>CM041747.1:5000-10005000 GCA_023373885.1 Hestina assimilis | reverse complement strand
CTGACTTTTATATAATGTTTGTTTTAGTAATATAACAAAATTTTTATTAGTTTAAATAGAAAATCAAACGTATTAGCTACTAATAATAAGATGTTTACTTGCCTTTGGGTACTTAATGCAAAAAACGGCGTATCTTATATGTAGATAGAATGCATATTAATATATAATTTTTTTATATATAAAATACATAAAGTATAAAGAAACATTCTATTTATATTTTACTTTTCGTTTATTATTAATATTTTTTGCCTTCTAAATAAGAATCTCATATAACTTTAAATAATATATAAACATTATAAAAATAAGTATAAAGAGGTGCAGTTAAAGAAATGACTTTTTCTTTACAAAACTTTATTACATTATACATTAAGTAAATGCAACATCAAAGTCAGTCTTAAAATACGTACACTTACAACTTAATAATACGGGAGGCACTGGCACGTGTAGGTATATAAAAGTTCCAAAATAATCTTATTAGTAAATTATATAACGTTACAATTATTGAAGATTTTTTACCTGTATCTTAAAGAACCTGTTTATTAGTAACTTTAATTCATAATTATACATAACAATTTGTTGTCTTACCAAAACACAGGCTTAGTACCCACCTACAATTTTATAATATAGCGTTACGTTAACATCACGATTACATTGTAAATTTTTGTAACTTATTGCTGATTTAGTTATATTAATGGATGATATGACAATTTAATTCATTAAGACGGATTTTTTGAACGGCTACCACGCTTTATTCTCGGTCCATAGCAGCTATCTAATTGGATTTTTATGAACTTTTGTTTAGACACAATTAAGAGGGAATTAAGAATAAAGTGTATCCTAGGAGTTAAAACTTGATAATTTGATATTACTGTCATTACTGAACCTGTGTTTCGAGTAATGAATGAATAATGAAAAATATAGCTGCAAAATAAGTTTAAACATTTAATTAGTAGGGAATTTTATATAATTATTACTTAAGTACAATTCAATCAAATTACGTTCTGTCCATATTTTGATTTCGGTAATACAATATTCGATACATAGTATGTATCTGCTCTCTGAATATTTTATTTAAGTAGCAAGGAACTATATTAGAATTTATTATAGTAGTTTGTGATAACATTTTATCAATTTATCATTATAAAAATATACAAAGCATTATTAAATGGCTAATACCGTAAGTACTAGGCGAACTTATTTATATGCTTACTAGGTAAATTACATCAGCTACATTTGTATAAACGGTTGTATAAAATGTTTTTATGGCAAGTTATAACTAAGTTATTAATGAATTGAAAGAAATAGCTGCATTAACAATGTATATGTTTTACTTTTTAACTACGTCCTGTCATGTTAACAGTTAGCATTATCAAACACCAGAAATTAAAAATATATATATAATAATTCAAAAGTGCGACTAAATCTAGACGAGTTAATATATCACAATTATTAATTATTATTATGTTCACAAAATAACGATTTTTATGTACAAAAGAGGTAGACTACCAAGCACTTCATGCTTTTAGGAAGCTTCCATATGCCTGTGAACAGTAACTGGAGCTAATACACTATTTTTGCCACAAGGGAGGATTGTCATAGTTAGTTCTGAGGGTTTAGGCCTTGGTTTAATCTTACTTGGGGCAGGAAAACTAGTATCAGATTTTGTATCATCTGATAAAATTGTTGGGTCATTTACGGAGAAGCCTGTTGCTTCAGAATCTTCATGAGGTGTCATAGTGGAGTAACCTTGATCTGATCCACCAGCGGTGTGAGGATGTCTATATCCTGTTATAATACGATATGGCGAAATTGGCGCCTCGATCTCCATTGCAGGTAACAACTTATCCTGCCCAGACATGTCTGGTATGTCATCAGACGGTAAATGACTCATTTGTACGTCAGCATCGTGCCATGTTTCTGCAGGTCCATCGACATATAAATTGTGACAACTATCTGATGAGGTATTTTGTCGGTAACAATATATTGCTACTGCGATGAATAAGCTTACTGTCACAATACACCCCGCTATTGGACCAATCGCAGAATAACTAGCGAAAGCATCACGATTTACATGGCCAAAAGTTCCCTCACCATAGGGTGTTACAGCGCCAAGAACACCACTAAAGCATGTAGATTGGGAAGTACAAAATGGTGCAGTTAGAGGTGTTCGTCCATCAGTATCTATTTGACACCACTCACAACCTAAAACCCCTAAGCAAGAAGAATGTGTAGTGTAAGTCTCACATTGAAAATCAAAACATGACTTTAAATTTTCAGCAAAATTATGAAAATAATGTGATTTATGATTATTACTTTCAGGCATAATACCACACAGAGGAATATTTTGATTAAATCGTGAAGTATTGGCATTGGGGCAATCATAGTACTCTGAGCTGCATTCACAAGGACATTCACATTCAGTTTGTTCCATACGATTGCAATTCAAGCATAGCCGGTCAACCATACTACAAGGACAAAATGCACCCATGCTACAAGATGCATTGACAAGACCAATAAAAGCATTTGTTTGAGGGATTGATGCAATATAATAATGAATGCAATGGTCACCAGAAACTACGTTAGAGAGAACATTTGGTAAAGAAGTATTAAATTCATAGAATCTCTGAATAGTTTTATCATAAAAATTACTACACAGTCTCTTGGTGACAAATCCTTTATGGTTCAACATATCAATGGCTATCATAGATTCTTTATGTGTTATATGTTGTTGTTCTATGGGACCTGAGCTGTTAGGGTCCATCAATCCAGGGTGAGATATCAAATAGCCACGATTGTTCATAATAAAGCACTTAACATATGAATTAGCACAAAAAGGTAAGCTGTCAATAAGGAGCTTATAGAGAAAACCCATTGTTACATCCATAGACACAACCATGGAAGGATAAATAGGGCTTCTAACTGCATATGAAATGGATACAACATATCCAGCTCCACCTACATCTAAATTTGGTGGAGTTAGTATAATTTTTCCAGGATTTTCAATGGCGGAAATGTACCATGGCCTTCGTACTGGCTCATAATCATATTCTAACACAGTACCGGGAAACATTACTAACACACCATTTTCTGTAACAGCATATCTTCTAACAATGTATTTGGAATATGGACCATGTAAATGCTGTCCTTTATAGAAAGACAATATAGAATTAAGGAAACCGACATCTTGCTGTATTTCATTTTTTAATCCAGGATTAGACAACAGGCCATGGGCTACACTTTTAAGATAAGCTAAGTAATTTTGCATGTATGTTATTGCTTCTTGTCCGTCACCCATATCATACAGATAAGTAAAAGGAGACTGAAAACTAGAAGGACTTAAGTACACTGTACCTTGATCAATAGTGGCAATTTGTTTAAAATGTCGACATACTTTACCAGTTTTAGGTGGAAACAAATCTAATCTATGAAACAATAGCTCTTTACTACTTCTAGTGAAATATATATTTGTCTTATTTGGTGGACTATTATTGGAAACTTCTGAGACTATACAAACAATATACATATTTTGCACCCATTTCCAAGAATAAGTTATTGATTTGATTGAGTTACTATCAGTTATTGTATAATTTCCGGAATCAATTGATAATAATTTTTCCTTGATAATATTGGTATAATTATGGGTTTCTACTGCCTCAAAAGTAGTAAATTTAATTTTATCTGATGTTGATTCAGGTCTTGGAAAATATGTGTGCATGAGAATCTTACTTGAAAAGTCCATGACAAATGCTCTCTTATGGTTTTTCTCTTTAAAATATATAATATCCTCTGCCAAATCAGACCAATATAGATCTAATCCAATTATACCATTTGAATTAGGATATACAAGAGAGATCATAAAGTCTCTTTCAGTAGCTTCCCACATAGGACCTTCAGCTTGTAATTTGTTTACATACTTACTAGGCAGTAGAGAAATAAAAGCAGATGCTATTTGTCCAACAACAGCACTGCTGTTAAGATGAAGCTTCATAATTGGATGGTTGTTTGAATGATGATGTTTTTTGTCAAAATGTAAAATTTCAATTGAAATATTTCCTGATTTTTCACCCTCATATATATACCCAATTGTATGTTTCATTTTGTCTTCCATGTTCTCTGCATGAGGAAAAATTTTAAGCCATTCATCATCATCCCTTAAAACATTTTTATCTGTCAGAAAAATTAATAATTTATTTATTGGCAGCTCCTTCTCTGCTATTAGGCTCTTGATCTCTCTATTTATGGCAGCAGGACGTAAAGTATTTGTTGCTATATCTATTGATGATAAATATTCCCTTAATAATAGTTTATTATTATCGGTGGCATTCCCTAAATTTGATATACCATCATTGCTGCAAGTATCTTCAAACTTCATAAAGTTAGTCATATTTGTAATCTTCAAGGCAAATATATCTGTACTTTGAAGTGCATAGGCTATTTCTTTTACAATGCTTATAACATGTTGCAGTAATTGCAACTTCATGCTATTGTCGACTATAAAAACAACTAGTTTTGGATCTGATTGCATTATTTTATGATATAAATATCTTAAGTTTGAGTGAGGCATAGCTGCACAATCTTTATCTGTAGCGTAATCCATATTTGACAAAAAATATGATCTCTTAACTTTCAAATCTTTAAATCTACCCAACATGTGAGATTTCATGTTTATTGATGATATATCATCGAATACACTTGAACTTTTTATGAACACTGATTTGCCGATTGAAGTAAATGGACAGGGGTGCGTAAAGGACGGACTATCGCTTTTATTCGTGGCATTGCTCATTTCATGAAGTATGTTTATTGCTGAAGATATTTTATAGTTTAGCTTATCCACTATATTAAGTAATGTACTACTGTCTGTAGTGTGGTAGCGACTCACTTTATAAGCGGTGCGTACCTCTAGACGCGATGTGTATTCACTTCCCAGCTCTTTGACTACGATTTCGCTAAACTTACTTGCCAAGGTATCTGATAATTTACGTACGTTCCATTTGAAATCACAGCGGCTGTTATTGATCTTTGCACAGTCGTCATCTTCAGCAAATATTGGAATTAATGTACTTGCGCAAATAGTAAACATTAAAAATATCAATTTCATCTTATCAACATTATCTGCGCGTCACATTCGATAAAACTTCCTATTATTTATGAAGGTTAAAATATGATCACAAATTTTCTTCATTTTTAGTCGGATAGTAAAATATTTACATCAATTTATGAAGTTTAATTCAATTTAGTCACAAAATTTCAATAAACAAAGTTTGATAATACAAAAGTTATATCTCTACAATGACAGATTATATACAGATACAATGAAAAGAGAAGGAATCAAAAGAGCAACGCGTGACAATTGACATTTAAAACTTGCATATGGCCGAGTTAACGTTTAAAAATAAAAATAAAATGAATATCCTTAAAGAAGCAAAGGAATAATATAAATGAAAGGAATAAAAGTTAAAAAAATTGCCATTCAAGTCTTACTACGACATATTTAATTATTTTTTGTCAATCCGTTGATTAACTTACGTGGTGATTTTCTTTGAGTAGCTTATAAAATTCTTATTCTCCGTCTACGATGCATAATAAGATACTTTTATAACAATGTCTGCGACTTTAATTACCCTTATTGTATTTTGTAATAAAATTTTAGTAATTATTTTCTTTTGTAAAATATTACTTTAAACATTTATTAAACTAAATATTAATTACTTATAAATAACAAAAACAATAAGTTGTAAGAGACGTGATCCTGAAAATAAAAAAAATATCGAATTCTATCATCCCTATCGGATTCAAACACAAACACAAAACCATTGAAATCGGGCAATTTTCAGTGACATACACGCGTAGGTGCCTACAGAAGAATTTTTCATGTATAGTCTGTTAAATGTAACTTGAACCCTGCGCAGTAACACGTTTTTGGGTCTCAACCGTATGCGGTATGAAGGGGGCCGGGTTTAGTACACTCGCTGACGGTTGTTTTAGTCCTTAAAAACAAAATGATTAAAAATTTAATTAAAATATATTATTTTTGTCAAGTGTGTGAACATTTATTTCAAGACATTTCCTCGACCACAATCAACTTTAAGGAGACGGGAGATAAGCATGGTATTTGACGTTACTAGTTATTTTTAAAAGAAAATAATATACCTAATTCTCTGAATAATACTGCGGAAGATACGAAGAAGTCTGTCTCACTATTAATAATGTACATTAACTTTTTTATATATATAGGTACCTTTTTTCTATACTGTTTATTTGTTTTATTCTATTTAAGTTATTAATAACGATAATAAATAAATAACTAATTGAATTTAGAAGAAATAATAACTATATTATATACTTAATTCCGTTTTCCCACATTATAAAGAATCGATTTAAGTAAGACAAAACCAATATTTCTGTCTAACATTTTTGTCCATTATTGTACCTGCGCAGAAGCGGCCATTTTGGTTCAAGTTACATTTAAGGAACTATATTGTTGACGAGACATGTTTTTTAATTTACACTTACTAGACTCAATTCCAGCACAATATTGTACTCGATACAAACGTTTTTTGTTTTTTGTTTTCACCATATTTTTATTCCACAATGATAACATAAAACACAAAAACCAAAATTATAATTCTTGTATTTATTTAAGTCTGTATCTGTTACAATAGACCGGCAATAGTCACCTAACATAGTCTCGCCCAGTAGCCCTAATAATTTTGGTCAAAAAATTTATGATCTTAGTGAAAACGTTCTCCATGTTCTTCGCTGACGTGTCCAAGTTTTTCAGGGAAGAAATTGAGATGCGATATGAACTTTCAGAGACATGTTCTCATGACATCTGATGTGAATACTATTTTTGTGATAATCATTAATCATAACATTAACACTAAGAAACAAAAACATAAATTAACAATGCCAGTTACAAGATTGCATAAAATTAATAACTTTTCTATACAGTTAGAATACGGTTTTAAAATACGATGCCAAAAAGTGTTCAGAAACTTTCTATTTAAAAATAAAAAAAAAGGTCAAGAAACATTTATGTTGTGAAAGCTATTATAAAATAAGTGAATATTTTGAGGATACAACACGTTGGGAATAGAACAGTCACTCCAGGCTTTTCAGTAGTCATAATATTATATAAACTTATTTAACATTTAAAAAAGAATACATTTAAAAATAAAGAAATAACCCCCAGAGTTTGTTTTGCCGGCTCTTGTCAGGTACAACATACAAACGTACATATACAAGGCATAATATGTATATACTGATAAACACAACCACACACATCATTTAGAGTCACTGTTTATTTAGATTTTTATGCATTATGTAGTATGAACATTGTGTGTAGCTACTATGTCTACTTCATATTGCTCTCGGACTGCAAGATTTGGTTTGGGTCAGTTCTAAGGTTCGTGGAAATTAGATTTTATAAAATAGCACGTAAAACGTGGAATCGCTTTAGAGATAGAACTCTTGGTATAGTTGTGTATTTGTGTACACGTACACTTTTATTCGAATTGAGAATACGTGTACTAGGTACTTGAGCCTCTGTGATCGAATTTAGGCTACACGTGCAAGGGTACTCTTGATAAGATTGAGGTTTCACACCAAGGCCATTTAAAGGTGCCGTTGTTTAACTTAACTCAGAGGTTCTCAAAATTATTCTACTGCCCATTTTTAATATCAATAATTTTTCAGCGTCCCCGTTTTTCATTTTACCACTTCTTAAAAACCGACATTACATTAATTAATTGAATTGTGTGCTATTGTCAGGTCTAGAGTTTAAACTTACATTCTACATGAGACTGTTTTATCAGTGAGAACGATTAAAATGCAACATAATAATAATAACAATAATTATGATTAAAAGTAAATTTTATCAAAAGCAAAATACCAATTTTAATTTTAAAACTAATCTAATGGAAAGTATGATTCGCCCCCCTGAATCACTTCGACACCTCCAATTTTTGTAGGTCCCTTTCCACCCTCTCTAGGTCTCCAGTGTCCACAAGGGGCGCTATCGCCCACTTTGAGGAAGACTGGCTTAACTAAATACCACCATACCTATTGTTTTTTTTTTGTTCCAATATATTATCGAATAATATTATGAGTATTTAATATAACATTCTGGAAAATTTTGTGTCTTTTCAATAGACTTGTTAAACAGAGCGATATTGGCAGCATTTTAGCTGTAGTAGGTATATTTTTGATTAAAAAATCGTTAATAAAAACTGATAAAACTAATATTTTTCGTGAGTTAATATCTCTTTGTGGGAAAAACCAATTAATATTTTATTACTTTTTTTTTAAACTCAGAATGATCTTTATAATATACCTCTTTACCTCTAGCACTTTACATTAATTATCATATTAATTCGACTGTTGAATAAACTGAACGTGTGGCTTTAGAGATAAAAATAAATTTAAATATATACTTGCAATTATATATATATTAATAAGTTAATTTTAAATAAATTGATATCAAAATAAAAGTAATCCTCTGGAAATTACGTTGAATATGGAAAAAAGTCTTAAAAAGAAATGCGACGATGTGTTGAACATTTTGCAACATTTTGGAAAATATCAAATAATTCAGTATTTCTATATTTGTCTGCCGGTTCTTTTTATTTCAACGGGTAACGTAAATTACGTATTTGTTGCTGGAGACATAGATTACAGGTACGCTTAATACTATCATATTATATTATTTTCTAGCTATAAAGTCATTACTTATATTGTCTTTTTTTATAATAAAAACCATAACAACTTTATTAAGAACTTTCAACATTATTTCGTATTATTTTCCTCTGTTACAAATTTGCCGTGATTGTGTTACAAATTAACAATGCAGTACTTGCAAAATGAAGGTTTCGAGAAAAACGCGATAAACAAAGTACATAACAAGTAATTCGATTATTGTTAGTTAAAAACATACTTCTAGTTAACATTTTTATGACAATACTTTTTTCATGTCGGTAAACTCTATGGGATGCTGGATCTTTAGTAAAAGTGAAAATCCTAAAAATTACGATTTTTGTATTCGCAATTATCACGGCAGAAATAGAGAGTTAAAATTACTGCAAAAAGGTGTTTCGTGTTTTTAATATAGACACAATTGTTAAACAATTGAAAAAATCATACATGATTCATAGGGAACCTGTTAATATTACACCGAAGTTATTGTGTGAATATTCAAGTTTTGGTAGTTTGGTAAAATTTTACGTAGGTTTAAGCTACGTACGTTTCGACGGTTCGATTTCCGCGCGGGGCAGATATTTGTATTGATGCTATAAATATCTGCCTCGGTCTGGGCGTTTGTCCTTGTGGGTCTCCCCACCGTGCCTCGGTTCCGGTTGTTATCATAACATCTGATAATAATCGTTAGCTCTTGATAGGTAATATGCTCTTACCCAATGAGTTACTGCGGAGGCCAGATGGCAATCGCTCTGTGTAAAAGTAGTAACTTGTCACATCCGGGCAAGAGTAATAAGCAGACCCTAGGTAAAATACAGGGGTTAATGGTAGGAGGAAAAAGAAGGTAAAATTTTGCATAGCAATTTGCATATACAGCAAGCAATTATCACGTATCGTTTTTAGATGCCGTGTACCAAAATGCGAATTGGTCGATAACAGATTTTCACCATCATGGTGGCCAAACCAAAGCGATCAAGCTGTTATAAAAATCAATCGCTGTTACAAGCCCTTATTAAACTATACATATTTAGAAACAAGCCAGTGTGATAATAAAAGCTTCACATCGTCAACTGCTGAATGTACAGAGTGGATTTATGGCAGTGACAACACAATTATTGCTTGGGTAATTAATTTTATAATATCTATTGAAAACTAAATTTAATATTATATAAGACTAATCTATATCAAATTTCAATTGATTACGTCTTGTAGCATGTTGTTTGATAATCTCACAGGAACCGGACATTTTTCCGGGATAAAAAGTCCCTCCAAACCTATGTGTTAATCCAGATAATAATATATCTGAGTGCTTAAATTCATCCCAATCCGTTAAGCCTTTAACATTTTTCTAGGATAAAAAGTACTTATCCTATGTCTTAATGTAAGTAACAAAATATGTCTTTGACAAATTTAAACCAAATTCCTTGAGCCATTTTTGCGTCACTGAGTAAGAAACATCCAAATATCCAAATTATTCCAACATATCTACAAACTTTCACTATTATTATATAAGTAAGATGGGTAAGGATGTCGAACTGATGTGACGGAGCAAATTACGTAGGTCCGTAATGTTATGCAAATAGACAATACTGATATACTGACTGACGACGTTGTGGCGCAGCGGTAGCGAACCTGCCTTAAACGCCACAGGTCGCGGGTTCGATTCCCGCTCGGAGCATAATATGTTTGTATTGAACATGCAAGCATATTTTCCGGTCTGGGTGTATTTGTCCTTGTCATTGTGAATGTTTCCGGACCCCCGACACAGGATATTACTATCCTAATGGGGGCCGTTGAGTGTGTAATGTTTATTATTTTTTTTTTATTATTGGTTTTACACAGAAAATTAAAAAATCATCAATAGTTAAATTCAAAGCTAAATTGCCACGCTGTTAACAGTTTTATATATATAGGTATTTATTTTTATAGCTGAACCTAGCTTGTAAGCCATGGCAAACCAACTTAGTGGGCACAATACACAGTATGGGATCAGTTATTGGAATGATGCTCGGAGGCTGGGCTACAGATCGGTATGAGAACTTTAAGGCACCAATTATTATATGAAATTCTGAGACTCGTTTTGAGTGTATTTATGTTAACAACTAAAAATATTTTTATTAATAAGCAGTTCATTTATTTAGCTTTTATACCTTTACATAGTTTCTGACGCTTCATCCATTCATAATCATATTATACAAAATTATTTAATAACATCACAAAAATAATTCTAGTCAATTGGAATATATGCCCATTTGTTACCTAAGCTCCAACAAAATATTAATTTCAGTTTTGGACGTAAGCCTACTCACATAGTGACGACTGTCGGAATAATAATTGGAAATCTCAAAACATTCATACAATCATATTATGGTTATATATCTGTCGAATTTATAGAATCTCTTACTTCTGGTGCTGCTTTCGCTGCTGGAATGGTTATGAGTAAGTATTGTTACGTGCTGGTATTCGAAGATTTAGATTAAAACACATGATGTCTCTAAAAGAGTCTTTAATGAGATGTTCAAGATCACAACAGAACTTCACAAATCACACTTGTAAATCCCAGGTCAATCGTAGTCTAGAAGGATAGCCGAGGTCGCTAGTTTTCGCACTTGATCACTTGTATCGCTTGGAGTTTCTTTGCTCGTTGCTCAGAACTGAGTGACTCAGGCGACGTGCCGCGCCGGGCCGATTATATAGCGCGGAACACGGGTTCGAGAAGATTCCATTAACGGAACGTTACGAAGGAAATACATAGAGAGAGTCGCGAGCGATTACCAACCTTATGTCCCTGGTAATAAGATTACGTATAAGTAAGGTTCTCCGTAACAGTATCTTATAAGTATGTACCCTTTACTTGACTAATGACTAATGACTTTTATTATATAAAATTGTATGTTATTATATTACGTGTTCTCTCCTACTTATCCTAGGGGTCCTTCAAAACAAGAGGTGAACCGGTAACCTGGGGATAGGCAGGGCGATGACACAGTAATGTTATACTTAGACATTACCGTGATGAGGGTGGCTAGTGCAGTTCACCTTCTGTAACAGTATTAGCATCCTTTACGTTTGGATCGAACTACAACTTCGTGGAGTAGAGTCATTTCCTACACGAAGTTAATTAAAAAATATATTTTAACCATCAGGATGAAATAATTTACTCTTCTATTATATTCCTTTTTCAGTTATCGAGATTAGCGGAAACAATCAAAGAATTCTCGCAGGAGTGGTTCATTCATATGCAGTGTATTTAGCAGAGGCATTATTTGCTGGCATCGCATTTATTATACCTTATTGGAAATGGATTGTATATACTATATGCGCTCCACCAATCTTATTCTTGTTTTATATTAAATTAGAACAAGAAAGTCCACGTTGGCTAGTCTTGCACAACAAATATGATGATCTCAAACATATACTAAAGCAAATAGCTAAATTAAATAACTTAAATATAAAACCTACAGATTTGGACAACTTAGATGAAGAGAAACTTCGAAAAATCTGCAATGTTGAAATGAATCCTAAAAACGAGGGATATAAGGAAGCATTTAAATCTTTCGAAATAGTTAAAAGAATATTCATAGCTACTGTAGCTAGATTTACAGTAACTTTTATTTACTATGGTCTTGTAGCTAATTCAGTATGGCTACCGGGGAATAAATATACAAATTATGTTCTTATGGCCTTTATGTCCTTCCCAGGAGATTTATTAGCTTTATATTTTATGAACAAATGGGGAAGGAGATTGCCTCTGTTTTATGGGTATTTAATATGCGGCGTCACCTGTGGTTTCTCTGCTTATGTGCCTAATAGTAAGTTTCTTAATTCTAAATCCTCTACAGGTTACTGTACTCTCTGAATAACTAAATCCTGACTACCGTATTAATATTATAAATGACAAAGTAGGTCTGTCTGTTATGTTTTCACACATTTATTTATTTATTTCTCAACTTACATTTACAGGGCTTAATTATCCCCTAGAGTAGCATACTTTTGTTAGTTCACTCAGAGTACAAAAAAACCGATCCATCCGTTCTTTCAGAGATAATTTTATATTGATTTGAAAAATATGGTTTATGGCCATGGTATATGGCTACAAACTAGACCTTGGTAAAGGACATATACCAATTTTTGTTAGTTCACTCAGAGCACAATAAATCATAGCCAACCGTTCTTTCAGAGATATTTTTATATTTATTTGAAAAATATGGTTTATAGCCATGGTATATGGCTACAAACCAGACCTTGCCAAAGGACATATAGCCTTTTATCGCCAAGAAAAGGTTCGAAGGTTTTGTAATGGAAGATGTAAGTTTAAACGTGCCTCATTAAAAATCTATACTCAAGCGGATGAAGTCGCGGGTACACACACACACAGCTAGTACTTGATAAGTATCGGAGTTGCTACTTGAGTTTATATTTATTAATTTTTGGTTGAATTTGTATAGTTTTATAAAAATTGTTTTAGCGTATATGTGGCTAAAGATACTGCTCTATATGATTGGAAAATTAATGGTATCAGCCTGCTATACGGGAATCTGGACTTACACCATGGAAATTTTTCCGACGAGTATTCGTGGTTCGATGTGCGGGCTTTGTGCATTGACATCAAGTGCGGGTTTTATGCTTGCTCCCTTAACACCAGCTATGGTAAAACACTTTTTTTGTGAATAGCGTCATTATTATATAATTATGGCTTCTTCTTTCTTCCATTACTCCTGGTATGTACCCTGGGTCTGCTTATACTCTTATCCGAATTTGAGCGGTTACTAGGTTTTACACAGGGCGATTGACATCTGACCTCCACAACCCAAAGTTCGAACCAGTGACTTATTGGATAAGAGCAAATTACCTGCCAAGAATTAACGATTATTATCGGATCTTATTATAACAACCGGGACCGACAGCGTAACGTGCTCTCCGAGGCACGGTGGGTAGTCCTTCGAGGACAAATGCCCAGACTGAAACAGATATTATAACAAATATCTGTTTCGAGCGGGAATCGAACCCGCAACCGTCGATAATGTAGGCAGACTCGCTACCCAGAAGCCCACAACGGTATCAACCGCTGCACCTCAACGTCGTCAATTTAGGGAAATTAAATATCTTAAAATATTATGGTTTATCTCTAGGATAACTGTTTTCGCTGCCTTGATATTGTATATTTTATAATTAATCGCCGAGACTCAAAGCAGGCTCGCTACCAGCACGCCACAACGGTTGTCGGCGTCATTTTTATAGCAATGCAATGACAATCGATTCCGTAGGCTTATAAATTTGTCTACTTGTTAAAACTGCTATTATTATATGTTTAAAGTTTTGTTGTTAAAGAATTCTTTTCGCAAATCTGGGGCTTACCTTAATGGTATTCAAATGACTATCAAAAACATGCCAAAAACTAAGTTACATCGTTATTATACTTCGTATCATGACATATATTACGTATATAAAACTTTAATCAATGTACTGTCAAAATTAAATAGAATTGTTAATAGTAAGCCCCATGGTAATTAAAAAAAGCAAGTCCTCCTTTTTTAATTATCAGAGGGCTCTATAATAATAGAGCCCAAATAACTTTTAATTTGTTGTAAATACTTGTACTGCTACAAGACGTTTTTTACAGGATACAATTTCACCTGTGTTCACCTCAATTTTCTTCAGTTGTTCTGCTGTTGCATCCAGTTTACTTATACTTTTGGGTCCTGAGACCAAGGACAAACCACTTCCAGGGACAATAGATGATATTAAGATTAATTCAGCCGTTGTTAAGGATAGTTTTTCTCAAACAGATATTGACAATCGCGGTTTCGAAATGGATGACGTCATTAGCGCTCGTTTATGAACACTTAAAATGTACATAATTATACACTTAAAATTGAATAGCAGAAAATAGTACATCATCTGACTTAAAAATGCTTTGTGGAGCTGATTTTTGCTTACAAATATTTTATAAAATAAGTAGATATTCTTACTTATTAAGCATATCTGTTTACAATTTAATATATATTTTTTGTAAATATATTATTTTTTTGAACTTTAATTTGTAACGTATTTAATAAATCGTAATTATTTAAATGTAAGTATAAGTATGTATTTGAAGAAAAATTGATTGCCTTGGGTAGGTTTTCACCTTTAGATGATAAAAATTATATACTAAAACTCTTGATCTAGTTTCCATAGTACCTGAGTCCTCAATATTTAAATTAGGCTAGGGGACAATAACACTCGATTTATTAAATTATGTATTTGAATGGCTTGGTGGCATGGCTTGGTGCGGTGTTCTTCTTTCTAAAATTATTCCCGGTATTTTATTTTACCCAAGGTCTGCTTATTACCCTTATCCGGATTTGACAGGTTACTAGTTTTTACACGGAGTGATTGACATGTGAACTTCGCAACCCTACGTACCAGTAACTCATTGGGTAAGAGCAAAATACTTATCAAGAAGAGTTAACGATTTAATCAAATATTATATGATAACAACCGGGACCGACCGCTTAACGTGCTCTCCGAGGCAAGGTGGTCAGACCCATAAGGACAAACGCACAGACCGAAACATATTTATAAAATCACACACAATATTATACAAACATCTGCCCGAGCAGGAATCGAACCCACGACCGTCGAGGCTAAAGACGGACTCACTACCAAAACACCACAAAAGTATAATTATCTTTAAGCTATTAATCAGCTTTTTGCAGGTTATAATCACACAATGCAAAACTACAAACGTAAAAATACACCTACAAAAATGAAAACACTCAAATAAAATTGCACGATGATCGAAACAGTTTCTTGCTAATTTCTTAGAATGAAACAATGATCAATCTGACATTGAAGTATTACGTTTATTATTTAATTTGTGCTAATACTTTTTATTTTTTTTAAATTAAAATTTTACTTTTTAACAATACAAATAAATTATTTTACATCGCTATCGATAAACGGGTTAAGAGTGTGCAGTGCAACACTACTGCAGTCATTTGGAGGTTTCAAGTTACTTGAACGTGTAGTAGTCGTGATTGGCACAAGTAAACTGAAGTAAACCCCTATAAATTTATAACAACACAGTATTTATTTTTGTTTTTTTGTTTGGATACCCATGTTATGAAATTGAGAATTTCTTCACAAATTTTAAACGTTTATGTTTTTTATTTAAACGAAGCAAACAACAGGTAAGTTTAATATTGTATGAACTATATACGGTCTTAATTTATATAAATACAATCCTAAATAAAACCTCACAAAGGCAGTCTTCCTGCGCCTGGTGTAAAAAACAAGCACATGGCCAAAACAAATACCTTTGACTCGAGCTAAATCAATTATGGTCATATAATTATATAATTAAAATCATGGTTATAACAAGACCTCTATAATTATCTATCTCTATACAAGACACTAGCTACGCCCGCGGTATTATAAACCATCTAAAAATTACCGCACGGTATCACAAACCCTCCCTCCCCTCTCTTTTACCTTTTACAATCTTTGAATGTTATATTTATTTAAATCAAAAAATAAAAGCCCAAATATTAAGTTTCTAGCTTCTACCTCTAAAAATGACGATAGTTTCATACAAACTTTTCATGCCCGCTTGCAACCCCTTACGATCTTTTTTTGCGCATTGAAAAGTAGTCTACGTCTTTTCTTAGGCGCTAGAACTATATCTATTTCATTAAATCGGTGTAGTAGTTTTGGCGGAAGTAATATTTTGTTTTATAATATTTATTATTATTACGATCACACTAAGAGGATTACTATAAAATTCGCTTGTCAGCCGCATTTCAAATTGAATCTGACAAGTCAGAAACCCTCCAGACGTGTGTGCCCTCTTTGGCGTTTCAGATGTTCATGGACGGCGGTAAACGTTTAACATCAGGTCTTCTTTTTCTTATCGACTGGTTAGTGGCCAATTTAGTGTCGAAGTTGTTTAGGTCGCAGGTATAGGCTCTTAGGACTTGACTTATCGACTATTATCAAATTGATAACAACCGAGATCGACTTTTTACGTGCCTTCCGGAACACGAAGACGCTCAGTTGAAATACCACTATTAAATAACCCACCGATCGTTTACCGATCTGTGAGCGCACCCGGCTATCAGCGTCACTTAACATCAGGTAAGCCTCCTGTTCGTTTGCCTTAAAAATACCCTAGCATAAAAAATGTGTAACATATACACAATCTGTAAAAAATTCAACTCTCTACCTAGTACGGTTCTTGAGATACAGCCCGCTGACAGACGGAAAGACGGACGGACGGACAGGTGGAGGCCTAGTAATAAGGTTCCGCTAATACCCTTTGGGTAAGGAATCCTAAAAAAGGACAGAGAGCTTCAAGTGAGTGGGCAGCGTTTATTGTATTAGGGGACACGGCAGTCGAACAAAGAGCACAGCCGAAATGAGTAGAGACGCTGTTTACCCTAATTAGTAATATATCATATATTTTTTTAATTTTTTTGTTAATATCTAAGTATTACTAATAATTTTAATTCAGGCTCCAATTATTAAAGTATTTTATTATGTATATAACAGTACAAAGGTAATCTGTATTTCATTATGTATAGCATTGTACTGTTATGTATTTATGTATCTTTTGTCCAAAATTACAAGCAAGTCTTATTTTTGGAAATATAATTCAATTTATCTTTTTATAAAAATAATTATAGACTAACAGATTTTATCCACTTATAATTATTTCGACATTCATATTATGGCGATTCTAGTGATTATCTTGTTATATAAAGCATACGTGAATATTTCCTAACTCTGTAAGGTACATAACGCCGACTCGTTTAATTACAAAACAATTGTGGTTAACTCCGCTCATACAACAACTACTAAATAAAAACAAAATTAATTAATTATATTTTCTTGATTTTAGCAACATTCTTAGTTTGATAATTAAGTATTTAAAATTAATTAATCTAAATAAGACACTCTTTGGAATTTTAAGTCAATATGGCTAAAAAGCTTAAGAAGAGAAGTGATCAAGATGAAGATATCTTAAGCATTTTACAAAAATTTGGAAAATATCAAATAATTCAATATTTCCTCATTTGTCTCCCACTTATTTTTATTGCAATGGGTAATGTGAATTATGTATTTGTTGCTGGAGATATCAATTACAGGTATGTATTCTTTTTTATTTCATGACGGTTGGCACGTAAGCAAACTTCCCGCCTGGTGGTCAGCTGTTACCGCAAACTATAAACGCGCGCGATACTTGAAGTATCGAGCATTGCGAATCTAAGGGATAGGAGGGAAGGAATGAAATGGAACAGAAGATTCCTTCGGCCTTCGGGGCCTTCACTCATTGCACGAAACGCGACAGCACCTATTAATACTGTTACTTTACGCCGATTTTCTATGAGTGGGTCGTGAGTATTTCGCCGGTACATATGTATATGTATATGTATATGTTCATATTTTCACTAGCAATGCCATTGCGTTGCTGAGGAGAGGACCTAAGGGCTAAGGAGTGGAAGCTACTTCTTTCGGTGCATACACTAACAGTACGAAATCTAAGACGTAATGGTAGCCCATTTAACAGCATTAAATCTCTACAACTATTCAATAGTGGTGGTATTTATATTTTTATTGAAGGAAAATTCTTACAGAAAAAAATAAGCGGTTTCTTGGTATATTCAACATAGCTGCTTTGTTTTTGTGTTCAATTATGTCTGATATCTATTAAATGCCGATTAAAGTCAATGATGATTGACTTGCAAGTAACCTGGTAATAGGTGTTATTAAACCGTTTTTAACGCTAACGTGAAGGAAATAATAAAAAAAATATATTTTTCCATTTACACTAAAAAACTTAAAGATTTTCCTATGGAACATTTTCAGATGTCGTGTACCGGAATGCGAATTGATCGACAACAGTCTTTCACCATCATGGTGGCCAGGTTCAAACGATCAAGCGGTTATACATTTAAATCGTTGTTATAAACCCACATTAAATTATACCTATTTGGAGACAAATCAATGCGATAATAAAAGCTTCACGTTCTCAGTCGGTGAATGTACAGAATGGGTTTATGGAAGCAATAAAACAATTGTCGCTTGGGTAATTAATTTTACTATATAAATATTACGGGCCTCCCAGGGGGCCTAGACAAGCGCAGTGTCGATTCCATTTCGAAAATCAAATACGCTTATGAGATGTGATTTTTTTTTTTATGTAAGAGGGGCAAACGGGCTGGAGGCTCACCTGATGTTAAGTGATCACCGCCGCCCATGAACATCTGCAACACCAGAAGGCATGCAGGCGCGTTGCCGACCTTTAAGGAAAGAATAGGCTCTTCTCTTGAAGGTTCCCAAGTCGTATCGGAATTAAAAACGAAAGGTCAAGTGGTATTTCGAAAGCTTATGCCAGTTCCCATATATTTTGGAATTATCTAATTTCTATGATTAAATGTGACTTTGTCTAGAAAAACCCGAATAGAAATAGGAGCCTATTTCTTTTCGGGTTTATACCCAAAGGGTTTTTTTATGTTATAAGTTGGCAAACAAGCATACGGCCCACCTGATGGCTAGTGGTTCCTGTAGCCTATGAGCGCTTGCAGCACCATTACTAGGTGCCACTCACGCGTTGCCAAACTCGAGATATTAGTTCTTAAATCTCCTCTGGCCAGTAATTTCACTAGCATACAGTGCCCTTCAAACCAGAATATAGTAATGCCTAAGCACTACTATTTGGCGGCAGAATATTTCACACTGCGCTGGTACCTACCTAGCCGGCCTCTTGCAACAAAAGACCTACCACCAGTGTGACTGATTGCACTGGTGGAATAATCTCTGCTGTGACAGAGGTTATCCCAACAGCGGGCGATGAGGTCGTCACGTCCCGACGCCGCTAAAAATTACTAAGCCTCAAGCCTCAATATCTCAATGGTTAAAGAGCCGACTCCGCTCTGTTAACGCGATACTCGCGGGTTCGATCCTGATCCTCTTGAGCTATTGTCGCATTCCTAGCGCAAGCAACGAGCTAATTTGAAGGGCCAATAGCAGTATTAGTAATGATTTCAAAAACCATTGCTTATATTAAATAAGCCTCCGCTGTACGTCTGTCTAGTCAGCAGCAAGCTGCCGCACGAACCATAATTTACGGCTTTAAAAATATAACGAATTAAAATCGACCGCAAAAAGAAGTTGGTAATTTCATAGTAATTATTAAAATTAATATGAAAAACAAAGTCATGGGAAAAAGTTATATATCTCTTCAATTTATAGACCTATCTTCTTCAAACCAAATGTGGTTGAAATTTTATTTGATGTCCTATAAGCTCAAATTTTTCCAAAATTTTAAATTCCATAGTTCAAAAGTTAGAGGGGGACAATTTTTATGACTTTAGGAGCTAATATCTCAATAACTACTGACGTAATGAAAAAAGCCAAAATCAAACCTCCTTATCATTCTGAAAGACCTATCCAAAGATATCTCACACGTTGACATACGTTGAAATTTTTTTTTCCAAAACTCATTTACATGTATGGACTGCTACCCTTAATTCATTTATATTTTAAGATTTCATTACAGAATCGTTGTGCGGGTCATAGAATAGACCTATTTAGTAAATTTCGTATAGATAGAGCCAATAGTCTCCGAGTAAAATGACTGTGACATACGGACGGGCAGACGGACATGACGAATCTATAAGGGTTCCGTTTCTGCCATTTGGCTACGGAACCCTAAAAAAACGGGGCCCCAAAGAAGAACCTTGATATTTTGTCGGTTTTTGCTGTATCTTATGAATACATATATCTACTACAGGTAGATAAATAGATAGAATTTTTATAAATTGAGTATTTTTGTCGCTGTGGGTCCATACAAGAAACTTGATATTTTTATTCTTTTCGTGTTTTTCTTTTCGTCCTTTTAAGACAAAATTTATATAGAAATTATAATAAACACTCTATGGGATTTTTCGTGTTTAGTTTTAAAGTTAGTATTTTTTTTAAATTATTTATTAATATCAATATATATATCAATATATGTATTTCATTATTCACATTTAACATCCTTTTTATCGCCTGCTGTTAATTAATTAATTTCTTAAAAACAGAACGCAGTGAGATAAGAAAATGAATGTTATTTAATATGCTAAGTAGCGATTATAATTCGAGTATATGCAAGCATGCATAAGTATAAAGTTCTTTTAATTATGATTATATTGTTTATATTAGTTTTAAGTACGCTTTGGCAAATTAACTTTTAATACACATAAACACTACACACTCAACCGCCCCATTAGGATAGAAATATCCGTTGTCAGAGGTCCGGAAACGTACACAACGACAAGGACAAACACACTCAGACCGGGACAGATACCTGTATGGTCAATACCCCGAGCGGGAGTTGAACCCGTGATACAAATTCATCAAACAATAGCACGACTTTTGCTGTTACGGACACTTGCAATCTTATTTTTTTTAAATAGATTATGATGTTTCAAAATCTTAGTACACGACTAAGATTTTAATAAGACATTGACAAAAAATTGTTTAATACGACTCATGTACGTATATTATTCATTGTTTTTTGAAATAACGTAATATCAATTAGGAAAAAACAATAATTAAATATAATCTATGTAAATTTCCTTCCTTATCTTATTTTTTCCGGTACTTCTAGATAGAATTTACTCTATGTAGAAATACTGCATAAATTCTCACAACGCCGCAAAACTAAGACTACTGAATGTTGAATTAAGGAGGTACATCCATTGTGCAACTACCAATATTACTATTGTTATTGTGAGCGTAATTCATGTCAATACAAGAGTATTTTAAATATACTGTCAGGGTGAGCGACACTTACAAATGAATGGTGTTCTAAACGTTCATAGGCTACGACAACCGCTTACTATTAGCCAGAACCGTTTCTTACGCATGGCCTCGGGCTGTCCGTGGTACGTTCGCAACGTAGATCTCCATAGAGACTTTGAAATCGATTCGATCCCCAAACATTTGAAGCGCTTATCGCAAAACTATTTCGATCAAACTACTTTCCATCCAAATCCTTTGATTAGACATGCTTGTATCTACACAGACCGATGTAACCAACCGACAAAAGTAAGGCGTCCTAAGCACGTCCTGCAAGACCCTGACGATAGGATTACATTAAAAACACATTAGAAACCCTTACACAGCACACACACGCACACAACACCGTCCTCGCCGGCAAGGACGAGGTCCTTTGTTTCGCAGGTCGCGTCGCGCGAGTCTATCGTATAGAATGCGCTCGGAGCCCTGCCTCCATCTCCGATCACGTCCTTAGCCGAGGTTCGGCTTCGCAGGAGGCACCCTAAGGACGGAATCAAATTTGAGCCCCGTGAGGGCTGCCCCTTTATCACGGCTAAGTCTCTGTACTCGGCCCCCGCCCGGTGAAAAAAATACTATTAGATGCTTACTTGCCAACTTTGTACAAAATATTTTATTAAATATATGCGCTTCGGAAAGCGAGCGTATACACTCGTACAAAAAGCTGGTCTGGAACAACCTCAATGGGTAACTTTAAATACCTTATTAATACGAAGTTATAATTGGAAGTATATTTTAATTTTTCAGCTAAATTTAGCTTGCAATCAATGGAAAACAAATTTCGTGGGTTCAATCCATAACATAGGAGCAGTTATTGGAATGCTGCTTGGAGGCTGGGCTTCAGATCGGTACTAAAATTTACTATATATATTTTGTATACATTATAGCATAGTACTACTATGCACTATATAGTATGGACCGGCATTAGGTTGTGTACATTGTACGTTTTAGAAAGGAACATTGGAAGAAATTAGTACACTCCACCGAATCTATTCTTGATTTGTGATGAATTTTAGTGAAAATTTACCCGAATGCACCTCATTGAATAACATCAATCTGTAGAAACAAGATATTATATAATAATAACAATGCTGTTTGAAATGTTTTTGTTTGACGACGTTGTGGCGCAGCGGTAGCGAACCTGCCTTAAACGCCACAGGTCGCGGGTTCGATTCCCGCTCGGAGCATAATATGTTTGTATTGACCATGCAAGCATATTTTCCGGTCTGGGTGTATTTGTCCTTGTCATTGTGAATGTTTCCCGACCCCCGACACAGGATATTACTATCCTAATGGGGGCCGTTGAGTCTGCAGCGTTTATTAAAAAAAAAAATGTTTCATGGACCCGAAAAAATTATTAACAAAAATACTTAACCTAAAATTTCAGTTTTGGGCGTAAACGAACTCACGTAGCGGCGTCCGTCGGAACGATATGTGGAAACCTAAAAACGTTTTTCCAGTCTTATTACATATATTTATCTGTAGAGTTTATAGAATCTGTTATCTCTGGCGCTGCTTTCGCCGCTGGAATTGTTTTAAGTAAGTTTATTTCTTTAAAAAAACATATTTATTACAGTCAGACCCTATATATACAGATAATGTGGGTTGTTGCAATTGCTTGGCAATTATGGCTACTGTCTGTACTGTGAATATATTCAAACGCATCAAATTATTTTCAGTTATGGAGATAAGTGGAAGCGATCAAAGAATTCTTGCGGGTGTTGTGCACGCCTATGGAATTTATTCAGGAGAAGCGTTATTAGCTGGCATAGCAATGGTTTTGCCATACTGGAAATGGATAGTGTATATTATATGCACCCCGCCAATCTTATTTGTGTTTTATATTAAGTTAGAAGAAGAAAGTCCACGCTGGCTTGTCTTGCACAATAAATATGGCGAATTGAAACGCATATTAAAACTAATATCGAATTTAAATAGCCTAAATATAAAATCTTCAGATTTTGATAAGTTAGACGATAATAAACTCAAAGCAATTTGTAACGTTGAAATGAATCCTAAATACGAGGGATATAAGGCAGCATTTAAGTGTTGGGAAATAATCAAAAGAATAATCATAGCTACTGTAGCTAGATTTTCAGTGACTTTTATTTATTATGGTCTAGTAGCTAATTCAGTATGGCTACCGGGTAACAAGTATACTAATTACATTCTTATGGCACTGATGTCTTTTCCGGGTGACTTATTAGCTTTATACTGTATGAATAAATGGGGAAGGAGAATGCCTCTTTTTTATGGATATTTAATATGCGGCATAAGCTGTGGTTTGTCTGCTTATGTTCCACAGAGTAAGTTAGACTTTTTAAGTGTGTGTTCTTTTTTTCAATTTGGATATTAAGTTTGCTTAATCAAATTATTTCTAGTTTACTTTTGGATAAAGATACTGCTCTATATGATTGGAAAGATAATGGTATCAGCCTGCTTCACGGGAATCTGGACTTACACAATGGAAATTTTTCCAACAAGTATTCGTGGTTCGATGTACGGTCTGTGCTCATTCACATCTAGCGCGGGTGTTATTCTCGCTCCTTTAACGCCAGCTATGGTATAAAAATAAGTATTTTTTTAAATAAGTTATTTTTCTATAGTTAG
This sequence comes from Hestina assimilis, assembly GCA_023373885.1. NCBI lineage: Eukaryota > Metazoa > Arthropoda > Insecta > Lepidoptera > Nymphalidae > Hestina > Hestina assimilis. Next base: position 9,980,871 of record CM041747.1, on the reverse strand, counting down.
TAGATGTATGAGTAGGCAAATTAAGTATTCATCCGTATCAGAGTCATGGACTTACTATAACTAAATAAACTACTCCCTTTCATACAGAAAAAATGTTCAAAGAATCCCAAAGAGGTGTTCCTTCGTAAATTCAATACTAATACAACCAAACGAAATTAGTCACAGGTTGATTACATTCGATTATGTCGCTAGGTTTTGACTAACTTTCGTTGCATTCATGTTGAATTTACAAAGTAGCACCAGCGAGTCCTGGATATTTTGTTTGTATGGAAGGTCCTATGTAGGCATTTGTATTTGTATTAAGTCTTTGGTTAGAGTTTAATATTGTGTGAGATTGTCATGACGTCATATACATTTGTACTACCCAGTACAAAGAAATCCGGCCACGTGATGTTGTGGCACCAGGATTTATTGAAATTAATCAAATGAGAGATCTGTGTTTGACATAGGCAGTCCATGTTTTATTTAATTTAAGCTATCTGCACTTCTTCGCCATATAAACTTCAACTATGCAAAAGCTCACAGTCCTAGCAGAGCTAAAATATACAAAAATATAGTTTAACTTATTAAAAAAGGAAAAGTAAATATAAAACTTGTTTTCAGGATACGATATCTCCGGTGTTTGCGTCGATTTTCTTCAGTTGTTCTGCTATTGCTTCTAGTTTACTTATACTCCTGGGTCCTGAGACCAAGGGTAAGCCGCTCCCAGCGACAATAGAGGATATTAGTTCGGCTGCTCTTAAGAACAATTCGAATACAAGCTTTGACAATCATGGTTTAGAAGATAATGACACTATTTGTGTTCATTTATAAACAATATAATTACTGTAAAGGTATTGTACCTTTTAATTGATATTATACTTGTGTTACAAAAAATCGTAAATCTCTTTATTTAGAATACATTTAAGAAAATTTGTAGTTATTTCATTATTTATACTTATAATGTGTCTGTACATAAATTATAATATATTATGTATGTAGTTATAATACTACTTTTTATAAAAAGCATTTTGAAATTTGGATCATATTTTTCTTGTTATTGCATAAATAATGAAACAGTTGGTCTTATTATTATAAAGTAGGTTACTCAATTAATTACACTTTTATAATTATATAGATAACTTACTACAAAAACGATCACATGCTTTTTTAGGCCCGAGAAAGTACCTAAATTTCAAGAAACCGTGTTTTGTCCAAAAACCAGTCTTTTTATGTGAGAGGGGCAAACGGGTCGGAGGCTTACCTGATGTTAAGCGATCGCCGCCGCCCATGAACATCTGCAACACCATAAGGCATGCAGGCGCGTTGCCGACCTTTAAGGAAAAATACGCTCTTCTCTTGAAGGTTCCCAAGTCGTATCGGTTCGGAAAGACCGCCAACGGAATTTTATTCCACGGAGTAGTTGTGCGAGGAAGAAAATGTATTTTAAACCGCGCTGTTACATGTTGTGTGACATCGAGGTGTAAGGTTATTATTAATAACCTTACACCTCGATGTCACACATTATTATTAATAACCTTACACCTCGATGTCACACAACATGTAACAGCGCGGTTTAAAAACTTATTATTAATTATGTGTACTAAACGTAATAATATAATGTTTAAACTGTGATTCTAAAGTTGTAACGATAATGTCATATATAGGATTTTTTTAGATTCTATTTGATATTGTGAATTGTTTACTATGTGACGTATGTTTGTTTTTTGATTATGTATAAACAACAGACTAACAACCTAATGTATTATTGTCGCGAAACTAATGTTTGTGTAAATAATTACTAATTATATGGCTTATACATAATAATGTTGCAATTTAGATAATGATATAATTTTCCAACGATATTATAAATAGTATAAAGATAAAAGATATTAGAATGGTTCTAGATTTTATTCGGATATCATGTAGGTATAATTTAATTGCGGTTTTTGAAACGTTGAGTGATATTACCAGTGACTTTTACTTTAGAAATAATTACAAATAATTTTAGTGTTAAAAATATTGTATGTTAAATGTTACATTCAAAAATGATTAAAAAATCAAAATCATACGATCATGACGACAAAATTATTAACGTATCTGAAATATTGGAGGTTTCCGGTAAATATCAAATGCTTCAGTATTTCTACCTCTGCCTTCCCGCAGTTTTCGTCTCTATGATCAATGTTAATTATATATTCGTCGCAAGCGAGGTAAATTACAGGTGAGTTATAATTTGTATTGAAAGTTACGTGCAAAAATTAAAAGTATTTATATAGAAGCAAACCCTGCCGTAGCGACAAGGATTTTTTAAATTGAATCAAATTTGCTTGTTATTGGCAGTTCGAATATGAACAGTGTTTTATTTAAATTAAATGATTTTTATATAAGAGTTGTACAGTAATATGAACAGGCATTGACTAACCATAAACAGTTAGGCCCTTCCATACAAAAAAAAATGTCATAGAACTCCTAAAAAATTCTCATGGAACTAAATTAGTCACATGCTAAATTTATTCGATTACGTTGCAAGCTTGTGACGCTATTTTAATTCAAATAAATTGCAAGCTTGTGGCTCACTTCGTTTTCTTGCAATAATGCGAATTTACGACGGACCAACAACCAATCTTTGGACCTTTTGTTAGTATTGAAGAGCATGTCCATATATATTGTCAGTCATGGGTACAGGAATAAAATATAATACTAACGCTAAAACGCTAAACGCTACACACTCAACGGCCCCCATTAGGATAGTGATATCCTGTGTCGGGGGTCGGGAAACACATACAAGGACAAGGACTTACTATCTGCAAGCAGAAGATTTGCTAATGGCAATGCAAAAAAGTAAAAAGCAATATATTTTCTTTATATCATTCATCGTTAAGACTTATCTAAAGAGTCTCAAGACTTGTTACTCTCAGAAGCAATCGAATCAAACCAGTCAAGTTTCCTCACTTGGCTGGTAACAAACAAATTGCGTTAAAAAGTTCGCCCTTAGCTCAGAGCTTACATTCTCTGGCCCTGTAAAAAATATTAAGATTTAACGTTTTTTTTTTCATTAAAATATTTTATAGATGTCGTGTACCGGAATGCGAAACAAATTACGCGTACAACGCCTCCTGGTGGCCTAACACCCCAACCGATCAATGCTTTAAGTCCATACCCAATTTTACATTACAAGAAAATACTTGTACTAACATCAGTTTCACAGCTTCAAATGAAAAATGCACCGATTGGATATACGAAAACAACAATTCTATCATCTCTGAGGTTAGTCGGTAATTTTCGTAAAAAAGCAAAATAATCAACATGAAAATGGTATTTTTAGTATTACAATTTTGTATTAATGTCACACGTGCCTTTTGTATCTTATTTCATTAAAGATCTATCTTTTATTTCACTAGCTTCTGGCTTTCGTGAGAAACGATATTTCGTTTTAAATTTAACTGCAGATCGTGAAAAAGATATTTATCAATATTAAAGTTTGGCAAATGTAACTGTAGAGTGTATAACAAACAAAAAAACAAATGTAAACGTAGTAACTGTAGAGTCTCTTGGTGGTTCCTTTCTGCAGAATCTACTTTCCGAATTTTACTTAAACGGTTACAACACACTGTAAATTTGATATTTCAAAAGTGCTGCTTTAAGGCATACTTGAATACGGAATATTTTGACTTTGAACTATAGTAGATTACGTAATATTTATTTTTACGTACGGTTATGATTTTTGTAAATATATGAGTAGTTAATATTATGTACAATTCTATATAGTTATATTGAATTGTAAATATGTTGTAATATTGGGTGTAAATAATATAAATAAAATATGTAATTTTTGTTAATTTATTCCCAACAGCTCAACCTAGCATGCCAGCCATGGAAACGAAACTTCGTTGGTGTCATTCATAGCATCGGGATGGCTTTTGCCATGCTATCCGCTGGGCGGTTGTCTGATCTGTAAGTAAAATATTTCTTTTCATTTAATATAATTTATCATATTTACAACATGTTCCAAGCATATAACAAGATAACTAAACACAACTTTTATCAAATGTTAAAAATATCAATACAATATCAATAGAAAATGCCATTATGTCGGCAGCAAACACCACGAGTACTCAAAACATCGAGTAAAATCTTTATTGACATAATTATTAGCTCTATTTAAGGTCTTAGGGTATTTAGAGTTATATGTTTTATCCTTAGTTTCTGCATCCCTTGGAGGAAAGTCATATTAAGTGCCGAAGTTCGTCAGCATGAAAAACGTTTGAATCTTAAATTTTTATGTAGGTTTCTCGTGTTGCACTTGGCTATGGGCACTGCGTTAAAAAAATTTTAAGTAGGTATATATTTTTCTCGGTGGCCTTACAAAAAATATATAATTAACGTTTTACAGGATAGCTACTTTCAGGTCTCCATTCTAAGATTGATCCTTACGAGAGAAATGCGTTTTATGTAAAATCATAAAACTATAATACTCGTGGTGTATGCTAATGACAGTCTTATTTTACGTCATTCCGTCGGTTTGGTTAATGAGGATAGTAAAATGTTCGAAATAATGTAATTTAAAACAATTTTAAATTAGTACGTCTTATCTTTCTCAATTGAGTTAATAGTTATTCTTTAGTGGCAGACTAAACTAAACTTCCTAAGCAAGCCAGCTGACCGCCGCTAAGAAAGATTATGCCACCATTACCGCCGCATCAGTGCTAGGCATTAACTCAGATTGACGGAGTGACGCTCATAATATGTAAATAATAAAATTTGAATAATAGTAATAATTTGAATTCAAATTTGAATTTAATGTTATAATTTGAATTTTCACTCTAAATTAATTATCCTTTTTTAACCACTAACGGCTTCTACCGTTTAGTGGTTTTCCAGTGTCCAGGGGGATGATGAAGATGTCCGGGACATGAGGGGCATCTCGACTCCCGTTCATCCTTAGGGCTGTGGATGACCCTGACTGACTAACTGACTGACTCTCCGCTTGGATAGCTTCGTTGAATGGAAGTCCTTGTATTGGTCGAAAAGGAGTCAACACAAATGTCATCAGTGGAGACAAATAGGCGAGATGTTAAAGAATTTAGCACTAATGATCAATTTAAATCTTATTATGATTATTAGACAATATTAAAAATGAAACCCTATTCCATTAAAACAGTCTTCATACTAAAAATTATGCCATTTTATAGAGATCTTTTATACAATGCAATTCGGTATATGGCTATTGAATATAATTATAGTAAATTATTGGTCTAAATAAAATTTCAATTATGTTTAATATAAATTGCACAGCTATATTCATGCTGTGAAGAACTATTTGGACAGTAAGACTTTATTAACGGAAAAGGGTATATAATTAGATCTACAAAATTAAAATGCCAAATTCGGCATGTGCTGCTTCTTAAATAATACAAGCTAATTTTATTATTGGACTAGTTTTAAAATAACAACAGCTAACTTCAACAGCCTAAGGCTAAACATATAATTCTGGAAGAAGAGTAATTAGCTTTTGTACTTTAAGGAGTTTCGTTCTTTATTTCTAAAAATAAAGAATAAACATCGTTAAAATTACTAACCCTATTCAAAAAAGTCATTACAATCGGAAAAATTTCAGGCAAATCGAGAACCTCTTTTCTGTTTAATAACAAGATAGTTATAAGAAACAGGTTCTTTAGAATAGTTATTGCTATCCTCTACACTACTATGTTAGGCTAAATATCGTTATTAACGACTTTTATTTGTATCTTTGAAAGCAGGTCTGCTGATAAATTTTTGAGGGCAGCAGCGTCTATGCCCAATTTTCCATACACCTGCCCATTCTTATTTCCTTCCTGCAAACGTTCACCGATCTTTCCTTCTTGGAAAAACTGTCCTGAAGTAAATCATAATCATATTAATCAAAATAATGATCATAATCATCCTAATTGATATTGTCAGCTTAATTCTTTAAAAAATATATCAGGCCATTATCACCGACGACATCGTTTTGTTATTATTGCTAAATGTTTTTAAAAAAGTTGAATTTATAATGTAATTTTTTACAGCTTTCCTACAAAAATACTTTTGTATAATTTTTTCCTGTTATTTTTTTGTTGTGTATGGTACAAAATAAATATTAAATATGAATGTACGATTATAATAGAATTGCTGTTTCTAATATCATACCTTTACAATAAATACAGTTGGGTAAACAATTAAGTGTATACAACATACTCAGAGCAATGGCGCACCTTGTAGCGACAATTTTTTGTACGAAATTATTTCGTTTTCGCTATGAAAAGAAAAGAATGTACTCGAGCAAATAATTCATTAATAGGAAGTTGAAACTCCTCAAAACTAGGTGTAGTCATCAAAAGTGTTTATAACAATAACACATGATTTTGCTTGTAATTTCGACGACGTGAAAGGTTAATGTAAATATTCAGTGGTTTTTTTAAATTATTATAATGTTTATTATTTATATTTTACATTCCTTAACATTGAAGACGATACCCAACTCTACGTATTGTTAAATGTTATTTAGATATTCCATCTATGAATAATAACTTTGTTTTTTTTAGATAGATACTTTTTTTTAAATTTCGATTTAGATCGTTGACGGTTCTGTAAGCTTAATGAGTTTATAGAAATGGTTTAACTATTGTATATTATTTTTAATAATTAAAACTTCATGGCGTATTAAAACTTATTATACATAGATATCTCCCTAAATTGTATAGCATTAAGTAGTCTGTAGGTTTATTAAAAAAAATTACATTACGCTATACATATCAAGAATAATTCAAATTGCAATTAGCTGTGCCAAAATTATTTCAATAATTTCTAACTATGTGAAATAAAATCTAAATTATAACTTTAATAGTTACGTCCCCAAGATTTAATTATTCTTGATCAGATTAACGCAATAAAATTGCTGTCAAAATTATTTTCAGTTGTTTTATTTTCCTCTGTAGAGTTGGGCGTAAACCAGCTATTATTATCTGCTCCGTGGGCTGCATCGTGGGAAACTTGAAGACCTTAGCCACGTCCTATCCGGTATACATATGTCTTGAGTTTCTAGAAGCAGCAGTTTCTGGTGGAGTCTACATAGCTGGAAATGTTCTAAGTGCGTCATTTTACGTGAATTCTTATTTCACTTGAAATATCACATGCGCGATGCCAAACCAAGGGATAGGAGGTAAGGGATGAGAAGGGAGAAAAGGAAGGGAACAGAGGGGATCGGAAATTGGGCTCCGGTGCACTCATTCATAACATGAAATGCAACAGTCCTGATATTGTTACTTTACGCCGATTTTCTGTGAGAGGTTAGTACTGCCCCGGTCGAGCCGGGCCGGCATGACTCTACTATAAATAGATTACTTAGTTTTTACTTTGTTGAATTCCCACAGCCAATATTATACAAATAGCAATTGTAAATTTAAATAAACATTTTATGTTATTTAATTTGTAATTTTTTATGTTTAATTTTTCAGTGATTGAAATTGGAAACAAGAAGAATCGAATACTATCAGGAGTACTTTTTGCCTATGCAATTTATGTAGGTGAAGCTCTTTTCGCCATAATCGGAATGTTTGTACCTTACTGGAAAAATCTAATCCACGCAATATGCAGCCCTACTATACTATTTCTTATATACATAGTTGTCTTGAGGGAAAGTCCACGGTGGCAAATTTTGAATGGTAAAGTAGATCAAGTGAAATATACACTAAAGCAAATGATACAAATGAATAATATTAAAACGAATATAGAAGAATTAGATGGTATGGATGAATGTAAGCTAAAACAGGCGTATAAAATTGAAACTCATGTAAAGAGAGAGGGTTTCAAAGAAGTTCTAAAGTGCAGAGAAATTCTCAAACGATTTCTTGTTGCTTTTCAATGTAGGCTTACGGTCACTTTTATTTACTATGGTCTTATCGTCAACTCTGTTGCATTACCGGGAAATCAATATATAAACTTCTTATTGGGCGCAGTAATGTCGTTTCCCGGAGAATTGATATCAATGTACATGATGAATAAGTTTGGTAGAAAAATACCGTTGATTTATGGATATCTGTCATGTGGGATAGCATGTGTGGCATATGGATATATTCCTGAATGTGAGTTTTATATTTTAAAATAACATACATATTGCTTAATTGATAAAGGAGCGGCTGCTAGTTTAATTTTACAAAACCTCATGGCCACTGATGGTCAGAATGAAATTTTCAAAGTACATGTTTTGACTTCTACGAAAAACTTAAGTAATCAAAAATATAGAAACTAAATGGAAAATTTTAATAAACTGACCTGTAAACTGTCAATAAAACTCAGTTTCAAAGATAGATTCTAGCTTATATAATAGATTTTTAATATAATTTGAGTTCGCATTTTAAATGTGTATTTATATTTAAGCATACAGAGGACTAAAGATTACATTCTTCCTGGTCGGTAAACTAATAGCTGCCGCCTGTTACACGGGCATAGTAACGTACACAATGGAACTTTTTCCAACGAGTGTTCGCGGCACTTTGCTCGGCTTGTGCACGCTCGCTTCCTCCACTGGTAATATGATGGCACTTTTCACACCGATGTTGGTAAATATATCTATCATTCAAATTAATTAAACAATTTAAGTTGGAATCCTACTTTAAATACGAATATAGCATCGATTCAGACCCTCCTCATAATAAATAGTATCAAATCGATTCATAAACGCCTAAAATACGAATTAATAACATGGCTTTTTTCCTTAGAAGACTTTGAATTTTTATTTATTATTATGTTGGCTTGATCATTATATAAATTATACACCACCTCGAGATCTTTAATTGAATTCTACTGATAATAATCTAAACGAAAAATCAATAATCATAATTTTTTCCTAACAGGCATCAATATCTTCAGCATTAGCAGCAATCTGTTTTGGATGTGCAGCCATAGTGGCAAGCGCCCTACTTATTCTTACTCCAGAAACAAGAGATCTGCCTTTAGACGACACGATAGAACAAGTTGCAAAAAATGTAGTTGCCTCCAAAAATAAGATGGACGTTAAAAAAAGAAGTGAAGATAATGTTGCTTATTCTAATGAACAAATCTAGGGACAATATTATACATTATAAGTATTGTAAACTTCCGAGTTCAAAATGATTTTCTATATTTAATGCTTATCTTTAAGAAATGTTAATAAATGAAGTTTTATAACAGCTGTTTTTTTTTTTTTTTTTTTTTATCATTATCATGTTTAGATCATTACAGACACGTCATAATGAGTCATCTATGTAAGATTTGCACTTGAATTAAAAAAAACATAGAGAATGTTATTAATTCAACAGTAGCTAACTTTAAACCCAACTCTATTAAAAATAAACTGTAATGAAACTTGTAAAATTTAAAAATGTTTAAATATAACTTTTTTACTTTAAACTGAAAACATTAAAACATTGTGTGAAAATAAAACTACTATGACTCATTCAATGATATAAATAAAATTCTTAAGGTTACACAATATGAAGTATTTTTAACTGAATAATACAGAGTTTATAATATTTATTTAATCGTAATCGTAACTTTTCTTCTATGATATAATTATTATTAAAAAGTTCTTACTACATAAATAAAAGCAATGAAAATAATTATGTTCCAGTGAAATGGTGTCAAGAATGTGTGCACCTTTAGAGCTACATTCGTGTTGGTACATAAATAATAAGCTAAGCCCATTGGGATTTCCATTTATCGTTTTACAACCGCTTATGTCCACGTTTCTTATATGAAACACACACATACATTTGCATCGATTGGTCAGGGGTGGCACGGGGCGCCTTGTCCGATCATTAACCCAGTTGTGTGTCGGCGGCGCGGGTGGGCACGCGACCGCCGTCGCTTCAGTCCACCGTCATGCAACTGCCCGAGCCGCCGCCGCCACCACTCGCTCCTCTCTGGGATCGCGTACTCAGGGCCCGTGCATTACCACCTGATCTCGATGTACAACTTCTATACATAGCAATCAAAGACCGCCTATCCCACCCCGAGTGGGAAGTACGACTCCACGCTCTCCGAGTCTTAGCTGACTTACTCCCATTATCGGGTAACGCACTTTCTTTCCCATTCGACCAAGTCATTGACAACCTCGGACATAACTCTCCAAATGTTCGTAAAGCCGCTTTAGATGCTCTAAAAGTCTTTTGTACACATTGTGAGGATCCCGAATGTGCAGCACGAGCGATTATAGACAAATTTTCATACAATAATATCCGTCCGCATACAAGTGATAAGGATACGAAAACAAATATTATCACCGGATTGATACTATCGCTACCATCCCTCATCGGTATTTTGAAACGTAGAAATTCAGACTTGGACGTATTTCCTGTATTTCAAATTTTAGGAGAAAAACTTTTCGATAACATGCATAAGGATGTAGCACTCCGATCGCTTATGAAATTGCGTAGGCTATGTGGGCCACGACAATATATGATTTATTTCTCGCGCTTGGATTCAAGAACTCAGGACAAATTTAGATTTTTATGTGAAATTTACGATGAAGATTCTCAAGATGTTTATTATGGTCCAAGAAAATCACATCAACCGGTTATGCATATAAATCGCGTTTTTCATAATTCATTGGCCAACCCTATTTATTTATCTACAGATTCTTCTTCTGAAGATTCTTCAGTCCATAACAATAAATATGCAAAGGTTATAATTGAAACTGAAATCAAATTTGATTCAGACACTGCTATCACAATGACTGTATTAGAACAAAATGAAACTGATTCTGAAAAAAATACGGCCAGTGACGAGGACTGCGATAGTTCTGATCAACTTATGTTAAAATATAGTGATGCTGTATCAGAAGAGGACTCCGACGTAGTGGTAAAGAAGGTAAGGTTCGGAGGAGAAAGTGTGAAAATACGAACACCTGATAGTGATAATTTGATAACAAGCGAAGAAGATATAAATCATAAACAACCGGAAGCATTAATAGAAAAATCTAAAATTGAAGAAAAATTTTTAGACACGCCGTCTATTATCAATAAAATGCACGAATTAAAACGCGAAAGCCATGAAAGAGAAAATGGATTTTTAAAGAAAAGTGGTATTCCTCTTCCTATTTTAACTAATAAAGAAAAAAGAGATATAACAAAACATAACATAGTAAATAAAAAATCAAAGTCGTTAAGCGAATTGTATGATTATTTTAGTAAAAAAAGTGAAGTGGGTGATGGTAAATCTAGAGAAAAATCTGGATTCGCTATGACTCTAACTGAAGTGCGATCTCCTAATAAAGTACCTAGCCCAGTGGAACAGCATAGGGAAGTAGAGGTTTTACATAACCTACAACGAAGCCCCACGTTATCTCCAAGGCGGCAACAGACACGCGTGAGTCTTGATCACGACCGGTATGTATTTCCACTCTTATCCAAATATTTTGTCTATATTTACATTAGAGCTTATATTTACGATATTTAAAGAAAAGGGGCATTGTCACATTGTATTTGTATAAGTTATCTCTATTTAGTGTAGCTTATACGTAACTATAAATAAATTTACTTTGGTTTTTACATCAGATGATATAACAATTAAGATTGTACTATAAATACTCTTTACTTACTAACTAAATAACTTTTAAAATAATTAAACGCAAAATGAGCATTCAAATACATATTTGCTGGAATTATTATTTTATCTTTTGAGTTTAATTTTACCATATTCTTGTCTATATAATTATACTAATAATATTATTAGACAGACCAAATTCAAAAACATTTGCATCGCTAAAGGACTGTATTAATTTCTAAGTCTCACAATAACTATATAGACCGGCGCATATGCCTGCATGGTGAATACAGACATCTGCTACCAGCGGGACTCGAACCCGCGACCTGTGGCGCTTAAGGCATGTTCGCTATCACTGTGCCATAAAGGTATAGTTTAATGTTATATATAGTTATAATAAATAGTCCTAGTTCCTTTTTTGTAATTGAATAATAACAGAATTTCAAATAACACTAAGTAAATACAATAACGCTAGAGTTGTGGATTCGATCCTGACCCCCTTGGGCTATTGTCGTACCCATAACGCACTATCGCAAGCTATGAGCTTATTTGGAGGGACAATAAAAATATTAGTTACGCCTTGAAAGAGCAATGCTAATATTCTTTTTTTTATACATATATTATTGAAAATTATAAAGTAAATAATTGTGTAAACTTTTATTCAGATTCATCTTGAATCTAGTGTCGTCATCTCACGACAGCGACCTGCTATCTCCCAGACCTCCCTCGCCGTTGCGAGTTCACTACGACTGGGAGAACCTGCATATTGTACCGCAACACATAGCGGATCAGTTGCATAATACGGTAACTATTAGTACGAAGTTTCATATTCATCATCAGTTCTTTTTTTAATGTGACTAAGTTGATAAGTAAGCGTATGGCCCTTTTTTGGTGTCGGGGAGGAAATCTACTACCAGATACCCGGCCTCCTGAGAAGGACAACCGGGTTATGTGGGGTTCCATGACGAGGTGGAAACGTCATGGGGACCCACTAAAACCTCCTCGCTGGCCGACTTCAGTGTGTTTGTCAGGTTACGGAAACTTGCAGAACAAACCAACGCGACCTGACAATCATAGTGGTCCGATTGGTAGCGGAGCTCGGTCCCCGGGGGGAAAGCGTGTGGCCCACCTGATGGTAAGCGGTTGTCGTAGTCTATGAGCGCGTGCAACTCCATACATTTGTTGGTGTCACTCACGCGTTGTCAACTTCGAGATATTAGTTCTTTCTCCTATGCCCGGTAATTTCACTAGCTAAAATGTGCTTTAAACCAAAACACTATAATATACTGCTTTACGGTAGAAAAACTCTGACACACTAACTAATTACTACAAAATTTCGTATCAGATTTGATCTTGAGCTAAAGGAGTTGAGCTTGGACATTTAAAAAAAAATTGGCAGGCTATGTTTGAATCACTACATAGTATAACACAAAGTCGCTTTCTCTGTCCCTATGTATACTTAAATCTTTAAAAGTACGCAACGGATTTTGATGCGGTTTTTTAATACATAGAGTGATTGAAGAGGAAGATTTATATGTATAAAAATATTGGAGAAAGAAAAATTGAGGTTTGTAATGTGATGTCGTAAATAATTACATTTAACGCGTGCGGGCCTAGTGCGGGTAGTAATGAATAAATCAAAAGTACTGGATCGATTTTAATCATTTTTTCAGTAAATGACATAGGGTATATATTTTATACCCGTGCGAAGCCGGAGCGGGCCGCTAGTTATCATATAAAGAACAGTAAAACCTTTCTATTGTAATTTAGTTTCAAAAATAATGATATCATAATTAATTGAATCGGCTTAAATAAGATCTTGACACATAATATAACGGTGAACAATAATATTAAAAAAGGAAAACAGTATATACTTATAATTGTTTATTATACACGGTCCTGATATATCGCATCATGTAAGCGAACACAATTAAATTGTTTGTATCCGATCGCATAGCGAGTTTATACGTAATTGCAAAATACCGTAATTACTTATGCAATGGCGATTAACTAGCTTGACTTAGTTAATAATAGCAAAACTAGGTCAAAGCTTATATACATAGGCTAGTTTACTTATTGCAACAATTTTCCTAATATTCATCATTAATATTTTTACATAAAGGTTGGGAAACAAGCATACAGTCCGCTTGATGGGAAGCAGTAACCGTAACCTATGAACGCTTGCTATACCTGAAGTATCACATGCACGTTGCCAACCCAAGAGATAGGAGGGAAGGGATGAGAAGAGGAAAAAAGAAGGGTGCAGAGCCGGTGGGACATTTGCCTCCGGCGCTCACACTCACCGCACGAAAAGCAACAGTACCAACTCTTTTACGCCAATTTTCTGTGTGATGGTACTACTTCCCTGGTCCAGCCTACTTGGTCTGGTCTTCTGCTACTAAACTAAATAAATAATGGGTCCTGGGTCTTCTACTACTAAACTAAATAAATAATCAACCAATTTTTAAAAGATTTAAAAGTATCATTAACATTTCACATAAATAAATTACCTTCTTTTTCAAGTGTGATAAAACTTGATAATATTTTTACAGATTCAAAATTAATTTTATTATTATTAACGTTATGCCACGTAAGTGTGGATATTTAATATACCTTATTAATATAGCTACTTAATAATGTTAGCTTTATTATGACTTTTTTGTTGAAGTACGTCGTAATATAAAAAGTTAATTAATTCAATACAGTTTCTTAATATATACAACCTTGACCAGATACATTTTGGTAGGTAATAAATTCAGTTTACAAGGACAATCCTTCAGTCAACGTCTGGTGTTATACTTACTTAATGAAAATAAAACTTTTCAATTTTTTCTTTGACAATACATTTACACAAACAAGAAAAAAAGTAAAACAATATAACGTTCTTTCACCATTTTATTATTATTAAATTTTAAACTATCACGTTTCATGTTCATATTAATTAATACTTTTCGGGAATTTACGCGTAAAAAGCAGACTCAGTGTCTGCTTGTGACCACGATCAGTGCAACATGATCGAAGCGTCAACCACCGATAAAGGTAATTTTTACGCGTAAATTCCCGAAAAGTATTAATTCTATTACTATATTTTTATGTTACCTATTTACTTTTATATAACAGGAAAATTGGATAGCAGCAGTGAAAGCGGCAGATCACCTACACAGTAAACTTTTGGATCCCGAGATGGTTCAGAAACTAGAACCTGCTGCTGTATCCTTCGTTCAACACATGTGGGCACTAAGCGATGCGGTACTTTACATGATTATAAAACTATTTTACGGAAATTATAATATTATTTGGCAGATTTTATATTAATAGATATGTACATAATCAAAAAAATGTTTTTGATTATTTTTGTTAAAGAAGTTGCAGATAAAACTTGATTTTCCCAAATAAACTGTGTATTTGGGAAATAATATAAAATACAAACTTATTTAATATGTCGGTAAAATAATATGGTTCGTGCGTCATCTTTGAATGTTAAGCTTGAATTTCTACTTAAACTACTATTGGGATGATTCTATTAAACAGTAGCTTTGTTGTAAATAAATATGTACAATATAGGTTCATACATATATTGAAACCACAAATACTGTATTTAACTGACCCCATATTAAAATATTGTGTATAGTCTAGCTGTACAAAAAGCAAAGAGTTTTAGAGCAAAAAGTTGCTAATAATTAATGAATGTTCGTAATTATTATATCCACAGCTTCTCATAATAGTCTATATAATTTTTATACTTCGATGAAGGTAACGGCCTCTCGGAAGGCAGGCAGTCCCCGTAACCTATGGACTTTTACAACACCATTAGTATCCAATAGTGTTGGTGGTGAAAGAGAAAAGGTTTCAAAAGGAGGATAGGTGTAAGTTCAAGCCTCAGGCTCGCTTACTTATGTAAAGAAAAACAACAAAACAGATCCTGCAACGAATTAAACATAGACGTGCAGTAAACCACAATAAAATCTTTAATTAAGAATTAAATTATATTTTTGTACTTTTTAAAGGTATCTGCTGCAAGAGCACCAGCTGAAGGGGCGGTATGCGCATTAGTACGCAGTGGCAGTTCTAATTGTGTGAGACAACTTCTATCCGCGTTGATAGCGAGAATGGCGAGAGACCCACCACCGGCAGCACTGCCCCACGCTCTCCTGCAGAGAATGGCTCTACATAACATCGTTGAATTGATATTTGAGCCTGATATGATTAAGGTAATATTAAATATTAACGGTATGGTAAATTTAAAAAACTAAAAAAACATGCTTTACTAATAATATTGATGAAAAAATTATTGAGTACTAGCTTTTCCATTTCCATTTCGAGTTTTGCTTTCGCGACAAAAAGGAGGCTATAACCGTCTCCATAGACATCCATGCATATCTAAGTATACCTAGATTCATCATAATCGGGTAAGGTCCCATTCCAAAGTAACAAAATCACATTTATAATATTATTTAGAATTAAGAGTTCTCTCTATAACTGCGTTATAATTTAAAAAATTATAGTAAGTGTAAAATAAGAATGAAGTTATATTAACGTACTTTTTTGGGGTATTTTTATGTAATTTATGAATACAGTAATGCCTAAGCACTACTATTTGGCGGCAGAATATTTGACACTGCGGTGGTATCTACCTAGCCGGCCTCTTGCAACAAAAGACCTACCACCAGTGTGACTGATTGCACTAGTGGAATAATCTCTGATGTGACAGAGGTTATCCTAACAGCGGGCGATAGGGTCGTCACATCCCGACGCCGGAATAAGCACACTACAAGCATATCCATTGATTTATTGTGTCTCGTAGGATTCGGAGAACGGGCAGCTACGTGCAACTCTTTGCCTCGCACGAGCGGCAGGACCAGCCGCAGTACTGGCGGCTGTTCGAAGAAGGTTATCAGGATCCCTTCGCGCGGATATTTTTTGTAACAAGGTTAAGACCTTCGTGACTCTCTAACAAGAATTAATATATTTTTCATAAAAAACTTTCTTAAAGTGTACGCGTTAATATTTCTTTAAGTGATATTGATAACGTAGTAAAAATATTCCTTAATTGAATTTATAAAATTTTATACATTTTTGAAAACCGTATGTTCTTTCTTGTATTAACTTATGATTATCCTATTAACAAACCACCAAAACTCAGCGAGGCTTTGACAACCCAAACGTTTTACGGCAACGGCAACCTCAACATAAAAGTACAGAAAGACGGGAGTAGTTAATATACACCGATTACAAGTACTAGAAGTTAATTTACACTTAAAAACCTTCTCAATAAACAGGCTACCTCAAAAAATTTTTTTCAATGTAACCAAACAAACTTATGAACATTGTAACTTTGTATTTTTTACAGCTTCGAGATCGCCTTAGCCGGCCTATAGAAGATTCCAGACCAACGTTTACTACCAGGTATATTAAATCTTTATTTTCAATGTATAATAAAGAAAAAACCGGTCAAGTGCGAGTCGGACTAGCGCTCGAATGATTTCGTACCATTCAAAATTTCAATTGTCTAATTGCAACGGTACGTGAGATTTAGCCTGATGATAGACGAACAGACAGGCGGGCAAATTGTATTAGAATCCCGTTTTACCCGCTGGGTACGTAACCCTAAAAAGGTATTGTTCTTAAATTGCAAGTATTTAAAAGACAGTTCAATCGGCTAAATTATAATATGAATTTATTGTTAGAGCACTTTACTTAAAGGTATTTCTTTAGAGGCTATTAGTATTTAAAGTTGTTGTTAATATTTAAAATATTTAAATGTGACTAAGTTGTGGCACAGCAGTAGCAATCCTGCTTTAAACGTCACAGGTCACGGGTTCGATTCTTGCTCGGGGCAGGTGTTTGTCAATACAAATTGGTCAATACCAAACAGGCATGTTTGTGCTTGTCATTGTGTTTATCTCCGGAGCCCCGATTAATATCTTGTATATTAATATCATAATTGAGTCCGTAATATCCGTTGAGTATGTAGCGTTTATTTATTTATTATTTAAAAGTATAACTCGTCACGTTTTTTCACAGCATCACTACTCTCGGTAGGACATCTCAGCTACCAGTACCTGCGCGGCGACGAGCTCGATCCACCCCTCCAGCAGCACCACCACCACGGCCACGGAGGCTCAGACCTCTCCCAGATTCAGCGCCTCTCCCTGGTGCCTACCTGCTTTTTGAATTTATTGAAAGCAATTTATAAAATATAAGATTTTTTCCCAATAAATATATGAAATGGTATTTTTAAACAAACTGTAATAATGAAATTATATTAGTGTGAGTAACTCAGCACTGTGGACGTGCCAACATTTTAAACAATCTTTTTAAGATTAATAGCAGTGCTTTTTCGAGTCATTAGTAATGCTCCTTTTGCCCCTCCAAATAAGCTCGCAGCTTGCGGTAAGAGTGGGTATGACATTAGCCCAATGGAGTCAGGATCGAACCTAAGACTCTCTCGTTAACGGAACAGAGTCAGCCCTTCTATTGTTGAGCTATTGAGGGTTAAATAATAAATTAGAAGTACATGGAATCCTACGTAACCCGGATAAACAGCTATCCTTGTATTTTTAAGAAACATTATTTTATAATAATTATGATTCTTTTTTCGAAGGAATTCTGTCACCTGGAAGAGATTTCGTATTAAAACCTTCATCGTCTGTCCATTTTTATGATCGGTGAGTGAACTTTTTCCTTTACATACCTAGTCCGTTCAATTAAAAAATACATTTTCACGAAGAACCACATAATGTGCCCAAGTAAAAAACCTGGTTCTGCTAAACATGTTTACAGTCCCAAAGTCATATGACAAAGATAATCCAGTAAACTTCGTCCTGTCTGTCCGTCCGTCGCGTCGATGCATTTGGACATATGTAGTTCATGAAGAACACCTAACTTACAAAAAGTTGGTGTTCTTCTCGATTTTTAAATTTCGTAAGCAATTTTATAATAAAAAATCAAAAAATTGATCTGGATTCGAAAAATCAAGTAACAATAAGCTTGGGGATTAGCTTGGGGATCTTTAGATAGTTTTTTATGATATACAAAAGTTTAATAAAGTTTGTTCTACTCTCTTACTCTTAAACTAAAGAGATAAGATATTAAACAATAATATACCTTTACAAAGCAAATATTGAATTTTCCATAAGTAATCAACTTTGAGATCTTTCTATTCGATAGAATAAGCACTTTTGTTGGAAATAAGACATTTTTTAACTATTGACACTCATCGCAGCCTATACAATCCTGCAATACTAATTATTACAGTTTATTGTATTACTAGCGGCCCGCTCCGGTTTCGCATGGGTATAAAATATATAGCCTATGTCATTCATTGAAAAAATGATTAAAATCAATCCAGTAGTTTTGATTTATTCATTACTGCCCGTGGCCCGCACACGTTAAATGTAATTATTTACGACATCACATTAGAAACCTCAAAAATTATTGTTTTTTCTCCACTATTTAATGGATGTTATTATACATATAAACCTTTCTCTTAAATCACTCTATCTATTAAAAAACCGCATCAAAATCCGATGCGTAGTTTTAAAGATTTAAGCATACATAGGACAGAGAAAGCGACTTTGTTTTATACTATGTAGCAGCAACCAGCATCACTATCACAGTGATGCTGGTTGCGGAACTAAGAGATGGATGGATATATTAATTTTATTTTCATCAAAAAATATTGGCACTTCATACTTTTTCTCCTCTATAATTCTCAGTTATAGAGAATTACAATTTACAATTGACTTATAAAACTTCATTATCAATTTTAACACCGTCTAAACGCTGTGTGCTGTTTAGCTATTTTCATCCTTAAATTTTCATAAAACCATTCAATTTTGATCTATATAGTGCACAAAATTATTGAGTTTAAAGTCTAAACATACGTTTGTACAGACGACCAGGACGAAGTTAGAAAGGTTTTTCTTTTTAAGAGCCCTAAAATGATGTCATAATCGTCACCTTGGTCATGACGTGTTAGCAATCGAAACAGTTATGAGTAACGAAATAAACAAGCGTTCTTGGAATACAATAACTAAAACGATTATTTTCCTGAAAAGTCGTAAGGCGAGCCATAAAGTCGAGACTTTTGGCCTTTATTACGTATTAAATAGCTTTTATTCGACATTTCAATAACTGTTTCAAAATAATAATAAAATAACGTTTTTATTATATACATGAAATGTATAAGTTTGTTTCGTAGCAACGGATAGAACAACGGATGCTAGTCAGTCAATGTTGTAAACACATGACTTACAATTAGGCCAATGGGTCGATAGTTAGGCGTTAACGTCCCTTCATTGTCGATAGAAATTTGCTTGATATATGTATATCTAAACAACTTCGATTATCCATTTAAAAGACTCGAAAAGTTCAGTAGCGGCCGACACGCGTTGTTAGCTGCCCACAGTTATACACGTACATATCCTTGCGTGTTACTATTAACCTACATTTAAAATCAGAAATTACCCGTAAGAGTTCATTCAAAGCACTAATAGACGACCTATTTATGCTATCTTAAAATCGCTCTACTTTGTTACTTACGACGTTCTAATAGGTCTTAATTGGTTTTTTTTAATATTTGAGCTGAAGTAATTGTGCAATATTTTCAATTATACATCCATTATTTCTTAGAAACACCGGAAACGCTTTGGTCTGAACTCTATGGCATAAATATTTATGGTAGCGATTTCGTGAGTGTTTTACATAATATGCAGGTAGGGTGAGTTCATCAACACAAGCGTGCGTGGCAATTGATTGCTGGAGGTATTAGTCGAGGGTGACGAGTAGCGAGGCGTCAGTCGCGATGGCGCCTCTACGGTAGGCATGCGGCGATTATGCTGTTGTGGGCGCGTCAGCTCTGTGGAACCCACACATGTGCCCGCACCCGATCTCGTTGCTGACCTGCCTCCACACACGCGGTAACTTCCTACGCGTTGAATCTTTCTGAGCGTACACTGACCTCACGTTTCAAATGTTTCCGTTACGTTCACAGAGAATCGAGTGCTGTAACTGCTACTGAAGAAACGAAAGAACCTACTGAAGAAACGAAAGAACCTACTGAAGAAACGAAAAAACCTACTGAAAATGAAAAGAAATTAGAGGATAATTTAATTTTAGATAAGTCAACAGAAATTGAAAATAAGCCCGATGATGTTTCCGTACCAAGGACGCCATCTATTCATGTCGAAGATCTGTCTGAAAAATCGAATCCATCTATAGCGAGTGCCGAATTAGCCGAGGAACATGTTTCCATTAAAAGTGTAAATACACCTGAATCTGTCAATATACCTGAAACATCAACAATAGACGATGTTCAGTCAATCTTAAAATTAGATGAAAGCCTACAAAAGTCAATCACACCCGATGAAGACCAGCAAACTTTAATGGTTTCGAAAAATGATGAAGACTTGGAAGACAAACAACCTAGTGAAAAATCCTCACCTTTGACAAACAGCTCAAAAAGCACCAATAAGTCCTTAAGTTCTATGAGGAGTGAGAATGTTACCCCTGAGGTTCCGAATGATATTTTAGAAAATATAGTAGAACGTGACGTCCGTACAGCACTTGCAGAATGTACGATACCTTCGCGACACGAGGATTGGCAAGTTATCATTAATAGGCTACTGGAAGCCGAACGACTTGCTAAGGATAAGGGGGCCCGAGCACCAGCTGCTAGCTGGCGGGCAGCTACACGGATCGTCTCAACTCATGTGCGCTCACTACGCTCTCGGGTTGCTAGAACTGCCTGCTCTACTCTCGGGAGCTTATTCGAATATAGGGGACGTGCTCTTGATCCCGAATTGGAAGAAGGTGTAGCAGCATTATTAGAACGGTGTGCTGACGTCAACCGTTTCCTACGAGCGGACGCGATAACGGCACTGGGACGTGTGGCTTGTGGCGGTGGTTGTGCCCGCGTTGGTGTAGCACTCGCCCGCCGCGGAGCGACACACCGCGGTGGTCCCGTGCGTGCTGCCGCAGCGCAGTCTTTAGCGCGATTAGTGCGTCAACACGGAGCATCGCGAGTATTAGATCTCCCGAGTGAACCTCGCACTGTAATACTGCGTGCAGCGGGTGAATTATTAGCAGACGCAAGCCCAGAAGCACGATTGCATGCACGTCAGCTTTGCCTCTCACTTTCAGAGGACACTCGATTCAAACAGATGCTAAAGGAAGCCATGCCACCGAATCGATATCGAGCGATTGAAAAATACGTCGATAAATTACGATGTCGATAGTTTTATATAGCTGTTTTAGACAGTATTTATAAAACTTTACAAATTAAGGTATACAAATAGAATAGGTTATCACTTTTTATAAAACTGTTCAGATTTTTAAATACCTTCCTATGAAAGAAAATTAATTTTACCAACCCTTAAAAATAACCACGGAATATATTAACCAGTAGCGTAAAGTATTAAAGTATAAAATTTAAGTGTCTGTTTGTTATTTAAAATTATCAACTTTTTACTATATGCATATGAAAGTATATACGGTACTGTTTGCTAATCTCTGAAACGGCTGAACCGATTTTAACGGGATTTTTCACTGGCAGATAGCTGATGTACAAAGGAGTAACTTAGGCTAGTATTATTTTAGAAAAAGATTTAGTGTTCCGTGCAATAAAGAATTTCATTACACCACGCGAGCAGAGCCGTGGGCGCAGCTAGTTTATAATATCAAATAAAATTATCGAGGCCATTGCGGGGTAGCTAAACAACGTTGTATATTTTCGTTCTTTATCAGATTTTAAAAGCTATTTTTGTAATGTAGCGTGTAAAAACCGTACAAATATATATTTGGGTAAATCAATGTTGTCGTTGAAGAACATTTATATGATTGATTACGATTAATCGTCTTAAGAATCTTCTTGCCTGGCTTAGCATTTACTTTATATAGGTAATTAAAATCTATCCCACTAAACATATGGTTTTTTTTCATTGAACGTAATAAGTAAATAACAAAATGTGAATCATTTGTTTTTAAAAAATTTGTATAATTAATATATACCAGATTCATTAAATACATGTATAGCGAAAAGAAAAGCTTGATATAAGTCAGGATTCTTTTACAATAATTGTAATTGTTATCCTCCAACATGGAGTGAGTAATTATTATATTTTGATATTGTTGAATTATTGTATTGTATTAGTGATATCTAATGTATTATTTTACTTTTATATTATATATTTAATAAATATACGTATAAAATATGTTTTATTTAGCCAACTTAAAAAATTAAAAATAAAACTTACAGAAACAGAAATTCAAAATTAGCCACAACTTTTTAAACACTGAAAAATATTAAATAACGTATTAAATAACGCATTTGGGTTTTGTGGTTGCTATTTATACTTAAGTAGGTAGGTACGTAAAATATTTTTATAGATAAAATTAATAATTAAATGGAAATCAAAAAATTCTTTAGCATTAAATCTACCTATTACAAAATGTCTTTTTAGGGTTCCGTAGCCAAATGGCTAAAACGGAACCCTTATAGTTTCGTCATGTCCGTCTGTCCGTCCGTCCGTCTGTCCGTCTGTCCGTCCGTATGTCACAGTCATTTTACTCGGAGACCATTGACTCTATCTATACGAAATTTACTAATTAGGTGTATTCCATGAACCGCACAAGGATTTTGTAATAAAATCTTAATATATATATGAATTAAGGGTAGCAGTCCATACATGTAACTGACGATTGAAAAAAATTTCAACGTATGGCAACGTGCGAGATATCTTTGGATAGTTCTCTTAAAATGATAAGGAGGTTTGATTTTGAGTTTTTTCATTAAGCCAGTAGTTGTGGAGATATTAGCTCCTAAAGTCGTAAAAATCGTGTCCCCTCTAACTTTTGAACTATGGGATTTAAAATTCTGGAAAAATTTGAGCTTGTAGAATACCACATGAACTTTCATCCACATTTAGTTTGAAGAAGATAGGTCTTCAAATGTAAGAGATATATGAGTTTTTCCCATAACTTTGTTTTTCATATTACTTTTAATAATTACTATGAAATTACCAACTTATTTTTGCGGTCGGTTTTAATTCGTTATTATTTTTAAATCCGTTAAGATTCTTCATAACCTTACCATCACCCTTTTACGCCTGTTTTCTCGATTTATCCAAGGCATTTGACCTGGTTAATTACGATATCTTATGGCAGAAATTAAAACTCACTGGCATGCCTGAAGAGATCAACATGATTTTAAAGTTTTGGTATAAAAATCAGGTTACTGTTGTGCGATGGTCAGAGAGCTACTCAAGGTCTTAAAGGTTGGAATGTGGGGTGAGGCAGGGTGGCCTGACCTCACCCAAGTTGTTTAATCTGTATGTGAATGCCCTAATACAGAATTACAGACGCTCAGTAGCACTCGTGTCGGATGTCATATTGACGGAGTCTGTCTTAATAACATTAGTTACGCAAACGACATGGTTCTGCTGCGTGCATCTGTCTGTGGGTTAGCAAAACTGCTAAGTCTTTGTGAGAACTATTTCAAACATCATGGCTTAGTCTATAACTGTAAGAAAAGCGAATGCATGGTCTTTCAGGCCAGGGGAAAATCGATTCCATCTATTGTACCTGCTATCAAGTTACACGGGGTTCCACTAAAGAGAGTTGAATGCTTTAATTTTTTTTGTATTCTATGACTTGAAAGACAATGCAGATATTGAGAGAGAACGCAGGGCTTTGTCTGTTAGGGCAAATATAATTGTTCGCAGGATTGCTCGTTGCTCAATACCAGTCAAAATAACGCTTTTCAGAACTTACTGCACCACATTTTACCCTAGCAGCCTGTGGGCAGACTATACGCGGAAACAGTACAACGCCCTGCGTGTACAATATAACAATGCTCTCAGGATGCTAATGGCTATGCCTCGTTTTTGTAGTGCATCGGGGATGTTTGCCGAGGCGTATGTGGACTGTTTTTATACCATTATGCGAAAGCGGTGCACATCGTTGTTGCGCAGGATTCTTTCCAGCTCAAGTGGCGTCCTGAGAGCATTTGTTAATAGAAGTTGTTTGTATGTGAACCACTGCTAACGGATTCACGTGCTGACAAACTAATCCTGTCTTAGGTTAAATAAGTTTTAGAAATTACTAACAAATAGGCGTAAGATACTTGTATTACTAATAACATATGATCCATTGTTGGTCGAAATAAAGTTATTATTATATATATTATTATATAACCATGCTGCGGAACCCTTTAGATTCAACTGTGCGTGGTCCACAACGCACTTGACTGGTAATTTTTTTTTAAGTAGAGGGTACTTACGAATTATCAATAGTAAAATACGATAAAATAAGAAAAAGAAAAACCTTTTTATAATAATAATAATGATAAGTTTGATCGACGTTTCAAATTAATGACACTTTCATTAAAACAGTAACCGAAGAATTTTATGATACTTTCTAACAGAAATTAGTAATAAATACAAAAAAGTATACATAGCTCTACGACATAACTATGTGCATAAATTTAGACACAAAAATGACACCTTACCATTTACCAATATGATCTTCGAGTTTATATCGTCCTTTATTTGTAACACAAATCTGTATGGCCATGCATCATGAACTAACAACAGCATCGCTGTTAAAACTATGTTCGTTTATTTTCTGGGGATGGACATACCTATGGTCCACGCAAAAAGCGCCAGAGCGTAGCCCTGAGTGGCATTCGAGAGCAGTGACATTACTCCATGGAAGTATCGCTACTATAGTTGGGCTGTGGCAATGTGGGGCCTCTACCGTCGATAGATGTAGACTAAACGGTAAGTTTACAAAAATAATAAATTCTAATTGTTTATTTTAAATTGAAACCATTATTGTCATAATAATAATCGTATGCTAATTTTAAATTCAAATAGTATAATATTGTCTTAAAAATTTATTTTAGCAAAAATAACACCAGCCAACTATGCGCTAATGGTGTGGTCGTGGGGCTACTTTGCTTTCGATTTACTCTGGTGCCTAATTTATATGACTAACAGCTATGTGATACTTTGTCACCACATTACTGCTTTAGTCGCTGTAGGTATATACATGAACAAAACATACTCAGGATGTACCTTTGCATGTACCCTTGCACTGATGGAAATCACTAATCCTTTTCTTCAAACACGATGGTTGGTTTTTTTTAACTTTTATGGAGGATACTTCTCGCGTATATATAATATAATACGTATGCATGATACCTAATTACTTTAAATATGCTTTCATTGTGTAAATATTTATGTACCTACATATATAGATTATATACAGTAGGTAGTTTCCACTTCAGGGGCGAACCAGTAAATCGTTGAATACGAGCAAATTACATATCTAGAGTTAACGATTGTTATCAGATGTTATGTGATAACAACCGGAACCAAAAGATTAACGTGCTCTCCGAGACACGGTGGAAAAACCCACAAGTACAAATGGCAATTACCTACCTGTGTAACTTTGTATATATTAGAAACAAATTACCTATCTTAGGTAGGTAGGATAGTTTGTCTGTAAATTTTTTTTTTTTTTTTTAATATAACATTTAAGTTAGAATGCTATAAGAATTAATTGATATCATTAAAATTACTAACTTATTTTTATGATTACGGATTACAGGTTACTCCGAGATAGCGGTTATGGGAATACGATCATTTTCTATGCTGTAGAAATAATATATTTCATTATGTTTCTGACGCTGCGAGGACTATTCTGTACATATTTAATTTTTATAATTCTAAGGTCGGATATTCTCGATGTTGATGAAAAAATTATATCCTTAATACTTTATGGAGTCTCCCTTGTTTTTATATATGAAATACTTGGTTACGTTACTTACAAGTATAAAAATAAAATTGTAAGTATATAACTTAATATTGGTTATAGTTAAGTAAGAAATATATATTCAACAAATTGGTGAAATAGAGTTTCCCCATGTGTACTGCTGACTAACACTCAGGTATAGAAAGTATATAGTTAAAGCACCCAGAACTTGAGCCTTGCCTTTTGTCATGAACAGGCATTCTAAATAGTGCCCTTACAATATCGACGTGAAGAAGAAGGATACAATCTGTTGAATTTCACATATAATATAATATGACAGGATATTATACTTTACGTAAAGCCGCTGGCCCATTGTGGCTTACGCTGTGTACCGTGTTTAACGGCAAAGAATAATTTTACCGCCGCCGAGACGCGAGGATCCCATCGCTCGCTTTTGGGATAATCTGTTACAACAGAGATTAGTCCACCATAGCAATTAGTCACACTGGCGCTAGGCCTTTACTTGCAAGAGGCCGGTACCACCGCAGTGTGAAATATTCTATCGCAAAGCAGTGGTGTTTTTAAAATTACTGTGTTTCGGGCATTGTAGGATAGTGAAATTACTGGGCAAAGGAGATTTCAGAACCAAAATTACCGCGTTGGCAACCGCGAGATTGATACCTACAAATGGTGTTGAATGCGCTTATAGGCTACGGCAACTGCTTACCATCAGGTGGGCCGTATGCTTGCTTGTCAACTTGTAACATAAAAAAAATTGACTGACAACGTGCGACTACGTTTCGAAGCTAGACTCAGTCCGATGCATAGGCTCTCCGTCCCTAAAGATATGGGCTGCGCCCAGAAGTAGTTTCGTACCTACTTTCTTCTGACTCGTAACTTTTTTTTATGTTACAAGTTGGCAAACTAGCATACGGCCCACCTGATGGTAAGTGGGTGCCGTAGCCTATTAGCGCTTGCAGCACCTTTAGTAGGTGCCGCTCACGTGTTGCCAACCTAGAGATATTAGTTCTTAAATCTCCTCTGCCCAGTAATTTGAATAGCCTACAGTGCCCGTCAAACCGAAACACAGTAATGCCTAAGCACTACTATTTGGCGGCAGAATAATTGACACTGCGGTGGTACTTATTTAGCCGGCCTCTTGCAACAAAAGACCTACCACCACCTAATACATTGTATTGATGTTTTATGAATTATGAATAATCATTTCTTTCACCCACTTTGACCTGTTACCTCATCTCTAATATATTGCAATCCCTAAAAATCTTGTAATTACTCGATTTATATCAGCTAATTAATCGTAATTCTTTATTTTTTTTTAACGCTCAACATACAAGGCAAGGGTACACGTTATCTAAATCATAAATGCAAAGGTACATCAAAGCTGGAACTGCAAATAAATATATTTAATTTTTCTACCATTAAAATATAATATAGCCCCCCTAGAATTTATGTGATAATCTGCATTTATATTTGAATAATGGTGTATATAATATTAAGTATTACTGTTTAACAATAAAGCTTTATCCTTTAAATTTACAGGAAGAATTCAAGGGATTTGCTAATGAAGTAGCAGTATAAAAACAATATCAATACACAATGAGAATAGAACTTTTTTTAAATTAATAATTTACCATAGTTATCTTTTGTTGTGGCTTTGTAACATTTACCATCAAATATAATATTATATTTAAAAAAATTGTTTATAGTCATGACATTAAAAACATGTTTTTATGGTATAGTAAAATAAATTAATATACACTTCACTTTTATTTATTTTTTTTAACTATGAGTAATTCTGCAGAAAAATACATCTATGTATTTAACTGCAGTTATTATTTTTTAAAACTACACTTTGATGGCGGAAAGGAAAAACAAATGAAATGCCACTCTGGTGAAAAAATGCTACTCTGTTTTTTCTTTCCACTGTCAATGTGTTAGTGTGTCAATAGAGAAAATACTCCAATGTAAATAAGTCTTATTTATAAACAGACTATACAGTATGCCAGAGCTAAGCAAATGATACTAGAATATATTCTATTTCGTTTAATAAAAAAACAACTCTGTACTTAATTATGTTATGTAATTAGGCTAGTCATTAAAATATATAAAAATATTTTTTTTTTTAATTATTTTCTTCTAGATCGAACATCTCGTCTTTTTCTCCAACTGTTAGAGTTATTCTGACTCTTGTAATTATCATCTCTATCTCTATCTCTATGTCTATAGTCATCTCTATTATGAATTTTATCAGGAGGTCTATAAGGATGATGTCTATGTGACCAATTACCCTGCAAGCTAGCCATTGTAAGTTTATCATTACTCTGATGTCTCTGAGTCGGGACATGAGCTGGCTTCGGGTTTTCTTCTCTGAGTTGTTCAGTCATATCAGCAAATTGCTGCACAACATTCGACTGTACATTAAGGTCTAAAGCATCAGGTCCAGAGCAGCGTATCGGTGGAGGAAGAAGTGCCATTTTACCTCTTACTTGTAATTGTAAAGTCCTATGAAATAAGGCTGTACCCCGAAACAAGGTAATCGCATAAGGAACTGATATTTCATGACAGTATGTGATAAAAGCGAAACTTCTGTGACGACCGTCTCTATCTCTAGGTATTTTTACTTTTTCTAGAGGTCCTGCCTGAAAAAATACAATATATTTATAAAGATTTTTATAATATAACCAAAATACATATTTCTATAACAATATTTTCGTATAAATATAAACCTGTAAGAAGAGTTCGTATAGGAGCTCTTCAGTCACTAGCTCTGCTAAATTACCACACCAAATTGTTTTATTTTCATCCTCGATCATGGTAAGTATTCTAATAAGAATTGCGTTTCAGGCTTTAGGGTGTATACTAGATAAATTTTCTTATTACGAATATTGATGAAAGAAACAAAAACTATTCGTTATTATTGTGATCAATGATGAATGACAACTTGACAAGTCAAATAGTAATAGTCAACTGTCAAGTGTCAACTGACATTTTACATTTTTTTGAACACAGAATATATTTTATACCGAGTTTTTATTGATTATGGAGGGCATAGATTTAGCAAAATAGATGGAGGGTAAAGGACTAATTAAAGTTAAAAAGAAATTGAGAATCGACAATCTTATCGGATTAGTTGAAAAGAAAGCTATGGATATTTTGTAAAATTATGGGAAGTTATTGGATAAATAGGCCGTAAAATATGTTGTATATGAAAGGTTCATAAACCTGCCACAATTACGCTAGCGTACGTAGCGAAAAGTTATGTCAAGTTAAAAAACAAAGTAAAGTATAGTACTAGGATAATTAAAATTAAACTATTTTACAGGTATTAATTGTTATTATTGATATCTCAATATATGTTATTGAACATTAGATTTAGGTGTTATTGTTTTTTTATTTTCAAAAAAGCTGGTTGTGTGCCCGATGTTTTTGGAATAGAACAGACTACCTACGGTCTATATTACTTATACTGAGAGCATCTCCATATATCTTCTATACTCTGTCGCTCAAGCCTAGTTCGCACTGCTGTCTTTTACCATAAAATTGACATATTTGGACATAATGACATTTGACAGAATAATTTAATGCTATCAAATGTTAATTATTAAAAATGCGGATTTCGTAAAGTACAATAAATGAAACTGTTTTAATACAACCATATATTTAGTAAATATAATTATAATTTGCTACAGTAAACAATTCTACTTTAATTATTTACAGGTACAGCGACTTACCCCGAAATAATATTCAAAAACAATCGCAAAAATGCATCAATCTGTACGTACTATTAAAGGAATTATTTAAAAAACAAATTGGTTACGTTACTACGTAAACGTTTTGGATTTCTTTTAGTTTAAACGACGAGCAGCAACATGGACGACTCAAGTAAATTTCAACAAATGCAAGATGAAATGTCCAGGTAGGGTTAATTAGATGAATGGATATAATATACTTAATGTGATGATTCTTTAATTGTGCCTTGATTATTGTAGATTTGAGGCGGAGATCTCGGGATCGGATATTGTTCTACGTCCGGTGATTGGGGCTCGTACCTTCGGAGCTGTGCAGCAGCAGCTTGAGCGTGCATTGCCGCCTCCGCCGCCGCCTCCATCTTTATTGGCTCAATTTGATGCATCTGTTATGGGAGCACGATTAATGTATCCTAATGTACCACCTCCGCCACCACCACCTTCCATGATGGTGCCGGCTTCTGTAAGTAAAAGTTATTACAAAAAAAAAATGTACATTGAATAATTTATTTTTCTGGTGGGCTGTTTTGCCACAATTAGTCCTAACTGGTTCATTTTGCGACATATTGATAAAAAAAAATTAATAATTTGTTTCTAAATTATTATAAAGTCCTTATTGTAACATTAAATTGATTTTCACTGGTATCAGACAGTTATCTGTTGTGTATAATTAAACTGAAGTAAATGCTGAAGACTTGAATAATCAACAATAATAGAAATTAACTATTGATAAATCTTAATGCAATATGTTCCAGGTTCAAAGACTACGACCTCCTGGCCCATCGGATCCCTATCCTGGGCCTATGCCATTTCTACGACCTGGAATGCCAGGCCCACAACTGGTGCCACCTCCACCCAAACCTCAACCTGTGGTCTTGTCTGCAGCACCTAAACTTTATAAACAGCCTAAAGATGATGAAAAGAAGGAAAAACATGAGAGTAAAAAAAGGGTATGGTGTTTTTTTATTTTGTCTTCCTAAATTTCAATGACATGAGCAAGAATAATTTATTATGAGCTAATTCTCTAATTAAGACACTATTAGTTTGTTCATAAAAGTATGACAAGCACAAGGTACTTTAAATGCATATTGTCGGAAAACATGTCTTCAAAAATATGAATGTGAAAATGAGAGCCAACTGATAATTATGTTGTCGACTTCGCCAACACAAGACTTTGTATCTAAATGGCTACCAAGTTCTGTAGACAATCCTGAAATTACTTTATAACAACATCATTCTAAAAGAAATTTAAAACATGATTTCTTGTTTTTTGTGCAACAATTTTTAACTGTAAAGTAACAGTTACTTTACAGTTAAAAATTATAAAATGCCCCATACATTACAAACAGTGATTTTAATTAAACTCGTAGAAGCGCGAGAGACTGCCCTCCCCCCCGCGGCCCGCCCCCGCGCCCGTTGAGGTCCCTCCCCCCGCGCCGCCGCCGCCCATCATCAACGAAGTCGTCCTGCCCAAGGGCAAGAAGGAAAAGAAGCATAGGAAGGTAAGAATCTTACTCACATTCATAGATATTAGAGGGCAATAGATAGTGCATCCATTAACCAGACCACCATCCATTAACCAGACCACCATCCATTAAGCAACCAGCATATTGATATTGTCGGTGCGCCTGCCAAACCCGTTATGTGCATTTTTTCAAACAAAAATTTTTTCTCTAGAATAACTCAAAATTCAATTCCGCGTCGGTGAAAAAAGGAATTTCTGTTATATTCCGCCTAGAACCCAAAGACACAAAATAGTTATGTGCATCTCATACAATGAAAAAATAGAAAAAAATCCGATATGTAACATTCGTATCTGTATCATAGTAAGAATGACCAACATCTATTTATTTTATTTAGTTATTTTTAGTAAAGTAGACTAATAAAAAGTACATTTGGATCGTTAAGCCTTACAACCTGTTCGAAAGACAGATTATAAAATAAACTCGATAGTTTTGTTTTTGATTAATAAAATGAAAAGTTTATAGTTTAGTTATAATTTGACTCCGGTATAAAATCCAGAAATCCACAGGTCACAACCAGTTTAT
Organism: Hestina assimilis; assembly: GCA_023373885.1. Taxonomy (NCBI): domain Eukaryota; kingdom Metazoa; phylum Arthropoda; class Insecta; order Lepidoptera; family Nymphalidae; genus Hestina; species Hestina assimilis. The sequence continues at coordinate 9,948,779 of CM041747.1, read as the reverse complement.
TGGAAAAATATCATTGTAAAGAGTAATATAATATATTTACAACATATAAATACAATTTATTGCTAAGTGTATTCGTATCACTCGGAATGTCATAATGTCATTTGGCTAAGTCGGTATCATTGGTTCTCTGTCTATCCAATGTGATTAGTTCTTTAAAAGAAAGTCATGAGGCATGTGATCTACATCCAGCCGATTAACAAGATGGTTATTATCAAGGTAATGTATTATTATATGTATGATATAATTTATTTTAATTTTAAGATTAAAATTGACTTGATCGTTGTAGGTATATTTGAATTTGTTGCTTCATTGCTAGGTCCCAAAATAAGAAAACAAGTAAACTCGGAGTCCTGAACAAGGTGTGGCTTTTTCAAGCCACAGCAACTGTGCCTTTTGTACAATACTCAGGTACGGTCTTGCGTTGAATATTGCTCGCACCTGTGGGATGGGTCCGCTAAGTACTTGCTCGAAGCCCTGGATAGGTTTCAGCGACGAGCGATTCGCATCATTGGCGATGAAAAGGTCTCCAACACCCTCGAACCTCTTCAAATGCGTCGTGAGATCGCCGCCCTAAGCGCCTTCTACCGACTGTCTGACGGCGAGTGTTCAGAGGAATTATTCTCCCTCATACCTCCCCCCCTTTCCATACAAGAACTACGCGTGTCGGTCTCCGAAGTCACCGTCTAACTGTGGCATCCATTCCTTCGCGAATAAAGAAGTTTGCCCATTCTTTTCTTTGTCGTACTTCCAAAAAGTGGAACTTATTGCCGGCTCACGTTTTCCCTCCTTGTTACAATCTAGGCTCCTTCAAAGGAAGCGTGAAGAGACATCTTGCGTGTAGGCAGGGCGCAGGTGGCTAACAAGATTACATTCCGCAACTCTGTAAGCCGCCTTCGCGTTCGGACTTTATTTCCACTAATCATCAGGTGGTGTAGAGTCATCTGCACTAACTTTCAAATATAAAAAACAACACTTCGCTTAATGCATTAATTATTATCGAGGATGCAACATATTTTTTTACTAAACTATGAAAGAGTGTGCTTACAGCTTCTATCTTTCAAAAGAAACGCAACAGTATTTACTGTTACTTTACGCCGATTTTCTGTGAGACGGTAGTACTTCCCCGTTCGAACCGGCCCTTTAGTTTGTTACCGGATCTTTAACAAAGGATAATACTTCAAATGGGGGCGTCAGTTTCAGTGCGCATCATTTTTTAATTTATTAGTTCATAAGTTGTATTATGTCAGGTGGTAAGAACAGCAGGTGGACAAGTTTGGGAAGACGTGACATTACTGGATTGGCCTGACGATGATTTCCGTATGTTCTGCGGTGACCTTGGGAATGATGTGACCGATGAATTACTGGTGAGATTTACATTAATTTTTATATTATGTGTCTATGCTGTGGTTATTTGTGAAGAATTAATAGAACTAAAATTATTGTACTTTTATTAAATTGTACGCTATTAATATGTGAAGCCAGAAGAAAAACTACTACACTAAAAATTACAACGACTTAAAGTGTAAAATTTTTCATATATTGGATTGCAAATTTCGCTAATTAGCTATTTTCGGATTTTTAGGCGATTAAAAAAGCTAACTCAAATACAATCATATTGTTATTCATCATCATTAACAATCATATTGTTATTCATCATCATTAAGCATCAGTTCGTTAATCATAAAATAATTTCTTTATAGAAAAATTAAGTTTGTGTTCTATACTTTCAGACAAGAACATTCGGGAAATACACGTCGTTTCAACGAGCGAAGGTAATTAGAGACAAACGGACCAATAAGAGCAAGGGCTTCGGTTTCGTCAGCTTTAAAGACCCCGGGGACTTCATCAAGGCCATGAAAGAAATGGATGGTGAGATTTAATATTCCATGTTGTAACACTTGCAGTCTTTGGCACTAATGTCTTGACTGGAGAAGTTCTACTCTCTTCTTAAATAATATAAAGCTGCAGTGTGCAAAATGTTGCATTTCCTTTAATGATAGCAAAGAAATTTTAACAATAAGGTACTAGAAGTAGCATATCAATGTGACCTTGTCGCCGCAATTGTGACTTATGAGCCACGAGCGGTGCATGCTTTAGTGTCCATTATTCAATTAGCTTTCCATTGCTGTATAAGGTATTTACTATCCGGAGTGCCAGAAGCGCACGAAGCAATGTAATGTGAAACTTAGGATATCGTCATGTTCTGCGTATGTAGTAGTAACAGCATGGATAGGAGAAATCTATTATTACTAAGATTTGTATGGGTGAGGTCTAAATACCAAAAGTCCCAGCCGCATTACCTTCTAGAAACTATTTTTTGGATCTTACAAGATGGTCTTATAACTTTTTGCTTCCCGCATAGTTTTATTTAGAAAAAAATAGTAGTTTTGGCTATGATTATGGCGCTTTGTGCACGGCCAAGTCATGAAACTCGTAGTGAAGTAATTTCCCAGCCGAACTGTTATCTTCAAAAGGACTTGTGCCCGTGTCTCGGCTTGCGTTAACGTAGTCTTTTGATAATTGATGCCACATCATTTTTCTAGGATTAAATTAATATAGCCTACCAGTGTGCTAAATTTCATCAGAATCCGTTCAGTAGTTTCACATTTATAATATTAGTACGACAGGGGACAGCTTTTATATAAATTGAACAAAGAAAATTTTAATAATTGTTTGTGTTAATAAGAAGATGGCAAGAAAAATAAGACAGTTAAAATTTAAATAAAATATTACATTAGGTCACAAGGCCCCGGCGAGATTCGAACTCGCGATCTCCTGTTTACTAGACAGGCGCTTTAACCAACTAAGCCACGGCGCCGATGACACATGCCGCTAAATATATGTATACGTGGTCTCATCACATTTCATATAACTCTATTTTAATCTGTGTTTATTTATTTGTACTGTAGTATAATATTTTATTATTAAAAGGTAACAAACTGATAACCCCACTGCACCCACTGATCGGTTAACGATCGATAGGTTAAGCAACTTTAGGCGCGGTCAGTCATTAGATGGGTGATCGCATAGTGGTATTTCCATTGAGCGTCTCCGTGCTTCGGAGGACATGTAAAAAGTCGGTCCCGGTTATTTACAATTTGACAACAGTCGATAAGTCAAGTCAGAGGCCTACGGGGGACCTGAACAACCCTGACACTACGTTGGCCACTAACCACTCGATAATAAGAAGATAAATAGAACGAACACACTGCCCCGTAGTTTGGCGATAATTCGGCGGAATATCGAACTTTAGATTGACGCTTTAAATAATATTTGTGGGGGTTTGTATACTACCGATTTTAACTCTTCGGCTTAACCTATTTTCTCTTATTGAGAATATCGTTAACCGAGGCCCTCAGCATTTTTAGGTTAGTGTGACAAGCGGAAGCGTCTATAGTCTACGGTAATCTTCAGAATATCTAAAGCTTATTTGCCACTATTGATGGATTTTTTTAAATATGTTAGTAAATTGGGAAGCAAGCTGGCGACCCGTCTAAGGTTAAGCGGCTTTCGTAGCGTATGAGCGCTTGCAACACCATTTGTAGGTGTCACTCACGAGTTGCCAACTAGAGATATTGGTTCTTAGATCCTTTGCCCAGTCATTTCGCTAGCTACAGCGTCCTTTAAAAACGAAATGCATTACTGCTTTGCGGTGAAATATCTGACACTGGGGTACCTACCTAGTTGGCTCTTGTAATAAAAAGCCTACCACAATTATGAGGTATGTAGGTCTCAATTCATTGCAAATTAACTAGGTTAAAGTTAAATACGAAAGGACTGCCATTACATACTGGATTTTATTGCATTTACTTCCAGGTCGCTACGTAGGCAGTCGACCGATCAAGCTACGTAAAAGTACATGGAAGAGTCGTGCCTTGGACGTTGTTAGAAAAAAAGAGAAGGAGAAAGCAGCCCTTCTCTCTCTGCTCATGTCCGGAAACAAAAGCTGACAAAATTGATTATATATTATTTAACACAGGCAGACGAAGCCGCTTAGATATCACTTTTTAAGCAATAATTTTATGTAGTAAAGTAATAAACATTTTTTAAACTTAAATTTTCGTTTTATTTATTTTTATATTTTTAAGTGGCTTTTAAAATAAAAAAATACAAATAAATTTTATAAAATAATTTATTTTTTTACAATAAGAATTCTTTGGCAGAACAATCACATTACATTGCAAATTTTCTTTAACTCGATTTTTTTATTAATAAAAATATATTTAAAAAATCTTCATTTAACACCTAATATCCTCTTTGATGATGATGTGGAAATCAACAGTACTTCTATTTTCATTTCTAATCTAGTTCGTAAAATTTAAGATCTTATGCCATTTAATATATTAAATAAATAAATAAACGCTACACACTCAACGCCCCCATTAGGATAAGTTATCCTGTGTCGGGTCCGGCAACATACACAATGACAAAGACAAACACACCCGGGCCGGAAAACACCAGATGTTTGTATCCGAGCGGGAATTGAACCCACGACCTGCGCCACAACGTCGTTTTAATAGATATTTAACTTAAAAAAAAAACAATTTATTTTGATACCTCAATAATCTGTGCCTTAATCTGATAATTCCTGAAATTAAGGAAAACAACTAAACTACGAGATTTTAAAACACAATATAAAGAGACATGATTGCTTAGCGAGATATCATTTTCATACACGATAAGTCCTAAATTTGGTACTTCAAAAAGTTAAAATAGTCGAAATTAATTCGCAAAATTCTCCAAAGTGTTGTTATAATCGTAACCCGGTTTTAATCTTCTCGATCGTAATCTAGAGATGGGTCGCGGACGAATCCTCGGTGGCTTCGTGCTGGTGGCGGCCTCGGCGTACAGCTTGTCCAGGCAACAACGATCATCGCCCTCGGCCAGTCCGGTGGTGGTGGGGCAAAATGGTGTCGTAAAATCTTCGAGACAATAGGCTCCCGATGCACTGTAAATTTGTCGTTGATTGATTCTTTATCACAGAAACAAAAAGAAAAATTTAGAGAGATTATTCTCAAAAGTTATGGATGATTTTGATGACGCCAAGCAAGTATACGTCACCTTAGTAACTGCTGTTTTAGTAAAATAATTTCTGGATGTAAAATTGCTATAAATATGTAACATCACAGTAGTTTTGTCAAAAATCGTGAAGTTCGTGTGTGTGGGCCCTTTAGGAAGGTCTAAGGTTTTTTTAGTCTAACATTTAAACTTACATTATCGTGGATTTTTATCAATTAAAATAATTTTGGAAAATCTGTATTCATACTGCGTGCACTTCTCTAACAAAGCTGACTTAAAATAATCATTAATCTCATATTATACAAAAGAGCAACCGTAGACAAAACGTAGTCAGTAAGTCGGCTATAATTTTTTTAGTAAGAAATTCTTAAATCTGAGATTTATTAGTTTCAAGGGTACAGTAAAACTAATTATAAAATAATTAACCTAACTTTTACGACAATAATTCCTGTAACTTACGTCATAGGGGCAGGTTGTCCTAGAGGCACAGGTAAAGTAGCAGCTTTTGACGGCGGTACGCGTACGGAGCAGCGTCTGCCGCACGGCTCTGCTAATCTGGGCCGGAACAGACTCTCAGCCTGGTAGCAGATCGACCACACGTGACTGCAAAGTGCCTCATCTATGCGAAGAGAATAATTGTTGTAGGCTCTATTTTTTATATATATTTTTTATTAGTTATATTATATTTGATGTAAGTGAAACTATAGTTCTTATAATGAGGGGGAAGAATACATCTGCAACACAGTGCAAGTGCTAGGTTGTTATACCATTTATAATAAAGTATATTATTATAATTTTTTGTAAATATTTTGATTTCGAATTGCTTAATTTAAGGACGGACAATGCGACATGTATTTAATATTGAGGCTTTATGCATCATTAAATACGTTTTCAGGTATGTTGATGACAGAGATTGTAGGTATTTAGGGAGAACTCCCGTACTGGATAGTACCAGCTGAACAATGTAAACTTTTCTGGATTCTAATTTATTATTATTACTATTGTAAATACTGTAGCTAGCGAATACGTGATGATAAGTTCGTTCATTTATCTAAATACATTAAGATCGTACTGGACAATAATATGCAAATATTGAATTATATTTTAGACACGATTCAAAAGATTTATGTTTTTAAGAAAGATGTACATTTCGCTAATGTTTTACTTTACAGGCAAAAATGTAATGATTCCTAATAAATTATATTCTAGAATCTAAATCTAGTAAGCCGTTGACTGTTACATACTTGGGGTATCTTCACAAAATGGCTGACTCCGTCCCCCATTAAGACAGAAATCGGCATGCCCAAGACGAGCGCCCTCTCCATATCGTCCCGCGTTCGTGTGCAGTACATGAACTGCGCGGGCATCTCCCGGGTCTAAGCGTAGAGCTGGAGCAGATCTGATTAGAGGTCGGGCTGGATCTAAACCTGTAGAGTTATGATTGTTTAGAATAGATATATAAAAATACGCCATAGAAATCCTAGCATAGCCTGATGTCTTGGTATTTACTACTCAGATGGTCTGTAAAATATCATTGATGTAAAGTAGTAGTAATTGTACTGTTACGTCTATTTCGATGAGAACGTTGGAGGGCCAAATTTCAACCCCTATTTTCTCTTCTTGTCTCTCACTTCCTCTAGCTGTCGGTTTAGATCGAAAAGACAATTTATAGGTGACAATGACCTTTTAAACTAGAATATTCAGACAATAATTGTTTCTACTTATATAACTTAATAGCTACAAGCAATATATACACGTAATATCGTATTATTTCTCTAAATCTAAATATTAATAATATTATCACTCACCAATAATCCTGTTAAGTCTAAAGTTCAGATAGTTGGCCATAATGCCGCACATGTGAGCTCCAAGCGAGTGACCAACACACGTTAGCCTATCAGGTCTTAAGCCAGCTCTCCTCAGCGAAGCTAAGGCCTCGGCTACGCACCGAGCCACTGGGCGCAGATTATGTACTGCTGCTACATAGCACGGTGGTTGACTTAGCTGACCCCAGTCTAACATGAACACATTGTAGCCACCACGACGTAAATATGCTGAAACAATTGATAAGTATCATTACGAGTTTATTAATATGTAGTAGTGCGGCCTCGTCATTTTTGGAATGAATATGGCACCTCTACCGGGGAGTGCTACACTCTCGCAGAATAACGAAAAATACAGTGTAGCGTTTAGGTCGATAAGTGAGAGTGTCGGAGGCCCAAATCAACAGCAAGCTCCGAAAGCTTTACTTCCGTTGCTACTTTTCGTTCGTTTTTGATATAAAAAAAGTTGGTATACGATACTTTTATATCTCAGACTAGGTGACGAAGCGTATATTTGCCACCTTTGATAAAAAAAAAAAAAACAATATCATAATAAATTTTAACATAGTCGACGATTATAATGCTATGTCGAATCTTGACACAAAATGTGGGAAGTCTTTTACAATGAATTAAATAATTATTTACTTAAAAAATATAGAATAGGTACTTAGATATTAGAAAGAAAAAAATATATTTTATTTTACAACTAATAAAGTGTATCTTATATACTTATATATGTATATTCAATATAAGTAGGTATATATAATATGTTTTCGTAACCAAATATAGATGGCTTCCACTCAGTATTAAGCCAAAGCGCTGCTTTTAAGAAGAGTTGTCAGATTTTCATATTAGATACTATGATTTAAAACCGTCTTCAGTGAGAAAAGTATATGTATATATCATTATATACCTACTGCAGGTAGGTAGTATTAGGTGAGCAAATATCTATCTATTAGAATTACTATGTTCCGTTAAGACGGGTCGAAATGTAACTAAATTTTAACTTAAACTAAAGCGTGTAGTAAATACATATATAAGCCTTGTATCAGGGGTAATGAACCGCATAGCGGAGAAAGTCGTGAGAAGTGAGAACTGCAATGCCGGTTCAACTGGCGCCGATCTGCTTCCACATACATGCGCAAGCGCAGCAACACTTTCACTTTATGACTAAAACGCTAAGCTAATTAAATAAAAGCCTTTAAAAGGGTAATGGTTGCGGTGACTGCTTACCATCAAACGGACCGTATGCTTGTTATATAAAATACGTTATTAATAATTAAGAAAAAAAAAAAAGAAACAATACCGTCTCGGAGTACAATAATTGGTAGTGTATCGTCGCCGCCAGCATAGCCATGTACCAGGAGTATGGTCTCATGCGATGGCTCCCAGCTACTTTGACGGAGCCAGTCTTCACTAAATAAATCAACCTGAAAAATAAAAATTTGTTTATTAAATTAGGAAACAAATTAAAAAGTAAGGAATCACCTTAATCAATTTAAAAGGAGAATAATTGTATTTATGTTATGTGAACAAAAGCAATTTAAGATATCGAGAATCGGTGATTACGAGAATATAGCTCTTGTAGCTTAATGAAATTCGTTCGTTCGACATATCAAAAAAATCCAGCCGATTTGCAAAAGATCAATCAGATGGGTGACCGCAAATAGTGGTATTTCAACTGAGCGTCTCCGTGTTTTGAAGGGCACTGTACGCTAGTGAAATTACTGGGCAGAGGAGATTTAAGAACCAATATCTCGAGGTTGGCAACGCGTGAGTGGCACCTCCTAATGGTGCTACAAGCGCTCATAGGCAACCACTTACCATCAGGTGGGTCGTATGCCTGTTTGCCAACTAGTAACATAAAAAAATTAAAAAAATAGAAAAAGCTCTACATGGCATTGGTTTAAAAAAACCTAAATGACATTCTATGGATTAGGTAGCTTATTAATGAAAGTGGTATACTTTTCTTCGGACATAAAAATATTCCGCATATTATATACATAATATAGTAGGTTTTTGCGGATATCAATAACTTAAGCGGTCCATGCCATAGTTAAATATCTAGGTTAAAACGCAACACCACACTAGATTGTAATACATTGGTTACAAAAGAGCGGTTCGACAATACGCTGGCTCTTTGCAAATTCAATGAGAAAACGTTTTCTTGTCTTTTTGTTTTAGTACTTGACTATAGGACAAATATATTATAACAATTGTCTGTTCTCAGAGATGAAAAACTTCTGTTAGTTAAGAAATGCCGTCACTACATTTTAATCTTCTTAAATCATACCTAATAATCCCTGACCTAAGGGATTAATCACATAATTTTGTATATGTATAGTTTTGTTGTATCTCTTATATGTGAATTTAAAAAGTCCTAAAACAAAACTATTGAACCTTCGATAGCTCAACGGTGGAAGAGCCATCTCCGTTCCTTTAACGTGAGAGTTGCGAGTTCGATCTTGACTTGACCCCTTGGGGTATTGTCGTACCCAATCCTAACGCAAGCTACGAGTTTATTTTGAAAAAAGCATTCTTTAGTATAGTTTAGTTTGAAAAAAGCATTCTTTATAAAAAAAATTGGTTTAGTTCTTTGAAAGCAGGCGGACAGAACATTTCACACTACATTTATTTTATATTTCTGCTTTGTCAGAAAATAATAGTAATGTTTTGTTTAGCGATAAAGTTATGTCGGATGTCTGATTATAATTTAGTAGCAATTAGTAAGAGTGGTAATAGCCTCTCAATATCCAAATACCGAAAAAAGACCACCGTTCTAGTTAAGAATTAGGATAAATATCGGTCCACTAACGAGATGCATGCATGTCTCCCTTCGATGTTTTCATCAACCGTAAAGCACGAAACGAATTCGAAAAATAACTATGCACTTTAATACTCTGCAGTGCTTGCCTCGCGACCTAAGGCCAGTTCAGTTTGATACTATATTTATTTTTATTATTTAATGTTCTCAATGAAAGATCGATTCCTGAGGTCAGGTTAAGTGTATGGTTTCGATCAAGGGCCAAGGTTTGATGCTCAAGTTACGAAGTATTTAATACCGTAGGGTTATATTGTGTAACGGTTGCCTCGTATGACAAAGACTACGTGTTACGCAATTTAATATACTTTAGTATACATAGATTAAAATTAAAAAAAGTTACATGTGACCTTTATAATATAAAATAGCATTAAAGCATTTTTGAAAATTATGCAAATAAAACAATATGAAAACATTTTTAAATTATAGTTTAAGCTTCTTGTGACAGAATTTTTTTTTTTTTTTTTATGTTAGAAGTTGGCAAACAAGCATACGGCCCACCTGATGGTAAGTGGCTGCCGCAGCCTATGAGCGCTTGCAGCACCATTAGTAGGTGCCACTCACGCGTTGCCAACCTCGAGATATTAGTTCTAAATCTCGTTCGCCCAGTAATTTCACTAGTATTTAGTAGTAGTAGTAGTATTTCATAATTTATACATACAAACTTTTTTTGCAAAGAAATATTGCTGAATTTTTTTACATTTGGGGCTACAAAAGTGGATAACCATCGTATCTTTAGTTTAGGTACCCACTAAAGCTTTACTTCAAATGATGAGTTTCTACCCAATGCTATTATTTTTTAGAAATATTCAAGCCATCTAAAACAATAATATATAGCCTTCTAAATTAAAATTAGTTACTTTTACAGATATTGTATTGATGAAATCTCGAGGATTCTACTGAAATAATTTTAAAGCAGATTTTAGTATATTTTGTTATAATTTCGTGGTCTAGACCAAACTTAAATACAATTGTTATAAAACAATATCTAATATATTCATAAAAAAACACTTTCTAAACAGAAAAATCTATTTTGTATTCTTGAAACGCGAGTAACGGACGACCTGCGCGTGTGCAGCCTATCCTACTAAAGATGGTGTCACTCAACCGTAAACTTATTTTCGTGATTGTTACACCTATTCACATTATTGCACGCACATTTTAATGTCATATGCACACACACGAGAATCAAAGAAATGAAAAGATATTTTTCCTAGAGAATTGGCAGCTACATTCAAGTGTTTTAAATTTAGTACAGCCATGGTTAAAACAAGTCTTTTAACCGTCTGCCAAAATGTTCACATTTGGACTTATTTCTCGAGTGTGTAAGTGTAATTTTGGAATTGTTGAATATAGATCATGGCTAAAGTAGGAGATAAAGAGTATAAATAGGTACGTACGGAACTCTAATCTTTTTAAGGTCTTTTATAGAGTTCAAGGCAAATTCATGGATATAGCACGTTTTGTTCAAATAATCTATCTGCATAAAGACGAAAGAGATTAATTGACGACTTCTAAAAACTCATAAAATACGGTATTAATGTTCATCTAAATAAGATGCTCTGTAACTCATAAAGTTTTAAACACATTTTTATGTAAAGAATATAAATGATTACTGTCGCCTGTGAATCTCAACATAACAACCTCAACATGTATTTTATATTTAAGAAAACAAAAACCCAAGGACTATGTAAAGAAATGATAATTGATAACCGATTCAATTTAAATTTAATTTAATTTGATCAGAGTGAATATACAAATATACAAAATAAGTATCAAAGCTGCAACTCAACTGTAAAGAGCATACTCCTTAACTGTACGAGATTTGCAGAACCACTTCTGGTCATTTTCCCACGTTGACTTGAAAAAACATTAAGGTTTATTGTCTCTACTTTTCAGTATTTAAATTCACACAAAAAATGCGAAAGTTTTGTTTGTCACTTTTTAACAACTGAACGAGATACTTTATTTTTTGTAGAAAGTTATAAGATTTTTATCGCGATAAGTTATTGTTCAAGCGGACGATAAATTCTGTTATCAAATAAATTCTGTTAGTCTCGGAAATTAATACAAAAATGTAAAATTCTAAAGTGACCAAAGAAAGAAAGAAAGAATAATTTATTTAGAGCAGAACACTACAATTAGGGACAAATTAAAAATTATAATAACTAAAAATAATCAAAAAACTTTATCACTTTTAAATAATCAAAAAAGATAAGAAAATGTTAAGAATTAAAGCGAATTCTTAAGCGCTTAAACTAAATATGTTTATAAACTAATAAAATACTATAAACTAATAAAATGTGCACCAAAATTTACCGTAATCCTTATATCGCTATGAAACGAAATGTAAATATGTGAATATTTTAAAGCACAAATAAATTAGCAATTAACAGTTATAATGGCTACGAATGCCAGTCAATCTGCCTACTTACCTCATTATTAATTAGCGACATTGGGATGCAGAAAACACAATCTCTCATTGTGGCCATTGACCCAGTCGGAAAATTGCAAAAGAATATTCTATTATTAAATGAAAAAATATTGATAGTGATAATAATATTGACATGATTAGTATTTTCTTTCAGAATCTACCACCAGCACCAAAATAAAACCTTTTCCTGAAAAGATATGCCGAAACAAACTCAGGAGAACGATTTTTATCAACTTTTTTTAGTATTTTTCAATCTGTTTATATTTATATTTATATTCATGGAACCAATGAAAATCCATTATAATGGAAAGATAAATATATCTAATCATAATTTTTCAGTTAATTTTGAGAAAGCTAAGAAAAACAAACATTTATTTTTGTTATGTTTTTTTGTCAAGTTGCTTGTGCGATTTATTGCAAAATTTGTAACGGCGACGTTTATTTACACCCATAAATAACGAGACGAAACAAAATCATCCACATATGTGAAGATGTGTAATATTCACATATTATTATAGTGTATACCAAATTATATATAAATACTGTTGTTATCAAAATAACCGATAATATTAAAGGAATAACGTAAGTTATTGAAAAATATTCTATACTCATATTGATTAGGAATCAGTGGGTCAAATGATGACCAAGTTGGTAGAAGGCTACCAAAAAGGTTTGAGGCAATAAGGTCGCATACTCAATAAAATTACATGATACTGTGACCAATATTAAAACTAACAATAAAAAAAATTATATCATAACTGATTAAGATCTGATTAATAATTACATTGAAGCAGTTTTTTTTTCGGATTGCGTATTGCTGTTGGTCTCGACAACATCACCGGGCGGTTTTTTTTTGGATCGCCCATAAAGGGTTGTGATTTTATGACAACCTTTATGTGAAAACTGACTAACTGCGTAATAAATACACAAGGTAAATGAAATCAGCCATATTAATATTCAAACTAAATACATAATACTGTTCCTCCTGCTACCAATCAACATTAAGATTATATCGCGTTCTTTTAATACCTTTTTTCACTTACAAACACTTTCAAGGCAGGCAGTACCTAATAACTCATAAACCCTTAATGGAAATTACTTTTTATTTTAAAAATGACATGATGTGATGAATATGCAGTTGCACTGAGAAAAAATTAAGATTACCTGCTTTTTATATGGCTCCGACTCTGTGTAGAGGTTCAAAACCACGTTTGGATCAGGACAGGCTTCACGTTCTCGTCTCCAGATGCAGTCCTCCAACGTAGAGTTGTTGAACATGTCGCTGTGTAGGTATAGAGCCTCTTTTATTGGTTTCCGTTGGGCTCTGATTTCTGGAATAAAATATCATTCATATAAATAATGGACAATATTCTAAAAAAATCATGTATATATATATATGGTATGATCATGAAATGATATGATGATGAAAATCATACTATATTATTATTTTTTTTCATTTGAATTATTTTTCATGCATTGAAAAGAAAGGGTTAATTTATTTAAGCTGTCAATTTAACTAATGAAAACGTTTAATGTAATTTATTAGAGTAATACTAGCGGGCCCGGCAGACGTTGTCCTGCCCCGAAAAATAATCTGGGACCCGATAGCAGCGCCCTCTACCCGGTAAAAGGTTCCCGGTTTTTTATTGACTAATAAGGCTATTAATTAAGCAGGGGCTTGTTATAAAAAAGTGAAAATTTAGGGTCGTATGTATTTTCTATGCCACATAATAAAAAATAAAAATAAAAATTTTATCTAAAAAATAAACATAAAATTTTTGGGGTGGACACCCCTTATCACTACGGGGTTTGAAAATAGATAGTAGCCGATTCTCAGACTTACTGAATATGCATAAAAATTCATAAGAATCGGTCAAGCCGTTTCGGAGGAGTATGGGAACGAACATTGTGACACGAGAATTTTATATATTAGATTATTAATAAATATCGGGAATTTTAATCTTTAATATATTATAACAGACTTAATTTCGTCGTGAATATGAATATCACTGTTAAAATTCAAATATAATTTTTTCCTCCCTTTTTCTATATATTATAATGTAAACCAAATGATAAATTACATACCGTAAACACATATCGTAAGCACTATAATTGATAACAACCGAATAAAGTGTGCGCGTGCCATCCTTCTGACCGATTATACCGAACAGACGCACACAGGGTGCAGGCGACAGCGACACCTAAGTACTGTTGCGAGTTGCGATGAAGGAACGTCGAACGTCCAACAGTAATGAGCCACCGGCATGCAGCAACTGTTACAACTTGCGTGCACAACGCGAAAAATACGACATGGTGAAACTGTGACTTGAACTTGAAAGTGGTTAAGCAAATTCCACTATTTAGTTTATTACAATGTCTGTCAAAATACTATTATCTACTTCCTGCGTAACTCTCGTAATAAGACTAAGAGGAAGAGAATTTGTAAATGCCTTAGTTGTAATTTTTTAATTAAAAAGCTTGAATAATAATATTTTAAGTGAAGTGGAATATTATATTTTGCTTTGCTAAACATATTGTTACTTTTTTGTAGGTCCTAATCTTTAATCCGAGGTCTTATAAAACTGTATAATATAACCTTGGAATTTTTATCATATTGTGAACTTTAAGCATTCGAGCTTGTACACAATAAGCAACATCATAATTTCTGATCTAAATTTCGGCCACATCTAAAAGTTTATACATCAATATAATGGGAGTACATAATAATTACCTTGTGATTTCAAACTTAGTACATTTATGAAAGCAATGCATAACGTTCTGATTCTACTTTTAGCAGGAGTCATTACTTATTTAAAAACAGTTTTTTAAAGGATTCGACTTTAGCTTTTCGTATCTTACACAATATAAAATAAAAATTTGGAAGAAATAATTTCCCTTTAAGTAATTTATTAATTATTTATAGATACATATAGAAGGATATAATATTTCGTAATTGTCTTAAAGTTTGATCAAATGGTCTATAAGACTTTTATAAAAAGAACAACAGAAACGTAACATTGTTTGACAGCATTTCTATGTAATCTTAGCGATTGAATGGTTAAACGCATACACATGCCTCGTTTTGTACAGGTAAAAGAGAGCGTGGTAGAGCGAGACGCCGCGAGAGCCTACACAGACGAAGTCCGCGCAGGTATAGTGAGCAACCAGCCAGCCAGTCACAACTACGCGCCCCGCGCGTGTCCGCGTTTACTTGCCATACCGAGCTCTATACGTAACCTGTATTGCAAATAATACAAAACAACCTCAAAATATGCAATCGCATTTATAATACATCAATAATAGTCAAATTTTATTGTTCAGTTTAAATTTTTTTGCAATTAAAATTCTAAGATAAATCCAATTTAATAGTGTGAATGCCACGGTCCGCAGCCTACGCAGCCGGCGGCGTTCCCCTCCTCCGTTCATTCAAGGACCAGCCGTTGAACTCATGTTGCCACAGTTGTTGTATGAACGCAATCTTCACGATTTGGAAATGAGACTAGAAAATTACACGATGCGAAGCGTCGACTAAGCTGATGACTCTCCGTAAATCGGTGCCAACGACAATGTCAATCAGACAAAACACGGTCGAATTCACAAAACATAAACAACAAATAGGTAAACAGGGTCCGGAACCGGTCAACTTTCCACCTCGTTATCATCCGCCGCCACCTGCCGCAGCAAGTTCTAAGGTAGCCACTATAGACACCGCTAGTAAAGAATTTAAACCTCCAAACTCTGTGAAACACATTGATCCAAGTAAATTTCACTATCCAATAGGAATTCAAAGTTCTATGCCAGTGTTGTACCCAAGTGGACCTTACCCACAATTAAAATACCTTCAAGGCTACCCTGTGGGATATCCCGTGCCTCCAGCAGCTATTCGTGTTCTTAGACCTGGTGGTGAGATAATTACGAAAGCTATAGTACACGAGCCCGTAGAAGGAACTGCCCGTGCAAGAAGTGCTGACGATACCCAGCGTATTCAGCAAAACTTAGAAGAGGAGCAAATTCATAGAAGGTCTGCAGATATGCTCAAATTCACTAAGCGAATCGAGTCGGATGGGACAAGGCAGTCGACCGACCAGAGACGACAGATTCAATCACTTTTAGATGAAATAAAAGCATTGAAAGAGGCGAACAGACGCTTAAGTGAAGACAATCAGGAGCTTCGTGACTTATGTTGCTTTCTTGATGATGATCGACAAAAAGGCCGTAAGTTGGCTCGAGAATGGCAACGATTTGGAAGATACACGGCATCTGTGATGCGACAAGAAGTATCAGCTTATCAAAATAAATTGCGGGAATTAGACGATAAACAGCAAGAACTAATTAGGGATAACTTGGAATTAAAAGAATTATGTCTTTACCTAGATGAAGAAAGAGAGAGAAGTACTTGTGTTAATTGTGGACGAGCAGCTGGAAGGGAAAGAGATGACGGTGATGGAAGTAGTAGTGGCACAAACGCTGAAGAAATCCCGCGGCCACCAACAAATCCGGTGCCTATAACGCATCCGCAATTGGCTGAGCGTACTGTTCAGTATGTAAAGGACTTGGAACAGAAAGTGCGACGCTTAGAAGCCGAAAAGGGCTTAGGTAGTGGACTAAACGAAAGGCCAGAGGCCGTAGTTCGTGCACTTCAAGTGTTAGAAGTGAGAGAAAGAGTAGAAAGAGAAAAAAGAAGACCTGCTCCGGATTTGGATTCAGGTGAACAAGCTCTGGTTCGAGAAATGTGTAATGTAGTATGGGGTAAATTAGAAGAGGCGCCGTCTCAACCTCCACCGCGTTGATGCCTAATGTTACATAATACAGAGTCCGATTTAATTCGTAGTTTTCAAATTGTAAACAAACCCAGGGTACCTAAAGGAAGTGAAAGAAAAGTTGAAAAAGCAAGGTTTGATTGGAATTTGTTTAGATTGAGGTCAGGGAGAACGATGTCAGGTCGTATGACCTACAGAATGTTGTACCGACCTTGTTTATCAAATAGATGTAACTGAACATTTCGTTCTTAATAAATATATTTAATGTTATTTTTGCGCGCTCGCTTGCCAGAATAATTAACATCATTGCCTAATATTTATTAAAATTACAAAACTCTAAAGTACAAAAGTAGAAAATAAGCTTATCGATATCGTAATGACAACTTGTCGTCGATTTTTATTAGTAAACTATATAAGCGTTTATAATTAGAAACCTACCAAGTACCATAGTATTTTCAGAGCTATGATAAGTAATACTGTTAAATGCATAAAATTTTAAATTGATTTTTAGTTATATTAATAAGATGAATGTAGTTTTTAATGAGGCTAAAATAATTTATTAATATATCTGTGATTGGGTCTTTAATGAACTGTATTTTTCTTATTTTAATTATAAACTTAACAATTACATTCCTATAATTATAGAACTTGAAAATAAAGTTTACTTTTTAAATAAACTAGTTATAGAAATCAGACATTTGGTGTACGAAGTTTAAAATTTAACATCATAAATTTACCTAAGTTATAACATCATAAATATCATGCCGCCTCTAGTCATAGCTAACAATTCAAAAATTTAAAAAAAAAAGTAAAATTGCATATTCATTATTATTTTATGCATCATAATGATTTCTTTGAAAATATTTCAGTTTATACCATTTGTTCAACTTGCTGTAACGTGTTATTATTGTTAATTTATTAATTATTGACTCTGAAAAATAAATTATTATTGTTATTTTTTTGTTTGATTTCAAATATGTAGTAAATATTTTTGTTGATGATTTTTACTTTATAACTCATTTAACTTTAACAAAGTATTGATGATATAACTAGTTATATAATACAACAATGTAAAATCGATATGATGAAATGATAAAAGGCATAATGCATACCTTTCACTAATGTAGAGGAAAAAAAATCCTTGATGTAGAGACTTCACCTATATGCTATTGTATTGAACTTTTTTTATTTTATAACATTAACAATTCTGTAATATAATACAAAATATACTCTGAATATAATAGAAAGCTTAGTATAACATATTGCATTTGTATAAAAACTTTGTGGGTACGACTCTATGCGTAATATAAATTTTTTAGTGCATACATTTTCAATCAAACATAATACTGTCAAATACTTAAATATATTTTTTTCTGTTAGTTGGAATTTTTAAAGACACTTTTTTAAAGAATGCCCGAAGAGAAAGGCGAAGGACCTGAGGATGTGGATACGATTGGCGTAATATACTTTTTTTTAAAACTCGTTTATGAAATTACCAATATCTTATCAAAAGTCTTCAATAATGTTAAACGCAGAATCCGCAGACAAAATCATAAAAAAATATTTGGCTATACATATATACGCTCAAAAAAATTGGTTGTAGATATACGTAGGCGGTCGCAATGCGGAAGGTGATCGACATGGCGAAGGGTGGGCAGTACTTCCCAATGGAGATTTCTACCAAGGCTGTTACTGTCGAGGAATGAGGAATGGAAAAGGTTTATATGTGTTTAAAAATGGAGCTCGATATGAAGGTATACTATATACACTTATTATTTATATATTTTTAAATCAATAATAATCAATAAATATGTATCTATGAATGTTCATGTTTTTTTTTATATTTTCCTCCAGCTTTTTTAATTTTTGTTTGCCTGTTTGAAAAGAGCTACCGTATCTTATGTCTACTGAAGGCTTTATCGTCCGTTGTCTACTGGAATAGAGGTTGCAGGTGGACTAAGAGGAAAAGGAAGGAAGCACATGGCATTTAGTTATATGGACTCACTCGTTGAACAAAATGTTACATCACGTCTCACATTATGCTAATCTTTCCTTGATCGAGCTGGTTTATACAGGTCAAAAATAAAGACGATACCAAAGAGTAAAATGGGCTGATCGTATTTTAGGTATCTCTATCTGTTTAATTAACTCAAATATATACTTTTTTTATCGGTTACCTTTTTATGTTTTTAAAACCAAGGACCAAACTTTTATAAGGTAATCTTAATTCTTTTGTAGATCGTCTCAAACTTAATTTTCAGGAGAGTGGCGCCATGCAATGAAATATGGAGTTGGACATATGACGTACCCTGATGGGTCACGCTATGAAGGTGATTGGAGGCATGATTTAAAGCATGGTTTTGGTGCTTATTACTATCCCAATGGTGATATTTATGAAGGTGCATGGTTTAAAGGCAAGCGCCATGGTCTAGGGACATATTTTTATGCGGAAAACCAGGTGAAATTAATTTTATTTTAATGTAATATTAATTCACGTGGTATTACACCAATGTTGTCATTAGTGCTGTTGTTTTTAATCTATTTTTTTATGGGATGGACGGGTACATGTACTCTTTGGAACCCGATAAGATCGCCAATGATACCTAGACTCAAAAAATATGTCTGTATGGTAAACACAAATATCTGCTTCGAGCTAAAATCTACCGTCGACCGTTCCAAATAAAGTTGGTACCACAACGTCAGAATGGACCACTATTCTAGAATATAATGTATATTATTAATATAGATACGGTATTATTTATTACAGATTAAGTTCATGGGGACATGGGTTAATGGTGTTATAGACGGTCCGGGACAAATCATGTATCCCAGGGTCCGCTTCCACGGCTCATGGTTTAAAGGGATGCCTAAAGGTCCGGGTTGCTTCGTTTTTGATACAAATTGTATGCAGCACGGTTTCTACTTGATGATAAAAGATCCTTCTTATGAAGAATTTGGAGAAGGTGAAGAAGAAAAGGAAGAAAAGGAAATTAAAGTGGAGAGACTTGACGAAGGCGAGGAAGAACCTGAGATTGATGAGACTCTAGGTGATTACCTATATGGTTGTAAATAATAATATATGGGTGGGTTTATGTGTGTGTATTTATGTATATATATAAAATAATGGAATGTATATATAAGTATGTATATATGTGTGTATAAATATATAGTATGAAATGTAAAAATGTGTAAATATGAGTTTATGTACATATATAATTTTGCCGTTGTATAATTTTACTATCGTGTAATTAACATAACGTCTTCTAATAAAATTAAACATTGCTTTTAAAATAATTTACTTTAGGCACAACTCTGTATCAAATACCAGAGCAGCAAATTCCTAGAAATAATAAAGCGATTACTTCACAGGAACAAAAAAAAACCTATATTGTTGTAAATCATATACATATTTGTCGTTAAAAAGTAAAACTATCTGGTAGTAATTCAGAACAACTTTCTTATTTATACCAGTTTCATTAGTTCCGAGTAGTTGTAAACATATCTAAAATATTTCCATAAAATGATTTAGAATCTATTGTTAAATAAAAGCTATCAAAAGAATATACTCTCAATGAAGTTTTTTTTTTAATTTAATTTCAAGCAAAAGTTCGTGCAAAATTATACCTATTAGAAGTTATTACTATAACTTACACTTTTACAAACTCTACTAGCATTGACATTTTTTCTCCAACCATGCTCTAAGTTTGATACGTGGTGCATGAACAAAGGAAAGCCCTTACTTAGCCCTAGTTTAAAAGTACGAATATTTTCCTAGTACCTAAGAATCTCGGCCCCTCTTGAATGTGTTATAATTCAGAATGTAATAATTCTCTTTGCTGCAATGATTTCTCGCTGAGTATAGAGACCTATGCAAAGTATCGGGTTAATCCATCAGTAAGTAACGTAGCTAAGCTACGTGAAGACGATTGTGTGCGTGTGTGCTTCGTATCTAGCTACGTGTTTTTATTATCAAGGTATTGCATTACATTGTAACGATTAAATATATATTTTCAGGTAAAGTCGCAGTATGGCGTGCTCGTAACGTAACTGCTTATATGGCGGAGTTCCTACCACCCGAGCCCGTTCCTCTGCCAGTACACGATTCAATACCTTCCCTCACGGAGGAAAGCATTGAGACAGATGTCTTGGCCTTCGAACCACCGTCACCACACGGGGAGGAGGGCGATACTGACAATGACTCCTGGCTTCTTCATAGACAACAATTTTTAGAAGAAACTGAACATAAGGAGTGATCAAATATTGTTTTACATTAATTCTTTGATTTCCAATTAATAATATATTATTCCTTATAACTGTGCATTGTTTATTAAAAGTAGAGAATACCATCATTATTAGCTAACCATCGTTATTTGGTAGTGGTATCCGTGACGGTGACACCGCTCGCGTGAACAGAACATTGGTAAAATTTTTGTTTATTGCACGGAACTCGTAATTCTTTTCTAAAATAAAATTCACCTTAACACTTACACTCCACCTTTACACCTAAAAACTTACAGAATCAGTTATCAGCCAGTGCAAGTCCCGTTAAAATCGATCCAGCCGTTTCAGAGATTGGCCGGAACAAACAGACAGACTAAAAAAACATGTTTTTTTAATGTAAGTAGCGTTTAAAATACCTCATTTGCTATTAAGTAGAAGAATAAAGAGGTATTACTTATAAGTTCTTCTACGACATGCAGTTTTCCTATTTACATATATAAAAAGAAACCGGTTGCAGTAATAAAGGGGAAGAGTTGAGGGAACCCTATGCTAGCTCTCTCTTCCTCTTCCTGTCTGTACATGTCGAGGTGCTGTGCACCGGTGTAATAAAATATATAAATAAAATAAGACTTTCAGTCAAGAACCCAAATATATAACATAGACAAAGTCACATTTAATTATCGATAATGAATTTAGCTAATTCCGAAATGTATGGAAATTGGCTTTATCGTTTTTGATTTTCGGAATCGACATGGAGCGATTTCCGCTTGTCTGGACCCCCTGCTCTTTATCTTTTAGTATCTCTAATACATATCATAAAATTCATATAGCACCACCCCTGAAAAATACCTTATCTAATAAGAGCTTTACGTTACAGTTACATATTATACAAAATTACAAATGAAAAAAAAAACAATGGGAACTTTCTTTTGGAAGTGAAAAAAATGATTTAACTTGTAATTTGTAACTAGACTCAGGATATAACTATTCTAATGGGGGCCGTTGAGCGTGTTGCGTTTATTATTATTCTTGAGAGGGTCAGGTACTCAGGTACCAGGTAAAAATATGAACTTCATATAATTTTTCAAGTCATTACTAACTCTCTGTACTCCTATTGTCCTTTAATAATCTTTTTTGTTTTAATGAATTTACAATGCTTTTTTAAGTCCTTCCATTATTTCCTCTCCAAAGAAGCTTTTAGCTTGTGTTAGCAGTGGGTATGACAATAGCCCAAGGGGGCCAGGATCGAACCTGCAGCTATCACATTAGTGGAGCAGAGTCAGCCCTTTAACCGTTAAGGTATTGAAGCTTCAAAACAAATCAAATGTAACTGTGATAATATTAAATACTTTTAAAGCTAAAAATAAAAATAAATTCATTTTTCAAATCGCTTTATTTTGATAATAAAACAAAAAACATTGAAAAACCCAAATAATGAAAAAAAATCTTCTATATGATGTTCAAGAATTTCTGTAAAATTGTTGTTGTTGACATAAATAGTTTTACTAAGACATTGTAGACTTAAGGATATAATATTAACCCTTTAAGCTTGTAGGTCCATATAGTTTAATTGAGAAATATTAAATTATTAATCTAAATTATTCTAATTTTAGGTTTGAGGATTTTGTTGGGCATTATTATTAGACCCAGCGTTATTATTATCGAATGTATTCTTATTCTTTAATAAATAAGCAGCCAAATAATTAATAGGGTCGGGCGGACGTTCCTTTGCAAGAGAGGATAAACCTTGCAGTAATATTGGAACTACAGTTTGGTCTAGGTACTGGCGTGTTGGCAGTGCGTTGAGATCAATACGTGACTTTCTATTGGCATTGGTTTCGTTTTCCTTTTCCATTGAAATTATTTTCTGAAAAATACAAAATCATATATTTTTTCTTTGTTGCACCAATTTATATCATAGTCTTACTATTAGTAAAAAAAAACGATTTTTAGTATTATTTTTACTCTTATCGAAAAAGTAATCAAATATCAATTTTCGTTCGTAATTCAATGTAAATGACAAAATGTACTGATTTTTATGTTTGATAGGTATGAAGTTAAAACAAAATAAGCAAAAGTTTATGTACAATATTAAGTACAGTATAAAATAATTATAAAAAATATATTCAATTCACTAACCCTAATTGACTCCGGTATTTTGGACGGTTGTTCTTCCTTACGGGATGGATTTCCGTGTAAAGAAGTTTCTGACATCGGTTGCAATTATTTACGAATGAAATTACACTAGTTCTGAAATAATAACAATGAAATATTTAATAAATACAAATATGTTTTCATTTATTCATTCGGAAGTCAAAACAAAATAATAAATTATGCTTGCCACTAGGGATAACAATCTGATATCGATTAATCGAAGAACCAATTTTTCGAGGCAAAAAGAATCGTTAATCGATATTTAGTACTGAATCGATTCGGTGAATCGATATTTTACCCTTCAATTTCGACATTTGATTTTTGTCTGTTTTGATGAAAACTATTAAGAGATGAGCGCAACCACTTGGATCCTAGTAGAATTGACAGACTGTTATTTTCAAAAAGTTCCGATATTAAGCATTAGAAAGTAGAAGTATATTTATAATTGACATGATAATAAAAATAATTGTTATTATTGAATTACCTGCTTTTACTGATAATAGATTATTTATTATAGTATCTTTTTAATAAATATATAATAATAAAATACGATAATAATTAACATTGTAATTGGAAACTTGAAAAATCGACTTTTGAAATCGATCATTTGAACCTCGATTTTTTTGTGAATCAATTCATCAGGTTACGATTTGAATCGATCTTTTTGGAATAGATTGGCATCCCTACCCACCACAGACTATCACTACTGACACAGAGCATGTAAGTAAGTATAGTCTGAGAATTGAGATATATAGAATAATAAAATGCTACTGACTATGGAGGGTAGAAAATATGTTAAATGTACATACGAAAGCCATAGAATTATTATAAAAACAAGAAAAATCACTTATCACTTAATGTTAAATAAACTCATACTTTACACGTAGACGTTAAAGTTCAATTTTCAATACTTCATACAAAAACGAAAATGTGTTCCTTACACACAAAAAAGTAGCTGGTTGCCTTTGCAAAAAAAATAATTTGATAAAGTGGTAATTACACAAATTCCGAATATATTTTGTAGCTTAATACAAGTGATTTATAATTAATATCAATTTTTACTAAAATTATTAGTTTTGATCGTAATAAAATAAGCCTTTAAAAATACAATTTTCGGTTAAATGACTTTAAATAAAGGAAATATTTTTACTATTCTGACAACACACTTCAAAATTAACCATCAAATTGGCGTTGTTTTGGTTATTATCGTAACGTCAGATTGTTAAAAAATAGATCGGGCTCTTCAAAGCTTTTTTTAATTAATTTTCTTGGACTAGGAATAAGACTAGGGTGACTCTGCTATGTTAAGATCAAAGACGATTCTTGAATTTGTTTATCAATTGTTATTAATTTAAAATTTAAAAGTAAAGTTATGTTATCTTTATTTTAGTTAGAGGAAAGAAAAAGAATGGATAAAAATAAATATAATTTTATTATATTTTCCGACTTACATGGCACTACAATAATACCACTGGCTAATTCTAATAAAAATAATAATATTCTAATAAAATAATATATTGGTTCCAATTTAAATATATTAATAGTATGCAGAAATCAAGGTGATCTTAATATTTTGTCCTCAATTATTAAAAATTATGATGTTTCGATTAGATAGGGATAAGGCTACCATTTGGAACCTCTCTTTTGGCACAGAAATGATGCTTCAGTGAGCTTTCTTGTTCTTATATTAATTCTATGACGAAAACATACTCAAAAAATGACGATCAAAGAGAAGCTAGTAGTTATAGTGTGCAATTTTTGGTAACGTTAAAAGTTAAAGGTTTTAGACTTTAGTGATTTAGTCCTATATTGTTAAAAAAGGTACACAGGATCTATATATGGAACATGGAGCATGGACCATGGAGATTCTTATTATTATACTTTACTTCTCTGTTTTAAAATTATCTTTTTTTATCTAAATTACACGATGATTTGTTTAATAGTAAATGTGTGTAAATATATTTTTCACTGATTTTTTTAAATTTCATTTTTCTTTAATTTACATCATACATGACGTCCAAGCGGTACTTTTGTAGCTCTTATGAACATAAGAAACAAATTCTCGATGCAGATTATCTGATATACTGATATTTCCCTATTCCCTAGTTTCTATCTTAAACTCGTAAAATCTATTTGACGTGTTTTATAGTTTTCTATAAGTGTGCCTTTAAAATGGCATTAAACATATTTGAGGCTGCATTAGCTGTATGCAATAATTTAATGTAGTGGTTACTTCGCCTCCTCCAAATAATGGCACAAAAGTTTGTTACTTACACATCTCTATTTCTAAGTAAATGATCGTACGTGGCGCGTCCTTTTCAATGTTAAATCCTAGGTAGATTATATTATATGGCACTCCGTCTGCCTTTTTTGATAAGTCTGTGAACTCGAAAATGAGTTACCAAAGCGGAGAGCCGACAAGGACACTGTAATGGTGCAATAATATTGAAGTTTTAGTTTTGTAATTGATTTTAATTGATTCAATTTAATTAATTAAACTAAGCTCTTTCTTTTTTTTTTTAATTAAAATAGTTTCATAAAAAATTTTATTTTCATAAAAATAGTTTTTGTACTGTTATGAATCAGACATAAACTTTTAAATCAGTTACTTGAAATGGAACAAGTAGGCAGTACGCAAAGAGTATAGATGTATAAGCAGCTCTGATATCCTATTTAATATGAACATATATACATTCTCCTTTCACTATGGGTTTGTTGAAGTGCTGACGCCTGACTGTGACAAATTGACAATAGTGACATAAGACATTTGCTACAGAGCCTACAGAATACATTCCAGAATTTCATTTAGAAACCAGCAACTGGAGTTCTTTGAAGTATTTTCGAAGTCTTTCATCAGTTTTGAACAATCACAATTTGTTATTAAACGTCTCTATTAAAATAAAAAGTTTTTGAACAAAAAAGAGATCGTTCTAAACTGAGCTCAGGAAACGTAAACGATTGTTATCAATCTAAGATACTACAACACTCCTAAGGATAATTCAATAAATAATATAAAAATAAATTTTATATAACTAAATATAATTATGAGCCGTTTTAATAATTATTATCCAAAAAATATTATAGTCTCGTTTCTTAGAATTGTTTTTATTTGTATCGTACAGTTTATAGAAATATAACATACTTATAATTTTTTATGTAGTAAGCATGTAGAAAGTTATATTAACGATCGTTTTAAAACTTACTATTTCTTGTTTATTACACTTATCTAGATATGAAGATGAAAATGTTTACAGAGTAATTGGTATATGACCATTGACCTCTGAAATAATACAAACACTGCTTGGAGTGGGAATTAAAACTAATCAGTACAGTCATAGCAAGGCAAATAAATAGATATTTAAGTTGCACTTTTACTTTAATTCAGTAAATTGGAAACATATTTATATAAAACAAAGTGAAAGTTTATTAAATGTTCATTACTTGTGGAAATAGATTATTATAAGAACAATACCAATTCCATTGTAGTCTTTGAAAATTGATCCAATATAAAAAAATATTTGCTTAGTCAACACTCCCTGCAATCTCTATACAAACATCTCTATAAACAGTAATTAAGGCAAAATGTGTCAATATTCTTTTTCCACCACCTAGTGAGATCTTAATATTATACAATTATTATCTACGTGTTCGACTTTTCTATGTAGGTATAGTTCTTTCAATTTAAAATGAACCAAAAAGGCCGCTTCTGCGCAGGTACAGTCATGGACAAAAATGTTAGACAAAAATATTATATAAGAGAACGGAATTAAGTATATAATATAGTTATTGTTTCTTCAAAATTCAATTTATTATTTATTCATTATCGTTATTAATTACTTAAATGGAATAAAACAAATAAATAGTATAGAAAGATAATAATAGGTTATATACATGTTCATAGTCACTTATTGGGATGACATAAAATTCACGTTATCTTGAAATAAAATTAAATGTTTCACACCTGACAAAAATAATTTATATTTTAATTTAATTTTTAAAGAACTATAACAACCGTGAGCGAGTGTATTAATCGGGTCTAGCGTTGCCGCATTGCTACAGTTACGCGGCCCCCTTCATACCGCATACGGTTGAGACACAAAAATGTGTTACTGCGCATGGTTCAATTTATATTGAAAGAGTTATACTCCTTTGCACTTTTAGTTCGAGTAGTAGTTGATTGTGGGGTGCAAAAGCCGGTCACCTCCACGTGGTGCACCCTGGGCAACGGCGTCGGTGAACTCGTTTAGTTCACCGATGACGGCTGAGTACCGGCTCGGCGGTTGGGCGCGGGGCGTTTAACGTCAGACCGCGCCCGGGATGGTTTTGCCACAAGGGTCGCTCCTGGTACTTCTCTGAGTAGCAGAGTGGACCTGGGAGTGACTCTATGGCAAGGGCGGGTCGTGCCCCGCTGGGAAGTTGAGGAAGAAAAACCCCATAAAAAAATTACCCTCGCTTCCACCTGTAAAGGTTTGAGAGCTGGCAAGGGGGTGCTGTCTCCTTCGACTGTGGTGGTCTTGAGGGGGACGGCCTGGTGGGGTCACGGGGACCCTGCTGGGGTGATTGACCACGTCACCCCTGGCCCTCTGCCTTTCTCGCCTGCGCAGGTTGGTTGGGGAAAGATGGTGACAGGGACAATAGTGGCGTTTTACGATGCTGCTGGCGTTCCTGTACCAAGCCCTCACGCCCGGGCTTTAAATAGGGCGTCGTACCCTTAGGTCGTGGGTGCACAGGGTGGGGTCACCTGTGTGCCCATCGCACGGCCTAGAGGAAGACGGCGGTCGGGGTGGCACCGACTGTCGTGCTGCTCGCCAGCACGAGGCGGCGCGGGGGACAATGCCATCAGTTCCCCTAGGGTGAGGGCAACACCATCAGCTCTCCCCGGGAAGGGCCCATTTGGGCGATGTGCTTGAGAGGCCCCGGAGTGCGTTCCACAGGAGTTCCCGGAGCCTCTCACTCGCACTGAGGTCGGCCACCGAGGAGGTTTTAGTGGGACGCCATGGTTAAACATGGAACCCCACATAACCCGGTTCTCTTCCCCAGGAGGCCGGGTATCTGGTTGCAGATTTCCTCCCCGTAAAAAAAAAAAAAAAAAGTAGTTGATTGTACGCAAACATTAAAATATTATATTTTTGTACCACTATGTTGGTGCATAAACATATAGCCTGATTGTTGGGAAGCAGTCACCGTAGCTTATGAACGCTTGCAATACCAGTAGTATCAGGCTGGCTGGACCTCTATACCGGTAATATTCATCTTATGAAGCGCAAAGGATATTGCAACTTCTATCAGTATTTTGTGAGACGGTATTTCCTCCCAGGCGAGCCTGCCGATTCATACCCAAAAATACAAAAACTTTACTTACGATTGTTACACAATGTTATACTAAATAAATTAAATATAAAATAATCCATAAACATGTTATTTGTACTATCACAGAATATTAATTACCTCTTGAATATCACTATACAAAAACAACAAGTTTTTATTAAATATGGAGGAGAGAAATTTTAATACATTGAAAGTAAAATACTGTGGTCCTTTTTATCTGTCTTTCAAATTAAACAGTCACACACAAAATAAACATTAATATTACATTTCTTGAAATTTATGGAAGTTTATTATTAAATGTGTAGGTATACATATTTTTGTGTATGCTAAGACGTCAGTAAACGGGACCATGAGGCGGCTTGGAGAAATAAAACCAGATATAGGTGAGGTCATTCCATCAGTCTTTACCGGCAGGGCTCAGGAGAGCACTATACTTGAGTGGACTTAGTTTTATTTTTTAGACCAAGGAGGGTTTAGTTGAATTACAGCCCTTTTAGTCAATGTCTTCATGGAACTACAGATCTTGTTAGAGAGTATAGTAATATTCTTTGAAACTCATATATAATTTAAATAACAAAAATAATTCTATAACATCTAAGTACATTGCTATCATAAATTTAATTTATAATTATCACTGCCATTTTTTATTATTCGAAACTTAAATCTAATCAGACTTTTTAACTTTTCGTTTCAATGTGTAGAAAGCTATTATCCTCAAGACTACTAACTCCACGTAGAGAATAAATATGTTAATCCAGTAGTTGTTTGGCTTGAAACCCATTTCCTTCAAGATCTCCTTTGGGAACCTGCAATTTTTTAATATTTTAATTAAATCAAACTAAATGGAATAAATATTTTTTCTCAAGGATTTAAATTCCATCCAGTCTTCTATCGATACATATTATTGAGATTTCAATCTTAGATGGAAGAATACGATCATACGGATTATGGAAAATATATACGAAAATTTTTGAACTAAGCTACGATCAAAAATTTTCGTATATATTTTTCAAAGTGACAATTTGGCACTTTAAAGTTTACAGAAATTATGAATAAAACACATTTATAATATTTCATATGGGCAAACCAAAAGCAAAGAGGTGAAGCGCAATTCCTATTGATTTTATAAAATCATTATGGTAGAAAAGAATAGAGAACTTTCTTGCCCATCGTTAGCTATTTCCATGGAGAAAATTATTTTGAAAAAAAAATTACACTTTATCAAAAATCTTATTCCAGTCGTTCCGTCTCGTTTCGCCAAAAAATGTATCCTTCAGGCCCATGGAGTATATGCTAAAAATCTAAATAGTATTTTATTCTGATATCAAAGCCCTACTATAAAGATTGTATTTAACTTAATGTAAGCAATCCTCACCGCATATGGCAGTACATCTTATCTTGCGGGCAGATGAGGGGCGCACGATCGTGAGCATAGATCGCGAGTGCTAGCCCTTCGAACACATATTTGAGGAAAGACACGAAGGAGATGTACTGCATGGGAACTGGCATCTGCGTTGTAAGCACGAGGAAACCGGCGAACACAATCATTGCACACGTCGTAATCGCGCCGAAGAATGTTCCGTTCTACGAGGAAAAATTCTCCATGTGTTTAATTGGACACCGGGTATATTATATGCTATATGGATTTAAGTGCAATGCTTTCGTAGAGCAATATCGAGTTGGCGTCCACTTTCAAAGATGTAAACGTTTTTTTTTTGGGTAAGCAATGGCAAAGTCAGTTGCAACTAATTTTTTTGTTGGAGTAGCCTAGTGGTCGTGGGTTTGTAGCGTGGTTAGTATTTATAATGATTTAATAGATCAGATCTTAATAATAATAATTGAAAAATATTTAGTGGTAATTTGAACATACTATATTCTCGAAAACTTAAAAATGTGGCATCTTATTCATGAGTTTTGTGGCCATTATTGTTATCGCACATTCACGTGTTGTTATTAAAAACCGTGCATCTACCAGCTCAAATGGGCCGGCTCAAATGAGGAAATACTACCCTTTCACAGAAAGCCGGAAAAAAAATAACATATTACTGTTGCGTTTCATGCGATAAAGTAGAGTGCTGGAGGCCTAATTTCTGTTCCTTCTTGTCTTTGGGTTGGCAACGCGCATGTGATATTTAAGTATCGCTACCATTCATAGGTTGCGTTAGCTGCTAAATATCAGGCGGACCGTTGGCCTGTTTGTAAACCGTCGTGACATAAAAAAAATTAAGATGAGAGAATTTATGACTCTATCCATTTTAAGCTGTATAAGATCACTGTATTATACTCACGATAGCTTTAACACATGTCCCTATAAGATTTCCAACAGCATCAGCTAGTAAGGTGCAAGTGGCCAGCACTAAAACGAACATGGCGAAGCGCGACAGCTCTATCGGCTGACCGGACAGCACGTATGATGGCGCCGAGTACACTATGCTAAATGTAATCTAGAAAATCAAGGGAATACCAATTGGTACAGATACACATATTGCTACAGATGAAGATGGATTTGTATCATTAAGCAGTGCAGATTAGTGAATGTTAATATTTTTCTACCCGGCATTCCAGTATTGGTCTCATATTATTATAATGAAGAGGAAGTAGCCACGATCACTAAGTAAGACATATTTTTGAATATACAATATGACAATATAACAATATTTGAATATACAATGTAACATAAACATTAGTCGTTACCTTGGCAATTTAATAGTCTGCTTATATACAATTTAACATTTTGCTAATAAATAAAAATATCTTCATAATTAAATACATAAGAGAATGAAATGATTACCTGTAAAGGTATACTGGTAACTAATATGGCAGCGTAATATGTCTTGATGTTGTACCAGTTATTGAAGCTTTCCTTTTTCAAGATCGGTAATTCATCTGGAACTAAGGAAAAATCGCAAAATAATTATAAAATTCAATTCAAACAAAAACGTATATGATCAATACAAATATCTTTACAATGTAAAAACTGAACCTGGCCTGATAAGGCCGGAAAAGCGAAGTGGCAATAGGATCACCTTAAATTTACACTGAAACTCCATCATTTGCCTAGTTGGATTAGTTTTAACAAGTACTCTAAGAACATCTAGGTAGTATTTATTTTTTTTTGTCATGGAGCCGGAAACTGGTAGAATACGAACTAGTAGAATTTTGGAAAGACTGTATTCGATGATGGGCAGGCAAAGTACCGTCCATTAGAAATTAGTTAAAATGCGGTATGTTTGCTCTGAGCTAGAATAATTAACCAACTACAAATTTTTCAAAGCCTTTTCTTACTCCCAGCCGTATCGAAACAATAAACATAGGCACAGCTTTCTAAGCAAGATCATAGTAAGATTACATTAGATAATACTCATACACAGCACGAGACGAGAAAGCCGAGGATGTAAGGACCACATCCTGGGCTTGCTTGCTGTTTCTTTTTCCCTCCCGGATCTCAATAATGAACCTCCGTGAAATTCATATGAAAAAATTGTAGCCAACCCGTCTGATGCACCATTATAATAATATTACACTGCGCTATAACAACGCTTAAGCTAAAATTTAAACGTAAAACTATTTTTTAAAACACGTTTACGTTTATTACTATTAACATAATTTAAGAAATAGTAAATTAAAAGCTGTTACATAATACATTTAAGAACGCCAGGCATAATGGATGTGTAGCACAGGTAGGCGGCGGATATGATGAGGAAACCGAGGTTGCTGAAGGTATTCGATGCGTCGTTGCCCATACTCTGATGTACCAATCCAATTAAAATTCCGATGATTAAATGCAGTATCACCTTTAGGTGTGTTACCGTCTGTGAAACAAAAGTATAAAGAAATATTTTTAATTAAATTATTAAAACTATCGTGAGACATAATTAACTTAATGCGGTCGCAACCCGTCTCACAGTGCGAGACGGGTTGCGACCGCGAACGTAGCCCACTCACCCTGATGAAGGACCTCCGATGAGTCCGAAACTAGTCGGTACTTAAACCGATTGAACGTGAGTGTTAGCCGTTTAAATTCTACATTAAATATTTTTAATATTGAAAAAGAAAAGGAATATTTTATGATATAAAAAATACTTTATTACATTTTATTTCGATTCGGAGTTTGAGTCTAATCAGTGACAAAATTTTTATTTTTATTCATTAATTTTTTATTCAATAACAAGAGGTCTAAAAGGTGACTAGGTAACCTTTATAATTTAATTTAAAAATTCAACATATTTGGTGGTGGTAGGTGGTACAATTTAACAGGGTATACAAAACAAACAATTTTTTTTTTGTCTAAGCATCTAAATGGGTCTAACCCTTTGAGATAAATTTCAATACGTACCCAATCTCGATAAAGTTGAATAATACATCGTTTAATAAGCACATTAAACCTGTATAGTTCATCTGGTTTATTAACAACAATTGTTAGTTTCCCGCACGAAAACTTCGGAGTTTCTTCTGTGCAATCAGTGGGCGGCAGAGGCTTTTCAGTGAAACAGTTACGGCTGCTTATCTTATCTGCTAAGATATCATTGAATTTGCCATATTCGCCGTTCGCTATTTCTAATACTGAAAACGTTATTTTAAATATAAATATTATTTCGCATTGAATACAATGTGATATATAAATATTTAAAAAAAGCATGGCCTCGAGCTGTCCATGGTATATGCGTATTTATATGCGTAATATTCATAGAGACTTTGAAATCGATTCGATCCATAAATATTTAAATCGCTTATCGCAGTCATCAATATATCTCCAACCTATGATTAGACAGTCTTATATCTATACAGACAGGGATGACAAACCGACTATAGTAAGGCGTCTTAAGCACCTGATGACTGTACAAGATCCTGACGATAAGACCACATTAGACAATGCTCCATACACAGCTCAAACATGCACACTTCCGGCGAAGACTGTCTGCACCGTCTGTTGAGTTCATCGACTAGAATGCGCTCGGAGCGTTTCCTCCATTCCGGATGACGTCCTTAGCCGGGGCTCGGGCTCGAAGGGGGCATCGGAATGGTGGTATCGAATTTGATTCTCCACAAGGGTAATGTCACATCACGGCTGACTCTCAGTACTCGGCACCCCACTCGGTGAGGCTCAAGGCCAGTAGAACCCACAGCAATACACATTCAATATTTAAAAAAAATGATTTCTTTATTCCGTATGGTCCTCCTCCTTTAAAGAGGATACGAGAAAAGAAGGGAGGAACAGAAAATGGTTTTGAAGTTTTGACCTCTAGTAGCTACAATAGTACGAATTTTAACTTATATTTTATGTCACTACTACTAGTGTATGTGTAAGTTAAACTAAAACAATGTATAACACATTGTTTTAGTTTAACATACACATGAATGTATAAGAAATTGTTTTAATTTAACTTACACATATAATCGGTATTTTTAATATAATAAATACTCACTATAATCTGCGGGATTATGGTACTTGGGGCACTGCAGGCCAAAGGACGCGAGGTAGGGAACCGTGTCCTCGCTTGGACCATCGTAAATACACCTGCCTTCAGCCAAAATGAACACCTGCAACATTTATCAATATAACGATGTGACGTGGCGATAGTAAGGCTTCTTTTATGTGGCAAGTACAATCCAGAAGTTTTTACTTCGGCATTCAAACTTAAATTATTCTATACTATAAATTATATATTAATAAAGTATCCCCAACTAGTGAGGATTCCGTTATTTGGTAGTTAATTTTGCTATGTGATTTAGCAAAAAGTGTTTTAAAACATGCGATATATTCATAATATTTTACTACAAGTGTTTCTATTATCAAATTGTACGTTGTTTTAATTGTTTAAAATAAAGATCAAAGATTATCATTAATAATAGGCACCACGCCAAAATACTTATGTAATATTATGATTTACTGTTTATTATTTCTTTATTTCACAAACGTTCGACAAATATTTTTGTATAATAGCATTTACTATTTATTGATAACATTAAAAATAGGAAAATAAGGGCTGATTTGATGATGATGATGATTGATGTACTAGTTCATTGTTTTTTTAAATAAAAATCACTGATCTCTATATTACCGTTAAAAAATTAAAACAAATAGTGTAAATTATGCGGACTTGTGTATTTTGTAAAACAAAAGGTACGAAGTTACCCATTTTATCTGTGATTTTATTTTACGATGGAGCTGTTATGTATAATTTGATACAAAAGCCTCTAAATAAAATAGGATAAGAAAGTAAGTAGTGTATTAGTCTTGAGTTTATATAAAAACCTTGGACTTTATGCATATTTTTGGCTTTTTGGATTTTTTATTCAAGAAATCCTGTAATTTTTCACTGGTTTTCGTTATCATTCTTAGTGTTGCGAAACAAGCGGTTCTTTTGGTTATGTGTGCCTGATTATAATCAAGGTTTTTGCACGCATGCGTTGGATGGTACTTTTTTCATTTTCTGTTATTTTTCACTATGTAGACCAACAATCTAATCGTGTTCGAATATCTATGAAATTATAGCATGAGCTTAAAGCCGATCTTGTATCATAGTCCATTGAAAAGTTACATTTGGAGTTGCAAAAGGCAGAGGACATAATTTTCTTTTTAGGATATTATCAGGTGGCACGATATCCAATTTTGTGGAGCCGCAACCCTAGAGGGTTCGTCGCCATCTTGAAAAAAACTTTTAAAAAATCTGCGATCTTTAGGGTAAACTGTTTGTCCTCAGAAAATTTGTTCTAGTGCGCGAGGCCCCTTTAAGACTGGGTGGAGGTATTTTAATTTCACTGCTCGTCACCCCAAAGGCCACCCCTGATAATAAGGTTTAAGGTTTAAAGGTCTTGACTTCTCCCATCCAAGCTGCCGCTAATACATAGATACATTACATGATTGGATAATGAATAGATTATACAGTAATAGTAAGCAAAGTGAGTAAATCGAGCTAATTCAAGCTCGCACCGCTCGTGGCTCATAAGTTATAATTTCGGCGACAACGTCACGCGGAAATGTGGCTTCAAGCATTTTATCAATAAGATTTCTATGACTACTACTGGCCAATGATGACCTGACTCCTATATAATATGATCAGTAATATCCTTCAGTTTTATTTGAAATGACAGTTAGTAGCTTTACGCAGTTACCTTTGTAGCTAAGATTATGACTTTGATTAGTCACGAATGGTTGCGCACAATAGTTTTTTTGAAATTAAATTGTATAAAGAGTATCGGAGAGTGGGAGGCTACAAACACTAGCATTTAGTTACATAAAACAAAATACGGGTTTGGCCGCCAATGCAACGTACTCTTACTGAGCAATTCATTATTTTCCTTCCCGTTGGAAAAAACGTCCCAGATAAGGAAATTACTTTATGCATATTTTAGCTATACTAATACCATCATGATCAGACATTATAACTAAATTTAAAAAAACCACTCCATATTTAATGGAATTCATCAGAATATGGGCTATTTCGTAATTGTATCATTATTCGCAATATAAACTAAACGAACTTGAACTTTAGAACGATTGTGCTATCAAAGGGCCGGATGTACGCAATAGAAAATGTTTTATTCCATATCACAGGAAAAATAAATTTTTATCTGTATAATTAAATTGTTTACAACGTTCTTTGGAACAACGCATCCGATTATAACATTATATTTTGTTATGTTTAAGTTCATTAAGATAATTAGCTAATTTGGTTAGAATGTAAATGTTTTATAATGATACTATAAATTTATATAATTAAAATTATAATAATATATAAATAAAACTATAATAATATTATTTTAACTCCTACACCAATAAATACTGATTGTATTATATACATACATATACACAACACAAGCAACACGCTTACTCTAACGCATACCTCTCACATTTGTAGGTCTAATTTTATTAATATTATTAGCGAATATATGTAACATATTGTTATTTAAAATTTTAAAAACAATTATATGTAAATTATTTTTTGAATAACTTTGTCATTAATATTTATTTCCTTACGGGACAGGCACTACCTAGTATCCCCTAGACTAGATATAAACATTTTGAAATAAGTGTTATTATTTATTTATACTTATTAATATATAGGCTTTAAAATTTTCTTAAAATTTTTATATTCATAATTACTGTTTATAATACAGAGTTCAATGGTCCCATGGAAAAATTTTTTTTTGGTCGGATCAATGACTCCGGAGGTAATGAACGAAAGTATACAAGCTAAAAACTGTTTTCGTTGTATCCTTATTTTTATGTAGGTACCTTTTGCCTCAGACGTTTGAAATCGGCTGTTGTTTTTAAACTTTATCTAAGTAATTCATTTGATATTTTTGTGTTTATATTAAGCTACACTAATTATTATTCAAGAAAAAAACCTTTATCTTAATGTTGTTTTTACCTTTTGCAAAATATATGACATGTTTCTATAATCTGAGGCTATCTTGATTTTTATTTGTTAATCTTTTGTTATTGTAAATGGGACGAACACAGAAAAAAGTAATTAAATATTAACGTACTTGATCAAACATTTTATATAAGGAGGCTGGTGGCTGGTGAATTGTGAAGACTACCGTCCGGCCAGCAAGAGATATTTCTTTTAGCATCTTCATACATTGAGCTGACGTCAGACTATCCAGGCCTCTGAAAACAAAACAAGTTATAAGAATATAAAGAATGTTAGACTCTAAAGAGTGTAATTTTTTATGCTAGTACTTTTGTTCTGTGGTTGTGTAATAAAGTAATACTAACGTAGTTGGTTCGTCTAAAAATATTACTGGTGGGTTGTCGACTAGCTCGGCTGCGATCGATAAACGCTTCCTTTGTCCGCCTGACAGGTTGCAGCATCTCGTGTTTTCTGTTCCTTTTAGACCCAATGTATCCAGCACTTCATTAATCTGTAACAAAAAGGTTTGATCAATATTTAGTTGTCTTATTCCTAAAAATATTTATAGGCCGATTGATTACTAAAACAGATGAATATGGAATATGGTCAAGCTTAAAGTAAATTGGACAAGACTGAATGGAGAACCGGACGCTAGGCGGCCTATACACCATCAATATCATTATACAATATTATAGAGCAAAATAAAATTTAATCTAACTAAAATTTTTATTTAATAATTGCAGAATCTTTCAATATTGATCCCATACGTTCAATATTATTTAAGGTGTGTGGCCTGTGGGCCGCCTTATACAGTTTTATACGGTACAGATGGCATCATCGTTTCCATCGGTTAAAAAATGAATGATTTAAAATTAAATTATTTTACAAAAACAATTTACTTTAATCACGGTTATTTCTCTAATTATCTATAAAAAAAATGTGATAATATACGGAAAAACGACCAAAAACGCCTAGGCAACATTTTAAATTCCAGCTTGTAATTTGACAATCAAGATTAAATTATATATTGATATGAAATTTGTTGCACATACATAATAATATGTTATATATGCCTTATTATGGAACCCTAAGTAACTCAACGGTAGAAGGGCCGACGCCGCTCCGTTAACGCTCGCCGCCGAACCCGCAACTCTCGTAGAGTTGCTGGTTCGATCCTGACACCCTAGGGCTAATGTCATGCCCACTCCTAGCGCAAGCTTCGAGCTTATTGAGAGGGGCAATAGGAATATTAGTAATACCTTGAAAATGGCATTGCTAATATTCTTTAAAAAAAATTATGTATGTATTAGATATGTATTTCAACGTACTGATAACGAATATGATAGGCAAAATTAGCGCGTATGTCAGTTTTAAGGTCAAATATATATACATTACATTTTTGTTTTGTAAATTTTTTATTCAAGTTTATTGTGATGAATATTGATTTTAAAGGAAAATATTTGATATAAAAGTTTTGGGCTATGATTAAATTATCATTTTTCGGGTAGAAAAATGAGATAAAGCCCCAAAATCTTTATTACCTATAATATTGCGCCAAACTCCATTAGTTTTGATATTATAGTCTATTTACGTATTTCACCACGGGCTTGATCTTCAAAGTGCATGATTATTTTGTATTTTTATTTTTAAAAATCGAAAAAAGGATACGAATTTTCTAATAATGCTACGCCAGAAGACTCGCTCCGTCGCGTCGCCGGTTTCTTCACTTTACTCTACTAGGTTTTCGTTTCGCTACGAAAGTTTTGGCTTCGAGCTTTACAAAAACACTCTAGGGATAAGGCAGACAAGATCGCATGGTGTCGGGGTTCTGAGATTAAGATTTTTCTCGTAAGTTGAAATAGAACAAAATGAAACCAAAAATGTGTCAATACCACTAGGTCTAAGAAATAGGCGAAGCCACGCATCGAACCAGTTACGGGGTTAGGTATTTATTAGGGCTTTCCGCATGTAATAAGCTAGATCCCTAACTAATAGGTATAATAGGCTTTTTTGAGTAGCATAGTTGGTGGGGAGTGTCAACAGCATATTATTTAAAAATTATGTCGCGTATATATGAGATTATAAGCTCGTCAACGCTTGTATAAGGTGCACGTGTGGTAAAAGCAATATATTCACATTGCTTTAAACGTGCTTCGAAAAACTTATAAATACAGCGCTGGTCTCATACCTGCGTATCAAATATTTTCTCAAATTTCAAACGACTTCCTTACCTATATAATACCTTTAAATGAGCAATTTTTGTATTATTTATATAATAATTTGAATCTCAGAAACGGCTCCAACGATTTTCATGAAATTTAAACCCCTGGGGGTTTCAAGTCGAGTCCAGATGTATCTAGTCCGATTATTTCTGCCTTTTTTTAAAGTTCCTCCTTTTGTGAGAAAAACTATTATTTTCCAAAAAAACACGACTTACAAAAAAATACTAGCAAAACTTGGTCATTCAGGTCCTTGAAATTAATTGTATAATAAAGAAAAAACTTGTAAACTAAGAATTTAAGGAATCAGGAACCAATCAACTAATAGAGGGGATTAATTCGCCGAAATTCGATTGCGTCCAAGTACTGGTAGTACTGGTGGTAGGTCTTTTGTTGCAAGAGGCCGGCTAGGTAGGTACCATCGCAGTGTCAAATATTCTGTCGCCAAATAGTAGTGCCTAGGCATTACTGTGTTCCGGTTTGAAGGGCACTGTACGCTAGTGAAATTACTGGGCGGACGAGATTTAAGAACTAATATCTCGAGGTTGGCAACGCGTGAGTGGCACCTACTTCTGGTGCTGCAAGCGCTCATAGGCTACGGCAACCACTTACCATCAGGTGGGCCGTATGCTTGTTTGCTAATTTCTAACATAAAAAAAAAAGTTCAAAACCAAACTGAATCTGTAAGCATTTAGCAGATTCTAAAAGAATGTAATCAGTATCCTATTACGCCTGCGGCACTTATCACTATAAGTATTAGTTAATTAATTCAATTACAGTATTTGACTAGGAATGCTGATGTATTAAACCCTCATTTACATAATACAGGTATATCTAATATTCAAATGACATATAATTATAAATAAAGTTTGAAATACTCATACTAAAAATATATTTTCAAGTCAGTTTTATAATATAATTATGCATAATTTATTCCTTTTTGGTACCAGTAGATAGAAGTAGCTGAGAAAGATTTTATTCACGACACTTTTTCTACGTGCCGCGTTTTATGATTCCTTCAAGTTTAAGTCAATGATTCAGGGTTCCGGTTTTTATATGTTGATGCCCCAAATTGAGAAGGACATTTTTTGCTCTTTTTTTTTCGGAAAGGCGAAGGTCTGCTGAGACTCGGTCATGAAAAAGAGACGATTATTAGGGATTATAAATGACCTACAAAAAAAATGAGATTGATTTTTAGCTCGAAATCATTTGATTGTTGAGTTGTGTTATTTTGTTATTGTTTTTAATGATAAATATTTTATAACTTTTCTTTTATTTACTAAGTTGCTAAACAAATGTACGGTCCACCTGATGATAAAGGGCGTAGCCTATGAGCACTTGCAACACAATTGTAAGTGTCACTCATGCCTTGCGAGATATTGGTTTTTATCATTAATGTCCTTTGCCAAGTAATTTATCTGGAGGTATCGGAGAATCCGCTAAATTTGAATCTACGTGGTTTATGTTCGTGTCTGCCTTAATAATTTTATCAATAAAAAAATACGCCCATTCATGATTCCTTTTAATAAAAACGCACCGTCACAGACACGACAGGTGTCAATAGCAACCTCAAATTTATATTATGACATCATTATTAAGATATGTTAAGACTACAACCGCTTTCGTCTATATTTTAACATGATAAATAAACTCCCCCATATATATAGTGTCCTCCAAACGAAAACAGTAATGAAAAATACACTATAGATTCGAGGTAAAATATGTGACACTCCGGTGGTACCCACCTAGCCGGTCGTTTGTAATAAAAGACATACCAGTGCATTTTAACTTATTGAAGCCTAAATTTACTATATATATAACAACATCAAGAATACAACTGATATAATATTCAAACCTTATTTTTAGTAGATGATGAAATTGTAAAGATGAATTTATAAAGATACTTACGACAGAACTTTTTAATTTGGTCGGTAATGAGTTGCCGAGTTTTAAGTCTGCAGCGAATTGCATCAGTTCTCCAACTGTGAAGAGTGGATTCAGTCTGTCGTTCTGTAGAATGTAGCAGGATTTTTTCCGATATTCTTTCAGGGCGTTTTGGGAGTCAGAGTTTTTCCCCAACTCGCAAAGGCTTTCACCAGCACGGATTGTGCCTTTTAGACCTTCAACTCTGTAACAATACATGTAAATATATTATGTAATATTTAAACAATAGTGAAACTTGCTAAGTATAATATAATAATGATTACTTTTCCTATTTTTGGTTTATATACTATACAACTATAGTTAAACGGTCATAGTAGCCTAGGAATGTTCTGGTATACCATATACCATATACCAACAGGAACTGGTATAACTGGTACCAATAATTTCGCACGTATGTTGCCGGACACGGGAAAGTAGTAAAAGAGAGGAGGGTGACTTTTCTTTGACAGCCACTTAGGTACCTATTTTATAGACGTACATATAATATAATACATAAAATATACATTATAATATAATAGACATAGAGACATAAGACGTACGTATAATATAATATATATTATAATGTTAATTATAGGACGTGATTAATTTTACTCAGAAATTACTATGCGAAATTAATTACCATCTATTAACAAAAACAATAATATTATTTAAACGAAGATTTTTTTTTACATTTAAATAAAAAGATAAAATAATAATAATGACTAATAACAATAAAATATAATTAAGTATATAATCTTTCGTCTTCATAATTTTGAGTACAAAGTTTTGAGTAATTAAAAAAAACGTACCTCAGTTATTGTTTTGTAAATTAATATGAAGATGAACGATAATCATACATTATATAAATATTTAATTGCGGTGTTAAAGAAGGCACAGTTTTGTCTTATCTCATAGAAGACACTTCATTTATATAATTATTATATAGTTTACGATTACGATTTCAACACTTTTGAACTTTAATGTATAAATGGACACTCATTTATTATACAAAATTAGAATTAAGATGAAGTAAAATATACATACGCAAATCCCGTTAGAGCGTTCAAAAGTGAAGTCTTGCCGGCTCCTGATGGACCCATAATAGCAATCAACTGCCCTGATTGGAAACGACCAGATACATTTTCAAGGATCGTTTTTCTTTCTGAAACAAATAGTATTCTGTTAATAGTATTTTGAATACTTACAATTTTCTATACCATAATAGTTTTGTGTTTTAATATTTTAATATAAATTTCGTGTTCATTATATACAACATATGACTCTTATCCACCTGATGGTAAGTGGCAATAAAGTTCAAACGCGAAGGCGGCTATTACAGTTGCGGAAGACAACTGCGTTAGCCACCCTCACCCTGCCTACCCGTAAGGTGCCTGTTTAAGCCTCTAAAAGAGCCCAGATTATAGGAAGGACTGACCACGTGTGCGGGCTATGAGTTCCACTTTTTAGAAGTACGACAAAGGAAAGATTTAGCAAACTTTTTTGTTCGCGAAGGAATTGATGCCACAATTAGTCGGTGTCATCGTTGTTATTTATAGTAAATTATGAATAAAAATAATTTTGGCCGGCCTCACAGGTGCTCTTTGATTCCGTCCGTAGGGTGCCTCCTGTGAAGCCGAACCAAGGCTAAGGACGTCATCGGAGGAGAAGGCTGCTCGCAGCGCGGAAATATATATAATATATAATATATTACTCAAAAATATATATTGTTTAATTTATTATGCATACCTAAACATCACAATGAGACTGGTTAATGGTTTCATACGCAATGGAAACTGACCAAGTAGTGGAAAGCCTTAAGTTACTTTGGAGATAAATAAATTGTAATACATGCCCAGTAAGGTCTGAATTACATATTATGTAAGCATTATCTCTAAGAAAATAAGTATTATGTATGAAGATGAGTATTAATTCTCATTTCATTAAAAATTTCATCATTCGGGTAAAAGGTATTCTAGTTATCGCCGGACAAAACGCAGGTAAAACATGAGCTTACACGTTGTCGACAACACTCCGTGGTAGTTATGAGTAAAATTACCGCCATTGAGGCCTAACGAGGAAAATCAATTCCTTTATTTTCCAGTGTAAGCTTATATCGATCGATATAACCGATTCGTATGTATCGATTACCAGTTCAGTGGAGATAATAATCGAATTCGTTAACGATTATCATCACCCCATCTCTAAAGCTGAGCAGGCAAAATTATCATCCTAAAGTATACAAGTTATAATTAAATCCTCTAACAAAGTTGGACGTTAACTTGATATTACGTTGGGCTATTACGTACTAACACTTAACTGAGTAATAAAATTTGAGCGACGTGTGAAAATAGTTGTGAAATGTTTTATCGCCAAGTAGCTTAGACAACGTTAGATGTAAAAGTAGTTATTAAGATAAGATACTGTTATAATGTACGTAGCTCTATGTATTCGTAAATATACATGTGATATTACATAATGTATATGTTTTAACGTAAATAATTGCAGTTTTTATTTAGTAAATCAATTCTGCTTTGTTTTAAAATTGAACTTCAAAACATGACAATTGCTTTTCACCCGATTACCAAAAGGAAGAAAGATTTTAGCACTATTTATAACATTTTCCTATACTTCTTATCCGAGATTAAGAATAGAAGAGTGGGATTAATTATTAATAGTTTCATTTCTAAGCTATAAATTGTATGGTGACTATTGGAAGTTAGATTCAATAAAATTTTACGATAAGTTTCTTCAATAATTATCAACGTAACTATTATGAATGTATTACAAAATATCTAACGTCCAAATACTACATGGTTAAAAATTTGAAGTATTAATACTTTAATACCTAGAACCAGTCTACCACATTTACGTATATACCATTTTAATTAATGTTGACTATGATATTAACTTTTATTTTTATTGTATTTTCCTGTAATGACACACTGAAAACAAAAGCTACTTAAGTAGAACATATTGGGTACGATTTAGAAGACGACAAAATGATTTATAAAAAAAAATCCGTGTTCAATCTAGCCATAATCCAAAAATAAAAAATTAGATGTGGAAGAACGATTTGTATAATTTTTTAAGAAAATCTCTAAGTCTATAACAAAAGACTTCAATAGGAGTTTGAAATCAAAAATCATTAATTTTTTTACACAGGCACAATTTAAAAGACTGTATATTTTCTATTTTCAGGATTGTCATAAAATGACATTGTGGTTTTATTTATTTATTATAATGTCATAAATAATGTTAAATAATAAAATAACATATCCTGATTGATTAAGTAGTAATTAATAACCAAATAAAATTTTATTAGCACTATGATGACGGCAAAGACAATGTTTTAATATTTTTTGTAAAAATTTTAAATAAGTTAAATTGTAATTAATAGTTATGTATATTATTACTATACAGTAATAATATACATAACTATTAATTACAATTGTAGAAATCATGTCCACAAGCAGTGGTGGCAAGAATGCTAACTGCATTTCCTCGCTGAATCGCAATGCCGATTCTTTTATTGA
Organism: Hestina assimilis; assembly: GCA_023373885.1. Taxonomy (NCBI): domain Eukaryota; kingdom Metazoa; phylum Arthropoda; class Insecta; order Lepidoptera; family Nymphalidae; genus Hestina; species Hestina assimilis. The sequence continues at coordinate 9,904,184 of CM041747.1, read as the reverse complement.
TATGATCTTTTATTTTTTTAAATCTTATATTCTTACATATTTATATAAAAACATAAAACATTTAAAACTATAAAAATAGTCATTTCCATTCAGTCATAGGTTTAAAAAAATAATTATGATTTTGTGAATGATGTGAACGGTTTATTCTAGCAAATATTAATTTTATAGAACTGAAGGTAAGATGCGAAAATAAATAATCGGACTGGAGACATCTGGACTCGAAGCTAGATCTGTTTATCACCGCAAATAAAATATTACATGTTAATTTATATGAAAATCATTTCCGAGATTCATATTAAAGATATTAGGAGAAAAAAAAGAACTCTATGAAAGCAAAGTGCACCAAGTGTGAATTATCTTTATTCGTGACTGCACATATAATAAAAATACAAGTATGAGAAATTAGAATTAGAAACGTGCAAAAGTTTATCTCATTAAGATTTTCGTTCCACTTGACCTATAAGGAGTTATATACTAGACATATTAAGGCGGGATAATTAAACGCGAGGCATGATTTTAGGAGATGAGGCTGGGGCCGCCGCTCGTGTCTGACACTCTGCTTGACGTTCGTTTCTTGTGACATTACCGCTAAAATATTCACCACAGAATAAAAATTTCAATAGTTAGTTTTTTTTGGATTTTTGATATTAAAGATTTGGAGATGTTTTCTATATGGCCGTAAAAGTGTTTTGTGAAATATTTTGTGATTTGTGCCTTAGCCGAAAAAAACGGGCATAACCCAAATGAACACAAGTTTAACAAAAACTACAAGACATTATTATGGCGTTATGGACAGATATTATCTGTAAAGGTTTTAAAGCATAAAATGACTGTGACATACGGACGGACAGACGTACACAACGAAAATACAAGGGTTTCTTCTTAGCCATTTGGCTACAGAACTCTAAAAAGCAATATACAGTATTAAAAAGCAATACCAGGAAAAAGTCAAAGAAGTGGTCAGTCAGTTTTAAAGTCTCGGACTGGGGCCGACTAAATTTAGTCCAATTCAACCCCAAGAAGACACAAGTTTGCGCGTTAACCGCTAAAAATCACCATTTGTCGTATCTCCTCGTGTTGAGAACACTCCCCTGACTGCCACAGCTAGTATCGGAATACTTGGTGTCGACATTTCGAGAGTCATTCAGTTCCGCGGTCAATTGGAAGGAAAGGTCAAATTGGCCTCTAGAAAGCTTGGTGTGCTCAGCAAGGCGAGGCACTACTTCACGTCGGCTCATCGCCTAAAGCTCTACAAGGCTCAAATTCGACCGCACGTGGAGTACTGCTCTCACCTCTGGGCGGGAGCTCCCCAGTACCAGCTACTTCCAATTGACCGCATCCAACGTAGAGCGGCTCGAATTGTCGACGATCAAGCCCTTTCCGATCGGCTTGATCCTTTGGCATTGCGTAGAGATGTCGGATCACTCTGCATCTTCTATCGCATATATCACGGGGAATGTTCTGAGGAATTGTTTGGATTGATCCCGCCGGTTGAATTTCACCATCGGACATCGCGACAAAACTCTAAATTCCATCCATACCACCTCGATGTCTGGAAATCCACAACAGCGCGATTTAGAAGACATTTTCTTCCTCGCACAACCACTCTGTGCAATCAACTTCCGCCGGCGGTCTTCCCGAACCGATACGACTTGGGAACCTTCAAGAGAAGAGCGTATTCTTTCCTTAAAGGTCGGCAACGCGCCTGCATGCCTTCTGGTGTTGCAGATGTTCATGGGCGGCGGTGATTGCTTAACATCAGGTGAGCCTCCTGCCCGTTTGCCCCCTCTTACATTAAAAAAACAAAAGTGGAAAGAAGGAGATCGTTAAAAGAAAACGAAATCCAATAAAATACGAAAGATCAATATAAAACCATTATTTAAATCTTTATTCTTTATTACCCGAATGTTTTGAATCATTGTTTCTATGTATAAAACAGAACATCTTCTCCCAAGGAACCTGGGGTCGACATTTGTGAAATATTTTTCGACTTCCCATACTAAATCGGTCTGGTAGTGTATTTTGAATGAGAAGTTAAAAAAAAAAAAACGTTTCCACCCATGTTCTTTTGATTAATATATGTCTTTGAAATACTAAAATATACTTAGAGGACAAACATAGCAAAAAATTTAGTCACAGTTACGTTGCTGCATTCATTAATTTGTGTATAAAAAAACACAAACAAAACATATTCAAACTAATAATAAAGTGAAATTTTTTCATACTAGTCTATAATTACAAAATCAACTACAAAATTCCTTTTTTTATAAAAAGAGAGTAAATTTCATACATTTTCGTATTATTCTCGCTTCCTATCTCCTCCTCCTATCTTTCATTCATTACATTCATAAAAAATTTGGCACAAACCCAACCTCGGCAAGCGCTCGAGCGCGACTGGCGGGGAAGCAAGCGGCGCGGCGTATTCTGAAAGCGCTGGGCACAGTTTAAATTTTGAATTTTTAGCCTTTTTCAGGAATTTGTATGGTCAAGTGAATTGTACGTCCTATCGTGTAACCAATTATCACATTCTTTAGACAAAATCTTTAGGTTTATCGTATATTTTTTTAGGACCGTAATTCAACCTTAAATATCTAAACCAGTTGAACTAACAAACCATCCGTGTCCACTTCGTTCGCGTTCTGCCTCGGCTTAACGGTGATTATAAACGGTAAATACAACAGTCTTAACGGTACACATTTAAGAAATTGTAATTAAATTATTATCTTCTCCAACCAAGGAATGAGAATTAGATGTGTAAATGTTGAGTGAGTAATATGCGAATATGTAATAATAACACTAGAAAACCAACGATACCTTGTGCCTTTTCGCCGCGAGCCGTTGGTGAAGCGACGATTGGAAATTTTCACAACTACGTCTACGTAGGGTCAGTTGTTAAATTCAGTAATAACAACTTCAAGTATAGATTTGTTTAGTTTGACATAAGTAATTGAGTTGAGATATTATGCATGTAGTTGTGATGTGTATTAACAAGCGCTTTTATCAAATATATCAAAAAAGGAAAACCCCCGACGCAATAGAGCGAAAAACCCGAGAAGAATTTTGGTATTGGTTGAAAGGATACAGACATACATTCTACCTTTCAGACGACAGAACGTTCTATGGATTTGAAGTCGTAAAATTGTAATATAACACCTTAAGATTCTCCGTCATGTTTTATTAGGTTCTCCGAAATATCGTATTGAACCGGTAAAACCAGTCCTGGAAGCAGCTTATTAATGGTTTCGTTTGCCTTCCTCGAATATTTCACTTACAAATTTGGAAATAATTATATGTTTAGTTTACTTACCATAATTAAACATTTTATTCATTCTCTTTGTGAGTTGTAATAATAAACGACATACATTTACAAACTAAATATTTAAGTATAAGGTGTAAAAAAATTACCGTGAAAAGATGAGCCCTTAATATTAATACTTAAATTGTCCGCATCGCATTTTTTTAATTCCCATAAGAATAACTTGACCAACCTTCGGTAGTAGCTAACTAGGCAGGCGTTAAAGCTACAACCAGCAAGAAACTAGCACTAGGATTTCTAGGATACTTCCTGATGGTAAGCGGCCACTATCGCCCATGGACTTGGATGGGTACAACCCCTTGGGAGTCGCAGACACGTTGCCGGCCTTTAGGAAATAATTAATTTAAAAATTTAATATTTTTTAATAATTCCCCTAAATTGTACCGCACCAGGAAGATCTCAGGAGAAATATCATTCCATAGTTCGCACGTCCGTGGGAGGAATGATCTCGGGGCACGCACGTTTGCTGCAAACCAAGCATACAGGTGGAGATAGATCCAAGCAGCAGATGTGGATTATACAGACTTCTGCAGCGAAGGGAGCGATGATAAAATCGTGATGGCGGTACCATATCGAATAATTCCTCAGAGCACTATCCATTGTACAGACGGTAGAATAATCAGAGGGAGTCGACGTCTGACCGGACGCTTAGAGTTGCTAATTCATCTATAAGTTTGGGATCGTTGACAAAACGAACCGCCCGGCGTTGGGTAGAGTCAAGTCTATATATAGTTGGATTGTGTTTTAGAATTTATACTACGGAATGCAGGTTTCGTCACTACGTTGTTTTTACTGCGTCAATCTTCTATATTTACAGCGTCCCAACTAGAATTCTTATTACAGTAATTAATAGACTCTTACCATGCAATTAACATCGATATACAAATTGTATATGAAGTCTTGTTAAGGTTAAATAGGATTGATGGGTACAATGTGCAACTACGTAGTTATTAGTCGTCATTTAGCGTCGGAAGTATTCACAATTGGTGAGTTATTAAAAACGATAGCATAAAAACATATGTTAAAGTCTTGGCATCCTTTTGCCAATGTGAAAGAATTAAGATCTGTAGCCAAGTTTCATGATATATAGTTTTATCAATCACGTCATCTACCTTGATGCCAAATTTTCTGAATCACCAAGAAGCTATTTAGTTTTTATTGATAAAAATGTAATTTAGAACGATTTTCCACTTTTGAGATTTAAAAAAATGCATTTGTATGGTCAAAAGCAGTTCGAATATAACACTTACTTTTGTAATTAAGATAATAAAAAAAACTTTTGAAAACTACTTTTAATGCGTAGTTTTCTAGTAATGTTGAATATTTGTGCATAGTAGAGCGTTGCTGCTTTTGGCGTTAATGGTAAAGGTCGACTAGCGTTTTATCTTCGTACACAATTTTCTCATGAAGTAAATAATAATGAGGTTTGGTAAGAAGGTATTAGAACATTTCCTAAGCATATAAGCAGGAAGAGCGTAAAAACCTAAGCCCATGAAATAAGCCTGAATAGTTCAATGGTAGAAGAGCCGACTCCGATAACGCAAGAGTTGCGGGGTCAGATCCCCTTGCGCTACTGGCGTTCCCACGTCTAGCTTTTTTAGAGTGCCAATGAAATATTATGAATGACTAGAAAAACATCTCTAAAATTGTGTTAAAAATATACATATCGATTATAGTGCGATTCAAATAAGAATAGAACTGGATTTGTGGCTAACTTCATACGGAAAACCAAGTAAAAGTAGCGTTAGCACAATAAACCATATAAATAAATAATAATTATTATGTTATAATAAATAGAGAAGTGATTTATTATTTTCTATTTACTTGATGGGATACCCAACAGCAGGTACAAAATCACAATTAATTGAGGAAAAAAAGATTTACAAATATGTCAAATTAATAATATGTTAACACAACATGAGTTATAATATTAATTAATTTGAAATCAATACATAGCACATTTTAATTAAAATTATATCAATACATGTCAATAAAATTTAAAATAAAATGAATAAATTAGAAAAATTAAAATAAATTCCTAAACAAACAATGAATATATCAATTAATTAAATATAAAATCAGAAATATTATATAACAATACTAGCGGGTCCGGTAGACGTGGTCCTACCCTAAAAAATGTGGAACCCGATAGCGGCAAATCCTAACTGAGTATAATTGTGAACAGAAGTGACACCAGTGAAAATTATTGAATTGCTATTATCGCTATTAAAAAATAGGGCTTGATGGTAGAAGGGTTAAAACTGTTGCATGTATTTTAAAGCCACATCTTAAAAAAATCTGTCCAAAAAATAGAAAAAAAGGAATTGGGGTGGAACAGCCTTAACATTTAGGGGTGTGAAAAAATAGATGTCGACCAATTCTCAGACATACCTGATAGGCACACAAAATTGCATAAAAATCGGTCCAGTTGTTTCGGAGAGTTTGGTAACAATCACTTACATTTATTACATTGATTTATTATTTATTGAATAGAAATGCTATTTTATAATATTTATGTAAATAGAAGTTTTTCAACGCCAGATACAATTCACAACTGCATACTTATGTACATCATACATATCAATGATGTCAAATGTAAGGAAAATTATATTTACAATTTTATTTGAAATATTTTTGTCATGTAAATAATAATGAGTTTCACCGGCGTCGGGAAGTGACGACCCCATCGCCCGCTGTTGGGATAATCTCTGTCATAGCAGAGATTATTCCACCAGCGCAATCAGTCACATTGGTGGTAGGTCTTTTGTTGCAATAGGCCGGCTAGGCAGGTACCACCGCAGTGTCAAATATTCTACCGCCAAATAGTGGTACTTTATTACACTGTAGGCTAGTGAAATTACTGGGCAAATATTCAAGAACCAATATCTCAAGGTTGGCAACGCGTGAGTGGCACCTACCAATGGTGTTGCGCGTGCTTATAGGCTACGGCAACTGCTTAGCATCAGGTGGGCCGTATGCTTGCTTGCAAACTTGTAAAAAATTAATTCTCAACGTTTATATTAAGATCTTAGTAAATACTTAAATAGTGTAGAGTATACTTTACATTTAGAAGTACATAATTGAGACTAAGCGGATGTTTTATCTTAATTTGTCTACGCTACATAATTATGTAAATATAAAATCGATTCAAATAAAATAAAAATTAAAAAAAAGACACCTACAAAATTAAAAAGTAAAAAAGCACAATTTTTCTACTACATACTGAGTGCTAAGTAAAATACCCGCACATAAAAAAGTATTAATATTAAGTCTAGAAGATTCCTCGTCAAGCAGCGAACCCATTGATATATAATAACACTTTTTATATATCAATGTGCCGAACCCTTAATTTTTTACTTTGCGTGATCCACCGTGCCCTTGGTATTTATTGTGTATTTTTAGGTTAATTCGAGTTTGTGTCTGTTTCAGTGAAATTATTTTATAATATTTTTTTTTTTTTTTTTTTTTTTTTATGTAAGAGGGGCAAACGGGCAGGAGGCTCACCTGATGTTAAGGCAATCACCGCCGCCCATGAACATCTGCAACACCAGAAGGCATGCAGGCGCGTTGCCGACCTTAAGGAAAGAATACGCTCTTCTCTTGAAGGTTCCCAAGTCGTATCGGTTCGGGAAGACCGCCGGCGGAAGTTGATTCCACAGAGTGGTTGTGCGAGGAAGAAAATGTCTTCTAAATCGCGCTGTTGTGGATTTCCAGACATCGAGGTGGTAGGGATGGAATTTAGAGTTTTGTCGCGATGTCCGATGGTGAAATTCAGCCGGCGGGATCAATCCAAACAATTCCTCAGAACATTCCCCGTGATATATGCGATAGAAGATGCAGAGTGATCCGACATCTCTACGCAATGCCAAAGGATCAAGCCGATCGGAAAGGGCTTGATCGTCGACAATTCGAGCCGCTCTACGTTTGATGCGGTCAATTGGAAGTAGCTGGTACTGGGGAGCTCCCGCCCAGAGGTGAGAGCAGTACTCCACGTGCGGTCGAATTTGCGCCTTGTAGAGCTTCAGGCGATGAGCCGACGTGAAGTAGTGCCTCGCCTTGCTGAGCACACCAAGCTTTTAGAGGCCAATTTGACCCTTCCTTCCAATTGATCGCGGAACTGAACGACGCTCGAAATGTCGACACCAAGTATTCCGATACTAGCTGTGGCAGCCAGGGGAGTGTTCTCAAAACGAGGAGATACGACAAATGGTGATTTTTTAGCGGTTAACGCGCAAACTTGTGTCTTCTTGGGGTTGAATTGGACTAAATTTAGTCGGCCCCAGTCCGAGACTTTGGTCAATGTAGTCTCGACTTCAGACACAAGTTTGTTCCGGCACTCAATGACGTTTTCCGAGAAATATTAGCGCGGCCGGTGTATAAAGCGTCTACAGTGTTGTCGTTCGCATAGCAATGAATGTTGGAAATTTCCAACATGTCATTGATATGCAGAAGAAACAAAGTAGGGGACAGTACGCAGCCTTGCGGGACACCAGCATTAATGGGTTTTAAGCATGCACCGTCGACAACGACCTTGATGCTCTGATCTGCCAAAAAGCTGGTGACCCACTCGCATAATTTCTCAGGAAGCCCATAGGAAGGAAGCTTCGAAAGAAGCGCCTTGTGCCACACCCGATCGAAGGCCTTCGCTATGTCCAGACTGGCCGCCAATGCCTCCCCCTTGGACTCAACTGCTTCCGCCCATCTATGTGTCAGGTAAACTAGAAGATCACCAGCCGAACGACCACGACGAAAACCGTACTGGCGGTCGCTAATCAGCTGGTGCTCCTCCAGATACCGCAGGAGCTGGCAGTTGATAATGGACTCCATTATCTTTGAGAACAAGGAGGTAATGGCAATTGGCCTATAATTGGACGGATCCGAGCGGTTGCCTTTTTAGGGATCGGGTGCACTACAGCCGTCTTCCATGAGTTCGGGACGACGCCTGATGAGTAGGAGTACCGGAAAAGACGCGTTAAAACCGGCGCCAACTCAGGAGCACATGTCCGCAACACGATCGTGGGGATTCCATCAGGCCCACTCGACTTATGAATGTCCAAGGAAAGAAGTGCTCTGCGAACTACACTTTGCCGAAATTTAACCTCCGGCATCGTGGTATCACACCGCTGGATTGCCGGTGGTGACTTTCCTTGGTCATCCACAGTTGAGTTGGACGCGAAGAGAGAGCACAGAAGATCAGCTTTTTCTTTCGCGGCATGGGCCACCGAATCATCGTCCCTATGCAGAGGTGGAAATGATGGCTTACAGAAATTCCTTAAGACAGACTTGGCGAGGGACCAGAATGCACGTGTACCCGAAGGAAGACGCACTAGTATCTCGCCAATTCTGCCGATGTGCTCCGACTTTGCTTTGGCAATAACTCTTTTGAAGGACCTGGAAGCAGAGTTGTACTCCTTTCTAAGTGCGCTGGTATTTACATCACGAGACGTCGACGCCTTAGCCCAGGCTTGGTAGCATTCCTGTTTTCGGCGAAGCGCCGTTTTACAGGAGTGACCAAACCAATGCTGTGACTTGCCTCCGATGGGCACTGCAGAAGCTGGAACAAAGAGTTCCATGCCCCGGAGTACCACATCGGCGACAGAGTTGGCCACGACGTCCGGATCATCCGGCGAGAAGCAAATCTGTCCCCATGGGTAGGACGCAAAGAAAGAACGCATCCCATCCCAGTCTGCCGACCTGTTGTGCCAAACGCGCCGGTAGCCCGCGAAGCGGGGCCGTGCTGGGCGCGAGACTGGCACTGTACTCCGAACAAGGCAGTGGTCCGACGAGCCTAGAGGAGGATCGACGGAAACCAAATAGTTGTCCGGATGAGAGGTCAGCAGAAGATCCAACAGTGAAGGTGTATGATCCTCTACATCTGGGATTCGCGTAGGCGAGGTTACCAGTTGTGTCAGATCATATGCCAAAGCAAAGTCGAGAACAGATCTCCCCGCGTGATCGGTGGTACATGAACCAAGCCATTCGGCGTGGTGGGCGTTAAAATCGCCAAGAATCACGATCTCAGCGGATGGGATCTGTTGCAGCACGGAATCTGTAGCCATTTGGATGTGCTCAATGAGTCGGTCAGTTTCGGCATTTCCGCTATGGGACCTATAAAGGCACGCGTAGATTCGCGGATGGTCATCGCAGTTTACGCGCAGCCAAAGAATCGATAGGTCCCCTACTTCAAGGCTGCCGAGGCAACGAGAGCAGATATCTTCTCTGACGTACACGCACACACCAGCCCGGGGTACAAAGGAATGTTCCAAATTGTATCCCGGGTAGGAGAGGAAAGAAGTATCAGCCGGAGAAGATATCTGTGTCTCTGTTAGGAAAAGCAAGGCCGGCTTCGCCGTCTCAAGATGGTGGTAGACGGCGTTCAGGTTGGAATTTAGCCCCCTTATGTTGCAGAAGTCCACAGTAAGCGTGACAGGGGTAGCCTTAGGTAGCCTGCTTTGTTTGCCCCGAACAGTTCCAGAGCGCGCAAAATTGCCCCCCCCCAATATCAATTTTCGTACTATCATAGTGTTTTAAAAATTAAAATCCCCATTTGTGACACCTCAATATTAAAAAGAATTATTTAAGCGAATTAGATAAATAACCCTGGCAATGATTTCTTAGAAACTGTAAGTAAAATTTATAATAAAATTTAGATAAATAAGTTTGAATAAAAAGTAAATTGTGCTTACAAAAAACGACCTTAGGTAATTATTTTAAATTCAAACTTTATCTTTAGAATAATTTAATATAGGTACATTTGCTATCTATTTCCTTATTCAAATATTTTTATATTTAAATGTATGTGTAAAAACAAATTAGAACTTTAAAAAATAGACAACCCTACTTCTAGTAGGGCAAAGACAAATAGGTATGTACCCTGGCAACCTGATCACGAGAATAGTGGATAAGTATAGAAATCTTCCAGTAGAATTTGGCAAACATGTTGTTCTACAACCTTCATGAAGTTATCATGTGGAATTGTGATGTTAAGTTTATTTGTTCGGCGAGTGGATCTATCAAATATTACAAAGTAAAGCTTATATAACAATATAAACCTGTCTGTTACATTGTGATAGTTGTTTTATATACGGTAAGGCACTCAAATATCAAGAAACGCTTCCGGAACAGCTTCAAATATTGCACAAAAGGAATATACATACTGATTAGTACATTACAATAGAATTATCAATGTACTCTATTTTAGTAATCAGGGTAAACCTAACAATAGCGTTAGAATAATTATGTTTGTATATTTACCCTACTTTAATGTGTTTGCGTAATCTATAAAGAATGAGTGCATCAGTCAAGTATGATCTGAGAATCATCTTTTGCAAGTTCAGAAGACGCAAAAAACTGATTGCCTTAATTCTGTATACCTTAGGAGTTTCATGTATCATCAATGATACACACTGTTTTAGAAAACTTATTATGTCTCATTTCGATTTTATCTTCTTCTTCCTATCACTATTAGCATAATTTTTGGATGATAAATAATATAATAAGGGTTAAATAATAATTAAATAATTTATAATATTATATAATAATGACATTAATAATATTGTAGAAACTATTTACTACATACAATTATACATATGTAGTTGGACGCTGCCATACTACATGGCAGTAAGATAGAAATTGTCATTTGTACATCGCGGTGGCCAGAATATTTTATTTATTTATTTATACTTTATTGCACAAAAGGTGGGCTTAATGCTACAAGCATTCTCTACCAGCCAACCCTGGACGTGGAAGAAAGAGTTTGGGTAGGTAAGCAAAAAAAAAAGATGCATAGACATATAGTAAAAAAAGAATATTTAAATAAAAATAACAATAATACATAAAATGTTAACGATCAATAAATGCATATATATATATATATATATATAGTAAATAAATGGTAGAAATAAACATAAAATATATTACAATAACATAACATAAGTCTTTGACTCGCGGCCATTCGCGACGGCGATTTTCGTATTTCCTTGGGCAAGTTATTCCAAAGTTGAAAAGACACCATTTATTTTATATATTATTTTACTTTATGATATAGTATTTATAAACCTTTTTTTTTCCAATTTTCGCGTTGTTTATTTTGGAGATCTGTAATTTTTGACACTCCGCCTACCGTGTAGCTCGGCCGAGCTTTCCGTGTTAGGTTTTATTTTCGTTACGGAATTTCTTGATTCGGTCGCCGCGCTCAAAGCCCGCTATAAAAGCTACGCAATAGCTTAAAAAGGAACAATACTAACTAAACATACAAATTGAATTATGCCTCAGCTCACACTCCACCATAAAAATGCATAAAAGAGGCACAAGGATTTCTCTTCACGTTTCTATATAATAAACGTAGGATATTTTCTTGTTCTCTAATATATATAATTATACATATATAATTGAACTGTTTTTAAAAACGACAACCAGCTTCCTCCTATGGCCTGTGGCATTAGTAATTATACAAGTACTTATCACAATTGTCGCGGATACTTACCTGTTATTAGTTTATGCAATTTCGTTCTGTATCTCAGTCCTTTATCAGATTATTACAAAAGCATTCATTGGAAATATCAAAACTCGGTCTTCGTAAAGATTTTGTATTATTTATCTATTATAAAAAAAAATGAAATAGCAAAAGTATTTTTGGGATATCGTGCAGTATTTACATAGAATAAAGTTAAATTATATCACTTAAATGAGTATATAGCCCATTAATTTAGTACCTACTTATATCTACAGATCTTTGAATATTTAGTAACAGATAAGATCATCTTACTGCTACGAAACTGTTAATTCGAATTGCCTTTAATTTGATATCCCATATAAACTGATTATTTTCTAATTTCTTCTAGAGCCATTGGGTTCCATTCCACGGAACTCAAACCGTCCTAACCAATTATGGTCATTCTATTATCCCTACTTTTATACTCCTATTATCCTTACTATTATTACTACTACTAAGATGGATAACAATACGATCGAAGACTCGGCGGTAGTCATAGAGCAGTTTCATTAAGCTTTCTATATAAATAAACGATATACTCACTATATTACTATCATTAATACACTATATTACTATAATTTATACATTATGCCATGGTCAATACATAATTATGTATATCTGTCCTTCGGTGATCTTCGGAAACACTTAAGGCAGGCTCACCACAACGATCTTCAATTATTTTTCAACGATTCATCAAATATTTGCCAACTAACACACCTGCGTAGATATGTCATAATGTAAACATTTAAAAACTAGCTTCGTAGAGATTAATGTACTATGTAAAAAAGGTTTAATTTCACAAGATGTGAATATATAATCTACTAAAGGTTCACATTGAAAGCAAATCGAAAGTAAGGACGACGAATATTTTAAAAATAATTGGGTCATTGGTAGTGTCTTACGAAAACTATTAAAAATTAATTCAAAATTAATTCCCGTATATATGAACTTATAACTTATTTTGTTATTCTCTCAGAAGATTAGTAGTATGTACATGTTCCACAAACCTTTACAAAGTGTGAGCTTTTATAGCATTTAAAATATGGAGGTTGCTAGTATAGTATTCAAAATATGGAGGAGTATAGAAAGGTAGAAATGATGTATAATAATGTTATACGTAAAATATCGATTTTATACATAATACCAGCTGAATTTGGATGAAATTTTGAACACATATAGTTTATAACATAGGATTTTTATCCCTCACCTGTAGGTGGGGTTATCAAAAAACGTCCCCGTGAAATTATTCCCGCGGGCGAAGCTACTGGTACTATAAATGTGAAAGTTTTGATGGATGGATGGTTGTTTTTTTTTTGTGTAAATCCGTTTTGTTTTTTTTACGTAATTATGTATTTTAATAGTAAAAATAGCGCAGTAACTATTACAGACAATTATTTTTTTATTAAAGCCTGAATAAATTATCCACAAACGCTGGTCTATTTATTTAAATCGTTGTATCCTATAGTTCGTTAGATATAAAATCAGAGGTGGATTTTGTATGTGAATTTGTACGCATTGACCTTCACAGTGGCTGAATTCATTTGGATGATATTTTTTACACTACAACCTTCAATAGGTCAACGGTTAATAGAACCACTCCGGCAACGCGAGAGTTACGTAATCCTGGCCCTCTCAGGCTCTTGTACCTACTCCTAGCGCAAGCTAAGAGTTTGTGTGGAGGGGCAATAAGAGTATTAGTAATGACTTCAAAGAACATTGCTAATATTATTATTTAAAAAATATTCCACACTTGGATTCACATGTAAGGTTTTTACCACAATATTTCCTTGGGAAACGGAGGTAATTATTATACTTGATGAATTATTAATACCGCTTGTATCAATTTAAAATATATTATAAATAAATTGCTATATAAACTCAACAACCCCGACTTACTTAACTTTTCAATAGCATAATATGTAGTACTCAAATTTTCAACACTGTATTAATCCCATGATTAAGACGAAAATGACAATACCTCATTTAAGTATTCAAAATAAAATACATGCATATGTATGTTATTATGTTTACATGACAGCTAACATTATGACCTTGTAGCATACAAAATTATTATCTTTGTGGTTAAACTAGTAAAAAGGTATACCTAATAAACGTCTTTAATCATCAGCGGCTTTAATTATTACACAAATACAAAGCCTTTACTATGTCTAACTATATGTAATAATTTGTTATCCTTAGAGAAATTCTCTCGTTATCTTCAGAATCCTTCATTAGATCATCACAATGTGATACATATATTTAGAACCGTAGTAACAACAACTATAATTACAGTCCATTTGTCCAGTTTGTTAATTATGCGTGTGTACAATATGCACTTACGTATCACTATATAGTATAAAACAAAGTCGCTTTCTCTGTCCCTATGTATGCTTAAATCTTTAAAACTACGCAACGATTTTGATGCGGTTTTTTTAATAGATAGATTTATTGAAGAGGAAGGTTTATATGTATAAAAATAGGGGAGAAAAAAAAATGTTTGAGGTTACAAACATGTGATGTCGTAAATAATTACATTTAACGCGTGCGGGCCACGGGCAGTAATGAATAAATCAAAACTACTGGATCGATTTTAAACATTTTTTCAGTGAATGATGAAAAAGTTTTAAGGGGTCGACAACACGCCTCCTCTGGGGTTGCAGGCGTTCATAGGCCGCGATGATCGCTTACCATCAGGCGGGCAGTAAGCTTGTTTGTTACCATCGTGGAATAAAAAAAAATTATAATAAGTTAAAAACGAAATGACCATACCTAGCGGATAGTTTGCGGTTCCTTATCAGGCCATGAGTTGAATAGGATTATCGTTGCATTTAGTTTGTTCATTGTTTATCCAAACTAAGCGCTGACATTATCACCTCATGTAATAATATATGTATTACAAGTGCAAACAGTTTAATTATATCGCCACATGATGCCAATATACCACACACGTAACAGGAACAATAAGTCTTTTGCTATTATATATTACTAGCAGTGCCCGCAACTTCGCTCGCATTAATATAGTTTTTTGTTAATTCCACGAAAACCCAAAATTTTTTCGGGATAAAAAGTAATTCTATGTCTTAATTCAGGTAATAAGCTATGTGTGTAGTAAATTTGATCCAAATTCGTGCAGTAGTTTTTGAGTGAAATAGGAACAAACATCCATCCTGCAAAACTTTTACAGTTATAATATTATGTAGTAACTAGCGGGTCCGGCAGTCGTTGTCCTGCACCGAGAAAAAAAATCTGGAGCCCGATAGCAGCGCCCTCTACCCGAGTCTAGAAGTGACTCTGGTGAAAGTTGTTGATTTACTAATATAATATTAAAAAATAGGGGTTGATGGTGGAAGGGTGAAAATATAAGGTTGTATGTAGTTTTAATGCCACGTCACATAAAAATAAAAAATAAAATTTTGATCAAAAAATAAAATAAAAATTTGGGCTGGACGGGTGGTCCAACATTTTAACATTTAGAGGTATGAAAGATAGGTAGTAGCCGATTCTCAGACCTACTGAATATGGATATAAAATTTCATAAAAATCGGTCAAACCATCTTTTTTTTTTTTTTTTTTTATTCAAAAATGGGTAAGCTCTTGACCTCCATCGAGCGCAAAAGCATAGATGAGGTCTACGTTGGAGCGAGCTTACTCAAGAGAAGCCTATGTACTCGCACCTTGAAGAGGTTCAGGTTGTATGCGTTCGGAAATACAGACGCCGGAAGACCATTCCAGTCCCTGGCCGTGCGCATTATGAATGAATCTCGTCAGTAAAAGGTTGCTTTTTAGGGTTACGTAGCCAAATGGCAAAAACTAACATTATAAAAAATAAATAAAAACACATGTTATTTTATGAAAACCCTAAAACTAGAAAATATACAGTCTTTTAAAGTTTGCTTGTGTAAAAAAATTAATGATTTTTTGGCGTCGGGACGTGACGACCCCATCGCCCGCTGTTGGGATAACCTCTGTCACAGCAGAGATTATTCCACCAGTGCAATAAGTCACACTGGTGGTAGGTCTTTTGTTGCAAGAGGCCGGCTAGGTAGGTACCACCGCAGTGTCCAATATTCTGCCGCCAAATAGTAGTGTTTAGGCACTACTGTGTTCCGGTTTGAAGGGCATTGTACGCTAGTGAAATTACTGGGCGAACGAGATTTAAGAACTAATATCTCGAGGTTGGCAACGCGTGAGTGGCACCTACTAATGGTGCTGCAAGCGCTCATAGGCTGCGGCAGCCACTTACCATCAGGTGGGCCGTATGCTTGTTTGCCAACTTCGAACATAAAAAAAAAAAAACTTTACTCAGAGACTTGGCTCTATCTATACAAATATTATATATAGTATATTCTGTGATAAATTTTTTGTTTACATAAAAATTGAGGGTGATACAATTTTCTCCATACTAACTTCCCAGTTACGTCGATCCTGTTCTCGAAGGAATTTTGATGCCGTTGGTCTCGTACAAAAATAGTCCTTACAGTTACAAACAAAACAAAAAAATAGTGCATGGAGTCCCTCCGCGCGGAAGAAGTGAAACTTCGTAATGTGGAAATGAAAATAGGAAGGGGTAGAAATTGATTTTTAGTGAAATCATATTGTTTCTTTAAGACAAACTTTATTAACAGTGCTTACAATTCACAATTGATGGCATCTTTTAATTGTCATTTTTGAGAGGAGAAATATCCAAATCTATAATAACACTGTTTACTTCGCTGCATAGCAAGAATACCACGCGCATGTGCTTGGGATCTACCGACTCACTCTCTTTCTCTCTCCTACTTTCTATCTTTGTGTCTTTCTTTCTCTCTCCCTCGTGCGTTAAACGTTTAACGCGACCTTGTTGGAAGTTTCACTTAAAAAGGTTCTTAAAAAGGAATTAGGTTCCAGCTGGGTCATTCTGATGCTATGTATGTATACATACATACATTTCGGCAACTATTTTTTTATTTATATAATAAAATATGTCTCTGCCCGAATTTGATAAACACATTTGGCAAAACCGGTTTCCGGATGTTAGATCTGAAAGAGCGGAAGGTAATGTAGCCTGCACCAAATTACCTACGTGGAAAATATACATATAAAATATGCATACACGTTACGAGTAGAACAAAGATCGTGAAACGGTAAACTTGATTTAAATTTTAAATACGGCATAAATAAATCGAGCGACTACGTATTTATGATTTCAACCATTATGTAGTAAAACAAAAAAAAAATTGTTAAAATTAATCAATTTTTTTTGTGCCTACAAAATAATTAACAAAAAATATTCTAAACAGAATATTCAAACGCAAATAATTATATATACTTAATAATACCAGTTATTTGAGTTAGTCAAGGACTAACGACTAATAACGGAAACTTATTATCAGTTACCAGTATGTAGGATGTAATATTCAAATATAGGGCACTACCTTTAAAAATAAACTATACTGGTATTATTACCACTTGTACAATGGGATATGTTCCGAAGAATTGTTTGTTAAGATGCCTACAGTAACTTTTCACCGCTGCACCGGCATGATATTCATCCATACATTGGAACTTGTATCGTCGCGGACAGTGCGGTGCCACGGAATTTCCTTCCGCGAACCCTCCGGGTTGCTGAATCCACTCCCTGACTTGGTTTTCTCAAAACGCCACACTACAGTATATACTTCCTAAGGGGTCGGCAAAACGCATGCGATACCTCTGAGATGGCAGACGTTTATGGGCTAAGGTGACCGCTTACCATCAAGCGGTACGTACGCTTGTTCCACCATCACCATCATCATTGAGGTAAAAAAATAAATAATTAATACAGTGTATGAATATGGTTCGATCATCCCACTCTTTCTCGTTACGTAGTTTGCTCGAGGAACGAGCGGTGTGACCCACACTACCACTACATAGTAATACCACCTAATTTGTACCATAATACCATACCTATAAGTAACCTTTTAAAACACAGTACAATATAATACTTTCATTGAGTTTATCTATGTCAAGAGTTAAGATAGTTCACATGAACAAAAATGTCTTATTATCATTTTTTTTGTCTAATTGTGTATTGCTGTTGGGCCTACTGGCCTTGACAGCGTCATCGGGTGGGGGTGGCTGAGTACAGAGACCCGGCCATGACAAAGGGATAGCCTTCGCGGTGGCTGAAATTAACTACGGTGCCTTCTGCGAGGTCGAACCACGGCTAAGGTCATCGGGAATAGAACGCTCCGAGCGCATTCTAGCCGATGGACTCACCCGACGGTGTGGTCCATGTGGAGCGTGACATGTAGAACAAGGGACCTCGTCTTCGTGAGAGCACTGTCGTGTGCGTGTTTGTGCAATGTATGGAGCATTGTCTAACGTGATCTTATCAGTCAGTCATGGTCAAACACACCTTTTGCCGGGGTCGTACAAATGAATGTACTAAAGATAACTAATTCTTAATACTGGACTCTGTTTTAATAGATGGCATTCTTTCTTTCATTTTCATTTTTCAAATATTTAAATATACTTACATTTAAATATTTGTCATGCGCAAACAAATATTTAAAATTAGATATTTAAAATTAATTAAAAACTTCTGATTTTAACATAAAACTCAAAATTATCAAATCTCATAAATCACTCAAATCTTTACTTCCTACTAATATCGACCATATTATTTATATCGTGAACAATCTCGTTAGCAGAATACAAATAAATCATATTTATCAGTATGCATAAAAAACAATTATGTCGCAAAGGTCATATTATAAGTTATGATGTCACACATGTTAAATGTCCTAGTAATTTGCGGGTGTCAATGTTTACATTTTTAGGGTTCGACTCGTATCATTTATTTACCTTTACCTTTACCTAAAATTTTATTTATTTACCTTATTTGAGGTTCCTGCTAACTAAGATAGTCCTCTAAATTGTATGAGCGCCGATAAAACTTTATTTAATTTTAAATTGTTTTTGTTTTTTTACTTTTTCTTTATTTATGCACGCAGTGCTTTTGCCAAATTTCGTGACTATATTCAATGGGAACTACCATATAGGTTTTCGACTCGAAACCTATAGTTCTGGTTGACCGAGAATTTTCAATTTTGGTTAGAAACCCGATCTTACA
This sequence comes from Hestina assimilis, assembly GCA_023373885.1. Taxonomy (NCBI): domain Eukaryota; kingdom Metazoa; phylum Arthropoda; class Insecta; order Lepidoptera; family Nymphalidae; genus Hestina; species Hestina assimilis. The sequence continues at coordinate 9,885,281 of CM041747.1, read as the reverse complement.
ACATAAGTAAAGAGAAAATTCAGATAAATAAAAACAGTTGAAAATTAAGGTAAATTTCGATACACAAAAGTTTTCGCAAAAATCTTATTAGCCCATACCTTTTTATCGTGTTGACAGACGGACAAGAGAGTGATCTTGTATTTAATGACCTCCATTGAGTACCGTCTCTTATAAGGTTTACCATTACTTTAAGGCTTTGTTATTAACCATTTCACAGAAGATCAAGGTGAAGTAACTGTTCTAGAACTGCTCGATGAGGAGAAGCGTCAGAAGCCCTGAGCCTTAATCGGTATTTTCCTTTCCTTTTATCTCCTCTTTTTCCTCCTGTCGTTGAGTATGGTCGTGGGTCCGATTCCCGCTCGGAGTACATTTTTGTTTTAGATATTTGTTTCGGTTTGGGCGTTTGTCCTTGTGAGTCTCCCCACCGTGCTACAGAGAACGCGTGAAGCTGTTGGCCCTGTATGTTGTCATAGCATCTGATAATAAATGTTAATTGATAGATAATTTTCGCCTTTTGCGTTGCGGAAGTCAAATAGCAATTGCTCTGTGTTAAAACTAGTAACACGCCACATCAGGGTAAGAGTATAACAGGACCATTCATTCGTTCATTCAACCAGGCGTCGGAACGTGACGACCACCGCAGTATCAAATATTCTACCACCAAATAGTAGAGCTTAGGCATTACTGTGTTCCGGTTTAAAGGTCACTGTAGGCTAGTAAAATTACTGGGCAGAAGAGATTTAAGAACCAATTAATGGTGCTGCAAGCGCTCATAGGCTACGGCAACCACTTATCATCTGGTGGGCCGTATGCTTGCTTGCCAACTTGTAACACAAAAAAGACCCTGGAAAAATACCGAAAAATAATACTAGGAAGACGAAGATTTCGTAAAAACTATTTTAATATCCCTATAAATACTTCACTATTAATTACTGATTGAAAGGTACAGTATGTCTTTTTTTCTGCACCCTTTTAAATACAACGTGTATACAAAGTTTCATGATGATCGGTTGAGTAGTTAAGGCGTGAAAGCGTAACACACGAATAGACAAACGTACATAATGAAGTTTGAACGATGTAAGACAACACATTACCAGTTTTGCAAACAAGTTTGGCTATTTGAGGCAGGAGTTAGACTCATGACTAACAACGGCAGCTTTGAAAAATTTTCCGCAATAAGATATTTACATTATATTTATACAATTGTAAACCAATTTACCTTTGAAAAGGCTAACTATCAAGTTTCTTGTCGATTCTTTTCGGTAAAAATAGCTGTACGAACCGGTGGTAGAGCTTGACGATTCAAAAGTACTTTTTAAAAGTCTACTCGAATAAAAATAATTTTGATTTTGTTTTTGATTTTGATTTAAGGTAATCTAAAATATTTAAAAAACATGATGATGATGATGATGATATTTTTCTATAAAATAATATTTATATCTATGTTATTTTTTGCATTGCGGATTTTTAGGTCAATTTATTTATGTTTTATAGAGATTAACCCCGACTGGTTTATCGGATGTTTTCGTTTTATCCATACTTATCGAAACTTCTGCTTAAAAGTATCGGCTATAAATACAAAAAAAACTAATTTTATTTTACTTACACTATGTTGGTATGTTTAAGAGATATTGAGTGATTCTCAGTCTGACAATGTCAACGTGAAGTAAGAAAATTGATACTGTTTATAATAATTATGGATTGCTACTTAATATGGCGTAAAATGACATAAAGTAGTTTATTGAAGCGCGCAAAATGAGTGGCTGGGAATGAAATAGCAAAGTACCACATGTTGGTATAAGAAATTCTACAATATTAAGCCAATATGATATTTAATAAACGCTACACACTCAACGGCCCCCATTAAGATAGTTATGTCCGGTAGAGTCCGGAAACATACAAGGGCAAAGAAACATGAATGAAAACCTGCCTGTATGGTCAATACAAACATCTGCTCCGAGCGGGAATTAAAGCCGCGACCTGGGGCGCCCAAGGCAGGTTCACTGCCGCTGCGCCACAACATTGTTTATGAGACAACATATGTATATTACTGCAATATAATATGATAGTAAGTTTAACCCCTACAATTTTACTTAATATAAACTTTTTTTTAGTAAATTATGGTGTACTATGGTAAGGGACGTTTGTTTGTTAAACTTATTACAAAGTTAACTATTATAAGTTCGACAAATATGTAATTAGTGTAATGATTTGTAAATTTGTATAATTTTCTTATTTACAAAATATTCCACTTTCAAATAGTTAATTAATCAATCTAATCAATTTTTTCCTCTCATTTTGACCTTTGACTAAATTTTTATTTTAATAACAATCAAAATAATTTTCTTTGTCAGTTTAACGAAGAAGAAGTAGAACAACAATGTACGCAAGAGCACATTGTACAATGCACATTGTACGTTTCGATAAGTGGCCCAAAACAAAGTGTGAAATTTCAATAACGCGTCAAGTTTATCAAAATTTTACCCCAGGTAGAAGAAAGATTTGAGGTAGATGATAGGAGAAAGAGTCAAATTGTACAATATCATCAAAATGTATTTAAGAAGTTTCCCTTCTATCACGTTTACGGTGCTTTTAATTTTTAAGCTTGATAAAGTTCCAGGTCTATACTAAATTAGTTTGTCTAGACTCAAGTCTATTGCTGAAGATTAAACTAACCTATACTATATAATTATACTAACCTGCACGATTATAAAAACATAAAAAACAGCATGATTATGAATGACTTGTAAAGTGTTTGTTATTATAACGGTTATCAACAGATAAATAGACACATACATACGCAGAGTATAAATATATGTTGACGCATGGAGAAGTGTCGAGTGACTGTAGCATAATATTTAATATTTCTTCCATTACAGAAAACTTATTGACACACAATCAATAATAATATAACAAAATTTTTATTAGGAACCAATATAGAAATCTTTTACAAATTGATGGTTACAACACAGCTCTACTTTAAAAAAATATTTTGTTATACAGTAAAAATTACTCTAATTATATGTAAAAAAAAACTGGCAGAACTTTCAATAGCAAAATTTTACTACTTCATTAATGATTTTTGAAATGATATTACAATATAAATCCATATTTACCTGTTTCGACTATGTAACATCTAACTCCTAACTTTAAATCGATTACTAATAAATATTATTTCATTTGAATTTAAATATAATAACTTTATATTTCTCTTTTTTTTGCCTATTTTATAATATGACATGATATAATTACTGTATTCTCTTTATGTTTGCATGACTAATTTAAAGTAGATTGTACAAGGATTTTAAATTTTATAAACATCTCCATGTTATGAACCTACTTTCTGTGCAAATAAATGATTTTTTTATTATTATTATTGTTATACTGCCACAAATATATACCGAGAACGGATATCAAATCAGTCGACCTTAGTTGCAAGATTTGATGTATAATGCGTTTCAAATATCTTCTCATCATGCAGCTCTATCTCTCCCATATAATATATACCTTTTCATGCCTAAACCGATTTTAAGTAATTTCAGTATTGAAATAGATCACACTTTGGACAAGGACGTTGGCCATTTTTATCGGAAACCATTTAATTGTATTAGCCTTTAAGATTATCATTAAACGTTGTTCACACGGGCCAAGCCACGGGCAGATGCTAGAACTACATATATAATTTAATTTATTAGGACTTTCTTACTTCATCAAGAAGCAAGGTGAAATAGTTGTTTTTTGAAGATAAATTACGCAAGTATCAAATGAACTCGTTTTTATATCAGTTGACCTACTGCGGATGTTTAATTATTATCTAAAACGTAATATATTTAAATTCGCACTGTTTTATTTAAAAAATAAATAAAGGTTGCAGTCTCAAATGGGAGCAAGCACAATCATCTGAGTTATCAAGCTATGAATTTGTTTTCATATTTATCTCGTGATTCATAGAGAAATCATGGCGAGGAACCTTCATGTCGCGGAAATTCTAAGAGAGGTTCTATATCCGCCAACCTGCAGTAATGTGACAGATTAATTTTATTAAAAACTGTTAACGGGCTACTACTTTTATATTGTTTAGAGTTAATCCATAATGATTTTTAAGATCAGTTAAGCTCTGTTTACAAAAAAACGAGATATACTATTATTTTGATCACGAGATAACCAGCGAAAAAATTTTGCGGCTGATTCACAGTATATCCTTCTAATGTAATAAATGTGAGATGGAATTGAGCACACAGATAGCTTATTATCTTGATTAACATGTACAGAACAAAAGATAAGATCAACATAAATAATAGAAACACTTTGATTCAGACCGTTTTATTTTGCGACATTACGTTCGTTTAGTAAAAACCAAAAACCATTTACAAAAAAATTAAACATACTTATATATAGCTTTTAATGACTTTCTATATCAATTTCTTATTGATCCAATTTTTATTTAGAAAACACAAAATAACTATTACAAAAAATAAAATGTAATGATGATGATATTAAGGGGAAGAAACTGGTTTCTGCAACACAGCCCTGCTAGTGCAGAAGTCTCGGTAATCCTTCTTGTTTGTAACATATGTTTGTGTCCAATAAAGAGTTATTATTATATTATTATTGCTATTGGGATCGATAAGCACAAATAACCCGTCTGGTATAAAATAAATATTAAAAACAAGCTTCTGCCGGCGGCTTCGCCTGCGTGAATAACTATTTAAATACAAACTCTGAACTCACCTCCCCCCCTTTATAAACTTTGAATGCCATATTTATTTATATCGAATTAACAGCCTAAAATATAAGCTCTATAAATGACGATACTTCCAACCCCTTATAACCCTTTTTTCGTATTAAAAGTAGCCTATGTTCTTAGATTCTCTGTGTGCCAAATTTCATATAAATCGGTTCAGTAGTTGTGGCGTGAAAGCGCGTCAGAGAGGAGGAGTTACTTTCGCATTTATAATATTAAGTAAGGATTATAAAGAAATAAATGCTACATACTAATAGTCTTATACTTCTATACTTTGTCTAAGATCTAGATAAGACTAATCAAAATGTCTTAGGGTCATTCAACCGCGTGCTCATGTTTTAGCAGAATCGCTACCGCTAAGACCCTACCTACTAGAGCTTATGTAATAGAAGCTATTCGCTACTGACACAGAGTCATAATGTTACGAAAAAACTAGGTTCTGTCCGCGATATCGTCAGCGTAGACTTATACTTCACGTCTTTTTATTGTACTGACCTAAATTAATAAAAAAATACTTTATTTATTAAGTTAATGCTATATAATTTTTAATTAACGGCGTCGGGATGTGACGACCCCATCGCCCGCTATTGGGATAACCTCTGTCACAAATGAGCTTATTCTACCAGTGCAATCAGTCACACTGGTGGTAGGTCTTTTGTTGCAAGAGGCCGGCTAGGTAGGTACCACCGCAGTGTCCAATATTCTGCCGCCAAATAGTAGTGCTTAGGCACTACTGTGTTCCGGTGTGAAGGGCATTGTACGCCAGTGAAATTACTGGGCGAACGAGATTTAAGAACTAATATCTCGAGGTTGGCAACGCGCGAGTGGCACCTACTAATGGTGCTGCAAGCGCTCATAGGCTGCGGCAGCCACTTACCATCAGGTGGGCCGTATGCTTGTTTGCCAACTTCTAACATAAAAAAAAAATCGAAATATTGAACAATAAGTATGGTAAAAGAACAACCGACTACACCATTCGATGGTTAATAAACCAACTACCCCTTACACTATCAGTAAATTTTACAATACAGCATATAAAAGGAAAACTAATAAAAACATTTTCACAGTATCTTATCGATACATGAATAACAAACATAATTTATTTATTTAAATTTCATTTAGTGACTTAGTTACAAAATGTATGATTATAAAATTTATATTAGATATAAGGTAAAACTTTTTGGTTATTTTTATGGTAATGCTTTGTTATAATATTTGCACTTTAATTAAAATTTTGTACTCACTTGGTTAAATAAATAAATACAAGTAATAATACTCCTAGTGCCAGCTTCGAGTCTATTTGTAGGGGAATTGCTAATATTCTTTAAAAAAAAAAACTATAAAAATCGCATCCAATTTTGTGCAGTAGTTTTTGCGCCTCGCACATATGTAATAAACATACGGACAGACAGATAGACAAACAGACAGATAGTCAGGCAGAAGAAAAATAAATTGAAAAAACAATTGTTTCGTGCATTTGTTATTATAATATAAATATGGATTATATTCATCTTCACCCAGTCCATAGAGTACGTAATAAAAATGTTCTTTTTACCAGTCCGTATTATTATTATATGTATATATATATGAAGGCAGTTTCAGACCAGCGTTTTTAACTCGAGCGTGTACAGTCGTTTTGGCATCCTCATATACACGCACGCTTGAGTTAGCCTGAACGATCGAACGCAGACTTATTCCGGGTGTTAGCTCGAGCCGATGCCAAGTGTCACCACCGGCTCGTGCGTACACGCGTAGTCGTCTATTATACGCTCTTGGATAAGCGAGCTTATACGCCCGTATAAAACGCTGGTCTGTAACACCCCTTAATAAGTTGTTATCATGCACATAAAGTACACAACGCAATAACAAATAACCCGTGTCATATTCATCAATATATCAAAGGTTAGGGTCCATATATATCCATATCCATCCATATATATATACAAAGCAATGATATACATAATATGCCTCCACCACAAAATACATTAAGTATTTTTTTACTTTTAATCTAAGATTACAGCGTGTTTATGCATTTACAAAAGCCTGTTATCTTAATTTGTTGTTTAAAAAATAAAAATTTCAAAAACAAATCACATAAACAGCAATGTTTTTCTATAAAATTACATTTTTGAAACAGACATAAGTATGATACATATAGACAGATTAACATCATGACATATATGAAACAGACATAAGTATGACACATAGACATAGTTTAAGAACTAAATTAAATAAAATTTTATTTTTAATACGGTAAGAAATCGTGTAATCGTGTTAAGGATTCATGAGATTAATATGATAACCGATAATGGCTGTTAACCTTAATCAAGATTACTATTCTTATAATGCTCTACCGGTTACCCCTGACTGATTAAGTTCTGACTGCAATGAAAAATATTGAACTACTATATACTAGCATCTTCCCGCGGCTTCGTCCTCACTTACAAAGTTTTGTAAAAGGCACCGTATTCTAATACAACTAAATGGTTATCAATACAAATTTTCATTCCCTATTTCACCTTCTTCGCCTTTTACGTGATAAAAAGTGGCCTACGTTTGTTAAAAATCCCACTGGTGGTAGGTCTTTTGTTGCAAGAGGCCGGCTAGGTAGGTACCACCGCAGTGTCCAATATTCTGCCGCCAAATAGTAGTGCTTAGGCACTACTGTGTTCCGGTTTGAAGGGCATTGTACGCTAGTGAAATTACTGGGCGAACGAGATTTAAGAACTAATATTTCGAGGTTGGCAACGCTTGAGTGGCACCTACTAAGGTGCTGCAAGCGTTCATAGGCTGCGGCAGCCACTTATCATCAGGTGGGCCGTATGCTTGTTTGCCAACTTCTAACATAAAAAAAAATCTACTTATTTCAGCCATTAAGGCGTGAAACGTATATATTTGTATATTTTATGGTATAATATTAGTTTGAGAGGTAATTAATTAATATGGCTTCTATTATTCTTATTATAATTAAATATGGATACAAGCAACTTGATATTTTTACTCTACGGTCGGTGGTTATCTATATTGTTTATATACGAGTCCGACACACACTTGGCCATCTTTTTTCCGCGCCTCCTCTTTCAATACCTTGGGTCTATACCATACTTGTGACGCTAATAGAAATGTAAGTAAGCAGCGAGATAACATTATATAATATTCTGTTTCTATACACATTGTAGAATGCAGTGTAAGCATGATTATTGCATAGTTCCTTATTGAAAATACAAACGTCTACATTGTAAATATGTGATGATGTATAAACATGTGTTATATATTGAAATTGTAAAATCTTTGAAAGTTACAAAATCTTAATGATTCTTTAATACTCTGACAGTGATTTACAAAACAAGTAGATACACATTGGTCAAATCGAATCGATTCGCTTTGTATATTCGAGTCTTAGATTCTACTTTAATTAATTAATTCTAGGTAGGTAGGTAGGTAATTTATTCTTTATATCGATTTCTTCTCTAGGATAAGAAACATTCTTTACATTTTCGGCCTAACAGTTTAAGGTGAGTTATATTACATATACATATTATACTAATAAATAACTATACAATAATTATTAACATATTGTAATTTATTTAGATTAATATCTGATTTACAATAGTCAGGACAGATAACGTAATTATAAAATAATATATATTCTAATATATAAAATTCTCGTGTCACAATGTTCGTTCCCATACTCCTCCGAAATGGCTTGACTGATTCTTATGAAATTTTTTATGAATATTCAGTAAGTCTGAGAATCGGCTACTATCTATTTTTCAAACCCCTAAGTGATAAGAGGTGTCCACCGCAAATTTTTTATTTTATTTTTTGAGTATTTTTTAAAAATATTTTTTATTATTCGCATTGAAAAATACATACGACCCTAAATTTTCTTCCTTTTACCCCTATTTTTTTAATAGCCATATTAGTAAATCAACAACTTTCACCGGTGTCACTTCTAGACTCGGGTAGAGGGCGCTGCTATCGGGTCCCAGATTTTTTTCGGGGCAGAACAACGTCTGCCGGGCCAGCTAGTAATTTTATAATATATATAATTAATTAATATATTATTTTTACTTCTAAAACGGTAATTTAAACGACTTTTGGTGAATGGGCAACTGTTGGAATCTGTAAAAGTAGGCAAAGGTTATATGAACTATATGCTGAAATCATGCATATCTTTTATTAATTACTAGCGGCCCGCTCCGGCTTCACACGGGTATAAAATATATAGCCTATGTCATTCACTGAAAAAATGATTAAAATCGATCAAGTAGTTTTGATTTATTCATTACTGCCCGTGGCCCACACCCGTTAAATGTAATTATTTACGACATCACATTAGAAACCTCAAAAAAATTTTTTTTTCTCCACTGTTTTTATGCATATAAACCTTCCTATTCAATCACTCTATCTATTAAAAAAAATCCGTTGCGTAGTTTTAAAGATTTATACATACATTGGGACAGAGAAAGCGACTTTGTTTTATACTATGTAGTGATATCAGAATGTATTCTAAAATTTTTAAACAGGTTTGAAACGTGGCTAGAGCGCTACATATTAAAGAAAAAAAAATATTTAAGTGATAAAATACAAGCAACGCGGATTGTGATTAGTTGCGAAACTGAAAAAGTCAAATCTCGCAACACTGATTTTTCTTTAAACATTAATAGTCAAAATATTTCAAAAGACCAGGATGTTGCAGCAGCTTTTGAAAAGGTTAATGGGAGACAAGTCCAGTTTAATTTATTTTTGAATGGAGAAGTACTAAAAGTGATAGAGTCAGCAATTTTCCTTGGAATAACTTTTGACTCTAAACTTCAATGGGGCTCCCATATTTCTAAGTTTGCGAATAGACTTAGCTCGGCAGCATTTGCGGTTACAAAAATTCGACAATTAACAGACGTAGAAACAGCAACACTTGTTTATTTTAGTTACTTCCACAGCATTATGTCATATGGAATTAAGAATAGGAACAAACTTAAATTAGCAGTGCCATTTACTAAACTGCATAAAATAAGTAACTCTTTTAAAGGTATAAGGTGATACAATAGGATCCCACAAAGAAGAAACCTTCTATGAAGAAATTTTCTATTTATAAATTTAAAAAAAAAGGTCAAGGAACGCTTGTATGTTAGGCTATTATAAAATTGGTGAATACCTTGAGGACTCATTCAGTCAGTCACTCCAGGCTTTTCAGTGATTATAATAATTATGTACTGGCTTTTTAGTGATTATAATAACTTATTTCACAAAAAAATATACAATTATATATCCGCCTGAGTATGTTTCGCCGGCTCTTCTCAGGTAGAGGTTTAATTTTGGAGCCGGTGGTAGAAACTGACTTTCAACAAGTGTTATGCTTCTTATGTTGAATAAAAATATTTGATGTGATTTGATTCAAGATTACGTTTTAAAAGTCTACTTGAATAAAAATTATCTTGAGATCACTACTTTCTTAGGGCTCTTAAATTTCTGGATTTAACTCAGGTATCAAATTTTGAGGTATTTATAATACAATTGTGATTCATCTATATTATGATAATGAGAAAAGATTCAATATCGAGTTTCTTGCTGGCTCTTCTCGGTAGCACAGCTCTCCGAATCGATGGTAGCGCTTAACTTAAAAAAAAAATAGTTTTTAAAATTCAACTTGAATGAAAACAATTTTGTTTTGACTAAGTTCCAAAAGTATAATTTAATGACTCTGCAATTAACATCTAGAAAAGCTACATACACGCTTACATATATACATATTACATAGTACCTATATGCACACGCACATAGAACCGAACTTTCCAATTATTCGACAAATACACGAATTATTTAGATCATCACAAAAAAATATCATATTACGATAAACATGCGGTCAACACTACTTAATATCACCATCGATACAGCAAAAATTTAATTATAATTAGTATCTTTAGCTGTTTCATTTATACAATTAAGGTTTAGGGTAAACATAACAGTTAAACAATTGCTATGAATTGGTGTCACGCGACTATTAACGTGTAAATAAAGGAATTTATAAGCTGACATAGGCTATCATGCTATCATGATATTTATTCTTCCAATGTATAAAGTCGAGTTAGTGTTACATTATCTACAGTAAATTTAATCAATTTAATAATTTCCCAGATAAAAAATTACATATAATAAATTTTTAATTACTCCCGCCACAAATGGATCGTCTTGACCGGGGAAGTACTCAAGGGGAACACTCTCATAGAAAACCGACGTAACTGTACTGTTAATGAGAGTGCCCAATTTCTCATCCTCCATTCCTCCTTTTATCCGTCCTCACCCCTATTGGATGGCACCGCGCATGTGATTCTTCAAGTAACTCAAGAGTTCGTAGGATACGGTGACTGCTTACCATCAGGCGGGTCGTATGCTTTTCTGGCCTACTGTCGTGAAATAAAAAATAAACTCAAAAAGATATTCGGCTTAATTTGTTGCTTGTTTTTGTAAAAATTTTAGTTGTTTACACTTTTTGTATATGCAAAACAAGAATTTACGCACACGCACGCATTTATTTGCACGTGTGTGTAAATGTTTAATAATATATTCAGCGACCGCTGTGGCACAGTTGTAATGACACTACTTAAACGCTAGTTGTTACGACTTCGATTTTCTGTTGGCTGTTTTAGTTGTAATTCTTGAATGGAAGGCACGGCCACGGTTCGTCCAACGTCGCCAACAAATGTTGGCAGAATCTTATAGATCTCTACAAAATACGACGAAAGTAAAAAAAAAATTAATACGCTGCTTGCAGATTGCAGATTCCCTGGGCCTTCCGCATTTACAAACGTCGGGCCCCGATGAAGTTTCTATGACGCCATTATTGTTGGACATGGAAACCCAACAAATACAACCCGGTTCTCAACACCAGGAGGATGTGTATTTGTTTGCAGATTTCCCCATACCCATGAACAAAAAAAGATCATTGTTTGTAAAGCGTTTAGCAGAAACTTGGTTTCTTGGTTGCAATTTTATAATTTGTGTGAGAATTTATTTCAAAGAAGATGTGATTATCATAAGTTATTAAAATTAACTGTTTTAATAAAAACAGATTATACTGACTAAACATTTTTGTCTTGGCCAATTTTATATTCAGATATCACTCGAATTATACGAGAGCGCTGTCAACCATGGGAATATACGTCTCATCTCTATAATTATTTTTTATTATTCAGGCATAATATAATAATATCATGATAATAATTTAATTGTATGGTAAGACATTTTTAATTAATATGTTAATTGTAGGAATCGCAAGTATGCTTTAGTAGTTTCGAATAATAAATAATGTTAATTATATGATGTTGTAATGCTGACGTTACGAGTTACGAAAATATTTAATGATTACAAAATATTTTATAGTTTGGAACTTCATTTGATTTGATTTTTGTCCGTAATAAGTAAAATTTACTCGGTTTTATTACCAAATGCGGTTTTTCCGGAGCAAATGAATTTCGAAAAATACACTACTTAATTATTACTATTAAAAATTATCCAAGTCGTAATAGGTTAATGACTCTAGTTCCCTCACCAGAGTCCCTTCTACAAGATCATCTATATAATAAGATCTAGACGAAATTATAATGAAACCACTAAAAACTTTTTAACAAAAAATTCCTAGCGTAATCGATCCCAGTAGTTAGTTTTATAACATTTGAAGAGTTCCCTCGATTATTCCAAGATCACATCATCAGAACGTGATCAAATTATTATGTTCATACATCATTTTCAGATTATATTGTTAACGATCTGCTGGTCGCATACTAAGCTCATATTTCAAACTTTATGCTATGAAAAGTCGTCAATTAAATATAAATAAACCGGTTATTAACTAAAAATCAATATATAAAGTACAATATAAATAGAAATGTTATGATAGTAATGCTATTGCAGCCAGAAAGGAATTATTCAATTGGTGGTATTTAAATGGAAGCGTTTAAATAATAAAGAAACATGTTTTTTTCTTTACTTTTTCCGAGTTTTTCGAACGTTTGTGTATGTAGGCTACCTTCGGTTTCCTGATTTCACGAAAAGTTCTATTTACATTTTTTCATTATGTACAAATTATTGTTTTGTACACACAAATATAAATTGATAAAAATCGTAATAAATTTAAAGCTATTTTAAAAATAGTTAAATATTTAAAGCTATTTTGGCACGTTTTTCACAACGTAAATTATGAAAATGCTGGAAGCATTAGAAAAAAATATCTAACTACGAATAACAAAATATGTGGTCATGATTAACAAAATATGTACCCTAAAGAGATCTCTTCTAGAAATCATAAGTTTTAATAATAAATTACCTTATTTATATATTTTTAAATAGCCTTATAATATGAAATTAAATCAAGTATTATTATATTTCATACTTACTTTTATTAATCAATCCAGTGGTCACTTCCTTAAAAATATTATTAAATTCGATATCAACGTTAACAGGAGGCGGCATATTTATTTGTAGAGTTCGGCAATGATTTTGTTCCGTTTTACGCACTTTTTGACCTAAACCTTGCAACAATGCCAATGCACTCGTCATTTTAATTTAATTAATAAGATAATTAATTTATAAAAGTTTATGTCACGAAACCGAACACAAAATATGAATGAATTAATTAGAAAATAAAGATCGTTTTTTATTTTATATAAGTTTTGTTTAAGGCGTTCTTGTGCTAGCTTACCGCGCACTCGACAGAACACTTCGAGTGCTTATAGCTTACTGCGGCGTGACGGACTGCCAGCTATTATCATTAGATCTGATTAGCTGCTCAATTAAAATAAATTCACAACATTATTTTTTAATTAAAATTAACGTTTTATATTTGTGACATAAGAAAACCAGAAACAATATTTTAAAATTGTATAAATCCATGCTATTGGTGTTTAGCATAGAGCTTAAAATGTAGAGTTTTTTTATACTAGACTACGGCCTGAAAAAGCAATACCAGAGTGATTCAGAGTTATATCTGTGGCCATTTATACCAACAATGTTTGCTCTGTACACTGGTAACAGAAGCATCGTTGCTTTGCCACCTGATGAGTTGTAACAGGAGAGGGACACACATGGAAGGGGAAAGAAAATTTATAGGCTTGCAATAAATTTATGTAATACCTTCGCTAAAATAATTGCTAAGATCATTAGCACACATTAAACGATGAAAATTTATAATTACGTATAATTATCCAATAATAATTAAGGCAGTAATTTCTGTTTAATTACATGACACTATTATTCATCGGAGTATTAATTGTTATTTTTTTATCAGTAGACAAACGTTAATCATAGTTATTTAGTCACGTATTTATATAGTTTTTCTTATGCATACAAATAAATAAAGTTGGGATGTCAGCTTGTAATGTCAATCCCTCCAAAAACATAAATTTAAAAATGGGAGCCATGTTCATTATTATGATAATTCTGGTGATGATGATAAATTCACAGATAAAAGACTTTATATCTAAATGGGTGCCAAGTTCTGTAGACATTTCAGATCACATATCATTCTAAAAGGAATTTCAAACAAAATTTCTTATTTTTTGTGCAACAACAATGTTTACTTTTTAAAACTACTCAACTTACCTTCCTTGTTACAGTAATTCATTGTTTTTATGGTACGGTCAATAATACGTCGCATTCTTCTCAAAATTTGGTTGGCTAATAAAAACTATAATAAACTACACAATACTACACAGAAGTGTACATTAATGTAACCATTGAAGTAGACCTATTTGGAAGAAGTTGTAAATGTTCATCGGCTGATAGCTTTCAACCAACCAATAACAGTATGTCGGTTTTAATATGGCTATTATAATGATAAAGCCCTTATATATAATATGTCAGTCAATCAGTCATAAAAATTACGATATTTGGACGTCTATACCTATATAACAGTTAGCTATGTATATAAAATTTGGGATGCTTGTATGTTTGCGTTAAATATTTTTTGAGTTGTAAAGAGTTCAAAAGTGGCTCCAAATTTTTCGTGTTATACACACGGTGCTGCTAATCAAATCTACTTTCTTGAACTTGGCTTGAAACGCTTCCGCGTGTCTAAATATAACAGCATTATAAAAAGTAACTCGGGATATTATTAGAAATCCGGCAATCCGAGGCTTCACGGACGCAGACCTCGGATACAGGTATTTATTATTTTTATTATTATTGCAGAAATCTTAATTTTTAAAGAGGATAAGACATTTATTACATATTTCACCTTTGTCACGAATTTCTTTTACCTTATTTGTTTTTGTTTTCAGTTTATATAAATAATTAAACCGCTATTCAAATTATTATTATTATCGTATCTTCATGTCGTAGATTGGAGTTGCTCATTATCAGATAAGATATGACTACAGTTGTCAATATGAGTAATATAAATGTTAAATTAATTAACCTTTACTTATTCAAACAAAGAAGTGTTTTATTTGAAATCTTTAATGAGGGTAATTTTTTTAGTTTTCTTGTATGCACTTGAAAACACACACAAACGCAATTCCGAATAATATGGGTAGTACCCGTTATTTTTTTCGGCACACAGGGCCTATTTCCGAGAGTAGCGGCAGATATTAAAGTTACGTTGCGTTCAATGTTCGATAATTGAACCCAAAGCTTGAAGCCCAAACACTGACAATGGAAATAATTTTAAGAGAAAAATACCAACATAAAAACTAAAAAGCAAAAAAATAATATATTTATTAGTATTGTGTAAATTCGGTAGACACCTGTGATCATCATCTTCTATGATATCACCAAATGTTGCTTTAACCGGTAGAAATGGGCCAGATAAGTAATTTAAAAAATACCCAAATTGCAACAGGTGTGCCTATTTGTGTGCCATATTATTTATCAGATCGGAACAAGATTACAGTAAGACTACCTTTTGAAAAAAAAAGTTTATACAAGTTATTCAAGCACAAAAAAAAAACATACAGTCGAATTGATAATCTCATTTTTTGAGCTGATTATTATATACATTAAAAGAGATTTATTTTATAGAAATTTCTTTATGACATTTCGCTTCACTGAATAATTACCCTAAAACCCTTTAGTTATTCTACATATCGAGACATTTATTTATTTACATACATAGTATACATTTATTTATTTAAGTCTCCTTTTTTATTTTATTTCAAATCTATTTGATCTTCACATGATATTCTCCCACAAATTTCAACACGTATTCTACATTTGCAGAGTTATTAGAGCGTGACGGATGCGGAATTACTTAATGAATAGTACTTTATTGCACATCAGTATATTCCCAACAAATATACAATTGCATTGAAAGTAAACTAGGCCCAGTGTTTACTGACCTTATAACAAACATAACGAAATGATTAATTTTCTATTTATTTATACACCAAAAGATGTACATTAAAGGACATTGGAAATACAAAATAGAGGTACAGACGATATCTTATCTCTAAGAAGAGATCTCTTCCAGAAACCCTAGAAAATTTGAGAATGAAAATTTTTAAGTTAAACGTGGAGTAGCAATAGATAATTATATTTAAATACAAATTCCTTACATAATAAATAGTAATCATATAAAAGTAAATATATAATTATAGACATATAAACATACATATACATTACACACATATAACTTAAATAGAAACAAATACATATATTATATTTGAATGCTTGCATATCGTTTGACTTGCTATGAAAATGAATGTCTAATAGAATAAAAGCAGAATAGGAGAAAATTTTGAAGTAAATCAATTGCACTGGCTTAAGTACCCGGTGTGAATGAAATATTATACAAAATAATAAGTATATTAATTGTAATAATATAAATATTATATTATAATATCTCATTACTAACATACAACTTTAAAATTAAGATTTTAAATACGTGATTTCCTGGTTCACCCACCCAATTCTTTGCTTAAATAGTCTTTCTAGTATCTCTAATAGGAAAGTAAGTTTTTCATCGGATAGTCAGTAGCTTTATGACCCGCAAAAAATATTGTTTTAGTAAAATGTTATACCAATATTGCATAAAAACCTTGAGAACCTTTCTATTTCAAAATTTAAATTATAGAAATTACTGGATCTATTTAAATAAAATTTGGTACACAAATAGTCTAGAGCCTTAAATAGGATAAAGGCTACTTTTTATTCGAAAAAAGGGTTGTAAGAAGTCGAAAGGGGGGATGAAGGGATGATGGGTATGGTATTATCGTCATTTTTAGAGCTAAAAGCTTGAATTTTATACATATTTTAGGCTGACGATTCGATATAACTAAATATGACATTCAGAGTTTGTAAAAGTTTTACCCTCAAGGGTGTATATAATATGTATATATAATAACAATAGGGATGTATATATAATAATAATGTGTATATATAATAACAATAGGGGATGTATATATAATAATAATGTGTATATATAATAACAATAGGGGATGATAGTTCGTATGGAAACATCTAAGGTTTATGTACAAGTTTTGTAGAAGCTAGTACATCATAAAAGCTATGTCTGACGTTTTCATTTCAGTTTTATTGTCGCCGCTATGTCGCTGATTCCAATCCAGTCCAATCAAAACGTTTAAACATAGTTTACGACGATACTTTAATGATACTTATTAATATTATAATGATTTATGATTTTTTTTAAATTTTAATATCAATAATTTGTATATTACTTTCCGCTCTTATGTTAGAACCTATATTGTATAGTAGTGGAAGCTTAGTTGGTCCATGTAATAGTTTGATATCCTAAGATTACATGTAACATTGTACTGTTTCTTTCCCATGAATAAATAAATAAATAAATGGACGCTCAATTTAACATTCAAGCTTGTTAGTCTTTTGTAACATAACAAAATAATAAAATGTTTGAAATAACAAATTAGTACGGAAAATAAAACAATTTATAACTTAATTGGAACTGCCCGCGACTTCTCTGTTGATCCGATCGCTAACAAACTATAAAGGTGACTCACTGGCTTAATCTAATGATTGCCGAAAAATTTTAATTTTAAAATTGTTTATTAGATGTTTGTTTGTTCATAAACTGAGCCATCCATAAAAACATCAATAAATTAATTATATATAATGAACGCTACACACTGAACGGCCCCAATTAGGATAGTAATATCCTGTGTCCGGAAACACACACGCTTCTCCTCGAAACTCAAAAAACATACACAGACCGGAAGACATGTTTGTATGGTCAACACAAACATATACCCCTACTAAGAGTCGGATCAGCGACCTATGGCGCTTAAGATAAATTCGTTACCACTGCGCTACAATAGTCGTCAAACAGGATTCAATTTGCTAATTTTAGAAATAGGCTTGTTTATGAAGTCGTTATAAGTAGGTGCTTCACAAAACTTATAGAACGAGTTATACTTGGGTCATGACCAACTGCGTACCCAACAAGTTCTTTAGATCTATTTATAACTATTTTATAGGATACCGTAACTCAATGGTAGTAATACAAAAAATTAAATTATATATGCCTGTTTATAGACCCCTTATAGATATCCTCATTGATAACCCTGATGTTATCGCCGGTGATGTTAGAGGTGCTTGTGGCATCACCCGAGCATGGTGACGCTGTTAACAAAATAAAATAATTTTTAGAAAAAAAAACCTTATTCTGGGACTTCTCAAGAAAATATTGTGTAGAAAATATTTTTATTTTTTTTTTAGTCGGCATTTTGTTTCTTAAAATTATTTTTTATTTAAACTAAGTACTGCATTCTTGCACAAATAGACGGACACACATTACTATCAAAAATGTGATCCGTTGTAACAGCTACACAAAAATATGCTATGTTTAATGAAATTTACATTTAATTTTTTTATGTCTTCAAATATTTAATAGATAATATGATTAAAAGGTGGTAGTCTATATACAATATAGATTACGCTTTAAAGGTTAAGTGCCAACCTTGGCCAGCTCTAGAATAGTAAAGTTAAAAAGTGTTATCAAGGAAAATGGCACTTCATAAATTAGAAAATTAGAGAAAAATTCAGAAGTTAAAACAGAAAAGATTTTAAAGAAATTTGATAAGAGAGCATTTTTAGATACACTTATGGGTCAATCAAAATCAGTTGTGATTGAAGAATAGTCACATTTTTAAACGATGAACTGAAAACTGAAAAACATTCTAGATTTAACGCATTAAGAGATGATTTCATGATGGCAGCAAAGATAAAAGACTGGGATAAGAAAGTTGAAGAATACCATAAAATTATAAATTAAATTACACTTATTTTTAATTAATTACAGTAAATTCATATCACAACCACAAGTTTAGCCCATCCCATATCTACAATTATAGTTCATACATTTATATGTAGTTGTTCTAGCTTACGAAGGAAGGTGAGCTAAGATTGTAATGTATAGACGCCTATGACGTGAATAGACGCCAGCACTAGTAGCAAAGAATTGTACACAGATGATCTCACTCTGTCTACTTAAAGAATATAATCGTTAACGGTAGTAGAGCCAAGCTCCTCCCAGAACAAATTGACTCTCATTTTACAGAAAATCAGCGTAATGTAACAGTATCAATAGGTACTGTTGCGTTGCGTGCGATATGTTGGCGCCAGAGAGGCCTCTCAGACCGAGATTATCCTAACAGCGAGCGAGTCGGTCGGCACGTCCCAACACCAATAACTTTTTATTAAGCGATTTAGGGTATAAAAACAAAAGAAAAAAATAAAAATAGGTATTTCAATAAATATAAGAAAATTTAAATAGATGAAGAGAAAACAGACATGCAAACATGCATGCGAACAAACATACATACATAAAAATAGTAAAAAGAAAAATAAAAATAAATGAAGTCTCCGCGGCTGGCTGTAATCCGACATGCTAAAGGTAAACGAAAATTTTGGGGCGATATAATTAAAGTTTCACTTCAAAAATTAATTAACGCGGACTTGTGGCCCGACTGAGACCACCCCCTCGTAATATCGAACAACAGTAAAATGTAAATAGAAAATTCTAGTAGGTGCATACATTACAATATTAATTATCGACGGTAAAACTTTTGATTGTATTTCATAGAAATTCCAAAAAGCTTTGTCGAGGTTGTCAATTGTTAAATTCAACATAAACATATTTCATAATATCAATAACTTTACATAATACTTAAGACTTATCAATTTTAGAATATGTTTGTATTACCGAAATAACCTATCGTTTCTAAAATTAGCCATTTTGTTTACTAAAACTATGTTACCTACAGTTTTGCGTATCAGGAAAACCATTAAAAACTATAAAAAACTATTTTATTGCTTTTTGCTAACACTCCACACTGTACCATAAAATTACTCTGTAGGTATTATTATTTTATTTTATTCAAAAAATATATTTCGTGTTATTTGAAACTTCGCCGTTTCAGAACAGATTTTAAAGATTCTTTCTTAAGGTTTGGCTACGCGGTGGCTCCATAGAATAAAATGTTATTTAAAAAATAATTTGCCAATGTTAAAAATAAATAACCTGACACTTTAAAAGAAAACAACTTTAAATCATCTCGAAAATATGACTACTAATAAGTAAAGCATAGCTTACCCACAAAAAAGAAACCACGTATGTATATAAAAAACAATAGTTGACTTCATACATAACTTTTTGACTATCATTTTTAGATAATTCTATTCGAAGTTTTATAAACAAGTTACTTGTAGTATAATTGTAATGTTACACTTTTTTCGAGTCTTTTTTATGCTATAAGTTGGCAAACAAGCATACGGCCCACCTGATGGAAAGTGGTCGCGGTAGCCTATGAGCGCTTGCAGCATTAGTAGGTGCCACTCACGCGTTGCCAACCTCGAGATATTGGTTCTTAAATCTAATCTCTGCCCAATAATTTCACTAGCCTACAGTGCCCTTCAAACCGAAACACAGTAATGCCTAAGCACTGCTATTTGGCGGCAGAATATTTGACACGAAGTCAAATACTAATTTATACCTTATGGCTTATACGGAACAAATGCGTAGCGCGGAAATAGATACGATAGTAGTTCCATGTTTCACAATATCTATCCATACAAATAAGCCTATCTTATTTTTAACATGGTCACGGACAAGTATGTAATTGTATGTCAGTAATCTGCAATTATTTTGTCAATCACAGCCAGTGCTATTATAAATCCTAAGAATAAATCCGACGTCTCTCTCACACGCCGACAGCAGTTTGAAGCGAAGAATGAACAGGTTTTAAATGTTCTTCACATAAATATGATATTTGTCTATGTTATTATTAAAGTTGTAAGTATAATGTTACATTTTCTTTTTTTTTATATCATGTCGGCATCAACCAAGCGTATGGCACGCCTAATAGCCCATAGGCTTCTGTAGTGCCAATAGTGTGACAGCCGCTTTACTGACCCAAGGATAGGACGTCTGTATAATTATGTACGCAATCATCACCACTTATTATAATAATACCTTGTTTACACAACATTTGTGTTAATTGTTAGAAAACAGTTGCCTTATTATTCACTAGTACTATGAGGTAAAGAAACACGAGAAAGTTTGAACCTCGATCATTTTCTCTGCTCAACTGCTGCTACTCAGAAACGCAACAGTAGAATTATTTTAATATTCATGACATCAAACATATAATTAATTAACATAACATTAAATTCAGGCAACCATAATTATCAAAAACAATACCTAAAAATATACTTTATGTAAAAACGGAATCGGTTGTTTGTTTGCTAATATTTTGGGGAGAAGTTAAAAATAAAAACAAATTACAATATTTAAATAATATATAACATGTTAATAATATGGCAGTGACTTCATTTTAATTATCATTTGAAATCAAAACAAGAAGCCTGTTTTATTGTTTACTACAATCACAATACATACAATTACTGTAGGTGCAGTTAGTATATGGATGGGTCTATGGATGGATGAGCTATGTGGTCTATAGCGGTAGATCAAGGGAGCGTAAAGTCAGTCCCGTGTATTATAATACCGTGACTTAATAATAGTGAATAAGTCAAGTTAGAGGCGTATTTGGACGATCCGAATGACTCTGACATTAAGATGACCAGAAGAAGAAAGAGTTTAAAAAACAACAACTGATAATGTTTTTACTTTCGTATAAGTTTTTTTTTCACCCTCAGAGAACATACAATCTTAATCTTTGACTAATAGAGCGTTCTTGACCCGTGGACGCGCAGGGTGAAAACCTGTGCGTCATTGTATTAAGCGGCCTTTAGGAGGACAGCAGTTGGTCCCGACTGCCTTAGGTGCATGTGTGGGACGCGCTATTCTATTGTCTGCCCCGAAACCTAGCTATGCTAGCCATCAGAGCAGAGTAATTGTCAGGTTGCGTAGGTTCGTTCTGTAATAATTCTCGTAACCCGACAAACGCAATGAGATCACCGTGTAGATTTTTGACTATTATAGTTAAAAATTAGCGGACTTTAGTTTCATTAAGACTTAAAACTATACTGTAACTGCTTTTACTGCCGGCAATTATTTTTTTTTTGTTTGAAGAATTGAAAACAAAAACAAGTAAAATCCAAATTGTTAGTAAACAAGGTCAAATAAATCGACTGTAGGTACCTTTTACTATGTTCTAAGAACATCAGTTTTTAATTTACTTCAAAAAGGTGGTTATAAACTCCACCTTATGTTTTTTTAATGTTAGTGACTTGATTATTTGAAGTCAGCTAGACCGGTTTGGATAGTTATTTTTGTCTTTCATGAGTATACCCTATACTCAATATTCAATACAACTTTATAACTCACTTACCAAGGGCTATCTTATACGTAACGACCAATGCTACTGCGCCGGAAACTCTGTAGTCTCAATGTGATCTAGTCGAGATCTGGTGATAGAATCCTGGAGAAAATCGACGGAGCCCTTTCAATTTTATAGGCACACCTATTGTGATTTGAGTATTTTTAAAGTGGATTGAGCGTTTGCGTTAAAAAAGAAACATTTAATGTAGTTAAACTGCTGATGCTGACAACAAATGGACACCAGAACTACTCAAAAGTAATAAATTCACTGGTTTCCATACAATTAGGTAGTTTAATATGTTTTTTTTTATGCATACGGGCAGAAGGCTCATCCGATGTTAAGTGATCACCGCCGCCCATGAACATCTGCAACACCAGACGGTATGCAGGTGCGTTGCCGACCTTTAAGAAAGGAATAGGCTCTTCTCTTGAAGGTTCCTAGGTCGTATCGTATCGGAAAGACCACCGGCGGAAGTTGATTCCACAAAGTGGTTGTGCGAGGAAGAAAATATCTTCTAAATCTAATCTGTTTTGGATTTCCAGACATCGAGGTGGTGAGGATGAAATTTCGAGTTTTGAAGCGTCCGATGTCCGATGGTGAAATTCCACCGGCGGGATCAATCCAAACAATTCCTCAAAACATTCATGTAGAGCGATCCGATATCTCTACGCAATGCCGATCGGAAAAGACTTGATCGTCGATATTTCGAGCCGCTCTACGTTGGATGCGGGCAGTTGGAAGTATCTGGTAGTGGGATGGTTGATGCCTAAATTTAAAGTATAAACTTAAAAAAAAATAAAACCGACTTCAAAACTAAAAGATAAAAAATCTAAAATATTTATAACAAAAGTTGGTGCATAATGTGCCTTACTAACCAAATAATTATCTTGTAATATAGGACCTAGCTTATACTAGTAATGGGTACAGAAATTACAAGCTTTTACATATACCCTTACACCGTTGAGATATACCATACGATTAAAGCGCGCTATAATGAAAATGGAAAAAGCGAAGACAGTTTTATTAACGAATATACTGTAGCGAAAAATATAAGAAATCCAGTGATTAGCAACACTATTCATTATCCAAATATATTCAGGTTAACTTCATAGAAAACCTAACGTCGTCATAGGTTATTATTTTTTTGTCTATATATTATATACATAAAGGCATTTTTCTTACGCTATATATGTGTATGTATATAGCTCTCAAGTATTATATTGCTACAACTTTATAGTTTTAGGTAGAGCACTTCGGTTCTGATAAATGAGCAGAATATATTTTTAATTTTTAAATAATTATAATTAATTATGTTATGATATATGACAGTCGCTGGCTCGTTCGCTCTTAGGTATCAAGTTTTGATAACTCGAACGTCGCACGTGTTTTTTGCGTGCATAGCCAATTATCTAGTTTTCAATGACAAAGCAATGTTTTTTTCAGCCTACGGGGCTAAGAACGAACCCCAGTAGTATGAATACTGATATTTCACGTCAATAATCTGTAAGAAATTAGTATACCGGTCAAGCCAAGCTAAACACAACTAAAAGAATACGGATAATTAAAAGATTTGTGATATTCCATAACGATACGAATTTTTAATAAATAAATAAACACTACACACTTACGAGCCGAACTAGAATAGTAACAAATACGGGTTTCCGGACCAATCGGAAATTAAAAACAGATTCTGGTATACGACGGTAAAGAGCGAGAAAAGCGTAATAATATATACAATAGAAAATAGGCGAATATACTACATTAGTATTCATATTCATATAGTGGAACCAGTTTTAATGTTGTTTCCGCTAATATTGAATTCGTAATGTATTCGAGGACAAGATAATTAAATTACCCATCAACCTTGGTATGATATAGGAAGCATTTTATATCAACAATTTTAGAAAAGTAAGGCCTACTTTCGTTATGCAGGTTAAGTAACTAACCCAGTCTCTGAAACTGAACTGAAACTTTTGCATATTTTTTATCATTATTATTATTATGTTGCTTTCTACTTTATTATGGATGCATGATTGGTCGCGTTTTTGTTTTGTGTTTGTGTATTTTAATTTTTGTAAATATTTAATTATATTTAATATATATATTTTTTTGATTTTTTTTTAATTAAGATTTTTATTTTCGTGACATACTTTTACATAAACATATATTCGAAGATTCGAACCGCTGAAGTAATGGAGTAATGACTTGGTTGAAATAGTCGTCACGACATGGAGTAGAGTAGCCCGAAATGACCTGATCCCACCGATCGTCCCGGCCCCTCAGCCCCGATACCCGGGGCTATATAAATAGGGTGTGCCAATGTAAATGGCTCAGATGAGGACGGCAGTCAGGGTGGCCCAGACTGCCGTGTGTGCATGCGACGAAAGCGGGTGATCTTTCACCCGCTGGGACTGAGCACTACCTGCACAGTGTCGAGTGGCCCCGGTTAGTGTTCTTTAGGAGATCCCGGAGCCTCTCTCCTTCACAGAGGTCGGCCACCGAGGAGGTTTTAGTGGGTCCCCATGACCGAACACCTGTCATGGAACCCCACATAACCCGGCACTCTTCCCCAAGAGACCGGGTATCTGTAAGCAGATTTCCTCCCCGACAACAAAAAAAAAAAAAAAGAGTAGCCCGAAATAGACACGAATGGAATTATTGGGAGAAGTCTTTCACCGCTAATAGCGGTCCCTTTACAGAAAACCTGTAATACCTCGTTAACACTAATATTATACTAATACTAACATACTAACACTAACAGAAACTAGAAATCAAATAAATAACTTAACTAGTAACATTAACACTATATCCTATTGATCATATAAATATACACTACTAATATATAGTTAAACTACTAATATAGCATAACACAATTATATTTAGATTTACGAAACAACTAAGTATAAATTTCAAAATGTGATATTATGTCAACATATAATAATTTAAACAAAATTTGTGAAAGGAATAAATATTTTTTTTTTGGATAGATTTTCTTGTTTGGCCAGTGGTATTTTTACAAATATTTAAAACTCCTTTATTAATATTTAATGTGGTCAATGACGTGTAAAAGGTATTTAATACTTCCGTTTTCATTTGTTTTTTTAAATTCCTTTACGTTTACAATTATTTTCCGGTAATGTTATTCGTTCGTTTGGTGTAATAATTACATGCAACAGGTTGTTCGAACTCAAACTGGAAGATCAAGTTTAATAATAAAAATAAACAATTTCGATCGTATAATTTTCGTACAATAATTCACTTAACAACATAATTTTTGAAACGAGTTCCGTCACTCAAATGAGTAATATTAATATAATAGAGTTTTATATATATGTATCATATTATAGTAGATTGTTGGTTGGTATTTTACGAACGGAATGGCTCGCAACCATTACGCTTTATACTCCTACAAAAATATTAGCAATTTTTTTAGTAAAAAATCATTAGATGTATGAGCTTCCGCTTGAGAAACCAAATTATATTAGAAAAAGTTCGAAAATATTGAATGAAGAATTGAGACTCCATCATGTGTCCCATTTGCGAGAAGCCAAAATTGTGCTTCTTTCATTCCCTCTCTTGTTAAGATAGGTATCATAATAATTGTAAAACGTATGTACTAACTTACCAATAATAACAAAAAGTGATCCTACTTATTATAATATTATATGTCACGCAAAAATGGCACTACGGATTTTGATGAAATTTGGGACAGATATGGATATTTATCTACAGTAAGACATAGGATACTTTTTATCCCGGAAAACTGTTCTCGTGGAGTATCAAAATATCTACTGCAGGCTGTGTGCACAATTAATAATTGTTTGATGCTAAATCACGCATAGACGACTAAACGGATTAGAATGAAGTTTAGCACATTAGATAGCTTATTATTGGGTCTAGTACACAGAATACTTTTAATTTCGAAAAATGTTCGGTTCCTGTAAGTTTATAAAAAAAACATGCTACAGGACATATGCGATTGAGAGTTCGGTCTTATGGAACATAATTTACTTACAAATTATTCATTTCTCTGTGGAGCCATTATAAGGTCACCGCAGACGAAGTCATGGATGGGACGATGTTAGTATTCAATAATTCGAAATACGATCTAAAAAAATAGTTGTATTAATATTATTGAATTCATGACATTTATCAACAATAGAAATGCCACAAATAGATTAAAAGTACTTCCACTCGCTTGTAACACAGACAATAAGACAACTCAACCTGTTTGGCATGTAATAAAAATAATTTGAAATCGATTAAGGTAAATTGCCTCGTATTTTTTATATTGTTACAGGCTAATGGATAATTGATAGCTGTAATTTAATGCTGTTTTAATATTTTTAAATTTGCAAGTTTTTTATTAATCTATATACTTATTTTTTATTTATTAACTAGCTATGTCTGTCGGTTTCCCTTTTGTTAAAATTGTGTTTTTAGTCTTTCGGCCAAAGTTAATAGACACCTTCTAGTCAAACGTGCACCATCTTAGGTTTCATCTTCGCCTTCCATCAAGCGAGATTGAAGTCAAACGTACGCCTTCTTCACATACTTTGCTATAGTCAATTTTATTATTACTTCAAAAATTCGTACTATAAATTGCATAGTCTTTGTTGGTCGCCGCTACGAGAAAGCTGGCTTTCTTGTGATTACTTTTATTTACATGAAATAAGTGAGTATATAACGAATATAATTATAAAGGTATGATATTCGATACGAGCATCATTATTATAATGCAATATAATAAACGTAAGTATACTAAAGCCTATTATTTTAACTTTACAATAAACGCTGCCTATAATACCTTTATAAACGACTTCAAGATTATTTAAGGCGAAGAATCGCCATTAGTCCAATTTTTTCATTCATTCTCATTCACGCCATCAAAGCTTAAAGACGTTTATCCATTTTTTCATCCTTTTAAACGACGTTGTGGAGCAGCGGTGGCGAACCTGCCTTAAGCGCTATAGGTCCTCGGTTCGATACTAGTTCAGGGCAGATGTTTGTATTCACTATACAAGCATGTGATCCGGTCTGTGTGTGTATGCCCTTGTGCTTTGTGTACGTTTTCGGACCCCGGACGCATGATATTATTATCGTAATGGGGGCCGTTAAGTGTGTAGCATTTATTTATTCATTGTTAATTATTATAATTATTATTTTAGGAAAACATAATTCCGATTTTGTAAATGTAGAAAATTCTATCATTATGAAAGGAATAATTCACACAGGGGAGCAAGATATTGTTACGGGCTGGGTTTCGAATTTGGAAACAAACACCTGATGGCTCTAAATAAGACTTTATTGAGATCTAGATTACACCACAGAACTTCACAAATCACAGGTCAATCACAGTCCAAAAGAATAGCCGTGGTCACTAATTATCGCACTTGGTCACTGGTATCACTAGTAGTTTCTTCGCTTGTTGCTCAGAACTGAATGACTCAGCTGACGCGCCGGACCGCTTATATAACGCGGAACACGGGTTCCAGAAAGTTCCGTCCGCGGAACGCTATACTACTTTCGAGAATACATCTTTCTAGAACCCGCGCGACAGTCTTGGAAATAAACAAAGAGAGTACCAAGCAATTTTGAACCTTATGCCCCTGTGATAAGGTTCTCCGTAACAATATTCATTTTCATATTCTTATACATAGTTCAGTATTCTTCTGATTTATAATCATCATTTACAATGATCCACCTATTAAGATTTTTTATGGTCAAGCAAGCATCATTAGCCTTTTCTTCTTCTTCCTTTAAAGGTTTACCACCCTTTACATTTCAACTTACACATTTATGGTATGAAAGTTTTTACATTGCCTTAGACCAGATTCCTGAACTAATTTGCCAGCGTCCAGCTGCTACATACAATATACGTAAACTAGCTTCTGTCAGCGGCTTCGCCCACGTAAATAACGATTTTAAGACAAATATTGAATCTCCGTTTCTTCGTTTGTTCGTCAAAAAACAAAGTTGATGCATGGTCATGCTTCTAGTTTAAAAAAGACAGACTTCCATACAAACTTTCAACCCCTTTTTCACCCCTTTAAGGGTTAAATTTCCAAAATCCTTATTAGTGCTATAGTAGTTTACGTTTTAAAACCCACAACACATTTGAAAAAATCAGGTTTTCTAGGGTAAGCCCTGAAACTAGATTAGATAGAGTTGGAGCTAGTTTTCACGGTAGAGCCATGCTTCTCTAAGTACTAAAGGGCCGGCTCGACCGGGGAAATACAGAAGGTCGGCGTCAAGTAACAGTATCATTAGGTACTGTTGCGTTTCGTGCGATGAGTGAGAGCGCCGGAGGCCCAATATCCTACCCGTCTGTTCTTTTCCTTTTTCCCTTCTCATCCCGTCCCTCCTGTTTCCTGGGTTGGCAACAAGCTTGTGATACTTCAAGTATCGCAAACTATCTACTATAGGTTGCAGTGACTGCTTGCCATCAGGCGGACCATATGATTATTTGCCGACTATCATAACATAAAAAAACATCTATAAATTCTGTTATATGAAACGATTTACAAACAGACTATCCTCCTTTTTCCGGTCAGCAGTTATAATACATACGTAAGCTACATTTGTAAGTACACATGTAACTTGTGCAACAAGCTACATATTATGTAAGTATGTATAACGGGAAACAGAGAGCTGCATAGCTCTACTAAAAAACCTTTATTTTTTAACAATAGATATACCTTTATATATAGATATCTGTATAGTTACATTAATGTAAGGGTACCAACGTAACCCTATTACTAAGCCTCAGCTGTTCGTTCGTCCACCTATCAGCGGGCTGTATTTTAGGAACCGAATTTTCACAGAATGTTTATTTCTGTGGTTACTACAACGACCACACCATTATATTTTTGACGTTTTTTACTGCATTTCATGAACTTTGTGTGGCAAAAAACAATAAGATAATAAATTTAAAAATTAAAGTAATGAATTTTAAAATAAGAAGAATAAAAATATCAAGTTTCTTGTATACAACATGCAACAACACTTGATATTTTTATTCTACGGTGGTACGGATCCCTTTATGTACGAGTCTCTAGGCTGAGACGCCCACAGCTCGCTGATAAGTAAACGATCGGTGGGTTAAGCAACTTTAGTCGCGGTCAGTTACTAGATGGGTCATCGCATGAAGGTATTTCAGCTGAGCGTTTCCGTACTTATGAGGGCGACCTGATCAACTCTGACCCTGACTCTAGGTTGGCCACTAACCACTTTATAAGAAGAAGAACGAGTCTTTTTATAATTTGTAGTTTAGCTGTTTAGGCTAGGTAGGTACCACCGCAGTGTCCAATATTCTGCCGCCAAATAGTAGTGCTTAGGCATTACTGAGTTCCGGTTTGAAGGGCACTGTACGCTAGTGAAATTACTGGGTGGACGTGATTTAAGAACTAATATCTCGAGGTTGGCAACGCGTGAGTGGCGCCTACTAATGGTGCTGCAAGCGCTCATAGGCTACGGCAACCACTTACCATCAGGTGGGCCGTATGCTTGTTTGCCAACTTGTAAAATAAAAAAAAAACTCTACAAGAATGGAATAGAAAGTTATATCAACAGCGCCATCTAGGTGGAAACTATAGTACTTATTCCAATATTGTAATTTGTTTCGTGTGCCACACATAAAATCTAGTTGATTATACTTTTACGGCAGTATATCTTTTTATATATCTTAAATAGATGGCGCAATTAATAATTAATTTAAAAAATTTGAACGACGAAATGTAAGTGACGGTAGTAAAACTGACATTACGAATTTACGATGGTATCTAGCCGGCCTCTTGCACTAAAATCCCTACCACAAATAATGGCGTGCCTATCTTTGACGTTGTTTTCTTATTTCCAAAATTACTAGAAATACTATAACTTTATTTTTTTACTTTTTGACAAATACTATATCTACACCTAATAACTCTTATCAGTTTTTGAAAGTCTTAACTTTTTTTTTCAAAACATTGCTTCTAAAGTAAAATAAAATAAAAATACATTATTAAAGTAAATAAAATATTATTTAATGACCACAAAACTGTCAAAATTACTATGTAGTTTTACGATATAATTATAGTATTTTTGAACGATGAATTAATTTTTAAAGAGTTTAATTATTTTATTATTACTGTTTTTTTCTCTGTTTCTTTCGGTGTGTTGTTATAGCAATTAAACTTATTATTCATTCATTCAAATTAACATAGAGAACAACTTAATACCTCGATTTTAGTTATTCTTAGTAATAATTACACACTCGGCTAATTAAAATATGATGACAAAGGAAACTGATGCAAACAGTTTTAACGCATCGCTTTGTCTCAACACGCCTATTCTGTCTCAATAAAGTGCATTGTTCACTTCGCGTCGCATCACCGTCAACGCACAACCGCAGTCATTATGTCCACATATTTACAAATTAGCGTGATTCTGTACGTTTAATTATTTACCATACAGACAAAAGATATCTGATAGGCGACAGCGCGCGCGCATTCAACCGCGCGACGGAACGCAAAGCGCACGCGCTGGTTTATATGTATTTTTGATGTGTTATATCGATTCGTAATAATGATGCTCGCGGGAGCTGAGATTGTTGAGGACAGTGTGTCGTTCAAGAAAGATGAAACTGGGACTTCTGAGGTTGTTATCACACCAGGTCCTTCCCAGTCTGAGGGCATGGGACTCGCCCGGATACCGACCAGGGAACCCGTAGACATCCAGTTCACCAATATCACTTGCACCGTTTCATTGGGAATCAACAAAGGTACATGTGCTTACTTATTATTATTTAAATTTTAATGAACCCAATAATATTTAAACTGCTATTCAAAATTAATTTGACTATAAAAATGAGTATTTTTTATAATGATAGTTAAAAGTAATGGATGTTCATGCAAATAATCGATAAGTGTTTTTTTTTATTATGTTAATGACTACTTTATTGTTTATCAAATAGTGAGGTAATTTTCATTGTATTTTGTTTTTATTATGTACATATTATTTAACGTATAATTTATTTCATTGTTATAAATGTAAATATTAAAAAAAAAACGCAAACCAAAAAAAAACAATATATAATATGATGTTGTATTTGCATAATTAACAAAATAATTGAAAATAGCGCATTACCACGGTAGAAAAGTAGGACATACTCACCCGGAACTCGATGGTGATTATTGTCGCAATCGCGACAATCGCGGGTGGCAATGTCCTACTTTTCTCCCGTGGTGAGCATACGATTTTTTCATACGATGAATAGTTCGTTGATAGGTACGAGGGATAAACATTCGGTTGCTAGGTTACCAGAAGTAAAGTGAGTTAATTAGTTTCATTTTGCCGAGAGAGAATCGGGCACATTTATCCCTCGTACAAGCGACAAAAAGCCAAATTTTCATCGAGGTAGTAAAAAAAAAAACAATTTGCTTATCTATGATTATATTTTTGTGTATTATGTTTGTATTGTATTACTTAAGTATATGAAAATTTATATAACAAAATTGTAAAGTAAACAAAGAACCAAGAATATTTTGCTATAGAAACGTACCATATTTTTTAAAGAATATAAGAAATTATTCCAAAGGCTATTTTTCAACTAAGTTGTAACTACTAGTACATCAGATAGTACCCCAAAGGGCTCAGAATTGAGAAACATTTCTAACGTTAAGTCTCGGCTCTACTACCGTTGAACTAAATTATAGAGGTGCAGGAACTACAAGCGCGTAGCGCGCGACACACGTGTACAATGTACATTGCATTTATCAGATACACGGGTTTCTATTTGCCGATTCATATGCAAAAAAATCTAAACCTTCTATTATAATATTTACTACACTAAATATTCACTCTTTTGATAGTACTGTGTTTGTATAAATCAGTGTTTGTTGGTAAATAAGAGGCAAATTGTCAATCCGGTCCTCGTGAAACAAAGTCAGTGCTTAGTTTTGTTGCTTTGACCTTAACCTGTGTTTAGAAGTCCCAAAAAAACAGATAATCATGGTCACGCGACGTAAATAAAAAAAGTAATAAACAGTGCGAAACATTTTTATGTCATGTAAATACAAGCCGATTAGATATTTTTACCAAAGGGATTTTTATATTATAAATAATTATAATATTTAAAAACCGGTATACGTTATTATTTTTTTTAAAAGATTGTTAGCTATGGTATTTTCAAGACATTACTAATATTCCTGTCGCCCCTACGACGAATCCGTACCATATACTGTATGGCCGTGATCCTTCTATTAAAATATCTTACTCATAACGGGTCAAGCGCATCGTTGCAAAATATAGTATTCTACTGCTACTCCATTTCGACTATTAACAAACTACAAATACGTTTGAAGGCATTGACTTATAATAAACCAAGGACCGGCCCTTCCATACAGAGAAAAAGTCCAAAGATTCGGTGGTGCTCATCCGTATATTCGCACTACAACGAAAATACCCAAATCCTATATTTCGCAAGCGCATTGTAATTTACAGGACAAAGCATCTTTAAATTTGGTCACAAGCTCAGTTTATTTGATATTGTTGAGCTTGTGATATGATCCGAAGGAGCACCAGCGAATCTTTGGACATTTTATTTGTTTGGAAGAGCGTGTCCTTATATGTATAATAAGTCTTTGTTAGGAAGCTCTAATTGACGGTGGAACTTTACATCTTTCATATAAATAATTGACACGTGCAGGCTGCAGGCTTACAAATCTTTTCTCGTGACGATCTTCTGTTTTTATAATATTCACGTGTACAATACCTACTGTTGCATAAAACAATGAAAGCTTAGTAATCAATGTTGAGAAATATTCTCGAGTCTAGTAAATATCGACTTTTGAGACATCCTTGGACTGGAAACAGTTATTGCTATACCATCATGAAAAAAATTACAACTACTTAGAAACGTTATGCAGTTTCACAGCTTGATAGCATGAAGCTTCTAAAAATCAATGTTATATTTCATGAAAATCCGTAAAATAGAACCACAGAAACTTTGACTTCTCTGTAGTATGAAGTTTTACACGGAATCACGGACAAAGTGTTATTATATAACTGTGCAAACACAATTATTTTACATACATAGTATAAAACAAAGTCGCTTGCTCTGTCCCTATATATGCTTAAATCTTTAAAATTACGCAACGGATTTTGATGCGGTTTTTTTAAATAGATAGAGTGATTGAAGAGGAGAGTTTATATGTATAAAAATAGTGGAGAAAAAATTTTTTTAGAGGTTTCTAATGTGATGTTTGTGATGAAATAATTACATTTAACGCGTGCGGGCCATGGGCAATAATGAATAAATCAAAACTACTGGATCGATTTTAATAATTTTTTCAGTGAATGGCTATATATTTTATACCCGTGCGAAGCCGGAGCGGGCCGCTAGTTTATATTATAACAATACACAGTATCCTAGTTATTACCCGACCGAATGTCAATGTATTTTCTAATATTCTAAACAAAATTCTCTATAATATAATAATAATAATACATTATAGTAGCTTATTATTTATGGCATTTTTATATGTAATTTATATGTAACTCATTTGCACATTTGAATTTTAAAAATCCAATCTTTAGTTCCAGAGATTAGGTCCATTGCCGTCTGCGGCCATTAAATTTTCGTCTTTATAATTTTAATACAAACAGCGACGGATACATGTGGATTACTCGCGATAATATTACTCGGCATCATTGCAAATATACAGAGTGTTAATTTAAACTTGTTATGTAGCCGTGACATTTGGCATTTTTACTTATATCATCATTCTCTCATCGAAAATACTCAGTGTATGGAAGGTCCGGTCAATGTCAGAGTCAATGCCTCAACCTATTTTTTTATTGGATTCAGAGATAAATATTACTTTATACGAGTTGTGTAACTGATGCGTCTGACTGGTTACAGAAAACCGCTCGCTAACCTACTGCCCCACAACCGCAACGTCGTTTGCGCTTGGTTGAATTACATATTTTAATACTGTTTATTATTACGTGAAGAGAAAAGTGTTTTAGAATATTCTACCAGCCGAGGACGGTGAACTTTAGGTGAGATATTTCATGACGGTTGGCAAACAAGCATAAGGTCCGTCTGATGGAAAGCAGCAGTCACTATGAACCTTTGAACTCTTGCGATGCAAGATGATTGATAACCCAAGAGATATAGGGAAGGGATAGAAGTGGAAAAAGGAAGGGAGCAGAGGGGGATGGAGATTGGGCCTCCGGCGCTCTCACTCATCACAAAAAACTCAACAGTGCTCTGTTACTTCACACCGATTTTCTGTGAGAAGGTGATAGTTGCCCGGTTGAGCAAGCTCATTTCTGCTGGGAAAACTATTGCTTTACTACTACCAAAAACTTTATATGGAGAAGATGTGAAGAATATTAAAATTTATGCACATTAAATACGTTAAGGTTGTCTGGAAGAGATCGCTTTAAGCGATAAGACCGCCTTTTGTGCCTTACGATATAACCGTTTTGTACATTCCTTTATAATATTAGTTTTAAGTTTGTAGTGCACAATAAAGAGTTAAAATAAAAAAATAAAAAAATACATTAATTTATTAATACGAACATCTACTGTTGACATTCGAACTGCAAATGCCAAACAAATATCTGTTATTTGAATCAATCGTTAAATTAATCCCTTGTTGCAACAAAAACGCATGGCTGAGACGGCTAGTGTTTATAATAATTTTTAAAAGTATTTATAATAATTATAATAATCTGTATATGACAATTATTATGTCGTTCATGCTTCGAGATTAATTATCAGTTTTCTACGTTTCTTACGCTATTTATTTTATCTTAGCCTTCATAAATAATTCTTGGTATTTGCTTCGTAAACAACTTCTACATTTTTTTCTGATCTGTGATTGCTTTGTACTCATGAGATTTTGTAAGCAATAAGTTTTTACATATAGAGTTATATTACATAACCACTGCGACCTCTAACTAATTAGTACCAGTAACTCATTGAGTAAGATAAACGCGTAGGCCTGTGGCACTGGTGAGTCGAACTAGGCTACCAGTGGCCTTAGTATACTAGCTTATAAATGCTTTAAAGCAGCAAAAAGCGCTCCTAAACGCGCTTCAAAAAACGATACGCCCGTGTAAAACAGCGAGCTGAAGCCGGCCTTAGAAATTAATATTATAATCAAGTATTAATTACATACTACTAAACCCATAGTATCAATTATTTATAACGAGTAATAATTATTTTGTAATAGTCTACAATTTGCCTAATGAAATATTGAATCCTGTATTGAAAATATTTTAATTATCGTACATTTTGCGACGATGCGATTAAGACCTCGTGCAGAAATAGAGAGCGGAGCTTATAATTGTCACCATAGCAATATTCAAATATTTTATAATA
Source organism: Hestina assimilis (assembly GCA_023373885.1). Lineage (NCBI taxonomy): Eukaryota > Metazoa > Arthropoda > Insecta > Lepidoptera > Nymphalidae > Hestina > Hestina assimilis. The sequence continues at coordinate 9,849,412 of CM041747.1, read as the reverse complement.
ATAAGTAATTAGTAAAGTGATTATAAGCATTTTTGATTTTAACAAGTTGTTCATAAAGTTAAGGTACTTAGATCTACAGTAATGCTGGATGAAATTGATAACGGCTATATTTAACCTTTATACATATACGAGTTCATACATGCCCCATATAGTTGAAATCTATTGTTGCTATTAACAGTTTAACTATCAATAATAAGACAAAACCTTTTTCTAAATGTGCATTGCTGAACTCAATAGAATACTTTTTATCCCGGAAAAATGTTGGGTTCCTGTGGGATCATCAAAAAATTATATAACTTGAGTAGAACCGCGGGCACAGCTATAACAGATGAAGAATACATATTGTGTACAATTTAAAAAAGCAGTGTCTGTGTGTCATTTTGTTAGCCTAGACTAATCCTTGTTACGGTTGAAGAAATTTTATCAAAACTCTGTGTGACCAAAATTATAATGCTTATAATTATGCCTAAAATTGGCTTGTGGATGAATTTTATCTAATTACAATGACGCAAGTTATTAGAGTTACAAAAAAGTCACACAATATAAATATTATTATAATGAATGAGTTTCCTCACATAAAATCGTAGTATCTGGTTGACCGAGCTATGCTCGGTAGCTCGGTATTTTTTGGTAAATCGAAAGTCATCAAGGATACGATAGGCTCTATTGAAACCTTACCTTCATAATAAAACATAAAAATAATGATTTCGACAACATATTATATCCGCAAAAATTTAGATTGTTGAGTAATTTTTTAAATTCTAATGGACGCATCCCTGTCAGTCAGTTGCATATAATAAATTAAAGAAAACTTAAGAAGTATGCAATCCTCCGCCCGTAAATTTTTATTTATATCATAGGTATGTATGATTATATTTTTATACATATTTCTTTGACTACATTTATTTGCAGATGGATAAGAATATGGATGCGATAATTGCGGCAAAATCTATATTATTTATATTTATATATTTTCGAAGTCCGATAGTCAAAATGAATATTTTATTTTATTTATTTTACCGCTAAGTTTAAAGAGCTTCATAAACAACGACTCTATTTTCTAACAAAGACTTTAAAAAATCACCCAAAGTAATGTTCATTTTCTTTATGAAATCAATTTGAACTAATTTACATTGCAAATAACTTATCATATGATTAACCGGTTCCTGACGCATGATCCCTTATCTGTTGATAAATGAAAAGTGTCGTGCAAGGTTGTTAACGTCGATATACTCAGTTGATGATGTGATTTCGTATATCTTGAGGTCGTATACCTACTAGCTTGACTTGATCTCGTTCTTGTTTTTTTTTACAAATCAATTTATTTGTTTTGATGCTAACAAAAAGGAAGTTTAACCGAATGCCACGGGTTTAAATCCAGACTAGACTTCTTAGTTCAACAATTTTTTTATCCTTCTCGACTGTTGCTACTGATTTTGCAACGACTTTTTAACAATAATTTTTAAATCAGTTTTAATAATAGCACGGGTTTTTATATACTATATTAAATAAAACATTGCGAGTAATCCCGCATGTCATAGAAGAAATCTAAGGCATGTATATCGATTGATGCAGTACGGTTTAAATGCCCTACTGCTGAGCTGCCACTGTACGTTAGTAAAAACTGGTCGTCGTCATTTCGAGGTCATCCAGCCTATAACCAGTTACATCTTGAAAAGTTTACAACGCAGGTGCGTTGTATGCCATCTGGTGAACCTCCTGCTCGTTTTCGCCTGTAACATTTTTAGTATCTTCCGATTTTAAACATTTTTACTATACAGAAGCAAACCGGAGGGGGTTGGCCGCAAATTTTAGAAAACAAAACTCTTCAACGTAAGAAAAATACTAGCGATCACCGCATTAAATCGTTTATGTCAATAGTTTTGATTTGATTTGTAGTATTTTTAAATAACAAATTGTTATTAAGCCGGTCAAATATCTCTTTCTATCATTACAAATAAGATACGATGAAATTAATTAAACGAAAATGTACACTTAACGTAATTTGATAAGAATTTTTTGTTATTTTAATCTTTATTCATTGTCTTTCAAGAGACGTTACAGAACGTATTTGAATAAATCTTATTATTTAATATTATTGGAAGACTTGTATATGTTTTTACTTCGGAACCAGTTTCTGATTGTTATTGCAATGCATCTGAGTTCAATCGACTCAATTGTAGTAACATTTCCTGTCCCTGCCCTCTCCCTACTGATGTAATCGCCCTTTAATACGTTCCTACTTTTATTTTATTAACTAAAATTAGAGATCCATATACTTAATACAAGAAATAAAAAATACTTGTTGATACGAATTTCGCATACGTAAGATAATTTGCAAGACAAAGCCTTTTTAATAATTCTGCAATATTTACTTGAAATACCATTTAGCTTTTGCTTATTATAATATTTTAAGTATGGCGTTATTACAACTAAGAAGTTATATCGGACAGCAGGAAATTGAATGGATTAAGAATGTTCATCCTGTTGTATTTAACTATAAAGTATAATATATGTATATGTCGCATATCAGAGGTAGGGTTATTTAAAATAAATATGCAGAACCGCTGAACCTATATAGGTCATCGGTTCTGCTATGCTTTTAAGCTCAATAATAACAATACCCTGCGTATCACATTTTGATTTTAATTATTATGAGATTAAGTAAGGTAATTTGATACTAAATTCACACATATTTAAACAAGAAGATTTTAGGAATAACAAGCAAGTAAAATAATATTACAATTTTTAATAAAAGTGTCATACAGACTACTTACAGAGTTTGTGGCCGAAGACGCAGGAGCAAAGTGATTTCACAACACAAATCACTTGCTTTTTAAAACGTTCAACGGAAGTTGATGTTACAACATATTTTTAAAAATATCTAAAACTATTTCTTACATTCGTTTTTGAATAATCTCATTACAAAACAATATTTCAAAAATTTCGATTTTTAATATTTTTTTCGCAAATACAATTAAAGGCTGCCAGTGACATGGTCAAATAATTCGTATTCGCGCCGACATATATGTTTATTTGAAAACAGTAGTCTTTCTTGCCAAAGGGTACATTTAGGTAAGGTATCTTTCCGAACCTGTGGTAGCTTTTAACCACATAGAATTAAAATTAATTTATGCGTGTCTGATAAGAAACACTGAAAAAAGTCTTACAGCCTTCGAATTGATTGTAGCTAGGTTTGAGTATATTAATATGTTTATCACATATTATATTGATATTTGTTTTTTTGCTACCAATCTGGTTAAGTGGCCATTTTTATGAATGCATGATTTTTTTTTATTACAGGGAAAAGGATTAAGAGTTAATCTCATATAAGTGAATCAAGCCAATTATAGGTTTTTATTTAAGAAACATTTAATATATTGTAAATTACTTTATAATCATTTGTTCGTAATCTCACGTATGGTTTCAAAACTGTAATAAAACAAACCATAGAAAGAAAAATGAAATATCTTATATCATATTAAAATCGATGTCTGTATTGGACTCAAAAATGCCTGGGCCGATCGTTGATATTTTCAGCAATCAGTAGATTATCACAGTGACTGGAGTGACTTTGAGAGGTTTGGTAGAGATCGAATCTAAATAAAAGTCTACGTTGATAGATGGTGTTTCTAAGCCATTTATCTGATTATGATAAAACTATAATGAGTTGTTTTCATAAGTCATACACACATTGCTCAGAAAATATTTAACAAGTTTAAAAATTGCAAAAACGGATTTATTTTACATTGCGCTACAGCAACGTATTATTACTATAAATATATTACAGACAACAAAAAAATAATAATGATATTACATAGACATGCATAATTATTCAAATAAAAAAAAAAGATTTCTGGACTTTACTATAATAATAAAATAACGGTAAAATTTTTCTTAAAGTTACTTCATAGCCTCCAACGTCATACAAAAGGTCGTATACATAATTAAATTATCTTTTTATAATTAATTTTTTTTTATTTATATTATCGAAACCTAGCACCCATCGACCAAGTTTGTTGGTAATGAAAAATCTAGGCCCTGGTTTTTCGCACCACTGTAATTAAAAGTGCAGTTTGGTTTCCTTATAACACTAGATCCTTCCCACCATATTCCTTGCAGAGTTTTAATGTCGAGGTGATATTTGTGGAGTGTGTTAATTTCACATGTTTTTAGACTTGACGCCTACGCGATTTTTTACCATCTCAGGTGGTGAACACCTCTTCTTTATCCGGGCTTGGACATCCAGCTCATGAAAACAGTTCATGAAAACATACCATACTTACCATACCATAAATTTTATATTTCTATTTTTATGCTACTAAGTTGGCAAGCAAATATACGGCCCACCTGATGGTAAGCGGTTCCCGTAGTCTATGAGTGCTTGCGATACCATTAGTAGGTGCCACTCACGCGTTGTCAACCTTCAGATATTGGTTCTTAAATTTCCTATGCCCAGTAATTTCACTAGCCTACAGTGCTCTTCAAACAGAAACACAGACGCTGCTTCACAGTAATGCCAAATACAATACAGCGTTGCAGAAGAATATTTGACACTACGGTGGTACGTACCTAGCTGGCCTCTTGCACCTAAAGCCCTACAACCAGCCTACATTTAAATTTCAACTGATATTTAATTTTGTTATTTGTTATTTTTATCTAGTTCATGAAGATAGCTGTGCTTCTGTCTATTATTTTCACCATGAATAAACGCCTGTAATAACTATCAATATTCAAATTCGCTGATGAAATTCATTTATTTCAACCGAGTTTTGTGTTATATTCATTCCAAATGGACTTTTCCTGGTCATGATTGTTCTTGACCGGTTCTTATCACACTTAACCCATTGATTATTAATATTATGTAGTGCGATTATTCTCACATCGTTAGTGATAATATGAATCATGTAAATACGTGGAATATTTTTACACCAATACGCAAAAACAATATAGGTTTTATAAATTTTCGAATATATATTCCGTCTGCTATAGTTGCGAGAGTAACTCTATATGCTTCTTAACTTTTCACGACTAACAGTAGGATAAGGATATAATAGCAAAAAATTAGTCAATGGGTTTAACCAATTTAGTTCAAAATTTTGTAAATTAAAGTTAAATCCATCAGTATTCACGGTCGAAATCTAATATTTCCCTGTAATTACATATTTTTATTTATTATCTAATATTTATACCGTGTCAATATCATGGAAGATGAATTGTAATTTGACGAAACAAAATCAATGATATTCCTATTAATTATTTATATTTAATTAATGTGAATTTTTGATCCCCTAAAATTATTTAAAAAATTAAACAAACACATATAGAGTTACTCTGTGTAGAGTACACAGAGTATCTCTACATGTGTTTGTAAAACATACATCTGATAACGAAAGCTGGTTGGACCCTGGTTTTCTGCTGATGGACTATGGTAAAAAAAGTTGACCGAAGAACCAGATCCTATTTAAAAATAATCAAATGTTCGTGCCTCAAAACTGTTTGCCCTCATACCAATTAAATTAAATTATTTTAGTTCAAGTATTTAAACATACTTAATAATCTTCTTCCTGAACATAATTATACATATTACACTTATCTACATTTGACAAGTTATTAGTTTTGAGGCAGTAATTAAGATCTGATGTCTGCAACCAACCAAGAGCAAACCAGTGTCCAATTTGATATGATTAAATTGCCTAAACATTCAACTAAATTAGTTATGATTAGTTTTAGATATCAAGAAATATATTTTAACGTGTCGGTAAGTCAATACAACTCTCTGACCCAAATGAGTATCGAAAAATCATTTATTAATTAAAAAATTGATTCTAGATTTTATAGCCTTACCTACGTCACACTCAATAACCCGCATTAGTCCGGAAACATTCACAATAACAAGCACAAATCACACACTCAGACCGGAATAAGTGCCTGTATGGTCAATACAAACATCTGCCCCAAACAGAATTCGAACCAGCGACCCGTGGCGCTTAAAGCAGGTCGCCACACTACAATGTCGTCATCAAGATAACGTATAATAATATTGAAGTTTTAGGAACTAAATCTGTGGTTAAAAATTTACTCACGTAAAAGAAGGATTTAAACGCTTCTGGTCTATGGTTCCTCATGTTCATTTTCCCTAATTTCATACTTATGTATGTATGAAACAAGTTTTTGCATGCGATATCATCCGTATGTAATTTTTTGGCAAATTTTTTTTTTTTTTAATTTTATATAAATAATAATATTTTATGGAGGTTGGCATAAAAGTATATGGTCCGCCTGATGGTAAGCAGTCACCGCAACCAGTGAACGTTTAAGATAGTTGAAGTATCACATGCGCATTGCCAACCCGAGGGATAGGAGGGAAGGGATAAAAAGATGAAAGGGAAGGGAGCAAAGGGGGTGGGAGATTGAGACTCGGTGCTCTCACTCATCACACGAAATGCAACAGTACTCTGATTTTCTGTGAGAAAGTAGTTTTCCCGGTCAGTCCGGCCTTTTTATTTTAAAAGCAGCATGGCTCTACTACTACTAAAATTTCCATAATACTAATGTTTACGATTCCAATGAATATTTCGAATAACAAGAATTTTTTGCTCATTATTTTTGTTGAACTTCAATTTATCAAACGAGGCCAACCACATCATAATATAAGTAGATTTTGTGTAACGCCATAATAGAGACAACATTTGAACGAAGCTAGTTTAAAAAAATCTTGAATATACTGACAGCTTTCTAAATACATAATATTACATAAATAGTCTTACAAATGTTAATATAATTTACAATCTTATACAATTGGAAGTAACACATTTTCTTATTTTTGCAAAAAAGTGAAGTATTTTGAATCCTAAAAATTTAGAGAGATTTTTTGTGTAAATCAAAAAAATGATCTCTAAATTATCGGACAGATGTTTTTCAAGATTTTAACCTTCACACAGATGTACATTATTCATTATACATTATACATACATAGATCACGAGTTCACGTTCACCTGCGTACAAATATCGGCAAGGTAGGGTATTTAACAAATTATTACTTTTTTAAAGAAGAATAACAATTCTATTATCCCTACAAATAAGCTTGTAGCTTGTGTTAGCTATTGAAGCTTCGAATTAAAATATTATTATATTTCAAACAAAGTTTTGTCACAGTGAGAGCCAAACTGCTTTAAGACGGCGACGGTAGCATGTATTTTATTGTTGCGGAAATTAAAAGGAACATAATATCCGTATTGAATCAACAATAAAACCAATAGCTTTGTGACAATTTGTTTAAAGATGTAAAATAGATTTATTACAAAAATTCTCATCTTGGGTCGCATACGCGTATAGCGCTACCACCACAATCAGTGTTAATTTACTTTTATTGCTTGTATAATTCCCACGTTGAAGGTGGATCTGGCGAAAAATGTCATTTTGGTAAAATGCAACATGTCGTAGATTAATACATAATACATAAATACACTTAAAACATTACAAGATCTTCTAGAAGCTGTTGGGTAACAACTAATAATGGAGTATATAAAACGGGAAAAATACCAAAATAAAATACATACTATTTAACCATTTTACACGCTTCTTTAAAGCAATCTTTGTCAAATTATATATTAATAAACTTGGCTGTATAATGTTCTGTGTGTATGTAAGTTAGAGAAACTATCGTACCATTTACGAGAAACGCTTTGAAAAGTTTTGCAAACGATAATTACTAACCGGTATGCTCAATTTGCTCATTTCTCGTGCATAATTTTCAGATCAGGTTAAGAATGTATGTATGTAAATAACTATGGCTATATTATTATGTAAACATCAGTCTTAAATATAAAACCACGGGAAAAATTTAAACTGTTATTGTAATAAGCAATCTCAAACAATTAGTAATCGATCATGTTTATATAACAAGAACATTATGTTTCTCACGTAATAATAAGTTTATTGTTTTATTATATTTGTATGTGTATGATAACTATGAAACACAACCCATGTCTCGTTAAAGCGATTACTGTCGCCTATAGACATCTCCAACACCAGAGGGCTTGGTGGTGCGTTGTCGTCCTTTAGGATGTAACTTCTTATACGCTGGGTGACGTGGTTGATGAGCAGTCACGAACTTTGTCGCTAACGTACTTACAGCAGTGGTACAACCAAACAGGTCTTTTAAGCTTCGCATGTGTATAACATTACCACCATCGCTTGTTCAGTAAAATAGGCATAATAATTATCGAGTTGTGTTTAGAACTAAAACTAGTAAGAACTGTGTAAATGACATTTATTCAATTATATATATCTTAATTGTAATGAGTGTAATCATTTAGAAAACTTCCCACAAGGTTGCGTTAAAAGTTTAACGCTTAACGCAACGATACTCATATAATTTAATAGAGTATTTTTATTTTACTTTTTACAATTTTTATGTATGTATGTTTGTTTGTATCATTGGTCGCATGCATGCGTGTCATGTAATTTTTTTAATTTTTTTAAATAAAAATTTCATACTCTAAATCGAATAAATAAAAAACTTCAAAGTTTCACCTCCGTCGTGGTTTTATAAAACCACACAGTTTTTTTTTATAAAACGATATGAAAATGCTAGTAGAACCGGTAACTAACAATTTTCTAAAGTAATATTTGTAAACGATACGTTTGTCAGAATATGGATATTTTTATTTGCTCAAAGATTTAATGAATAATAATAATTAATTAAATCTTTGAGCAAATAAAAAAGTCTAAAGTTCGTTGATAATTTATTCATTGCAAATCTGTCGGTCAAGGTCCAAATACCATGACTAACACCGGAAATTATTTTTCAGTGCAAAGTACAAGGCTCGCACATAACATCGCACAATATTCATAATTAAAATATTAGAGAGAAAAAAGATATTGACACTTTTAAACTCAATCTTTTTTTAGATAAGATTATTATAATCAAATATTTTTTGTAATCAATAGGTGATTTTATAATTATTATTAATAAGAGATAATGAATGTATAGAAGGTATCAAAGTAGAATTTTATGACGTAACATTTCTTAAATAAATTTTTCGTATCGTTCATTATAAGATTCATTGATGTCTTCTTTTGAAATCTCCTTGAATTTTCTCCTCGAACGTTAGCCTTTCGGGCCTTGATAGCGTCACAAAAACTTAGATCCAGCAGTGAAAAGGGAAAAGTTTTCGCGGATATTCTTCGAGTGCCTTCTGCGATACCTGATCAGTGATCTCCTCTTTTGCTAAGCGTGCTTGTCCTCTTTTATTTGATATACAAACTATATTTGCCATTCACACAGTTATAAAAAATAAAATTATTTGGTAAGTCTTCATTATAGAGAACCAAATATTTAAAAATATTAGTCTAAACCTCCACAACGATTGTTGGCGATAAAATTTGGACGAGACATTTACTGGCAGATAGTGGATCTTATAACGAATAACTTAGGCTACTTTAGAAAAACATGTAGGATCCTAAGCAATAAAAAACTAACCGTGTAAATAGTGCGCGATATTTAGTAATATAAAACCTAAGACGCTTTATGTCCATAGTTTTAAATTCATATTCATATCCATTTATTAATTGCAAAAACTGTACATTTAAGAAGATCCTAATGTTTAGTTAATTGGTATACAACGTTCACTTTGTAATTTTAGAAATTATTGTTGTATTAAATTCTCTTTGTAATACAAGCGGGATCGGACTTTGAACGGAAGATTATCTTTAATTGCAAGTACAGCACACATCTAAAATAGTATATCTAAGTTGAATTATCACGTACGCCAAACGGTGGCAAGGTCTTTTTGCACACAGCGAAGTAAAAAAAAATTTACACGTGTAAAGATCAATAATGCGGAAATACCTCTGAAAAATATTGTTTTTTTTTTTAATAGTGTAAGGATAGAAAAAAGGCTCACACGTACAGCACCGCCAGCAGTCACTGTAACTTATAGACGCCCACAGTGTCAAGATCATCATCATGTTGCCAACCTATTAAAAAACAATTCGCTATAGTCAAGAAGCTCCTTCAAATCAGGAGCGATAGTTTTCTGATGTTGATGACTATTTATCGAAAACATTATAACTGTACAAAATTACTTGTAGCTGTGCCCACTTCGCTTGTGTGGTCTACACAATTATTGTTAATATTTTTCCGTCCCGTTTTCCATTCCGTTAAAGTAAAAGATTGACAGAGAGACAAAAGCTTTAAAAACTATTTTTTGTCGTGAGAAACCTATATTATAATACTCGTATGTATTTGCTTAATGTATTTAATGAAAAGTTGTTAGTTTGACGTTTCGAACAGACGCTATAAATTACATTGGTTATTTAAGTACATAGATAATTGGACAAAAGAGGCACAAAAAAATTCAACCAATTTAGCTGCACTGCATCCAGAAGCAAAGATGATTCTGACATCGCGTTTTTTACATTACCGATTTACGTTCTTTACTCGATTCCATCTTGTGCTTCCGGTAAGTTCGTTCACCTTTCTATCTTATTCCAATAGAAAATATATCTGAAACGAAAATATTTATCAAAATCTATTGAAAAACATCGTAAATATTTATAATCATCAGGATATTTCCTATTTGGAGATATAGATGGAACTTCAAATATTCTCATTTAAATGCCATAATAAAGTAAGCAGCCTACATAAAATTAATTAATTAATGCTTGTTTTGTTGCTTTTGTCATTACAAAAGGAATATTTTCTTGTTCTGTGACTAGACTGAACGCGTACAGTTGGAAATCTTTTCATCCGACTGCCCTGAAACATTTACAAGTAAATGTATGTAGGACTCTAGGTATGCCAACTTCTTTGATGTGTAATGTGTACAACTAAATCTTAATTATTAATTAACAAAGATTGTGTCATCTACACTAATAATATTATCAAAAACAAACAAACAAACTTACTTTCTTATATTATCTATATAAAATTAGTTAGGATAGGCCATCAATAGGTACACACAGCTGGAATAGGTTTAGTCACAACAAAATGTAGAATAATAATGTTATCCTAATGATTGTGTAATTAGTAACGAGATAATTATTTAATTATCGGTAATTGTTTATGATATAACGGCTAATATGGACTTTGTACATGATCGATGTTAAATTTGTGGTCATCATTTAGAATATAAATACTTAACTATTATGTTACTGAAAAATATTATCAGGCAGATAAAGAGTCCACAATGGTAGGCAGATTATGAGGATGGGGATATAGATATATTATATTATATATCGACGGTCGAAACTAAAAACAAATGAAACGCCACTTTGGTCGAAAATGAGTTTTGTATTCTCTTACGATGTGTCTAGTTTAGTAGCTAATCGGCTGGACTTTTGGCGTATCATTTAAAGTACAAAATGGGCTATTTTAAAATACATTCCCTTCAAACGGCCGTTTTATGATATATTTTTCCAACAATGTCGTATAAATTTATTGAAAAATTTATTTAAGTTGTTGACCAAAGTTATTTTAACTACTAATCTACTAAAACGGTACACCATGCAATTCGCCCTTATTAATTTATTTATAATTTAGCCTTTTAATACTTTTTCCGCAGAAAGTTTTGTTGTTTTCTTCGAACGTAAAGTACAACTCGTGGCGTTTCAGTGGTTATTCCCATCCTACTTTTAAATAAAATGGTGGTATCAGTTATTTTTACGGGCATAAATAATTTAGCCCCTAAAAATAATTTATTTTTCCTTTTTTGATTTTTAATAATTAATTAATTTAATTTATTTTAAATTATCATGGTGTTAGCCAAAACAGTTCCATTTGTAAAGTACTGTTTCTATTTCTTCGTTCTTCACTTTATCCTAATAGACATTTATAAATAAATAAATAAGCGCTACACACTTAACGGCAGCCATTAGGATAGTTATATTCTGTGTCGGGGGTCCGGAAACATTGACAATGACAATGACAAACACACCCAGACAGGAAATTATGCACACAACCGTAAGGGTTAATCGTTTTGTTGTTATTAAACCAATTTTAGGATTGTTCATTTATTGCGTGTATCCGTGTGGCATGATAGAATCACATTTGTTTGTCGGTTGCTAGTATCTTATTACAACAAATTAGGACAGACTTTGTCGGTCAGTCGTTCAAAAATGCTATGTTATGTTGTAATGGTGGCATTAGAACATAATTATAGCATTAATGGCATTCTTGAGACTATAAGCCCAACAGTTGGTTTTACATACCAATAAATAAACGCTACATACTCAACGATTGTACATTAGGATAGCATTAATTATTCTGTGTCGGGGGTCCGGAAACACACTCAAGGACAAAGACACAGACATTCAGACCACAACACATCATGCTGTTGATGTAATAGTGTTGTATGTAGTTGTATACAAAGATCTGCTTCGAGCGGGAATCAAACCCGAATTTAACAAATGCCTTTTGCAGTTACAGATATACCTAACTTATATAACTTTACTGTCATACATATTACAATATCTAATACCTTTAAACGAGGGATTCTTGTATATATATATAATTGGGATCTCGGAAACGGCTGCACCGATTATCATGAAATTTAGTATGCAGGGGTTTTCGGGGACGATAAATCGATCTAGCTAGGATTTATTTTTAGAAAATGTGGCTTTGTCCGTGTTTTCAGGCCGTTATCGACATGCCATCTATTATCTACAAAAAAAATAAAAATGTCAAAATATATAAATAAATTCACAGCGCACTTGAGCGACCACGCGTTGCTATGGCAAAAAGGATTTATTGAATTTAATCGAATGACAAACATTTCTACAATGACAGTTGACAGCGATGCGTCCATTAGAATTTAACAAAATACTCAACAATCCTAATTTTTGCGGATATAACTTGTTGTCGAAATCGTTATTTTATTATCCAGGTAAGGTTTCAATCGAGTCTACCGTACCCTTAACGACTTTCGATTTACCAAAAACAAAAAAAACCGAGCATAGCTCGGTCAACCAGGTACTGCATAATAATATGATAACCAGAGTATTATTAGCCTCTAAATATAGTATTAAATTACTGAAAAAGTTATTATATAAAATAAATAATGAAGAAAGTTATCACAAGAGAGTTTTAAATCTAAAAGTCTATGTAGTACGCACATAAATCATCTACAAATATCTCCTACTTCTTAAAATCGGTTAAAAATACCGGGATATTAAGCGCACGGACAGGGAGTGGAATGCTCTTCCGGCGTCTGTATTCCCGAACAAAGAGAACCTGAATCTCTTCAAGGTGCTAGTACATAGGCTACTTATGAGTAAGCTCGCTCCACCGTAGACCTCATCTATGCCTTCGCGCTCGATGGAGGTCAAGAGATTACCCATTTTTAAAGATAAAAAAACGACTACCTTGAACAATTGAAGTTAGCCAAGATTAATCTGATTTCATAAAACTGACAAACAGAAAAACTGTTTGTATTTATAACGTCATGTCAAGCATGTTATTTATTATTTAGTAAATAAAAAGGTCAGAATAATATTTAACAAAACAGCGTCAATATGTTGAAACAATCTAACACCCTTGCCCTTAGAATTAAGATTACATTTAATTCGCTGTCATATATTCGTCGATTAAAAACAATATTAACGCTGTGATAACAAGCAATGAGATATTATATTTTTAGAAGTATCTATGGCCATGACGTAAAATATGTTAAAACAGTTTTACTTTAAGGAATTTAAATAAAAAGCGGTAGCGAACCTGCCCTAGACACCCTACACATCATTACCATACAGGCGTGCCGGTCTGCATGTGCCGATCTGCATGTGTTTATACGTGTCCTTGTGTGTGTCACCGGACCCCCAATACAGGATATTACTATCCTAATGGAGGCCGTTGAGTGAGTAGTGTTTGTGTATAAAAAAAAAGCATTTAGGCCTTATGTATATTTCCTGCTTACAGGGGAAGCTAACGGTTGCACCAATGCCATTTAAACTGCCATTCAATGCCTGTTTGTTTTATAAAGTGTAACATAATACATATATAGTCAATAGCAAAGTGTTTTGCAAATAGTCTTCGAGATCCCGGACGTGACCTTATCGCCGATTAGCGTTTATCATATTCCATTCATTACGATGACGTAGAAACTGTCACCTACTTACAATGATCGATATTTATTATCTTAATGTATTTTACTTGGTTTTCATACAGTCGAATATGCTATCATATTATAAATAATAATCATAGATACAGAAAGTGGTTATTGTAGCATATGAGCGTTTGCAACACTATTCATTTACAGGTGTCACTCACGCGTTATCAATCTCGAGAATCTACTTTACCCAGTAATTTCACTAGCTACAGTGTACATAAAACCGAAACACAGCAATGTACTGATTTGTGGCTTGCTTGGGGCAGATGTGGGTGCTTGTGTTTATATTTGTGTGTGTTTCCGGACCTGACACAGACAAACCATTAAAAAAATTCCTTGTGGCTATTTTAAAACAGTTCTAAATTAATATAAATAATATGGCAATCAAGAAACAAGGGTATTTTTTTATTATAAATTATTATAAAATGGATTCAATTGTATAAATACAATTACTCCATTAATTACCTAACAACAGCAAAGATGTGATAATTAAGGGCGCGTTTACGTATTTGACGAAAAATAGATGTATTTCGATCTAATTTCCGACAAAATCAAAGTAAATTAAATGGAACTTTTAATTACTATGAATAGATCAAGCCTTTATCTTTAATAACGCTGTAAAAATATGAAATTTTCTTATTATTTTTTATAGTAAAACCGATTTTCCGGAGCCTCTTCACACTAAATTAACGATATCGAGCTGAGTTTAGGTAGCCTTTTAAACTATTTCTTACGTGATATCAATTTAAAAAAAATACCTCTAATAGTAAGACATGTTCAACTCAAACCCTAGGAAGAGATATTTATAATAATACGACACATTAGCTCAGAAAAAATAAATATCAAATGTATCTTTTTCACATATTTTGCTTCTAAAGTTGTACCTTAAGCTGTTGCATTAAGGCCTATTTTGTTTGATGACTGCCATGATTTATTGTTCAAAATTTTCTAGTAAAATATTAGTCGGCGCTGAGACGCCTTCGTGAGTGGACGCTATGTCGCTTGTAAGCAGGAGGTTATATTAAATAAGATCGCTAAAATATAATATTATATACAAAAAATTGCCTATAACTACAACTCTTGATACTTTATTTTAAGGATAATTTGATAAATATTTTCTTTTTTTAGAGATTAAAAATTCTAATTCGTCTTATACTTATTGCTCAGATCTTAAGGTATACATCCCTGACTGCTAGTGGAAGTCTCGGATGATTGTAGTTTTGCCGTGTTTGGGCTCGTTACTATGAGACCTTAACACCGAACTTGTTGGAGTGACCTGAAGGTGTACTTCGATGGCTGATACAGGATCTGCAGCACGAGTAGGGTTATGTGTGCCGTGTTTGGGCTCTATTTGTTAGGTATGGTGAGACCTTACGTCCGAACTGGTTGGAGTGATCTGAAGGTCTACTCCGATGGCTGATACAGGATCTGCAGCACGAGTAGGGTTATGTGTGCCGTGTTTGGGCTCTATTTGTTAGGTACGGTGAGACCTTACCTCCGAACTTGTTGGAGTAACCTGGAGGTGTACTCCGATGACTGATACAGGATCTGCAGCACGAGTAGGGTTATGTGTGCCGTGTTTGGGCTCTATTTGTTAGGTATGGTGAGACCTTACGTCCGAACTGGTTGGAGTGATCTGAAGGTCTACTTCGATGACTGATACAGGATCTGCAGCACGAGTAGGGTTATGTGTGCCGTGTTTGGGCTCTATTTGTTAGGTACGGTGAGACCTTACGTCTGAACTTGTTGGAGTGATCTGAAGGTCTACTTCGATTACTGCTACAGGATCTGCAGCATGAGTAGGGTTATGTGTACCGTGTTTGGGCTCTATTTGTTAGGTACGGTGAGACCTTACCTCTGAACTTGTTGGAGTGACCTGAAGGTGTACTCCGATGGCTGATACAGGATCTGCAGCACGAGTAGGGTTATGTGGGCCGTGTTTGGGCTCTATTTGTTAGGTATGGTGAGACCTTACGTCCGAACTGGTTGGAGTGATCTGAAGGTCTACTTCGATGACTGATACAGGATCTGCAGCACGAGTAGGGTTATGTGTGCCGTGTTTGGGCTCTATTTGTTAGGTACGGTGAGACCTTACTTCCGAACTTGTTGGAGTGATCTGAAGGTCTACTTCGATGACTGCTACAGGGTCTGCAGCATGAGTAGGGTTATGTGTACCGTGTTTGGGCTCTATTTGTTAGGTACGGTGAGACCTTACCTCCGAACTTGTTGGAGTGACCTGAAGGTGTACTCCGATGGCTGATACAGGATCTGCAGCACGAGTAGGGTTATGTGTGCCGTGTTTGGGCTCTATTTGTTAGGTATGGTGTGACCTTACCTCCGAACTTGTTGGAGTGACCTGAAGGTGTACTGCGATGACTGATACAGCATCTGTAGCACAAGTAGGGCTATGTGTGTCGTGTTTGGGCTTGTTTTGTTAGATATGATGAGACCTTACCTTCGAACATGATGAGTAGACCTTCAGATCACTCCAACAAGTTCGGACGTAAGGTCTCACCGTACCTAACAAATAGAGCCGAAACACGGCACACATAACCCTGCTCATGCTGCAGATCCTGTAGCAGCCATCGAAGTAGACCTTCAGATCTCTCCAACAAAGTTCGGACGTAAGGTCTCACCGTATCTAACAAATAGAGCCCAAACACGGTACACATAACCCTACTCATACTGCAGATCCTGTAGCAGTCATCGAAGTAGACCTTCAGATCACTCCAACAAGTTCGGACGTAAGGTCTCACCGTATCTAACAAATAGAGCCCAAACACGGCACACATAACCCTACTCATACTGCAGATCCTGTAGCAGTCATCGAAGTGGACCTTCAGATCACTCGAACAAGTTCGGACGTAAGGTCTCACCGTACCTAACAAATAGAGTCCAAACACGGCACACATAAACCTACTCATGCTGCAGATCCTGTATCAGTCATCGAAGTAGACCTTCAGATCACTCCAATAATTCGGATAGTAAGGTCTCATTGTAACTTCCTAAGCGATCACAAGCCCGGCACACATAGCCCTACTCATCTTGCAGTTACAGTAGCAGTCGTCGAAAAACATCATCAGGTAACTCCATCATGCTCAAGGGTAGTATCTTATTAATTTTTTTTTATTGACGACAATAAAAAAAATATTCATATAAACATTTTTATTACCTATAAATAACCTTTAAATAAAAATAATGCAAATAAGGAAAAAAAATAGTTTTTACCATATTTATGTACACAAAGTATACAAAACAAATATGACTATATTTATTACTTACTAACATTACAACGTATAAAATATACCCACAAAAAATTTAAACATTTAAAGTCTCAAAATTAGTTTGCCGTTCATTATTCCCGCCGATCACAGTCGTGCGCTTGTGTGATCGTTTCGTGTGAATGTAGTGGTGCGATTCGCTACCTATCTATTTTGCAAACGCGTCCTTAATGGAGTCGTTTAGTAAAATTATATATATTTAAATAGTCTATTTATTTACTGTCTTATTGTATTATGTTATACTTCTTTATAAAAATAGCTGTGCAATATATAAATAAAGTATAAACTTTATTTCACAGTTTTTGTATGCAAAAGAAAAATAAAAAACCCTGTTCCAAGAAAACGCACCAAGAGTAAAATATTTATTATCCGTCAAGCGGAGTGGCCTATCGTATATTTGAACAAACTTATAATGTACAAGTCAAGTAATTGCATGTTATAATTAACAAGTATGTAAGACATTGGATCCTTGAAATCGAACGTTCAGTTTGTGGCAGCCACCTAAATTGTTCCTGATATAATGAAACGTGGTAAACTTACGTTGGCCAAAGACGAACCGAATAATTTAATTAAAACGGTGTTTCAGCGTGCTTAGAATTTTTTGCTTAAATTATTTTTAAACGTTTGCAAACTTTATCCAGTAAACATTGTTACTAATACGCCTGACATCGTAACATGAGCCGTGAATGCGATTCAGAGACGAGGGTCCTTGTCCGTTAAAGAACTCGAATACAAAGGAGCACGTGTTTTAGTCGTAATACAAATAATGCGAACTTTATCATAATGTCAGTGAACGCGTGACGTAGACAGCAGATAGTAATATAGGCCGTGCCGAAATAATATATTGAGATGTAATTTTACTTGCATTCAGAGCAGTGGTTTTACTTTTAGGATTGAAGTAGCTTATCCCGCAAGACACCCTCTGAGAGGATGAGAGCTAGACCGAAAAAAGGGAAATAAGACTTAATTTTCCTACACTAGATTACTATTTTCAATGTTATCAATCAACAGCTTCATATATATAGTAAAACCGCAATTTATACCGTTTCTAGTTAAGTTAAATCGACTTAATAACGTTAACTGTTACATCGTAGATCTCTCAGTAATTTATAATAGTCATCCATGTATCATAATTTTTTGTAAATAAATAAATAAACACTGCATACTCAACGGCACCCATTAAGATAATTATATCCTGTGTCGGGGGTCCGGAAACGGTAGCACTTAAGCATCATAGGTCGCGGGCTTGATGCTCGTTCGGAGCATACAGGCATATGTTCTGGTCTGGGTGTATTTGTCCTTGTCATTGTGTATATTTCCGGAATTGTGAGTGTATAGCTATAAATAAATAAACGCTGCACACTCAACGGCCCCCATTAGGATAGTAATATCCTGTGTCGGGGGTCCGGAAACATTCACAATCACAAGGACAAATACACCCAGACCGGAAAATATGCTTGCATGGTCAATACAAACATATTATGTTCGAGCGGGAATCGAACCCGCGACCTGTGGCGTTTAAGGCAGGTTCGCTACCGCTGCGCCACAACGTCGTCAAAACTATGTAGTTGCACATCAAAATGGTGTTGTACCCTCAGACAAGGTCTCTGAAGGTATCTGACCCAAAAAATTATATTGCGTCCTTTGACTTTTGAAACCCTGAACATAAATTTTCAGTGAGCTATTTTACCTTATATCTACATCCTATTTAATGTAAATTATGTAATATTCACCGACAGTAAACAAAAACATTTTTCGTAGTCTGTCTATTCATATGTAAATTAATAACCTTTTTGCCGTGTGAAGGTTTTTTTGGATTTAATTAATTAATTTATTCCAAATTAATTAAATTAACTAGACAATTTGGACAAAACACAACATAACAACACGCCAAAAGGCTCGAGGAAATCCAGAGTAAGCATCACTCTCAAATGGAGGCCCTACTGGAGAGGGTTGACAAGACCTACAAAGAGTCGGAGGCCGCTCGATGGCTCGTTTACGATGCTGAGGCTCACATCAAGGACCAGTCCAAGCGCCTTGAGGTCCTTGAAAAGAAGCTCGAGCGTGCCACGCCGGTGGCCGCTGACCCCCCCATTCAGGTTGACTCGGTGGTGTGCGATGTGGCAATAGAGCTCACTCGCTTGTCGTCAGAGATCGCGCAGCTAAAGGAAGGTATCCTGCTGAAGCCCAAAAATGACGCTCCTGAGATTCTGGTCTCTAGTGCGCCACTCTCTGGACCTTCTTCGCGACTGAATCGCACCTACGCTGAGGCTGCGTTCGCCCCAAAACACGGGGTCTTAATCGAATCTGCGGACCCTCGACACACAAGCGACGATATCCTGGCCTCTGTAAGGAGTCAGGTGGACGTCATTGGCATGGGACTGGGAGTTAATAAAGTCCGAAAGCTCCCTAAACAGAGGGTAATTATAAACTGCGACACGGCTAAAGATAGGGACAGGCTGCAGGCCGCGATAAGAGACAGAGACCCTAAGCTGTCAGCGCGACCCGCCCGCTCGAGAAACCCCCTGCTCAAGTTGGTGGGTGTCATAAATGACCTGAGTGACTCCAGGATCGCCGAGGCGGTGTTCAGCCAGAACCTGGGGATCTTGGAGGGGGCGAAGCTCACAGGTGACAACTTCAAAATAGTACGACGCACCAAAGGTAGAGGCAGTCTACTGGTCAATGTTGTGGCCGAGGTAAGCCCTGATATCTGGTCTCTCCTAAGGGATAAAAAGCTCCGTATTGGTTATCAGGTGATCCCAGCTGTTGACCAGTCGCCAATAACCCAATGCTTCAGGTGTCTGGGCTATGGCCACCAAGCCAGGGAGTGCACCAACAAGACCACCTGTGGCTACTGTTCTGGCGAACATGACACAAGGTCTTGTGAAAACAGGTCTTCTGTTCCCAAGTGTGCCAACTGCACAGTAAGAAGGCATGCTGACACCGCCCACCCGGCCTACAGCATAGAGTGCCCGGAGTGGCAGAAATGGGACCGTATAGCCAGGGCAAATGTGTCCTATTGTTGAAGCTGCGGGCACCTCGACCAAAATACAGCACTCAGTATTAAACATCGCCCAGTGCAATCTCGGCCGCGGGCTTGCAGCTACGAATGAATTCCTCCACGAAACATCGCATAAAAACTACACCGCACTCTTGCTACAAGAGCCATACGTGGGCTCTGTGGGTATGGTATCCCTACCTTTCCGCGTTGTCCAGAAAACGGGCAATCTACAGAAACCCGTCAAAGCCGCCATCGTTGTTCTCGATCCTAATCTCAATCTAGAAATTAAGTCTAGCTTAATAACTGAGAATGTCGCAGCCCTAAAAATAGTATACAATAACGTTAGCATAGCCTTGGTATCCGTGTACTTGGAAGGAAATGAAGATATTCTGCCGTACCTCCATCACATTGGCAGAGTTTTGTTCGAGCTTGACGCGACCCATGCAGTAATCGGCGGTGACATCAACGCCAAAAGTCCCTGGTGGGGCCATTCTGCTGAGGATAGTCGGGGTGCGTTAGTGACTAACTTCTTAGGACAGAATGATCTGGAGGTACTTAATGAAGGTGCTAAACCCACGTTCTTTGCTCTCCGAAGAAATGTTGTACACCAGAGCATAGTGGACGTAACCTTCTGCACTCAACAGATCCTAGACTGTGTGAAATCATGGAAGGTAGACGAAGACCTAGTGACTACGTCAGATCACCGTGCCATCACCTTCCAGGTTCACCTATCTAGAGAACACAGTGTCTCAACTCAGAGGAAGACCACCAGGAAGTACAGGAGCAGCAAAGCAAACTGGAGTCAGTTCAGTCGAGTTCTCCTGACTGAATACCAATCGGTGTCCCTGGATGTGGAGAGAATTGAATCCGCTTCAGACCCAGCGACGGTGGATGCGATAGTCTCGGACTTATCAAACTCTGTGAAACGCGCGTGCGAGGAATCCATGCCTCTGCTCAAGCCTCCTAAGCGAAGAACTCTCACCTGGTGGAACGACGACCTACGAGAACTGAAGAGCATCGTGATTAGGTCTAGACGACGGATTGCAAAAGCAGATCCTCGAAGAAGACAGTTTGTTGTCGATGCATATCGCGGAAAGCTGGAACAGTACAAGCAGGCCATCAGAGACGCAAAGACGGCAAGCTGGAAGGAGTTCTGCACCAAGCAAGAGAAAGAATCTCTCTGGGACAGGATGTATCGTATTCTCAGGTACTCAGGGAAAGTTCAAGAGGAACCTATGCTGGTGGATCAACGCGGCGTCGAGCTTAACGCAACACAATCTGCAGCTCTTCTAGCTGAAACCTTCTACCCAACCGACGATCCCTCGTCGGATATGCAGATACACACTAGCATAAGGACCATCGCAGACACACAAACAAGCTTTGATGCCGCCTCAATGCAACCCGTACTCTTCACAGCCCAAGAAATTTCGGAGATTTTCTCTAACATGAACCCCTCTAAGGCGCCTGGTGAAGACGGCTTTACATCGGACATCTGCCAAAAAGCTTTTGAAACTGTCCCGAACATCATGCTTGCTCTTTTCAACAAATGTCTGAGCTTGGGCCATTTCCCCATCGGGTGGAAATGCGCCAGAATTCGTATTCTAAAGAAGGTGGGCAAGGACGACTATACTCGACCGAAATCGTATAGACCCATAGGTCTCTTACCCATTTTCGGAAAGGTTCTGGAGAAACTGGTGTGCACCCGACTACTTTGGACGCTAGGGAAGGAAGGGATTTTGAACAAGAGGCAATATGGCTTTACCCCCCAGAGAAGCACAGAAGATGCCCTGTATGACGCAATCGGAGTCATTAAAGGAAATCTACAGCGCAAAGAGATCACGGCAGTGGTCTCTCTTGACATAGAGGGCGCCTTTGATAACGCATGGTGGCCGATGATCGTCAAACAACTCCTGGACATCGACTGCGAGCCCTTCACGCTCAACCTATTTAAGAGCTATCTTTCGGATCGCAGAGTCACCTTAGACTATGCCGGTACGTCGGTAACCAGAGCCACCAACAAGGGATGCATTCAGGGGTCCACTGGTGGGCCTCTGATGTGGAACATCATTATGAACCCACTGCTCTGGGAGGCGGAGTCACTTGAAGCACATGTCCAGGCTTTTGCGGATGATATCTTGGTAATCGCGTCGGCAAAAAACACCCACGAACTAAACAATAAAATTAACACAGCACTGAAAATGATTGCGGAGTGGGGCGACAGGAACAAACTCCGTTTTGCTCCCCATAAAACCCAGGTGCTCCTGGTAACCCGAAAGCGTAGGTATGACATACCTCAGTTCAAGCTTTACAACACGGAGCTTGTATTTTCGCCGAGCCTTACTCTTCTAGGGGTTACTCTAGACCGCAATCTTAGCTTTACTCTCCATCTTGACAAAGTTCGTGACAAGGCTATCAGCTGCTACAAGTCTGTCGCCCGTGCAGCTAAAGCCACGTGGGGCCTTAACTCGGAGATCCTTACCACCATTTACTCTGTTGTGATCGAGCCTATAATCTTGTATGCAGCATGCGTCTGGGCACCGATAGCAGACAGGAAGTACGCGAAGCAAAGGCTAAATAGGGTACAGCGACTTTTCGCTATCAAAATCGCCAAGGCCCACTGCACAGTTTCACTTAATGCCAGCACCCTGCTAAGTGGAACTCTCCCGCTGGACCTCAGAGCCCGAGAGATCGCGGATCTCTACGAGATAAAGAGGGGGAAGCCCACAAATTTTTATCCAGGTAGGCCCATGGAAAGGAGAGCAAGCCCCTTCGATCTTCCTCACCCGGCATCACGTAGAAAATTGAACTTTGGCGTCATCAATACCCAGGAAGACTTGGAGAGCATCCCCAACAACTGTTGCAATATTTTTACGGATGGCAGCAAAATTGATGGTTAAGGTGGGGGCGGCGATTTCCCGTTGGGAGGCACGAGAAGAAAAGTCGAAGCACCTATATAGACTTGAGAATTACTGCTCCGTTTATCAGGCGGAACTTGTGGCGATTCTGCAATCATTAAAATTACTCAATGCAGGCAAGTTCGGAAGGAAGGCTGGCAACATCATCTCCGACTCCAGATCCGCCCTTCAGGCAATCGCAAACCCCAATTCTCTCCACCCCTTGGCCCTTGGGACCAGAGAGATTTTGAGTAAGTTGGAAAGCTCCGGTGGCGAGGTCAACTTTTTCTGGATCAAATCCCATGCAGGCATAACTGGTAATGAGAGAGTAGATGAACTTGCCAAGAAAGCGGCACTCACACTTAAGACCTCGGCTACTTACGACGCATTCCCGGCTTCCTCGGTGAAGTGGCACCTCCGCCAAAGGACCCTGGATCTCTGGCAGAGCAGATACCTTGGGGAGGATTCTGGCGCGACTACCAGGCTATTCTTCGATGATATTCGGCAGGCCCATCGCATTCTAAAAACGATCAAAAAGACCAACGCTTTTGCTCAACTAGTTACGGGTCACGGTGGGTTTGCCGGGTATCTCCATCGCTTTAAACTATCCGACAATCCGGGCTGTGTCTGTGACGTTGACATCCCAGAAACAATCGTTCACCTCTTATGCGAATGTCCACAGTTCGCTCGTCACAGATACAACCTGGAGATGGCTTGCGACATGTCAGTAATAAGTTCAAATTTGAAAATATTCATGTCGTCAGAAAACAGAAAAAAGTTTCTGGAATACGCAATGCATGTTATTAAAACTAGCAATTCAAGAAATAAAACGGTTCGAATCTCGTACGCAATAGATTGAAATTTAAATACTTAGTTTTATTTTTAGTTATAACCTAACCATAGTCTTTTAACCCTTAGTATATTTTTAGTCTTGCCTATTCCTAACCCTAATTTTAGTCCAGTATGTAAGTTATGTCATCCTTCAGTTGTGAGGGGAACCACGATGGCGGTGGTGGAGCCTCTCCCTTGCACGGTAGGGTCTGGTTCCAAATGGCATAAAATTATATAGCCTCATATTACTTAGTATAGTTTAGAATCGTAGGCGTTAAGATAAGATAAGATAAGATAATAAGTAAGTAACACTACTGTAACCCTGCTGTTTGCTTGGAAAAAAAAAAAAAAAAAATATATAATAAAAAATAGTTTTATGAAAACACAGAAACTAAGAGTAAAGTCAAAAAGTTGTTGCATATTAAAAAGCAACAGTTTGGAATAGCATTAAGAAAAAAAAAAAAAAAAACATAACAACATACTAATAATTTATAATCTACCAAATAATGGTATAAAATATTTATAATACAAATAATTCAGAAGAATGTCACCTGGTTTTTCACAATATAAATATAAATTACTTAATACATAACATAACCTCAGACAACATAATATGCGCCCGACATATCATCAAATATTTTTACTTTTTAGTAATGCATTTGAGTATCATACAAGCTACCGTCTACATTGTACTATACTGTGACGTCCGGTAAATATAAGGTAATAAACTTTACTGCCTTCCTCCTTTTTTCTGCTTTCGTAAAGTAAATCTGCTCACGGGTAAATGGCGTCCTGAGGAGAAGAACAGGTATTCGGTTAACCCACTAGAAATTATTCAGTCTGGATTGTATACACCCCATCTATTTTTTTTATGTTTTATTATTAATTTTGATTGAGTAACAGACATCCAAACATACAAACTATTACAATTATTATATTAGTAGTATTGAAACTTGACGGTAAAACGACCTATGGGTTTTCTAATAATATTTAATTTTTACGCTAATGCTCGCTCCTTATACAAAATTATTAATTTAGGTCTTTAAAGGAGGTCCTAAACAAATGATGGCTCTATGGAGCGACATTGTCAGTATCTGGCAAAGCTCCTTAAATATGATTTAAAAAAAAGAAAGAAATTTTCATATCGCATAGTTCCAATGAGTCCGTCCATTTACATAATCATCTATGATGAAGATGAAACAATAATATTATTAAAATAGCACACAATCGCTTTATAAATGTGGACAAATTTATAACAAGATGACTAATTAGTGAGAAAATATGTCGTTTTGTACATATTGATATCATTAATTACCAGAGAACTCTAAGTTTACTTCGTAAGTCCTGCGTTGATATGCATGTATGTGTATGTATGTCTATGAATGTGTGCGTCTATGTATATATTTGTGTTTGTTTAACGATAACTTTCGAATAGCTTATCAAATCCTTATATAATTTAGTAAATAGATATTATATTGACAAAATGTATAAGTTTAAATGCGAGATTATTGTTTTTCTGTCTATATATACGAGTATAAAAGGGGAAGACCTGTCTGACATATAGACGCCCAGCCTACAAAGCTGTTTTTTTTCACAGGTGTTGTTTTTAAAACGTCAATGAGCAATAAGAAATGATATTTCAAAATTCAACCCATAAGGAGGTAAAAAGAGGGCTGAAAGTTTGTAAAATCATGAAATTTGTTTTTAGGCTAACTAAATTAGGCTTCTTAAATTCCAGTCCTGAAAGGATGTAGAAGGCGTTAAAGTTATATATTACAATCGTTATTGACGCGAGCGAAGCCGCTGGAAGAAGCTAATCTTATTGTATCTTAATATAATTAATACGAAATACAGACAAACAGCTGCTTAACAGCTTATTCTATATCAGTGTTAAGTATAATTTTATTACAAGTTTTCTGTTTTGTATGTTTATTATTATGATACCGGTTTCACAACAGACGTTTTGCGCAATTTTACATTATCGCTATTAGTGTGGGTGTATGTAGGTCAAAAACGAAGTGATTACAAGTTACCTATGCAATATTAGATACCCATGTCCAAAGTTCGTTAACTCATCAAAACAGATGACGTAATGACAACCGATTTAAATTTTTTTCATTCTCATAATTATTATTGTCATATAATAATTTTTACCTGGATAACAGAGCTTAGGGGGTTGCTTTTTTGGTGAGTCAGATATAGATACAAATAAAATGCGTTTATAAAGGGAAACTTGAAAAAAAAAGTGAAAAATATAGTCGGACTGGAGACATCTGGACTCGAACCGGGAAAAACACGGATAAGACGACATTTTCTAAAAATGAATCCTAGCTAGATCGTTTTATCGCCCCGAAACCTTTTTCCGACTATATATATATTCCAAGAATTTGTCGTTTATATGTACTGTATAATATATATTTGTTTAAGAAAAAATTTAAATACGATTACCTTAATAATATATACATTCACTGTAGTCACTAAAAGTCAATTGTTGTCATGAAAAAAATCATCATCAAAATCATTCGCATTTTATTTTATTTTAAGTGATTTCATAATAGCAAACACGCAAACCACGTAAGCTGTCTATGAAAACTAATAACTCTAGTGATTAAATGTAAGTAGTAGGGGGAGGATTTAGAAAGGAAAGAGAATATGCTTTCCGGAACTCTAGAGTGTTAGAACTGACCAAACGAAATGAAACAATACTGTAAAATGTAAATATCAATACTGACACTTCTTGTAGATATTATGTTTCCGGACCCCCAACACAGGATATAACTATCCTAATGGAGGCCGTTGAGTGTGCAGCGTTTATTTGTTTATTTATTGTTTTATTTTTGTGAGAGTAGAGGTAGCAAATTCTTCGAGCTGGTTTATTCGTGTCTAAAACAGCAAAGATCTGCTTCTACTGAGCTGAACTTGTTAGCTATGCTTGTCTGCTTGAAATAATATGTTTTGGAAAGAAGAATAAGATATTTAGAGTAAATGAATATTCAATTTTATTAAAGATCAACGTCCAACCACTACAATAATTTCTGTTCTTCATTAATGCATTAAAAAATATTGGAAAAATAAACTCTATATATTACCGCTGTAAAATTTAAATAATTTTTAATAAAGAATGTCTATAAATTGCCTATCTTTAATAATCTATCTTATCTTTAATAAGCATATAAGAAGTTTAATAAAACTATTATTTTCAAGTATTTTTATATAAGAATATTAAAAACAACGTATAAATTTTAATAACATAATTATAATACAGGAAATTACAGAATTTTATCTTTGTTAGTGATAAAAAAACAGTTATGTATATGTTTGTTATTAGAATAAAAAATGCAAATGTTTATATTTACAATCCAATAATATATCCCATTTACCTTATAGGAGGTAATATCTGATATATTTTTGTTTGCGGGGGAGAAATATGTTTATTTCTGCTCATGTCGAGTTTCATGACACGATGATGGTCATGGGATCCCAATAAAAAATTACTCGATGGCCAACGTCATTACATATGCCATATTCTGGGATCTCTAGCAAAATGAGCCAACGGATCCTGTCAAATACTCTACTCTGCACGTGACTTGCACAGCTTGGTCCCAAGAGAATGAATTAATACTAATGCCTGCCTACATTATCTCAATGCCTTCTTTCGACTGACGGCTGTATGCTTAAAACTCGAGGTAGCGCCCTATGTATATATGCCCGGGTATAAATTCGAGGAGCCAAGTCGCCTTTGTACAACGAAAGCCTCGCAAAAAAGACTGGCTAACAAGAAAACCGGTAGAGAGATCTCATGCGATCGTTTTCGCCAGTATCCCGTTCTCCACGTGAGGCACACACTGGAGGTTTTCTATGTGAATTCCCATCGTAACCATAATGGTATTAAATCACGTTCAAATTATCTTGCACAGATATTGCACAAGAGGGTAATAGCCTTGTCATCGCCCTCGTCAACCAGGCTCCGTAATTCAAACAATTAATATTAAAATATAAAATAAAAATAAGACAGACTTAACTAGTCGCGTGAGCACCATTTGACACATAAGTAGAGTACCTAATTGTAGTGAAATTGTGTGTTTTCTCTTTAATAAATGGCCTGCTTTGAAATAGGATTAATTAACGTGGTGCGAATTGTAGTTATTTCTTTAGAATATGTTACAGAATTTTAAAAGATTAAAAAAGGTAGTAGGTATAAGTTATGTTAGAACTATCATATACTTTTCAGATCTATTTTATTTCTATTTAAAATACCCATATATTCGGCAAACAACCCGCTAAGCCTTGGTCGGTGCTTGTTTGGTTGTTTCAAATCCCACATGATAGCCTTGATCACAGGACAAGAATAATGTAGGGTATTGTCTTGTCGTGCGGTCTTGACCATTAGAGGATAAACTACTTAATAATAATAAGTTAATTAACAGTAAAAATTTAATGAATAAATAAAAAAGTGAATCTCTTATTTTTTTTTATCTTTCGATTTACCTAGTGATCCTGTGAAGTTTGGAAGCGATCAAGAGACTCTCGGTCGCGTGTACCACGGGGGCAGATGC
The DNA here is from genome assembly GCA_023373885.1 of Hestina assimilis. NCBI lineage: Eukaryota > Metazoa > Arthropoda > Insecta > Lepidoptera > Nymphalidae > Hestina > Hestina assimilis. The sequence goes on along the minus strand of CM041747.1, from coordinate 9,820,738 downwards.
TTGTATATATAATTTGTGTCATAAGAATATTTTAATTATAATAAAACTGTAAAATTTTGGTGTGCGAAGCTTAATTTTTTTATTTTTTCGTTTACAGGAACTAAACAGATCCTGCATAGTGTTAATGGGCGGCTTCGCCCGAAACAGTTGATCGCTATTATGGGTCCATCAGGCGCCGGAAAGTCAACGCTACTGGATGTACTCTCCGGTTATAGAATCACCGGTGTTGGAGGTGCTATATTTATCAATGGACGAGGAAGAATTATGAGTAAGTTAATTAATAAACGTAACTAATTCAACGGCCACCATTAAGACAGTTACATCCTGCATCAGGTGTTGTCGATCCGGAAACACATATAAACTCGGCACAACCACCCAGACCCAATTCAAGAGTAGCCGAAATATCTATAATGATGGATTAGACCTCTACGTATCACGGATACGTATACGAGTATGTATAAATAATCTCCCGAATATATGAAAGAATCTGTCATAATTAGTTCATGTGCGCGCTTTAAAAAGTTAAGTAGTAATAACTAACCTGGGAATTTATAGATGATTTATATTTATAGACGACTTATAGGAAGATATTTTATCCTGAATGGTTTATTATATTTGTATGGAGATTTTGATATTTTACTAATTAAAACTTTCTAAATTTATTTTATTTAAAAAGTCAACAAAAAAGAGAATCGTCAATAAATATCAGAATTGCAGACCTAATCCTTTTTGAAATCGGCTACATAATAATAAAATTGAAATAAAATGACTAAAATGACTTGCAGAAAATTTTAAGAAAATGTCATGCTACATCCAACAAGATGATAGAATTCAGGGTCTGCTAACTGTAGGAGAGAACATGAAGATTGCGGCCGACCTGAAACTGCCCACAAATTTGGACAAGTACGAAAAAGGAGAAGTGGTAAGTTATCTTATCCAAATCGATTACGATTTAAGAGTCACTTTTGTAAAGTGTTTATTCATTTATTTCAATTAATTCCACACTATATAGTATATTGAGATGAAAGGTATAAATAGTTCAAGAGAGAAGAGGACTGATATTATTGTTATTATTATTTTATTTTTTTTTGATTATTCTATTCGCAATTTTACATCATTGCCATTTTATTATATTTTGATTATATTGTTTTAATGTTACTATTTTAAAATGAAGAGTTACCTTAAATAGTTTTTCGTTTCATTTATTTTTGGGAAACTTTATGTACATTAGAAATTCAATTATATCTTTATGAGTCTTTAACTTATTTTGAGTTGAAATAGTCATATACTCGTAGTTTGTGAACAATCTAACTTTCAGATGTATAATAGCAATGAAAAACCTGTCAGTTTTACGCTATACAAAATTATTATGTTAATTTAGTACAACATAAAAAAATATCATCATTGTTTGTCTACTAATGATGCTTATATTCATGAACTATACATAGCTATAGAAAAAATAAGAATAAATAAAACAATGATGCTATTATGTCTATTAAGCAGTTTTAATGTATAACTATGAAGGTTTTGATGATAAAACATTTAACAAAAACTTCGATTAAAATAATAACCTGAACTGTGGTTTTATTTTAGATGTTTTTTATACTTAGTAGCATGTTATTATGTGAAATAGTTTTTTCTTAATTACAGTTTTAAATAAATTTAAATGATTGCGTAATTTTACCGTAATAACAAAAAATACATTTTAATTTATAATGAACAATTGAAATTTTTACATATTTCTGTATTATTTTACCTTTTGCCTTTTTCATAAGAGCCATATACATATGCATATACATTCTAGTAGTTCGTTTTTGATTAATCTCACGGAAACCTATTATTTTTCTGAGATGAAAATTAGCCTATATATTTATCCAAGTAACAATCTATCTGTGTGCCAAATTTCATTAAAATTCATTTTGCCGTTTTTGCGTGATTGAGTTGCAAACATTAATTTCCTCAGCTCGTAATATAGGCAAAACTTAATAGATTTAAACATATAAGAAGTCGTAAAATTATTTTTAATCATAGGATAGATATAGAGTAAATTTCTGTGGAACACCATTTGTGATTTGTTTTTATTAGTTAAATTATTTCAGATCGAGGATATCCTAACTAACCTCGGGTTGTATGAACACATGCACACTCGCGGAGCGCAGCTGTCTGGGGGGCAACGAAAGCGACTCTCCATTGCTCTAGAACTGATCAACAACCCCCTTGTCATGTTTCTTGATGAGCCTACCACGTAAGTTTAATTTTACAAATACTATTGAAGTTTGCATTTTTAGCAGTTTGATTAATTATAGCGTTAAGTTAGGGTTATTTTTTAGTTTATCATAATTATTTGGGCTACTTTTCTTAGCTTACTTTTTACTATAAAACTGTCATGTGTATAAATACCCAATCTAAGTCTAATAAATTACAGGCTTTACCATAAAAAAAATATCCACAATCATTCTAGTTGTTTTTCGTGATGCTCAAACAAAAAAAAATCTATACTGAAAACTTTTACAAAATCAATATTTTGGACTCGGGAACATCATAATATCATTATCAATCAATTCAATTATTGTCAACATCTTAAACGTATACAGAGTCTTCAATCAAGTTAACATTGTCTAACTATAACTTTTTATTCTTCCAGAGGATTGGATAGTTCGTCCTGTACCCAAGTCGTACAACTCTGCCGAACCCTAGCTCACCAGGGTCGTACTATCGTATGTACAGTCCACCAGCCATCTGCCTCGCTGTTTGCTCTTTTCGATCAAGTTTACGTACTAGCAGCTGGAAATTGTTTATATCAAGGGACAACGAGGCATCTTGTTCCATATCTCGAGGAAGCTGGAATTCCATGTCCAATTTATCACAACCCAGCAGATTATGGTATGTACAATTTCCAGTATTAATTTAGCTTTTTATAACTAGAAATTTGCCCCTAACTCAGACCAGCTTATATTTAAAATTCTATTCTAAGAATATTTAAAAAATTTCATAAGTACTTAATCCTCTTAAGATAATGGTTTAGTTGTTAGCGTCGAATACCTAAATACTTAAATATATATAGCAAAACAAATCACAGAATATTCGATAAAATTCAGCTAGCATATTTAGCATACCTAGCATCATATCCAGCAAATAAATATAATTTAAAATTTTATTTTACTATAATTTCAGTAATTGAATTGGCATGTGGTGAATACGGCGATGATAAAATATCACTCCTAACCACAAGGGCCGATAATGGAAAGGCCCTGCAGTGGTTTGACGATCCAAGCGACATACCGTCAATGGAATCATTAAGAAAGCAATACCCACTAAGCGTGATGCGGGAACTTGACAATGGATCAGGATCTGAAGAAACTTCGCAGTCGAATCAAAGAATGGTACTTATAAAGCGAGGATTTCTCAAAGCGAAACGCGATCCGGTAAATATCATATTAAACTCTAAACTTTATAAAACCACGAACGATATGCGAGTTTTAAAGTTACGTATGTATGATACGTATGCTTTAAAACTTTATAAATTAGCAATGGCGGATTTACTAGAAGGCTGAGTAAGATTCAGCCTAGGGCGGCAAATTTTTGAAGCGGCGAATTTGGGACCGATTTTTCTTCTGCTACCTCATAAAAAATTTTGTTTGTCTTTCTGATATTTTACAGGTAGAAATCTGCAACAAATTTGTCCATGACTTTCTCCTCTCACTTGGCACTGTACCTTCCGAGTAGCAAACTTCCATATTCTAGAGTTGTTACTCTCGCCAGTTCGCCACCCCTCAACTACTACTCGGCCTTGTCTAACACAAGGTCAATTGTAAAAATAATCTAGGACATGACAATTATTGAGACAAGGGCGGCAAAAACCTTACAGCCTATACCTTGAAAATTATTAAATCCGCCACTGGTAATTAGCATTAGATAATGGAATCGTTATTCCTTTTTTATGTACATTAACTAAAATTTGCTCCTATTAATTACCCCATTAATATTATTATTCATTTTATTTCAGACGATGACTCATCTGAGACTAGTCGTTAATGTAGTTGTAGGTATTATGTTGGGAGCTCTCTTCATCAACGCCGGCAACGAAGGCTCTAGAGTACTGGAGAATTACAACCTGTTATTTGCAATTTTGATGCACCACATGATGTCACCTATGATGTTGACTATTCTAACATGTAAGTTAATCATAGCATGATTTATGACAAAATCAGAGATCCAGTTTGTGTTCTAATGAGTCTTTTCGTATATTTAGTATTACAAAATAGTCACAATTCTCACGGCTCGCTTTGACATCTCTATGAGGTGATAATATTCATTAGTGTAGAATTAATGAATATTCATTCTCTCTTTAATTTTTGAAACCCATACATGTTTAGAAATAAAGAAACAGATTACAGACTTTGAATATAATACAAGGTTCTGAATGATTAAGATTCTTACAGGAATATTATACTAATTGACGAGAACAGTGAAAAATTATTAAGGCTCTTCACAGACAGTAATATAATATAATGCTATTCTAATATTTTTATTACAATTGTTTTCAGTTCCGTCAGAAATGTCAATTTTACTGAAAGAACATTTCAATAGATGGTACTCCCTTGGGTCTTACTACATTTCCATAACACTAGTGGATCTACCGATTTCTGTGAGTTTTTTTTTTGTATTAGTATTTAATTATAAACGGTAAAACATACGTCTAGCGACTGATCAATATCTTTGCGATTTCACATTTTTTGCTTATTATGATTAATTACTAACGATTCGTCACTTTTTCTTTACTTCCTTTACAAATCATTTATAATTAAGACCAATTCGATTATTTTCTAAAGTATTAATCAACTACAATTTTATAGCTTTAAAATATATAACTTTTAATTTCTATTCTCCTTCGCCATGTTATGTTAGTAACTATGATAAAGCTCACACTTCTCCTCGCACAAAAATATATATCAGTGTATGACAAATCTAATTTCTATTATGGAGATCATAACAATAATAATGATCATACTAAACTATTTTATATATTATATAACACTAATTTATAAAATTTCAGATAATATCTTGTGCCATATTCAGCGTTATCGTATATTTGATGTCATCTCAACCATTAGACATCTCACGCTTTGCCATGTTCTTCGCTATATCGGTGTACACTGTGCTGGTTGCACAGAGTTTTGGCCTGATGATAGGAGCCGTTTTTAATGTTGTAGTAAGTTGTAATTGTAAAATAATTCATATACTTTTAACAAATTAGATTTTTTATTCTTATTAAATGTTAAAATACTGTCGGAATGACGTAACGAGATTGACGAGAATTCAACATGTTGTTGTTGAATTTACTTTATTATTATTAAACATATGTATGATTAATAAAACTCGAAAACACAATAACTATTTTAATGGTCGACTAAATATACAAATAAAAAAATTACCAGTCAAGTGCGTTGTGGACCACGCACAGTTGAATCTAAAGGGTTCCGCAGCATGGTTATATAATAATATATATAATAATAACTTTATTTTGATCAACAATGGATCATATGTTGTTAGTAATACAAGTATCTTACGCCTATTTGTTAGTAGTATTTAACCTAAGACAGGATTAATTTGTCAGCACGTGAATCCGATAGCAGTGATTCACATACAAACATTTCTTCTATTAACAAATGCTCTCAGGACGCCACTTGAGCTGGAAAGAATCCTGCGCAACAACGATGTGCACCGCTTTCGCATAATGGTATAAAACAGTCCACATACGCCTCGGCAAACATCCCCGATGCACTACAAAAACGAGGCATACCCATTAGCATCCTGAAAGCATTGTTATATTGTACACGCAGGGCGTTGTACTGTTTCCGCGTATAGTCTGCCCACAGACTACTAGGGTAAAATGTGGTGCAGTAAGCTCTGACAAGCGTTATTTTGACTGGCATTGAGCAACGAGCAAACCTGCGAACAATCATATTTGCCCTAACAGACAAAGCCCTGCGTTCTCTCTCAATATCTGCATTGTCTTTCAAGTCATAGAATACTACATGGCCAAGATATTTAAAGCATTCAACTCTCTTTAGTGGAACCCCATGTAACTTGATGGCAGGTACAATAGATGGAATCGATTTTCCCCTGGCCTGAAAGACCATGCATTCGCTTTTCTTACAGTTATAGACTAAGCCATGACGTTTGAAATAGTTCTCACAAAGACTTAGCAGTTTTGCTAATCCACAGAACAGATGCACTCAGCAGAACCATGTCGTTTGCGTAACTAATGTTATTAAGACAGACTCCGTCAATATGACATCCGACATGAGTGCTACTAAGCGTCTGTATTAGGGCATTCACATACAGATTAAACAACTTGGGTGAGATCAGGCCACCCTGCCTCACCCCACATTCCAACCTGTAAGACCTTGAGTAGCTCTCTGGCCATCGCACAACAGTAACCTGATTTTCATACCAAAACTTAAAAATCCTGTTGATCTCTTCAGGCATACCAGTGAGAGAGTTTTAATTTCTGCCATAAGATATCGTAATTAACCAGGTCAAATGCCTTGGATAAATCGAGAAAACAGGCGTAAATGGGTGATGGTAAGGTTATGAGGAATCTTAACGGTTTTAAAAATAATAACGGATTAAAACCGACCGCAAAAATAAGTTGGTAATTTCATAGTAATTATTAAAAGTAATATGAAAAACAAAGTTATGGGAAAAACTTATATATCTCTTAAATTTATAGACTTATCTTCTTCAAACTAAATGTGGATGAAAGTTCATGTGGTATTCTACAAGCTCAAATTTTTCCAGAATTTTAAATCCCATAGTTCAAAAGTTAGAGGGGGACACGATTTTTACGACTTTAGGAGCTAATATCTCAACAACTACTGGCTTAATGAAAAAACTCAAAATCAAACCTCCTTATCATTTTAAAAGAACTATCCAAAGATATCTCACACGTTGCCATACGTTTAAATTTTTTTTTTCAATCGTCTGTTACATGTATGGACTGCTACCCTTAATTCATATATATATTAAGATTTTATTACAAAATCCTTGTGCGGTTCATGGAATACACCTAATTAGTAAATTTCGTATAGATAGAGTCAATGGTCTCCCAGTAAAATGACTGTGACATACGGACGGACGGACGGACAGACGGACAGACGTACAGACGGACGGACGGACGGACAGACGGACATGACGAAACTATAAGGGTTCCGTTTTAGCCATTTGGCTACGGAACCCTAAAAATGGTACTATGTGAAATGATGAATGATGCGTCGCTTGTCATTGCAAAAGGAATGGCCGCAGGCCGGGATGTCGTCCATGAAACGGGAGGTGTAGAGCGGCAGCCGCGCATAATCCAATCATATTTGTTTGCTTGTTCGCAAACACACTTGACTTGGACTGTCTTAAAGTTAATTTGTCTCAGTTTCATATTTTTCAAAGAAAAATGCTAATTTCTATAACATTTGTTGACAGAATGGAACATTCCTCGGCCCAACTTTGTCAGTACCAATGATGATGTTCGCTGGCTTTGGCGTTACGTTACGAGACTTACCACCTTATCTATACTGGGGCTCCTATGTCTCGTATTTACGATACGGACTTGAAGGTTACATTGGCGCTATATATGGCCTAGATAGACCCACCTTGGAATGCAATGAAGCTAAATACTGCCATTACAGGTAAGTTTTTCAGAACGTTTAAGCTTGATCGCATAATATCTAAAGTTGGCCACTCATAAACTCACCGTAAATTTGAGATTCCTCATCTACAGTCAAGATTCGACATAAGCCTTCATATATGTATATCATATATAATGGGTACAGTATAAGAAGTGCTTACTATAATTTGAAAAGCTTATTACTAAACATCATTGAAGTTAGCTTGAAGTATATGGCTTACCCCTGTTAGAAAATAATTACAGCCTGCGTTCAGTTAGCAACAGATACATCACGGTACGTTACTTGAGATAAGGGGTAACATTAAAAGAGAAGCTCTGAAAAGGAAAGGAAAGAGAATGTTCTGTATGAGGATACATCTTGTGGGCTTAGAATTTTATATATATACTTGTAAACGTATAGATTATTATTATTAGTAGGTCGAACCTTTTACATCTACAAAGGTGTTTTATTAGAATTGACTTAAATTCAGCTAACTAATGTACATCTAGCTACATAAAAAGTTTAATCTGTAACGTAGCTTAACTATTGACATCATCTTTTTTTAGTTAGCGCTATACTTGAGTTGCTAACCCAATTGAGAACGAAAAGAAGAAGGGAACAGGGGTTGGTGGGAGATTAGGTCTTGATGCTGATATTATTACTTTACGCCGATTTTCGATGAGATGCGAGATACCTCCCCTGTCGAACCGGCCATTTGTGCTGGAAGGAGCATGGCTCTACAATTACTAATATCTTTCTACTTTTCATTTCCAGATATCCACGGACGTTCCTAAAAGAGATCGCCATGTCTCCAAATATGTTCTGGTGGGACATCATTGCTCTCACCATCACACTGTTCGTTCTAAGAACAGCTGCATTTTTGCTACTCAAGTGGAAACTTAGCGCTGTTCGATAATAACTCACTATCATTCTTATTTCTGTATATAATTGAAAATATTTTTGTAGTATTAGTAGTATTCGTATCGCTCGTATTTGTGATGGATTTTTACTGCTCAAGTAGTTTTAATAGTTCCAAGTAATATGTAAATAAAATAATTATTATGTTGCAAGGTGTTTTAGAGTTATTATAATATTAAATTATTAAAGCTATCGTGAGTCATTATTTAACTTAATGTAAAATTTAACGGCTAAATCTTAACGAAACCCACTCATGATCATGAAGGAACTCCGATGGGTCCGAAATTAGTCGGCACCTAAGTCGATTGAACGTGAGGTTTAGCCGTTAAATTTAAGTTATTATATTATATTGTGTTAAAGAGATTTTAAATGAAAATTTTGTTTTTATTAACGAAATATTAACAACGATATTACGGGTCGATTTTAATAAAGATTTAAATCCTGGAAGCAGAAACTGTATTCAAATATTTATTGAGAGAATATTTAGTTACTTTTTGCAAATTTTTCTGATATGGCTTTAGATTTGTAATTATTGTGATCGTAAAAGGGGCTGTGAAAAGGAAAAGTTTACATCATTCCAAAATATCGCTATTAACAACGATTTCAATGAAAATTAAATTATTTGAAATTTGAGTATTGAAAATATTAGGATAGCAATACTTGAAAAAAAAACGCCATACAATGTTCTGTGATAAATAAATATTGTTGAATAATCAACCTGCCTGTCTCCTTCTTGCCAATTATTTAAATGTCTATCAAAAAATCGAAATCTAAAATTTCTTAAAGTAAAACGTAATATTTTCACTCATAATGTCTTTATTTAAAAAATTTTGTCTAAAATATATCTAATGTATGTAGGTATTATAAATAAGTCAATTCATATTATGTTAAGCTATAAAGACTCTTTATTCAGAGCGTGTGGGATGGGACGATACTTGGGCGCGGCGCGTTACTGTGTGCTACGTATAGAGTGCGTAATTATCGATAATTTTTTTGATATGAAGACTTTCTTCTTTACAGCATCGTATTTCTTTCGAAATATTTAAAATTAACTGCCAGGTTACCTATTGCAACAAATATATAACTCAAATCTACAAATAACTATATCTCCATTCAATAAAAATAATCATGTGAATCGGACCAGTGGCTCCTTAATCAAAAATAGGGACAAAATGTAACACTTATGCATATCTTTAAAACCATATTTATAAGACACATAAACTGTTCCCAGGTAAACTATCGAAAGTTTAATTTTTTATTTTTGTTTACGCTTAGCATAGAGGTATATTTTAAAGTGGGAACAAAAATAATTATAATAATTAGTCCAAAGAGCTTTTTTATATTTAAATAATATCGTAATAAATAAGTAACGTAAAAGTTAATCAAACAGACAAAGTTATCCATAAAATTACTCACTTTCGAGACTTTACGTGGGGACAGTCAACATACGTCGCATGCAAAATTGAGTTAGTCACGCCAGCTTTCAGTTCAAATTTCGTCCCGGTGGACTTAAATTACTGCAATGGACTAGGGTCCGGGGGACCAAAGACTAATATTTTATAAAAAAAAGGTCCTAGGCTATATGTGTGTATAATTAATATTAGGAGTTAAGTAGCTTGTAATTCTGTAGTATATATAGTAGGTACATGACGATTTGTATTATATCAAGTGACTATTGAGATATAATTATAGACGCTAAAAACAATGACAATATATCCTTTTTAAAATGTAATGTTTAAAATGGCGTGCATTTCATAAATGGTGGTAATTTAACATAACATTTAATTAAAGGTTTTTGAGGTGTAAAATTAAAAATTAAAATAATTCCGTTTTTCATTACCTTTTGCATTTATTCATAGTGACTTGTTTAAAATATAACGTTATTTTGAAAACACTATAGGCAAATGACTGTCGGCCGATGAGTTTGAAAAGCGAAAAAGGTGAAAAATTAAGAAAGTATAGGGTTATAGTTTGTTTTTAATTATCACATAATTATTGTGATCTCAGAATATTTAATGATTGTAAATACAGGGGGAAAATGATGGCGGCTTTATATTAATGTTGATAAAGCTTTGAGTTCGTGCTGCATCTCGTAATCGTTCGTCTTCGGAGCCCGCTCTCGGAAGGGTCCGTATTTTATCTTATACCATTGTGTCATACTCGTATATTTCTCATACCTCTCTTATGTCTTATAACATTGTAGTATATTTACTTTATTTTCATACAGTTTTATTTAAACAAAATAACAGTCCTTATCAAACTTCCACAAACCTTAACTGGAATTAATGAAGCGTACGTTCTGTATTATTTGTATAATTATTTCTATACGACTTTCCCCACATTAGCTCAATTATAAACCATTGTAGTATGTGGAAGAATAAGTATTTTATAATAGAGAGGACTATGAACACGAACAACTGGAAACAACTGAGTTTTTCAATAATGCTGTATACTGCTTCGCCGCTTAAATGACTAAATATAACCCTGTAAACAAAAAAAAGAAGGAAATTAAAATTAATAATAAAAAATAAACGATGCACACTCAACGGCCCCCACTAGGATATCTGGTTCGCGGGCCCGGAAACAAACACATGGATATGGACAAACACACCCAGACCGTAAGACATGCCTGTATGGTCAATACGATCATATGCTCCGAGCTGGATCGAACCCGTGACCTGTGGTGCTTAAGGCAGGTTCGCTACAGGACACAACGTGGTTAAATAAATTAGAAAAAATCGGAACATCCATATTCTAAATGGAAAGTTTAGTTACTGTTCTTTATGAAAAGCAAATTAGTAAACACTATCTTATTTCACTTATCTATTTTTATTAATAATCTTAATAATATTGTTCGTAACTAAAAAGTATAAAATAATAAATGATTATAAATATTTGGACAGAGTATTTTTTACTTAGCAGGCTTTTTTAAAATATTAATCATAATAATAAAATTATTTGTCGCATTGTTAGCATTCTGAATAACTTACACAACACAGTATAAAGCGCAGAATGCCAGCATCAATGCTATACCAGGTATCAAATTAGGTGGTTTTCGCCGCGGCAGGATCAGTATATCAATTAGAACCATAATCCCCGACACAGTGTGCAAGGAATGTTGCGCCCAGAATGGTAGATAATTGAATATGGCCACCGGGGCTATTAAAGCCGGATCCGTTGCCCACAGTATCCAGAAGGAAAGGTCACAATACTGTAAAAAGTTAACACATAAGTTAACGTATACTTAAGGTCTGTTTCAAATATTTAATAAAATATATTATCCTAACTTTATTATTATAATATATTACTTCTCTCTTCGCTGAGTTTTAATGTTAATTGAGTACATTTTCAATCATTTTTATTGCTTAATCACTCATAAAGAGCCGAAAAGTATATTAACGCTAAAAGCGCAATATAACTAGATTGAATTGCGCGCAATTAAAATTTTGCAATAAATGAATATAGGGTATACTCATGTTTCCCTTACATGTACGGACTAGCTGACTTTTTTAAATTATTTTTTTATTATTATTTCAATAGAAAATTGTGTACCGCTTCACAGAATACGTAATTCAGGATAGGGGATTTTAATATGTATACTTGTGAAATATTATTTCGATTTATTACTGTAGAATACTGTAATAGAATATTAATTTTCACCGCCGTAGAAAAAATTAACGATATACATGAATAGCACAAAAACAATGAATTCTAATCAGTTATCGCATAAAAACCGACCTTGACTGGAATAAATGTCATTTAACACGAAATGTTATATTGTTAAAAAACGTTGATGATGAGTTTTAGATTGGTAAAATTTAACAACTTTAAAATTTTACCAATCTAAAACTTCATAAACGTTTTACTTCTTCGTCCTAGCATAATTTACTCTTATTACTCTTATCCGGGTTAGACAGGTTACTAGTTTTTTTTTTTAATTTAACAACTTTAAAATTTAATAATTTTATTTTCGTGTTTTCTTTCGCTATTATACGAATAAGTAGGTACAGTATGGAGTATCTGCAATATTTCAAAATGTCTCAAATATCAGTGATTATATTATTATTATGCACACATTAATAACATAAATGAAAAAGTGTTATCACGACTAAACAATTAAAACGATCTTGGTTTGACATGGAAATAGTTTTATCCTTAGAGAGGGATATACTCGCAGTACTTTTTAATCACGAGAAATTTTAGCGCCCGCATAGGCAATCCGAGCGAAATCTACTTCAATTAAAATATTATTTGAACCAATATATGACATTATTTGAAAAATAGTTAGTCACGACGCTATAGAATCAATTTAATAGTACTTAAAGGTGTTAAACGATGGAGTAACGTTGATATGATAATTTTTTAAATTTTGATTTTTAGATACCGTAATATTATAATAAACGGTACACACTCAACGGCTCCCCTTAGGATATCACTATCCTACGTGACGGGGGTCTGGAAACGAGGACAAGGACATCCAGACCGGAACACAATCCTACTGCGTCACGTCGTCATTGGATAAAGGTAGTAAAAGCAAAATAGTTATGATATTATAAGAGACTAACATAAGCTGGCGGTTATAAAGCAAAAATAAATGCAAGTTAAATTAGGCATCTTTATTGAAATAGAAGTATGTATATCACTCATTTATTGCAATTTGTAATAATGATATAATTTTAAATTACGTTTTTTTTTTTCGAAAACCCCAAAAAACATTCCATTGCTACTATAAGTACGCATACTAGAAGTATACAGGTATTCTAGTACAATAGTGACAGTAAGTTAAAAAAAAATACTTAACGACATATAAATAAATTCATGTGTGACTTTTTTTCGGCAAGCATTGTGATACAAAGGTGACGTCATTGTTTATTATTTGATATTAATAGGGTATAAAGTTCATTAGGATACTCGATTTTAAAACAAAATAATGTACACACAGTTACAAATTGTAGAACGCATAATATTCCTTTTACAAAACACAGAAATATCAAAGCTTAAAACTGCTCTCCTGTAAAATTTTCTTTTTTTGCTATGACAGTCTTGCAATAAATGAGCGATATTTTGATTTGAATCTTTCATTCCATATTTCACGTGATTTCACCCTCTTCAAGTTGTTTATCGTGATAAACATTTTTCACAGTCGATACAGGAGGTAGGGCGTGAAATGGTCTGTATAATATTAATTTGCCTGGATTCCATTAGACCCTAATACTATACCGAAATTAAAGTCCTGTAGTGTTTCTTTTTTTATCCCACGAAATCCTAACATTTTTCCGAGACAAAAAGTATCTTTTGTTTTAATCAAGGTAACAATTTATCTGTGCACCGTATTTTACCCAAACCTGTGCAGTCGTTTTTGCATGATAGAGTAAGAAACATCCAAACATCCATACATTCAAAACTTTCATATTTTTTAAAACTTAATTTGACTAGCATCTCCATCTTCGTCTGCGTCGACCTCGGGACTATTTTCAGTGCAAAATGACAGTAGTTTGTATGCCTGAAGATTATCTAAAAGCTACTGTAAAAAAAACTATACACTTACCAACGTTGTTGGGAATATAATACTCGTCATCAGGCTATCTCTTAATTTCCTCAATCTTCGGACGTGAATCTCGCCCCAGTCGCCTTGCTTCTCTTTCCAATCGCAGTAGAAACATATTGGGAAGTAAGCCAGCATTATTAGCTAAAATACATTTTATATATTCATATTTGATATTTAAAAAAATGTATTTTTTGTACTTGTCTCTTTTTACCCGACTGCCGGAGGGTAATGTTTTTCGAGCGTATGTATGTATGTATGTATGTATGTCTATTTCTTTGTGACGCTCTACAGGCTAAACCCTTGGACGTACATCGACTTATAGGGTATCATTAGATTCGTCTAAAATGTGAGAGTGACATAGGCTACATTATTTTGACATGGGTTTCGCAGAAGCAAAGATATTCAAAGCGGAATATCACAGTTCGCTCAGAGCTAAAATCTGATGATGTTTCCTTGTAGAACTCAATAAAATAATACGAAAAGTACAAATAAAATTTTTCGATATATTGCTTAGTTTTCGAGATATCGATGATTGAATTTTGCGTTTTTTTTTTTTGGTCACTGATTGCCAATTCCACTCCCAATGTCTAGAATAATTAATTAAAGCATTTTCTATAAATAAAAAATACGGCATAGTTATGTAATAGGTAGATTAATAAATTAATTAAACTTCTAAAACGCAAACTATTATAATATATAATGTTATTCAATGTATTATACAATTAATAAATAATTAAGTAATAAAATATAGGAACAAGCATAATATATTATAATAAAAGTATTTTTCGATTCCTAGTCATGTAATTTGTTTAATGTAAAAAAATATAAATTTTAAGTGTCTGTACCTACATCTCGGATTCTTATAAAAATGTTACTCGGAACTAAAAACTAAATGATGAAATATCATATATTTATATTTTTTGCAAATGTCTGCCTGTTTGTCGGCTCTCCGCACTTCTTATCCTCTGACGCAATGCTGAAAAACTGCAATTTTCAACTTCAAAGTCAGCAAAGAAATGATAAAGCGTATTTTCGAGTAACATTCAGTTTTGTTTCGTAAAAATGCGTTCACTCCATCAATATTTATTGCAATCTTGATGACAACGTGAGTCAAGTATGAGAGAGGAGTAAGAAAGTATTTTAGCCTTTTCACGCAAAAGCTGCTGATCGAATTTGGGTGAAATTTAGCACACAGAGAGCTTATATTGAATTAACACACCTAAATTTTAAAAAACATTCTACAGAACTTTTTTTATCTTTGTCTTATGAAATATTAGCGGCCCGCTCCGGCTTTGCATGGGTATAAAATATATAGCCTATGTCATTCACTAAAAAATG
Source organism: Hestina assimilis (assembly GCA_023373885.1). Lineage (NCBI taxonomy): Eukaryota > Metazoa > Arthropoda > Insecta > Lepidoptera > Nymphalidae > Hestina > Hestina assimilis. Next base: position 9,805,270 of record CM041747.1, on the reverse strand, counting down.
ATTAAAATCGATCCAGTAGTTTTGATTTATTCATTACTGTCCGTGGCTCGCACGCGTTAAATGTAATTATTTATGACCTCACATTAGAAACCTCAAAAATAACAGTTTTTTTCTCCACTATTTAATGGATGTTATAATACATATAAACCTTCCTCTTCAATCACTATATCTATTAAAAAACCGCATCAAAATCCGTTGGGTAGTTTTAAAGATTTAAGCATACACAGGGACAGCGAGAGCGACTTTGCTTTATATAGTATAAAGTTATAGTAGTGATTATTTACTTACAAATGGTTCATTTGTCTCTAGAGCCAATTCTAAAGTCACCGCGGACGAAGTCGCGGGCAGATGCCAGCTCGAAATAAGTTACAAGCTTGTGGGATAGAACTTGCCAAAAATATAATCGACATTCTAGTATGACCTAGTGCGGAGAGCTAAGTTATATTACTTATAACTAGCTTCTGCCCACGGCTTCACTGCGTTAAATTTAGAGGAACAAATCCTTTCTTTTTCATATAAAGCTTTACACCTTCAGGGCACGATTGAAGGAAATGTGTTAATAGTTCCCCAAAAAACAATGTTACATGACTTTCATTTCAAAAATGATAAACTTCCAACAAAACTTTTAACTCCTTTTTAACCCCTTGAGTGTTGAATTTCAAAAAAGTACTTTCTTAGTCCCTGTTTACGTTTTAAAAACAACACCAAAAAAATAGCTTTTTAGGGTGAAGGGCTTAGGCTTCGCGTTTATAAGTAATTCAGGTCTTTCCTTGTATATATATATATACCTAATCAATTATTAATTATTTAACTAAAAAGTTTGAAATAAAATAAATTATTAAATGAAACAAAAACCCAACTGCATTAATAATAATTCCTAAAAAGCTAAAAACAAGCTCTATAATGACTACTATAATATAAATATTTCTTTAATGTTAGTAAAGGTACTGCAGACGGGGACAAGCTGATCAATCAATTTGTAAATTGATGATGGAGTTTAAAGGGAAGTGCTTAAATTACGGAAAAATATAATAATTATGTTTTATTTCAATGCTACATAGAAACCTAATCTTGCATTTAACAACACACTACTGCTTTTAACCATTTTATCACAATAAAAACAGATTCGAGATATTCAACCACGACAAGAAACCACTACAGCTAAGATTCGAACATAAAATGATCGTTTGATTACTATTATACAAAGTGCTTCGTTCGAACATAACTATATGTTTTTACCATGCAGCTTCTTCGCGTCAGTCGTCAACCATACGCAATTTTTTACTTCATCATATATCACATATATATCCAATATATATAGACCACATATATATCCAAGTCGAGCAAAGATCACAGCCATACAGCGGTACCATCCTTTCACGAAGCGACTCGAGGTTCTTTTAACGACTCTGTGGCGCAGCGGTAGCGAACCTGCCTTAAACACGTGTCGCGGATTCGTTTCCCGCTAGGAGCAAATGTTTGTATTGACCATACAGGCATGTTTTCAGGTCTGGGTGTTTTTGTCCTTGTCATTGTGTATTTTTTTTGTGTTATAAGTTGGCAAACATGCATACGGCCGACCTTGTGTTAAGTGGTTGCCGTAGCCTATGAGCGCTTGCAGCACATTAGTAGGTGCCACTCACGCGTTGCCAACCTCGAGATATTGGTTCTTAAATCTCCTCTGCCCAGTAATTTCACTAGCGTACAGTAAATGCCTAAGCACTACTATTTGGCGGCAGAATACTTGACACTGCGGTGGTGCCTACCTAGCCGGCCTCTTGCAACAAAAGACCTACCACCAGTGTTACTCATTGCACTGGTGGAATAATCTCGGGACCCCACATAGGATATAACTATCCAGGTTATGAAACTTTTGAGCCCCATCCCCCCCATATGACATTGTTGTGAATTAAAAAATATAATTTTTAGCGATCAAGAGAACTAATATTAAAAAGATAATTCTGGGAGTGTCACAAACTTCAAATTTTGAATATAGCAATACCCCGGACTTACGCGGTAGGTGGGTCCTAGCGATTGACGTGTAAGTCGAATTCGCGTAAGTCAGGGTTCAACTTTGCATATAAATACATATAAAGTATGTTTAATTGTCTGTAACTGTGATGTCCTGTCGAGCGAGATAACCATTGACACCTTTAATTCAAAATAGCGTCTGACCCACAAGGTTCTGCAACCAAAAAATCATACAATATTCAACAATATTAAAATAAAACACATTTTTTCTGAGTTTGTCTATTCATATGTAAATTGCTAACCTTTATGCTGTGTACGTTTTTTTTTTTTTTTGTATAAAATATGTAGATACAGTCGCGGCTTTAGAATAATATTTTATTTTTATAAAAGGTCCTAATCCCAGGTAGGTCTTCATGGTCCTAGGCTATAATTATGTCTACAATTAAGCATTAGGTGTTCATAATTCTGTAGTAAGAAGTACATTGTAGGTACATGACGATTTTTATTATTACAACTAACCATACATTTAAATATATGTAAGTATAACTAAAAATGAAATTAAAATGACAATATTTACTATTGAAAATATAAAATTTAAAATAGCGTGTATTCTATAAATGGTGGTATTTTAACACAACACTGATAATGAAGAAAGGTTCTTTCGATAAAAAATACGAAAATAAAATTATTCAGTTTTTCATTACATTTATTAAAGAAATTAAAACATAAATTTACAGAGATTAACACAGGAATTCACTGGATTTGGAGTTTGTTTTTTATTGATACTATTTATTTCCTTAATAATGTTAACAATACTACTTATATAAGTAACTCGTATAATTATTATATAATGAGTGCCTTGTCCAAGATTTTTTTTAAATTAATAGATTAAAATGATACTGTAAAGACCTTAGGCAAATTAACGTCTCAAATCATACATTTTACGTTTTGTACCCGGCTTTTTAAAGAAATAAATAATTGGCAATATATAAATAATTGGTTTCCTTTACAAACATGTATCCCCTATTTCACCCCCTTCAACAAGAAAGGGGTAAACTATTACATATTTATCTTTAATTGTTCGTCAAAAACCAAAGTTTCATGCTTCTTGTTTCAAAAATGACGGACTTACATATACAAGTTTTGAACACCTTTTTCACCCCTCCAGGGAATTTTGAAGGGTGAAATTTTAGCAAATGTTAAAATAAGTTTTCTTCACGTTTGATTATTCGCCTAGCAACAAAGTTTCATGCTTCTAATGTCAATAATGATACGGACTGCCATACAAAATTTTTCACCCCCTTAATGGGTGAATTTCGAAAAATTCTTTTTTAGCTTACGTACCTTTTAAAAACAAAACCTGTGAAAAACTCAGCTTTCTATGTCCAAGGGTTTAGGCTTTATAAATCAGTCAGGTCTTCTCCTTTTATATATGTAGATAAAAAACAACCTAATTATGAACAATATTACTAATTATTACTTACTTACGAGCTGAAGTAAAGTGTGCAAGATATCCAATCGCAAAGCAATATTACATAATACTCGCACGCTCTCGACAAGGTAGCTGCGTCTTAACTGAAGACTATACTATCATACAGATACAGACTCAAGCAGAATTTTCAGGAATTGTAAGGATTTATGAGCTTTTGTGGTCTAAGACAAGATTTTATCAGAAATTATTAATTACCATAGAAACCCGATGAATCACCACAGTCAGTTAAGGGAGGGCTGTCCCCTTTCTCACGGCCGGGTGTCAGTATTCGGCAACAGCCCAGTGACGCTAGGCCAGTAGGGCCAACAGCAATACAAAATCAGAAAAGAAAAAAAAAACAAAAACTACCTCTCTTTGTAACGTAACTCGTAAGACTACTATTGTACAACTTAGAACATTTGAAAGCCTTCCATAATAGTAAACCAAGTTTACACCCCGATACAATAGGATACTTTTACTATAAATTTGCTTAGTTTATTTTTATACAGTATTCTATACGTGCTTATGTACAGTATATTACAAGAGTCAAACACGTGAATTTAATAATTATTTATTAAAAAAAAATAACAGTTCCTTTCAAACTTCTACAAACCACAACTGGTAGAGTTAGTGAAGCTTGCTTTCTTTATTATTTATATAATTATTCTTATTTGTATGTCCCCACACTAGCTCAATGATATGCCATTGAACTATGTGGAAGAACAAATATTTTGTAATAGAGAGGACGACGAACAGGACCAGCTCGAAACTGCTGAGTTTTTCAAAAAAACAGTAAACTGTTTCACCGTTTAAATGACTAAATGTAACCCTGTAAACAAAAAAATATTCATTATTAATAAACCTGTAATAAAATAAATAAATGCTAATAATTATTCTAGTAATGAATGTACATTGAGCATTGATATTTGTGTTATTTAATTAAAATCGATGCGAACATATATTAAAATAAAACACCCTTGTAATGTGTTTGATGTATTCTAGTAAGAATATTCATTCTCTAAATGTAAAGTTTTGTTAGTGTTCTATATTCAAAGAAAAATTTAAAACATTATTCTTTAAAAAATGTGGGTGCTATGAGATGTGGTTTTTATTTTGCCTATCTATTTTTATTTATAATCTTTATAATTGCTGTAGAATAATTGCAATCTTTATTATTATGTATTTTTCTATGTCTACGTCACTGGCTTCGATTAAATTATTACCAGCAAGTGAGTAAAGCGTATGAGTATATCCAATAATTTTTATAAAAATATAAAAATAGGCTATAATCATTTTACAATAACGCAGAAATTACCTACATCCGACTAAATAAAGTTAAATGATCTATAACAAAGTTTTTCAAATATAAACTGTTCTAAAGCATTGAACTACATAACTATTTCAAGTATTAATTACAAAACAATTACTATTCCAAAGAAACAAACCTACCGTAGGTTGGGTTATTTGGAATCAATCAATCACTTATCAATTTAGTTCAACTTAGTTTAATGTAAAGCAATTACAGCATATTATAAATATTATTTATTGCATATCATTATTTTTTAGTCATAAAATCTGCAGCATTGTTCGCATTAACTTACACAGAACAGTATAAAGCGCAGAATGCCAGCATCAATGCTATACCAGGTATCAAATTTGGGGGTTTTCTCCGAGGTAGGATCAGTATATCAATTAGAACCATAATCCCCGACACAGTGTGCAAGGAATGTTGTGCCCAGAATGGTAGATAACTGAATATAGCCACCGGAGCTATTAAAGCCGGATCCTTCGCCCACATTATCCAGAACGAAAAGTCACAATACTGTAAAAAGTAACACAATAAATTATAATATTAATATGTGTTTTACTACGTACTTAGTAAAATATATTAGATAAATTTAAAATAAGGTATAATATGGTATTTGCTGACTTATAATTGTGATTGATAAAGTTTTAATTTTGATTGCTTAGTCGCTAATAATAAGGCGAAAAAAAGATTAACGCCAAAGCTTTATATAACTAAGTAGATTGAGCCATTCGCACACAATAAATTTTTGAATTATATAATTACTTATATTATAAAGTTACAGAGTTTGTTAGTTTGAACACACTAATCTAAGAAATTTTATTCAGTCTTTTTGATTAGATTTTTGTATGTATAATAATATGTTTATTGAGATTTGTTATCGGCCAACATGACACTTTAACCTTAAAAAAAACCAATGTCATCAGTCAGTCTGGAAGTAAACCGCGGACAGGAATAGTTGCATTATATATATACTAGTTGCTCACTGACATTATACACGCTTAGATCATAAATCTAAATATTTTGGGATAACATGTAGTATCGTATTTTTCCAGAATATCATATCTTATAGTTAAAATAAGAGGGTGACATACATGCTTTGACCTTAGAAACTACAATATCTTAAAAAACCAGTGGCGGATTTACAAATTTTCAAGGTATAGGCTATAAGGTTTTGCCGCCTTGCCTCTACAATTGTCATATCCTAGATTATTTTTAAACAACAACAAAAGGCCTATTACTAGTTGGGGGGCGACGAACTAGCAGTTTTTCTCTAGAATACGGAAGTTTGATATTTGGAATGTACAATGACAAGTGAGATGGGAAAGTCATTGACAAATTAGTTGCAGATTCATAACTGTAAAACGGCAGAAATCTTTTTGATTTCTACGAGCTAGCAAAAGAACGATCGGCAAACTCAATCTCCAAAAATCCCCATAAATCTGCCGCCCTAGGCCTACTCAGCCTGCTGGTAAATCCGCCACTGTCAAAAACTATTTATACAAAATAACAAAATCAAACCATATTATGACATTTGAAGACCCTATTAAAGACTTATCTAAAGATGGCTGGAATTTTTTTTAACCCTTTCTGTATGTTTTTTTTTTTTTTATTGTTTAAATTACCCTTAATTATTTTTTGTTATTATTTCACTATGAAATTGTGTAGCGATTCATAGAATAGACAATTCGGAATAATAGGATATAATAGGATTTTAATATGTATACGTGTGAATTATTATTTCAATTTATCAATATAGACTACTATAATAGAATATAAATTGTCACTATCGTAGTAAAAATTAACTATATATATATTAATAGCACTGAAACAATAAATTCTAAATACTTATCGCATAAAAACAGACCTTGACTGGAATCGACGAAAGTAAGTCAAATTCAATGTCGTTTAACACAAAATGTATTCTTATAAAAAAGAAAACTATACGAAATTATAGACTGATAATATAACTAACTTTAAGGATTAATAATTATAATTTTCGTATTTCTTCTGTTTGGTAATGAATAAAATAATAAGGTAATATGGAACTTTACGGCAATATTTCAAAATCTCCCAAATATCAGCTATTATATAATGCGTATTAACATGAATAATATAAATGCGAAAGTCTGAACAATTTTTGCTTAACATGGATATATAGTTCAAACCTTAGTCAGAGATGAAAATACTACATTTTAATAGCGATAAATTGTAGCCTCCGCAGTGGCAATCTCAGTGAAATCTAGTTCAACTACTCGTAAATAATATTTAAATCAATAATTAATTTAGTTTATAAGGTTATCTTTTTTATCCATAACGTAGGAATAATAAGCTGATTTGAAACATCAACAACTCTGATAACTCATCAACTAGCATTCTTGTAAACATATTTGTTCGTGTTCACGCCGTGCACAAATACGTCACTCACGTTTACACGATGTAAAAAGAATTCATTTTATCTAATATCTTTGAAGAAGCAATTCTTGTAAATATATAAACGCGAACTCGGAAACGGCTCTAACGATTTTCATGTAATTTAGTATGCAGGGGTTTCGAAGGCGACAAATCGATTTGGCTAGGATTCATTTTTAGAAAATGTCGTTTTTTCCGTGTTTTTAGGCAGTGAAAATTCTGATTCGAGAATATATGACTCTTCCTGACGTCTATTAGCGAATGATAATACTATTATTGCTTTAAAGACCCAGCAAGCAAACTAGCAAGCTAAACGAAAACTATTTCAGTAGACGTTGTTGTAAAATTTATATTTCATAATTATGTAATTCGTACATAAATAATTATTATTTCCAAAAAACACAATAGACCCAAAAAAAATGGATAGCAACCCAAAAAAAATGGTCATCGGTTAAATGACATTTATATAATTACTTTTTTGGATTTAGAATTTTTAATTCCCTTGCTATTCGTATAAATAAAGTAGCAACAGTAAATGTAATTATGATATTATAAGACACTAGCATAAGCCTGCGACCGGCCGCGTAGATAAGTGTTTAATAAGGCATTTTTATTGAGATAAAAATATATGGTTTTAATTCGTAACTTTCATTCCAAATTTCACCCTCCTCAAGTTTTTTCTTTTTTTTTATGTCATGACGATTGGCAAACATGACGGTCCGCCTGATGGTAAGCAGTTACCGCAACCTATGAATGCTTGCGATACTTGAAGTATCTCAAGCGCGTTGCCAACCCAAGGCACAGGAGGGACGGGATGAGAAGGAGGAAAAAAGGAAGGGAATAGAGGGGATGGGATATTGGGCCTTACTCATCGCACGAAACGCAACAGTAACTAATGATACTGTTACTTGACGACGATTTTCTGTGAGAGGGTATTACTTCCCCGATCGAGCCGGCCCTTTTGTGCTGAGAGAAGCATGGCTCTACTACCGTAAGAGTAAGTTTGTTTTCAAGACAAAAATTCGTCACAATCGGTACAGGAGGTGGAGCGTGCAAAGGTTACAGACATAGTTACTTACACATTCAAAATAACAGTCTGTATAATATTAATTCGCGTGGATTACCGACCCAACAATACTGAAATTAAATAAATAAACGCAACACACAGCCGCCATTAGGATAATTATATCCTCGGTCGGGAGTCCGAAAGGAATCATAAAGCCAAACACACCCAGACCGGAACACATGCCTGTATGGTCAATTCAAATATCTGCTCTGACACAATGACGTCTAATGAAATCCTATACCTGACATTTTTCAGCACAAAAGGTATGCCTTGTGCTAATCGAATCCGTTGTGCTCCTTTTGCGTAATAGAGTAACAAACATTAAAAATGTAAACTTTCACATTTATAATATTTAATAGTACTAGCATCTCCATCATCGTCTGCGTCTAGCTCAGAACTATTTTAAAGCAAAATTTCAGTAGGTTGTATACCTGAAGAACGTCTTAAAGCTATTGTAAAAAACTATATACTGACCAACGTTGTTGGGAATATAATACTCGTCATCAGGTTATCTCTAAATTTCCTCAATCTTCGGACGTGAATCTCGCCCCAGTCGCCTTGCTTCTCTTTCCAATCGCAGTAGAAACATATTGGGAAGTAAGCCAGCATCATTAACTGAAACACATATTATATATTAATGTGTGCATATTTGTATGACGATGATGTGGCGCAGCGGTAGCGAACCTGCCTTAAACGCCACAGGTCGCGGGTTCGATTACCGCTCGGAGGATAATATGTTTGTATTGATCATGCAAACATATTTTTCGGTCTCGGTGTATTTGTCCTTCTCATTGTGAATGTTTCCGGACCGCCGACACAGGATATTTATATATATATATATATATATATATATATTTATATATATATATCCTAATGGGGGCCGTTGAGTGTGCAACGTTTATTTATTTATTATTTAAAAATAAAAACAACATGACTTGTTTTTCTATAATGAAAAACAGACATGAGTGATCGAAGATAGAAAAATAATGCATATTTTAAACTAATCCTCAGAAGTGGAGTGTTTTACTGATTCGGTGGATTATTTCAGGATTGTAAATCAATTTTGTGATAAGTATTAATACCGCGCTGAAACTATTTATCATTTTTAATTATTTTTATTATAACAATGAAACTGCAGTGTTATAATTTGACAGCACGTTAGTGACGTCACAAAGGTGGATTATAAGCAACTCCATTATTTATCACAATGGCACTTATTTGTAAAAAAAATACGTGACTGCCCATCAGATGTCGCATTAATACAGTTCATTAAAAGTCAAACCACGCCAAGAGTCTTATATGGAGGAAAACCTCGAAAAGTTAGGGCGGCCATACACAGGAAACTCGAGCAGTTAATCGTTGAACATCATACCAGGACCTTTATGACTTTCATTTCCAAACACTTCACCAGTTTTTTTAACAGTTGACTATTCAACCATAATAACAGATAAGAACAGACGAGAAAGCAATGAAAATGGGAGTGAAGTAATCATATTGGGAAAACTCCATATAGCTGAATAGTCATTGTTAGTGCTAGATTCCACGGCTAAATTTTGGATCATGCTACTGACCGCTCAAGCCGCCTTGTTTGACCTCTTCTCAATCATATTTCTGCATTGTACTAGTCTATTAGTGTATGGCCACCTTTACAACCATTAGTCGAACTGAGTTTATCACTGTGTAATTTTACTATTAATAATATTAAACTAAGAATAAATACCAATATAATTATATTTCTAAAAGTAGTGATTTGTAGTCTTTCGATCACACAATTTTTTCGTTTTAAAAATACACTTTCCGATAGCATTTTCTTCCTTATTTTTCTTCTTACATTCCCAATTTTCAGAGATTTTTAAAATAGTAATTTATCAAAAACTACCGCACATAAACTAACGATGCAAAAACATATATTTATAAATAATTAACGTTAATTATATCAAGTCATGAAAATCTTGAGTTAAATAACATATTATTAACTAGCTGTGCCCGCGGTTCCGCTCGTGTTATCTAGTTTTTGATGACCCCAAGGGAACCCAACATTTTCCCGGGGTAAAAGTATCCTATATGTTAATCCAGGTAATAAGCTATGTGTACCAAATTTCATCCAAATCTGCCTAGTAGTTTTTGCGTGAAAGTGTAACAAACATCCACCCATACAAACTTTTTTCAATATTTGTTAAAAATACACAAAAAATTAACATTAAAAACTTCTATAAAAGAAACGCAAACAAACGCATTTGGCGAAAAACTGCATGTTTTATTTAAAAAATGATAACAGATTTATTTCAGTACTTACATTGAACCAGCACGTAAGTAATTTCCATCTAATTCGTATATAGATGCTGACCCTGGGGTCATCATCTTTTGACATATCAATCGGAAGTATCGTTATCGCCGCAAATATAAGATGCGCTATAGCGACACCGTAGAAACATAATCTTGCATTTAACAACACACTACTGCTTTTAAGCATTTTATCACAATAAAAACAGATTCGAGATATTCAACCGCGACAAGAAACCACTACAGCTAAGATTCGTACGTAAAATGAATCGGTGTATTCTATACTGATCGAAATAATTAAGCAATAAACCTTAGCCTATACAGTCATGCGTCTTGAATTAAAGTGCTTATGCATATAGTAATAAGATATAACATTTCATTGCAGTAAATCTTTTTATTATACGACTACAATATCACGAAATTGCAATGCTACCTGCAAAAAGTCATTGTTATATACTTATCGTCTTGTTTATTTTATATTTAATCTATCACAGATTAATTATTTATCTATTCATAATAATTTGCTAATCACACAAACTCCTTATACTTTTCGTTAAGCAATATCACAATAAGTTCTTTGTATAGATACGTAATGAAGGCGTTTTGTTTCAAAAGGATTATAAAACTAATTTTAGCATACAACTTTGAAATTAAAAAACCCCGCCGAATGCATTTGCAAAAATATCCGGTTTCTTGTAATACCTAAATAATTAATTTATATTTTATTTTTTATTATTTTCTATTATAGCGGCCACATAAATATTTATAGTAACAGTTTAACAGTTTATATGTATATTACAATTCATCCTGAAAAATACGTCCAATTAGACAAACAATTTTGTCGCGAAAACAAAACCCGAAGATGGTGAAATAAGAGATGAAAGTTCGTATTGGGAACAATTTATTTCTATTGCAACAAAGGTGCCTAATTTAAAACCGTTATTCACGAGACTGAAGCATAGGCCAAAAAATAGAACCATGCTCCCACCAGTAAAAATAGGCAGACTCCACCGGGGAAGTACTACCTTATCACAGAAATGCGGTGTAAAGTAACTGTACCTTTTGACGGCGTTGTGGCGCAGCGCTAGCGAACCTGCCTTAAACGCCACAGGTCGCGGGTTCGATTCCCGCTCGGAGCATAATATGTTTGTATTGACCATGCAAGCATATTTTCCGGTCTGGATGTATTTGTCCTTGTCATTGTGAATGTTTCCGGACCCCGACACAGGATATTACTATCCTAATGGGGGCCTTTGAGTGTGCGGTGTTTATTTATATTATTTATTGTATCAATAGGTACTATTGCGTATCTTTTTTTTTTTATGTTAGAAGTTGGCAAACAAGCATACGGCCCACCTGATGGTAAGTGGCTGCCGCAGCCTATGAGCACTTGCAGCACCATTAGTAGGTGCCACTCACGCGTTGCCAACCTCGAGATATTAGTTCTTAAATCTCGTTCGCCCAGTAATTACCCTAACGTACAATGCCCTTCAAACCGGAACACAGTAGTGCCTAAACACTACTATTTGGCGGCAGAATATTGGACACTGCGGTGGTACCTACCTAGCCGGCCTCTTGCAACAAAAGACCTACCACCAGTGAAATCTTACGATATGTGTGAGTACCAGAAGCCCGATCCCCACCCTCCTGTTTCTTTCCCATCCCTTCCCTCCTATCACTTGGGCTGGCAATGCTCATTTAACACTACAAGTATCGCAACGTTCATAGGTTGCGATGACTGCTTGCCATCAGGTAGACCGTATGCTTGTTTGCCTACCTCAATGACATTAAAAATATATCAAGCAGGATGTTTGTATGTCAGTTATACACGATAATCTCCATAAAGGTTTTATCTGTAGATAATCATCATATTAATTCATGAAACAACAACATTACTACCAGCTATCAAAAACAAGAATGAATAAATCTACATCCGATATGGTATAATTCTGAATAATAATGATTATTTATCTATATAAAATTTATACATAGCTATGTCCTAATCAGGTATTTTGTATAAGAGTTGTGTACTCAATCTGTACGACTCCACTGAGTGCGCTGTCATTGCCAGTAGAGCTAACAGCATCACACAACAATAAAAATCACCACAATAAAAAAAATATATACGAAACCCTAAAAAAACATGCGTTGCTAGATGAGAAACATCTATAGCAATTTCAAGTGAATACATTTATCGTGGTATTTTAGCCTGTGTCTTTTTATTGTCTTATCCTGATTTGACGGGTTACTAGTTTTTACGCAAACCGATTGTGGCATGTGATCTCCGCAACGCTGTGGGCGAACCAATGACTCATTGGATAAGAACAAATTACCCATCAAGAGTTAAAGATTTCTATCAAATTTTATGATAACAACAAGGCCTGACTCCTTACCGTGCTCGGTGCGCTCCGAGGCACGATGGGGAGACCACAAGAGGAAGCGACCAGATCGAAAGAAATATTTATTAAAAAAGCACCGGCTCCGAGCGAGAATTAAACTCTGCTCGTATTAATTTACAAATGGTGATAAGGAACCGCTGTAATACCGTTTTGCTTTTATGGAAAATTTTAATGATATGACAGACAAGTATTTTAATGTACAAATTTAAACTTACTGCACTTCTCCTCCATATGCACTCCCCGAAATATGCTTACCATAATATTCCGTCACGAATTATTATGTATACAGACGATAAGATATCCCATAGCTTCTCAATGGACTAACGTACACATATAAAATTTCTCATATCCGTTAACTTACTGCATATGTACATATAGCCGTTCGGTACTAACAAAATGTTCAAAAATTTGCTGGGGCTGCTGGTGCACTAATCCAAGGAAACGAAGCTAGTCACAAGTTTGCATTGTATTCGAATTAAGTTAGCGTCACAAATTTGCAACACTATCGAGTTAAGTCAGCGTGTGACTAACTTGATTTTGTTGCGTTAGAATTCGATAGAGCCCCAGCGAATCTTTAATATTTTTTGTATAGAAAGGCTGGTCCTTAGTGTGTATAAAAAATAACAATGAGTTGTACTTCATATAAAAGCCCATATTAATATTAATTTTTATTCAAACTGACGCGAACGGGTTTAATTATTTGACATATTGATAAGGAGGATCAATTTGGGGTAGAAACAAGATAAAGCAATCACGTGCCATCAAACTACTGGTTTTATAGTAGTAGTAGCCTATTGAGACCCCAATGCTGGACCAAAACTTTTTCCTGCTAAGGAAAAAGATTAGAAACTTCTTACCTTTTACTTGTAGATAGATGTATGCAAGACATGCAGACATTCTTCATCTAGACGAATTAAAAACACAGATTAAAGACATCAAAACTCAAAGGCGCTTGCTCTGAATTTAAATTCGATATCTTCTTTCGATCCATTGGAATTTATTATAATGGAATATGTTGGGCATGAATCGTTACGTTATGAAGTATGTATGTCAGTTAACATTCTTAGAGAGGTTGGTGGAATGATTAGTGCCTTGGACCATCCCAGAATCCCATGGCCCATCCATCGGATGAAGCCAGGGCATTATTCATACATGTTATATTGAGTTAAGATAGATATATTTTTTATTTATATTGGTAATAAATGTCTTTAAATAAAGAAATTAAAAAAAATAACATCTTGCTAGTTAATAAAATGATCCTTCCATTTATAGAGCACGTTCCTTTTGGTCATTATCTTAGTGGATCATGCACTGACCGATATTTATGGTCGTGATCTCGTACGTCAATCATTTATCTTAATTTATATAAAACCTCTCTAATAACATTTAATTAATTATAAAATAAGAGCTAATCTTTGTAATTATCTCCTTTTAATATCCAAGAAGCCTTGGGAATAACACAGGGTTAAATGGGTCAAATATTATCTTTTGATAAAGTTATTACCTAATCAAACAGTAGTTTTCTAAACTAAATCTATATATACAATAGTATTTTATAACGTTTCTAAAAATCAAAACTCACTATGCCGTGCGAGTGCGCGGATACTGCCCTAGATTTTTTTTTTATATCAGAGGGGCAGACGGTTATTAGACTCATCTGATGTTAAGTGATCACCACTGCCCATGAACTTCTGCAAAACCAGAGGGCATACAGGTTGCCGACCTTTGAGAAAAGAATAGGCTCTTCTCTTGATTCTCAAGTCGTATACGTTCGGAAAGACCGTCGGCGGAAGCTGCTTCCACAGAGTTGTTGTGCGAGGAAAAACACACCTTCTAAATAGCGCTGTAGTGGATTTCTAGACATCGAGGTGAGGGAGGATTTTGACATGATATCCGATATTGAAATTCTACCGGCGGGATCAGTCCAAACAATTCCTCAGAATATTCCCCCTGATAGATGAAGAAGGTGAAGCGAACTATTGAATGTGCTCAATGAGTCAGTCAGTTTCGGCATTACTACACCAATAAAGGTACACATAAATTCGCCGACCTTTATATATTATAAAGATCGAGGTTTTCTATTTCTAGGCCGCCGAGGCGACGAGAGCAGACTTCCACTTTGACGTACACGCAAACACCAGACCAAACAAAGGAATGTTCCAATTTATATCCTGGGTACGAAAGAAAAGAAGTATCAGTGGAGAAGATAATTGCACCAAGAATTCGGAGAGCAGCTTAGGTATCCATTCTCACGTAGGGTTCGTCCTGAGTATGGACGTCCAGAGTGGGATTCTACACAGCGGGCGATTGCTGGTACCAATGGTGGTAACTAACCAAATTCTGTAATTTCATTGGAGGAAGGTGTAGTGGGACTCTTACATACCGAACGAAAAGCGACAACATAGTTACTTCACGTTGGCTTTAGTGAGAGAGTGATTATTACCAGGGGGTATGGACCTAATTCGGCCGCAACCAAAAGGTATGCAGGGTGGCAACAACCACAGAAATATCAGAAAAAAAAATATTAATTTATTTATTAGGCGAGAAAGTTAACAACTTTCTGTTGTTTTGTTTGTAATTATAATTTATCATTATTTGTATTAAGCTGTTACCTACAAAAAGTTATTTATTTTTAGGGTTCCCTAACCCAATGGACCCCTTATTTCAGATGTGTCTGTCCTTCTGTCCGTCCTTATGTCACATTCAATTTACTCGGAGTCTACTGACTCTATCTATACGAAATTTGGTAAATAGGTGTATTCTATGAACCGCTACAGGGTTTTTATTGAAATGATAAAATATTTAAAAATTAAGGATAGCAGACCATACAAAACAACTGAATCAAAAAAATCTTCATCATCAAGCTGCGGGAATCTCTAGGTTCCACTGGGCGTGGTCCAACAAGCACTTGATAGCAAATTTTAATTAATATTCATGTATGTATAATGAATGTGCCGAAATAATTACCAATACGTATATAGTGATGTATCTGTCTGACTATTTCTTTGTTGATATTCTACTAATATACTGTGTACTGGCCTGACTTACTCTTTTAGTTTATAGACATACGATGCTGTACATAAAATTTATGATAAATATGGAGAAAAAATACTGACTCCAAAACAAAAATGCAAAAATAAATATATGGAGACGAATTGCGAAACTCCCTCCTTTTTGAAAGTTAGTTAAAAAAGAAAGAGTATAATTAAATGGTGCTGTCAATAATTAAAAATTCATTATAATTTTTCTAACTTTATTATTTGTAAGACGGCTCGACAATGGCCGACGCCGACGTGTCTCATTGACCCTCTTATCTAATGACATTTCAACTTAAACGATTTACGTCAACACTTTAAGCCATACTTGAAAATTATAAATGTATACTTCGAGATTAATAAAAATAATATAAAATATGTTATACAATATTCTGCATTATTTGGGGTTAGGCCTTTTTTAGTAGGTGCCTTAGTCTTGTCTTATTGAAGTATATTATTTTCTTTCACAACCGTTGTGGGGTGCTGGAGCCTTTTTTATTTTTAACGTTGAGAAATGCATTTACACGCACTACAAGTGCGTGCGTACCCACACTACCACTACTTGTGGTGGTAGTGTGGGACTCACCGCTCGGTAATCGAGCTAATTAATACCCACTAAGACCGAACGAACCGCCTTGCACCATAGTGGGATGCCACGGGTTCGCTTGCGCAATCGCCCCGGCGCCAATCGTCAATGCAGGGCGCCCCAGAGCCCCCTCCACCGAGACTAATTCTTTAATGAGGTTGCTTCCATCTACGACCGACCGGCGTGCCAGTTGAGCCGTGACGGTCGCGGGTTCGATTCCCACTAGGAACAGATTTTTGTTATAAATATCTGTTTCGGTCTGGACATTTGTCCTATTGGTGTCTACCACAGTGCCTCGGAGAGCGCGTGAAGCTGTCAGGCCTGGTGGCTATCATAAATCATTCACTCCTGATAATTGATTTGCTCTTATGTCATGAGTAACACAAAGAAGATTGGGGAATAAAAAAAATTCTTCCATAAAACAAAACCCTCTAGTGGTGGAATTTTAGAAAAAGTTAAAACACGTATCTCTAATTGGACCAATGAACTTAATGATGGACTTTAATAAAAACTACCTCCTTTTCACCCCTTTAGTAGTGAAATAAAAAAAATGCGTTTCTCTTTATATTAAATTGTTAGCCTAGAAAAAAGTTTCATGCTTCCATACAAATTTTCAAGTCCCAAAGGGTTCACTCCTCATGGTTTGAATTTCGAAGAGTCCTTTTTTAGTGCTCGTTTACGTTTTAAAAACAATACTTGTGAAAAAATTTAGATTTCTAGTTCCAAGGGCTGGGCAATGTCAGTAAGTCAAGTCTTCTTCTTTTATACCTAGATAAATAAATTACATGTGTGTCAATTATTAAAATTCAGTTTAAAACTAAAGTTCATTAAACTTAGTCAATTAATCCAATTATGGCTACTTATATGGATTAAAATATAATTAACGAAATTATGAAAAGCAAAAATATGAATCATGAATGTTGCAAGGTTAATAAACCATAATTATTTAAAGACAGATCGTTATCAATTATATCAATAAAGAATTGAACAAAAAGTTACAATGTTGTAATAGATTATAATACATTGTTTTATTTGTTATTATTTAGTGTTACGCTGAATCTGTGAGAAGCGCTATAAGCATTGTTAAATTTTTAATCTTATTTTTTTTTTCTCAACTGCGGATATTTTATTAAGCGACAACCGCTATATCAGCATCATTTTGGTTATTAAATTCTCATGTCTGCGGATTCACCTGTGTGGACATGACTATGATTCCCATAGACAATCGTGTGACGCATCGCTAAATAAGTTGGTAAATTCATAGTAATTATTAAAAGTAATATGAAAAACAAAGTTATGGGAACACCTTATATATCTCAAAATTTTGTTGACCTATCTTCTTCAAACCAAATGTGGATGAAAGTTCATATGGTATTCTACAAGCTCAAATTTTTCCAGAATTTTAAATCCAATTTTTATGACTTTAGGAGCTAATATCTCAACAATTACTGACTTAATAAAAAAGTCAACATCAAACCTCCTTATCATTTTGAAAGACCTATACAAAGATATCTCACACATTGACATACGGTGAAATTTTTTTTTTTCAACTTTCAGTTACATGTATGGACTGCTACTCTTAATTATTATATATTTTAAGATTTCATTACAGAATCGTTGTGCGGTTCATAGAATACACCTATTTAGTAAATTTCGTATAGATAGAGCCAATGGTCTCCGAGTAAAGTGACTGTGACATACGGACGGACGGACGGACAGACGGACATGACGAAACTATAAGGGTTCCGTTTTTGCTATTTGGCTACGGAACCCTAAAAATCATAAGTACACATAAATCAATCGCTTCAAACCATTACCCTTTATCCGATCGGAGGTCAAGAAAACATCAAAACTATTTCTTGGAAACAGTAAACAGACATAAATACCGTTTTCATTTATAATTAAATAAGATTGCACGCTACAGATACCCTTTACGAGGTTACAAACTGACGTTACTCCCTTATCGCATATAGATGAACATAACTGTTTCTTATTATATCGAGAATATAATATGAGAAAATTACTTTTCTACTCTCATTAAGTCTTATTTTATTTTATTATTGATATAAGAGCTAGCAGTATTTTACATTAAATAAATTAATTTCATTACAGTTTATTATAGAGCAGACCATACAGCAGCAACTTTTAAAATTTTTGTGTTATAAGGGTTACAGACATTTCGATACATAATGAGAGATGCAGATACTACAACATAGAACATTTAGAAACTAGACGCCGCCAATATGACATGATGTTTTTACATGGGATTTGGAATGGTGGTTGATTGCTCGGAATTGCTGGCATCATTGCTGCTTCGGGTGTCAAAAAGACGCACCCGACATACTGACTTATTTAATGCTCCCTTAGTAAATACGAACTATGCAAAAAACTCAGCCGTATGGTCTACACATACAATAAATATTATGCTGATATGGATATATTTCATTTAACAAAAAGCTCTTTCAAGCTGGCAATTAAAGCTGAAAGTAAATAAAAAACAGAAATAATAAATATTTCATCTCTCTCTCATATGTACCCACAGTTACACACACACACACACACAAATATACACTTACGCTACACCTCTTAAGAAACTTACACACATCTTAGTTGCCATAAGCGCATTCACACAATATTCACAGCCGGTATAAAAATAAATATGAAACACTTATGAATCCATTATCGTTTAACTTTTTTTTGTTTCTTTTATTTCGTTACATGTTCAAACATTCTATGCATTCAAGGTGTAATCGTATTTTGGTCTTAGTATAATTATAAATATTGTCATATGTATACTAATTTGTAAAAACACTGTTGGGTTACCAAATAAGCAAATAAATAAATTACTGATAATAAAAGATTTTTTTTGTCTACTTCTATACTTATATAATATAAATAAATAGATAAATAAACGTTGCACACCCCCATTAGGATAGTAATATCCTGTGTCGGGGGTCCGGAAACATTCACAATGACAAGGACAAATACAACCAGACCGGAAAATATGCTTGCATGGCCAATACAAACATATTATGCTCTGAGCGGGAATCGAACCCGCGACCTGTGGCATTTAAGGCAGGTTCGCTACCGCTGCACCACAACGTCGTCAAAAATATATAATAATAATATATCTATATTTCGCTAGTTTGCTTGATATTAAAGACTCTATAGAACCGGACCATTTTTTACCCGACTGCGCTACTCGCGAGGGTAATGTATTTATTTACAGAATGTGTATAGGCTGTAGCTCTACAAGTCTTAACAGCGTACGGCTTACCAGAATCCCTTAACTTGTTGTACTGCTTCTGTTTCTGTGATATTGTGTGTGTAACGTTTATTTATTTTAGTTATTAATTCGTCTTATCATGAATCCTTACAATAATAGGTTTTCTATTACGTTTTCATTCTCTGTTTAATCCACAAGATTTAAGCGTACCTACGATTTAAAATACAATATGGAAAACAGAACGCGCTCTATTAAACTATTGATAAACAAGTTTATTTACCGAGGAGCTACTCATAAGTTGCGTGTACATGCGTGTACTTGACACGCGCCATATTTATCGCAGTCACGTTACTCGTCACGCAGCTCTATATCAATTAATTTGACAACGGAACAATGGTTCTTACAGCGAATATTTCCTTTTATTTCAATTGGTAAACAATAATTTGTAAACTAATCCAATTATCAATAATCATAATATAGGCGTCGGGATGTGACGACCCCATCGCCCGCTGTTGGGCTAATCTCTGTCACAGCGGAGATTATTTCACAAGTGCAATCAGTCACCCATATGCTAGGAAACTCCCTTGTTGTAACAGGCCGGCTAGGTAGGTAGGCTAGTGGAATTAATGGGCAAAGGAGATTTAAGAACTAATATCTCGAGGTTGGCAACGCGTCAGTGGCACTTACTAATGACGTTGTAGCCTCAATAGCTCAACGGAACCAGGGCCGACTTCGCTCCGTTAATGCGAGAGTCGAGGGTTCGATCCTGACCCTCTTGGCCTATTGTCGTACCCACTCCTAGCGCAAGCTTCGAGCTTATTTGGAGGGCAATAGGAATATTAGTAATGCCTTGAAAAAGCATTGCTAATATTCTTTTAAAAAAAAAAACAATGTTGCAAACGCTCATAGGCTAAGACAACCACTTACAGTCAGGTGCTTGCTGGCCAACATAGTAACATAAAAACTACTTCTACTATAAAAGGATGTGAGATCTCATGTTAAACCATAACTGAAACTTAGATGATAGACGCTTTGAAAAAAGAATTCTACAGCTGTGATTTTCGATTACGTCTATGCTCGACTTGGCGATAATAGCTCAAAGTACTATAAATGTTTTAGAATCGTATCCGTCATCGTCCCAGCATTCTGCTTGTACTCTTCCTGATTTGAGGTTACAAGTTTTTACACAGTGCGATTACCATCTGACTAACGTAACCCTATGAGCGAATCAGTAACTTATGGTTATCAACAATTAACGATTACTATCAGATGTTATGATAACAACCGTGATCGACCGCTTAACGTAGTCTCCGAGCCACGGTGGGGAGACTCACGAGGAAAAACGCTCAGACCGTAACAGATATTTATAACAAACATCTGCTTCGAGCGGGAATCTTACCCGCGACGTTTGTAAGATGTCGTCGTATATTGTAAGATGAATAATAGATTTAATCCATAGAATAAATATTAAAATTTATTTTATTACTAATTTAAGTAAAGTAGATATATTATGAAATGAAGCAAAACATATCAACCTATCTATTTCTATAACTAATTTAAGCAATAAACTTTGATAATGAGTTAACTAATAATTTAATGACCTTACGTATAATATAATTTAATTTAAGATTTTCTGTGATTATTTTTAATTTTTTATAAGTAATTATATTTATTTACATTAAGAGTTTTAGCTCGAAGCTTTTTCAGTTCTATAGAAAGCACAAAATTATTTGAACTAATTACAACATGATATGTATTTTAGGAGAGTTTAGTTCCGGTTGCCAAATTTTTGATCCTTATTTAGTAGTTATGTTTTCAATGAGTACTCTTAAGGCCTCAGACACAGGTACAGATAGAAAGAAATCGTTCATACAACGGATTTATCAGCTTTTATTCCGGAATGGGACGAAACTTTGCTGGTAGTGGCTGCTTCTTTTTTTATAACTATTAATCGCAGAAAAACAAACTAAATATAAGATTATTATGATATATAACTGTAATGAGTTTCATGCACTCATTAGTAATTCGATCCACAAAATCTTTTAGCGGTATCTAACCTGTTTATTGAATAAGTATAAACTTATAAGCCATACAATATCACGCAGCAACCCCTACAATAACTGGAGCACTGGAACATTGGTTTTTCTGAATGCGCATTCTAACCCTATTAACCTTGACAGAGTCGTAAGTATAAACTTTATTGGCAAACCACACAAAGATATGGGATGTGATGCGGGACGAATGGTGCGGTTTTTTTTTCGGAATGTGTATTGCTGTTGGCCCTTCTGGCCTTGACAGCGTCACCGAGTGGGGGTGCTGAGTACAGAGACTCAACCGTGAAAAGGTGCAGCCCTCACGGGGCTCAAATTTGATTCCGTCCTTAGGGAGCCTCCTGCGAAGCCGAACCACGGCTAAGGACGTCATCGGTATATGTTTGTATTGATCTTACAAATATCTGTTTTGGTCTGGGCGTTCTGTCCTCGTGGATCTCCCCACCGTGCGTCGGAGAGCACGCCAAGCTGTCGGTCACGGTTGTTGTCATATAGCATCTGGTAATAATCGTTAACTCTTGATAAGTAATTTGCTCTCCAATAAGTTAGTTCGGTCTTTGAGTTATGGAGGTCACGTGGCAATAGCTCAAATAGCTCAAAACTAGTAATCTGTCAAATCCGGATAAGAGTAATAAGCAAATCCTAGCTGAATACCGAGAATAGTGATAGGAAGAAGAAGAGGCCCTACCCCGCGATTGTCTCGAAGAGAGCTTCGGGACTACTTATTATATATGTACCTATAAGAGCAAGGCTGTAGTGTACGCGCAGTCTGAGAGGTCTCGCCCTTCAAGCCTGTTGGGATGATGAAAACATTCAATCCCGCTGTTCAGAAGACTGGACTCTGTATTTCTTTTAATGTAATTTTGTTAAAATCCCGTTTTGATCAAAATTATAAATGGTTACCTCATTTATAATCGTATTTTGAAGCGAGTGAAACAGAAGTTTGTACCATCATAAAGTACAATTCCAAATCAATTGAAAAAAAATACAAAAACACTATAAAATCTATTAAAATGAGTGCAAATTTGGAGATTGCAGGTAGAAAAACATCTTTTCTTCAACTTTTAGCAGAGTCTACTATAGAGGATATATTCTGTAAACCTTGTTACAATTTAGCTATTAATTTAATGCCTAAAATTTAAACACTTATAGCTACGATTTAAGTTACTTTTAATTATTAACTCTGTATAACAGATATTAGATAATATTTTTTTTTTCCATACAAATTTTCCGATCCCGTTAATGCCGTTCTTCGATTCCGTATCTACCTGCATACAAACATTAAGTTATACAAATTTTCCATTCAAACTTCCTCATCCGGTTGATCCCATACAAACCTAGTCATGACAATTACCAACACAACATAAAGAATTATCCAATTTGGTGCAGTCGTTCTGAAGCTACGAGTATGCCCGTCCACGATACATTTCGACGATTAATTTTTATTTATAAAGATTAAAATGTTATTGAATTTATTTGTATCACATTTATTACGTCATGAAAATTACAGTTTGTTCATTATTTTTTTAAGGGTTCCGTAGGCAAATGACAAAAACGGTGAACCCTTATAGTTTCGTTATGTGCTACAGGATTTTGCAGTGAAAAATAAAATATTTAAAAATTAAGGGTAGCAGTCCATACAGGTAACTAAGGGTTGAAAAAAAATATTTTCAACGTACGGCAACGTATGAGATATCTTTGAATAGGAATACAAACTTATATTTGCGGTTTTTATCGTATAATTCGTTTATATCCTAAGGATTCTTTATTATCAAGCTGCGGAACCCTTTAGTTTCCACTGTGGTCCACCACGCAGTTGACTGCTAATTATTTTGTTATTACTTATTAGGTATATGATTACTCTTTCTAATTAAGCGGTTATTATTGCTATCTGTGACTAATCATTGACAAGAAGGGAAAATATTATTCTAGTTTAGCGCTACCACGTCACGTGTCCTGCGCGTGCGCACCATGCATACAACACGCTATATAAACATGCACACACCCGGTACTCTGCGCGGAAAAATCAAAACGACGCAACGAAACAGGAATTCAGAACTATTTTTTATAAGAAAATATTTGAAATAATAGATAAGATCTCTGTAGACTATACTCTTCTAAATCTTGATGTGCTTTATTTTATAAGTTTTATGTAATAACAATAAATGTAATCATATATTTTTAATTGTTAAGACAATTATCATTCTTGTTCTATTTCTACACAACGAAGCTATAGTCGTAATTGGATCAAATAAATATTAATTTTTATAACGTAGGTATGATAGAAATTATTGAATGGTAAAATATGTGTACTCAATTCCAATAAGAACTCGATTCATAATAATGGATACATAAATGATATAGAAATAATTATCCTCAAATATTTATTACATACTAGTTTCTACCAGCGGCATCGACGCGTTTTAATACAAACTTTTATAAAATATTACTAGCTACGCTTTTTTAGGTCATTACTAATACTCCTAGACTAGAGTAGGTACGACTATAGCCTAAGGGAGGCAGGATCGAACCCGGAATTATATCGGAGCCGGCACTACATCCCTTCAGGGGTGGAATTTTAGAAAATATTAAAACACTTGTTATCACTTGCTGTCACTTTATCTTTAATAGCTGTTTTTTCATCTTTAATAATTCGCAAAAACACTAATGTTCATGCTGACAACATACCTATGAAAAAAATCTACTTTATAGATCCAAGGGCTCAGGCTGGTCGTCGATATATCAGTCAGGTCTCATTCTTTTATATATTTATAAATCTTTATCAAATTCATAATACTTTCTTGTTAAAAAGCTGAGTCGTCGAAATCCAGTATACTCTTATTCCGTTTACTGTAAACAACTTACGGTGGTTGGGTTAGAACAAAATTTAACTTTTCTAGTCGTCGTTTCTAGGCATGAATGTAACTTCCCACAGAATATCGATGTATGTAACTAAATGGTGTAACCAGAACCCTATTACAAGGTATTTTTTTTTAAATTAAGATTAAGTACGCAAATAAAATACCTTAAACCGAATCATGAAAAAATGAAAAGTTTCACTTGCGTCGTGGTTTCGTAAAATTACATATTATTTTAACTATTTTTTTTTATTGTTATAGTTAGAATTTTTAAATTATTTAATATGTCATCGGTCTTGGTATGTATGCAAAATGTCGATTTCATCCGATGTTTTGAAGGATTTCGAATCATGTTCAATGTTTCCTCAATGTGTTGTTACATACATAAATATGAAGCTACTAAAAGCGTATTCAAACAGATTGACAAACATGATTAAACCAACTCATCTTGTCACATTTTTTTCATTATATCAACTAAAATATAATATTAAATAAAATATAAGATAATTATATTTCTGATTCAAATTTACTATATATTCTACCTAATTATGAACGCAATTTTATCATATTAGCGTTATCTAACACGCGCGCATCTTAATTAATGTAGTCAGGATTGATTATTAATTTATAATTTATTGTTCATGCGAACAAAAGAATTGAAATTGATAGACGTTTCATATCGCTTAGACCAAAGCCAAATCGTATTAAATTTTGGTAAACAGTTGAAAAATTAGCTAGATAAGTAATCGTAAATGAGAAAAACTACGACATTGTGATCTTAATAAATATAAGTTTTGCTACTTAATCCACGAAATCATGTCATTAAATTATTTTCGAAGTAAACTGCGTAAGTGGGAACTACAACGTATAACTAGTGATAACTTTGAGCCAGCACACACTGACACTTTATTAAACACATTAAAAATCGCAATTCGGATAAGAAGTGAGACAACCCTCGGTGGGTCAATCAGTTGATAACCCCATCATGATGGTACCGCAGACCTCCGACACTCTCAGACGCAAGCAAGAACTTCACCCTTGTGCGTCGTGTTTAAGTCTATAAAGGCATCTGCCGCATACAAAGGAAACAGTCTGCCTTCGAACTCCGCCGATGATGTTAATCATTAACGCGGACCACATCACATCACAATAGTCACATAACCTCATGTGCAATGACACAAACCAGGAGATCTGATAAAGTGTATTAACCGATATTTTAAAAATCCCTCCAAACTTTAACGCGCACGCGCTGTGTCTTTGTTGTGATTGGTCGTAAAATTGAAACGGAATTAAGCAACATGAGTGTAACGCGAAGCAGTGTCAGTCGCTCTGCGTGCAACAGCAAAGGGAGCATGATTGTTGTTTCGAATCGATTACCGTTTATATTAAAAAGAAATGAGAAAACCGGTGAATTAGAGAGAAAAGCCAGGTAAGTTTATCGTTGATAAAAAAAAGGTTTTCCTGTATATTTGATATATATTTTTAATACATTTTAACTAAATATCTAAATAAATTCTAGTGTCTTTTTCATGGAATTAAATTCCATACTCAAACGGGCTCAGGTAAGTCCTGTGACCTATCAATCTAGATCTAAAAATAGAGGACCGGTTTGCGTGTCGTTACTCATCTCCTCTCTCATTTGTGCTTACTCAATAAAAGACAACATTACACCGGGACGAAAACATTTTTATTTTATAAAATAAACACTCAAAATTTATGTTACAATAAAATGAGAAGTTCCAGATGATAACCATTTCGATATAGATCGGTTTCATTCATAAGAATTAGACCGGCTTCATTCATAAAGGTACCTATTTAGACAAATATTCGACCAAACGCTATCGGTTTCGGGAACGTTCGCGAAGTCAACATTGCGTTCGGCGTTACGTTTTCCGCATCAGTACCTCTAAAATATAATTTATAGGAATACTTATCTTAGATAACAATTGAACGACTCGGGAGTTATAAACAAATAATGTCAAGGAATCTTGGAAAACTTATCGTTTGTTGTTATCTGAAGGTAAATGTAATAAAAATATAAACAAAATATTGTTTATTCAGCAGACCTTGATCTTGAATCAAGGAGACTTGAGCATTATGTTGAATTTTAACTAGATTTATTCTTATATATTTATGTAATGCTAGTAGCCGACACATGAGTTAATACGTTGTTGTTAAATGTTTTATTTAGTGTCAATACTCCTATGGACATGTTTTTATGATAATGCTATAACTGTTTTGAACTAACAATGTTGTTGTGTTTACATTGAACCTCATTTCTTATGTATACGATAAAACTTATATGAAATAACTTACGATATCCTACACAACATTTTAATTAACTGCTTTGATAAACTATCTTCTAATATGATCGTGGCCAGTGCTTTAACAAAATCCGAATAACAAATACAATAAAATACACGCAATTTTTTTTAAACATATTACAGCTAGTATTTTAATGTCGTTTGACTTTTTCTATTAGTGAATGTTATGAATATGAAAATAAAGAATCATTCAGCTTTTAATATTATTAGCGATACAACATTCACTTACACAAGCCCTATACCAATCGTGTCAATGAAATATTGTAACTATCAATTTTTAAGCGAAAAATCATCCTGAAGAAAACCACTTGACATATCAAAGTTTATTTAGTAATGTGTCATCAATATGAAATATTTTCATTTTGATGATCATGATGTGTAAGCTTGTGCACGCTCATTTCTAGAATATAAATAATTTGAACTAAATGACTAATCCATACTCTAGACAATGGGATAATGTTTATTCCGCTATATTATTACGGATTAACACATACAGAATAGAACTCAATATTTTTGCTTTTAATAAGTAACATAAGATAGATTTTTCCCCCAAATTGATTCCCACCATTCATTCCTACAGAATTAATGTCAATTCTTCAGGTATGTTGCCTTCACTAAATGAGTCTCACAAAGAAACTAGACAACAAAATAATTTCAGTTTTATGAAATATTTTAATTTCAATAAAACTCAAATATTATGTTACTTTATATGTAACAAAATCGAAAGAATATCTAAGCTTGGCTATGGAAGGTGTCAAAATCATAGGAGATACGTATGTAATGTATATTTAATGGAAAGGAAGGTCAGGGACAAAATCAATACAACAACTTTAGACGCTGATGCGTATTAGCTACGCCTTAAACACAATGGATGAAAAATCGTAACGAATGAAAATCTAATTTAAGGCTTTTGTGGTTGATTTTATTTAATGTTTGTAGCATGAAATACATATAATATGTTCAACTTCTAATTAGCAAGTACATGATGTTCGTTATAAATGGTATAAAAGTGTTAATCTTGATAACTTGCTGCTTGAACATAAGACAATATTTATGTAAACTTGAGTTAGGTATTAATATACCCGATCTACTACTGTTCTTTCAATCAATGAGAGTGACGCGGGCTTAAGCTCCCACCCTACAGTGCCCTTCTATTCCTTCTCCTCCCACTCCCTAAATGACGCATGTGAATGTTGTTGTTGCTAGCGATTATAGTTTCATCGCAGAACCACACAGTGATTTGCCATTATTATTGAGTAAGAAAAACAATTACTGATCCTTTTCTTGAAAGATAATATATATTATTAGTATTATAAAACACCTTAATCAGGTATTCTTCTCGACAAAACACGTAATTTTTTCTTTACCAGACGGTCAAATGTATGACATTTTAAAAGCAATTTTCGTATCAATTAAATTATGAACTCGTTATATCTTATTTGTCTTCGTGATATATCATGTATACTTAAATGATCTATAATGATCACCTTAATTGGTACCTTCGATTTAATTATTATGAGGCTTCTAGTATTTTCTCTAGATATAAATGATTGTTTCAATTGCATAAGACTTTGGTATAGAAAAGCAACAAGGATACAGAAAGTTGGCTGTTATATATTGAAAAGTTGTATTTTCTATATCCAAAGTCTACAAAAACTTGGAAATCCATAAACTCTATGAAAGTAAAGAGTCATTGAAACCATTTCACAATTGCCAAAAACATTAAATATTGAGAACCTCATCTCTAAATTCATTTTTATGTATGTACGTTTGTAATTTAATTACTAAGAAATAACTAGGTCGATTTGGATGATTTTTATTTTATTTTTTATACTTTCTAATTGGTCTAGTTACCTTTTTTTATGTCAGAAGTTGGCAAACAAGCATACGGCCCACCTGATGGTAAGTGGTTGCCGTAGCCTATATGCGCTTGCAGTACCATTAGTAGGTGCCATTCACGCGTTGCCAACGAGAGATATTAGTTGTTAAGTCTCGTCCGCCCAGTAATTTCACTAGCGTAGCGTGCCCTTCAAACCGGAACGCAGTAATCCCTAAGCACTACTATTTGGCGGCAGAATATTTGACACTGCGGTGGTACCTACCTAGCCGGCCTCTTGCAACAAAAGACCTACCACCAGTGTGACTGATTGCACTGGTGGAATAATCTCTGCTGTGACAGAGGTTATCCCAACAACGGGCGATGAGGTCGTCACATCCCGACGCCGGTACCTATAATTTGATGATGAAGAAATCGAGAAAACTCTTCAAATTTAATTGGCACACCTTTAGCGATTTAGATATATTTTTCATATAGCTTGTCCTATTGCTCCGCAAAAAAAAAAAAACATCATCTGGTGATGTGCAACTCCAGAAAATGATAACAGGTGGCCACCGAAACTACACAATATTAACAAAAATTGCGCGGGATCAAACACAATATGATAACTTTAATATGGTTCCTTAAATATCAATCGTGAGCTAAAAGTCGGTGTTTTCTGTGCCCATATAATTACTGCACCAACTCCTGTTGTTCAAGTTTTTGTTAGAGTGTAATAGGCTGTGAAAAAATTTTATGTATAGAAATAGTTCACTTCTGCAGATAAGTTTATGAAATTTAATTTTCAACCGGAAATTTTCCTGAGTAATTCATACTAGATTTACAAAGATCAGTATTAAAAATTAAATGAAATAGTACAAAGTCCAAATAAAGAAAGAAGTATAGGAATGGCGTGATTTGTGATCGAGTCCTGTTTGTTTACATCCTTGCCTTGCGTTACCAAATGGTCTAAGTTTACATCTTAGGTCCAGTAATAAAAAATTAATATACGTCGAATGAATAATGTAAATCGTCATACTAGTTCATATTTTGTTACTCAGTAAATTAATAAATGTCCTTAAAATTTACTTGAAGCATTATTTTATATAAGAGGGGACAAACTGGTTCCCTTGATATTAAGCGTTCACCGCCGCCCCATCACATCTGCAACACCAGAGGGCATGCAGCTGCATTGTGGACCAAATCGAAACAATAGTCTCTTGTCTTGAAGGTACTTAGGTCGTTTCGGTTCGGAATGAAAACTCACGTTAAGTTATGTTCCAACTTCTTGCTGGGACATCCTTTTTTGGAATGTATATTGCTGTTACATCTACTGGCCTTGAAAGGGTCGCCAGGCTGGCAAGCCAAGAAACAAAGATTACGTAACCCGGGTCGATAAGATTTATGTCGTGCTAATCTTTTTCATTTTCTAATACCGCTATTGAAAAGTGTTGTTAGTTGGTGGATTTTTAACTTCTTTACATTCTTAGTAGTCGCGAGCAATAAAATCACAGCATCTCTGAAGTTTCAAGTGCTAAAGTAATTTGTGTTTCAAAACTGTCTAATACGTCACAGTGAAGGAAAACATCGCTAGGAAATCTGCATCTTTTGGAATAATTCAGTCACACAAGTGGTAGGCCTTTTGTTGCAATAGGCCAGCTAGGTATGTACCACCGCAGTGTCAAATATTCCACCGCAAAGCAGTAGTGTCTTAGGCATTACTGTCTTCCGATTTGAAGGGCACTGAAGGCTAGTGAAATTATTGGGCAAACGAAATTTGAGAATCATATCTCGAGGCTGGCAACGCATGATCGCACCAACCAATGGCAAACGCTTAACATCTGGTGGGTCGTATGCTTAATAATTGTAAACCTAGTAACATACAAAAAATTGACAAAATACAGGCAGAATATAGGGTATATTGCTACTACTGATGCATTACGATCGTCATGAAGTTAGAACAATGAGTTTTGCGAACAGCAACTTTCAAGAGAGCATTAAAACTCTCAAAGGTAAAACCTTTTTTTAATGGCTGTAAAGCACTAGTATAAGTAGTTTGCATTAAGCTAATTACTGAAGTGGATGCCGGAGCTATTTGTAAGCAATTGCTGCAGACATTAATGTTGTTAGTTTGATTGGAATTTACCTTCTCCATTTAATTATTGCTTTTTTTAGGGTTCCGTACCTCAAA
Source organism: Hestina assimilis (assembly GCA_023373885.1). NCBI lineage: Eukaryota > Metazoa > Arthropoda > Insecta > Lepidoptera > Nymphalidae > Hestina > Hestina assimilis. Next base: position 9,774,275 of record CM041747.1, on the reverse strand, counting down.
CGGTAAAAAAGGAACCCTTATAAGACCACTTTTTTTGCCCGTCTATCCGTCCGTGTATCACAACCGATTTTCGCTGGAACTGATGCACTTAGCAAATCGAAATTTATACCATATACTGAGGTCTATAGCCCCTATTAGACTAATCAAAATCAAGATACTGAGTCAACAAGATAAAAGTATATTCAACAAGTAATTTCGATTTTCATGAAAACTTTTAAGTACCAAGAAGAAAAATGCAAGGCTTATCTTTTACTTTGAGAAATATATCACATTTAAAATGTGTGTCAAAAAATAGTCCCAGATGAAAAAAAAACAAATTAGAAGCAACTGTTCTTGTAGGTACATCTTATTAATAAAATTAATAATCATTTATTAGAAAGTTCTATTTTTAATGTAATGTTGTAATGAACGATTACACTTCAGTAATTTAAATGTTATACTCTAGTAATTCATCTAAATTGTCTCGGCCACGAGTCCAAGAAAATTAAAATCATTACAACAAATCATGTGATGACGTGACGAACAGATGACACATCTACGAAAGCATTTTAATCATCAAATCAGACTTGTATTATAAGTGAGAAAGTAACTCTATCTATCTTTATTTATTTATTCATATACTTTAATGAACATCACATAAAAATACACAATCTTAAGAAGAAAAAAAACACATAAAAATAGGAGCACAAATGGCGGCCTTATCGCTTTTTAACAGCGTTCTCTCCGGGCCAACCTTTGGGAAAAGAGAGTTGTCTCAACATAATTAGGCAGGTCGTGCCGGTATAATAGACATACATACAAATAATTAAATATGAATACATATAAATTATTACATGCATAATAAAATTCACTAGATTTTCAATAATAAAGTAATAAATAATTATACGTTAAACCTAAAATATAATTATCAAAATAAATGTAAATAAATAAACTATATAATACTATTTGAGCCATATAATACTATAAATATATTATTCATTCTCTGCTAGATAAAATTTTTAACAGAATATGTTATGCTTTCACGCCTAAATCACAGAACCAATTGCTCCTTGGAAAAGCACTTAGACTACTTTTATCCCAAAAACATATAATGAAATGGTGAAATGGGAAATGAAAGTTTGTACGGGAATGCCAAATTTTTTTGTAATCTTTATTACAAAAAAATTAGACCTATCTAAAACTATTGCACGTACAAAAGCCATGCGAGCAAAGTCACGGAATAACTAATATCAAATATACCCACGCGCTGATAACAATAAGTACAAAATATTTAGGGTTCACTCTTTTCTAGATATAATGATTATACATAAAATTATATACTAGAAATGTTGATAGACATTGGATAAACACTATTTGCGTTCGTCAACACAAGCATCTGTCATCAGCGGATATCGAAACTATATCTTCTTTAGAATGTAGTCGAAAAATTTCCAAACACTTTTAAACACACCGATATCTTTAATATGCATAGTATTTTCATAACACTTTAGTGTTTTAGTGAACAAAGATGATAAAAAATATATATTTTTACAGCGCCGGTGGTCTAGTAACGGCAGTGGCCCCGGTAGTCATCCGAGGTAATGGAATCTGGGTGGGCTGGCCAGGTATACACCTTGACAACCCGAATGAGAAAATTCCGGAGTCCGACCCGAATGACACGACACCGACAGCTGGACTGCTTTCTAGTAAGGTGAATATTTCTATGGAAATCACTAATTCGCCATTAACATTTAAGAAACTTAGGAAATTTAAAAATTTTACGATATAGGGAAGGGATAAGAAGGAAAAAAGGAAAGGAACAAGGTGGGAGATTGGGCCTCCGGTGCTCTCACACATCGCACTAAGCGCTAGCAGTACTTACTGATACTGCTACTTTACCCCGATTTTCTATGAAAGGGTAGTATTTCTCCGGTTGAGGAACTCCTCCTTCATATCTAACTCCACATCTCAATTCGTGACACAACGTGATACTTCTGGTAACAGAAGTAAACAGACTACGCTACCCCTTATCATAAATCAGACCTTACACTTGTTTACCAATAACTAACATAACATGTGTATTAATAACACATACTTCGTCACTTCAAGAGAATTAAAATATAATATATTTTACTTTTTTGATATATAACCATGACATTTAACAAAATTAAATATAACAAAAGTTGAGGTCGTTGATCTCTATAGACTACTCTAAAATTATTAATTAACATTTAATAATGAATCATCTAATGGTTCGATTGAGATAAAATTTCTAATGCACTGAAATTATGTATACCTAAAGTATTGGAGAATTAGTAATCAAAGAAATAGCATTTATTGATAAATGGTAATCAGTTATTTACATTCTGGCGAAGTAAGATAGTCGAGTTTTAGATCTTTTCTGCCTTTGCAAAACGTTTCTAGCCAGAAAACCAGCCGGTTATTGTCGTTGCGGACTTAAACTTTGCTTAATTTTGGTTTTACCATAAACATAGTATTTACCTAATTATCTCAAATACATGATTCGTTAGCTATAAATTAGAAATAATCTCATAGATTAGAAACTTACGAAATCTCGATACGAAACAGATTCTGGCAGATTCCTAGAAAAAAAAATTTACTAATGTTAATTTGTATTTACAAATTATATATAAATAAAGAAACAATAATTAAAATAAATTACTATTTTTTTAATGTTATAAATAAACTACTGATTTTCCTCATCGGTTAAATAGAAAATTATGTTGCTAAGTAAAAACTCTAGATAATAATTACTCAGGTCATTCTGTTATATTTGAATAACGAACTATTTGAAAGTCACATCGAGGGGTACTTAATGCAAATATCTATTCGATATTGTTAACGCATAGCTTAGTACTTTGCGTTGCAAATGCAATAATTTTATTTACAAACGGAAAATTTAGCGTAGCGCGTAGGCACGGTAAGTACTACGCATTGTTATCTATATAAATAAATGATTATAGCCTTGATTTTATAAGTTATGGCTATTACTATAATCTTAATGTAATAATAGAATAAATTACAACAATATTTTATTTTAACTGGTAAGTGAGAATTAAAATTAAATTCAACCATTTAAACTAATCACCAATTTATCGAAAAATGTTGTGTCTATTATTTATAATGAAACAAACAAAACATAATAAAAATAATTGTTGCAGATCGTAGCTATCCACGCTGAACCAAAATTATTTGACAGCTACTACAATGGCTGTTGTAATGGTACCTTCTGGCCTCTGTTCCACTCAATGCCGGACCGCGCCACGTTTATCGCAGACAACTGGAAAGCTTACATGAAGATCAACGAAGAATTTGCAGAAAAGACAGTGTATGCATTGAAACTCCTCAAAGAAAAGGAGAAAAGCAACGCACCTCCAATTATTTGGGTGCATGATTATCACCTTATGTTGGCAGCTAATTGGATCAGACAAAGAGCTGAAGAGAATGAAATTGATTGCAAACTTGCATTTTTCCTACACATTCCATTTCCACCTTGGGACATTTTCCGTCTGTTCCCATGGTCCGACGAAGTTTTGCAGGGAATTTTAGGTGAGACTGTCTAGTTCATTGCATTTTATCGAATTTGGTAAAAAATAAAATATGTCTATACAAGTAATGTTTTGATTTTCGCAGGATGCGACATGGTTGGTTTCCACATAACCGACTACTGTTTGAACTTCATTGATTGTTGTCAAAGAAATCTGGGTTGTCGTGTCGATAGAAAGAACCTTTTAGTTGAACTTGGTGGTCGCACTATTTGTGTTCGACCCCTACCAATCGGCGTACCATTCGACCGATTCGTTACATTAGCTCAAAATGCAAAAGCTGTGCTTTCTACCAGTCAAAAAGTAATACTTGGAGTTGATAGATTAGATTACACCAAAGGCTTAGTACACAGATTGAAAGCTTTCGAAAGATTGTTACAAAAGCATCCAGAACATATCGAGCAAGTAGTTCTGCTGCAGATAGCAGTGCCATCAAGAACCGATGTGAAGGAGTATCAAGATCTTAAGGAGGAAATGGATCAACTAGTTGGAAGAATTAATGGAAGATTCACAACACCGAACTGGTCTCCCATTAGGTATGAAATGTGTAACTGTTAATACTGTAGCAAACGCAGAGGGTTGAACTCAAAATAAAGGGAATCGTGATATCTCTTTAAACAACAGGGTACAATATTGCTTCTTTACATCTTAAAATAGCATCAACTACCCCTATCTGGTATCCTAGTACTCCCTCGCGGTACGACTTTAGTTCGCTTTGATGTTTCGTACAGTATATTGTTTCTTAAATATAATATTGTTCAGGTACATATATGGATGCGTGGGTCAAGATGAACTTGCAGCTTTCTACCGCGATTCTGCTGTTGCTTTGGTGACTCCTTTGCGAGATGGCATGAATCTCGTTGCGAAAGAGTTTGTTGCCTGTCAAATTAACAAGCCTCCCGGCGTATTAATATTATCACCCTTCGCTGGAGCAGGAGAAATGATGCATGAAGCACTGATTTGCAATCCCTATGAATTGGATGACGCAGCTGAAGTGATTCACAGGTAAGATCCATGTTTTTACCAATTCAATCAAAAACATTTATCCATCAATTTACGCAGCAACATTGCCTTATTAAACTTTCAGAGCCTTAATCATGCCAGAAGATGAGCGAACTGTCCGTATGAACCATCTTCGGCGGCGAGAACAGTTGAACGATGTGGACAGTTGGATGAAGGCATTCCTAAAGGCTATGAATTCGCTGGAGGAAGAGGCTGATGATATCGGAGCCACTTCTATGCAACCAGTCACTATCGATGACTTCGATGAATATTTGTCCAAGTACGTTTATAAATAAACTAGATTTTAATTGAGCTTTTCTCACAATCAATTATGGCAAAATTTTAATAAATATCAACAAAATAAAAATCCAGTATAATAAAAGGTAGATCTTATGTCTAATAGTAAGAAAGTAATATAAAAATTTAATTACTTAAATAATAATTTTGTTTAACCAAATGTATTATTATTGGTGCATTTTATTTTTTCAGATACATCGGCTATACTCAGAAACTAGCTCTATTATTGGACTACGATGGTACCCTGGCACCAATAGCTCCTCACCCTGACCTGGCGACACTACCACTGGAAACGAAACATACGTTGCAGCGTCTCTCCAACATGTCGGATGTGTACATCGCCATTATATCCGGACGAAATGTCAATAACGTCAAGGAAATGGTAAATTTAATTTTCTAACAAAAGTATATTTTAATATTGCATGTAATAAATATGGTCAAATTTGACATAATAATTGAAAAAATTCACATACAAACAAACGTCGATTATTATCTACTTTCATTTATATTATTGATTACTATAATATTACGTTGTAAGGATTGGTATTGACTTAGAACTTTATAATACGTACTGCGCGAGTATTATGTAATTAAATACTACATAATAAGTGTTGTTTGAATAAAGCAGTCTAGCAAGTATTGTCAATGTTAGTTCGATTAAATAATTTATTTTACGTTATCCTCAGTTCATAATAACATATGATTATTGAAGCAAAATTATCGCAATTCCTTAACACAAGATTACGAATTCTCCTTAGGATTTCTCCTATTAAATTTATCAATTTGTATGCTTGAATTAATTACGCAAAACGTCTCAACATATTTGGTTGATATTACGTTCTCAAAAAGATTATTACCAGAATTAACACATACGTTACATTACATTAGTTTTTATTACGGAAAATGTTCAATAATGATAAAAATTAAGTGTTACGGAAACGATCCTTACCCCCTTAAGCTATTTTCATACCCTCCTAGCACATACTACACGCTTAATTGGGGGATAGGATAAGATTAGTAATGCATTGAAAAGAGCATTGCTGGTATTCTTTAAAAATGTGGAAAGTTACGAGACCGAATAAAAATAGTAAATTACTTTGGCGCTAAAGAAAAAGAAGTAATTTATATTACGAGTATAAATAATTAATGTTTTAAATACTTCAAGTAAATCGTCATGTAGGTCGTCGTCCAAGATATCTTATGTAGGCAACCAAAAACAATCGTTACGTCAAATGTTTGCGAAATTGACAACAATATTTAATGATAAAGATTATACCTAACTTACAAAGAACTCGTAAAAATTATACCGTATCTTCGACTCAATAATATTATTTTGATCCGTGAAAGTATAAAACTTGTTACTTTTACTTTCAGTCGTAGATGTGATAGAACTTTTGTTTGATCACATTTTTTTTATTATGACACAAAATGGAAATAATAAGTACCTAAGCATTCGATCTGCGTGATGAAAACCTTTGGCTAGACCAGACACATCACCATGTTTTGTCAATTGTATCTGTGGGGATAAGTGTTAAGAAGGAATGGAATAGACAGGGTTTTGGTTTCCACCGCCCTCACTTACTTAACGAAACCCAACTACTAATACTTATTATTTCTAAAAAGTAAAAATAGAAAAGGCTTGAGCTATTTAAACACACCCAGACCAGAATATATGGATGTATGTTCAATAAAAATATCGCTACCGCTGTGCTACAACGGTCATCAATATATCCATTTTAAATGTCAAAAGGATTTTAAAATGTCTTTATCATCTGATGTGACTGTAAGAAAATAGTTTAAGATATCAATGGCCTTAGATTGGTTTGCAATAACAAATTTTATCAAACTTGAACTTTGGTAGTCATTATCAACGGTACGAATAAAAATATTTATATTGTTAAATTGATATCTGCATGGACGGTCAATATCCCAGCTCTAACCGGGTCTCGATATCTATAGTCAATGTTGCGTAATGCATCTAGAGGCCGGACTAGTCGTCACTGATGTTTACTTAGTTTATTTTACCTACACACATACATACGTACATCGTAACTGCATTTATATTTCCATACATACATATAACATATTTCGTGTACATAATTAACATGGAAATCCTATAAAACCGTATTATTTATCCGATTATTATATAGGAATACGTCTTGTATAATTTATATTGCTATTAAGCTGACCATAGGTAAAGCTGACTATGGATGAGAGAAAACTGGAGAAAAAAATACTTTTAAAAAACATGCAAAATATTTAAATATATATATTAGGTTTGAATAAATATTTATTTATTATTATATTGACAAGTACGAGTGATTAGAGATTTCAAGAGATTGACGCTACAGTAACATATTCAGCGTGTCACAATACCATAATTATTTTGATTTGAAAATCATATGCTCCAAAGTCCAAATATTTTAATACGCAGACATTGATGATGAGTTGATATAAATTGACCTTTGCAGGTTTTGTTGATCAAATGACAATACAATGTGTGTCATCAACTAAATATAGTATATACCATGTCATATATTATTGATACAATTTTTATTTTTACAGGTGGGTATAGAAGGTATCACATATGCTGGTAACCATGGTTTGGAGATCTTACATCCGGACGGGAGCAAGTTTGTACACCCTATGCCCATGGAATTGCAAGATAAAGTTGTAGAACTTCTCAAATCATTGCAAGAACAGGTTAGAGAAATTTTATTATAGTTCTTTTTTTGTTTTTTTTTTTTTTTCAATGATAATAATCGTAGCAAAGTATGCCACCTATCTTACTAACAACCGCACCTGGAGTTCCTTGAATAAGAGTCCAATAATCCACTTTTAATATTTAATATTTTAAGAGATTATTTGACGATCAAGATTAATTGAACATTTATAATCTCATTCGTGGATTGGATTGTGGATTTTAATCCATTAAGCGCTTATGCTATACAAAATTTACAAACGCGCTAGAAAAATAATATATGTATTTCTTCTGAGAGTAAAAAATATGTCAATTAAGAAAATTAAATATTTAATTCAAATAGCTGATACGCTGGCTGTCGTGAGGGTAGATTAATTAAACTATAATCATTTACAACTACTTTAAAGCATCATTTTTTTTTTTGGACAGGTCTGTAAGGATGGTGCATGGGTAGAGAACAAGGGAGCACTTTTAACATTCCATTACCGCGAGACGCCACTCGCGAAACGACCAGCACTCGCCGAAACAGCGCGGCGGCTCATCACAGCGGCCGGCTTCACACCCGCACCAGCGCACTGCGCTATCGAGGCACGCCCGCCGGTGCAATGGAACAAAGGTATTAACTAATAACTGCTAAGAAGGACACCGAAGACACTAAAGACAAGAATATAAATCTATACGTGTTCTGTGAAATAGTAGTCTACATTCATGCCGGAAATAACAAGGCTCTATAATAGTCTTTGTCTCTAAATAATGTAAACGACTGATCGATGTTCGGCGACGTTGTGGCGTAGCGGTAGCGAACCTGCCTTAAACGCCACAGGTCGCGGGTTCGATTCCCGCACGGAGCATAATATGTTTGTATTGACCATGCACGCATATTTTCCGGTCTGGGTGTATTTGTCCTTGTCCTTGTATGTTTCCGGACTCCCGACACAGGATATCACTATCCTAATGGGGGAGGTTGAGTGTGTAGCGTTTATTATTATTATGTCCGTTTATCCTCAGGGCTTTTTGGGGTCACGCGGGGCACGCAGTGTCCCCAAACGAAATTTCGACAATATCGCAAAAATTGCCATAAAAACAAAAAAATTAAAAACAAAGGATTTTTTTAATAGATCAAAATTTTCCAATTAAAAACTAATCTACTAAAAAGCGGTTGAGACTTGTCTGTCACCCTGGCCTGCTATTGTATAAAATTATGGATTTAACACTTCGAGAATTAGCTTGACAAGTGACAAAAAAGCCTACTTATCCTTATATTTTTAGTTATACGATTATTTTATTATTAGGTCGTGCATCAATTTACATCCTGAGAACAGCATTTGGCTTGGACTGGAGTGAACGTATAAGGATTATTTATGCTGGTGATGACGTCACAGATGAAGATGCCATGTTGGTAAGTTAACCAACAATCTTTCTTAACAATCAAAATTAGAAATATTTGGATTTTAGATTTTTTTATATTAAAAATTATTATAATAGACGAAAAGCAGCTTTAAACTTGATATTAACTAAATCATACATAATAAATATTATTATAACGATTAACATAAGATACCTAATTTTTTTATTTATTCAGGCTCTAAAAGGTATGGCGGCAACATTCCGTATTGCATCATCGAATATAACGAAAACATCGGCAGAACGTCGTCTGTCGTCCACCGATTCAGTGCTGGCCATGTTGAAATGGGTGGAACGGCATTTCTCCCGTCGCAAGCCCAGGGCTAACTCTCTCACGTACAAGAATGCGAGACTAGCGCGTGACACCATACAGATGCACATGACGTACCAACTGCCCGCGCGGTCACCGAAGCAGACTCCTCCTCGCACGCCCGATATAGCCTCGAGCGGATCCGAATCGAGTTAAAAATGATAAATATAACTTAATTCCATTGACTTATTATATATAGACAGGCCCTTCCATACCAACAAAATGTTAAAAACTGTAAATTCAACATCAACGTAACGAAGTTAGTCACAAAATTGCAACATAACTGAATAACGAGTTGAATTTACGAAGTACAAGCGAATCTGTTGACATTTTTATCCGTATAGAAAGGCCGGTCCTTAGTATATAGTAAGTCAATTACTTGAAGCGAAAAAATGTCGCTTAATTTTAGTTGCATCCGCATTTTTGACAACATGCATAGCACACGATGTATTTATTTTTCATTTAAAATAGTTTACCTTGAGTTTTCCTAACGGCTTAGTTTCGTTGTACATTATCAATTCATAAAAGAGCTATGCATGTAATACAGTAATATTTATCTCATCGGTGATCTATCGTTTAACACGATATGTATTCCATATTGGGCGCGCTTAATTAATTTTATGGTACGTTAGCATGTTTGTTTAGATTATTGTCGTATCAATGTGATAATGTAGTTACTTTTTTTTATTTTAAGGCTGTATGTAGACAAAGATATCAAAATTATGCCAAATAATTTATATTAAAATAATTTATAATTTAAATAAACCATTGTAATTGGTTTTTGAATTGAAGATTTTTCGGTTTAAGAAATGATCATTATTTTTTTATTTTTATCTTTTTTTAAAATAAATTCCAAGTAATTCTGACCAAATAACAAAGGTTACCAATTATTTTTTATTTATTCTGTATTTTATATTGAATTAAAAATTTACCTTAGGTAAAATCTACGATCATTTTATTTAATATTGTAACTTTCAACATTTGCAACCATACATTTTGTAAATTCTAAAAACATTAAAACAGTAATTTTTTTACCACTTTTTGTGTTTACCATAGACTGTTAATATAATATAAATGACAAAATTTCAATGCATGATTATATTTTAAACTGGGTAGAAATTTGTAATTGTAATTAATAGTAATATTTATTTGTTTTACAGTTAAATTACTTTATTTCAATATTTAAAATCTATAATTAGCCACGTTTGATGCACAACTTTTAAATTTAACTTGTAAAGCACCATATTAACCACACAGAATAATTTAAAAATAATAGCAGTGTTGCCAATACAAAAACAATATTTCTCAGAAATTGCGCAACATTTAAACGTAAAACTACTAGTCTAATAGTAACTGTGAACTGATCGTCTCGAATTTTCATAAGTTAGTGTTTTAGATACATTTATTTTTTAATATCCATATTCAATAAAATATACAACTGAACGGAACGAATAGTATTTTATTTAATATAAGTATGTACAAAAATTCATAAACGTAGCCATAAATGTGTATAATAATATACAATGGAATGTTATAAATCAAAATTTTGTATCGACAGTATACAAGAGACATTTATTATTTATGCAATACAATAAATACATCGATAATGTAGCGTTTAAAAATCCTTAAGATTAATTACTTAACTAACAATTATTCACATTTTACTCTATAAAGTTTGTATCACAATAAATAAATAATGAAATAATTACATCACTAAACATTACTATGTGAAACAACAAGCCATGATAGTATGAAATAGAACAAACAAATAGGATACACAGCAAGCCCTTTCTTGCCTTCAGGTTGACTGTCACCTAGGAATTTTGTAGCAGCTGAAATAAAAAAAAATGTTATTTATAATTTAAAAAAAAAACAACTATAGAATATTTGCAGCACAGATAATTATTAACATACTAAAATAGACTCGTTAATTTTTCTAATTAAAATTGAAATGGTTCTATTTCTTTATTCTTCTTAGAGTCCTTATTCTATATCAATAAATTTAAAAATTAACCTTAAAACCTTTTTTGACAGTCGATTTTCGGAGTTATTTTAAGTGACAAAAATTTACGAAATTATTCTTTTATAAAAATTTGTCATTATTGGATTGAATTAGTAAAATTGATTGGAGCTTACATAACAAAGCATACGCCCCCTTTTTATCATAGGCTCAACATAGCCTATGCGAAAGTGTGACGACACTGTGGCGCAGCGGTAGCGAACCTGCCTTAAACGCCACAGGTCGCGGGTTCAATTCCCGCTCGGAGCATAATATGTCTGTTTTGACCAGGCAAGCATATTTTCCGGTCTGGGTGTATTTGTCCTTGTCTTTGTATGTTATTCCGGACCCCCGACACAGGATATAACTATCCTAATGGGGCCGTTGAATGTGCAGCGTTTATTTATTTATGCAATACAATGAAATGCTCAAATGCCTTGAAAGTTTTTAAGTAACTATTAAATCATTATATATTCAATTATTACAAAGATCCTATCAGCATTTTCATGGTTTGACAACGTCGTGGCGCAGGGAGCCACCCTACCCAGTGCCACAGGTCGCGGCGGCATGTGGCATGTGGCCAGATCGCCTTGCCATTAAGTATTCCGGACTCCCGACACAAGACATAGCTATCCTACTGAGGGCCGTTGAGTGTGTAGCATTTATTATTTATTATTTTCATGGTTTTACAAATACCTCAGTTTTTTTTAACATGTTCATGAATGTAATAAAGTATTTTTTTTTGATTCACCTTAATAAAGATAATAACAAATTGTGTGTAAGACATGGATCACATGGAACAGTGAATGTAGGGCATATCCAAAGATAATAATACAGTGGTTAAGTAAGGTATTCGGAAAATACGACAGTTATATGCTACTTTTTATGGGAAAACAAGGCTTGAAAAGGTTGAAATAGGGAATTTTACGCCGTTCTGGCACAGCAGTCTCGAACCTGCCTTAAGCACCACAGGTCACGGGTTCGATTCCCGCTCGAAGCAGATGTTTGTATTGACCATACAGATATGTTTTCCGGTCTGGGTGTGTTTGTCTTTGCTATTGTGTGTTTCCAGGATATAACTATCCTAATGGGGACTGTTGAGTGTCCAGAAGTTATTATTTATTGTTTATTTAAACATTGTATGGGGAACCATTTATTTAGTCTATAATGCTTTAAAGGTACCTCTTTAGAAACCACTATTGATGCGGGCGAAGCAGAAGTGTATTATAATCTTGCATTTTACTATTTCTTGTAACTTAATAGGAAATGAAGTTTTCATCGAACTAAAAGTGATAATTAATCAAAACTATTTTTTTTATAGTATTTTAATCTTACCAAATGTAGCCCAAGCGAATCCCAGCATAGAGATGACAAGACGGAGGAAAAACAAGAAAGTATTTTGCGTAGTGAACAATATCACTCTACAGACGATTAGTGATAGCGCTATGGGGAACAAACAGTAGCCCAATACACACACCGACTGGAAGAATGATCTGGAAAAAAAAATGTTTGTACTGACAAAGTGAGATTAACAATATATTTTATTGAGTAAACTGGAATTAATCTTCTTCTTTCTAGCATTATTTCCGGTATTTTATCTACTAAGGTCCAAGAAGTCTGCTTATGACTCTTATCCGTATCTTCGCAACCCTAAGGGCGAACCAGTAACTCATTGGATAAGGGGGAGTCCAGAGACCTACCTACCTATCAAGAGATAACAATTATTATAAGACGTTATGTGATAATAACCGGGACCGATAGCTTAACGTGCTCTCCATGCATGCAAGGCATGGCAAAGGCACAATCGCTATCAATACGCGACAAACTGGAATTAATATTCATACATTATTTACTTATTTACTCAGATATTTATGGGCGTAGACAAGGCGAAGCTTTTTGGGGTTCAAAGTTTGAAAGTTTTCTTAAAGTATTTGAACATCAGACACTAAGTAATATCCAATTAGTATAATATAGAAGTATTACTTGTTTTTGATATTTCTGGAATTTTTTTTTGTAGATTTAGATTTTGCTGTGGCGTTTTTGCTAAATTTCCCGTTCTCGTCGGAGTGTTGTTTGGGCAATGATGCAACAACCTGCCAAAAACTGAATCCATAGGCCATATGTTTTTGAGTTATGAAATTTTGAACAAATAAATATTAAATTTTGATAAATTAAAAAATTGGCTCACGGAATAACATCCACCGGTCGACAGTGAATAAGCCCCCAATGACCCCGTCCCCGAAACTTAGACCTGGCTACGCCCGTGATATTTATCATGTAAACTATGAAATTATCACAGCATGTGTTTTTCTATTGCCGCTACAACAACAAATACAATAAAATAAAATTAATTAAGCAATGAAAAAGGTCTGCATACAAGAAATATAATAACCCTTTATATGCTAAGCAAGCCCTTGAATTTTATTAATATGATAGTTTTCATAAAGTTTTGCAAAATGTAGGTTAGGAATCTACTGGTCTACTAGCACTTTATTATTTTAAAAAAAATTGTTACAAAAATATGAGCTTAAATAACATACATGTTTCCACCAAGCAATTTGGAATTGATCGTCACAACAGCAGCCCCAATCCAGACTAGAACAAACACCTCTGCGAACTCTGGGCCACCATCATTTGAATTATCTGCTCGTTCCGTAGACCCCTGGAGGATGGTTGCCATGAATGTGCAGAGTAACAACGGACCCCATAAATCCCCTGTAAAATTAAAACCAAAAAACATAAAATCACATTGTTTTTATAAACTAAATAAAATATTTCGACTTATTTCTAAAACTGCGAGTTACAAAAAGGAAATGAAGTAAATTTTAAGTGTTACTGAAAATTTATTGAAACTTACATTCTTTTAACAAACTGGTTTTTTCCCTTGGAATAAGAACATGGTAAAATTTATTACCAACAGCTCTTAAATCCCTTAGCTGAAATAATAAATATATTTATTATTAGTAATTTGTTACAAAACAATTATATAAATACATAGCTTCCAGACATATTTTTGAGAACCTCAATTGTCACTTGCATGATTTTGAAAATTTCTTAACTTCTTTTATTAATTCCAATTTCCATTCTCCATATTTAGGCAGATTCTGCTAATTCAGATTTGACAGCTTACTAGTTTTTATACAGAGTGATTGTCATCTGATCTTCGCAATGCTAAGTGTGAATCAGTAACTCATTGGATAGGAGCAAATTACCTATTTTTTTTTATGTTAGAAGTTGGCAAACAAGCATACGGCCCACCTGATGGTAAGTGGCTGCCGCAGCTTATGAGCGCTTGCAGCACCATGAGCAGGTGCCACTCACGCGTTGCCAACCTCGAGATATTCGTTCTTAAATCTCGTTCGCCCAGTAATTTCACCAGCGTACAATGCCCTTCAAACAGGAACACAGTAGTGCCTAAAAACTACTATTTGGCATATTTATGAGTAAAGAATTATTATCAGATGTTATGTGAGAACAACCAGGACTGACAGCTTAACATGCTTGCCAAGGTATGGTGGAAAGACTCACAAGTGTAAACCCAGACTACAGATTATTGTAACATCAATACAAAAATCTGCCCCAAGCGGAAAGAAACCTGCAACCGTCAAGGTTAAAGGCAAACTCATGTACATAATTATAAAATACCTTCAATACATAACACTTTTCTCGTCACTTAAGTTGTAAATTTTTGTACAAGAAACTAAATAGAAAATTCAACTTACAAATGTTTCCTTTATAGGTTCGTCCAATGTGTTGAATTCAATACTGTCACCAGATGAAACTCCTCTACTTGGTAGATTCATTTCCCCTTCAACCACACCCACATCTCCTGCTGGATACATCTAAGGAAATGAATTAGAAATACAGACAATGTAATGACAGCTATTTATACAAACTTTGTATACCCTAAAAACTTCTAAGGACTTGAAATATTTTGAAAAGTTTTTAATCTAAATAAACAAAAAACATTACCACTGAAACGAAATTCATGTTTTTATAGATACTTAATCTTATCTGTTATCCTAAATACAAGTAATAATATTAAAGTTTACTTTGAATTTTGTCTAAAACATAAATTAAACCAAATAATTAAAAAGTGGTGCATATAATTTTTATTTTATACAAGTAAGCGTTGGTTTGGTATAAAAAGAACAGAAACAGAACAGAAAATATAAAAAAATTTAAGACAACGAAATAACATTTTTAAGAACATACGGAAAACTAGCTAGTATTTTTCTTTTCAATTTTTTTTTTATTAATCTATAAATGAGTATACATAAGAACATAAAAATATAAACAAAAACAGATATATCTCTTGTTATGTTTCGAAATTATTAAATTGAGTATTGAACTTACATCGTACTTCGCGTCAAACCCTGACATGTCCCTTGTAAGATCTTAATTTTGTACGCTATAAATATTAAGAAAATAATCCGCAAAATTAATGGATATATTATATTCTGAAAATTCTAACTCATCCAAATTCACTTTTTATGAAATCAAAAATGTATTGGGGAAAATCTTGTAAGAATATTTTCATTAGATTAAACAGTAAGCAATTTGATTTGACATTGACACAGCAAAGCTGACACCAGTGACACTATAGTGACAAAGTAGCAAAATACAGAGTTCTGATGAAAAAAATATGGAGAACCGTCTTGTATGGGGACTAGTTGAAAAAGTGCTAAGTTTTGTGTGTTGATATCATAGAAACGGTAGACCAGACTGAGCGGCGAGTCTATAATAATGTAGTGAAACGACAAAAAGTGGCTAAAGTTTAAGTAATTGATGAGGAATTAAATAGATATCGTATATAATAATCGGACGCATGTACTACAAAAACCTGGTTATTATACAAGCACAGACAATCAATAGAACGGGTATTTTCAAAAAACTAAATAATATCGATAAACTGTTAAAAAGTTCATGATATTTTTATGTTGAAGTTAAAAATCTAAATAGCCTAAAAAATATATGAGATATTTTCAAAATTAATTTATAATCACAGTTTTGATTGAATTGGAAAATAAGTTTTCAAAAAGTGGAGCTCAGTACAGTCAGAACAGGTAGCAAATTTTGATTATGTTTTATATTTGATATATCGATAGACATAAAATCAGAATTTTATAGATATGGACTACTGACTACAATTTGATTTGATTTTTTTGCGCATTTGCGTTGATGGCAAATACTCGTCGTGCTGTCGTCTTGTTGCTGGAGTTCCGCAAGGCGGTGTACTCTCTCCCTTGCTTTTTTCTATATTTATTAACTCTCTTACCGAACTTCTCTCGATCCCTTTTCATTTGTATGCTGATGACTTGCAGATTTATATTACGACAACCGTCAATGACATCTCTCGAGCTATACAACTGATCAATTCTAATCTCTTCACTATAAGTAGCTGGAGCAAGTCGTATGGGTTGACTATAAATCCTAGCAAGTCTCAGTTTTCTCTTTTTGGTAATCAAAGTCAACTTAACAAATTAGATCCTAATATCCTTTCTTCCATAATATTTGATAGCGCTGTTGTGCAATTTAGCGGTTCCGTGAAGAATCTGGGTATCATAATGGACAGTAGTCTGTCCTGGGGTCCTCAAGTTGCTGAAGTTAGCCGAAAGGTATTTAGTACATTTGGTAGGCTAAAGAGGTGGAAGAATTTTCTGCCAATCAAAACTAAAATAAATCTTTCACAATCACTTCTTCTTCCACTTCTGGACTATGGGGACTCATGTTATCTGGATTTGTCACAGGGACTGCTAAATAAACTTGAACGCCTGCAAAATCTCTGCATAAGATTCATTTTCGGTCTTCGGAAGTTTGACCATATCTCACAGCATCGCATTAAACTACAATGGCTTACTGTACAACAACGCCGTAATCTTCATGCTCTTGTTCTTTTATATTCTATTCTTTTCCTTCCCAATACTCCTTCATACCTAAAAGAACGCTTTTCTTTTCTTGGCTCGAATTCTCAAATCTCTATGAACCTTCGCTCTCAAACTGACAACCTGCTTGAGGTGCCTCTTTGCCGTACTCATTGTTATAGCAACTCTTTCACCAGCAAAGCTGTAAAGTTGTGGAATGAATTACCTCGTCATATTAGAACATCTAAATCACTTGGCATGTTTAAAAGCCGTCTTAAGAAATATTATCTGGCAGTGTAATATAAAGTCTATGTATGTCTATTAAAGTAATTTATAATATTTTATGTATTCATATTTGAATATGTATGTATCTATGTATTTGTGTATTTTAATATTTATGTATTAATAGGTAAGTCTATATATGATAAATAATATGTTTAATGTAATTACAAATATTAAATATATGTTAAGTATTTACTTTACCTTTTTGTGCACGAGTAGCCTTTCCAACAATAAGATATGTTATAAATAAAGGTTGCCTGTAAGAGATCACTTTAAGTGATAAGGCCGCCCTTGTACCATCTTTGTCAAATTAATATATGTATTATGTTGTATTTTCTCTTGTGTGTACAATAAAGAATTTAAATAAATAAATAATAAATACAATTCTAATTACTGAAAACAATGAAATTTCCTGATTATTGGTTGTCGATTTTTCTATATATGTATTTTCCAACTTTATTCTCACGCATTACGATTATTATTCGTTAAATTCACTAAGAGCGTCAGTTCATCCTTTATTTTGTACTAATTTTAATAAATGGGATCCACTATCTATTGGGTATATCTATGGTGGGAATGCACAACCATAGAGTTCTGATTTCGAAATGCGAACTGGTTCCTCGTCTTTTAAGTAGTCTGTGATCTGTCACTTTCAAGTTTACGAAATCTGCATTCTGCTTTCAATTATTGTCAATTTGTCAGTTGGAGTTGTCATATTTTTTTCAGTTTACAAAATAAATATTTCAACTGTCGTTTAGGTTTAATTAAATTCTCAGATAAAATTTGTATTTCTTACTAATAATACATTATTCTCACTTAATATTTAAGCAAACATATATTTTTACTAAGCTCATTTTTGTTGTTATGCTATTTAGAAGAACGTCTTGACAAACTATGTTTAATCTACATCATGAAAGTCACAATTAAAAGTAAGAATCGATTATTTTGTTACATTTGTACATATGTCTAAGCAAATTTAAATCAAGTTTCAATAAAGGTTGGACAGGTGTCGCAACTTGGAGGTGGATAGCTAACGACGATAACTGCGGTATCTGTCGTATGCCCTTCGACAGTTGTTGTCCCGACTGCAAGTTACCTGGCGACGACTGCCCTTTGGTCTGGGGCGCGTGCTCCCACTGTTTTCACATCCATTGTATAGTGAAGTGGCTTCACTCACAACCACAGCAGCAGTGTCCTATGTGCAGACAGGACTGGAAGTTCAATAACAAGTAGAGGATAATGTAAGTATTATTTCTCTTATATTTTCTATGCATATAATATGTATATACATATAAAAAAATTGTATCTATACTATGTAAACTTGATACATTTAATAAATTCTTTGTCTATTCTAAGATTAATTGCATGATTGCTTGGGTATTTAAATACAAATGTTGACCCACTGAATCATCAACTGTTCCTAATACACAAGTATGTAAACACACATATTTAATACATTATACCTGAATATGCTTCTTTGGTACTTAGTATCAAGTCTCTGAAATCCTGCCATAACTAGTTATAGTTAAAACTGATTATTTACTCATTAATTTCAAATGTCAATTGCTCGACAGTTATATATCTCATAGAGATTTTATTGGTATTTCTGGCAGCGTTACCTACAAAATCCAACAAAGTAATAAAAGCTATAGTGTTAATTGAGTAACCTTTGTCGTAATTGTTTAAGAAAATCATTTACTTTAGTTTTTTTTTTGTTTATTTGAATTATTTATTTTATTAGATTTATATTTTCTGAGGTAATCTGGTGAACTCAGTTAAACACAATAACTTTCCGAATATAAAACTTATGCTTTGTTGCAGTAATCAGACATGAAGTATATTTCGGATATGATATAATGTTTTATCTCCCATATTTCTCAATTATTAAAATAAATGAATGTTTCATTTCTATTATTACTTAATTGTAAATCATTTTAGTTATTTTTTTCTTGAAATATTTATTTGTTCCATACATTGTTTAATTCTCTTTAGAACATAATAAAAAGCACTAGCAAAATTATTTTTAACACTGATAGTTGTATGTGTTACTTTATATAGGTATTTTTTATAAATTGATATATTTCTCTTTTTGGTATGCACTGGGTATTGAAATTTCAGTCCAAAATAACTGAGCAAAACTGAGTAAAGCTCAACTTGATTGTCAGACAAGACTGAAGGTCAGATGCCAATTGCTTTGTGTAAAAACTAATTGCTTGTTAAGTCCTAATTAGATCTGTAAACAAACTTAAAAATTTATGGGAAAAAATATTGATGATATAAGAAAAATAAGTTGCAACAATACCTACAATCTATAGAACAAGATAGTAAACAGATTGTATTCAACTTCCCTTACAAATAGCAGCTGTTTCATTTGGATGAGTATAAAACAATAGGTCACTAAGTGCTTTCAAAAGTAGCCTACAATAGCCGCCATGCAATGTTTCGTGCTCTAAACCGGTAGTCTTGCGTTGATTCTCATAGTAAACAATCGTTTCGCAGAGAATGTGTGGCTCAATTCATTGTTTGACCGTATCAGATACTTTGTAAGAAAATTACGCAATTAAATCCTGGATATTATAACAAAACTCATAATTTATATATGATGGAGTTATTTATGATTGTCTAATGAAAAAGTAGCGTAGAGGGACGTCAAACGCGTCGCGGTGGTCGTATTAGTCAGTGCGTGCCGCAGTCTGAGTGGCGCACTGGCGGGGACGGCCGTGCCGAACGTGCGCTCTGAGCTTACTCGCGCGTGACTTACGTGATGCTAATATAACCGCGCTCATTATACTATAGTGTTCGTGTTATAGTATTGTCCGAGTGACGCCTCGTTTAAGCATGTTGATGGTTCATACTAGCGCCCAACCTATGAAGACTACTAAAATAAAAGGACCCCCACCTGTACCACCTCGACCTAGCCAGAGCATGGTAGCCGAAGCTCTGGCAAAAACTAGGAAAGCCGTAGCGGATTCAAAGGCCTCGCTGACCAAAAGTAAAACTTATACTAAAAACGAAGTTAGTCATGTTTCATCAAAGGCTAAAACTTTGGACAGGAATTCGACACCGAATAAACCTTCCGTGTCGCCTCGACAAAACGGGCTCGCGCGCGTCAAATCTTTTATTAAAGACGTTATCAGTGATCGTAGCTCTTCGTCTGATGAGAGAAAATCAAGTGGTCAGAACTCTAGAAGAAGCTCCAGTGATAGCAGCTCGATTCAATCACCGACATCAAATAAATCAAGCGAATCGCTGAATTTCAAAGCAGTTAAAACATGTAAACAAATTTTAGTTCGATCTCTATCTACGTCTAATAAGTTAGATCAAGATTCTAAGTGCAAAGTGTCAAAGTCATCTAGTTTTGCTGAGAAAACCTTGCCCTTGCGTAAAGCTCCACCGCCTCCACTATCACCAAAGCCCAAGTTAAAACCATTGAAACCACTACCGCCTGTGCAAAAAAACATCAAACCAAGCAGATATTTAAAAGAACCAGACACAAACTTATATACTTTACCTGTAGACGCAAAACGTTCTCAGATTTCAATTGCAGAAGGATGTTACGCTACGGTGGAAGAGATAACAAATGTCGAAGACAGATTACAGAATCCTTCAAAAGGATCATCTGATATACAAAACAGTACAGAGCGCTCGAAGGAAGCAGAAGCTGTAAATATAAATAACAATTCCCTAGAAAGAAAAACATCTAGAATGACCGAGATGCTTATTTCAGAAATTCTCTCAAGTAGAAACAACAACAAAGACGAAGCGAACGCTGTTATAGATAAAGGGAAGATTTCTACGAATCCAATTAATGGAAACGATTCCGAGATGGAAAAAATGAAGGACATGAATAACCATGAAATGTTAATATATGAATTGCAAACTATGAGGTCGCAATCGAACGTTCCAGAATGTCTAGATATCAAGGATAATGATGATATGCAGTGTGATTCGGATTCTGAACACAACTACGCGATGTCTGTTACGAGCGGCACCACAGAAGATGATCAAGCGTATGCTTACATACAAGACGATGATCTCAAAACTAGGTATACTCATTATTTAAAATAGATATACTGTTTAAGACCGTAAATCTGTGTTACCGGATTATATTTAAACCTAGTATTTGACCGACTGATCTAAATTGTTTTACTTCGCTAGTAAAAAAACACGATCAAGCAATATAATTAATTATAATATAATACGTTAATATATATCAGGTTTCAGTTCATTCCAATCTTATTCCAGTTCATTTAATCTTAGTTTTTAACTATTTTATAGTATGAGAAACAGAACTTTGAAAGCTTTCATAGGGCATTAAGTGGAATTGGTTTTATAATTATTGTTATAAAGAGCTAAAATTTTCCCTATATTACTGAATGAACTCGCGTTAAAACTTAATTACAAAAGTCTAAATTACAATCAGAGAGTGTTTATTATGATTGATCAATTAAGTAACCTCGTTATTGCATTAAGATAAATAATTACAGAAGTTTTATATCTTTTTGATCACCTTCCGTAATATCAATCTAATGAACATTGTATGTCATTTCAACAAATCGGGAAACCTATTTTGTGTTAGTAAAGAAAACTACTTCACGGGAATATAAGTTATTTCAAATTATAGATATAAATAAAAAAATAGTTAAAAATAAATTGCATAATTATGACATAGCATATAAAGTGCCGACACCGTTGTGGCGTTGTGGTAGCGAGTCTCCCTTCGGCGACCTTCTCGACGGTTGCGGGTTCAATTCCCGCTCGGACACGTGTTTGTTAAAATTTCTGTCTCGGTCTAGGCGTTGTCCGTGAGTCTGATACCGCGCCTCGGAGAGCACGTTAAGCCGTCGGTCCCGGTTGTTATCTCATAGCATCTGATAATAATCGTTAACTCTTGATAAGTAAATTGCTCTTATCCAATGAGTTACTGGTTCGCGCTTAGGTTTGCGGAGGTCAGATGGCAATCGCTTCGTGTAAAAACTAGTAACCTGTCAAATCCGAATATGAGTAATAAGCAGACCCTGGGTAAAATAAAATACCGGGAATAATGCTAGGAAGAAGATGATATAAAGTGCCGTTTAATAAAAGAACATTATCATCCTTCGATAGTCGGGTAATAAATTAAAAATAAATAAATAGTGAGGTCCTATAGCCTGATGTGAGCCCAGTAACATGCACTTGAAAGGACTCTTGCTAGCCATGACGTGACGAACAAATTACATTAGCATTATATGCAGGTATTTTAATTCCTACTTATAGTGAAAGGTATTTGCTCGTGTGCTAGAAAATATGCATTTACACATTCAGTAATGGAATTATAGATTTTATATTAAAGCTTCAATAGCTCAATGGTAGAAGGGCTTCGCTCCGTTAACGCGAGAGTAGCAGATGTGATCCTGAACCCACTCCTAGCGCAAGCTTCGAGCTTATTTGGAGGGGCAATAGGAATATTAGGAATGCCTTGAAAAATGCATTGCTAATATTCTTTTTAAAAATAATTGATATACAATAATAATACACGTAACACTCTCAACGGCCCCCGTTACGATAGTTATATCCTTTATCGTGGGTCTCGAAACATGCACAAGAACAAGGACAAACACACCCAGACCGGAGCACATGCCTGCAATACTGTCAATTTAAACATCTTGCGCGAGCGGAAATCGATTCCACGACCTGTGGCGCTTAAGGGAGGTTCGCTACCGCTGCGCTACAACGTGGTCATTTTCAGTCAACCAAATTGACGCATTCACGAATGCCTTAATATAAATATGACGAATTCCCTCAATTACTTTTGCCAACGAAATTTTCCATCGTAATAATAATCTGAAAAATTTGAGCCTATAAACATATTGTCGTTACCGGAGGGGCATAGTAACAGATCAATCGCAGAAATTCTGGAATTGAGCCAAATAAATTCATTTTTAATGCTACTCTTGTCTTAAATACATACATTTTATAACAACAACAACAACATTCTGGATTTTTAAACAAAATATGTCTGTTACATAATTATAGCTTTAAAGCTGAATTCGAGGTTGTGGCGCAGCGGTAGCGAACCTGCCTTAAGCACCTCAGGTCGCGGGTTCGATTACCGCTCGGAGCAGATGCCAATACCATACCGACATGTATTCCTACATACCAACATAGGATATAACTATCGTTATATAGACGGTCGAGTGTATAGCGTTTATTTATTATTGTTTATTTTAGGTTCGTAAATAAAAAAAAAATATCATTATTTAAATTATTTTTATAATGTGACCTAAAAATGTCTATGGTATCTACTTCTGTATCACTAAAGAGCGATGTCGTCATATCACTTTTAAATTCTGGTACAGTTAAAAGGTCAAATGCACCAGTGCCCAGACAAGCCACTAATTATATCGCTATTGTGTACCGGCATTGTAGTGATGCATTTTATTTAACGGCTAAAAATTCTGTTATAAAACGTTAGTTTATCAATACTAAGCATTTTATCGTAATGCAAATTACAAAGGTCTTAATTCTATAGCCTTTTTAATTGTTTTATTTTTATTTTGTGTGCCTTTTACGTGAAAACTGTACCGTTTTAGTTAAGTTTTCTTTTTTAGGTTTAATGAACATTCTGGAAACAAAGAAACTCCTCAAAGTTACCTTATTTATGTCTTACGACTAAAGTTAGCTGTTGTTATTGTTTAAAGACAGTCTAATGATACAAAAATTCTTGCCACCAGACTACGCAAGCAGTTCCGAGCGATTAGTACGATGTCGCTGCAAGGTCTGCCTCCATTGCCAAAGAGCCTCAGCGGCTTCGCTGAAGGCGAGCCCGATCTCAGAGATCCGCCTGCTCCAGCACCCGCCGACGACGATCATCCCACTGATCTTGATTCGCAATTAATTTACTTGAAAAAGGAAATGGTGAGTTCTAAAATTTTCTTTATAATAATTTTGAAATGCAATTTTGTCGCTGTCACCGGATATACATACATAGAGCCGATGATATCGCACCGTATTTACTTAAATTTTTAATCATTTAATCTCAAAGTGCTTAAAGTGTTTTAAAATGCCTTGCTTTCAATGTGTGAAAAGTACAAGTTGTGTTTTAAGTAAAGAGATTATTATATTTTATAAAAACGTGCGATACGATTTTAGATTGCGCTTATTTTATGGAACTTCTACGTAAACTTCCTTGTCTGTACCGATTTTTGTGTATAATAAAAATGCGATCTAACGGGTGCGACGCCACGTGCCGGAACGACTGTGGCTAATTTTATAAAACTCCAAGCAACCTCGAGTTTGAATATTCATTCACGGCGTGTGCTAAAAGTCGTTAAGAAATCGGTCAAGTGCGTTTTTGATCTAGCTTGCAACTTGAAGTTGACCTCTGACTTTATGACCGGGGCGTGTTTATAAAATTAAACAAAATGTCAAATGCTAGAGAAGAACTGCTAACGAATTGTTATAGTTCCTTAAATGTAAGTTGAACCAAAATTTTGAGTTGAACCAAAACGTTGAGTGTGTAGCGTTTATTATTATTATTATTAAAATGGCCGCTTCTGCGCAGGTACAATAATGGACAAAAATGTTAGACAAAAATATTGGTTTCGTCTTATTTAAATCGATTCTTTATAAAGTGGTTAAACGGAATTAAGTATATAATATAGTTATTATTTCTTCTAAATTGAATTAATTATTTATTTATTGTCGTTATTAATTATTTAAATAGAATAAAACAAATAAATAGTATAGAAAACAGGTACATATATGTTAAAAAAAGTTAATATACATTATTAATAGTGAGACAGATTTCTTCGTATCTTCCGCAGTATTGTTCAGAGAATTAGTTATATTATTTTCTTTTAAAAATAACTATAAACGTCAAATACCATCCTTCTCTCCCGTCTCCTTAAAGTTGATTGTGGTCGAGGCAGTATCTTGAAATAAATGTTAACACACTTGACAAAAGTAATTTATATTTTAATTTAATTTTTAATAATTTATTTTAAAAAACTAAAACAACCGTGAGCGAGTGTACTTAACGCGGCCCCCTTCATACCACATACGGTTGAGACCCAAAAAAGTTTTACTGCGCATGGTTCAACTTACATTTAACAGACTATACTCAAATGAACGTAAAATACCGTTGAATTATGACTGTATGAATGTATTATATCCATTTAGTAACTATGAAAACATTGAAAATTAAAAACTCAATAAATTTTATTTGTGTTAGTGAATCCGGTGTAAAATAAACTTTATAAGTAAAATATTTGTACGAAAATCGTTAATGATGTAGAACACACCTCGCATCCTTTCTAAATGCAGGTCATTAGAAGTGTTTTGCCGTATTGAGTTGTTTTATAAAAACTCGAACTCGTGACACGAAAATAGATCGGAAACTCGAATAACGCTGACGCACATGGTGAATTCCTAATGGTGCTTATATGGGTGATAAGTATGCGCTAAACTTTTAAATAAAAGTTAGATAAATTCAAATAAAAAAAAACAATAACCGATATCGTTTGTCAGTGATGAAGTTACATAATAAATATAATTTCTTTATTAGATAATAAAGTTCTGAAACTCAAGAGTATATTTTAATAGATTTAAATTGTATTTAAATAAATCACTGAAAAAATGTTTTAAAAATCCGACTCTATAACCTCTTATTCTTGAAAACGGTTATTCAATTAACTATTCTGTAAAAGGAATCGAAATTACAATGTAGTCAAGACGTATTATTACAAAGGTAGCAAACAAACATACGTCTCGCATCTCAAAATTGCACAGAGTGTGGTCTTATTGAAGACAAGTAACATACATATTTTACTTAAATGTGTCAGGAACGAGTCATTTAAATTATACATTAATAGTTATTTAGACAATACCTACTTTAACTATTGTTTATTGCATAAGCTTTATTTCTTTTTCACATCAAATGGTTCTAAATTACAGTCACACTGGTGGTAGGTCTTTTGTTGCAAAAGGCCGGCTAGGTAGGTACCACCGCAGTGTCAAATATTCTGCTTCCAAATAGTAGTGCTTAGGCATTACTGTGTTCCGGTTTCAAGGGCACTGTACGCTAGTGAAATTACTGGGCAGAGGAGATTTAAGAACCAATATCTCGAGGTTGGCAACGCGTGAGTGGCAGCTACTAATGGTAATGCAAGCGCTCGTAGGCTACGGCAATCACTTAATCAGGTGGGCCGTATGCTTGTTTGCCAACTTGTAACATAAAAAAAAAACTTATTAAATTAACAAACAAATCCTTACGTTTGAGGACATTGTTTTGTTTATTGATTAATTAACAAAGAAAAAACATAGCTTATTATATCATACTTTTAAAATTATAGACAGAGGAAAATCGTCACGCATTTTCACGTGAGATGAAGTGGAAGAGAGGAAAGAATAGGATACGAGGAAGGGTATAAACATATTAAGAGATTTACGTAAGAATTTTGGAGTCCAGTTCTTAAACTAATCAAAAGAAACCTTCACGTATTGAGGCGAGTCACCTCGTTGTTCTATAAGCATGAACACGTGTCTCAAATATGATTATGTAATATGTATTTCATCCCTTACAACACTTATAATAATATATTATGTATCTAAAGTTTTTGTAAGTTTCAATAAAAAATATGTTGCAACACAGTTTTAAAGGTATGAAATATATAACGTAAACGTAAACTGGCACGCGTTGCAGTTTAAAAAACAGATGGTGCACATGCATTTAAGTTTATCGCTCGTTATCATTGGCCGTAATGTAACTAGCTTCTTGAACTGGGTCTTCGAGGAAGCTATTACAATTTTATTTGGATAATTGTGGATATTCAACGATAATAGAGATCAACAGATGAAATTTACCACGCCTTACTTCTAGAGAAAGTTTCGAAAAGGAAATTGTAATAGATAGTTTTATAGCAATCGTAAATAAATAATAGAACTCTTAAAAAAAAAAGATTTCGACAGTTCAACGACTTTACAAGTTGAAAGCGATGATCGTGGATAATTAGTTTTTACTTTTAGTAATTCCGTTATCTATATCGATGGCAACGCTTGGACCTCGTAAATAATATTTTTAATAAATCAATATTATTCTTTATTTTGCATATAACCTAACTTTCAACCCATTCAACATTCAGTATAATAGTTTATGTAGTTTTACAATAACATAAGACTATGAAAAATTAAAGACACGGCCCTATACAAAAATCACAAACAAAATTCAGTAGACTAGATTATTTGAAAAATTATTAAAAAATTACAACCCAATACTAATTAGGAATGTTTGTTAAATTTTTAGTAGTAGTAGAGAGATTCTTCTCCCAGCACGATTGGGCCGGCTCGACTGTGGAAGTAAACTAAAAGTCTCTCACAGAACATCGGTGTAAAGTAACTTTGTACTGTTGCGTTTCGTGCGATGAGTCAGAGCGCTGGAGACCCAATCTCCCACCCCAGAGAGGTTCCGTTCCTTGGTTCCCTTCTCATCCCTTCCCCGCTATCCCTTGGGTTGGCAATGACCAAGTTATACTTCGAGTATTACTAATACTAGATGGCGGTGACTGCTAAGTATCAGGCAGGCCAAACGTGAATTAAAAAATGCTTACATAAAGATAACGCTTATAAATATTATAAAATAGCGCTAATGGTCTTAATACTACGCAAGTAACGCAAGTATCATACCAGATTAGTCGTGGCTACGTAGGTCGATATTGAATTGAATTGTATATAATGTACACGCAATGTATAGCCTTCGTAATTAAAAACTGTTGAGCGGCATTTACATTATAATCCCCACATATAATAAAACAAAGTCTAGAATGTTATTTGTTGGAGTTATCGGAAAAAAATTAGCCGCCTGGAAGCTCCCAACGAAAATGCTGCCTAAAACATGAGATATAACAAAATGATGTATGGTGGAAATGTGTATCTTACATACTATATCCATTTAAATACTTTAAAAAATGGGCAAAACGTTATTCAAGCGGGTGAACCGTGGGCTAGTAAGTAATAACCAGCTCATAAAATTTTTGTTCGTGATAGTTCTTAAAGTTCTTTCTTTTAGGGCATAGTAGTTCTACTCTTTCATTATTCCTTAAAACAATTGCCAATCTTCGATCATAGTTTTTATGGGTAAATTATACGATCATCAACCATTTTCCAGATTCGTTAAAACTGTCAGCTGAAATTTAGTATTAAGTTTAAGAACCTTGAAGCAAGTAGTTATGTTTAGCTCTACTAGGAAACTACCCATTCAACTTTTGTGTCGTATATTGCTTTATAAATGTAGAACCTGCCTTATCGACAAGTTACTAGCCTTATTTTTTATCTGATTCACTTCATAATAGGTTCGATACACGACCTTCTTGTGTAAACTTCTATAGAGTAAATCCTCTATCATTAATCGGAATAAATGTTAACTTAATAAGCACCCAAATTTTATTGATTTCAAATATTATTGAGCTATTATATAAAGTGACAAAACGGTATAAGGTCGATTGAATTTAGAACTGCTTGATTAGGAAAGGATCCTTCTTAAATTTGTGACATAATACAATTCTTATATTTCTTTGATAAAGTTGTAAGAGAGTTGTTCCTAATTATTCGTCATTTCACGAACCTTATTAGGAGAATTATATACCTCGCCGAGAATCGTAAAACCCACACAAACACAACTAGACCGAAACACATGCCTGAATGCTCAATACATACACCTGCTACTGAGGGGAATTGACTAGCTATCGGCGTTTGAGGGTCCGCTACTGCTTTGCCAAAACGGTTATAAAGAAACATAACTTTGTGATATACAAATATAAGATTTCATATTATAATAGGAGCTGGTCACTGGAGACATTTGTTTTCCTTTAAGCTATATTAAGACAATAGAAATGTTTCTGATATCATGCAATCTATATCAAATTCGCGCTCCACCCGTCGCGTCGTACTAAGAAATAGTGTGCCTCTCGTCTAACAATGCATACTATTCTTTTAATAAAGAATCCCTAGAAATTAATCTTGTTTATATAAAAATAGGCCTGCTCTCGATGCGATAAGGTTTCATGGGAGCGTAATGAACGTCGAGCCTTCTTATACGAACTATTACGCATTAGTGACTTCTCTATGACGCATGAATGGACGTGACAAGGCAAGGGTTACATTCTGTGTCCTAATGTGTCAAATACTCTGATATTGTATAATATATTTAAAGAATTATGAACTCGTAGCCTTTTTTCCTTAGCAAATTTAATAATAATGTTATTGTGTCCAATATGCTTTAAACTCTATTCATTTAAAAATAGATTTTGTCATCATTGTTCCCAAATAAAATACAAGGCGTATTTATTTTATCTATAAGCCTGTTTATAAATATTTTTCCGTGATTCACGTATAAACTGGTAGTGAGCGTGGTTTGTAGTTTTTGTAAATAGCTTCTATGAACATAAATTTTTAAAGTTTAATAATAGGAAATTAATCCACCTGTGCAAATATTTTTTGTTAGATAAACTCCAATATCTTGAATTGAAAAAAAAATTATACGCAGAATGTCGATTACTTCGCTATTTATTAACTTAATCAATCATTTAATATGCGACCTTGTGAAATATTTACGTCTTGGTATAACTAATCGATATTGAAAATTGTTGTTTCTGTTCTGCAACAAGAGTAGACGTTATCGGATTATTATTGACTAGCTTTTGGTCGTGGCTTTGTTTACGTGTATAGTGATGAACCGTGTAGAACATCTAAACTATTCGTCGAGGCATGCAGCCGAAAATTTATTTACCGTTTTCATTTACAAATATTGACTTTCCGAACTAAATACTTATATTAACTAAGATATAAAGTAGCCCATGTAATTTATACATAATAAGGTAGAACACCTTATTATCCAAAGAATTTTCGGAATTTTTCGTTAATAGGTCCTGTAGAACCTTGAAATGAATAAGAATGTTACCTCTTACAAAACATAACAAAATTAATAAACTCTAGTTATAATATTAGTATAGATATATGTTACTGATCGAAAAAGAGCTTATTTCATTAAAAGCAATTTAAACTTAAAAGTAAGAAGTAACATGAATGTATCTTCTTTTAAAACAATCAAAGCTAGCAAGTGAAATAAATATTTTCTTCATCATTGTTGTAGGTACAAGTTACAATGTAGAGTGAGTATGACGCAAAACAATATGGTATTACAGTCGTACTATCTTCAAAATTACCTTACATAGTGTTGAGTACATTTGAAATTACAGAAGATAATTATCTATATACCTATACAAAGAGAAGACCTGATTGACATATTATCACCGTCCAGGCGAAATCCTTGGACCGATCGATCGATTTTCAGTATTCCGCCATTTTTTAAACTTTTTTTTATTTTTTATTATTTTTTTATGTTATAAGTTGACAAACAAGCGTACGGCCCACCTGATGGTAAGTAGTTGCCGTAGCCTATGAACGCTTGCAGCACCATAAGTAGGTGCCACTCAAACATTGCCAACCTCGAGATATTGATTTTTAAATCTCCTCTGCCCACTAACTTCACTAGCGTACAGTGCCCTTCACACGGAACACAGTAATGCCTAAGCACTACTATTTGGCGGCAGAATATTTGACACTGCGGTGGTACCTACCTAGCCGGTCTCTCTATCTCTGATGTGACAGAGATTATCCCAACAGCGGGCGATTGGGTCGTCACATCCCGACGCCGGGAACTAGAAGCATGAAACTTTATTTTTGGTGAACAATTAAAAATAAAGAAACAAATGTTTTAACTTTTATAAAAATTCCCTGAAGGTTAAATGGGGCCTCAAAGTTTATATAAATATATATACTTATATACTCTTATTCTTTTTTCATATTAAAACTTCTATCTGGTTTTTTTTATGTGTACTGAATAATGCAGTGTTGGCAATGCCTGTTGTCAATTTATACCTTTACACTTTATTATTTTATGAGGAAACAATCTTTTGTCTGTGGTTTTATCCGCGTTGATATGTCTAGAGAATATTGTTAAAAAACAAACAAGGCAAGATACTAAACGCTAGCCTATTTTACGAAGGGATAGTGCATTTTCTTAGTTAAAGAGAATACACCTTAAGTACAGTTTTTTCTATAAATTATTAGTGTAGATAACGATTATAAAGAAGTTTGGTCTATGGAATGTTATCATAGACATTTAGTATAAAATTATAAATGTCTTTTGCACAGGAATATAACAGTAACAGGTTGTAATTATCGTGCGACACTCAGTCTTGGAGACCTTGTAATAATTCGCATCCTACACTCACGTTCACTATGATAATAACAGTCGATGTGCGTAGATCCGTGTCAGTTTTAACTTGTAATAATATCTAATACTACCGCAATAAGTTATGCAGCTCGTTAAAAATATTTCCAGTGTAATGCTTGATATTAATGCAAAAAGCAACTATATTGCGTTTTGTTTTGAACCAGTACAGTCTAGCATTGTCTTATATTGTATTAGTGTTGCTGCATGTTTCACTTTGTTTCTCTGTATACATAAATTACTGTATACTATATAATATAATAATAATTGTAAACATCTACGTAAAACCTTTATATTTTATTACAATATTCTTTAAGTGTAAGACATTTTTAAAAACGGTTATTTTTTTATCTATACGTACACAACGCACTTAGGTACCATATCATATATTTAGAGACCTAGAATCCCCTACGGAAGGGCCTTCTAAATGTCTCTAGTTCCATGGATTAACGAAATATGAACATCAACAGTCCACAAAAAATTTAACACTTGTGAATCCGCAAATCCATAGTAGTGAATTAGTTTCCAATGACTAATATTCAATTCATTGTTTTAATTATCGGTGAAGCATTTTTTTTTAATTAATAGTATTGATGTAAGTTAATAAAATAGTAATGTATAAATGAAGTAGGTCTTTTGTTTCTATTTATAGTTGCATAATGAAAGGAACACCCAGTTTGATGGATCTATTGCGTCTTAACGGTGCATTAATCTTGTAAATTGGTGTGTAAATCTTAAAAACAGTTTCGAAACATCATATACGTAGAATGGATGTATCTAAATATATAACATCTGGAAGTAAACAGCTTATATCGAACATTCAATAGTGAACTTAGTTGTTCTGCAATTCGAGATGGCCTAGTGGATCGAAAACTTGATTAAATGGGCTTTTACTTCTGTATTTTGAAATGCCTGATTTGTGTTTTTATCTCGTGAATTTTGGTGAAGGAAAATATACTGAGGAAACCCTTATATATCTATGAAAAAATACTGAAACAATAAGATGAGATATATCAATCAGTGCTTTATTAGCTTAGGCTCTTTTACTCCTTAGGATTATTAAGTAATTGGCTGTTATACCTTCTTTTACTGATAGATAAGTAACGAAATTCTTGAAGAACCACCTTCTTCTCAAATCCCCCGTTTTTGTTGTATAACGTACACTTTTTTGCTGTTAACAAAGGGATTGTTAGTGTATTTAATGAATAACATATATTTCGGGATGATATGATTTCCTATATATAAATTATATTAATTTAACAAGGGACTTTGGTGGTAAAGAAAGTAGTTTCTCAATGTATACGTCTAAATTTACCGCAATAATTGCACCCACCGTTTGCTTGACACCGTTGTGGCGTATTCGTTGCCACGGTTGTGGATTCGATTCCCGCACTCGAACAGATGCTTGTATTGATCTTATAAATGTCTATTTCTTTCTGGGCGATTGTTTTTGCGGGTCTCCCCACCGTGCTTCGGAGAGCACGTTAAGCTGTCAGTACCGGTTATTATCACATAACATCTGACAATTATCGTTATCTCTTGATAAGTAATTTGCTCATATCCAACGAGTTACTGGTTCGCCCTTAGGGTTGCGGAGGTCGGGTGGCAATCGCTGTATAAAAAGTAGTAACCGGTAAAATCCGGATAAGATCCTGGGTAAGGTCCTGGGTACAAAAAAAAGAATTGCACCCACACTGATTTTATGTAACTAAAGTCCGGTAGTTGTCTGTATTGAAACAGTCCAATGGTGAAAATACCATAATATGAAAACATGTTACGTTTTTATGTTGTATTTTGTAATATTACGAATGTCGCGCATCCAAAAATCATGCCACAACTTTCTATGTGTCTTCTTAGTAACGTCTTCCCACGCATTGTTTAACGGTACATTATGTATGTGAAAGGGACAAGTGCTTTGACAGTTCTACAACTACATGACCACGCATCATTCTCGCACGAAATGGGTTTCTTATCATTCCCTTGTTTCTTTATTTTTTAAACTGATTAGATAAATGAGTTACTGGATTTATGTATTTGGAAAATATAATCCACTTTTATGAAATCTTTTATCATAATAAATTTTCCTGGCGTCGAGATGTGACGAACCCATCGCCCGCTGATAGAATAACCTCTGTCACAGCAGAGACTATTCCACCAGTGCAATCAGTCACACTGGTGGTAGGTCTTTTGTTGCAAGAAGCCGGCTAGGTAAGCACCGTAGTGTCAAATATTCTGCCGTCAAATAATAGTGCTTAGGCATTATTGTGTTTCCGGTTTGAAGGGCACTGTAAGCTAGTGAAATTACTGGACAGAGGAGATTTATTAACCAATATCTCGAGGTTGGCAACGCGTGAGTGGCACCTACTAATGGTGCTACAGGCGCTCATATGCTACGGCAACCACTTACCATCAGGTGGGCCGTATGCTTGTTTGCCAACTTGTAACATAAAAAAAAACCTAATTTACATATGTTTATTTCCTAACTAAACCTTTGGTGTGTTGGCAGACGTTACGCTTGTCTTATTTGTATATGTGTAACGTGTGGGTTAAACTACAAAGAATTGATGTCGGACATTTGGAATAGCGATTAACCCGCATTGTCTAATGTCAAGCGGACACATCCGCGTTGGCAGCGTAATAAGTAATAAAAATACTCTAAGGCGATCCGGTGTACTCAGTTTGCCCTTTCGCCAAATATTGTTCTTTGTTACCCGACTGCCCCAGAAAGATAGTACATATGTATTTGTTGCGCAGTGCTAGAGAACCTGCCTTAAGCGCCACAGCTCGCGGGTTCGATTCCCGCTTGGAGCATATGTTTGTATAGACCATACAGGGATGTTTTCCGGTCTGGATGAGTTGAGCTATTGAGACTTCATTTTTTTATCATAATTCATTCATTTCAATTTTATTCGTCTAAACAGACGTCATAATATAGTCAATTTCACTAAATGAAAGATAATTAATTTGTATGTATATCGTTGTTCCTCATGTATTGTTAAATAAATGAATCAATAAACTTGATTCCTGTATACAAAAGTGCCTCTGATAAGCGTAACCGATAGCCAACGTGATATTGCAGGATATTAGAAATTTAGAACCAGGTTACAAATCCGGTCTATAAGGAGCACGTGTATTTATAGTTAGTGCGACACCCTGGCGAGTTACGTCATTATAACTTAAATGATCTAACGGACGACGGGAGACGAGAAAGCCGCTATAGGCGCTATTGAAAATTAACTGTGAAATAGAATTTTCTACCTGTGACACCGTTGTGGCGTTGTGGGTAGCGTGTCTGCCTTTAGTCTCGACGGTTGCGGGTTCGATTCCCTCTCGGGCAGATGTTTGTTAAATTTCTGTCTCGGTCTGGGCGTTTGTCTGTCTCTCCACCGTGCGTCGGAGAGCACGTTAAGCTGTCGGTCCCGGTTATTATCACAAAAACATCTGATAATAATCGTTAACTCTTGAAAAGTAAATTGCTCTTATCCAATGAGCTACTGGTTCGGCCTTAGGGTTGCGGAGGTCAGATCGCAATCGCTCTGTGTAAAAACTAGTAACCCGTCAAATCCAGATAACAGTAATAAGCAGGCCCTGGGTAAAATAAAATACCGAGAATAATGCTAGGACGAAGAAGAGAAGTTTCTATCTGTCGTGATTAGGTTCTTCTAATAAATATTATCGAGTACATACATATTTATTATATAGTACAACGAATCTAAGAAATACAGTTAGTTCTGTTATTTTACACATTACAGTTTGGCGATAATTTTGGAAAAGCGAAATGCGATAAAATCATTGAAAAAATATATATATATATAACCCCTGAGTTTAAATTTAGAGGCGGTGGTAGAATTTGTCTTTGAACAAATAAGTCTAATGCTTCTTAAGTCTAGTCTAAAGTCCAATGGTAATGAAAATATTTGAATTCCAATTTTGAATTGCGCCAGATTGTATAAAAATATTTTATAACAGAAAAAACAGCATGGAGTTATGAAATATTATAATGAATAATTATCAATGACTCCTAATTAACACACGAATTATTCAAACAAATTAAAAATTAAATTTGAATAACGTTTCTTCAAAGCTATATCTATTAGATAAACAGCTTCAAAAGGTGTTTTTTTTTATTTCCAGAATATTAAGTTATTAAATTGGGAAAAGATTATAACCTTTACAAGAAAAGAATCTGCGTAATCTCTTATGTTATGTTTTCAGCTAATAGTAAATACGTGTATAAGTCCATCATTTAACTAAAATAAAACTAAGCGGGTCGAGCTTTGATAGTGGAATTGTTTGACGACACAAATTCACCGCGTCGGCTATAAATATAACAGTCAACGGGGCGTTAACTCAAACAAATGAAAGTAATGATGTAATAAAATATGTAAACTCATTAATATATTCCTCTTTCACTGAACCTTTTTCGGGTGTAGCGTATTTACATTATGATAACGCATTTTTTTATTCACAGTTCACATTTCATTAGCTATAAAGCTCAAGATACTTTTATTATTATATTGTATTTACTACTTATTATTATATGTTTTACTAATATTCCTATTTCCTCCAACTAAACGTATAGTTGGTGCTAGATGTTGTCATAACAATAGCTCAAGGGGTCAGGACCCTGCAACTTGCTCTTTATACGTCACACCTTATTCCTTTGAGCTAAGTTAGTTTCTTTTTTATATCGTTACAGAAAAAGGAAAGTAGTTATCATAGCCCATAGGTTTTTTTTTTTTTCGGAATGTGTATATCTGTTGGCCCTACTGCCCTTGACAGCGTCACCGGGCGGGGGGACCGAGTACAGAGACTCGGCCTTGATAAAGGGGCAGCCCTCACGGGGGCTTCAATTTGATTCCGCCCTTAGGGTGCCTCCTGCGAAGCCGAACCACGGTTAAGGACGTCACCGGAGATGGAGCCCATAGGCTTATAATAATAACAGAGGTAACTTTTAACGTTGCCTATTAAGATAGGACGGAAGTTGGGGACGAAGAGGATATAGAAGGATAGGAACAGGCGGAAGTTTATACCTCCATTGGCTAAACGTAGATAATTAAGATACATACAGCGGTAAAGATAATACTTTATGTCGATATTCTGTTAATTTTTTTAAGAATTTTAGCAATTCTCATTCAAGGCATTACTAATATCCCCCTCGAAATAAGTGACTCTCGCGTTATGAAACCAGAGTCGGCCCTGCGACCGTTGACCTGTAAAGTCTTTAGTAGGTATTTAACCTGTCAAACAATCCGGGCGAACTAGTGGTTAGTGTATTTTTTCCTTTTAGTTTTAGACCTAAGTACCTACTTGCCTTACCTATAAAACGGTAAAAACCATTTTATAGTGGATTTCTATAGATATGTATATCGCTATCAAAAATATGAATGCACTAGTATAGCTAGCCTTTAAAATCACATAAGAATGCACATTTTAATTTCTAGCTTTTAGATCATCGTTTCTAATTAAAACAAATGTCACTCTGGCTTGTCGACAAAATAAAACCGCTATATCGAGATCAATAAAAACGTCAATGAAAATGTTAAATTAAAGGGCATCAACCTTATAGGTATGTAGTGACATAATTCGATTCATGCTCTATAAACTAGATACCTACCTACTGTCAGCTTAAGAGGTCACAATCAAATACATACGGTCTAAAATAAACTGTATGATGGAGCGTAAAAAAGTATTACAATTTTTGAAAACTATTCATTTAAAACGGTTTTCAGAAAGGGTTTTTACATTTTTATATATAGGAATTTGTAATTATTTCTTTATCATAATAAAATATATAAATATAATTTCTTAATGATTTGATTGAAGATTTTTGAATCCACGTTTTAGCCTTAAGT
The DNA here is from genome assembly GCA_023373885.1 of Hestina assimilis. Lineage (NCBI taxonomy): Eukaryota > Metazoa > Arthropoda > Insecta > Lepidoptera > Nymphalidae > Hestina > Hestina assimilis. Next base: position 9,736,747 of record CM041747.1, on the reverse strand, counting down.
GGCTGAAGGCAATTGATGTTTTGAACTAATTATTTATAACACGTTACGTCGAGTTATTGTGTTGATATTTTTAATAGGATTTCAGTTTTATCGATTAGATTAATACCTTACTGTACATAGACTTGGTCATTGAATTTTGCCAGTCACTGAAACCTCATAAATGTTGCAAGGTACAATTGCAATACGACCTCGCATTACAGCCACGTCAGCATTCTTATGTATATAACAAGCGGGCGGTGACACGCGGTTTCACTCGTGCTTTTTGCTCATGTTAAATTTTTGACCAATATCAATCGTTATCTAATAAACTTGCTATAAAGTTGCACCTGCATTATCACCTGTTTCAAAATACGTATATAATTATAATTTAAGCCTCAATAGATTAACGGTAGAGATGCCGACTCGAAAGTCGCAGGTTTGATCCTGAACCTATTGGGTTATTTTTTTTTATTGTCGTACCATACACGTTTATTTGGAGGAGGAATAGAATCTCACGATAATCTCTACTTAATATTATAAAATGCGGAAGAAATTCTGTCTGTATGTCTGTTACGCCGATTTGATGAAGTTTTGTATTAAGATAAGATGTATTAAAAAGACACTACACCTTGGGGAAAGACAAAGAATAGACTACTTTAAAAAAATGAAAAAGTCTTGGTGAGGTTGAAGGGATGAAAGTCTAATTTGTCAATGTTTAGGATACTTATATTTATCGGAAACAACGGTATGATTAGTAAAAATGTCGTCTTATTATTATTTTTCATTTAATTTTGTACACTATTCTGAAGATCTCGAAGACGGTGTCGTGGGCCGATGCTATTTAATTAGTATTACAGTACTATTTTACTGGTGGTAGGTCTTTTGTTGCAAGAGGCCGGCTAGGTAGGTACCACCGCAGTGTCAAATATTGTGCCGCCAAATAGTAGTGCTTAGGCATTACTGTGTTCCGGTTTGAAGGGCACTGTACGCTAGTGAAATTACTGGGCAGAGGAGATTTATGAACCAATATCTCGAGGTTGGCAACGCGTGAGTAGCACCTACTGATGGTGCTGCGAGCGCTCATAGGCTACGGCAACCACTTATCATCATATATATATATATATATATATATATATATATATCTAAGGAGAGTCGTTGAAAATCAAGACTAGACAAACTGTTTTGCATTAATAGACGTTCTTAAGAACTAAATAGTAATATTATCCACATAGTAAGGTTATATAAACAATTTACACCTTTACACCTGTTTAACGAATGATTGTGATTAATTGAACCTATAACAAATATTACCAAGTTTTGCCTTATATGATCAAACAGTTATACCACAATTGTATTTCGTAATTTGAACGAAACAACGTACTTTTTAACAATTGATATATTGCATCAAAACTGAATTTATTATTCAAATACCTATTAGCTGTTGCGAAATTGTAAATAAATACGATACTAATAGATTTTTTGCTTACATATATACTACATATATGAAAACGAAAGTTACGTACTTGTGATAATATTCCTTATTCGCTGCGAATATCTTTCCTTTTTGAATAATATAGCCCACTCATTCTCTTTTTGAAAGCAGCAAAAATCGACTTGGACCACACAATTTTGAATATATGTTAGTTACATATACATATTAGGCACTAATGTTCATTTCAATATTAGGAGTCCAAAAAACCTTGCGTGATAAGGCGCATCGGTTTCGCTTCATGGCGTCCGGACGCGAGGCACTTTCACACGTTATCCATAAACAATAAATGAATTTCACCTACATTTCAGTATTCAAATTGCTAATAATGAAGATTCCGTTCAATCGTGACTTGAATATAATATTGGTCTTGCTATATGTAAGAATCTAAGAAATAGATGTGGGAGAATATATTATGTATCCGGAATCAGTTTTAAAGCGGACTTATATTTTCTTAAACGGCTATGAACGTTTTTTTTTTCGACCAAATAATATTTTATAAATTCACAACTGTGTTAAATCAGTAAGAAACCACGAGAAATTATAAAATTGTGAGCCGGAAACAACGAAATAAACAAATATGGCATATGCTTACAAAAATTATATAACGTTCTAAATAACTTTGACAATCATATGTTTATCGTTTTGTAATAAAGTATTACGCAACTTTGGTATTTTGATTGATTTATAATATAATACACAGATTTTATTTGAGTATAAATTTATGTGGCATGCGCCTGAAATCTTCGGATTTCTACTTTTCATACATCTAGAACATGATCATAATAAAAATAATTAACGAACATCAAGTCATTATACGTTATGTCAGAGACCAGAGTATAAAACTTAATTAGATAGGATGTCGTAAATCAAAGAATAAAATTCTTATAAAAACGTTGTATTGAATATACCGATCCATTACACTTGAAGTTCGTTTAGCAACACTTTTACCGTTCGCCTCGTTTTCAGTTCGGTCACGCTTTCAATGATCAACTAAGAAAAGATCTTTCAATGTTTATTAAACACGAATAAATTATAAACTATAGCAAGAATATTGAAAATTCAATGTTCAGACGACGTTGTGGCACAGCGGTACCGAACCTGCCTTAAACGCCACAGGTCGCGGGTTCGATACCCGCTTGGAGAATAATATGTTTGTATTGACCATGCAAGCATATTATCTGGTCTGGGTGTATTTGTTCTTGTCCTTGTATGTGTTTCCGGACCCCCGCCACAGGATATCACTTTTATTTTTTTATTTTACTTTATTCAATAATAAGTTTTAATATACTGAAATACTGACAAAGTTATAAGAAACAACCTTAACCGTGATTGAAATACTAAGGTCCTCAATGCTAGAATAAAAAAAGCACTTATGTTTTGCAATATTCATACGATGCGAATGTGCAGTAAATCTTTATTTTATGCGAACAAAAGATACGATTGCCGCTCTAGATGGAGGCCTCGTAGTTGAATATGTAACATTAAGGTTGCGTCGGAAACAGTTAACCAGCCATGCGTTCCCTAACGATCCATTCATGACTTCTGTTCCATAAGCAAACTCCTAATGACTAGTTATATCAATATTCAATGTTACACGTATCACATGTTGCGTTATATAATAAGTAACATAAAGGATGTATAAAATTATATGAGAGATAATTAAACGTCCTACTTTCAAAGCTTAACTTTCATACAAGTAAGGAAAGTACTTATCTTGTTATTAGTGAAATGTTTGCTTCGAATACCAAAACTTGTAAGCGGCCTGAACAAGAGAAAGTACTAACTTTAGGTCACTAGCGTAAAACTATCTCCTTCGCTTACATATTCGGGAGGGTACTCGAATGAGTATAGTACGTGATTGAAACCATGCCAAAAGACGAGACCTTAACGAGAGATCCGCTGATCTTTTGGCAAACCTAACCAAATCTCAAGTAGGTGATAAAAGTTACGGCATAAGTAAGTAGTGTCATCATTTTGATTATTCAATTTCTCTATTACATAAATTGCCGTTTACGCTTATAATTATTTGATTTTGTACAAAATCAAGACCTAGACCTGTTTCTTCAAATCTAATTATTTAAAAAGATCTGTTAATTGCAATAATTATACAATTAACCATTGATATTTATTTATTTTTTGTTTTCTGAATTGTCGCCTCGATGATCTAATCTGAGTAAATTGTGGAAAATGTGACGTTAGCTTAACCATTTATTTATCGTCTTTAAACGTATGTCGAAATTCATCGTGGAAACCGTAAGACGTCTATTGTTTCATTTACACGTAGAACTAAGCAGAGCGAGACTTGAAGCAACTACGACTTAACTACCTCTGAGTCATTGATAGTCGGTAAGACTTATTACCCCATATCAATTAAAAAAAACTATTTTAACTCCTTAACAGTTGGGCCTTCTTGAGCCACTGGAATCATATATTTTATTAATATTTTGTATATTATATTAAATCTCATTAGAGGGCTTATAACTTTTTAACTTTTATTTTTAATGTTATATCTAATTTAGTATCCTTGTCAAGTACAAAAATTTATACTAAGATAACTAAATGGTAATCTAAGGGCACAGAGATATTTATAAAATCGATTTGGTTTATTCAGCACAATCAGATATATTCCAGAAAATCATAATTGTCTTCGTTGGACAATAAATTAAATTCATCGATATAAATAAATAAATAAACGCTACACACTCAACGGCCCCCATTAGGATAATTAATATGAAGAATTGAAGATATATTAAGATATTATGTGGAAGTGTAATGAAATATAAATTTAAATTTATATTATGAGCTATTTATATGAGTTATAATAAGTTGTAATTTTATGAGTCATCTTCGACCTTTCACGAGACTAAATTTGCGTTTTGCGCTGTCAACGACCTATCGTCGCGGCTCTAGTTAATTAATTATAATTACTGCTTACGATCTACTTGTTTCTATGTGTATTTATTGTAATTTATTAGAATTTGTGAATACAGGCTTTACAGAACAACTATAAATTTTTACCCAAATTCGAAAAATTTGGCTACACGATCACTTAATGATTCTAATAAAAAAACTTCTAAAAATATTAGATGTGTAGACACCTGTAACGCACCAACGATTGTTTAATATTTTGTCAGTTCTGTCTTTACCGTAAGGGCATATAGGCCACGTGCCCGGGTCCCGAAATGACGTCAGATTTGCTTCAGAAAAAAGAGAGGTTCTCATTTCTCTTGTCGATTTTTATTAATTGGCCCCGAATTCAGTGTGGCCACGGTCGCAGCATGGCTTAAAAGTTAACGGCTCTGCATTTTGTTTAAGTACTTGGTAACAACAGAACTAGAAACTACAGTTAATGCAATTCAATTCCAAGATAATAAAATAGTGAAAAGAAATATGCTAAAAGTTAACCTGAATAGTTTTAAAATGACCAGTATGAGTATATTTTCTAATGTCTCATTGTTACTATATTGTGTTAAATTGGCCTCGGCAAAGTCGAACGGTATTTGTCGAAATGTTAATAGCTGTCGTGTCAAGGCGAATTTGTACATTACCTTAGTAATAAAATAAAAATCGTGTCTAGTATATTTTCGTTTGATTTTTATAAAGCACTCGCTTGTTTCGCTTTAGTCAATATAAAGTATTAAATTCCAATCGTATGCTATTAACTTAATTAGCTATTTTCGAAGCTAGAGCAGTATTTTACCTGGCTATCGATATCCTATCCTTTCGCATATTAGTCAAAAATAGGTAGATACTACAATTTCATTACCTTTTTTAAACTAATAATATTCTTCAGACATATTTGTTTAGTATCGATGATGCAAAAAGTATTTTAAGTAGAAAATTTTATGGAATCTTATAGCTTCTACGTTTTACTTAAATAAATTCTTTGCTCGACACGCCTTGCGCCTTGTGCTATAAAGTTAAGGTTATGCTACACCGGATGACCTACCAAATCCGAAGGGAATACGCGCTGAATACCAATGATTGACAATTCTTTGTACCCACCACCGTCATCACAATGCACCAGAGTATAAACAACAACTGGAAATTAAAAAAAAAAACATCTTTAATATGATAATAATAAGAACCAAAATTGTTTAACGAGGACACTATAAGCTGTCTCCGAACTGTTCGTGATCAAGTATATGCACGTGGTATAAATAAAACAAAAACTACATGTAATTCCAAAAGTTAAAATTTCTGTTCTATAAGGTTTTCATTCAATATTAATCATATAAGAATGATAATAATATAAGAATGATTACATTTATGAATATTCGAATACAGTGTTAAAAAAATTCAATGTCAGACACCTGAACCGTGCTAAAAACCTGTTGATTCACTATCTGAGTCACCTGAGAGATTACAGCAAAAACATAACAATAAGCTGGTTGAATGTAAATGATAACATTCCTATTCAAGAAATGCTTATAATGAAGTTCTTTTTTTCTTAGCATTATTCTCGGTATTATGTACCCAGGATCTGCTTATTATCCGGATTACCAGTTTTTTCATTGAGCGATTGTCATCTGACCTTCGTAACCCTTAGGGCGGACGAGTAACTCTTTGGATAACAAAATTTCACCAATCAAGGATATTCTTACCAGATGTTATGTGATAACAAGTACATAAAGATATAAAGATATAATAAAATAAATCATCTCTAAGACTCCAAACATTTAGAAAAAAATTATATATTAGATCTCAAACTATTTTTTTTAAATCAAATTCAAGTAATAAGTCAGTAGTTATAATAATAATATCGATCGTTTACCGATCAGCGGGTGCACTCGGCTATGAGCGTCTATGAGAGTACATAATGATACTGTTACTTGACGCCGATTTTCTGTGAGAGGTTAGTACTTAGGTTATTGTAAACATTAACCCTCACCATACTTTATTAAGAATATTAGTAATGCTTTTTCTTATTGCTCCTCCAAATAACACAAACTCAAACTCAAACTCAAAATATTCTTTATTCAAATAGGCTTTTAAGCGCTTTTGAATCGTCAAATATACAGTCTGTTATGTCCGCCTAAGTAAAGCTACCGCCGATTCGGAAGGTAGATTCTGCAGAGAAGAAACGGCAAGAAACTCTACAGTTACTCTTTTCAAAAATAATCACATTACATTTGTCAAATGTACCATTAAGATATATATCCCGCATGAAACTCAACGTATATTAATTCCATGCCACATTATCTGCAATATATTCATTAACGGAATAATAAGCTTTATTTAGTAAACACCGCTTGATATAAGATTTAAATTTCATAAGTGGTACATTCAAAATTGTCTGCGGAATTTTATTATAGAAGCGAACACCTTGCCCCAAAAAGACATACTCACTTTGTGAAGCCGAAAACTTGGTGTAACAAGTTTATCTTTTCTTCTTGTATTAAAGCAGTGTCTGTCACTGTTTGTGTCAAACAAATCAACATTTTTATGAATATAAAGGATATTGCTAAGGATATACTGCGAAGCAACCGTCAGTATGCCTGCCTTAGTAAACACATCCCGAAGAGAGTCTCTAGCTTGCAAATTATAAATCGCCCGAACAGCTCTTTTTGAAGAATAAATACAGTCTCAATGTCTGTAGCATTACCCCAAAGTAATAGGCCATAAGACATAATACTGTGAAAATAACTGAAGTAAACTAATCGAGCAGTATCGATATCACTTAATTGTCTAACATTCCTAACCGCGTAAGCAGCAGAGCTGAGTCTTCCTGCAAGGGATGTTAAATGAGAGTTCCACTGAAGTTTTGAATCCAGTGTTATTCCTAAAAATACTGTATTATCAATTATATCAAGATTTGTATTATTCATACTTAAAATAAAATCTTGTTTCTTAACATTTGGCATTGAATTCTACACATTTTGTCTTCGCCGCATTCAAAACTAGGTTATTTACAGTAAACCATTGTTGTACAAGCGATAAAGAATTGTTTGAACAGTTAATAATAATAATAAACGCTACACACTCAACGGCCCCCATTAGGATAATTATATCCTGTGTCGGGGGTCCGGAAACATTCACAATGACAAGGACAAACACAACCAGACCGGAAAACATGCCTGTACGAATAATACAAACATCTGCTCCGAGCGGGAATCGAACCCGCAACCGTCGAGGCTTAAGGCAGACTCGCTACCCACAACGCCACAACGGTGTCATTTGTAGTTATGTTTGTAACATCAATTTCATTTATTGTTTTATTCCGCGCGTTCTGATCTTCAACATAACTTTACTTACATAAAGCAATCTTACCGTTAATTTAATTTCAAAACTTAAATATATTATTTAATCAACTTGTTTTACGAAAAATACAACTTGTTTTTCTACTTAAAAATCGTCTTCACTCAAATATTTATGAGCGATTCTGAAGCAAGTCGGCGCAAATAGTTTATTAAAATACGTACTAACTCGTTGTCCAAAGGAATCTATATATATATTGCAAATATAAAATATACATATTAGTGAATTATTTATGTAATTTAGTGATTCACTCCATTTCTATTTACGAATCCATCTGACGTCCCAGCTTAACGTACGTAATTGGATGAGCTGATATGATGTGGATGCACAAAACTATAATTGGTATCATTAGTCATCCATTTGTAAAATAAAAAGATATTCCAGAATCACTTACGTTTTTCTTTCGAATAATAATGAATAATAATCATATTTTTATAATTAATCATTCTTGCTTTACGATAGAAAAGTCATAACGTAGATTTTTGACTAATAATTTTCACGTAATCGTTTTCCTTTGGGCAGTGATGACAAAGCGTAAACTAGCCAACCAAATTCTTTATAAAAATCGGATCAATACAGTAAAACGAAAACCTCATTGTAAAAACACTCGTTTTGGTCAGATTATTTAATCAATGACCTCAGAGCCTCGCCTGGAAATGTCTGTGACGACCTTCTAGACTTTAGACACTGTAAAAATACAAAACTGGTCAAACCGCTACGATTAGACGATTCCCCTTTGTGACGTTCATCAGCAAACCATTCATATGAGTAAATCTAATTGAATACAACCAACCAAATGGGTAAATAAGTGTGAATATTATTTAAAAAAAAAAAAGCGTTCTCAAGCTATTGATATATATTTTCGGTGACCTTTTTTTGTATTTTAGTTTTGACAACTGTTTCAACTAAGCGTCGGTATAGGCAGATGTTATAGATAATATAATGTCGAGTGTGCAGCTGCGAACATCTAGATAATTGAGTCGGCACGCGCACTACCTGCTCTGGGCGTGGGGCTAAGTAAATGCGTAGACACGAAGTAATTATTAGCGTTACTACTTGTCGAAGCTTGCTATGCGCTTGGCATATATTATTTTATTATTCACGAGGACACTATTCGTATAATTTATTTTACATTTTCCATAATTTTATTTTAAATTGACGACGTTGTAGCGCAGCGGTAGCGAACCTGCCTTAAACGCCACAGGTCGCGGGTTCGATTCCCTCTCGGAGCATAATATGTTTGTATTGACCATGCCAGCATATTTTCCGGTCTGGGTGTATTTGTCCTTGTCATTGTGAATGTTTCCGGGCCGTTGAGTGTGCAGCGTTTATAAAAAAAAATTTTGTCATATAATCTGTGTAATGTAAAGCTACGCTATTAAATTCAGATTCTCGTCCGTCGTCGAGATATTCGTCTTAATAAGTATAATTTTGGAAAACAGCACCTGCAGTTTTTTATCAGACCGTATGCAGCTTACAAACCGGATCCTACGTTTGTGAATACGGGTCGTGGTTCCGAACGTGAAATGCCGGCTTACTAAGTAGAGCAGGTATGCACGTATGTCCTTAGAGGTTCAATCTTTGCCAAGCAAAAAGATTTAATATGCCACTTCAGATGCGGTTGATGAGCGACATCAATTTCCGTTCACTAGAACCCTTATTAGTGATGTACATGTGGGTACAATAGTTGTATTAGCTTACTTACTACTTGGAAAGTTAGTAAAGGTGAATGAAATAACGGATGAAAGCATATATCGGGACCACATTTCAATTAATATGCCTCATAATAATCGCATTCACAGAAGCGTAACCGCGGGCATAAGTCAGTCTAAAATAAATGCCTTTCCATTAAATAATTTCGCAAAACAAAAACCAAATTAAGAAAGAAAGGATCTTTTAAACATTTAAACCATTATATTAATATAGTTCAGCAATAATAAATTTAGTAAACAATAAATAATACATAAATAATAAGCATTTTTAATAAACATTATTTACTTAGGTTTCATAATACCTGACAAACTATGTGTTCAATAAACAAAAAAATAATCACGCTTGGGCAAGTTTACAAACTTGGCTAAAATAAGTGGACTGGATCGCGTCTGTGGGTGGACTGGTCTCAAGAGACTGCTTCGTTTTTCTAACGCCTTCGTGTGTAACTGTACTCAATACTCGTGTCCCTCATCAATATGTCTATAAGCCCTATTCTATAGTGTCGCTTCCTCTATTGCAACATTACCAAGTTTCTTCTTTCGATTATATTACAATAACACCGTTACCAAACGTCCATGTTCCAAAGATAATTAGTCATATTAATATTAGCCAATTTTTAACTACCAAAAGAATCCTTTTTAAATGTGTTTCGAGAAGGAAGCTTTCTTCCGAATCGTGTTAGTAATAGATTATTATCATATCTCGTATTGTAGAGGCGAGGTATTGAATTCAAATTAACTTATAACACGTGGGTGGAAGGGCTCCGTAGAGGCGCCGGCGCCGGTACTTCTATTCAAATTTTTGGATCTAACATATTGCATTCTTAAACATTTCTCTGTTACTAATTATTGATAAATTATTATCTTCCAACCTATCTATTTGTTTTCTATTTTTAACACAATACAGATTTGTATGCGTGTGTGTGTTTTTTTTAATATAATAAAGCCTCATCCTTATTTAGATATTTATGTTTGAAAATACTTTCATGTAAAAATTTGGACATTTGGACAGTGTTGCAACAATGCGGGTGTAATGACATCTAGAATTCGTCATATCGAAACCTAATGCTTGTGGCTAACCCAACCTACTTTTGTCTTCCGCGGTTAATGCTCTATTTTTGTTGTATTTTTTTTAATTGGCAAATGTTCAATGATTTCTAATTTTTTAAATACGAAATATTTTTGTAACCCGACAGCTAATCACTACATAGTATATGCTTAAATCTTTAAAACTACGCAACGGATTTTGATGCGGTTTTTTTTAATAGATAGAGTGATTGAAGGTTTATATGTATAATAACATCCATTAAATAGTGGAGAAATACTGTTATTTTTGAGGTTTCTAATGTGATGTCGTAAATAATTACATTTAACGCGTGCGGGCCACGGGCAGTAATGAATAATTCAAAACTATTGCATCGATTTTAATCATTTTTTCAGTGAATGACATAGGCTGTATACTTTATACCCGTGCGAAGCTGGAGCGGGCCGCTAGTACATACAAATATAATCAATTCATCGTCTTAATTTTTTTTTAATTATCTGAAAAAATGTAAAAGAAAGTAGACAATGCCTATACCGAGAAATTGTAGTGCTTCAAATAGACTTTGTTCCAACTATAGACAGATTGGTACACAATAGGGCGGACGTGGTGCGCAGTAATAAGGGTTTCCTTTGAACTAGCTACAACAACAATAACATCTCAAAACAGTTGTTGATGTAAAACGTTCGCTAACAAACGTGGAACTATTAGGTAATCTAATAACGGATGTTTCGGTTTATTGTTTTGTAATAAAAGAATTCAATATCCTAAAACAGCTTGTATTGCTTTTTCTGAACCCTCTACAACTTTAGCTTATGTTACGATCATTACATGATAAAACGTACAAAAAAGGAAAAATAACTGCTTATTTTAAATAACTATTTCTTAGTACTAGTTGTACTGGATATATATAGGATACTTTTATACTTATGACGCGTTTTTAAACCTAATTTAATCAACACTACCCCTCCTAATTCTATTGCTTTAATAATCGTAATTTAGTTAGTAAAGAGGGCGACTTGATACGCCTTTATTAAATGGACTTGTACAGCGAGTGAATTAACGATCCAAGAGCTAATTTTATGAGGCCTGATGTAACGGAAGAAAATTTAATTTTTAGAAATTACAAAAAAATAAAACTAAAACATTTCGCTTTGTCTTAAATTTAACTTTCAGCTTCACTTCACTTCTGAACATATGATCAGTAGTATTTGGATATCAATTATGATATTTAGACACCATGTTAAAATATTAAGGGTATGTTTGTTTGAATAGCTAGTTTTTAATTCATTCAATTTCCCATACGTATTGCTTAATATATTAATATCATTATAATAACCAGATAATTTTGTTACGTTCATTTCATAATTTTCCATAATATTTAACGTTCTATTCCGTAACAGATTGCTAATATTGTGGAAATCTCATCAATGCCCTCTGCCTGGGACTCATTAAGAAAACCGCGTAACCCACATACCCAATAACCAAGTTAATTTGAATTTGCTGTATATAAATGGATAATTATAAATATAAGTTTCTAATTTACCGATTTTGTAATTTCTCTCGCTTGAATATTTAACATTTTATGATCAAATGTATGATTATGGTAACTCTTAATAGCAAGATTGATCGTATTAATATTTCTGATGAATGAAAATTGGAAGTATTTGAAATTTTATTATAGAGCTATACATAGGTTTGATTTTTTTTTATATTAGTAAGCTGGCAAGCAAACATACGACCGACCTGATGGTAAACGGATGCGTTAGCCTATGAGCGCTTGCAACATTATTTGTAGTGGTCACTCTCGCGTTGCCAATCTCGAGATATTGGTTCTTAAATCTCCTTTGCCCAGTAGTTTCACTCGCCTGCAGTGACCTTCAAACCGAAACACAATGTTATGCGGTAATGTTTTGCGGTAGAATATTTGACACTACGGTGGTACCCACCTAGACGGCCTCTTGCAACTGAAGACCTACCACTAGTGTGACTGATTGCAATGGTTTCCACCATTCATCACCAATCTCTGCTGTAAGAAAGTATCAATGCATTATGTTAACGCTACAATATTTTAAGTTATATGTTATGTGAAATATAGAAACATACACAACGACCCAAATCGTATTGTTAGTAGAAACATCTGCCCCGAGCGGGAATCGAATTCGCGACCGCCCGCGCCGTCTCAAGGCCACAGCTCCTAACCGGATGTAGCGCTCCGATTATGAAATAATGATTCATTAAATTGAGTGTCATAACAATGTAAGAGTATAATTTGAAAATAATTGTTATGTCCTAATAACCGCAGTGAATGTAGCTTACCGTCTTGTCTTTTAATATGAATATTTTGGCGCCTCGCGTGAGATATACGCTGCAATTCCGGGCCATCATATGATATTAAAATACCAATATGGGTGTCATTATGTCTCTACTTATGTAACCTAAGCTATAATTTGAAAGTACTCCGTGCACTTATTGAACGAGGCTTGTTAAAATATCTAGGCGATTAACGTACCTATATTACATGTTATGTGTTATAGTTCTAGTGTGATCGTGTTATTTACACGAGAGCCTGATAGATATTAAGACACACTTTCTACACTACACAAACTAAGAGCTGATTTAATGTTTCGTGACGCTTGATAATTATTGTAACATTTTTTGTTAATTAACGATGATTATGGACTATGGTTATTACCTCTATCTCATAATAGCAGTTTATTATGGTAATATAATTTACGCATTTTACGTTATTAAATTTTAATATCTATATAATTGTACTCATGCTATTGGATTAAGTTAAATGTTTCAGTTTATCTTTAATGCCCGACTTTTTGATCCTTCTTGACTAACTAGAACTAGTACCATAATATTTTGTATACAAACAAAGGTTCTATAAAAGAATATAGTCTGCGTGATAGAGAGTAGCTTTTGCAGGCTTTGTACATAGTAAGATCACAGTGTCTTGCCTGTGGAGAAGAGTAAGGAGAGAAGATAGATGTAGTAGTTTAGACCTCCGGACCTCATCACTTGTGTGAGATTAAAATTACGGATACTTCTATTTTAACGTCGATCTGTGTAAATGTTTTCAAAGATAACCAAGCTTGCCCTAAACAGTCTTATTAGCTCGAAGTCTACAAAAATGCTTTTGGCTTTGATCTCACGCTATATTTTAAGCTTGTCAAACGAAGTTCGAATATTTCATATAAAAAATCCGTGGTGTATTGGTATATAATTTGTTACAATATGACTTCTCCGATAACTATGTATTATGATCGCTATTATATATATATTTGCAGTGTGCAGACACAAGTAATTGATAACCAAAACTACAACACCCAATGTATTTGTGTCGATTAATTGGCTTCGAATTTAACCGTCTAATGAAATATAATATAACTAGATTTTATCAACAATCTAATCTATTTTTGAGTAAACTACGTTCACTCCTTGTTATCAGTATTTATTTAATAGATAAATAAATCGCAAATAGATTAGAAAATATTATTTCAGATTACTGGTACTCATCATTAAACCAATTTATCCATTTATGCTTATGTAGGCTGTTTATTTGACTATCACATAAATTGTAATGTAACCTATTAATATATTTTGTGGGCGTAGGATGTTTATTGGTTTTGATGAAACAGGTTTTATGACAGAGACGAACCTTGACACATGTTTAAGATTAATGATACTGTTTTGGGCGTGTCCCAGTCTAGATTACTAGCTTTTATTGTTGAGTGTGTAGCGTTTTATTACTTTTTTATTAGTAGTTTACTTTCGCTGTGTTCGAGCATTCGTAATTTAATATTTCTTTTTTTTCGCTTTATACCTTTCCTCAAATCCTTTGAGCTTCCTTAATGTTTATTTTGATTTTATTTTTTTCTACAATTTTATTACTGTTGGCCATTCTAGCTTTGACAACGGGCTGGGGAGTCGAGTAGCGGGACCTGGTTGTGAAAAAGAGATCGCTTTCATGGGGGCTCAAAGATTATTCCGGCCCTAGGAGCGGCCATCCTTCGAAGGCGGGTTTTGTATTCAGAAATACTCTTGTGACATTACTGTTATAGCAAGCCCGCATTGGTCAGGCTTAATGGTCACTACAATCAGTCAGTCACAGCCATTCTTCAAAGATTCTAATTTCAATTAATTGCATTAAGTAAATTATATATTAATTTAAGAATAGTCGCTGCCGAGTCTGCTCTGCGCGAATTATAATCTCGGTTCGTGAGATAAGTTTTGGGTTGGGTTAGGTTACCTTTTACTATATGTTACGAAGTTGAGTCTATGCGTGTCGATTGTACGTTAAATTTTAATTAATTTTCGAAGACCTTGAGTACGTTAACAAATTAACTGTCACTCTTGGGAAATTGGCTATGGTTTAATAATACTAAATTGCTTTGAAAATGAAATGTTAATTATGAAACCAAATATAGACAAGTCCTATATGCTATGATTATTATTGTAAAACTCTAGTATAATTAATTGTATCATTAGACACAATGTGAGTATATATAATATTTTAGAGTATTTTAGAAATCTTAATAATTTTGTAGAAATCACTAAGTTCGGTCACCAGATTTTTTCATTTTTCCTACATGACATGTTCGTTGGATCAGCTCACAAGATCAGCTAGTCTGTTAAAATTAAAATCTTAATTAAAAAAAACAATAAATTCCATCATGTTAAAACTTAAAAGAAAGAAGAAATTTGGTAGTTGAATTGACGTGTCGCTACTTTAGCTTTTTTTATTTACACGTCTTTAGCGTATAAGCTGGATAACACTTTTAAAATCTCTCAAATAGACAAAATAGTAGATAGTCATTATTTCTGTCCTACATAATCGTCGTGATCGTTCTGCATTCTTGGCTAACGCAATCGTAAATAACATGGCGGAAGGTCGATACGCCTAGGTTTACAACTAACGTTGGAACATTCTATTATTTAAGAAAAACTCTTTGAATTTTATACATCATTTACCGATATAATCTTCTTATAATACCCTGAAACGATACAAATACGGTTATATATACAAACTTCAAGTCCAGAAACAAAGGTCTAGGCCGATTTGTATTTGCCGATTTGCTCAAACGTTTGTATTGCTTTTGTCCGTTCCGAAAAGAGATCAAACTTAAGACTATTGGCATTAAGGACAGATTCGCTGCGTCTATACAAGTGAGCTTGTCGAATTGGCAACCAATATTTTGAATGTAATGGAGATTATGGCCATAAATTCTCTTATTATTTCCATTGAAGATAATATGAATATTCATAAATTACATAGAAAATTAAATTGACTTTCTCCAATTAACCCCAAAGTATGTTGGATAAATTCAGTGAACTATAATTATAGTAACATGGGTGGCCTCTGAATTATTAAAAAAAAAAATTATATAATAATAATTAATTTCGCTTGATATTATAATTTTTTTAAATATTATTCACGGTTTCTTTAATAATGTTTTTATTTAAATCTGGGTCTGAGGTTCGAATTATTTTTTTTAAAAAGCACATTATCTTACAACGCTGCGAGCTGAATTGCCTTATTTGCAATGTATATTTGGACGAAAATAAGCAATACCATGTCATGATTTTTTTATGTATTGGTCAAGTTTTTGGCTATTTCAGATTTATGTAAGTTATTTTACTTATTTTACTTAATAAGTATACAAACTGCATACTTCGTATATAATAGAACCCAAAACGTTTAATTAACATAACACATAAATTGCATGATTAAAAATGACTTTTTAGAAGTTTAAAAGCTTAAAACCCTACAAATATAAAAATATATTAAAGAAAAATGTTCTTCAGCCATTTACCAACACTTCTGGATATATAACTCAGTTTTGAAATTTTGTGGGTTGACATGGTATTCCTTATTTGCGTCCATTTTTAAATGTATGACATTGTCTGTGCTACTATCTGTAAATTTATTTATATGTTGGTAGGCCTGCAAGAAATTCTTAATAATCTCATAATTACTTTGACATCAACAAACTTCGGTTAATATTTTTGATTTTGTCATATATTTATATGAAATTATTTTTCACATTTCAGGCCAGTCTCCGTCAGCTAGACCTCTCCCTTTTATCGGAGCTGTGGTCCCTCAGCGAGGCGATGGCGTCGTGGCGACGACAGCTCGAGCGAGGCCCGAGACTCCGCCCAGCGCCGCCGCCGCCTCCACCACCACACTATCTTAGAACATAAATATATGCGTTAACAAATATGAAATATTTAATTTCTAACCCTCCTTTATCAATTTACTCCTTATAATCGTAACTATCGGTACAATTTAAAACTTCCAAAAAAACCATCGTAAATATCTAGTCTCTCAAGGGAAAACACACAAAGAATTGTCTTAACCCTTGGTATTTAAATCGTATGGAGTAAATAGAAAATTATTGAAGTATGACCATAAAATATGATATTCGAAGGAAAAGACATTTCCAGTTTCATATTTCTTTTATATCGATATCGTGTTTCGGCGAGGTTTTATAAATAACAAACGTAGGTCTTTTAATATTTCCCTCTTGTTTACATTTTCTCTAGTTCACCATAATGTATATAAACAGAATTTTGGCCGATGATTTAAAAATCATTTTAGTACTAATTTTTATACGACAACAACAATAAAAAAAGCATTTTAGCAAATTTGTTTTTATTAATATAAGTGTAATACATAGTACCCAATATAATAAAAAAATATATATTGACAAAACAGAAACCGCTCTAGCAGCCATTTCAATCTCTATAGGATCTCAATAAATTTTAACAACTACAATTTACTTAATTCTACTGCTATATGGTATATAACCATATTTATCAATCTTCATTTAACATGATTTTTCTATCTATAAAATTATTATACAGCTCGATTTTCTTTTTAATTTATTTATTTCTCAATTTACAGCTAGCCTTACAGGCTAGCTTAAATAAATAGTTACTACACATAGACTTACTATATACTATGGACTGGCCCTTCCATACAGAATTATGGACAAAATGTCATGGACTCGTTGGTGCCCCTTCCTAAATTCAAAGCTAACGCACACTAACTTCATTCTATACTCGATATGAGTTATAAGGAATACCATTTTAGATAATAATTAATTGATGTATATTTTTGCCATGCCGACAGGTTTGCATGTATGCATGTTGCAAATAAATAAATGATTTCAACAACAAAATGAATAATCCATAGTAGAATATAGTAAGCCTATGTTACTACGGTTTCTTTTGATCTGACAAAAAGATTTTCTTTTGAAAAACGAAATGTATTTTATTGGCGTTAGGTATCTGATATTTTTGAATAAAAAAAAACATCTTCAGCTAAATTGATTATTTAGACACAATGTCATTAATTAAATGAGTACTGTGTAAACGAAGTGTGAATAATTGTAAAGTTAATTTTAATTAGGTAAATAAGTATTCAAATTGAAATAAATTATAATTATTATGATCTGTTCATTTTTACATTATACCTGGATGCATTTTCCCTGAAACAATATAGTCTCCATATTTCATACTAAAATCATTAAACTGTAATTTTTGTCACCGGTAGTATTTCCTATAAAAAAGTGTAAGTATCAAATTCGATATATTTTGTCTGCTCTAAATGAAAACCCTTGTAGTTTATATAGAATTAAATAAACGCTACACACACAGCCCCCATTAGAATAGTTATATCCTGTGTCGGGGGTCCGAAAACATGCATAATGACAAGGACAAACACATCCAGAACGTAAAACATGCCTTTATGATCAAAACGAAGAACTGCTCCGAGCTTTTTTCACCACGTCGTCAAATATAAGGCATAAGTTTACTTTATGTAAAAGAAGTCACGAAACACGCAACAACCAGAATGTCTATGTTCTAGTGTTGAGTGCCTCATACAAGAGGCGCTTCAAATGTCGCATACAAAATGATCAAATGTCCTAACGCTTCAAATGAAAAATTTGTACCGCTTCAAAAACGTGCGAGCTAGTATGTATGTCATGGACTCGTTGGTGCCCCTTCCTAAATTCAAAGCCAACGCACGCTAACTTCATTCTATACTCGATATGAGTTATAAGGAATACTATTTTAGATAATAATTAATTGATGTATATTTTTGCCATACCGACAGGTTTGCATGTATGCATGTTGTAAAAAAATAAATGATTTCAACAACAAAATGAATAATCCATAGTAGAATATAGTAAGCCTATGTTACTGCGATTTCTTTTTGATCTGACAAAAAAGATTTTCTTTTGAAAAACGAAATGTATCTAATTGTATTAAAATGTATTCGTATCTAGAAATGAGACGCTCATACAAAGACGTTCAAAATCATTTGTCCTACTCATCACTACTATTATATTATTTGCTCCAGTCTGTTGAAATTTCACCGAGAAAAACGATCTATTGAGACATGGGCTTTTCTAATGGCGTCTGACACTTCTTCATTCGTTTCACTCTTTACGCTATCTGTCTCGCTCTCTTAATATAAATAATATTTATTTTAATTTTTATCTTCAGTACTCAGTAATCACAATCAGTTCAATTCTCCATCTTGTTTTTGCTGACTTGCTGTTGTTATGAAATATAAATTGTGTTCTACTAGTTTGTGATAAAAATAAGAAGTTATTATGTGTCCATATGTGTCTTTTAATTGCTATTTATTTATTATATAATATATTATTACGTTTGTAATGTAAAATAAACAAACATGGTTAATGGAAAATGTGAAACATGTAGGCTTGAGACGTAAAGAAAAGATTTTCAAGAAGGTATTTTATGAAATAATGTGATTAATGATTATTTCACATTTTAATTGAAAAAAGTTCGGTAAGTTTTCTGTATACAAAATATCATTATGCCCTAACCTAACCTATCTAAGAAAATAATTAAGTAGCTCTATTACATATTTCATTATTATTTAATTCATTGAAGATTTTATTATTTAACGAAAATCACAAAACTCATAATAACTTAATTTTTATATAGGTATTAGACATCTTAAATTTGTGACCTGGCATTATGAATTATTAATTAAATTCAAAGGCTTATCAAAAACATAAATTTAAAAGTTATCTTAAATAAAATACTTTGCTTTGTTTTATACATATTGAACATCATCTCTGGATAACATATAAGTTTCAAATAGTTCTAATATTACATTAATTACTTACATTAATTTTACTGAACTAATATTATTAAAACATAAAATACTTATAAATTGTAATAGTAATTTATTATATTATGATATATGTGTCTGTATAGTAGATGATTTTTAATAAAAACAACATCTTTTTAGGAAAACACTGCAACCGTAGAAAAAAAGGTTTAACTATAAAAATACAATAATCAATGCTTTTTTTCCAGATGCAGAGAGTGCACCAAAATAAGTTAATGTGTATTAAGCATTTTAAAGACTGATTTTAAAAAAGAGTGCTAAACCATATCTGTTACTCAATGCTCCACCATAATCAGATATCAAAGGGTTACAGATGAGATTATGGCAGAATTGCCAATTTATATTATACCTAAATCTCTTTGAATTAAACATATAGTTTCTTGAATTTAAAGAAAGGCTATATATAACAAAAAGGTGAACATTTATTTGAAAATACCTTCTATACTTTGATATAACTTTCATATTAAACATTTATAATTAAATAATTTCCCTTTTGATATGTAACCAAATTTGACAAATAAAGATATAATAAGAATATGTAAGATATGTAATAAGTAAATTATGATACAACTGTTCGACTTTTTTTCTGTTAATTTTGTTAGTCTTCACTCCAGTCATGATAAAAAAGAAGAGGTATCAAAGGCTTACAGAGAAAAATATATAATAATGTATCATATGTAGTTCCTCTTTTTATTATTTACAGTAAGGTGTTTTATTACATTTTTCCCTTTTCTTTCAGATTCCAGAAATCAATGGATAAAAGAGAGTTTCAATTAGATCTCATGATATATACACATTTGTATAAATATAATCGCAAAATATTTTGTTGTAATCCATATCAATTCTTAGTTATCTTGAGACTATTGTTACATTTTCGTCTAATTCTATTTTAATAAAATTATGGTTTGATTCGATTCGATTTATTTATCAACATAACAATTTGTTACTGATTTTGGTTTAGTGGTAAATTAAAAACAAAATAACAACCTAAATTTTTATACACATTAACCATCACCAAAAATCAGTAATAAATAATAATCCAGTAACCCTAAAATACAATAACAGCGGAGGGGACATCACTATCGATGTATTATTTATCGATATATTTTATCGACATAGCACGTCACTAGTCTGTTATATTATAATGTTGGTAGAATTGAATGTTTTTTTAATAGTTGGTAAGAGAGCGTTCCACAAGAATTTATATTTTACTATGGTCACCTCAATCTATGGGAGTTAAGTCTCTTACTTATATGCTCTGTGATTTGCTCTGTGATGTTGAAGTGCAGGTGCTTTTACTTTTTAAAAATACATGGTCATCGAACACACCAAAACGGTCGATTATCGATATATCGATATTTTTACTCGATATGATATAGTAAAAAAATATCAATTATTAATTTATAGGTTTGTATAGTTCCTTAAATGTAACTTGAACCAAAATGGCCGCTTCTGCGCAGGTACAATAATGGACATAAATGTTAGACAAAAATATTGGTTTTGTCTTATTTAAATCGATTCTTTATAAAGTGGGAAATAAGTATATAATATAGTTAGCGGAATTAAGTATATAATATAGTTATTATTTCTTCTAAATTGAATTAGCTATTTATTTATTATCGTTATTAATTACTTATATAGAATAAAACAAATAAATAGTATAGAAAAAAGGTACCTATGTATAAAAAAAAAGTTAATATACATTATTAATAGTGTATTATAGACTTCTTCATATCTTCCACAGTATTATTCAGAGAATTAGTTATATTATTTTTTTTTTAAATAACTATAAACGTCAAATACACATACTTAAAGTTGATTGTGGTCGAGGTATAATCTTAAAATAAATTTTAACACACTTGATAAAGCTAATTTATATTATAATTTAATTTTTAATCATTTATTATTAAAGAACTAAAACAACCGTGAGCGAGTGTACTAAGCGCGGCGCCCTTCATACCGCATACGATAGAGACCCAAAAACGTGTTACTGCGCAGGGTTCAACTTACATTTAACAGACTATACACTTGCTCATCCCTACGGTGACAGTTCACAGTTACCAATATTTTATGTTTGCGTAATGTCAAATTACCTATATAATTGACGATTGCTCCTTTATGATTGACAGTTTTGACCATGTAAGGATGAACAAGTCTAAAAAAAAATATATTGATAATCGATTTTTTTTTTACTGTATCGTATCGAGTAAAAATATTAACAATCACTAAACTTTTTCCATTATTGGCGACGTTGTGGCATAATGGCAGCAAATCTGCCTTAAATGTTTGTATTGACCATACAGGCATTTTTTCCAGTAATCGAATTTGACACTATCTTGATACTTGAAAACATTATATTTATTATAGATTTAAATAGGTATCGACGATAATCATATATCGTAGAAAACAAGGATGTACTTAACTATCTGTCGGAAAGTCACTATCTAAGATCAGCTGATATAGGTCTTTTTCTTAATAATTAATATGAAGTCATGAATTTTACCTACCTACTATTAATTGTATTAATTATGTAATTATATTAATTATATGTGGATAAGGATAGTTCGGGACAGACCGTGTAGTGAGATGACGATCCGTACACTAAAACGCAATCGTAAGAAATGCGTACAGATACCACACTTATAGCTATTTAAAGAGCAGATATTTTTATTAATTGAGATCGAATAATATTCACATACCGCTTTTAAGGTGTAGTTGATATCGAATATCTACCTACCTACTAAATTCTGAAGCCTATGTCACAGCCTCACAAGCTCGATTATGATTATAATTATTATATTATGTGCTTTTTCGTGTGGAGTTGTTGGTCTCCTATCGAACGCGTCCCCAGGTGGTGGATCGGGGAATGCCCCCCAGATATGGGAGGTACTAGGGAAATCAAATACCTAGCGCGAACCTAAACCAACAGGCAGGGGCGTGCCTTTAGTCTGGTAAGACGCGGCCTAAGGGATCTCACCCTGACAGAAAAGACGAAGCTGTGGATCAGCTAAACCTTAATGAATGGCGGAATTTAAAACTAAACTACCCCAGGAGGGTACCGCATCTAGCGGAGAATCCCTCCCTGATCACTGCTCTTCGGAGCGGAGCTCAGGCTGCCCCTCGGATTCTGGGGGGGGCAAATTTCGCTCTGGTAAAAAAATTGCACCTTGCGTTCGACCTACTTCAACTGACCCCACTTGTATTAGCCAAAGTTGTTACAACATAGAAAATAATAAGCAATCAATCACTCTTTCTCAACCTGAAAAACCTCAAAATAAAATTCTAACTCAGCAAATTTTCCACAAATCTTTCTTTAAGCAAACAAGAACTCAGTCATTGAATAATCTAGAGAATTTTACTCCAAATGTGGCAGAAACTGATACTCTCACTATTGATGCTGATCATTGGACGAGAGTACCTGAAAGAAAAAGACAACGTGAGAGCCCTGAAACAAACAAGGTACAAAAGCAAAAGAAAGGCGACACCTACTGGCTCAGACCAACTACACCAACTTCAAATAGATTTTCCGAGCTAGATAATGATACACAAGAGACACATAATAACGATATTGTCGAAAAACCTGCTAAGGCTCCGGCCCTATATGTGGATAGGGTCAGCAACATCAAACCATTGCTAAGAATGCTAAATGAGGTGGCTACAGACAACTATGAAATAAAAGTCCTCCGTAACGAACAAATTAGAATACAATCTAAAACTACAGAATCATATACAAAGATAGTCAAAAACCTGCAAGAAAGAGAAACTGAATTTTTCACTTACAAACCCAAACAAGACCGCTGCTTCAAAGTTGTCCTTAAAAATCTCCACCCCTCTACCGACACAGAAGAAATAAAAACCGAATTAGAAATGCAAGGACATAAAGTCACTAACATTTGGAATGTTAAACAAAGGAGTACCAAAAAACCATTGCCAATGTACTTCATAGAAATTGAACCCAACAGCAACAATAAACTCATTTATGACATCAAATGTCTTTTGCACTGTAGAGTCATCTTCGAACCACCACGACCTAAACGAGAAATACCACAATGTGGCAATTGCCAACAATATGGGCACACTAGAAAATACTGTTTTAGAAAGCCCAAATGTATAAAATGTGCTGGAGACCATGCATCGTCTAAGTGCCAACGTAAAGAAAGGTCGGATACAGTCAAATGTGTACTCTGCGATGGCAATCATCCCGCAAACTACAAAGGCTGCTCTATATATAGGGAACTCCAAAAAATTAAATATCCCACTCAACCAGCAAAACCTCGACAGATACCGCACACTAAAAACAAACCAAATAAGGCGGACACAAACAAACTACAAGAACAAGACCTACAGTCATATAAGGAAGCACTTACATCCAACAAAGCTTTACAGAATCCAGCTAGTAAAGAAAGTCCAAACGAATTCCCAAACGCTCAAACCAACGACACTGACATGAAAGAAATAATTAATACTATGACACAACTAATGCAACAATTGACCTCAGTAACAAATCTCCTAATGGAAATCATGACTAAGCTGACACGTTCTGTTCGCTAAAAATAGCTCTTTGGAATGCCAATGGGCTGTCACACCACGTCTTAGAAGTAGAGACATTCCTAATAACAAACAAAATTGATATGCTGCTGGTATCGGAAACTCATTTTACCGAAAAAAACTATTTTAAAATAGCAAATTATAAATTCTACCAAACAAGGCACCCAGACGGTACGGCCCACGGAGGATCCGCAATCCTAATTAAAAATAATATAAAACACCACGAAGTGGAGCCTTTCAAAACTCCTGAGATACAAGCTACGACTGTTATTGTGGAGGATAGGCGGGGACCCTTGGCTGTTGCTGCACTGTACTCTCCACCAAAACATGCGATCAAAAAAGAAGACTACATTAAATTCTTTAAAACGTTAGGACCAAGGTTTATTGCAGGAGGAGACTATAATTCTAAGAACACCCTATGGGGCTCTCGCTTAACAACTCCCAAAGGACGTCAACTGCAGGCAGCCATAAATGACCTACAACTTAGTACAATATCGAATGGGGAACCAACATACTGGCCGACTGACCCAAAAAAAATACCAGACTTGGTAGACTTCAGTGTCATAAACGGAATCCCTATTGACTGTTTCAAGTGTACCACCCTCCAAGATCTCTCATCTGATCATAGTGTTGTCTTGCTAGAGGTCTCACAGAAATTGGAACCTGTTAAACCTACAGCAAAATTGCACGATCGTAGGACTAATTGGGACACATTTCGCTCCATAGTAGAGTCTACGATTAATATTAAGCTACCCCTTAAAACCGAAAATGATATTATGACAGCAGTTGAACATTTCAACGAGTGCATACAAAATGCTGCTTGGAATAGCACACCTACCGCTAAGAAGTACACGGCACCGAGCTGCTCAAAGCCCGTTCGCGAACTTGTTGCCGAAAAAAGACAGGCTCGTAAATTGTGGCAAACAACTAGATTCCCAGAAAACAAAACACGGCTGAACTACCTAACAGCAAAACTTAAAAAACTACTACACTACGAAAGAAATGAAAATGTACAGAACCACTTGCGTAATTTAGATGCTACGGCTGCTAGTGACTATTCCCTTTGGAAAACAACTCAAAAACTTAAAAGACCCTGTCCTGGGCAAAAAATGACCTAGAAAAAGGCGAAACCTTTGCTTCTCATCTTGCTGATGTATTCGTACCAAACCCTGCTCAGACTGCATCGCATCCTAATACTGATGAACTCATTAAGTCTCTAAATGAACCCTACCAACTTGACCTGCCAATCGAAAGGATTAAAAAACGAGAGGTCAAAGACACAATCAGAAATTTAAATCCAAATAAAGCCCCAGGATACGATCTAATTACTGCAAAAATACTTCGTGAAATACCTGAAATAGGAATTACCTTTTTGACACAGCTTTTTAACTGCATACTTATCAGAGGCCTTTTCCCACAACAATGGAAGGTAGCTCAAATTAAAATGACCCTCAAACCTGGTAAAGCTCCGGAAGACGTGTCCTCCTACAGACCTATCAGCTTACTACCCATTCTATCGAAAGTTATGGAAATACTTTTCTTAAAGCGATTAAGTACAGTTATAGCAGAAAATAAAATCATACCTGACCACCAATTTGGCTTCAGAAAAAAACATGGCACGATAGAACAGGTGCATAGAGTGGTTGAAGAAATCCACAAAGCCTTCGAAAACAAGAAATATTGCTGTGCGGCTTTCCTAGATATTTCCCAGGCCTTTGACAGAGTTTGGCACGAAGGCTTATTATACAAAGTTAAACACAAACTCCCGTCAAACTATTACATATTTTTAAAATCATACCTCGCTGACAGGGTTTTCTGTGTTAAGCAAGGAGAAGCCATAACGAAACTTCACAGCGCTCAGGCAGGAGTGCTTCAAGGAAGTGTGCTTGGCCCGATACTGTATTTAATTTTTACCTCGGACCTGCCGATGACAGACGGTGTCGTAATTGGCACTTTTGCTGATGACACAGCAGCCCTGGCCACCCATGAGGAACCGACACAAGCAAGTTCCATGCTTCAACGCTCCCTACACAGAATTACGGAGTGGTTAACTACCTGGCGGATTATAGCAAATGAAACTAAGTCAGTACAGGTGACTTTTACGACGCGCCGCGAAACATGTCCCCCTGTTTCGCTTAACAGAGTACAGATACCCCAAGCAAGTGAAGCTAAATACCTAGGACTCTATTTGGATCGTCGTCTTACCTGGAAAAAACACATATTCACTAAACGGAAAGCGCTGGGGATCCAATTAAGAAAACTGTATTGGCTGCTCGGCAAAAAATCACAGCTGTCACTTGGAAACAAGTTGCTATTATACAAATGTGTACTCAAACCTATCTGGACCTATGGCGTTCAACTCTGGGGCACAGCCTCCAACTCAAATCTGGAAATACTCCAAAGGTTTCAGTCTAAAATGCTAAGGATAATTACTAATGCTCCTTGGTATGTAACAAACCAACAACTTCACCATGACCTGAAATTAAGAACAGTGAAAGAAGAGATCAAACATTCAATGATATCATACAGAACCCGGATAGACAACCACCCAAACATCCTAGCGATGCACCTAATGAGTGAGAATACAACGTTCAAAAGGCTAAAAAGGAAGGCGCCAAGGGACCTTTAGGGATATTATACATAAAGGGCATATGTTGCTGAACAGACTGCCCTCCATGACTATTGATAAATTCTTAACCATGCTGCTAAATGTTCGAATGAAACAGATTGCAAAAACACCAACAAAAAAAAAAAAAAAAAATGTGCTCTATGCTCTGTGCTCACAAGTCACATTTCTAAAAATTGATATTGTGACAACTGTGAACTGTCAGTGTCTAGTGTCTGACTCTGTGTGATTGATGTTCAAAATTATATTTTAAAATTTCACAATTATAAAATTAAAAACTGTAAATGAAAGTATTTCTGGATTTAAATAAATAAATGGTATTATTATAAATATAATTTACCTGTCCCACACTTATCGTGGAGAGTCGTTATTTACTGAATATTTATAAATCGGCATTAAATAGTGTATACCAACAATGTAAGTGACAAAAAAGTATATATTGCACGAATTAGCGACATTAAATATTTAGTGATATGATTGAATAAAATACTTTTGTTTTTATGGTGTTTCCAGGAAAAAAAATATTATAATAGTGGTTACCATATTCATAATAAATGCATTAGCCGAAGCTACTTACTATGAAATATTAGGGGTATCCAAACAAGCCACTACGCAAGAAATAAGAAATGCATATAAAAAACTGGCTGTTCAACTACACCCTGATAAAAATACTGTAAGAAGTTAAAAATGTACATAATGTAATAAGATTGTTTTTATAAAGTTATTTTTGTTTTAATTTAATTTTTCTTTCCTGTAGAATATTTTTCAGTTTAAAGATCTGATAGAATTTATGTATGTTTAATTGAACATATTTATTCCTTACCTATTGTAGAACTGTCTATAGTAAAAAAATGTGAAATAGGTGGGTGGGATGTGGGCAACCAATATACATCACATTCTCACCTGGTTAAATACACATTAAGGTCAATATAAATAACTGACCAGAAGATCATTTTGAGAAGGTAATTGAATTGATAATACAGTGGTTCAACACGATTTTAATAATAAAAATTATTTCTATGAGTTTCCAAACAGTGACTTCACTTGTCTATAAGCATTTGCAAAATAGACAATATAAATTTAAATGCTACGAATAAAATTAAATTTTGTATGTTAGTTAAAGCAGGGGTTTTCAAGCTTGTTTAATCTACGGCCTACTTTTTTTTACTGAATATTAGCGATGCTTTTTATAAGGCATTACTAATATTCCTATTGCCTCTCCAAATAAGCTTGAAGCTTGCGTTAGGAGTGGGTACGACAATAGCCCAAGGGGATCAGGATCGAACCCTCAACTCCTACATTAACGAAGCGAAGTCCCTTCTACCGTTGAGCTTAAAAATTGTATACAAAATTTAATTTTACAACAAATTAAATTTTGTATGCACCCACCCACAAGGGGTGTTATCGCCCACTTTGAAAGAGACTTAGTTAAAGTGAAACAATATTGTAAAATTTTATGCAGAATAAAGATGAACAAAAGAAGTTCCTTAAAGTCACAGAGGCTTATGAAACCCTAAAGGATCCACAGAAGAGGCGTGATTATGATTTATATGGAATGAAAGAATCTTATACAAGGAAGTATGATTATCATTCAGAGACTGAATATGATAATTGGTACTATAGTGGACTTTATCACAATGACCCTTTTGTGAAAACATTATCTGATGAAAGTTTTTGTAAGTATAATAATTATAGAAATATAGTTTAAAAAGGCTGTACATAAGTTTATATTCCGTTTTTTCAAGGATATTGTATGTTTTTATTGGATTATTTTCTACAATTAAATGATATTGTTTATTATTTAAGGATTGATGATTCGCAATAAGTCAGTAGAAATATAATATAAGTACTGAAATTATAATAATAAAGATCTTACAATAGTGCAGTGACATGTATGCTATTTATCAATACACTAAATTTTAATTAATATGATTATTTTTTAAATACTTGTACATTTTTTCAGATACATTTTTAGATGAAGGAATACATTTTATAAATTTTTATTCGCCCTCCTGTTCTCCTTGCCAAAGCTTAGCAGATCATTGGAAAAAATTTGCAGAAGTGTATGATGGAATTGTAAGCTTATACTATTATTATTAAAAGATACAACTATATTCAAGATCAGAAGCAAAACCGTTTTATTATGTCAATTAATTTATAGCATACCCACACATAATAAATCAACTTAATTATATTGAAGCTTCAATCAATTACAAATATAACATATCTTTCTCTCATACAATTAGCTTAATAAAGTACGTATAAATTTTTGAATTTTTAATTATGATGTATTTGGTATTCCAATTACATCTGGCCACAACTCAGGGGGAGGAATTTCTATTGGTGGATAATGACATTCTGAACCAGATGTTGATCGAGGTGAGAGCGGCCTAGAGATGTCCAAAGGTTGGCTAATATGCCCGGCTTCAACTACTTTGCGAGCTAGTATTTGATCAACGTGTCTACGCTGCAAATCACCATCTTCTGTCCTCACCATATAAGAGCTGGGGCCCTCAACTATCTCTACTCTAGCCTTTTTCCATTTCTCACCAGGTCCATACATGCGAATCAACACTGGTTGATCAACTGTAAAAGATCTCTTTGGTGAGCCCTGAGCTGCAGTTTCTAGTTTTAAATCTGTATCACTGGTTATTGCTTCTGGATGCAAATTAGACACTGCTGTTCTGTATTTCCTCCCATTTAACAATTCTGCAGGAGTTTTTCCAGTAACAGAACAGGGCACAGTGCGAAGAGAGTACAACACTTTGGAAAGTTTTTCAGCCCAAGACAAATTACTTTCTGACATCTTCCTTAATTTATTTTTAAAGGATTGTATGGCTCTTTCAATCTGACCATTAGTTGCTGGATGATATGGTGGACAATATAAATGTTGTATACCATTATTTTTCAAGAAGTTATTAAACTCCCCGGAACTAAAAGTCCTGTCATTGTCCGAAACCAAAACATCTGAAATTCCTTGAGAAACAAAAATTATTCTAATTTTTTTTTATTTTATTTTTAGAACACCAACAAATAGTACACTCAGTTTACAACAAATTACAAAATTCCAATAAAACATAATTACTCAGTGCCTACTTTTTACAGGTGTTACAAATTAACCAAGAAATACGTTAACATCAATAAATTCACTGAGATCTCAACATTAAGATCCCAGCAACAAATAATGTATTATACATTAGCGAATATAATTAAGAAAAGAAAAATTTAAATTTAAAATAATTTTATGCTATAATTACTAATTATTAATTATTAATTAAAATAAGAGATTTGTATGTGTACAAAGAATACAATCATGCTATCAAACCATGCTATTTTTTTAATTAAAAAAAAATTGTAAGAGAAAGAATTTTGTGCGGTAGTAGAACATTTCAAATAGACAGATCCGGAAATCTTAAAACTATAGCAAATATTGATTATTAACAATTTTGATTAATTAATTTCTTTTTTATTTATTTATTTATTTTTTTCTAGAGTTATTACCACATTGCTATTCATTGATGGAATTATCTCAGCTTCCAACCATTTACTATAACTATCTATCAAAAGTAAGAAAGTTTTACCCTGAAAAGGGCCAGCAAAATCCACATGTAATCTCTCCATGGTTTATCCGGTACAATCCATGCTTGTGCTGACTTTGGGGGATTCGTTCTTACATCTTGACATTGTTGACATTCCGAAACGACTCTCTCAATCTCTTCATCCATTCCGACCCACCAAACATATCCTCTAGCATAAGCCTTTGTTTGCACTATTCCAGCATGTGGTGCATGCAATAGTGTTAGCACCTGTTCTTGAAGGGATGCTGGAATAATAACTCTATTGCACCACAATAAACAATCTTTATTATGTGATAGAGCATCTTTGCGCAGCCAAAATGGTCTTAAAGATGTATCAGGGATTGAACGAGCCCATCCATGAAGTACATGAAACATAACCCTCCGTAGAAGTGGATCCTTTTTTGTTTCAGATGCTATTTTATTTGCATCTAAATTCCAACCTGCTGGTGTCTCTTCTAATAATAAAACATCTCTGAGAGGATTTTCTTCTATGGTTGCTACAGGAGCTGTCCACCTGCTTAATGCATCTGCATTGCCTATAGATTTTCCTGATCTATATTTAATACAATATTGATAGCCATTTAGTTTAAGAGACCAAGGTAACATTCTAGGTGATATCTGTTCTGGAATTGGTTTATTCGGGTTGAATAATCCTATTAATGGCTTATGATCTGTAATGATACAGAAGCGTCGCCCAGCTAAATATTCATGAAACTTAGATAGTCCAAACATAGCTAAAGCTTCTTTATCAATTTGTCCATAACGTCTTTCATGTTTCTGTAAAGTTCTAGATGCCATCATTATAGGTTTTTCGAAACCATCATCCATGACATGTGCAATAATCGCTCCTACACCGTAATCCGATGAATCACATATCAGAAGCAGTTCTCTCTCCAAGTCATATCCAACTAAAGTCAAATCTGAAGACAATAATTTCTTGGCTGTATCAAAAGCTGTCTGTTCAGTTTCTCCCCATTTCCAAGACGTTTTCGAATCCAGCAAACGATATAATAGTTCTAATAATGTAGCTTTATCTGGTAAAAACTTATCATAAAAATTATACAAGCCCAGGAAAGCCCTCAAAGTCTCCTTATTAGTTGGTGCTGGTTTTTCACGAATCTCTTTGACTTTGTCTGGTGCTGGATGTAAGCCTTCAGCATCAATCATATGACCCAGAAATGTAATACTTTCCGTTGCAAAATTACATTTAGAAACATTAAGGCGAAATTCCCATTATGGCAATATCGTCTAGTAGACAGGCAACTCCTTCCATATCTCCAAAGGCTGTGGACATCACCCTTTGAAAAATAGCTAATGCGGCACTTACACCAAAAGCTAAATGATTCATTTTCATTAATCTTATAGGTGTATTAAGGGCTAACAGCATTGCAGTTTTATCATCAACTTTCAACTGCGTATAAGCTTGTTTTAAATCCAGCTTACTAAAAATACGGCCACCGCTCAGCTTAGCAAACGCCTCTATTGATTTAGGCAGAGGGAAGGAATCAACATCAATTGCAATATTTACAGTGGCACGGTAATCTCCACAAATACGAAGAGAACCATCTTCTTTCTTTACAATGCGTAGAGGGGTAGCCCAATCAGAGTAATTTACCGGTGTAAGAATGCCTTGGTTCACCATCCTACGGAGCTCTTCATTAACTTGTTTCTTTAAAGGAAATGGTATTCCCCGAGCTTTTAAAAATTTAGGTGAAGCATCCGGGCGTACATGTAAAGAAACTAGCGGTCCCTTATATTCTCCTAGTCCCTCAGCAAACAAGTCTGGAAATTGTTTCACTAAATTTGTTATTTTATCATTTGCCCAACACAATCCAGATATTTCAATATTTAGCTTTTGAAACCAATTTCGACCTAGAAGACTAGGCCCATTGCCTGAGACAACTATTAAATCACATCGAGCTCCTTTTGCCCCTAATTTAACATAAACATTGATCTGTCCAAGCACTTTTAATACTTCACGAGTCCATGTTACAAGCTTAATGTTGGTTGAGTTGAGGGGAGGGGGAATAGACCATAGCTTTTTATATGTATTTTCTGATATAATAGATCTTGATGCTCCAGAGTCAATCTCCATATTCACCCTGGCACCTTCCATGATTACATCTGCTGTTATCGGTGGTTGATAACTTTCAGAGCAAATGTATACCCCCATCATCCTTTCACTGTGCAAGGCTGCTTCATCACTGCCACTCTCTGGCTTAGAGACCTCATTTACTTTATTTGGTCTTTTCTTACACGCATTTGTAATATGACCATATCTCTTGCAGTAAAAGCATTTTGCATTTATGAATGGATATCTCTCCCCAGTCTTATGAACTCGCGCACAATGTTGACAGCTATTTGATTGGCGTATTCTGCCAATATCCATAGGTTCAGTAACATGAAACGGAGTTTGCTTCGAATCGTTAGTATCAGGGTAAAGGTCAGGAAATGTAGCTTAAGACACATCTGTAACGCTGTTTCATACGTTAGATCTTTGCTTTTTAATAATTCACGTCTTAGCCGACCGTCACGCACTCCTAACACTAAACGGTCTCTTAATTGACGTTTTAAGTCCACAAAATTACACTTAGCACCGAGTGCACTTATCGCGGAAACGAAATCTTGCACATTTTCACATTGTAATTGATGACGTTTATAAAATTTTCCCGCTTGTAGTATTTCGTTAACCTCCGGTTCATAAAACTGATCCAAAACACGTATGATGTCCTTAAAGTCCACGTTAGTGGGTCGATTTGGGACCAGCAGTGATGCAATTAATGAATAATTCTCTTTTCCACACTGAGATAAAAATAACGAACGTGCTTTGCTAATATTATTTTCATCGTAACCCGCGGCATCGAGAGCACACAACAATTGTTCTTTATAATCACACCACTTATCAGTCTTAGGGTTAAATTGACCAGGAAATACAATATTTGCGATATTTGACGCCATTTTCATTACAATAACTTTAATTTTCCTCAGTCGCCATTAAAAGATACAACCATATTCAACTTAAATCAACTTAATTATATTGAAGCTTCAATCAATTACAAATATAACAATTATAATTTTTTTTTTTTAAGAAAGAATATTAGCAATGCTCTTTCAAGTCATAACTAATACTCCTTTGCACTTCCAAATAAGCTTATAGCTTGCACTAGGAGTGGGTACGACAATATAAAATGAGTATCGCTGTTGACCCTACTAGCCTTAAAAGCGTCACCAGCTGGGGGAGCCCAGTACTGAGACAGAGCCGTGAAAATAAGACAGCTCTCTTAGGGCTCAAATTTGATTCCGTCCTTACAATGTAGCGTATGTGGCCGAGCCACGGCTAAGGACAGTAAAATGCATGTAATTATTATTTTGCTAGCCACTATCATTCAAATCAAAATGAAAAAGCGAAACAGATCAATAAACTGATAAATCAAATTGATGCGATTCAACCAATTTGTAATACTGTTTCGGTCACAGAACTAATTAATGACCACTCACAATACTTCTAGCAATCTTCACAATATGACATATTACATTATATACTAGTGACCCGACTTCGTCTGGGTGCATAGTTAATTGTTCCGTTTATTCCCTTACCTTGGGAGAATTCCGTTCTTGGTTCTTCCACTTATAAACTATCTACCTGTATAGAAACATTAAGTAATACAATTATTTCCATACGAACTTACCTGTCGATTCCATACAAACCTTGTTTTGACAATTACAAACGAAACAAAAATCCGATTTCGAACAGGCCTTCTGAATTTATTTGTAATGTGCTTTTAACGTGGCGCCATCTATTGGATACTTACTCGCGGACAAACAACGTGACACGTGATTTATATATATTAAGAACATAACATTCAAAATACATAGTTTTGCTGCCAATAAACTATAATTTTGTACAATAATCTATTTTTAATTTCAGATAAAAGTCGGTGCAGTAAATTGTAAATATTATAATTCATTTTGTTACAACAGTATGAGGATAGGTAGCTATCCAACACTCTTATTGTACCTTCATGTGAGTATTTAAATCTGTTTTATCACTATTTTATCAAAATAATTATATATAATATTAATATAGTATTTATAAATTATTTTAATTTCGCTATTTTGTACATCCCTAGAAAAAAGATAAGTAACATTTTAAAAAGTACATCAATTAGTTTTATAGTATTTTTTTTTCTTAAAACGTAATATCTTTATTTATTTATTTAGATGTTTTTATTAACCATACCGACCTGTTTCGGTCAAAGAATATTAATATCCTTAAAGGGCTGATGAATGCTCAGCGTTTATTATTTTCGGTTGCGTACCAAACAGTACCAACGAAAGCGTATTACTAATCCTCTGCTCCTCGTCTGTCTGTTCGTCACCGGGCTGTATCTCACGAATTGTAATAGGTAGACACATAAAAATAACGGACAATAAATATTTAAATAAAAGTAAAAATAACGGGGGCTGCCATACAAACTAGATATTTTTGTTTTATCTCATGAATTGTAAATTGTAGTAGATAAATAGTTGCAATTTTCATAGATTGTGTATTTCTATGGCTGCTACAATAACAAATAAAAAAACAAATTTAATTTTAAAATTAAAGGGGGTGTCCTTTTTAATTAAAGGAGACCCTCTTTAATTTTATGAAAAATGATTTTTTTTCCTCTTTATTTATTTAGCGGCTTTTAGCCATTGAACTATGTCAGCCCCATCATACCTTATGCTAATAAATTCTTTCTTAAATTAAAAATTTTACATACAAACTTAATGAAAATTCTACAATTCTCATTATGGGGGATACTTAATAAACTAAATACTAAGCCTACGTCTAATATATTAACATTTAAATTACTAACTACGTCAGTTCTTAGTGAATCGAACCGAGCACATTCCATCAGAACATGTTGAAGATCTTCTTTTTATGAAGCTTGATATTTTTATTCTAAGGTGGTATGAAACAATTCATGTGTGAAGCCGACAAGCACTTGACTTTTTTTAGCCCTCACAAAATCATCCCAATATTGTTTAAGTGTCTTTAATATTTCAGGGCAAAAGAGGCAGCTATATTCAATATAATAGTGCTCCCACATTCAAAGCCCTTGACGAATTGATTATTAAGTTTCTCCAAAGTAGAGTTAACGTGCCGATAGCAGCCCAAATCAAAGATAATAATAAACATGTACTGTATGTTTTGGATGGTTATGCATTGGACAGACACGCTGCATTGCGGATTGCTTATAGACTAGTAAGTAATAAAAACATATTATATGTGTATACGCGCTCGGAGCAGATGTTTGTATTGATCATACAGGCATGTGTTCCGGTCTGGGTGTATTTGTAGTGTGTAGCGTTTGTTTGTTGTTTGTTCATTGTTATATTATACTGCTTTTTTCTTCTTAATTTATTTAATACGTTAAAGTCTAGCCAAAATAGCTTGTGAGAAAGATATGACTGTATATATGCTTATAATAGGCGCCAATAAAGTCCATCAGATTTTCGTGGTTGTAAATGGCCCTAATGACCTTGACAGCGTCACCAGGCGGAAAATGTTTAAATTATTTCACTATCTCTTAAAAATCCTATTTATACATTTAAAGTTTATTTAAATAATAATTTTAGAAGTAGCTTAAATAATCAACATAATAATAAAAAAATAAATAATAAAATTTTTCAGAATGGCCTTGTTACGGTAATGATGGCCCAACATATTGAGCCACGTTACAGCGATAACCCTGAAACTGTGCTCGTCTACAAACACAAGAATAACTACAAAGAGATACAGAGCACCGATGAAAAGGAAATCATTAAGCAAGTTATGGACATGTTGCCCCGTGTTGAGGATATTGGATTGGAAAAATTACAGGTAAATTGAATCTGGTAGGGTTAACTTCTTTCTCCCAGCACAAATAGGTCGGCTCTACCGGGAAAGTACTTCCCTCCTCATAGAAAATCGGCGTAAGGTAACAGAGTACTGTTGCGTTTTTTGCGATGAGTGAGAGCGCCGGAGGACCAATCCCCTTCTGTACCCTTCCCTTTTTCCCCTTCTCAGCCCTTCTCCCCTATCTCTTGGGTTGACAACGCCCCTCTTTTGTGGAGGCCTCGGGGCTGCTGTCCCCGATAAACTTTCACTGCGACAACATATAAACACAACTATAACAAATAACTTTTATTGTTACAGAAAATTAGAAACGAACTAAGAAATGGCTATGACACTCCTTGGGTGTTGTACTTCACTGATGGGAAAGATGATAAATTACCTATATACCAAATGATAATGAATTTACCCAAAATGAAATTTGGTAAGTTAATAAAGGGCAAGAACCAACATCATTAAACAAATCAAAATGTGTCGCGGAACGACCGGAAAGACATTCATTTCTCACCATCATTTCATATTACACCTACTGCCACACCTCACACAACAAAACTCAAAAACTCAAAATATTCTTTATTCAAATAGGGTTTTAAGCAGTTTTGAATTGTCAAATATACAGTTTGTTATGTCCGCCTAAGTAAAGCTGCTGCCGATTCGGAAGGTACATTCTGCAGAGAAGAAACGGCAAGAAACTCTACAGTTACTCTTTTCAACAGATCGCGGTATCGATTCCCGCTCAGAGCAGATGTTTGTATTGACCATACAGGCATGTTTTCCGATCTGGGTGTGTTGTCTTTGTCACTGTGTATGTGTCCGTACCCCCGACACAGGATATAACTATCCTAATAGGGGCCGTTTAGTGTGTACCGTTTATTATTATTATTAACTATGTTATTTGGAGGAGCAATAGGAAAAAGTATTACTAATATTCTTAATAAAGTATGGTGAGGGTTAATGTTTACAATAACCTAAGTACTAACCTCTCACAGAAAATCGGCGTCAAGTAACAGTATCATTATGTACTCTCATAGACGCTCATAGCCGAGTGCACCCGCTGATCGGTAAACGATCGGTAGGTTAAGCAACTTTAGGCGCGGTCAGTCACTAGATGGGTGATCGCTTAGTGGTATTTCAACCGAGCGTCTCCGTGCTTCGGAGGGCACGTAAAAAATGGGTCCCGGCTGTTGACAATTAGACTACAGTCGATAAGTCAAGTCAGAGGCCTACGGGCGAACTGAACAACTCTGACACTAGGTTGACCACTAACCAATCGATAAGTAAGTATTATGTACTGTTGCGTTTCGTGCGATGAGTGAGAGCGCTGGAGGCCCAATATCCCACCCCTCTGTTTCCTTCATTTTTTGCCTTCTCATCCCTCCTGTTCCTTAAGTTGGCAACGCGCTTGTGATACTTCAAGTATCGCGCGCGTTCATAGTTTGCGGTGACTGCTTACCATCAGATGCTTACCATTGGTCTCTCTCTCTCTCGAAAAAATTAATTAGTTTTTAATAATTAAATTTATTTATTTATTTAATTAATTTTATTAATAAAATTTTATAACAATTCCTTCACTAATTAATCAAAAGGAACTTCGTTCCATCCGAGTGTCCCTTGGCACCTCTCAAGTTTTTTTTATAGAGGTTTCCTTTCTCTGCCGCATGCCAAACGTTAAAACGCCGGTGTCGCAGGAGCCGCTCACAGTCCATTTTGGCTGAACAGTACCGGAGTGACCCATACGACATCACAATTTGGGTCCCAGTCTGACGTAAAACGCCCCGCGCCCAACCGTCGAACCCTAACAGCTTCACCGAGTAGCCGAAGGTGCCACACATTAACCTCGCCTGAAGTAACTTACATGGTCACTCATCTATATACTGACCGCACCTGTCCCTACTAACAATCACCCATCCATGTACCGACCCCGCCTTCATCTGCTTAACCGGTTACCCATCCATATTCTGACCGCACCTAATGTCGCTTAACCCGCTGATGAGTAATGCTACGAGCGTCTCTCAATTTAATTTAGATTAACAACTATTACAAAACGAATCATGGGATCAAAATTTATTGTAATTCTCCTACAAATTAACCAGAATACAAAAATTAGCCGTCCAGCTGGTTAGCCGTTAGCCTATTAGCTAAGCTAAGCTTAGCCGGTTAAATTAACTAAGCAAGCTGGCTAGTTAATTTAGCTAACTTTTTTAGCCGGTTTGGCTTAATAAGCTTAATAGTACAGCCTAAGTTATAACAATATTGGTGGTAGGTGTGGTGGATTGCTCTGTGGTGGCGGAGCTATGTAGCTCGCTACAGGCCGAGCCCAAGAGCTGGGCAGTGCTGAAGGCGGGCGGAGCGTTCCAGCGCTTGCCGGGACAGCGACAACTCTTTCAAAAGGCTGCGGTCGCACGCAACCTGCATTCGCTCTCCGCCTCCGAGTACACGAAGATACTTGGCGAAGGTCAGTAAACTGTAGACCTTCCACGGAAGGGGAGGCAGCTAAACCCGTGGAAGTCACAATAACTAAAAGTACTTCCGAATTGTCAAGCACTACCTAAAGGTTGGGAAGGTTGAAACTCTTTTCAACTATAGAAAATTAACAATTATAGTATAATTGTTATAACATTTAGTTCCTGAATGACATCCAGCAATATTAACACGCCCGAGTATTTCTATCGGAAAAATATAATTCATACTTTTCCCCTCCTCTACATATAGTTATTAAAAATTCAAAGCGCTGTCGGATTTAATGCTATATTGTTCATACTTAAAAATCTATTTCTATTGAAAAAAGTAGAAACTTTTCAAATCAATATCTCTTATAAATATAATAAAATATATCTTTTAAAAATAAATTTGCTCTTTTGTTTCATTTTTGTTAAGTAATTAAAATTTATATTATACCTAATATTAATGTTTTTCGAATTAAAAATTTTATTTCAGATATGTCGACATGGGTTCTCCTGGTAGTGCCATACCAAGTGTCCTGGGAGAACTTCGTAGAACCATTCACGGAGACAAGCATCGAATTTTTGCAGTCACATTTCAGTGTATGTTACCGGATGTTTTGGTGTTTATGAACTAATTTTGATGATTATTTTTATATTTTAATAGGATCTGGTAAAGAAAGAGATAGATAACGAATCTCAATATATGTGACGTCCGCTGAAGCGCTGCGTAAACAAACGTGCCCTAAGCATCAGAGATCGCTTGTTTAATTCCCATTCGGGGGATAAGTTTGTATTGCCCAGATATGTGTTTTTTTTTTCGGAATGTGTATTGCTCACCGGTGATAGAGTCAGCGCTCCGAGCGCATTCTATACGATAGACTCGCCCGACGGTGTGAGCGCAACGAGACGTGCGAAACAAAGGACCTCGTCCTCGCCGGCGAGGACGGTGTTGTGTGCGTGTCTGTGCTGTGTAAGGGCATTTTCTAATGTAATCCTATCGTCAGGGTCTTGCAGGACGTGCTTAGGACGCCTTACTTTTGTCGGTTGGTTACATCGGTCTGTGTAGATACAAGCATGTCCTTTTCGTTCAAACTACTATCCATTCATTTATCATTTTTGCGATAAGCGCTTCAAATGTTTGGGGATCGAATCGATTTCAAAGTCTCTATGGAGGTCTACGTCGCGTACGTACCACGGACAGCCCGAGGTCATGCCTAAGAAACGGTTCTGAATTATCCGATTTGATTAATTCTTTTGGCGTGGACGTGCGAAAAAATAGTGCTCGCGTAGGTCAGTATGGGACGTATACAAGCTTTGTATAATGTCACCTTATTTCTAAGGGACAGTTTACTCCACCTGCCCAACATCAAATACCATCTTCCCAAAACCAACGCTGCTTTATCGCGTGCCCTGCGGATATGAGCTTCAAAGGTAAGTCTGTGCCCAGACATGTGTTTGGTGGATGTTTTTGTATGTGTGTGTTTACTGACACAAACGATGTAACTATCCTGACGGTGGCCTATCCGAGGATCTAGGATTTATTTGTGTATTCATATTTATTCGCATTTTTTTAATTTCCAGTTCGGAATAATGTCTTGTACCCCCGAGACAGATAAATTATGCCGTTCAGTGACGGAAAATTCACCAGCTATAGTCGTTAAGAACGGCCCTGTTACGAACAAATATAACGGCGAAGCTAATAAAGACGCTATCGTAGAGTTCATAGGGCTACTTAAGGAAAGTGCTGGTAAGTTGATTTATTTAATAACATAGCTTTAAGACGTTGGTGACGTCGCAATTAATTCTAATGTGAATTTATATATTGCTTACTATTTTTGTCACATACCAACGCGATAGTTCAAGATTTCTTATAAATTCCAATGTATTTCATAATATTATATCAAGTTGATGAAATACAGAAAAATAATTTGTATAGAAAATCATCAATCATTCATTTTTTGCTTGCCCATTCTATCTACCCATTCTGTCTATGGGTACCCATTTAGGATGATATTGTTTAAGCTTATACGCTTCAATATTCAGTGGACATTTCTTTCTTTAGTAGTTTTAGTAATTTTTTTTTTTGTTAATTGTTGGCAAACAAGCATACGGCCCACCTGATGGTAAGTGGTTGCCGTAGCCTATGAGCGATTGCAGCACCATTAGTATGTGCCACTCACGCCTTACCAATCTCGAGATTTTGGTTCATATATCTACTCCGCCCAATAATTTCACTAGCCTGCAGTGCCTTTCAAACCGAAACACAGTAATGCCTAAGCACTACTATTTGGCGGCAGAATATTTGACACTTCGGTGGTACCTACCTAGCCGGCCTTTTGCAACAAAAGACCTACCACCAGTGTGACTGATTGCGCTGGTGGAATAATCTCTGCTGTGACAGACGTTATCCCAACAGCGGGCGATGGGGTCGTCACATCCCGACGCCGGTACTTGCCGGTAATTTCTGAATAATACTACAAAGGGGTTAGTTAAAACACATGTGTTTGTAATAGTAGAACCATGCTCCCCCAGCACAAAAGGGCTTGCTCAAGCGGGGAAGTGCTACCCTCCCACAGAAGCAAAGTAACAGATTGTTGATGCGTTTCTTGCGCTGATTGAGAGCACAAGAAGCCCAATCAGCCACCCTCTCTATTCCCTCTCTTTTTCCTTTTCATTCCTTCCCTCCTATACGCCTTGGGTTGGCAACGCACATGTGATACTTCAACTATCACGTGCGTTAATAGGTTGCGGTGACTGCTTACCATCAGGTAGATAGCATTCTTGTTTGCCAACCGTCATGGAATAAAGAAAACCTGTATTTAAAGAGAATACCCCAAAATTTTTTGTTGACTTTGTGTATAGAAGTTATTCTGAAACATCACCATGTACTACTAAGGGCATGTTATAAAATGGCTTAGTGAATTGTGATTAATTCACAACTTTTTATTTATTTATTTATTACATGGAATACTTACTATATGGAATATTACTATAGCTATAAAAACAGTATATATTAACTTAATTAGATAACGGTAAGCCAATAACAAGTTTTCGCTTATATGCAATTGAACAAAAGAATTAGATGAGAGCAACAAACACTATACAAATGTAGTTGTTTTAAAGAAAAAATTAACTAGGCCTAAAGCAAATTAATTGAAGTAGTTGAGGCTTAAGCGCTGCCTGGCCAATGTAATATTTATTACAGAAGGGTCAACTTCATTGTGTTTACAAAGTTTATTGAAATTTCTACTTGGTCGAACTAAAAAACTATTTTGTCTGTACTTGGACGAAGTATTAGGCGAAGTATAGGATGGTTAAAGCTAATTGATTTATATGGAACATTAAAACATATTTTACTTAGAAGTTCGGGACAGTCAAAACTATTTAAAATTTTCGAAAAGAACATGTTGTCAGTTCTTAGACCATTTAACAACTGCTCACGCCTTACTGACTGTGCCCCTCTGGCAATGTAATGGATCAACAAGTCTAAGGCGTTTATAAAAACTGTTTTTTAATCGATTTTATCATTGTCAGTATCGCCTTCACTGTGAACGGAGCTCGGTAAAAAATGAAAAATCACTGTATTAAACTGTACAAGAAAATGTAATTTATCTTGCATCTATAAAGTTATGGAGTTAAGTTTCATTTGTAATTATTTTTCGTATATATTGCGTTCTTTCTATCAAACAATAAAATTTAAAAAGTATCGAGAACATAATCAATTGAAATAATCGTGTATACAATGTTCGAATAATTCGCTATGACATATTTATGACATTTTCATACAATTGTATTCCTTATAATGATATGGCAAGAAAGCTTCGAATTGTATAACTATAGTAAAATATTGACAACTACATTGATCGTTCAAAATTTAAGTGAAGTGCTCATGAATAACTTCGCACGATATAAAAATGTTCTTATTACTATCCAGTTTGACTTAATATAGTTTATAAAATATCTAAGATGGGATGATTTTAAAAGTAGTAATCCTGATTTAAAAGTATTTTCTCGGCTTAATATTAAATTAAGTTTTTATTCATTATTTGCAATGCAGTCATGTTTTTTTTTTAACTTTTAAGTCATTTATGTTATTGTTAAATTAACCACTACCATGCAATAGACTATCATTAAATACCCACTTTACACTATTTTACAATTGATTTTATATTTTTTTTCAATATCATTATTCATTCCACATCTGACTTATAAAAATAATATTAGAGCTTACGAGTGAGGTAAAAATTTTATCTTCTTAGGAGATTCTTATTATTATACTGTAAATATACTTTACTTTTTATAAGTATCTTTTTACACGTTTTTGACGACGTGTGGCGCAGCGGTAGCGAACCTGCCTTAAACGCCACAGGTCGCGGGTTTGATTCCCGCCCGGACCGTAATATGTTTGTATTGACCATGCAAGCATATTTTCCGGTCTGGGTGTATTTGTCGTTGTCATAGTGTATGTTTCCCGACCCCCGACATAGGATATCACTATACTAATGGGGGCCGTTGAGTGTGTAGCGTTTATTTATTTATCTTTTTTACATGAAAACCACATGATTATATCTTTAACTGTAGACATATTTTTTAAATTAATTTTATTTCATTTTAATTTATATGAAAGAATTTACATGACGTTCAATCGGTACTTTTGTAGCTCCTATGAATATAATATAAAAAATCAAATTGTCGATAGAGATTATCGACAGTGTAGTTCCCTATTATGTTTTCTATCTTACACTCGTAAAATCAGTTATTGATGTCTTTTAAATTAATAGTGTGGGTGTATTTTTATGTGTTATAGTTATCTATAAGTGTCAGTTGATAATGACACAAAATATTTTTGAGGCTGTGTGCAATAATTCAATGTAGTAGTTACCTAACCTCCCCCA
This sequence comes from Hestina assimilis, assembly GCA_023373885.1. Classification (NCBI taxonomy): domain Eukaryota; kingdom Metazoa; phylum Arthropoda; class Insecta; order Lepidoptera; family Nymphalidae; genus Hestina; species Hestina assimilis. The sequence goes on along the minus strand of CM041747.1, from coordinate 9,693,117 downwards.
ATAAATGTATGAAATATTTGTTAGTAAACTGTCATTCATGGCAGGTCCTGGCCTATGTTAAGTGGTCTAAGAGTCAGCTATATCACGACGGTGGTAGTAAAAAAAATACCATAAAAATAACGTAGGATATAATTTGTAATTTTGTATGATATTGCAGATTTAGAGCTAAGCGAAGATCAGATATACGATATACAGGATGTATCCTCTCGCAAGCACACGTGGGTTGTGTCCTACCTGCCGGCGGACTGCAAGCAGTGTGAGGAAATCCTACACGAGTGGAGAGTCGTCGCTAAGCGGGTAAATAATTAATATAAATAATATATTAATAAAATCTCAAGCTAAGTATCAATCTCATCTGAAGCTTCAATAGCTCAACGGTAGAAGGGTCGACTTCGTTCCATTAACGGAGAGTCGAGGGTTCGATCCTGACCCCCTTGGGCTATTGTCGTACCCACTCCTAGCGCAAGCTTTCAGCTTATTTGGAGGAGGGCAATAGGAATATTAGTAATGCCTTGAAAAAGCATTGCTAATATTCTTTATAAAAAAAATACATTCACCATATAACTTAATCATCTATACATATGTAGCGACATCTACACGCAGCATGAAACGACGTAAAAAGAAAGACAAGATTGTCACAATCTCGCATCAAACTACAGCGACATCTACATGGCATACTACGCAACGATATTGACGAACGAGATCGTCACAATCCTAAATCGCACCAAAAACATTCTGTAAAAAACTAGCCAAGTCTCGATGGAGCTGCTTGTTTATCTCTAAAAAGTAATGAAATCTAGACAAAGTCGTTTCAAGTCTAAGGTTCCTTACCTACTGGGATTTCTTTATTATTATAGTTAATGTTGTGTGACTTGGCCGTTGAACATTCTTGATACGGTACAAGTCAATTTTGTTTACACGTAATGTTATATCTGTTGTAACTACCTATGTTTGTTAAGAGGGATAATAGCCCATACTGGTATTGGTAATTGGACGCTAGTGTCTCATTTTAGGCTGTTATTGATTGTGCAACACATGCATTCAGGATTGACAATGCTGACTTCTGCTCTCTTCTCTTTTGGAGCGTCAAATCGACCACCGATGTAACATAAAATAGACATACAGACGGAAAATGATTAGAAGTCCATCTGCCCCCAAAGCCGTTGAGCTAAACTTCCCAAAGTCGTTGAGCTTCGGCCCGCCAGGCCATATCACTGGTCGGAGAATCCTCCCGTTGAGTTGGAGGGATTTCACACGTTGTACTCTCCACACACAAAGTTTCAAAAAGCACCTCATATAAAAGACGCCTTGAGAAATGATGATAGCATTTTATGGCTATGGCATATCCATTAATTACGTCACACGAATTTCATTATGTTTTCAACCCCAACCCCGTCCTTACCACATTTGGTGACACACATTTGTGAGCCAAGTGACGTCTCATAAGATTAGTAATCTTACATCTAGAAATTATGAAATTAAAAGATTTGAAATTATTAATAATCAGATTGGAAATTAGCAATATTTTTAAATTTTCACTAATAGTTCAAATTTCGCATTTTAATACTTAGGTTTCTTAGGATTTTGAAACATGACGTCACGCACGAAACTAAGGACAAGGAAATGTCGAAAGTGCGTTTTACTGATCTGTCTCAAAGGCATGTTTTGTTCAATGTACGGTATCTTCTTCCAAGCATTTTTCCCGGTATTTTATCCGGATTCGCCATCTGACCTCCTTAACCCTAAGGGGAACCAGTAACTCATTGGATATGAGCAAAAGTGAGTTAAATCTACTGTAACTGTCTCACTCTTATGTGTTGATTTCATCAATTTCTTTTCCGTATGTTCAGTAAGAAGATTGAAAATGCGCCATATCTTTTGTGTAGTAATATAATTTAAATACAATTGGCTAATAATATACTTGGTCTCCCTTGATTATGATTATATATATTAAATTGTTACAGCTACGACCGATAGATTTCGTACGAGTGGGCGTGTTGGACTGTTCCAAACGAGATATCGCCTTCTGTAAGAACATCCGCATCGCCACCGGGAAGATCTACCCTCTTGCAGCCGGGACTCACATTTACACGTAAGTAAAAATATATTATACCAGCAAAGACTTATTATATAAATAAATAATTAATAACCACTACACACTCAACAGCCACCCATTACAAACAGGCATTAGGATAGTAATATTCTGTGTCGGGGGTCCGGATCTCACACAGGGACGTGGACAAACACACCCGAAAACATACCTGTACGGTCGATACAAACACCTGCTCCGAGGGGGAATCGAACCCGCGAGTATTAAAAAAAACCTAATGAAATTACCGTGTGACTAGTTCGTACGCAATGTACATAGTAGTTCTTAGAAAGGTCACAGTAGTATTTGCTAAGTTAACGTTGAAGGAAATTACTTGACACGATCGTAACCATTATTTACAAAACATTGTATACCAGCTGCTTATTTTACCTGCAATTTGACGACGTTGTGGCGCAGTGGTTGCGAACCTATCTTAAACGTCACAGGTCGCGGGTTCGATTCCTGCTCGGAGCATAATATGTTTGTATTGACCATGCAAGCATATTTTCCGGTCTGCGTGTATTTGTCCTTGTCCCTGTATGTGTTTCCGAACCCCGACACAGGATATCACTATCCTAATGGGGGCCGTTGAGTGTGCAGCGTGTGTGTGTAATTTCACTTTTCAACTCTGAAATTGCTTATCTTTAAAAAAAAATGTGTGTGTATACTTATGTACACGCGTTAGAAGTTATACGTCTTTTTTCGAGATTTTATCTTTCGCCTTATTGTACGTTTGTAAAAAAAACGACACTAACAACAGAAAAAAGGTCTTTAATACATTGAAAGTTTTAATAAAACGCTTTATTTAGTTAAATAAAATTTATTTAAAGATCACAAATAATCTGTAAAAATGATGATGTCAATGTTTCCCTAACGCGCCAAGTATGACTTCAAAATTTTAATGTGTGAAAAATTACACATTCATTTTTTTTTTTCAATTTAATATATTATTTATTTTTAATGCAAAATTGTCAATTTTCCTACCTGGAGAAGAGTTTCAGAGACAAAAACAAAAAAACAGTTACTAAATTTATTATATATGTCGGAGTTGGATGTTAAATGAGCTTTTCTTTAATAATTTTACTGATATTTGTTCATTTTAAATCATAAATGAACTTAATTTGATTTGTTATCACCTTTTATTATTGTATAAGTTTTTATTAAGTTGTTATAATACTGGCCATATCGAGTGGAGAGAAACCTCTAGTGGGGTCGAGACACCATCTGAACGCTGTCAGTGGGAATGAGAAAAGAAACAAAAGTTATGTTGTTTTACGGGAATAAGATATATTGTGAAATTGTGGTTGGATCGAGTTGGATCACTCTTAGATTATTGGGAGGTGAAGTCAGATCGGTGCGCCGAACCCACTGCTCGAATATATGACATGATACTATGATTTGTTAAAAGGAGTAAATCCACAATAAATATTGTACAGCTTGTTTTGTGCTTGCATTTTACCCACACGAAGCCCACAAGAGCTGTAACCACTGATGACGGTGTCTATGAGAATCTCCATTCTCCGACATATATATTAAATATGAATGTACGGTTAGATACAATTAGAAGTATCTGTTATAGATATAATGTTTTTTTTTTTCAGAACTAATCTAAATAAAGCGCCATATATTCTTGATTGGGTGTTTGAAAATATCGATGTCGCAGTTCAGCAGCTCAACTGGCAGGCCTTCGATAAGAATGTCGCCGCTAGAGTAAACCCAGACGAGTAAATTATTTTCCGTACATTTTGACTCTTCTAAAACTAAAATTTCAATGTTCAAAAAGCGGGACAGATTTTGTTGAATCATAGATAGGACATTTTCAGCTTAGCTTTCGAACAAAGAAGAACTAAATCAAAATCGATTCAGCTGTTTTTAAGCTACGGCTTACGATACCACAGATAGACACACATAACCCTTTTAAACTTATAACACCCCTCTTATTGAGTTGGAAGGTAAATAGACTATAAATAACACCAGAGTCAAGAATATTTCATATCTAAACTATCTTTTTGTCATTATATTGAACAAAATTACTTTTAATATGTAAAAAATTGATCCAATATAATGCTAGATCACGTTTTTTACTTCCAGGACCAAAAAGCCCTGGCTAGTATATTTCTCCTCACCGACATGTCATGACTGCTACGAGATGTATCCGGACTTTGTTGTCGTTGCTTATGTGAGTACAATTATGAGAAAAATATAAATTAAATAATTAGTCTACTTTTCTTTTCTAAATGTGTATTGTTGTTAACCCCGCTGGCCTTGATAGCATCACTAAATTTAGTTTTTATTTCGGTTTATTATAAAAAAAATAGCAGTAATAATTTGGTAAACATATTAAAATACCTAATTGCAATTCGCAACCGCGAAATATTTGTTAGTTTCGCAAATCCACAAGTTACTTGTTAAAAAATACCCAATTCGCAATAGGTGTGCCTATAAATAAATAAATAAATAAACGTTGCACACTCAACGGCCCCCATTATGATAGTAATATCCTGTGTCGGGGGTCCGGAAACATTCACAATGACAAGGACAAACGCACCCAGACCGGAAAATATGTTTGCATGGTCAATACAAACATATTATGCTCCGAGCGGAAATCGAACCCGCGACCTGTGGCGTTTAAGGCAGGTTCGCTACCACTGCGCCACAGCGTCGTCAAATTATATAAATAATATTTAAAGACTTCATTGCATAAGGGCTACATCAAGATTATACCCTTTCAAATAAAAAAAAAATCATAAAAATCTTATGCTTAGCCATTGGACACGGCGTATTCTTCTTTGTAAAAGTACACACAAATAAATATTAAGGTTAGGGCAGCATTAATTTTAGTTTAGTTTAGTTTCTTTTTATTGTGTTCCAATAAATTAATTCTTTCTTTCGTCTTTCATTAGCAGTTCTCAAGGTTAGCCATAAGTTAAGTCAAATGAACTCGACGGACCCTATTTTATACTATATAAGGCTCGTTATCTGATACCCGTATTAAATCTTTCAGCACCTACGACAGTACATACAAATCGGCAAAGTAAACTGTAAAACAGATATAAACATCTGCCAACATCAGCATGTAACCAGCTATCCCGCCATAAAACTCTACTTGTATATAAACCAACAGAACGCTATGATTCCCTTCCAGCCAAAGGAATATTCGAGCCTTTTCGAGGATATCAAACGACATTTGATTAGATTTAATGAAAATATACTGACAAATTTAAATAATATTGATGCCAAGAGTCATATTAATTCTAAAGATGAACTATAAGAAAGTAAAAAATATAGAAATCATGATATAGTCAAATAATATGTATAGAATAGTATACAATTTCTGACACTGTAAAATAAACTAAAGCAGGGCTTACATTGGTGAAAAACAAGTCAACTGCAAACCACAGCAAATAAAGATAGTAGTTGGCACTACCGTGTAGAGTGACTGATGATCCTATTAACTGCATGTAAACTAGAGTAGTCCAAAAACTAAAGGTATTTTTCCTAACATCTTGAAAGATACTTTTCTACATAAAAAAAAAAAAAATTGGGCATCTTGAAAGATACTTTTCTACATAAAAAAAAAAATTATTCGTGTAGAGTTAATATATCAAGTTAAGCTTTGAGCAGGATTATTTTATCCCTAACAGTAAATTTTGAAATAATGACAAAAGTAAGTGATTTTCGGACCACCTTATTGTAAACTCTGCTTTAGTTTTTAATGTTCTTAAACACTTATCTATATATTTCTCTGATTCATAGAAGATATTTTACTTTAGTGCACACTAATAATTAGACATCCTAATTTAGTATTAAATTATATTTATGTTAACAAGGCTGTGATCATTTCGTGTAATTATTGTGGTTAAATTGAAAAATAAGTCAAAATTATTGCCTTATTTAACTCAATTTACGTCATCAAGTTTTTTTCTTATTAAAATATCAAATTGCGAATCACTTTATATATAAATGCTTAATTACCTACAAATATGCAATTAAATTTAGCATTTTTTTATATTTTATACTTCACGCCTCCTTTAATTTTGCGACGCTATGACTACTATAAAGGATGGCAAATTTACAAAACATTACTTTTGTACGCACATTTATGAAAATACTTATTAATATATTGTATTATTAATAGATTTTGTTATTATAAGTACCCTTAATTTGAGAATGTAGAATATTCTTACATTTATTTCACAAGAAAAGTCATAGTCCGTAATAATTATTTATATTATGAGCGTACTGTAGCATAACATTTCCTTTTTGTTGTTATGTATAATTGTATAATATATACTTTATATTAGTTTATAATTATGAATACATCACTTAATTAAATTTTAAATATTTATTTAACCATGTGATAATATTAGTCAGTATTTAATTGTATTCCTAAATAGTTCTTAAGTTATACAATTTATTGCATTAAGTTTTATAAATGTACACATTCACAGTCCAGACAGTATACATAATAGTTAAACATATGCCATGAGCCACAAGGGGTGTGTCCCCCTTTATGTCTCTTGTCTTTATGGACTGCTTATGTTTTAAGTTTTAGTTCCAATATTATTTATAGATCTGATTTATATAGTTATATATCTATTTCTCTTATGTGTTATTAACTGTTTTACTGCATTTAAATTAATGCTGATTAACAAAAAGTCAATAATCGTTCTATGCTAGTTGAATCTTCCCAGAATCTTCTCTTTAAAAACTCTTGTAGTAATATAAGCATACCCAAATTAATATATAAATAGGGTTGCTAAATGGTCTGTGTTTTGGTGGTTAGAGCATAATAAGCATGATTTTAAAGCAATACACAAAAAACCTGTTGGACTGATACATAAATGGTTCCGTACCACCATTGAATAAGAGTATTAAGTTTCTTCTATAGGGATTCGGGTGTAATTTTTAATTTTTTATTCAGTAGTTGTTAAATTGGAAACTTTAAAATTTAGAGAATTAATAAATCAAATCTTTTTATAGGTCATAGATATTATTTTAAAAATTGTTAATATTATTTTAATTGCCTGCTGTAAAAAATATAATATAATACACATATTTAGACGCAAATAAGCAATACCATGTCAACCCATACGAATGTCATTTCGAGAAAAACGCGTTTGAAAATTTTGAACAACTTGCTTTATATGATTTTTTTATGTATTGGTTAAGTTTTTGGCAATTTCAGATTTATGTAAGTATTTTAAACTTATTTTCACAAAAAATAAGTATAGTAACTGCATATTTCGTATATAATATAACCCAAAACGTTTAACATAATACTTAAATTGCATGATTAAAAATGGGTTTTTTAGAAGTTTTAAAGCTTAAAACCCTACAAATATTAAAGAAAAAGGTTCTTCAGCCATTTACCAACACTTCTGTATATACAAATCAGTTTTTTCAATTTTGTGGGTTGACATGGTATTGCTTATTTGCGTCCATTTATCTTATTTATATTTTAATCTGATTTTGTATTAATCTTTGTGTTGTTATACAAACGGAGTCCTTTTAACATCTCAAATTGAGTACTTTATGTAGTGTTTTAAATGAAATGTGAAATAAAATGTATAAAATATCTCTTTGATTTTTATTTATAACGTGGAAAAATAAAAGTAATTTGTATTAGATAATTTTAATGAAAGATAGGCATTTTCACAAATTGCATCTGTAACCAAAAAATACGATTATTTACTCGATTATGATTATAATTATTATATTATGTGCTCTGTGGTCACAGTAATATTTCTAAAAATTGTTATTATGACAACTACTGAAGTTGAACCGTAGAAATAACATAAAGAACCAGAACAATCACTTGTAATTTAATGTTAAATAAACTCATACTCAACTCAAAAAATTTAAGTTCAATTTTCAATACTTCATACTAAAATGAAAATTTGTTCGAGAACGAGACACACAAAATGGTATTCGTGTCCCTTTTCCACAGGTTGCTCTTACAAAAAAAATATTTGATAAGGTGGTAGTAACACAACTTCCGAATATATTTATAAATTTTGCGGCTTAACGAAAGTCTTTTATATTTAAAAACAATTGTTAGTGAAATTAATAGTTTTGATCGTAATATAATAAGCCTTTAAATACATCATTTTCGTTTAAATGACTTTAAATAAAGGAAATATTATTACTATTCTGACAACACAGTTCAAAATTTACCAACAAATTGGCGTTATTTTGGTTACTATAGTAACGTCAAATTTTCAAATTATAGATTGAGCTCTTCAAAGGTTACTTAATTGATTTTTCTTAGAATAATGGTGAACAAATGCGTTATACTTGGTTGTAAGAATGAATCTTATCCAGGTTGTGGTAAATCTTTCCACCTGTAAGTAATTTTGTTTTATAAGAACCAGGGTGACTCTGCTATGTTAAGTTCAATGACGATTCTTGAATTTTTTATCAATTGTAATTAATTAAAATTTTAAACATAAAGTTATGTTATCTTTATTTTAGTAATGAAATGTCATTTTCAGTTTTTCTCGTGACGAGGAAAGAAAAAAGAATGTATAAAAATAAATATAATTTTATTATATTTTCCGACTTACATGCCACTGCTATAATACCACTGGCTAATTCTAATAAAAATAATAATATTCCAATAAAATAATATATTGGTTCTAATTTAAATATATTAATAGTTTGCAGAAATCAAGATGATTCAAGTTTGAATTTTGTCAATCAATTATTAATAATTGTTTCGATTAGATAGGGACAACAATACCATTTGGAACCTCTCTTTTGTCACAGAAATGTTGCTTCAGAACTTTCTTGTTCTTATATTATTTCTATGAGTTGAACTGACTGTGACAACTGTAAAGTTGTAAACTGTCAGTGTCTAGCACAGGTGTCTAGTGTCTGTGATTGTTGTTCAAAATTATATTTTAAAATTTCACGATTATAAAATTAAAAACTGTACATGAAAGTATTTCTGGATTTAAATAAATAAATGCTATTACTAAAAATATAATTTACCTGTTTCTCCTTATCGTGGAGAGTCGTTATTTACTGAATATTTATAAATCGGCATTAAATAGTGTATTCCAACAATGTAAGTTACGAAAACGTATATATTTTACAAATTAGCGACATTAAATATTTAGTGATATTACTGAATAAAATATTTTTGTTTTTATGGTTTTTCCAGGAAAAAAAATATTATAATAGCGGTGACCGTATTTGTAATAAATGCATTAGCCGAAGTTACCTACTATGAAATATTAGGGGTATCCAAACAAGCCACTACGCAAGAGATAAGACATGCATATAAAAAACTGGCTGTTCAACTACACCCTGATAAAAATACTGTAAGAAGTTAAAAATATTCATAATCTAACAAGATTGTTTTTATAAAGTGATTTGTTTTTTTAATAATTTTTCATTATCATAGAATATTTTTCAATTTAAATATCTGATAGAATTTATGTAAGTTTAATTGAACATATTTATTTCTTACCTATTGTAGAACTTTCTATAGTAAAAAATGTGAAATAGGTGGGTGGGATGTGGGCGACCAATATACATCACATTCTCACCTGGTTAAATACACATTAAGGTCAATATAAATAACTGACCAGAAGGTCATTTTGAGAAGGTAATTGAATTGATAAAGTGGTTCAACACAATTTTAACAATAAAAATTGTTTCTATGAGTTCAAACCACAAAAATCCATTTAGCATACAGTGACTTCACTTGTCTATAAGCATTTAAAAAGGGGACAATATAAATTTAAATGCTACGAATAAAAATAAATTTTGTATATTAGTTAAAAGAGTGGTTTTCAAACTTGTTTAATCTACGTCCTACTTTTTTTTTTACTAAATCTTAGCGATGCTTTTTATAAGGCATTACTAATATTCCTATTGCCTCTCCAAATAAGCTCGAATCTTGCGCTAGGTGTGGGTACGGCAATAGCCCAAAGGGATCAGGATCGAACCCTCGACTCTCACATTAATGGAGCGAAGGCGGCCCTTCTACCGTTAACATATTGAAGCTTAAAAATTTCATTTTACAACAAATTAAATTTTGTACGCACCCACGAGGGGTGTTATCGCCCACTTTGAGAAAGACTGAGTTAAAGTGAAACTATTGTTAAAATTTATGCAGAATAAAGATGAACAAAGGAAGTTCCTTAAAGTCACGGAGGCTTATGAAACCCTAAAGGATCCACGGAAGAGGCATGATTATGATTTATATGGATCGAAAAAATCTTATACAAGGAAGTATGATTATCATTCAGAGTCTGAATATAATAATTTGTACTATAATGGACTTTATCACAATGACCCATTTGTGAAATCATTATCTGGTGGCAGTTTTTGTAAGTATCATCATTATAGAAATATAGTTTAAATAGGCTGTATATAAGTTTATGTTTAATTTTTCAAGAATTTTGTATATTTTTATTGGAGTATTTTTTACAATTAAGTGATAATGTTTATTATTTAAGGATTGATGATTCGCAATAAGTCAGTAGAAATATATAAGTACTGAAATTATAATAATAAGGATCTTACAATAGTGCAGTGATATGTATGCTATTTATCAATACACTAATTCTTGTACATTTTTCTAGATACATTTTTGGATGAAGGAATACATTTTATAAATTTTTATTCACCCTTCTGTCCTCCTTGCCAAAGCTTAGCAGATCATTGGAAAAAAATAGCAGAAGTGTACGATGGAATTGTAAGCTTATACCAAATTATTATTATATATATAATTTTTTTAAAGAAAGAATATTAGCAATGCTCTTTCAAGTCATAACTAATACTCCTATGCACTTCCAAATAAGCTTATAGCTTGCATAGGAGTGGGTACGACAATATAAAATGAGTAGCGCTGTTGACCCTACTAGCCTTAAAAGCGTCACCAGCTGGGGGAGCCCAGTACTGAGACCGAGCCGTGAAAAATAGACAGCCCTCTTAGGGCTCAAATTTGATTCCGTCCTTACAATGTAGCGTACGTGGCCGAGCCACGGCTAAGGACAGTAAAATGCATGTAATTAGTTACGCTGCCAATAAGTTATAATTTTGCACAATAATATATTTTTAATTTCAGATAAAAGTCGGTGCAGTAAATTGTAAATATTATAATTCATTTTGTTACAACAATATGAGGATAGGTAGCTATCCAACACTCTTATTGTACCTTCATGTGAGTATTTAAATCTGTTTTCATCACTAATATTTTATCCAAAATAATTATAATATTTATAGTATTTATAAAATATTTTAAGTTCGCTATTTTGTACATCCCAAAAAAAGATAAGTAACATTTTTAAAAATACATAAATTATTTTTATAGTCTTTTTTTAAACGTAATAACTTTATTTATTTAGATGTTTGTATTAACCATACAGACCTGTTTCGGTCAAAGAATATTACTATCCTAAAAGGGCCGATGAATGCTCAGCGTTTATTATTTTCGTTAGCGTGCCAAAGAGTGCCAACGAAAGCGTATTACTAATCCGTCTGTCTGTTCGTCAGCGGGCTGTATCTCACGAATTGTAATAGGTAGACAATTTAAATTTTTATAGAATGTGTATTTCTGTTGCCGCTACAAACAACAAATAGTAAAATAACAATACAAATAACGGGGGTCGCCATACAAAACTAGATATTTTTGTTTTATCTCATGAGTTGTAAATTGTAATAGATAAGTAGTTGAAATTTTCATAGATTGTGTATTTCTATGGCTGCTACAATAACAAAAAAAAAAAACAAATTTAATTTCAAACAACAAATTAATGGAGACCCCCTCTAATTTTCTGAAACTTAATATTTTTATTCTAAGGTGGTAAGAAACACTTGATGTGTGAATCCGACAAGCACTTGGTTTTTTTTAAACCCTCGGATAAAGATCCCAATATTGTTTATGTATCTTTAATATTTCAGGGCAACAGAGGGAGCTATATTAAATATAATGGTGCTCACACATTCAAAGATCTTGACGAATTGATTATTAAGTTTCTCCAAAGTAGAGTTAACGTGCCGATGGCAGCCCAAATCAAAGATAATAATAAACATGTACTGTATGTTTTGGATGGTAATGCATTGGACAGACACGCTGCATTGAGGATTGCTTATAGACTAGTAAGTAATAAAAACATTATATGTATATACGTTGCGGCGCAATGGTAGCGAACCTGCCTTAGCTCCTGCCACAGGTCGCGGGTTCGATTCCCGCTCGGAGCAGATGTTTGTATTGACCATGTGTTTGCATGTGTTCCGGTCTGGGTGTATTTATAGTGTGTAGCGTTTCTTTGTTGTTTGTTCATTGTTATATTATACTGCTTTTGTCGTCCCAATTTAGCTTATGAGAAAGAAATTACCAACATTTTAAATATGATTATAATAGGCGCCAATAACGTCCAAATTTTTTTCATATTTGTTACTGGCCTTAATGACCTTGACAGCGTCACTAAGTGGGAAATTTTTTAAATTTTATTACTATAACTTAAAAAACTTATACATAATTCTTACATTTAAAGTTTATTTAAACAATAATTTTAGAAGTAGCTTAAATAATCAACATTAAAAAAAAATTAATAATAAATATTTTCAGAATGGCCTTGTTACGGTAATGATGGCCCATAATATTGAGCCACGTTATAGCGATAACCCTGAAACTGTGCTCGTCTACAAACACAAGAATAATTACAAAGAGATACAGAGCACCGATGAAAAGGAAATCATTAAGCAAGTTGTGGACATGTTGCCCCGTGTTGAGGATATTGGATTGGAAAAATTACAGGTAAATTGAATCTGGTAGGGTTAGCTTCTTTCTCCCAGCACAAATAGGTCGGCTCTACCGGGAAAGTACTTCCCTCCTCACAGAAAATCGGCGTAAGGTAACAGAGTACTGTTGCGTTTTTTGCGATGAGTGAGAGCGCCGGAGGACCAATCCCCTTTTGTACCCTTCACACAACCACAACTATAAGAAATAACTTTTATTGTTACAGAAAATTAGAAACGAACTAAGAAATGGCTACGAAACTCCGTGGGTGTTGTTTTTCACTGATGGGAAAGATGATAAATTACCTTTATACCAAATGAAAATGAATTTGCCCAAAATGAACTTTGGTAAGTTAATACAAGCGAAAAACAAACATGATAAAAAAATCGAAACGTATCGCGGAACGGGAGGGAAGGCCTAAATTCATTTCATTTCATATCCCACCTTTTGCCACCCGAAGTACAAGCCTTACTAACCCACCCCTTGCCACCACCACCTTGCAACTTTATATTTATCCTCGCCACCCTTTGCCACCCCATCCCATGGCACTCCTAATTTCACTCCACGCCAAGAAAGCTTTCTAATAACGTTTGCCGGCTCGATGCCGTGGTAAGGAACTTCGTTCCAAAAAATGGACCACTTAAATTTTGTCATATCCGTTTGTCTATTTGTATGTCACAGTCATTTTACTAGGAGAATATTGAAATACACATGGATGTGTTAAGTTCTCTTCAGATTAATAAATAGGCTTCTTATAGATTCACAATATCATTTATTCGTTAACTTCCCATTTGGACTAATAAATAAACTTCTTCTAGCTCACAGTATAACTTTTATTAATGTTAACGTGTTAACTCGTCAACCAACAATTTTAGAGTGAGTTTCTAACATGAGACTAGCCGTCCATCACGTCACTTGTTTTTCACGTCACAAGTTTGTCGGTACATCGGTTTTATTTTTCTCTCACAATTTATAATACCCTCATATATCTTACAGACATTATAATAATAATAATTATCTATCATTTGCCATGTGTATGGTTTTCATTAATCGGTAACATAAGGTTTCTAAGTAAGTTTTTTAAATATTGTCGTGAGCTATCAGTTTATAAATTGATATACTGTAATAATAATTGTTAGTTTATTTAACTATGCTACCAGATCGTGCCACATTATGCATGAAATAATAAAATATATCATATCTGTATGCCTAACACAGAAAATAGTTTTACGATAACATAAAACGTTTATAGTCCAGCAAATTGTTACTGATATTCTTTTCACGACACGGATAATAAAAATGAAATCGGCTTAATATAGGCCATCTTGGTTACACAACTTGGTTGGTGGCACTTGTTATATTTCGCTAACTTTCTGTCTTTCTAAGTTTCTAATTAAAATCTTCAATTAAATTAGCTACATAACTGAAGCTATACTTGTTTAGGTGCGTTAAAATGATGAGGGTTAACCCTCATATCCACCCATCCATATACCGACCGCCCCTAATGTCGCTTAACACACTGATCTACGAGTTCTGAGTTTACGAGCTACTGAGTTAAACCTGCTATCTCCTAACTTAATTCATATTAATGACTATTACGAAACAAATCATGATCAAAATTTATTCTAATTCTCCTACAAATTAACCAGAATACAAAAATTTGCCTCTAAGCTGGTTAGCCGTTGGCTTATTAGCTAATCTAAGCTAAGTTAGCCGGCTAAGTCGGCTAAATTGCAGGCTATTTAGCCAAGCTTCTGTAGCTAGCCGGCTAAATTAGCTAACCTGATCAGCCAGCTAGCTAGCTAATTTAGGCAACTATTTTAGCTGGCTTGGCCGGCTCAATTGTACAGCCTAAGTAAGTAGTTTCAATGAATTTCTCATGATCATACAAAATAGGCGAGCATTCACAATCTGACTACGCTGTGTATAACGAATGAAACTAGCGTGTGACTAACTTCGTTCCTTAATGTAGACCGACCCGTCTCAGTGCGAGACGGGTCGCGACCGCGAACGTAACCCACTCACCCTGATAAAGGACCTCCAATGAGTCCGAAACTAGTCGGTACTTAAACCGATTGAACGTGAGTGTTAGCCGTTTAAATTTTACATTAAGTTAATTATGTCTCACGATAGTTTTAATAATTTAATAATTTCGTTCCATTGTTTTGATGTTGAATTCACGAAGGGACACTAACGCGTCCATGATATTTTGAATAAGTATATGTCACGGAGTTACTTTTGTTTTGTTACGACAGAGAAGTAACTTATAAGAAAACATAAACACATGGTGCGTATATAAGTGCACACACAGACAAACATTTTTGCTCGATAGTTGTAACAATATTGTTGGTAGGTGTGATGGATTGCTCTGTGGTGGCGGAGCTATGTAGCTCGCTCCAGGCGGAGCCTGGGAGTTGGGCGATGCTGAAGGCGGGCGGAGCGTTCCAGCGCTTGCGAGCACGGAAAGACCACCTTCGACAGGCTGCGCTCGCACGCAACCTGCATTCGCTCTCCGCCTCCGAATACACGAGGATACTTGCCGAAGGTCAGTAAACTGTAGACCTTATCACGAGGGAAGGGCAAGTAGAGGGACCTGAACCCATTGATGTCACTTATGTTGTAAGCCGCGCTTTTGGATTTAACTCTATTCATCTTTTATCGAAAAAAATGAGAAACTTTTCAAAATTTCTTATAATATCTAATACTATTTTTCCAATTATAAATTTGACGACGTTGTGGCGCAGCGGTAGCGAACCTGCCTTAAACGCCACAGGTCGCGGGTTCGATTCCCGCTTGGAGCATAATATGTTTGTATTGACCATGCAAGCATATTTTCCGGTCTGGGTGTATTTGTCCTTGTCATTGTGTATGTTTCCGGACCGCCGACACTATATCACTATATCAATATCCTAATGGGGGCCGTTGTGTAGCGTTTATTTTATTTTATTCCAGATATGTCGACATGGGTTCTCCTGGTAGTGCCATACCAAGTGTCCTGGGAGAACTTCGTAGAACCATTCACGGAGACAAGCATCGAATTTTTAGAGTCACATATCAGTGTAAGATAATGTTCACATTTTTTTTAAGGTTCCGTCATCGCAAAGGTCACCATCTGAGCCCTATTACTAAGCCTCTGCTATGAGTCCATCCGTTCGTTTGTCAGCAGGCTGTATATTAGGAACCATAATGGGTAGAGAGTTAAAATTATGATAGATTCCAAAAATAAAGAATTTCTACAGACAAGAAACTTGATATTATTGTCGTGTCACTTAAACTGTAATAGAGAAATAGTAGTAACATTGATACAGAACCCTTTATGTGCGAAACCAACACGCACTTGGCCGGTTTTTATTATAATATAACTTTTAACATTATTTAACAAACAAGCGACTTGTAAAAAGGAGACCCTTTAAATATTGCAATTTTATGGTGTTTGTATGTTACTCAACATATTCGGTATTTGTGAACCGATTTTGATGATTCTTTTCATATTTTGATAAGATCTGATAAAGAAAGATATAGATAATGAAATTCAAAGTATAAGTGACTTCAGCTGAGGCGCTGCGTTGACGAACGTGCCCTAAGCATCAGAGATTTTTTTTTTTTTTTTTATGTTACAAGTTGGCAAACAAGCATACGGCCCACCTGATGGTAAGTGGTTACCGTAGCCTATGAGCGCTTGCAGCACCATTAGTAGGCGCCACTCACGCGTTGCCAACCTCGAGATATTAGTTCTTAAATCTCCTCTGCCCAGTAACTTCACTAGCGTACAGTGCCCTTCAAACCGGAACACAGTAATGCCTAAGCACTACTATTTGGCGGCAGAATATTGGACACTGCGGTGGTACCTACCTAGCCGGCCTCTTGCAACAAAAGACCTACCACCAGTGTGACTGATTGCACTGGTGGAATAATCTCTGCTGTGACAGAGGTTATCCCAACAGATCGCGTGTTCAATTCCCATTCGGTGCAGAAGTTTGTATTTCCCATGCAGACATATATTTGGTGGATGTTTTTGTATGTATTTATTTCTTTTTAATTTTTTTAAAAAGAATATTAGCAATGTATTTTTCGAGGCATTACTAATTTTCCTTTTGCCCCTCCAAATAAGCTCGTAGCTTGCGCTAGGAGTGGGTACGACAATAGCCCAAGGGGTCAGGATCGAACCCGCGACTCTCGCGTTAACGGAGCGCAGTCGGCCCTTCTACCGTTGAGCTATTGAGGCTTGTTTCCTGACACACACGATATAACTATGCTGACGGTGGCATATCCGTGGATCTAGCATTTATTTGTGTATTCATATTTATTTGATTTTTTTAATTTCCAGTTCGGAATAATGACTTGTACTCTCGAGACAGATAAACTGTGCCGTTTAGTGACGCAAAAATTACCGGCTATAGTCGTTAAGAACGGCACTAATACGTACAAATATAACGGCGAAGCTAATAAAGACGCTATCGTACAGTTCATAGAGTTACTTATGGAAAGTTCTGGTATGTTGATGTATTTTATATTTATAACATAGCTTTAAGACGTCGGTCAACTCGCAATTAATTCTAATGTGAATTTGTAGCAATATTGCTATCTCTTTTTGTCACATACAATACGTAAATGCAACCAAATGCGATAGCGCTATTAGTCCTAGTTTAAGAATTCTTATAAACGCCTATGTATTTCGTAAGGTCATAAGTTTAAAACTAATTGTTTTCCAGAATTATATTTTTATTATCTTATACATTCAAGATGCAACAACAATACAAAAGAGCAAATAATGAATAACAAAAAACTGTTTTGTTTATAAATGCTAATAATGTTTTGTTTATAAATGCTAATTAACGTCAAATATGTTTGAAATATTTGTGAAACCGTTGTGGCGTTGCGGGTCTGCCTTTAGCCTCGATGGTTGCAGGTTCGATTCTCGCTCAGGCATATGTTTGCATTGATCTTACAAATGGACGCAAATAAGCAATACCATGTCAACCCACACGAATGTCATTTCGAGAAAAACGCGTTTAAAAAGTTTGAACAACTTGTTTTATATGAATTTTTTTTTATATATTGGTCAAGTTTTGGGCAATTTCAGATTTATGTAAGTTATTTTACTTATTTTCACAAAAAATAAGTATACAAACTGCATATTTCGCATACAATATAACCCAAAACGTTTAAAATAATACATAAATTGCATTACTTATTTGTGTCCAAATATCTGTTTCGGTGGGGGCGTTTGTCCTTGTGGGTCTCCCCACCGTGCCTTGAGGAGAACGTTAAGCTGTCAGCTGTTATCACAAAATGTCTGATAATAATCGTTAACTCTTGATAAGTAAATTGCTCTTAACCAATGAGTTACTGGTCCGCCTTTAGGGTTACGGAGGTCAGATGGCATTCGCTCTGTGTAAAAACTAGTAACCTGTCAAATCCGGACAATTGTAATAAGCATATCCTTTGTTTTTTTTTTATGTTATTACTGTTGGCAAACAAGCATAAGGTCCGTCTGATAGTAGGCAGTCACCGCTACCTATGAGCGCTTGCGATACTTGAAGTATCACAAGCGCGTTGCCAACCCAAGGAACAGGAGGGACGGGATGAGAAGGGAAAAAAGGAATGGAAAAGAGAGGGTGGGAGATTGGGCTTCCAGCATTGTCACTCATCGGACGAAACGCAACAGTACCAAATGATACTGTTACTTGACGCCGATTTTCTGTGAGAGGGTGGTACTTCCCCGGTCGAGTCGGCCCTTTTTTTTAGCTCTCCTACCGTAAATACCCTGGATAAATACTCGTATAATACCGGGAATTATGCTTGGAAGAAGCAGATTTTTGATGTTTGAAATATTTGTATAGAAAATCATCAATCATTCATCTTAGCTTACCCATTCTATTTACAATTAGGTATCCGTTTATGTTGTTTAAAGCTTATAATTATGCTTCAATATTCAGTGTATTTTAGTACATTCCTTAGTAGTTGTAGTACTATTATAGGTTTGTATTGATGTCGTACATGTATTAGTAATTATGTATGATATTACAGATCTAGAGCTAAGCGAAGATCAGATATACAATATACAGGATGTATCCTCTCGCAAGCACACGTGGGTGGTGTTCTACCTGCCGGCGGACTGCAAGCGCTGCGATGAAGTAGTACACGAGTGGAGAGTCGTCGCTATGCGGGTTAATACACATATATTTTTTTCAATTTAATATGAATCAAAATGGCCGCTGCCCAGGTACAATCATGGACAAAAATATTGATTTCGTCTTATTTAAATAGATTTTTTAAAAAGTGGGAGAACGGATTTAATTATATAATATAGTCTCTAAATTCAATTAATTATTTATTCATAATAGTTAAATAGAATAAAACAAATAAATAGTATAGAAAAAATATATAAAAAAAATAATTAATGTACATTTTTAATCACTATCACTTATTGGGATGACACCTTATCTTGAAATAAAATTAAATGTTACCCGCCTAAATAATTTGTAAAATATAAAAACAAAAATAATTTATATTTTAATTTAATTTTTAATAATTTATTTTACAAACGGGACCGTCAGCTTAACGTGCTCTCCGAGGCACGGTGGGGCCGTTTGTCCGTGTGGGTCTCCCCTGCACACAACGTACAACACGTAAAGCTGTTGGTCCCGGTTGTTATCATAACATCTGATAATAATCGTTAACTATTGACAGATAATTTGTTCTTACACAACTGGTTCGCCCTTAGGGTTGCTGAGGTCAAATGGCAACCCCTCTCTGTAAAAACTAGTAACCTGTCAAATCCGGAGTAGTAAGTAGAGTAATAAGTATCTTCTTCGGGCTAGCATTATTCTTGGTATTTTATTTACGCAGAGTCTGCTTATTACTCTTATCCGGATTTGAAAGATTACTGGTTTTTACACAGAGTAATAAGCATATCGTGGGTAAGGTACCGGAAGTAATGCTAGGAAGATGAAGAATATTGGAATATTTATTAAATTGTTACAGCTACGACCCATGGATTTCGTACGAGTGGGCGTGTTGGACTGTTCCAAACAAGATATCGCCTTCTGTAGGAACATCCGCACCGCCACCGCGAAAGTCTATCCGCTTCAAGACGATACGCACATCTACACGTAAGTAAATAAGTAAACAAATAAACGCTGCACACTCACCGGCCCCCTTTAGGATAGTGATATCCTGTGTCAGGGGTCCGGAAACACATACAAGGACAAGGACAAATACACCCAGGCCGGAAAATATTGCATTGTCAATACAAACATAATATGCTCCGAGCGGGAATCGAACCCGCGACCTGTGGCATTTATGGCAGCATCGCTACCGCTGCGCCACAACATCGTCATAGTAAAGATATACCAGCAAAATCTTACTATATACAATGCATCGGTCCATTCATACAGATGTATGTAAAATGTCACAACTCACAGACTCGTTGGTCCTACTTCATTTTTTTATGTTACAAGTTTGCAAACAAGCATACGGCCCACCAGATGGTAAGTGGGCGCCGTACGCTATGAGCACTTGCAGCACCATTATTAGGTGCCAACCTCGAGATATTAGTTCTTTCACCTTCTTTCTCCTCTCCCAGTAATTTCACTAGTGTACAGTGCCTTTCAAACCGGAACACAGTAATGCCTAAGCACTACTATTTGGCGGCAGAATATTTGACACTGCGGTGGTACCTACCTAGCCGGCCTCTTGCAACAAAAGACCTACCACCGGTACGACTGATTGCCCTAGTGGAATAATCTCTGCTGTGACAGAGGTTATCCCAACAGCAGGCGATGGGGTCGTCATGTCCCGACGCCGCTAAATTTCTAATGTATATCGTTCCAAGTTCTTTTTTATGTGACCAAGATGGCAAGCAAGCATGACCCACATGATGGTAAGGTGTTGTCGTATGAGCAATCACAACACCATACATTTGTAGGTGTGTCACTCACGCGTTGCCAACCTCGAGATATTGGTTCTTAAATCTCCTTGGTTAAACTTCACTAGCTATGGTGTCATTCGAACTGAATCACACTATTACTTTACAGCAATAAAAGGCCTAATAAGTTAATGCTAAAGAAAATTATAATTCCCTCGATTGTCTTATTAACAATCGATGCATACCAATAGCGAGCTCCCGCTCGGAACAGATGTTTATATTGTTACAGAGAACCTTATCACCGGGTCATAAGGTTCAAAATCGCTTTCTACTTTCTCAGTGTATTTCCTTGACGACGCGTGGGTTCCAGAAAGATGTGTTCTCGAAAAATTCACCTGAACCGCTAACGACACAATAAGAGATATATATTATAGATTTTTTTTTTCAGAAATAATCTTCATCATCTAACTGAAGCGCCATATATTCTTGATTGGGTGCTCCAACATATCGATGACTCAATTCAGCAGCTCAGCTGGCAGTCCTTCAACAGGAATGTCGTTGCCGAAGATTTAAATCCTCAAAGGTAACTTTTACGCTTACCCTTTACATTTACGCGAAAATAGCTGATATTCTTCAAAGTTCAATCGGCGGGACAGATTATGTTGAGTCATAGTTAAGGACACTCTCAGCCTACCTTTCAATCAAATAAAAACTAAATCAAAATCGATTCTGCCGATTTTAAGCTACGGCTTACGATGCCTGACACTCAGACACATAGAACCCTTTTAAACTTATAACACCTCTTAATATTTCATGTGTAAACTATTTTGAAAAGATATTTACGTTTAATATTTTAAAAAATCATGTATTTTATTTCTAGTAACAAAAAGCCCTGGCTAGTATACTTCTTTTCACCGAAATGTTACCACTGCTACGAGACGTATCCGGACTTTGCTATTGTTGCTTATGTGAGTATACCTATGAAATAATTATTAACACTTCATTCTATTTAGTTTTTTTTTTCTGAATGAACTTTGCTATCGGCCCAACTGGCCTTGACAGCGTCCCTAAAGGAATGTGCTAATACTAAGACCTGGCCAAATACCCTTTCAAATAAAAAAGAATCATCCAAATCGGTCCAGCCGACTGTTGGTACTGTGGGTGCATAGCCATTAGACATGCCGTATTCCTCTTTTAAAGGAACACACAAATATGTATTAAGGTTAAGGCAGTAATACAAATGAATTCGAAGCTTTTATTGTAAACTACATAAGGCTCATTATCTGATAGCTGAATTTAATCTTCTAGCACCTACGCCAGAACGTACAATTCGGTAGAGTAAACTGTGTAACAGATAGAAGTCTCTGCCAACATCAGCACATAACCAGCTACCCCTCCATAAGGCTTTACTTGTATCGAAACCAACACAACGCTATGAGCAGAGTGATTCCCTTCCAGCCGAAGGACTATTCGAGCCTTTTACAGGATATCCAACCACACTTGATTAGATATAATGAAAATATACTGACAAATTTAAATAATATTGATGTCAAGAGTCATATTAATTTTAAAGATGAACTATAATTTTGTAGAAATCATGATATTGACAGATAATAAGTATAGAATAGTATACAATTTTCTGATACTGGAAAATAAACTAAAGCAGGGCTTACATTGGTGAAAAACAAGTCGACTGAAAAGTATAGGAAATAAAGACAGTAGTTGTAGGTGTAGAATAAAATATACGATGATCTTGTACTGACTGACTGCATGTAAACTAGAGTGGTCCAAAAAGTAAAGGTATTTTTCCTATCATCTGTAAAGATACTTTTCTAGATCCTTTTGAGTAGGATATTTTTTATCAATAACAATAAACTTTGAAATAATGATAAAAATAAGTGATTTTCGGACCACCTTACTGTAAACTCTGCTTTAGTTTTTAATGTTCTTAAACACTTGTCTATACATTTCTCTGATACATAGAAGATATTTTACTTTACTGCGCACTAACAATTATACATCCGAATTTTATATACAATTAAATTTATGTTAACAAGGCTGTGATAATTTCGTGTAATTGTTGCGGCTAAATTGAAAAATGAATTAAGTCAAAATTATTGCCTTATTTTACTCAATTTACATCATCAAGTTTTTTCTTATTAAAATATCAAATAGCGAATCTCTTTATAAAGGCTTAATTTTCTACAAATGTGCATTTAAATTTAGCATTTCTTATATTTTATACTTCACGCCTTTAATTTTGCGATGCTATCAGTCATAGTCATACCATAAAGGATGACAAATTTACAAAACATTACTTTTTTACGCACATTTATGAAACAACTTATTAATATATTGTATTATAAATAGATATCATTACATTAGTTGTTGTAAGTACCCTTATTTTGAGTATTGAGAATCTTCTTATATCTATTTCAAAAGAAAAGTCATAGTCCGTAATAATTATTTATATTATGAGCGTACTGTAGCATAACATTCCCTTTTAAAATTGATAAAATCAAGGATTAATGATGGATTCTTTATAAAATATGTATAATTGCATAATATATACTTTATATTAGTTTATAATTATGAATACATCACTTAATTAAATTATTAATATTTATTTAACCATGTGATAATATTAGTCAGTATTTTATTGTATTCCTAAATATTTCTAAGTTATACAACCTATTGCATTAAGTTTTATGAATGTACACATTAGCAGTCCAGACATTATACATAATAGTTAAACAATTAACATGACCCACATGGGGGTCACAGGACTGTTAATGTGTTAAGTTTTAGGTACAATATTATGTAGATAGATCCCATTGATATAGTTATATATCTCTTTCTCTTATGTATTATAAACTTTAAGCATTTAAATTAATGCTGACTAACAATAACTCAACAATCATGTTCTATGCTAAATGATTCTCAATCAGAATATTCTCTGTTAACAGTTTTTTGTAGTAATGTTAGCCAAATTAACATGGGTTGCCAAATGCCCTATGTTTTGGTGGTTACAGCAAAATAAGTAATACAATAGAAACCTGTTGGACTCGTTCATAAGTGGTTATGTACCACCATAGAATAAAACTATTAAGTTTCTTACTGGGAATCCCCTTTAATTTTAAATTTTCTTTTTAGTAGTTGAAAATTAGAAACTTTTAAACTTAGAGAATCAATTCAATCATTAAACAAAAACTTTATATAGATCATAGATATTATTTAAAAAAAAAATGTTAATAAGCAATATTATTTTAACTGTCTACTGTAAAAAAATATAATATAATGTTTATTTATCTGATTAATATCTTTATTTGATTTGGTATGAATCTTTAGTGTAGTTACACAAATGGAGTCTCTTTAACATCTCAAATTGAGTATTTCATATATTTTATAGTGTGTTTTAAATCAAATCTGAAATAAAATGTCAAAAATATTTTTGTGCTTTTTATTTATAAAAAGTGAATATAAATGTAATTTTGTATTTTAACTAAACTACTAATTAAATATTTTTAATGAATAGTAGGCATTTTCACAAACAGCATCTGTAACAAAAAATTACAATTTTGATTTAACCTTAAAGCAACCAAAACAAGATAGAATAAATGCTTAAAATACAGCATTAAATACTCTAATATGTAGTGGTCTACTTAGTTCTGGTTATAAGATGTTACATTTTTTCACATATTGAGATTTCAATTTAAAATAAGCTGTATTAAAAGTATATCAATAAAAAACAATTATTTTGTACATGAACACAATTATTTAAAGTTGGCTGTTTGATCATTATTATTATTCTGAGTATAATTTACTTTGTGGCAGAAATAAATTTCTTACAATACTAGAGGCAAATCATCAGGTCAAATAAGTTTAACAATAACCATTAATGTTTATTTGGACGAAAATAAGCAATACCATGTCAACCCACACGAATGTCTTTTCGAGAAAAACGTGTTTGAAAATTTTCAACAACTTGCTTTATATGATTTTTTTTTATTCATTGGTCAAGTTGGTAATTTGAGATTTATGTAAGTTATTTTACTTATTTTCACAAAAATAAGTATACAAACTGCATATTTCATATATAATATAACCCAAAACGTTTAAAAATACATAAATTGCATGATTGAAAAAATGGCTTTTTAGAAGTTTTAAAACTTAAAACCCTACAAATATTAAAGAAGAATGTTCTTCAGCCATTTACCAACACTTCTGCATACATAACTCAGTTTTTTCAACATTGTGGGTTGACATGGTATTGCTTATTTGCGCCCATTTAAGTGTTTAAAACAACTTTATTTTTATTAATTTCATGATGGTTTGAAAGATGAATATGGTCCTAATGGTAAGCATTTGCGATAGTTAAGTATCACATGCTCATTGCCAACCCAAGGGATAGGTAAGGAAGAGAACAGATGGGTTGAGAGTGAGCCTCCGACACTCTCATTCTTCACATGAAAAACAAAAGTAGTCTGTTACTTAACGCCAGTTTTCTGTGCGAGGGTAGTACTTCCTTGGTTGAGTCAACTTATTTGAGCTGGGAGAAGTGTGGCTTTACTATATATATATACTAGTTTAATGTATATCTTCTTATATTAAAGTACACTTACATCTTTATTCCTATCCAGTTCAGCATCAGTTATATCTTGATCAACACTGCACGGTAAGAACACATCCACTGATTCATAAATTCCTTTGGAATCCAAGACCAATCTGTCTTCTCCGATTTCTAAACTTATATCTTTTAATTCCACCTAAAATTTACATTCATTATTATAAAACAAAAGTAAATAGTGTCAAAACATGTAAATAATAATTTATATTATATTCTTCGTTAATATGTTAAGCATTTATATACATACTGAAGCAGGTATCATAAATTCAGCCAACAAATATTTTATCTCTCCTGTTGGAGGTTCTCGTCTCAGTCTATAAATAAATTGTTTCTTCTTAGGTGCAGGTGCTATCTCCGGTTTCTTCAAAACCGGTTTCTGTATCTCTTCAATCAAGGGTTTAGTTCTCTGTTCACATTTTTTAACATCTCTAATTTGTATTCTATGAGATTGCAAAGTACCAATTGATTTTCTATTCTTAAGAACTGTAAATTTTTGCATGTCTAATTCAAACTGGTATTTATCTTGTAAGCCTTCAAAAACTACTGTAAGGAAGAATGTTTGAAAGAGGTCATCTTTTTCAATTTTGGTAAAAAAATCTGTATTGACAGCCACATCATACACAGTCACTGGTGCACCAGATTTATCTTGTTCTGTTCTGCCTTCACCAATGCTCATCGGTACTCTGTAACTTGATGGATCCTCTGAATTTAGAATCTGCATCAATTCTGCATTAGTTATGTCTCTTGGACAAGGAATAGCTTCTGTTAGACAAACATTGACAAAGACTTTTTTATTATCCGGCTTTGTGAAGGTCTTGACACAGAAACCTGGGGACCAAAATTAAAAATATCAATCAATACAGTCATGTCAATAAATATCCCAAACAGTTATTAGTTAATTAAATGACATGAGATATACCTGGCACAGGTTTAACAATCTGTGTAGGCACAGCATCAGCCAACATTTTATTGAATTCCTCTTCTATAGGATTTTCCTGTAAATATTTCTCATACAAGTAAATAATTTTACTGTTTTAAACTACAAATACACAATTAATGAGCTATCGTCTATACTATCAGACTGCCTCGCCTTTTTCAGAGACTATTTATTCTATCCTAGTTTATTTAACTTTCCTATAGCCATGAATATGCTTTGAAACAACAAAAATATGCTTTGAGTTGGAATACAGAACCTCATCACTTTAGAAGTTGCTTAAAATACGATGTCTCTTTTGTTTGTCAATATGCAGCCATTTATAATGCAAAATATTTGTCTAGAATAAATGATTGGGCTCAATACAAATAAATCTGAAATCTGTTCCATACTTTATTTTTCTAATTACCTGAACAATACGCATATTTTTCTCCATTATGGTGGGATCGATGTCAAGTGTTATTGATTTTTTCTTCATTTTTATTAGTTTCTATGGTAACGTAGGAATATTTTAAATACTTTAAGTATTCAGTATTGACACTCGATTTCTGTGCTTAAATTTCGTATCTATAATATAAATTTTAAAATGTCTAAGAGTTTTCAACTTTTCATATAGTCAGTTGTCAGTTTTTTCTGTAGTCTGTGACTCTGTGGTTGTCCGGTGTTCGCTTTGTGTCTCTTTGTCAGTCTATAGTCTGTACCACATCTGTACTATAGTAATTAGTAATATCAGTGCTACCAAAGTACCAACTCAAAAATATTTACCCCTTAATTAACTTCTTTTATAGTCCAGTCATCTTAGTCAATAGAAATTATTGGGTATCTAGGAATTTGAGATACAAGATAAACTTGTATTTTGACATCCTAAAAATTGTCTTAAACTTACATATGGTAAGGGTTCGCGACTAAGGGTTTGCACATTTTTTTGCAAATATCCGGTTTCCTATGGGTTTTTTAATATATTTATTTATTACCAATATTAAAGAAGATTCAATTTCAAACAACTGTCCCCTACTTTGTTTCTTCTGCATATCAATGATATGTTGGAAACTCCCAACATTAACTGCTATGCAGACGACAGCACTGTGGATGCTTTATACGTCTTTATACGAAAACGTCATTGAGTGCCAGAATAAACTTGTGTCCGAAGTCGAGACTACTTTGATCAAAGTATCGGACTGGGGTCGACTAAATTTTGTCTAATTTCACATCAAAAAGACACAGGGTTGCGCGTTAACCGCTAAAAAATCACCATTTGTCGTGTCTCCTCGTGTTGAGAACACGCCCCTAGCTGCCACAGCTAGTATCAGAATACTTGGTGTCAACATTACATTTCGAGCATCGTTCAGTTCCGCAATCAGTTGGAAGGAAAGGTGAAATTGGCCTATAAAAAGCTTGGTGTGTCGGCCTATAGTTGTACAAGGCGCAAATTCGACGGCACGTGGAGTATTGCTCTCATCTCTGGGCGGAAGCTCCCCAGTACCAGCTACTTCCAATTGACCGCATCCAAGTGCGATGTCTAGAAATACACAACAACGCGATTTAGAAGACATTTTCTTCCTCGCACAACCACTTTGTGGAACCAACTTCCGCCGTCGGTCTTTCCGAACTGATACGACTTGGGAACCTTCAAGAAAACAGCCTACTGCTTCCTTAATGGTCGGCAACGCACCTGCATACCCTCCGGTGTTTCGGACGTTCATGGGCGGCGGTGATCACTTAACATCAGGTGAGCCTCCTGCCCGTTTGCCCTCTCTTACTCATAAAAAAATAAAATAAAATAATTTTTATCGAAATTGCGAAGTTATTCATGAGCGCCTCACTAAAATTTTGACCGATCAATCCATTTTTTTTTTGTCCACTTGTCAATATTTTACTATAGTTATACAATTCAAAGCTTTCTTGCTGAATCATTATAAGGTATATAATTGTATGAGTATGTCATAAATATGTCAAAGCGAATTATTCGAACATTGCATACTCGATTTGTCAATTGATTATGTTTTCGATACTTATTACATTTTATCGTTTGATAGAAAGAAGGCAATAATTACACTGAAAGCAATACTTACAATGATAAAATCGATTCCGAAACAGTTTTTATAAACGCATTAGACTTGTTGATCGATTACATTGCCAGAGGGGAACGGTCAGTAAGGCGTGTCCAGTTGTTAAATGGTCTAAGTTTTTTTATAGTTGGAGAAAAGTGAGCACTGTTTTTAAAATTTTTACGACTATTGCACATTAATTTTTGCACTAAATATTAATAAAAAGTAGATAGACAATTTATTTAAATGTAGATGAGACTTATTTACACTCTATATAACTGTTTATTAATAACAATTTGTTTATTAACAATAAAGTATTAGACCTTTTTTTTCAAATTCATTTTGTTGCCGATATATAATTATATATTACATAGGTCGGTATAGAATTAATTGAAAAATTCAAAGCTAAAACTCAGAATACATTATCTGTGATTTGCGCAATGCAGATTGCTGCGATTAAAGCGTTAAAAGAGGATTAAAGATTGTCAACTGTCATAACCATCCGATTAGCTGTCAACAGCCGTGAGCCGTCAACTATCGTGTCCGTCATGAGAACTAGGTCGAAAGAATAGTCAATGTCTAACTTTTGGACTATTTCAGTCTTTCTTGATTTAAAGAATCTAATTAGCAATGCATAATTTTGCTAAATCTCGCTGAATATGAATTCTATTTCCAATACGTAAGCAACGCGTAACCTTGCGGAAAGAAACCAGCAAAGGTAGAGTACGAAGATACATTCATTACTTTGCCATATTTTGTCTTTTAAAACGCTTAACTAATATACTTTTATAGCCAGTTGTACATAATTAGATAGAAGAAATGGGATTTATAAGGATTGTGATTCATTATTGTTAATATCGAAGCGATATTTTGAAACAGATGAATATAATTTTTTTGCTTGTCAGCTGTAGTTAGGTGAATGTAATACGTATGCATTACGCTAATCACGAGAAAAACAACAGACATATAACCTTTTCTTAACGTTTCTGGTTGATCAACTAATGTCCAATAATTTTTAATCATAATAGTTATTTATATATTTTTTTGTAATACATATTTTGTTAAATATGCATACAAATATTATTATCGATATCTGACGGTTATATTTGAAATCTATATTTCATTAATTAGTAGGCTAATTACAATGAATATAGTGTCAATAATACATTGTAATGGCATTTGAGATTTTCAATATAATAAAATTTCCTTTTTAGGTCATAAATGTTATCTATATTGATATGTTGGCCATTAAAACATTATGTGATTAAGATGTTTCCTTCAATTTATTCCTAGTCCCAATTAATTTATTTTAATAGGTTCAAACATATGGCAGAAGGAAGTAAGAAGGTATAATGGCTGATAAACATAGTTTGAACTATGATGTAAGGGAGTTGAAATTAGGTACAAGCTTCACCAACAATAAGACATCTCAGTACCATACCATCAAATGTAAGTAATTTTTTTTCCTATTAAATTGTCAGCACATAAATTACAGACAATAGTTTTTGTATGCCAGGGCCCTTATGCAACTGTATGGGGTGTTGAGCAAGAATGATAAAGATTGAGTTCAAAGGAGTGGTACCACCATTGCAAGCATAGTCTCAGATATTCTATTGCATTAGTGTGTTTTGCAATACTGTGTTTTGGTTTGAAGTACACTGTAGATAGTGAAATTACTGAGCAAAGGTAATCTCGAGGTTAGCAACCCTTAACTGACACTACAAATTAAGGTTGTGGAAATAGTTAATTGTTTATTTGTAATTAGTGTTTTAACCAGTTTGGTCATACAAGGCCCCTTTTTATAACATACTATGGAAAAGTGATTGTTTTTGTTAATGAGTGATTAAAAAAAATAGTAATTTCACTTGTGTTAGTGGAATAGTGAAGGACTACATAACTCAAATTTGGAAATAGCTAGCTGTCTAGACATTATTTCAACATTATCAGCAATAACAATAAATTTAAAGAAGATACATTTTTCTGTTAAATCTTTTTCGCTTCAGTGAACAAGAACAATGTACATTTTTAGTTGGTTTATTTTAACCGCATCAAAGCAGTGCTTTATTGAAAACCTCTAGACTAAATTATTATTCAGTTCCGGTTTATAATTGTATTTTTATTCTTGTTAGTACTTTTATACCTACATTTATTAATGTATATAGTGATAGTACGAACTACTAAAGAATCAACATTATCCATTCTGTGTCATTCTGTATCTTGGATGGCCTTTTTGAGCGATGAGTGATAGGGCCGGAAGCCCAATAACCCACCCCCTCTGTTACCTTCCTTTTTTTCCCTTCTCATCTCGTCCCTCCTGTTCCTTGGGTTGGGAATGCGCTCGTGCTACTTCAAGTTTTGCAAGTGTTCATAGGTTGCGGTGGCCGTATGCTTGTTTGCCAACTGTCAAGATATTAAAAAAAACTTATCTCCGTTCTTTACCGTCTCTTACCTCTTATCCCCCTTCCTTATATTTCATTTCTGTCTAGTCAAAATATCATTGAATTATAATACTTTTTGTCCATGAAATAAATAGTTGATATCAAGAATTATAACATTTTTTAGATGATTTTAAGCCAGCTTCTGTGGATGTTAACAAAATGGCTACAGTCGATGTTGGGACTAATAATCAAGTGACAGTCACTGTTCCACATTTAGGTAAGTAAAAATACATTTTTTTAATTATTAGAGCATGGAATAAGACCTTGGGATAAAGTGCTTAATCCACCACACTGCTATACTGCAGACCTTCCAAGACTTGCAGGTTTTCTCAATGTTTTCCTTTACCCATAAGCAGGTGACAAATTAAGAGATGTAATGAGTGCTGTAATAACGAAAGCAGCTTCTATAAACATTTCTTTTATGACTTGCAAAGGGGGAACCGGTTTATGGGTGTGTTTTCCTAAGCATTTCCTGCATCTTACCATCATGTCATGAAAACAAAAGTAAAATCGAATATGAATTAATTTTGCAGATGGTGCAGGAGTTCCACAGACAGTATTCAAGGGAAGTCAACGGCCATACACAAAAGAATGTGTACTGATAATAGATAGAGTTACAGGAGAGATTACATTGGAAAAGTTATCAAGTAATATTCAAGTTAAAAAGACAAGGTACTTATATATTATTTTTTTGGGTCGTTTTGTACTCAATTATTTTTTGGATAGCTTATAAGTCCGTTAACGCTCGTACGAGTCGCGAATGTGGTAGAAGGTGCGCCTTGCGCATCTACAAGCGTTTCGGAAAACGATATTATACCCTGACATAAAACTTGAAATTTTAATTTGAATTTAAATAAACTTTCAAATTCCAATGTAAATACTTTAGTTGTAAATAATACTTTACCGTAACAGATTAGTACAGTTATTTAGTTACTTAAAGAAGGTGATACCATCCGTTATTTTGAAATAGGCAAAAATAAATTAACAAGTCAATATTTATATTAATATTTGAAAACATAATATTGTATTAATATGAATAGGCGACTATTTATCTATCTTATGTTTAATAAATTAATTAAAAAAGGAATCAGTACAATTGAATCAAAGTAAATTGCCTCATTTAAAAACGTTAAATTGTCTTTCAGGATTAGTAATTTTATAGGTTAGTTATTTATTATACAATCAAAAATTATAGTAACGTCATATTACATTATAGTGCGCTCGTTCGTCGGTCCTCTGATTATAGATTAGTGGGTTAGATACTTAGGCGCGGTCAGTCAAAAAGTGGGTGACAGCAAAGTTGTATTTTAACTGAGCATATCCATGCTTCGGAAGGAACGTAAAAAGTTAGTTCCGGCTGATATTAACGTGTTCATAGTCGTAAAATATCATATAATATAAAAAGTCAAGGCAGAGGCCTATACGGGCGACCTGAACAACTCTGACAATAGGTCGGCCACTAACCGCACGATAAGAAGCCGGAAATTGCAATATTATTTAATTTAATAAATAAATTACATTGTTACATAGGCAAGAAACAAACCAGAAGCCACGACCTCTAACACCAGTCACCACAGATTTCACAAATACCACACAGAGATCGACGTCTCGCACTCGCGTCGCTACGAACAGACGTACACACAACACAGGTAAGAAAACTTAAAATATAATATAAATAATGTTTTACATAAAAAATCTGAAAAACTGATTTATGTTATCTATTGAATCCAATGTGTCAGTTCCCATAGTAATTAATATACAATCTATTCATATGGGAATTATTTTGTATGACTAATTTTTATTTTATCGATTTCTTGTCTCTGCCCTTGGGGGTTCATAATTTTCTTTTTCCTAAACCACTTCCGTATTAAAGAAACAATGTAAATAATCTAATCTAACTAATATTATAAATGTGAAAGTTTGGATGGATGTGGATGGATGTTTGTTACTCTTTCAAGCAAAAACCGCTGGACAGATTTGGATGAAATTTTGTAGACACATACTTTATTACCTGGATTAACATATAGGGTATTTTTCATCCCGGAAAAGTGTTGGGTTCCTGTGGGGTCATCAAAAAACTACATAACGCTAGCAGAGCTACGGGCACAGCTAGTAACTTTTTTTACAATGTTATTTTGGATTAGTGTTTTGTGTTTTTTTTTTCCAATATATAATTACCAAATCATTTATTTGTATAACAGGTCCCAGCGGCACTCAAAATAATCAGAATCGGTTTAACAATGGCACGCAGAAACCACAGAACATGGTCAGATCTCCACCGCGGGTTAAAACGTCACCACCACAAGCTCCGTGAGTGTATTTTGATATAATAAATAATCGATGATGGTTTTTTAGTATTATTAAGTTGCTATAAATATTCAATATATAGTAGAAATATATCATGCCTAAAAGATTATTTATGATTTTTGGGAAAGATTATTTATAAGGATATAGTATACAGTCACGTAATAATAAATGTATCCTTGAAACAGTGATATAATCTGATATAAAACCTATTCTTAGTAAATATGGTGATTTTCTCATATTTTAATAAGTGAAATTTAATTTTTTATTTTAACATGATGACAATGTTTATTTACGACGTAGCGAAAGCTTATCATAGCATTTTGGTGTCATTGAGGATTTATTAAAATGAATTAAATGAGAGACAACTGTTTGACGTTGCCAGTATATGTGTATTCACACGTTATTCATTTATAACTTCCTCCATATTAAATTTAAGTATGGCAAAAATTGCCACACCTCAGGTGGGAAATGATAAAGGGTACACAGATTTCTCTTTAAGTATTAATATATTGATAATAATACATGTGAATTGTATTATATTTAGTTACATGTGAATTATAATGAGGATCAGTTTGAACTCGAAAAATCACAAATTCATTGTTGCGGCTAAGTTTTCTCGTTAATATAATTTTTAAATCATCAAAATTTGTTCAGTATCAGTTACGATTTTATAACAGATTTTAAATAGCTTATATTTATCGCATGTTCACTACAAACTAGTTTATCTGTATTATTTGTATGTGGTAAAATTAATTATAAATAATGACGTTTCAGTATTGTATTGTTCCTAAATTAACTAAAATTTTAGTAGAAAATCCGAGAAGTTATTTTTATAGCTCGAATAGTATTTGTGACGTCATAGCAACCCTGCCAGAACTTCTTTACGGATTCTTATTTCTGTGTTCAATTCCAGTTGGTCCGGCGGCGGGAACAGCACGCTAGCCTCTCTGCCTATGATAGGGTTCGACGAGGGGCTGGCGCGCTCTCCGCCCGCGCTGCCCCCCCAACATGCGCACGTGCCCGCACCCGCGCCGTCGCACGCGCCCCCCCATGCGCACGCGCCCCCCCATGCGCACGCGCCCCCCCACGCGCACGCGCAGCCCGCGTCACGACACGTCCCACCACCTGCGGCCCCACCGCCGCAGCTACCACCTCCAGTATGTATTCTATTTATTTATGTATATGTGGGCGCAAATAAGCAATACCATGTCAACTCACACGAATTTCATTTCGAGAAAATCGCGTTTGAAAATTTTGAATAACTTGCTTTATATGGATTTTTTTTATGTATTAGTCATGTTTTTGGCAATTTCAGATTTATGTAAGTTATTTTACTTATTTTCACAAAAATAAGTATACAAACTGCATATTTCGTATATAATATAATCCAAAACGTTTAACATAATACATAAATTGCATGATTAAAAAATGTCTTTTTAGAAGTTTTAAAGCTTAAAACCCTACAAATATTAAAGAAAAATGTTCTTCAGCCATTTACCAACACTTTTGCATATATAACTCAGTTTTTTCAATTTTGTAGGTTGACATGGTATTGCTTATTTGCGTGCATGTAATAGCTTTCATTTGGTTTTACTTTGTTATTATTACTAATAATATTAAAATAAATGTTCTTGTGATAACAATTATTATTACTTTTATAGGTCTCGAGACAGGATGACAGCTCGTCTAGCTCCTCGAGCGACAGCGACAGCGATAGCGGCAGCGGAAGCGATAGCGACGACAACGATTCCAGCGCGCACCAATCACTCACTAATGGTAATATTATATCGCAATCTACAGTTTATGAATAGTGCGTATACTAATCATTGAAAAACCGTTGTTAGCAACAGTAATAAAAAAAGAAGAAAGTATTGCAAGACAAACTTGCAATTTCATTTAATTTCGTTTCCCATTATCAATTTTTTGACATAAACATAATTGAATATACTAACCCTATACTAACCCATTCCATCTTAGCCCTTGCCACCGATTGCCACGCCATGCCAATACTTGCCAATCCACCATTTGCCATCACTTTACACCTTCCCTCCCCACCGTATGCCCCTCCTTACCATCACACCCATTGCCATCTCGCACTAAAGCAAAGAAAACACAAGCACAACCTCCGAAACACATGATTGTATGGTCGATAAAAACTTCTACCAAGAACGGTAAAACGAACCCGCGACCATCAATGTTTAAGCTAGATTCGCTTTCATTGTGCCGTCATAGATCACCAAAGATCGTCATAATCCAGGCGTTATGCTACTTTACCAAAAAAAAAAAACAAGTGTGCACAGTCCCCAGGTTATACTCGTGTGTATTGTCCCCAGGCACGGCGCCCCCCCCAGCGCTTCCCAGCGACGTGCTCAACGACGACCTGTGCCTTTCCGAGTCAGGAAGCGACTCTGACTGACCCCGACGAAAACTTTATCATTTCTAGCACCCACGAAACTTTTGGGTTGAAACCAACTTGGCAAGTGTCCTTATGTCTAGTATAAGTATTTTCGTTCGTCCATAATAATAATGGTTGTGTAATCGAGTGATTGGAAATCTTTTTACGTTAAATCATCTTTCTAAATTACATTGTACGTATTACATCTTTTAAATTTTGAAATGATATTTATAAAGAAATTTATCTGTTTCTATGATATGATGTTCTTATAAAAAGCATTTTAGGCGCTTGCCATGTTTTCGGAAAAATTGGATTCGATATGTTCAAAACTCTCAATCGATTCTTTTCATGTTATAAATATGTAAAAGGAAAAAATAACAAAGTATGAAGTTTATTGTAAAGTCGAATCTATTGTCAAAGTTATTGAAAGTGTTCTACGCCATCGTCATTTGTAAGTTTACTAAAAGACAATTACTCATTTTAGCAATCGAATTTATACTCTATTATGTGAAGTATAAGGATGAATTTAATAAGGCTTTAATACAAAACTAAAGCGATAAAAACTAAACCTTATATCCATTAAAATAGATTTCAATTTTATTGCACGATATTGGATAATAATGTGTCTTATACATAGATTTACTACATACCATGGACCGGCCCTTCCACGCAAAAAAAAAAAAAACAATGTCGTTGGTGCTCCTTCATAAGTTCCACACCAACTCAATAGAACGAAGTTAGTCACACGCTAGGTATATTCGATATTCGGTTATGATTTGCACAACATAACCGAATGAAGTTAGTACGTGTCCATAGTATATAGTAAGTCTATGGTCTTATACAATAATGCTCATACCAGATTATCAAATCTCATATTACTCTCAAATAGTTTTATCTCTTTCATATCGTAAGGAATAAAAAAGGCCGGGAATAGTTGTAGTTTTATAATCATAGTTTTGTAACAGATATTTCATTATATCGATAATTATCAATACTAAGTGAAACTTACAAATGTAAACGATATAATATAAGTTAGATAAGCGTGTATTATACTGAAATGTTATTGTGCCTCAAGTGAAATATAGAGATATATTTTTTATTTTATGCCAATTTTTTAACTATCGTTAAGGTCATAGCGGTCGATTGACGCAGGGCGATAATAAACGTTTAGTTTAAAAAGTCCGTAATAAATTATTATATATAAAATTGAACTCTTTTTTATTTTAATAATATCCACAAACAACCCTGTGGTATAGTTCCTTAAATGTAACTTGAACTAAAATGGTCGCTTCTGCGCAGGTACAATAATGGACAAAAATGTTAGACAAAAATATTGATTTCGTCTTATTTAAATAACTTTTTTATAAAGTGGGAAAACGGAATTAAGTATATAATATACTTATTATTTCTTCTAAATTCAATTAACTATTTATTCATTTTCGTTATTAATTACTTAAATAGAATAAAATAAATATATGTATAGAAAAAAGGTATCTATATACAAAATAAAGTTAATGTAAATTTTTAATCACTCTCACTTATTGGGATGACGCCTTATCTTCTCAAATAAAATTAAATATTTACAAATCTGACAAAAATAAATTATATTTAAATTTGTTATTTAATAATTTATTTTTAAAGAACTAAAAGAACCGTGAGCGAGTGTACTAATCGGGTCTAGCGTCGCCGCGTTGCTATAGTTACGCGGCCCCTTCATACCGCATATGGTTGAGACCCAAAAACGTGTTACTGCGCATGGTGTTCACAGTATGGTAACACCAGTGCCAATAACGCCACATGATACCTTAACAAAATCGGTTGCAAACGAGATGCCTTTTATTGCAAGAGGCCGGCTAGGTTTCAATGACACGGTAGCTAGTGAAACCACTGGGCAAAGGAGATTCAAGAACCAATATCTCCAGGTTGGCAACGCGTGAGTGACAGCGCTCTTAGACTACCGTTATCCGCTTTCCATCAGGTGGGTCGTATGCTTGCTTGCCAACTTAGTAAAATAAGAAAAAATAGCGGTCACCATGGCGTATAAACGTTTTATTTATAATTATTTAGTATGCCACCTACCTTTCTCCGCCGCCTGGTTGTACATATTTAAATTAAATTACTTGTGTTCTTTTTTATCGTGTACAATAAAGGATATTATTATTATTATTATAACATTAGATTAAGACCTCTGACTAAGAGGGTGTAAAGACTAAGACTATCTCAATAGCCGACGTTCCCAATAGCAATAATTAATCAATTATACCATGATACCTACATTAAGGATCACTTCTGCCACCTAATAGCGCAGCGTTGTCAATGGACAGCGCTTCGAATTTGTTTAAAAAAAAATGGATTGTTTATATACTCAATATATTTATTGCATTCCACAATGTGAAGCTTAATTGGTAGGTAAAAGTAATTTACAATTGAAGAGAGATTATACTTAAACGATCTTCCTCTCGTTTTCCTCTCGGGCTTGAGTTATAAAATTTTATTTCTTTATTAGGTAAGCTCATAGTTTTAACGAATTATTATCAGTGAGGTTATTCATTTTCACCACAGTAACATTTGCATATTAATAACGCTTTTAATTTATTTTTCAAGATATTAAAATTTCTATTCAATTTTAATTGAAATACAAAACAACTTACGTTAAGTTATTTTGTATTTTTATAAAAATTAAAAATGTACTTTTTGAGTGCATTTTTAGTCGGGACGTTGGTAAGTTTAATCTATTTTTATTATGTAAACTATAGGTGTCTTGCTTTTGTTCTCTTTTTGTATAAAAATGCTTATATTTGTGAACAAATTTACAAATCGCCTAAAATATATGTGCATGGCTGAGTTAAAATTTGTATGTCGTTAAAGACTGAATAAGGATTTACAGCTGTCGGTGTCTTTTAGGTTTACTAAAATTACATTAATCTTTTTTGAAGGATAAAAAGTGTCGGTACGTCTGAACCAAAGATATTACAAAATAAATATACTATTAAGAAAACAAAGATAATCCGTATTTAAATTAAATAAAAATCCTACCATGCTAATAACATTATAAAGAGACTCAAAATATCAATGACATAGAATAAGAATGATCGTTATTAATTTACATAAATAACTTAAGGCGTAACTAAATAAACTATAAGCCTCAATCTGTTCGGTGTAGGTATAATTATGATGTAAGTTTTTCAGGTCCAGTCATAGTACCATTTACCTGTAGTCTTCTGTGGAATGCGGTGAGATCACTCTTATCATTGATCATCTTTATACCTACCTATCGACTCGAGTAGTCATGGATTATTAATATTATATATTCAAATACAATATTAAATGTAAGAATATTGAACCTGACGAAAAGATAAAAGAACAGCTTTTTGTAGTAGTAATGATGTGTAATAATTCATTCATATAATGCATACTAACATCTTTATATATATATATAATTTATTATGCATTTGTCCAGTGGGTAACAGCGCATCACACATTTACCAAATGCGCCGAACCCCAGAGCCATGCCCTGATGGCTGTAGTGAGTGGAGACCTCTCGTTCTACGGGACCATGCTCCGTGGCTAGAGGTCCTAGTCTGCCATGGTCTCCTTCTGCGTCACCGTGATCTCGCTGAAGCAGGTCGTGGAGAGGGTTCGTGTGGGCTATCCCTACGCGGACCTGATCCGAAGACTTGAGACTTGAGGCAGAAGGCGTCACTTGCGTGCCTGTTTCCTTCACCCTAACAGAGCTGCATTTAGCTCCTCCGCACGTCATCAGGACGGGAGAGGGTGCTCTGCGATATCCGGGGCATCCTTTCGGCGACGGTGATCCGCATAGGCCGGCCTTTTCGCCCAGGCGTCATTGTTGCTTGCGCAAGCGACCCCATGGGTTCCCACTATGCCGATGAGGGTACCGCTGAGTTTTAATGGGTATTGCCGCTTGACTAACAGGCGGCCAAGTACCACACTACCACTGAAGAAGAAGAAGGAGGTAGCAGCTGCACCCTGTCCCTACCTAGTTACGCCCATGTGTTGGTATGCATTGTAAAGTAACAGCATCTGTATTGATGCGTTTTGTTCAGTGAGTGAAACGGTAGTATTGCGTAGAACGATTTTAATCACATTTTTCTTAAGGAAATGGGCTATTTGAAATAATTTACCAGAATAATATTATAAATATAATTTTATAATTAAACCTAAAGGTGTTAAATTATACATGACCAATTAATCTCCATGGCTTTTATGATACTAAATTTTCCTTTAGTTTTTTCTTGCATTCAGCATGATTATATGTACAGGTTAATAGTTATAAGTCACCATTGTAGCTAGGAGAAAAGTATTATTATATTAATAAATGTGCCTTAAA
Organism: Hestina assimilis; assembly: GCA_023373885.1. Lineage (NCBI taxonomy): Eukaryota > Metazoa > Arthropoda > Insecta > Lepidoptera > Nymphalidae > Hestina > Hestina assimilis. Next base: position 9,653,302 of record CM041747.1, on the reverse strand, counting down.
CTTTAGCAAAAATTAAAATGATCAATAAATCATTACAATAATTGCTAACTCAGCTCAATAGCATAGCAAAATCTGTTACCAGTACCTATCTAGGTACGGGCATAAGCTAGTCTATTGGAATTTGCATGGTGTCTCATCTACGAGTGTTTTTTTTTGAGCTATTGTACTATTCAGCATTTACTAATTTCTTCTTTTTCATACAATACATGTTGTTTTTCATTTACAAATTCTTCTATATCTGTGATGACTTCAAAAGTATTGTACTTAAAATAATATTCAATCTCTGGTAATGTTTTCCCTTTAGTTTCTGGTATATAAATAAATATATATAAAGATATATGAGGCATAAAAATACTATTACAGAATTTAATAAAAAAACGCCATGGTACCCTATCGTCAAAAACATTTGCGAAGCTAATTTAATCGCGAGAAACTGAATTATGCCGGCGATAGAAGCTAAATATAATATATTTATAGATCTTATCTCTAGCGGATGCAACTCTGATATTGACGTTTCTAGAACTGCGTATGGACCAGCAGATACAGTAATTAAATATATGGCTAATAACGAAACTTTGAACCACGCGACAATGCAATTATTGTTTGGCCAAACATATAAACAGAGTGCAATTACTAGTTGTATTACGTTTGCAAGTAGTCCCGACGTAAACAAGAGGCTCCTCATTTTAAATTTACTGACAAGAATACAAGATATGCCTCCACCTAAAACTGCGAATCCATCAACTAATAACGTAAAAAAATAAATATCAGCACTACCTATTATGTCTTGTATCATAGTAATTGCAAAAGTATTAAATAATACTCGGCCTGCAGCAACTCTGTAGATGGCGATGACTTGAATTAAAAATGATATCTTCCAAAAATATTTATGTTTGGTTGCTTCTAAGAACCTTTTTATCGAGTTCTTCTTGTTCAAAGCTTTTGGATGCTTCGTTCTGTGAAATTCAAGAAGCATTTGCAACTCTTTGTTGGAAGCTTCACTTGGAGAATGTAAGGATATAAAAGCTTTTTCACATTCTTCGAATTTTCCTTTACTTATCAACCAAGATGGACTTTCTATCCAAAACAGTGGTATAATTGCAGAAATAGCTGATGGGATTATTCCGACCAGTGCAACATTTCTCCAATGGAGAAAAATGCTCAAAACGTGTCCTAAAGTTGTTCCAGCAGAGGATCCAACTGTTGTTACTACACTTAAAATAAGTGATCTTTTGTTTGGTGCCATATATTCGCAAACTGTAACCGCAGATAAGAATACAACACCACCGTAACACGTACCAACTATTATTCTTGAAGCCAATAGCGTGTATTTGTCTTGTGCAAAGTATACCATAATCCAAGATATTACAACAGGTACCATTGTTATACTAAATGTTTTCCCGCGTCCACAAACTTCAGTCATAATTGTCATAATAGCGAATCCACAGAAGCAGGTAACATTGATCGAGGAGGCTGAAAATATTAATATCTTGTTGTAATATTTAACCATAGAAAGAACGTAATAATAAATCAATTTTAAATCAATGCACTTATTACATATATGGATATTTAAGTAAGATAGCTAGTGAACATGAAAATGTATTAGATTGCAATTATGTATATGAGATAAAAAACGTCAGGTGCCTGCAAATTAATATTTGTACATATATGACTACTGCTTGGGTCATTGGTAGTGTCACTGGTATTGGGTTCAGATCAGAGTTCAGAAGATTGTAATGGCCATACAGATATTTGTTTTGGTGTGGGTGATTGTCCTTGTATTTGTGTGTGTTTTTGGACCACCTTATATTACGTATCTTATCGTAATATCGATTGAGTGTAAAGCGTTTATTTAATTATATATCATGCCTATCCAAGATATGTCTTCATCGTTCAAACGTATAGAGCTGTCATTGGCATGCAATCCTTCCACCATTCCAGACAACTGACCGAATATGAATCCATCGGAAAAGTTACACATTATAAGTCCAGTTATTACGAGCGACTGAAATTTAAGAGAACAATAATGAAGTCAGCAAAATTGTAAAAAAGTTGTTTATTTAGTCGAAAAAAGGGGATTTAAAAAAGTGTGATTGGGGATGGGGATTTAAAAACTAAACTATTTTGACTACGAGCAATGCAGATTTAGCTACAAAAAAGAATGTGCGGTCGGGGAACCCTGTCAGGAACGATGTAATTCGAAATGAAATCTATATTTTAATAGGTTATACGTATGATCAAAGATACAGGGACAAAGAGAGAGAGAGAGAGAGTTGCACACCTGGCTCAGACTCACTTGGTCGTTTGCTCTTTTGCTTGTATAAGGTTCGATACACACACGCACACTCACACAGCATACGGCATTTCATTACGTGACAATTTCTCACTACCCGTAAGCTGCGTTCCAATAAATAGCTAAATATTAATCAGTAACAAGGTTTTTTTTTGTGAATATACAAACTATGCAAAACGTTTCGAGTGATATCAGTTTAGGAATTCATAGGCTTTTAAAGAATATCAAGTTTTGTATGTAAAATATGTATCTGATAGGTAGCGTTGCGATATGATATGAGCTATAAAACATATTTTTATTTAGGTTGGTTGCTAATTTCTAAACCATATTTCTTCAATGGCAAGAGCAGTTCTTTAAAAATACCTCGCATCGCAGCGACTTTAAAATACCTTATTACTCAATAGTAGAGAAACAGAAGTTTTCCCTAGTTATATTTACGTAATCGTAATCAATTTGATATTTATGTACAAAATAATATGTAAGAGGATACATATTCATTTTAGTTAGAAAAATGTCGTACCCTTCCCAATGCCTGAGTACACTTCATTATTCTCAAGAAATCTCGTATGGAAGTTGATAAAACGCCTCTTTTTATTTGATTGGTAGAATAACAACATTCTTGATATTCATTGAAAAATTCTAAAACAAAGAACAATAAAATTTTCAATTAAAATTCATTATTAAATTTTTTAGAGAAATTAACAAAATTATAAAATATATAACTTTTAACTAATTATGATCACTTGTTATTCATTGCCTAAAACGTTAAAAAAGCGTATGTTAGGCCCAACGCACGAATGGAATTTGTTCTTTAAACGTACGGTCGTCTTTGAATATGCGGACTTTTTTTTTTTTTATGTTAGAAGTTGGCAAACAAGCATGATTGTACCCGCCCACCTGATGGTAAGTGGCTGCCGCAGCCTATGAGCGCTTGCAGCACCATTAGTAGGTGCCACTCACGCGTTGCCAACCTCGAGATATTAGTTCTTAAATCTCGTTCGCCCAGTAATTTCACTAGCGTACAATGCCCTTCAAACCGGAACACAGTAGTGCCTAAGCACTACTATTTGGCGGCAGAATATTGGACACTGCGATGGTACCTACCTAGCCGGCCTCTTGCAACAAAAGACCTACCACCAGTGTGACTGATTGCACTGGTGGACAGAGGTTATCCCAACAGCGGGCGATGGGGTCGTCACATCCCGACGCCTATAAGTCTAAATCTCACAAACCATTGGTCTGGGATTCAGTGCATCATCTGATGAAAGATGAAAAAAAGACGGGTCAAGCTACTACATATCATGTTACTTTTTGCACTCTGGCAGCGAACCAATAAACACCCATGACCTTGATCGCTGTACCATCATAATATCATGCGTGCTGACCAGAAAAGTCTTGTTTCTGATGATAGAGTGTCTACTATAACAAATTAATGCCTGTTCCAGGCATAGAGTAATAAGGCGCGCTTGTTTCTGGACACGATAAATAATATTTCGTGGTTGAGAATCTTGGAAGTTTCTTTTGGGTTATGCAAAGTACACCCATTCAAACACGGCAAGCATCGAAAAAGTGATTTGCTGTAATTATAAATACAGTTCATTAGGGTTTAATGGTTTCTTACAATAAAAAATTAATTAAGAAATAACCTTCTATGATTTCTTTTGTGAATATCTCGACTTATTTATTACCCGGATAATGGATAATTATTTTTTTTAAATTAGCTTTTTACAACATTTTAAACCAGTAATGATTAATTTCAATGATCACCGCTGTAGCGTGTTGGTAGCGAGCCTGCTTTTAGCTTCGACAGTGGCGGGTTCGATCCCCATTCGGGGATGATATTTGTGTTGATCTTACAAATAGTTTCGGTCTTTGTGGGTCTCCCCACCGTGCCTCGGAGAGCTCGATCCCGGTTCTAACATCCCGGTATATCATAACATCTGAGAGTAGTCGTTAACTCTTTATAGGTAATTTGTTTCTTTTATTCAATGTTTCGCCCTTATGGTTGGCACTCGCTGACAATGGCACGTATAAAGCCTAGTGATCTATCAAATCCAGAAAAATGTATAAGCAGACATTGGTAATTACCAGGAACAGTGCTAGAAAGAAAAAGAAGAAGAATAAGTTATTCAATCTTATATATAGAAAATATAATCAATGTTATTCACAATTTTAATAGACCGTTGTCAATGACTGATTTCCTGAAAATTCATGTAAAATTGAGATTTATTTGCATGAATTTTAATTACGAATGCCACATGTCATTGTATAGGTAAAAGAGGATATGTAGTTGTACTGATATATGTAACTTTAAAAATAAATTATAATTTTGGTTAGGTAGTTTTTTTATGCAATTTTGTATAAAAGAGCGCGTGTCTAGCTTTTACAGTGCACTATATGTGTAACTGTGAAGTTATACATTATGTTATTATAAACAGATTGTTCGCGTTGGAAATCTTAGACAGATCGATACTATTTTTATCATACAGCAGAGGTAAGATACTATTTTTATTATTAATATCACAAATAAATAAGATATTTAAGAGCTGATTAGGATCATCAAATAAGGGTGATAAGGTTTCTATAAAAATTGTTTAGAAAGACATTTTTAGTATAATTTAAGGCGTAAAAATAGGAATTACTTAGTTTTATTCACATATTTTTGTAGTATTACATAATTTGACCTCTTATGAATCAAATTTTTCTCGCATGAATGTCTCATTTAGGCACAATTAATTACTCATCTACGGCATTACACTCGCTTAGAAAAATAAAAGTTTATAAGTGACGAAAAAAGTGGTTTCAGGTTACTCTATAGGGGTTACTTGAAATGTATTTATATAAATATGGAAACAGTTATTTATTTAAATAAAAACCACCTTAACGTAAATGATATTCAATTGCGGTGAGTGAATTTTTATGTCTTTATTTTTACGCAAGAGAATATACCTATAACATAGGCGTAGCCAGGGGAGGGTTTATAGTTATAATACTACGTCTGTGATATATAATAATTATAGTATTAGGGGTGTCAATGTTTTCAGTACAAATTACACGGTTATTAGGAACGTGTTTTTTCGTGATAATTTCTGATTCTAAGTAGATATTTATTTTTATTCGTGTGATAGTTAGTTGCCTTAGTTAGTTAGTTGTTAGTTAGTTAGTTGCCTAGCTTACATTTTCATGTGACGGAAATTGATATTGACTCTAGTTTATCTAAAGTGTATAGAGTTTTTGCTCCCTGCAAGCCATTTCACCGAAGTAAGTATACGAAAATTTAAACATTATTTTGCGTTTTGACTAATTTTACTGGTGGTCGGCCGCGTGAGTGATACTTACAAATCAATGATGTTAGAAGAGCCAGGTGGATCAAATGCTTGCTTACCAACTTAGTACCATAAAAATATATATAAACAAACTTATTAACAAAGATATGGGATTAAAACTAAGCGGAGAAATGCTGCCACCACAGGCTGCCACCATTACACATGGATAAAAAAATTTAAATAATATTTTTATTAATTTTATTATTTGTTTTGAATCATCAATATGTTGCAATAATATAAATGAAAATCTTATTAATTAAAAATTGTTTAAACACAAAGAAGCAAGTAAAGTTACCAGTTGCTGTTGGCCCTACTGGTATTGATAGCGACAACGGTTATTGAGTTGTCGATCAACAGTTTGTTATGAATGTTCATGATCAGTTAATTATGTGGAGCGGAAATAGTTTGTTTTCTTTGTTATTTCGAATATGTAGACAATAACAAACTATTATTTTTAATCTTGTATCAAAAAGATAAACTAACCATTTGCTATAGCGAAAAAAACCGTTTCATGAATAAATTCTAAGAATAAACCTTTTCCTTTTTCGAACACGATAATTATAAGGAAAAAATAAAGACAATACTATTTATACATTATACCTAAAGAAACTACAGTACCTTATTAACGGAAAATAAGACGTCATTAGCAACTAATTATATGGCATTAAAATAGTGTGTTCAATAATTTTATTCGTGCAATAAAATCTTATTGTTGAAGTTCTATCAGTACCTTAAAAGCTCTATGAACTCTTCTCGTCCCTATCTGCATTCTTACTATTAGCAGCTAAAGAAGTGTAGAAATGTAAATGACTTTGTGACATCCTTAATTAATTTAATAACAAGATTAATAGAAAGTTTACTTTTGAGATTATTAAAATAATGTTTTAATATTAATTAGCTATATATCTTGTAAAGGGAATTGATTTATTTTGAGAGAAAATAAAGGTGGCGTTGACTCTTTTCTCATAAGATTTTTTTTTTTTCTTTATTTTTTTATGGAGGGTTTGTTCACAAATTGAACATGCCACCCTCATTGTTACATATACTTACTTAAATGCGACGCTTAATACATAAATTTGCTATTTTATATAAATGTCTTGCTTCTGAAGAGTATGGAAGTGCAAGTATTGAGGTATATACACCTATATCTAGTGGATTTACATTATATAAAATATTAAATAGCATTCTATCAGCTTCGACACGAACACATTCCGCCAAAATGTGATGGACATCTTCTATGATTTAGCATTTCGCGCAGTTGGTGTTGTAACTGCCCATTAGAAGCAAATGCATTGAGGGGTATGTGTCCGGATCGAAGCCTGAAGGAAATGACTAAATCCGACCTGCTCATGTTGGCATTGTCAAACCAAGGGCGATTGAATATACTAGGTTGCATTGTCTTATACCATACTCCTTTTGCTCGTGAACGTTCATCGAAATACTCCTTCCACATAGCTTGACATTTCTTCTTAATAATGTTGATCACATCCCAGTAAAACGGTAAACATTCACGAACAATGCCATCAGAACAAGCCTCCTTTGCTAGTATATCTACCATCTCATTGAATCTTATACCAACATGAGCAGGTATCCACTGTAAAATTACTTTTTTACCGCTGCAATTAATTTTATATAAATAGTTTATAATAGAGTACGCTATTGGAATGCCACGTTCTCCAAGAGTACAACCGATTAGATGCTGAAGTGCGCTCTTTGAGTCACTAAACACTACAATTTGTTCTTTTTCTACTGGTTCAATGTAAAATAAGGCTTCTAAAATTGCAAATAATTCAGCGTACATTACAGATGTATTACAATTAATTTTAAATTTAGAGTAACAATGTAATTGAGGATCGTAAAATGCTGCTCCAACAGAGCTGCTTTCCTTAGAACCATCTGTATAGATTTGATAGTAATTAGAATATATAAAAGAATTATACTGTTCACTAATATGTTTTAAGGTATCTACATTATATGATTTTTTTGAATATTTTATATCTTTAATACTAGTTTTAATGACCGGAGTTAAATCCATATTGCTCATCCATTTATCTAGTGAGAACATATCCAGAACTGTACTATTGTGAGTCGGTAAATCACCAACTAATTGATAAACTGAAATAAGTAGTGGCTTTTTCTTACGCACCCAATATAAACTTTGACAATTATTATTCAAAGATGATATGATATGCATTAAACCATAGGAATCATATGACTTAACTTTTAACATAAATTTTCCAGCTAGAAAGTATCGTCGTACGAATAGAGGTTGCAAGTTGAGTTCACATTCCATCACATGAATCGCTGTAGTTCTCAAAAAGCCGCCAATTGCTCTCATACACTGGTTTAGTAACCTATCTAATTTGATTAGGTGGACCTGAGCACTATTATCATAAAGGAAATTAGCATAGTCTATCCGGCTTCTTATTAGAGAAATATACAGACGTCTTAAATGCTTTGGGTGCACCCCCCAATTTGGTCCCGATAAAATTTTAAACACATTGATTATTCTAATACATTTATTTCTTAACTCGTTAATATGTTTTGCCCACCGTAATGAACGATCTAACCAAACACCTAAATATTTAAAGCTATCAACAACCAATAACTTTTTACTATACATTTTTATATCGACACTTTCTCTCTTAAACCCTCTTCTAAAAATACATACTTTACTTTTTGATACAGATATGTTAAGACCAATTTGAGAAAGTAAGTTAGATAATAAATTAATAGCAGTTTGTAACTTTTCAGCAGCCCAAAAGATGTTATTAGATGTGGAGTATAACACAAAGTCATCCGCGTATTGTGAGATTGATACTATATTAGATATACTTTTACACACTTGTGCAGTTATTATATTAAATAATAGGGGAGATAGGGGGTCACCCTGTGCCAAGCCACGGATACATTGTCTACAAATAGTGTAATCATCTCCTCGAATCGTTAAATATCTTTCTTGAAGAAAGTTCCAAATATATGAACAAATTTTATATTAACGTCTAAATTGTCCAAACATTTTACTAAGCAAGTTAATTCGACATTATTGTGGCATTATCTACGTCGATAAAACACGCTACTGTAGATTTTTTCTCCGCGAACCCGCATTGAATCGTGGTAACAACAGCAGTTAGGTTGAGTAATGTTGATTGATTTCTTCTAAAACCGGTAGAAAAATTTGATAAGATTTTATTTTTTTCAATAAACCACTCTAATCTTTTAGCTAGAATGTTATGAAAAATTTTACATACACACGACATCATGGATATTGGTCTCAAAGAAGAAATCAATCGACAGTCTCGTCCCGGTTTTGGTATCGGTACGATCGTAATGTCCCGCCATTGGTTTGGTACGAAACTAGCGTTAAAAATTTTATTGTATAGTTCTAATAATTTTTTTTTCCGTTTTCGGGTAGAAATTTGATCATCGAATAAGTGATTTCATCATATCCGGGTGAAGTATCCTTCCGTTTTATATTTTTTTCTAATTCTGGCATAGTAATATCCGATTCTAAAATGTTGTTATATATATTAAAAGTAGGAACATGTGAATTAACATAGTCAGGAGTCAAAGTATTAAGCAGTTCGGTTCCTAAGTCTTTACTAATAAATCTTTTATCATTAGTTATTCCTTTGAACCATCGCATTTTATTAAAAACTTCGTTTTGGGTAGAGGTTTCATCTAAAGAGGAGCAAAAGGAACTCCAAGATTTATATAAAGCTCGACGCATCAATCTCTGGGTGCAGGTAATCTTTTGCTTAAGTAGTGTCAAATTATCTGAGTCGAATTTCTGCGAGAATTTTGAAAAGGGCCAGACGACGTTCTGCCACAGATTTTGAAAGAGTTGTATCCCAATAGTGTCTCGGAGTAAAATTATTACTAGGATTATTATTGACTTTTAACTTAGGAATATGATCATTAGCTGATATGTTTATTAGATTAATAAAAGTATCGTAGCTTTGTTGTAGGTTATCACTAATTACATAATTCGAAAAGAGGTTTTCTAACGTTTTCTCGTATGCCTGCCAGTCTGCGTTTTTATAGTTTCGACGTTTAGTATTGTTAGAGAAAGATTTGATATTCGTGGAAATTTTAATAAACCGATGATCGCTACCCAAAGTCTCTTGTAAAACGTTTAAATTAAAATTGAGTGCAATATCTGATGAAACAAAAGAGATATCTGGAGAAGATGACTGTAAAATTCCGTTAACTAGCTTTATTCGAGTCGGTTCCATTTTGTTAAGACTTACAAAACTACTATCTAATGCCGCGTCAAAAATTTGTTCGCCTCTATGATCAGACTTAACTGACCATGATATGTGGTGGCCATTAAAATCCCCGAGTATTAAGGTCTTGTTATTAGATATATTAAACACACTATCCCAATCAGATTGAGAAGTATTGACAGAGGGAGAACAATATACTGAGATTATGTTTTCAATTTGATCACAATTGAAAAGCCTAATATGGACTAACTCTATTCCCGGAATGCTTGGATTAATATCACACATTTGAGATTTTATGGACTTGTGACAAACAACTGCAACACCTCCGTAACCGTCATTCCGATCTTGTCGCCAAATATGATAGTCTCTGATTTTAAGTGTACTTTCGGGTATTAACCATGTCTCACAGACAATAGCAATATGAATTTTCTCCTGTATTAAAAGATTTTCAAAAGACAGTACTTTAGGACGAAGGCTTTGGGCATTCCATTGTATTATATTAAGTTTAATCAAAGTAACCTTTTTTTTATCCATCATTGAAATAATCTAAAAGCATTTTCAACATAGGCCAATCTGCAATGTTATCAACAACTAATAAAATTAACCATTCAACGCACGTTTTAATTACTCTTCTTATTTTTTCTTGCATTGTAATACCTCTTAAAAATATAATATCCTTAATACGTACAATCAGTTCACTAAAAGAAACATCCCTCGATCTTACTGGTTCAGATCTTGTATTGGTTGCATTCTGACTCGTATGATGTTCTTCGAAATCTGGAATTATTTCACAAGTAGGAGTATTACAAATATCTGAAAATCTGAAATCATGCTGTTGTTTACGATCCGCTTTCAGCTTTTTTGATGACTTAGATTTACTCCCTTCGGTTTTCAAAACTTCTGCAAATGTAATTTCAGGAGTTTCAGGTATATTTTGAGCACAAGGCAGCGTTATGTCCATGTTCAAAGATTGAGGTAACTCCTCCTGGTGTGAGTGAGTATAATTAGATGTTTCAGTCTCTTCTTGGGAGGGAGCAACATATATAGTTAAAGCCTTTCGATAGGTGCAATTAAATTCGCTCATTATATCTCTTAATTTCTTCTCCTTCAAGTACTGAGGACATGATTTGGAGAGCGCCATATGTTTTCCTTGACAATTTGTACATCTAAATGATGAAGTTTCACAGTTCGAATGATTATCTCCACACTTCGGGCAAATTATTTTCTTCGATGGGCACCTTTTTGTAATATGACCAAACTTCCAACATTGCGCACATTGTGTCACTGGAAACATATAACGCTCAACACTTATTCTAAGCCCTTCGACATATACAAATGGTGGAATATAGGCACCTTTGAAGCATAACCTCACAGCTTCGCTAGGTATCCAACGCTTATCTTCAGTTGGTCCTCGACGATTAAGACGGTTAGCTGAAATAAGCTTAGCTGGTTCATTACACCATATATTCTTCAAAATCATTTCATCTGTTAAGTCCAAGTCTACATCTTTTATAATACCGAATGAAAAACTTCGCTCCATAGACCTTTGTATTCGCCATCCCATATTTAAAAGTGGTTGGCAATATTCTAACTTATCTGCACTAACTTCACTGATAAGATCTACTCGTACTTTGTATGGATTAATGTATTTTACTCTTATAATATCTTGAATATCATTCTCCTTTAAAATTTTTGCAAATGCAAATTGTTTTGGCATTATTTCCGCGTTAGTTATATATAATTCAATTTTTTCACTTTCTTTTAATTTTTTCCCTTTCTCTCAACAGTTATCCATTCACCTTCACTCTCATTTCTTTCTCTTTTCAATGGTCTCTCCATCTGCACATCCTCAAAATATATTTCTTCCCCATTAGCTACCATTTCCTCGTTTATTAGATCGTTACTCGTCTTACTAATATCTACTTCTACGTCTGCATTTAAATCTTCATTTCCATTCACACTCATAATGTCTTATAAATACGTAAACAACTCGCATCGCAGCCCATAGGACGGGACGGTCGCCTGCGCAACCGGCCGAAGCCGCGCATAAACAAAAACCGGTCGCGAAAACAATAGACTGCGATAACACTTTGCTTCATAAAGACACGTCGTAATCGTGCGCGTGCCGCTACGAGACTGACGATTCTCATAAGATTTGAAGTTTAATTTGTTAAGCAAAAATAATATTACCTTACTGAGGTTGTGTAAACTGGAAAAAAAATTTAATCCACGAAATGTAGGCGATAAGATACCAGGTCAAATTACAAAATGAAGTATGTACTGATTACACTTAACAGATGCTATTCAAATGAAGAATAAAACGGTTTTAGCTATAACTATTGTATACAATTTTAATAGTTTCGTGAAACCGCATAAAATTTTTAATAGTTTCGTGAAATATCATAATTATCGTAAAGCTAAAAGACTAATAATCTTTTACTACTTTTTTGTGAGCAGTGAACTGTTTTAGGGTTCCGTAGTCAAATGGCAAAAACGGAACGCTTATAATTTCATGTCATTCCCGTCTGTCCGTCCATTCGTCTGTCCGTCCGTCCGTATGTCACAGTAATTTTACTCGGAAACTATGGGTGCTACCTATTTGAAATTTGGTTAATAGGTGTATTCTATGAACCGCTATATCATTATGTGTTTAATGAAATCCTAAAGATATAAAAATTAAGGGTGGCAGTCCATACTGAGGATTGAAGAAAATAAATTTTAACGTATGAGGCATCTTTGGATAGGTCTTTACAAAGGATAAAGAGGTTTAATTTATATTTATATGATTAAGCCAGTAGTTGTTGAGACATAAGGTTATAAAGTCATAAAAGTTGTGTCCTCTTTGCTCTAACTTTTAAACTATGGGCTTTCAAATTCTAGAATTTTTTTAATGAGGTTGTTTTGAAAAAGATATAGATAAAGAGTTTATATAAGTTTTTCTCATAACTTTGTTTTTCATGTTACTTTTAATAATTACTTTGAAATTACTAACTTATTGTGTTCCATTTAAATTCGTTATTATTGAAATCCTTAAGATTTTTCATTATCACGTTGCGGAACCCTTTAGTTTCTACTGTGCGTGGTCTACAACACGCTTGATTGCTAATTATTTATTTAAGTTTCCATTCGAACAAGTAATTATTGTCTAAATTTACGTCAAATAGTAAACAACTTTATCTGATTTTGCGTCATTTTATGGACGGCACGATATGTATAATACACGGTATATATTTTATATGTGGCTTTCGGTGATGTGATAAGATAAGCTTGGGTTAACATTCAATGTAAGTTTCCTTTAAGTAAACTTATACAGAAAAAAACATAGATCGTGTCGTGAGTTACCAAGTTACCGCTCTTGTAACCTTATTATACCATATTATATATATACCGGAAGACTTAAGTTTATAAGTAAACTAAGTATTATATAGGTATATAACGTAGACAGAGAAAAACACTGTCTTCGGAACTTTTTTTGTCAAAGGGTACAAACGGGCAGAAGGCTCACTTGATGTTAAGCGATTACCGCCGACCATGAACATCTGCAACACCAGAGGGCATGCAGATGCGTTGCCGCCCTACGCGTACGAGGGTAGCTAACCAGGTGGACCCTTTTTTAAGTCCTACCACCAGTATCTTAGAATTTCTTCCACGACCTGCAGGTCTTCTCTCGATGTTTTCGTTCACTGTTAAGCATGAGATAAATTTGAAACATAAATTAAGCAATTGAAAGAGGTGCTTGCCCGGATTTGAACCCGCGACCTTCGGTTAAAGTCTGCGTTTTCGATTCATTGGGACATGTCGGTTTTTTTTTAATATATATGTATGTAGTAGTAGTAATATGTAGTATAAAATAAAGTCGCTTTCGCTGTCCCTATGTATGCTTAAATCTCTAAAACTACGCAACGGATTTTGATGCGGTTTTTTTAAACAGATAGAGAGATTGAAGAGGAAGGTTTATATGTATAATAACATCCATTTAATAGTGGAAAACAAACTGTTATTTTTGAGGTTTCTAATGAGATGTCGTAAAAAGTTACATTTAGCGAGTGCGGGCCACGGGCAGTTATGAATAAATCAAAACCACTGGATCGATTTTAATCATTTTTTCAGTGAATGACATAGGCTATATATTTTATACTCGTGCGAAGCCGGAACGGGCCGCTAGTAACATTATAATAAAATAAACACAGCTAGCATCCCGTCTATGTTTTTTCTCGCTGTATGTCTATTTTAACCTCCACGTGCACGTGTTACATAAGGCCCTGCACGGCACTACGAAACTGACGAAACTATTAAAATGAATTAATGAATTATAGAAAATTACATACTAATTCTATCATAAAATGTGTTTATATTAATTGGATATGTCAATTGAACCCATTATATTTTTAAATTTTATCTAGACACACCAATATTTCATATATATATATATATATATATACCTTACATTTATTATAAGTTTATATATGATAATTTTAATTTCGTGCTATTTTAATTTAATAAAATTAACGTTGCTCTCAATAAAAAAAACATGCGTATCCCGTTGGCATACCCCTTCAATAGGACGGCTTCCTAGTGGAACTTTTAATCTTCGTAGCAAATAGGCTCAATATTATTTATAATTCAGGAGGAGTCAAAACGTGCGTTGTGTTATTATAGATGTCCTTTTACAAACATTTAATTTATAATAGGTCAATATACCTACAAAATTCAAAAATGTTAGTAAAGTAGTCTGCTATTAAAAAAAAATAAAGTTTACATATAAAACAGGTTTTTTAACAACGGAAATGTTGATCATGGTTGCAATATAAAAACCTTATCAAGAAGAAAAGGAAATGAAATAGGGCTTAGGAATTTGTCCAATTTTGCCCCAAAATATTCTTATTCATAATAATAATAATTTAATAATACATGGTGGAAAGTAAAAAATATCTCACGATGTAAGCGGTGGTGAAGACAAAAGAAGTTTTCATATGTTAACAATTTTAATTAATTTAAAATTAAGTCTCAAAATTTTAAAATAACTTTAGAGTACTGTAAATATACAGTTTTGAAACTTATATAAAACATAATCTACGACTCTAGAGATGAATTTAAGGCAAGACAAGTTGTTATAGATAGAGGGCAAGAAAGAATGTTTTTTGATCTGTCCTGGTTAATCGATTATTGACTTACTTTACTTTGATCTATCTACTTTTATTTGTTATTCCATCATATCTTAGCTTCAAAATACTATAATAAATTATTTATTAGTTGATGATTATGAAAGAATATTGGCACTCAATGGCCCTAGAAATTTCCGTAAGAAAATTTAGTGTTTGATTTTACTATGGGCATAAATAAAAAGGTCTGTTAATAAGAATGCGAAAGTACATTAAAGCATTTAATATGTATTTATGTAAATAGAGATTCTAATACAAAGTACAAAAAATAATAGTTTCATAATTATGAAATGCTGCATTGTTTAACCATTGCAATATAGCTGCTGTGCTTATATTTTTCCATATTGTAAAACATTTATATTATATGTTAGGTAAAAAGCCTCAAAACTACTACAATTAATGCTATAAAATATATTACTGTTTAAATTTTATTAGTAGATAAACCAAATTAAGTTTATTATATCCGCCGACACAACACACTGTAGAACTGGTTCCTTGTCAGTAAAAGTTCATTTATCCTTTGAGAGTGTGTTCTTTTTCAAAGTTTTACCATTTAATGTAAGTAAGTAAAAATGAATACTTATAGTTTTAATACCTGCTTCATATAACAGTTGTGTTAATTTAATTGAAAATCTGTGTGCAACATGGGTTTTTAAATAATTGATTCAATGTAATAATAGCTCACTGGCGATCGACAGTTGTAGCTACTAGCCATAAGTATCTAGGTATCTACTTATTAAATTATTGCACCTTTTCCTTGTAACTGTGTTTATTTAATATTATTTAGGGATTAATATTTATAATATGTTATGACTTTCTTAAAATGTTAGTTCAGTTTAAGAAAAATCAAAACTAAAACCGGCCTAGTGCAAGTCGGATAATCATGCTAAGGATTTTATACAACTAAAAAATTAATAGCCACAAAATACACCCAACACTGCGCACGTGCCACTGAAACCTGAGCGCTGCGCTATTATGATGTTTCAAATTTGTTTGGAGTGGAAAACAAATGGAAACCAAAAAAATATGTACATTAATTTGCCTTTCGTAAAATTCTCTCTTACCTCAGGTAGATTCACCGCATAACGGATAACATCTCCCTTTTCTCTTTCTAGCTGAAAACACCTTGTTTTCTCCAAGCTCCGAAGTTGGAGACTTTAGAGTTCCGTTTTATCTTTCCAAATTCTTATTCAAGCAGTTGCGATATTGTGGGCAGAGTATTATTAAAGAAATTAACTTAATATTATTAGGTTTACTATACCTACTCTTTTTTTGTTAACAGATGCTGCATGAGAAAATAACTTGTCTGTGACATTTAATATACTTTCGGGTGGAATTTAAGAACGAAATTATTATTGGTTATAATATAAAAGAGCATAAATTGGAAACGTTAAGATGAAACGGGTACAAACACTACATCAGGTAATTGGGTATATTTATTAATTTTATAAAAATTATAATGTCTATGCACAGGCATGCATAAATAAAATTTTAAAAAAATCCCTAAAAAGGTTATGCACTGAGATAAAAAAGTACAAAAAAAACAACAATTTCCACGTGTAACAGATTTCATGTCTAACGTAATCACTTTGCAAAAAACATTTTCAATAATTTAGATTTATATTTTAGTAAACAATTCGTATATCATTTCATTATAATATTGCGCTTTTTTACTTTTCAGGTTTTAGTTGTGTCCGGGCTAGCGCTATGCAGCGTGTCCGATGGTTTTATATTTGGTCAGATGTCCGGAATGCTGAATGCGTTACAATCCAAAAACAGCTCAATACCTTTAAATGATGATGAAATTTCTTGGATAGGTGATTTAGGCATACATTTTTGATACTGAATTTGATTGTTTCGCTCATGCTACATGATTAAATGACCGAAGCCTACAATGCAACGCCAATAAATATTATTTTTGATTATATTGTAATGCCAGTTGTTAAACACTTTAAATTGTTAAGTATGTAGTTTTAAAGTTGTTTTTAAAATTAACGAATAAAGTCAGTTATAAATATAGTATGAAGTAATAGCAAATTTGAATATATTTATAATTGACACGTTTTATATGGTTTCAGGCTCTACTATAAACATCACATGCTTTTGCGGCTTTGCATTAATGGCGGCTTTGACCGAAGTTTATGGACGGAGAAAAACTATTACCATTATATCTATACCAGTCTTAATTTGCTGGTTGCTGGTGTTCTTCGCTCAAGACAAAATAACACTATTACTATCTAGAGTAATTGTAGGAATATCTTACGGAGGTATCTTACTGTTAACATATATTAACATTGGCGAATACGTATCTCCAAACATCAGAGCTTTATGCTTAAATATGATGTCCTGTGTTGGAACAAGTTTGGGTACAATGATGGGCCACATTTTAAGTATTATTATGCATTGGAGGTATGTTGCTCTTGTGGGGATGATTCCCACCGCTATTTCAGCTGTACTGCCTCTGTTTTGGGTGGAAAGTCCGTCGTGGTTGGCAACCAAAAATAAATTTGAAGAAAGTGAACGAGCCTTTAAAGCCCTACATTTGCCTTGTGAAGCTTCTGACTATGAATTGAAAATTCTATTGCAAGCACAAAGGATGGAACCTAAACACGATACAAAAGACAATAATTCTAAACTCATTTTATTGAAAAAATACTTTAAAGCATGTAAACAGAAACATTTTTGGAAAGTAGCGTTACTCTTAATGGTGATTGGTGTATACAGAATTGCAGCGGGTCGAATTTTATTGAGTACATTAGCAATTACGATGATTCAAGATATATCAGGAAGTTCCGATATTCTACGATACACTTTGGTAGTTGATGGGTTCGCATTAGTAGGATCGTGCCTTTCTTGTGTATTTGTAAGTAGATATAACATGAGGAGTATTTTATTTGTAACTGGAATCATAGCTAATATTATTCAAATTATATTTGCTATTTGTCTTTACCTTTGGATAGACGCTGGAAGTAGTATGGCATGGCCAAAAATAATTTTACTAGCGTTATACTTTATATCTGTAACGGCTGGTCCTTATTCAGTACTTGAGACACTCTTGTCAGAACTGCATCCCTTGGAAGTGAAGGCTCTTAATACGTTCTTTTTTGGCGCACTTTGCGGTATAATGCAATTTTTAAATATTCATTTAGCATCAAGAATGTTCTCCTCAATAGGTTACCATGGAGTATTCTTTTTTCATGCAGTTGTTATATTTGCCTGTCTTCTTTATCTTTACTTTTATTTACCAGAAACTAAAGGAAGAACGTTACAGGAAATTGAACTTTATTTTAAAAACAATACATTTGAAAAAAATAATGAACCACATAATTCAGAACAAGAGATGGAAACATTGTATAAAGAAAAAAATATATTCAAACCTAATGAGAGCTGTTGAACATTTTGATATAACAATAACAAATATAGAATGTTTTAGCCTAAACTTGTTCTAAATAAAGTGAGATTGATGACTTTTCTTTTAAACTTTTTTGCTTTTCAAATTTTAAAAAAAATTGCTACCATACCATAGATGATACACCAGAAAATGTTGGGTCACATGAAATAGAAAAAAAGAATATTTTAAAAATTTTATTTGATAATTTAAATTTATTGACCAAACGAAGCGGAATATTGTCATAGGGTCGTTTATTTGTGGATTTGTATGTGTGGTAGTATGCACATTGTAGTAGATTAGTTTATAGATTGTACGTAGATTCTATAGCTATCATCATCATGCTGCATCATGATGCATATCAGCCAATATGCTCAAAGTTGGTATGGTTATTTAAAACACCACCGTAAGTGACATCTAAAAAATCGATCCGATACCTAGAAAAAATTGGACTCTGGATTAAAGGGAAAAACACACTGGCGGGATAACCTCTGTCACAACAGAGATTATTCCACCAGTGCAATCAGTCACACTGGTGGTAGGTCTTTTGTTGCAAGAGGCCGGCTAGGTAGGTACCACCGCAGTGTCAATATTCTGCCGCCAAATAGTAGTGCTTAGGCACTACTGTGTTCCAGTTTGAAGGGCATTGTACGCTAGTGAAATTACTGGGCGAACGAGATTTAAGAACTAACATCTCGAGGTTGGCAACGCGTGAGTGGCACCTACTAATGGTGCTGCAAGCGCTCATAGGCTGCGGCAGCCACTTACCATCAGGTGGGCCGTATGCTTGTTTGCCAACTTCTAACATAAAAAAAAAAAAAAAAAAAAACAGGTTTTTCTTAATTTTCAGCAAAACGGTAAGTTTTATCATTAAATTATTTTAGACAAATATTGTAGATCAGGTAAATATCTAAAAAAATGTTTACAAACATTATTGTTTATACGATTTTGTCTAAGAGCCACCGCTTCTGACATATAACGATTCAAAAAGTTGGAAGAGTTGTAATCATCATCCGTTATTTTATGCTGATGGTAGGGCATTTAAATGCCCGCCTGGACCCTGGTTATATACTACATATAAACTACTTTGTTGAAAAACTCGTGAAGCGAGTGCTCGTCAGCTGCGTTGAGTACATCCAACATGGAACCAGATGCATCTTAAATGTCGGCAACGCACCTGCATGCCCTCTGGTGTTGCAGTTATTCATGGGCGACGGTAGTCGCTTAACATCAGATAAGCCTCTTTCTTGCTCGTTTGCCCTCTATTGTAAAAAAATATTTTGTAAAAAGTAATAATAAATAAATTTACTATTTATTATTGTGAAATACAAGCAATTTGTGATATTTTTTTTTTTCAATTTGTGATTGTTTTCCAAAATCGAAAATACCAACTCTTATTAATCGAATAGACCAGGTGGTATTTATCTGCCCAGCCGTTAAAGACTTTTATTAATCGGAGTATTGGCACCCACATCCAGAGAAATATTATGATTTAACGTTTATTAGTAGACTAAATACATATGTATATTGCTAAGAAAGTCTATGGTTCCAGTCGAAAAAAACTAAATTATTCCAAATAACGTTATGTCTACGGTTTTATTTTTTTAACATAAAATTATTTTGTTTAACATAAATTATAGTTAAATTTCTAATTTATTATATTATGTTAACTAATACTGTAATCATAAAAATAAATTGATGAAAAAAATTTAGGAAAAATAATGAAAGGACTGGACTGTCGGCTCATCACGTCCTTCACGACTCTAGCTATTATGTCAATTATGCTAATTATATTAAATATATTATATAACAACGTAAAAAAAAAACTTAAAAAACAAAAAAATATGTGCGTGTACTAGTGTACACAAGTAAGAAGTAAAACTTCTTTATGACCTTATTTTTCGACATATGATACAAATTTTAAAGAAATTGGTGAAATAAAGTTAAATTAGATAAAGTTTAACAAAAGGCTTTTATTATCATAGACATGAATACAAATAATACAATTATTTCATTTTACCGTATTACTACTAAGATTATTACAGCATTTCATTAATTGTAATAGAATTATTAGATGCTATCCCTACTAAGCTGGAGCTTTTTTTTCCAACACCGATAAAGAAGTTTCACTTCAAAAATAATGTAAGATTTAACATCTTGTTGCTAAAGAAAGATTCCTTTTTCTCTTAATAGTTCCACAGTTTCGTGCATCAAATACAGATACTTTTCCTTTATATATTTTAGTAGTAGTAGCGCCATGCTCCTCCGGCACAATTGGGCCTGCTCGAACGGGGAAATATTACCCTCTCGCTGAAAATCTGCGCAAAGTAATAGTATTAGTAGATATTAGTGCGTTTCGTGTTATGATGATAAAAACGCCCACTAATAAGTGAGGAGGCCCAATCTCCCAGCCTCCTCAATTCAGCAGTTCGATGAAGGTCTTACTATATATATACATACTGCAAAACTCGTTAGGGAGTATTTTTTAGAACACAATATTAAAGCTGCCAGCACTTTCCCCTGATTTAAATATAATCGAAAATTGTTGGAGTAGTCTATCACGTGCTGTAAACTTAAATGGAAAACAATTTAAAGATGTTGAACCACTAAAAAAAGCATTTCAAGATGAGTGGAGAAGTTAGATCAAGATTATGTTGAACATCAGTATGAAACGTTGCCAAAAAGATTGGTTAAAGTTTTGAAAGACAGAAAAAATATCAATCATTTGTTTTACTATTTTTTTTCTAACTGTGCTATAGTTTTGTCCCGTCGATCGGGCGGCACTATCATGAGTTCCCGGAGCCTCTCGCACGCACTGAGGTCGGCCACCGAGGGGGTTTTAGTGGGACGCCATGGTTAAACATGGAACCCCACATAGCCCGGTTCTCTTCCCCAGGAGGCCGGGTATCTGGTTGCAGATTTCCTCCATGTAAACAAAAAAAAAGCGGAACCTATGAGTAAACAATAGCCGTCTATTTTTAATGGTTACATAAATACCTTGGTTAATCATCTGTAATCGTAGAATATGAAAGCAAACATTTTTTAATTATTAAGAGTTGCAATGGAAAATGTGTGATGTGCTAAAATTTTGTCGCGGTGTGTAGAAAATGGTCTAAACTTTTTTGATTAGATCATGTAAATTGCCTCTATCTAAAAGCTAAGATGATAAGTTAAATTTTAAAAGATGAAGTACACATTTTTTGTCCATAACTAATTTGAATCATAAATATTAATATAATTTATAGATACTAATCATGATTCTTATGGTATAAATATAGGCATCAGGAAATATTTATAAATACGCATACTAACGGCAAGGTCTCTCATGAAGATTAAAAATCGCACTAATTGTGCTTGCTGCTCCACTCGCGTGAATTATATTTTTAAATGAGGTTATAATTTTACTTTAATTAGGTAATAAGTATGTTAATTATGAGAGTCGAGCAAATGCACCTATCTTGATTTTTATATAATAAGAGGACTAAATAGCGGATAGTTTCACTCTTCTCTTCTTTCTAGCTTTATTCTCTGTATTTACCCAGGGTCTGCTTTAACAATTTACAACGATTTGATAAGTTACTAGTTTTTACACAGAGCGATTGCCATCTGACCTCCTCAACGAACCAGTAACTCATTGGATGACAGCAAATTACCTAGCGTATAGTTTCACTATTTAGGGAAAAGGTATCTGAACACTCAACACTTTAAAATCTCTAAATTGTAACGCCCAGGATAAACTTAGTAAGGAAGATACACATACAAAATTTTCAACTACGTGAGAGAAAAGATCTTATGGCACGATCATTAGATGTAAAATGATTACCACCGACACCCATGGCAGTCTTGCTCCTTGATTGGCCATTTTCGTCACTATTTATTTAGTATTTTCATTTTATGGATCACACAAAATATATCCTATAGCATGACCATATAACAGAAAACAAAAGTAAATCGTAGAACAAGTTTCTCGTGTAGGCATAAACGGACAGATATAATACGTCAAGTTTTATAATAATACTAGCTTCTGCCTGCGGCTTTCAACAAGGAACCCTTAATGGAATATAGAAATAATTAGTTCTTCATACAAATTTTCATTCCATCTCCCACCCTCCAAACTTTGCTTCGCAACAAAAAGTAGCCTATAGCCGTCTCCATGGTCCTTTCTATATTTATACCCAAAATTCACCCTAAACGGTCCAGCCCTTAAATAAATAAATAAATAAACGCTACACACTCAACGGCCCCCATTAGGATAATTATATCCTGTGTCGGGGTCCGGAAACATTCACAATGACAAGGACAAACACAACCAGACCGGAAAACATGCCTGTACGATTAATACAAACATCTGCTCCGAGCGGGAATCGAACCCGCAACCGTCGAGACTTAAGGCAGACTCGCTACCCACAACGCCACAACGGTGTCCCTTGAGGCATGAAAGCGTCACAAGCAAACAAACTCATTTTTTATTTTTAATATTAGTTAAGAGGTAATCGTATATAAGTATAAAAAATCGAATTCGATTAGGACAGTTTATTGAAGCACTTCCTATAAAGAGGTAATAGAAAATGTTTCTTCTTCTTTTCATAATTTTGTTGGTCTATTTGTATGATCGATGCGGACGGAAAAGAAAATTAATAGAGAAAATTCCTGGACCAAAACCCTGGCCTATAATTGGGAATATATTAAGTATTGTTCAACCACCAGGTAAGTTTTATTAAATATAAACATTATACATAGAATATACGCAAACTGCTTATCCTGATGGGAAACCAATTATTTCTGTTGTATTAAAGGTCAAAGCTGCAGGAAAAACTTGTATGTACATAAAATTATATCACATTTTAAAAAGTTTTTGCACCAATCAGCCTTTATTCTGTTTAATCATTGAAAATAGTAAGTAAGAGTTGAAAATAAAGAGTTTTGTGCTTATAATATGTAAATTTAATATAACAAAATTTTATTTCAATTTTTTTGTTGGAACTTTTTTTTAATAGAAGAGAACTCTGGAAAAACAGAATCGGTTTTGAAAATATGCGGTAGTTTCAAAAACAATTCTTAACTTAATTAATTGTTTTTGGATAATTGTCCTCATTGGCAGTAGGATATCTTAATTCGTAGAGAAGTTCCTAATTGCCTATTGGCAATGACAATAAGAATCAAGCTAATAAGCAATCGGTGAATAGACAAATATTCGTATATTTTATACAAAGGTCTGCTCTCGACTTTATTTTCCTAATTAATTCTACATACTACTTACGTATTAAGATACGGTAAAACTTCTAACAGTTTTTCAAAATATTACATATTTCATCTTAATATGTCGCCTAGAAGGCGAATTATGTATATTATAGCGATTTTAAGTGCGGCAAAACTGTTAGAAGTTTTATAATTCGCCTTCTAGGCGACATATTAAGATGAAATATGTAATATTTTGAGATCAACCTCCAACAAACAGTGAAAATTGTATCCAATTTCGTGCAGTAGCTTTTTACATGCGTGCGTAAACATAAGCAACATAACAAAACATACAGACAGAAACAAACCACCGTTACACCGTAGTGGCATTGTGGGTAGCGTCTAGTCTGCCTTTAGCCTCGACAGTTGTGGTTTCGCTTCCCACTCGGACAGATGTTTGCATTGATCTTACAAGTATCTGTTTCGGTCGGAGCGTTGGTCCTTTTGGGTCTCTCCACCGTGCCTGCACGTCGGTTATTATCACATAACATCTGATAATAATCATTAACTTTTGATGAGTAAATTGATCTTATCCAATGAGTTACTGATTAGCCCTTACGGTTACGGAGGTCAGATGGCAATTGCTCTGTGTAAAAACTAGTAACCTGTCAAATCCGGACAAGAGTAATAAGCAGACCCTGGGTAAATACTCCTATAATACCGGTCATAATGCTAGGAGGAAGAAGAAAGACAGAAACAAAAATTCCAAAAAAAAATTGTTTTGACCCTTGAAAAATAATGTTGTAAATGTCAAAATAAAATTTTAATTTACGATTTTGTAGATAAGTAGACCTATTGTTGTAATACGGAGGCTTCGTCAAGTCCATTCCATTTCTACTTTACCATTAATTTGATCAAGTATGCTTTATATTCTAGGGACGGGATGGTTAAGGAATAATCCTTTGAATACAATTTGTTTTATGTTTCAGAAAAACTGTTTGCTTTTCAACGTTCTCTATTTAAGCAATATGGTGATATCTATCAGTTGCACGCCTTGAACGTCTCTATTGTCAACATCAGCAATCCCGAGGACATTGAGGTAATAAACAGGTACAGGTACAGGTAATAAACAACGATAGAAACATACTTTAATAATATAGAAAAAACTTGAGAGGTGTCAAGGGACACCCGGATGGAACGAAGTTCCTTTCGATTAATTAGTGAAGGAATTGTAATAAAATTTTATTTTTTTAAGTTATAATAATATTTTTTTATTATTAACATTATTTATTATTTACAAAAAACCTGTATACACTCAACAAAAATAATCGTCGCGACACCACACTGTTCAATGCGAAATAGAAATGAAAATATCTGGCTTGCTTTCTATAAGAGAGAGAGAGACAGACAGAGAAACATGCGACGCCGCACAGCTTACAATAGCTTACTATAGCAAAAAGTGTCGTGACAACTTTTCGTAAGAATTTTTTCCGTCTAGCCCCCTTTCACAACGCGCGATAAGGAACTTCGTTCCAATACTTTCTTATACTTACGATGTGAGACGACGTCAGCGAAATCCCATATTAAACTTTTTGTTTACGTATTTCCTCTATACATCCACTATATGAAATTTTTGATACTTCTCTCTCCCTCTCTCTTTCCCTCTGTAGTAAGAAAAAAAGCGAAAAGGAAACGTGACGTGATGTGACGTGTTCTTGAAATTTTCCTCTCATTTGTCGCCCAATTATCGAATCGCAGCCTAAGAACTCCTTGAAAGCCTTTATGTTCCACAAAGTCAAATTTATCTAATTTATATTTAATTATGACGATAACATTTCAGAAGATACTGGTTGAATCGAAATCTACCCTTAAATCGTTCCCGTATACATTTGTGAAGCCTTGGCTTGGTGAAGGCTTGTTACTCAGTAACGGTATGTATATTTAAATTTTATTAAAGAAGAAAATAATAATGCTATTTATATATTCCACTAGTAGACCAGTCACACTGGTCTTTTGTTGCAATAGGCCAGCTAGGTAGGTACCAACGTAGTGTCAAATATTCTGCCGCAAAGCAGTAGTGACGCGTAGTGTAATGGTGTTGTAAGCGCTCATAGGCTATCTAGAGACCCAAAGAACCTATTACTTATTAAAGAGGAAAACTGAATGATAATGAGGATTTTTTTTTTCTAGAAAAGTTTTAATTTTTGCTAATTCCAAAATGGAGTTATAACTATTCTTGTAAAAACTTTGTACAGAAGATAATAATTTACAATTCCTATTTTATTCCTATTAAAACGTCAATATCTTGTTATCAGAATAGAAAGTTAAATAACAAACAATAATTAAATAAAAAAAAATATACAAAATTTTATGCAGCTTAGGTACATCCTGTTTTAGTATTACTAGTAATTTGGAAAAAAATTGTAAAAAGTTAAATGAAGCGCTTATCTCGAAGAAGATTCATGTCATTAATTTAAGTACTTTAAGCTGGGCATTGAGGCATTAAGTCTAAAAATAAATGTCATTTATAATTTTCTATAAGCTTGCCTTCTCATGCTTTAATCATATAAATGCATTCTTATAATACTATAGGTAATAAATGGCATCAACGAAGAAAAATGCTTACAAAGGCATTTGGTTACAACATTTTAAAGAAATTTACTATTACGTTTGTGGAGGAAACAAATAATTTCCTTAAGCGTATACAAGAAAAGGTTGGCGAGCAATTTGACTATGTGCCTTTAGTTACTGAGACAACGCTACGCGTCATTTGCGGTGGGTAAAACTTGGTGTATTACTTCTAATTAAAGCTCATTTTGGTAAGTGCTGAAGGATATTTTTATTGAGCGCGTCGACGTTGGGCGTAGGCGTCTGATTGCCAGTAGCGCTGCGCGGTGACTGTGCGGGGGACTGGGAAGGGAGATCGGCTATCGGCTATCGGCGCGAAGCTTCGTGCGCCTGCGGCTCGCGGCTGACCGAGCGCTATCTTTTTCTGTTGCTTTATCTGTGCAACTTCACACAGCTATGTCACACACATACATTGACAGCTGTCACGGGAGCGAGACAAGCACGCCCTCACCTACGTTCTTTGACTGAACTAACTACTTGTGAGCTAATCACTAAACAACGACTACAAATAATAAGATTTGTTTTTTATCATAGACAATATATTTAATAAATTAAATGTCCAATACGCATGTTAATATGCATATTATCTCAATTAAAATCATTCAACAATGCTTTCAAACAGTATGCTTCACTAATGGCCAGAGCCAATCCAATATACTCTGCTTCTGTAGATGACAAGGAGACACAGAGCTGCTTCTTGGAACACCATGAAATAGGACAATTTAAAACTTTAAAAATGTAATGTGAATCTGCTTGTTTGGTACCTATTCAAATATTTTAACCAATTAGAAAAGATATTTAAGTTTCCAAAAATTATAAGGAATCGTTGTCTCTTTTATCTCTTGGTTATAATTCCACTTTACCTAGAGTCGTACTCTACTTGAATGAGATAGAGGTAACGTAGATGAGAGTAAAGAGATAAGACAGCTTTGAGTATTCACACTCATTGAACGAAACGTCACAGTATAGATTCTGCGCTACTGCATTCTGTATGAGGGTAGTAGGTAATTTTCCGGTCGCGCCACTTATGCTGAGCAAGATTTTTCAAGCTGAGATTTTTTAAAACAATTGATTTTTCAAGTCATTATGTCCCCACTGAGAAGGGAACTTCTACTATTGAGCTATAGATGAAATATATCTTAATTTAAAATTTCAGAAACATCAATGGGCACGATACAGGGAGAAAAGCAACCTACAATTTATCAGTATTTGAACTATCTACGTGTCGTGGGAGATTGTTTCGCTAAGAGATTATATAGAATTTATTTGCATTTTGACTTTATATATAAGCTCACAGGCATTGCCAAAGTTGAAAACGCTGCATTCGCTGGCTTAAACTCCTTTACAAATAAAATTATAAAAAACAGAAGGAGCTATTTAATTGAGAGAAAACGTAACGCCTTTGACCTGGATTCTGACAATATTTATGAGAAGTTAGCAATGCTGGATTTGCTTCTTAAAAGTGAACAATTTGGAGCTATAGACGGTGACGGCATCTGCCAAGAAGTTAACACATTCTTATTTGCGGTAAATAATAGAATTTTTAAATGTAATTATATAATCTGTAGCGAATGCTAATCTTATATACCCTAATAGGATACATTTTAGAAGTGTTCTGTACCTATCTGCTTACCGGATTAGACTTTGTAATTTCGTATTTATTTTGATGACAATAATGAAAAAAATGTATTATTTAGTAATCATAGCGTTAGAAATATTTATAGGCTACCCATTCGTGATGCTTTTCTTAATATATTTGATAATATTTACTATTCAGATGACTGACTAAAGCTCCTATTTCGCATATTTCTCACGAAGGCAGATTATTACCAATTGTCATGAACAGAGCTGTTTTCTATTAACCCATAACATTTACTTGAGTTTTAATTGTAATTTTTTTAATGTTTTATTTTTAACAACTTACTGACATTTTTATATTATATTTTAAGGGTCATGATACGACGGCATCAGCAATGTCCTTTATGATAATGGCTTTAGCAAATGAACCTGAAATACAAGTAAGTGCTGTAATAAACTTTTTGCTTTTATAAATTATTTGCACTCTTAACCTTGAAAATTTCAAATTCATGTACTGTTCATTTGTTTTTGTAGAATAAGATATATGAAGAGATTTTTCAAATATTTGGTGACTCTGATCGATCGCCAACAATGGAGGATTTGAGCCAAATGAAATATTTAGATTGCTGTATTAAGGAATCATTAAGGCTTTACCCTAGTGTACCCTTAATAGCGAGACAAGTTACAGAGGATGTTGTACTAGGTTACCATACATTTTTTTTTAATAAGTTACTTTTATACGATCTGTTCAAGATCTCTATAAAACACGTTGTTTTTTTAGATTGAGAAACTCTTTAGATAAATTTATTCATTCATTAATTCATGCATTTATTAATTAATTCATTCATCCATTCATTCATCCATTTATGCATTCATTCATTCATTCATTCATTCATTTATTCATTCATTTTTCATACAGTTCATTCTGTTCATACAGTTAACTAAGTGAATACCTACATATGTTCGATGTACGTGCATAACATTTCTGCACATGTTAATTGAAATCAACCATATATAATAATTGAATGTTTGCAGCATTACAAATTCATCAAAAATTTCGGGTCTATAAATAGACAATAAATGTGCTTTATGGTATGGCTGTCCTTTTTTTTTTCTTATTACTTTTTTTTCTTTGATTTCATTTTTTTTCATTTAATTGGTATACATTTAAATATACCTATACTATATTATTTTCTTATACCTATACTATATTATTTCAGGTGGTCATACAATACCAGCCAACACTATTGTATTTATATTTATATATGACCTGCATCATCGTGCTGACTTATATCCAGAACCAGAGCGTTTTATTCCAGAAAGATTTCTTCCAGAAAACAGTACTGAAAGACATCCATATTCCTACATTCCCTTCAGCGCTGGTTCCAGACATTGTATAGGTATGCTAAGAAATTTGCTTACGAGAGAAAATACAAAGAATCTGCACTAATAAACATTAAAAATTCGAAATTACCTAAGTCATTCTTTTTGTTAATTTATCAAAACTGAACCGATCATGATTAAATTTTATATGGAGACTAAGCTATGGAGTAAAATGCGCAATTTAGCGCAATAAACCTAGAAGTCATGAGAAGATTGAACATTTACATTATAGATGTTAAAGACATGTTTTTAAAGTCAACTTTCAAAACTAAATATAACCAATAAAACAGATGGTAGGTTTTTTATTGCAAGAGGTCGGCGAGGTAGGTCACCACCGCAGTGTCAGATATTCTGCCGAAAAGCAGTAGTGTGTTGCGCATTACTGTGTTTCGGTTTGAAGGACTGTAACCAGTGAAATAACAGTTAAGATTTAATAACCAATATCTCAAGGTTGGCAAGACGTGAGTGACACCCGCAAATGGTATTGCCAGTGCTAATAAGCTAACTTGCCAACTTAGTAACATAGAAAAAAGAATAATATGAATTTTACGTTCACTATTTATTATATTAAATCTATGTTTTAGGTCAGAAGTATAGTCATCTTGAAATGAAGACAATGATGTCCGGATTACTAAGAAAGTACCGCTTGGAACCTGTGACGAAACCATCAGATGTAATTTATAAAACAGATATTACATTACGCAGTGCGAACCCAATTTACACACGATTTTGTACAAGATAATGGATTCAAAATAATAAATGATGAAGGTTAAAAGAAAATTCTTGCTGTCATTCTTTTAATACTTATTTATTTATATGCCAACTGAGAACGTCAATTAAATTTAATAAAAATTGCTAAGTGTGGGTCATCCGAGTTCTTACATTTAACCCCTAAATATACTTCTCTCAACTAATATAATTTACGTTACGAGTATAGAAAAAAAGCAAGAAATGTCTGTTCTATATTATAACATGTAATTCAAAAAGTGACGAAGATTCTTGTCTTCTAGATGAATATATTGAATCAACTAGATGAATTGAAATTATTAAGCAACGAATAAAATAACGAAGCAGCGCATATTTTCAGTGTTTTTTACCCAAAAGATGACAACGGAACCCATTGTACGTCCGTCTGTCAGCGGGCTGTATCTCACGAGCCTTAATGAGTGGACAGTTGAAATTTTGCACAGAATGTGTATTTCTGTTTCCGCTACAACAACAAATAAATACCCCATAGGGAGACCATATCGGGGTATATCCTTCATAGAAAAAGCTATATTTTTGGCGTTTTTTTTGCTATATCTAAGAACTGTAATAGATAAATAGTTGGAATTGTCATAGTTAGTTTTATAATAACAAATAACAAATAATAAAAATAATTTTAAATAAACGCTTAAACCTATCGGGCTGCTGGATTTTAAATGACGCGTCATTAGTTTCGTCTTAACAATTGTAGTGACATAATACATATTAAAAGTGTCTATAAAAGTTAAGTAATACAAATTGCTGTCATTATTAGTAGGCGCCAAACGGGCTTAAGTTAATTAAGTTCTTATAAAAATAGATTGTTAAATACTAAATTTCGTTTTATGTGTTTGTTTTTATATTTATTATTTAGAGGAATAAAGAATAATATGCCACCACCATAGTGACCACTATACTATATTATTTTCGACATTTAACCGACCTTAAGGGCCTGCACCAACTGGCGGCAACTTTCACCAACGCTTTGTTTCAAAGACTTTTTTGGTACCTACGTCAGTCATCGTTTAAATAATACATTTAAGTTTTCTCTGTATTCGTCAATGTAGCAGCATCACCTACGTGCAGTTATAGGAAATAATTGTACGCTACACATTTTTATTTATCTTTATTTTCTACGTCATCGTTCGGAATAGATGAACGTAGATAGCTCTGAAAAGAACTGTTTTTATAGAGGCCTTCAAGGCGTGGTTGGTATGCGAAAGAGCGTCGCTCTGAAAAGAGCGGTTTTAAGATGCAGATCCGAAGATCTACAGTTTCTTCTTTCTTCAAGCTTCCAATAAGAATCTTCACACAATACTACTTCAAGCAATACGCGACACGGGAACCGAACACGGACAAGACGACCTCGCTGCACTCGGCGCTCGATGATTCTAAGGCGACGTCGGGTCGCAGCGGTCAATTATATTAATTCGCGCGCGTCCCTCCCGCTTCAGACAGCGGCGTGCGGGGAGCAGGACGCCACCTATGAGAAGCCCGCGTATTAAAGTAGCCATTTTTATTGGAATTTCATTTTATAATTTTATATTTTATTTTGTTTACTGTTTTCTCATTGGTTATTTACTTTTTCATTTTTTGTATATATACCCGTGCATTTTTTCAATAAATCATTCCACTACATTCCACCGGAGAGTTTACTTATAATCTACGAATCCTCAACAAATAATTAACCACACCGGTACACTGGTTAAAGTCAACATAAAATAAGCGTTTTAAAAAACTGTGTAACTAACAACTGCACTTTGGAAATTGGATTCAATGACTTTAATATATTATTATTTACAGTAAGATTTCATTTAAATTAATGTAATTTAATATGTATATTTTACTTGAAATTATGTAAATTTAATAGTAATTTTCATAAATTATGACAGTTTGCATGCCTCCCAGTGGCAAATGTGAGCGACTTAAACAAAATATTGTTAATGAACCAACTCTTGTGACCACATTTAAGCAAATAAAGTATCGTTCATTCATTCATAAAATCCTCTGTCGTGCCAAGCCAGCAATGGGCGCAGGCCCTAACTAAATTATACAAAAAGACTTTTCTGCTTCGTTTCTAATAAGTTTAATAATACGGAGTGTATTAACTATCAACACTTTGTGAAAAATATCTTCCATTCACTGCAGTATGGTGATGGTGATTTTCCCATTATGTGTCCAAAGCCGTCGAGAGGAATGGCCGGAACGAAGCTTTGAGGCTGTTTCAATATCTATACGTGCATAACTGGTTCTATAAAATATTTAGCATCTTGTCCTTTTTCCTTATTTTCAAACGCCCTACGGGCCTACTGGCCTTACTAACGTCACTCGGTTAATATAATAATATTATGTTATTTTTAATGACATTTTGGATTACCGAATAAATCATTTCTATGAATAATTGTTTATATTATTATTTCGTGACAATTACATTGAATATTAAGTGTACATTTAGTGATTTTCAAATTAATCTAATCTACGTTTGGTTAGGAAAGTACCAGCCATGGATACACTTCGTGGCTTGCGATGGGGTTGTAAAATCTGTCCGTGAAATTTCTTGAAGATTGTGTGCGTCCAACACTATCAGTGTCACCAGATGATCTTTTTTACCCCATACTAACGCACTCAGCAAAACGCCGTCGTCCTCTCTCTGTAAACAAGAATAACTTAATATTTTTAATTATTTTAAAATTATTAGTCAAGTATATTGTGGAGAACGCACAGTCGAAACTAAAGGGTTCCGCATCTTGATCATGAAGAATTTTAAGAACTTTAAAAATAATAACAATTTAAAATCTACCGCAAAATTAAGTTGGTAATTTGACAGTAAGTAATTATTGAAAGTAATGTGAAAAACAAAGTTATGAGAACATAGTATTACCTTTGCGTCAGGATTAGCTATAAAAACAGGTTCACTGGGAGAAGCATCAAATTCACGCCAATATTGAACTTCTCCAGTGTCTATGTCTACTTTCATTATCTAAAAGTTAAAAAGGATAATATAGTAATATTAACTTAGGATTAGATTGATTCTTTCTAATATTTATGCAACATACCGAGCCAGCTGATTCTGAGTGTACTTCTGATCCTATTCCGTAAAAATATTTGTATGGTCTTCCTAAAAATTGAATACCATTTTTAAATATTAATAATGATGCGGACATATGTCCCTTCTGGAAATAAACCCGTGACTTTTGGCGGTTAAAGCAGCATTTCCAACTGTGCCAGATAGGTCATGAATAAGTTTTTATTTTGTAATATTCTTTTTTTTTATTACTAAAAGTTAAATGAATTTGGGTACTTGAGTGTTTGATATTATACATATACATATTATACATAGAGTTATATATATTAGATATACAGCATCAGATAATCTGTTTATTAAAGAAGACATTGGACTATAGGCTTCATAACATTATAAAACTACACTTAGGACGTGAAGCCATATAATTATTGAGTCAATTAATTGTACGACATACAGTGAAATACGCATAGCAATACGAATATTGTAAGAGTATAAGAAGCATCGCGGATAGCCAGAAGAAGCAGTTATCAACAAAAACGCTGAAACTCCAACCAAAATTTGTTATATAATAATAACATGTATAATAATAATAACATACCATTATAAGCTTCGTAGTTAATTCTTGGTGCTTCAATGCCTACATCTGCCAGTAGTTGTGGCTCAATTTTAGTAAGAGGCGGTGCGTCGAGTGGAATTTCAAACCGCTTGGGGCGGCAACGACACCATTGACCGTAATCAGGGTTACCGTCTATATTCTGTTTACAAT
Source organism: Hestina assimilis (assembly GCA_023373885.1). Taxonomy (NCBI): domain Eukaryota; kingdom Metazoa; phylum Arthropoda; class Insecta; order Lepidoptera; family Nymphalidae; genus Hestina; species Hestina assimilis. The sequence goes on along the minus strand of CM041747.1, from coordinate 9,619,605 downwards.
ATTGTACTTTAATAAATATGATAATCGTAAAGCAACAATTATATGAAGAGATTTGATAAATTAGCTTACTACTAATTTCTTGCAGTAGTATTATAGTATTACAACATTATTCAATATAAGAAATAAATAGTGATGAGTAAGTTTGGTCTTGGCCTTGCCCTCTCGGTCTTGGTCTTACAAAAAAGCAAGAGCAATAAGTCTCGTCAGACGTCGAGTGAATGGACGAACTGAATAATAATTCTGATACCTGGTTGACCACTAATAAATAATATAAAAATCTAAAATAATAACCAATTATTTATATTGCAACAAAGGTGCCCTAATCTTAATTCATTCGGGTGAAGTCACTGGCAAAAGCGATTTTACTGTAAATTTAATACAAGTGTTAGTTGAAGTATTTAAAAATAATTACCTTAATAGCATCAACGTACATTGCGTCAATAATCTTTGCATCATTATAAGAACATACATCAATGACAATTTTACCATCTTTCTCGAATGAATTAATGACGTGCATGAAGAAGAACGTGTCACAGCTATATCGAGTCACAGCCTGCGTTGCACGATTTATAACCAGGATATGTGTCTAAAATATAGGAAAAAAAGAACCTTTTTTACCGATTACCGCATAATATAGATACATCATAATTAATAATTACCAGCAACTTTAATTATTAAAATATTTACACATTTATCTATAAATTTGTGTTGTTACTTTTTAATAAACATGAAACTAAAAACGAGTAAATTATTCAACAAATTGCTTATGTTTTTATAATTATATACTAAGCATTCGACATCTACTGATTGGTTCTTGGTCAGATACTAAAAATAACCCTAAACTTTTGTAGCTTGTTGTATCTTCACGGGATAGTACCATGATATTAGGCAAACGATATCTTTAGACCTGAATTACATTTATCACAATTAAATTCTTAGCATTTGATTATTATACAATTATAATATTTTACTATTATCTGAATGTTGTATGTATTTCTCGTAGTTACAACAAAAAGATGATTTACCTCGTATTCAGGGTACCAGCTCAAAGCAGTGGAAAAAGCATTATTTATAACAACATTTTTCATTATATTAAAAGTTGACACAGTAAACGGTTGTTCTATTATAATAAAATAGTTATCTGTTATACCTGCAACAAAAAAGAATTTTTTCCTAAACGAATGAATTAGAAACGAATGAATGGACCTATTTTTGAGCAATTTTTTTTTAAAGCTGGCGTCATCAAGATGGTTCTTAGCTTCAACTGAAGACCTGTGAACGGGTTTAAGGGGTTCATCCGTTCTGTTTTTAGCTGCAGTAAGGATCTTAGACGCATTACTTTCAAACACATATGCATACGAAACACTCATGTTTGCTGGTAACACTCGTCTAACTAGATTTTTAGAAATCGTTACCACCAAATTCCACCAGCCACCTTCCAGTTCCAACTGATGGTGGAAACTAAAATGCTTACTATAATTTTTACTTAGAGTTTTTTTGTGCCGAGGACTGCTTAAGTTTTTTAATTTCATTTTTATTATTTTTAATAATGTAGATTGAGTCGAATAATACGTTTAAATATGTTTTGTTGTACATAGGTACTACACCTATGTACATATTCAACATTAACAATTATAATTTTACTTACCAAATGAGTGCATGTAGGCGGGGAAGAAACGCCATCTTGGTTCTATCGTGTTCACAACTTCGACAGACTCAAACATGTTCCCTAAAACAAATATTTAAAAAAATTTACTTTAGTCCCATACCCTTTCAACAGCTGTGTAATAAAATAATTCTTTACAATAGTTGACTAATTTTATTTTATCTCAATGTACTATTAAATAAATATAATAATACTTTTATGAACATATTAAAAAAATGTCTATTAATTTTATTTATTTATTCTTGTCAATATAAAATAATAGCTTTTAGCTTTAGTACGTCAATGATAATAAAGAATTTATTATTTTACAATAATTTTATATGTCACTGAGCCTTTTTTCAAGCAATGTAAAGAATAAATCTTGAAATTACTTCAATATTATGTGAAATATATTTTAGGCCGAGCTTCCGGCATATTATAACTATATATTATTCGGCATGTGACGATGCACAGCATCAGTGAGAGTGCGTCATACTTCCCTTTCGAGTTCTAGCCAATCACAGCGACTTTCGTTTCTTTCGTCCAATGAGCTTTCGACCAATGAGCGCAGAGTAATGTCACGTGGTCACAGATGTCAACTTAGGGAGGGCTCGAACCGTTATTCTTCATAGCGTCGTTACTTCTCTAGTGAACAACATCACAAATTTAAGTAAAAGTGAAGTGAAGTGAAATACTTAAATTTAAGATGTTGAAAAAGTTTAAGTAATAATTTCAGATTATAAGTGTTTGCAATGGAGTAAATTATTCCGTTAACATGGAGGGAAGCCATGTTGAAGGATTGTCGGAGCCTTCAGGTATTGGTAATCTACCTCCGGTATCAAGCGAGTATAAATTTGAGTAATTTAGAATGCTCGGCACCTTAAGTAAAACGGCAAACGCGGTAAGTCTGATATATAAATTTAACTAATCGAGTGATTATTTTAACGAATTTGTTGTTAACTTATTGTAACGATTTATTGTTTTAATTACCTGGGGCGCATTCGCTGCCACCAGGAGAGTCCGGGGCCGGCGGGAAGCCGGTGCCGAGTCCTAGTTCTCAATCATTGAGCTTAACGTTACACATGCCGCCGCGGCCATCCCCGACTGTGCATTGGAGCCGCCGCGTTCAACCTTACGTATATTAGGTACCGCAGTTCCGACCATTCCACATTCAAACCTCGGCCGTGGGCACTGCTTGAAACATTTCAATGTTTTCACGATCCGAGCTGGAAGGTTGTTCGGTACACTTATGCCCTAAAGATGCATAACACATTGCCAGGATTCTTTGAACAAAACATTTAATGAAGAGCTCGGGCAATTTATTAAGATTATGTGGCTAATTCGGAGAGAATAATTGTTGCTATATTTAATACCTATTTTTGACAGAATGTTACTTAGTCGAAATTTACAGCAATTAGTGGACGGGACGGCATTGCCAGATAGTGTTATCGGCCACAAGTGTTTTGATGAAATTTCAGCTAAATTTAAACGAGACTCAAAATTTCACAAAACGAATTAAGAAATAATACAGTTTGTTTGCGGAAAGCGAGATGAATATGTTGTAAACCATACAGATACATAATAAGAAATTGCAAGAGGTCTGCGTAAGATACCGCAGAGTTCAAGATGCTTGTTTAGTGAGGCTCTTCTTCAAGCATATATACAAAATACAGGCGACATAGATAAGTGGGTTGGTTCAACCTGGAAAAAGAATCAGTCCAGACGAATAAGATTTTAATAATCCAAGTAAGTGGTTTTTCAGTATCGGCAAGCCATTCGAGCCATTCAAGCGCATGATGGTGAGCTGCCCAACAAGAATAGAAATATAACGCAAGCTTCTTTAAACGATCTATAGAATACAGAAGGTCTTACAGAATGGAAGCTCAGCCAGTTAAAAGACAGCTAGACAAATGACTCAGAGTCGAGTGCAAAGTGCGAGGGGGCTGCCTCCCGAGCGTATCGGAGGCAGTGGCAGATGGATTGGGCTCCTCAGGCCCTTCTCGAAACCGGGAATGCGTCTGTCATTTACCTCCCGACCACTTCTTGTCTACCCATCACCAAGGACTCCGCTGGTTCGAAAGCGCTCAATGACTCCCCGACTTCAGAACGGGAGTTTTACTGTCTCCGAGCGTATCGGAGGCAGTGGCAGACGCTTTGGGCTCCGAAGGCCCTTCTCGGAATTATCACGGGAATGCGTCTCCATTTTACCTCAGGACCACTTCTTGTCTACCCATGACAAAGGGGTCTACGCCGGTTCGAAACCACTCATCTATAATGTCAAAGCAGATCGAATTATTACTCCGCCAACGAATGATGGAGGTAGTGGATCGACAAAATCTATCCTCCAGGTTTTTCTCTTCAATGTTTCGGTAGCAAAAGAACCACGAAAGAGATGGACCTATATTCAACCTGAAACGATTGATTCAGTTGAGGATGCCAAAGCCTATCAAATTAATAATTGTGTCCCTTCCAGACTCCTCGCTTTCTTCAGACATTAGATTGGGTGCGAAGATAGATTTGTCTTTAGCCACCTTCCAATGGATTAATATGCCACCAAGCCGTCAACAAGAACTACTTGAATAGTCAAAGATCTGATAGAACAAGGCATAGTCCGGCCAGAAAAACACCCAGGTCACGCTTACTTACATGTGAGTTGCGAAATCACATTGCTTCTTAAGAATCAGCTATCAAGATCGATTATTCGAGATGACGTGCCTTTCTGGCATCAGCACCTCACCTGTTTCATGCTGCGTCGCGGAGACTCTGCAGACGAAGGAAGGTCAAGCTCTAGTATCGTAGACTTGGACGACTCCTTCTGATTTATCAGAACTAATCCAGAGATTAAGTCTTTCGGTTGCGAAAGTCTTAAGACTCATCATCTATGTGGGCAGAATCCAAGCAAAATCTTCAGGCTGCGGAAGCTTAAGATTCTTGGAACATCTTGGTTGACAGAATCCAAGCTGTCTTTAGGCTGCGGAAGCCGTAAGATACTTGGAACATCTTGGCTGACAGAATCCAAGTCGTCTTCAGGCTGCGGAAGCCGTAAGATCCTTGGAACATCTTGGTTGGCAGAATCCAAGCTGTCTTCAGGCTGCGGAAGCCGTAAGATCCTTTGAACATCTTGGCTGACAGAATCCAAGTTGTCTTCAGGCTGTGGAAGCCGTAAGATCCTTGGAACATCTCGGTTGGTAGAACCCAAGTAATCTTCAGGCTGCGGAAGCCGTAAGACTCTTGTGATATATGTTGGCAGAATCAAGTAAAGTCTTCAGGCTGCGGAAGCCGTAAAATCCCTGGAATATCTTGGTTGGTAGAACCCAAGTAGTCCTCGGGCTGCGGAAGCCGTAAGACTCTTGTAATATATATTGGCAGAATACAAGTAAAGTCTTAAGGCTGCGGAAGCCGTAAGATCCCTGGAATATCTTGGTTGCCAGAATCCAAGTAGCCTTGAGGATGCGGAAGCCGTAAGATCCTTGGGATAACAATTTGCAAATGTTTCTTCGACATTTCAACAAAATGACTCCGGCATACTAAACTTGTTAAGAGATGGTCTAGTGCCGCGGAGCTACATGCTGCTCGGTACCAATTCACGCAAAACCAACCTTGCTTTCCTAGCGACGGACGCTTCGGACATTAGCTGGGGCGCCCAGTTAGATGGAATGATAATGTCTAGAACGATAGTCTGGTGTTTGGACACCGAAATAAAGGAAATTGCACAGAAACCAGAAAGAATTGCTTTCAGTAAGAGCTGCAATTAAAGCAAAAGCGAAAGTTTTGAGCAACTCGCAAATACTAATTAAGTCACGTGAGCATTTTGGAGTGCCATCGTCGTTTTCGAAGTTTGATATACAAATGGCAGGTACTCCAGATGACTTGCTTGGCTTTATTACAATCGTACTTATCATGCTGTACGCGCAAAAATAGGGCGGAACACGGTGAACAGTGTAAGTTGAGAGGTGCACTTGACCTACTAACTTCAAGCCCGTCTAGATGCATGGGACATCTTAATAACAGTGGAGTGCCTCCCTGGGATACTCGACATTATTGCGTACAATTTATTTCTATTTAAACTTCCAGCAGAATGGCCCCTCCTGGCATCCAGCTTCCAGGTAAATTATCCAACGACTCTGTACTCCTCAGATAGACGTCTTTGCGAGCAAAGAAGCTGAGGCGTTGAGAAATATGTTCAACGCATTTAGCCGAAAGTGGTGGTTTCATCTGGCGTGGACTTTACCACTACAGAGCCTACTGTGTATGGGTAATTGGGGCTGGAACAATTTTGCCAACGAGTGGTAAGAAGCTGAGAAAGCAATGCTCATATCTAGATGGAGAGAAGTCCACGTTAAGAAGTACCAGCTTGGAATATTTGATTTAAATGGTGCATTATTGTAATTTTAAGCACCCATATAGGTACCAAAAGCAGAGAAACCTACATTTTAGGATCCAAATCAACTGGTTGCCTGGTTGCAAGATAGCTTTCCAGTCAAGGAAGCTGATGCTCGAAGGATCACGAAGGTCAGCTTGTATACTTCTTCTAGCGTCAAGTACGTAATTTAACTTTTAAGTATTTCACCTGATCTTTACATAGATGAAGGCGATTATCGTTTATAACATCATTGTAGATTATAATAACCTTTACTTTGGTTGCGAAAAGTAATTGATTTATGTAGGCTTACTACTAATTGCTGTAACGCTTTATTTGTTACGATTAAGGGTTCCAATAACTCGGCTTAACGAATTGCTATTGGCAATCAGTTAAAATAAATTTTAAGAGCAGCCGGCATATCCGCTGCTCCAGGTAGTATGTATAATTTTGCTAGCAACAGAGTGAAGGTAAATCAGGGCCTTCACATGAAAGGCCTTTCAGTTAATTTGAAACCAGTGTGACTTTGTTTTTTACATATTTATAATCTAGGGGATTTTCTTATTGTTCAATTTGAATATCAATCATTGGTTTTTCAGTAATGATTATAATATAATACTATTATTCTCTGTTACAGACCCTTACTATTCCTCTTTTAATAATATCACATAGCGTCGGTTCGTGGTCACCAGGCAGCTAATAAACACTTCTCTCACTGATGCTGTGCATCGTCACATGCCGAATAATAGTACAAGTTTTACAAAACAATAAAACTTGTATTATTTAGCAGAGACGATGCACAGCATCCTAATAAGGCCTCCTGGTGAGAGACTCTATGAAGAATAACGGTTCGAGCCCTCCCTAAGTTGACATCTGTGACCACGTGACATTACTCTGCGCTCATTGGTCGAAAGCTCATTGGACGAAAGAAACGAAAGTCGCTGTGATTGGCTAGAACTCGAAAGGGAAGTATGACGCACTCTCACTGATGCTGTGCATCGTCTCTGCTAAATAATACAAGTTTTATTGTTTTGTAAAACTTGTACTATTAATAATAATTTACCTTTTTCCATGTATGGGAACCTTAGTATAACATGCTTTAGCTGCCCCTTGATGAATTGCAAGCCAACATTGTAAACATCTCCTAAAATCAACTAAATTTTTATTTTCTTTTCTATTAATAATACTAATATTTGCTGCTTATTTTTTTTTAATACCACCAATCACCATATGTGGCACAAAGAAGAGAAGAGAAGATGTTAATAGAAAGGGGACAGAAAGTTATTGAGCCTCTTGTGATTATTTATTGGAGGAAACGCAACAGGAACATTTTGATGGTAGAGTTAACATGGCGGGCAAATGCTCGTGGGTTGGTGAAAAATTCTTGATGTGACTGCTCGTCAGCCACGTTTCGATGTCAGCTAGCGTAAAACCAGTTACATTACCACTAATATTCCAGATGTTCATGGGCGGCGGTAATTAACATCACATGAGTCTCCTGCCCGTTTGCCCGCTCTATCATAAAAAAGCAAGAATGGTGAAACCTAACATCAATGTTGAGTTTGAGGGTAGTTCTACCTCTTTTGAGAAAACAGCAATGATCTAACACTACTTTCCTTTTATTTTCTTCTTATTACTTTAAAATAAGACTTTTTCAAAATGCCAACAGCCGACTTAAACTGCCCACATATATTTCGCAGGGTTATTTGAGAATTTGACTTTTCTCAAAAACGTTAGGGTTTTCACAAAAATTCACTTAGTTAAATACATAGGTATATAATGTTTCAAATATTTTTTAATCTTATTTAAATAATTTTTAGTACTTAACGACTTCAAAACTAAAAAGCAAGTAAATAATTTTTTTCTATAACCGTAGTCGGTGCCATATGTGGCCATGTTTTCCCCAGTACCGACTTTTGTTGTATTTTTTTTTAATGAAAAATATACTTTTTAGTTATGAATGGTAGTACTCAATGTATAATGCAAATTTAAGACTTCTATGGTTTAAATAAGCTCCTCAAAGTAAATAAATTCAAATAAATAAAGTTCCTTAGAGTGTAAGTATTCAAAACCGGTTGTTGTTAATAATAGCATAATTGTATGGTCTTACCGTTTTTCATAATATGAGGATGTGCTGTGTGGCACGCTATCAACGACGACATGATAAGAGATTTTCTCTCCAATGTCTCGAGAGACTCGGGGCAAATCCTGATAGAAAAATATAAGATTTATTAACAAGTATGACACTACATGAAAACATATACATGTAACTAAATATGACATCAAATGTTTATTACGAGCACAATAGTAGGTACCACAAGATATCATAATAAATAATTAAAACAACTAAAGAATTATAAGTTACGTTTTCTATTATAGTTCTTATCCATTTTATATTAAAATTTATGTATCAGTCTCGGGAACTTGGGTTATATTTTTTCGTAATGCACAGAACTTGAGAACAGCCTAAAAACATTGGCTGAGGAAGTTGGAAATAAACCAAAGAAACGTTGCAACAGTTGTTAAATTAAAAATTTAGCACCACCCCTTGTCCTAGTTCTTGAGACTAATATATGAAATTATAAGTTAAGTCTTATAGAGTGGTTGGTGGCCAACCTAGTGTCAGAGTTGTTCGGGTCGCCCGTAGGCCTTTGACTTGACTTATCGACTGTTGTCAAGTTGTCAACAGACGGGACCCACTTTTACGTGCCCTCCGAAGCACGGAGACGCTCGGTTGAAATACCACTATGCGATCACCCGTCTAGTGACACAGTTAGTGCCTAAAGTTGCTTAACCTAACGATCGTTTACCGATCAGTGAGTGCACTCGGCTATGAGCGTCTCAATGAGACTAATATATAAAATTATAAGTTAAGTTCTTGATGTGATGATATAATTACGAAAATCATAAAATTTTATTCTATGCGCTTATGAATCATACATATTTTTAATAATTTAATCTCGATTAATTTTAATAAATACTATTTGTATGCAATCAAACACGTGCTCTAGGTATTTTTATCTCTTTTGGCCGTACATTGTATATCTTATCGTACGATATATCTAAATATTATATTTTGAGCAGAATAAAAGAATACTGTATTTATTTATTAGAAATAGCTGTCATTCGGATGGTTTAACTATGTCTACCGTTTGCAAGTGAACCGTAGGCGTGATATAAAAGCTAGCCTTAATAACAATTGGTCATTTTGATCTTAAAAAGCATATGCTTACTTAAACACTGTGGGCACTTCAGTCATTGCGTACACTTGATCGCCAAATGGATGCACAGATATTCCTGCGTTATCCGTTATATACTCCATTGGTTGGAAGAACGTAGATACCCTGGAAATATATTGCTAATGCTTAATGATTTATACGTTTTTAGTAAATAAAATTAACACGTTCCCTGTCCGCTGAGCCACATAATTACGGTTCAGTTCAATTGTTTAACTAATATCATGTCTACTGTCTGGACTGTAAATGGGTTAAAATATATGTTTATTATATTAATATGTCAGTTTATTTGGGCAGGCCCCCCCACAAGGCGGACTGATGACCTGGAGTCCGCTGGATGCGGGTGGCGCAGGACCGGTCATTATGGCACTCTTTGGGGGACGCCTATGTCCAGCAGTGGATGTCCGTTGACTGATATTATGATGATGACGATGATGTTAGTTTACTGATCAACAAAAACATTTCTTTTTTTATTTGATTGACCGGCCCGCTAGTAAAACTTTTTTAAATTTTATTAATGTACACTTATGTGTATATTTTTGAAATAATGCAAATTAAAAAAAATGTTAAATATGAGACAGGATTCATATCATGGGCGTTATCATAAAGCTTTTTTATGCAGCGAAAAATAGGGACTTTTTCATGTTCAGGATCTCATAGTAGGCTATTTTATGCAAGGCGAGCAACCGCATTCAAATTTTTGAGCATGCTTTCTAAACGTACTACTTAGCCTTTTATATGTAAAGTAAGGACATTGTAATAGCTTTACCGATCAAATATAGTATGGCAAGGATCAGGCACAGACTTCGTCGCGAATTCCGTGATGACGATTCGATTTGCTTTTTTATTTTTCTTTAACGTTTCCGTATTTAGAAACCGACATTGATAAGTCACCTTACCATCTTTTATGGCGAATCTGTAACAAAATATATTACAATATACAAGCTAGAAACTATTAATAGATTTTGCTATATAATTATTCACTAAATTTAAACTAGTTAAAACGTTTATTTTTCAGTAAATTTGATATATTTCAGATAGAAATTCAGGTTTTGGACTTTGGTAACCCTGTAAATAGCCTGTTTTTAATGGATGATTAAAATGTTAATTTTGTTTTTGATATATTTATTGCTCCGAAATGGATTTCATATAAATAATATTACATCTAAATTCTTTTACTGACATAATATATTTTTATATATTTTGAATAAATATTTTAACAACCAATATTACAACGTATTTACGATTGAAAACGAATTATTTTTACAAATATTACACTTAAACAAATCATGTTCACGGAGAATGGTATCAAGACTGCTAGCTGTATTTGCCCATAATTCATCAATTGCAATACCGATTCTTTGTGCCAAAAATGAACCATTCCTCCTGTTGATTTTTAATATTCAAACAGAAACTAAATATAGAAAAATGTTAGTTAATTCGATATACTTAACCAAAATTTTAAAATTATATATTAAATTTTACTGAAGTTTACCTGTGTAAAAGGGCTGATCCATCAAATACATGTTCATATTCCGAAGAGCCGATTTTGATTGTGCCTGGTCCGTTTCTTATTAGCGCTCCACTTAACCACAAAGGGACTTTACCTAAATATATTATATAAAAGATTTTAATAGAAAGTATACTTCTTTTTCAGTATGCATACTTTTCTACTGCTTACTGAAAAGAAGGTAAAACAATCGATAAAATATATCATCGATTAGTTCTACATAAATCGATAATATTTATTTTCGAGTATTGAAATGACGTTTTAATTGTCGTAAAAAAAGGCCACCTAGTACGCTTTTTAGCAATAGCGTCGATATATCGAAATCGATAAAAATCAGTAGAGATTTATCGATGTCTTTTTCACTTTCCCATTAAAAAAAAACACAAATTGACACCATATAGTATCTAGTTAAATTCAAAGTAATAGAAACTTTTTTTTCTTAATTACCTGTAGTTTTCCCTTCTAAAGGTTTCACGACTTCCTCTTCACAACACCTGAGCCAGAATTTCATGTCATATTCCGGATAGTACTTCTTAGTTTCAGTCATTTTATATGTTTATTATTTTATACCAATAATAACCGTTCGTCTGCAATTTAAAGTATAGACATATAGTTCATTGAAAAGTTACATTTGGGGTTGCGTTTTTTAGAGGACACTTTTTCAACCCCTATTTTCAAGATGGCGGCCGTGGGACAAGGGTGGCGACCCCACAAACTTGATTTTAGCTTTACACTGACCTCCCCTACACATCAAAAAAATAAAATTGCGTCCTCTAAAAAATGCAAGGTAAGGCCTAAAAACGTAGGTAAATGTTACCTAAGTAACATTTCAATGGACTAATAAGTTGTCATAAGTCACGAATCTAGATACAGAACAACAAGAATAAAGATTTTTGTAGAAAAATTTTGTTTATATTTGTATATATTGTTTACAATAAATTTCTTAGTATTCGATTTATTGCATTTTTATAATAATAATGCTATGGGAATCGTATTGTGTGATAATACAAGAAATAATGAGGTTTATAACCTAGCAAAATGGTGACAACAAGAAAAAGGTGAAGTGACCAGTGGCATTTCAAAATGGTCGGCAACGTACCTGCATGCCGTCTAGTGTTGTAGATGTTACTAAGATGCATCGCTTAAAATCAAGTGGCTTATCCTTCACCCATTTGCCCCCTCTAACATGAAAAGGAAGTGCCGCACTATTGCTTATCGTTAGCACGCTAGAGGCTAATTGTTAGTTTATTGTCATATTAGTAGAGCCATGCTCCTCCTAGCACAAAAGGGGCATTTCGACGGGAGACGTAATCCCCTCTCACAGAAAAACGGCATAAAGTAACAGTGACAGGTACTATTGGCTTTAGTGCGATGAGTGTAGGTGCCTGAGGCACAATACCCCACCCTCTTCGTTCCCTTATTTTTTCCCTTTTATTCTTCCCTCCTATTTCTTGGGTTCGCAACGCGCATTTGATACTTCAAGTATCGCAAGCGTTCATAGGTTACGTTGACTGCTTCCCATTAGACGGACCGTATGCTTGTTTGCCAACTGTCATGAAATAAAAAAAAATCGGCAACATATGTACACATATAATTGCACACGTGCATTGATTTTACAATAATAAATCATAATTATTGATTACGGTATAATTATAGATATTTTTCAGATTATCGAGATTACTATTCTGTTATTCAAACCTAATCTTATTGTGACATCATAAATTGCTACTCGATTAAGCCGTATGGAAAAGAATTGATAACTTTCGTTATCTCTTTATGAACAGCTGGAAACAGGATATTATGAAGAGCTATGTAAATTATATCCCTTTTCACGTATTTTTTTAATCGACAGAGTTGAAACTCTTAGACCATTTAACAACAGGACATGTCATGAGTGACAGTTTACTAAAAAATATTTCATCCATTTTTCAGGGAAGGTAAGGTAACCACTACATTGAATTATTGCACACAGACTCAAAAATATTTTGTGTCATTATAAACACACACTTGTAGAAAACTATAACACATGTCAAATACACCCATACTAATTAGTCAAATACATCAACATAACCGATTTTACGAGTGTAAGATAGAAAACGTAATAGGGAAACACCACTGTCGATAGTCTGTATCGATAATTTTATTTCTTATATTATTTTCATAGAAGCTATAAAAGTACCGATTGAACGTCATGTAAGTGATTTCATATAAATTAAAATGAAACAAAATTAAAGTGAAATATATATTAATAAATATTTAAAATTAAAAAAAATGAATATACAGGATAGGATAATAATAAAAACAGGCTAATCTAACAGGACCTAGATTTTATTAGATGCACTTAAAAATTGAGACGAATCATAGTCCCCACTTTCTGTTACAGGACTGAGTCCACTTCATTTTTAAATGCTGGTCTTTAGGAAATCTAAACAAAATAGGAATGCTATAAAAATCTAATAAGAAAATTTATTAACTTTTTTTCTATTGTTAATTTTAATTATATTAATATGTGTACGCATATTTGATATTTATAACAATAATTTAATATAATTTATTAATATTATATAATTTTATATTTCATATAAAATTTTAATAAATATATAACTTAAAATTTAATACTAATTAAAATGTAAAATTATTAATTTAAGTACTTTTCGATACTAATTTAGATTTAAGCCGCGAAAAAGCTCACAAATTGAAACTATTAAAATCATCTGTCTATTTTATAAAACATATTTTGTAAACTGGATAAAATTTTTAATATTTTTATTGTACGCAGTTATGACACCTCACTAAACATTTTGAAATAGTCTCGGTACATATTCTTAAAATATCAATATTTTTTCCGATTAAATTTCTTATTCCCTTATTAATAGAATTTAAAATTGCAGTAAATAGTAAAAAGATGAGTAAAAAGAAAGCTTAAATTGCTATTTAAATTCTTTAAAATCTTTTTTACTATTAAGTGCAATTTTAAATTCTATTATCGCGTTAGAAAAATTTGGTCTATTAAATTTCAGAGGGGAACGACCATGTGAGGCGTGTCCAGTTGTTAAATGATCTAAGATTGAAACTAGAAGAGAAAGTGGAAGATAGAAAAACTATAAAAGATTATTTTTTGTTAATTTTCGGTGTTATCATATAACATGCGCATTTTGTACCACTGACAAGTCTAAACAACATTCAATGTAAAACTTACTAATAATGTCGGTTATGTCGGTCATAAAAAGACAAACATTTAAAAATCAAACAACTGAATCGATTTTGTTGAAATTTAAATAAGACCAAATTCAACCACACAAGCTTCAAACAGATTTTATAAGATTTTCACCTAATAATGGACAATATTATTATTTTGAAAAGCAGTTCGAGAATAGTTTATGCACCCTTTTTTAATAAAGTTAAATAATTTCTGGTCGCTTAAAGAATGCATTTCTGACACTAGTCAGCTGAAGTTAAAATTAGAATGTTTTGAATTTTAATAATTTTTTTGTATCAATTAATGATTAAAAACTTTTATCGTTTAGTGCTCATCAAATCAAAGTCGCATTTAAGACGTAGAAAAAGATAAAGACCTTTAGATTAACAAAATTCAGACAAGGATACTTAAAATGGGCACGGGATATTTTTATAATGTAGGTAACTTAAAATAATTTAATTATATTCATATATATATATATATATATTAATATATCTCAATTTTAAATGAAAACCAACGTAAATAATGAAAAATTAATTGGTACATAATGGTTAAAAAATTAACACGTATTTCAGCTTTTTAAACATTGTTTTGTTAGAAGTTAATTTGTGAATTCGAGCTACAGCAAAAAAATTACCGACTTTAAATTATTTTTATTATGGTCTAAATTTTCCAGTTATTTTGCTTTAAAAAAAACCTTTTCGAACAAAACAGTATTATACAAATCCGTTTATAAATGACGGAGTTATTTTCCGACTCACAAAAAATATAAACATGCGAATTGAGTATCTCCTTCTTCTTTGAAGAATAAAATAAAAATAAAATAATAAAACTTATATATTATTTATTGTCGCTTTAATTTACAACATGCAGCAATTATTATTAAAAAAAATATATCATATCCTTTCATTTAATTACAAATTTAAGCAAAATGTAACTGTAACTTACGTATAGTATAAAAAATTGTGTCCAACGAATGTCCGGGATGTCGGTGAAGTGCCTAGACGTGTAACACAATTAATGAAATCTTTGCTTTAAGTAAATTACATAATTGAGATAATGGTAATACGATAACTCTGATAAATTATGTAAATCTAATACATAATATTGTTATAGAAATGATCTCAAACAACTTTAATTGGTCAAAAAATTTAAGAATATAATATTATTAAAATAGAACATAAAAAATAGTTGTTTATATAAAAAGACAAAACAAATTGGAAAGATTTACAAAAGGCTAATAAATTAGCAATATCTATCCTTTGGCATAAAACTGTCTAAAATTTACTGTAGGTGATTCCAGTAATGTACGCGTATATACATAAAAGTAAATATACTTAATTTTCAACAACTAAAACCTAAACAATAAATATTTATCTCCTAGAGAAATGTAAAATTATTAAGAGCCAAACAATTAGATTAGATTAGAGCATATCTACTTGTTTCGCTTTTGATTATTGAAATTTTGTATGAAATGCATTTTAAATTAAAGATTTTATTAAAACTACTTTATAAATTTTCCAGGCGTCGGGATGTGACGACCCCATCGCCCGATGTTGGGATAACCTCTGTCACAGCAGAGATTATTCCACTTGTGCAATCAGTCACACTGGTGGTAGGTCTTTTGTTGCAAGAGGCCGGCTAGGTTGATACCACCGCAGTGTCAAATATTCTGCCGCCAAATAGTAGTGCTTAGGCATTACTGTGTTCTGGTTTGAAGGGCACTGTAGGCTAGTGAAATTACTGGGCAGAGGAGATTTAAGAACTAATATCTCGAGGTTGGCAACGTGTGAGTGGCACCTACTGATGGTGCTGCAAGCGCTCATAGTCTACGGCAACCACTTACCATCATGTGTATGCTTGTTTGCCAACTTGTAACATAAAATCATGTTCATGTAACTGTTTATAGTCTATAGTAGAGGTTCTCAAACTTATTTCATCTACCGCTCACTTATACGTACGTATCCATGAACCATCCGACTGATACAGAATTGCGTTATTTAACAAAAGCTTGTTGCAACTTGATTGCTCTCACGCCTTTCTGGCAATCTTATAAAATTCTATTATTAAATATTGTTCGTTTTTATACAATGAAACGCGGCAAAAATATGAACGAAATAAGCAATTTTCAGTAGTAAATAGGTTTTAATTTCAGCGAATATTGAAAATATTTTCAAATTCGCTTATAAAACTAGATGAAATTTAAAATCAGCCATCACAACCGCTAAAACAGCCTCAAATTTTTTCCGGGTCCTTTACCGCTCTCCTCATGTCTCCAGCGCCCACAAAAAAGCGTTATCGCAAACTTTTAAAAAGACTGGTCTATATTATTATGAAACTGTTAGGTAATAGCTCTTATTTTCAGCTTCAGATTTCGTCTGAACATAAACTCTATGTCCGATTACTACCTTTAAAGAGCTCGGTCATTTAAAAACAAATATACAAAATCTGACAATTTTTATCTATTTTTGGACCTGACGAAGAACGACCTCAACAGATTTTAATACGGCTTCAATTGTCGATCAAAAAATCATAATCAAATATTTTTATTCAACATAAAAAGCATATAACTTATTTGTTGAAAGTTAAAATTCTACCACCGTCTCCAAACATTAAAACTCTAGCTGAGAAGAGCCGGCGAAACAAACTCAGGAGGTTACCTTTTCTTAATGTATTATTATGTTTTTTTTAAATGTCAAAGTAATTTAAATATCAAAGTCGACCTGCTGAATCTCTTTAGATTCATTTGAATGAGGTATATTTAATTTACCTGTGTAATTGAAGAATTAGCCACCTCGCACGGCTCAATTTGTTTACTGACTAAGTATTGTATAACTGATCGAAGCCATTGCAGTCGCAGGTAGAAGGTCATGCTATAATTTGACATTATAATAATAATGATGGTTTTTCTACTTCTAATTAATTGCCTTATGTTTTTACCAGGCACTTCATTTATAAGATTTTAATACGCGAGCTAAGTTTTATTAGTTTATCGTAAAAACAGCACTCGTTCTATCTGGCATTTTAAACTCATATTTATCAAGCAAAGACAAAATTATGTAGAAAAACAATAAATAACAAAAACTAGGGGTTACAATGTTTTTTTTATATTGTGGTTCCCTACAAGTGACGTTATATGTTGGTATTATTGATTTATTTTCAGTTAGTCAAATCAGTAATTTCTATTTATACAAAAACTAATCTTTATGAATTAGTTGTGATTATGACAACGGGTATTTAAGCTGCGTATCTGTCATACTTAGTCTCAGTCAGTTATCGTAACTCGAAGCTGAACGTTATACCTTCCTAGTGTTAAATAAAAGGAATAAAGAGAAATAATACAAGTGAAGTGTATTTCGTTTTCTTTCACATCCATAACCCTACAGGTTATGGGCCCAGAGGCTTCAAAGATATACAAAATAAATATTTATTAAAAAGGTGATAAAAGTGTTTGTGCACTACCTACATTTTGAATATGGAAAATTTAAAAATGAAGAGAAACATTTCACCGTTTAACGGTGAAAAATATAGCGTGTGGAAATTTAGAATACGTGCACTACTAAATGAAATGGATGTTTTAAAAGTAATTGATGAAGAACCGCCTTTTTTATTGTACAAGGATTGGGAGAAAAATTATTTTTTGGGAAAATGTACATGACGATGAAATTATGTTTTTATTAGACTCCGGCGCATCGGATCACATCATCAACAGGGATGATCTGTTCCTTAAATATACGAATTTACATTCGCCTGTCAAATTATCTATTGCTAAACACAATGAATATATTTCAGCTACTAAGCGAGGAAGTATCGACGTTGTAAGTGACATGGGTGTTCAAGGGGTCTTGGAGGACGTGCTCTTCTGCCGGGAAGTTCCATACAACTTATTATCCGTTTCAAAGATGCAACAAGCTGGACTGACCGTGGTGTTTGATCGAGAAGGTGCCCAAATACTAAAGGGAGGTAAAACCATAATACGGGGTAAGTGTATGAACAATTTAATTGCTATAGAGTTTGGGATACCTAAACATTGTCAGTCGATTTCTAAATCGCGTAATAGCAAACATTATGAATTATGGCATCAGCGTTTAGGCCATATAAGTAAAAATAAATTTTACAATTAAAGGCAATAACATGGTTGATGATTTAAATCAAATAGAATCTGTCGTTCCGAATGACAGCCTGTGCGAGGCTTGTATTAACGGAAAACAGTCGCGGTTACCATTTAATAAGACTAAAGATAAAGATTACGTTAATCGACCATTGTTCATAGTTCATACGGATGTCTGTGGGCCTATCACTCCTTCTACTATAAACAACAAAAATTATTTTGTTTTATTTGTTGATCAATTTACTCATTACTGCGTTACTTACCTGATTACGTATAAATCTGATGTATTGTCAGTTTTTAAAGATTTTGTAGCAAAAAGTGAATCAAAGTTCAATTATAAATTAGTTAACCTTTATAGTGATAACGGTAGGGAATATTTATCTACCGAAATGAAAAAGTTTTGTGTAGAAAAAGGTATTACTTATCACTTGACTGTACCGTGAACTCCTCAACAGAATGGTGTTTCAGAACGTATGGTTAGAACTATAACCGAAAAGGCTCGTACTATATTAAATGGTGCTAAGTTAAGACCAAGTATTTTGCAGATGCAGTTTTAACTGCAGTGTTTTTAATTAATATAACACCAACTAAAGCCTTAAAACGCCCTCTTACACCATTCGAGTTGTGGCATAGTAAGAAACCTACTATTAAATATTTAAAAGTTTTTGGTTCTACCTGTCTATGTCCCATAATAAACCAGTACATCAAAGTTTGATGAAAAGTCTTGGAAAGGAATACTGGTGGGCTATGAACCAAGTGGGTATAGAGTGTGGAATGTAGAATGCGAAAAATATTTTACAGTAAGGGACGTTATTATTGACGAGACCACTTATATGCAAACCAGGCCTATTTTAAAGCCTGAAAGGAATAATAATGAATATTCCTGTGAAAAAGCTGATACATTTAAATCAGTGTCATTAAGGTCTCGAGAGAGTAGTAACTCGAAATCAGATACTGGTAAATCTGATGATATATGTAAAAGT
Organism: Hestina assimilis; assembly: GCA_023373885.1. Lineage (NCBI taxonomy): Eukaryota > Metazoa > Arthropoda > Insecta > Lepidoptera > Nymphalidae > Hestina > Hestina assimilis. The sequence goes on along the minus strand of CM041747.1, from coordinate 9,600,561 downwards.
CCCGCAAAAATTTCGCAAAAATTAGTAATGAGATATCAATTTCACAATTAGAGAGTAATAGAGGTCAAAACGCAGATAATACAGTTGAGTTAAGGAGGAGTGATCGACTTAAAAGAAAATCCCATATATCTTATGATGAAACTGATAATGATTATTTAATGTTTGCTCAGTCTCTTTCATTGAATGTACCTATTTCATATAGTGAAATAAAATCTCGTGATGATTGCATTTTGTGGGAAAATGCAATCAAAGAAGAATTAAATTCACTTTTAATCAATAACACATGGACTTTGGTTCCAAAACCAATAAATAAAAATATTATAGATTATAAATGGGTTTTCACTATAAGGAATGATGAGTTTGGGAAACCTGTCAGATATAAAGCCCGTTTAGTTGCAAGGGGTTTCACTCAACAGTACCCTTATGATTATAATGAAACTTTTGCACCGGTTGCTAGAATAGCTAGTTTTCGATTTATTGTTGCGTTTGCAAACCAATTTGATTTGTTTATTCATCACTTAGATGTTAAGAAACGGCCTTTTAAATGGTAAACTAAGTGAGGAAATATATATGAATATACCCGAAGGTATAATAGGTAAAGATAGTTACGTGTGTAAATTGAATAAAGCGTTATACGAACTTAAATGTTGGTTACGGTGACGGCTAAATGTTGGTTTCAAGTTTTTGAACAGTCTCTTAAAGAAAAAGGTTTTCAAAATTCATCAGTTGACAGGTATATATGTTAAATAATGGCTGTGTGAGCAAAAATGTTTATTTAGTATTGTATGTGGATGATGTAGTAATAGCATGTGGGAATATTAGTATAATGAATGAAATAAAATGTTATTTAATGAATATGTTTCAAATGACAGATTTGAAACAAATTAAGTTATTTCTCGGTATTAAAATCAGCAGCCAAACTGATATAATAACCTTAGATCAAAGTTCGTATATTAAATCAATTTTAAATAAATTTTATATGCAAGATTGTAAGCCCATAAGTACTCCTTTAGAACATAAGCTAGATTATACAGCGTTGAGTTCGGATGATGCATATAATGCACCATGTAGAAATCTTATAGGCAACTTAATGTACCTTATGTTGTGTACTCGTCCTGACCTAAGTACATGTGTCAACATATTAAGTAGATACACTAATAACAATAATATGGCATTGTGGAAACTAAGATATTTAAAGGGCACAATTGACTTAAAATTAACATACCGAAAGTGTAATCATTATGATAATGTCTTAAGTGGGTATGTAGATTCTGATTCGGGTGGCAGTGATAGTAGTGATAGAGAAGATAATAGTGGGTGTATAAGCATTGCCAGTAATCCAACTAGTCATAAAAGATCAAAACACATTGATATAAAATATCATTTTTCTCGAGAACAAGTTGAAAGAAATATAATTAAATTAAATTATATTTAAATTAAATTATATTCCCACAGGTCAGCAATTAGCAGATACACTGACTAAGCCACTTCCGACGGTCTCCTTTCAAAAGTTGAGATCAAGAATGGGTTTGCAATAACAATTTTTATTTATTAATTGTTAATTATTTTTGACATTTTGTGATTACCATTTTTGTTTATATGGTCTGGTCAGTTTTCCTGGGTTTTCTGATCCCTAGCAACGAATGTTGGACCATAATGATTGTAACACTCCCAGGGAAGCATTAGGAAGGTTTAATGATCTAATATAATAATTTTATCATACCGATTAATTTTGAGGGGCGTGTTGGTATTATTGATTTATTTTCAGTTAGTCAAATCAGTAATTTCTATTTATACAAAAACTAATCTTTATGAATTAGTTGTGATTATGACAACGGGTATTTAAGCTGCGTATCTGTCATACTTAGTCTCAGTCAGTTATCGTAACTCGAAGCTGAACGTTATACCTTCCTAGTGTTAAATAAAAGGAATAAAGAGAAATAATACAAGTGAAGTGTATTTCGTTTTCTTTCACATCCATAACCCTACATTATATTTTAACGCTTTTTTCAAAATATGTTTACATATCTATTAAAGTTACACAAGGGTACTTGATGAAGTATGTATATATATATCAGAAAAAATATCAGATAAAATGCATATTATTTTTAATATTACAAGAGCTTAAAAAAGCTACAAGCTGTATAAGTTTACTTTTTTTCGGAAAATTCAAACACATGATATACGTTACGTCGCTTGTAAACAACATGAGCGTTTCGCTTCGCGACGTCCAGTCTTAGCATATCATAAAATGTGTGCGTTAAAGTTTGATTTTATTCTAATATTTTTTATTTTAATCTTAGAACGTAAAATTAGTGGGGCTATTTATAGATAGATAAAAATCGTTTTTATTGTCATAGATCTCCATATATTATTTTACATAAAACATTTACATATTATATAGTAACCTAACGTTATATTTTCATAGATTGATTTATGTATTTTGATAACACGTAATAATTATATACATTGAATTATTAATTATTCATTGATAAAAATGTTCAAGAAAGTGTTGGGTATGTTTACCCAACAAATGCTGAATGGTAGCCATTTTGGAACAAAGCACGGTAGTATTTTATTTTTAATAGCTTATTTTTACTTTTTTTTAACTTATTTTATATCTTTTGTTATTTTTTTTGTTCATTTTTATTATTATTAGTTTTTTTTTATATTTGTATTTTTTTTTGTTTTAAATTGTACTCAGCTGTTTTTCCAATAAACATGTTCTTTCTTCCTTTCTTTCTTTTTCTCAAAATTTAAATATTTATTAATTACGATTAAATAGTCATCTAGGCGAATTCTTTTAAGATTTTTTGTAAATGAGAATATTGTAGCTTGTGTAAATACAATTTTTGTTGTTTTCATTGTGAATATACTAAAAGCTTTTTGAAATTTTATGCGGATAAGACGGTCGAAAACAAATTGTTATATTATTTATGTAAAAAGATCTTATAATAAATTCAAAATTAACTTCATTTACAAATATTGAAGAAACCATTTCTACGTGTGAGTTACAGGGCACACAGGAAATTAGTTTTCTAAATAAATGAGTGAGTAGCGTTTTTGACGACATTGTGGCGAGATAGATTGTCATTGTGTATATTTCCGGACCCCCGACACAAGATATAACTATCCTAAATGGGGGTCGTTGAGTGTGTAGCGTTTATTTATTATTTATTTTTTAAGTTATTTTATTTATTTATTTGCATTATAATAGCTGTTCACATGGTAAAAAGCTTTTTCGTAATTGTTAATTCAATACAATAAAAATATATAAATACGCAAATTATAAACTATAAAACAACCCATACGATGTGAATAATAATGTTTGCGTAATTTTAGTTATAAAATTTTATGAAAGTGAAACTTTTATTTAACATTATAAAAGACAGTCATAATAATTAATATTAAGCTGAATTTTACATTTATGTAACAGCTATAATATCATTTAAAAAAGTAATTAGATGCCGACAATTATTGTTTCTTTAATAATGTATACCCAGCTGCATACAATTCATATATTAAATGGAAAATTTATTGTCTGTTAAAACAGGAGTCAAAGGTTTATGGATGTTACCAGGTCAAGGAGATGTTTTATACATAATAACGTATAATATCATAAAATAAAGTTTTAAGGTGAGTTAAAAATAATAATAATAATAATAAAATTCTTTATTGTACACCATAAAAAAATTACAAAAACATTACAAAATCAGATAAATTGGTACAACCAGGCGGTCTTATTGCTAAAAAGCAATTTCTGCCAGACTGTGACCTGTGGGTATAGGAGAATTTTTATGATAAATAAGTAGGTGGCATAAAAGATGGGAGAACATAATGAACTATATATTAAATCATATATCTTTTGTATACACAAATAAAATAGATAACCAAATACTTAAATATATAAAAAGTATATGATGTAATTATGTAATTATGAATATATATATATATATATATATATATATTTAATATTTTTTAATACATATTATATATATTAATATCAATCAATCCAAAAATATAAAATAAAGAACTTCGACTTGACCTTGTAAGCTCTCAAGAGCACCTATTACAAATGTACGGAATGTATTGAATTGAGCGGCAATATTGGATAAAGGTCTGGCGCGGAACTGCTGGCCAGTTCTCTCTGAAACTCTGCCATCCTAGTATTAAATGTGCTTGTCATGGATTGTTTTATTGACTCCATGTTGCATGTTTTATTAGGTTATGAAAACATAGCACTTTTAATGAAATGTTTTAATGGAGTGGATGCTGGTAGGTAAGGGAAGTTATAATTTTATAATTTAAGAAAGCATAGACCCATAAAAACCATTATACTTAATATAAAAAAGGGACAAGTAAAAATCTGCGTGTACACTTTGCAAGCTACCCACGAAAAAAAAAAAAAAATGAATTTAAATAGAATAAACTTTATTATACACCACTTAATATAGCGTTTAATATTAGAGGTGTGGCTTAACATTACTAAAAGAAAATATTAATGTCTGATAACAGTGTTGCAGTGTGATGGCACTAAGCCTCACTAAGAAGTATGTATGTGACTGTATGACTACGTTTTAGTGACTTCCAAACGCGTCAGCGTATCCTTCTCTACCATAACAAATCTGTTTGTCCTATGAACATCGACAAAGTCATTTTAGTGATAAAAAATCTCTCAGACATCATGAGGAAAACTCGACGACTTTATAGATTTTGTATAAACATTAAACATATAATTCAGTGACAATTCATTTAGTTGGGGATTAATTAGTTTAATTATTTAATCTTAGTTTGGCTCAGGTGCTGGTATAATTTATATTATAGTGGTGTATAAATTTATTTAATAATTTATTTTATTCTTCCTTATACCCTACTGACTTTTCAGATACCCGCCAAAGATCCCTAGCAACTAGTTCATTATTTATTTTAGGTAACACAAAACGCTCTTTACAATCCACGAAAAATTTCCCTGTGACGTTCTCACATTCTTTTGCTACTGATAAATGTACGACTGTCTGGGACCCATCTTCAACCGTTCGAGAACAAAACCAGCAGACTGACTTAAAAAATAACCTAAACAGAAAATTGCCTTCATTTAAAATATTCGTCAGAATTATTCCAGGATGCACAGAATTCACAACGACACCAAATTTCTTGAGCCTTCTTGCAAGTTCTTGATGAATCACTAAGTTACATAGCTTACTGTTAGCATACATAGTTATTCTATTAACTTCGCCTTTATTGATTGTATCAAAGTCTATGGTTCCAAATAAATATATTAAAGAACTGACATTTACAATTCTACTCGGTTGGGATTTCTTCAATAAAGGCAATAACAACATGGTTAATAGAAAAGGTCCGTAATGATTGACTTGCATCCCTTCAGGAAGCCCGTCTACAGTGTAGTGGTCTCCAAAAGCACAAGCACCGGCATTGTTCACGAGAACGTCAAGACGATCTTCTGTTTCTAGAATGTTCTTCGCAAATTTTCTTACCGAAACTGAGTAGCGTAAGTCGACTTGCTTGAAAATAACTTGATGATTACCGGTTGCAGCAATGATAGACTCCTGAGCAGAAATTCCACGCTTTTCATTTCGACACGCGAGTATTGTTCGAGCGCCTCTCGCCGCTATTTTTAGGGCTGTATGATAACCTATACCACTGCTTGCTCCGGTAATGATCACTACTTTACCTACCATCGATGTTTTACAGACACATTTCTTAATACTTAATTTTAAATAGACGCGTATAATAAATGCTACTAATAATCCAATAAAAATTTCGCTCCACATTGTGTTGTTCGACTCAAGGCCGGTAAGATACTAAATGAATACAATACAATGAATGTGTATTATAAATTCCACAATGTAGACAGGAAAATCTATAATTATGCCTTTTTTATTCCGTATTAGGAAGCTTGGTAGGTTTTTGCTTAGATTTTTGATGTAAATGTAATTAAATGATCTTCATTATCATAATTGTCTAGTTCTCAATTATTTTTTATCGTGTTTAGTTTTCCTCCATTCTTCATTATCTTCATTTAAGGAATTCTATTAAAAAAATCGAATAGAAGTCTTATTACTTCGTGTGGCAATATTTTTAATGAGAACCCCTTTCAGAAAATATCAATGAGTATAGTCTGTTAAATGTAAGTTGAATCATGTGCTTACGTTTTTGGGTCTCAACCGTATGCGGTATGAAGGGGGCCGCGTTTAGTACACTCCGTCACGGTTGTTTTAGTTCTTTCATTATAAATTATTAAAAATTAAATTAAAATATAAATTAGTTTTGTCAAGTGGGTTAACATTTATTTCAAGATAATGCCTCGACCACAATCAACTTTAAGGAGACGGGAGAGAAGCATGGTATTTGACGTTTATAGTTATTTTTTAAAAGAAAATATATAACTAATTCTCTGAATAATACTGCGGAAGATACGAAGAAGTCTGTCTCATTATTAATAATGTACATTAACTTTTTTTTATAAATAGGTACCTAACTTTTTTCTATACTATTTAAGTATTTATTTGTTTATTCTATTTAAGTAATTAATAACGATAATAAATAAATAATTAATTGAATTTAGAAGAAATAATAACTATATTACATAATTACTTCCGTTTTCCCACTTTATAAAGAATCGATTTAAATAAGACGAAACCAATATTTTTGTCTAACATTTTTGTCCATTATTGTACCTGCGCAGAAGCGGCCATTCTGGTTCAAGTTACATTTAAGGAACTATACTAGAACTTCAATATTAAAAAGCTACTATTAGAGCAGATGCGCTTTTAGACCAGCTTTTTAATATTATAAATTTATATGGAAATAAGTTTCTTGAATGAATTGTCTATATAATTATATCATTGATTCAATTATGTTAACTCTTTGAAAGATTGTTCTGCATACAAAATTCCTAACCTAAAAACATAAAATTTGCAACATTTTTTTTCCTTTTCGTGGCATTGCAAAGCGTGCTAGCCCTTACCGAGTTCAGATAGTAAATTATAAAGTTATTGATGGAAAATATATATATATTATATAAGCTTGGTTTCTTAAATATTCAACAATACAACACAAAATTATATCTTATTTATGTTACTCATACAATATTATATTGATATGAAGCAGTCTTAAATAAATCAGAATATCTCCCGATTTAATACCAGAATTTAGAATAAGTTTATTTCGTTTTATCCGGGAAGAACCATCCGTGAAAGCATTTAGCAGCTTGTGACGGGGTTTTGAATTGTGCTCTTGCGATCTCTTTTAAGTTTTTAGCGTCTAACACCAACAGTGTTACGGAGTGGTCATCTTCACTCCACAGAAGCGCGCTAAGCAACACACCATCATCTTCATCCTATAATAAGATAGAATAAAATCTAATAACTTTTATATATTCGATATATATTCTAATCTTTTATCTTGATTTATGTCATCAAGACCTATCGTTGAAAGCAAAAATATTTTTTTAAATTTAAGTTTTGTTTTCTGAATGTCAAGATGAATATTGTTGGACTGAATGTCAAGATGAACTTTGTTGTGATCCGAAGAACTATGAAATAGTGACTAACACAGAATATCAAAATACAGTAGTAGAATCTATATGAAGATTCTTCTTCGTATTAGCATTGTTCCCGGTATTTTATTTACCTAGGATCAACTTATTACTCATATTCGGATTTGACAGCTTACTAGTTTTTACACAGAGCGACCCAGTAACTCATTGGATAAGAGCAATTTACTTATCAAGAGTTTACGATTGATCGATTGATCAGATGTTATGTGATAACAACCGGGACCGAAAGCTTAACGTGCCCTCCGGGGAACGGTGAGCACGTTACGCCCAGACCGAAACAGAAATATTTTAACAAACATCTGCCCCAGTGGGAATCGAACCCGCAACCGTCGATACTAAAGGCCGACTCGCTATCCACAGGGCAACAATGGTGTCACCAATGAGTGCATTAACACTCATTTAATATTTATAGCAGACTACTGATCTTAAATGAGTGTAATCGATTAATATCAATACATAGAGAGAACCTCACATTCATTTCAATTACATCATCTCTCCTCTCTTTCCTATATACCTCAGGTAACAGAGCTTGCAGAGAGGGAGAAAGAATAATGGCTTTGCTGCTCATAAGTGACGCTGCTTAGGGTAACCGCTTTCCATCAGGAGGGCTATTTATTTATACGCTCATGCTTTTGCAAAATAGTTAGGGATTCGTGAGTTTAGCAGTTCTAGGTGCGGTCAGTCTATAGATACGTTACCGCTTTAGGGTACTTTAACTAAACCTCTCTTTGCTTTGGATTGTAAGCAAAGAGTTGGTCCCAGATATTATAAGATTATTAATTATATGGTAAATCAAATCAGACAGTGACTCAAAAATACTGACACAGATGAAGAATATTGGTATAACAAATGATGATATGATAGATTATGTTACATATATCTTTATATACAGTATAATTCTACTGTCCTTGTGTATGTAACTGAACTCCTCCTAAACGCCTGGACCGATTTTGATAATTTTTTCCGTGTATTCCGGTGGATTCGAGAATTGTTTGAATTAACAATTAGACCCAGTAGGGGCACAGCTATCGGGTCTCACTTTCTTCATTTTCTTGGCAGGACAACGTCTGCCGGACCCGCTAGTATGATATATAATATAATAATGTTTGTTTATAATACCTTAGCATCAGGCCGTGCAATGAATACAGGCTCACTAGGATAACACTTCGGTTCACGCCATATCGTAACCTCGCCAGTTTTCGTGTCAACTTTGACGAGCTAAAAAGAGTTTATAATATTAAAAAACAAGGACCAAATGTAACAGTATTGTGTTAACTCAAAAATATTTACCCCTCCAGCATGTCCCGTATCAACATCTGACGTAATGCCATAGAAATATCTATAAGGTTTTCCTGGAATTTTATAAACAATAACAGTTAGTTAGGATTGTAAATTGACGCGAATAAGCAATACCATGTCAACCCACAAAATTGAAAAAACTGAGTTATATATGCAGTAGTGTTGGTAAATGGCTGAAGAACATTTTTCTTTCATATTTGTAGGGTTTTAAGCTTTAAAACTTCTAAAAAAGCCATTTTTTTTTAAATCATGCAATTTATGTATTATTTTAAACTTTTTGGGTATATTATATACGAAATATGCAGAGTGTACACTTATTTTTTGTGAAAATAAGTACAAATAACTTACATAAATCTGAAATTGCCAAAAACTTGACCAATACATAAAAAAATTCATATAAGGCAAGTTGTTTAGAATTTTCAAACGCGTTTTTCTCGAAATGAAATTCGTGTGAGTTGACATGGTATTACTTATTTGCGTCCACATATGGATTATTATTTTATAGATAGAAGCCATTTTGTGCTCTATTTAAAATAAATCCATCTCAGTGAGTGCAATTATCTATGGCAGCTACACACGGCCAAGTTTGTTTGTATGTTTTTATGTAGTTTTTTTTTAACAACAACAAAGCTATTTTTCAAATGCATAATGTAACTAGGTTATATTATTAGGATTTAAAAATCGGATTTTTAACTTTGTATATCAGCTTAAGCGCTAAGTAGACATAGAAGGTTTCTAAACAGTTATCTATTACCTGTCGGGTTTGTATTCAAATATTTGTACTCACAGTGTTGTGAAACATGTTGAATTTGTATTACATAGGTACGTAATATTTCAAATATTTCACTATTTGAAACATTACGTACCTATGTAATGTGTTAAACGAATTTTGAGGAAAGAGGGGGAGAAGGAAGAGAAAGAGTATAGAGAATAGAGAGTTGCTGTCTGTCGCAACAGAACGAATACTGGTAATTCACGTCCATATTTACATATGAGACTTTAAATAAGGACATGTCCTCGCTTCGTTCTGGGTACTATTAGGTATATGAACCTTCCGTGAACAATTATCTAAATGATAGTGTACACCGCATCAAAATCCGTTGCTCGAACTGCTTAGGAGGCAAGAGGTTGGCTTAAGAGGAGTTAGCGGAAATACAGACGGACGCGGGAAACCAATTGTATTTCATAATATGCAGAGAAGTGATCAAAATTAAAATACCATTGCATAACTTATAGTTGATCATCGGTGCTTCGACGCCCATGTCAGCGAGCAAACGTGATTCGACTTTACTTAGCGGCGGCGCGTCGAGAGGAATCTCAATCCGCTTCGGCCGGCTTTTACACCATTGACCAAAGTCGGGGTTCCTTTGCATATCCTGAAAATGTGTTTAGTTTTTTAATATACAAATTATAAGAGTCGTTAACATTGACAAACAAGCATACGTTTCGCCTGATGATAAGCAGTCATCGCAACCTATGAACGCTTGGGATACTCCAAGTATCACATGCGTGCTGCCAACCTAAGGGATAGAAGGTAAGGGATGAGAAGGGAAAAAAGGAAGCGAGTAGAAGGGGAGATTGGGCCTGCGGCGCTCTCACTCGTCGCACGAAACGCAACAGTACATAGTGTTACTTTACTCCCGATTTTCTGTGAGAGGGTAACACTTCCCCGCCCCATTTGCGCCGGCAGGAGCATGGCAGCATTTTAATATTTTAATATGACAAATAAATCGCCAAAACTCACGTTCAGCGCTGAGGTATACATGGCGTCGATGATTTTCCCATCTTTATATGAACACAAATCAATCATCAGCATACCGTCCTGTTCGAAGCAATTTATAATATGCATGAAATATATCGTATCTGTGGAATAACGCGTCTCTACGCCTGTCTCCCGATGTATTAGGACTATATTCGTCTGAAAACAAAAACACAATCGTTAGGTACTCGATAATTAATATTAATTAATTTGTGTTTGTATAAAACTAGGTTGCAAAGGTAAGCATACGTATGTCGGATGGAAAGCAGTTACCATAACCTGTATAATTTTCTGATCCAATAAAAATTCCATTAAATAATCTGCTGGAATCTGAAAACTTTGTAAAGTATTAGTTGAATTTTTTTCCACCCAAAATACGAAAAGAACTGTTAATGAAAATTATCAAGAACTACATAATACATGCGAACTCCGTTTTTTTTATATTCTGGCAAAGCTCTGCTACGTTTACACTACCTACGAGTCGCTCATAGCCGAGTGCACCCGCTGATCGGTAAACGATCGGTAGGTTAAACAACTTTAGGCGCGGTCAGTCACTAGATGGGTGATCGCATCGTACTTCGGAGGGCACGTAAAAAGTCGGTCTCGGTTGTTGACAATTTGGTAACATTCGAAAAGTCAAGTCAGAGGCCTACGGGCGACCTGCACAATTCTGACACTAGGTTGGCCACTAACCACTCGATAAGAAGAAGAAGACCGTAGTGCCTTAAGACGTACTGAGAGGGATGTGAGTTTAGGCCTCCGGTGCTCACACTTATCGAACTAAGCGTAATAGTGGTATCCAAACTTCAATTTTCTATTCTCTTAATAGTATTGAATCAGGTACTTCATTTTTTCTTTCCTACTTTGAAAAGATACTTTATTTTACGGGAAGAATAGTTGGCAATGTTGGCATGTTACCTCGCATTCGGGATAGCTGACGAGAACGGACGAAAACGGCTTTGCTATGACGAGACGACGCATTAAGCCTGCTAGAGATATAACTAGCGGCTGTTCTATTATGATGAAATAGTTCTCCGTTATACCTGAAATTTATAATCACAATCCCATAAAGTTTTTTACATAATTCCAAAATCAAATTAGTAAAAATGTATATTTAGCTACAACATATTGAAAAAGCATTTTCATTTACCAAACGAATGCATATACGCGGGATTGAAGCGCCATCTTGGTTTTGTGCTGCCGACTATTTCTGTCGTCTCGAACATATTTCCTGAAAAACATTCGAGATATACTCCTTCAACATTCACATAGCAAATTCTACAACGATAACTGCGATAACAACTAAGATGTAGGTACATTATAAATAATACATTAAATATAAGCTGTAAATCCAACTAATTAAGAAACAAAAGGTTGCAAAAAACAATAAAGAAAAACATTATATAATTATTGTTGAAGAATTAATTATTTTATTTTTCTTTTTATTTGGATTTGATTTTTACCATATGGTTTATATAATTAATTACCTTTTTCGCTGTAGGGAAATTTCACTACCACGTGACTGATGTTTCTTTTTGAGGTATTCAAGCCCACATTATAAACATCACCTAAAAAAACCATATATTATAATTACATTTTTATATACATAATATATGTATGTTACATATAAAAAAATTTTGGTAATCTTTTTACAGTAATAGGCCCTTCCTGGTCTGAGGCCTCAGGCCTATGTCGATTAAAAAATATAAGCTTGGGGTCCACACACAAATTTCGTCACACCTAAATGAGGTAAAGGATCGACGAAGTGTGACGTTGTGTGACTAAAGAGGCGTAAGGTGTCCATGACGTCTCATTTCAATCTCTGAGGGAGGAGACTGACACATATGATCAGATGTGTCAAGGCAGGGGGAGAGGTCAAGAATCATGAAATTCGTGTGACGTCATGTATATGATAGATGATGGATAGCCCAAGAGCTTATGCATTATATTTTTAATTAGCACAAAAACGAGTAAAATTTAATTTGAAGAATTCTTAATTTCAATGAAAAGGGTATCTTAAATTTACTACCACAACCGACAACCGCAAAAAAATTAATCTACCCAATTAATTTTACTATACCCACCATTTGGCATAATGTGAGGATGAGCAGTGTGGCATACTACTAAGGAGTCTTCAAGCTTCTCTTTACCAATTGTCTCAAGAGTCTCTGGATCTAATCTAAGAAAAAAATATACTTGTGTAACATTTTCTAGGAGGAAGGCAAACAAATGATGTATATTATAATATTTTATTCTGTAAAAAGTAATAGTTGTATGGCATGACACATGTAAATCAATTTTCATTTGTTTTTATAAGTAATTCCGAATAATATTAATAATAGTATTTGGATTATAAAGTACGTACTATAATTTGCACTCACCTATACAAAACCGGTACTTCTGTTAACGCGTAGATTTGATCTCCGAAAGGGTACACTGAAACTGCTGTGTTATCTGTTTGATCAGGGGAGAAGTCAAAGAAAGAAGATATTCTGAAAAATAAAAGAAAAAAGTGTAAGGATATATTTTAACTGTAAGTTCTGATAAATTATTAACAAGTGCGATTTTGGCATGAGTACTGCTGATGGCCCTATGGCTTAATGGGCAGTATCCCAGACCAAAGTTGATTCCGTCATAAGAGATCCTCGCAAGACCGAACCAAGGCTTATGGTATCATCTAATAAGACAACGTCATATTTGATTTAATGATAGATGATGAATGTGATATTATAAATTAACAAAGAAATTGTTTAAATAAAGATTGAAATGTTAGCTCACTATTATTTTAAATATTTTTTGATATTTTCTCTTTTTTAAAGTTCGTACAAAATTGAGTTGTAAGAAAATAATATAAAAATTACCGCTCAAATATTGTCCGACATGGATCCGGCACAGCTTTAGTGCCAAACTCCGTCACTACAATGCGATTCGCTGTAGTATTCTTTTTATATGTCTCTGAACGGACAAAGCGGCACTGGTAGGTCACTTTACCACCTTTTATAGAAAATCTGTAAAATTTCACTTTTTACTTCACTATTTTTTTTTTCATAAGTAGAATAATTATAATATCGATAAACATTACATAATTGATTTTTTATTAATGTATATATTAGCACGGATACCTGTGTATCAGCGCTAAACCGTCGAATACGTGCTCATATTGTGAGGTACCAATTTTGTTGACACCGGGACCGTTTCTCATAAGACTTCCTTGGAGCCATGTTGGAATAACACCTAAAACGAATTAATGCTAATTAATTACTTCGAAACTCACTACTATTAAGTCATAATAGCTACATATGACACATTTGATATCTAAACCCTCACTACAATTATTTTAAAGCAATTTTGTTTTTAATGGTAAATAAAAAAGGTAATTATGAAAAAAATACATAGTAACGGAAATCATATTCATCATAATTAAAACGGTGCAAATTACTCAAAATATTAATATCAAAAAGCCACAATTGATATAAATATTAAATAATAATGTAAAGCGGTTTTTTGATTAAACGATCCGACACATCGACACCTATGTTATATTACGGTAGACGACAATTATATTTTAAAAATATCTGCTTTACCTACATCGCAAACAAAGAAAAAAAAATTAAGCTGTCAAGTAAGCTAGTTCCTTAAATGTAACTTGAACCAAAATAGCCGCTTCTGCGCAGGTACAATAATGGACTAAAATATTGGTTTCGTCTTATTTAAATCGATTCTTAATAAAGTGGGAAAATGGAATTAAGTATATAATATAGTTATTATTTCGTCTAAATTCAATTAACTATTTATTTATTATCGTTATTAATTACTTAAATAGAATAAAACAAATAAATAGTATAGAAAAAAGGTTAATGTGCATTTTTAATCACTGTCACTTATTGGCATGACACCTTATCTTCTCAAATAAAATTAAATGTTGACACATCTGACAAAAATAAATTATTTTTAAATTTAATATTTAATGATTTATTTTTAAAGAATTAAAACAATCGCGAGCGAGGGTACTAATCGGGTGTAGCGTCGCCGCGGTTCTATAGTTACGCGGCCGCCTTCATACCGCATACGGTTGAGACCCAAAAACGTGTTACTGCGCATGGTTCAACTTACATTTAACAGACTATACATGTTTTAGTTAAATACATCGAAGACTTATATTATACGTAAATTATATTCGAGAGGGTTCATTTCTTACTAAATATTATAATTTTAAATCCAAGATTTCAGAATACATCAAAAAATTTAGTTTTGACGAGAAACGGCCTTGAGTGCCAGAGATCACAGGCTCGATTTTTCACACGGCACAGATGTTTATATAGGGCTTTACAGGCATGTGTTCCAGTCTGTGTTTGTTTCCGGACCCCCGACACAGAATATTACTTTCCTAATGCGGTAATTGGTATGATTCAATTTGGTGATATGTTTGCAAATAATAGATTAATAGGATGTCGTTGACATTACATGCCGACATGGAGCACTGGATGCAATTGCATCACACATCCTTAATTTGATCACGTCGAATTTATGGGGGAGACCGTAGCACTGTCGTGCTATTTCAGTCACCAATATCGGTTATAATATATTTTTAGGAATCAGAAGTGAGTAGACTTTTTAAAGTAACAATTTTACTATTTGTTCATTACAAATAATCGTAATATAAATAAATCGGTGAGCGGATATAATTACTGGTCTTTCGAACATATAACTTGTAAATACCAATAATAAATGAATAAAATGGTTCACGACCCAACCGAGTATAGCGAGCTCAGACTGACATTCCAGTTTTCCCGCCAAATTGATGTTGTACTATCTTCCCTTTTTTATTAAAAAGGCCGAGGAATAAATAAAGAGGCTTATTTCTTATAATATTATATTTATCGTATCGGCCAATAAAAAAGGTTTAAGACAAATATGAAACAAATACTGTGAATAAGTTGAGTAAGTTAATTAGCTCATATAGTTTAAAGAGTTTTATCCTCTATCTACGAAGTCCTATTCAGATCATCAACAATTATATAAATTATAAACTACCATGAAAACCTATTAAAAAAAAATAATCATTAAAATCTGTCAACGCTAACTGTCTAGTCAAATTAGACCTAAAGTCGTATTGAAGCTGCAAGAATTCGCATAGAGCTAAAGATGGTAGGAATGTTCGGATCATCAATCTCGTACAAAATTTACTTACGGCCAAGCGTCACAAAAATTGGCTTTTCGCTTTTTCAGAAAAACGGTAAGTTTTGTCAAAAACTAGGCAAAAATGGAAAACATAAAATTCTAACTGTCTAAAATAAATAAATACGTTTTGTGTTTTGTTTGTACCGTTATATCTCAGAAACAGCGGCTCTTAGGAAAAAAAATATTAGCACAATTTTTTTCTAGATAATTTTATTTTACAATGTTCTACAATTTCGGTCGAGTAATTTTTAATAAAACTTACAATTTTGTTAAAAAAATGCGAAAAACCTGTTTTTGTGACCTTTGACCTTGAATAATTTTTTTCCAGGTACGGGATTGATGGGGGATGACTTTTCAGATTTCACATACAATGGTGCTCCGAACAGTCGCACAAATTACTTGGTCTGTGCCAATTTTTCTACCCTTGCATATCTGAATGGGGGGCTTAATTATAAAGTAAATCCAAAATTACCTGAGACTTTTCCTTCTAATGGTTCGTCGATCTCCTTTTCGCAAGACCTGAACCATAAACTCATGTCATAATTAGGATACAGTTTCTCAGACATTTTTACGAGCTAAAAAACGTATCCGGTAATTGAGGTGACTGGTGCGCTAACTGGATGACGCTATTCACACCTAGCAAAAAGTTAAGAAGGATTATAAATTACAGATTTTATGCTCATATTCGTGTTAATTTTATACAATTAACTATAATATATCAAAGGCAATGTTAAATTATATATATATAATTAAAAATTGCTTTGTTAATATAATATTCATATTATTCACTTAAATTTTTCCTTGGAATAAATAAAGATATATGTTTTTTATAAAAAAATATATAATAATAAGCAATAAAAAAAAACATAAAATATTTATAACGGTGCTGTGACATGCTTCATGAACGGTTTTATAAATAAATAAATAAACGCTACACACTCAACGGCCCCCATTAGGATATTGATATCCTGTGTCGGGGTCCGGAAACATACACAATCACAAGGACAAATACACCCAGACCGGAAAATATGCTTGCATGGTCAATACAAACATATAATGCTCCGAGCGGGAATCGAACCCGCGACCTGTGGCGTTTAAGGCACGGTCGCTACCGCTGCGCCACAATGTCGTAGGTTTTATTTTTTTACTAGTTCTCATAGATTTTGCTTTCTGATATGTGACTCGAAAGTCCTTTTGAAATGCCGATCTTCACTGTAATCGCGCAACTATAAAAATAAACCTCGATAAAAATTGTTTTTCTCTTTTATTATTGCATTACATGCAACAATAAGCAGATTCTGGCAACGAAGACTTATTTAATCACTAAATCTAAATAACGAAAATTAAAGACTTTTTTTATAAATAATAAATATTTCATTGTAATATATGAAAAATACATGAAATGTAAAATAAACATCAGTTTCAAAAGAATTAAGAAACTATGACTACAATTGAATATTTGCAGTTGTTATAACACAATTACGATTATTATATACGTATCGGTAGTCGGCACGGTATATCTGAAAATTCATTTTGTTTTTTCTTTACTACAGTTGCGCCGCGCTATTTTTAGTATTAGTCACAAAGATCACTATTCTAGGGATACAACATATTATCGGGATGAAAAATATTTTATTTACAGTCGTTGTGTATGAGTAAGCTCAACCACATTCGCACGAAAAAATATTGTGGTTTTGCTGTTATATGTATAAGTACTAAGATAAACCAAAATTAAATACTAATTTGAATGAAATATTTTTACAGTCGATTATTTTTTTAGGTAAATACATTTTTTTAAAATTATTTTAGTAAATAATAAGTAGTTTTTTTTATTACGCTTACTTGGTTTTCGTTGTAATAATTCACAATACTCGTTATATCAATCATTCACTTTTCTAAACACATTTCCCAAAGAACACCGTTCACGTCTGACCTTATAATAGGACGATGACTGACTGAAAACTGTGTAAACAGCTCGAAATAACATCACTCGTATATATTTATCTTTAAATGGACGCTATTTGAATAAGCTGATCGTCACGATAGTCCTGTGATAATTTTTCATTTTCAATGTTAAGTACTTATTGTTGTTATTTATAAGCCGTATAATTAATACAGGCGACGAGCCTAAATTAGTGTTTAAACAGCGTATTATGTATGGTTTAATCAATACTCATCCCGCCAAAAATAAATAATAATAAAATAATGCGTGGAGTCCCACCGCAAAGAAGAAGTGAAACTTCGTAATGTGGAAATGAAAATAGGAAGGGGTAGAAATAGATTTTTAGGGAAATCATATTAAGACAAACTTTATTACTTATTATGCTTACAATTCACAATTGATCGCATCTTTTAATTTTCATTTTCCGGTGGAGAAATATCCAAACCTATATATAAATAACATTTAAAATTTCTTATATTATATAATCAACAAGTACGTATTTGAGCTAACACGCTATCACTGTTTACTTCGCTGCATAGCAAGAATACCACGCGCATGTGATTGAGATCTATCGACTCACTCTCTTTCTCTCTCCTACTTTCTACCTTTGTGTACCTTTCTTTTTTCTCCCTCATGCCTTAGAATATTGCACGCTACTAGCGTTAAACGTTTAACGCAACCTTGTTGGAAATCGCATTAGAAGTTTCACTTCAATAATAAATAAACGCTACACACTCAACGGCCCCCATTAGGATAGTGATGTCCTGTGTGGAGTTCTGTAAACACTTAAAAGGACAAGGACAAATATTCAGACCAGAACACATGCCTGCATGGTCATTACAAACATCTGATTCTAACGGAAATCGAACCCGTGACCTGTGGCGCTTAAGGCAGGTTAAAATCGAAAAAAAAAATTGTGCATAATGTTGTTATTTAGATTGACGTATCTATTTATCATCTTTATCACAGAACAACGTTATCTTTTAGATAGAGTCAATCTAAAACATCTTGTAGGACACAGATGACATATGGGCTAAATACAAACTGAACTAGTTTTTGACTCTACAAACTGAACTAGTTTTTGACTCTACAAACTGAACTAGTTTTTGACTCTACAAACTGAACTAGTTTTTAACATATTTCTAATTTATTAATTTGAATTGTGTGATAAGGAGTCGAAAACTGGTCTTATCGGCATCTGAAACTCATTAGCAAATTGTTAAATATTCTAAATGTATGTTTTTATTTACAGTAAACATACACATAGATAGTTATTATCAAATGATAGAATGATAGGACACGCTCGGCTTGTATCTGATAATTTTTGTTTTTTTTTATTATTTCAAAGAATTGGAAACTTCTCAATTCGATTGTTTTTAGGGGTCTTTACTCAAAGGGTAAAAACCTTACCCTACTCTACCCTATTACTAGGGGTACTTTGTCCGTTTGTCACCAGACTGTATCTCATGTTTTTTTTTTGTAGCTGTGTACCTACTAAAACAGACAAACGCGATTTTTTTTACCCGTTTTTGCTTGATATTGATAACGGCAACAGGTAGATGCTTAAAATGACAAAAAATATTTAATTATATATTTACTATCAAAAATAAATAATTGAACTAAAATGAAACAAATATATAAGGGGGGTCCCATACAAGGAAGGTGATTTTTAAGCGATTTGATAGATAATGGTACAAAACCTTCGCGCGCTTTTTTTTTTTCGAAATGTGTATTGCTGTTGGCCCTACTGGCCTTGACAGCGTCACCGAGCGGGGGGGCTTAGTACAGAGACTCAGCCGTGATACGCAGCGCTCACGGGGGCTCAAATTTGATTCCGTCCTTAGGGTGCGGCGAAGACGGAGTTGTGTACGTGTCTGTGCTGTGTA
This sequence comes from Hestina assimilis, assembly GCA_023373885.1. Taxonomy (NCBI): domain Eukaryota; kingdom Metazoa; phylum Arthropoda; class Insecta; order Lepidoptera; family Nymphalidae; genus Hestina; species Hestina assimilis. The sequence continues at coordinate 9,580,915 of CM041747.1, read as the reverse complement.
AGGGGCATTTTCCAATGTAATCCTATCGTCAGAGTCCTGCAGGACGTGCTTAGGATGCCTAACTTTTGGCAGTTGGTTACATCGGTCTGCGTAGATACAAACATGTCTAATCAAAGGATTTATATGGAAAGTAGTTTGATCGAAATAGTTTTGCGATAAGTGCTTCAAATGTTTGGGGATCGAATCAATTTCAAAGTCTCCATGGAGGACTACGTTGCGTACATACCACGGACAGCCCGAGGCCATGCATAAGAAATGGTTCTGAATTATTTGTAATTGATTTATTCGTGCGAAAAAACAGGGCTGGCGTAGGTCAGAGTTAAAATAATTCATTGCACCTAAGTCTAAGATATTGTTTTCAGGTGTGGTCATCAATAGATAATTTTCAAATATAATTATCATTAAAATTCGATTTATGTGATTATTTTATGAAATAACCTTTATCCTAAAAACAACTTGATAAAAAATAATCACGTATTATTATTAGCCTGTTCCCTAAAGAACACACTGTGTTTATATGTACTGATACAGCCGTCAAACAAAAACAAGTCCATAGATTTGTTGCTCGCAGCTCAAATTAGTAGTAGTAAAAATATATTATTATTAATTATTAAATATATTATTAATCATTATTATTAAAATAAGTATGGCGTCGCACTGACGTAGTCCATGAAAATGACAAGTGCGTTGCCTTGCAAGGTCGGCTAGTAATAATTAGTAGACTAACAAAACTGGCGCGATCATCGAAGGATGTGTCGTCACACATTGAAACAGTTATTTGGAGGGGCGCGCCATGTTGCATGTAGTAGTTTGTCTAAACGGGATTAATTTTAAATAACTCATAAAATACTTGATGTAAGCAGTATGAAAAAATGGAATATTAAGGTATGTGCGTGTGTATAATCTGAAACTATTTATGACATAAAGAAACAAAAACATAACATTTAAAAAAATCAAAGTCTCGCAACGCAGTTCTTCTACTACAAAAAATAGTGGAATCTCACTTACTATTCTTCTATGTTACTACTAGGATGAAATAGATATTTAGATACAGAATTATTTGTTACATATCTCTAAGTCATCAATAATAGGACCGATGAATATTCATCATTATCATATGATAATAAATTAAAAAATGATATTAATATTAATTAAAATATGATAATAATAAATCCATTCGCTATCGCTGTGATTAACACTAGAAAGACGGAAACATAATCTTACCAAGAAAGACGGCTAGGGGTCAAATGACTCCTTGTCGTAATAAAATTTTATTGAATATATTGCAATGAATATTTGGTTTAAAATACATACGTATCGTTTTAAATAATTGTAGCTTGTACCAAAATTTATTGAAAATTTTTATACTTAATATTAATTTTTGATTGATTGCATTGTCCTCATAATGATTTTTTTGTGAACAGCATATATTTTATTGGATTTATTCTTGCAAGAAGAAAAAAAGAGGGGTTTTATTGTAGTAGTTACGGCTGACTACCCCTGTTGGTGGTATTGAAGCAATGGAAGAAAATTCCTTCGACATGTTGCTGAGTTCTAAGGTTAGCTGGAGTGCAACATCTCATCGACACACTTTGTTGTTTATCTCTTCTGGATATAAAATAAAATTTTCAGCAACGAGATCAAATATATTAAAAAAAACTTCTACCGGTCTTCTTTTTGATGCTGCTTTGACGCTGTATTTTCTGGCCATTTGGTCAACAACATCAACACCATATTATTTCATTGGGAAATAAAATGTAGCTCTCCCACTCACTGAGCTTCAACATGTGTGCATTTTTTATATGACGCAAAATATTACCCTCAAGTTGCACTTGCCAGGCAGAAATCTTTTTTTTCTAATTTGAACATATTCAGCGTTTGCTGGATCATAACGTAAAGATTGTAAAGATAGTAGGTAATATGCGATGGTCGCTAAGCCTCGATATTATAACATAACTAAATAATAATGTTTGCATCTCGATAGTATTCGTTGCATACCAACGAACACCATTTTTCAGAATTCGTGCAATAACAGCTATAAAAAATAATGTAAATATTATGACCTCTTCTCAAGTATGTATTGTTGTCAAATGACTCGGTGCCGTCTTTGTAGGTACCTAAATGTTATGTTTATTTATTATAAAACGATGATATGACAAAACATCAATGGTAAATTGAAATATAAGTCATTTTCTTAAAAGGCACGAGAAGGTGTAGTACAACAATAAATAGTTTCGCAATAATCGAGCGCTAAACTTCAAAATGGGTCATAGTGTTAATAAATTAATAAATAACTTTTATTATATCTAAAAAAAATCCAAAGACATTTTTATGTACAGTAACGCCAGGACGAGTACTATATTCAGTGCCGGATTAACTATGGTAGCAAAAGTAGCAATTGTTACGGGCCCCGTACGAAAAGGGGCCCCGCGTATCCAAGTGGCGGGCTTGTATCAAAAGTATCAAATCGTATCAAAAGTATATTAACACAGTTTCGGAAAAAAAATTAAATACGTCCTTTCTTTAATGGCACGGTGTGCAAATAAACGTATTAAGTAGTGATTGTTCGTACCCATATTACTAAGATCCAGACCCATAGCGGATCAAGGGCCCGGGGATAAATTTGCTACGGGCCCCGCGCTTGCTTAATCCGGCACTGACTATATTGCTTGCATTGTAACAAAGCTATGTGATGTTGTGGGTAGCTGAGGTCCTAGCTGTACTGTACACTGTACAGTCTACACGCCCTACACTAACACAGTATCTAACTATCACCCGTATAGGTTATTTCCTATGCCATATTACGAGTAAGCCATTTAACATAATAGTTTTCTATTGTGTCTGGTTCCCAGCCATATGCCAGTCTATTGAGTGCCACTCTATTGTCAAATGGGTATATGGGTAATACCATATAATATAGTTCATTCACCACCACAGGTACCATAAGAACGCGAGTTAACGATGCGTAAATGTCAAGTACTGCATTTTCATTTTTAGTATTAATCAAGAACTAATAATCATTAAATTATAAAGTCATATTTTGTTTTTTTTTTTTTATGTTAGAAGTTGGCAAACAATCATACGGCCCACCTGATGGTAAGTGGCTGCCGCAGCCTATGAGCGCTTGCAGCACCATTAGTAGGTGCCACTCGCGCGTTGCCAACCTCGAGATATTAGTTCTTAAATCTCGTTCACACAGTAATTTCACTAGCGTACAATGCCCTTCAAACCGGAACACAGTAGTGCCTAAGCATTACTATTTGGCGGCAGAATATTGGACATTGCGGTGGTACCTACCTAGCCGGCCTCTTGCAACAAAAGACCTACCACCAGTGTGACTGATTGCACTGGTGGAATAATCTCTGCTGTGACAGAGGTTATCCCAACAGCGGGCGATAGGGTCGTCACATCCCGACGCCGGTATATAAATATAAGTTTATGATATTTGACCAAGGTTAGCCTTTTCCTTGTCTGCTTGTAATCTGGCCTGTGGTGTAAATAACAATCTAATGTAACTTGCGGTTATCGGATGTTGACTTTTCTCAGTAAGGGACGATGAATAATTTAATTTGAACTCCTTATTATTTTTTATCAGTCATGTAATTAAGTAATTACATGCGCTTTAGTTTTTACATCGTCTTTGTTCTTGATAGCTATATACCTAATATGCTAGATAGATAGAAACATAGATATGTAATTTGCAAATAATAAATACCCTTCAATGTCGTAACAGAATACTTTACAAGGACAGTACACATACACATCTAAATTCACATTAAATTAATAAATATTATTATAAAAAATTCTATGCATTTTTGGCACACTTGCAGGACGCTTTAAAATGAAGATTTATATGTTCCGAAAACAAAACAAAACAACGGAAAACATTAGGTTTGGATAAATAAAACATATTTCAATGTATCTTGTAATTTCTTTTCCTTTGTCCAATTTTCCTAATTTCAAATTAATTAAATTGCAATTCGAAACAATCAAGTTCCATAAAATAACAAAGACGAGGTTTCAATAATTCTTAAAATATAGAGTATAGTCTACTCGTATACCAAAACCGTAAATTAACATGCTATGGCATAGCCTTTCATTACAATCTTACAATTACCGAAGGTTTGTTGTGATTGCAACGTCACTCGCAGGCTTTGTCTCCCATATCATATCGAGGATACAATCATTACTTTCTAGACTTTTCAGGGCTACGCTAGTTTAAACGAAAATGGCCTCTACAAACTGGCCTCTAAAATTTGACGAAGTGTTCAAAATATCCACCTTATCTTTACGTTATAACTTTTCCCACCCACATATAACCTTGCGTAACAGGTTTTGGATATTGAAGATAATATTTTTCCGAATTATTTCTTTCCTTTGCTTCGTTTTTCTCGTCAATTCGATAATATTCCATGACATAAAGGCTAAAAAGTACACCGAAGCCATCAAGAATGGCATAATGGCCATAGTATCTGTAACTGTGACTTTGAAACATAGCATACTTGTGCATCGTCAGGAATCCTTTAAAAATCTTATTGACATCCTTGACACAGACTACATGTTGGCAGAAGAATCATCAGAGGAGGAACAAAAAATTGTTTTAAAATATGCACAGAAAGGAATAAGGGTTTGTCGCTTCTGGCTCTTTATAGGCTTTCTTACTAGTTTCATGTTTCCAGCGAAGGCTCTTGCTCTAATGAGTTATTATTGTATGAAAAATGAGTGCCAGCTGATCCCAATGTTTGATCTCACGTATCCACAACTGATTAATGAATACAAAGATTCCTTTTATGTGTATACAGCTACATTTGCTATGTGCTTCTCGTTCGATATCTTTGCCATGACCGTTTATATTGGCTTCGATCCTCTCGTGCCGATTTTTATGCTACATTGTTGTGGCCAATTGGATATAATGAGTAGACGTATGTCCAAAGTGTTCACAGAAACTTCGAACACTCATGAAATAAAAGAAAACTTAAAACATATAAATGTAAAACTCGTCGAAATCTATAGGTTTGAATATAACTTATAACTCTTCTATTTCAAATAAGTAGTAACTTGTGGCAAATTTTAATTTTAATTGAATTTTTTATTTCAGGTTTGTAAAGAAAGTTCAAAATATCGTCGTTATTCTTTACGAGTTCAATATGAAAACTACAACTTTTCTGATACCATTTTCAGCGTTTCAAATTGTAGAGGTAATATTTATAATAGCATTCTGTTTAATTTGGACTGTATTCAAAATTAATAATCTGATTTTTCAGACAATCCGGAACAGAGAAATTCCTCTAGAATTTTTTTTCTTTTTCTTAGGTGCTATAATACACTTTTATATACCATGTTATTACAGTAACCTTTTGATGGAAAAGGTAAGCACGAATCTGTCATATTCTAAAACCTAATGTATTATTACTACCTAATTTAAAGATATTTTATAAAAAATTATAGTAATCATGATTATCTGAACTCATTACGAAATAATGTAATGCCTTATGTGTGTTTCATTATGTTGCGTTTGTCACCGTTTGATGTCTTAAGGCGTATTTAAAAATGTATCAGTTAATTGTTACAAAATTCCATTTGAGGAATCCCAAATTTTTTTATTTAAGAGGGGGCAAACGGGCAGGCGGCTCACCTGATGTTAAGTGATCACCGCCGCCCATGAACATCTGCAACACCAGAAGGCATGCAGGCGCGTTGCCGACCTTTAAGGAAAGAATAGGCTCTTCTCTTGAAGGTTCCCAAGTCGTATCAAAATTTTAATTACAATTATACTAATCGTCTTAGTCAATTTACATAGGAGTATAAATATAATATATTACATTAAAGCTAATAAACAATCAAATATTAAATATGATGCCAATCATATTACGATTAATCTAAGTTAAATAGTCTAAGTTCTCAAAGATCTATCATAACTCACGTACTCATATTATATTCTTTAACCAGCAATTTTTAAATTCCTTTTACAATCTTTATAAAGCACTATTTTATCTTTTTTTTAGAGCGAATCATTGCGTCAAGCCATATATTCGAGTGGCTGGGAGAAAGAACCCAATATACAAATTCGAAAAATTATTCTATTCATGATGACAAGGACGCTAGCACCACTCGCCATTAAAACCATTTTCTATCCGATATGCTTGAATACATTTGCTGAGGTATAAAATGAACTTTTGTATGGTTAGATAAATGAACGGCTTGGCTTATAAGAAAACCATAAATTATAATACTTAAAACTACGGTGTTAGGTTTCATAAAAAAATCAGGATTCCATTCAAGTTATGGACAACAAACAGGCGTTAAGAAAAGAAACACAAACGTTTGTAAAGACCTGATCTAGAATTTCTTTTTTACGTGAGAGAGGGTAACGGGCGGGAGGCACATCTGATGTTAAGCGTTTACCGTTGCCCATGAAAACATGTAACACGAGACGGCATGCTGTGCGTTGCCGAACTTTTTATGATGCAACTAGTTATAGGCTGGCTAATCTCAAAACATGGCTTACGATCAATCACTTCGCGAGTGAACTCAACGTATCATGGTAACTAACCAGGCGGGCATTTAAGCTCTATCTCTTCACCATACATCCTTTCATATATTTTGTTTATTTGTTATTTTGGCTTTGAGGTAGCAGCACAGGCTATCTCAAATTGTTATTATTATTTGCAATTTAATTAAAGTTACCAAGTAAAGCATCTTATACTTTTGACTTATACTTTAACTAGCGGCCCGCTCCGGCTTCGCACGGGTATAAAATATATAGCCTATGTCATTAACTGAAAAAATGATTAAAATCGTTAGTGCCCGTGCCCGCACGCGTTAAATGTAATTATTTACATCACATTAGAAACCTCAAAATTATTTTTTTCTCCACTATTTAATGGATGTTATTATACATATAAACCTTCCTCTTCAATCACTCTATCTATTAAAAAAACCGCATCAAAATCCGTTGCGTAGTTTTAAAGATTTAAGCATACATAGGGACAGAGAAAGCGACTTTGTTTTATACTATGTAGTGATATTTGAGCATAAAAAGTCCAGTGAGGCCAGATTACCGGCTATTAATATTGCCTTTGTTTCAGATGTGTCGTCAAGCGTACGGCATCTACAACATAATGAACGCAGCTTGGACATAAAAAAACTCGACTACAGCAGTGCGTTAATTATTTATTTTTAACGAAGCTTGTATTTTAAATTTACAATGATTGCTATTTTTTATTACTTTCATGCTATGCACATTTACATGTAGAAAAATGTAACTGTATCAAGTACGTGTACAGTATTTTAAGTCGACTACATGGTTACCTTTTTCGTCTTCACTTCGAAACCTTTTACCTTTACCTTCCTGTAATGGATTGCACGGTATGCTCTTTTAAAAATGCTGCGAAAACCGAAGGCACCGTAAGGATACTTAATTATCAAAATTAATCTATATAAAATGGAAATATTTAGTTGAAGTAGTCTTAATCATATATGAACATTTCAAAATTTTAACAATTGTTTAATTTTTAAAGGTTACGTTAGTAAAGAAGCAACATAAATTTAAGATTTAGAATATAAAAATATTATTGCTTATGAAAGTTTTATCGATAGTCTGTGTATAAAGTGGAGTGACCACTTTGCTAGCTAAAAAAGTAAGTTAACCAATAAGATACTTTAATAAAATATCTAAAAAAAAACTAAGACGAGTTATATTATGACCACGGTCGATTATGACCACGGCGAGCGCGAGCTTTAGACCCGAGCTCTCTTTCTGCATTTATTGTTTTTAATTACACATAACTATAAATAGCGACCATGGCATAACCCTAAGCAGTCTCTTTATAGCAAGTATATGTATAAAATTATCTGATAATGGAAGTATTTAAATATAAATTGTAAATTGAAAATGCTCTTTAATTAAATATTTTAAACGAAAAATACAAATTATTTTTTCGATTTATATTTAAATGCTAAACAAAAATTAATTATTGTATGTATGATTGTGTATGTTTTTCAATTAAATGCCGGTTAGGTTTCATCCCTCTCCACATTCCTTGAATTCGTTTCTTCTTTTCTTTCCGTCTCATCCTCTACAACGATGTGACGTCTATTTACAAGCCCTCATGATGGTGAGTGGCTGAGTGGTCACGTAAACCTCCTATATACCTACGGTAAAACCACCAGGAAAATGACATGCGTGTGTCTGTAACACGCATGTAATTCTTTAGTAAGTATTTTTAGTTAAGAAAACCTGGACAGAAAATTTGGATAGATCCTGCCAAGAAATATACAAATATAGAGTTGGATAGCAAATATTGTTTCTAGAGTTAACTTTAAAAGCAGATAAACAAATTATCACACACAATACACGTGACTAAAGGAACGCGAACAATTAATCTTACTCAAAATATTGTTATTTCACATATTTAAAGTTGCGGAGTCAATGGAAATGACCCCGTATAAAAACTTTTAACTACTTATACACATTTTGTAAACGTATGAAGTAATGGTTAAATAACAAGAATCTTTTAACGACCTCGTGGCGCAGCGGTAATGAACCTGCCTACAAAACGCTACAGCTCGCGGGCTCGATTCCCGCTAGGAGCATATGTTTGTATTGACCATGCTGGATGTTTTCCATTCGGGGTGTGTTTGTCCATGTCATTGTGTATGTTTCCGGAACAAGATATAACCATCCTAATAAATGTCGTTGAGTGTGTAGAATTTATTTATTTATTAAAGAACATTTTATAGAGTAGCAGAACATTATTTTTATCGTTAACGTAAACATAATTATAATCGTTATTTCCATATCTTTCACACAAAAGATTCTTTCTTCATTAAAGACATATAAATAAGAACAAAAGATGATAACACATGCAAATTCTATGAACGAATGTGGTTGGTGAATTGTGAAAAATAACGATTTATTAAATACGAACAACTTTTATATGACTAGAATGCTGCTTTGTGACGTTTCATCAATACGTAATATATGAATGCCTTCATCATTTGTTATGATTCGTGAGCATGTTAAAAATATATGCCACTAAAGAAATAATAACTTATCGTAAAATTTACGTTCGTAATTACGATCTCTCGATGATCTTACCGTGTAAAGAACATAACGGAATTGTAATCTTTGGTTTTATTTAATTCCTATTATCCTTAAGGAATTTTTAAGAATTTTTCAAGAGCGTTCAATTCTCTACAAAAATACGTGGAAGAATTTTCTTTATGATCCCCGACGGTCTAACAATAAAAATGCAGAAGAATCATAATAATTTTTTCCATGTTATTCTTATGGAAATTAGAAAAATGCGATGCGAAGAATCTTAATATTAAAAATTAAGGACTCATCTTTTCACAGTAATTTTTTTACACCCAAAAGAAACTTTTAAGTCTGTTTGGAAGATTGTTTTTTTAATAATATAATATTTATTTTATTTTTATTTTGCGCTCTTTAGTTTTGAAGACGATTTTAATGTGTTTGGTCTGTGTAGTTATTATGTACTAGAAAAATAAGTTCACTCAAAATTTTTCATGATACTTTGATATAAATTAAATTAATAAATATATAATAAATTATGAAATACCTTTGTAAAATTTATTTTAATTATTAAAAAATACACATAATATCTAAAAAAATACTTTTGCACAGGCAAATACACTTAGATTTTCGTGATAAAATCTACATACATTATATAATTTGGCATTATAATAACAATAATAACATTTATATTAATCAAAATATCTTATTAATTTCATCTCTTCAAGATATCCTTTTATATCCACTCATGGTTACGGTTTGTCTTTGTTCGGTAGGAACCAACCGTGTAAGCATTTAGGCGCTGGTGAAGGTGTCCGGAACTGCGCTCGAGCACACTCCCGCAGGTCACGTGCATCGAGAACCACCAATGACACTAAACACTCGTCTGCTCCCACGACGAGAGCGCTCACGATCACTCCATCGTCTTCCTCCTGAAACATATATCTTCTTTTTTTGTCTCTTTTATCGTATTTTGCCGTTTCTAATAAATAAGGTCTTATGATTAATTTAGGTATTAAATTTTTTTATTTAGATCACAGTATGATAATTGAAATTAATATTGCTCCGGATTTGTCAGGTTACTAGTTTTTACACAGAGCGATTGCCATCTGACCTCCACAACCCTAAGGACAAATCAAACCAGCATTTGATGAGAGTAATTTATTTATCAAGAGTTAACGATTATTATCAGATGTTGTGATAACAACCAGGATCGACAGCTTAGCGAGCTCTCCGTGGCACGGTAAGGGACCCAAATGGACAAACGCCCAGACTGAAACAGATATTTGTAAGATCAATGCAAACATAGGAATAGGCAGACTCGCTACCCACAACGCCACAACGGTGTCAAATATTTCGATTACATAAGATTATATAGGTATATTAGTGTTACCTTAGCATGAGTATTTGGCACAAAGACGGGTTCGCTAGGATAGCAATCTTTATCCCACCAGGATTTTGTTTCGCCTGTCATCGTATCCACTTTTATTATCTAGAATACGTAGTTATATTACGTCGCTATACATATATACAAAATCTTATAGTCTATTTCATTACTAAATAATACTTTGTAAAAAAAGTTTAGTTGTGAAATACATAAGTACATGATATAGAGATTATTATTGTTAAAAATAGCTCCCTACCCTTAATTCCGTAAGCGCTAAATTAGAATGATACTTGCAAGATTCATACACCACCTTGCCAACGTACTGCGCATACGTTTTTGCATACTTGCCTGTGGTTTGCCGGACAGAATGATGTTTACTTTACCTGCTTCATACATAGGCAAGGGTTACTCGTAACATGATGCAATATACCAGTAGGTTTTCACGTTGAACAGGCTATCTACTGCAAGATTATTTTGACATTAAAAGTTTCCATTACAAAATCTTACACATCATCACTTACTGATCCAGGATTTTCAGCATCCACATCTGAGCTTATAGCGTAGAAATATCTATATGGCCGGCCTATAAAATAAATACTATTTTTGAAACCAATAACAAATATAAGGACTTTAAAAATCAAAAAGGAAAAACGAACTGTTGCGCATTATATTATTAATGTACATTCACATTAAATATACTTATTGTTAATTATAAAGTGATTGAAGCCATACCGTTATGCAAATCGTAATGAATTCTAGGGGTTTCGCAACCTAGATCTGCTAACAGCTTGGGCTCTACCTTGGTTAAGTTTGCAGCGGCTAAAGCCATTTCTAACCGTTTGGGCCTACCGCGAAACCATTCAGCATAGTCGGCGTTACTTTGCATTGACTGAAAAATTATTAAACATAATCATAATCATATCAATGACAATAAAAGAATTTTCTATAATTTTCATCAATTTTTTCAATCACTTTGAGTGTGCTTAAAAATTTGGATATACCAAATTTTCAATTATTTTATTTTTATTTGGGCCAGAAAAACCGCCGTTTAAGTTTATTGTAATGAGTGGGCTAAAACAAGATTATCTTAAGGAAAATACTTTGTTTTGAAATGTAGAGTAAAAACTCTTACGTAATATTTATTTTATTTTACTCTCCCTCTTCGAGAAGTACAAGTAGCCCCGTCATACGAAGCCACGAATGCGAGATTACAAAATAATAATAATTATTAATATAATTATTTAATTATTATATAATTTAATATTTAATTAACAATTAAAATAAATATTAATGTATGTTCGTATCAATTACTTTATTTTCGTTCTTATTTTTATATGTATATATTTATATATTAATCCGTTATTGTATCTCATTTATCTTATCTTAGTATTTTCTATTCATTAGTAGCAGCGCTCGCGGCATGCTCGCGTAGTGTACCGATTTTTCTTTTTGCAATTTATAAAAGTAGCGTAAGGTACTCTTTATAACATCAGCTATTTTGCCAGTGTTAATAACGGTGGAGCCATTTTAATACGATGGAACAAACAGACAAACAGACAGACAGACAGACAAAAATTATAATTTTTTTTATATACGTACCAAATAAACGCTACAGACTCAACGACCTCCATTAGGATAATTATATCCCGTGTCGGGGGTCCGAAAACATACTCAATGATAAGGACAAATACACACAGAAAGAAAACTTGTCGGTATGGTCAATACAAACACCTGCTCCGAGCGGGAATCGAACACGTGACCTGTGGCGCTAAAGGCAGGTTCGCTACCACTGCGCCACAACGTCGTCAATATATTCATTCATATGCATTTAATGAAAATAATATTAAGCATCATAATGAATTTTTTTACTTATAATATTGAAAAGGAAATTTCAAGTACTCACTTCAATGGCATGAATGTACATAGCGTCCAAAACTTTAGCATCTTTATAGGCGCAAATATCAACCACCAATTTACCGTCTTTCTCAAAACAATTTATTATATGAAGGAAAAATAACGTCTCCGTACGATAACGCTTCACTTCTTTACCGCTTTTCCGACTTAGCAATACTATATGCGTCTGGAAAATATAACAATATATTTGAATATGACGGGTCATAATTTTAAAATGACATTTATAATATAACGTATTAAAATTTGATAATTCTTCATGTTCTTTGATGAAAACCAGCCTATACTCAACCAGCCAAATACTACACTCATACAATAAAGAATACTGTATTATTGCGATTGGTTCGATGAGGCCCTAGACGCCGCAACCAACGCCCGGCCCATCTGTACCTTCCATTTCGTGATCATTTTCTCCCGCTCCTGCCTCTCTACTCAGGGGGGAACGTATGGTAAGGTTTCTGCTAGTAACATAGACTGCGTTAACTTTTTATTTTTATTTTCTGAATGTGTATTGCTGTTGGCCCTACTGGCCTTGACAGTGTCACCGAGCGGGGGGCCGAGTACAGAGGCTCAGTCGTGAAAAAGCCCGCACGGGGCTCAAATTTGATTCGGTCCTTAGGTTGCCTCCTGCGAAGCCGAACCACGGCTAAGGACGTCATCGGTGATGGAGGCAGCGCACTGAGCGCATTCTATACGACTCACCCGACGGTGTGAGCGCGACGCGACGTGCGAAACAAAGGACCTCGTCCTCGCCGGCGAGGACGGTGTTGTGTGCGTGTCTGTGCTGTGTAAGGGGCATTTTCTAATGTAATCCTATCGTCAGAGTCTTGCAGGATGTGCTTAAGACGCCTAACTTTCGTCGGTTGGTTACATCGTTCGTTATGCATTAACTGCTTTCGACCAGAACAAGGTAAGCTTCTTTATTACCTTTAAACGTAATAAATAAAGTAGACGTTGGTGTTTTTGTCTAACTATTTATTTGAAATGATTGAGCCCATTTGTAAGAAATTATGAATTTTGAATTTAGATAGTTGATAAATTCAAAATATTAATTTTGAATTTGTAAACTAAAAAGCGAAGGCATTCTTAAAGGCTGTATAAAGTAAAGATGACATCCAAATATCCCACTGTTGCTTCGCCTTTACTAATATTAATTTGACAACAGTCGAAAAGTCAAGTCAGAAGCCTACGGGCGACCTGAACAACTCGGACACTAGGTTGGCCACTAACCACTCGATATTAAAAAGAAGAATAAGTATTAATCGAATCGGCTTTGCAAATAATTAGAAATTGCAGTAGGTCAATCACTCTTGTATTTTGTGTACCTATCTATTTTTTACTGTTTGTACATTGATTTACCTTGTGTTCGGGATACCAGTGCAAGCTCGAAGATAGGGGCTGATTTGTTAACTGGTTTCGTACTACACTGTACAAAGACACTGATAACGGTTGTTCTACTATCACGAAAAAGTTGTCCGTTATACCTGTAATAATTTAAGAAACCTGGTATATTTCTATAAATATTAAAATGTTGGCGTCGGGATGTGACGACCCCATCGCCCGCTGTTGGGATAACCCCTGTCACAACAGAGATTATTCCACCAGTGCAATCAGTCACACTGGTGGTAGGTCTTTTGTTGCAAGAGGCCGGCTAGTTAGGTACCACCGCAGTGTCCAATATTCTACCGCCAAATAGTAGTGCTTAGGCACTACTGTGTTCCGGTTTGAAGGGCATTGTACGCTAGTGAAATTACTGGGCGAACGAGATTTAAGAACTAATATCTCGAGGTTGGCAACGCGTGAGTGGCACCTACTAATGGTGCTGCATGCGCTCATAGGCTACGGCAACCACTTACCATCAGGTGGGTCGTATGCTTGTTTGCCAACTTCTAACATAAAAAAAAAAAAACAAAAACAAAAATAATTAACTCATAGGAAAAGTAAATTATGGTATAAGAGTTTATATCCATAGTGTCTAATATATGTGGTATATTACAAATTGGTTACTTTTTAAAATTGAAATTCATACATTATTGTTAGTCGATCTATCGACTAAATCCTGAAGCATGATCGAATTAAAAACAATATTTAATAAAAATGATATAAAGTGATGTACTGGTACTGTTACAAATTGGTGCAAGTGTTAGTTATGATTTTAGCTAACTGGTGGTAGGTCTTACTGGTGTTAGGTCTTTTGTTGCAAGAGGCCGGCTAGGTAGGTACCACCGCAGTATCAAATATTCTGCCGTCAAATAGTAATGCTTAGGCATTACTGTCTTCCGGTTTGAAGGGCACTGTACGCTAGTGAAATTACTGGGCAGAGGAGATTTAAGAACCAATATCTCGAGGTTGGCAACGCGTGAGTGGCACCTACTAATGGTGCTACAAGCGCTCATAGGCTACGGCAACCACTTACTATCACGTGAGCCATATGATTGTTTGCCAACTTGTAAAAAAAAGCTTACCAAATGTGTGCATATACGCTGGATTAATTGACCATCGTGGTTTCATGCTAGCGACGATGTGTGCCTTCTTAAACATATCCTCTAAAACAAACGTTACCGTTTTAACGTGTTAAAAATAAAATAGAATACTCTACTTGAATAAAATATTATTTCATGCAGTTACCTTTTTCAGTAAATGGGAATTTTACGACAACGTGTCGTAATCGACCCTTTACTACGGACATACCAACATTATATACATCGCCTGAAATGATTTTCAAATGTTATTTCGATTTTTTTAATTATACACGATAAATTAGTTTATACATTTATAATCTTACCGTTCGACATGACATGTGGATGAGATGTGTGATTGACAAGAGCAACACATTCCATTAGATTTTTCCTCTCCACTGTATCGAGCGTAACAGGATCAATTCTGCAAATATATGTATTAATAGATTATAATTTACAAAATAATGAATAAAAAAACTTACTGCTAAATAAAGCTTTGTTATTTTCGGGACGACTGGGCCTGTTTACTAGTGCCTTTGCCATAAAATATTCATTAAATTTTAAAAGTCAGGGTTTTTCCAATATCCAATACTATATTCACTCTACTCCAGAGGTATAGTCAGACGGACACTAGTTTATACAGTATTAAGTTTAAATTATAATAATTTACCTATGAATAACTGGTCCTTCTGTAAAAGCATATATTTCATCTCCGAAAGGATAAAGTGAAATCATTGCATTATCGGAAATCGATTCGCCTGGCTTAAAAAGTGCACCAATTCTGTAAAACAAAAGAATGGCAAACAAGTTCATGTTAAGTGTAATAATGGACTCCGTTGCGTGTTTGATACCAGGAACGAATTCGTTATTTATAAGGCAATTAATTAACTTTATATTAGTCATGGGACCACGCAAGGCCGTCAGCAAAAAAATATTATTGTACTGTACTGCAAAGATATAGTATGTTTTTAAAGAAAAGCCGCACGTACCTATCAAAAATAGTATGGCATGGTTCAGGGACGGATTGTGTACCGAATTCCGTTACCACGATGCGATTTGCAGCACGATTCTTCTTCCATGTATTCGACTGGAGGAAGCGGCATTGATACGTCACGTGACCATTTTGAATGTTAAATCTAAAATAATAAACTGTTTCAAAATACTCAAAAGAAATCTTCTTGTTATCTACATAATACGAGAAATGCTTTATCATTTTAATGTATAAAAAAATAGGTGCATAAAGTAGTATGATTTTAGCAAAAAAAAAAAGAAAAATAAAATACAGTGAAGTTTGGATAAATAAGTATTTCAATCTTTTACCTATGTAGTAAGGCGGAGCTGTCAAATAAATGCTTAAATCTCATTGAGCCAATTTTTAATGATCCTGGTCCATTCCGTAGCAAAGTACCTTGCAGCCATGTTGGAAACTCACCTAAAATGTAAAATAATAAATATACACAAAAACCAAAAGCCAGTTTGCTATTGAATCGGACTGGTACTGTGGCACGCGCGACCTATCCGCCCTTGTCGACAATGGGACGCATTGGACTCGCAAAACGGACGCTACGTTTGTTAATCGGCTGATTTTTATTATTAGCTGATGACTGATCGCAGGAGTGGACTGATTTGACAGTCCAGCCCACAACTGAGCTGATCACCGATAGTTACAACACAATTCGATTGAAGTCTGCCCAACGATGTGGCCATTTTAACGAATCGAATATTGTTTGAAATGACCACGACGCAAAAAGAAATAGAAACCGGAAACATAATCTGTATACACATAAAAAGTAATTTTTTTAAAAGGAATTTTATAATTGTAGAGATTTGCATACAAAACAGACCAAATCCTTGTTACGATTTTATTTTGTATTCCTACAATTTATCTTCCCAGATTCGTAGCTCAATTACACGACGCTATTATCGATCCTGACGCTTCAGACTTTCTAAAACTAATTACACGTTTCGGTGAAGTCAATCATTAGTAATGTTTCAATCAGGGTCTATTAATAACTATCAGATACGGATTCACTTTCTCCCTTATTGTTTGCTTTCTATAAGACAGGCGGTATGGGTGTGACTTAATTTTTTCCTTGTTTTTATATTTTCAGAAGCTTTTAACATTTCTATTCTCTACATATGTATGTAGCGTGTGTTTAGAATTTTAAGGACTCAGGGTTCAATAGCTAATATATTTACATTATTTTGTAGTGAAAGGGATATAATAATCTATTTTTACATATTTATTAAAATAAAACAACATCCACACCGGTAGAGTAACGGGCAAAGGCGGTAAAATATATTTAAAAAATCAATGATGACGCACGACATTCATTCCGAACTGCCAACAATTTCTACTTTTATAAATTTTCCATTTCGTAAGACGTATTTATTTTAAATTTATAATATAAAGATTTGATGTTTTTATTTACCTGTAATTTGACCTTCAAGAGGCTCCGTAACCTCAACTTCGCAGGATCTCAGCCAGACGTTGTTGTTACAATTTGGATAAAATTTTGTTCTGCTTTCAGCCATCATTGCAAATAAATAATTTACTGCAAAAACACAGATATTTAATTATTTCATCCAACTGCCTCTAGCTTTGTTTACAAAACATATATTTGTATTATTGTTAAGCTCTCAATGATTATTAACATAAAATATTAGAACTACTTCCTACACTCCCAGTTAAGATACGAAACTAAATAAATCAAATTTACTAATTTTATAATTTCATTACCTCGTTAGGTTTTTTAAATTTTCAGCACAAGTAAAGTATTTTTAAGTAAAATCACTCAATATTATTAAAAACAGTTACCTCCACTGATCTTGAAAAGTAAATTTACAGTCACGATGACTAAAATTTTAATATGCGTTATGTTTACTATCGACAAAATTTCAAAATTCTTCCAGATCCTATAAAACACGTGAGCAACACAGCAAAGTCAACTGAAATGTGAGTTTTCAGGGGATAAGCACACCCCGCCCACGGCCTTCGTGCGGCAAGTCTAAGCTTTCAGTCAGATTGTCAGCGGACCGGAGCGAATTATATGATAATGACTTAATACTCAAACGAATTATAAGGCAGAAAATTTTGTTTATTTGTTTATCTAAAAATATATCATCATTTTTTACGTGATATTCGGCATTGCTAAGCCGATCTTAATGGTTCTTTACTATACAAGGTATAGTTCCGAGCTAATTCCATTTCAATTTTGCTATGATATGGATCAAGGACATCTAAGAGATATAGAACTCTAGAAGTCTTTAAAATTTACACTTTAAAGAACTAACTACCCACGATCACTGTTTCAACATCTGTAATAAATCTTAATAACAAATATAAGTATTGTTTACTTAACGTACTCAGTTCATTTAGACCATTAGCAAGAAGAACTTTTTATAACTTAAATACGATTTACATAATTATTTATTACGAAAGAAATTACAGTTTCAAACGTTGAATATTAAACGTTCACGCATCGTCGTGGATACACACACACAAGCAATACTATCGTAAGCACATTTTATTAGTGGTGGTTATATTAATATGTTACACAACATAACTTCAAACCCAATTAATAACAAAAAAAATCTATATTTTTATAAGTTATTCGATTTCATGAATGAAATGAGACCCGCTTACAGTTTGACCACAAATATAGACTCGTGGCGTTGTGGCGTGAGCTGGCCACGTGCACGTTTTTGCGAAAACAAAAAATTGCGACAATATTTTTATAAAGTGCATTATTTATAGAATTTTTCAAACAATAATTTTATTATTGTAATTACTTTTCTGTTTCGAAATGATATAGCTATGTAAGCAATAAACAAAAAACCTTTTTATTTATATGTAGTAGTAGTGTGTAGTAGGATATAGTACTTTTAAATTTTTCAGTAGCTGTTGAAGTCGCTTTCGTTTTTAAAAAGGAATTGTAGGTCTTTTCTGTTTTAAATTTTGAACTTTGACTTCCAAAATTTAACAAAATCTAGATTTTTAAGATTTAAAAAATACTAAGGAAAGGTGTTTCTTGTTCACAATATTATGTAGTTTTGAGAAATGAAATGTTTTATTTCAATTCAATTTAATTCTTGAATTAATGGCTTTTATTTGTACCAAGGGAATGTATATTACTTCGGCAATGTCAGGTGGGAAATATTTTATTTCAATTGACAGGATAAATTATTTTGTACTTAACAGTATCAATTGACAAAGTACTGTAAAATCTTAATTTGAATTTTAACTCTGAACTTTTTTTTAATTTAACTCTTTTCTCGATTCCATTTATTATGCATGGTGCGAGAGATATTAAGTGATTATAAATATACATATGTATATATGTTAAAATGTAAATTATATGTTTCATACATACAATTGAAGCCTCAATAGCTCAACGGTAGAAGGGCCGACTTCGCTCCGTTATAGCGAGAGTCGCGGGTTCGATCCTGACCCTCTTGGGATATTGTCGTACCCACTCCCAGCTTATTTGGAGGGGCAATAGGAATATTAGTAATTTCTTAAAATCGCATTGCTAATATTCTTTAAAAAAATACATGTGGAACAAATGTTTATAGAGACATTTCGTAGAACGTCCTCATCGCAATGAACTTCATCAATTGTCGATGATAATTACGAATTATTATCCCATTACACTTGTATTAGTCAATTAATTCAAGGCCTGAACTTGGCCATATGAATTAAACTCCGTCAATTTTCAAAAAAAATATCCTCATGAATATTTCTCTTTAATATTTAAGTATGGCTTTCAGAAATAAACGTTAAATATTTTAACTCAGTAATTTATAATTATTCTTATCATATTATCTTTTATAGAATTACCTCTTAAAAATTTGAAATTGCTTATTAAAAGTGTAAATGAAATTTCATACGCACGGTTCACAAGCATATGGCCCATCTAATGGTAAGCCTATATTGAAGTCTGATACTTGCAAAACCAGCACATCACATGGAGGCAGGAGGTGAGATTCACATCTTCGGAGCGGCCACTGCCCACTGCAATTTAACGCAACAATGCGGATACTAATACTTCACGTCGAATATGTATATATACGAGTAAATGAGATAGCAGTACTTTCAAGTTCGAGCGGATTAATAGTAGACATACATTCTTAGATTTCAGTGATAATAATGCCGCTTTCATGCCTGTTGCTGTGACGATTTACTGACTTATTTGCACTTTGGCCGATTAAATTTTATGATGATGATTACTCCTCTTCTAGGGATTGTAGCATGAAATTATATAACATTTAACTTTCCTCAATAAAAAGGCTATTTAGCGTTAAAAAGCATATCGAAATAATAGTTCTTGTTCCTATGTCATACAAACAAACAAATATATTATAACTTAATTTAGTTGTATACCTAAATGTACGACATATAGGTACTTCTAATGTCTACGTTATTTCCCCGTGTGTTTAACGCTCCTGACATTGAAACAAAGAAGGTCAAGTAGATTTATTTAATACGTACGAATCATTTACAAGAGTTAGCGATTGCATTTTTTAAAATACTCAAATATAGCTTTTAGTGATAATAATAACAATATCTATTCAATAACTTTGATAACGTATCATGTATAAAACAAATATGCCCCATCCCTTACGCAAACGCTCCTAAAAATAATGTAATGTATGTAAAATTGCAATAAAAATGTTGTCATTTTTTCCTACCTATATTTAAGTGATCTAGTAACTTAATTTATTGAAATATAATTTTTGTGTGTAATCTTTTTTTTCAAATCGCCTGATGCTTATTACTTGAGGATACGTCAGCCAATGTAGATAATCCAGGCTTGGGGGACGCGCTCCTGCGACCTCCGGAAAACAAGGCCACGTTCAAGTTCAATATTCAACAAACGCCGGATATATAGACACTTTGCACGTCCATTTTTTATTAATTGAAGGTAAATATTTGTTCGTATTTATATGTAAGAAGGCAATCGCTGAAATAATTGAATCAAGTTCAAAATTTATTTTACGCCTAAAAAGCTACAGTAACCATTTAGTTGTATTCCAATAAAGGTGTGTCATTACAAAACGATATTCACGGGGACATTCTAGTTTGCAATAAAAAGTTGCTTTTGACCGGCCCTTAAATGAACTGCTTATAATTATAATAAGCTTATTGTTACAAATTATGTAGCTATATATACACGTTAAATTAAAAAAATACAAAATAAGCACAGACATGTTTGAATTACTTTTTTTTTATTACAACTAATTTCGTTAACGTACCAAAGTTACGGACAATTTTTTTGGTTATTTTTTTAGTTTCAACGACTTCGTCTTCTTTTATTACAGGCTTCGCAGGTTTTGCATGGCGTCAAATTATAACAAGGGCAAATTTTACACGGATGGAGGCTGTACTCGTTTCCTAAAGCATGACAGTAGCCAAGCATCAACAAATCCTCCAAATCACATCTGTAATAGTGATAAGAGAAATAGACTAAGATATCAATATCTCTTTTAAAACATGATTGCAAGATCGGCAACTCTGTCTACTGTGTTTTTCCGTGTACGAAATTTACTCTAACTTACTCTTAATACTAGAGTCGTAGGGTGTATTTTGAAACATTTGCCAATACCAAGGTTTCTTTATTATTAATTGAAACTTGGACAAAATTATTATAATGTAAAAAAAAGCATATCAATGTTTTTAACCAATTTTATGACACTCTATATACTTACTTGCTGCTTTCCAAAAGTTGCGCTTCAGCTGCATTGAGGTTAGGAATTGAATACTCTACGATGCCACCCTTGCCAACAGTTACTGGCGTAGCACAAACAGGCATATTGTAGCACTTTTCAGGGTGCGCTTGTTCTACTAACGCACTGTCTATAAACGTCGGTTTCTCGAACAAACCTTCCAAAAAAATTATTATATATTCATTATATTCGACGACGTTGTGGCGCAGCGGTAGCGAACATGCCTTAAACGCCACAGGTCGCGGGTTCGATTCCCGCTCGGAGCATAATATGTTTGTATTGACCATGCAAGCATATTTTCCGGTCTGGCTGTATTTGTCCTTATCATTGTGAATGTTTCCGGACCCCGACACAGGATATTACTATCCTAATAGGGGCCGTTGAGTGTGCAGCGTTTATTTATACATCTCAGATTTTCATATTGTACACAGTTTTGAAAATTCTTACATAACGGAATCCTATATGGGTGACATACACAACTCTGTCTCTATTTTGAAAAATAAATTGTTGTGTTTACACATTATGCAAATACTACGTAAGTACATTTAGGTACTAAATGAAAAATAAATTTCCGACATAATCGAATCAGCCGTTAAAATTCATGGTCGCACGTTCCATTCCCAATCCGTTACCGATGATTGTATCAACCATAGAGAAATAGTATCGGCTTTGTTAGTCTCCCCATTGGGGCACGAGTTTGGACGTTGCCGATTGTTATCCCAGAAAAAATGACAATGCTTAGAGAGAAGTAGTATAAGTATATGTATCAAACCTTTCATAATGTTAATAACACATCTAGCAGTTGAAAATCCCAAAGATAAATGGCCCTGTTCATTGTTGCTTTTGACTCTGCAGATAATGTCGTCTGCTTCTCGCACTAATCTCGTGAGACAATCTACCTGAGTCTATTTACATAAAAAAACATTATAGTAGTCGTTCTTACTATTTTAACATAAAGGTTATTTCATATTGACGGAATCAATAACAAAATTTAAAGCTTGTACTTATTTTGTATCATAAAGTTCTTAGCTATAATTTGAAAAACTAAATAAATAAATGAAAAAGACATAATCATGAATTTATTACAAACTTTTTAAAATCTATATTTAATTGATTTTATCTGAATTTAAATGAATGAACAAATTGATCAACCAAACCGAATATAAAACATATATGATAGATCATATTTTGTAATCCGATTAAAGCCGCTGACAAGGGTAGTGTGTAATTGACATTGGCCTTTGAAAGTCTCGAGGGAAATTAGCGTTACATACTTTAAATACCTAGTAGTTTATAGGAGTTTCATAAAATTGGTATTACTTTTTAAAACATAACAATATAAACACATACTGTCTTCAGTAATAAATCAATTCTGCTTTTAAAATTAAGTGGCCTGTGACTGTGATAAAAATTAAAATACTGTCATGCTCACGCACTCTACATAACAATGACAAGCATTACTTTGAATTGTTTAATTGGCTTCAAATTTAACCTGAGGAAAATTTCCAGCTTTAGCGGCCGAGAAGACTGGTACACGAGTGCAGCGGCCGGTGCCACAGACGACGGGCGTATTTGACTTTGACGGATCGGACCCCGTAATAGAACAAAACAGCTGATTAGCTCGCATTGAGTTGATGGCGTTGACGCCAAGAACCTTCCTCTTATCGAACACTCCTGATAATCTTAAAGTCTGGAATGAGAATCAATCGAGCATACATGTGATCGAGCATATATACAACATAAAGGCATATATATTATTACCTTTTAGTGTGAAATTGCAAATTTTACTAATCTTTTATATCTGCCTAATATAAGTATTATGTTTTTTTAACTTAAACTAAATTCACTAAAAATATTAGTAAGCACAAAATAATTTAATAAAACCACTAGACTAACTAAATATTATACTAACATGGCAGCAGAGTGCGAAATTGCAATCAACTGGAGGAGTCTGCACAGCGATTATAGCATAGGGGCAGAATCGAGCACATGCGATGCTGACTGTGCGGACCAACGGCATGTTTACAAAAAACAGGTCTCTATCATCTGTGTTGCAGCAAGGAGGTAGCACATAATGTCCGCCGCAGATGAGTACTACATCAGAATCCTGCTTTATATTGTATTAATTTAATGTATAGTTAATAAAGTTAGTAAATTGATAATTGTAACAAGTTCACTGTACTTTACGTACTGGGCAGTGAACGTATTAATTAATATATTTGGAGCACAATATCCAACGAATGGCTAGTATCGCAGGCTGGTAATAGTAATTTCAATATTAATAGGTCATAGAGAAATAATTCTCTTAATATGAATTATGTAATATGATCGTTATACATTACATGGAGAGCATCTTTTAAATACATTCGGCCCTGGTACGCTTCCAGTTCCGTACTCGTGTCAATATGAGCCAAATCGTTGGCGACTCCAAGAACTTTGTTTTTTGGATCATCATCGTATAAGGCTAATATCTTAATTATATTTTGTTGCTTTAGGAACAGTGCAGCGATGCTTCCTACGTCACTACCGGCTCCTATTACCGCCACCTGTAGGTGATGAGTACAAATTTACACAACGAACAACTGCTTGTTTTCATATCTTAAAATTATTTTAATCAAAACAAACAAACCTTCCTCGGCGGAAATCTGGGGACAGGACAAAATTTCTCACATTCTCTTTCTATTTGCGCTAAAACATCTGACATCACATAGTTTTGGTAATTCGCTTTCAGTATAAGTCTACAGTTCTGTTGCACTCTATTTAATATTGGACGAAACATTTTTTGAGTTCATTAATTAGTTTTTAAAACTGTCGATTTTGAAAATGTTATGTATATTTTTTTGTAATTATTTAACCATTTTTTACTTTTGAATCATATTTCTAATCAGAGATGCAGCCTGATATGGAATTACAGACCAGAAATGTCAAAGAATAGTCACATGTCTATGAATGAAAATCATAATACAACAAAACTCTTTATGCACCTAGCATTGTGAAAATTTTTTGTTTATCTTTATTGAATTAATTAAATTAAACATCGAAATTTTACACTAGCAAACTAGCACTATATCACAGAGATCCTTTGTAAAATAAATAATTATTTTTAAATTAAATAAATAATTAAACTTCAAAGAGAAGTTGTCAATGAGAAAATATTTTGGAAACCTTACACAATAACTTCGCCGACTATTGTCTACCCCGATTTTGTACCGATTTTTATTATTTTTGCTGGATCTAATTTTTTTTTCTTTTCATCCATAAAGGTCTCGAATAAGCATTCACCCGCAATACGGAATACAGCTACCACTACACGTTCATAGAAATATGAGATCGCTTGCCACCCGTTTGCCACTTGAGACGAGGAAAAGACAGATAGTTTATCGGATCTCGATGTCCTCACTCATCAAACAAAATACAGAATAACTATTTCGACGCTATTCTGTGAGAGCTTCTATCCCATTTCACTACTGAAAGTTGTGAGACAACTGTTAATTTTTGTAGTGTAACATAAATGTATAGACCAGACCAACCGAATCATCTCAGGAATGCATTTTCTCGAAGCGGTGAAGGTAGCTTGTCATTAATACAGCTTTTTTTTTATAATACGATAATTATACGTAGTATTATATATTTGTCAATAAAGTGATTGCAGCATTACCTTGAACTAACTACCCTGATCATTCCTAACAATAAGGGAAAGGATAAAATAAAAATAACATATGGAACAGACATCAAATTTAATAGATAAGTTTCACCTATACAGTATATTCATAACATTCATATTGGTTATTATATTGTCTACCCATATACAGGCATACTTAATCGTGTGTACTGTATGTACACACGATTAAGTATGCCTGTATATACACAGGAATTAAAAATGACTAGAACTATTCAGAGTGAGAAAGCCGCCTAGACTTCCCTTTTCAAATTAATACCCCACGACTTAAACGATGCAAGTACAAAGGCATGTAACTTAAAACAAAAACTATTTAAAAAGACAATATATTAAACTTATTTTACTAAATTATTATTATCGAAAAACATAAGGTTGTTAACTTTTATAAAAATCTTTTTCAATGTGCTTTTCTTCAAAACTAGAAAGTTACGTACCATTTAGGCGATGAAAAAAGTTTTGATATATTTTTTATTTAAAATTATAACATTTTTTCGTAAATTATTTCAAGTATTGTCGAATTATGTTATTGTTAGCCTGGAAAATCAAGAATCATTATTACAATTTAAAGTAACAAACAATAATATTTGATATAAATTATTTAAAATAGCAAAATAATTATAACTATAACATTGAAATAACTTTTTCATACGATGCTATTTTTAATATTTAATGTTATCATGCTTTTTGTACTTGCATACTAAGCACATATACATTACTACCGTGGAAATTAACTTAAATCGCGCATTTAATATCTAACAGTGTCTATCATTAAGTACAATTTTAAATTTATTACTTTGTATTTTACAAAAATAACAATTAATATTTTAACTCATACATTTTTAATGATGGCAATTTTCTTTTATATATTTAAAAATAAAATACACGATCTGGCACATTTTCAGTAAATATAATGGATCTTTTTAACTTAAACAAAACAAAAATATATTAAAAATATAAGAAAAAAAAACAACAATAATTTATTAAATGAGATAACAAGAGTAAATTGTAATCATCGCAGATCTGTTGTTCACAAAAATACATATAAAAGCAAAAACAAAGTTTGTGTATTCAAACTTTAGCAGCATAATCAGCGTGCATCACTCTTAAAAAAATCCGTGCTAAAATATATATTTACATGTAGATCTATAACAAATATTCATAGACATTAGACACTAAATGAAATAATTCCAAAATATATACAATTAAATTACTTAATGACAGTAATATATAAAATGGTTTTGCGATCTCAACTGTAGTAGAAAGTTTATTAATTAAAATTTCCATTTAATTTCATATAAACTTTAAATTTCAAGCACTAGACGGCTCGTAAGTAAAACTGAATTTTCATTGCTTTCCGAACCATTATATAATATGATCAAATATTACTATTATTCATTTTGTTGAATTTCGTAGAATTTCATTTCCAGAGGATACATTAGGATAAAAATATATTTTATGTTAATTCAGAATGTGGACTATATATTTTGACATGTGCTAAAAATCTGAGAGCTATCTAAAAACAAACAGTTTTGTAAGATGGCGAATAATAATATAACGGCTGTTGCATTTTCTTTTGTTTGTCTATCATCATGTGTACCGTAGCCGTTACACATATTTTACGTATAGAATAATATTTTTTAGAAAAAACCAAGAAGAAGTCTGTGCTAAATATTAGCACAATAAGCACAGTAGTTTTCAGATATCATCAATGGTTTCGTTAATTTAATTCTTTTATAAAGTTTTGTATTAGGTATACCGTATGACGTTTGGAAAACAATGAAAACGCCAGTTGATAATTCGGTTTTCCTAACATGTAACTGCAGCTTCGCACGCACTCCCTAATATTCACAACCCATCTCGAAATACTTAGAAGTAGATCATAAGAAATGTGTTAATCACTATTTTGCACTCCGAATGTAATGTCGAACAATTTTAGCAAATAAATCTTATAAAAAATATGTGAAAAAATACTACTACTATTTTGTTAAGTTGTCAAGTACTATGGGTTATGTGATTTTTATTTAAAACATGAAAACGTGTTTTAACAATACAAACGGAGTGGATATCTTACAGCTATACATTTTTTTTATTATTAAAATGATTATATATTTTTCAATTCTACACTGGACAGAAAAGCTTTGTAGAAGAGCTATAAAATCTTCCAAAAATCGGTATCAACATCAAAAATTTCCGATTATAAATTAAAATTCAATTCAATAATTACAATAACAACGAATCAGAAGTCTAGCTGATCGTGGTTTGTGATATCTTAAAATAAAATGTTCTCTAAATACAACGCCACGGTGAATGGTGGTTTCTTCCACGGCGTTACATTTATAATTTAACAGTTTTAAGGAGAGTTTTTAAAAATTTATTTTGCCTTATTAGACGAAAATCTTTTTTATTTAAATTAATTAATCATATCTTTCGCCGTTGCGACCCCTTTACCCTGATGAAGGACCTCCGATAGGCCCGATGCTTTTCGGTACCTACACTGATTAAACGTGAATTAGTATATATAATTAATTAATTCAAACAATGCCTCACAATAGTTTTAACAATTTAATCTTCATATTTATTATAAAAGTACATACAGTACAACCATATATAAACATATCGATTCAAAAATACATCCAATGATAATATGACTTTTAAATATAAACTTCAAGTAGATACAAGTGAGTAGAAAGATATAGATACGCTTACACATAAATATGTATATATAAATATTACAAGCAAAACCGAAGCTGCAGCTGATATTGCTACTAAACAACGCTTAAACACTAATTGGCAGAGTATATGAGGCTATGAAAATTTTAAGTACTCGTACAGTATTCGCAATGATAACACGTTGAACTAATACTATACATGTTTTTTTAACTCTTAACAATTTATCAAGACTATATTTAATAAGAATTATTAATTTTTATTCCCGACTTATTGGTGTTATTTTTAGTTAATTAAAAATATATATTAAAGTCAAAAGTTATTAGAAAATAGTGAATATAATTTATAATAAACAAGAAAAATGCTAAAGAAAGTAGCTTAAAAGGTTCCTATACGATTATCATGCAATAATAACTAAGCGTTTAGAATATTGCTTATCGAAACTTCATCAATCGAAGAGAAAAAATATGATTTAGGCCTTTAAATGTTTGACAGAGTTAAGGGGAAGACATTATTAGTAATTTTTACTTCAATTAGAAGACATACAATTACCTACATTACCTACTGACAAATATTACATTATATCAAGGCAAGAGCAACTTTTGTCGCGTAAATACTCATTTAAACTTAATCGTAATGATTTATTATTATTAGCTACACTACACCAGATGAACCGGCGATAATATGTTCTTGTATTTGTGAATTCCCAGTTGCCAGATTGCACGACATGCAACTTATGATTCATAATGTACCATAACAAGGCTGCCTTTTATTCTTCCAGTATTTATTTAAATGCTTTAAGGATTTCAAAATATTATCTAAATAAAAATTAATGTTATGTTAGCCGTTAATATGTTTCTAATATATTGATCCGATTATTTTAAGACTTTTCTACACACATCCGCTTAGATTGAAAATTGAAAAGTAAATTCACAAAAACGAATTACTGAGCATAATTTTATATATTAGAAAAATCATGATCAAATTTATCAAAAAGAATTAATGATAAGCAATGTTATAAATTCCGTTTAAATTCCACCGCTCGATATTAATATTCTATTGCAGCATAACCTCACTGTGACCCAATCATTATTCCATAAACTATCCTTTTTAATCTGTGTGTGTGCGTCCCAATCATTATTCCACAATCATTTTTAATCTGTATGTGTTTATGTATGTTTAAGTATACACATTGTCAGTCGAACGTCTTCCTCTACAAGTCTACTGTACTTGACTCCTAGCAAGCATATTATATCCGGCAATTAATTGTCTCATAGTGCTTATCCATTACCTACATATTAATACAATCCCATATACAAACTACGTCCAACTAACTTTATTAAGTAAACAATGAAAATAAGCTATTGTAAGAGATTCCCTGGTATTGGATTCGCTAAGGTATAAGAAAGATTCGAAAAATGTATAATATTATTTTTTACAATAATCATATTATGGCACTTGATATCATGCATGTATCAAACGTCGTTATAAAAAAAAAAACTAAGTTTTTTCCCTTCAAAAAGTGTAAGCCACAAGTTTATAATACTATTCTAGATCCGTGAAAATTATCGAAATCTTAATAAATTAATTATTAATATATCTAAAAGTCTTTCAATCAAAACTGAATGGCAACCCTATCTTAACATATCGATATCTATAATTCTACTGGCAACACTACGGTTACAACAACAATAAGTCCGTTTCATTACTGGCTATATCGCTACACTACTACGTTTGTGTAGGAAAGCGCATACGTTTTTATCATAAGTTATTATTGCAATGTTTTATACTAGCGATCATTTTGTATGAAATTCCTATATAATATTATCTAATGTATGTTTTTAAAAATTTGAACTAAACCATCCAATATTTTATTATTAAACTGGTGGTAGGCTTTTTATTGCAAGAGATCGGCTAGGTAGGTACCACTGCAGTGCATAGTGTGTTTGGTGTTACTGTGTTCGATTTGAAGAAGATTTAAGAACCCATATCTCGAGGTTTGCAACGCTTGAGTGACAATAAAACTGTGACTGAACAACAGTTTCCATTGTTGATAAGTATACAATGATAATATAATATATGAATGATAAGTGATGAATGAATTATAAGAGTATCTAATCAACAAGTTCCCATATTATCGGTATCAATGACCGCTAGGCGGCCCAGAGGAATCGGCTCGGTAAGCCAGGTTTCACCTATTGTGTAAACAGCGACGGTACACGAAGCGGATGTGGTACCATTTCCTGGCCTTTTGGGAGCTTTGCCAACGATTTAAAGAAAATTAAGAGGCCCCAGTTACGTTCCAAAAAGACTGATGTCTCCACCGAGTTCTCAGTCAAAGGTTTTTTTATGAAAAAGAAATAGACAGAGAATGTGAGAGATTAATCCTTTCATGTTCATTATATATAAGTCGACTGTTAAGTTTTAGAGTACTCTGTAATACTCTGCTTGCAATGTTTTTTCAAGTCATTACTGATACTCTTCTAAATAAGTTCGTAGCTTGCGCTAGGTAGGTGGGTACGACAATAGTCCAAGGGGGTCAGGGTCGAGGGTGCAACTCTCGCATTAATGGAGTCGGCCCTCCTACCGTTTAACCATTAAAACTAGAAATCATCAGAACCGTTCTAAGTAGATATCAAGTGACAGAGCTACAAACAAATGAAACATGAACATACTATTTATTTATATAATAGTTTCATGGGAATTTCATATAATATGATCGCTTTGACTTATGATCTACGTAATGACTTATTATATAACGACATTTCATTACACTAAAGTGCCGAAGTATATTATAATTATTATTGCTATCCATTGAAAATGTTTTGTAATATTTGCTTGACGATGTTTCAAATAATTGTTGCGATATAAATACTTATTAAATTTGAAATTAATAGTTTTAAGATATTAAATAAATAGCTATTAAGTGTTTTGTATAAATACAGTCAAGGACATAATTTCAACTTCGATCCTATGTAAAGCTATTTTTTGTGCACGGTATAATATTGTTATATACGTATTTATAAAAGTGTTTAAACGTAAGATTTTTTATTTAAAAATTTTTACCAATAAAATTAAATTTTTGTTAACATAATATTCAAAACAATAATGCGATATTTTCTTTTTTTAATTTTTACAATACTTTAGAACGTTAAAACTTGAAATAGTTCATTTTTTAAATTATTTTATAAGTATAAAATTTCAATATTAAATTGATGTGACAAAATGTGTTTTATGCATGGATTTCTCCAAGCTCGAAGCTCTTTATATAATTTATGACAAACAGATATGGAACTGTCATTTACTGAAAGGATAAAAAAGGAATAAACTTCGTACTCTCAGTCGCTATAAAAATGTATGCCATTTTGTTTGTTATACGTAAATATTCCTCCACTACTTTAACCGCAAAAACAATTTGATTTGGTATAATTTATATTAAAAAATACCATGAATTACATTTAACTTGTGACCTTTGTATCAGTATTAACTTTCACTCATGTGTGCGTTTGGATAATTTTAATATATTAACATTAGTATAAATTGTACCAAAAATTAAAATGCTTTCAAATTAAATTAATTTTGAAAATTATTAACAACTGTGCGTAATATATGACAAAAACTACCATAGATTCGAATGAAGAAAAAATAATTAAAAATAATAAATACCATACCAATCAAGCTACATAAATTATTATTATTTTATTAAATATAAACTCTATATATTAGAAAGTACATTTTGTTTTCGAAAAAATAATCAGATCATACAGCAGACTAGATTATACTTGTGCGTAACAAACTAACTAAGCATTGGAATGTTAATCTACAACCTACAGTTACTGCCACTGGTTAGTTTAAACCAGATATACACATTATATACCAAATACGTAGACTGCACAAATATATAATTAAGATTATTTAATAAATTAAATGACTTTTTATTAAGGAATATTAGTTATTTTTTTAATATTTTTAGTAACGAAATCACTTTAACCGGATTCCCTAAATTATATTTATACGATAAAAATTGAAATTCACTAACCGGATAATATATTGGAATAATCATTATAAGAATTAATTTTAACAAACTACACTATATTTTGTGTACAAAGACGAGTACACACCGAAACGGTGGTCGTTTGTGCTGTAGATATGTATAGACGCTGAAGTGGGCAAGCATCGCCGATAATAAAACGATACCGATAAACAAACGTGACGAGATAATGCAATATCTCGCGCCGTGACTAGCGTTACCACAGACATAGAGTAAGCTAGATGTCGCATGCTCATTAGATAGAATGAAAACCGAGCGTGACAACTTATTATACCTACAATGACGTCACCTCAGCGATTTAGTGATGAGCTCAACTTAAACCGAATTTTTCAAACGCTAAGCGTCAGTGGATTATTAAATATATGTCAATATCAAAGTAGTAGCGCGTCATGTTTTTGCATAGCGCAAACTTCGGGCGCGCTTGGTATGAGGGCTTGCGGTATCTAGCCTACTCTAAATCTGTGAGCATAACTATGCAACAAAAGCTCCTAAACGCCATACTAAAAACTTTAAATGCAATATCGATTAAATCTCGACAACTCCTACGCATCACGACCGGTGACGTACCTTCACGACGTCGTCCGACATCCGAGGCACTGAGACTATGGAATCGAACTAAATCTATGAGATTGCGGAGACGGGGCTCGGCGAAGTGTCGTTCCGCTTCGCTCCTTAGGAGGTAATATCACAGATTCCTAAAGGAAATGAACACGCCGTGCACTGCGGCGCGCGCGCCGAGCGCTAGCCCTCGGGCGCGCCGCCGCACAGCCGCTCCAGCTCCACCAGTTCCTGAAAGCACTTAGGATGTCACTATTTGTCATTCATATTTTAGTAGTAGTAAAGCCATTCTCCTTTTAGCAAGAATCGGCTTGACCGGGGAAGTACTAAACTCTCACAGAAAATGGAAAGGTAACAGTATTTATTTATTTAACTTTTACATTTCATGCGATGACTAAGAGCGCCGCACCTCCTTTGTCTCTTTCATATCCCTTCCTTCTTGCTCTTGAGTTGGCAACGCTCATGTGATACTTCAAGTTCAAGTTGTGGTAACCGTTTACCATCAGGCGGACCCTATGCATTATTAACACCTAGGAGGACTTTCTATATATGTTAACTATGATATATGATTATGAAGAACTTTTGTTGCAAAAAAATAAGTTGAAGATTTCGAAATACGGCATGAAAGTTTATATCGGGAAGCATAAAATAGCATTTTGGCAGACGTAACCACGGGCAAAAGCTAGTAATACTTTTAATTGAATGCTGAGATATAGTATGAGTGTGAGGGTACCTGGTCGCGGTGCAGCAGCAGGCCGGCGCGCGTGCGCTCGTGCGCGCGCGCCAGCTGCTCGCGGCGCCGCGTGTGCGCCTCCTCCAGGCGCGTGCACTCCGCCACGCCCTGCTTCACCGACTGCGACACGCAGAACATGTTTTACAGCGAGTCTTAATGTCAATTTCAGATATGTCCCGGCGTCGATCGTCTGTTGGGACAACCTCTGTCACAGCAGAGATTATTCCACCAGTGCAATCAGTCACACTGGTGGTAAGGTCTAAGAACTAATTCTAACTTATTCTAATAATATAACTATTCTATCTCTATATATCTCGAGTAGATTTAAGAACTAATATCTCGAGGTTGGCAACGCGTGAGTGACACCTACTATAGGTGCTGCAAGCGCTCATAGGCTACGGCAAACACTTACCATCAGGTGGGCCGTATGCATGTTTGGCAACTTGTAACATAAAAAATAAAAAAAATGACACTAAATTATCCGTCCCATATAATGACACTTAATGTGCCCGCAGCTCTGCTCGTGGTATGTAGTTTTTTGATGATTCCTCGAGAACTCAATATTTTTCGGGAAAAAAAAAATTACCCTATATGTTAATCAAGGTAATAGGCTGTGTGTACCAAATTTTATTCAAATCTGTCTAGTAATTTTTGCGTGAAAGGGTAAGAAACGTGCATCCATCTAAACTTTCACTTTTATAATATTAGCTACATTTATGCAAATTGAAGCCAATTAAAAAGGGTTGAAACTAAAAAAATTAAAACAATTATCAGCGAAGTAAAGAGTAAAAATAATAAATTTTGAATTGAATTCAAAGTTTTTGTAGTGCATGAATTATTTACTTACCAACCCCTTGTTAGATGGCATTTCCATTTTAAACACGCCTTCACGAATGGCGTTTGTTGTATATTTCCAAACATTTGGGTTGAATTGGACCAAATTTAATGTCCCTCAGTCTTAGACTTTAGTTATAAAAGTGCTCCTATCAGCGAAAAATTGGTAATACAATTGCATTATTTCTCAAGAGCGTTGAATAACTAACTTTATATATTATATAAAGAGCAGACTCAGAATAAATAATAACATACAAGTGTTTAAATGGTTGAAATATATTATATTTCCTCATACCTGCGAATAAATTTCTCTCTTTATCCTCAGAATCTCGTCCTTATCTCTATTCGTCTTCTTCGACAATGCTTTTACATCTTCCTTGCGTGAATTTGCCAATTTATTCAAAATTTCCTTTTTCTCTGATTCTAATAAGTCCTGAAAATTAAAAAAATAATTCATTTATTACACCACTATATATATAATTTCTCGAAAAGCGGAAAAATTAAAAATGCACAATTACTTCATCAGAATATTCATTTTAAAATCAAAATAAATAAATGGTATATGATCGCCTATAATTAGCTCTTTTGTTTTGAGGAGTTCCGCTCTAAGCCTTGAATAACCTTTTAATCAGATCGTCACAAAATCATATACACTGAGCAATCCCTGTCCACCTGTGACACCGTTGTGGCATTGTGGGTAGCGAGTCTGCCTTTAGTCTCGACGGTTGCGGATTCGATACCCGCTCGGGCAGGTGTTAAAATTTCTGTTTCGGTCTGAGCGTTTGTCCATGCGGGTCTTCCATGCCTCGGAGAGCACGTTAAGCTGTCGGTCCCGGTTGTTATCACATAACAGCTGATATAAGCGTTTACTGTTGATAAGTAAATTGCTGTTATCCAATGAGTTACTGGTTCGCCATTAGAGTTGAGGAGGTCAGATGGCAATCGCTCCGTGTAAAAATTAGTAATCTGTCAAATCCGGATAAAAGTAATAATCGGCGTCGGGATGTGACGACCCCATCGCCCGCTGTTGGGATAACCTATGTCACAGCAGAGATTATTCCACCAGTGCAATCAGTCACACTGGTGGTAGGTCTTTGTTGCAAGAGGCCGGCTAGGTAGGTATCACCGCAGTGTCCAATATTCTGCCGCCAAATAGTAGTGCTTAGGCATTACTGTGTTCCGGTTTGAAGGGCACTGTAAGCTAGTGAAATTACTGGGCAGAGGAGATTTAAGAACTAATATCTCGAGGTTGGCAACGCGTGAGTGGCGCCTACTAATGGTGCTGCAAGCGCTCATAGGCTACGGCAACCACTTACCATCAGGTGGGCCGTATGCTTGTTTGCCAACTTGTAACATAAAAAAAAAAAAAAAACCCTGGGTAAATAAAATACCGGGAATAATGCTAGGGCGAAGAAGCAATCCCTGTCCAAAGAAAACTTCGTCGAAATCTTGGACTACGAATCTCATGGACGGAGCCAAACTCTGTTGCCGCTCTAGTAAGCTTATTCCAAAGGAGATATTGCTATCTTAGTCTATTACTCGGAGCACTATTACGAGTAAAAGAAATAGATATATATTGGTTTGGCAACTTATTTGTTTATTTCCTAAATTTCAATAATGGCATGTTTTATACCCGGTTAAGACTGTCAATTAAATAGGCGCACTTGTCAATTATAAATTATTTGACATTACAGACACATAAAATACGTAATTTTTTTTATATATATCTGTCTGTCTATATTGTATATATATCTTCTTTCTCTTTCTACGGTCGAAATAGTTTCAAATGTCAAAATACATACACACAAAAATCATTTAGACAAAGTAATAGATTTTCTTTTTTGAAGTCTTAACATAATTAATCTTAATTAAATAATAAGTATATCTTAATTATATAATAACATAGTATCTAACTTACAGTTAAAGCTTTCATCTGATGCTGCTGCTCGTTACGGAGATTCTTCTCCAGAGCGGCGTATATGGCGTGGTGATACCTTAAATATGGAAAAAATGCATTCAACTTTATTTTTAAAGTGATAAAGGCTATTATCGCTTGATCGATGAAATAAAAAAAGGAAATGAAAATTTTATGAAGAATTAAATTTTGAAGCGTTATCTTAAGGGCGTTACAAAAGAGATTAACTCTTAAAAGTTATGAATTTATGACGCCTCAATAGATCAACGGTAAAAGGGCCTCGATTCTGAGCCTCTCGGGCAAATGTTGTAACCACTCCTAGCGCCACTTTTTTATTCTCACGATATTATTGATAAGAATTGTTTAAACAATGAAATACCGCAGTCGCAATTCCCTCTCAGCCGCCTCCGCACCGACGCCGCCCCCCTCTTCCGAGTTCGGCGCTGGCTCACCCCTGGAACAAATGTTGGCTGAATATCATATCAATGTTTGTGTGGGTTTTTTTTAGGATTAGGATAGTGATATTCTGTGTCGGGGTTCCGGAAACACATACACGACCTACGGACAAGGACAAATACACCCACACCGGAAAATATGCTTGCATGGTCACTACATATTATGCTCCGAATTCGAGCGGGAATCTAACCCGCGACCTGTGGCACTAAGTCAGGTTCGCTACTGCTACGCCACAACGTCGTCGTGTGTTTGTAATGTATGCGTGTGTGTGTGTGTGTGTAATGTGCGTGTATGTATGTGTGTGTAAATGTGTGTGTGTGTGTGTATGTCTGTGTATCTGTGGGTCTGTGTGCGTGTATGTCACTTACATATTTTTAGTAGACAATCTCTTAACGAAGAACTTAGCGGACACCGGTTTCGTTTTCGCATTCTTTCGTCTCAAAGCGTCCAATTTCCGCGTCAATTCCGCCCTTTTATCTCTAACCAGTTTGCTGTTCAGAAGAGCATCTAATGTTTCCGCAACATCATCCTCCGCAGTACCGCTGCCGTTCCATTTCGTCTCTGTTTCCTCTGAAATTGGTAAAAATTGTGAATAAATAAAAATAAAATAGTTAAATTTGAAAAAAAAAAAAACAGAATAATCGTTCATCAGATAACTTAAAATGAGAATTTCACTAAAGTTTTATGTAAGACATACCTTTTTCGCCTTTAGACACAATTTCAGCCTCAGTCGGCTGACTGGTATCAGTTTCATTCGGTTTTGTCCCATCGGGTGTATTCGATTTGTTGATACCGTCCGGAAAACTCACCACCACGTCCGCACTCGGCTACAAAAGAATCCCACACGAAATTGTATTTAATTTATTTTGAAAATAATACCTAGAGAATGTCTCATTGTACCATTTTTAAAAAGAACAGACAAAGAAATAAAGCGTAGTTAGTTATCATTCCGTCAATCAAAGTTGACGTTGAAAACTTTGATTGCGCGATTCAGGATTGCGAAGATCTTGTTCCTCAATATTGTTGCGTAGTATAGACGGTATGTGGTGTTACGGTGCGCCGCGTACAGAAGTCGCTACATTCTATTTAAAAAATTATGATCTTTTATCGCGGTATGTGGTGTTACGGTGCGCCGCGTATAGAAGTCGCTACATTCTATTTTAAAAAATTATGTCTTTTTATCGCGGTATGTGGTGTTACGGTGCGCCGCGTATAGAAGTCACCACATTCTATTTAAAAAAATTATGTCTTTTTATCGCGGTATGCGGTGTTACGGTGCGCCGCGTATAGAAGTCGCCACATTCTATTTTAAAAAATTATGTCTTTTTATCGCGGTATGTGGTGTTACGGTGCGCCGCGTATAGAAGTCGCCACATTCTATTTTAAAAATTATGTCTTTTATCGCGGTATGTGGTGTTACGGTGCGCCGCGTATAGAAGTCGCTACATTCTATTTAAAAAAATTATGTCTTTTTATCGCGGTATGTGGTGTTACGGTGCGCCGCGTATAGAAGTCGCCACATTCTATTTAAAAAAATTATGTCTTTTTATCGCGGTATGTGGTGTTACGGTGCGCCGCGTATAGAAGTCGCTACATTCTATTTAAAAATTATGTCTTTTATCGCGGTATGTGGTGTTACGGTGCGCCGCGTATAGAAGTCGCTACATTCTATTTTAAAAAATTATGTCTTTTTATCGCGGTATGTGGTGTTACGGTGCGCCGCGTATAGAAGTCGCTACATTCTATTTTAAAAATTATGTCTTTTATCGCGGTATGTGGTGTTACGGTGCGCCGCGTATAGAAGTCGCTACATTCTATTTAAAAATTATGTCTATTTATCGCGGTATGTGGTGTTACGGTGCGCCGCGTATAGAAGTCGCTACATTCTATTTTAAAAAATTATGTCTTTTTATCGCGGTATGTGGTGTTACGGTGCGCCGCGTATAGAAGTCGCTACATTCTATTTTAAAAAATTATGTCTTTTTATCGCGGTATGTGGTGTTACGGTGCGCCGCGTATAGAAGTCGCTACATTCTATTTTAAAAAATTATGTCTTTTTATCGCGGTATGTGGTGTTACGGTGCGCCGCGTATAGAAGTCGCTACATTCTATTTAAAAAAATTATGTCTTTTTATCGCGGTATGTGGTGTTACGGTGCGCCGCGTAATGATGTCGGTACATTCTATATTTAAAAAAAAAAAGTGCAACTCACAGCGGCGGCGGGCTGGTCGGGCGCGCGCGGCGCGGGCTCGTCCGTGTCGTCCGTGAGCACGGCCAGCTGGTGCGAGCGCTTCTCCATGTCGCTCTGGTACTTGATGGGGTTGGCCAGCGCCTCCGCCAGCTCCGACAGCCGGTCCGGCACGTAGTCCTGCGCACACCGCGTACGTCACGACATGGCTACGGTCCGTTGCAGTTCGACTCAAAGGTACTCCATCACATTACATTTTGTGTTAATAAATATTGCCATTGTATGTGTGAAGGATTTAGATTATTCGATTTGACATCATTCAATTTTATTTTTTGTATTAGAAATAACATGTGTTATTTTATTGGTCAAAATAATATGACCAATAAAATAACACAATTACATGCATGATCAAGTCATACCAAACAAAATGTGCATTTTCCGGACGAAGTGAGATTAGTCTTATCGATAGGCGCAGATGAATTTACATTTACTATAATACTGACTGTACTAAAACTACTACTAAATTCACAAATAGACTTTGATAATAATTATAATTTAAAATGTAGGCTAAATATAGGTCGTGGTATCTTCTATCTAGACACTCTAAATCAAGTAATAATAAAGACATATAGACATGCAGTGTTAGTTTCGGCCGGTCCTAAGAAAATAGTACGCTTGAGAAACGAGAAAGGGGGAGGTCATTACTATTGTCCCCTCTCCCTCTACTTCAGGGAATAAATCTCTGCCAGTCACGTACAGAATAAAGTACTTGGTAGGTCACGCACCGTTTAGATCTGCGTGAGGCATTCTAACTTGTCACACGAACTGAGGTCGACCATCGAGGAGATTTTGCTAAGCATCTTGTCATGGAAATCCACGCTACCCGGTTCTCCTCCCCAAGAAGGTGGGAAATTTACTCCCCATCATAACAAGATACGCGCGCTTTCCCCGCTTCCTCGTACACGTTCACTCCCACAGGTTCCAGGAAAGCGAGAGGAAAAATTGGACACATCGACAAATAGTCGAGGAGACAGTGACTGGCGGTGGGCAGTGTTACTGGACAGCAAGCGTAGTGCGGGCGGGTCTCACGTAGGCGCTGGGGTTCACCTTCACTTGCACGTGCAGCAGCAGGCTGGCGCTGAGCGGCAGGCCCAGCTCCGTGCGCAGCCCCACGTGCCGGTAGCCGGGGCACAGGCCGGGCACGGGCAGCACGCGGTGGCCCAGCAGCCGCCCGCTCTCCTCGTGCGCCGCGATGCGCAGCATCGCCAGCTCTGGTAGGACCACCTACGGTGTTTATTACACATGTGAACGACTCGAACACCGCTTACGTGTCTTTAGTGCCGACCTAAGAAGAACTCAGCCTATAACTATTATCGCTTTGGTTTAAACTTCCGAAAACCAAACTTTGCATGCAATGTTTAAGGGAAGTTTTTTGTTCCACATTATCTTCAAGTCCCCGTGCGTAAGTCCTCAGGTGGCTCAATCCGTTAGTTACTTTTATTTTAAACATAATTATTTGTTTGCATAATGACCGGTTTTTCAAATACCACTACACCTATTCAGCTTTTTGTAACATGACAATTGGCAAACAAGCATACGGTCCGCCTCATAGTAAGCAGTCACCGCAACCTCCGAATGTTTGCAATACTTAAACTATCACATGCGCGTTGCCAATCCAAGAAACAAGAAAGAAGGGTTGAGAAGGAAAAAAAGGAAGGGAATAGAGGGGTGGGAAATTTGGCTCTCCGGCGCTCTCACTCATCGCACGAAACACAACAGTACAATTACTTTACGTCGATTTTCTGTGAGAGAGCTCTACTACTAATAAAGAATATTAAAACTCTCTGTAAAACGGTCTTATTTCGATGAAGTTAAAGTCAACATACGTAACTGTCAACAAAATAAATGTAA
This sequence comes from Hestina assimilis, assembly GCA_023373885.1. NCBI lineage: Eukaryota > Metazoa > Arthropoda > Insecta > Lepidoptera > Nymphalidae > Hestina > Hestina assimilis. The sequence continues at coordinate 9,540,403 of CM041747.1, read as the reverse complement.
ACTTACAGATGGAAACAAAATTAAACTAAAAGTTGAGAACAGCGTGTGCTCGAGGCTTTATTAGCGATTCGTTCGCGAACCGTACAAACACTCAGCGCTAAAACTTTGATAACAAAAACAATTTACAATAGTATTTTTACAAACTTTATGAATACTAGCTTTGTTGAAGGACGAAAACGTTCTTTAACTCTGAAGCTATTTTAGTAGAAATAGCGTATAGTTTTATATAATTTTAATGAAATTGTTATATCTCATACATATTATTATAAAAAAATATTTTTAACTAGCTTTAAATTTATTTTATGTTCAAAAGAAAAATAAAATCATTCATTTATCATAATTGTTATTATTTTGACTTTTGCTTTTATATTATTTCATAAAGTGTCATAAGTTACATTTTTATGGTTATTTTATTGGTTATATGTTAAATTTTCTTATTTATATATATTGTAAACATTTTTTTGCTATAATAAATAAATTCATGAATAAATAATACATCATTTATAACTGATAATAACGGTTTAATATTATACTTTCGAAAACGATGATTTAAAAAACATACCTTTTTGAAAACGAACGGCTCATCACCATACACGGGATTGATCCCGTTATTCGGAACAACTCTCGTGCGAAACTTCTTCCGGACCGTGTCCGCCGGCAGCCCGAACATGTCCACCTCCACGTACGTCCCGGTGCGCTTGTCCGTCAGCAGCTGGCCGGACACCACGCTGACGGACAGCGAGCCGGCGATAATGCCGTCCACCGTGCTCTCGGCGAACGGGTCCAAGCGACGATCCTGGTGATGGAAAAAACGTGAAGTCGTTAACTTAAAACGGCCGTAACTTAGTAAATTCAACATGAACATGCAACGAAACTAACTTTATCCGATTACTTGGCAAGTTTATTAAGCTAACTTCATTCGATTGTTGTGCAAACTTAGATAACTTCGTTACATTGCGTCGATGAGAATTAGAGAGCTTAGAGACTTGCTGTTTTTAACATGAATGGTCAGAATTCACTAGTGGTAGAGGCATGCTTCTCCCAGCTCAAATGGGCCGACTCGATCGGGGAAGTAGTACCCTCTCACAGAAAATCGGCGTAAAGTTATAGTATCAGTAAGTATTGTTAGGTTTAGTGCGATGAGTGAGAGCACCGGAGGCTTAATCTCCCACCCCTATTCCCCTACTTTTTCCCATCCTTTCATTCCTTCCCTGCTATCCCTTGAGTTGACAACGCGTAAATGATACTTTAAAAATCGCAAACGCTCACAGGTTACGGTGACTACAGTCGGTAAATTATTCATCGGTAAAATTTTACAAAAAACCATTAAGCTTATCAATTTACACCGGCAAAATATACTTAAAACAGAGTACTTGAGCTTCATATCTTAATGATAAGTTACTAATGCTAATTTAATTCAAAATTGAATTGATATTATCAACTCGCGTAAACATATATTATTCATCTTTTTAACCTATGAACGCTTCCGATACTTGAAGTATCACATGCGCGCATATAAACAGATTTAAAATAACACATAAAGTATAATGGCCTTCTAATTAAAATAAAAATCTTAAAGATTATTATGTTAATATAAAATACCTTTCTCCTCATAAATTCCGGCTTGAGCAGATATCCACACCGTCGGTTGTATTCAAAAGTTCCTAGATTGAGCTGCATCGCGAGGTCTAAAGTTTGATAATTGAGCGCCACTAACTGACAGCCAGCGTTCCAGAACACCTAATGAACATTTTTAAACTCAGTTATTTGAACAATCAAAACATTTAGTAGTTATAACAACCTTAATTAAATTGAGTATAAAAGAAAACATTTTTTAACCAACGATAAAGTTGTTTTAGAAAACTAGCTACTGCCCGCGGTATCGCCTGCGCGAATAAGGTTTTTGATGTAAAGTTTATACATATAGGTGAAAGGATTTCTTTGAAAATCAATTTGATATTTTCTGACATTAATTAAACCTTTGAAATCTTTTAATTGAAAATCGGTTTCAAACACGATAGGCTCCATACGTAATGTTATATGAAGACATTTTAATTATTATTTTTTATTTGCAAATGAGAAATACATTTTCAAAGCATTTTCTTTTGGGAAAATCAATAGTATAAACGAACCTGTGGCATAAAATTCGATGAATCGAAGCGCGTACCCGCGGGGTAGACGCGCGACAGCTGGTGTTTGTTGTAGTTCACGAACTCTATAGGCCGCTCCTTGAGCAGCGTGGTCGCTTGCTTCTCATCGAACGATGACATCTCGTAGAAACGATTCTTTTCTAACACGTACATTATAACATCATTATTTATAGCATAATGGATCGTATCTTCTTCTATACATAAAATAAATGGGGCTGTTTAATAAAAACTTCTAAGGTTTGAGTTTAGTAAACTCAACTTCGTTTACTTGTAAAACTTAATATTTTTATTTAAAAACTGAATTACTTTAACCTGATTCTTATTTTTATTATCGAGTGGTTAGTGGCCAACTTAGTGTCAGAGTTGTTCAGGTCGCCCGTGTAGCCCTTTGGCTTGACTTTTCGACTATTGTCAAATTGATAGCAACCGGGACCGACTTTTTAAGTGCCCGTACGTGATCGTTTACCGATCAGTAAGCGCACCCGGCTATGAGCGTCTCAATTAAAAGAAGAACCTGATAATAGTGTAACCATAATAATATGAAATACTGGTACCTGCCCGCGACGTTAGAAATTGCTCCAGAAATAAAATAAATAAATAAACGCACACACTCAACGGCCCCCATTAGGATGGTGATATCCTGTGTCGGGGGCCCGAAAACACATACAAGGACAAGGACAAATACACCCAGACCGGAAAATATGCTTGCATGGTCAATACAAACATTTATGCTTGTATGCTTATTGCTGTATGTTACGTATGCTGTATTGTAATATTTATCATGCTTAATCCACAAAGAAATCAATTAATTTGTATGCCTTATCCTTCGTCCGCTTCCAACTCTTGACCTACTTAGTAAGTTCCTACGAGATACGCTCATTAAGATTTACAACAGTGTATTAAGTTTCCAAATACTCGATATTATGAGCAAAATTTATAATTAATTAATTAATTAGAATAAATTAATTATGTGAATGAGTTTTTTTTAACGCCCCAAAATGAGGAGTATTATAAATTGATTTAAATGATTGCCGGAACCGATTTTTTTTTAAATGAATGGATCGAGAGTTCTTAGCTTATATCTTATGATATCAAATCTGTCTAGTCGTTTTAAAAATTTCAGCTATTCTCTAATCGATAATAAATATCGGATGTATTGTAATTTTAGTAATAAATATAAGAAAATTAAATGTATGCAATATTTTTACTTTCGCTTGGTAGCCTAATGATTGGCAGCGGTCTGATCAGACACAATACAAAGACTTATTGTATTTGTTAAATTTATATTTAGTTATCTTTATATATATAATTCTACTGTACGTGTGTACGTCACTGAACTCCTAAACGACTGGACTGATTTGAATGATTTTTCTATGTTCCAGTGGATTCAAGAATGGTTTAGTTTCACAATTTTACCCAGTAGGGAAGCTGCAATCGGGTCTCAGATTTTTTCGTCTCGTCTCGGTAGTATAATGTATAGGTATCGCATTAATTATTATCGATAATATGAAATTGTATGTAAATTTTACGAATGGAAGTTTTCGTATTAAGTGTATTATAATTTGAGTATGTTTTAGCCTTGATTACATTCTCGTTAGCATACTCATCGTAGGAATTTTTACACAATCGTTCCAAATGGATAACATTTTGAAAATATGATATAATGATATAATAATACAAAATAAAAGTGACATATATAATACTATATAAAATATAATTATTATAATACTATTTTAACGAAAGGAGTGTTCAGAGTTTATTTGTTTCATAAAAACTAAACATCAATTAAGCAATATTTGCTTACATACATAAATAATTTTCTATCAAGTTCGTAAACAACTAACAACAAAGCTTGAACTTAATGTGTATTTTAAGCCAAGAACGTCTCAACGAGAAAATTATGAGCAAGATCTTGCAGACTTAATACTATGTCAAGTTATGAGTCTATATTATGAACGAGTTGATTGAATTTTTAGAGGCATCTTTACCACTATAAAACTCTGTTTAATATTTTGATTAAGAGCATATATTGGCTTCCAGATATAAGTTTTGTGCTAACAAAAGACACGAAATACCTATCCTATTGACGTTGAGTTAATAAATAAAAGTGCAACTGTCAACTTTCATAATTATGTACGGATGTCTAAGTGTTCTCTACATGTATATCTCAACTGATTTTCGTAAAATTTTGTCAGCAGGTGCAATATATGGAATTGTTTGTCGATTCACTTTTTGGGAACTTTTCACAATGGAGATATGGGGTTTGAAAATGTAAAAAATCTCATATTACAGCCATTTCTAAAAACGTACAAACAAACTTTTTGTCCGAACAACTTTCATTCAATAAACTTTAAATTTTAAGCTATGGAAAGACAAAATCACGAGGTTTACAGCTCTCAGAGTCATCAGTGATATTAAAAAACTTAACAAATTTAGAACTAACTCTCAGCGTTCTCGAAGGAGGAGAAATGGACGGGTTGCACGTAGTTAACGAGCGCGGAGATCTCCGCTGCGGCGTGCGTCTCACGCACCTCTTCCACTGCGCCCACCGCCACTACGCCCACCACTTCCGCGCCGCCTTCCTCCTCGCTCGAACTTTCCGACTCCGACGGCGAGGCCGCGGACTCCTTGGAGCCCTGACGTACCAGCTATGGAAGACAGTTATAACTTATAATTAAAAACAATCCTAGCTACGCTTACCTATTAGGAACGAAATTCCTTAATGTGGCTTACGGTAGTGCGATTTAGTAGGAATCGTCATGTAAGAAAATACCGTATGCTGTATTTGTGTGCGTATCTGTATCGAGCCTACTACAAACAAATGAGCGCACGAGCAAGTAAGTGCGCAGCCGGGTAAACTCTCTCTTTCTCTAATACATTTTAAAATTTTCCTTCTAAATACGTTTAATTATACAATACACACCTGAGTTGAAGAATCATTAAAATAAGTACACAAACAACGAAAAATCATTAAGCGAAAAATTACATAGAAAAAAACAACCTAATTTATAACCCTCCATTTTCGAAGTCTTCCAAAAAGAACGCGACATATTTTTACACAAGAAATTCAGATACCTTTATGGTGGTTATTCGGTGAAAAATTTTATCGTCAAAATCTCTTTACAAACGGCAACATATTATGTAACAACAATAAAACAAGATTAGTAATCTTCTGCGTTGTAGAGTTGGTTCATATACCCATGACATTGAATTTAGTATTTTCCTTAACAGTAATATCGAAGTGAATAATAATATCTCCCAAACGAAAAGCTAATCTCATAATGTATTATTAATTATCTGATTTCATATCTAAATTAATATCCAGTATATTTTCTTACCGGTCCGTGTGCTATTTCGCCGTTACCCTGCGGTGCTGATTCGCTCTTATCGCCTTCTTCCTGTGTTTGTTCCTGAGGACTTTTTCTTCCCTCTTGTGATGATGATGATAATGTTTCTTCTTATTTTTAATTATAATTTTATTCTTCAGCAAAGCCGGCGGAGGTAGTTCACCTCCTAGGAGAAATAAAGACAATTGTTATGCAACAATACTGACAAGCTGATACAACATGTGCAATACATCACTACATAGTATAAAACAAAGTCGCTTTCTTTGTCCCTATGTATGCTTAAATCTTTAAAACTACGCAACGGATTTTGATGCGGTTTTTTTTTAAATATACGAGTGATTGAAGAGGAACGTTTATATGTATAAAAATAGTGTAGAAAAAAAATTGTGATGTGGTAAATAATTACATTTTTTTACATTAATGAATAAATCAAAACTACTCGACCGATTTCAATCATTTTTTCAGTGAATGACATAGACTATATATTCTATAACCGTGCGAAGCCGGAGCGGGCCGCTAGTTACAAATATAATCAAAATCAAAATCAAAATTATTTTTATTTAAGTAGACTTTTAAAAAGTACGTTTGAATAGTCAAACGCTACCGACGGTTCGGAAGGTTCATTCCATCGAGAAGAACCGACAAGAATCTCGACATTTAGTCTTTTTCTAATTTGGGCCTCGTGTCCTCACATGTGTGAGGACCAAACTTAAGCCATCTTGTATCCTACCCCTTGCATCGGCAGCACATATAATTATAACACTAACCATAATCAAAGACTAATTATTATTGTGTGAATAGGAAACAATTATAATGTATTTGTTTATGTGGAACTTTTGATGATGATCGCAGATGAAGTAATTAAACAATACTGACAAATATTTTACGGGATGCTATACAATTAGGAACTTAAATATGGTTGCCTAACTATGATATGTAGCTTAAATTATAAAACAAAATGTAATCTACGCATTTCTGTCAGCGGCTTTTATATTCATATACGTTTGATACATTTATAAAAGACTAGCTAAGAAATAAATTGTCTAATAAATTATTTCCAAAACAAAGACGGTAAATTTTAGGTCTTCAATGAGGGAAAGCATCATGAAAAATCTCAGTATACTTTGGATTCACAATTGTTTAATTTACTCGTAACAAAAGATGAAATTTTTCGCCGAAAAAGAAATGCCCGCTAGGTACATACGTTTCATTATTTGTCCAGAAATAAAATACTTTCATTATACTTTTTTGAGGCTTTTAATAATATTTAATTATATTGAGATATTGAGGCTTTTAATAATTAAGTGACAATCATGACAAATTACGGTGTGCTATTAATTTGTTTTCAACTCTTGCGTATGTCTCTTTTCTCCAAGAACAAATCTATAGGAATTGCTATACATTGTGCTAATATTGGGGTTATTCGCACTTAACTCATATAAACACTTCTTTACTCTGTAACTACGAAGAAAATGCATTTGTTGAAAACTGTTGTATGTTGTGGAAACAAAACGCTAGGTAATTTTTATGCTCTATTTAAGTTAAAACGGGATACTCATTAGCATAGGTTTTAGAATATGTGACACAGATTCTTAGTCAGGTATATATTTCCATAGCATATATTTAATTTGTAAATATATAAATTAGGAAGAGAAAATTGAAAAATATGAAAATTTTTCAAACTTTTATTTAAGCAAATACGTGTTTTATTTTTTAAAGCATAGAATAAGCGATGAATCTGATATTCTACGTTTACAATCATGAATCAAATCCTTGACCATATGATCAAGATAGAAAGTTAGAAAGAATAGAAAGTTTAAATGGGACCGATATAGAACAACATCGTTTAAAAAAAGATTTTTCCAAATCGGTCTATAAAATGAAAACCTCTGAATTTTCTAACCACGCTATATATTTATATAAAATATTTAACAGTTTTTGTATGAGATTAATGATACATCAAACCATAATCAATTACATTATCAAAATATCTTAAGCCCACTACTTAAAGCTTTGCCCATTTCACGCGCAATATATTACAGAACAAAAGCAATTTAACACAGTATCTTGTTAAAACAAACCCAACGTTTATACGACACAGCCTGTCGGGTGAGTCAATGCTTGATCAGACGCCAATATAAACATATCAGCTTCAAAGAATATGAGCTTAAATGGAATAACGAGGCTGATTCCTGTCATTAAAAAATATCAACGATATTCTCATTAAAGATAATTTGGCACGACAAAGGTCAGAAGTCAAATCTGCACAGACAATTACCACCGCTTATTATTTCGACCTGTGTATCAATGGACTAATTAATTCCATGTAGATTCTAAACTGAACTCTTTGAACACAGAATCGTCATAAAATTAATTACTGCACAAATATTCCATTTCAATGGAGTACAAAGACCATATGGGTTACTCATATAAGAATTCCTAAAATATGATTCTGATAAAATATTTTTGTCAGATTCAAATATACCATTAATCATTTACCAAACCGATTTCTTGTACAGTTGCATTTTCTTTAAATCGGCAACTTAAGCTTATAAATAAGTAAATTCTTATTAGATAATGGCCACAATGTGTCACATGTGAGAATTTAATAATTATATCATGCCCACAATAAAATTTTAACAGGCTTCTGATAAGGTTTAAATAAGCTTTTAACGGGGTCGGGACGTTCGAACCCATCGCCCGCTGTTGGATAGTCTCTGTCACAGCAGAGATTATTCCACCAATGCAATCAGTTACACTGGTGGTAGGTATTTTGTTGCAAGAGGCCGGCTAGGTAGGTACCACCGCAGTGTCAAATATTCTAACGTAAAGCAGTAGTGTATTTGGCATTATTGTGTTTCCGTTTGACAGGCACTGCAGGCTAAATTACTGGGCAATGGAGATTTAAGAACAAATATCAACAATCAATAGCGGCAACCGCTTACCATAAGGTGGGCGGCCGTATGCTTGCTTGCCAACTTAGTAACGTATAAAAAAACAAGAAAAAGGTAACTTTTTATATTATACGTTACATTTAGCAAATACACATTTTAACAAATATGAAGACTACAACGACTATCGCGGTAGTATATTTAATTTTGTAACGGCATAGTTTGATATGCTGGGAAGGAGTCCCAGTAGACAAATAACTGTACGTCTATATTTATAAGCGGAATTACATTAGATCTTCACTAGTTCATAAGACCCGTGAAATTGGCTACCAACCCTTCTCACAACTCGGTAGACTCAATTCGAGTATACAAAAGTGACTGATAGAACGATGATTAAAAATCAGAAATATAAGAGGCATTTTTTTAGTAACAATATTTCTTATGTTTATTTATTTATTTATTTATTTATTGATACACCAACAGTGATTTGAAACATGAGCTATATTGTACAGAGCATTTTCTAAGATGATTTCAAACACTTAACAGGTATATTCAACGTTAACAAATTTGCCTCGTACTAGGTTAGTTACATAAAAGAAAAATAACTAAAATATATTTATAAGATGAGAAAATAAAACAATTGAAATTAATCTGGGAGTGAGAGAATATATTTACATAATTCGTACAATTATTGGTAATTTTATAACATTTATTACGTGAACAACATTTGAATTAATGAATTATTAATAATTTAATTTAAAAGATTCTATAGATATCAATTTTTTATAGTAAATATACAGTGAGTCGTGAAAGCTGTCAATGCCACTGTGATTAATATTATTATTATTATTTTTGTATTTTCTTTATTATCATTCAGAAGCCAGTAATGTTTTCGTAGTTTCGACCTTATTTTTATTATTAAAATATTAATATGATAACCGTATATGCTGTATATACGAAAAACAGTTCATAGTTTGATTGTTAATAGTGAAAAAGTGTTAAGTGTTATTGAATTGCTTTTAAGCTATTGCATAGCTTTTATCGCGGGCTTTGAGCGCGGTGACCGAATCAAGAAACTCCGTAACGAAAATAAAACCTAACACCGAACGAACAATAATAAATAGTCGAGCGGCAGTGCTCGAGTGCCACAGGTTTTTTTTCTAATATTCTAATAATCCTCTATTGTTGTCATGAAATTAAGTGCTAATTAATAGACGATAGATACTAAGTCTCAAAAAGTAGCCAATAGGAGTTTTATTTTCAGAATGTTATATCCATTGCTTAAAGTGTCCTGTTTAGGTAGATTAAAAAAAATTAAATACCAATTTTAAGAAAATACACGCATTCAAATCGAAGACTTTGTCCAAATTATGAAACAGTAAATTATATATTACAATATACATGAGAAGGTCGTTGGGAGTGTTAATATGTACCGTACCTTTGTGCTAAAATTTGCTATAAAACGTAAAGCGTTTGTAAATTCGTAATGAGCGAAATGAAAGAATACGGCAGGGTGAATCCCTTGATGAAAGCTTTACATTATGAATATGGCGATACGCTACAAAAATACTACTCAATTTTATATTATAGAATATTTTAATTATTATTTTATCAATATTCAATACAAATTCATAATAAAATTAGAAGATATACATATACATATAATAGTTATAATTAATAATAACACTATTTTTATAAATACTTATTCTTTAAAATGACTGAATTTAATTAAAAAAAAAAAACTAATATATATAATATTAGTTTTTTTTTTTTATATCTAATATATATTTTATAAATTTTAGGGTTTAATATCAATCATATTGTATGATTTAGTGACAAAGTTAGTTTGTTAGGTAGACCTAGTTTTATCTTGTATAAGATTATAATGGTGACATTATTTTAATAATGTTACTTACTGTATACGCAGTAATGCACGGTCCAGAATTGTAAACAGCGCGTACAAAATGAACAAGTTCCACTTACGATTTTTTTAATATGTATATGTTAATTAAGTTGACAGCACTTCATTAAATTTGAATTTGCCGCGTTTAAAGTTTTGACGTGTTATCTATGCGAGCGTCAGAACAAAAGTAAAAGGAAAAGTTTAATAATAGGTTTAATGTTTTAGGTAAGATTTGTTACCGTTACCGTTACCGTTACCGTTTAAAGGCGTCGGGATGTGACGACCCCATCGCCCGCTGTTGGGATAACCTCTGTCACAACAGAGATTATTCCACCAGTGCAATCAGTCACACTGGTGGTAGGTTTTTGTTGCAAGAGGCCGGCCAGGTAGGTACCACCGCAGTGTCCAATATTCTGCCGCCAAACAGTAGTGCTTAGGCACTACTGTGTTCCGGTTTGAAGGGTATTGTACGCTAGTGAAATTACTGGGCGAACGAGAATTAAGAACTAATATCTCGAGGTTGGCAACGCGTGAGTGGCACCTACTAATGGTGCTGCAAGCGCTCATAGGCTGCGGCAGCCACTTACCATCAGGTGGGCCGTATGCTTGTTTGCCAACTTCTAACATAAAAAAAAAACCTATATTTGTACATATATATGTACATTTATGTACATACCTATATTACCTATATTTGTACATATATGTACAAATATAGGTAACAAATCGTTTTATTATAATATAAAAATTATTAATAAAAATGTCTCTTTTCAGAGCAATACATTGCTATATTTAATTTATATCCTTGTGTTTTTCAAAACGTATTATATATATAAAATCTCATTTGGACGCAAATGAGCAATACCATGTCAACCCACAAAATTGAAAAAACTGAGTTATATGTGCAGAAGTGTTCGTAAATGGCTGAAGAACAGTTTTCTTTAATATTTGTAGGGTTTTATGCTTTCAAACTTCTAAAAAAGCCGTTTTTTTATCATGCAATTTATGTATTATTTTAAACGTTTTGGGTTATATTATATACGAAATATGCAGTTTGTATGCTTATTTTATGTGAAAATAAGTAAATAACTTACATACATGTTGAAATTGCCAAAAACTTGACCAATAACATAAAAAAAATCATATAAAGCAAGTTGTTCAAAATTTTCAAGCGCGTTTTTCTCGAAATGACGTTCGTGTGGGTTGACATGGTTGCTTATTTGCGTCCGTTTATAAAATAAACATTCCCATCGCATTATTTAAAAAAAATGAAATGTAATTAATTTAAAAAAAAAAAATAACCTATTATTTATTCAATTCCATCGGGACCAAAATGCTCTCAAACTAATGTATGTACATTATGATAAAATATTTGGAGAAACAGAATAAAGATATTTTATGTTCTAACAATATTCGTTGAAGACTGCGGTTTCATTTACGCATAAATAAATTCTTATTCGTGATGGAACGAAATTGGAAATTATTGAATCATGAATCGATTCGATTGAAGTCGCTATTACGATAATAGAGATACAATGTGTATTACTAAACATAAACATATATACAAATGCTAAATAAGAGTATATGAGTGTGGACCTCATCCTCCTAAAACGGCGTGTTATGTCGTATGGAGTTGCCTTAGTTTACAGAACGGTAAAGCAATGTTACGCTACGATAGCCTCGCAAACGGTACAGTCCGCCTGGTGGTAAGCAGTCACTGCAACAATAAACGTTTGCTATACTTGAAGAGCGTTGCCAACCCAAGGAATAGTAGGGAAAAGGCGAGATGTGATAAAAGGAAGTGAAAAGAAAGGAAAGGAGGGCTTGGCTCTCAAGCGCTCTCACTCATCGCAGGAAACTCAACAGATACTGTTACTTTAAGCCGATTTCTATGAGACGGCAGTACCGGTCGAGCCGGCTCATTTGTGCAAGGATGAGCATCGCTGTACACATCTCTCCTCTTTTCGAAGTTGGTTTTGAAGATCCAAAACTGATTTAGTTACGCTTCAACATAACAACAACAGATTGCAAATTTTCAATGAAATATTGTAAAAAATACAGTAACCCCGTTCGTTATCGCATCCGACGTATGATATAAGTACCTGCATGCACGCACGTCGCGAACGTGAACGTAAACACATTAACAACATGAGCGTTACGCATTAGTTACGAGTATGTGGTCTAACTATCAAACGTGTAAAAGATTTCGCTAATTATAGACATAAATATACTGTCGCTTTTAAAGTTTTTTTTTTTTTTATAAATGTGTTGATTGTGCATGTATTTAGTAGCCGATAATAGTCTTGAGAAAGCTCCAGATGTCACGATTAGTATAACTATCGATGGAGCCAATTGTACCTAGTCTTCATTAATCCAATTCTTTAGAGAGATAATAGTTCACTATCTGTCAAAATATGATAATGCGTTGCCTGATCATTGTGTAGGAAAAAGGATGGATTATGGTCAAAAGTAAATTTGAAAGTTAAAGTTAAGACTTCGCGATTTTTCTGGATTTAGTCTTTTCAAATTATTGAGAACGGATGCGAATTCTTTTTACAAATTACTTAGACTTGATAACCGCTTACATAAAAAATGAGATTGACGATTTTTATCACATAAATAATAAATATTATAATAAAAACAATTTCTTGCATTATAATATGTAGGTACATAATTATCTATGCTGCGACTATTTGAAATCTTACCTGGTTTAAGTTGATGAGAGTCCAAGGGCTTGTCTAAAAGCATTTCTCCAAAGATGTCCCTGCAGTAGTTCGCTATCTTGTCCTGCTGGCGAGGGTTGCAATGGTTTTCAAAACTCAAAATAACAGGATAGTCGGACGTTTTAAATGCGCTCTCGGCGATTGCTTCCAAAACTTCCTTAGCACTGATCTCCGGTACGAATGTGTAGCCGTGGACTATGACAGGCTCTTCGGTTCTGCCATTCCAAAAGTCCAATTCAACACACCTGTTAAAAAATATTGAATATTTTAATCATTAAAATTTAAACCTTTACCTATTTATTCGTTTGTTATTTTAAATAAGACAGATAAGATAATTAGTAGTTTTAATTGTTTTTTAGATTTCAACTGAAAAGATCGAAAAATGTAGTTTAAACAAACTTGCAGTAAGTCATAAATCAACATGTTGTCAGCAACACTCGTACTGACTACGCTTACGACTAACGAGAAAATTCCCACTTCAAAACTACCATTTCAATATTGAAAAGTTTGAAATAGATTTTCAAGGAGCCCATTCATACTACAAATCAATTGACAACGAGGTATCTTTTACAGAAAATGTCATTGAAACTTTTTAAAAACTAATTTTCATTTTTGTTTATAGTAAAAAGTTAAAACGAAACACAAAGATACAATGAAAAAATTCTTTCACTGTAGTTTTTCTCAGCGAATACTCTCTTTAAAAATCAATTTTAGATTAATGACGTAAATAAATGTACATATATAAATGTACATATATAGAGCATCATTTATTTGTTACTTATCGCAAGCCTAAACATGTATCTCGTAAAAGTAAGTGTTTTTCGGTGGCAAAACTTTGGTATTTTTGTTATGGATCGGTTTTATCGGGAAAATACTACTTTATTACTGCATATCGACATAAAGTTACGGTGTACACTGTACATATCGATTGTTGTGTTTGTATCAATGAATCTGAGCGCCGATATCCCAAACTCGGTGTTAGTCTGTCCCCACTTACCCTGATCTTAGACGGCAACGCACGACGATGCCTGTGTCCCAGATTACAAGTAGATAGAAGTGATGTTAGTTAATAGATATGACTATAATTGAAAAATTAATTTCAGTTTGTACCAGAAACATATAAGTTTTTATTTTATCTTAATGTAATAAAAAAAAATATCAAAGACAAAGTAATAAGATAAAATAAACTTTTAGTTTTGGAAAATCTATCATCAAATGCTATAACTCAAATATTACTCTTAATTAAGTTATATTACGTAGCTGTAAGTTAGAGAACGATTAAATTTTTTTAGTTATAGATTAAAGATTATATAATAATATTTAAGGATAATTAATGTAGCCTTACAGAGCGACGCGGTCACATGAGCGACAAAGTTCTTAAAATAAGGATTTAAAAAAATCGTCTTTTCTTTACTTTTTCAATGAAGTCAAATTAAAAATAAACAGTCTATAAAGCCCTGCGCGATCGTAGTATACGTGCTCTGAATTGAGCACCAATTTTTTGAAGAAAAATAACAAATCCGTGTCTATCAATTCTGTTTCAAGTCAGTACTGCCTCTTGAACACGGAAAATGAACTATGTATGTGTAGGACGTGCAAACTGCAATTTTTGTTTCAGATTAATTTTGAACATAAAATTATGTTGTAAATTATATTTCTGTAATCGCAATTGATAGGATTAAAAATAAAAGTTCTTAACATAAGCCCGTCATTTCATGACCAGCTATTTTAATCACTTTGATTGTCAAGTTGATTACATTCAATAAACTAATTTGTTACCTGAGTTGTAAAACTGCAGGAATTCAATACTACATAGCGGAATTCAATACTATATAGCGGCGTCGGGATGTGACGACCCCATCGCCCGCTGTTGGGATAACCTCTGTCACAGCAGAGATTATTCCACCAGTGCAATCAGTCACACTGGTGGTAGGTCTTTTGTTGCAAGAGGCCGGCTAGGTAGGTACCACCGCAGTGTCAAATATTCTGCCGCCAAATAGTAGTGCTTAGGCATTACTGTGTTCCGGTTTGAAGGGCACTGTACGCTAGTGAAATTACTGGGCAGACGAGATTTAAGAACCAATATCTCGAGGTTGGCAACGCGTGAATGGCACCCACTAATGGTGCTGCAAGCGCTCATAGGCTACGGCAACCACTTACCATCAGGTGGGCCGTATGCTTGTTTGCCAACTTTTAACATAAAAAAAAAAAAAAAAATACATGCTACGCATTAAAGAAATTTAAAGAAAATTAAATAATAAAAAGCCTTAACATCAGTTATAAACCAGAAATTAAATTCTTGATTCAACAACATCATCTATAACACTATTGATTAAGTCACCTTTAAAATAAGCTAAACTGCATTTGAAATGAATACGATTTAGGGCATATTTCTCATTAATATTAATGGTTAAATATTTAATAAGGTTTGTCGTAAAATATAATTATCTTCGTTAAATAACGACCTCAACTTCGGTATGGTTGAATACAAACTTTTCCCCTTGAGGCGAGAACATATCCAGTAACCTTATATTGCCTTACGCTGCGGATATACAAGCGACTGCTTATTATAAAACATGTTCTTGAATAGCTTCTTGTTCTTGTTTGATATTTACCCAGGGTGTGCTTATACTCTTTATTCTGATTTTAAGGGTTACTAGTTTTTCCACAGAGCGATTGCAATCTTACCTCCACAACCCACAGGGCTAATCAGTAACTGATTGGATAAGAGCAAATTATCTATCACGAGTTAACGAATATTATCAGATGTTATGATAACAAAAGGACGTCGGTCCCGGTCAACGTTAAGCTGTCGAGCTTAACGTCGACCGTCGCTCAAGGCAGACTCACTACCAGCACGCTACAACAGTCGTCCTAAATATAAGTTATAAAAAAATAAAAATATTATAAATAGAAGTCTTTGGCGCTATTTTTAATCTTCACTGATACAAATTATTATTGATTGATCAAATAGTATTGATTTTAGAAATCATGTCTGCATGATTGTTTGTTTCAACTTTCAGCGAAACAGCGAAGAAACTTTATCAACATGGACGGACAAAAGCGCGGCAGTATCACATTCTCGAAAAATATGCTTTCATAATCCAAAACTATATATCATACATTAAAACATTAGGTTACAATTGAATCATAAGTTTCATCAACTTTTATCATCATCTACAAAATATTACACTGAAATAGTATGAAATTTAGATTTAACAAAATTAAACCAAAAATTCTTTCGTTGTAATAACGAATTCAATATCAAGAGACCTTTGTGGCCAGTACAAGCCAAAGGCTGACATTCCTAAATCACAAAGTTCTCCGAACCAATCAATAACGGCGGGATGCGACGCTAAAAATATTAAACGGATAAGCAGTAAGCGTTCACATAAAAAAAGATTCAATAAAGCCGGCAATGTTTATATTTACATCGTCGGAGTCGTTAACATCGCTACGATCGATAACATAGATTTTATATTAATACGTTACGGCATTAAATACGCATTACATTAATTTGGAGATTTTGTACGGTACAAAATTATATGATAACGGAAAACTATTACGGAGACAACGTGACTGCAAACATGTGCTTGAAGATAATATTACTTACAAATCAGGTCTTTCATTCGTCAACATAGATAATTGTTTCACTTTTAACTCTTTATCGACTTTTGCAGATTTTTGATGAATACCAATCGTAGCTTAATTCTCTGTCGGCACCGTTAGTATTGTGCATTACCTACCTATATAACATGTATTTATTTTGATCAAACTGATATATTTTTGATACATTGTGTTTCAGTATGTGTTTTTGAAACTTAATAAATACTTTAATCCACATTTGAATGCCTATTAGTTTTCATGCTTAGTCGTTCCTGTTATAAAAATAATAGTATTTAAAACCCAATATCAGATTACCGTTCCAAAGATCACAATAGAATAAAACCATGGACACATGGGATGGAATATACATAATATATTGTGGGGTGGAGGACATAGACAGAAGAATCTTTCATCGAAAAAATATAGATAAGATATATCTACATATATGTGAATAGATAACTTTAATTACTTTTTTAATTAGGATAAATCGATTTTGTATTTAATTACATAATGTATATGAAATCACTTCTAAAGTAAGAGTGAGAGGAATATGTGGTTAAGGTGTGAGAAAAGTAAATAAAACAGTAGAGTGTAGCTGCGTGCGACCACTAGTCATTTCTATCTCGAATCATTACTCGCAACATGGCTTACGGCAATTTATTGAATCAATGTTTGGAAAATCTCGATGCTAAAAAACAAATCTAAATCTCCCTTGACGGGTTGTAATCTTTATGGTATTTTTATTATACTATACGAGATGTTTGATATACGAATGTTTTCATTTATTTTTTGTTGTTTAAGCCGGAAATATTTTATTAAATATACATAGTTTAGTTTTTAATATTTACTTCTGTCTATGATTCGAAAAATTCATTAATTTAACTATATATTTATTTCATTTACATACCAGGGTTCTAAATAAGTACTACACAATCGCGGATAAAGATAAAAAATTTAAAAAAAGGCAACGTTCCTCCTCTACGCTGATCCCCGAACCCTACAAAAGACTTAAGTCAGCGGAAAAAAAAAGTTGACAGTGCAAAATTTATAAGTACAAAACTTTTCCGTAACGTAAATGGAACAATTCGCATAACTTTAATAGTATATTTAGACCTATGTACTTGCATAATACTGACAATATACACATGAACTACATATTAAATCGCACTCCAAATGCCCACAAAACAACTTAGAGGAGATAAAAGCATACAATGTGAACTTCCTCGCTATCCTGGTTTGAGGACTCTGTTACGCAGGGGATATATTAAGTTAATATAAAAACTTCGTTCTGGACACTATCCATCAGCAAAATTTGCATTTTTAATGAAGAAAAAAGAGAGATAAGTGTAACGTTTGTATAAAGATCGAGGATGTACAACATTTGCTGATGAATTGTGTCAAGAACAAGACAAAACGAGAGCAGTTTAAAAAAAATAGTTGAAATTATAAGGATGTTGAACTCGTCCAAACTATTTTGGCAAGTCCAACATCTATAATGGCAAAAGATCTATGTAAATTATTATGACTTTAATGATTTATTTTAAGTTTGTGATTGATTTTTTGATGATTTGTTCTTAGTGTTAACATGAGATTGACATATCCGTGTCAATTAAAATCAAAATTAATTAATAAAAAGAAAAAACTTAATGGAGTTTTATTATTTTTCTCTGAAATCTATGATCAACACAAAGGCATATTCTAACAAACTATTACAAGACCGTAGCATACAAAAAATAGCCAAATTGACAACGTTCTTCTTATTGAATTACTAAGTAGATACTAAAGGCTTCAGTCACGTGAATTCGTTTTATTTATTTTTTTGAAGCTTTGAATTTCTGCGTAGCGCGTCCGCATCACGCCCTGATTCTTCGATGTGAGCTAATATTGTTTCTGCTGAAACCCTAGGTTTACTTTACTATTCAAATAACGTATTTCCATACTAAATAAGAGCCGCATATATAAATCGGTCATACAGAAAAACAGCGACTGTTATTTTATTTATGTATGGAGGATAAATTATTGTGTAACGTATCGAAGATATGAAGTTCTTGACAGGGAGCTTTCAATGCTTTAATCATGGCGAAATTAATAATCGATGATGACAGATCTCCGTCGACAAATAATTGATTACGTTAAAGTTTTATTATTAAAATAAATATTCTCACGAATTAGATTAACATATTTTATTTTACATACAATATTATTATACTTTCATTAAATATTAAATATTTTATAAAATCCTTTGTATATAATTAGTTTTGTTAGTAGCTTAATGCTTTTTACCAGTAGCAACACTGCGCGTAACTTGTTGCTTTACTGGAGCATCAGAAGGACGATTCCAGTCACCAAAAGTGAACATTCATTTTAACAATAAAATTTTATGCAAATATCTTTAAGTTATGTCACTTAGTAACATCTTTTTGGGAGTGCTAGTAAAACGAACATATATTTGGAATTTTTTCTTCTTATATTTGTTCCAAAAGCGAAGAGACTGATGGTGATTCAATCATCTAATTAACTATAATTCTACTTTTAACTTTAATATTATCTTTTTGAAAGCTTTAGTAATTAGTATTATATACTCCCCATCTTCAAACTTTATTTATATACATACATCCATGCATACCACAACATAGCACACAAACATACCGTATTTCTTGTCAGAATTTAACTAACATTGCAATAACAGCGCTGCGACATTCATACGATTCATTGTAAACTAACCGTGATAGCATTTCAATGGCCTTAACACAGCCTGTAAACTAGATTTGAGGATGTCATGACCTTGAAAATACCAAAGCAATATCAGTTCATCCGCTGACAAAATCAGAGTCACGTTAAAAAAAAATTCAAACTACGGTTTCGATAGCAATATCAATAAGTCTAACTGCAAAAAGTACTAATATTTATTTACTCTCAAATATGTACAATTGCGTACGAAAATTCATTTATTTTAATAGTTTTTTATCTTCAAGCATCATGGAAAGAGCTTTCAGCGAAATTGCCTATCCTATTACAAAAAGGGAAACAAAAGAGAATCACAGACCGAAGAAAAACATAGTTAATTTGAAGAGAAATTATAATAACGCTATTAAAGTCAGTACATTACACTCAATGAGTTTGTATTTAATGTCTCCGTAATAGACTGTTTTCCGAGGAATAATAATGTTTTTAAGGTTACATGGTCATAAGTCAGTGTGTGGAGGCAGGGTGTGTCACTAGTTGTACATATATAGAGAGCCTTTTACTTCGTTTGTCAAAGGTCTGTCGATGTCGGCCAAGCCTATATGATTGCATTTCAAGGGGTTTCTATGTACACACAACCTCATTTACGAAGTTCAAATTCAACAACGAATTTACTTAAATATAGGAAAACTAGTACGTGCCCGGGGATTCACCCGCGTGAATGCGTTTTGTAATAGACCGTCTGAACCAAGTAACCTAACCTAACATTTTTCCGGGATAAAAAGTATTCTGTGTTAATCTAGATAATAAGCTATCCTTTGTGTTAAATTTCATCCCAATTTGTTAAGCCATTTATGCTTGATTGAGTAACAAACCTCTAAACATTAATGCTTTACGTTTTTTTGATAATCCCACGGGCACCTAACATGTTTAAAACAGGTTATAAAATATCTGTGTTCCAAATTTCATCTTAATCCGTGCAGTGGTTTTTGCGTGAACGGGTAACAAACAGTATCCATCCATCCAAACTTTCACATTTATAATTAGTGGGATATTGGGATTTATAGGAGGCATTACAAATAACTGTTAATAGTTTTAAAAAATTATTCTTAAAATATGTCCTGATTTTGTTAATAGGTGGATTTGCATATATGGGTTAAGTATAGAAAAATAATCATTGTCGGCTTAAATTACTCCCAAAGATCACTTCTGTACCACGAAGTTAAGCAAGTATTCCTTGATAGAGACCAGTTACTGAATATGTTCATAGAAACGCCGGCAGGAGAACCAAGATTGCATATAAAGATTGGATGTAAAGAAAGGGAACCATGAAGAGCAAATGAAACCATATCAATTCCTATACATAAAACAACTAAAAATTAATTTATTCATCTTGACCATCAGCTTTTACCAAAATCAAGTAATAACTTTAATAAAATCTCTTTGAAGCCCAATAGAAGCGAGGACGGACCACAAGTTTTATTTAATGTATTTAGTGTTAATAGTAATTTCTGGTTAGTCCATTGCGGGATACGAAGGCCAGACAGTAATCGCTGTAATATAACTAGTAGCTCGTCAGATGTGGGTTAAAATAATAAGCACACATTGGCAAATGTCCGGTAATAAAAAGAAATAGGATAATCTAAGCTAAGAGGCAATATAATTTATAGTATATATTTTTTTCTTATTTAAACTATCAATAAAGTTTATAAGCCATTCCTATTGGAAAGTTTTGGTTCTGTTTTTGTTTTTGTAAAATATATTATTAATTAAATTTTAATTTCAATGAAATCTAAAAGGTTTTTTGACGGAATGAGAGATTTATTTATAAAATTTATTTCAAAGTATTTTTGGTCTTTTTGGTCATTAATCTTGTAATATTGATTACGAAAATAAATTCTCTGTACAAATAAAAATAAGGTAAATACCTGCAACCCGCCAAAAGTCCCTGCCGATAGATCTCCACGCTAGACTTCCCCGTGATCTGGTGGCCCGTGAGGTAAGTATTGTGCGAGCTGTTGATGAAATAGTGGGCCATCGGCTGGTCCATGTCGTCGCACAGATCAAGCTTATTCGGAGCCACTATTGGATTGTCTTCAGACATTAAAAACCTGAAGGAACAAAGTCTTAAAACTTAAGTATTGACAATCATTAAAAATATATGGAACTGTATAATTATAAAATAAATATAGCATACTAGCATGTTTAAATATTTTGAAAGTGTTTTATGTGTAAATCCGTCGATAAATATAATAATAATACTTCTTTTTCCAGGTAAATATAAACAACGGATACTACGAAAATATACTAACACGTTTATCTTATAAGCATTTTATTACATTTATATTAATACAAATACGTATGTATATCTGATCCCATCAAAAACATAAAATGTACAAAAAATCCAAGTCTCGCAACGCACGTTCGGAGCAGATGTTTGTATTGCCCATACAGACATGATTTACGGTCTGGGTGCGTTTTTCCTTGTCACTGTATATGTTTTCGGACCCCGACACAGGATATAACTATCCTAATGGGGCCATTATGCGTGTAGCGTTTATTTATTTATTTTATTTTAATTAATGCGACATGTTGCCGTACACCATAGAATATTACTGTTGACTGCTAGAAGTACCTTTTAATTTTGATGATGTATGAGTGAGTGACAAAATTTAAGAAATTTGAGTAGCGATAATTCGTAAAGTATGAGGTATAATTATTAGCTATATCGGCAATGTATTTTTAGTAAGTCTCTTGTTCAGTAAAATTCAAACTCATTGCTTTATTCACAACAAATTACAGAGGGTTAAAAGTGCCTTGAGTCGCTTCAAGAGAAGAAAGAATTTAATAATGTTAAATACTCATCATACATGGCATTTACTTGATTCCGTTATGATGGAATGATCCTGAAATTATCTAAAGCTCAAATCATTCTAAAATTTAATTTTAATTTCATTACGAAACGTTTTAGATGTCGAGTCTTATAAATTAATATCGTCTTACTATCCATGTATATAAAGTACAAAATGACATAATAACTATCTATATGTCAGTAATGTAAGTGTCTACGTCAGTCGTCGTTCTACATCGCGTATTAATATACGATGCGGTGTTTATTCAACGTAGCATGTTTGCTTACTTTCGAGCGAGCGATGTTAGCGGTAAGTATCGTTATGTTCTACAGTTTATACCGATTGACTGATGAATTGGTGTTTTTTCGCGTTCATTCGTTTTACTTTCAGCGAGGTATTTTTATTGTAATTCGGTTTTATTACGTTCCAGTTCTAATTTTTCATTTAGATACGTTAAATTTCGCAAGATTCAAAAAAATTTAAATGTATTTTCAAGAATTTGCTAGCTCTAATTAGCAGTTAATTAAGGATGAAAAGTTACTTTGTAAATAGTGACATATAATTTTGAATATTAATTAAATAGGACTGTCACAAATTAAAATTCACATATTACATAGGAATTCAAAAAATTTTCCACTTTCACGTAATCTGTATTTAAAGAAGTATGGAAACACGTTTCGAACAAGAATAGGAAAATAATCACCTTAAAAATCCGTCGAATGTTAATTGCGAACGCTGCTGGTGGTATTTATTGTGCTCGTAAGCCTTTATCAGGTCTCTCGCTCGTTGAATATCGGCGTAAGGATGCAAAATTTCATTCAAACGAGGGTCCCTTTGTATCTCGTTAAGGAAATCGACCAACTGGTTTGCCGATAGGTGCGGCTTGCCGTCGGTGCTGTAAGAAATGCTTTGATTAATTGAAAGATCTTGATTGCTTTACAGAGAGCTTCAACAAAGCAAAAATGTAGTCAAAAGAGAGTAAAAATTTTTTCGCAGAGAAATATGTCTGACTTAATATATTTCCTTTTTGCTGTGTATATAATAAAATATATAATTTAGGCCTGAAATATAAGAATTTATTTAACTCTTTGTAATTAATATAAAGCCTTTGGCGGACAACAGCAGTCCGTGAAACCTACGGCGGTCCTTTGATTACGAGATATGGTGAGCGTATCTAATCACTCCCTTTGACGAGGGTATCAGATATTAGGGAAGGGATTCGAGAAGAATCATCAAATAAATAAATTGTCCCGAATAGGGAGTATATGATTTTGAAAATTATGATTTCCATGTCAAGATTTTCACAAATAAGCGCACAGACCGGCTGATGGTAAAGGATAACCTAGTCTGTGTTAACTTATAACATCAAAGGCATTGTGTCCCGTTCGATGATGCTGTCAGGGCCAGTAGGAAATCGCTATCTGAAGGAAAGGGGGGGTTTCTTCACGTTGATAATTTGTAAGAAGACATCAAGAAAGCTATACCCCGTTAATATTTAGCTTGAAATTTAATACATCAAAACAGAATTCTCCAAGTGTTTAAACAATGCAATAAAATGTCTTCATTTTAATAAGGACATAGTGATAGCAGGTATACAGTATACCTACTATATATATAGTAGTTCAGTAGTAGTAGAGGCACGCTGGGAAGACCAGCACAAATGGACCGGAACCGCCATGGAAACACTACCCTCCCATACCCAGTAACAATATCAGTACTGTTGCGTTTCGTGTGACGAGTGAGTCCAATCTCCAACCCCCTTCTATTCTCTTCCTTTTCCCATTTCATCCCTTCCCTCTTCTCTCTTAGATTGACAACGCGCATGTGGTACTTCAACTATCTCAAGCGGTAATAGATTGCGGTGACTGTATACCTATCAGGCGGACCGTAATTTAAAAATAAATATTTCATATACTGCAAAAGTATTGTAAGATTTCAACAATTTGAATAAATATGTCCCTTACAGATTATTAAATATCTTCTGAACTTCAGATCGCTGTGTGAGACTCTTGTAGAAAGCGAAGAAATCTTCGAAGAGAAACTTCGATTGGCTTATGGTGTCGTTCTTCCCAGTCGGCAGGCCGGACTCGCTCAGTGCCTTCTCGACGCGTTTCTTATCTTCCTTGTTTTGTGCAAACAGACGGACGATGCTGCCAGAACCAAAACATGCGATAAAATAACATTTTTTATATAGAAATGTGACTAAGATTAGTCGTTTCTAACTTGGTATTTGTATGTGTTTCTGAACCCATAACATAGGATACCTGTTGGAATATGTTTAAGTTATAATTAACATCATATTAATTAATAATTAAGTTTTATTCTAATATTGTAAAATTATCATGTTTATTGACGTTTCTGTATGATATCCGATTAATTAAAATAAATAATAATAAATAAATGCTAAACACACAACCGCTCCCATTAGGATTGTAATATCCTGTGTTGGGGGTCCGGAAACATACTCAATAACAAGGACAAACACACCCAGAATGGAACACACGGACCGGAATATGTGTCAATAAAACATCTGTTCCGAGCGGCAAACGAACCTGCGACCTATGGCACTTAAGGCAGGTTCGCTACCGCTGCGCCACAACGTCGTCTTAATATATAAAATTCACGTGTCATTGTGTTCGCACAAGATAGTCACCTAAACCGCGAAGGTGATTTCCATAAAATTTTGTTAATGTTTATAATTGGTGCCTACTTGAAAGATCGTTTTCGAAAATATAAGTAGCCTATTGTTGATGCAGATTTTTTTTCTTAGCTAACCATTATTTTTTTTTCTATTCTGATATAGCAATAAAATCAGTTCTAGTAAAAAATCTGACGGGTCAGCTTGTATTACGATTAGTGAGGATAAAACCATAAGCCTCATGAAAGGAAAATGAGACAAAGACTATTTAAATAGGCTGCGTCAGGCGCTTCTGAGGTAATACCTCTTCAGAACGAGCTTAAGCAAATCGACCGTTTAATATTTGCATGCGAATTGAATACGTTCCCACTGAAGCTAGCACTTTCGAAAAATATATAGTTAGTATAAAATATATACTTTTGCAATATTACATTTAACTTTATTTAAAACTAAGTTATTAATAATTATCAGTTCTGTTATACAATACAAAGTTCTTTGAATAAAAAAATAATAATGTAAACATAGCTAGGCTGTTTTTTGTGAATGGAAGCAATTTGGTATTAAATTATATGATTACTATAAAACTAAAACGTTTCTTTTAACATTTAAACATACAAAAAATAACCACCCAATAACATCGATGCTACGAATCATTAAAGCTACGTGGCTCGTAGCAGGCAATGCTACAAACTTAATTGTCTACGAAGTTAACTTCGTAGCGTCGGCCTGTAATTGTGTCTAATTGTAAATTGCACATTGCCGTTTGCTGACTGACTTCGGAGATTTGGTTAGTTTGAAAACTCTATTTTGTTTGACTTAATCAGTCTCTAAATGTTTTTATTCAAAAAATTATGACTACTCAACAGGCAAAAATTCATTATTTTCTTTAAATTTTTATGACATGAAATTTTATATATTTATCTTCAATTCGGGTAATAATTATGATTATACAAAAAATAAAATTTTAAGATTAAAATCTTGAACTTGTTCCCCATTGATATTACAATAGTATTTATTAATGTGATGATTCTACTTAAGAATTAAAAAAACAAGTGAACTGATTATATGTGTAGGTGGTGCTAACATTAAAAAAACAAATAATTTTCCATATTTATTATATACGTATTGGTTGAAATAATCTATCTATAAACGTAAACAATTCACTGGGATACGATAAATCTTACACGTATTCATCATAATATATTGCGAAAACATTGTTACTTTAATGAAATATAGAAATTTTAAATTTGATAAATATTTTCACCACTGTATACACTGTACCGGTTGCATAAATTAAAAAAGATAAATAAAACACATTGGCAGCCGGACCGGATGACAAGTGGTCTCATGTAGTAATTGATCTTAGGCATGCGGCATTTGAGCAACTGGGTCTGGGTAATAGATTATCAAGTGAATGGAACTTACCGCTCCGTGACGTCAGAAACATAATAATATATTCAAGAACTTAAGACTCAACAGTCTGATGCGAATATTATCATACATTGCTTTTAATCCAAGCAGCTAATTTGAATAAAAAATTAGTTATGTTATAGTTGGATGCAAATAAGCAATATCATGTCAAACCACAAAATTGAAAAAACTGAGTTATGTATGCAGAAGTGTTGGTAAATGGCTGAAGAACATTTTTCTTTAATATTTGTAGGGTTTTAAGCTTTAAAACTTCTAAAAAGCCATTATTTAATCATGCAATTTATGTATTATGTTAAACGTTTTGGGTTATATTATATACGAAATGCGCAGTTTGTATACTTATTTTTTTGTGAAAATAACTTACATAAATCTGAAATTGCCAAAAACTTGACCAATACATTAAAAAAATCATATAAAGCAAGTTGTTCAAAATTTTCAATCGCGTTTTTCTCGAAATGACATTCGTGTGGGTTGACATGGTATTGCTTATTTGCGTCCAGTTATTCGTTAATGTTCCATTAATACGCTTCACTCCATCTCGTCTGCATATGGTCGGCTTAAAACGAGTGTTACACGCTTCGTCGCATAATAAAATGAAATTTGTCGAAATATTTGAAAGAAAGAAAGAAAGAAGTAATTTATTTGGGACAATACATGGTTGTTAAAAGAAAAGACGAAACATATTTGTGATTACCGTACCTATATTTTAGAAGCACCAAAATATTTCATCATTCAAGTGTGAAAATATAAATAATTATATTCATAAATATCAGGTCGGTATATAGTCGATTATCGTTTTACGATTCGTTTCCAAAGCGCTTTTAGACAGTAAAACTTTATCACTCAAATAAAAACAATCATTAATAATCCCATATTAATGTATAAATTAGCAGTTTCGTTATCATAACAATAAACGAAGAAATGATTTGAATAAGGATCATTCGCTATTAAAAATATTATGGTTGTCGTTAAACAAAAAAATTGTATGAATATTATCATAGCGGAATGAAGTGGAGGAGACATTGAATAAAAAATAAATAATTCTTTTAATAGCGATCGTTAAGTAAAAAAGTAACAAGCTCTGCAACAAAAAGTCTTGTTTAAAATTAATGTAATGTTTACATTAAATAAGCTGTTAGTAGATGATACTGGTGTACTTTATTGCCTGCTTGTTATATTCTTAATCACGTTTTTTTTTATGTATGAAGGGATAAACGATTAGGATGCTCGCCTGATGTTAAGCGATTACCGCCGCCCATGAACATCTGCAACACCAGAGAGCATCCATGTGCGTTGCCGCCCTTTAGGATACAACTGGTTATACGCTGGCTGACCTCGAAACTGACAAACTCGAGGCTGACGAGCAGTCACTTCAAGAGTTTTTCACCAAGGTACTGAGGTTACTAACCAGGCGCGCCTTAGACCTACCAGACCAGTTAACTGTTGACACTTAACTTATTTTCATACAGTATGAGAATTGCTACCTAGGACTAGTACTACTATGACATTTAGTTTAGTGTAGCCATAGAATCTATTAATCCGAGCACGGGCGTAGGTAAGTCTAAGTTTCGGAAGGGATGACATCCGGCGGTCGACCGTGGATAACCACGGTCGACCGCCGGATGTCATTCCAAGACCTTAATCCGCGACAATGATTAAATTTTAAATTATTAATTTATTAAAAATCAAACTTCATTTGTTCAAAATTTTAAAGTCAAAAAGTGCCCCATGACTTTTTGTTGAAACCCGATAACACTCCCCTGGCTACCTTTATGAATTTCCCAGAATTAGATTCCTAGTGGTGGTGGAATGGTAATCGAACTTGGGTTGCTTAGCATTTTTTTTTTTTTTTTATTGTTTTGTATATATATAAATAAATAAAATTTCCCTTATTTTCAAAATACAGAGTTTTCGAAACACATTGAAGTCTTCATCCCACATTGAATTTAGTTATGTAGGCTTCACAAAAAGTATTTAAACTAATCTCTCTTTTGAAACAGGGACCACGAAACTTTTATCTGAAAATAAAACTATTACAGTAACAATAAACTTTCGACTGAGCGCAAATTGATGCCGGCATGCTTTATATTTTTGTTCGGACGGTATTATCTCTTATTTCCATTGCAAATTTTATTGTTAAAGTTTATAAATGTAAAAGTATATAAGCACCACTTTTCCTGACTATGTATTTAATACATTTTATTTAGTTTATAAAGTAATATTTTAATGAAAGATAGGGAATAAAATTATCTTACAATCTCTTTTAAAATGACTGAAATTCTTATATCATATTAATTATATCATATCTCTAATTTTGTTTTAAAAAAGTATTTTATGTTACTTTTAACTTTTAACCATAAGGGATGCAGGCTATTCAATACTTTACATAAAAACCTTAGACTTCTATGCATATATTACATGCTAGTTTTTTCCCGCGTCAATAAAGATTTATATCTATATATGTATGTATATCTCAAACCCATGCAAATCTATACCAAAATTCATCAACTTGGTTCAGCGGTTTAGGCGTATGAAAGCGTACAAAACAAACTCACTTTCGCATTTTCAATATTAAAATTAGGATTTATAAAGTACTGAAACTGTAACGCTATTGTCTGCATACCACTTCTGCCGGGCAAGAGTCAAGATGGAACGTTTGCGGCGCAATAAACGGGAACAAAGATCGTATTTTTTAAACAATGTATTTAAATATCGTCCCGCTCTGTTGTTGTTGTTGATTGTTGTGTGGTGGAAATAAAGGAGTAGAGTGAACGCAGCACCTGCAGGACGTGTGTGACACTGGTTGGCTAGAAACAAAATTAGCTTTTTATTTTGTACTATGACAACGAAATGTTTGTAATAACAAAGAAAAACCTCTTTTATTCAGAAAACTGAACACTAAACGAAATAATAACACAATCTCAAAACCACCTAATACAAGGCAAATAATTTAAACACGAGGTTGAACAGCACAATGTCAGACTGCTTATACAATAACAACACTTTAAAATTCATCTAAACTTTAAATCGACTTGATTTATCTTCCTATTTTTTATCTTCCCACGAGACGACATGACAGACAGACGCTGATTCACAGATACATAAACATGAACCTTCGGACAAACGTATTACAATATTTATACAGCATATTTCACGTGATCATTTGATAGGAGAAAAGAATTACTGAACAAAAAGTCAAAGGGCACATCAGTAACTCATTGGATATGAGCAAATTCCCTATCATTTAATGATTATTATCAGATGTTATGACAACCAGGACCGACATCTCAACGTACTTTCCGAGGCACGGCGGGGAGACACGCCTGAACTCACGCCCAGATTGAAACAGATATTTATAACAAACCTCTGCTCCGAATGGTAATTGAAATCGTGGCCATTGCCGCTAAAAGAAGTCTCACTACCAAAACGCCACAACCGTGTTGATCAAATAGCGCTCGATCGATATTATCAAATAGCATGTCATACGAAAATAGGAGTGTAAATATTTCTGAATAAAAATCGACAAGTAATATGATCTAACGTGCACTACAGAGGCAACACTAGCTGGTAATCATTGAATGCTCGAGAATATAACAACTGCAGTTACCTATAGCAACTTTTGAGCAAGAAACACTCCTCTTGACAATATTGCTTAGTTGCAGTAGATTCAGTTAGTGTGATTTGTTTTTCACATGTTGTGACTTAATTGCATCAATTGACACCGTTCAGTCAAAATCGAAACGTGGACCAAGTGAGAATGGCTGTTGTGTCGTTTCCCTGTTCACATGTTGCCATGTTATGTAATTGTTTGATCACAATACTCAATCTTTTTTTTTATATATATAAAATGGGTAAACTCTTGACCTCCATCGAGCGCGGAGGCATAGATGAGTTCTACGGTGAAGCGAGCTTACTCATAAGAAGCCTGTGTACTCGCACCTTGAAGAGGTTCAAGTTGTATGTGTTGTTGTATTGCAGCTAGAAACAACTCAAGAATGAGACAGAAGTCCATGTTTGTTTTCTTTACAAAAACTGGCTACGCATGCTGACGGTTACAAGGCTTCACTTCAAAGGCTTACTAAGAAATTATGATATATCTTATGGATAACAAATAAAAAAAACCTATATATCAATACGATGTAAGAATATGATAATCGTTTGTTGTCGCATAAGATATCAACTATTTTAATTTTAAATCGAATACTTATGATGGCGTTGTTTATGAATGCATACATACATTTACACGTAAGAACACCTGAGGTTTGTGGCGAGCAATAAATTATAGGGGTTTTTATTTGACTTATACAATAGTGAATGTACGTCTGAGTTGGCAATTGTAAGACATGTTACACATGAATTACGATACTCATAAAAGTGCAAATATAGTTACATTAACTACAAGGCTTTGCGCGCGTGATCTCCATATTAAAAGAACTTAAATAGAATTACTTAAAGAAACAAACGAAAAATTCTTTGGCTTTATTATTGTGTTGCTGTTCCACCAACTGACCGTATCGCATCGCCCGCCCGCGCTTTCTTATTACTCGGCTTCTTTGTATCGTATCGTGATGTTATATAGTCTATAGACTTCTTCAAGAAACGTACTATTAAATGCTACAATAATTTTTCAAATCCGACCACTAGTTCCTGAGATTAGATCCGCAGCTTTAAAATATTGGTGTTGATGGATATTTGCACTAGATGTGTAGAATCTTCTTTTTTTCGAGCTGCTGGTGTTTAACAATTATGACGCTGTTCTCTCCTTAAACATAGACCAGACTATACAAAATATAATTTAATTTCTCCGTAGTGCAAAGTTTTACGAGAACAGAGTCATCCATAAATTTTTAATCAAGAAATAATATAACATTATATTATAAACGTTCAATCCATACTTTAATATTGAACCATTGATCAAAATAAAAACACACAATTATCGCACTATATACGATTTATTATCAAATGTTAATTAATTTAGTTAATACAAACTTATAATTAATATTATTATACATGTACAATGAAGACTGCGTTAAGCAACATACCCCGGTTATTATGGCCCTATTAATTATCGCTAAATGTAGTTATTAAATCATACGTTTATAGTCCTATCACATTGATTATTATAAATATAGAACTGGAGTGAAAAAGAGGGGTGTCATCAAGGATATATATTTAATTACGTTAGCAATTCAAGCATAAATCTATATCTTCTCTAAAAATAAATAAAATTGAAGTGTCTGTTTGTACTTTGAAATTAACATCTTTTCACTAAGAACTTCCAGACAGTCATACGGTACTTGTATACAAAAACAATTTTTTCAATTTCAGACTAATTATCTGAAACGGCTGGACCGATTTTAACAGGACTTTCACTGGCAGATAGCTGATGTTACAAGGCGGAAATTAGGCTACTTTTATTTTAGAATATGAATAAAGGTTCCGTGCAATTAAGGAAAGGCTTAATCTCGTTTATAAGATAATAAACTGTCTGGGACATAAAATTATTTTTAACTCGCTATTTCCTATAACGACACGGTTGAAACTGAGGGCAGAAGCTAATATTTATTATTAAATAATTACCAGTCAAGTGCGTTGTGGACCACGCACAGTCGATACTAAAGGGTTCCGCAGCTTTATGATGAGGAATCTTAAGGGCATTAAAAATAATAATGAATTAAAATCGACCACGAAAATAAGTTACTAATTTCATAGTAAATATTAAAAGTAATTTTTTTTTTTATGTTAGAAGTTGGCAAACAAGCATACGGCCCACCTGATGGTAAGTGGCTGCCGCAGCCTATGAGCGCTTGCAGCACCATTAGTAGGTGCCACTCGCGCGTTGCCAACCTCGAGATATTAGTTCTTAAATCTCGTTCGCCCAGTAATTTCACTAGCGTACAATGCCCTTCAAACCGGAACACAGTAGTGCCTAAGCACTACTATTTGGCGGCAGAATATTGGACACTGCGGTGGTACCTACCTAGTCGGCCTCTTGCAACAAAAGACCTACCACCAGTGTGAATGATTGCACTGGTGGAATAATCTCTGTTGTGACAGAGGTTATCCCAACAGCGGGCGATGGGGTCGTCACATCCCGACGCCTTTAATATGGAAGTAATATGAAAAACAAAGTTATGGGAAAAACTTATATATCTCTAAAATTTGCAGACCGATCTACTTCAAAATAAATGTGGTTAAAATTTCTATTGAAGTTCTACAAATGAAAGTTGAAATTTGTTTTTTCAACCGGCAGTTACATTTATGGACTGGTACCCTTAATTTTTATATATTTTAGGATTTGATTACAAAATTGTGTAGCGGTTCACGGAATACACCTATTTACTAAATTTCGTATAGATAGCGCCAGTAGTTTCCGAGTAAAACGACTGTGACATACGGACAGACGGACAGACGGACATGGCGAAATTATAACGGTTCCGTTTTTGCCATTTGGCTACGGAACCCTAAAAAAGGCGAAAGAAATTTAATATCATAGAGAGACGTTTATAATTAAATTGTTCCTCGTCCAACAGCTTGAGTCTTAACAGATCCACTTCCATTGCATACAGAATTCGCTTAAGTCCATACAGCCTTCCAATTAGAAATCTAATATCCTGACATAATGAATAGCGACAGTATTAAGCCTTTCCTTGTTATTTAAATATATGAAACCCACATTTAGTAACATAAATATTAAATTTCGCAGAAGTAGTCCAAATCAATGACAATGCAAACAAAAGGATCTTCATCTTCTTCATCATGAGTCTCTTCATTTCTGAAGGATGGCAGTTAGCTTTTTAAAGGCCTCTCGATCATTTACAAGACGAAATAGTGTATCCAAAAGGATAACTTTTATTATAATTATTAATATTTCCTTATTCTTTATCTTATCGAGGGGTTAGTAGCTAACCTAGTGTCAGAGTTGTTCAGGTCGCGGTATAGGGCTATAGGCATCTGACTTGACTTTTCGACTATCGTCAAATTGGTAACAGCCGGAATCGACTTTTTACGTGCCTTCTGAATCACGGAGACGTCCAGTTGAAATACCACTATGCGATCAAGCATCTAGTGACTGATCGCGCCTAACCCACCGATCATTTACCGATCAGTGAGCGCACCCGGCTATGAGCGTCTCTTATTAATATGTTATAGAATATTTCTAATATATATATAGTTTGTTTTATTTTTTCATTTTTCATACCATGTTACAATATAAATGAAAGAGGTTGTAGTTTAAACACAAAGTAAAGATGCTTCATTTTGACGTTTGTCGTATCTGTCATGGTGCGTTTTTATTCAAGGGATCATGGACTATGACGAGTGAGGCACTGATTGATAAAATTATTATGGCAAACACAAACATCAACCCGACATATATACTTTTTATGATGTGACGGTTGGCAATATATAATACATTCGTACCGTATTATATGTGATGGTAAGCAATCACTGCAACCTTTAAGCTCTTGCCAGTTTTTCTCTTTACCCATTGTGGAATTTAGGTAAAAACCACTCCGTACTTAAAATTATTAATCGCCAATAAAAACTTGCCACACAAACTGGTTTACCTGCCCAGGAATAAAAATTCTTTGGGAATAAAATCTAAAATTTCAGGAATAAAATTATTTTTTGAACCTCTGCGACCACGAGTTTAGGCTATATATAATTATGTTACTTTTATATACTTATAAATACATTTCATAATGGAATAAAAATATACTTACACTAGCTATGCCCGCGGCTCCGCTCACGTTATGTAGTTTTTTAATGATCCCACGGCAACGTAACATTTTTCCGGGATAAAAAGTCTTATATGCTAATCCAGGTAATAAGCTATGTGTGTACCAAATTTCAACCAAATCTGTCCAGTAGATTTTGCGTGAAAGAGTAACAAACATCATCCATCCATCCATCCATCCATCCATCCATCCATCCGTCCGTCCGTCCGTCCGTCCGTCCGTCCGTCAGTCCGTCCGTCGTCCATCCTATCCAAAATTCACATTTAAAATATTAGTTAGATGTAGCAATGAATTTTTCAAATTCAGTTCACCAAGAAGACTTCAATGTAGGTAAAATGTATTAATAAAGTAATAACTGTAGATAAATAATTCTGTTTCATTCGTAAAGGCAAGATTCAAGACTTTATGAAATATAAACTCTAGTGAATTGCAAAATGGAACCTTTGAAGTGTAAACGTTGGTTTGGTTGATTAACTTAAAGGTTAGTTTACATTATTTTTCTTCAAAATAATACATAATTTTTAACACACAAGTTTCTTTGTTCAGTTGTAATATTGCTACAAAAAAAAATTTAAAGCTTAAATTTCACTACCTCACTTTATTTTGTTTGTTTGTCTGCACAATACAAAAATTGCAATAAGTTTTAGAATGAAGGTTTAATTTTATCAGCATACTTCAAAAAGTGGAAAATAAGTAAAAACAAATCGTTTTTAATATAAAAAGTTTTAATAGCTGAATAAAAGTATTAAAAACTTTTAAAAATTTAGATATGTACATCAGTAATTTTATATTTTAGGTAAAAAAATTATCATTCTATATTTTGTGATCAGTACTATAATAATAATAAAATACAAACGAAGCTGAAGCTGGACCTTAATAACCATATTTATATTGTTATTCGTTTGATATTAATTAAAATTTACATTTTATACTACTAAAATAAGCGTTTCTGTTATGCTTTATTATGATTATCAATAATTTTTAATTAAGTCTTCGGTAGCTTGCTACTATTGTATATACTAGAGATGTATAATTTGTCCTGAAAGTTCTATTAAAACGTTTTATTAAACATTAGCAAAGAGTATTTAATTTTTTATGTAATTAATAAACTACTAAAAAATGATCTCAAGGAGTAAATTTAAACGTGAATCAACAAACAATTGTTGACGCCGATCGACGCTGGATCGATTCCCGCTCGGAGCAGATGTTTGTATTGACCATACAGGCATGTTTTCCGGTCTGCGTGTGTTTGTCCGTATCCTTGTGTATGTTTCCGGACCCCCGACACAGAATATAACTTTCCTAATGGGGGCCGTTGAGTGTGTTGCGTTTATTTTATTTCATAATATAAATAAAATAAAATGAAATAAAAATCCAAAAATCCGATAACTCCAAAAGTTTATATTTATCAACTAGCTGAACAAGAGCCAACTTAAATTATATTTAATATTATTGAGTTGTTCTGACATTTTTAGTGAGGTTAAGTGAGAGCAAAGACCGTTGTGACGTGATGGTAGTGTCTTTAGCCTCGGCGGTCGCGCATTAGATTCCCACTGGGGTAGATGTTTGTATCGATCTTATAAATATCTATTTTAGTCTAAGCGTTGAACTGGTTGATGTCTTCATCAGTGGTTGGAGAGCAAATCGAACTGTCGGTTAAGTCTGGATAATTTGCTCTTCAATGAGTTATTCGTTCGCACTTAGGGTTGCGGAGGTCAGATGGCAATTGCTCTGTGTAAATACTTGTAACCTTTAAAATCCGGATAAAAGTAATACGCAGACGATGAGAAAAATACCGGGAATAATGTTAGGATGAAGAAGGTAAGAACGAGGAACCACTTTTCTATTAATTTATCAATATGTTTTGGAAGCTTACTGTGACACTAATTTGATATTCTAATGTCCTAGCGGACGAAACTATATTATAATTTACTTCTTAAACAAAATACACCATCAAAGCTTGTGCTATAAATAATAAATTGGTTCGGAAATTTGGACATAGTCAAACAATTTTAATCTTTAATACTCAGGAAACTAGTTATAAATTACAGGGCGACACCGTCAAATATAAGAGCTTCAGGTGGCCCCAATAAAATTATATGCAAGATAAATAAATAAAGTTTATAGATTGATTATATCGTCGGTGCAAAGAGCGCCTGTAAACATGAACATTAGCTCATGATTTTAATTCGTAGAAGGAAAAAATACTTTCATAAATTGAGATAATGACACGTGAAAGTATAGTACGCACACGAATAATAAACCTTTTAAGAATAAACCTTTCAATTGGGAGACACAATTGGCTCCAAAAGACAAGCAAAGTAATTGTAAGGAAAACTCCTGAATTTTCAATTTATTATCTTTCTACGTAGGACTTACAACTATCTGGAGGAAAATAAGCAAAACCATGTCAACCCACACGAATGTCATTTCGAGAAAAACGCGTTTAAAAATTTTGAACAACTTGCTTTCTATGATTTTTTTAACGTATTAGTCAAGTTTTTGGCAATTTCAGATTTATGTAAGTTATTTTACTTATATTCACAAAAAATAAGTATACAAGTTGCATATTTCGTATATAATATAACCCAAAACGTTTAACCTAATACATATATTTCATGTTTAAAAAATGGCTTTTTTAGAAGTTTTAAAGCTGAAAACCCTACAGTTATTAAAGAAAAATGTTCTTCAGTCATTTACCAACACTTCTGCATATATAACTCAGTTTTTTCAATTTTGTGGGTCGACGTGGTATTGCTTATTTGCGTCCACTATGAGTAGCGCAATAAAATATACAAATAAAAAAGTGTCTCCTAAAATTGTAGCTTTTACAGAATGTTTTATGACTTTTCGGACACCGTTGTGGCGTTGTGGGTAGCGAGT
The DNA here is from genome assembly GCA_023373885.1 of Hestina assimilis. Lineage (NCBI taxonomy): Eukaryota > Metazoa > Arthropoda > Insecta > Lepidoptera > Nymphalidae > Hestina > Hestina assimilis. Next base: position 9,503,558 of record CM041747.1, on the reverse strand, counting down.
CTGCCTTAAGCCTCGACGGTTGCGGGTTCGATTCCCGCTCGGAGCAGATGTTTGTATTAATCGTACAGGCATGTTTTCCGGTCTGGTTGTGTTTGTCCTTGTCATTGTGAATGTTTCCGGACCCCCGACACAGGATATAATTACCTAATGGGGCTGTTGAGTGTGTAGCGTTTATTATTATTATTTTTGGCATTCATTGTCTTAAGTTTTTACGAAAATCTGAAGAATGAATAAACAAAATATATATGTATTTTTGTGTTCTGTTTTTACGGCAGTCCATTGTTTACCATCAACACGTAAAAAATGGTACTAACATCTTATCAAAACAGTATCACACAATACTACATAATAATAGTAAACTCAAAATAATTATGAATCATAAAAACCTATTGTGTAAAGCATATTATCACTACTCCGGTTTATCCCCAACGCAGAATTCGTATGCTGCAAAACGAAAACAACATGAGTTTTGGTGTCTTCAAAAGACCACAACATTTTAATGCAGTAAGTTTTTATAACTCGAGGAAAGGCCGTTAAAGTACCTATCTATAATCATTTTTTGAAATTTAAATAAAACTATAATCAGGCATCTGAAATTTTAATAAATAAATACTACACAACACTCAACGGCCCTCATTAGGTTAGTTATATCCTGTGTCGGGGTTCCGGAAACATACACATGGATAAAGACAAACACACCCAGACCAGAAAAGACCAGTTTTCTGTGGCACACCCAGACCAGTTTTCTGTGGTCATTAAAAGCATCTGCTCCGAGCGGGAATCGCACCCGCGACCTGTGACGCTTAAGGCAGGTACCGCTGCGCCACAACATCATCGAAAAACTTAGTTACTTCTATACTCTTTTAGAAAAAGAATAAGGGTTTTCGGCAATAAAGAAAACTAAAAAATAATTCTGTAGATCACGTGAATGAAGCTGCGAGCACAGCTAGTTGATAAATATGAAAGAACTTCGGTTCGTTTTCTACAACTTTGTTGTATAATAAAAAGCTTTTAGAGAAATGACGTAACGATCACTTCGCAATGTCCATTATATTATTTGAGAAAATTGATAAAGACGCGGTCTCGGCGACTACTTTTCTCCTATCTTATTTTCAAAATAACCCTATTCTGTTACATAACAATTGAACTGGTAATAAATAAGCTAATGGACATATTTGTAATCTTTCTGACATACAAATACATTACATTTGTTATATCTATTACATCATATTTTACATCTATATACATGACGTGCGTCTGCCAGCGACTTCACCCACGAATAAAAATTTTAATACAAACTTTGAAACTTCATTTCACCTCTTCAGTTGTGGAATTTCAGAAAATGTTGTTATATGTTAAAACACGTCTTATTCGTTCGTCAAAAAACAGAGTTCCTTCGTCTACAAAATTCTTTTCACTTAATTGATTACCTATGGGTTGAATTACGAAACATTATTACCTTGTGCTCGTTTACGTTTTAATTTAAAAACAACACCTGTGAAAAAATCTGTAAAAATTATTTCAAGTTTAGGCTAGGCGTTGATATGCCATTTGTATGCCATGTATCGGATGGAGTTTTCGAAGATTTGTCAAAATAAAATGTAATTTTAAGTAAAAATTTTATATATAGAGTAATAAAACTGGAAATTATCGATTTCTGTATATGAAAGATATTCGAGAAAAACTATTATAAGAGACATAAACGCAATAAAACCCATATCTACGTTTATCTGTTTGTCAGTGCCTTTGTGCACACTTATCTCAGAAATGGCTTGATAAATTGGATGCAATTGGCCACAAATTTAGAATACCTAGATGAACAAATAGGATACATGCCCCGACCGCGAATCGAACTCGCGATCAAGGGCGTTTAACGCAGTTTCCCTACTCCCACAATGGTCTGCTTAGTGAATCCACTAGTTAAAATATTCTATGAAAATATCAATTCCCATTTCACTATAAGGAATTTACCTCGAAAATAAACATGGGATGAAAAGCAAACTAAGTCACCGCATTAATTAATTGTTAACCATGTTTAGTTATTAGTTCATTAATTTATTAATTAGATGGTATGATGTTAACGAAGCTTATATCAATATACCACAAATAATTTGAAACAACCGCCTACAAATCTATTTACAAAGAACGCCTATAATAAAAATATATAGATAGAAAATCTCTATGAATGCTGACGTTACAAAACAAATCTAGGGTCCAATTTCCTATAATTGACTTCAGAGGTTTCGGATTCGACGTTGATGAGTCGTACAGGACAAGCGCTTTTGGTTATATTAAATTATACATACTAGCACTACCCACGCCTTCGCTTGCCTTACTATGCCAGAATAAGACACATTTTTTTGCAGACTTGACTGAGTTTGCAAGCAAGCACACTACCTGATGGTAAGCAGTTGTCGTACCAAATGAGCGGTTGCAATGTATGCTATTTATAATGTTTGGTACATTTGTAGGAGAGATATTGGTTCTTAAATCTCCTTTGCCCAGTAACTTCACCAGCTATAGTGTCCTTCAAACAGAAACACTGCTTTACGGTAGAATAACTGACACTGCAGTGGTACCTGCCTAGCCGGCCTCTTGCAATAAAAGGCCTACCACCAGTAAAATAAATGTTTATGGTAGATGTTACGGCGGACGACAGTCTGTCTTTTTTAGAGTTCCGTAGCCAAATGGCAAAAACGGAACCCTTATAGTTTCGTCATGTCCGTCTGTCCGTCCGTCCCTATGTCACAGTCAATAAATGTCAACGTATGGTGACGTGTGAGATATCTTTGGATAGGTCTTTCAAAATAATAAGGAGGTTTGATTTTGCTTTTTTTCATTAAGTCAGTAGTTGTTGAGATATAATCTCCTAGTAATAAAAATTGTGCCACCCACGATCTAACTTTTGAACTATGAGATTTAAAATTCTAGAAAAATTTGAGGTCGTACAACATCAAATGAACTATCAACCACATTTGGTTTGAAGAAGATAGGTCTACAAATTTAAGAGATATGTAAGTTTTTCCCGTAACTATGTTTTTCATATTACTTTTAGTAATTACTATGAAATTACCAACTTATTTTTGCGGTCGATTTTAATTCGTTATTATTTTTAAAGCCCTTAAAATTCTTCATAACCAAGCTACGGAACCCTTTAGTTTCAACTGTGCGTGGTCCACAACGCACTTGACTGGTAATTTTTTTATTGTTCCATAAGACAAATTATATGTATATACGAAATTTCAAGTGGATAAAGTCTTGTGGTGCGTTTTTTTAATAACTCCGCTGGAGTATAGCACTTTACCGGTTTGAATGATTGGGTAGCAAACATCTAAACATACAAACTGTTACATTTATAATATTTTAGTTTAATACTTAATAAAGTATTCAGTGAAAAAGTTTTAATTAAAAGCAAGTCATGGGTCAACTAAGTAACGGAACTAACTAGCAAACGCAAAATTGTTTATTTTAAATATTATTAATAGCTAAAAAATAAAAATACCATGGCATGTACATTGTACATTGTAAATATTACAGGCCTCCTTATCCAATAATCTGAAGTCACAATACAAAATATAAATCAATATAAAACTTGGATTAATAGGACGTGCTATAGGTCTAGAAATACATATGTGACAATCGAAAAAACTCTTTGTATTGCCCTGATAAAGTCCTCTATAATATATAAAATAACTAGCGGCCCGTTCCGGCTTCGCACGGGTATAAAATATATAGCCTATGTCATTTACTGAAAAAATGATTATAGTCGATCCAGTAGTTTTGATTTATTCATTACTGCCCGTGGCCCGCACGCGTTTAATGTAATTATTTACGGCATCACATTAGAAACCTCAAAATTATTTTTTCTCTCCATTATTTAATGGATGTTATTATACATATAAACCTTCCTCTTCAATCACTCTATCTATTAAAAAACCGCATCAACATCCGTTGCTTAGTTTTAAAGATTTAAGCATATATAGGGACAGAGAAAGCGACTTTGTTTTATACTATGTAGTGAAGATTTTCAGTTAGACATAAGTATAAAGGTACAACTTACTTCTTAACTAGAATTTTCCCAGACTTGTCAGCTCTGAGAACGATTTTCGTGTGCAATTTCTCTAGGAACTTTATCGTTGGATTGTTGAACTGATTGAGATTGTACGCCAGCGTGAAGAGCTCTTCGGTCCACATCTACGAACAAATAAGACTGTAATTTATTTTATTTTACTATACACGTTCAGAAATATAAAATACACATAAATAATAATATATACAATTTACAATAATTTGACTACAACACTCTACACTCTTAAGAACAGGTACACAAAAACAATTATGGCATTGATGAGGTTTTATACTTTCAATTGTCGGTTCTATGTCTTCAGATTCCTCGATCATATCATTACAAAAATTATATTGTATCACTTCGAAAACATCTCAACAAAAATAATTATTAAATTGCTTTATTATCGCAGGTATCGTTATGATAGATACATTTGTGTATGTGTGTGTGTGTGTGTGTTGTGGCGTGCTGGTAATGATCCTCGTTTGAGCCTCGACGGTCTGAAATATCTGTTTCGGTCTGAGCGTTTGTCCTAAGCGGTGTCTCCACCGTGCCTCGGAGATCACGTTAAGCTGTCAGTTCCGGTTGTTATTGTAACATCTGATAATCGTAATCGTAAACTCTTGATAGGTAATTTGCTCTTATCCAATGGAGTTACTGATTCGCCCTTGTGGTTGTGGAGGTCAGGTGGCAATCGCTCTGTGTAAAAACTAGTAACCCGTCAAATCCAGCTAAGAGTAATAAGCAGACTCTGAGTAAATACCGGGAAGAATCCTAGGAAAAAGCTGCACGCGTGCTAAGTTTCAATGCTAAGAAGAAGAGTTGGTTAACCGAGGACGTATACAAATTTTTAAATATATAATAGTTATTCTCTCTTTGTTTGATGTAGGCTAATAAATAATTTAAAGCCACATAAACGCTACGATTCTCACAAGACATTAAAATCATTTTCAACATAATATTCATATTAAACATGCTTATTCAAGCCTAAGCGTGTAGCAAGAGTAACTTGCTGATAAAGCGGCAAATGGATGTCAAATGTCATGAATCTTACATAAGCCAGAAGCTGACGGAACGTAACATTTAGACTTAAGTTATGATTGAATATAATAAGCTGGAACTCAGCCAACTAAGCATTTAATAAGTAATGAGCGTTAAGAAGCCGGTCACGAAGGGCAGTAACTCTTGTCCTTATTATATTACGGTACTCAGAAGAAATATTATTAAAAAAGGGTAAAAGGAACAAAACATTTTTTATATAATTTGAACACATAAAGGTTGGAAATGTTAAACATCGAGTCTCCTATTTCTGTTAATATTGAGAATAACCGAAAAAAAGTTATACTGAATAAAACAACTTGTATTTTTATTTATGTATATTTTATTTGTCGTTTCTCTTTTTTTACGAATTGTTTTTATCTCAAGCTTTCTCGCAGTTTCGGAACCAACTTCATTTAGAATTAGAAAATCAATAAAATTACAGAAAATTTTATTTAAAATCTTATTTGATTGTAACACTTAAAAGTAAAATATAACCACGCTTTTTAACAAAATATTTTTTTAAATAAGCAAAACTTGTTATTGGTAAGTTACGAGAAATATCTACACAGTTAATGTTTTAGATTTCCGTGCTAACAAAGTTAATAAAAGATCCGTTATCTCATAGCTTACAGCGTATTTTTGTTTCTCTTTGTCTCGAAGAAACCAAAGATAGAAAAATTTCTTTGCATTTTCTCAGCGTAAAGACGATTTTTGTTACGAAAGATTAAAAACACTTTCCCTAAATAAATATGAAACCAAAGTGAATTTCGCTTAAACAATGTTACAAAAGATGGAAAAGTTTAATGAGAAACTTTTCAATATCCATTGACCGTGTTCGAACAATAACAAATACTTGTAGTTGAGTTTGACGGCAACTTTCCATGTCAATTAATTTTTAGAACTTCACTTTCTTAGTCTATTACAGGAATAAATGAAAATAATATTCTTAAAGGAATAAGTGAACGTTTTTGGCAAACGAATATTTCACATTCAATAGAAAATATTCTATTTTATTATACACGGAATTTTACACGGTTTTTAAAGAAGATTTACTCGCAAAGAGAAATGATGGAAATTTTAAATTTTAAAACTTCCTTGAGATCCGCTCGCTCGATATCGGTTTTGTTTTTCAAGAAAAATAAATGAAGAGTATCGTCCCGTGAGCGCCGGAGGAAAGTGTTTTTAAAAGTAAATAATGTACAAACTGTATATAGTTTGTTGTGTTTCGATGGATATCTAAATAAAAAGTTTGACGCGAGCGTTATTTAAATATTCATAAAAACTTTCACAAGTAACTCTTTCATAAACATGAAAGTATTATAGTAAGTTATTAGTCCACTGCCCTATTTGGTTAGTAATTTGCATAGAGTTTATTTATATTATATAATTTATCTATAAATCCATTCAAAACTCCTAACATTATCCTAGGACTTTGAAATATACAGTTTTCTATATTATCATATAAATAATATCATACGACGACGTTGTAGCGCAGCGGTAGCCAACCTGCCTTAAGCGCCACAGGTCGCGGGTTCGGTATTAACCATACGGGCATGTGTCTGGGTGTGCTTATCCTTATCATTGTCTATGTTTCCGAACCCCGACAATCACTATCCTAATGGGTGTCGTTGACTGTGTAGAGTTTATTTATTTATTTATAATTTTATACTAATGAAAAAGATAAATTTCCGTTTAGATGAAACTATATTGCGGTACGACGCACGATACTTAGTATATAGTTACCAAGGGTCCCTTGCCAAAGCGTATGATATTTGACACTAAATGTATATTATGTGAAACGCGCGGGATAATTTATAACGTGTCCCGTAATGAATATGAGATAACTGTAATAAATTAGGGTAAGCCACACCTCGGCTTTTCCTAAACGAGAAACGCGTTTGGCAAATCCACACTCGTCCGCGTCATGTGACAATTATGAAAATTAAGCTTCCGTGAATATTTAAATGGATATGAATTTGAGGTTTTTTATTTAAAAGTCGTTATGATCTGGGTTATGTAAAATATTTTAGAGTATTAACCATAAATAACCAACCAATTATACATTATTTAATTGTAATTCTATAAATTTGTAGTGGTTTTTATAAAAAGCTTAGTAACCGAGAGATATTTTCCATGGCAAAAATTACATACAAATTTTAGTGTATTGGCAAACAGATTCGTTTACTAACTTTTAACATAACTTGAAGGCATTAAATAAATAAATAAACGCGACACACTCAACGCCCCCATTAGGATAGCGATATCGTGTGTCGGGGGGTCCGGGCACATACACAAAGAAAAGAAAGTATAAATACACCTTGACCAGAAAACATGCTTGTATTGTCAATACAAACATCTACTCCGAGCGGGCATCGAACCCGCGACCTATGGCGCTTAAGGCAGGTTCGCTACCACCACGCTTCAATCCCACTGTCGTCCTTTTTGAAGTAACATAAAATCTAGTATTAACTAATACTTATTATGAGTAATTCGCTGCAAACATGAAGCTCTCCCAAACTAATTCGAAAGCCGTCTACTCCACCTCAGATCTTAAGGTCAAAGTACAAGTGGCGAGGTCGGCTGTCAAGCTTAAGGTTTGTAATACTGAGAATAGTGCTAATATTCCCGACAAATATAGCAAATGTCTAAGGGAGGTTGCCAACAACTGACCACATCTTACTAGCTCGAACTGACATGTTTATTGGTTCCTAATTCAAAAAGATCCTAATTTAATTATGTAAAGTAAAGCCTAATTTAATTATGTAAAATAAAGCTTTCAAACATCTTTTATGATTAGTGTTACTTAAAACAAAGAGGAATTCTAAGTTCAATGTTTGAAACAATATGAAATTTTTAAATTATGCTCTTCATTAGTACGAATTAATAAAATCATTATTAGATTTTCATGTGGGTTTGTCCAAAATAATCTCCACAGTGATATGAACAATTTTGATGAAATTTGTCATAAAATTAATCAATACTTTGGATTAACATAAAGTGTAGCAGAGGAAAATAAAAGAGTTCAACTAGTTAAAGGAACACTAAGATCGAATTTATAATAGAAAATATCACCTGTGCAATATCCTTTCTCGTACAGCAAAAATTCACGAAGGTTACGTTGACAAAATCCGCGCCGTAGCACACGGTCACAGTCTTCTCTTCAAGTGAACCCTGGGATCCGATCAGTACGACGTTTCTAGTCTTCTGGTCCTGTGCACAATACATTTTAAATATTAGGGTGACGTTCCAAAACAATACTTTATTTATAAACTTAGGAGTTCAAAAAATGCAACTATAAAATGTCGGAAATTTCCGAGCAAGTCAATCTGTATGATAAAAATAACAAGAATTTGTGGAATAGTTTATTTTACGTATTTTAAATATTTAATCTGCAGTCGCTCTTAGGGAAAAACGAAGTAAAGTCTTTTTTGTTTAACAGTGTATCAGCTATTAGCAGAAAACGGTATCCATTTACGAAAGAAATGAGACGATTAATAAACAACGTAGCTATTGAGATAATACATACAAAACTATTATCTGGTGCGATTTACATACAAACATAAATAAAGGGTTTTTAACCTAGGTTATTAAATAAATAAATAAACGGTGCACACTCAACGGCCCCCATTAGGATAGTGATATCCTGTGTCGGGGTCCGGAAACACATACAAAGACAAGGACATATACATCCAGACTGGAAAATATGCTTGCATGGTCAATACAAACATATTATGTTCCGAGCGGGAATCGAACCCGCGACCTGTGGCGTTTAAGGCAGGTTCGCTACCGCTGCGCCACAACGTCGTCTTAAATCTCAATTAAATATACATTTGGTTACGTTTATATTAGCAGTGATAATTTTAATTGATATCGGAAGAAAAATCGCGGCGTAGCGCGAGCGTGCTACGCAAAGAATAACAGCTGAACCAAAGAAAACGTACTCAACGTAGACGGAGCCTCAAGCAATGAGTCATTTAAATAATTACGTTATATAAATAAAGTATATTATGCAAATACTTATAATTGAAACAATTATTCTCCATCTTAATTAGGTTAAGTCTAATTATCTTTAAGAAAACTCAAACGTTAATTCTGAGGCTTCTTTGATAATAAAGAAAATATACAGAATGTAAATTAAGTTTGAGCTCAGCTTTCTTGAAATGTATGTTTCTATTAAAGACAATTATTTAAACAGTACGCTTCCAAAAACAGACATAACAAAGACACGAACTTTAAATTTGAATGACGTTATTATACACAATATTTAGTTTTTTTCTTTAGTGAATATTAATTACCAGCTCTTGCCCGAAGTTTCATCGATGTGTGATGTGACTGTTATAATTGATTGATAATAATTTGATTGTGATTTAACAGTGACAAGTTATAATTTTTCCCAGGCGATTTAAATAAACTAAATTGTAAATGAAAAATATGAATATTGATCCCGTGTGGTATGTCGCACAAACAAAAACACTACTAATGACTATTACATGCATGTATGTGAAATCGAATTTTTGAAAATAAACTTATTAATTTACAGTATTAAAAAAACTATAATTAATAAAAAACCTTTTCTGCTACTAATCATATTTTTGAAGATATATATAATAAAAACCAGTGTATAACGACATTCTATCGCAGAAAGTCATTTATTACACAGGATAAACACTTAGCAAATGAAATGGGATCAGCTATGGTAATTAATTAATGTTATGGCATCGTTTCCTCTTAATGATAAAATGTACGTTGAGTTCCCAAGTGCACTTTTAGTAAGGATAAAACACTTTCATAACAGATAGTTTAATAATCATTTGTTCTAGAACTACATTTACTGGTTTTGTTTCGCTATTAACCAACGACAAGTGATTGTCCGATATTTCCGGGACAAATTAATGTGCCTGGTTAAGAATACATAAGTTTCATTTTCATGTACTATTAATGTATCACAAACGGGAACTTATTTTATATTGATTGAATTTTATGGAAAAAAAATGTGATTTTACTCGCGAAATAAAATATTGATCAATTTTAACCATTAAGCAAAAATAATATCTGATTAGGAGGATTGACTAGGACTTTTGTCCTTTCGATTCTAACGATTTTCGATTTCATCAGGACGCTAAGTAGCACATAGCTGATGTTACAAGGAATTCGAAGCTTATTTAAGACGTAATACAAAAACTAAACAATAATTCTGAAGACAATGCGAGCGGAGCCGCGGGTACAGCTAGTATATAAGATAAAGACACAATTATGTAATAATTTAATTATATGAGACATCTTATTTTGCGCTTCAATTATATGTAATATTTAAGGATTTCATGTTGAGGATTCACATAATTTCACTATCGTAATTAGAAAAGATAATCACTTTTTAACTAATAATATTATCATGTATTATTAGAACATCTTCCATATCTCATATCGATTCCTCAGAAGGACAACTGTATAAAAGCAATATCTGTTTTCCTCACCAATTTGGGGATCGCGGGGGCATGTCTTGTTATTTTCTGAACAATCGACATTCACGCCACGGTGAATAATTGGACGGGAAACGACAAAGTCACGTCATATTCGCACTTACAATTATTTTGGGAACTGCTTTTTGTATCTACTTATATATTTCTAGTTTAATGACGTGTCTTTTGATTATTTCAAGTCTCAGAAGCTCCACGGTAGAAAGGCTCCATTAACGCGAGAGTTGCTGGTTCGATCCTGACCCCCTTGGGCTAGTGTCGTACCCTCTCGTAGCGCAAGCTATAAGTTTATTTGGAGGGTAAATAGGAATATTAGTAATATCTTGAAATAAACTGAACTAAAAGGCCAATGCTATTATGGCAATAATCTTAAAAATATATATTAAAAGATTACATTGTTCTATAAAGATCATAAATTACTACTATTTAAATATACATACATTGACATTTTATTTAAATCGGTTGGGTGATGTCGGAGATTAACATGTGAAAAATTAGAATGAAGCTTGAATTAGTCTGTTTGGATATCTTTATGTGTGTTGTATTATATAGCTGTGCCCGTGGCTCCGGTCGCGTTATGTAGTTTTTTGATGATCGAACGAGAACCAAACATTTTTCCGGGATTAAAAAGTATCCTACACGCTAATCCAGTTGCGTTAAAAAGTAACAAACATCCATCCATCCACCCATCCAAACTTTCACATCCCATTAATCCCACTAATATTATAAAAGTGAAAGGTTGAATAGATGGATGAATGTTTGTTATGTTACTTAATTATTCAATAAAGACTGAACGGATATGGATGAAATTTGGCACAGAGATTCATTATAGTCTGGAATAGCACATATGCTATTTATCTCGGAAAAATTTAAGGTTCCCACGGGATTATCAATAGACAAATTACAGGTCGTATCAACATGGTATAGATGAACATATTTTGTACGTAACAGTATAGAAAAATAACTTTTAAATAGCTGCAGTCGTTGCTAGTTTATAATATAAGTTAGGTAAAGAAACACAAACTCATAACAAATTCACAGTTTTTTTTGTATATTTATTAAATAATATTAATTATAAAAATATTTAAAATGTACATTTTAAACATCGGATCAGCACATGACTATATAAACGTTTACATCTTTTATAAATGCCTAAATTATTACGGGCATTAAAAAATATTGCATAAATTTTATTTGGATTAAATCACGGCGTGTGATAAATTAAGTTTTCTAACTGGATTGCGGCTGAAGGCTAAATGTATTCTCGTAAAAGATTTATAAACGCGGCGATGATAGATGCGAGTGTTATTGCAATTTCATAATTTACTATAATTGCTTTGGTCATTTCTTATATTAAGAAAAATATTATATAAGTTTAATTAATAAAATGTTTTTGTAGGCGTTCATAGGACAACAATCTATGTTATACTACATCTTCGGCGGTTGTGTTCACAAAAAATCATTGTTTTTGATAACTTTATGAAACAACCAATAAAAATTGTGATCTGATCAAGGCCTTCAGAGATAAAATAAAACTTCCCAAAGTATAAAGTAGTATAAATAAATATCCGCAATCGCGTCCGATATGGAGGTTTTTGTGTATCCATACCTTAGTGCTTCTTGACGAAAATTATGTAAGCAAAAAATTTAAGCGAAGACTTTATATAGATATTTGTAAATGAATGAATGAATGATACTTTATTTGCTTAAATGTGGTTACAATAGATTGGTTTGTTAACAATATTTTGTTTAAGTCGCTCACATTTGCCACAGGGAGGCGTGCAAATTGTCATAAAATAAAATTAACAAAACAAAAATAAATCATTACGTAAATTTGGTAACTTTAGACCACTTTGAAATTTGTACGCCGTAGAGAGCAAATAAATAAGGAACAATAAAGGGCAATCAAAATATAATTCGAAGCTTTAGAACAATTTTGTGAACCGTAACAAAAGACTGACGGGGCGAGTTCAAAATAATACGCTCTTGTTCTACAAAATTGCTCCCGGCGATATTGTAAGGGATATTGCTCGAAACAATTGTACGATATCTATTTTAATTGCTAACTACTTACTATTAACGTTTTCCGGATAAAGTAAACGTTTTTATATACCACAAAGGTGGCAAACGTGGTCATCTTAGCCTATAGCGGCTTGCAATAGCAGTAGCATTACCAGCGTGTTGGCCATCCAAAGGAAGGAGGGGACAGAGAAGGGATAGAGAAGAAAAGGATAAAAAGTTTGTGCCTCCGGCTCCACCACTCATCTTAGTACTACTAATTAACCTATTAACAAAGTTAGATATTTAATTGAAAGCGATCTTCTCTCTTCCCAAAATTGCCCATAATGATATCGATAGCTATAAAATAACATCGCGGGATACCTTAAGGTAATACAAATATCTGGCCGAGAACCCGAAACCGTGACCACCTAAATTAAGACCTGGCTACCAAGTGTGCCAAAACGGAAATCTATTAGTAGAAGTCCAAACTGATTAAACATTTAAACTCGACAAATGCATTTCTACTTATTTACCAATATAACATTTCAAACAGGTGATTACTATGACGTTATTCGCAAACGTATTTTAATATAACTTACGTATATCAATACGTTATTTTGGTTAGTTATCGTCTTAGTGTTAAATGTATAATGAAATTAGACAATATATTATACTTGCCAAACATTTCGATGAAAAATTCAAAGTATGTAAAATTTTAGTATTGAAAATTCCAGTTATTCCCATTGATAAAACATAATTCTCAGACCTTGGCCTAAAAAGATAAATCCCACTAAAATGTGTCGATAGTTTTTAGTGCCCAGTTATTTAGTTATTCACATATTCGAAACTTCAACTGAGTCATAAATCACTGGTTAATCATTAAAATTGTCACATTAATACATAAAAATAATTCCGGCTATTTTCGTAATTGGTATTTTAGTTGACCCACATATACAATTTTATCGCGGCCGTGTGACATATCGGTGATGTTCCGGTCAGATGAGCGAACCACAATCGCCATTGCAAATTGTGCACCGCAAATATCTTTTTAGTGTTTTATTTTAAAGCTTTCGTCATTTTGAATAATAAAATGTTTTTTTTTTAAGAATATTAGCAATGCTTTTTAAGGCATTACTAATATTCCTATTGCCCTCCAAATAAGCTCGAAGCTTGCGCTAGGAGTGGGTACGACAAAAGCGCAAGGGGGTCAAGATTGAAACCTCGACTCTCGCGTTAACGGAGCGAAGTCGGCCCTTCTACCGTTGAGCTATTGAGGCTTTAATAAATATTACCTATTTTCGTGTTTACTACTCATTTATTTCTAACTAGCTAGCCTAAGTTGCTATTTATAACATCAGCTGTCTGCCAGTCAAATTTCTGTCAAAAACGCCCAATCATTACTAAGATAAGTCGGTACAATTAGAAAGAAGGACATACAGACCAAAAGAAAGTATAAAAATTGGTTCTTGGATATAAATACCGTTTTATATTTTCATAACGATTAGTATAATGCTGTTATTTTTATATTCCAAGCAAACACTTCAGTTTAGTTTGTATGTTTTATAGATTTATTCAAATTAATATTTTCTCCATACATCCAACGCTGTACAAATATTTTTGTTTGGGAGATGGGGAGCCAAATTTCTATATGATGAACACACGTGGGAGACGTTCTTAATAACTATAATTATACCATAAGAAACATTAAGTACTGCGTCTACCACCCTGGTAGCGATGCGTTGTGAATTGAGAGCGCTTCGAAGTTGTATAAAAAAGAAGGGGGGTTAATTAATCATTTGCTGGGCAAATGAGATTTAAGAACCAATATCTCGAGGTTGGCAACGCGTTGTTCTTCTTATTGAGTAGTAAGTGGCCAACCTAGTGACTTGACTTATCGATTGTTATCAAATTAATAGCAACCGGGACCGAGTTTTTACGTGATCTCCGAAGCATGGAGACGCTCAACTAAAATACCACTATGCGTTCACCAATCTCATGAGTGACCGCGACTAAAGTTGCCTAACCCACCGATTGTTTACCAATCAGTAATCGCACCCGGCTATGATCGTCTCAGTACCGATTAATTTGATCGACGTTTAACTTAAATAAATCATTTGTATTATGGTTAGAATATACACATCACGAAACAATAACGCAAAATGAAGCAAAAAAAATACTAAAATATTATACTAGAATACTAATGTTGTATAACAGACGTTGTTTTACAATCCAATCGTTAAAAAATTGAAAGTCACGCGCGATCGGCAGCGGTAATTAAGACATTACGCCTAGTTCCGCTATAAAACACAAAAGGATGTAGCTGTGGCGATATGAAACGAGCGTGGGATCAACGGAAAATCATAATCATATAATAAAACCACAAGCATGCGAGCCGTTAAACAATACTGAAGGAAACCACCTGCGATACGTATAATATCTACAAAGATTACGGAATACTAGAAAATTCTAAACAAGAAATATTTACCCTGAGTTAATTGTATTATTAATTCATATTTATAAATAAATCGTTCAGAATGTTTCGACTTCGTCGTATTGCGCTTTAGGCCACAGCCTAAAGCATTATATTTAATGAGTTCCTACCATAACAAACATCAATTGAATTCCCACATTTGTCTACTACCCAAAACTAAAATCTTAATAACATTGTCTTCTTTTACTATTTCTTATCAAAGTAAAATTATAAAAATAGAAAAGTTTACGAAGAAAAGTTAATATTATTACAGCTTACTCAAAACGAAAGAAAATACGACCGTTTTCTTTTGATTCTGGCTCAATTATTCTTCGTTTATTTTAATTTAAAAAAAACTTGAGATACTGGGAGTTATTTTTATTATATATTATTTAACTGAAACTAAATTAGAAAATCAAAATACTAAGCAAGATTTTACGAAACCTCTATTTAAAAATTAATATATATTTATATATATATATATATATATATATATATATATATATAACGTTATCCATTGAATAAAATAAAGCAACCAAAAGCTCTCTCGACACTTCCGATAATTGCTTGTTATAGAGCTGAAGTGCAAAACCCAGTACTGCTTAATATTTCAAGCGAATGATGTTGAAATTAAACAAAGTTTGTTTCAGATTTTTGAACTGATAAATCTTTGTAGTTATAATTATAATAAACCTACAATTTTATAATATCCTATTTGCGAAACTGAGAGTTAAAAAAACTTCCCTTAAATATGCGGTTATAATTTTTCAGCAAATGAGATAAATAACAATTAATAAATTAGTAATTGAAATTAATAATATACATCTCTGTATGTGTATTTAGTAAACAGGAAAATCGACCCAAAATATTCCTACAAAAGAAACATCAACCCACATTCGTAACTCATATTAATAATATCGAAATTTTCATCCGCGATTCCTGAAAATCGGCCGAAAGTTATTTCCATCTTTGAGTACAATAACCCTTTTACCAATTCGAAAATCATACAGTGCGCTGGTTCCGTTGTATCGAGAGCAGAGAGCACATTCGTTACTGCGATAACATGGGATGGGATAGACTTTTCCAATATATATAGCCCAAAATCAATAGGGAAGGTTAGGCTTGGCAAGTTTTGCTGACGTTCCAAGAAACGAAAATTTCAGTTACTTTCAATGTTACAAGCATTGTATATATCATAGCCGCAAGCAATTCCAACGTAAAATGTAATGAAGCATCGTTGCTCTCGGTAGGCGCATTAAAAATTCCATAAATGCTTACATATTCCCAAATCGTAACCAGAATTTCGATCCAAACCGATCATTACTCAACATTTCAGTTGAATTTCCCACGCTGAAGTTACAAATTCTACTGAATGTATCGTAACGAAATAGCGTACACATTTTCATACATAAAATATCCAATAAGAAACCGACGTATTGACATACGGTTCTGTAGCTGACGTTATAAGAAATGTTGACGTCCTTTGTAATTGTGGAAAAATTTCCGAATATAATACTATGAACATTTTGTAGTTTTAATCAAAATATATATTCTATTGTAACAAAATTATTATTATTTTGTAAAATAACAGTGTGATTGTGATTTGTGACAACCGACCTGGCGCAATGGGTGCTAACCTTAATTGGCAATGGCCGCGGTTTGTATGGACTATACAATCATTTGTTTCAGCCTAAGGTGTGCATTAAGTTAAGGCAGACGTGACTCAAGTCTAAAATCCGTACACATTAAATATATGTAGTTAAAATAATTAAAATAATTAAATAAAAAGCCTTTATTCCCATATCCTTATTTTAGTAGTTAAAATATTACAAGCTAAATAATAGAAAATGAAAAATATCAAAATTTTTATTATTTACTATTTAGAAGTTAATTGTTAAATAAAAAAACATTTTATGTTTTAATTTTTTTAATGATTTATATGTAGACCAAGACTGGCTTTATACTATTCGACTTTTCAGCTCCTACGAAAATTCAGTATTTTACAACGAAGTGATTAAATCTTTTTATTCGACAACTTTTTAAACCTAGCTCTAAAAGATAAACGTTTTATTCAAAGGTGCATTTTAAAACGACTTGCTTGACAAAATACAGGTCCCATTAAAAAATGCAATATAATACTCTGTTTAGTTCGTGTAATAATATTGAAGTAACCATGACAATTTAAGAACTTTTTAATTTTAAGAGCGTCCTAAATCTCACAGTTAGGGGAGTTTAAATGTCTGATGGATGAAGAAGAGCGTTATCACGCCATGAGTCTATGAACCATAGAAATAGGAAAAACCACACTTTCAATTAAATATCGAAAGTACCAACGGATCATTAAGATTTAATACAATCGAGCGACGAAACCACATTTAGCGTATGGATGTCTTGCTACAAATGCGACCTATTTTTAGCGTTGCAGTAGTCGTATAAAAAGCGACAGAATTAGAGAGCGTTTTGAAAGGTTTATTTTTACCGAGATGTATGGACGCGCATTCATTATATTTATACAGAGATTATTTTGGATTCCTTTTTTAAAAGGGCAGGAAATGAGAATATTAAGATGATTTTCAAATATGTTTAATATTTTAGATTTTGTTTATAAATTAATTTTACGATTTACATCCAGGGAGACCCACCCTCACAGCCAGCAATCTCTGGTCGGTAAACGACCAAAATTAATTAACGCAGGTTAATTGGGTTGGGTAATGAGTGATTTATTTTTTAAAGTATTTATCGTAACTTATGGATGCTTACAAAAACGATTTTAGTTTTACCGCTACAATGGACGGACAGAAGGAAAGGTGAAAGAAGCTCTCCCCCAGAAGGAATGCGATCTTGGGCCTCCGGCGCACTTACTCGCCGAATGAAGCGTAATCCATATTAGATTGCAAATTTATTTACATTATGTATCGGGTTCATTATTTTTACCAGGGTATTTAGCGGTAGCGGCTGAGTCTGCCTGCTTCGGAGGATACGTAAAAATTCGTTATCGTCTGATATCAACTTTATAATATACGATAAGTTAAGTTTGAGGCTTGCCACCAATGTGGCGTTGTGGGTTTAGTCTCGACGGTTGCGGGTTCGATTCCAGCTCGGACTGATGTTTGTTATAAATATCTGTTTCGGTCTGGGCGTTTGTCCTCGTGGGTCTCCCCACCGCGCCTCGGAGAGCACGTTAAGCTGTCGATCCCGGTAGTAGTAGGGCTCCCTTTTCCACAATTAGACTCATAATTTGGTCCTTTTTGTGTGTGAAGGTCCGAATGTTATCACATAACATCTGATAATAATCGTTAATTCTTGAGAAGTAAATTGCTCTCATTGGATACAATGAGGTAGACGCTCCGTGTAAAAACTAGTAACCTGTCAAAACCGAATAAGAGTAATGATAAAGAGCAGACCCTGGGTAAAATAAAATACCGGGATTAATGCTAGGACGAAGAAGATAAGTCTGAGACTTAGATAGAATTAAATAGATTACCAGCTACAAGACAGGCCAGCAAAAAACTGACCTTACCGTAAATAGTTAAATACATTTTAGTATATACCTACAGTAGTAGACTACGCGCTAGTGATACTGCAAGTATCGCGAGCATTCATAGGATGGGGTGACCAACAGGCGGACCGTATGCTTGTTTGCCAACCGTCATGACATTAAAATAAACATATCACCAAAAGGTAAATAATATGTAAACATAATTTTCCCTGACGATACTCAAGGGAGGGATTAAATTGAGATGTTATTTCGTGTTTTATACTTTTGCCAGTCATTGCCAATCAGCAACCGCTTGTTTTCAATATAATCGATGCCATTCGGAATGTTACTCATTTGAATTAAGTATACGAATACCTAATTTGGTATTTATATTATTCCATAAAATCCCAAAATTACTTTAAAATAATCTCGTTGAAAAAAGCTATTTCAATTGACATTGGCATAGTTATTTGGATAGTTACCCAAAATAATTCCGCAGTAATTAAGTATAAATAATTATAGAAAGATTTTTTAAAGTGATTTTTGCTCTCTAAATTCTCATTCATAATATCATGATATTCATTATTCACAAAGTTTAATACAAATTGATGAACACATCTACCATTTTTGAAAAATTAATTGATCGGAATAGATTTCAACAGAGAGATCCCACGAAAATTGTAATGCCTCTATGCAAAGGTAATATGCACCAAAAAACTGTGCTATAAATGTTATAAAAATATATAATAGAATACCTAAAGTATTTAGAGAATTAAATTTAAAAAGTTTTGAATATAAATTTAAACAATGGCTAATTGAAAAATGTTTCTATTCATATGACGAGTTCTTAAATCTAAAATAACGATATTATAAAAATTTGCATGCCTATTGTATAAGGCGAAACATTTATTACTATTTAATATCATGTAACATCTTATTTGTGTCAATATTTCTGCGAATAAATCATTATTATTATTATTATTAAAAAATAATTATTAAAGAAATTGCTGGGCGAAAGAGATTTAAGAACTAATATCTCGAGGTTGGCAACGTGTGAGTGGCACCTACTAATGGTGCTGCAAGCGCTCATAGGCTGCGGCAGCCACTTACCATCAGGTGGGCCGTATGCTTGTTTGCCATCTTCTAACATAAAAAAAAAAAAAAAAAAATAGTTGCAACTATCAAAATATTTTAAGCAGTTTCCCGAAAATGTCATACATTTAAAAAAGAAAAAACATAGCGATCGAATATGAAACCTCAATTTTTTTTATGTCGTTTAAAATATACAGAAATCGAATTAACCTAGAAAATCTTACAGAAAACGAACAAAAAAAATAAAGTTTTTATACGTCTAAAGATAGCAACAGTCGAACGGTATGAATTGTTTATTTAAACAAATGTTCTTTTTTACAACGCGTTACCATCTATAAAACATTGTCTATTTCTCAATTGATGTGTACATTTTAGTTTTTTCCAAGAAATAAATAATTTTATTCGTATTTAGTTTCATCGTTTAAATCGTCTTCCTCGTTTGCAGACATAATAAATATACAGGCAAATTACCACTTAATGACTCGTCACGAAGTCTTTAGAACTATAAAGCCTTGATACTTAAAATTTGGCACGAATGTTTTACGCGTAAGGATTTCTGTACTTCACTTTTAAAAGAGGCGGAATAAGGCGTCAAGCTATTAAAAAAGTGTATTTTTTATTTAAAATACAAATAAATCTGTTATCAAATAGTATTTCATTAACGCTCATTAACGAAATCAATGAGCTAAAATAGCTTGTTAATTAAAAATATAATGACTTAACCATACTAATAATGTATATCAATATTATTAATATAAAAATAGCTCCTTTTATAAAGTTTTCACGGCACAAAAGTTACACCCATTTTGATATTTTTTTTTGTTTTTTTTCTTTTTAAAGAATATTAGCAATGCTTTTTCAAGGCATAACTAATATTCCCATTGCCCCTCCAAAATAAGCTCGAAGCTTGCGCTAGGAGTGGGTACGACAATAGTCCAAGGGGGGCAGGATCGAACCCTATTTATATAACATAACATAAATTTAGATAACATAAATATTATATAAAATACAAAGTTGTACTTTCGCCCATCATATTAAACTAAACTAGATATAAGCAGCGACTTTGTCCACGATATGAACAGTTTATCGTGATCCTGTATTCTTCTAAAGCTTCAAGTTATTCCCATAACAAACTTTATCAAGAACAGCCGTTTCACCCGTTTTGATTGTTGAAATCGTCCACATAGTGCCCCTGGATATACGTAAGCCTTCCCGTGTTTATCGTGAAAAAATTACTGATAAGCATTTATCGCTTAGCTTAATCGATCTATCCAAATACGTTTGTATTTTAATAACTTGACTGTATAAGTAATTAATCGATAACTAACACGTGACAGTAAAGTGATACTTCTGGTTAAATCTCTGCAGTTTTTGGGAAAAAATTAAAAATAGTAAAATCCTGTGTCGGGAAGCATTGGCGTTTAATACAAGTTTCGCCACAACAGTAGTCGAAGACAAGTTTAAGACCATGGGAATGACAGCTTTCTGATGAGGGACTGATTATTACATTACTGTGGAGTACGGTTTGATAAAAAAAGGTATAATAAATATTTATAAGCTTCTATATATAGTCAGTCCCTTGTTTCGCTGGGTCTAAAAAATATGGAATAACATCAGGTTCTACATAACATAAAGGATATTTTTTTTATTTACTTTTGAAGTCATTGCTACGTTTTTAAAATAAAAATATTAGTAAAACTTTTGTGTACCATTAAATCAACGAACACAGGTTATGGACTTCAATTAAACCTAATATTGAAATAATAGTCGTTAAGCGTGACCTATTAAGACTTTTGCTTTTATGTAATCAACGTAGCACTACAATTTGTAATGAAACTATCAAGAAATCGTCGCCTATACCAATAGATATAAATAATCACATCCATTCGTAAAGCTTTCCACCTCTAATGGCATAACGGTATTCTTTACCGACATTTGGTAAATGTATCGCTGTGAAAACGGCTATAAAGGCCACTCCTTATGATAACGTCGAATGACCAACAAGGGATTCCATTAGAAAAATGCCGCATTAATGTTATATAGAGAGACTAGAATAATAATTGTACACAGAATTTATATTTAATTTATTACTAATATCATCATCTCTACTAATTATACATACTACTAAGTAGCATGAAAGCATGCTAGTTTTTTCCGCACCTAAATTGTAAGACCCTATTACTAAGAGTCCGTTGTCGGTCCGTCTGTCTGTCTGTCCGTCGGTCACCAGGCTGTATCTCATGAACCTTGATAGTAATACAATAGAAATTTTCAAAGATGATGTATTTCTGTTGCCACTATAACATACTAAAAGATTTCCATACAAGTGATTTAGAATTCTTCAACATTAGAGGCATGTAAGGAGATAATGGGATCTATTTTTGAACATTACTTACTTTATACGTCGTATAGATTCGGAGAGACCGTTTTGTAGAGGTTTTAGAGGTTGCACAATACAAAAATTCCATTATAAATCTCAATGTGTCAAATCATGGTGATGTATGTGAAAGATAGAATTCCAATGACCAATGATCAAATTCAATGGCAGTGATCTATCCGAGCAATCATAGTTTAACATCCTAGTTTGACGACGTTGTGGCGCAGCAGTAGCGAATCTGCCTTAAACGCCAAAGGTCGCGGGTTCGATTCCCGCTCGGAGCATAATATGTTTGTATTGACCATGCAAGCATATTTTCCGGTCTGGCTGTATTTGTCCTTGTCATTGTGTATGTTTCCGGACCCCGACACAGGATATCACTATCCTAATGGAGGCCGTTGAGTGTGTAGCGTTTATAATTTTTTTATTTTATTTTTATAGTTTCGTGCAAATACCGCTAAATAGCTATTTCAGTACCAACTAAGCATGGGCATGGTAAATGTAAATATGCTATTTTTCAGCATCTAAGTAGACATTTGAGTTTTTGCTACGTATGATACAGAGGGTGAAGAACTTTCGGTACGGTTAAGTAATATTACCAATTGTTAAAAATATGCTCAATTAAACCATGCTAATAGGCACGCTCTTTAAAATCATGTGTAACGTTAATATTATGAATTCAAAAGGAATTGAATATTTCACCATCTATCTGTCAGTTATCAATGCACGACCGATAAGCCTCTCATCTCTCATCTAGATAAGCATAAGCTGTTGTTTTTTTATCTTAAAATACTTTTAAAAAAAATATCATGATGAAATTGGAAAAATTGAAAAGGGCATAAATCGCATCATAAGCAAGTTTTTTTTATATACCACAATGGTGGCAAGCTATTTTTTAATGTGTATTGCTGATGGCTGTATTGGCCTTGACAGCTTCACCGGGCGGAAGGACGCACTCATGCTGAAAAAAACAAGCCCCTACCACTACTAGAATTATAACCTAATGTTAATGATTAGCTTTAAAATGGTGAATTATTTCACCGAATTTCTTAATTTATATATGACACTACAGATGTGCCAAAAGACTCAGCGTTTATTCAGGAATGTTGCCAGATAATTTCACCTTTAAATAAAAAAACTATGAACACCTACTAATCTCATTTTAATTAGAAGACATTCTAAAGAATATTTGCGAGACATCTTTAAAACAATTTTGAGTGTGCGTGTTTTGTTTAAAACAAGTGCGTGTCGGACTTGAACACACACATGATGGGTTCCGTACCATCATACAGTAAAAATATCAAGTTTCATGTACATCTACACATTCAAATACCCACATTTTCCCTGAACGTTTATTATAACCATGCTTCAAACCCTTCGGCCTTCGGGCTTCGCTCTGCGTAGTCACGCACTTAGCCATTTATTAATTTTAAACTATAATTACAACCAGTCTTTACACGAATTCTACATTCATTTATTGAAATAATAACAACAAATCATATAGTAATTTGATAAGCAACTAAGAGATGCTTAGTTTAGCTTAATTTGGATCTTAAAATGATGTTATTACATTGTTTCAATTAATAGCCGATAGAAAAAACTGAAACATATAATACAAGCTTTAAAAAGAGCTATTATTTTCAATAGCAAAAAGAATATATATTCATAGGAGTTTATTTTGATACACCTTCTTGTTTAAATGGAACCATGTTGAAAATACAATCTCATTCCATTGTCTCGCTGCGTGTCAAGGACTGTATTCTTTGAATGGAAGCTTTTGTTATTACAATTAAACTATAGTGTATATTTTACATGTAAAAAGTCAATCAAGTCAAAAAAGTGGATTTCTAAAATATTAATAATAATCTTCAAATGTGAACTATTTCATTTATTGAGTTTAAAAGATGAATTGACTATTAAAAACTGGTGCTAAAATTTTTTATAGTATATTTATTTATTTATTTATTTAGTTGAGCTTTAACGCGAATAATATATTATAAAAACGACTTTGCGGCGCAGCGATAGGAAACCTGCCACAAGTGCCACAGATCACGGGCTCGATTCCATGAAGCAGATGTTTGTATTGACCATACAGTCATGTTTTCCGGTCCGAGTGGGTTTGTCCTTGTCACTGTGTATGTTTCCGGACCCCCGACACAGGATATAACTATACTAATGAGGCCCGTTGAGTGTGTAGCGTTTATTATTTAATAAATTATATCTATTCCATTTACTGTGTCAAAAAATGAATATATCATATTATTTACCTATTCAATAGTAAAAAAACATTTAATTACGATACTTTTCATTTTTCTACTTTAGTTTTGAATCCTATTACTAAGCCTGCAACGTATTTTCGTCAATCCATATTCCCCGGGTGTAATTATAGTGAGAGCTCCTTTAAAACAATGATATAAAACCATCCAAAATGTTGGATTATTTCAACAGTCAACGATATTTAAATATTTAAAGTAAAAGTTAAACATAAATAAAATTGAACTTTTCCATTAAATACTTGATTTCACGTCGAGCTCCAAATACAAAATCGCCATAAACGGGGTTCGAAAGGTCTCTCCTGTGAATTGAGTGAATACTTGACAAGCGACGAATAATCAACTAATCTTCATATAATGTAAAATAAAGTCCCTCCGGCGTCTGTGTCTCATGATTGACTGATCTCGAGAACCGATTGAATTATGTTAACTGTGATTTTGTTAACTGTGACTGTGATTTTGTAAATATCTTCTATCATTTGCGATATGTCGTTTTTGCAAATTTTATAGAGAAAATGTACTAGTGTAATGTAATAGCGCAAATAATTTAATGGATTTCAATACTTAGTATAATTAGTATTAGTAAAAAATTCTTTCTCTTTTTTATTTCATGACGTTTGGCAAACAAGCATACGGTCCACCTGATGGTAAGCAGTCACCGTAATCTATGAACGCTTGCTTGAAGTATCACATGCGCGCCGCCAAACCAAGGGATAGAAAGAAAGGGATGAGAAGGGATAAAAGGACCAGGGGTAGGAGATTGGGCCTCCGACGATCTCACTCATCGCACGAAACAAAACACCGTATTGTTACTTAACGTTGATTTTCTTTAAGAAGGTCGTTCGACTTATCCGGAAGAGCCGGGCCATTTGTGCTGGGAGGAGCATGGCTCTACTATTACTAAATTACTACTTACTTATTAATCATTACCAAAAAAAAATATACTGCACTCAATTACTGATTGAAAAGCTAGAGGCGCGGACGATGAATCTTAAATAGAATTTCTGAGGCCAGAGTTAAATTAGAAATTGAAAATTATAATATCGAGGGATCCGGCAAAGGCATGGCAGCAGCAGTAAGACTCCCACGCTTTCAAATGCTTTTCACGAGGCAATGTTTGCCAGATTTAAATCATAATCACAGCCTACTCACATTTTATGTATTTCTGTGTTAGTACTAAGGGATAATTTAAGAGAAATGTTGTTACGAACTTTGTTAAGCTTAATAAATATTATTCTTATTCTTATTCTTAATTCAAAGCTAAGATTTTCCATGACTACACTTAAATAATGTAATTAAAATTCAAACAACATAATTGAAGCACCATAAAGTGCTTTGTTTTTGTTACAAGTACTGTCTTCATCATAGCCGTCTTATAAGGACACACCAAATAAAGTCATATGTACTAAAATGGGCCCCATATATATTTCTATTGCTTGTTTTTCTATGTGTTGTTATCTCAGTCGTTATTTAAACTACTATGACCAACTGTTATAATGATCTAAGCGATAATTTTGACTAGGTTATTAATTTTTAACTAATAACCCGCATCTCCAAAAGATATTAATTATAGAAAGGATGGTATCAAGGATTAAGGTATCATCTTCATGAGAAATAAATGTCTTTAAACCGACATGTATTGAATTTGTACCTCTTAATGTATTATACCCTTTTTTTCGAAATGAGTATTGCTGTTGGCCCTACTGGCATTGAAAGCGTCACAGAGCGGGGGGCGAGTACAGAGACTCAGCCGTGATAAAGGGGCAGCCCTCACAGGGGCTCAAATTTGATTCCGTCCTTAGTGTACCTCTTGTGAAGCCGAACCACGGCTAAGGACGTCATCGGAGATGGAGGCAGCGCTCCGAGCGCATTCTATGCGATAGACTCGTATAGAATTATTTATTTTTGTTTTAGCTGTGCAATTGTGCACGATGTTACAAAGGCATTATGCCGTCTCAAATTATTGCTTAGAAACAAACCTCGAATATTAACAAAAAACTTTCAACGAATCAACGGTACTTGAGATATGATTATACAATAATGTTCGACAACTCTTGAGTATAATACATAAAATAGTGACAAAAAATACAGTATCTACTGCGTCTTTTGACTTTGTGGTAAGACGGATCGGCCGCCCAGACACATTACAAAAATCTATTGTCCGTTAAACACTAAGTTAGATTGTTAACTATAGTATACATATTCATAGTTCTGAGACTAATTTGGGTGTAGCAAGATAGTGTTAACAACCATTAGAGACCCTTATAGGATGCTTCCCGCGGAAGATGTAGGCGGGAACCCAATTGTCCCTTTTTCCGGACAGAAATTGAAATGAAGAGTAAAATAGTTTTAAGTACACTGACTTATAAATTAAAGATCGACACTTCCATACAGAAAGAATGTCCAAAGATTTGCCAGTGCTCTTTATTCGCTACCCGAAACTAAGTTATTCAGACTCTAAATTTATTTGATTATGTTGCAAGCTTGTGACGCTAACTTCATTCGAATATATTGCAAGTTAGTGAATAACTTGGTTTCGTTGCATTATGCGAATTTACTTTGGAGTAGCAGCGAATCTATGGACATTTTGTTAGTATGGAAAGGCATGTCTATCTATATTATAGTATAGTAATTAGTAAGTGAATGATTAAGTATAACAAAACGTTTTACGGAGCATTAGGTTTATAATTTCGTCATGTCGTAGGTCACAGTAATTTTACTCGGAGGCTATTATCTCTCTCTATACGAAAACTAGTAAATAGATGTATTCTATGAGCCTCTACACAATTTTACAGTGAAATTTTATAAAGTTAAAATATATAAAAATTAAGGGTAGCAATACATAAATGTCACTGAGGGTTAAAAAAAAATTTTTCAATGTATGGAAACGTGTGAGCCATCTTTGGATAGACATTTCAAAATGATATGGAGGATTGAACTATGAGATCTAAAATTCTGAAAAAATTGAAGGCTGTAAAACATGAAAAGAACTTTCTACCACATTTAATTAAAGAAGATAGAGATTCGATTTTATTAGTGACTTTGCACTTTTGCAATTACTTTCAGACTTTTTCGTTTTTCCTTACGACTTTTACATTTAAAAAAAAAAAAATCTATAAAAATATACGAAAATCTTAATTTCCTTCTTATATTATAGTTTGAATAAATATTTACTTGTTAGAGTTTTGACACCAAATCACAAAACAAGTCTTATAATTTCGTCGTGTCAGTCTCTTCTTCCGGACGTACCTATTTTAGTCGGACATTATTATGTTGATGAATGATGTACGACAACACAATGGTGAAGGGATATAAGTAAAAAAATGTATTCATTGCTTTGTCCTTCATAGTATCTTTGGAAAATCCTATGAAACACATGCCTGTTCGTATCGCCGTATCACTAGATAGTATAAAACCAAGTCGCTTTCTCGGTCCCTATATCCCTATGTATTTAAGCATATATCTTTAAAACTACGCTACGGATTTTGATGCAGTTTTTTTTAATAGATAGAGTGATTGAAGAGGGATGTTTATATGTATAGTAACATCCAATAAATAGTGGAGAAATACTGTTATTTTTGAGGTTTCTGGATAGGGGAATTGTTTTACTCCGAATTTAACGCGTGCAGGCCGCGGGCAGTACTGAATAAATCAAAACTACTGGATCGATTTTAATCATTTTTTCAGTGAATGACATAGGCTATATATTTTATACCCATGCGAAGCCGGAGCGGGCCGCTAGTGATAATAATATATTCAAATTAAAAATTATGAAATTTTATTATGAAATTTGAATTTGAATTTTAATGCTGAAGCTCTTCCTCGCTTACATATTATATACATTATGCGTAGTCAGACCCGCACTTGGCTAGAATTGTAGGAGTTAACTCTTAGAGAATCGATTTTCATATGAGGCAGACAGTATGAAAAATATATAAAGAGTAAAACTTCGTGATCAAAAGCTTTACAAAAGAGATTAACTCGAAAGAGTTTTTATGTTAGCTTCAACACTTTTAACTTAACAGCATCACCGGGCAGGGGTGGCCGAGTACACGGCCCCAAATGACAAAGGTACAGCATTCACGGAGTCTGCCAATTCGAACTTTTTATAGTTATTATTTATTTTATGTTATAATTTATAATGCATCGGTACTTAAATGTCTACAAATGAAGTAATAGACTATCCAAAAACCTATAATATTGCCAATTTAATATGATTTTCAATATTCCTCATATTGAGTAATTGCATCTTAATGTAAGGTAATGCTGTTGCATAACCACAATTTGTCTTTTAATTGTTGATAATTAAATAAACTTACTTTAGGTAATTTAGCATAACAGCCTGTCCGCACATCTCTGATTGTGGCTATATCCAGCATCTCCACCTCCATGTTTTGATCTGTCCAGTACAGGTAGAAACCCTTAGGGTCCACTCGCAGAGTGACTGGGAGGCCAGTTCCTGAGTCCTGGATTGAAAAATGGATTATGAATATGACTGATACATCAAGCAGATCAATAATTACACATAACTAAATTCTCATTGCCTTTACAGGTGATAACAGGGTTTTACAGATGATTAATTTTTAACCCAAAGAAAATGTTTAAAATATAAAATCTCATGTCACAGTATTTGTGGTCGCAAAATTGTAATAAAATTTTATAACATATTTGCTAATTATTGATCTAAATAAATTAATTTTAAATATAATAATAATAATCTTAATATAAAATTATATATTTTTAGTTACTTTATTTATTTTTTTTAAGCATAAAGTTTATATAACAGGAAAAATGTAGTTTCAATCTGTTTAGACAATTATAATAATATGACTAAGTCTATTATTAATATATTTATAATTTATACATATTTTTAGTATATTAATATTTAGGACATATAATGGAAAAACTATAGTATCTGTTAAACTGTAGGCTGTTGGATTATATATATTATATACTAAAAGAAAGGGACTGAAAATTAAAAAAAAAGCACCACAGGTTTAAATTTAGTAATGGTAACTACTCATTGTGTATAAAATAATATTATGAATTTAAAATATAAATTTTAACTTTTTTTAGTGCTCATGTTTTACATATTGTTTTACTGATTTGTAATATAAAATAATTAAAATGAACATAGACTATGCCAAGAAAACATAAAATACCTATTAATTTAGATAATAAAGTACATTATATTCTATATTATTTCCTGCACTACAACTTTTAGAAAATATATATGATAGACATTCAGATTATTTATAAAAATTTTAGATTGTAATGAATAAACTGATATAATATACAACAATGAAATATAATACAAATACATAGATTTTTCTAATTAGAATAATATAGTCTTCTAAGTTGAGCTACAGGAACTTACAAGTAAAATAATATTTTTCATATATTATAATATTACTGATTTTCTAGTGTGCTACTTGCCTCATCCCATTTTATAAATTTCTCTCCTTCTTGCAAAGCCTTAGGCACTTCAATTGGTTTTAAAGAAACTTTAGCCGATTTTGTTGTCGTAGTCATTTTGAATAATAAACACTATTATACATAAACCATAACACAATCGCAGATAAAAACCGTCATCTTCCTCCCTAGGCACAAATCTATCTTAGTTATATCTAGTGAAGGTTCACACACATAGAAGGCACGAAATTTTGATATATGTAACACGAATTAATACTAAGCTAATAACATATAACTTAAACAGTTACGCATGATAGAGTTATTCTAAATGTTCTAAAACACGACAACTTCTCACATACTCTCTACACGACGAAACAGAACCACCGAAATTTCTTAAATGTCAAAAATTGCCACTATTCAATCGGATACTCTATTAGTATGAATATTTTTGTGCTATCAAAACCGGAGCTGACTCGGAAACACGAAGTGGAATAAAAATTTTACTTTTTTATTTTTATTTATAAATACAAATGCAATCACCAGGACCAAGTCAAAAATTATTAAGTATATTATAATACTATCTTAATGAATTTGTTATTTTTATCTTATTATATCCCTAGGAGCAGGATATGTTAATAGTTATGATACCTAGCTTAGAATTTAGAATATTTTTTTCAAAAAATACGGTTTTGTCTAGTATATGTAGATCTGGTGATTATATATTTATTGCATAAGTTTCACGAATCTTAAAATAAATATATCAATTATATTTGATAAATACGATGTTTTGTATTATAAATATAATTATTCTGAGTAAAACGAGTTTATGAGTGACAGAAAGTTTGACGTTGACAAGGTTATATTGTCATGAGATTTACAGCTTGAAATGACAATTATCTATCATAATTAGAAATGAAAACGATAACTCGGATAAGTGTAAATTAAATTTAAGAACGTTTTACTTTAGCGTTATTATTTATATAGTATACAATTCCAAAACATCCTGGTACCTGTCATAAACAATTAAGTTATACCAATGTGCAACTTATTTTGATACAAATCTTCTAAGCCCGCGCTCCATTTACGAAATGGCAAATTCAGTAAACATATCAATTGAAGCCCCTATAGAAAATCAAATACAAGAAATAACTTACGATGGACAGGAAATTTATCAAGCGTAAGTTCTCAAATATTTAAACTCTCATCACTTAATAATATCTAGCACAGTGCAATCATTTTGTGTTTTTACATTTTGAATAAAAAATATATTATTATAAAATCTGTGAAGCTTTGTTTTAAATCCTTTATTCATTTAATGCTATGTTTAAGCTGCATAAAATTCTTATTTTTTGGTTGTACTCTTTAAAGGCCGCTGTCTATGTCAGAGAATCTAGCACGCCTTGCACAGAAAATAGACTTTGCGAAGTCAGATGATGAGTTCTGCAACATTAAAAAAGAAGGAGAAAGTAGTTCTGATATCAAGCTAGAAGAAGATAAGGAACCAGGTTATCAGTCAAGTTTGTGGCCATGGGACTCAGTTCGAAATAAGCTGAGGAATGCTTTAACTGAAGTATGTGTTCTTGCTGATGTTTTAAGCATTGCCAAAGAGAAAACATATATGGTAAGTTGAAAAAAGTAGTAGCTTTCTTTTTTCAGAAAATGTTCTTGTTATTAATACTCCTATAATATTAACTATTTTTAATGGAGCCGTTCTCCTCTAGAGTTTTGTTACTTTGCTAAGTAAATGTATACTATTTTACAGAAATTCATAACTTTCATGGCATACATAAATTAATTATAAATTTAGTTCTCATTAGTAGTAAATAATTTACTTTTTGCATGTATACTATGACTTATATTCAAAATATTATAAATTGTTTTTCTTGTTCCTCTTATTTTCTATAACTTTTCCTTTATGTTAAAAAAAAAATAGTAAATA
This sequence comes from Hestina assimilis, assembly GCA_023373885.1. NCBI lineage: Eukaryota > Metazoa > Arthropoda > Insecta > Lepidoptera > Nymphalidae > Hestina > Hestina assimilis. The sequence goes on along the minus strand of CM041747.1, from coordinate 9,471,932 downwards.
TTTGATTTCATTTGATTTTTTTTTGTTCAGGTGCTTGATCCAATACAACCAGATTCAATTGAAAGCCGTCCAATGGTCCAAGTTTATGGTAGGAAAAAGGCCCTCTCAGCTGCAGGAGCTGTTCTTTTAAATGGAGTTGAAAGATTAAGAGCAAGTGAGACCATGAGGATGACAAGAAATATGCCTGATTTCCACATAGACTTGTTGAGACTCAGGCAGAATTGGAGACTAAAGAAAGTATCAAATACAATTGTAGGTGACCTTAGTTATAGAACAGCTGGCTCTAAGTTTAATCAGACTGGTGTTTTTGAGGTAAATATATAATTTTAAAGTGTATTTCTTATAATGTCGAAACATCTATTTCATACAATACACATGTCCATGGTGATATTAAGATAAAATGTGCTAAGTTTTATCTTACCTGGACCATCTCTGCTTGTCTATTTGTTGTGTTCATGTTGTATATCATGATTCATTATTTAGTAATCAGTTGTCACATTATTATTAATGTACCTACACTTTACTCCACTTCTATTATAAAAGTGATGTTAAGGTAAGGTAGAAAAATATCTTCTGTCACTTATTGTAATGGTTACTATTAAATGTGATTTCTAGAAATGAATTGTGTTTCAATGTACATAAATATAATAATAGGTATAGGTAACTTAAAAACTTGTATTTATTGTTATGGTTTTTCATCAAAATAATTCAAATCAAAACATTCCCAGGTAACTAAAGCTCCTGAGGAACAAATAGCACAAGCCATGAGCTTAAATGCCAGTGGTCCCACACCGTCGGCCCTACGTGTCACTGTACCCCCTGAACTGCAGGGAGTAGCTTTCATCTCTGTAGTTTGTCAAAAAGGTGTGTTAAGTCCCAGTTTTTATTGTTGTCTAGTGTCTAATACAAGCTATTAAAGAGCTGTCTATCACTAAAACTTCTTCTTTTAATTCTCGGTATAGACCTAAGGTCTACCTATTGCTCTTATCTGGACTTTACAGATTACTGGTTCTTACACAGAATGATTGCCATCTGACCATAAAAAAATCGATATTGTCGCGGGCAAAATCTAGTCATAATTGGACGCAAATAAGCAATACCATGTTAACCCACAAAATCGAAAAAACTGAGTTATATATGCAGAAGTGTTGGTAAAAGGCTGAAGAACATTTTTCTTTAATATTTGTAAGGTTTTAAGCTTTAAAACTTCTAAACAAGCCAAATTTTTCAATCATGCAATTTATGTATTTTTAAACGTTTTGGGTTATATTATATACGAAATATGCATTTTGTATACTTATTTTTTGTGAAAATAAGTAAAATAACTTAGATAAATCTGAAATTGCCAAAAACTTGACCAATACATAAAAAAATCATATAAAGCAAGTTGTTCAAAATTTTCATACACGTTTTTCTCTAAATGACATTTGTGTGGGTTGACATGGTATTTCTTATTTGCGTCCAATTATAAGTTATGATACGGCCATATCAGTACACATGCGTATGCGTTGTGAGACTTTCACAAATACACTGGTGGTAGGTCTTTTTGTTGCAAGAGGCCGGCTAGGTAGGTACCACCGCAGTGTCCAATATTCTGTTGCCAAATAGTAGTGCTTAGGCACTACTGTGTTCCGGTTTGAAGGGCATTGTATGCTAGTGAAATTACTGGGCCGTATGCTTGTTTGCCAACTTCTAACATAAAAAAAAAATAAAAAATAAACATTAAAATGTTTTGAGATTTGGTGGGACGGACCATTTTGTCCGTAATTTGTATATACATTCTTATATAAATAAGATAGGACATGTATTCTGAAAGCGTTAAGCATATTTTTTCTCTTGAATGATGTTTTTTTTTACTTATTGCTACTATACAAAAATATGTCCTTTTATTTTTCTCATTTGACTTCAATTTTATGACAATATATTTTATTACAGAACAGGAAGAAGTAGTCACAGCAACGCTAAGCTCGTCAGCGTTGAACTGCCCCGGCACGTTACCCGGCGAAGGGGCGGAGCTACACTGGCAACAGAAACTCGAAGCTGCTCAAAATGTTCTGTTTTGTAAAGAATTATTTGCAAGGATGGCGGCAGAAGCTGTGCAATTGGACGCTTCTATACCACATATGGTTGTTGGCAATCAAATAATGGCCACTGTAAGTTTATTCACTGATTTAAAGTTTTAGCAATAATTAAACAAATAAATAATACAGCAATTTAAAAACTTTTTGAATTGTTTTTATACGGTTGGTAGGCCTATTATTGCGCAAGGCCGGCTAGGTAGATACCAACGCAGTGTCAGTTATTACAGGTTACTATGTTTCTGTTTGAAGGGCACTGTATACTAGTGAAATTACTTACGGCAAAGGAGATATAAGAACTAATATCTCGATGTTAGCGACTAATATGTCGCAACGCGTGAGTGGCACCTACTAATGGTGTTGCAAGCGCTCATAGGCTACGACAAACGCTTGCCTTTTAAATGTAATTTAGTTTATAAAAACGTTATGAATAAGTTACTGTTAGTTAGATGCTTGAAACCTTTTTTCGGAATGTGTATTGCTGTTGGCCCTACTGGCCTTGACAGCGTCACCGGGAGGGGGCCGAGTACTGAGACTCAGCCGTGATAAAGGGACAGCCCTCACGGGGGCTCAAATTTGATTCCGTCCTTAGGGTGCCTCCTACGAAGCCGAACCACGGCGGCGGACGTCATCGGAGATGGAGGCAGAGCTCCGAGCGCATTCTATACGATAGACTCACCCGACGGTGTGAGCGCGACGCGACGTGCGAAACAAAGGACCTCGTCCTCGCCGGCGAGGACGGTGTTGCGTGCGTGTCTGCGCTGTGTAACGAGACTTGAAACCTTGCAATAATTGAAATATGAGTGATATGACTAAAGAGAGCCAAAACCAAAATCTGGCGAGGATAGAATCCTCCGAAATTTGGAATTACAATCATTGGAAAAAAATAGCTTATATCGAAAAATAATAAAATATTATGAATTCACGTTACTTAACGCAGCATATTTGGACGCAAATAAGCAATACCATGTCAACCCACACGAATGTCATTTCGAGAAAAACGCGTTTGAAAATTTTGAACAACTTGCTAAATATGATTTTTTTTAATGCATTGGTCAAGTTTTTGGCGATTTCAAGATGTATGTAAGTTATTTTACTTATTTTCACATAAAATAAGCATACAAACTGCATATTTCGTATATAATATAACCCAAAACGTTTAAAATAATACATAAATTGCATGATTAAAAAATGGCTTTTTCAGAAGTTTTAAAGTTTAAAACCCTAAAAATATAAAAGAAAAGTGTTCTTCAGCCATTTACCAACACTTCTGCATTTGCACTCAGTTTTTCAATTTTGTGGGTTGACATGGTATTGCTTATTTGCGTCCATTTAATACTATCGCTATAATAGTCAAATATTGAAGAGTTTGCTAATATCACAACAGCATGCTCTCCGCAAGTAAATTGTCAGTATCATCAATCGTGAGCCTCGTTTATGCTATTTCCGTTACTCTCTTTGTTTGTCCAAATAACACAACATGCTAAGCCAAGTGACGCTACCTTCTTACTAACGTCACAGTTGGTAAGGTCGCCCATATAGGCCTCTGTCTTATCGGCTACTAGCGGCCCGCTCCGGCTTCGCACGGGTATAAAATATATAGCCTATGTCGTCCACTAAAAAAATTATTTAAATCGATCCAGTAGTTTTGATTTATTCATTACTGCCCGTAGACCGCCCGCGTTAAATGTAATTATTAACGACATCACATTTGAAACCTCAAAAAATTATTTTTTTCTCCACTATTTTTATACATATAAACCTTCCTCTTCAATCACTCTATCTATTAAAAAACCGCATCAAAATCCGTTGCGTAGTTTTAAAGATTTAAGCATACATAGGGACAGAGAAAGCGACTTTGTTTTATACTATGTAGTGATTATCAAATTGATAACAGCTTGACTTCTTACTTGCATTCTGAAGCACAGAGACGCTCTGTTGAAATATAACTATGACTGACCTATCTATAGCCCCCGATGACGTCCTTGCCGTGGTTCGGCTTCGCAGGAGGCACCCTAAGGACGGAATAAAATTTGAGTCCCCGTGAGGGCTGCCCCTTTATCACGGCTGAGTCTCTGTGCTCGGTCTCCTCGCCCGGTGACGTTGTCAAGGCCAGTAGGGCCAACAGCAATACACATTCAGAAAAAAAAATCTATAGCCTGACCACGCCTAAATCGCCTACCGACCAGTGAGTATGAAAGTACCGCCTCTAAAGTATGACTAATGTTCTCCAGGTCCTACCAGGTATCCAGTTATTGATTGGACTGTGTCACAATAACGGACAAAATAACAACAATACAGAAGCTGTGAAGGTATGTTGCAAAGAAACACAAGTTCAAGTAAGTTCATTCAGTAAATAAATCGTTTATTATTTATCTATTATTAACACTGATATATAATAACTTAATATATTGATAACATAATTTTAAGTTTTCTATAATAGACTTACTATATATTATGGACGTACACACGCAAGCTTCATTAGGTTATGTTACAAGTTTGTGACTAACTTCGTTTCGTTGCTTTTGCAAAAGAGCACCAGTGACTATGACATTTTAAATAATATTAAATAAACGATACACAACGGCCCCATTAGGATACAGATACAGAAAACACACCCAGACCGAAACACATGCCTGTATGGTCAATACAAACATCTGTTCCGAGCGGGAATCGAAATCCCGACCTGTGGCGCTTAAGTCAGGTTCGCTATCGCTGCGCCATGACGTGGTCATCTTGTCTGTATAGAAGTGCCAGTCCATAGTATATAATAAGTCTTTATCCTCAATTAACACAATATTTATTATTTATTTAACTTCTTCATACTACTTCCAGAACACTAATTAATGTTGCACATTCTTATGTCATCTTCTGGTACTTTATCTTAAGTTTCTGAAACATATGGACTTGCAAAAAACTTTACCAAATTTGAATTCATGAGACAGACCCATAATAACTATTCTTCATTTTATAATATGCTTTTTATATTAGCGGCATATAATTCTGTTATCACCACACTTGTTATCATGGCAATACTGATGAAGCTAGTTATTATCTTTTTTATAGAAATCATATTTTCATTGCCTAATAAATAAGCTTGTAGCTTGCGCTAGGAGTGGGTACGATAATAGGTCAATGGGATCAGGATCGAACCTGAAGATCTCGCGTTACCAGAGTCAGCCCTTCCACCGTTGATCTTCTAAGAACTTTCCATTGCAACAATTCCTCTAAAAATATTGGAATACTGGAATTCCTTTCAGTTTATGTTGTACAATCTTGTGCATTTAAGTTTAGGCTAAGATATAGGTTTGGCGTCGATCCATACCTCCATAATGTTCTTAAATTCAAAATATTAAATCGGATTATCATATCAAGATAGTTTTTCCATATCTTATCAAAGAAGAGTAGTTTTCATACCTGACTAATATAACATTATTAAATTCCAGTCACATTTAAAAAAAAAAAGTTTATTTTTGGATGTTTAAATGTTTTTAAATAAACTTACATACGTTACTACCGACTGTGGTCGCACAGTTCATAGTAATATACACCATTATCCCGTTAATTCCCCGATATTCAACATCATTTATGCGTGCGACGAAATTCGAAGATACTCACAACGGAGGCCTGTTCTGTGTGGATGTAATAGTAAATTGTTAAAAAAGGTGTAATAGTAAGTCGTTTACGTTTTACGGCTTTAGTGGCCACACTTTGATAGTTCACGGTTAAGCAAATACTCACTACATACGCTTTTAAGTATCTTTAATCCACCATCGCACTGTCAATGAACATAAAATGCCCCAATAACAATAATTGGTCTGATGCTGATATTATGTATTCAAGCGTCATACTGATTTGCGGTATATTCTCGGATCAGAAAGTAACAAGCGTTCAGACCATACATAAGTTCAACGGATTCTGAAGTATTTCCTCCCACACATTGATGTAGGCAAAATTATGTGATATTGATTAATGGATTTATATAATATTTTTTGTGTTCTATTCTCAGTCGGAAGAGCGCGGCAGCAAGAACGAGCACGACCACGTGCTGGAGCACTCGCTGCACCAGCTGCTGCGCGCCGTGCACCACGCCAACACGCACCACCCCTTCCCGCACCCCGCCACCGGCCCGCTCGGGCCCTCCAAGCGGCGCTCGCTCGCCGGTACACTTACCCCTTAGTAGCTCCCCCTCACCAGAAGCTATACATTTTTGGATCGATTTTTTTTCCTTAACGCGGATTACGGGTAGTGCGATTTAGTATATATATTGAGGCGCTAATAGCCGAGTGCACCCACTGATCGGTAAACGATCGGTGGGTTAAGCAACTTTAGGTGCGGTCAGTCACTAGATGGGTGATCGCATAGTGGTATTTCAACCGAGCGTCACCGTGCTTCGGAGGGAACTTAAAAAGTCGGTCCCGGCTGTTGACAATTGATGTTTGACAACAGTCAAGTCAGAGGCCAATGGGCGACCTGAACAACTCTGACATTAGGTTGACCACTAACCACTCGATAAGAAGAAGAAGAAGTATAAATCGTCACGTAACGAAATGCCGTATGCTGTACTGTGCTGTGTGTGCGCGTGTGTGTATCGAGCCTACTAGAAACAAATGAGCACACGAGCAAGAGCGACAACGAGAGAGAGTTGCGCAACCGGGCGCGCCAATCTGTCTATCTCTCTCTCTCTCTCGCTATTTTGAACAATATATAGTCATAATAATGTCATCTAATTTGACTGGCACATATAATCGCACGTAAACATATGAGTAAGTTCACGGTCTTGTGTTCGTCTCCGATTGTTTGTTGTTTTCGCGGATGAGGTTATATTTTTTGTTTTTGTTAATTTTGTTACTTTTAATTCGTAGAATATTATTGTTAATCAACACCCGCACTCCAAGCGATACGCAACCTGAAAAAAATTGTTCACATTATGTGAGCAATTGCGAATTCTAGTAAAAACTTATAAGGATTTCGCAAAGCCAAGAATGTCCCGATATTGATTAAAAACTAAAAAAATGGACTTCCTAAATATTTAATTTAACAATAAGTGTACCAATCTCAGAATTGAGCGGATATCAATAAATTAGAAGTTAGAATAAATGACTTTGTTTTTAAGTTGTTCAGTTCACATTTCAAAAAAATCGGAATAAATGAACTAACGAGTGTTTTGTTGAGAATCGTGACGTCATACGGAAAGTTATTTATTTTCTTTTCACAAAAATCCTTAAGTAAAATTATGTTCCAGGACATTTCTGTCCTGTAATATTTTTGTTCCTGCTTATTGACTGTATTTTAATCAATCGCGGCAATTTGTACTCAGATGCTTAATAAAAAGATCATATATCATGTCCTGATACTTTTAACTACAAGTTTTTCGATTGAGCCTATTTTGAAATAAATAGAATATTTGTATGCGTAATAAATTATGTATCTCTATAGAAGATAATCCTGAAATATCATTATATTTTTCTCATTCATTTGAACTGTATAATTTTTATTAAAAAAAAATATATTAACAATGCTTTTAAAAGTCATTACTCATAGTGCTATTGCCCTCCAAATAAGATCGCTAGGAGTGTGTACGACAATAGCCCAACCTGCGACTCTCGCCTTAACAGAGCGGAGTCGGACTCTTTAACCGCTGAGCTTGTAGGCTGTAAATTTCATTTCTTCTTGAGCCAATATATGGATTATAGCCACATTAGAGGTCCTCACTAAATTCAAAAACAAATGCCTATGTACCCTCAAAGTTTTATAAGGATTTCTTCAGTTTCAACTCGCTCGTCAATTATATATTATTTTCAGGTCCAATGGCAGCCGATCGTTACGAACTATTAGATATAAGCAAAGAACAGTCTCTTTTAGAGCAAATAATTCAGCAGGCGCAGCACTTCTTTATGCGGAGGCGAAGCGAATATGTACTCGATACTATCGCTAAGGAGGTGACCAATTATTATCCTACTAAAATAATACATAAACACTTCACAAGTGCACACTCAACGGCACCATTATGATGGTTTTATCCTGTGTCGGGGATCCGGAAACATCCACAAAGACAAGAACAAACACACCCAGACCGAAACACATGCCTGTATGTATGGCCTATACAAACATCTGCTCCGAGCGGACCTGTGGATCTTTAGGCAGGTTCACTATCGCTGCGCCACAACGTCGTCAACTGTCAATCAAATGTGAAACCTTTTATGTTTGGGTGTTTACCCAATTTCGCAAAATCGGCTGAACGGATTGGGATGAAATTTAGCACACAGATAGCTTGTTATGTGGATTAACACACGATACTTTAGCCCGGAAAAATGTTCAATTTCTGATGGATTATCAAAAAACGTGCTACAGTAATTCTTATGAAATGTTATTTACTTACAAATGATTAATTTCTCTCTGGAACGTCACGTGCGGATGCTAGTAAACAATATATTACCAATATTAAACATTTAAAATTAAAACTGGTTATTTTGTTTTAGGTAAAAGATCCTTTGATCGTTTCGCATTGGAACGCCCTCAACAGTCCAACGCAATCATGTGTGAAAATCAACATTATGGCTTATGGGTAATAAAATTTGCCTTAGTTAATATTCTTTAATCTAACTCTCACCAAGTTTCATAAGAATTCACAGGTTCAAGTTTTTGCCAAATACACTCAGGTACATAAAAAAAAAATTAATTGTCTTATTTGGGGAAAATTTAATTGTTAAAAATTTCATTTTATTTTTAGTAGGTATTCGTTGTAGCCGCAACAGTACGTTCTGTGAATTTCGTTATTTACCTATTACAGTTCATGAGATACAGCCCGCTGAAAGACAAAGGGACAGACGAATAGCAGAGGCCTAGTTACATACATACAGTTGGCCCCCAGTTGGGTATGGAACCCTAAAAATGTCGAACTCTCCAAATAAACTGAAACCTAGCATACGACAACATATATTTTATTATACATTGAAAAGCATTTTTTTTATTTAATCATTTGAAACAGATATGACGCTGTATGCCGAACGTCACTGGTAGTTCATGTTGGTGAAAAAACGTTAAAATGCATTTGTCGCGACGGAAAAGTAAGACATCTATCATACGAACTGCAGGAGCTCAGAGATCTTATATACTGTCAAGTAAGTACTAGAGTTCTATCTTAACGCACATGTTGTGTATTTCACTTACATTTGTAATTTCTTATTATACTGAAAGTTTTGTGTTTGAATTAATTTATCATTAAAATGATTGTGTATATAATAACAAAAAGAGTTTAATTAGTATTTTACAACCATTTCCACATAAGAAGCCAAATCTTTTAGTTTAATTTCATATATTATATTACGTGAATTGTGCGCTAACATGCCCGCAATGTGCGAGGATCTTTGCAAGGAAGATCGGCTACATAAGCCACATGCGAGCGCATGCACGTTGCCAACAAAGGAGTTAAAGCAGTCGCCGTGGCCGAAATCGGCTTGGGATCATCATTATATAATTTAATGTTTTGTATCTCTTATGCATTTCTAAACCATCAAACCGATTAACCGAAGTTGTAATTTTGGAAAATTTATCTGCATACACCATCAACGGTTTCTGCCCTAGAAATAACTTTTTACATGGCATTGCAAAGCATACCAGATGCAACTAATTATAAATAATAATTACTTTCAATAGTATGTCAATTGTATGTTAAAACATCTCACTATGTAACATGTTTACATGTAAGATTATCATTCAACAGATATATCAGCATCAAATGACAGCAGTGCAGGCGGTGGGTCGCTGTATGGGGTGGCAACTCCTCGCCAGTAGTTCACATTTAGGCTCAGGACCAGTTGAACCACTCGGAAATGCTTCATCGTGCCTTGTAGCATCTCCCAATGGTATATTTATATTATTAACACATGCCCTTAGACATCTTACTGCCTACAAATTGACTCACTAGTTTTGAACATTGACACTTCACAATTCTGAAGTTTAGAATAAAAGTATCATAGATTAGAATATATTTGCAGTAACATATTGTATGCTATATAATGTAATTAAATTGAAGTAATAATGTTTCACCTTATTAAATAGGCAAGCAAATTTGTAACAATTGAAATAATTCGATTAATACAATTTCACATTTCAATTCTATTATTGAACATGAAAGATTTATATTTAAAATGTAGTAATATGTGTACTTCACCTTGATAAAATATTAAGTAAAATTAGCTATTTTCTGTGATTATGATGAAATTCTTTATATAATAGTTTCAAATCATGTACTGTTTAGATTCTTATTGAAAAAAGTTTAATAAACATCTAATTTTACAGGCGATAGGATGATAGCAATAAGATGTGAGCCCTCTGTTGGAATTCAAGTGTTCATAGCCCAATCTCCGAGAAAAGACTTCTTTGTTAGTGAACTAGTTCAAGATAAGAAATGGGAAAACCTCGGCGGTGCTTTCAAAGAAGTGAAATTAGAGAAAATGGAAGGCAAAAACTTTTTAAACAAAATGGAGTTACTAATGGCGTGCTTAAGTAGCCCTTCATAAGGGTTAATATATTTAATATTTTTAGCAATAATTATTTGTAAATGTCTTTTTATAAACTAAAAAAAAAACTACAAACTGGAATTTGTGTTTTCATTTATTTATATTTAAAGAAACTTAGCCCATAAGGTGCTTAGGTAAAATGTTAAAGATTTACTGAAGATTGTTCATCCATTTGTCTCGATGTTATTGTTCGAGATTAGAAATTATGCTGAGGATCTGAAACAAACGTAAATTGTTATAGCAAAATTACCAACAACAAAAAACAATAAATTTATTATTAAAATAAAAGTAAAGATTTGTAACATACCAGGGTGCCAAATACCAAGAACCATTGACATTAACAATTTAATTTTTGAGTAACTTTAATTTATAGGTTAGGTTTGATGCCATGAAGAAAAAAACCAAAAATTATGGGAACATTGCTAAGCTAATAAATTCCTAGTTAAATTCTAAATAGCACAATGTGATTTAATTAATTGCTGTTTGTGGAGTAGAATCCTCTCAAACAATATTGACTGCATAATTCAATACAGTATTTGAACTATTGAATTTCGTTCAATAAGTGTGAAGGTCAGAGCAAGCTAACAAACCCTTTCTTTCTTCACCATTGTCACACTGTTTGCATACCATTATGATAACAACTCTCAATGCTGCTAATGTCAAATGCTCTTGGTAAAAAAACAAGTTACAACAAATCTGGGCCGGATTAAAGTAGTAGTAGTAGTATTAATCTGTGAGATAGTATATAAAAGAACACCTTTAACAACTTAATTTGCCAATTAATAATTTAATCTCATAGCCAAATTCAATAGTTGAAAGCAAATACACAAAAAATTGGACACAATGATTGGGGACAATTAGGTCTTCAAATTGAGTTTCGTCCTATAAATCCAGGGTTCTAGATCAGATCCGCACGAAATTTGTATGGGACCACCACTGAAGCAAACAACTAACATACATTGACATGTCTAGAATATTAAATAGTACCTCATACAGTATTAAAGACAACTTTTGGCAAGATTCCAAAATCATGCCTTACCTTCACCTATCAAGTGTGTCAGGTATTATAATTGTTTATGTTCAATACAAACCCATAACATTTAATTGACAAAAAATATGAATTAGAAATATTGAATAAACAAGATATTAATATTTAAAATAATTAGTCTGTTTTAAAAAATCAATCAAATAAATTATTCATAAACAAGTACCTATAATTATAGCTAAAATAACATTTTGTCATTATTTCTATCAAAACATTTACTACTACTCTTTAAAGAAACATTATATTATCTTCTTGGCAATAAAGTACATATTTTCTGCTTACAAAGTTAGTTCAGCCCTAAGTCCCGACAGTAGATCTAATAGCTAAATTTCCATTGGTGTTCTCGATATTGTTAATATAATTAAAATAGCAAAAATGGAATTTATATTCAGTAGTGATATTTTTTTAATAATCTTACAACCACATTAATGGGCCAGTTTAACATCACACAGAATATTGACGTGAACAAATACTATTACATTTAATTTGTTGAGTGAATGCCAAATGCCTTTTCCTTCTTTCTATTACTATTTCCATACCCTTATTACACTAACATACTTAATTTGTTACACTTTTACACTGACCAATAGGAAAGAATTTAATTAATTAATCTCACTAAAATGAAAATACAGTTAAAGATAGAAGCTGCAGAAATTACATTGTATTGAGATATGAGAAGACTTCATTGGTTACAAAAACATTATCTGAATGATGACCTTAACTTATAAGATATTTTTAGCTCAATTGAAACAAAAACAGACATTTTTTATCATTACATATCATGTAAAAATAAAATGTATAATGCATAAATAAGATGTCTTTTAAGAAGACATTAGATATTTAAAGTATATTAGTGGTCCATAATTATGATCTTAAGAAAATTTTAACCCCTCCTTACTGATGATGATATTTGGTATGGGTTCAAAAAAACCTCTATCTAAAATTAAAAGTATTTTATCTGTACAAAGTACCTTACAGGTATTATTTTTCTGAAAAATTAAGCATGATAATAAAAATGGACGCACAGATATTTAGGTTGCAGGTTTTTAACAAAAATCACTAATAGGTATATAGTATGCATTTGATAGTAAAATAAGAATATCAATCAAAATATTTGGTTGTTTGTGATTTAATTACAGCATTAAGAAAATATATTTTTGTAAACTTCAAAAAGGAGGAGGCAATTTGGCTGTATTTTTGCACATGTTACATAATAATTATTTTCACAATTTTTAGACCAAATCTGATTATTTATTTATTGTATGTTATCAAATACTATGGTGGTGGTATCACCAAAAATTCATGATTGTCTACTCACGGAGTCCAGAGATACAGTGGGTGATCACTAATTAGTCTAATTTTTTTGTGTGTCTGTGCCTGGGGTGGTTGAAATGAAAGTTGGGTGGTCGTTTTTTGGGACAGTCCAATAGTGTGAAGTTTTGTTATTTATAAAATCTTATTACCAAACAACAAACAAAACCAAACTTTTTAAGAATAAATTAACACATAGACCAGCAGAAGACACTCCAGAAGTAATATATAAACTTTTGTAAAAGACCATTAGGATAAAATTTGTCACACATCAATAAAATCGTTGGCATGCAAAAAAATAGCTTTTTATACAATTACTATGTGGAAATTGCAATTATATCAAAATTACTAACATGTTAAATCTTGTTGTTAAATAAAAACCAGATTTACATGGACAAAATGAAAAAAGTTATATTTTAACCACAAGTGCTGTAATAATATAACCTAAAATAATCATGCTAAATTAAATCTTACCTTTCCTCATAATTTCTGAGACATCAACTTCATTATCAATAATTGAAGCATAAGCCCCCAGTATTAAACAGACATTGAATTTTTAACACTTGGAAGGCTTCAGATTACGATAACACTAAACCTAACTAAATGCTAGAATTAAATTAAAATCGAGAGAGTGGTGACCTAGATCTGAAATTCCCACCATTGCCTGAACCATATCCGTTACCTTGGCTGTTGCGATTGAACGGTCGTCCACCCCCGAAAGACCTACCACCACCCGGGGACCCTCCGAAGGAGCGCCCTCTAAAATTACCACCACGACCGCCTCTAAAATTACCGCCGCCGCGACGCGGTCCGTCTCTTTTTCTTGATAACTCAACTTTTAATGTCGCGCCTAGCATTTCAAAACCATTCATAGCGCTACAAGCATCTTCAGCCTCCTGCATGTTTTCAAATTCAATGAAAGCAAAACCTGGGGGGTTAAGTGCGACCCACACGGAGTTTAATTTGCCGTATTTATCGAATTCTCGTTCTAAGTCCTCTTTTTTGATACCCTCCACGAGACCGCCCACATATACGCGAGTTCCTCCTGAGCTCATGATGTTTTTTCTACAATAAAATATTACAGAAAAATAAGCGTCCGACAACGTTTGAGACGAAATACATAAATACAAAGAACTAAACAAGATGTCGTCACGTCAATAATGATGCCACGACACCCGAAATTCTAAATCAGCATTATAACCACAAAATAGAATACTCACGTGTTTAACAATGTAGAGTGGAGGTAAAATAAAATTAAAATTATATGGTTTATTTTATTTTATGAAATAGAAATTAAATCTATTTTTATTTTAGTCAAAATATGAAAAACGGATCAATGAAGTTGATGATTGAATGGTAAAGAAAGAGCCACAGGAACGAACGGAATTGATTGATTATTATTTTTCAATGTTGCTAGTAGAATAAAATATAAAAGGAATTATTATTGTAATTAAAATGAAAAAGTACAAAATGTCTTTCAAAATTCTGCTGAAATATTAATGATAAAATTTGCGAAATCTAGATTATATTTTTAACATAATTATTCATCGTGGTTTGTATATGATAATATAAAGAATGGTAGTTTAGAGCTATCTCGTTCATGTCTGCATTAAGTCAAAAGAACTATTAAACTATATGAACTGACTCTATATGACTCTTTCGTATCACTAATTATTTTTTTATCAAGAAGACACTGGTTATTATAATTTACTTAAGTCCTACTCCCGTTCTAGGCCAATCAGGCAAAAATAAATGTATAATAGTAAAATTAAATGTAATGAAAGTTATCATGCCCATTTATAACGTACGTTTACACTTAATTAATTAAAAATATACATTCTTTTGTCTGACTCAGAAATGATGCTAATTTATAATTTAGCTTACCAAATTGTAAAAAAAAGTTATCGATAAGATTCCTGTTTTGGTGGATATAGTATACGTCCATTGCTAAAACAAAATGAACAAATGTCTCTATTATATATTAATAAACAAAAAATTAAAAGATTCTGTAGAAAATATTTATTTTTTGCTGAAACATTTCTTATTTAAATTATATTTAAGTTTGAATGAATTGCTGTCTAAAAAACTTTGTGTCTCTCTCGTGCTTTTTTTTCTCATATAAGCATTTACAACACAGTGAAAAGTATTATTAAAATTTATTGAACTAGTCCGATTATTTCATTATTACTTGGGATAAACAAGTATATAACTAGATATTTTTATGTATAAAATTATTTTATGGTATTTTTTTGTCTGTAAATTCAACCTCTCTTGTAGTCTCTATGCAAAATTAAGAGCTAAACATCGATTTTATTTGAGCTAGAAAAGGAACTGTAACAATTTGTTTTGCTTTTGAACCTTTAATTAATTGAATAATAAGTGTCCGAACTAATTCATTAACTGTTACTGGCATTGAACTACGCTACTACGTAGATCCTCGGTTCAATTGAATCATTCATACAATCTACATAGCATGAATGAACGACTACCGCTGCATGAAATACAAAATGAATGGTTTTGTACCATGAGCTTGATAGCATTTATAACGAGTGAACGGTATGACTGTATGACGTCGTAAACGTATGTACTGGTAGGGAGGCCGGAGAAGGCTCTAAAACAAAAGAGGTATGAGGGAGGGGTCAGAGGAGGAAAACTTCGCTTCGTAGTTTCGTACAAACTACAAAACGAAAACCGGCCAAACTACTTTGTTCAACGGTCGTGTGGCGGCGCGTGTTTTCGCTTATTTAACGTAGCGCTTACAGCCCCACCTTTGTTTTATTGTTTTGGTAGTATTCTATAACACAAATACGATTTAAAATAAACTGAAATATACTCTGCTCTTAATATTTATTATAAATATGGATACAATTTTCCGGTATGTGTTTCAGATGTTTACCTGTGTTGTGTTTGCCTAGGTGTACTAGATTTGAAGGCAGGTTACTTATAGTGCAATGAATTTTTAGTGCATTAAAATGTTTAAAGATATGGGGGTGCAGAAAAGACATAGTCAGTTTAGTGATACAAAATACAAGTGGCGGACAGTTTTGGTTTTATTCATTTTTTTAAGTTGGTGTGACTGTCAGGAGTTTCGTGTTGAGGAGACAGACCCTTATTTGCTGAACAAATCATTAGGGCTTACAGAATTGCCCGGTGGTGTTGTAGCTGGTGGTAGAACTGTTTGGAAAACAGAGGGTAGCCCGTATCTTCTGCGGGATGATTTGCTCGTGGAAAGGGAAGGGGAGCTGGTGGTAGAGCCAGGAGTAGAAGTGAGATTTGCTCCAATGATTGGAATCACCGTACGCGGAAAATTAGTTGCTGTAGTAAGTAAATACCTATTTTGTTTCTGGCCTTTTAGCTTATGTATTGGATTTTTAATTCCAATTGATAAACGTATGAAACGCTCATAGTCAGGTGCTTTCACTTCTTTAAGCATCGTTAAGTCTTCTAGTTTGTACGACAGGCAAACACCTAATTCACCTGTTTTAATTAAGAGCTAGATATGGGTTTATAGGCATTAGTTATTAAAAACCCTATAAGATTCCCTTTATCCAAGATATACGGCTATACATGAATTCCAGTTAGACTTGAAATTAACATTTAGCACTACTAGGTTTGTTGTAATAAAAACAAAACGCGTTGAAAACATTACCAATATGATTGTATTACAGTAAGTCAGCTTAATGTAATTTGTAATATTATTTCCGCTTTCGATCAGATTACTTGTATATGCGATATAAATATATTGTCATTTACAATGAGAAATATATAATAATAAATATATTAACAAAGTAAGAGTCATCAGATTTTCGGGTAGAATAAGGGCAAAATTTAACTTTACCAATTTAATATGCAATCAAATAATATAAATAAAACGTGAATTATTAAACAGAAAGAGAGAGCGAGATGCTTGTTTCTGTATCTGGGCTTCATAATTCCTATATATTATATCATGTTCTTCCGCGTGATGCATCAACCGACTCGGTAGTTGCGCGTATTTTTATAACATTTATTATTTAATAATAAAGAGAACACATTCCTACTGAAACAAGTTTTTAGTTGATAGTCTGCTGATCAGATTGGATCAACTAGTTAACGGATAATTTGCAGATCATCAAGTTAATCTGCATAATCTGATTCATTTATATTAGCGGTAAGATAATTATATATTAAAGAGGTATCTAGTTTCTACTAGGTATATGAAAACTTTCGTCATCACATAAGAGTTTCGATTACTCATAAGTAAAACATAGGTACATGTACAATTATTTTCTTGATACTTTATCGCTTGGTGTCCGTCTGGTGCTTTACATCGTTAAAATTGGTTAGGTAGCTTACTCTCTACAATTATTGCCTATCTTGTATTTAGTTAGGTTGTTGTATTAAAATAATTAGCTTCAATAGTGAAGTGTAGTACCTGTTTTAATTATCCAATATAATTAAATCAATCAATCATTGAGTTTTTTTTATTTGATTTTGGTTAATTTTTTATTTTATAATGTGACTGTGTACGCAAGTTATGCGGCTTATAGTTTAGCAGTCCCTTTGATAACACTGATAAATTACGATTTCGTGATAAGGGCGAGCGCTGGCCCTGATAGCGATATCACACGCTCTATTGATACGTTCACCTGTTGCATTTGATCAAACACTTATATTATAATACTAGCAAATAACACGAACATTTATACTTTAAAAGTAAATATTTTGCATTATTGTTAAGTACTTTAAATATTACTCATACGAGGTGGTTATTTAAACAAATTCTTAAACTAACGTGTTAACATTCGATTGAAGGCTTGACCTTGGGCACCCACGCTTTTTCTTATATAAAAAAAGATATTTAACATATTAATTAAGAAATCACATTTTGTTAAGGAAAATACCTATAAAAGAGTCAGTCAATCCACAGTCCCACAGATCGAAATAAATATCTACGTGGTCATTGTAATCTGTTTTAGCGAATCTAAATTAATGCAGGTGCAACCGCAATCCGAATCTACACACATGCTATTCTACATACATTTACAAAGGGTTTTTATTCTTAAATAACAATTTTGTACGCAGAGTATACAAAAAGCAATTTTTAAATTCCCGTGTCTGTTTGATCCGGCTAACCTCCAAAATAGTTTGATTGATTTTGACGGAACTTTTACCGGGAAAAAGCTGATATTATAATGAGTAACTTAAACTTAATAAAAAAAGCATACAATAAGTCTTAGATCAGGCGAGCCAATCCGCGTGCACAGCTAGTTAAAATAAACATTTAATAAAAATCATGCTCTGGGTTAGGTTAATGATCCAAAATTTTCTTCCTACACGATTACTATACTAAATCACATTTCATGAGTCACGCGCAGCAGATGTTTGAAGACGCCGTGAGCACCCGACCTGACCCCAGTTTCCTTCCTCTAATTCAATCAGACAGTTCCTATTGAGAAATAACGACACTAACCTGTACAGCTGTGTCCACCACGGATTGGTCTTAATGAACTGAAATCGGATCACATATTTATTGCAGCGATTTTGTAAAATCATATAGGTACAATACTGAATACATTAGGTCAGAAAACACAAAGCTAAATAGCTTTATTTTTTTATTTATTTAAGTACTTTACTAATTATTACAAAATTTTTACCGCACGTTATTTTGTATTAAACATATACTATTTCTGTTAATCCGGTCTCTACCAAATTATACTGAAGATTGCTTGAAAATTTTATTAAAATCGGTCCAGCCGTTTTGTAGTCTATATCGAACATAGTTGTACATGTACCCACTTCTTCTCCTTTTTTAAATACCTATATACATTAAAAGTACATCAAAATAATATACGTACTATAAATCATAAATAGATTATTTTAATAAGTAAATGTTGGCATTCATTGTATTGTTACCCACCAATCCCACCATCTACAAATTGTACTTATTTCATTATTATCTTTCTATGTATAATGTACAAGGCTAAGAGAGTGTTTATAATTTTTATTTGTGCCAAATTCAAAATGAAGCAAGTTATTAATTCGATTTTTGTGTTTCCTAAGCGAAGCCGATTTTGATCATCTTCGTTTTGTTAGATTGCCATATCTTCGTGGTTATTTAAAATATATTTTTAGATGATCGTAACTCTGGAGATTAAAGAAAACACTTCTCAAGCATATAATTGTATTCTGAAATTTGTATTGTTGTTATATTTTGAAGAGTCCATTTATAAATATTTCCAATTATTGCTACGCAGATAGCACGCAGACTATAGTTTTAAATGTGAATCTCATTAAAATGTGACATAAATATGGTTTCAACCTTCAAAAAAAGTGTTCCTTTCCTCACAAAGGGTAAAGTTGTTTCTTCGAAACCAGTTATCGTTAATGAGGGTAAAAAAGCGATGGAACGCGGCAAAAAACGGTAGAGTTGACGTAATGGGTAGGGTAGACTGTCGTTTTTGAAAGGGATATGGGGATAGTGTTGTTTATGGCGACTTTTACTTTCAGTTAGGGTCAATAATATTGAATTGAGAAGATAAGGGTTACAATGTTGTTCTTGACTTTTTTTGTATCACAAACAAGCGTTGTTTTTCACGGGCACGATGAGACGTGTTCTTTTTTTTTTTTATAACGCCGGGGGGCAAATGACTCTACTCCACCTGATTGTACGTGGAAGTGGAGTCCACACGCGAAGGTGGATAATATGGTTGCAGAAGGCGAACTGTACTAGCCACCCTCGCCCTGGCTACCCGCAAGATGTCTCTTCACGCCTCGTTTGAAGGGCGCCCAGTTTGTAAGAATGAGGGAACACGTATTATTATTATTATTCATGATAAGATGAGGGTAATGAAGGTTTGGGACGAAGGTATGGAATAAATGTGTTCTAGCTTTAAATGTTACATATCAAACAAACCAAAATATAATACTATTAATCTGACCGGGCAGGCAAACGAAAGTCTTGTTCGAGTACCTATCCGACCGACGACAACCGGAGGCGACTCCGGGCCCTACAGAGGAAGGTCAAAGCTCGCTTTGCCCAACTCAGGGACGACCGACTCGGCAGGTATCTCCAAGAGCTAGCGCCCTCTCACCTGGCCTACTGGGCGATGGCGCGAACTCTGAAAGATCCGACCGTCTCC
This sequence comes from Hestina assimilis, assembly GCA_023373885.1. Taxonomy (NCBI): domain Eukaryota; kingdom Metazoa; phylum Arthropoda; class Insecta; order Lepidoptera; family Nymphalidae; genus Hestina; species Hestina assimilis. Next base: position 9,451,852 of record CM041747.1, on the reverse strand, counting down.
ACGATGCCGCCCCTCTTGCGTCCGAACCGACCCCTCGCATCCGACGACTCTGATAAGGCCGAGTGCTTGGCTGACAGCCTCGAATCCCAATGCTCTCCCAGCTCCCAACCAGTCGACCCCGAGCACCTCCTCAAGGTGAACTCGGAGGTCGAACGTAGAATCTCCTGGCCCCGACGGACGAGCCGCTGTCGCCGACGACAGCGGACGAGGTCGAATCCATTATTAAGGCCCTCAAGGTCAAAAATCTCCCGGACCCGACCGAATCTCCAATAGGACTCTGAAGCTCCTCCCGACTCAGATCATCGAGCTATTAGTGCTCATTTTCAACGCCCTTCTGGCAGGATGCTCCTTCCCAGATCAGTGGAAGGAAGCGATAGTCATAGGGATCCCGAAGCCCGGGAAACCTAAAACCTTCCCACCAGCTACCGACCCATATCGTTGATCAGCTGTCTCGGTAAGATCTACGAGAGGATCTTACTCATTAGGATCAAGGCCGTCGTTGAGGCCAAAAACATAATGATCAACGAACAGTTCGGCTTTCGAGCCCGTCATTCATGCACCGATCAAGTGTACCGCCTAACGGAACACATCCTCCAGGGCTTCACCCAATCGCGCTCCACCGCAACGGTGGCTCTCTTCTTCGACGTCGCAAAGGCGTTCGACAAAGTCTGGCACGACGGCTTGATATACAAGCTGTTCGATTACGGCCTGCCAGACAGACTCGTGCTCATCATACGAGACTACCTGTCCAACCGCTCCTTCCGCTACCGAGTCGAGGGTACGCTGTCTTCCCGACGCACCCTACGCGCCGGAGTCCCCCAGGGCTCCGTGCTCTCACCCGTTCTGTACAATCTGTACACCAACGACATACCAAAGTCGAATCCCAACGATCGCGTAGGCTTAGCTCTCTTCGCTGACGACACAGCCCTCTATACCACATCCAACAGACCCGACCTTCTGACTAGCCGCCTCCAGACCGCGGTCAACGCCTTAGGCGATTGGTTTAGGAAATGGAGGATCGAAGTCAATCCCGACAAAAGTGCAGCGGTGCACTTCACCAGACACGCCGTCAGAAACTACTGGAGGCTCGGTCAACCGGGAGACATCCTGCTCTTCGGCCAACCTATTCCTTGGAAAAAGGAGGCCAAATACCTAGGCGTCACGCTCGACGCCAAGCTAAATTTCCAGTCCCACATATCGAAAGTTAGGAACAGAGCCGCCTTCGTGCTCGGAAGGCTCTACATGATGATAGGCGGACGGAGTAAATTGTCGCTTAGAAATAAGCGAACACTTTACAAAACCGTCGTTCGTCCTATACTAACGTACGCGAGTCCCGTCTTCGCTCATGTCAGTTCTTCGCAATTAGCGAAATTTCAAGTCATTCAGAATAGGTTTCTGCGCATGGCCACGGGCTGTCCGTGGTACATGCGCAACGTAGATCTCCACAGAGACTTCGATCTCGATTCAATAGCGAAATTCATGAAAAAGCTCTCCAAGAGCTTTTTCGAGAAAGCCCTATCCCACCCGAACCCCTCGTCAGACAGGCCGCCACTTACACAAGTAGAGGTGACATACCGACACGACTCAGGCGTCCCAAGCACGTCCTGCAAGACCCAGACGATAGCATCACAACAGCTAACGCCCCATACACGAACAGAACACGACATCAGACACACATGCTGCAGCGTCTCCGCCGGCGGAGACGAGGACCCTTGTTTCGCACAGCCCGACACAACGCCAACTCGACCGCTCACCCCGGACGGTGAGCACCGCGCCGCGTACGGTCGCTAGACTGCGCTCCGGAGCGCTTCCTCCCTCCCGATGACGTCCCAAGTCTAGGCTCGACCTCGCAGGAGGGGCCCTTGGGACGGATTCAACTTGTGCCCCGCGTGGCAGTCCATCTTTTACCGGCCGAGGTCTCCAGACCCGGCCCCCACCGGTGACGCTGTCAAGGCCACTAGGGCCAACAGCAATGGACACTCCGAAAAAAAAAAAAAAAAAAAAAAAAAAAAAAATTGTTCGAGTACTGTGTAACTGTGGATCATTTTGATAGAATCCTTATGAAACTTATTGAATGCATGGAACAAATAAGATGAACCTAATCGGCTTAGTCACTTTTAATTTTTAAGGTATGGTTTTTTTTAAGAGGTCCTTATCCCGGCCGTCATCGAACAAAAAGATTGTGGAATTTTAACCCTCGCCTATTGTAACTCTCTATCTTTGAGGTTCGTTGTCAAATCCTCACAAAATCGGATTAATCAACCTGACACTACGTACGCAAGATATAAAACAAAGATTTGCATAAAATCAGGTATCCTAAGCACATCCTGCAAGACTATGACGATAGAATTACTTTAGATAATACCCCTTACACAGCACAGACACGCACATAACAACATCGCCGGCGCAGATGAGGTACCATGTATCGTACGTCGCGACGCTCACACCTTCGGGTGAGTCCATCGGTTAAAATTAGAAACGTATGGAGGAAATCAACTTTGTGCCTCCACGAAAGCTGTCCCTTTTCCTCAGTTGGATCTCAGTACTCAGCCATCCCGTCCTGGTAACTGTGTCCAGTGGCCAACAGCAATGCCAGTCAGAAAAAAAAATTGGATACATTTTTAAATTCATAGTATTGAATGATTTTTTTTGTGCTGGATACGTAAAATAGTTTTAAACAACGCACAGAGAGGTCGTGAACGGGGTAAAGGAACTCGTTGTTTCAGCAAAGATTTTTGAGATAAGCGCACTACGAGTTCAGTCTATCGGAACATGACGTGATACTAAAGTATAACTTCCTCAACTTACCTATTACAATTTTTACGAGTTGAAATCCTAAAAAGTAATCCGAAGTGGCAATTCTCGAAAAAAATCTGTTCTAATTTTTCGACTCTTTCTCTTTTTTTTTCTAATTTTCGTTTTTCTTAAACCATCTCAATATGACAATGCAATCATATATATCATGTTATTGTTTAAAAACATTCATAGTTAATATCTAATGTAAATCAGTGTATGGAAAATCTATTTGTACATGACATTAGTCCAGCAAGCCTGAACAAATCCCTATATAATTTTTTTTAATTGAATAGGTACATTTCTATACAGTCTAAAGATTTCTATTCCTAATTGAATGATAATAATCTATCAATACAAATAAATAAAATTGAAGTGTCTGTTTGTAATTCCAAAGTAAAAGCTTATTACGAAATGCGTATAAAAGTAGGTATTTATGACTTTTGAGCTAATACCTCAACAACTACTGACTTAATGAAAAAAGTCAAAATCAAACCGTATAATTTTAAAAGACCTATCCAAAGATATCTCACACGTTGACATAGGTTGAAATTTTTTTTTCAAGACTAAGTTACATGTATGGACTGCTACCCTTAATTCTTATATTTTTTAAAATTTCATTACAGAATCGTTGTGTGGTTCATAGAATACACCTATTTAGTAAATTTCGTATAGATAGAGCCAATAGTCTCCGAGTAAAAAAACTCTGTGGCATACGGACGGACGCACAGACGGACATGGCGAAACTATGAGGGTTCCGTTTTTGGCATTTGGCTACGGAACCCTAAAAATCAGTAGGTATGTACCTACACCACGCGAGTAAAGCCGCAGGCGTATCTAGTTTAAGATAAGTATTTAAATGTCTAGAAACTGCTATTAATAAGCCGTACACTTCGATCGAAAGTGTATCATCAAACCATGTATAGCGTTATCTTTGTTTACAGATCTTGACACAATTTTGATAGTAGTCCTAAATAAACAATACACGTTAGGACTATCTGAGATAAACAGACCTATTTTATACTTACTATCGCCCTTATTTATATTCTTATAATTTACTTCTTATATTAAGTGCTTGTTGATATCTATTTTTATTTAATTCCGCACTTGTTCCGCAAGAGTTACTTGTGTTCGCCCTTTTCAAGCAGATTCAAGAACCAATATCTCGAGTGTGGCAACGCGTGAGTGTTGTGGCAACCGCTTACCATCAGGTGGGCCGTATGCTTGTTTGTTAACGTGTAACATAAAAAAAAATATATTATAAACTCCATAGCACGTGCATATGGTAGAATAGGGACGGATTTCTACATTCAAGAGTTATCTTACGAAAATCTCTATGGTTACATTGTACTTGTTTCGTAGACAATATTTTTTACCCATCTATTATGTAAATGACCTCAAATCTCTGAAGTAATTTATAACAGTTAAGATGCGGTTGACTGGCCCTACGCAATAACTTATAACAGCAAATCTAAATAGTACATATAACCTTGGAACGTGATGTCTATGATACCTGTGATTCATCAGATACAGTTTTATAATAAAAGTCAGTAAATAATAAAAATATCTATTTTGATGACTAGCATTTTTATACGGGAAGTATATTATAACACAGAAATGCGAACATTATTTTAGCATGAGCATTCATTTTTGAACACCTAAGCGTAGCAGTAAGTGTAATTAGGATAATTTTAAAATAATAGACTGCTCAATAGCTCTGTTAACGCGAGAGGTTGAAAAAGGAATACAAGGATAATGTCTTATAACTTACAAATGAAATGATACATTTATAATTACACTTTTCCTGTTATTTTGCGGTTAATATATCTCGCGTCATAATAACCTTCGTAATTTATAACGGAGATGTCGACACCGGTCACTTTTTCAAAAGTACTATAGATAATGTGTATCAAAAAGTGGTTTATTTCGCCATGAATGAGCCGACTTGATCGAGGAACTACTTCACGATTCATATTTTAGTTCCTTTTTTTGATTGGGAGCCAAAGACCTAATTTTCCACCCCATTCTGCAGTTTTTCCTTCCTGTTCCTTGGGTCCGCAAAATGCTTGTCGAAATAATTTTGCAAGAATTTCCAAGGCTTCCTTGACCGTTTCAAGCGGCTTGTCAGCCACGGTCGAAAAAGAATAAGGCTATTTCGAAAGCCCGTTAAACCAACGTGAATAACCTGTTATCTCTAAACCGTGTGATCTAAATATGCAGTTAACATGTATGGTGTTTGACTCCAGTGAGTTAAAGGTATTACACTAATTACACAATCTTATATTATGAACTAACGGGTACTTCGTGATGTTCGAATGCCTGAGTAATGATTCATTATGATTCACTTGTAAGAGTGACACTAATTTACTATTATTTTGTTTTTTTTTTAAATTTAATTTTAATGTCCAATTTGAACTTAGAGATAACTTCAATATGATTTCACAACATGTAACAATATTTTTTGGGTATTTGTCACTGGTTTGTCCGTTTGTTTATGTGTTCTAAGCATCATACATCATACATTTCATAAAAATTCTTATTTTTGAAACCGTGTGATTAGACTTAAAACTGTTAAATATATCAAAACGATGAAGGGAATCGCAGCTAGAGATATAACAATGAAACGAAATTTTTCACGGTCCAAAGCAACCAATAATCTTGATTAACGCTAGAAGATATTAGCAAAAATAAAGTATAGTGAATTGTATCACACGACCACGAACATTGTTTTCGCTCTATTAACTGTCAATTATAAACTATATTGGAATTCCGGAAACATGCAAACAGACAAAATCACTTAGACCGGACCGTATGCTTAAATGCGTGTGATAAATTTAAACATTTGCCCTGAACAAGAACCGAAAATGAATTGATTATTTTTGTTTAAGCTTGTTTTTACTACACTTATAACAATGTACAACGCAACATTATACTTATTATATAATTCTTTTTATACTCCCTGATGAATTTGATTGATGGGTTCAAAGCAACATGTCCAGCTGTAGTATCATCGATCCGTAAACATAATTATTATAATTATCGAGCGTTGAATACAAATTTTAAAATATGTTATGAATGATATTTTTTAATTATATAGTTCATTTTATTATATTTTTTGCTAAATGCTTTCGCACTCGGCAACGATTCTAAATAGGAATGAACTGCCTTGAATGTAAGGTAACAAGTTATAGTCGAATTAGCGTAGAATGTAACTGTTTAAGGCGATACAAAGGTCATAAGACCTTAAGCTATGTTCGCATTTGGTTTGTATAATACTATTGTGAATTTATTGTTGTGCTTAATGTTAAAAGTTGTTTTAATTGAATTTAAACAAAACGTATGTACGTATAGAGTACCTTTTATTTTAATAACTTGTGAATTTAAAACGAGGGAGCTTCTTGTTTCGCTTTGTTGTTAACTTCCTTAAATTTTAAACAGATTTCTTATACCGTCTGATAAGTGTTGACCGTGTTGAAAGATTTCAAATTGAGAAATGCGCTAAGTTATGAGTCTTTTTTAAATTTTATGTACAAAAGAAAAGAAAGTTGTAGAAAGCGAGAAAGAGTTTGAGCCGCCGATGCTAGTCATTGAACAAAACGCTGTGATATGTATATAAAAGTAACGCTACTGACAGGATACTACTCTCCCAATGTAGTGTCTCCGCGCGGGCTTCCGTATTTCACGGTCGAGTCTCAATACTCGATCCTGTACTCGGTGACGTTGCTATGGCCAGGAGAGCTAATAGTAATAAAAATTCATACTCATAGAACAAAGATTTACCTACTAACGAGTATAATGAACTATGTATGTTTAATTAAGTACTATTTTTCAATTATAGTGACAATAATTAGCCCATGAAAATGATAAATAATTGAATATGATTCATGCGTTATCACCATTGTTTATTTTACGAGTCACTTAATAGTATGATACTGATATACTGACTAATTCATAGTGTAGTGTTACTTCCTTTGCTATCTTAGTATTTTTATCAGCTACTGTATACATTCAAAATGTGTAATGGTTCTAAGAAACGGAGTTCAAATGAAAACTGAGTGGAGCTATGAGAAGACTGTATTCATTTATAATGTACACGTAGATTTCTAAATCATTGCCCTCCAAGTTTTATTATCAAGCGATGTTTTCACTAACGAGCTACATAGTATAATGTTGTCTGTTGTTGATATTGTATCGGAGTTCAAGTTTCTACCCAGATACAGTTAAATATGGCAATGTTTTCATTACCTATTTCTATAGCAGTATATTTTTAGGTGAAGTACCCTACTTGTCATGACAATGTCAACGACAATTGAGTATTCATAGTCGAACACGATTGGTATGAAAACGAATTGGACACTAGCCCTTCGCTCCGTAAACAGCGTCGAGATTATAGTTATAAGATGTTACAAATGCGTTTGTACACTTCGCTATTAAATAGCCGTTTTATAAGAGCCTAACGATAAGGTAACAGTTACTAATATCCGAATGCGGTGTAATTCGCCATGCTCTTACATTGTAAAAATTGTCTGTACATGGCTTATTTCGTGTTGCGAATTGATATTGAAGAATATCAATTATCTTTTTAATCGATTCCAAAAAGGAGGTTATCAATTTAACTTTTATGTTTTTCAATCTGGATACTTTTTTCTTCAATAATTTTTTATAATTTTTTGTGATGATCAAGAACTTCAGAGATAAAGAACGAAAATCCTCAGAATCAAAAGACGCGATCGCAGATTCCATGTTAATGTTATGCAATAGCATTAGTCTTATTAGAGCTTAGGAGCATTTGGTCAGGTGTTGTTTTATTACCGTGAGAGTTTTAATTCCGTTCTTGGTTCTTCCACTTATAAACTATCTACCTGTATACAAACATTAAGTAATACATTTTTTCCATATGAACTTCCCTACCCGTCGATTCCATACAAACCTGGTATTTACTGTTAAAATTTAAATTTACTTTATATTTAATATTTTCGGTCATAAGAACCTTCCCCTGACAGTAACAAACACAACAAAAAACAAAATAGTGAAATCGGTCTAGCCGTTCACGCGTGATGTGGTGACCAAGGGATATAGGGATTCATTTTTATATATGTAGATAGATTAATCTAAAATATTAAAATGCTTAATACCTTAGAGGACACCTATTCGAAATTCCTACTTTTTCGTTTTCCAAATATATGAAGCACCCAATTATAATTCAATATTTGTATTCTTTAATTCAAAATTCAATATTTGTATTCTTAAAAAGAACTTGCATGTCAATGAAGTCTTAGTTGTTCAGAACAACTCAACAGTCCAATAGAGAAGCAAATTTCTTTGTAAAGATCACCAGGTTAACGAACTCATTGTTCGCTTCCAAAGTCACGTTTTTGAAATACATTTAAACAATTTTATAAAAGGTGAATAACTTTTTCTATATAAATAACATAAACATTAAAAGTTTAAAAGATAACAAACCTGAAACATAAATTCCCTATAAAATATTTCTCGCTCGCGACTTTGTCTGCATGGACTTCTAAATTATGTTCAGACAAATGTCAGTAGGTTGAATTATTCCGGACGACCCCTTGAAAGTTATTTTTATACCTCGGCAACAGTGCCTATTTTCTGGGTGAAAAGTACAGGCTGCGTCCTTTTCGATATGGTTAAGTGTAAGCCAACTGATATTTCGGTTAAGTAGGTAATGAATGAAGGGAAGCGGGGAAGAAGGGTGCAGCAAACAAACAAAATCAAATTTGAATTATTCACATTATAAAAGCACTACTTGTATGTAATATACGACTTTACGTGAATTCACTCTTTAGTGAAATCTGAAGCTGTTTTATTCATAATATCAAATGAAGAACGTGAATATAAAATACGCAATGGTATGTTATTTTTAACATACAACAATAAACTCACAAATGCAGCCGTGTAATAATAACGGTATGAACAATATCCAATAACTTGTAACCCACTGTTGCATACTCGGAGGTCGATTGTGCAGTTCTTACGCAAGATACACGTTGCATTGCAAGGATGACAGGTTTGTGGGTAGTATAACTTCAATACAGAATATCACGTCATTCGAATATAAAAGTAGACTAATTACAAGAGCTATTTTCAGTATGTATGTCAACTGGGATATTTTTTAGGTATTGATATGTTAGCTTGAAAAGATATACTACGTTCACAGGAATTTCGAATGTAACTGTAACTAAATTAAATTAATTAAATTAAAAAAAATAAATTAAACATTGATTTTTGCGAGACGGGTCTTGACTGCAACCGCAACCTAGTCGGTACCTACACTAATTAAACTTGAATTTGGCCGATATAAAGACCATGCTTTCAACTTTTCGAGCCATCTTCGACTTATCCTTTACCCTCCCCTCCTGCTGTTTCTGCATCCCACCCCTAAATGGCAAAGACTGTGTTGTCTCTTATGATACTGTGGGCATATGCACTTAAGTCAACATTACTGCTCTCAATCAAACAGGCCGTGAACTAGTTTTCTATGTATGTGGTACAAAAAACAGATAGCCATCTTTGATTACGGAATATTTCAAGAAATGATATAATATATTTTGTCAAACTATAGGTTTGCACAATAATGCTTTAATTAGAACATGTACCCTCTTAGAATTTACAACATTAATTATGAATAATGTAGTGTTAAGTTATCAGCTGAGTTACTTATATTCACTTTATTTTTTTATTAATATTTAAGTTTTTAATAAATAATAATTACTACGTTGTTTAATTTGAAGGGACCTTTGTTTACCATACTGATGACGCTAACATTAAATGTTTAACAGGAGCAGTCTGTATGGTCAAATAAAATTATTGCTTTTACTATTTTCGTCGAATTTCTTCCCTGGACTGCCACAAATAATTCAAAACCAAAATTAGCCAAACCCTGCTCGAGTTCTCGTTCGTTCGTTCCTAGAGGCGTTCTCGAGTTTTAGCGAGACTAACGAACTGCAATAAATTTTTATATATGTATATAGACAAACAAGTGTTAAAGTTATATATATTTTTGTATACCATCCATAACATGGTTACATAAACCAGTTGGCTCAATTGAAAAGATCGCCATCCGACAAGTTGTATTGCAAGACTAATTCAGGGGATGCAATTACACCGCAAGATCTCCGAAGAATCTTGTTTTGTTTTAAATTATATAGAACTAAATAAATTATCTTTTAGTAAAGTACGAATTTAGTGTTTTATTCATTTCCCTATGATATATGTTGAAATATAAACATTTGTACTTAACAATGTGTATCCACGCTTACGGATTTCACGCTATGTAATATGTATAATGCGATTTTCTTAATGTCCCTCGGTAAAATTCGAGTTTCAGTCAGTTGCCATTTGGACTTTTTTCCAACGGTCAGTTGTTCATTTTACACAATACGCTACGGTGTTAATGACGGTAGAGTACAGTTAAAAATGGTTTCAATGTCTAAAGTTATCTTCGAGTACGATCTCACGCGGGTGCTATTAGATTTGGTTCACGTTTTCAAGGCTGTCCGTGGGAGATAATGATTTAGTGATATTGACATTGAATTTTATATAACTAATAGCTGACTCGGCAAACTTTATTCGGTCACCTAAACATACTTTAAGACCTTCTCATGCCTACTAAATATACAAAAAAAAAAATTGAAAAATTTTGCATGCATTTCGTTGTGATATTATATAATAAACTAGCGGCCCGCTCCGGCTTCGCACGAGTATAAAATATATAGCCTATGCCATTCACTGAAAAAATGATTAAAATTTATCCAGTCGTTTTGATTTATTCATTACTGCCCGCTGCGTTAAATGTAATTATTTACAACATCACATTAGAAACCTCAAATTTTTTTTTCTCCACTATTTAATGAATGTTATTATACATATAAACCTTCCTCTTCAATCACTCTATCTATTAAAAAAACGCATCAAAATCTGTGGCATAGTTTTAAAGATTTAAGTATACATAGGGACAGAAAAAGCAACTTTGTTTTATACTATGTAGTGATGATCAATGATGACGTCAATGAACGACTGTTTATTTATTTTATTCGTCCCTAAAACATCAAAAATGTGGATGAAAAGTACTTTACAACATAGGTACAAAATTATAGTTTCATACTTACCAAATATAAAACAAAAACGTTTATAATACACGAGATATTGGTATATATTTAGATTAACAATCTGTAAATGTGTGGAACATTTTTGGTGAATTCATTTTTATAATATGTACTTCAGAATTAACAGCTGAGCATAGGGAAAAAACATCGTAAGTAAGCTTAACCCAATATGTAGACGTTGCTGAGTAGTGGTTGTCTTACGATGTTTACCTTTACAATTAATACAAAATGGAACCCCAAGAAATTAATCAAAATACATTTCAGCAGGTTCGCTCTACAAACCTTTATGTAAATTTCAGCAGGTTCGCTCTACAAGCCTTTATGTCACAGAAAAAGAATTTTTTAATCTGTCTCAAGTGTCATGGTTATATGAAGTTCCTTACGCCATGGGGGGCTGCTAGGTAATAAAACCGACGACAGGTTGAAATTGCGTAAACCGCGACTCGGTTCATGCAACTGCATTGCGACGTCTTTTGTTACACCAAGTGTAGTTCCTCCAGCGACTTTCAAATTACCTTTCCTCGTGAGTCGTGACTGATTAGTTTCGCGAGGTAACTTATTTACTGTGTTATTACACAATTTACAAAGAGCAGACAATCTTAATCCGGGTTATTTCTTTTTAACTATAACAATGTTGTAAAACTATTTGTTTTTTTTTCTCTCAAGTTCACATTCCTTCGCGGGCATTTTAAGAAAGGGGTCCGAAGTGTTGTGACAGTCATCGAGTGTTTTTTCAAATGTAGATATATAATCCAAATTGCTATTAATATTCATAAAGCCCTTCCAAATAAGCTCGTAACTTGCTCGATGTTTTACCTACTTTATTCCTAGAGCTAAAATTAAAATCTAATATTATCAATCAGGTTTAACGGTCTTGTAACACGTATTCAAGTTTTAATAAAATGTCTAAAATATTCAAGACTTGAGGATCTCGTTTCGCTTAAGGAATAATTGTAGGTATTCTTATGCCTCATCTTTATGCGAGCTAATAAATGTCGTAGTCGTGCGGCTTTTAACAGCTTGCTGAACAGTATTGCTATAAATTTCTGAATGTTGATATTTTATGTTTAAAATCATTAATGGATGACTGTGAAATATTTATAAAAAGCGGTAAAGATTTAAGTATAATTCTTTAACGAAAAGTGAAGTTGGATTTGTCGACGAAGCTTGGGCGTTACCTGTTTAAAAATAAGTAATTACCTCGTCTCAAATATCTTGATCCATACTTGTCAAAAGTTTTTGGTATTATCATATTAAATAGTGCATGCCTTATCATGTTCAAAAAATTGGATTCATTTAATCCAGTATTCTAGTAGTAGCGTAAAAATGTATTCAATTTCTCTTTTAGGGCAATGACATGGTGTTGCCATGGTGTGACAAACATTCAGCACAGGAGATACCATCGTCTCGCTCTGTTTGTGATCGTGAAAAGCGTGACATAGCTTTTGAGATAGGAAAAATAAATAATACCAGACTAAGATAAGCATATTTAATAAAATTTATACCATAAATATAGCAATTATTAATTGTACAACGCCAATAATTTAAATAAAAATAAATGATTGATGTTCTGGATCAAAATAATAAATCTATTTTCAGAGAATTAAATTTCCTTCAATAATATGCCCATCAGAAAATTAAAAAAAATAGATCTTTTATGAGGTAAAAAAGAATAAAGTATGAAAATAAAAAATTAATAAATAAGTAAGGTATAGATAAATTAATTGGATTGTAAATCAATATAGGTACGCAAGTTGCTAATAATATAACCCACTGTCTCATCCTCCTAACATTTCAATATTTGTACAATACATAGTTTTATATACATTTTCGTGAGTAGAAATAGTTCGACCAAATACCAATATTTACTTATCTATTGATATTCTCAAAGACACTCTCACGATTTCGAGTTACAGAATTCAGAACTGTATAATGTAGCAGAAAGTTTATAGTGAAATGAAATTGGCGGATTCACGACCGCCTTTTCCAACTCGATGGTAAGGAATTTCTACGCAATTATATAACGCTTAAGATATTCGCTTTCTGGATACACATTATAAAAAATCAATTAAAGTACCGTACCTACCGTAAAAGTATATAGATACTCTAACAACAGAAACTTAAATTTGATTTACTTGTAAATAATATATAGAATACATAATATAGATAAAACTGCATTAGCTACCAGATAGCAACAAAATTAATATACCATTTATTCAACCTAACGATGTTCATTTCAACGGTGCGTATTTAATATTCCACGCGACGACGAGCCATGACGATCGCTTTGTTTGCCGGAAGCCAACACCACGACTTGGAATCTGTCGGCCATTACATGCCCGATGCTTCGCAGGTGATGCGAATATCCGTTAAACTCATGACTTTAGGGAATGTTTCATAATGGGAAGGTTTATTATTAAATAATAGTTTTGAAAGTTGAAGAATTTAAGGAAAAACAACAATGAACATCAAGTAAAAATGCTCGTGACATTGTGATCAATTATTTGAATAAACTCTAAGAACAAGCTCTTATCTCATCAGATGGTTGATGAGATCATCGTAAAATTGTAAAAGACCAGTACAAAAAGAATCACCGATATAGAGTCACAAACGGCGAAGATAAGTAGGTAGGTACTTAAAAAACCTAACACGTGCATGTAGGACTCGCACTTCGTGAGATACAGTCGGCTGACATACGGATGGACATTGGAGGCTTCAATAATAGGGTTCCTTTGATGCCTTTGGGTAGGGGACCATAAAAAAGATGAACTGAACTCCTCCTCTTCAGTAGTGAAGTAGGTTAAAATTAAGCAGTTTAGAACAATGCTATTTGTTCGCTCATCCGTAGTAACTTCGGAACAGTACATTATTCCGAAATCGCATTAGTTTACTTAAGCCTACTATTAGTAAGCATTAATATTATGAATATATTTCTGTTAAATACTAGACATCAGACGTGACGCTAAAACAAGTTAGGTATTATTAGGTAAATTCATTGACCTGATACTGCCTGACTCATCGTATACTGGTCGAACGTCCTTGCTTTATCCTCGAGTCGTACCGAGTCAGTTTTTTTAGTACTTTTGGTCCGTTTTAACGTCCATTTAGGGCTGTGACCCACTCAATTTTTATTATAAATCTTAGTTACAGTTGTTTTGAAAAAAAAAATTTAAAAATAACGTTAGGAGTGATCAGTTAACGTTAATTAACGTTAGGAGTGATCAGTTTCTAAATCTTTGCCCTTTTGTCCTTTTATATACCAGAATCACAGAGTGTATGCAAAATTTCATGATGATCGATGAAAGCGTATCAAATAAACTCATATTCGCAGATATAATATTACTTGGTCTATTAATATAAAAAATGGCAACCCTGGTGCCTCCAACCAGTCGAGACGACTTAACTGCCATCCGACCTGCCTCAAAAATTACATTTATTACATTGACAAAACTATGCACAAGAAGGTTCTATTTTTGTGGCTGACTGACTTACTCATGTAGAACCACCGTGATTAACGAACGAAACGCATTACACTACAATTTTTATCACGAATTTGACAGACTTTTATCACTTATTATAAAGTAACCCATGTCCATTTCCAGGGTCTATCTGTTTTTATATTAATCCAAATTGGTTGAACGTTTTATTACGTCTTTATTGAATATGTAACTGAGAGACAGAGCTACTTTGGCATTTATAAAATTAGTCAGATTTCAAAAGTAATCAAGCACAGTAAAATTGACTATTTCTAACAGAACCGTTAGAGTATCGCCCGCTGCTGGGATAACCTCTGTCACAACTGAGATTATTCCACCAGTGCAATCAGTCACACTGGTGGTAGGTCTTTTGTTGCAAGAGGCCGACTAGGTAGGTACCACCGCAGTGTCCAATATTCTTCCGCCAAATAGTAGTGCTTAGGCACTACTGTGTTCCGGTATGAAGGGTACTGTACGCTAGTGAAATTACTGGGCGAACGAGATTTAAGAACTAATATCTCGAGGTTGGCAACGCGTGAGTGGCACCTACTAATGGTGCTGCAAGCGCTCATAGGCTGTGGCAGCCACTTACCATCAGGTGGGCCGTATGCTTGTTTGCCAACTTCTAACATAAAAAAAAAGAACATTTAAGCATATAGTATAGCAATCCTTTACGGTGACATCATTTTAGAAAGTTGAAATTCTGAAAACTCAATAAAATATACTTCTTATACAATAATTGATTTTAACTTATAAACTTTCTCTTTCTCAGGACACAATAATTTAATCTACTTATTTAAAGTCAATATAATATAACCTTGTAATTATGCAATTTGTCAATGTTGAATGACATTTACAAATATATATTGCACACTAAATGATATTGACCTTTCACTAATAACAATTTGAAGTTTATGATGTCATGTGGCTAATGTATGCGCACGCGCAGCCTACGACAAGCGCCCTTGCACTTCACGTATATGGCTTCCTGCTTTTACACAATTATTCATTCATGTCGTCACGAACGGCTGACCCCTGACTGTAACGAAATTTGTGATCCATACGTTTATGTTACTTAATCGCATTTAAATAAAGACTATAAATCAAAAAACGTATCGGTTGGTCCATTACATGACAGATTTATTTAACCGTATAATACTATGACATTAGTTTCCATACATTATCTAATGCAAAATAGAAGTTTCAACTTAGTTATAGTGCATTGAACTACAGTTGATGATAATAATTGTTTCTAATTTTCAGTAATAAATCTTTAAAGATTATTTTAACCAATTACCTAAGCTCTCCACATAGGACTTCATTTCGTTGTTAAATAATAGCAAAATATATAGGATATTATGCTATTATTTTACTTGTGTACCTACAACGCAATAGCTTCTTCTTCTTCGCCCTAGCATTATTCCCGGTATTTTATTTACCCAGGGTCTGTTTATTACTCTTATCCGAATTTGACAGGTTACTAGTTTTTACACGGAGCGATCCATCTGACCTCCGCAACTCTAGGGGCAAACCAGTAACTCATTGGATAAGAGCAATTTACGTATCAAGAGTTAACGATTATTATCCGATGTTATGTAATAACAACCAAGACTGACAGCTTAACGTGCTCGCTGAGGCACGGTGGGGAGACTTACACAGACAAATGCCCAGACCCAAAACAGAATTATAGATAATATTATGCGATCTCGATTCAGGACGAAATATCTAAAGCAACTTGTTCTTTCAAGCGTAAAAAATTCATAAATGTCTTCAATGAATGGTAACTAAAAAGTTCCACAATTTTGTTTTCATAATTGTTTTACCTTGGCGTTCTGCAAGACCTCGATTCGACTAATCGGATGATGTAAAGCGGGGGCGATTTGTATCGCCAATGGGCGGACGTGCGAAACGGATGCTTAGGTTCTGTTCAAAAGCGATAAATTGTAAAACAAAAATTTCATCACGATATCTTCAACAAAGAACCCTGAATTTCATTATTAGAATAAGGACGTTATACAAGGCTTTTACATTACCAATAATATCATGACTTAAAACATCATCTTCTCCTTCCATTCTGTTCTATTATTCGTCATCTTTGCAAACCTCATTCGCACTTCCTGGACTTATTATTCATAGTTCATATTTCCATAGTTCCATGCATATTGTGCTTTAAAAAGTTTTGGCTTGAGTTTTATGACCGACCGTCTGCCTGACGTCAACCCTCCTTGGGAATGCTATTGTTGGGATTTGGTTGGTAACCGCCGAATGTGGCTTAGTCGTTTACTATGAAACCCACGGGAAGATATGGGGTGGCCCTGTTTTTTTCTGTCGGGAACCACACAGCATTATAATATGTAATATAATATAATTATATAATATTTTTTATTTCGATACATACAAATAATATTTGATTGTATTTACTAATTCAAAACTTCAAACGCAAGATTATAGAAGATATTTTGTTTAAAATCTTGAAAAATGTCATACTAATAATGTATAACGTTTATTTTTTAATAATTTAAAACGTTATTTACTGACCCATCTCACGATCTTATTTGATACACAAAGTATTCAAAGTCATAATTTGGAACGAAATTGTGAAGTACGGCTTAGTCAGCATTCTATTTATTTTGGTATGTTTATCTGCCAATTTTATATTAATGAAATAAAATGGATTAAGAAGTTATGATGGAATCTTTTTTTAGGGCGAACCTGAGAGAAGAATAATATTTACAAGCACAGAAGAACCCCAGCAGCAATCAAAACCGTTTCCAGACATTCGCCTCGTTGATGGGCCTTCGATATTAGCCGGAAGAGTCCAACTTTTACATAGAGGACAATGGCGATCCGTTTGTACCAACTCAAGGAAGTAAGTTGTTATAGTTGCATGTCTTTTATATTATTAAGTAAATATATAATATGTATTATATCGCATCTATATTTTTTTTCAGTTGGACCATCAACGACATGGAAACAGCTTGCAGGCAATTAGGGTTCATGGGTGGAACGTTTTACAATTGGATGGATCGACAACCAGGCAGGCGAGCACGACTTTTACTAGAGGAACCCAAGTGTAAAGGCACAGAGTATGACCTTTTTCAATGCGACTGGAATTCAAGACAGCTAGGCTCAGGTGTATGTGATTACCATCCCGATCTCGGTATTGAATGCCAACCTCATCATGACGATAATGAGTTAGGGAATTCAGGTATTCACTGGCGAGGCATAAGATTTGAAAATGCAGTTTACGAAAGGTTACTCACTGCCGCTAATACATTATACGTTCCAACATCGATGTCTAGTTTGCTGCATATTACAATCAAGAATGCCGGATTAGGAAGGGACAATAATGCAACTAGTACTTTAGACATAATAGGTGTCCCACCGTTGATGGAGGATATAGAAATATCGAATTCTGCATTTAACGCGATAAACATAACATCACCCGACGCTCCAATCACGATAAATAACTGCACAATACAGAATAATAGAGGCTACGGAGTTTACGTTAATTCTACGTACGGCATGGCAAAGATTGAGAACTGTTTGATACATGACAACGGTGGAGATGGAGTTAAATATGTGGTGCATGAAATGAATATAGATGAGAAATTCGATCGAAGCGAAATCTTTGATTTATGTACTCTCGCGTCTACACCAAGTCAAACATTTCCGATTCAAATGTCAATAGAACAGGCAAGATATTCGAACATGGAAAGAGATTGCAATCAAA
This sequence comes from Hestina assimilis, assembly GCA_023373885.1. NCBI lineage: Eukaryota > Metazoa > Arthropoda > Insecta > Lepidoptera > Nymphalidae > Hestina > Hestina assimilis. The sequence continues at coordinate 9,433,721 of CM041747.1, read as the reverse complement.
AATTTTACACTAGACCTGATCACGTTCTGACACTGAGTTTCTTGAAGCTTTTGACAAATAGAAACAATAGTGGAGAAATCTTCATATACGATGGTTTGACGACAAACGATAAACTTTTATTACATGTAAATATAAGAAACCACACACGACCGCAAAGTGTGACATCGACAAGAAATAGACTGTATGTTAGATTCCGTGCTGATACTAGAACGGATATTGTAGGATTTTTAAGATTAATGTCTGGGATAAGTAAGACTTATGATTTAAATGTAATTGACTCAGCCATATCCGACAATAATGGCAGAGGTATTGTTATAGAAAATCTTCGGTCACAAATTCATATCCATCGAACCTCAATATCTAATAATAATCATGTAGCCGGTCTTCAAGTAGTAAGTGGCGCAGGAGACGTTAATGTAACTGAAAGCAGAATATCATTCAATCAAGGAGATGGTATTAACATTACTGTAACAGGTGGTAATCGAAATATTTCAAGAAGTATAGTAAGTTCAAATCAAGGATATGGTATTGCAATTTGGCTAAACAATACGCAAGAAACTGAATACATACCAATAAACCAAACCACAGTCATAGAGTACTCAGAAATTTTTAAGAATTTAGAAGTTGGTATACTTCATGGTAATTTTTGTGGTGATAGTTGGGTTAACATAACGGGTAATTGGTTTAATTCTAGCGTAGAAAGTACCGTGGAAATAAATACTTGCTGGGGATTAAATGATCCAGTAAAATTACTCAGTTTACAGATAGGACACAATCGATTCTATCAAAATCAACGAGTGCCAATAAAAATTCAGCCTGCGCTTAATGTCATTGGAAGAATTGAATATAATTATTTTGAAAACGGTGACTATGGAGCAATCGCTATATTAAATAGAATTGATGGAAAATATCTTGAAGAATTTGAGATACTACCTGCTAGATTTAACATAGAACACAATTATTTTTATGGTAATAAAGGCCCATTTGTTGTTAATCTAGGACTTTCACCTTACAGTGATCTTCAATATATATTATTTTCGAGGAATTACCTTCGCGAAAACAAAATAAGGGAACCATTTGAACCATTAGAAGGCCTATCATCGAGACTCACACCCAGAAGTAGAGTTGCTGCTACAATAGTTATAGCTTCAAGCAACATTGATGTTTTTAGAAATATCATAAATAATCCCGAAGCACAATATGAAATTGGTTCACATGTAGAAGATCAAAGTAAAATTCTGAATTGTACATATAACTGGCTTGGATTTGGTGAGGAAGAAAAAGTATACAACAGATTATTCCATAGAAAAGATAGATATAACTTAGCCAAAATTATTTACATGCCCTATTTATTGCATAGTAGCAATCCTGGTGCGACTCAAATCAATTATAACTCTCTACATGTTCCACAATTTAATATACCTGGGACATCCATTGTCGGCGGTGAAGTAGAAGGAATAGAAATATTAAGACAAGGAGAATATGATGTTGATAAAGATATTAACATTCGTCCTGGTGGCAGACTTATTTTACAATCTGGCGTTACTCTAAAATTTCCACCTGCTATGGGAATGATGATTGCTGGGAAAATAGTGGCAAAAGGAAAACGGCCTAATGATATTACATTCACATTAAAAGAAGAAGTGACACTGACCAATGATAGTGTGTATGAAACTGATATTGAGGTAGAGTCTACAACTTCAGGTTATCAAGAACCAATAGTACCTATTAGACTTTTAGGAGGTCGTACACCACATGAAGGCAGATTACAAGTTCGAATAGATAGTAAATGGGGAACTATATGTAATTATCGATGGAATATAATAAATGCTGCATTAGTATGCAATCAACTCGGCTTAGTCTTAAATCCAGATGATTGGTTTTTGGAACCAAACGAAATACCGAGCGCCGGTTTATCTGAAGATATAATTTTGTCTAACGTTGAATGTACAGAATTCGATAACGATATCACTAAATGCAAAGCAGAAACAATGGAGAGCTTTGAAAATTCTTGTACACATGAAAACGATGTTGGTATTCGATGTTATGAAACGAGCTGGGCTGGAGTAAGATTTAGTGTAATCGCTGAAAGAGCTGATCTTCAGTACCTAACTATAGAGAAAGCCGGTCTTCTAGATTATTCCTCTAACTCATTTAAGCCTGCTCTTCAAATAGATTTTTCGCGACATAGTCTTGAGAGTGTTAAATTAACTAATAATTATCATGATGGATTGGGTATTTTGTACTCTGACTTATATGGGGCTAATGCCATTAACACAGTACGTAATTCTGAGTTTAGCAATAATAAAGGTAGTGGCATTAGCTTCAAGCAGTTGGGCTTAAAAGTTTACTCTTCTGTAATAGAAAATAATGATATTGCAGGAATTTCTCATAATCCACATATAACGGGTCCGCAACAAAGAGAAATAGCTGGATGGTTTAATTTGGATCCAAGTTTTGATTTGAATGAATCAAATTACCATCCTATTATGGTACCCGAATATGCGACAGATATATCTTTAGCCAACGGAGAAACTAGAACTATAGTTTTTACCAAAATGGTTGGAGAGAATATAGTGAAAATGTACAACATTAAATGTAATCCTGGCTATGTACTTGGGCTTCAACTTTTAAATCCTATACACAATTTTTCAACTGAAAGCATATGTATTTATGATTCGCAAAACATTAATGAAGCTAGTACAGTTTGGTGCCTTGATCGTGACTTATCGACATTTCCAACAACGAGTAATACTTTCGGTGTTGTATTAAAATATGAAAGTGGATCAAGAGCATTAGGTGGAGTTATATTGATAGTTAGTACAATAGTAGCACCAGTGCAAAATATAAAGAATAAAATAATAAAAGGCCCTGTCCCTACTCTACAGGTGTCCAATTCTAGAATTAAAGGCAATACGAAAGGAATAAAAGCACTGTACTACAACCGCTTTTTAAATGAACTTGGTGACCATTTTTTACGAAAAGCTAACGAAACTATTAAGCTGATAAATTGTGAAATAGCACATAATGTAGAAGAGGCAATTTATATTAATACACCGTTTTGGGATATTCATGACAGCAACATTACCGAGATAACTATAATGGTAAATAACAGTTTGATTACAGATAATGGTAAAGGGCTGTATCATTTTGCGAGGGACTTAAGAAGTTCCAATAATTTATATCATTACGTACTTCAAGATAATACCATAGAAAGAAATAAACACGGCGGATTCGATATAGGATTACCTTATGTTTGGCAGTATAATGAAAATTTTACTCATTCGATATATTTACATAATAACACTTGGCGCAATAATCAAAATTTTGCATTTGTTATTGATGGCCATTTTGCAGAGGTAAATATAACGAAAAACGTATTTACAGATAACCATTGTAGAACTGGTTTACTGTCCATTCGAGGCATGGAAAAGAAAATGAAAATAGATGGAAACTTGATTGAAAGAAACAACGGTCAATATATGGTACAATTTTATATGGATAGTCAAAGTGAAATCATGGGATTCGTTTACGCAGTATTTGTATATAACCAAGTTAAAAATAATAAATATATCGCACAAATAAATCGTGGCGCTTTATTGAGAAACATTGATCCTACGTACGTGATAGGTTTCAAAGGAATTCAAAAAGTAAAAGTTAGCAGAAATCTTTTCGGAAATAATGCACTTGAATATAGCTTGTTAGCTGGTATTAAAACTGCTAAAATAAATAATCTTCTAGATGTAACAGAAAATTGGTGGGGAAGTGAAGAGGAGAAAGAAATTAGAAAAGAAATATTTGATTTCGATGATTGGAATAATCACGCTATTGCTACGTATTTACCATACCTATTAGAAGACAATTTCGATTCAAGTGTTTCTATAACATTTAGTCCTGATAGTGTTGTTGATCTAAATGAACTTGGAGGCCGCCTTACTTCTGATCTCACGTTAGACGCCCGCATCACACCATATATTATTAAAGCTGACATCACAGTAATGCCAGATGTTACACTTACAATAAATCCAGGAGTTGTATTAGAATTTGCTTCTAATGTTGGTATTCTTGTCATGGGTATCCTTAATGCAGTTGGGCATAGTCAATTGCCTATTATTATGAAACCTTTGTTACATACATCTGAAGTGGAAACTAATAGAATTGAGAAAAGGGACATCGGACAGTATTCATCTAGCCACCATAAATATAAACGGCAGTTAGAAACTATGACCATGCATCAATCAATTAGATTGTGCACTGGAAGAAACTGTTCAATTAATGATAATTATAATGATAAAACAAATGAAGGATTCTTAGAATATTATAATCAAACGACTCTACAATGGGTACCGATGTGCGACAATCGTTTTACAGAAAGGAATGCGCAGGTCGTTTGTCGAGAATTAGGCTTTGACCCAATAAACGTATTTTTTGCCCATGACAGACGAGTAGAATACCATAGTAATTCACTTTCCCGCATATGGTCTTGGCCAGAACCTTTGCAATGTGTAGGCACAGAAAACCGATACGAAGATTGTCCAATCCGCCTCAATGGTCAACTTTATGGTCATAGACATGAATGCAAATGGAATTCAGAGTTCGTTTTCATCCATTGTGGTTCAAGAAATCTAGATGAAAGCCTCGATTATTGGGGTGGAATTAGATTTGCTAATTCAGAATTTGAGTATTCACTTTATGAACATAGAATTCATGATCATCATACACACGAAACACTAAAAAAAGTTGAAAGTCGATTACAACATATACAAATTATTGGTGCTGGTATATTACATAACGAAAAATCTCCCGCTCTTCAAAGTATTATAAAGAATCCAATCGTTGAAAATGTGAATATAAGCAAATGTGCTTATCACGGGATTAATTTCATATCCCCAACGGATACAATAAACATGATGTTTAATTCAATCAGCGATGTATTAGGAGAAGGTATTAGTGCCATTTCTTTAACTGGAGAAGGAAGAGAATCAGAAGAATCGAGCTTCACCCCATTAAAAGATCTTAATCTTCCATATCATTTGTTTTCCTTAATAGATATTTGCGACAGCACCAAAGTTATAACTGTTGAAGAGAGAGTACTTCTATATTACAAATATGATAACAATCCAGTCAATTGCGTAAAAATATTTAAAAGCATGTTCAGAGTAAAACCCTTTGGGTTTAGACTTTTACAATTCAACTTATTCAATCACACTCTGAATTATGGAAAACGAGATTCTTTGAGTCTTTATGATGGAGATATTTACAATATAACTGCACGTCAAATTGGCTATTTGGAAAATGGATCACCTGACGAAAAGAGACTATTTAGAACAAATGGAGCTAGTTTAAGCGTCAAACTTTTCGCTAATGGTGGGGTGTCTGTACACGGATTTATTGCTGAAATTGTTACATTACCAATATCTGCTATTGGATTCAGTAAGTACTTAATATATTCTTCCCATTTCTTTATTATTACTGTTGTGATTATAGCTTCTTGTCCTTCCAGATCGTGATGTTCAACATAACATATCAAGTAGCGAATTTACTAATAATCGTGATGGTGCAATCTCTTACCAATCTGTCGGAGAAGTGAACCCCCTAATAGCGATCACCAGGAATGAGATAACAGACAACTGCCTTAAGCTTTATGGAAACTTTACCACATGTCAAGCTGCTGTTAAAGTTGACGTTCAAAATACTCAGACTCTAGTATTTAGAGTAAGTTATATACTTTCGTAATTCGTACAAAGGAAAAATACAACATACCAATTTGCTAACCGTGTAACCACATTTCAAAGAAGATATTGTTATCTTAGTATATTTTACGGAGCTCCAGTACGAGGAAAAAGATTACTCGTATTTTATAGCTATTGTTCTCTTTAGTTTTTTCTCCATCTTATCTAGTCTTAATTTTATAATTCATAAAATACTCTATTTTTCAGAATAATCTAATTCGAAACAATGTAGGTGGCTTACTAGTAAGAGCAGATTCTAGAGGCTCGGCGACATCTCTACGTGGCTGGATACACAATAATTTATTCTTCGCCAATCATGATTTACCGTGTCTTCAAGTTGAAGGTATATGACACGAAAATGAAAATGATCAATTTATTGTATTTTACTTTTGGCATTTTAATTTATTTACTAATTATCTACATCCAATTTTTTTCTAGGACGCCAATCATCACCATACCAAGAAATTACGATCTACCGTAATTATTTCACCAGAAATCGAGCACAATATACAGACGTCATAGTTCTTCGACAAGTAGTCTCAAATTTCACTCACAACTACGTACATGACAACACAGGGCTTAGGATATTAGAGGTGTCGGGCTTCGATAAAGTACGCTTACCGATTTACCAGACCACTTCACATAATGGATTTTACAAGTAAGTCACAACCATTACAGCAAAGTTTCTAAAATCTTATAAATCAAAATCAATGAAAAATACAATTTATTCACGGTAATTGTCGGGATATACTTATTAATTTTATACCGACTTGACAGATTACTAATAGGACACAGAGAAATTGCCATTTCCCTACCTTAAATGGTAGCTACTAATTTCTTAAGAATATATTCCACGCTCATATTAAAATACTTAATAATGTTAAATGATATTCTCCATCTTTGATATGGATGCGCGCTCCAACGGATACAGATTTATTTTTCTAATTCAGTGACAGACGTCCTTTCACTGTAACTGCTTACGATTTTGTTGAACAAACATTACATTTGGATATTTTATTAGCATTGTTTTATGTTAAATACAAAAATTAAAAAAAAAAATCTACAAACCCAAAAGCGGTCCACCGCCTCTTTTGATAATTACTTATCAAGAAATAACAATTATTATCTGAAGCTAATTAATAACAGCGAGGACCGGAAACTCATGCGCAACTACACGCACTAAAGACCTTTTTTAAACACTCCATGTGGTATTCACGGAAAACTTTTAAAATTGTTTGATTTCCTATAGAAACTACGCGTTAGATCGTGATGGTCGAGCAACGGTGGTAGCTGGTACCGCTGGCCAACATTACGTCGACAATATATTCTTCAACCCTGATAACGACTACGAAATGATAACAGTCAATAGGTCTATGTAAGTATATCTTAAAAACACTCAAAAGTGACATACATTATTATACCTAAAAGTACCTAAAAGTACTTAAAGTACCTAAAAGCGATTGTGTATATGAATGGGTTGGGTGACAGGCACGGAAATCTGAAAAATGTGATATCTTTGGTGATAGTATTGTTTATGTAATAAATCGGTTATTGATTTCACCTTTTTCCCCTGGGAATTTTTTCTCCTTAAAACTATGGGATCGGCGATAGCCTGTCAATAATGCAGAAAAATATAAATAAAACGTATTACTTTTGGTGTTTTTGATGCTTCAAAACTTTATTCAAAATGTACGATACCGATTTATAGTTTGTATTATTTTTAAGGTAACAATAATATACCTATAAAAATAGGGTGCATGAATGAAATATATTATTATGCTTAACATGGTTAGCTGTTTTTAACACAAACGATACATATACTTTAAATACATGTTGTAATTAATATTGATATAGAATTATATATAATTTGCATGTTTTTGTTGCATGGCTGCCCGGATTCGTAGCTTTGTTGACTTTAATCCGAATGTTATGAGGTAAGTTGCTTTTTTTTATGAAACCATTAAAAGAAACGTCTCATGTTATAATTAATAATTTGAATTATATAATTCTCATAAGCTCTTGCCTTACACAAAAAGAATAAGCATTTAGGTAATTAGCTCTTAAACCAATTTCCATTAATTAGAGAAAGAATCGTTAACATAGTTCATAAAATAAGACACTGATGTTTTTTTCACAGTCAAATACTGTCGGTTTCATTTCAAATGCAGAAATATTTATAGAGTTCTTATTATTCTTATTGTTAATGTCGCGTCATTAAAACCCAATTAAATAATGACAATTAGTTAACAACAATTTTCTTTCAAACCTTTCTTTAACCAAGTTAACACTAAAATAATTAAAATAATTGCTTTTGTTACAATACTTAAAAGGCTTTATTTATTAAAATTTATATGTTATTTTTATTTTAGTGCACTCGATCTATGGCGCACGCGCATCGATGCCAAACATAACTTCTGGAGTTACAACGAGACTCTCGCAGTAGCTGGCCGGATACGCGACCAGTCTGACAACCCCTTACTATTAGAAGTCGATTACAGGTGAGTCCGTATAGTATTAAATATTTTAATCAAGTGGCCCTGCCCCGCCGAGTACTACCCTCTCACAGAAAATCGACGTAATTTTGTGATGAGTGAGAGCGCTGGAGGTCCAATCTTACCCCCTTCTGTTCCCTTCCTTTTTCCTCTCTATCCTTTCGGTTGGCAAAGTTTATGACACTGACATTACAAGTATCTCAAGTCTTCATAGTTTGCGATTACTGTTAACCATCTGACGGACCGTATGCTTGTATGTTCTTTCGGCATCGGGATGTGACGACCCCATCGCCCGCTGTTTTAACTAAATATTCTTTGTAGAATGGAGTTATTGTGATCACCTTGATGTCCACCTTTTTTGAATGAAGTCCTAAAGGCAAACGTCATTCGTTTATATTGGCCAGCTTCGTTTATTTTGTTGGTGTTCAATTTACAAAGGAGCACCAGCGAGACAGACATTGTTTCTGTATGGAAGAACCTGTCCATCTTTATATGTATAATTCTACTGTACGTGTGTATGTCACTGAACTCCTCCCAAACGGCTGGACCGATTTTGATGATTTTTTTGTGTGTATCCGGTGGATTTGAGAATGGTTTAGATTAACAATTGGACCCAGTAGGGGGCGCTGCTACCGTGTCTATGTTTTTAAAGTATCATTTTCTTGTCAGGACAACGTCTGCCGAGCCTGCTAGTGGTATATAGTAACTCTATGAACGAATTTAATATGATAATATTGTGTTGGTTGCAGGCCGTTCTATATGAACAACGCGTCAGTGCTGGGCGGCGGGAAGTGCCCGCCGGGCTGGGACGCGCTGGCCGACACCTGCTACATGTACGTGGGAGCGCCCATGACCTACGCGGACGCGCGAGCCTTCTGCTTGGTGAGGACTCATTGTATAATTATAATAACTTGTTGATCCGAAATTCTTTGTTCCTCTGACCTATTTTATTGTAAAAAATTTGTAAATTGGTGGTCGTATTTTTAGACGAGAAACCTATCGCGTCACAAAATATTCCGTTCACTGAATTTCATTTAGATCGAAATTTATATTGAAAAGTAGGGTTTATATAAGCTTTTTAAAACGATCATATCATCACATTACTGTCATACCACTGATATCTCATGGTGACTCTAACCGTCATGGCGTCGCAAACGACGTTGTGATGCTTCGGATCAGATGTAAAAGTTACAGTACAAGCTATTGAACGCATAAGGTGGCGAAGTGTCTCCTTAAACGTAAAAGTTAGATATTACTTATAGCTCAGCTAGTCTTTGAATCGACATAAAAAGTCAAGGCTAGTATCCAGATGTATGTAATATATCTTTTTTTGCAGTCCGACAATGCCTCTATGCCATATGTCTCCGGCAACTACGACATTCTCTACGAGTTCATCCACCGCCAGAATCAATGGTTCCAATATGGAGACAGGGTGTGGATCAATCACATAGACTACGTCACGCAGTGCACATCCTTTGCGTTCACTGATATAGAGATAACTGACTGTAATCAGAAGAACGCATTCATTTGTGAAATTGGTAAGTTTATTCAATCTTTGTATAATCCATTATCACAGATATGAGATATAGATTTTTTTTTTTTGCCAAATTAGTAAATATTCCAAATACCGGATTATGACAAAAATGCTTGTTATGAAGTTTTGGTCTACTTCTTTGCTATCTTACATGCACAAATAATCGTTTACAATATCAACATTTTATTTTTTTCCCAAATAATCGGAATTGGGTAATACAGCTAGCACTCTTCCCAACATTCCAGGTGTACATGATTTGTACAATAGTAATTATTTCTAAGTATAGTAAAGAATAAACAAAATTAATTATATGTAACTATAGTAAAGAATAACTGCATAATATTGAATTGTAAATGTTGTAATATTGGTTGTAAATAAAAAAATACACACACATAAACGCAAAAAGTAATGTCATTCAAATTCAACTATTTTTATTTCATGTATAAACATTACACTTGTTTGTTGAAAGCCGGCTCCAAATTTTAACCTCTATTTCTCTAAAAAGAGCCGGCGAAACAAACTCAGGGGTTATAGAATTTTTAAAGTTGTTTTTTCAAATGTCAGTGTAGTTTACATTTTTCAGTTCAGTGAAACGATCTGGAGTAACGATCTCATTCCCAAGGTGTGGTTATATAATTAATAATTTTAATTATTTCAAAAAATAGATCCGAAAATAACGATCGACCCGATGTCTTGGCGAGGAGATACTCTGGCAGTAGCTTTTATCGGAGTCCTAGTGGCTGCAGTTATTCTTGTAGCCGCCGCGCTCGTCTGCTGGTACTCCAAGTCTAAGCACAGGTAACATGATGGGAAACTTCTCCCACATTATAAAATATGGAGGACATTTTATAATTTTACTAGCGGCGCGCTCCGGCTTCGCACGGATATAAAATATATAGCCAATGTCATTCACTGAAAAAATGATTAAAATCGATCCAGTAGTTTTGATTTATTCATTACTGCCCGTGGCCCGCACGCGTTAAATGTAATTATTAACGACATCACATTAGAAACCTCAAAAAAAATTTTTTTTCTCCATTACTTAATGGATGTTATTATACATATAAACCGTCCTCTTCTAAAACTTAAACTCTATCTATTAAAAAAACCGCATCAAAACCCGTTGCGTAGTTTTAAAGATTTAAGCATACATAGGGACAGAGAAAGCGACTTTGTTTTATACTATGTAGTGATAATTAATAAATGAATACAGATTATATAATTTATATATGTATATATTTTTCAGACATCTGCAAAGATTAGAGCGGAGAAACTCAATAAGGCAATCCTTACATTCGGTGAGATCCATTGGTAGTATAAATGGTGGTTTTCCTGATACGCCCTACAGAAGAAAAATGGCGCAAATGGTAATATAAAATTTTAAAAAATATCATACTATAAGCAAAATATTATTTTGTTAATTTATTTCAATACTATAATTGAAATTAATCGTTTTCCAGAGCACTCGTTCAACAGAGACTCTCACTAAAGGTTCAGATTACCGAAAAATGCTGGCGTCGACCACATCAATGGAATCCATGGAGAAGAGTCAGTTTAATTCATCAATAGAAGACACCCAGAGTTTCGATATTTACGAAGCACATAACCCTAACAACGTCATACAATTAAAACACAGTACATTCAACAGAAAACCCGCCTCACCAGAATATAGCGTGCCACAGAACAACCACAGACCCTTTGATCTTGCATATAAGAACGAAGGTTATAGAGAAAATTCTGGAACTAGTGGAGCACCATCAATGAATACGGTTGCGACAGAAGAACTACCAATAATTCATCACCCAGGAGGTCTCCAATCACCTCAAGATGATGATACCTTATCTCCCTCTAGTGAAACACAGTATTTCACATCAGATACATTACCTTTACGAGGTATTGATAAATCTGATGATCCATTATTTATGAAACGTGAGTTGGAAAGAGAGGGCAAGATATATGGGCCATATGGAGCCCCTAATCACGGTCGTCAACCAAAGCTCTCATTCCTAATGGAGTTAAGACAGAAAATGCCGGAGCAGCCACAACCTGGAGCTGTACCTGCCACGACATTCGGCCAAAGAAACATTCCTGGTAATTATTACTTTTAAGAGAAAGTTGATATCGTCTTCGGTGCATTGAGTCTGCCTAATTCCTATATAAATAGTCACTTCACAGATATTTGTATTGGCCATAAAAAAAATCTTTCATAATCAATAAATTTCAAAATCATATATAATAATAACCGCTACATGCTCAACGGTGTCCAGTAGGACAACTATATCCATTGTCAGGGATCCACACATAAATACAAGGAGAACTATTTACATCGCTACACAAGTATGTATGATCAATACATACCTCTGTCTGTAGTGGTCAAAACCTGGAACATTGAGTTTTGAGGCAAGCTCGCTGTCACCATGCCAGAAAAGACATTAAAATATGTAATTTATTTATATTTGTAATATTATTTATTTATTGCTATTATTTTATGTATTGTCGTTATTATTATTGAAATGTGTTTTTTATCACTTTTGTCGCCTACCTACTTCACTTTCTTCCACTGTCAAAGTTAGCTGGTACAAAATGATTTTAGCATTAAGGTCGCCTTTTACGCAAATTGTGCAATATGTAAATAAATAAATATGATTGTTACAGATGAACCTCAATACTACGACGATCGATTGCCCAGTCCGCCTAACCCCCCCGGGTATCCCTCCGACACCAGTTCGCAACCGTCTCCGGACCCTCCCTACACGCCTGACCTCAACTATTCGCCAGAACTTCAAACACGCTCTAGATCTGAAGCTCTCTTAGAAACAAACTTCGACTTCGAGGACTCACAAAATCACCCAATAACCGAAGACAGCAGATCATATAGTCAACCATTAGAAACAGCTATGTAGAAATATAATAAAATTACCAAAAATAAATTATGTCAACAGGGTTGAATATCATATACAGGCCCTTCCATACAGACAAAATGTTAAGACTTACTAGTGCTTACTCGTAAATTGAACATCAACTCAACGAAGCGAAGTTAGCCAAAGCTTGCAACATATTTTTTTTTATACAACGATAGTGGCAAACAGCGTACGACCCGCCTGATGGTAAGAAGTCACCGCAGCCTATGAACGCCTGCAACGCCAGAGATATCGCATGCGTGTTGCCGACCCCTTAAAAACCTTTTGAACCTTCCCTTGAAGAACCCCATACGGTAGAGTGTTGGGAAACCCTCGGCATGGAGCTCATTCCACTACCGCAGGGTTCGCGGTAGAATATTCCTTTAGAATCGCACTGTGCGCGACGAAGTAGGTTCCAATGTGTGAGGATGAATACCCTGCCGATAATCGAATGAAGTTGGTATCGCAAACTTGCAACATAATCAAATAAAGTAACATGTGACTAAGTTTGTTTCGTCGCATTGATGTTGAATTTTCAAAGGAAAACCGGCGAGTTTCGACATTTAGTCTGTATGGATAGGCCTGTCTATAGTATATAGTATCTCTATGGAATTGACTAATTAAACAATCAAGAAAACGAAAGTAGTAGTATGTGCGTGGATATTGAAAGAGATAGATATACCTTTTTCTCTCTTTAAATAACTATTAAATGTCTATGATGCTTTAATTTATTACATTCCAAATGTTATTTCTAGAAATTGATACTGCCTTTTCATAGTTAAAAGCTAACTGTGTATCAATAACCGTCCGCTAGTGGCCTTAATGTAAAGTAACAGAAATTAAAATATTAAAATAATGACGTATTTAAAAATGTGTTATAGAAATACCTATTACAACAGTGACTGTTATTGTAATGATAAATTAGCAATATTTAAAAAGAAAAGGCCAATATCTTAACGTATAAGCTTGTGCTTTTGCATTTATAATATTTATATAGTTAGTATGTACTACTTATAATTATTTTTTTTCTATGACATTTTAACTTTTATACTTTCTGTGGTTTGGAAATATTTTTATTCTAAAGTATGACTAAAGTTTAATGTTTAAGGTTATAACTTTTAGGTTATACGTTTTACACAATAGGTACCAAAAAGACTTATTCTTTCTACGTTTACTGTTTTTCTGTCTGCCTATATGTATGTTTGTTAAAGACTTAACCAGCTAAAATTTTCACAAAGTTTCTACTAGTCACTATTCGGTTACTAGTATGGTCACTTTCGCGCCAAAAACAACAAAAACATAAAGTAAATTTCCATAGAAAAATTTGTAAAAAATACTTTTACTTTATTTTATGGAACCCTTCATACTGGAGTCCGACTCACACTTGGCTTATTTTAATAGAAGGATGTAGTGTAAATAACACGATCTCATAATTTGACATAGTACGATAACATTATATTATATTAGATAGCAAAAATTATTGGAAAATAATATTGTAGTATATGTATTGTATTATTAAATAAGTATGTAATGATATTGTTACAATATCGAGAAATTTAATTTTAAAAATGTTTGTGATAAACTCACAAAATATGTTTATATCAAACAAAATCAATACTTTAGTATGGTAATCGAATTATAAAGCAAAAATGTAATGTATAATTAGATTTAGGTTTGTGTGTATCGTGTATGTCCGTCCCATAAGTAATATTAGAATATGTAGTAAAATAATGTAATGTAGGCTAATATAAAGTTTATACTTTTGATATTTACAAACTTATATAACTATTTACTGTTTCTATACTTCGTTGTATTTATTTCTGTTTTATATCTATTTTTGAATTTATTTCCATTTACTATTAATGATGCTTTAATTTTAAAACGTACAAAGTTTGACCGAAATATATAATAAAAAATAATATTTTCATAGACTTTTATTTTACTTTATTGTCAATCTTAAAATGGCCTAATCTGGCAATAAAGTCCAGCTGTCCGTTGTTGTAATGAAATTACATGAAACTCATGTACCATAGAATATGAAACACTTGATGTTTGTGCTAGGGTATAGTTTCATATTGCACTGGTCTTGGTCTTTGATAAAAATATTTGTTATTTATCGCCAAACTCCCAAGTTTGAAAGGTCCTCAAATTACAGGCAGTGAAGGTTTTTTTTTCATTTATTAAATATTTATGTTTGCCATTCCAATTTGAATAGAAAACTATAGCTCTACATATTATATATAAGTTCAGGATTTTAAAATACAAGTTAAAGTTCCGAATCAGATATAGCTACTGGCCAATACGACTAGTTTTCCCATTAATATTTAGTTTAAAAAAAATTGAGATTCTACTTTGGATAATTATAAAAAAAAAAATTCTGCTTGTCTTATTTTCATTTTTTTTTAATATATTTTATATTCAAATGCCTACGACTGACTAGGGAACTAATAATACTATCGTGCATCATAAGCATGCAAAACACTTGAATGTCATTGGTCAGTTTCCCAGCCACATTGTTACTCGTAACCTTCGCAAACGCGCCGTTTTTATTTTTAGTTCTAGCTGCTCATTTGGCGGTGCTTGGTTATCCTTCACTCACCAATTTCATTACATAGGACCAGCACTTTTAACATACTGCTCCGTGATAAATGTTATTTTTTTACTTATGATTATTTTATTACTGGTAGCATTGAATAATCAATATTAGTTTTTGTAATGGTAATTCTATATCTTATGTCATACATTCGAAATGTTGATTGCAGTTTGTAGAGCTGCAAATCGAAGAAACTTTGTAGATGAAAATAAAATGAAGATGAAGATAATTTTCGGCATAAATTGAAGTAGGGATCACGTATCAATGCGCGCTAAATACAGTAATATATAATTCCACCATAATAGATCTGCGACCGAGAAATAATTTATTGTTCAAAACATGGATGTGACAGGATCGATAAACAATGAGGACTGTATTGAAAGTATTGAAAATGAAGAAGAGGTAGATTATTCTGAAGAAAGGGAATTGGTAACAGATTCCTGCTCGACAAAAGTCTTAGATACGTGTGAAGAGCCTCGAGACCGATATTGTATTGTGTACATCTTATTTTATTTATTTGGAATAACATCTCTCGTACCTTGGAACTTCTTGATTACTGCGAATGATGTAAGTTTTTTATGATTGTTATTTTCTGTTCGGCTACCAATTTATATCTCACCCTACGATTTTTTGGGTATCTAAATAACAAATCATCTAAATAAACCTTCCTTGATTCACTAGTACTATTAATAAGGCATGAAATCTCTTTTATTTTGTAGAAATACTATTATTTAATAATAAAAAGCGTAATTGAAAATAGCTAATACCAACCCGTTTTTCACAATGTTCTCACAAAATTTCACAAACTTTTTATGTAATTGGTATTTTAAATTACAAAACCATTACATAGTGATATTTAATCACTCCACTCACTTTCCAGCAATTACAGAATAATTATTAACGATTATAATTTTAACAAAAAATTCGCGAACTTAGATTCAGTGACAGATTGGCGGTTTAATAACATCACAGATTACGTACGACAGTGAATAACATAAACATGAAAAAGCGTTTCAATTCATACATAAACATTTTTATATCAATAAATATTAGTATTATTTTTTTTACTATTTTGGCATTTGATTTTTATTCAAAACTCGATTCAGAGCATTCCGAACCGGATGGGTTAGGTTAGAAGGTTTAAGCGGGGGCGGAGCGCAGCTCCGCTCCCGCTTTAAGCCTTCGTGTTAGGTTTTTTTTATGACCACCCAGAAATAAGATAAAAAGGCATGTGTGAAATGGAACACTATTCTATTTATTTATCTGTGAAATTGTGAGAAGATTGTGAAAAACGGGTAAAAAGTTGATATTAGTTATTATAAAATTTCTATAAAATTAAAGCAAGTTCACCACTTTGGAAGTTATATTTTATCACTATGGTATGAGTATTTATCTGATTTTCCATAAAAACATAAAAATCATAGGGTTACTTCTCAAAGCGTGACCTTCTGTTCTATAAATATTTTTATGGAAATTTTTTAAAATAAATTTCTAATCATAATTATAATAAATGAAAAAAATAACTTAAAACCTTATATATTAATATATAATAAAGTGTATATGTTAAGCAGAAAGTTAGAGTGCTAATCGCACTAAAATACGATTTACTAGATGGAGTAGGTTGAGGAAATCTATAATTGCTTACTTAAAACTTTAAGGGAAAATATCTTCTTTGTTTAATGTTAACATAATTATATTTATTTAACTTGGCAGTATAAGGACAACTTCTATTCATAAGATCTTAGTAAAAACCATAAATCTATGTAGTAAAAGGTATGTTACAGAATTCAGAATTGATCATTCTGAACTTGATAGCCATTGTTTTATGTTCATGCTGACCATAGTACAGTATGACCTTTCTATAACGAGCCTCAATATAACAATTTTCTTGACTTAACAAATTTATCGAAATCCCTTATAACTGCCCATAAGAGTTAATACAAAATTAACCCTTACATTTAAATACTTTTGTTTAAAAGGGTTTTTGTCAAAAACCCTTTTATAACAAATTTTCAATCATTGCAAAATATAAATAGAAGTATAATTTACCTCTATGTAATGTAATTTGTCAATATACAGAACTTATGCTCTCTCAATTTCTCAACAATTCATGTTCAATTTATCCTTCCTTTAAAAACTTTTGGATCTGTTTACAAAAAAATTAAAATCTTGGTTTTGGATCTCTAAAAAAAAATTAAGATAGTCTAGGTTATCCAGATTCTTCAATTTCTCCCTATGGTGAAATGGAAGCTTCTCTATGGAGAAACGGAAGTTTGTAAATATAAAAAGTAAAGTTTAGTTTTTTTAATTTGTTGTTCCCATCCAGTAATAACAAAATTATAAATGTCCAGGTGTACATACAGATGCAATAACATTATTGTTCAAAGGTTTAATTATTTAAAATGCTTTTCTTGGAACATTATCTCTTTTCAATGTTACCATTTACAATTGAATAACATAATCTGAAAAACAATGGTAATGAGTCATTGAAAAATGACTTACATTACTAAATGATTTCCACATTTAATCTCATCATTAAGATTTACTTTTTAAGCTAATTTTTTAATGACTCCAAATTGTAAAATACCTATTGTGTATGATTACATAAAAGATTTTAATGATTAGTTGTAAACTTGAATGTTGATAATAAATTAATAAATAATAAATGAAAAAATATTAATTATCAGTCAAGACCACGCACAGTCAAAACTAAACTAAAACTGAGAGTGAGGCCGAAAGTTTGGTTTCGGTTTCGGCTGAAAAATCAGTTTCAGGTCGGACACTAGTTAAAAGTAATATGAAAAACAAAGTTACCATAATTATAACAACTGATTTATCTTTAAAGTTTGTTGACTTATCTTTTTAAAACCAAATGTGGTTGAATGTTCATTTGATGTTCTACAAGCTCAAATTTTTCCAGAATTGTAAATCCCATAGTACTAACCGTCGTTGCAAATTTAAAATCTCCTATGTGACAATTTTGTCATAAACAAGTTATTTATATGTTTTAAAAGCAATTTTGTATACCTATACATTGCAAAAACTCCTATGTGAATATCTTAATTCATTTTTAAAGTATTCGCTAATTTAAAAAATTGAGATTTTTTTTATCTTATGTGCAGAAAAAAAATGAAATGTATAAATATATATGCTAAATGATACATTATATAAGACAATTTTTATTTTAATATATTAAAATTCCTTTATACTTAATTATACCTAAAAAATCAAGAACGTTTTTTTAGATTTTTTTTCAGGAAACTGTTTTTTTCGTTTTTCTCTAAAAGTTACTTTTTACACATAGGAGATGTTAAATTTGCAACAACGAAATGTTAGATGGGGGACTCAATTTTTATAACTTTAGGAGCTAATATCTCAACAACCACTGATGTAATGCTAAAAAAGCCGAAATCGAACCTCCTTATCATTACCATCACATAGCTTGTAATTTTTTTTTCAACCCTCAATTCCATGTATGGACTGGTATCCTCAATAAATTAAATATTTTAAGATTTCATTACAAAATCGTATAGTGGTTCATAGAATACACCTATTTACTAAATTTCTTATAGATAGCGCCAATAGTCTCTGTTTAAACTAACTGTGAAATAGGGACGGACGGACAGACGTACTTGACGAAATTATAAGAGTTCCTATTTTGCCATTTGGCTACGAAACCTTAAAAACTGAACATAGGGTTATCTATTGCGAATAATTTGTTTAGATTGTGTAGACTAGACTTCTTGTGATTTTAATGTGTATCATCGTAGTGTATAAACAATTAGCAAAAGGCTAAATATCGTCATGCTAAACTCACATCATGACTGTGCTGCTTTAAAAGTTCGTATGTGTAAGTATTTTCACATATCATACTAACGCACACAATTAAGTCATTCAAGTATATTTTCTTAGATATTATTAAAATAAGCATGTGTCATCATTTACAGTAGTAAGTACTACTAATATTATAAATGTGAAGGTGTGTTGGTTTGTGAACTTTTCACACCTAAACCGCTGAACCAATTATGATGAATTTTTCTATAGACTATTGATAGTGGGGGCCATACAGATGGTTAAAGGCTGTTTATTTGTCGCGAAAACAATACTAACAGTTGTTTCTATATTGCATAAAAGGGGCCTCATTAAAAATTGTTATTTATGCGGGCGAAGCCGCCGGCAAAAGCTAGTCGTGTATAGCTTTTAGCGCTTGTTAATATTATGTTTTTCCATGATTAATTAATTTCCTCAATCATTATTATAAATCAGTGCCTAGTAAATCGTAAATAAAACGTAGATATATGCAAACGAAACTAAATTCTAAAAAGTCTTTAAATGCTAATAAATTATAATCGCGATAAATATTTTTGCTTGATTATAAATTGATGTTTTTGTTTTAGTACTGGATGTATAAATTCCGCGATGTCACACCAAGCAATCTCACGATGTACGTACGGAAAACTCAGTTCCAAGCCGAGTTCACGTCGTACCTTAATGTGGCCACCGCTATACCCAACTTGATATTCCTTATTCTCAACTCGCTATACGGACATTTGTAAGTATATTCGTTATAAATGTGTTTTTGATAGTAGTGCTTGTTTATATTAAAAAAAAAAACTGCATTTTTCAATCAAGGATTACGGAGGAGGTTACGACAATAGAGCTCCTTCCAACACAAATGGGCCAGCTTGACGCGGCAAGTACCACCCTCTCACATGGGCGCAGGCAGCTTTTGGCCTAGGGAAAGGCGAAAATCTTAATTTAGGGTCAAGATGTCTGGCACAATGAATATATTTTTCAATAGTTATTAGTGAAATAGTTCCAAAATGCATTTATACGTGTATTTTTCAGTATTATATATTCAAGGTCCAGGGGCAGAGGGCTGCTGCTCTCTCTTGATCCTACCTCGCTACGCCCATGCGGCTTCTCACATAAAATCGAAGTAAAGAAACAGTATCACCACTGTTTTACGTTTCATGTGATGAGTGAGAGCGTCGAAGGCGTAATCTGCCTCCTTCCCTTGTTCCCTCTCATTCCTTCCCACCTATACCTTGGCACAATTCTTCTGTTATACTTCAAGAATCGGAAGCGTTCATAGGTTGCGGTTTCTGCTTACCATCACGTGGACCGTATGCATGTTTGCCAATCAACATAATCTTCTAAGCGTTAACCCGGTTGCGTTCGGAGCCCGGGGTCTGTTTGCCTGTAAAAAAACTTACGAATGAACCTTTTTAGGTATATTGAAACTAAATAAAGGTGAAACATGCTGCGGCGTAATCGTCTTATAACTAATATCATAAAACTGCAGTGTAACCAATATTTAAAGAAGGGATTTGTTACAGTGTTACTAATTTTTATTTTTGTACATGGTGCTGCCAACTCCAATGTACAGATCTTTTTCTGTTTTTCAAGTATCGCACAAAAACTACGAACGACTTTAATGAAATACTGGTTTTAAAACTTATAATAAATATTTATTCTGCCTTAAGCGCCACAGGTCGCGGGTCTATTCCCGCTTGTAGGAGATGTTTGTATACATCATACACGCATGTTTGCCGGTCTGGTTGTATTTGTCCTTGTCATTGTGTATGTTTCCGGACCTCCAACACAGGATATATCTATCCTAACTAGGGCGTTTTAGTAAAAAAATACACAATTCAATTCGATGTATTAAAATAATCTTTTTTAGGGTATCAGTCAAGAGTCGACTCCAAGGATCCCTGGTGGTGGTGACTCTGTCTTTCCTCGTGACCACGTCCTTGGTACAGGTGGACACCGACGATTGGCAGAACACATTCTTCATAATAACCATGGTCAGCGTTGTTGTTATGACTGGTAAGTATATTTTATTTATTTCACAAACTTTGAATGTCATATTTTTTTATATCGAATCAATATCCTAAAAATAAGTTTTAAACTTCTGGTTCTAAAAATGACGATACTTTAATACAACTTTTCACCCCCCCTTTAAACCCCTTTAAACCCCTCACAACCCTTTTTTCCCATTAAAAAGTGCCTGCCTGCCTGTGTCCTTTCTCAGGCTCCATACTATCTGTGTACCAAATTTCATTGAAATCGGTTCACTAGTTTTGGCGCGAAAGCGTGACAGACAGACAGAGTTACTTTCCAATTTATAATATTAGTAAGGATTAGTAGAAAATTGGTGGCATATTATATAATTTTGTAAGCAAGAAATATACATTCATACATCGTGAGATAGGTGCAGCCCGCTGACGGACAGCGGTGGCTTAGTAATAATAGGATTCCATTGGCAACCGTTTGGTACGGAATGTACCCTTGTATCGTACCCTTTATCGCCGATTTCGTTATAAGACACTACCACTTTTAAATTAAGTTTCACGGTGATACCGTAAATTTCGAATTGCTTAGGCCCGCGGCCCCACTGCGGCGCTCGCTGTGCACGGCTACGCAACGCATGCTAGCTGCATGGGTTCGT
The DNA here is from genome assembly GCA_023373885.1 of Hestina assimilis. Taxonomy (NCBI): domain Eukaryota; kingdom Metazoa; phylum Arthropoda; class Insecta; order Lepidoptera; family Nymphalidae; genus Hestina; species Hestina assimilis. The sequence continues at coordinate 9,412,016 of CM041747.1, read as the reverse complement.
TTCTTTGACAATGTAGGGCTAGTAATAACAATGACGTCAATTCGCGCACAGCGTTTGCGTGGAATTCAGACAACACTATCACATAAATTTTCGTGCAAAGCTAAATGCTTACTTTGCCTCTCCGTGCGCAGCGGTGGGGCCGCGGTCTTCTTTTGGTTTTACATGTTTCAAATGACATCGATCATAAACAGTAATTCTTATTGGATTTTATTATTTTAATCATCTATTTTGATTCAAACTAACACACAGGTGACCCATGCCGCATACGTCGTCTGTGGGACAAAGTCAAAACGACATTTTTAATTACACTGCTGGTTCTGCTACGCTACGGATTTTATAGATCATAACAATTATGGTTTTCGTATTGAAAAAAAAGATTAACTACCAATATTCGAAATAAGGTTTTAACCGTGATATATACCGTGTCGAAAATATTTTATTGTAATGCATTTCAATATATTAAATCATTATTAACATTTCTGTCCTTCCTATAAATCGTTATCAAAAACACACGAGCAATAAATATCATATAATTAAATGTATATTGAGACACTGGATTACTAAACTATAGATATATTTTATATATTGTTGAAAATCCTTTCTAAAAATAGCGCCAATAAATTTGGAGTCTCGTATAATAAAAAAATATTAATTAAACTTAATGTTATAGGCGGGATATTCTTTTCGAAGATACCAAAATATTTTCCTTTTTTCCGGACAGTACTAATTTATAAACCTGCGCGGGTGTGCTCTCAACTGGTTTTTATTTTGTTAATCGGTCCTCTACAGACAGTGCCAATAAAAAGGAGATAACAAATAAGATAAGAAATCGTCTTAATTTATATACAAAATATTAAAAAAAGATGTTCATTTTTAGATTTAATAAATTAAACAAAAAACCCGACTGCATTAATAATACCTCCTAAAATGCTAAAATCTAGCTCTATCATAACTACTATAATATAGATATCACTTTAATGTTGGTAAAGGTGCAGTATGTATCGAAAAATTGTAATCTTACTTTTCGTCTTATTTTGTTGAGTTCTACAAGGAATCATCATCATATTTTGGCGCTACGACCTGTGATGTTCGCTTTAAATATCTTTGCTTCTGCAGAACCTATATGAAAATAAAGTACTCTATGTGGAATGTAAATAAAGTGTGATATGAAATCCGTCAAAAGGGTCCGCGTGTCACAAAGAAATAGACACACATACATACGTACATACATACGCTCTAAAACAAGTAAAAAACGAGCACTTTTGTATTTTATACGTATGATACGAGAGACTTGATTTCTTCAACGCTTGTATGATGACTATTTTTTATTAAGTATTGTATCCTGTCGAGGTTGTCACATATTAATTTAGTAAAACCTCGACCTGTGACTGTAATCATCCTAAATTTTAAAATTCCTCAAGTCTCGCGCTTCTTAGTATTATTCCCGATATTTCCTCAGAGTCTGTTTATTACATTTATCCGGATTTGACAGGCTACTAATTTTTACACAGAGCCATTGCCATTTGACCTCTGCAACCCTGAGGGCAAACCAGTAACTCGTTGGATGAGAGCAAATAACCTATTAAGAGTTAATGATTATAAACAGATGTTATGTGATAACAACCGGGATCAAACTTACCGTGCTCTCCAGGCGCGGGCTTGAGAAGGCCCTCAAGGACTAACGCCCCGACCGAAACAGATTTTTTAAAATTCTTTGTTTAACGAGCTTCGTCACTTAAAAGCGATAAACTTAAATTTAAGCCCAATCTAACAAGTTTGAAAAGTGCCTTAGCTTCTTCCGATTACAGATGGGCCAAGACACTATTCATTCCACCAACTTCTCTAAGAATAGGATGTGACATAAATCCTAATCCTGTAAAAAAATTTAGAGGTCTGGAGGATTGTCATCAAATTATTTTCCAAATAAAATGAACAGTTTCTTTCAGTCAGTTTCAGTCGAGTTTTTCAATAAATTATTTATTACGCAACAAAGTAAATTCTTTTAGTATTTCAAAAACAAGAATAATCAGAAATTATATTTTAACAGGTAAAGGTGAAACAGCGAAAACAACATATCAAAGGAAAATATGTTTACTAGTGTTTATTAGTCGGAATTTGAAAGATTTTTTTCCAAAGTCTCTATTGTGGGAACCCCTCTTTTGTGGAGGTCCCGGGGCTGTCGCCCTGGTTGCCCTCCCCTAAATCCGGTCATGACATAAATACTTCATACCGTAATGATTAATTCCGAACACATTCCATTAAAATGTGATACGGTCGTCAAACTCCTCAAGGAATTAAAGCTAAATTACCAGCGACCACTATAAATCTAATAAAAACTATAGCTCAGATGGCTGAAGTCGGTTGCTTTTTTTGTCAGTCCAATTTTTTATTTGATTTATTTACTGACCAAGTTCTCAGAGACATATGAGTGACTCATGCTTTTTTAAAGTAGTTACCATAAATTTTGTACCATCGTGTGTATCAGCTTGCCGTTTATGCTTTAATTTGTTATCTTTATAGAGGAAATCAAAGTTCACCTTTAATGCCAGATGTCAACGACTCGGTGGTTTTATTCAGGTCCCTATTCCAATCTCAAAGGTCCAAAATTTTACTTGGTTTTATTTTGAATAAACTTTATTATTTATAGCTCACTTTAGTGCTAATTCATCTGACGTTTCTCAGCCGGCAGTTCATATTTTATTCTTTTTTAAAAAATATTTACTTACAATATTTTTATAAAAAAATATATTTATATATAAAAAATACTAAATGCATGTTAAGTTAGCCTATAATTGGGGTATATAATTTATGTCGTAGACACGTAAGAATGTAAAATAGAAATAAGAAAAGAATAGTATACAACGTTGGCTTCCTATTAAATAAATAAATAATATTTTATCTATGAATAAATGTAATATGTAATATGTAAAATTTTTGGTCATAAATTATACGTCATTTCCTTCCTCACAGTTTCATTAGTACTTATGTTAATAATTATACATTGACTTTATTGAGATTTAGGATTAATTTGTTTATTAAATTAAATGATTTGATAGAAATCTTAAAATAATAACAATTTTATGCGTATCATAATAATGGAGAATTTACAATAAAATATGATAATAACGTATGGATATACATAGGCATCATAAAAATGATGAGTAAGTCACTAAGAAATGTGACAACAAATTTATATATTATATTAAAACTCATCTAATAATAGTACGTTATAATACCAAACTAGTATGATCGCGACTTTTTCAGCATGCACTGCAGAATTATGTTTTGTTCAGCCGTTCAAAGCAATGGATTTACGGAAATACATTTTTCAAGCGACAATATCTATATAATTATGTGAGTTAAATTATTATTATAATTTAATTATTTGACAGATATCATTCGCTTTGTTAGACCTCTAATCACAAACAACATCAGTATTACAATTTTTTTATCCCAAACCGGTTGATGACTTGATCCTACACCGATCACAAGTTCCCAAAGTAGCAAATTTTGTCTTAACTTGCAGTATAATATTTTTATTTTTCTTACCAAATTCCGTGTTTTTTTTAACTTTGCTATGAGAAATGAATTCCTCACATGCTGCTGATATACCATATAATATACATATTGTGAAAAACTTACGCTGCCTGCTTTAGTAAGCTGATAAAAAAAACTACCAAAGCATTTTCTCTATTTTCCTTAAACATCAATGATCGCGGGTTCGATATTTGCTTGGGGCCCTTTGTATTAATCTAAACACACATTTATTTTGGTCTGAGCAGTTGAGCTTCTGTTTATGAATTTCTGAACCCCGGTTCAGTACATAACTATCCAAATGGGGACCGTTTAGCCAGTAGCGTTTATTTATTTGTTAAAAATCTTGTAGCTGGTGATTTAATTGAAAACACCCATGGTGGTTTTATTTCTAAAACTTTGGGAATAAGAGCACTTTAAATATCGACTGTCATATTCATATAAAATATTAAGGACGAGCTAATATTATTCAAGGCAACTTTTTATATATTTTTTATATGAATTTATAAAATCTAAAAATAAAATTCGTTTTTAGCTTGAACTGCTTTGAACTAATGAACAATTTTTTTTTTTATATTTATATCTTTACTATTAGAAACTTACTGTTACTAGTAAATATCTATTAAAGAAATTTCCTGAGAGATTTTTATTGATCGTAGAAATAAATAGGTATAATCTCTTTCTCGTGCGTTATCACATCAGATTAGGTCTGGGCCTTTGAGCTTCCGGTGTTCAAACTCATCGACTAACTTGTACATGTTTTTGTGTACTTTTGGATCACACACAGGATAATTTTTTTAATACTAACCGATTACTTTAACATATTTTATATTTCATTTATTTTTTCCTGAAATTCGAGTAAGGACAAATTTGTGTCGATACATACAAACGAAGGAAAACCTTTTGTGACTTTTAATGGTTCTACAAACAATAAATGAAGTATGTTAAGGTTAACCGTAAATATAAACAATTATCAGTATGATGTATTATCATTAATTATTTTATAATCTTTGATATTCTAGATCTTCATAAATATTAGCGCTGCTTTATTGCTTTATTTAATCTGGCCCTGTATGCAAATGTATAGCGTGGTCTGATGTAGGTTAAGTGATAAAATCTTGCTGCACTTTGATATTCCTATTTTCTACGTAAAGGTCTCGGTTACGTAAGTAATACATAAGCATACGATTTACATAAGCGTTGTTTTGATAAAATAAATGGATATTGTTAATTACATTTGTTCGGAATATAAATAAAACTATTTCGTGTATTCATTAAATTCCGTACATCGATGATCCGAATCATAGAGAAATGAAGACATTTAACATTATATAACATTAATAAAACCCAAGGGGTTTTGTTACTTACATTATAGTTTATATGATAAAGCCTAAAGGCAAATGGATCTGTGAATCCTGTAATCAGTAACACACAAAAAAACTTAATTATTTCTAAACGTTGTTTTGTTAGATCGCTCGTTGAATTCACGTAAAATTTTCACGTCCAGATTATAAATTAACAGCTTTAACATTACACATCCATGCCAATATTGTGAAAGTGAAACTGTTTAATTGGATACAGTTTTTTTTACTCAATCACCGGAAAATGGCTCAACGGTTTGGATTGGAATAATATGAATTGAGATCATATAGTTTACAAGATACTTTTGATCTGATAAAATAATAATTACATAAAATGTCGTCTAAAGAACTATATCGTCAACTGAAACATCATGCGATATTACAAATGATTGTTTTATTCAATAATTGTTGCATTGCTCGTAAATTTCTCACTGAACCCAAGTCTGAAGTCCACGCAGATAAGTTTCTCAGGCAGATCCTATATTCAATATGTTTTACGTTCCAAGGACTAGCCCAGAATCGATAGTATCGAGAAACAGCTCTTAGTCAGAATTGTAAACAAGGAAACTATTGTTTTAAAAACTGTTGCTATTTTGTTTTGGAAAATTGTAATCTCTAAGAGACATATACATATAACTTATTACATATAACATTAGAGATGACTAGTAACTTGTAACTTACAGCGTTCAATTGCGTAGTTGTAAAATTATTATTATTTCAATATAATTACACCGCTCATTATCTTTGTTCGCGCGCATTTCAACTAATTACCTTTAAGATTTTCAACTTACAATTTTCTATTTCTTTATGCAAGCAAATAATATATTTATCAACATAGTTATCGTCAGCAAACACTTTGACGACATTGTGGCGCAGCGGTAGCGAACCTGCCTTAAACGCCACAGGTCGCAGGTTCGATTCCCGCTCGGAGCATAATATGTTTGTGTTGAGCATGCAAGCATATTTTCCGGTCTGGGTGTATTTGTCCTTGTACGGGTATCGTATATGCGCTCGGAGCGCTGCCTGCATCTCCGATGACGTCCTTAGCCGTGGTTTGGCTTCGCAGGAGACACCCTAAGGACGGAATCAAATTTGAGCCCGCGAGGGCTGCCCCTTTTCACGGCTGAGTCTCTGTACTCGGGCCCCCGCTCGGTGACGCTGTCAAGGCCAGTAGAGCCAACAGCAATACACATTCCGAGAAAAAATTTCCTTGTATGTGTTTCCGGATCCCCGACACAGGATATCACTATTCTAATGGGGGCCGTTGAGTGTGCAGCGTTTAAACATAAATGATTTTTTTCTTCCAGCTGCCAGCGCCGTGTTCATCGGAGGTTTGGTGGGCATAGCGAGCAAATTCTCCAAGGAATACATGGCGGCTGTTGTCAGTGGTCAATCTCTTGGCGGTATCATAGCTGCTATAGCACAAATTATATCACTCGGCTTCAAAATATCGCCACTTCACAGCGCCCTAATATATTTCTGCATCGCTGATATCATGGTTATACTATCACTGATATCGTACGTGTTCCTATATAAGATTGACTTCTTCACATATCATATTCTGAGGGGTTGTGGTGGGATGGCGACTAATCGACACCGGGATTCGTCTATGCTTGTGATAATGAAGAAGATTTGGGTTTACGCGTTCAGTATTTTCGCCGTCTTCGGTATATCCATGGCTGTGTACCCGGCTGTTACGGTCCTGGTCGAATCTCATCCAGTGACTACGGGGACAGATTGGAATAGTAAGTAATAGTATTTTTGTACAATGAAAATTTTTCCATAAACATTTGGACGCAAATAAGCAACACCATGTCAACCCACACGAATGTCATTTCGAGAAAAACGCGTTTGAAAATTTTGAACAACTTGCTTTATATGATTTTTTTAATGTATTGGTCATGTTTTTGGTAATTTCAGATTTATGTAAGTTATTTTACTTATTTTCACAAAAATAAGTATACAAACTGCATATTTCGTATATAATATAACCCAAAACGTTTAACATAATACATAAATTGCATGATTAAAAGATGGCTTTTTAGAAGTTTTAAAGCTTTTGTAGGGTACAAATATTAAAGAAAAATGTTTTTCAGCCATTTACCAACACTTCTGCATATATAACTCAGATTTTTTCAATTTTGTGGTTTGACATGGTATTGCTTATTTGCGTCCATTTACAATACATGACCGCTATGGTGCAGCGGTAACGATTTAGCGAACCTGTCTTAATCGCCATTGTGTACGGTTTCGATTCCTGTTCGGGGCATATATTTGTTTTCCGTCTGGTTGGTTGTACTTGTATGAGTTTCTGGACCCCCCACACAGGATATAGCTATCTTAATAGGGGCCGTCAAGTGTCAGTGTGATAACGATGTTTTTATGCCACTAAAGTGGAAAAGAAGTATACAGTTTGCCTGATAAAAAGCAGTTACCGTAACTTATGTTCACAGTAACACTAGTACAGTGGCATCAATATGCGTTACCACCAATGATAAGGAGGATAGCGGAGGAGGAAACGGAAATGGGTTGGGGGTTTGGTCATCCCTCACCTCTCACCTTGATTATCGATGACTAATTAAAATGACATTGACCTCAATATTCTGTGTGTCAGCGAACTGTAATCGAATCTGCGACCAACGGCTACAAAACAGTGTCATGGCCAAACTAACGAGCCACGACGATTATTTACTTTGATTTTTTTGTGAAGGCATCACAGAAGTTTTTAATTTAAAAACTGGATAATTTAAAAGGATCATCTTCTGCCTGCAAAATGGTTAGATTCGAATATAAGATCAAAACTCGGCTGTTGACATTAGTTTTCATTTGTTTATGATAACTAAAGTGAACCTTAAGAATAAAAAATACAAACAAAATATCGAATATATTATTATGAATATATATATAAGCAGAAAAAAACAATCTATTTGGAATCAGTGAAATGAGCTTCCTGACGAGGTTTTTCCTACACGCTACAGTACGGGGTCTTCAAGGGCTGAAAAAGTTTTTTTGGGGTCTACAATACGCATGCGATATCTCTGGGATAACAGCGTTTATTGATTACGCTTACCATCAGGCGGACTACGCATGTTTGTCACCATCGTGGTGTAAAAAAGTATTTACTTTTTGTGATGATTGATGATAAAGTTTCGTTGTCCTTTATTGATATGATTAAATAATTACTGGGCAGAAGAGGTTTAAGAACTAATATCTCGAGGTTGGCAACGCGTGAGTGGCACCTACTAATGGTGCTGCAAGCGCTCATAGGCTGCGGCAGCCACTTACTATCAGGTGGGCCGTATGCTAGTTTGCCAATTTGCAACATAAAAAAAATTAAAAAATAAATAAAAAATAACATTGCTAACATATGTTAAAATTAGTATTTATTTACTTTAAAAGATATATGAAAATTATTATACATCGCTTGTGCTATAAAGTTTATATTTGTATATTTCAGATATATTTTTCGTGCCTGTAGTGAATTATCTGATATTCAACTGTGGTGATTACGCTGGACGTCTCGTTGCTGGATTTTTATTGAGGGTCAGTGGTGACGTATTTACTAATTAGTTACAACATTTTAAGGATTTCCATTATCTTATAAATGCTAAATAATGACACTCATGACTGAAATAATAAAGTATTAAATGGGTAGCCTGGAAGTAAAGTGGTCTATCACACAATATTGAATTTTTGAGTTTTTAGAATAAAACCACTTTTTTTTGTGTCGCTGTCGGTCGTCATGACGAATGTCGGTTGGCAAACAGGCAGACGGTCCGTCTGATGGTAAGCAGTCAAACTGGTGGTAGGTCTTTAGTTGCAAGAGGACGGCTAGGTAGGTACCACCGCAGTGTCAAATATTCTAGCGCCAAATAGTAGTGCTCAGGCATTACTGTGTTCCGGTTTGAAGGGCACTGTAGGCTAGTGAAATTACTGGGCAGAGGAGATTTAAGAATCGAATATAATATCTCGAGGTTGGCAATGCGTGAGTGGCACCTACTAATGGTGTTGCGCGCGCTCATAGGCTACGGCAACCGCTTACCATCAGGTGGGCCTTATGCTTGCTTGCCAACTGTAGCTTAAAAAAGTGCTGCATATACCACTTTAACAAAATCTTTTAAAACAAAAGAAAGCGACTATTATTAATATAATTTGCTTGTAAATTTCCAGCCCAATAACCAGTGGATAATAGCAGGGGCCAGCGTACTAAGGATCATTGGGATACCTATGTTGATGCTCTGCAACGCGCAGCCAAGGAAGCATCTCCCCGTAGTGTTCCTGTGGGACTACGAGTACATAATAATAATGATAATATTCGCGTTCACAAATGGATATTTGACAAACATCGTCATGATCAACTCGACAAGGTAAGGCTTTATTTCCTTCTCTTTCCCTTTTGTCATCTTCATAATTATGTTACATGTTAATTATATGGTTAGATAAGTCAACTTGAAGTTTTATTTTAAATCTTTGTTTAAAAAATTTCTTCTGCATCAAAACCATAGAAGTGTTAATAATAAGGTGTTTGAAGTCTCATATTCGCATAATCTTGTCGCCACAATTGTGACTTATAAGCCATAAGCGGTGCGAGCATGCATTAGTGTCGACTATTCACTTGGTTTACCATTGCTGTGTAAGCATTTCACTATCCGGAGCGGCACAAGTGCACATAGAAATGAAATGTGAAATTTATCGTCCTTCTCTGCGAATGTATGTACTGTGTTTCCCATACACACATTGGCCCATACACACATTTTATGGTTTTGTTGGTTATGTTTCGTAACAAATAAGCGACTTTTTTTTTGGAATGTGTATTGCTTTTGGCCCTACTGGCCTTGCAGCCGTCACCGAGCAGGGAGGCCCGAGTACAAAGACCCGGAAAGGAAAAAGGGACAGTTTTCCCGGTGAATTAAATTTGATTCCGTCCGTAGGAAATAAGCGACTTTTAAAATTTCTAGTACCTTATTATTAAGATTACTATGATCAAAACTTTTTCTCCCCTAAATAGTAATAGTATATATAAATATGTACTTATAAATAAGATTAAATATGTGCATTTAAACAGTATTTTTAAGTAGTTGTATATGTATTTGTTAGTATTGTCCAAAGTGAGGTTTAATTGATTGTGATTGTTCCGTGTAATTTTACAGGGTAGTCGAAATGCACGAAAGGGAGAAAGCGTCGTCTGTCATCGCGACAATGCTCAGCGTGGGGCTGACAGTTGGGGCGGCTGTGGGAATGTTGCTAGTGCGAATCCTATAAATGTTACAATTATTTAATTTATTTTAAGGTATAACGACTAATGAGATTATGTTGACAAAGTTTTAAAAAATGTCAAACATAAAAATGTTATTAACATAATAGCTAAAATTTTAATATCCATTGCACATTAGTATTGCACATTAATATAGTATGTAAGCAAAAATGAGTATGAAATTGATGTTTGACATAATATAATTCGTTATACAGCAGTGTTTGAAAAAATGTATGTTTCATTTTTCGCCTAATTATTTAATAATTTAATCAATCAATTTTTAATATTAAACTAATCATAATAAATATAAACTTTATTTTCGGAATATATTTCAATTATTTGAATTTCCACACAAATGTGAACACATCTTTGCACTTGATGTCTTACGATTTTTTTTACACGAATGAACTATATTAATGAATATTGTATTCTTATAAACACTACATAATATCTATAGAAGCCCAGGCTTGGAGAATCGAATTAAAGAAATTACTTCGAAGAGACATTGTAAATGAAAAAACATTTGATCTCATGACATTGAAATAATAAATAATAATTTTGTGATATTATATTCTTATGTTTATTAGAATATAATTTTATTGTGATTTTTTATTTTAGTTAAGCTTAATTTTTAAAGTTTTTTTAAGCAATCTAAGATGAAGTATTTATAATGTATATAGACTTATAGACAATTATATAATGACAATGTTTTTGATAGATAAAATATTTTTAATTCAATTGTGTTTTGCTTATATTATTTGAAAATACGAAAAAATTGTGTATTTTATTATAGTGAATAAGTATTTAAAAAATTTACATGTGATCCGTCATTTAGTTTGATACTTTAAAAAATATTCGTAAAACGTTTTATCATCTTATCAATATTAAATATTTTTTGTATGTTTCTAGAATATGATAGAATGTACTTAAATTCTACATAATCACAATCTTTGAATTTCAATACATGGTTAGCTTTTTTAGGGATTTTGCATAAAACATCTATAAATTATGTCATGTTATGGGACAGTTGTAGAATGGTGACAAAATGGGGGTAGTAATGCATTTTAATATAATGTATTGATGACATTTTGAAACATGAATTGTCTGCGTCTGCTTGAAAAAAAAAACCGCGATTGCGGTAGTAACAAATTAATAGTGTAGGTTTACTCTGTGAGATGTAATGTTGTTCTGATAGCTTAAATTCCTGCGCCCTCTATTCCTCCTTTGAGTCATAGAAAAGAGTAGAAGTAACCAATCGTCTCCTTGGACCTTGCTAAATACTGATAAATGAATTAATATAGTACCTACATTTTGAACTATTTAACGTATAATAATTATTATTATAATGTAACAACAAAAAAATAGTAATTTAACAAACAATCTCCCCACACCCTGTCTCTAAATTAGGATTTTGCCGTCTCCCTGTACCCATGCCGATGACTTATAGTCTTAATTGTTTGCTATCGATGTATAAATAAATTATAGCGTATCAAAAATTAATCATATTAATAAATTTCTGTAACGTGTAATCTAAATTTGATAAAATAATTCTGTTTAATCTCATTAGTTTAAAGATTATAAATAAAATATATTTCCTTTATTTATAGTTTGGCTGTGATTATTATTCTACAGGTCGTACAGCTATTTTAGTATAAATAAAAAGCTTTAGTAGTTCAATATAAATATGGTAGCATCGCTTATTTTAAAGTAATTTGTCAGAAATGTAATTAAATAATTAATATTATTCGTCCTTCCATGGTATAAAACTAGCGGAACATAAGTTGAACCAAAATGGCGGTCGTCCGCGCAGGTACAGCCATGGACAAAAATGTTAAACCTATACTTAACGGTTGCCCGGAAAATTCAAACTTATTAAATGAAAAATATATGATTTCGTCTTATTCAAATTGTTTTTTTTTTATTAAGTGTGAAAACAGAACTAAGTACATAATTTAATTGTGGTATCTTCTAAATTCAATTCCTTATTTATTAATTATTATTATTAATTACTAACATAGTATAAAAAATTGTATAGAAAAAAGGTCGTTCGGTGTTATTAAATGTAAAAATAAATAAATTAATTAATTTGATATCGATTAAAAAGAACTTAAGAAAACTGTGCGCCAGTAGCCCCCAGGGTCGGAATTCGACTGAGTGGGGGCTAGCGTCGCCGCGTTACTATTGTTACAGGCGCCACTTCATTTTTTTTTTTCGGAATGTGTAATGCTGTTAGCCCTACTGGCCTTGACAGCGTCACCGGGCGGTCCACTTCATTGCGCACTTCGATTGAGACCCAAAAATGTCTTAGGTCTTAGTTCAACTTATGTGCCGCGAGTTATACGAGTTTATCGCGTAATAAATATTGTTCTATACTCCATACTATGTTTTTAATATTGAAATGTAATAATTAATTATTACTTTATTCGTTATTATATTGTGTAATGTTGTATGACTAAGATTTTATTAAATATGAAACATATAAGTAGTGATAAGACGAATTAATAATCCTGTTTAATAGAAAATTAATAAATTTTTATTTCTTATTAAACTATTCAACATTGTAAATATAGAAAGTTGTGATGCTATACAGTGGTAAGTCACTTGCAACTTTTTTCTATGCTACTCAATCTTTTGATGTTTTCTTAATAATAATTGTGTTTATACAATTTTTACTGATTCTATTTTATTACTGATTAATTTTACTGATTTCATTTTAGTTTCCTATATTTTTTTAATCAAAAATCGGTATCATTGTGACTGTGAAGGATTCAAGTATTCTTGTATTCAATTTAGTATGCCTGTATTCAATGTCCTATAAATAATTATTATAAAAGTTAATATATACTTTAAGTATTAGAATAAGTGATGCACGGGGGTATAAAGGTGTAATAAAATTAAGGTTTGTAATGTTTAATCTAAAACTATGTATATGTAAATAAATGTTGCATAGTAATTAAATTTAGCAATAATTTTGTTATATACTTACGATATAAAAGCTTACAATTTTTTTATTATTTCAAAATAATTTAGGATTTCACCAAAAACGAATCAGTGTTTAAAAATAAGAAAATAGAATTTATCGTAAAGCAATATTTTTAAAAACTGATTTGATTCTGAAGAGAATCAAATCAGTTTTTAAAATTTTATTTGAAGATAAGTGTTGTTTGGCAAAGGACATGAATACTTTCTTGTATCTTAATATATTGTAGTCCACGTGGAGTCGGCGGTAAAGTCTATTATAAATATGAGTATAGTGAAAATAAAAATGAATCGTTTGTAAAACTCCATACTTTAAACATTTCTTTTGAAACATTATAACCTATATATACCTTTTGAAACATTATACTCTATATATTATGAGCTATATTTTATTAGTAATAGCCAAAAAAACTTTTTTTGTTTTTAAAAGAAAAACGTTCTTAAGCCTATAAATTATTAGATACTTTATTTTTATTCTGTCGTTTATCGACTTTTTACCATGCATTAAAGAGTGTTGCTAAAAGTTGACTATGATTGTAAAATTTTCTTGGTTTACTAGGGTTTAAGCTAAGGAAACATGTACATATAGTATAAAAAAATATGCCTAACGACAGTCTCACATCAAACACATTGCGTAGAATGTAAATATATAGTTTAGTATGTAGATATTTAGATGAAAATTAGAAAAACTATGTACCCAAGCTTATATTAATGTGCCACTTCACTTTACGTGGACATAATATATATGAATCGCAAATATCTCTTCCACACTAGTTACTGAAGTACAAGCTCATATTTGAAATATTTATTTTCAAAGGTGTGTAATAAAAACAAAACATTTTATTATTCGTCGATTCGAGTCTATTTCAATTGTAAAATATACTAAGATTGAAGGAAAGCGGATATCTGGTTAATTATGTCTTGTCTTTTACACTTAATTATAATTTAAAATGTATTTAAAAAATATTTAATTATGGCCAATTTACTATTAAAAAACCTATTGTTTCGAAAATGAATAAAGCCTATTTTAAAATTTACTAATTGTATAATAAATTTTAAATATGAAAAAATGCATTATAAATGGTAGTTTTACTTAAACAGGTAGAAGACAAACTGAATATGACGATTCAAATTTGCTGCTTGAATAAAAACATATTTAACAAGTAATAAATAAATAAATTTTAAATTTATAATTAGTAGAAAGTAAACTTACATATGCTTTATTGTTCATATACGTCTATCAATATTTACGCGAAACTTATAAGGTATATAATATGATCAAAGTAGATTTTAGACATTATCGTAGTAAAAATTGATGCTTCACGCTACATGCTGTAACCATTAAGTGTTATTATATTGGTTAGTAATTTTATTGGATCACATGTAGATTTGTCCTATCCATTTTATTAAACTTGAACTAATTCATGTCTAGATGTTAACAAAATAAGGATTTAAAATATCTTGCCACCAATCCAAATATATTTATGTACATAATTTATTTTCAAATCATTCCGTCTTAGAGTAGTGTTAAATAATATCAATGTATTTTATCTAGATCTCAAAATATCTAAAAACTATAACAATTTTAAAATGTTTGCGTTTAAAATCATGTGGTATTTGTTATATTTTTACTATTATATTTGTATTTTATATTTAATCAAAATTGAACATAATTAAATTACTCTGGTATTTTATGAAACAATGTAAGAATCTAAATAGCTTTGATAACATAAAAGTTATATCGATATTAAAAGTAACAAAAAAATTATTTATATATCATCAAATATATTATTTAATGACTTATCCACATGATTTTAATCACAAATTGATCTTGCCTGTAAAAAAGATTAGCTTTTGTATTAACTCTATTTAATGTTGTAAACTCGATGTTACCAGTACATATGTCAAGTAATTTATTATTATTTAAATTTAATTATATGACCATAACAATTGTGTACTGATTGTTGTTAAAATTATATCTAAAAAAATTATAAGTAATACTTAAAAAAAACCTTTTCGTTTACGTTTTTGCTTTATCGTAATATTTAATACACATTCTTATGTAGATTATTCATGAATAAATAGTTTTTTTTAATTCCCGAAGTACAAAAATGTAAGCGCAAACATTATATTCTATGTTACCATAAATGTCTAACTACAAAAATGTTTAGTTATTATATGTAATACTAGGTAATAATTCAATTTAACAATGTATAACATATCTCATAATTTGTGTCAATAAAAAGTTATATATTCAATAACTTAGTACATGTTATTTAATACTTAATGTAAAAAATCCTTTTAAAAAACAGACCGCCTAAGTTATAAGGAATTGGTACAAAAATATGAAAAAATCCAGTCGATGTGAACCACGCACAGTGGAAAAGTTCCACAGTTTTATGAAGAATCTTAGACTTGAAGACCTATTCAAAGATACGTCACACATACATACATCAATTTTATTTTCAACCCTGTCTACCATAAAAAAGTATACCCGACATTTCAACCGGAATTAAAAAAGAAAACTATTTCTTTTTTATTGAGTAAATAAAACAGCGAATATCAGTCGATTCCTTTAATAAATTATGTCATGTAAAAAATAAAATCACAATTTACAACTATTCAATGTAAGAATGGACATTATCATGTGAAGCGATAAGTAATTATAAATATTACACCGAACATTCCAGGCACCATTGGTCACTGATCACTACAAAATATTTTGTAAATATGCCGATTTTATATTTAGCGTACAAATTGTTGGTATTCGATAGCAGTGGCGTAGCTAGGGGCAGACAGCGACGCTCAACCGCACTCGGAGATCTTAAGGCCGCTGGAGCACGGTCACACTAAGAACTTAAACGTCAAAGTCCTAAACTAAACCAAATTTTTTTTTAAATTTGGTTAAGGGCATTAAAGGCAGGTTCGGGTCTGCATTAAAATTGGAGGAGGGGGATATCTATCTGAAACTGAATGTCACAGTCTTTCATAGATTTTCATAGAATATTTAAATTCGTAATTTTTTTCAGAAGCAAAAGCCTCCGGGTTTTATTAACACCACTCTTGCACTACATCTAGAATTGATTAAAATTCATCAAGACTCATCGTAAATGTTTAAAGAAGTATTGAAATGAAAACATTTGTTATAATTTTTGTAATTTGTATTTCTGTTATGTTTATTTTCGTTTATTTTAGTTATTATTCGGGCGGGCTTACAAAATTAAATATCGCTCCGGACACATATATGACCTTAGCTACGACACTGTTCAAACATGCAAATAATCATAAAGTATAGCACCAATTTGAGCATTTAAAATTTTTACCTTGTACAAAATTAATAGCAACAAAATAAGCAATATTTAGTTTATATTATAAAGTACGACTTGACGTTACGACGAGATCTAAAAGAAAATTAATGTAAAAAAAAATGTAAATTTTTAACACAACCTATAATATATAGCATTTTGTTTATAACAATAAAATTAATTAATTAAATTAATAAAGACTCATTAATTAATAAATTCACTATAACAATAAAATATCAGCATAAAAAATAATATTTTGTAGTGATGTAATAAATGTATACAAATTAAGGGCACTATATACAGAAGTATATAACGCATTTATTAATAATAATTGCTACCATATTAAGCAACATACGCCAGGGTCTTATCCCTAATCGTGACTCGACTGTGAGTATATAATCATAATGAGAGATAAAAATATTAATACAAAAATGTACTAATATATAATTATGTTTTACAGCACAAAATATAAATGTATACTTTTTCAATTGTTAAAACTGAAAAAAATTAACATAAGAAATTATACCAACTACACAGGTCACAGATAAATAAAATATATCAAAAACGCACACAGAACTGAGAAAAACTTATAACTACACCAATTTTATTCAACCCTGTAAAAATAAAAATAGAATAAAAACCTATGATGTCAATGTCTTTTAATGAAATTTTGATATGTCTACCAAAAGCCTTAGTCAAATGGAAAAAATTTAGGAGGCCATTACAAATAATGCTAGAGTAAAAAAAAATATTCTATTTCGTCCCTAATATCTATAATTCGACCGTGTTGCGCAGAAATGATTCAACCCACAAACCAAAGAAAGTTAAGGTACCAAAAATTAAATACGATTTTTTATATAATAAAAACTTATTTAATTCCGTTAATCAAAACGATTTTTTTTACTATCTGAATGAAAACTTCACTTTTTGTCCCTTGTACGAGGGAGAAAAGTGCCAGATTCTCTCTCGGCAAGATGACTCACTACCTCCCGGTAACTTAGAAAGTAGGACAGGACCAGGAGAAAGGAGGCACTTGCCACCCGCGATTTTCGCAATAATCGTGACCGAATCTACTCTTCTCCCTAGACGCGGGATGTCCTATTTTACAATCCACAAGTGGACGTAAATAAGCAATACCATGTCAACTCACACGAATGTCATTTCGAGAAAAACGAGTATGAAAATTTTGAACAACTTGCTTTATATGATTTTTTTAATGTATTGGTCAAGTTTTTGGCAAATTCAGATTTATGTAAGTTATATTACTTATTTTCACAAAGAATAAGTATACAAACTGCATATTTCGTATATAATATAACCAAAACGTTTAACATAATACATAAATTGCATGATAAAAATGGCTTTTTAGAAGTTTTAAAGCTTAAAACCCTACAAATATTAAAGATAAATGTTCTTCAGCCATTTACCAACACTTCTGCATATATAACTCAGTTTTTCAATTTTGTGGGTTGACATGCTATTGCTTAATTGCGTCCAAGTATGAAATATAAAAAATATTTTAAATAATAATTTTTATTAATGTTTTTGAGACTGGACATTTTCAACAACACGGTCCAAATGTAATAAAAATGTTTTAACACAATTTGAATTACTAATTTCCGCATACATTGAGCGTGGGTTTCTCTATCGAATTATTAACACTATCCCATATAAATTGAAATATACTTTCTTCTAGAAAAAGCTTCATTTTGCTTTGTCGAATTTAAATGTAGTATGCTATCTACATTATAATCAGTTTTACTAATTTATAATAATTCTATGGTCAAGTTGTGAAACTAGTGAAAGATTTGATTCGATATTGGTTTCGATAGAACTTGTACAAAAAAAACATCAACGAATTTGAGTTTTACTTGATACCAAAATAATTTTCTATAATTGAATTATAGAAAAAAATACATAAAATATTATTAACTTCAAAGATGATAATGCCATTTATCCAGTTTAAGCTTTGTACGAATTCTATTGAAACGTAGTAAATTAAGATCGAGTCAAGTAATGTGTGGACTATCACCTAGTCTTGTCGTCGGCGGCGCTTCTTCGCACGAAGCGGAACATTCCATTTGATATCGCCACTACAGGAGAGAAGAGTCGAAGAGGGTATTCACTGGGAACATAAAATTTATTATCACGTTGAATGTATAACTAGGGTGAGATTTCATCTAAAAAAACAATATAAGCAGTGTTTTTTTTCCATATTGTATCAAAATATAAATAAATAAACGCTACACACTCAACGGCCCAGTGTCGGGGGTCCAGAAACATACACAATGACAAGGACAAACACAATAAGACCGGAAAACATGGCTGTATGCTCAATACAAACACCTGCTCCGAGCGGGAATCGAACCCGAGACATGTGCCGCTTAAGGCAGGTTCGCTACCGCTGCGCCACATCGTGATCAATAAAAAATATGATCACCTCGCAATAAATTCTAGCGATGCGATGTAATCAGTTTTAATCAAAGTAGGTTAAAAGCATTTTTTATTTATTTTTTCTTTTTAAATAAAATTCATTGATGAAGGAAACATAAAAATAAATGGTATTTTTAAAATAAATTTACGTCACTTTGCGTGATAAACTTTACAAGGTAATATTTATTGAAATAAATAGAGATTTATGAAAATTTTGTGCATTGGTAACGTGATAATAATCACTACACATTCTCTTAGGATAAGTGTTTTATTTGTTACACAACACAACCACTTACTGGAACACATACCAGTATGATCAAACATGTGCCCCGTTTGGGAATCGAACCGCATTGGCGTTAAAGGCCAGTTCGGCATCGATAATATTGATATATATTTATAATAATTATTATTAATATGATTTTTGTTTTACCTTCCTGCAACAGGAGTAGCTTCGTTCCCGCTTAGTATAAACACTGGGAAGAATATTGAGAATACACAACCACTGAAACATAAAAAAATATTGCTTTTAATAATGTTTATTATAAAAATTTAGTAAATTAAATTCATGGACAAAGCACATTGTTTCTATTTTAATTATTTCTCTTCTATATCTATGAAAACCAGAAAGTTATCATTGAAAAGATAAGACTAATTAGGTCAAAGTGCGGTACTTATCTAGTATTAAAGTCTATTTGAACATTGTTACCACTAATTTATAATCAAGTGGAATATTTATTAAGGGCGCGTTTACGTATTTGACGAAAAATAGATGTATTTCGATCTAATTTCCGACAAAATCAAAGTAAATTAAATGGAACTTTTAATTACTATGAATAGATCAAGCCTTTATCTTTAATAACGCAGTAAAAATATGAAATTATCTTATTATTTTTATAGTAAAACCGATTTTCCGGAGCCTCTTCACACCAAATTAACGATATCGAGCTGAGTTTAGGTAGCCTTTTAAACTATTTCTTACGTGATATCAATTTAAAAAAAAATACCTCTAATAGTAAGACATGTTCAACTCAAACCCTAGGAAGAGATATTTATAATAATACGACACATTAGCTCAGAAAAAATAAATATCAAATGTATCTTTTTCACATATTTTTGCTTTCTTAAGTTGTACCTTAAGCTGTTGCATTAAGGCCTATTTTGTTTGATGACTGCCATGATTTATTGTTCAAAATTTTCTAGTAAAATATTAGTCGGCGCTGAGACGCCTTCGTGAGTGGACGCTATGTCGCTTGTAAGCAGGAGGTTATATTAAATAAGATCGCTAAAATATAATATTATATAGAAAAAATTGACTATAACTACAACTCTTGATACTTTATTTTAAGGATAATTTGATAAATATTTTTTTTTTTTAGAGATTAAAAATTCTAATTCGTCTTAGACTTATTGCTCAGACCTTAAGGTATACATCCCTGACCTGGTCTGCTAGTGAAAGTCTCGGATGGTTGTAGTTTTTTTTTTTGCCGTGTTTGGGCTCGTTACTATGAGACCTTAACACCGAGCATTGGAGTAACCTGAAGGTGTACTCCGATGACTGATACAGGATCTGCAGCACGAGTAGGGTTATGTGTGCCGTGTTTGGGCTCTATTTGTTAGGTATGGTGAGACCTTACGTCCGAACTGGTTGGAGTGATCTGAAGGTCTACTTCGATGACTGATACAGGATCTACAGCACGAGTAGGGTTATGTGTGCCGTGTTTGGGCTCTATTTGTTAGGTACGGTGAGACCTTAAGTCCGAACTTGTTGGAGTGATCTGAAGGTCTGCTTCGATGACTGCTACAGGATCTGCAGCATGAGTAGGGTTATGTGTACCATGTTTGCGCTCTATTTGTTAGGTACGGTGAGGCCTTACCTCCGAACTTGTTGGAGTGACCTGAAGGTGTACTCCGATGGCTGATACAGGATCTGCAGTACGAGTAGGGTTATGTGTGCCGTGTTTGGGCTCTATTTGTTAGGTATGGTGAGACCTTACGTCCGAACTGGTTGGAGTGATCTGAAGGTCTACTTCGATGACTGATACAGGATCTGCAGCAAGAGTAGGGTTATGTGTGCCGTGTTTGGGCTCTATTTGTTAGGTACGGTGAGACCTTACGTCCGAACTTGTTGGAGTTATCTGAAGGTCTACTCCGATGACTGATACAGGATCTGCAGCACGAGTAGGGTTATGTGTGCCGTGTTTGGGCTCTATTTGTTAGGTATGGTGAGACCTTACGTCCGAACTGGTTGGAGTGATCTGAAGGTCTACTTCGATGACTGATACAGGATCTGCAGCACGAGTAGGGTTATGTGTGCCGTGTTTGGGCTCTATTTGTTAGGTACGGTGAGACCTTACGTCCGAACTTGTTGGAGTGATCTGAAGGTCTCCGATGACTGATACAGGATCTGCAGCACGAGTAGGGTTATGTGTGCCGTGTTTGGGCTCTATTTGTTAGGTATGGTGAGACCTTACGTCCGAACTGGTTGGAGTGATCTGAAGGTCTGCTTCGATGACTGCTACAGGATCTGCAGCATGGGTAGGGTTATATGTACCGTGTTTGGGCTCTATTTGTTAGGTACGGTGAGACCTTAAGTCCGAACTTGTTGGAGTGATCTGAAGGTCTGCTTCGATGACTGCTACAGGATCTGCAGCATGAGTAGGGTTATGTGTACCGTGTTTGGGCTCTAGTTGTTAGGTACGGTGAGACCTTACCTCCGAACTTGTTGGAGTGACCTGAAGGTGTACTCCGATGGCTGATACAGGATCTGCAGTACGAGTAGGGTTATGTGTGCCGTGTTTGGGCTCTATTTGTTAGGTATGGTGAGACCTTACGTCCGAACTGGTTGGAGTGATCTGAAGGTCTACTTCGATGACTGATACAGGATCTGCAGCACGAGTA
This sequence comes from Hestina assimilis, assembly GCA_023373885.1. Lineage (NCBI taxonomy): Eukaryota > Metazoa > Arthropoda > Insecta > Lepidoptera > Nymphalidae > Hestina > Hestina assimilis. The sequence goes on along the minus strand of CM041747.1, from coordinate 9,390,252 downwards.
GGGTTATGTGTACCGTGTTTGGGCTCTATTTGTTAGGTACGGTGAGACCTTACCTCCGAACTTGTTGGAGTGACCTGAAGGTGTACTCCGATGGCTGATACAGGATCTGCAGTACGAGTAGGGTTATGTGTGCCGTGTTTGGGCTCTATTTGTTAGGTATGGTGAGACCTTACGTCCGAACTGGTTGGAGTGATCTGAAGGTCTGCTTCGATGACTGCTACAGGATCTGCAGCATGGGTAGGGTTATATGTACCGTGTTTGGGCTCTATTTGTTAGGTACGGTGAGACCTTAAGTCCGAACTTGTTGGAGTGATCTGAAGGTCTGCTTCGATGACTGCTATAGGATCTGCAGCATGAGTAGGGTTATGTGTACCGTGTTTGGGCTCTATTTGTTAGGTACGGTGAGACCTTACCTCCGAACTTGTTGGAGTGACCTGAAGGTGTACTCCGATGGCTGATACAGGATCTGCAGTACAGGTAGGGTTATGTGTGCCGTGTTTGGGCTCTATTTGTTAGGTATGGTGAGACCTTACGTCCGAACTGGTTGGAGTGATCTGAAGGTCTACTTCGATGACTGATACAGGATCTGCAGCACAAGTAGGGTTATGTGTGCCGTGTTTGGGCTCTATTTGTTAGGTACGGTGAGACCTTACGTCCGAACTTGTTGGAATGATCTGAAGGTCTACTTCTATGGCTGATACAGGATCTGCAGTACGAGTAGGGTTATGTGTGCCGTGTTTGGGCTCTATTTGTTAGGTATGGTGAGACCTTACGTCCGAACTGGTTGGAGTGATCTGAAGGTCTACTTCGATGACTGATACAGGATCTGCAGCACGAGTAGGGTTATGTGTGCCGTGTTTGGGCTCTATTTGTTAGGTACGGTGAGACCTTACGTCCGAACTTGTTAGAGTGATCTAAAGGTCTACTTCGATGACTGATACAGGATCAGGTTTCACCGTACTAACAAATAGATTCCAAACACGGCACATAACCTCATGCTGCAGATCCTGTATCAGTCATCGAAGCTAGACCTTCAGATCACTCCAATAATTCGGACGGTAAGGTCTCATTAACTCGTAAACGATCACAAGCACGGCACACATAGCCCTACTCATCTTGCAGTTACAGTAGCAGTCGTCGAAAAACATCATCAGGTAACTCCATCATGCTCAGGGGTAGTATCTTATTAATTTTTTTTTATTGATGACAATAAAAAAAATATTCATATAAAACATTTTTATTACCTATAAATAACCTTTAAATAAAAATAATACAAATAAGGAAAAAATAGTTTTACAATATTTATGTACACCAAGTATACAAAACAAATATGACTATTTATTACTTACTAACATTACAACGTATAAAATATACCCACAAAAAAATTAAACATTTAAAGTCTCAAAATTAGTTTACCGTTCATTATTCCCGCCGATCACAGTCGTGCGCTTGTGTGATCGTTTCGTGTGAATGTAGTGGTGCGATTCGCTACCTATCTATTTTGCAAACGCGTCCTTAACACCAAGGTTAACTTGTTAAATTATACAGTTTATATTGAACTTATATACGTTTCATTTGGATGCCAGTAAAAATCTAAATCTAAATCATAACCTTTCACGGCCGGAAAAAAAATTACGTTAATTTATGACGTTTTGAGAAATCGAGTATTCCTTCGGGATCATGTCGTTGCAATTACTACGTTGTAAAAAAAATATAATTTTACATGTTCTTTTAAATTGTTTTTTTTTTTTATGTTAAAACTTTGGAAACCATGTTGTTGGGTGGATTTCAAAAATAAAATAAATACTCAAAAATCCAAATACCTGCTGTCTAATAATATCTTTATATAAATAAGCTATATATCTTTATATAAATAATCGTATTAATATAAACAATTTGATAATATAAATTCCGATGATAATGATATTAATAAAATAGGACTAAACAATATCTTCATAGCATTATTTAGTAATCATTTTGATAATTATTAGCGATCTTAAAATTATCAAAAATATTTTGGCATTTTTAAATATGTTATATTCTACTAGCGGGCCCGGCAGACGTTGTCCCGCCATAAAAAATTAGTGAGACCCCATAGGAGCGCTCCCTACTGCGTCTAATTATTAATTTAAACCATTCTCGAATGTGGATTCGATACTGGTTTCACCGGAATACACACAAAAAAATCATCAAAATCGGTCCAGCCGTTTAGGTGGAGTTCAGTGACATACACACGTACAGTAGAATTATATATATAAAGATAGAGGCTCTTCCTCTTCCCAGCATTATTCCCGGTATTTCTATATGACCCAGGTATGACCCAGGGTCTGCTGCCTATCCGGATTTGATAGGTTACTAGTTTTTACGCAGAACAATTGCCTCCGACTCATTGGATAAGCTCAAATTACCTATCAAGAGTTGACGATTATTATCAGATGTTATGATAACAACCGGGACCGATAGCTTAACGTGTTCTCCGAGGCATGGTGGGGAGACCCACAAAGATAAACGCCGAGACTGAAACAGATATTAACATCTGCTCCGAGCGGGAATCGAACTTTTAAATAGCATTTGAGATTAATTACTGTAAGTTTTAACAGATTATGTGCGCTTTTTTAAAGTTGGGAACACGATTAATGAGACACAAAAAAGAAACGTACACAACTAACAATGTATAAATATTTAATACATACCTTATAATATAAGACTGAGGAATTTGAGTCAACACAGCCAATGGAAGACCGAAGCCCAAGAAGTAGGGCCAGTTTGTCTCGATGAATGTTAGTCGTTTATGGAGCTCCCAGCCCATGTTGAACCATTTATATTCAAACGAATACAATGAATATAGGAGGCACATATGAACTAGACATAGCAGTTCACCAATGTATGTTATAGGCAACATACTGACTAGCATACTCTGAAAAAAGATTAAAAGATTTATAAATGGGCCTGCTAGACCAGGCAAGTACTACCCCATTACAGAAAATCACAGTACATTAACAGAGTACTCTTGCGTTTTGTGTAATAAGTGAGAGCGCCAGAGGCCCAATCTCCCACCCTCTCTGCTTCCTGCATTTTAACCCTTCTTATCCTTTTCCTCCTATTGCTTCGGTTGGCCACGCGCATGGGATACTTTAAGTATTGCATGTGTTCACAGGTTGCGCTGATTGGTTACCATGAGGTGGACTGTATATCTGTTAGCCAACCGTCACGAAAATAAAAAGGTCTAAGTTTTAGGACTAAGTTTTCTTGTTTTCTCTACACATTCATGTGTGTATAATATATTGCAATATATGAGGTGTCATTTGAAAATCGTTTTAGGATCTTAAAGGGTAATTCTTGGAACGGTTCCAATTATGTGAAGACCTGTTTGATGGTTCTAGAAATGGAACAGAACTTCTAATTGCAAGACATAACTATCTGCAATAACTACATCTGACCTCTGATTGAGTAAAATGGTTTTGAGCCATTAAATAACTTATAATTTTGAGAAGCAACAATTCAAATTGAAAATAATTCTCCGGCGTCGGGATGTGTAGACCCCATCGCCCGCTGCTGGGATAACCTCTGTCACAGCAGAGATTATTCCACCAGTGCAATCAGTCACACTGGTGGTAGGTCTTTTGTTGCAAGAGGCCGGCTAGGTAGGTACCACCGCAGTGTCAAATATTCTGCCGCCAAATAGTAATGCTTAGGCACTACTGTGTTCCGGTTTGAAGGGCACTGTACGCTAGTGAAATAACTGGGCGGACGAGATTTAAGAACTAATATCTCGAGGTTGGCAACGCGTGAGTGGCACCTACTAATGGTGCTGCAAGCGCTCATAGGCTACGGCAACCACTTAACATCAGGTGGGCCGTATGCTTGTTTGCCAACTTCTAACACAAAAAAAAAAAGAATAATTTACATATTAAGAAAAATCACCTTTAAAATAATTTAAGCTAACCAGCTTGAATAAAGTAAGCCAAGGTTTGTTTATCAAGAAGCTTAACCCTAGAAAATTCTTTATTTTTATTAATTTTATTAGTAAACTTGATTCAAATAAATTACCTGAACTAAAAAAAGAGCTTGCACCAAAAGACTGAACAGTGAATCAGCAATTATTTTACTGACACTAGACATGAACTGTGGACGTCCTCTTCGGTGCCTATATGCTGAATCTGCTATATCCTGAAAAAAAATAAGCCCTTAATAATACAAAATATATTGACTACTTATGTTACTTAAGCTTGCTATTATCATAATGCTTTAGTATTCAACATTATAAATAAAGGTGTAGATGGCCCACATTTACTTTCTAGATTTTATTTTAAATGCCCCAACGAAATTACGTAGAAATATGAACTGTGTTTTATATTAAACAAAATCCTCTTTGAAAAATCTAACATTGATATATTTAATAACAAGCCTCTTAATTAAAAAAACTATTCATAAATACTTAAATTATTATATATAACATAACTTATAATTTAACTATTTTTTGATTTATCCTATTAATGTTAAGCATATACACTTTATTTTTTTTTATTTTACCATTACTATTTTTTAGCATTTAGTGTGTTTATGCAATATTTTTGCATATACATTATTAGCAGTCTCATAAATGAAATAAAAATAAGATTTTTAAATATTTTTTTTAATGATTTATCATAACAAAATATTCAAGACATACTTCTATTTCTAGAACAAATAATTACTAAATAGAATTTAACTTACCTGAAACCATAAACTGTTAACAAGTTTGCTTAACAAAAATAGAGGTAGCACCCATATCATTCTGAATGTCATAGAAAGGAATGGCTGCATCCAACCCCAGACATTGTGCGCCACTCCCGGGTTGTGACCAAACACTAGTATCACTAAGTACTTGACTGCTGGTAGCAAGGCATACTCAAAGATTAGTATGCTCAGTAGAAAAATGAACCCGTTGAGTATACATGATTGTAAAACTCTAGTAAGTACCTTTGATTCTCTGAAATTATAGTGTTTAATAATTTATTATAAAACTGATAAATATAAATGTACCATATACTACAATCTGACCTTTCCATGCACAGAAAATGTCATAGACTCGTTGGTGCCCATTGGTAAATTGAGTGCCACACAAGCTAACTTAATTGACTTATGTGGTACAAATCATTACTAAATATAAAATGAATTTAGAATTTGGCACAGATATAGATTGTTACATTTTAAGTTAAAAAATGTGAAAGTGGGTGTATCTTTTCAATTACCTTTGCACTCCTAAATCCCTGAACTGACTATGATTAATTTTGGTATAGAAATAAATGGGACTATGAAAAGAACGTAAACCATTTAATGTTACAAAAAAACCTGAAGTTGAAAGTTGAAGGTTGAAAGTTTCTATAAGAACTCTGTAGTTGTATTTGCTATAACGGTGCCTCATTACAAAACATTATTAACAGGCAGATGATTGTGTGTAATAATTAGAAAATATAACAATACTATGTGTTACAGGTAGCTATTAGATTTAAAATGTACTGCTGTAAATATTTATTATGATATTTAAATGGCTTACTGTTTCACTTTAGGTTGCTTTTGTTTATGTTTATTGTTTTCAAAGTCAGCTGTTGGAGATCGACTTAATGCTCGCTCATTGATTTCTCTATCTAAATATAATAAGACAGTCACTCCTCGTAAACTATCTATAAAACCTTTGATTAGCGAAACAGAAAAATTCTGGAACAAAGAATGTTTTTGTAAGAAACACTACACTTACATTAAGTAAACAAAGAATTTCTTAAATATAAAATGTATATTCACTGTAACGCTCTCCATCTTGTTGATGCACAGTTCTTAATTATTCATTATTATTTGATTTTAAAATTTATTTTCACATTATTTCATGCGAAAAAATTTGTTTGACGTAATAATCGAAATATTTGTCGAGTGTCGACTTTTTGAACTTCAGTCTTCACTCTTCAGTTTCACACTTCACTATCATTACGCCACAGATATGGAGAACATAGATTGCGTGTCTATATGACGTAAAGTGACAGAAAGTGGTAATGATAGGCCCTATAGGACTAATTTAAGCAAATGTTCATATTAACGCATAATATTATGTCAATGCTAGGTATATAATAATTACACTAAACAATTGATGGAAATAGATATTTTTACTATCAACTGTAATTAAAAATATCATAAGTTCATTTTAAACATAGTCAATGCGACAATATTATTTCTTACATTCTATCTTTATATTTCTGATATTATATTTAGTTCGCTCATTTATTAATTGGTTGTATTAGAGTTTATTTTAAATGTTCAAGTTTTTTAATTTTTATTTTGAATTTTACCGTCAAGATTTTTGTAGGGCATGCGCACGATCGTGATATTTAGTTCCCAGTAAATTCGATGTGGAGCTTAAATTTCAGTTACTTGCTGTCACTTTACGCCATAGAGCAGTCTAGTCTGTTTAAGGTTCACTGCTGTCGCTACTAAATACTTAAATAGTCTTGTCTGTCACAGGCTGTCAGCTGTATCTATATTCTGTTTATCTGTGTTCTGTTACCAAGATACCAGTTAGTGTAGTGTTGCGACATTTATGACTTTAAATTATATTGTGTATTGTTAATTTGTTATATTTTGATATTGTGAAAAGTGTTTGTCGTGTTTAACAATACTTATTATGAACTCTTAAATACACTATAATGGATAGCAAGTACCTTCTGAACAACTTTGGGTAATTTATTTTTAAAATACTGTTTGTAAAAGTTTTCGACGTAGCCATTTCTCTTGACCTCTTTTTATGTATAAGTTACGCTGATACGAGTTTATATATTGCTAAACTTCCATTTTTGTGATTTTTTCTCAAAAGTATGTATTCTTCTCATAATAACTTATATAATATTAACTTTTGTATATATTCTGCTACTAACTAAAACCTGATTTAAATCAATAAAATAAGCAATTAAAAGTTAAATATTAGTGAACATAATTATTATTAATGTGAATTTCAATAATCAAATTAATAAATGAAGTGCTCAATAAGTTAATCTGTAATGAAATTATTGCTTATTTCTCAAACTAAAATTTTTGCATTAGCTAGTTTTTTTATTCTTATTCAATATGGTACAGTGAGTTGAACATAAATGAAAAATAAATATGATGTGTTACAAAATATATAAGAATCTGTTTCTGTTGAACGACAACGAAGAATAGATATCTGCTGAGATTTAATTTTTTCTAATGATGGATATCAATGTAGATGATGATGTTTTGACACTGTTTGCATGTATTTTTATTTTTTGCTGACATTATTATTAGTGTGGTAGTAAGTCTAAATCTTAAAATAGTATAATGTTCGACTTGATTTTGAAATCTTTTATGCTGAAAGATTCAGCTTTGCTGGAAAAAGTGATAATGAATGTGTGGCGGAGGCCAATCAGACCTTAAAAGTGATTTTTAACTGACTTCAAAAAAGAGGGAGGTGCTCAATTTATTACTATTTGGTTGTACGTTTTTTACCTCAGAATTCCGAGATATATGAACCAATTTAGAAAACAATTTTTTTTATAGAATAGGTATGCTTCTTATTTGTTGTAGTATATTTACTACTTCTGAAGTCAGTATTTAAAAAAATTGTTTTGAACACAATGATACTAATTTATAAATAATTAATTCAAATGTTTGTAAAATGTTCCAAAATAGTCCAATAAAAACCTATGGTTTTTCATAAAAGACATTTCATGGGTATCACTACGAGTTTAGGGCAAATTTCAAATTAATAGTCTAGTCCTAATCGGCTATATTATCTGTATCATCCTCATATTGTAGAATTTTTATTCATTATTAGTTAGCCCTTTCATTTATTTATGGTCCTCAGTTTTAGGTTTTATTATTTAGAGATCTTTAATTACCGGATTTGTTGAATTTATGTTTTTTTGCTAGTGTCTGACCAAAACTGGTTTTTCAGCCAAAACCGAAACCAAACTTTCGGCCTTGCTCTCAGTTTTGGGGCCGAAAATCTGTCGTTGTTTGATTTGGTTCAATTTAACTTTTAGCATAGTCTACAGGCGTCATAGTTAAATATTTTATAATATTAATTTTATGAAATACTGTTCGTTATAAAGTATACTGTTAAATGGTTTGTATTTTTTAAAAGCTAAAAATATTTTATGGTGGTTTATTTAAATACAAATCTCTTGCATCGAAATTGCTCATTTTCTTGCTGGCCAATTAGGGACAGCAAGAAAGTTCATGTTTTATTTTTCGATTTTTAAAAATATGTCTGAATTTTGCCGCCTTTTTTGCTGCCTTTGTATTTAGTTTTGATGTCATTCTTAATTTAATGTATTGAAGCTAGATTTTTTGGCCAAAACTGGTCTAAACCAAAACCGAAATTTCGGTCGGTCACTATTTATTGCCCAAAATTAATTGAATATGCTTGCAATATTAAATTGTATAAATAATATTAATGTAGATTACTATTGAATGAATCTTTGAGGTAATACAATTAATAAAGCAATATTTTATAATGACCTATATAATAAATATAAAATTTTGTGGTTTTAGAAACCACCAAGCAAGTGAAACTTTTTTAGCATTTAACTGAAAAATTTCGGAAAATTATTCGAGTAAGGGGATAAAAAATTGTGTTCTTAAAAAATAAATACAAATAAATAAATATAAAAAAATAAAATAGATGAAGAAAAAAGCAGACGGCGTGTCTGCATGCCTGCGAACAAATATAGACATACGAAAAAATAATTTAAAAAATATGCATCTATTGTGTTCACTGGCAGTTCAAATAGCAGAATACATAAAACAATTACACTATTCTTCCAGGGCGTACATGTTGCATCATAATTATTTACATATAAATTGTTGTAAATGAAAGAGTAGTGTTACAAATTGACGTCATTAGCATTCATTAATAATACCTTATTATAATTATATACAATACTTATGTATCTTGAGACTCATAACACATAATATTCATTTAGACTTCCACAATTGTTGTCATTCTGTACTTGGTTATGTATGGGAATTGAATGCGCTACTATTGGCATGGAAACCACAAACAGTTGCAATGTGCAAACCACACCTATTCATAACTTGCATCTGCCTGCAGCTTTACCCTCGGGAATTACGTTTTGTAATTTTAGCCACCTTTATGGCAATACAACAAATGGTTCCTTATACAAACTTCTTATACAGCATTTTCTTTTCATTATATTTTTATTATATTTTCTTATTTTACAGCTTTAACGTTCTTTTTTGCGAGACAAAAAGTGGCCCTACCTCTGGTCTAAAGTCCCATCTAGTTTAATACCGAAAGTTATCAAATTTATGATTCTGGAATCTGTATTCTCTATAAGACCTGTCTATATAATTATCTCGAAATTCAAATCTTGAACTTCGTTTATAATCCCACGGGAACCTAAGATTTTTCTGGCACAAAAAGTATCCTATACCTTAATTCAGTTAACAATATATATCTATGCTAAAACTTTTTTTGTAAGCCGTTCCGCCGTTTTTGCGTGATTGAGTAGGTACCTACCAAACATCTGAACATACAAACACAAATCTTCACATTTATTATAATAGTATTTAATAGTATAGAAGTATTCGTAGTATTCGTATATTATTAAACAATTATGTTTATGATTACAAGACACGGTAAGTGTACTATTATAAAATTTATTAATTTACATCCTCTGAAACACGGAAGGGTACTTTTATAAGCCAAAGTCAAGAAATTATTTTTTAATTATGCTATTTAAATTTGTCATTTTATAGGTTGTTAATTTAAAAATATTTTGATCTAAATGCGGTTTTTAAATACGGAAGAACATTCAAGGGTTCTTGAATTGTCCAATTTCGCTGTAAAACTTGTACTGCCTTAAAGAAATGCAGTGTCCATGAATTTAATTTTAACATTTATGTTGGTATTAAAATTATCACGTAGTGATTTAATTGATGTCATTACGGAACCCTGATAAAATATATCCGCTGCGCCGGCGCAAAGTTCAAAACACTATCGCGACGTCACTGCACGCCCTACCAGTTATTCAGACATCAGTGTGTGCGCGAGAGTGTGGCGAATCGGGCGTCTACTGCGCCACTATTTACCTCCTTTGTGACGTAGGAAATGAGAGTTTGACATCGTAGTTCACAGCTCCATTGTGTAGAAATAAGCAAAATGAAAGTTGAGAAAGAAACGTGCCTCTCACCGGAGGAAACTAAACCGATGATATCCAACAGGAAAGGCAGCCTGAAGGTGACGATCACCCCAGCGCAGCCGAAGACCCTTACACATCTACCCAAACGACCGCCAGTCGATTTGGCATTCACAGACCTGACCTACAAAGTCCAGGAGGGAAGAAAAAGCAGTAAGTAACAACAATTAATAATTAAGGAATCGGGTTAGTCGTGTTTTCAATTAACTCATTTTTTTGTATAATTAAATTCAATTTGTAAGGACGGTGTCTAAATTAATTAATTGAGTAATAAAGACGTTTGTGTTGGTAGTTGGCAAAGCAAGAAAAAATGTTCATATTATATACAAAGAACGTAATGTACAACAATTAATCCTTTGTTTCCATTTTACTTCGATGCGCTCACATTTGTTTACTGGCGTTAGTTTTTTTTTTTCGTAATCATGTTTGACAATAACCATTGTACCGTCAGATTTCGGAATGTAAATCACTAATCATTAAATATTTTAACGAGGTATTTATCATTGAATCTACATTTTGGTGATTATTTAACTATGTTTTTCATTAAAAATTGTATTAACCCATTAAGGCCCCTTAAAAATATTAAAAATAAAATACTGAATCCGGTTTTAAGTCACTAAGTAATTAGTGTATATAATGTATGATGTTATATTCATAGTTTTGTTGTTTGGGTTAGGTTAGCCAAAGGCAACCAACGGAGCCCAACAACAGCTCCGCTGTCTGTCTATCAGCGGGCTGTATATCACGAATCATAGTAGGTAAAGTTGAATGAAAGTCACAGAATGTGTAAGTCTGTTGCCGCTAAAACGACAAATAAAAAAAAAATAAAGGTCCCCATACAATAAACGTGATATTATTATTCTACGTTGGTACGGAACCCTTTATTTGCGAGTCCGACACGCACTTGGCCGGTTTTTTATACAATATCCCTCAATAACATTATTTGGTGTATTTTTAAATACTCTTGCCGATTGCTGATTAAAAAATAATTAAAAAGAACTAATTTGGATTTCGAAAAAAGCTGTACCCACTGACCTAACTATAACTAAGAACCATCCAGATGGTATTATTATTGTTTTATCTTAAAATCTGACATTAATTCCTTAAGGAACAGAATTATAAGAAAAAACGCACAGCTCAATTTTGAATAGAAAAAATATTATTATTTCGTTACATTTTATTGTATTACAGTATTATGATGTGAAAAATATAAAAATTGGACATTTCCGGTAGCGTATAATGGCCACTGTGTATCTTAATGCCAGTTGGATTTTCCATAATACTTCACCCAGGTTTTAAACAATATATTAATTGATCGAAGCCTCTATAGCTCAACGGTATAAGGGCCGACTTTGCTTCGCCGAAGTTCGATCCTGACCCCCTTGGGCTATTGTCGTACCCAAGTTAGTAGCGCAAGTTTCAAGCTTATTTCGAGGGGCAATACGAATATTAGTAATGCCTTGAAAAAACATTGTTAATATTCTTTAAAAAAACATACTAATTACGCCAATCAGGAATGTTACAATATCAGAATCCTAAACAATATTCACAAAGAACCACGGGTTCCATTTCAATGATATGTTATTTTACCAAATCACTACATAGTATAAAACAAAGTCGCTTTCTCTGTCCCTATATCCCTTTGTATGCTTAAATCTTTAAAACTACGCAACGGATTTTGATGCGGTTTTTAATAGATAGAGTGATTGAAGAGGAAAGTTTATATGTATAATAATATCCATTAAATAGTGGCGAAAAAAAAAGAAAACTGTTATTTTTGAGGTTTCTAATGTGATGTCGTAAATAATTACATTTAACGCGTGCAGGCCACGGGCAGTAATGAATAAATCAAAACTACTCGATCGATTTTAATCATTTTTTCAGTGAATGATATAGGCTACATATTTTATACCCGTGCGAAGCCGGAGCGTTCCGCTAGTGATTAAATAAACGCTACTCACTCAACGCCCCCGTTAGGATATTGCTACCCGGTGTCGGGAATCCGGAAACACACTCGACAAGGACAAACACACCCAGACCGGAGCACATGCATGTATGGTTAATACAAACGTCTTTTGTGGCGCTTAAGACTACCGCTGCGCCACAACGTCGTCCCAAATTTACAGAAACCTATTATAAATTACTTATATTTTAGTTCTGTTCTATATATATATATATATATATATATATTTATATATATTTCCATAGGAGTGACAAATCGACGATGTAAGCAGTTTATTATTAGTATTCAAGTTCGCTCTAGGTTTCGCCTTAAATATATTGGCATTTTTATAAGTCATTACTCGAATCATAAACTTCGCCTACGTCGACCTTACATAGCTATCACTTCAGTCTTCTTCTTCATAGGGATATTACCGTTATTATTCGAGTATTTACCCAGTATTTGCTTATTACTGTGATCAAGATTTGACAGCTTGCCATCTGACCTCCGTAACCCTAAGTGCGAACCAGTAACTCATTGGATACGAGCAAATTACTTATCAAGATTTAACGATTATTATCAGATGTTATGTGAAAACAGTCGGAACCGGCAGCCTATCGTACTCTCCAAGGCACGGTGGAGACAAACGCCCAGACCTAAACAGAGATTTGTAAGGTCAATACAAGCGACGACGTTGTGGCGTAGCAGTAGTGAACCTGCCTTAAGCGCCACAGGTCGATTCAATTACCGCTCGGAGCAGATGTTTGTATTAACCATACAGGCATGTGTTCCGGTTTGGTTGTGTTTGTCCTTGTGTATGTTTCCAGACCCCCGACACAGGATATTACTATCCTAATGGGGGCCGTTGAGTGTGTAGTGTTTATCAAAAAACATCTGCCCCTGGTCAATACCAATGATAGCTAACTTCATGAATATTATATTTATTCCGGTAAATTTAAATTGGGCATTAAATCGGTTGCGATTGTAACTAGTTCGTGTTTTTATGGATACAAGACGGCGTATCAATAAAAACACGAACTTTGTTTTGTCTCTATTAATTCAATCTCGTTATAAATGCTTGATCACGTTTTGAGGAAATATTTTTTATTTCCTTACCCACTGGTTTCAAACTCCTTGACATAGCTGTTCTTATCAATCGTTAATCGTTTTTAGGAAAATCACTTTGTTAACCTAATTTTTTAACTTCTATGACTTTGTATTGTTTATCGTTACTATTGTTGCGTATAGTGACGAACGTGAAACCTAAAGTTAGTAGATAAAAATTGTAAAATTAATGATTTTATCGAGTTGTATTAAATTAATGCTAACGTAGTAGTTGTCGTGACAGTTGTATAAAAGTAATTTTTCTGTCCCACGGAAATAGTACAGTACCTTGTTTTTATGGATAAAGAAAAGCCTCTGTACCTCTGACACATTGTATGCAAAATTTCATGATGAAACACAAGAAACTCAAATTTACGAGCTCACAAAAGGTCTTTTTTGCCATTATTTTTTCACAAAATCATTCTATAGTAAAAATAAATTAAATATGTTAATAACATCGACTCAATGGTTTCTTATTTCTAAATATGTAGAGAAAATGATATTTCAAGTTCTGTACTGGTGATAACGTTGTTTATCTGTCACATTGCACGCAATTAAAGCGATTAGTTCGCTGCTGCTATGTATTTATCGTACTCGCTAGGTTCCTTGATGTATCCTTCTATTTTATGAATTGTATTACAACTTGCTTGCTTGTTTATAAATAAATAATTAACGCTACACACTCAACGGCCCCCATTAGGATAATTATATCCTGTGTCGGGGTCCGGAAACATTCACAATGACAAGGACAAACACAACCAGACCGGAAAACATGCCGATAATACAAACATCTGCTCCGAGCGGGAATCGAACCCGCAACCGTCGAGGCTTAAGGCAGACTCGCTACCCACAACGCCACAACGGTGCCAAACGGTGTTTGTTTTGCCCAGATTTGATTGAATCAACCGGATGACTAATAAATTCACACTATACCTACATGAAGTAGTACTACCATGCCTACTGTTGTGTTTATTTTACGTCATGGTCTGCGTGATGAGATCCCGTGAGTTCTGTCCATTTTTTCTTACTGGATTTTGATATCCGCGCTCGGTAGGACTGTAAAGGCTAGTATAGCGCCAACAGTATTTTTTATTTATACAAATTTATAAGACATGCACAAGAAATTATAGAAAACAAAAACATATGATTTTCTACTCTCGCCTACTCCCCTTCGGGTTTATGATACATTTGTTAAATCTTAATGTCGCAAATCCTTAGAGGTTTTGATCATCACTTATCAGGTATGACGTACAATTATTTATTATATTTGTTTTGTGGCAAAAAATACTCCTTTTCAAATTGACACTGAGTGATTGCATTTTTTATTTCACACACAGGTGTACTATAGTATTTAGATAAGATTAATTGAAATTAAAGATTGTAGCTAGATGTCTAACAATAGCCGGTACTAAATGTTAGCTTATAAGACACGGTTGGACAAATCTAAAGATAGAATACTTGGGAATCAATCACACGATCAACGATGTGCCTGTCACTCTTTAGTGACATAATGTACATGGGTCATCAGAATTACGTAAGTGTTGCGTCCGGGTATTGGATAACCCATCGATTAGAAGACCGGGCGTCCAGACACAATAGCACAAGCTTTTTCTTCTTTCTAGCACTATCCCGGTATTTTTCCCAGAGTCTGCTGATTACTCATATCCGGATTTGACAAGTTACTAGTTTTTACGCAGAGCGATTGCCATTTGACCTCGGCAATCCTAAGGGCAACCTCGTAACTCATTGGATAAGAGCAATTCATTATCTATCAAGAGTTAACTTTTATTTCCAGATGTTATTATAACAATCGGGACACAAGAACAAATGCCCAGACCGCGACAGAAATTTATAACATCAATAGAAACATCTGCTCCAAGCGGGAATCGAGCCCGCGACTGTAGACTCAAGGCAGGCTCGCTACCAACACGCCACAGCAGTCGTTACAAAAAACAAAAGCACTGTCTGTTAAACAGCTAGCTGAGATATTGAAATGACTACTCTAGATATTCCTTGTACTCGTGAATAATATATTTTGAAACGCGTTAGGAATGGGTAAGGAAAATGTATGGTTTTTTGATGTAAAATGGCCTTAGGATTTCCCATCAGTGAGTTTACGCATACCATAGTGTTACAATTGGCAAGCGTTCAGTTTCTTAGGCTGAGGCTACAGTTGCCAGCGATTTGCGTTGCGACTGGAAAAGCGAAACGAGTTAAACATAGTATGGCTACATTATAAGCGAAAAACCGGCGATGATGTGGCTACATGACACATGCTTCACAACGGATTAGAAGAGCGATTTATACGGCTACAGTACTAAAAGGTGTTGTAGCCACAGACATAACAAGTATTTAGTAGCACTGCTGAACTTGTCCTGCAAGTGTTTATCACTTTTATCTAATAAATTCGCTTAAATTTCGCTAATAAATTGATGTAGCTGATGCTGTGATTACATTACTGTTGTTTCTATCGTTTAAACAAATCAATTATTATTAGTTATATATGGCGTACATTGTCGCCATAAACGTGACCGCGTCGCGGTCTAATGTAGCCTCAGCCTTATTAATAGTTTGTTTATTTGTGTATAGATGATGAAATGCTTTAGAAGTAATGTGATAAGTGATTTCCTGTGCCAATTTCTGAATTTTGTGTTGTGTTTTAGGTATTTAATCGTTTACTTTATAGCTGCTATAGGCAATATATACTAATCCGCCTGTGGATAAAATGTAATAGAAAAAAATATAGTGTCTTTTAAATTTATATTTCGGTAAATGTGACAATAATTAAAAAATCACGAATTTTTAACGTTTTTTATTATTTATTAAGGGTATTAATATTGCGTTCGTAATCATAATTAAAACAAATGTGTATATAAATATGACAAAAAAATTAAAATAAATAATGACGAAACAGGCACGCAAACATGCCTGCCAACAAACATACAAACAAACATACATGAATTATGTACGACGGCAGCGGAGGGTACAAAAAAACCAAAATTACTTATTATTACTTTAATTACTTAATAATGAAATTACATGCTAAACTTAAAACTAGTACTACTTGCTCGATGTGAGAGACAAGAGTGAATATGAAATTAAACCAATATCTTAAATTAAAATTAAACATTTATAACAATTTAAACTAATACGGTGAACTCTGACTAAACACTTTTGAACTTTCCGATAAAATGGTTATTACGGCGAAAACCCGGTGGTCTGCTATTTCCTTGAATCCGCGAGACGTGGGAACGTAACACATGGGTAAATAAAAATAGTAAAAAGTAAAATAAACATTAAATTAAATTAGGTTTCCGTGGCCGGCTATAATCCAACATGCGAAAGACAAACGAAAAAGATTAGGTGATATAATACTTTAAAATTGGAAAAAAAATTATATTGTATTTTTTAATCTCTTAAATAAAAATTATTGAAATAAGTTTTAAGTACATCAGTAATATGCGGAAGTTTCTGTGAATTCAATGTCATATGTACGAAAAATCCTTGATTGTCTTTTAGCAGAGATAATAGTCACTAATTGAACACTTGATTTAATTAAATACAATTCCCGCAAATAATTATTACTTATTCGACGACGACGTTGTGGCGCAGCGGTAGCGAACTTGCTTTAAGCCCCACTGGCCGCGGATTCGATTCCGGCTCGAAGCAAATGTTTGTTTTGACCATACAAACCATTCAACCTAAAGCGGCTCGAATTGTCGACGAACAAGCTCTTTCTGATCGGCTTGAACCTTGGGCATTGCGTAGAGATGTCGGATCACTTTACATCTTCTATCGCATATATCACAATGTTCTGAGGAATTATTGGATAATAATTATCCCACCGATAGAATTTCACCATCGGACATCGCGACAAAACTCTAAATTCCATCATTACCACCTCGATGTCAAGAAATCCACAACAGCGTGATTTAGAAGACATTTTCTTCCTCGCACAACCACTCCGTCTTTCCGAACCGATACGACTTGGGAACCTTCAAGAGAAGAGCGTATTCTTTCCTTAAAGGTCGGCAATGCGTTCTGGTGTTACAGAAGTTCATGGGCGGCGGTGATCGCTTAACATCAGGTGAGCCTGTTGCTCGTTTGCCCCCTCTCACATTAAAAAAATACAGACCATGTTTCCGGACCCACAGGAAATCACTATCCTAATGGGGCCCGTTGAGTGTAGCGTTTTATTCGTATGCGATGTCGCACGTAGTCTTATTTAGTAATGACATATCATTACTATGCGATAATTTTCCTATTGTTATTTATATAAGAGACTTCTAACGTGCTATTAATAGTTCATTAATTATATATTTATCGCTTATTACTTATTGGCAATCATAATAAAGATGTAAACGCCATTAAACAACTTAGATTTCTTATAGATATTTATAGTGAAAACTTGACTTAAGATTAAGATCATATTTAATTAAAAAAATGGCAAAACTCGTAAAGTTACTACTTGACATTGACTTCAGGGGCAAGACAAGCGAGCAAATATAGCAAACTTGTTTTGTTTTTTTTACATAAGATACAGTTAATTTTTCGCTTAGCTGTAAGCGGTCGGCCATTTTTATTATCAGTCCGCACAGGATTTACCTTATTTAAGCGATTTCAACGCTAATGACACCGTCGATGGCTTTACTTATATAAATAAATAAATAAACGCTACACGTTCAACCGCCCCCATTATGATATTTATATCCTGTGTCGGTGGTCCAGAAAAATACACAATGACATTGGCAAACACACCCAGACCAAAAAACGTGCCTGTATGATCGATACAAACAGCGGGAAGCGCAATTGTGACCTGTGGCGCGTAAGGCAGGTTCGCTACAACTGCGCCACGAGGTCCTCAAAGCAGCAATGTTATAAAACAATATTTTCTTTACAACTGTTTTTCAGACCCCTTTTATCCTTTTTTTATGGACATGGCAAATTGTTCATTCAACACAGCACGACAGCGTTGTTGATAGCGATAGAACATTTAATGAGCCATTAGTATATCTACGTATAGGGACTAAATATACAAGGACCTATGAATTATGTGTCGTTATATAAATGCTCGCGTGGTGTACCGATTTTTCTTTACTGCACGGTACCCTAATTCTATTTCTAAAAAAAAAGTAGCATAAGTTACTCCATAACATCAGCTATCTGCCAGTGACAGTCCCGTAAAAATAGATCCATCCGTTTTAAAAAAAAAAAACGAGGTGAAAAACCTACTGAGCTGTTTTGTATTTGCCTATGTATATAGATAAAATAATTTATCTTTTTGTGTCAGCGATTGAAGTTGGTTGCCGTTTTTTTTATTGATTGAAACCTTATAAATAATCGTCAACAAAATGACTTTGACCAACTTATGTAGGTACAGAAAATTTGGTGACAACGCCTGTTACTGATATTGCAACTAGTAATACAATTACATTGTTTTTTTTTTATGTTATAAGTTGGCAAGCAAGCATACGGCCCACCGGGTGGTAAGCGATTGCCGTAGCCTATGAGCGCGCGCAACATCATTAGTAGATGCACTCACGCGTTGCCAACCTCGGGATATTGGTTCTTGAAATGTGTCGCTAGTTTGCCGGTAGATCAATCAAAATATTGTCTGTTAAACGGTGATCAAATATAATTACAACTGACATCAAATTCAATCAATTTCAAGCACTTTTTTGATATATCGGAATAATATTTTATATGTCATGTAACTAGTTATCCTTGGTCGGAACGTCAAGGTTTTTATATTCATACAGACTTCATTCTTTGTCCTGCCCTGAAAACAAAAGAATCTGTAACCCCTCTATCGGATCCAATTGTGTATCTTAGCCGGAATGGCTTTGAATAAATACACACATTAAATGTCATCAAAATCGTCTGAGCGTTTAAGACTTGCATAGTACACACGTGCAGAAGAAATATTCTGTATATTAAATTTTATATATATAATACTAGCGGGCCCGGCAGACGTTGTCCTGCCCCGAAAAATCTGGGACCCGATAGCAGCGCCCTCTACCCGGTGAAAGTTTTTGATTAACTAATAAGACTATTAAAAAGCAGGGGTTTGCGATAAAACACATAATAAAAAAATAAAAATAAAAATTTTATCCAAAATATAAAAATAATAATTTTGGGGTGTACACCCTTTATCACTGAGGGTTTAAAAATAGATAGTAGCTGATTCTCGGATTTACTGAATAAGCACAAAAAATTTCATAAGAATCGGTCAAGCCGTTTCGAAGGAGTATGGGAACGAACATTGTGACACGAGAATTTTATATATTAGATTATAATTAATGTTATGTGGAATTCATTTATACTTCTATAATAATATTATAAATGTGAACGTTTGGATGGATGGGCGAATGGATGTTTGTTACTCTTTCACGCAAAAACCATTGCACGGATATGGATGAAAGCTACACATATAGCTTATTACCTGGATTAACAAACAGGATACTTTTTATCCCGGAAAAATTTTATATCAACGCGAACACTGCTAGTTCAGTCATAAATATCACTCTTATCGTCTCTGTAGGGTTAAAAGCAAGTACGAATGCCCGACACCATACATACATAGTTATAAAAATCATAGAACCTTATTTGTAAAACTCTTTATTACATACATGACACAACTCAATGGAATCCTGACCCCTAAATTACGCAAGGCCGTGTCATAGTGGTTCATCATCGGTATGTTTTATAAATGTACAGAATATAATGAAGCTATAAATAACTCATCCTAAACCATGGTAAAATTATTAATTTGCTTCTAAGCGTTACATGTATTTAAACGAGTTAATTAGCCATTGCAAATGAAAATATGAGCAATCTGAAACCGCAGCTTTCCGCACTGTCATCATGAAATTCAATTAGGGAGTATTCATTGTTTCCTGTCGCAATATAACAATGTAGAGGCTTGTTTATAATTTTAATTAAAGCTATTATAAAACGAATGTCATTTTTAAGATTCCGTAGCCAAATGGCAAAAACGGAACCCTTGTAATTTCCGTTTGCCTGTATGGCACAATCATTTCACTCTGAGACTGTTGGCTCTATCTATATGAAATTTAGTAAGTAGGTGTATACTATGAACCGCAACACGATTTTGTAATGAAATCCAAAAATATATAAAAATTAAGGGTAGCAGTCCATACATGTAACTGAGGGTTGAAAAAAGAAATTCAATGTATGGCAACGTGTGAGATATCTTTGGACAGGTATTACAAAATGATAACGAGGTTTCATTTTGGCTTTTTTCATTAAGTCAGTAGTGGTTGAGATATAAGCTGAAAATTGTGTCCCCTCCCTTCTAACTTTTGAACTATGGGGATTTAAATATCTAGAAAAATTTTAGGTTATAGAACATCAAATGAACTTTCAACCACATTTGGTTTGTGGAAGATAGGTCTACAAATTTTAGAGATATATAAGTTGTTCCCATAACTTTGTTTTTCATATTACATTTAATAATTACTATGAAATTACCAATTTATTTTTAAAGTCCTTCTTTTGATTTTTTCATCAAGATACGGAACCCTTTAGTTTCGACTGTACGTGGTCCGAATTGCACTTGACTGATAAATTGATAATTATACAGCTTGTACAAGAGAACAACAAATACAATTTGTACAAGACAAAAACAATACGAAATAATGATAACGCATATAATCTGATCGGTACGAATAATATTACATCCAAAAATTTATTTTGATTTAAACAGAAGTAAATTTGCTATATTTTGTTTTTATTACTATCAAATACTCGCTGTGCCCGCAGATCCGCCGAGTTAATATAGGTTTTTGATAATATCACGGAATCCTAATATTTTTAAGATAAAATCCTGTGTGCCAAATTTCATTCAGATAAGTTTATAAATCTTTGTGTGAAAGAGTAACAAACATTGATCCATCAATCCAAACATACATTAATACGCACAAATTTTACATTATTAATATTAGCAGGTTATATTTAATATTTGTATGGCGTAATTAACAATTCCTAGTGTCGGGTGACAAATATCTTCATTAGCGGAATTTGATTTCTCACTGTACTTTGATACAGTGCTAATTGGCTGTTAGAACTCTTTATATAATGAACTTTATAAACACAGCGACATTCGATCCCTACAATAATAGTTTTATGACTAAATTATTCACGTATTTACCAGCATTTAAAACAGTGATACCTAACATTTTAATATCGCCTGTCGCCTACATCATTAGACTTTATTAAAATCATTGCAATATTTATTGTGATAAAATAGTAGCGATAAAAATAAGGTCATCCTGGTTGTAATTAATTCAAGATTATTTATAGCTCTGACAATAAATATATAGAAAATAATTAGTCTTGTGTCAAGCAATAGGAAAAAATAACAATGACAACTCTCCCATAAACAATTGCTGTTATATAAACATATCATGAAACATTTGTATTCAAAATATAATATTTCCAAGTAAATAACCTTGAAACGAAACCTGTTAAATATTATACATTTAAGTAAAAACTAGATTTGGAAAAAACTCAGAAAATTGTTTGACAATCTGAATCTCACTAAAGCTAATACCGGATGGACAATAGGCTCAGGCCTGGTTTTTGGTATTAGTTGCTCTGGACGATGCGTTGATTATAGTAGTTGCGTTTGTGTAGTACAACTACCTTTTTAACGACTAAAAAGAGTTTTACTTCTTTCGTTTGTAGGTGATTACACATTCTTTTAGATCCTTTCTTCTTGTTGGTTACTTAGGACCAGAAGCTGCACGCATGCTACTTGAACTTCTATATGTCGTCTTCGAACTGACCGATTGCCACTTAGGCCTGAATTACATATATCAGAATCCATCAGCATTATCTCTATAGAAAATAGCAATTTTTTATAAAGATTCGTACTTAGCAATTCTCATTACAGCATCGATTCGTATTTCGCATTTTGCTGTTTTAAATGCTTATAAGTGTCAATATAACACGTTAAAGTACTAAACAGCCGTCAGTGTGCTGAAGGATGCGTAGGCATGATTACGGATGTTGAAGCATGCTTAAGCATGCTTAGGGATGCTGAAGCACACGATGCTCATAAGTATGTCTATAACCATCCAGCTATATACTGCCTGATCCGATAAATGTAATTCAAGCCTTAAGCGGTTCACAGTTTCTAGATTTACTCCCGGTTTCTCGAAAGTTGATCAAAACTCATGTCAACTTAACATACCAAATATAGGACGCTCATTGGTTAAAGATATTCGATGATCAACAGACGACCAATGAGCGTTTTGTACTAGCAGTTACAGATGGTCTGTTGATATAGGACTACCGGGTACCTTCAGCCCCGTTACCCGGGGTTATATAAATAGGGCTCACCCTCGGGCCGTGAACGTGCAGCGTGGGGTATCTGTGAGTCCGTGATGAGCGGCTCTAAGGAGGACGGCAGTCGATGTGGTCCCGACTGCCGTGTGCGCTTGCATGGGAAGCGCTGGGGCTTACCATCTCGCCCCCGAGACCGAGCTCCGCTACCAATCGGGGCACTGTGATTTTCAGGTCGCGTTGGTTTGTTCTCCAAGAGTTCCCTTTACCTGACAAACACACTGAGGTCGGCCACCGAGGAGGTTTTAGAGGGTCCCCATGACGTTTCCACCTTGTCATGGAACCCCACATAACCCGGTTGATCCTCCCCAGGACGCCGGGTATCTGGTAGTAGATTTCCTCCCGACAACAAAAAAAAAAAAAGGTACCTAGTCGTAGTAGTAGTAATATTGGATAATCGTGTCGCTAGCATTATTTATTTTAGCTTATTTGAGGCTCGTAACTATTTTAGCTGTTTTAACTGATTTGAAAAAGGAAGATATTTTGTGTGCGATATTGGGTTGTCTTAAAACTTTTTTAGGATTGGGTTTTACTTTTAGGGTTGTCCCATATAAATATTGCGATGATAGCATCAAGTACTTTGTTATCTACAAAGTACTATATAGTATAAAACGGAACTGGATACCAAAGAGGTGTGAGAGAGAGAGAGTGAGAGTGAGATATTATAGGTGATAAGATCCGCGATCACTAAATTGACTCGTACTAAAATATCACTGTACTCGTATATTATTTTGAGTGGATTGCTATGAGAATCAATACTTTAATAATAACTTCTTCGCTAATAATACCATAGCGACAGCAAAAATACGTTATTAATCGTATAAATATACGTATTTTAGAAATCAAACTTCAATTAACATGATAAAAATGCTAAAATCGTTGATAATATTACATTCCTTGAGTCACGTTTTATAATTGTAAAAATCCTTTCAATTATAAGGATTTGTCTTGGATTTTATTTTTATTTTATAATGGTGTTAAATAAGAGTAGGGCTCGTCTAATGGTCATCATTAGATGTACTACCGCGTTATATAAATCTAGATGAGAAAACCTTATTTACCTATTACCTCATCTTTTTAGAGGAGGATAAAGCGAAGGGCAAATAGGAATTTATGCATTATATTCGTTAAACTTGAAGACGACGACGACTTGAAGGCGCAGCGGTAGCGAACCTGCCTTTAGCGCCACAAGTCGCGGGTTCGACTCCCGCTAGGAGCAGATGTATTGACCATACAGGCATGTGTTCCTGTCTGAGTGTTTGTCCGTGTCTTTGTGTGTGTTTCCGGATCCCCGACACAGGATATAAATATCCTAAATCCTGTTGAGAATATTGCGTTTATATATTTATTTAAACAAAACATATGGATACTGGTACTTCATACTGGTAATTTGTAAGAGATTGAAACATCGTAGTAGGTACCTACTTTCCTGGTCGAGCCAGCTTATTCATAACGAAAACAACAAAACCTTACTACCTATACTTCCTTATCATGAAATGCGTTACAATTAAGAAATATATATCATAATATAATATTTTATGTTGTACAAAATACTAATAACAAAAGTGTGTACATAGATTTCACATAAACAGAAGTCGTGCTGTGTAATAATATAACAACATAATCTATACGATAAATACATTAGGTGTTTGTAATTAATACGTTACGAGTCACGACCTTTCGTTCGTAATTAAATTATATTTTAAAAGCAATTTAGGTAGATATAACTGCGAAGATTGGAAAGTTATATATAAATTAATGCATTTAAAGTTCTTAAGTATGGCAATACCATAATAATACGGTAAGGACACTGGCATTCTGGAGGCATCACAAGGAGGGAATCAGCTTTGAGCCCTCGCGAGTTCTACTACTACGGGGTCGGACGGTACCCGGCTGTACCCTGCTGCTGCTAAAAAAAAAAAAAAAATCACTTTTTGCTTCTCATAATAATACATAAATAAATAAACGCTACACACTCAACGGCCCTATTAGGATTATCCAGTCTCGGGAGACCGGAAACATACACAATGACAAGGAAAAACACACCCAGACCGGAAAACATGCCTGTATAGTCATGTATAGTATGCAAATACCGAGCGAATCGAACCCACGACCTGTGGCGCTTAAGACAGGTTCGCTACCACTGCGCAACAAATTCGTCCATTGTACTAATGTCCTTAATTTTGAACTTGAAATAGTACATCAGCGAATTTCTTTTTCTTAAATTATTCGGTATGAAGAATTGATATCAATAGAGCGTACGTCATGTCGCTTTCATAGTAATATTCATCTTTGTTTATTAGAACTGCTTTGTTTAATAGAATATATCAATTAATCAAATGTTCGTTGGAATTTGTCCCGTGAGTAAAGTCCTGTTTGTTAAAATTGAACAGTATTATTGCACAATAAACAACGTCCAATGTTTATTATCGCTTGTTGGACTTTAGAGCTTAGATTGATTTGATATTTTATCAATAAAAATCAAGTTAAATTTATTGGTGTTAATGATTTATAATTTTGTCTCATATCAATTAATATTTATTTACAAAAAAAAAAAAGATTTAAAATATTGTTCGGCGATCGTTGTAGACGCAGTGGGCCATTCTTTAAAGCCGATAGCCGCAAGCTTCATTTCCGCTCCGAGTAGATGTTTGTATTTACCATACCGATTTATTTTATGGCGTGGTTATTCTTGTGGTTATGTATATTTCCGGACCTCGACACAGGATATAATTATCTTAATGGGGGTCGTTGTGTGTGCTGCACTTATTTATTATTGTTGTGTAAATTGTCTTTCCAAAATTAATTATTTTTAGTAATACATATACATATTATGTATATATATAAGTCTATAAAATTTTCCAAGTTGATACGTCACGTAATTCGTTTATTGATAACCCCACGGGAGCCATAAATTTTTCTGGATGAGAAGTATAAGTCCTATGTATTAACCTTGGTAATAAGCTATTATATGCCAATTTTCATAGAAATCCGTCCAGCCCATTGACTTATTATATACTACATAATAGACAGGCACTTCCATATAAACAAGATGTCTAGACTCGCTGGTGCTCCTTCGTAAGTTCCACATCAACGCACTGATAGGAAATAAGTCGCACGTTTCGTTTGATTATGTTGACAGTAGTCACGGATTTACCAATAGGCTGAGTAGGCTTGAGCCTAGGGCGGCAGATTGTGGGACCGTATTTTTTTGTTACCTTATAAAAATCAAAAGATTTCTGCATGACGGTTTTCTAATGTTATAGAGGTAGAAATCTGCTACAAATTTGCCGATGATTTTCCCTTCTCACTTGTGCGAGTAGCAAACTTCCATATTCAGTATTCTAGAGTAAATCAGGTAGTTCGCCATGGCAAGGGCGGCATTAACCTAACAGCCTATAAATAAATAAATAAATAAACGCTACACACTCAACGGCCCCCATTAGGATAATTATATCCTGTGTCGGGGGTCCGGAAACATTCACAATGACAAGGACAAACACAACCAGACCGGAAAACATGCCTGTACGATTTATACAAACATCTGCTCCCACCGGGAATCGAACCCGCAACCGTCGAGGCTTAAGGCAGACTCGCTACCCACAACGCCACAACGATGTCAAGCCTATATCTTGAAAATTTGTAAATCCGACACTGGTTGACAGTCAAGGGCCTGTCTATATATAGTTAGTATGTGGTTGAGCTATTTTAAGGTTGAGTAATAAACTTCTTAACACATACTTACATATTTATAATATTAGTGGAATAATGCCATTTTTAATTCATCAGATGTGAAGACAATACTGAAGTCTGTATCTGGGAGGCTGCGTTCCGGCGAGCTGACGGCCATCATGGGCCCGTCCGGCGCTGGCAAGTCAACCCTGCTAAATATCCTCACAGGATACAAGTAAGTGATATGAACTTTAAACTATAAAAGCAGATAAGATATGCGTATAAGCATATAAGCAATGCGTTTAAGATCATTACTAATATTCCTATTGCCCCTCCAAATAAGATCATAGCTTGCGCTAGGAATGGGTAGGACAATAGCCCAAGAGGGTCGAGATCGAACGTAGAAGCGTTGAGCCGTTAAGTTGGCATTTCCTCCAGTTCGGTACTAAATCGTGCACCTGCCAAATCCGCACATAACAGTAAAGATGCAAAAGGAACTTCGTCTGTTTGTTAATTTTTTATAAATAAACGTTCGAACCAATTTTGATGAAATTCGCCATTGTGGTAGTTTGAACGTTGGGGATGGACTAAGTATACATTTTATCGAGGGGTGTGCGAATATCGGTCGAATCGAATCGAATTTTGATATTCGATTTCGAATCGGAAATCGAATATCTAATAATAATTTTACCGGCGTCGGGATGTGACGACCCCATCGCCCGCTGTTGGGATAACCTCTGTCACAGCAGAGATTATTGCACCAGTGCAATCAGTCATACTGGTGGTAGGTCTTTTGTTGCAAGAGGCTGGCTAGGTAGGTACCACCGCAGTGTCAAATATTCTGCTGCCAAATAGTAGTGCCTAGGCATTACTGTGTTCCGGTTTGAAGGG
The DNA here is from genome assembly GCA_023373885.1 of Hestina assimilis. NCBI lineage: Eukaryota > Metazoa > Arthropoda > Insecta > Lepidoptera > Nymphalidae > Hestina > Hestina assimilis. The sequence goes on along the minus strand of CM041747.1, from coordinate 9,363,069 downwards.
CACTGTACGCTAGTGAAATTACTGGGCGGACGAAATTTAAGAACTAATATCTCGAGGTTGGCAACGCATGAGTGGCACCTACAACTGGTTCTGCAAGCGCTCATAGGCTACGGCAACCACTTACCATCAGGTGGGCCGTATGCTTGTTTGCCAACTTCTAACATAAAAAAAGGGTTACGGATGATTCGGAAAAAAATTGAATTATTCGATTCGAAACAAAAAATTCGAATATTCGAAAAAATCGAAAAAAAAACACTTTTTTATTATTTTATAAAATGATACTTGTAGTATCTCGTAATTGGGAATTGAAAACACCCATTCACCACCAAAAACTTTATTACTTTTTGTAACACATACATATAGTTTTACAAATTTATACCATCCGTTCGCCGTCGTAGGCACAGGGGAAGAGAGCGACAGCGGCACCCGGCCTCGCCGACCGGCAGGTTCGGCGCGAGGGTTGATTGGCTAGCGGTTAGCGTCGGCGGCTTACGCTGTGATTGGTCAAGACGCGCAAAACCCATATAGCGGGAATTCGAATGCTCGAAATGCTACATACTTTTATTTTAAAATTTGAGCAAACCATATAACAAATCTTATAAAAGTCCGCCTGGTGATAATCAGTGGAAACTGTAAACGCTTGCGATATTTGAAGTATCACATGCGCGTTGACAACCCAAGGAATGAGAAGGGATAAAAGGAAGGACACAGAGGGGGTGGGATATTGACGACGATGTGGCGCAGCGGTAGCGAACCAGCCTTAAGCGCCACAGGTTGCGGGTTCGATTCCCGCTCGGAACATAATATGTTTGTATTGACCATGCATATTTTCCGGTCTGGGTGTATTTGTCCTTGTCCTTGTATATGTTTCCGGACCCCCGACACAGGATATCACTATCCTAATGGGGGCCGTTGAGTGTGCAGCGTTTATTATTATTATTATTTATTATATTGGGCCGTTTAGAAGATATTGTTTTCATATTAAATTTAATTTTAACTAACTAAATAGTGGAAAAACAAAGAACAACATTGTTTATGCCTTCGTATGCTATTATCGAACAGATTTAATGTTTCCGCATCCGTCACGCTAAGGTATTGTACGATAGTAGGTACAATAACCTTGCCAATTTTTAAGTTTCAAAATAGGGGAAAAGAACTTATTTCGTTTATGTATAAAAGTAAAAAGCACGCGTTATTTTATATTTACTCATACGGGATCGATGTAACAAACTATAAATATTTCTCCAATTTCATTTTTTTAGGATATGTATTTATCGCAAAGAATAAAGATCAACCACAGATAAAAAGATATTTGATAAACCGTAAACGGATTAATTTTCTTAGCTCGTAGCTCTCGACCAAGTAACTTTAAAAAAAAAAACAAATCTAAATCGATTCAGCCGGTTTCTTATCTAAAAACTTTTATCACCTCTCTTTTTATGTCCGGTTTTAAATGTCAATAAATTTTATTAAAATATATACCTTTCAATATTAAGAAATACATAGAAAAATTTGTAAAATATTGTTTAATTCCTTAGAAAAATTTGGAAAATAGTATATTACGCACCTAGGAAGAAAAGTAGGACATTCTCATCCGCAGACTGTAGCGACAATCGCGGGTGGCAATGTCTTACTTTTCTCTCGTTCGTATTTGCACATAACATTCTTTTTCGTACCTTTTTAACCCTTTTGTCTCTGGTATGAGGGATAAACATACGGTTGCTAGCTTACCGGGTAGTAGTTATTTTAGTGTCATCTTGTCTCGAGAAAATCGGGCACTTGTTTGAAGTGTGAACTTTTCATCAAGGTAGGAATTTTTTTTTAAATATTAATAAATAATTGAGTATTTTGTCACAAAGGTGACATTTCTTTATTAAATGTTTTTTTTATTCATGTGTCAGTGTGTTGATTGCGTTGATATTGCGGCGAAAAACGCAGTTTTAAAAATTGTCATAAACAAGTTACCACGTCCACCTTTTAAACACGGAAATTTATTTTTAACCTTTGCAATTTAATTATCCTGATAAAACCCTGAGCGAGTGTAAGTTGCCTTCATTATATGTTATAAAAATATAAAAACTAGTGACACTCGTTCGTCATTTTTCGTACATTCAACGCCAAACATGCTAAATTCATTGGGTCATGTAGAGAACGTCATAACCGAATATCAAATGAACTTACCATGTGACTAACTTTGTTCCATTGTGTTGTGTTTAATTTAAGAGGCACCAGTGATTTTACAACAATTTGTCTGTTTGGAAGGGCCGGTCCATAGTTATATTAACTCTACGCTGTTAAAAGGTTTATTTCATTGGTTACAAATTTTATAATGATATCATACGCTTACTTGATTCGGTTATGTTGCAAGTACTTTGTCCTCGTAAAGTATACAGTACAATTCTTTATTATAATGTACGGGTGGCAACCCTACCTGCATCCTTCCCGTAATGTAATACGAAAATAATCACTATCTAGTATCGAATCGACACGGTTTCGCAACGGTAAAATAGCGATGGTCATGAAGTACCTTTATTGTTAAACGATCTATTCTTTTAATCGACTTTTAACTATGACAGAATTATATTTGTATAAAACGAATGAAGTTGTTGCCATTATTTGAATGCCACAACGAAATAAAGATGACAATAATTATTATTGATATAGCATATTCGATAGAACGATCTTCTTCTTATCGATTGGTTAGAGGCCAACCTAGTGTCAGAGTTGTTTAGTCGCCCGTAGGCCTCTGACTTGACTTATCGACTGTTGTCAAATTGTCAACAGCCGGGACTGACTTTTACGTGCCCTCCGAAGCACGGAGACGCTATGTTGAAAATACCACTATGCCATCTAGTGACTAACCGTGCCTAAAGTTGCTTAACCTACCGATCGTTTACCGATCAGTGGGTGCACTCGGCTATGAGCGTCTCGATAGAGGGATATCAAGTGTCGAGCATAAGCTGAATTATGGAATTAAGCAATATCAAATAAAAATCCAAGAAAGCGCGAATTCTTGAAGACTGAAATTCAAGAGTTACATTATATATTTTATGTATATATTCTATTATGAATTTATAATTATGTTCTCATTTAAATAAACCTTACTAATATTATAAATGCGAAAGTTACTCTGTCTCTCTGTCTGTTGCGCTTTCAAGCCAAAACTACTGAACGGATTTAAATGAAATTTGGTACACAGATAGTCTAGAGCCTGAGAAAGGACATAAACTACTTTTTAATGCAAAAAAGGGTTTTAAGAGGTTAAAAGGGGGGATGAAAGTATAGTCATTTTTAGAGCTAGAAGCTTGAAACTCATTTTTTAGGCTATTGATTTGAATAAATAAATATGCCATTCACAGTTTGTAAAAGAGGGGGGACGGGGTTTCGGAGTTTGTATTAAAATCGTTATTCACGCGAGCGAAGCCGCCGTCAGAAGCTAGTATCTAATAATGATAAACAAAAATCGGATACAAATTTCAAGATTAAGTTTGCGGTCAATTTGTAGTTGTATTGTCTAATATAATTATTATTTTAGTTAGTAAGACGTCGTGCCTCGTGAGTTTGATTGCATGAGCAGATAGATAACTATAACGTAAAGCGAAAAACTAGCTTTTTCTCGACATGGTTTTATGTTACTTTCTCTTCATATAGCAAAAAAATGCAACGCTTAGAGAGATTGCGTGTTTTTGCCTAACTATAAAAAGAAATAAAATATTGAATTTTGTAGATAAATTCAATTATTCCAAAAAATTGGCTTGAATAAGTCTTGGGGGTCCCATGTACCTTACATAGTCCTTTTGTTTGGGATGTGTGTTGCTGTTTTCATTACTGGCTTTGACAGCGTCACCGCGCGGAGTGAATTAGCGGCAGCTCTCACGATGGCTCAAAGTTCCTCGTCGTTGCCGGCAAAGACGGTGTGGTGTGAAGTCGGTACTGTGTAACGGGCATCGTCTAATGTAATCCTATCGCCAGGCTTTTCCTCGGCGTGTTTATGACGCCTGACTTTAGTCGGTTGGTTACATCTACCTATAGAGCCAACTATGTGCGTCTATATTTAAGAGGCGTCACCTTTGGAACTAAGTAGCCGGTCATAATTTTCACAGAATATGTAAGGCCACCTACTGGATACCATTAAATATAAGTATAAAAATAAAAAAGCCCCGTCATTTAGATGCTTAAAATTACATATGTATACGTATGAACTGTGAATGGAAAAACTTAAATGACAAAAATCTAAAATATTTTGTACAGAATATTTTCGTCAGAAGTCGATGCTGAATACAATATCCATCAAAACAGAATATGTAAAAAATCCAAGTATCGGAACGCAGTTCTTCTGCTACGAATAGTGGTGAGATCTAATGTATAAGTAGGTATGACTGAAACTTGGCAGTTGTACGACATTAAAGTATTTGAATGAGTAGAATATGTTCCCGTACAACTGCAGATCAGATTGGCACTCAAGTTACAGTTTTCTGAAGTAAATATTCACTTGCATGCCCTCTGCTGTTGATGAAGATGTTCATGTTGATGAAGATGTCCGTAGGCAGAGGTAATCGCTTAACATCAGGTGAGCCTCTTTCGTCTTGCCTCATATCCGTTTACTCCTTCAAACATAAAAAAAAACCTAAAAACGGGTACGTATGAGCTAGACGGCTCTTGCCTAATAATGCTTTCGAATATTCGGAAGCCATTCACAGTTCCCACTTAGTCAAGTTTTTAATCAAAACATTTAAAGTACAATTTTTATTAGAATATTTTGTAGAGTTGAAAGTAAAACAATGTGGTCTATGGCATATTTCCTTACTCAAAGTAGGGTTACGCAAATTGTTCACTAGCTTGTCTACGCAATGTTAGTAAACATTAGCTTGTAATTGCCTGAATACACATGTCACAAGTGTAGTGTATGATGTAAACCTTTCGGAAGAGAGCATACTTATTAATTATTCTCTATATACTTTGTTATTACTATTTTAATATTACAATCATTTGCTTAACAAAAATGACGGATTTCACTTAACAAATTATACTAGGTATAGGAAAAACCAAACTGAAAGACGATGATGATTCCATTATCATCGCGGAAGCAAGCCCGAGATAAATAAAAAAAATAATTACTAGTCAAGTGCGTGCGTTGCACCACGAACACTTGCAACTAAAGGGTTCCCACCTTGGTTATGAAGAGGAGGTTATCTTAAGGACTTTAAAATAATAACGAATTATATATCTCTAAATTTTGTTGATCTATCTTCTTCAAACCGAATGTGGATGAAAGTTCATGTGGTATTCTACAAGCTCAAATTTTTCCAGAATTTTAAATCCCATAGTTCAAAAGTAAGAGAGGGGAGACACGTTTTTACGACTTTAGGAGCTAATATCTCAACAACTACTGGCTTAATGAAAAAAGTCAAAATCAAACCTCGTTATCATTTTAAAAGACGTATCCAAAGATATCTCACACGTTGGCATATATTCAAATTTTATTTTCAACACTCAGTTACATGTATGGACTGCTACCCTTAATCTTAAAATATATTTTAAGATTTCATTATAAAATCGTTGCGCGGTTTGCGGTTGCGGTCATAGAATACACCTATTTAGTAAATTTCGTGTTGATAGAGCCAATGGTCTCTGAGTAAAATGACTGTGACATACGGACGGATGGACGGATGGACGGACAGACGGACGGACGGACGGACGGACGGACATGATGAACCTATAAGGGTTCCGTTTTTGCCATTTGGCTACGGAACCCTAAAAAGTGTCATACATCATCGGTTCACAAAAACCAAAATTATCGAAACAAAAATATTTGTACGACTTGATACCTTCTCTTTTTGGTGACGATTAATAATGGGGAAAATCCACAGATTTAAAGTAGGCTAGATTATCATAGTAGGCACTTTCAATAGTATGAAAACCAAGCGTATAATTTTTTTATACCTACGATGACAGAATCATTTCAATCGCCAACCATCTGTAGGAATGTTCATATATTTTTTTAAATATTTAGATTTTCGATATTTGGGCAAACTTGTTTGGACGGTTTGCGGTACCTAGCCCACCCTAAATCTGTGAGAAAATAAATCGAAAATATGTATCAATATGAAATTTATATACATAGCTAATTACCTACATATAGCATACTTTTTATCCCGGGAAAATGTTGGTTCCCGTGGGTTCATTAAAAACTACATAACACAAGGAGCGCAACTAGTATTGATATGAAATCAAATTTTAAAAGCGTAGAAAATCTGTATGGCATCCAATTTAAGAAGTACAATTATACATACATACGTTTCACATATATTAGGTTCAAACTAATTTTATCATTATGTAATAATGTTGAGACGCTTTTTGTACAATTCCAAGAAACACTTGTAAACAAGAATTTTTTTAGGAGCTATTTGTATATCATTTTAAATTGTATAGTGCTTAATCTCTTAATTTAATTAAAGAATTAAACCCAGCAAAAACTTAAGTTTCTTTATCATAAAGATATATCGTTAGATAATTTCTTTAGTTATTTTACCGTTTAGGACGAAAAAATCTGACAAGTATAAATCTCCGTCCTTCCTCAGATTTGGAAAAAGATTTTTTATTATGAAAACAAAAACTGTATTATTATAAGTTCTATAAAGTATATCTGATCACTATTGTGATTTTTCCTGAAAAAAAAAAAAACACTCGTTTTCTACTATATGGATGTAACTTAATATAAAGACACCATTAACTTTGCTTTTAAATTATTTTTATAACAACTTGCTTAGGTTTATAAATTTACCTTGAACTGTGAGACGGAAAAATCTAAAAATAATGGAATAATTTGTCGTTGTCGGTATTATAGAGAATTATCATATAAAACTTTCAACTGCCAAAATAACTTTGCTTTTCACATTGTCTTCTATGATCGTACTATGAAATACAACCATATTTTTTACTGTTCCTAAAATTATATAATATCACAGTATATATAATTATGGCTTTATTTATATAGTTTGTTTTATATATATCATAAATAAATTTAAATGTATATAACATTACCTATGATTATGTGTAATGAATGACGGATCAACGCACAGCCTAAACCGCTGATCGTAGAGACCTGAAACTTTGAGGGTTTGTTTTTGTATGTTCTAGGTATCCGATAAGAATGGATTTTCTGAAATTCTACTTCAAGAGGTTGAAAAGGGGAGCAAAGTTTGTATGGGACTAAACGACTCCTTGGTTCAATCTACCACTGCTGCCTACCGCCGCTGGCAGAAGCTCGTCTCAATTAAATATTGAGAATTGTGTATCATCTAGACTCGAGACATCTAAGGTTGTCGATGTCTACAATTTCTCTAGATTCTAGAGTAATAGTAGACGTTTTGTCCGACACCACGTTACACAGCTATTTGACCTGATGTTTCATTCTTTTGATCAATGTTATTGGCAACCGGATCCAGTCCTTATTATCACAAACTTGCAAGTAGGTCACGCGGTCAATTGTCAGTAGTGCGCAGTTTAATAGATGCATCAAGTATCAAGGTATTTATATCCAAGTATAGAAGTTATCTTAAGATAGTACTGCTTTATACGGTATCGCCCATAAGTCGAATGAGTAATTATTGTTACTAGAAACCATATATACTTAGAAGTATTGAAGCGATGAAGCTATACCTAATAGAACGACAAAAAAATTTTACCAATGGCAGTATGAATTAAAAAAAAACTTATATATAAATTTTAATGTTCTGCACTTCTGTATGTAAACTCTAAACGAAACCCAACCCTCTTCTCTTTTTGCTAAATGACCAAAAAAGGGATACGTATAAAATTATAACTTTCTAAGATTTATGTACTCTAACGTAATATGATATTAATTAATAATATCAAACGTAAATAAAAACAAAGCATTCATTTATAATGAAATCGGCACCAACATAATTTTTGATTTAATCATGGATCTTAAATTTACCACTTTGTCTTATTAAAGATGTTTAAAACGTTCAACAAAAATATCATAAAATAAAGTCACAAAAACAAGTTGTCTCTTACTAATTACCTGAATTGTTCGTAGATTATTCGCAAAGAAAAAATAGCAGTAATAAGTTAAATTAATGCTAACCAAATTTTCTGGGAATTTGTATTGTTATTTTTATAATTACTGCACGATGAGTTTCATTATAATCAGAATTTTGGCCGATAACCTCGATGTTATTTTTGGATTTAAAATAAAAATTAAGAATTCTGACTCTGACCTATCATATCATAGCGAAGTAAAACATCGCCATATATGGCACCAACTTTTGTTTTAGAAAAGATTTTTTTTTGTTTTAAAGTCAGTATTTTTTTTATTTTTCTTTATACCTTTTAGTTTCGTATAGTAATGATTAATGCAAATTTAAGATTTATATGATTTTCCATTGTCAGAACTGGACCACATTGGACGACACTGGAAGCAATAGTTTTCAAATAAAAAAAGAATCATTAATATCGGTTCGCCGAGTCGAAAATTATGAGGTAAAAAACAGTCGATTTGAGAACCTCCTCTTTTTTAGGTCGATTACAACGTAATGTATTCGTTTCTGTGCTTTTGTAAAATGAAATCCTTCTAAATATCGATAATACCTAAATTTGGATGCAAATTACAATACTAAAAATATGCGTATATATATAATTATGTTTGCTATTACAAATATAAAAACGTACATTAAATATGATAAATAAATGTATACAAAATGTGTGATAAAATAAACATGTTTATATGAGAGTTTCGAGAATATTATAATTTAGTTTTATGGGAATAAAAAATCGTGTTTTGAAATAATAATTTTAAACAAGTTTGTGTTGTTTTTGTTTGTTTGTTGTTTTTAAAATCAATATAATTATGTTGGTATGTAAATGTATGAAATTACTGTTTCAATAATAAAAATAAATTTATAAGACGTAATTGAAACCATTAGTTATATAAAAAAAACCATTTAACCCTGAGTTAAATATAGACTTATCAATAATCGTCAAAGCTTTATATAGGTACACAAAAACAATGTGATCTCTAAACATGGTGATCCGAATGTCCTGAATAGACAGACATACTTCTGTATAATCACATAGATGTTACCTGAGCATATCCTGCAAGACACTGACGATACAATCGTGTTCGCCCATGCCCTCTAAACAGACACACGCAGAATTATAACACATAGAACCGCAGCTTCGAACAAATTTTCTCGCGAAATATAGAACACAGGGCAACCATTGTGTGCGTGAGTAATGTTGCCAGCGAAATGAAATATTTAAATTTTGTACTACTGTACTTTAAAAACTGTGACAGCTGACAGTTCATTTGATCAAGCTATGACAGTTGGGCTCCAATTGAATAGTCTATATTTTGGGCGTCTACTAACCTTCTATGCGTCATAATTCTATTGACTTATATTTTATTTTAAATTGTAAGTTTAACGAGTAGGTAGTTAAGGAAATCTTACATGTTCACAAACGTTGACGACATCGCATAATAAAAAACTTGAGAGGTGTCAAGGGACACCCGGATGGAACGAAGTTCCTTTCGATTAATTAGTGAAGGAATTGTAATAAAATTTTATTTTTTTAAGTTATAATAATATTTTTTTATTATTAACATTATTTATTATTTACAAAAACCTGTATACACTCAACAAAAATAATCGTCGCGACACCACACTGTTCAATGCGAAATAGAAATGAATATATCTGAAAGAGACAGACAGAGAAACATGCGACGCCGCACAGCTTACAATAGCTTACTATAGCAAAAAGTGTCGTGACAACTTTTCGTAAGAATTTTTTCTGTCTAGCCCCCTTTCACAACGCGCGATAAGGAACTTCGTTCCAAAAAAAATTAACAAATTGATAAAATCCTTTTCGATTCGATTACAAACCACTGCCAAAAGGCATTTGCCTTGTGAACCGTAACTATGTTAATTACCTTTATTATAATTGTAAACATGATAAGTTTGACCGAGAAAAACTCTTAATTGATAGCAATTTAAATGTCTCGGTCGTCGGGCAAGTTTCCTTGTTGCCTTCGTTGAAGGCGAAAAAAAAACGTCACGGTGTCATAATGATATGCTTTTTAATTACTTACAACTTAAAAAGGTAATACAGCCTTGCTGTTTTTAGTATGTATAGGCTCTTTCGACTGAGCGAATGGAAACGTGGAGCGTGATGTAGTAGTACCTATTCCTAGTGATGGATTATAATCTATAAGTAGCAACGCCAGTGGCCTGAATGCAAAACCCTCTGTCCACTTCATTTTCCTCCCTGATTATCTTATCTTAGTAGGGAAAGCAGTGATGCTCCTGTCGTTACAAGATAACGTAACGTAGCTACAGTTCCCGCTTATCATCAGGCGGACCATATTGTCAGAGCTTTGTGACAAAAATTATTACAAATTTTTGGTTCCTTTATTATTACCCCTAAGAGTATTGTAGCAGGACTTATACAAATAAAAACTTTAAAAAAACCATAAGAAAAGCATTTACAATAATCCTAAGAAAAATAATTAGTAAAGTTATTTCATACAAGTATAAAAATAGCTTAAGTTATTTTGCAATCCAACAGCGCTTACTAATAATATCTGTAATAATACTAGAACCAAATAAAGATTATATTCAAATCAAATATTATGTTTAAAAAAAAGATAAAAACTCATTACAAAAACAACAAAAAAACTAATTTTTAAACATTATTTTTAATTGGCCGTAAACAAGTGTGTGAATATCTATGGCTATGAGCATGTGTGTGAATTTATAAATATGTGTGTGTGCTTGTTTGAATATTAGATTTATTATATGCGTTCCATTTAGTTTTTGGAGTTTTTCTAAATGTAATTTATTTTAAAATATCTGCCCGCGGCTTTGCCCGCGTGAATAATGTTTTGTAATGTGGCACATTTAGTCCAAACAACGGTAAAATTACAAAAAAGTACAACTAAATGGTTCCCGTTAAAAAAAATCATTTTCTTTACACCTTCTTGTTATTTTTTGATAATCCCTAACATTTTCCGGAATGCAAATGTCAGCTTACAATCCGATCAGTGCCAAATTTCATCCAAATCAAATCAGTCTTTTTTTGCGTGATTGGGTAACAAACATTGCAACATCTGAACATGGAAATTTTCACATTTATTATATTAGTAGGATTCCATCGTCATATATGCAAAACCACAAGGGATTATTATAAAATGTAAAGTTAATTTGATAATACACACCGAGATTGCGTGTTTTTTGTACAACGCTAAAGCAATCCATCCTAATCGACTTAAAACTGATATTATAAATACGTTTATTTGATTTTGCAATTTTCGTTCAGCGGATAAGATAATGATAAACGTTTACGAAGGAAAATATGAATGTGTAATATTTTTTATGAAGGTAACTTACAATTGTTTAAAACATATTCACTGCCGTTTTCTGTGAAATTGTCTCAATGCATGTCATACGCAAATTCACTATAATGCATTTAGAACATTATTTGCCCACCTCACGTGCTACCTTCAAGGAAATTTTAGTATAGGCAATTATAATGTTATTTAAGCCACATGAATATCATGCATTTTATATTCACAGTTTGAGAAAGACATAAACAAACTTGACATCTCATTTTTAATGTTGTATGAGAAATATTTTACAATTCCGTACTACATTGATACGGTATTGATATGGATATATAGATGACCTCTACTAAAATAGCAACACTAGACAAAACTATCAAAATCTATTTATGGTTCATACTACTAATACTTTTACTATAATGTCTTTGCTTATATGGCTTAAAAGACTACGAATTTTTTGACGACAAGTTGTTCAAAATTTTCAAACGCGTTTTTCTCGAAATAACATTCGTGTGGGTTGACATGGTATTGCTTATTTGCGTCCAAATGTAAATTAAATTTTAACTTTTATTCAAAATTTGAAAAAAAAAATTACTAGTTGTATCTACTATAAATGTGACTGTTAGTTTCTTTAATTCTTGAGATTTTAACGTGTATAATATTTTTTATCAGGACATCAGGAATGGAAGGTAGTATCACCATTAACGGTATGGAACGCAACCTGTCCAGTTTTCGTAAACTCTCCTGCTACATCATGCAAGACAACCAGCTTCATGGAAACCTCACAGTCGAAGAAGCGATGGCGGTCGCCACGGCTTTGAAATTACCAAGTGCTACCACACGAGCGGATAAAGAAGAAGTGGTAAGTGAAATATTTATTAACAATTACGTCAACGAAAATTTTATTGAATACACTGACGCTGTGCGATTTTATGTTAGGAAAACTAAGCGATATTTTTATAATAAACTAGCGGCCCGCGCCGACTTCGTCCGGGTGCATAGTAAATTGTTCCGTTTATCCCGTTACCGTGGGAGTATTAATTAGTCTTTAGAGTTCTTCCACTTATAAACTATCTACCGGTATACAAACATTAAGTAATACATTTTTTCCATACGCACTTCCCTACCCGTCGATTCCATACAAACCTGGTATTTACTGTTAAAATTAAAATTTATTTTATATTTAATATTTTCTGTCATAAGAACCTTCTCCTGACAATAACAAACACAACAAAAAAAATTAGTGAAATCGGCCCAGCCGTTCACGCGTGATGGCCTGACCAAGGGATATAGGGATTCATATTTATATATATAGGGATTCATTTATATATATATATAGATTACCCAGACCACCTGTGTTAGTATTTTTGTAAGTTATCGTTTGTGTTACATATTAATAGACAGAGATCTGTGTTATGTCATGAATATATTTTGTATATATTCGATTATAAAGCTGAAGAGTTTGTTTGTTTTGTTGAACGCGCTAATCTCTGGAACTACTAGTCGGGTTTGAAAAATTAGTTTTGCATTGGATAGTACACTTCTTGAGGAAGGATATGCTATATGAAATTACGATACGATACATTTATGTAATAAGAAAGAAAGCGCGGGCGGATGATGCGATACGGTGAGTTGGTAGAAAAGCAAAACATTAATAAATCGAAAGGATCGTTGGTTTATTTGTTAAATAAACAAGTTGCTGCGGGCACCAATAGTAATTACTTATTAAAATTTAACGTTTTTTATCATAACTAATGATTAAAAACAATTGATTATATTCTAGAGTTGTTGCAAATATTGTAAACTTTTGATGATTTTAATGATTGTTAAACATTCATGTATCCTTTATATTATTTTTCATATAGAAATAATTTTCAGATTCAAGAAATATTGGAAACCCTTGGTTTATCGGAACACCACAAAACCATGACGTCAAATCTATCCGGAGGTCAAAAGAAGCGTCTTTCTATCGCTTTGGAGTTGGTCAATAATCCGCCAATAATGTTCTTTGATGAGCCAACGTCGGGCCTGGACAGTTCTTCTTGCTTCCAATGTATATCGTTATTGAAGAATCTGGCGAGGGGCGGAAGGACAATCATTTGCACAATTCATCAACCATCTGCTAGATTGTTCGAGATGTTTGACCACTTGTACACATTGGCCGATGGGCAATGTGTGTATCAAGGAAGTACTGGAAGATTAGGTGAGTTAAATAACAAAATGGAATAGGTACAAATGTTATTGTATATAAATGTTTATGTCAACGTAAAGAATGGAAATTTTAAAAGATTGCGTTTCCATAAAAAATGATTGATACGACTCTATACTCTTTACGGTTGAGATTAACGCCCGGCGTCATAACACGGGCGCAGGTTCATTGAAAATGCCGCGGGCGGCGCCCCCTAACTAAGGTTTCCAACCATACTGTTAAAAAAATATTATACATTTTTCGTTGGTTAATGCTTTTTACAGTTCTATAAACAAGTACACGAAATATTGTTTTTATGTCCGTGTTTTCTTGTAAGAGTTCCGTTTTTGCCATTTGGGTATGGTACTCTAAAAATGAGGTTCTCATTTATTTCAATATAAAATAAAATTTTAGGAGGCTTATGAATATTTTAAAAATGATAATAAATTGTGAAATTGTGCCAAAAAATATGTTTAAAAACGTCAAAAAAAGAATACTGTTTTCTTTAGTAATAAAATAACTGTTCATTTTATTTTTTACCCACCATACGTAAAGCCTGTCGGTATTTGCATGTTTGATTTGAGTATCAAACACCGTTGACACCGTTGTGGCGTTGTGGGTAGCGAGTCTGTCTTTAGTCCCGACGGTTGCGGGTTCGATTCCCGCTCGGGCAGATGTTTGTTAAAATTTCTGTCTCGGTCTGGGCGTTTGTCCGTGTGGGTTTCCCCACCGTGCCTCGGAGAGCACGTTAAGCTGTCGGTCCCGGTTGTTATCAATAACATCTGATAATAATCGTTAACTCTTGATAAGTAAATTGCTCTTATCCAATGAGTTACTGGTTCGCCCTTAGGGTTGCGGAGGTCAGATGGCAATCGCTCTGTGTAAAAACTAGTAACCTATCAAATCCGGATAAGAATAATAAGCAGACCCTGGGTACATAAAAATACCGGGAATAATGCTAGGATGAAGAAGATTTGAGTATCAAACAATCAAAGAAATTTTCTTATTTAAAATATTAGTAGAGATTATTTTTGAAATATATGTTTTCAAAACTTTGAAATTAAATTCACACATTATCTAATCAATATGTAATATATATTGATTTATTCTAATAGGATGCTAAAAGATTAAATATTTAAAGGTAGAGCTAACAGTTTTGATAACATAAAAAAACACCTTATCAATATTGTTTTTGATGATAACTGTTAGCGTAAATAGTAGCAAAGTATTTATGTTACAAAAGACTTGGTACGTCATACACCAAATCACATCAATTTTTGCCACTAATTTCTTTCTAGTTTCCGGAATAACTGTAGGTGTCTTGAATCCTACTATTATACTAAATTAGCAAGTTTGTATGTTTGTTGCTCATCACGGCTGAACGAATTTCGGTGAAATTTAGTATAGATATAAGTTGTTAGCTTGCTTAAGACATAGCATATCACGTAAGTCTAGTATTGAGTTGATTGGTATTTAAACACTGGACGCCAAAATGCACTAAAAATTGCATTTTCAATCTATATCAGTTTGTTGCAAATATTTGTGTAATCCTTAAATACTTGACTTATGTTTTTTGGCACCATATCAAATGTCATTGTATTCCATCCATCATCCATCCAGAATCCAATATATAGCCATTACGATGAATGATAATTTTAACGATTCAACGGCTTTAATACGAAAAAATAATTAATAATGACGTTGTTATTTCGACCATAACTTTAATTTGAATTTTAACTTTTTTAATCCAAGAGGTTTTTACACTTTTTACATAAAAATACATGTATTATTTTCATAAAAACAAAAGTATTTATTTCTCCTTTAGAAGCTACGTATTTATAAAGATATAAGATTTAATTTAGATAATAACGATTGTTGGCGTTTGTCTTAATGACTGTGTGATGTCATTGTGCCCGAACGAATGATTTTAAGACAGAAGGATAATGTTGAATATGTTCGTTGAGAAAATAAATAAATTATAAAAACCAATTTATTTCAACTGACAAACGAAACAGTCAGGCGTATTAAACAATGTGACTTCTGTAGGTACGGGTCTAGGTCGGGTAATTGCTCTTACGTCCTTTAGAATTGGTGTTCTTATATCCGAAGACATTGATCAAATCACCTCAAAATTTATATGAGATCGCCCCGAAAGAAAACCCTACATAAATAACGAATCAGCAATCCTTTAATATTTATTCTTAATAAGTTATATTTTCATTTGGTTCCTTATTGAAAAGTCGTATGGTATGATCAGTTTAGAACAAAAAACCTATATAATAACACCATAATTATATAAAACCTGAACTTTTCAAATGTGTTCAGAAAAACATTTTTAATACATAACTAACATAGCCAGCGTTTCTACGTTACGTAATGTCAAATTAAAAAGAGATTAGAAAAACGATTCCATTCAAATGTGACTCCTATGTGTAGTATCTCAAAGTTGTTATCTGCTTACAGTGGAATGGCTCGGCAGCCTCAATTTGCAGTGCCCATCGTACCATAACCCGGCTTCCTTCATCATCGAGGTATCTTGTGGGGAGTACGGTGACAACACTGGTAAGCTCGTTAGAGCTATCGAGAACGGGAAAAATGATATTAGGTGAGTTATTAGCTTATATAATGATTTCGGCCTGTGTTATTTATTTGTGTTATTAATAATTGGGATATCATACAATTTGATTTGTGGCGTTTAATTAATGCATCAATTAATATATTTGCCTGTGTTTGAGTCCAAATTTGTGTCTATAAAATTGACTACTTTTTGGATAAACTCAAAATATAATAAATCGCGTAAAATTACGATGATGCCTGGCCAATAGATATTAATACTCCGCGCGCTGTGCTGAATGCAGGACGAGGCGCTTTGTTTCGCACGTCGCGTCGCTCTTACACCGTCGGATGAGTCCATCGTGTAGAATACTCTCGGAGCGCTGCCTACATCTCCAATGAAGTCCTTAGTCGTGGTTCGGCATCGCAGGAGGCACCCTAAGGACGGAATCAAATTTGAGCGCCCATGAGGCCTTTGAGTTTTTCACGGCTGGGTCTCTGTACTCGCAACGCTCGATGACGCTGTCAAGGCCAGTAGGGCCAACAGCAAGACACATTCCAAGAAAAAAAAAGCGCTGTGCCACTACCGCGCCGGTCTTTGCGTACTCTTGCTAGTTTGATTGACTTTTATGGTTTCTGCTCCCTTTCTAGCACTTGTCTGGCGGATGTTATTCCGCGATCTAATTCTGCGTCAATTTTTTCATGTATTAAAATCTATTGTTCGTTTGTTAAAAATTTCTAAACTCAAATACAAGGCAAATGGATTCCACGGAACATGTTCAACATATATACGGAAAAAAATGAATAACAAATATTCACAGAACATATTCTGCAAAAAAGCAAATTATAACACAAACAAAAAATTAAAACTTGATTATTTTTTGCACAGGAAAAACAAGAAATATTAATATGTATTACATTACATATATTATAATTTATATGTTGTATATTACATTGGATATTTATTGTTTTATCTCTTCGAGCCCCAAAACCTTCCCCTTGGGTACGCCCATTTATAATAAAATTTAATGTAAAGGGCAAGTAAGGTATAAACCAATAATACACTATGCTACTATAGGCAGCATACTGGCAGCTTCAAATACGTTTGTTTAAAACTACAAGAGTTGTTTTAAAAGCATTCTTTTCATTCTTAGAAATCCATCCGTTGCAATTGTTTACATGTATGACATCATTTATTCAAAGTTATAAATTATGGGCATGTTTTCAATACTGTCACCTATGCGACGGGTTTCATACTATTGTTCCGCTCCATAAAAATGTGTTGAATATTCTAGTAATTTCATTCTAACTTCCCTATTACAAAGTTTATTCTGATATCATATTTAATCATAACAATTTTGCTATCAAAGAAGAGGAAAAATGTAAAATAATTGTATGCTTAGTAATTATATTAATCTAAGAATAGAATTGAAATGAATAAAAATACAGAAATGTGTTTAACATTGGCCATATGAATAGATGTTTTATTTAATGGAATTTATTTACAACAACATTTTAACACTGCACTCTGCTCGAAGCGTTCAAACCATTAGGCAAGTCTATCGATTAGAATACGCTTGGAGCGCCGCCGCTATTCCCGATGACATACATAGCTATAGTTCGGCCTCGCAGGAGGCATCCTATGGATGAAATCAACTTTGAGCCTCCGTGAGGGCTGACCACTTTTCTCGACTGGGTCTTAGTACCTTGCTACCCCCACCCGGCGACGCTGTCCAAGCCAGTAGGACCTACAGCAATACACAATCAGAAAAAAAAAAACTATAACTTTGCCAAAGCCGCCTGCGCATACTTCCCGAATGCGTGATATGCTTTGAAAGGAGCACAAAGTTCACGTATTAATGTACTTTATATTAAGAGAAAAAAAAACTTTGTATTAAGTATATAAAACAAATGATTTACGACAAAAAAAAACTTATGCTAAGGTTATAGAGTTGAGTATTAACTTTGTGTTTGAGTTAGGCATTGATCATTGTATAAGCGTGCATTTTTTAAAATAATAATAACTTTTTAAATATTGTTCCGGTTCCAGAAATTTTTTGTTTAACCCACATTGATTATTGACGGAGAAAGTCAATGAAATCCTATTACCATATACATATATTTTAAATGATTTTACTATGTATTGTTTCCCTTGATATGGCAACATTACAATTTAATATTCTAAAGTTAAAAAATTCTATTATATTATGTATTTTAAACAATTACAGAAATGGCATGCCTCTCCCGAAATTGGCGGAATACAATAATAAGACTGATATGGAAAATTCTCTGAAGAACGAATGGAACAAGAATGACGCCTCTCAGGTGCAAGAGAAAGATGTCCCGAATGGAACGAATGGAACGAACGGCACAAACCTACAGAACGGTCTCATTCAATACGCAGCGAACGAGATAGCTAAGGGCAAAGGTGAGTGAATAATTATGTTTGTCTTGTCTATTTTATGTATGTGTTGAATGTCTCTGTTATAATTACTGTAAGCTAATTTGCGTAAATATAATAAGTTATATATAGTATAGCTGACTACATAATACATAGGATAAGACGGAATTACCAATTGGTCACGGGCTCTGTTATCATGGTTCTGACATTTTATTGATGAGATGAATAATTATATTCTTGAAGGTAAATAAACAATTAATCACTCAATAGGAGGTCTGTCTTTAAATACGAGAGTTGCATCTTTAGTCCCGGTCTCCTTCTTCTTCTAGCACAAGATACTTGCTTCATTTTAGGGGAAATAGAAATATGAAAAGTGACTATTTTTATAGAAAATCTTTTGCGTGACATATTCCATCAAGTTGTAACAGCGTATCTAAATCTACTGAATGATAGCGTTTCATAACGGGGCACGTCAGGCATCTTCAATTCGCGAACAATGTGGACTATTTATTAAACAAATATAATGGGCCTTGATTTCTAATAACTCTGAAGTACTTATGTCCTTACGTCGGGACTTATTATTCATTAAATAAGCAACACTTAAAGAGGAAACAGTATCTTAAACAAGGGTTTTGTACCCTTTAGAATGCGAGATCACGTTCGAGATACGATAAACGTAGGCGGTGCAAAAATTTTAATCTATAGAAATACTTTTTAGTAAGTCCATATTTTCTAACTTTAATAGTTACTTTTACACTTTTGTTATCGGATGGATCGGAAAAGAATTTACTCATTTACGTTTGCTTATTATGTGCATAAATTTAATTAATCAATAAAATATATATGCAATGAAAAATTATTGGATGAAAATAAAAAGATTTATACAAATTTATCTAAAACACACTTATAAAGTTTAAGTATTTATGACTAAAGTTTGATAAGTAAGATCGAAGGTTCCTTAGATAAGCTTCCTGTTTGCATTTCACGACAGATCTGTAAATAAATCATTAGTGTATAACAATTTAGTTTTGTTATTACTTTTGGTGACTTTTGGTATAATATTATCATTAATGTTAGTACAATGCCCCTTCGGCAAGGTCGCTATGTAATTAGTACGTGGGGAGATAACAATAATCTTTTGAATACACAAACTTTGAATATGAGAGGAGATAATATTTTCATTAACTAGCTAAGATATATTTTATCATTTTGATTAATCTTGGTTTGTTTTTAAGAATGTGGGAATATTACAAATTTTTGTGACATAGAATGTGCCTACGATTTCATAATAGTACTGTACAAACTACAAATTACAAAAATTTAAAAGTCATGGATACGTTTAGCAATATCTAAATGGTCGATCCAAGTTACTTTTTTAAGTTTTAGTAAATATTCTTGATACGTTTAAGAATCTTTATTTTCTATAAAAGAACATTACATAAACATACTTATTAGAGATTTTGTAAAATTAAGACAAACGTAAAAAATGAAACATCGGAAACAGCTTATGTGAAAACTTTATGTATGGAAATATAATAATTTTATAAAGTTATATATTATATATATATATATATATATATATATATATCATAACATATAGTTTTTTATTATAATTTCTTATATAAAATATGTCTTTTGATTCCTAGCTTTTTTCTCTTCGCTTGATAACTATTGTCCATATTTTAACATTTACATTTTTTTAACAAATCCTTCGATCGCAATCCTTTAAGATCAAAGCAGTAATTGATTGTATTAGATACCCATGCATTGACAATAAATATTAGTTTTTTACTTGATGACTACAGGGATCGACTGACTGAATGAATGCTCAATACATACAACTGCTCCAAGCGGGGTTCAAACCCGCGATCATTAGCGTGCTTTTCGCCAAAACTTCGTCTTCAGATTTACGTTCAGAAAGTAGTATTTTTGTCATGATCAGTTGAGTAATTATGGCATGTAAGTCTTATAAAACAAACAAATTCATTCGCATTTATTATATTAGTCAGAGTTTTCATTAAAGAAAAAATATTCTAAAACCTTACATAGAATGTTAAGAAGTGAATAACTATTCACTTCTTAACAATGAAACTTTGGACGGAATTACCACAAAAGGCAAGAGGTTAATGAAGTTTTTATAAACCAATGACTTATTTTTTAACATCTTTGTTAAGGAAAAATGCTAATATTTAATCTTATATTGTTTCTTTCGTTCCAAAGTACCTTGAACTGATGTCTGAACTAACGTTTTTAATCGCAGGAAACATCGCAACATTTTATGTTTATTTATTACATTTTATATAAAATATTTTCTTGAAATTTAATGAAATGATAATTACATTATAATTTTTTTAACAACTTCACTAGTACTTTACGGAAAATTAATCCTTATTGTTTTTGTGAGATTTTTGTGCGAACTAACAGATATAATGGTTCTATTTATCATTTTAATTGCTTTATAAGATTGAATTTTAATATTAATTTAAAAAAAAGTAATGGAAACAGATATGGATATATTTCCTCAAGTACCTACCTATGATGGCCTGTCATTTGACATTGTAAATTTTCGTCTCCAGGTGAACCCATGGTGGTTCAAGTGGACACGGAGAAGCAGGACAACGCGGAAGTGGCACTGTTAGGAACAGACGGTTCACCGCGGCGATATGCAACCTCAGAGCTCACGCAGTTCTGGGTCGTGCTCAAGCGTACTCTTCTTTTCAGCAGACGAGATTGGGTAAGTTCACCAGCTGATACCATTGAACAACTTTATAACATAAAAACTTTATTATTAAAATTTATAAGAAAAAAAAATTACTAATATCGCTATTAAAAAATAGGGGTTGATTCTAGAAGGGTGAAAATTTTAGGGTTGTATGTATTTTTCAATGCTTAATCATAAAGCAAAAATTGACAAAAAAAAAAAAATTTGGGGTTTTAAAATTTTGGGTTAAAAAACATAGATGTTGACTGATTCTCAGACCTACCCAATATGCAAACAAAATGTCATGAAAATCGGTCGAGGCTCGGAGGAGTTTGGTAACAAACACTGGAACACGAGAATTTTATATGATAAATAAATTTTGCAAGTCAATCAAACCCAAAGCGAAGCTTTCTTATAAAAGTAAACATAAGACAGAATATTTTCTCCATTGTATATTCATATTTTAGTAAAAACTATGTATGTATTTAATGTATAGCCACGTGTAAAAACCGATGAGGTATTTACCCTTTGACTAACTTCTCGGAGCGTGACCAACACTTTTTCCTGCTATAAACGAGTTATTTTTTTCGTATAATCGCTTTTATTACCGTAGTTACTGATATGTAGGTGTGATAAATCTGCTTATAAAATAAATTTCAATTAATTATCGGTAATTTTGATGGGAGGAAGAGAAAAAATCTTTATTAAGTTTCTTACGATCGAAGGATATAAATTTAAAAACTTAAAATTTATTTCATTTTATTGAATTATTATCGATTTATAATGGAATAACATATACCATACTTTTTATCCTAGAAAATGTTAGGTTTCTGTGGAATTACCAGAAAACGATACTACTACTATAGGAGGTATCGTCTTGAATATGAACTACATTAACACGAAAAAAGCAAGGGAAATTTCACGCCTGACGTTGTGGCGCAGCGATAGCGAACCTACCTTAAACGCCACAAGTCGCGGGTTCGATTCCCGGTCGGAGCAGATTTTTGTATTGACCATACATGCATGTGTTCGGGTTTTGGGTGTTTGTCCTTGTCTCTGACACCCGGAGTCATGTTTCCGGGCATAGAATATCACTATCCTAATGGGGGCCGTTGAGTGTGTAGCATTTATTTATTTGTTAATAAATATAATATATAAAGTAAATATATAACTTAGATTTGGACTTCGCGGTTTAAATATGACCTTAAATGTAAAATTTTACATTATGTAACTTTCATGTATATGTGTGTCATGTAGATATAGATCTAACAGACATATGACCATACTGGCGTGTATTCCTGTTTTGGGTGAGTTTGTGCTTGTCAAGGACAAGTTTGTGCTTGTGTGTGTTTCTGGACTCTCGACATAGGATAGTGGAGACAAGTGGGGGCTGTTGAGTGTGAAATCGCCTGGAACCTTTTTATTTTTATTTATTTATAATAAAATTCTTGTTTTCACATAGACTCTTATGTACCTCCGGCTGTTCGCTCACATCCTGGTCGGGTTCTTGATCGGCGCGCTGTACTACGACATCGGTGATGACGGCTCCAAAGTGCTATCGAACCTCGGTTTCCTATTCTTCAACATGCTGTTCCTCATGTACACGTCTATGACCATTACCATCCTTAGCTGTGAGTATTGATTATTTCCTTGAAACTTGCGATTTCAAATCTTATTATATAATAAACATTTTGAAGGTTGAATTTTGAAGGAAGAAATGTAAATAAAAGCAAAACAAAAAATTATAAAACACAAGCCCTTTTAGGTTCCCCTACTACGTTATTTTTTTTTTATTTGTACGAGTATAACCATCTCGAATGAAACAAAAGTAATATTTTTTTTTATTTTTATGAACCACTCAACCTATGAACAATGTGAAATATGAAGTAGCACAAACGCGTTGTCAATCCAAGGGATAGGAATGAAGGAATGAGAAGGAAAAAAAAGAAGGGAACAGAGGGGGTGGGAGATTGGGCCTCTGGCGTTCTCATTCATCGCACAATACAGAACTTACTGCTACGGTGCTATTACTTTAAGGCGATTTTCCTTGAGAGGGTAGTTCTTCCCCGGCCCAATTGTGCTGGGAGTAGCATGGCTACTACTACAAATTAGTACTAATTTGAATATATTTGAATATTTCAGTCCCACTCGAGATGCCTGTGCTAATAAAGGAACACTTCAACCGCTGGTACTCACTTCGGTCATACTACCTCGCTATCACTGTCTCCGATATTCCATTCCAGGTAAGGTTATTACAATATACAGATTGAATTAATTTTTTATGTCAAATAAACGTCAGAATTAAAGGAATACAACAAATTTAATTAAAAAAAAACATGTTGATATCTTTAGACTCGCCCCTTTGTCTATAGTCAATTTAAAAATTAAAATGTAAATTTAATAGTAAAAGGTCTTTATAATTATTTTTATGCCAAAACATTCTTCTTTGAACCGTATTGTAGAAAATGTAATGTTACGTGAGTCGGTTTGGAATTTTATAATTTATTGAATTACAAATTTTTTGCAATATTGCATTAATTTTCTTTGTTAATGTTAATGCTAAGTAAAGTCACGAGCTTTAATGTTATAAAAAAAGGTGTCCGTGTCTGACGTCACTAGCGCATGTCCTTTATTGTTCTGGTACGAATAAGTGCTGGGATCAGTACTTTCTGAATGAGATCTAGTTATTATAAATAATACTAAAATTAAGAATATGACGTCTGTAACACCCCAGCGTAATTACTTCGGTATCAGTAAAATAAATTTTCTTATATCCTAAAGGATAACTTCAACAAGTCGCACGTATGTAGAACGAAAACGTCACAATAAAAAAATAATTGAAAATTTAATTAAAAGCGTAATTATTATTATTTTATTAAAAAAGAATATTAGCAATGCCAAGACATTATAATATTCCCGTTCCCCTCCAAATAAGCTCGAAGCTTGCGCTAGGAGTGGGAACGACAATAGCCCAAGGGGGTCAGGATCGTACCTAAGATTCTCGCGTTAACTTTACCATTGAGCTATTAAGGCTTCAAAACTCAAAATTAAAACGAAATTCTTAGTAATATAACAATAGTCCAAACAAGTCGGTATGAAAAATACACACACCTGAAATAATAATATCACATGAAATTAACGGGTATGAGAAATAGTAGTAGCCGATTCTCAGACCTACTGAATATGCATATAAAATTTAGTCAAACCTTTTGAGGCAGTATGGTAACTAACAGTTATTATGACATGAGAATTTTAATATGTATAATTGTAATGACATAGGCTATATTTTTTATACCAGTGCGAAGCCGGAGCGGGCCGCTAGCATAATAATATTCTTTAAAAAAAGGCCACTAATAAACGGACGGTCAGAGAAGGCTAAATATAAATAATAAGGTTCCATTGGGGCCCTTTGGGTACGGAATCCTAAAAGGTTCCTAAATCTAAAATTGGAAATGTTCCGTTCGAATTTCGAAGATAAACATATAAAAATATAGATATAGTTATAATAAAAGTTTGATAGTTATCTTGTTTATTTCTTAGGCGATATTCTGCATAATCTACGTGGTGATCGTGTACCTGCTGACGTCACAGCCGCTGGAGTGGTCGCGCTTCTCCATGTTCCTGTCGTCGTGCCTGCTCATCGCCTTCGTTGCGCAGAGCGTGGGACTCGTCGTCGGCGCCGCCATGAACGTGCAGGTACACACTCCCCCTCCTCCAGCCATGCTCCTCCCAGAACATAAAGGCCGGCTCGACTGGGGTAGTACTACTCTCTCACAGAAAATCGGTATAGAGTTATGCCTTATTCCATGGGTAGTAGAGGGGAAAAGGAAACACGTCTATCCTGTACTGAGACTCGTTTAATACTCCTTCAACAATGCAATGTCATAGTCTATATATTTGTTACGTTACATACCTCATACCTCATCGGCGTGAAGTAGCAATTTCGGTACTGATGACGCCCAATCTCCCACCCCTCTGTTTCCCTTCCTTTTTCCTTTCTCATCACTTCCTCCTATCCCTTGGGTCGGCAGTTATGGAATTTAAAAAAAAAAAGTTTTTAATGCCACCGTTGTGGCGTGTTGGTAGCGAATCAGCTTTGAGCCTCGACGGTCGCGGGTTCGATTCCCGCTCGGGGCAGATGTTAAATATAAAAACTAAAAGATTGTATTCATCGTTCACAGAACGGAGTGTTCTTAGCACCTGTGATGTCGGTACCGTTCCTGCTGTTCAGCGGTTTCTTCGTCTCGTTCAACGCGATCCCGGTGTACTTGCGGTGGATCACGTACGTGTCCTACATTCGGTACGGGTTCGAGGGGACGGCGCTGGCCACGTACGCCTTCAACAGGACAAAGTTGCAGTGTCATCAGGTTAGTACTTATATTATATACTCTCCAAAATAATTGAAAGGGCGAATACGGTTGGATGATGATGATAATGATGATGGTGATGGTGATGGTGACGATGATGATGACTTTATTTAAAAAAAAAAAAACTTATTTTTAACCAGTTGTGGTCCGCGATTTAACGCGCGTATTTCTGTTCCTAAAGATAAAGACATAAAATCATATATAAAAAGTAGTAACATGTCAAATTCGCATATGAGCAATAAGCAGACTCCGGTCATATACGGGAATAAATGCTAGGAACAAGATGACTTGACATAAATAAATTTTTGTTCTCAGGTGTACTGTCACTTTAAAAATCCAGAGACAACATTAGAAGAATTGGACATGCAAAACGCTGACTTCACGCTGGACATCGCCGCTCTGTGCCTTATATTCCTTATCCTTCGTATTTCCGCTTTCCTCTTCTTGCGTTGGAAGCTAAGGTCCACGAGATAAATTAATTTATACATTATTTATGTTATGGCTTAGTTTTAAACAATAGTTGTCGAGGTTCTATTATAGCGGTATCAGACTTCGTTAAGGGAACGAACGCAGTTTTTGTGATAATAAACGGTTTTAGAATAAGAGTTTTTAACAACATAAATAAAGCCAAGTTATTGCATGATATATCGATCGTTGGAACATTACAATTTATGATTACACAAGCAACATACAAAGTGCCTTAAATGTTATTAAAACTTGTTTTTTTACTGTGATACTGTAATCAGTAGACAGCTTAGTAGACAGTAATTCTAGATTTATAACTACAAAATTAAATATATATGTCATTGTTTTCAAAGAATTAAAGAACTAAAAAATTAAGTAAACTGCAATTTTCAAACCAAAAACTGGGTATGACATGACAAAAGTGACAATTTAGACATAAGGTGCGACGTCGCCAAGCTTATAAATATGCCATTTCTTTACTCGTACTGGTGCTCCGATAAATAGACTAAGATGATAATATTTCGTTTATAAGAATGGCAACTTAGCATGGCACCGTCTATTTTTTTCTCTATCCATGTTGTAATGCCATTTAGGTCACAAAAATATCTGTCAGTTCCGAGTGACTTTGACGTTTTCTTGTTTTGACATTGACAGATAAAGCTAATAACAAAAATACGATTACAGAATACATATCTATATATAAATGAAAGAATAGATATTTATAGATCAATATAAAATATTTTTCATAATATATTTTTACAAAATTAAGAAATCGTATACTAATTATAAATAGTTATATTTTTTCCAAATGTTATTTAAGTGATTATGTGTAATTGTTCATTCCAATACAAAGATCCGTGTCAGTGCTGTTATAACAAATATTTTTTTACGTTGACTACCTGAATCGTTTTATATTTAGATCAAAGTAAATAGATATTAAAATCATCTTAAAACATTTGGTTATCATTACAAGGAATAGAATTTATTTATACATTATTATTATTACATTGGAAATTTTTATAAACAAAATTTATTTATAAACTATGAAGATAGAAAACCATGGAGGAAGTATTTTTGATACAGTAATGTTTTGTTTTTAATAAAAAAATTGCAATAGTGTTTTTATATGAATATTTCTGGCTGTGAAAAATAATTTTAATTTATTGGTATTAAAATATAAAACGGTTCATGTAGTTTCGTAATATTTTGCTCATTCAGAGTCTTGCTCTTGCCTGTATGGCTTGCCTAATTAATTTTGCCTATTATATACATTGGTGCGAAGTGGTGGTCTATTTGAATATATACGTAAAATATTTATAAGATATACTTTTTTTAAAAACCAAACTATATCACTTAAGGCCTGCGCCCATTGGCTTCACGGCACGGCAGGTATTTTCAAGTATCAAATAGAAATGAAACTTAAAAGTATGACAATAAATTTGAAATTTCACTGACGCGGTATATCTAAGCATGGCGCAGCTCAAACAATCAATCATCGTTGAAATTTCAAATTTATTTTTATATATGTTTTTTATATTTTATATTTGTCACACAAAAATCTGCCGTTCCGACCCGCCAATGGGCATAAGTCCTAATAGTTTTTTTAAATTTATACCTAAATTTTTATATGAAAAATATGTTTAATGAAGCGGAATTATTATATGAATAAAAACAGAGCAAAATAGCTTATGAACAATATAAATATAACGTTTTAATGTACCTTATGAATTTTTAATGTAATATTATATATTTTATAATATTCTTTTGTTATTAAGTTCATACAAATTTTATGGCTACCGTGTTTTCATGTGATATTTAAGACTTAACTAGGGATCGTGGTTATTTTGTACTTAGTTATGTAATCGCATAGTGTTTATGGTCCAATAATGTTATGGTTAATTAATGGTTTTAGTATGTATGATGTTTCTATATTTTTAATAAATGAATTAAATTTATTTTTGTTTTATTTATTTCTTATTTAAAAAAATCGAAATGAAGTTCTTACGCTGCATGCAGTTGAAGGTGACTGGCAGAAATCGTCACATAAGGAAAAAGCGTTATGCCTCTTATTTGCCGATTATATTCGAGTGTGTGTGAGTATAGAGATATGAGTAGTGAGCATAGTAAATATTGCTTGTTTGATCGCAGGTTGTCGGAGCCTGTGGTCTGCCTGATGGTAAGCAGTCAACGCAACCTATCACCACTTACGATTCTTGAATCACATGTGCGTTGCCAACCCAAGCGATAAGCGGGAAGGAGGAATAGAAAGGAAAGATGGAAATGAAAAAGGAAGGGTACAGAGGGAGTGAGAGATTGGGCCTCCGGCGCTGTCACGCATCGCACGAAACGCAACAGTACTGTCTTGACGTCGATTGCTTTGAGAGGAAGGGAGGAGGAATTGTTGCTTTACGGCGATTTTTTTGAGAGGAAGAACGGAGGAAAGAAACCCTCTGCTGTGTTTATCTGACTGCACATGCAATAGCATGAATAATGAATTCTAATTACGTCATCTTTTTTATAAATGTTCCATCTAGTTTTACTAGAACGTAACGTACAATTCTTGAAATAGCGATTTTCATAAATATAATATTTGTGCAAAAACTGTAAAAAAACTATTAAGGTAGGTAAGGTAAGGTATTTATTTTTTGCCTGTTAGATCTATATCTACATGACACACTTATACATGAACGTGAAGTCCAAATATAAATATATAAACAGATAAATAAACGCTACACACTCAACAGCCCGGTTTTCGGGGTCCAAAACCCATAAACATAAGCACGACTTAGGCTGGAAAAAAATGCAAGTACATAATATTATGTTCAATACATACATCTATCAAGCAAGTCGAGCAAAAAAGCGGCATACTCTGTCCCGAAACTGTAAGCAACGGTGTTTCGCTACCACTGCATTAAAACAGTCGTCACGCCAACTTGTGACGCAAAATTAATATAATTATTAACCTCCGAACAAAAACTATTGTTTTTTTTAAATTTAGGTATTGTTTCAAAATGTTGTATTAGTTTTTCACTTAGACTAAGAATTAAAAGAAAAATTAATATAATTATTAACCTCCGAACAAAAACTATTGTTTTTTTTAAATTTAGGTATTGTTTCAAAATGTTGTATTGGTTTTTCACTTAGACTAAGAATCTCATGGACGGAGCCATACCATGTTGCCGCTCTTTTAACAACATGAAATAACGTATTTCCAAGGAGATATTGTTATCTTAGTCTTGCTCGTAGCATTAACAGGAGTAAAAGAAATAGATATAACTATATAGGTTTGGCAACTTATTTTTTTATTTCCTAAATGTCAATGTTTGCATGTTTTATACCCGGTCAAGACTGTCAATTATATAGGTGCATTTGTCAATAATTATACTGGTAATTTCACATTACGCACAGATAAAATGCGTAAAATATTGGCACGCAGTTTTTATCTCATGTAAAAATATAAAATGCTATCTTCTTTCTCTTATTTCTAAGGTTTTTCATATTAGCCATATAAACCAATAATTTATTACCTTATAGGTATAGACAATAAATATCCCATTAAAAACATAAAATGTAAAAAAATTGCCAGTCTCATAAAACAGTTCTTCTACTACAAAAAGCGGTGAGAACTCATGTATGAAACATGTATGAAACTTGCCAGTTGTACGGCAACTTATTCTACTCATACAAATACTTTTAGATTCGTAAAACTGCCAAGTTTCAGGCGTAGTTATACATGAGATGAAATGAAATTTGAAATATACCGTGTCTATACAATACCTGCTCGGTTACTGAAAATTCAGGCTTATAGCTTTATCCACAACGAAGTTATAGAGCGTCGAAAATGCCCTGAAGTGCTTCGAGAAAAGGATAGTACGGCCGTGCCGCTTTTTTGCTCGACTTGGCGGGGGCACTGCCGTGCCCCAGATTTTTATCGTAAATTATTTAAATACTACAAACTCATTAGTGTCAGGAATACATCATACCGACGACCAGTTATAGGTATGTAAACGAGCAGGAAAGGCATAATTTTAATAGAAAAACTGCAACATGAATGTACTCAACTTTGTATGTACAAAGTGGACGTACATATTTATGTTGAAACATTAATTTTGAAGGACATATTGCTCATTAGAATAGTTACATCATTATATTTAAAGACTACCTCGTTAACGGTAGACTAAAGTCACGAAATGTACTAAAATCTAGGTTAGATAATAGATAGACTCATTGCTTCGAAAGGTTACATCAAGATGCATACTAGTTTGAGAATTTTGTTTTATACAAACAGGCTTATATTTTATCAAATAACCAGTAGTAACAGCCCATCAATGCTCCACGGTGGATTTGCGGATGTCTAAATTCTAAAAGTTTTCCCCCAAGACCGCATGTTTTGTGATGTTTTCCTTTACTGTAGAGCACGTTGAATTCGAAACACAAATTCAGCATTTTTACTTATTGTATTAAAGAAATGTTCGATGTCTTTTAAGTTTTACTTTAAAAAATATGGTGATCGTAGAAATATAATATACGACGTTGTGGCGCAGTGGTAGTCAACCTACCTTAAGCGCCACAGGTCGCCGGTTCGATTCCCGCTCGGAGCAGATGTTTGTATTGATCATACAGGCATGTTTTCCGGTCTTGGTGTGTTTGTCCTTGTCATTGTATATGTTTCCAGACCCTCGACACAGGATATAACTATCCTAATGAGGCCGTTGAGCGTTTATTTATTTATTTATCACTGATGATGATGATAAGTTTTTAGCATGAATAGGCCATCTCGGTCGGCGACATACTAGTCTCACACAGAAGATTTGATTCGTATGATTGTTGTATGATTTCTATTAGTTTGATAAGTATGAGTGCCTGGAGGCCTGGAGGACTTACTCCTGTCCCTCGTCTCATGCAACAAACGATCTTACTGCTATAACGACATCAGAACGTAGGCTAAGGAGTTCGGTGACCGCTTACCATCAAAAAGCTACGGTGGTTTTACAATTTTGACAAATAATGAACAAAAATTTAAAAATATATACAATTTATACACTTATCATGCATCAAAAATTAAATACATCCTAACAATCCTTGGTTTGAGGACCATAAAAATTAAGATCCTAAAATATTAACTATGACTCATTATTAACGACCTCTAGAAAAATGTATACCTCATTTTATAGCACATATTAAAAATTGTAATTTTTATTAGCAAATTAAAATGAAATAAAACAGCTGTTGACCGTTGTGGCGTGTTGGTAGCGAGCCTGCTTTGAGCCTAGACAGTTGCGGTTCGATTCCGGCTCGGAGCAGATGTTTGTTATAAATATCTGTTTCGGTTTGGGTGTATGTCATTATGGGTCGCCCCAGCGTGCCTCGGAAACTACGTTAAGCGTTCGGTCCCGATTGCTATCATAACATCTGATGATAATCGTTTACTCTTGGTAGGGAATTTGCACTTATCGAATGAATTACTGGTTCGCATTAAGGTTCTGGAGGTCAGATAGCAATCGCTATGTGTAATATTTTGTAACCTATTAAATCCGGTTAAGAGTATAGGCACAGTGTAAATACAGGGGTAATGGTAGTATTGTAGTGGAAGAAGAAGAAAAAATGTATTTAGTTTTTCGTTAAAAACTTTAATTAATATTTAAGATATTTTAAGTGTTTCATTAGTGTGCTAATTTATATCTAAGTGAATACTAACTAAGCATTAAACAGACAGAATTGTTGAAACTTGTATTGCCTTTAATAAAAACTATATTTTTTTAACTTTTTTTAGGATAACCAACAGTAGATACATTAATTAGACATTTCAATAAAGATCAGAAGTTATTCGATAAATGTTCTACTAATTATAGGTTATCACATCATTCATTAGAAAGCATCACATTATAAAATATAGTCAGTTATTACAAGTCAATAAAAATAAAAATACATAATGATCATTAAAAATTATTAACAAATTATAAAATTATTAAATTTAAATTTCATTATAATATAAAGATTTACATAATTTAAAAAAAGTAGAAAATGTCACAATTCTTGTAAATAAATACAATAATCAATAACTGGGTCGATTGCGAGATACTTCAACAAGGACTAGTTTTTAAATAATTTAAAATGTTGCGTTTGAAGTGAGACAGGCTATTATGGAAAATATCTACATCGGCTACTGATTTCGAGATATTATTGTATAAATTAGATAAGCGGGGTATTAGTGAATTTTTCCCTAACTGCGTTCTATAATATACTTCTGTGACTATAAAGTGATACAGATACATAATTATACGCTAGTTGCAAATCTAAATCCCAAAATCTCGAGTTCATTAAGCCATGTTCTTATTTACGATTAGGTTGTACTTGATGATAATGAATTTGTGATTAATATTATTTTTATTCCTATTATTTTGATTTATTATTAATAATGAGTGTTAAAAGGTATTACTAAGAATTATTATTGCTTCCTGCTTTACGTCTTTTTAGTAAAATTTCGAAAATAAACGTTAGCATAGATACAACATATCCAGATATAAGGACGTACCAAGGTATATAAATATGTAGTTTCCTTTTAGTCGTAATGAAGTGAAACTTTTTAATATTCTGCCAAAACAAATTTCGCAAATAAAAATCAATCAAACCATTCTCTCTTAATCTTAAAGTATGCATGTGTAGTTCCTCAATCATCGGAAAACCTTTGTAAAAGTATATTGCGTATATCGATTTACTTACGGGGTGGCTAAATGTATAAATCATAGAATCGCCTGTTTCGTCGTAGAAAAGATGCTTGTTGAATGTGTAGATTGTATACAATGCAACTGTAAATAAATCATTTGATTGGCTTACCATATTTATACTTCCTATCAATTTATCACAACCCGCGTGTCGATTCTTCTCAAAAGTATAATTTTCAACAGACGACAGAAAATTTCTCATCACATTACTTACACAAGGTTTGATTTTATACTGAGCTAAGTCTTCTTCAGTAGAAATTTGGTAATTCGTGGCAGGATGGGTGATTAGACTCACTAAACTAGATTGATAATACGAGTTGACCAGATATGCAAACCAAACCCAGGCAATGAATAAGTATTTAGTAAAGCAATTACCATTAATTTTACTACTGTTGACGACAAGATAGGCTAACATTTTTAATAAAATTTGTCCTTTATCTTTTGGTTGAATTAAGGCATTAAAAATTAGAAAATATAAAACGAAAGTGAAAAACAAGGCAATCCAAACTATAAACTTAAACTCCAAATACATATTCTTCCAAGACGAGACAGCTGTGGCTTTCTTCACCTGGTAGCAAATATCTTCAATGAAGGCTAGATGACCATAAATGAAGTTAAAAGCCTTAGCCCTTGATTGTGTTAGTACCGCACCACCTAAAAATACATCTGCTTCGCCTTTTTGTAATGAATGTAAGGGGCCGGTTGCCAACATATCGTTCGTAATGTTTGAAAAGAGTTCGGCATCATCGCCATAAGTAAAATTAAGTGTAAATTTTTCTAAAACACTTATTTTTTTCATTACATATTCTTCGACTCCAGATAGCTTCATACTATTATTTTTTGCTAAGTTGATAGTATAGGGAGGCCAGTGTGGGCCTACAACCCTTAGAGTACAGGCTTTAAGGCCAGTTACCAATTTATATGGGTACAAGTTTATCTTACGCGCGTTCGAGCATTTTCCATATTCAATAATTTCATCATAGTGATTTCCGCAGTTGTAGTTCTCGAATGGATTATAAGTGTACAAGTTAGGGTCAATAGATTTGTCCAACACTAAAACATTGATAACATGGAATTTTAACAAAACATCAAATATAGCCTTAAGGTCGTCCTTAGATAGGTCATTGATGTAGATTAAAAATCGTGAGTTCGGACTCCATGAAGCTTCATTTACGAGATCCACGAAATTATTTGTGAAGTCTTTAGTGTTTCCCGCTGCTACGAGGTAGCCTCGATCAGGTACTGTCAATTTCTTTTTTGTTGTTTTCGATATAACAACGAAAGGAACAGAGTTAATAGTCTTTATAATTTCCTGATTATCATAATTCATGTCGACGTATGTAACTTCTCCACTTTGAGGAAAATACGTTTCCAAGATATCACTTATACATGATTGTAGATTTTTATTTACATCTGGAATATTTAGAGGGATTTTTCCTTCATTGTAGGGAATAATATACGGGTATATTATAAGGAAAGCGACCAGCATTGTCGCAAGCTAAATCAAGTTTGATCATGTAGTATATTAGTCATTTACGTTATCGGTTCCAAAGACATTTTAATTATAAAATTGTAATAGATGTAGGTCAGGAGATAAACGTGACATTTTTATTTGAAAATAACCTATTTGTTTGTGACAGTTTTTTTAATATTAGTGGTGAAGGCGTTTTTACAATAGTCTAAGTTAATGTAAAACTCGTAATTTTGACCCTTATGCCATTGTTAAAATAATTGAATTAATACCATTTTAACGATCTGTTAGTGTAGTGGCTTTCGTTATTTTAAAAATAAAACACCAGAAGTCACTAGCACTATGTTTATTTTATAATTTCAATAAACAGTTAGAATCTCTCGTAAATCTGACTTTCTCTAATCACTTTTCTTTTAAAACCGCGATTCGCGGAAGACCTACAGGGTCTATCGATAATTTGGGCTCGGCACTTAGTCTAATTGCTAGTTCAGACCGGCGGGCAGAAACCAGGTCCGTAGCTGAACAGCGCTTCGACTAATTACCAGAACGACTGATTATTGAAAGAAAATGTATTGATTATATAGGCATATA
The DNA here is from genome assembly GCA_023373885.1 of Hestina assimilis. NCBI lineage: Eukaryota > Metazoa > Arthropoda > Insecta > Lepidoptera > Nymphalidae > Hestina > Hestina assimilis. Next base: position 9,328,248 of record CM041747.1, on the reverse strand, counting down.
TTGATGATCGACAAATCATTGTGTGTCGATCGATGAGCGTGTCAGCAATATAGCCTAGTGGCTAGGGATGTAACAGATCCAAGACAACGTTGTGGTGCAGCGGCGCAATTTGCCTTAAACGCCACAGGTCGCCGGTTTGATTCCCGCTTGGAGCAGATGTTGGTATTGACCATATAAGCATGTTTTCCGGTCTAAATGTGTTTATCCTTGTCATTGTGTATGTTTCCGGACCCCGACACAGGATATAACTATCCTAATGGGGACCGTTGAATGTTTAGCATTTATTTGTTTATTTCATTAAAACTAGTAAATTATGTAGGTAACAAGTTGGTTTAGTTTGGGAGTATTTTTTTTATCAAAATTATGTTTCTCAAATAAATGCCACAAGCTCTTTAACTATAAACATATATCAAATGTTTGACCTTTGATTTTTCTTGTCAGTATTTATTGCCGCTATTAAAAATGCTTTTTGTTCGTAGTAATTATTAATAATTTGTCATACTAATAAGTACATTACTGAACTATTATGTAAATGAACCGATTATTCATATTTATAACTACTTAATGGTTAGCACTAGCACAATATTACTAATTAAGTCTACTCTACCCATCTTAGCTGATTAAATAATTGCTCATCGGTAGAAGGGCCGACTTCGCTCGGTTAGTGCGAGAATCGCGGGTTCGATCCTGACCCTCTTGAGCTATTGTCAAACCCACTCCTAACGCAAGTTTCGAGCTTATTTGAAGGTGCAATAGGAATTTTAGTAACATTTTGAAAAAAAAAACATTTCTAATATTCTAAAAAAAAAAACAAACAAATTGACAGATTTGAATCCGGGTTTAGAGTCTCTCCAGCGATGTCGAAACTTGGCTAAGGACGTCGTCGGGAGAGAAGGAAGAATTACATATGTCCAAATTAATAAGCGCAAATTACTTATCGAGATGACCGTCACGGCTGAGTCTCTGTACTCGGCCCCCTGCCCGGTGACGCTGTCAAGGCCAGTAGGGCCAACAGCAATACACATTCCGAAAAAAAAAAAAAAAAAGAGATGACTGTTCACCGATCACCGTTTCTTACGCATAGCTTCGGGCTGTCCATGGTACTTAGCATGCGCAACGTAGAACTTCATAGAGACTATGAAATCGATTCGATTAAACATTTGAAGCTCTTATCGCAAAACTTTTTCGATCAATCTATCTCCCAAAAACCCCTGAATAGACAGGCTAATATCTATACAGACAGAGATGACAAAACGGACTAAAGTAAGGCGTTCTAAGCACGTCTTCTAAACCCCTGACTATAAGATCACATTAGACAATGCTCCATACACAGTTCAAATACGCACACAACACCGTCCTCGCCGACGAAGACGATGTCCCTTGTTCCACGTCGCGACGCACTCACACCGTCGGGTGAGTCCATCGACTAGAATGCGCTAGGAATGTTTCCTCCGTTCCCGATGATATCCTTAGTCCCGGCTCGGCCTCGCAAGGACGGAATTTAATTTCAGCCCCGCGGGGCTGTCTCTTTCCAGGGTGGGTCTCAATACTCGGCTCCTCCACCCGGTGAAGCTGTCTAGCCCAGTAGGGCCAACAGTAATACAAATAAAAAACCTATTATTGACACCGTTGTGGCGTTGTGGGTAGCGAGTCTGCCTTAAGCCTCGACGGTTGCGGGTTCGATTCCCGCTCGGAGCAGATGTTTGTATTAATCGTACAGGCATGTTTTCCGGTCTGGTTGTGTTTGTCCTTGTCATTGTGAATGTTTCCGGACCCCGACACAGGATATAATTATCCTAATGGGGGCCGTTGAGTGTTTAGCGTTCGTGTATCTTGTAATAGTATTAAGAGTTAACGATTACTATCCGGTTTTATGATAAGAACCGCCAAGCCACCAGGATAAACGCCCAGACCGAAAAAGATATTTATAAAAAACATCTGTTCCAAGCGGGAACCTGTACCGGTGTGGTGGTGATACCTACCAATACGGCCAATTGCAACAAAGTCTACCATTGTGACAGATTGGACTGGTGGAATAACACAACTAAACAACAGCGGGTGATCGGGTCGTCACGTCCCGACGCCAAAAAATATGTATATAATATTTATATTTAGATGATCCTAATAATATCCTTATATAATATTTATATATTATTTAATAAATTTATTATATTATGAGAAATGATGGCTGTTTATCTAGGTTAATGGAGATTGTGGCAATGTGAACAAAAACCTTGTTGCAGCGACATTATGTCATCATTTATAGTGTTTATAAGCCGGTCTAGTCTTCACGATGTCTGTAGATTAATCATGTTTACGAAAAAATATTTTAATCTTATTTCTCGTTTGTTTATCGGTTTTAGCGCGTAGCTTAAGGCTTATGAGTTTTATCACGCCTTGACATCGGAGTGGCTTTAAATATGACTAACAAATTCAGACAGTGGTAGCGATTCAAAAGTACTCTTTAAACTAGACATATACATATTCGTATTGTTTAGTATATTAATATTGTTTAGTACATGTAATATAGTATTATATATTTTGCCATATTTGATATTAATTTTTAGTTTTGATAGTTATTGTATGATGTTTGTTTGCTTAGTAGATACATGTTTATTTTTTTATTTTTTATTTTTTGCACTTGACCCATTTCTCTAACTGTAACAGTTCCTCACGACAAAAGGTTGTCTGTAAGAGATTGCTTGTAGCAATAAGACCGCCTTTGCACACCAGAAACTAGCCTAAGTTCAATTGTTTACATTACTTTGTTTTTTATTATGTGCAATAAAGCTTTTTATCTATCTATCTATCTATCTATCTATCTAGACTATAGTTAAATAAAAATTATTTTGATTGTGAAATGTCTTTAAAAATGCTTAGAAATAGAAACTATCATATAATATATGTCCGAAATTATAGCTAATGTTATGTTTACTTGCAAACTTTTTATAACATATTTCCCAGAAAATAGCTGGCGCTGTACGAATTACATTTTTTTTTTTTTTGAAAAATTGTGATAAATAAATAAATCTCGTTTCTATTAAATGAACCACGTTTATTTATTTAATGTATTATTTATGATCTTAAAAGTAATACTATTCTTCCCCTTTAAATAAATTTGACACTCCTAAATTCTATTATTGGAAGCGTCCTTTAGTGACGGCCGTCGGTGACCTTACCATTGAGCCGGCCATCAGGCCGTACGCTTAGTTGCCACCATCGTGGTAGAAAAACAGCATATCATGCTAATTTATATTTTTATTATTTATTATATTCTTCTACTTATCATGGCCAATCTAGTGTTAGAGTTGTTCAGGTTGCCCATAGAGGCCTCTGACATGACTTAGTGGACCAAATTTTTACGGAGACGCTCATTTGAATTACCGCTATGTGGTCACCCATACATAGACTGACTGCGCCTAAAGTTGCTTAACCCGATCGTTTACCGACCAGTAAGCATACAAGCCCGTAAGTGTCTATGTTTGTATTTACTGACACATAAGTTTATCATGTCATACTTGGACCCAAATAAGCAATACCATGTCAACCCACAAAATTGAATAAACTGAGTTATATATGTAGAAGTGTTGGTAAATGGCTGAATAACATTTTTCTTTAATATTTCTAGGGTTTTAAGCTTTAAAACTTCTAAAAAAGCTATTTTTAATCATGCAATTTATGTATTATGTAAACGTTTGGATTATATTATATATGAAATATGCAGTTTGTATACTTATTTTATGTGAAAATAAGTAAAATAACAAACATAAATCTGAACTTGCCAAAAACTTCACCAATACATAAAAATAGTATAAAGCAAGTTGTTCAAAATTTATAAACGCGTTTTTCTGGAAATGTCCACTTATCCTTCCTATGGTTTTTTCATAAAATTGCTTCGTAAACTTATTCCTCTTGGTAGTTCTCCTTTGATACTTAATAAAAGAACAACAATAATAATATTAATTATACGCTATGCTATAGTGACAAATAAATGTCATGAAAATTATGGAAGTAATAAATTCAAGCGGCCTTTCACCTGTGAGAAACAATAGAGATGACGTTATATGTATGTATGTACAAACGTGTGGGAGTTGTAAATATTAAAATGTGTTATTGTATAATCGAGACTAGTCAGTACGACTACATATTAATTTATAATTGTAAGATCTTAGTTATAATATATTATATATCTGTAACATTTTTGTTGTATAGCTGTGGTCTGGGTCTGTGTCATTAACAAATTTAAACTGATAATTGTAGAAGGGTGTGTCTTTAATCGTTGCAATTGCAAAAAAAGTTTATTGTTCATATGTTATATGTATCACTATCGCCTTTTGTATTGAAATCGTTATCTCGCGGGCGAAGACGTTGGCAGAAGTTAGTCTTGTATTATGATCCAGGAAGAATTCCTGGAAAAAGTCGATGTGGTGAGTGATAGAGCTATTATCGACAGGACTTATCCTCGACCGGAAAATACTAGCCTCTACAGAATAGTAGCCGTTGCGTTCACTGAGCGTAAGCGTTGGTACTCCCGATTTCTTTGTCCCATTCCATATCCTCTTCTTTCCTTCTTCTACTCATCTCTCCACTCCTGTCTTTAGATTAGGTGGATATGCACAGTTAATTCTTCTGGTATTGCTATAGAGGACATCGGTTATGGTAAGTGTTTCCACGAGGCAGATTCTACGCTTGTTTGTCATATACATATAAAAAAAACTACACACTTATCGGGCGCTACTAGTATATGTTAACCTTTTTATTTAGTTTTTAAATAGTTAATGCTAATACTGTTACTTTATAGCGAAAAACAAATAAAACCAATACAATTTACTTAACAACCTTTAATGGACAAAATAAGGATTAGCACAACATGATCCTGAACCAACAATAAGCCCCCACTACTTAAAATTATAGTCATGGTTTTGACTATTTCTACTAACAGCATAAAATAATATTATGAAATGAGTGACTATATTTATTTTAACATAATTATAGCTTACATATTATATAATATATTTTGTAGAATAAGTCGGAATCTAGTCAGAAGATTATAAAAAAATAAAAATAAAACATTTGTCTCCGACGAGATTCAAACCAATAACCATCGATGTCAAGGATGAAAATGTACTGGGTTGAAAATGTATTTTGGTTCAAATATAAAAGCAAGAAATCACAGCATTATGAAAGTGTACTAAAATAAGTTGATAATAATGCCTAAATGAGTGATTTAAAAGTATGGTTTACGTAAGATTCAGGTGCCTTTACAGTGTTCAACGACCCTTGCACCTCATAAAAGGAAAACAACTATTATGATGGGTACTTTCTACTACATTATAATGGGTACCTTCCTTGTGATGTAAATTATTCGCATTGTTAAGAAATAGCATTCTACGTACGTAGCCGAACTTTAATGGTGGTAAAACTTTTAATATCTCTAAAGTATGGGCCAAATTTGCCCTCCCAAGGGAGAGATACAAGTGTGAAATCATTAAACCTTGTGTATGTACATGAATAGTAAATATAATATATTGTACAAAAGAAATGGACGAAGGTCGTCACCACCACCAATACGACATGAGTTTTTATCATTCTGAGTCCGTTTTTCTAATCTTTAAAACTCTTCACGGCTACGGGTTCAAGAAAAAGGATCGTATCGAATCGGTTAGTCGACATAATAAAAAGATTTATTTGACATTCAGAAATGTTTCGTTAAGTATATATAATTTAGGCGAATTAGTGAGGATTGGCGTTAGTATGTAAATTATCAATATTTCAATTTATTGAATGAATGAAATATGAAGGTCATATGCTAATTTAAAATAGCTATTTTTGGGTTTTCTGTACCAAATGATAATCTCCATCTACACATTATGATAGTAATTTTATTCGGAACTTTTGATACTAAATATCTAAGTAAAATTATTTTCCACGTCGTCGTGTCTGACTTTATAAGCTACGCAATGGATTTCAATTTGGTTTTGATCGTCTTTTTGTTTTTTTGGTAACGGGAGGAAATCGGCTACCAGATACCCGGCCTCCTGGGGAGGAGAACCAGGTTATGTGGGGTTCCATGACAAGATGGTAAGGTCATGGGGACCCAATAAAACCGGTGGTCGAACTCAGTGCGTTTGATAGGTTATGGCAACTTTTGGAGAACCAACCAACGTGACTTGACAAGCACTTGCTCCCGGGGGTGAAATGGTAAGCCCCCAAGCGCTTCCCACGCAGGCGCGCACGGCATTCGGGTCCACACCGCCTGCCGTCCTCCTCAGGGCCGCTCAACACGGACGCACAGGTTCTCCGCACTGCACATCGGAGACCCGACTTCACGCCCTATTTATATAGCCCCGGTAAAGGGGCTGGGGGGCCAGGACGGCTCACAGCATCAGGTGGTCGACGCCACCGTCGTCGTCGAGCAGGATCGGCCCTCTCCCGATCCCGCTCGGCCGTCTCCTTCCGGACCATGACGGTGGAATTGTCTATCTAATGCCACGTAAAAACAAAAGTATTGAAAATTCCAGTTTCAGATGAGGAACTTTCGAAGGTTGCATAGATTTTTTTTTTAAATTTTTCAACATAATCGGATTTTTAAACACTTTTTTCATCTTCTATGAGTAACAAACATACAAACATTAAGTTTAAATTATAAACGACTTGAGGTTCTATGTTCGACTTTCGTATATGTTGATTTGGAAAATTCCTTTTTAATTGAAAGGGTATAATTACAAGTTGATTCTATTATAATTTGGTTAGGATCTGATGATGTGAAACGTCTGATAATGATCACCGATGACCACTGAAACTCCACAATTGCGATAAACATTTCAAGGGTTATAAAACAGTTAGTACTTAAAATTGATTCCGCCCTCGTAGAAATAAGGTTACATTATACAAAGCCTGTATACGTCCCATACTGACCTACGCGAGCCCTGTTGTTTCACACGTCCACGCCAGAAGAATTAATCAATTACAAATAATTCAGAACCGTTTCTTACGCATGGCTTCGGGCTGTCCGTGGTACGTTCGCAACGTAGATCTCCATAGAGACTTTGAAATCGATTCGATCCCGAAATATTTGAAGCGCTTATCGCAAAACTATTTCGATCAAACTACTTTCCATCGAAATCCTTTGATTAGACATGCTTGTATCTACACAGACCGATGTAACCAACCGACAAAAGTAAGGCGTCCTAAGCACGTCCTGCAAGACCCTGACGATAGGATTACATTAGAAAATGCCCCTTACACAGCACAGACACGCACACAACACCGTCCTCGCCTTTCCTTGTTTCGCACGTCGCGTCGCGCTCTCACCGTCGGGTGAGTCTATCGTATAGAATGCGCTCGGAGCGCTGCCTCCATCTCCAGTGACGTCCTTAGCCGTGGTTCGGCTTCGCAGGAGGCACCCTAAGGACGGAATCAAATTTGAGCCCCCGTGAGGGCTGTCCCTTTATCACGGCTGAGTCTCTGTACTCGGCCCCCGCCCGGTGACGCTGTCAAGGCCAGTAGGGCCAACAGCAATACACATTCCGTAAATTCCATCCTTACCACCTCGATGTTTGGAAATTCACAACAGCGCGATTTAGAAAAAATTTTCTTCCTCGGACGACCACTCTGTGGAATCAACTTCCACCGGCGGTTTTTCCGAACCGATACGACTTGGGAACCTTCAAGAGTATAGCGTATTTCCTTGAAGGTCGGCAAAACATGCCTGTACGCCTTCTAGGGTTGCAGATGTTCATGGCCGGCGCTGATCGCTTAACATCAGGTGAGCCCTTCTGCCTTCTGCCCGTTTGCCCCCTCTCATATAAAAAAAAACTTTAATACGGTTGTCTAACTATTCGTACGAGCAATAATCGTATCTTCACTACATAGTATAAAACAAAGTCGCTTTCTCTGTCCCTATGTATGCTTAAATCTTTAAAACTACTCAACGGATTTTGATTCAGTTTTTTTTAATAGATAGAGTGATTGAAGAGGAAGGTTAAGATGTATAATAACACCCATTAAATAGTGGAGGAAAAAATAATAATTTTTGAGGTTTCTAATGTGATGTCGTAAATAATTACATTTAACGCGTGCAGGCCACGGGCAGTAATGAATAAATCAAAACTATTTGATCGATTTTAATCATTTTTTCAGTGAATGACTAGGCTATATATTTTATACCCGTGCGAAGCCGGAGCGGGCCGCTAGTAAAATAATAAAACATAGTAATATTAAGAAAAAAAATATATTATGCGGTACCAATTCTTTTTGTTAATTATTTTTTTTACTATAGTAAAGTATACTTTATAACTACTTTATTCTTTTTATAAAAAAAAAAATTAAAAATCGGGCGTGTGAAACGCGAAATAATATAACATATTTTAAATTAAGCATAAAAATGTACATAAATTATAATAATTTTACTTAAATATATGTAAGTATGAATAAATGTATTATCTACCTTTGAATAAAATTAGCAATAATTTTTTTTTACGCTTATCATTAACTCTTATAGTGATTAAATTCTATACAATTTAATTCTAACACTCAGATTCTATATGATCATGACGTATAAATATATATCTCATATTGGTTCATTTGAATCGCAATAAGAGTTAATGGTAAGCCCGCTGGGCGTTTGAAAAAAATCGAATTCACAACGTGACTCACAAACACGACTACGACAATTATATCATATTTTTATAATTAATCTTATATTTCACATTTTTAATTTTTTTAATAAAATATATAAAACATTTAATATTTAAAAATAGCTCCAGATTAGGGAACCTCATCACTATTCATGCCGTATCTAGTAATATTGCCCTCTCCTCTTTTTTTTTACGTTACCAGTTGGCAACCAAGCATACGGCCCATCTGATGGTAAGTGGTCGCCGTAGCCTATGAGCGCTTGCAGTACCATTAGTAGGTGCCACTCACGCGCTGCCAACCTCGAGATATTGGTTCTTAAATCTCTTCTGCTCAGTAATTTCACTAGCCTACAGTGCCCTTCAAACCGGAATACAGTAATGCCTAAGCACTACTAGTTGGCGGCAGAATATTTGACACTGCGGTGGTACCTACCTAGCCGGCCTTTGCAACAACAGATCTACCACCAATGTAAGTGATTGCACTGGTGGAATAATCTCTGTTGTGACAGAGGTTATCCAAACAGCGGGCGATAGGGTCGTTACATCCCGACGCCGGTAAAAGATGTGGTCAAGAAGTGTTTTATGGTATAAGACATGGACAGAAACGACAACTGGAACAATGATCTTTGAGCTAATATGTCTTCTGTCAGTAATTTAGTAACATAGGCAACGTCTACATATTTTTGTTCCTTGTCAGCCCTTAGGTGATTATCATAATGAGAAATAGTGACGTCATTTATCATTGCTTTGCGCGTTAATCTATATTATTAGCTGCAATTAACCTATCTGTGATAATGGACCTATCCCAGTAGTGAAGAACATTGCTATTTTCGAGAATTGATGTAGGATAGTAAATTACTTCCGTATCTATAAGACCATATTAAAGAGTAAGCTTCTGATGAAACACCTTAGATACTTGATTATGTGTGTGCAAGTACTCATCATTATCAAGATGAGAACATCCGTATATAATCATATAATATGTCTGAGAAATGAGTTGATGACATTGAGTGTGTAGCCTTATTTGAAAAAAGAGATTCCCTAGTCGAAGGCACACCCGACAGATATCGAGAGTGCCATCTTTCATAATGTATTATTTATATTACTTTATAGTAATTTATGGTAGTTATTATTATATAATATTAGAAACTAATCTTATTTAGGTCTGCTTTTATATTAATAAACAATAAAATACCTTTTGTAATGTTACTATGGCATTAATATATTTTTACCGAAACGCACGCATCGCTATGTCGTCAAGGATTGAAGCAATAAAATTCACTTAGATCAAAAGTTTTATATTAACCCAAAGAGCTAAACGCCTAGTTGAAAGTGAATGGTCCTGTATAGCTTGATTATGGAGAAACCATTTTAGTCTTTTTATAGCATTTTAGTAAAAGCTGTTATTTAAAAATGTTTTTACCTGAAATTTTTTTACTACCCATTTTTGGCTATAAAAAAGTTGACATCATTACTAACATATCGTATGTTAATGATAATAATGTTAATGATTCATTCACCTTTACAAAGTTTAGAAAACTAAAAATACACGCTTCATTATATGGGTTGTAATGTATTATGGTAATCGGTCTAAGATTTATGTACAACTTACTTTTCAACGCTATTTTAAGCATGTAGTGCCTCACATCTGTTTTTTAGTATTTTTAGGTATGAGCAATAATTTCGCTTATCTTCGCTTAAAAAATATATACTCTCAAAAAACTCTCGCCAACATCGAAATTCTTTCTCTTTGATCAATATGGAATTAGTCGAGATAAAAGACCTGATGGTTTAACGCTGGGACAGGGAACGAGTCCTTTTGTGGGACGCCATTTGCGTTGAGGGCTGGTTCATTTTCCGCCCAAAGAATCGGGATTGCGATTCAGCGGGGAAATGCAGGGAATGTTCTTGCCACCATTGCCTGTGGACATGATTTGTACAGTCGTAATTATTTTTAAATATAGTTAGTATTGAATTGTAATTATGTTGTAAAATTGGTTGTTAATAAAAGTATTACAATGAAAACCAAAGAGTTAGAAAGTTTATATATCTTCTCTTTAATCTTTATATTATCAACGACAACATCTTCGTAGCAAAGAGAAAACCCCTTCAGGTTCAAAAGGTATGGGGATTGGGGCAATTTATGTTTAAATTCCGCCCTCTCCTCAATGTTAGGATAAGAAATCCACAACACCGTGATTGAATAGGAATTTTCTTCCCTACATAACTCTATAGAACCAGCTTCCCACCGGCGGTTCTTTATGAACTGATACGACCCGGGAAACTTCAAGAGAAGAGCCTATTCCTTCTTAAAAGTTCGGCATCACACCTAAATGCCCTCCGGTATTGAATATGTTCATGGCCGGCGGTAATTGGTTAGCATTAGGCTCCAGGTAATATATATAAAAATACTGACTCATGTTTAAAAATTTTATAAAATAATATATATGTACAAATAAAACCATATAAATATTTTATGATAATGTTTTCAATTAGTCTGTGTCAATTATTAGCGATTTTATAGTAAACTTTTTTGTTGTGGTGATAAATTCCTCGTTTAATTTTATTTTTTGAGTTTATAATGTTTATAATTTTATTAAATCGTCAGTTTATAAAAATAATGTTTACATCATGGCATCTTTACTCATGTTTTTAATTTTATATTTAATGCAAGTTTATTTGGTCACTGGTATTACGATCCACATTGCGTCTGATAAAAGTGGAGGTCAAAATATCGTCATCACACAGCACGTAAAATAAGTAACCACTACACTTTTAAGTTTACAGTTACTATTTGTCTTTTGTTCTCAGACCACAAGAAAGCAACTAACAACTCAAGAATAACTATATACGAAGATTATATCGATGATCACGATATTCGGTGCGATTGGCCAATTGTTCGGTTCATAAAATCGTAACTCCAAGAAAATAACTGTACAAAATTCATTAGGTTATTTATATATATTCGACAACGTTCTACTTCTGAGGTAAAAAAAATTTTTTTAACCGCAAGGAGCGTCCCTTACAGTAGCGTAACTACATCCTTTGAGCCCCGCTTGAGCCATATTCATCGGACGGGACCCTCCCTCCTTCAATATTAAGAAGCTCAACCAATAAATAAATAAACGCTACACACTCAACGTCCCTAGCGATATCCTGCGTCGGGTATCCGGAAACATTTACAATGACACGGACAAACACACCCAGGCCGGAAAACATGTATGGTCAATAAAAGCATTTGATCCAAGCGGGAATCGAACCGGCGACCTGTGGCGCTAAAGACAGGTTTGCTACCGCGGCGCCGCAACGTCGTCATAGTAGTATAGTAAAGTATTTTTATTTTATAATAAAAAACAACGTGAAGTGAGGCATAGTAACGCTATTACAATTACTTGATTTTCTAGTAACCTTTAATTCAGACCGTAATACGCGTTTTATACGAACGTATAAGCTTGTTATTTGAAGCACATCAGCCACATTTGAAGAAAAATTAAATTAAAAAAAAACAATTTGAAACCATTAACGCGTCATTCCATTATAAGCGCGTCAATGCTCGTACGAGTTGCGAGCGTGACAAAAAGCGCGCCTAAACGCGCTTCAAAATATCTCATATAAAACGCTAGCTTGACATCGCCCTTAAGTGTTTTATTTTCATATTAATTCATTTTTTCGTCAGTATTAAGTGTAATTACATTCACAAGAGAGGGGACACCTCAGTGTATCATTTTTCAAGGTAATGTTCTATTTTATGACTCCTAGCAAGCGTGGTCAATGTCAATGATAGCTTTTTTTACTTACCTTTATAGTTATGTTGATTTTAATTTTAGTAACGTCAAAGAGAAAAATAAAATAGAATGTTAAAATAAAAGAGTTGCATTATTTTTAACTTAATCGAATTACTATATTTTTATGAACTAAATTTTAAAAGGATTCACCGGGAAAGTATTGTGTTATATCATAGTGTAGACATGAAGTACCAGTAACCTAACTTTTTCGTTAAATTCGATATAACGATATACGATATACGATATTCGATTCGTTAAAATCTCCGCGTTGTTATTTATTACGAGTATAACCAGGTGCTTATTCTATTAGAGGAAAAGAAGTGGAGGCTCTGAATAGTTTTTGAAACCAGGTGTTTTTTGAAGAAGAAATATCTTTTGTCCCGCGGCGTGATTTTTGATGGATGGTGTCGTTCATTTCACATACATAAAAATATGTCCCTGAGTGTATAATGTACATATTGGACTCTCTAGATTTGAGGTCCCTTATTTTACACGTCGTGACGCGCTAACACCATCGGGCGAGTCCATTAACTAGACATCCTTAGCCGTGGCTCGGCCTCGCAGGATGAACCGTAAGGACTGAATTAAATTTGAACCCCAGCGAGAAGTGTCTCTTTATCACGGCTGGGTCTCAGTACTCGGCTCCCCCACTCGGTGACGCTGTCAAGGCCAGTAGGACCAACAGCAATTTATATAAAAAATACAATTTTTATTTTAGGCTGTAAATATGATTTTGGTTTAATTATGTACAGTTTCACAAATTTATTATTATTAAATATATTTTTACCGACAAAATCAAAAGTTGACTATTAAATATAAAATTATTGCGTAAATAATAAATATAAGTATTATTTAACTTATTTATATTTTTAACCATGAAATTCTTTCAGACAACAAAACCTTTCACTGTGCTTTCGATACGCACTTTGCCCGTTTTTTATTCTTAACAATAATATTTGGAGGTCATAATAGTGATAAAATACATAAATTGATTTTTATCTAAAATATTTCTTTTGGTAGTGTTTATAAATAAAATTTTATCTTTATGTAACTAGAAGCTTATTTGTTTGGAGATTAAGATAAATAACTAATACATAAAGGGTACGCAGTCAACGGCCCCCATTAGGTTATTAAAAGCCTGTGTTGGGGTCCAGGAACACAGACGCAAGCTTAACCATTAAGACTATATGATAAATTCAAACATCTGCCTCGAGAGGGAATCGACCCCGCGACCAATGGTGTTCAAGCTAGATTCGTCAATATTTGTTTGTTTCTTTGTGTATAAATACAGCAGAATTATCAAATAATTGCTATATTGTTATTTAAATATACTTAGTAGGTAGTGTTTATTTTACCTTCCTGTGGTAATGGGAGCCGGATATGTAACAATAAAAGTATTTCATGATGCCGGAAAGCTGTGGGTAAAGCTTAATTTATTATTTTTTAACTAAATTATTTTGTAAAATCAATAAATTTTTTGTTCTTATTGACAAAAAGCAAAATCTCAATCAGTAATTAGGCGAAATTGGTTGTTTACATTATAAAGAATTTTTAGACATAAATAAAACATTTAAAGTTTTTTCTACATTTGAAACACGTTAGACGCATTAAAAATAAACATGACACATAAGCAACAAGTACACATTTTACAATGAGGAACTGGTAGCATTAAGTAGAGTGACTTTTGTAATAATAATTATAACATTCAAAGAGGATATAACATTCAAAAAGGATAAAACTGAGACTTAGTAATTAAATAAATTTATATAATTATCGGAGATTAAAATTTCAGTACTTAAAGACTCTAGAATCTATTGCAGTTTTTAATAGCAAATGCGTCGTATCCTTTTTTTTTTTTTTTTTGGGAATGTGTATTGCTGGTGGCCCTACTGGCCTTGACAGCGTCACCGGGCAGGGGCCGAATACTGAGACTCAGCCGTGATAAAGGGACAGCCCTCACGGGGGCTCAAATTTGATTCCGTCCTTAGGGTGCCTCCTGCGAAGCCGACCCACGGCTAAAGACGTCATCGGAGATGGAGGCAGCGCTCCGAGCGCATTCTATACGATAGACTCACCCGACGCTGTGAGCGCGACGCGACGTGCGAAACAAAGCGACCTCGTCCTCGCCGGCGTGGACGGTGTTGTGTGCGTGTCTGTGCTGTGTAAGGGGCATTTTCTAATGTAATCCTATCGTCAGGGTCTTGCAGGACGTGCTTAGGACGCCTTACTTTTGGTCGTATGCTTGATGCGGTCCGTTTTCTATTGCAGCCTTATCATCTTTTGTAATGCGTGCAACTTTGTCCTACCTGGGTGTTCCCAACCCTTTGTTTTCGAGGGCTCTCTCTGCCCGAGGCGGCTTTATTTATGCGGTTTTAGGGGGCACTGGCACTGGCACTTTTAATGAAGTTGCACCCGTGTTATAATATTAGGCGTTGTATCTTAACCCAATATAATAAAGATATTGAGAGATAATTCTTTTTACAATTTCTATTTTTAACATAGACATAATATTTATATAGAAATACCACACAAAAATAACATTTATACCTATTCTTTGACCACGCGCTTACTAGATGGCGCTAAAGTAATGAATGATTATTGGCGCTTGGCATGGGGTAGAGACGCCTTTGCGCTGTGCCAACAGCTGGAGACAACCAGGAATGCAAATGCCACTAATATAGTCACAGGAGCTCTACATATTTTATAGGGCATAAGTGTAGAGTTATTTGCCGTGTATAACTGCTTAAAATTAAGTGAGGATGCTCAAAATTCTAGTAAGATATTTTAATTAACTCGGTTTTTGATTATAACAGATTGTAACAAACAATACATACCGACACCATAAATATCACATTTGTTTAAGGACGAAAAAAAAAGTCGATGCGGTGTGGTTTTAGACCGAAGGCGTCTCATTCTTTGTGCAAAATGCTGCAATAAGGAAATTTCTTTTTACAAAGATAATAAACAAATAAACGCTTTATACTCAACAAATCTCAAGCAAGCATAGTAATATCCTGAGTCGGGCTTCCGGGAACACAATAAGACAAAATTACAAACATTTACTTCGAACGGGAATAGAACCCGCGTCCAATGGAGCTTAATTTGTTACCGCGTTGTAATTGTCGTCAAAATAGTGTCACACATATTCTCTGAAACTGTCGTATTTTCTCGACCAAAATCAAAGTTCTTAATTTTAACTAACTATCTAAAACAATCCAAAACTCTTACGCATACTATTATCATGAAATATTAACACTATTTACACTTTACTGCTTTGAATACATGCAGCATGCATGTGTTAGAATTTAGACCCGGAGGCGGTTCGTTTAGTAAACGAATCAAGGGTCATTGAATTGTTAAAAGGAATTTAAATTATAAAGGCGCTTATCGCTTAAGTCATAGCATTTGACGTCTACAGTTAAAAGTCAATAATCTGATGGGTTTTTAACTGACGTCAGAGGTTTACAACTTTTTCAATCTTTTTTAAATTGGATAGATTGTATACACACATACATACTTCTTACTTATTTCTTTTGCCGCTATAATCCTCTGCGGTTCTTGGCCTCCTCTACAATCTTCCTCCAGTTGTTGCGAAACTTGGCTTTCGTCTCCAGTTGGTGTAATTTCCCATCTTTCTATATGTCTACCTTCACACAATCGTACCACCTCTTTTATGGTCTTCCTTTCCAGGTACCAATACGTAGGCAATATCGTTTCTCCTTTAGTGTTAGCAGAGTTCGTTTGCTTGGGGACTATCCTGAATTTTCTGTATTGGACTTCGGAACGTTTGGGTTTTTACCTTGTAGGGTTATTGGTTCTACGAAGAACTCTTTTCACTTTATCCGGGGTTAGGACCGGCATCGTCGCAAATGCGATACAGGCGGAGTTGTATACATACATACCAAAAATATCTTGTTTGTAAAATATGAATTAATATTGACCATGAAACACCGCTTTTGTGGTGCGCTTTCTATGACGCCAGGGAAAGACCTCAATAACGTTGACATCTTTTACAACTTACAAAGAATTGAATTGAATTACTCACTTGGTAGTGTTGATAATTCAATCGCGGCCGGTGACATCACGGTGTTTGTCAAAACAATAGAGATCAATTATTATTTCATGGATCAAAACATAGGCGTCATAAAATACACGTTTATTTTGTGCAAAAAAGATTCATGAATTTCATTGTAATTTCGTTTAAATTAATTGACATCATGTGTAATAATAGTTATTTTGTAATAGTATAAGTTTTGACAAGGTATGCGATAAACAAACTGTCGATTACTGTAAACAGGCCTAAAATATATTGTAATATTACAAATGGTGTAATAGTACATCGGACTTGGCCATTTGGCTTGCGCTAGTTGGCGTTCGGTCTCCGCCGAAGCACGACGCGTATTCTGTGTGTATGTGTCAAAGATATTATGCTCGATTGATAGTGCACGCAATAGGTAGGTTATTTTGCTTTTTAAATAAACTAAGCAATGAATAAAAGTAAGGACTTTTAAATGTGGTTGCGTTTTGTATTTTATACATAAATATTTATGTGATTGATAAAATTACATCAATTTTTAACTGCTGGAGAAATTTAAATAAGAGTTTTGAAGATTTATTTATAATAATAACAGACATTGATATAGTTATAAATTCGATATCGTTCTTCCAAACATTATTATATTTTTATGAAACCAAAATATTTTTAATATTTTGACATATTAAACAAAGTTGAAACTATATAAAATGTAATAAATTTGACGACGTTGTGGCGCAGCGGTAGCGAACCTGCCTTAAACGCCCACAGGTCGCGGGTTCGATTCCCGCTCGGAGCATAATATGTTTGTATTGACCATGCAAGCATATTTTCCGGTCTGGGTGTATTTGTCCTTGTCAATGTGAATGTTTCCGGACCCCCGACACAGGATATCACAATCCTAATGGGGGCCGTTGAGTGTGTAGCGTTTAATTAATAAAAAAAAAATATAGTTTAATTAATTAATTTAATTAAAAATAAAATGAAATATGAAATAACATAATAATAATAATAACAATAATAATGAAATAACTTATAATAATAAAATATATTTTAAATATAATATTTATTACATATTAACAATGGTATTCCTTTTTGTGTGTGGGCTTTATCATGGCAATTTACGATGCGTAAATAAAATAAAAAATAATTACATTTTAAAGCTTAAGTGTCATTATTAATAATTATTATTGTTATCAAAATTGCGTATAATAATAATTAAAGCCTAAGCTGTCAACTATTTTAAGGCAAATATTTGAAAATAGTTGGCATATTTAAAATAAGAACTAAAATACAAAAAATAAATATTTTGTAGAAAATGTTAATTTTTATGTATTTTAGTTTTGAATCCGGTATTTTTCTAAAAATTATTAATTTATGTTATACTTTTTATTTACCTATAATAGTAAGGTAATTATATTATTTAGCTACTTCTATTGCAGAAGAAGATTTAGGGTTTCGTGCAATAAAGAAAAATCGGTACACCACGACAACGGAGCCGTGGGCGCAGCTAGTATAATATTATATGCACAACACATGAGTTAATTTAATCAACGATTTATTACCCTTCGCCCGTCAACCGTTGAATTAGGGCTGTATTTTGTTGGTAATGTCAATCAAAGTACCGGTAAATTGAGTAGGTATGTTTGAGGTTCGACTGTTGATACTCTTTCCAACTGTACAAAAAGTTAATTCATTTGAAATTTGTTTTTTTACATTTTGTTACTTGGTTTTTACAGTAATTATAGTAAAAATATTTTACTTATCTTACGATTTACCTATGATATATGTTTTAAAAATTTTAAGTTATCGATGTGGTGATCCACTCGTATATTTTTAAATCACAAATGTAAAATTGCTGCGTCTTATTCCTAAAATCATTCATTACAAACCTTCCACCCCTAAGTCCCGCTAACAGAATAATTTATTCCCAACATGACCGCCTCTTACCACATCGTTCAGAAATTAGGATTACTTATTTGCAACAGTAATAATTAACTATAAAAAAATTTGTTGAACTTTACAATTTATTATTTATATATTTTTTCCTACATCGATTTATATGCATATTTTGTTCGGTATATTAAGATTTTAATTTCATTTAATTAAAGTTCATAACTATTTTGTTTCTAATAATTAAATAATATTTCAGTAGTCCTATTAAACGAAAAGTTAAGATTTATAACACACACAAGCACAACTTGTTTCGTTAATATTTATAAAGAACTACTGTTATCAATTCTAACTAATATATTCAATTTTCAAATGCTGAAGGTAATGTAGGTCAATGAATTTAACTATATTTAGTGCCCTTTCACACGTTCTGGTTGCCGGGTAGCCGCCGCCGGGTATCCGGTAGCGAAGTGTATGGCAGTTTTCACACGTACCGGCGTAATTTTGATCAGCAACTGGCCGCCGGGTGCACGCCGGATTCATCACTGTGCGTACGAGTGACTAGATTCAAAATTGGGTTGTGTGAAAGCGAAATGAGTTACCTGCACAGTCGGCGCCGGATACCCGGCAACCGAGACGTGTGGAAAGGCATTTATAGTAAACTTGTTTTTACTAGCGGCTTCGCTAGTGTATATGTGGTTGTTATTATTTTCAGAGCCCATAAATATCTTAACTTTACACACTACATATAATTCCTTAGCCTCTTGACCTTTAGTAATATGGCCTAATGATAGAAGACGTGGGCTTTAGACAAAGGTCGCGGGTTCCAATCTGGACCATCACTTCTGAGTTTTCAAATGTTTTTTTTTTATATCAAATTTATCTCATGTTTGAAAGTGGACGAAAACATAAGGAGGAAGCCTACATGTCCTACAAGAAATTATAAAGTCTATCCGCCAAACCTAGTGGTGGTCTCTTGCAGGTAGTAGAGCTTAAATACCCGACCATTGAGCTACTACTGTAGGAACGTTGGTGATAACTTGTGAAGTGACTGCTCGTGAGCCCATTTTCGAGGTCAGACAGTTTATAACCAGTTGCATTTTAAAGGGTTGGCAACCTGCATGCCTTCCGGTGTTGCAGTTGTTCATGGTCATCCGTAATCGATTAGGCATCAGGTGCTTGCTTACCTTCTCGAGCATAAAAAAAGCTCTTATCCAGCAATACACATTCGGAAAAAAATTACCTACGTCTCAATAGTCTTCGTTGTTTTTTGCAAACTATAAACAAGAGAGACCCTAAATTGACTTTTTTGTCCTTCCTCTTCCGTCTCCTCCCATTATGCCTCTCATCTCAGGCAGAAACACACAGCGCTGTTTCTGATAATATCATCGACTCTATAATTATTCTACTTTTCTAACAGAAAAGTAACCTTTTTACGTGTTTGTAGTTGTAGATCTTTATTTTATATTCATAATTAATACAATATTAAATGCTATAGACAATAAGATAAGTTAATAGCATCGTAAATTCATATTGTTAAAATAGCAGTAAGCAGGTTTTAAATTGGCGCTTCGTAGAACAAAAGATATATTATGTATTATACTATTAATTGCTGTTTATTTATTTACAAATAAAATAAAATTCTCTATCACCCGTTTTACTGATCACTACATAGTATAAAACAAAGTCGCTTTCTCTGTCCCTATGTATGCTTAAATCTTTGAAACTAAGCAACGGATTTTGATGCGGTTTTTTTAATAGATAGAGTGATTGAAGAGGAAGGTTTATATGTAAATTAACATCCATTAAATAGTGGAGAAAAAAAATTTTTTTGAGGTTTCTAATGTGATGTTGTAAATAATTACATTTAACGAGTGCGGGCCACGGGCAGTAATGAATAAATCAAAACTACTGGTTCGATTTTAATCATTTTTTCAGTGAATGACATAGGCTATAGGTATATTTTATACCCGTGCGAAGCCGGAGCGGGGCGCTAGTTTACAATTAACGATGACGCTGACACGATGTTATACAACTAGTAGTTCGCCCTGACCTCATGAAGAACCGTATTTAAAAATAAACTGTCGGATTTTACACTAAAACTAGGCTCGAAATGTATGTACGCTCATAATTTCAGGACGACTGCACAAAATTAAAAACAATTTCTTTCGTCGTGTTTGTAATTGTCAAAAATATTTTTGTACGGGATTAAAATTCCCACAGGAATGAAATCAAAGGGATTGGGAAGTTTTATGGGAAAATTATATTAATGTTTATATGCAGGTAGGTAGTTTATAGGTAAGAGATCCAAGAACGGTATTAAAATCCCTACGAGAATCAATGAAATAAATAAAAAAATTTACTATGTACCCGGATGAACTAGGTGGGTCGCTTGTAATAAATGATTATAATAAACACCGCAATATGATACAAATAATATCATATTATGCTTAGTTTACATTACTTCGTTTCGAAAAAACTACCTAACGTCAGCATTTAGCATTAAATAAACAACCGACAAAGTTGTTTTACAATGGTGTTACAATGGTGTGGATTCCTCCCGAGTTCCCGACATTCCGTTATCATTGCCTATTTATCTAATTGAATTATTAAATACTATTTCCGCTTCGTTTAAGATAGAAATATCCATGCTTATTGGAAAATATGTAATCTAATTATAATATTTTAACTTCGGCTTTATTTAAATGCGGTGTTCAAAGTTTAATTAGTATACCTTTTAAAAAGCTAAAATCTAATTAATAACATTGTGGTAAGGACAAAGATATTTATAATATATATTTTTCATTACAGTACGTACGTATGTGCCTACATGTTACATAGTATATAATTAAATGCAAAATAAAGAAGTATCAAATTAATTAAGTTAAAGCAATCAGCGAAAATAATTGATTATTTACAATTGTAATGTACATTTATCGTCAGCAAATTTAATGGATTCAATGAATGAAATAATATTATATATACGCAATTACTATGTCCATCTGCATGATACTAAATATAAATGTAATGTTTCAACCAATTAAAATGAAATCATTGTTTTTTGCCATAAAAAGTAGCATTTCTTTTATTATCGATTTTATTCTGTTTCTAGCAACCTTTTAGCCAGTTGCTCTGTCCGTAAGGAATTTTGTACTGCATAGAAATCTAACTGTACCTTCGATAAAACTTAGCGGTTTCAAATAACACTTAGTATAAATGGGTTGAACCTTAAACTATTGAATGCCGGAAAACGTTTAGTACTATTTGAATTGACGCCATAACAAATATAGACAAAAGAAAAATATATTTGATAATTTTGGGTAATTTGGGAAATAATTTATTAAAATTTTCAATATAAAAATCTATGTTACATTTTTATAAAATTGTTATTTTATGCGGCTTGTCCGCCGCTACGCTCATGTAAATTTATTTTTTAGTAATCCCACGGGCACCTAACATTTTCCAAGATAAAAGTGTCTTATGTGAAAATAAAAGTAAAAGCTATCTGTGACCCAAATTTAACCTAAATCTGTTCAGTAGTTTTTGGTTGAATAGGTTATAATATTTACTCTTCTTTTATACTTAGCTCACTTTATGGTTAATAACTCATAGAGTGGTCGAATCGATTTTAATGAAAAAAATACCAAAATTTACTCGAGAATATGCTTTTCACATTTTTATGACTTTTTACTTAGGACTCGTAGTTTAGCAGTAAAGCATGCACAAAAAGACAGACAGACATTCCGTAGAAATGAAAAAATATATTTAAGTACTTCTATTTCAAATTAAAAAAAATTGCAGGAGGGTTCCTGCAATTTTTTTTTCATAATACGCTGAAATGTACACACAATTATAAATTAAACAGAAAAGTCGAAAATAAATAACATACAGATAAAAAATTAAAATAAGGAAATACAATGACTATTTTTTTTTGTTATTTTCATGAATTAAGCAGGAACACGTATAATTAGTTATGTTTAACACAAGCGCTTGTTCGTGCCAAAGGTCTTGGCTGTTACAGTCAATGATATGCGAATAAATGTTACATTAATGTTATTGAATCTATTATAACGCTTAAAAGCCCAAATCATCGTTCATAGCTATTATGAAAAAAAATACTTTTTAAAAATAATAATTTCTTTTTCAAATTTATCTCATGCTTAACGGTGAAGGAAAACATCGGAAGGAAACCGTCTCGTGGAAGAAATTCTAAAACATGTATATGCTGGTGGTAGGGTTTAAAATATAAAAAATCCATCTGGTTCGCTACCACCGTACGTACGTTGGTGAATAACTCGTGAAGTGACTGCTCCTCAGCCGCGTTTCGAAGTTAGCCAGCGTATAACCAGTTGTATCCTAAAAAACGTCGGCAATGCATCTACATGCCCTCTGGTGCTGCAGATGTTCATGGGCGGCGTTAATCGCTTAACATCAGATGAGCCTCCTGTCCGTTTGTCCCTTCTGACATAAAACAAAGAAAAACAATAAAGCAGACGTGACAGAGAGTAAAAAAATACATTTAATTAACGTTTGACCACCGTTTTATGTTCCAAAATGGCGTACCATTCAGAATTTGTTAGGTAGGCATACCTGAATGCTGAATTTCAATGGTACCCATTGTGTGTCGGCTAAACGACTAGCTGTTCCCGTAGCTTCGCTCCCGTCGGGTGTGACCGCCTTGGTTTACCAACTTACTGCATCTTATCACCCCTCCGCACTTTCTTTCTAATTGCTTGGCTTCTAAGTATCGTATCGTGATATTATAGCCTTCATCAAAACATGTGCTATAAATTGCAAAAATCAGTAGACCCAGAGATTTTTTTTTTTTTTTTTCGGAATGTGTATTGCTGTTGGCCCTACTGGCCTTGACAGCGTCACCGGGCGGGGCCGAGTACAGAGACTCAGCCGTGATAAAGGGACAGCCCTCACGGGGCTCAAATTTGATTCCGTCCTTAGGGTGCCTCCTGCGAAGTCGAACCACGGCTAAGGACGTCACCGGAGATGAAGACCCAGAGATAAGCGCGTTCAAATTAACAAACTTTTCACCTTTATAACATTGGTATAGATAGCACAGAATAGAATAAGAATATAGATTTTAGCGTTTTTTTGTACTGACGTTTGATCTACAAAGGATCCAGGTAGCGGGTTAGACAAAATAGAAAACCGCAGATGTATACGTAATTTATTTGACACAGTACCGACTGAATATAAAATATAATTAATTATTGAATAGATCTTCTTC
The DNA here is from genome assembly GCA_023373885.1 of Hestina assimilis. Classification (NCBI taxonomy): domain Eukaryota; kingdom Metazoa; phylum Arthropoda; class Insecta; order Lepidoptera; family Nymphalidae; genus Hestina; species Hestina assimilis. The sequence goes on along the minus strand of CM041747.1, from coordinate 9,304,656 downwards.
GTCCTAGCATTATTCCCGGTACTTCATTTTACCCAGGGTCTGCTTATTAATCTTATCCGGATTTGACGGGTTACTAGTTTTAAACAGAGCGATTGCTATCTGACCTCCGCAACCCTAAGGGCGAACCAGTAACTCATTGGATAAGAGCAATTTACTTATCAAGAGTTAACGATTATTATCAGATGTTATGTGATAACAACCGGGACCGACAGCTCAACGTTCTCTCCGAGGTGACAGACAAACGTCCAGACCGAGACAGAAATTTTAGCAAACATCTGCCCGAGCGGGAATCGAACCCGCAACCGTCGAGACTTAAGGCAGACACGCTAACCACAACGCCAAAACGGTGTCCTAATTATTGAATAGATAGTAATGATTTTGTCAGTACCCAGTACTGACTGAATATAAAATATCGATTATTGAACAAAGACTTATGATGTCGTGATCCTGTCTAGATACGGATTGAATTATAAAGATGATGTGCTGACGGTACACGGTCATTCGAGAAAGGAAGGGGTTTACAATAAGTATGAATACAATCAGGATTCCTCCGGGATTACACAGGAGAAGTCTTCATCGAGTCCTTTAAAATTTTCAATACACAGGTATTGAAAATTGTGTATTGAAAATGGACTTCTTTGTTTGACCTTTTCTTTAAACCGAGGGCTTTTTTCGTCATCAAAACAAAGTCTAATTCAAAATACATATGTATATGTATTCTGATTTCTGAGTCAAAATCAAAGTCAATGTCAATGTCAAATAAAGGCCTACGTAATTTTTTAATAGCTCGGACCTTGAAGACGTAGGCCTAAATTCACAACAGGTAGCTTGTCATAACTAAATTACTCTCATAATATATGCTACGTCACAGTATTCGTACTGTTATTGTTTTCTTTTTATTGTTTATTGTTGTTATTGTTTTCGCTGGATGTCCAATCTCCTCTCTTCACTGTCCCGTTCCTCTGCAACTTCACTAGCTACTACCATATAAAGTAAGGAAAGAATAAAGACAATCAGCGCAGATGGTATTATGTAACCCATATATATATACCATTGCTTTTTAACCGTCTTCAAAAAACAAGAGGTTCGCTATTCGTCTCAATGTATATTTTTGATGTAAGTTACTCCGAGATGGCTGGAGCGATTTCAAAGTTCTTCTTTTGTTTGAAATATTTTTTTTTCTTTTTAGTTTTGAAGTCGGTAGTATTTTTAATAAAAGCGTCGCAGTTATAATATACAAATAAGATAAAAGCTGATCTTACGTCCTTGATCCGAAATTGGGCTATGTAGTACTGCATATGTGTGTATGTAGGTTATGTATGTCAAGTTAACGTTTCGAAATTATCTGGTTTAGTGTTCTCGTGTATTGTGTGTCGGTAGAGGCATATTTCTTAACATTAATATGTTTGTGTGGAGCCACTTCGCTGGTGGCTCCAGATACGAAATTTTTTTGTCAAAAAACGATGGATGAACTCATAAAATTAATTCATTAATTTTGAACAACTTAATAATTTATAAAGTATGTAATTAATATTAACAGGTACATATTTAGCTATTAGCTATTTTTAAGGTTATAGAAATTTTAGAAGTGATTTTAACCTTAAGAAGCTTTTAATTTTCGTATTTTCTGTAAGAAAAATGGCAGGAATCTGCATAATACGTTAATAAATTACTTTTATAGTTTTTTACGTTAATAGCTTATATACTTACTCAGCGTAACAATTATAATTTTATTGCAAATCATTAATTCAAAGACTTCACTAGGTCGTTTCCTCTAAGGGAGGTTACTAATACCTATCGATTGTGCTTGTTAGTATTCGTATAAAAAGATACAATTATTTATTAAAATATATGTGTAAGTTTCAAGTTCTATGCAAATTGCGTTGAAATATTTATATTTGCTCAATGAACTTTCATCTTTGACATACTTTGTAATTATCAGTTTAACGCCCACATTATAATATATGTTATTTTTTAATTTATATCATTGTTCCGCAATGAGCCAACTGTGTAATATCTTTAAATTAATAACACATGTATGATAAAAAAACAATAGTTCGTACTCTGGGTAATACATGAAATGTTTTTCTAAATAAATAAATAAACGCTGCACACTCAACGGCCCCCATTAGGATAGTAATATCCTGTGTCGGGGGTCCGGAAACATTCACAATGACAAGGACAAATACACCCAGACCGGAAAATATGCTTGCATGGACAATACAAACATATTATGCTCCGAGCGGGAATCGAACCCGCGACCTGTGGCGTTTAAGGCAGGTTCGCTACCGCTGCGCCACAACGTCGTCAAAGAAAAAATAAATAAAAAAATAAATAATGATAATAAAGAATATTAGCAATGCTTTTTTTAAGGCATTACTCACTCCTATTCACCCTTCAAATACGCTCGAAGCTTGCGCTAGAAGTGGGTACGACAATGGCCCAAGAGGATCATGATCGAGGGATCAGCAACCCACGACTCACGCGTCAACGGATCGTAGTCGGCCCTTCTACCGTTGAGCTATTGAGGCTTCAAACATATTCATGTCCTATGTTCATTTATCTTCATTGTAATGTAACCTTGGTTTTTTTAGGGTTCCGTTCCAAATGGCACAAACGGAACCCTTATAGTTTCGTCATGTCCGTCTGTCCGTCCGTCTGTCCGTCTGTCCGTCTGTCCGTCTGTCCGTCTGTCCGTCTGTCCGTCTGTCCCTCTGTCCCTCTGTCCCTCTGTCCGTCTGTCCGTCTGTCCGTCTGTCCGTCTGTCCCTCTGTCCCTCTGTCCCTCTGTCCGTCTGTCCGTCTGTCCCTCTGTCCCTCTGTCCGTCTGTCCGTCTGTCCGTCTGTCCGTCTGTCCGTCCGTCTGTCCGTCTGTCCGTCCGTCCGTCCGTCCGTATGACACAGTCATTTTACTCGGAGACCATTGGCTCTATCTATACGAAATTTACTAAATAGGTGTGTTCTATGAACCGCACAACGATTTTGTAATGAAATCTTGAAATATATAGGAATTAAAGGTAGCAGTCCATACATGTGACTGAGTGTTGAAAAAAAAAAATTTATATGATATTAATTATAAATATGAAATTACCAACTTATTTTTGCAGTCGATTTTAATTCGCTATTATTTTTAAAGGCCTTAAGAATCTTCATAACCAAGCTGCGGAACCCTTTAGTTACAACTGTGCGTGGTCCACAACGCACTTGACTGCTAATTATTATTTCTTCTTTTTCTTGATTTATTATGATCCGCATTAAAACTCCGGAGATCGAAATTCCCAATCTGTCTGAACACTTATTTCTTCTTCATCCTACGAGCAGTAGTTCATCTTAAATAGTAACATAAGAAAAAGCCTTTATTAGTACAAGTGCTTATAGGCTATAGTGATTGCTTACAATCGGGCTGGTCGTAATAAATTGATTCTTGAGTATAATTATATGTATCTTAAAGGTTATAATCATATTCATATCTCGTGAGATGAATAAAATTATAAGACGTGATGTAAGTTTTATTATTGCGAACTTAATGACATAAACACCTATAATACTAGAAGGAAAAACGCGGAGATACAGTCTTTATATTTAAATCGTGCGATATTAGTAGGATTTATATAGGTAAATGAATGGTTTTCTTGGTATAAAAATTAGCAAGGCCTTCCTTTTAAAGTAAATTGATGATGTTCTAAATTTGTGTGGCAGTATTATTTGGGTATGCTACTTTATAATTTCTTTAATGTAAACCGATTTTGATGTTTTATGTTGGATACGGATTCCGCGGTTGTTCCAAATAAATCTTTTTTCTGATTCTTTTCTAGGGTTGCCACCTTTGTTTCTTGGAAATACAGTACATTCGTGTCAAGAAAAAAGTACGTGGTGTCAAAATAAAGTATCATTTGCTTTAGCATTAGATTTCAAAAAATATTTTTATTGGTTTTCGCAAGGTTTATCAAATATATGTAATTATTTTTTATAAGGTTCAGAGGGGCTTAGTTTCTTTCGGCACGCCATTTCATCACAGAAGAATCTATGAATGCTGATGGCGCAGGAATAGACTTTAGAAATGATACAAGTATCGCCAGTCTTTATTTTCTCTATTTTTGTGTAGTTAATAATTCCGAAAGATTAAAATAAGCAAAATAAAGTATTTTCGCGGACTTTATTATAATAAATAATAATAAAATCAACGCTGCACACTCAATGGCCCCCATTAGGATAGTAATATCCTGTGTCGCGGGTCCGGACACATATACAAAGACAAGGACAAATACACCCACACCGGAGACTATGCTTGCATGGTCAATACAAACATATTATGCTCCGAGCGGGAATCAAACCCGAAACCCGAACCTGTGGCGTTTAAGGCAGGTTCGCTACCGCTGCGCCACAACGTTGTCATCGTTATATTCTCGTAAAGTATAGAGTACAATCGCCTGAAATAACGTATAATACTTTATTATAAAGTACGGGTGGCAACCCTATTCTTATCATACATTTAGAACTTATGCATATCCACATGGCCGCTCATTAAATATATATTCTGTGTTTTCCTAATATATAACAAATGTTCTGTAACTGTTTTTTGTTTTCTATTAATTTAATTAGTTCTAAATATGGTTTGAATTATTCCTTCTTAAAACAGACAAGGATGTATTTCTTATTATTTCATGTGAATATTATGTACTTATAATTATTACACGTGCTTGTAATTTTATATTCGTACATTATAAAAATTATTCATTATATGATTTTTAGTAGCTACTAGTGGTGGTACGACGCAGCGCTAGCGAATCTGCTTTAAGCTCCACAGGTCGCGGGTTCGATTACCGCTCGGGACAGATTTTTGTATTAACCATACACGCATGTGTGCCGGACTGAGTTTTTGTCCTCCGTGAGTATGTTTCGGGGGCACAGAATGTCATTATTCGAATTGGGGCCCATTAGAATTGATTGATTAGTTGAGTGTGTATTATTTATTAAAAAAAAATGGTATTAAATAAAAAAGCGAAATGAAAAAAGTGGGCCAGCGTAATCGAGTACTACCATCTCACCGTAAGATAATGATAACAGCATCCAAACAGTTCCGTTTAGTTCGATAAGAAATATCTCTTGCTTCTTATCTCAAAGTGCATAGTTTTGCCTTTGCCGAGCGCCTTTTTCTTTTGTTATATAGAAAAATAAATCCATTTAAATCGGTTAAATAGTCGTACGTGCTGAACACAAATGTACAATGCATGTGTATTTGTAATATGTATGGACACTGTAAGAAATATATTTGTAAGATATTAACAAAGCCTGGGCGAGTGAAAATCACATAGTGCATTTTGCAATAGCTTGCTCAACTTAGCTATTAAACGAGTCAGAATGCAATACTTTAGAATACTTTATTTGCGACTCAGGTGTAAATTGTCGTAAAAATACGCATACCGAATTAGTTTAAAATAGTTTTATTGTTGTAAACATATTTGCTTCCTATAATTAAATTTTGTTTTCCTAATAAATTGTCATTTTAAAACTAGTAGTACTAGTTTTAAATTTTAGCACTAAAATATAAATATATTTATTATCACATACAAATTTTATAGTCAAACCGGTAGTCTTAGACTCAACAAACCGCTATAAATGTTCGGACTCCAGAATGAATACGTCTCCGCCGGAAAGACGGTATTGTATGTCTGAGTCGTGTATGGGTCACTTTTGGTCATAATACTGTCGTTAGAATCTGACATTATTGCTTGGACGTCTACTGTCTGGGTTAGACGACTGAGCGAGATTCATTCATGCGGTAAGTCGGTTACTCTAAGGGAATATATTATAATAATGAGACACGTCATGAGATTATGGTCTATCCTTACAAGATTATTATTAGAAGCATTTTTTATTTTAACTAACAATACTATTATTAGAAGCATTTTTATTATGAATTGTTTTATAAACTCATAAAATGCTTCTAGATGTGAATATATAAATCTATATTTAAAAATAAGTTTGCGGTTTGCGGATAGCAGTTGATTTTATTAAATTACATTGCTTATATTCTAAGCAAAAAGGTAAAATTATTAAATTAGTAACAGCAATTAAATAAAAGTAACATCTAATAGCCTAGTTAAGACATTCCTTTTAACGGTAGTAGAGCCATGCTTCTCTCAGCACAAAAGGGCCGGCTCGACCGGGGAAGTACCCTCTCACAGAAAATCGGCGTCAAGTAACAGTATCATTAGGTACTCTTGCGTTTCGTACGATGAGTGAGAGCGCCGGAGGCCCAATCTCCGACCCCCTCTGTTCTCTTCCTTTTTTCCATTCTCATCCCGTCCCTCCTGTTCCTTGGGTTGGCAAAGCGCTTGTGATACTTCAAGTATCGCAAGCGTTCATAGGTTGTGGTGACTGCTTACCATGAGGCGGACCGTATGCTTGTTTGCCAACCGTCATGACACAAAAAATACGATGAAGGGATAATATTGTATTTTGTTGTTTCTAAAAATTCAATTTTAAAAGTTAGATCGCTCAAAGACAGAGATGAACTTGACCTCGACGGTTCATAAGCAATTTGCAATATTTTAAATAATATATTCTTATCTTGTGATCTTATTTCCGGATTCACACAACGCAACGAGGACCTTGCGAAAATGTTTCGAGAATGTTGATGATTTTATCTAATATTTGAAATAAAGTCTCTAATTTCGAACAGTTATTAGCATAATATATTATCATCCGTAAAATACTTTTGTTTTTTCCTATAACTTAACCACATACATCGCACTATAAATTTTCCAATTGTTTTCGTTCCGCCGATTTTCTTTCACGTGCCAATGAAAGGTTACATTAAAAAAAAATGGTAAAACCTCTTTGAAAAACATATTTTTGACCTTCGTGACAATTATCCTTTTAACAGTGTCAAATAAGCATAAAATAAGGCTTGTCGGTAGATGAATAGGTAATGTAGCCTGTGTTATAAAATAAATAAATAAACGCTGCACACTCAACGGCTCCCATTAGGATAGTAATATTCTGTGTTGGGGGTCCGGAAACATTCACAATGACAAGGACAAATACACCCAGACCGGAAAATATGCTTGCATGGTCAATACAAACATATTATGCTCCGAGCGGGAATCGAACCCGCGACCTGTGGCGTTTAAGGCAGGTTCGCTACCGCTGCGCCACATCGTCGTCGTCGTATATGTATGTTACATGGCATCAACAAAGATAATTCAGACGACCTTTTTTATACTTATGTTAGTGGGGACAAACGGGAGGATCACTTGATGTTAAGCGATCGCATGCGGGTGCGTTGCCGACCTTTAAGATGGAACTAGTTATACTTCGGCTGACCTCGATAAGCGGCTGACGAGCAGTCACTTCACGAGTTATGATAGCTGACCAGATGGGAATTTAAACCCACCGGCAAGGGATTACAATTTCTCTTATGACATGTAGGTTTTCTTGCGATGTTTTCCTTCACCGCTAAGGACGAGATAAAAACTCGAACGTGCTTACCCGGATTTTAACCCACGATTAAATTATTTTTTCATATTACTTCCTTTTTGCATTAGGCTATCACGGTACAGAATATAGGCTTGTATCATTCATATATAACGTAGTATGTTTCACTTCTATTGCATGAAGATAATGGGTGAATCATTTTAGGTTGGTTACGTGCGTGTTACTGAATCATTGTGTTTATTTAATTTCAAACAAAACATTCGCAATAGAATACTTGTTATCATCATTGTTATCTAGATACTAGCTAGCTTCGTTAATTAAAAGTAACAACTGTTTATAGTAATTTTCAATTTGTTAGCGTATATTGGTACGATCATAAACTTTAAAAATACACGCAATGCTTTATTAAATTATCTATACTAGTATTGTAAAGAAGAAAGATTTGACTGTTTGTTTGTTTGCTTTGAAAATGCTGAACTGATTTGAAAAATTCTATCACTGTTGGGAAGCTATCTTATCCTCGGATGATATGTCATCCTATCCTATCCTAGCCTATATTATCCTAGCCTATATTATATTTAAAAAAAAATTAGGAATCCTTACTAAAAGTCCAATAATGTAACCTAAGGTGTCTCATTATTGGACAGTCCAAAAAATATCTCAATAAAATATTCTTTGATGAATAAAATAATCGCGTGAGCTGAGAAAACTATTGATGATAGAATAAAATAATGTACTACGACTTTGCAGAACACATCATTATTTACAAATGATTAATTTGTCGCTATTCTTAAGTCACCGTGGACGAAGTCGCGGGCAGTTGTCAATATTTATATTTCCTCATCGTGTCGGAGAAGAGTGGATAGCCGAAAAGTCCAAAAGGGTCAGGATCAAATCTGTAAACAAATGTACGTTTAAAAACCGGCACTTCTACGAGCGATTGAGGCTTCAATATGTTTACACTTTAGCTGTTCAGCCTTACATGTATGGCACGGCCATTGTTCAACGATTGTGTCTACTGTGGACAGTGATTGTATAATATATACCCGACCAATCGCGATAATACTATTTTTTTTTCGGAATGTGTATTGCTGTTGGCCCTACTGGCCTTGACAGCGTCACCGGGCGGGGATAATACTATGTTGTATTCTACAGTATGGGTAATTAGTTGTCAGACGATTCTTTTGTTTTTTTCATGACAGTTGGCTACCAAGCATACGGTCCGTCTGATGATAAGCAGTTACCCAACCCAATGCAATGGAATGGATGAGAAGCGGAAAGAGAAAGGGTACAGAGGAGATGGGAAATTGGGCCTCCGGCGCTCTCATTCATCGCACGAAACGCAACATTACCTATTGATAACCTTACTTTACGCCGATTTTCAGTGGGAGGGTATTATTTCCGCGTTCGAGCCATTCGTGTTCAGGGTAGTTTGACTTTAGTAGTACTAATATTAATATCACTACATAGTATAAAACAAAGTCGCTTTCTCTGTCCCTATATCCCTATGTATGCTTAAATATTTAAAACTACGCAACGGATTTTGATGCGGTTTTAATAGATAGAGTGATTGAAGAGGAAGGTTTATGTGTATAATAACTTAATAACATCCATTAAATAGTGGAGAAATACTGTTATTTTTGAGATTGCTAATGTGTTGTCGTAAATAATTACATTTAACGCGTGCGGGCCACGGGCAGTAATGAAAACAAAACTACTGGATTGATTTTAATCATTTTTTATTGAATGACATAGGCTATATAATTATTTTATACCCGTGCGAAGCCGGAACGAGCCGCTAGTATATAAATAAATAAATATTCATGAATATAAACAATTACGTTTTAACAAAACCCCCCAAATATAATCCATAGTATAAATGTATAAATATTAAATAGTCTTTGTCCATAACAATACTATAAACAAACTCGTACTCTATTAATAATAATAATGGTGAAACAATTTTTATAAGCATATACTTTATATTTATAAACTGCATCAGATTAATTATTTATTATAAAATATTATAATTGTGCTATAAATATTCATGTTCTAAAAAATGAAACTATTGATTAATATAAAAAGAAAAAAAGAAGAAATATGTCTTGGCACTAGTCGTAGAAACTAAGTTCTTTTCTCTATAAACGAAATACTTGTTTGTCAACCGTGATCAAATTAGTCAATAAAAGAACATATTCAAAAGCTAGCAACCTGACACCTGACACCGTTGTGGCGTTGTGGGTAGCGAGTCTGCCTTTGGTCTCGACGGTTGCGGGTTCGATTCCCGCTCGGGCAGATGTTTGTTAAAATTTCTGTCTCGGTCTGGGCGTTTGTCCGTGTGGGTCGCCCACCGTGCCTCGGAGAGCACGTTAAGCTGTCGGTCCCGGTTATTATCAATAACATCTGATAATAATCGTTAACTCTTGATAAGTAAATTGCTCTTATCCAATGAGTTACTGGTTGCGGAGGTCAGATGGCAATCGCTCCGTGTAAAAACTAGTAACCTGTAAAATCCGGATAAGAGTAATAAGCAGACCCTGGGTACATAAAATACCGGGAATAATGCTAGGATGAAGAAGATTCAAAAGCTAGCAACCATAATATCTTTTTGGAGATTTATATTATGTTTTTCTTGTTACTAAGTTGAGAGGCAACCGGCCCACCTGACGGTTAGAGGTTGCCGTAGCCTCTGAGCGCTTGCAACACTAGTAGACGCCACTTACGCGGTGCTAATCTCGAGATATTGGTTCTTACATCTCTGTGACCCAGTAATTTCACTAGCCTACAGTGCCCTTCAAACCGTAACACAATTAAATTAACGCTACACACTCAACGGCTCCCATTAGGACAGTTAAATCTTGTATCGGGGTTCTGGAAACATACACAACAAGGACAAATACACCCAGACCGGAAAACATGCCTATATGGTCAATACAAACATATAAAGCAGGTTCGCTACCGTTGTGCCACAACTTCCTCAACAAACACAGTAATGCCAAGGACACTACTGCTTTGCAGTAGAATATTTGACACTGCGATGGTACCTATTTAGCTGGCCTCTTGCAACAATAGACCTACCACCAGTGTGACTGATTGCACTGTTAGAATAATCTCTGCTGTGACAGAGATTATCCCAATAGCGGGCGGGGTGGTCGTCACGTACCGACGTCTAAAAATTCCAGATTTTTTATTTAATAATTATTTTTTTGTTATAATATTCTAGAATTAAATGAAGTAATATTTGTATTTAATGATACAGTTCTGAATCATTTTAAGATATGTTGTACTAAAGAAATGTGGGACCAGTCTGAAATCTCCCGTCGCATTACATCCATGTAATCACGTTACTGGAAAACATCATATGATCAAAAACCTTTTTTGAAATGTTTCGCGTCATTCAACTCAGGCATAATTAAACTTATCAAAATACTATTCGACCTACATGCAAATCGAAACCAGTTAAATCGATCTTAGTTGCGCCATTATAATGAAATTTTCCACCGGATAAATAGCGATGCATCGCGCAATGTGGAGCTAAACAATTCTCTAGAATAAGGAATAAGTTTTTCTTATAAAGTTTGTGTTAAAAATCTAAAGAAAGTGTCATTGAAATTGACAATATTTACGACTGACTTTACATAATTGGATCATCTAATAATTAATATTATTTTAATTTAATTCTAAGTAAGACACATATTTACGTATAACTTCTTAAATATAAATTGAACCATTCGCAGTAAAACATTTTTGGGTCTCAATCGTATGCAGTATGAAGGGGTCCACGTAACTATAGCAACGCGGCGACGCTAGATCCGATTAGTACACTCGCTCACGGTTGTTTTAGTTCTTTAAAACTAAATTATTAAATATTAAATTAAAATATAAATTATTTTTGTCAGGTGTGTAAACATTTAATTTTATTTTAAGATTAGGTATCATCCCAATAAGTGACAGTGATAAAAAATGTACATTAACTATTATTATTTTATTTATACCTTACCTTTTTCTATACTATTCATTTGTTTTATTTTATTTAAGTAATTAATAACGATAGTGAATAAATAATTAATTGAATTTGGAAGAAACAATAACTATATTATATACTTAATTCCGTTTTGCGACTTTATAATAAGACGAAATCAATAATTTTGTCTAACATTTTTGCCCATGATTGTTCCTGTGCAGAAGCGGCCATTTTGGTTCATTTTAAATTTAAAGAACTATATTTTAATTGAGCACCTTCGGAAAGCACATAATAAGTCTGCCCCAACTATTATTAATTTCATAGTAGCCAATAAACCAGATTAAAGGCCCTTACAGCAAGAGGACTTGAGCAGCATTCACACTAGATTATTCTTCGGTCACACGGGGTAAGAAGAAAAAGAACTAAGAGAACCACAAGCTTATTTAATTTAAAAATGAATAGCAATCTTAAAAATTATTAATTTGTCACATAAAAATAATAAACTTTGAAAGTTCTGAACGGAATTATGTATTTATGATTAACCTTGATATTTTTATTTCTTGGTTAATTTCTTATTGTATGTTAATATGGTTTTTTGTGTTTTTTTATATAATACACGCTTAAACTGCGAAGATTAAACGTTATAATAATCTTTTATTATGATGTTGTCGTGTATTTATTTAAGTCTGTTATTTTTAAAATAAGGATGCATATAATTAATTATTCATTGATTATAATGCTATTTAGACAGCTATTATCAGTTCATTTTCATGACTTGTTATGACATGTTTTTTTTTATTTAAAATGATTCAGGTTTTATATGAGCATGACGTATAAATATATTATATGTCATGGTACGAAATAGCAATGAAACTCAGTTTAGGTCGTTATTTGAATCGCAATAAGAGTTCATGGTAAGCCTCCTTAAGGAGTTGGCTCAAAACCTGTTATAACTTAAGCGATTACTAATTTTTTTCGAGTATTAACATTAAAAGAGCTTTATTGAATCCATGAATGATTACGTCTATTCTACAATAGTTCGTCATTGGAGCTTACTGCTAATTATAGATTTTATCCGATTTCGAACGTCATGGAAAATAATAAAACTGTTTTGTAGAATTAATTTGATCGATTCGATTTAATTTGATTCATCAAATCGATATAAAATAGAGAAGAATCGTTTCTATTCGGTCAATTTGTTCTTATTTTAGAAAATCACTTTAACTAAACTTTTGAGAATCAAGTGATAACGCGTAATGCTTTTACGAATAAGAAAACCAGAAACAGAAATATGATCTTTATTTTAGTGCCGCTAGTTAGTTTAGTCGACAATGGATTATGTTCATAATTTTTCAAAACTTTATTATAAATAAATAAATAAACGCTACACACTCAACGGCCCCCATTAGGATAATTATATCCTGTGTCGGGGGTCCGGAAACATTCACAATGACAAGGACAAACACAACCAGACCGGAAAACATGCCTGTACGATTAATACAAACATCTGCTCCGAGCGGGAATCGAACCCGCAACCGTCGAGGCTTAAGGCAGACTCGCTACCCACAACGCCACAACGGTGTCAAATTAATATAAAGAGTGGCGGTTTTGCCTATTTTCAAGGTATAGGCTAAAAGGTTTTTGTTGCCCTTGCTTCTACAATTGTCATGTCGTAGATTGTTTTTACAATCCAACAAAAGGACGAACTAGCTGTTTTACTCTATAATAAGGAAGTTTGATACTCAGAATTTACAGTGAGAAGTGAGAGGGAAAACTCATCGGGAAATTTGTTGCAGATTTCTACCTGTAAAACATCAGAAGATCGTCATGCAGAAATCTATTTGATTTCTTCGAGGTAGCAAAATAAAATCGGTCCCCAAATTTGCCACCCTAGGCTCAAGCCTACTCAGCCTGCTGGTAAATTCGCCATTGAATAAATAACTTCTATCGGTTTTAAAAAAGAGTATTTATTTACATATATTTATAGATATATTAGCGATATATATAGATTTCATACCATATAATTAGTTACTTATATACCTACCTTACGTTGTCGCGGAAATTGTATGACAATTATTGTGTCAAAGTGAAAAATAAAAAATTGTATGATATATAATTTTCTACACAAAGACAGATATTCATAATAATATCATATAATCACTGCCATTACTGTTTAATGAAATGGTACACTAACAGAGATTTTTTTTATTAATTACTCTTATAAACGGAAAATCAATAAAAAATAAAGGTACGAAAATTATCATATTTTAATATTGTATGTGTGGACCGTAGAACCGTGAAAGTATGTAGATTTCCTTTATTTATTATCGCAGAACTCTAATGCCTAGAAACCGCTTTAATTCTTTGCTTGAAAGGGTATGCTTTCCGTTTAGTCGAATTTAAATTTTAAGAAAAAATATATAAGGGTGAAAATATTACTTTTATTTAAAATGGTATACTTTCAGGCTCATAGAATCGGTTAATTAAAGAAGTTTTTAAAGCAAAATAGATGAATATGTCATGTAAATAAACAAATTTGCATTTTTGTGACTTTTCAGTGGTATGTACGGTCACACAAATGCCGAAGGATAATAAATAAACATTTTTTTATCAAGTGCTTAATTTGCGTTTTCGTTTCATTTTTTACGGTGAACGAAAATATTGTGAAGAAGACCTGCACGACTCAAAAGAAAATCTGAGTTCTGAGATATTTGTGTTCACAAATTGTCAGTGCTACGTTGCTCGACGTAAATGTTTTATTCCTTCTCCTTAATAGGAGAGGAGGTCTTTGCCTTGCAATAGTAGGTTCACTACAAAGTAGAGATGCCGACTAGTCGCCGACTACTCGTCACCTCTCTAGTTTATTTGAAACAAAATAAACCCGACATATTTACTTTAGCAACGGCTTATTACTGGTTTTAATTTAAAAATTAAAAGTTTATAAAATTTTGTTACAGATTAAACGCCATCTTTAAAGATCAGCAGTAACCGACGCGACGATGTCAAATTGAAAAAAAAAATACAATGGATTTAAAGAAATTACCCGCGGCTTTAGGCAAAGCGCACTTGTCGCATCTGCCTCAGAGGCCGCCAGTTGATCTCGGCTTTCAAGATTTATCTTACACTGTATCTCATGGAAAAAGTAAGCTTTAATTGTTTATTTCTTTAATGTTTTTTTTTATGACGATTGGCAACCTATGAACGCTATTTAAAGTATCAAATGCGCCAACCTGGTGTCTCTCTCATCGCAAAAAAATTCTAACATTTTACACGGCGGGAGAAGCATGGCTCTACTACTACAGAAAGTGCCAATCACTACATAGTATAAAACAAAATCTTTAAGGAATATTATAATTTCGTAACAGAATTTTAGTAAAAACAAACAAAATGTATGCGGATGGTATAATCCTTCATCAAAGGAATCCTCAAACACCTTCAAGATTTGTGAAAATGAAACAAAAACCAACCTTCTTCTTTAAGTTTAAAGTTAAATGAAAATGAAGTGCTTAACCACTTTATGTGTATGGTCATTACAGTTCGTCTTCTTCTTCTTCTTATCGACTGGTTTGTGGCCAACCTAGTGTCAGAGTTGTACAGGTCGCCCGTAGGCCTCTGATATGACTTTTCAACTGATTGTCAAATTGATAACAGTTGGGACCAATTTTTTAAGTGCCCTCCGAAGCATGGAGACGCTCAGTTGAAATACCACCATGCGATAACCCATCTAGTGACTGACCGCGCCTAAAGTTACTTAACCCACCGATCGTTTACCGATCAGTGGGTGCAGTCGGCTATGAGCGTCCAACGAGCGTTACAGTACGTAATGGCTAGGCAGTTATTTATTTTTCTCTCAAAATGCCATGATCCAACATAAATTGGATATTACATAACTATACCATATCTCGCTGTATATACAGATATTTTTAGTAAATTTTATTAATCCTTGGTAAGTGTTAGTTAAAGTTCATCTTGTGTAGTACAACTATAGATCATGACAAAGACGATGAATTCTAATAGTCTATAGAGGAAACAAAAGAGCTCTACTTACGTAAGTGTTACTCGGTTGAATTGTGGTTGTAAAAATATTATCACGATATTTTCCTTCGGTGCAAATGACAACACGACATAATGGTCAAGTACTCGTCGGCAGCTTTTTTACGAATATCAATGTTTAAATCCATAACTATTGGCTCAAATAAAGACATTTATAAACATCCTTCCTAATTTTAAGGAGCCGTCTAACATAGCATTAGCTCTGGAAAAGACCACACACTACCACCAAGAGTCAGGACAACTCAAAAATAAAATATTTCAAGGGTTGCGATACAATTAGGTAGAGTAACACGAATGCTCAAAATGGTTGATTAATTGTTAGGTTGATGAACTAGCTGATGCCTTTGGTGGCGGTATTCTACTTAGCACGGACTTATGTTGCAGATTATTTTTTCTTCTTAGTTTTCAAGTCGGTTTGCCTTTTTTTAATTCTTAGCTAAACAGTAAATTTTCACTGAAATGATTATTCGTAAAAAGTAACCTCGAGGCCAATGACCCTTTGAGACCTACTCTACGATCAGTGAGTTGCAAGTTTTGTATTCGAGTCATAATTGCCGACTGCTGTGTGCATTGGCTAACAGTTTCGAAAGCTTTGTGCGAAACGCCGTAGTGGTGTGTATTTTAAACATAAAATTTTATCGAAATTAATACCTTTACTTCTATCGATAATAATTAATTAATTACGCATAAAATATTATAAATGAATAGAAGGCAATGAAGATATAATTATAGGCTACGTTTTAGTTCTACATTTTTATTTGCTTTTTATGTCCAAAACTAAATTATGGATTTAAGTGTGTCAATCGATTAATACTAATATCTTCTCTAGATATGATTAATTGTTTTTTGTGATCAGCACACAAGCGGATTGTTGTTTTTTATGCACTTCAAAGATATTACCCTCATTTTTGCCTCAATGGGGTTAATAGAAAGTTGGAAAAATTCGTACAATTTCATTATGAGTATAATCATAACAATATCAATAAAAATGCATAAATAAATTTCCAGACTTCTACAATTCTACATTTACGACACTTAACCTCGGATTTATCTTCATGATCAAACGAGCTTCTTAAACAAACCGCTATAAAAAATAATTAATACCTGATAAGGCGAAACTAGTGTGTGCATGTAGCTGAATACCTTTTTTCTTTACTTGGTTATTAACGATCTTTAGAATCTATGTTAAGGTCAAGGTTATTAAAGCGGTTATATAAATAATTAGCGGTATCTCGGCTCTGTTTGCGTTAATATCATTTTTTGATAATCCATCGGGAACCTAACATTTTTGCCGGATAAAAAGTATCCTACGTCTGAATCCAGGTAATAAGCTATGTGTGTACTAAATTTAATCTAAATCCGTGCTGTATTCTTTGCGTGGAGTAAAAAACATCCATTCATCCATTTAAACTTTCACATTTATAATATTAGTGGTATAATCGTTCTTGTAACCTTTCTTAGTTTTCAGTTAACCGTTTTACAAACAATAGTTTCATAAGTAACTAATAAAAAAGAGGACTTTATGAATTTTGAATAGGTTACTGCTATTTTTGTCCATAATCAAAATAATAATTTATTTAAATATCATAAACATCTTTATAAGTCTTATTAACAAAAATATACTCTAAGGATTGCGTAAGCATGTGAATGTTATGTGTAAATATTGTAAGTACATAATTATTTTATAAATTAAATAGCGCTATTAGTAGCAATTTATTAAATAGCTTTGTCAAATAATACTAATGTAATGTCGAACAATTAAAAAACTATTGTGTCTGTTAATTTAACAACCGTCTAACGTGACAACTAACTAGCTGTCAGGTGTCGAAAATTTCGCCGACAAAATTGCGATAAGTCACAATATGCTCGATCAACACGCCCTACATCACTAGCATTATAAACACGTGACCGGCGACCGTCCTGTGGCCTAAAACCGCCTGCACGTGAACGTACCGTGTAACCTAGCCATTGCCGGTGCAATAATTCGCTCTAGCACATTCAGTAAAGGAAATATCATAATAATTATAATATTAATAATATACACATATGATTAATAGTTCTTTTGTGAATTTAAATTTTAAAGTATTATGACGAATAAATAAAAATTAAAAACTTAAATTGTACGAATAAACTTAACGAATATGTTATTTTTAATATTTTTTTTTAAAGAATATTAGCAATGCTTTTTCAAGGCATTACTAATATTACTAGGCATTACGACAATAGCCCAAGGGGGTCAGGATCGAACCCTTGACTCTCGCGTTAAAGGAGCGAAGTCGGCCCTTCTACCGTTGAGCTATTGAGGCTTCGAAATTAAAGTAATATTACAAGTATTAAAGTATTAATTACAGTATTTTTTGTAAGACATTTTGTGGTTAAAGATAACGTTAAGATAACGTTTTTAGGGTTCCATCCGGAGTCCGTACATATATCTTTGAAGAGCAATATCATTTAAACGGTAGAAATTTTTCTACCGCATCTGATAATAACCGTTAACTCTTGATAGGTAATTTGCTCATATCTAATGAGTTTCTGGGTCGCCCAAAGGGTTGCGGAGGTCAGATGGCAATCGCTCTGTGTAAAAACTAGTAACAGGTCAAATCCGGATAAGAGTAATAAAATAATGGAATATAAAAATGCTAGGAAGAAGAAGCTTTTATGATCTGTCGTAAAAACGATACTATATATAAAAGAATACAACTTAGTGTTAGTCATAATAGTGTAAACGCTAAGTAAAATATTATATATTGAAAACCGGCCAAGTGAAAGAAAAAAGAAAATCTTTTAAAATTAACCTAGCATCTGCCCGCGTCTTCGCCTACGGACATACAAATAAAGTTCAGAGAAAAATTAAGTGTGTATTTTTCACTTAGCTTAGAGTTTATTTTAGCATATTATATTAATAACAGTAGCTAAGCCACCTCAGTTACCAGTAAAAAGTAGGCTATCTGGCTATATGTTAATCCAGGTAATAAACTATTGTGTCCTAAATTTCATTGAAATATTTTCAGCCATTTCAGCGTAATTATATAACAAACATCCAATACGTATTTCATGCTTGTAATATCCAAAAGTATAATTAAATAGACTTCCACTTTGTCTATTGGAATATATTGTTGTCTTATATGTACATAATAATTATAATTAACCAAGACCTACATTAAGATATAAAAAATTATAATAAAAATATATCTTGATACCAACCTGTCACGATTATTGTTTATAAAAAATATTGCAGATTATAATACTCTTTTTGTACATTTGTAAATACTACTTAGCAGTGGGTATCATATCTGATAATTTCTTTAACGCTGAGTAATGCATTTACGCACACTACTACTAGGCAGTAATGTGGGACTCCACCGCAAGAACGCAGTACTTTAATTCAACGGGCCATCTGTGCCGTGCTAGCTTCTGCCAGCGCCTTCGCCGGCATGTAAAACATTCACATAAACCTTATATATATTTATACATATTTTCATCCCCTATTCCCTATTGTTATTTTACACTCTTGAGGGTAAAACTTTTACAAACTTTGAATGTCATATTTATTTATATCGAATCAACAGCCTAAAAATAAGTTTCAAGCTTCTAGCTCAAAAAATGATGATACGACGTTTCAGCCTCCCCTTTCAACCCCTTACAACCATTTTTTCACATTAAAAAGTAACCTTTGTCCTTTCTGAAACTCTAGACTATCTGTTCACCAAATTTTATTTAAATCGGTTCAATAGTTTTGGCGTGGAAGTGCGACAGAGAGAGAGACAGAGTAACTTTCGCATTTATAATATAAAGTAAGGACTAGTAAGGATTGTGGCGTGATAGGCTCGCCCCTCATCTAATTAAGCAAACGCAAGAGTGTGTAAGTAAAATGGTAATGGATGGTGCTTCACCCAGAAGAAAACGTTTCAAAAGATAATCAACTATTCAAAAAGTTCAAGATATTTATAATATAAGATTTTTTTGTACATGCAGTATATTATATATAACTATTTTAAATTGTAATTGTATAATTTTGTATCATGCATTGAAATCTGCATGTGATTATATATATTAAAACTTCCTTATCGTTCTTATAATAATTATATAGATAATCACAAGAGGTTTATCAGCTTTGTCATAGGTAAAAATGGCATTCAAGATATAATTTAATTTCGTGTGAACAATTTAAGAATAGTATACTTAGGTAATATACATTTGATGAAAGATAATAATGATGTATTGTTAAGGATTTTCGTTACTATTTGTTCTAGTTTTATACAAAAAAGTAATTATTCTGTTAAAAACCTTTTAAATTCGTACAGTAATACATTATACCTAACAATATAATTATGACATGTGAAATAAGTGACATTGTACCTATTATTTCTAACAATAACATACCTAATCGGAAAGATTACATGCATAAAATATAGTAATCTTTTACATAAAAAAAGAGGATTCTAGAAACTAGTGTTTACGCTCGCATTTCTAATTAGTTCCAAATATATACGATTTTGCTTGCTACTTCAGTAAGTCTGTGGTATTTTGATATCTAATACCTTCAAACGAGTAATTCTTCAATATCTATATCTGAATCTCGGAAACGGCTCCATGTTGCGGGGGCGATAAATCGATCTAGCTGGGATTCATTTATAGAAAATGTCTTTTATCCTTGTTTTCAGGCAATGAAAACTCCGGTTCGAGTCCAGATGTCTTTTTTATTATGTCCGTTAAATCGAAAAATATCATTCCATTTTCATCATTATGTAATTGGTATCTAAATATAATTTCCAAAAACAGATTTACCATAAAAAAATACCGAGCAAAGGTATCCAGGTACTTTGATTAAACCGAGTTTTTTTTTAATATTCTGAAATCAAGAATTCATTGTATAAATTAAAATTTAATGTATAAAATGTTTTAGTTTTGTTAACAGACACGTCTTGTATATCCTGAAATATATCAAGTAATAAGAGTACAGCAGGATTATAAAATACATAAAATTGATTATAAGACTTTGTACAATAAAAATCAAAAAAACTGAAGCTTTAATATCCTACATGGTAGAAGTGCACAATCTGTTAACACGACTTCAATTAATTTATATATTTATATGTTTATCATAGCAACTTGTAACATTTGACTGCTAAGGGGTGATCACGAATATATGATTTCTGCTAATAATAGGGCTTAAATGCCTGCCTGGTTTGCTACCACCGTGTTGGTGAAAACCTCGTGAAATCGTCTCGCTCAGTCGCGTTTCGAGGTCAGAAGTGACCCAGCGTCTATTTCATTGCTAAATTTATTTACCCACGATAATATGTTTTCTTGTTTTTACAATTAAATTAGACAAGTTTAGAATAACTAATTATATTTAGGAAGCTTGTTTGTGTAATGATAGGTATAATTAATAGGCTAAATTTGTTTACGGTTTCAATCATTTAGCCAAGGGCACTTGCCAAAAGCGCTATTTTTGGTGGATTTTATGATTTATATAGAATGCGCTAAGAATCTCGTATAAGGTAAAATAGCAAGGTTGCATGTATTATATTTAATCCAAAAAATATATTCATTAAATTCTTAATCTTTGATTTTTATTAAATTCGGTATAAGACAAAAAACTCAAGACTTCAAAACAGTCTACGTTTTAGGGTTTAGGGCACAAATAGTATGTTTGCTATTTTGGCTACAGAAACCTAAAAAGGGTATAGTATATTTTGTCTTTAATAAAATATAACCAACAGATAGATAATTATTTTAATATAAAAATGTATTCATCTTAGTAATATTATTTATTTCATATATATTATTTCCGCTCGGAGATCTTTGTATTAACCATACAGGCATGTATTCCGGTCTGAGTGTGTTTGTCTCTGTCCTTGGGTGTGTTCCCGGACCCCTGAGACTGTGGAGGATATCACTAGCCTAATACATCCGTTGAGTGTGTAGCGTTTATATTTTTATTTAGCAATTGGCTCTGTAAAGCGTAAATCTAAGGTCTAGGAATCGATATATCGTGATAAGGTTCGTATCGAACCTTAGTCGATCGATTAGATAGTTTTTACTGTCGTTACGGTGAACGAACGAAAGATACAACACAAAGCAGATCGTGACCTTACTTCTAAATATCGGTAACGAATATTTGAACTTGACAACGATCCAAACATTACTTTTGCGATAGTCACTACGATCATAAAGATTCTTACCATAGCAAAAATGTACGTCTGGAATGACACATCGTATATTAAGTTTATTATATTTCAGGAAGGCTTACGTTAGATAACTGGAAATAGCATTTGGGAAGATTGAATTTTCAATTGTCAATTTTACGTTGCGCTTCTGACAATGAGTTGAATAATGATATCGCAATTTTTATAGCATGCGACTGACTTGAAGCAAAAACAAAACTCCAAATGATGTAAAAAATATTTGGCAAGGTAACGTACCTAATGCTAAAATGCTTCTAGCATTATATTACATTATTTTTAAATCGCCTGTGACGCTGTTGGCTCACCTTAAACTTATTTGGAGAAACATATTTAATTTTTAAATTAATTTAATTAAATTGTTTGTTCCAAATTGTTTGTCTATCAGTAATGGCGGCTTCATACCAGCGTTTCTTACGAGTATAAGTTCGATTAGTATAGGCGAATAGGGGCGCTTTTTGCCACGTGCGCAACTCATACGAACGTTGACGAGCTTATAAGCTTCTAGACGCGTGTAATAGTCAATAATAATCGTGAATGGTTTTAGAAAAACGTTTCTTTTTTCGAGCGTATACGGTCGTTTCGATATTTTTCGTCAACGCTCGTGAACGCGCGTTCGTTTTTGAGCGAAATGAACCACTCGTGTAGCGCCTATACCGAAACAACCGTATACGCTACAAAAATAAAAACGCTGGTCTGTAATCGCCCTTATATGATTATTGAATTCTTGAATATTTTGATAAAAGATTTGGGACAGGTGCTAAGTTCCAAGTTAGCACTTTTCTCAATAATAGCCATAGCAACGTACAAAGTTCTTCTGTTGATGTTTTGAATACATCTTATTTTGTTTGATATTTGTCTTAGAATTATTAGTTGTCTTAGAGTGTAAATAGTTCAGTGTGATATTGAATAATTAGCTTAAATTTTACTGAGTAAAATTTTAAATGATTGCACAATTTATATAGATATAAAACGTGTCAGATTCAGGGAATTCCATATAATTTTGGGGAGTCTTATTGGACATTCAAGATTTTTACTATATATGTTAATAAACATCTGATAAAAAATGTTATTGAAAAAATTCATAATTAGACAATCAGAATAAAAATAATATCTCCCATCTATTACCAATGCGGTTAATGCATTTAGATTTTATTTCACTGCGTAATATAATTCGAGGCGATTCGAGGCAAAAAAAGTGAAATCAAAGATTTCGCTATAAAAAAAAGTAATGTAAATACTATTTCAGCCAGAAATATGACGTATACTTCAGTAAAAACAGAATATTTAATATTTTTTATTTCATTTTTAAAATAAAAAACCTAAAACAAGGAAAACCAAGCTATTTAAAAGTTAGCTATATAAATAGCTAGTTATTTTAAAGTAGCTTATATTATGTGTCGTTAGCATTGACACCACACGCATTGTTATACATGACAATATAAAATATTAGGTGTACAAAAAAGTTCGTCCCGTTTCCAACAGATGGCCACTCATAAAAGACAAGTTTATACTTGATACCAATTCTAGCGTTATTGTATACTACCGCTTATAATCTACGTGTTCAAGCTGTTTATTATGAAAAAGAAGTGTTCTTAAACTGAAATAAATATGGAAGTGAATATTATGCATATTCGACATTGCTTACTCTATGAGTTTCACCAAGGACACAGTGCTGCTGATGCTCACAGAACAATCTGTACGACTTATGGTGATAGTGTTATTGATGATAGCACATGTCGAAAATGGTTTCGAAAATTTAAAGACGGCGATTTTGATTTGAATGATAGACCACGTTCTGGTAGGCCTCAGAAAATCAGTGACATCGAACTGCAAGAGCTATTGGACCAAGACACTGCACAAACACAAAATCAACTTGCACAGATATTAGGCGTGACCCAACAAGCTATTTCTGAAAGACTACATGCTTTAGGAAAAATTCAAAAGGAAGGAAGATGGGTTCCACACGAATTGACCGAAGAGCAACGTGACAGACGAGTTGAAACGTGTCTCTCATTGCTTTCAAGACAGAAAAAGAGTTTTTATGGAAACTTGTCACGGGTGATGAAAAATGGATTTACTATGAAAACCCTAAACGTAAAAAACATTGGGTAGATCCAGGGCAGCCGACAACATCAACAGCAAAACGCAATGTTTTCGGTAAAAAGTTGTTGCTCTGTATTTGGTGGGATGAATGGGGTGTCTTGTATTACGAACTTCTAAAAAAAATGAAACCATCACAGGTGAACGTTATACTCTACAATTAAAAAGTTTGGCTGAAAAAATTTATAAAGATCGACCATTTTCTGGACATGGCCGTCGACCAGTGATATTGCAGCATGATAATGCGCGACCACATAGAAGTTCCGTGGTCTCGCAAACCATAAATACACTGCAATGGGAAATTTTACCCCATCCGGCGTACTCACCAGACATTGCACCTAGTGACTATCACCTTTTTCGATCGTTGCAAAATTATTTAGCGGAGCAGCGATTCAAGAATGAAGATGAAGTTAAGAAAGTAGTCGATGATTTCATAGCATCGAAGGACCAGGCCTTTTTCCGCCAAGGCATCTATGAACTACCTATGCGTTGGGAGAAAGTAGTAGAAGTTAATGGTCACTACATTTAATAAGAATTATCCATTGTTTCAATATTATGAATAAATTTTTTGTCGTAAAAACGGGACGAATTTTTGTACACCTAATAATAATACAAAATTTTTATGGCAATATCAAATAGCCTTGCGATGACTGAAACACAATACTAATTGCCATTTGACCTCAAGAACAAACGCTATTATTAGAAAATGATTTGTATGCTTGATTAAAAATTTTTATTAAGCTTGTATATTTT
The DNA here is from genome assembly GCA_023373885.1 of Hestina assimilis. Classification (NCBI taxonomy): domain Eukaryota; kingdom Metazoa; phylum Arthropoda; class Insecta; order Lepidoptera; family Nymphalidae; genus Hestina; species Hestina assimilis. The sequence goes on along the minus strand of CM041747.1, from coordinate 9,280,156 downwards.
TAACCGATAATAAAAGGTAGTGGTTCCGAAACTCAGAAGCGTCTATAAACTTGCAATAAACGCTACACACTCAATGGCCTCCATTAGGATAGTGATATCCTGTGTCGGGGGTCTGGAAACATTTACAAGAACAAGGACAAATACCCAGACCTTACCATACCATTTTTATTACAAGCGTGTTACCGACACGAAGGCAAGGGAATGGGAATGAGAAAGAAAATATAAGCTGAGTAGGCACCCAGCCGTGAAAAAGAAACAGCCCTCGCGGGGGCTCAAATTTATTTCCGGCTTCTGAGGCCTAATCACAGCTAATGAAGTCATCGGGAATGGAGGAAACGCTCTGAGCGCGTTCTAGTCGATGGACTCACCGGATGGTGTGAGCGTGTCGTGACATGCGTAACAAGGGACCTCCTCTTCGCCGGCGAGACGTTGTGTTTGAGTTGTGTATGGAGCATTGTCTGTGTCTAATCTAACTCATCGAACAAAACCTGTTATGTGTGAGGCAAGGCAAGGCCGCAATTCTATAATATTTTCGTATATTTATTTTCATTTATTGTAGCATGTTATATGTTTACAACATATTAACATTTCAAAACCAGATATATCTTTTTATAGAATATTAATTAACAATGCTTTTTCAAGTCATTACTAATACTCCTATTGGCGCTCCAGATAAGCTTGTAGCTGACGGCAGTGGGTATGACAATATATTTTCGTATACTTACTTGCACCGGCGTCGGGATGTGACACAGCAGAGATTATTCCACCAGTGCCATCAGTCACACAGGTGGTAGGTCTTTTGTTGCAAGAGGCTGGCTAGGTAGGTACCACTGCAGTGTCAAATATTCTGCCGCCAAATAGTAGTGCTTAGGCATTACTGTGTTCCGGTTTGAAGAGCACTGTACGCTAGTGAAATTACTGGGCAGACGAGATTTAAGAACCAATATCTCGAGGTTGGCAACCCGTGAGTGGCACCTACTAATGGTGCTGCCAGCGCTCATAGGCTGCGGCAACCACTTGCCATCAGGTGGGCCGTATGCTTGTTTGTCAACTTTTAACATAAAAAAACAGGCCTATCATCTAGTTTGAGGGTCAGCAAAAATTAGTGTTGTCATAATTCTATTTAGCCTAGGACCCATTGTTATTCTCTGAGGTAGTATTACTAATATGGCTATGTTTTTGTCAATAAATATTAGTATTATTATTATTACCAAGGTTAAGATCGAATCACCTCTGAGCTATAATTGAGATTATACAAAATATATATTTACAAATAATTAAAATTATACAAATCAGGTCCACATGACATGTCATTTCCAATTTATAATAAACTGGTAATTAAAATAATTAATAAACACTAATAAATACCTAGTTATGTCGTATTACGACGAGGTTACTATGAGACATTATATTATAATAGCAAAACCTATTTTTCTTAATACTGTGAGTAGAATAAAATAAAAATAAAAAGTTTATAAACTGCGCTACATATTTAAAGACTGTACGGTCAAAGTGGTAAGATGAATGGAAGTGAATATAGATCTATCTATTATACTCCCTTTTTTATTAATTAAAAAATAAGATAAAAACCTTTTAAATACGTTAACAATAGTTAACATACAGTATACTCTTATAAAAATATTATAAATATTAAAAAATGACCTAATAATACAAGTTTCAAACACACCGTTGTGGCGTTGTGGGTAGCGAGTCTGCCTTTAGTCTCGACGGTTGCGGGTTCGATTCCCGCTCGGGCAGATGTTTGTTAAAATGTCTGTCTCGGTCTGGACGTTTGTCCATGTGGGTCTCCCCACCGTTAAGCTGTCGGTCCCAGTTGTTATCACATAACATCTGATAATAATCGATAACTCTTGATAAGTAAATTGCTCTTATCCAATGAGTTACTGGTTCACCCTTAGGGTTACGAAGGTCAGATGGCAATCGCTCCATGTAAAAACTAGTAATCTGTCAAATCCGGATAAGAGTAATAAGCAGACGCTGGGTAAAATTAAATACCGGGAAAAATGCTAGGACGAAGAAAACAAGTTTCAAAAAGTATAGAATTCGTTCATTGACATTAATAGTTAATTCACAATTCAATTTTTTTTTCATATATTATTTTTCGAGCCTAGAAGGTCAATGATCTATGGATATACATAAAATAATTTGCTTATGTAGACACGTAGGTGTAAATGACAATGAGATTTAAATCTTATATAATAGTAATAAAGTATATTTGGTTACTAATATAACTTTTTATATAAGAGGCAGTAATTCGCTTTGGATTGTGATTGTCGTCATTTTAATACAATAGTAGAGGTCAAGGGGAAATCATAGCGTAATCATAGTCTTTTTTTTTTTTCGGAATGTGTATTGCTGTTGGCCCTACTGGCACCGTCACCTTGGGGGTCCGAGTACAGAGACTTAGCCGTGATAAAGGGGCAGCCCTCACGGGGGCTCAAATTTGATTCCGTCCTTATGGTGCCTCCTGCGAAACCGAACCACGGCTAAGGACGTCATCGGAGATGGAGGCAGCGCTCCGAGCGCATTTTATATGATAGACTCACCCGACGGTGTGAGCGCGACGCGACGTTATAATCATAGTGTAATACAATATTTTTAAGCATTGAAGAGATAAGTGAATAAACGGTGTATAAATGAAATTAGTAAATAAATTATTTGGCGCTTATAAGTTTTAATTACACAGTTGTTTAATTTTATTTATTGTGTCTCACAATTTACGTAAGATTTGAATTGCATGCAATTTATGCATTTATTATTAGCCACGAAACAAAATAAAGCAGTTTGATAGCTGCCACCTTATGATTTTGTTGATCTTCAAAATTGCCACATTTGATTGTCAATTGTGCACATATGATTGTCAAAAAACAAGTGTATCCACAACGCGTCACTGTTTGGTGCGGATTTTTGGACTGGACGCGTCATTGGACAATACTTTTTTGAGAATGAGAGATCATGTGATTCAACATCACTGGATTTATTTATATGGAGTTATTTGAAATTCTGGGACTGTCTATATAATACATAAAGCTCTTACAGATAACACGTCGAAGCCTCGCTGTTGCTCCTATGTAAATTCAACGCCTACGCAGCAAAACGACGCTAGATAGAAGCTAGTGTGCACAAGCACAATGAAATTAGCTTGTAATTAGCATAACATAACTGAATAAAGTGGCTTACTTTTTTTTTAATTTAATAATGAAAGACAATAAAATGCTTTAATATATGAAAACGTATTCCCATTAATTTTATTAAGACATTTATTTACTTCATTAAATATTTTTTTTATCTTGTCTAATCAATTATAATTCAAACTTTGATTAGCATAATCGGAGACTAACCTGTGTAGTTAAACAATAAGCATATGCAAATAACACTTTTTACTAGATAAAAAAACAGTTTTTTTATAAATGTGAATTACTATTGGCCTACTACCAGTTATACTTCTGCGGCCGAGGAGCAGTCGGTACTGTCACGGTCGTATTCAGGGAAGATTTCGGAAAAAAATCTTTCAATTTCCGACTAGTAAACACTATTAAACATATTTTTTTTTTTATTATTAGTTATTTAGAAAATAATTTGAGGCCAACGTCCAGACCAACCTCCAGACCTCAAAATCAGACCCTGCTATTGTGACGTGTCCGTGAAAAAGACAAACCTCGTAAGGTCTCAAATTTTTATGAATTTTATGTTTTTTTTCGTAGCATCTAAACTGATCCTGCGTGGAATTAACGGTGAATTTCGTTCTGGTCAACTCACTGCTATCTTGGGGCCTTCAGGCGCTGGCAAGAGTACGCTACTTAACATACTTGCAGGATACAGGTAATATTGCATTTTTTTTTTTATAAAAAAGGGGTTATTATTTTACTACTATGTAAATGTATGTGGCGCCTTTCAGATTCCCTCAGATTCCAGAGTTATTGTTTATGTATGCATTTTGATTTTCATTCACACAAATTACCTTAAATTTCCTTTAAGATAATTCGATTGTGTTTTTTTTTTATAATGCGTCTTTGGATACACTGTCTTGTCATTATACAGTTACAATATATTTAAGTAAGTATAAATGTTTATGTGGTTAAAAAATAGTTCAACAATATGAAAGAAGTCGTACAGATAAATACACATCAATTCAGCTATAATTTCCAAATCAATAAATTTTTGCTGTTTATGTTTTAAACTTTATCTTCACCTGCGAAATATAATGTTTTTATCATTTTATATTTACTGTTTACGAAATATTTTAATAAACAGGTATCGAAACAATTGACATTAGATAATTAAACATTTACAATTTAATATAAAATAGAATAAAACCTAAAAAAAAAAATAAGAAAACGTTTTTTTTTCTGGGTTATGTTATTGTTAAGAAATATTACAATATATTTTGAATTCTAAATTTACTATATTTACGAATAATTGCTATTCTATAAGTAAATCATTTCCATTTGAAATGGTGGCAAGATCATAGCTGTATTACCCGGCTGTATCGCAGTTGTGGGATAAAACATCAACAAACTTTCCCGTCATCGGTGGAAACTAGTTAGAAACCGTAATATTTCAAATTACCTTTTTTTTTTATGTTACAAGTTGGCAAACAAACATACGGCCCACCTGATGCTAAGTGGTTGCCGTAGCCTATGAGCGCTTACAGCACCATTAGTAAGGTGCCACTCACGCGTTGCCAACCTCTAGATATTGGTTCATAAATCTCCTCTGCCCAATAATTTCACTTCTCTAGAGTGCCCTTCAAACCGGAACACTGTAATGCCTAATATTTGACACTGCGGTGGTACCTTCGTAGTTGGCCTTTTGCAACAAAAGACCGACCACCAGTGTGAGTGATTGCACTGGATGAATAATCTCTGCTATGACAGAGCCATATGATGCCATTTTTGAAATTTAGGAATTAAAAAAATTAAGTGGCCAAACCCATATATATATTTCTTTTACTCGTATTAGTGCTCTGAGTAAAATAATGATAGCAATATCTCCTTTTAAATAAGGTTACAAGAGCGGCAACAAGGTATGGCTCCGTCCATGAGATTCTTAGTCTAAGATGTAATGGCTTTTAAAAATAACTAACGCCAAAGTGTTTTACTGCATAAGGAAGTAATTTGGAATATTAAATGTATGATGACGTAAATAGTATTTAATATGCACAGGCACAACGCATTTACAACTCAGTGTTAAAAGTAAAGCTTACCCGTAATTATTTGACTCCAATAAGAGATATTATGTCATCCATATATGTAACTATAGAAGTAAATGAAATTGAAGTGTATATTTGTAATTCCTAACAGCTACTCATTAAACGCATACGAAAGTATATACGGCACTTACATAAAAATATTTTTTAAAACGGATGAACCGATTTTAACTTTCACTGGAAAATAGCTGATATTATAAAGAGTAACTTAAGCTACTTTTGTTTTAGAAAAACAAATGTTTCTTGCAAAAGAAAAATCGGTACACCACACGAAAGTAGCTGCGGGCGCAGATAGTTTATGAAATTGTCGAAAAGCAGTAATGATTATGGTTTTGTGTAATATTTTTGGATATATTTTTTTGGGTCATAACTGTTGGCAATCATACATACGGTTCGCCTAATGCTAACCAGTCACCGCAACCTATGAACGCTTGCGATACCTATTTGAAGTATCACATGCCCGTTGCCAAGCCAAGGAATAGCAGGGAAGAAAAAAGGATGGGAAAAAGCATCTATTCCCTCATATCCATATATTTTTGAAAAGAGTAACTGTAGAGTTTCTTGCCGTTTCTTCTCTGCAGAATCTACCTTCCGAATCGGCGGTAGCTTCACTTAGGCGGACATAACAGACTGTGTATTTGACGATTCAAAAGCGCTTAAAAGCCTATTTGAATAAAGAATATTTTGAGTTGAGTTGAGTATCCCTTGGGTTGGCAACGCGCATGTCATACTTCAAGTACCGCGCGTACTACACGCACGTACGTACGCAGTACTACTCCCACATATAAAACCGACGTGAATTTATAATGGTAGATGAATGTGTTGGATCACACACACATCAACACACGTAATCCCTCCACACTACTTTAAGTCACGAAGGGAATGTAGAACCAATCCGCCGACAAAAGCTCATTTCTGTGCTAATGTCAAAAGAAAGTCTATCATGATGATCATTGTATATCATTAATATACATATTTGATATCTACTAAAAGTCGTCATTTTATTTCAGCAATATGCATTGTTCTTATTTCTTAGGGTAAATGGTGCAGCAGGGATGATCACAACTAATGGGGAACCAAGAGATTTGAAATTATTCAGGAAGCTGTCGCGGTACATCATGCAAGATGATCTATTGCAGCCTCTCATCACAGTTCAAGAGGCGATGACGATGGCAGCGGATTTGAAACTCGGGAATGACATGAATAAAGAAAGGAAGACAATTATTGTCAGTATAGATTTGTTTTTTATTGTGAATTACTCTGTTTCCATAGCCCATGAATTGCCTTGGAAGGATTTTTCTAAAAAGCTGCAATTTTACGTGATTATAATATAAAAATTTTATCGGCATCGGGATGTGACGTTCCCATCGCCCGCTGTTGGGATAACCTCTGTCATGGCAAAGATTATTCCACCAGTGCAATCAGTCACACTGGTGGTAGGTCTTTTGTTGCAAGAGGCCGGCTAGGTAGGTACCACCGCAGTGTCAAATATTCTGCGGTCAAATAGTAGTGCTTAGGCACTACTGTGTGCCGGTTTGAAGGGCACTGTACGCTAGTGGCAAAAAAAGTAATATTACTGGGCGGACGAGATTTAAGAACTAATATCTTAGAGGTTGGCAACGCGTGAGTGGCACCTACTAATGGTGCTGCAAGCGCTCATAGGCTACGGCAACCACTCACCATCAGGTGGGCCGTATGCTTGTTCGCCAACATCTAACATAAAAAAAAAAAAAATGTTACGTGTCATTTATATTTCTACGTGATTTACAAGAAACTAAGGTCTATAAAGAAAAAAGTACAAAAATTTGTTGGTTATCCTTCGTAAATTCTACGCTAATGCATTCTAACGAAGTTAGTCACACGCTAGCTTCATTTGATTATGTTGCCAGCTTGTGACTAACTTCGTGGGAGCACCAGCGAGTCTTTGACATTTTGTTTGAATAGAAGGGCCTGTCCATATAACAAGTCTACGATTTGTGTGTATTTTATGATGTTCTTTATTTTTAAACTCGTAAATAATAATCTTTAAAATTAGTTCATAAGTAATGTATGGAATATTAGTAGCTTATGTAATAATTTGCTTCGTACATAGATGATGTCAAAGATATGTATAAAATTATTAAAAATTAGATGCGTATGTATTAAAAGCATAATTAGGTAACTCCTTTTTATAAATGTGATTATAGTGTAAAGGCTACTAAAGACCCTGAGAAACTTCTCAGAGTCTTTAGTAGCATTTATATAACATAACTATCGTATTATTTATGTTCCCATAATTTATCACAAAAAATACCCAAATTCAACGAAGACTACTAAATGATTTCGGTTAACGATGTAGGTAATCTAAATAGCTGTATATAGACGTAGAGATACCGACTTGACTACTGTTACATATAATATTCCTATTGCCTCTCCAAATAAGCTCGTAGCTGGCGCTAAAAGTGGGTACGACAATAGCTCAAGGGGGTCAGAATCGAAAACGCGACTCTCACGTTAACGGAGCGATGTCGGCCCTTCTACAGGTGAGCTAGTGAGACTTCCTACTATAGTATTATAATCTATACGGCTAATTATTATTACAGGCTATACTTTTGTATTATAATCAATATTACTTTATTAAAGCGCTTGGGCTCCAGAAAAAGTAGAAACGGTTCAAATTCAATGGCTTCAGTGGAAAAGTCCGTAAAATGTTAATTTAACGAAACCACAAGATTCATCGTTTGATGACGTTTACAATCGGTTAAAACTATAATTACCTGTTAAAGCCGATGACGAATAGCCGTTTGGAATAAACCAACAATCTCGATTTAAAAAAAAAAAGATCTTTTAAAATTTAGACTCCGCACAGAATAATTAAAAAGTACCGATTTTAAAATTTATTAATAGGCAATTTTTAAACACATTCGCAGCTTTACTACTAACATCTATTCCATTATTTTTTATATTAATTCGTTCTGTTTATCTATTTTATTCCCGACGCTGAATAATATAAGTAATATATTTAAAATTTCAGGTAGAAGAAATAATTCACTTGTTGAGATTGAGCAAGGCCAGGAACACATGTAGCGAATGTCTCTCAGGCGGTGAACGAAAACGATTAGCTATTGCTTTAGAGCTCCTTAATAATCCACCAGTTATCTTCCTCGATGAACCAACAACGTAAATATACATATAAAATTATATTATAATATATTTTTAAGGCAAAAATATTTCATTGGCATAAAAATAATTACAAATATTTTTTTCATTTTGAAAATGTCTGTATATTTTTTATTCAGTAACGTTTTGTCTTGTCTTTGTTTCATCAAAATCTGTTTACTTTATCAAATTTTATTGAATTTTTTTATGCAATATTTTACTTACTGTGTCTATTGTGTAAAATAAGATTGAGATTACTTGGTAGTTTCGATACAGGCTTGTCTAGTGAGGAAACCAAAAGATAATCTTTAAGAACTTTATGTTAAAATAGTCACTGTAAAAGTGTTTGCTTTAAATTTTAATATTTAGGTTACCTAAAACATTTTTTTCCTAACTTGATGAAAAGTTCGCCTTTAGTTCCTGGGGAGGAGGGAGAAAAGTGGTCGATTCTCTGCCGGCAAGATGACACTATAATAACTCACTACTACCCGGTAAGCAATGTATGTGTAACTCTCGCACCAGGGACTAAAAGCGAACTTTTCATGGTAGGAAAAAAAATTGTATACACACAACACAACACTTAGAACATTGTGAGAATCATTTACCTACGAGAGAAGAGTAAGTAATTATTTTAGACTTTTAAAGCAAAAACTATTAAATGTATTTGTATTAAATTTTTCACACAGACAGCTTATTATCAGGATTAACGCATAATGTAAGGCTTTTTATCTCGAAAAATTTTAGATTATCAAAAAACAGCGGAGTTCTGGCCACAGCTAGTATTATATTTTAGAAAGCTAAATAGCTTCTTAAATCTTTTTATATATGTGAGCGTGCGAATTATTTTAATTAAACAGTTTTAATTATGTAGACGTTTCTGTTATTCTTATGAAAACATTAAATGATGACTTTTAATTGTTTATTGTAATGGATATACATGGCTTTTCTTTATTATATTTTAGGGGTTTAGATGACGTAGCAACATCAACATGCGTTTCTCTTCTGAAACGGGTGGCTAGAGGTGGTCGTACTGTAATTTGCTCCTTACATACTCCGTCAGCAAGGATATTCTCTGTATTCGATCACGTATACGTAGTTGCTGATGGGAAATGTGCATATCAAGGCACTTCAACTGGTATTATACCTTTCTTAAGGGAATTAAGTCTGCCTTGTCCGAAAACATATAATCCAGCTGACTTTAGTAAGTTAAATAATCTTACTAATCTTAATAATATACTCGTATTTTGTTATGAAAATAATTTAATTTTTCATTTCATCAATTTTTTTCTTTTCATCATTGTAAGCTAAATCAGAAACTATGTTTTTAGAAGCATCGTTGTTGAGACATTTTCATTAAATTGGATTATTAGAAATGCTTTTTCAAAACATGACTAATATTCTTATTTCTCTTCCAACTAAGCGCGTAGGTTGTGCTACGAATGGATATGACAATAGTCCAATGGGGTCAAGATCGAACTTACAACTCTCGCATTACAAGTCGGCCATTCTACCTTTGAGCTAGTAAAGAATCAAGAAGTTTATACATAAACTGCAAATATTACAGTAGTTATATTGAATAATATTAATTTAACTCTTTCTGTTGGAATTTCGTCAACATTTTGGCAACTGACATCTCACAAAATTTTTTAATGTTCCCAGTTATTCACTCCATGACAGTTAATTGTTACCGAAGGTTAACGATTATTGTGACGTTATAGGATTTCGAAACGGAAGCCGACGCAATACGTGAAATACTATTTGCAATTGATTACGAAATTTTTTACAGTTATCGAGGTATCTAGTGGTGAATACGGTTCTCACGTAGATACGATGGTGACATCCATTGATAACGGAAGGTGTCAGAAGTGGAGGAACTATTCTATAGAAGAAAATTATGAAGATGTAGAACTAGAGGAACTGAACACTGGTGTGGTGGAGAGACATAACTACAGATACGAGAGCACCGCGTGTCAACAGTTTCTTGTGTTGTTAAGACGGATGTTCCTCCAAACTGTTAGGAATAGGGTAAGCTTCAAGAAAAAGTAATCCGAAATAATCAAAACTGATTAATGGTTGTCGACTGATAATGGAGAGCCTCTCCGGTAACTACCAGTAACTAGAAAGCTCTTAAAATGCTCTATTATATCGTCTCACCGTTGTGGCGTTGTGGGTAGCGAGTCTGCCTTAGTCTCGATGGTTGCGGGTTCGATTCCCGCTCGAACAAATATTTGTTGAAAATTTCTGTTTCGGTCTGGGCGTTTGTCTGCATGGGTCTCCCCACGGCGCCTCGAAGAGCACGTTAAGTTGTCGGTCCCGGTTGTTATCACATAACATCTGATAATAATCATTAACTCTTAATAAGTAAATACCTCTTATCCAATGAATTACTGGTTCGCCCTTACGGTTGCGGACGTCAGATGACAATCGCTACGTGTAAAAATTAGTAACCTGTCAGATCCGGATAAGACTAATAAGCAGACCCTGGGTAAATAAAACACCGGGAATAATGCTAGGACGAAGAAGACTGATGTTATACGTAGTACTGATGCTTTCGCGTATACTAGATATGCATTTCCTTGCTTCCCCCGTGAATGATGACTACCGCTTCAATATGACTATATGTTTATTGATTTTACTTCCAAATTTTTGTACTGTTTTTAATAAATTCTACCACCAACATTGATGTTTCATAGGTCAAAGAATTGTAACAACCATATTTTTCGTTCACCCGAAATAAAATCACTAAAAAGCGCTAAAGGGATGTGTAATATTTGATACTTTCAGAATTATCTCTGGTTACGATTAGGACTCCATGTCTTTTTGGGTGGCATTATGGGCGCTCTATTCAGTCAAATGGGCTACGACGCATCTAAAACCTTGTTCAACTTCGGGTTTTGCTATGCGTGTATCATTGCTATGTTGTATACCACAATGATGCCTGTATTATTGGCGTGTAAGTAAATCATTATTTTATCTCTTCATTATAATTGTCTCAATAAATGATTCTCATATTCAACCATGATACTTTTATAAATAAGTAAATAAATAAACGCTGCACACTCAACGGCCCTTTTAGGATAGTGTTATGCTGTGTCGGGGTCCGGAAACACATACAAAGGGAACGACAAATATACCAAGACCTGAAAATATACTTGCATGGTCAATACAAACATAATATGCTCCGAGCGGGAATCGAACCCGCGACCTGTGGCGTTTTAGGCAGGTTCGCTGCCGCTGCGCCATAAAGTATAACTTTTTGCAAAATTGAGGACGTTGGTTTTGACAATTTTATTAATTTTTAATTTATAATTATTCTGATTGTGATATCAAGTCATTACTATAGATATTATGTATCCCATGTAATAATTTAATTCAAATTTGTCTTACGGTTGAGACAAAATTAACAAAATTTTAGCCAAATAAATTACTTCGAAATTTTGTGTTAAATATCAAGACTAGCGGCCAACTCCGGCTTCGCACGGGTATAAAATATATAATACGTCGTTTTGATTTATTCATTACTGCCTGTGGCCCGCACGCGTTAAATGTAATTATTTAAGACATCACATTAGAAACTTCAAAAATATTTTTTTTTTCTCCACTATTTTTATACATATAAACTCCTCTTCAATCACTCTATCTATTAAAAAAACCCATCAAAATCCGTTGTGTAGTTTTAAAGATTTAAGCATACATAGGGACAGAGAAAGCGGCTTTGTTTTATACTATGTAGTGATTAATTAATAAATTTATGTTATAAGAATGTGATAATAATTTTTTTTTCAGATCCATCCGAAGTTCTATTGGTTAAACGCGAGTATTTCAATAGATGGTATGGCTTAAAGCCGTACTATGCGGCTTTAGTCGTGTCACGGACACCAGCGACGATATTTTTCAGCCTCCTTTATTTAGTCATCGTATATCCTCTCACAGCACAGCCCATGGAACTTTCTAGAGTGTCGATGTTCATTGTTACTTGTATCCTGGTAGCGATGATATCAGAATCAATGGGAACATTAATCTCGTCGACTTTGAGTGTTGTGGTTAGTATCCGATAGTACTCAACGGCCCCCATTAGGATAGTAATATCCGGTGTCGGGGGTCCGGAAACACACACAATGATAACCATAAACACATTCAGACTGGAACACATACTTGTATGGTAAATACAAATATCCGTCCCGAGTGGGAATCGAACCCACGACTTTTTTTTAATTGTAAAATTTGACCTGTGGCGCTTAAGGCAGGTCGTCAATACCAATCCGATATCTTCCTTGCATTATTTTTAGTTATATATTTTTATACTATAGCTTTTAAAAACGTAATGAAACGGATATAAGACAGCGCATTATTTTTTTAATCTTTTTCTTTTCACTAGAACTCAATGTTCGTGGGTCCAGTAGTGGCTGTACCTATGATGTTACTAGCTGTATATGGAATCGGTAGTGGAGATGAAGCCCCTCCTATCATATGGAGACTGGCACGCGCTTGCTCCTTCATGAGATACGGTCTTGAGGGACTCATTGTGGCCGTGTACGGTCCTCCGAGAGACGACCTCGTATGTCCCGACGACGTGGACTACTGCGAGTTTAAGAATGTTAAGTTAGTATATTTCTATTTTAAAATCTATTTATACAGCTTTAAATTTAAATTTGTATTGAGAAAATCTTGCCGCTTGAGATGAAAAACAAGTGTGAGGAAATAGGCATCTTTTTAAATGTATTTGGACCTGATGATGGCTGATGTAACCATCGCTCATCACAAGCACTCATATGATCATATTTCATGAGACGCTCATAGCCGAGTGCACCCACTGATCAGTAAACGATCGGTAGGTTAAGCAACTTTAGGCGCGGTCAGTCACTAGAATAGTGATCGCATAGTGGTATTTCAACCGAGCGTCTCCGTGCTTCGGAGGGCACGTAAAAAAGTTGATCGGGTTGTTGATTATAAGTCAAGTCGACGACCTGAACAACTCTGACACTACGTTGGCCACTAACCACTCGATAAGATAAAGAAACCATAAGCATTAGCTTCATGCAACACCAGTAGCATCATGAGTGTCGTAGAATCAACCGAAGGAGACAGGAAGGAAAGGGAAAGGCAACAGGACGGATACAGATTGGTTTCGATATTCTGTGACGGTAGGACATCATCAATCGAGCAGGCCAATCTTTTTTATCATAAATTTGTTAATTAAAATTATATATTATAGTTTCCTATCAAATAATTCAATGGATTAAGCTTTAGTCGCAGTCAGTCTAACGATAGGTGTGCACAATCGTATTTCAATTCAGCCTTCTTGCTTGTGAAGGCAAGTAAAATATCGGTTCTTGTTGTTATCAATTTGATAAAAAGATTAAAATTATTATGAATGATGATAGAATCAATATAATATATTTTTTATAACTTACTTAACGTAACTTACTTACTTTACTTTGCAATACATAACATATTATCTTTATAGGTATTTCGTTAAAATGATGGGCATGTCGGGTGTATCATTCTGGTTTGACTTCGGAATGTTAATAGCCATACTGTTGGCAATGAACCTCGGGGCCTACTACCTTCTCAGACAGCGGCTATCTCCAAATTACGCCTTCAGAGCTATCAAGGTTATTGGAGGTTTCATCAAAACGAAAATGAGTCTTACTGTATAGTCTATGTATTAAAAATCTAATCAAATTGATACTGAATCTCAAACATAAAAAATATATATGTTTGAACTAAAATTAATGTGATAAAATATTTATTGGTAAATATTCAATATATTCCAGATTAACGATTCAATGTTATATAAAATAGATACATTAAAACGTTTAAAGGCGTCGGGATGTGACGACCCCATCGCCCGCTGTTGGGATAACCTCTGTCACAACAGAGATTATTCCACCAGTGCAATCAGTCACACTGGTGGTAGGTCTTTTGTTGCAAGAGGCCGGCTAGGTAGGTACCACCGCAGTGTCCAATATTCTGCCGCCAAATAGTAGTGCTTAGGCACTACTGTGTTCCGGTTTGAAGGGCATTGTACGCTAGTGAAATTACTGGGCGAACGAGATTTCAGAACATATCTCGAGGTTGGCAACGCGTGAGTGGCACCTACTAATGGTGCTGCAAGCGCTCATAGGCTGCGGCAGCCACTTACCATCAGGTGGGCCGTATGCTTGTTTGCCAACTTCTAACATAAAAAAAAAAAAATACATAGTTAAATATATTTCTATCTGTGAATAGAAGAATTTCAGACATTGAAATCAGTCTCAAAGGCAAGTTTATTTTCAACGGTTAGGATGGCGAGGTCAGATAGACTTTGCTGACATATTACATAATCATTTTATATATGACATAATCATTTTAATTATATGACATAATCATTTTTATAGTTTATGCTATATACATAGTTTTTATATATTAAATGATTGTAAGTAAACATTTGTATTATCTCAAAATATATAAGAAACGGTATCTGCATGACGGACGTCCATTTGTAATTTCATTAATTTTCCTTCGCCTGATTTGTGGTGCTGTGAATAAAAATATGTACGTTATATACATTATATGACATTAAATTATATAATAACATATATATTATATTATAAAATTACCTAACTTATATAAAATATTGTTAATTTTGAATAATTATTTAAAATTGGTATGGTCACAAAAACTTGAAATTCGCATCAGTGATACATAACACTATGTTTTGAGTGGTTAATTTTTTAAGGGTTATAGGTCTAGTACGTAAGCTTAAATGTGATATGTAGTGATAACAATTTTCAAACATTTTTGGAATAAATTTTTATGAATTTTTGTCGATCTCAATGAGATACAAAGAGGAATATTTTTGTTAAAATATGAAAATAAATTTGAAACAGTGCATGTATGACATAGTATCCAAAATAAGTATTTTTTATTTAATAGGAATGTAAATAATATTGAGTAATATATTTTAAGTTAGTAATTTACTAAGATGATGTTTAAAGTTTTGAAGATATTAAATTGTTATTAAGGGAAAAAATATCTTAATTAAAAAATCAAACGTACAAATGATACATTAGTTATAATTCTAGTATTAAATTTAAATCATTTTAATTGGTGTTAAGACTGGTATGTTTTATAAGCGTCAAATAAACACTTCGAATTGATTTATTTTTATTTCATTCATTTTTTTTTTTTTTTAATATAAATAATATTTTCTGTCGATATTTTACAAAATATATTTCGGGAAGTGTGCTCATGAACTATTAAATTTGGCTCCCCAGTCACAATTTTACTACAGTCCCCAGTCACAATGCAAGGCATTGCAATGGTCTGCACGTACCCAAGACAAGACGAGAAAGCGAAGCGAAACGCTTTGCTTTCTCGTTTCTGATACCCACCGCTAAGGTCTAGAATACCCTCTAGACCTCTGTCTTCCCCACCACATACAGTGTAGGTACTGTCAAATCAAGAGTGAATAGGCATCTTCAATCGCTCCTCCTTAGGCTGTGTCATGTTTTCATTTAACATCAGGTGTTAACAACAGTCAAGCGCTAACCTATATATCAAAAAAATAAATGAAATACAACTTAATACAAATTTCATTTATTAACCAAATCAAGATTCACTAAAATAAAATCACACTTACATAACGTAAAATAAAATTTTCATAAAGATGTACGACTAGGATTATGAATTTAAAATAAGAAAATTATAAACATTTTTTTATATCAGATCTTTGTTAAATAGATAAAGAACCTGATAGAAATACTTTACCACATAATGTTAGGTTGTACTACATTTTGCAGCCCCGTTGATTTTTTTTTATTTGTATCATAATCCAAGTTTATAACAAAAATAAACATTTCTAAAATGAAAAAAATGAGCATGAGCGTATGAACGTAATACAATACATAAGTCTTGACAATTATGACGGCTTGTGCGAATTATTTTTATATTACAATAATCCTTTGTCCTTAGTACAGATATTTGAACCCAATAAATCTTACAGTCAATATTATCATTATGGAGGTCGATTATTAGGACACCGTTTTTGTGTTAGAAAAATAATTGTCTGTCAAATTCGTCAAATTAGAGTGGTAGTATACGATAAATGTTAAAGAAAGCGCGAAAAGGGTAGGAGTAAAATAGAATAGTAAGTAGGCTTTTGTGTACTGCCAATTCATGAACTAATGCAGTCACCATTTTTTTTTAATTCTGGCTACATTTACTGCTAGTCCTTATTCGTACGCTAGCGCCATTTTTGAATCTCCGTCAAAGGGTTTTCCTGATCTTGACCCGCCTAAACGTGTATATTGGAATCACTGAAATATAGATAATATACAGGTTTAGTGTTCTTACGAAGTTACAATTTTATGAAATATTTTATAGTAACAAAAAATTAATATACGTTTTGTTGATTAAAATATCTAGTCTTAGATCTGGCAATACAATATTTTACAATTCTAGCTGTTTATTGTTATATACATCTCTATAGAACTTGTACAAAATGTAAGCTAAGTAAAAAAAACTTTTTGTTCTGTGTATAGAGTTAATTGTTAAACAAGATATAGCAGATCATTATCAGATGTTATGTGATAGCAACCGAGATTGACAGCTTGACGTAGCGTCACGAGACACGATGATAAAATCCACTGGTATAACAAATAGGACACAAATATTTGTATGGTCAATGCAATACAATACCGAGAATTTACCATTTTTTTGTCTTTTGTACTTATCATTTAAAAGCTCTTGAGAAACGGGTTTCATAAGTAATTTTCACATTTCTTTGCTCCAGTTTCTACAAGTTCCATTGAAATTAGAATTCCAGTACGTTCATTATATATCTTATTATATCTACATGATACATAGTTTCTATTTAACGATTAAATAAGCATATATACACTGTTTCCTTCTGTTTAGATAATACAAAATCACGTCTGAGAAATGGGCAAAGCATTCTGTAGGTACACATTATTTATCACCAAAACAATTTACATTTTTAAATGATATTAAAAGTTAATAAGAAATCCAGCACATAATTTATTATCATCTGATCATAGACTAACTATATATACATACTACGGGCACTTGGACAGGCCCCTCCATACACACAAAATTACACAGACTCGTCGGTGCCCTTTCCAGTGGCGGATTTACAAATTTTCAAGGGTTAGGCTGTAAGGTTTTTGCCGCTTTTGCCTGTGGCTGATAGTGGGAAAAAAAGAAATTCATCGGCAAATTTGTTGCAGATTACTACATATAGATAGAAAGCGGTCGTGCAGAAATGCTTTTGATTCCTATCTAGGTAGTAAAAAAAAAAATTCGGTCCCCTAATTTGCCGCCCCAAAAATCAGCCGCACTAGGCTCAAGTCTACTCAGCCTGTTGGTAAATTCGCCACTGGCCCCTTCGTAAATTTAACACCAACGCAACGGTACGACTTTAGTCACTCTAATTTCGTTCGGTTATGTTGTGCACAATGAAGTTAGCTGATGACTAACATAGTTTCGTTCCGTTGCTTTTGAACTTACAAAGTGACACCAGCGAGTCTTTGGCATTTTGTCTGTATGGAAGGGCTGGTCAATTTTATATAGTAAGTTTATGCATCCATATATCATGTATAATGTCAAAAAATTAAAGCGCTCGTTAAAAAAGCAGACCTTCAGTTTGTTGGAATGTTAAAATTTGTTTTAAAAAAAAACTTGATATTAATTCTTGATATTAATAATACGATAAAACATTGGCTTTAAAAAATCTTGTACGATTAATTTGTTAAGCATTTTTTCATAAAAATCTTGAAATGATTACATAGGCTACCGCTTACCATCAGGTGGACAGTATGCTTGTTTGCCAAATTAATACATAAAAAAAAACATGTAAATTTGTAGTCCTTATTTAGCCAAATTATGTATTTTTAAAAATTAATCATAAACAGGTACCATTTTGACTCATTTTATTTTATAATAGGCAGTGTTGTTGTAAATAAAAAAATAAATGTATAAATTGTTTGTAATTCTGGAATCTGGGTATCTGGAATAGTTTTGTACTGAGCCTATTTTCCACAATTGTCTACGAACCTTAATAAACATTAGTTATATCTTAAAACATCAGAATATACTTATATATTGCTTATTTTTATAATATAAATATATTTTATATATGCTTTAAACAATGAATATAATAATAACTTACTGATAAACAATTCTCAAAACATTCATTCAAATATAAAAATGTTACAATAATAAATTAAAGTACAAAAAATATCAAACAAATAAAAAGAAAACCAATAATAAGTAGGTAACACATGTATATAAGAAAATAATTTTATTAATTTAAAAATAACACTAGTAACTATTCATCACTATAATAATAAAAATAAAATCTATGGCTGATATCTCTATTGTATTCGAAATCAAAAACTTTTAGTTTTGATTTTTTTTTCTTAATTCGTATTATCCACTATTACTATGTTGTTGTACTGTTAGGCGAACAGAACAATTATTTACAACAGACTTAAAAAATAATCAAGCAGCTTTATTCGAGAGGAACTTAAATTGTGATTATTTAGTTCATGGTACATAAATTTAATAAAAAATAATCGTTTTCAAAGCTTATTAAATAATTTTATAATATTGATACAGTAATTCACTAAATTCAATTCACTCAGGTTACATTTTATTCACATGTATTCATTATTTACATATCTCCACATTCCACGTCCCCGGCGCTTATATTAACTTATCAATCTAAGTATGTACAGAACGGTAACTATATACCTCGATTATATGTAAAAAGATAGTCAAATGAATATTTACAAATGCAAAGGAACAACTAAAGTAAAAAATAGTGTTATGTATATTGCCAATTTGATGAAATGAAAATTAAAAATCATGAAAATTATCAAAAAATTGAGTAGGTTTTTTGAGTGTTTATAAGTTTCAAGTCAATATGAACTTGATTGAATTATGTTTCCGTGGTTTTCTAGGGTCTTGTTTTTGTATATAGCGACCATTATAATAATCATTATGAACTCTGTAAGGTGATTAGAAGGATTAGTAATAGTACAGGAGTTAACGATTCTATACAGCATTATCTTTTTAGATTAACAATTTGACAGAGTGACGATCTTACAGACGACAGCTTCACGTGCTTTCGAGGCATTATCTACATGCTACCTACATATCGAGCTCCTGCAGGAAAACATATTTCAGAAGAGAAAGTTTTATGATTACAGATTTTAAAAGATTTTTCATATTTTCGTGTTTTTTTCTAGAAAATGTATTGACGTTGCTTATTTATTATCAAATTATTTTAACAAAAGTCTCGATATATGTAACTAAATATGTTCAATGTGACATACATAAATAAATTGTAAGCTTTTAAAATAATTTATTACGTATTACAGCTTATTAAATACTAATTTGAATACATATGGAATGTCTGTTACATAAGTAAGAAGTTAATGAAATCATTAATCTCATATTTTGTCTCCTTTAAGTTCGAATCTTTAGTTGTATATAATATTGTGTAGTTGTGATGATATAAAATAAATTGAGTATGACGAATTGGATGAGCAAATTTTTATATTTTATAATAACTCAAATTGTCTCCTTACGTTTTTACTTCAGCTGTAGTTTCACAGCAAATCTTTAAATAATTAATTATCAAAAAACATTCGTTCAGGAGCTAATAGGTAAAATGTTGACTCAATTTCTCATCATCACACTGATCCAGATATAACGCAGGTCTGTCTGTATCTAAACATGCATCTAATTTCGCGTGTCTGATTAAAAGACCTCGTCTCCTCCAGTGTTGGGCGTCATCTGAAGGGTCACAAGCTGCTAAAATTGCTGTAACTCTGTCGTCCGGTGATAATGATATACAGAGACTGTGATGACGAATGAGACCATTCTCGAAACGCCACTCTTGATTGCCACCTGTGTTATGGCACGGATACATCCCTGAAAGAATGTGATATAATTAATTGATAATATGCTTAAAACACAAATTAATCAATTATGATTAAAGTCAGCCATAAACATGATTTTAAAACTAAATTGATTGACCAAAATATACTCCTTAATGACTTTATTTTAATATTTAGTAATTTTCTAACGCAACGGGCAGTATACAGTATTATTTAAATATCTTTATAATTCCTTTCAAGCGATATAAAATTTTTACTTACCCAATGTGCCATCAACAAGATGGCCCATTGTGTCTAAGCACCTTGGTCCTTGCCTTATGGCGTGAGAAGCGCCACCTATACCGGGAACTTGTAACTCTGGATAAACGTGCTCTAGATACCAACTAAACGGCTTGCAGTGGAGCTTCTCTCGGATTGCAACACGTTCTGATATGCTGGAATGTGGAAAAAGTATTTTCAATAATTGAACTGAAGTTTTGCAGACGACGTTGACGACGTTGTGGCGTAGCTGTAGCGGTGTTAAGCAGGTTGCCTTAATGGCCACAGGTCGCGGCTTTGATTTACGCTCGGAACAGATGTTTGTATTCTGATCTGGGTGTTTGTTTTGTCTATGTGTTGCTGGACCCCCGACACAGGATATCAGTATTCTAATGGGTGCCGTTGAGTATGTAGCGTTTATTTTTTATTTTGGTCTAAAATTATTCGCAATGAATAAATATGTTAATAATATGAGAATTTGAGCACATAAAGTTATGCACATGATCAACCAAGCATTAAAAGTAAATCTCTAATACTTTGAGAAGCTCACAAAGATTATATGGGACCAATCTGAATGTATACCAAATCAAAAAATAATATAAAATTAATTTATAATGGCCTGTTCATGTAACAAATATTTAAAAAATGCAAGCTTATTTGGAATCGGACCTTGTAAGTCTGTAAAAAATTCAAGTAATGTCACGTCACGACTGAGCTATACTTGAAGCACCTTGAAAAAACTACTCACTCTCCAAATTCAACTTGCTTTGCCAGCGGTTGAGATCTATAGTATAGTTCTTTATAACTGTCCATCCACACTTCTGCAGCACGTCTGGTGTTTCTTGCGAAGACGGCACCGGAACCGCCAGGGAAGGTGTACGGATGACGTTTACGGAACACGTGCCCGACGCGGGAGCACGGCACGATTTCCAACGACCCACCACACTGCCACACTCTGTAATCACAGTCGTAGCCAAGCTTAGTGAGGCTGAGAATTACTACCTCTGAGTAATATTAAGTGGACGCAAATAGGCAATACCATGTCAACCCACACGAATGTCATTTCTAGAAGAACGCGTTTGAAAATTTGGAACAACTTGCTTTATATGATTTTTTTATGTATTGGTCAAGTTTTTGGCAATTTCAGATTTATGTAAGTTATTTTACTTATTTTCACACAAAATAAGTATACAAACTGCATATTTCTTATATAATATAACCCGAAACGTTTAACATAATACATAAATTGCGTGAATGAAAAAGAGCTTTTCTAGAAGTTTTAAAGCTTTAAAATCCTACAAATGTTAAAGAAAAATGTTCTTCAGCTATTTACCAACACTTCTGCATATATAACTCAGTTTTTTCAGTTTTGTGGGTTGACATGGTATTGCTTATTTGCGTCCAAGTAACGATAACTATA
Organism: Hestina assimilis; assembly: GCA_023373885.1. Lineage (NCBI taxonomy): Eukaryota > Metazoa > Arthropoda > Insecta > Lepidoptera > Nymphalidae > Hestina > Hestina assimilis. Next base: position 9,258,204 of record CM041747.1, on the reverse strand, counting down.
TATAAATTCATAAATTTTAGTAACTCAATGATAAGAACTTAAAACTTCTATGTAACCGTTAAACAAATTTGTTTAATTTTTATCTTTGTGGATAGATGGCGCTAGCAGTATGTTATAAACTGTATTTTACCAAAATAATTAGATTACTATCGGCCCGACTCGACTTCGTCCAGGTTCGGACGTGAAAGTTTTAATCCCGGTTCGGTTTCCTTTCTATAAACTACCCATATACAACAAACATTAGGTTATACAATTTTTCCAACCCCACTTCTCGATTCCGTTGACCCCGTTTTCCTGGGAATTTTGATCCCGTACAAAAATTGCAATGACAATTACAAACTCAACAAAAAAATAATTATCTAATTGGGTGCCTTCGTTCTGTAGTTATGCGCGTAGATACATTTCGACGATTCATATTTATTTATATAGATTATGTAAAATATACTGGTATACTATATTTTAGCGATTAATAACACTAAAGAGCACTATAAAGTCAAAACCAAAAAAAAAAACAAAGCTACAGTATGTTCAAGGCTTACCGAAACGAAATCTCCAGGTTTTCACCCCCCCACACATCCATTTTCATATCGTATTTGCCTAGTTTGTTGAAATATTTCCGATCCATACTGAACAGTCCGCCTGCTATCATCGGTGTTCTTATTACTTGAGTTGGGTCACTCAGTCGCGTGCTTCTTTCCGCATGAGACAGGTATTCCCACTAAAAAATAATTCAAATTTTTCAGCAATTTCACGAGTGTCTATTTTTATTTATTTATTCTTTTAAAATCATATAAAAACTTAAATCTAGAACCACATATAGGAAATCTTAAAATTTATTAGGGATTTTTTATTTTGCTCTATAAAATCATGGCTGAATAAGACGGACTTATATTTCGCGACAGTGTGGAGGAAGTACGATCTGAAGTTCGTGTCGCAACTCGACTCCAGTCACTACAATTTCACTAACGTCTATTTTCTCAGAGCTTTTCGTAGAGATGTATTCCAACAACTTCTCTCCCCTCGTTTACTGGTCCACTCGGGATAGGTAGAGGAGCAGTTTGTATTGACCATACAGATATGTGCTCCCGTTTGATTGGCCGTGTTTGTGAATGTTTTAGGACCCCCGACAAAAGAAATTACTATGTTTTGTGTGTAACATTTATTTCTTACCTATTTATTTTGTAATTAGCACTTTTTAGGTCATTTTTATGTTGTAACATAGACGATGTCACACAGTTTGCTGCTAAGTAATACAATCTCGTACTATTTGTTCAGTGAATGGCGAATAAGCATATTATAAAACTATCAAAGTTATTACATAAAATAGAGATCATTATTATGTATTAAGGCTGTAATTTAATTATTTTAATGAGATATTACTTTATTTATATTGAAATTATTAATTTTTAGAAAATAATTTATTTTACATCAATTCAAATATTTAATAAAACAGTGGATTTTGTTAGAACCTTTGTCGAACTAATTTGGCTCTAATTTTATAGTATAGCACATAATAATCCAGCTTAGCTTCAAACAAGAAAAAAATCATTTACATTTTATTACACTGCAGAACTAGATTGCAAAACTAACTAGCACGTCTCGGAGACGCCGATACTTAAAATAGAAACACATATCACTCTATAGATTAATTAAGTATTGATTTAATTACAATGAATACGAATCCGTTCGTTAAAAAGACTTAAATAAATATAATATGTGGTTATATATAAGTTTATGACATAGTCTGAATTACTAATACAGTTAAATAGTATAGGAACAACGGCAAATATGTACATTGAAGCAGGAAAAGAAAATATAATTTCAAACGATATTTAAAAAAATAAGAAAATTAATAGTTTAAGTGGCAAATTAAAATTATTAGTAATTCCTTGTGTCTTTTGAAATAAAAAATAATTCGTAGCACACACATCTACACCTTCATGAAGACGATGTTCATTTTGCAATATCATTAATATCAATTTTTATTTTAAAAGCATATCAAATTCAATAGTCAAATTCCGGTCAACCACTTGGTCTTGGCGAGGTAATTTGAGAGGCGGCTCACCTTGAATACCAAGTTCCAATCGAAACCTCCCCGCAAGTCCGCCGACGCGCCTATGTACTGGAAAGTATCCATGCTGATGACGTCAATGACAGGACACACCACACGAGTTGGATCCTGGTAAAGAGAAAATATAGAATTAGTCATTGAAATATCCATATTTACTGGTGATGCGCCTTTTATTGCAAGAGACTGGCTAGGTAGGTACCAACGTAATGCGAGATATTCTACCGCAAAGCAGTAGTATGTTTTGCATTACTGTGTTTCGGTTTTAAGGCCACTGTCGCTAAATTAATGGGTAAAGGGGAATGAAGTACAAATATCTCACGGCAACGCGTGAGAGACACGTATGTACAAAATAACGGTGTTCCTTGCACTCATCGGCTACGAAATACAATGCTTACCATCAGGTGGGCCGTATGCTTGCCAAATTAGTCGCATAAAAAAACCAACTAGCCATTATATTGTACAAACAACTGTAATGAGCAATTAGACACAATGCTGAAATAAGCAGGTAAAATTGTGATTTCAAATGGCAATGGAAATGATTTACCGTTTAGGCTGAGTACGTAAACTGTAATTGAATTTTTAAACAGCATTGATTATTGATTAATTAAATGGTTTATTTGAAATCAAAGAAACTATTGGTTAATGTTTTTTCGTATTGATGTAGTAACGTATTTTGAAAAGCAAATGAGTATAAAAAAAATTGATTACTATTTAAGCCGTTTGTTAGATAAAAAATCTCAATGAATTATTGACAAATATTTGCGAAAACAAGATACTACATAGGTACTATAAATCTCAGTTATTTATCTGATTAGAAAGTTAGACTTCTGCTGTTAATTTGATTATGTGATTGCTAGATGATAATACCAATTTTGCTGCCACTATATCGATATTATCTTTCTTCAATTATCTGTTGGAATACCTATTACTTTAAGACATACAATCGCGTAATGTAAATTTCTAAATACATATTATATATAATTTGATCTGAAAGTACTTCCAGCCAAAGAACCGCAGAAAGCGGCTAAAAATTGTAGCAGAACCCAGTTGCACTTGACCACAATATTCAAGCGTATGTACACCATATACGTATATCCACTTCCATACCGGCTATGAATATGGCTCCGGCATTCAGTCTTTATGATTCATAGTTTGCCCTTATATGATAGTATATTATAAGTAGAGCAAGAAACTTGCGTTGTTTTAGTAGGTATATAGTAATTTAGTAGGTATTAGACAAGAAAATAAAGTTCAAATTTAAGGCGATTATGTATTATACGTAAATTTGTGAGTTTGTATGTTGGAATACTTGTTACTCGATCTTGGAAGGACGGAACAGATTGGGATGTAAACAAAGATATACTTTTTATCCCGAAAAAGGTGCCTCTACTTAAAATTTGGCATTGTTATCTTACGGAAGAAACACTTTTAGAGCGGTTTCCGTCACAGTAGTTACGATTAATGTGAACGAAGCAGGCGTTGCTAGTTTATGATTTTTTTTGATTGGTCATTTAGGCATGAGATTCTTATTACGCTTACTTATTGTATAGATAGTGAAGTAATAATAAAGTTGTATACGTTTAATGAGACGTGAGTTGCTTCATTAGTTAATATGGACCATGACCGATATTTATTACGGCAAATCTCAACTGTTCTGACCATTTAGTGAAAGTTTAAGGTCAAACATGATCCAACTATAACATCGTCGTCATCATGTAAGGTCATCTATGCTGATGATTGTGGGCAATACTTATACGTAAGTTACGTTTTACGTAAGTTTTTACGTTTTTGATCATACGAATTAGCCTAAGAAAGTTAATTACGCTGTTCAACATGAGTCTTTAGTTTTAATGTTTATTTTTAAGCTACTTCAACTATAAGAAGAGGCAAATTTTGTTACAAATTGGTGTTTTTGGGTGGTGTTACGAGATATACGTCGTTTGAGAACGGATTTTTTTGGTATGCCGTGCTGTGATAAAGAACGAAACTAAACAGAACAAACAGCTAGTTAGTTGGAGCTTTTGCTTCTGTTGTAACAGGTTCTGTAGGAAAATAACTTGGTTGTTATTTTTTGTCGTCGTATGTTACTATATTGATATTGCCGAACATATAATAAATCCCAATAAATACAAAACTTGAACGCTTTGAAAGAAATCATTCAAGGATAACAAAAGCTCTTTATTCTCATTACAACAATAACATCTAAAATCTTTAAAGTCTACATCCATGTATTATAAATTGTATTAATATTTGTATGTAGTTCTAAAGTCACTGTAAGAATAACTGCAAATTTACAATAGTGCTACTCTTAAAGCGCTAGAATTGTATGTTTATTATATATAGGTATATTATATATACCTACATGTACGTATATATATCAACCGTAACAATTACTTCCTAGTGAGTTGTACCAAGTGACCTCGCAAATTGGCAATCAAACTTTAAGTAGTTTATAGTTATATAATGAAGGGAAACCACATAATGATAGCCCGAATAATATCATTCTCAATGTCCAATCGTTTGCGTTTGTCTAATCAATATTCCATGCATTTTATTACCAGTGACATCTGCGATTTCCAGTCAATAAATAATTCATGGGCAAGGTTGAAAACCTTATCACTATTCATGTTAAAATACGTCTTTTGTTGCGAATGCTTATGTCAAGGCCGCGAGTTACTCGAATGTCACGGTCCAAACCGGATTTGACACAGTGCTCGACACACTGTGACACAGTTATTACGCAAGCTATTAGAGACGGTATTACAGAAAGTGAAGAGTAAAATTAGTCTGCGCTAATTCGCTTGAGTAACGCTGTTGGAAACTCTTGTTATGTCATATTGTAATTAAGATATTGAATTACTCGCCTGTTTCGCAGTTGCTAATTTATATTACCTCAGCCCAAGAGGTAATTTAATCTTAATTGCCAGAAGAGATGTTTATTCTGATAATAATGTTTGTGGGTTAAGTTTAATCATAATTTCATATTTTTATCGAGGATAGCTAGATATTAAGATAAAATTTAAATTTGTGATAATTTGTTTTACATACAGAAAAGGTCATATTATGAGTTTATCATTGACATAATTACGGTTAAAATATAAATACTTTTAAAAAGCTCATGAGTGGTATATTCCGATTTTTAGTAAGACGACGTTGTGGCGCAACGGTAGCGAACCTGCCTTAAACGCCACAGGTTACGGGTTCGATTCCCGCTCAGGGTAAATGTTTGTATTGACTATGCAGGCATGTGTTCCGGTCTGGGTGTGTTTGTCCTTGTCTTAGTGTATATTTTCGGACCCTCGACACTGGATATAACTAACGTTGAGTGTGTTTTTTTTTTTTTATTCGACTTTAACTCTGTCAACTATTTAATAAATTTTGAGTTCTTTATCCGTTTGTAGAAGAACATAAAATTATCAAACAAAAAACGCTTTTCTCATTTTAAATTTTCATAGTCTCTATATGTATTGGATCAGAAAAGCTTGAGTTCAATGTAATTAATTTGGTTTAGATTTACGAGGGAGAAGAGAGACAAGATGAGGTATTGGACTTCTAGTGTTCCCAGTCGATAGCAGTTCATAGCAAAGAATAGCATTGATTAGACAATTAATACTCGTTTTCAATTACTGTGTTCATTTATAATTATTGTAATCAAATTTTTTATTGGATGCTGTAAAAAACTACCACAATGTATTTATGAAATACTTGTGTTAATTATTTACCAATAACATCAAATAATAAATATTGAAATTTGTATTCAAATCATGACATTAAAATTTGAGCACAAATCAGACTTAGATCATACATTGCTTCATAACAGTTAAATAAAATACCTATTGCTGGTATATATTAGACGACCTATTAAATTCACATCTGAAGAGCCTTCAAGCGTTCTCGAATGTTCTGAGGTCGTGTTACTACGAGACAATGATAGTGGATCGCAACGGTTACATGAGGGTGAAGGGACGATGATACTGTTTGCGTAATACTGAATCTTCCGTTCACTCCGCTTGAGTAACTTGCTGTGGTACATGTCATAAGCGAAAGGTCTTTATGTACCATACGCTTAATATTATTGTTCAGTATAAGTCGGACTATCGGACATCGCTGTGGCAAGGTTGGTAGCGATTCTGGCTTTAGCCACGGCGGTTGCGGGTTGGATTCCCACTCGAAGCAGATGTTTATATTGAATTTACAAATATCTATTTTGGTCTGGGCGTTTGTCCTTGGTCTCTTAACCGTGCCTCAGAGAGTACGTGAAGCTGTCAGTCTCGGTTGTTATCACATAACATCTGATAATAATCGTTAACTCTTGATAAGTAAATTGCTCTTATCCAATGAGTTGCTGGTTCGCCCTTAGGGTTTCGGAGGTCAGATGGAAATCGCTCTGTGTAAAAACAAGTAACCTGTCAAATACGGATAAAAATAATAAGCAGATCCTGGGTAAATTCTCATATAATACCGGGAATAATGCTAGGAAGAAGTTGGTAAGCAAGCATACGGCTCACCTGATGGTAAGCGGTGGCAGTAGTCTATGAGCGCTTGCAACAATATTAGCAGGTGATACTCACGCGTTGCCAACCTCGAGATATTGATTCTTAAATGTCCTTTGATTTATTGTACAGTTTAAATAAACTAATGTTACTGGTAGTAGGCCTTTATTGCAAGAGGACAGCCAGTTAGGTAGCACCGCAGTGTTAGCTAATATATATTGTATCACAAAACAGTAATGTGTTTCGGTTTGCAGGAATTACTGTGTCTCGGTTTATAAAATTGCTGAAAAGAGATTTAAGAACCATTATCTCGAGCAATGCGTAAATGAGACCTGCAACTAAAAACAAATGGTTTTGTAGGAGCTCACATGCTGCGACACCCACTTACCATCAGGTGGGTCGTATGCTTGCGTGATAACTTATTTACATAAAAATCTGTTTTTTTTTTTGCAAAAGTTTTTATTTCTCAAAAACTTATAGATTAACCAAGTAAATTAAGTAAGTAACCAAGTTTGGTTGCGAGTCTTCTGATACTGGATTTTTTTTCGGAATGTGTATTGCTGTTGGCCCTACTGGCCTTGACAGCGTCACCGGGCGGGACTGATACTGGAGTCATTACTCGGCGGTAGCAACATTTTTGAACGATTTTTCAAGAATGAATTTGAAAGAACATGTCTTTTAATTTATTTGTATTATACTAAAATATTGACTTGCCATAAACAAGTATGAGATCTTTTATTTTTATATATGAAATTGCCAAAATAAATATTAAAATATTTGTTTAACTTATTTACTATATTACTTATAAACTTGGGCCATGAGATGAAAATGCATCGTATCCGTAACTCCTATGTGAGGCAACGGCCTTTCAAACTAAATTGGTTTTGCAATACTTGTCAAGGTGTTACATCTCACAATGCACCGACATAGATCAGTATGCATGCATTTGGATGCTATTGACTTTTTAATGCTACACGCATAAAATTAGATTTTTGTTTATAATTTTATATCAATTGGGGGAATTTTTCTTTATTAAGAGGTTTTTAACGCGCTTTTATTAGCTTCATATGCATGTAACAAAACATTGAACATAATTTTGACCTCCTTTAAAACGTAAGATTAAATGTAAATTTAGCATACTCATCAAGGGCCGATGACAATTTATTAATTTAAAAATCCAACAAAAAATTAAAAAAATACTTTATTTTAAAAAAGCACTGCAAAAAATCACTAGCACAATGAGCACTAAGAAAGGATTTTTCGAAATTCAACTCTTAAGCCTGAAAAAGAGGTTGAAAGCTTGTATGGTATGTCTGTAATTTTAACAATTAAAAGTAAAGAAATACGTGTTTAACATTTTCTTAACTTCACCCCTGAAGGGGTGAAATAGGAGTTCGAAGTTTATATTAAAATCATGCTTTATGTAGGCGAAGCTGCTGACAGAAGCTAGTTATATATAAGCAACGTACTTATGCTAATAAGGTTAATTAGACACCACGCAGTCTGTCGTCCGTCTATTAAGCAATTTAAATCATCTTTCCAAACGAAAAGAACAATCTTTAAAGTTATATAAAGCACTAGGATAAAATATAGTGTCTGGTTTACACGGATATGCGCGCCAAATAGCCCTCTCACTTCTATTACGATATTATATGTAATCGCGCCTTAGTCTACAGATTTATTACACGATAAATTTTAATAAAAACTCTTTACAAATGCCTTTTAACAATACACAATATTTCTGTAACCCATACGAATCATGGCCTCGTTTCGGTTTTAAACTACAAAATAATCGTTGGTGTTGCGGCATTTATTACTCTCGAAATATAAACGCAAGAGAAATTAGCAGCAATATACATATTCATAGTTTCTGTGTATTTATTTTGGTATTGTTAGTCATTATTAGTTAGTATTCTTTTCATAAAATATTTAGTAACAACCAATATTACAACATATTTATAATTCAATACTAACTATATTTATAAATGATTAAAACTGTATAAATCATGTCCACGGGGAATGGTGTCAAGAATGCTAGCTGCATTTCCCGCTGAATCGCAATCCTGATTCTTTGGATGAACCAGCTCTACGGTCACCTCTGGAGGCAATGGGTGAGTCGGGGTGTAATATTTTATTCATCCGATGCTGTTTATATCATGACTCGATATATGGGAAAGTATTTTTTATATCACAAAAATTGTAAACAAGAATACGGTCTTGCTTATGAGAAGCAATTATAATAGTGTAAATTCATAATTAAACCGTAAGTTGTGAGATGGCGGGTAAGGGAGAAAGGCGGAATGAGGAAGAACAATAAGATAGTACAGACAGAATTTGGCTTCCGATGCTTCTTGCATCTGGCGAAACGCAACGTGGAAATGCCAACTCATCGTCAATATTCTACGAGAGGCTAATTACCGGAATATTATAATAAAAATAACAACAGTGCGTGAACTGTTTTGAATTTTTTTTTTATTCAAATATAATATTTTATCCTACTCGACATATACATATCGCGAAAAGTCGTGAAGAATATTAAAACAAAACTTCGTTTATTATTTTGACAGTCCTCTTATAATATAACCTTTTAAATTTTAATGTCAAAAGTTTCCAAAGCTTAACTTTTCAAACAAATAAACACTTGCAAACTCATTTAATGAAACCGCACGATTTAGTTTGGCCCTGACTCAACGACTATTTAAGTGTAAAATAAGCACTAATTGTTATAACCTTTTTATGAAAGTTCGTTCTAAAATCTTCAGGAATTTTCGCGTCATTGCATAAATTATTGCATTTTACACAATATTTCGATACAATGTAACAATTATAGAGGTTCTCAATTGAGAGGATTTTTTTTGTATTAATGCTTACGTTGTGGGCTTGACGTTTGTAAGCCAATTTCAACTATTTTTATAACAAGCATAAGACCGGAGCACATGCGTGTATGGTTAATACAAACATCTGCCCCGAGTGGGAATGGAACACGCGATATAAAGCAGGTTCGCTACCACTGCGCCAGAACGTCGTCAAAATAGTTGAATTTAGTCTATTACTTACTTTTCTTATATATATGCTAATTCAGATATGGACTATGTATATATTTGCATGCCACTCATTTTGAGGATTGCATACAAATATATATATAAAAAAATAGTTATGATTTTATTACATTTCTAGATTTTATATAAATATATGTCGGAGTTGGATGTTAAACGAGCTTTTCTTTGATAATTTTACTGATATTTGTTCATTTTAAATAATAAATTAACTTAATTTGATTTATCACCTTTTAATATTGTTTGAGTTCTTATTAATGTTGTAATCGTACTGGCCAAATTGAGTAGAGTGAAACCTCTAGTGGGGTCGAGACACCGTCTTGACATGGAATAAGAGAAAATTTACAAAAAGATGATTTTGTTTTACGGGAATAAGATATTGTAAAATCTTAATACGATCGAGTTGGATCATTCTGATTTTGTTGGGAGTTGAAGTCGGGTCGGTGCTCCGAACCCACTGCTCAGGCATTTTAAAGTTAAAATTTGTAATATTGTATTAAAAGGATTAAAAGTAAAAAGTAATATAAAAGTGTGTTTGTGCTTGCATACCTAAATGACGCCCACTAAATCTATAACTGACGATGACGATGAGAATGGCCAATCTCCGACATATATATAAATATATTATATAAATATATTTTTAATTTTTATATAAATATAATGGTAGTACAGTGATATTATACTGAAAGTTCTTAGAGAAAGTTAGGAGAATATAAAGGAAATCATACTGGTACTATAAAAGTTTGTTCACACTAAAAAAAAACAAGTAAAAGAAGTACATTCCAACTGTAAAGTGTATTCACACTGATATAAAAAATAATTTGATCAAAAGGTATAATGATGAATGTAGAACTTATCGAAGACTATCAAAAGTCCTTGACATTACCATACCGATCACGTGTCACGTAAAACGATGCAATCTTATAGCGTCCGACGTCCGCTATTCGGCGTAGGCGACATTTTTCGATCTAAATAAGTATATTGTTACTTTCAAGGACCTCTTGCATGCTACTTATGTAAGTTTTTTTTCGTTTCTATTCATGTACAATTTTGTAATTTTTTACACAAGATTTTAGAATCTAGATCGGCATTGTAAAATTTGCATAAGAGATGTTAGCTTGGGTTTTAAAGTCAAAAGAAGCCAACACAATTCGACGAGAAATTTAAAATTTAAATGCGCTTAAATTATAAGACGAGTGGTTTTATTCCTCATTCATTCATTCAATCTATACGTTATAGATTCTTAGATCATAATAATGTAATTACATTTAGTCCGCAGTTTCACCCGTTTAAGTTAGATTGTATTATGCCTCTTTTATAAGCCGATTTAGAAATTAAGAATAATCTTTGAGCGTTTTAATAGTAGTTAATATTCTATTACTACTGAAAAGATTTGCGGGTACTTTTCCTAAGAATTAGTTTTCCCTTTTACATATGATATAAATAAAGATTTAAATTAGGAATGTGGTAATCTCATTGTTGCTCATACACTTATAAGTCAAGGTGTTAAAGAACAATATTTTTGTTATTCTTTTTGGGCGTTGTAAAAAATGAGGTTTAGCAACAAAAGCTTTGTTTGACAACGAGTTGTCACAAACAAAAACTGATTCATTATTTTGATTTCCGTAAATAATGAGACAGGGAATTGGCAAACTTCCCAGTTAAGGAAATTATTAAAAACTCGCGAAGTGCATGTCCAACCACTTATATATATATTACTGAAGAATTCTCTAATAAATGTAAATGTTCACTTTGTTGATAAAATAAGTTTGAATTGTACTTAATTGTATACGATTCTATAAAACTCAAAGAGCACACACTTTGTATATAACTTTAGAAAAACAACTGATTTAAACATAAGGTAATTTTAAAACTAGTACATATTATTTTTATAGATGAATAAAAAGATACAAGCAATTAATTAAAGGTGGGCATTGCACGTGCATGCCCTTGGTGTTGCAGATGTTCAGGGGCGGCGTTAATCGCTTAACATCAGGTGAGCCTCCTACCCGTTTGCCCCTCTTATATAAAAAGATACCAGCACGATAAGTTCTTGCTACTGGAAGTAATAGCCAGGCGTGCATGTTGGATGGAAAGCGTGGATTGGATTAAGCAGCTTTAGTCACAGTCATTTAATTGGTGGGTGACCGCATAGTGGTACATCAACTGAGCATTTCTGTGCTTCGAAAGACACGTAAAAAGAAGTCCTGACTGCTATCAATTTGATAATAATCGATAACTGTAGTAAGAAGCCTATATGGATGTCAGGAACAATTCTGACACTAGGTTAGCCCCTAACACACGAATCAGAAGTCCTTGCTAAGCCGTAATCATATGAAGGATGGCCATGACCTAATTATAAGAGTTTCTATTACGTCATTGGGTCTAAAGTGGCCAGACTCTAAACAAAGAATTTCGTTTTGGATTGCTAGGTTTAGTGCAAATTAAGAGGCCTTTGTTCAAATATGGGATACAAGATAATTGTAAACATCAATTATTAAAAATATCTATTATATCAAGTAGTTTTACAAATATTTATCACGGACATTTTAACTAGCTCGTTAGTCAGAGAGCCAGAGGCTATTAGAGATGCGACAAACGAAATTGCTGGCAACATTTCAGCGAACCGTACTACAAAATACCTAGATTTTTATAGACATAAACCGCGCAAAAATTAACACTACAGCTAAAATTAACATGGTAACTGACCAATAAAGGAATTATTTTTTTAAGGCTAATAATAAATAGATACCCATTTAAATACTGACTAATGCTATTTTTCCTAAGCGTCCGTGTCGTCTTTCCTTCCTACTTAACATGACAACACCTACTTTATATCTTAAGAGATTTGCCGAGTGGTAGGTTTTCACTATTACGATATTTAAAAAAAAACTGTCTAACACTTGATTATGAAATACATATTTAAAGAAACAGTGGTAAAACTGTTTAACTATTTATACATTTTTCACAACGAAATATATGCATATAGGTTACTAGGAGTATAAATTTATAATAAATGCATAATGAAGCACTACCAACGAACATATTATAACAATAATTATATATAATAAAAATTAATGTTAGAAACTACGACCGTGAAAAAATGCAAATAATCACGCTAATTTAACACTACCGCAGAAATAAATTACATAATAAAATAGTGTTAATTTCAATATTTATTAGTGTATTATGTACTACACTATTAGCATAGTTTCAAACCAGGTGATTGACGTGAATAAAATAATCTTACTTAATTGTGTAATGTTAATAATAATATAAATAAGCCCCCCAAATTCCTACCTTACGTCCGTGCCGAACATCAGGCCACGTGGGGGGCGGACACGTGTACTATATTAAACTTACACGGCTAACAAGGCAAAGGTAACCCTTTAAAATGGAGAAATGAATAATAGAGTATACAATTTGAGGCCGCTACCCGGGGGTCGCCGGGGCGCATCTGGAGCCGGTGCTGGATGCTTCAGCATGCGAACCATCGGCGGTCAGGAATTGAACAGGCGGATTCCCACCGACAAGAATACTACAGCCGACGTCACCACACATCATCCTTACTCATCAACAAGTTCATCACCCTCAAGCAGTCTTTTCTCATCACCGACATCCTCTCCTAACCCATTACCATATCATCCCCATTCCCATAAAACATCATCTTCATCATCTCCATTGACAGTAGATGTTGTTCAAGTGGCAAACGCTACTAAAATTGGACCCACTACTGCCAAAAAACGCGCGAGAAGAAAATGGACCATTGAAATGAACAAATTCATATGGCGCACTTATCTCATCACTAGCAAATTAGAAACACAGACGCGAGGATACTTAGACCCATTACACAATGCATTTACTGAAAAATATCCAGAAATGAATGCATCTAAACAAAGCATAGGAGATCAACGCAGAGCTATAGTAAATAATAAATTACTCCAAGTTAAGTACACTTACAACTATAAAAGATGAAGGCGCTAGTTATTTAGAGCAAAATATAGACCCACCACTTACTCTTACACAAACCTCCGCAAGAATTAGATGGTCTGATGATATGAATGAGACAATCCTCCGCATTTATTTTGAAGTAAATAGAGCTCGAATCAAACACAACTGCATACCGGAAAAAGTTGCATGATAAATTCCTCCAAGCTTATCCTCATTTATCACAACTATCTGAACAAAGAATATCGGACCAAAAAAGAGCTATACTAAACAACAAAATGGTATCTGAAGATAAGATAAAACAAATAAAAAGAAGTTAAAAAAGAATGCAGCTTTTCCCAAACTTTTACACACACAAACGATAATCAAACACAGAACAATCTTTTACACACACCTTCACCCTCAACAACAAATAAAGAAGAAAATATCTCACTTATTCAACAAAGAACACACAGTCAGAAAAACACCACTTACGCTGTAGATTATGCAAAAATTGAACAACAATTTAATTTAGCCTTAGATACATTTATTAATACAGATCCAACATTAAGACCACATTTACTCTAGACAAAACCATCAAAAAATTAGCGTTAATAGTTGATTACCTTAATAATAACATTTTGCCACAATTTTTAAATAAAGATCAAGACTTTGGAACATTTCAAACAATAATTTATTCGGCGGCGTACACAGCAGTCATTTGTAATGGAACAAAAATAAATTTCGATAGAATACCTACAAGAAAGGTTAAACCAGCTTGGCATAGAAGACTTGAAATTAAAATTGAAAAGTTTAGATCTGAAATAGGCCGATTAACACAATACATACAGGGTAACAGAAGCCAAAGAATTTTAAGAGCAGTAGAAGCAGTTAAAAACAAATATCAAAAACATGCACAGTATGAAAATTCGAACACAGAAATAGAACACTTTTTAGACACTTTAAAACAAAAATTAAATGCAGCAGCCAGCAGATTGAAAAGGTATCTTAATTGCACAGCTCGAAAGAAACAAAACACGCAATTTACACACACTGAAAAGAAGTTTTACAGAAGTCTCACATGTAACAAACAAAATTCGAACACACGAGCGATAAGATTACCAACACCCGAAAGTTTGCATCAATTTTGGTTTAACACTTGGGGAAACCCGTTTGAACATAATATTAATGCTGAATGGAAAAATAATGTAACAAGAACTGCAGAACATATACCTAACATGGAATTTGAACACATAACAACAGATACATTCATACGGATCCTAAAACACACTCATAACTGGAAGGCACCCGGAACCGATAACATACATCATTACTGGTATAAAAAATTTACTTGCGTACATCCTTTCTTACATTCTCATCTTAATACATTCATTCATTCCCCACACACTATGCCAGCCTACATTACACATGGAATAACTTACATGATATCAAAAGATACTAACACAGAAGACCCTTCTAAATATCGACCCATAACTTGTTTGCAAACTGTATATAAAATTCTTACTGCTTGCATTAGCGATACAATCCAAGAACATATATCAGAACATAGAATACTCTCAGAGCAGCAAAAAAGGTTGTAGAAAAATAGTCAGGATGTAAAGAGCAGCTCATAATAGACTCTGTAGTTATTAATGAAGCCTACAACAAGAAACGAGATATCCACAGTATGTTCATAGACTACCGCAAGGCCTTTGATTCTGTACCTCATAGCTGGCTGTTATATATATTACAACTTTTTATAAAATTAACCTGACCATAATTAAATTTTTAGAATCCTCCATGCATAACTGGCAAACGATATTACAACTAAAACAACACTCTACTACAATAACTACTGAACCTATTCGTATTCAACGAGGTATTTACCAAGGAGATGCACTTAGCCCGCTATGGTTTTGCCTAGCACTGAATCCTCTGTCTAATCTTCTCAGCTATAACACTACTGGATACAATTTGACAACTACTTGCAATAGTAACAACTTCTCACTTACACATCTATTCTACATGGATGACATAAAATCCTTTCGCTAGCAACAAAGAAGAACTTTTCCGTTTAGCCGATATTACTCAACAATTTTCTAAAGATATAGGTATGGAGTTCGGTGTTGACAAGTGTAATACTCTATCAATAAATAAAAGTAATATAGTACATAATAGATACGTCTTAGAGACAGGTGAAAGTATTGAGCCAATGAATGATTACACCACATATAAATATTTAGGGTTTAAGCAATCACGAAAAATTATTCAAAAAGACACCAAAGCAGAACTTACACAAAAATTTAAACAGCGTCTCAACTTAATATTAAAATCACACCTTAACTCTAAAAACATAGTTAAAGCCATTAACACCTTTGCCATCCCTGTACTAACCTATTCATTTGGTGTCATTAATTGGTCACAAACAGAACTTAAGCACTTACAACGCATTGTTAATACACATTTGACAAAACATCGCAAACACCATCCAAAATCTTCTATAGAAAGACTCACACTACCACGCAGCGAAGGAGGAAGAGGCTTATTGGATATACAAAATTTACACAATAGACAAATAACAACACTTAGAAATTATTTTCACACTAAATCACAACACTCCTCTCTTCATAAACAGATCACAGATTTAGATAAAAATCTACACCATTGAATTTACACGATAAAAATACACAGTATAATGAGACACTTACCACCGTGGAACAAAAAATAGCACGGTGGCAAACAAATCTCTCCATGGAAGACACTGAACTGACCTAAGTTAAAGTCACGTCGACAAAGAGAAGTCGAACGATTGGCTTAAGAAAGGGGAACTGTTTCCAGAAACAGAGGGTTTTATGCTCGCTATACAGGACCAGATAATTATAACCAGAAATTATAGGAAATTCATTTTAAGAGACAATAATCAAACTTCAGATCAATGCAGACATTGTAATTCGACTTCGGAAACCATACAGCATATAACAGGCGCTTGTAAATTACTTGTACAAAATGATTACAAACACCGTCATGATCAGGTAGCTGCAATAGTTCATCAATATCTAGCATATAAATACAAATTCATAGAAAAAAGGGATCCATATTATAAATACAAACCAAATGTGATTCTTGAAAATAGCTCTTGTAAAATATATTGGGACCGAACAATAATTACAGATAAAACTATTCACTTCAATAGACCTGATATAACCGTCCATGATAAAGTCAATAACATTGTTTATATTATAGATATAGCCATCCCTAATAGTCATAACCTCCAGCTAACAATATCAGAAAAACTTTCTAAATATCAAGACCTTGCCATAGAAATTAAAACACAATGGAAAGCGCAGACTGTCCACATAGTACCCATAGTTTTGTCTTCAACTGGTATAGTCCCTAAAACTTTAACACATAGTCTTAACATCTTAGACATGCCCACACACGTTCTTACACTGTTACAAAAAGCCACCATCTTAAACACCTGTCGTATCACTCGCAAGTTCCTCACGTCTTCATCATTATCATCCACATATTCAATTTAAGTGCTACGCTTGGTTCAGACCCGCGTAACACATAATCTACCTCTTTGTAAGAAGGGAGTCAAACATAAGCATAAAAATAATATAAATAATAATCCTAAAATGTAATGTCCGTATAAGTAATTGTACATGCTTGGAATATCTTTGTTACAACATTCAAGTATAAATCATGTTACTTCATTCCCTTATTTACTTACGGTAGTAGGGCTATGCTCCTCCTAGCACCAATGGGCCGGCTCGACCGGGGAAGTACTACCCTTTCACTTAAAGTAACAGTGTCAGTAGGTACTGTTACGTTTCGTGCTATGAATGAGAGCGCCGGGGCCCAATTTTCCACTTCCCCTTCCTTTTTCCCTTCCTTTTTTCCCTTCTCATCCTTTCCGTCCCATCCCTTTCGTTGGCAACTACCGTGTGATATTTCAAGTATTGCAAGCGTTCATAGGTTGCTGTGACTGCTTACCATCAGGCGACCCGAGGCTTGTTTGCCAACCGTTATAAAAAAAAAAACTTTAATTATAAAATTAATGTGTATATATAATTTTGATTACACAAATGTACATAGGAAAGTGTTAATCTATACTTTAGGCTTAGTATGCGTTGAGTATTATTATTATTACTCTGGAATTTCAGCGGCAAATTACGAAAATTGCATTTTTGATTTGATTATGAACAATAATTCTGTGCTATACCATTTAAGCAATAAAAAAATTACGAAAATTCTTGAAACAGTGGCTTCATGTTTAATATTTCGAAATCTTCGAAAGAAGATACCGTATATCTTTTGTAGAGGCTTATCTCTGTATAAAATTTAAATTTAATCCAGAGAAAGATTACTCAGAATATAATGTGTTCCGGTTTGAAGGGCACTGTACGCTAGTGAAATTACTGGGCAGAGGAGATTTAAGAACCATATCTCGAGGTTGGCAATGCGTGAGTGGCACCTACTAATGGTGCTGCAAGCGCTCATAGGCTACGGCAACCACTTACCACCAGGTGGGCCGTATGCTTGTTTGCCAACTTATAACATAAAAAAAAAGATCTCGACTCTCGAACGACTCCCACAGACTCACTTAGTGGGAGGTCTGTCGATGCTGTTGTAATAATTCTTGCAAATTTCTTTCGTGTACAATGTAATAGGTGGTTCAGCTCTCGAAACTGACGTCGTGGTTAATGTTAGCTTTTCAGGAAATATATTAGAAGTTAACAGAATAGTGTCCAATCTGAGCAAGTAATTTCCGTGTGCTTATAGCCAATATTGTAGTAGAAGCGGTTTTGTAATACTAATTATTTTGATATTAATAAAATATAGTGTAAGATGTAAATACAAAAAGTAAGAACTAATCCATATATCGTTGAGTTAGAGAAGCATCTGTGGTTTTCGAATTTATATTTGTGTTCCAAATCCATGTAGTGTTTGGGGGATAAGGTAACTAAAACATTGCAAAACAGCATGAAATCAAAGAATTATTGAGCGATATATATTGGTCTATAGGCCCTTAAATTAATGATAATTTTAAGACCTATCCAATCTACCTCATATTATGTCCAGGATATGAAACTTAATTTTTAAGCGATTAAGGTAGTTTGTTTTTATTATGTCAGCCCAATTATTGATAAAAATTACAAAAAATTAATACATTAAAGACTTAACGTCATATGCTATTAAATTGTGTATTACATAATACAAATGACCATCTATGAATTAGCTTATTCAATGCGGACAACGTCTCGTCTACGTACCATATTGGCAGTGTAATAAATAACTATGTTGCAGGAAGTCCGATAAAGCTGAGAGCATATAGCTTTAATATTATAACTATAAATAGACTTTTTCATTGTACATTTTACATTATTTAACACAGTTATAATTGGAAATTTTTGAAATATTCATGAAAAAAATCAGATTGAAACAAACAAAATATATGGTCGTTGAAGAAGCAATACTGCTAAAGCATCAAAATAGACATTTCGTGGGAAACTTTAGCCGGTTTTAGTCGACTGTCTTATGACTGTATGTATTTGAACTTCTTCGGCATGTTCACAAGTTTTGAGGATTTTAAGTAATGTGTGTAGTTTAGTTTATTGTCTGCGGATTTAGTCACAAAATATACGATTATATGTATGATTTTAGCCCAGTTCAAAATTTTATACGTCTTTCTATAAGCTAACTAAATATAAGAAAGAAATAGATGGAGGCTAGGAATTGAACTTTTATGAAATTCTTTAAAGATTTTTTTTAAACATCGATAGTAGTTCCATGAACGGATATATATTGAAGAGTAGGATAGAAGATGATTTATCTGCAAAGATAGAAAAAGACAAAAAAAGATGCAACAAAGCACTTTATATTGCATTAATATGTCGCTACGAATATGTCTCATGTGATGAATAATGCATATAAAATTGATGGAGTGATAAAAGTAGGATGTTGTGTAATGTAGAGAATATAATGGGAAATTCCGAAGGTTGTCTTTTTATCCTACCTCAAAGGCGATTTATAGTACGTCCAATATAGTTTTTGTTTTGAGTTTATAGTTTGTCTGATAATGAAATTATTTTTTTCAATCTATTAAGTTAATTTAATATACAAAAATACATAATCATTAAATGACCCTGGGTTACTTAGAAAATAAAAACGGTTGCATTTTCGATTACCATCTAATATAATTGCTGACACCCATAAAATAATATTTAAGCTGGTTTCTTTTAAATCATTTTACTGTAGGTCTTTTGTTGAGCACGTTAACAGGTTGCCTGTCGCATGAATCATATCATATGATAATTGCAATTGTATAACAATTGTTATCTTTCTATGTGTAGCTATAATAAGTTAAAGATTATTATGGCTTTTTACTTACAATAACAAGAATTTACGGACCCTAAGATGTTGAAGGGACGAAGTATCAAAACAACAATAAAACTATATAAAGTACATAGATTACTTAGTATTTTGTTCAGTTTATTGTTTCTCTGAAGCGTGCCCGAAGACCTTAGGATCAGAACACTGCTTCTGACCTGCCTACGAATCTTACGGTCGGTTAATACGGTCTTCAATAAACATCTTTAGAAGGAGAATGTTAAGCTTAAAGAAATTACAGTAATATTTTTTAACTATATTTATAATGATTACTTGTTGTTCTATTGTTGAACTTTAACGCAATATAACACTGCATGATTCTTTTGAATTGTGAAATACTTTAAAAGTCAGATACAAACCAAATTACATTACGACAGATCAGATTAATGTAGGTATTCTACCTTTCACTTAAACGTAAATAATTGTAATCCATATCATTGCCTAAGGCTTCTCCAATCTAGCTTTAAAGATCGAAGGTAGGGTTACGTATAGCTTAAGAATTAAATGAGATCTTGTGTTACTTTAATTAAGTTAATTGTTTGGTTTGAAAATAACAATGCTAATCATAGACTCACTTTATACTATGGACTAGCCCTTCCATACAGAGATAATGTCACGGACTCTTGGGTGCCCCTTCGTAAATTTAACACCAACGCCTAATATCAATCTAGTCTGTGATGTTAATATTTGTTTATTTATATACAAATAAATAAAATTGAAGAGTCTGTTTGTAATTCCAATTTAACAGCTTTTTACTATATGCATATGAATATATATTCGGCCGTACCGAATATTTTTAAGGAAAAAAAAATAAAGTTTTTGTCTGTCTGCTTGTTACTAATAATCACTGAAACGGCTGATTTTAACGGGACTTTCGCTGGTCGATAGGTGTTGTTATAAAGATTAATTTAAACTACTTTATTATAGAAAAAAAGGGTTTCATGCAATAAAGAGAAATCGATACCACACGCGAGCGGAGCCGGGGGCTCGACTTGTTCTCCCGAAAACCTTCAACGAAATTCCTCATAAGTGCTTTTGGTAATTGAATTCAACTAAAAAAAGTATTTTATCTTACCTCTTTAATCCTCTGCAGCAATGGTTCCAGCCAATGCACATTGCATTCGACATGTGAGTCGAGGAAGGTGAGGACGGGTGCGGTGGCTGCATCAGCGCCTCGCACTCGAGACCTCATAAGCCCTTCCCTTTTTGTGTTTCGTATTACTTGAACTTTGCTTATCGCACGTAACGCTGCGCCGTCCTCCGCTGTGAAATATACTAATTTAAGTTTTTCAGTTTATTTTTTCATACATAAAAATTATATTCAAAATTAAATTTTAGGGAATATCATATACATCTTAACCCAGTCCTTAAAATAATAAAAATAATAATAATAATTATAATTAATATATATTTAATATTATTAATGTATATTTTTATATATTTACTTTTATTATTATTTTTAATATAAATATATATTTACTTGTATAACGGGCGTGAGTATAGTAATAAAAATAATTATAACTATTACCCGTTTATTTGTATGTATGTAATGTATATGTATGTTTATCTTGTATATTTTTATATTATTATTTTTAATATAAATATATATTTACTTGTGTAACGGGCGTGAGTGAGTCTAAAAATAATAATAATAAACTTTATTGATCACTATTTACACTGCTAACAATAAGAGAAAAAAAAAGCAGAAAACGTACCAACAGAAACAACACAATGAATTAACAAAATAAAAAAAACCTTGTAATAATCCTAAAATTAAAAAGCAGTAGTACAACAGTGTAATTGCCACCAAACGGAGCCTCGCTCAGTGAAGGATGAGACGTCAACGCCTCAACACCTATTTTCAGCGAGCGCCGAGACAGTTGTTAGTGCATCACGAACAATAACCACATTAAGAAATATTTAAACGAAACAAAAAATTATAATTTAGTTTTCCTTATTCCAAAAAATCATTTAATCACAATGGAGCAGGGTAAACGGCCTTGTGGGTCGTCTCTGGTTGAATCGATAACGCTACCAAGCAAAGACAGGATCGATATCATAGGCAAGGACGCAAATACAATTTGACCTATTTAGAAAGTCTATACGAATTAAATAAACTTAGTCGAAAGGGAGTATAAAACTATCAGCTTTAATAAAAGTAAATAATGTTTCGTTGCTAGATTGCTTGTTAAATTAATTAACATTTTAAGATAAAGGCTCGGTATAGCCTTTAATAATTTCAACCATAATTTCTGTAGGTTTAAGTTAGCTAATATTATGAATAACAATGCTTTCAATCACTTTCATACCTAGGTACCATATATTGCACAGAATTTTAATACATGCGCCAGATTTCAACGATTCTTTACGGTTTTTTATGTTGTATGTCGACAGTTCTCTATTCGAAGAATTCAAGTAACCATTTGGTACCATTTATGTGAATGACAATGACTCTGATAAAATTTTATACCTAACCACTACACACAAAACGTTTTCTTGATACGTTGACTGCGATATTACATGCGATTTAAATTATTTAATAAATAGCTCGACTTCTAGATTTTAAACTTGAAGGATTTTTATATCGTTACATCAAAACATTCGGATTTTTTTTCCAAATCAAAGCACCTCTACTTGTACCTACTCAGACATTATTGGCAAGCGTGTGTGTAAAAAGGTCACCAAGACCTTTTACAAAATGCAAAACAAGTCAGCATTTGCTGCTGAAAATATATCGAATTCGATACTCTAAAATAAATATCGATTATCGATTTATGGAAAATAAAAATATCCACGATATTTGTAGACTATTTCATGAAATAATGTGGATATTTTGATAAAACAATTATTACCTAAAGGGAATTAATATATTTCCTTTTAATACCCTAGTAGAGTAAATCGACAAAAACGCTTTTTATAGCGGCAGAATCGTGAGCAATTGAACACAAGAACGAATTTAAATTTAATTGCGTTCATAGTGCGTGCTACTTGCATTGAAATTAAATTAGTAATCACATACTTTTAGTTATTGTTCAAATAACAATGGTTGTGAATATTGTCTCGGGTCTTAATTGTACGCGATGTATTTAAGAAATTATGTGGCGTGAACATTGTTTATTACAGTTTCACACAAGCTGGAAATTTTTTGTTTTAATTTTCTCTTGCATAGATCGGATATAGTGCTTTGAATAGAAATCGGTAAAACGCATTTTCGTAATGAGAAAGACGTCTTCCTGTGGGCTTGTCTCTTGTAGTCTTTCTTACGACTTCGAAATTGATTCACAAAGTATTTTGATTGAGTTTTTTGTGTGATTTCCAATTATATTTTCCGTAAATTGGTTCCGATGATTATTTTTTTTGTTTAATAAGGGTATGCTTTGTGATGTTCTCTTTCAGAACTCTGAAGATATAGAACTTGACTAATTATTAAATCTAAGTTTATTTGTATTCTTAGTGATGGTTTTGATTATCGACAAAAAAACCACAAGAAACAGAACTACGGTCTCAGTTTTTTTCATTGGGAAGAAATTTGCCTTCCTTTTACCACATTCAGCCTAAAGGCATTCTAACTCTAAAAATATATTAAATAAAAGAAACTTACTTGTTCCCATAAATGCTCACTCACAATGATGCAAACGGCAATGGGTTAGGACTGATTTCTCACGGAGATCTAAGTTTCCAGATTTGTGAATAGATAATTTTGTCGTGCAAATGACTTATGGTACAATATGTGATTATTCTTAAAACAATGTTTTAGCTTAATTAAATTTAACTAGTATACATAAACTAAATAGATAACTGCAAATAACTTTTGTTATAGTGGGAGATAAAAAACGAGATTATATTTTATGAATGTCTAAGTAAAACTCAGTAAGGCTCAGCTCATGAGTGTTTGTGCCCGTATGAGTATTTAAATTTATTCATTGTTATATGGGCGCAAATAAGCAATACCATGTCAACCCACACGAATGTCATTTCGAGAAAAACGCGTTTGAAAATTTTGAACAATTTGCTTTATATGATTTTTTTTAATTTATTGGTCAAGTATTTGGCAATTTCAGATTTATGTAAGTTATTTTACTTATTTTCACACAAAATAAGTATACAAACTGCATATTTCGTATATAATATAACCCGAAACGTTTAAAAATACATAAATTGCGTGAATGAAAAAATGGCTTTTTAGAAGTTTTAAAGCTTTAAAATCCTACAAATGTTAAAGAAAAATGTTCTTCAGCTATTTACCAACACTTCTGCATATATAACTCAGTTTTTTCAATTTTGTGGGTTGACATGATATTGCTTATTTGCGTCCATATATAAGTATATTGTTTTAATTAACTATTGCGTAGCGGTTCCGAAAATACATCTTTGTTCTAGATTAGATCTATGTAGTGTAAACAGTCTTTGAGTAATATGATTATGCTATACGCATGAAGAGGCGGACAGGATGATATTATATTTAAAAATTAAACATCTTCAGGCTATTTTAACGTTTCTATACCATACTTTGTAAAGAGCCCATTCAAATTTAGCTAAATATTCATACATTCGTCACATTATTTGAATTCATTTTCTAGAGAAGCGAGGCAGATCAAAATTGCTTTTTAAGCGTGTTTTTAGCAAAATTGTAGAAATAATTTCCTTTTCACAATTTGGTCGTAATATATGGGTGTTTTAATGTCCATAAGCGTGAAATTATGCCATAAGGTAAACTAGACATACTGTCATATCTAATAACAAACCTGTGTTTGAAAGTGGTATAATTTTCAATAGCCATATAAATTCAATTTCTTGCTTAATCCACAACAAATGCACAAGATGGGTGGGTTAAAAGTGAGTCGCTTTGAGAGTAGGATGATACGGCTGAGTTAGAATTTTCATAAAAAAATTACTTTTTATAAATAATTGTCTTATATTTATTTATACTAATTAATAATAGTATGATTTGTTGGCAATGCACATATAGACCCACTATGTAATGATGATGAACTTAGTAACACATGTGAAAGAATCATTCTGAAAACTGTAATACTTGAACCACAGAACATGACGTGTTTTATAGAAAGCCCATAATTGTGATATCTTTATTTGGTTTACTGAATATATTGCTGTCGTGATCGCACAATTGCAGCACCGACTGCGTGAAAACGACGGAAATACATATATTATTTACGCTGTCCGAGCGAAACAGTTATAGAAATGAAAATAATGTATAGAAATTTTGATAGGTTATTATTTATTATACGGAATCACGGTGCTGGTAGTCAGCCTGCTTTAAGCCTCGATGGTCGCAGGTTCGATTCCCGCTGGGAGCAAATATTTGTTATAAATATCTGTTAGGATATGGGGATTTGTCCTTGCGGGTCTCCCCACCGTGCCAAGAGCATGGAAAGCTGTCGGTCCCAATTGCTATCATAATATTTGATAATGCTCGTTAACTTATACAATGAATTACTGATTCACCCTTTGGGTTGCGGAGGTCAGATGGGAATCGCTCTGTGTCAAAACTACTGACCTGTCAAATAAGGATAAGAGTACACTGACCCTCGGTAAATACCAGGAATAATGCTAGGAAGAACAATAATCGTGCTCCCTGGCTCATCGGACATATTATGCAATGAGTTTTCAAACGGTTTACTCAATAGGTATCCTAATAATTACAATTTATCCGGAATAAATCGATGTCAAAATGATATAAATAAAATACTTACGATTATCACTAAAATCGTCGACTAGAATAATTTCCTTTATCAAATGTTCCGGACTCCTGTTCAGGACACTGCAATACATAAACAGCGATAAAATAGTGTTCTATTTCAAATAATTGACACATAATTTCAAAGAAAAAACCTTGTAAATAATAATTAGCATCTGGTACCAAGAAAAAGTATAGCAATATTACAATCAAGTAATTTACTTGTTGTATTGTTATGAAAATTAAACTATTACATGTTATTATACAACTTAAAGTTGTCTGTCTATTGTAAATATTTGATAGCCAATCTAGATTAACTATTTAGGATTTTTATATCTGCTTAATCTCTGCTCATTCAAAAGTATAAACTTAAAGTCGTAGTTGAATGAAACGTGAGCTCATTAGCCTCACTGAGAATATTGACACAAAGTAGCAGTATAAGGACTGTTAGGCTTCGTTTTATGAATGTGAATACCGGAGACCTAAAACCTCTCTTATCATTTTTCTTCCTATTCTTCTCAACATATAAGCTGGCAACTTACTAGTGTAATACAATTTATTGCATATATGTAAATAAATGCTACACACAGAACCCATTAGAATAGTGATATCTTGTGTTGAGGTCTAGAAACATTCACAATGACAAGGATATAGACACCCAGACCGGAAAACATGCCTGTATTGTCAATACAGACATCTACTCCGAGCGGGAGTTCACCAAGCGATCTGTGGCGCTTCAGGCAGGTTCGCTATAGATGGGCCGCAACGTCGTCATATGGCCAGTATCACTTGATGGTTAAAACATTTAATTCAAAAATCGTCGTGGATGAAGTAGGCGGTAAAAAGCTAGGGTATAAAAAGGTTTTTCGTACCTGACAATGGTGCGCAGAAGTGTCGAACGTGCTTCATTGTGAAACGTAATAATAACGCTTGTTTGTGGTAAGTCTGTGTCGTATTTTTTTAGTCGGCACCTGCAAATTACATGTAATAAGTATTTCATCTACATCCTAATCGGGAGATATGTTATCAATATAAATCGTAAACACTTATTATGCCTTTATAAGACGTAGACACATAATAGCAATTTGGTTTCATTGACAGCGGTTAATTTGTTATTAGCCTTTGTGTATTTCTGGAGTCTTTTATATTATCCTAATAGGTGTAAACGTAAAGCGTATCCGATCAAATAAAAAATCTTCAAAATGAGCTTACAACCGGTGCAGATATCGCGTAACATAGACAAATATATAAGTATGTATAAAGTTTATCTGTCCAGGGTAAATTTTTTAAAGACTAACATGTTTTTGCAAAATAAATAGCAACAGTAAGAAAGGAAAAAAATCACACACACACACAAGCAAATAGCCGATTTGAAAACCTTCTATTTAAAGTTGGAACATGATTAACATGTATAAAATATTATAACATTGAAATCCTTTTGAAAATTCCGTTCAATGGACGAACTTGTATGCAAATATTGTCAATTAATGCATACTTATTAAAATTAAATCGTGCGAAATGAGATCGTCGAGTCTGGTTAGAAAGTCGGCGTTTATATAAAAGTTTTTCAAATGAGATTTATAAAGCATCAATAGCTCAACGGTAGGATCGACTCCCAATCCGAGATTTGCGGGCTAGTATCGTATCCATTCCTTACCACATAGATAACTCGAATATATTATATTTATTATTAGTAAAAACTTGAAACAGCATACCTAATCTTCTTAAAAAAATCCTTGGGTTTGAAGTACCTTAGTTATATAAATTGCATATCATATAGTTGTATTTAATATTTTTTTTTAATTAAAATATTTCACAATTCACGCAAAATTCGAAGCGCAAGTTAAATATACAATGAAATATAATATGAAAAATTTCACTTACATAGCATTCCTAGTGTCAGGTACGGGGCGATTGCTGGATAAATTGTCCGATGCGGCCTGATTAAAGCGATTCCTGACATAGGGGTCATTGTCCTTCGCTCCTCCTGCGACGTATCCGGCTTCGTCAAAATACTTCCCCGTACTCCCTGTGCCGTACTCTTCGGGGGAAATTGGACTGCTCTCTGGCTCCTCTAAATCAGATTGTTGTTTTATTAGCCGTAGAGCTATATTTTCTTCCTGTAACAAAATACGCTTTCAGTACAATACAAATAAAAAGTACCTACTTAATTAGTTTTTAAAATCGACAAACTACCAAGTAAGACCTATGTTGCATGTACACAAAAATAATGTAAATGACGTAATTAAGGGCTATTTACTATATTAATTTGAGGAGTATGTATGTATATCTTGAGTCTATTATCTAATGAGTACAAAATCTATAGGGTTCCAAATAAATTTATAAATAACGGACTTTCATAGTAACGTAATATATAAAAAATATAACCAAAATAAGAACGGGTTTTTTTTAGAAGTCTGGACCTCGTCTGGAGTTATGTTCAAGTTAAGTAGCTTAGCGGCACAAAAGTCAGACCTTCATTTGGATGGCACTGGTTCGAGTGAGACAGAGACGGGGTCTGATAGTTTCTTTATTAAATGGTATTTGAGTAATGATAAAATACTGAAGGTCATAAAGACGAAGTTACGCTATGAACTTTGTTAAATTAATAATGAAGGCGGAGTCTATGTGTGCCTCGAAATACGAATGGGTATCTCATACATATTTAAGCTGATTCAAGAACATACTCGGCAAAGTGTTTTGAATCTTGTACGGTATGTAAATAAGGCTCAATATAAACTTAGCCTTACTATAATTTAATTATTCGTAGCTGACTTCTGGAATTTTGCACTATAACATTTCGTCTGCATATTAATAAGGGCCATGCCCCTTTTAAAGTGTTTTAAGAATTCCAATAGAAAATAGACGGCATATTAAATAGCTTCCTTTATTTTGAAAGTATTTAATTAATAAAATTGGGACTTTTAAAAAAAAAAAAGGCTAAACTGATTAATGAGAAAAATTCCAGAAAACCATCCCAAGAAAGTTATTTTTTCAATAACTAGGGTTTGGCAATCTTTTCGTTAATAATAAAATAGGGACAGACTTTTAGTAAATTCGATTTTTTATACCACCAGGGGAAGCAAGCAAGGATACAGCTAGCCAGACAGAAAGTTGCCTACTTTTTTATTAATTATCATTATTAAGAGATTTCGTAAAAAAATATAGATAAAAATGTTCACTTGCAATAAAGTTGCATCTAATCATTCAAAGCTTAATTTTAAAAATGATTTTAGTGAAATTTATTAATGATTTCAATTTCAATATTATTCAAATTTCGAATTCATTCATCCATTACCCCTTTTTTCTGAGAAAAGTCTTTTATTAGAACCGAAAGTAATCTCAAAGGCTATCTGACTAGTAGGGTTGGCCTTTTATTGCAAGAGGCGGGCTAGATAGGTACCATCGCAGTGTCAATTATTCTATCGCAAAGCTGTATACTGTGTATAGGTTCAAAGGGTAATGTATCTAGTGAAATTACTAAGAAAAAGTGATTTAAGAACCAATATCTTGATATTGGCAAAGCGTGATTGACACCTAAGAGGCATGTATGGCGTTTCAAGCGCTCATAGGCATACAACTACATACCAGGTAAAAAAAATATTCGTGAATACATAGTTTATATTATTTATTGTAGCAAGCAATTATAGTAACCTCTATAGTGTTTTTCCTGTTGCAATTGACTATTCGATCATCAAGTAACCGGTTATTATTAACAACGCGTCTTTGTGAGCATATTATTAATGTGTGGAAGATCTTTATTTTATAAGTATTGTACAAAAAATTTAATATTAAAAATAATTGATTTAAAAATTTATAGCCATGATTTATTACGGATTTAAAAAACAGAATAAAAATATCTGTATATCCCGATGTTTCAAAGGTTATCTAAGGATTCATAACCTTAGCATCAGAAATGATCTTTAATCTTATTCTACCTAGCATTATTCTCGGTATTTACCCAGTCGACTCATATATTTTGATAGGTTACTTGTTTTTACATAGCGATTGCCATCTGACCTCCGCAATCTAAAAGGCGGACAAGTAATTTATTAGATGAGAGCAAATTACTTATCAAGAATTAAAGATATTACCAGATGTTATGATATCAACCGGGATCGACAGCTTAACGTGCTCTTCGAGGCACGGTAGGAAGACCCATAAGGACAAACGTCTAGACCGAAACAGATATTTATAACAAGGATCTGCTTCGAGTGGGAATCAAAAACGCGACCATCGAAGCTCAAAGCAGACTCACTACCAGCTCCCCAAAACAGTTGTCTAGAAATGATCGCATTCGAATTAAAATATTGTTGGTCTTGGATAAAAAACAGCAATTGCACTGGATAAAAATTAGTAAGATGTCAAATCTAGATAACCTTAATAAGCAGATCCCTTTTTTACTTTTTTTATATCAGAGGGGGCAAACGAGCAGGAGGCCTCACCTGATGTTAAGTGATCACCACCGCCCATGAACAACTGCAACAACGGAGGGCATGCAGGTGTGTTGCCGACCTTTAAGGAAGGAATAGGCTCTACTCTTGAAGGTTCCCAAGTCGTATCGGTTCGGAAAGAGTGCGGCGGAAGCTGATTCCACAGAGATAGACAGATAGATACTTGGGGAAACGCAGTTACGCAGTCGAGCGCCGGGACGGGTGCATTGGTCTGTAAGGCCCTGGCCCCCCTTCCCACTAAAATCACCAAGATGGGACATCTTGTACCATCGTGGGAAGCCACGGGTTCGCTTAAGCAAATTAACCGCGACACCACTACGTAGTGAGCAGATCCTGAGACATCTTCCTCAGAATATAATTGCATAGTATAGGCTTCGACAAATCATATTAAAAGTTTACAATGTTAACTTATTACACCTTGAAGGTTACCTTATAGGTCACCTTTTTCACGTCTCAATTATAATACGTCAATCTTCTGATGATATCGAGGCTAGTAAGACCAAGAGCAGAACACTTTCCGATTTTTTCTTTTACCTTGACACAAGATGCATTATAATGTGTTGTTTATGTAAATAGACTAGTTCTCAACATTGAAACATGTTCAAAAACGTTATTAGCTAATAACGCTAAACCATTTCATTGTAATGAGAAATAAGTAGATATAACATTGATACAAAAAGTTTATTGTGAAAAGATATGTTTGTTAAGAATAATTAGAGACGTTCATAGCTGGGTGCGCTCACTGATCGTTAAACGAAGGGTGAGTTAAGGAACTTTAGGCGCGGCCAGTCACTAGATCGGTGATCGCATAGTGGTATTTCTTTATTATCGCTTCTGAGGGCATGTAAAAAGTCGGTCCCGATTGTTATCAATTTTATAATAATAGAAAAGTCAATTCAAAGACCTTTGCGGGTGACCTGAAGTTAGTGTCAGAGTTGACTCTAGGTTGGCCACTAACCACTCGATAAGAAGAAGAATAATAATTAATTCATTTGTGTAAGTTTGTATTGACTTAGCAGCGCTAATTATTATTAGCTGGTTTAAATTTTTGACCTGTTCTATTTTTATTATACTAGGTTTTGCATGCTTCGTTGCCATTCGTTGTAAATAATATACATAGTTTTATTGTTCCGGTTCCGACTAATACCATTGTAGCGTATTGT
The DNA here is from genome assembly GCA_023373885.1 of Hestina assimilis. Classification (NCBI taxonomy): domain Eukaryota; kingdom Metazoa; phylum Arthropoda; class Insecta; order Lepidoptera; family Nymphalidae; genus Hestina; species Hestina assimilis. The sequence continues at coordinate 9,226,949 of CM041747.1, read as the reverse complement.
AGTGTAACATTTTTACCATGTGAGGGCTAGTAATATTTAAATCAGTTATTTCATCTTTTGAATATAAAAAAAATCGCTTGATTCGTTTCAGCGTAAAAAAATTGGAACGTAAGTTTTAGGAAAAACCTTTTTTAATTACAGACAGCTGAAGGCTTTAATATCATTTTACCTTGTCATTGTAGTTATTTTTTGTTATTACAAATTAGGTCTAGAGTTGAAAGAATGAAGTTCAATTATGTTGATACAGTATGTAGACTCTAGCAAAGGTAAACTGACTTTGCTAAGCTCCTTAAGCCAGTAATCCTGAAATATGTTATTATTAGTAAGTCTTTTTAAAGCTTTTATGTTGTAACAAAATCGATATTGTTGATATTGGATGCGTTATATCAAAAAGTATATGGAGGTATAGGGGAAAACGTTTTAGCTTAAAAAATTGTAAAGTTTGTAATTACATGTGGTTAAAGTTGTAGGCATGCTTAGAAAGCAAGAGACAAATACATTTTATGTGTATTTTAATTGGGGCATAAAGTTTATACGACAAACGTGACAGAATATGAAAATATTAGGAAACGAACCGCAAATGGCCATTACTTAGTTATATAATCCCTAAAGCCTAGTGACATTGTGAGTTTCTCTACATAGTTTCGACCGAAATTGTCTATTTCGTCTAGCCTATTTAAAGTTTATTATTATTTGTACGTGCCTGTATTATGAGCAATTTATTCTAGAAGAGGTCAGAGGTATTTACTATTTGCTTCACTTTAACGATCTTATTATGTAGTTTTTTAAGAGTTACGAGTTAAATCATTTAAAATAGCCGCTGCATTAAATGATAGCGATCCGCTTCAGCTTTGCAAGGATTAACGAATTTTATTTCGACCCTTATATTAGTTTGAAAGAGTAAGTAGGTTAATAAGTTTCTTAATTGTTCTGCTCAGTTGAATCCATATGATCCGTTGGTTATATTGAACTCAATGTTGTAATGAGTTTTGAATGTAAGTAAAAGTATACAAACAGACCATATAGCATAATAATTTCCAACGATTTCGCGCGACGCGGCGGATGTCATGTTTAGCAGCCTGTAGCGGAGACGCTTTGGTGTCCATAGTATTTTAACGATGTGAAAGTGCTTGTGAAGCTAATTTGAATTGAATATAATAATAACAATTTATATATTATGTCATTTTCGTCCTTACATATTATACACTATACTTTCTTTCTGCATGATAACAATATGCATTTTAAAAACATGTTTATGTATTTTGACAAACAGATCTGCTGAAGTTTAAGTGCTAATTTGGTTACGATTGGTAGCCTTTGTTACAAGCAAATAACGCAAAGACTAAGCCTACTAAGAGTAAATAAAACTACTCAATATGTACGATGTACAATACAGGTAACCAGAGCTGCGGGCCATGCTATACTATTTTACAGTAGTTTCTGATTAGATGTTTAAGAAGGTTTAAGTTTGTAATGACAGTTCGTTCGCACTCACATGGTTTCAAATATACCATCATGTAGCTTTGATCGTTACGATTAACTAAATTGGTGATTTTTGCGTGGATGCCTAATAACAAATAACCATTATTTATTCATGTCACATGGTTTTCTTACAGGTGACGTCAGAAATTTTCTTTCTTATAATATAAATTTATAAAATGTCTTAAAATAACAATTAGGTAAACTTGAAAAAGCCTTGGAAAAATATTACAAATAAATAAACATAACAATCGTAAAAATTACACAAATTGAATCGCCGTTCAGTTCTTTATATGTAAGAAACACGAAATTGTCTCTTTGAAGAAATTATATACGCTGCTTGAGTATTTACAGTTTAGTTATTTTCAAACAAACCTTGTTTACATGTTTTATATTTGAAAACAACAACCGTAAACAAGGTTGTTTTCAAGTACTACTCTTACATAGAATATTGACATAAAGTAGCAGTTTTGATACTATGCGTTTCGTTCGATTACTTTTTTGAACGATTTAAACTTAGAAACTACCGATTCCAAAATTTTCATTTTATAATAAATAGCATGTCTGTAACTATAAATATCAGTAAATCTGGCAAACTTTAGACAAGTATACAAAGCTCAGTAAGGAACCGATATTGGTCACACTGATTCAAAGCCCGTGGAACTGCGGACAAAGGCTAATGACAATTAATGAATTTAATGGTACATTGTTCTTGATTCCTCAATTTTTTGATTAAAAGATTAGACATATTCTAGATTCAAGTAAACTAATTGTACACAACAATATGCCAAGGTTTTATGTTATTGTTATAATCTAAATATAGCTTTTATGGTTTTTGTTTTTAGATAATAGATCTGTTATTGTGATTTGAAATTTTTTTTAAGGACGGTTTCAGACCAGCGTTTTTTTCGAGCGGATATGGTCGTTTCGGCATACACGCTAAGACTCGCTAAAAAAGCCGTACGCGCGTACCAGTGCTTATTCCGGCATGTATTCTCTAACCGACCGTGGCGTGGTGTGTTCTGCGTGTAGTAAAGGTGCGTCTATACGCAAGTGCATGGTGCAGGTCCCTTATTTTCGTATAGGTGTACGCGCTTCGAAAAACGGACCTATAAAACGCTGGTCTGTGTGTTGCGTGACCACTCTAATGTTTTAGTATATCTTTTGTTTGTTTATATTTGATGGAGATTCCGTAATTTCGTTGATGATGTTGAAATGGTTTTATTTGCATATTCTATAAAATTATTTTCTATTGATGTTTTATAAAGTTCGTACAAATTAATTTAAAATAAGTGTCGGTTTGTACTTTGTGATACCCAAATAACCTCTTTTTAATAACTTCTTATGAAAGAACACAATTATACAATACAATACAATACAATATTTCAAAATTATTGTGTGTCATATGACAAATAGGTGCGGCTAGTTTTATTTTATAAAAAGATTTAGGTTTCCGCGCCTTAAAAAACAACAGTTCTGTATACGGCGCAGCTAGTTTAATTATTTAAATTTGATTATATATAATTTGATTTATAAAAAAAATTTGATGATTTTTGACCAAATTCTGACTAAATATATTCTAATATTTTTCTGACAAATTATTTTTATAGAGCGATAGCCATTCAACGTGACGATAAGTTAGAGAAAATTAAGGAAACTAAGTGAATATAACTTAAGGCTTCAAAATATGCTAACACTTCCATTTCGTCGATTCCTCGATATTCTTGGTAATAGAAAACTTCTCGTTGATCCCCTGTACTTACAAATGCACATCACCACGGAAGGTACATTTTGTTATACTATTGAATACCTTTACTTTGTGAGTACTTTTACATTTGTGAATTATTGAAATATATCGAAAAGCAATATAAGAATAAGTAACAGGTTTCACACATTATGAGAACCTAATTTAATGCTTTGCGTTACAAATTGTTAGTGTGCATTACTGATTGAGGGAAACCGGTATTATTTAAATAACGTAGGAAGTGCACTGGTGACGAAAGTGTAAGTATATGGAGTAAGTGAGCGTGTCCGATACGGTGGATTCTAAGCCAACGGAATTGTAGGTACTTATTTTCATGAAAATATAGTTTTTTTTGACGTTACGTAATTGATACCGTATTTTTTGACGTTACATTTTTATATAATGATTTTGCTGTTCTTGTTTTATTAGCTAAGATATAAGATTTTTATTATGTGATTAAATTGGTAAGCAAGTATACAACCCACTTGATAAGCGGTTGTTGTAGCTTATGAGCACTTGTAACACCATACATTTGTAGGTGTCACTCAAGCGTCGCCAATTTTGAGATATTGGTTCTTAAATCTCAATAACATTGAATCACAGTATACTGATTTATGGTAGAATAACCGACACTGGGGTGGTAACTACGTAGCCGTTCTCGCGCAATAAAAGTCCTACCACCAGTATGCTTATTATTTATAATCGTATTGTAAAATTTTGCGGCTAAACCACACGTTCAATCGGTTTAGCTACCGACTAGTTTTGGACCCATCGGAGGTCCTTCATCACGTTAGCGAACCTAACCCACTCACCCTGATGAAGGACCTCCGATCGGTCGTTGTCTGAATGATTGAACATGAGTTTTAGGTGTTAAATTTTACCTTAAATTAAATAATATCTCACGATAGTTTTTACCCGACTGTCGGAGGGTAATGTTTTTTATAACCATAATGTTTCTAAGATTATTATTATTTATGTTATTGTTTTAAAATCTACACTTTTTTTCTTTTCCGGCGCAGGTCGCTACGAACCAGCTTTTTAATTCCTTAGTCGCGGTATTGATTATCGCTTAGAGAGCAGATGTTTGTATTGATCATACAATCTATTTCTATCGTTCTCTGTTTGGGCCATTCTATCATGTCGCGTAGAGAACGTTAAGCAGTCTGCCCTAGTTGCTATACACATGATATCTGATAATAACTATTAACTCGTGGTAAGGCTTGAATATAACAATAGTTCATTGTAAAGGCAGTCAAATCCCAGTACGTTTGTATAAATACTAAAAAAAATTTGAGCAAGAGTAATAATATTAAAATTTGCACTTAAAATAAAATTGTTGGATGGTAAAGTAAACTTTAGCGAGAGTAAAATATTCTTAAAACACTCCTTGAATTCAATTACACAAAACATCATCAATAATCAATCATTTATGTTAGGTATTATAGTAGGTAAATATATTAATAATTTTACTTAAAAAAAGCTTAGATTATGACAGTGAAATAGAAAATGAAGTCGATAGTGCGGTGTCTGTAGGAGTCAATTTTTATTCCAATAAATAAAACTTAAAATATATTAAGTATTCTTTACAGTTAGTTGTAATTTTTTTTATTATTATAATCTAAAGCTATTTGCGATTCGCTTTCTTAAATATAAATTCTCACCCATTACATTATGTAAACAAATATTTCACACGCGTTGGAATTTTTTAACAAGTTTTATTTAAAGCGATTATAAAATACATTCCGAAATATTTTAAGAGAAATAAACAATTACAATATCATAACTGGTATTTGATTATTAGCTGGGCAACACTTGTATTTGTTCGGTAAGGGATAAGTGGGTAAAGCAGATTTAGGCGCTGTCAGTCTATGGATAGGTGACCGCTTTGGGTTATTTCAACTGACCATCTTGTTGTTTCGGAAGTTACTTTAATTTTTTACGTGAATAATTTGGCAAAAAAACCTAATGGTACGCGGTAGCCCATATGCGCTTGTAACCATACATTTGTAGGTGTCATATAGATATTGTTTCTCCTTTGCCTAGTAACTTCACCAGCTACAGTTGTCCTTCAACCAGAAACACAGTTAATTGTTTTACAGTAGCGTAACTGATACTGCAGTGGTACCTACCTAGAAAGCATCTTGCAATAAAAGCTAAATTAATAAATTTGTCGCAGTTATTATCAATTTGATAACAATTGATAAACAGAGGTAAACAGAGGTACCCTATGAGCGACCTGAACAACATTGACACTGAGAAGACACTATACTCTTATACTGAACCATGTCAAGAAGAGCATTAAACCTATAACATTAATAGTACGACAATTTTAAAGTCGATAGGTGACGTAATGTATGTATGGGTACAAATTTTTGATCAGGCACTATAAAAAATCTATTGTCATATTAAACGGTAATTAATAAGGTGACATTTAAACTTAATAGAAAAATTATTGTGTTTTTAAATGGTTAATTGACTAGTTACAGGATCCGTAAATCATGATTAAGTATCTGCTTTAATCTTAATCTTATACAAATATTCGTACAGAGTTGTTAGAGATTACGCGTATAGAAAGTAATTTGTCTACCGGTAGCAATGTAAGTGAGCATACAATTGCAAAAAATACAATAAAACGCACATACGCCTTTGCATAATGTGAAGTGAAAGCGTCCTTGGGCCAAAATCATTTTTTATTGTAACAACTTCAAATATATTGCATAGAAATTCTTATGTATGATTGTGAGGTTGAAAATAATGTCAATCGCATGATTTAAATATTTCAAGTTAACTTCAACCTAATGACTTTTTAGTGATCCTTAAACTTGCAATCGAAGTTTTTTACGGTTTTTACACACGATTTTTGAAATATTTCCTTTTTGGATTAAGTTCTTTACTCGACGCCATGTCATTTTAATATATTTTGTAGTGATTACAAACTCAAATGGCAAACCGATTAGATAACTTTAACTGCAATTTAACTTTTGCTAAGGTACCTATAGGTTTAAAAAAAAAAAAAAAAAAAGGTTACCTACTTTGGGGTGGTTTATATGCGATCACAGCGTACAGTGTCACGATTTTCAAGAACATGAAGTTAGTAGATATTATTACGGCAGAAACAAGATGGCGGAACAATCACAGCAGATTGTTTGTATTTATTTACTCCTTTTCCGACATCGTCGAGTTACTTTAGTTTTGTTACGCGACAGAGAAATATACTTTCTTCCGCACGTACAAAAGTATACTTTTTCGATCAGTATGTCCAAGACGGAAAGACCCAAATGATCTCTGCTCTTTTATTTCCTTCTTTTTACTTCTCTGGCCTCTCATCTCAGGTGACCTGCCATAAGTCCGTTTCTCTTATTTCCATATAAAAATACTCTGATGTTAACAATTCATATTTTTACTTAGTCTATATTCAATAGTCTTATTATATTTTTCACTTTCACAAAAGGTATAAATATAAATTATAATACAATCTAAATATTGCATATAAAAGGATAACATTTTCAATGATATTCATCTCGTTTGAGTAATCACACATACAGTCACGTAGTTGTTTAATTATATACATATAAATAATAATATAAATAGTGCTAATGGATTATCAAGTAGGTTCGAATACAATAGTCTTTAGTCATCTTAAACTTGCCTACAATTTGACGTTTACTACTGACGTTGAACAATTGAATTGAATGCTAAATCAATTTGCTACTGGTGAAATACCGTTACATACCGCCGAACAGGCTTCCTATCTAGTTATGAGGCACCCTGTAAATTGGCTAGATTCTGGTTTCGTCACAACTACATTGTAGTATCCTGTTTAATGTTTAGGAATCAGTCTATTTATTTAATTATTTATGATTCGCCGGTGGTAATTACATCAATACTTATACACAATATTGACACAATAAGGTTTCAATTCTTTACCTTTTAAAAAATACATACTGCCCTGTTTAGTGCCAAGTTATGTCATTATTCATCGGATCAGTTTCAACTATTATTTGAATTTTCACTCGTTTTAGTTTTAACTATACCAAATGGAATGGCAATTAAGTAGTTATATATGGAATAATTTTCCTAAAACCGAAATTAAGTAGTAAAAACGACGAGATAAGATTAGTTAGGTGAACTTGTTTTTAAACTCCGTTGTAAACAAAGCGTTTCATATGTACATAGAATTTGTTTACAAGGCCACTTAAAATAGAAGAGTGTTAACGTATGACCAACATCTGGTCCCGTGTCAAGGCTATTTCGAAAAATTATTAATATTCATAAGAACAATATTAAAATGGATACGAATTTTACTATCACAAAGGTGGCAAACGTGTATATGGCCTGGTGGATAAAGGGAAGTAATTTCCGTAGCCTATATTCAAAGACATTTCTGTGTGTTTCCAAAAAGAAAGAGTTGAATAGTTTGTTTTCATAGGAGATTAGCTTTTCGGCGTTAATTGCTAGAATGTATAACATTAACTGTTAAAAAATGGATTCTATGTACTTCCGCGGACGGAGCAAAATCAAGGCGCGGCTTTATTATCTTGAAAATGTTATAAAGTTATTTATTAAAAATAACACATATATTACTTTAGTTTCTAAATCCATCTACATCGTTATACATAAGATATATAAAAAAAAGATATATAACTTTTATCAATTAGGAACGGGGAATTATGTCCCATTATATTTTAATATTGTTTTCACTGTCGTGACATATCTAATACGTACCAAAACTCTAAAATAAATACATTATTTTCACCCGTTTTTCTTCAACGTCAGAGTTCATTTCGTTTCCCTTGGAGAATATAAATCTTATCTCCAAGTCACATCGTATAAAATTGATACCACATCGTCCCTTGCGAATATCAATGATATTTTTAGTATTCCAGAGGTCAAGTTATTTTCATCATCTATTAAATCTGAAGTAACTTATTTTTATATAAAAATATGATAGGTTAATTGCTATATTACTGGTATAAAAAGTATGGGTAGTAATTTCTAGTGAATGATTTGTTGATATTATTTTCTGTTTGATATTTTTCATCTGCTTAGGACTAAAAAGAAAACCCTCAAAGAAAAAAAATAAATAAACGCTACACACACAACAGCCCCCATTATTTTGATATTCTGTGTCGGGGGCCGGAAACATACTCAACCCGCGACCTGTGGCGCTTAAGGAAGGTTCGCTACCGCTGCGCCACAAAGTAAAAATACCCGTAATCATTGCATTAAATTTTTTTTGTGTATCTATGCGATTACATTATTTTATTTTTTAGTTGGATTGCTTACTGTAGATAAATAATAGAAACGAATTCATGGGAATGTAAAAAAATATTTATGAATCCAATAATCAAATATAGCTCTCGGAAAGCCTAACGGTATCAATTAAGTACTTAATGTAATAACCAAAAACTGTCTAATATAATATTACTTTATTCGTGTCAATTTGTATTTTATTACTCTAGAAATAAGAGAATGGAATAAAAAATAATTAGAGTAAAGACTTATTTTAATTAGAATGTTAATAATTATGCCAGCCGTTATGAGTTTTGTTTTATTTGTAGACGTATTTGTCTTTGAATCTTCCATGGAACGAGCCGTCTTGAAACTTTTGTTTGAACAAAACAAACTGAGTTTCAGGGTTTGCTGGGCTGTAATTTGTAATTAAGAAAATGTATTTCAAATATTTCGTGGAATACCTAATTAAAGTATTTTAGAAGTCTCCATATAACCTTTTCTTAGTTTTGTTTTTTTTTTTGTTAGAGGGGACAAACGCCCATAAACATCTGCAATACCAGAGTTCATGCAGGTGCGTTGCCGACCTTTAAGATGCAACTGGTTATACGCTGGTTGACCTCCAAAAGCGGCTTATGAGCAGTCACTTCACCAACGTACAGTATTAGCTAAGTAGGTGGCCATTGGATATAATGGAAAAAGTTATTGAAAAATTTTCTCGTACATGAAGTACGTTTATTCGCGAAAGTATATTTATTATTAGATAAATGGAAAACTTTCAATGCAGGGAATGCTGAAACAAAAGAAAGTGATAGAGAACGAAAATACAAGGGTAAGAAAGGAACGTCTGAGTTTTCGGCCTCCGGCGCTCGTACCTGCTCGTACATCAAACGGATACTGTTACTTCACGTCAATATTCTGTGCGAGGGTATACTGTAATGCATGTTAAAATCAGCAAACAGAATACATAGCAAAGCATCAAACGGTAGGAAAGTAGGAGGTCTTCATATTAACCTTTGAAACTTCCGGCCCCGCAAAAATGGGATACCTCGCCCTACGATAAAAAAATTAAAAAAATTGTAAAGAAAATTAAATAATTCGACGTTTTAGATATAAGCCTTATTGAATTAGCTTTTATTCCATAATAGACATTTAAGGATAAACGGGATCTAGAATAGTTACAAAACAACAAGTTAACAGTAAATGATAAAGAAAACGCTTGTATGGATTTTATCTTAATAATTTCGCTCGAAATGGTGTTATTAAAAAGTAATAAATTATTTTGATTTGCATTTCTTGGTAGCCCTACATTATGTTAGGCTATAGACGCTATCTCCTTATTTTCCAGGCTTGCCTCGACTGGATTGGAATTAACAAACATGTTTGAAAGTTGCTATCGTCTCTCTTCTAGTCACGATCCCAGTTTCATACATTGCTATTCCAATTTAACCCTAAACTTTATAAGTTATGGTGTATTTTACCTCGATATATATCTTATGAATTAGGAAATGATGATAAGCATTTAAAATTATTTCTTCGTGTAGATTTGAAAATTTAATGCTAATAATTATTATGCTGTAAGTACTTTAATACTACAAAATCTAAAACTAAGAATTTCATGGACGGAGCCATAGCATGTTGCCGCTCTTGTAACGTTATTTCAAAGGAGGTATTGTTATCTTAGTCTATTGCTCGAAGCACTAATACGAGTAAAAGAAATAGATATATATACGTTTGGCAATATATTTTTTTAATTCTTAAATGCCAATAATGGCATGTTTTATACCCGGTCAAGACTATCAATTTTATAGAAAATTTGACATTAGGCACTCATAAAATACGTAAAATATTGGCACGCGGTTTTTATCTATTGTTCCTTCTATCGTCTTTCTCTTTCCACGACAAAATCTATTACACGATAATAATTGCGCTAATGTCATTAATCAACGATTTCTAATATTGACCTATCACGCAGTTTTGGTAATTTCATAAACGTAAATGTCTAAGAAGATTTGATGACATTAGGATCACGTGCCCTTAAAATATATTAAGAAATGTAATAAGAAAATAATTCGATAATTTCTCTGATCTCGGTACGAAATTTAGAATCAAACGATACTGTTTGCATGTTTTTGTTGGTCACGATTGTTGTTTGCGATTTAAGAACAACTATAAAATAGAGAGAAAGAATTGCAAAACTTTTTTGTTTCTCGAACGTTGTTAGAAATAAAAATTATATGCTGAGTTTCGTTGGGAAAGTTTGATAAAGTATACGGCCAAACTTTTTAGCCTTTTCTTTTGTGTTTGTTTTGCCAATAATAACTAGTAGACATGGGTAATATATTTTGTCCCGAAATTCTATCCCGAACCTCCTTTAAAATTAAGGGCCTTAAACGATTGTCGTGATTCTCGACACCAGAAACGATACTTCTATAGTATTTAAATATTGAAGTTAAATAATTACATACATACAAATAGGAATATCCTACTATATTAATAATGTAATAATAAATGTGAAAGTTTGTTTGGATGGATGGATGTTTGTTAATTATTTACGCAAAAACTACTGGAGAGATATGGATGAAATTTGGTATGGTACACATAGCTTATTACCTGGATTATCATATAAATAAAATTGTAATAAAGTTTTGGGTTCCCGTGGGATCATCAAAAAACTACATAACGAGAGCGGAGCCGTGGGCTCAGCTACTATTCAATATGGTTAAGATACTCATGCTACTAAAACACGAAAGTATACTGCTTGTTACCAAATACTACTAATTAGTGTATATATAGCATCTTCTGTAACGGTCATGTTAATAGTACGTACACTACTCAATCACAAGTGGATGATTTTCTAACATGAAGTGGCATGTTATGTTTGGAAGAGGTAGTATTCTTTAGGATTCCTGAATGTGCTCGCTTATTAGCATGCTAGAATGTGTAGAAATGCTTCTAATTAGCATGTTAATCGCAAGTAAATGTTTACAGTTTCGTTCGCTCGTTTTATGTTCGAAGTCATGATTTTGTTAATAGCATGTGACCTTTTGTTAAGCCAAAGCCGTTCATCACTTTTCATTGACCTGTCAGACTATAAATGATTGTGTACTATAATTATATCGAGATTATAATTAATCATTTTTAAATACATATTGACCACTTTCACTATTTACATTCGCTATTACTATTTATTTAATATTTGTCACGGAGTAGTAATATTGTATCTGTATAGTATTAGCACTTCATTCGGTGAGAGCTCCTTAGGCCCAAATTTACAACCATTTTTTCTATTCCTTTCGAAGTTAATCTTTGAATAACTGTGTAGCACCTTTTTGGCTCATCGCGCTGTTTGTGAAAAATTATTATTGGAATTATTTTGTGATATTCAAATACTTTTAGCAGCTTTTCTGTCGTATTATTAAATATTTTTTATTATTTTTATGTGATTTTTCTCCTAGCTTATTTTTAAGTCCATTCTTTCTTCTTTAAGTATATGGCTTTTGAACTAAGAAAAAAGCTTGTTATAATAAAAGCAGACGGTGACGACGTTGTGGCGCAGCGGTAGCGAACCTGCCTTACGTGCCATAGGTCGCGGGTTCTATTCCTGCTCGGAGCAAATGTTTGTATGGATCATACAGGCATGTTTTCGGGTCTGGGTGTGTTTGTCCTTATCATTGTATAGTTTTGAAAAAGTTAAATATTCATTTTGGACATAGTCAAAATTAACTGAAAGTATTTTAGACTATGATAACAGTGTTTCAATTGATTCAGTAAAGAGACGAGTAACACAGACCAAAATGATTCAGGATCTAGACAAAAATCATATGCCAAGAATTTTATCATTGATTTCAACATAATACAAACAATAAACAAACAAATACGTATAAGCAAAATAATACCATAACTACAATAGGTTACAACATTTCTGGGGTAACATGGGGTTTTACTTCCAACGGTTTTATTATTGCTTAATAGTGCTGGGAATGGAACCATTATATCGGATTAATTGCGAGCATTCCGTTATCATAATATTATGAAACAAACGTACGATTTTCATATTTTGTTTTTGAAATATTTCATTCATTGTAATGTAAGAAAATTATGTTACCAGATAAAAGTAAATAAGTATTATCTAGACAGTTTCGCCTAGATCTTAATTCTGATATGTAAGTTTGTAATGAAACAGACTTTTAAGTATTAGACGACATATAATAGTCTGGTGAAAGATAAATAAATAATAAATAAATAAACGTTCCACACTCAACCGCCCCCATTAGGATAGTAATATCCTGTGTCGGGGGTCCGGAAACATTCACTATGACAAGGACAAATACACCCAGAAGACCGGAAAATATGCTTGCATGGTCAATACAAACATATTATGCTCCGAGCGGGAATCGAACCCGCGACCTGTGGCGTTTAAGGTAGGTTCGCTACCGCTGCGCCACAACGTCGTCGAAAGATTTTATTTTGTAAATAGTTTTTGTCGACGGCTACGTCCGATGCGATTTTTAATAAGACATCCTTATTGCAATAGAAATAAATGGTTACCGATACAAATTTTCATCCGCTTTTTAATTTTTTTTCCGCTCAACATAACTGAATGAAGATAGAATGACCAAGTTCGTTAGTAGTTCTGAGAGAGTGTGCTATAGTATATTTTACTAAGTTTGCGGTGGAGTAAATTAGCTCGCTCGACCTTATCTATATCTATTCTTTAAAAATCTGTGCTAAGGTGCTTTCCAACAATGCACATAGTGCACATATGACGTATCAAAAATAAGTAAAAAGCAAACTAAATAAGATTTTAAAACTTTTTTCCATTTCAACTTTTCTCTTATAAAATCCCATACCACAGCCATAATCTAATATGATTATAGTGTAGGTCAGTGAAGGCTGAACCGAAATGAAAGTATTATTACTATTACGTAATCCAGTAACTAGTATTAGCTTGGTTACGTCGTAAATTGTAACTGTAGGTTAAGTGTTATTAGATAAATGGATGTCGGAAAGTAATTCGTACGTTGAAAAAGTGATTGAGTATCGTAGCAAAATGTTATTCTTTATGACATGTATCTTTTAAAGAGGTTTATCAATTCGTTCATCTATTATTTGGATGTTATGCGATGTCTACAAACAGCGTTGGTTGTGAACCGGTTTTCATTATTTATTTTATTAAATATGATGATCTGTTGGACTTCGGAGTCTTAATCTGTTCAAAATATAAGAATTAGTCTCGTGATCATCGACATTGTCATTGTGCGTCTAATGCCTTTTTAGGGTTCCCCAGCCCAATGGCAAAAACGGGACCCTTGTAGTTTTGTTATGTCCGTCTGTCCGTCAGTATATCACAGTCATTTTACTCGGAGACCATTCGCTCTATCTATACGAAATTTAACAAATATGTGTATTCTGTGAACCGCACAACGATTCTGTAATGAAATCTTAAAATATATAAGAACTAAGGGTAGTAGTCCATACATGTAACTGAGTGTTGAAAAAAAAATTCAACGTATGTCAACGTGTGAGATATTTTTGGATAGGTCTTTTAAAATGATAGAAGGTTTGATTTTGACTTTTCCATTAAGTCAGTAGTTATTGAGATATTAGCTCCTATTAGTCATAAAAATTGTTTAGGTTCAAAAAGCGATCGATCGCCGTTTTTTATTTTGATCTCCATATCTGTAATTAAATACATGTCTCTGCTCCGTTGTCATATGTAAGTCCATTTTTTTATGTTACAAGTGGGCAAACAAGCATACAGCTAATGGTAAGTGGTTGCCGTAGCCTATGAGCGCTTGCAGCACCATTAGTAGGCGCCACTCACGCGTTGCCAACCTCGAGATATTAGTTCTTAAATCTCCTCTGCCCGGTAATTTCACTAGCGTACAATGCCCTTCAAACCGGAACATAGTAATGCCTAAGCACTACTATTTGGCAGCAGAATATTTAACACTGCGGTGGTACCTACCTAGCCGGCCTCTTGCAACAAAAGACCTACCACTGTGTCAGATTGCACTGGTGGAATAATCTCTGCTGTGACAGAGGTTATCCCAACAGCGGGCGATGGGGTCGTCACATCCCGACGCTGGGGAAAATCTTACAGAGAACCGGCCACCAGAATCTACCAGTCAATGTACTGTACATAGTAATGGCTGACCTCGGTACAGTCAATACTGTCCATTATATGACCTCGAATAACTTCAATTGGTTATGTAAATAATCGACAATCAATGTCTGTCTAGACTTCGGCAACAATTACACACAAATATTTTAATTTTTTACATATTACGTATACACTATGATACGTTTATTATTTTTTTATTTTACAATATATTATTAGATAACTTACATAAATTTAATTTAAAATAAGTGAGCAACAGATTTTTTATTAATAACCGGTTCGAATACATTCGCCGGATAGCACGTGCAAGTTACGTAATATAGGTTTTACATTTAAGCAATTTGATTTTATTTGGTGCTTTCATATTAGCCTCCAGCGCTGCTCTCAAAATTGTGAATAATCATCCTTTTTAGAGTTCCGTAGTCAAATGGCTAAACCGGAACGCTTATGATTTCGTCAAGTCCGTCTGTCCGTCTGTCCGTCTGTCCGTATGTGACAGTCATTTTACTCGGATATTATTGGGTCTAACTATACAAAATTTAGGAAGTAGGTGTGTAGTGAAATCCTATAACATATAAAAATTAAGGGTACATGTAAATTTTAGTTAAAAAAAATTTCAACGTAAGGCAACGTGTGACTTATTTTTGGTTTAATTTTGACGTTTTTTGATTAAGTCAGTAGTTGTTGAAATGTTAGCTCCTGAAATCATAAGAATTGTGATTCATAATACGTTATTATTCAAAGACAGTATTCAACGACATTTATTTTGAAG
Source organism: Hestina assimilis (assembly GCA_023373885.1). NCBI lineage: Eukaryota > Metazoa > Arthropoda > Insecta > Lepidoptera > Nymphalidae > Hestina > Hestina assimilis. Next base: position 9,211,598 of record CM041747.1, on the reverse strand, counting down.
AAGAAGAAGAAGAAGGTTGTCCCAGAACTTTGTTTTTCATATTACTTTTAATAAATAAGGACTATTATATTTTGCGGTCGATTTCATATTCGTTAATATTTTCCCTTAAGTTTCTTCATCATCAAGCTGCGGAACTGCTGCTTTAGTTTCCACCATCCGTGGTCCACCACGCACTTGACTGGTAATTATTGTTCATACTATAATGTCTCATGTTCGTGACAAAATACTACGTAATACACGAGTTAAAATGACAACTAAAATAGTAATATTAGTTTGTTTTAGGATAAAACATTCTATAAAAAAACCGGCCCAGTGCGTGTCGAACCCTATAGTTTTGATACTAAATTTATTTTTATTATTTTTTATTACAGCCGAAATACACATCATCACACTATTCTATGAAAACTCCAACTATTTGTCTATTATAGACAGTTCAAGAGATACAGCAGTATTTGTGAAAATTTCATGTTTCTCTCTACCTATTTCCGTTCGTCCCATCGTCCCGATGGAAAGCGGGGACTTAGTGATAGGGTTCAGCTGCTTGCTTCCTTGCAAATTCCTTGCTCAACTGCGGTTATTTTGGTTTAATTTTATTTCATAAATGTTTATATTACCCGTTTTTATAATTTAATATAAGATTCACTCTTAAGTCTGTGGTCATGGCAAAGTCAAATTATTCGTAAATTATTTTTAATATTATGATGGTCGGATATTATGTTTTTATTTCATTATTTCTAAGAAAACGAATTTACCCAGATGTTTGGTGTTCTGAAGCCTCATTCAATTAATTTTAATTAAATGGAAAAATAAAAACAGCGAATATTTTATTGTATATAACAGTGTAATCAATTAATCATTGACAATGAATTTATGATGAAAATGTTTTAATTCATATATAGATAGATTTTGTTACATATTACAATTATATTATATCAAACACTTTTTATAGTGGTTTCATCTCACGAATGCGGTTTAATGTTAGTCGTGAGTGTATCTCGGGATCGCTCTGATTCGCTCGAGTCGCCGATCGGGCTACTAATGCTTATTGTTTTACATCAACATTTGTCAAGAGTGTCCATACACATCACAACTAAAAGCATACCTCTGTTTTTTACAGAATGAATGAAGCGGCTAGATCCCGACGGTTCTACACATCCCTCGCTACTCATTTTCGCACATCTCTTACGGAAACACAGCCTTAATGTAGAGAACTAGTCTACTCATTTTACCATGTTTCTATTGCTCATCTACACCGTATACTCCTGCATTGGTGGCAACGAACAGTTATCAATAATAAACAAATAAACACGACGCACTCAATGGTCCACATTGGGTAGTAATATTCTTGGTCGCGGCACCAGCATCACACACAAACACAGACCGCAACCCATGCCTGTAGTTTCAACACAAATATCTGCCCCGAGCGGGCACTGTCCCACAACGATCATCATGCTAAGGTATGACTTTGGAGTCACTAGTGAATAGAGCGTGAGCTGGTTCAATACCTATTGCAATATTGAACACTTATAAAAAATAGAGTTATTAAAATAAAAAGACACATCATTAGGTACAATACAGATAATAATGTGTATAGCGCTTATGTGCTCATAATAATCGACTATACTATAATATAATCGTAATGAGATTTCAAATGTTTTATTATAATGTTAATACATTATCAAGTGGGTTATTGCTTTTTTATTAACTTTACGTTATATAGACCTGTATAATTGATTTTTATAACTGATACTCTAGAGTCTATTATATTTTATGGTATTAGTGGTGTACGTGAAATATATAGCTTTTAATATAAAATCAATCATGAAATATTTATTACCCATTTGTAAACTATATTACTAATTGACGACGTTGTGGCGCAGCGGTAGCGAACCTGCTTTAAAGGCCACAGGTCGCGGGTTCAATTCCCGCTCGGAGCATAATATGTGTGTATTGGCCATGCAAGCATATTTTCCGGTCTGGGTGTATTGGTCCTTGGCATTGTGTATGTTTCCGGACCCCCGACACAGGATATCAATATCCTAATGGGCCGTTGAGTGTGTAGCGTTTATTTATTTATATTATTTATATTCTTATTACTTAGTATTAACGCAAGATTTTCTTAGTTTGACTTGTATGTAAATGTACCTAATGGTTACAAATTAATTTAAACCGCAACAAAAATCAAATTAACTTATTATACACGTTCATATCTAACTTAGATCGAAGGATTATATAATTATTAATGATCTCATAATTATCTTTCTTCGTTATGCCACAAATATTTTTATAATAATATTTTTCCTACCAATTTGAAAGATATATGGCATATTGTACGGCTTACATTAAATAATAATTCCGGAAACGAGTCTTAATGAATACCGCATTTTATACGGCTTACATACAAGTAGAAATTCCGAAACAATTAATACAAATTCAGAGTAGGAAATAAAAGTAATGCTAATATTGATTAGAAATTTCAAATGTCAAGGACGGTTATTTATATTATTCTTTGTTACAAAAGCGTTATTGTATTTTTATAATTCAAAAGTATGTCAAACGAATCGTTAGTATAAAATTTATTTTTACGAGTTTTTATGAATGTGGTTAATTTTGAAAGATTTAATATTTTATGTTATGTAATTTTATATGTTATTTAACTCTTAAGCGTAATTACGATGTTTTAATAAATGAATTAATGTCTATGAAATATATTTTCAGTTTTATTTCCTGTGACCACGTTTTATATTGTTCATAATAAGTATACTCCTCTTAACACTGATGGTAGGTCTTTTGTTGCAAGAGGCCGGCTAGGTGGGTACCACCGCAGTGTCCAATATTCTGCCGCCAAATAGTAGTGCTTAGGCATTACTGTGTTCCGGTTTGAAGGGCACTGTACGCTAGTGAAATTACTGGGCAGAGGAGATTTAAGATCTAATATCTCGAGGTTGGCAACGCGTGAGTGGCGCCTACTAATGGTGCTGCAAGCGCTCATAGGCTACGGCAACCACTTACCATCAGGTGGGCCGTATGCTTGTTTGCCAACTTGTAACATAAAAAAAAACTCTTTTAATAAAAACAATTATTATAAGAAGATTTGCACGGTTTAAACAATCCTAGTAAATATACTTAAAAATAAGTTTAGGTAAATTTCAAAAAATGCGTTTAAGTCGTTATATGGATGGGTAACCGCATGTTGTTATTTCAATAGAGCGGTTACGGGCTTTGAAGGGCACGTAAAAAGTCAAGTCAGAGGCCTATATGGGCGACCGGAACTAAATAATACTGACACTAGGTTAATACCACACGGCAAGTATATTAAATATATTTGAATTTATAAATGGATTGAGTTAATAATTCTATGAAAAATAAATAAGTGGAGGGCAAAGATGAGTGCTACTTTTTACTAATACGCGAATGAACTGACTTGAAATATATATATATTTTTTTCCTTTTTTTTTTTATGTAAGAGGGGCAAACGGGTAGGAGGCTCACCTGATGTTAAGTGATCACCGCCGCCCATGAACATCTGCAACACCAGAAGGCATGCAGGCGCGTTGCCGACCTTTAAGGAAAGAATAGGCTCTTCTCTTGAAGGTTCCCAAGTCGTATCGGTTCGGAAAGACCGCCGGCGGAAGTTGGTTCCACAGAGTGGTTGTGCGAGGAAGAAAATGTCTTCTAAATCGCGCTGTTGTGGATTTCCAGACATCGACATTCCAAATTTTCAAGTGTGTTTATAATATATTGTTTAATGAAATCTATCATATTTCTTTTTGTGGAGCAAAGTTACCAAGTGTTGTGTAGGCATCATTTGAAAACATAAAGTTATTTTTTGCTAGTATAATTATAGTAATGTTGCCCGCGGTATGGATGCAGTGAGCAACATTCAAGAAATACGTCAAGTGGTAGCAAATCTTAATGTTACCTAATATTATCATGTGTGTGTGTGTGTGCGCATTATGTTGTTCAATAAAAAGAAACTAACAACGCTGTGTATGCAACATTTGAATGAAAACAATTCTGTTTGATGTGCGTTCTTGTAGAAAATATATCTCCTATTTTCTAGTCGTTGACTTTTACTTGAACCGAAAAATTAACTCAAGCAGCACGTGGGTAAGCTCCTTATTATAATAAGTATGAGATACAGTGCTATTAAGAGTCCTATTCAATTATTTGCCAAAAAAGAAAATAATAAAAAAAACCCTGAATTACATCATGTTCTGAACGTAAATATAAATACCTATTAAATTACATTTAAAAATTAAAAATTCATATTTATTTTTAAGCTTAGACACAACAATGTAATCTCATCTTAATTACATGTGAAATCAAGCGAAAGTTATGAATTAGGTGCGTTGAACAATTATGCATTTAATTGCTGTATTTATTATATCATACGTGTTTTGGTACTTTTTTATCAGATCTACGTAGAGAAAGTTATGCAGAAGGATGTAAAATTTCATACCATTTTGAACTTTATTTATAACGATATAAGGATCGCTTTAAATTAGATCATGGGATTAGGAAATGTTATATGTATTATTATGGTCTGTACCAGTTTTCTATGTTAGCAGGTAAAGAGATTTCCCACACGTTTGTTATAAACAGGTTTTTTGCATTTTACTTCCGACTGAGAAATATACTGAGGTAGTTATTATTGCGTTTTTACAGAAGAAAAAGGTTTTATTGACAGATAAATCGATTTCAGTTCTTTATAGTGCGAATGAGAGTTTCTTTGTAAAGTTGTCACACCTTAACTTCTCAATCAATAATCGTGAATTTTCATGTATATTTTTAGAAGTACAAAAAAGGTAATAACTTTCAGACGGTCGTCGGCCTTAGCAACTTTACTTATATATTGTTACAATGCAGTAATTTTACACAAGTATATTATGAAGGTATATTTAGATTTTAACAGAGCTTGTTTTTATAATAGAGGTCAGCAGTTAAATTGATGTATGGATAGCATGTTAACTATGAAGAGCGCACACACGTAAAAAGTCAAACAAGTTTATGTATTACACACAATTAGAACTACATACACGTACATTAAAATACCATTTAAAATTGCAAATAAAAATCAATTTTTAATTTGAAGTTTAAAACTAGAAATTTATTAAACGTTGTCCTTCATGCTTTCTCTGTTTAGAACAATTCTCTCTCGAGAATTTACTTTCTACGGAACTGGAATCAGTTTCTATCGATTATATCGGACCTTAAAGGTCTTGTATGTAATTATTCTCTTTGCATAAACAGTGTAGGAGTAATGGTTGAATCGACCCTTCGTTGAGTATTTATAGTCCTAAGCGATCCGGTTTCATTTGAAACCAGTATCGTTCTTTGCAATATGCCTACATGTATCAAAGTATTATGATAATTATTATGAGAAAATAAGGATCATATTAATAATGTATTGTTAGAAATGGATTCTTTTTCCAGCAGTGGCAAATATTTGTACAAGTTGGCCACATTTGTATGTATTTGGTTTACGCAATGCGAAGGTTTGTTTAAGAACTTGTTACATAGATTATTCATAGCACCTTATTAAATTATAAGATAAGTTCTTTAATTCTAAGAATAATATTTTAGATAAATTTCAAATACAATTTATAGTTTATATTTTGATCTAACAAAGGAGGCCAAGACCAAAAAGATTTTACAAAAAGACTGACTGTGTTTTAGAAAATAATATTGCTGCTGGGAAGAACTTGGCAATACTTAAATAAAATCACTTGTGTTCTCCCTTATAGCGATTTCACAGTAAAAAGGATACGAAATAAAACTTTCGTCTTTCAATTTGGTTATAACGACTTTTTTTGCAACAAAAAGGAATGTCGTTCGTCCGTTCTAAGTGACGCTAATAAATGTTCTGCGGCATATCATAGGGCAAGTGACCATTGAACTTGTAGCGCTATACAGCGCTTCTACGGTCCTTAATTTTGAAGTAATTTAGAGTTTCGTATCAGCTTACAATTAAATCTTGTGACTTTTATGAATATTATATTATGACGACGTTTTAGCGCAGCGGTAGCGAATCTGCTTTAAGCGCTACAGGTCACGGGTTTGATTCCCGCTTGTCTGATACAAGGTTTTTTTGTATTGAGCATTCAAGTATGTTTTCCTGTCTGGGTGTGTTTGTCCTTGTCATTGTGTATGTTTCCGGACCCCGACACAGGATATAACTATCGTAATGGGGCCGTTGAGTGTGTTCGTAGTTCACATAAAACTAAGCAACGATCACATATTTAAGAATAAGAGCTGCTTAAGTCTCGGCCATCATCGCCCGGTGACGCTGTTGAAGCCAGTATTCCTAACAGCAATACAGAATGAAAAATGAGAATGAGAAAAATTGCTTTAAGTTTAAATTAATAACTTCCATAGCAAAGCGTTCAGAGGAAGAGAGGCATAAATTAACTTTTTTATCTGAAGAGTCAGAAATAACGACCCAGATCTCTGAACCGAGTAAGAGCACAGATGATGTAATTGCAAAGGTGTCGCCGATAATAAAAGTAATATTTGTATTTTAGTTCATTGTGTTTCTTTATACAATTGTTGGAGTTATTTTGTCATTTCTTTAGTATTTTTAATATCTACTTTTATTTTTGGCTTCATTTGTTTGCGCTTATTACAGAAACGATTGCGATTTGAATGGCTTTTTGCGTGAAAGATGAAATAATTATATTTATTACGTATGTCAAAAGTTCTACGTTCAAAACCAATTCTTATTACAAAATGTTATTAAATAATATGCTATGGTTTATTCTTCCTAGCATTAAACCCAGGGTCTGCTTACACTCCTATCCAGATTTGATAGATAACTAGTTTTTACACAAAGCGATTTCCATCTGAGTTTCACAACCCTAAGGGCGAACTGGTAACTCATTGGATAAGAGCAAATTACGTATCAAGAATCAACAACTATGATCAGATGTTATGACAACAACCGGGACCGATTGCTTAACGTGCTCTCAGAGGCATGGTGGGCAAGACCCACATAGGCCAGATCGAAGCAGATATATATAACAAACATCTGCTCCGAGCTGGAATTGAACCCGCGACCATCGAGGCTCTAAGCAGACTGACTACCAGCACGCCACAATGGCCGTATTTTCACAAAATGCAATATGGACGCAAATAAGCAATACCATGTCAACCCACAAAATTGAAAAAACTGAGTTATATATGCAGAAGTGTTGGTAAATGGCTGAAGAACATTTTTCTTTAATATTTGTAGGGTTTTAAGCTATAAAACTTCTAAACAACCGTCTGTTAATCATGCAATTTATGTATTATGTTAAACGTTTTGGGTTATATTATATACGAAATATGCAGTTTGTGTATTTATTTTTTGTGAAATTAAGTAAAATAACTTACATAATACAATAGTAAAATCTGAAATTGCCAAAAACTTGACCAATACTTAAAAAAATCATATAAAGCAAGTTGTTCAAAATTTTCAAACGCGTTTTTCTCGAAATGACATTCGTGTGGGTGTCTGTTAATTTCCTCTGAAACGCTAAATGCGATTTTGACGTGACGTAACTCAGGTAACGATTATTTTAGAAAAATAATTATTAATCAATTTAAGAAATGAAACAATAATACTATAAATCACGCAGGGGAAGCCGCGGGCACGTAATATATATAATATTTACCATTACAAAATCCGTCATGTCGAAACTGAGCGTTGGTCACGAAGTATGTGAACTTAAAAAATAAATTCAAAAGCAATTTACACATATGGATAAGTGAAAGGAATTGATTTAATAAATCTAACACTCGAGATCATTTAATACTAAATAAATCTTTCGTAAATTAATATTTTATATTTATACATTAGCATTTCGCCCGCGGCTTCGCTTGCGTAATGTAGTAATGCCGGATGAGCATCTAGAATTCATTTATGAATTCTTCGGGGCAATTTTTCTTAATGAACGATACCCTGACCCTATGATCCTATGACCTTTCTGTGCACTAATAGCGTATATGTAAATTCCTTTCATGATCGGTTGAATAGTTACGGTGTAATGGCAAAACAAACATAGTCATTAACATTTGATTTATTATCACAAATGATACAGAATGTAAAATATATATCATTCGACGACGTTGTGGCGCAGCGGTAGCGAACATGCCTTAAACACCACAGGTCGCGGGCTCGATTCCCGCTCGGAGCATAATATGTTTGTATTGACCATGCAAGCATATTTTTCGGTCTGGGTGTATTTGTCCTTGTCATTGTGAATGTTTCCGGACCCCCAAATATCCTGTATATTACTATCCTAATGGGAGCCGTTGAGTGTGCAACGTTTATTTATTTGTTTATTTATATCATTTTACGAAACTTCTTGTTCTTCCTCCTAGCTTTATGCCCGGTAATTTTATTTACTCAGGGTCTGCTTATCACTCTTGTCCGGATTTGACAGGTTACTAGTTTTTATACAGGCACTGACACAGAGCGACTGCCCGAGCAAGAATCGAACCAACAACCATCGAGGCTAAAGGCAGAATCGATATCAATACGTGTACGAAACTAAATATTTCAAATAACACTAAAACGTGAGTTTTTGTTCCAAAAAAGCCATTTAGTGTAGAGTGTAACGAAAAGAAAAAAAATCTATTTATTGCTATTTTTTACGTGTTAAGCGTTTACACTTTATATATCCCATGTACAGGTTCACTTTTACGCATACATGTCTACAGAACTACTACTATATGCACTCGTACACCGTCACAACACACTCGAAGCACGTTTCGCCCCTAAAGCGGAGAATTCTCAGGAAACAGACTCTCCTACTAAAGATCGTCGAGTTTTTAAAAGGGTTCTGAGAAAAAATCGGAAAAGTGCTATTAGCCTTAAGCTAATCTACGAATGTGTACTGTAGGATTAGAAACTTTAAAATGTGATTTCATAGCAACACTTTAGCTGAGTGAGATTCCGAAAACAATTGACATTACTTAGTAAATTTGACTTAGAACTATGAATTCAATTCTATGACATTTTAGATCTATGGGTTTAACATGACCTTTTAGTAACAATTCTATTGCGATGTTATTCAATTCAGGTAGTAAAATAATTGATTTATATGACTATGACGTATATATATCTATAAATATATATATTATATACTTATACCATGGTACGAAATAGCGATGCATCTAAGTTTAGGTCGTAATTTGAAGTGAAATAAGAGTTCATGGTATGTCCCTTGTTCATTTACGTGATGTCTTAATTTTTATTGAATTTAGTCTATTAAGATTAACGAGTTACATTCCCCTAACATAATTTTGAAAAATTATTGTTCTGTTTATAATACTAAAATCTATACGATTTTGTTTTTTCGATTCTTAACTAGGTCTTCACCGAGGGCCATTAACAATTGGTTTATCTATCTTGTTCATCAAGTGTTTCATTATCCTACAAAGTCTTATTGATTATTCAAAAACAAGAGTCGGTTACAATTAAATTTTTCGAAAATAATATAAAAACTATAAAAATCGACTATAAAAGCTATAAAATAATATAAATACTAACATAAAAACTAATAAATACTTAATACAAAAACGTTATTCGGATAAGGTTTTGAATTTTAAGGTAACATCATATATTACCGAAATTAAAATCTTGTAGTTCGTTTTTTGTTTATCGCACGGAAACTAAATGTATTCTATGTTTTAATCCGGGTAACAATCTATATCTGTCCAGTCGTTTTTGGGTGATTGAGTATCTAAAAGATATGTTTTTATTCTGTTACATCCTAAAATATAATAGTTAGTCTATGTCATTTTCTGACCCCTAAAATACCACAACCTATGCAAAAAATCATATCGACAATTTCATCCAAATCCGTGCAGTCGTTTTAATTGAGTAACAAACATTCAACCATCCAAACATACAAAACTTTCAAATTTATTATAAATTAATGTTAAATAGGATGTAAAAAAAAGTGTTCACGCTGAGTATATTAACCAGTGTAGCGGGTTAAGGTCATACACAGCAGTTGTTTGTGTAATTTGTGTTTAATAACCCAAAAAGTTGAATGCAATCTCGGTTCATCATTCAATTACATACCACATAATAGTTACACCAGCCATGAATGCCATGTGTACAAGTGCAACATTGACTTTTGAATGCTATTCATTATAATTTTTTTTTTATGTAATTGATTCGATCATTCGGATTAAGTTTTTTTGTAGTATGACCTATAATAATCTCATTATACGATTAACTGTAATTGGGATTATTTTTCTTACTTAGTTTTTATATTTAAAAGTAAAAATTAAAAATTTTATACTCATAATTATTGCATATTATAAAAAAACTCCACTGCATCTGTCGGACTGTCTGTCTGTTAACGATAAACTCAAAAACTACTAAATGGTTTTTTTTGTTGATTACTGAGGCATGTTTATGTGTATAATTTGCTAAGGTGTTGTGTAAATTGGATTGAACGTGTAGGAAAATGTCAACGCTGAAATTATTAATATTAAATGCATGTATAAAATAATTATTTTTATTAATTCTCTTACCCTGATTTGTACTTGTGTTGGTTTCCATATTATTTCTATTCTAATCATATAATAATATAGGATAGAGCATGCCTTTGTCAATGCGAGCTCTCAATGTCGAATCGAACAATGGGATAATTATTTTCATCGACAACATGTCGTATTTTCCAAGAAATGCAATAACTATTTCATTTTTTTGCTATTTGAAACGCTTATTATACCACTAATACACTATTATATGTTGACACTACATTAGTGTTTACTTAAGTTGAATTATGGATACAAACTGGTAGGTCTTTGATTGCAAGAGGCAGGCTAGGTAGGTATCACCGCAGAGTCGAATATTCTACCGCCAAATAGTAATAGTGCTTAGGCATACTGTGTTCCGGTTTGAAGGGCACTGTAGGCTAGTGATATTACGAGGCAAAGGTGACTCCAGAACATATATCTCGAGGTTCGCAAAGCGTGAGTGGCACCTACCAATGGTATATGGCAACCGCTCACCATCTTGTAATATAAACATAAAACTTAAGTTTTAGACAAAACCATAAAGATAAAACATACTTTATTATAATTGGCCTTTAAAATAACAAACTGACCTTAGCTGTCTAAATTTGAAGTAGTAGTAATCGTGGTATTGTGTACTTAGCTCTTAAAGCTAAACGAGTTCCATTAAATGTATATTCGAACTCCTTAATTAAATCTTACATACTTTAATTAGGTTGTCTGGAAGAGATCGGTTCTGAGCGATAAGATAGCCTTCCGTGCTCTGTTAGTTGTCCTGGTCCTAAAGTGTTGTTTATATGTATGTTAATGCCTTAACGGAGGGAGACAAATTTGATGCTAAGCACCCATGATTATCTGCAACACCAGAGGTCATGTAGGCTTTGCCGACCTTTAAAAATAATAGAATGGGCTCTTCTTAAAGATTGCTTGATCGTAGTGGTTTGGATACACTGTTCTTTGATGTACAATAAAGTATTAAAATAAAATAAATATACAATAAAATAGATCACAAAATGTTTATTCTCAAAATCGATCGAAGATCGTTATCTTCCTGCGTATGTAATATAATAATGCGTTCATTATACAGGTACCTAATTATAAAATTATAGTTATCTTCACGACGTTTTGGCGCAGTGGTAGTAAACCTGCCTTAAGCGCCATGGGTCGCGGGTTCGATTCCCGCTCAGAGCATATGTTTGTATTGACCATACAGGCATGTTTTCCGGTCTGGGTGTATTTGTCATTGTCATTGTGTATGTATCCGGACCCCCGACACAGGATACAACTATCCTTATGGGGTCGTTGAATGTGTAGCGTTTATTATTATTATTAGCCTCCTTTTCAAGTTAGCTAAAATATGGTACTCAATAGTTAAGTTCTTAAAAATCAATGTCAAAGAAGACACCACTCGATTATTGACGTTGTAATGAAATTCTTTACGCTTTCGGTAGATTGTATTTTCATGCGCATCTGATTTGAAATGGTCCTTACATAATTATGGATTTTATTTATTTAGTGTCTTTAGTCTACTTGAACATGTCAGGTAACAAAAGATCGAATATGATGAAGCTATAATATATTAAAGAAATATTAAAGTGAAGTTCATATCGGTTTATAAAATACTTCATTCCTTCTCTGTTAACTCTACAATGTTATCCTCTTATTTTTTAAACGACATCAAAAAGAATGCATTTTTGTTTTTTTTACATATTTTCTTTTTTTTGTAAAATGCCGAGATGACGCAATGAATATAAAATATAGACTTTAATTGAAGGTCACGGGTTCAAATCCGGATCTCAGAGTTTTGAAGTGCTGCATCTGCGTTTCGAATTTATTTCATATAATCTTTAATGCTGGTGAAAAACTCGCAAAGTTACTGCTCGTTAGCCGCGATTCGAGTTCTACCATTGTATAAGCAGTTGCATCTTGCAGGGTAGCCAGTGCAGTTCGCCTTCTGCAATTGTATTTGCCGCCTTCACATTTGGACTGTACTACCATGTACCATCAAGTGGAATAGAGGCTAAATAAAAAAAAATAATATAAAACATTATTTTCACGTATATACAAACCATTGTGTATGAAGCTAGCAGAGAATTGCTCGTTCTTCGAACTACCAGATCTCAAATACTTTTATTAACCAAGGTATAATATAATCCCATAAATAGATCTTATCACAGAGGAATAATATAGCTTCCTATTAGTAAAGGAATATTCGATATTCCGTTTCCAGTAAATTGAAATTATTACTTACAAACAAACGCTTACCTATCTATAACTATACAATCTATTACAGATTAAAATCGATGTTATACATTATTTCATTATGCGTTAAATACGCTAGAAAGTGTAGTTGATGACAGCTATTAAACCTTTAGATAATACTAGCGGCCCACTCCGGCTTCGTACGGGTATAAAATATATAGCCTATGTCATTCACTGAAAAAATGATTAAAATCGATCCAGTAGTTTTGATTTATTCATTAATGCCCGTGGCCCGCACGCGTTAAATGTAATTATTTACGACATCAGATTAGAAACCTCAAAAATAACAGTATTTCTTACTATTTAATGGATGTTATTATGCATATAAGCCTTCCTCTTCAATCACTCTAGCTATTTAAAAAAACCGCATCAAAATCCGTTGAGTAGTTTTAAAGATTCAAGCATACATAGGGACAGATATAGCGACTTTGTTTTATACTATGTAGTGATATAACAGCGTGAGTAACCAACTGATACAGCATCAGTTACGATAAATTTGTTACAGTGTTTCCGATATAAATAAATATTATATAACAATAAAAAAAATAAACGTTCCACGAGTTTTTTTGATAAAATAGGCTAAAAGCGTAGTTTGTATTTTCCGTCAATAAATTAATTATTTGTGATAAAAGAGAAAGTCTAACTCATGTACACAAAATCGTCAAACTAGTTAATAGGGCCTGATAAAGGGTCGTTTTGATACGGAATTACGTTACTTATGTATAAACCACGTCGAGGGATTTGCAGCTCTTGTTATCTTGGGTGTATTATCTTTTATAATTTTACAAAGTAAACCCTTATATAAGCCTTATAAAAGCCTGGCTTTTATAAAAAGCCTTATATAATTACCTGCGTTAAATACAGGACATTATTTGATACCCCAATTGGGATGATGTACTGTGCTAGTGCTACATGCGTTTTTTGTCTTCTTGCCTTTTCGAATGCTCCACTTCAAGATATCGACTTGTAATGTTATATAGTCTTGTAACTTCTTTAATAAAAAATTCTAATGCATAACGATTTCTTATATCGGACTGGTAGTTTTTGGGTAATAGTGGTAATAATAATATCCTGTATTTAAAAATACTAATAGGTATATAAATATTTGAATATAGTATATACATAGGTATTATATAGTATAGTATGCCACAGATAATTAATTTAAATAAAACATTGTGATTTAATATTTTCAGTTGAGTTAACATTTTGAGTTTTTTAACAAGCCCTTCGCCCTTAAGAGAAACTATCTAAGTGAAAATATTGTTATAAACTATTGAATATTAATACCCAACTTTCCCTTTACCTAAGGTCTATTAGAAAATTGATGGGGCAAGTGAAATACCAGGATAATGACCGGAGATAGCTTTCACACAATATTTATGCACAGGATGTTCTCTTATCTCTCTCAACACACTTATAAATCTCGTTTGCATGATAAGAGCCCTACATTTGTGAAGACAGCTTTTGATAAAATGTTGAAAATATGTAAAGCGCTTTTATCAATGTTATACTATATCTAATGTAGTATTTTAGTCGAATCAATGTAATTTATAAATATAGAGCCATGTTTCTTCCAGCACAAATGGGCCGACTTTTCCGAGGAAGTACTACCCTCTCACAGAATCTCTGCGTAAAGTAACAGTATCAGTATCTTAAGCTCCCATCCCCATTGTTCCCTTCCTTTTTTCCCACCTCATCCCTTCTCCCCTATCCTTTGAATTGTCAACGCGAATGTGCTAATTCAAAGTCTTCAAGTAACGCAAGCGCTGATAGGTTGCGGTGTCTGCTTACCATCAGGCGGACCATAGGCTTGTTTGCGAAGCGTCACTTTCGCATTACAACCCAGAAGGGCCGACTTGTTGTACGTTGAGCTGTTAATACTTAATATAGTAAGTTACAGTATCTGTACTATTGCATTTTGTACTATTTCGCTAAGTCATATTGTTCTACATTCGTTTGGGTTCGAATGACCTTCAACTTTGACATATAAAGGTCGGTATATAAGTTATCTCATTATTTTTACAAGGTATTTCGTAAAAAGCGTTGATTGGATACAAAAAATTGTTTAAATTTTAGTTCCTTATGATAAAAAGTATCGGAGATCTAATAAGAAAACATTTTTTTCTATAATATTCAACACAAGGTGACCTTATAATTTAAACATATTTATATGAAAGAGAATTTTGAATTAAATTCGGTATGCAAAGTTCTGTTTCAAGGGCGACTTGTAAAAGCTAGCAGGCTAGATAACCACTTTCTGCCCCACTTAATCTATGTTTATTTCTTAGGGGTTGCTTAGAATATTGCATACATTAAATTTAAGTGCGCAGATAATGAGAGTGCTGCGGGCCGATAACTAGCACAAAGATATTAACATAATTCATGAAAGGGGACACCGTCTCTTGTTTTTCTCTTGAAATACTTGAATTGAATTGGGAAAGTTTTAATTTAACGAATAAGGTAAAACAGAGAATGGTGTACCTAACGGGCATTATCACTACATAGTATAAAACAAAGTCGCTTTCTCTGTACCTATGTATGCTTAAATCTTTAAAACTACGCAACGGATTTTGATGCGGTTTTTTTTAATAGATAGAGTGATTGAAGAGGAAGGCTTATTATGTATAATAACATCAATTAAATAGTGGAGAAAAAATTTTTTTTGAGGTTTCTAATGTGATGTCGTAAATAATTACATTTAACGCTTGCGGGCCACGGGCAGTAATGAATATATCAAAACTACTGGATCGATTTTAATCATTTTTCAAGTGAATGACATAGGTTATATATTTTATACCCGTGCGAAGCCGGAGTGGGCCGCTAGTAGATTATATTCACTAGTAACAACAATCGGTTAATAGCAGTGCAAACTGTGTTGAGATTTGAAGGGGATACACGATAAGAGGAAAGGAAGACGATCGTTGTAGCCTGTTGGTAGCGAGCCTGCCTTTTGTCTCAACGGCAGCGGGTTCGATTCCCGCTCGGGGCGGATATTTGTTTTGATCTTATAAATATCCATCCGTCTCGGTCAGGGCGTTTGTTCTTGTGGGTCTCTCCACCGTGCCTCGGAGAGCATGTTAAGCTGTCGGTCCCGGATTTTAACACAAGTCTATTGCTCGGCTTCTGAGTATGGTATCGTGATGTTATATAGTCTATAGCCTTCTTAAAGAAATGTGTCATCAAATGCAAAAAGATTTTTTAAAATCTTTAGCATATAAGCATTAGTTCCAGAGATTAGCGCGGTCAACCAAATAAACAAACAAACAAACAAGGGCTTCAGGTTCATAGTATTCATGGTGTAATAATTACAACTGTCAAATGTCGGGAATTAAGATACTTTACCTAATTTAGTTTATACTTTGATCATAATAAACGCTTTCACCTTTTCGTGTTGCTAAGCCAAATCTAATATCTAATTGGATACACTTCTTTACGGAACCGAATAGATTCTATAAAAACTATTATTTATCTTCATGGACTGATTAGTTTGGGACGATTAAAACGCTTATCTACCAAGAGGTTACATTTTAAATTTTACATAATCAAGATACAAAACAAGTTACATAATTACTATGGTGGGAACATTGCCCTACGATAAACCAAGGCCCGGCATTGTCATACATTAAAAAATGTGTAAAGATTCGCTGGTGCGCCTTCGTAAATTCACACCATTGCAACGAAATGAAGTCAGTAACACGCTAACTCGATTTAAGTTTGTACTATCTGTATTATATAGTAAATGTATGGATGGGAAAGAAATTTGCCTGATGGTAACTGTAACCTATGGATTCTTGGGCCAGTAGTAGTGTTTTACCCATAAAATATAAGGGAAAAGGAACAAGGAGGAAATAACAACACTAGCGGGAGTTTGGGCCCAGGCACTCTCACTCATCAAACTCTAAAGTAGGGATACGATAACTACACTTAATAATTCTTTACGGTGTAGGTCTTTACTTGAAGAAACCTGCAAGTCTTGCAAAAAATCGTGAGGCATGTTTATCCGCCAATCAACAGTGGAGCAGTGTGTTGGAATAAGCCCCAATTTCCTATTCATAACAGAGGATTTAGGAGAACCTTGTAAAGCTTTTAATACAATATGAATAAAAATATATGTGTAGATTTATAACGCTTTAGTTATAACAAAAAATTGTTCTCAGATCGATCATTCACTGTCATACATATACTTTTACTAATATAATAAAGTGGAAAAGTTTGGTTTGCTCATTTCGTACGAAGCCACTTCTCGCTCCTCAAATATACATTTTCTATTCGACAGGTCACATTTTGAGAAGGGTCGCAGACAATATTATGTTATGCAAATGTACAATTTTTCTTAAGATATTTTTTCTTTCGAATCTCGACGCAAATGAAATTCTTCGTAATATATCCATGGGAATTCGCTTAATCTTTAGAGAAAAAAAACGTTTGTTAAATTTGACAGGTTATTAACGTCAAAAACGCCTATTAAACGCGAACCAGTACCTCGTTATTTTATAGTAAATTATCTAAAAAGTGTTAACGATTATCATTAGATGTTGCGTGATAATAACCGGATCTGAGTAAAGCACCCAGACAAAAAAGTAATCTACATGTTTAAATAAACAGCTCTTCCGAGTGGGATTCGAACTGGTAGAATCGATATTATTATATTCTATAATTTTGTCACACACGTAATTTCGAACCACACCTTTCTCGAACCACGGCTTGGATATATATTTTAAAAAACTGTGGCCTTTTATTTTAGATTCAAATTTTTTTTTATTTATCTTAAGTGTGATTAATTGTTGGTGTTTAGCCTTTTTATGTTTATGTTTTATAAAGTAACCGAAACTTTATGGTTTATGGTTCTTGTTCTATTTATATATGGGCATTTCGACGAGCCTCTCCGAGTAGCAAGTTTGGCAGTCAGCTCCATATACTCCTTATTGTTCTTTGCGTGGCGAAAGAGTTCAGCAACAATCTCCATTATCAGATGTTTTGTCACCAAGACTTTGGTCTGCGACCAGCCCCTTTTCTTCCAAAAACCCTTACCATCTTAATGAGCTGTTATCTTTTATGCCTGATTATGTGAAATGTGCAGTTAGTAATAACGAAATAATATACTGTTCTGTTTCTCTTGAAAATAAAACAAATAATATATATAATAGTTTTATAAATAAAATGCTATATCTCATAGAGTTTGTTCAGCAAAGAACGTAGTGCATGTATTAAATAATTCATAAAGACGAGATTACGAGATTGGTAAGAGATCGTGAGGAAATTGCGTTGCGTCGTGCTTAAGATGTAGTCAAGGGGGAAATCCTCCAATTGCATTTATTAAACGAGTATTACAGCCGTGATGAGAGTATGAATTATATGGCCATTTTATAATGTTATTTGAGCTCGAACGTTTTTTTTCTTGCATCATTTCTGCTATTTTATTGTATACTATGCAATGCAAGGGATCGGATAGACGTGATAAGATGGGAAAGGGAAAGGAACAGGGGGAAGAGGTGGTGAGAGAGATACTGTTACTTTACGCTGATTTTCTGTGAAAGGATTACATCCCAGCAATACCCAAGAGGAACCCTCTACGCCATAGTGGGACCTCATGGGGTCGCTTGCGCAAACAACCATGACGCTAAGGCGGACAGGGTCACCTATGCGGGCCACCGTCGCCGAAAAGGTGTCCCAGGTAAAGAGGAGTACATCCTTACATATATCATATCCCATCATCATCACGTCCCCAGAACATATTTGTGGAGAGAGTAATATGGCTATACTACCGTTGGTAAATGATTATATGTGGAAAACTTTTATATTTGTACGCTTTTAATGATTT
Organism: Hestina assimilis; assembly: GCA_023373885.1. Lineage (NCBI taxonomy): Eukaryota > Metazoa > Arthropoda > Insecta > Lepidoptera > Nymphalidae > Hestina > Hestina assimilis. Next base: position 9,193,003 of record CM041747.1, on the reverse strand, counting down.
TTTAAGCTTGTAATTGTAGACAGCGTGAAAATTACTTACGGATCAAGATTTAATTCACTTTTCTCACATGCCGTACATACAACAAATATCTGTATGGTGAATATAATTATTAGTTTCCTGTGGGAATGTATTCCACGTTGGGCGCAGAGTCACTGCTCTGCCTATAATGAGCAGCAAAAAATTATTCCGACCTTGTTTTAAATGAATTGTTTATTTGCGTAAAATAATCTAACGTCAGATATTTCTGTTTTTTCAATTACAAGGCGAACTTAAGCGGTCGTTGACTTGATATTTTTAACAATGATCTGTTTTTAGGCCATCATTTACGATATTCTTTAACTCTGTATTAAAACAGTTATAATATTCCCTATTAATGTTTTAAAAGTAAAATTTTAATTTGGGCACATTTTTTTTGGAATGTGCATTGCTGTTGGCCCTACTGGCCTTGATAACGTCACAAAAGAAGGTGTAGGGGTGTGGGTGCCTTTTGCGAGACCGAGCCATGCCTAAGGACGTCATGGACGATGGACTCACCTGACGGTGAGTCATTATTTTTATAGTAATAATGAACTGTAGTGAATTTTTTATACTTATTAGTTTATACATACTGTGTGTACGGTACCTAGTGAGATTTTCTTCTCCCAAAAAAGCTAATGATTTGTAAGTTATTAGCAACTTATTAGATACATTTATATATATATATCTGTCTATTTTTTTTACAACGCTTATTTGGATCAAATTTGGCGCACATATAATCTTTGATTCTATTTCGAGGATTGGGATTAGAGCGAAAAGGGGATTAGCATCTCCAGATACGCTACAAAATAAAATATAATATAGAACAAAAATTATTATATTTGAAGAAATATAACACTTATATGAAATTAATGTTAATTGTTTAAACGAACTATTGATACTTTATTAATGATGTATAAAACCAATACAACGTAACATACGGATTTAAAGTAAAAATTTAAACCAGTACGAAAAATCAAGGCTATTGCTTTCCAATTTAATTTCCTGGTTCATACCTTCCCAAACTTTGACGCAAGAAATGTTTGAAACCGTAATCTTTAATTTTAAAGTAATAAGGACCAAAATCCAATCGTGTAATCAAAGTTGATATGAATCAAAACGTCCTCGTGTTTTGAATATAAGTTAGATTTAAAGTACTTTCACGTTCGTGTTGAGAATATTAGATCGATAATCCAATGATTATCTGAATTCCGTGTTTCACAAGTTGTGTTCATTTCAAATAGCGTCGTAAATTGTATCAGATGTATGATTTACCATCATACATTGTTTTCTTAACTCATGTAAACATTACCAAAATAAAATCTATTGATTATTATCGCTTGAAGATTTTTTTACGTCATGTTTGCGTATATACAAAGAGTTGCGCAATGCTTTTTATTAAACAGCTATAAGATTTTTAGAAAAAAAGCCGACTTTAACTAAAAATCAAAAGTAATTTCAGTACACAAAAACCCGACTTCTATTAAAATAATAATAATAGGATATTAATATTAGTAAAGGTATAGCAAGCGGGCACAAGTTAATCGATCTATTGTTGGTATTTAAATAGAAACGTTTCAATTGCTACATGAATACGTTTTATTTCTTTGCTTTCCCCGTGTGCAACAGCTTTAATAATACTTATTATATATCATAATTATTTACTATGGAAAATGATTAATTTTGGAGATTTTTGATAGGTACTATACATCACATAATCAAAGTAAAAAAATATTTATTTTATGATCCTTTCTTTATATTACGAAAGCAATGAAGCCAAAATACTAATTATTATTGAAGCATAAAAAGGATACAGACACCTTCAATGCCCAATAACACCGTTCCGAGAATTTATAAACAAACAACCAAGATGGTTGTTGGTTCGTGTTATAAATTAAGCATTTTACGATGTATAAAATCGTAACAAATATAATTAAATATCCATTCTTCCGTATACAGCAGTTTCGGAAGGGCTATATATTATAGTTTAAGAGGCAGCGTCAGGCACTCTGAAGTTATTCCATTTGTGGTAATTTTAGTTTCGAGGCATTTGTACCTTACCGCAGTTACCTATATACCTTCTCTCTCTTTTACATGTATTTTAAATGAAATTGTACAGTTTAGACTGTGTATTAATTAGCAGTCGCAATATGACGTAGCCAATTAACTGATGAACGCAGTAAAATATCAACACGATACCGCTCTGTTAGAGCTGCCCTTATGACAGTAAACATGTTTCAAATAAAATAAAAAAGCATACTGTTTGCCTTATGGTAAACGGTCAGAGAAGTGGATAGGGACTTGCAACATAAGCACGTAGCCAGCCCAAGAAGATGAAAGGGTTGGTATATATGGAGTTTCAGTTGAGGTCTCTGGCACTTGCTGACCCTGAGTTCCGAAGTGAATGCTTCAAACGCTATCGGGATTTGCGCTAGGATGAGGATGACTTTGGGACTCCGGCGCTCAAACTCATTAAATGACACGTCCGTATAGTGCTTTTTTTAAAGAATATTAGCAATGCTTTTTATAAGGCATTACTAATATTCCTTATGCCCTCCAAAAATAAGCTCGAAGCTTGCGCTACGCTAGGAGTGGGTACGACAACAGCCCAAGGGGGTCAAGATCGAACCCTCGACTATCGCGTTAACGGAGTGAAGTCGGCCCTTCTACCGTTGAGCTATTGAGGCTTTAATTTACTTCGATAATCAGTGTGTACCAATTCACAATGAAACAACATGAAGCATGGGAGTGCGATATTACTTTAATTAACAAAATATATCAGCCAGTTGGAGTTATATTTAACTGTATCCATTTTCTTTATATAATTGTTTATTTATTTTCAATTGCATTTCGATCCTGATCCACTCCTAGTGCAAGCGTATCCGTATAGTGTAATGACTTGAAAAAGCATTGCGAATATTTTTTATATAAATATAGTGTAAGACAAAAATGAATCCATACAAATCTTAACCTAAAATGCGTACGGACTAACTGATACGTGTTTCGTACGTTTATAGCTGGCATTAAAACATAGTAGGTACCTATACGAAGTTACAAGAAACATTAATTAATAAGTTCTTAATTCTGTACACGTATAATGATTTAATGAGGATCCCAATCTTATTACTTATTATTCATGTACACGCGTGTATTGTTTATCTAAATTATTATATAATGTGGCTTAACTGAGACTTGAGTTGTAGACTTAGGACGTAATTTTTACATATTTGTATACAAAGAAACGAAATATCGTAAGAATTAATTGAACTAGTTTAAAAAACAACTAAGTGACTTTACTAGTTGAAATCAGTTGTCAAATCAGTCAGCTGTTTTTCTCTCTCTCTCTCTCGTCACAACTCTCCGATATACGTACATAAAAACAACGTGGATACAGTGAAGTAAGCTTTTGGAACGAAGTTACTTAACGCGGCTTGCGGGTAGTGCGATTTAGTAGAAATCGTCACATACCGAAATGCCGTATGCTGTGTGTATGCGTTTGTGTTTCGAGCCTACTATAAGTAAATGAGAACACGAGCAAATGAGTGCGCAGCCGTGTGCGCAACTCTCTCTCTCTCTCTTCTCCTGTCTCTTTTTATCATAATTATAACCTATTGAAATATACCGATTTCATTCCGAATTACATTAGGATTTGATGAAAAATCCTAAGGATTTTCGGAATTCGGAAAAATCATCGTTCCGGAGGGGGGTCTCTCGACCGTACATTTTTTTTGTACTTTGTGGCGTTCCTTTATATAAAATATCACGTAACATACTTATATATACATTACATTCAAATATAGGAGGTTTACAATAAAATAAAATATATATAAATAAAAATTTGGTTCATGAATGAGATCCAGAAAACAAAATAATAAAAACAAAGGTTCTTATACATGTTCAAAGTAAAAGGAAAATTACTTTTATGCCTGCGTTCTCTATTTTAAATCTATGACATTACTTTGAGGATTTAAAAAAAACGATAATTATTTTAGATATTACTTTATATGTCTGTTATATAGTTGATTCATATAAGAATTACGTGTTCGATTTAGTGAAGAATGAAGTTTGGTTTGCATTTAAAATCCTATCATCAAAAATTCTCTACAATTACGGGAATCAGAGGCTAATAACATATACTTTATTTTTACATTCATTTCAATATAATGTACAACATATATAGTAAATATAAGATAAGGACCCATCAAGCGCATTCCGATTAAACGGATATTAATAATTTTTCGGAAGGTGTATTGCTGTTGGCCTTACTAGCCTTCATAGCGTCACCCTGTGTTGCGAGTACTGAGCTCCGACTGTGATAAAAGGGCGGCCCTCACAGGGGCTCGAATGCACTCCCATCGCATTCTACTCAATGAACTCACCCGACGGTGTAAGCGCATCTGGACTTGCGAAACAAGTGACCTCAATATTAATAGATATTTATTATTTGTTCACAATTTTTTTCATTTGTGTAATTTTGATGACTAGATTGATTCTGGAGGTGTTCGCTATACTGGTACTTACGATGTCCAAACCACTAATATCTAAGCGGGTAGCATAGTTATTTTTAATAGTGTGAGTGCTTCTGATAAAACATCAATATTTATTTGTACCTATAAAACTTTAACAAAGTTTGTTACCATAAATAACTTTACAATAATGTTGACAGAAATGGCCAAGTTTCTATTCTGGACGACAGTCTAAAAGTTATTTTTCCATCCCTGGGGAACAGTACTTTTTGATAAAAGAAAAGGCATGAATGCCTAACAAACAACCACATTCACATTCGCAATTAATACTATTATTTAGGATTATATAATATTATTTCTTTTACAGTATAAGTTTATAAATTGAAAACCTTGATTGAATTTGATCTGAGCTTGAGAACCTAGACATTCGCAATTTGAGAGAAACATATTTATTAAAAGAAGAAAACAGAGGCCGTAGAGATCAATTTATAATGGAAAAACAAAATAAATAAACGCTACACACTCAACGACATTCATTTCGACGACGATGATCAGGATCAAATCCTTCACCTGTGGCACTTCAGGCAGGCTTGCTAACGCTGCGCCACAACGTGGTCATATTTTTTAAAACACATTATACGATTTTAAATTTATATATGTATTACATTTTTCGTACAATACAATTTATTGCCGGCGAAACCATACCAGAGCTAGTTAAACATATACGCTATCTGCATTTTACAACCACAAACGCAATTTAATGCTCGATAACGAGTTTCTTAGTTGCAACATTTCTCTCAGACGAACTATTTCCTTGAGATAATTACGATAGAATTCATCACAATATTGGTACTTAGCGGCAAGTTTCGAAAATGTTGTAATTTCCATGTTATTTGTATTCAGCAAAAGTAATATTAAAATGAAACATTAAATACTAGTGGTATGATTTATTTATACATATCGCAAGCATGTATAAATGCATTTTGATAAGCGCTCATTGTAATAGATGGAGGCTACACCAGTAACCATAATCTTGTTCCCGAGTCAAGAAAAATATCTGGTGAAGGAAAAATGTGTGATACCTTTGGTCTTCGACGACCCAACTCGTCGAAAATAAAACGCAATCGAAGGATACTGCTTTACTTATTTTTGAGATTCATATGGCTGTGGAGAAGATGTGAGGTAAGGTAGCAGTTTCTTAAAATAAGAGGAAAGTCTACTTTCACAAAAATGTTCACAGCTCTGTCATTATTTACTAAGCCTCTACATAATATAAAAGGATAAGTCTGAAATGAGACCGAGAAAATATAATTTCACAGAATAATTGTCAGTGAGAAGTATGTTTCGATATAATTATTCATATCCCCAATTTCTTACTGGTTTCGTCCTCTCTCCTCCAAATCCTTAGGTCAGCAACACACCTTTGACACTACCAGTGCTGGAAACGTCCATAGTCTACTAACAGTGATTGTTAACAAAAATAAGGCTGTACGCTTGTTTGCCACCGTATATAAGAGAAATGTAATAGTCTGTTTCAAAACTTTCAAAATCCAGACCTTTTAATTAATTTTAATTATGTAAAAGTAACTCTGCCCGTTACGTTTTCACGCCTAAAACCGTAAACCAATTTTTACGCATTTTGGCACAAAAAATAAATGGGACTTTGAAGAATATAGGCTACATTTGTCGCAAAAACCAAGTTTTAAGTGAAAAAATTTACACCCGGTGGGAGAATTAACAATAATCTCTATTCCAGTATAGATGGCTCCTTATCAATCATTATTCACTCGTGCAAAAGTTGTGGAAAAATAAACAATACATTTAATAAATTATTATAATTATGTATTTCGATTTACAATAACACTGTGTCTATTTATACTTCAAGCTTTTTATATGCACCCCAAAAGAACACCCCTACGAACTATTGATCGACAACCATTAATTTGTACCGTAACATGCAAAATACTTTTATCTCTTTTCCGCCCCTAGGTTACTGTATTCTTAAACTATATCTATTTCACTTTTAATCTAATAAAGTTGTCCCTGTCTAGCATGAATGTGTAAATAAAAGACTGAAGGAAGTTACGGACGAGAATCGTTCTAAAGTGTCTCTAACATAATGTATGCAATTAATATTTAAAAAACATCGCTTTTATTAGATTATTATGTTTCGTACACAAAAGGTACTAACCGAACTCTATTACTAGTCCTCAACCACACGTCCGTCTGTCCGAGGTCATCTCACAAACCATAATAAGTAGGGAGTTAAAATGTTCACAGGTGTGACATTTCAAAACACAATATTTTTGATGATTTTGGCTGTACTGGAATAGATAAATATTAAAAATGTTCATAGATTCTGTATTCTACAACCGCTTTAATAATAATAATAGTAAAATAAAATAAAACAAATTTAATTTCAAAAATTGAAGGGGTCATTAAAAAAACTTGATATTTTTATTTTACGGGGTATGGAACCCTTTATGTGCCAGTATTGGCCGATTTTGTTAAGTCTTACTCTAGAGTCATTACTCTCAATATGTTAATTTAAATTATATATTTTAGAAGTCTGAAATACTATTAGGAAATGCTACTATAATGACAGGAATTAAGAAAACTAAATATATCTGTAAAGCACTTTAGTGCTAGCTTAACTATTTTAGTTTGTACTAAACTTTCATTTAATAAGTTTTTTCTTGAGAGTTCAAAAAATGAATGGTCTCAGCTCGGTTGTATGTAAAATAAATACTGATTTACTGTGTCGATATTAAGTAAAGCATTAGCACATAAGGCACCGACTTCTGTTGTAGAAAATAATAATAATAAATACACGCTAAACACTCAACGGCTCCCATTAGGCTAGTGATATCCTATGTCGGGTTGTGTATTTATTTTTTCTTTTTAGTGTTGAAGTCAGTATTTTTTTGTTCTGTATCAATGCCTTCTAACTTAGAGGCTTGAAATTGGTAAGATGTACTCTGTTATCTTATCTAATGGTTGAGTTTAGTAGAACACGCTTCTGAAGAAGATTAGATATACATTGTAAACTTTGCTTATCACTATCAGTACTGCCTTTCATGACACTCAGAACAGAGAATATTAAAAGTGGCGTGAGCATAATTGGACTTGAAATGTAAAAATGAATGAATGAACCTGCCGTAAGTGCTACAGGTCGCGGTTTTGATTCCTGCTCGGCTTGGTGAGGCAAGTGTTGGGGTGGCAGGTAGAGATATGGATAGATATTCATGGTTAAAATTGATAGTAGAAAATAAATGATTCTTAGGGCGCATCCGCGACACTTTTTAATTGTTATTTATAACCTGCGGCTTCGCTCTCTTGGTGTAACGGTTTTTCCTTATTGCACGGAACCCTGATTATTTTGTCTCAAATAAAAGTAGCCTAAGTTAGTCCTTATACCATCAGCTATCTGCCAGTAAAAGTCCTGTTAAAATCGGTCCAGCCGTTTCAGAGATTCGTCGGACAAAAACTTTAAAAATTGTTATGCATTCAGTGAAAAGCTGCTAATTGTGAATAACAAACAGACCTTTCCATTTTATTTATTTTTATGTATAGAATAGAATTTTGTAGTAGTAATGAAAAATAGTAATAGTAATAACCTGTTATGATGGCTTTTACAATCGTTATGAAATTTCAGAAGAAATTTTCGTATTCACACAACACGTAAAAAGTGAAAATAACATAAGTAAACATGTGTACAATTTAAGACACTGTAAAATAACGTCTCAATACGTGTGTATGTGTATCTATCAACATTACGTATATCTTATAAAAAGAAAGTACATACTATGTGTCCGGAAATTTCTCTTTTTACTACTAGTTTTTTTTTTCTACTCAGGAGTAGAGTAGAGTAGTTGAGTGTGTAGCATTTATTTGTTTGTTTATTATTATTATCTGATATTAAATATAGTATCTTGATGACCGAGTTTTCTCTCACCATCACACGTCTCGGTATTTTTTTTTTTGATAAATCCTGCTTTTCGGAAATTAAAAATTTTTCTAACAAAGAAGGAACTTAAAAAGGAAAAAATAATTGGACTGGAGACATCTGACTCGAACCAGGTTTTAATTGCCACGACATTTTCTAAAAATAAATCCTAGCTTAGTCGATTTATCGCCTCCGAAACCCCTGCATACTAAATTTCATGAAAATCGTTGGAGCCGTTTCCGAGATTCAGATTATATATATTATATATATTATGTGTGCAAGAATTGCTAGTTTAAAGGTATATATATGTATATAACAGTGCTATATATAATATATTTAGCACGACTTCAATGTGACTTGAAGTCATACATCATATTTTGGTAAAATTAATTCCTATGTATTCCACTTTGATTAATTATAAAATAAAAAATACCTGCAGCCCTAAAAGCGCTCTGATATTTTAACATCATGATAATCTGGTCAAGGGCTATGGAGATGAATAACGAAATTGCTCAATTGCTCAAGTATAAGTACTTCTTATCCTTGATAACAAAATCAAAATGATTTTGTGATCCTTTACTTATGCCAGTTGAAGTTGGCTGTTGATCTTTAAGACTAAAAATAAACCAACGAATTGAGAATTTTCTCTATTTTTAAAACGGTTAAAAAGAGCAAGATTCCATTCACACGTAATAAGAACATTCACAACAAGTTTTGGTTTTCAATTTAAATGGTGTAAGAAAACTAAAAAAAAAGCGAAGACGATACGCAAAGTGAACGTATTCATTGCGTGAGCATTTAGCGTCAACCTGTCAAGCGTGATATGCGATTACAACCTGAATATTATTTTATTTCAAAATGAAAGTTGCTTGGCGCCAGGAGTCCATATACATTTATTTGGGAGGCGCCTTAAAACATGTAACAAGGATCTAAAAGAACTGGATCAAGATTTATTTTCTTTTTTTCTTACAGTCGTTAAAGAGTGTGAAACTACTCACTGAGATCAACAAATAAATATATTATTTATGGAAAAAGATAGTTAAAATCTCCTTTACCCAGGATGGGACGCACTATAACAAAATTTAAAAATGTCCAAACAATGATTTTCGCTTTGGAATCTGTTAAATATTTGTCTTAATTAAAAACGCTAAAAGAGAATTTCGATACACGAGTCTCCGGAGAAAGAAATGAAGTTACAGGGGTATTGACGTCCGGCGCTCCCAATGGTCAATATTCTATGAGTGGGTAGTATTTCCCCGGTCATGATAGCACATTCATTTCAAAGACAGATATGTAAAACTAATTAAAAATATTATCTTTTTTATAGTCTTAATCATAATCAGCTATCACACTGTTTTATATAAACAGGCTGCCTAGCTGCTAGGTTCTGTCTGTTCTATCTGTCTAAATAAAAGAAACACTGTGCGGTAGCGATACCCAATAATTTTAGGAGTTTCATTCTATATTTCCGGAGTCCCTAATCAGAAATATACATAAGACAAATTCTATAGAAAAATAGAATCATTCATCGTCCATCAAACCAGACGAAATGGTACCATCCTCCTTTTTGAAGTCGGTTTAAAATAGCATCTAAAAAATATAAGCTAATTTTTTGTCTGTAATGTCTACCGTCTATATTTTAGATACTGATTATAACAGCACTTACAAACCGTTTTGCGTGCCTTGTAGTAGAAAGGGCTATAGGTATTTTGCCGGCGTCGGGATGTGCCGACCCCATACCCCGCTGTTGGGATAACCTCTGTCACAGCAGAGATTATTCCACCAGTGAAATCAGTCACACTGGTGGTAGGTCTTTTGTTGCAAGAGGCCGGCTAGGTAGCTACCACTGCAGTGTCAAATATTCTGCCGCCAAATTGTAGTGCTTAGGCATTACTGACTTCCGATTTGAAGGGCTAGTGAAATTACTGAGCAGAGCAGATTTAAGAACCAATATCGAGGTTGGCAACGCGTCAGTGGCACCTATTAATGATGCTGCAAGCGCTCATAGGCTACGACAACAACTTACCATCATGTGGGCCGTATGCTTGTTTGCCAACTTGTAACATAAAAAAAATGTATGAGAGCCTCGCCAGCTTAATAGTACTCATATTATTTTCCCGTTGATTCTAAACCTACAACTTTTTGAATAGATTTGATAGATTGATAAAGATTCATCAGAACTACGTCATGCTATGTACAAATTAATTTGTTCATGTTTACTAATCTTGCTTGATTTTTATTTAAATAAATTCGTGGTTTTAAAGCGATTCCAGTATTTCGCACATCTGTAAGTCAAATTCGATTTATTCATTATTTTTATTACTCACTTACACTTAATGTGATCAAAATATTTTATCTTGGACATGTTCCAGTAAAACGGAAATATGTTATAATTTAAATATCTTAATTAAATTATATTTACATGCTAATTCTTATATGGTAAGTTGTTTAAAGATTTTATGGTATAAATACATTTTGTAGTTATTGAAGTTTTAATATTTAAGTCATGAAACGACTTTTTAATACTTTCCTTTGCAACGCTATCACGTTTATTGCAACTTCCAAAAGGTAATTATCGTGTAACAAGATTTAGATATTTCATTATTTATAAAGTATCATACATATATTTGTAATTCTTATTTATGTTTCTGACACCGCGAAAGAGAAGTAAATGAAAGAATGACAGCAAAGAATAAAGAAAAACTTAGTTGAAAAATGAAATTTAAATAAAATTTAGTGAACGCAAAAGCTTTCTTATCAATCAATAATACTTGTCATATTTTATATCGCCACGCTAAGCATTATTCCTTATAATGGTTACTATCGTTTTTTAGGATTCCGTACCCAACCAACACGATAGTGTTGGTTGGGTAAGTAATAACTCAGACTGTAAATGCAAAAACAAATCAGTATATAAAAGTAACAGGTATATTCATTTATTTATTTATTTATTTATACTTTATTGCACAAAGTGCACAAAAGGTGGGCTTAATGCTAAAAGCATTCTCTACCAGCCAACCCTGGACGTGGAAGAAAGAGTGTGGGTAGGCGTGCAAAAAAAAAAGTATAGACATATAGTAAAAAAAAAAAAATTTAAATATATATATTATATATAAAGGTTTTGCCGATATTTCCTTTAGATACTATTCTAGCAGTGATTTTGTTGTAGATTTTAAACTGATTACCACATAATTATCATAATTATATTAGGATTAGAGCACATTAGCTACATTTTCAATTATAAGATGGTATATTGACAATGGCTCGAAATTTAACAATCTCTCCTCTCAGATCCACGGAATGGAACTCACGTGAAACTCCAAGATCCAAATGACCTCCCAAGAGGGAACCAAATAACATCTATAGTGTTAAAGGTATATGCTAGAAGGAACTCTAGAATCTAATACATTTAATTTAGCATAAATTAAGACTTGTAAAATCCTGAGCGAAGAAGCGAGAGGTCGTTATACAAATCATTAACTTTAATTTATTTAAATACAGTTCACAAAAAATTGTTAAATATTCATTATTAATTAAATATGATTAATAATGAATTTAACCAATTAAAAAAGCATTATTTTGTAAGTGAATAAAAACGAATTAACACTAATTAGTATTACGGCATTAAAATATTATATAATTATATAACTAAAAATTCTTACATATTTATACGTCTAGCTTATACCGCGAGAACGATTTCTAATGAGACACCTACAATACTTACAATAAATAAATAATTAGTTTCTCATACAAACTTATGTCCCCATATTTCACTCCCTTTAAGTATTGTTTTCAAGACTGAAAATACTTAGCCTACAACCGTCCCCATCTACATAATTATATTTATATCAAAATTCATCATAGTCTCTTCAGCGTGAAAGCCTTACTACAGTCACATTTGCCTTTTTAATATTAGTTAAGGTTCTTAAATATTGTAATGAACATTGACTGTATAAAAATTTGTGTATATTTTTAAAGGATTAACGTTAAGCTGTCGGTCCCGGTAGTTATCACAACATCTGATAATAATAATTAACTCTTGACAGATAGTTTGCTCTTATCCATTGAATTACAAATCCAATGATGGTTTTGAATTTTTTTCTGTATTTCATGTACAGCTGTAATGGATATATACTTATATAGTTAAAATTTTCATATATAGTAAATTTGTTTGTACGCTCCAATAACAAATAATAAAAACCAATTTAATTTCTAAATTAAAAGGGGACTTTCTTATATAAGATACATGTACAACAAACTTGATATTTTTATTCTACAGTGATATGGAACTGTCCGACGCCTACTTGGCCGTGTTTTTTTAATTTTTGCGAATCTGATTAACGCAATATGCTTAGTATTTGGTATTTATTATATATGTTAATGTTGTTATTTCTAGCCCTATGTCCTATATAATATTATAATAGACTAAATTGAGTATATTTTTTTTTTTTTTTTTTTTTTTTTTTTTATGTTAGAAGTTGGCAAACAAGCATACGGCCCACCTGATGGTAAGTGGCTGCCGCAGCCTATGAGCGCTTGCAGCACCATTAGGAGGTGCCACTCACGCGTTGCCAACCTCGAGATATTAGTTCTTAAATCTCGTTCGCCCAGTAATTTCACTAGCGTACAATGCCCTTCAAACCGGAACACAGTAGTGCCTAAGCACTACTATTTGGCAACAGAATATTGGACACTGCGGTGGTACCTACCTAGCCGGCCTCTTGCAACAAAAGACCTACCACCAGCGTGACTGATTGCACTGGTGGAATAATCTCTGTTGTGACAGAGGTTATCCCAACAGCGGGCGATGGGGTCGTCACATCCCTACGCCTTACAAATATGAGACTTAACTAAGGAATCTATTAAAGAAATTAGAGCATTCAATTAAGGAGCTTAGCTATTTAATTATTCGCTGCTTGTATCGTTAAATATCGACAAAGAAAATCGATTCTTTGATATAATTAGTTTATTGAGTAACTACACAAGCATTGAGAAACTATTTCATTTAAAAAAAAACTGCTGATTGGCAATCCAAACGTATAAAAATATCATTAATTAACCACTTTTAAAGACACCGCATATAAAATTATAATGGACAAAAATAATTAAGGAAAGGAGAAAGAAATATATAGAAAAATACCTTTATATTAGTTATAGGCAGTCAGTTTTACCGCGCTGAAATTACTATAACTGGAATAGTTTTTATTAATTAAAACCAAACTAAATATAACGTGTACTTTGGCTTGTTAACTAACCGGTAAATCCTCACGCATAACTACTTCTTTGTTATGATCATGAGGTCACAGATACGATATGGGTCAACACGGAAAAATCTAAAATAACAATATATAACGGACTAATTTTATAAATCACATTAAATACTGCAGTTATCTTCGATCATGCGCAATGCAGGTAACAGCTGATCCTATAAACAATCCTTACCTTCGTTTGCGTTGAATCGGGCTGCATGTAATAGAACAGGACGAACATCCAGGCAGCACCCAGAATGAACAGAATTTTAAAGTTACGCCTCATTTTATCACTTTTACACACACGATTTTAGGACGAGTTATTTCTTTTCGCGTCTTTGCGTCAATATTTTAACGTGTATTCTCGTCAGCTGTCCCATGCAGCGCGCGGCCGCGCTATCGGCTGCGGCGTGCGGACTGGAGCGTCAGGCGGTCAGATTATGATTGTCGAGTTTGTCGGTCATGCGCGTATCGGTCGGCCGCTGAAATAGAACGAGCTTGCACTGCCACTGGGGTGCTTGTGATACGAGTACAATGCATTGTTTGGACCCTGATAAGTTTCAGTTGATAGTGAAAGTACTGTCGATTCTGGGAAGGCCTGTATTAATGTACTATGTGTTTTTCAAAGTTTCAATTTTCTTTTAAGCACATCATAATATTGTATTACAGAGAGACTACAGCACTTACTACATTACTCATTCATTTGTAGATAGCTTTTTAATTATTTTGGTCATTTTCGACAGATCGTTAAAAATCAAGATCGTAAGGTTTTAGAATCGCTTAAGGTTAATAGTTCTTAAGGTTAATAAAATTCTATATCATAACTAAGGACAATTAAGTAAATATAAATTAATGTTATAAACTCGATGGGTAATAAAATAGGTATCATGATCCCGTTACAATATTAACATCTATTTTTTTTTTCTTTTGTATTTGTAACTACATAGGTAAGTAAGGCTAAGTCTACAACTACTATCACTTTCGCCAACTCAAAGTATGTACGGTCTACAGTTTGATATTTAGAAGGGGTAGGTAATTATTAAAAAAAAATTGATACATTTAAAAATTGAAATTCAATTAATCCATTCAAAACTCCGAACTGTAAGTAAAAAGATAACAGCTTTTTACTTACAGTTCGGAGTTTTCCGGGGGTAGGGGAATTATGATTATTATTGAATTATAATGCTCGAAATAAGGTATACTTGGTATAGGATAGCCGATTAATAATCAAAAGGTCGAAAGGGCTTCCAAAAAAAACATCGGCTGTGCCACATAATTATGGCTCAGTTCAATTGTTTAGCTATTGTGTTAGACATAGACAGACTGTAGTCTGAACATTGAGTTAATGCTAAAATTCAGAAAATGTTTAAAATACTTTGTTGACCTCCACTGACATACCACTTACGTTTCTGCTTCCTCTTAAAATAAACGTCTCCAATCGCTATACTACTATTCCGGTAAATTCTCCACCTGGTGACGCTGTCAAGGCCAGTAGCACCAATAGCAAAATCCTACTAATAAGAATAATTTTTTTTTTTTTTTTTTTTTTTTTTTTTTTTTTTTTTTATGTTAGAAGTTGGCAAACAAGCATACGGCCCACCTGATGGTAAGTGGCTGCCGCAGCCTATGAGCGCTTGCAGCACCATTAGTAGGTGCCACTCGCGCGTTGCCAACCTCGAGATATTAGTTCTTAAATCTCGTTCGCCCAGTAATTTCACTAGCGTACATTGCCCTTCAAACCGGAACACAGTAGTGCCTAAGCACTACTATTTGGCGGCAGAATATTGGACACTGCGGTGGTACCTACCTAGCCGGCCTCTTGCAACAAAAGACCTACCACCAGTGAGACTGATTGCACTGGTGGAATAATCTCTGCTGTGACAGAGGTTATCCCAACAGCGGGCGATGGGGTCGTCACATCCCGACGCCTAAGTGAAAGTTTGTGTGTCCGGATGTTTTACAACCACGCAAAAACGGCTAAACTGATTAGGATAAAATTCAGCAAATAAATAGATTATTATCTCGATTAACCATAGAATAGCTACTTTTTATTCCGGACAAATAAATAAATGTAACTATTCAATATATATATAGCACATTCAACGGCCTCTACTAAGATATTTATATATCCTCTGTAACCCCCGAGGTCCGGAGACATTCACAATGACAAGGACAAACACACCCAGACTGGAAAACATGTACCTATATGGTCTTTACAAACATATGCTCCGAGCGGGAATTGATGCGGTTCGCAAACGCAGCGCCACAGCGTCGTCAAAATGTTGGGATCTTGTGGGATTATCAAAAAACATGTTACAGGAGTTTCGCTCTAGAGTCAATTCTAAAGCCACCACGGACGAAGTAACAAGCAGATGCTAGTATTTAAATAAAGGTATAGTAAAATAAAAACTTAATTGTCAACGCTGTGAACTAGTGATAAGAAATTTCGGGCTATGCGATAACGATTGCTTTAATAAGCAATCTCAAACCGTTCTCAAAATATGAAAAACGTTTTTAATAATCCTATTCATAAGTTGTCACGGTCGGGTCTGTATTCCTACTCCGCGTCGATGTACCCCCCTCCCGCTTGGTGACGCTGTCAAGGCCAGTAGAGCCAACAGCTACACATTGCAAAAAAAAAGCTGTAATATCAATTCAAAAATGCAATCTATCGATCGATTGCTACCGATCTCAGTCCGAAGATTTGATATTCAAACCGGCCGTAGATCAACTCAACAATTTTATTATGACCGAAACAAATTGTATAAATTTTTAATCTGAATTTGAGGTGAAATAATTTTCAGAAAATACCGACTTCGAAACTAAAAATAAAGAGCAAAAAATAAATATTTTCTACAGAATATTTTCTTTAGAAGTTGGTGCTAAGTAAAATATCAGCACAAAAGGCACCGACTTTTAAAGCAAATATTTCTTTCTCAGTTTTTAGTTTTGAAGTCAGTATTTTATACCTTTTAGTTACGAGTAATTTGTTAGACAACCAAATAAAGTTTCTACATGTATTGCAACGGTGAAATATTTATTAGTAACTTGTAGTTACTTTTAAAAAAATATCTAAATTGCAATCGATATAAAATTTGAAGAGTTTCCTTGATTTCTCAAAGATCCCATCATCAGATCCTGACCAAATTATAATGGGACCAACTAGTATTTTTTTAACCCTGGAAATCAAATTCCTCTACTCCACCTGATGGTAAGTGGAAGTGAAATCCACACACGAAGGTGGCTCATATGGTTGCAGAAGTAGAAGAAGTAATAAGTAAGTAAAATATACCCATTGCAATGAAATACGAAATTTCAGTATGTTCACAATTGGCAGAATGATCGATGAACTTAAAAAACCTGGAATACGGTCGAACATAGATCTTTTTGGAAGTCGGTTATACAGATAAAACCTTTCGGTCATTCTTTAACTTGTCTCCATGTTGCTTAAGCTAGCTCCATGTAGCTCACTTTAGCAAACTCGATTGAAAAGAAAAATATCAGAATTAACGAAAAAAAAAACAAATAAACAATATTTGTAATGAGCATTGACTTTCTATAAACTAAGGACTTCCATACGGCAAAAATGTCCAAACATTCGTTGGGGATCACCAACGAATCTTTGGATCACCACCCAATTGGGGATCACCAACGAGTCTTCATATAGCAACGAAACTAAGTTAGTCACAAGCTAAATTTATTCGGTTATGCTTGCTTTTGACGTTAATATCTTTCGAATATTTTGCAAGCTTGTGACAAACTTCGTTACGAAGGATCACCAGCTAATTTTTGGATGTTGTGTTAGTATGATAGGGTATGTCTATAATAAGTAAATTTGAAGTAGATTAAAAATGTGATAACATAATAAAAGATCATATTGTAAAGTCAATTCAGTTCTGAATAACACTGTTGTACATATTAAATTATGACTAACTACTGATAAATGTAAAATTACCATAAGTGATAACCAGACACTTGACCCCGTGATTACCGTTGTAAAATGTACCCGCGACATTGTTCACCTCTGCTAATAATATTCATCAAAGTTATTTTAAATTGATATTAATAATAATTTATGCTGTATTTTAGCTCTCCAAATATGAATATATGGGTAAAAAATGGGAAAACTCTTAGTTGCCTTGCATTATTCTCTTAGATTGCAAAGCTCTTCAGCACTATTTCTTAAAGTGGGCGAAAACTCCGTTGTGGATAGGACCCAGAAAAAATGAGGGTTTTTTCAAGTGGTTAAGAAGAGGTAAAATAAAAAAGAGGTGCTGCTGTAAAAAAAGGGTGCTGAAAAATTGTTGATATTCGAAGTGGGAGATAAGTATAATATTATGATATGATTAATAATAATGAAATAAGTTTGAGAGCTTCTTTGGTATAGGATAGCCGATTAATAATCAAAAGGTCGAAAGGGCTTCCAAAAAAAACATCGGCTGTGCCACATAATTATGGCTCAGTTCAATTGTTTAGCTATTGTGTTAGACATAGACAGACTGTAGTCTGAACATTGAGTTAATGCTAAAATTCAGAAAATGTTTAAAATACTTTGTTGACCTTCACTGACATACCACTTACGTTTCTGCTTCCTCTTAAAATAAACGTCTCCAATCGCCAACCCATGCCCTCGGCAAACCTTGAAAGATAAAGTCTAACAGGCGATTCAGTCCACCTGGAGCCATCACTTGATTTGACCGTCCCATTCCATGGAAAGATAAAACTAAATACTTAGGTGTCATACTCGATAACAAACTAACGTCTGAAACTCATATCCGCATGGCATGCAATAAAAACACTTTCGTTTTGGGTAGATTGTATGCGATGTTGGGCAGATGAGACAAAGTAAATTGTTCCTTATAAATATGGTGACATTGTACAAAGCTTGCGTACGTCATATAGTGGCCTATAAGAGCCCTATTTTTCGACTGGAATGCCAGTAGAATTAACCTTAGGCTCAGGCTGTCCGTGTTACGTGCGTAACGTACGTAATTATACAGAGACTTTAAAATCGGTTAGATCTCCAAACATTATCATTTACTTATCACACATTACTTCGATCTAACTATGTCCTATCCGAATTTCATGATAAGGTCATTCAAGATGACGTATTTACTTTGCCGTGGTTTACCTCGGAGGTGTATTCCATTGACGAAACCAACTTTGACACCCCCTACTCGGTGACGATGTCAACTGAACATATTCACAAAATTTTATCTAAGGTTGAATTGAGTTGAGCCAAAGATATAAGAAAGTAAGGCGGTTTTAGAAATTAACAAGTGCTCACGAGTACTATTACAATTACACCTGTTTGAATATATTAAGACGAATAATTATCTTTATTGGTCTAACTAATATAATAAATGTTTTTAAATCGATTATATTAACTTTTTAAAATTCATTTATATCTTAATAATGAGTTAACATCGATTTTGTTTGTTATAACATGATTTTGCTTATTAATATTCATTTAAAAATATTACTTAAGCGCCATCTAGTTTATGATAGACAATATTAATTCAAGTTTAGAGCTAGATGTTGGAAATAATATTGCATAACTTTGTAAAAGTTCTAGTATTTATCGTAAGATGGCGCTGATAAAATAAAATATTATAATATAATAAAATTGATTCCTAAAAATTAAACAATGCACTAAAGATTATTCTTAAATAAATTATGTAGATACTATATAAATGTTACCTATACATAATAATATACAGTATAATTACTATAAACTATATCATACACAAAATATTATTTTATTTGAATTAACTGACTGAGAAGTGAAAACAAATAAACAGATAAGTAATAAAATTGTCTTTAAAAAAATCTAAATCTCTTTTCCAATTGAAATTGCAAACGAAAACATTTAAGTCAGTCCAAAAACTAAATTTAATTTCAAAATTAGAATACGCCAATTACCTAACTTTGAAACAAACGAAATCGGGGTAAATTTATTCAGCCAATGCTTAGTTAATTGCGTAAAAAAGTATATTTTACTTTTTGAGAGTTTTTTTCAATGCGGCACGTTCGTCGTTCATTCACAATCCCGCATCCAATCCCGGCAGATACCGCGCGTGTTCCGTCGGGAGCGCGTGTCCCGTATTTTAAGATTGACAGCTCTCGAACTTATTACGATAAATTTTCGTAACTTATTTGAATTTCATTGTGTTTTGCATTTAATGGATTGAAAGTTAGTTGCTGGGCAGATTTTGACATTGGTAAGAGTTTTTACCAATATAGATAATAAGATTTTGTTGATTTAATTATATAGAAAAAACTAATTATATACCTATGGATATAATTTTATCTAATACTATGATTACATACTACATGTTGCGAAATGTTAATTTTAAAAACATTTTAGCAAATCTTTTTGAATACTAGGTAAGGTACCTATATATATTTTAACTCGCTTTTATTAGTTTCATCATTATGTACCAATATAAAGGAAACTTTGAACATGGTTTTGACCTCCATTAAACCGTATGATGAAATTGGAATTTTGCATTCCTATCAAGGACCATTAATATTTTAAAAAATTCAACTAAAAATGAAAATTAAATATAAAAAAAATGTACTTTGTAAAAAGTCGTGGGTTTATGGGTTGCATGGTGTGAATAGTTATAAATATCTTATTGATACATATGAGTAGAAGGATCACATTTTTATAATGTATTAAAAAGCACCCAATGCTTTTTTACAATAAAATTATTTTTTTGTCTTATTTATCATTATTTATTTAGATTTTCTATAGAGGCGTGCTTTTTAATTTTTTTAACTATCTAGGTCTACATACCTATATAAATTATATTTATACACATATTACGTACACTTAAAGGACACTTTAAAATACATAGTGCTTTTTACACATACTTAAACATAGTAGGCTTTTACTTTGATGTCTCTACGCCAATTAATTTTTCTGTAACTTTGACACGAAATTGTTACGTTTGAAATTGGCCAAAATGCTTTTAAAGAAAGTTACATTTTTAATGAAATTATTAATTATTTTTAATATGTACACTTGTGTAATATATTTAAATGAAATTTAAAATGTTCTAGTTTTGGATAAAACTATTTGAAATTTAGATAAAAAAATTTAATTAAAAATAAAATTTAGATAACATACAAATTTAAATAGATATAATTATGCAGGCTTCTTCTTTATCTAGACTGTATTATTTGACTGTAAACAAATTTTATAAAGAAAAAAAATAGATTAGTGGAGCCAAGCTACTCCCAGCATAAATGGGCCGGCTCGAATAGGGAAAAAACTCTCTCACAGAAAATCGGCGTAAAATAACATTGGGTGCCAGTAGGTACGGTTACGTTTCGTGCGATGAGTGACAGCGCTGGAGGTCCAATCTCCCACCCCATCTATTCACTTCCTTTTTTCCCGTTTATTCCTTGGGTTGGCAACGCGCATTCTTTACTTCAAGTGTCGAAAGTGCTTATAGATGACTGCTTACCATCAGACAGACCATAATATATTTGCTTGTCAACCATCATGGACTCTTCTTCGTCGTAGCATTATTCCCGGTATCCCATTACCCAAGGTCTGCTTATTGCTCTTACCCGTATTTGACAGGTTACTAGTTTTTGCACGGAGCGATTGCCATCTGACTTCCGCAACCCTAAGGGCGAACCAGTAACAGGATCTATGGGGAGGGGTCTAGGCACGGTGGGGAGACCTACACGGACAAACGCCCATACAGAAATTTTAACAAATATCAGCCCGAGCGGGAATCGATCAGCCAACCGTCGAGACTAAAGGCAGACTTGCTACCCACAACACCACAACGGTGTCAAACCTATATATATATATATATATATATATATATATATATACATCTTGCAAATCATGTTGCGTCCTACATGGCGACTTTTACCAATGATACTGCGTCCGACCGACTTGATACGTCCGGTATACGGACGCAAGATTAACCAACTACCATTTTTGGTCAAACGATTATTTTTCATTAATAGAATATGTGGACAAAAAATTGGCATGGACTCAATTTCGTCACTAAAATGTTTTCCAGCGTATTTTATAGTTCAGCCATCGACCGCGCGGATTTTGGAGGGCGTTTTTTAAGGAGTGTATAATTTTAATGTATATTCCGCGCTTAAGTTGCAGATTTTATTTCATCCCATTGAATTAATTATTTTAAAGTTTTTATCAATTCTCCACGACTATTTTCTTGCGTCCAGTATTTTATTTCAAATTGGGAGAACGCGCGATACCTTCGGGGGCCGTTTAGGGTGCAAGGTCGGCATGTTTCTTTGTGTTCATGTTTGTGAACACAGATAGTGGCGGGCGATTATGAATGATTAGTATAATCGAATTACTTTGTAACACTAATGTTGATAATCGATTATGAAATTACTACTACTTTATTATTAATTTGTACTACTAATCCTGTTTTTTGGATAAGAATTGAGAAGTCATTATTTTGTTTGTTGTTATACGTAAGTACATAAAGCAAATAAGTATTTACAAAATTATTATGTTTTATGCTTCCTATAAGAATATTTTATATGATTTTTAAGCACATTATTACACTTAAAAGGCTAACACGTGCTGTTATGTATATTTATATTCTACTCTTACAGTTTATAATAAAAGCACAAAAACATAAGAGGTTTACATATGTTATTTTGATGAGAAGGAATCTCGTGCCAGTTGACCGATCATGGTGTCTCGCTTGCAAATACTAATTCTTATAATCGAGATATCTCGAGACATCTTTATATTCGAATGATTTCATTAGTACGAGTATATCTCATAATCGCCAACCGGCCACCGGCTACCGCTAACACATACTGCGCTCCGTCTCGCGCCCGGTAAGACGCGAATTGGTTACCAGTTGTTTAGGAAAAGGTGTCTGTTTAGTTTAAGTACATTTTATGTTCCGCAATACATACCAAATAATTAAATTGTAGACTGAACTGATGTTGATAGTTAAGTTGGCTACTAGATTATTTTTAGAAAGTTATTGTTAATTGATAAATCTAAACATTTAGCGATGTTAATGATTAAGAAAATTTTAAAATTGGTTAATATCGGCTAATAGTTTACAAATATGATTGATTTGTTGTTTTCAATGTTTATTTTTATGAGGGTTTTGTTCTAAATTGTAAAACAATGAATCCTATATTATTATATGCCTTTTATTATGTACATTTATAATGTTATACCTATAAACTTATTTAAAAAATGTCACTGCAAACTTATTTCTTTACACTATTAACCTTGTTTTGATGTTATATAAAAATAGTATCATATAAATTCGAATATATTAAGAATTTTGAAATACCGCACTCTGGGTGTTAAAACATAATTGAAAAAGTTTTAAATACAATTTTTGATAATCCGACTAGATGTAAATATGAAAGGACATTGTTTCTACATATTTTACCCACTCATATAACTATTATTATATTATAATTTATAAATCTACCGACAATATAGTTTATAATAAAATTAATTATTAGATGAAAATAAAAAACTTACTGCTTTAAAAATACTAACTAAAAAGTGAAAAAACTATAATATGATTAAACAACTTAATTAAATAAGACCAAAATAGGAATACAATTTTTCTATTTCTCGCTTCGCTCTCGGGGTATAATCTTTTTTTATTAATGTTATGACGGTTGGCAAACAACCATACGGCCCGCCTGATGGTAAGCAGTCATCGGAACCTATGAACGCTAGCGATACCTGAAGTATCACCTGCGCGATGCCAACCCAAGGAATTGGAGGCAAGGGATGAGAAGGAAAATAGGGAACGGAAAAGAGGGGGGAGATTGGACCTCAGGCGCTCGCACACACAACACAAACAACAGTTACTGTTACTTTACGCCGATTTTCTGTGAGAGACGACGTTTTTCTTTATTGGAAAAACCACATCGAAATGGGCTTAATAGTGTTTGAGCTAAATGGTAACAAACAAACAACCCCTAACCCTACACGCATATATACCACCTCCGTTCCGTTCCGTCCGTCGTGGGAAAAATTATTATCTGTTGCTCCAGAGACAGTATCATCACTGTTATAGCTGGAAGCGGGTTGACTAGTAGGATGAATACAATAATACAAAAACAGTATTCGGAATCACAAGCATTTCAAAAATTGTTGGATGTAACTTTGCTCGCATAACGTTTGTAATATATGTGGGGCATTATATGGAATCGATTTGAACGTAAGTTTTGATGGAGGTATGAGTAGCCGTGCAGTGTGTAGAAGGTATACGGAGATATTCACTGTGCTGGATAGTTTTGGTGATGAACGGATGCGCTAAATTAGCAGGAAATGTCTTAAACTGAATATTAACATATCAAATAAAAATGAAAATCCACGTAAACTCTAGTAATTATATTGATAAAAACTTCATACATACGCTTTAAAAACATTTAAAATCTTGCTACATATAGTGGACGCCGCAGGGTGGTAGTTTGGATAGATGCAAGAAGTCTTCGGCGATTTAAATATATATATATATATATATATATATATATATATATATATATATATATATATATATATATATATACAATTTGGCAACAACTGCATACCATAGGTAACGCTGAAGTCATAATCATTGTAATGTCATAAAGTCCGGACTCCCTAATAAACTCAGCTATAACGCTGCCTCTAAACAAGACTTCCCATTACCCAAAATTACGACAACTATAAATATAAGCAGGTTATATATTGAAGCGAGTTTGATATTAAATTTAATAAAATATGGACAACGTTGTAGCCCAGCGGTATCGAACCTGTCTTAAGCGCCACAGGTCGCGGGTTCTATTCCCGCTCGGAGCAGTGTTTGTATTGATCATACAGGCATGTGTTCAGGTCTGGTTGTCTTTGTCCTTGTCGATGTATATGTTTCCGGACCTCCGATACAGTATAACTATCCTAATGGGGCGTTGAGTGTGTAGCGTTTATTTATTTATTTATAAAAATATAATATTTCTACATAGTATAAAACAAAAGTCGCTTTCCGCATCTGTCTCTATTTCCGCTTAACCCTAAACCACACAACGAATTTTAGTGCAGTTTTCACCATCATAATCAGATAACTTTTTACGGCAGGTATATATGATATATAATCTTACTCGGTGCGAAACGAGAACTGTGTTAGTGTATTAATAAATCAATTTGACTATTGACTGTGTTCAGTGAAGTCAAATTAAGAGCTTTTATCTCTATATTATTTTTATTATTAGTAACAGCGGTCACTAAAAATAAAAAATATAACGCAATGATCGCGTTCTATTAGCTCTTATATTTTGACTTCCGTCAATATAGATATGTTGAGCGGAGATACATCATCCTTTTTTGAAGTCGGATAGAAAAAAATTGAAAAATTGATAACATCTTTCTTTTAAAGGCGGTTTAAAATCATTCATTTTTGCGTCTCGATGAAGAGAATCACAAGGGTTTTTTTATTTAATTAGAGATTCTTCACCGTTTTATGCACAAGTAAATACATACATTATATTTTCTGTTCAGTCAGTGATTTAGTTATTTTTTTTTTAAAGAATACTAGCAATGTTTTTTTAATGGCATTACTAATATTCCTATTGCCCCTCCAAATAAGATCGAAGCTTGCGCTAGGAGTGGGTACGACAATAGCCCAAGGGGGTCAGGATCGAACGTGCGACTCCCGCGTTAACGGAGCGAAGTCGGCCCTTCTACCGTTGAGCTATTGAGGCTTCAATTAGTCATTATACTGTGTGTAGCTTCTATAGAATATTATTTTTAAAATGTTCGCTTTTACATAATAATCGACCTAAATTTTCGGTCTAACATATTTTGGTTAAGCCAATTACGATGACGCTTGAGGGATTTAAAGCTAACCATTTTATGGAACAAGCTTAAAACTGTTGTAATAAAGCCATATATTATCTGTTTAACAATTTTAACAATGCTATTCTTAAACACACTTTCAATAAGTAACGACAAAAATTTACCAATTAATAAAAACTAATATTTTATGCTGGTAGGAATTAAAAGAACTAGTTAGCTTAGTAGCTAATTAGGCCGTACGTTGGTTAAGGGCAGCAATGCACCTGCATGCCCGCTGGTGTTGCAGATGTTCTTGGACGGAGGTAATCGCTTAACATCAGGTAAGCCTCCAGCCCGTTAGCCTCCAGACGAAAAAAAATACTTTTTCTCTTATTAGAATTAATAAGGTTTATCTGCTTCAATGCGCGGTAAGCTGCTTGTTTCTTGTAACTAACATAGTATTGAACTTAAGAATCAAATCCTCCTGAGTCAAGGGTATCAACTTAATCAAAAACGCTAAACCGTCCGAGCAGACTTTGACGATTATATCTAATTTGCACACTTTAGGACGCGTTCCCACTCAGTCGTGACGACAGATGATCGTTCACTTTAATGTGTTTTTTGCTAATATATTTAAATGGAGATGTACACAATACACATACAAGACGACACGATTAACTATCGTCCACGACTTTTTTTTGCTGTAACGACAGAGCGTCAAGCCAATGTGAAATGGCTAGCGCGACGCGATAAAAACGGGAAAGAATGGCACGCCTAATCGTGACGGCAAGTCGTGTGTCGTGGCAAGTTGCGACTATCTATTGTGGCCGTGATAAGTTTGTCGATATTATGTACCTCGATAGGTATTTAAAGTATATAGAGCTTACTGATGTGCAAACAACGAGGCGATTGCCGTGCGCCGATCAAATGTCGCCACGATTCAATGAGAACAGTTGGATACTATATATGTATATAGTAGGTCAACTACAACAAAAATTCGACAATTCGACATACAATAAGTCGTTATATTGGGAACAGCGCGAGACGATAATCGTCGAACTATGAATTAAACGTTACGACTATGTGGGACCGCGCCCTTAGTGTGTATTTTCTCTCTATTGCTTAGGTTAAATTTCGTCACCTTAATGAATGAATAATAATGAACGAATACTATCTCACGTGAAACCGTAAGCATAGCTTGTTTCTAATATTGCATACTTAAATTTTACGTCCCTACATCCTTGTGTAGAGCACCCTTGCACGGCCGTCACATGCACTCGCCCTCACATATAAATAAAACAAGTCATGAACCCCTACAATACCAGCAATGCATTCTTTACTGCCCCCTATTTTTGGCAATATTGAAGGTCACGTTATATTAAACAATACAGAGTACCAAGAACCCTTGCTTGATTGTTCTTGTAGATATTTTTATGGCTTAGTTATTATAATATTGGTACAGTTCATTCGTTCAAAGTATATGTAAAGCTTTAACGAGATAAATATTGGAGAAAGCAGTTATATTACTAACAGTAATAAGCTTAACGACAACAACGTTGATACCTATATACGTAAAAACTTTATTTTGATATTTTATAATTTTTTTAATCGATTATTTCCTCATTCATTTTTCTTTAGAGTCACGGCTACGAGATAGGATTTTTAGAGATTGATGTATGTTCGGACAGTTAAAAAGGACAACTGATATCTAGAGCCCAATTATAAAGACATAGATATAAAAAATTAAATTGTTTGTTAATGAATACTAGCAATGCTTTTTTAAGTCTAATTGCTCTAATCCTTTGAAGAGTCCCGTTGTAGACATCCGGAGTACTGGACGAATTCATCAATTATTATTAGCGTATGGTACCATCATCATAATAAGGAAAAAATGCCAAAACTATCATGCCTGTTGTACTCGCACATAAAGGGTTCCGTACCACCGTAAAATATATTAGATTAATGTAAGAAAGTATTTACTGGTGGTAGGTCTTTTATTGCAAGAGGTAGGCTAGGTAGGTACCACCACAGTGTCAAATAATCTACCGCCAAATAGTAGTGCTTAGGCATTACTGTGTTCCGGTTTGAAGGGCACTGTAGGCTAGTGAAATTACTGGGTAACGCAGATTTAAGAACCAATATCTCGAGGTTGGCAACGCGTGAGTGGCACCTACTAATGGTGCTGCAAGCACTCATAGACTGCGGCAACCACTTACCATCAGGTGGGCCGTATGTTTGTTTGCCAACTTAATAACATAAAAAAAAATCTATTACAGTTCATGAGATGCACAATATAACTGAGTGAAATTAGCAAATTAGAAAAACTTAAAACTTATATCTCACTATATCTTAAAACAATTCAAAATTAGCCCACAACAACTATCGTCACATACCAACCGTATTCTTATAATTTTTTATTTTTATAATAAATAACATTTATCTGTAGAAATTACTGATGTCCATAATCCGGCCCTTACATAAGCCTATTAATGTCCAACAGAACAGACGTAAAAGCCTCTTTTTCTAACGAAACGGATTAATGTTTCTCTCTGTAAATGCTTTGCCCGATTCCAAAATGTTTTAATACTTACTAACGATTTTGATATCAAATATATATATTTTACGGCTTTATACGGAAATGGGCATAGCTGCTGAATTCTGTGTTTTTATTTATAAATGCTCATTTGTTTTAATAATAGATTTTTTTTACACACTCAATGGTGTATATTTTTTGCCTTAAGAGATAACATAATTATATTTATAACATATTTTTATTCTACTAATCATTATATTATAGTATACAGATTGGAATGAAATTTAACGTACATATATATCACACTTATTATATAGATTACCATATAAGTGGGTCTTTATCCCGAAAAATAATTTAGATTTCCTTGGGATTTTCAATTATCAAACGTATGGTACAGGGCGTATTCAATTGAAATTCGAAGTCACGGACGAAGTCGAGGGCAGATGCTAGTATAATAAATGTGAAAATTTGTATGTTTGGTTGTTTTAATGTTTTTTACTCAATCACGTAAAATCGGATCTAGATGAAATTCGGAGAAATATAGATTGTTGCCTGGATTAGGACTTATGATACTTTTTATCCATGAAAAATGTCAGGTTCCTGTGGGATGGAACATTATGTGTATTACGGTAAATACGTATGATTCATTTCTCCCTAATATAATAATTTCCCTCCGTAATATAACTCTAGGGTCAGCGCACACGCTGGTGGTAGGTCACACTGATGGTGGTAGGTCTTTTGTTGCGAGAGGGCGTCTAGATAGGTACCACTGCAGTGTCAAATATTTTGCCGCCAAATAGTAGTGCTCAGGCATTACTGCGTTCCGGTTTGAAGAGCACAGTAAGCTAGTGAAATAACTGGGTACAGGAGATTTAAGAACTAATATCTCAAGGTTGGCAACGCGTGAATGGCACCTACTAATAGTGCTGTAAGTGTTCATAGGCTACGGCAAACTTACCATAAGGTGGGCTGTATGCTTGTTTGCCTACTTGTAACATAAAAAAAAAGAAACCGCGGACGAAATCGCGGGCAAATGCTAGTTATTATTAAGAACTAGCTATCTATAAGTTAAATTATATTAGTGTTAATTTACAAGCCCAGCGTGCTGTGTAGCTTTCCTTTACAACACGCAATGATTAATCTATTATATACCGACATTTTGCTTTAACATGCCGATAATAAAGATAACTTGCAATGCCTTTCATTCCTGACCCCTTACGTTATAGTTTAACAATACTTAAAGCTGCAGTCACGCTTACTATAAATACTAAAACAATTATAATATATTAATTCTGTTGTTGGAGTGGAGGGAAACCGTTGACACCGTTGTGGCGTTGTGGGTAGCGAGTCTGCCTTTAGTGTCGACGGTTGCGGGTTCGATTCTCGCTCGAGCAGATGTTTGTTAAAATTTCCGTTTCGGTCTGGGCGTCCATCCGTGGGGGTCTCACTCACCGTGCCTCGAAGAGCACGTAAAGCAGTCGGTTCCGGTTGTTATCACATAACAACTGATAATAATCGTTAACTCTTGATAAGTAAATTGCTCTTATCGAATGAGTTACTGGTTCGACCTTAGGACTGCAGAAGTCACATGGCAATCCGTGTAAAATCTAGTAACCTATCAAATCCGGATAAGAGTAATAAGCAGACCCTGGGTAAATAAAATACCGGGAATAATGCTAGGACGAAGAAGAAGTTGGAGTGGAGCGAAAACAAGCTCCTGCTTGGAATTGTATGTATAGAATTATAGATTTCTATTTCCACGGAATTTTTAAGATTTCGCTGTCCATCTGCCGTCGGTATGTCCGTCCGCCTCTACGACGTCTGTTCCCATTAGCTGTAACACATAAACCGATTTAATTTTTCGAAATTCAACCCTTAAGTGGGTGAAAAACGAGTTGAAAGGTTGTATTGGATGTCCTTCATTTTTGAAACTAGAAGCATAGAATTTGGTTCTTGGCGAACATTTAAAAATACAGACAGCCATGGAAGCTAGTATAAAATTAAAACCTTCTATGTTACATTTATTGTAAAGTAAGCGATACGCAACGCTAAGTTCACATTACTTTTAATCTAGATATTACACTATAGAAGCTAAGATTTTTTTAAATACCGCACAAATGAATCTCGTTCCATTAAACAAATCAGTCTGTTTCTGTAATAAAATTATACGGTTGCTTTAGCTAGTATTAAGATAATGTTTAGTATTACGTTAGTTGTATTTTAATTCGGTCGTTTCAGTTATATTTCAAAAGTTTTGCGACCTATGTATTTTCAACCCTCTTCTACATAATTTTATCACTCTCGTACACCAATTTTTTTATTTTATTTAAAATTAGGTATAAGAAATTTGGTTCGCCAGTGGCCTCGCCAAGTCGAGCAAAAAAGCGGCACGGCCATACTATCCTTTTCTTGAAGCACTTCAAGCCATTTTCGACCCCTATAACTCCGTAATGGATAAAAGTAAAAGCTTGAATTTTCAGTAACCAAGCAGGCATTGTATATTTCAATATACGGTATATTTCAAATTTCATTCAATTTGAACTCGTAGTTTAAGAATTATGACTAGTCAAAATTTCTTAATTTTGTTACTCACTGACTTAGTTTTACGACACTAAAGTATTTGAATGAGTAGAATATATTGCCGTACAAGTGTACAAGATTCAGTCACACATACTATTATATATTTTACATTTTACATTTTGTGTTTTGATGGAATTCATTAGACAGACTACAACTGTCTATTGACGTAATTATGTTAAGGACATAGGTAAAGTGTCAGTGAGTCGTGTTCTTTGAAACGTATTTCAACATTTTGGAAGTCAATTTTTCACAAAAGACATCGAAACTGGAGCAGTTTATAAGTTTTTGACCATTTCGAACACTGAGGAAAACTTTTTAGCACTTTCTTGATTTATTAGTAAAGAAGTTTGACAATTTAACAATTTAGGTCCATGAAATAATGTTAAAGTTTATATTATGTTCTTTATGATATTTTTTATTATACAAACCACGATGATGGCAAACAAATGTGACCCACCTAATGATTTTTACCTATACTTGTTCATTTAAACAATTTTAATGTTACTTTTTTGTATATTCTTCCGGGTCCCTTATAAATTTTGTGATGTTCTGGTTAAGAGTTCCGAAACTATATGGAATATAATGGAACGTCTCCTAGCCACGGTACTGTTATATATCATAAGAACTAATTATCCGATATCATTTTTTTTATTTAGTCCGTGGAACAGTTCACTCTTCTTCACCGGAAGTAGAAGTCTAAACGTGAGGGAGGCTAATACCCTTACCGTAGTGGCTTAAGGCAAACTACACTAGCCGACCTAGCCTGCAAGATGCAACTGACTTCGACTCGCAGCTGGCACTCTCTTCGCGAGTTTCTCAACAACCTACGGTGGTATTTAACCAGACGGGCATTTAATCTACCAGCAAGGGGCCACTACTAGGATTGACTATATACATGTCTTATTTATTTCTTGTATCACGCCCAGTTTTTCTTACGATGTTTTCCTACACCGCTAAACACCAGATATATTTGGAACCAAAATCATGAAAACTCACGAGTTGATTCCATGGAACTGGATTTTTTTAAAAAAGAATATTAGCAATGCTTTTCAGGGCATTACTAATATTCCTATTGGCCCTCCAAATAAGCTCGAAGCTTGCGTATTGTGGAACTCCAATCGTAAAGATCATAATGTACAGCTTTTCGCCTAAAAGTCTGTCTCAATTTCGGCACTTTACTTTGGAAAACATCAACCTAAAGCATTGTTTTTTTTCACTATAATGGTATGTGAGTAGTACCTGTCTCGAGCAAAGTGTGTTTAGCATTGGAGATTGCTCCCTAAAATTTCCTGCGATTTTTCCGATGTTTTGCCAATATTTGCATCTTGTTATATATCAGATATGAAGTCTGAATTACATATATCTCAGCATCAGCATTCTCTCTATAGATAATAGCTATTTCGTATGAAGATGCATACGTATCAGTTGTCATTTCAGCATCGATTCGGATTTCGCATTTTTCTGTTTTAAATGCGTATAAGTTTAACACTCGATATGAGAAGTTACAATGCAAAGCAATCGTCAAAGTGTGCTGAAGGATGCGTACGCATGCTCACGGATGCTAATGCATGCTTACGCTTGCATACGGATGTTTAAGCATACGATGCTCATAAGTGTATCCGAAACCATCCAGTTAAATGTTGGTCGATGCTGATGAATGCAATTCACGCCTAAGTATGCTGTAGGTGGAATTCTAATTCGTGTTAAGTCTAAATTTAAAAAAAAATCTCATGAATTAATATTTCAAATATGTCATGGTTTTCTAGCTAAACCACACTTGTTGATGTCACAAATAATGAATTTACGGTAGATTGAAATTGTCACGCGATATTAATTACGCGCTAATTGGACAGTGTTCTCGTCTGGTTGGCAATTTGTGTGTACGCTCTCTTGACTCTCAAATAATTTTATTATCTCTATTAAGCTATTAGGGTTTAATATAAAATAAGTGTACGTATTTAATATTATGTCGTTTTTTTAATTATTTTGTTAAGTCCACTGTTGATTTATTATTGGTCATGTTCTCCTGCTACTGACATTTTAAATAATATATAAATAAACGCTACAGACTCAACGGCCCCCATTAGGATAGTTATATCGTGTTTCGGGGTCCGGAAACATACACAATGGCAAGGATGAATACATCCAGGCCGGAAAACATGCTTGTATGATCAATACAAACATCTGCTCCGAGCGGAAATCGAACTCGCGACCCACAGCGCTTAAAGCAGGATCGCTACCACTGCGCCACAAGGTCGTCAATGTTGACTTGCCTTTTAAGAATTGAAGATAAAACTCAGACTCTTCCCTGCGCATAATAAACTAAAAAGAAGATTCAGTGAAAATTTTGGTTACATTTATTTTCGTAATAGGAACATGTATGTATATTTTGTAACAACGGAAAATCAGATATTTGGCGATTTTTCTACATCTGAAATAATCTACATCGGAAAATATCCATATAATATGTAAATACGATATTTAAGTAGTTAATTATATCAAAAATATTTCAAAAGGAACGAAACTGCAAGATAAAATGACTGTATTATAAAGTTACGTTATCATTTTTACCATCAGCGGGTTAAAAGATTTATTTCTACAAATGGTTACCATTACTTTGACGAATGCTAATTACTGATTTGCATGTCCGAACCCTTTTAGTTGAAAATACTTTTTTATGTAGCTCTAAGTAAAACTCGGAAATTTCTTTAACTTCAAAAACTTTAGAAGACGCTACGGAATATAAAATGACTATACATATTAATACCTACATTTTACTGGTGGTAGGTCTTTTATTGTAGGTGGTAGGCTAGGTGGTAGGGTAGGTACTATCGCAGTTTCAGTTATTCTACCGTAAAGATGTATATTGTAGCTAGTGAAATTACTGGTCAAAAGAGATTTAAGAACTAATATCTCAACGTTGCGTTGGTAACGCGTGAGTGACACTCACAAATGTTTTGGCGGGTCGTATGCTAGTTTGCCAACTTAGTCACATTAAAAAAATAATGAAAATGACATTAAAGGCTTACGTTATGTTTCATTACAATATTTTACTCACTATAATTAAATACTCAACATAACATAAGAAGGGATCATTAAAATCATTAAAAACAGTCATGAAGTATGACTTAAATTTTAATTAATATTTACCTGTCTGGTTGTTATGAATAAGTCTAAAAATGTCTTTCTTTTAAACATCATTCACGTAATTCAAATCTGTGGAGCATCTTTTATTTTTTAAATGTATTACATTTCTACTCAGAATTCTTCGTTAATTAACTTAGTACATTTCACGAGAGCCGTCTAAGGAGCTTAAAGTGACCCCTCAAAGCGTCACGTTTATGCCTTGACACAGCTACAATCGTCTTATTATATCCTTCTCATATTACAAACGTGAAAAGTTGTGAGAGTGGATTTATGTTTGTTACTCCTTCACGCAAAAACTACTAAAGGGATTTGTATGAAATTTGGCACTCTAACTTATTATCTGGATTGACATATAGAATATCACGGAGAAATATTAGGTATCCGTAAAATTATCAAAATACTATATATTTTTTTTTTTATGTTAGAAGTTGGCAAACAAGCATACGGCCCACCTGATGGTAAGTGGCTGTCGCAGCCTATGAGCGCTTGCAGCACCATTAGTAGGTGCCACTCACGCGTTGCCAACCTCGAGATATTAGTTCTTAAATCTCGTTCGCCCAGTAATTTCACTAGCGTACAATGCCCTTCAAACCGGAACACAGTAGTGCCTAAACACTACTATTTGGCGGCAGAATATTGGACACTGCGGTGGTACCTACTTAGCCGGCCTCTTGCAACAAAAGACCTACCACCAGTGTGACTGATTGCACTGGTGGAATTATCTCTGTTGTGACAGAGATTATATAATATACACAATAGTTTTGATGACAATTGGCGTGTTGGCAGCGAGCATTCCTTTGCTGTTGACGATTGTGTTGTGTTGGTAAACGAACACAGTGTTGCCAGCTTAGGGTGGGCGGAGGGAGTGGTGCAAGAGGAGGAGGAAAAGTAAAGAGAAAAAGGGGGAAATATGATGGAAATTTTGACCTCTAGTGGTCACTCATCAAACGAACCTTAACATTACTACTTCAACTATAAATTGGTACGTATAGGAGTTACGGAAATAGAAATGGATTAGAAAACAAATACACGTAGAAATTGTACTGTCTGTCATTTATACTGCACCGACGCTGGTCTCAAGCTTTAGCATTTAATTTTATTTTCTGGAAAAAAATAAAATGTAAGTACATAGGGGAACCTGTCTCATTAAGAAATTGCATTACGCACCCCTGTTACATATATAACAAATATGTTCCACGATTATTATAGTGAAAGTATTCACCTTATTTTGTACACTTGCAACATGAGTTTTTTTTTTTAAATGAAAATGTCAAGTGTGCACATCGAATACGGGCACGTATCAACTTTTTATCGTGCAGTATTAAAATGTTCTGGTCGTATCAGTATTTAGAAATATATCACCAACTAAATACTAAAATTTATATAATATATAAATATGCAATTAACTGTATAGGTATATTTTTATTTTCAAGAAAAATATGGCCATTCCTTTGTTGAGTTAATTAATTAATTAATTTATTTTATTTTAGGAAGACAATCGGTCACAAATATGATAAAGTAACAATAATAGCAAACATTGTAAACCATTAACGCCTCTACGACGTCTGTTCCCATTAGCTGTAACACATAAACCGATTTAATTTTTCGAAATTCAACCCTTAAGTGGGTGAAAAACGAGTTGAAAGGTTGTATTGGATGTCCTTCATTTTTGAAACTAGAAGCATAGAATTTGGTTCTTGGCGAACATTTAAAAATACAGACAGCCATGGAAGCTAGTATAAAATTAAAACCTTCTATGTTACATTTATTGTAAAGTAAGCGATACGCAACGCTAAGTTCACATTACTTTTAATCTAGATATTACACTATAGAAGCTAAGATTTTTTTAAATACCGCACAAATGAATCTCGTTCCATTAAACAAATCAGTCTGTTTCTGTAATAAAATTATACGGTTGCTTTAGCTAGTATTAAGATAATGTTTAGTATTACGTTAGTTGTATTTTAATTCGGTCGTTTCAGTTATATTTCAAAAGTTTTGCGACCTATGTATTTTCAACCCTCTTCTACATAATTTTATCACTCTCGTACACCAATTTTTTTATTTTATTTAAAATTAGGTATAAGAAATTTGGTTCGCCAGTGGCCTCGCCAAGTCGAGCAAAAAAGCGGCACGGCCATACTATCCTTTTCTTGAAGCACTTCAAGCCATTTTCGACCCCTATAACTCCGTAATGGATAAAAGTAAAAGCTTGAATTTTCAGTAACCAAGCAGGCATTGTATATTTCAATATACGGTATATTTCAAATTTCATTCAATTTGAACTCGTAGTTTAAGAATTATGACTAGTCAAAATTTCTTAATTTTGTTACTCACTGACTTAGTTTTACGACACTAAAGTATTTGAATGAGTAGAATATATTGCCGTACAAGTGTACAAGATTCAGTCACACATACTATTATATATTTTACATTTTACATTTTGTGTTTTGATGGAATTCATTAGACAGACTACAACTGTCTATTGACGTAATTATGTTAAGGACATAGGTAAAGTGTCAGTGAGTCGTGTTCTTTGAAACGTATTTCAACATTTTGGAAGTCAATTTTTCACAAAAGACATCGAAACTGGAGCAGTTTATAAGTTTTTGACCATTTCGAACACTGAGGAAAACTTTTTAGCACTTTCTTGATTTATTAGTAAAGAAGTTTGACAATTTAACAATTTAGGTCCATGAAATAATGTTAAAGTTTATATTATGTTCTTTATGATATTTTTTATTATACAAACCACGATGATGGCAAACAAATGTGACCCACCTAATGATTTTTACCTATACTTGTTCATTTAAACAATTTTAATGTTACTTTTTTGTATATTCTTCCGGGTCCCTTATAAATTTTGTGATGTTCTGGTTAAGAGTTCCGAAACTATATGGAATATAATGGAACGTCTCCTAGCCACGGTACTGTTATATATCATAAGAACTAATTATCCGATATCATTTTTTTTATTTAGTCCGTGGAACAGTTCACTCTTCTTCACCGGAAGTAGAAGTCTAAACGTGAGGGAGGCTAATACCCTTACCGTAGTGGCTTAAGGCAAACTACACTAGCCGACCTAGCCTGCAAGATGCAACTGACTTCGACTCGCAGCTGGCACTCTCTTCGCGAGTTTCTCAACAACCTACGGTGGTATTTAACCAGACGGGCATTTAATCTACCAGCAAGGGGCCACTACTAGGATTGACTATATACATGTCTTATTTATTTCTTGTATCACGCCCAGTTTTTCTTACGATGTTTTCCTACACCGCTAAACACCAGATATATTTGGAACCAAAATCATGAAAACTCACGAGTTGATTCCATGGAACTGGATTTTTTTAAAAAAGAATATTAGCAATGCTTTTCAGGGCATTACTAATATTCCTATTGGCCCTCCAAATAAGCTCGAAGCTTGCGTATTGTGGAACTCCAATCGTAAAGATCATAATGTACAGCTTTTCGCCTAAAAGTCTGTCTCAATTTCGGCACTTTACTTTGGAAAACATCAACCTAAAGCATTGTTTTTTTTCACTATAATGGTATGTGAGTAGTACCTGTCTCGAGCAAAGTGTGTTTAGCATTGGAGATTGCTCCCTAAAATTTCCTGCGATTTTTCCGATGTTTTGCCAATATTTGCATCTTGTTATATATCAGATATGAAGTCTGAATTACATATATCTCAGCATCAGCATTCTCTCTATAGATAATAGCTATTTCGTATGAAGATGCATACGTATCAGTTGTCATTTCAGCATCGATTCGGATTTCGCATTTTTCTGTTTTAAATGCGTATAAGTTTAACACTCGATATGAGAAGTTACAATGCAAAGCAATCGTCAAAGTGTGCTGAAGGATGCGTACGCATGCTCACGGATGCTAATGCATGCTTACGCTTGCATACGGATGTTTAAGCATACGATGCTCATAAGTGTATCCGAAACCATCCAGTTAAATGTTGGTCGATGCTGATGAATGCAATTCACGCCTAAGTATGCTGTAGGTGGAATTCTAATTCGTGTTAAGTCTAAATTTAAAAAAAAATCTCATGAATTAATATTTCAAATATGTCATGGTTTTCTAGCTAAACCACACTTGTTGATGTCACAAATAATGAATTTACGGTAGATTGAAATTGTCACGCGATATTAATTACGCGCTAATTGGACAGTGTTCTCGTCTGGTTGGCAATTTGTGTGTACGCTCTCTTGACTCTCAAATAATTTTATTATCTCTATTAAGCTATTAGGGTTTAATATAAAATAAGTGTACGTATTTAATATTATGTCGTTTTTTTAATTATTTTGTTAAGTCCACTGTTGATTTATTATTGGTCATGTTCTCCTGCTACTGACATTTTAAATAATATATAAATAAACGCTACAGACTCAACGGCCCCCATTAGGATAGTTATATCGTGTTTCGGGGTCCGGAAACATACACAATGGCAAGGATGAATACATCCAGGCCGGAAAACATGCTTGTATGATCAATACAAACATCTGCTCCGAGCGGAAATCGAACTCGCGACCCACAGCGCTTAAAGCAGGATCGCTACCACTGCGCCACAAGGTCGTCAATGTTGACTTGCCTTTTAAGAATTGAAGATAAAACTCAGACTCTTCCCTGCGCATAATAAACTAAAAAGAAGATTCAGTGAAAATTTTGGTTACATTTATTTTCGTAATAGGAACATGTATGTATATTTTGTAACAACGGAAAATCAGATATTTGGCGATTTTTCTACATCTGAAATAATCTACATCGGAAAATATCCATATAATATGTAAATACGATATTTAAGTAGTTAATTATATCAAAAATATTTCAAAAGGAACGAAACTGCAAGATAAAATGACTGTATTATAAAGTTACGTTATCATTTTTACCATCAGCGGGTTAAAAGATTTATTTCTACAAATGGTTACCATTACTTTGACGAATGCTAATTACTGATTTGCATGTCCGAACCCTTTTAGTTGAAAATACTTTTTTATGTAGCTCTAAGTAAAACTCGGAAATTTCTTTAACTTCAAAAACTTTAGAAGACGCTACGGAATATAAAATGACTATACATATTAATACCTACATTTTACTGGTGGTAGGTCTTTTATTGTAGGTGGTAGGCTAGGTGGTAGGGTAGGTACTATCGCAGTTTCAGTTATTCTACCGTAAAGATGTATATTGTAGCTAGTGAAATTACTGGTCAAAAGAGATTTAAGAACTAATATCTCAACGTTGCGTTGGTAACGCGTGAGTGACACTCACAAATGTTTTTCTCGTATGCTAGTTTGCCAACTTAGTCACATTAAAAAAATAATGAAAATGACATTAAAGGCTTACGTTATGTTTCATTACAATATTTTACTCACTATAATTAAATACTCAACATAACATAAGAAGGGATCATTAAAATCATTAAAAACAGTCATGAAGTATGACTTAAATTTTAATTAATATTTACCTGTCTGGTTGTTATGAATAAGTCTAAAAATGTCTTTCTTTTAAACATCATTCACGTAATTCAAATCTGTGGAGCATCTTTTATTTTTTAAATGTATTACATTTCTACTCAGAATTCTTCGTTAATTAACTTAGTACATTTCACGAGAGCCGTCTAAGGAGCTT
This sequence comes from Hestina assimilis, assembly GCA_023373885.1. NCBI lineage: Eukaryota > Metazoa > Arthropoda > Insecta > Lepidoptera > Nymphalidae > Hestina > Hestina assimilis. The sequence continues at coordinate 9,153,633 of CM041747.1, read as the reverse complement.
AAAGTGACCCCTCAAAGCGTCACGTTTATGCCTTGACACAGCTACAATCGTCTTATTATATCCTTCTCATATTACAAACGTGAAAAGTTGTGAGAGTGGATTTATGTTTGTTACTCCTTCACGCAAAAACTACTAAAGGGATTTGTATGAAATTTGGCACTCTAACTTATTATCTGGATTGACATATAGAATATCACGGAGAAATATTAGGTATCCGTAAAATTATCAAAATACTATATATTTTTTTATGTTAGAAGTTGGCAAACAAGCATACGGCCCACCTGATGGTAAGTGGCTGTCGCAGCCTATGAGCGCTTGCAGCACCATTAGTAGGTGCCACTCACGCGTTGCCAACCTCGAGATATTAGTTCTTAAATCTCGTTCGCCCAGTAATTTCACTAGCGTACAATGCCCTTCAAACCGGAACACAGTAGTGCCTAAACACTACTATTTGGCGGCAGAATATTGGACACTGCGGTGGTACCTACTTAGCCGGCCTCTTGCAACAAAAGACCTACCACCAGTGTGACTGATTGCACTGGTGGAATTATCTCTGTTGTGACAGAGATTATATAATATACACAATAGTTTTGATGACAATTGGCGTGTTGGCAGCGAGCATTCCTTTGCTGTTGACGATTGTGTTGTGTTGGTAAACGAACACAGTGTTGCCAGCTTAGGGTGGGCGGAGGGAGTGGTGCAAGAGGAGGAGGAAAAGTAAAGAGAAAAAGGGGGAAATATGATGGAAATTTTGACCTCTAGTGGTCACTCATCAAACGAACCTTAACATTACTACTTCAACTATAAATTGGTACGTATAGGAGTTACGGAAATAGAAATGGATTAGAAAACAAATACACGTAGAAATTGTACTGTCTGTCATTTATACTGCACCGACGCTGGTCTCAAGCTTTAGCATTTAATTTTATTTTCTGGAAAAAAATAAAATGTAAGTACATAGGGGAACCTGTCTCATTAAGAAATTGCATTACGCACCCCTGTTACATATATAACAAATATGTTCCACGATTATTATAGTGAAAGTATTCACCTTATTTTGTACACTTGCAACATGAGTTTTTTTTTTTAAATGAAAATGTCAAGTGTGCACATCGAATACGGGCACGTATCAACTTTTTATCGTGCAGTATTAAAATGTTCTGGTCGTATCAGTATTTAGAAATATATCACCAACTAAATACTAAAATTTATATAATATATAAATATGCAATTAACTGTATAGGTATATTTTTATTTTCAAGAAAAATATGGCCATTCCTTTGTTGAGTTAATTAATTAATTAATTTATTTTATTTTAGGAAGACAATCGGTCACAAATATGATAAAGTAACAATAATAGCAAACATTGTAAACCATTAATATGTCTCCACATGTAGTTAAGCATAGAGTTAAGCACAAAATACCCTAAAAAATTTTATTGATAAAAGATTGTCAAGACATTTTAATATATTCGAAAAAAATCGCATGAAATCGCTTAACCGATTTTAAATAATAGTAGTAGTTTGATTGCGTGTTTTTAATTATATTTTCGAAAATGGCTACACTGTTTCAACTAAATTGTATCAAGGTAGATCAAGGCTTGAATGGGCTGACTGGATCGGGAAAATGTTACCCTCTCATCCTTCACTAGCAGATAATTATATTAAACACTCACATTAACTAAACCAAAATAAATCTAATCTTTCTAGATTTTTTTAATTACTAGCAATGCTTTTTAATGGCATTACTAATATTCCTATTGCCCCTCCAAATAAGCTCGAAGCTTGCGCTAGGAGTACGACAATAGCCCAAGGGTGTCAGGATCGAACCTGCGACTCTCGCGTTAACGGAGCGAAGTCGGCCCTTCTACCGTTGAGCTATTGAGGCTTCAAAGATTATATTCAATATTACCACAACATGGTCACTAAGGTAATTATTGCCCGTTATACAAGAAGTATTAATATATCATTTTTTTTTAAATAAAGAAACCGCAGGTAAGTCAAAGTAGGTCAAATGAGAATTTTTTTAATACTTGGTGCATTTTGCGTAGAGGTAGGAGGTATAATTTAAGCGACTTTTGTTTTTAAAGTATTATAAAAGGAGTAAAGACATTTTATTTTTCGGTCTTAAAAATAAGTTCAACAACCATTTCGAATAAAAAAAAATTGTAAATTGTATTTTTGTACTACAAAATTTCGCTTCATACTAGCACTGCAATTTATTACATAACTAAATAAAAATAGGTTATATTATAATATTTAACTTATTGTCTATGTTTGAGTAGGTCCCTGGATACTGTGGATTTACAATTAAGAAATACAATTGCGATCACGATCACGTCTGGCGTTCCCTCTAGTCCTCGAAATAATGAATAAACGCTGCACACACAACGGCCCCCATTAGGATAGTAATGTCCTGTGTCGGGGGTCCGGAAACATTCACAATGACAAGGACAAATACACCCAGACCGGAAAATATGCTTGCATGGCCAATACAGACATATTATGCTCCGAGCGGGAATCGAACCCGCGACCTGTGGCGTTTAAGGCAGGTTCGCTACCACTGCGCCACAACGTCGTCAACGTCGTAACGGATCAAACTTAACTCTGGCAGGCCTAAAAATATTATATTCATATGTAATTTACAATGCAGTCAGCGATCGCCATGCGGCGTCTGGTCCATTGGATCACAATGGCGTCATTGAAAAGCATTTGAAAAGTCCGAACAATAGTTGGACTATGTTGTGTTTACACTGTGGAATTCTGGATTACTAAAGTCTGACAGCTTGCGTACGGGATGACATGTCAATAATAGTCTAGATGGCAGCTATTGGAATTCTTTTGATAGTTTTTTTTACTTTTTTGGTGGAAGTTTGCTAAACAACTTAGTAGTTAAAGTTAAAAATCTTTGAATGTGGTATATTCGGGATGGGACAAATTAGTCTCGGAGAAATTGTAAAATTAAACGTCGCGAATATTTTTGTAGTAAACATTTTAAATGTGTTACTTATGATTTTAAACGCTTCAAACTCAACGGCCGCCATTGGGATAGTGATATACTGTAACGGCGGTCCGGACACCCGGACAAGGATAAACACGGGAACGGGCGGGAATCGAACCTGCGACCTGTGGCGTTTAAGGCAGGTTCGCTACCGCTACGCCACAACGTCGTCACAAGATTAAAACGGAAAATCAGATATTTTATGCTTATTAACAAAAAAAAAATTGGATTTTATACAATATAATAGTATTACAAAATTCTATTTGATCTCGCATTGGCCCTTTTTAATACATACACTAGCGTGCTAATACCTCAATTATTGAGGGTTGAAAAACACACACATACAAAGAATGTATATGTTTTCTATTGTATACAGAAAAAATCTCACCCTCTTTCAATAAACAAAGAAACTTCAAATTGGATCCTTGTTGAATCGATATTTGAATTTTTTATTAGTTCCCTTTTCACTCGATTGTTGCAGGGTTAATTTAATCGATTCTAATTGAATTTTCTATTCGATTGTAGGGTGTTAGGAGAATCGGATGAAATTCGATGTTAAGATTATAGACGTTTTCTATTTTGCTTTAAATTGTAATTAGCGTTTTTTTGTTTGGATTTGGTTCACAAGGGATTGGATTACAAAAAGAACCAATTTGTTCTCTTTGTCGTTTGCTCATAATATACTAGCATTTTCCCCGACTTCACCCGCATATTTCATGTAGTTATTACAATCTTTTGTTAAGCTTTTATATAGTGCATAGCGCGTACACTGCATTGCTATTTATTACAATAAAAATGGCTACTTTTTAAAATAAGCTATTCAATGAGATCAAAGTTGTATCAAAACTGTAAGTAGTTCTTAACATATCTATAGACAGACAGAGATAGAGCATAATTTGTAAGGTCTTTAAATTGTATCAATGAAAAACACATAGATTGTTTTTTAAAATTATTTCGTAACTAACTATTAAAAGCAGTATCCTCCTTCTAAGGAAGTCGGTTAAAAATGTAATATAAGTAAATACTGTGGCGAATTTCCTAATAATTATCTAAGTCTATTTTAGGTTCAGGATTGAGGCATTTAACCGCAGGAAGGGTGGGAACGAACTGCTCAGTCAGCTTTTCGTTTTAACTTTAGCTTACATGGGAAATATATATAGGAACCATGATAAGCAAATTTAAACCATATTGTTTTAAGTCTTAAGGTTTACTTTTACCTAGCTATAATAATAATAATAATAATCGTTTAATTCAATCACTAGGATCATAAATATTACAGAAATTAATTAATATACTTTGGATTTAAATATAATGATAAAATAGAAATAATATACTTATAATTATTTTATGGTAGTCAATAAATGAACCGTACCGCAATGGTTCAAGTATTGACAGTCAAACCTATATGCAAACATATTGAGAATTTTGTTGGAGCTGCTTCGGACCCTGCGCACCAGAGACGTACACAGTTTTCGCATGGTTGTATAAAAACAATCGACTTGCGACTCGGCGAACATCCCCGATGCACTGCAATGTCTAGGCAGCCCCATCAGCACTCTAAACGCGTTGTTGTATTGGATGCGAAGAGCGTTGTACTGTTTCTGTGTATACTTTAGCCATAGGCTGGCCGTGTAGAAAGTACAACAATATGCTCTGAAAAGAGTAATTTTGACCGCTCTCGAACAACGTGCAAATCTTCGAGCAATCATATTGGCCCTCACAGACAACGCTCTTCGCTCCCTATCCAGATCTGCGTCATCCTTAAGGTCAGAAGTCACTATATGGCCAAGGTATTTAACCTGTTGAACCCTACGTAACTCAATACCGTTCAATCTAATAGGTGGAACTATATCCGAGCAACTTCGGCCTCTGACTTGAAAGACCATGCATTCACTTTTCTTAGTATTATAGAGCAAACCATGACTAACCGAATATTTCTCACATATACTCAATAGCCTGGACAACCCACAAACCGAAGCACTCAACAGCACCATATCATCTGCATAACTGATATTATTCACACAGATTCCGTCGATATGGCAACCGACATGAGTGCTACTGAGTTCTTCTATCAAGGCGTTCACATACAGATTGAAGAGCTTAGGAGAAGTCAAACCTCCCTGCCTTACTCCACACTCCAACCTGTATACAGTGACAGTATTTACTACAATAAAAATTGTTCAGGAAAAAAAGTTGGGTAAATCATTAATTCATTATGGTGCCATTAAAAAAGTAACACTTCTTGATGTCTTTTTAAGTTTAAAAAAAACTACTCACTACACTACAGGCAGACTCGCTACCAATACGCTACAACTGTGTCATACAAAACGCTATATATACTATCTTATTTCGAAACAAAATAAAATTATATTTGCGACAATTCACTTGGATGAAGCCTTGGCTTGGTCACCATTCCTAAGTAAATATAAGCGAAGCTAAATATAACAAATGCTTTTACTGAACTGAAACGAAAGGTGCAAACATGTTCCACTATCCGCCGCATAGGATTCAACTCAATGCATTATACTATATTAGCCTTTAATATAAATACAAATAAAGGTTACAGTGGTATGTAATGTATTGTTTTCAGCGTTTCCTGCGGTTCGTGTTAACGGAATACGCTCGTTAAGGCGCATTTGTTTTGGTTTGAGCTTACGTCTGAAATTCAGGTTAAGTTGGTAACTATTTGGCGGACGGTGCAAAGTTTGTGGTTTAAATGTTTGAATATACCTGGTGTACGTATTTTCGTAGGGTTTTTTTTGTGAATAAATGGAACAAGGAGTTGGTATAAAAGAACAGTGTTAAGTGAGCCCTTGATATATTTTTTGAAGTATTATTCAAGGACATCACTTCACGCTTTAAGTTAACAATAAACAAAATTATCACAATTTCGATTAATATTACTTAAAAGATAATGAAGTGATACATTATTTGCATGGACATGTTTGTTAAATACTATGAAAAGAACGATTTTGTACTATTTCAATTTATTTTGCTCCCCGAATTGTACTTTAAAATTAAATTATAGCAGAGTGTCTGAATATCTACTTAAATAAACGGACCCACAGGTACGTTCCATATGCTCTATTTTTTTTATTAAACGTTTAAAAATATTTAGCTAAAATGAAAAAATACCAGTTGAATCGCACATATTTGCACACCATGCTAGTTTTCTTTGTTTATTTTTCACGATATTCGTGAAAACTCATGCAGAGTCCGCTATGCGTCTGTCACACTTCACATGACTGTATTCAATATAAATCTCTGATCTAGCATCACAGCGATTTATATTGAATACCGTTATCTGATACTTCTTTTTCAATATTGCATCTGCATTAATTGTATACTCGGTCCAGTTGTTTTACTCTATTTCTAAAAGGATGTGGCTTATTTAGAGGTGAAATTAATTTGCTCGATACAATACCAATGATAAGAACCTTGCACACACAGAATCGAGGGGTCAAAAGAATAAGATTTATCTAACTGTTTAGAAACACAACTTTGTACATATTATGTTATTTTAAAAATACACACCCGTACCTGACCGCCGCACCCGATGATCTTATTACACGTAACAATGTTAAAATAAGAAAGGCCAAAGTGGAGAATTTTACCCTTTCTGAAAAGTTTTTAAACGCTATGAAAGTCGTTCTTTCGGCTATGACGCTACGAAACTCGGCCTTTCCAGTAGACGAAAATACCTGCTACCATTTTTTTGTGATTAAAAACCTCAATCGAAAGAATAAAATAAAACAAGATTTATCTAAAAGCACTTTTAATCTACATAAAAATATTTTTTATTATCTATTAACTTTAGTAACGACTTCATTTTTACAATATTTATAACATTCTGAGATAAGATTATAGTTACATGCAATGATTTTTAAACGAGTGGATGACTTCAGTGATGAAATTCATTGACTCACATTTTTTATCCAAATCAATATATTTCACATCGAATACGTTTTAAAATCCTCACAGTTACACGTTCCACTATTAGCTATTAATTGAAGGTACATTTGTATGTAGATATGTGTAACCAATCAATTTAAAGTGCATCGACACACCGCCGCGAGTCATTGTAAATATGAGAGTAACGTGAGCTTTAAAATAAAATCAGCAAGGGATTTGAGGCTTTTATACTGTAGTAATTAACGCGTATTTGCCTTGCACGTGAAGTTTCCAATGCAAAAGCGAACAGTAAAGCAGATTAACAGCGTACTCGACCGTTGTAAGAGTGAACTATTTTAGCGCCGAATAACTCAAATTAGGGTTTAAAGCAAGAAATGTTTGGGGTGATTTATTTTGATTCATATTACGTATGTGCTAAATCATCCTGTAGAATCATCATTGAGTTTTAGTTTAAAACGAAAATTAACAGGGAATCATTTATCTAAACTGTGTATGAAATAAAATGTTACAAACTTTAGAATTAGAAGCCTTACATGTTCTAGTCACATTTTTATTATAACAGTTTAGGCAATATGTAATTCTTAATCCTCTTTCCCAATATTTTCCCAGTATTTTGGTCAGGTTAAAAGATTTAACAGAGAAGAGAAGAATAATTTTCTACTATGTCTTTACGTTTATTATGTTTCACAGCTCCATTATTTAGGATTTATGACTTTATGTATTGTCTTGTCACCTCTAAGCGTTAGCCTTGCACGCTTTTTAAAGATTTTCACGATATTGCCTTTCGAGAAATACGTCATGGGTGTTTAAACTCACAATCAGACGAAAACAAATGTTTCATATTACTTATTAACACAGCTAATACTTGCTAATAATAATATGATTGCGCAATATAATTGATTGAATTAACAATATAATAATATGATTGCTAAATATCATTGGGCAATATATAATGTAACCATGTAATTAATAAGAATTGCTTTGTTTTACGGGAAATGCTAATAAAACAAGTCTGAGTATTTTATGTTGTTGGTAAAGTTTGCTCTATTAAAATAGCCCACGAGCGGTACTTTACGAGTAGGATACACATGTTTAATATATTTAGGAAAAATAATAGAAAACAATATGGACTTACAAGTAAAACCTATCTAAACGTAAAGGTAACGTAACTATAATATCTATGCGTTTTGAAATTCTTAAAAAGTAATCTCAAAGTTTTATTTATTAACAGCTTCTGTCAGCGGCCACGTGAGTAAAGATTTTAATACAAATTATGAACCCCATTTCAATCTTTAAGGGATGGATTTTTTTAAAGTGTACAATTTTGAAAAACTCTTTCTTAGTGCTTCTGCAAAAAAAAGCTTCCTAGGCCCAAGTGCTTAGGCTGGGTGTTCATATAACAGTCTTCTCCTTTTATATGTATAGATCATCCATGGTAATTTCACTTTTCAAACAAGAAAACTTTAATATTCTTCCAATTATTAACATAACATAGTAACAATTGTAATGGAAAATCGCTTACACAATACAGTACACTAAACATTGTTCACTATTACACATTTCAAACAAACACACCTTGTATTTCAGTCGTAGAACGCATTCCGTTAGAGTTTATCCGACGTAAATCATGTTGATTCCGTTTCAGCTGTAGTTTGTACATCAATCGCGAGCCGACACCGGTGCGCTTGCGCATAAACACCGCGACTTCATAGTGTAAGGGTTGTCACGTTAACATTAAAAAATGTTAAGGGTTAAATAAATGTAAGTAAATCTTAAATACTACTTTCTACTATAAATATATTAATTTTCTTTCTGTTATTAAATTTAATTTCCAATTACAATGACGGCGGTAGAGAACCTGCTATAAGCGCTACAGGTCACGGGTTCGATTCCTGCTCGGAATAGACCATACAAGCATGTTTTCCGGTCTGGGTATGGTCCTTGTTCGTGTGTAATGTTTCCGGACCCCTGATACATGACATAACTATCCTAATGCCGTTGAGTGTGTAGCGTTTTACTATTATTTATTAATTTATTTATTAATTTTAGGGCTTAAATATCGTCGTGAAAAAAGATCTTGTTTTATATGTAAACAAATCAATTTGAAACTTAAATATTAAATATTTAAATTAACAAATATTAAATATTTTAGAATTACAGAAAGATGCCTACAATACATAATTACAAGTTAATAGAAAAAAAAAATCGTGTCCCTATTTTGTTTATCTCAAACGTAACTCTATCAAGGTGTAAAAATAACATAACAGTCGTTGAACCGCACATCTTTGTAGTAACTACCGCTTTATGTACACAAAAAAACCTAAACAGTTTTGTTTGTTTAGGAATATAATAAAATGGGTTAAATACCAGATACGAATAAATGCATTTTTTGTCGACAGAATAAGTTTAGACAAAGGTTTAACATTTTATTCTTTTTTCATTATATCACACCTTTTAGGATAAGAACGACGTAACTCAAAAAGGATCTTTTTAGAATAATATAGAAGGAAGCAAGTAGTTTTTTTCTGTATGGGTCTTTCTATAGCATATAGTAAATCTATGCATGAACACAACGCTATGTCAAAAAACACGTGAAATACTGATCGTAATATTATAACACCTCAATTTTATTTTATTTATTAATTAAAATTGAATATTAGCTATGCTTTCATAGAGGCATTACTAATATTCCTATTGCCCTACCAAATTAGTTCGAAGCTTGCGCTATCAGTGGGTACGAACATAGTCCAAAGGGTCAAGATCGAACCCGCGTCTCTCGCGTTAACGGAACGAAGTTGGCCCTTTCTACCGTTGAGCTATGGAGGCTTCAATTGCTGTTCTGTTAATAAACAGATTAAGTTTGGACATATAAATATTTAATTTGATTTGATCCCCAAATAGTTACATACAGAAATATCATAGTTTTGGTCCATATAAGCAGTGAAACAGCTAATCAATAAATCATGTTAGTTCAAAATCAAAACAAATAAAACTTACTTCTCATTCGTAACATTTATTTTAGAGATTTGGAAATGACCTTAGAATAAAAAGTTTGTCGGATATTAGATCAAACAAATGTTCCCGCTAGGAGCAGATGTTTGTTATAAATATGTATTTCAGTCTGGAGGTTTATCCTGGTGGGTCCCCCACCCTGCCACTGAGAGCACGTTAAGCTATCAGTCCAGGTTGTTATCACAAAATCTGATAATAATCGTTAAGTCTTGATAGGTAATTTGCTCTAATCCAATGATTTATTGATTCGTACTAAAGGTTGCAGATGTCAGATGGCAATCGCTCTGTGTAAAAATTAGTAACCTTTCAGTCCGGTCAAGGCCGGTAAATACCGGGAATGATTCTAAGAAGAAGAAGAATTAGTGGTATTATTTAAACGGAAAGTCAATAAAACATACGGGCAAAGTTGAGGGAAAAAAGTAGTTGATAATGTTGCAAACATAATTTAATGACATTAAATTATAACTGAAGGATGTGATTAAATGAATGAGACATGCATTGAGGTAAGGCACACTTAGCTTGCCACTCAACATGCCACTTCTATCAGGCTCTCTGTACTGAGGTATGAACCCCCTTTTTAATTTGTAACATTAAAGGAGTTCGCCATTCGTAATAGCAAATAAAACCATGTATTTATTTAGGGCCGTCAATACGCGAAGCTCTATTATGCTTAAAAATCAACACAAGGGTACAAAATTGTATCGTCAGCAAATATTACTAGTGAATTGCGATTGCAATCACACACTTGATATTGCATAGATAGAAATAGTATGTTTGCATGTGTGTGTATATTAATCGTAATGTAAAATGTAGATTTTTTTATATAAATTTTTAACATATTGCTTATCTATTTTTCAGCTTCTACTGTTAGTAGAATCCTTATTTGCTGCTGGCAATACTAAAACTTCTTCTTTTTTCTTAATTATTCCGGGTACTTACCCAGGAACAACTTATACTCTTATCCTGTTTTGACGGGTTATTATATTTTTCACAGACCGATTGCCATTTGACCTCCGTAACCCAGCGATTATTATTATAAGATGTTATGATAACAACCGGGAACAGCAGCTTAGCGTGCTCTGCGAGGCACGGTGGTGAGATCCACAAGGACAAACGCCCAGACTGAATCGAACCTGCGACTGCAGATACTCAAAGCAGGCTTGCTACCAGCACGCCACAACAGTTGTCGTTGTTAATATTACAACAGTTCGTATAATAAAACAAGTTATATACACATTTAGCTTAGAAAAATTAATAATTTTTCTCATATACATTTCTATAAACCAGATGGCAGATAATGGGTATAACTTGCATGTGAAATTCTGCATTATATTTTTAAATTGATGATTCAGTCAAACACGGCTTATTATCACTTAATAGCATTCGGATGTTTATATAATATACTGTATTTACATTAAACAACACTTTAACTTTTAGAGCATTTCGCTGACAAATCAAATAGAGAGACAAAAAGACACACTACAAATATTCTATTAAGTAAATAAAACATCTATGAGGCCTTAAATAAAATTAAATTATGTTTAATAGTTATAATTATATAAAATGTTATGGCAACAGATTTTTTTAATATGTGGCACTAAAGTATTTAGTATTGAGGGAAGGAGGAGGAAGCGCTGTCGTGTCCCCTTATATATGTCATTAAATCTCATGCTTTTTCCAGCTTTTAATTTCTAATTGTGGCTTATTTGAATATCCCGGCGACGGGATGTGACGACCCCAACGCCTGCTGTTGGGATAAGCTCTGTCACAGCAGAGATTATTCCACCAGTGCAGTCAGTCACACTGCTAGTAGGTCACTCGTTGCTAGAGGCCGGCTAGGTAGGTACCACCGCAGTGTCAAATATTCTGCCGCCCAATAGTAGTTCTTAGGCATTACTGTGTTCCGGTTTGAAGTGCACTGTACGCTAGTGAAATAACTGGGCAGAGGAGATTTAAGAACCAATATCTCGAGGTTGGCAACGCGTGAGTGCTGCAAGCGCTCATAGGCTACGACAACCACTTACCATCAGGTGGGCCGTATGCTTGTTTGCCAACTTGTAAAAAAATTGACTAAAAATATTTGTTCACGCCACTATGTATTCAGTTACAATATTTTTCTATTCCAAAATATGAAAAAACTAAAGAAAGGTTCCCATCCAGAAGTTCCTTTATACATTACAAATGATGATAGTGTTGAATAAATAAAACGCTGCTCAAGTATTAAGTACCTTTCTGGCTATGAAAGGCAAAAGGACGTAAACATTTTCTTTTATTGGAGACCTAAATTCCACACACTCAGTGGAATTGCACAAAAAGATTGGAGAGTATTATAAATAATTTTATGAATGCTAAGAATAATTAAATAAAATTAGCTTACAAGCTATTTCGCTTAGTAATTTTGTTGATTTGGAAAACATTAAAAATGTAGATGTTAACAGTAGATAAATTATACTTCTGTAGTAAAAATAATAATAATTACAGAGGACTTTTGACTTCAATTTTCTTTCGGATATATCTTAAGACTCTTTAAGTTAATGAGAAATTTTCGATATAATATATCACTAAACTGGCTATTTATCTCTTTCCCTCCCACGAAACAAAGCGGACGAGAGATTGAATAGGAATTAGATGCAATTTCATTGACTCGAAATGAGGTTACCATTTCTGGAATTCCATTTAACTTCGATATTGAAAATTTATAGGTAAAATGGCCTCATCTACGAATGAAAATCAATCTGCTTACAGAATCGACTGAACTACACGTTTCAGACTTTTTGTACCGCAGATAATGAATTGAAAGTTGAAAATTGTTAAGCGGAAAATGAAATTTAATAGAATAATATAAATAGAAAACATAACATTTATTTTAAATGTTTTCATTAGTGTTAATCAAGTGTATGGGTAATCTGACGGTAAGCGGGCACTGTAGCCTTTTACATATGTAAGTATTGCCAACCCAAGGCATTGGAGAGGACGAACCAAAAGTGAATCAAGTCGATAGATTCGGTTTATGATGTATTGAATGTGGTGAATCTACCACAGCTGCTCATTTCTAGAGAGAAAAATGTAAATGCCGAAGAAATAAGAGACTGGCTTCTAATTTTGTTCTATTTTAGAGTAAACTGGTGGTCGTAGGCCTTTTGCTGTAAGAGGCAGGCTAGGTGGGTACCATCGCAGTGTCAGATATTCTACAGCAAAGTGTGTTTGGCATTACTTTGTTTCGGTTTGAGAGCTAGAGTTAGAGCTGGTGAAATTACTGGGCAAGGATTTAGGAATCCATGTGTCGAGGTTGGCAACGCGTGAGAGACACCTACAAGGCGTAGCAAACGCTCATTGGTTACGGCAACCGCTTACTTATCAGATGAGTCTTAAGCTTGCTTGTTTACTTGGTAGCATTAAATAAAAATAAAGCATGTAATATTATATTAAATTAAAATTTGAACTTTATAACCTATATGTGTTCGTTATAAATTATATTATTTAATAACCCCCTTAAATTCCTTCTTGGAAACATTGTACAATAAAAACATAAAGGAATTCTTTTTATATTATGAAAAGCTTATTTTGATTGAAATATTTAAAACGCAGTGAGATGTTCTCTTTGTAATCTTAACGTTATTCCTTAAATTCCGTAAGTTGATGAAATAATCGGAAATTGTTTCAAAAGACTTGGGAATTTCTTAAAGCAAACAAACTTGTAAGTCGAGCGTGAGACGGATTCGCAGCAAGGCGTTTTATTTCTTGTTTAAATTTAAAACTTTGTAGGTTTTCATTCACTTAAATTTTTATAAATTTCTAATGTAAAAAATATTATGCTAAAAATTATAATTCGATATTATTATTAATAATCAATTAAGTACATTTGTTTAGGTGTTTGTTTTTCGTTTGTAACGCTTTTACGCCTAAACCGAGGTAGTAAGACGAATTTAGTTATATAATGAGTTAGATATAGTTGTGCCCATCGAGACGGTTATAGGTTTGTTTTTGTCGTGAAAACAAAAGTTGAAGGAGATGAAAGCTTGTATGGGGAACCGACTATTTTGTATTGCGTGCTATTTTGTATTTTGTATTACGTGTAACATTTTTTCAAGTAAAATAATATCGTTATACATTTCATAATACCTTAGGTTATTTAAATATTTTAGTTTATAGGTATTAGGTATTTATTTTCTATGTTTGTCTTTAACTAATTAAGCTAGATGTAAATACTTTACTTATTGTTTTTTTTTTATTTCAAAACGGTTGACAAACAACCATACGGTCGTCCTGCTGGTAAGCAGTAAGCGCCACCTATGATATTTGAAGTATCACAATAACATATGCGCGTTGCCACCCAAACCCAAATAACCCAAAGAATATGAGGGGAGGGATGGGAAGAGAATAAGAAATGGAACAGAGGGAGTGGGAGATTGGGCCTCCGGTGCTGTCACTCATCGCACGAAACGCTAAAGCACCTCCTGATACTGTTACTTTACACACTTTACACATGTTTTCTATGTACTTCCCCAGTCGAGCCGGTCTAGTTGTGCTGGGAGGAGCATTGCTCTATTACCGTTAAATTATTTACACATTTTAATTACGTTCTCAAGTCCCCTTTACTCACTATTCACAGAATAATGTCCAATCATTTAGAAAAGTGTAAAAACTAAACATTATGCGTAGGCATGAACTGGAGAGTTAAAATGTGCATAGTTAACTTGTGAGATGATTTAATTAAAAAAATTGTAACCCTTTTTAAAATGTCGTTTAAATATTGCATATATTAACAAATTTAAGAAATCAGATGATCAAAACAATGCTTTACGTGATTATTTTATAAAAAATGATATAACACTTGTGTTGAAACAAAACTCTTAAAACTTTATAAATGTATGTACAATTTTTGTAGTTACAGGATTACACTCTTATAATGGATTCAAAGTGATTGACTTTGAAAATAAACTAAACTTCTGAATAAATGTCTGTTAATTTAGGTAGAGAAATAGACGTTGAGACCTTGATCGTTCACGCGGGTGAAGCCGCCAGCGCTAGCTTGTTATTAACAAAATAACTTCATCCCGTGACTCTATTTTAAGTATTGATAACGAAGAATTAAAAACAAATCAACACAAGTAAACACCACACACTCACCGTTGAGTGGTGGCGGAGGCCCTGAAAGACTTACAAGGACAAGGACAAACAAACCGAGACCGGAACTCATGCCTATATTGTTAATACAAACTTCTGCTCCAAGCCGGACTCGAACCCTTGACCGCACATAAGGCACGTTCACTACTTCGTTCAAATTAGTTGATAACTTAAGTAGTAATCAACCACCCAAATCAAGATACCTAAGAACCAAATAAGCGTGGAGTAAATTTTTGTTCAAAAAGCAACTCGACTTTAATAACGCGAGATATCGGAAATTCAGATAAAAGGTTGTGTCTATCAAAATCGATGGCAAATGATAAAGTCAGCATTTCGATCCCCTTGTCCCGATTTCCGAATGGTACTGGACGATGTTACCCGTCTCGCTTTCCTTTGCTTCGCATACTTTGCATTTTTAATTTCCAATTTTAGATTCGAACTCACAAGTATTTTTATGCAGTTGAACAAGTTTGCAAGTATGGTTTTTTTTAAACTTTGAAATCTCTCTCTCTCTCTCTCTCCGTGGCATTTATTATTCCCATCTGATGGTGGGGTCTGCCTTTCCGGTCTTTCTCTTCCACTTCGCTCTGTCGGACGCGTCCTCTTCGGTAACCTTGCAGAACTTTAGATCTTTTTTGACCACATCTGTCCATCTTGTCTTTGGCCGCCCTCTGGGTCTGGACCCCGTGATGTTCAGATTGGCCATAACATTTCCAACATAGTCAGGTCTTCTTTTTATTTTTTTTAAACTTTGAAATATTTTACCGAAATTAAAATTACAATGATAACAATCAATTAATAAAACCAAATATAGTAATTACGTATTATTACCTAGATACACTCTGCAGAATTTGTTTAATATTTTCGGAGTCTTTTAAATCAGACATTAGCAAAGACCGCGACATAAGCAAACCCTATCCACAGAAAAAAAAATGTGTGGAGAAAAAAAAACATACGAATATTGAGAAGGAACAATACCTTTTTTTAAATGTATTACAATTCTAAAAAAAGTGGTTTTGCCGTATTTATATTTTGTTTAGATATTTGCTAAGTTTCTATGCCCTCTTAAAAAGTCTCAGATGAATTTGCGTCTGAAAAAATCTGTTACCCATAAGTAGATTTCTTTGTATATAAATAGATTTATTAATGTTATTCCACTTGTTATTTGATTTACAACGAGGAACAGAAAGTTTTGCTCGGATTCGGCTGTTTAATTTTGAAACTTCGAGTTTTGGAGCAAGAGTCGGTTAAATATTTCACTAAACTTTCCTTAAACTTATCTCTTCCCCTTTCTTTAATGATTCCATTGATTATTGATCTACTTCATAAATTAAAATTGCGCACAGAAAACATTTGTAAACTGTCTCTCAAATTGCTCAAATACTAATCGGAACACCTTAATTTTCAACAAATAAATCTTAATCAATGTTAAGTCCACTTCAAGCGATTAATTAGATGTCATTGCTTTAAGGTTCCTGTGATTCATTTGAGTACCTGATAAATTATACTCGTACATATACATTTTACAATATACAGCAAATTTTTTGTAGATAGATAGAATATTTCAACTAGAGAATGTATTTAATCAAAATTTTAATAAATAATCGTTACTAATAAATTAAGTTAGGTGCTTTTTACTCAATCACGCATAAATGGCTTTACGGATTGGGATGAAAATTAGCACGAAGATATCTTATTATCTTCTTTAACACATTGGATACTTTTTATCCCAGAAAAATATTCGGTTCCTGTAGTATTAACAAAAAAATGCTATATGACGTAATCAATAAAAAAATTAGTAAAGATGTATCTTATGGCACATTATTTACATACAAATGATTCATATCTCTTTGGAACCTATTCTAAATCACCATGGAAGAAATCATAAAAGGTCATTAATTTAATGCCTAGCTGTACACGACGCAGCTGGAATCAAAAGCAATAGAAAAACTATTCTACTTATAATTGCGCTGAAATATTAATTACAGTTGTGTCATAATTATGTTTTTTCTCAATTACTAAAGCTCGAGTAAAAAAACACCACCTTTTATTAAAAGGTGCGAATAGGCAGGCTGAGGTAGTTAGTACATGCTTATTCTGACAAATATTGATTCAAAGCCTTCCATTCAATAGCGTGCGACACCGTCAAAGGCCTCCGTTAATTCCAATGGCAGCTGGCGTCATTACTATGTAGTTAGCAGCTAAAACAAAATGTATAGAAATCTCAAAGGTTGTATTCCAGGCACCAAGTCTCTTGTTTAAACGAGGTGATGAAGGACCTTCACAATAGTGCTGACGTCAGATGCTTTCTTTGATGAATATATCTGGCTTAAATCAACTACCCGTCATTCGATTTTTAACCTAATTGTAATTGTTTTATGGCTGGATTTGGTGTAACTTTTTTTAAACATTCACGACACCTTGTTTATCTGTGGTATGGATGATTGTTAGGATCAGTGGTTCTCAGTTTATTTTTAATTAGGTTGTTAAATTTTTATATTTATATTTTTTTGTCAATTTTTAATGAGCTCTAATAAAATCATTATAAAAATTATAATTAAAAAAATTATGTTTATTTATTAGTAAGGATTTAGATTTTCAATTATCTTTAATGATATATGGTATTGGGCCTTATATCATTGATTATTATATATTAATATCTTATTAAAATTTTAATTCCACATTATAATACACGTATGTATAATGTATATAGTATGTTTCTTGAGAAAAATATACAAGCAATATGGGTGTTAATATTTCCTACCCTAATTTTAACATTGCCTATCAGAGTACCTTTATCAATCAGCTGGAGTGTACTGAACGGTGTTTTTGTTTCAGCCTTGGCTTGACAATCGGCACGATGAGCGAGGGGCAGAGGGGGGGCCGGCGTATCCCAACCCCTATGCCCCCACCCAAGGAGCATCCTAACCGGTAAGTCGACAATAAACATAGCACAATGGACCTAGACAGCTTTGGGCAATTTGAATACACAATACAGAATATTGTCCACTGATATTGATTATTTTAGTTTATATTCTATCTAAACGACACAAGAATTTGAATATTATTTGTGTCTACTGGCACTATTTTTTCTCCGAAGTTCTTTATTAGTTTAACCATCAATTACTTTAATAAACATAATGAAATATTTTAAGATTTTTAAATCATTTGTTGTATCGAGATCTGGCTTAATATTAATCATTTTTTATTTCGTATAAGGAACGGCCGATGTTATGTAAACGATATGCTTGAAATTTAATAGTATCGTATTAACTCAACCCCGATTTTGTGACACACGTGTACCGACCATGCACAATGTAGTTTCTGTATGGTCACGATCCTGAGAACATGTAATATATTGCGTTGCATTTTAACCTGATTTTCTTTAGTACTATACCCATTTGTCTAATTTTGGGATCGGATTTTGAAAATAAAGAATAGAACTGTTTGATGTTAGGTCCCATATTTATATTTATCGTAGCCTATGTCCACACTAACACCAGCGATTTAGCAATGTGTTGCCACTGAAGCTGAGGGATATCAGAAAAGTGAGGAAAAAGGAAAGAGAGACATAAAATGTAATAACACGTATATTTATATTGTGCATAAATATTATGTGTAACAAAACTATTTTGATTGAGCTGGCCAATGCATACTTCATGTCTGCCTCTTGGCAACATCAACATGGTCGCGAGTTTAGTTGTAACTCGAGAGAGTTATCTATATGAGTTTTTCTTTATTATTATTTGATCATGGTCGGCAAACAAACATACGGTCCACCTGAGAGTAAGCAGTCATCGCAACTTAAAAAAGCGCGCAATACTTGAAGTATCACATGCCCAGCAACCCGAGGGAAAGGAGGAAAGGTATGAGAAAGGAAACAGGGAAGGGGTCGAGAGGGTTATAAATTGGGTCCTGGCGCTCTCACTCATCGCACGAAACGCAACATTACTATTACTTTACGCCGATTTTCTCTGTGAGGTTCTGTACTGCTTCCCAAACGAGCCGCCCATTTGTTCTGGGAGTAGCATGGCTCTATTACGGAAAAGTACTAAATGAAGTAATCTATATATGATAGATATATATGTATCAATACTCTTGGAATCATCATTAATAATAAAAATAATGCCAATAATTCTTCCTTCAAATAAGTAGAGACAGTACTTTCAAAATCAAATGAATATAGAATGCATTAAAAGGAATTGGTAGTCAATTCGATTCAAATTTGTGTATCTCCAATATCGGAATCGTAAAAACTTTGTTGATAGACATTCTAACTTCGGAATTGCTTCACCAGTCTTTACATTTGAATCTCTATAAGGCTAGGATCTTAAAGGGGAATTCAAACATTTAAACTTCTATAAAGGAATTAAAGTTTGAAACGTAAACGGTCAAGGCTGTGAATGTGAACAATGCTAAAAGTTTATCTTTAAAATGGTCTACGATAAGAGCATTAAAGTTGACAGGACTATTATTGGCTTGAAATTCAATTAAATGATGAATGAGCAAACTTCGATGCAAGCGAATATTGCACTATAATTAGTGATGTATACAATGGTGTATTGTCGTTTCATGTGACATGAATACAGATCACTCGGATTGGTCCATAATATTGAAAGGGTTTTGATGCAGCAAGACCTGGGAGGACGTCATATAGTATGGAGAATTCAGCAAATAACTAGGTAATTTTATTCAGATTCATAATACGTTGTTTCAACTGTAAGCAGGACAACAAACTGATCATTAATCTGTCCGCAGAAAAAAAATTGTATCAACATATGCTTTCATTCAAAAAACAGGTGGATTTGTGATTGGCTCCCTTTATACATATATACTAATTACTAAAGGAAACTTCAATAGCTAAACGGTTAACGTACGGCCTCCGTTAACGCGGGACTCGCTGGTTCGATATTCGGTAGTAATGACTTGAAAAATCATTGTTATTATTCTAAAAAAAAATTGTTAAGATCGTCCTGTGAGAAAGTTTATACTTATTTTATTCTGTAACTAAAAATATATTACGTAACTATTTACTATTGTAATAAAGCAATAAATTTCCCTATAGCTATTTGGTTGTTAAAAGGTAATTTTCTATTACCAATTTATACAGACATGGATTGATTTGCTAGTAACTATCGTATCACAGCTAACATAACCAGTAATCTATACTGATGGCGCGTTTTCGTATGACGTGTCATGAATGCATATCGACGTTGATTGGTCCATGATATTGAGAGGAATTATTATACGTAGACGCATAGGATCCACGTTGGTTCTATAGAAATGTTTCCGTGATATTAATACCTTCGTTAATTTTATGCTTCGGGATCAACCATCTATCCACAAAACGTTAAAGTTTGATTTCCCAGATATTAGGTTTTATGTATAAAAATGGTCGGAGAACTTCCCTTGATGATTAAGATTTTATAATTGCGAATCTTTATAAAAACATAAAGGTGGTTTTCTTCGACTTTATTAACTACATATACTCGCAAATTTTTAGCCTTACCGATCATAAACTCTCAATACCCAAATCTTTCATTAATTATAATAGCAAGTCTTCTTCTTACTAGCATTATTCCCGGAATTTACCCAGAGTCTTCTTATTAAAAAGTCTTTTAAAGGCGTCGGGATGTGACGACCCCATCGCCCGCTGTTGGGATAACCTCTGTCACAACAGAGATTATTCCACTAGTGCAATCAGTCACACTGGTGGTAGGTCTTTTGTTGCAAGAGGCCGGCTAGGTAGGTACCACCGCAGTGTCCAATATTCTGCCGCCAAATAGTAGTGTTTAGGCACTACTGTGTTCCGGTTTGAAGGGCATTGTACGCTAGTGAAATTACTGGGTGAACGAGATTTAAGAACTAATATCTCGAGGTTGGCAACGCGTGAGTGGCACCTACTAATGGTGCTGCAAGCGCTCATAGGCTGCAATTACTTAAACGATTACTGTTGGGATAGTGTCTATTACAGCAGAAATTATTCCACTAGTGCAATCAGTCACATTGGTGTTAGGTCATTTTGTTGCAAGAGGCCGGCTAGGTAGGTACCACCGCAGTGTCAAATATTCTACCGCAAAGCAGTAGTGTCTTTAACATTACTGTGTTACGGTTTGAAGGGCACTGTAGGCTAGCGAAATTACTGGGCAAAGGATCTCCTTTGCCCAGTAATTTCTTAAATCTTTAAGAAACAAGATCTCGAGGTTGGCATCCCGAGAGTGAGTGGTGTTGAAAGCGCTCACAGGCTACGGCACTTGCTTACCATCTGGAGGGCCGAATACTTGCTTGCCAACTTAGTAACATAAAAAAAAACATCGGATGTTATGATAACAATCGGGATAAGCTGTCGGCTTAACGTGATCTCCTAGGCACGGTGGGGAAACCGATAAGTACAAAGGCCCAGACCGAAACAGATATCTATAACAAACATCTGTTCCGAGCGAGAATCAAACCCGCGACCGTCGAGGCTCATATTAAGAAATAAATATCGAAGCCTCAATAGCTCAACGGTAGAAAGGCCGACTTCGCTCCGTTAACTCGAGAGCCTCGGGTTCGATCCTGATCCCCTTGCGCTATTGTCGTACGCACTCCTAGCGCAAGCTTCGAGCTTATTTGGAGGGCAATAGGAATATTAGTAATGCCTTGAAAAAGCATTGCTAATATTCTTTAAATAAAAAAATATATATATATAAGTTAGTTTAAGCAGTAAGAAATAAATATTTCCAGTAGAATTTAAAAGCTAGACGTCTTAGTTATAAGCGGCAAGTTATTAAATAAACTCGTACAAGTGTTGTATAGAATTACGCGGTATTACAACGTAGGGGTAATATATCGAAACCTGATACAACCTGTATAATGTACTAACTAAATTACAAGGTAGAGGAGTTAATTTGTTACTTTTGATCTCAGTAAATCGATCTAACCCGAATTGATATATTTCAGAACGAATTTCTTTTACGCGACTTGCTATAGGTTCTAACCAGTATGCGAGACCGTCATCTCGCTAAAGAAGGCCGCGGAGAGGGTTCGCGAGGGAAATCCCCACGTAGACCTGATCCGAAGACGGTCGACTGGATGCAGGAGGTGTTACTGTGCGAGCCTCCTCCATCTTAGAAGAGCTACGGCGGGGGGTGCATTTAGCTCTGCATTGCATCTTAGCATTCATCAGGGCGAGAGGGGGTGCTCTGGGATATCCGGGACAACCTTTTGGTGGGCCTTTCTGTCGGGGCGTTGTGTTTGTTTGCGCAAGCTACACCATGACGTCCCACTATGACGATGAGGTTCCGCTGAGTTTTAGTGGGTATTGCCGTTAGACTAACAGGCGGTCGAGTCCCACACTACCACTGCCTACTGTACTTGAAGAGTACACTACGTGCAGTGGTGTGCGTAATTGCATTTCTCAGCGAAAACAAAAAAAAAATGTAACTGGTGGTGGAAAGCATAAGCAATAAGCAAAAGCTTTATTGTATGTTTGTATGCTTATGTATTATTTTTAGTTATTTATTTTTAATTTCTAATTTAATTTAATTTAATTATATTTGAAGTTGTGGAATAAGGAACTTCGTTTCTGACGGGTGTCCACCATGCGCCCACGTTATTTTTCATGACAAATCTAAATAATAGTCATGAAGACCTTGACTTTACATGCTTTCAACAGAACTTCCTCTTCTTCCTAGCATTATTCATGGTATTTACCCAGGGTCTGCTTATTTATACTGTTAGCCTGATTCGACGGATTACTAATTTTTACACAGAGCGATTGCTATGTGTCCTCCGCGACCTAAAGTGCGAACCAGTACATAACTCATTGGATATGCTTTCAACAGAACAATGCATAAAATAATTAAATATTATGTAGGCAATGCACTATACAACATAATTATGTAAATTATAATGTAATATAATTTGTGTCATTCGATGTGATAATAAGCAAGAGTGATAACCCTTTAACAAAGGTTTACGCCTATTTGTGGGTGGTCTTTTAATATACATGAATGACTGACACAACTAGGGTTGCCACCTTTCTTGGAATTAAAGTGATTACAGGCAAGAAAAAAAACGTACATAGTGTAAAAATAAAGTATCATTGGTTTCTCTTCAGCATTAAAAAACATAATTTTTATTGCTTTTGACAAATTTTATCAAATATAGGTAGTTAATTATTTTTATAAGATTCAGAGAAGCTTTGTTTCTTTCGGCGCGTCATTTCATCACAGAAGAAGCTCTCTATAAATACTGATGTCGCAGGAATAGACATTATGTGTGATATTACTTTATACAAGTATCGTCAGTCTTTTTGCCTCTATTTTTGTGTAGTTAATAATTCTAAAAAACCCATAAAGTCAAATCAAGCTAAATAAAGTATTTTCGCTTACATTATTATTCTGGTAAAGTATAGAGTGCAATCGCCCGAAATAACTTACAATACTTTATTATAAAGTACGGGTGGCAATCCTAGACACAACTGTAATGGAACAATGATATAATATTAAAGACCATAAATTGGAATATTTTAGATAGTAGTATACCGTTTTTTCTTTATTGCCGGGAACCCTAGTTCTTTTTCTAAAATAAAAGTAGCCTAACTTACTCCTTATAACATCAGGTACCTGCCAGACCTGCTAAAATCGGTCTAGCCGTTTCAGAGATTAGCCGGAGCAAACAGACAGGTAGACAGACAGACAGACAAACATTTTAATCATTTGTTTTTTTATGTGACTACGACACTTTCATTGCATGCATTTAGCGAAAAGCTTTTAATTTCGAATTACAAACAAACACTTCAATTTTATTTAATTGTATAGATTTCAGTTGTGTATGTGTGTGATATATGTCGCGTGTTTCGCAGCGTTTGTGTGAATGCATGTGTGAATGTTAGTATGTATTATTGAAGTTAATAGAGTTAAATTCAAATAATATAACATACGTCAAGCCACAACTTTATTACTATAATGCTAAATGTTTTAAGAACATGGTAGGTTTCTCGCTTTACACTCAATTTTACATATTCTGTAGATTTTTATATATTTTCCTTTTATATTTAAATAGTAAAACTAACTTAAGTATTTTAAAAGTTGACACCAATTAGTTGGTAAATCAAAAGCAATATCTAGTTATGCTAATAATCTCTAAAGGTCAACTAAGTTATAATTACTGGACTAGACTTTTTAAAAATATATTTAATTAAAGACATAACGAGCCTTTACGAGCATTCACTGAAATCATTTTACACGGGTTTACATACGTCATCAAACAGATGCCTACCCCATACGGGCAGTCGAAAGTAA
The DNA here is from genome assembly GCA_023373885.1 of Hestina assimilis. Classification (NCBI taxonomy): domain Eukaryota; kingdom Metazoa; phylum Arthropoda; class Insecta; order Lepidoptera; family Nymphalidae; genus Hestina; species Hestina assimilis. The sequence continues at coordinate 9,129,295 of CM041747.1, read as the reverse complement.
ATATTTTAATATGACGGTAATGCGTTTTTAAAAATGAATACACCTCACATGCGACCAAAGCCGTGCGTTTTCGATGACAGCGCATAATAAACACACGCACATGTGATGTGTGGGCGGTGGTTTAAGTTACAGAAGTAAACGAAAAATAGTGGAGATTTTCAATAGTAAATTGAAGGCGTAAGGCAACAGTTTTGTTGCGGTTCGTGCGATGTTCTCTTCTTTGTATACCTTCTCATCCCTTCCTATTCCTTGGGTTGGCAGGGCATATGTGATACTTCAAGTATCCGCACGCTTAAAGGTTGTGGTGACTGCTTACTTCGTATGCTTGTTTGGCAGCCATATAAAAAAAGTTGGATTTGGGGCATTTTGGGTAGAGTAAGCAAGACCGCAGGTGCAAGGACAACCATCTAGACCGAAACATCGATTCCCGCTCGGGACATATACAAAAATCTACTATCGGGTTAAATACAATAATATTCCTCGAACAGGAATCGAACCCGCTTCTATTGGCGTTTAAGGCACGTTCGCTGTCACTGCGCTACAACGTTCGTCAAAAAAAATTCAAATGCAAAATTGCACATTATTTATAATTTCGTTACCAAAACTCTATTCTACAAGTGCCAAAAATTGTGCAAACCTTTTTAAGGTTTCTTCACAGATATTAAGCTCACTAGAAATGACATCTGATTTCATAATTAAATAGTGGAAATTAAGTAGATAATAAATTATTCAGTATCGATATGTTGGGTTTTATAATATATAAAAAATAAAATAAAAAATTAGGTGTAATAATCTTCATAATATGATAGTGGTTAAATGTACGATTAAAACAATAATTAAGGAAACAAATTTAGTAATTCTTTTTCAAATTGCACCAAACGCTGGTAATATAAAAAGTCGACAGGGTACGTGGCGTCATGCTTCTTCTTAATAATGTGTGAACTCCCGAAAAACATAAATTTAATTTTTTACTGAGCGCTTTACTCTATTGGAAACTTAAATATTCTATTTAACAGCATGTTATTTATGGAAAGTATGTTTTTGTGCATATCTTTGTATATAACGACGATTATTAAAACATTCACTTATTATGAGAAAGCTAAGAAGTAGTTGGTGTGCCGGTGGAGATCAACATTGACCATGTATAATAAATAATGTGAAAATGTGTGCAAAATTACAAATATATTTTATTAATATTTGCATCTCTTAATCTAAACCTTCGTTCCACGATTTTGACAATCGAACTTATAATGGCTGAACCGAGAGGCTGAACGTTTGTGATGCCAGGAGTTTCACATCTATGTTTTAGAATAAGAGGTGTTTTTTAGAGTATATGAGAGTATATGTGAAAGAAAGAAAGAAAGAAAGAAAGAAATTTATTTGTTAAACATGAGTGTTTTTACAATAGATGGTAACTTTATAATAACTAAAGTTTCATCATGTTTTACCGAGTAGGCATACAAATATTAAGTTTATTATTGATAATTAATTAAAAATAAATATAGCTATTAAATACAATAAATAATTAAAAACAAAATCTTACAATTATTACATTAATTCCATTCACTTATATTCAATAATATCATAGCATTACCAATTTTAAATTATCATTTAAATAAATTACATTATAATAAAATCACTTATCATTTAAAAAGTCAGAAATAGTGTAATAGCATTTATTCGTCAACATATCCAACATTTTTTTCTTGAATTTATACAAATTTAGATTTTTTATATCTCCAGGTATTTTGTTGTATATCTTTATGGCCATATGATAAACGCTTTGTGACATTAGTGCAGTATTGGCTTTAGGCAAAAGTAGTTTAGTAACATCACGATGACAACGATTATTATTTTCTCCTACTGTTCGAAATAACTTAATGTGGGTTTTAACAAAAATAGCAATTTCATAAATATATAATGAAGGCAATGTTAGTAATTTATACCTTTGAAAATGTGGTGCTGTTAATTGCCCGGTCGAGCCAGATCAAAATCAAATCAAATCGGTCAAATTAAAATCAAAGCTAATATAAACAGCAACGTTCAACAACAACATTTTGGATATAATTTTTTTAAAAGAATATTAGCTATGCTTATTTTTAAAGCAATACTAATGATCCTATTGTCCCTCCAAATAAGCTCGAAGCTTGTGCTAAGAGTGGGTACGACAATAGCCCAAAGGGGTCAGGATCGAACCCGCGACTCTCGCGTTAAAGGAGCGGAGTTGGCCCTCCCACGGTTGAGCTATTGAGGCATGAAATTCTGCAATTTTACATTTTTAAATCATCCAAATCTGTAAAGTTGCCGTAATTTTTCATCGCGCTGTAATCAAAACCGACCACTTACCATTTCAAAGATCCGCCGCTCCATCAATGACCCCAGACTTGACTTCAGCGGAGTCTAAAGTATTGTCGGTCTTTTGAAACGCGCTTTAGGGGGACATTTGAGTGCCATCTCCGTAAGATGATCAAAGATTTAGATAAAATAGATTTGGCATTGTAAGTAAAACTTATATTTATTAATATGTTCCGGACTAATTTCGGATACCGGAAAAGTTGCTTGTTATTCTCGAAGCGATTAATTTTAATTTCATAAAAAGCTTGGGATAGCAACCAATATAATAGTTGACGAGCTTTTTTAATTATGATTAATACGGGATATTTATATTTCTAATTACTTCATTTCAGTTCGATTTCTCGAGTCAATTGTGAACCGAATGTGAAAGTTAGGTTTTATTTGAAAATGTTAAAATTTCTACTTAGCCCCATTGTAATTTTGTTAAGACCTGAATATGGGATCTTGGAGAAATCGAGTGAACTCTTCTAATGTTGTAGGCAAACGCATTACGATTTATATATATTTTTAAAGTAACTGCTCCAGTGCAAGAGCAGTGTCCATTTGCTCTGGAAAAACAACATTAGATTGGCTATATTATAATATTCAAATTCTTATTTTTAAAATCTCTATTAGTACTTATAGTACAATCAGAGCTGGTCACAATGACTAAAAGTAAAAATAGCCTCCTTAATATATGTTGAAATGTTGTGTGTATAATAAAGATAGTCGATTTATCTTTTATCTTTTATATAGTATCGTCATTTCCAGTTTTACTTAAGCGCACTCATCTCGCATTATCCATTGAAGCGATCATAATAGAAGCACTCTGGACAATACTTTATGATATGGACGAGAGGTTGATATTCTTTTGAAATATGCTATCAGACATAAAGAAAAATGATCTGAAGTCTTATATTTTCTCTTAAGATTAACAGTAATTATCAACCGTCTGCACCTTTGTGCTTTGATTACGTATTGGAAAATTTTAAAAAAGGAATCGAGTCTTAGATTATCAGACCTTTGGAAAGTCTAATGACTGTATGGAAGTCACTTATGTGAGTTATTCGGAATTAAGAAGCTAGGTCAGGGGGCTTACCATTAACTCTTATAGCGACTCAAAATAAATCCAATTCAATTCTGACATTCAGATTTTATATGAGCATGACGTATAAATATATAATATGCCATAATATATACTGGGCGACATTTAAATCGCAATAAGAGTTGATGGTAAGCCCGCAGGACAGTGTGTATTTAGGGATTTATAGGTATTACGCGCTTTTACATGGTTTTTTGGTATGAATTTGAAAATTTTGTGTTAATTATGCATATGTTGTAAAATATTCTTTATGCCTTTTATAATTTGGTATTCCTGGTGATAAATTCATTATTCGAGACTTTTAAACACATTTTTTAAAACGAAGTTGTAGTTTTACTGATGTTCATTTGTCTAATTTTTTCGGCGTCGGGATGTGACGACCCCATCGCCCGCTGTTGGGATAACCTCTGTCACAGCAGAGATTATTCCACCAGTACAGTCAGTCACACTGGTGGTAGGTCTTTTGTTGCAAGAGGCCGGCTAGGTAGGTACCACCGCAGTGTCATTTATTCTGCCGCCAAATAGTAGTGCTTAGGCATTACTGTGTTCCGGTTTGAAGGGCACTGTACGCTAGTGAAATTACTGGGCGGACGAGATTTAAGAACTAATATCTCGAGGTTGGCAACGCGTGAGTGGCCCCTACTAATGGTGCTGCAAGCGCTCATAGGCTGCGGCAACCACTTACCATCAGGTGGGCCGTATGCTTGTTTGCCAACTTCTAACATAAAAAAAAGTCACCAGTTGTAATATATATATATATATATATCACAAAACGACATGGCAAACGAGCACACGTTAGATGGTAAGGGTTCCTTGTATGCAAATGTAACTGTACTAGTATTACAAGATTTCAAACCAGAGGATGGAGGGGACGAAAAGGGTATTAGAAAAATGGTGAGAGTTTGGGCCTTTTGAAGTACTTTGGACTAACAGATAATTTTTTTTTTACCCGTAATCATTCTTGCATGTCATTTCCACTTTATTTTTATTTTTAAATATGTAGTACGATATTTTATTACGCTACGACAATTGGATCTGTACTTCCATCGTCAGGATGGCCGAGCGGTCTAAGGCGCTGCGTTCAGGTCGCAGTCCACTTCTGTGGGCGTGGGTTCGAATCCCACTTCTGACAAGAGTTTTTGAGACGTGCTCTTAGATTTTTACATCCTAAAATTGTATTTGAATTTTATATTATTCAAAATAGTTCTTAATTTTATTAAAAATGTATACAGTTGTGTTATCCAGATTAACCGAACTTTTAATATGAATACACAAACTAAATTGAAACTATTATAATGTAATATTCCCGAAAGCGTTTTTATCGCATTCTAACTTTTATGTATATATTTCAATTATCTATAGTATAAAGGTTAATTCTAAAAACCATGCCCCATTTGCGGATTCACGGTTATATTATGTATTTGTCTTAGAATTTTTCTACAACCTACAGGTTTCCTAACCACGTTTTGATCCTCAAAATCAAAATGAAAAGTTCTTCAAAGCAACAGTCGCTCATATAAATGTCAAAATTGTTTAAATGTCTTTATTGTATAAAATAAAATTTATTATAAGAATTTGTAAGCAATTAAAGCAGAGTTCAAAGATTAATTGTCGGCGTGCTTTTGATAAGATATGAGTCAAGCTTTGTTTGTTATCCTATATGATACAATCATAAGTCTGCCGTCTAAATATAGCTATAGTGACCAACTTAAAAATATAATATAACTAGCGGACCGCTCCGGCTTCGCACGGGTATAAAGTATATAGGGTATAATGACATATCATTCACTGAAAAAAAATGATTACAATCGATCCAGTAGTGTTGATTTATTCATTACTGCCCGTGGCCCGCACGCGTTAAATGTAATTATTTACGACATCACATTAGAAACCTCAAAATAACAGTTTTCTTTTCTCCACTATTTAATGGATGTTATTATACATATAAACTTTCCTCTTCAATCACTCTATCTATTAAAACCGCATCAAAATCCGTTGCGTAGTTTTAAAGATTTAAGCATACATAGGGATAGAGAAAGCCTGACACCGTTGTGGCGTTGTGGGTAGTGAGTCTGCCTCTAGTCTCGACGGTTGCGGGTTCGATTCCCGCTCGGGAAGATGTTTGTTAAAATTTCTGTCTCGGTCTGGGCGTTTGTCCGTGTGGGTCTCCCCACCGTGCCTCGGAGAGCACGTTAAGCTGTCGGTCCCGGTTATTATCATAACATCAGGTAATAATCGTTAACTCTTGATAAGTAAATTGCTCTTATCCAATGAGTTACTGGTTCGCCCTTAGGGTTGCGGAGGTCAGATGGCAATCGCTCTGTGTAAAAACTAGTAACCTGTCAAATCCGGATAAGAGTAATAAGCAGACCCTGGGTACATAAAAATACCGGGAATAATGCTAGGATGAAGAAGAGGGATAGAGAAAGCGACTTTGTTTTATACTATGTAGTGATAGTGATACATACATATTTATTTCGTCTATATTTTTATTTCGTCTATATTTTTATTTTTTGACACTTCATATCCCTATTTGGATTACTTTCGATTATCCAGAGTTCCCAGAGAGTACCAACGGAACCCTATTACCTCCGCTGTCCGTCCGTCAGCTTTATTATCCACCCATCTCTCTATCCGTCCATCCGGCCGTTCACTTGATTGTCCGTCTGTCCATACGTCTCTGCCAGCGGGCTGTGTCTCACGAACCTAGGTAGAGAGATTTTTTTATTAACTTTAAAGTTTCCTAATGAAAAACATAGAGTTATATACATTCTAGAAGGTAATTTTTTTGTACCACAATTAATGTGGCAAACAAAGCATAAAGTTTGCTGCTCACCGTAGCCTATAGACGGTTGCAATACTAGTGGCACAAGCGTGTTGCAAAATCATGGGGCAAAGGAGATAAAACAATAGGATAAGCGGTGGTAGAAGTTTGAGCCACTGGTTAGCCACTCATTGAACGAAAAGTAGCAGTACGGATACTGTTCACTAGATATTCTGCATGGGAAGTATTCCCTGGCCATGCCGACCCGTTCTTGCTGAAAGTAGCAAATTCAAAGGACGCTTGGAGTGCAGAATCTGCGCATCAAACTTGACGACGCCGACGACTTTGACGTCGTTGTGCCACAGCAGTAGCCAACCTACCTTAAGCGCCACAGGTTGGGGTATCCATTCCCGCTCGGAGCAGATGTTTGTATTGACCGTACAGGCATGTGTTCCGATCTGGGTGTGTTTGGCATTGTCTTTGTTTATATTTCGGGACCCCGACACAGGATATCACTATCTTAATTATGGCCGTTGAGTGTGTAGCGTTGTGTGTTCATAACTGGTGATTTATAACGGAACGTGCTATTAGTCCATGCAAACGTGGACACGTCCATGCAAAGTCGCGGGCAGCATACTTGTTTGTAATAATTGCAAATGTTACTATTGACCGAATGATGACACCGTTGTGGCGTTGTGGGTAGCAAGTCTGCCTTTAGTCTCGACCGTTGCGGGTTCGACTCCCGCTCGGGCAGATGTTTGTTAAAAATTTCTGTCTCGGTCTGGGCGTTTGTCCGTGTGGGTCTCCCCACCGTGCCTCGGAGAGCACGTTAAGCTGTCGGTCCTGGTTATTATCAATAAAATCTGACAATAATCGTTAACTCTTGATAAGTAAATTGCTCTTATCCAATGAGTTACTGGTTCGCCGTTAGGGTTGCGGAGGTCAGATGGCAATCGCTCTGTGTTAAAACTAGTAACCTGTCAAATCCGGATAAGAGTAATAAGCAGACCCTGGGTACATAAAAGTACCGGGAATAATGCTAGGATGAAGAAGACTATTGACCGAATGACCGAAGCCTACAGTTGTCCGGCGAGAGATCGCATACAAGAGAAAAGATAACGTAGCGCATACAATTTATCTCTAATGTCTGTTCATGAATTTACCGAATGTTGTACGTAAATGCATGTTGTTTTGTTTATTACTTGTTCCTTCAACAAAGTTTAATGTAAACTGCATCCCTATAACTTCTATAACTTACAAATGAAATAAACAATAAATTTATTGTTAAGTATTTATAAATTAAAAACAGCAGCTAAAAAGATTTAATGTGCATAACGTAAAAACATAATGCACATTAAAGTGTATAAAGTGTACTTATGATGAAACCTAATTTGTAAAAATTTTGTCCATCTATCCGTTTTTCAATTTTGGTTTAGCGAAGACGTTACTATTATGCCGATTTTGCAGTGTCTTTCACTAGCAGATAACTGATTTTATAAGGAGTCATTTAGTTATTATTTTAAAAAATAATACGGTTTCTTTGTAGTTAAAAAAAAAAACTAAACAATAACGTTGTCCACGCGAATGAAACCGTAGGCACAGTAGTAGGTTATATTAGTATTAACCATATACTTACTGTATAATATTGACCGTCTCATTCACACATACAAAATGTCACAGTCTCGTTGGTGCCCTGGTGGTGTCTTAATATTTCAAGTTTTGATTTGCATTTTATAGTATGTAATGAATGGTTTTAATTCATTGGTATTCCAATCGAAATGAAGTCACAACTTATAATAGAACTTATTTTTACATTTACAGATATTGCGAGATGAAACAAAAATGTTTGTATTGTTATAGAAGTGAAATAACATTGCATGGTATCCCTACGAGAGTTACGTGAAGGTGCATCATTAGATAGCAAATTTCAAAGCGATATCCAACACTTAGACAAGTCCATACATGTTTTAAAAAGTTTTCTGATACCAGGAAAACCCGCCGTGTGAACAAGGTACTTTAGAAGTCGGAACTATTGTATAGTAACACGGTTTTATGCGCTTCACGCAGATTCCCAGTGGAATATTCAAAGAATTTTCAGTCGTAGTCAAACGGTACAAGCGACTTTTAAAATCATTTTGCATGCTTTTTTCATGAGAGCTAAAATTACGTATTGTTTTGACTTGGAGCTAAAAGATCAGTTTATTTTTGTGCATAGATTAATTTTTCAATCTTTGTTTATTAGTTTTTTCCTAATATATAAGAACTTATATAATCTAGGTTTGTTTTAAAACGGACCAACAGATATGTATTCTGTTATATGTATTTTTTGTTCTTACAAACGAATTATTGTCATGGCAATATACCGATCGCCCGGCGTCCGGTGTTTCCCTTTGATCCGCCATGTGGTTCCGGCGTGCGCACGTGCCAACATTGAGATGGTCAGTTATTGCTTTTCTGAGTACATCGTATTCATACAGTGAACTCGTGAGCAAAAACACACATGCCAAATTATTCCGTATTTCTGTGTGTATTAGTGCGAAAATCGTTTGAAATTTTTATCATATTTGTGAATACGTACAGTTATTCGATTTCAAAAAACATCGCTCGGAAATATGTTTCTTAAATCAATCGCTACAAAGTATAATTCAGCAAATATCTTTTAAGAAATCAATATGTGTTCGATACAAAAGAAAATAGTCCCTATATTTAGGTTGATAAGGGTTGTTTTGATGTGACTTGTGTGTTAAATTCGTGATCCATTTAGAGTTGTTAAAGTATCAATGAGTCGTAGGTTATGAATGCGTCGACAAGACACATCTTTGTATTAGGTGACAGCTAAAAACAATAAATATTGAATAAGAATATTAAATATATTATGTAGAATTTACATGATATAACTTTAGACGCCTTTGTGAAGAGCTTTTGGTCGAGTTTTGTGAGACGAAGGTTCTAAATTCGGGTTATTTTAAATAAATAAACTAGGGTCCGACCGAAACTGGTTTTTCAGCCGAAACCGAAACCGAAACCGAACTTTCGGCCTCTCTCTCAGTTTCGGCCGAAACCGAAACCGAAACCGAAACTTTTAAAAATATTGAAAATTACGTTTTTTTAATGAAATTTGAATTTCAAGTTTTTTTAACATTTATTTGCATGTATACATTCGTAGTCAACTAATTAGGAACAGAAAATAATTTGGTTAAATAATTTAAAAGTTTAATTTTATGAGATACTATTTGTTATAAAGTATACTGTTCAATGCTGTGTACTTTTTCGAAGCTAAGAATATTTTTTGGTAGGTTTACTTAAAAAGAAATCTCTCGCATTCAAATTGCTCATTTATTGGCTGACCATATTAGGGACAGCAAGAGTTAGTGATTTATTTTTGATTTAAATAAAATAAACCTGAAATACAAAGGCGGAAAGCCTTCCTATTTTTATTTGGCGTCATTCTTAAGTTTATAGTTTTGATTTCTAAAATTAATATCACAATTTCTTATTTAAACATGGGTTACTTATTTAAGCAAGCGAAAACCATTTTATCTCAACGTAAATGGCCATACCGTAAAATAGCTTATCATTTGATTTGCTCCAAAAGTATGGTTTTCAACTCTGTGCAATATTTTCAAACCTATAAAACTATTGAAACTGTGTACCTAGAAAGAAATTTAGCTAATTTAATAGCTTTATAAAAAGTTCCCTTTGTGGACTCTGTAATTATAAGAAGAGAAATATTTGGACTAGAACTTAGTGGCGAAGTTACATGGGCGCTTTAACACCAAAATGATCCAAAATATACTTCACTGTTTATTAAATGATTTCTAGCCGGTGACCTATTATCAGTTTTAGATTGGCCTTACAATAGCCTAGACATGAATTGTTTGGAACATTTGTGGTACAACAAACTGGAAATTTAAACCAACTCTATAGTAATTCCAAAGACGCCTGGAAAAACTTTACTGACGAAACTTGTCATTATTTGATCAAGTTGGCGCCGCGCCGATGTCGATATGGCTATAGTTAATAATGGCAATCACATTTAATGTTAATTTCTAATAGAAAACGTTGCTTTTTCGATGAATTTAATAATAAATGTACATTCTGCGTTCAATATTTCCAATGATTTCTTAAGTGTCCCTAATTACTTGTCCAGAGTTATATTAGCACAAAGGAGAAGTAAAGTTGAATTTCAATTGTTGCTATTTTTAATTATAATCTATTCCAAAATTTAATAATTCTATTAAGAAAACATTGGTTAAATGATCATAATCAGATCAACATTAAAAAAATGTAATGAAGACTTCATGTAAACTGAAATTACGGAAAATATAAATAAATGTTACTCTTATTGTACCCATGTCCCTAATTAGTTGACCACCACTGTATATAATATAGACAGTGAAATAGAGTTAAATAAAATAAAAATTAAAAATTCATTAAAGTCATAGCCATTTTTTTGTCATCAATATACAGGACTTACTTGGGAGTAAACTTATAAAAAGAAACAACTTGTACATAACTAACTAGTAATACGTTGTGTTTACAATATTTTAAAGATCAATTTAATACTTATTTCTGGAGATATTTTGGCCGCTCCAGCGGAGCGGTCACGAGTTGGCTGCGAAGTTTACCGAACAACGAACGAAAACTCACGAACACTCGAGTTTCGGCGAGGCCGAAAGTTTCGGCTATATTTTGGCCGAAACCGAAACTAAAGCCGAAACTAGATTTTTTTGCCGAAACTGGCCGAAACCGAAACCGAAACCGAAATTTCGGTCGGTCACTAAAATAAACGCTACACACTCAAGGGCCCCCATTAGGATAGTTATATCCTGTATCGTGTGCCTGGAAACTTATACAATGAAGAAGGATGATGAAGGACGACTACACCCAGAACGGAAAACATGCCTGTATGGTAAATACAAACAAGCTCCGAGCGATAATCGACTTCGCGACATGTTACGCTTAAGGCAGGTTCGCTGTCACTACGCCACAACGTCTTCAGATTGTACAACAAAAAAAAAAATTCCACCACATTTATTTTGAAGAAAAAAAGTCATAAAATTTTAGAGATATATAATTTTTCCTATAACTTTGTTTTTAATTACAATTTTAATTATTACTATTCATTAATTCCAACTTATTTTTTCCGTCGATTTTAATTCGTTAATATTTAAAATCTTAAAGATTCGCCATTATCAAGCTGCGGAACCTTTAATTTCCACTGAGAGTTGTCCGTAACGCGATTGACTGGTATTTTTTATTATTGTCGGCGGTAGGTACGCGACATCTACGAACGATAGAGCACAGTGTATGTTGGCTTAGACATCGACAGACGCGGTTTCGATTCCCGGTCAGGGATTGGCCCTACCGGCCCTGACCGCCTCACCGAGCGGTGGCTGAGTACTGAGCCCCAGGCGAGAAAAACGGGCGGCTTTTGCGAAGGCCGGGAATCAGGTCGGGGATGTGTGTGTATTGACCATACAGAAACGTTTTCCGGTCTGGTTCTATTTGTCCTTTTGTGTGTTTCCGGACCCATTGTGTGTGATCTTATCTCTATGGTGTGTAGCGTTATTTATTATTCTTTATAGATAGCTAGCTAATTGACGCGGCTGACAAATTAATTAATTATATTTATTAAGTAATTTTTTTATTATATGTGAGTAGCATACATATACACCGTTTCATTGTTCGCTATATCGATTTGTAAACATTGGTCTCGCGAAGTGTGTTTTCAATCGTAAAATCGAAAAGGTATCGATATTCTCGGTAAATGAAATCGATTCAATCTGCCGCGTTGCCTTTGATAGTGTTTCCTTTGCAAGTTTTAAATAAATAAACACAAGTGCTTTGGTGCGTTATTGATTTCGTTCGTATGTATTTAAAGGTTTATAATTGGAGTAATGAGAAGTTATAATAACAATAACGTTTATAAATTATTTGTCATTTTGTTGTCAATCGCTGGTAGCTATGGTGGTTATAAAATAAATAGAAAATAATTACCAGTCAAGTGCGTTGTGGACCACGCACAGTTGAAACTAAAGGGTTCCGCAGCATGGTTATGAAGAATCTTAACGGCTTTAAAAATAAGAACGAATTAAAACCGACCTCAAAAATAAGTTGGTAATTTCATAGTAATTATTATAAGTAATATGAAAAACAAAGTTATGGGAAAAACTTGTATATCACTTAAATTTATAGACCTATCTTCTTTAAACTAAATGTGGATGAAAGTTCATGTGGTATTCTGCAAGCTCAAATTTTTTCAGAATTTTAAATCCCATAGTTCAAAAGTTAGAGGGGGGGCACGATTTTTACGACTTTAGGAGCTAATATCTCAACAACTACTGGCTTAATGAAAAAACTCAAAATCAAACCTCCTTATCATTTTAAAAGACCTATCCAAAGATATCTCACACGTTGCCATACGTTGAAATTTATTTTTTTAATCCTCAGTTACATGTATGGACTGCTACCCTTAATTCTTATATATATTAAGATTTTATTACAAAATCGTTATTCGGTTCATGGAATACACCTTTTTAGTAAATTTCGTAAAGATAGAGTCAGTGGTCTCCGAGTAAAATGACTGTGACATACGGACGGACAGACGGACAGACGGACAGACGGACAGACGGACGGACGGACGGACAGACGGACATAACGAAACTATAAGGGTTCCGTTTTTGCCATTTGGCTACGGAACCCTAAAAATGGAAAATCAATCTAACCAAGTATAAGTTAATAACATACCTAGTGTTATTGACATAATATTCGCTTCCGCTCGCAGCTTCGTGCGCGAATAAAGAATTTATTAGGTATAGGTAAATGATTAATAATATTAAACAGTAATAGTCGGTTCCCCATACTACTGTTACAACAACTTTAATATGAAAGTTTCGTTTTCTCGAAAAAAATTCAAAAAAAAATTATAATATTCGATACGTTTTATTAGGTAATTTACTGTTCTCCAATGAGGTCAGATACCATTCGCTCTGAGTAAAAACTAGTAACCAGTCAAATCTGGATAAGAGTAATAAGCAAGCCCTGGGTAAATACTGGAATTAATGTTGTACGTTTTTCACGTTATGTATCTATTGCACAAATAATAATTCATTTTCACATGTAATGTCTTTTTATAGTAGTGTTCATAATTCATACTGGTACAGACGCAGTTGCAGTAAAACATGAGATAATGTGACATAACCCTAAGTTATAGCGAAGGGTATTTAATCGCCTCTTACTATCGAAATGCACTGTGAAAGATCGCTGTCTAGTGAAAGCTGAGCTAGCTAGCTATGCAAAGCTATAGTTTTTGATAAATTTATTTATTTCCTATGAAATCAAAATCTTTCCATTCCGTTCCTAACCAATATTATAAATGTGAATGTGAATTAGTGTATTTCTTTGTTAAGATTTCAGGCCTTAACCACCCAACAGTAGTACAGCAGAAGGATATAAATTCCCTAAGGATAGAAAAGTATTTTTAGTCCTGAACAACAGCTCAGGCTACTCATATGAATAAATTGCAGCATGAATCCTAGAGTATACAGAGCCAGAACTTCAAATAGCATCAAACATCTAAACAAAACATATTATGGTAGTCAGTTATGTTCATGTTTTGAGTTGTATTGGTAAAAAAGAAGTGTTTTATGGACAGTCAGCCTATAAACTAGGGGATAGATTGGGGAGAATGGGAGCCATTTGATCGCGGTTAGGGTTGCATTGATAAGGTCCCTAAGTTGTTACTAAAGGGACTGTCAATGAAATAATGCAGCGTAGTGTAAAAATGTTGTAGCTAGGTACATTTTTTTTTCGAGTAAAGATTTTTTTCGCATAATTATTGTACGAGCTAGATACAAATTATGTACTAAGAGATACATTACATTGTGTACATTGCAGTGTGTTTAAATTAATTTAAAATTACAAACAAGTATAGAAAAAATGTTTTTCTTAAATGTGCAATACGTAGTTTTTGTTTTGTTTTAATTTTAATTGATGAGACATCACTACCGCCATCTATTATCAATATGAATGAAACTTATGTGCTTCGTTTTGTTTCAACGTAGTACTAAATTAATTGGTAGGTGGCGCTGGTTGGTTTTCGTAATTCCATCTCACTCCGCTAGGTAGCGCTCTATATAGTTTCGAAGTTTTTAATATTTAAATTATAATTATTATTTTGCTTCATCAATTACAATAAAAATAATAGTAGTTGTTTATACTTAAGCACTACTAATGCAACTTTTATTTTTTAAATTTAATTAAAATACTTTGGCACTACTAATGCAAATTTTATTTTTAATTTTAATTTTTAAATTTTATGTTTCTGACAAAACAATGTTATTTATTATAGTTTAGCAAGTTAAGTATTATAGATTAACATAATATATTGTTATCAACACAATTCTCAGCACGTTACACTGAAGTTTCTTTTAGTTGTATGAGATTGCCTGTAAGAGATCACTTTTAGTGATAAGGCCACCTTTGTACCTACCCTTTATGTACATTACAGCATCTTTTTATTGTAATAATTATTTTGTGTGTAATAAAGTATTTAAAAAAAATGTTATAATTTTATAAACCTTAAAATGTTATGTTTTGTAAAACTGTTGTGTTGTGTTGTGTAATCATCGAACTAACCGCGACAGCAATATTACATAAAGATGGTCATCTTTTTTTTTTTTTTATTCATAAAAAAGGGCTTTGTCGCATACGCGATAATGTCGCCCTGGTATAATAATTATAGATTACATTTAATAGAATATTAAGCAACTATATATATATATATATATATATATATATATATATATATATATATATATATATATATATATATATCTATGAATATTCCGCTCGCTTAGCTACTAATTTGTATAATGAAAGATGGTCATTGGAATTGAAACAGTGCGGATACTTCGTGTCGCTATTCTGTGAGAGAGTGGAACTTCCTAAGTTTTTTTTTTTTTTTTTTTTTTTAAGGTGGAGAAATCCTCATGGATACCCCGGAGCTGGGGCTGCCGGGGTTATGTGAGACCTCCTACTCACTAAAACTCCACCAGGTTTCGTCTCTACGCCGGGCGACGGCCGGGGGCATTCGTGCTGTGCACTTGACCCCGTCTGGCCGTCGTAGCGTTGTCTGCGTCAAGAACGGACGCAGACCCTCCTCGCCCTGTTGGGCATGAGAGCGAGCAGAAACCCATAAGGCTCGCTCTCATCCTCGCGGGGGCCTGTGCAATGCGGACTCCTGTCGCCCCAGCGACATTCGTCCGCAGGCCACCCACTAGGGCAGCGTAGCTTGGTGCCACCACCTCCTACGCTGCCCCATCCTCCTGCGCCTCGACGCCTCCGCCAAGGGATCGTCAATTCTGAGGCGCTGGGCCTCCCTTTTACGGGACATGACGGTCTCGCAGAACTCGGAGACCGCCGTCCACGCCCTCCTGTTGTCTAGCATTGCCCGGATGACCTCGGGCAATGATTGGAATGGTCCAATCACCGACATCAGCCGCAGCCGATCATTGAGCCAGGCCGGACACTCCTCCAATGTGTGCTGGGCGGCATCGTCTACCCCCCAATCACACGACCGGCACACGGGGCTGGACTCCCTGCGCACAATAGTATGCAGGTACCTGTCAAAGCACCCGGGTCCCGATAGCACCTGCTTCAGGTGGTATGTCAGGGAGCTGACTTTCCCATTTCCTGAGCGACGGCTGGATGCCGGCAATAGGCCAATGTCCAGCCGTCGGCTCGAGGAGCGCTTGTGACCACCTGATCAACAACTCCTCGGTGCCCCGCCTCTTCCACCGCTCCAGGTCACTGGGGCGAAACTCCCTTCCCGCGCAACGCGCCTCGCTCCTTTTATTATATAAGGAGGCCGAGAGTTCCGCCTGGAGCTTCCACGGGAGAGTGCCCGCTAAGGCGCAGGCCGCCTCAAATCCGATGGTGCGGTATCCTCGTATTGCCCTGATCGCCATGACTGGGTTGAGTCAGCCTGTTCATGCTGCAAACAGGTTCCACTAAGACTCCTGAGATAGAAAAATAAATATTAATAAACACTACATATTCAAAAGCCTCGATTTGAATATTTATAGGTATTCCATGTGGGAGCTTAAAACACACATAAATACAAGAATAAAACAAGAAAACACAAAATATGCCCAGAGTGGTAATTATATGCGCAGTCATCAGTAAGTAGGTAGGTTTGCTTGCTAATGCTGGGCCCCAATGACCGTCTAAAACGATTGGAGAGCTAGGTAACTGCGATATATAGATACGATGCTGGCAGTGTTTTTAGGGCTCCGTACCCAAAGGGTACCAACCCCTTACTAACTTACCATAACCCCCGCCCCTTCTTTTTTTGTCGGTTTTGGAGGTAATCTTATTCACAGATACCTAGCCTCCTGGGGAGGAGAACCGGGTTATGTGGAGTTCCACGACAGGTGTTCGGTCATGGGTACCCACTAAAACCTCCTCGGTGGCCAACATCAGTGAAACAGAGAGGCTCCGGGATCTCTTACAGAACTCAAAACCGGAGCATCTCCCAGGGAACAGGTCCCAGGGGGCAAGATGGAATGCCTCTCTATGCTTCTCAAGCAAGAGTGCTTCTGCTGAGCTGAGTTCTTCAGCCCCCCGCTCCCCTTACTATGCCTCCGCTGTCCGTCCGTCCGTCTGTCAGCGAGCCGTATCACCCCAACCGTAATAGCTAGACAGTTGAAATTTTTACAGAATGCGTATCACTATTGTCTCTACATAAACAAATAGTAAAAGTTAAATAGTTAAAAATAAAAAGACCCCCTATACTTGATATTTTTGAAGTTTTTGCTGTAAATCGTGAATTTCTATGGGCGCTATAATAAAGTAATATAAACTAGAAAATTGATTTTTATTCTACGGCGGTACGGAATTCTTTGTGTGCGAGTCCGACGCGCACTTGGCACGTAATTTTAAAGGCTACGTATATTCTATTAAAACCCTGACCATAAGTTACTGAAAAAATAAATCGTTATCGTTATGATGATCTCTTACGTACAATATTATCTGATATAGCCGTTTTAAACTACTGATATGTGAACCCGACAGATTGCTCAGATCATTGCCAGAACAACGGATACATAGAAAAAAAAATACTAGAGAAATGATATCAACCATGATTTAATAAAAATGTAAGACAATAGTAACGGTGTGTAACGCGTTTATTTTAATTTATTAACTTATTGAAAGCTAAAAAAAAAACCGCTAAGAATTTATAATAAATAAAACCTATGGGCTGTAGCCCTCAGATACAGTGAAGAATATTAAATTCACTTTAATGATGCAAGATTTTAATCAAAAACAGCACATATTATCTCTTTTTAAAGTAGAATATCTTCATCAGAATATCATATTTGTTACCATAAGTGGCAAATAATGGCGAATGGCCTGATAGAAAGCAGTTACCGTAGACTATGTTCATTAACACCAGACGCGTATCACCGTTTATGGCACCTGAAATGAAAGTCGGGAACACTAGGGCTAGAAGAAAAAGAAATGGGACCTCTGTAATTAATCTGTTAATTTGGTCCTCCGGCACAGCCACCAAATGAAACGTAGGGCGATATTTTATAATTTCAATTTTATTGATATACTTTTCTCTTTATAACGTTGCTGCTTTGTACCAAATACTAATTTGTTCCCTACCCCATATATCTCTTCTACATCACTAACTGTTCTTTGCTTAAGATTCATCTTCTAGTTGGAGCCGCTATGTACTCTCAGGGATAATAAATCACTCGACTCTATTGTATTGTATTGCATCATGATCATGAGACCGTGAAGTGTACGTTAGGACTTGCTTAGATATCCTGTAGTTAAGAGCACTTAAGACTATAATAGTAGTACTTACAAGTATGTTTATCTTAGTCTCTCTGGCGCTCACACAAAATTAATTTACAGCATGTATAGATTTTAAACCCAAAATCAAAATAAGTAAAAGGTAAAACTGCTTATGCATTTCAGATAAGGCGGTATGAAAGGGTGGATTCGACAGGGAAGGTTTAGGTTAAACGTAACGTGGCTTAAAGAGTGTAGAAGTAAGTGTCAAGTAATGTGAAGTATCAATTCTGTAATGATTTTTGTTAATTATTTAGGAGCCCTGTTAAACCTTCTTCTTCTCATACTCACTTTCCTTCGGTCTCCTGTCTTTGTTCCTCTCATTTATCTACCAAGGGTCTGCATATAACTCTTATCCGGTTTTGATAGGTTACTAGTTTTTACACAGATCGATTGCCATCTGACATCCACAACCCTTAGGGCCAGCCAGTAGCTCATTGGATATAACCAAATTACTTATCATGAGTTAACGATTATTATCAGATGTTGTGATAGCAACCGGGACAGCTTAACGTGCGCTCCGAGGCACGGTGGGGGAACCCACATGGACAAACGCTCAAACCGACACAGATATTTGTAAGATCAATACAAACATCTGCCTGAGCGGGAATCGAACCCGCAACCGTCGAGGCTGAAGACGGACTCCAAATACGCTACACATACACCTCAACGGTGTCGACTTACCTCCCATCCCTGATGTTGAAAACTATTCTACGTAACACAAGCCCAAAGTAAATATTTATACGGCAGTTATAACTAGGCACTTATTAGTAGGCACTTATTTCTATTACAAGCTGTGTAAGAGAAGTGTCAATCTTGTATAAAAAAGCTCGGTTATGGTAACGAAATGAAAATCAAATAAAATTTCAAGAAATGATCAGCTTACGGTTTACAAATTCGAAAGGGTCAGATCGAAAATCCGAACCTCTCATAAAAATAAATAGCCGACATAAGGAGAAAGATAATATGAACCATTTGGTATAATCTAAAATCTATCTAAAGTTATGACGTGATTTTGTGGCTATTGTTAGAATCCGGCGTCGCGATGTGACGACCACACCGCCCGCTGATAGGATAACCTCTGTCACAGCAGTGATTATTCCACCAGTGCAGTCAGTCACACTGGTGGTAGACCTTTTGTTGCAAGAGGCCGGCCAGGTAGGTAGCACCGCAGTGTCAAATATTCTGCCGCCAAATAGTAGTGCTTTGGCATTACTGTCCTCCCGTTTGAAGGGCACTGTACGCTAGTGAAATTACTGGGCGGACGATTTACTATTTAAGAAGTAATGTCTCGTGGTTGGCAACGTGTAAGTGGCACCTACTAATGGTGCCGCAAGCGTTCATAGGCGACGGCAACCACTTACCATCAGGTGGGCCGCATGCTTGTTTGCCAACTTATAACATAAAAAAATCTCGTTATTATAACAAAGTAATTTCAATTTTAGTAATTGTCTGAAACTAGGGTAGCCTTTATGTTTTTACCATAAATTGACCGGCTCATCTCTTATATCTCTATTTAGTGCCAAAGTTTGTACTCCTAACTCGTCTCCCTCTCAAGCTAAGTGCTTACATATTATGTCTCTGGAAGTAAATATAAAAGGCTGCGGTGACATTTTCCAGTAAGCATGCCGTAAGCTAGTTTGTCCTTTTTGTGGTTTAAAGAATATTCCGAATACGAAAAGTCACGTATTATTTCATCATAGAAAATATCATATTTCAAATATACCGTTCACAGAAATCACTCTATCAAATATAGGTATGCAAAATAAAATGCTTTTCTAGAAAAGTTCACGTATGAAAATTCAAATATACATTCAATATAGAAATCAAATCGGGCCATATCAATCTGGTAGCAAATTCCTACTATGTTATACAAAATGTATTCGATTCCCAGAAGGCAAAGGCTATCTCATAACGTGTGATGCGAAATAAAATTATATTAGGACGAATAAGGTCACGAATATCACATACCAATGTGTTCTAGATAGTTTGATGACAACACTAAATAATGTTTGTTTGATGTTTTTGTAAAATATGACTGTGATACTCTTTCTTACGAAAACATATGATGAAACTGAAAAATATTTTAATCAATATATATACATAAATAGTATGATCTTACATAGCCACGCACACATACACACACCCACACATACACACACCCACCCACCCACACACCCACCCACCCACACACACACACATACACACACAGACACACATACACACACGCACGCAGACAGAGCGCATAGTTAAATAAACTTCCTTTTTGTTACAATTTAGATTCACCATGTTACAATTATCAAGATTTATTGTGAAATTTGCATGTATGTATTATGTAATACTTTCAATAGGGGATGACATATTAACCTTAACACAGGTTATCTAAGTAACCCGCAAAGGTTTATAAGTTTCACCAATTATGTATGTATAACAAAACATAGCATGTAAGCATAATGACATGTAACTTGTAACATGTAAAATTTTCAGAAATAAACTTATAAACTTATAAAAATTTATGGAATTTATTTAGTGGAACACCAGTAAGGTTAACTTAGGTCCGTGCAGTAGGTTCGTTCTGTTACAGACCTCTCTCGTCACACTTCCTTAGGTATCTCATAAGCACAACTACTACAAGAAGTAGATCTTTAAAAACGGTACTCAATGTTCTCTATGTCCGTTACGTTGTGGCGAACCTGCCTTAAGCGCCACAAGTCGCGGGTTCGATTCCCGCGCGGAGCAGATGTTTACATTGACTATACAGGCATGTTTTCCGATGTGGTTGTCTATGTCAATGTGTATGTGTCCGGACCTACAACACAGGATATAATATTCTAATAGGGGTGGTAGTGTGTAGCGTTTATATTTATTTTTTGAACATTTGATACAGTCTAACTATAACTATTGTCCAACGAGTCTTCTTTATTTACTGTATAATTTTAAATTGTTAGTAAGAAAATATTGCAGTGTTACAAAGAGGCGAAAATAACAAGCGTTTAGTTTAATATTGTGACAGATGTTCGAGCGAAGTTATTTTTATTGTGAGGGTGTAAATTTAAGGGCATCCCTCTCGCCAGACCGACTCTGAAGTGTCAATTAGTATAAAAACATTTCGCGGGTGAAATAGTTTATTTTGAGTAATGGTATGTTTGAAAGACATAGGGTTGGTGATTTATAGCTTATTATGCTTGGAAATTTCTGCCATTATAAAGCCATACACACACATTATTTATCAAAATGCGTCAAATTTAACATATTCACAGTCCAGACAGTAGTCTTAATAGTTAAACAATTTTATATCCCAATTTTATATAAAAGTCCTGTGAAACCAAAGGGGACACCCTTTGGTTTCACAAGAACTTTAAACTTTTAAAATTGATTTATTTCAAAGCCATTAATTTTATTATATTTAATACGCGGAAAGCCGCTGGCACATACAAGTAAGTAATATAAAGGAAACTATATTAATTTATGTATTCAACAATTAAAGGTTTTTTTTTATTTCATGACGGTTGACAAACAGGCATACGGTTCGCCTGATGGTCAGCAGTCAGCGCATCTATGATCGCTGGCGATACTTGAAATATCACATGCACGTTGCCAACCCAAAGAAATTGAGAAGGGAAAAAAGGAAGAGAACAGAGGGTTTGGGAAATTGGGCCTCCGACGCTCATCATCTCTACATCATCGACACTCATCGCACGAAACGCAACAGGACTACGTAGTGACACAGCGGTAGCAAACCTGCCTTAAGTCCAGTCCATATTTAGCGATTTTATTTATTTATTTTATTTTATCGAAATCTCCACATATGTCGTTTAAGGCATGTGCGCTGACACTGCACAAATTATAGCTACAATTATTTAAAATATTTTATTTCATTATAAAATTATTTTGCAAAATCTTATTATTTTACGCAGATTTTAGTAATACTTTCAAGGTCGAGCCGGCCCATTTGTGCTCGGAGGAGCATGGCTGTATTACTACTTAATACCTTATTGATATATACATAGTAAAATATAATTGAATTTTAAAGTATTGGAAAAATAAACTCTGTGTTTCAACCCTATCGTCGGGAATGAGTAATTAGCAAATTTGTCAATTCTTTACACTTAAATTATCGTTGTCTGTTTTCTGTTGGAGTTGTTAATAAGGGATTGGGATTGTGATGAAAATGTAAATAATTTGACAGCAAAGTTCTAATTTTTGCGTTCTGTGAATATACATATTGCTTAGTAAGTTTTTAACGTTAATAAATATACTTAATTCATAAATTACTTTGGTAGTAAAATAAAAATATCTGGAGTAGGTTTGAAACTACTAGTTTAGTAAATTTTTCAGAATTAGTTATTATTAGCGAAATAATATCAGATAAAATAATCTATGGGATTTGTTGCTAAATTTAATAATCTCAAAATAAATATTTATATTTATGACTAAAAATATTTGATTTATAAAGATAAATATTAAATACCTTCCTATCTTCAAGAATCAAAGTTGAATAAGATGTGATGAAGTAAATGTTGAATAAGTCATTCAACATTTACAAACTCTAACCTAATTAATCTAATATTAAAAATGTTAAAGTTTGGATGGATTGATGAATGTTTGTTACACTTTCACACAAAAACTACTGGACAGATTTGGATGAAATTTTGTACACACATAACTTATTACCTGAATTAACATATAGGATACTAATTATCCCGGAAACGTGTTGGGTTTCCGTGGGATCATCAAAAAACTACATAACGCGAGCAGAGCCGCAGGAACTGCTAGTTACTTTAATATAGAAGATGCCCAACTATATAATTCATTCCTTAACTGTATAATTTTCTAAAACAAAATTTATAATACATAGACGCTATTCATTGCACGTTGAGAAAGGTACAATATGATTTTCAAAAGGTATATTTACTGTATTACATGTTGGTAATAAAATTATGCATAATTTAGTATAACTATAGTAATTTAAAGCTATTTTACGTACACTAATTTTAACGCTTAAGAACGTGTATCGTAGGGTAGAGATGAGATCTTTTCATACTATTAAGTTGGTATGCATGAGTTAAGATTTTGCAAAATAATTTTATAATAAAATAATATATTTTAAATAATTGTAGCTATAATTTGTGCAGTGTTAGCGCACATGCCTTAAACGACATATGTCGAGACTTCGATAAAATAAAATCACTACATAGTATAAAACAAAGTCGCTTTTTCTTTCCCTATGTATGCTTAAATCTTTAAAACTACGCAACGAATTTTGATGCGGTTTTTTTAATAGATAGAGTGATTGAAGAGGAAGGTTTATATGTATAATAACATCCATTAAATAGAGGAGAAAAAAAATTATTTTTGAGGTTTCTAATGTGATGTCGTAAATAATTACATTTAACGCCTGCGGGCCACGGGCAGTAATGAATAAATCAAAACTCCTGGATCGATTTAAATCATTTTTTCAGTGAATGACATAGGCTATATATTTAATAAATAAATAAAAACGCTACATAGGGACTGGACTTAAGGCAGGTTCGCTACCGCTGTGTCGCTACGTAGTCAGTCCCGTTCGATTCCCTTCCGGGCCGATGTTTGTATTGACCATACAGTAAGTTGTGCTTGTGTTTATGTATGAGTGTCCAGACCCCGACACAGAGTATTATATATTAATAGAGGTCGTTGAGTGAGTAAGATAAAAAAAAGGAAAAATAGGTGAAGCGTATATTTATAAAAAAGTCCTCTAGAATATATTCCGAAAATGCACGAGTTTGAATAATTTCGTTAGAAATTTTTATTTCCATAATTTTTATTTATTATTAGAGTATACATCCATGTTTTTTATTTTTGATTTATAAGTACTCCTATCTGGTAAGTATCGTGGAATATTATTTTTTTTTGTATTGATTAGGCCAGAATTTCACTTTGATCTTCTTAACTTTCTTTGTTTATTTGTTGTCAATCTTCCTGTGAAATACACCATATTTATACCAACTGTTGTGGGAATCGTGTCTAAACGGATCAACAACAAGATGTCGTGACACCGATACTTTCGGTCGAGCGAAATGATCCGCTAGTCTTTAGACATGGTGACCATGTCTGCTTAGTCACAGGACTGGGCCTAAATTGAGATTTGGTATAAAGTCACCTTAAAAGTGATTTATTAAATTTTATTTATTTTTGCTATGTTTTATAAAGAATAGTAGCAATGCTATTTCAAGTCATTACTTATATTCCAATTGCCCCTTGAAATTAGGTTATAGCTGGTGATAAAAGGGAGAAGGGGAGGAGGGGGGGGGTATGTGTACGATATGTAATACCTAAATGGGTTTAAAGTGAGATTTTATCGTAATTATTTAATGAAATCGGTTAAAAAATTATACTTACACTTGTTATAACGTTGTTGTAGACGCGCCTAAATGATTTTACCTACATAAAGTCCTGTGCATCATTCAACAGTGTCCGTGATAAACAGCATATTATATATTATTCCAGGGTGTAGATTTTCTATACTGTGTAAATTCATATTGTTCTTGACATTATGGTATTCAAAAATATATCCAAATAGCCTTTTCTAATTTTATTATATACATAATTGCTATATTTTTCCTCTTTTAGATAAAAATCTTTGTCATATAAAGATCAACATATTTTATATGTGTATCAAATTGCAGTAAAGTTCATAAAAAAAGATTTCTCTAAATTATGGTCTTCCTAACTCACACGTGTATAACATTACCTTTGAACATCTAACCACTTTCGATTTGCCAATGCCTAATACACCCTTAACCAAATCTGAATCTTATCTTCTGACACATACAGATTTAATTTCTTTGATTGGCATATTATTATAAAAGCTAAACGGCTAACAATACTGCACGCCCATTGATTGTTTTGCGCTGAGACATGCACTGGATGTGTCGTGCGTTTGTTTTGTTATGTTTGTGTGTATAATGTGAAATGTCAAAGCATGAGTTCAGACAATGATTCGAGATCTATGTAATGAAATATTAAAGTCTTATTGAAGTTAGATTATTGATATGATGTAGTTTAACCTTGTGGGAATTAGGATGGATTCATTTAAGACACATTTCGTCTTTCAGCCTCGTAACAATATAATATAATCTTCTGATCGTAGCTTTGATATTTTTTAAGACTATAATGTTCAAAGAACGAACGACTAAAATGTTGAGCCAGGCGATGAGAATGACGAAAAAGGCGAAGACAAGGGGTGATAGAAAACATTAAATCGAAGAATATGAAGAGTCTGATAGGTATAGGTATAGGTTTGGTACTTAAATGCTGATGCTAAACAGTTTCAAACCAGAGTTCTTTCAAATAGCTCAAGCAATTTGAAAAGACTCTCAAAGTTTGAAATTACTAAAAGAGTAATTTACAAAGACTTTAGAAAACAAACAAACTTTAAATTTTATTAAAAAGGTAAAACAGACGGTATGAATTGTTAGTTCCATATACTTCATTTTCTAGTCTAGGAAGTAATTGGAAAATGTAATAAGTCGCCCGCCATCTAGGTTGGTATATTAATAAGAGGGCGTATAACGCCGCGAGACATTCGACGTCTTAGCCCTGTATGACCACAAAATCCCCTACTAAGTGAACCAATACTTAAAAAATATAATTAAAATTAATTTACCTCTCACGTAAAAACTAGGTTTTATAACTTTCATGCAAAGCTTTATCCCCTATTTCATCCCCTTCAAGTTTTATTTTCACGAAAAAAATTAGCTTAAAGTCATCTCCATGTGCCCATCTCATATCAATACCAAAATTCATCGTAATCGATGTCATCATCATCATCATCATCATCAGGGGCTCACGTGTGAAGAGGTCACGCAACGGATACATAGATCACTTTTCTATTTATAATATTAGTTAGGATAGGACTAGGGTAATTCTGAATCGAGTTGGGCCATTTTTGTCAGCAAGAATCGTAGGAAGGTACTGGTACTGATAGTAATTATAGTTAACAGTAAATGAATGATTTAGTTAACGAAATTATTATGCATTTGTTAAAAGTACCACACACACACATATTACTCATTCTATTTTAAAATAAAAACGAGTTTTAATAGTAAGGTTTTGTAGGAAGTTGCAACCAAAAACCGACAAACAGAATTATATTTCGTCTAACTTGGTTACCGCTTAGGGACACGAATCGTGTCCTCTTATATTTAACGTCTTCATAGTCTGTAGTTATGTGTAATAAGTTTACTTTGTTAGGATAGTGTATTCGAGGTCAATTTCACACTACTTATAATTATTATTAGTTAACAATGTTTTTATTTTATATTTAATTGATTGATTAATAATGTACTTGGTCTATACAGGCGTCGGGATGTGACGACCCCATCGCCCGCTGTTGGGATAACCTCTGTCACAGTAGAGATTATTCCACCAGTGCAATCAGTCACACTGGTGGTAGGTCTTTTGTTGCTAGAGGCCGGCTAGGTAGGTACCACCGCAGTGTCCTATATTCTGCCGCCAAATAGTAGTGCTTAGGCACTATTGTGTTCCGGTTTGAAGGGCACTGTACGCTAGTGAAATTACTGGGCGAACGAGATTTAAGAACTAATATCTCGAGGTTGGCAACGCGTGAGTGGCACCTACTAATGGTGCTGCAAGCGCTCATAGGCTGCGGCAGCCACTTACCATCAGGTGGGCCGTATGCTTGTTTGCCAACTTCTAACATAAAAAAAAAAAAAAAAACGTTTTCCTTACAATTAGTATACTATAATTATTGTACCTTCAGTGACGTTCCATTTATATTTACATGATTGTAAGTGTCTATTATGGTAGCTTGCAGAACTAGTAATGTCTTCTGCGTGTTGCTGACTATAGGACTACAAAGGAAAGCGTTGGCGGAAGAGAAACTGTTTTGGTGTCCATCACCTTCACTCATCGAAACGTACGATATTGCTACTCGGTCAGGCGGGGAAATAATAAAGTTTACTATTACTAAAATCCTAAAAGAATAATCCTTAACCTGGACTGTCTTAATTTATTTCCATGTATTAATGCTACTGTGGTGGTACTTCAAATTTTTGATACAAAAATATTTTTTCATAGAAGTAAAATCATAAAAAATAAGTTATATTCCACACAATTCGTCATTTCCGAGTCTCATCTCCGGCGATCGGATAAGAAAAGAAATAAAAAGTTGAATTCGTTAGAGTAAAGCGTCATAAATAAAACAAGCGAGCAAACTTCGCGCCATTCGCCTTTTGAGGTCAATGTAGCCTTATTCTGGATTTTTTTTTCATATTCTTGTTTCTACCACAAGATTCAAGTCAATATACAACCTGCCTGAAGAGAAGAAAGAGAAGTCGGAAAAGGAGACAAAGGCGGAATTATTTTGTCTGCCATTCTCTCCTTCTGCAATTAGGGTGTAGCTGTCTCACTAACCAAAACAAACGTAAAGATAATAAAGTCAGGAAACTATAATTATTTGACATTTACCAAAAAGCTCTGATATGTAGCAGACGAGCTTTGTTCACACTATTTTAAAAAAAGGCTGAGTGACAAGCTGTATTCCTTTTTGGTAAATATATATTTGTATGAGTAAATATAATGATTAAGTCCAGAAATAATACACAAGAAAACATAAATATTGAAATGACGACAAATATCTGTGTGACACAAATATACCGAATTTAGTATGTAACCATCAGCGCATAAACATAGTTAATCGAAAACTTTGTCATAAACGTAAATAAATACTGTGTTAAATTAATAGTTCCGTAAATACAGAATTCTCAGAATAAGCTCTCGGCTTTGCAATTTGTCGGCTCGGACGTTTGGGCGTTCTGCGCAGGAAATGAGCGTATTTGTCTTACCTGCGAGTAACTTGGCCATAGTGCTAGCGAAAGATTAACTGAAATGTAAATATTTAATTCAAATATGTGTTAAATTATATCAAGATGTTTAGTATTAAGCCATTGAATTATGTATCAATAAATGTTCACATCAATCAAACAGCAGGATTTACACTGGAAGCTGGTCTTCACAGCTTAGTTGTTCTACGAATTAGGTATTAAGAATTTTACATGATGTTGAATTTTCACACATTTTTCTAAAGACCTCTGGGTGATAATATTAGTACAATACGCACCTATGGAGAAGAGTAGACAATCGCGACAATTGCGGGTATATCCTACTTTTCTCCCGTAGTGCGTATATGATTTTTTTTCCTACGATGAAAAGTTGGCTTTTAGTCCTTGGTACGAGGGATAAACATCAGGATGCAAAGTTACTGGGAGGTAGAGTGATTTAGTTAGTGTCATCTTGCCGAGAGAGTCTCGGATACTTTTCTCCCTCGTACCAAGGACTAAAATTGAACATTTCATGAAAGCAGAAAAAAAAAATTCTTACTCAAATAAAATAATCTAGAGCAGTTATAACCATGCAAACCAGCGTTAACTACGACAAGTTATCGATTCTTAATTACTCACGAAGTATGATTAATTTACTCGATTGATTTAACGTAACGTTAAGATGACAATAATTATGCTTTTTTTTTTTTTATGTTACAAGTTGGCAAACAAGCTTACGGCCCACCAGATGGTAAGTGGTTGCCGTAGCCTATGAGCGCTTGCAGCACCATCAGTAGGTGCCACTCACGCGTTGCCAACCTTGAGATATTAGTTCTTAAATCTCCTCTGCCCAGTAATTTCACTAGCGTACAGTGCTCTTCAAACCGGAACACAGTAATGCCTAAGAACTACAATTTGGCGGCAGAATATTTGACACTGCGGTGGTACCTACCTAGCCGGCCTCTTGCAACAAAAGATCTACCACCAGTGTGACTGATTGCACTGGTGGAATAATTTCTGCTGTGACAGAGGTTATCCCAACAGCGGGCGATGGGGTCGTCACATCCCGATGCCGGTATGGTGATAACAATAATTATGCTGTTTTCTATTTTATTACTTTGTTAAAAAATGATTGGGACCAAATCAGCACTGCAATGTGCGTATATTATATTGAAGCCAAGTTTCTATTACTTCACTTACACTTAAACACTTGTATTTTTTTTTTTTTATGTTAGAAGTTGGCAAACAAGCATACGGCCCACCTGATGGTAAGTGGCTGCCGCAGCCTATGAGCGCTTGCAGCACCATTAGTAGTTGCGATTTGCGCGTTGCCAACCTCGAGATATTAGTTCTTAAATCTCATTCGTCCAGTAATTTCATTAGCGTACAATGCCCTTCAAACTGGAACACAGTAGTGCCTAAGCACTACTATTTGGCGGCAGAATATTGGACACTGCGGTGGTACCTACCTAGCCGGCCTCTTGCAACAAAAAGACCTACCACCAGTGTGACTGTCTGCACTGGTGGAATAATCTCTGTTGTGACAGAGGTTATCCCAACAGCGGGCGATGGGGTCGTCACATCCCGACGCCTTGAAATATATGTATATACTCTTATCTATAAAACTTTATGTTTTATCTCCTGAATGTCGCACTGGTACCCGTTTTGATATCCATTAAGGGTAGAGGTACCATACATATACAATATGTTTATCTCTCGCAGTTAATGTAGTTAAGTTAAAATGAATCGCTCACACTCTCACCACACTTATAGCTACGAGAAATATGTATCATAAATTAACACACTAACATTTATGAGTGTTAATTACTAAAGGGGTCAGTCGATAAAATATGACTATATTTTGTAGGTAAATGTGTTATTTTTATTAACCCTCGACGTTGAAACGAATAATTTAGTTTAACG
The DNA here is from genome assembly GCA_023373885.1 of Hestina assimilis. NCBI lineage: Eukaryota > Metazoa > Arthropoda > Insecta > Lepidoptera > Nymphalidae > Hestina > Hestina assimilis. The sequence goes on along the minus strand of CM041747.1, from coordinate 9,099,483 downwards.
ATTTCTTGTACGCGCGCGACTGTGGCTTGGAGCTAAAAAAATATATTTTTTCCAATCTGATTTTGATGAAGTTTCGTATAGAAATAGATGAGATGTTGAACAAGGAAGGAAGACCATTTTTGTCACCATAAAAAACCGAAGAGGGTGAAATAGGATGGAAACTCGTACAGAAACCGTACCCTATTACAAAATGTTATTCGTGCAGGCGAAGCCACGGGCAAATGCTAGTATTGAATAAATACATGTTGAACATAGACAGCAGAAGTTTTTGAAGTCGATTGAAAATAAAATTGATCTTTTATATTTTTACAGGTCGACTTTAAGATTAGTTGGGTCGGATGCCTCGTACAAGCTTAGTCAATATGAAAAGGAGGCTCTTAATGTGGTAAGTCTATAAAAATTTCTATTATAAATGATTACATTATTACAGTTATATGAAATAATCTTAATATATTTTATTTAAAATGTTAAAGGCCTCAACGAAATCTTTCCCTCCAAAAGGTTTTTCGTCAAATCCAATCGGCTATTATAAGCTTTTGTGAAATCAAAAATAGCGAGATACATACAAGAGTTACTAGCATATCCGCTTATGGTAGACCTAGCTATGCTAATAACTTTTATTAACAATTCTATAGCACCTATTTTTCTAATTCTATGACACCGTTGTGGCGTTGTGGGTAGCGAGTCTGCCTTAAGCCTCGACGGTTGCGGGTTCGATTCCCGCTCGGAGCAGATGTTTGTATTAATCGTACAGGCATGTTTTCCGGTCTGGTTGTGATTGTCCTTGTCATTGTGAATGTTTCCGGACCCCGACACAGGATATAATTATCCTAATGGGGGCCGTTGAGTGTGTAGCGTTTATTTATTTATTTATTTATATTATTTGTATTTGGTGTAATAATACGAGAAACCTGGCGTTAGTATGAAGGCTTGCTTTATTATCTTAAATTACATAACCATGTAGCTTAATATATACACTTTATCACACACCCCACCCCAAATGTAAATTGTATGATTAGATTTATAAGCTTAGCTCCCCGTCGCGTAACTAAACCGAGATTGATAAGGTTTTGGGATTAGAGACACTTGCTGTAACTGCAGCTACCGATATCAATAACAGAATGTAAGCTTTGAATATATTTGAATATAGATTAGCTAAATTGAAACTATATTTGTAGGAACTGGGCTTGCTTACGAGATTAAAGTATTGCTGCTTTTCGGTATCAATGGGCTGGGTCGGGCAGAGAAATACCTGCTTATAGATCATTATCCGTTATGACTCCGTCGTGGCGTTGTGGGTAGCGAGTCTGCCTTTAGCCTCGACGGTTGCGGGTTTGATTCCCGCTCGGAGCAGATGTTTGTATTAATCGTACAGGCATGTTTTCCGGTGTGGGTGTGTTTGTCCTTGTCATTGTGAATGTTTCCGGCCCCCGACACAGGTTATAAGTATCCTAATGGGGGCCGTTGAGTGTGTAGCGTTTATTTATTTTATTTATTTATTATCAACGCAGCAGTATGCGTAATTTAAGTCTCATTCAACGAGTGAGAACACTGGAATTTCAAATTCCCACCTCTTCTGTTACCTTTATAGTTATATTTTATATAATTACTAGCTGCGCCCGCGGTTCTGCTAGCGTGATGTACCATTATTTTTTCTTTATTGCATTGAACCCTTCTATTATTTTTCTAAAATAAAAGTTGTCTAAGTTATTCATTATTACATCAGCTACCGTCCAATAAAAGTCCCGTCAAAATCGGTCCAGCCATTTCAGAGATTAGTCGGAACAAACAGACAGACAGATAAAAATTGTAAAAAAAGGTTATTTCAATATTACAAATAGACACTCCCATTTTATTATATGTATAGACATATTATTTTAGTTCATGACGGTTGGGAAACAAGCATATGGTCCGCCTGATGGTAAGCAGTCACCGCAACCTATGAACGTTTAGGATACTTGAAGTATCATATGCGCGTTGCCAACCCAAGAGATAGGAGGGAATGTATGGGTATTGAAAATAGGATGAAAACAGAGGGGGTGGAAGATTGGCCTCCGGCGTTCTCACTCATCGCATGAAACGCAACAGTACTGTGTTACTTGAAGCCGCTTTTCTGTGACAGGTTAGTACTTCCCCGGTCGATTCGGCCTAGATGTGCTGGGAGAAGCATTGTCTTACTACTACTTTTGGGATCTATCATTTTGATTTATAGCTAGTTCATTGAGAGCGGTTAAAGCTAAGTAACATACTAGTAGCATACCCGGGTGCAAACGTAATTATAAAACGGACATTTATTTTCCTGATTTAACAAACAAAAAACCAAAAATAGTACCACGTCATAAGTGTAATGTGTACATAAATAATTTAATATCTATGTTTAATAGTACTAGTAAAACTAGTAACCTGTCAAATCCGGATAAGAGTAATAAGTAGACCCTGGAATAAAAGACCGGGAATAATGCTAGGACGAAGAAGTTTAAGAGTGGATTAATAACATTTAAAATAACGCCTTTGAGTCACGAGCCATGCTTTCTCAAGGGTAACAATGTAAATTGTTAAATGGCCATTTCTCGCTAATATGGCGACGGAGCTATTGTTTACAATTTATGGCAATTACCGGTAGGACAAGCGCCAGACTATATCGGTAGCGTATTTATTGTCTAACACGGTAATGTTTATAATCTGTATTTTATCTAATCTGTAGGTGGGTATAAAATGGCGCCTCTGGTTCTTCTTCTCAGTTATCTGACACAGTTATCAGTATACAACACCAAGATGGCGACTAAGTCTTTGTTCGTCAATAATATGTAATAGTACGCATGGAGTTACTATAATATATTATGATAGACAGGCTCTTCCATGCAAACAAAATCTCAAGCACTCGTTGGTGCTCCTTGGTAAATTCAACAGTCAACACCAACGCAACGCAGCGAAGTTAGTTACACGCTAATACTTCATTCGATTATTCGCTTGTGACTAGCTTCGTGTAAGTCAACGTAGGTATATTTAATTGCCCAACTTAAAAGTAAATTACATAAATGCATAAAAATATGTTAATTATTTTCATACTGAAGATTCTTTAAAGGCAACATCACTACTCACTACATAGTATAAAGCAAAGTCGCTTTCTCTGTCCCTATATCCCTATGTATGCTTAAATCTTTAAAACTACGCAACGGGTTTTGATGCGGTTTTTTTAATAGATGGAGTGATTGAAGAGGAAGGTTTATATGTATAATAAAATCCATTAAATAGTGGAAAAATACTGTTATTTTTGAGGTTTATAATGTGATGTTGTAAATAATCGTGCGGGCTACGAGCAGTAAGTAATGAATAAATCAAAACTACTGGATCGATTTTAATCATTTTTTCAGTGAATGACATAGGCTATATATTATATACCCGTGCGAAGCCGGAGCGGGCCGCTAGTTATTTATAAACATTTCGAAAAACAATTTCTGCATCCAGTGACACTGACCATGCCAAATCGACGAACAGTTGTGTATGCGTATTGATATTCAGGTCGAGGAAGTTGAAGTACTACTACTTTCGATCAGGTAAGCCCAATGCTTAGCAGCTCACCGCACACAGTTCCGACTCACCGTGAACAACGCGGCAGCTGGTTCCGACTCACTGGAACCATATCCACTGGCACTGGCAAGCACTCAAGACTCTTCAAGCTTCTCATCGACCTCCGGTCTCGGGAGGGAGTGATGTAGCGACATCTACACGCAACATGACGTAACGTGATAGAAAGACAAGTTTGTCACAATGTCGCATCAAGCTACAACGACACCTACAGGGCATACTACGCAACGATATGGACGACCAACGAACGTCACGATCCTAAATCGCGCTATCAAAGTTTCCTACGCGAAACGACTATATATACAACTTTCCAACGTAAGTTGTCGGGCTTCGGCCCAGGTCTTGGACCCGCCAGGCAATATCACCAGCCTGGTCGGAGGATCCTCCCTTCGTGTTGAGACACATTTCCCACATCGTCACCTTCAGCCACCTTTAAAAAAAATTAAACAAGCTTTTATCGACATGACTGAGTTTTCACAGAACAAAAAAATGTTAAGGGGAGAAATTATGAATTTATTGGCAACCCTTCAAATCAACTGATGTGGTGACTCGAATAACGATTTTTACTGTCCCTCCGATTTCCACAAGACAAATCCTGAATGGCCCTGTAATTGGGGATCATCAAGCTAGCCAAGCTGATTGAAAATATTCATGTAATAATAATGGCTTATGGTTTGAGGTAATAAAACAGAAGTACATAATTCTATTCTACTATAGGGTTCTGAGGACCATTATGGGTCAAGGGCACGGAATCTACCTTAAAATCTGATGGTGGTGGTTTCGATTCTCATCCCGGACATTTCTTTTTATATCAAGACGGTTGGCAAATAAGCATACGGTCTACCTGACGGAAAGCAGTCGTCGCAACTTATGAACGTTTACGATACTTAAATAATGTGATAACATGCGCGTTGCCAACCCGAGGGATAGGGGGAATGTATGAGCGGAGAAAATAGGATGGGATCAGAGGCGTGGTAAATTGTACCTACGGGCTCTCACTCATCGCACGAAGCGTAACAATACCTACTGATAGGTACAGTTACTTTTTTTTTATGTTAGAAGTTGGCAAACAAGCACACGGCCCACCTGATGGTAAGTGGCTGCCGCAGCCTATGAGCGCTTGCAGCACCATTAGTAGGTGCCACTCACGCGTTGCCAACCTCGAAATATTAGTTCTTAAATCTCGTTCGCCCAGTAATTTCACTAGCGTACAATGCCCATCAAACCGGAACACAGTAGTGCCTAAACACTATTATTTGGCAGCAGAATATTGGACACTGCGGTGGTACCTACCTAGCCGGCCTCTTGCAACAAAATACCTACCACCAGTGTGACTGATTGCACTGGTGGAATAATCTCTGTTGTGACAGAGGTTATCCCAACAGCGGGCGATGGGGTCGTCACATCCCGACGCCTATAACTTTACGCCGATTTTCTGTGAGAAAGGGGCCGATTTTCTGGGTAGTACTTCCCCGGTCGATCTGGCCTATTTGTCCTGGGCTCCTCCCATGGCTCAACTACTACTTGTACTAGCCTGTAATTACCACATAGACAGTATGTTTTGTTCTGGGTTCTCGTAAGTGTTTCTGGGACTCCGACACACGGTATATAGTACATGATGGTCACAATTGAACGTATGCCGTTTATACGTTTATTTCTTTCAAAGTTTTAAGGCGTCGGGATGTGACGACCCCATCGCCCGCTGTTGGGATAACCTCTGTTACAGCAGAGATTATTCCACCAGTGCAATCAGTCACACTGGTGGAAGGTCTTTTGTTGCAAGAGGCCGGCTAGGTAGGTACCACCGCAGTGTCCAATATTCTGCCGCCAAATAGTAGTGCTTAGGCACTACTGTGTTCCGGTTTGAAGGGCATTGTACGCTAGTGAAATTACTGGGCGAACGAGATTTAAGAACTTATATCTCGAGGTTGGCAACGCGTGAGTGGCACCTACTAATGGTGCTGCAAGCGCTCATAGGCTGCGGCAGCTACTTACCATCAGGTGGGCCGTATGCTTGTTTGCCAACTTCTAACATAAAAAAAAAGTTTCTACTATATCAAATAACTTCATAACCACAAACATGAAAGATAATTATTATTATATAAGTTTGAGTATTGTTCTTCTTCTTGGTATTACATTCAAGTATACATGTCTCTGAAAACTAATAAACTTAAGATATTAGTAAACTTTAGTCTAATATATCATTTAAGCTTACATTTATAAAAAAAAACGTTTTAAATTATTAGAGATTTTATTTTCGAATGAAAATGTCATTAGAGAATAAAAATAATGTTGAAATAAAATCTACTATAAACAAATTACGTATTAAACTTGTAATACTTATTATTTACACACACACATGGCACATATTTTAAAAGAAAGTAATAAGTAGACATTCAAAATTTCAGATCCAGGACACAGATAAGCTTAAAAGCTTTATACAATAAAGATTTATTATTATTATTATTATTATTATAAATCGATCGTAAAATTTGCACAGGACAAAAATCGAGACAAGTCAAGAAGTAAATAATGCAATGGCAATTACTTGAATGAAAACTATTTAACATATCAAATTTTAAAAGATAAACGCTACACACTCAACGGCCTCCATTATGATAGTTTTATACTGTTTCGGGGTCCGGAAACATTCACAATGACAAGGAAAAACACACCCAGACGGAAAACATGCCTGTATTGTCAATGCAAACATCTACTTCGAGCGGGAATCGAACCCGCGACCTGTGGCACTTAAGGCAGATTCGCTACCGCTGCTCCAGAATGTCGTCAATTAAATTAAATAAAGTTATTTCATACATCATATTATAAAGTGGAGGGAAAGAGTGAGGAAGGCTGACCCCACCACCATGTGCAATACATAGTCGGGCAGAGAGAGAGAGAGAGAGAGGTATATATAATGTTTATATATGATGGAGAGTGATGAAGGTAATTAATTAGCCGTGAATTTAGTACAAAATTTTAATTACTTCGTAACGTTTACTTCCTCACCGAAATATGAAATCAAAACATTAGCGAAGGTGGAGAGTCATCCCAGATAGAGGGTATTCTAGGAGATAATTTACACTCTATTAGACGTGCTGACTCAGCTAATAGCACCCATACCAAGGGCAGCGACGGCGCCATACTGGGAGACTACACCTTAGTCGTTGTTTTTGCTTGAAAATTATGTATCATGTACACGTAATCCGCACTAATATGAACACTGCAAAATTAGCTCAGTCTGTCACCTTTTTACAACTTAAAGAAAACGGTCTAAAATTTTGTATGATTTCAATGTTGTTGATGTTGAATAGTTTTTGTTGGAAGAGTAGTAGTGAACGCACAAGAAATTACTGCTCAAATCTAATTTCGAATGTTAGAATTTCTAATAGTTTATACCATAACACACAAGTGAATATATTTCTATAGTTTTATATTTGCGTGTATTTGACTATTTAGTTTTTATTATGTGTTTGCCTGCCAATGAACTGCCATTTCAATTACAGTCATGAAAGTATTAAATATTAAATATGCTTTGGATACTTGTAATGTTAAAATATTATTTTTAATACAATATTAACATTTGGAGTCTCAATGTATCAACGGTAAAAGGGCCGACTCCGCTAACGCGAGAGTAGCATGTCTATTCCTGACCTCTTAATCTATTATCGCATCTACTCTTAGGGCAAACTACCACACTTATTTGGATAGACAAAAAAAATATTAGTAATGACTTGAAAAATCATTTCCTATTTCTGAAAGAAAAAAGAACAGTCAACTGCCTAATAGAATAATTATATCAATCTATTACACGTTAATTCACGTTTGACTCCATCACCTTTAAAAAATATATCAAAAAATCACCCTAATGCATCGCGAGCAATCTTTAAATCGAGGGGTGCATAATTTATCATGCAGCCACTACCTCGGGATACGAAGCTATTTTTATTACATCACACGTTTCGTAAAGAATGAATTTCAAATGGTGTCGGAAGTTTGTTTTGGGGGAGTAAATCCTTGGCCCTACTTTTGGTTGCTGATAACGATCCTATTTGGGCATTGTGAAAATTCGAGGTAAAAACCTTCGACAGTCTTACCTTTGTTTACTACTTAAATATTTTTGGAGATTTTATAGAATTTATATTATTCAATGTGGAGCAGCTTACTCATGTTATGTAATTTGTACGAGTATGTGTCGATATTGGAAAGAAATATTGAAAAATGTCATGTAAGTTCACTTGGATTCTCGTACATGAAGGAAAAAAAAATTAGCTTATTTTGAGAGATTTATTTCAAGATTGCAAAATTTACTAAATTTAATAAGGGATTATACAATATTAATTTATGATATCTGTCTTATTCAGCGCATAAAACTTTAGGTATAAAAACATTTGAAATTTTATAGCAACTTCGCAACAATCTCATCCATATAATTTATTCAAAAATCGTTTACCAGTGGTAAGGGTGTAGAGGTATGCGAGGGTGTAAAAATCTCGAAAGAAATATACCGGTAGTGTAAATCGTCTTGGAGTATGATTTATGTGTACTATGAATGATCATCATGACGTTTCCATAAAGGAAAAGCGTATGCCAAATTGCATATTCGTCACAAGGAGACTTGGATAGTTGACGTCGTTTGACTCTTAATTATATAAAGTTGGGTACAAATATTTTTTCTTTAGTGCATAAAAGAGGGAGTTTGAATTCGGTTGTTTTTTATTTGTATGCTATAGGTTGTCTTTGTTAGTTGTGACTAAGTTTGTTGTTTTTTGTTTGTGACTAAGTTTGTTGTTTTTTGTTTGTTGAATAAGATAATTGGTTTTGCTGGTGCTAGGGCTTAAATGCCCGCCTGGTTAGCTACCACCGACTAGGTGAAAACCTCGTGAGGTGACTGCTCGTCACTCGTCAGCCGCGTTTCGAGGTCTGACAGCGTATAACCAGTTGCGTCTTGCGGGTAGGCAGAACAAGAGCGGTACTTGCAGTTCGCCTTCTGCAACGGTATTAGCTGGCTTCGCGATTGGACTCTACTGCCACTTCATCACCATCAGTGGTAAAGAGTTATCTGCTCTCGCGCATATAAAGAATTAAACTCCACAAATTATAAGAGCACTATATTCAAATTGCTCTTGTGTATATACGTCTTATTCGGTTAATGTCGATTGTTGTTCTTGCCTTTTGCTGATTATGATTTTAAATACAGCATATGTAGTATAAAATTATGAATATTTCATAATTTTGCACTATATATGGCCGTATCTTATTTTCTCATTATAAATTTTCATACAAAATTCCAATATAATTATTTCTATTTTTAGTAGGTACTTCGTTATTCTAAAAATGATGATCATGTTTTTAAACATGAAATACATTAAAAGGTTTAGGATTATTAATTCCCATTTCAATATTTAAAAGTTCTTTTAAACTAATAAAAACGAGGTGAAGAAAATAAAAGCAAAATTGATGAGTTTTCTGCTCAATAATTGTTGAAATTTAAACTAACTTTGTTTACTGAAATATCTAAAAACACATTTCCCAGCGTCTATTACAGGACATAAGACCGATTTCTACGATATATTTCCCCTTCTCATTATAGCGACACCACAAATTGTCAGATTTTTTTCCACAAATCCTTATACATTCCCGATATAGAATTCCGTATTACCACAATTTGCGACACGTTTGCATCACCGCATACCGCCCCCACAAAAATCGATAGAACATCTATCAATATCGTAAATTTGACTATAACAACGTGTTTCCGGACCGCGTGCCGTAGGGAGCAAAAATTAATAAGGGGAAACGATTTTAACGACCAGACAAATTGATGCAGAACGATCATTTGTCGTAGTCGAACTTCAGATCCTTATTTCAAGTTCGAGATGATTACAAGTTCTGGTACCGAAAAGGTCTTGAGAAGAATCGGAACTTGCTTAACAAATCTTTGCAAGATATTTAGAAACTTAAATTGTAGAAATTCTGTAAAATTATTTGAGACTGGACAAAGTTAAATTTAGACTAATACATTCAACCAAAACTGATGAACTAGAATGAAGACTTGAGCAAAATTTTTGTAGCAGTCAGTTACATTAAATGATCCTGTTGGCATTTTTTCTCTAAGCATATACATATATATAAGTATGAAATATCTGCTAACGATTTTTTTATATGAGATAGACTTTACAATCCTAAATGTGTTATACACTTTAGTATATAAAAGAAGAAGCTATTGACAAAAATATTACAAATAATCTTTGAAAAGTTTTTTTAATTTAACCCCGTATTGAGTAAATTGGGTTTATTGAGTAAATTTAGTATATAGAGGAGTGTGCTTTCAACTTTCTCATATCTAGAATAGTGCTACTATTAACGACAGATGTTCCTCTCTCTTCCCTGTTACAAATAAGGTGTGTCGTTTACAATATGCAGACTCAACATCTGTTAGACAAAACATTTCACAGTAACTAGCCCCCGAGGTGTTATTTCTATTATTGCTGCTATAATATATTAGAACACTTCCAAATAGCAATAGCATATGTTAGATGGAGTAATCGAATGTAAAATAGCACTAGCTACATTTAATATGAACAATTTGAATATTATTAAATTGTTATGAGAAATAATAACTTAACATTTTGACCTCTGTGCCTCAATCTTAACGAACCTGCCTTAGAGGTCTCGGTATTTTTCCCGCTGGGGGCAGATATTTGTATTGACTATACTAGAATCGCATTCTATGGCAGGTTGGTCCCTCACGCTGCATTCATTCATTGAGGTTGATACTGCGAATAAAACATGCTGACACGGAAGCTGCTCGGTGTAGGTTCTCAGTGAGTAATGAAATCATTGGCGAGTTGCGATAGCCTGAAAATTAGTCATTGGATCTGTTTAGATATTTTATTTTATCACTTTTTCATTTAGTCTTTTATAATTAATCTTAATATATATCATGTTATTTTTTTTCTTTCTTAATTATATCTATTAAATACAATGTATAACACAATGTATAACATAACTTACCTAGATTGTATAATTTGCGAACATATTGTATTATTATATAAATATATATAAACTCGTAATGCACTTAGTAAGTAAAGGCACGCGTCTTCTCGTTGCCGTTGCACGAGGCTGACTAAGTACATAAGCGCGTCCTCGTGCCATGGTTTGTTGCCGATTGTCATATGCCGATTTATAGTATATTTTTAATTGTATTTGTAATCGACTTAAAGTATAGGGTCGGTTTGTCACTGCACGTCATAGACAGGGTACCATTGAAAAACAGTGTTAGGTGTACTCGCCTAACTTACTGAATGGTCCACCCTTTTTGGGACACAACACTTTATTATTATTGTTATATTTGTTATATTTTTAATAATTTTTAGGATTAAGTTTTTAATTATGTTTAATTTTTTTTTTTTTATTATTGTTATACAGTTTTGTCTCTTTTTAACAATAATGCTTTTTAATGTTTTAGTTTAGTTTATTTCTGTTGTGTCCTAATAAATATATTCTTTCTTTCTTTCTTTCTAGAATATATACTGATCTGGGTGGTTATGCTTGCTTTGTGTATATTTTCGGATTTCCGACACAGGATTAATATTCTAAAAGAGTCAAGTGTGTCTCGGATACGCGATGTTGAATTTTAAATTTGTATATTCTTAAGCTAAGCGTGTTGATTGACTCATCAGATCATGGTTGAAAGTACCAAATTCCCGATATTTAAGATAAAATATTTCTCGTCCGCGATGATGCATTGCTGTGTTATAAATCTCAAAGTACAAACACTGTCCAGTGACACATATATACCTCATTTCATTTAAAAATGTACATAAAATAACTATATTTGAAGTTAGAAAAGAGGGACCATCTAGTAACAGATTATAAGATTGAAGCAAAATACAGTAATTTGTCGTTTCATAAGTTACTAAATTGACTAGCAAGCATACGACCCATTTGATGGTAAGCGATTGTCGTAGCCTATGAGCGCTTGTAACTCCCTTCACTAAATTGGAGGTGTCACGACTCACGACATCCTTCGTCATTCAATATCATCTTTATCATCAAAAACTATCATCCAAAATGTTAAAAATCGGTATGATGAGTTTGAAAGATGCAATTTCACTGATATTAAAAAGCACCACAATTGTGTCGTCATTGGCTATGATAAATTTGTTAACAAGAATTTAAATTGTATGAAAGATATCGACGATTTTGAGATGTCGATGATTGAGGTTGCATAGTAAGCGTGCTAAAATGGCGAAAGTATCTGATTAAAGTTTATGATATTTATTTTTATAGTTATCTTAAATTTTGTATAAAAGAGATATATTTAGTTGGTGTCGTTTATCTTTTGGTCGAATACAAATGAAATGGACTACAACACTACACGTAATATGTAAGCAGTCAATTTCCTGACGAAAGTCCAAACATTTAAAGGGCTACATTGATCGCTTGTGATGTAAAGCAGTTACTTCCGTCGGCCAAATGATTTATTGATGAGTAATCGATATAATTTGCATCTATGATTACTTCTGGTAAATGTATGGGGATATTATGATACCAGTATATAAAATAGAAATGATAGAACATACAATTTTTTTTTGAATTGTTCGTTCCTACACCTGAAAATCATCTTCAAATATATTTAGATTGGTCTGTGATATACAGCGGAGAACCAAAAAGTTAGATTATAATTCTCCCTTATATACACTGTGCTGTACTTATTAATTGCTGTATATTGCACACACCAAACATGAAACAGGTATGAAAAAATGAGAAACAATTCATAAGGTGTCGCAAAAAGCCGATAAAGATTCGATACAAAGCATTCCACGGCTGCGCTGCCCTTTGTAGCGTAATGACGTACGGTGTATCGCTCACCGCACTTATTAGTACCGTAGAAGTAATGCTACTAGATGTGACTAGACGATGTCATAGTTACATGGTATTAAATATTCGATATTGAGAGTAATGTAGATTTACAGTAATGTGTGTTAGTTAACTGCGTAGATCTTTGCTTTTTACGGCATTAATATGTCGAACTATTTCCTCCTATTCATCATCTTAGGTGTCCATGTATGATTATGCTTCTTTTGTTAACACCAATATATAAAAAACTTTCAACTGTGTGTTGGACTCGCACATAAAAGGTTGCGTACCGCCATAAAATAAAAATATCTAATTAATGTTGAAAGCAAATTTGTTTTTATTCTTAAATGTTACTATAGCGCCCATACACGATCTATGAAAATTACCAGTTTAAACTTTACAGTTCACGAAAGCAAAAAACCTCACAAATATATAGTTTTTTAATATGTGTGGCGATAACAGAAATACAAATTATTTAAAAATTTCAACTCAATTTTCTACGTAGTACAATTCGTAAAATACAGCTCGCTGGCTGACGGACGGCGGAAACTTAGTAATGAAGTTTCGGGCACCCTTTGGGAATCTAAAAATCAATAAGCCTAAAGTTATAAATGAATCTTTGAAAAATAACTACGTATGTATTTAAAAATACGAGTATGTGAGACTTGATATACTACTTATGAGCATCTTATAAGCCACATCTATCTAGTCTAATTCATGTACAGACAATCACCTAGACAAATTCACCCTCCCGCATTGTCGCTTTGATCTCTGTTTTGGTTTCGTCGGCTACATCGATGTTGGTTTCAATTCGAGAACTCTTCAGTTTGAGAATAATTTCTGCTCGCACTACGGAGCTACGGGCACGTCATGCAAATCCGTGTGATGACTCTCGAGCTGTCATTACATGAGTAATTGAATCCGTGTCTTTTAACTATACTTTTGTTTTTAAGTACTTGTGTTTTAGATATGAAATGCTCTTGGCAAACAATTTTTAAGTTTTATTTTTTTAATTGCAATTTTACAATTGCTATGTTTTATTTTGATAAGAATTTTGTCTTTAAGAATGTCTATAACAAAGTTCCTTGGTGCCAACAAAGCGTATTCTCTATAGGACGAGTAAAAAACACAGGAATATTACACTGCATGAAAGTAGTTTTCTTTAGCTGCTCTTCTTTAAGGAAGCTTTTCCCAGTCGGTATTCTTCAAACTTTAAGAAAATATCACGCTTTGCCCTACGTCAGAAAAACTAGGGAAAGTTAGTTTTTTTTATTTGGAAAGTAGGGCAGATGACTCTACTCCACCTGATGGTGAGTGGAAATAAAGTCCAAACGCGAAGGCGGCTAACAGAGTTGCGGAATGCAACCGTGTTAGCCACCCTTGCCCTGCCTACCCGCAAGATTTTCTTCATTTATAAAATTTTACTATGTTCAATCTAATAAATTGAATAAAACGAATACATCGTATAACAAAAAATAATGTTTACTTACTATTTTTAAAGTTATTCCTCATAAAGTTAAGCTTATAGTAAATAAATCGTGTTACACATCATCGCGCGTGGTCGAGTCGCGTCTGGCGCGTCGCTGAGCAAATTGGATGCAAAATCAAATAAAAAACATCCACACTCATCTTGGTTGGGGATATTTTAACGTTTAACATGATGTATTTATTTACCTACAATTTATGTTAAAATAAATATTGTTATAATTCTTATAGTTGTTCATTATGAAATTACTTTCCTGTAATGAAAGTAATCTTCTTCTTCTTATCGATTGGTTAGTGGTCAACCTAGTGTCAGAGTTGTTCAGGTCGCCCGTAGGCCTGACTTGACTTATCGACTGTTGTCTAATTGTCAACAGCCGGGACCGACTTTATACGTGCCCTCCGAAGCACGGAGACGCTCGGTTGAAATACCACTATGCGATCACCCATCTAGTGACTGACCGCACCTAAAGTTGCTTAACCTACCGATCGTTTACTGATCAGTGGGTGCACTCGGCTATGAGCGTCTCATGAAAGTAATAATATTACTTTAGATGGCTAGAAAATATCGAAGAGGCTGATGTGTATGTTTCATGTAACACAAAGGTAAATGTAACATTTTAGTTTTAACTACAATATTTTTGCTAATAGATCATATTCTTAAGGAATGTCACTTCTCGATATTATTGACTATAATACCATCTTTCATGAAAAACTTAAAGTTTCTCAAATTGAAACGCAAGAAATCGCTCCACGTAGTACACGCTTTACAGCTATAAGGAATAGCAATCTTAAAGGGAAATACATGGCAAAGAAGTATTCACGTAAGCAAAGGAAAATCACTGCTTAAGAGTGATCTGTCTCGCTGTTCTTTGTAAGGCTCGTAATGACAAACGATAACAATTTTACGGTGTACTCTCAGTGAAGAGACATCAGAATGAACTTCAGTGTGTATGAGTAGGGGTATACGATAAAAGTTACGAGGGAAGCAAGTTTGTACTAATTCTGTTAATTTTAAACGATAAAATCTTCCCGTTTGATAGTCTTTTTTTTCATGACGGTTGGCAAACAAGCATACGGTCCCACTGATGGTAAGGAGTCACCGTAACCTATGAGCGCTTGGGATACTTAAAGTACCTCATGCGTGTTGCCAGCCCAAGGGATAGAGGGAGGGAGGAAGGTAAAGAATGAGATGAAAAAAAAAAGGGAACAGAGGAGGTAAGAACAGTGCCCTTCGGCGCTCTCACTCATAGCACGAAACGCAATAATACTATTACTTTATACCGACTTTCTGTGAGAGGGTAGTACTTCCACTAAATATTAATAAAGAGGTTATTAAAATTAAAAATTAAACACAATTAATTAATAGTCAATAGCAAGTGTTGAGTATATCGATTCGAAATATCATCATATTCGTAATTCAAGAGATTAATAGGCTTACTAACATAAAAAAACAATCGAATACTATGCAACTGAGCACCCTTCAAAACACAATACTTAATTGAGACTCAGGTGCTCTCTTTAGCGAACGCGGGCTGCGAATCACTCACACGTCGTCACTCGTGTACAGTAATCCTTAACGCGTGGTACAAGTTTTATAATAGATCTATGAACATCTTAATGTTTATTGTATGATTAAGAAATAAATAAGGACACTGTTGTGGCGTGTTCGTAGCGACCAGCAGCCTTTAACTTCTATGGTTGCGGGTTTTATTTCCACTTGGGGCAGATGCTTATATTGATTTTATAAATATCTGGGCAAGCGGACAAACTCCTTGTGGGTCCCCCACCTTGACTAGGAGAGCAAATTAAACTGTCGGTCCGGTTCCGGTTGTTATCACATAACATCTCTTGATATATAATTTGCTATACTCAAAAGAGTTACTGGTTCGTCCTTAGGGTTGCGGAGGTCAGATGGCAATTGCTCTGTGTAAAAACTAGTAACCTGTCAAGTTTAAGAGTAATAAGCAGACCCAGAATATAAATAACCGGAATAATGCTAGGAAGATGAGAAAGAAGAAAATAAATCTTCGGAAAGAATTGAACAAAAAACAACGAAAACTTGAATTTTTATCGGTTCTTAAAATAATCTCCATTCTAAATTTGGAGTATTTAGATTATTTTAGAGTTTGCGATTTACCAATTTTACGCCACTTATACACACTAATAGACTTTTTATGTATATTTAAAAAGCAAATCTGCTGTGATTGAAATGAATTTCAATATCTTTCTGTCCTTTCGAAATCAATTACTCCGAGAATGAATAGCTTTAATTAACCAGTATTATAAGCCCCAAAAAGTCTAGACCTTGTGGATGCTGAATTTGGTAGGTAATAAAGAACGTAGTAGCGATAGGCTTAACTTGTAAAACTTGTATAATAAAATATTCAAATAAATGTAATGAAAATATTATATTTGTATTTTGTCCTCTTCAACCGTTTTAGGAGTTTCTAATTTAAAAGGGACCATGGGGATTCTACTAAGAATTTTTAAGATTTTGGAATAAAAAAATCAACACAAATCCTCTGAAAAATCAACACAAGTTTAATTCGGGACTATTACTTAGTTTTAATAAACTTAACAGCTTGATTTGATATCGCTTGATTCTGTAACTTGATTCCAAATTTTATCTTCTATACTGAGATATGAAATATAAAGTAGCTATTCATGCACTGCTTGTAGAACTGTTGTTTCAATAGTCGAATATCACTATCCATATAAACGTGCATAACAACTTCAACTTGATTAGATCAAAGACTGCAGCCGATAAACTTAGTACCATCAGCTATCGTGATGTTTCCAAAGCCTACTTCTATTGCAGAAGGCGAACTGCAGTAGCCACTCTTGCCCTGCTTACAAGTTGCAACTCATACAATGGCTGACATTTAACGTGGCTGACGAGCAGTCACTTCACCAGTTCATCACCAATGTATGGTGGTAGCTAACCAAGGCATTTAAGTCCCAACAAAGCCGTAATGTCTTAAAATTTGTACGACAGAAGGTTTCTAACTCAGAGATGCTTACTCGGATTTGAATCTTTAATCCACTTAAATTTTTCATTCACTGGGCCATTTCGGCTAAATATGATATTAATGTTAACTGTATAGAAACACATATGATTCGTCTTTTTAATGTAACTAATAAAAGCGTATAGTGAATGGATAGTAATAATGATTTATATACCCCATTTATAGCGTATAACATTGTTAAGAGTGTGTACACATGTAAGTAATGCGGTGACATGTTGATCAATGTGTGCACCCTTATATTGACACTATTATTTAATTAACCCTCAACTGCAATCTTATATATATGAAGTTATGAATACTAAATTTATACTTGCAAAAAAAACCTTATTCTCTTAATCGAAAAAGAATGCTCGTACATATAATTAAAACACTATTTTTAGTGAATTTGTGGTTATTTTTTTAAATTAAAATTCTGTGTTTTAATTTGTCACTGTATCAACGCAACTATTATAAGATGTGTATACTTAAATAAACTACTGGTTCTTAATATTAAATATTTATGTCGATAACGATTTTAATTGTTTATTTTAGTAATAATTTCCTATACCAGCAAAGGCGCATCACTGTTTATATTAATTTTATTTAACAGAAACTTAAATAATTATAAGTTTTTAATGAGTAGCCCCTAGGATAAGTACATAGTCATATAAAGATTTAATTAATATTTTTTTATCTCCGATGAAAATGAATTAATTTTAAATCTTAACACTCAAACCTTATCGTTATGTCTTAGTTATATTTTTAATAGCATAATAATAAAGACCAGCTTTGGTACATTTATTTTATTATATATTTTACGGTTGTAATAATTACATATATAATATTATGTATATAAGTTATATGTGTGTACGGTCAATGTGTGCACGGTAAGTCTGTTAGGAGGGTGTGGTCAAACAAAGTATGGATTAAGAGTAGATTGAAAACGTGTCTGGGTCGGCATTCAGATGCCAATAAAACTCTTCTTCGCTTTGATTGGCTGCGTGTAAAATAATTTCGTGAATTACTTAGCCTTTTCTCGCGACTCCGTCTGTTATACTGAATAGATTTAACAAAAGTAGCTAAGTTTTTAATACTTGAATTTAATGTTTTTAATTATCGAAAATCTCTCCATTTACGATATTTTTCTTTGTTGGTTTATAATATTACACAGCATGAAAACAATTAAATATTCAACTTATCGCAAGTGCGTATGTTATTCATTAAGTATAGAGTTCATTGGTTATCCCAAGGTCAAACATTAAAAAAACTTCTAGTCTATCACTTAAAGCCTCGTCTTAAAAACATTTAGTATCTAATATAATTTACTATAAACAATAACCCCACCAACAGAACTATAGTTACAAGAGAACGGAAACAAAGCGCTTACTTTTTATACACGTATCATATAATGCAAAAGCCGCTTCGCATAAAAGTAGCGTTATAAATGTATTAATTAGTAGCTTACGGAACATCGATGTTTATATAACGATGTTCGTGTGGAAGTGGACAGTGAGTGAACGAGTGACGCGGAGCCGGCGACAGGTGCGGGCGATTATAAGGGGAAAATGTGCCGTGAAACATGCGTGTGATAGGCTTTTACGGACATAACGGGTTATTTTTTTATTTATTTTTGTTTTTCAGCACATTCGCTTCGTGTTGTAAAACTTTATTTTAAGAATTTTCCCTTTATATTATCCCCTCTGGGTGCATGTATTTTTTTTTAAGAAATTAGCATTGCTTTCTGGAGTTATTACTAAGACTTCTATTGCCCCTCCGAAGCCGAAAAGAGTCAAGATCTAACGACCCAAGTGTAGTCGTTCCTTTAGTTTAATTTTTAAATCTTTTTATAAATCCGTATTAAATCAAAGCAGAGCTAAGATATTTGGCAATTATTCTAAGCACGGCTTGTAGCGAATAGCTGATATATTATGAAAATAATGTAAATGATATTGATATTTCATTTTCAAATCAATTTTAACTTAAAAAAAAATTCATTGTTTTTCTCAAATTAAAAAAATATAGAGAAGTTACTTACTTCAATACTCGTTGTAACGGAACGGTTTTTCAAACAGGCTTATCCATATCAATCTGTCATAGAGAATACGTAAAATAAAAAAAATATTTTCATTACTGGTCGTTTGGTATACACGCGGAGGCTTTTATTTCGGCCAATCGAGCCGTGAAACCGCTCGGGCGGAATGTGTGCGATTTATATCTCGATGATACTCGAATGAGGTCGATTATGATTGATTAATTTTAACTCGCTTTTTGCGTTCTTCGAATAATGGAATTCCATTTTTATGAATGAATTTCTGTGGACCATTTCTCTCTTTTGTTTCCGACCATTTCGCGAGGCCTATAAATGTTTTAGTAGACATTTTTTTCATGTCATTTTTTGACAGATTCCTTGTTTATAATATGTTGTGTTTTATTATATACTAATATTAGAATAAGCTATCACTAACTTATTATGGTTCTTTAGTTTAAAATAAAAGTAATATAATGGCTGCAAAAGTTGCGCAAAAGATACGCTGTTTGTATTAAAAATAAATTCTTGTGAATAAATAAGACGCAAAGCTCAAAGGGAGTAAAATCTGATAAGCAGAGACGTTTCTTCATAAAGACAACTTAATAAAATAACTCACATAAATGCATAAAAGACGGTCCCAATATCAAAGTCCGTCCAAACGTGCACCCAAAAGCCCCTCATTCAGCATCCTGTCCAATTATTGGTATAATCCACGGGGCTCTTTAAAAGCAATTAATATTCCATTGATCCTCGCCAGCCCTGGAAGGTAATACGGCATAATGTTTCCTATATGTGGCACCTGAGATAGATTGATTTTAATGCCAACCGCTGTTCGATCATTCGGAATTACGTATGGGAAGTTTTTTATTCTTTTGGTTGAATGAAAATTTTCAGGTGAAATTTATATGAACAAATCTACAAGTTGATTGACTAAGTAAACTATTGCTTTATTATCTAAGTTTAGTAGTTGTTGATGTGAATCCCAGAAAGTATTGTTTTGTTGCGAGAACCCACGTCATATTTTAATTAGGGTCCGACCGAAACTGGTTTTTCAGCCGAAACCGAAACCGAAACCGAACTTTCGGCCTCCCTCTCAGTTTCGGCCGAAACCGAAACCGAAACCGAAACTTTTTAAAAAATATTTAAAATTACGTTTTTTTACTGAAATTTGAATTTCAAGTTTTCTTTAACATTTATTTGCATGTATACGTAGTCAACTAATTAAGAACGGAAAATAATTTGGTTAAATATTTTAAAAGTTTAATTTTATGAGATAATGTTCGTTATAAAGTATACTGTTCAATGGTGTGTACTTTTTCGAAGCTATGTTTTATGGTGGTTTATTTAAAAAGAAATCTCTCGCATCGAAATTGACCCTCTAATTAGGGACAGCAAGAGTTAGTGTTTTATTTTCGATTTTTAAAAAATAAACCTTATTATTTATTTATTATAAATTGGCGTCATTCTTTAGTTTATAGTTTTGATTTCTAAAATTAATATCACAATTTATTACTTAAACATGGGTCACTTATTTAGTTTTAGTTATTTAGTTTAGTTATGAAACGACTAAGCAAAAACAATTTTATGTCAACGTAGATAGCCATACCCTAAAATAGCTTATCATTTGATTTGCTCCAAAAGTATGGTTTTCAACGCTGTGCAATATTTTCAAACCTATAAAACTACTGAAACCTACCTAGAAAGAAATTTAGATCGCAAACTGGTAATAGCTTTATAAAAAGTTCCCTTTGTAGGCTCTGTAATTATTAAAAGAGAAATATTTGGACTAGAACTTAGTGGCGAAGTTACATGGGCGCTTTAACACGAAAACGATCCAAAAAAACTTCACTGTTTATTAAATGATTTCTAGCCGGTGAACTACTATCAGTTTTAGATTGGCCTGCCAATAGCCTAGAAAAGAATTCTTTGGAACTTTTTTGGTACAACAAACTGGAATTTTAAACCAGCTCTAGTAGTTCCAAAGACGCCTGGAAGAACTTCACTAATGAAACTTGTCATTATTTGATCGAGTCGATGCCGCGCCGATATCGATATGGCTATAGCTAATAATGGCAGTCACATTTAATATTAATTTTTAATAGAAAACGTTTCCTTTTAGATGAATTTAATAATAAATGTACATTTTTCTCTTACATACTGCGTTCATTATTTCTAATGTTTTCTTAAGTGTCCCTAATTACTTTTGAGTTATATTAGACCGAAGGAAAAGTAAAGTTTAATTTTAATTGTTGTTATTTTTAATTACAATCCATTCCAAAATTTAATAATTCTATTAAGAAAACTTTAAATTGGTTAAATGATCAAGATCAGATCAACATTAAAAACGTAATGAAGACTTCATGTAAACTGAAATTACGGAAAATATAAATAAATGTTACTCTTATTATACCAATGTCCCTAATTAGTTGACCACCACTGTATATAATATAGACAGTTAAATACAGTTAAATAAAATAAAAACTAAAAATTCATTAAAGTCATAAACATACTAGTACTCTTAAAAAAGAAACAACTTGTAGTTAGATATACTAGGTACATAACTAACTAGTAATACGTTGTGTTCACAATATTTTAAAGATCAATCTAATACTTATGTCTGGAGATTTTTGGCCGCGTCAGCGAGCGGTCACGAGTTGGCTGCGAAGTTTGCCGAATAACGCACGAAAACTCACGAACACTCGAGTTTCGGCGAGGCCGAAAGTTTCGGCTATATTTTGGCCGAAACCGAAACTAAAGCCGAAACTAGATTTTTTGGCCGAAACTGGCCGAAACCGAAACCGAAACCGAAATTTCGGTCGGTCACTAATTTTAATTAGGTTTTTTTCATTTTAAAATCAGAGTAAGCTCACAATTTGTTTACTAAAATGTCTATTATAATCTACTTTGATGTGGATAAAAATCCCAAATAAAGTTACAAAGAATAAAAAAAAAAAAAAAATCATTTTAATTTCATATTTAGATTGAAAGTGAAAATAAAGCTAAGTTGAATATCATAAAAGCGGTAGAATCTTAAAGAGACGCTTAATAAACTCTTCACAATGCCAGAAAATCTCACAAAAGGTGCCCAAAATGATATACCGGCATCAATAACGACGTTCTATTGTTGTCGGGTAGCTCTTATTATGTTAGGAATAAGGCGGAAAATGATGCTGTGGTTTAGATAGTGATGATAGGTTTGTTGTTAATATCTCGGTCCACTCGAGTGCAGAGTCTACAGCCCTGCGCCCTGCAGTAAATTTATTCGAGAGTTTGCTTAGCCCTTACTATAGGTTTACTTTCGAACTCTGAAAACAATTTTAAGTTCTTTGATTAAAACCATAAATAAATAAATAGTATAATCTAAGCCTAACTTCTATATAAAGTCAGTTATTTTAATAATATTATATTGAATGCAAAATACAATCGTTTTAGTTTCATTTAAAAGTTGGTTCAGTCAGTAAATTTTAGACGTTTTTAAATTCAAGCTTCGCTTTAGTGCGGGTATTAAAACGTTTTGAATTTATTTCCCTCACACGTGGCGCGTCTTATACAATCTGAGCCCCGAGTATGATTTGTTAAGTTGCAATTTCACTGACGAAACGCCCTATTTTCGTAGTTTAATCTTTACCAGGCTTATTGTAATGCATTTTGTATATATATAATTTATTATATTAAGGAAACGTTACCGTGTAATATAAGCTTATTATTGATTGTGTACAGTGGATTTTGGCCAAAAAAAAAATTCCCGCCCGGTAACACTGTCAAGACCAGTAGAGCCAACAGCTTTACACAATCAGAAAAAAAAAGATGATTTTATATGTAATAATATGATAGACACAGGCATTTAGTTTTACAAAAATAATTTGTTTAAAAATGAGAATCCATTTCAACCAAATATTTGCAGATTATTTCAAGTGATTGATGTAGACTTTGACAAATCTGAAACAGCAAAACTCATAAAATTAACCATCAAAATATTTCGAGGAGTATCAGAAAAGTCGCGTAATTCTAATATATAATAAAAACTATTAAGCAGTTCCGAAAACGAATACGCCACACATGTATTCCTAACTATTTATCACAGCCTACGTACTTTCCCAGATCAGACGGGGGTATTAAGACGTCGGCACATAATTTTTCAATTTGCCCAGTTAAAACGTGTTAAGGAGATGGATTAATAAATCTCCCGTTCGCTTGGGGGAGATATCGAGTTAGCGTTCCTACGCACCCCTCGTTCCAGGAACTAAATGATCTCAGACGATAACTATAGTAACTTCTTATAAAGTAACACTATATAAACTATAGTAACAAATAGTTACGGGTTTTGTTTTTATTTGAATGTCGTAGATGTTAAAAATATGAATAAATATTATATCTATTTTGCTTAGGTTATAATATAACGTATATATTATTTTTATCATTATTAGATCAATTTTATACGAACACAAGACAACTAATTTTTAGGTTATCCGCCATTTTTACGTAAAAACTTATATCGAAAACAACAGTTTTTGTTATTTTTTGGTGCAAGTTAAAAACTTAAAAAGGTTTGGCCTCCGTCTGCCCCTCATTCTTTCGATGTTTAAACTGCGACATTGTCTAATTAAGCAGTTTGTCTTGTTGATTGTATTCTTGCAAATTATAACTTCGCGTGTGTCTGACGTTGATTTGTTATGACAGTACACCCTTAGATTTTGTTTTATTTATACTGGCTCTGAATCCCTAAGAACTTGTATAATAATAATTGGCCACAGACAAACTCTGGGACTTGTATTTTTTAAATAAAAAATATCAATCATGATTGCTATCGCTTTACCTTAGTTTTAAATCTGACTGTTAGCTATTAAAGAAAATTTGAAATATGTACGAATTTAAAAATTGTTTTAGTTTTGAAAAATCTTTGATCAAAATTGAAACTTCACATATAAAGTCACTCATTAAAATGAGAACTTCTTTGTTGGAATAAATTTAAGTAGAAGTATTTATTTTTCATTCCATTAATAATTAAACTACATAGACATAGCTACTTCAAGCATGAAATCGTGAGACGTTGTAACTCGCAGAGTCACTTAATATTTTCTTAGTCCAGTAATTAGTAGACGAGGTGGGGTTCGTTTGTCTTTAGTTGGGAAAGAAACTTCGTAATAACTAGGGAGATTGATAAATGGTTAATCGCCGAGGGCAATAACCTTTTGATATATTTAGAGATTAGGTATATAATAATACATTGGAGCCTCGATTAACCGGATTAATTGTAATGGGAAAAAGCTAATTTTGTAATTTAGAAACATTTCTAACTCTAGCAAGGTATATTACTTCGACTTCGTTCGTTTTAAAAAAATCAATGAAATCATAGCAACCAAAACAAATTAATGGATCAGACTTTTTTTTGGTACGTACTAATGTTTTTACTGGACGCAATTTTATCTTGTTTTCTAATCTGAATAAAATTAAAAGGATACACTGATTTCTTAATATTGTAACTAAAATCATTTGTTAGTGATAAATTTTAATATGAACTTTTTACATAATAGACTTGTAAATCATCGTATGAATTACAGATATCAAATCGTATGAATTAGATTCAAAGAAATGAACATCAGATATAGCCTATATTGTGTTTAGGCGTTGGGTTTTTCATAAAATCACATGGATTTTTTTTTTAAATCTTTTTCTTTACAGAATATGTCACCATCATAGGGACCTGTAAACTAAAATACATTAGAAACGATTCCTAACTAAAATTTTTACGAAATGTAATAATAATCTTGCTTCATCCGACGGTGGTAAAGCAAGTATACTGTTAAAAAAATAATAAAAATAAAAAAACAAAAAGTAAAAAAAAAAACAAAAAAAGCAAAATAAATAAAAATTAATATAGTAAACCCGTTTTTTTGGCATTTAATAATTTCCAATCCAATAAAATTATAGGTATTTTTATTGCATGATAAAAACGTCGTAAAGGCGTCGGGATGTGACGACCCCATCGCCCGCTGTTGGGATAACCTCTGTCACAACAGAGATTATTCCACCAGTGCAATCAGTCACACTGGTGGTAGGTCTTTGTTGCAAGAGGCCGGCTAGGTAGGTACCACCGCAGTGTCCAATATTCTGCCGCCAAATAGTAGTGTTTAGGCACTACTGTGTTCCGGTTTGAAGGGCATTGTACGCTAGTGAAATTACTGGGCGAACGAGATTTAAGAACTAATATCTCGAGGTTGGCAACGCGTGAGTGGCACCTACTAATGGTGCTGCAAGCGCTCATAGGCTGCGGCAGCCACTTACCATCAGGTGGGCCGTATGCTTGTTTGCCAACTTCTAACATAAAAAAAAAAAAAAACATTATAAGATTCTAAGTATTTATAGTTTACTATAGAATTTTATTGTGTATAAATCATTATACTTCTATTTTTTGTTAATTATTTTATACATTATATGATTTAATATTGCAGCTTCCGGTAAGAATTATCTAGTTTGATAGGGAAAGTACAACGTGGTAAACTTCAACACTAACCCGTATTTTCCCGTCTCTTTTCTTCTTTCTTGCTCCTACGTCAATTATAAGTAGAAAGTGACAGACCAAGGTTATACCTGAGTTTTTCTTTCTGAAAATAAGGAATGTTCATTACTTACAATCTGTTGGTCCCTACCCTTGTTTGCCACCTTTGTCAAAGCTCGCAGAGTACATTTACCTTCTGAATATTTTACTGAAATAAACAATATATATTATGTATAATCATTTAATTAACAGGTATTGACTGCACGGAATATCTAATGAAGACGTAGTTGAAGACGTCTGATTAGAATTGATTAGGTGCTTATATTAATTAGGACTCAAGCTTGAAGAGCAATGGCTGAATGTGGCTTTAAAGTAAGGGAAGAGAGAGGTTCTAAAGATACTCGTAGGTGTATTAATTACACAATTCCATACATTTTATTCAAAATAGAAAGTAACGTATTTCATGTAAAAATATTTCAACAATTCAATTACGCTAAAAATGTAAAATATATATTTAATAATAAATAACAGTTCATTACAATGCCATAGCCGAGTGCACCCGCTGATCGGTAAACGATCGGTAGGTTAAGCAACTTTAGGCGCGGTCAGTCACTGGATGGGTGATCGCATAGTGGTATTTCTACCGAGCGTCTCCGTGCTTCGGAGGGCACGTAAAAAGTCGGTCCCGGCTGTTGACAATTAGACAGCAGTCGATAAGTCAAGTCTGAGGCCTACGGGCGACCTGAACAACTCTGACACTAGGTTGACCACTAACCAATCGATAAGAAGAAGACAATGCCGAAGAACATTTTCATTCTTCATTTGGTAAACAAATATCCAGAGCGTTGTAACAGGACAGCCTTGCTGTTTTCGGTTTGAACTGGCTAGTTGAATAAAACCAAACTTTATCCCTTTGCCTCTTCTTTTTCCTCCTGCCATGACCTCTCCTACTCTTTGGTAGGTTAATAGTACACATAAGACACTATAGACTAGACTCAGGCAGACCTTCCAATGGTTTAATATACCTAATCATGGTATAAACGAAATATTTATACCATGTACCAGTTAATTTTAAATCAAAATTAGACTGACTAAAACGTCTAAAAATAATTGATTTGCGTTACGAGACTTTTGAATTGTAGATCTTAAATAGTTTTCAAAAGTACCAATAAATAATTAATCAATAAAGAATGAAAACAGTAAATTAATGAAATTAATAAAGCCTCCTATAGATATCTGAGTCACATTTAATCTTGGGAGGAAGATTCAGCGCAAAAACTATATCTGTAATTGATTGAAGACCGCGTGATTAGTTTGTGAAGGGATGAGGGGAGAGCTTAGGGCGCTAATATGTTTATCACGATATAGAGATTTGGTTTAATATAATAGGATTTTTGTAATAGTATAATTTCTACTGATGACTTTGACTTATTCTTAAATGACTTTTATTATTAATTATTGAGAATGTTGTGTCCGTGGTTTAAAATTAATACGCAGCAGTGTTTAGGGTCTTACAACATAGTGGGAATAAGGGTCCAAATTATGTATTGAATTATATGTTGAATATTTCTTTCTAAATCTTAACATTAATACAAAAATTTAACTGTCTTGTTCAGTCATGTTTGATATAAACTTATTACGCTTATTTTTTGCGAATAAATATAATGTTATTCTAAGGTAAATTAAATAAATTGAATACGTCCTCCATCCAAACATACGAACTGTCACATTTATTATATTAGTTGTTGGATGTCTTGTATGTCAAAATGTGGACAAGAGAATTACAAACAGAACAAGAAAAATTATATTTAACTTAAATTTCGTCTCCTATACTTTTAAATCCGGCTTAAGTACACCGCTCCGCAGACCCTGCCAACCCTCTGAAACATTCCAACAATGTTATTTGACGTGCTTTTGTTACCACAAAGTGAAATATTCTTTAGTAGCTAAGACGCAAAAACTTTAAACTCACAAAGCCTTTGCGAAAATTTCAAGAATAAATTCACATAATTAGGTTTTTTTATTCGCAAAAATATCAGCCATTAAATGTTTCCCATTGAGATCAAGGGGCTTTAATTTTTTAATTACTAGTTTTAGGAGCTTTACTTGTAATTATATATATTAGGTGCTAGACTTTACTTTTTAATGGGTTCTGAAGAATTTTTTTTAATACAGTAAAAATAATTAAGTAAAATGATATAAAATATAGAAGAATAATTGCTTACAAATTAATCAAGATATTAGCGATTTTCTCAAAATAATACTTAAAGTAATTACATAAAATACCATTTAAGATTAGTATTAAATGTCTCGTAAAATGTTAAAGATTGCTCATAAATGCTTGAATATATTGCAAGATATCACGACTCTTACCACTTCTATCCTACGCGCTATAAAACTGCTCTGCGAATCTAATAGAATAAGTTTGTGACAGATGGGGCATTAACTTAGAAGTAGAGAATAGAGAACTATTACTAGAATATTAAATATAGTTTTAATGCTAAATATTTTTCTATTTCAAGGACTCTTGACTTTATAACTTTTATTTCATTTATACGTAATTATGTATATCACATTTATTTTATAGCTTATAACTAGCCTCATATAATTTAATAATTTAATTACTGTTATTCAATTGAGGTGTCATTAGTCGCAATGACTTTTTGATTTTGAATTTAAAAGTGTTCTTAATAAAATAAAAAGCATAATATCGTAAACTAATAAAAAAATGTATATATTTAATTTACAAAAATTTTAAGTGCTAAACAGAAAGTCTAATATTATAGTATTTCATTAAAGAACGACATAGTTTTTTCAATGCGATACGTCATTCACAAACGAATGTATTTATCAATGATCTTTGGTAACCAAGGGAAGCATTTTAATCAAACACTTTTCATTACACCATAAAGTTCGCTCGTAAAACTGCACTTTTCTCTATGGATTTTTCATATTCGGGTTTTTTCATGTCCGTGCTTAGTAATAAAAGAAATCACTTAAAAATAGCAGCTGAGAGAAGAAGGAGGGTTGGTTTCTTACGCGATGGAGAATACGGCCGTGAACATTGTAGAACTAATAAAATTTAAAGGAAAGGTTTTAAATATTATAATATCATGAAAGTGGATTTATTAAAATTGCAGAATGCTTAACATTGCGTTGCGCAATATATGTGAGAGTTTGGTATGTAATTCATACTAGGTATATCCAGTAAGCGTCGTTATACCCCTTTTTCGCAATCAAAAATGTGATAAATGGTACAACAACGCATAGAAAACGATAAAAGTACTAATTTTAGGTACTAATTTTTTATCTTTATACATAATTTTTTTGTGCTATATTTTTTTAAAATTATTATTTTGTGACAATTATTTTGATAGAGTATAAATATCATAGTTTCATAGTTATCTTTTTATCAAAATATAATATAAAGTACTAAAAGCGCTTTATCGTTGCCTTCCGTGTGTATATCACAAGGGTGAAAACATCGCGCAGCAGTGAATAAAATCTGGTGCCTCACTCCAGGGGTCGCCGGTTCTGTTCAGCAATAGAAGATTAATACTTGTTTCCTTTGTGTTTCCTTGACAAATAACGTGGGGACATTCCCTTAACGTTAGACGTCGATGCATCATTATTACAGATTATTCATATAACCTGTAACACAATACTTCAAAATAGGCGAGGCAATAAACGTCTTTAAAAAAACAAATATATAAAGATAAATATAAGTTAACAGGGCTCAAAATCTTATTCCATTATAGCTCCTACCAGAGGCTTCAACCCCGTACACAATGATTTTAATACAAACTTTGAACCCCCATTTCAATCCTTTCGAAGTGAAATTTATGAAAATGTTAAAACACGTGTTTCTTTATTTTTAATTGTTTACCTAATGCCAAAAGTTTCAGGCTTCTATATTCAAAAATGGCTGCCCTCCCATTCAAAATTTAAACCCTCTTTCCACCAAGAATTGAACTTTGAAAAATCCTTTCTTACGTATTTACGTTTTAAAAACACCTGTGAAAAAAATCAGCTTTCTGGGCGTAAGGTTAGGTAAGATGGGCGTTTATAAGTCAGTCAGGTCTTCTATTACATTATATATATTATCCTATACTATAGTACACCAGAGAAATTTCACTATTTTTCAAATACCATCGGATATGTATTGACATAAAAGTCAATATTTTCTCCACTGCACCAGTAATCTACTTTTACGATTTGAAGTAGGTAATATTACCTTTTAAGTTCATGTGGCTAAAAATATGTGAGTACCTTAAATGTCGCTAACCATAACCTCATCTACGGTCGATTTTAGTACAACTCAATTATTTATTAAACTAATTAGTCGCTAACTGAATCGGCTCTGGCACGCTGCTTAACCTCGTTATAGACACTCCATATAATTAGATATGACTGTTCTCGTTACTCCCATACAAAATAACTTGTTAAAAGTCATCGAATCATTCGTTAGTGATTTGTTTATGGTAAATATGAGAAGATTTAAGCGTTTTTAATCTTTTGTTGTGATTGATGTAAATGGATAAATAAATGGAAATAAATAAGTAAACGCTATACACTCAACGGCCCCCATTAGGATAGTTATATCCTGTGTCGGGGGTCCAGAAACATACACAACAAGGACAAACACACCCAGACCAGAAAATATACCTGTATGGTCAATACAAACATCTGATCCGAGTGGGAATCGAACCCGTGATCTGTGGCGCTTAAAGCAGGTTCGCTATCGCTGCGCCACAACGTCGTCGATGGATGGCTCACATCTTTTGATATAGCAAATATTTCATTGAATTTGATTGTAGTATTATTTATATAGTGTCACCTTGTTCAATCATTTACCGGATCTGGCCCCGCCCTAACATTGTACCACTTAAAATCCCTCCGAGGTCTTGAGGTAAGAAGAGCTAATCTTCTCATTAACATGCCTCCCTCAAGGGTGCTTGCTATTTCACATATTTTAAGTCAGCGTTTCACACATATTGCCTTAATATAAGGGGATTTATTATTTAACCAGTGTCGTTACTGTTTTTTTAAGAGTGACCATTTAGTAATTTGATTTATTAAAATAAACATTTTAATCTTTTAAATAGTGTAGTCTAATTGGAAAGATCGAATTTAGAGGATTAAAAAAAATTGGAACTGGGCGGGACACTTGGCGAGATATGGTGATAGTAGGTGGAGAAAGGTGCTGACAGAGTGGTGGCCAAGAACTGGCATGTGAAGCTTCGGACATCCAGTGGCGATATGGATAGTTGAACATGGATGAGGCGGGCACAGAACCGCCTTGAATGACGATATCAAAGAGAGGGGTGACCCAGCAGTGAGTAAACTCTGTGTGTGTCTGTAAATGATTACAATAATTGAATACGTAACTCACAATAAATTAAAAAAAAAACTATAGATTAAACTAAAAAAATTAAAACCATAACTTACACTACACCCCTAATTGATACATTTCTGTAAACCATTTTAAATAAACCAAAAAAGAAGGAAGGAAGAACCCATATTATAAATATAGCTCTGCTATATTTGTGAAGTTAGATCCTTACTTGGCACACCGTCTTATTGATGCTCAAAATTTGTTACAAAATAACATCCTTCCATTTTACATAAGAGTTTTCATGACAATTTCAAGTATTCACGTTGACTTAAAAATAATTTTAATCGTAAAGGAGATTCGCTAAATAAAGTCATAAAAGTCAAGGCTTTTTTCTAGTATCTGCACATCAGAGGGGTATCAAAGGGTTAAAGAGGGCAGAGAAAAGATTCTCCAAGCTCTTATTCATATCAACATGTTTTAGGAAGCTTAGGCTGTTATAATATATAAACAACCAGCTATTTATTTTATCTAGTAGTGTAAGTTATTTGAAATTATAACTTTTAGAATGTATATCTTACAGAGAAGAACTATGTTGAATACCTGATAAATGGAATCCAAACGAATTCAAAATTGGTATATAATATCTGCGTTTAAATTTTTCGTACCATTTTTTTGCTTTTATATACTTTTGTTTATTAAGTATTTACAACACCATAAAATTGCCAGCTACAACCGACTTTGGGTCAGTTTCCGCTAGAATTTTATACATTTTTATTTAATTTCATAATGAAAATTATATAAAACCTGAAACCGTTATAGTCACATTTTGTAGGAAGTTTAATTAAATGTGTATTTTATACTTGCTTTACAGTGTTATGTTTACTTAATACATTAAAAACATAGGTTGGATTGATTAAAATTTTAGTACTGAAAAAATGTGTTGTAAATAGTGAAACTAATATTTTATGCGTACTACTCGTAGATATAAAATTACTGGTTATATCAATGTTCAATCGTAGAAGAGTAAAATTGATTTTATTGAAAGACAAAATCGATCAATAGTCATTTAATCAAAGATTGGTAGTTGCAATCCTAAAACAGTCTCTGTCTCAGTATTCATGTGCAATGTATTTCGGATCCACGTCTAGCTTTGAGGCGTTCAGATCGATCGTCAGACGAACTACATGATAAGTTTAAAATTCTGATACATGTATATTGGCTACCTGTAATGGAGCAGATCAGTAAAGTGATACTAATTTTCTCAGCCTGAAGAGTTTATTTCAACGCACAAAAGTACCATTCAAAATGTAAATTTACAAAACAAAATGTAAATATTTTTGGGTGCGCTAAATTTAAATATCGATGATCTATTATCTATTTAAAGTAAAACTTCTTGCTTGATTGTGATTCTTGCACGATCGAGGTAATTTTAAGCGCGTTCTACAACGTTCTTACTAGTTACTAGCGTTATCTGAAGACTGTGGTTTAGTTGGCAACTTCGCAGGAAGCTTTAAGCTGGCGTGCTGCAAATAGGCGCTATCATTAGCGAGCATTACTCATTAGTGCTGCAAATTGAATATGCTGTTTATTTTGTAATCATTTTGATATGTCTATTAATTTTAAATGTAAGTTTAATATATTAAATAAAATGTCATTCTAGCGTAGAAAATATAATTCCAGAGATGAGAATTATGCATAAAAATAATAATAAGAAGCAAAATTCTTTTTTCGACACAGAGCAACGTAGTTTTATTTCGCACTACATTTTGTAATTTTTTGTGTCTTTTCAGCTCAATAGATCTTATTGTCTCTGCCACTTATTTGTCAGCAAAGAATTTTTATTGCGATTTAGTATTGATATTTGGTAGCAATCTTGCAAACTTCATTCGTATAACATTAATTACTTGTCAATAGAGGTTATTTCCTCACCAGGAAAATGTATCAAATACAAGTATTGTAATTTGTCTCGGCGAGTATGTGTGTGTGTGTATACATATATAAGTACGATTGTTATTTTATTTCTTTAGAACGCTTTGTACTATAATTGACTTACAGATTTTTTAACAAATGAGATCTCGTCGGATTCCTCGTAATTGCGAGAGTGACATAGGCTATTCACAGCGGACTATTCATAGAAAACACAGAGTACTTCATTAGTATCGTAACAAGCGGACTTAAACTTATACAACTACATCATAATGTAAGTAGCACTTCTAAACTTTTGCGTGCTTGGTTGTTAGTATTGTATTAAAATAGCCTTTATGTAAGTTGTCGCCTTATTAAATACGGATCTTAATTTTATTAGAAGAGAGTTGTTTAATCTAGTCTTTGTAAATATTTTTTACCTAATTTATTTAATTCTCGCAGGGTACAGTTTAATGAGCAATTTCTGCTACTTTACGCCAGATTTAACTACATATAACAAATATTTCTTTTCATTAATAAAGCTTCATTTATTTCTTATTAGTGGGGCAATTAAAGAATTAAGTGAAACCGAATAGGATTGTTAATATGATAAGTGGCTGTAACGTATTTTCGATTTTTGTAACATTAAAAACATGGCAATAAATAAATAAATATAAATAAAAAACTTATGCCTAGTTTCATCTACTCTTCCGCTTTTAACAATCACGCGATAAATGCATTAGCCGTTCAGGAAATGCATTTTACTAATTTATTACCACATACATCATTTATAATGTTATCTCTCTTTTGTTGTTGTAATTAAATTTTCGTTTAAATTTATTTTGGTTTTTTTTTCTTATTGCAAAATAAGGACTACGTACATTGATGCGTATTTATTTATTTTAATTATTTCTTTACATACAAAATAAACAAATATAAACTTCCACTCTGAATCATTTCATTTGAATAAGGCAACACAGTTGTCTTATCTCTGAAAATCCATGGCATTCAGAAATCCAAATACAAATAAAAGAGAATCATTATTCTAAGTTCTCACAAAACTTGAGATCAAAAGCACCTGCATGTGAATTTATCTGTTCTGTCTAACGTCTTTGTCCTTTGTTTGTGTTTCCTCTAGCTACTAATATTGACACACGGTACCCCCGGAAGCACTTATCTTGTCCGTTAAAATTGAGATGACGTATTAACATTTCCTGAGATAATTTAGTGTTTTTGTCATTTATTTAAATAATGTATTTTTTTAATATTAGCAATGTTTTTAAGACGTTAGTAATATTCCTAATGCCCTTCCAAATAAGCTCGAAGCTTGCGCTGAGTACAACAATAGGCCACGTATCGAACCCGTGACTCTCGCGTTAAGGGAACGGAGTCGGCACTTTTTCGTTGAGTTTTTGAGACTTTAGCCAACATTGCACTTTAAAATCCTAACATATCTTATGAATTCTAAGGTGATTTTGTTTGTTTGCGACACTTTTACACCTAAATGCTTAATTATGCTAAATTTTGGTATAGATATAAAAGAGACTGTGGAGATTGGAGACTGATTCTTTTCGCTCCCAAAACAAATCTTGAAAGAGGTCAAATAGGAGATGAAAGTTGTATGTAGAACTAATAATTTCTATATTGCACTGAAGGTGCCTCATTTAAAAACGTAATTCAGGCGTGAGCAAAAGCTGGTATTTAATATTTTAAATTAAATTTGGTTAAATACAATATTTAACATACAATTTTACGTCATTAATGTTACTATTATTCTGTACTCCATCAAAGTTTACTATATACTGTGGTTTTGTTTTCACACTCTTCCCTCTTTAAGGATTACGTATAGTTTACCTTTGTGCTTACTGTATCTACTGTTGAGTGGTTTATATATAACAATTGTGACGAATTTGAACATCTGCTAATCTCAAAGAAACCTTATAAGCATTTCACAAGGTCTATTTTCCAGCTTCCAAAGAAGGATCCATTTTGAAAGATATATGAAACTTAAGATTGAGGCTTTAATCCATTTAAGTGTATTTAATCTTTTTGTATTGTTGTGCGGTAGTTAGTTGCCAACCTTTGGTAAAGTTGTTAAGGTCATTAAATTAGCTTTTCGGCTATACATTGTTACGTGTTACGAAGTACAACAATAGATCAATTAGACCAAACGATGCTTAGTCTGTGCATGAAATACCAACAGAAAAAGTCTGTAATAAATAAAAAAGTCAATAAATAATAGAACAAATAAAAATACTCGTTGGACACAACGAGTATTTTTTTACTGAATTAAAATTTTACACAAGTAAAATACACATACAAGTACAGATAATAAAAATTATCGCCAGCACCAAAATGATGAACTATAAAGAGATATCCGTTTATGTTACGAACAAAAATTAAACTATAAGCATTAATGACAAAAAAATAATTAAAGGTGAATTATTCTACCTTGGCTAATTATATATATATATATAAGTCTTTCTACTCCGTTAGCTATTTTGATATTCACTGAGCATTGAATTTTATTCATTTATTCCAATATGTGGTCATTAAGTAACAGTCTTCATTATGTTTTCCGTTGTTATTCTTTCATAACAACACTTCTTCATTAATCAATATATTCAGTCATTGTTGTTATTTATATTGTCCTCTTCTTCTTAATGAATATGTTTCAGTAATAATAATATAGACTTAATAATATCATAAAGTATATGAATATCATAGATTTAGATCAATAATATTTTTTATATTTAACGTTTCTTCTAATGAAGTAATTTAGAAGCAGAGCCATGCTTTTCCCATCACAAATGGCCAGTTCGACCCGGGAAGTACTACCCTCTCACAGAAAATCAAAAGAGCACCGGAGGCCCAATCTCTCATCCCCTCTGTACTTTTCCTTTTTTCCCTTCTCATCCCTTACCTCCTATACTTTGGATTGGCACTATTCATAGGGTGCAGTGACTGCTTAGCATCAGAAGGACCGTATGCTTATTTGCCAACCATCATGAAATAAAAAAAGTTGACATAAATTGCTTATGGGTTGATATATAATGGTTGATATATATTGTTCTAAAAATAGCCAGACAAAACATCGCTTCGTTATCCATAATTCTAGTTATAAAAACACCAACGCATTTAACAGGCCCTTTGTTAACACTAAAAACTGGCATAGAGATGAGACTTGCAAATTGTGACGGAAAAACGGCTCCGGGCAAGAGTATATCAAAGTAGGGATCGCAACTCAACTACAGTCGGCTACAAAAGTTGATGGACGAAACTAAAGGTGAAATCCGAGACTGAAACACAGCACAGACAAGAGCGAACTGCTTTTGCGACGCTTTTGTGCAGGAATTTTTGCAGCTGCCAGTACGTCATGGTATTGAGCGTGCAGTTAGTATTCAGAAAGACGCCTGAAGGTATAGCGATAACATCAGTACTGAGATGACGAATGGTATGAATGAATGAACTTTGGAATGGTCACCGGTACAGTACAATTCGAAACTTGGTCACATTGAAGAATACGGATCATGTGTATAGTTTAGTTCCTGTGGACCCATTCAAAACCTTAATTAACTGTAAGTCGCCTGCACGTAGACTTGTTCTGATAAGCCTTTAACTGAAGAGATAATATAAATATGTAATAAATGTCATGCACTAATTAAAAAAAAGTAAGGATTAACTGTTTGAATGGACGGTTGGACTGAAATTGACCCTTTGAAAAGCAAATCCTGCTAAATTGGTCTGATTTTTCCTCTTTTATAATTAAAAATTTTTACTCTCTGGTATACAAAAAAGACTAATCGCTTGGATCACATCGTTTTCTGTAAATTAAATATGGAGTATTAACAAAAGTTTTAGTTTTCACGTGATCATTCTATAGCGATATATTTTTTTGTATTAATATTGTTTATCATGTGTGGTCGATCGAAGCGTTGTTCACGTGCTATGCGTGCAATGATTGATGAGAAGATTCGAGGGTGCATAATATTTTAGTACATTGTTTACTATAGGTTTTGTGCTCGAACTCTGTATGTTTACGGACCAAAGTTTGACAGAGACAATAACAGATTTAGTTGGTGATATCATAAAAGTATGGTGCAACTTAATATTTTGAAAACATACCGCTAATTTTAAATTATTTACTTTAACTAACAATACAAGACAATCAGTAGGGTAAATGTAAATTCTTTGAATAATTACAGTCGTAAGTACCTTTATATTATTTATTTGAGTAGTAGTAGAGCCAAGCTTCTCCCAGCAACAAAGGGCCAGCGCGACAGGAAAATACTATACAGTCCAGGAACAGTACGGTTGCGCTTCATGCGATGAGTGAGAGTGCCGGAGGACCAATCTCCTACCGCCTCTGTTCCCTGCCTTTTTTTCCTTCACATCCCTTCCGTCCTATCCCTAGGTTTGGCAACGCCTATGTAATATATTGAATATAGTGTTCATAGATTGCAGTGACCGCTTACCGTAAGCAGACGGTATGCTTGTTTGTTAACCGTTAATAAAAAAGCGCAAATAAAAAAATCGCAAACTCTAATGAACTTATAAATTTTCTACTCATGTAAAATTAAAAAAACTACATAGAAAAAGATAGGAAATATAAATGTTTGTTATTTATGAAATAGAAGATGAAAAACGCACAACAAAACAATTGTGAATCTTCACAAAGGCTTTTTCTGAATGTAACTGTCAATCGACTACCGATATTGTAAACTCGATTCGCTTTTCACGCTGCAAACGTCAATAGCGTATACAACCTTTTTGTGCAAAACACGAACATGTTGATTGGCAAGTTGGTCATCGTCATAGAGATCCTGATCTGGGTCAGAGATTCTACTACCAAATAATACTATAACCTGCGATTTTTTGAACTGCAAGATGTATTGTTCAATATAATAATGGCTTAAAGTTATTCGTGCTTTGACAGTTTATAATATATTAAATGCCTCTAACGTTATGATAATATTGCAGTCAATCGGCTTGACCTGCATTACCATCCAAAAATACCGTCAACGCCATAACAACCGTTACCGTAAATGCCATTAACAAACGAAAAAATTATGGCCTTCGCTTTTCTTACACAGAAACCATTCTGGACATTTTTACTTTATTTTTCTTTTCACAAAGGCTTTAACTTACTGATTTTTAAATAGAATATCTGTACTGATTTGTAGTAAAAACTCAAATAATTACTATTAATTACGCTTAGACCAAGTATAAATTTCCATATATCTTTTGCTCAATTTTTACTACTACTACTTGCTTCTACGTTTTATACACTGATTTCAGAAGTCAAATCGTCTGGTCAACAGTAACAGATTAATAAGTAGGAAGCCTCCCTTTATTATTCTTTAATACACATTTAGGTCGAATATGTACGTTAAATTTTAATATTTACTCATTCAATATTAGTATTTTCCTAGATTCTGACTGGTAGCACAACTATCGGTTTGCGAAAATAAGAGGATATTTATGGAAAATTTTAGATAAGGGTGGCAGGTGTCTCGGAGGAAATATTCCTTGAACTTTACTTTTATATTTTTAAACGATAGTCATATCTGTACGTGATCTTCCTTTGTTTTATAATAAGAAAAGATCTTACTGTTTTATTTAAAAATGTGATTTGATGTTTCTATATTATTAACAATTTCATCGTATTTGGTGTATTAAAGCCAAATGTATTTGAAATGGTCTAAGATTAAACTTATAAATGTGACATTAATTGTAATTGCAATATTAATAATACTGAGATTGTAGTTACTAACTAACTCTAAAGGAGTTATGATATATTTAATTTTGATCGTGCTTTTTAAATTCTTGTGTTTTCATTAGTTTTAATTTATATAACTCAAACAATTTTCTTTCGCAAAATTTTATTTACCTATAAAATAAAGTTTCTTAACTAAATATTTTGTTTGTTGCCAGGTTAAGGCAACGACACCGAAAATGGATCGCAACGGCTACTTTTTCTACGTGGCATCGACAGCTAAGAAGAAAAAGATCAGCTTGATGCAGCCAAAGCCTCCTCGTATGGCCTTCGAAGAAAAGCGTCGACCAGGGACGGCTGAGAGGGTTCACAGTGTGGCTCGACCTGCCACAGAGAACGGACGTGGGGACTCTATGTCGCAGCGCGTCCCGACGGAAGCGCCACGCGCGCGTTTATACACGCAACTCGAAAGTTACCAACCGAGATATCATACGATACGTGATAACAGTGATAAGAGAGTGGATAGTGAGTGTAAGAAACGAAGGAGTGAGCAGAGGAGGTCCGGATATCCGCAGGCTGTGAGGTAGGTTTGTTTACTTTACTTGTTGAATATTTTAATGTGTATGCGTTCTTGTGATTTCTGCGGCGTCGTAAAATTTTATAGAGCTTTTATGCTGATGTTATATTTAGTTTTTTATTCAATTTAAAAATATTAATTATTATTAATTTTTTGTTTCAACAATGAATAGTGACTGTATTTTCTATTTTCAATCTTATATTTATGACTTGTAGTTGTAATGATGGACTTTTGATTTTAAAAAATACAAGAAAACTTCAATTACTATTTATTTATTTTTGCGTTATTTCGTTTTAATTCTAACATGTTGAATGTTTTTAAAGTCTCTGTCATGTTTCTAAAGTCTCTCTTAAATCTTAAAGTGTCTCTTCAATCTTGCATTATTATTTATTGCGATAACGAATACAAATAAAAACACATGATCCACGTATTTCTTGTGCTATTTGTTATATATGATTTTTCAAAATTTTGTAGTTGTGTCATATATTCAAATTCAAATACATAATAGAATTTGATCCAGTACAGACGTTTGACTACGGAACTTCTCACATGGAACCTACAAATTCTAATTAATAGTGATTGGAACAATTGATTATTTTTGTGTACCTATCAGATGGCGATGGTGTCCTGTTGGTATTTTTTTTTAATTTGAAGGCTGATAAAATAGCATTAACATTGAATCGGTAGGTGCCAAATTTATTTGAGAAATAGAGAGTAAATTTACTTATCATATAAAGCGCAACAGTACAGAAACTGTTACTTCGCGCCAATTTTCTATATCATCAAAGGCTACAAGCTACTCACTACAGATATACTAAACCAATTCTGGAAGTTTTTGATCTAAGAGAAAGCTACAATATTTGTGATGCCCATGAATTGTGTAGTAAATAATTTGACGTTTTTTTGTTTATTTAATTGCACTCTTCAATTGAATTTAACTCTTGAAGCAATGTAACTTATAAAGCTTCATAAGTACAAAGGCAAGGCTGCGAAAAATAATTGAAAAGTTATAATTTCACAAATATAAATAAGTATAATTACATAGTTACAATATTACCGGCCGTAATTATAAATTCGTTATGTTTTAAACTGAAAATATCAGAGTTGACGTCAAATATTCGAATATTCCATCAAACCATTGTCCAATCACTAATCAATGTTTTGTTTGTGCTTATGCAAATGCAATTAAACATTTGATTTTAGAATATGTAATGAATGCAATGGTTACACATGAAAATTAATGGGAATAGATATTACCAAAATTTTCAGTTGATTCAGAATTCAAGCTGGTATTTGTATTGTAATTCTACTAGTAGCCTAATATGTATATTATATCTTGTATATTATTCATTCATTTTTGGGGATTTGTCACTTGTTTTTCATGGCCACATCAATCGTATTAATATAATAATAATAAACGCTGCACACTCAACGGCCCCTATTAGGATAGTAATATCCTGTATCGGGGGTCCAGAAACACAACTACACCCAGACCGGAAAATATGCTTGCATGGTCAATGCAAACATACTATGCTCCGAGCAGGAATCGAACCCGTGACTTATGGTGTTTAAAGCAGGTTCGCTACCGCTGCCCCACAATGTCATCGATTTATGTGACCAAATACGTCAACCATGATAATGAGTAATTTCCTACTAATATAATAAATGTGAAAGTTTGTATGTTATTGGATGGATGGATGGATGGATGGATGGATGTTTAGATGTTTGGAAGTCTTTACTCAATCATGCAAAAGCGGTTGAACGGGCTTGGATGAACTTTGGCACAGAGATAGTTACCTAGATTAACAATGATACTTTTCATCACGGAAAAATATTAAGTTCCCGTGGGATTAACAAAAAACTATGTAAAGTATCTGAACTTCGACATAGAGTGTTCTACGAACGCACAAATAGAGAGAGTAGAAAAAGATTAGACGATTGAAGCCATTATTGTATTTAAAAAAAGATACTTTTTGTTGAAAATGTCGCATCAAGTTTCATTTAAAAGTTTCCTAATAATTAAATCTAAAACCCCGGACATATAAGACGTATAATGGAATGCCTAATTAATCTTGAATGCATTTGACTTGTTCTTGTGTATTGCCTAAGGTTGATGTCGGTTTCCCTTATTTCCAGTAGTCCGTGTATAAATATCCGCGTTACATCACATAATTACATATTAACTTTTAATGAGCCCATAATGAGCTATTCGTTGTATGAAAACTCGTAAATTACGAAGTAATGAGCTACATCTATTATTGTTATGAATGGCATTGTACATAGCATTTTGCCTTTTTAGGGTTCCGTACCCAAATTTTCATAGATTATCTATTTCTATAGCTGCTATAATAACAAATTCAAATTTAAGTGACAATTGGGACCCTATTCTTAATATCTTTATTTTATGTTGGTACGGAACCCTTTATGTGCGAGTTCGACTCGCCCTTGATAAATATTTTTTAATTTTTATTATATACAATAAGCCTTAAAATTAAATACTCAGGAACCGGAATAAAA
Organism: Hestina assimilis; assembly: GCA_023373885.1. Taxonomy (NCBI): domain Eukaryota; kingdom Metazoa; phylum Arthropoda; class Insecta; order Lepidoptera; family Nymphalidae; genus Hestina; species Hestina assimilis. The sequence continues at coordinate 9,057,962 of CM041747.1, read as the reverse complement.
GAAATCAATAACACAAAATTTTTTGCATTGATGAAATGATGATGGGATACTCCTATAGAAAATGTGGGTTTGAAATTCCATCGATTCTCGTTTACGCATATGCTCTCTAAAATGTAACTTCTAACTTATCTAACTAATCTAACTTCTAACTTATCTAACTAATCTAACTATCTAACTAATATTATAAATGTGAAAGTTTTGATGGATGGATGGATGCTTGTTACTGTTTCACACAAAAACTACTATAAATATTTTCACGCAGTAAAATGGGTAAAACATTGTACTAAATATTTGGTACCAACTGAAACCCAATGTTTTATGCAAATAAATGATTCACTCACTCTCATTCATTCATTCATCCTATGTTGGGAGGCGTAGACGCTGAAAAACAGGTGGATGCGGACTTCGAGAGTTATAAGTTCAATAAGTTTGGCCTCATTGGTCTATTAACCATCACAAAATTTATATGAAAAATCCTCAGATGTACCAACTACTCATTAGAAATCGGTTTACAAAACATCAAAAATTTAGTAGTAGTTAAAGCTACCAAGCTACTCCCAGCACAAATGCGCCGGCTCGACCGGGTAAGCACTACCCTCTAACAGAAAATCGGCGTAAAAGAAACGAGTACTATTGCGGTTCGAGCGACGAGTGAGAGCGCCGGAGGCCCAATCTCCCACCCCTTTTGCTCCCGTCGTTTTTTCCCATTTTGTGCGTTCCTACCTATCCCTTGGTTTGGCAATGCGCGTGTGATAATTCAAGTATCGCAGGCGAACTCTATGCTTTTTGCCAAACGTCATAAAACATCACGAATTCATATCATCGATTTTAAAAAATTCGTCTCTTTTTCAACTTGTTGTTTCTTAATTGTGGTTAAGTTTAACGTAACGTAAAATATACGTATAATAAAATAACTCATAATTGCATGTGAAGTTGCGAATCCCAGCTTGTATTTTAATCCAATAGATCAGCGTTGTTATGTCATCATATCGTTTGTCACGTTATTACCAATATTATATATTATTAGGAACATTTCATACTTAATTAGTATGTGAATAATTTAATTACAAATCGCTAGGATAATATAATTGATTTATTAATAGGCCTAAAGTAGAATTAACATTAATATATTATTTATAGTGGGAAAGGTATTAGCGTACTTTCTCTCTAACTACTACATTGTCATATGAAAATATTTCATAAACAGTGCACTTGTACAATTACAATGAAGCGAGAGAGGAGACGTAGTAAACATCATGTGAAGAAAGTAAAAATAATTGGTAATTTTTATATTTAGCTTTATATACGTCATCGCATTAATGTGCAACTCGCATAATGTCGCTCGCCATCGGCAGGGTACACACATTGGAACCTATAAAGTCGCGCACAGTGCGGTTCCAAAAGAATTCCGAACCATCCGGCTGTGGAATAAGCTCCCTGCTGAGGTTTCCCAACACGGTACAGTATGGAGTTCTTCAAGGGAAGGTTGAAAACAGTTTTTAAGAGGTCGGCAACACGCATGCGATACTTCTGGGGTTGGAGGAGTTCATAGGCTACGGTGACCGCTTACCAGCAGGCGGGCTTTACGCTTGTTTGCAACCATCGTGGTGTAAAAAAATTAATAAATTATACTAAAGTGTGCATAGTGTAATAAGTTTTGTGTTAACCAAATAAAATTGTATTCACTAATCTTACACGCTGCGTTACACCATAGTAAAATTCCATACGACAACTAGTGCGGAAGTAAATAAAATAAACGTTTTATTTCCTTTGATTGGTTGCTGATAACCAAAGATGTCGATTAATACAGTACTCTACAACAATAATGTCGCAGGCATTTTTTCTACCTAAGGGGTTAGTTGAAAGAGAGGAAGATGACAAAAACCAAGCAGAGGTTAGGAATTTGGGCCTCTGGTGCTCTCATTCAGCGAAAAATAATGCAACAATACGGTAACTGCTACTTCAAATCGATATTTTATTTGAAGGGTATTTTCCCGGGTTGAATAAATACAGTTTTAGTACTTTTGAGTACTGCGTACATTGTCTTTATAAAAGCAGATAACCCTACGATAGTAAACGGCTATTTTTAAATACTTTTAAATAATTTCTGATATATTTTAAATGGTATCATGTGGTAAACATTTCTCCACCGGGAAACCTATAATAACAATCATTCACGTCTCTGTTTTCATTCAATTTTTCCTCACAGTTCATTCAGTCTTATCTTTGGTACCAAACGGGAAATAATTTCGTTCAAATTTACACCCTACTCCAATGTAATAAGGAACTAGTATTAAGGTTATATACAACGCTGTGAACAAGAGTTCTATGCTGAATTATTAATCAAGTGATCCCTTTTTGGCAAAGAGGATTACATTATTGTGCCTAATCTCTTATCAAATGGAATACGGCGTAAAGTAACAGAGTACTGTTGGGTTTCATGCGATGAGTGCGATCACCGGAGGCCTAATCTCCCACCCACTTTGCTCCTTTCTTTTTCCTTTTATCCCTTCCCTCCTATCTTTTGGGTGGGAAGCGTGTATATAACACTTCAAGTATCGCAAGCGTTCATAGGTTGCGGTGACTGCTTACCATGAGGCGGACCGTATGCTTGTTTGCCAACCGTCATGAAATAGAAGTCGCTATTGAAATCACAAATTAATAATGTTTATGAATATGTACAAGCTATAATAGATCATAACGTGTGAATATAGATACGTTAATGGGTTACACGTGTAATGAGAGGTAAGTTTAAAAATAAATTGATCGATGAGTCTGCGGTGCAACGTTGCCATATCGATCAGATACAACTAAAAATATGGCTTCCAGGTAATTGTAATACATAATTATTGTATTGAAATAATGATAAATTATTTTAATTTTTGTCGAGGTATGTCGTTTATAATATCCCGTCCGATTCTGGTTCCCGTTAAGATTCCATTAAACCTGGATTTTTCTACCTACTTTGAGACAGTTAGTTTAATAAAAGGTCAGAGTTCAAATTCAAAATTCAAATTTCTAGTGATTACGACCTCGAAATTATTAACAACAATTAATGTAATGAACATGCGGTATGCTAAATCTGTGGTCAGCTCACACCTATAGGAACCCATCGAAAGATAAGGCAAAAGAAATAAAAGAGGACGATTGCGATGATATTCTGGCCTGAAATAATGGTAGTAGAAGCGCTAGACGTCTAAACTTTCACCTTTTTGCTTTCTGTTCCTATTATTCTTGGTCCCTCCTCTCTTATTGATAGTGGTATCATCTGCTATGAGGTGGCAACATATAGGGATGCCGATATCACTGTGAAGATAAACTTCGATTATTGAATTTCATCAGACTGGCCATACATCAGTTTCCCACTCTTGTGAGGTAAAAAGCCTTACCTAAAGTTACAAGTTTTTAAAGGAAAGGATTTTAACATGATTTCTATAAAAATGTACCTAAGTAATTAATTTTGTTATTAAGTTTTATGGAAAAAATATGATTGAAAAGCTAGGGTTAATCTTTAAATTTGCTCTTGTTATTGTGTTATTTAAAAAAGTTGTGTACTTATTACTTAATTAACAATGTAGGTAAAGCCTGATATACGTACACTCGAGGCTTCCAGTCACGAACAATATCGTTTTCAACTACAAACTAATGAATGACTTTTTATTTTTTTATAAAAAAACTAAGGTCGTTTAACTTTTATTGATTTGGTGAATTTAATAACAGTGAAGATTAGAATGTTGATGATTTCTGTGATCTATTTTAAACTTAATTAAACTCGAACTTAGATGACTCAAATAATACAATTTCAGTCGCTCGATCCGCTGTTGTTAATAATAAATTGTATTAATAAGCAATCTCAATCCATTTTTACTGGTCTGAGATTAAATTTGTGATCTAAAAATAATACCCTATTCTTATGTTTTAATAATGCGATCTACCCATCGATTGTTATTGAAAGTAGCCCCATAATGCAACAGTAATTGTAGTTGTCAATCATCAGTCAATAGTAGTAAATGCTGTTTTGTTTTTAAGGTATAACAATAAATACGATAGTTTTTAAGTTACTAGTTTTATTTCCATCGAATTCTTTCGCTGAGAAAAGTATTATTGTCCAATTCCTTTTACAAAATAGATATGCACTGCCGAAATAATATAATTCCAGCAGGTCTTACCATTAACTTTTAGTAAAAATTCTATTTCGATTCAATTCTAATTTAATAGTAAATCGATTCAGATTTTATATGAGCACTAGCGGACCTGGCAGACGCTGTCCTGCCCCGATAATTAAAAAAAAAACTAGGAGCCGATAGTAGCACCCTCTACTGGGTCCAATTGTGAATCTAAACCATTCTCGAATCCACTGGAATACACACAAACAATTTCATCAAAATTGATCCAGCCGCTTAGGACTTCAGTAACATAGACACATACAGTAGAATTATATATATAAAGATGACGTATAAATATATGTATATATCATGGTCGAAATAGCGATGTAGCTCAGTTTTTGGTCGTCATTCGAATCGCAATAAGAGTTAATGGTAAGCCAGCTGTTGTGTCTCGATCGACTTTTCACATCTTAGCTTAGTAATAATATACCAATAATAGTTTCAAGCGTTTTAAATTTAAACAGATGTCAGACATCAGCATTTTTTCTAGAACTCAGTCAATTCCCACATAGTAATTTTTCGAAAGATACGTAAAAATTTATATTAAACACTAACTTTTCAAGATATTAAAATTCAAGACTGTAATACATCTTGTATACTAAACTCGACCTTTTATGTAAAACCGACGAGGAAGTGAGGCTTGTATTATGCGAGAGGTATCGAACCTTCGGGAAATATCGAATGTTTTTTCAGTTCCCGTATTATCTACGACAACTTTTGTAGGGGTATTTCAAGAGTTTACCAAATTAATGAGGATGTGGGTGTATTAAAAGGACTTTGAGTCCCACTTACGTATGTTATGTACTTTTTCCAACGATCTTTTTTTAATTTTCTTGCTTTCATAAAATAAAATAATAATATATATAATCAACGCTGCAAACACAACTGCCCCAATTAGTATAGTAATTATACAGGATATTACTCGGGTTCACACACACAACGACAAACACAAACACACCCAGACCAGAACACGTGCCTATGGCATGCTATTGTCAATACAAATATCTGCCCCGGTCGAGAACCGAACTGTGTGCCAACGCGCATGTGACACTTCAAGTATCGCAAGCGTTCATATATTGCGGTGATTGCTTACCATCATGCGGACCGTATGATTGTTTACCAACTGTCATGATATAAAGAAATCAAAATGATATTGGGTTATTCACTCAAGTTATTGTTTTTCTTCACATAACGAAGTATTCTTCCTTCTACCGAATGTATCACGGCGAGTGTTCAGAGGAATTATTCTCCATCATACCTCCCTCTCCTTTCCTTACAAGATCTACGCGTGCCGGTCTCCGATGTCACCGTCTAACTGTGGCATCAATTCCTTCGCGAACAAAGAAGTTTGCCAATTCTTTTCTTTGTCGTACTTCCAAAAAGTGGAACTCATTGCCGGCTCACGTGTTTCCTCCTTCTTACAATCTGGGCTCCTTCAAACGAGGCGTGAAGAGGCATCTTGCGGGTAGGGAGGGCAAGGGTGGCTAACACGGTTTCATTCCGCAACTCTGTTCGCCGCCTTCGCATATGGACTTTATTTCCACTGACCATCAGGTGAAGTACAGTCATCTGCCCTACTTTCCAAATAAAAAAAAAAATAACGTTCAAGTTCACTGAACCGTTGAAAAGCCTAAAACTCATCGGAACCTCATCACCATAGTGAGGCGTCATGGGGTCGGTTGCGCAAGCAACTAACATCTGTTGAAAAGCCTGGAGCAATTACTGTCTCTATTTCCAGGATAGGATATCGTCAATTTTGTTATAATCATTAAATTTATAGTACAAAACAACAAACAACATTTTCTTGAAGATTTTAAAATTTATTCATAATAGTTTATAGTTTCTATTAAACTTTTTGAACGCATTCTGTAATTCTATTGCAGAAACAATCTATTTTGAAATTAAAAAAACCTGTGGCACTCCAGGACTGCCGCAGAAAAGCTATTGCATAGCATTTTTTATCAATTTATGCAATACATAAAATCTTGGCTGTTATAAAAAAGTTAAAATACAAATGAAATCGAACATCATCAAGGTAATAAGATACAATTTCGTCTATAATTCAAAATTTCATTGAAATAAAGTAAGAAACTTCGTAACTAATTCAAAATATTTGAATTTGGAACGTAAGTACATCCATCGATAGATTCATTTTATATGGAACTTTAACTTTATAGAGTAATCGCCTTAATTCTCTTTGAGTTAAAGACCAACATCCTTTGCATATATAAGAATTATGTATAGAGGTTATATATTATTTTTTGAAAATTGAACATTAGTCTTTATAGCGTATTATTTAAAGATCATTTTTCAATACATTTATTGAGGTATTTGCTATAATTTTTATTGTGGGCAGTGTTAGGTTTTATTTTCGTTACGGAATTTCTTGATTCAGTCGCCGCGGTCAAAGCCCGCGATAAAAGCTTTGTAATAGATTACAAAAAAAAACAATTTTATAGACATAAATTAATCTTATGGGGATACTCTGACGTATAAATTCATAGCATAAGCTAAATAAGGTTATATGGCTAATAAAAGCTAGTTTATATTATAACACTTAAGTTTTATGGTGCAATTACGTCAACGTGTTATTAATCTCATTGACCTTCATATTCCTTGATAATAAGGTCTCTTTAAGTTAATATATATTTTGAGCTACTATATGGGTATCACGACTCGTTTGAATTTTTAACTATATATTAACTCATAATTTACAGTGCACCAAATCTAAACCGAAATCACAGACAGATGCACAATTTATTCAAGCTATGAACTGTTAAGTGATTTGTAGTTATCATGACGACAATTTCTCTACCCATAATGTGAACACCGAACAAAATATTGTGTCGTAAAAATTAATGTGCAAATTATACTTAATAAATCGTCGTTAATAATATGTTGTGTGTCGTAAATTGTGCGTAATCATGACAAGAATATCGATTTATGTCGTCGGGAGGTCATTTTACATAATTCTTAAGATTTCACAGGGATAATTTGCCGTCCTTCACGTCATAAATTTTCTGTAATAATATGTCGCGTGAAGTCTCGCCGTAGGATCTCTGCCGTGATTTTTTTTCAAAGAGATTCCATAAATTATGAAAGCGACTGTCAAATTATATTCGTACTCAGAGGTTAATAAAGTGGAGCTCCCGGGAATAATAAGCGTTTTTATTAAATTGATGTCTTATGAAGCCTTAAGTATGGCGCAAGGTTCCGTGAAGCTATTTACCGCTTCTCAGCGAGTATGCGCGCATTATGATAAGGTTATATATCATTGAATACATAGTATCTATTTTCTTTAATGATGCTGTCTAAGTGTGCTTTCAGACTAGCGTTTGTTTTCGAGCTTATAAGCTCGTTTCGGCATACGCGCATGTACGAGCTTATAAGCGCGTCAACGCCCGTACGAGTTGCGCGTCTGGTAAAAGGCATGCCTATGCACACTCATACGCGCTTTTAAAAACGATCCTTTGTGGATGATAATTCATCCTTAAATTTTTACCAATTTCAATACAATATGAGTCAATTCAGTTATATTGACATCAGTGCCTTCAGTGCTCGTATTCAACGAAATCGTTTCGATGATTATCAATTTCAAGTGATTTCACGTCGATAGTAATTATTTAATGAAAATATTAAAATATCCCCGGTCTTAAGTCCTAATTCAAAATCGCCAAAGCGCCCTCCTTTAAAGTAACTGCCGGTAACTGATTAAAAATAGGATAACGGTGTAATATTATGCCAAAGATAATCTTTTAGAGATCCTTAATGTAATTAAAAAGTTAAATTGAAAGCCAGACGAAAATTGCTTAGCCGCGAGATTAATTAGACGAAAACGCCACCTCATTCAAGATAACTTATGATAATCTAGCGCTTTCATATGGTTTTACTCGTTGATATAAATTATATATATTTTTTTATAAAGAATATTAGTAATGCTTTTTTCAAATAAGCTCGAAGCTTGCGCTAGAGTGGTACGACAATAGCCCAACGAGGTCAGGATCGAAACCGCGACTCTCGCGTTAACGAAACGAAGTCAGCCCTTCTACCGTTGAGCTATTGAGGCTTAATATCATATTATATTTATCTTTTCATTTATATCTTTTTATTGTAATATATGGAAGGCTAAACTATAAAAATCATTACAGGCAACACCCGGCTACTGTAATTGAATTAAAACACAAAGTGTGAATAAAGAGGTTAATATTTGTATTATATACCAGTAATATGTCACATATTCTATACGGATGGAAGATACTACGAGATATATATCAACCGTTTTATCGGCGTCGGAATGTGACGACCCCATCGCCCGCTGTTGGGATAACCTCTGTACACAGCAGAGATTATTCCACCAGTGCAATCAGTTACACTGGTGGTAGGTCTTTTGTTGCTAGAGGCCGGCTAGGTAGGTACCACCGCAGTGTCAAATATTCTGCCGCCAAATAGTAGTGATTAGGCATTACTCTGTTCCGGTTTGAAGGGCACTGTACGCTAGTGAAATTACTGGGCAGACGAGATTTAAGAACTAATATCTCGAGGTTGGCAACGCGTGAGTGGCACCTACTAATGGTTCTGCAAGCGCTTATAGGCTACGGCAACCACTTACCATCAGCTGGGCCGTATGCTTGTTTGCCAACTTGTAACATAAAATAAAAAAATAAAAAAAATAAACCGAATGTATGCTTTTTTTATATTCTCTATATATTTTTACATGAGCCTCGCGCTGTTAAACTGCATCAACATCTGTTTTGGAACATCGGATAATATACTTTCTTTTAGGTTCAGAGTACTAAATACTCAATTCTTATTATTTTTTTGGGTTCCATAGCCAAATGGCAAGCGGAATCCTTACGATTTCGCCATGTCCTTCTGTATGTGATAATAAATTTAATTTTCTCTTACAGGATATTATTATTAGCTCTATAAACATATACGAAATATAGTTAGATGTTTTCTATGAACTGCTACATAATTTGGTACCGAAATAACAAAATCTATTAAGGATACTTAGCCATGCATAACGTTTTTTTATAAATTTCAATGTACAGGCATTACTTGTCTACCACCTACTGAGCTATTGCGCGTACAAACAAAATATGGCGAAGTGCGTGTTTTGACAATGTACATTAAATTAATAAAAGCTTCAAGGCTAAAAATCAAATTCAAAATTTATAATCACGTAGGTCACTTTAATATTAATTACACTGACAACAAAAACAAGTTAGTGTTGTATTATACTAAAAACACTGAAACATTATTAATCATTTTATTCAAAATGATTAATAAAAAACTTTCTTACTCAGCAAAATAAAGTTCAATAGTAAGATGTAATATTTTAATGCTGCTTATCTTACTATTAACTCCAGTACTAAAATATAAAAGAAATAAAGAAACCCTTTTACTATCTTTGAACACGTATCTGTGGTCATTATTAAACAATTATTATATTATTTTTATTATCATTTTTTTGAAGCAGCTTATAGAAAAATGACAACGTTGTGGCAGCGGTAGCGAACTTGCCTTATGCGCCACAGGTCGCGAGTTCGCTTCCCGCTCGGAGCAGATGTTTGTATTGACCATACAGGCATGTGTTTCGCTGTGGATGTATTTGTCCTTGTCGATGTATATATTTCCGGTCTTTATATTAAATTATATTTATATTAAAATATATGTATGTATAATTGTATATACATTCTGAAAATTGGATTTATGAAATGCTTCTTCTTTAAAGTAGAGTCATCGAGTAAAATGGCTGTCATATATGTCATCCATATATGACAGGATTTGAAATAATTATAAGCGCTAAATTTTGCTCCCGAGCTTTAATACTCTAAATATTGTATTTGTTTTTTAGTTTATTTTAATTACTGCCAGACTTTGCGTCTATACCACATAACCTATCACCTATCCAATTCAAAATACTATAAAAATAATAATCGGAGTGTTGGTTTTCGAGTCATTAACGTACTTTCCGATGAAATCAGAAATACATAGATATTGTGATGTAAGAATAACGCACTAAATCATGTATCTGTCTACTTGTATACACTAAAACCATATTATACATAAGGTAATAAAAACTGTATTATGAAAATTTTAAATTTTAATAACTAACTGATAAACGCAAGGATTTCTGCCAAAACATTTCAATTTTGCGAATTTAAACCGTATATAAAATCTACCTCAAACCCGTGGGCTCGCGAAACTTTGTTCTGGGTTGGAAATTATAGCGGCTTCAAACGTTTTATTCAAATTATTGTTTTATCGAAAAGAAAATATAAGGTACATTTTAAATTAATTTAATATTGTTTTGCTTAATTTTTTTTTTATTGTATAAAATGTTTAAACCATCCATTATAATCTTACCCTATTTATTAAATTTAGACTTACGTTAACCATGGAAACAATTTAATCGAAGACGAAAAAAATTTTTGACGACCTTGTGGCGCAGTGGTACCGAACCTGCCAAAAGTGCCACAGGTCACGGGTTTGATTCCAGCTCGGAGCAGATGTTCGTATTAACGATGCAGGTGTGAGATTTTGTATAGGGTAGATATAAAAAATATATATTATATAAAATAATATAAAAATGATTATTGTTTATATGTGGGCAGCAATTATATATTAATGAAAGGACATTTAAGATATTAGCTATTTATTAAAAGAACTAGTATTTACTCTAATGTATTTATTGAATATAAGGTGAAATAATGACCAAATATATATTCTCTCAAAATATCTTTTATTTGTCTTATTATTTGATATAGACATTAAATGAATCTACCACCGATTCGGAAAGTGGATTCTGATGAGAAGAATCGGCAAGAAACTCAACAGCTCCTCTTTTAAAATATATTCTTTACACAGCAATCAGGGTAACAATAAAATATAAGTTAAATACGATGAATTACAAGTAATAAAGTACTTATCTTAATACAATCCAGCAGCGTTGCCACTATTGCAAATACTAAGTAGTTATCTTACACAATCCAGCAGAGTTACCACTATGGCAGACTGATAATTAGGAACTATATTCTCGAGCAAGACATCGTCCGTTTTATAGTCAGATTACATACAAATATGACGGTAGAAAAATAAAAAGTTATACAATACAACAACTTTAAACAATATTAGATACATTTAAAATACTACATTAAATATAGAAAATAATGGAATCTAACACAGGCATATGTTCCGGTCTGGGTGTTTGCTTGTCCTTGTATGTGTATCCGGACCCTCGACACAGTATATCACTATCCTAATGGGGGCCGTTGAATGTGTAGCGTTTATTTATAAAAAAGAAGAAGTCATCTTTGCGAGTGGTAAAGGTTTTTTCAAACTATCAGATGAATTTTCATGATCTTTTTCCAAAGTTCTCTATCAAAACATCACAAAACAAAAACTACTAAACTGTACTCCGCTGTCCGTCCGTCCTTCCATCCGTCAGTAGGCTGTATCTCACGAAACATAATAGGTAAATAGTTGAAAGTATGTATTGCCATTACAACAATTTATATTAAAAATAGAATAAAATTTAAAAATTAAAGGGGTCCCATACAAGGCAAAATATCAAGTTAACCTTGATATTTTTTTCTGCGGTGGTACGAAACACTTTACGAGTATGTGCGTGTCCGACACATACTTGGCCGGTACTTTTGGGTAAGTATCGTTCCATAATAAACTTAACTATCTTATAAAGGATTCTACAGATAAAGCACGAAATTCCTCATACGATTAAAGCTAATTACCCTTTATCAATATATTTAAAATATTCTTCTATCTGTAGCGATACAAAACACCTTTTGTTCTTAATTAAACCAAATTATGTATGCGTCTTCTCCTTCATATCGAGTGGATAATGGCCAGTGTCAGAGTTGTTCAGGTTGCCTGTATAGGCCTCTGACTTGTCTTAACGACTATTGTCAAATTGATAACAGTTGGGACTGAATTTTTACGTGCACCTCCTCCGAAGCACGGAGACGCTCAGTTGAAATACCATTATGCGATCATCTAGTGACTGGCCGCGTCTAATGTTGCTTAACCTACCGATCATTTACCGATCAGTGACCGCACCGGCCTATGAGCTGTCACTTTTACAATTTTAATGAAAACATATCAAATATTTTTCCCAATAATGGAATCCCACCCACGGGAGTTCAAGAAATAATAATATTTTCATAACAACTATCAAAATCGTAGGCCACTATTTCATATTAATAAAATTCTTGATCAATGAAAACGTTATAAACGAAGCGCTCCAGTTACTCTGAGAATATATTTTTTTCAATAAAACGTATTTCGTTTATTTGCTGGTAATTTGACTGTCACTGTTTTGACTTCTCTTACATTTAATTTAAATTGCCTCTGGATAATAGACATATCACGTTTCAGTACCTTCATTTCAATCAGAACCTAATAGTACAGATCAATTGGACTGGACTAATTAATTAGTTCCACGTGCATCGTCTTCTGATTGACATGACAATATATGGACAAGACGTTTTGTCAGAGAATGGAATCGATAACCTTTTCGTGCTTCATGTTTTCCTGGTACCAAACTTCTTTAGAATCGTTGTGATTTCAAACCAGATGCACCGGAAAAAACGACAGGTAAGAGACACAAATACAAAAAAAAAAGTGGAGGAATTAATGAGACAGAAATATACATACTATTTTATATTATATATATTCATCTCATTCTTTTGTCGATTTACTGAAGACAGACAGACAGACTGACAGACAGACAGACAGACAGACAGACACAGCGACCGACCGACCGACCGACCGACCGACCGACCGACCGACAGACGGACGGACGGACGAATTAAGCCTTTACTCGCTGACTAATTTTAGCTGAAGAAGTTTTACTTCAATCGTGTGGTCTAAAGCACACTGTAAAATCAAAATTCATAATTTATTTTTAAACATTCATGCAAACGCAAAAAAAATGTAATCGCGTAGATAGAGTTTCTATACTATTTTCGTGACTATATCTTTGTAATACGTATTTCATAGAGTGTCTTGTGTATGAATAAAATTATAAATGAATATATAATTATAATAATAACACTTCATTTGATTTGGTAACTTATAACCATCAAAACATATCACGTTTCATCGCGTTTTTAACACTTATTGAATCAGAACTAAATATTAAGGATTCATCGGTCAACTGATTAATGGGCTCCATTCATGTCACACTGATCTTATCGAATTGACAATGTGTGGACAAGACTGTGATTTGAATGCATTACCACTTTACATTGTATGGTCTCCTGGTAGTTGTGTTCGTGCTTTCTCTTGCTGTTAGAATTGTTACTTTACTATTTAAACTAGCATCTTCCGTGTCTTGTGTTATTTTATATAAATATTATGCCATTTATGTTATAATTGTAGCTGTTCTTAGTTTTGATATTTTATAAAATATAGCGTTCTAATAATTTAGTATTATGATGCCATTTTCAGGTTCGTCGGTTGTAAAAAGAGGGAGGTTAGCTTCTGGCTTTAACAGAGTGTCTGCGGGATCATGTATGTTTATCCATAGAATAAGAAAATACCCTCAATTCACACAGCGGATAAGGGAAATGGCAATTTCTTGAAATATAGTGTAAATGGCGAAGTAATTACCAAGTTCATTTATTCGCACTATATCAAATGTATATAGAACTACGATTTTAATCTTCGTCGGGTATTCACATCGTGTTCGAGATTAACCGAAGCAGGGAGAAGCAAGTTTTATTGGGAACGACAAAGTTGCCGAACCTACTTTGGACTCAATCCTCCTGACATACAAATGTTAGCATTCATTTTAAAATTGACTCCCGACGGAAATGGGAAAGTTTCGTTACTTCAAAAGTTGACTACGAGGCATGTTGGCTTTGTAACTTTTTAGTTGGATAGTTAATTTGGCTAAAGGACTAGATGTCATTGGCAATTTTTTTTAATTTATATCTGTACACGGTTATAGTAACTGGTCCTTATTTTTTGACTTAGGTATAAAATACCTAGGAAGATTATATACCAAGTAACGGCAAATCTGATTTTAACAGAGCAAGAATTTCATTAGCAGGTAGCTAATACAATAGCTTACTTTTATTTTAGAAAAAGGATTATGGGAAAAAGCAATTAAATAATATTCATTCTAATTTATAAATAAAATAACTAAACGCTACACACTCAAAGGCCCCCATTAGTATAATTATATCCTGTGTCTGGAGTCCGGAAACACACACAATGACAAGGACAAACACACCCAGACCGGAAAACATGCCTGTATGCTCAATACAGACATCTGCTCCGAGCGGGAATCGAGCCCGTGATCTGTTGCGCTTAAGGCAGTTTCGCTACCGCTGTGCCTCAACGTCGTCCAATATTCATTATATCAAATAAATAATTCAAGATACGTATTACCGCATAAAGTATTTCATTCAATACTTTGCATTACTTTAATGAAAGTAACAATACGTGCAGGATTTTAATGAGGATATTTTCTCGCATAATCATTTCAATAATGCATTGCATTGCATTAATTCTTTGGATTTTAGGGTTCCATAGCCAAATGGCAAAAACGGAACCCTTATAGTTTCGTCATGTCCGTCTGTCCGTCTGTCCGTCCTTATGTCACAGTAATTTTACTCGGAGACTATTGGCTCTATCTATACGAAATTTACTAAATAGTAGGTGTATTCTATGAACCGCTACAGCGTTTTGTCATGAATTCCTACAATATATATAAATTAAGGTTAGCAGTCCATACATGTTACTGAAGATTCAATCTTCAGTTACAAGTATGGAAAAAGAAATTTCAACGAATGGCAACGTGTGTGATATCTTTGGACAGGTCTTTCAAAATGATAACAAGGTTTCATTTTGACTTTTTTCATTATGTCAGTAGTAGTTGAGATATAAGCTCCCAAAGTCATAAAAATCGTGTCCCCCCCCTCTAACATTTAAACTATGGGATTTAAAATTCTAGAAAAATTTGAGGTTGTAGAACATGAAACGAAACCACATTTGGTTTGAAGAGGATAGGTCTACAAATTTTAGAGATATACAAGTTATTCCAATAACTTTGTTTTTCATATTATTTTTAACAATTACTATGAATTTACAAACTTTTTGCGGTCGGTTTTAATTAGATATTATTTTTTAAAGTCCTTAAGATTCTTCACAACCAAGCTGCGGAACCCTTTTGTTTCAACTGTGCATGGTCCACAACGCACTTGACTGGTAATTTTTATATAACTGTAATACATATAATGTTCGTACTATTGTACATTATGAAGTCATCTTAGAAATTTTATCCGCTTTTTAAAAAGTTTTTAGCCAATAAATAAAATGTCATAATTTGTTTTCTGCATATCTCTCCATGATTTCAAAGCGGAGTCTTACTTTCGGTTTCTCGAACGTTGATCAAACTCATATCAACGTAACATAGCATATAATATATATAGCATACAAAACGCTCATAGGTTGCCTGTTGATCATCGATTATCTTTAACTAATGAGCGTTCTGTATTTGATATGTTAAGTTGACATGAATTTGATCAACGTACGAGAAACCGGTATTTGGTGTCTACTTAGACAGTCTCATTTATAACTGCTGAACTTAATCCTTATTAAATTTGCCTAAACTGTCATAAACATAAACTATGTAGTATGACGAAAGCCCGAACCTACACTCTTTTTTATTCCTTTCCTCTTCTTTCCTTTTCTAAGGATCCGTAAAACACTTGTGATAGTTAGATGTTCCAAGCGTTTCAAGCTGATGACAGACTGGTCTTGCGCTTGTTTGCGACCTTATTTGTATAATTATGAGCTTAGTCCAGTGGTTTAATAAACGCATAAGTTCAATTTGTACCGAAGTGAAACGGACTATTTTTGTCAAAAAAATAGTACATATATAAACACGTTATTGACGTCGACTGTACAAAATGGCGGCACCATACTTCAAAGGTACTCCCTGTAATGAAAGTGCGGTGCCGGTAAATTAAAAATATTTTCAAATATCAACGCCCGGCTAACATTGTTTTCGATTACGAAGTAAAAAGATTTTTTTATATACTTTGATGTAATTTAGGCGCGTTTCTGTAATTAATTTTCCTTTATATAGTGGTAAAAAAAATGTTGACTGACCACGTGGTGCATTATAATGAGTCTCATTAAATTTTCAGACGTGTTTTACACATAGAACAATAGAAAGCAAGCACGTATGCATATGACCACAAAAGTATGTATTTTTAGTATAATATTATGAGCAGTAGAGCCTTGCTTTTTCTATGTTAGAGCTGGCTCAAACGGAGCATTAAATACATGGAGGACATCGTAGATCCTGTATACCTGTAACCTGATAAGACAGACAAACGGACTAAGGTCGGCCACCAAGGAGATTTTAGTGGGTCTCACGTTACCACCTTGTCATGGACACATAACCTGGTTCTCCTCCCCAGGAAGCTGGGTTGCAGATTTCCTCTCCGACAACAAAAAAAATGGCTGAAACTGAAGCATTATTGCCGCACAGGACATCTTTGATAAGTAGCGGTTTCTATATTATTGGGTTTCATTCGATGAGCATGATGGCCAAAGACCAAAACTCCCACACTTCTATGTCTTTCTTTCACATAAGTGCCATGGGCTACGTTAACTGCATTCCAACAGAGAGTTAATATAATCGTTTGCTACCTTTATAGTATAAAATAAAAAATAAAATAATTCGAAAGACACTTTCAAATCGAAGAGAACTTTTCCTTAACAATTTTCTTTTAAAGCCTCTCATTGGAGTTTGTAACAATAAGAAATTTGCAATTAAATGCATCGCGCGTGGCTCGAAACTTCTGATAATTCTACTTTAGCGGAGAAACTTAGCTAATAGTGTCTTGGAAGAAAAACAGCGCTCGATATTGAACGCAGTGACAGAGAGCGCAAGATGTGGCCGACTAAACTAATATTCATTACTCTAGTTACCTTCACGGAACCGTTCTTGGTATTGTCGACATAGAATAATCTAGAAGAACGTTTTTAAATAGCTCGAATGTATTCGGACGAAACAATTATCATATGTATTTTTTATCTGTATATATTTGACGGTTGGCAAACAAACATACGGTCCGCCTGATGGTAAGTAGTCACCACGATCTATGAACGCTTGGGTTACTAGAAGTATCACATGCGCGTTGCCAAGCCAAGTGGTAGGAGGGAAAAAGGAAGGAAATGAGTAGGGAAAAAGGAAGGATACTCCTCCCGGGATTCGGCACCATAAAGGTGTATTGATCGGGCCCTGCCGGAGGGGCCTTAACCAACACTCTGGGTCAGATGACTCGTAAGCCTTCTGCCGATATTAAAACGATGGAAACTGGTAGCAAGATTGGTACTTACAGGCAGAATTCTCCAGGTCCCCGACTGATGAGACGCCCTTCGTGTATCACTCTGAGCTGGTTCCAGTGGGTGACAAGGGTGGCAGAGTCACGTGGCTAGCACCTAATATGGCTGAATGCGAATAATGTCCACACACGTTCACACAATATTGTATTTCGAGTAAATTCAAATGGCGGCTGCCGCGGCGGCGCAAAGTCGACTGCTGAAGTCCGCGCGTGCGGTGCTTGTCTTTTGTTCGTTCCGTTGCGGGTCGACCAATCGGAATGTCGAATCCGCCGTATGCTCGTATGATGAGCTCCGATCAGAGCCAACCAAATTCCATCGATAATGATATAGAAAATATTAGATTGAACGAATAGTGAACAGAGGACATGGGAAATTGGGCCACCAGCGCTCACACTCATTACACGAAACGCAACAGTACCTACTTTTTTTGATATTCTATCTCCGAATTCCTTGATCAGATCATCACAAAATTGTATGTGATTATTTATGAAATTACTTCGAAATTGGTTGTAAAAGGCAAAAATCTCATTTTTATGTCAATTATGATAATATTTTACTGAATACATTTAGGCGACAAAATGCAGTAAATAAAATTAAGTATAATTACGTGGTACAGGAAGAAGATTTTAACATTCAAAATAGTATAACAAAATAAACGTATCTAGATAAACCTAGATCCTTGTTTAGCAATTTATTTGGTCTTTGCTTCGAGTTTTCGTTTTGTGACTAGCCTAGCCTTATAATGGAATATTAAATTGACGGAAAAGTGAATTTCTGAGGTTAGTTTTATTCGTGTATTTTAGTTAAATGTTTAAGGTAGAGCGTTCATCCTGTACATTTGATTGACATTTTAACATTTTAGGATTTAATTTCTATCTTCCATTAACTAATTATGTTACATTAAAAATTACCAGTCAAGTGCGTTGTGGACCACGCACAGTTGAATCTAAAGGGTTCCGCAGCATGGTTATATAATAATATATATAATAATAACTTTATTTCGACCAACAATGGATCGGATGTTGTTAGTAATACAAGTATCTTACGCCTATTTGTCAGTAATTTCTAAAACTTATTTAACCTAAGACGGGATTAATTTGTCAGCACGTGAATCCGATAGCAGTGGTTCACATACAAACAACTTCTATTAACAAATGCTCTCAGGACGCCACTTGAGCTGGAAAGAATCCTGCGCAACAACGATGTGCACCGCTTTCGCATAATGGTATAAAAACAGTCCACATACGCCTCGGCAAACATCCCCGATCCACTACAAAAACGAGGCATACCCATTAGCATCCTGAAAGCATTGTTATATTGTACACGCAGGGCGTTGTACTGTTTCCGCGTATAGTCTGCCCACACGCTGCTAGGGTAAAATGTGGTGCAGTAAGCTCTGAAAAGCGTTATTTTGACAGGCATTGAGCAACGAGCAAACCTGCGAACAATCATATTTGCCCTAACAGACAAAGCCCTGCGTTCTCTCTCAATATCTGCATTGTCTTTCAAGTCATAGAATACTACATGGCCAAGATATTTAAAGCATTCAACTCTCTTTTGTGGAACCCCGTGTAACTTGATAGCAGGTACAATAGATGGAATCGATTTTTCCCTGGCCTGAAAGACCATGCATTCGCTTTTCTTACAGTTATAGACTAAGCCATGAAATAGTTCTCACAAAGACTTAGCAGTTTTGCTAACCCACAGACAGATGCACTCAGCAGAACCATATCGTTTGCGTAACTAATGTTATTAAAACAGACTCCGTCAATATGACATCCGACACGAGTGCTACTGAGCGTCTGTATTAGAGCATTCACATACAGATTAAACAACTTGGGTGAGGTCAGGCCACCCTGCCTCACCCCACATTCCAACCTGTAAGACCTGATTCTTATACCAAAACTTAAAAATCCTGTTGATCTCTTCAGGCATGCCAGTGGGTTTTAATATCTGTCATAAGATATCGTAATTAAAATGCCTTGGATAAATCGGGAAAACAGGCGTAAATGGGTGATGGTAAGGTTATGAAGAATCTTAACGGTTTTAAAAATAATAACGAATTAAAACCGACCGCAAAAATAAGTTGGTAATTTCATAGTAATTATTAAAAGTAATATGAAAAACAAAGTTATGGGAAAAACTTATATATCTCTTAAATTTATAGACCTATCTTCTTCAAACTAAATGTGGATGAAAGTTCATGTGGTATTCTACAAGCTCAAATTTTTCCAGAATTTTAAATCCCATAGTTCAAAAGTTAGAGGGGGACACGATTTTTAGGACTTTAGGAGCTAATATCTCAACAACTACTGGCTTAATGAAAAAACTCAAAATCAAACCTCCTTATCATTTTAAAAGAACTATCCAAAGATATCTCACACGTTGCCATACGTTGAAATTTTTTTCAATCGTCAGTTACATGTATGAACTGCTACCCTTAATTCATATATATATTAAGATTTTATTACAAAATCCTTGTGCGGTTCATGGAATACACCTAATTAGTAAATTTTGTATAGATAGAGTCAATGGCCTCCGAGTAAAATGACTGTGACATACGGACGGACAGACGGACAGACGGACGGACGGACAGACGGACATGACGAAACTATAAGGGTTCCGTTTTAGCCATTTGGCTACGGAACCCTAAAAATGAAAAGGTTATTAATAATTCCAGTGAATGTTTCCAGTGACGCGACGCGATTCGATGATGTTGTGGCGCAGCGGTAGCGAACCTGATTTCATTGTCACAGGTCGAGGGTTCGATTCATGCTCGGAGCGGATGTTTGTATTGACCTTATTTTTTGTTGTGTTTGTCCTCGTCATTATAAATGTTTGCAGACCCCCGACACAGGACATTACTATCCAAATGGGGGCCGTTGAGTGTGTAGCGTTTATTTATTTATACGGATAAGGTTTTTAAACAACAAAATAATATTTTCTTTAACTTGAGGGTTACCCCAATGACACATAAAATTACATACAAAAATGTGATTAGACAGCAAGAAATAGTCTCTGCTTGTCATATATGAAGCTTTTCGAACAAGGCGCAAGGAAATAGAGGGCCCGAGAGAAACGCCATCGACCTTTTTGTGATTTATCGACGAGCAACTAACTTCGCAAGTTTTATTATGCGCCAAACTGAACTGAGGAAATCCGGCTTTTTCACATCGACTTAACTTTATGGAGCGTGTGAACGCGGCCTCAAAATGTTTGTAACTTTTATTGAAAAATAATATTCTTTCAAGCGCCTGTGGCTCGGTGAAGTTTTTTATTTTGTAGATAGCGTTTTAATTGGTGATTCGACCCTATTTCCCAAAGAAAAAGTATAATAATATGTTAAACGATTCTGGTTAGATTTTATAAAAGCAAACGGGACTGAAAGCTTAATGTGCTCTCCGAGGCACGGTGGGGAGACCCACACGGATAAACGCCCAGACCGAGACAGAAATTTTAACAATCATCTGTCCGAGTGGTAATTGAACCCGCAACCGTCGAGACTAAAGGCAGACTCGCTGCCCACAACGCCACAACGGTGGTGTGACACTATTGCTACATCATTATAAATATTAAAATTGTTTAAATAATTACAGTAACATTGTTTTGATTCCTATATACATAATTAATCACATTCATAAATTGGTAAGTGAATATAATTATGACTAAATAAAATAATACCAAACTAATCACATTAATATGCTATGAATAGTCGTAATTATGCAAATACAGTATAATTTATGCAGTTTCATGCGATTATAATACAAGCGGTATCAGAACTAATCAGCAAAAAGCATTAATAAGTCAATGAGTATTCATGGAGTGCAAATGATAAGCCTCAATAGCTCAACGGTAGAAGGCCCGACTTCGCTCTGTTAAGAGTCTAGGGTTCGATTCCAATCCCCTTGGGCTATTGATGTACCCACTCCTAGCGCAAGCTTGGAGCTTATTTGGAGGGGCAATAGGAATATTAGTAATGCCTTGAAAAAGCATGGCTAATATTTAAAAAGAATTAAAAAAGCATTGTATTGATTCATCATAATCAATAATTATCGCGTACATTATTTTTCAAAATATAAGAAATTTAAAGAAAATTAATAATTCAAATTCCTTCGATGCTTTTCTTTACTGTGTTTGATTGGTAGAAATAGTCAAGTGAGGCCCAAAGGGTTTTATGTCTCCATCCAAAATATATTATTACTAGCTTCTGCCAGCGGCTTTGCCCGCGTAAATATCGATTTTAATCCAAGGTTTGTAGCAGAATTTCCCACTTCAGTATTGTAGAAAATGTTAAAACACGTGTTTCTTTCTTTATCTTTAATTGTTCGCCACAAAAAAAAAACTAAATTTCATGCTTCTAGTTTCAAAAATGACGGATTTACATACAAACTTCCAACTCCTAAAACTTAATTGAGGGTTGAATTTCTAATAATCTTCAATAGCGTAAGCTTTAACGCATCATGAGTGACGATTCATTAAAGGTAAATAAGATCAGCATACCACATCTATAAATAGTAAAAAATATTATATAATAAGAATCAAATATTAATTCTTAAAAAAATAATAAACGGTATTAACGGCCCAATAAAATAATTATAATTATCACTAAGATAAAGGAGTTTGACTATTTTTTCATTTTTATTCAATTCAAAACATTTGAACAGTTATTCATAAGTAGATATTAATCATTTGTTTTTGCTCCCTTAAACTTCTATATAACCTGCTTATCACATTATTAATAACCTTTAAAACCGTTTTTATCCAATTCGGATTTCACTACTTCATTTATTGTATTACCCTATTTTGATACTTAAGCGGTGATAATAAGGACTAACTAGCTACATGAGCTATAATTCAATCGGGCACCGCAAATGGTTAGGCCGCGATTAACAATCCAGCGAGTCGTTTTTGCGACGACAGATGTTTTCAAATTTAATGCTGATAATCCAGTAAAAGCTACACGACGCAGCAAATATTCACAACAATTGATTAATAGTATTAAATATGGAAATGTGCGTGTATTTAAAATGGGGCCCAATGATGTTTCTTTTTAGCTTAATAAAAAATCAGTCACGCGGATGACCACAGCATTAGTACCGAAAGCATCTTTATATATGTCGGAGAATCTGCTAAATTAGGATCTGCATAGTTGATATTTATGTCTGCCATAATAATTTTATTAATCAATGCCTCAGTCGCCATAGACGCTGCCAAGAAAAACGACCGTACATGATCCCTTGAATAAATGCGCACCATGACAGGTATGACGTCATACGTATCATGGTGCGCATTTACGGAAGTCAACCACCGATAGTCAATCAATTTTTATTAGTCAATCACCGATTTTTAATACAGACTAAACTTTTTCGTCTTTATTGTATGATATTAAGATAAATAAATCAAACAAACTGTCCCATATATATAACTTAATAATATAAATATGTATAACATAAAAGCATAAGATTTATGCGTACATATCGTTTCGTCCTATATCCATTAACAATTTGATTATTTTATAGGATTTAGAATTTTTTCTTCGATATAGCGCTATGTGTTTAGTGGTTAGTCGTCTTTTAAATCAATAAATCTACAAATTGCCTTCGCGGCTCCATAGCTTTTTTGTTTCGCGCGATATTTCACGACGCACGTTTCGTTTATGACACAAATTGATTAATATGTCTGTGTCTGGTCGTAAACAAGCTCGGTGTTTTTGTGACTTAGTCCCATTTTACACTGCCAAGAGATTTAGCAAGTGACATTTTCATTAAAAATCAAAACTAATTATTTTATTGTACACAGAAATAAGTAAGCAAATGTATTTTTTTAATTGTAATTTTTAAATATAGTCACCATACCATTGATATAAAATTATAATTTATTTAATATTTTATATCATTAGTACTACTTAAATAGCTGGGAAATGCCGCTGTCGTGTTAACTAGATAAAAATTAATTTAATGAATCTACAAAGAATTTTTTTTATAATAATTATGCATATGACATTATAATGTTTTTGTTTTTAAAAATAAATAAACGCTATACACTCAACGGCCCCCATTAGGATAAGTAGTTATATCCCGTGTCGAGGGTCCGGATACATTCACAATGACAGGGACAAACACAATTAGACCGGAAAACATGCCTGTATGGTCAATACAAACATCTGCTCGGAGCCGGAATCGAACCCGCGACCTGTGGCGCTTAAGGCGGGTTCGCTAAGTACTTTAAAACATTTTATAACGTGTATAAAATTTAATATAATTTTTTATTCCTTATATTGTTTTTATTATTATAATTAAATGAGAACAAATTTGTATTTAATATAAAGATTTGTGTTGTAGTCTGGATAGATGTGCTTCTTTTTGTGTGTGTGTTGCGGCTCTTATTTATTGTGACAAAAGTCTTATAATTGAAGTGAAACTTCTAATACGACTTCCAACAAGGTTGCGTTTCAAACGTTTAACGCACGAGGGAGACTGAAAAAAAGATACACAAAGCTAGAAAGTAGGAAAGAGAAAGAAAATGAGTCGGTAGATCCCAAGCACATGCGCGTGGTATTCTTGCTATGCAGCGAAGTAAACAGTGTTATTATAGATTTGGATATTTCTCCAATCGAAAATGACAATTAAAAGATGCATTCAATTGTGAATTGTAAGCATTGTGAATAAAGTTTGTGTTAAAGAAACAATATGGTTTCTTAAATTATTAAAACTATCGTGAGACATAATATATCGTGGGTAACGGATAAGATTGGACACCTGTTACGCCGCAGATATAGCATCAGGACAATCTTCCGCCCCATGACACAGATCGCAAGACTTTTACGATCTCCTAAGGATCTGGAACCTCTGGAAGGCCCTGGCGTCTATGAAATTCCGTGCGAGTGCGGCAAGAGCTACATTGGAGAAACGGGACGCAGCATCACTACCAGGCTAAATGAACACATCCGCAGCGTTCGCAAGATGCATGTTAATACCTCGGCGGTGGCAGAGCACGCCGTTTACTGCGGAACCTCTCATTATATTAGGTTCGATAAGGTCAAAGTGCTGGCCCGTGATAAGAATTTCGTATCGCGCAAATTTCGTGAAGCAATTTAAATCGACCGTCGTCCTAATTTTAATAGAGACAAGGGGTGGGCCCTGCCACCTACTTGGAAACCTGTGCTGCTAAGCGCGACGCCGAAGAATATCGGAAGTGTTGATGTTTGTGTAGTGGATATTGTGAGTACATTCTGTGCGCCCGTGAACTCCAATTGTGACACCAGTGCATCGGCTTCGCCGGCTTCACCATCATCGCCGGCTCATCCCCCGCCCGCCGCCCTGTCCAGCCGTGCGATGCGAGCACAAGCGCGCCGTGCGAGACGGGTCGCGACCGCGAACGTAACCCACTCACCCTGATGAAGGACCTCCGATGAGTCCGAAACTAGTCGGTACTTAAACCGATTGAACGTGAGTGTTAGCCGTTTAAATTTTACATTAAGTCAATATGGTTTCATTAAAAATCAATTTCTACCCCTTCCTATTTTCATTTCCACATTACGAACTTTCACTTCTTCTGAACGGAGTGACTCCACGCACTATTTTTTCTTTGAAAGATATACAAAACCCGATTTTACTTACTGTGAAGTCTTTATACCTATTATATTTAGTCTTTATTTTAAAGAACCATAGTCATAAAATGTAATCGTGTTAACGGTATGCTTGCGGGACGCATTTATTATAAAGGGTCAACTTATAGTGTATCTCTGTAGCATCTATTGTGCGGGTAATTTGTCTGAGAACAATGAGGAATTTTTCGCTTCGAACTAAACTTATTGTCGGCGAAGACCGGTAAGTCAAGCGTTTGTGCAATTTAATGTGGTACAAGTGAAAAGCGTTTAGCCAGGGATACAAACCAAAAGCGGCAAAGAGAGTAAATTCAACTTGTAGATAAAAGTAGTTAAATTCTTTATTAAATAAAAGGCTATTAAATAACAATTCGGGTATCAAAGAAATGTTATTGTCATTATCAGTTCATCATACTTACGTCAATTGAGCTCGATTTGAAATCGCCACTGTCAATGGTATTGTATGAAATACTTACGTCTCAAAGAAATTATAATAAAATAGCAGTATCTTTAGACGTTATAATTGCCACGAATAGAAAAAAATCTAGAACCCAATTGAAGCGGCACCTACCGGTTTCAGCGTCCCGCCCAAATACGTACAATGATCCTAAAAAATCGATCCAGAATTCAATAATATACACACGTACAGAAGAATTATATAAATACAGAAATCAATCAAAACAAGACCAAGTTTGTAATGTGACTAAACTTATCTCTTAGTAATAATTACCTCTACCATATAGGCATGCTAATCAGAAGATCAATATAACTTAAAAACTTTTTCTTATCGCTAATACATTGTACCATGTACCACACACCGCAGAAGAGCGTACAAGGCGTGTGATAGCATCAGTCCACTATCGTTCCTAATCGCCCATTGTGAGTTGATAGCGATCTATTACTACTTACGTTCCCACGTGACACACTAGATCAGTCATCTTGCATAAATAATCCCTTTACACGACTAAAAGTATCCATTTGAAATATAGTTAAGTGTATTGTGTGGTATCATTGATCTTGCTTAATGGCTGCGGATTAGATACATATTAGGAAGAAATCAGACTATATTCGGATGTGAATCGATATTTCTAAATTAAGCTGCCGTATTGATACATTACGATATATTAATGACTAGAAATGTGGGTTAATATTTTATGAATGTAATGAATGGCCGTGAGGATAAAGATCGGCTGCTTATTCAAATATGGATAAACTTTAAATTGTGGTTTGTGCCTAGATTGTGTCAATTTTAGTGGGGAATTAAGAGATATTATATTATGACGATTATTTTTCAAGACAAAGGAATTGTGTGTGCATGTGTATAAATGCTAGATTTATTGTTATTAGTAATTTTTGATACCTAAAATATTTATATTTTAAGATAAAAAAACACTATCCAACACTGATATGAGAAATATGCCAGCAAAAAATGGGCTGACCCGACCGGAGATTTTTAAAATAAAATAAAATTACTACTCTCTCACAGAAAATCCGTCTAAAGTAACAGTATAAGTACAAACGTGCGACGAGTGAGAGCGCTGGAGGCCTAAACTCCTACCTCTCTGTTCCCTTCCCCTCTCATCCCTTCGTTCCTATCCCTTGGTATGGCACCGCACATGTGATAGTTCAAATGTCGGAAGCGTTAATGCCGCGAGGCATTGCGGTTACGCCTTGCCATCAGGTGAACTGTAAGCTTCAACTAGTAACTTAAAAAAATCTTAACAATAATGGTAATAATAACAATATTTGACGCAACTTATTCTAGAGTTTAGAACAAGAGTGAATTTTCATATTTCAACAAAACAATTGTATGGTCTGTAGACGAAAGCAGCAGAATGAACATATATTTACGACGGACCTGTCTTAATAAATATCCCAATGCAGTTTCGCGTATCCCGGTGCATGAATTTTACAACCGAATGTAGTTTCGCGCTCATCTTGGAATGCATCGCTATACACGATGTCCTCTTATTTCACCTCTCATCTTATGGATCATTAAATTCTTGAACTCGCATACCTATACTTTTATGGGCTGTACTTTATTCCTTAGGTATGTCGTAGAAAAGAAAAGTACCAGGTCTTAAGACAGAACTGCGTAGCTTCAGACGTTTTCAGTAAAGTTTGTGAGGTCTGCGAGTTAGTAAAAATGGGGGGACCCGGTGCGAAAAATTATCGCATATCACAGGAAAAACGTTATTTTTAACGTTAAGATAATTAATAAGTACATATTATATTTAAAACATTTATTTTTGCGACTCCAACCAACATTAACAAGAAAATCGTATTAAATTTCGGGAATCCGTTATATGTTTGTGCATTATAGTTATTCATTTTAATTTTAATAATTGGATAATAAGCATGTGTTTAAAATGATTTGTACTTTGAGAAAGGCTATGCATAATCATAAAATATATTATATATTCGTGATAAGTAGCTTATTCTGTAACATTTAAATGAGAGAAGGTCAAGTCGTTTTGACGAAGGATTTTTATTACATATTTCATCATGGTTGGCAAACAAGAATACGGTCCGCCTGATAGTAAGCAATAACTGCAATCTATGGACGCTTGCGAGTCTTGAAGTATCAAATTCGCGTTGCCAATAAAAGGGATTGGGGGGAAGAAATAAGAAGGGAAAATGGCAGGGAACAAAGGGGAAGATTGGGCTTCCGGGACTCTCAACGCAAAACGCAACAGTACCTATTAATATTGTTAGTTTACGTGGATTTTTTGTGAGGGGGTACTTTCATTTTTGCTGGAAGGAACCTGTCTCTTCAATCAAAAATGTGAATCAAAGACATACACACATTGAAAACATCTATGATTTCATAGGATTTTTTTCACTACGCAACTATTACTACGCAAAATAGTCTCGTATTAAGCCGAGTTTTCCATTTACGTCAGAATGTTTACAGCCTTCTACGTTATAATGTATGAGTGAAGGGTAATGTACTCTTATCTTCTAAACGTGTTTTAATGTGGCATTACTTTAGTAGAAATCAAGATTTTAATTTTAATCTCTTACGAAATATAAAAGTCAAATATACTTTCAATTACAGTCGCGAAATCTCCCAATCTTAAAATTTACGTGATATAACCTCTCGTTTTATAGATTCTCTCACCAGATTTATAAACATCATATTGTTTTATTTTCTGCATATAAAAATGTAGCAAAAATTTATAGTTTTTAAGTATAGTATATGGGCTGGAAATATTTAGGCAGATGGCTAAAAAGTTACAATAAATAGGAAGTTAAGAATATTATCAATTATTAGTTATTAATAATTAATAGAATTAATTAACTACAACTTTTTAATACTTTGTTAGGTATTTAACTAATCAAATTAGTTTTAGTTGCGAGATAAAAGACGTTTTATATCGTTATTAGTCTGTCGTTATCGTTAACCAAGCGGCTTAAACTTTATTCTTATATACCAAACGACACGATTCCGATAAAATATTAAAAGATATTTTAATGATTCCGAAAACTATATTATACTAGCATCTGCCCGTTACTTCGTCTGCGGTAAATTTAAAATTGGTTCCAGTGAGAAATTAATTATTTTTAAGTAAATAATGCGCGATGAGATATATCTATACCGAATTTCAATAAAAACGTCCTGAAACATGTTACCACATACATACATACATACGTACATGCAACCCACAGGAGCCTAACATTTTTCTAGGATAAAAAGTTAAGTCGTTTATGCGAGTTAAATAACACACATCCAAACATACAAACATTTATTATATTAGTAGGATTTGGAGTTTTGACATCTTCTAACGTCTTTAAAAACAATATACAAGCCTTTATGATATGTTTAAATATTGACATTTCGTGGTCTTTACCTTTTATATATAAGTCTGAGTGCTCACATTAGAAATCACAGATAGAATTTGATAACTAATTAACACGAACGCTGTTTTCCCTTCAGCCTATTTTGCGAGATTTGCAACAGGATCTAGTTCGAGAGAATCCTTCTACACATAATCGTATAGCCTAAATGTCCTTTACAAAGAGAATTCATTTTGTTTTACGTCGTATTTAATGTGAAGCCACGCATTAAAGTCGACGTTTTGAGTTGTAAACCTTTGTTATATAGCTCAATGAATGACACTAAAGTGGCGAAGAACTTAGGTAATTGTTATAGTTTACGATTAAAGTGTACGATATCTTGAGATATAACTTCTCTATTACTAAGTCGAGAAGTTGGGAAGGTCTTTCAGTTGCGCTATGTCAGTTTTATTTGAGCATACCGTTTAATTTTGAAATTCAATAAACGATTAAATTGTCATTCCAGATATAACGCGATGAAGAATAATAAAATTTATTGTGTAATTTTCGCTGTTTTCAACTGATTTTGAACCGTAACTAAATCTAGGCTTATTTTATTGAAACATAGGATATGTGGCCCTAGTGATCTTTTATGAATTTTGTGATGAGTTTTATGGGCATAGGGATAACTATATCGAAATTGATTTTAAGACTCTGTTAACGAGAGAATCACGATTCGATCTTGACCCCCTTGAGGTATTGTCGGACCCCCTCCTAACGCAAGCTATTTTATTAGTTATTTGGAATAACAAGAATAATAGTTATGACCTAAAAAACCATTGCTAATACTTTAATTTTGAAAAAATAAACCCATAGGTATTAGTCATTAAATTTTTAACTGTCCTTGTCGTTGTGTATGTTTCCGGACCCCCAACACAGGATATAACTATCCTAATGGGGCCGTTGTGGTATGTAGCGTTTATTATTATTATTATTGAAATAAATATAAAATGTATATCTCTTTCTCCTTATGTAGACAACTTTATATTTCTCCTCTGTTATATAGCCAAAAATCAGCAATAGGCAGTGATTTAGCAGAACATTAATAAATAATGCCAACGTCTTCAGTTAGTACTGTAAAGTCGAGACGAGAACGGTTAATTTAGTCAAATACGCTTTGGAGTTGCATCCCGGGGCGATGCAATGTGGCGAATGTATTTTGTTCCAGACCTGCCTATACACGTTACAGACTAGTATAATGTTTGTTGTGTGTTTACTCTGTGCTTCAAGATTTGATATCAACTCAGCAATGAGAAATAAATGTACTGTATAATGTATAATATATTCTTTAATATAATTGAAATTTATCATATATGAATTTTCAAATTAGGAAAGTTATTTAACTGGTATTTAATTCTTATTACTTAAGTAATTTTTATACCTAATTCTTTGAAAATGCAAAATATATAATGTGCTTATTTAGTCCATTGACGACCTTGTGGCGCAGCGGTAGCGATCCTGCCTTGAGCGCCACAGGTCGCGGGTTCGATTCCCGCAGATGTTGGTATTGACCATACAGGCATGTTTTCCGGTCTGGGTGTGTTTGTCCTTGTCATTGTGTATGTTTCCGGACTCCCGACACTGGATATAACTATCCTACTGGGGGCCGTTGAGTGTGTAGCGTTTAAAAATTGTATGTCCCAAAACAAAGCAAAAGCTTCACATCGTATTAGGAGCTGTATCCACCCAACTGTCCAATTATATTTCATCTATAGACTGTTTCAGTTTTATAACATACATAAAAAGAAACTGAATTAATAAAAACGGTTTACATTAACTATTTTTTCATTTTGAAAATGGCCTTTATTTGCCCAGCAAAAATCTTTATATTCGAGTGATGGTTGTGACTCCTCTCAGTCATTAAGTCCTCTAGTTACTAAAAGCAGTGAAGTTGGAAATTAATTTAATTTCATTGAACACTATATATTTTTTATTTAAAAATATATTAATATTTATTTTCGAATATAGTTAAATTTTCTTAAATTTGACAGTGCACATTTTTAATTTTCAAAAATATATACAAACTAAAAATTATATATATTCCTCGAAAGCTGTAGAATTTATGAAATAAGTTAAATAATTTCGTTATTAATGTATACGCTGAGTGCATAAAAGTTTCATAAATTCTCGTATAAACTCAAAAATTCCCCCGAGAAGAAACAAGCGCTCGGAACAGGTATAAATATAAGACTAGTCTCGGTTGAAACTTAAAACCTAGATTAGGTTCTTGTAAAATTCTAACCGACAGGGAAAGAACCGACATCAGCTTATGCTGTATAATATTTTATATTCCGAGAGGAGGGAGAGAAGTTTTTATATACGTATGCCTAAAAGCATTGCTTCTAGAAAGCATATGTAGAATTTATGGGATAATTTGTTTCAGTATTAAATGCGATGAATTTATGAAATAGAAAGAAAAGACCGTTGCTGTGATCGAATGGACTACAGAATTATTGTTTAATTTTTTTATGGGTAAAAAGTAATTAAACTAAGATACTGCTCCAGTCCCTATTCGCTTTATACAATTTTATCGACAGGCAAACTATGAGTTAAAAAAAAATACTTATATTGGATAACTGTTTCTCAAAATTTCAAGAACCAAAATAAGGTCAGACGTTATGTTGTATAATATTTTCTATAGTTGAAAAATGTCAACACTATATTCGTAATTCGAGTCTTCTTCTTGGTATTCTTGTCTCTAGTATTTTTTTTTTTTTTTTTTTATTATGTTAGAAGTTGGCAAACAAGCATACGGCCCACCTGATGTTAAGTGGCTGCCGCAGCCTATGAGCGCTTGCAGCACCATTAGTAGGTGCCACTCGCGCGTTGCCAACCTCGAGATATTAGTTCTTAAATCTCCTTCGCCCAGTAATTTCACTAGCGTACAGTGCCCTTCAAACCGGAACACAGTAGTGCCTAAGCACTACTATTTGGCGGCAGAATATTGGACACTGCGGTGGTACCTACCTAGCCGGCCTCTTGCAACAAAAGACCTACCACCAGTATGACTGATTGCACTGGTGGAATAATCTCTGTTGTGACAGAGGTTATCCCAACAGCGGGCGATGGGGTCGTCACATCCCGACGCCTTAATATGTCTCTAGTATTCTACGAGTATTTACCCAGGGTCTGCTTACTACTCTTGTCTGTATTTGACGGGTTACTCGTTTTTACACAGAGTGATTGCCATCTGACCTCCGCAACCCTAAGGGCAAACCAGTAACACATTGGATAAGAGCAATTACTTATCAAGAGCGATTAGTATCAGATGTGATAACAACCGGGACCAACGGCTCGTGCTCTCCGCACGAGGCACGGTGAGGAGACCCACAATCACAAACGCCCAGTCAGATATAGATATTGGTAAGATCAATGCAAACATCTGCCCGTGCGGGATTCATAACAAATAACCGACGAGGCTAAAAGCAAACTCGAGTAATAAATAAATTTACGAATTAATAAGAATTCTTACAACAAATTTCGATCTTTTTATTTATTGATTTTAAAAGGAACAATCTTTGAGTGAAACTGAATTTGAATTTAATGGCTGCGAGTTGCGAGTAACTTCGTTATAAATACTACCTATTCTGTTATTTTTAAGAGAGTAAATTAGTGCCTCTTAAGGAATTTGAAAATTAATATTTATCGCAATATAATAAAACACCAAAACCAGTTAATATTTTTATAAGTATCTTTTTTATTATCTCTTGGAAACACGTAATACAATCTACATTTACTCCGCCTACTTATTTATTAAATATCCTATCTAGATAGCGGAGAAGTCAAGAGGAAAATCTGAGAGCTCCCAACCCGTATTAATACCTAAACACGAGTAAACTGTACTTATATAACCTGTACTTAGACTTTCAAGAGCACTGGAATGCAAACACTTACTTAAATATTAAACAAATAATTTACACCGATTTGGTAAGTCTAGTAAAATATGCTCATAGCCGGGTAATTTACCGGTCGGCAAACGATTGGTGAGCAACAGGTTCAGGCAAGGTCAGTGTTTGAATGGGTATTTCAACTGAGCACTTCCATAGTAGCAGTTAGTAGTAGATCCACGCTCCTCGCAGCACAAATGGACCTGCGTGACCGGGCAAGTACTGCCCTGTCACAGAAAATTGGTGTAAACTTACAGAGTACTCTTTCCTTTTCGTGGGAAGAGTGAGAGCGCTCGATACCCAATCTCCCACCTCCTCTGTTCCCTTGCTTTTTTTTCCTTTTTCCACGAAAGTTTGCTTTATCCAACCCAACAAAAATCATTAAAACTGATTTCCAAACAGTCGATTTGATGACTTCCTCGTTTTTTAAGATGGTTAATAATAAGTAAGTACCTACTGTTACTGTAAGTCCATGAGTAATTTAAGAAAAATAAAGTTTTTATTTACATAATTAGGAATGGAAACGACATATTGCAATGACTCA
Source organism: Hestina assimilis (assembly GCA_023373885.1). Classification (NCBI taxonomy): domain Eukaryota; kingdom Metazoa; phylum Arthropoda; class Insecta; order Lepidoptera; family Nymphalidae; genus Hestina; species Hestina assimilis. The sequence goes on along the minus strand of CM041747.1, from coordinate 9,024,539 downwards.
AAACCTTTTCTACATCCGTCATTATTATACATACAGTCGTTATTAGTGCGCAGAAGTACCTCTAATGAATAATAATATTAATAGAATTATAAAATCTTGACTCGTAAAATGCTTTAAGTATACTCGAGACGGACGAAAGGCTAACTCATATACTTTAGAAAATATATGAAAATGTAATGAAAGGAATTATTTTTTTAATATAATACCCGTGTGGAGGGATGTCCCTGAATCCGTACCCTGAGTCAATTAGAGCGTACTAGACGACGCTTTATTATTTAATAATTAAATTAACATCTACTAGACTCCTTATTAAAATTCAGGAGGCGGGATGAGATCCGTTTTTATGAGAATAAAGTGCTTTGGGTGTTGTATGCTTTTTACATGGTAATGATTTATAAAATACATTTATCTAACCATTTCGAAATACTATGTAGTTGCCTAATCACACATTTGTAACACCATGTTACTAACTATGTTTAGCTAAATTAACATATATCCGGAATCAAAAGTATCATATACATCTGATAATAATCGTTAACTCTAGATAGGTAATTTGCTCCTAACAAATGAGAAACTGGTTCAGCCTTAAAGATCTCCGTAGATCATAATTGTGGCAATCGCTCTGTGTAAAAACTAAATGTACAGGATAAATACCGGCAATACTGCTAGGAAGAAGAAGATATATTTTGAATGTTGGTTGTTACAACTTACAAGTTAAAATAGGCTTCTGTTACCGCTACCTTTCAGGCGGGTCGTGTATCCTACCACCTTTGAATAGAAACGAGTGATAAATTCATTTAAAGTTCTTATCATGACTACAATTAAATGAAATGAATAAACGACACTCCAATTGACTAGACTGCATACAATTGAAGATAAAAAAATTTTGTCATATAACGTAATAATTATATTATTACGTTATATGACATAGAGATTAAAAATAATGTTCTCTGTGAGGCCAATGAACGCAAGAAGAGCATTAAAACAAACTTATAATTTGCATTATAATTAAAACTTTTGACTTAAGAGTTAATCAAGTTTAAGTTATAGCACTTATACATTTTAATATGTGAAAATAGTTAGACCCACTGTTGCACTGTCCAAGTGTGTTTTCCTAGTTATTTATTATAAATGTAGCATATATATTTCGAGTTACATAAACGGATTAAAGTCTATATATTTATATATATATATATATATATATATATATATATATATATATATAAGTTCAGAAGAAAAAAGTGAGTGCGTAGTTCTTAGATTAAGTATAAAGCAACATATTTATATAAATAAACGCTGCACACTCAACGGCCCCCATTAGGGCAGTGATATCCTGTGTTGGGGGTCCGGAAACACATACAAGGACAAGGACAAATACACCCAGACCGGAAAATATGCCTGCATGATCAATACAAACATATTATGCTCCGAGCGGGAATCGAGCCCACGACCTGTGGCGTTTAAGGCAGGTTCGCTACCGCTGCGCCACAACGTCGTCAGAAAATGTTACCTGGGAGGTAATTATAAATAAGTGAATATAGCTAAAAATTAATAAGACATCCCTATAATTGCTAAAACCATTAACCAACTTTACTTTAACTATAGATATTACACTTTTGTACATTTCAATAATAAGCGTCTACGTGCGACAAATAAAACACGCACACACACAGACACACTCAATTCTAAGTCTATGCTATTCGGGTATAGTTTAGCGTACTCTTAGTAAAATTAACTTCGAATCCAAAATAAACAGCAATAAAAGAGTATAACTTATATTTTTTTAAACACAACATACATTTTAAATAATCTGTTAATAATACATTTTGATTATTAAATGAAACAATGTGAGCATAATTCGTAACGACACGCAAAATGTTTTAATACCAACTCCTCGGAGGAACCTTGTAAATCCATTTAGGCGAATGTTTTTGAAGTATCAGCGTGTTTTCATGCGAAATTGGAGGGAAACAATTATCTAGCTACCGTTAGCCTTTGAGTGTATTAAATAAATAATGTGGAGCCCCGGGCGACTCGGTCTGATAGTATTTTAGAAGCTCCTACCAGTTAAAGTCGATCTGTTTACATTCGATGTAAATTCGAGTTGCAGTCGCAATCGAACACAGCAAATTGTTGTTGTTATTTAGGTACTTAGGTAGTTAATTTATTTACTAATTTTTAATGTTTTTAATACTCTAAAAAACGTACTAATTCGTAACTAAAAGTTTTTATTGAGATTATATTGATAAAAGGACTATGGTTGTATGTGTCACACCAGTACAGTAATAACATCAAATTAGAAGACTGTTCTTTTTTTTCCCTCCTGATTTTTTTTTAATAGCCGCACATCCAATTGATTTATCTGTTATTATTTATTATAGTATATTATAATTATTTAATCTGTCTTACTTAATTATACACCTGTCCGTGTCTCTTCTATAGCCATTAAAAACAGTCATAATATAAAAAAGAACTATTGTATTTTATTAAAAACAAACATGTCTGAAACAAGTGGTATCGCTAACGTTTATTTAGGCCACGATCTAACTCTCATTTCTTTGTCCTCTTTACCTTCCAATGAAATATTCAGCGCATCCCCACGTTCGGAACCGGTGGCGGCGATATTGAGGGACGGCGAGGTATTGATAAGCTGAAATACGGCGGTATGGGCGGTATGCCGACCTATTCTTGTTATCGTCCATTTTGCTTTTTATTAAAATATGAATAGACCAAAATATTGCATACTATTGGGAGTTAGACCCGGTAACGCAAAAATCTCATGTTTCAATTTGATAAATACGTAAAAACACGAATAGAAACCAATTCACTAACTTAAGTCACTAATTTCATAGAAACTTTATAGTTGAAATTATGAGTGTATTTACAAACTGTGGACGAAAGGCTCACAATGTTTATAATTTTGGAAGTGAATATCTAACAAAATATTAACCTGAGTAAATTAAATCAATCGAGTTGGAGATACGCACTTCCTACTTTTATTACTTATAAAATACTAGCGGCCCGCTCCGGCTTCGCACGGGTGTAAAATATATAGCCTATGTCAGTCACTAAAAAAAATATTAAAGTCGATCCAGTAGTTTTGATTTATTCATTACTGCCCGTGGCCCGCACGCATTATAATTATTTACAACATCACATTAGAAACCTCAAAAATAACAGTTTTTTTTCTCCAATATTTAATGGATTTAATTGTACATACAAAACCTTCCTCTTCAATCACTCTATCTATTAAAAAAAACCGCATCAAAATCCGTCGCGTAGTTTTAAACATTTAAGCATACATAAGGACAAAGAAAGCGACTTTGTTTTATACTATGTAGTGATTACTATAATAATAATTAAAACAGCTGAATGTAGCTAGAAGGGGCTATTGAAGTCTAGTACTAACTAAATTCTACATTCTGGTCTAATTAATAAAATAAATAACTCGCTTAAATTTATTATCTCACTTTCATTATATTCTATCAGACACATAAGAGGCTCATAAAAACAAAACTTTTTCCATCGTAAACCATTCCATAGAAATCCGAAGGTTAAAATATTTCTTCGTATTTCGTAACTTACACACCATTACGATAAACAGCGGCCTATTTACAGCATACCATAACAAAAGTCCTAGGAAAAATTAATTTTATTAATTTTAATCACATAGCGTGCGGACACACATTACGTCTGTATGAAACATGGCACCCGATAAAATGACTAAAGAAAAGCAGTAACGCCCTGTTTGAAGTATCATTAAAATATGTTGCGATAAGGATGTTTAATGAGGTAAGGTATGATGAATGCGATATGCTTTCGAGTTGTTTATGAGTTTTTATGGTAGTGGTTCTATTGTTATGGTATACTTACATATTGTAAATCATGATAGTTCAGAGCCTTTTGCTCGTGTAAAAACAAAAGATTTCGCTGCTTTCTCTTAATTTATATGTCGTAAGTTGCTAAGTTAGCAAGTAAGCGGTTCTAAAAGCCTGTAAGCGCTTGCAACACTATACATTGGTGTCACTCAAGCGTAGGCAACCTCGAGATATGGGTACTTAAATCTCCTTTACCCAGTAATATCACTTGCAAAATGGACTACTGATTTGCGGTAGTAAATCTGACACTGCGGTGGTACCTACCTAGCCGTTCTCGCGCAATAAAAGTCCTACTACCAGATAATTTTAACCTAAAACTTTTATCAAAAGAAAAACGTTTTTTTGAATAGGTTACCGCAAAATATTCATTTGTTAAACAACATTGTGATACAAATTAAGTAAAAGCAGATATTCACAAGTGAAAATTCACCTAGATATTATTAAAACAGTTCTGAAATCCGAGCAGGTCGTTAAAATAATATTACGCTCAAATCAAGAGTCTTAACATTAAAACTGTGAACAGCCAGCTCATTATAATATGAGCGATTAAAATAACGTTTATAAGATATTTACTAAGAATTTCCATTAACAAGAGCTTCGTAGTCACGCAAAGTGAAATATTCTTAATATTCAAACAATATTTTGCCCTTACATTCATGAGCGATGAGACTTTTTCTATAGCTAATAATATTTTAACTTCTTTAAAAATTACAGCCGACTTCAACATATTACTGGCCAATGGTATAAATAACTGTTATATAACTAACGAACAACCGTGTTTTTGACACAGCTGTGGCGTGGTGGTAGCGAGTCTGACTTTAGTATCGGCGGTTGTAGGTTCGATTCCTGCTCGGGCCATATGTTTGTTTTGATGTCACTGGGCATTTGTCCTTGTAAGTCTTACCACCGTGCCTCGGAGAGCACGTTAAGCTGTCGGTCCCGGTTGTTATCCCCTAACATCTGATAATAATTGTTAACTCTTGATAAGTAATTTGCACTTATCCAAAAAGTTTTTAGCCCCTCGGGGTTACGGAATTCAGACGGCAATCACTCTGTGTAAAAACTAGTAACCTGTCAAATCCGGACAATAACAGACTTAGACTGCCTAATTTAGAAAAAACTGAGTACACAACCAAGATCAGCTTCAGGGTTAAAATTGAAATTCATAGTTCTACAACATGGACAAGTCATTTCTCGCTTAGAAATGATACACAAACCAAAGAAGATCCACATTCAAAGGAAATAACGATTACAATCCAAATATTCCCAGGGATTCAGTTAGTCAGTTAGAGTGGGAAGTAGACATTCCATTTACACATATTACTCTAAGTTTACTCTAGAAATTTATAGAATAATTATACAGCACGTTAAGTTGATAAGTAAACTTTACTGAGAAAAAATATTATAAGTATTACAAACGTACTTGCCCTTTTTGTAACTAATCGACTTGTTATGCTTATAAAATAAATTATTATCAACGGTAGTAGAGCAATGCTTTTCTTAGCACAAATGGGCCGGCTCGGCGTCAAGTAACAGTGTCTGTAGATACTGTGGCGTTTCGTGCGAGGAGTGAGATTGCCGGAGGCCCAATCTCCCACCATCTCTGTTCTCTTCCTTTTGTCCCTTCTCATCCATTCCCTCCTGTTCCTTGGGTTGGCAAAGCGCTTGTGATACTTTCAGTATCGCTAGCGTTCATAGGTTGCGGTGACTACTTAGCATGCTTGTTTGCCAACCGTCATGATATTTTTTTTTAATAACTAATAGGCTTTAAAGGAATTTGATATTCCTTTGAGAGCAAAAACTATTCATCCAACCAAGAAGTTAAGGACGAAGATAAAATATTATGCTTTTATATACCGCTAAATATATACGTATTATATCATAGTTTTTGTAATAATTGAGAATTGAAGTAATTGTATTGAAAACAATGGATATGATTGCGGTTTATTAGCATTTGTTTTTTAAATCTATATTGTTGATGTCCGTATTGGTCTTCACTCAAAGGCGGACTTAATAATTATGACGTTAACAATGAGACGATTAGTCGCACCAATTATAACAGTAAAACCTGGTCAAATTTTAAAAGGATTAAAACGGTAATTTAAGCGTGTGGATCTTTGCATTATGCAAAGTGTATAATAATTATATTATTTAGTACAAGTCACGCCATAAAGAAACAGTCGAACTTTTAATTGATAACATAATAAAAACAATTAATTATATATTCGATCTTCTATCGCGACACAGAATTTAACCTCGGCACAAAAAGATAACACAAAACAATCACGCAAAGGTACAAAAGGCGTTGAAAACGAAAGACAAACTCTATTTGCCAGACGAATAATTAAATTTGTATAATAAAGCTTGCTTAAAATTCACCCTTTGCCGGCTTCCAACGGTTTTAGATAACTTCGTATATATGATTTTAATATTAAATTCAATCTACTCTTGTGATTAAAATCAAATGTTATTTTTTAATTATTATTTTATATATGTGAAATGGAAAACTGGCCACCGATGTGTAGCTTCTTTCTAGCTTCATTCCCGGTATTATTTACCCAGGGTCGCTTGTCTCTAGTTTTACTCATAGCGATTGCCATCAGATCTCCGCAACCCTAAGGGCGAAGCGGTAACTCATTGTATAACAGCAAATTATTTATCAAGACTTTGACAACCGTTGTGGCGTTGTGGGTAGCGAGTCTGCCTTTAGTCTCAACGGTTGCGGGTTCGATTCCCGCTCGAGCAGATGTTTGTTAAAATTTCTGTCTCGGTCTGGGCGTTTGTCCGTGTGGGTCTCCCCACCGTGCCTCGGAGAGCACGATAAGCTGTCGGTCCCGGTTATTATCAATAACATCTGATAATAATCGTTAACTTTTGATAAGTAAATTGCTCTTATCCAATGAGTTTCTGGTTCGCCCTTAGGATTGCGAAGGTCAGATGGCAATCGCTCCGTGTAAAAACTAGTAACCTGTCAAATCCGGATAAGAGTAATAAGCCGACCCTGGGTACATAAAATACCGGGAATAATGCTAGGATGAAGAAGAAGCTTTATCAAGACTTAACGATTATTATCAGATGTTATGAAAACAACCGGAACCGCCACAAGAACAAATGCCCAAACCGAAACAAATATTTATAAATTCAATACAAACATCTGCTCTGAGCAGGAATTGAACCCGTACATATCGCGGCTAATGGCAGACTCTACCAACACGCCACAACAATGGCCACTGAAGTGTAGCCGGCTTATAGTAAAATGGTTTGAATAAAAGTAGCCTTTCTATTTCTTCCTAATCACACTCGCGTTTAATTATTTCATATACTGTCTCACAGCGCCGTTACAACGTCGCACTCATGTCGCTTTGCATCCTTAAGACTTTATCTACAATTTCCTAGATTGATTGACGTTACCGTTCTGCTGAAATGTGTTCTGCTCCGTTCCCAATATTGCTTGTTATCTATCAAAGGCAAGAGGATAACATTTCTTTAAATTCACTCGTCTTATAAACAAACTCGTAAGATTGATAATATTATTACAGCTTCAATTTAAATTCGGTTATATTTATTTATTTATTTGAAAATAACAGTAACAACAGGCTTAACCTAAAACGTTACATGTTCAATTTTTCTAATGCTACATTATACTATTTATAGCATATGTGATACGTTTCTTAAATATTTGTACACTACAATTAAATATATCTATATCTGGTTCTGCAATGAGGATGTTGTTAGCCAACCGAATTGCTTTGGGTATGGGAGAGTTCGCTCCTTGTCTAGTGTGAATGCCAGGTTGCTCCGCCAATAGATGGTGACGACGCCGTACACTAGCATTAGCCACAGATTCGATACCTCTCATATAAAGTGACGGTACAAAGAATCGTAATTCGCTTAGAGCCCAAGGATTGTCAATTTTACTATTAAGCAATAAATATAAAAACATTAACAATGACATTTTTCTTCTAATTTCTAATGTTAAAAATCTGTCATCCCATTAACAAACAGCGATGGAAATAAAAATGGATAATAACCATATTTCTTCTTATAGATAAATCGTAAAAACTTCCTTTGTACCTTTTCCACCATATTTATATATTTTGTTTCTGACGGATCCCAAATTTGAGAATTGTACTCTAAAACGCTTCGAACATACGACTTATATAGAGTAGTAGCAGGTGTTGTATTGTTAAAATCACTGGTTACTCTCATTATGAATCCTAATAACTGATAAGCTTTTTTACTAATGATAGTTACATGTTCCCTAAAATTTAATTTACTGTCAAAATTGATGCCTAGATCACGAATTTGCGATACAACCTGAAAAGAGTGACCCATTAGTTTATAGTTATATTCAATCTGATTTCGAGCCCGCGAGAAAGTCATCATCTTACATTTACTGACATTAAAAAATAAGCGGTTAATCTCACTCCATTCACCAACTCTATTGATTTCTCTTTGTAAGGCTATACTGTCAGCTGTATCCTTTATTGAAAGAAATATCTTAAGATCATCCGCAAACATAAGACATTTAGCTGTGCTAACTATTTGCGGTAGATCATTCACCATTATTAAAAATTGTGTTGGTCCTAACGTAGAGCCTTGGCTAATACCTGATATATATATACAACTTGTGTAATAATAGTGTAATCTATTTTATATAGATTTTTCAAAGGCAGTGCAAAGGCAACTTTCGTTATGTTGCAGATATCTTTGAGCAGCGAGAACAACATAATTATCATCAGCCATGTACATAAAATAATTGATTAAACTATGATACAAAAAAACATTTTGTTTATTATTATGTACTACTGCCCTAAGCTTGAAAATTTGCCTTTTTAAAATTGCGAGCACACAAACACAATAACAAAGTTTACGAAGCAAGTAGTATTAGTTTTCGTGCTTACGATGCACGCGTGTACATGTTAATTAGGGGACATTAATTTATCAAGTTAAAAAATGATATGCTAAGTAAATTTATATCAAATATTTTTTTATCCTACGAAGGTTACAACCACTCGTAAGGTTAGCCTGTAAGTACGTGTCCACCGTAACATTATCGCTTGACACACCAGGAGTGTCACATACAGATTACTGACTGAAGAGTAAGAAAGGAAAATGGAAGAGGACGAAAAGGAAGTTGAAGAGGATATGTGTTTAGGCCTCCAGGGCTGTCACTCAAATACAGTACACTAGTCTGGATACTGCGACTGTAGTACTGTAGTGTTAAAGTTCTAAGTAAGTCCTCATCTAACTAAGGACATTATTATTTTACGTGATAAACATATTTTTCGCTAATTGCGACCACTAGGTTTTTTAAATAGAGTGTTAAAAGGGTGGTCCCAAAATTAATAACTGCATCAAAATACATATTATTGGTAATTATGTTCAATCGATATGTTGTATTTTAGTATTCAATATATTAAAAATGTCGTAAATAAACGCCAGTTAGAAATTATAGTTATGCGATTACATAAATCAAACATGCCTTGTGGTCTCGATCATATATTATCATTTTTGTAGTTTTGCCAACGCACGCACCCCAAAAATTTGAGTCAGACTTTCTCCTTGTAGTGTATAAGCTATAGACTCTATATATAATATTATCTATGTTTATTGAAAAATCATTACAAAAACCTTATATTCAAGTTTAATCATTAAAGGCTTGACAAGTTTGTATATCTTTAAATATTGAAAAACTCACAGGAACTTTGAGTTATGAGTTTTTAGTATTAGTCTTGCTAGTTCAGGCAGAATGAGCTGGCACTACCTATGATTTACCTGGGAAGCAGTATTCGTACTACCGTATTTAGTTATGTAACTTTGAGCGTAACCTACAGTCTGCTTAGTAGTCTGCTTTCTATCAGGTAGTCGTAATTCGCCGCTTGCATATGGCTTTTTGAAAAGTATGTGTCTTTAGAAAAAAATTAAAACTTATGAAATCAAAATGTGTATAGTTAGAAAAGAGACTTGTCTACACATGTACTCAAAAGACACTTGTAATCACTTCATCTCCCAAATAACCGGGCATTATCGGGTTTAAAACGAGCCGTTCCCCAATTAGACCATCACCACAATGCCTGCCCGCATTGAAAACGATCCCGAATGTTCTGTGACTGATAATTATTTCCTTTGTCTTATTTACCCTCAGAACGATTAAGGCTAGGTCGACGATGAGGGGATGGGAATGAAAAAGTTTTAACAATTCTTATATTGCGTGTCGAGATAATCGTATTCCCGTGTTGGGAATTTGCTACTGTTGACGTTATATAATGCTTCACTCTTTAATATTTTATTATTCCAAAGGCTTCGTCTATTTTTAAGCATATGCATCTTGTCAAATATGTCACCAAAATATAACTGTGTTCTACATTTTATTCCAATTTCGTTTTATAAGTGGACGCAAATAAGCAATACCATGTCAACCCACAAAATTGAAAAAACTGAGTTATATATGCAGAAGTATTGATAAATGGCCAAAGAACATTTTTCTTTAATATTTGTAGGGTTTTAATCTTTAAAACTTTAAAAAAAGCCATTTTTTCCATCATGCAATTTATGTATTTTTAACCGATTTGGGTTATATTATATACGAAATATGCAGTTTGTATACCTATTTGTTGTGAAAATAAGTAAAATAACTTACATAAATCTAAAATTGCCAAAAACTTGACCAATACAAAACAAAATCATATAAAGCAAGTTGTTCAAAATTTTCAAACGCGTTTTTCTCGAAATGACATTCGTGTGGCTTGACATGGTATTGCTTATTTGCGTCCATTATAATGCTTCACTCTTTAATATTTTATTGCTCCAAAGGCTTCGTCTATTTTGAAGCGTACGCATAGTGTTTATCTTGTCAAATATGTCAACAAAATATAACTGTGTTCTACATTTCATTCGAATTTCGTTTTATAAGTATAATTATGTCAGATCTGCGCCCACGTGTCACGCTATTATGCTATTGTTAGGAATAATGTTGGCGGTAGATGAAAAAAAAGAAGAAACGAAAGTACAAAACACCGTGTGACAAGTTCTAGGGGCTCTTGTCCTTTGTAAACCTCGTGCTGAGCGGACGTATAGCTACTTTATTAACGTATATTTAATACTTTGTTAAAAGTTATTATGTAAAAGTGTTAATAGTGTTAATGTAATGTGTTAGAAAAGCCAGTAATTTATACCGCTCATCGATTTATGTGTATTTCGATCATTTGTAAAGAAGATTTATTAAAATTGTTATTTTATAAAAGTCTACTCACTTCTGATTCTTAAAACTATATATATATTTTTACATCGTTGCTCTTTTTATTTACAATTATTATTGCGGCGTGATATAGCATGCATTTAGTCTCGACTGTTGAGGGTTAAATTCACGCTCGGAGCAGATGTTTGTTATCAATATCTGTTTTGGTCTGGGCGTTGTTCCTTGTGGGTGTCCCAGCCGTGTCTTGGAGAGCACGTAAGCTGTCGGTCTCGGTTGTTATCATAACATCTGATAGTAATCGTTAACTCGAGAAAGGTAATTTGCTCTTATCCAATGAGTTACTCGTTTGCCGTTAGGGTTGCAGAGGTCAGATGCCAATGGCTCTGTGTTAAAACTAGTAATCCATCAAATTAGGATAAGAGTATAAGCAGATCCTGGGTAAATACGGGGAATAATGCTAGGAAGAATAAAAATAAGAAAATAGGATATATTACCAGGTTTTATTATGCAATTGGGTACAAAGGTAACCATGAATATAAACACTAACAATTCTAGTAAATCGCAGCACGGCTAGGATGTGCTGGCCACATAATGAAAGCTTAATGTAAATATAGTCCACACGAGCAACGGTTAGCAATGCTATATTTATTTAAACTGTTTGAATACTCTTTGCTTGATTTCAAATTTAAAATCTAATTTAAAAAAAAAATACCAAACCCTTGAGAAAATTAAATTCCCATTTTAACGACCATTTAAGGTATATAAAGAATATTTCTAGTAAGTCCCAAGTTCATAGTTCCTGGGAATTCGTAATGAGCGAGTGCTATTTTCGTACTAATTTTTAGGTATGGAACGTTACATCCGGTAAGCTGTAAGTTTAGTATGTATGCATTATACGGCAAAAACATTTTGATATATTAATTATTGACAATAATAAGTCTATCCAGTCTTCTATAAACTAGTTTGAATAACTGATTCATACTTAGTTGTTTATATTGATTTGAGCGTTCACATTGTAGTGCAGTTCTAATATTTGTACGTCCAATACAACCGTTAGGGGTTTTAATATATTATAGGATATTATGACTGACTTAATTTTACTGATCTTCAATAAACCTATTTTTAAGCAAAATAAAAACATAATAATTAATGATGGAAGTTTTAAATGTATTCTTTTCTACTCTTAATAATTACATAATTTGTAAGTTAGTGGTATGTCTATTACGCCAATGTACATGATGGTACATGTAAATTTTCTGAATTCGATTGTAATTTTGCTATTTAACGGTGGTAAGCCAGAATACGGCCTGCAAAATATAAATCAGTAGAAAAAGACCGCGTTTAATAGTAGTGCCTAAAACATCACCGTGCGGTTCACAAGAGATAAGAGATATGAGTCCTATTTCTCGTCCGGAAGTTATAGCCTTCGACGTGGACACGGCCCGAATAATTTTTCTTTATTTTTTTTTCTTGACGGTTGGCAAACAAGCGTACGTCCCGCCTGATGGTAAGCAGTCATCGCAACCTACGATAGCTTGTGATACTTGAAATATCACATTCGTGTTGCCAACCTGAAGGATCAAAGGATCGGATGGATAAGAAGGGAAATAGAAGGTGGGGAAGTGGGGAAGGGGATGTGAAATTGTGCCTCCAGCGCTCTCATCTCACGAAACGCAACAGTATTCTGTTACTTTACGCCGATTTTCTGTGAAAGAGTAGTACTTCCATGCTCGAGCCGGCCCATTTGTGTTAGGAGAAGCATGCCTCTACTTTTCTCACTATTTGTAATTTTAAGATAAATAAAAATGAAGGTACTATGCGTAATCTATTTTAATGCGAAATCAAAATCGGTGATCGTGTAAATATATTTTTTATCATTTCAATATTCCCAATTCATAGAGAACAAAGAGCTTAAATTTCATAAAACCAAATACTTAGAGCTATTTTTAATATTTCATAGACTTTGACGTTGCAAAGGGAATACCGAAATGCATGGGAATAATTAGTTGGGAAGCGAACGCAAAATTTGAGACATACTGCTCTTTAGATGCAATTGAATATTTGTAATATACTAACTGTACTCTGCGGTTTAACTTGGTTCAGTTAAAGATCTTAATATTGTTTTAATTATATTTTACATAATATATATACAAAAACAATAACAAGTATTTAATAAACTTACATAAATCAAATAGGTAACAAGGACATTGGTAATAATTTTATTCTGGGGTAATAATATCAGTTCATACGAATATTTTATCGTTACACATAAATAACTTTTTAAACGCTACACACTCAACGGCCACCATTAGGATAGGTAAATCCATTTTCAGGGTCCTGAAACAGACACAATGACAAGGATAAACACACGAACACTGTGTCCGGAACACATGCCTGTATGGTCAATACAAACATATGCCTCGAGCGGGAATCGAAACCGCGACCTGTTTCCTTTAAGGCAGGTCCCCTACCGCTGCGACACAACGTCCGGTGTCATCATTACGTGTTGGATTGGCTAGTCTGGATAAATAAGGTTCAAATTTATGGTATATTGTGAAGAATAACTAAGGTAGGATATATATTATGAATAAAAATGTTTCAAGTAAAATGAAAAGTATTCACATCTTTTTAGCACTGTCCATTTTTCAGGACCGTAAGTCATAATAAAGGATGCATTTATAATGCAGCGACGCGACGAGACGGGGGTTGCTGGCCACCAATCACTTTAAAATAACCCCTCGGCTTAGTTCACTCATTGTTGTTTATATGTGTTTAGATTTTGCATCAGCATACCGTTTGTGTGGCTAACGCATTTTGAAGAAAAAAATTAGTTCAAAATATTGTGCTGAAAATGACTTTCCCAGCGAACTAACATTTTTCCATAAACAAAAAAAAGAGAATAGTCACGTAGGACCAAAAAAAGCTGTCTAAGTTGTTTAGGGAACCTTCGTTTACGGACGAAATAATTTTATACCGTTTTTATTATATAAGCCAAGCAGCAACACTAAAACAATACCAAATAAGCCGCCAAAGGAATCCCGCTAATCCGTGAAGTATTCAAAGAAAAATGACGTTAAAGGTCTTGCCTCCTCACGACTCGACCACCAATGTCACTAATTTTAAATTCACGTCACAAAAGTCGCAACTGTTCGTGATTTAGTACGGCGCGTGGCAGTCGGCACTTTGTCGCTCTGTGTCACGGGTTCGCCACGGTGTGAATAATAATTTAGATCTCAATAGTTCATTGAAACTCAACCGCATCACTACGAAATTCATTTCCATGTACATACATACGTCGCTATGCGTCGGACGTACATTAAACACTCGTTTGATTTTTTAATTTTGATAACCAGATTTGCGCAATGCCTACAACGGACTTTCAAATAAATTTTACATACATTTCCTATACGAAATTCTAAAAATTTGTGAGTGCTTTGGTCCCTCTCGATAGCCACGGGACTACCAACAAAGGTGGTTGTATTTGTAACACTATTTATTACATATTTTTTCAACTTTATTTTTATGCCTTCATCAGATTTCAAAAGTATTATGATAGTACATTACGCCTAAGGAGAAAAGTAGGACATTCCCACCCGCGATTCGATTGCGATTATTATAGCAAACACGGGTGGCAATGTCGTACATTTCTCCCGCGGTGCGTATATGATTTTTTTTACGAGGGAGAAAAGAATCTCTCTCATCAAGATGACACTAATTAACTCACTTTACCTCCCGGTAACCTATCAACCATATGTTTATCCCTAAAAGTAGAAATAAAAGCAAATATTGGCAGCTCACATATGATAAAATTAATAAGGCCTATTCCCGTTATGGACGACTTGCACACGAACCAACACATGTAATACAACAATACAATGCATTGTCACATGTTGTTGCATTGAATATTGTTGAACGAGACATGAATAAATCTGATAAAGGCGTAACGTTGCTTTACCAACACTGACCAAAATTATTAATATGAAGGCCATACATAATCAAATCAATAATAATTTCCTCACAATGGTTATGTCGATATATTTAGTGATAAAAGCGGAGCTCATCGAGAAATTCACCCTTATTAGTTATTAATATGTGGAGGCCATATAAAATAAGCTATTATATATCGTTAGCCGCTGTATTAATAACAGTGACCTAGAATATATTGGATGTTTTACGACGATAAATATAATGAAGAAACCTTTATCTGAGAATTAAATTAATAGACATACACGATATAATCTTAAGTCTTCTTTATATAAAAATGAATCGTCTAAATTTAAATTTTTGTGCGGGCATAGCTTCTGGTCGACTGCACCAAATTGCATTCTATTTTGTTGTTTTTGTAATTGTCAGGACAAGGTTTGTACAAAATCAACGGAATCAAAATTTCTCCGGAAACGAGATCAAATTTGTATGGAAAAAATGTACTACCAAATGTTTGTATGCGGGTAGGTAATTTATACGTAGAAACCCCAAGAATGGGACTAAGACAAAATTTATATGAGACCACCTCACAGGTATACTAAAAATTTGTTTACAGGCGCGTAGGTTACTGTGTAATGTATTATCTATAGAAATAATTAAAATTGAGGTGTCTATTTGTTATTCCAAATTAACAGCTGTGCACTACATTGATATAAAAGAATATACTGTACTCCCATAAAAAAAAAATTTTGTTTATCAATCCGGCTGATCTGTTATTCCGTCTAATCTCTGAAGCCACTGCACCGATTTCAACGAAACTTTCACTGGCAGATAGCTAATGTTACAAGGAGTAGTTAAGGCTACTTTTATTTTAGAAAAATAATTAAGACTCCGTGTACTAAAGAAAAATCGGTACACCACACGAGAGGAGCCGCGGGTGGAGATAGCATTGAATAAAAATGCAGACGAATTAATAATGTTCTATTTGAACTTGGTTGATAGGATCATAGATTATCACGACGCAGTCACTAAGTAACCTTTTTATGCAATGTTCAAAATAAAAAAGATAGTTAAATACAATAAACATTTATTATAGGAATCGCGTGCTTTCGTCCGTGAAAGCATTTTATAACATACATAAGAGTGCCTTCGCGTCGTATTGTCTGTGATATAATGCGACCGTATTATATCGTATACTATTATTCGCATATTGTCATCAACCATCTCATTATCATACATACTTATAGCATTTTCAGTCATCGCATTATATAACGTGTATAAGAAATCTGCTTGTATTGGCATGAATGGATCGGTTCGACCAAAGAAGAAACCAAAGAAGAACAAAGAAATCCTTACACAGAATAATGAAAACGTACGAATGTTTCTTCTACCTCTTTGGAGGCACCGAACAGCTACGCCTTGTTGATATCTAATAACTAATGCTTGCCAGTGTGTGTGTGTGTGTGTTTCCGATGATAACATTGCGTCAAGTATGTGTATCTCTGGTTTTATTATCAGTTCGAGGACAATCATGCGTGTAAAAAGTTGTAGTTATTAATTAATTAAGTTGTGAGCTAAATAACAGAAGTACAATTACTTACGTAATCATAAATTCTATACATATTATAGAAGGAAAAGACCGTACTGACATATCAACGCCCAGCCTAAACCCTTGTACCTAGCAAGCTTTACAGCCTTTAATAGTTGTTGTTTTAAAACGTTAAGAAAGGATTTTGCGAAATAAAAAAAAGTAAAGAAAAAGTTGGAAGCTTGTATGGGATATCCGTCATTTTGAAACTAGAAGCATTAAACTTTGTTTTTGGCGTACAATTAAAGATAAAGAAACATGTTTTTAACATTTTCTAGAATTCTACCCGGAATTCAATGGGGGTTCAATGTTTGTATTAAAATCGTCATTCACGCGGGCGAAGCCGCTGGCAGAATCCAGTTATATTTGCTTTTAATAATCATTGATTAAAACGATACATTCAAATAATGTGCCGGATTATTATTTCCTCAACCAGCTCTGCTAAGGATTTTATTCATTTTGTTTATCAATGAATTTTTACTTTCCCTACAAGCATACGTATCTCTCATAAAAAATACTTCAATCTAGATTATAACTAGATATTTGCTACAAATTCTGTTACTATCAATATTTCGCAAAAAGTCAGTGATTCTGAAATTTATCATAGAGATTTACTGGAAGGAAAAAAATTGTTTTACGAGCGTATAAACCCAAGAATAATAGAGTTTTGGGCTTCAAACTTTTACACCGTGTACCATGATATCTAAACTAGTTTTTCATAGATTTTGCCAAACGATGAAATTCTTTTCGGGCCGACTCTACCGTAAGAAAGTTATGAACTATAAAAGTTACTGCCGTATGGTACTATAACCACGCTAATACATTTGATGAACAATTTCACTGACTATACTCTGAAAGGTTTATTATTGATATAAAATGCATATTTAGGTGCACTTTATATCAATAATAAACCTACTTCATACTTCGGATGCTTACACAATGTGGCTGCAGTATTTGCCTGATATACGTCAAAATTATTGCTTTTCATATACACAAACACAAAAAAGGTAAATTGACAATCGCCTACTTTTTGAAGTTAATTTGAAATATAATACAGTAATACAAATAGTAAGCCAATAACTGTGTTGAATAACGCAAGTAGCGCACTCTTCCGGAAGAAATTAAAACTGCCTGTTCCCGCGGGAAACAGAACCATCCTAAGCAGTGTTTCCGATGTGCAAGTAAAGATGGCGCGGTAAATTTTTTTCAGGAAGGAATTTTATCTTAACATTTTGTTAAATGAAATTATTTATTTGACTGATTTTTACAATTATAAATTGATTTAATCTATTTTTGAATATTTTTCTTTCATAAAAAAATATGTATTATATATTATTAATTTTCATTCAGAACTCTACATTCATTCTCGTGAGCTCTTAAAATTAAAAAAATACAAAGTATGTAAAAATGATTCTTCTGTAGTAGCCGATCCTAGCTGGTTTCAGCACGAATGTGCCGGCTCGACCGGTGAAGGTACCCGCCCACAGAACATCGTCCTGAACTGTATCCGTTATGTTTCGGTCCATGAGTGGGGGCGTGGTTCAAACTCTCACCTCTTCCTATCTTCTCCTTTTATTTTCCTTCTCTGTCCTCTTTTTCCCTTAAGTCGGGAACACTCTTCTGATGCTAATGATAGTTTAAGCATCTGTATCCTACAGCTTACCATCAAAACACTTGCTGCTGTACGTGTAGGTATTTTTCACCTTTGTGGTAGATAAATAAAGGCTTATGTCTAATCGAATGACTTCTTCTTATACATACATATATAATACAATTTAGTTACTTACTACAACTAAAATATATTTGCAAAGTAACTTATTCGCCTTCAGTCATTTACTTTTAATAAACATTAACATGTAAGTAACGTGAAAAACTAATCTGTTTATGTTTTTCTCGGTTTTTCACTTCACTTTTGCAGTGAATTAACAGGACGACTGGCGGTTGCCTGATTCCTGAAGTTTCAGAAAGCAGAAAACAGTTCGGATTATGTAAATGAATGCAAATTGTATTCACGCTGAAACATACATTAAAACTTACACATACGGGCGTGCTGTTTATACATATACTTTTTTATTTAAATGGATTATATTAAATACCATTTGCCAATAATAATGTTAAACAGTAACAGTAGACATTTAAATTAGACTATCACTAAATAATATAGGTTATGGAATGGTAAATATTTTCTGGTGAAAGCATTCCTGGTACGTATTATTTTACTTCATTGTATTTATAATACTTTTACTAATATAAAATGTACTTACAATTTGTCTGAATCAACTAAGTATGTATCTTAATACAATTTGTTTGTTTACAATTGTTTTCATAATAGAACACGAAGAGTAATAAAAATGTTATAATCTATTTAAATAAAATAAATAAATAAATAAACGCTGCACACTCAACGGCCCCCATTAGGATAGTAATATCCTGTGTCGGGGGTCCGGAAACATTCACAATGACAAGGACAAATACACCCAGACCGGAAAATATGCTTGCATGGACAATACAAACATATTATGCTCCCGAGCGGGAATCGAACCCGTGACCTGTGGCGTTTAAGGCAGGTTCGCTACCGCTGCGCCACAACGTCGTCATAACAAAAAAAAACGATTTATAACAAAAAATTTAGTATGCCTTAGAAAATTACTAATACTTATTGAAATTAAGAAGGCAATGATTAAGTTATATGTAGAATTATGGGGCTGACATAGTCGCTAAGCGACTAAAGCCTTTTTTTGTTTATTAGTTAAAAAAAAAAATTACTAATACTCTTTCTACGAGAAATATTCCGGTTATGAAGAATCTTAACGTTTTGATAAAAATGTTTAAGAACGGCGAATATATTATGGCATTTAATACACCCAAAACAAAGCCAGTTTAATTATAATGAACGAGGTTCATAGAGTTTACTAATAACATCAGATTTAAAGACATATTTTCAATAAAAATCTGATTGTGGTAAATAGCCTTACATAAGCTTTTTTCTTAATAAAAGCTTTACCAGATAAAATTATTCACGCCTCTGTATGTAGTATACGTTTTCAAATTATGAATTTATAGCACGTGAAGTATTTCGCTTATTGTTTTAGCGGGGATAAGAGAAGGCAATTTCGCGTCAGTCCTGACAGACAGACAGACAGAGGACTCGTTATTAAATACCGTTATGTTTTGCGCAAACTCACACTCTGATTCGATATGCATGAATATGTAGAAGGTTAAAGTTTAATTGAAACGAGAATAATAACTTTTCTAATAATGTGTGAGATATATCAGATTATTATTATGATAATTCTGTTTTAAGATGGTATTAGAAAAAGCAATGATAAATATGGTTTAGAAGCACTATGTTTGAAAGTGTATACATTGTTATTTTGTATTAATAAGGCCAAATTTCCCACCCTCTCTATACCTTCCTTTTATCACTTCTCATCTCTTTCCTCCTATCTCTTGGGATGGCAACGCGCATGTGATACTTTTTTAAAGTATCTTATGTGTTCATAAGTTGCGGTGGCTGCTTACCATTAGGCGGACCGCATGGTTGTTTGCCAACCCTCAGTATTTATATAAAAAAAATTGGGTTACATGATAACTTTGTAACCGACCCTTGTAAAAATATACATAAAAGATTAAAGATTTTGTTAAAAGATATCCTCAAAAATTAAATTTACTGTTTTCTATCTGCTTTAAACAAAAATCGGCTTTAAATAGTAGTATAATTCTTTGGGTCAACGAATGTAAGTATCGAAGGTTTACTTTTTACCCCTCAATATTCCCCTCCTTTTTCCCTCAACCACCACTTTTCCATTTACCATTTATTTCAGGCAAAAAGTCACATTGATCTAGTTTGTAAAGTACATAAATCATGATATCACTACTGATGATATACTGGTATCATAGATTTTTTTCAACGAAACAGAATAGGTATAAATATAAATCAGACAATGAAAATAAAACAGTAATATAAATTTTCATTGCAGCAAACAACGAATAAATGTGATACTAAATATTGAAGGTCTAAGTCTGAAGACTAAGCTCAAAATGATATATAGCACCCATCAAATATTTCAAATTCCAAAAATAACTCTGAAATCTACCACTGTTACAGGAGAGAAACACGAATCAGTCTCGCCCACAGGCAATTTGTAAATTATTTCTGGCGTACGCTACGCCTATTAGGACATCTTGATAGCTGTCTGTCGACTTCTTTCAACGTCTATTTAAAAGCAAAATCAACTCGCTAGCGAGTCGTCTTTGAGTAATTAAAACACATAGTATTTTCGACCTTGACTGCCAGTAAATAAGACCAAGGCTACTTCTTTGAGTGTTGAGATAATGTTGTCGGCGTATCCTGAAGTATTTATGGATGCTTAATAACCAGTATTTTTTGGCCTCTCTAGAAATATTCCAAATTAATACTGTGAGTATTTAAGAAGTTTAAAGCGTACATAACGGTTCATATTAGACTGGTTTTGTTTTGGTTTCGGTAGCATTTTGTTATGATGTCGGCTTCAAAGCGGGATGTGGATTAAAGTTAACATATTTTTAAGTGGAAGATGTATAGTTTTTATTTATAGTTTATCGGAAGCGAAATGCCATTTACAAGTTACAGTTGATTTATAAGATAAATTGTGGTTTGGATATACTGATTAATTTGACACGGAAATATGTTTCTGTGTATTTTATTATTCCTTGTTTTATTTTTTATCCCGGTAGTGTGAGCTATGTGTTCATCAAAGATTTAATAAAATAAAAGTAAGCTATTGTGAAAGAGGATAATTTTAATGTAGGAATCACTTTTGCCCTAATCTTTAATTCAATAAAAGAAGTGATTTTGTTATTGGTTGTAACATAATAATATAGTAATAATTTTTTTTCGATTAATAATAATAAAAAAATCCAATTTCTTTTTAAATTTTTGCGGTCAAAATCACGTAAATGCTATCGACTGTACTTCATATAAAAGTCATAAATTATAACTGTTAAGAATGTCTGCTTGTCGCCGATTTAACATTGCTTTTTGATTTATAACATAACACGCCCCGGATTCACTACATGTGGGCTTTGATGTCATTATGTTTTCAAAATAAACAACAAACCAAACCATATTTAAAATTATATCAAGTTGCTACCTATATCATTTAACTTTAAATCCTGAGAATCAGAGAGGCCCAAAATTGTTACAATGAATTAAAATAAACTTTATTCTAACACAACATCCATTTGTCTCTCTATCTGTCTAGTCCTATATAAAACAGCTAAATATAGTAAACGTATCCTTTAATTAAAGAATAACGAAAACAAATATTTCAGTAACGAAGATTAAATTCAAAATAAATGACTTTTTAATGTTTTAGTGACTAATTTTAGCGCATAAGTTTATAATTTTAATATTAAATAAAATAAATCATAAATACTTGCATCGCTTTTAGCAAAATTATTCTTCATATAAATTTTGAAATGCATAAAATATTCATACAAATTCACGATAGATTAACCCATGGGTATAATAATGATGCGATGATTAACAACGGTTATTCATGTGCCAATACATGACTAACTGCAGACCTTTGTGTCTCGGACAGCACAATTAACTATTAGATACTGATATACGCTTGTATATAATAATGGAAAAGCTATGTAGATCAGTCAGGTCAGATTATAGATCTGAATGGAAATTGGATTATTTATTTGTAATTCTATATTTGAAAAGATTCAAAATTTATCTGAATTGAATGAAGTTGCAAACAAATAGGCATGAAGCAGTATGTATGAATACTACAACTTCAACATGGTATTTTGTTTGGTAGTATAATCCCAGTAGAGCGGGTCTATTCATTTCAGAAATAATCAGTCTTTGTTGTATGTGTTGAGTTGCGACACATAAATACAAAGACTGAAACAAAAAAAAGACTGATAATTAACCAAACCAGTAATATAGAAATTAACAACCAGAGTTATTAATTATAATAGTAATAAAATTATTACAATCGTAATTATTTTTATTTGGACGGAAAGTGGCCTCTCATAAGTCTGTCAGGTCACCGTTTAATGATATACGATAAGATAAATTAATAAATCTACTATTATCTATTTAATACCTTTAAACAAGCAGTTCTTGTGTATATATAATCTGAATCTCGGAAACGGCTTCAACGATTTTTATGAAATTTAGTATATAGAAGGTTTCGGAGGGAATAAATCGAGAGGATTCATTTAACAAAAAAAAAAAAGATCGAGCAAAGCTCGGTCGTCCAGGTAAATAATATTAAGCAGAACAATATATATTTCACCAGGAAATCGTCGTTATTTTCATGACTTATAACGCTGCTAAATATATAATAACACTACTGAAACTCTCTAAAACAAAACTGTATGTTGGATAAATTTTATGAAACGTAGACCGCAATATATTTGTTTTTAGTTCAAAACTAATATATAACATACGACGCACAAATAAATACTCAGCAATAAGTAAGAAACTCAAATCCAATGGCAACCTTCATATGGCTCGGATATGGCTATGTGGCTCGGACGTATCGTAGCCGCAAATAACATTTTCGGAGGCGAAACTATTGTCAATAAACTAGTCCCATCGATTGTAGTTCAAAGGGGAAATTTCAAACAACGTAGAGCCACCAAAAACAATAAATCAAATCGACAACGCAACAGAAACGAAATAAACGAAACTCGAACAAAACTTTCATTTCATTCTCGCTTGGCGAAGTGCACTTTACTAGAAACGAGCCCTACTATATAAACTCATTTTAAATTTTAAAATAATAAGATGTCTTTGTTTGATAGGAGCTCAACTCGTATTACTATTATTAGTTACAGGCTATTATAATTTTACCAGCTGTTATCAAATGGTCCAATAAAAGTAATGGAAATCAAACTATTCCAAACTAATTTCTTTTTTAGCTTATACTTTATACATAACTCAAAACAACATTAAAATTTTTATTTTGAAATATCATGGATACGCATGCCCATTTTACATTTAGCATGAGATTTTTTTATAAGCCATATAATTTACAACTACAATGATAATGCCAAAAAATCACATTAATTATATAAATTACGCATTTATTAATTTAAATGGCAGAGATTGCTCGGGGTTGATATTTGTATTAACCATACAGATAATTGTTTCGATCTAGGTGGTTGGGTTTGCGTGAGTATTTCCAGGTCCCCAACACATGATATTAATATACTAATGGATACCGATGAGTTTGTAGCATTTATTCATTCACATTTACAGATATACGAGTATTTCTCAGTATGTACTAGTAGTAAGAGCAACAGCTGTGTTTGCTACTAACTGTGGACAGTACTACATTAACCTCAGATGGAGATTGTTTTAACACGTTCTAAATGGGTTACGGATTTGTCTCTTTTTACACAAACTTTGCGCTTTACGAAACCTCTCCACTTTGAGTAAGATGCGGGAATGTTCGACGTTCCATAAAAAAAGTTATCCGCTTTTAGGTAAAAGTTGATAAAATAAATAAAATATAGAAAGTGCTAAGTTGGGAATACGTTAAAAGGATATTTTAAGACGAGTACAAATTGAAAAGAACATATTTTGGTATTAAATGTACCGACACATCTAAAATCCACACGTTTTGACAGTATATTTAATTACAATAACTATGCCTATAAAAGTAAAGCACTGAGTAATTACTGTTAATAAAAGATATCTGATTTTTTAAATAAATTTATGTCAAGTGTCGATAAGCCTGTACGGTGTCTGATTTTAACCTATCTGCTCGCAGCACAAAATAATGTAAATAAAAGCTACTGTCTATGAAACAAAAAAAAAAATATCGCATATCAAACCGCTGAAAAACTAACAAGCCATTGAAAAATATTACTCAAATCGGTCCATATTTTTACTGCCGTCGTTTCTATAGAATCCCAATTTTCACAGATAAAAATAGCTTTTGGCGCCGCCATGTTTCGACGTCACTGAATTTGCATATGAAAGCCATAATTCGGTGACATGGAAAATTTAATATTTTTGGTGATTAAAACAAAGGGCCTCACGGTCCGCTAACCTAATTTATGAGTGAAATATTCTGACATGTTTCAATCAAATTAAAATAATGTTTTGTCTTTACAGGTAAGCTTCGTGTTTTGATGTCGTGTTCACTCTTATAAGGTAACTAAAATAAAATCCTATTTGAAGTAACCAAGGATTATATAAGTTGAGTGGGAAGACTCTTATAGCTCCTGATCCTGGCTGTAGAGCGAAGGATTATCTTTTTCGGAAATTTGATGTACCTCAATAAAGAATAAATAAATTATCGGCTGCTTCGTTGGTACAATATAGATAAATATTTTATTAAATAAATAAATAAACGCTACACACTCAACGGCCCCCATTAGGATAATTATATCCTGTGTCGGGGGTCCCGAAACATTCACAATGACAAGGGCAAACACACCCAGACCGGAAAACATGCCTGTACGATTAATACAAACATCTGCTCCGAGCAGGAATCGAACCCGCAACCGTCGAGGCTAAAGGCAGACTCGCTACTTACAACGCCACGACGGTGTCAACCCAATTTTATTAAAAATCTCTGTAACATACGAACGCACAATTAACAAGAATTTTAGATGGAATTTCAAAATGTCTTAGCTTGTTTGTTGTTTGTTTGTCGGTTCACATGACGGAAACACTATCAGAATTCCTTAAAAGCAGCGGAGAATTTTGTGAAACAATGTAGGTTTTTTCGCGGTAGCGGTGGACGCTAAAGTACTAGGAAAGCATTTTACTCAGAAACGATAAGAAGCTTCACATCCTACAGACATAAAGCTGGCGAAGGACGAGCGTGCACTTAAAGACTTGTCTTCGTTTATTCTACGCTGGTACATGCTTGACAAAGCAGAAACAATCTATAACGACGCTTATTACTTTCAGAAAAAGAGTCTACATTTGTCAAATCCACATTCCCGAAAAGCAAAGGTAGACTGGTTTTCATTTGCAAAACCAACATTGCTTTTCATCAAATTTAATCGAAACTGTACCCTATCTTCAAGGATATTAGTTTTTATTTTTATTATATAAGAATACAACGCTGGTGGCATTTAAAAGTTTATGACATATTAAAGTCCAAGTACTACTTATTTGTTCTATGAAGATCTTCGGTCACAAGATCGTAAACTGCAATTTATTGTTATCAAAATCATTTTACGACAAGTTTTCGGTTTATTGTGCCTTTAGTGTAAGTCTAAATATCAGAATAGAAAACGCAAATTTAAGTGAGGTAAAGACAGTTAAATAGGCACCTTTTTGGTTTGATAAACGGAAATTATTGTTTTACCAATAGTTTAATGGTAAAACCTTCCATAGACTGACGGTGCCTAAACCTCGTAATTCTCTATAGAAAGTAATGTCCATAAAGATATCCTTATCCCGTGTCGGGGGTCCGGAAACAGAAGCACAAGCACGTCCACTCCAGAAAAACAAATAATAATAATAAATATTCTTAATTTGTACAAATATCTGTATGGTCAATATAAACTAATGTATAAAATCAAAATTTTATCATAGTAAATTACATTAATTGTTATCAACTCGTTAGCTTTTTTACGATATAATGACTTCTGACTTATTTTTTGTTATCTAGCGTTTCTTCCGGCTATAAAATACAAAATTAAAACGACATTTTATCATCCTGAACACACCAATTAAAAAGCTATTTTCATTATCTCGGAGGCTATAATCACTATACGCTTAATCCATTAGGACTGATATCGCAAATCTTTCATTTACTTAGGCTTTGTTCGAAAGCTAGACCTTATCGGTGATTTTATTTTTTTCAAAGTGTTCAGTTTTTAAACAATGGAATGGGACATTTTTAATGTGTTCGAGGTTTCAAGAATCGCTTGTGCTGTCTGCAACGATAAGATTCGGATAAAAGTATTGCACAAGTTTAATTATTTACTATACTGACTAATAATAAAAAATAATTAAGTTTAATGAGGCACCTGTAATGCAATGTAAAAATAATTGGGTTGCCATCAAACTATGAGCTACAATTTCACTCTTTCAAGTAAACCACTCGTTTTTTATTTATAATTGTTAGCCAAAAACAAAGTTCCATGCTTTAAATCTACTTCTTAAAGAAAACACGAACTATGACAAAAATCAGCTTTCTAGGTCCATGGGTAGGGCATTGTTGAGTCAGTTAGTCCGGCCTTCTTTATTTATGTACGTAAATAGACTTTTGCAACTTAAAAAGTTTTTTAAATTATTTGATGATTTTTCATATAAAGTCCCGATATGGAGTGTCACTAAAGATATAACTTAAAAAGGGTATTTATTATGTATTTATGTTTATTTGTATATGTGCGCGGCTTTATTACAATTTTTAAGTACAGATTGAAGACACTAAAGCTAAGGGATAAGCTAATTATACATATTCTTGTAAAATATATTATGTTTTTCTTACTTTTCCCCGCCTGCAATCCCTTTACTTTAATTATATATTTTTATTTTCACAACAAATCAATAACTGAACTTCAAACATAAAACTAAGAAATTATTTATATAATGCAATATTGTAGAATCATTTTATATTATGCAATAACAATTTATCTATATTATTAATCGACAAAATTTAGGATGTAGCCGTTGGATACGAATTGTTATGATAATGTTTTTGTGAATAAAGGATAGCAATAACAGTTAGGCTATCCCATAGTATTATTGTTATGAAGGTTATAAACGTTGCTATAACGTTACCCGGACAGATGTAAGACGTTAATACAAAATGTTGCCACCATTTTTAATTTTGTCCTTTCATATTTCTCGGTATTATATCATATACCTCAAAAGATTACGTTTTAGTTATTTTTTTAATATGGTAACTTTCTTAAAAATACTTTTTTCTTTTTAAAAACTTCAACCGTCGAAGGCACAGTTTTTTAATCCTGTAAATGCTTATTAAGTCCGAAAACACATTTACGTTTAAAAACAAATAAAATATGTGCTATGAAGTTGGTGAAACCTGCATAAACTATTCCAGTATACAAAATTATCTTTATTCAAATATATTTTTTAAAGTTATTTTTATTCGTGAAGCGCTACCACCACTTCGGAAAATGTATTCTACTCAAAGAAACTCAATACTATTTTCAAATACTTTAGAAACAATCATAATTATATTCTATTTTTATTTTTGATTCCTAACTGCATGCAGGCGAAAGCTGGTGGGGAGGGGACAAGGATATTTTATTTTTAGGACTAATTATTACAATAATGAGTGCGAGTGGAATTAGAACATCCAACACACATTTACTAACGCTGTTCGCTTTCATGTAGCTCGATCTTTGAACAACAACTAAGTACACTTTCTTCAAACATTTTTAAACTTAAACTAGTGGTCAGCATAATTCTCCAAATACGTCTTTCATATTGTATAATGTAATGAAAATTAAAACGCTATGAATTTATCAATTATAAATAATATTAACCTAAATTTATCAAAGTATTTGTGAATGCAAAAAAAAAGTGACAGATATATTTTTATCTGTTCTTATAATTTCAGATGGCTCTAACAAAATAGATATCACAAAACACTGAAGCCAGTCCACGGCATCGGTGGCGGTTGAATTAATTAAACGTCGGCATGTCGTGTCGTTCCCGTCACGTGGCGTGTCCTATTAATCAATCAAGTGACCAGTTCATTTGTTGAGTCCCTAAAGTTGCTGAGGGACGTTTTTTGGCTTCAGTTGTTGATACTCGTTTCTCATTAATTGTTTATGTATATTTGCTTCTGAATTAATTGGAACAGTTAAGGTATTTCTAAGATGCTAAACATAAAAATAGTAACGTTATAATATATTACATATTATATATACTGTTTTGAAATAAAGAATTCACCCGATATTATGATGTTAAAGCTAAACATGGAACGTTTAATATTAGTAAATTAATGAACATGTAGCTATCGGAAAGCCGTGACTTGGTCTGAGTAGACAACAGAATTGGGAGATTTGACAGTTTTTGCGTGAATTTGTATATAATGTCACAAAATACAAACTAGCAAGATCTGTAGTAGCATTATCGGCGTATAATTAGAATAATACAATGTGGTTTTATAGTTATATCTTTCCGGCTTTGTCATCGCAGCGTGATATAATAAAATAAGACTAATCATAAGCTACAGAACATATCAAAATATAATAAAAAACTCTATCCAAATCAGAACGTTATCTATAAAACTTTGTAGTCGTGGTGATATATGGGATGAAAATTTAAATCATGAACCATTTTTCTCTATTGCAATAAAGATGTCTCACAGTCTCATTAAGAATCTACATGTATTTATCTATGTTGACGTGGGCGAAGCCGTTAAAGAATAATTATAAAATATTTTATTGTATTACGGTCTTTGATTATTAATAAATGGCTCCAATACAAACGAAACACATCAGATGCGGCCGGCGTTTCTGAAGACGGCTAGAGAACGCAATAGCGACACTTCTCGTTTTAATTAAAACTTAAGATTCATTTGGAGGGCGTTAATTTCTTTGCCATCTCCAACGCAGATGACGGCTCGCTATACAACTGTATGTATAGAATATTAAAACAGTAATTTACAATGCTACTGTTCAAGTTTCAATGTGAAAATTTGGACATACTTAGTAATTTTGGCTTGTTTGTTACATCGTCGTAAAGTAAATATATATGATTGAAATAAGAAACCTTCAACAAACAATCTTGTCGTTTTTCGGTACACTATATTCAGTTAAGTCTATTTGTCTGTATGTAATGAATTGCTCGTTTAACACTACTAAATAATATGCATGGTTCAAAAATCTATATAGTTGATTCTCTGATTGGTCGGTGCCAATAGTGACAAACTAAAGAAACGGTCAGGCAAAGATAAATCCCAAGTAAATTTAAGAATGAACTAAAGATTTACATCGTTTCGTGTTTTTTTATGTATCGAACTGGGTTATTAAGGTTACTGACTTATATTACTTGTTTTGAAACATGTCTAAAATATTCACCAAATTACATAATAAACAATATAAGGAGCTAGTTAATATTTACATCTGAAATATATTTACACGAAGATTAGTGCTACCAAAATAAAATAAAAAAAAATTAAATGTAATATTGCCATTCCGTTATCACGTAATAAAAAGAACATTTATAATATCTTTATTAAGTTTGAACTAAGACCATTTAACATAGAAAGTTTAAATGAAAAAGAAACTATAAACTAGTAGGTATCTATAGAGAGGTGGAACCGGACGGAAGCAAAAATTGCACGCGTTTGTCAAAGTCCCCCCCACGGAAATGGTGCATAAATAAAGTCGAGTTAAAAAAATATGCGAACCTCCTACCAGTGGTCAAAGCGGCATTACTATAAGCTATTATTGTACAATAATTGGACTGGCCAACAGTTGTTAAGGCCAATCTAATTATACTTAAGATTTTCTATATGGATTTAAATGTACTTTTTACTGAGAACTTTCATTTTAATACCTATGGAACGATTTGTTTTATATGTGCTATGTATTGATTTGATTGATGCGGGTAGCACGGTCGCAATTAATATTTCATTAAAAATCAAGTATCAAGAATTAATTATGTCAGAGATCCGCCGAAGTTACTTGTGGAGTTGCAACGTTTTCCTAACTCTATTTCGCGGAAAGGTTGCCAGTTGCTTTATCTACTAACATAAAGATTGTGTAAATATTAATTTTTATAAGAGCGAAAAGCGTAAAAACATGTAGTAGAATAAAATTAGGAAATTTAATCATTGGACATTTTTATTTATCTGCGCAACGGTAAGTGTTAAAATAAAATTCGGCATATACCTAACTAATGGCTTAGCATAATTCGGTCTTTCAACAGAACACCGATTAAATTCAATTAAATTCCGGTTAATTTAAATTACATGTCATTATTCTTTAGGAAATCTCAAATATAGGATGGTATGGTGCAGTACATAAATATTGACAGTATTTTACGAATTTAGCATTTGACATTTTGTTGACAACGACATTCTCGCGTGACTTTTACACGTTTGAACAGTCGTTTGAGTTTCGATGGTAGGGGAAATGATGTATAGCACATTTCACAAAGTAAGCCATAAAATTGGGCGTAAAAATAGCCAGTAATAACGTTTCTGTCTGTACGTCTGCTGATCGATACATGAAGATTTGTTTGTTGAGATTATTGTTGGATATGAATCAATGTAACAAGAATAGTTTGAAATCTTAATTAATCGCTCACTGACCGTTTATAAAAACAATAGTTTTCTATCGTTTCCGTGCATTTATACGACAGCTGCTTCTTGTTAATCAAAATTGATAAATATAATTTATTATAATATCTATTCTGACTAGCAGTTTACATCGACCTCAAACAATTTATGTAAGAAACGATCTACAATCCTTGTGGTAACAACTAACTATAGTTAAAAACCTACACCTAGAAATTATAATCAGATGTACTAACATCTTATAATCTCTAGGTTTTAAGACAGCAGACTTAGTAAAATACAAGAATATAATATTGTGGGATGAATTAAAAATACACGGTATTTATTACAATTTCTAGATAAGAGTGACGTGGAGAAGATATAACGGTTTAAAAATAGCTTCCATTGAAAGAATTTATATAGTAAAAAATACTTACTTTCATTATGTGGGACTTGTTATATTAAAAAAACCTTTTACAAATTTGTATTAACTTATTCATGTTGAAAAAAGTTATTAAGTACATTATTATAACAAAACAAATTTGAGTAGATTTTTTTTGATCAGATTTTGAACCATATTTTGGGAACCATTTCTCAAGTTAGTACCACTAAGCAACTTTTATACAAACTTACAATAAAGCAATACTAAAATTAACAATAAAGCGACCAGTAAGTATCCACGTAGCACACAAAGTCAAAGTTAATGTTTATTGCGTTAGTAATAGTCTTATATAATCTTTTTAAAAAGGTTTTTCGCAAAATGATATACATATGTTTTATATAATGTCAATTATATGTTTCTTTCTTCTTTAATGACTATAGATTAAGAAACTCTGTATCGAAAGATCGAAAGAGCAATGGCGGTCAGTGCCCGGTAGTAAACGTCAGGAATTACTGCGGGAAAGATTAAAAACTCGTTTTACAGCTAAAACAATATCCACGGCAAATGAAACGTGTTAAATCCTGTTATTATTGTCGGTATTATGGGTTTATGTTATAGTCTAATTTGATGCCAGTATTAAGATTGCAACTTTATATAAACTTTGATTCATTATAATGGTTTTGTTTTTATGATAGCTCTAGTACTTATACTAGTGATTTTCAATTTCTTATCTAGTTTTTAGACTGTCAAAATACGAAAGGATGAGAATAAAAGATGCTTTTTAAGACATTATCAAAATATAATCCTTCTACTCATATCTGTCAATAAAATATTTATAACTATTGACACTATGCACCCTACCCTGCTTTTTTACAATAAAATATTTGTTTGTTATTGATACTATTCTTAATTTCTTTAAATATTATTTATTTTTTAGTTGCTTTTTCTATAAAAGCCTTTTTTTAGTTTTTTTAACTATTATATATTCATTTGAATTTTGTAGACGTTTTTACGTAACAAGCGATGTAACGACAAGATAACGTATTGCCAGTACGACTGGAAAGTCGTACCCACGGGATGGCTTTTGATGCAATCTATCACGACCTAAACAGTAGTGGACTACGTACAAAACTGGCAACAGAATTTGTAAACGACTGATGTGAGGATTCCGGCAATGTCTGATGATTGTAACACGAGTGATATATTATTACAAAACTCGATATACCCAACTGTTACATTGGCTATATTTTGAAGAATTCCGCTTTATATTTCCGGTTTGATTTAATAAAAATGAAGTATTCTGATCATGAGTAATATAAGAGATACGTGTCAAAAAAATGCTGACTTTTATTTCCTAGATACTTTATTAAATACTGCTAGTTGAGTCTTGCAAGCGGATTAAAAAGAGTTTTTTGTAGAATTAGTATTTAAATAAATTTAACAAAAGATTTAGATAATACTGAACTATGGACTACTTTCCCATATGGGACTTTGAGTCAAATACATAACAGACGGGAACGAGTTTTTACAATTGTCTCCATACTATTTTACAATTGTCTATGCGATTACCCATCCATATTCTGACCACATTCAAAGTTGCTTCAACTACTGATCATTTCAACCTGGCTGTGAGTATCTCCATTATTCTTTCAATGTAAGAGATTGATGATAAAAAAAACTTCCCTAAACACGTTTCATACAAAGTAACAGACATAGTAAACATTGTAGCCACAGGAATTAACGAGCTCGTAAATCATAGTACCAAAGAATAATTTCAGTAGACTTGTTCCGGAGTTATTGCGTTTTAATTTGAAACAGACGGATCGAAATGAACGCTGCCCTCTGATCTAATTAAAAAGGAATGTAAGCGTCGCTAGTGGATTTAAGATTTTACTTTAAAAGTAACAGATTGCCTACTTTGTTCTAAGATCAAATAAAATATGAGTTGTTCTTACATATAAAGGAAGCGTTACTTACGAGTATCTGATAATATGACAACAAAACTTATAGTGTGTGCTGAGAAAGCCTTTCTCTAAAAACTGTGAAGTACTATAAATACCTAAAAGTTACTTACTTGTGGTAAGTCTTTGTCACAAGAGGCCAGTTATTCTACCGTAAAGCAGTACACTATGTTTCGGTTTGAAAGACACTGTAGCTAGTGATTATATCGAGATTCGCAACGCGTGAGCGAAGCCTACAAATGTATGGTGTCGCAAGCGGTCATGGCCTACGACAACCGGCTACCATCAGATGGGTCGTATGCTTGCTTGCCAACTTAAATAAAATAAATAAATAAATAAACGCTTCACAATAAACTTAGTTAAATATAGAAATTAAATACATTTAGCGGCCTCTTTACATCACTGCTAGGTGGTGGTTTTTCAGTTTTATGCAAAAGGCTTTAGTAGCATAATCAATGTCTTAGAAATATTTCCAAGATAGTTATGTTTCCTCATGATCTTTTCTTTAAATAAAAATAAAGCTCTCGAATACTTTCCGTAATTCCAGTTTGGTTTAACTCTAAATTTTCCATTGACTATGCTGTTTTAACTGCACTATTTTTTTTATTCTATTTGTTTGTAAACAAAACCTGAATTTATTATTATCAGAAAACTTGTTAAGGAAAACTAAATATAAAAAAGTAACAAAATAATATTGAAACTATCATTCGTGAAAAAAAATATCGATGGACAAATTAAGCTTTGTCACTGGCGAAAACACTTCTGTACATAATCTTATGCATGTCACTTAATTAACATTTAAAAAGAAACGAATTTTAATTTTATCCCTATTTTACGTCCATCAAGTTCTGTTTTCGTGCCAAAAAGTAGTCTCATCAATAGGTCTTATTCTTACTTACATTATTCCCAGTATTGTACGAGTTTTTTACCCAGAGTATTATTACTTTTGTCTGGATTTGACAGGTTGTTAGTTACCTCCGCAACTCTAAGGACGAACCAGTAACTCATTGGATAACAGCAATTTACTTATCAAGAGTTAAAGATTATTATCTATTATCAGATGGTATGTGATAATAATGGAGACCGACAGCTTAACGTGCTCTCCGAGTTAGGGTTGGGAGACCTACAAGGACAAACACCCAGACCGAAACAGATGTTTTTAAGACCTAGCCAAACATCTGCCCGAGAACGCCACAACGGTGTCAGTCTCATCAATAGGTATCGATTCCATAATTCATCGTAATCGGTTCAGTAAACCAATAATGCCCAGGCGCGGAAGCTCAACAAACAATCAAACAAACTCATACATTTCTGACATTAAATGGATAGTTTAAAATAGCTCCGTAGTTCATAATATTCACAACAAAGCACTTAATGAACCAACATTTTGTAGGCAATAACCCTCCACACGAGAACTGACAGTATGGGATGATGATTTAACAAAACACTTTTTGTTATTTAAAACAATGCAAGCAAATGACTCTCGTTGAGTACTCTGTTATTTTTTTAAACGAACAATCTGTCCCACCACCACGATATATTATATCAAAATGTGATTTAAATTTAATATCTTCACATGGAACTTTTTGTTAATGTTGACGACGTTGTGGCGCAGCGGTAGCGAACCTGCCTTAAACGCCACAGGTCGCGGGTTCGATTCCCGCTCGGAGCATAGTATGTTTGTATTGACCATGCAAGCAAATTTTCCGGTCTGGGTGTATTTGTCCTTGTCCTTGTATATGTTTCCGGACCCCCGACACAGGATATCACTATCCTAATGGGGGCCGTTGAGTGTGCAGGCGTTTATTATTATTATAAAATGTAAATAAGTTTACAAATTCATAAACTTGTTATTTTATAATTGAATTGTTAGATTTGTTATCTCTTAAGATCTTCCGTTCGATAGTATTGATTTTTTTATATTTAGCCTAGGGTGAGATGGCTCTAGATGGTAAAGGTAATTATAGTCCAAACGAGAATGCAGCTAATACTGTTCCAGAAGGCCACTCACGAATATGTATATTGAAATGAAATCCCAACTGAAGCATATTATAATTAACAAAAAAACATCAAAATCGGCTCACAAGAGGTAAAAATATCGCGTAACATATACAAACATACAAAAAATCTCCTATTTGAGCTAAGTTAAAAACAATTGTTATTTTAAAATAAACTATTTTACGCATTATAATAACAGGTTTGATGCTACCTATTTTACAAAAAAAAAATTCAAAACCGTAAAATACCCATAATAAGTAAGGTTTGGAATGTTGTATGTAAACTAGACCTTTTTAAAAAGGAATACAATTACGGTAAAAACGCTGAATGCGTAAAATTAAAAATTAAACATTAAAATTCTTGAATAAATTCTCACACGAACCACCATTACGTGAAATAATTTTGATTTAACTCTTTTCTTCATAAATGAAAAGCTCTTAATTTAAAGCGACCTATTACTCTTTGAATTACACTGCTATACAGTGAAAAGTTTTTCGCCCCCGATGCTATCGAGCGGCTTTCAAAATCCCGCATCATTTGCAGTTTCAAATTCAAAGGGCTTTAAATTCACAATAAAACCATATTAAAGCGTCCTATCCTCTGGACACATTGTACAGTGCGCATTTGTATCGCTTTTGAATTTCCAGTATTTCGGCTGGCTCTGGTAGGAACAAAATTCACGAATTGATCGTCGATTCAAAGGCTATTTCTGTTCGTTATTTTTTTAGGTTTGGAGACCCAAAGTATTAAAATTTATGACAAGCTCTTATGACAATATCCATTATAAAGACATAATATTTTCACTTTCCAGAAAAAATTTCATTGCAATATTTTCAACTCTAAAGCGTTACTTTGAGTCAAAAGCTATTTATCTAGTGAAAGGTGAACCTAACGAAGCCACAGGCGTATTTTGGCAGCGGATAGCTCGCGGCGTTAGCGGGAGCACTTTAAAATTTATCGAGTTTTCGTGTTACTACGCGTACTATTCCCTTCGCATGTTATATAGATGTACGTGCGTTTATATTATGTAATTGCAAAGGGCCTATGTAGTAGCTATAAAATGGAGATATCGTTTAGTAGAATTGCTGAATGTATTCTTAGATTACATTTTTAAAATTAAATATTTTGTATTTCCTATCAAATCGCACGCATAAATTGAATATTTGAAAAAAATCGGTGTAAGAGCAAGTTTAATTATTTATTATAAATTAGTTCTAATATTGCACAGAACACTTACATTACCCCCAGTCGATGCAATAGAGATACTTTAAGCTAAAAACCCAATAATCAATATCTAAAACTGCTTCACGACTCCGTATATAGAGTCCTCTATCTGTTAAACACGACTGTCTGTCTACATCGTTAGGTAATCAAATTAGTTTGCAGCGCTAACGAGCCCGTGACGGTCAGACTCGCCTGTGACTTGTTTGCTAAAGTAAAGATAGATGCAAAACAATTGTGTGATTTTGTAAAAACGTCCTTGCTGTACATAAGCATAAAAATAAAATTTTATCGTGTTATACCAATGCATCGTCAGTGGTGACAAAATTAATTTTCAAAATTATGATCATTACAGTGTCCGGGATTTTTAATCAAAATCGTCGTAGAAACGTTATTTATACCGGGGAGCAGTTGACTCTACTTCACCTGATGATAAGTAGAAGTAGAGTCCAAATACGAAGGCTGTCAAAACATTACAGAAGGTGAATTGCTGTAGCCACCTTTGGCTGACCTCGAATCGACGAACAAAGACGAGCATTCACTTCAGGAACTTGACACCAGCGTACGGTGGTAGTTAACCAGGGATTTAAGTCATACTCGTACCACTAGCAAGGATATTCATAATAATATTTTATTTAATGAAGATCCTTTTCTGTGCGTTTGTACAAAGACATCACGGACAATAAAAACAAAACACTATCGCATGCACATTTACACCCTATCAGTTGGAAATGAAAAAAGACGAATTTCCGCTGGGAAATAAATGTTCCAAACGGGATGATACAATGACAACAATTGTCGACCACTCTTGCCTCATTAGTAATAAAAGAAAAAACAATTAAGCACTCTTCAGTATTCACCTGTACAAAGTTGTATTTGATATCTACTCATCTATCATTTACTTTATTGCTTTGTAAATAAAGCTCATTATTACCAGTTTCGATGTTTTGTAGGAGCAAATAAGCATGCTCTTAACCATACATGCGATTCTGCTACTCGAGGCTATTCCTTTATGAGCATTGTGACTTTAATAAAGTCTGAATGGCATTGTTCTCACACGCCAAAGGTTGGTGAATGTTCGGGATGTAAGTTAAATACATTTATAATTTCCATCCGCCCGCAAAAGAGTAGATTTAAGTATACATTATTATTTATGAACTATTCGCATAAAAGTTATAAAATAACTATACTGTAGGCGCTTGGAATATAATAGCTTAATGGCAGCTTTTAGACATGGTTAGAATTAAACATATTCTAAAGAATATTACATACGTTGCAAATTTAATCCACTAGAAAAAGTGTTTTACACATTTTACTAAACGATAATTAACGAAAGGAAGTCTCAGAATTGAGTCACAATTACAAAGTTTAGAGTCATAGAAATTATATCATTAAAAGATCCTACATTAAGGAATTATCCAAAAACTGTCTGACTTCATGGATATAGTGTGTACTTCATTTGTGAAAACTACACTAAAGTTAAAAACACTTCAAGCAACAAACAATAAAAGCAACTGAGGTTTGATGACGACGTTTTCACGACATTTACCAGACGAGAATGAACATCAGGCCGTTGTTTTCATTCACTTAAAATAGTACAAAGAATATTCGCATTTATCCTTATACACCTATGATTTAAATTAGTATGAACCCAAATTACATCATGCAGTCTAAATATATTTAGTATACGTAAATATATTGACCTGAATCACGACTCGTGTTGGATTGATTACGAGATAAATTGAGAAAACGCGCATTGACATCTCTTCTCGGAATCGATAACTATTAAATACAAATTCAAATTCTTCGATTCTATATTGACAAGTTTATCAAGACATATAGGAACGTCAAATCTTATTATTTGATAATAGTGCTAAGGTTGGAAATTATTCGGAAATTTACAAATCTTTTTGTTATTAGTTATATCTTCAATTTTCAATTACGAAAACAAAACGCTATGCTTTGGACAGCTTTGGTGCTACCGCCTTTACATTAATATTTCTATCAGATACGTTTGTTTCATACAGCATTGAATCATAAGAAAAATGATATTAATCGTAAGTAAAATTTCACTCTTTAATATTACAATATTGTTTTAACGCGTTTGTAATTTAATATTCAGTTCCAAGAAATCTTATAAAATATTAGCTCAAAAGAGAATTTATCGTCAGTTTTTAATTTCACAATTGAACTGAAATTTAAAGATCCTTCTATTTCAGGAACATTTTACGTCACACTTAACTTGGTTACACACCACTCCGTGGAGTGATCGTAAATAAAATGGCGACGGCTTAAACGTTTTTTCCATCTAGTTGTTTAAGAATTGTACTTCTCGTAAATCTCTGTAATAGGCGTCTTATGGAGAGGCATTTTCGGAGACCACCTACATTTCTTCTATTTATAACAAAATTAAGGCATATGCTGTCCAGAATGATGTACCAAATTCTGAATTTGTATAGTTTTTGTAATAGTATTTTGTAAATGGAGTAATTCCCGTTTTCAATGATTCATATAATATCTTTTTAACTGCCTATTTTTTCACAGCGAGTTATGTAACAGCAGAGAACAAAATAAGTTAAGAAAAACCATAGACCACTATGAGTCTCGAGAACATCGAACATCGATCAACAATATTATCTTTATTTTATTAAGTGCTGCTAACAAATCGTTATAATCTGACAAAATTAAAAGTTTTATTATAAAAATCTTTCGTCTAAGCTAAGCTATTACAAAACAGTATTCAGATAAATCTAAGCTGTAACCACATTCCTTGCTGTATGCCATTATAAAATTCATGCTAATTGCAAGGGGCGAAGTGACGGCCCATTGACGGTGTCACCCAGTAATGGCTTTTAAGAAATGTAATAAATTATTCTACGCCCGACGCCACGCGCCGCCAGGTGACGCGGGGGTACGTTGTCGTATGGTTCAAGTATCAAGATTAAAATATTTAAATTGCAGCAACAGCGCAGCAACTTGACGTAATAGTATTAGTACTGTTGCGTTTCGTTCAAATGTTGGCGCTGTCATTGGTTCCAATAATTTTCCTCCCATTCTTCTTCGACCCTTGATCTCATACGGTACGTCCACATGAGGTTGCCTTTTCTTTGCTAATAAACAGATCGTTTGCTTTGTTGATGACGCAGGCCTTTAAGACGTTGTAGCGCAACGGTAGTGAACCTGCCTTGACCGGCATTTGTAGCTCACGCTTGGGACATACCTTTGTATTGACAATACAAGCCGGTGTTCCAACCTGGGTGGTTGTTCGTGTTTTCGTGTTTCCGGACACAGGACACATAACTATCTCTTTATTTATTTGACGGAGGGAGGTGTTATATCTCGGCAAAACTCTTCACCGTCCGACATTATTGTGGGCAAAATGTGGGTACGGGAAACAACCGAATACTACAAAATCACTTATTTGATTTAATGTGAAATATGCAACGAGTCGTAAGACAGTTCCTATGATGTTGTTAGCACGGCGGCTAGCACTGAAGTGTAGTGTCGCCGGTCGCGCGAACGCATCTAGGCTCCGTCGAAGCGTTGTCTCGATGACGCTTGCGGCTCGTTGTCAAATCAGCTTCCATGTTGTAGTGTCGATAGTCAAAATAGCTCCCGTACTAATGACTTCTCGGACATATTTATTAATGCCTGTTTGCCCCATAAAACACGAATACCAAAATTCTTTAGACTTGTACCATATATCCATAGCGCGACATGGTCTCTTATCGTTCTGAGAATTCATCTTTTACAATGTATTTCACAAAAAAAAACCTATCTTTGAGAGGGCGATTTGGTTTGCTTTAATCATTGTGAGATATTTAGTACGACGCAGAGCATAGTTACTTATTTTTTTTTCGACGCCACTTTTCACGTTTTTTCCTGTTTACCATTCGTTGGGTGCGTTTTTATTTATATACGAAAATAGTATTTTATGTGATAATTTATTTAAAAAGGGCTTTAATATTATAATAAATTATAATTTAAGGATAATTGGATGAATTACGTAGTGTATTTTAATATTACAAGTCTATTTTGAATTATTTTTGATACATACAAAATTCCTCTGGTTATTTTAAGAATAGTTTGAAGAATTCTAAAGATAAAGACCTTATCAACTTAGTATTAACTGCGGCCATTGAATATTCCTCTTATTTATTATAATCTATAATAAGATAATTGTATTGATCATTGAAAAAAATCCAATTGCTTATCTTATAGATCTTAAACTAGTACTCAGAATTTTTTTTTATAGTTATGTTATATATTCGATTTTGAGAGTTTTGTTAAGGAGTAAACTATAATAAGAACCAAAATAATATATAGCATTATTTTAACTTTCACAATATTACGAGGACTACTTCTTCTATTCAATAGGACTATGACTATTGGTGGGGTAGTTTTCGTCTACTTGAATGTGAAATGTAATTCGAATGCTTACTTAACGAATTGTACTTTAACTTCAGAGTAGTAGAAGTAATCGAATAAAGAAAATATACGAAATCGCTTCAGAAACTATTACATATATCCCGTAACGTAAATAAAATCACACAAATCGAGAGGTTTCTTCTTTTCGAATACAGAATAAAACAAAATCATTATGACAAACACAATTTATTCCACGCAAACATTTGAATAGCGCATATTAACTCAGATTATCCGTCGTCAAAAGTTGCGTCTAACAAAGACAGACGGGCGTTGGAGTACGCTAATTCTGGTTTAAAAATCACTTTAATATCGCCTTTATTTCATTCAACATAAGGTTTATATAATTTCATGGGGTCAGTGATATACTCATGGGATGGCATCAATCCTCGTTAATAATTAAGAGTGTCAAGTTACGTGCGGTGGGGCAGGTACGAATAGAAGGGTACCGAGTTTAGCGAACTGTCATATGTAACTGTCATATGTTTTATAAATGTCGTTATAACGAATTGTTGGCAATTACGAGTAAGTGAAAGGTATTGGTCTTTTATAAAATATGATTTGATACGGTTTATCAACAAATAGACTAATTTTAAACTTTTTATTTATTGGTTATGAAAACCAAACCATAATGTTTATTTCTCTTCGATTTCTTAAGGAAACCAAAACCCAGAAATCAAATCCCCTATGCCCTTAAAATCAACTGTTTCCCTTTCCAAGGGGGAATCAGCGTTTCTGAATGTGAAAAATCGACATTTAATAGGAGGTCGGCCATTTCGCAAATGGATGCAGTTTCGTAACTGGAAGGGTGATGATTTACGCGACTTAAGGTCTTGAAAGACCAAGGGTCGTCATGTCCAATTTTTCAATGCAGAATCACAGCTTTCGTTCATGTTCCTATGAAACAAATATCATTTAATATTCAAGGAATAATCTAATAAGGTAAAAGTAAATGATATATTGCACTATATAATATATGGATGTAATATGTGAATGTATTGCGTATATTATAAATTAGATACAAAGGTAAAATACTTTACTTTTTAAAGATATTGGGTAATGATAGTGAGTTTAGTGCTAGCTTGCATTGCCAGCTCACGTATTCTCTCCTTCCTATAATCTGGGTTCCTTCAAACGAGGCATAAAGAGGAATCTTACGGGAAGGCAGAGCGAGGGTGACTAACCTACCGCAACTTTATTAGCCGCCTTCGCGTTCGGACTTTGCTACCACTTACCATCACGTGGAGTAAAGTCATTTGCCCTCCTAAAAAAAACAACTAAAAACTCTGATCCAATCAAGAGTATGCCAAAGCTAAGTATTATATATGTGTTTTTATTAAATATCAACATAATAGTAATAATATAATATAAACATTTAAATGAAAACACTTCTCAAAGAACAAAACGTGAATGTAATACAGCCCTCAACGAACCAAAAACAAACAATGTTCCATTGTGTACATAATGCATGCAACAAGAAAAACGCATGTGTAATTTCGCATGAAATTCGGTCAGTCCGCAACTCGCTATATAGAGAAAGCTTGTTTCCACTGAAAGCAACATCACATGTCAAACAACAGGCTGCGACGTCTCCAGGAAGAGACATACGGGAAGTACAGGGAAACATTCAGTGACGTCACGAGATTTATTTCATAAGCGCCAGCGTTTACTTTACAAAATCATCGAGTATAAATATATAAATAATAAATGTCAATGTAAGTACAGCTTACTGTCTGTTATGCTTTCACGCTATAACCACTGAATAGATTTCGATGAAATTTGATAGAGACATATAAATATGCTACCTTTTATCACGAAAAAAGGCTTTAAGGCGATTAAATAGGGAATGAAAGTTTGTTGTGGAATCAATTATTACTTTATTCTACTAAACATGCCTCATTCAAAATCATTATTCACGCGATTGAAGCCGCGGTCTGAAGCTAGTACCAAAAAATTGCATACACAATTCTACCAAGATTTTGAGAATATGCTTGCCGAAGTTATATATAGTAGACAGTATCGAAAATCAACAAGCTTTCCTAGCAATTCTATATATAGGAAACTATTGCTGAAATTTGGCAACGACACTATTTATAGGTAATTGTAGTGATCGGGATGTTTATTTATAATTTTATTGTATGCCTCCAAAGGAGTAGCTACCAATTTGGGAGCCTTGGCAGTGAAGCGCTATTTAATATTCATAGAATGCCATTTGCCTTTCCATATCAACACATCAAAATATCGAAGGGACGTATCCTTATAACCTGTGCCGTAAAACATTAAAGTATTACTTACGCCGCCATTTTGAGATTACCCTACGCCGAGTGTGTGCAGTGTGACTTAATTTATTGCTCACGAAAGTGTTTGAATTGTTAATGTTTTACTTGTACTTAGAACGTGGACGACTAACGTGTGAGAACTAGAAGTTAATAAAAAAGAGAATTCTCTTAGCTTACATATTTCAGCGTCGGCGTAATCTGGCGCGAAAATCGCTATAAAATATTTCGTTGTTTAGTCTAGACGGGGTATTTTAAACTCATTTCTCAAATTTTTATATTTCGGTAGACATATTAATGTATCAAATAAATAATAGTAGCATAAATTGTAAATATGAAATATTTTAAAAATAAATACTGAGATACTGTACAGAAGTTAAATAACTAATTGTATTTATGTGTAATACCTTGTTGGTGGGTCTATAAGTTATATTTTTCTAAACTGCTATTTTACTGAAATAAGAGTCAATAAAATATCTAAGATACCAAATTTAAAGCATCTAAATAATTTTAAACTTCTGTATAGATTAAATAAAAAGCAATAAGCACTCGAAACACTTAATGAAAGTGACTACGGACTTCAATCTTCAGTAGCAGTAATAAAAACTGACCAAGTGAGTGTCGGACTCACACATATAGGATTCCGCACCACTATAAAGTAAAAACATCGAGTTTTTTGTATGGGGAACTGCTGTATTTTTACTTTTTGCATCTATTTAATTTTAGTATTTAATGTCACACTGGTGGTAGGTCTTTTGTTGCAAGAGGCCGGCTAGGTTGGTACCACGGCAGTGTCCAATATTCTGCGCCAAATAGTAGTGCTTAGGCACTACTGTGTTCCGGTTTGAAGGGCATTGTACGCTAGTGAAATTACTGGGCGAACGAGATTTAAGAACTAAAATCTCGAGGTTGGCAACGCGTGAGTGGCACCTACTAATGGTGCTGCAAGCGCTCATAGGCTGCGGCAGCCACTTACCATCAGGTGGGCCGTATGCTTGTTTGCCAACTTCTAACATAAAAA
Organism: Hestina assimilis; assembly: GCA_023373885.1. Classification (NCBI taxonomy): domain Eukaryota; kingdom Metazoa; phylum Arthropoda; class Insecta; order Lepidoptera; family Nymphalidae; genus Hestina; species Hestina assimilis. Next base: position 8,980,436 of record CM041747.1, on the reverse strand, counting down.
AAAAAATGTTGTAGCGGCAACAGAACTACACATTTTGTGAAAACTCACATTTACGGTTCGTGAAATACCTATAGCAGGCTGAAAGACGGACGGACCGACGGACAGCGGAGTTTTAGTAAATTTGGAATCCGTTACCAACGGAACCCGTTGAGTACAGAACTCTAAAAAGCGCGCTTTATAACCTCGTTGAGGACTTGTGAAACTCAGATTCATAAAATTCAATGTCAAATTAATATAAGACTATTTTTCTTATTAAAAAATAATAGGAATTTATAAAATTATAAAGAACACAAATATATCGTGTAACATGATTAACTGCCACATATTTCTTAATTGTTGCAGTCAGTTGATAGGAATGACACACTCATTATCAGGTGCGCTCACTGATCGGTAAACGATCGGTGAGTCAAGCAGCTTTAGGAGCGGTCAGTCTAGAGCAAACGGGTAGGAGGCTCGCCTATTGTTAAGGGATTACTGCCGCCCATGAACATAAGTAACACCAGAGGCCATGCAAGTGAGTTGCCGAATTTTAAGGAAGGAATAGATCTGAACAACTCTGACAATAAGTTGGCAACTAACCACAACATAAGAAGTCAAAATGAATAATTCCTTAAGGATATAAGGCTTATTACAGTCCAATAATGGAATTAATACTCTCATTTATATTGAAGGAAATATCCCCTAAAGATTGTACAATAATTTCGTACCTAATATCTTAATGGAGTTCCCACGGGAATTTTATTCGAGGATATTGTAGGACTATGTATTAATTTATTATTTTTTTGTTCTTTTACTTGTGGCCATCCCTGGCTTCATTTTCGATGACAGTTATGGCGTGTTGGTAGCTAGCCTGCTATTAGTCTCGACGGTCGCGGGTTCGATTACCGCTCGGGGTGTCTATTTCTATCGATCTTATAATCTTTAAATCTGATAGTAATCGTTAAGTCTGGATATGTAATTTGCTCTTATTCCATGTTACTGGTTCAACTTTAGGATTGCGGAGGTCAGGTGGCAATTGCTCTATGTAAAGACCAGTAATCTATCAAATCCGGATAGGAGTAAAAAGCAAACGGCAAACGGGGTTAATGCTAGGAAGAAGTACCTAGCTTCGATTGTAGTCTTTAGGAATTTTATCAATATTATATCAATAATAAGGCAACAATATTTTTAAGGCAATATTATTTATACTTTTACGATATTCAACTATTCATGTAAACTAAAAATAGTTTGTCACTAAAATTGGTAAGAAAGTGAATAGAAATTTCTCTTTTCCCAATCAAATTAGGAGGCAGACGCCTGAGGAGATCCCTTGTCAATCAAATAACACTTTCTTTTTGTATTATGTGATGTATTGGACAGTTTATTGACTTGAAATTACATTTATAGTATGCTTTTGTGCTATAGTACGTGAATTGTTCAAAGTTCTCTAAGGAATTTTATTTGTTTGGGTTAATATTATAGATATGCGATTTAAGTGCAAAATATCCTCGTGTATTAGCATAGAGCACCAGAACTAACGCTGTATTGCCTTCTTTGCACTTCTCCTTAACCCGCCCTCTCTTCTCTTACAAATTATCACAGGTAGAATGAAAGTAATGCTAGTCTAGAATGCTAAGCTAGTATTCTTGGTAAACACTAGCCATCCGCTGCACCCGCCTGAATAACGATTTTAATACAAACTTTGAACCCCATTTTCAGGGCTGGTAATATTAAAACATGTGTTTCTTTATTTTTAATAGTTATTGTTGTTCGCCAAATCTTCATACAACCCATACAAATTTTCAACTCCTCTTTCACCCCCTTTAAGGATTGAATTTAGAAAATCTTTCCATAGTGATTTGCTTGTTAGTTGAGTGCGGTTACTTTTTAAAAACAACCCATGTGAAATGATACAGCTTTCTACGTTCAAGGGTTTAGGCTGATTGTTTATATGTCAATCATGTCTTCTCCTTTTAAAAGATTTTTTATATAATAATAATTATAAAGATACGGTAGCAGATTTTCATCTCTGTAAGAAATATTTATTATTAAATATTTTTTTATATTACACTCTCTTTCGTATTTAATAACGTTTCTATACAATATTCGTATTTGATCACGAGAACGTTTGCCAAAGGTAAATTGACATTCTTATCTCGTATCAACGAAGCCGTAGCTCCGTCAACCCCCTAATTATCGTCTGTCGGTCTCGATAATGAGAAATTGGTTTACACACTGCTTCAAAGGCTAAGAAACACATCTACCATATAATATTTTTACTTAATGATTTTAACAAATAAAACGTTGTCAAGTTTATTACTATATAAATTAAAAAATTAGCTTTTATTTAAATGCTCTAAAAATAAGAACATACAACATTAAAAAAACAAGCATTTATTATTTTAATTATTTTAAGCTGTTATATAAATGAAATTAAATCAAATCCATTAATTTATTACGAAAATATATTAATTCCTGTTACGATATTTTGCCATTCTGGATTCATGACGAAGAATAGAAATGAAGCATATAATATTCTATGAGCTAATAGCCCGTGTGTAAGAAGGAATCGTCGTTGGGTAATTGGGGCACAGAAATTGATCGTTCACGAATGCGGGCTGAATCGCCTGTTGATATCAGTCTTATTACTCTGTATTTAAACGCGATGGTGACAATTTATATATCTTGACAGTTATATCTCAATATATTCATTGACGACCAATCACTAACAAAGTTTATTACATATAGATTGGCTACAATCATCGTCTCATTCTTTTTTTATATTGTACTCAATTAGATTCTATTTTTAAGTACGAAAGAATCTGTACTCAGTCTCATTACCATTCTGTATATACAACAGAGAGAGCTCCCAAATGTACCGTCGCCAAACGTACCGCCCCCAAAAGTACCGTAAGAACAGAAGAGGTGCAGTGGTGTTAAGAGACGATTTTCAGACATGTTAACACTTACGTACCTATTTCATTTTGACCATGCGCTCACTAAAGGCCCATAAAGTAATGATTGCACATGGGCGCTACATGGGCTAAAGTCGCCTCTATATAGTATAGCACTTTCTTGTTCGAACTGAAAATAACAAGGCTCTCCTACTACAATATTTATATTTGTAAAATGTGTGATTGGATTCTTACATTGATTTTTCACCTCACTCAGGACACATATATATATATAGCATGACTAGCTATATTTCAACATAATATTATGGTATTATTATATTATTATGATTATCTTAAAATCTTATACATAAGCAAATTGTTTTACTAACCCCAAAGAAAACACATATTAAAACACAGCACTGAAGATGGCGAAAGTGATAATGGAAAGATCATTATCCATCGACTCTTTAATGGGAATTGGTTCGTATTTCGGAATATTTATGGAATCTATAACTAATTATTTTGTGGATTTTATTTGATTATATTAAATTAATAACTATATAGTTAACTAAACATATATAATATGTTCTTAGAAAAACACTAACGAAAGTTTTCCGAATTCTAATTTCGTTATACGAGCAACGTCGATATTTCTTAGTTTTAACTTTTGCCTGGTAAAATATAGTATTTTTCCTTGCTGTCTAGATGGTTTTGTGTATAAAACTATCTGGTCAGGTTACTTACGGTTTGTTATTTACGGCTTTCTGGAGAATTGCCAGTGAAACAATGACAATATTTGTTTCATGTTTATCCCAAAATTTATCCGTCAGCTTACTGTTTAACAGACACAGTATTTTTCTGTTGTGACTGGTTCGATTTGGCCTCGTAAAAGACTGAGGTAAGAGTTTCTTTTTATATTTATATTATTAAAAAGTGGTGTTAAATATTGTGATCTTTTAATATAGATTATAGACAAAGACGGTCTATTCTGTTTAGTCTACTTTAAAAAGTAAGATAAAATTCTTATACGTATATTTTTTTAAATACGCGATACATTTAACATTTAAGGACCGGTTTTAATAATTGTTTTTGATCGCATAGAGAGTCTTACTTTGCCAATATTAATTTTGTGCTGATCTGATCCAGGATCCTATTCAGACAAAGAACACTCTTTAAAGCAAAAGCAAACCCTTGATCAATGCATTTAAATTTACACTAAGCCTTTTTAGCTCTCCAAGATTACAATGAACATAAACATATCAAAAGACTCAGAAGAAAAACTCTGTATACTTGAAAAAACTCATAAATGCAGAAGCAATATTTTCAACACGCTATCACAACTCTTAAACTTCATTTTAACATATAACACTTTTATTGTTATTTAACTTTATAGCACTTACAGGAATGTATAAAGGTTTTTAAAACATAAACAACATTGAATTAGGTGTTTTGTTCACGCTAAAATCCAATTAAAAGTGTTAACGATGTCCACTGAATTAATGCATGAAACGATAGTAGCTAGTTTCACAGCTATTTAACTTTATAGGTAATATATTCAGTTAATTCTACAGCTTGTCCCGTTACGATGGTAACATTGGTGCGATAAAAAGTGTTAAAGGATAGCTAATGGTGGGAATAAATTTAAACTAATATTGTGCTTTTCAATTATGTCGGATTATGATTTTCCGGTGTTGACCATTCAATAAATTACCAAAATTAATAAATTAACGTATTAACTTAAATAATTAATGCCTTCTTTACTATCTAAGAGAAATAGTGATATATTAACAAAGCATTATTTTTTAGCAAGTTAACTTTAATCAATTGGTTGTTTTCTTACAAAATGTTTTAGACAAAATAGTAGCATACGTACATTATAAACTTTTCCCATTAAAACAACTTTTATTCAAAACACATTTTAAAAATATAAAATTATGGTGACATTTATTAAATAATAAATTTCACACCTACCGCCTAATGTTTGAGAATGAGGCAAAAATGTAAACATTGCTCCCTATCAAAGAATTTACGACGCTTTAAAGCATCTTCGCGGCTGGTGATAAAGAATTTTAAGGTGAAGAGCGTCCTTTGAATGTGGAAGATTTGTGTGTGTTCAAAATGTTCTTTATTATTACTTAACTTTTTTTTCATAAAGAGTTTAAATCCGATAGAATGTAATGTGTGCGAATCTCTGTTTAATAAATGTGTTGGCGCATGACGAAGTATAGAACCTATTTAATGGGTTGGATTAGAAAGACAATATTTCAAAAGATGTCATTCTAACGGAGTGTCACAATGATGGTTACTTCAATATTTCACCATACAGAAAATTATTGTCGTACCGCATATAAAAGGACGAATGTTTGAAATCCGACGTAGTAGTTACAGTGCTGTGCAATTTATTATGTTATCTAGTAAAGGGATTAAGAGCATTGTTGGTTGCAATAAGTTGTTCATAATGTTAACCAACTTAGACGAAATTAACAAAGGTTCCTTAACTATCAGGCTATCCTTAATTTAGTTTTGATCCAAAATGAATATTGATAAAACCACAGGCGTGGTTTTAAATATGTGTTTACTGTTGTATGTGGCTTTTAATGCAGAGGCTTCAGGTACAATCGCGGTGTCAAGTGCAAATCAGTATAATAATAAGTAATTTCCCGGCATGAAAGACGCCTGGAAAATAAGCTACTTTTGCAAAGAATATTGACGTGAAGTAGCAGGATCCATACTGTTGTATATAATTCGAGGACGAGAGTTCCAAGGTTCTTCAATGTTCAAGCTCCTTGGGTGACAAAGCAAAGTGATACTCTGATCTTCTTCTTTCTATCTGACTACCATATATTAGGCATAATCATAAGTGTTACGCGACACACGTAAATGTACTCTTAAAAATATTTGTACATAAATAAGTTTAATTTTTACAAGAAATTTTCGGACATAAGCAATCTAAATGTTTACACTAGTTAATCGTTGCATCAAAACATTCATTAACTTGCTGACGTACACTTTGCCAAGTCGAGTTATATATCTACATATCTAATACAGAAAATAAACAGTCCGTCAATCAAACGTATTCTATCTATCTATCTAGTGGCTTCATACAAATTCGGTCACGTTGGCATTAATGTTGCTTATACAATATTTATAAATATTTTTTACTTAATCAAACTTTACATTGCATATACGAATTCTTGATTATGTAATATGTCAAAACAAACTCATAATTTTTAATTCAGTTATATTATTCCGATTACTTATTAATTATTTATTTCAAATAACATAATTATTATGCGTTTTATGCTTTCTAGTTTATTATACGGTAGATGTTATCGTAACCTGAAAACAGTCCTGAAATCTGATCGCAACGCTGCTTACTGGATTTAATTGTAAATCTAATATATCCATTGAACCAAACATATAAATATGGCTACGCCGTTTAACAGGAGTTCTTTTTTTTGAATGTGTGTTGCTGTTGGCCCTACTGGCCTTGACAGCGTCACCGGATGGGGGAGCCGAGTACTGAGACTCAGCCGTGAAAAAGAGATAGCCTTCGCAGGGGTCCAAATTGATTCTGTCCTTGCGGTGCCTCCTGCGAGGCCCAATCACGGCTAAAGACGTCTTCGGGAATGGAGGAAACGCTCTAAGCGCTTTCTAGTCAATGGACTCTAGAAAAAAATGAGTTCCGTGACTAACAAACGAACAGAAGATTTATACTATAAAGATTGAAGAAAAGATTGTCACTTTCGACGTCATTACTGGTCTATTTTGTCTTGCATCGGAGTGGTATTCCGATTAAATATATGTACTTATCTCACTCCTTTTTCGATACATATCTTTCTTTTGATTTTATGTAACTATGATAAGAGAAAATAATTGACACCGTTGTGGCGTTGTGGGTAGCGAGTCTGCCTTCAGTCTCGACGGTTGCGGGTTCGATTCCCGCTCGGGCAGATGTTTGTTAAAATTTCTGTCTCGGTCTGGGCGTTTGTCCGTGTGGGTCTCCCCACCGTGTCTCGGAGAGCACGTTAAGCTGTCGGTCCCGGTTGTTATCAATAACATCTGATAATAATCGTTAACTCTTGATAAGTAAATTGCTCTTATCCAATGAGTTACTGGTTCGCCCTTAGGGTTGCGGAGGTCAGATGGCAATCGCTCTGTGTAAAAACTAGTAACATGTCAAATCCGGATAAGAGTAATAAGCAGACTCTGGGTACATAAAAAAATACCGGGAATAATGCTAGGATGAAGAAGATGATAAGAGAAAATAATTATAGAAAATATATCAACGCTATATCACATTTCAATCATACAAACATCCTAAGAGTCTTTAGAGATGGAAGTGTGTCCTCTTTAATCTAACACCTCACTAATAAACGGGAAACATAGTTGGTTTGTTTATGGAATAGTTTCCTCTAAAGATAAAAGTGATAGAGAGAGCCGCCTGGCCTTTGAAGCATGCTATGATAGCAGACGAAAAAGCTTGTGATGAAATCGGTCAGATGTCAAACAATGAATGAAGTTGTTTAGGCTATCCGATTATTACATTGACGCATGTATTAGTGGCTTAAATAGATCTAATGTAAATAATTTGATAATTTCCATTGAATTTTGGTGAAATTAAACTATTGTAGTAAACGGTAAAATATATAGGATAGATTAAAATAGATTTAGAAAGTTATAACAAAATACTCTGACATTTAACTAATTTATTTTATAGATAAGTTACTACGCGTAATAAATATTTTAGCTTTCAAAAATTAAAAGATACAATTGAAATTCTTAAGCAAAATAAAATGTATTCTAGTCCACACAAATATCATAATACATCGCTTTATCTATAATTGTATCTACATAGTATAGTATTATTTTCTTTGAAAACATAAACTGTTTATTATATTAATGTTGTTTGCGCTAATCAATAAATAAATAAACATAAATAAACGCTACACAATCAACGGCCCCCATTAGGATAGTTACATCGTGACAGACCGAAACGTATGCCTGTATGATCAGTGCAAACATCTGCTCCGAGCGGAGAACCAAACCCGCGACCTGTGGCGCTTAAGGCAGGTTCGCTACAATTGCGGCGCAATTTCGTTGTATATATTATTGAATTCATTAATGCAAAGTTAATTGCATCACAAAAAAAAATACATTTATATTTAAAATAAAATAAAATAATAAAATGCACTCCTTTAGCTTTAATATTAAACCTAGAGAAACGTCTACTAAAAACAGTCTCAACATTATAACTTCAGTTGTATTTTATAAAACACTTCTTTGAATACTAAAGTTTGCCGTCAATATTTCTACCAAATCCATTTTAAATATTCTTTTACCTCAAAGATACGTTTTAAAAGAGTTGTCTCATCATTTTTCAAACTGGATGGAAAGTGCTTCTGTTAAACCCAAGCGGGTTGCAGACTACATTGAGTAAAATAACGAGATATACGAAACGATAACGAAAAATTATATTTTATGAAATAAGTATGTCATGTTACAATCCAGCAGTTCTCTTCAGCTTCACGAGATTTCCACATAGGATTGCTATAAAAATTGACATGCAATTTCCTTCGATTTATAGTCAGATATTCAAGGATTTTCTTAGCCAACATCTTCCGAACTATAAAATCGTGACAAATTTCAACTAAAAACTTGCTAGTTCTAAAGATTTTGTGCTAATGATGTGATTATGTGAGTGTTGGTATTAGGTTTATGATGGCTACTGTCTTCACCATAGAAACCTTAATAAATAGGTATAATGAAGTCGCATATCAGAGTGACCTCGACGCCACATTTGTGACTTATGAAACACGAGTTGTGTGCGTACGCGTCAGTGTCGTTTATACACTACGCTTACCATTGCTGTTTAAGCTATCCAATTACCAGAGTGGTACAAATTCAAGTGGTAATGTAATGTGAAACTAACGATAACTTCGTACTCTGTGTATTTAGTAGTGTCATTTGGGTTGGAAAAATATATAATAAAATCTTACATTTTACCATTCGTAGTCACTAATACTTATTACATCTGTTTACTTTAGGTGATAACTGAAATATGCATCAAAGAAAGTTCCAACAGACAGTCAGTCAGACCAAGCGTTGTATCTTCGTCTGCTCTATTTATCTTTCAGTACATTTCGTGTACGTCAGACAGAAAAAAACTATCCACTTCTAACTTTTCTTACTTAAGCAAATATTTGCGTCTCGAGTCTGGTTACTTCAAAATCTATATTAGAAATCGACGGTCTACTCGGGGGGGAAACTTTCAAAGCTAAAGAGAAATGTCATTAGCTTGGACTAGTCTATCACGTGCGGTGGATATCGCCCTGAATATTAAAACGATATAATGGAACTGAAAATTGGAATTTTTCTTCTATTTTTGCAGATATTGAAATTTGTTTCATATTCTGTTAACTATGTGAGTTAGAGGATTGCGGTAATTATTAGTTATTGTATCTCGTTTGAATTTTCGAATAAAAACTTCATTCTATAATAAACATAATTGCATCTTTGTGGTGTAGTCAATGTTAGGTACTTTTTTATTTGTACTTTTGCCTGCTCTTACCTAAATGGTCCCGAAATACCGTACCATTTTTTTAAGTATGTGTGTTTATCTACGACGGGTGTTATCCTTAACGGTTTGATGGATTTTGATCAATAACTTGTCATAAGATTGATTTTATTTGTGGAGTAACATATTAATATTCAAAAGCTATGTTCTTGTATTCTTATTTTGGTTGTCATAAAATCTAGCAAAACTAGATGCTAGTTGGATATATTTTCATATTGAGAAGAATTGTTGTAGTAAGTAGTAGAGCTATGTACCTCCCAGCACAAAGGGGAAAAACTACTCTTTGACAGAAAATCGGGGTAAAGTAACGGTATCAGTAGGTTACATTTCGAGCGAAGAGTGAGAGCGCCGGAGGCCCAATTTCCCACCCTCTGTTCCCTTCATTTTTGCCCTTCTCTTCTGTTCCTTAGGTTGGCTACTCATCTGTGATACTTTAGGTATCGCAAGCGTTCATAGGTTGCGGTGACTGTTAACCATAAGGCGGACTATATGCTTGTTTGCCATTCCATGAAATAAAAAAAAACAGAAATGAAATAAAACAAAAATTGGCAGGGATTTTAAATTCGTATAAGTTCTATTACAAGAAAATTTAGACCAATAGAGCTAGATATACTTAGTTAAATCTTTGTAAATGTTAAGTCGAGGGGCGTCAGAGCGTCGACCGTGACCGACACGCTTTTGCTTCCGAAATGTCGACTTATAGTGTTGAAAAATTCGCTACCGTGTTTATATTTTCAATATAATCTTCTTTATTACTTCAATATATTTATTACTTCAATATTATAAAACTATCTAAACAAATGCTAAGTACTAAATTTTATAAAAATGAAACATATTGTAAAGACTAGATTTTAAAGAAGAAATTACAAACAATCATATAAGTAAGACTAGCCCCGCCCGCGGCTCCGCTCGCGTGGTGTACAGATTTTTCTTTACCGCAGAGAATAGGTTTCTTCTTTTTCTAAAATTCTAAAATAAAAGTCCAAAGTTACTCCTAATAATATCAGCTTTAGCAATGCAGTGAAGGTCCTCTATAATCTTCAATTTCATTTATTTGTATAGATGTATAGATTAATGTTATGACGACGACTGTCTTAACCCACACACCCGTTACCCGCCACTGGTCTTTCACGGTTTCGATTCCCGCTCGGAGCATAATTTGTTTGTATTGACCATGCAAGCATATTTTCCGGTCTGCGTGTATTTGTCCTTTTCTTTGTATGTGTTTCCTGACCCCCGAGACAGGATATCACTATCCTAAGGGGGCCTTTCAGTGTGCAGCATTTATTTATTTTATTTATAAAATGGTAATTAATGTTACGTATTAAGTGCTAGTAAGTAGTATTTGTAATATTATTCTCCAAATATTCATACAGTAAATATAATTCTACTACTGATAAATAATGTACTTAAGAATAATATATTAAGATGTGTCTATACAGTTGTATACTATATGAACTTCAGTATACTATACGCAAAGCAAGAACTACAAGTACCTTATGTAAGAATACAATAATTAAAAGTACATTCATACTGTATAAAACAACAATAAAACAATGACTTACATTTACCAAATTCAATTACCTAATAGAAAATTAAAGTTAGACAATTTTGAACTTTATTTAGGTTTGATAAAAGTTAATAATGATATTTAAATATGCAATGTTATGTTGGTCAACGATGAGAGGGTCTATTAAGTTGTTTAATCAGATGGGTTTATTATTTTAATGTGAGCCGTGACGCCGGCGCATCCGGTACTCAGTGGACAGTGAAATTTTACACCGAATCGTTTAATCATCTATTTATTTTTTGAAGTGAAAACTTCTTTAGCCACGATGAGTGGGTTTTGGAAGTGGGTTTTATGGTTTCGGTGCACCATGCGTCAAGTATCACACTAATCACGTCAGGCTTTCGGCATCATGCGAGTGACGTTGAGGTTAGAGCAGAGTGGGTTAGGGTAGGTGGTGTGGCATAGGGTTGGAAGGCATGGTATGGGGTTTTTTTTAATAAGATGGAACAAGTTTTCACTTCAGTCACTAGTCCTTACAACTGCCTATTATTTTTCACAACCATAGCACCTTTGTCGAACATCTGACGCCCAAAATAACATTGATGAACTTTTTGTCGGTGATAGCGCTTAAATGCCCACCTAATAAGCTATCACCGTACGTTAGTCAAAGTACAAGACTTTGACTAACATGGTGATAGCTAATTAAAGTGACTGCTCATCAGCCGCTTTTGGAGACCAGCCAGCTTATAAACAGTTGCATCTTAAAGGTCTCGAACGCATTTGTAGGCCCTCTGGCGGTACATATGAACAGACGGTGGTAATCGCTTAACATCATATGAGCTTTCTGCTTCTTTTCCTCTCACTAACATAAATAATCAGCAGTCAAGTGCGTTGTGAACCACGCACAGTGGAAACTAAAGGGTTCCGCAGCTTGGTTATGAAGAATCTTAAGGCTTTTAAAAATAATAACGAATTAAAATCGACTGCAAAAATAAGTTTGTAATTTCATAGTAATTATTAAAAGTGATATGAAAAACAAAGTTATGGGAAAAACTTATATATCTCTTAAATTTGTAGACCTATCTTCTTCAAACCAAATGTGGTTGAAATTTTATTTCAACACACAGTTAAATGTATGGACTGCCTCCTCTAATTCTTATATATTTTAAGATTTCATTACAGAATCGTTGTGCGGTTCATACAATACACCTATTGAGTAAATTTTGTATAGATAGAGCCAATGGCCTCCGAGTAAAATGACTGTGACATACGGACGGACGGACGGACGGACGGACGGACAGACGGACGGACGGACAGACGGACGGACGGACAGACGTACAGACGGACAGACGGACGGACGGACAGACGGACGGACGGACGGACGGACAGACGGACATGACGAAACTATAAGGGTTCCGTTTTTGCCATTTGGCTACGGAACCCTAAAAAGAACTGTATAAAAGTCCATATAAATTAGTGATTGTTGTGTTTATCGTATAACATCTTTAGCATTTAAATCAATTAACAATTGATTTTACTCCTTTTTGTCCGATATAAATTTTGTAATTATTTGATCATATCATCTCCGGAGATATAGGTCAGAAATAATAAGGGATGATTATTCGTATTCACTGCATTAGATCTTTGGTGGTTGCAGTTAGTTATTAGGTATTTATTTAAACAGTTTAATAATTATGTTCTCTATATTTATAAAACAATTTTGGACTAACTCAATAGCTCAACGGTTTAAAGGCGTCCTCTTAATGCGAGAATTGCTGGTTCAATCCTAAGCCCCTTAAGCTATGGTCGTTCCACACCTAGCATAAGCTACAAATTTATTTGTAAGGGCAATAGGATTATTAGTAATAACAGGAATATTACAAAAATCTTTGCTACGATTCCTAAAAAAAAATTAACAATTCGTATTTTTATTCTTTTATGCCAAGCAATATGCAAAAGAAAAATGATGCTGAAGCAAAGAAGAATGAAGGCTTTTTTCCACAGGCACAATCCAAGAGGTTACATCGAACGTGGGGTCAGAAAAATGGTTGGAAGTATATACACTATGTCCGATAGGTTAAGAGATAAATTAGCGGAAAACACTTTGGCTCTAGACAATCCATTCAGCGCTCAATTCTATGAAGATCGGTGTATTGTTCAATAACCTTTTCAATAAGTTAAGAAACAAGAAATTGTCAATTTATGAATAAAGCTGCAACTGCATTATCTGGTGTAATATGTCGTCCAATACCGTTTCGAAATATCAAAACTAAATGGACTCACTTAAAATACACATTAGGATAATCGGATATGGCGTCGTAAAAAACGAAGTATCTAGACAAAAGAGCCGTTAGCTGACGCAGGGCGCTTTATTCATCTAATTTAGATGAACAATTTGAGATAAAGAGAACAAATCACAGACTAAAAACAACTCAATATAGCCCCTTTAAGATGCAAATGGCTGTATTAAATTTGCAATTTAGACTTCGATGCAAACATATTATAAGAGTTGTAAATTAAAACTGTCAGCATTAGCGGAGTTTTGAGATAACATATTTTGATTTTGTTTAAAGAAAACTGTACAATTCCGGACTGAAAATGATAGAATTTTATGATGGATGTTTGGATTGATAGTTTTTTCTAAAAAGCTATCTCAAAGTTACAAGTAGAACTCTTGACATAACATAGCCCAATTTTATTTTCTGAAATTCTTACTGTAATGACATTTTCCACATAAAAATGATTAAAAATTACACCATCAAGTGACAATTAAGCCACTTTCTTTGTATTTATCACAACTATATATATAAAAATACGGATAAGATTTCTAAACACAGAGATTTTTTAATTTGGTTAAATTCGGAAATTGGGATGGTTGGGATCAATAAGATGGGTGCTAAATAAAATAATGTTAAATTAGTAATCTCTATTAAGATTTAAAATACTTGTTGTTATGAATAAGGTGAATACGCTATTAATCAAAGTGAGACGGATATAAATTTTAAAAAGGTTTTATTAAATCGTATAATTAATAAAACAAATGATAACTTAATATAACATTAAAATAATAAAAAAAAGAAAACGACAAAAATTCGATTTGAGTCGATGTAATACCACATAACACTCATTCGTAATCCTAATCTACAATTAATAGTTCGTTGAGTCACATATAAAAGCTAAAAACATCCCCGTGAGGAAATTACTCATCGGGGTCCGAAGAAAAATGTTCGAATGAGGATAATCTAGCTAAGATAATTCCCACTCAAGTGAACCGATGTCTTCGCTTAGGAACTCGAGCAACGCCGCGGGGCGCGCAAACTGATGGGGACTTAGCAGGGATCTCTTAATTTATAGCTCTGTATCGGTTATGGTACAATTCGAAAGCGAATAATAAATAAAACATAAAAAAATATAGAATAGATTCTTAATAAAATAATTCACTGAATCTGTGCTTTTATAATATCACGATTATGACAAGCGGCGTACGACCCGCTTTATGGTAAGCGGTAATCGTACCTTATAGTTGCTGTTAACAATAGAATCTAAAGCGTGTTGCTGCCCTAAAGTGTAGAAGATAATTAAAAAGGAAAAAAGGCAAAGAGAGGTGGCTTTTTACTGGTATTGGACCTTCAGCGTCCCCAATTGTTTTCAAATGAAAAAGTAATAGTATAGATACGATTACTTCTTCTCGATATGCTGTAAAAAGCTAGTTCCGCTTTCACGGTCTTCCCGGTCCACCTGACTATCTCGGCCAGTTCCTGCCAAAAACAGCAAGGCCCAAAATATATTAACTTATAAATAAAAGTTAATAAACGCTCTTTAGAATAGAATGAACTAGCGATTTTTTTTTTGTTTTTAAATACATATGTTATGCTAAGTCATCATTGGGGAAACTTTAAAATATAACGTACGTATAGATTTGAACATTAATTAGAATTTTAGTTTAAAAAATAATAATAATAAGTTTTAACCGCCAGCATCATAGTTAGTATTTCTAGTATTTTAATTGTCTAATATAAAAATTACTGTTCTTTTATTGAATGAACAAACTCTCCGCTTTTAACATGGACTGCACATTGTCAAAATGTTATCTACGGGCTCATAGTGGGTGAAATAATCTGATTTGTCCATTTGCCGGTCGTAGGACGTTAACAAACGGCCACAGCTTCGATTAACAGGATTGCTTTTTGTACTTCGGCGATTATTGCTCTGTTAATAAGCGAAGAAAAACTAACTGCACTCTACTTGAGATATTGGACGTAAATCTTTATAAATTTCTTATTTGAAATCTTCTTATGTTCAACTTATTTGTTTATCTTGTTTAATTTTCATCTTGTTGTGTGTAAGTTGGAGTTAAATTTAAAAGGCTTCATTGGAAGCTTTACCGTTTCATTCGTTAATTACACGTTGCACGTATGCCTATAATAGGTTATATTGTATTGTTTATTAATTGTACATAGAATAGATTTTTATTATGTTTCATACGTCATTGACGTGTTATCATTTTTATATTTACTATTTTAATCTAAATTCTAATTTATTTTCCGCGGTTTGCCCTTTTAAAATAGAAATAATTGGTGCCATATACAAACCTTCTTCCAACTATTTCACTCTCTTTAAGTTTTGTTTTTGCGACGGAAAATAGTCTATCTATGCAATACCCATGGTACTATCTTTAACTATACCAAAATTCATTATAATTGGTGCAGTGTTTACATTTTACCAACGCAATTATTAAAGAGTAAAATTCAAAGGGTTCCTAACTTTTAAAACATTTATGATACGAATTATCTGCCCGATTTATAGCAAAAAAACTTCAAGCAAATCCGATAACGTGGATGGTCCTGTCGTTTTGTACCCACATTTATATGTATATTATATTCATAGCACTTATCGAGTCATCCCATTGTGTCGCAAATCTGGATGCATTTGTAACCGATCCCGGATTATCGGAACACCCCGGGCAAAAACGAGGTCCGGCCACTCGACAGACATAAATTTTCACCAATGATTCATTATTGTTGAAAGTTTTTACATTGCGTTAATTACGTTGCCTTTATAACGTATGTGCACCTGTCATTACAAAATTGATATCGTTTAAAATACCAATTTTTTATTATTTTAAAATTTAATAATGACTGTTGTGTTTAGTATTTTACTGGCGCTAAGATTTTTTGAAGAAAGATTTAACGCAGCTTACGGTTAGTGCGATTTAGTAGAAATTGTCACGTAACGAAACGCCGTATGGTGTGTGTTTGTGCGCGTGTGTTAATCGAGCCTACTACAAGCAAATGAGCACACGAGCAAGTGTCTCTCTCTGTCTCTCTGAGCAAGTCTCTCTATGTCTCTTTTTATCATAATTATAACCTATTGAAATATACATACATAAATATACATTGATTTCATTTCGAATTACACTGTCGGGGTTTCTCCGTCATTTTTTTTTATTAATACAGCTTTGCTTTAAAGATTTATTTATGTTATTATATGGTGTTCGAGCATAACTCATGAATGAATTTACTTTATAGTTGCTTTATTTAAAACTCTAAGCAAGTCTCCGGAAGCTATTTATGACACGCATACACGGAGTCTTTCTCGCCTTGATTGCAAATAGCCTCGCGGTCTAATTTCAAAATGTATGCTCTTAGATGGGTTATTCGAGATATCGAAGTAGTTGGCGTTCTTTCAAATACCATGAAAGACAAACATTCGTGTGATATTCATGCACTACTTACGCCATTAAAATATGTTTATAGACATCTATTAAAAGATGCTGTAAGTTTATTATTAGTATGTGTGCCTGTTTTTTATTTCAGTGAATTGTTATATATGTGTATATGTACTAGCGGCGCCCGCAGCTCCGTACGCGTGATGTACCGGCATTTCTTTTTTTAATGCTACTCATTATTACATCAGCTGTCTGCCAGTGAAAGTCTCGTTAAAATCGGCCCAGCCGTTTCAGAGATTACCCGGAACCAAGCAAAAATTTCCAGGAAAAAAAATTAAAAATTATTTTTTTATAAGTAGCGTGTAATTATACTTTCATATGCCTTAAGTGAAAAACTATGAATTTAAAATTACAAACATACATTTAAATTTTATTTATTTGTATTGATATGCCACAATTGTTTTGGCGTAGAAGACCAGACGTATCAACTCCACACATATGGGGGGAATTCATAGAACGCAGTATTACCATTTATTTTACTCACTTATACAAAAGTAATCTTTTTGATAGAAGACTTCTTAATATACTTAACTAATACATATAATATGTACTGTTATATCATATAACCACAATTTATCACACCAAATAACTTATTAACATATTCAGAAAGAGCATACATAAAAATTCACATTTCACCAAAAACTATAAAAATAACGTCGTTTACGTTAAAGGCAATTGATATAAAAGTGCCAAAATTGTACGTCCCGGCACGTAGTACAAGGAGGCAATTTCATACTACGTCCGCTTCACTTGCAACCCTCCGTACTCCAGACTTTTGACACGAAGCATTTGCGTTGTCATTTTCCTTGTGTCGCCATTTTTATTATTTTCCTTGCTTATTTCATGAGATTTCGTTGCCGCTTCAGAGACGCGTGAGGTGATTTTTATTTAAAGTATTAGTGGTAGAGCCTTTGGGTTAGCCTTCTTACGTCTGTGCACATTTATATAAGCTCTATGTTTTGTACTAGTAGTTTCATTTATAAAAAACTACAGAGGTGCATTTGTTTTTGTATATGCAGTTATGCTAGTATATGTTAACAGCAATATCTGTAGTATAAACGTGGGTTTCCATTTGAGAAGGAGGAGGGCTAGAGAAGATTTAAGCCTTCGTTGATCTGTCTTTGAAAGTAAGACAAGGATTCCTTTATTTCACGTCGATATTTTGTATGAAGTTAGTACTGCCAGTCCGGCCAGCGCACTAGTACTAAAAATGTTATCGTTTTTAATCTGTTACTACTACTACTACTAAAATATCTTTCCTTATTCTTCAACAACGATAAGTATTGAATCCGTAGTAATCACAAAGCACTTAATTTAGGTCGCAATATTAATCCAAGCTCTTAGTATGTTATACTGACTAATCATAATATACCCATCATGTTTTTAGCGATCCTTGAAATTTGTATTGGCAATACAGGCATGTGTTCCGGTCTGGGTGTGTCTGGCTTTTTTCTTGTGTATGTTTCCAGACCTTCGACACTTTATTTCCCTAATGGAGACCGTTGAGTGTGTAGCGTTTATTATTTATTGTTTCATGGTCTGGTTAAGTAAATACCTCTTATAAAATTAAAAAACTAATAATATTTTTTGTTACAGGTACGCTCCAAACCGAGAAATCGGTAAACGTTAAAAATTAACTTTCGTATTGATACAAATTTTGTTTTCTAGTATATACCACTCGTAAGCTGTGTGCTCATCTAGTACCTGTATATTTTCTCTGTGATTGCTTCCATAGCAGGCACAATTATTTAGAGTATGAACTCAAAACATCTAAGTATTCGATATAGCCTCTTTACAGTTCTGTAATAATATTGATATGTATCTTTTATTCTTGCTGATTCTTGATAATCCATCTTTATTATCCAACATTCGTTACCACACGGCGCCTGTTGCTATAAATTGATTGATAGCATCAAACATTACACGTGGTTGAGGTTCAGTAAAAACCTGCATTACTGTGGTTATATTTTATTTTTGTATGGTATGAGTCTTCTATCTATAGAAAATTTATAGTAACATGATTTACGAATATAATTTTGTTCAATATCAGTTGATTCAACACAGGTCTGTATAAATAGCTATAAAAATCAATTTTTATTTCCTTTTGTTTAACCTCTTTTTGAAAGAACCTCTTAAATATGATTTAGGATAAGGGCATTATTGTTTTTTAGCTAAATGGGCGGGCTCGATCGTACTATCTTCGAAGTAGTACCTCTTTGAAGTACTATCTTCATACTTAATATCGGCGTGAAATAGCAGTACTTGTTTTTGCTTCATTCGATGAGTGGAAACGCAACGCAAAAGAATCCCAAAATCTTAGCCTCTTTCCTACTATTTTTATTAATGAAAAATACACAATTCATTAAAAAAAACCAAAATCAATTCAAAAGATGACAAGCCAATTTACTAATATACATTGAAGTATTCTTAAAATTTTCATAAGATATTTTATATTTTTGATATGACTGAAATTGTTATAAAATTAACAACGCTTTTAGCACTGTAGCCATACCAGTCACCATACAAAGTATTATAATCACTCAATTTGACGTATAAAAAAGCTCCCCATTAAAAGGTCCGCCTAAATCCCGGGACGTTGCCCGTAATCTGGCGACCCGGGATTGAGGAGTCAATTAAACCCATCCCGGGACACGATCTGACATGATGGGAACCGACAGCGGCCGGCTTATACGAATATTTCTTGATTTAGTTCCGTCTAACTATATTGCACTAGTTTTCTGTAACAAAATTAGTTATTTATTGTTATCGCTTATAATAAACGTGAAGTGAACGATGTTATATGTCTAATCTAATAAATAAAATTCTCATTTCACAGTTTTAGTTACCATACTCCTCCGAAACCCCTTGACCGATTTTGATGAAATTTTATGTGTATTTTAGTAGGTCTAAGAATAAGTTGTTATCTATTTTATAAACCCCTGAGTGATAAGGGTGGTAAACCCCAAATTTTTTTTTGTCAATTTTTTTATTTTTATTTTGTTATGATGTTTAATACATACAACCCTAAGTTTTCACTTTATTATCATAAACCCCCATTTTTAAATATCGATATAAGTAATTCAATATTTTTTACCGGTGGCACTTTTGTTCACAGTAAGACTCAGTTAAAGGGCGCTGCTGTCGGGTCTAAGATTTTTTTTCGGGAAAAGACGTCTGCCGAGCCCGCTAGTAATATACATATATTTTAGTATTTTTCACTCATGACGAATGTCAGAACCTATAAAGTGCTGGGTAGTTAGACTGGCCTTTCTATTTCCTGTGTGAATAGACCCTTTCGCACGGAGTAGTACTAGCCTCACTCAGAATATCGTAGCCGTATTCGTTGTTTGTTTGATTCGCTTAAACTCCAGAGGCCCAAAATTACCATCCCCTCTCTTTCTTTTGTCCTCTTTCTTTTGTCCTCTTTCTCTCTTTCCTTCTTGAGCTGGCAATACGCTTGTGGTACTTGTCGTAAGAGTTCAAAGGCTACGATTATCCGCTTAGCATCGGATGGACCGTAGTAGGTCTAATCTATCTCATAGCTTTAGCTAGTGACAGAAGATTGACGATTTATTGTTATTTCCACGTCTTTAGAGAACTCAAAAAAGGCAGAGGTTCTATATTTTATGGAAATAATTATTTGTATGGTGATGGGTTTTATAAAAACGACATAACCAACTTAGCTATTTTAAAATGTATTCTAACAAACTATATTTCTTTCTCGAGGTAGTTCTATATAAATTTCATCATAATCAAAACTAAGTCCATCAGAGATAGAGAACGGAAGTCATCAAAGTGCAAGAGCCAATTAACCGTTCTTACTGTAAATTTATTTTATCGGTTATTTTTGATTATTACTATTACTGGTGATTAAATTCGGTTATTTTAAAATGTCATTAATCGCTGATTACTTTTCTTTAACGTTATTTTATTAGTTTAATGCTTTTTATAAATTGTAAGATGTAGGTAAAAATTCAGCGTAAGCGTTTAGCATTAATCTATATCTATACAAAATAAAATTGAAGTGTTTATTTGTAATGCCAAATTAACAGCTTTTCACTTAATGCAATTGAAAGTATATGTATCCGATATTTCGATAAAGAAATCAATTTATAAAATTCTTGTATGTCTGTCGGTCTGTCTATTTGTTTCGGCTAATCTCTGAAACGGCTAGACCAATTTTAATTCTTTCACTGGCCTATAGCTTCTTCTTATCTATATTCTGGTCTATAGCTGATAACAATAAAGAAAAATCAGTACACCACGCGAGCGGAGCCACGTAGTTATATAAAGAAAATTCACCTGTGGAATGTTTAGCCAGCAGTCCAGTCTCGTATTTTACAACTTGCAAACCCTTTTGCTGCATTAACCGCATTAATTATTTAATATTTGAGAGAAGTAGACTAGGAGACTTGTAATGAATTTACTTTGACTTTTGAGCACTGACAGCTTGGTTTGAAGCAAAATATGGCTGTAATTAAATGACACAGAATTCATGTGCCTACTAATCCCATACCGCCTTTTTTTTGAGTAAGATCTTGATTCGTCTACCATGTTTTTTGTGTTTGCTCTGCCGTTATAAAGGTTGATAGAAAAAGCGTTAAGATAAGCGTGATTTTTGTGCAATACTGCCAAGTTAAAATATAGAATATGTATTGTGTCGTTCTACAAAGAACTCGGCGCGCAAGTTCGACTCGCAATTTTCCAATTTTCTGAGGACATTTTGAATAATGAGTTTGAAAGTGTGCTTGCAATGACCAATTTTATCAACTGACTTTAAAAAGAATAAAGTGATAGAGTTCTTACCGTATGTACCCTACACAACTTTTAAAACCGCTTTTTTTTAGATAGGTTCTTTGTATGGACAATTATAAATTTATCTAAAAAAAATGCTTTAAGACGGTGCAACAGGGGACGAAAGGAACCAATTATATGAAACGTGCCTTATTAAAACCGTTATTAAAGCGAGTGATGCCGCGGACAGAAGCTAGTACTAAGAACATTTACTATTTATATTTTATGCTGATTATTTCTGTGATTTCTATTCAAATGATATAAGTTTTAAATGATTACTATTGATCGTCAATGGCTAGCTATAAAACGACCGTTCCCACGAGTCAAATACTATCTTATTACAGGGGCGGCCGCGTCTTGCACTGAGTACTCACCCTACCTAAATATTACAACTTTCGATACAGTCTTTAAGCTATAATATATTGTAATATCATCTCTATGTTAGTAGAAATAAGAACGTAGTGATATTTGAGGATCCGCAATATAATGTTTGGAGATATAAAAATCTGTTACAAGTGTTTGAAATGACGTAGCAGTACATTATAGAGGTCACGTCCCTAAGGCCTGGGGATCATATTAAACGGTTGAGTGGACAGGTAAATATTGTAATGAAAACAAATTTAACTTACTTTAATGCGTCATTGATATCTATTGAGGGTGGTTGGGGTAACTAAAAGCAGGTGGCTGATTTATTTGGTGGGATAGGATGTTGACTATAATATGCACATAGTTGAAGTAAATATTTGTATTGACCATATTAAACATACATACATCTATTTCGGTATGGGTGAAGTCTCTTTTGGTCTCTCTGGTCATTGTCACAATAATTATTAACTCATATTAGAATAATTTATTATTATGCAAAGAGTTAATGTTCAATAACTGTTATGTTTAAAAATTAGTACCTGTAGCAAAGAATATATACGCTAAACTAAAGATTGGAGTAATTGCAGTTGTTGTCAAAAGGTTATAAAGAACATGAGTCAATTATTTATTGCTATAATTTGCATTGTCAGTGCTTAAGAACAACCTACATTAAAACTGACCGTTATAAAAAAGAACTCGGCATATGTATTGAAAGAGAAAATGAAATACAATGATATTTTCTGCTCATTAAAATAACTTACTGCATGATATGCTGTAGAAATACGCGTTCTTTGTTGTGTCAGACTCTGTTTATCGCGTGTCGTTATTCTAGAAACAACCGCTAATTCCATTGAGTGTCGCCATTTTGTATATTACTAGCGGCCCGTACCGGCTTCGCACGGGTATAAAATATATAGCCTATGTCATTCACTGAAAAAATGATTAAAATCGATCCAGTAGTTTTTATTTATTCATTACTGCCCGTGCCCCGCACGCGTTAAATGTAATTATTTACGACATCACATTAGAAACCTCAAAAAAATTTTTTTTTCTCCACAATTTTTATACATATAAACCTTCCTCTTCAATCACTCTATCTATTAAAAACCGCATCAAAATCCGTTGCGTAGTTTTAAAGATTTAAGCATACATAGGGACAGAGAAAGCGACTTTGTTTTATACTATGTAGTGACGAACATTGCACCTTTGAAAATGCAATAGCCATATCTAAATCTATTTTTATTTCAATATAAAATATATTTAAAAGTATTTATCTTATTTTAAGCCAAATATATGACAATAAATGGTCACCGTAGCCTATGAATGTTTCCGAAACCGAAACCGTAAATAAGGTTCGTGTTGTAAACCTAAGGAAGTTCAGGGGAGTGAGAAGAAGAAAATGAATTAGCCATATGAGTAAGCTAAGCCTCTGCATCTATGGCTATAATAAGTAGTACTTTCCCAGTCAGCCCGTCGGCTCTTCATGATAAAATAGCAGGGTTCTAGTATTTCAAAATAAAAATAAAATAAAAGGTTTTCTTTGAACAAAAGAACTGTAAAAGGCTTAAAAGTAATTACAGAAAACCTTATTTTCGACATTTACTTTTACTGATAACCTATCGAATTCGTCGAGATCAAAGACCTGAAAGGAATACAAAAAGCAACCGATAAAGGCATGCAAATGAGGCGGCGTCAAATGAGTGGCCTCTGAAGGTCTCCCTCTAATTAATAGAGAAAATTGTTTGTCCGAGTTTACCAGCGTTTCTCTAATTACACGCCCTCCTAAAATCTTTGCACAATCGCTTGATACTTTTAATGAAAAGGCTGAGCTTCGTCATAAAGTTACAGTTAAATGTTTTTTCCAGATGCATTATCTAAATTAGTAATATACAAAAAAAGTTTTATGGAAAAGGTTGTATCACTACATAGTATAAAACAAAGTCACTTTCTCTGTCCCTATATCCCTATGTATGCTTAAATCTTTAATCCTACGCAACGGATTTTGATGCGGTTTTTTAATAGATAGAGTGATTGAAGAGGAAGGTTTATATGTATAATAACATTCATTAAATAGTGGAGACATACTGTTATTTTTGAGGTTTTTAATGTGATGTCGTAAATAATAATGACAATATATATATATATATATCATATATAATAATAATAGTAATGACATAGGCTATATATTTTATACCAGTGGGAAGCCGGAGCGGGTCGCTAGTACAGAATAAATTGAAAAATTTGTCATTAAAAATATATAATATTTTTTTGCACCTGACAAAAATAAGTTGGATAAATCTTAGCGGTAAATTAATTTTTTTACTACGAAAATACAGGTACCTTTCTATAAATAAGGTCATTAAAGTGAAAGTCAGTCAGTGATTTAAAGGTCCTTTACAACATCCATATTAATCAAAATTGGTTAAAAATTTGTCAGATTCGCGTGAATATCCACACGGACACAAGAACTTCCTCCTTTTCGAACTTGGTTAATTATTCGGTTGGACGTTGTAAGTGAAAACTGAAATATAAGTAATTTATAATAACGAGCAACGTTGAAGATAAATAATAATTGTTTGTTATAAATAATTTGAAAAAAAAAAATATTGTATTTTGTATAACATAACCCTTGAATGAAAATGAATGTATAAACAAATAAATAAAACTGAAGTGTCTGTTTGTAATAAATTAAAAGCTTTTTACTTTATGCATATGAAAGTTTATACGGTACTAACTTAATAAATCAATTTTAACATTTCTGTTTTTCTCTATGTCTGCCTGTTTATTCCGGCTAATCTCTGAAACGGCTGAGCCAATTTTAACAAGACTTTCGATGGCAGATAGCTTATGTTATAAGAAGTAACTAAAGTAATTTTTATTTTAGAAAAAGAATTAGTCTTCCGTGGAATAAAGAAAGATCGGTACTCCAGGCGAGCAGAGCCGCGGGCACAGCTAGTAGCAACTATAATTGCTTACTCTGCACTTAAGTGACTCGTTTTAAATGCCATTTACATTTGTATGAGAAACTTAGCACTCGTTAAAATTATCATGATTTCGCTTTATGAAAAGAATTGACACAAAACGACATCATTCATCAGCGTTTTAAAATCGCCTGACGTTTCTGGAAAATGGCAGTATATTTTCCGCGGAGTCGATTCCGGCCTACCAGGCGCACATCGTAAGCTAGGAGGTATATAGGGGTATGGGAGATGCAATAGATATACTCCATCTGAAGTTCAGGTCAGTTAGTATCGCGCCGAACGCGGTGGGAGGTGCATGTGTCCCGCGTTACTCGATTTTTTGATCTATCGTGTGTACGGTTCCGTGTAGTGCAGTTTCATATTTTATTTTAAGTGCTTTTAAATGCATGCTTATATGAGGTTCGTGGTTTTTGATATAATTAAATTTAATAGGAAACAAATTTTCATTTTAATTAAAATATGTCAATTGACAATGAAACATGCCAAAACAATAATTAAAAAATTATTGAAAGTGTTATAGAAATTAATAAAATACATAAGTAACAAAAAGTAAAATTTGAACATATAAACGAAAACACTTTAAGGAATGAAATGACTCTATTATACGTTAATCCCATTTACAAAAGTTTTAAATTAATTAATATTATAAACGAAGAAAAAAACAACAAATACACATTTCATAATTTAAATAAAATTTATTATGGATCACAAAAATATTTTTTGTCAGAAACTATAAATATTAAGGGATTACTATTCTCCTTTCATACTAAAAACTCTAAAGACTAATAAAGAAAAATACTTCAGCATCCTTAGGCATCTAAAGTATGAATAAAAGCATGAAAAATCTTAATCTAAGCTCAGACGGCGCTCACGTGAAAGCCTTCGTTGCGGTCATAAATGACACCTTTTTATACAGAACCTTGACTTATGGCTTTGAATTTTTCTAAAATTTTAACAGTAATTTAGCGTATTTCACTATTTTATAGTTAAAAAAACACTACAGACAATTTCTTTAGAAATTAACACGATAATCTATTTCAATAATCTGGGAATGAAATAAAACGCAAGTACTATAGCACTGGTGTAATAATATTTATGAAAAAATCGTCATGAATTGATCACAAACTTAACTATATAAATCTTATTTTATGTTAATCGATTTTTTATTGGGAATGAAATGCAAATAAATACCTGTAACAATTTTCCAACGAAACTGTTGAACAGAAACACTGGTGTGGAATAAAATGATTTTAGCATTGGCATATTGGCATATAACATGATAATATACATTTAGTTGCTATAAACTATACTGCGGGATAAAGTCGTTAGTAACATTTACTTTTTTTATTTTTTAATGATTAATGCTAAACCGGCCAAGTCAATGTCGATAAAGGGTCAGCACCACCGTAGACTAAAAATAAGAAATTTCTTGTGTGAGGGACCCCGTTATTTTGGAAATTAATTAATTTTTATTTGGTATTATAGCGGCCATAGAAATACACAATCTATGAAAATTCCATCTATTTATCTATTATAGATACAGTAAAAAGACGTCAAAAATATCAAGTTTCTTGCATTCCTCTTTATTTCTGAATTCTATTTTATTTTTATTAACTTTGGTTGTTGATAGTGGCAACAGAAATATAGTCTGTAAAAATGTATAAACCTCTTCATGAGATACAACCCGCTATACGAACGGACGGACGGTGGAGGTTGGTGACAGGATTCCGTTTTTTTTTTTAATGTTAGAAGTTGGCAAACAAGCATACGGCCCACCTGATGGTAAGTGGTTGCCGTAACCTATGAGCGCGCGCAGCACCATTAGTATGTGCTACACACGCGTTGCCAACCTCGAGATATTAGTTCTTAAATCTCGTCCGCCCAGTAATTTGATACTCTTTGTATATCGAAGCCATAAAAATATTATTTTACAAAAGTCTAATTATTAAAATAAACATATTTTCTAATATAGCACTTAAAGTCAGAGTTTGTATAAATTAACAAAGATAGAAGTGATATTAATAGCTGACTAAGATAGTCATACCAAATTATGTTTTTAAACATGAGCTAGTAAATATTAAGAAAACTGATATTGTACTAGCGGCGATTGGTTCGACTAATAGTAAGTAGTAGTAGTATTTATTGTAGACTAAATTAATGAAAGAAACTAAGTTGTAATATTAAACTTCTATATATATAAAAGGACTAGACCTGGCAGACATATTAACCCCTTGCTTAAACTCTTGGACCTAGAAAGGTGCATTTTTTCACAGGTGCTGTTTTAAAATGAATACGAGCACTAAGAACGGATTTTTCAAAATTCAGTCCTTACGGAGAATAAGTTCGTCATTTTTGAAACTAGAAACCTGGAACGGGGTTCAAATTTTGTATTGTATCATTATTCAAGCCGGCGAACCCGCTAGCAGAAGCTAGTCAATGAATATTTGTATTATTATAATTAAATTTTATATTTTTTTACTATCATAAACAAACCAGCCACAATCCGCACCTCTGTCCTTGATGATTATTTTTCTCCCCAGCTCTTGTTATAGTCTCCATTAAAATTTGACTAAATTGAGGCTTAAAGACTGACCTAGGCATGCAGCACATCAAAACCCATTTTTGTATATAATTAAAATATCAAAAACACATAACTATAATCTGTTAAACAAATCACTTTTAATTCGTGGCAGTCCAAATAAAATTGTAAAATAAATAAAATTAAACTATATTTTAGATTTAATATCTAATGTGATGTTATATCAACCTAACGCAGTACATATAAACTAGAAATTTATAACAATTTCAGCGTAATATAAGTAGCTCTTGATTACAAAAATGTGCAAGCTGCAATACCGTACATCTTGGCTCCAGTTATTTTTAAAATTAATTTTTAAGTAAGCGCATTACTGTCGTATTATTATGATATAGCTTCGTAGCTCTCTATTAAATTATTTTCTAAGTCTTGTTTTCATTGAAATAATAAGTAAAAGTGTTACAACATAGAAAACTTCAAATTTCGATTCGAAATTGATCGTGGTTTTAAGTGTTTTTTTATTAATAATTCATATTTTGTCCTGATACCTATTTAATAAACGTATTTCTGTTTATTGTTTCAATTTTATAATTAATGCGAATAGACGCAGCATAATCAAAGGTTTCAGGAGAGTTAAATGTTGTGTCGGAATTTGGAAACACACACATACAATCTAACCACCTAGACCGGAATTGTCGAGATGGTCAATATAAACATGTAGCGGTAACCGAACCAGCAACCACCGTCGTTTAAGACAGGTTTTTGATATCATGACAGACAAACAAGCATACGATCCGCCTGATGGTAAGCAGCTACCGCAATCTACGAATGCTTGCGATACTTGAAGTATCACATGCGAGTTGTCGATGGATAGGAGGAAGGAGTGAGTATGGAAAAAGGAAGGGAATAGAGGGAGTGGGAGCTTAGGCCTCCGGCAAATTCACTCATCATACGAGACACAAAATTACTGATACTGTTACTTTATGATTTTTTGCGAGAGGGTAGTACTTCCTCAGCCGAGCCACCCCATTTGTGTTGGGAGGAGAAAGGGTCTACTACTACCACAAATATCTGTATGATATCATCATAAATATTATAATATTTAGATATCCCGCCACAGTCTTAGCTTAGCAATTTATTTTCACTCCGAATAGTTTTTTTAAAGCGCTTTGAAAGCGTAATACTTGCTAAAATAACATGTTAAAAATCCTAGAATTATGTTCACAAACCATTACATATTCTTGATCAAATATTTTGTGAAATTCTTAGCTCCTACTAAAACTGAATTCCTTGTTCTATGAAATATGAAAATGGACTAAATTCCGATACCGTTTCTGATAGCATAACCTACACGCGATCCAAACAAACAATTTCAAATGGAAATCAACTCTGATAGAGTCATTAGTTGTATAAAATGCCAATACGATTGGTAAATTTTAAAGCAGTTAAGGGCACGCTATCGCAGCAATTAATTAACGTTTAATGATATATGGGCCTTAATTGTATAAATTATACAAAACTTAAACCCTATTCGGTGGTCACGTAAAGTCTAAAAATTCGTGTAGTATAATATATAAATATTAAATAAATTTGATAAAATTAAAATTGACGACGTTGTGGTGCAGCGAATCTGCCTTAAGCGCTGCAGGTCGTGGGTTCGATTATGACCACACATACGTTTGTTCCGGTCTGGGTGTGTTTGTACTTATCATTTTGTATGTTTCCGGAGCCTTGTTGAGTTTGTTAGTTGAAATAAATAAATAAATAAATAATAAATAAACGCTGCACGCTCAACAGCCCCCATTAGGATAGTGATATCCTGTGTCGGGGTCCGGAAACACATACAAAGACAAGGACAAATACACCCAGACCGGAAAATATGCTTACATGGTCAATACAAACATATTATGTTCCGAGCGGGAATCGAACCCGCGACTTGTGGCGTTTAAGGTAGGTTCGCTACCGCTGCGCCACAACGTCGTCATATATTTAGTAAAAATATATTTATTAAACATATATTTTTCATAGAAATAATATATCTATCTGTGTATGCTAATTATATGAGTATTCATCAAATTTTACGATGTTTTGATCAAGGAACACTTTCGCCCTCCGTCCCGTTGTAAACGCTATCGTACCCACGACATACGCTAATGAATTTTATAATCCATAAAACGGGGAGCGAAACCGTTGTTTTATAAAGACTAATAACCGTAAAACAACATTGCTTATATTGGACTAACCGTTGTCAAAACAAAGAACGATGACCTAACAAAACTGACACCGTTGTGGCGTTGTGGGTAGCGAGTCTGCCTTTAGTCTCGACGGTTGCGGGTTCGATTCCAGCTCGGGCAGATGTTTATTAAAATTTCTGTCTCGGTCTGGGCGTTTGGCCTTGTGGGTCTCCCCACCGTGCCTCGGAGAGCACGTTAAGCTGTCGGTCCCGGTTATTATCAATAACATCTGATAATAATCGTTAACTCTTGATAAGTAAATTGCTCTTATCCAATGAGTTACTGCTTCGCCCTTAGGGTTGCGGAGGACAGATGGCAATCGCTCCGTGTAAAAACTAGTAACCTGTCAAATCCGGTAAGAGTAATAAGCAGACCCTGGATAAATAAAATACCGGGAATAATGCTAGGATGAAGAAGATGAGCACAACAAAACTATTTGATAATTAATGTAGACAAATATAAGAAAATGAGATACAGCGCTTTTGGCTGCCTTAAAAAAGGTCGGAAATAGATAGATAGATAAGTTATAGATTTGTATAAATTGAAACATACATGGATTTTAGAAAAATACAATTTTTTTTTTTAACTAAAAGAAATAAAATTAATACTAATTAGTGTCACTAACAACACTGTCAGTGATGCGGTATCATATCACAGTGATACAAATCGGCAAAATCTCAAAATATTTTACTCAAAGGCAAAACACTGATATTCTGATGAAATGCCTATACTTGATATTGTATATTGACGACGTTTTGGCGCAGTGGTAGCGACCTGCCTTAAACGCCACAGGTCGCGGGTTCGATTCCCGCTCGGAGCATAATATGTTAGTGGTCAATAATAATAATGCAAGCATATTTTCCGGTCTGGGTGTATTTGTCATTGTCCTTGTATGTGTTTCCGGACCCCTGACAAAGGATATTTCTATCCTAATGGGAGCCTTTCAGTGTGTAGCGATATTCCATTTTGTTGAATCTTTGCTTTTAGAAAGAATATGCTTTCTTGTTGATCCCAAACTAATTTACGATCTAAATCACGGAGATACATAAGGTAAGGGAAACTGAACACAGCATTTATATAAAAAAGATACGTAATTTAACATCTTGCAGTATATAAGAACAACTTATTAACAGTATTCCCGCTTAATACCTTCTTCATCTTCATCCTTACATTATTCCCGGTATTTAACCAGGATCTGAGGTGTTACTAGTTTTTACAAAGAATGATTGCCATGCCCCCAACCCGCAACCCAAAGGGCGAACCTATCAAGAGTTAACGACCATCATCAGATATTTTGATAACAACCGGCCGATAGCTTAACGTGCTCTCCGAGGCATGGTGGGGGGGTCTACAAGAACTAACTCCCAGACCGAAACAATTTTCAAAACCCTCTGCTGCCTTCCTTTTTTCCTTCTCCTTCTTTCCCTCCTGTCCCTTGGGTTGGCAACCCGCATGTGATACTTCAAGTATCGCGCGCGTTCATATGTAGGTCGCATTGACTGCTTACCATCAGGCGAACTGTATGCTAGTTTGCCTACCGTCATGAAAAAATGATGTTTATAACAAATATCTACTCCGCGCGGGAATAGAACC
The DNA here is from genome assembly GCA_023373885.1 of Hestina assimilis. Classification (NCBI taxonomy): domain Eukaryota; kingdom Metazoa; phylum Arthropoda; class Insecta; order Lepidoptera; family Nymphalidae; genus Hestina; species Hestina assimilis. The sequence continues at coordinate 8,949,244 of CM041747.1, read as the reverse complement.
TGCAACCGTCGAGGCTTAAAGCAGGCACGCTACCAGTACGCTGTCGCGATTGATATATCTAATCACAATTGCTAAAATTATCGCGTAATATACAAAATCAAAAAATAATGGAATCGAAAAGTTTGTACGATAAAAATTACACAATACATGCAAAAAATACCAATACTAGATTATATAAACAGTTAAACTCACAAAAGCGATTATGCCACCTATAATAAGACATTATACACACAACGCATCAGCCATTTTATAGCACCAATCGAATAATAATTCTAACCGGAAACGGAAAGAAAACGACAGGCATAAAAAAACAATAAAAGTGATTGGACTGTAAGCCTCTACGCAAAAATACTCGCTGTATTTTGATTAAGATTCAAGTCGAATTCTTAAGAATCGACGCGGAAAACTTGAAGGAAACGGATCCGCAAACTCTTTTCTCCATAAGCCTAAATTGCTGTTTCGTACAATACTTCCAATTACTGATTTTTAATTCGAAATGTAAAAGATTTCCTCAGAGAGAAGAGGTATTCAAAAATTTGTATGTCAAAGAAATTCTTTACTATAATAATGGAAAAATATTATTAATTATTACGTTTTTTTTTTTTTTTTTATGTTAATAGTTGGCAAACAAGCATACGGCCCACCTGATGGTAAGTGGTCGCCGTAGCCTATGAGCGCTTGCAGCACCACTAGTAGGTGCCACTCACGCGTTGCCAACCTCGAGATATTAGTTCTTAAATCTCGTTCGCCCAGTAATTTCACTAGCGTACAATGCCCTTCAAACCGGAACACAGTAGTGCCTAAGCACTACTATTTGGCAACAGAATATTGGACACTGCGGTGGTATCTACCTAGCCGGCCTCTTGCAACAAAAGGCCTACCACCAGTATATAAAAAGTTTAAGTTTAAGATAAAACTTGATACGATAAATAATAATATTATCGTACAATATTTGACATTGCGATGGTACCTTACCTATTATCTGGACGCAAAAAAGCAATACCATGTCAACCCACAAAATTTAAAAAACTGAGTCATATATGCAGAAGTGTTTGCAAATGGCTGAAGAACATTTTTCTTTAATTTTGTAGGGTTTTAAGCTTTAGAACTTCTAAAAAGCCATTTTTTAATCAAGCAATTTATGTCTTATGTTAAACGTTTTGGGTGTTATATATTACGAAATTCCCAGTTTGTATACTTATTTTTTGTGAAAATAAGTAAAATAATTTACATAAATCTGAAATTGCCAAAAACTTGACCAATACTTATAAAAATACATATAAAGCAAGTTGTTCAAAATTTTCAAACGCGTTTTTCTCGAAATGACATTCGTGTGGGTTGACATGGTATTGCTTATATGCGTCCATCTATGCTTACTAATAGTAAATTTTTACATGAAATATGGAATTTTAATTTGAAAAAAAAGTGTATCTATTTGGGTAAAGAAATCGCAACAATGTCAGTTGTTTAAAAGTTACAAATAAGCTTACATTGAGGATAAACAATTTATCTACTACTTACAGAAAAAGGCTTAAAGACAAAAGAAAAAAACGAATATGTTCTCAACCGAAAGTTAAACAGAAGTTAAAATACTAGCCTTGTTCAAAAGCCAAAGTTAAACAGCAACAAGGAAGCGACGAAAGATAAGACAATTTTCAAGACCTTTAAAATACGTTTAAAATATTTCCAAGTCCACACAACCGAAACCTACGAAATAAACAGCTACTGGCAACAAATTGTTTGAAAGTTTTTAATTTATTCAGTACTTAGCAAGACATGCTCCCAGTTTAATTATTACCGAGTCGCCGAGTGACGACAATAAAAGCACAAAGCGAAGCGAACCCATAAATTTTTAACGTCTTCACAAAACAGCGTTCATTTACTCCCTTTGAGACTACATTATGAGTGTAATCCCGGAATGGAGTAATCCCATCCTATAATGGACTTCCGTATTAATGAAAATTTTAATTTATTACACAATAAAAGATGAAATCAATTTGCTCTGCGTAGCCCAGCGCTTCGCTTATCTCACTTTCTAAATAAGTAATTAAAATTTTTCAGAAATATTTTTATATCAAATCATTTCGCTTTGGTAAATACAAGAATAGTTAATTGAATTTTTAACAAAACAAATTGGTTCTATTTCTATATTCTATTTTTCACAAAGTTTATTTTAAAAAAGTCTAATTTTAGAGAGCCGTTGACTATTAATACTTCCCGAATTATACGCAGACTGACTTCGTCCCTACGCTATTGTTACTTCCAACCCTACCATAAACTTTACGTTTTAATATTAGTACATCATATTCTTCATTCTGTCATGAGGGAAAATATTTTTGATGTCTATATGTATGTATCTGCAGTATTTTAAGTATTTAGTATGTATTTCTTTTTGTCCCGATTATAAATCATCTTGTAAAACTACGTAAGATATATGATATATGTTATCAATAGAATTTTGAAGTTTGTTTGACGTGTAAAAAATCAAAATAATAAAATAAAAATGACGAGCAATACAATTAAAAGACAAGACTAAAATGCTTTCCCATACCAATTAGCTTCACATAATGTCAGTAACATGACTATTCAACTAATATCAATATAATAACGAATAAAACAATAAACACAATCAATATAAACGGTAAATACTAAATACCTAAATACCTTCAACGCAATCCACACATGCGAAAGTACTAAAATTAATCACTCAATCAAAGCCTATACATTCATAACTTGTCAAATAAATCAGCCAATCGTTCTGCTTCTAACTCCGTTTCGCAACATTTTATTGAGTCATCAAATAGTACTCGGACTAGGAGCTTTAAAGCTAATATAATATAATTACTGTTTGATTTATTGTCCCATATTAAATTAATTACGATTATTACAATTAACGATAAAAGGATTAATTACACATAATGTTAATTACACCGATGCAAAGTTTAATAATGGCAATATATAAAGGATGCTCAAACTCAACTCAAACTGAACAATTGAAGCCTCAATAGCTCAACGGTAGAAGGGCCGACTTCGCTCCGTTAAAGCGAGAGTAGAGGGTTCGATCCTGACCCCCTTGGGCTATTGTCGAACCCACTCATAGCGCAAGCTTCGACCTTATTTAGAGGGGCAATAGGAATATTAGTAATGCCTTGAAAAAGAATTGCTAATATTCTTTATTAAAAAAACCAGCCAAATTAAAGAAACAAGCAATGTCACTTTTACACCTATTATTTTTTAATATTAGCGTGCTTGATCACGGCATTTTTAATAATCTGATTCAAATAAGCACGTAGTTTGCGCTTGGTCTGGGTACGACAATAACCCAAAGGAATCACGAACCCGTGGCTCTCGCGCTAATAGCACGGAGTCGGCCCTTGGCCCTTCTCCTGTTTAGCTATTGAGACTTAATATTTATATCTATTTTTACACTAATCCTTAACACTTTACTGGTGGTAGGTCTTTTGTTGCAAGAGGCCGGCTAGGTAGGTACCACCGCAGTGTCCAATATTCTGCCGCCAAATAGTAGTGTTTAGGCACTACTGTGTTCCGGTTTGAAGGGCATTGTACGCTAGTGAAATTACTGGGCGAACGAGATTTAAGAACTAATATCTCGAGGTTGGCAACGCGTGAGTGGCACCTACTAATGGTGCTGCAAGCGCTCATAGGCTGCGGCAGCCACTTACCATCAGGTGGGCCGTATGCTTGTTTGCCACTAACATAAAAAAAAAAAATAATAACACAATCACTGTGTAGACAGCAATCATAATTAAACCATTGCATTGTGAGACGGATACCCACATGTGATGTCACAGGACTGCTAAAATAGTAAAAGACCTTCCTGGTGTAAAAACGAATGTCATATAAGCATTTAATCAAAAACTCTATTCTAGTTTTCAGTAACGATGTTCCTATTATATAAAATTATTAAAACATAAACTGCGCTACCTTATGTGCATTAAACTTAATATATAAAGTACAATGAGTGTGAAACTTACATAATAAGAAGATATGGCTTCGTACAGTCACCAAGAAACGCAATCTAGTCCTGCTAAGGAGGTGCCAAGGTACGTATTTAATTAATTAATTATTTAATACTTAACATGGTAATTTTATATTTCATATTACAGTTAATTCTTCTTCTTCCTAGCATAATTACCAGTAGTATACGAGTATCTACCCAGGGTCTGCTTTTTACTCTTGTCCGGATTTGACAGGTTACTGGTTTTTACATAGAGCGATTGCCATCTGACCTCCGTAACCCTATGGGCGAAACAGTAACTCATTGGATAAGAGCAATTTACTTATCAAAACTTAACGATTAGATTTTATTGAAACAGGTATTTGTAAGATCAATGCAAACATCTACCCGAGCGGGAATCGAACCCGCAACTGTCGGGGCTAAAGTAGATTCGCTACGCACAACACCACAATGGTGTACATATTACAGCTAATTGTGTGATTAAATAAAAAAAAAAACAATTTAGCATTGTGTGTGTAAATTTTTATATTAAAAACATCAATTTGTATACCCGGTAATAAGATTTAAGCTTGGAAAAAGAATCTCATCTCTGTCTACAGACTTAGTACTATAGGAAGTTCCGTTTAAAATTTTCGATGTTATTGATTACATCGTCACATAATTTATGCAAAAAAACTTTAACATAGGTACCAACAAAATACCAATTTAATAATAAAAATGGCGTCAATTTTTGTATAATAATATTCAGTTGAAATAAATTTAATATATCTTCATTTAAAAATATCACAGTCACTGTATCACATGAGTGTTAATTGGTTTAAATCTCGTTATTAATTTAAATATTTAAAATCTTTTATAATTGAGTGGATTGAATGAAGTAAAAATGAATTTCAATCTCTTGATTCAATCAATAAGGTTTAATTCATTTATGGAACTTTTAAAATCAATGCTAATGTTAAGTGACGACACTATTGTCGACGTGGCTATAAATGTAATTGTAGTACTGATTTGATTTGGTTCGATACCCATTTGGGACATATTTGTATGGATTATACAATATATTTTTTCAAACTGGATGGTTGTATTAACTTGTATTCATCAACTGTTGATAATCGTGACCACTGAAATGAAACCGGTTTCTAGTAGAGGTAGTTCACTATGTGTGACTGTATATACGCTTAATACATAATTACAGACTCTAGTACAGATGTGTATATACAACGTAAAAGTTATTAAAATTATTTATCAAACTAATAACACACTGTTAAAGCTTCGTGTTTTCTTATAATCTTATTAACTATTAGTCCATTGAAAAGTTACATTTGGGGTTGCGTTTTTAGAGGACGCAATTTTATTTTTTTGATGTGTCAGGGGGGGTCAGCGTAAAGCTAAAACCAAGAGTACTGAAAAATAGTACTCACTTCGAAGCGCTGTAAAATCTTAGCTATTGACTTAATGAAAAAATGTTGCTTATAAAAGTTGTTCTTATAAAACGATCTACAAAAATGGTCTGATATTATTTTTTCGTAAGATGATAAAAAAAAGTTATATCGAAAAATATTTTTCTCGAATTTCTGGACATTTTCACTTATAACTTTTTTATTTATAGTTCTACAACAAAAGTTACTGGACCAAAGTTGTAGAGAAATTTAATTTGCAACAAAAAATATCCACAATTTTTTTATCAGATAAATAGTTTAAGAGATATATCGTAAAAACCATTTCAAACCCTATTTTTAAGATGGCGGCCGTGGGACAAGGTTGGCGACCCCACAAACTTGGTTTACGCTTTACACTGACCCTCCTACACATCAAAAAAATAAAATTGCGTCCTCTAAAAAACGCAAGGTAAGGCCTAAAAATGTAACATTTCAATGGACTATACATTGTTGGTTAGTTTTTTGGTTGTGACATGATAAATTCATGGACACTATCATATTGTGACATGACATAAAAATGATTTTCAATAAAACAATAAGTGAAAAGCTATTAATAACATAATTTTATCGGCCGTCAAATTAGTTTATCGGTTGGACACATGCCAGTAGCCTGTAAGTTATCTCTCGAGATAAATTGAAACTACCCTTTTATTCGAACAATTTGGACACTTGATTGACGATGGTAATTAGTGATTGACATGCCGATAAAATAACTTTTTAGTCCTTAATATCTTAACATTTATATCATATTTTGTTTTTATGTTAGAAGTTGGCAAACAAGCATACGGCCCACCTGATGGTAAGTGGCTGCCGCAGCCTATGAGCGCTTGCAGCACCATTAGTAGGTGCCACTCACGCGTTGCCAACCTCGAGATATTACTTCTTAAATCTCGTTCGCCCAGTAATTTCACTTTTTAAATTTTTTATTTTTGTGTCAATCAAAAAATGTCTAATGGTACGCGGACACCATACCCTATAGTGTTTTGCAGCAAGTGTGTCATGTGATTTGCTGATCCAAGAGTTACGAGAAGATTAATAATAGGAAAAAGAAAAGAATTTCAATCAAATTGTCATGTTTTTAGCGTTCCCGAAAACATTGTTGTCTAATTAACAAGTATACAATACAAAATCTAAGTATATGATAAGAAACTATGAAAATCTATCATGTCTAGTCATTTCTTTAGTATATGCTTGAATTATTTATGCATACCGTCTTTGGCAACCATATGGGATTGACTATTGCCAAGGCGCTGTCAACTGCGAAGCAAAAGTATTTATCATTCTTATAGCACATGGGCCTTTTGAGTTAGGAGCAAGGCGGAGCTATTAGCCACCCCTCTCTTTCTCCCGGACCTTGCTTAGTACTGAAAATGCAAGCATATAATGCATTTTGAACTATTTATCTATTAACTATTGTAGAAAATAGTCATTGTCCCTCTGGACCCTAAATTTAGATTATGCCAAATGCTGGCTATGCCAATGTTAGAGCATGTCGTGTATTGAATCAAATTCAATTATTTAACATTAAGAAAACTTTAACACATAACAAAACCTATAATTTCCGCCATTCCAGTATTATTCCCAAATTCCATACTAAATTGCAATCAACATTTATTTCCGACTGCAAAACAACACGATCTCAATAAAGCTTCAACTGAATGTTAAAACAAATATCAATGGATATGGAGACTTCGTATGTTGTCCGTTTATAGTGAAACAAATCATGTTCCGAGTAAATACGCATAAAAATCGTTCGCAAATCGTTGGAAGAACAAAAAGTGCGAGAACAGCACTGGTTATTCGTTTTTGGTCCATTTAAATCCCCTACTACAGGTTAATTTCCTAAAATGTATAATATGTTAGTCAAAGTATATTTGAGATGTCCAAAAACATACCTGTTAATATTTATGTAAAAAATATATTGTGTAAAATAACTTAGATACTCTGAAACTGACGCAACCGAAATACTCTTAAAAATATCCACAAAAAAAAGTCACGCGATAATCGCATAAATAGGCTCGTGAATCGAACGATCAAGAACAAATAGTTGGGACCGTCCATTTTTGTCTACAGTCGGATGTAAAATCAATACAATGACTGCAGCAAGCTCACAGACATTTGCTTTCGGCCGGTTGGCTTTAAAATGTTTATTTTTTTAATTATACAAAAGACCAATCACTATCTCGCCCATTGAAAAGGCGTTTATTGTTTTTACGCATTTGCATACACATTCGACTTAAAAAGCAGCACGAATCATTTTTATCAACGTTGTAACGAATAATTTTGATATATGTTACAAGTTTCAGATTGAAGATGTTACGAATTTCACTTCCCCAAGTCAATTGGTGTGGGCTGTTTTTTTTAAATTTTCTGAGTACATTGGATTTTTCATGTTTTTAGTTTCTAAATATAATATACTACACTGTAAATTATGTATTATACATGTGAAAATGTATATATTTAATTCGAATACTTTTTTACAACTTGAACATATATCCTGGTTTTAAAATAGTTTTAAATTAACGTGTGCTGTTTAATCAAAAACCGGGTTAGTGGTTCCAAAGTCGAATGAAACACGTTTTTCGTTAATAAATCTCGGAACAAACTTTCTAAGATAAAGTTACGTACTCTGAATTTAAAGTACGTTTTAATTAACTTAAAAATTGTAATTAAACTTATAACGCAGTTGATGCGAGCCAAATAAGATGCATCGAAATATGAAGTCAACCATAAAATAAGAAAATTATTACTTTAGAATTTCTAAATAGTCTATAAGAATTTGCTTGATGGAAATTAATTTTGAAGTGAATATTGCTTTAAAAAATTGCCAAAAGATTTTTTTTACTGGATATTGTTTAAAAAAACCAGACATTTCTATTTAAGCGATATAATTACATATATAAGTGTACGTAAATATACTATTTTATTTTGATAACAAAACTAGTAATTTAGAAATATAAACAACCAAAAAGCTATAGTAAATTTTGTAAGTAATTTTACATCGTTATTTTTTGTTAAAGTCCTTAACCCATAAATTGAGATTTCCGAATAAATTTTAGTGCTTCCATCAATTCCTAAGTCCTATGGTCATAAATCTACATACAGCACCTTTATTCGGGAATCGGCGATAAATTTTTATTTTAAAACTGATCACGGACATTACCGAGTTTAATATTAGCGAGGTACTATTATGAAATATGGTGCGATTATCTGCTCATAAAATATATGGGTATAGGGGGAGAGATGTATGATACTTGACTGTCTAGCGTTGTACTAAAACTATAATGGCAAAGGTAGGTACTTACTACATTTTTTTGCATGTTTGCTATAATGTATAAATTCATACGATCCATGTAATGTATTAATTAATTATTATTTTCTGTTTTGTTCTGGTGAGTGTTTGTGTAAATGAGCGTGTATACATGTGAGTGTATATACATACGTCTATTTGGCTGCTTACCAATTTGCTTGAAGGATTATGCAAATGCAGTATCGTTAGATTCCTCATTATCGTGAGCGTGGAATAGACTGCTTAAAATAAGGTAGCCGACTGGGTTTGAGTCTTTATTATATAATAGTCTAAAAAATATGCAATATTTTTATAACATCATTTTAGTTTTTTAAAAAATTTAATGATAATAAATTGTGGTTCTGTGAAATAATCTGTGAAAGTTTGGCAACAGCCTTTGTTAATACCAGCAACCCCAGAGACCTACAACTTAGCAGATGGTACTACCACCTGCAATGAGATCGACAGGTAGGAGTAGGAAGTGGGAAACGAGAAGGGAAAAAGAGAAAAGGTCTACACTTCCAGCACACACATTTATCTAATGTTATTAATCAACAGCAAGGACTGCTGGACTGCTATTTAACTACATTTTGTGTGATGGTATACTTCCCTGGTCAAACTGGCCCTGGTGAATTCATGCTGTAAACAGAGATACTTTAGCACTGTTCAAGCATGCTTTATTAGAATCATCACCATCACTCAGGATCATATAAATGTAGATTATGTACTATAAGCCCAACGCACGTTTCGCAGTGAAACCTGACTACACTAAGAATCGCTTTCCAAGAGACAGTATCTTTGCTTAATATTTACTTAACACACCATAAAGATTTATATCACATGGAAACACATAATTTAGAATAAAATGTACTTTAGTGTTGGAAGTTTATAATTAGGAATATGTGTAGTAAATAAATAGGAATTGTTTTCAATAAAAAATAACGCTACCTTTTACAAAGCACCATATACATAATTATGTTATATAAACTCTGTACCCCCTCTATATACCGCTACTACTACCCAACAAAATGTACAAAGACAATAGGAAATGAAATATATGTTATTTAAATATTGCCTAATTCTTTTGTCATATTTTGTAACTCCAGAATTATATCTCCATAAAATGTTGACTAAAGAAAAGGTGTGAAATTGTAGACAAACTTGTAAAATTTATAATAATTAAAAAAAAATTCGTATCCGATTATTCCGTTATTTGAACAAAATATAACAATAGAAAAAAATAGAAAAAGTAATAAATGTGGAATTTAAGTAGAGCTCTTGGGATTCAATATCCCTTGTAGTTTCTAAATTATAGTTATTAAACTTTGTCCGCAATTGGACGCAAGTCAATATTACAAAAAGTTTGAAAAACGGACATCGTTTTTTATCTAAAGTTCGAAATATATTGTTGCGTATTTGACGAAAAAAAGTTCACCGCTGAAATGTAAAAATCTATATGTAATGTAATTCTTACCAACTCATTTAAATATAATTATAATAAAACAAAAAAGAAATTAAATACAATGTCAAACCATTCCGGGTTCACGCCAATCGTTCCGAGTTTCTGCGACAGAGCACGTCAAGGTATTTGCATAGTTAGAATTTTCTTCTCATTTTCATTCCGCCCCAGGCCCGGCGACATCCCACTCTTCCGGCAGGGACGTGTGAATGTAATTTTTAGATGGTTAGAAAAACGTAGCATGCTTCTGGAAAATACACACTTAATTTCTTAAATATATTACATAATGACGACGTTGTGGCGCAGCGGTACCGAACCTGCCTTAAACGCCACAGTCTTTTGTTGCAAGAGGCCGGCTAGGTAGGTACCACCACAGTGTCCAATATTCTGCCGCCAAATAGTAGTGTTTAGGCACTACTGTGTTCCGGTTTGAAGGGCATTGTACGCTAGTGAAATTACTGGGCGAACGAGATTTAAGAACTAATATCTCGAGGTTGGCAACGCGTGAGTGGCACCTACTAATGGTGCTGCAAGCGCTCATAGGCTGCGGCAGCCACTTACCATCAGGTGGGCCGCATGCTTGTTTGCCAACTTCTAACATAAAAAAAAAAAAAAATACTTTATATTTTTTGTCGATATAAATATTTTTGTAAACGAATGTACTATCGTAAGAAAAAAGAGAATAATATTTTTTTTAAGTTGGTCATCTACTTACAAACTATTTTTCAAATATTCATACATATACATATTACAGTTACAATAAATAATTCATCTGAATGGCAAATCGTTCAGATAATTTTAGCTTTTAATTCGGGAAACCAAATTTAATAATGCTTATAAATACAATGGGATTGAAACTCGCCTTGTCAACAATTTGCAAATCAAATAATTTCCACTCAAAATTCGTATACAGGTGAACCGCAATCATTTATCTAATTATTTATTTTATTACATTAGCATGAAAATTTATATTTTATATCACCGCTGTGGCGTTGTGGGTAGCGAATCTGCCTCTAGTCTCGACAGTTGAGGGTTCGATTCCCGCTTGGTCAGATTTTTGCATTGATCTTACAAATATCTGTTTCGGTCTGGGCATTAGTCCTTGTGGGTTTTTCCACCGTACCTCGGAGAGAACATTAAGCTGTCGGTCCCGGTTGCTATCACATAACATCTGATAATAAAAGTTAACTCTTGATAAGTAAATTGCTCTTCTGCAATGAGGTACACCTTCGCTCTGTGTAAAAACTAGTAACCTGGCAAATCCGGACAAGAGTTATATGCAGACCCCCGGTCAATACTCGTATAGTACCGGGAATAATGCTAGGAAGAAGAAGTAAATATATTTTAGCATAAACTCACATGACATAAAAATAACGTTCGTTTTGATTATGAAAATGTAGCGTATACAATATATAACGTAATGAGATCAAAGATAAGACGTTACTCCTGCAAGGCGTACAGAAGTTTTCTGTTAAGATAACCACGTATAATACATTTTTCCATCATCAACTGTTAGTCCGCAACCTTATTATAATACAATCTTCCTATTTGGGCAGAAGGATACTTTAATTTTATCACAGTCCTCCACAAAAGTAACAAAATAACATTTTCTGTTACTGACTTTCATATTATACCTTAAATTACCGAAATTACAGGACGCATTTACCATGTTAAATACTTTGTTCTGTACTGTAATGTGAACGTTGTTTTATATGTTTTCATTACACAAACAACAGTTTATTAATTAAAGGCTTCGTGTTCGGTAAATGAGCTCAAATTAAGCTGGTCTTTAGAAAAGCTTGGCTTTGAATTCGGTTTTTTCTGAACTCTACCGCAGTTTGAATACTGTTTTCGGTTGTTTTACCCATTGTTTCACACATTACAAAGCAGAAAATGTTTGTAGATATGTTTTTTGTTTTCCTACATTTCAAAAAACGGAATTATATGTTGTAAAACTGTTTGTGTATTTTCCATCTAATAAGAAAATTGTAAGTAGTCAAAGTAGCCAAGTTAATGTAAATGTAATTGGTAATTAGTTGTGAAATCTTTTTAAAATTTCTGAGTGTTCCAGGAGATGAGGTTTCTTTATATCTAAGATACAAATTTATTTAAATGATATTTCTATTTTTGACACGCTCTGTAGTCAAAACGGTTTGGAGGATTACAAAAAATGATGTGATGATAGATTTGTTGTAATAGGCAGAATGATATAGGCTATTAAAAACTAACTCCGAGTGAGGCTAGTTATAGCATTACTGGCATTCGGAAATATAAACATCGTTTGTTTTTTTACGTCATGACGATTGGCAAACAAGCGTACGGTTCGCCTGATGGTAAGCAGTCATCGCAACCTATAAATGCTTGTGATACTTGTAGTATCACATGCGCGTTCCCAAGACAAGAGATAGGAGGAAAAGGATGAAAGGGAAATAAGGAAAGGAACAGGAGTGGCAGACTGGAGCTCCAACGCTCTCAATCATCGCACGAAACGCAACAAACTGGGTAGTACTTCGCCGGTCGAGGCGGCCCATTTGTGCTGGGAGGAACATTGCTCTAATACTACTAAAATTGTTGCTTGTTATTTTAATCTCATTCTACCTTATGATAAAATAAGCTCGCCAAATAAACCACAAATACTGTTGCCAGTTCAGTTGTGTTTATGTGGACATTTATCAAGTATAGATTTCACCGCCAAAATTGTCGGTAGGTTACCGTTTATTGCGGCTGCGGATAATTTCAAAATACAAATGGTATTTTAAAATGACGGGCGTACAGCCAGACCAAGCTAATGTTTATTATTGTTCCATGTTAAACATTTAAATTAAAATCACAACAAACTGTAAAACCAAATAGCGTTGTTGAAGCTTAATTATATAACCTTTTTCAAAAAATCAAAGAAATGTGAACTCTTTAATATAAGTTTACCCAAATACTGTTTGCGGTTACGATTTTTTGAACCACTATTGTTATTATTATTATTATTACCAATAAAATAACGCCTCGCTTACTTTAAGCGTCGCTTGAAAACTTAGATGTCTGTGGCTCCTATAAATTGGGCCATTTCGGCTTAAACCCTGATACACAATGGTGGTACAAAATTATCATTGAATACCATGTTTAATTATCAAGCTTTACGAATTCACATTACGGCGTAAATAAAATTCATATTTCTACAAATATTTAGTCGAACAGTAAAAATGAATGGCAATGCTAATGAATAGCTGTTACAAGCATAAAAGGCAAAACGTGAATAAATAAAGCATTCATAGCGTAAAATCGAAATTAAACAATACCGTTTGTAAAATCCGATCATACTCGCTAACGGGCAAACAATCTGTCGGCTAAACAGACCGGATTATCGAATGATTGCGATCGCCGGTTGCCGACTAATCGCCGGTTGCCGCCTAATCGCCGGTCGCTTCAAATAAGAAGACCGATTTTCGTTTACGGCGCGTTCGGATCGCTGGGCCGAATAAGGCGCTGTAATATCTGTATTCGTACTTGGATTTCAAATTCAGTATTGTTTTTAGATCAAACCAATACCTACAAGGAAGCTCCTTATATAACGTTGACTTTGAACAGAATTATGAAGAAAATTCTTTTTTCTTTATAAATTCTCGGAATCGAATTTACTTTGTTTGTTTCGTTACAATGTTTACCATCGCTTCTTCCTTTGTTGGGTTTCCTTTTTCTTTCACAATAAAATCTAAATAAGCAATAACAAGTGGTATGTAAGCTATATAATAGCAAGTATAGCTTCCAAATTGTGAATATGAATTTAAAGAATATAATAATAGCACTTATATACATCCTGACTTTACTGTTAATAACAATTGGTAATAACATTATCTTATATTTTGATAATATCGTAGCGGATTTATTTTTTATTCGTCATTTCTTCTGCATTAACTCTTTATAAGTCCTTCAACCTAACGTTACAACATTATTGCGGGGAACAAGTATCCTATATGTTAATCCAAGTAATAAGCTATTGTACCAAAATTCATCCAAATCTGTGCAATAGTGTTTCCGGGGAAGAGTAACAAACACCCACCCATCCAATTCATCCATACAAACTTTCACATTTATAATATTAATTAAACTAACATCAGTCCGCGGATCCCCTGCGTGAATAACGTTTTGTAATACAGCACCTTCATTGCATTACCTACAGCTAAATGGTTCCTGCAGCTTTCATCCGGTATTTCACTCTCTTCGCATATTTTTCGTGACAAAAAGTCGATTATGTTTTTGTTCAGATTTAGACGTCAAAAGTTATGTTTTCTACATTGTAAGGTATAATATTAGACCGATAATAATAATAATGTTGGAATATTTTATTGAAATAGACTGATAATAATTGAAATTTGGCACAGATATAGTGTCGATTTTATAAGACCAATCTCATCAAAATTCGATTGTATATTGTAGTTCGTGTTCTGTTTATCCCACGAGAACATAACTTTTCCGGAATTAAGAGTATTTTATGTTTTAATCAAAGTAACAATCTATATGTGTGCCAAATTGTATACAAATCCGTTAAGCCGTTATTGCGTGATTCAATAACAAACATCGCAACACCCAAACATACAAACATTCAGGATGATTAAGTAAACGTCGTCCCAATCAACATCTCGAAATCCATCTGATCCGTTCCCATACGGTACGTTTCTTAAAGTTCTTCGGACATCGTAGTCGTCTTAAGATTGAGTCGTATTGTATTTAGGTCAGTGTCCCGCAACCGGATCACGTTCACCATTTGTTCCAATGTATTGCTTCGCGCACCTGGATTTGGTTATTACGACCAAAACACTTGGGGTGCATAATATTTGTCTTGGGCTTAGATCGTACGTGATTTTGATTTATCTTAAGGGATCTGTTTGTTTGAACTAAACGGTTCTATAGATTCTTCATCTGGAGGTTGTATTCATTTAATAGTAGAGGTAAAAGTATTTTTAGGCGCAGGTGTTGTTGGTTTTGTCGAACTGAATAAAGGCAACTTTTGGCAATAAAATATCATTTATATCAGAATATATAAATATATAAAATCAGAATTTTTGTACCGTGTACCGTGTACCGTGTACCGTAAAGGATACTTATGATAATTAATATATTATATTAAATAAAGTTGTAGAATTATTTAACACATTAAATTGATTCTCCCATAAGGATACTTATAATCTGTATCGGGGGTCTAGAACCACACACAAACACAAGCACCCGGCGCAAAACAGGTTTCTTCATGGTACAAATATATGCCTCGACCGAGAATCGAACTCGATATCTATGGCAACTAATGGTGATACCTCTGCGTCATAACCATCGTCAGATCAGTTTTCCTACTGTGCCTTATCTGCCCTTTCAATTACCTTATAAATGATCAATGAATGTATCGTAAAGCAAGAACTTTTTAATATCCTACATAATATAATAAATGTGAAATTTTATATGTTTGGATGTTTCGATGTTTGTTACGCAATCAAAAACAGCTAAACGGATTTGGATGAAATTTGGCACAGATATAGATTGTTACCTGGATTAACACAAGATGCTTTTGATATTGCTAAAATTTAATTAATTATATATAAATATAGACGACGTTGTGGCGCAGTGGTAGCAAACCTCCTTAAACGTCACAGGTCGCGAGTTTGATTCCCGCTCGGAGCAGAATATGTTTGTATTGACCATGCAAGCATATTTTCCGGTCTGGGTGTATTGGTCCTTGTCCTTGTATGTTTTTCCGGACCCCTGACACAGGATAACACTATCCTTATGGGGGCCGTTGAGTGTGCAGCGTTTATTTATGTTTATTTATATTTATTTATTTATTTATATTTATTTATTTATTTATATATTTTATTTTTTTATGTATTTTTATGCAATCAAGTACCGCATCAGAAAACGCTATAAACGCAGCTGAAGCCACAGGCAAATGCTAGTCATAAATAAATAATGGTTGTTTTTAAAATATCTATTTCATATCTAAAGAACCAAACTAACCAATCTTTAGTGATGGATATGCCCAGTTGCGGCGGCCATTCTTGACAGACGCAATATTTTAAATCTTCCCTTTGGTTGTCGGCCTCGCTACCATTCAATATGATTTATATGAGGTTCGGATTGATACGTCTGGGAATCCTGAGATTGATGAAAACATTATATTAATATTCATTTTGAGTATTCTATTATGGTAGAATTTTAAAGTATTTCATAAGTATTTATTTCGAATGCCACATCAAGATTTCAAATAGTATGTATATAATTACAATAACTGAGTTTATTGACTGGTCACGAGAACTCTAAAACTGTACATCCGATTGGTTTGAAATTTTGCATAATGACCCTATTTGCGATGTAGTCACTCGCTAAGAACGAATTTTATGATACCCTTTTTTCTTGAGACTATCATAGAACCATTTTCTTTATAATGAATTATTTATAGTGTAGTTGCCAACTCTGTAAGAATGAAATGACAAAAAAGTTTTATTTTATATGCTAAACAATATAGTACGTTCTTTATAAAGGTTTTAATAATATCCTTGTTTTAAATCACCAATCGTTAGAATGATCTCCGTTGGTTTTGAAAGATATAGTATTAGCTGAAGATATTATTCGTTTCGAGTCTGGAATGTTAATTTATTTCCCCGTTTCAACGTGCACGTTAACTTGCGGTCTTGAGATCCAATATTTATGGAGATTCATCGTTATTCAAATTTAAATTATAGTTCATCTGAAAAAAGTAGGACTAAGATAATTTTAGAAAAATGGAGTTGTTTATATTATTTGAATTAGTTAAGAAACTCAGAGTTTTGAGTTTCCTATTATAATAAGTATAGATTTTATATTGTTAGAAATGTCTTTACCAATGTTATACCAATTAAATCTTTTCCCAATACAACATAAATTTAGTCATAACAAAATACAAAAAAACACAATTACAGAATAAAAGGTAACATTTCAACGTCATTTAACGTTTTTATCTAAAACTCTGTATCGATAAGAGCTTGGCATTTGGAATTATTCGAGTGACAAACGCAGCTGCGTTCTTCGAATGGGATTTTTAAATGGAAACATACTTCTTTACGCTAATCTCGAAATGTCCCCAATACGAGGGCGATGAAACGCCTTACTGGGTGTAGTATCTGTTTAAGGGAAAGCAGGAAACACAGACATAAAAACCATGGAACTGACAGTACTAAAAACTGTCCTTAATGATTTTTTGATATCAAATACCAATCTTGCAGTTATTTTTACGCTCTAGTTAAATAGTCGAAATATCTGAGTTAAAATTTTTCAAGCAATTGTGTTTTTATGTAATTTAATATAATTATTTGTATAAATAATTTTAAATACTAAGCTGAATATAGGAAAGTGATTTTTGTATATTATTTGTTTATTATATTACATATATTACGTAATATAAGCGAAATATCGATCTCATCACGAACTCTAAAACTATGCGCCCGATTGATTTTAAATCGTTCATAATCACTATTTGCGATGTAGACGCTCAGTAAGTACCATTAAAAATCAACTGGGACTAACGATTTTAAGCAACACAAAAACAAAAGGGTAAATGTGACGGCGCTAAGGCCCGGGATATAAAACTGTCATTTGTAATGGTAATTTAATTAATTCGGAGGAAACTGTAGACAAAAACTAGTATATATCTATACATACATACATGCAGTGTCTTGCTTCTAAGAGGTGAAGTCTCATCCATTTCTTGTGCATCATTCGCAAGATATAGATGACACATTGGGGGAGATACAATTTACATAATGTAATCAGCACTGTGAACCGATGATTTCGGCTACTTGCCGCTTCTTACGAAGCGAATCAGGGCATTTTAATTTTGTTAAAAACTCTCGGAATCTATAGCGCGATCTGTCCTTTGAGACCCTTGATTGATGGTCGTCTTATCTGAAAATGAGAAGACTTAAATTTAGGCTGTTTTTACAAGCTCAAGGGAATGAAAATTTAGTCATTATTAACATCCATTTTTCTTTTAATCTTTTTTTTTCTAAAATATATTCCAAATAAATATGTTTACTAAGGATGGTAAACTATAAATCTCATAACTTCTCATTTTTTTCATTTATTCAAAAACACAAATATTTCAAAATGCTTCGTGAGTAACTTACTACACTCCCGAAATCATTAAAATGCAAAAAATATGCTAAAATCTTTTAAAATTAATTAATCAATATTATGAACCTTTGATATTTTTATAATAAATTGTGATATTAATTCTTGTCATAATAATTCTTAGCTCATAAACATTCATCCACGCATCCATGGCGAGAACACCAAGACGTTTCTCTGTTGGCCCCCACCCGGGTCGCTTTGTATTCATAGGATGAAAGAAAGTTATCCCAGGTGTGTATGCCTCGTCGTCTTGCTTTTAAAAATTTCGAGCATTTTTATATTACTGTCCCTTTGTCGCAGGCCATTAGACTAGCGTTTTTTTATTAAGCAATTATACATATTCAGGATCTGATCTAAACCAAGGCTTTTATATTTTTATTTTATTAATTTTATAAAAAATATTACTAATAGGAGATATCTCGATTGGGAAATGTAGCGACATTTACACGCAACATGACGTAACGCGATAGAAAGACAAGATTGTCACAATGTCGCATCAAGCTACAACGACACCTACAGGCCATACTACGCAACGATATGGACGACCAACGAACGTCACGTTCCTAAATCGCGCTATCAAAGTTTCCTACCTACTTGAGGTATATATACAACTTTCCAACGTAAGTCGTTGGGCTTCGGTCCGCCAGGCAATATCACCCGCCTGGTCGGAGGATCCTCCCTTAGTGTTGGAGGGCATTTATAATGACGTACCCTCCACAGGAAATATTAATATTTGTCTCATGATAAAATATTATAATGACTTTTATTTTCTCTTTTCACCCAATTCTAATAAAATATCTATATCATAAAATTGTTGTATGTATATGTATATCTATGGTTTTCTAAGCCATTGATTAAAATATGTTAAAGCTTTGAAAAATTGTTCTGCATACGACTGCGAAGGTTTTTGGCCGAAAACAATATCTGACACTTGTGTCTCTGGTAAATAGTCTAGGATGATTTCGATAAAATAAATTCAAGTTAAATATCTTATTACTATAATTCCGAATATTTCGCGGCCCCACATCAAGACCTTTATTGCTCATTTTATCTTAGGATATATTTTCGTAACTAGAAAGGTTTTAATGTCTCCATCTCTGTGTCTCCGTTATTAAGCTTTAAAAGTAGCGACAATGAAAGCGTTTTGGTCGAAACGTTTTGCCTGATGGAATTTTTAATTATTTACTTCTTGACGGCCCATTGAGACGTTGTCGGAATGAATATTAATATTTGGCGACTCTATATAATAACTATAATATGCAATTATAATTGTGCAGATGGTTTTCCATCCTTGTTCTATGATTTTACTAAATTTTTTTTTAGAAAAATAAATGTAAAAAAAAACAATCGTTTTCTAATGTCATATAGTAATATTATTATGTATTTATTACACATAGTAATATTAATGTGTTGATTACACATAGTAATATAAATATGTGTTTATTACACATATTAATATTATCCTGCAATTGCACTGGTTACGCGTTCAAAACATTTTTCTTACTAGAATACCATGCAAAAACAAACCCATGCAAAGACGACGTTGTGGCGCAGCGGTAGCAAACCTGCCTTAAACGCCACAGGTCGCGGGTTCGATTCCCGCACAGAGCATAATATGTTTGTATTGTCCATGCACGAATATTTTCCGGTCTGGGTATTTATCCTTGTCCTTGTATGTTTCCGGACCCCCGACACAGGGTATCACTATCCTAATGGTGGCCGTTGAGTGTGTACCGTTAATTAAAAAAAAACTTACATTAATGAGAGAAAAGCCTTTGTAAGCTTTTACTATGTTTTTTCCAAAATAAATCACAATAATCATCTATTGTGGTGAAAATTAGAATTAAATGCGACGATGTTAAAGTTCATTTTGAAAGTTGCATCTACAAACTACAATCCAAGTCTCGAAAATTCATACTAACAGGAGAAAGTTATCGCATGCTCTGTCAACGTTAATTACTCTAACCAACGCACGGAAGCGACTTCCCGGCTTAACTAGAATTAGCTTAGCAGGCAAACAAACATACATACATACATAATTAAAAACTAAAACTGAATTATATAAAAACGCAACTTAATTCTATGGATATATTTTTTACGGTATTAGAGCCATTCTTCTGCGCAAAAGGGCCGGCTCGATCGAGAAAGTACTACCCTCTCACAGAAAATCGGCGTCAAGTAACAGTATCATTAGGTACTGTTGCGTTTCGTGCGATAAGTGAGAGCGCCGGAGGCCCAATCTCCCACCCCCTCTGTTCCTTTCCTTTTATTCCCTTCTCACCACCTCCTTCCTGTTCCTTGGGTTAGCAATTCGCTTGTGATATATCAAGTATCGCAAGCATTCATAGGTTGCGGGGACTGCTTACCATCAGGCGTCCATCAACAATATTTTGCGCAAGTTATACTGAATGTTATGTAATGTAATGTTACTCGTATTGTGGTCACGGGTTCGCTTGCCGTTCGGAGCATATGTTTGTGCTAATAATGCAGGTATATTTTCCGGTCTGGGTGTATGTGTCCTTGTCCTTGTATGTGTTTCAGAACCCCCAACACAGAATATCACTATCCTATTTGGGGTCGTTGAGTGTGTAGTGTTAAATAAATTATTTATATTATTGTTGAACTTCGAAGGTTGAACTTGTACAATAAAAACACGATAAAACTAGAAAGGACCATAACAAACACCAGCCGGTTGTATAAATATTTATGTACACGATTGTACCATTGTCGGTACAAAGTTCTCGCATACGAAACTTCCAACTTGGACAAAATATACCGCTTGTTACTGTCGCAGTAATGAAATAAAATAGTGCTCAGCCATATTAATTATCTCGAGACACGACATTAAGCGGGGTTCGAGGGATTACAGTGGAAAGTAGGCCACTTGCGGGATTTCAAAGGAATTGGATTTAAAATTAAAATTCTAAAGACGGGATTGTCTTAAGCATTTAACATTCTTGTGTGCGACCATATTAAAAAAAGAAAGAAAAATGGCCCTTTTATTAAAAGCAATGAAATCGCAACTCAGATTAAAATGTCAATTATTTAAAGCGGACTTTATTATTTATTCTATGAATTCTCGCATTTAATTTTTTTGTAACCAACAATGGTGACAAGTTAACGTAATACCTGGCCGATTTCAAGATGTCATCATAACCTATTGACTTTTTTAAAATAATAAATAAATAAATACAATAAATTTATTGTTTAATCACAGTACAGAATAAATACAAAATAGTACAATGTAATATTTAAAAAAAACCGGCCAAGGCGCATAAAGGGTTCCGTACCGACGAAGAATTAAAATATCAGGTTTTTGTATGGAGCCCCATATGTTTAAATTTTATTTGACACCGTTGTGGCTCGACGGTTGCGGGTTCGATTCCCGCTCGGAGCAGATGTTTGTATTATTCGTACAGGCATGTTTTCCGGTCTGGTTGTGTTTGTCCTTGTCATTGTGAATGTTTCCGGACCCCCGACACAAGATATAATTATCCTAATGGGGGCCGTTGAGTGTGTAGCGTTTATTTATTTATTTATTTATTTATTCTGTGACAATTTCAACTCTAGCTATAACGATTAGTGAGATACAGCCCACTGACAGATGGGTGGAAATCGCAGGATTGGATTAGTAATGGGATGATCCGTTGGAAACGGTAGGGAACCCTAAAAATCAGAATCTCTTACATTACATTAATCTTCTCGGCTATAGCCAGGAAATAAAATTTTAAAATCGATTTTGAACTAACTGTGGCCTTAACATGCCGTTACAAAACCAAATAACATTACTATCAAGGTTTCCGGGAAATAAAAATGGAAATTATCACAGAAGATTGACTCCCATCGACGATTTATTTATAACTGTGGAGGGAGGTAATGTAGCAAAACGAAAAACGAATTAAGTGTCCCTTCTAAAACACGCGGCGTCTTGCTAATGTAGCGGTATTTTTGGGGTTAGTGTCAGATGTCGGCTGATGGTAATATTATTCACATGTTTACAGTTTTATGAATACCAAAACCTTACCTGAGTTTATTATTTATAATTTTGCTAGCACTCGAACCGTTTTTCAGCTTAATTTATGTAAAATTTCTATCCTGTGTTGTATCAATGGGCGTTTTCTTCTAAATCAGGTTATTAAAATAAAAAAATTAAGGTATTGTAGTGAATATTATTTGTTTAATTTAAACTAGGCCATGGAGCGCTAGTGCTGAGCAATTTCTAAAAGATATAACACTTCGACTTATTACCTCCACAGGTAGCAGGAGGGCTGGTACATTTAATCGTGATTTGTTTAATTTAAACTAGGCCATTCATGCCACAATTCTCCGTGGACATGATTTATGTAGTTGTCATTATTTATACATAGTAATCAGTAGTATTATGTTTAATTTATATTCTTAAATATTTTGTAATATTAGTTGTAAACGCTATCTTATAACTTGTTTTATTTTCTCCTCCAATGAAAATAATACGCCAAGTCTAACTACGGCATAAAAACGACTAATGACATATAAGTCGCACGATTTTCAAAAGTACTTTTGACTTGGCGTTATATAAATCTGAACACTTTAGTTTTTTAATATATTTTTGTTAAATTTTAGAAAGATAATATTTATAATATTTTCTCTTATTCCCATATTTCTTGGTGGTATCAAAATATATCTGTGTCGAATGATTAGAAGTACTACGTCAAAACTGACGGTAAGTATGCCGCAGAAACTTGAAACCATAAAAAATACTAATAAAACATTTTGCCATTGTGCAATATTTCAGCAGCTATTAATAAGCTATTTCACAAAGTAACCGTTTCGAAACGATTGGCGACAAATGAAACTCTTCAAGGCAAAGTGTTAGAGTACAAGTTAAAGGCAAAAGCGATACTAATATAAATAACTCTGTTTTCTCGTGACATGTCTTTTTATGATTAATGTCTATTATGTCATTAAATTAAAATAATGAAGAACGTAGATTGAAAAATTATGTGAACATACTTTCTGACGTTTTCTGTCAATAATACCAGTTACTTTGTCTAGATTTCAATTATGAAAATTGTTTAAAAATATATAATTTTGTTATCAAACTAAAATATATGTACATTTTAATGAATTATTTAATTTTCACATTTACGTTTCAGATTAGCGTTTTTTTTTCTCTTCTGAATACGCTCTTACACGCGCGGTTCATTATGCGTGTAAGAGCGCTTAACGCTCGTACGAGCTGCACGTGTAGTGAAAGGCGCGCTTATACGCACCTATCTTCGCTTCGAAAAATAAACTTATACGCTCTTATAAAGCGCTGGTCTGGAACCGCCGTAATATTTGCGTTTTCTAATTTTAGCTATGTTGAAGTCGATGACGCCATTTATCTATACGGTGAAGAATATTCTGTATGTTTTATCCAAAGTATGGACTTATTTTGTACCATCTGAATTAGACACGCTATTGTGGAGATGACGCGTACATAATTAAACTTAAAAATAAACCTTCTTACGATTCTATCTATACAAATGTAGCATAGCATACGTCAAAGTCAATTATATTTGTATAATAAATGTAAAAGAAAAGTATAAACATAATTTACCGATAAAATAAATATTCTTATTTACTTATTTTCCTTTTAGCCTATTGTGATTCATTTAGGCCAAACCTGAATAGCCTGCTTTGCCACTAGAGAAATGAGTCTTAAGAAGCGTAGTTAGTATATTTACTCCACTCAACCAACCAGCCTCGAGCTACGAAACCTCTTAATGTTAGTCCTTGGATACAATGCAATTTTTATAGCTGACCACATTATGTATACTTGTTTCATTTTTCTCTTCTCCCGTTTTCCTTTAGTTTTTTGAAATTTCGAAAAATAATGAGTCTTGAGCATTGGCTAACAGTCTTGGACTAAATGTAATTAACTGACTTTGAAAAACTATGACTCTTTGTCTATCTCTAAATATACCATCCGTTCTTTGAAGGTTTGTGACTAGTAATACTATATTTTGGCCGTCTTCGAAAGGATTCATAATCATAATCCATACATCACTATTATATTTTTGCTAGCCCATGACGAAGTGTATAACCTATTTAATGCGTTGGATTAGAAAGACAATATTTAAAAAGATGTCGTTCTAACCAAGCGTCACATTGATGGTTACTTCAATATTTCACCATGCAGAAAATTACTGTCGTACCGCATATAAAAGTGCGAATCGTTGAAATCCGACGTAGTGGTTACAGTGCTGTGCAATTTATTATGTTATCTAGTAAAGGCATTAAAAGCATTATTAGTTATTCATAATGTTAACCTACTTGGACGAAATTGATAAAGGCTCAAGGTTATCTTTAGCTTAGTTTGATTCAAAATGAATACTGCTAAAACCACAGGCGTGGTTTATATTAATTAGTTAACACTACACTATGCAAAAAGCTGTAGTGATAAATCAAGTCTAACATCGGTCAATCGGTTAAGTATCAGAACACAACGACGACCGGGTCGACAAACATGGTGAAGACGCTTCTTACAAAGCAGATAGCATCAAAAAGATTGCCACTCACTGCAATAGTACGCTACATTACTTGTACTAAATAAAAAGTGCGATTCTAAATTTGAACAGTTGTATGCTCCTAAATGTATGTAGTTAGTCGTGAAATAGCTCTCAACATGTTTGGATAGAAGCGTTCAAGTTAAATCAGATAGGAGCCAAACAACGCAATAAACGCGTTTGCATGCATATTAGAGATGCACTCATAGAACAGTGAACAGAAGTGTTACCAGAGTTCTCCTTGTAACAACAATAGCGAACTCAATAACATGATTAATTTTGGTGTACAACGTTTATGAAATAAGATTTATGATTTCCAATGATCAATAAGTGATATAGAACAATGTCATAATCATTAATTTAATATAGCTAAGATACAAATTTCTTCATAAACTAGCTCTCTCCCGTGACTTTGCAGTACTTATTTTATGTCTCTACTACTCTAACAAAATTATATTTTTGCTTTTATATATTTTGGAGATTCCTTAAAGATCTAAACTATCTTTCCATTAATGTTAATCAAAATTTTGTAATAAGGACAAGATAAGAAACAAAGTGATAGAAATAATTTAAAATTTATAATAGTAGTATAGTCTGTTAAGAGATAGGATTCCGCTATTGTTAATTTGTCATGCTCATATAGTATCATTGTAAGAAAAAAAAACAATAAAATTATATTTACTTAAGCCTACTCTAGCATATTTCTAAATGCCATTTGTGTCGTATTTTTATGTTCTAAGGTAGGACTATTTATAGAGCTCTAGATGCTATTTACTAAGTCTAAGCACAGTCTGAGAGTGTGACATGAATGTGTCAAGGGAAATGTGGAGCATTGCCCACTGTTTGTTTTCTGGAACCTTCATTTAAATAAATTAAATGTTAATAGTTACTACGGACTTGCTTGAACTGTGCTTATAGGTATTTGCGCCCCATATTACAGCAGTAGAAGAAAGCAGAAATATGAAATGTTCCTTTTCAACGCAAAATATACTCAAAAAATGGGTTTACTTATGTACGCGCGTCAGAAGTTATACTTCTTTGGCATAATTAAAAAACAAAGTTTAATTGCTTGCAAATTTATCGGCGTCGGGATGTGACGACCCCATCGCCCGCTGTTGGGATAACCTCTGTCACAGCAGAGATTATTCCACCAGTGCAATCAGTCACACTAGTGGTAGGTCTTTTGTTGCAAGAGGCCGGCTAGGTAGGTACCACCGCAGAGTCCAATATTCTGCCGCCAAATAGTAGTGCTTAGGCATTACTGTGTTCCGGTTTGAAGGGCACTGTACGCTAGAGAAATTACTGGGCAGAGGAGATATAAGAACTAATATCTCGAGGTTGGCAACGCGTGAGTAGCACCTACTAATGGTGCTGCAAGCGCTCATAGGCTACGGAAACCACTTACCATCAGGTGGGCCGTATGCTTGTTTGCCAACTTGTAACATAAAAAAATAATAATAATAATAATTAATTACAATAAAATAATAAAAGGACTGGAGAAGGATAGTCAACACAGTCAATAAAGCTCAGTTTAAATTTGAAAAATTAAATAAATAAATACATATATAATTCGCACATTCATGAAACTAAAACACGTGTTATGAATGTATAAATTAGAAACGTGGATAAATATTATAAATATGAAAACAGTGATCAGAGGCGACGAGCGTACCAACATGCGCGACTAAAAGAGGTTTTATTTCTATTTTGTTGGTAGCTTTGACAGCTTCAACCTGTGAATTTTGTGTGACGCTCATGCGCGCGCATCTCAAAATTTCACTCTATCATTTTTTCATAACTAGCCTAAAGAAATATAACTTGAAAAAATTAAAATAGTAATATTTATATCCTATACAGAAAAAGAAAACCTTTTAAATTAAATATACTATTACAAGGTTTCGTATCCTATTGAAATAATTTAGTATAAGATAATAAAGACCAAAAAAAATCAAGAACTCGGCAAGAAACAAATTCATCGCCATTACTCATTAGGGCTTAAAATAGGGCTAAACGTAATCTTGATTAAGTAAAAGGATGATCGCTACAAATTGAGCGGGAACAGAGAACTGGAATACAGATTAACAAACCTTTATCTTTGTTTGACATAATGAAATGTTTACATATAAATGCAATAAATTTAACAATCTTAGCATCTTCCCAAAGGTTACAAATTACTAATTGGGCCCCGTGCTATACCGGGTACGCCGCGTCGATCTAGTGTTTTTTTTTTTTTATTTATATAAAAATATATATCCCAAATTTCATATAGTTGTGATTATCACTAAGGATTAATGTGAAGAAGAAGTGAACTTGTACAAAAATCCTTCTTACAATTTTATTGTATGTATTAAATAAATATTTTTTTTAAAGATTAGCTCGCATAGTTTACGTATGTCTCTAAACAAACAACATAAAAAACGAGGTTCTAGATTCAATTATCTGCCTTGACACAAAATTATCGGAGCGAATTATAGTTTGATCTAGCTTCAATTGTTAATGTTATTCAGAAAAAAAGTAATGTATGTCATATAATGATGACGATGGATTTATTACATAAAGTTATTAAGTTTGTGTTTCTCAGCACAAATGGACCGGCGCGATAGGGCAGTACTACATCCTCACAGAAAATCGGCGTAAAGTAATAGTGTACTTTTGTAGTTTTAGTATCTTACTTATCAAAATAAGCAATTGTTCGAGTATGTTTAAAGGCGTCGGGATGTGACGACCCCATCGCCCGCTGTCGGGATAACCTCTGTCACAACAGAGATTATTCCACCAGTGCAATCAGTCACACTGGTGGTAGGTCTTTTGTTGCAAGAGGTCGGCTAGGTAGGTACCACCGCAGTGTCCAATATTCTGCCGCCAAATAGTAGTGCTTAGGCACTACTGTGTTCCGGTTTGAAGGGCATTGTACGCTAGTGAAATTACTGGGCGAACGAGATTTAAGAACTAATATCTCGAGGTTGGCAACGCGTGAGTGGCACCTACTAATGGTGCTGCAAGCGCTCATAGGCTGCGGCAGCCACTTAACATCAGGTGGGCCGTATGCTTGTTTGCCAACTTCTAACATAAAAAAATCATACGCGTTCTTGGGTTGCGGTGACTGCTTACCATCAGGCAGATAGTATGCTTGTTTGCCAACCGTCATGGTATATAAAAAACGATAAGATGAGAGATGAAAAGCGAAGCAAGAAGAAAAGAAAGGACAAAGTATTATAAGTTTAAGACTACAGTTGTCTCTAACAAATGAAAAGCAATATTACGTACAATACAAATCCTTATCAAAAGCAATATAGAAGTACATTGAGAACAAACGAAAAGAACTAAATATTAACCGTGCAGCCTGTATAGGTTCTCTACGCAATGCGGCAGCAACGTCGCGGAGTATTTGTCAAACAGTGTCGCGTGCGGGCGACAAACACTGCTCTAATGGGAATGCAAATGCACTGTCTGCGAGTACTGAACTGATATCGTACAGTTAATCCCTTTAAGCAGTCAAAGAAACAACGCGAGATTATTCTTGTGTGATGTGTTCGGTTAAAGATTTTAACTTGAGTGTAATAGTGTTATCTTAGGAACACTTGGATTTACAGTATGTTTTTTAAATAATATTTTACAGCATATTGATATCTTACGGTCATCATCAAATCCTTATCATTATTAATAACTAATATTATAAATGTGAAAGTAGCTCTGTCTCTCTGTCTGTCTGCCGCGCTTTCACTGGAAAACTACTGAACAGGTTTAAATAAAATTTTTGTACACAGATAGTCTAGAGTCTAAGAAAAGACATAGGATACTTTTCAATGCAAAAAAGGCAGTAACGGATTGAAAGAGACGGATGAAAAATTGTATGAAAGTGTCATCATTATTGTAGCTAGAAGCTTGAAACTTGTTTTTAAGTCGTTGTTTCGATATAAATAAATATGACATTCAAAGTTTGTAAGATTTTGTTTCAGACATTGTATTAAAATTGTTATTCACGCGGACAGCAACCGCTGGCAAAAGCTAGTAATATACAAATCAAAAACCCCACTCTGATTACACTCATATTGGTACTTCAACAATATTGATATGGCTTACCCAGTTACCTAGTTTCATTAGGATTAGATTAACGGCTCAATAATATAATCGGAAGCCTCAATAGCTCAACGGTTCACGACTCCACTCCTTTAGCACGAGAGTTGCGAGTTTGATCTTGTCCCTCTTGGTTTATTGTCGAACCCACTCCTAGCGCAAGCTACATATACACACGTAAATACACATACGTCCAAGTACCTTCTAAGCTCTAAATTCGCTAGGTCCTAAGATTCATAAGTATTTTAAGTTCATTCTGAACTGCAACTGGTTTGACAGTTGAGGTGAGA
The DNA here is from genome assembly GCA_023373885.1 of Hestina assimilis. Classification (NCBI taxonomy): domain Eukaryota; kingdom Metazoa; phylum Arthropoda; class Insecta; order Lepidoptera; family Nymphalidae; genus Hestina; species Hestina assimilis. Next base: position 8,920,033 of record CM041747.1, on the reverse strand, counting down.
CCTCTTTTAAAGACATAATATCGCTCAAAAAGTCTCACCCATATTTGGCAGATAAACTAATTTAGAATTATTCACCAATTTTCGTAACGATTTGATAAGTAGTTCAAAGCTTCAAAATACACGGATACATACATTCATAAATTCGCTAGGTCCTAAGCTACATAAGTATTTTAAGTTCATTCTGAACTGCAAGCGGTTTGACGGTTGAGGTGAGACCTCTTTTAAAGACATAATATCGCTCAAAAAGCGTCACGCATATTTGGCAGATAATCTAATTTCGAATTATTCACCAATTTTCGTAACGATTTAATTAGTAGTTCAAAGGTTAAAAATACACGGATACATACATTCACACATAAAGACATGCATACATAGTTTAAGTAAACTTTGAAACCTCGTTTCGCGCGACTGATAATAATATTTATACATATAAGTAGTTCAGCGTCTTAAGACGATTGATTTTCTTTTGTGAACGGCCGTCGGAATCTCTCCAATAGACTCAACAAGTGAAAGCGATTACAACTTTTATTCCTAGTGATATATATTCCCTATTATTTATATAAATACTTCTTCTTCTTCTTGAAGATTATGAGACGCTCATAGCCGAGTGCACCCACTGATCGGTAAACGATCGGTAGTTTAAGCAACTTTAGGCGCGGTCGGTCACTAGATGGGTGATCGCATAGTGGTATTTCAACCGAGCGTCTCCGTGCTTCGGAGGGCACGTAAATCAAGTCAGAGGCCTCCGGGCGACCTGAACATTGAACAACTCTGACACTAGGTTGGCAACTAACCACTCGATAAGAAGAAGAATATATTATAAATACTAATGAATGCCGATCTAATATAAGTTAATTTATCTGCTTAACCAATCTCACAAATTGAAATGTAATTTTTGTCAATATCTGCCCCATTATCCTATCCAAATATCTGCTCGCTACTTCTACTACTGGCTAATAATCTTGGCCAAGATTAGATAAGCCACCGACTAGCGTATACTAAATATATGACCATGAAGGGTCTTCCCCCAATGTCAATAAGTGACGTCACAGACAGCCTCCTAACAAATTGACATTCCATGACTTGGAAAATCAATGGAGACGCAAACAAATGATGTCGTTAAATAACGTATCAACCATCGTACGGTCCATCTCGTTAGAATTTGTCCAATGAAGACATAAATAAACTCAGCCGCGTTTTACTGACTTAAAACTTTTAACACACAGTCATTTTTGTTGTGTTAAGAGATAGCGTCACCGTTTCTGACAGATTTTATTTTTATTTTAGACACCGTTGTGGCGTTGTGGGTAGCGACTCTGCCTTAAGCCTCGACGGTTGCGGGTTCGATTCCCGCTCGGAGCAGATGTTTGTATTCATCGTACAGGCATGTTTTCCGGTCTGGTTGTGTTTGTCCTTGTCATTGTGAATGTTTCCGGACCCCCGACACAGGATATAATTATCCTAATGGGGGCCGTTGAGTGTGTAGCGTTTATTTTGTTACAATGTTATTCTAATAGCTTTTGCCAGTGGCAAAAATAAAAAGATATGTTTGTTTGTTTCATCCCCTTCACGTTTTTTTTATTTCTTGACTAAGAATCTTCGAAATCGATTCAGAAAGTCAGGCGTGACAAAGACGCACAGATATTAGAGTTACTTTTAGATTTAAAGTAATAGTTTGTAAATACAAGTCCTATAGTGCGTTTTTTGGTAATCCCGAGAGAATTTAACATTTTTCCAGAATAAAAATATCAATTGTTAATCCAGGTAGCGATCTATCTGTGTACCAAATTTTATCCAAATCCTTTCAATCGTTTTTGCCAGATAGAGTTACAAACATCTAACTAACCAAAAATCCAAATTATGTGTTAATCTCATTAAGGGATTTTGAGGTAGATATAGATAGTCCTCAAATTATAAGAGCAAATTATTATCAGAGATGAATGCCACACTAATTTAAAAAGAAACTCCCCTTATATAAAATACAGTTATGTTTTTATTGGCAAACTTATTTATATAAACATTTTCTAATAAAGGGCGTTAAGTGTGTAGCGCTTAGTAAATTAATTATTAACTAGCTGTGCGCGTTCGCTCCGCCCGCGTTAATGTAGTTTTAAATACACGAGAACCTTACAGTTGCGGAATAAAGGTATATCCTATGTATTAGTCCAGGTAATAAGCTAAGCTAGAGCCAAGTTTTATCTAAATTCATTTAGAACAGAGAGAGAATTTTTAAAACAGAGAGTAACATCCATTCATCCATCCATCCAAACCTACATCCATTGTCACAAAGTTTCACCTTTATAATTATTACTAGTAGATTTGAAAATAGGTATAAATTCCTATTCTGTATAGAAAAGTAATACTTAGATATGATACATAGGTTAGATCTGAAAATAACTCGATAAACCTACGATGTATACATCTAACTCGTAATAATTTTCCGTCTGTATTTACTCTTCGCCCCACGGCTTTTAATCAGGGATGAAAAACGTTTTACAGATGGTTTCAATACTGTGTTTATACATTTACATCAACTTTTTAATGCGTATCTTCATGCACTTCACTATATGAATTAATATTGTTGATCAAAACAATAAAAGACGATTGATTGTACGTTCTATCGAAATAATATTATATGGATTTTTGATAATGATTGAAATTCAACCCTTAAAGAGGTAAAAAAGGAGTTGAAAGTTTGTATGAAAGTCCGGAATTTTTGAAAATAGAAACATGAATCTTTGCTTTTAGGCGAACAATTATACATAAATAAATACGTACTTTAACCTTTTTTATGTAAGAGGGGCAAACGACGGTGATGTTAAGTGATCACCGCCGCCCATAAACATCTGCAACACCAGAAGGCATGCAGGCGCGTTGCCGATATATAAGGAAAGAATACGCTCTTCTCTTGAAGGTTTCCAAGTCGTATCGGTTCGGAAAGACCGCCGGCGGAAGTTAATTCCACAGAGAGGTTGTGCGAGGAAGAAAATGTCTTCTAAATCGCGCTGTTGTGGATTTTCAGACATCGAGGTGGTATGGATGGAATTTAGAGTTTTGTCGCGATGTCCGATGGTGAAATTCTACCAGCGGGATCAATCCAAACAATTCCTCAGAACATTCCTGGTGATATATGCGATAGAAGATGCAGAGTGATCCGACATCTCTACGCAATGCCAAATGATCAAGCCGATCGGAAAGGGCTTGATCGTCGACAATTCGAGCCGCTCTACGTTGGATGCGGTCAATTGGAAATAGCTGGTACTGGGGAGCTCCCGCCCAGAGGTGAGAGCAGTACTCCACGTGCGGTCGAATTTGTGCCTCGCCTTGCTGAGCACACCAAGCTTTTTAGAGGCCAATCTGACCTTTCCTTCCAATTGACCGCGGAACTGAACGACGCTCGAAAAGTCGACACCAAGTATTCCGATACTAGCTGTGGCAGCCAGGGGATTGCTCTCAAAACGTGGAGATACGATAAATGGTGATTTTTTTAGCGGTTAACGCGCAAACTTGTGACTTCTTGGGGTTGAATTGGACTAAATTTAATCGGCCTCAGTCCTTTTCCTTTTCTAAAATAATATGCGTGAATGGGTGAAAAAAAGGTTAAAAGTTTGTATTAAAAACGTTATACACGCCGGCGAGCACAAACACATAATATTATAATATTACTGGATCGAAATTACGAACTGTCTTTCGAAACTTATGAAAGCTTACTTCACTACATAGTAAAAAACAAAGTCGCTTTCTCTGTCCCTATGTATGCTTAAATCTTTAAAACTACGCAACGGATTTTGATGGTTTTTTTTAAATAGATAGAGTGATTGAAGAAGAAGGTTTTATATGTATAATAACATCCATTAAATAGTGGAAAAAAATTTTTTTTTTTGTAGTTTCTAATGTGATGTCGTAAATAATTACATTTAACACGTGCGGGCCACGGGCAGTAATGAATAAATCAAAACTACTGGATCGATTTTTCAGTGAATCACATAGGCTATGTATTTTATACCCGTGCGAAGCCGGAGCGGGCCGCTAGTATATTATAAATGTGAAAATTTATGTTTAGATGTTTCTTATTCAGTCACGAAAAAGAGGCTGAACGGAGCGGTTACGTGAAATTTAGCAGGTAGATAGCTTATTACTTCGATATAAATTATTAGATTCCTGTGTTATTATCAAAAAACGTACAATAGGGCGTATTTACTTTGTATTTGGTATTGATGTTTCTTATAGAACATTATTTACTCTAGACTAAATTTTATAGTCAACGCGGACGAAGTCGTAGGCAGATGCTAGTTAAAAACAAAATAAGTAAATAAATAAATAAATAAATAATAATAAATAGCTAAATTTGTTTTTCATACAGAAAGGACGCATATTATAAACGAATTTCATTTTCGTTATGAAAATATTTACCGCTCCGAATATCATTTAATGCAAACAATATGCAGTTCATTTAATTGTAATTATTACGGTTAATGCGACATGATAATGGTGTTTAATAATAACGACACTATAAATAGATATTACCAAACATTTAAAGCTTCGATTCGGAATACCGATAAAGTATTATTGGATACTTAACAATTATTCAGTATAGTTACGCTGACAGCTTGATGCCGGGTTATAATTGCTAGTAACAAATGCATACATTTGTTGAATCGTAGCTGCTTGCGTTTCAATGCAGGTTTTTCGGTCAGACATCGGATTCCGTTGGCTTAAACAGAAATTTTTGTTTATATATAATTTAATAGATGCCAATTTTAACGTTTCTTCATGTGTAAACCTTAAATAAGGTTTTTAAAAAAAATACTAGATAAAATACTCATATACTTCTTGTAAGTTATCTGCTTGTGTGGTGTACAATAAAAGAATTATTATTATTATTATTATTATACTATATTTAAAAAACACGGCTTATTCTTTATATCATATTTTATGAATAACAACACTGCGATTTTTCCTACGCCTACAAAATAAATATTTTTTTCTTGAACAGGTTTTCGCTTATTAAAAACTACTAAGAAAATGATTTTGTTGTTTTCTTTAATGCAATGCACACAATTTCAAATGAAAAGTAGAATACTGTTTATTTTACCTTTATCTTGTCTTTTCCTTCCAAGAATTGTTTTAAAAGAAATGTCCATATTAGAGAAATTACCTAAAAATCTATATATGTAAAAGAAGAAGACTTGACTGACATATCAACGCCCAGGCTAAACCCTTGGACCTAGAAAGCTGATTTTTTCACAAGTGTTTTATTTGAAACTTAATCGAATACTAAGAATTTTCTTAAAAGTCAACACTGAAAGGTCACTCTGTTTAGGGTTGAAAGTTTGCATGGGAAATCAGTCATTTTTTAAACTTTTGTTTTGTGGCGAACAATTATTATTAAAGAAGATTAAGAAACACCTATTTTAGCATTTCCTGAAATTCCACCTTTGAATGTGTAAAATGGGGGATAATAGTTTATATTGAAATGGTTTTTCATGAGGGCGAAGCTGCTGGCAGAAGCTAGTGAACAATAACTTCTAATCATAACAGTAAGTTTGGTAGGTAATACTCAATAGTTAGAATGATTATATTAGCATTATTATGAATGCTATTGAAGTAGTATGAATTTTATTTAAAATTTATTCCTGGCGTCGGGATATGACGACCCCATCGCCTGCTGTTGGGATAACCTCTGTCACAGCAGAGATTATTCCACCAGTGCAATTAGTCACACTGGTGGTAGGTCTTTTGTTGCAAGAGGCCGGCTAGGTAGGTACCACCGCAGTGTCAAATATTCTGCCGCCAAATAGTAGTGCTTGGGCATTACTGTGTTCCGGTTTGAAGGGCACTGTACGCTAGTGAAATTACTGACCAGAGGGGATTTAAGAACTAATATCTCGAACTTGGCAACGCGTGAGTGGCACCTACTAATGATGCTGTAAGCGCTCATAGGCTACGACGCCTACTTACCATCAGGTGGGCCATATGCTTGTTTGCCAACTTATAACATAAAATATAAAAATTAATTAGTTATAAACATAAAAATTAATAAATAACTATAAGTTTATAAAAGAAACGTTTGATATTCGTTTATCTTTAGAATAAGTATTTCTCAAACGTTTTCAGAATACAATATTCTAGCTATAAATATCGTGCGTTATTTTATTATTTATACATTTAACTTTGTGGCAGATGTGATTTATGCGTTCAAATTCATAGCCCCCGAGATTTTCCGCTCTAAATCTCGCCGCAAGTCGTACGACAAAATGTCATTACGTAAATTTACATAGAAATAAAAACAGTGCATTATGGGAATAGACCCCGGTTCCCGTTCTGTTGCGACGTTCCCACTTTAAGGTTAGCCTAGGCAATTTTCCAAAGCCTTTTCATGTTTATAAACGTGCATAAACAGGTCATGATTTCAATTCACTCGGAGAAAATGCAACATTAAAACTGTGCACTTTTTTATCTCTCACGTGTGAATTTGTAAAAGAACGTACTTTTTCTCTTTCACATTAAAATTCGAAATTAATTAAGTTCCGCATAATATCCTATATAATTATGAAAATTTGTTAATTCAGAAAATAAAAAAGATATGTGGATGTTCTTTTGTTTTCATTTATAATATTAGTAGGACTTTTCCCATCTAGATGACGATTCCGAATATATCGCGACAAATACAATTCCCTGTGTAAATCATATTGTTCAAATCATGTCGCCATTACGACAGACAAATAAGAATCTTTTTAACTCTTTTTTTTATTCAATGTATAATATATTATGTAGATTAAAATACTATCATAATATTGATCAGTTTTCAGCACAAAAAACAACCCTCTACAATACTCTCCAACCATAGTGTGCATGTATTTTAAATATGGAGTTCCAACCCTTTGTTTACATACATACTTCTGCAGATATTAATTTTACAGTAAGTGTCAATTACATGTAGCACACAGAATTAAACAATAGCAGAACATTGTTTCCAAGTTTTGAATTACGATGAGCAGATCGGATGCTCTGCAGATGCAGTACTCAGGTACGGTCTTGCGTTGAGTATTGCTCGCACCTCTGGGATGGCTCCGCTAAGTACTTGCTCGAAGCCCTGGATAGGTTGCAGCGACGAGCGATTCGCATCATTGGCGATGAAGAGGTCTCCAACACCCTCGAATCTCTTCAACTGCGTCGAGAGATTGCCGCCCTAGGCGCCTTCTACCGAATGTATCACGGCGAGTGTTCAGAGGAATTATTCTCCATCATTCCTCCCTCCCCTTTCCTTACAAGAACTACGCGTGCCGGTCTCCGATGTCACCGTCTAACTGTGGCATCAATTCCTTCGCGAACAAAGAAGTTTGCCAATTCTTTTCTTTGTCGTACTTCCAAAAAGTGGAACTCATTGCCGGCTCACGTGTTCCCTCCTTCTTACAATCTGGGCTCCTTCAAACGAGGCGTGAAGAGGCATCTTGCGGGTAGGCAGGGCAAGGGTGGCTAACACGGTTGCATTCCGCAACTCTGTTAGCCGCCCTCGCGTTTGGACTTTATTTCCACTTACCATCAGGTGGAGTAGAGTCATCTGCCCTACTTTCCAAATAAAAAAAAAAAAAAAAGTACTTTACGACGCTATTGTTTTAATCGTTATTAATATGCTCCGATAGCTGGAAATATATGTCAGACTAACTCCAGATTGAACTTCTATGGCTTATATTCTTGGCTTATAAGGTATAATATGCATAAAATAGAGGTTTTATCCAAAATGTAGAACTTAGAGAGATAGTGATATGACTTCAAATATATCATAAATTTTTGCGTGAATAGTATTTTTGTAGTATAATTAAATTTGCTTTTAAAATAATTTTTTTATATTTGATACCCCGCATTAATCTGATCCCCGCATTTGATTTGTTTTAAATTTTAAGTTAATAATATTTCATATTTATGTTAATGTGTAACATAATGTCAATCGTTATCTCGACACGTAATAGGGATGAATAGAGAGCCAAGTTAATCCAAGTAGATTCCGAGCCACAATCCTGACAAAGGACAGACCGCCACTGCCTTGCGGTGAATACATACATGGTGATAACTTTTGTACATTATGTTACCACAAGCTTAAATTACAATTAGCAACATATTATAATTCTTCATGTACAATACAGGCATATCTCCAAAAAATAGATAAAAATACTTTAAATTTTGTTTTTAAATACATATTTAGGAAATTAGTCCTCATGAGCTTTTAAGCAACAGTTAAAAAAAACAGATCGCATCCATTAAGCCACGAACTCTTTGATCAAAACGCAACATTAACAATATTGCTACTTACGTAAAACTCCCAGGGAGCTCCTATTTATTCATGCTTAAAAATAGAAATTATAATAGGAATTAACTGAATAATATGAAAAGACACCCTGAAATATGTATGAAAGAAGAAAGCAACAAATAAGTATCAAATAATATACCGTACCTAGCCGTCTAGGGTGAGTCAGTCATGACAACAAAGCTTTGAATCTTTGGCCTTTGTCAGACCGAGATTACAATCTTTTTCTTGTACACCTAAAATCTATATATAGTCATAAATTCAGGGGTCCAAGATTCAAGAAGGATTTATGATCGTGTGCTTGTGCATACAAGTGCAATACTTCAATTAGATTTAATAATTTTGAATATAAGTATTTTTTAGATTTAAAGATCTCGTAAGCATTGATCGATAAATCGAATCGTTTTCCATTTAGCTAAAATGTTTATATACCCTCAGATTTCTACGTTTTACGTACAACAGAAGGCCATAAATTCAAAATAATTGCTTATAAACTCCGTCTTTCGTTTTCCCATTTCTTTAATTCTATTGAATCGCTGGCAGCACCGAAACCCTATCCCCTCGCGAATCGGCGTTGAGCGTATGGTTTTTCTCATTTCCTTACTCCCAGCTCCTACATTTATTTTTATTTCGTATTTGTATTCGTTTCCTGTAACGCAATATTTTTTTCGCGACGTCTCCATAACGTATCCGTCAGTACGGTTATGATACGCCTTTGTTAAGCTTGTATCGTGAGGAAATAATTTAGTGATTTGTCTCTTTCACGTTTTAGCAAAACAATTTTTTACATAAACGAGTCTTTATATGTTTAACATTTGAATAAACTAGATACTGGTCACAGATTAGCTACACTTTTATAAATAGTTTAATAAATGGTATTAGGAACTAAAATTAAAATATAAAATTCCAAATAAAATACCAAAATACATTAAAAAGAAAAAAGCATGGTACTAACTTTTGATACCTTCTACATTTGCAAAATACTATGGAATAAATTAAACTTAATAATAAAAATTACCAGCCAAGTGCGTTGGTGACCACGCACAGTTGAAACTAAAGGGTTCCGCAGCTTGATTATGAAGAATCTTAAGGGCTTTAAAAATAATAACGAATTAAAATCGACCGCAAAAATAAGTTGGTAATTTCATAGTAATTATTCAATTATTTCATAAAAACTTATATATCTCTTAAATTTGTAAACCTATCTTCTTCAAACTAAATCTTATTGAAATTTCATTTGATTTCTTACAAGCTCAAATTTTTCCAGAATTTTAAATCCCATAGTTCAAAAGTTAGAGGGGACACAATTTTTATGACTTTAGGAGCTAATATCTCAACAACTACTGACTTAATGAAAAAAGTCAAAATAAACCTCCTTATAATTTTGAAAGACCTATTCAAAGATATCTCACACGTTGAGATACATTGAAATTTTTTTTTCAACACCCAGCTACATGTATAATGGTGTGTGGGTGTGTTTAATGGACTACTACCATTAATTCTTATATATTTTAAGATTTAATTACAGAATCGTTGTGCTGTACATAGAATACACCTATTTAGTAAATTTCGTATAGATAAAGCCAATGGTCTCCGAGTAAAATGACTGTGACATACGGACGGACGGACAGACGGACAGACGGACGGACAGACAGATATGACGAAACTATAAGGGTTCCGTTTTTGCCATTTTTGCGTTTTTTTGGCTAGGGAACCCTAAAAGGTAGAAACAAAATTCAGAATTTTGCAAGGAAGCAGATTTTATCAGTCTTCAAAAGTAGCGAGGAATTTGAATATTTTTCGCATTCGCCGATCGCAACATAAACTGGAATCGATCTTAACCCAGCCCTTTCAAGACCAGTTATTTATTTCCTACAATCTTTACCCTCTCAACTTTGAAGCGTCGACATTTATAAAATGGCTACAGTAATCTGCTCCATACTCTAGGGTCTTGTAACGCCATAAAGAAGAATTTTCACGTGTTTTACGGCTTAGTTTCGGAGTTACGTTGCCTTCTTGAGCACGTACTTTCCTAGGACAGCTTTACGCGACACGTGTTGCCACGATTTACGCTTTCATGGAAAATTATGTCAATATGAAATTTCACTTTTTCGCCTTTCCAACATTCCTCTCTAAATAAAAACATGTTATTCTAGGAATAGAAAGCTATTACTTTATCGGCACAAGTTTTAGCTAATTAATTTGATTTATATATTAGAAAACTTAATTTGCCGAAACATTTAAGTGCCAATACTCTTCAAGTTCGGTAAAACTTTGGTCAAAAGGGCCGTATTGGCGATCAGAAAAGTTGCTTAATTAGGTAAGTACTCCGTGTTAATGTTGTACGTCTGCTGTAACTTTGATGGTCATACTTTTTATCAAAGCAAAACTGACTACACACTGTCGTTTTTAATAAACATAATGAAATTCTAAACTTGCGAGCCATTATTACATCAATTTATTCTAATACAATAACAATCCTGCAATAACATTGTGGCAGTGTTTTGCAATTTTCTATTATCTACATATATTATAATAATTTACATTCTTTAATTATTCTTTTGTTGGGGCGTTGGCCGTAGCAATGCTAGTCATAATACCTGCTATGTAAAAATACCTAAGTCTCCATTTTAAAAATATATTTATATATCATCAAGGTACTATACCTCAAATAACTAAACTACTATAACTAAAGATACATCGTTTACTATGCATAGCAAGAGACGTAGACTTGTGCTACGTTCGTAGCGTTTTGATAGTATAGGCATAGTACAGAGTATTTATGTATTTAATTACGATGTCGGAACATAAAACAAAACTACGGATGTTAGTTCCGTTTGTCAGACGTAGTTTTTGCTTACATGACAGAATTTGCGGACTTACGATTTGTAAACTCAAGTCCCTGAATGTATGTCGCTATCTGAACCTTCAATCTTACGTAAGCGTTTTATAAGAATGGGTTTTGCAGACGAATTCTATATGAAAATGTCCAATTGCATAATATTATACTAGCCTTATACGCGGTCTCAACTGCATCAGTTAGGATAATAGATGCCACATTTATAGTATAAGCCACTTCGCTTGGTTGGCAAATAAGCATACGTTTCACCTGATGCTGAGCAATCTCTGTAACCTATGAACGCTTGCGATACTTAAAGGATCACATGGGCGGTGCCAATCCAAAGGATAGGAGGGAAAAATTGAGATGGGGCTAAAGGAAGCGAACAGACGGGGTGGAAGATTGGACCTTCAACGCTCTCAATCATCACACGAAACGCAATAGTACCTACTGATACCGTTACTATACGCCGATTTTATGTGAGAAGGTAGTACTTTCCCAGTCGAGCCGGCTCATTTGTATAGGGACGATACGAATAGTATACAGAGAACTAAGAACATTTTTCATGTATAGGCAATTTAATGATCAAAGATTTAGAAATCAGACTTCCAGTTATTGATAATAGCGCTTTAACCTAGAAATTTAAAACTACAATATGAGTACAAGTATTCTACTAGTTTGTTAATATCTCTACTTTTACTTAATATGTTTTTAGCAAATTTTAAAAAGTTTTCATCCCTTGTAATCTCTTCCATTATCTCAGATGAATTGTTCTTTTGTTTATGTTTATAGATATAAAACAAAAATCAACGCACCCCTGCGAAACTTTTCCATCAGCCGTACAAAGAGTGAGTTATACACGCATCTGCAGTTTAGAGCTTGCTCGGACCGTTTAGTAATTTAAATTATAAGCAAATAGCGAATAAGATATTAATTTGTTGTTAGTCACAGCTCTCCTCAAATTCAATCTCCAAAACGGAATACTTATAATTTCGTCATATCTGTCCGTCCGTTCGTTCGTATATTTATACAGTAATTTTACTTTGAGATTATTGGCTCTATCTATACAAAATTTAGTTAATAGGTGTATTATATGAACCACTACACGATTTTGTAATGAAATCCTAAAATATATAAAAATTAAGGGTAGCAGTCCCTACAAGTACTCTTAACTGAGGGTTGAAATAAAATTTCTACTTATAGCAACGTGTGAGATATCTTTGGATAGGTCTTTCAAAATGATAGGGAGGTTTGATTTTGACTATTTTCGTTAAGTCAGTAGTTGTTGAAATATTAGCTCTTACTAATGATAATTACTATGAAATTAATTACCAACCTTTTTTTTAAACATTTATCATTAATATTTTGTTATGTTCGCTCTAAAAAGCTATACTCATATTGCATTTAAACAAAGTAATAATGTATATTATACTCTTAATATATCTTTAGTTGCTGTAAATATACAATTACTTAGGATACGCATACGCTTGGTTTTCATAATAGTTTTTGAAATAATATACAGTTATTATTTTGCATACTTATTAAAAAGCATTGTAATATATATGGATAAAATTGTTATTAGATCTTTTAATTATAGTTGCGAAATGATCAATTATATCCTCCTATATCTAAGGTTCTTATCTTGAATAGGATAAAAATACGTGATATAACTCAGAGATGCCCGCCGCAGCATTAGTGGAGTGCGCCGCAATTTTTCCCATAAAATATTCATTGTGTGCGATTCTACGACGGAGTAACTACCGAAGAACAAATACTAGACTAGAAATACCATTGATCTCACTTTCCACTGTTAAGTGTTAAGGGTATCTTATTGGTTACAATTTTTTCTCGTGCGAAAATCGTCATGGATGCCTCTCTATTACGGACTCTTACCAACTAACATCTCACAATATTCTTTACGGTGCTTTTTTTTGGAACTATGGGTGCGCTTGAACATTCTGCTACGGTTCTGAGACCGAATATATTTTATATTACGTTGCCGTAGCCTTTCAATATTCAAAAACGTTACCCTTAAAATTTCCTTATATCCAGCTTTCCGTCTGTTCGTCCGTCCGTCGGTCCGTTTGTGCGTCTATCCGTCTGCCCATCTATTCAGCTGTCCGTCTATCCGTCTATCTGTCTATCCGTCTGTCCTTCTATATTCCGAAGCATTTAAACTGGCACTACTCCACTGACTAGCAAATATACCTGTCACATGTTGCACACACCTGTTTTCTTATAGAATTTCCAACTTTTGTAAGCTTAAGTCATTCCCATCGTAGTTTATATTCTGAGGTGAAAACAGTACCTCGCTATATTTTCACCGCCATTTATGTAATGCTCTCTACCTTCAAATGAAGTGAATTTATTATATTTATTTTATTTACCCTATATTTTTTTAGAACAGTGAAACCCCGCATCATTAAAAATTTATAATTTTCCTAAGAAAATACACGTTTTTGTAGTATTATTTTTTCAAAGCAAGTGTTCCTATTTTTTCACTTGGGTCGTGATAGCGTTACATTTATTTAAATAATAATAATAATTTATTCCAGACCATCAAAACATCTTAATTATCTTTTTTCAGAAGATTTTTAGAATGGTTTATTTTCTGATCTTTCGTCGTAATAGTATTTCCCACGAAATTCAAATATGTATCGAATATACTGATCATCGTCACCTTAATTTTTATAAAAAAATAAATCTACATAATCAACTACCCTTATTAAGGAAGCTACATAATATTTATATACTGCGTCAGAAGTTCGAAAGCACAATCTAAAAAACAAGAATCACCGAAAGAAATGTCTGTATAGTCAAAACAAACTACCTATCAGGAAATGAACCCGCACCAGCGGCAGTGGCAGTATTATTGATACGACTTTATCGTGATACCGTATAGGAACCTCAACGGTTGCATTTCTTAAGAATATAATGGATTGTTACTATATATGCATATAAAAACTGGAATATTAAAATCAAATCCTAGCTTCGCGGATATTAAATTATGTCGAATATTTTAGATAGCAAGCCTTACTCATATTTATATGTAATTCCAAACCCCCAGTTCATAAACCTCAAGTCAATTTAAACATAAAACTAGACATGAAAAACTAAAACGAGCTAAAAATGTCGTATACAATGTATTGAAAGCTTAAACGCGATTGGACAGTTTCGGTTAAGGCCTTCCTTTATATTTATTGCCATCATTTTCCCAAACAATGCTAAATTTTACAAACGAAATTTGCGGTCGTCGAAACCATTGTCCTGCTTTATTCTAAGTGAATAAGATCCAATTTCGCAGTGTATCAAGTTTTAAATCAGCACAATGCTTGGTAGTTTTCTGGCTGGTTGCCATGTAAAGTCGCAACAAAAAAATGGTCTAGTCAATGATAAAAGGTGTAAGAATATTGTTCGAATTCAAAAGTTTGATAGCGTGCATAAGTTTAAGACACTCATAATTTTATTCAAGAGAAATTGGCAAAGGAATTACATTTTATTATATTTTACAAAAGGAATCCTTTCATAATATTTTCAGTTTTAAGGGTTTTAAACGTAGAAAGATAGTTTGTTTCTTATTATGGAAAACAAGCTACAAGTTTTCAAATGTAATTTTTATATTCATAAAAAATGTGCCTGAATTCTTCCAAGTCATAACTCATTTTCACGTGACCCTTAATTCAAATCACGAACATAAATAAAACGGTTATACCACCATTTAGCACCATTATGGTGCAATGAATTTTAAAAATGCAAAAGAAGGATAAGGTTTCAAGTATTAATTTAAGCGTAATCGACGTCTAAATATCACGCAATATATCAGGGGTGAGTTTAAGTAAATGTTAAAAACATTAAATTTTTTTAAACGCTAAACATTCATTTGACATTTATATTTACTATATTGTTATTAAAAATATAACAATGTACTATTTGCCGCGTTGATCGCATTCGATTCCCGCTCGGGCCAGATGTTTGTTTCCGGACCCACGACACACGATATTACTATTCTTATTAGGGATTCAAGTGTGTAGCGTTATATATTACTATTTTTTTTATAACATAAGTACAAATTTTTCTCATTGTCGATGCTCTATTAATACGCGCGTCAAAGCTTATTCGCAAAAAGAGTATTTCATTTAACAATTTCTACACTATTCATGTAATACTTTAATGTTAATATTTAAAATTATAATTATTAAAATATTAGATATAGAGGAATAAATAGAATATGAAATAAATATTATACAAGGAAAGTCCAAAAAATAATAAAGATTGTACAAAATGCCCGTCGACTTATTCATGGTCCAAAGAACATTCTATCAAATGTCAAGAGTCGGCCTTTCCAAGATTGTTTTCAGTGGGTCCATCGACCCGTGAAATCAACAACATAGAAGCATAAACAGCGCTTTGAAATTGTAAGATTTCTATTTTCACTGTATCATGTCTGTACCGCGCTTTATTTCTAGTGAAATTTGAAGTTTTGTGACATCATGAACTTTGGGTATAAAGGATTAGATGATCTTGCGATACGTCGAATGCAACATACGAAATAATAAAATATAATGCAGCGCTTGCGATTTCAATTTCAGGGGCATTAGTAAATCTCATAGTTCGTCATAATGTATTTATAAGAAAATTTATTTTTCGTTCTACCTACGTAGTGAAATTTTTGCGAGGTAGGCACTTCTTTGTTGCGAATATTAAATCCAGTAACAACAAAAAGTGTAAAGATATTATAAGCAACTGCTAAATATTAAATATGCAAGACTTTTAAAACCCTTGTGAGTGTTTGTATTCGCTACCTTGTAATATAAAGTTGCGACTGAATTACCCAGCTCAGATGATTATTAATTATTGATAGCTAATTTACCTATTGCCAGTTTTCAATCAAAGTATAAAAGCTCTGAATATATCCATTTCAAACGTTATACCTTAATTGATAAATGTCCAACTTCTGCGCGAAAACCTCTCAAGTAGATTTCTCGAAGGATCTATCAATCGTGTGTCAATTACCAACTTCGACTTTGTAGACTTGGGGTCAACTTACTCACTTCGGGTAAAGTTACAAAATTTAGGAACTAAAATTGTAAATGTAGACCATAATATATTATATCAATTTTGTTTTAACTAAAATATCGGTTTCAATGTATTCTGATTAAAGGAATTCAAACAGAAGGAGATTGTAAATTTAGTTTAAATGAATTTTTCTTGTGTAGATATATTACGCAAGATAGTGACCTAGATATAAGAAGATAAATATAGGCAGATAGCTTCATAGATGGGAAAGCGATATTAAAAGTTAGTAGTGGTGGAATCACTTGCATGAGAAAAGCAAGGGATATATCTTTTTGGAGAACATGGCAATCAAGAAATTCGACCTATCAATAGACTAAACATTTTCTCTGGATCAAGAACTTTTTTTCGTATGTCTATTTATATTGGCCCTGTCGGCCTTGACAGCGTCACTGGTGGGGTATCAAGGACTTAAGGCTTCAAGGATAGAGAGTGAACTCCTCAAATTAGGAGTATAAGAGCTCGCCTTTTACTGTTTTGAAATTGTTTTAAGTGTTTATTTTAGTTGAAACACTTTACGTATTGTTTGCAATACATTTTTCTAGATCAATATATTAAAACAATAATTTGTTTCAATATGAAAAATAGTTTCGTATATAATATATGCAATTTAAAGTTTTCTTTTTTTTTCTCAAAAGAAATACATTATTTGTGTTTAAATTTATTTTGTACTACTGAAAGTCACGTGAAATATAAATTTAACAATGAAAAAATTAAAATAACTAAAATACTTTTTAAAATATTCAAAGCACAATAGCAAATTAGTTTTTTATAAATTTTCATTGTCGCAAGTCAAAATAATGACCCCATTAGGGCCTAATCAGTAACTTAACTAATAATTTATTTTCTTCAAAGTGAAAGCGTATGTAATAAGTGGAATATTTCTGTTAATGGATATTATGGAATAAACACACGCCATCGAGTTGTACGGTAAACATTCTCTTGCGTTTTAATCAATTAGCAAACAACATTACAGCAATGGAACAAACGCAAAACCTAGTGATTAATCATGTAGGCAATTAATTAATTGAAAGTACTAGTTTGCGTAGAATCCGGTATATGTTATTATTTAAAGCATAAACGTTGAAGGAACATTGACTTATTTCTAAATCTAACACATTGAAATAACAAGCTCGAAATAAAAAAAAACAAGAAAAAGCGATTTGTACTTTTAATTGTATATTCTTCAATATAATTAAAAATAAGTAAAACTATTTCGTAGGTAAGTGTAAATAAAAAAAAGATTTAACCTTGACATATTTATCGAAATGTAGAATCAATCCTACTAAATTTTTAATCGCAAACTTTCTTAGTTTTTTCAATGATCTTCCAATTAAGCGCACCTGTCGATAAAAAGGAAATCAATAAGTGCTTCGGAAGTCAACGGGCGTTGTTATCGGCCACACACGAGACACGAAGGGTCTTTCTGCCACCAAGTCGAGAGTTATCTAAACATTCCCCTATAAGAATGTTAATAGTCCTAAACACAATAAACTGAGCCGGTCACGCAACCGTGGCACGCTAGGACATCGTGTGTTTGTCCAATGTTGCTTTTGATACCTGCTCGCTTGTCCAAACTTCAAAACTGTCAAATATAATGAAACTGATACGTTATTTTACATTTTAACTTCAAAAAATATTGTTTGTATATAATATAATACTTCTTGGTGCTTATTTAATTAAATTAAAATAGGTTGATGAAGAAGTACTGAACATATAGACAGAGCTGTCTATTTTATATGTCTATGTTGTGGGTCTTCCCATTGTACCTCGACAAATCCGTTAAGCTGATACTCCAGATTGTTATAACATAACATAATTTAGCAGTCGTTCACTCTTGATAAATGATTTACTCTTACCCAATAAGTAACTGATTGGTCCTTAAAAGAATTGCGGAGATGGGCCAAATTAGTAAGTGAGATCCCGATGATAAAAAAATGTTGGAGGAAATTGTCGAAAGAAGAAAAATAAAGGATCTTAGTTGCTATTTGGAATGATATAACATTCTCTCTACGCTACTATTCGAATATGCTGAGAGAATTTTCAATTTTAAGCTGACATTGGCGGGAACATTAAAATAAAATACGGATCGTCGTCAGGAGTCACGTAGAAACCATCCATCAGCGCTCAGAGCCTTTATGTCAGGGTATTGACGCGGAGCGAATTTTTGAAAAATTTAAAAAAGGTCACCCCGGATGTCACGTAGTGTCCATTTATTTCGAGTTCAAATTCTTGAGGGGTTCCGGAGACGTCAGCCCATTTTGGATTTCCGTTTTCAATGAACTTTATACTTTAATTTACTCATTTGTCGTTTTGAGTAATCTGAAGCCACTTCCGGCTATGTTTTCCTCGTTTTTCATTATATAGTTTTACAATGTCAACAAATTTATTTACTTAATAGAATATTGTTTAGATTTCCTGCAACTGCATACACCATACATGTTTTATAAACCACGTATAAGACTAGGTGGAGAAATAAATTATAAACGTTAGTATCAGTATCACGTCAACAATTGAATGTTTTCCTGTATCTATTATTTTATAACACCATAATGGTTACAAATAAGCATACAGCCCACCTGATGATGAACAATTAACGTCGTAATACACTATGTACATAACACAATGACGACATTGGCATCACCTTGCGTTGCTACTTTAATGAAGTTCGTTGCGTTCATCTTATTGAAGAATAGAAAAGGAGAGAGAAACGAAGAGAAACAGAGAATGGTAGTTTGAGCCTTTACCCTAGGTACACAATTAATCATCAAACAAAACACAAAAGTATTTTGTGTGGAAGTAGTTTTTCCCGTTCCACCAAAAACTACCAAGGTACTACTTCTCATTAATTCTAGCCCAGATAAATTTTACTAATCTAAATACTATCATTGTTTTAGATCAACAAAATGCAGCGGCGGTTCACCACATCGCGAACGCAGACGACGCGACGAAGAGTCTGTATCATCTGGTTTCAGCGGTGCTTTACATCGCACACCACCACCCCCACCACCAGCTCTTCTTCGACGACTTGGTGTTAAGGAACCAACTGGTGTTGGCAAGGTTAGTAAAAAAATTGACATAAATTTTTAATATTGTATCTGGTGCGCCGAAGGCCTCGTCTGGTTTTAAAGTAGGATGCGAAATACATCAAAGATATTATTTAGATGGCCTTTTTCTTTTAGGACTGAGCAATAACATGTTATGGCAGAATCCTAATCCAATTCTTATCCTCCGTAGGATTGCCAAAAACAGCTATGATAGGTCACTTCAATATTCAATAGAGTAACATACTGGATAGCTATAACGCTTCAAACGCTAAACGCATTTGAACATTAAGGGGCTCTTAGAATAAATTCGAGACATAATTCGCGTTAATGTTTATTCGGAATAAAGTCCAGTCACGCTCTTCGATGGATAAAGCTGATTGCTGTAAAAGATAAGCTTAGCAAAGCTAAAGGCGGCCGGCCGCTTTTGTAGTAAATGTATGATATTTACTGTCCGCACTCATTTTCAGCGTTGTCGTATTCTTATTTTAGAATCACGATGGACATTGTTTTTCAAACCCTTTTTCTTTCATACCTTTTAAAGCGTTTTTGTGTAATTTCTACGTAAAATATGTCAGATTATAATAAATTTACGTTCAGTCTTCATAGTTGATTCCTCTAGATTTTTTTGTCATATTTCATTCTGTGAGTGAAAATGCTTGAGGTTCAGGAGTCTGGACGGCACTCATTATATCCAACGCCTCTTTCTTCTGTCACGTCTCTTAAATCTGAGACAATCTACGCCGTTGCTTAGCTACAGAAGCGGCTGGTTTTACTTTAAACGGTAACTAACTACTGTCAGGCAGGCTGTATGCAAATATTTTTAGCATCGAAAAGTTTATATTTTAGCAACTTTAGTGAAAATGTACCTTATCTCAACCCGGAGCTCACTAATTGGTTGCGTTTAATGAGACAACTGATGATCTAGCGCTAATGAGGACTTTAAACGATGGCAGCGGTTGTAAAGATATTAATCTTATATTAGCTATTGAGCTAATGCTATTCATATAAAACTTAATAAGAAAAGATTTGATGTCAGACCTAAATTTAAAATATTTCGTTCTAACCTTTAGCTTGCTATTCTAAAATTAAATAACAAGAACTATATAAGTGACTACGCAATAATCACTACAGCTTAGTTATAATATTTATAATTATATATAACTGATAATTAAAATCTCATATATATCGTAAATAAAATAAATGAAAATGATTAAAGAGTAATTAATGACTAGAAATCAATCATCCTTTATTATTGTCCTATGGTGTCTAGATAAAGTGGCCTTTTTAAATTTTAGTCAACAAACTTTTGTTATAATTGTTTGAGGCTTCATTATATGTTGGTTGGTTGCAACTTCGTCGGCATGATTTACTGAAAATCTGAGACGCTCATAGACGGGTGCGCTCACTGATCTGTGAAGGATCGGTGTATTAAGCAACTTTAGGTGCGGTCAGTCAGTAGATGGGTGATCGCACAGTGGTATTTCAACTGAGCGTCTCCGTGCGAGAGCACGTAAAAAGTCGGTCCCGGCTGTTATCAAATTGATAATAGTCGAAAAGTCAAGTCTAGGCCTACTCGTATATGGGCGACCTGAACAACTCTGACACTAGGTTGGCCACTAACCATTCGATAAGAAGAAGAAGACTGAAAATCTCAATTGCAAATAAGAAATTGTGACCATTGCAGCCACTAAAGCCAAAAAAAAAAACATACAAAACTTGATATTGTATAAGAATCTGAAGATAACTTGAAACGAACCACCAAAAATATACAAAAATCTATGTTTTCGATTTGAACATATTGAAAAACCTACCGATTTTAAATACATTAGAGCTTCTGATATGGACCTTTCACAATAATGTCAGTTCAAATTATACTGTTGCAAACTTTATTATTGGTTTATCGATCCTGATTGTTCAATTGTAGCTGATTTGGTCGTCCAATTAAATGGCCAAAGTTAGGCCATTGCGCATTCAGAACACGATCCGATGTTCCAGTTAGTGATTAAATTCGGCTCTAATCTTGTTACTTGCTCCTTTCGGGACAACCAAACCTGTATAATTATGGTCCTTGAAATAATTACTGGTCTGAGGTGAATAAACGCTATAAGTATCTAATAATAAAGCTCTGCTTCCCAGTTTTTATGGGTGGTAGTAAGCCTTTATTGCAAGAGGCCAGCTATGTAGCCACAAAGCTGCAGTGTATCTTCCATGATTGTGTTAAATTTTGAAAGATAAGAAGCTAGTGAAATTACTGGGTAAGGAAGATTAAAGAATCATTATCATATTATCAATCTTGAGATATTGGTTACTAAATCCCGTAATTAATGCGTGTGTCACGTCACACATGAATAGTGTTGCAAGTACTCATTAGCTAAGATAACTGCTTACTATCTGTTTTTTTTTTTAATTTGTTATGGAGAGCAAACGACTTTACTCCACCTGATTAACAGGGTGCAGTGACAGCTTACAGTAAAGTCCAAAAGCGAAGGCGGTTAATACAGTTGCTGAAGACATTTGCGTTAGCCACTCTCGCCCTGCCTACCAGCAAATTGCCTGTTCACGCCTCATTTGAAGGAGCCCAGATTATAGGAAAGAGGGAACACCTTAGCCGGCATTGAGTTTAACTTTTTTGGAGTACGACAAAGTAAAGAATTGGCAATTTTTTTTTTCGCAAAGGAATCGAAAAGTTATGTCGTTGCTTGCTTGTCAACTTATTCACATAAAAAGCTTCTTATTTGGGTTCTGGACGTCACAGTTTATTAATTAAAAAATTAACTATTTTATCATTTCCTTAAAATATTCTGCAGTAACGTCTCGAAGAACAAAAAATGTCGGTACTCACTAAGATCCACATAGTAAATTATACACTAATTGCCTTCTTAATTTTAAGTCAATATTAGAAACAACACTAGTTTTAATATAATATTTTGACAGCGTAAGCTGCACATTTTCGTTCATAGTATTTTAAGTCCTGCCTCACCTACTGCTTAAACTACCAACTGTGCTGACCACTAACATTAACGACATGTTAACGAGCCAAAGAGTTTCTTAAGAGGATTAACATACGTTGTACACCCATTTACAAATTTTAACCATGATATAACCATGACGGTAACTTCTGCATGTAGCCGATATATTACCAAAATTTAGGAAATGTTTTACTTTTGGAAGGAGAACGTTGGCCTTCTCTGCGATTAACTGATTTTGACTAAAACATACATGATTATTATTCAGTGGCATAAAATTTTGTTTTTACCGTTGGTAATCTTAAATATCAATGTGATTTAATTAAGAAGATTTTGTATTGAGTTCATCTTAAAAGTATTAGGGTGGTTTTAGGGTGTTTTTATAACAGTCCTTTCGGCATACACTCTTATCTCGTATAAGATGAATGCTTCATTTCGCGCTTCAAAATGCCGAATGCGGGTACACTGACCTATTCCGGTATAATTTACGCTCCGACCGGTGTTGGAGTGTCAGTAGCATATTATTTATAGCACCTTATATTACACGCTTATACGAGTTTATAAGTGCGTCAATCCTACATATACGTGTACGTGTGGGTAAAATGCAAGGCATATACGCACATACACGCGCTTCAAAAAATTAGCTTATACGCTCTTATAAAACGCTGGTTTAAAACCGCTCTAAGTGTAAGGTTTTCCATTACTTTATTTCGATAAAATCTAAACAACAGAACCAATAACAACTGTCGTACTGAACTAACTCGAACTGGCTTAACGTTGACTTAGCGCAAGTAATTATTGTCGTGTCAGAGTAAAAACACTAAATGAAGAATTTTATATGTTAATAAGACCTATTTTATTGATTTGTAAATTTATTTTTAATTTTACATTTTTATAAAAAAATTTAAAAATTGTTCCAAGAACCATGCAAAAACGTTTTCAAAAATATTTTAGAAACTTCCAACGTAATACTAACATTTTGAGCAAAATTTCGTGAATAATAGCTTAAACCTTCAACCCTGGTCAAAGCGACCGTTCGGATAAGCTTTGTCAGCAGACCGCTAATGTCATAAGACAAGCTAACGAGCCAGCGAACCATGTCGTAGGTTTCCTAAACGGACTAACTAGCTATTCGTATACAGTATTATGTATGTGGTTTACAGCGTGGCTTATATGAAATGTATATCACAATTTTAATTTTGAATGTTTTTTATGTTCGACTGGCCTATTTATTCCGAAAAGACAGTGCCGTATTTATTTAAAAAAAAATGTGGGAATAATCTTTGTCACAGCAGAGAGATTATTCCATTCACACTGGTGGTAGGTCTTTTGTTGCAAAAGGCCGGCTATATATGTACCAACGCAGTGTCAAATATTCTACCGCAAAGCAGTAGTGTTTTCGGCATTACTGTGTTCCGGTTGGAAGGGCACTGTAGGCTAGTGAAATTACTGGGCAAAGGAGATTTAAGAACCAATATCTCGAGGCTGGCAACCCGTGAGCGGCATCTATTAATGGTGTTGCAAGCCTATGCTTGCTAAGCCAACTTAATAATATTTAAAAAAAAAGAAAAAATCGTTTGATAGAAGAACAAGGTACTGAACTCTATTGTCGTGCCTATTTAAAAAAATTGTACTGTACACGATATCACGATATAGTATCCTCATAAAATCCGTAATTATTTTTCTCTTCCTCTAATAATTTTCTCTTGTGTACAATGCAGTTTGCACTTTTTGTAATCACGTTTATAATTTCATTTAAATGTATCCTCAGCACTAATAAGCACTAAGCCCGCTGCAGAATCGTGTTGTTTATTTAATAATTTATGCGTGTCTGCAATTACGGACGTTGCAGGCAGCCTCGTTAAGAGGTGCTAACACATTTTACGTGTAACACTGCATTATTTTTCCTTTAAAATCTTGTAGATTTATACACTTATAGATACAAAATTTATTAAATTTTTTAATGAAACCGAGATGGTGCAGTAGGTCAAAAACTTGTACCTTCAACTAAGTCGTTTCTTGTTTTTGTTTCTAACTTGTGTCGTGTTTTATGCTAAAGAAAAACAACATGAGAAAATCTTTGTCTAGAAAAAGATTTTTTTTCTGCATGTACATTGCTGTTGGCCCTACTGGTCTTGACGGCGTCACTAGGGAGGTAGCTAGCTATGGTGAAGCAAGTGCTCGATTAAGAAATTCACTGTTCAGACAGCAGACTCAGTAGCAGAGAGGTATGGAACTTGTTAAGTTGCAAATTCTTCTCCCTGACAGACAAAGTCTTTCCAACAGTAGGTCAACCTCAGCAAGCTGTTATTGTACTTTTTTTATAAATGAATTACTAAAATAAAAATATCACAACGGGGTGAATAGCAGCCTCCTATTATAATTTTTTTTTCTAAAAAGCTTTTACAACGTAAAAAATATCTATACATTTGTAATTCCAACAAGAACAGCGATAGCCGACTGAAAAAATACGTTAATGCTGTAACGATGTGAAATTTGCAATTCAGGAAATAATCTATGGCCCTGATAAGGGAACCGTATGCGGGCGCAAAAAACAGCCATCGGTGGATTAAGATAACGGAATTCAGCAAGCTAGTCAAAGATAATTTTGTAACTGCTTCATTCATTTTCATATAGAAGTTTGAATAAGATTTGGGATAAGTGGGTCATTTAATTCATTTATTTGAACATATTTAATACATGTTTAGGCAGCTTCAAAAAAATATCATTTCGACTGTTTCTGTTGTGTACGCAATACCTGAGCAGTCATTAAATTGATTTTCACCCATGTCGGGGGTCCGGAAAAATACGCAAACACGAGCACATCATTCGGACCGGTAAATACCTGTATGGTCATTTTAAACATCTGTCCTGAGCGGGAATCGAACCCACGACCTATAGCGATTTAGTTATGCTCGCTACCACTGTACCACACCGGTCATCGAAGGAATTATTCTTGGGTGTACTAAACAATATCACACTTCGGGGAGTTTCTTTCTGTAAAGGTAAAGTTCTATAATTGCAATCTCGTGCCCACCCTTAACAGAATTTTCTATAAAACTATCTAAAGAAGTAAACATCCATAATTTATTATATCTTGAAAATCTAATACAAACAAAAACAAAAATTAACTTTCTTAGAACCATACAAAGATATTGAAAAATTATCCGTAACTCTCATACTATCTACTATCCGAAAATCTCATATCTTGTCAAAACAATCTCGCTCAAGCTATTAAGTACTAATGTTGTTTGGACGTTTCGAGGACCCTTCAGTGATATAAGTAGCTTGAAGGGCTATAAGACATTCAGGTGGTTTTCGAATTAACTGCTTTGGGAAAATACATGCAATTATTAAGCATTTAAGGTTGCAATTCAAATGGGCTTTGTTAGTCACTTACTTATGATGGATGATGACGCTACTTTCATGTATTTATTAGTATCGTACAGTTATGCTTGATTTTTAATGATATCTTATTTGAATAAAAGAAGATAGAAAATAGTAATTGAAGCTGAATTACTATCTACTCATTCTTCATTTAATTTATAAATGCGAAAGTAACTCTGTCTCTTGTCGGTTTGTCTGTCGGTCACGCTTTCACGCCTAAACTACTAAACCGATTTAAATGAAATTTTATATACAGATATATATAGAGTCTAGAGCCTGAAAAATGACATAGGCTATTTTTAATGGAAAAAAGGTTGTAAGAGTTTGAAAGGGGGCATGAAAAGTTGTATGGAAGTATTACATTTATAGAGCTAGAAGATGGAAGCTGTTGATTAGATATAAATAAAAATTATGATATATAGCCATTTTAATACAAATTCTAAATAATCATCGAACCGCCCCCTTTTAATTCTAAGTCTGTAAAGGGTTTGGATATAGAATTTGTATTAAAATGGCTGTATACACGGGCGCAGCCGCTGGCAGAAGCTAGTCCAGCGTAGATGGTATGTTATATTCATTTTTTTCATTAAATATGAGTTTCAATAACTTTACTTACCTCTAAAATACTTAAGGAAAAATAAAAGAAAAGAACACTTAAAGTACAGCTCAATGCGCCACTTCCCTGCTGTCAATTTGTATCGGCCAATGAGATCGTGGCCGCTGCCCGCGGGATTAAACTTCTTATTGATTCGACCCTTTTTTATTTAGACCCAGTATAAGCTTTAAGATACAGCGAATTAAAATGTCATGGTATGTTATTATAATAATGACGGCATTGTGGCACAGGGGTAGCGTACCTGCCTTAAGCGCCACAGAAGATGCGCCAGCAGAGGTTTGTATTGACCATACAGGCATGTTTTCCGGCCTGGGTGTTTGTTGTTTCTTGTGTATGTTTCCGGATCTCCGACACAAGATTTAATTATTCTAATGGGGGCCGTTGAGTGTGTAGCGTTTATAATTACGTAACTAGTAATTTAGAAAGCATTTTCGTCCTCGCACAACCAATCTGTGAAATCAGCTCTTGCCAGTCTTTCTGAGCCGATGGAAATCTTCATGAGGGGAACCGATTCATTCTTGAGCCTGTTCACCATATTATAATTATCTTAATCTAAAACCAAGTCTTATATAAGAATAAAACATCGCCGATGGTTTCAATGTTGAGGAATTGATAGAGCCAACCGCAACCAGATCAAAGAATATCATAATGGTAGTTTCGACACTGTTCCATTTCGTTCCATAACAAACCTAAACGTTTATACTCTTCATTTTCTTCCTCTGCTTTCCTCTATTTACCCTTGGGTGACATATCAAAACAAAACGTATTTTAAACATATTTAGGCTTTGTGCAATGGTTCGATTTTTTCTGTCAAAATACATTCATTCTGCTACGATATATTGCTTGGACCAAACGTTTTCCCACAAGTACAGATGATTTATACAGTAGAGGGTCTGCGTTATTGATACGGATTACAGACCGTCTTCTTCCTTTGATGTGCACGTGCACGAAGGAAACATATCAATTTGCCTTGTTTTCGCGTGTTCTTTGCGTGTTTTTCTTGATAACGCAATCATGAGAAAAATACAAAGATATGTATGAAAATGATGGTCATAAGAAAATCTTTTCAATCTTCCTTTGTGATAAGTTTATTATATTTCTGTGATGGATTTCGCTATGAAATACGTTTTTCTGAACATAGGTATACAGGGTATACTTTAGCAGTAGGATATAGAATATGAATCGAAAATTTACGCATTTTTATTTTCCTTACCTCTGGGCGTTTTTAAGAATACCTGGTCTGGTTCGTCAACAGAACTCAAGCGATCGGAACAATCTCTCATTCGGTTATGTTACAAGCTTATGACTAACTTCGCTTTGTTGCGTTGTTGTTGAATTTACTAAAGGGGGACCACCGAGTCTCTGACTTTTGGTCTGTATGGAAGGCCCTGTCTATAGAATATAACTATGTTAAGCGGGATACGGAATTTAAAATTACAATGTTACAAGAACTACTCATTTAGGAACATCAAAGTAGTTAAAGCCAAAGAATTGTTATTTATTAAAACGTTTACAAGTTTAGCTTTAAAATGTTCGGTAAAGGCAGTGAATATGAACGTAAAAGAGCTAATAAAGCCCGTCTAAAGTTTGAAACTACCACATTGTTGGGCGTTTTTATCAAATTACCCGCTATAACGCTTGGCGTCTGGCCAGCGGACCATCGCGGAGAAAAGATTTTATTTTGATATTCACTAATTAAAATTTAAAATGTTTTTTTTTTTAATGCAAAGCAATTATAGTATACGTCAGAAAATATAAAAACAATTATGCTATTCAAAAAAAAATCATTTCAAATCTTTAAAACTTTAGAGAGCTCTCTAAAATACATAAAATTTTGAAAAAAGCAAGCCATTTCATGTTTTTTATTAAAACTAAAAACTAGGTTTTATGTAAAATATATATAAGGCATAGAATTACTTTATACCCTAGACAGCCACTTCCATACAGACAAAATGTCCATAGACTCGCTGGTACTCCTTCGTAAACTCAACACAATCCCATCGAAACGAAGTTAGCTACACGCTAACCTTCTTCGATTATGTTGCAGCAAGCCTACGCTGACGCTAACTTCAGTCGATTGTATTGCAAGCTTACAATTGGCTTGGTTCCGTTGCGTTATTGTTAAATTAACGAAGGAGCACCAGCGAGTTTGAGAACATTTTATGTGTATGGAAGGACTTTTCAATTTCGTGCACGTCTATCCTAGAGAACCGCCTAAATTGCATAATGAAAGTATTGTTTACCCAATTTATCTAAAACCATGCCTGTGCTACCTTGTATTTATCCGTAAGCCTTTTAAAGTGTTTTATCCCTTTTGTTCTCCTAACAATACGTATTTATCTCGTCTCTCTTGCTCAGTTAAACGCTTTATAAACTGTATAACCAAATCGCTTATCGGGCCACTTAACTCTAGTCGAGTAACCAGTCAATAACTAGCAGTAGTAGAGCCATGTTTCTTCCAGCACAAATGGGCTATCTTGACTGGGGAAGTACTACCCTTTGTGCTGTTGTGTTTCTTGCGATAAGTGAGATTACCGGAGGTACCATCTTCCATCCTCTCTTCTCCATTCCTTTTTTCCCTTCTCTCTTATCCCTTGGGTTGACAAGGCACACGTGTAAGTGTTAATATCGCGCGCATTCATAGGTTGACGGTGACTGCTTACCATAAAGCGGACCGTATACTTGTTTGCCAACCGTCATGAATTGAAAAATAAATAAAGAAACTAGGTAAATATTACCTTTATATTTCGTTCGAAGCAAGTGTAAACAACGTAAATAGTCGTTAGTTTCCTGCCTTTTTATTTACTATTTCAGAACGGGTTTTAGTGTCGTATTGTGTGTATTTTTGTTTTTGCAATAGGTAAAAAACTAAATCACACAAAATGTTTAAATCAAACTTGTTTGGTAAAATAATTATTGCATGAATAATAGGTAAGCTTTTTATATCACAAAGTAAACAAAACCCAACTGATGAACAGTAGTTACCATAACCTACTTCACTCGTAACTAATGCAGCAGTTTAGGCCTCTCACGTTCTAGTTCTAGTTCTTGTCAAACAAAACCCTCAAGCCTTGAAGTCTCAATAGCTCAACGGTAGAAGGGCCGACTTCACCCCGTTAATGCGAGGATCGAGGGTTCGATCCTGACCCCCTTCGGCTATTGCCGTACCCACTCCTAGCGCAAGCTTCGAGCTTATTTGGATGGGCAATAGGAATATTAGTAATGTCTTGATAAAGCATTGCTAATATTCTTTTAAAAAAAAAACCCCAACAGGAAGAATTTTAACGCCGATGTTCTATACCAGGGTTATTTCTTTTCGTGGGGAAAAACGCCTGATTACGGGTGCAAACAAAGGCTATGTCGGACTCCTACCGACTAAAACCCCACGATGTTCTAAGGGATGCCTTATGTCGGGATTGTGGGTGTGCTTTTGCAATCTACCACGATTCTGACGGTGTTTGCCCTTGTTAGGGCTCACCCTTTATGAACGTTCGAAAGTGCGTGCCAGCTTGAGGCTGCAAGTATACCAAGGTTCTTTCCCAGTCGAACCAGCTGTTTCCAAGATGATTCTCGTAGCTCAAAATGTAATTGCCTAACTTCAATAAATTAATTTCAATTAAAAGTTTTTCATCTTTTCATCGCAAAAATTCGAATAAATCCTTGTAAAAAAACGATAACCCAACTATCAATTTTCACTCCCCGTTATTAACTATAGACAAATATAAAGGGAGTGGAATTTAATAAAGCGACGGAAGGCCGAGGGCCTCTCGTTAATCAATTACCCGCTTGTTTTCACTCGCATTATCGCCCGTTTCTTTTCGCATACTGTGGTCAGTAAAAAAGCGATAAATACTAAGCACAAATTTTAAAACCCGCTTCTTTTTTACAAGTGGTAAATTATAAAATTTTATTTTGATATCCATAATTATATTTCATTTTGATGATGTTGTGGCGCAGCGGTAGTGAATCTGCCTTAAGTGCCACAGGTCGCGGGTTCGATTCACGCTCGGAGCAAATGTTTGTATTGATCATACAGGCGTGTTTTCCGGTCATGGTGTGTTTTGCCTTGTCATTGTGTATGTTTCCGGACCCCCGACAAAGGATATAACTATCCTAATGGGGGCCATTGAGTGTATAGCGTTTATTTTGATATCCATTAATCTATTGAATTGGACTAGAGATTTATAATCTCAAAAAATGAAAAGGGAAGGTATGTCACAGTATATGTAACAGGATAAAAAGTATTACGACAAATTCGCAATATATTTTCCACACAAGCTTTTTCACTCGTATCTAATGGCCCCAGATCCGGTTAAATGGTTTCCCAACTCCGTTCGGCCACAGTTTTTATTGTAATTATCGCCTGATTGACTTCTGTTCCCTTCAATGGCGTCCGCTTCAAAACTCATCAATATCAATTGTGATACTGTTTCTCGTTCTGTTCCGATTTGATATTTTCATGAGAATTGTTTCAACTTTACAGTCATGCTGAAACAGATATTTTTATTGAAACAGCAGCTTTGATTTTTTTAATGTTCAGTATCTGTCATTGGATGATATGAATAGCTAAATCTCCGAGTAATTATTGAATGATTCTTTTAATGTTAACAAAATAATCTTATTTAAATGAATATTTTGTTTTGTTTTCTAAATTTTAAATAGATTGGAAAAAAGTTCTCCAATTCTTTAAACAGTTAATTATTTTGAAATGTTTCTTTTTCTTTCAAGCACTATCCCGGTATTATTCCCAGGATCTGCTTATTACTTACTCTTATCCAGATTTAACGGATTACTAGTTTTTACGTAGAACGATTGCCATCTGACCTCCGCAAACCTAAAGGCGAACGAGTATCTCATTGGATAAGAACAATTAATTACCTATCAAGAGCTACCGATTATTTCCAAATTTTATGATAGCAACCGAGACCAACATTTTAACGTGCTCTCCGAGGCACGGTGGGGAGACCCACAGCGACAATATAAATTATATATCAATATAAATATCCGCACCGAGCGGGAATCGAAAACGTGACCGTAGAGACTAAAGGCAGCCACCAACACAGCGCAACGGTCGTCGGACAACTATTTATGAAAAGAAAGTATTGTCTTTATTACATACATTATACAGTAATTAAAACAAACAAAAGGTAATTCCTACTCGATCAAAATAACGAAGCACGAACGAATGGAAGTAATCAGTATATAACTTCCGTATAACAATTTTTAATTAAACTTTTACTAAAACCCTTTTACTCTTTTCAGATTTCATAGACACGGTTTAAGCGGGCTTTATCCGTTATACCTTGTTAAATTCAGAATGCTATAAAGTTCTATCTTCTGTGATCGTGGAGTTCTATTTTTCTAGAATCGGATAGTGGATAGAGAGTTACAATTGTAACAGTTTCAGACACAGTAACATGGTTAAAGTGTGTACGTGATGTTCACGACCACAGTTATCGTCTCGTAATAATGGCTAAGCTTCGTTGTCTTCACTATTATCTTCCTAGAAGATCGTCGCGTGCTGTGATATGCGTTCTACGTCTACTTACGTACTAGAAACGTCTATTTACAATTTAATCTGATTTGATTTTAACAATACTGGGGCCTACCATGAACTTTATTGCGATTCAAATGACGACCTAAACTGAGCCGCATCGCAAGTTCGTCGTTCGTACCATGACATCTTATTAGTGATTCATTATTAATCAATATATTAAGCCAATAGGAAGTTCAGACAATTACGTTCGATTTATTTTAGAACGTTGCTTCACGCATTTACTACCCAAACATGACCTCAACTGAATTGCATCGCAATAGAATTGTATATTAAAAGTTCATGGTAGCCCCCTTGTCGTGTCAGACTTTTAATTTTCATCTCATATTTTATTATACACTCAAGTATTGAGCTTCTCAAAAGAATCACAATAAATTCGCTTACATGAGATAAAATATAAAATTCAAACGAATACAATATTCTGTAAACGTATTTTTGAAGATAACTATCAAGTTATCTTTAAACAAAGGCTTTAAGCCATCTATTTGGTAGCTCACATAGACCTAAATCATTTAGGCCCTATATACATTGTCTTTGCATACACAAGAAAATCCTTTTCATCCTTTGTAGACTTTGCCCATATATATAAACTTTTTCATGTACCTAATTTTTATGTATTAAGTTTAATCTTCAAACTATTCGCAAAAAATCATAGACGCTATATGTAACTATTGCGTGTCTCGTATAGCTAAATTCAGTGGTTGGTCGAAAATTAACTCCGAAGTAAATTCTTGGTGACAATTTTATTGCCTCACCGCAGCTAGGATACTGTTTAAACATGTAAAAATTAAAGGATTTACGACCGTAACTGTTATTTTTATTTACGACTAGCGATTAATTAAACGATAATGTTTTGCATTGTTCGAAAGACAGCTTGATGAATGTTTAACGAGCCAGTATAATATTGTTTGAACATTTTAATGATGATATTGTTTTAGTTTTAAACTGTGTTACAATAATCTTCTTCTTATCGAGTGGTTAGTGGCCAACCTATTGTCAGAGTTGTTCAGGTCGCCCGTATAGGCCTCTGATTTGACTTATCGACTGTCGTCAAATTGATAACAGCCGGGACCTACTTTTTACGACCCTCACCATGCAATCACCCATCTAGTGACTGACCGCGCCTAAAGTTGCTTTACCCACCGAACGTTTACCGATCAGTGAGCGTACCCGGCTATGAGCGTCTCGTTACAATAATTAAAACTATAAATAGTAAATATACACGTATATGCAGTATCAATTACTCTAGAATTACTAATTTAATTAACATGACTTCTTTACGAGTTTAAGAATCAATTCGTGAAGAATGAATCAACAAAGAAATTAAATATTGTTATTCCCTTTTGGTATGGCTTTAAGATTAAATTTCAATTATCGTCGGTAACAAGATAATTCCTCACAGCAAGAGTTAACGGACGAAACGAAACAAAATTGATTTCAAATCATTAGGGATCGGATACTTATTAAATTGGCGGAAATTTGTAGGATTATACTGTTAACGGTATCAACCAACAAAATATTTTTATCGCTATCCCAGTTTATTTGAATTTTAATACTTAAATTGTGATTTAAAACATTAATTAATATTATTAAATTACATTCATTAATATTATCAATTTTCCTAAAAGTAAATGAAATGCAAGACAACTCCTTCTCAGTTACATAATGAAAAATATTTTTTTAACTTTTATTATTTATCATTAGTCTTATAAAATAATTGTCTTCCTAACTGCGAAAGCAGCTGAAATGAAACTGAAAAGTTATAAATATTTATTTTATTAGAGGCTTTTAGTTTTGGTTAGCCAAGAGGTCAACTCAGTGGTACGAAAATTTAACTCTGCTACTTTTCGATATATAATACTCAAATTAAACATCAGCATCGGGCCCATAAGACCCCTGTGCTAATTAATTTTACGGATATTTGTGGCAGTAATAAGCTTATCAAACGTACATTCGCGGACAACGGGTCGTTCTCAATACCGCAGGGTATGAAACCAATTATCAAGGGTCGTTTGTATCGCCATAGATGGGTTTAGGGTTATTAAGGCTTAGTGCAACATATAGATATACCAGTATATCAAACACTGGTAGTATTTTTATAGAACAATTATAGACTAAAATAAACTACAGGTATTATATTTTGCTATTATATTTTTAATGAACTAAGCTCAAAGTACTACCGCCAGTATTATTATTTCCCTCCTTTATAACTCAGCGTTTCCATAAGTCAAGACAGAATAAAAAGACAATTTTAATCTCGAATAGTTTCCCAAGAGAAAATAAAATTCACCCGCCATTTTTTCCCCGGAGCCGTCACGAAGCGTGCCTACATCCACTTACCTTTATCAGTACGGATTCGCGTTTAAAAATATTGTACATCACACGATATACGATTATTGTAATGCCTTATTACGACATTGCTGTGGTATTGAATATACTTTATTGCTAATTGCAATAATGTCTTGCAGTCACGTGACCTAACCCTGCCACGCCCTGAAATAAATTATGCCTTTTAATGGGTCACAGGGTCTTTTGTTTCAAGGATAAGTTTATGCGATTGATTAGATTTAACGAAGTACCTAATTTAAAACTGAGGTTCATATGATTTTGTACAAAGAAATGTAAGTGCTTTAACATCAATTCTTAGCATCAATTCTTTATATTTATGTGTGCTTGATTATTTATTCTAAAATAATGGCTTACTAACTTAGCTAAACTACTGTCCCGTCTGTAATATATTTGTATATGTCTTTTCTTATTATAATAAATTATATAAATGTTAAAACTATAAAATTATTTATTGCTTAATATTTCTTAAAACTTATCATAACTCAAAAACTTTATAAAACAAAACTTTACTGTAAACCTAGTTTCTGGAATATATATAAAAGTACTAAGTCACATACACGGTTACTAAGAAGTAAGCTTCTCTTTGTATCGTTGACCGTTTTACCTCTTAGCTAACATAGTGAGTACTGTAATTACTGTTCGCATCTTGTTACCTGACTCATCAAGATCCTTTATCCTTCCGATTTGTCGCCACCCTCGCGATGAAATGTAGAAAAATCCAGATTTATCGGACTCATTGTCGCATCGGATTGGTCGCAACATGTAAATAGATGAATACAAGATGAAACACGCGTAGTGAAACCGCTCGTTAGAAGTCAAGAGATCTTGACATAATGGCACAGTAAAGGGTTTGAATCAGTAAGCACTTCTTATGATACACTTCGAGCAACATATAGCAAAGTTAAATAAAAACTTTAAGAGATAAAGAAATATAAGAAAATAATTTGTGTAATTACAGTATGAAGTTAAATGAGTTTTTAATATATTATTGCGATGTCTTAATTTTGTTTTAACTAGCCTGCAATTTAATAATATATTAATTATTATTATCATTACCTTCTCACTCCTACATTTTTTATGTAAGGTTTACTCTAAGCCAGAACATACAGTTACAAGTGGTTATTATCTATGTTACACTAACAAGCCATTCATAATTACGTTAGGTAACAAAAAATTTCATAAAGTACAAGTAGCTATAACTCTAAGGCTTATATGTAATAGGAATATGGATATCGAAAAATCAGAAAAAGGCATATAAATTGTTATAACATTTCAGCCGAAATTGGCGCGGTTACAGTCCATTGTTTTTGAAGCGCGTGTAAGAGCGTATAGGTGTGCTCTTTGTCACGCGCACAACTCCTACGAGCGCGACGCGCTTTTTTATATTTATATTATATTTTTATTTTATTGTATTAATGAATCGTGAGTGGTTTCAGACTAGCGTTTTTGTTTTCTCCAGCGAATCAGGTCGTTGCGGGATTTTTCGTCAACGTTTGTAAGCGTGGTGTGAGGTGCGTTTGAAAAAAGGAGCGTATACACTAGAATAATATGTATATTTCATGAATAAACGTATAGTCTGAATTATGGTACTTGCACCAGTTCGAGCGTACACGTCGTAATAAGCTCATATACGAGCATTTGGTTTTTGGATCGCGAAATGTAGCTACACTTGACAAAAAACGCTTGTCAGTAACCACCCTTACGCAACACAAACAATCTTGAAACTTGAAAACTTAAACAAAAGCAAGCAAACAATAACAATAGCCTACTGTACCACTAATATAAATTGTTTGTTTTTCCAGAATTTACCCGATATTTCTCCCGGCATTTCTCGCTCGGCTGGCTAACGTTTTAAAATAAGAACAAGATCTATTGTTGCTATCTTTTGACCTACTTTTGAAAACCCCATTTACCTAGAAAATACTTTTTAACAATGAAAAGAATTAAAAAAGTTCGGACAAAAGATGAGCGAAATCGAGACAAAGGTTATCGGCATTTAAATAAAACAATGCCAAGATTTTTTTCACGTTGAAACGATTGTTTTATTTTCATTTTTGGGATAGCCTACTTTGCTTAATGACGTCATTATTATTTACCTTCTTAAAGAGTTAAATATTTCATTGCCATTATTTTCTTAAGCATTTACTTTTTGTACTACTTTCTTCAATTTGAAAATATTTAATTAATTAGTAGTCATAATGATAATGAATTTTTTTTTAATTTAAAAATGGGTAAACTCTTGACCTCCATCGAGCGCGAAAGCATAGATGAGTTCTACGGAGGAGCGAGCTTGCTCATAAGAAGCCTGTGTTCTCACACCTTGAAGAGGTTTAGGTTGTATATGTTTGGACGCCGAAAGAGCATTTCACTCCCTGGCCGTGCGGATTATGAAAGATGATCGAAAGCGCTTAGTGCGAATGTTAGGTATATCGACCTCATTAAGTATAGTGATACAATTTTGTTTAATATTTTTTGTACTAGTATTTTAATTAAATAACGGTAGCCGTGGGTCTCGTCCGTGACCTCGCCAATTTTTTTAGTCTCCATTGAAAACCAGAGCTGTAGCTTGTCACAGCTTACTCCTGAGGGCCTATATAACGTTATTTGTATTTGGTATATATTTTATATGCACATATGTATATATGACTAAATAAAAGGGCTCAAATAGACCGCCTGGCTAGCTACCACCGTACATTTTGAAAAAATCATGAGATGATTGCTCGCCAGCCGCTTTTCGAGGTAAGGCAGTGTATTTTGTAGTATCCTAAAGGGACGGCAAGCATGCAAGTAGCATGCTTCTGCTATTACAGATGTTCAATTGTTCATAGGCGGCGGTAATCACTTGACATAAGGTGGGACTCCTCGCCCGTTTGCTTCCTCTGACTTAAAAAAAATGAATTTCCTTTCTTTCAAATATTATATCCGTGTTTTATGAACGTATCTTCTTATTTTTATAGTTGTTTGTCCTGGACAATTTTTGTACTGGATTATAAACTAAGTTCCTGACAAGCTATAGACTAGAAACTTTACAGATAACTCATAACTGGATGTCATTGCAATATTGGCTAACTGTCTTTTCTGTTTTTCTTTATCCAATTCGTACAAATTTTCAACACGTTTCAGATTGGATTAAAAAGTTATTAAAAAAATTGTTTTAAACAGTATTTTATTGATTATTACATGTCAAAACGGAAATAAATTTTACACTTGGATTGACGAAAATTGAAAAAAAATCCTTCTCAAAAGAAGTGCAAATGCTTAACCATGCCGTGAAATTTGTAAAACATTATAAAACCTTAGGGAACCTACCACTCGACAAAGGATTACCATATCCAAAAATAAACCCCAGTGTTTTATTCAAGATGCAGTTGACAGAGGCGTGGACTCGAGCTGCGGAGGCTCTGCATAAAACATTATCTGCCGAGGAGTATCGATTGCGCCGCGTAATTGCCTGCCCTTCCTCCTTATTGACAGCGAGATGCCTTTGCGAAATGGCTTTTTTCCTTTCACTTTTAAGATTTTTAACGCAAAGACGTTGTGATCAAGAATTTACTACAATCGCCTCTTGTTACCAATCAAACTTTTGTTTTCGTTTTAAAAGAAATGCGATCATATTTTTAGACCCCCAGCTAGCAATCAAAGTAGTAGTAGTTGTTAGTCATCTTAAAACCATCTAGCATTTCTTTGTGTATAAATTTTTTTAAGGGACCGAGTAGTAAGTTTACCCGTGTCAGGATGTGACCACCCCATCGCCCGCTGTTGGGATAACCTCTGTCACAGCAGAGATTATTGCACCAGTGTTACAGTCACAACGGTGGTAGGTATTTTGTTGCAAGAAGCCGGCTGGGTGGGTACCACCGCAGTGTCAAATATTCTACCGCCAAATAGTAATGCTTAGGCATTACTGTGTTCCGGTTTGAAGAAATAAGGTGACATTATACAAAGCCTGTATACGTCCCATACTGACCTACGCGAGCCCTGTTTTTTCACACGTCCACGCCAGAAGAATTAATCAATTACAAATAATTCAGAACTGTTTCTTACGCATGGCCTCGGGCTGTCCGTGGTACGTTCGCAACGTAGATCTCCATAGAGACTTTGAAATCGATTCGATCCCGAAATATTTGAAGCGCTTATCGCAAAACTATTTCGATCAAACTACTTTCCATCCAAATCCTTTGATTAGACATGCTTGTATCTACACAGACCGATGTAACCAACCGACAAAAGTAAGGCGTCCTAAGCACGTCCTGCAAGACCCTGACGATAGGATTACATTAGAAAATGCCCCTTACACAGCACAGACACGCACACAACACCGTCCTCGCCGGCGAGGACGAGGTCCTTTGTTTCGCACGTCGCGTCGCGCTCACACCGTCGGGTGAGTCTATCGTATAGAATGCGCTCGGAGCACTGCCTCCATCTCCGGTGACGTCCTTAGCCGTGGTTCGGCTTCGCAGGAGGCACCCTAAGGACGGAATCAAATTTGAGCCCCCGTGAGGGCTGTCCCTTTATCACGGCTGAGTCTCTGTACTCGGCCCCCGCCCGGTGACGCTGTCAAGGCCAGTAGGGCCAACAGCAATACACATTCCGAAAAAAAAAAAAAAAATAAATAAATAAATAAATTTTTTTAAGGGACCGAGTAGTAAGTTTACCCGTGTCAGGATGTGACCACCCCATCGCCCGCTGTTGGGATAACCTCTGTCACAGCAGAGATTATTGCACCAGTGTTACAGTCACAACGGTGGTAGGTATTTTGTTGCAAGAAGCCGGCTGGGTGGGTATCACCGCAGTGTCAAATATTCTACCGCCAAATAGTAATGCTTAGGTATTACTGTGTTCCGGTTTAAAGGGCAATGTAGGCTAGTGAAATTACTGGGCACAGGCGATGTAAGAAGTAATATCTCGAGGTTGGCAACGCGTGAGTGGCACCTACTAATGGTGCTGCAAGCGCTCATAGGCTACGGTGACCACTTACCATCATGAGTCATACTTACAATCTAAAGGCTGGCTCACTAAAGACACGCCACAACGGTCGTTATTAAAGTAATTATATTGCTATTACCTACCTACCAAGTTTCACTCAGACCTATTCAACAACTTCTCAATTATGGTCGAACATAAATAAATACATGCGAACGTCAGACTGCTTATTGCATTGCGTATGTACACACATTAATTTTTAGACCAGCTAACCTAACCTAACGACCACAAACCGTCATTGAATCAAATCAAAAACTGAATAAACCAAAAAGCCTATGTATTGACGTGTCACCAATTCACACCCGTACGAGAATTATTTCGCTTTCCACAATATTTGCCCCAGCTACGTTATTAGTTCCGCAGAAGTGTGAACTCCGACCGCAGAGTTCAACGGTCTCCGGGGTCCTGAATACTGCTATATTAAAGTGCAGCATAATAAATTTGAATAAAGGATAGTTATGGAGTTTTCGTTTATGGTAGTGTATTAATGTAAGTAATAGCTTTGTTTGGTGTGGTGATGATTTTTTCTGGAACTGTCTCCTCGCTTAATCTATGAAATAATATCAATGGGCTTTCAAT
This sequence comes from Hestina assimilis, assembly GCA_023373885.1. NCBI lineage: Eukaryota > Metazoa > Arthropoda > Insecta > Lepidoptera > Nymphalidae > Hestina > Hestina assimilis. The sequence goes on along the minus strand of CM041747.1, from coordinate 8,880,332 downwards.
TTATAAACATAGATACTTTAACTAATGTTTTTATGACACAATGATGGCAAAGAGTCATTAAGATCCTCATAATGGTGGGCATCGCAGTCATTAAACGCATGCAACATACTAGAAAAGTGTTGCCGAGGAGAAGAAGAGGAGAGGGAAAAAAGAAAGGCTCAGAGCGTAATGTAGCGTAGCGTAGTGTTCATACTGCTACCTTATTTCGATATCCTATGTCAGGATAAGCGAGCCGGTCCATTCATACTGATAACAATAAGGCGTCAAAAATCTGTATAGTTACTTAAATGAATGTTATCCGCGTGCCACTTATTGTAAAATATTCGCAAGGGGCTGCGTTACTATTTAATAGTTGTAGAGGCTCCACAACACCCACGAATAAGACAAATCCTCTTTCTGAGGTCGTCGAGTAAACAAGAATACGGACGTAAAAACCCCTCGTTTGATTCACAGTAGCCTGAGCCATTAAAATAAATCAACTTAGTTTTGTAGAAAAGTGCCGAGAGCAAACTTATAATGAGATTATTTAATCTATAAATGCACAGCTTAAACTGCTGGATCTAAAAAAGATACTTTTATTCAAGTTATAGCAACAGGTAAAATATTTTATATTATGTAACGCAGACGCAATATTAAGTTTATTCAATTCCTTTACTTTTAATTAATTTTGTTTCCGCAGAATAAGATGGTATTATAAGCAGACTCTTACTGACTTTGTATTCCTGCCTAACTTCTTTAACTTATGTTTAGCACTATTGAAGTGAAACAAGATCTGACGATCAAAATAGGCACTATGTATCCGCTATACAATATTGCGTACGCCACCAATGGATCGATATTGCTCTCATTCCTAAACGAACCGAAATTAAACGAGCCAGACTCTTTTGAAAACCCTATCTGGGTCACTCATTACTTGTTAGTTTATTTTACATTTTTATTTGAAGCAAAAATAAACTTTTACAACACAGTAAAATAAAGTCGCTTTCTCTGTCCCTATGTATGCTTAAATCTTTAAAACTACGCAACGGATTTTGATGCGGTTTTTTGTAATAGATAGAGTTATTGAAAAGGAAGGTTTATATGTATAATAACATCCATTAAATAGTGGAGAAAAAAATTTGAGGTTTCTAATGTGATGTCGTAAATAATTACATCTAACGCGTGCGGATCACGGGCAGTAATTAATAAATCAAAACTATTGGATCGATTTTAATCATTTTTTCAGTGAATGACTTAGGCTATATATTTTATACCCGTGCGAAGCCGGAGCGGGCCGCTAGTTATTTATAAAACCTTGTTTAGAATAAGTACCTAATTCTCATTTAACACCAACACAACATGATGTCAAAAATTATATTTTTGATATTAATTTCATTTTTCTCACCACACAAACCTCATTTTTTCCTTTTTCCCAATCACAAATTCAAGCATCACTTTCTTTTAACTATATTTTTTGCATACAACAACTTTTCGCATTATTAAAACTAATAAAAAACTCTAATAATAAATCATATTAAAATGATCTACACACGTCGATATACCTATACATGAAAAAATATTTCCCTTTGCTACTACAACTACTAGTAAAACTTATATCAACTCACTAATGCGTTGCTCTAAAGTTTTCAAATCGCAAAACTACCATCATTATATAACGCTAAGTATTTAAAGTAGGAATTCCAAACTTCTTTAAGAACAGTTCTGAGATATTTAGTTCGTAACTGCCTAATAATTCTCTTGTTAACGATTATAATGTGTATAGAACTGTTTAACAGTAACGAATAAGTCCTTTTGCATGTCTAATTGCTCCCCGCAGAGTGATGTGACAACTTATATCATTTGTCAGTACAAATTCTTAAAGCCATTATGGTCATGGTATAATGATGGTGTACATACGTAAAGGGCCAAGTGAATGACCACTAGCCCAAAGTGTTTTTGGTCACGGAAAAGGGTCGTGTAGTTGTGTTATATTTCATTTTATATTCAAAATAAGACTGTATAGCTTTGCTCTAGGTTTAAAGGTGTACATTTTTTTATCGCTTACATTATTATTATTGATTATAAGTTGGAGGCTATTTCAAAAGTTGGCTAAGTGCGCCCATAAAAGTTTCCGTAACACAAAAATATCAAGTAGGGGTAAAAATAAATATGGGACCGTCTAAATTTGTTTTTATTATATATAGATTTACAAAATATATGACCATTCGAACTATATATCATAGTTCATGAGATACAGCAAAAAACCCAAGGCTCTTGTATGGTGACTCCCTTTTTTTTAATTTTATTTTGTTTTTAGTATTTGTTATTATAGCGGCAATAGAAAAACACATTCTGTGAAAATTCAACTTCGGCCGATGAGATTGAATCCGATGACGGACGGACAGCTTAGTAATAGGGTAAATGTCAACGCACTACCAAGGCTGATAAAAGTAGGAATAAATGTTTATTTAGTTTATATTTTATTTAGTTTATGAGTACTAGAGCTTACCTGTTTTTGCCATAAACGGGTAGGCTTAACGTGGGGCTAAGTACTATTTCGTTTCATGCGATAAGCGAATAATCGGAAGTCCAAACTCCCACACGTCTGTTCACTTCTTTCTTTTACGCAAAATTATCTATCAGGAATAAACGCTTATTATCAGATGTTATGATAACAACCAGGACCGATAGCTTAACGTGCTCTTCATAACACGGTGGGGACATATTTATAACCAACATCTGCTACGATCGGGAATCGAAGCCACGACCGTCGAGGCTCAAAGCAGACCACAAGCACAAGCATATATAAATAAATAATAAATAAACGCTACACACTCAACGGCCCCCATTAAGATAGTGATATCCTGTGCCGGGGGTCCGGAAACAGACTTTCAACAAATAAGTGTAATGCTTTTTATGTTGAATAAAAATATTTGATTTGATTGATTTGATTTGATTAATACAAACATATTATTATGCTCCGAGCGGGAATCGAACCCGCGACCTGTGGCGTTTAAGGCAGGTTCGCTACCACTGCGCCACAACGTCGTTAAATGAATATATATATATATATATATATATAGCAAAGGAATATGCCTAGTGGCAATAACATATTGCGTGCTTAAATTAACTTAGTTACGCCACATGTCGTTTCTGGGTCCGCTCGTAACGTCGACGCGCTGTACACTGCGATATATGACCCAGGAGCGAACTTATTAACGGCTAAAGTTTTTGATACTTCGCATGTGTTCCATACTTGCCAAACTTGACGTATGTTCTTAGTATCAAAATTTCTCGGTAATAACAATAAAATGTAACTCGTCTTCTTTGATACATTTTAGTTAAATGCCTTTATTCACGGGAGAGACTGTTTATCAGAACAGTAGAGTTCCTGATGTTCTGAGGTATGAAATTTTTATAGACAATATACTATTTTAGTTTTTTTTTTAATTCAAAAATCTTGCTTGAGCTTAAATATTATAAAATCCATAATAAACAAAATATACTAAGCGCTACACACTCAACGGTCCTCATTAGGATAGTTATATCCTGTGTACGGGGTTCGAAAATACACACAATGACAAGAACAAACACACCACATCGGAAAACAGGCCTGTATGGTCAACGCAAACATATTTTTCACGGCCTTTGGCGCTTAATGAAGGTACGCTACGTTCTGCGCCACAACGTCGTCATAATGATAATGTGAAGTAACCGTAATTTCTGAATAATGTTTTTTTGTGTTCCATATGTATAATGTACTTATTATATTTTCTTTCAAGTCGTTTTTTCCTCACAAAGTTTAAATTCGTAACCCTTATAAACCCAGTTTTCTTCTTTAACACTCAGATCACGTATTTTTCCCTTAACTTCAGTACGCACAATGAACGACCAAGTCCTAACTTTGAAATTATAACGAAGAAACTCGCTTCGCATTTGTACAACTAACAAATATTGTTGTTATAAGTTTACCAAGTAGCTCGTATTGGTGTCTTATTTTTATTGTGCTTAACTGAACAGATTAAATTATTTGAAAAAAAAAGATTTGGAAATAATAAATTTATGTAGAAGATAAAATATACTTAAAACTAAATTATGTAGTCTTAAGATAACATCTGTCTTATTATCGAAAATTAGGTTTAAAAAAGTTACTTTACTAAATTAAGAAGACAATGTTAAAAATAACATTATAAAAAAAATATACGTTTATATATTACACTTCTTCTTCCTAGCACTATTTCCCTGTGTTTGGGGTCTGCTGACACTCCTATCCTCATTTGACAGGTTAGTTTTTACACAGAGCGCTTGTCATCTGATATCCGCACCGCTAAGGGCAAAGCAGTAACTCATTGGATTAGAGCAAATAATACAAGAGTTATTAGTTAGTTAGTTAGAGCGATTAACAAAGACAAACTCTCAGACCGAATCCGCGACTGAAAGCAGACTTACTACCAGCACGTCACAAAGATCGTCATATATATAACACACTATATGTTTCAATTAAATTTACCTTATGAACAAAACAATTAGATAACAAACCCCAAAAACTAGTAAGTTACAAATAGTACCAATCAACGACTCCAAACACGCGAACCCAATCACACAACGGACTGAAATCAAAACAGCTTAACTAATTATTAAGTTTGTCGAAGCGTGGCAGTCAGAATTTCAGAACTTGTTTAATTTGTGGCACAGAAGAAGTGTCCCTCGTTCGCGTTTAGGCACGTAATAGCTCTTAAAACTTGTAACAATCGTTAGGGTGAAGTACCTATCCAATAGATATAACTAGCGGAAATCGCTGATGCTATTGACAAAAAAATTTGTAGTTCAATATTGATGAGCCTCTTTTCTATATTTTTCATTGCGTTTTTGTGTATTTGACTTTCTTTTCAGTATACATAATAGGGCTTGAGTACATTTCCATTGTGTTATGGTTAATGATAAAGTTTTTTAGGTTATTGATAATCATACGAGTATTCCTTGCTATTACGTCTTATCGAATGTCTATCAAAGGTGAAATCACACTTTTTGTCAATGTAGAGTAGTAGTGCTAAAGTTACCGCGTTTCGTTCGGTAAGTGTAAGCGGATGAAGCCGAAAATCTACTCCCTCTGTTATTACTTCTTCGCTACGTACGCTAGTGAAAATACTGGGCGAACGAGATTTAAGAACTAATATCTCGAGGTTGGCAACGCGCGAGTGGCACCTACTAATGGTGCTGCAAGCGCTCATAGGCTGCGGCAGCCACTTACCACCAGGTGGGCCGTATGCTTGTTTGCCAACTTCTAACATAAAAAAATAAAAATAAAAAAATCAGGCCGTGTGCAATTCTGCTATTTTGATGTAAAAAATATAGAAAAAAATGTTTTGACTTCCTTATGAAATTTGCTATGTAGTTAGGTAGGTATCAAGGTGTAAATTATGTATAATATTAATACACTATTTTAACAAGTTTAAAATACACTCATATAATACACGTGACACACATAATTTTTTTATAAATCACAACCCTTAAATATTTTAGATGTAATAATGATATAGGTTAATATGCAATACAGGGGAATTCTTTGGTTATTTTAATCGTTTCTCGAATTCTATCAAAATATATAGTTATATCAATAAGAAGATGTGCTAATGAGTTCCGTTGTCTACCTGTCTCAAGCTTACGAACTGCGTTTAAGGGCCATCAGCGTTAATGAGACTCTCAACTGCCCCTCGCTGATTAAATATTTTGCCTTTTCTACCTTTTAATAACGGGATATAATCTTAATTTTTATTTTTCACGGTCGTTAGCATTTTGTTGATGGATTATTATCAAACTTTTAATGAAATCTCGAATCCATCTACTCATTTTTATGTTTAAAATCAGCTCAATTTAAAAGGCTATCTAATCCTGAAGTTTCAACTACACTTGCCACAACAACACCATATTATTAGCTGAAGTTTGTGATTTCAAATACAAGTAACATACATTTTCACTTAATTTACATTACGAGAAAAGCATTCAGTTGTACTATTGAATACTACTTAATATTAGCATTGATTATTCAAGTTTTATTAATCATAGTTTTTATCTCGCATTTATTTTTTTTTTCATTCGAGTTTTAATTACATATATAGAGAATTGTATTCATATTACGTGACAAACTAGCCTATGTACACTACAGTAATCCAATTTGCTGCGAGTTGGAAGGAACTTGCCACAACTTGCTAGACTTAGTGATTTAAATTTACAACTTCGTCCGTCCCCTCTCACACTTGCAATTTTAACGATCACCCTCAAACTTTACTTAAAATCAGATTTTGCTTTCAAGACGAAGGTAACAGCGGCCCAATTGCTCTTTTAATATTTAACTAAAAACTCCAACAGATAAAGAGTTAATCCTTGTATCGAAATTTTTTCCGAATTTATACTAACTTTTATCTATGCCTTTATGTTAACTTTTTATCTTCTACGTCTATAAAAATAACTTAAAACAACTTTTAAGGTTTCAAAATTTAACAACGCCAACGAGATGTTTTTGCTGAAAGTCCGATGCCTGGACACAAGAGTGCTTTTATTTTGTTCGCAATTTCGAGCTGCACTGGCCGAAGTGGAAATAGCTATGATTATTGCTCACTTTTATTAGATAAGTTTGTTGGAAAAGGGAAATTCTGATTTTTCATTTATACATATAATGTATCTTTTAAATTTTGTATTCTGGTTAAAATTGACGCATTTCCGACACATGATATTACCGATGCAGTAGTTTTGATGCAGTTTTTACATACTGAATTTTTTTTTATTTATATATGTGTACAAATTAATTATTTTAAAATTACAATTTTTACGGAACTGCTCATTACAAAGCAACATTACAAAGTAATATCCGTAAAGGGTCAAAGAAATCGAGAAAGAGATTTCAGACTACCTGAGGATGGTACCTGAGGATAATTTAGTTAGTATATCTTTTTAGTTTTCTCCATTTTACGAAATCGTTTGTGGCGATCCTACCTGTCCTTACAATTTTTAACAGACGCTATCAATCGTCGCGAATAGCCTAAAGCTTAAAGTCCAGTAAAGTAATTGTTTTCTTCATAGCCTAATAGGATATTATGAAACATTATTCCTAAACATCCACTTTTATTTTTAAAAATTTTACAGTAATTTTCACGGCTATTTACATTTATTGCATGACACGGTTTTAGTGAAAGTATAATTTGCAAGGACATACCATACTTTTTAAATTGAAAAATTACACATAGAAATAAAATAACATTTTACATGCCAGTTTTTTAAGTGATAGCAAAAAAATATACTAAAATGCTATGAGATTACTGTTTTGGACATATTACATAATTTATTATCGATATGATAAAATATTAGAAAATATACTTTAAAAACATTTACATTTATTTCTTCGCTAAAATGTATAATTTCTATAGTGGACTTTTGTCCTAACCGACTGCTTTAAGATTTTGTATTTCATTCGGATTTAATTCGAAGCAATTACTTCAGTAAATGGTAATTGAGTTTAACCCTTTAAGGAAATTCACGGCCGGTTTTATTTTATTAGTGAATTAAGAGTACACTCAGTTTCGCTTTGCTTGAAGTTTTTATTACACCTTGAACAATTAACTTGCAGCTTTACAATATTGCTCTGAAATTGTTTCATCGATTAGCGAAAGATTATAAGACTTCAATAATGCTGATTCATTAAAATTTTGCTTATATTTCTGGTTTATTTTTTCCATTATGAATAACGAAAAACTGAACAACTTCGGACAACTTACTTGTTGCAAGAGGCCGGCTAGATTGGTTACCGCAGTGTCAGATATTTCACCATAAATCAGTAGTATGTTTTCTAATACCCTATTTCGGTTTGAAGAGCACTGTAGTTATTGAAATTACTGGGCAAAGAAGATTTAGGAACTAATACCTCGAGGTCGGCAAAGAGTAAGTAACGCCTATTAATAAATGATGTTGAAAGCGCTCATAGGCTAGTTTAACCACTTACCATCAGGTGGACTGTACGCTTACTTGTCAACTTAGTCGCATAAAAATCACAATTTTTTTAATATTCTAGAAAATTCTCTAAATTTAACATTTCTACTTTACAAATACTATTGAAGTAGTAGTAATTTTACAAGTACTATTGAAGTAGCCATAATAATCTGTAAAGAACCAAGGCAATATTTCTATTAAGCAACCTCAGGTATTCGTTAACGTAAACTCCTTTGATGCATTCACTTTACGTACAAAGTGAACAAACTACTGAGCTGGTAAGAGATATCTAAATATTTAAGCCTCCTGTACATGGAAACCTTATAAATCGATATATAGTCCCATAGAGAAAGTCCTTTGAGCAGGGTAATTGTCATCTATGTATATACATATACTTACTTTAAAGATTAATTGTAACAAGTTAAGAATAACATTTCATCAAAATCAGTATAAGAATTTTTGCATCATTCTATAACAAAGGAACAAAATATATAAACATAAATATCTATACATAGATATTAAATAAAATATCTGAACATTTTTTTTATAAATCATCAATACACAGGAGCATATTAGTTACAATTTCAGAATAGTATTGAATAGTGTAAGATACAATTTTTTGTTAAAAATTATATCACTTTATATTTAATTATTTATATGATTGTGTGATTAAGACTAGTTGTGGGATTACTGATATTCTGCAGTGTGAAAAGAATTGTAGAAAAAAATCGAAGCAAGTATAAGTACAAAATGTATATATCGACAATGAAATCTAAACAATGTCATCTACAATGTAAGAAAAAATTTATTTTTGTAAATAAAAATACAAAAGAAAAGAACATCTGCCACATTTATTAACAATGTAATAATAAAATATAAACCACACCACCACATCGTTCGTATAACCAAAACAAATCAAAAACGAAATTGGACGAACAACATTTCGTGAAAACTAGAAATGGCTCATAATATTTTATAGTAGCGAAGATAACCATTTATATACAGTAGCACAAGAGTCGTAACTCCGTAACCGATGTTGGTTTAAATCTGGCGTCGCGACGCCCCCTTTGATAATTTTCACCTGAGCGCTGCGCCCCGCGGCGCGCCCTCAAATTTATGCTGCCTGAGATACCATCTTCATTGTAAGAATTCGAATCGAGATATAAATTTACCGAAAGAGTCGTTTGTTTTTGTCTACTAAAATTTAAATTTTATTTTTATCACTTTAATATTCTCTATATGTAAATAAGCAAAGACAAAAGAGTTCACTACCTCTTTCTTCTCATCCAACTAGCATTTTGGAAAATGGACAATAAATTTTATGATTATATATTTTTTTAACTGTTTGTTTTAATATAAATAGATACTAAATGTCGAACCGCTTATATTACATTTTTGTTTTTATTTCTTATCTTTCGTTTAATTTGTTCAAATTATCGATATCATATCCGCAGATCGAATGCAAATAACTATCAATATTTACAAGATGCTACTTAGATGTCGCTTCCATCTTAGTAATTTCTTTGATCCTAAGATCGGGGGTTAAAGTGTCGCTTACAATATTACGATGTTAACCGCTTTAGACGATTTACATAATTCATTCGGGCTCCGTGATAGGCTCAACGTATGCTTTCATCTAATGTATACCAAACTTTAATTGGACCTTTTAAGGCACTGGTACCATAGTTTGCTAAGTGATATTTAGACTGGTAATTCAATTAACACAAAATTAGGAATTTTCTTTCAAAAATATATAATCTTGATTGTAGTCGTCATATTCATACATACATATTTATCATCTTCGTCGTACCGGGTCTTTAATTTATCTAAAATATATAGTATTGTCTCTTGAGTGAAATTTGAAGATTATTTGTCGCCTTTCGCTATCATTTTATATTATGAAAGGCACTAGAGGGCACGTAAAAAGTCCGTCCTCTCTGTTAAAACTTGAAAGTCAGGTCAGAGGCCTATGCGGGCGACGTGAACAACTCTGACACTAGATTTGCCACTGTCCACTCGATAAGAAGAAGTAATTTTCATCATCATCATCATTTTATATTATGAAAGGCACTAGAGGGCACGTAAAAAGTCCGTCCTCTCTGTTAAAACTTGAAAGTCAGGTCAGAGGCCTATGCGGGCGACGTGAACAACTCTGACACTAGATTTGCCACTGTCCACTCGATAAGAAGAAGTAATTTTCATCATCATCATCATTTTATATTATGAAAGGCACTAGAGGGCACGTAAAAAGTCCGTCCTCTCTGTTAAAACTTGAAAATCAGGTCAGAGGCCTATGCGGGCGACGTGAACAACTCTGACACTAGATTTGCCACTGTCCACTCGATAAGAAGAAGTAATTTTCATCATCATCATCAACACTAGTTGATTCAAAATCAAAATTATAGCAACCATCAGGCAACTCCGAATAAGATATATTTTTATTTATTCAATTATATTTTTATATTTTTTATTATTATTCCCTCGCAACCATTCTGCACTCCTTAGTCTTAACAATACAAAGCTAGTGGGTTAAAGTACTCTCAAGTAAAGATGTTGCTTTGTTTTTACAAGTATAGCCGTCAACCGCAGTTATGTCAGCTGTACTTCCTTTGTAGAAATGTCAAAAGTCGAATTCAAAACTATGTCAAGAGTACATTAAGTGACAAATATCATTAAATGTAATTTCCATTGCTACATTATTCATATTATTATTTTATACTACTGTCTTAGTGATATATTTTGTTTTTCGATCGTATACATATTATATTTTATCGTATAATTTTTTTAAATTATACAAAAAATATGCCATTATCTGACATAATTATGTATATTATTGGAACATATTAGAACTGCCAATAAACGAGTTCCAAATCTACATAAAAAGTAAACTTATAAATAAAGCGTATTATTCGTTAGAGGAATATTTTTCCGATAAAAATGCTTGGGACTCTTAATATTGCTGGATCTCATTCAAGAACCAAATTTTATATGTATTTTGTTTTTGGATCGTATACATATTAAATTTTATCGTACAATTTTTTAAATTATACAAAAAATATGCCATCATCATGACATATGTATATTATTGGAACATATTACATTATTGGAACTGGCAATAAACAAGTTTCAAATCTACATAGAAAATAAACTTATAAATAAAGCATATTACTCGTTATAGTAATATTTTCCGATAAAAATGCTTGGGACTCCTAATACTGCTGCATCTCATTCAAGAACCAAATTTTATAACAAATAATACAATTGTAAGCATATATTTGAAAAGAGTTTCTTGTCGGTTCTTCTAGGTAGAATCAACCTTCTGAACCGTCGGTAGCGTTTGACTATTCAAAATTACTTTTTAAAAATCTAGTTGAACAAAAATAATTTTGATTTTTATAAATAATCGATTTATTAAAATATGAAATGAAATTGCTTTAATCATATACCTATAATTTTTAGAAGGAAATTTAGTAAATATAACACGTATAACTATTAACTAATTTATGTAACATTGTGTAGAGTAAGGGTTTTCAAAATAAACATAACCGAAGCCTTTCCAAACTGCAAGCTGTCGATAACACGTCAATCGAAAGACAAATTTGTTTGTCCAATTGGTCATAAAAAATATTTAAATATTTAGGGTCGTGGCTACGTTCAGATTGATTTAAGTCGACTCTCATAAAATTTGATGGATTTTGCATCGGTTTTTGTTGACGTCAATCAAAAAAGCCGCGCCAAGTGCTTGTATTTAATTTTTGTTTTTAACAATTTGCCTTTTATTTCATTTGAAATAAAATAAATTTATTTAGAACTTCCATTTATATTATTTTATAATGCATCGATACAACTGGACGACGACCACACAAACTTTATTCGATTATGTTGCAAGCTTGTGACTATCTTCGCTTCGCTGCGTTAGTGCGAAATTACGAAGAAGCACCAGCAAATCTTTGGACATTTTGCTATTATAGCAGGGCCTGTATATATATATAATAACTCTATGATTAACAGTAATTAACAATCAAAATGCGAGTTCAATTCCAATGTCACACCTAAACACAAATTCATAGATTTTGCTAAACGTTTTAGAGACGCACGTTATTATCCACAAATACCTCATCAGCTACCTAACTTTCATAGCAGCAACGTCAAATGTAATTTTACATTGTTTTATTTACTTTTACAACTTCAGAATATTCTTGTATAATGGCACAATTATCGCCCATATTCCTTAAATAATATACGTATTTTTGTGATCGCTGAAACGAATCCCCCCCTTCAAAGTTTATTACTTGAATATCTCAGCTTAGCACACGGTGGGACGTTTCATTACCCGCCTTTAATTTTATGCATGAACGCGTGCATCGTCACCGACGAAACGTCTTGCTTCAATTTCACCCGGAAGGGATATATTAGGGGATGGCGTCGCGGTTATTTTTTAAATTTATCGAACGCCGTTGACGCAGACATAGTGGGAGCTTTAGATTTATTAAAAGGAATTCATTAGTCTATTTTTGCTTATTGTTGTTAAAGAGTTAGGACAAGACATTAGAATATATTAATTTTATCTAATACTTCTTATTTTATTCGTAAAGTTTGAAAGAAGAGATTCCTCTAGAGTTAATTAAAAAATTTATTACTATCTGACCTGTAATTACTATTTTTTTTTTAATATAAAAGATTATCGCTATTGCTTTTTAAATAATTGCGTAAGAATAATATTCAAACAATAAGATACAAAACAAGTTACTTTACATCAAACAAGTAAGACTAACTAACTAAAGTTAAAATAAATGATGACATTTGGATGTGACACCAACGCAATTTATTTAATCATAACATTCATATGTTACTCGTAACATTCGTGAATGATAATTTTAATCCATGTCAAGCGACCAAATGGGCTCCTGTGTTATTTACGAGGACATGAAAAAAGCTGTGACGATGCCACTCGGTTCGCTGACAACAAGATTTGTTTCTCTCGAAGTCCGTTTGTCATTCTGTTGCAGACATTCGTATCACTGCGTTGCTTGTCAGTAATTGCACATTTTTATTCTCTATTTTTATCGCTTTGATCCTTGGCAACGAGAATTTCAAATCTCTTTTATTTTTCAAGTGTTATTATTTTGATTTTTCATTTAGTTTTAGAGATTTAAATAAAAATCAAAGAAGTTAGCCGTTATTGTTGTAGATCGAGTTTTTTCTATATTATTTTATTACATTGTCCAAACAGAGTTAAAATCATTATAAGCGCATTATTTTTATAATATTTTTGTGGGTAAAGCCTTGCTGTTTTCTGCTGAGAAAGTGCAAGCGTCTCATAGCAAAAAAAATAGTATAACATGTATCAATGCATTTTATTTGTTAAATTTGAGTATCGGAGGCCCAAACTCACACCAACCCTATCTTCTACCTTTTCAGTTCCCTTCTCTCTCTTCTCTCTTACCCATCCTTACCTCTCCCCTCATCGAAAGGCTTGTAGAACTCATTAAGTTGCAACGGTGGTAGGATTTTGCAACCGAAAATTGTCTGTCCGTTGAAATGTTAAAATTTAATAATATTTTCCAAAAGCTAAGGAATAATTTAAATAATTTTAAATAGAGATAAAAGCTTTTATACGTCAATATTTTCAAATTTTTTGCACTATCATCATTATTCCATTAATAACATTACATTCTATAGGTCTATTAAAATATTGTAATATAATAATTCATCAGCTAAAGCGGGACAGTAGCCGTTTATATTATATTTACTTCATACAAATGGAATAGTAGAGGGGGAGATGAGAGTCCGAGTCGTCTGACGTCAGACAGTAGGATTTTAGGATTACCTCGTCAACCGAGCCCGCTTGACTAAACTCGTCATAGAGAATTAAATTATTATCCTGTCTTTTTCACGTAGATAAAAACTTAACAAGCATTTAGTTGTAACTATTACGTCATGATATCAAACTTATATATACATGTATTACTGTTATTTTTTTGATAATGTGAAAAAAAACCTATTTTGACAAAGGAAGATAATAAATAATAATGAGTTTGTTGATGATAAATATAAAACAAAGTAACACTCCGTATCATAATATTTTATAATTTATGAAAATTTAAGAAACTTGATCAAAAACTTATATCTTATATAGTATTATCACCAAATGTAATTTCGACTGCACATTAAATAATCCAGCAACCATTAAACAACAAATAGACAACTAATTAACTAACTATATTTGGATTATCCTCACTGAGGCAACGTTTACATTGGTATTGTTACGGGCTGGGGTTCGGTGATTTGGAAACAAACACCTGATGGCTCTAAACAAGACTTTATTGAGGTCTAGATGACACACAGAACTTCTGAATTACAGGTCCAAAACGCAGGTCAATCACAGTCCAAAAGAATAGCCGAGGTTACTAATTATCGCACTTGTTCACCGGTATCACTTGTAGTTTCTTCGCTTGTTGCTCAGAACAGAATGAATCAGTCGACGCGCCGGGCCGCTTATATACGCGTACGCGGGTTCGAGAGAGCTCCGTCCGCGGAACGCTATTCTACATGTTTCGAGAATACATCTTTCTCGAACCCGCGCGGCGGTCGTAGAAATAAACAAAAGGAGTAGCAAGCGAATTTGAACCTTATGCCCCTGTGATAAGGTTCCCCGTAACACTGCCCCCTTCTTAGAGATGTTCGTCCCGAGCATCACTGTTGCTGCCGTGATATCTCGCCAAGCGGTCGATGTGAACAATTTTAAACGTTCCTCTTGGTTGACGTTGGATCCTATAAGTCACATCATTCATACGGGTAATCACTTTGTACGGGCCCTCCCATCTGGATTGCAATTTCGGAGACTTCCCTTTCCGCCGAGTTGGATTATGCAGCCAGACTAATGTGCCTTCCTCGAATCCGTTTGTATTTGATTTCCGGTCGTATCTGGTTTTCATGTTCTCGCTCGACAGCAATCCGTGTTCCCGTACTGAAGCATGTATTTCCCGCATTTTCTCTCGTAACTCGGAGACGTAGTCTGGTACATTATTAGGTTCTTCCGGTGACCCTCCCGTCAATAGGTCTAGTGGTAACCGTAGTTCCCTTCCAAAATTGACAAACGCCGGAGTCGCCTGTGTACTTTCGTGCTCAGCTGTCCGGTAGGCAAGGAGAAAGAGTGGAATGTACTTGTCCCAGTCTCTCTGGTGAGAATCCACCAGTTTGGCCAAATGCTTTTCAAGTGTTTGGTTAAATCTTTCGACCATTCCATCCGACTGCGGGTGGTATGCAGTAGTTCGCGTTTTATGCAGACCTAAAATTCTGCATACTTCTTGAAACACTTGGGACTCAAAGTTCCGGCCCTGATCAGAGTGGATTTCTAAGGGTACACCAAAGCGACATATGACTTCCTCGACTAATTTAGTTGCAACGGTTGTAGCTTCCTGATTAGGGATAGCGAATACTTCTGGCCACTTACTAAAGTAGTCCATAACAACCATGAAGTATTTGTTTCCCGAATCGGTCACAGGGAATGGACCGGCTACATCAACGGCTATGCGTTCCCAGGGTGCACCAACGTTGTACAACCGCAACTTCCCTTGCTCCTTGTCTGTGGTCCCTTCACGGCAGCGCATGACGTACATTTACGGCACCAGTCCTGCACATCTTCACGACAGTGGAGCCAGTAGAACCTCTCCCGTACCTTCGTTAGGGTCCTCTTGACGCCAAGATGACCTCCTGAAACACCGTCATGTACTTCACGGAGAACATCTGGTACTCTGCCCCTCGGAACAACTATTTGAAGATGGAACTCTTTGCCACTGGTTTTCTCCCATTTCCGGTAGAGTATCCCGTTTTGCAAAATAAAGCTGTCCCATTGTGCCCAGTACGCCTTAGTGACAGCGCTCATAGGTGCGACTTCACTCCATGCTGGTCTAGCATCACCCCGAGTCTTCCATGTGATGATGTGCCGAAGATCATCGTCACCATTCTGAGCTGTCTTCATCGCATCATCCTCCCAGGGTCCTAAGGAACTCGTCCTTGTTAGTTTCACCACTAACTCGTTTGACTCCTGTTTGATGCAATGTTTACAGTCTTCAGGGCATGGTCTGCGTGGAAGCGCATCTGCATTACCGTGAGACTTTCCACTACGATGTTGAGTATCGAAGTCATATTTCTGGATTTGTTCAATCCTTCGAGCGACTTGAACTTCAGTTCCGGTCGTTACTCGTTTCTCTGGTTTTGTTGAAATCTCGTTCCTCTTGGTAAGTTTTTCCACACATTCTTCCATTTTCCTTAATCTAGACATGTGTGAATCCTTCTGTGGGCAATTGAGCTGCAGATGGCCTCTATTCCCACACCTATAGCACATCATACCAGATTTCCTTTTGAATAGGGGCTTAACCCCTTTCACCTCTTCCGATACTTCGCAAATCTTGTGCGCCTGCCGAATGTCGTGTCGGACTGCTTCGACTTCCAAGGCATGAGCCAATGCTTCCTTCAATGAGGTATGGTGGCGAAGCCTGACAGCAGCTCTTACCTCAAGGTCACTGATCCCGTCAACGAAAGCCTGCACAGTATTCGAGCTAATCATCTTAGCATCGGCGGATGGGTACGCTTTCCGTACAAGTTTTTCAATTTCTAGCGCCCATTGCTGTAGCCCTTCTTCAGACCGTTGGACTCTATCGCGTAGTTGGGCGCGGAACACGTGCTCCAGATGTCGTTCTCCATACCTGGATTCGAGTGCCTCCAACAGTTCCTGGTACCCAATACCTGAGCTAGGCAAGATCTCCAAAACGGTCAGAGCTTGCCCTCTTAATGCGACGGTAAGGACAGTCAAGCACTGTTCGTCCGTCCATCCGTTCGGCAGCAACTACCATCTGCAATTGCCGCCGGTATGCTGTCCAGGAGGTAGTACCGTCGTAGGGAGGTACCGTCACATTAGGTCCGTGAAATGTGCCCGTGGTTCCACTCGATGCTACCCCTGTGGTTTCGAGACGCACAACCTTTTTCTGGAGTTCGGTGAAACCAGTTTTCATGTTTTCCATGTCAGTTGCTAGGTTGGTAACCCGTTCCTCCATGAGGTCCAAATCCTTTCGCATTGTAGCCACCATGCCGCTGACTTCACTAACGGTCGAAAGGACGGTCTGTTGTACCTCCGCCGCCGCCGCAAACTTGCTATCTTGATTCTCTTGAATCGCAGCAAACTTGCTATCTTGATTCTCTTGAATCGCAGCAAACTTGCTATCTTGATTCTCTTGAATCGCAGCAAACTTAGTGTCGAGTGACGCAAACTTAGTGTCAAGCGACGAGGATTGTAGTTGGAGCATCCTTATCAAACAGGATAGATCAGCGGTGGGCGTGGCCTGTCCAAGAGGCGTGGCCAAATGGGCGGAGCCAAAGGTTGTGGCTTCCCCAAAAGTGGGCGTGGCCTCCGAGGGCGTGGCCCGGTGGGCGGGGCCAGTGGGCGGGGCTTCCGACCCGGTAGGCGTGGCCTGAGGGGGCGTGGCCTGGTGGGTGTGGGCAGTGGGTGGGACCTGATGAAGGGTCCCAGCTGTTGCAGAGCCTTCCAGGTGGTCCTCCACAGCATGCTGCGCCCTAGTCCTGACACCCTTGATGCTGGTATCGTCTCTCGGAGTCAATGGCATCTTTCCAAATCGCACTTCTGACACCAAATGTTACGGGCTGGGGTTCGGTGATTTGGAAACAAACACCTGATGGCTCTAAACAAGACTTTATTGAGGTCTAGATGACACACAGAACTTCACAAATTACAGGTCCAAAACGCAGGTCAATCACAGTCCAAAAGAATAGCCGAGGTTACTAATTATCGCACTTGTTCACCGGTATCACTTGTAGTTTCTTCGCTTGTTGCTCAGAACAGAATGAATCAGTCGACGCGCCGGGCCGCTTATATACGCGTACGCGGGTTCGAGAGAGCTCCGTCCGCGGAACGCTATTCTACATGTTTCGAGAATACATCTTTCTCGAACCCGCGCGGCGGTCGTAGAAATAAACAAAAGGAGTAGCAAGCGAATTTGAACCTTATGCCCCTGTGATAAGGTTCCCGTAACAGTATCTTATACTTGAACACTTTTTTCAAAAGTTTTATAAAAGCCTTAGTTTGAATTTGCGAATTTGTCCTATTGTTTGTACGTCAAAACGAAACCAGATGTAACCTTTTTAAGGTCACTATATTAGGTCCTGATGGATGTTAAAACCAAATAATTATGTTTTATTTTTACTGGCTTTGATGTTAATAATCATTTCATATTTTTATAATTCTAAGTGTTAAAGTTTATAAATCGATCGATCACGCACAAACTAATTTGGATGAAACTAGGCACACAGATAACTTAGTACCAGGGTTACCATACGATGATTTTTTCCAGCAAAATGCTAGGTTCTTGTTGGGCTATCAAAAAACAAACAACTGTAGGACATACCCTTCCACTTAGGTGTAGACATGTCTTTTGGAATGGAAAAATAACTTTAGACGTTCCTCCAGCATAATAACTACAATAATACATAAATTTCTGTACATCTTCTTAGAAATCTTTAAAACTTCGTGCCTTTCGAATAACTTTAATATATATATATATATATATATCTACTTATATTTGTATGACACTTTGAACGCTTTAAAACTTCTTCCTATTTATTTGATGTATATCCAGTCTTGGGTATCACCAGGGATTATATTGTATGCTAGTTGAGAGATAGTGAGAGCTCCACTGTCATACTTACTTGTTCTATAAACTTACTTGTTCCACTAATGTAAATGGACTTAGATGGACCTCGACCGTCTTATCAATTCATCCAGAACAATTGACGTAATGGTCCAATTTGCATAATACCGACCTGTGCCCGATAGCGTCAATAACTAATCAGTGTCGTAAAGCCTAGACTATTGTCCGTTAGCTTTGTAAGTCCAATGAATAGTAAAGATGTTCCTTTACTGCCATTATTATTTACTCTTAATGTAACGTCCATTTTAAATCGATTCAATAATGAATCCTAAAAAGATTTTTGTTTTTAATCTTGTATTCTTATTGAATGAATCATATGTATATTTGAATATACTTTTATGGTTTTTAAATATAATTTTCAGATCGAAAAAGTATTGACAAAAAGTTAGCGAATTTATTCGTTATTATATTACACTTAACAAATGTTACCAAAATTTAAAACAATTTTGACCAATATGTATAAAAATTAAAGCTAGAATTACAAACCGATTTAAAACTTGATCAGTAATAAAAACACGTAAACAACAAAACTAAAAAAACTTGTCCAACAACAATAAAGTAACAACAAAAGGTTTTCCTTAGAACGAAATCCTTTGATGTATCTGATCCGGTTTTAACTCACTCCAAACACATTCGCAAATTAGCGTGACATATGTAATCATGGAATGGTATTCTCAACGCGTAATCAGAAAGCCAGGCACGTAATGCAACAATAGCTTATCCGCCAGAATTACGCCTATTAGCTGATTAGAACTGAAGTATGCAGACCCTCTTACCCGAGTTAAGTCTTACACCTAATCATTGTATTCGAAATGGAAACGTGCTTGTGTTGTAATGCTTTAAAATTTTCATTCATCTTCTCTACACATTAATGATTTTCATATTAATATTAAAGAGAATTATTGAATTTTAAACGTATAAAAACTCTACCACTAAATGCTGCTTGTATAGTGCATTTTATTTCGAGGAATTATTCGTCATAAATCCCCGGCTACTTTCTACCATACTACAGCTCAACATTAACTATGTTCTCCCTTAGGCCTTACCTTATTTCTTCTAACCTATAGTCTCCTTAGTCTACATATACAGACAGGTGGCTGTCAGACTACATGATTTTTGCCACCTTTATTTTTTACTACTTTATTATCAGGCGTCAAGGCCCATAGATAAAATACATACACATATAGATTATTACATTAAATATCTTACGGACATACATATTATTCATATATAAAATAAAATATTACTATAAACTAGAACACTATACTTATCACTATTTATGGGACTTTTAGTATTTGCTTTCCTATATTTCCGGTATAAAACTTCTGCTGGGCAAAAGTCTGAACTGAAGAACATGGGTTTGTGCTGAGCCTTAATTTGGATATTATTGTATAAAAATATTAACAACTTGAAAATTATAAGCTATGTACCACCACTATTCAGCAATCCGTTTAGGCAAAGAAAGCTATTTTTAACACCACAAAGATTTACAATCAAGCATACGGTCTGCCTAGTGGTCAATAAAACCTATAGACCTAGTAACATCCCACGCGTGTTGCTAGCCCTTAGCTACTTAATGTATAGCGTATATGTATATCTTCATATTTCAACAATGAGAAAACCGATAGAGAAGTATAAACAATAAGGAAGTGCGTTATGCGACATGTTTACCTAATTACTATTTTATTACTTATGAGTATTCCGCCACCCCGCCTCCAACTTTCTAATTCAAGGAGACAACGTGACGTAATTAATTCCCATCTAATTACATAGTGATTTGCGAGACACGCTCGTAGAATTATGTAGCTAATCGCGTCTTGAGAACTACTCTATATAATGGTTTAATTTGCGTATGAAATACTCTAAGAATATTTTTACTTAGAATTCTGTTTAGTTTAAGATATGAGTCACTACATTTGCATAGCTGCGAAAGATTTCTTTGCTTATTTAAATATGTCCAACCGTATTATAGTATCTCAGCATAGACCAACAATCACCTGAAGAGAAACTCAATTTATAAATTCAAAAACAAAATTTATAAATTTCTAAGTGTGAATTTGCCTATTCTTTTATATTCTACCTCTCTTATATAGATCCAAATATTCCTTTTTTTGTTTTTTTTTATGTTATAAGTTGGCAAGCAAGCATACGGCGCAACTGCTGGTAAGTGGTTGTTGTAGCCTATGAGTGCTTGCAGCACCACAAGTAGATGCCACTCACGCGTTGCCAACCTCGAGATATTGGTTCTTAAATCTCCTCTGCCCAGTAATTTCACTAGCGTACAGTGCCCTTCAAACCGGAACACAGTAATGCCTAAGCACTACTATTTGGCGGCAGAATATTTGACACTGCGGTGGTACCTACCTAGCCGGCCTCTTGCAACAAAAGACCTACCCTCAGTGATTGCACTGGTGGAATAATCCTTGCTGTTACAGGGATTATCCCAACAGTGAGCAATGGGGTCGTCACATCTCGACGCCGTTTTAGAGAAGAATAAATAAAAACGTTTTGTTTCGATGCAAAAATCACAAATTTATTAATTAAGGCACGGGTCAGTGTGAAATACTAAGGGCTTATTTGGGTATGATAATTTTCTAGGTCTTCAACTAAAAATTTAGGGAGCGTTTGAAAAAAATGGCAAGATGGGAAATAACGCACACCCTAATTTTCACTCCTATATATAATTGAGAATTGTGATTAAAAGCAATTGGTCGATGATTAGGACTAAGAAATTGTGTGAAAATATTTCTTTAGAATAAATTAAATAATTTAATTTAAAAAAACACATCAAAATAATCTTTTTGTTTATATATGCTAGCAGAAAAAATGAACTAGAAATTCCTTTACAATTCGCCTCAACAGCTGGTCCCCGAGGCTGACGAATCTGTGCTTAACGAAGCGTCACAAACACGGCTTTGAAGTGTATTCACGCTCGTATACAACAACACAACAATAGAAAATACATTATGATGCTTAACATTACTAAATGTTTCCCATAGTTACTTTGTAACTATAACATGAAAGTAGAAACGTGAAAGTTGTTAACTTTGTGAATTTCCCATACGTATCCACCGTAGCTCTTACGTGCTTAGGTATTTCGGCATCCGCCTGTGATGACTTCTCGAGTTAGCTCAGGAAGTCGACAAAACCCCAATAAATACATATATACAATACGCGTATTCTCCATCCTCCTCCATCGGACCCAACTCTCGAGATGCCCTGAGATTCGGAAATTCGGCAAATCAATCCCAAATCCCAATCCGCTTCACCGGTTAGCCGAAGGTATGCCCCTCCCTATCGACTATTACTCCCGACTAACCCCCCTCGCACGGCAGGGATGATATCTGCTACTGCCTTCGTTAACTTAAAAGATAGATAGACTATCCAGATACGATAGTAAATCAATTATATAATTATAACAGTCTCATAAATCGTTGACTGATTTTGTCCAACAGAGTTAAATTAAGTTCAAATTTGTTTCAGGTGAAGGTGATGTTACGTGTAGGTGCATCAGGTGAAGGTCCCTTCACAAGTGGCACACAAACATTCTCCTTGGACAAACGTAAAAAGCAAGTTACCCTTTGTGAGACAGCGCAAACAGCAACCGCACCTGAAGAAAGAAAACTTGGAGTCGCTGCTCCGAAAATGTTCGCATTTGATGCTATATTTTCACAGGATGATTCTCAGGTTTGTATAACATCGGTATTTGATCATGCTTTAGCGGTAAATTGAATTTTTATATCTCCTTCTCACTAGCATTTATCCCGGTATTTGCCTACTCATTATTTAAGAGCAAATTACACATCAAAGCTTAACGGTTATTACTAGATGCTATAATAAAAACCGGGATAGACATCTTAACATGCTCTCTGAGGGACGGGGGGACTCACAAAGAAAAACGCCCAGACTGAAACAGATATTTGAAACATCAATACAAATATCCGCCCAGAGCGAGAATCGAATCCGCGACAGTCAAGACTAAAGGGAGGCTTGCTAACAGCACGCCACAACAATCGCCATTTAAAGCCGCATATGTATATTATTATACACTATGAAATTATTATTTGTTGTGACGACGTTGTGGCGCAGCGGTAGCGATCCTGCCTTAAACGCCACAGGTCGCGGGTTCGATTCCCGCTCGGAGCATAATATGTTTGTATTGACCATGCAAGCATATTTTCCGGTCTGGGTGTGTTTGTCCTTGTCATTGTGAATGTTTCCGGACCCCCGACACAGGATATTAGTATCCTAATGGAGGCCGTTGAGTGTGCAGCGTTTATTTATTTATTATTTATTTATTATAGGTTAGTGTGTAATTATGACGAATATGTTTTGTATATTCGACATTTAATTATATAATATTTTTTATTTTGCTTAGGCAATCAAGCTAGTTTAAAATAGTTGCAGTATTAGGTGAAAATATAATTCAAAAATAAAAGCATAAAAAAGATATTATTGAGGATTTAAAGCTAATTTTTCATTTGCATGCATAACTTTTATTTCAATGGTTTGTCTATTTAACCATACTGGATGGTTGCATACAGTTATATTATGTTCATAACCATTACATAATTCAACATGACAGTATTGAATATTCTTGTAAGCACATAAAACCGATTTAACATGAAAGCGTCGACAACGTCAACAGATATTTCGGGGACACGTCACACGTTATTTGCGTCTTAGAAATTCTCTCCATTACCACAACGATAACTGTCTAGAATACTTATTTTGCATGAAATTAATTTCATTAAATCTAGGCCAAGTCCAAATCTTTTGAACGAAATAGCAATAAAGATGATTACTTTTTTACTTTCGGTAGAGTTTTATACGTTTAGTAATCAAATTAATTACGATTCAGAGAAAATTTTGATGACTGTTGACAATTTTATTTAAATTACAGGTTTATTGGCTATTGATTTATTATGATTTTAGCTACTATACTTATACTTTCAATAAGTTCAAGGTACAATAGTATTGTAATATTAGCAATGGCCGCGGCACCTTTCACATTTGTACGTAGTTTTATGCCGGCACAAATCCGGATGATCGTTGAAGCGTTTAAATTTTTTTTTAAATCTATTTCTCAAGACGTATTTATATTGTATCCTGTTTTTGAAAATTTCATAGGAATCTGCTACAGAGGCTCAAATTATATGCAACAAATTGCAAAACCAGTTAAACGCGCGTAGCCAGCGCGTACTGTGTGAACGCCGCCTAAGTAAGACTAAAAATAGAGTAGATTTCGATTGTTTGGGTAAAATTTTAAAGTAATTTTTATTGCCAGGTATTTTCAACAATTTCCTAACTTGAGTCGTTTGCAGTCGCAGTTGCAATGTTCCATACCCTCGAAATTCATGCATATTCCTACTCGAATTTCATGTTTAAATTGTTAAAAGGCTGTGCAGCGTTCGAGTATCACCAACTATGCAGTAAAATTCACATTTTTCGAGAACATTGAAAGTTTAAAATATCTAAGGAAGTTTGTCGTGCGAGGAAAATCTTTTAGCGAATATTTTGACGACGTTGTTTCCAGTTTGTCTACATAAATTTTGAATACCTTGAATTTTTGACTATTATGTATAATGAAATAAGTACATATTTCTCTAAGCATCAGTGATTAAAATACTAGCACATTTGAAGAATACTAGCACGTTAAGATAACGACTTTGTGTTGTTTTTCCTTTTTTTTCATTTTATCAAAAACGCAAAAACTGTAAATTTTGTAAATTTTACATGGAACGATCTTTACATAATATGTTTATTTGAAATTTAATCGTTTATAATTCTGAAAGCATCTACTGTGATACGAATGTGCCATTTTATGTAACTTAATTGGCAAGCAAGCATACGGCCCACCTAATGGTAAGCAGTTATCGTAACCTACGCCTTTTCAAGGTGTCACTCACGCGTTGCCAGCCTCGAGATATTGGCTCTTTCTAAATCTCTTTTGCCCAGTAATTTCATTAGCTACAGTTTTTCAAACTGAGACACAATATTGGAAAATACAATACTGCTTTACGCTAGAATATCTGACACTGCAATGGTATACTCTAGTAATTTGTATATTTTTAATTTCGTTATAGATTCAACACGAACAACGAAAGCGAAGTCTACAAACGTAATATGTTTTATGCGTACGCATTAAATCACTGCGACAATCCGCATGATCATTAATATAGCGTAATCCCTTTAGCCGACGCGTTCGCCGGTGCATTAGCCACTTACTAAGGCTTAATTTGTTGCTGTTGTAATTACATTCAACTTCATTCAAATACGAAACGTTCATTCTGTAACTTCGTATATTCACTCTTGTAACTTCGTGTTCGTTTGGTAACTGTTTGAGGTTCGCTTGAGTGACGTAACGCTTTGTGTACATAGCTCTGTTTACAGTTTCACGTTTTGCTTTAAAATATATGGTGTGTTGTTCATCATTCTGTGCTATATTCGGTCGGATACAATTTAGCTGTATTATAGTTTGAAATTGACCTGTCTGTGTAACACGGCTTTGATTATTATTGTTATACTACCTTTGATGGCAGACAGACGATGTTTGTAATTCAATAACATTTACTCTGATAACAATAGTGACATCACTGTTAAGTAAATTTATATTGAAATCATACATATTACGTATTTAGATTTACTTTTTTTTTTTGTTCTTCCTGTTTATCTCTGCTTACTAACTCATTTTTATAGCAGTGGTTGGTAAGTAAACAAATTTAAAGGCGTCGGGATGTGACGACCCCATCGCCTGCTGTTGAGATAACCTCTGTCACAACAGAGATTATTCCACCAGTGCAATCAGTCACACTGGTGGTAGGTCTTTTGTTGCAAGAGGCCGGCTAGGTAGGTACCACCGCAGTGTCCAATATTCTGCCGCCAAATAGTAGTGTTTAGGCACTACTGTGTTCCGGTTTGAAGGGCATTGTACGCGAGTGAAATTACTGGGCGAACGAGATTGAAGAACTAATATCTCGAGGTTGGCAACGCGTGAGTGGCACCTACTAATGGTGCTACAAGCGCTCATAGGCTGCGGCAGCCACTTACCATCAGGTGGGCCGTATGCTTGTTTGCCAACTTCTAACATAAAAAAAAAAAAAAAAAAACATCACGGGATTTCACATATTGAACTTATAGTAATTATTTGTGTAGTTTTATTGATTTTTGTCCATACTAATATTAATTGATACTAGCTTGGTTTGTAAGTTTTATCTTTTCATTTGAAACCAATCTTGATTAAAGTTGACGTGTGGATATTTTGGAACTAAAATAATGTAGATTAGTATACATTTAAACCTAATAAAATACAGAAAGAGAACTGTGTAAGAAAAATGATGTATCTTTTCAATAAAATATATGTGTCAATCCTCTGACTAGATATAAAGCTATATATAACTTACTAAGTAATGATAATTTTCGAATAGTAACGTTGACGTTGACCGCACTGCAGATCTGGCGGTAAACCTACCGAATCTAGTCAAATGAACAATAATAATATAAATTTTTCAGTATAACTACTGAAAACCTTTATAAATTGCCGTGCCGTGTTACAATATGTAACAATCATTTTTTCTTCTGTGTTTAATTTATTGAAGGACTGAAACTCAACTAAGCTGAATACACACATGGCATAATGACGATAAAAACAAATTACATCAAGAAGTAAATGAAGCTATGTAGGGTACCTATAGCGAGTAATATAGGACTGTTGACTATAGTTACTCCGTAGCTAAAGTCAGTACAGTCTGCTATAACTCCGCGGTCCGCTGACGGCGGCTTAGAGGCTTATACGCACCGGTGGCCTGCCAACAGACTGCCTGTGATTGTAATGAAATTTAGCTTTGAATGAATTTTTGGATTTAAAAACAAAACTAACGCTCACTGCATATACAGAATCCTTTTTAGAAAATATAAATCGGTTAGATGGAGAGTTACGAAATAAACGAATTTACGAAATAAACGCAACAACGAAAGTGTAGGTTTATAGACGTTTTTGTTACTATGTACAACGCATAGATACTATATCATTATTATTATATTACTATTTTCTATTGTGAACCCTCCGGCTGTGGAATGAGCTCCCTGCTGAGGTTATCCCAACACGCTACAGTATGGGGCTCTTTAAGGGTAGGTTGAAGAAGTTTTGAAGGGGTCGGCAACACGCATGCGATACCTCTAGGGTTCCAAGCGTTCATAGGCTACGTTGACTTTTTTGCCACCATCGTGGTATAAAAAAAGCTTAGGTACGATAGTTTCTTGTTTCGTGGCTATTTTTGTAAAAGACAATTAATGACTTATCTTTATATATACAAGATATTGGACTCTATGACTTTAAATTTTAAACTAATTACAACATTTACTATATTTAAATCGTTTAAAAATTAAAACGAGTGCTACAAAGCGTTACCTAATTCATGTTAATCTAATTGTTAACAAAATTTAATACCTCGGCATTAATTCTAAATGTTTTCTTTAAGGATCAACTGTAGACTCATTAAAATTTCCCTCAAAACAATTTCAATATTTCGGTATCTTATGAAGGAAATCCCTTTGTAGGGTTACCACAAACACTAATTAAATTTTTCGTACTTAAGCTATGTTGGTTTAAATGCTTGTTTATTTCATAATAAAAGGATTAATTTAGTATGCGTAATGACTTTTATAAAACATAAAATCACAAAAAAGCCGTGTGAGCCCAATAAATAATTTGAATTCTTAATATACATAACATCTAAGTTTGATGTTCTCTGCTCGTTATCAGTACGACGGTTATTAATTATTAAATACAAGTATTTTATTAAAAATAGATTAATTAACAAAGACGCTTGTAATTCGCTCCCTTGCGCCTTCGGAATAAAAAGTAAGTAATTTTTTTTTGGAACAAACACCCTTAACGTTACGCGTATTGCGATTTAGTAGAAATCGTCACGTAACTGTGTATGTGTGCGTGTGAGTATCGAACCTACTACAAGCGGATGAGCACATGAGCCAGTGAGTGCGCAGCCGGGTGCGCAACTCTCTCTCTCTCACTCTGTCTCTTTTTATCATATAACCTATTGAAATATACAGATTTCATTCGAAGTTGAAGAAAAAACGTAAGGAACTTCGTTCCTGACGGGATGCATCCGGCCGCACATTTTTTTTCAGTTCAACTTCGTGTGAATTTCAAATCAATCTACCGACTACTCATAATTAGAGTTTTGCAAATATAAACATACGGAAACTGAATTTTTATAAAATTAAAAACAGTAAGTATGGATAAACTTATTCTACAAAAATTAAATAAGTATTATCTTCAAAAAAAAATTGTCAATTCAATATTAATCATGGTAACCCAACAACGTAATCTCCACGCTTTAACGTAAGTCTATTTAATTATCTAACAAGCCCCGGTAAAGAAAACACTGGGAGCACTCTTAGCCCTCAGCAAGCCTTAAGCACCAGATTTGCTTAAATTATTCAGAGCATTATGCGCTCATACGCGAGTTTGAGGTTTATTGCCTTTACGAGTAAGCGCTGAAATTTAGAACAGGTAACATGAGTTAAGGTTTTCGGTTTTATAAATGCCTTAATTAAAAATTGTTCAGGAAGGTTTAATATATGGATGAAATATATGACGATCGTTGTGGCGTGTTGGTAACGAGGCTTATCCTCGACGATCACGGGTTCGATTCCCGCTCGGTGTTTGTATTGATCTTACAAATGTCAGTTTCAGTATGATCGTTTATCCTTGTGGGTCTCCCCACCGTGCCAACTGCACGTGAAGCTGGCGCCCCGGCAGCGGTGGCGTCTGTTACAAATAACATCTGATAATACGTTATAAATAAGTCTAAAATACCGGGATTAATTTAACGCAAAGAAGAAGAAGTTATGTATAAAAATATGCAATTAAAAGTTGTACCTTAATTGTAATCGAAAATACATACAAACACAAACAAAACCACCCAGTCAGAAATAAATATCTATATTGTCAATAACAACGTTTGCCCCGAGAGGGAATCGAACCCACGACTATCGGTGTGGCAGGCTCACTTTAACTGTCTGTTAATTTATAGGACGCTCATAATCAAATGTCCCTGTCTAATGTTTTTAAAATCCCTTTTTATAAATAACTTACTTCTTTCACTCGTGATATGATAAATGCAAAAATAATATTATCTTTGCATGACTTACATTGAAATTACTCCTCCAAATGTGTTGATCTTGTGCCAGAACTGAAAATCAAAGTTCATGTTCAAGGTGTATATAAAATATAATGAAATATTCTTTGTTTCAGACGGAAATTTGTTCCAGTGCTCTTACTGACGTTATTCATGCAGTTATTAACGGCACGGACGGTTGCCTCTTTTGCTTCGGACATGCAGGACTAGGTAAGACACTATAATTTTGTTTTTATTTTTAGATGGTTGCCAAAAAAGCATACAGCCTGCCTGATGGCAAGCAGTCACCGTAACCTATGCGATACCTGAAGTATCTCATCTAAGGAAGGGAACAGAGGGGGGTGGGATATTGGGCCTCCAGCGGTCTCACGAATCGCGACAGTACCTACTGAAACTATTACTTTACGCCGATTTTTTGTGAGAGGTAGTACGATTGAGTCGATCCATTTATGCTGGGAGGAGCATGACTCTAGTACCGCGAAACTTATATATATAATTTAATAATTATATACGCCCTCAAAAAAATGATTAAAATCTTTCTTTTTATGAAAAGACAAAAAAAAGATTTGTATTTTAGTTTTCTTTTGAGTAAGAGCGAAATTATTCCCTGAGAATCGACTGTAATAGACATGTCCGCAGTGTTATGGCGATCTTTTGTGCGTAGTCCATGGTATTACTCTGACCCTTGGTTTATATATTAACTGGACAATGGGCGCAAGTTTTACGATGGTATTCTTCAACTTGCGTAAGGACTCATAGGCATTCCTAGGCTATTCACGTACCTACCGTCTGAACCTCGATCAATAGTCAAGCTTGTATCCTTATTCATTTATCTTTATATGGACGTAAATAAGCAATACCATGTCAACCCACACGAATGTCATTTCGAGAAAAACGCGTTTGAAAATTTTCAACAACTTGCTTTATATGATTTTTTTATGTATTGGTCAAGTTTTTGGCAATTTCAGATTAATGTAAGTTATTTTACTTATTTTTACCAAAAAATAATGTGTACAACCTGCATATTTCGTGTATAATATAACCCACAACGTTTAACATAATACATAAATTGCATGATTAAAAATGGCTTTTTAGAAGTTTTAAAGCTTAAAACCCTACAAATATTAAAGAAAAATGTTCTTCGGCCATTTACCAACACTTTTGCATATACAACTCAGTTTTTTCAATTTTGGGGGTTGACATGGTATTGGTTATTTGCGTCCATATGTACTTTTATTTTTTCCTTTAAGTTTTTACAAAGTTTTATCTATCAACCAATTCAGTGGCGATTTTACTAAATATCTACTATTCTTACATTCAAATATTTATACATTAACAAAGAAACTACAAAAATAACAGTAAAATATTCAGCTGATAAGCCAGAACGTTGTACAATTTATAAGAAAACAACGAAGTGAAACTTAGACACAGAGATTTGCATCGAAATGTGAGGCGGTAACAGTTAATTGAAACTTTAACTATTCCCAGAAACTTCTGCTCAACTTTCTCTAGGTGATAAACGATTAATGCTTTAAAACATTACCAGCTGCAGTTGAATTTGCGTTAAAAAAAAAATTTAAATAAAAGCAAAAATTTTTAATTATGTAATGTTTTTAAATAAAACAATAGAAGAGCTTTTACAACATCCTAATAAACGAGAAGATATTATTAACGACTTAGACCGTCTTGTAAGTCATACTTAGCGACGAGGATTAAGGTTTTAAATGCAAATTGAATGAAAGCCTCACGAACGGAACTTTGAGGGAACGTGACTGGAATCCCGCGGAAACCTGGCTTACTGTATCATCCTGCTTATTTTGTTACCGCGGAATTGTCGATTCCACAGAGTGAATAATTAGAACCTCATTTTAATTACATACGTGATATCAGTAATTCTATATAAATATTAGTGTAAATTAAAGGATATCGTTGACTGACACAGAATTGTAGATAATTTAAGTTCAGGGCTTATTAGGTTTTTAATTATTTTAAAATAGTCTTATTATGATTAACGTAATAGAACCAGTTTTTTTATTTTAATTATAGTTATAAACCACTATAAGAACTGTGATTAATTATGGTAAGAAAACAAGCTTATGATAATCGGGTGTGTTTCTTACTTTCATTCGTATCTGCGTAAAGTTTCATCAGCGAAAACAATTAACGATATAACGATAATCTGAATCTAACATAATACTTTCTAACACAGGCAAATCGTATACAATGTTGGGGCGACCGGACTCCTCCGCATCTCTTGGAGCAATACCATGTGCTATATCCTGGCTGTTCCGGGGTATCGCGGAACAAAGACACAAGTGTGGGACCCGCTTTTCTGTGAGGGTATCAGCTGTGGAGCTCTGTACGAATACTAATCAGATTCGAGATCTTTTAGCGCCATATCAAAATGGTAAGATGATTTAATGAACTAACATAAGGCTAATGTTAATACATACAAAAACGAATAAATTTTTATTTTAATACATGTAAAAATGAGTAAATAGTAACAAAATTAGTTTTACTTAACAGACACAGAACAATCGCCAGGAGTTTACCTTCGTGATGATCCACTCTTTGGCACACATCTCCAGAATCAGTCAGAGCTTCGTGTTCATAGCGCTGAAAAAGCGGCATTCTATCTTGACGCAGCATTAGCGACACGTGGTATGAGAGAAGAAGGAAAGGACAGCCATCTTCTATACACTTTACATGTTTACCAATACAGCGTTGGCGGCAAGGGTGCAGGTATGCCATCAGCACAAAAATAAATATCATAAAAATATAGTTACTCATCCAAATTTTCAAAAATAAGAAAGGATAAACTATGAAAATAAGTCACAAAATATATTTTACACAAAATTTTTCATATTAACGTATATTTGATATCATACAATTTAATTTCAATCTACTTATTTGTATTATACCATTGAATGAAATGAATACTGAAATTGAATGTTTGATTATTCTCGCTCAGACAAATGTCTAGCGCTTTCTATGCCGAGAGAGATTTAAAATAACAATTCGTTTCTTTATTTACAGTTGCCGGGGGCCGGAGCCGTTTGCACTTGATAGACTTGGGAAACTCTGAAAGAGGAAAAACCAACGGAGGAATACCGTTATCTGGCTTAGGAAATATACTTCTTGCGATATTTAATGGCCAACGGCATTTACCTTACCGAGACCATAATCTGACACACGTTTTAAAAGAGTGCTTAGGTTCATTGACATGTCACACAGCCATGATTGTCCACGTCTCACCTAACGATCAAAGTTACTCCGACACTTTAACGACACTACAGTTAGCATCACGAATACATAGATTGAGAAGAAGAAAGGTAAAGTATACTACTAACAATAATGCTGGTTCAGGAGGTAGCTCCGGTGAAGATGCCTCCAAGCCAAGTAGCAGTGAACCTGACCCTTCAAGTAGTGATTTATCAGCTGACACAGTCATTTATGTGGGGCCATTGGATGATGCAACTGACGGTGAACATCCACCGGTTTACATTCCCCATATTAATTCTGGGGATAATAGATGTGTTTTAAGCAAAGCATTAAGAGGCTCAGCGGCAGAACAAAAACACAAATCTTCTCTATCTAAAGTTGTAGAAGAAAGAAGTCCTATACACAAATTGCACTCATCACCTAAATCTTCACCTTTAAAAAGTATAACCCAACCAATATTTACACCAAAATCTTCACCAGTACATACAGCTGCGTTAAAAGCAGCTCCTTTGAAAAAACAAGGTTCAAAACACGAAGAAGGTAAAAGTACTAGTGATGAGCAATGGATCGATGGTCCTAGAATATCAAAATCAAAACTAGTTGAAGCACGTCATATAATAAAAGAAACACAAGGAAAAAAACGAGAAACCTGGATCGATGGTCCGATGCAAGAATCTAAATTACCACTACAATTTGAATCTGTGCCAATACAACCTAATTCTGTGCCTCTTCAAGTTGGTGTACTTAATTCTTATGGGAACGAGAGCCTTGGATATGGATATATGGATAGCCATAAAAAGAATATGATTAAAAAATGGGTAGAAAATCAAACTTCTCAAATTCATAAATCAAGACATAACTCACCTAGTCACAAAGCCCAACCACCTCATAAAGAAGGACAAAAATTACCCGAAGAAATAGATACAACTCATCGAATGGAAATTAAAGATGCAACACGACGAATACATGTTGAGGAATCAACTATCAGGACAGGCTTAAAAGCCGGCTCCAAAGGAATGGCAATAGAAGAAGAAAATGTAGGCCCTCCTGATCCAAATTTAGTTCGGAAACCGTCCAGTGGCAGATCGTCGACAAAAAATGAACCTGACGAAGATGACGATAGTGAAGAGTTGGCAGAAATTCCACCTGCCCTACCGTTAATGAATCCCAGTAGTTTAAGTAGTAGAGAAGTTTCAATGGAAAGCTTGGATAGCAAATATAAAGAAAGGATGAGAATGGATGATGAACTGGTTTCTAGTCACAGCAGAGATATTGACCTTCATGGAATGAGCAGAGGTCCAGTTGATGATGAAGATGATATTCTGGAAATAATTGAAGTCGAAGAACCATTGGAACCAGTGCCAATGCAGGACAGCTGTCTACAAGTAACAGAAGAAGATATAGCATATTGCATGGGATACGCTGATCATTCATTTGTTGATATAGAACATGAAGATGGTGAAGATCATCCGCTTAGAATTTTAAGCCAAGAAAATTTGACAGTTGCTTCTACTTTTACCGATACTCTTTCTTTATATAGTGAAGTTGAAAGACAAATTAGAAATGAAGCATATCTAAGGCAAACAATAGGGTTCTATACACATAGTTTTGGTGAACATCCAACTGACATTAATCCTCATGAAAGCTTACCGTCATCGCGTTCAAGGCTAGAAGAACTTATGGG
Source organism: Hestina assimilis (assembly GCA_023373885.1). Lineage (NCBI taxonomy): Eukaryota > Metazoa > Arthropoda > Insecta > Lepidoptera > Nymphalidae > Hestina > Hestina assimilis. The sequence goes on along the minus strand of CM041747.1, from coordinate 8,846,574 downwards.
GCTTACCGAATTATACGGTTCTCGACGAATGTTAGATAGTAGTAATATACCAGCTTCTAGAATTGCACCTCAATTCCAATCATTATCGATGTGTAACGTACGAGACACTGAAGATTATCATGGAGATGGTTCAGTTTACAGTGAACCTGCATATCGGCCAAGTGACAAAATTTGTGATAGCTGCAAAAGGTCAATGTCAAGACCGGGTAGCGCTGTAGGTGAATGTGAAGCATATCATGACATAGGTGTAGAACATAACGACTGTTATGGCCCTTTTGAACGATATAGATCAAATGACATTACAGATGCTCGAATAGCTTCATTAAGGCATCCAGATGGAGCATCCGATCCAAATTTACGGGAAGAAAACCGCATGCCTGGTAGCGGTGCTCCATCCAGTAGTAATTTCAAAGACTTAAAATCCAATTTACATTTAGAGGTAACACCACCCGTTGTTACAACTGAACCGCGATCTGAAAAATGCGAAAAAGGTGACAAAAACGTGGCAAGAATTGTAGCAAGCTGTAAGCCAGATGGATATGACAGTGGACATGAGTCCACGCCTAGGACTGGAAAACACAGTCCTGCAGCTACATCAAGAAGGGCAGAATCTGGTTATGACTCAGTTCCTAGAGATTCAGATGCATCTTCCTTAGACTCTTATCCAACACGACGAGCGGCGGTGGCAAGAGCACATGCAAAAAAACATACGACAGCTAAATATAAACAGCATAGCGATCGATCTTTCTGTTCATGGTTAAGAAACCCTTTTACCTGCAAATACGCGGACACTGATCCAGAAATTAGTGATTTTTAATAATGATGCGAAATATAAGTTAATACACTATAAATGTAAAATATTTGCAAAATTGTACTAGTACATTGTCTTAAAATTCTAAATAGTTAAGCTACGTTACCGAATTTAATCTGGAGACTGCTTTTGTACTCTAAACGTACTCGTATTTATACAACAAAAGCTTTGGCACTGATCCAATGAGGTTACCACTGTATTTTTCTAAACCTTATGAAGCTTCTAGTTCTGCTCCGAAATATATTTTTAAAGACGTACTTAGTGAGTTTATTGGATTCGTATAATAAATGTAACACATTTGTAAATAATAAAAACAGGCAAATTGTGTAACTATCAATCGACCCAGTTAGTGTACTACTTCTGCTCATTTTTTGTACTTTTATATAATCATCAACATCTTTTTAAATTGTTGCGTTTATAATCGCAATTGTTATATAGCTTTTTATGGAAAGTGTATAATAAAAATTAAAGCAAGAGTCTTCCTCTGTCTTCCCTCGCCTCTGATGTTGTATTGTGAAGGCACTGCCATATTTTCAAGATTTTAACACTGACTACATCTTCTAAAAACTTTTGATGCATTTATTCCAATCACTTAAACATAATATCACATTAAAATTAAATTCTTTTGGTGACGTATACCAATTTGAAGTAACAACTGAATAGTAATATACGTAAATTGTAAATTGATATATTTCTTTAATTTCGATTAGTTATTTAAAACATAATTAAGTGAATGGATCGAATGTTATTTTATATTAATATAAAAATTATCTAGAAATAAGACTGTTGTGTCATTGGCCATGTTCTGAATAGCTTTAATAATTTAATGACTCATTATCTTCAAAATCGGCTTGTCCGTTTGTAAATATAACTCGAATGCAATGACTATGGCTTTATAAAATGTTGGTAAACTTAGTTATCGCTTTATTGTCAATGTTCTGTTATAAACCATTTAATATAAATATATATCGTAAATTCTACTATGCGTTCGTATTAGTTTAAAAATAAAATGTTCGATTTGAACTAAATTTATTTTGTTTCTCTTCATATAACCTTTAGACAAAAGACAATTACTAATTGAATAAAAACAGAGCCACTGTAAAGATATATATACTCTTTCCTATTAAAAATGTATTAATATTCAACAATTATGATACTTAAATGTAACAAGCCCAAGTAAGAATCAGACCCTATGAATAAATAACGTAAAACTTGAGACTTTACACTTGGTAATTCGAAAATCTTGTGGGATACGAACTTTATCCCCATGTAAAAAGTTTTAAAGGGAGGCCTATTATCTTTCATTTCTCAAGTAATTTAACATTCTCCTTACGCCTCGGGAAAATCATGCTATCAGACACTACGTTACCCTCTTTAGGGGTGACAACTTTTTTTGGAAATCTTCCAATAATTTCCCAAAGTGGTAGCGGCTTAGGTAATAACGATTATCGGGCGCTAAAGATTTCCCGTTTACATTTTCTCGTGGAGATTGAAGGGGAAACCGATGTCGTTATGACAACGGCCTCGCTATTACCCTATTTATTTTCTACGCAAAAACGTCTATAAAAACTAACGATACTAATACAATATTTAAAAAAACATATATAATTTAACTATTTTTATCAGTAACAGCAACACTATTTTTGTTTATAATTCTATAATACAAAAGATTTTATGAAAACTGTAATATAAAAATTATGATTTTTTTATTTCATAACGGTTGGCAAACAAGGATACAGTCCGTCTGATAGGATACTTGTCCAATGGATAGGAGGGATGGATTATGAAAGCAAGTAAACAGAGGGGGTGAGAGATTGGGTCTCCGGCGCTGTCACTCATCGCAATTGTATCTACTGATACTGATACCTTACGCCAATTTTCTATGAGTGGACTACTTTTCTGGTTGAGCCTGCCCATTTGTTCTGAGGCATGACTCTACTACTGTAAAAACTTTTGCTGTGCTAAGAAATTAACGATATTTTCTTACGAAAAAGATTATTCTTACACAAAACGATTTAACTCTATAATCATCGTAAAAATAACTTTCGAAATATTCTCTCAGTTCTTTCCCCTGTAATGATACAACATTTAATAATGCCGACGCTGTCACGATACATAATACCACAATAAGAACAAAACGTTAAGAATAACGTAGGATAAAGGAGGTACACGCGTCGGCCGGGGAGTCGAACCCGGTACGTGACATGAAGGCGAAATTCGAGCGACATATCGAAGTTTCATCCAAATAAAAATACAAGAAAAAATGTACCTTAAGTTTCAAGTAATACGGATCATATAATGGATATTGGTTTTTGTTTATGTGAAATATTTTGTACGTGATGTGAAACGGAAGATCCAAAATAACATATAGATAGGTACATCTTAATAACGTGGTGGTGTACACCACATACTGAGTCAGCAATCATAGGGTAAAAATTTTAGTTATATTGAGATAAATAAATTAATAATACATAATTTATTTTTTATATACGACAGTTTTATGTGTTTTTTTCGTCCTAGCATTATTCCCGGTATTTTATTTACTCATGGTCAGCTTATTACTATTATCCGGATTTGACAGGTTACTAGTTTTTAACGACCTTTCTCTGTGTGTGGTATAATAATCGGTAACTCACGATAGATAATTTGCTCTTATGCAAAGAAATACTGGTTCGCCTTAAGGTTACGGAGGTGAGATGGCAATCGATCTTTGTAAAAACTAGTAACCTTTCAAATTAGGATAATGGTATAAACAGACCCTAGGTGACCCTAGGACCCTAGGTATTTAAAACTACACTAGCCTCTGTGAGTTTGCACTAAGTCAACCCTCTTTAAAACTGATTATAATTACAGAAGATAGTTACTGTAAAGGAATCGCATATACTTTTCTTTTTTTTAATCAACGCTACATACTCAACGGCCCCCATTAGGATAGGTTTATCCTGTGTCGAGAGTCCAGAAACATATACAATGATAAGGACAAACACACCCAGACCGGAAAACAAGCTTGCATGGTCAATACAAACGTCTGCTCCAAGCGGGCGAACCCGCGACCAATCGAACCCGCGACCTGTGGCGCCTAAGGTAAGTTTCAACGTCGTCAAACTTTGAACATTAATCCTAAACGCTTAAACCTCTAAAATTACAAGAACATCATTAATTATGAATCAATTATGATAGCGAGATCTTTATGAATTATTAATTACCCTTTTCTCGGTTATTTATTTTTAATTTATTAAAAACCGATTCCTAAAAATATGTTTTCCTTTACTATCAATAACGTTGAAGGCCAACAGTAATAAACACTTCGAAAAAATGGTGACTTTATTTTAATCTACTCAAGGAGCAACCACGATTTTAGATTAGTTTCTTCATTCAAACGAATAACAAAAATATTACTTTAAAAAAAAATTATCATAAAAACTCCAAACAAATTTCAACAGAAAATTAGATGGTCAATTGACAAATGATCATTCGCTTCAAACAAGACTTCTAAACAATTTAAAGACCCCTAATCGTAATGGGATAAGTTAGAGCTGCAAAGATGCCGAGACTGCCAAGTTTTGTTTCGTAAACGTCAGGGGCAATACGTTTCTCACGTGGAAGGAATTTATGAGGGTCGACAATAAAAGTATGTTAGTTCTGATAATCTGACTACTTATGAAATTTTCTTATAACAAATTAAAAGTTCTAGTAGTACATAAATAACATATTTGACACCGATGTGGCGTTGTGTGTAGCGAGTCTGCCTTTAGTCTCGACGGTTGCGGGTTCGATTCCCGCTCGGTCAGATGTTTGTTAAAATTTCTGTCTCGGTATGGGCGTTTGTCCGTGTGGGTCTCCCTACCGAGCCTCGGAGAGCACGTTAAGCTGTCGGTCCCGGTTATTATCAATAACATCTGATAATAATCGTTAACTGTTGATAAGTAAATTGCTCTTATCCAATCAGTTACTGGTTCGCCTTTAGGGTTGCGGAGGTTAGATGGCAATCGCTCCGTGTATAAACTAGTAACCTGTCAAATCCGGATACGAATAATAAGCAGACCCTGGGTACATAAAATACCGGAAATAATGCTAAGATGAAGAAAAAAATTGACCAAGTAAAGTGAAGTGTGAGAGTTTGATGGTGTAGTGCGGTATGTGTACATACATTTATTTTTGCATGTGCATGTATAACTGTAAAAACTACAACAGTCAGGAATAGTTAGATATTCGATGTCAACGTCTCAAAGTGCGTCTTGATTAACCGTCGGCTCTCGCTAAATGACCCGACCCAACTTCTCTTGTAATTCTTTTGGTGTATAGTGTAATACCGACCAGCCCATTAATAACTGATATAATTAATAGAGTTATAATTATGGACCTATAGTTAATTATTTCATATTAAGAAAAATACCTGTGTCCGCTGTAATGTTTGAGAGAGACGTTCCTACTGACAGTTAAAACGACATATTATTCATGTCTCTCACACAACCATATATGATATAATTTATCTAATACTTGGTAAGTATTTACGTATTAGATTATATAAAATTGAATATGTGCTTTATTTAATCATTTAGATTTTGAGTGTCTTATTGAGTCGGAGTTTTAGTATGTGAGTGTGTTTTAGTTGAGAGTACGAGTGAGTGGCTGCTGCATTGACAAAAGCAAATAGCCCTAACTACAGTTTACTGTAACACTCTCTATGGAAGCCGAGAATGACGAACAGGCTGACGCGTTCACTATTTTCTTTTAATTTGACTATCCGAATAAATTTAATACTGGCAGTATGTGCTGTTCCTCTAGATGTTCTTGTTGTTATATGTCCAGTGTTGCAAGATCGCGATTTTTTTTTATTATTGACTTCATTGAATGGTTACGTTGTTTTTCTTCCTAGCATTATTCCCAGCATTATATTTACCCAGGGTCTGCTTATTTCTCTAATCCGAATTTGACAGGTTACTATTTTTTACACAGAGCGATTGTCAACTGACATCCGTGCCAGTAAGGGTGAACAAATAACTTACTGGATAAGACCAAATTATCTATCAAGAGTGAACGATTATTATCAGATGTTATGTGATAACAATCGGGACCGACAGATTAACGTGCCTTCGGAGGCACGGTGGGGAGACTCACAAGGACAAACGCCCAGACCGAAAGAAATATTTGCAAGATCTATACCAACATCTGGCCCGAGCGGGAATCGAACTCGCGATCATCGAGGCTAAAGGCAGACTCGCTACCAACACGCCACAACGATGTCATTGAATGGTTCCGTTATTTATTAATAATAATTAACTATAAGTACTTCATAGTTTTTACGTGTTTTTGCTTTAAAAAAATTAACGCATAATCTTTTGCGTTTGAGCAAGCCTTGATATATCCATAAATAATATCAGGAAGATATCAAGAAGCCGTCGATTACAGTTGCCCATAAGAAATCTCTTATATTTTTTACCACAAACCTTCGCATCGTAAATCGAATTTGTCTCTTCCGAGTTGAGCTGAATCAATCAGCATTATCCAAGTGACAACACTACGACTGAAGTGATAAGTTTAAGCGAATCTTTCTTATAATTTGATCATGTTGATGTTATGATGATGGTGCGTTTCAAACCAGCTTTGGGAACGACGATTATTAATACCGATATCTATTATATGTTTTATGGTTTATGGAGTCATGATTTAGATATATTTTTAAAGACAATTAGAGAAGTCATTCCCTGTGATGTGTGATCTCGCCTACCATTAAGGCATTTATCTAATACAAAATTTCAGTCATTTCAAGGCATTCATTCATCATAGAAGATTCAAGTACTTATTATTTTGATAGTATACTTAAAGTTAACTTGTAATTAAATCACTTTAAATGTGACTTAAATTAATGAGACGCTTGTATATGATTAGTTTTGAAACCACTCGCCTAATCAAAACATATCTGCACAACAAACCACCAGCAATATCACCATACAATTTCTACTAACATGTGAAGTAGGAGAGGAGACCAAAGGGGTGGAAGTCTAACTGCTACTGCACGTCTATATTCTGTCTGATGGTGCAATTTCTAAGGTCGAGCCAGCATTAATAGTCATTAATCCATCCCACAAAATTCATATGATGCACTGTTCATAAACATACTGAAAATTCTAAATAACGCTTTGATAAATATTAATAGTAAATCTATTCAGTTAAGGAAATAGACAAAGCATTAAAACAATTATCGCTTTCATCTTCTAAAATGCGTCAAACCCTAAAATGTGTTGAAAGCCGTCTGAAGCCGGCGCGATTTCTCAGGATTTGAGGAACGGCTCAAACTTTAAGGCATGCATTTTACAATGTTTACACTGCAGATACCGAGAATTTCATTTTTGGTTACTTATTTATAGAATAACAACACTTTTACAAAACAGGTCAAAAGACGTCATCAATTTTAACTTTAAATTATTTGTTCTATAATATCTAATTATAGTGTATTCTGATAGCAAATAGTCCCTAAATCCTTTAAGTACTAACATAACAAAATAAATGAAATATTTTCAATTTAAAATATTACTAACAGAAAGTGTTATATGGATTATTTTCTTAATTTAATAAGAATAAGTAAATAAGAATGAATAAAGCTATTTACAATTTCAAAGTAAATCATTTCCCGCAGCAATGCTCGCGTCGACTATCTTCATAATTAATTTGATAATACCGTGAGCTACCTATCATAATTATAGTGTATGAATATACCTACTGTAAGCCTCAAAAATTACTGATAAAATTATTTAGTTTAATGGCTCCTAAGTTTTTAATGGTCAGGCAGACAATCATAAAGATGTTTGATTTTACATGATACAAAAATAATGATGTTGATAATTCTTAAGAAAAGGACCTCTGTTTTTAAACAACAGAAAATCCACACAATTTTGATTGCAAGTCGTCGTAAATAACTGTCAGCGATTTATCTGGATAGACTCAAGGTGAATTACTCAGTTTTCTATTACCTTGGGAACGTATCAGAAAAATATATATAAAAAATCCAATAACAGATTCTTTGCAAATTCCATTTCGTTATCGTTTAATAAAATATGATGTTTATCACCTTTCAGGTTTTATACATATAAACAACTTTATAAAAAAAATCCAGACATGACAGTATAATTATCTCATTTATAGATTGTTTTAAAGGTAGTTTATATATATATATATATATATATATGGAATGATTAATTCAGGCTCATGCCTTTATCAATTTCATCCACCATTTCTGCAGGTTTAAGTAGGTTAAGTTTATGAACAACATATTATAATCAACAATGGTTTTAATCAATTTCACTAAAGAAATACATATAATACATTATATTAAATGGTAAGCTGATAGAGGTGAAAACCAAGTGACATCCAAATACATAGTAGGGCCAAGCACCGATAGGTACTTAGTTCGTATTAGCGACACTTTTTATTACTATCTTGCGATTTATAAGGATTTTACGTACTTTAATACTGAAATCATGTTATTTTCATATCTGATTCGTTCTAATATTGGTAAATCTAATTTAAGTCTTGTATAACGATTTTAATGGCACGCAAGGTATGCTGGTGATGTTTATGGAGAAGCAATATTGACGATAAGCTTATATTCCACAGTTTGCATTCCGCAGAAGCGGTAAATAGCCTTTTTTATGTTAGAAGTTGGCAAACAAGCATACGGCCCACCTGATGGTAAGTGGATGCCGTAGCCTATGAGCGCTTGCAGCACCATTAGTGGGTGCCACTCACGCGTTGCCAACCTTGAGATATTAGTTCATAAATCTCGTTCGCCCTGTAATTTCACTAGCGTACAATGCCCTTCAAACCGGAACACAGTAGTGCCTAAGCACTACTATTTGGCGGCAGAATATTGGACACTGCGGTGGTACCTACCTAGCCGGCCTCTTGCAACAAAGACCTACCACCAGTGTGACTGATTGCACTGGTGGAATAATCTCTGTTGTGACAGAGGTTATCCCAACAGCGGGCGATGGGGTCGTCACATCCCGACGCCTTTAAGCCTAAGATAATTATGTTATCTATAAATTATTTCATATATTTAATAATATTTTATAGAATTCTTCAAGAAGAACAAGCTATAATATGTTAAGTGGCCAATAAAGTATCAGAGTTGTGCAATATGCAGGCGTACCCATATAGGTCTCCTTGAGCGTAGCATTTAGCCTATGGAGAACAATTTTTTGATTTAGGGTCCAGAGGGAGGCAAAATGACTATTTCCTTCAATAGTTATTAGTTCAAAAGTTCAAATGGCATTATATTCATGTATTTCTTAGTATTTAGGTCTAGGAGGGACACCTTGCTCTTACCTCGCTACACCCATGTGGGTCTCCAATTTGACTTATCTTTGTGTTATCAAAATTATAACAGCCGGGACCGACTTTCTACGTGCCTTTCGAAGCAAGGAGACGTTAAACTGAAATATAACTATGCGTTCACCCATCCATTGACTGACCGCGCCTAAAGCATACATTTATCGTTTACCGAGCAGTGAAGGAACCTGGCTAACTTATTATAAGTTAGTAGTGACTGTGAATGGAGATTATAAAAATAGATTAGATTCTTTTTATTTGTATTTTTTTAACCTTTTTATATACCTACAATTCTCAATCTTTTTATATACCCGTACATAATCCGTATCGCTATATCAAATCTCGTTTGATTTACAACAAAATTTATTAAGGGTAGGTTTTACAGCGCCTACGTTAAATTTTATAGGCCATCCCTAGAATTTTTATTGAAGACAATAAGGGGTGTCTAATAAAATACGAATGATGAGCCCCGAAAAATAACGAACTCCATGTACATAAAAACCCACACATTTTCTTTCCGAAATTCCCTACACCGTTTTGATTTTAACGTCGTAAAATTTGTTAACCCAGACTTTTTATGTATGCGTTTTAAAGCCACTTTTTTAGTTAGTATACGTGTCTATTTTATATGGTGGGGTAGTAAAAATAATAAAACGCAAAGCTGAAAAACTGAACTAATCAAAATTAAACTCATTTCATTTATTCATTATAATCAACCAGTTATAAAAAAAACTTTACTGTACAGAAACTGACGAAGATTTAATTATTTTTGCATAACAAAACAGGAAAGCAAGCAAGCTTACTGGTGGTAGAACTTTTATTGTAAGAGGCCGGCTGAGTAGGTATCAGATATAAAAGCAGTAGAGATACACCGTGCCTTATTATGAGAGATATGAGGAGAGGAATGATGAGGAAAGGCCCTTTAGGCCTCTTTTTGGGCCTCCGGTGTTAATTCTATATTGATACCTCATCAGACCCAGGCTCTTTTAATATCGTTGTATAAATATGTGAAAAACCAGCCGGAGTAGGATCTTACCCAGTAGGATCCAGTCTAGTAGAAATGAAAAAAAACATATAGAAAATAAATGTTATGAAACTATTAACAGTAATTGAGGTCGATTCTCTGGTAGTATTTTATGCGAAACCAATAGATATGTCCTGGTTTGGGACACGTTTAATGACCCGCAATATCCCCGCGCGCTATCCAGCACTAAATTTTGGTTTAGACAATTTATATACTAAATTATTGGCTATAAAGATAAAACTGATTACTAACACGATTAACATATCTTCGGCCCAAATATCAAAACTCCATAAGAGAAAATTTACAGGACCGCTAAAAAAGTGATTTTCTTACTGAATTTGAGCGATTACTAAAGAGTCAGTTACTTTTAATTAAATTAGTTTAGATTATTTATTCTGTGGGATTTTGTAACTCTTTAATAAAATTCGCAGTTACTTTGAAATAAAACCGAGTTTAGATTATTTATTCTATGGTATATACATGGTTATAGGATAGGTATTTGCTCCTTTAAAATTATTCGCTCGTGCGACCTTACAAATTTTTATATTAAATTATTGATTGATTTAAAAAATATATATATTTAGAATATAACATTAACAAAATATTTCATAAACCAATATTACTTTATCGAACATAATATCTTAATTTTACTTGACAGATAGTTTTAAAATTTTGCTTCTTCGTCATTACATGTTTTGGGAAAACTGCATTAATGTTTTAGAAAGAACAATAATTTTTCACGAAACCTTCAAAAATTAAAATCACCATAACAGATTTTTTTTTATGTTAGAAGTTGGCAAACAAGCATACGGCCCACCTGATGGTAAGTGGCTGCCGCAGCCTATGAGCATAGAAACACACACCATCAAACATAACACAAGTTTCACTCGCTCTTACGTAAATCGCCACAAAACCTAAATAATACGAATTTAAAAATATTATAAGCACTCAAATTGTTTTTAACAAACTTTTTAACAAAAAAAATCAAAGTAGTAAAAATTCTTGCTTATAAATTCTAAAACTTTTCTGGGTGGCTGTCCAAATTTTTTTGATGAATAATTTATATCTGCAACTCTCTCCCAATTTTTTTAAAATAAAAGGTTCTCAATTCGCCTTCTGTATTTCAGCTTAGTTACTTTATTCTTCAACATGACTTTGGGTATTTTTAATGTAATGTTAACTTATTAAAACTTTGTTATAGTAAGTTAAAGGACTGCTGTTATTGAGAACCGCAACATAGTTCTTAATAGCTAAATGATAATTAAGTGGGTTCATTAAATGATAATTGTTTTTGTAGCACAGTAAATACATGAAGGTTGAAATCACAAACTTTTTAATTGTTTTTAATTGGATAAATCACGCCTATCAAAAGAGACCATTTTTATAATTAGTATTACTTTACAACTACCCGAGGCTTAAAAACCTATTTAACTCTAAGATTGAAACTGAACAGTTTTTATAAGCAATTGAACTATTTAAAACTCACTAAACGACTTCTGTTCTTTAAGCTATAAGACATAGACACAAAAATGTAGATGCAGTGATCGCGTGTCATCAACTCATAAACTTTGTGGATGCGATCTATAATCCCTCGAATCGTTGATCAAATTATCGCAAACACAATTTATAAGCCATTACCACGAAAAAATTTATCCAATAAAGGAATACACGTCAAAGATATCGCATAATATTTTTACAAAAAAATCATACGAATATAATAATAATATAATTGTGGTCCTCATTCTCTTGAAAAAGTTATTATGTAATTGACAAACATAGATGTAGATGATTGTTAAAAAAAAAAGCGTCTGGTCACTTACCCTTCCAAAGCATATCTGTCTAAGAAGTCACATACCTATCTATCAAGCATGTAAACGCATTCGTGTATTCGTACTAACTATAGAATATATTGCTTGTTTCAAATCCGAGCTTACGGTTTTGTAGTGTGGAGTACGCAATAAAATTTATTGTCGAGCGAACGACATCTGGTGCCTCCCTAGAACTGTCTTATTTACACAGTGAGGGAAGCACTTGGATCTTTGAATTTAAAGTTTTTTGTTTCTATTCTTATGTGAATTCTGTAATAAAATGCTGAATATGTTCTTGAATTTAATCTTTGAAATACTATTATTGGGATTATTAAATAATAGAGAAATGTATTTGGCTTCCCGTGACTGGTAACATAATAAAATAGAAAACTCGTTGCGTATAATAGCGATTAAAGAGAAGAGTAGAAAGGGAAAACAATTTTTAAAAGATTTAATTTAAAGAACTTTAATTATTTCATTTCAGTAACAACCGTTCCTACGGAAACAAGAATAAGTTTATGGATTGCATTAGTATTCAAATAGGATCTTGAATTTGAAACGGTAAACGGTTAAAAAAGCCTCTGTTTGGGGTCGATAAGGAAATGATTCAATACGCTTCTGCTTAGATTTACATAGTAATTAGAAATATTTTTTTTATTAATGAAGGTTCTCTTTCTTTTATTTTAGGGCGAGATCTGAATTACACAGAAATAGCTGTTTTTAAGCAAAAAATTAAAAACCCTATTGAATTTATTAACAGTTTTCAATTTAAACAACACACAATTATTTACATTAATGCTCAAATTTTATATTAAAATATAATTAATTATGCAACGTATCACACACGTTATAATCTTTCATAAAGTGTTACGAGACTTAACATGGAATGTTTAATTAATTTCGCTTACGTTTATATTATTTATCATATACAATTAATCAGCCTAATTAAACACGTAAACAAGCATCAAGAGTTTTGAAGTTGCATAGTCATAACTTTTATTTACTTTCTACTTTAACCTCTTACTCTAAGCTACTTTATACTCTAAAAGACGGTAAAAAATCTCCAGGTCCCGATCGCATTACCAATAAGACGCTAAAGCGGCTCCCTGTTCAAATTTTACATATCCTAGTCCTTATTTTCAACGCTCTTTTAGCAGAATGCTCCTTCCCCGATCGGTGGAAGGAAGCCATAGTTATCGGCATTCATAAACCAGGCAAACCTAGAAATCAGCCCACCAGCTATCGTCCGATCAGTTTATTAGACTCCCTCGGGAAGGTCTACGAGAGAATCTTGTTAGCAAGAATAAAGGCCATCATTGAGGCCAAAAACATAATTATAGACGAGCAGTTTGGCTTTCGTAAAATCCACTCTTGCGTCAACCAGGTGCACCGTATAACGGAGCACATTCTAAAGGGCTTCACTCTAGCGCAAACCAATACCACTGGAGCGCTCTTCTTCGATGTCGCTAAGGCCTTCGACAAAGTTTGGCATAACGGTTTAATTTATAAACTGTATCGTCTAGGATTGCCAGACAGACTCGTGCTTATCATACGAGACTACTTGTCGAATCGCACGTTCCGTTTTCGAGTAGAGGGTACCTTGTCATCCCCTCGTCCCATCAGGGCAGGAGTCCCTCAGGGCTCCGTACTAGCTCCCGTCCTATTTTCTCTTTATATAAATGACATTCCGAGACCGACCAAAAATGTTCATCTAGCACTCTTCGCGGATGACACCGCTCTTTACACGACCTCTGTATCAGCTTCCGCCCTTACCAGGCGTCTCCAATCTGCAGCCGATGCCCTAAGAAAATGGTTTAAATCTTGGAGGATTGAAGTCAATCCCGAGAAAAGCGTAGGTGTCCTTTTTAACAAACCCCGCATTAGGACTTACTGGCGATCCGGTCCACCTGGAGTTATCACCTTGTTCGATCATCCCATCCCATGGAAAGATAAAACCAAATATCTAGGCGTTATACTCGACAACAGACTCACCTTTGAAGCTCATATCCGCAAGGCCCGTGATAAAGCAGCGTTCGTTTTGGGAAGATTGTATGCGATGTTGGGCAGGCGGAGTAAACTGTCCCTTAGAAATAAGGTGACATTATACAAAGCCTGTATACGTCCCATACTGACCTACGCGAGCCCTGTTTTTCGCACATCCACGCCAGAAGAATTAATCAATTACAAATAATTCAGAACCGTTTCTTACGCATGGCCTCGGGCTGTCCGTGGTACGTTCGCAACGTAGATCTCCATAGAGACTTTGAAATCGATTCGATCCCCAAACATTTGAAGCGCTTATCGGAAAACTATTTCGATCAAACTACTTTCCATCCAAATCCTTTGATTAGACATGCTTGTATCTACACAGACCGATGTAACCAACCGACAAAAGTAAGGCGTCCTAAGCACGTCCTGCAAGACTCTGACGATAGGATTACATTAGAAAATGCCCTTACACAGCACAGACACGCACACAACACCGTCCACGCCGGCGAGGACGAGGTCCTTTGTTTCGCACGTCGCGTCGTGCTCACACCGTCGGCTGAGTCTATCGTATAGAATGTGCTCGGAGCGCTGCCTCCATCTCCGATGACGTCCTTAGCCGTGGTTCGGCTTCGCAGGACGCACCCTAAGGACGGAATCAAATTTGAGCCCCGTGAGGGCTGTCCCTTTATCACGGCTGAGTCTCAGTACTCGGCGCCCCCGCCCGGTGACGCTGTCAAGGCCAGTAGGGCCAACAGCAATACACATTCCGAAAAAAAATACTCTAAACTCTTTTTTTATATATTAATTCGCGTTTGATTTACGTTAATACATCGAAATGGAACTTCTTTCGAATATACTCTTTGAATGTTACAATTAAAAACAAAACAGGAAAATAGGGGCTTTAATTCATATTCATTATATTTTACGTAAAGTAAAACGCATATACAATTCCTGAGGGCAGCGTAAAGTTGACTTTTGTTTTGTTTTAATTACACTCTGGCGGCCATTGGGGCGAGCTGACTTAAAAAGTTAATTAGCTTTATTTTAAAGACGAAGAACGTTTGAATCTTGATGGAATAAAACATTGCGTAAAACGTTTTTAACTTTTAATTTCTAAGCGACAGTAAAAATTTTTAGGTAGATAAGAAGTTTTGCACTGCACCGTCTGAAAAATGTGAGATACAAAATTGTTTACGTATAAATCGTCCACAAGCGATTTAAGTTAAAATTAACGTACTGTTACTAATAAGGTGAAGTAATATATACAAAGGCAAGATTCACGGAAATAAAAAAGATTTACAAATACACTTAATTACTGTCAATTTAACAATGTGCTGAGGGCGGTGCTAAGAAAGCCTTGACACTGCAGTGCGTCGACGATGTTTGCGGATGCTCGCTTAGACGATTTTTACGCGATTTTACGTAAGCTTGCTCCGTGATGAGCCGGCTTGTTAGTAACAGTACCACCCTCATCAGCACATGGGCAGGTAAACTGGACAGTCCACTCTGGAGGTTCTAGAATGGTACTCACGTAGTTGCTAATGGAGACAGACGCTAAGGTAGATTTTATAAGTATTTAATAATTACTAATTTTGTATATGGCATTTTATAAACGACAAAAAAAGTATGAAATTCATTACAAACAATTCACGATTCCATTAGTTTTCAGAACACACATGACAGGAACGAATCGCATCTGCGGCCTCAACGAAATCTATTGAAATGCACTTTCCCCCGAATTGCCGATCGCCTTTAAAATTACTCACGGACGTGACCCGAAGACAAACCGCCATCTATTGTTTTAATAGTCTTTTAAAACTACCCGAGTGGAAAACTAAGGGTGAATTTACGACGACTTTTATATTTCTTGAAGAAGTATCGAGCTGTACAGATGAAAAAGTTTTAACTCTTAACGAGTTGAATTAAATTTATTTTATAGGGCTTTTAACTTTTTAACTTGAATGGAATATGGAAGATTATTATTCAGTGGGATGCTTTAAAATGGAAGTGTTTTTAATTTCATTTCCTTAATTTTGGAATTTATATTTGCTTGGCGGGAAAAGAAATATTACTGTAAAATTTGTTTAAATATTTACATTTTTTTCACATCTAAAACACCATCTAAGACTTTTTTTCTCATATTACTAAATCCACTGCAATGATATAAATTGTTCAACTATTTAAATTAAACTGCATTAGATATTATTTATAATAATATATGTATTTAATGTTTTTTAATATCTGATTCATAACAATAAAGATGTGATGAGCATTAAGAAATCATCATAACCAAAAAATTTTACATATTATAATGCCAAGCTTTGTTTAATCTGATAAATACCTACCATTCAGGATTGAAAGCCGCTAACGGCATAACTTTACTTTCTAATAGTCTTTATCAATCAATAACACAATCATACAACCCAAATCTTAAAAATCCGTATATTATAGATAAAATCCAACAAGTGATTTGAGCAACAGAGCGTTCCAAAAACATACATACCTATACTCTAACAATAGGTATAATCATCATTCTGGGCCAGTCAGTTAAAAACTCGAAAGTATCTCATAATACTGCAGAACTATAGATACAAAAAAATTAAGAAAATCGTGATACAAAAATTGTAGTAAACTTTAATTTAAACACATACATACATACGACAAAACTAAATTTTAACGGAACAAACATGATATATAAGAAAACTCTCATTTGCCATAAAATATATCGCAAAGTCTCAAGAATAAGCAAGTCACTGAACGATACCCAAGTATAATGGAGTTGGCCAGATGATTTGTCGGATCGATCCCCGTTTTAGGAAATTGGATTTGTAGATCGGCCGATAAGAGGAGGGATAAACGCTAAGAGTCCCGGACCCTGTTATCACTGATTTGCCTATCGATTCTGTTGCGACACAGATTTATTTACATTTTTAGAAGGGTTCAAATGATATTAGGCTTACATTGTATAATGTTGTTCCTCATTATTCACGCTAATATTATAAATTACAAAATGGCTGTATCTGTTTTCTGTTTATTTGGGATAAAATTACTAAATCGATCTTAGTATTTATATATTTACTTTTTATATTTATAAACCACACAGGATCAGATGGCCGATAAAGAGCGCGAAGGGGCCTAGTTGTTATATGTATACGATTAGTCTAATTTCAGTATTCATTTATTAATGCAAACTAACTAATGAACTTCGCACCGCTGTTTACACCGTTTGCGACAAAATTGAAAAAGAAATAAGAAAATTTCCGCAAAATAAAATAAAATTCATAAAATTTTCAGACCATAAGTAACAATTTTTTTTTTCCAAAAATAATACAATCCATGAAAATTTAACAAAATCATTTACAAATATAGATTTTGTGTATGACGTGTATTATGGATTTTGATTTTTTAATAAAATTATATCCCATTCAAAATGTTATTATACAATAAATAATAAATAAACTGCTGCAATTCATATCATAATATCCTATCATATGTATCCCTTGCACACATACATAAATATAAAATGATTTAGGATACAATATCTGATGAACATAGCGAATGACATATGTTTACCATACAAGAGAACGTTATCTAAAGAGCCTGAAGGGTACAAAAGTGTACCAATTCCAACTGTTAATGGACTGTTCTTGCCTGCAGCGTTTTTGACAAACACCGAAATGGTTTTAATTCTTGTGTAATTTAAATGATAAACCGACTTATTTAAACAACATAATTATATTTGTACAAAGTAGCCTCACTTCAAAGTAGATTTAATGAAGCTGTATTCACATCTTACTGTCTTAGAGATTATTAACTAATTTTTTCAAGTCTTTAATGTTTACTTGCTCAAAGCGTATTGCTTGTGCAAGGACTGAAATGACTGGGGACTGAAATTGCAGAAAAAAAGACTAACTTCTATAAGTAACTAATTCTCGTATTACAAGTTTATTCTTTTATTTTTTATTAGCAATGCTTTTTCATTATCATCATCATAAAGTTTTATTTTTCATTTTTTTGAAAGTTTCTCTAAAAATAAAAATGCCAAATAGATTATTAGGAAGTTGAAATACAAGTTGTCCCCAGAGTAAGTTATATCTTTCAAAATAGGTCCAATGTAACCCCTGTCAAATCAGTGGAAAAAGTGGATGTTATTGTGTAGTGTACACATAAACTGTGGAAAATTCAGGACAGTCTGGAAACAGAATAAAGATATCTTCTGATTTCAACTATGCAACTATCTATAAAGAACTTATAAACCTTTGTGGTCTAAGTAGTAATAAATAAGCATTTAATAGTGTAACAATAAGTCCTCTGTTTCGCCAGACTCCATCCATCCACTTTGTTTGTTCATCGTAAGTATTGAACTCACTAATGAACATTTAAATACAAAAAGTGTGACTTTAAGTCAAACTTTCACATGTCTTTATTAATACCAGAATCAACTATGCAAAAAAAACTTGTATTTTATTATATATTATAAATAAATAAATAAAATAAACGCTACACACTCAACGGCCCCCATTAGGATAATTATATCCTGTGTCGGGGTCCGGACACATTCACAATGACAAGGACAAACACAACCAGACCGGAAAACATGCCTGTACGATTAATACAAACATCTGCTCCGAGCGGGAATCGAACCCGCAACCGTCGAGGCTTAAGGCAGACTCGCTACCCACAACGCCACAACGGTGTCGCACACGGTGTCCACAACATATATTATATATAGTTTTTGAAATATGGCCAAATTTTACCTTAATAAATGCGATTTATTTCAGTAATGTTCCCTAAACTACGAGATCCCAGGTCGCAGATAATCACTATTAAAGAAATTCAGTGGATAATATTGAAGAAATTGATAGAAATCCTCGTGCATAAGTGTAGCGCGAATTTTCTTTTAATATAATATGTGGTCACCCTACACATGCGGAAGTCGTTCGGACACAAAATCGCCCAATAACTCTTATCTTACCTTTGCCCATTTTCGTATTTGACAAGGCTAATAAAATTATACTTTTTATTTTTTAATCTTTAGAAATCATCGAACGATTCGCTTATTGGTATGATTATTCGCTTGATTGTATTTTTAAATCAAAGCAATAGAAACAGTCGGCCTATTCTATTCTGAAACAATCGAGTAAGAAAATTACTATTACAATAATACCAAAGACTTATCCAAGTCATCAAATATTCCCAACACAGATGAATCCTTTGAAAATACCTTTTAAAATCTACATACATATACATCATCTAGAGCACGTTCACAAAACTTTACGAAACATTTTTCCTGTCGCTGCAGGGAACAAGGTATGCCCTTTACGTGTGATATGCCAGATGTGACCCCATCACAATGCAATACCAAATGTGCTTTAGAAGACTGTCATTTTATAAACAAAACTTATTATAATAAGTCATGTTTATAAAATGACAGAACGCATTTCTTTTCTATATTTGTTATCGGGTCTTTTGTACCTATAATATCCGGAACTATAGAACCGTACATATGTATAACATTAATTAGTTCAATAGAGAGCTACTCTATTCCAGAATAACATAGGCTTTATCTGTAAAGCATCACTATAGATTTTAGAATTTTCTTTATTTGTATTGATTTTATGAAAAATCAAAAACCAGGAGCTAATCTTTAAGTAATAAAATATTTATTGAAAAAGCAATTTTTTTTAACAAAAAGTGCAACGAGAGGTAAGTCATCCTGAGATGAGACATTAAAAGATAGAGAAAGCAAGACAGAATTTAATTAAGCCTTTGAAAATCTTAAACCATTGACTGAGATAACAACTAAAAATAACCAATCAATCTCGACAAGCCAGCGCAAGAAATAAACGAGGTCAAATAGTAGATAGATTTTATAAATGTATATTTTATACAATACTGTTTTAATTTATATAACATAAAAGTATTCGTTTATAAATAAATAATATACGAAACCATTTAGTAATTCGATACTTTAAGGCAACTCCGAGACAGAGATTTAGGTAAGTCTATGTTTCAGCTGAACACGAAATTTGGGTAGATATCAACATTTGTACCGGATTTTAAAATATTATTTCATCTATAATATTAATATTATAAATGAGGTTGTTTGTGACGCTTTCACGTCTAAACCGCTGCGACAATTATGATGAATTTTGTTATATGTATAGGGACAATATGGGGGAACCAATTATTCCTATACTGTATTAAAGATGCCTCATTATTAATCGGCGTTCCTGGCGTTGGGATGTGACGACCCCATCGCCCGCTGTTGGGATAACCTCAGTCACAGCAGAGATTATTCCACCAGTGCAAACAGTCACACTGGTGATAGGTTTTTCTTTGTTGCAAGATGCCGGCTAGGTAATTACCACCGCGTCAAATATTCTGCCGCCAAATAGTAGTGTTAAGGCATTACTGTATTCCGGTTTGAAGGGCGCTGTAAGCTAGTGAAATTACTGGGCAGAGGAGATTTAAGAACTAATATCTCGAGGTTGGCAACGCGTCAGTGGCCTACTAATGGTGCTGCAAGTGGTCATAGGTTACGGCAACCACTTATCATCAGGTGGGCCGTATGCTTGTTTGCCAACTTGTAACAAAAAAAAACGTTATTCACGCGGGTGAAGCTGCGGGCATAAGCTATTATAATTATTATAAAGATGTAGAATAAAACGGTTTATATGTGAGTAATCTTTGTAACCTCGTGGACTATCATACCATACTTTATTATATTTTTTTGAAATTTTCTCCCTGTGTGTGTTGAAAATAATATACCTACTAGATCAGTGCAAACAAAATTTTTGCTTTAAATTAGGATGACATACATATATCTATTTCATACCTCAGTAACTTTCTTCAATTAAAAATCTATCCAGCAAGATTAAATATGCGCTACACACTCAACGACCCCCATTAGGATAGTGATATCCTGTGTCGGGCGTTCGGAAACACATCAAAGACAAGGACAAATACACCCGAACCAGATAATATGCTTGCATAGTCAATACAAACATATGCTCCGAGCGGGAATCGAACCCGCGACCTGTGGTGCTTAAGGCAGGTTCGCTACGGCTGCGCCACAACGTCGTCAAAAATTCTTTAATTCCGGTATCCAAAATAACTTCAATTTAACTAATTACTAAATGCATTCAATGTAATGTGACTCTTTTATATTGCTAAAAATAAAATTTCTTTTTAATGACAATCAATAATTTATTTACTACAAATTTAATTATTTCTTTACTATACCACCCAGTGACACATACTATCGACAAAATTGCCACATTACCACTAACTAAAACAGTGTATAAAGTCCCAACTCACATTACCACATGGCTAAGTGCATTATGTGGTCGAGGAAATCCCTCTAAAGCTGTTGTCTACACATTCGGCACGATTAAGTATCGGGGTTCGATACCGCGTTGAAGCGTGTTTCGAATTTCAAAGACCACTCTAGTTTAAAGGGTGCATTAGATACGATATGTCCCTTTGACTAACGCTGACCACAAATCGATAGAAACGTGTGATGTTTCACTGAAGGCACTTTGTCTCGTATTACATTAAACCACCGCTTTCCAACCTTGAAATATATTTTTAAAAACTTTTTTCCAATTTACACAACAATATATATTCAATAATAATAGTTAAAAGGATTATTTCATATAAATCTGATAATATACTAGTTATTTTATCTAACTTCGATTGCAATAAAGTTTGAGAAATTCCACAATAAAATTACAGAAACTTATGCAATTATGGCAATGCACGTATTGAATACAAAATAAAATACACATTATATCTTTCGTAATATTATCGCATTGTCGAATATGTTATTTGAAAAACTTGTTCAAGTATATGTAATACTAGGTGTGGCCGCGGTTCCACTCGCGTTATGTAGTTTTTTTGATGATCCCACGAAAACTCAACATTTTCTCCGGATTAAAAGTATCATATACGTTAATCCAGGTAATCAAGTATGTGTGTACCAAATTTCATCCAAATCTGTCCTGTAGTTTTTGTGTGAAAGACTTACAACTATCCATCCATCCATCCATTAGTTAGATATTTAGATTCGATTAAAATGTAACTATTTACACTTTCTTATAATTTTATTATTCGTCGTGCATTAAAATAATACTATGCCACGACAAATTAAATAACTACTTAATGAATAGCTATAATTACATACATAACAATTTGCAGCAATTAGTACAGTTTACAATTTTAAATTTACACTTACATGAAAGTATTGCTGAACAAGTAGACATAATGAAGCATTTATATTTAAAACAAACAGTAAGCGTTATTATTTTCAAAGACAACGTTTTTTCTTTGTATTTCTTTCCATATTAGACATATGATTCACTATACCATCTATTATTAGCACCATAAGCTGTTCTACATAACAAAATATGAGGGATGAAGCTGCCAAACCGCATCCACTCATGTAAATAGAGATAACAAAAATATACAATAATAATAACACGAATATTACTACTTCACGATATAAGATTTTTTTCGGCGTCGGGACGTGACGACCCCATCGCCTGCTGGTGGGATAATCTCTGTCACAGCAGAGATTATTCCACCAGTGCAATCAGTCAATTCAACTAGTGGTAGTGCCACGCTGCACAGCTCTTCCTGCTGCAGCCGAATTGGGCCGGCACGCCCGGGGAAACACCACTCTCTCACAGAAAACCGGCGTAAAGTGGCAATTGTCGCGTTTCGTACGGTGAGTGAGAGTCCCGGTGGCCCACTACACACTCCCACCTCCAATGAAAGTGCAGAATTTGGTATATTTACCCCAGGAGGGTACCACCAGCTTCTGCTGTGGAGAATCCTCTCTGATGTCCATCTTCAGGACGAACCCTTCCTGAACATGGATACCCAGGCTGCCCTCCGAATTCTGGGGGGGCAATTTTGTGCTTAACACTGTTCGGGGCAAACGAAGCAGGCAACTTGAGGCAACCCCTTCCACGCTAACTGTGGACTTTTGTAACATTAGAGGGCTGAATTCCAACTTAAACGCCGTCCATCACCACCTTGAACGGCGAAGCCGGCCTTGCTTTTTCTCACCGAGACCCAGATATCCTCTCTGGCTGATACTTCTTTCCTCTCCTACCCGGGATACAATTTGGAACATTCCTTTATACCCCGGGCTGGTGTGTGCGTGTACGTCAGGGAGGATGTCTGCTCTCGTCGCCTCGGCAGTTTTGAAGTAGGGGACCTATCGATTCTTTGGCTGCGCGTAGACTGCGATGACCATCCGCGAATCTACGCGTGCCTTTATAGGTCCCATAGCGGAAATGCCGAAACTGACCGACTCATTGAGCACATCCAAATGGCTACAGATTCCGTGCTGCAACAGATCCCATCTGCTGAGATCGTGATTCTTGGCGATTTCAACGCCCACCATGCCGAATGGCTTGGTTCACGTACCACCGATCACGCGGGGAGATCTGTTCTCGACTTTGCTTTGGCATATGATCTGACACAACTGGTAACCTCGCCAACGCGAATCCCAGATGTAGAGGATCATACACCTTCACTGTTGGATCTTCTGTTGACCTCTCATCCGGACAACTATTTGGTATCCGTCGATCCTCCTCTAGGCTCGTCGGACCACTGCCTTGTTCGGAGTACAGTGCCGGTCTCGCGCCCAGCACGGCCCCGCTTCGCGGTCTACCGGCGCGTTTGGCACTACAGGTCGGCAGACTGGGATGGGATGCGTTCTTTCTTTGCGTCCTACCCATTGGGACAGATTTGCTTCTCGCCGGATGATCCGGACGTCGTTGCCAACTCTGTCGCCGATGTGATACTCCAGGGCATGGAACTTTTTGTTCCGGCTTCTGCAGTGCCCATCGGAGGCAAGTCTCAGCCTTGGTTTGGTCGCTCCTGTAAAACGGCGTTTCGCCGAAAACGGGAATGCTACCAAGCCTGGGCTAAGGCGTCGAGGTCTCGTGATGTAAATACCAGCGCACTTAGAAAGGAGTACAACTCTGCCTCCAGGTCCTTCAAAAGAGTTATTGCCAAAGCAAAGTCGGAGCACATCGGCAGAATTGTCGAGAGACTAGTGCGTCTTCCTTCGGGTACACGTGCATTCTGGTCCCTCGCCAAGTCTGTCTTAGGGAATTTCTTTAAGCCATCATTTCCACCTCTGCATAGGGACGATGATTCGGTGGCCCATGCTGCGAAAGAGAAAGCTGATCTTCTGTGCTCTCTCTTCGCGTCCAACTCGACAGTGGATGACCAAGGAAAGTCACCACCGGCAATCCAGCGGTGTGATACCACGATGCCGGAGGTTAAATTCCGGCAAAGTGTAGTTCGCAGAGCACTTCTTTCCTTGGACATTCATAAGTCGAGTGGGCCTGATGGAATCCCCCGATCGTGTTGCGGACATGTGCTCATGAGTTGGCGCCGGTTTTAACGCGTCTTTTCCGGTACTCCTACTCATCAGGCGTCGTCCCGAACTCATGGAAGACGGCTTTAGTGCACCCGATCCTTAAAAAAGGCAACCGCTCGGATCCGTCTAATTATAGGCCAATTGCCATTACCTCCTTGTTCTCAAAGATAATGGAGTCCATTATCAACTGCCAGCTCCTGCGGTATCTAGAGGAGCACCAGCTGATTAGCGACCGCCAGTACGGTTTTCGTCGTGGTCGTTCAGCTGGTGATCTTTTAGTTTACCTGACACATAGATGGGCGGAAGCAGTTGAGTCCAAAGGGGAGGCATTAGCGGCCAGTCTGGACATAGCGAAGGCCTTCGATCGGGTATGGCACAAGGCGCTTCTTTCGAAGCTTCCTTCCTATGGGCTTCCTGAGAAATTATGCGAGTGGGTCACCAGCTTTTTGGCAGATCGGAGCATCAAGGTCGTTGTCGACGGTGCATGCTCTGACTTAAAACCCATTAATGCTGGTGTCCCGCAAGGCTGCGTACTGTCCCCTACTTTGTTTCTTCTGCATATCAATGACATGTTGGAAATTTCCAACATTCATTGCTATGCGGACGACAGCACTGTAGACGCTTTATACACCGGCCGCGCTAATATTTCTCGGGAAAACGTCATTGAGTGCCGGAACAAACTTGTGTCTGAAGTCGAGACTACATTGACCAAAGTCTCGGACTGGGGCCGACTAAATTTAGTCCAATTCAACCCCAAGAAGACACAAGTTTGCGCGTTAACCGCTAAAAATCACCATTTGTCGTATCTCCTCGTTTTGAGAACACTCCCTGGCTGCCACAGCTAGTATCGGAATACTTGGTGTCGACATTTCGAGCGTCGTTCAGTTTCGCGGTCAATTGGAAGGAAAGGTCAAATTAGCCTCTAAAAAGCTTGGTGTGCTCAGCAAGGCGAGGCACTACTTCACGTCGGCTCATCGCCTAAAGCTCTACAAGGCACAAATTCAACCGCACGTGGAGTACTGCTCTCACCTCTGGGCGGGAGCTCCCAGTACCAGCTACTTCCAATTGACCGCATCCAACGTAGAGCGGCTCGAATTGTCGACGATCAAGCCCTTTCCGATCGGCTTGATCCTTTGGCATTGCGTAGAGATGTCGGATCACTCTGCATCTTCTATCGCATATATCACGGAGAGTGTTCTGAGGAATTGTTTGGATTGATCCCGCCGGTAGAATTTCACCATCGGACATCGCGACAAAACTCTAAGTTCCATCCATACCACCTCGATGTCTGGAAATCCACAACGGCGCGATTTAGAAGACATTTTCTTCCTCGCACACCACTCTGTGGAATCAACTTCCGCCGGCGGTCTTTCCGAACCGATACGACTTGGGAACCTTCAAGAGAAGAGCCTATTCTTTCCTTAAAGGTCGGCAACGCGCCTGCATGCCTTCTGGTGTTGCAGATGTTCATGGGCGGCGGTGATCACTTAACATCAGGTGAGCCTCCTGCCCGTTTGCCCTCTCTTACATAAAAAAAAAAAAAAAAAGATTCTTTGAGTATAATACTTCCCGGATAAAACAGCCAATTAATGTCAAAAACACCATTGATTCATTACTTAGTAACCGTAGACACCGTTGTGGCGTTGTGGGTAGCGAGTCTGCCTTTAGTCTCGCTGGTTGTGGGTTCGATTCCCGCTCGGACAATTGTTTGTTAAAATTTCTGTTTCGGTCTAGTTGTTTGTCCCTGTGGGTCTCCCCACCGTGCCTAGGAAAGCACGTTAAGCTGTCGGTCCCGGTTATTATCAATAACATCTGATAATAATTGTTAACTCTTGATAAGTAATTTGCTCTTATCCAATGAGATACTGGCAATCGCTCCGTGTAAAAACTAGTAACCTGTCAAATCCGGATAAGAGTAATGAGCAGACCCTGTGTAAATAAAATACCGGGAATAATGCTAGGACGAAGAAGATTCATTACTTAGTAAGTAGTAGTAGAGGCATAGTTTCTCTAGCACCAGTGGGCTGACACGACCAGGAAGTTCTACCCTCACACAGAAAATCGGCGTAAAGTAACAGAGTACTGTTGCATTTCGTGCGAAGAATGAGAGCATCGGAGGCCCAATCTCCCACCCCCTATACCTTGTGTTGGCAACGTGCATGTGATACTTCAAGCATTGCACGCTTGCATATATATATTGCTTCATAGGTTGTTGTGACTGCTTATCATCAGGCAGACCGTATGCTTTTTGCCCACGGCCATGAAATTAAAAAAAAGAAAAAATAATTATTATAGAATAAATAAATATAGTAAATAAAAAAAGAACAAAAAGTTATGCTAGGTACTTACTACTAGCATAAAAATATTTGATTGTTACAACATCCATTTTTTCCCAAAAAATGTAATTTTTCAGTCAAGATTAAAACTTCCCCAAATACAGTACCATCTTATTTATTCTAACGTAAATCCCTTTAAAAAGCCTTCTGGGGGCCGAGAGGGCATTTGATTTAGATAACGGCCCCTTTTAGATCAGGCGCCGGCTTGCCCATTGTACAAAGGAGTTGAATTTACGGAAATCTTAAAAATATTGTATATAACACGTTTTTTAATGTAAACGAGGTCATTATTGCATATGCAAGGTTTATTATTTTGTGTCGTTTAATCTTTTGGCAAGGTTGTTACTTGGTATATGATTTTTTATATATAAAAAGGGGTAGTAGGTTCTAAATTACTGTGTTTCGGTTTTAAGGACACTGCAGCTAGTGAAATTACTAGACAAAGGAGATTTTAGAATCAATATGTCAAGGCTGCCAAAGCCTTAGTGGCACCAATGAATGGTATTTCAAACGCTCATAACTACTACCTCTTTGCGGTAGAATATCTGACACTAAGGTGCTACCTACCTATTCGGCCTCTTGCAATAAAAGGTAGTTACAGTCTAAGCATGAAAAATATTTGTCTTGCATGAACGAATTTAGAAATTAGATTCTAGAAACCTTAACGAGTATAGTGTTTAATAAAAATATTCATTAATGTGTTACGTTCCCACGTCTCGCGGATTCAATGAAATAACAGACCACCGGGTTTTCGCCGTAATAACCATTTCATCGGAAACTTCAAAAGTGTTGAATCAGAGTTTACCGTATTAGTTTAATTCGTTTTAAATTTTAAATTTTAATTTAAGGTATTGATTTAATTTTATACTCACTCTTGCCTCTCACATTGAGCAAGTAGTACTAGTTTTAAGTTTAGCCATGTAATTTCATTTTTAATTAATTAAAGTAATATTAAGTAGTTTTGGTTTTTTTGAACCCTCCGTCGTACATAATTAATGTAAAACTTTCATAGAAAATGAAGTTTCATGTTTACTGGCTAAATACGATCAATTGATGCAAGTCGGCTTACGTTTAAACCATTTAATAGTAGCGTCATATTGCTCCGATACGAACTTGGAGTTAATACTAATGCTCTTCTATTAGATAGAAGATACTCGTATTAACAGGCTATCATTGTGCTTGCGGTATTGTATTACAAACTAATTTACTTTTCTCGTTACCAGGATATCAATTCTTTTATTACTAAGGATTTTCAATCTATCCGATTTAATCATAAGGTTCACTAAACTAAAGACAATTATATTTCTTCTGTCAAGGATTTATTTACAACAAATATTACAACATATCATTTACAATTCAATACTATCTATAATAATTATATATCTGTCGAATGTGTATTCTATTTTGATAATATTTTAAAGTGGTATTCAAAAAAGAACTTACAATTGAAATTATTATATTATTCGACATACAAACGTCTAATCAGTAAGGTAGCGATTTATTTCAAAATGGCAAAGTCACAACAGGTTCGCAACACAGCACAGATACGCACACAACACAGTTTTCGCCGGTGAAGACAAGGTAAGATCCCTGTTTAGCACGTCGCAACGCGAACGTACCGTCGAATGAGTCCATCAATTAGAATGCGCTCAGAGCGTTGTCTTCATTCCCGACTCCGTCCATAGGTGTGGTTGGGCGTCGCAGGAGACACCCTATCGGT
Source organism: Hestina assimilis (assembly GCA_023373885.1). Taxonomy (NCBI): domain Eukaryota; kingdom Metazoa; phylum Arthropoda; class Insecta; order Lepidoptera; family Nymphalidae; genus Hestina; species Hestina assimilis. The sequence goes on along the minus strand of CM041747.1, from coordinate 8,818,156 downwards.
GAAATCAACTTTGAGCCTTCGCAAAGGCTGTCCCTTTTTCTCAGCTTTTTTTCAATATTAGACAAAAAAAGGTTGCCCAATGAAATAGAAGAAATAAGTTGGTGGTTTGGGTCTCCAGCGCTCCCACTCAGTGATCAAAATATATCAGTACGGATGTTGTTACTTTAAGTCCATTACTGCCTAGTAAATAAAGCTTAAGTTAAAAAAAAATGACCCTAAACACTCAGCGGCCCCCATTAGGATAGTAATATCTAGACCAGAACACATGTCTGGTCAATACCAGAATCTGCTCGGAACGGGCATCTCCACCACTGAACAGCAGCGATCACCAAACCGTTTGATTATTATAATTTTATAATATCCGATAAGTTTTGATTATAATTTTATAATATCCGATGAGTGTAATTTTATAATATTTCAGCTACACGTCGACTTTGTTAAAAAGGTATCTTCTTGTAACGGACAGTCGAGTCGGGCACTTGGCCGGAGTCAAGTTTGAGTGACATTTTAATGGACTCGAAAGAATTTATTCAGAACCTCCGCCGTTACGGACGGCCGACACACGGTGGCTCACGGATAAAGTCATCTTTTGAGGAATAAAAAATACGTTGACTATTACTGACATTTTTCTTTTTTTTTCAAATGTTAATCTGTCTTCATAAAAAGGTTTATATGTAATACAATTTTTTTTAATATAGAGTTAATAAATGTCTTAACTAATTTTTATTTATTAATAAAACTAATTTTTATTTATAGATTTAAATTATGGTTGTCCCATTTTCACAAGCAACAATGTTACCATCTCCGTGAACTACAATCCGAAATGAGGACGGACGAGAACGATACGATAAAGGGCCTAAATATTTGAGCTTCAGTCACCCTTACTGAAAGAAATGCTATTCTATGAATACTGCAACTTCTATCTAGTAGTTTTTCCCGGAACTAGTCACTGGTAGTATGGTAATGTTAGTCTAAAAAGGACTATACTATCTTTTATATTAAGACTGAGTTAAGTTTTATTTTCGCAGTAAAAAAAGTGCTATGTTAATATCCATCAAACAATTAAGTCTACTCTTAGATTATATTATTATATTTAAAATAAAATAAAAAATAATTTTTATTTTTAAATATGGAGAACTCTCCACACATTTTCTTATTACACAAAAAAACATAAGTTTCCACATGAAAACCGCTGATAAAGATAAACCTTAGTTTGAGCAGGGTGTGCTGTTCAAAATGTATGAGTTGCGGCCGATCTCACTAATGGTTACTAAATGTCAGGAAAATTCTTCCTACCACATCTACGTCTGTTATTTGAGCTTTATACCTTTTAACCATGTTCTAAAGGGAACAAGGTTTTATTGCGTTCATCAAATTTTCTAAAATGCTAGAACCTAATGTAAAAATTAAACTGTTTTCAAGTTAAGATAAATCTAATAGGTACTTTAAAATCTAAAGATATCGTATACCTAAAAAGAATGGTTTTAACTTTTTTAATTAAATTTATTTATGGACAACATTTTATTTTCTTTATATTTACACATATTTATATACGAGCTAGCTGTTGAACAATTGTTGCGTGTGTTACTGATAATAAAATTAATAAAATCAACAGGAGTGAGTTAGTTTCCCAGTCTAAAATGATTCCTCAAGGGCTTAGTTTATGACAAGTTTTACACAAAGAGAGGGGCGATCTTTCTATAATATACTCTATTAAAATTACCCTATAACATATAAAAGTTTTATGGCACTAGTAAATATCACGGGAAACTGAATTGAATTTTCCGCTGAACTGAGATTTTATGATATATATTTTAATAGTATCACTACTTTCATAAAGTTCTACTGAAACTAATTTCTTAGAACTCAAATGTAAAGGTAGTGTACACCATGTTAAATGAGAGTGACTGTTTTATGTTCATATGAAACCATTTCTTCTTCCTAGCACTATTCCCGGTACTGTATTTACCCATGTTTATTACTTTTATCCGGATTTGACTTTGTGATTTTACTAGTTTTTACACAGAGCGATTGCCGCCTGACCTCAGCAATCCTAAAGGCGAACCAGTAACTCATTGGATAACAACAAATTACCTATGAAGAGTTACCGATTATTACCATATGTTATGTGATAACAACCGGGACCGACAGCACAACGTGCTCTCCGAGGCACGGTGGGGAGACCCACAAGAACAAACGCCCAGACAACCTATCACACATGTAAATACATCAATTAATTTTATAAAATTGACCATTTAGTATTTTTAACATCGATAGTGAAATCGCTAGATACCGATTTTGAATATGTTCTTTAGATATATCCCACGAGCGTGTTTTGGCTCTATATTCGTAGTTAAAGTCTTCTATTGGCAGTTTGAAAGCAAAATAATGGGATGTTAGCCACAAAACGACGCAGCACAGCTTGAAGATGGCTTTATACGAGGTTACGATTTGTATTGTCACTATAGAGTACTTTTAATACAAACAAATAGCTTGTTAACTATATATATAGTTTGTGAGCTAGATTATTAGCCAACCTATCGTATCAGATATGATATGATGATATCTCTTTATGAAATATGATATCTGAATAATGAATATTAATATTCATATAGAATATTGTGAAATAAAAATTCGAGATTGTCCCGAAAGTATACTTTTGTACATAGCAAATGTCAGTTTCACAACGATGATAAGTTTAGTTAGTTCCCGTAACCTGACAAACGCACTGAGGTCGTATCACCTTGTTATGAAACCTTACATAACCCGATTCTCCTCCCTAGGAAGCCGGATATCGGGTAGCAGATTTACTCCCCGTCACCAAAAAAGAAGAAAAAACATAGGTTTTGTTAATAAAATATACTCAAATATAACAAAGTACACTTTCTTGTCTAAAGAAATTTCTAACATAGTTTATTTTAAGAGAATTAAAATTAAATTAAATTTTATATATTTTTTTATTTTAAATGATAAATTATATTATTTTTATCTCGCTAATGTGAATGCTTCCTTACACTTCATCTGCATCATTTTATAAAGTCTCATTAAATGTTTTGCATAGTTTGAATGTAGGAAACATGTTTCAATAGATAGTTCATAGTTAATTTTACGGTAAAACTTCTAAGTTATCAGAGTGATCAAACACCAACTTGCCTTTTACTATAACGAAACTTTAATGAAATTGATATTTAGTTTGGTTGCATAAAATATTTTGAAAAGGTTATAGTATTTCATTAAACTTTGATATACTAGCGTTTGCCCGTAAATTCTCCCTTCTATTTTATCTAGCCGCAGTCAACGAGATCAGCTTATACAAATATCGTTTGAATTTGTGTATTGTATACCGTATCTTTAATGTTAAGCTTAGTTTTTATATGGCTAGGGTATACTTTGAGTAACATAGAAATTTTGTAAACATAAATGGTACATTTACCTATTGCTGGCAGTTGAAGACGGATTTCCATGCCAGAATCTGTTTTCCTTTACGGCATTTTATAATACAAATATTTTTGCTAGAAATAAGAATATAAAAACTCTACTAGTAATAATCGGACATAAAATTAACTAAAGAAATGATAACCCACTTCAACCCGAGACATTGTTACAAAACGAAAGCGGTGAGTAAGCATAATTAGCTTTTATCCATTGTGGAAATTCGTTCTCTATCCCATAAAACCATCATTATATATTTTAAAAAAATTAAAATAAACATTAAGTCAAAGTCAGTCAGTCAGTCAAGTAAATCTACTAGCCTAGAAAATTGAAATTTAAATTGTCGTAAAATACATATGAATTGAAACTTTTTTGAAATCCAGTAAGAATAGTAATAAAGTAATATTACTACAAAAGACCAACGCTTTTGCTCAACTAGTTACGGGTCACGGTGGGTTCGCCGAGTATCTCCATCGCTTTAAACTATCCCACAATCCGGGTTGTGTCTGTGACGTTGATATCCCAGAAACAATCCTGCACCTCTTATGCGAATGTCCAAAGTTCGCTCGTCACAGATACAGCCTGGGGATGGCTTGTGACATGTCAGTAATAAGTTCAAATTTGAAAATACACATGTCATCAGAAAACAGAAAGAAGTTTCTGGAATACGCAAAGCATGTAATTAAAACTAGCAATTCAAGAAATAAAACGGTTCGAATCTCGTACCTATTAGATTGAAATTTAAATACTTAGTTTTATTTTTAGTTATAACCTAACCATAGTTTACTAAATACTTTTAGTCTAGTATGTAAGTTATGTCATCCTTCAGTTGTGAGGGGAACCACGATGGCGGTGGCGGAACCTCTCCCTTGCGCGGTAGGGTCTGGTTCCAACGTAGTTAAGTTCTGGATATATCAGTTCTAGCCGATAGCAGCAGTTGTAACAGATCGAATTACTGTTAATTTAGGAATATAAATATAGTAAATAAATAGTGATCTGGACTCTAGAACTGTCTAAAATTATATAACCTCATATTACTCAGTATAGATTAGAATCGTAGTCGTTAAGATAATAACTAGTTGTAAAAGTAGTATTTACGATACTCCTGTAACCCTGTTGTTTGCAATGAAAAAAAAAACTACAGTAGAAGTTTCATTTTTTTTAAAACTAGCGCCTAAATGCATTAGGAAATTAATTGAATAGAAAATTACAAGAATATTTTCAAAGAAAGGCGTGTTTATACCAACATGGCTTATTCTCAATGATACTACGGTACATTTTAAAGCGTAGGTCTTATACATTCATTAGCTTTTGTTCTTGGTCTCTCCTTTTATAATATTTTTGTGATATGTTGCTAGCAATGTAGCTAATCAGGGAGCATACTATGAAATCTTATTGCAATTCAAATGACAACCTAAACCGTACCATGAAATGTATATTTATACGTTATGCTCATATAAAATCTGATTCGTTTTACTACCTAAATTGAATTGTATCGCAAAAGAATTGATAATAAAAGTCCATGGTAGACCCCAGGGGACATCATTTTGCATAATTTTAAATTGAAACACTTGGAGCAACTTTATAAACTTCAAGTTTATTACGCAATCATCGCAAGTTTATATCCTGAAACATGAATTTTCTTATCAAATACGTTAACAAAAAATCATAAACGATAATTTCCACATTCAGACAGAAAGATCATCATCAGAATAACCATTTCGATTGTAATATAACGATCGCAGATAACAAATCGCACGTAAAACGGAATTTCTAAAATGGCAGCGCTCAGGTGCGAGGGAGTGCTCACTAACAAATCTAATTTACGCGTCCATCGTCACGTCTGACTTTTGATCGGTCATTTTGAAGCACCATTTGGTTTTGTCGAGTTTTTTTCATTGCTTTTCCAAACAAGTGGTTTATTCTGTTTTCCTTTTTTTACTGTCATAATTAAGTGATTCGTTAGTTATTTACTGGTTATTTATTTCCCAGATCTAGGAATTATTGTTTTATAAATAAATAAATAAACGCTGCACACTCAACGGCCCCCATTAGGATAGTAATATCCTGTGTCGGGGTCCGGAAACATTCACAATGACAAGGACAAATACACCCAGACCGGAAAATATGCTTGCATGGTCAATACAAACATATTATGCTCCGAGCGGGAATCGAACCCGCGACCTGTGGCGCTTAAGGCAGGTTCGCTACCGCTGCGTCACAACGTCGTCACGTCACGTTATGGTAAATAATAAATAAGAAAACGCGTAAACGTAATTGTGTAAATCAACCGAATGTGTTGTTTGAACGGATTGAATTGATCATATTAGGATTGTCCTCTCCCTAGCATTCAGCCGGATATTTTACCCAGGGTCTGCTTATTACTCTTACCCGATTTTGACAGGTTACTAGTTTTTACACAGAGCGATTGCCATCTGACCTCCGTAGCCGTTGGTAACTCATTGGGTAATAGCAAATTACGTATCATGAGTTAACTATTATTATCAGATATTATGATAGCAACCGGGACCGACAGCTTAACGTGCTCTCCGTGGCACGGTGGAGACCCAAAAAGACAAACGGCCAGACTTAGACAGTCATCAATACAAATATATGCTCCGAGCGGGAATTGAACTCGCAATCTTCGAGACTTAAGGTAGGCACGCTACCACCACACCACAACGGTCGTCGGACCTCATTAGGATAGTAATATATTCTAATACATAATAGGAACACATGACTGATATGGTGAATAGAATCATCCGCCCCGAGCAAGAATCGAACCCACAAAATTAGATTCACTACCACTGTACCACAATATTTGACTTTGTACAAGTTACAAGAAGCGTAGATTAAGAAATTTTATAATGAAGGCAAAGACGACGCGATGTCGCGACGATATGTGGTCTTTCCGTACATAAAAACATAATGATCTAAATAGTAAATTTTTCATCACATTACAACAAACACAGCGAAGTTCAGCTCGCTTTATATGTCAGCACCTGAGTGCTGCTAATTGACAATCGGACGTATGTCGCGACGGCGTATTCTATTCTTACAACGACTAAGGCCGGATTCACAATATTTCGTCGCATTTATTTTTGCAAAATTATAGTTTTCATATACATTATTTCGACAACGCTGTGGCGCAGCGGTAGCGAACATTCCCGCTCGGAGCAGATGTTTGTATTGACCATACAGGCATGTCCGGTCTAGGTGTGTTTATCCTTGTCTTTGTATATCTTTCCGGACTCTTGACATAGAATATAACTATCCTAATGGGGGCCGTAGAGCGTTTGTTCATTTAATTATTTAAAAACGTTTTCTTTTGTTTGGAAAAATGCCACCACCGTTATTAATTGTACCTACTACGTATGTGTCTTTTTAAGGAAGGAAATTTTTGATTTTGTTTCGACACAAAATCGCGTGATACGTGAAAAATATCGTACGTATATCGCGAAAACAGGATTTCCGTCGCAATAATCTGACTATGACACGATCGTAACACGAAAGTGCTGTCGTGCTTGGCATTTTCTCTACAACACATTCGTAAATGTAAATCTAGCTTTAATCCTATAGAATTTGTCTGTACGTATTATATTAATTTGATGTACAAAAATCTTGAATAGGCAACGAGTTAAAGAGAGTGTATACAAGTCCTATAGTTTTTTTCGAGCGATGAATCACACGTACATATACAGAAAACAAAATATGTGCATGTAATCAATATAATTTAAAAAAATATATACTTGAATACGAAACCTTAGTAAGCATCAATTATCAGGATTCCGTAGCCAAATAGCAAAAACGGAACCCTTATAATTTTGTCATGTACGTCTTTCCGTCTTTCGAAAAATTATTTTAAGAAAGATCTACAAATTTCAGAGACATATAATAAGTTTTTCCAATAACTTAAATAAATTACCAAATGGTTTTTGCGGTCGATTTAAATTCGTTAATATTTAAAGTTCTAAAGATACTTCATCAAGCTGTGGAACCTTTTGGCTTCCACTGTGCTTGCGGGCGTTTACACTTGACCATTATTGTCAATTCGTCATTTAAATTAATATCAAACAGATGGCAAAACATTCGGTACAACCTATAAAATAATGAAAGCAAATAAAAAGAGACAAATAAATCACGTAATGATACATCGTAGAAAATTATAAAATACTATTCATATTAATACTAAAACTACAACAATAAAACGTATGCCGAATAGGACTTCGCCAAAATCGATAGCCGTGCAGGCTATATTTATCATACGACCACGAGCTTAAAATAGAGGGCATCGAGTTCACTTAATGATACTATTGTAGGCAGATTATTCCCCTCGGATTTTTGGCGTCCGTTGGAACGATTTCACACTTTTAAACTTAATTAAAATTAATGTCATTACTCCGTGACGCATATTTGTTACTTTTGAGAATGTTTATGCTTTTATTAAATAAACAATAAATAAACGCTATACACTCAACGTCCCCCATTGTATCCTGTCGCGAGTCATGAAACATATACAACGACAAGAACTAACGCACCCAAACCGGATAACATGCCTGTGTGGTCAATAAAAACATCTGCTCCGGGCGGGAATCGCAACCGCGGCCTGTGGCGCTTAAGGTAGCTTCGCTACCGCTGCTCCACAACGTCGTCTTAAAAACTTTTTTGACTGTTTCCCATTTTTATGTTATGTTTATGTACAAACTTGCTCCGAATTTTCAAACTTTACGTTCACGAATCATTAATCAAGATCCTTCAAAAAACTTGTACCAAAAAATTCAACGTTAGAAGAGTCAAAGTTCATTTAATTGGAATAATAGGACCGAAACAAGTTCATTTTTGCAAATGAATCGTCAAATTTTAATGCAAAATTTTAGTGCTCTAACATTAACGTGGTCCAAATATGGCATTAATTCTTGTATATATTTTATTTTAACGAAAATCACAGCACTATGGGATAGTATTCGACAAATATATCCTGTTGCCAACTTCTACTATCATTAAACAAAAAATCTCAAGATATTATGAATATTAATTCGTTAAATGTCTCTAGAAAGCTTATGGGTTTAAACTTTACAATGTATCTGTTTTTTTAACTGGTATGAACCGAACTGGGGTGGGAAAGCGCAGCGTGTGTAGACCCCCGACAAGGTGGACTGATGACCTTGTAAAGGTCGCGGGAGTCCACTGGAGGTGGAGGTGGTGCAGAACCTGTCATTGTGGCACTCTTTGTGGGAGGCCTATGTCCAGCAGTGGACGTCTTTCGGCTGATATGATGATGATTATAATGAAGAACCGAACTAACTTGTATTAGCAGTATTAATCTTGATATCACAAACAAGGCAACGCAATAAGCCTGATTGTGTTTAATTCAAGCTACGGTGACATTTGGCTCAAGTTCCGTCCTAGATAGAACGAAGGGAACGGTAACACTATATTATACGGTATGCAAATTGTGTTGTGTGGTACAAGTAATAAGGACCACGGTTGACGACCGTTGTGGCGGTAGCGAGCCTGCCTTTAGTCTCAAAGGTCGCGGGTTCGTCCCACGGTGCCTCGGAGAACACGTTAATCTGTTGGTCTCAGTTGTTATCATAACATCTGATAATTAACCGTTTATAGGTAATTTGCTGTTATCCGATGTGTCTGCCTTAGGGTTGCGGAAGTCGGATGGCAATCGCTGTGAGTAAAAATTTATAACCTGTCAAATCAATGCTAAGAAGAAGAAGATGATTGGTGACTTAATTTTTATAGAGTGTTATTGACAAGTCACGCGATCAATAAAGCTAGACTTGACTACGACTGACTTTGGGTTTATTTCAAAACTAAAAAAAATTGTAAATAACTTTCGCGGTATCCTTGTCTAGTAATAAAGAATTAGATAATTATATCAGTTGTAACAATACATAATTATTTGGATGACCCGTACACATAAAACATAATAAATGAAATAATAATGAATGCTGCCCTTCAAGGGCTCACCTGTTGTTCAAAAAGTTAACAACTTTAATAAAATATCAGATGTGCTTCAAATATTTTGGACAGTTCCTTATATCTTGGCCCATGCTACATAGGGCCGAGATTCTCAACGGCCGGATCACGCACTTTACGACCGCAGACGGGCCACCACTGCTACTCCTCATAAATGTTACCCAATGCGCTATTTATAATTAGTTCCTATAGCTGCGGTGAGGCAGGGTCAATGAATATTCAATCACTTGAATTGTTTATAATTTTCCTCCCACTGCAATGTCTGATATTTAATATTCGTATAAATTTGATATTGTTTCTCGTTACAAATGGGCTGAATGTTATAGTCAGATTAAAATATAACTGAGTAATTAGGAGTAATAACAACGTCAATATCACAGTTTATACTCCTTGAAAATATGCGTCTACGAAAGAGGTAATAGACATAAAAAGTTTGACAACTTCTGGGATAAAGAATTTTTTGTTGGATCAATATAATTGTGGCAGCCGGGTTTACTATTTTAATATTATTCGAAGAGAATTTCTTCGTCAAAATGGCAAGCAAAACCGAATAAGTTATTCAAAGTCTCGTAGAGCGGTATTAAGTATTAACAATAGTAAAACCTTGCTTTGTTTAAGGAATTCATTCGCCACCGGCTTAAACTCTTACTATCTTCTGCCTTTTCTTCTGGTTCCTCTTCCTCTTTGTAACTTTTCTTACTCAACTTGCATTTTTAGTCTTTTAAAAACACACCATAACTTTAAACATGATGTACCTTTCGTGTGCGCAAATAATACATTATTAATAACCCTTAAAACCAAATACAAACTTTTTAAAAGCTATTCATCATTATCAAAATAAACACACTCCGCTCGGTACCCTAATTTATTCAAAGGCAGCATAAAAAACGCAATATGCGTTTTACAACCGTCCCTGACACTAATAATGGAATCGTAAAATATTTTATCTTTATTTTATTCAATTAAACGTAAACGAACTCTGGAAAATTACAATTTAATATCAGAAAAACGCAGAGGCTCTTTGAAATGACTGAAAGTCGTGAAGCTATTATTTCAAACGAACATTAGAAACGGAACGGTTGGGTCCTTGGGCAATTTACGAGCATTGCGTCTTATCTTCTATATTAAAGATTTCATTAAATCATGCGTCGGCCGCAATAAAACAGTTTGATACCACGTTTATGACGGTTCCAGCTCGGGTGACCGGCTTAATGACGTGTACGCATTGACCCCATGTTTGGGTAAAATGTGACTCAAACTTTAAGACTTTCCGTACCTAATTTAATATATTTTGACCGTTGATTTTATTTCACTTCACTATGTTTACTAAATAAATTTAAAATGTATTTTAAAAATAGTGTTTGTGTTGACCGCACGATGCTGCAGTCTGGATGGTTGCCCTTATGTTTATCTGTGATTCAAGACCTAGCACTAGGACAGCTGTTCTTTGGTTTTTGTTAATTTTACTACGTTGTGCTTAAATACTGTTGAGAATAGGTATATTACATTCTACGAATAGCAAATAACAGGGTCTAGCATTCTATAAGAATTTAACCCTGCGGATTACTAATACACGAAATGGTTTTATTAAAACCACGATTTTATTAAATCGTTTGTCTATCTCATAGTTTGACCAGTGCCAATTTTACAGCAATTTCAAAGCGAAACATAATTGAATGACAATGCAATATTTATTCTAAAAAAGTTAGATTAGGTTAGAAAAAGAAATTAACTGTTTGGTTACTTGTCGCATCTTTATAAATGCAACGGATATCAGATAGAAAGTCATTATCAATATTATAGTATAGTATATTATTTTACATACTTAACAGAAAAAGGCATAAGTTGTATGCACCTCCATTTAAAATTAACTAAAAAATATAAAATAAAATATATTGCCATAATGAATGGAGAACGCTATCGCTTATGAATTGGAAAGTTCAAAATATGTTATAACATTTTCATGTCAACAACTATTCGATATGTAAAATATTTGTCCTTATTACGAGGTATTATAGTTCAAAATTCCTTTGAGAATATTTCTGACAGAAGTCAGTACATTAATGACAAGCTCAGACCAATTACGATGGCGAATGTTGATTTATGACCCAGTGTGCTACTTAATGGATGACCATTTTGCGTAGCAATAGCTAAACTAAACTCCAACAGTTACAGATTCTATTCCCTATAAGTATCTGAGGTAAGACATTTTATTAACCATAGAAACAGTCAGTCTGGATCTGATCCTAATGGTTCTAAGCACCGTGCCCGGAGACAACGTCATGTAACCAATACCAGCTCGTACCTCTATTAGTAGGTTTCCGATTCTCGTTTTAAGGTTTGTAGAAACTAGTAGCATGTCAAGTCTCGACTAAGCAGATCCTCACAAAAATCATCGGAAAAAGGAGAAACCTGTTTCTATGAATGAAACTTATATTTCTTCTTCTTGATTTCTATTACTTTTTACTTCACCATAATTTTAGGGTGGAATGTCGATTCTACTGAAAATACCGAAATGGAGGTCCAGCTAGTTCGGAGATTAGAAATTGTATACTTTTATATGCATTCAGTTACAAGGCGTTATTATGATATTCCAAACATACACTTCAATTTTATTGCTTTGTATAGAATATTAGAATTCTGTTGAAAATGCATAATTATACTTTGACCTAAAAATAAAGTATTGACCTTGCAAATACGGAAGCTATTAATTAATTCAGTCATGCAACTATTTAATTTATAAACATTCTAGGTAATAAATTTATAATAGGCAATGAAATATTATATATAATAAAATACTTGGGTAGATATTTTACAATTTTATCCATTTGTGGGATAACTTGTTAGCTTTATATATTTAACGCGATTAAACGCAAAACAAATCAACTTTTGATTACATCCAATTTGCATTTACTACAGCATGCATCTTGTAATATTTACTTGTTACGAAATATAGAAATAAAAATAAGTGAAAAGAAAACAACGATCACATAAAAAATATTAGATTATTAAAGTGATTATTATTATTATTATAAAAAATATTATAAAATTGATCACCTGTTAACCACATATTAAAAGAGCCCACATTTTATGGTCACGTTTAAATATTCCCACAAACAAATCCAATAAACAAATCGGTACACGTTTTCTCACCTTCCGTAATAAAACTGACTGTTTATATCCCTTCCTGAATTAATCGAAACCCTTGAAGGTTCGGAAAATTCAAACGGAAGTAGCGTTAACCCCTAGGGCGTGTTTATAATTATTACTCGGATCTCGTCTTGGCCTAAAGAGCCCAGAGGGACGAAGGGGTGGGATTATTCTCTGTATTAATTAATGCTGGTAGTATTTTTGACAAAACGATGTTTCAAAAACGTATAGGAAATGCAGTTGAACCCCACACGGGCACGTGGTTATATATAATTGTGAACAAGACATACTCAACACAATATCGTTTAGTTTTTATTCAGCGAAATGTCACGAATCGAATGTTATCAGCATTTAATGTACATATGAATGTAAATAAAACTAGACTTTGAAATAAAATATTACATTTAGTTTATTTTTTTTTATTTGACTACGAATTTTGAGATTTCGATTGGTAATAAAAGATGTATATTTTTTTTGTAATTTAATAATAAACAATTACGAAAATTGAAACGAAAAGATTATAGACTTCGCTAATAATAATATATATACATTATAAAAAATTGAAAACAATAATAATGAAATTAGAAAATAAATCAAACAATTTGTCGTGTTCTTTATAAGTGAATATTATATAAACTTCTAAGTAAGGATCGATTTCAATATAAATTCCAATTACCCAGACAAACGACGAAAACAGAATCTGATTAAATTCATACAAAAGACCGCAGTCGGCTAGTAAAGTACACGCGACGATCTCTATTTTAGAAGGAAGACATAGATTATAAAATTAATAAACACGATTTCTTCAAATCTCTCAAAAAAACAGATGGCTACGTATTTGTTCTATTATACTCTCAAAAATGTTCTCTCTCTGCCTCACAATGGTTATTTTTTAAAAAAAATAACATAATATAATAAATTATAGAATTTTCATCATATATCCTATTCTCAATTGTTAAAAATGTCTCAATTGTTATAAATTGTTATAAAATTTTCAACAAACATGTTGATATATTTTTATTTTTTGTACCTGTTTTCGATAATATAACACATTTCTTTAAATGTCTTGTTTGATCCATTTTATGATATGTACATATATTATGGATAACTTATAATTGAATCAAGTGTGGTTTCGGTACAATCTTTAGTCTTTGCAGAAACCTCAGTCGCGCCACTCAATGCGAAGGTATTTTCCAATTACTCTCGAATCCTTCCATTTTCCCCTCGTTGGGAATTTTATTACATCTGTCCTTTTCTTATGATATATAAATTTGGATGTGCGAGCGAGATGAAGACGTTCAAGGTTTTGAGCCGGTTCACGAGTTAATTTTCAGCCGCCCAAGGCTAAGTCTCGACTCCACCTATCATACGTAAATTGAAAAGGTGAGTCCAACTATTTGTATTATTAGTTTTGTATTATTAGACTTGGACCCTCAAAGCAATGTAAAGGAATAAGCAATTAAACTAGGAGGCATTAGGTAACTTTAAATATAATGTATATAATTATAGCCTAAATTTCTTATTTTTGTGAAATTTTCACCATACAAAAGAAGTTAAATATCTACGTTCAAAGAAAAGTCGTCAGAGTCCTGAAGACCAGTGATCGTTTTGATGGGTCTAATTTAACCCCCGCAATACGTTTTAGTCTCTTAAGTCCACCTCAGGTTTATTTGTAAGACGCACTTAATTGAAAGGAGAGGTTAAGCTATAATATTAAATTTTATAGACGGTCCACTAAGGAGCAAACAATGTTTTGGTATACGTAAATATGTACTAGGTACTTTTTATCATACGATAATGTTGGCAAACGAAATATACAGTGTAAGACTTGATTAATGTATGTAGTCAGGTACCTAACCTATGTTGTTAGTAAGCCCGTGGTAACACCTTGGTGAGAGAATAAGAGAAGGAAAGAACTGACAGAGTGAAGGTTTGGACATTTATCATTGTAGTTATAGTACGTATATACCTATACTGCTACATCACGTTGATATTCTATGTAAAGGTAACTTCTACAGTCGAACCGGCCCATTCATTCATTTTCCCGACCGGTAACAGCATGACACTACTATTCTAATAAGGTAATACAAATTTTCTTTGGTAATTTATAAATTTTAACTAAAATGATTCAGTTCATACATAGATGAAGAAATATCGACATGATCCCTGAATTTAAGAACCGCTTCAAACGGCTTAGCGCTAAAAAGCAAAAAAAAATTATTTCATAACGGTTTGCAAAAGTAGTCACCGCGGCCTACAAACCCTTGTAATACTTGTGGTACTTGAAGTATCACATGCACGTTGCCAACCTAAGAGATAGAGAGAATGGATGAGAATCGAAAAAAGGAAAGATACAGAGGGTGGGAGATTGGGCCTGTGCTCTCACTCTTACTAGTACCTGCTGGTACTGTTACTTTGGCCCTACTACTGAAATTTTGAACGCTGATTAAATAATGGAAATATGTTACTTTTAAATAAATTGTTGTAACTTAATCTACAAACTAATATCTTTAAGAAAGATAGGTAATATAATTCCCGTTGGACTCCGTTTCTAAGACAAAGTTAATTGAAATGGTCGGCTACGTAATGATATTAAATTTTATTGTCGGTCAGCTACGTGCCTGCCGAGGGAACGTTTAATCCGATCTTTATGAAGGTACTCCTTGCCTCCTTTGGTTTGTTTGTTGAGGTATTTTGGAAAGGAATTTTTGAAATCTTAACAGATATTGATCATATATTTCAAAAGTTCATTACGAAAGGCCCAAACATAGAGGCTTCTATAAAAGAAGCTCGTTTAATGATTTCAGATTAAAATTCAATATCTCAGCTCAAATGCCAAAATATATTGTTTTAACTGTCTATCATGAAAAAAATAAACAATATAAGTTTGTCAGTGCGATAATCTTTTACAAGAATTCAAGTCAATATACGAATTATTTAATACACAATCTAAATGCAATCCGATTTCTGCTAATGATCAGTTAAAAAGCAAAGTATTCTACAAACGTTCGAAAGAAACTCTTTGCGAATTGAAACAACGAGCGCAAAATAATAAGGGCGAGATAATGAATATCTCAGGGGATGTACACAAATAATCCACTTTGTTCCGTACGTGACCTCGGATGAGCTGCTAATTATAACATATAGGCTTACAGGCGTTGAAAGAACGTGACCCTTAGCTTCTGCGAAGATTTAGTCCCTCGGAACTACTGTGTTATTGTTATGATTATAATTTAGTGTTATTTATTTATTATAAAAGTAATATGAATAAGATAAAGATAACCTTCAAATCTGTATAAGATCATCTGCCTGCAACTTTGGCCGCGGTAAAAAAAAATCAAAATCAAATATTTTTATTCAATATAAAAAGCATTACACTTATTTGTTGAAAGTCAGATTCGACCACTGGCTCCAAAATTAAACCTCTACTTGATAAGAACTGGCGAAACAAACTCAGGGGTTTTATATTTTTTTAACATGTATTTTTTTTAAACTGATATTAGTTTAAATTTAAATATTATAATCACTGAAAAGCCTGGAGTGACTGTCTCATTCCCAAGGCGTGGTGTCTTCAAGGTATTCACCAATTTTATAATAGCCATTACCAAACAAACGTTCTTTGAGCTTTTTTTTTAAATTTATTTATAAAAAGTTGCTGAACGCTTTCTGTGATCGTATTGTAAAACCGTATACAGTTACCCTTAAAAGAGTTACTAATTTTATGCAGTCTGGTAACTGGCATTGTTAATTTATGTTTGTTGCTAGTGTTGATGTTATGATTATCACTACATTTTGTAAATTCATTGATGTTCTTATGTACATTCATAACATTTTCTAGAATGTATTGAGAAGCAACAGTCAATACATTAATTTCTTTAAATTTCTCCTTTAAGGAATCTATACAACCAAGATTGTAAATTGCACGAATAGCTCACTTTTGCAGCACAAAAATAGTATTTACAGTATTTACATCAGCCGCGTTACCCCAGAGTAAAATTCCATATGACATAATGCTATGGAAGTAACTAAAATAAACTAGTTTGGCTGTTTCTACATCTGTTAATTGTCTAATTTTTCTTACCGCGAATGCTGCCGAACTAAGTGTATTCGCCAATTTAGCAATATGGGGGCCCCATTGTGGTTTAGAATTTACAGTTATTCCAAGAAAAACTGTAGACTCCATAATTTCTAATACTTCTCCATTCAATATTACATTAGACTGAACTTGTCTCACATTGGGCATTGAAAATTTAATACATTTAGTTTTTTTTACTATTCAATAGTAAATTATTGACACTGAATCAATGAAGTACCTTAGAAAGAGCATTGTTTTCATCGTCGTAATTAATACTATGTCTTTTAAGGTTAAAAATAAAAGAAAAGTCGTCAGCAAACAATACTATTTCTTAGGCTCCTTCCACACAATATGGTAAATCGTTAATGTAAACAAGAAAGAGAAATGGGCCGAGAATGGAGCCCTGTGGGACTCCCATATTTACATTTGTACCTGGTTATCTCTTACTGTTTACGTCGACCTTCATATTTTTCTTATGCTATGTTGCAAGTTGGAAATAAGAAGATCGAGCGCAGTGTTACGTATACCGTAGTGCTTCAACTTCCTGACTAACGTCTCGTGTTGTACGCAGTCAAAAGCTTTAGATAAATCACAAAAAACACCAAGTGCATCCCGTGACTCCTCCCAGCGGTGACCTTAGAGATTGGCTCCAGAAAGAAATTTAAGTAAATAATATACATCTATACCGAATTTAAATTTGACGACGTTGTGGCGCAGCGGTAGCGAACCTGCCTTAAGCGCCACAAGTCGCGGGTTCGATTCCCGCTCGGAGTATAATATGTTTGTATTGACCATGCAAGCATGTTTTCCGGTCTGGGTGTATTTGTCCTTGTCTTTGTATTTGTTTCCGGACCCCAGACACAGGATATCACTATCCTAATGGGGGCCGTTGAGTGTGTTGCGTTTATTATTATTATTTATTAAATTGAATACGTCCTGTTGCACGTTTTTACATAGTCAAATCCGTTCAGCCGTATATGCGTGATGGAGTAACAAACATCCAAACCACCAATTATCCAATCTTCCGAACATTCAAACATCTAAACTTCTTAAAAAAATATTATATTATAGCCTGTTTCTATTTTGCTGAAGCACTTCTTACGTATAATGCAGTCGCAGACTGGGCGCACTAGGCAGATGGTTCCTGATATGTTAACAATTTCCCAGTAATCAGTGGATATGTAAAACAACTTATATACTACTAAAATTCATAACATTTATTATGTTATTAATGTCTAGCAACTTATGAAATATGAGAAAATGTGATTTTAGTATAAAAACCATTAATTGAAAACGGTATATTATACGATTCAAGTGTAATATTGTATTTGATGTAATAATATCGGGATATCGGGATATAATTACCAGAATGGCTATTGTATCGTACAATTGTATTACACGTCAAACTTTGATTTGTTACATCTAATTTCTAATCGAAATGCCAACGTCCGCGCACACATATTTCAGTCCATTCAGTTAATAATATGTAAATTACGATATTATATCCCGCTTGGAGCAAATGATTGTTATAAATATCTGTTTCGGTCTATGCGTTTGTCCTTGTGAGACTCTCAATCATGCCTCGGAGAGCACGTTAAGTTGTTGGTTCCGTTGTTATTATAACATCTGAGAATAATCGTTAGCTCTTGATAGGTAATTTACTTATATGCAATGAGGTACTGGTTCGCCCTTTGAGTTGCGGAGGTCAGATGGCAATCGCTCTGTGTAACCTATCAAACCCGGATAAGAGTAATAAGCAGAGCCTGAAAATACCGGGATAGTACTAGGAAGACGACGAATTTTATTTCACATAAAAATTGTTATACACGTCACTTTTATTACTTTTCATTTTCTCTATATATGCAAAAATTGTAGTTCATTATACAAACGTTTAAACAAGTTAATTTTATCACTAACTGTGTCTGTGTTATACACTAGTCAGTAATTCTAGTTCGCTGAATGAAATTTAAGCTCTAATGAGTATGTAATCATACATACAAATACATACATTGGAGTATATTATTGTAGTGACTCATAAATACATGTATCAACAGATTATATCACGTAATTACGACATACGTAAACTTTATCGCTATCCGTGTAGCCGTGTTTTACACACGTCACTAATGCTGAATCTAATCAAAACACTGCCGGCCACATTACGCAAACCGTAAAACACAAATCGCATTAGGAAAGGGTTGGCCGCTTTGACATACTCCGAAACAACTGACCTGGTTTGGTGCCTGTGACAGCGACGATAAATAATTAAAAAAAGTGCGGCAGAGGGATCCCGATCTGGGAACGAAATTTCTTACGTTTTTCTTAAAATCCGAAGGTAATTCGAAATTATAAATTATAAATAAATCTGTATATTGCAATAGGTTACATGATAAAAAGAAGGACAGAGAGAGAGTTGCGCAACCGGCTGCGCACTCACTTGCTCGTGTGCTCATTTGCTTGTTTGAGTAGGCTCGATACCCACACGCGCACTCACACACAGCATACGGCATTTCATTACGTGTATAGTCTGTTAAATGTAAGTTGAACCATGCGCAGTAACACGTTTTTCGGTATCAACCGTATGCGGTATGAAGGGGGCCGCGTAACTATAGCAACGCGGCGACGCTACACCCGATTAGTACACACAGAGACAGTTTTTAAAGATGTACATTAACCTTTTTCTATACTATTTATTTGTTTTATTCTATTTAAGTAATTAATAACGATAATAAATAAATAATTAATTGAATTTAGAAGAAATAATAACTATATTATATACTAAATTCCATGTTCCCACTTTATAAAAAATCGATTTAAATAAGACGAAATCAATATATTTGTCTAACATTTTTGTTCATTAATGTACCTGCGCAGAAGCGGCCATTTTGGTTCAAGTTACATTTAAGGAACTATACGATTTCTACTAAAACGCACTACCCCATAGCCGCGATAGGGAACTTCATTCCAAACAAAACTTATAAACCACAGACTCCATCCAATCTCCATTCCGCTGTCCAATCCATGTATATGTATCATATTTCTATGAATTTTATTAGAAGATTATATACAAAAGTCATGCATCATAAATAAATACGTAAATAATATTTGTTTAAGGACTTAAGCCATCGAAATCTACTTTCATCTAGCACTTTAAGCACGCCCAGTGGTCGATCGTAAACAGTTTATGACGAAACGCCGGCGGCGTAGATTACAATCGTACATTTTTTTTATAATGTCATTATTTCTCCATCGCCTGTAAATAAAGTATTTTCGTATTTCTCTCGTACGTAACAACATATTATGCATAATTACAACTTTCAGTTACAGCTATATAAAAGCATCAAAAAGTTAATAAAGATGAAATTATTATTCTTTATTAAAAATATAATAGGTATAGCGGCTTTACTTTTATAATGATATACATAATTTTCTCGTGATCTAATGTAGTTATACAATTCATTTGAATCTTTTTTCTATATAAAAGGCGACAAACGGGCACGAGGACAACTGATATTAAGCGATCACCACCGCCCATGAACAAATGCAACACCAGAGGGCAGGCAGGTGCGTTATCAACCTTTAAGGAAGGAATAGGCTCTTCTGTTGAAGGTTCCTAGGGGGTATGGGTTCAGAAAGACCACCGGCGGAATTAGGTCTTCAGACATCGAGGTGATAATATTATAGTCAAATAAAATTTCGAGACATCACTCTCAGAAATAAATATTTGATCTTAAACATAATTTAGCGTCTTATAAATATTCGCTTTTACTGAATTCGGCACGCATACGGTTCTTCCGGAGCCACGATAAAATTAAATTAAATACGCATGTTAATTGAACATAACAATTAACAAGTGGACGCAAATAAGCAATACCATGTCAACCCACACAAATGTCATTTCGAGAAAAACGCATTTGAAAATTTTTAACAACTTGCTTTATATGATTTTTTATGTATTGTCAAGTTTTTGGCAATTTTAGATTTATGTAAGTTATTTTACTTATTTTGACAAAAAATAAGTATACAAACTGCATATTTCGTATATAATATAACCCAAAACGTTTAACATAATACATAAATTTCATGATTAAAAATGGCGTTTTTAGAATTCTGCATATATAACTCAGTTTTTTCAATTTTGTGGGTTGACATGGTATTGCTTATTTGCTTCCAAGTATGTACTAATTAAAACAACAAAGGACTGGTCATATGTTTCAGTGGTGGTATGAAACATAAGTAAAATCATAAATTAAATATTATACGCTTTCAGTAGTGCTGTACGCTAATAATTTCGAGTGACATTTGATACGGCACTACGAGTGTCTCGTGTCTTGATGATATGGATAATAAAATCTTTACTGTCAAATACCATGAAGATGTTCTAAGCGCTATATTTATTAGTAGATTAGCTGTGCCCGCGGCTTCGCTTGCCTGGTGTACCGATTTTTCTTTATTGCACGGAACTAAGTTTCTCTTTATAATATAAGCTATCTGCCAGTGAAAGTCCAGTTAAAATTGGTCAAGCCAGTATGTACATATGCATTTAGTTGTTAGTTGAAATCCTGTTAATTTGGAATTACAAGTAGACACTTTTCAGTTTTATTTATTTGTATGTATATATATATAAACCCATAACTTTAATGCCAGCTGTACTTCTTCTTACCGTGTTGATAGTGGCCAACTTAGTGTCAGAGTTGTTCAGGTCGCCTATTAAAGCCTCTGACATGAATTTTCGATAAATATCAACTTGATAACAGCTGGGATCGAAGTTTTACGTACTCAGATGAAATACCACCATTTGGTCATCAATCTATTTATTGACTAACTGCGCCTAAAGTTGCTTAGCCCACGGTTCGTGTACCGATACGGATAACGCATACCTATGACTTTTTTTGTTACATTATCTCATGCATTCTTCAACATGATCTAACTATATATTTTAATCTCAAAAATATAGGAGAAAATTAGAATGAATAAAAACTTAGACAATATTAAAAGATAGATCGAATCGAAATAAATCGAATTAAATTAATTTGAATTTGCTGTTGTTGGGATAACCTCTTTCACAGCAGAGATTATTTCACAAGTGCAATCAGTCACACTGGTAGTAGGTATTTTGTTGCAAGAGGCCAGCTAGGTAGGTACCACCGCATTACTGTGTTCCGGTTTGAATGAAGGGCACTATAGGCTTGTGAAATTATTGGGCAAAGGCGATATAAGAACCAATATCTCGAGGTTGGCAACGCGTCATTTGTACCTACTAATGATGCTCCAAGCGCTCATACCAACTGTAATTGCCAACTTATAACATAAAAAGCAGTAAAATTATTAAATAAGTTCATTTAACATCCAACTGGCAATCAGCTAAAACAAAGCAATCAAATACAGAAAAGTTGAGGTGGAAGTTTAAATTAGACGAGGAAGCTGTGGTTAAAGAGCTTACGAACATGGACTGGTCGGACATTCATAACTGCCACTGCACTAATAACGCTGCACAAATCCTCACAAACTCTATCTGTAATGTAATACAGAAACACTCCATCCCTACTAAAATCAGCAGAAGTAAGTATACCTTAAAACCATGGATAACCACTGGCTTAATTAGATGCATGCGGCACCGTGACAAGCTTCACCTTGCTTCCCGCAACAACCGGCAAGACAAAACCTGTCGCTTAATTTATACCAGGTATAGGAACTTTTGCAATAACCTTTTACGAAAACTTAAGACTGAATACCATAGCCGACTTATCCAGAATACCCAAGCCAATCCAAAAAAGCTGTGGTCAACATTAAGAACAATAATAGAGCCCGGTCACCAAACTAACAAATCCTCCCATTTAATAAATAATGCAAGTGACCCTACCGAGTCTTTGGATAAGTGTAACATACACTTTACGAACTTGGGTAAATATCTTTCTGATTACATTCTCTCTAACATTTCAGAGTCACAGGAGACCCTTGCTCAAAAATTTAGACCACGTAAAACCTCACCAAATTCGCTGTTTCTACGCCCAGCTTGTAAATCCGAAATTACTCAAATAATTTCTCAATTTAAATCTGATAGTGCTCCTGGCCCTGACGGTATTAATACTCGAATACTCAAACATGTCAAAGCTCAAATTGCCTCTCCTTTAACACACATTGTCAATTTAAGTTTAGAATCTGGGACTTTCCCAGATTGTTGGAAAGTCGCAGCAATCAGCCCTATACATAAAAGTGGACCCACAAACTCACCTGACAATTACAGACCTATTGCCTTATTAAATATTCTCTCGAAAGTCTTGGAAAAGGTGGTTAATTCTCGTTTAGTCTCATTTCTGGAAAATAACAAAATTATATCCGACAGGCAATTTGGTTTTAGGAGGGTAAATCGACGGAGGATGCAGCTGTGGCTCTCGTAAATTTCATCTCTTCTGCTATAGATTGTGGAGATCACTCTATAGCCATCTTTATCGATTTAGCGAAGGCTTTCGATACTGTGTCGGTAGCTCTTTTACTTAAAAACTCGAGGCAGGGGTGTTAGAGGAATTACGCTTGAGTGGTTTCGCAGTTATCTCAGTAACCGACGTCAATTTGTAAAAATTGGCAGCGACTGCAGTAGGACGCTACCCATTAATCTTGGAGTCCCTCAGGGTAGTATACTTGGCCCTACTCTCTTCATCCTTTACATCAATGACATACTTGAAACCCCTCTTACAAATGGTCAAGTTATATCATATGCAGACGACACAGCTATCATATTTCGTGCCGACACTTGGCACAGAGTGTATCAGCTTGCTGAGGAAGGCTTAGGTCGAATAGCTCAAGCTTTCAGACTCAACTTATTAACCCTCAATGCTAAAAAAACTAAAGCAATTCCTTTCTTTAAGACTCTAGCCTCTAAACCTCCTCATAACCTTAAAATAAAGATACATACATGTTCTCAATCGTTTTCACTCACAACTTGCACCTGTCCATCTATAGAGTCATCTCAATCAATTAAATATTTAGGCATAACGCTTGACGAAAATTTGTCTTTTAAACCACACATTCAAACGCTTTCTGCTCGCATCAGGAAACTCATATTTGTAATAAAAAGACTCCGCGACTGCACACCTATCGAAACTCTCAAAATCGTGTTTCATGCCCTCTGCCAATCGGTCTTACAATATGGAATATTGGTTTGGGGAGGAGCCGGTAAATCTGCATTTATTGATTTAGAGAGAGCACAAAGGGCAGTTATTAAAGTTATGTTAAAAAGCCATTTCGCTACCCAACAGATTCACTATATAGTGAATTTAATGTTTTAACTGTTAGACAGCTTTATATTTTCAAGGCCACATTGGCTGTTCATAAACAGCTGAAACTTAGACCCGATTATCAGTCATTAGCGTCAAAACGGATTTTCGTTGTACCTCGTCCTATTTCAAAGTCCCTTCTTGCTAGGCGCTGTCCCAGTTTTATGCTCCCTCATATCTATAATAGGGTAAACAACATGTGTCATATTGTAAATCTTCCAATGTCCTTGTGTAAGCGAAACTTAAAGAAATGGCTTTTATCATTAACCTATGACAAAACTGAACAAATAATTGTAAGTTGTTAATCTTATCTTACTACACACACTAACAGCACACGCCCTCACACATAAACACGCACAACTACACACGCACTCACACATACACATACACACACATACACATATACACACACTCACACTTAAGCATACATAAACACGTACAGACTTCAGCCTATTAATTAGTCCTATTCGTTATTTTTAATTTTTTTCCTGTTTTCTCTTTAATTTTGTTATTTTGTAAACATTAATTTTTGTTCCCAAAGTTTGCAACATACTTGTTTAGTTCAAACCTACCTGCCTAATTTATGGATACGATTGTTTTAGATAATACACAACTCTGGTTCTCAAGTCACAGGCTGTCGCCTAGTTTGAGAATCACAGCCTACTCACATTTTATGTATTTCTGTGTTAGTACTAAGGGATAATTTAAGAGAAATGTTGTTACGAACTTTGTTAAGCTTAATAAATATTATTCTTATTCTTATTTTATTCTTAGCTTAATAGCACCATAGATAAATAAATAAGTCTAGATTTAATCTTATATACGTCGTGTAATAAATAGATAATTGTGATTGTTTTGTAGACACAATCAATATACCCCGTAAAGCCAGACGTATATTCAATACGTTTCTCGCAACATCTCACACCAAGTGACATCTCACTTAAAGTAAAATGTAAGAAATAAGATAAATATCTTTAGCTCCAAAACCGCACTCCGGTCACGTAGCATCCGAGCTAGACTAGTAGAAACCCGCAGGGATATTCAATCATGATCGCGGTGAATTACGAAATTTTCCAGTTATCGAGCTTGAAATTTAATATTTAAGCAGTTTCTTAGTTAAAGAATTCTCTATTAAAAGAGTTTATTTCAAGCTACAAAATTGAAATGTCTACTACTCTGGTTTCCGTAACTCGGATCAAAATGTGCCACGGACGCGAGATATGAACGAAGTTTCTTCAATCCACTTCACACTATCATTTTCCACCATAATTTTCATTTCATAAAATAAACCTTTTGCCACCCCATCCAAAAGACCCATATCCATTTACTAAATATCATAATATCGGAGAGACCACAAATTAACTCGAAATTGTTTTTCTTTAATTCGCTTTTTAAAATACCTACGTAATGTAAAACGATAAGTCAAAGGAAAACAGGAAACAGCGAATCATTCAGGGGTTCCGGAAGTGGTGCGGAGACGCCGCGTGAGCCGAAACTACAGATTCAATTATTGCTCTCATTGCGCCTCACAGAGTAGCTTGCACATAGAAACGGAGAACCGCTAAGTAATTTTGTCGTGGATACTATAAAATTATGTTTTTTATGTAACTAAGTTGGCAGCAAGCATTCGGCCCACCTGATGGTATGCGGTTACCGTAGCCTGTCAGCGCTTGTCTATATTTTACGCATTTTTACGGTTTTACGCATTACCAACCTCGAGACATTGCGGCGGTATAGTCACATAACATTAGGTGAGCTCTCCCATTAACATAAAAAGGACGAAAATTTATTTTAAATTTTCAAAGAATTTGATAGTACTATATCACTATACAACATAATATTATTATTATCTGATACTTAAGTAAAAAAAAAATTAAAAAGAAGAAATATAAATAAGGGCTATCTATATTAGTCTACGTTCAGAACAAATGACCGTAAAAAGTTGGACGATAAATTGCTTTTGAAGGGAAGTCGTTGCTGAAGTAATGAGTGAGGGTTTTTGTTTAAGAAAAATCGGATGACTGAGATTCTTCGATAGTCGTTCGACACTAGCCAAGCGGAGACGCTTTGTTCCTTGGAAGCCATCACCAAAGAATAATTGCAAAATGTAAAAACTTTCACCATTGTAAGTGTCGCCGGTCACGTATTTAAAAAAGTTAATTGTTTATAATTATGTATTGCAAATAAACAATCAAAAGGAGATTTGGATTTTTAGTGTAGGCATGTATTAAGAATAGATAAGTAAATCAAAATCGGCCGAAAGGGTCGGAATGGACCCTATGAGTAGCACTCACCGCTATCCGGGACGTGACGATCCCATCGCCCGCTGTTGGGATAACCTCTGTCACAGCAGAGATTATTCCACCAATGCAATCAGTCACACTGGTGGTAGGTCTTTTGTTGCAAGAGGCCGGCTAGGTAGGTATCACCGCAGTATCAAATATTCTGCCGCCAAATAATAGTGCTTAGGCATTACTGTGTTCCGGTTTGAAGGGCACTGTAGGCTAGTATAATTACTGGGCAGAGGAGCTTTAAGAACTAATATCTCGAGGTTGGCAACTCGTGAGTGGCACCTACTAATGGTGTTGCTTGCGCTCATAGACTACGGCAACCGCTTACCATTAGGTCCGTATGCTTGTTTGCCAACTTGTAACATTAAAAAAATCTTTAAAGAAGCTGATGGTTACTAATAGTAACCAAAAAAACGTTGCAAAAACTCATGTTTATAATGCGGTTGCTGGTCGAATCGCCAATTGAACAATTGGCCACTTCAGGACTTTAATTTTATGACCACTTACAAATTTCGGATCTCTACAATTTTTATAATTAAAATATACGTAATTACAGTATAAAATTTATAAGTAGTGTAAAAATATCGAATACCTTTGTAATGTATTCTGAATTTACTACTCAAAACATCTTTATTTACATTACTTACTTTAGGTAAATTCTGTATTTAGTAGATATGGCAAATCATTTCTTTGTCTTTAACCTTTAAAATTTGAACTTTATGTTTGATACATTTTAAAGCCGTAAAGTGGTTGTTGTATTTTTGTCCTTTGACGTCATTAATACAAGCTTTTTTATCTGTATTTTGAATGTATATGACACAAGACATTGACATTTGTTAGTAATTTTAATCTGCGCGCTGACTGTCAAACTTATTTACATTTCTCAATCAGAAAATTACTAAAAACTTGGTGTAGAAAACAGTATTACAGTACTCAAAATGAGCTGCTTTGATAATATATCTATGCCGAACTGTGTTTGGTTCGAGAGTGGAGAGAAAAGAAATGTACTATCTTCAATATTCGCTGGCTTACTGGTTTGTAATATATTGATGATTCACTACGTATTTTCCTTTTGTAATTGCAGTATATTAGAAACTGTATTATTTCTTTATTACCTATAACTACTTAATTTTGCTATTATAATTATGTTATTAATGTACTATAAATGTTTAATTAATCAGCGATCAACCCATATTTTGACGTTCTTTGTTTTTATAAGCTATAAATTAACAGATAAAAAGATTATCTTGTATTACCATCTAAGGGAAAACATTTTTATAAAAAGTATAGTATACCGTTTGACTTTAAACCTTGGTAAGCTTGGACCCTTTTTTATCATTAATAAAAATAATATTCCTAGTATTTACTGGGTTCCACCTATCTCTACTCTAAAACATAGTTTTATTGTTACCATTTTGTCATAAAACATAAACAAAATGTTATCTTTTACTCGCTTTTCTTTGCAGTTCTTTACAGGTTGGTGGTTCATAATTGATGCAGCATCCGTATATCCCGGAGACTTACCCAATGCAGCTCACGTTTGTGGTGTGATGGCCACATTATCCCTTGTCATGGTCAACTCTGTGTCTAATGCACAGGTAATAAAACACTGTATTGCAATAACTTTCAATTAGTATAAATTCAAAACTAAGGATACCTTTGCCTTGAGTAAAGATGTGAAGACTTTCATAGCTGGATGAACTCACTGGTTGGAAAACAATCAGTAGGTAAACAAACTTTAGGCGTGGTCAGTCTATGGATAAGCTATTGCATAGTGGTATTTCAACTGAGTGTTTCCATGCTTATAAAGGCATGTAAAAAGTGAGTCCTGTCTGTTATCTATATACAAGTGGTTAAGTCAAGACAATGGCTTATAATAATGGCAATATTTTTTTAGAACATTATATAATAAAATAATTTTAGAGGTGCTAAGTAAAATATCAGCACACAAGGCCCCAACTACTGAAGAAAATATTGTATAGAATTTTTTTTTATATTTTGCTGTTTAGTTTTGAAGTCGGTATTTTTTTCTAAGAATTATTTTATTCTATACTTTTTAGTTACAAATTTAACAAACATACTTAATGCAAATTTAAGACATATATGTTTTCTTATGGATGCCATTGTCAGAACTGGACAAAACTGGACAAATGAAATTAAATGGAACCACACAAGCTTTCAAATAAAAAAATAATCATACAAATTGGTTCACCCAGTTAAAAGTTACGATGTAAGAAACATAAAAAAAGAAAAAATACAGTCTCAAAATTGAGAA
This sequence comes from Hestina assimilis, assembly GCA_023373885.1. Classification (NCBI taxonomy): domain Eukaryota; kingdom Metazoa; phylum Arthropoda; class Insecta; order Lepidoptera; family Nymphalidae; genus Hestina; species Hestina assimilis. Next base: position 8,789,665 of record CM041747.1, on the reverse strand, counting down.
CCTCTTCCCTTTCAGTATCCTTGGATCAGTAAATTTGCGAGTTTGACTTTAGTTGAAAAGAAAATAATAATTAATCAGTAATTACGTAAATAAAATTGGAAAAATTACAAAAAGCTATATATACAATTATACAATAATGTTAAGAAAGTCAATTACAGTGACTTTTATACTGGTATATTTATGATACTATATAATGATATACATACGAGTGTTCAAAATAAATCTTGGTCTCTAATATTGTCATCTATATAGTAGTAGTAGAGTTATGCTCCCCCAGAAAAAATGGGCCAGCTCGATCAGGAAAGTACCCTCTCACAGAAAATTGGTGTAAAGTAACAGTACTGTTGGGTCTTATAAGATGAGCGAGAGCACCAGGGCCCACCCCCTCTGTTCCCTTCGTTTTTCCCTTCTCGTCCCTTCCCATTTCTTAGGTTGGCAAACCTTCAAAGGCTCGTACGTTGCGGTGACTACTTGCCATCAGGCGGACTGTATGTTTGTTTGCCAACCGCCATGGAATTAAAAAAATATTAAAAATCCATTTATGTCAAAATTTCTTATCTAGTATATTATTCCATTCCAAATTTCCAATAGATAAAAAATTTATGTTACTAATGTAAGTTATTTGTAATATTTTCAGGTTCGTGGTGAAACCTACACTGGTGGCTGTATGGGGCCTCGTGGTGCTCGGCTTTGGTTGTTCCTAGGCTTTGTTGTGGGCTTTGCGTCTCTCATTGCTGCCTGCTGGATATTGTTTGCAAACTATGTAAATGCAGGTATAGTATTCATTTTTGTATACTTTTTTAAAAGCATAATTTATTCCATGATATCTATCATTTTTAATTAATTCTATTTCGACTTTATGAATGGGCCAATAAATAAATATGTTAAGTTTATGGGTATAACATATATATTTTAAAGAATCTATTGTATATTTTTAATCTTGTTTAATATTTATTATTAAAAGGTAATATTTCATTGACAGGCAGCAACAAGCACACTTGGCCTGGAGTGAGCCTATTCATGCAAAATGCATTCATATTTGCCGGCTCTTTAGTATTCAAATTCGGTCGCACTGAAGATGTTTGGGGTTAAAAAAGTATTTATTTGTTATAATTTTAATAATTTGCTTGTAACAATCTCACTATCACTATTAAGGTAGCCAAATACTAAAATCTTTACAAACAATCAAGTTGAATGTTAACAGGATAAATATAAAGCTATTGTTTCATATAGTTTGAGTAATAAACTATTATATTTTAAATAAAAAATATTTTTGTTATAAATTTTTACTCCAAAGTACCATGTATATGAGATTACCTTGTTTTTGTTATTAATACAATTAATCTACAACTACTAACTACTCCAAACAGAAAATCATTAAATTTTTGAGTCGTGGGCACTTAATTTTTTTTATTGTAATGATTTTTAACTGATTTTATTTGATCCCAAAACTGAAAATATTTTAATCAAAACTAATATTTAATCAAATTTTACATAGTTTATAGTTGTTTACATAGAATGGGTTTTAATTCTATCCGATAATAGTTAAGTATTTCTTTAAAATATATTCTTTATCAAAATAAATTAATAAATTTAAAGAGTAACACAATTAACAAAAAAATGTAATATCCTTTATAATTACTGTAAAACTAAAAGATAGTAATGGTTATGTGAATCTTCTATTTATAGGTAAATAATACAAATAATTCTGTTAATTAGGCGATATATTTACATTTAAAATACAGATACATTGTTTTTTTTATAAAACAATATAAATGCCTATTTAATATTCTATGTTCAGAGTGCATTTATTCAAGTGTATTATTGTTTGGTCATCGATTTTTTAACATTTCACACCAAAACACACATGTGTAAATGCTATCTTTGAACATATTGCTAGAATAAATACAAAATGAATACAATAAATAACTATTGCTTTGGTATTCCTTTATAATAATTATTAAATATAAATAAACACTTATTATTTTAAATTTGAGTATTGAGTTTTATTTCAACAAACATATGGCACTTAATTTTTAGATCTTAAGTACTTAAATTCTACTTCCTCGTATGATTTAAAAAGGGGCTGTTATTTTTTGATAACACGACAAGTAACTCATAAATTAAAAACTTAACTCAAAATTATTTTTGTGTTGAGGGAATTTTCGCACGATTTTGTTAATAAATGTTATCTCCGGTTGCACAAATTCTACCACCCTCACCGTCTGGCAAGCATATTTGGTCAGGATCACACTGTCCGTTTCTGAACTGACAGGCGTTATTTTGAGCTGCACACTCTTCAGGCGCAATGGCCACTCCATACGGTCTTGTAGCAGTGGCGATTGGAATCTGTCCCTTTTGGTGAGTCAGTAGGTTAATATACTCAATCTTAAATCTGAAACAAAATTCATTTTTTCACGTTTGGACGAGGAATGGAGGATTCACCAGGAAAATTTGTACTGCTCGACGATTACATTTAATAAATAATTGTTAAAAAAAAAACTATAAAACACGCTTTAAAGAAATCCAACTAAAAAATGATATAAATAAGAAAAAAAATTTATTTTATTGTAAAAAAAAAAAGCGTATGGTGCATATTCAAAATTTTATTGACAGATATGAGTAGGATTATCATAATATCATAAAATACATTTTCTTATTAATTTTTATTTTGTAGTTGGATTTTTTAAATTATTATATTATTGTCGGTCCTTGATAAGTATGCAAAATTTCGATTTAATCCGAGGTTTTAAAGGAAGTCAAAATTATGTTTAAAGTTTCCGTTACGTACATATTGTGAAGCTAATAAATCGTGTTATAAAGGATCTATAACTTACGTTTTCCAATCACTCCAATAGAGATTGTCTCTATATATTGCTAGACCAAATGGATATGAGCAATTTTCAGCGATGACTTGACTTTCTAAGGTGTTGATACTGACACATCTAATAATAAAAAGCCCTGCGTCGGTATAACAAAGCCGGTCTCTAGACCAGTCAATAGCCAGAGAGTTTGGTAATTTTACGTCTGGTTTGCTCACCAATATACCTCTCTGAGAACCGTCCATATAAGCCCACTCGATTTTTGGACCAGCGCGATTCCAATCTGTCCAGAAAATCTTCCTGTAAAATATTTTTTTTTTCATTATAATTGTTAATTTGCATTTTATTTTATTGTTATTTCATGCATACTTACCCTTTACCAGGATGAACAACAATGTCACGAGGATTAAATATGCCGTCCTTTTTAAATAATACTTTTCTTATTTTCGTATCTAAGTTTGCTACTTCGATTGTTAGTTTTTTGGAATCTGTCCAAAATATATTTCTTGCAGCCCAATCTACAGCTATTCCTTCAGGAGATTGTACATCTATAAAAAATATGTATAAACTGACAACGGCTGAATATTCAAATTCATCAAAAGTTAACGAAATCTTACCCACCATATGACAAAAACTGTTCGAAATCGGAGCCATCATAGGTTACTCTCTTAATGGCACTCGTACCTACATCACCCCAATAGATTTTTCCTGCCAGACAGTCTACATCGATTCCAACTGCAATTTGATATGCAACGGTATTTATAGGAGTCGCGAAGTCCTTTACAGTTTCTTTAAAAGGACGGATAGGAGCACGGTAGACGGATGCCCCAACACTAGCAACTAAAAAGTTTCCCGAATGCCTCACATTAAGCTCGCAGTGCGATCCATTTCCTTTATATCCCGTATTACATTCACATTCGTATCCTTCTCTTGTCTTCAAGCATGAAGCGTGGACGTCACATAGATAGATATTCGTTCTGCAGTTCAGTTCTGCATTGCATACATATCCATCGCCAAAAAATCCTTCCCGACATATACATTGATATGACGCTTCAGTTTGTGTACAGATTGCGTTTGTACTGCAGTCATTTGCTACGTCACATGTTTTACCCAAAAGAACACATTTCGAAATTCCTTCTCCTTCAAATCCTTCATCACAACGACAGTAATTAACTTCGAGGGTCTCGTCGTAGTGACAAGATGCATGCTCCGCACACACTGCTCCATTACATAACTGTCCGTCTGGTATACATGCATCGCTTTGATCTTTAATGTAGCCTTCTATACACTGACATACCAACTCGTAGGTATTGGGATCTGGCCGGCACTCAGCATTGTATTCACAGTCTGAGTTGTTTGTACAGCTAAAATTAGGCCTACATACATACCCATCGCCATGGTAACCAGGATCACAAACACACATCATTTCTCCAGCAGCTGTATCAATGCAATGGGCGCTACCACCACAAGAACAGCTAGAACCTGTTCGTTCAATACACTCGTAAGCGTCACCTTCATAACCTTCAGGACACACGCAATGCCCTAGATTTTGATCCGTTGAAATAAAACAAACTGCATTTGGTGGACAATGCGAATCTTCGCTACAAGAAACTGAAATAAACAACGAATACAATTTAATTTAAGTAAAATGCATTTTAATCAATATACTTTACAAATGGAATCTTACTTGACGTTTCACTATTTTCATCAACTTTACTTATATCCTTTGGCTCGTAACCATCAAAGCGACATAAGTCATCTTTGTATATTGAATATCCAGGTGGACAGAAGCACCTGTAGTCATCGTCAATTATTTCACAATTTGATAGTACATACGTTTCATTATAATCAGATATCAACGTTGTCGTAGTCGATGAAGGAGTAACGTATACTTCTGTAACTTCCGTCACTTCTGCCACTTCCGCCACTGTAGTGATATCTTCAGTACAATATTCTCCGTTGCCTACATAACCAGGATTGCACTGGCAGCTATAACTAGCGCTTTGTTCTAAGTACCTACATTGTGCATTTGGTGAGCATCTACTACAAATTATATCAACTGCTTGCCAACAACTTTGTCCGTCACCGGTATAACCTGGCTTACATATACATATTGCTTCTTCGGCAGGATTATCAATACATTCTGCATTTGGGTCACATACCTTGTTTCTACAACGTGACACGCTATTGCAACTTACACCATTTCCTTCATAACCTTCACGACATCTACATAAAAAGCCGCCGTCGTGGTTAAAGCAATCAGCATTAGTGTCACAATTATGTGTTGCAGCTGCACATTCATCTACATCAACGCAAGTAGTTAAACCATCGTAAATTATACTAGTAAAACCTGATTGGCAAAGACACGTAAATGAATCTCCTTGTACAACACATGTACTGTGCGGACCACATGAATTACGTCCTTCTATACAAGGATCTTCCTGACTGTTCGATGTAATTTTATTGCTTATGCTGAATCTAACAATATTCTCTTTCGTTTCGTAACCTAAATAGTTCTTAACAACTTTTAAAGTCAAAGGCTTACTGTCGTCTTCTGACGATGGTGCATATTTGCACGGATTATATGAAAACGTTTGTGTAACTCTCTGCTCGTATTTTTGACCACTAATTTTATTAATAAACGTCCGAGAAGATATACTGCGTATTAGTCCTGGTTCCTCAATAGTGAATTCTTCATCATACTCGGACATATCTAGATTTGAAACTGGGTAAACATTTGGAATCGTACCACGGATATCAGCCTCTAGAGTTATCTGATCAAAAACATCATGTCCAATATATTCCTGATTAATAAATGCTCTGTCTTTTGTATCAGGGAAATAAATATCTGCAGTGTGGTTAAAAATACCGCCTGTTAACTGGTATCCGTTTTTCGACGTTCCTGAAGGCTGTGCAAAAAGCCACCCCATGACACCACCTAGAACATTTAAAAGTTGCAAGCTACTTCCTAATGATACTGGTGCTTGTGTTAAGGCTGTATATGTTCTCCCATCGGCGACCACTACATATGCTTGAATATCTATATCGTTTAGACTAATGTTGTTAATGACACCATTTAGTTTTCCGTGTACTCTTAAAGGTACGTCATTTTTTATACAAGATTTCCCATTTCCATAGAAGCCTTCATTACAATGGCAGCAAATGCCGGCTTGGTAATCGACGCATCTTGCTTGCAAGTGACAAACGCTGGGCCCGCTCTGAGCACATGTTTTAGTTTCCTCTTCGACTTCAACTTGATTTTGGTCGTATTGATCAGGAACAGCAATAGTGCCGTCCGGTGGTATGTTTCCTACTCGATAAACATATTTCCCAGGCTCATGAGTGTTGGACCACCTGAAATAAGAAAGGTTTTTAATTAGATCCTTTAATGTTATTGTTATTATAATATTGTAGAAGCAATTATTTATAAAAAATAAAATCACTTCATATTCGGACATTCCGTAGTCGAGAAGACAGCTTAGTGTAAAATTCTGAGTCAATGAAAATGTAGATCTTAAAAATTAGAAAAGGCGTGACATCTCTCATCATATACAAAGGCATTCTCATTCAAATCTCAGTAAGGAATTTGATTTTTATCACCAGTTGCGTAGTTATGACGATTTATTAAATGATATCCGTAACAAAAGACCAATAAAATTGATTTAAAAAAAATATTGACTTCAAAAGTAAAACGCTAAAGACTTTGGTAATATACTTACGAAACGACATTTCTGATCTGATGACTTCCGGAGCCTCTAAGAGTAAAAAGACGGCCATCCTCTGCGATAAATCCAGCCTGTGCTTTCGCATCTGGAAGACTACCCGGCTGGGTCTCCTTTTGAATCCACTGTATTTCTCGTTCAGGGTACAGCAACTCTACGAAACTTTCAGTGCCATTGCTAATGACAGCTATTTGAAAGCTGTTCTTACGATCTTGCCACTGTGTTTTCGAATAGGTAACGTCTAGCCAGGTAGCAATAAATACGCTTGTAGGTCTAAAATCGTAGTAATCAAGGAAAAAATTCTGCACGCTCTCTTCAGCTTTGACTAATACATGGGATTCATTTGTCTCTCTATAGTACACCTCACCCACATCAGTTGTATCAATATTTGAATAAAACGCAGCTATTGACGGATACGGCAGAGGAAACTCAGTGTTTAGAAAGGTTGGAATATCTGCTCTAAATGACAAAACTCCAAAATTGTTTACCTGCAAAATATAAAATCTGCAGTTAATATAACACTGTCTAATATTTCTTTATGTATTTTTGGTATTTGAGCAAATCTTTAGAATAATAGATTCAGACTTCTTTGCCCACTATACTAGAATATTAGGCAAAGCAAAGTAGGATTTTAGAAGAAAGGAATATATTTTTTTATTACTAAATACATTTTGTATAGATTATTTTACTTGACTATGGCAAGATACGAGCCTGTAAACGATTAAGGTAGGTGCTACCACGCATATATAACCCAAATAATATAATATTAATTATTATAAAGAGGAAAAGATCTAACCCAACTTGCATCACTTCGATACAAAACAAAAGATTCCTTACAAAATATTTTAAAGATTGATTGACTTATTCCGATTCATATGGAAGAAATATCACTTTATTTTTAATACTTAATTGCGTATATTATATAAAGTTAAATTACAGAAATGAATAATATTAACAGTTGTAAAAATGCACAAAACTTGTTTGGTATTTAGATAACTATGTTAATTAATGGTTTAATAGTTAAGATATAAGCTTCTGAAGTTGTAAAATCGAGTTCCCCTCCAACTTAGAACTTTGGGAAGGATCGTTAACTTGGTAGAGCTTAATAATACTTTAAAATTTCTTTGAAAAAATGAGTAATATTAATGAGATAATATGGAATATTTTAAAGTATATTTTTAATTATTTTTGTGAAACAAGATCCATATAAAGTAAAAATAACATATTACTATTAAATATATAATATTTAATACTATACATACAAGGTATAATTATTACAAGCCAATTTCGAAAAAGAATCAAAATGTAGGAATTTATGGATGTTCAGTGAGTGTTCGCCATTTATGCCTTTAGTAAGTTTTTATGTAATTGTAGTCTAAATCAAATGTTGTTTTTTTTTTAAGTTAAACTATTTAAAGGAAATTGAGCTTCACTTGATGGAAGGCGGTTAATACAGTTGCGGAAGGCAACCGCGTTAGCCATCATCGCCCTGCCTACCCGCAAAATGCCTCTCCACGCCTCGTTTGAAGTATTTTAAAAATATTACATATTGACTAATTTTTGGGCTATATCCTACGTAAACAATAACATTTTAAATATATATGATAAATAGCGGTTTTACAAGTTTTCTATTGTGTATTATTTTTTATGTGACTGTTGGCAACTGTAGGTAGACTGTTGGTAAGTGGTTATCGTAGCCTACGAACTGGCAGGTCTGTTGCGTAATAAATTAAACATAGTAGGTAGGTAATTTATCTTTTATGATTACGTATGCGTACGGCACACAAACGTTGTTTGAGACTCACTTAGAGATAACAATATCAAATGCTTAGGCACTACCGTTGAGGTCTTGACACTTGCTTAACATACGATAACAAAATAATGTAACAAAAATTTATTTATAATTTTACTGATGTCAGTGGCGATCATTGTCATAATATTCACTACTAACAGCCCGCCCGACTTCGTCCGGGTACATAGTAAAATTGTATTTCGTTACCGTGGGAGTTTTAATACAGTTCTTGGGTCTCCTATTCATTAATTACCTTCCTGCATACAAACATTAGGTAATACAAATCTTTCCTTGCAAACTTCCCAATCCCGTTGATGCCGTTCCCGTGGGAATTTTGATCCCGTACAAAAATTGTCAATATCATTTTAGGCGACGTTGTGGTCGCGGGTTCGATTTTCGCTCAGAGCTGATTTGTGTATTGACCATACATGCATGTTTTCCGGTTTGCGTGTGTTTGTCCTAATCATTGTATGTTTCTGGACAGTTATAATAATTTAAATAATCATACTAATGGGGCCGTTGAGTGTGTTGCGTTTATTTATTTATTATTTACTAGCGGTCCGCTCCGGCTTCGTACGGGTATAAAATATATAGTCTATGTCATTCACTGAAAAAATGATTAAAATCGATCCAGTAGTTTTGATTTATTCATTACTGCCCGTGGCCCGCACGAGTTAAATGTAATTATTTACGTCATCACATTAGAAACCTCAAAAAAAAATTTTTTTGTCCACTATTTAATGGATGTTATTATACATATAAACCTTCCTCTTCAATCACTCTATCTATTAAAAACCGCATCAAAATCCTTTACGTAGTTTTAAAGATTAGACAGAGAAAGCGACTTTGTTTTATACTATGTAGTGATTTTGTGAAATAATATGTTTTGTCCGAAACTTCAGAAATGCAATTTATTCGTAATTGCAACTGATATAGTTTTGTGCAGCGACGGAAGTGCACGTGGGTGGAGGATACATCGGTCATCGACTGCTACTTTACCCAAAACTAAATAATCAATTGTTAACGGTTTCATAATTTATCAGTAATGAATGATTACATTGAGTCACTGCGAAACTGCCAAAATATCTTATGATCTGACTCGACTCGACTCGACGAATGATTGAGACCTTTTTTGAAGTCGGCTAATAAGTTTTGTAAAACAAAGGCTAAATATAAATAAAGGAGTACACTAGAGCCATAATCCTAGCGGAACAAGATCAGTGTGAAGAGTAAGAGCGCCGGAAGCCCAATCTCCCACCCCCTTCTTTTCCCTTTATTTTTTCCCTTATCATCCCTTCCCTCCCACCGTTTGGTATCTCAACGCCCATGTTTCATGTATCGCAAGCGTTCATATGTTACGGTGACTGGCCATCAGGCGGGCTGTACGTTTGTTTTGCCACCCTCATGGCATAAAGAAATCAGTCAATAGATGACGAATGTTGCCCAGTGGTAGCCAACCTAGCCTAAGACCCATTGTTCGTGGATTTGATTCCCACTCTGGTAATATATTTGCATTGATTATATAGACATGTATTTTTCCGGTCTGGATTCGGTCTGATTGTAAGTGAATCTGGACCCCTGACACGTAATATTACTTCTTCTTCTTGCCCTTATCCCACCTAGGTGTGGTCGGCACAGCACGTCTTCTTCTTCGATTCTTTTCTATCAGTCGTCATCACTGCACTCACTCCCTTTCTACGCATATCCTCTTCCACAAATTCAATCCACGTTTTTTTCGAGCGTCCTTTCTTCACATTACCACTCACTTTCAAATCCATCACTCTTTTCGCCACATGACTTTCTTCTCTGCGCATAACATGCCCATACCATGATAATCTTCTAATCCTTAATTTTTCAATCACTGGCCCTACTTTCAAACTTCCCCTTATATACTCATTTCGAATTTAGTCCTTTCTTATTACCCCACACATCCACACGTAATATTACTATCCTAATAAAATAGTGTTTAACTTTTAATTTTATTTTATTAACTAACTAGCTGCCCCCGCGTTTCCGCTCGCGTACGACCGATTTTTCATTATTGCACGGTATCCCAATTATTTGTTTAAATTAATAGTAACTTCTTATAACATCAGCTATCTGCCAGTAAAAGTCCTGTTAAAATCGGTCCAGCTGGTTCAGAGATTAACCAGAACAGAAAGACAAAATTTAAAAATTGTTGTTTTTCACGTAAGTAACGTTTAACAGATTATCAGTAAATGCCGTGTGCATTTAGTGAAAATCTGTTAATTTGGAATTACAAACCAACAGGCTGTCTTGCGTTAAAAAGGGTACTCATTTTATTTAGAAGTGACAATAATTCTAATTTAAAACGATGTTAACGTATTGCTTAATCAATAGGTTTATACAATATCTATTGTTTCCAGTTTCGGTCATCGTTCCAATTATATGTTTTGTGCTTAAAATATCGTGTTTCAAATAGCGAAAACAAATAATATTATATTCATATTTACCTACAACTAATTACTAAGAATTGGCAGTAGCACTGCGTGGATTTTTAAACTTCACCGACTTTATATAAAATAAAGAATCAGACACAGTCTATACCTAACAAGAGATTATGAGAAAAGATAAGATAATAAAAGATAAGAGTGGGAAAAACTTTCGCGCTTATATTATTTTATACATTCCTACGCAATCTCAATGTATGCGTATTTGTCTATTTGTATATGTATATTATATGAAAAGCTTGTTATGTAGCGTGTATTTTTGAATTGTTGCAAAAGGATTACCTACCATGCGAGTCATGAGTTTACTGATTATTTTTGTTTTTAAAGTTTTTAAAAATGCAAGTATCAATTTAGACTGCAATGTCAACACTGACACGATATTTGGCACGCTTTAGTTTTAATGAAAATGTACGTTCAACGCCTCCGTAAACTCTCTTTCTGTCTCAAGAAAATATATTGGATTTATTTTCGGTTTCATAAAATGCATCGGACAAAATCTAACGTGGGAATGATTCAGTGGATACAAATATTTTAATTTAAATAACGGAAAGTCAAGTTAACGTCGGGTTATCTTAATAAAATAAATGAAATCTAAAAGCATAGATTCTTAAGTTTTAGTTTTGCTTATTTAAAAATATATTTGATATATTTTTAATTTCAGTCCAATATTTTATAACAAAATATTTCATGTAGTTACACAAAATAAAAGTTACGTTACATTTTTACAAAACACGAAAAAGCTATCTTCGTATAGATAACCATTATCAAAATTACCGACAACTATTTCGAGGAAAACAGTTGTCATAATATATTAAATATTTGCTAATTAATACCGAATACAAACATAAAAACTTCTTAAAATTTCCAAAGCTTTGAAATAAAATAAGTATTTAAAGTCACAATATATAAAACAATAGTTTTAATACACTGCATTACTAAAACTATACATTCAATCTTTCTGACGAAACATTCAAATAATGTTATTTTTTTAATACAATATTATTCTGGAATTTACTGAAACTAGCCGAACTATTAGTCTGTTGAGATAATGCGGTACTTACAAAAATATTTTCATAAGTTTCTCCATAGAAGACGATGGGTACTTTTAGGAGTACTTCTGGGGAGGAAACCTCAGCACCCCGCGGCAGTCTTTGATCGAGCCCATGGCCGTAAGGGTAGAACTGGTCGCGGGTAATGGCGCACGCGAAGGCCGCGAGCGAAAGCACCAGCGCGCCCGTCCACATCGCGAAGTCAAAACGTACTAGCGAGGTTCGCTTCAATATTTGACACGGGTTTGATCACTGAAGTAGTTTTTTTTGGGAATGATAAAGTTTGTTTTATGTTTATTAATGCTTTAATTAAGAACTTTGATTTAGATTTATTTTTTTAACATTTCTATAAGTTAATAAATTATTTAGTAAGAAATTACCCACATAGAACAGAGTTAATAAATGAATCATAATAATGAACGTCAATTAAATTCTTAGATCAATTGCTTTAAAAAAATATTTATACATGTAACAAAGCATTGGTGTAAAATAATATTTTCGTTTATTTGTACACAATAAAATAACATCAATAGTTAAAGAATTAAGGGAAAGAAGAAATGAAAAAATAAATGAACAATTCTGAAGCAATAACTTTAGCGTGAATTATTTTATTAGTTGTACAATTTTGTTTGTCGAAGCTTTTATTACGGCTTTAATTAATTTACAGTAACTTATAGAGTAAGATAAATTTTCAAAATAAACTTTGTAAAGAACAAAGAACTCACGTAGTCAAAACATTTTATGTTAAATGTGATCTGGGTTAATGTGCAGTTGTGGTTAGTTTAAACGCTTGTTCAAAATATAACGCTTACGACTTCCTGACCGAATGCTAGTAAAAAGTAATTAAATTGTGAAACGAAGATTTAGGTTAAATTTTAAAACATCTTATTACTTAAAGAAAAATAATGTAAATAAGAATTGATTATTCTTAAAAAAATAGTTTAGTTAATATAGCCGATTTAAACAAGATAAGTAGTAGCTACGTACCTACTGTTATAGTTTTAAAGTAGTTTTTTTTTAGCAATAATTTTTCTATCTTTAAATCCACGTAGAATTTTGTACTACAGAGAAATCAATATACATCTTATATATATATATATAGTTATGTATAGTATGTAAGTTGTTGTTTCCGCTCGGGCAGATGTTTGTTAAAATTTCTGTCTCAGTCTGGGCGTTTGTCCGTTTGGGTCTACCCACCGTGCCTCGGAGAGCACGTTAAGCTGTCGGTCCCGGTTGTTATCACATAACATCTGATAATAATCGTTAACTGTTGATAAGTAAATTTCTCTTATCCAATGAGTTACTGGTTCGCCCTTAGGTTTGCGGAGGTCAGATGGCAATCGATCCGTGTAAAAACTAGTAACCTGTCAAATCCGGAGAACAGTAATAAGAAGACCCTGGGTAAAAATAAAATACAGGGAATAATGCTAGGACGAAGAAGATACCTAACAAACCTGCATTAAAATGTGTCTAGAAGCTAAAGAAACACTATTACCGGACCATAATCAGTTACGACAGTGGTTCACAAACTGTGGGTCGGGATGCCCTACGTCGTAAAGATGTTCTAAGGGCGTCCCGAAGGGAAATGCTAATGTATAATACACGCGAAGACTTAACTCCGAATCTGTAATAATCTAAAAAGTAAGCTTATACAGCTTATAGCTTTTAGCTTCTCATATTAAAAGTAAATAAATTTACTCTAACGCTAATTCATTCTTGGGTTTTTAATAACTATAAATAATATTATATAAACAAATTGTTTATAGTTCACGCATAATACGAAAATCTTATCAAACGAACGTAAGATAAAAGTCGTTAGGCTGGTCATTACTCCAACTTTTGACCTCACGCATGATGTACAGATTACAATATAACATTTTGATTTACAAAAACTTCGATTTCATTAAGAGTTAAGAAGACTCTGAATCTCTATAGGAATTTAAAGATAATGTATTACAGTTCGACACGAATTGACACGTTTTGTACGGTTTTTCATATGTTTTTCTTTGTCGCAATTGGCAAACTAGCGTAGGGTGCTACCGCCCAAATTGATCGATCGTCGATCGACGGTAGAACGGGTCAGTCAACTTCGATCGATAATTTTCAAAAGTAGAAATCCACGATCGACGCGTATATAAAAATTAACTAAATCTATGGATTGCAAAGCTAAGATGACTTATAAAAAAAGCTCACAACGTCAACAAAATAAACCATTTTAAAATAAAATATGTATGTGGTCCTTTAAATACATAAACACTACCTACGTAGGCAAAATTTTGAATTACAGAATAATGTTATAAATACATTGAATAAAATAAATCGATCGTTTATATTCATCTCCCAAACTTTCATACATTTCTGGCACATTTTAATTCATCTCAATTCAAAACTAAAAAAACCTATTATATATTTGTTCTCCTTATATTATGTCGAATACGATAACATAACTTGAATCAAAATAATTCCTACTTCGTCTCTCAATAACAAGGTTTTTCTCGCAGTTTTCCTCTCTGTATCGAAAACCACAAAGAAAATTAACAATGTACAATTTATAACATACCTAATTATATTCTTTGAAACAAGAACATAACAGCTATGAATTAAGTAGGTACAATATTACCTACTTAATTCATTTGTAAATATTAATGACATAATTATATGAACGAGCTCTTTTCATTCTAACTACCTATTAGCAAAACCAAAATATTTACTTATTCCTAAATCATTATAAGCACGTTATGTAAATATAACTATATAATTAATATTTAATGATTTATAAATAATTTAATGACAATGAGTTTTGGCTAACGTGTCGTATGCGTGAACTACAGATTATAGCCCAAATCTTATAATAATATTGGCTTAGACCCGTGCTGTCGATGCTGCAAAATGTATAAAAAGAATAATAATAATAAGATTTTATTTCAAGAATTTACATCTCATAGAATTTCGTTAGTAAAATGTAAGACTTATGCTAAGAGTTAACTTATGGCTATAAACATAAAATTTTTAGATTAATGCAGAGAGCATGCAATCCACTACAGTCCTATAGATAGGGACAGTCTAGTCTGCCTGCTATCATCTTCAGGATGCAATTGGGGCTCGCACGCGCTCGCCGTGAAGGAGAAACATCTCGCAACCCCATTATGGGCCAAAAGGAAAGGAAGGAAGGAAAGAACTCAACGAACATGCCAGATGCACAGCAGTGGCATCGTGGCAACCCCATCACCATTTACAAACCATCATTTTAGTAATATCAAATGTCCCATTCATGAAACGGTAACAAACAACATAGTGCTACTTTCACATTTATATATTCACATATCAATATAGATGATATATATATATATATATATACATGAATAAAGCGAGAAATTACAATTCTTTGTCAGCACTTATCTCTGGGGAATACACATTCGATTGCAAAAGTAAATGATCATTATTATTAGCCATTGAATAAAGCAGCTATTTGTCTAAATCTTTTTAGAATTTTATTTTTAACGAACGACGAAAATTTAGGCTGGGTGCAACGACAGAGGATTTTTGCGATGGGCTATTTACTTATTTGTCAAACTTCGGTTTCTGCTGTATCTATGGGTTAGGGCATCGTTCATGAACATTTGGAATGCATACACTTTTAATTACGGACATTTAGTATGACCAGACTAAGATGCATAGAAATATAACATAGATGCGTCAAAAATAATGAGTCACCGTGTATGTCCTAAAATTGTCCCCCCTTTCCCTGTCCGCTGAACCGCAAGTTGCTTTAATTTATTAAACTATTGCGTCTAGCTGTATGGACAGTAAATATGCTAAGTATGTTTATAACTAAATTTCATATTATTTCAGTACTTTCCGGTAGTTTATTGACCCCACAGATAATGTCAAGTGCGAAAATATCTTCTCAAATTTATTAAATTTGAAGGTCGTCAACCTCATCCGAAGAAAGTGACAACCCGGCTCTGGCGTCTTGCCCTCTTGATAAAAATTTAAATTGCAGATTATTAAATAAAACAATTATTTATAATGTATTATTATACGTCACCTATATAGACTGATAGACCACTGGGTTTTACATATTCCCGTTAAATGAGATATTACTGGAACATTCGACTGACTAAGATGAAGTCATAGTATCTTAAACAGTTAATGATAATATTGTTCATTCTAAATTTATAATTTTCATCTGGATATCAAATCATCAGTGCAATTTGTTGACCTTAATGTGACAATGATATCATTCAGTAGGTATATCGTAGGTAAGGCGTCGTTGTGGCATGTTGTTAGCGAATCTGCTTTTAATCTCGACGGTTGCGAGTTCAATTCACGCTTGGGGCAGATGTTGTATTCATCTTACAAATATATATTTCGTTCTAAGCGTTTGCCTATGTGGGTTTCCCCGCCATGACTCGGAGAGCACGACAAGCTGTCAGTCCCGGTTGTCACATAACATCTTGTAATAATCGCTAACTCTCGATGCCTAATATGGCTCGCCTGTCAAATATGGATGAGAGTTATAAGCATACCCTGGCTAAATGCTATGAAGAACAAGTGTCATTTTGTAGGTATATGGAGAGCTTACCAGTGCCGGATTAACTATAGTAGCAAAAGTAGCAATTGCTACGGGCCCCGCACGAAAAGGGGCCCCGCGTATCCAAGCCCGCCAACGTATCAACACAGTTTCGGAAAAAAAATTAAATACGTCGCTTTTTTTAATGGCACAGTGTGCAAATAAACCTATTAACCAGTGATTGTTCGTACCCATATTACTAAGATCCAGACCTAAAATTGATAAAAATTGCTACGAGCCCCACGCTTGCTTAATCCGGCACTGGAGCTACCAGACATCCCGGTTTTGGCAACACTTTTTTGACAAAATTCAACATTTCAAACTTGAAGTTAAACTGTCAACATAACGTTTTTGAATGACTCAAGAGTCAATGTGGTTACAGTAAAACTGATAATGAATAAAATACAGCAAAATAATTTAAATAATATTCAAATATAAGTTTGCGAAACCTAAGAATTGTTTGCAAAATAATCTACAAACAATTGTAGCATGATTCATTTGAAAAGAAGAAATATGACACTTTAATATTTTTGTATAACAAGCAATTTTTTTAAAGAATAATAGCATTGCTTTTTCAAGGCATTACTAATATTCCTATTGACATTCCAAATAAACTTGTAGCTTGCGCTAGGAGTGGGTACGACCATAACCCAAGGGGGTGAGGATCACACCCACAACTCACGCGTTAACAAGTGGATTCAGCCCTTCTAGCGGTATTGATAAAAAATCAAGTGCACTGATACAATAAATAATTATAATACTCTTTTAAAATCATTTCGTGATCGATACGTGATACTTTTATCGGTAATTTAGCAATGACAATGTTGCTATAGATTTAAAGTAACTATATTGAAAATTATGCGTTTTGTAATATAGATAAAATGGCGTAAGTATTAATATATTGGTACTGTGATAAACTGGATCGCGTATAAATAGGACAGTAGGTTAGTTTAGGGCATCAAAGCATAGTTCCGTCTTTAAAACAAAGTACATACAAACCAAATAAGATATGGAGGCCAAAACCGTTTTCGTTTTCTGTCTACACTTATTCTTCGTGAAGGTATGGGAAAACATTTAATATGCTTTCTTATTTCTTAGTATTATAAAGAAATAATTTTAAAATTTATTTATTTTATAGAGTATCCTCACCCAATGTATTGGCACTCCAGCTTACATACCAGAAGCATATGGCTATGTAGGAGCTGGCATACCAAGTGCTTTCACCAGCCAACTGACAATGCAAGTGCCTGCAATGCCCTCACCGTCCTTCTCAATATTCTCGGATGGATTAGTTGTCGACGGCCTCGTGTCAGTAAGTGGTTCACTGCCATTCCTTGGCACAGTCACATTAGGCGGCACAGTACCAGCTGCTGGCCAAGGATCAGTCCTATATAATTGTGGTAATGGTGAAGTTGGTATTTTTAGAGAAATGCCAGCTGCTAGAGCACCTACTGCACTCTATTACTAAGTTGTTGAATATTTTATAAGTAAGGATAAGTTTAATAAAAATTTTATTGCCATTTTTTGTTTTCCTTTAAAACCTAAAATAATAACAGTGGTTTTGGTTTTGGTTTCAATGAGTCAAAGAATGGCAACTCAAATACAAACACTCAGATGTCTCATTTAGTTGAAAACACCCCTAAAGTCAAAATTTGTAACCTATAATGAAATGAACCGCTATCCGTTAGTTTAGTTTCTACAGAATTGCCTATATTTTTCTTCGCTTTATATGTTGCAACATATTTCACAAGAAAATTGTTATTTTGTAATAGTTTCATAAACGAAACTAATGATAATGAGGTGAATACTATAAATACTTAGGTGTACTATTCAAAAATTAAATTTTGACGACGTTGTGGCGCAGCGGTAGTGTACCTGCCTTAAACGCCACAGATCGCGGGTTCGATTCTCGCTCGGAGCATAATATGTTTGTATTGACCATGCAAGCATATTTTCCGGTCTGGGTGTATTTGTCCTTGTCATTGTGAATGTTTTCGGACCCCGACACAGGATATTACTATCCTAATGGGGGCCGTTGAGTGTGCAGCGTTTATTTATTATTATTTATTATTTTTCACATTTGTATAATTCTATAATCACAATCTTCATTTTTTCTCCTCGACTTGCACTGAATGAAATACAACATTACATCGAGACCTTTGTATTTATTATTAATTTAAAAACAATATAACAACATATTTACAACTCAATACTAACTATATTTAATACAAATAATATTTACAAATGTACAAATCATGTCCACGGTGAATGGTGGTAAGAATGCTACCTGCATTTCTCAGTGGAATCGTAATCCCGATTCAATGGGCGAAAAATGTACCAACCCTCCTGTTACCTGTGGAGTCAGTGAATCAGATCTTTACAAAAATTATTAGCACAAAGGTTCCATGGTCTAAATGTTTCTACTGCAAACGGCACAAAGATGTAATCTAACTTCTGACTATGTAACTAATATTATAAATGTAATCTATCTAACTAGTATTATAAATGTGAAAGTTGGATGGATGGATGGATGGATGGATCTTTGTTACTCATTCACACAAAAACAACTGGACAGATTTGGATCAAAATTTGGTAGGTACACATAGCGTATTACCTGGATTAACATATAGTATACTTTTTATCCTGGAGACGCTTGAGATGCTCATTGCCGGGTACGCTCACTGATCGGTAATCGGTGGATCAAGCAACTTTAAGCGCAGTCAGTCGCGAGATGGGTGATCGCATAGTACCACTAGCGTTCAACTGAGTTTCTCCGTGATTCGGAGGGCATGTAAAAAGTAGGACCTGGCTGTTATCAAATTAATAATAGTCGAAAACTCAAGTCAGAGGCCTAATCATGCCATGAACAACTCTGACACTAGGTTAGCCACTAACCACTCGATAAGAAGAAGAATCTTGGAAAAATGTTTTGATCATAAAAAAACTTCATAAAGCGAGTAAAGCCGCGGGCACAGCTAATTTATAATAAGTGACAAATACTTACGCCGTTTATCGATTTCTGCTTTATCCGCAGCGGCGCCCAGTGGAAGCCTCCCACCCGCAACACCGTCTCCATGACATAAGACGGGGCCAATGTGTCAACGCATGTGTCAACATTCTATATAAAACCGTTGGTAATCTTTTATCGTTACGAAGGTGTTCTTGGTTTTCAGTATAATAAAACGCTACACACTCAACGGTTCATATTGTCCAGAACTACTAACGAAGATAGAAAAAAGTTTCCAGAATTTCTGGAGCATAGAAAATTACTTTCAATTTCGTTGCGTAGCTAAACTTACTTTAGTTTATGTATTTTATTTCAGAAATGCAACCGAAATTATACAAACAAAAATAATACATTATTGAAAATTAAATTAAAAACAAAAACATTTATAAAAAAACACTACAAAACCAACTAATACCTCCAAAGGCTTATTGTCTTGCATATTACTATAAAAATATTAAAAAAAAAACAAAAATAATTTTAAAAAAGATTTATTAAGCACATTCACGGAAAAATAAAAAGAAATCGATACGGAAAAAAATAATCTCATAACAATTAAAAGCAATCAAATTTAAAATAAGATCTATATTGTAATAGATCTAGTAGATTACCTACAATTTTTGTTTTTAGAAAATAGATAAATGACGTAGTAATGCAGTGACGTGACGTAATGGGGATAGGGGCGGCGAACCGCATCGGGCTGGGCCTTTTTTTTTATGGGGGGTGGCAAAATATTTATTTACAATATACAATAATGATGACTGCTCTTGCCTAAAAGTTACTTATATTATTGTTGTATATAGGGCCGTAAATTTTTCTTCCGCCCCCAGTGACTTATACCCTATACTACGCCACTGAGTTATGAGTATAATTTATATAAGACTTAAGGTCGTTTAGCCATAGCAATACCCTTCGTTCTGGTAGCACCACTCGGGCTCTAGCGATTCAGCCTGAACTCCCATACGCACGAGACGTTCCCTGAAGAAAAAAAAAAATTCATGACGGTTGGCAAGCATACGGTCCACCTGATGGTAAGCAGTCACCGCTATCTATGAACGCACGCGATACTTGAAGTATCACATGCGTGTTGCCAACCCAAGGGATAAGAGGGAAGGGGTGAGAAGGTGAAAAAAGGAAGGGAACGAAGGAGGTGGGAGATTGGGCCTCCGGCACTCTCACTCATCGCTCGAAACGCAACAGAAGGTACTGTTACTTTACGCCGATTTTCTGTTAAAGGGTAGTACTTCCCCGGTAGCAACAACCCATTTGTGCTGGGTGCTGCATGGCTGTATCTTACAATTTAAATTTAAATTCTACGAGTTTGAGATGTGTAGAAAGGGCTATAAATTGAATATAGATAGAAATTATAATGTAAAATCGACTCCTTTGAAGAACAATGTTATGAATATATTATGTAATTCAAAAGCGTATGCGCAACATAGATGTAAAAAATATGCATGTGTGAATTTCTGAGCAACACTCGCACTCTCTCACTATACTTTCAAGAGAGTGCACGGAGACCATACTCATGAAATTTGCTTCTCTTTTCGGGAAGTTTGTCGATGTAAAAGCGAGATAGCTATGTGAACTTTACACGAGAGGGAAAGAGAGGTGTTACCTGAAATGGAGCATGCGCGCCTCGGCCTCATGCCAGGGCGTCGAGGGCTCGGCCCACAGTCGCTCGGCGAGCGCGGCGGCGCGCGGCCACAGGCGCCCGTCTAGCGTTGCCGTGTCCGACTGCTCCGACCACAGCGCCGCCTCACCGCCTGTATGATTATTCGAAATGTGCTTAATAACTAGCACTTACGTAATATCGATAAAAATTTACAACAATTTACCCAATACCATGAAAGAAGAAACTAAACACCATACATTCTCAAATAAACTAAGAAAACTATTACCACCATCTAAATGTTAGTGCAGTATTAATGAATATTGAAATGATAAATAAATTTAAAAAAAAATAATACAATCATCTAAATGTTAGTGCAGTATTAATGAATATTCAAATGATAAATAAATTAAAAAAAAATAATACAATAAAAAAAAAAAATATATATATATATATCAAAATAATAACAATAATGTCTGTCCTCCTCTCTCCTATTTTGCTGCTTACAGGGTCCACAATGTATATCTGTATCTAACATCATATATCAACATACTATATATTGTGGAATGCAATTAAATAAAGAAGTATATATTCGACACAAAAAATCAAAACTGATTCATGACGTAAAAGATTTAGGTTTACCTAATACTTGAGCTGAATGTTCCTGAGCCATTACTTCTGGACTATTCTCATAGACTTTCTGCCAGCCGATGTAAGGTGAGCACCAGTTGTTTCCTGGAAAAGTAATTCCAAATTCACTTTCAAGAAAAATGTCCGTGCGGTCCAGACCGTAGGTCCATCAGGAATGATGTCCCTTACGTTTTTTCTTCAACTATGAATGTAATTCGAAAATATCTGTGTATTTCAATAGGTTATACGATAAAAAGAGACAAACACACACACACACACAGACAGAATACGGACGTTACGTGACGTTTTCTACTAAATTGCACTACCCCTAAGCCGCGTTAAGGCACTTGATTCCAAAAAGTCCTGAGAGGTAAATCATAGTCCTTAAACATTATTTTATGATTAAATAAATATTTCATCGAAGGCAATTTAAATAAAATTATATTCCACGTAAATGAAGTCATAGTCAATAGTTTTATAGACTTACCACTACCAACCCAGGCACCGTACCCGCAGTCGAAGTAAAGAGCATCGTAGTTTGACATGATAAGACGGTAGCCCTTTTCAAGAAGACCTTTTATTTGAGGATCGACACCAGTTGTCCAAACCTATTGGGATGTGAAACAGTTTTATAAATAATTATTTGCCAAAATTAACATTTGTTTTTTTTCTATTCTTTTATATAATTACGTACGTGATTTTCCCAAAAAAAACTTTTTTTTTTTTCTTTCAGCTATATAAAACCTCATCTGAATGTGACTACACACATTGAAACAATAATTTGGAGGACGCCATGTTATCAAAGTTTTTCTATAACATGAATATTTTAAATGACCAAAAAGATCATCTTCAATATTTCTCTGATATAATATGTCTAGCAAGAGCAGGTTGATCAAATACGATGCAGTTTCTCGTATTTTTTAATAAGACTTTTTAGCCAAATAACTTATTCCACCTGATGGTAAGTGGCAGGGGCAGCCAAACGCGAAGGTGGCTGATACAGTTACGGAAGGAAACTGTATTAGCGTTAGCCACCCTCGCCTTGCCTTCCCGTAAGATGCCTCTTCAAGCCTCATTCGTAGAAACGCAAATTATAGAAAAGTGGGAACACTTCTGATATGCGTCAGCCGGCATTTTAGATAATCGAGTATGTCGTCAAATCTTGATTTACTTAGTTTCTTCAATCTTTTTCTTCTATTTTTATTACCCAGGGTCTGCTTATTACTCTTATCCGGATTTGACAGGTTACTAATTTTTACACGGAGCGTTTGCCATCTGACCAGTAACTCATTGGATAAGAGCAATTTACTTATTAAGAGTTAACGATTATTATCAGATCTTATGTGATAACAACCGGGACCGATTTTTATACCCTTAATGGAATATTATTCCAAAAAATTTTAGTTAAATGTCTATAATGTGAAAAAAGTTTCACTTTTACCGTGGTTTCATAAAACCATAAAATTTTAATTTTATGTACAAAAACTGTTAACTCACTTGAATAATGTAATCGTCCTTGTTGAGGAAATTTTCAACATGACTGAAATCTGTCAGCGTGCTTGTCCAAAGAATTAGAGGCAGACGTTTACCAAATGCCTGGAAGAAAATAAAGTTCACTAATTATGTGTACTCGTATTTCAATACAGTAGAAGGTAGGTCTTTTGTTGCAAGAGGCCAGCTAGGTAGGTACCACCGCAATGTCAAATATGCTACCGCAAATCAGTAGTCTCTTTGTCATTACTGTGTTCCGGTTTGAAGGGCACTGTAGGCTAGTGAAATTATTGGGCAAAGATTTAAGAGCCAATATCTCGAGGTTGGCAACGCGTGGTGTTGCGCGCGCTCATGGGCTACGGCAACCGCTTAACATCAGGTAGGCCGTATGCTTGCTTGTCAACTTAGTAACATAAAAATAAAAATAAATGGTTTACACTGGAAACAAAATTATACAAAAACAAGGACAAATACATCCGGACTGGAAAACATGCCTGTATGGTCAATACAAAGATCTGCTCCGAGCAGGAATCGAACCCGCGAGCTGTGGTGCTTAAAACAGGTTCACTACCGTTGCGCCACAACGTAGCAAACAGTGGCAATTCAGGGAATTTTAAATAGTTTTTATTTTAAAAGTTTAATCTAAGTCTTTCAAACATTAACAGGACTGTATGTAACGCAATATATTTGACATTTAAGAATCAATTTTGATGAAATTTATTTTGATAAAGGCTATATAGTTCCTTAAATTTAAAATTAACCAAAATGGCCGCTTCTGTGCAGGTACAATAATGGACAAAAATGTTAGACAAAAATATTGGTTTCGTCTTATTTAAACAGATTTTTTATAAAGTGGGACAACGGGATTAAGTATTTAATATTGTTATTGTTTCTTCTAAATTCAATTAATTATTTATTCATTATCGTTATTAATTACTTAAATAGAATAAAACAAGTAGATAGTAGGAATAGAAAAAAGGTATATAAAAAATTATAATAGTTAATCTTCTCAAATAAAACTAAATGTTTACACATCTGACAAAAATAAATTATATTTTAATTTAATATTTAATAATTTATTTTTAAAGAACTAAAAGAACCGTGAGCGAGTGTACTAATCGGGTGTCGCGTCGCCGCGTTGCTATAGTAACGCGGCCCCTTCATACCGCATACGGTTGAGACCCAAAAACGTGTTACTGCGCATGGTTTAACTTATATTTAACAAACTATACATCAGTGTTGGTCTGTAATTTTGTGATGGTTTAAATCCACAGGTATAATCTTAAAGCCCTTAAACATAACAGATAATTTCCTTAATTACAAGAAGCTAATTGATATAGGGTCATTGCACGGGATGATGAAGGGCTGTTGTCGTTATTTTTTAAAGAATCCTAATGCCCCTCCAAATAAGCTCGAATCTTGCGCTAAGAGTGGGTACGGCAATACCCGAAGGGGGTCAGGATCAAACCCTTGACTCTCGCATTGACGGAGCGAAGTCGGCCCTTCTACCGTTGAGCTATTGAGGCTTTTTTACAGTATTGGATGCTGATCGCCAATTTCATTGACTGAATGATTAATTAGATTCTTACTTTATAAGCACGGTCTTGAGCTTTAGTCTGGAAGTAGTTCCACAACTTGAGGTACGAAGCACGGTCGAGGCCCCAGCGGTTCTCCAACATGAAGTCCTGGATCTGCTGTGAGGAGTTCCAGCAGCGCTCGCTCACTTCGTCACCGCCCATATGAAATATGTCAGTTTCGAACACTTCTGGAAAGTTTTGGTCTCAAATTAATATCATTCATTAATTATTTTTATTCTCCAGGTCTACATTTACTCTTATCCTGATTTGACGGGTTACTAGTTTTTACACAGAGCGATTTCCATCTGACCTCCGCAACCCAAAAGGCTAACCAGTAACTCATTGGACGAGAGCAATTTTAACTTAGTTATCAGGTGTTATGATAACAACCTGGACCGACTGCTTAACGTGCTCTCCGAGACACGATGAGGAGACCTGCAAGAACAAACGCAGAGTCCGAAACAGATATTTATAACAAACATCTGCTCCGACCGGAAATCGAAATCACGACCGTAGGGGCTCAAAGCAGGTTCACCACAACGGTTGTCGCCAATAAACTCTTCATACTTCTAAGTATCGGTATAAAATTTGAATATTTTTAATTCATGTTAGTTTAGTTTAGTTTTAATTTTTGTGGGTTGACATGGTATTGCTTATTAGCGTTTAATTATTGCCTTTCTTTAAATAGGTTCTATAGCTGCAGTCACTCACACACTTCGCCATGCGCCAACAAATTACTTTAAAAAAAAACAAATAAGAACTAAAAATGTATATCTCACCCGCCATATCCCTGTATATGTCCTCTAAATAATCATAGAGCTCCTCCTTAGTCGGGTTCAGTTGACCGCATGGTGGTTCTACACATACAGACGCCCACGGCTCTGCCTGTAATCAGTCGATTGAAAGAAATCGTATTTTTTTTTACTTCAAGACGCTCTTCCGCCTGTTGAGCATCGCAACCTATACACACTTGCGATTCTTGAAGTATCACATATGCGTTGCTGACCCAAAGAACAAGAAGGAAGGGATGAGAAAGGAAATAGAGGGGTGGGAGATTGGGCCTCCAGCGCTCACTTATCTCACGAAACGCAACAGTACCTAGTGATCCTGTTACTTTACGCCGATTCTATGAGAGACGGTAGTACTGTCTACTACCGTTAAGTGAAAGCGAAATATTAAATTAATTTAATTTATTAAAATCGAAGCCTCAATAGCTGAACGGTAGAAGGGCCGACTTCCGAAGGGCTCCGTTAACGCGAGAGTCGTGGGTTCGATCCTGTTTAGTGCGATGAGTTAGAGCGCCAGAGGCCCAATCTGCCACCTCTATGTTTCCTTCCTTTTTTCCCTGTGATACTTCAATAGGTAGCGGTGACTGCTTACCATCAGGCGGACCGTATGTTTGTTTGTCAGCCGCGAATACCTTAAAGCAGACGGTGAGTCCGGTATCCTGCCAGCCTTCGCCCACGTGCGCCGGCGCGTCGAACTCGGGCAGCACGCGCACGCCGCGCACCCGCGCGAACTGCACCACGTCGCGGATAACCTCCTTCGTGTACACCTGGAAATAAAAATATAGATTACGTATCGGTAGCGACTTACGTGTAGTGCGATTTAGTAGAAATCGTCACGTAACGAAATTCCATATGTGGTGTGTGTGTGCGTGTGTGTATCGAGCCTACAAGCAAATGAGCTCGCGAGCAAGTAAGTGCGGAGCCGGGTGCGCAACACTTTCTCTCTTTCTCTCTCTGTCTGTCCCTGTCTCTTTTTTATCATACATTTGAAGAATTGAAGAAACTCATTTCTTACATTGGGAGATTCCTGACGAAGGTCCCCGACCGCACACTTTTTAAAGAATATTGGCAATGCGTTTTCAAGTTATTACTAATACTCCTATTGCCCTTCCAAATATGGTCGTAGCTTGCGCTAGGAGTAGGTGCGACAATAGCCCAAGGGGGTCAGGATCTAATCCGCAACTCTTATTTATTTATTTATTTAATAGAAAGCCAACGTTGTATACAATTCTTTTCTTATTGCTATAGTACATATCAGTCTATGACATAAATTGTATACCCCAATTATAGGCTAACTCAACATGCATTTTTATTTTTTCGTATTTAATTTATAACAATGGAAAATTAACATTCTTTGTAAGTTATGAAAAAAGGTTATATATCTTCGTTATATATTCATCATATAAACATCTGTTTCGATCTGGGCATTTGTTCTTGTGGATCTCCCCACCGGAGAGCACGTTAAGCGGTCGGTTCCGGTTGTTACCATAACATCTGATAATAATCGTTAACTCTTGATAAGTAATTTGCTCTTATCTTGGTTCGCCCTTATGATTTCAGGTCCGATGGCAATCGCTCTAAGTAACAAAGACTTTTATCTCAGAAACAGAAAATCTGCACATTTTTAAAATTTCTATAGATAATTTTATGTTCTACAATTTTTAGTCTGAACTAATATTTTTTAAAAAGACTTTTTCCAAGTACAGGATAGATATGGACTTTTCAGATTTCACGTGTAATGGTGCTCAGAATTTTCAGCTCTGTGCGAATTTTAATACACTTACATGTCTAAATCGACCGGACTAATAGTTTACCTTAGCAGGGCTGTAAGCGCCGAGCTTGGTCAGCTCGGGTCGCCTGCTGGACACAAATGGGAAACTTTGGCTGTCTGTTATGTGCCAGTGGAAGGTGTTCAACTTTGCAGATGCCATCGCCTCTATAAAGAAAAATAATGAAATATATTATAATTTTAAAGGTATATAATATTTGGACGCAAATAAGCAATACCATATCAACCCACAAAATTGAAAAAACTGAGTTATATATGCAGAAGTGTTGGTAAATGGCTGAAGAACATTTTTATTTAATATTTGTAGGGTTTTAAGCTTTAAAACTTCTAAAAAAGCCATTTTTTAATTATGCAATTTATGTATTATGTTAAACGTTTCGGGTTATATTATATACGAAATATGCAGTTTGTATACTTATTTTTGTGAAAATAAGTAAAATAACTTACATAAATCTGAAATTGCCCAAAAACTTGACCAATACATAAAAAAATCATATTAAGCAAGTTGTTCAAAATTTTCAAACGCGTTTTTCTCGAAATGACATTCGTGTTGGTTGACATGGTATTGCTTATTTGCGTCCATTTTACGGTGTACTCTCAGTGAAGAGACATCAGAATGAACTTCAGTATGTATGAGTAGGGGTATATAATAACAGATATGGGGGTAGTAATTTTGTAATAATACAGTTAGTTTAAACAATAAAATGTTCTCGTTTGATTACCCTAAACTATGACGAAAACCTTACTAAAGGATTTTTTTTTAATTAATAAAGTGGTGATTACAATTAAAAATTAAACATAATTATAGCTACTAGCAACTTATGACTATATCGGTTCGAAATATCAAAATCTCAAAAATATTGTACGGAAACTGGAATGTTATGGAATAAATTAACTTTCTTATTGTTACGTTTGCAGGAATAATTATATGTACTTGTAAACTATTGAAACTAGTAACGTAATCTTTCTCTCTTATAGTTCTTTCAATTTAAAATGAACCAAAATGGCCGCTTCTGCGCGGGTACAATCATGGAGAAAAATGTTAGAAAATATTGGTTTCGTCTTATTTAAATAGACGTGTTATGTGCAAAATGTCAGCTATGGAAGAAATTATTTTTCATTGTATTGTTATTGTCATTTTTGTACACTACGAGTAAATGTACAAACAGCTTTATAGTTAAGTCTATGATTATTATGCATTTACTATACCTATTATATGTCTATTTTTCCACACAGTTTGAATTTGTTTTTTGTAAAAGACAAAATAATTGTTATGATAAGATAAATTTCACAGTTTTGAATTATTTTATGTGCATAACTCATTATGCTTAATATTGAGCCTTACAAGGTTTTGAGTAAAACTACGTACGGACTTTTATTTTCTTATTTGTTTGTATAGATGATATTTCTATATCAATATTTGTGTTGATATGCATATCTGAATTTATCAGCGGCCAAACGCTCTCAACTTCTAGGTTGCAATCACCTAAGAACACAGAAACCGATTTTTATACTAATTATATTTTATGAAAATAAACTCACCAATGGTAGCCTTAATAGAGTCCACTGTGAAGTAATTCCTGGCAGTATCCAATAAGATACCTCTGTACGAATAGACAGGACGGTCGTCGATGCTAACATCTCTCGTTATCTGGAGTTAAGTAGTTATTATTAATGTGTATTATATAATTAAGTATAGTTCTCAACTCATCGTTAAACCATCATGTTATTCCAAGTACCTACTTCTTTATCGTTATTTCGATGTCAAATTGTTTTTCCAAATTATCTCAACTATCATAATAACCATATCAGTTGTCTTAAAACTAATCGTAAGCCGAAACACTCCATGATGCTTTATAATCTCATCTTTATTTACTAGCTACGCCCGCGGCTTCTTTTGCGTGGTTTACCGATTTTCCTTTAAAGCACGCAACCCTAATTATTTTTCTAAAATAAAAGCAAAAGGCTAAGCCTAACGTCAGCTATAAAACGATCCTGTCGTTTCAGAAATTAGCTGAAATAAACGGACATACAATAATTATTAAATTGATTTGACAGGTAGCCTTCATATGCATTTAGTAAAAAGATTATAATTTGGAATTACATACAGACACTTAAATTTTATTTATTTGTATATATAAAAGTAATACAATAAATATAAATTATTATTCAAAAGCTTCTAATTACAAATTAAAAAAATGATAACTCGATTTTCTATAAATTTAGAACTTGAAAAAAAATGAATTAATTAACCGTAGCCCGACCTTGTCAAACAAAACAGGTCGCTTGGTAGCAAATATTTAAGTAATGTCATTTCAAGATACATCCTCTGGAGCGATTCAACTTTTTTTATATCAACAAAAGTCAAGACGTCCCCATGTAGGATGTTATGCAAATACAATAAGTCAACGACTCGTAAGCCTGTAACCGGTTGCGAAGTCATAACTCGGAGATACAAAAGAATCTTTTAATCAAAAAACTATTTAGATAAAGCTTGAATATATTTTGTATATCAAAGATTTTTTTTATAAAATTGGATTATACAGCAAAGCGGATTCCCCATAAATACCTTTTATCACAGAAACGTATAAGTGGTGTTCATAATTGGATTTTAGACGACCTTATTAGTATTTAACACATATTTATAATGACAACATTTAAAGGTCACACGGTTATAAAGGACATTAGAGGACATTGGAAAAACGTGATTTAATAATAATAAATAATTTAATTATTTGCTTTTAAATAACACAAAAAGAAATTATACCAATAATAGTGATAAGTAAACAATTTAAAGAAAAATTTGATTCTATTAAAATTGATTGATTGATACCATTAAAAGAATTATTATGGCTGTTAGAGCATTATATTATTGGCGAGTAAACATACGGTTAACCTGACGTTAAGCGGTTGCCGTAGTCTATGAGCGCTTGCAACACCATCAGTAGGTGCCACTTACGCGTTGCCAACCTCGAGATATTGGTTTTTAAGTCTCTTTTGCCCAGTAATTTCACTAGCCTACAGTGCCCTTCAAACCGAAACACAGTAATGCTAAAGATAGTACTGCTTTGCGGTAGAATATTTGACATTGTGGTAGTGGTTTAGCCGGCCTCTTGCAACAAAGACCTACCACCAGTGTGACTGATTGCACTGGTGGAATAATCTCTGTGACAGAGATACAAAAGAGTATCGATTTAGAATCTAACTAGACAGTTTCTATAAATTAAATAGATGAAAATGTAACTAAAATTAGTGGTTCTTTGATTAAATACGCATTAAAGCATATTGTTTTTTTAAAACCTGTAAAGTAAGTAATCCAATTATCGTGTTATTTTTTACTAGAATGGTGTGTTTTGTTTGGATAAAAACCTTTATAGTAAGTCTAGTTTACATATACATATAACTTTTTGTTACTTACCAATAAATGATTCCTGATGTCGTCGTAAACAATAAGCTGTGAAAGTGTTTCCAATCCATTACGGACTCCAAAGAAATTGTTACCGAAGATTGTAGCGTTGATACGCTCGTTGGACTCCGGTGATATTCTCAGACCGTAACTTTCATCGAGGTCCAATCGGAACTCTGTATTAAACAAATCATCAATATTATAATTAATTCATTAGCTTGTTAATCGGTTAGCTGACATTTTAATTAAGATAACAATACTACTGCGTAGGTGTATTATGCCCTACAACCGCGTGAAGTCAGAAAAATGTTTGATTTTATAATATAAGAAAATAATGTTATTAAAGTCTTTTCAGCAGCTAGAGAGGTGAAGTCAGATAAAAATACAGACAAGAACTTTGTTTTATATGGAGCTATAACTAAGCCATTATATGCATGTATTTTTAATATCTTCTCAATTTATCTTCTTGACAAATGTATTTTATCTTTAGAAGTTATGTATCGTATTGTATTGTACGCTATATTAGTATCGATCACTCGAGTGAAAGTCAATTTAAATTTTAAGGTCAAGTTAATAAATAATGAGTTAGAGGACAACTTTCATATTATGTTTATAACATATCAGTTCTTCAGTAAGACTTTAAAACTTTGTGATCTAATGTTATTAAATATGTTAACCTTTTCGTCCTTAAAGTCTTAATACATGCAAAGCCTTTGTCATATTTAAAAAAATTATATCATTGTAATTTCATTGACAAGTCTATCAATAGAAAAGACAATGTATTTGCATTGATACGGAAAATTTAATTCTAATGTTATAAATTTAAAGTTTAAAATTGCGTACGGGCTTGTTTTATACGGGAAAATGTCCAAGGTAAGGCTCGAATAGTGACATTAGCGTGATCGTCGACAGTTTAAGATCACGCTGGGATATAGTATACTGTAGTAGGTACTATACTCAATACTTATTGTAACTAAAGTTATTAGCATAAGCCAATCATTCGAATAGTATAATAATTTTCTATTCCTTTGTCAACTGAGACAATTGAGATAACAACTATATAGGTATACTACTAACTGTCTTATATTTATGAAATCTACTTAAGATTACTTGAAACGCGAAACTTTTCGGATCCGTATGAATATCTGAATTCTGTTAATTATAGGCAAATATTAAATGAAATTGATAAAAGTGATTTTAAAATACAGACCTGTGACATCAGGATCTTTGTTCACAAGATAGACGTTGACAGCTTTGCCTGATTTTTTAGGTGTAAGACCCTTAGGTACCGCTAATGATACCAGTTTTTTGAATCTCTGAAAAACGATGAAATTAAAATTCTATGCTATATTAACTGTAACAATAGTGTGTATGTAACTGTAACAATGTTGTTGTGATGGTTAAGTGTTCTTGGCTCCGAAATACTGTTTTTGGGCTCTCTTTTTGCTTGTTCTAGTACCACCCAAAAATTTATAGGTAAGTTTTATGTTATAGCTTACGATTCGCCTAAAATGAGGAGTCTAGACGTATTGTATCTGTAATATGTATTAAATATAGGTATATCTAAATGCACGCGGATGTAGATGTGCGCAGATCTTAGTATATTCTGGATGGCCAATTAATTATCTAATTAATAATGAATTAATGATGAGGAAAACCATTAAAAGGATAAGCTAAGATGTAACCTTATTTCTCAAATTTACCTTTGGCATTTCCATTGGATTACATAAGGAAATTTTTTACATAGCAGTCAGGATTGTGCGCAGACAAGAAACCAACATAGTATAATATGTAGTTAAATAAACCTCACCTGACCGGCCGCATTCATCAAGTCATCCGACCTCCCACGCCTTTCAAGTTGTATTTCCACATTATTTATGTTTATTTTTGACAGGAATCTACCCAAATCCGCATTCCCCGTAGGTTTCGGCCACAACAGACCTAAATAACCAATCATTTGCCTTATAAATTGACTAAAGATAAAAATCTATCGTGTAAGTATATTTAGAAATGAAATATAATACTGAATAAATTATAATTAGTCCAGTGCGCAAGTTATCCTTAAGTTTTTCTTTAGTTATATGCTAAGACGATGTATTTATAGTATACCGTATTCATTGCAGAACATTTTGCAGGCTTCGAGTGAGAGCGCTGGCTCTTTGTCTTGTGGATCATTTTTCTTTTTGTTACACTTGCCATCTTCGCACTGCCATCGCCACACTGGGTGGTCTTCTTCGGCAATTGCACTGCGAGCGAGCAACATTTTAAATACCGTTTCTAATCCTGACTTATTTATATACGATTAGATTGATAGGCTTACCTATGAGGACTAATACCAGCTTTACTGGTGTCATAATATAGATTTTTAATTTTATTTTAAAATTATATTTATTTATTTTAAAATCAATATGCAGTCATGTTATCTTTAGGCTTATGATAATACCGGACGACGAGTATTACACTATTATATATATATATATTATATTGATACTACAATGCCAGCAAACAAGCGTTTAGGCCCACTTTATTGTACAGGGTCCTCGTAGTTTATGGACGATTGCAACCGAAGAAATTTAACATTATTGACGTAATGAAGAAGATCGTCGAAGCCTTTCGTAGACACTGAGGTCGGCTACCGAGGAGGATTTAGTGGGACGACGAAGTCTGACGTGGAACACATAACTCGTTTCTCTACTCCAGAAGTACGGGTATCAGATTACAATTAGAGAGAGAGGTTAAACTTTAGGTCACTGTCATTCTAACTCATCGAACATAACGCACAATACGCACACACCTACTTCGCCTCGGATATTGTGTGCAAAGACTAACATCTCCGTATGTACGTACGTATTAGCCTTGCTTTAGGCTCTACTACCTAATTTTTTTATTGTATCTATAATGGAAACCTTATTTAATACTGTTGATGTCGACCTAATCCAGAATTATATAAGACGGATTAACGAAAAGCCAAATCTATAGCCTTGTAACCAAAGATATTAGAAAAGTTTTCCATTTACGTACGCTTTTCTTTATTTACGCTTGTTACTAATTACATTATACCTTTAATAATAATTAATGTTTTTGATCAATGAGCGAGAAATAAGCATAAGGATCGCCTGATTAAAGCAATCACTGTAACTTTTGTTCATCAGCAATATTAGAGGTATTATGCATTGCCTTAGAATAAGGAATAGAAGTAGAAGAGATAGAAAAGGAGAATTTGAACGAAGCTCCGGTGTTCGAAATGGCCGAGTTTACGGGAGCTATATGGATTATATAGATATCCATACAAATTTAATTGATGTTTTCTGATAAGTATATTACCTTATTTCTATTTTATTAGTATGTAACTACTATATTAATTTCTGTATGATCTGAATGATTGAAATAAACGATTATTATTACTATTAGTTATAAAATATAAGTTGATTATTATGTAATCATAATTTAGTCTGATTGGTTAAAATGTTTTGTTACGATAATTGAATAGTCTATCTTTTTTTTATATAGGAGACAACATTTTTTGCCTTCCAGCAGAGTTATTTTATTTAAATCTTGATCCATCTTTTTCCATTTACTAAATATTCCATTATTAGCTATTACAGCATTTCATTGATAGAAATTCCATGGTTCTTCATAATGTGAACATACTTATATAAAAACTAGCGGGCCCGGCAGACGTTGTCCTGCCCCGAAAAAAATCTGGGACCCGATAACAGCGCCCTCTACCCAGTGAAAGTTTTTGATTGACTAATAAGGCTATTAAAAAGCAGGAGTTGGTGATAAAAAAAGTGAAAATTTAGGGTCGTATGTATTTTTCAATGCCACATAATAAAAAAATGAAAAATAAAAATTTTATCCAAAAATTAAAAAAATTTTGGGGTGTACACCCTTATCACTGAGGGTTTGAAAAATAGATAGTAGCCGATTCTCAGACTTACTGAATATGCATAAAAAATTCATAAGAATCGGTCAAGCCGTTTTGGAGGAGTATGGGAACGAACATTGTGACACGAGAATTTTATATATTAGATTTAAATAAAAGTACAAAATACTTACAACTGAAGTAATACAAATAAATAAATTATGTTAAAACATAATTTGTGACGCCACATTTTGTCGACCTGAAACAAACAAAATGCATTTGAATAAAGACGAAAGCTAAGCAATCTCTCTACTTTTAAAAAGTTTAAATAAATTTAATATAATTAAGATTTATTCTTAGTTAATTCAAAAGATAAATTCGTATCTCAACAATGAAGCGTGAAAGAAACTGGTAAATCCACACTGCCTGCTTATAGTAGCACATCCTTTAATATTACTAAACAAACAAATATCTTCAGATTCATAACATCAATAATGACGGCATTATCGAATATAATATGAGGATAATATGGCTTTATATTATGATGTAAGAAGAGTCAAGAGTGAATAAACCAAAACAGATTTGAATGAAATTTGGTATAGATATAGATTGTTACCTGGATTATAAATCTAAAACATAGGTTACTTTTTATTCCGGAATGTTAGATTCCCGACGGACTTTCAAAAAACCTAGTGCAGGGCTTATCCACTTGGAATTATGTTTGGATGCTTGTCACTCAATCACGCATAAAGGGCTTAACGGATCGGAAAGAAATTTAGCACACAGATAGCCTATTATCTGGATTAGCACGGACGATATTTTTTATTCCGGAGAAATATTAGGTTCCTGGGCAATTTAAATTCGATATAGATATGTTTTATTGAATAAGTATTATCTTCTTGTTATTATCATTATTACAAATCATTCATTTCTCTCTGAAACCAATTATAAGAATTATTTTATTCTAATACTTTCGAAAAAAAATTTAAACATGTCTATATTATATACAAGTTTATAAAGATGGTCGGCCTCACTGTTTAATAGACTTTATAGTGATAACTCGTTGCGCCCGCAGCTCCGCTCGCGTGGTGTACCGATTTATCTTTATTGCACGGAACCTTAATTCTTTTAAAATAAACGTAAGTAAATAATATCAGCTATCTGTGATCCAGTGAAAATCACCGGTACAAATAGAAATACTGACAGACAAAAATTTGAAACTCCATTTTTTTAAATATTTTTAATAATTTATTAAATTTTTGTCGGTGTGTTTGGCTTGATCGTTAATTTGGAATTACTAAACACACACTCACACTTAGATTTTATTTTTAATTTTCATTAAACTATATAGGCATCGAAATGAATATAATATGACAACGTAAAAGGTTCTTGGATAATAAATTAGACTTCATATTAATATTATGCAAAATACAATGTCAAATAATAGATATATAAATAACCGATTAGCATCGCAAAACTAGAATATGAGGGTGTGTGAGGGCTATAACTTTTTGTTTTTATTTACAAGTTTATTAAAAAAAAAACTAAATCGCAACTTTTCATTAAGTTATTTATTAGAATGTTTAAGGTTAAGAAACAAATGTGACAAACTAGTTAAAAGAAACTTGAAAACAATACTTCGCGACTTTAGAAACGTTAAAATAAAGTTTAGTTCTGCGCAATAGAGTTCAATATTGAAAAGTAATATAGTCGCAATGACTCAGAGCGTAAGGTATATTTCTACATACCTCTTATATTCCGCCAGCGTCCACTCGATAACACGAATGCCGACACAGTGACGACTGACGACTTGGACAAAATATAATATAGCCTTATACTTACTACGTATATAATACGAGTACAATATTTACCCGCCTTAGTTATGTTCGAAGCTTTAGTTTAAACAAGTTCGCAACAAGCTTTTTTAACATAAATAAAGTAAAATATATCTCGTTCATTATACATGTTCGATATAAAAACTTTTTGTACAAAAGTACACGACGATTATAACATTATTTATAGACCAATATGGACCGCAATAAAACAGGGATGGCTTAAAATATAATAAGATCTAAAAATATTACAAAATAAAGATGTGAGATAACCTGGGCGTAATTATTTATAAAATGAAAATATTTTTTCAAGATTCCGATCACATAAATGAATTTTGGGAACTCCGACTGTGTCGGATTTGTCTCGCTGCTGATCCCGGATAAAGTGAGGAGGGTTCATCGTAGGGCCAACAACCCTACAAGATAAAAATACAAACGTTCCGAAGTCCAAGACAGAAAATTCAGGATGGCCAACAAAACAAACGAACTCGGCTAAGACTAAAAGAGAAACGATTTTGCCTACGGGTTGGTAGCTGGACGATTGCGTGGAGGCTTGAGAAATATGGGCCGAAGCTTTCCAACGACTCTACGAAGTTTATAGAGGATGCCAAGAGAAGGCTTGTATCGCCAACGGAAGTATGTAATTGAAATGAATTTGGCACCTACTTAGATTTATTCAAATAATGATACATACGATACAATTATATACTATAATTAGAGAATGATATGTGTACGTTGTCTTTTGATATATATATTATTAAAGGAACCTATTGAGTGACTGTAAAAAGATATATGTCGAACTGAAATGTAGAATTCAACATTTTGTACCAAACCAAACCAAACCAAAATTTTAAAAAAATTACGAAAATTATTTTGAAAAACACACTGCATAATTTTTGAAGTATAGTACTTTTTCATACAAGCATACAGCCCACCGGTTGGTAGGCAGTCACCACTGATGGAAGGTACTTCTACCCGGTCGTCAGCTCATTCATGCTGAAAACAGCACGGCTTATGGCTCCAACAGACTGTTTTGTTTGTTTTGTCCATTCCACATTTATTTTATTTAGTTAACATTTAAAAAAAGGATCTAATTAAATGCTTGGGTGATACAGTTTATAAATACTGTTTTGGACATATTTGAACAACAGATTGAAACACGGATGTGAACATTATTATATTTTTGGGGTAATGACCTTAGATTATATTGTAGAAGTCTCGTAGAAAAATTTCGGCTCATGTTTATACTAAAAATTATTTGACAAATAAAAAATAACACGTGTGAGACCCACATAAAGAACTTGCAAATTCAACGAAAAAAAAATGTAACTTACTAAAACACAAAAAATACATACTTAAGGTTTTGAGATTAAACAATCGGGCGCGAACTTTACCGATGGCTCGAACCTCGGGAATAAAGTGTGTATATATTATTTCATCGTTATGAGGGGGCATTACGCTTTTCTTACAACTCGAGGCTTGCTCGTTAAAGAACTTCTTTCCAAAAATCTTAAGGTAAAGAAAATAAATAAAAATACTAACTGTCCTATACGTTATGTTATTTCACGTCATAAGATTTTCTTCATTGTAAAGTGTTTTAAATTTAATTTTCCGTTAATTAAAAAGTGTTTTAATGTAATCTTAATGTCTTTTAATTTACAAGCAACATACCATACATTATTTCGTTGCAGTTGCAATAATCACACTCCATATATACATATAAATTATTAAAATTAAAACGAATCCTGCCTTACTTTTTAATAATTAAGGATACATAACTATATAGTAAAGACTTGTCAGTGATAAAATATTACGAAATAAAAAATATTATTATACACCCATGGACAGATTTAGAGGAACGCAAAAAGGGGTCAAATTTATATGATAACACATATGTACTTTTTGTAGAAAAGAAGGTTTAATATTCATGGAATACAATTGATAAATCAATATAACACTTTTTTGAATATAAATTAAAAAATACACTTAATGAAAAAAAAGAAAACTAGAGGCAATAAAGTCCTAGTAAACATAGTTTTGTGTTGGTGACATAATCAGTATTTGGGGTTGCCTCTTCTTGGTG
This sequence comes from Hestina assimilis, assembly GCA_023373885.1. Classification (NCBI taxonomy): domain Eukaryota; kingdom Metazoa; phylum Arthropoda; class Insecta; order Lepidoptera; family Nymphalidae; genus Hestina; species Hestina assimilis. Next base: position 8,751,159 of record CM041747.1, on the reverse strand, counting down.
TAAAAAAAACAGAAACCAATTATTCCCAACGAATAGGGCAAAATGCATCACAATCTGCTCTAAAACGTCTGCCACGTACCTTGCCGCAGTCAGAGACACATTTTCTAGGATGTGTAGCTCCGTACATACTCCTATGCAAATTCCGCCCCATTACATTATTAACCATAAGGCTCACTTCCAATAACATTGAACATATCTTTCTCCGGGTCGTCTCCATACTCTGGTTCTTCCATCATCTGATTTAAGACAGAATCTGGAGTCATCTGTGAACAGTACTGTTCGCCAAGCTTCAGTATCCCAATTCAAGTGGGAACGAGCAAACTCAGACCGAGCTACTCGATGACTTGCGGTGAGCAATGGGCCTTGGGCGGGCGCGGCTAGTACGCCCCTATACCAGCTGCCTTAAGTCTTTTCCTTATGGTTTTTGTGCGAACTGTACATCATCGAACTTCCTCTACCTTGATTTATACCTCCGGAGGAGTCGAAGTGCGGTTTCTAAGAACACTGCTTAGGATAAATCTGTCGTCTGTTGTTACTCTTTTGCGACTTTGCGAAAAGAAGGGAAGAAAGGATTTTTTAATATCATGACCGTTGGAAAACAAGCATACAGTCCGCCTGATGGTAAGCACTCACCGCAACCACAACAACACAACCATATTACAAGCGCGATGCCAACGCAAGGAACAGGAGGGAAGGAAAAAAGAAGGGAACAGAGGGGGTGGGCTTAGATTAGGCCACCAGCTCTCTCACTTATCGCACGAAACGCATCAATATATCACCTACTGATGCTGTTACTTTACGCCGATTTTCTGTGAGAGGGTAGAACTTCCTCAGTCGAGCCGGCCCTTTAGTGCTGAGAGAAGCATGGCTCTACTACTGACACAATGAGTTCGTTTTTATTGACTTTTTGACTATCGGTCACGTAAACTACCAATTTTTATTTTTTTTAAGTATTTAATAATCAGTCCTTTTTTAAAAATCCATAAGCCTAATAAACACCGTTACACGTAATATGAAAATTTTAGTATATTACTCGAATTTTCATATTGCTGTTTGCATTTATATGTTTAAGTTTAAAATATAGCATAATTATTTTAAAAGCCAAACTATACCTAATATTGAATCTATTCACACTCTGTTGATGGGTTTCTTTTATAATTAACTTAACCCACATAAATTATAACTGATGACACTGTCATTGATATTTCTTGTAATAACTGCAAATAGATTTTCTTACCATAGACCTAATCACTTCACTACATACTTATACTTACATAGTATAAAACAAAGTCGCTTTCTCTGTCCCTATACCCTTATGTATGCTTAAATCTTTAAAACTACGCAACGGATTTTGATGCGATTTTTAATAGATAGAGTGATTGAAGAGGAAGGTTTATATGTATATTAACATCTATTAAATAGTGGAGAAATACTGTTATTTTTGAGGTTTCTAATGTGATGTCGTAAATAATCGTGCGGGCCACGAGCAGTAATGAATAAATCAAAACTACTGGATCGATTTTAGTCATTTTTTCAGTGAATATGTCTCATTTTTTCAGTAGCCTATGTCGGCTATATATTTTATACCCGTCGGAACGGGCCGCTAGTATTATTATATTATATATATATATATATATATATATAGGAAATCTATGTTACATATCGGATATTATTACTTCTATTTAATAAAATATCTACATAAAAATATTATAATTAGGTATGCTATTTTAGTGAGTTCACTAAAATACTTTGTTTGGTCTGAAAAATAGCTAACCATTTATTATTATAACCATATTATATATTTATTTATATAAAAAATGGATATACTTACAGTTTTCGCAAGAAATAGGTAAACCTATAATTTTTATTGTAAGCCTTATGTATAGTCGCATATGTTCTTATGCATATGTGTAGCAGCTGACCGATTAAAATACAAATTGCAACATTATTTTATATATCTAACACGACTGGAATGCATTGCTTATCATCAAATCAAATAACGCGCACTTCCATAGCTTCCTGTTACATACTTGCGTCCCTCTTCACGTAATCACTCCCACAGATTTTAGAAAAGTAAGAGGATAGATATTAAAAATGAGTAATGGAAAAAAAAACCTGTTGAAAAGTTGGTAAAAAAAATTTACAAGTAGCCAATTTAAAATGAACTTTCCTGCTACGCAAGTATTGGTACTAAAAAAAATTAATTGTCAAGACTACGAAACAGTAATAAATATTAAGGTATAGGTATATCCAAATTCTTTATTTTATGGTGGATATATTTTTGTTTTTAGTTTAGATGACTTTCATAAGATTTTCATTTTTGTTACTAATAGGTACCTGTAGTAGGTACTTAATACTTTTATTTTATTTATACTATGCATAATCCTGACTGAAATGTCATGTAATTGACATTTACAGTCTGACAGTAAGTCTGTCAGTCATAAAGTTTTGAGATTGGATGTTTATTAAATATAATAATTAATAAAATTTAGTCAAATAATAATCGTAACAATGATATCAAAAGCATATTAGTAAAAAATACTCACTTTTGTAGAAAATTTGTAAAATTTTGTCTAATAAAATATGGATCCAGCACTCTTAAGAGAACGGGAGCTCTTTAGGAAAAAGGCACTTGCGACACCAACGTATGTTTCACTCTTGTTTGCTTGCTAACTACTAGGTATTACTTTAAGAAAAGCTTACTTTCTCTTCTCTCGCTCCCACTCGCTATAATCACAATTCAAGGATTGATTTAATTTTACTGTAATTTAATATATGATTGAATTGTTTTAAATGTGTTTTACTTGCATATATTGAATGCAAATATATACTGAATTTTGTAATGAAAACAAACTTATTTGAGTGTATGATTAAAGTTTATCTTTTCAATTGTCAGTCAACTAATCTAATCAAGTAACCTACTTTAAATTGATTTGCAATATAGCAAAACAATAACAATATACTTCTAAGGAGAACTAGAAAACACAGTAAAACTTTTAATGTGCTTAAAATTAATAAATTTTGCAAATATTAAGTATATGTACCTAATAATGAAATGTAATAACCATTTTATATACCCCAATAAAATGAAAATATTCCTAAAATTAGTGAATATTATTTGCTTCGTACTTTGTAAAACTTATTCACACCTAAAACAAAACATTTGCTACTTATTATGTGCATACACAAATTAAGCTTTACTTACTACTTTAAGATATTGACTAGATTGTCATAAAAGGCTTTGTTGAATGCAAAGCCATTTTTAGTGGGCTTTGGAGGTTTTCAATAATGCAAATAATCTAATTTCAGTGTTGAGAAGAAAAAGAAAGATGAATCTGCACATAGAGATGAAAGCAAAAAGAAATCAAAATCTTCAAGCTCGGTCAGTGCTGCACCGAAGCTTGAGGGATCAAAGTAAGTATAATAATATTTTTATATTCATTTTAATCTTCACACCAGTGTGGTCTGCCTTTAGCCACGACGGTTGCTGGTTCAATTCCCGCTCGGGCAGATGTTTGCATTGATCTTACAAATAATAAATGAGTCTAAGCGTTTGTCTTTGTGGTTCTCCGCACCTCAGAGCAGATTGTGCCTCAGAGAACATGTTAAACTGTTGGTCCCCGTTATTATCACATACAATCTGATAATAATTGTTAACTCTTCATAAGTAAATTGCTCTTATTCAATCAGCTACTGGTTCACACTTAGGGTTGCGGAGGTCAGATGACAATCGCTCTGTGTAAAAACTAGTAACCTGTCAAATCCGGATAAGAGTTATAAGCAGACTCACAGCAAATAATCATATTATACTGGGAAAAATGCTAGGACGAAGATGTTCATTTTAATGAAACTAGAGTTTTATAATAATTGCCATTTATCTTTATCTCATTAGTGAACTAGATATAGTTAATGAATTTAGTTATGAATATATTTCTACATAAACTCAAACTCAAACTCAAAATATTCTTTATTCAAATAGGCTTTTAAGCGCTTTTGAATATACAATTTTCTTGTACCATTTGTTTTTAGATCCCAAATAAAGGTATGCATCATCATAATATAATAATGATTAATATGTGTAATATTAATAATAAATAAACGCTACACACTCAACGGCTCCCATTAGGATAATGATATCCTGTGTTGGGGGTCTGGAAACATACACAATGACAAACACAAATACACCCAGACTGGACAATATGCTTGCATGGTCAATACAAATATATTATGTTCCGAGTGGGAATTGAACCCGAGACCTGTGGCGTTTAAGGCAGGTTCGCTACCGCTGCGCCACAACGTCGTCAATATTAAGCGTTAATAATGGTGGAACTATATTTTTCTTAGCTTTATTACTTAATAAATTATTTTTTTTTATATTACCAGTTATAAAACAATGGCGGGTAGCTCGTCCTATAGGTTTGGAGTACTTGCTCGTATAGTCAGGCACATGAAATCTAGGCATCAAGACGGCGATGATCATCCTCTAACATTAGATGAAATTCTAGATGAAACAAATCAACTGGATGTTGGAAATAAAATAAAACAGGTAGCTTTTATATTATTTTGGTACCTGATATACAGTTCATCTAGTACAAGAACCAGGTTCTCTAAATATTGGAAACCTGTATGTATTTTGCCAATAAAAAATTATTATTATTATACTAGCGTCTGCCTTCGGCTTCGCCCGCGTGAATAACGTTTTCCTTTAATCCCCTGTTCCATATTGTTATTTTACACCCTTGAGGGTAGTACTTTTACAAACTTTGAATGTCATATTTATTTATAATATCGAATCAACAACCTAATAAATAAGTTTCTAGCTTCTACCTCTAAAAATTACGACACTTCCACACCTTTTCATGCCCCCATTTCAACCCCTTTTCGCATTAAAAAAAGTAGTTTATGTATTGGTCAAGTTTTTGGCAACTTAAGATTTCTGTAAGTTATTTTACTTATTTTCACAAAAAATAAGTATACAAACTGCATAATTATTTCGTATATAATATAACCCAAAACGTTTAATATAATACATAAATTGCATGATTAAAAATGGCTTTTTTAGTAGTTTTAAAGCTTAAAACCCTACAAATATTAAAGAAAAATGTTCTTCAGCTATTTACCAACACTTCTGCATATATAACTCAGTTTTTGCAATTTTGTGGGTTGACATAGTATTGCTTATTTGCGTCCATTTATAAGTAAGGATTGGCGACCCAGCCATACATTACTTTTATTCAGATTAATTCCGGTATCTAAATATGTCCTGATATGAATATTGTTAATCTTGAAATAGAAAAAGTAATAGTTGGCATAATAACCATCCTATATTTTAAGTTGAAAAATCATGTGTTTAAAAAAAATCTAAAGATTATTAATAATGATCCAATTGATCGATTGATAAATATTATGATATTAATTACGGATCACAAGGTTTTTTTATTATTTTTATTTTTCTTCTAGTGGCTGCAAACAGAGGCACTTCAAAATAACCCTAAAATAGAATGTACATTTGATGGGAAATATATTTTTAAGCCTGTCTATAAAATTAAGGATAAAAAATCATTACTAAGGTAATAGCATTTTATAAAAATGTTGTTTATTTGTTCGAGATTTCAAACTGCCATTATACATACTTTATATATCCCAAAATTACCTACCACGAGAATAGGAAAAAAATTTATCAGATAAAACCCCAGTGAAGCATTAGCTAGTTAATCATAAATTAATTTTAAGTAAGTATGCTTATTGTAACTGTTTTTCTTTTTTCAGATTACTTAAACAACACGACTTGAAAGGACTTGGAGGGATATTTTTGGAAGATGTTCAAGAGTCTTTACCTCATTGTGAAAGAGCCCTTAAAAACTTAGCCCAGGAAATATTATACATAACTCGGCCTACAGATAAGAAGAAAATTTTATTTTATAATGACAAAACAGCTACATTAGATGTTAGTGAATTCTTTGTCTTTAGTGCCCGTTCATATGACACATTTTCAGCTCGGGTGATCGCGGTCGGATAGCTTTTCATTAGCGCACGTCGTCGTGCACGTGTGGCATCCGCTCATAGTCAATAGTCGCTCTATCGGGTGCCCATAAAAAACCAAACAATTTATATATTTTTGCCATTGCGTCCACATGCACACAGTGTCTCTGTCTACGTCGGTGATTAAGAATAAAAAGTAATACTACCTTATTACTCATACTAAAAAAATTAAGAAAAAGAAAATGAGAAGACAAACGATCTTAGAAAATATGAAAATAAATTTTAGGAGTACTTTAGAATGAATATAAGTTATTGTCTATTTTGTCACAACCGGTCGCAGCAAGAATGCCATCCTCAACAAGGAAAGGGACCGGAGACGGAACGAGGTGGTGTAGTAGGGACACCCCTACACACGCACACGCGCGGGCATGTGCGATGCTAGTGCGAAGTGGTTTGGTTTGATTTGGGCTTCATGTTGCGCCAAAAAAATCAAATATAAATATAAACATGTAATAGTTATCTAAAAAGCTGGACTTCAAATATTAAGTTTTGCTTAAAATTACTATAAGTTTTGAAATTTGCGTGATGTTTGCTAAGGCTTTGATACGGTCTGTATGTGTTTTAATAGAATTAAACTAAGTATATTTTTCTTATAGGTTGACGAAGAATTCGTAAAGTTGTGGCGCGCTACAGCAGTAGACGCCATGGATGACGCTAAAATAGAAGAGTATCTAGAGAAACAAGGTATCAAATCTATGCAGGATCATGGTCCGAGAAAACCTATCGTGCCAAAGAGGAAAAAAGTCAGTCAGAAAAGACGACAGTTCAAAAAACCAAGGGACAATGAGCATTTGGCTGATGTACTTGAAACATATGAAGATAATACGTTGACACAGAAAGGCGTTTCTATAAAGTAAAATAAATCATAATTTATAATCAGTCGTGATTTTATTTTTGTGTATATATTTGTGTGTAGCACTTTTTTCCTTGGTTAAATTATATTTAATTACCTGAAAAATAACTCCTGAAGTGTAATGACGACAATCATAATATATTGGTTGATAATTAACCATTTCCCCTGTATGGATTACAAGGACTAAGTAGGTATAATTGATCGAGTACATAATTTAAAATGGCACAAATTGAAGTATGAACTAGCGCCATCAGCAAATGTACGGGAACAAAAAGAAACTGCGCATGCGCGAGAAAAGTAATGGAAATACCATAGAATTATTATTAAAACAGAAATACCCATATATAAAACCGACCATTTGGCATTTGTTTTGTATTCAATAAAATAATTGTGAAATTTTACATTTAGAACATTACATTTTCGCAATACAAACCAGCTGTCTTGTATTTACACACTAAAAACATTAGGAATACTTGTTCATTCTGTGCTGCTGCTGTCATTTGTCAGTTGACATTGACAGGTGTGACACTATCTGCCATCGAAAATAGATTGTATTTTTTAACGCGACTTTTGCTGAATTTGAATGTTTAAATTTTAATGTTTATTTGGAACTGTGAAGTTTAAAGGTTAGAACTAAGAAGTGAACTTAAAACTTAGACTTTCAACAACATTACGTTTACTATGAGTATAGATCAATCTCAATTTGCTCTGTCTTGGAACGAACATGTCCAAAATATATGTAATGGATTAAGCTTACTACAACAGGTATCAATTATTTTAATAATGCATAGGTAAAAATTATTATATTGTGAACCAATTCGATGCCAACCCTCATTATTGGAAAATTTGCTTGTTTCATAAAGCGACAACCGAATAAAAAATTACAGAATGGCGAATTTGTTGACATGACCATAGCAGCAGATGGTCACCATGTGAAAGTACACCAAGTCATCTTGGCACTGTGTAGTCCTTATTTAAAAGACTTAATTTTAGCTGCCCAGTGCCCTCATCCAGTTATATATTTAAGTGTAAGTTTTGTCAATTCAAATCCATGCTTTAACATACACAGGGTTGGGCAGTATTTGAATTACTTGTAATTAAAATACGTAATTGAAATACAAATACGTATTTGGCATTTGTATTTCAATTACTTCCTTAAAATGTAATTTGTAATTGATATTTCAAATACTTGAGCCTTCAAAATACATTTTTACATTAAAATACATTTAACACAAGTTTGTGGTCATCAGGACCTGTAGAAAGATTGTTTTCTTTAGCAGGTTTTATTCACTTTCCAACAAGAGGCTGTTTGTCTGACCCTACAATTAAGAATCTGTATTTCATATTTCAATCAAAAATAACGAAAATACTATATTTTGTATTTTATATTTCAAATACTTAAAAGTATGTTGTATTTCGTATTTTAATTACTTGCGATATAGTATTTTTTAATTTGTATTTCAATTAAAGCAAAGCATATAGTTTGCCCAGCCCTGAACATACAATATCTGTAACAATTTTTACATTGCTGACAATTGTTTTAATACTTAATATTTTATTTTAGAAAATATCTCACACAACATTATCATCCTTACTAGAATACATGTATAATGGAGAAGTGTTGGTAGCTGTAGATGATATAAAAGACCTTATTGATGCAGCAAAGGAGCTTCACATTAAAGGATTAGAAGATATGGTAAGCAAGCTCTTAATACTTAAAAAGCTATTATATTTAGTAAAGCCTTAGCTTTACTAAAGATAAGGCTTTACTAAATATAATTGCTTAGGAAGTAAAATCATTTTAGCCAATAGAACTTGAACACAATTTTTTTTTTTAAATACCGACTTCAAAATTTAAAAGCATTAAATAAGTATTTTCTAGAGAATATTTTGTTGATGATGATGATGATGAATTGAAGTTGGTGCTAAGAAATATAAGGGCACAAAATGCACCAACTTTTATTATTTATTTTAACAATATAATTTAGTTAATTAAAAACCTTCATAGAATCTAAAAATATATATCATTGTGTCGATGGATTATCAAATTTTGTTTTAGAACTTCACCCAATCAGTAGGACGCGATCGGCAGAAATCAACCGAAGTACTCTCTAAACAAAGAGAATGTTTAAGTCCAGAAGAAGATATACATTATTTTGAAATTTCCGACCTGCCTGAAGAACTAAATAAACTAAAAAAAATACAAAATAATGGGTATAGCTTCAAATTTATAATATTAACCTGAAAATTTATAAAATATTACTCATAGCACTTCCAACTGTATTAAACTCATATTGGAACTTTAATGAGGGTCATTTTGTGGCAGAATAAATCAATTCAAAACCAACACTATATTGTTATGCTAAGCTTTCTCATCAATATAATTTTAAAATCATCAAAGTCACTCCATCCATTGATATTTTATTACACATAGATAGCCAATATTTATCATCCTTATGACGTCACACGGCTCGGTATGGCGATCGCCATAAGGCTGGGTCCATTCATAACAAGCAAATTAAAACTATGAGGTATTAGTATTGTATTGTTCTTAAACATATGAACATTTTAAGTAAAAACACTTGAAACAATGAACTAAAAGTGTTACTTATTGATTAGAGGACATCTTATTTCAGCTGCAGTTTAATAGTAAGCAATGTAAAGAATATGGAAGAGAACATTGACGAATTATATGAAATGGATATGAGAGATGAAGAGAACAATGATAGTACAGAAATAGCTCCTGATATTGAAGATGATGAAGTACCTCAAACTCAAAACAGTATGAGTAAGTTATGTTGTTACTTTGACTACATAAAGTTAGAGATTCCCTTGTAACATCTGATATATTAAAATATTCGTTACTCTAGAATTCTATAGGCATTAATTTGTTACTATGTTTTGGTCTTTTTAGTAATATGATGTCACTAAAATTGTGCAAGCATTCTCTTATACCACACCACAAAATGTTTTCAATTAAATATCTATTTGATTAGTTTTTTTTTTTTTTAATGTACTATAATTTTTATAACATTTGTTTACTACTATGACTTTTTTTCTCTCAAGTTTTTGATCCATCTCGAGATTGTTTTAGCAAACAGTTTTTCTGTAGTGTAGTTATGTACATTTCAGATGTCGGCTCACTACAGTACACTGTATCGAATCAGGGGTCTTTGCAGATGATTCTCAATAGATTCATATATTATTTAAAGCATACGAACCGCGATATGTCCAGACAATGGAGGTGTGTAGAGTATTTATGTAATGCCAAGTGTCCAGCCTATGTCTTCACAAAGAACGATGTCGTATTACAAAGGTATGTTGTATATGTATGAATTTAAAAAACATATCTCTTTTTATTCTTTTAACAGTTAAACCTTCTTCCGTCTGTTTGTCAGCGACCTGTATCTCACAAACCATTATACAACCAATTTTAGTAGAGTTGAAATTTTCACACATTGTGTATTTCTGTTGCCGCTAAAAATCAACACTCGTATTCGCTATTTTCAGTTTAGTAAAATATGAAAGTATTTTGTGTTATTAAAATTCTGTTTATGAATATTAATAAGTAAAAAGTGCGTGTATACTTATGTGCGCACGTAAGAAGTTATTAGTGTCGTAAAAATACTCGGAAGCTGTCAAAAAAATCATATTCACAATAATAAGTATAAATGAAATATACATGTGTGTGAAAAACCGTGTCGATATTCTTGCGCATCCTGAAAATTAACTCTCATCATTTTACCAAAACGCGCTTAATTTTTTCTATTAATGTATTTATAATCTATTTTTTCTGGTGGTAGGTCTTTTGTTGCAAGAGGCCGGCTAGGTAGGTACCACCGCAGTGTCAAATATTCTGCCGCCAAATGGTAGTACTTAGGCATTACTGTGTTCCGGTTTGAAGGGCACTGTACGCTAATGAAATTACTGGGCAGAGGAGATTTAAGAACCAACATCTCGAAGTTGGCAACGCGTGAGTGGCACCTACTAGTGATGCTGCAAGCGTTCATAGGATACGGCAACCACTTACCATCACGTGGGTCGTATGCTTGTTTGCCAACTTGTAACATAAAAAAAATCTATAGGATTTCAGCCCACAATCACCCTTTCCACGACAAGAGAATATTGAGGAAAGTAAAAGATGGTGCAGTCTTCAGTGCGATTCACCAAGCGGAGACCGAGTACAATCTTATGAAAAACCAACTAGAAAAAAACCAAATCGAATAAATGGATTTAAAAAAAAATTCTCTTTCATTTATTTGCAAACTGACTGATAGTTTTATGAAGATATTTTTATATAATAAAAATGTTAAACTTTAAACTTATATAATATTGTTTTAAAAATTTAATTTTATTTGCGGTCAAAAGTATTTGCTTCTTTTATAATTTAGAACATAATTTACACCTGTCTAAACATAGTTACTTAACGCAAAAAAATAAAATACATTTTTAACTGGAGACACACTGCGGCACTAATATAAAATGCTATTATTCATTAATAATAATTGTACTATGGAATTATACATTTAGAAAAAACTTGCTATTATAGGTGTAGGTAGGTTGTAAAAAGGTAAACATTTTTTAAATTTAAATAGGCTTTAAAAAAATAAAAATTTATTGTCCCAGATTTAACATTGAGTAAAAATATGCAATAATATATAAAAATACATATTCGATTTATGTATCACATTTTTATACATATCATACCACTAATTTCCTTTAAGGCATGCGATAATTTTATGTAATAATTCGAACAAAATAAAATTAAATATCTATATTATTAGACCATAAAAATATCTATAAAAATGTGGAATGAGGTGGAATGTAAAATAATATTAATAATATAACCTCGAGTATTATTCAGTCTAAAAAAAATTAATTAAAATTATTAATTTAAAACACTTACATCTAGATTCGAGCTTTGAAATTTATAAAAGGATCTGTCAATTACTTGAAAACAAATAAAATAAATGCATGTAAGTACAAAAGTATCCTCATAAAATTAAGTTTCTATTTCATTTTTTACAAATGTGGGAAGTGAGAACGCAGCTTTATGAACGTCAGTATTATAATATTTCAAATTCAAATTTTTTATTTCCTCGCGTGAGAACTGAATTATTGGCGTATCTAATCGTACGCTTTCATCTAGAGAACCTATAACGAAGCCAATTTGACCGCAAGGGTATGTAGGAACTGATGTGGTTGCGTAGGCGGCGACTGGAAATTGATTTTTACAAAAACGAAGAGTATTTTTAACTAAACTCATACTATCCCAGTAGGTTCCAGCTTGGGAGCAAACTATACCGTTCGGTTTTAACGCACTTTTCATTAGTGCGAAATAGTTTTCTTGGAAAAGGCTGACTGCCGGACCAATAGGATCGCTGCTGTCTGTAATAATAACGTCAAATTCATGGCTATGGTTTTTCATAAACTCAAATCCGTCCCCAACGTGTAAAGTCAACTTTTTACTTTCGAAACCAACGGCCATAAATGGAAGATACTTCTTCGACACTTCTATTACTTTCGCGTCGATTTCCACCTGAAATAAATAAGTAAAGTTATTTGTGACTTCTAATTGAAAAATTGTTATGCGTTCACTCGCCAAGGCTCCTGGCATGTTACTGGCCTTAAAAACACATTTTTAAAACCCTTATATATAACACAGAAGCGCATACGGAAACGTTACAGTTCATAATTATATTTTTGCGGCTGTATAATATTATTGAAAAATTCGTAATTTATGTCTTAAACCCCCGGCCAAAAAGAGGGATGTTAAATAAGTTTCAACTGTCTTTGTATCTGCCTGTGGCATCGTGGCTACCAAGCGAATAGTCCTATTTTGATGTGTTTTTTTTTTTGTTTGTAAGCTGACATAGGGTAGTAGACATAATAGAGGGGATTTATGACTATGATGATGGGTATATTAGGTATGTTGACGATTTTGTGGAGCATAATATGTTTACATGCATATTTTCCGATCTGGGTGTATTTGTCTTTGTCCCTGGATGTGTTTCCCCAATATAAACAAAAGAAATGCTTCGAAATATGTTAACTAAAATGATCACCATTTTCTATAACGTCCTAATCGGTCAGGATATCACTATCCAAATGGAAGCCGTTGAGTTGAGTATATTTATTTTCATGTTTTTTAAATGATGTATAGGTTACATACAACATCTGAAACACCCATGTATGCTGGTATCACTGAGCTACTCTAACGATTGAAGTCGAAGATACAAACTATGGTATATGGGCGGCACATCATGTATGTCTGTTATTCAGTCTAGTTTTGTAGCTTACAGTCTGGTAAATATTTAAAATTTATGTTTCTTAAAATTAAAACATCTTCACGTAAGAAAGCCGTTTGCCCCAAAACCTAATATATCCAGTCTTTTTCTAATGCACCCTGTTAATTTCTAACACCGACTTAAGCTAATATTTTATTGGTTTGATTTAAAAAAAAAAACCAAGTTTTAATGCATACATTTTCGGTCTGTAGTATTTCTTTTAAAAAAAAAAGAACCAAGCAGAAGCAAGGTTAAAACTTGTTTCAAATTTTGTTAAGACTTATTTTGTTTTGTTTGTTGTTAATAAAGGTTATCTGATAGTGTTATTGACCTTCCCATTTAGATGAGATATTTTTTATCATGTTAAAGTTAGTCGATGTTCACTCATAATATAATGTAACATTTTAGACAAACATATCGGACTACTATTTTTAAGTTAAAACAACAGCTATTTTCAATCCCTAAAGACAATTTGATCACAGTGTGTAAGCACAAAACAATTTGGATATAGTCATCCGAAAAAATTGGATACTTAATATATACTCTCCAGTTGGTCTCAGAGAGATTTCATCAAAATCGGTTCAATAATTTACAGTTTAAAGCGAAATAGCTGAATGAATATGTCACCAAAGTAATATGTCATAAAAGTAAAAGTTAAATGTGCGTCTTTTTTTCTGAGACATACGTTACTAAAAAGATAAGAAATAAAAAAATAGAAAAAATAAAAAGCAAAAATATATATATTTTCTACAATCTTCTTCTTCTTATCGATTGGTTAGTGGTCAACCTAGTGTCAGAGTTGTTCAGGTCGCCCGTAGGCCTCTGACTTGACTTATCGACTGATGTCTAATTGTCAACAGCCGGGACCGACTTTTTACGTGCCCTCCGAAGCACGGAGACGCTCGGTTGAAGTACCACTATTTTTCTACAATAGAAGTCGGTGTCATATATGGCGATGTTTTACTAAGTTACATACTGTACTCGGTCGTGGAAAATATTTAGTTTTGTTTTTAGTTTTGAAATCAGCTTTCTCTTTTTTTGCTTTGCTTCACTAATCCCTCAGGGTTAATGAAGCAAAGCAACACACTATTAAATATAAACCTATCCAAAACAATGGAAACGAGCATTGGAAAACGTAACAAATTATACGCACCAATAAATTTCAAAGGCGTCGGGATGTGACGACCCCATCGCCCGCTGTTGGGATAACCTCTGTCACAACAGAGATTATTCCACCAGTGCAATCAGTCACACTGGTGGTAGGTCTTTTGTTGCAAGAGGCCGGCTAGGTAGGTACCACCGCAGTGTCAATATTCTGCCGCCAAATAGTAGTGTTTAGGCACTACTGTGTTCCGGTTTGAAGGGCATTGTACGCTAGTGAAATTACTGGGCGAACGAGATTTAAGAACTAATATCTCGAGGTTGGCAACGCGTGAGTGGCACCTACTAATGGTGCTGCAAGCGCTCATAGGCTGCGGCAGCCACTTACCATCAGGTGGGCCGTATGCTTGTTTGCCAACTTCTAACATAAAAAAAAAAAAAAAAAAAAATAAACTAAATTCAGAATTGATCTAATCGGCGAAATAATGATATTATTGATCCTGTGTCATAAAATTTGTTCGGAAACAAGAGAATTTTCATTATTGTTGATACTAGCTCATAGTTGTCTTGGCTTGGTAACATCACCGAATGAAGGAGACGCGAGAAGTGGGTCTCAGCCAAGAAACGATATAACAAGAAATTGACTCCATCCTATGGGGACTCGCAAGGTCGACCCTTGGCTTAGGACGTTATAGAAAATGGTGATCATTTAAGTTAATATATTTCGAAGCATTTCTTTTGTTTATAATGGGCTAACCTATACAATAAATGATAAACATACAAGAATATGTTTACAAAGATGGACCTTATCTATTGTTTAAATAATTTATCAAATAACAAACCACATTGTACCAAGTTATCACTCATGTATAAATATTGTGGTTTTTCCAAGAGAATTCATAATATGTCGTCTCTTTGTCTATTTATAATTGCTTTGGCTAATTTCTACTGTTTTTTTTTTCAATGGAATAAACCTTATGTAAATGCAGTAATTAATTACCTGATTTTACCTTCCAGAGTATTACTGTGTAACAAAAATAAGATATTATGTATTGGATTTCATATAAAATATAATTATACAAAACTAAAATTTTTGTTTATTACTTACTGATAAGATGTACCATTATCAATTTATAGATTTATACTTTTATGTTACAATGAATGTAACTTATAATGATTTAATTTATAAAATAATGTTACATCAAAAATGTTAAATCACTACATAGTATAAAACTAAGTTGCTTTCTCTGTCCCTATGTACTATGTATGCTTAAATCTTTAAAACTGCACAACGAATTTTGATGCGGTTCTTTTTGATAGATAGAGTGATTAAAGATGAATGGTTATATGTATAATGACATCCATTTCTAATGTGATGTCGTAAATAATTACATTTAACGTGGGAGGGGTCACGGGCAGTAATGAATAAATAATTTTAAAATTTAGTTTATAAATATAGTTTTATCTATATACCTGTACAATTTCCTTGACTTTAGGATGCTTTGCCACATCCCTGGCTACACCACCATCTCCACCACCTACAATTAAAACCTTCTCCGGGTTTTTATGGCAGCAGAGTGGCAAGAAAGATATCATCTCCTAAAACGATAATAATTAAATAGAAAAACAATTGTCTTGTACTACATTGATTAAAAATAAAAATGATTATAATACTATTCTGTCTATTAAAAGCAACAGATAACAATTTAGAAATTATGCACCACCACATTTAATTATATTAATAAAAAAAGTTTATATGACTTAGTGCGGATGCAGTTCTAGGATAATAAATTGAAATAAATAAGTAATTAAATGATTGGTTGTAAGAAACAAAAGCATTTTACCTGATAAGAGAATTCATCTTTCTGTGTGCATTGTATAATACCATCCAAAACAAGGACTTTGCCGAGGCTGGTGGTGTCAAAAACTTTGATGTCTTGGTACTGAGACTTCTCTTGATGCAGAATCTCTTTCACCTCAAACGAAAAGGTACTTCCTGGCCACATTTCACAAGATTCCGTAAACCAATTCTTCTTCATGCTATCCATCTTTAACTAAATTTATTTAGTTATTAAATTATAATTATATATGTGAAAAGCATATACAATTTTATACATAATTTAAACAATTATAATCATGAACAACAAAAATATTTAGGGCAAATTCTTTCAACTAATGATATTTTTATAAAACTGCGTTTACTCTAAGTTTTTCATGCATAATTTTTTATTTATAAATAAATGTGTTATTAATTATGGTTAACCCTCTAAGTGTGTTACTTAGTTTGATTTTTTTATACGAAATTATAAGAAAAATTAGTTACCTATAATATTATCATAATTACTTACCGAGTTTAACTCTACGCTATTAATTAAAAAAAAGCTTCAAGATCGCAACACTGTACGCTTACCCGATGTAAAAACACGACTGTCAAATTGTCAATGATTATGAGAATGAGTCAATGACATCACGTCACGGCCCCAGTCTCACGCACAATCATCCATCATATTGAGCTCACAGAGTAATGAAAACATATGAAGAGCCTCGAAATAATGGCTGCCAAAGTCAATGCCAAAAGGAAACAAAAAATGGCTACCAACAGATATGAAAATTGGTAAGATGAATATCGATTCAATTAATCGAATATTATAAAGTGTCTTGAAATTTATAGGGCAACTTAATTATATCATAGTGGAATCTACATACATTTTTATATATTTTACTTGATTAATTTTTATTATCTGACTCATTAACAGTGAGTGCTGCCAACTGCACAATAAATAACTCAAGTACAATAAATAAAATTAAATAATGAAATCATATAATACCATAATCACCCAGTAACAAGGAAACTTGTTTAGGCTCTGCTGTATATTTACAACTTAAATTAAATTATTTATTATGATATAAGATTTTAAATTGTTGGGCATTCATTGAACCTGCTCATTATTGTACATGGTTGTCTTTCAAAATGTTGGGTTGGTTGTCATGTAATGAGAATCGTGTGAAAAGTGGATAATTCTTTATTATATTTTTATTGATATTATAAGACTTCATAATTGGATGTTTTTTTTTATATTTATCTCTCGCTGTTACTATTATGCAACATCCTTTAGCCTGTTATTGTCATGATCTGGGTAAAATAGGGCGAGGTCTTATTTTTTTAATATTTTTCTTTTTATTATTGTAATAAATGGATGTTGGTAAATATTATTTAATAAAATAATACGTATTATAAGATAAATGAAAATATTATTTAATTAGTGTGCTATTGATACACAGTACAAATTATTTATAATTTTTTTTTTGTAATTTAACAACATCATACAATATATTTTTACCTGGACTCATGGACTTTATATGGCTGAGCGCCACTCGCCACTCTCTTTCTATCTTGCTTTTAAATATTAAAAAATGTTCCAATAATAATTATTTGGAACAAGCTTCCATATATATATATATATATATATATATATATATATATATATATATTTTTTTTTAATAATTGATATTAATTACTAATTTTTGGTAGGCAATGAACGTCCTTACTATCGCGTGTCTCGAGACATGGTTCTTTTTTGTGGTCGGACTTTCTTATTTATAGTTATACTACGACATAAAAGAGTTGAAAATAAATGAAGACGCCACCATCGCTAATATGGCTTGCTTGTAGCAACACAACCAGTAAGATACGACCGACCTTGATACTTGTATATTTTTATTTTCTTGCTAACATAGATTTAAATAATTATTCAAAATCAACTTAATAAAACTTCGCCAATCAGAATATATCGTATGTAAACAACACAAACCAAGTAAAAACACACGAAAATTTACAATGCCTGACAGCTTAGGTACTTTTTTTTGGTGCTGCCAGTAAGAGTGACTTTTTAGTTCCCGAATAATTAATTTCTACTCTTTTGTGTCGGTCTATTATATATATTATAATTAAAGAAACATTCTAATTTTTTTTAAAATTACCAACTTGATGGTAAACATCAGTCATCCGAACTTAATATAGTTGTGCATGCAGTCATTCAAAATGAGAAACAAGAGATATTTATTACATCTCATTCATTCTAAAAGTAATCATTAAACGTCAGAAAGCGACAACGCTATGTTTATTACTTCTACAACTTTTCATTTGGTAGAACTGTTATTTTACATCAACAAATAGGGCTACACATTCTACGGGGTTACCTTACTCTGTGTGACAAAGTGAAAATATGGCAATTTGTAAGTTATAATTCACTAGTTGACAAGTTCACAGTGAACATTTGACAAAAGAGAAGCATTAGCAAATGGCAACCAAAGTTTTATTATTGATTTAACTCTATTGGTTTTTCAGAAAATCGTTAATCCTGAAATCACAGCACACGCACAGAAAAACCGTAAACTGTGGTGGCGAGTTTCGTTGGTAGACTGCTATTATTTTTAATTACCAAATATATAGATCAAAATGAATATTAATACGATATCACCTGAAGAATTTGTGTACTCCGCAAAAGAATTTATTGATATATCAAGACGATGTTTTGATAACTGGACTATCCATCAAAATGACAATGAAATATTAAACACTTACATTAGAAAAGAAGAGTTTGTGAGTCATCGTGATGAAAATCAGAAAGTATTTTTGTATAGAGCAGAATATATCATATTTTTCAATCTTAGCTATGGAGTTCCATCATTTAGTTTTAATCTCTGGGACTGTTCAGGAAAATTATTGACTTTGGAGCAAGTGCGACAAATTTCACTTATGAAGTAAGATATTGCTTCTTTGGTTAATTTTATTTTATACTAATCCATTTAACATTAATAAAAATGTTATTCCAAGTATTAGTCTAATGCATGTTTATAAATGTAAATGATTTTTAACAGTGTTATTATGTACATATGTATGTTATGAATACATAACAATGCATGAACAATTGGTTCATCAGTAATAAAGCGGGCTCTGTTATGCGAGAGTACCAAGTTCAATCCCTAGCATCTTGGGCTATTGTCGTACTCATTCTTAGCAGAAGCTACAAGCTTAAATGGAGGAGAAATAAGAATATTATTAATGTTTTGAAAAAGCATTGATAACACTATATAACAAAACTGTATATTTAAATAACAAATAACAATAATAAAGAGATAAAAATGTTTGTAGTTTGTCAGTATAGTTATGACATAAATATATATGTAAATATTGGCAGAAGTTATGTATTTTTGATAATAATAGTAATAATAATAATAATAACTTAATTTTTTTTTTTTAGAATCAGCAAACAGGACTTTTACACTGTAGTGACACAGCAAGATCACCCAGTTATGCATCGGCCCTATTTCATCATTCATCCGTGTGGAACAGAGATGATTCTATCTGCTTTTCGCTACAGGACAAAAAATCTCATTATAACTTTCTTAGGTCTCATAACACCTTTGATACAATTGAACTTGCCCTTAGAATATGGATTAAGGTAAAATGAATAATAGACTCCACCATAAAAGACTCCATTTTTATCCATTTTTTTACTATGATTAAAAAATTGAACTAGTCATGCCCAAATATTAAACAATATATAAAACAGTTTAATTAAAAATTCCTTAGTTTCATTATTAATATTTTCATGAATTTCTTGGTTAAAAGAGATTAATTTATTTATAATATAAAAGACAATTAAGACTAATGAGTTCATCATATTTTAATGGAGTACATTTATCTGTAAGAATAATATTAATACTCAACACATTATTTAAATAGAACTTGTAGGAATGTTAAGGTTATGAAACACCTAAATATCCAAGAAAGACTCTGATATTTTACTATCAAGATAATTATATTAGATTTGAAAGGATAAGTTCAGGAGCTGAAAGCTAGTAGCTGACATTTTGTAGTGCTAGTTATATTAATATCATATCCCACTTATATAATATAATCAACTTTATATTTCATTTTATAATATTATAAATGTGAAAATTTGTGAGGATGGATGGATGTTTCTTACACTTTCACACAAAAACTACGGCACAAATTTGGATGAGGTTTGATACACACATAGCTTATTATTTGGATTAATATATGGGATACTCCAGAAAAGGTGTGGGTACCTGGGAAATCATCACACCAATGGAGCTCTTGGGACAGCTACTTCATTAACAATATTTTATAATTGTGTGTATTTACTGTTAGATGTAAGCAAAACTTGATTCACCTTGTAAGATTTTATTGCAATTTTGAATTTTGTACCAAGTATTTCAAACTGAATGTTGCTGTCATTGTATGTACCTATGTAACAAACTTCCTACTATAATAATACTAGCGGCTCGCTTCAGCTTCGCACGGGTATAAAATATATAGCCTATGTCATTCACTGAAAAAATTATGAAATTGGACCCAGTAGTTTTGATTTATTAATTACTACCCGTGGCCCGCACGCGTTAAATGTAATTATTTATCACATTAGAAACCTCAAAAATAACAGTTTTTTTTCTCCACTATTTCATGGATGTTATTATACATATAAACCTTCCTCTTTAATCACTCTATCTATTACAAAACCGCGTCAAAATCCGTTGCGTATTCTTAAAGATTTAAGCATACATAGGGACAGAGAGAGAGAGCGACTTTGTTTTATACTATGTAGTCATTATAAATGTGAATTTTTGTGAGGATAATGCAAAAACCAATGAAAAGATTTGGATGAAATTTGGTACACGCTTGCCTGGATTAACATATACTATAGGATAGGATCATTTTTATCTCTGAAGAATGTTGGGTTAGGTTAGGTTAGTAGTAGGTAGTTATATAACACGAGCAGAGCCGAGGGCACAGCTACTTTACAACATTTTATAAGTGTGTGTATTTATTGTTAAATGTAAGTAAAACTTGATCTCAAAAACACATAACTTTTGGGATTTTAATTTTTAATAATTCCAACATGAATGTTGTTGTCAATGTATGTACTGTATGTATGTAACAAACTTGAAATAAATATATAGATACATCTTTTGCATTTTACTGTAATTTACCCTTTTATTGGTTTAGATACTTTTGAGTAAAAAGTAATATTTATTATTTACCATGAGAGTTTTAATTTCGGTATCGAACTTGCTAGATACCTATAAACTACCTACCTGCATATAAACATTAGGTACCTAATACATTTTTTCCACACACAAACTTCCCGATACTGATGATCCTACAAATCTGACAATTACCATCACAACTAAAAAAAAAGAGTTATCCAATTCGGTGCAGTCGTTACGAAGTTATCCGCGTACATACCTTTCGACGATTCAAATTTAATATTTTTTTATATCGATTTTTAATTCACAAATATAAATTTATACCTGATCTGATTTTATACCTACACATTCTGATCTCGGGGGAGCTCGAAGTTATCAAGGTTAATAGGACCAACAATAGAATACAAAAGCTAATTATTTCTAATTGCCTCTTCGGCCTTACTGAAAAAAGCAACTTTAAGTATTGACGGTATAGAAAAACCTTTCTCTTTCACCATTATAATAGTATTTTTTTAATTCAAACGGGGAGCATAACCTTTCAAGCAAATTCAAATTCAAAATTGGTTCATAAATGTTGGAGTTCTGAGGTAGGTAGGCTTTGCGGTATATCTTTTTTTATGTTAGAGGGGGCAAACGTGAAGGAGGCTTACCTGATGTTATCGATTAGCTCTGCCCGTTATCTTGCAAGCGCAACACCAGAGGGTATGCAGGTGTGTTGCTGACCTTTAAGATGTATACTCTCGCTAACTTCGAAATGCAACTGTCGAGCAGTCACTTCACTCGTCGTCTTCACTCTTCAGTCGTCTATCCGCCATCGTATGGTGGTAGATAACCAGGCAGGCATTTAAGCCCTACCCTACCTAGGTGAAAGTCGGATTGTCACTTCGGATCCATAATTAATTAAACAATGCAAAGCTTAAGCCTCAAATCTTTATAAGCTTCAAATAATATATAAATACATTTTTCAGTATCTTTATATTGTTATTATTTTAGTTATCTCCAAACCTCTGTTTAAAGAAATTAAATATTGGAAGAAGCCAAGTTACTGTACAATTTAGTTAAGTTAGGAATTAAGCGTCGTTTGTAATTTAGTATAAGGGTCACTATGGGGGTGACATGTTCTACAATAAAAAGAAGAAATTAAATAATTATATATATATTATTATATTTATTATTATATTATATTTTTATCATACTTATAGTAATTGATCACCAAATACTTATGTATATGCGGTAAAATGCTAATATATATGAGTATTCATGATCATTGTTAAATGATAAAAGATAATTATTTTGCATCAATAACCAACTTTTGCTATACATGTTTGTGCTAAACTCCTTAATATTGAATTATGTAATATGTGTAATTGTAACACGTGTAGAGGATAATCTATAGATAGGCTTCCTGGTGAGTAGAACCCGGTTATGTGAGGTTCCATGACAGGATGGTAACTTCATGGGCCCCACTAAAACTTCATCGGTGGCCGATCTCAATTCGTGGTATACGTTACAGGAAGCAGGAACTCTCGGAGACCAAGCCAACCTGACCTGCCAAGAGTTTGTTCCGGGAGCTAAATATGCTTCCAGCGCTTTCTTCATTCATTCATTCATTCATTATTGAAATATTATACTTCTGTTGTAGGTACAATTATTTTTTCGCTTTTTATTTTGATGTTGCTATTTTTTTATATCAATTTTTAAATTAAGTATCATCCCACATCCGTATGTGGGATGATACTTCTACTAAAAAGACCGTTCTTTTTCCGCTTTGTCCGTTAATTTTAAACAAGACGGTACTTGTTTATGACTGTAAGCGATCGTTGTAGAGTGTAGAATAAGGATGAATTGCTAACCCAAGGGTAGAATGAAGAGAGGAAAGGTTCGGATAGAGATGTGGGAGTTTGTTTCTTCGGCTTTCTCACTAATTTATGAAACGCTACTGCGCAGCTTGCGTAAAACATTCTGCGATGAGGAAGTATTCTTCGAGTCGAGCTAACCCATACCGAAAAGAGCCGCAGGATATCAGAGAGACTTTTCTATACATTAAATCACATTAAAGTATAGGGAGGTAATACTTAAACAACGACAGTGCTTATGTTGTTTTTTTTTAATATAGAAGGTCTAGGCCTGTCGATACAATCAGGTGAGTCGTGGCGTTTTATTGATATCGAATTGGCATGATAAGATAACTAACTACGTTACTTCAGTCACTCATCCGGTCTGGTATTTGCAGTTTGTATAATTCGTATGTTTTGTGTATAATGGTGGTTCGTATATTTTTATAATGAGAGAGTGTAGTGTTACCGTGACGAATTTCTTCGGGAGACTTCGTGATTGTTTAGGCTCGTTTTTCCTTCTAATATGTTGGTGGAGAGTGAGTAGATCTTGTTTTATATTTCTGATTTTATTGTAAAAATTCTAATCTCTATTTGCTTCTTTGTTTTATAGTCAACAAAGTTCAATTTAATCTAAAATAATTCAATTTATTCTAATAATCTGATAAAAAGTTGTCGACGCTTAAATAACAGATTTCGACTTTTCTTAATTTTATTATTTTAAAAATATTAATATTTTTATTTAGTATCTATATGGAAGGTAATTGACCTCGTTTTAGCTTGTTTGTAGACTGTAGGTATATACCACAAACATGTTTTCGATTAATTTCGTGTATTTTTTACTTTTGATTATTAATAGGTTTCCCAAGGGATTCAAGTAGGGTTTTGGGGATTCTATTGGCTTGTCTCTAGAATAAGTGCATAAATTGCAATTTAAAATGTTGCATTAAAAAGTAAGACCGTAATGTAGGTACTTACTCATTTTTTATCAGATATTTTAGGTATATTTTGATTTTATAACAATTTTTTACTAACGTTTAAAAAATAATACCGTTAAAGTACAAATCGTAAATTAAGTATTTTTATGGGAAATTAGCTTTAGTTATAGAAATATGGAGAGTATTTTTTTTAAATACTTGAAAATAAGAAACAGTTTAAGAATTCCTAACGATACTTACGACATACGAAAAAAAATTTGCATGGGATTATTAAGACTCCGCTGTCTCATCTCATGATGTATTTCTGTTGCCGCTATAAAAAACAATTAATTAAAAAAAAACAGAATAAAATAAATATTTAACAAACTTAAATTTTTGCCGTTTTTATACATAATGGTTATGCGACTTGCACTTGGCCTGTTTTATAATTTTTATAATTATAATGTTTGTTTGTGCACCCATCACTTACTTTACATCACACTTTTAACAGAAAATTTTTAACTAGTCGTCGATAACATAATTATAGTCTCGAGTAATATTTAGTCTCTGTGTCATTAGAGAACAGTATGTAAATATTTTAGCCTTTTCATAAAACAATTACTGAACGGATTTAGCTTTTAAAATGCTTTTTGTGGCATAATTGCAATAGGTACAACATCTAGATCGTGATAATGATAGGCGACAGCGGTAGCGAACCTGCCTTAAACGCCACAGGTCGCGGGTTTGAATCCCGCTTGGAACATAATATGTTTGTATTGACCACGCAAGCATATTTTCCGGTCTGGGTGTATTTGTCCTTGTACTTGTGTATGTTTCGGGACCCCCGACACAGGATATAACTATCCTAATGGGGGCCGTTGAGTGTCCAGCGTTTATTTTTATTATTATTATAAAAGAGAAAGTTAATCTTAAGTACGTAACAATTAGGATCTCATTTTGAAACCTACTGTAATCGAATCGAAAGCACATATTTTCAAAAATGTTTCTATTTATATTATTCTATCTGTTTTGTTAATAAATGCAGTAACTGAAAACTTGGTTTAATAATGAAAAATTGTATTATATAAATTATTATTTATTGAAACCGATAAAGTAATAGGAGTAATATAAATTTTATGTCTAGGATATGGATGCACGTTTGAATTTTACATCGTTTTTATGTTTGTATGATAAAATATATTTAAAAAAAAGTAAAGCATACGGATCACTTAAGGAATACTTATTTATTTATATTTGATTTTTACACCGACTAAAAAAACGCACTTACTAATATAAAGCATCTCCGATGACATCCTTAGACGTGGTTCGGCTTCGCAGGAGGCACCCTAAGGACGGAATCAAATTTGAGCCCCGTGAGGGCTGCCCTTTTTCACGGCTGAGTTCCTGTATTCGGCCTCCCGCTCGGTGACGCTGTGAAGGCCAGTAGGGCAAACAGCAATACACATTCCGGAAAAAAATACTAATATAACGTGGTACGGTTAAAATTTTGGAGATGGTTCCATGGGCGTAGCCAGGATTCGGTCCAGGAGAGGGCAGCATCGTAATGTAAGGCTTAGAGGGGGCAAAATGACTATTCTCTCCAGTAGTTATTTGTTAAATAGTTTAAAATGTATTATATTCTTCCAGTCCTGGGTGGGCAGCTGCCCCCTTTGCTCCAACTTCCCTAAGCCCATGGATGGTTCTGTGCTAATTTAACTAAGTAATTTATTTAATACTAGCGGCCCGCTCCGGCTTCGCATGGGTATTAAATATATAGCCTATGTCATTCACTGAAAAAATGATTAAAATCGATGCAATAGTTTTGATTTATTCATTACTGCCCGTGGCCTTCACGATTATTTACGACGTCACATTAGAAACCTCAAAAATAACAGTATTTCTCCACTATTAAATGGGTGTTATTAAGTTATTATACATATAAACCTTCCTCTTCAATCACTCTATCTATTAAAAAAAATGCACTTTCAGACCGTAGAGAAATGTTGGATCAATGTTTTCTATACAAAATAATATCAGGAGAAATAGATTGTAAAATGATATTAGACAAAATAAATTTACTAGTTCCAAGACACAATAGCAGGCACAAGAATATAAATACGTTTAAAACAAGGTTTTCTCGGTCGAATTTAGGATTAGCTGCACCTTTAAATAGAATAATGAGAACTTATAATTTGATTCAAAATAAAGCAGGTCTAGACATATTTAATGATAAACATAACATTTAAAACTAAAATTATAAAGTATTTTAAATTACAGAATGGAAGTTAGTTCTTTTGTCCCTATTTTAATATTTTAATATTTTTTTATTTTCATACTTTTTTATATTAATAGTTAATTTCTTATATTTTTATTTTTATTTTAGATGTTTTTTTTGTTTTTTTGGTATTTGGTATTTTAATTTTTACATTTTATACATAATGTTTCGATGATGTCATTTTTTCCATATTTTTGTTATTATTTTAAACATTTTGATTTTTGCATGCTACCTTTACAGTTTTAGCTATAAATCTATTTTGTTTTTAGAGTAAGCAATCATTTTTTGTTACACATGTTATGTTAGCCTATAAGTGGGATATACAAT
Source organism: Hestina assimilis (assembly GCA_023373885.1). Classification (NCBI taxonomy): domain Eukaryota; kingdom Metazoa; phylum Arthropoda; class Insecta; order Lepidoptera; family Nymphalidae; genus Hestina; species Hestina assimilis. The sequence goes on along the minus strand of CM041747.1, from coordinate 8,724,508 downwards.
GTATAAACTTTTTTTGTAAACTGTTTGTGTATAAAATAAGATAAATATGTTGTATATTGTTGGCTTCCTATTTAAATAAATAAATAAATAAATAAATAAAAATAAAATGTATTAAAATCTGTTGCGTAGTTTTAAAAATTAAATCTTACATAGGGATATAGGGACAGAGAAAGCTACTTTGTTTCATACTATGTAGTGAAGCTTTCTTGTTGATTCTGAAATCTAGTTCTATCCTGACCCCCTTGGGCTATAATTATTGTCGTACCCACTCCTAGCACAAGATATAATATAATAGTACCTAGCTAAGTAATCGGTGCTAAATAAAGTAAAATATCGGCGCAGAAGACACCGACTACTGAAGAAATGTACTGTAGAAAATATTATTTTATTTTTGCCTTTTTAGTTTTGAAGCCGTTTCTTTTTCAATTATTTATTGAATACTTTTTAGTTACGTTTTTACGTTCTGTAAGCCACCATATTGAAGTATCTAAATGTATCCCAACCCGTGAAATATTTATTAGTATTGTGTAGTTTCACATCATCAAATCTAGCCGTCTAAGAGCAATCGAGTAACATACATTAAATATATAAATATTGAGTCGAATTGAGATGGTACGCTTTTTTTAAGTCGGTTAGACCTAAGTAGATCATTCGTGGAAATCATATATAATATGAAATAAATCTAGATAAAGTATTGAGCTCACTTATCTTCACGATTAAAATATGACATTTTGCTCTGTTTCAAGAAAAATATAGTTTATCAATATTTTTATTACCGGATTATAAGATTAGAAGAAGAAAATTTTCTACAATTTTTATTTGAATTAAGTAAGTATACAAAGAATAAACCTCTAACTCTTTTATGAAAGAAACTACCGCTGTTTCGTATAGTGGATTCTACTGAGAAGAGAGAGAACCGGCCGCAAATTGAGGTGTTGGTTATCCACAGGGCTGGGCAAAAAATACATGCTTTGCTTTAATTGAAATACAAATTACAAAATACTGTATCGCTAGTAATTAAAATACGAAATACAAAATACTTTTAAGTAAGACATTTGAAATATAGAATAGAAAATATTTTAGCTATTTGTAATTGAAATACGAAATACAAATTACAAAATACAAAATGAGTAATCTAGACCACAGGCACAGGCTGAAAAGTAGAGGAAAACAAAATTAATTAATCAGTAGAACCAGAGTTTCCTTTCATGAACACGAGATTCTTAAATGTAGTGTCAGACAAACAGCCTCTTGTTGGAGAGTGAAAAAAACCTGCTAAAGAAAACAATTTTTCTACAGGTCCTGATTTTGAATTTTGAAGGCTCAGGTATTTGAAATACTAATTACAAAATACTTCGGTGTCAAATATTTGAAATACGAATTACAAATTACATTTCAAGAAAGTAATTGAAATATAAATACCAAACACGTATTTATATTTCAATTACGTATTTTAATTACAAGTAATTCAAATACTGCCTAACCCTGGTTATCCAAATAATTTATTTGCATAGTGTTAGTATTATTGTACCACTTTTATACAACATAGTATACAAATAATACGGTTCTATTATATATTCTGAGTTTCTATTCAAAGACAGCTTTAAATACAATTGGATATTTAAAACAGAAAAAAAAACTTAACATTCAATAAATAATAAATATTTAATAAGATCAAATAAGATGCATCTAAGTTCATCTAACCGCTTCTATCTTTTAGAAATTACAACTAATAGAACTAACACCCCATGGCCCAAGTGCTTCTACTGCAAACGGCACTAAGATGTAATTTGGAATTAGTGACGAATACTTACGCCGTTTACCGTCGCCGCCGACACCGTTGTGGCGTTGTGGGTAGCGAGTCTGCCTTTAGTCTCGACGGTTGCGGGTTCGATTCCCGCTCGGGCAGATGTTTGTTAAAAATTTCTGTACCGGTCTGGGCGTTGTCCGTGTGGGTCTCCCCACCGTGCCTCGGAGAGCACGTTAAGCTGTCGGTCCCGGTTATCATCAATATCATCTGATAATAATCGTTAACTCTTGATAATAAATTGCTCTTATCCAATGAGTTACTGGTTCGCCCTTAGGGTTGCGGAGGTCAGATGGCAATCGCTCCGTGTAAAAACTAGTAACCTGTCAAATCCGGATAAGAGTAATAAGCAGAACCCTGGGTACATAAAATACCGGGAATAATGCTAGGATGAAGAAGACTTACGCCGTTTACCGTTCTTTTGAGTTTTATTCCGATAGGTTTTAGCGCTGGAGGGTCAAACACTAACTGCATACTTTTCTCTCTACCCAACTGCAAGTGGTTCGGTAGTAAACATGTGTTTTTAAGATGCTGCAAGACTCTGTAATCAGTGTAAAAAAAGTATTTTTATATTGTTACAACAGCGTTCTGGTAAAAAAAGATCCAAAGAAAACCGGATCAAATAGATAAACCTTTAAGGCGAGGATGATGGCGAACCTTTATGTGCGAATTTTTGTTCCGTCGAACAATAAAGGAAATATATTAAATCGTTAATTGTTAATGTTGTATATTAAAATAATCTAAGAAAGTTCTAGACCATGAATTTTCTTTACATAAATAATAACCTAAGTTGGCTTTTTAATTGTTATAATTACGTTTAATAATAGGGTAGCTACCAATATAATTATACGTTACAGGTGTTAAATATAATTAAAATAGTCAAGAAATTCTTTGAAGGTCATGTAAAGTAGGGATATTATGTTATACAAATAATATTATAATCTCTTTAATATATATATATTAATCTCTTTTATATCTATTTATATTCATATTTAGTAAAAAAGAACACCCTAAGCCACAACATAACGAATAGTTTTGTAGTTCAGTCATATCGAAAATATATGGGTATTCAACACATAAATAAACCTCTTGTAATTTTGTATGTAATTTCACTACAAAATACAGTGGATTTAGAATACTACTACTTTCCATACTGTAATATACACTCAGAAAAAGACCTGCCTTCCAAATTCCATCCCTATAGCAGAAATAGGCTATGAAGCCTATTATTAAATTGGCTATGAATGCGAATGGACACAGAGATGGACATTAGACAGATGTGCACCAATAAGACCTGTAATGTCGGCTTAAAAAGAAATAAAATTGTCCTTTTTTTCTGTCCAATTAGGCTTTTGTACAGCGTCAAAATTGTTTAATAGTATGTAATTAGATTAGTGAGAAATTTCCAAGATCATGATAGCAAATAAACTTATTCGAACTGTTACGAGAGAACCATAAAGCGACATGATAACTAGTTACTTGCAAATCATCATGAATTACGTTAATTTATAGTTGTGAATTTTAAATTCTGAAATGAATTCTATGTTTCTAATAATTTAAAAATATTTTAGATTATTTTAAATTTTAGAATGAAATTAAACGTATTAACTTCATTTATACATAAACGGCTAATTTATAAAGTGCGACTCATTATTACCGGCAAGGGTGTCTTCAGACCAGCGTTTTAAAACAGCGTGTAAGCTCGTTTTTCGGAGCGCGCAGAGGTGTGTACAGCCGCGCATTTTACCACACGCGCAACTCGTACATGTATTAACGCACTTATAGCCTTGTATAAGCGCGTAAGATAAAGCCCTAAAAATATGCTACTCACATTCACCACCCGCGGTTCAAGCGTACATGGCGGAATAAGCCCGTGTACGTACGTTCGACTTTTAGGAGCACGAAATAAAGCGCGCGTTCCGAAACGACCGTATAAATACGCCATAAAAACGCTAAGTCTGAAACCGCTCCAAGGCTCAGGGAAAGTGATCATTTGCGAATGTCAGATGCAAAGGATCTCACGATGTCGTCGACGGCTGACATTGAAGTCGCTCATGTAAAACTTATTTGAGCTATGACAATGCACTTGGACAATTGAATTGGAGCTACGCACATATGAGGGTAAATTCTTTAAAAAAATATTTTTTATTGTCACAGCACTCTATATATTAAAGTAGTCATATATTAATTACATTATTTGTTTTTTTATAATAATAATAATATAAATATATAAATAATAATAAGATAATAATTGTAAACGATATCAAGGACTCTATATAGAGAACTAAACTTTAAAACTTAGTAAAATACACTTTCTTACTCTGTTTTGTACACCTTTGCCTTAGTGCCGGATTAACTATAGTAGCAAAAGTAGCAATTTCTACGGGCTCCACACGAAAAGGGGCCCCGCATATCCAAGCCCGCAAACGTATCAAAAGTATATTAATACAGTTTCGAAAATAAAATAAATACGTCTTATTTTTTAATGACACAGTGTGCAAATAAACCTATTAAGTAGTGATTGTTCGTACCCATAATACTAAGATAGCGGATCAAGGGCTCGGGAATAAAAATTGCTACGGGCTCCGCGCTTGCTTAATCCGCCACTGCTTTGCCTTCAAGGTTGTCATATTTTTTTTCTCAAACAATCCAAATTCCTGTTTACAATTTAATTACATCTTATTGAAGAAATCGTGAACAAATCATATCAATATCTTTGTGCGTTTCACTTAAAGTTCTGATGATAACAGAACTTGACTAAAACTATAAGAAAAACAGCCCATTTGGCCTGTTAATACGTGTCGGATTTAATTTTGAAAATTTGAATATTCCAACTATTTATCTATTACAGTTCATAGGATACATCAAAAAACGTCGAAAATATAAAGTTTTTTGTATAATTAGGTATATTTTAGTGTTCGTTGTTGTAGCGAAAACAGAAATACACATTCTGTGAAAATTACAACTCTACCTATTACGGTTCGTGAGATACCGCCTACTGACAGGCGGATGGACGAACGGACGGTCGGAGAGGCTTAGTAATAGTGTTCCATTGGCACCCTTTGGTTACGGAATCTAAAAATCGTACTGTACTTAAAAGCAAGATTCTTAATATGTCATTAATTTTTTTTGCTTACTTGAAGTATTAATTAAGTTTTAACGTTTTTATTACTTCATCACAGTTGGCAAACAAACATACGGTCTGCTAAATGGTAAAGCAGTCACCCCAACATATGAACGCTTGCGTTACTAGAAGTATCACATGCGCGTTAGGGATAGTAAGAAAGGGATGGAAAAAACGGAAGGGTATAGAGAGGATCGGAAATTAGGCCTTCGGAACTCTCACTCATCGCACGAAGCGGAACAGTACCTACTGATACTGTTACTTGACGCTGATTTTCTTGTGAAAGGGTAGTACTCTCCCTGTCGAGCCGGCCCATTTGTGCTGAGAGGAGCATGGCTCTACTACTACTATAATTATGTATTTCTGTTTTATATAAGATTTATATTTTAAGTTGTTATTAATTATACACGCCTAAGTAGTTATATTTTGATATAAAAATAAAAGAAATTCATTTTTACACGAATGAAATATTTACAAGTCCATACTTTACGAAAAGAAGTAAAATTTGACAATCGAAAAGTTTTCTATGAAAGTATATAAAAATAATAAATTAAAGTTCGATGCCTTAAGCTAAATACCCGTATTTAATTATCAAACATTTTATGCTTATTTTTAATCCGAACATTTCATAAATTTATGGGTAAATTATCAGTCAAACTACAATTCTTTTTTTAAATTTTTTGGTCCAAATTTTATTACAACAAATTAGAATTATTATAAACAAAAAAAAAAACTTGAGAGGTGTCTAGGGACACCCGGATGGAACTAAGTTCCTTTCGATTAATTAGTAAAGGAATTGTAATATTTTTTTTTTTAAGTTATAATAATATTTTTTAATTTATTATTTATTATGTACAAAAAACAAATCAACAAAAATAATCGTCGCGACACCACACTGTTCAAAACAAATAGAAAGACGAAACGAAAATAACTGGCTTGCTTTCTATGAGAGAGAGAGAGACAGACAGAGAAACACGCGCACGCCGCACGGCTTACAACTATAGCAAAAAGTGTCGTGACAACTTTTCGTAAGAATTTTTCCGTCTAGCCCCCTTTCACAACGCGCGATAAGGAACTTCGTTCCAATAATAATAAGCGTTATAAGCTTAAAATGTCTGAACTCTTACTGCACACTAAACTCTAGAATGCTTAAGCCCGATTCCCATGTAAAATGGTCTAAGTACCCGATACATTTCTTGTAAGTTTCAAATGTGAATATCAAGTATATGTCATAAAAACAGCGCCTTTCCAGATCTTTCAAAGATTAAGTAAGCTTTTTCAACTGTGTGGTAAGCCACGCTGTCAGTCATTTGGCAATCTATTGTATATCAAACTGGTTAGGAAAAACCAAAGATCGGTGAGTATTTTGTTTACTAAACTTTACCTTATCAGTATAGATATTATTACGTAATTTCATGTCCTAAATAGACCTAACTAAGGTGGCTGGTGAAAGAGTTCTTTTTATACATTATAAGCATTAATTTAATCTCATAGGGTTGGGTTAAGCAACTTTCATCACTAGATAGATGGCCGATCGTGTAGTGGTTTTTCAACTAAGCGTCTCCACGTTTCAGAGGGCACTTAAAAAGTCGGTCCCGGCTGTTATCAATTTGATAATATTGACACTGATACTCTGACACTAGGTTGGTCTCTAACCACTCGATAGGAAGAAGAAGCATTAATGTTCAAAGCTTACTTTGCTCTTATCTAATGAGTTACTAGTTAGGTAAAAACTACTAACCTGTCAAATCAGGATTAGAGTACTAAGTAGACCCTGGGTAAATAACGTAAAAGCTACTCGGAAGAAGCTTTACTTTTAAAAATGAAGACTTTTCTGTTCTCTCAAGCATTTTTGTAAAATAATAGAAGAACTATAATTATTATACTATACAAACTTTATTAGAATTGAATTGTTATAAATAATATTAGACCTTAATCCGTAAAAGCTACAATTATGCCATTCAAACTCATTTAATGGTTTTCACGTGATTCGTGCACGTGCGGTAGACGCACTTACTGTAAACTGTTTCAAGCACTATGGCATTTGCATCTATATATCGGAGAATTGTTCTTTATAACTTTTCACGATACCACACGTTCATGACAGTATTTGTTAACTTGATATTTTCGTGATACGATCCGTGCATATCATAAAGTTATAAATTCAATGAACTTTATTATTTACTCTATGGTGCATATCCGTAAGTTCGTCACAAATAAGAAATTCTTAAATAGTATATTTGGCCCGTAATTGCAAAATGTTTGAGAATCTTATAATATTTTTAGTTTCTTACAGAAGTATAAGATCTAGAAAGATATTATTATTTCAATATGATATTCACTTTATCCTCAAAAATATATAAATGAACTAATTTCCAGTATTAATATATTATCTTATAAATAACTTCTCAATTTTATATTTTGAGCTCTCTGTACCATACGATGCTATAAAATCTAAGTACGGCGGTACTTTAGCGACTATTACTACAATAACTTTGACGAGTACAAATATATTAAATTTGCATTATATTAGCCATTATAAGGAGGATTTATAACTAGTGTATACAACTACATCCACGATAAATTTAAGTATTGGAAATTAAGGCACGGTATCGAAACGATGCAAATTTTCTATAGACTCTTAATTGGATTTATGTGTTTATATACTTTGAATATTGCACAGCTACGTTCTCTATTTGCGAAGTCCAACGGGCTAGTGGGTAAACAGAAGTATACCATTTGTAACAAAAATAATCATCAAAATCGGTTCACAAACGGCGATATCTTGTAACACACACATAGGTAAAAAGAAAACAAGACAACACTCATTAGAACCAAGAACTTCATTTCTAAGGCCAGATAAAAATAAAATTTAAATTTAACAAAAAATAAATAACAATTACGGTATAATCTTCAATTGTGACATAAGGCAAAAACACCATGTGTTCTTTCTCTTCGTCATAAATTCATAATGTGTTGAATACGTAAATATTATAGGTGTTGTCTACGGTCTTGGTCGACAATTTACATACTTATATGAAGCTTGAGTATGCACAAGTGTTATGAATTGTATCGATTTCTTATATTACAGTTTAAACGTGGAAAAATAACGTTATTTAACCTTGAAATCACACTTTTCTTTCATTTGTGTCTCACGTGAGTCACGCTTAAGGACACACGATCTATGAATTTCATATAAAATTATACATATATTAAATTTAAAATTACTTACATGTAAAAAATTCATACTTTATTTATATAAAGAAATAAAAGTACTTTTTATAAAGCTGTATTCTAGTAATCATTACAAGTTTGGACAGAAAATTAATCGGGCTATCAGTTAGGTTTTTTGACTTTATAAATTATAAATAAGTGACGGAATTTGACGTATACTCGTCATTTACCACATTGCGTATTTCCCGCTGCGGGTTCTGCCCAAATATCTTTTGATAAGTATTTGGTGCAAATGAGTCAACTTATGACGTAGGTATACAAAGGCAGGGCCTCGTTTTCAGAAAGCTTGTGTTGATCTATCAGGTTTCTAGCCTTTATTACAACTTATTTGGTTCAATGTTGACAATTTTACTCTAGTAGAGCCATGCTCCTCCCAGCACAAATACACCGGCTCGACCGGGACGTAGTAGTAGTACACTACCCTCTCATAAAAAATAGTGTAAAATAACAGTATCAGTACTGTTGCGTTTCGTGCGACGAGTGAGTGCGCCGGAGGCCCACTGTCCCATCCCCTCTTTTTCCTTCCCATCCCTTTCCTCCTATACCTTAGCATACACGCGCATGAAACTTCAAGCATTGCAAGCGTTCATAGGTAGCCGTGATTGCTTACCATCAGGCGGACGGTATGCTTGTTGGCCAACCGATATGACATACATTATTAAAAAATGATCTTGATTTACTGCACACTGAAAATTCAGTACACCTTCATTTGTTTAAAAGGTTTTGTATGATAGGAGGGGAGGGGTCAATATACCTAAATGAATATTCTTTAATTTTGTTCGTCAAAATTCAAGTTAAAACAGCGAATGGTAGATTAATATGAGTTTTATGTTCTATTTTTGAATGAAACATGTTATTGTAATCAGCCCCAAATGTAGGAATTTATGAAATTATTAATATTGTGATGATGCAATTATCACGTAGAAATTATCTGAATATTATGTTATTGAATAAGTAAAATACTATTACTTAGCAAATTACTATTACTGCATAGTGTACTGTAAAATAGTAATAATAAACAAAATCACGTCATATATTTTGTATTTAGCTATTTTATGTTTACATATCTACTTATTTGTAAAAAGAATATTAAATCTTTTTTTTTTCAAAGCATAAACAATGAATTATAATTACTTATCAATGAATAATTAAAAAGATAAATAAACTTAGATCTTTTGTAATCAAGAAAGAGACAGAGAATATAAAACAATATGTTAGATTTCTAATATTAAAATATCATTCGTTATAACAGTGATCGAACGTGTCGTTCGACAATGATAAAATCTATACGATCATGATCATAAAAACGTACATGTAAAATGATTAAAATCTATACATAACAATTTGTTACGTCGAAAGGGAAAATCCAAAAACATAAAACGTTTTCGTAGTCAAAATTGAATTTAAATATATCAAACACTTTTTGTTTAGAGATAACACCGCAGATAAAGGCATATATATACCTGTATAAAATTTGATTAATTGAAAGCGTTTAGTAATAACAAATGTAAAGCCCTACTAGAATACCACTAAAAGGCAACAAATAGCTACTACAAAACTAAGTCCTTTGTTGTAAGAGGCTGGCTAGGTAGGTAAGTACCGCAGTATCAGTTATTCTACCGCAAAGCTGTATAGTGTGTTTCGATTTAAAGTAACTAGTGCAATTACGGGGCAAAGGAGATCATACTCAAGCTCGAGGTTGGCTAACACATGAACGACATCTACAAATGTATGGTGTTGCAAGCGCTCATAGGCTACGACAACCGCTTACTATCGAGTAGGGTCGTATGCTTGTTTACAAACTTAATCACATAAAAAGGTGACAGACACTCTACATGAAATGTTATAGTTACATTGACGTAATTCTGAGAAAGTCCTAAAATGATATTAATAGATTGTTTTATCGGAAATCATGTTCTAGTTATAATTAATTATAGTTCAATATGTATCAGATAAACCTATTTGAGTTATAAATTATGTTTTAATAAAAATTGTCTTGTTTTATAGAACATTATTTGCGATAGGTAATCTTTAACATTAATTTGTGTATCACTCTTTTAAAATAACATCTTATATTTTGTTGCTAATATTTTTGGTTTTCTATGATTTATGTTTACAGTTTTAAAAAAATCTTTTTTTCTATAGTCAAACAAAGTATCAGCGGCAACGCAGACGCGACTAATCGAAGTTGGCGTCGTTGAAGAAGATGGCAAAAGAAAACATAACAAAATCAAAACTTCTAAATACACACTTCTCATGTTCATACCGAAGAACCTGGCGGAGCAGTTCCGGAGAGTGGTCAACTTTTATTTTCTCATTGTAACTGTCATTGCTGTGGTAATAGGTGAGATATTATGATATCTATATGTATAAAAATCGATGTATGTATTACATATTATTATATTCGTGTATGTTGCCAATTTAGTTGATATTCCAGGCCATCTTTATACTAGCCCAGCGAAAATGTTTGGTAGCGATCGGATTAACAGTAGATTTTTATCCATGCGAGGCCGCAGTGGGTCACTAGTTAACTTATTTAAGGGTGTATCGATTTTTCTTTATTGCACGGAACCATAATTCTTTTCTTAACATAAAATCCTAAGTTACTCCTTAAAATCGTTTCATGCTTTTATTTAGTTTTTGGCTGGAACAAAGAAACAGACAAATAAAACCAAAATTTTAAAAATTGTTTTTTTGTAAGTACCATATCGTATGTACTTTCATATGTATTTATTGAAAAGCTGTTATTTGGAATTACAAACAGGCACTTAAATTTTTTTTATTTGTTTAGATTTATTATGGTAGATGACTAGAAGAGAGCAACCGGCAGTTCGTATATTGCTTTATGGGTACTTATGAGTTTATACTTGAGTCAATTAACAATGAATCCACATTCCAGGTAAAATCCACATCGATCAGAAATATGTAAGGAAATACCCTGCCTATATTGATATTTCAATACTACTATCTAGAGATAACGTAGTTATAATGTACTATATATAATTATACATTATTAACGTATTTTTTTGAAAAGAGATCTTGAATACTTTTTTTTCCGGAGTGTCTATTACTATTGGCGCTGGCGACCGCTACAGCATTATCGGTGTGAGGTGATGAATACACAATAATTTATGTATATTAGGCCATATCTTCGCTATTTTTCAACCGACTTTACTTTATTTAACATAGGAGATGTTTCTATGTTCAATATGACGACTTTGACGACGTCGTGGCGCAGCGGTAGCGAACCTGCCGTAAACGACACAGGTCGCGGGTTCAATTCCCGCTCGGAGCATATATGTTTTATTGACCATTCAAGCATATTTTCTGGTCTGAGTGTATTTGTCCTTGTCCTTGTATGTGTTTCCGGGCCCCGACACAGGATATCACTATCCTAATGGGGGTCGTTGAATTTGCGGGGTTTATTGATTTATTTATTTCATGTATATATTGTGATGTCTTTATCTTAGAACTAAAGAGAAAGAGAATGTAACTCCTGCAAGTTTGAGTGTTGTTAAAGTCGATTTTCCCTATTAATGGGTACCTATAATATGCTGATATTTTTATTGTTTAATTTTTGTAAGAAACACTGTATTGCTTGTTTATTTATCAAACAACTTAGGCTTAGAGTTTTAGGTAAAGATTTTTGTAAACTACTAATAATAATTATAACATAAGAAAATGATGGCAAGAGCAATCACCAGAGACTGTGATTTCATACAATAATCAAAAGTGTATTGCTGACACAGTACTATGCAGACCAGCATTTTATAAGAGCGTATAAGCTCTTTTTCGAAGGACACTGACACTCGTCAACACCGGGTTCGAGCGTACGCGCCGCATTAACCCCTTTTTTATTTTATGACGGTTGGCAAACAAGCATACGGTCCGTATGATGGTAAACAAGCAGTCACCGCAACCTATGAACGCGCGCGATAATTGTAGTATCACATGCCCGGTGCCAGCCCAAGGAACAATAAGGAAGGGGTGAGAAGAGAAAAAAGGAAAGGTATAGAGGGATGGGAGGATGGGCCTCCAGTGCTTTCACTCATCGCACGAAACGCAACAGTACCTACTGATGCTGTTACTTAACGCCGATTTTCTGTGAGAGGGTACTACTTCCTCGGTCGAGCAGGCCCTTGTGTGCCGGAAAATACATGGATCTACTACCGTAAACTTACCGTACCCTTGTACGCACGTTCGGTTTATGAAAAGCGAAATGAAGCACTCGTGTAAGCGCATACACCGAAACGACCGTATAAACCCCAAAAAAAGTCACTTTCTAAACCGCCATAATACTCAACACTTTTCTTCGTAGCTTAACACCAGCCGGTTTACTGGCATATATGCTATATACGTTGCCTGTGAGTAATGTTTTGTGAAATAAAACTGGATTAAAAACAAAACAACCTTTTTTTACAAAGATAGTCCTGTGTCGCCGTTTACAAGCATTGCGCCCCTAACCTTCATGGTTCTGGTGACCGCGGTCAAGCAAGGCTACGAGGACTGGCTCCGACACAAGGCTGACAACAAAGTTAATAATCAAATTGGTAAATTTATGATTTATTTTAAATATATTTAAACCTTATTTAAGTATTTTCCTTGCATTTTTTTCATATTTTCTCACCACTTTTTTTTTTTGGAATGTGTATTGCTGTTGGCCCTACTGGCCTTGACAGCGTCACCGGGCGGGGGACTCTCACCACTTAAACCTTCCCTGAACTTACACAAATATTTCAAAGCCAAATATGCTAAATCGTTCCAGCCATTCGCGAGTTCTAGCGAGACTATAAAACAGAAATTCATTTATCAATATCAATAGATATTTTCAGGAGAGAAAATTAATTGTACAAATATTGCATAGAAATTTAAGCATTCAGTCGGATGTTCAAACAAATTTTACTTGGAAATGATAAAAATGAACTCTAAGAATTCACTGTAAATACCACTTCAAAGAGATAATAGCTTAGCCATGAATTTCTGTTTGTTATCTCTAGGAAACAGTTTTTCGCCTTGACTTATCTATCTGTTCATGGTTTTTATCGGGATTTCGATCTTGACTATTGAGATAGTATGATAGAGGTGTAAAAAAAGTGTACTGAAATATAATTTATGTATAAAATATATACAATATAATTATTGTAGTTTCTAAACAAAATTGATACTTTCACAAAGATAATCCATCTATCTATAGCTTTGTAAATTTGACTGACCATAGATTCATTTGGTTTCATTTACCTTTAGGTAATAATTGTAAAGATTAATACGGTAGTAATTTTAGCTAATTATGTTTTATTTCGAATAGAACACTGAAGTCAATAACTCCAATGCTTCTCCTATCTTTAATAACACACTCTTAAATAAACTGCGCTTATCATTTCCGAAATAATTATATCATTGTAAAGATAGCGCTGTGAGAACTCCTTTGTTTACTGGTCGTTACACTTGTAATATTTACATTCGTAGCTAGATACTCATACATAAAAATTATTCACTATTTTACTTTTGTTGACAGTGGAAATAGTCCACAAAGGCGTGATCAAGGAAGTTCGTAACTCGGCCATCGCGCCTGGAACTTTGGTGAGAGTGAAACGTGGCCGAGAGGTTCCAGCTGATCTGGTTTTGTTATGTTCGGTGGGGAAAAGGGAAATGTTACGTCACCACCGCAAATTTGGACGGTGAAACGAATCTAAAGACCCTCAGGGTACCGCCACCTTTAGTTGGATATACAGCAGGTAATCAATTATTTTCTATTAATAACAATCAATTGCACAACCTACTGCAATGACTCGCAATGATGGTATTCCTTATCGCATTTAAAGGCTTTAAACGGGAGAATACTAATTTAAAGAAGTGTCTTAAAGTATGAACTATAAGTGTTATGTTAGATTCTTCTAGAATTGTAGACAAATATCTTCTTTGGACAGTTCAACGTTGCCGACGCACAGTATATTATTTTGATTGAATTTATAAATAGTTATCTCAAGTAAAATGGTGGGGCGAACGAAAGATATATAAATAATCTCAATAAAGATAACAATTATAAACAATAGATTAATAAGCAATTTGCCGTATTACATATGAGTAGAGACGTGCGTCCCGTACCGGGAAGTACTACTACGTACTACGTACTAGCGTCAGAGGCCCAATGTCCCACCCCCCTTCTCAGTTTCCCTTCTAATTCTTTCCCTGCTATCCCTTAGATTGGCAACGTACTTGTGATACTTCATGTAGGTATCGCAAGCGTTCATAGGTTGCGGTGACTGTTTACCATCAGGCGGACTGTATGCTTGTTTATCAATCGTCATGAAATTAAAAATATATACTTATTAATATTTGTTTTTTATGGTAACGAATACTTTGATTACTTTCTATATGTTTTGCTAAATTAAAAAAACTCGTAATTATTTTTTCTGAGACTCATATCTATACAGAATGAAAATGTTAACTTTATTTATTTTATATTAATTAATATATTATTTAATATACAATAAAAGTTAATAAATTATAAAAATGTATTATTTATGAATTACTTTAATTAAATATTTAAATCTATTTATTTGGCTTAGATATAATACCACAAGGAATGCGTATAGAGGTTCCACATCCTGTTGCCGATCTTTACACATTTTATGGACGACTAGAAATACCTGGATTGGACAGCCTTCCCCTTTCGACGGATAATATTATGTTGAGAGGATCGAGGGTGAAGAATACTGAATGGGCAATAGGATGCGCCGTGTATACAGGTTGATATTATATATTATCAGTAATATTAGTCAAATTACCCTAAGTCAAATACTTGTTTATATATAAAAGTTGAGTCTAAATAAGAATAATCCGCTTTAAGAAAATTTATAATAAAAAATACATCATAACAAAAATATCTAGGGGATAGTTACAGAAAACAATTTGGATACAGTAATCGCAAACAT
Source organism: Hestina assimilis (assembly GCA_023373885.1). Classification (NCBI taxonomy): domain Eukaryota; kingdom Metazoa; phylum Arthropoda; class Insecta; order Lepidoptera; family Nymphalidae; genus Hestina; species Hestina assimilis. Next base: position 8,709,408 of record CM041747.1, on the reverse strand, counting down.
CTCTTATTTAAAGAAATTCTGTTTTTTATCCTCGTAAAGAGTATAGTACAGCTATACAATAATAAAAAAAGTTCATCAAAATTGCTTTACAAACAGCGTACGTTTCCTAACTACCCCCTTTTCTTGCCAGTTAAAAACTAAAACAAATTGTATTTTAGGAGAAAAAACTAAACAAATTGTATTTTAGGAGAGGAGACGAAACTGGCCCTTAATTCGAAGTACGCAGGAAACAAATTTTCATCAAGTGAAGCGGCTGTCAATGGATTCTTGATACTTTTCATATACCTGCTCATCATTGAGATGACCGCATCTTTCGTCGCAAAGGTTGTCCTAGAAAAGATGAATCCAGCTCGAAGCGTATACTTAGGTTTAGAACCAGAATTGAACTTAAGCTTCTCTAGCGTTATCCAGGACTTATTTTCATTCTTGCTACTTTACTATTATATTATTCCAATGTCGCTATACGTAACTATCGAACTGTACAAATTTATCGGTGAGTATTTCTTAATTTAGGTAATTAAACCTGATAAAGTTATTATCATCTTTCGTAATATATGTCTGTACATACAATGCGAGCGAGTCAGTGATTTATTATTGCAATTCTTTAGTTTTCGCTGTCAATTGATACACCCCATGACCTACTTATCTTATTTTTAAATTTATTGATATAATTTTAACATAATTGAAGCTCCATACTATGCAAGACGTTTTAAAAAACTAAAAAAAAGGTAGCAAACCATCTTGCGGTCCGTCTTATGAAAACCATTCACCGTAGCCTATAGACGCCAAGCCAAGAAAAGGATTATACAGCGAAGAGAAAAAGAAAGAATAAGAACTTACTTTTCCTTGGGCCTCTCTTGGGATACTATTACTTGTCGATATTCTGTGGTACTTCTCCGGTCGAACCGCCCTACTTCTGCTTAAAACAACCAGACTCTAATATATTTTTTTTTATGTTAGAAGTTGGCAAACAAGCATACTGCCCACCTGATGGTAAGTAGGCGGTGTAGCCTATGAGCGCTTGCAGCACCATTAGTAGGTGCCGCTCACGCGTTGCCAACCTCGAGATATTAGTTCTTAAATCTCCTCTGCCCAGTAATTTCACTAGCGTACAGTGCCCTTCAAACCGGAACACAGTAATGCCCAAATAGTAGTTATTTGGCGGCAGAATATTTGACACTGCGGTGGTACCTACCTAGCCGGACTCTTGCAACAAAAGACCTACCACCAGTGTGACTGATTGCACTGGTGGAATAGTCTCTGCTGTGACAGAGATTATCCCAGCAGCGGGTGATGGGGTCGTCACATTCCGACGCCGAAATATTTAATAATAATAAATAATTGGTAAAACTATTTTTTTTTATATTTTAGGGGCACTATTTATTGGATGGGATGAAGAATTACGTTGCGAAGAAACAGGAAGACCAGCTATAGCCAACACGTCAGATCTTAACGAAGAGTTAGGTCAAGTCGAAGTTTTATTCTCTGACAAAACAGGAACCCTGACCAAGAATCTCATGGTGTTTAAAGCGTGTTCCATCAAAGGACAGATATATGAAGAGAGAGATTCAAAGTTATACGACACGGGGCGATTTGATGAGCCGGTTGACACCTTTCAGGTCAATACTAATTTATATGACATAGAATTTTCGTTTTAAGAAATGTTTAGGATTTTATTTAGTTAAATCTAATTTTATTCATACGATTTTATTTAATTACCGATTCCGCTCAAAATAAGAAATTATTTAGAAAATGTCTATCAAATACTCCGCCTTATTTACGCCTGTAATAATTCAGTAAAATACCAAGTTATTTTTCTATATCACAGGCACTTAATAGCTTTTAATATAAACTCTCCCCATTCATCTTTTGTAGATGAACTTTATAATTTCAATCCCTCATGCCACTTCTAAGGTATGTAAGAATATATGAGCATACATATCATGATACGAAATAACGATATAACTCAGTGATTGGAATGTTTTTGGTCGTAATTTGAATCGTAATAAGAGGTAATGGTACCTAAGACCTCTGATTTGTCTACAGGTTAGCCGATTATAGTTTTATTAAGTAGATATTGGAATTGCAGATAGAAACGTCTATATTTAGTTTGGTTAACACAAATAATGCTCTTTATTTATTATATTATGATTCATTTAATATTTAACGTTTGTGATAATAAAATGGTGGCTATCGCGCGGTAAAACCCCGAAAATGTTATGCGGACACAGACATTACATGCTATTTACCTACGTTACTCAGCTGAATGCATTACAATATTCTTATTTGAAGAACAAAGTTATAAACTTATTATTTTTAACAGTATTTATTTATATGAGGAGCTATAAATAAATCGAACAATCACAAAACTAAATGGTCATAAACGGTACATTTTCAAATCAAAGTGTTCAAACCATTTGACACCTATCAAGATAGATTTTCTAACATGAGTACATCGTCTGATAACAAATAAAGAATATTTAATATCAAAGTTAGATAAGGAGAATAATTTTTATCAGAAAATATATCCATAAATAAATATATATATATATACAAAGAATTAGGATTAAATTTATTTAAAGGAATAAGGTATATCGATGGCACTATATTTACGTATAGTTAACTATTATTCGTTAACTATTATTTATTATATTATATTTTGTATAACAAAATTGTAATCGTATCATTCTGGGGACTGGATTAGAACTGCACAATAGTTATAAGTGAGTGCGTGTAGTGAACTCTTATACTTTGAGAGGCTTAATAGCTATATCTAGAGATCTTGGTCAGATCACTATAAGAATTATACTACGGCCACCACCAAGGAAAAAAGAATCTTCATTGTAAAATACAAACAAAAAAAATCTTTACAGAAGTCGACTGCTATCTAATACCTAAGTTAAATGGTTTAGGGTTAATACTGACAAATCCGCAATAATATAGTACCTACATATATTCTTAAGTTTGTTGTAGCGACTATTTTCTATTTCAGACAGATATCAAATTTTTTTTCACAATCCTCGCTCTATGCCATTCAGTGCAAGTATCCTGCGAAGATATGAAAAAACTAAGCGCAAGGTTTTCTGCCAATGAAAATTTACAAATTATAAATATATTTCGAAGGAAAAAGAACTCTAAAATGAATGACAGTACTGTCGTTAATAAATTAACGTGGAATGCAATTATAAATGAGAATGGTAGTAAAATGGACTATCAGGGAAGTAGTCCAGATGAAAAAGCTTTGGTCGAAGTAGCTGATCGGGTTGGAGTTACGTTTATGGGTGAGGAAGGTAATAATTTGATGCTGAGAGTCGGAGAAAGCACAGAAATGTACGAAAGACTACAGATCATAGAATTCACGTCGGAGAGAAAGAGAATGTCCGTTATTGTCAGAGATAAGGATGGAAAGGTGAGGTTGATGACTTGTATTTTTAATTGCTAAAGTATATAATGGACTTCGTCAATTTTGATCATAATTGTCATTAATTTGAATATTAAATCTTTTTTTGTAAAATAATTAAACGTTGAAATAACGATTTTTAACGATTTCAGTCGCCGACCTAAGGCATGGATACTAAAAATAATGTGGATGCAGTGATTGCGAAAAATAAACTTGTATATTTCTGTATTTTGTTGTGTTCAGGTATATCATCTATACCTTTGAGATCCTTGATCAGATCAGTACAAAGTTTATTTAGAATCGTCCCAGATCCCCAACAAATGAACAGGCAGCTAAATCGGTTCTCAAATGCCAATTGTATAACAACAAAAATAGGAATTTATAACCTGTTTATTGCAGTCGTTTATTTAAATTGATACATTCAATAATACATATTTTGTTTCAGATATGGTTATTTTGCAAGGGTGCTGAAACTTCAGTGTTTCCACTTTGCAAAGACACAGCTTTGATTGAAGAAACCGATAGAGATATTAATTCTTTTGCCAATAAGGGCCTGAGAACATTAGCAATTGCGTATCGAGAAATACCCTTAGAAGAATATGAAAAAGTATCTGAGTGTAAGTAAATATAATATAGATGATAAAAAATTTTGATACCGTGAGACATTATTAAACTTATTGTAAAATAGAAATGGCTAAAACTCACGTTCAATCGGTGTAGGTACCGACTAGTTTCGGACCCATCGGAAGGTCCTTCTCTCCTTCAGGGTGAGTGGGCTACATTCGCGGTCGCGAGCCGTCTCCCGGGACGTACCTAAACCGATTGAACGTGAGTTTTATCCGTTTTTATTTTACAATAGATTTGTATTGTCAATAAGTGAACTGTGATTTTTTTTCTTAAATCGTTCTCACAATTATTATTATCATTAGAGTTTTGCTATTTTCGGCCTGAAGAATGTTAACATAAAAAAATATATATAATAGTGCGTTCTTATGTCCCCTTCGTTGCACTCTTTATAAGCCCTGCTCTACTTTCTATTTTCCCGTTTTCGCCCTTTACTTTTCCGTCGAGTTGCTTCTCCTATCCCAAAGTAAATATACACAATAATTGTTAAAGGATCATACGAAATTGAAAATTATTCTCTCTGGACTTAAATATAATGGATGTGTAGCCCTTAAAAATTAGAACTTTTTGTACTTAAACTGACTTCAAATTGAATTTTTAACATTTGCTTTATGTATTTTTTTTAATTAACATTATTTTGGATGTGGTACTCGTAATAACAGCAATATCAAATATCTACAATTTTTTTTTATATCATGAAGATTGGTAAGCAGTCACCGTAACCTATGAACGCTGGCGATACTTGAAGTATCACACGCGCGTTGCCAACCCAAGGAACATGAGGGACGAGATGGGAAGGGAAAAAAGGAAGGGAACAGAGGGGGTGGGAGATTGGGGCTCCAGCTCTCTCGCACGAAACGCAACAGTACCTAATGATACTGTTACTTGACGCCGGTTTTCTGTGAGAGGCTAGTACTTCCCCGGTCGAGCTGGCCCTTTTGTGCTGAGAAAAGCATTGCTCTACTACCGTGAAACCCAGGATAATGAAGGAAATTGAAACTCTTCAAAAATATAGTTGATTAATGCTTCTCTAATGAAAAAAAAATCCAAACAGCTATCAAACGCTTAGATGGAAAGAGTGCAGAAGCTCTTCAGCAGGTAACTCAACAATACAGAGTGTTGGAGCAGCAGCTGACGCTGGTGGGTGCGACGGCAGTCGAAGACTGCCTCCAGGACGGCGTTGCAGACACCCTCGCATCTCTACGTAGAGCTGGGATTAAAACATGGGTACTTACTGGAGATAAGGTAAATTTTCTTTAATAATATACGCTGCTATAATTTATAATTAAGACTGCTCTAGTCATAGGTGGTTTTTTTTTTTATTTTGTTTTACCTTTGCGTTATTTTAGCGGGTTAAATTCCTGCTCGGGCAGAGAATGATTTTCCCTTTTGGTCTCTTCTCAGTGTTTCGGAGAGCACAATAAATTATTAATCTCCTAATAACATTTGACGGTATTAGTAATTTAACAAGATTTTTGATTATGGCCCTTATAGTTTTGAAATGTATATGTAAACTGTAACTACTAGTAGCTCCTGTGTCCTCATGCTCCGCCAAATTCTGATTTCTACCATTAACTTGATAGGCGGTTTCTACGGTTAATAAATTGAGAAGATATTACAATAATTACGTTCTACGTTTTCAGATAGAAACGGCCATCAACGTTGCCCAATCATGTGCTCACATATCTGAACATGACAGACGACTATTCCTCATCGGTATAGAAAACGAGGAAGCATTACAAGCTAACATAGATATTTGTCAGCGAACATTACAGGAACCTAGTTATAGAGATCTGACGCTAATAGTCGATGGGACAAGTATGAGTTGCATCCTAGATACACCGGCTGCGAATACATTTGTGGACATATCGTTGCAGTGTAATGCGGTGCTGTGTTGTAGATTATCACCCATACAAAAAGCTAAAGTGAGTTACAATTATTTACGTAAACATGAAACGTAGCTCTCGTAGAGCTGACGCGATTAGCTCGGACAAACAAACACTTTAATATCACTTAAGGGTTATCCCTAGACCTTATAATCTATATTAATATAGTTCACAATTACTAGAAATAATATTCCGTGATAAACTCTTCTTCTTAGCGTTTGTCCCGCTCTATTGCGGGGTCCGTTCTCCTGCTTTTATTTTGCCCTATCGTGGATATCACACTTTGTTAACCCACAGCACTCCATATCTCTGTTCACAACGCTCATCCACCTCATCTTAGGCCTTCCTCTTCGCCGTCGAGCAGGTATATTCAGAACGAGTGTTGTATTGCCGACATATTCAGGTGATCTCCTTTTAACATTCCAAATCATCTCAGCCGATTTTCTTGCATCTTGTCGGCAATATCTCGCACTATTTACTTACACTTATTTTGTACCAGTTTTATTTATTTAATTTATAATATTCTTGTATACAAAATCATTTTAATAGAGAATTTATATACGCCGCACTGTCTTTCTTCTAAAACTTTCTTTTTTACTTTTTTAATTTATTTCAGATAGTAAAATTAATAAAACAAAGTCCTGACAAACCTATAACGGCTGCGATTGGAGACGGTGCGAATGATATATCTATGATACAAGAAGCGCATGTCGGCTTTGGAATATTTGGAAAAGAGGGACATCAAGCTGCAAGGTAATAATATTAATCAAATAAAAGAATTCTGAATATTAATTTATATAGTATTTTGTTCTGTGGTGAAGAAATATTATGAGAAACAATTTTACAACCCTATTTTTGTATTAAAAAAATTTGTTATCTTGTTGAATACATTTTATTCGTGTATTCGGCAATGATATTATACTTAATTATGTACATATACAATAGGCCGGTATTTTTGTCTGTCCATTAAGATAATATTAATTGCGTCGGAAACATAATTATGTAACGTAATTTGGTAGATATAAATATAAATAGCATTTAATATTTTATCATATTATGTAAATTCTGCACATTTTGTATATAATTCGAATTTTTTTTACGATTCACTAGTAACAAGACGATGTCAATTATTATTTCTGTATCTTAACTCTATTACTAGAATTCTATTGAATTTAAATTGTTGATTGATTATTAAATTTTATTTCGTTTTAGATCAGCAGATTTTGCTTTCACGAAATTCTCTATGATTAAGAAAATGCTATTGGTAATGGGACACTGGTACTACCAAAGGCTGGCAACGCTGATACATTATTTCTTTTATAAGAATTTACTCCTCGGTAATATTATGGTGAGTTTGTATTCATGTAATAAAGATAATTTTAGTCGTTCTTGTCACTCAGTGATACAAATAACTAATGTTACATGTGCTATTCAAATCGCTTTTTTATTTATATCTTGATGGTAAGCAGTTACTGCAACCTATGAACGCTTGCGACACTTGAAGTTCAAGAGTCACTTGTGCGTTACCAACTCAAGGGATAGGTGGAAAGTGATGAAAATGGAAAAAAGGAAGGGAAGCAAAAAGAATGGGAGATTGGGCCTGCAACGCCTTCCCTCATCGCATGAAACGTAACAGTACCTACTGACACTGTTACTTTACTGCCGTACTTCCCCGTTTATTATTAGGTATACAAATGATGTTCGCAAGAAATATAAGATAGATTTCTAATTAGCATAGCAGAAAAATTAATTTATGACCCCGAAAAAATATGATTATATAGATAATATATTTTTGATGAGAGTTAGGCGATGATGGCGATTTTTTTATTTTAAATCGTCTTAATTTTTAGGAGGTTGATATTTTCTTTGTTAAAACCACATAATATAGAAAACAGTTTTTAAGCATTATTTTCCATGTGAATTTTATTTAAGTACTAAAATGTTGGCAAAAGTTTTTAGTCACTACCACTAAACTATAAAATTTTGTTACAGTTAATATTTCAAACGAATTCAGCGTTTTCAACGCAATCCATATTCGACTCGATGTACCTCACCTTCTACAACCTAGTGTTCACTTCTGTACCCTGCCTCATTCTCTCCGTCACAGATCAAAGATGGCCGGCGGACTTACTTATGAAGTAAGTACATTATAATTATGCGACTTACAATACGTCAATTCATTCTTAGAATACGTTAATTCATTCATTCAGTCAGACTCGCTACCCACATAACTGTGCTATTTATAAGCATACCAACAAAGTTTATTGTGAACGGCACACCCATCCCATACCATATATTATTATGTAAAATCTAGCATGTAGACTTTAATATTTCACAAAAAAAACATATCGTGGGCCACGAGGTAGGGACGAAGTTCCTTCATTTAATTTGATTTTCCAGCCTCATTTTCGGCCATTATTAAATATTTTCATACCCCACCGCATGCCATAACAATCATTCAACCCTACTTTTTGCAGCCTAACTCCATGCTACAAAAACCATAAAACGCGAGGTACTACGCTAACTTCGACTTTTCAAAACTGTAAAACTACTTTCCAGTTATTTCATTTTATAATGATTTAAGGATAATATATGTTATAATTGTTATCATATCATAATGTATCATGCATACTTTTCCTTTCTAGAAACCCTACATTGTATAGAGAAATAAGAAAAAATAAATTGCTGACATGGCAGCACTTCGGCGCTTGGTTCGTCGCCGCGCTCTACCACTCTCTAGTCATATATTACTTTTCTAAGGAGCTGTTTGATATACCAGTTATAAGTATGGATGGAAAGACTGTTGACCTATGGTAAGTTATATTTATCATATTATGTATTTATCAAATTACTCCTCAAATTTAACTCCATGCTATAATGCATGCAATGGTAGTAGACCCATTCTTCTCCAAACAAAATTAGGCTCACAGAAAATCGGCGTAAAGTAACAGTATCAGTAGGTACGATGATAAGAGCGTCGGAGGCCCAAGCTCCCACCGTCTGTTCATGTCCATTTTTCCCTTCTCATTCCCTATCTCCTGCCCTTGCAACATACATGTGATATTTCAAGAATCGCAAGCGCTCATAGGTGGCCGTGACTGCTTACCATCAGGCGGACCCCATGCTTCTTTGCCAACCGTCATGAAATAAAAAACATACTTTAAATAGACTTTTGAATTTTAAATGTTATTACATCATTCTTCCAATTTATTGTAATTACCTTTGAGTTTCAATATTTAATAATAATAATTAACATTAATTATTTGTGTTATAATTAGTATCACGTGTTATTTTTTTGTTTTAAACATTATTTTTAAGATCACTTAATTTGTTCCAAAACAGGGCGTTTGGCGGGACGTTGTTCCACCTTATGATGGTGGTAGCTACCATGAAGCTGTCTCTGCAGGCGCGCTACCACACTCTCATATTCACGGTCTCGGCCCTACTATCGGTGCTCGCATTCATCGCTTTTAATACTATATACTCATTGTCGCATGCTTTGTAAGTAATTTCGTTAGTAAAATTTTATGGAATTGATATAATTAAAATAATTGAATTGAATAGCTCAACTTTAGTAATTACTAATTACACATAATTGGACTGTTTAAAAAACACATCTACCTGACAAAAATCGCTTAAGGCTTAAGCAGTTGAACCAACAGCAATGCACTTTACAAAAAGCTTAAGCTATAAAATTGTTATAAAATGTTTGTTTCCTTTCTATACCTCCATAGTCCTTGAACAGAACGTCACAAAATGAATAGGACAATCAAGGAAACATAACTATGCTAAAGATATCGTAATATTATTTGTGACAGCATAATTATATCATAAGATGTTTTATTTTTACAGGCAAGTTGATGGTGATATTCTGGGAACCTACACAAGGCTTCTAACCTCACCCACCTTCGCGTTCTTAAACCTTCTTATCATAATAGGCACCCTTACTCCGGACTTCTGCGTTCGACTCATTTCAGACAAATGGGGTAAAAGACATATTAAACCAGACCCTGGAAATGAATCTGTTTTTACAACAAGACTTTAAGCGACACTTTCGATTGAGGAATGTAAAGCCGAGGCTATGAGGAAAATGAATAATTTTACTTTTTTTTGGACGAACGTGGCACGTTTTAAGAATACATAAAGAAAAGACTCTATTTTTATCTATCGAGCATTTCTATGACTTTTCTCTTTGATATATAATTTGAATGCAAAGATCGCTGTCGAAGTCAGTAAGGCCAAGAGTAATAGATAATCAAAAAGTAGACGTTAAAATAAATAATATCTAGGTATAGTAGAATCAATTCAGGTTTATTTAGGTACTTACTTATTTCTAAAAAAATCTTAATTTATGAAACTTTTTTATTAAAGTTATTCAATATATTTATATGCTATGATGTAATTAAAACTTTATAACGAAGAAAATATATGTTTGTAGCTTTAGTTTATGATTAAAAAATGAACCAAACTATTATTAAGTCAAGTATTGTTATATTCGTTATATAAAATTACTCTTTCTAGTCATATAAGATTATGTGATAGTATAGTGTAAAAATTACAAAATAATTTAATTTATTATTTTTTTGTAAATTATTTAAATATTAAATAATAATAACATAGTATAAAAACGTAATTGTAGTAATTTATTATGTAAGTATATTATGTAAATAGAACGATAACACCAAACTATTATGTCCTAGTAATAATAATATTTTAAGTTAAAACTATGTACGCTTTATTTTTAGTCTTTAAGTTATTTATGAATAGGTAAATAAATATATTAATTGATAATTTGACCAAAAGTGCTTTAAAAGTGAGTAGACCAATAACGTTAACATGACAGACACTTAAAATCCATTACAGTACTCAAATTATACCTAAGCACTTCATATTATATTCTAAACTAATTGTGGCCGCGTCTCTTCTCGCGTGGTGTGCCGATTTTTCTTTATTGCACAGAAACATAGTTATTTTTGTAATATAAAAGTAGCCTAAATTACGCCTTAAAAAATCAGCTATCTACCAGTGGACGTCCCATTAAAATAGAGCCAGCCGTTTCTGAGATTAACTGGAACAAATAGACAGACAAACAAAAATTTTAAAAGTTGATTTTTTTATATAGTAGGTACCATATTATAAACTTTCATATGCACTTAGTGAAAAGCTGTTAATTTGGAATTACAAACAGAAACTACAATTTTATTTATTAATTGTATAGATTATTTTTTTCTCGAAAGGGTTGAGGTTAGTTGAGGTTGAATACTTTCAGACAGCATCTTTTTTCTCCAAGTTTGGAGCTTGAATTATAAATCATGAATAAGTAATAAAAAAGAATTTCATAACAAAAGATATTTATATTTTTATGTACATTTTTGTATATGAAAAAATCTATGAAAATAAAAATTTCATGGGTACTGTGTACTGTAAGTCGAGTGGGTACTCTGTACTTAGACCGAGATATTTATGAATAGGTATGTTCTTGCGATTGTTTTATGAAATCTTCGGTGTCCTTGTCCAACTCGCATTTCAGAAAGTTTACGTTTTCAATCGACTTCAAAAAAAGAGAAGGTTCACAATTCGGATGTTTATACTTTTTATGTGTGTTCGGGCATAGTTCCCTCTTTTAAGATACCTCATTTTTTGCCTTCTTATGATTTTTGATGTATTATTTGTATGGCAGATCAGTAGTTTTTACGGTCACAAAGGATTACATATATTTTTTTTTTTTTAAGTAATACCGATTTCAAAACTAATAAAAAGCAAAACAGAACATAATAAACAGTTGGAGCCATACCTTTATTCTAGAAAAATATTTATTGTTTGCTTTTTATATGTAATATATAAAAAAGCAAAAAATAAATATTTTTCTTTTTAAGACGGTATTTTTGTTCTGAAATTTATTTACTTTTAGAGTTATAGGTACTGACATGTATTTCAGCATTGTTGCCCTTATTCACAAAAATATTTTTGCATTTATATAATGTGTATTAAGATTTAAAGTAAGATATTGAGTCAATTTAATCTAGATTCCTACATTAACAATAATTAATTATTTAGAATTGAGAAGTTACTCTATTATTAAGATAAAAGTTAATAGGTAAATCAATTTTTGTTATTTAAATAAGTGATTATGTCATTTTTAAAACAGTCATATAAAATGTTATGCTAAATATAGGCTTACTATACATCTACGCAACGAAACAAATATGATTAATTTCGTTATCCTTATCCATATGATATAGTTATTCATAAGTATATATAGTAAGTCTATGATGCTTACTTAAAAATATTATTTTACTTCACTTGACGCTTTTGTAGTGAATTAATTTTTTGAATGCGTAAAATGTTTACATTAAAATTATTTATAATATTCAAAACTTAATGTATTAAAAAATATCAATCATAACTAGCATCTGTTTTATTTTCCCGCTTCCCCTAATCTTTCCCGAAGTCTACTTATTACTCTTATCCAGATATGATTTCTGATTCAGATGTTTCATCAGATGCTATGTGGTAATAACTGAGACCGACAGATTAACGCGCTCTCCAATCCTCTTCTCCAGTTGGCAGTCCCACACACAAGGACAACGCCCAAACCGAAACAGTTTCTGTGTGATCAATACAAACGGCTTGGAGCGGGAATCGAAATCACGACCATTGTGGCATAAATAATGACAAAAAATGACAAGAATATATTTATCTTTTGCTGTATTAATTTAATATATCATAACAATAGGTATTTTAATAAACTTCATTAAAAATTGTCTCATAAAATTAAGTAAACAAGAATATTTAAAGAATTATTATGTCAAGACAGTGTTCTATTTTCGAAATCGATAAATTATTCGATCATCATTATAATATGCTGTTTAAAGGTATCTGTATATGTGCTAATCCTTGAAACAATATGTCAACGTGAACTTAACTAATGTGAACCTAATTTAACGTATCTGTACCAAAATCTCATCCAAATTCAATTAGCTGTTTATGCGTGATTGAGCAACAAACATACAAACATATAAAGTTTCATATTTATTATATTAGTAAAATAATCGATTAGGATTTTCGTGATCGATTATTGTCGCAATTAATGATTTTTAAATACATCATCACTAAATCTTGTGAAATTGACACTGACTGACATCGACAAGTGACAGGAATAACCAGAGCAGAGGCGCCCCGCGACTCCCGCGTCACAGCGTCAGTGTTTTGCGGCCACAGAGTTTGCGGCATACAATTTTTCTGTTATGATAAAACTTTACATTTTTAAATTAAGACAATCTTGTTAGAATTTGTCAATACAGGTCTGTTTATTATAGAACTGATAATCAATGTCTTATATTGTATTATACAAAAACATATGATATATATATTTCATAGTGTTTTAACCATGAATTTAGAGTTGCTGGGTAAATATAAATATTCAATTTTTATTAGTATTCCTCTTACTTTTGATACCACGGATGTAATATTTTTCTTCTTTTACAGAATCATTTGGACAAAACTACCCCGAGGTTTGTGTCTCTTGTGTTAGTTAAGTCCTTAGGAGAAAAAGCATTATTTACAAAATGCGTATTTATTATTATAACAGTCATAATTTCTTTGATAAAAGCATAATTCATATTCCTTAATGTTCAGCTAATGTTCTTCACTTTATTTTTCATTGTTGTAATTTGTATTGTTATTTGTAATAATTTAAAGTCAATACATTTTATATAATTTTAGGAGTTTGATGGTACATTAGATTCAATATCACTAGCAGCTACATGTGCGTTTAACCGGCGAGGCACTCTATTGGCGGTGGGGTGTAATGATGGTAGAATATTTATATGGGACTTTCTTACAAGAGGCATTGCAAAGTCTCTATCGGCACATGTGTATCCAGTCTGTAGCTTAAGTTGGTCTAGAAACTGTAAAAAGGTGAGTCCAATTCTATAAATTGTATTACTAAATAACATACTTAGTTTTTTGTTGTAGTTGCTCTCAAGTTTTGCCTCATATGCCACTTTTTTTATAAATGTTTATTGTATGAATGACTACTAATATATAATATTATAAAATATACAAACAGATGTACATTTAAAATCATATTAATTATAAATACTATAATATTATTATAATTAATTATAATTACTATTTCTTTCAGTTATTATCAGCCTCAACAGACCACAATGTTTGTATTTGGGATGTATTATCTGGTGAGTGTGAGCAACGCTATAGATTTCCAACACCAATACTTAGAGTTCAGTTTGATCCAAGAAATGATAAAAGGTTTCTAGTATGTCCGATGAGACATGCTGCATTACTGGTTGACACAGATGGAGAACACAAAATAATACCTATAGATGAAGATGTAAGTTTGTTAAATATGTAATGTCTGTATAAAAAGTATATAATAAGTGTGCCGTAATAAGTATATAATAAGTGAAAATTCATATTTGTTACTGGTCCAGATTTAATTGGTGGCTCCTTATTATCCCACATTAGAGTGAGAGAGTCTTTTTACTTCCTAGGAAATGAAAGAGATGGGTTGCTACTCGACAAGATGCATTTTTACAGCTTACAACTAGAAATTACATATCATAGATTTTAATTACTTTGATAATAAATTTTTGGGTATCAAAAAATTTCCAAACAGCACTCATGACAATCTAAAATACCTAATTACCTTTGGCCTACATGTCACTAGGTACTTTCATTATATACCAATGCTTAGACGGAAGCCATTTGGAATCTGGTTATATGGACTCTTTGCCACTGATGTACTATATTATTTTTATTCTTTGTTACGAGTTGAATGAAATATTATACAATAGAGATGTTTCTCATAAATTGAAAGAAAATTAAATTTTGCCATATATTAAAGTATATATTTTTTATTACAGGGTGACATTAATGTAATAGCATCATTTAATAGACGAGGTGATCATGTGTATACTGGTAATGCTAAAGGAAAAATTTTAATTCTAGACTCCCAATCATTAATTGTCAAAGCAAGTTTTAAAATTACAGTTGGTACATCAAGTACTACGGGTATAAAGAGTATAGAATTTGCTAGAAGAGGCAAGTAAGTATTATTATTGTAAATGAATGTAAATCTTTTTTTATAGTTGTTTTATTTTGTTATTAATATTTCAGTTGTTTCTTAGTGAACACTTCAGATAGAGTGATAAGGGTTTATGATACAAACACTGTTTTAAAATCAGGAATAAATGGAGAACCAGAACCTATTCAAAAGTTACAGGATCTCGTTAATAAGTAAGAACTTTTTATGATAAAATGACGTGTAGAGAGTGTAGAGAATGTTTTATAATTATAATTTTTTCTTCAGTATGTAAATATTAGTCGAATGCTTAGATACTGCTATATAAATACTGCTTTCAAATAGAACCACATGGAAGAAATGCTGTTTTTCTGGGGATGGTGAGTACATCTGTGCTGGATCAGCGAGACAGCATGCGCTATACATCTGGGAGAAATCTATTGGCAATCTTGTAAAAATCCTTCATGGGACCAAAGGGGAACTGCTACTGGATGTTGTTTGGCATCCCATTCGGCCAATCATAGCCAGCATTAGTGCCGGTAAGATATTTTCTATGAAACCCATTGTTATGCTTTTTTCTTAATTTTAATTTTGTAGTAGTTATTGTATTTTTCGGTTGATATTTAACAAAGTACACAAATCAGTTAATTTACAAAATATCTAATATGTATTCTAATTTCTGATAGTATGTTAATATATCAAGCTCATATTTTAAAAATATGTATACAGGTGTAGTTTCCATATGGGCTCAGAACCAAGTGGAGAACTGGTCGGCATTCGCGCCGGACTTCAAAGAGTTGGACGAGAATGTCGAGTACGAGGAGCGGGAGAGCGAGTTCGACGTGGAGGACGAGGACCGCTCCGTGGACCAGGCGGGGGAGAGCAGGAACGACGAGGAAGTTGAGGTACTCGAAAATGAATAAATAAATAATAAACTTTGCAAACTCAACGGCCCCCATTAGGATAGTAATATCCTGTGTCGGGGTCCGGAAACATACACAATGACAAGGACAAATACACCCAGACTGGAAAATATGCTTGCATGGTCAATACAAACATATTATGCTCCGAGCGGGAATCGAACCCGCGACCTGTGGCGTTTAAGGCAGGATCACTACCGCTGCGCCACAACGTCGTCGTGGAAATGAATCTATACAAATGTTTTTTTGTCATGACGTCATGTCATAATTATGTGGGCAAACAAGCATACAGTCAGCCTGATGGTAAACAGTCACTGCAACTTATCTTCTTCCGGCGCTCTCACTCATCGTACGAAACGCAGCAGTACTGATAATGTAAAATAAAAGTAAAATATATTGAATGATAATAGGTGGATGTGACATCATGCGAACCAGTGGCGGCCTTTTGCAGCTCGGACGAGGAGGGCGAAGACGAGAACATGTTATCCTTCCTGCCGATTGCCCCAGAGATTGAGGACCCTGAGGTAACTTCATGATAAGGCTACTAACATACGACATTAAGCACATAATATTAAAAAAAAGTGATGACTGTTCTGGGGGCCTAGATAAAGTCACAGTTTTATCAATAAAGGATTTTTTTAATAAGCATATTAGCATTGCTTTAGCAAAGCATTACTAATATTCCTATTGCCTCTCCAAAGCCCAAGGGGGTCAGGATCAAACCCACAAGTCCCTCGTTAACGGAGTGGAGTCGGCCCTTCTACCGTTGAAATATTGAGGCTTCAAATGAATGAGCTAGCTGAGGTAGAGCCTGTATTATGGATACTATTTGCTTAAGAATTTAATTTCTCTATGATTCTGTTTTGTTTTGATTATATTGTTTATGATGTCTTTAATTTGTTTGTTTTTTATTTATTTGAAAAGATAATATCTCATTTATTATGAAAATATAGTTCTATCCTAAATATACAAAATTGTATTCAAATACATTTTCCATGTTCCAAGTGAGATGATTTGTTAAGATTTAACTAATGTGAATTTTCATCAGGATGGGTGGGCTGCAACACAAGAGACTGTCACTCCGAGCGAAACTCCAGAAAAATTAGAGCCGGCAGCGAAGCGACCGAAGAGCAAAACATATGACATATCGCTCAAAATTGCGCCGCCTGGTAAGTACTGAAACACAATTCATTTTTACCCCAAATTAAACAGTTGTAACCGCGTAGTTCAAAATTCGAAACATATGGTATGTTTTATTAATTTTTTTTTTATTTTTTCTGAAATATAAATTTAAAAAATTCTCTTTTCAGAACAACCAATATCGTTCGGCGGTAAAAATAAACAAACAGCTGGAAATAAAAAAGTAGCTGGCAGACCTCGTAAATAATAAATTTTAAAGAAAAACCTACAATTCTTTTATTTTAGTGTAAAATGGGGAAATAGGAATGTTAATGAAATTAACAAATAGGAGAAAACATTTATTTGCAAAATGAAATTATCGATCTTTAATAGAATTCGTATTTAGAGTATACCGTAAGTACTTATTGTTCTGTATATAAATAAATCTCACTTAAACTTAAACAAAATAATACATCGCTTTTTATTCGAGACCAAAAAGACTCATTAAACTTCATCAAACTAAATATTTTTACTCATAAAATATCATACACAGCGTACGTCACTAGGCGTCTATTGCCATCGGTATAAATAAAATTATCTATGTTATATTTACATGTGGACTACACTATTACGCGTCTAAGTCGTCCTCTCGTTGGCTCGAGAAGTAGCTGACGAGGCCTCCGAACACGCTCCCTTCCTCCCTGGGAGCTTCACCCGGCACCTCGGTTTTGATGTGGCACAACTTGGGCTCCGGTTGATCCTTACTTACAGCGTCGGGTAGCTTGAGGAAATCAGGTTTTATATCAGGCGGAGACGACCTACCATCTTCGACGTCATTAGGAGACTCTGCTTCGCTTTCCCTCTCCGCGTCTTTTTCGGCTTCTAGCCGTGGAGAGGGTGATTTTGTAGGTGTCAAAACAGATTCTCGGATGGGCTGAATCGGAGGTTGTTTATCCATTCGATGCATGTCCTGATAGGATGTGTAATGAGGCATCCCTGGACTGGAGCGTCCAGCGTGTGGAGGCCGCAGCATTGGCACGCCGTAAGGTGGACGAGGCTGTGTTCTCATGTAAGGGTAATGTGGAGGTAGATCGTGACTCATCAGTCTCTCGGGTGCAGGAACTCTGGGCAACTCGTGCATCAGTTGACGATCTGGTCCAGGAGCTCTCGGCATGTCGTGCATTAGTTGCCGATTAGGGCCCGATGATTTCGCAATGTCGTGCACCAACGGTCGATCAGGGCCCGTAGATCTCGACAAATCATGCATCAGTGGGCGATCTGAACCTGGTGGTGGTCGTGGCATTTCTAGCATTAAAGGTCGCTCTGAGCCAGGCGGTCTTGATAAATTCTGTAGTATATGTCGTTCGGGACCAGGTGGTCTTGTCATATCGTGCGGCGACCGTTCTGTTCCAGGAGGTCTTGACATGTCTTGTGTCAGCTGTCCGGCAAGACCATGGGTTCTAGACATGTCTTGAACCGACGGACGGTCTGAACCAGGAGGTCTTAGCATATCGTGCATCATCATCGGTCTGTCGGGACCAGGTGGTCTAGATATATCATGCATCACTGGTCTGTCAGAAGACGAAGGTCTCGGTATATCATGAATGGAATGATCGGGCCCTGAAGGTCGAAGCATGTCATGCAATATAGGTCGGTCGAGATGTGCTGGTCTCGAAGCATCGTGAGGTATTATTGGTCTTTCGGGTGCTCCCGGTCGAACTTCATTAAACTGAGGTCGTTCCATACCTAATCTAGGTCCGGAGGAATCTCCAGTTTTCAAATCATTCAAATTATTTGGTAAATAAGGCCGCATATTCGAGGGCGTACGCTGCAAAGGATTGTGATGTAATCTTGATTGAAGATTCAATAATGCCTCTTGGGGCTGTTGATTCGGAGGTGGATGCGGCGCGTATGGTCCATAAGGGCCGTACTGTGGCGCGTAGGGTCCTAAGGGGAACCTGGGTCTTCCGTCTTTGTTTTCAGTGTGCTTGATCTTGGGATGATTTCTTGGCGGTTCAGGAGATGCCGAACGCCCAGCGGGCGAGATGGGTGGTGACTGGTATTCTGGTTCCGTTTTAACTTCAGCTTTGATCTTTATTGGAGCGTCCGCATCAGCTTCGGGTGAATTACTCGTCTGTGGCGATTTTCCTCCGGGAGCCACTGGCGCCGGCGAAACCGATGGAGCCCCGGGCGTAGGTGTCCGGACAGCAACGTTGCCGGGCGGCGTAGGAACGGAAGCACGCATACCAGAAACCATCCCCGGGGCCATACCTCGCGCCATTGAATTCACAAGGTGCTGACCCGATACAGGAGGTCCGTGCGGTGACGATACCGGTGGGCCGTGAGGCATACCAACTGAAGAATGCGGTCGCATTCCCGGTGGTCCATGGAGAAGACTCGGATGGCCGTGTGGCATGCCAGGAGGCCCGTGCGGTCCATGGGGTGATGATACTGGCGGACCGTGGGGACTAGACCCTGACGGACCCGGCGGATGAGCCCCCTGCATCTCCGATCTGCCACCGAGATGGCCCGGTGGTCGGAGCATTGCGTGCGGACCCGGTGGCGGGCCGTGTGGACCGTGGGGGGGCCGGAGACCGGGAGGACCGTGAGAAAGAGGTCCAGGAGCCCCATAGGGGGCTTGCGGCGAGGATGAAGGTGGGCCATGCGGAGAAGATGAGGGCGGACCGTGCGGCGAGGACACGGGCGGCCGGTGCGGGGCCCCGTGCGCCAGGGGGCTGGGCCCGAGCGCGCGGGCGAGCGGCCCGTGCAGGTGCGCGCCGTGCGGGCCGGGCGAGGCCGCGGGCGGCGCGCCGGCCGGCCGCACCGGGTATCCGGGCATGCCTTGAACGTGCGAGTAATACTGCGGGTACTGCGGCCGCCCTCCTTGATTGAGGCCGGGGTGCATCTGGTACATGGGTACACCCTGCCCCCGGGGACCGTACGATGGATTTCCCGGTGAGTACATCATAGACCCTCTGTAAAGAACCGAAGTTGTAATTGGCTTTTTCTATAAAAATTTAACACATAAATGATTACAAAACATACCTATACTGTTGGTTGATCATATGGGGCATCCTCGTGATGATGCTGGGTTCCTCCGAGACTGGCTTAAATGGTTGAGGAGAACCAGCTACGGAAAGAGTACCTTCTCGCATAACGTTATGATGCTGGTCAGGTCTGTGTGCCAACGGTGAACGCTCGTCAGGTGATACTATACCTCGAAGCTCAGGGCGAACCTGGAAAGACATCAAAACATATAAAGGTTAGACACTATCCTCAATATATTGGCATTTTATCATTAAAAAATTTTTAACAAGAGCCTTGTTATATAGTGTTATTTGTAGACACTTAGAAAAGATTAGTTCGGGCCATTTACAGTTTAATAATGCGACCCTCTCTAAGCATCTCTTTTTAAGGATATTGTTGGTATTATAACTGGCGACACAGTTAATATTCTAACCTGTTATATATATGGAATAATTTAAATTTGTATAGCAAAAATAGTGATGTGACTTCTTTTAATACTAAAAATAAATAAAAGTAATAGCTTTCTTCTGCTTAAGATCCATAAAATTCGAGAATATTTTAATTGCCAATAAATAAAATTCACATTAAAAATATTGTTATTAATAAAACATATTGTTATTAATAAAGCATATTGTTAAACTAATATTTTTCTGATAATAATGCTTGAGGCTCTTAATTCAGTTTGCTTTGTTCGCTTCTTAATTCTCTTACTCGGGTATCAAATTTTTGTAATATTTATAACACAATTGTAAACCATCTTAACTCGAAAACAGTAATTATCGAAATTCTCGCCAGTTCTTCTCGAAGAATCACCTCTCCGGTGGTAGCACTTGACCATACAAAAGTTCTTTTTGAGAGCCTACTCGATATTTATATTATATATGTGTATAAAATTTTAATTTTGCAAAATATTATAACTGAAATAAGCATACCTGTAAACGAGGCGTTATTGGGAACCTTTGTTCCTGATAGTCAGGGGGAGGCAGTGGTCCAGGACTGCCGTAGGGTCTCTCTGGTCGCACCTGCACCGGCATGCCATACCCTGGCATCGGCGGACCGGCGAAATCTGTTTTCTCTTTCTTTATTCTCTTACTCTCCTGTAATGCTAATCTTGCTAGACGTTTCTCTTCTCTCTCCTTCGCCTTCTGCTCTTTCAGTTTCTCTTTCTCTTCTTTCTTCTGTATACGTTCTTGTTTTCTCGCTTCTTTTTCAGCTTGCTTTGCTTCACGTTCTTGTCTTTTCTTTTCACGTTCAACCTGAAAGTAATATCATATTATATACAATTTTAAAAATTACAATATACTTTGAGACTAAACACATAAAATGCCTTAAATGGATAGCGGTTATTAAGAAATAAAATCATGGATGAATAAATTAGGTAAGTTATTAAGGAAAAAGATTTAAATCCAATTCCAGAGGAATGAACCCGCAAATTTAGATGTATATAACCCTATTTCATAGTACAAGTATATATTAACTTACTTGGTTAGGCTTCAAAGGTCCAAATGCGCTATCTGGTTTTAAATCTGTAAAAAAAATATTCGATTTATTTATCAAATACATAGTAACTTCATTATTCATTATATAAATTAATTAATTTTAAGTAAAACAAAACTAACAACAATCGAACTAGTTTATGTTCGGAACATTATTCGCGTGGCATACATTAATTGATACCCATTTATTTATTTTACATTTATATTATTATAATTATATAACCTAATTTATTTTTCCCTTAATTTTACTACATCATTTCGTAGACATCGTTGCTGGACATCAAAGGCTTTGCCCATCTACATATATGGATTGTATGTATGTGAATGAAGAAATATATAGTGTGTATATATTTCTTCAATATTTTCAGTATAATAGAATATGTATAGAGTATGATTTACATATAGCAAGGACTATCACCAACCTTTGATCTTGACGCCAACGAACTTTGCGAGGGAGTCGTCTCCGCCGATGGATCGACCGCGCCCGCGCGGCCCTCTGCGGATACATTGTATAATTGTATATAGTTCCTTAAATGTAACTTGAACCAAAATGGCCGCTTCTGCGCAGGTACAATAATGGACAACAATGTTAGACAAAAGTATTGTTTTCGTCTTATTTAAATCCATTTTTTATAAAGTGGGAAGAAGGAATTAAGCATATAATATAGTTATTATATATTCTAAATTTAATTAATTATTTATTTATTATAGTTATTAATTACTTAAATAGAATAAAACAAATAAATAGTATAGAAAAAGGTACCTATATATAAAAAAAAAGTTAATGTACATTATTAATAGTGACACAGACTTCTTCGTATCTTCCGCAGTATTATTCAGAGAATTAGTTATATTATTTTCTTTAAAAAATAACTATAAAGGTCAAATACCACCCTTCTCTCCCGTCTTCTTAAAGTTGATTGTGGTCGAGGCATTATCTTGAAATAAATGTTAACACACTTGACAAAACTAATTTATATTTTAATTAAATTTTTAATAATTTATTATTAAAGAACTAAAACAACCGTCAGCGAGTGTACTAAACGCGGTCCCCTTCATACTGTATACGGTTGAGACCCAAAAATGTGTTACTGCACAAGGTTCAACTTACATTGAACAGACTATAACATGTTTGAATATAAATCAGACGCCCGTAGTAGTCTACAAGCAAGAATTATCATACAGAAATATATTTAGATATTGAACACACTATAAAAATTCAAAAATTTCATGCTTAGGTGTATGTTTAGTAAAATATTCACATGTCCAACAACTTGACTTCCGAAAAGAAGTTAGACTAAGCATTTGTTTTTAAATATAATAAGTAATTAAAGAATTAATGAAAAAGATTAGTTATTTTAATATTATATCTTTATCATAATTAGAGTATGTACATCACTAGAGACATTTTGAGTTTGACAAACAACATTAATACTCTGATTCACTACTTTAGTCACGAAGACGATAGAAGTTATAAGGGTAGTTAGATAGAGATAAGGAATGGATAGTTCGAATCCAAGAAATAAAAGGCCTTCAGGATTATAACAATTTTAGTTTTTTGCATAATTAAAAATTGTGGTCGGTCTTTTATTGTAAGAGGCCTGCTAGGTAGATACTCCCGCCGTATCAGATATACTACCGAAAAGTTATGCTACTTGGGTTGAGGGAAGTTACTGTTTCGGTCTAAAGAACATTGTGGCCAGTGAAATTACTGCGCAAGGGAGATGTAAGAACCAATAACTCGAGGTTGGCAAGGCGTGACTGACACCTAGAAATGAATGGTATTGTAAGCTCTCATAGGCTATGATAACCGCTTACCATAGTGGGCCATATGCTTAATCGCCAATTTCATTGTGACAAAATAAACAATACAAATTGATGAAGATCAATAATCAAAAAGAATAAGATTTTGTGAAATTCTTGATCAATCAGCGTTAAAATTTAAATTTTAAAATCACAAATTCAATAGGCTATATTATCCTATCGAGATTTCAGTATTTGGTATTCATATTATGACTACCGAAATAATTATTTTCTTTATAGTCTTAGAATTGTAAAGTTCCAATTATCTTACGAATTGTTTCCAATTATCCTAAAAATTGTAAAACGAGGTATTTCACTCACCGGCTTCCTCGACCGCCCCGACTGCCGCGTCCTCGGAGAGGTCTCGGCGTGATGCTCATTTGTGGTTGAGATTCTGAAGCTAAAAATAATATACATTTTTTCGACATTATTAATTTATTCGTAAAATAATTTATATGGTTCAAGCTGTTTCTCTTTAAAGATTTTATAAATACTATCCTACTTATTCCTATTATTGTGAATGTTTGTATGTTTATTACTAAATCACCAAACATAGAAAGTTTTGCACAAACAGGCAAGTAGTTTAGTTTTCCTGGATTAACAGATCTGATATCTTTTATCTACAGAAACATGTTAAGTTTCTGTTTGATTGGCAAAAATTAATTACTGAACATATGCAAATTTGGTAAAAATGAGTCTTATGGAATAGAAAAACTACTTAGACGGTAGTCAGTACATATGGTATAACAACTATATTAAAGCAAGCAAAGCCACAAGCGATTTTGAAAATTATTATGTTAATTAGAATTTTTACATGCACAAAATATAGAGCTTGTGTTTAATTACAATTAACCATAGAAAAAATATTGTGTAAATATTAAAAAAAATGTTTTCAATTAATATATGTATATTAATTTAAAAGAACTTTTGCATTTCACTTACCAAGTGCAAAAGCCTGTAGTTCCTCAGTTTTAAGCTTAGTAACGTCGTCTGGCAACTTCTGCAAGGGTACCACAGCTGTCTTACTGATGAGATCAGATAGAGCCTTCTTCCTCTCATCGCTAGAGTGCCCCGACTCTTCCTTGCGTCTCTTCACTCTGTCCGAGTCTGAATCCGAATCCGAATCGGAATCGTCTACTTTAAACTCGTCCGAACTATCTGGCATATGTTTACCGCTGGATTTGTGCACCTCCTGTAAAAATAATTGTCAGTAAATTATAGAATAGAGGTTTCGAGTGCTTTTCTTTAGGCAGGCTGACGTTAAGCTTATATGTAAAAGTAAAAGTAACAGCACCACCCTCTCTTTGCTTCATCAAAATAAATAAATTTCTTCTAAATAAATTTCATAAACGTTAATTCAATGGTGGTCATGTGGACTAGAACTAAAGCGCAAGGATAAACAGACGTAAAAATATTTAATATCACGAAATATCACAAGGGTAAATAGGGTTCAAGAACTTGAAATGATTGTTGGACGACCCCTTAGTATCTTGTGTACGTATATTTCATACGCTTAATAGACAATATCTACATATTATATAAAAAGATAAGACTTGATTGGACCTAGAAAGCTAAAGTTTTTCACAGGTGTTGTTTTAAAACGTAAATGAGCACGAACAAAGTACTTTTCAAAATTCAACCCTTAAGGCGGTAAAAAGATGGTTTGGAAGTTTCTATAGAAGTCTGATTAGAAGCAAGAAATTTTGTTATTCAGTGAACAATTAAAAATAAAGTAACACATATTTTAACATTTTCTAAACTTCCACTCCTGAAGGGTTTTTTTCGGAATGTCACCGAGCGGGGAGGCCGAGTACAGAGACTCAGCCGTGATAAAGGGGCAGCCCTCACGGGGGTTCAAATTTGCCCCTGAAGGGTTGAGATAGGGGGTTCAAAGTTTGTATTAAACCGTTACTCAAACGGCCGAAGCTAGTTATATAAGACGACTCACGTCCTCGG
The DNA here is from genome assembly GCA_023373885.1 of Hestina assimilis. Classification (NCBI taxonomy): domain Eukaryota; kingdom Metazoa; phylum Arthropoda; class Insecta; order Lepidoptera; family Nymphalidae; genus Hestina; species Hestina assimilis. Next base: position 8,684,134 of record CM041747.1, on the reverse strand, counting down.
ACTCGGTGTTGGGCATCTCCGTGTAGTCGATCTTGCGGCGGCGCGTGCGGTGCTTGGGCGACCAGTCGTTGGGCTCGTCGCTGAGGCCGCCGTACGTGACGCGCGCGCGCACCACGTTCCCCTCCGCGTCGTACTGCGTGAGGCCGCGCTTGCGCCGGTGGCCCTTCGACCTGCGCGACGAGCGGCCATTACTGGATTATTGGGGGAGGCAGATGCGCACCTCGGCTCTCCAAGTGGCAAACAAGCATACGGTCCGACTGATGGTAAGCAATCACCGCAACCTATGAACTCGCGCGATACATGAAGTATCACATGAGCGTTGCTTACCCAAAGGATAGAAGGGAAGAGGTGAGAAGGAAAGGAAAATTATAAGGGTTCAGTTTTTGCCATTTGGCTACGGAACCCTAAAAAAAGGAACAGAGGGGATGAGAGATTAGACCTCCAGCTCTCTCACTCATCACACGAAACGTAACATTACTGTCATTTACGCCGATTTTATGTCAGAGGGTACTACTCCTCCGGTCGCGCCGGCCCCTTTGTGCTGGGAGGAACATTTACTACTACTATAAATCCGTGTTTGGTTTCCCAAGCCCTTATGTAGCCCTTTGCTTTGCCAACACAGAGCATTTTGTCGCATATTGGGTATTTCACCTGATTCTCCATACTTCGGAGGGTATATAAAACGTCAGTGCCGGCTGTGCATTTGTCGGGACGTGACGACCCCATCGCCCGCTGGTGGGATAATCTCTGTCACAACAGAGATTATTCCACCAGTGCAGTCAATTCAACTAGTGATAGTGCCACGCTGCACAGCTCTTTCTGTGCAGCCGAATTGGGCCGGCACGCCCGGGGAAGCACTCTCTCACAGAAAACCGGCGTAAAGTGACAACTGTCGCGTTTTGTACGGTGAGAGTTCCGGAGGCCTACTTAACCCCCTCCCCCTCTATGGACGTGCAGAATTCGGTTTGTGTACCCCAGGAGGGTACCACCAGCGTCCGCGGTGGAGAATTCCTCTCTGGGCGTCCATGCTAAGGACAAACTCCACCTGAGCATGGATGCCCAGGCTGCCCTCCGAATTCTGGGGAGGGCAATTTTATTCTTTCCTTAAAGGTCGGCAACGCGCCTGCATGCCTTCTGGTGTTGCAGATGTTCATGGGCGGCGGTGATCACTTAACATCAGGTGAGCCTCCTGCCCCCTCTTACATAAAAGAAAAGAAAGTAAAGATGTGCGTGTAAACGATTAAAATATTTTTTCGTAAATTGTTAATCCTCAAAAAGTCTTATCTTAAGTTAGCGGAAGTTGGCATACGAAATATCAGAAATGCACTCTTAAAACAGCCAGAGAATAATTAAATATAAACATACTTTTTAGGCCTCTCCTTGACAACTGCAGATTCGCTGGAGCTGTCTTCGATGATATTTTTCTTCTTCTTTTTAACTTCTGGCGGTGATTCTCCTAACTTCTGACGCTCTGAAGAAATTGAAAAATATTCGAATCGTTGGTTTTAATTTTAATGTAATAGGAGTCCGAATCGTTGGTGTTAATTTTAATGTAATAGGAGTCCGAATCGTTGGTTTTAATTTTAATGTAATAGGAGTCCGAATCGTTGGTTTTAATTTCTATTTAAAAACAAAACAAGGTGGAAAGATTTAGTTACAAAGGACTTGAAGGAGTGCAAGCTGTACGACGACAATGCCGAAAACCAGAGAAAGCTGAAAACCAGCACTGCTCGAGAATACGTTCCCGTGACAGCATCAGCTGAGCTTCCTCCCTTTGTCTAGTTTTTTGTAGTATTTTGTTAACATTACTTTTTACTAATAACAATGATTCTTGTAGTATGAATTAGACAATAAATAATTTTCTTTCTTTAAGATAGAGCGAAGTGGGGGTAAAAGGTAAGGAAGGCTGACCCCACCACAATGTGGGATACATAGCCGGCTAGAGGGAGAAAGAGAGAGAGAGAGGGGTTTCTATTTGATATACGTACCCTTGTCCAATCTACACGCGCGTCGTATTGGCAGAGAATCAGACGAATGTGAACTAGAACTGTCACGTTCTGCTGATGATGATATCTCTTCGGATGACGATTCCATTCTGTAACAAAATGAAGACCATTGAATACTCTAGACGATGTACCGAAAGATTATAAGAATTCTTGTTCCTAACAGTTATCCCAGTATTTTGCCCAGGGTCTTAATACTCTTATCGGGATTTGATAGGTTACTAGTTTTTATACAGAGCGATTGCCATCTGACCTCCGCAACCCAAAGGGCGAACCCATAAGTCATTGCAAAAGCGCAATTTCTAACCAAGAGTTAAGGATTATTATCAGAGGTTATGGTAAGAACCGAGACCCACAGCTTAATGTCCTCTCCGAGGCACGATGGGAAACCCACATGGACGTTTGCCCAGACCAAGACAGTCTGTGTTTTTCTATTATAAACAAGTGTTTTTGAAGTAAAAACTTCTTGAGCCGCGTTGAGCGATTTTTGTCAGGGCTTAAAGTATTTGACGTCACATCTTCCATTTGATGTGTTACGTCAACCTGGTGAATTTATACAGTATTTCAATGTTTTTTATACTAGAAATGTTTTGTAAGTCATTACTAATACTCCTATAGCCAAATAAGCTCGTAGCATGCGTTAGATGTGGGTCCGACAATACCCCAACGGGGTCAAGATTATCACGTTAACGGAACAGAGGATGTTAGTAATACATATAACGAAACTTTAAAATAAATTAAGAAAAATAAAATAGTTATTTCGACGACGGCGTTGTGGCGCAGCGGTAGCGAACCTGCCTCAAGCGCCACAGGTCGCGGGTTCGATTCCCACTCGGAGCAGATGTTTATATTGACCATACAGGCATGTATTGTCCTTGTCAGTGTATGTTTCCGGACCACCGACACATGATATAATTATCCGTAAACGGGGGCCGTTGAGCGTGTAGCGTTCATTTATTTATTTAAAAGTTTCAGAATTTCTCTTCGGCAGGCTTTATGACTGCATTTTTTTTTTTAAATTTAGAATTATAACCAAAATTTTTTTTTTTTCTTTTCTGTCAATTTTATTTTAAAGACAAAACACACCCAGTATCTTTAAAATCCTCGTCGGTCTCGTCATCATCTTCGGAGGGTACTTCGAGTGAGTTCAATTTGCGAGCCTTCCGGCGCTGTTTCTTCTTTATCTTCTTGAATTCAACCGGTTTGCCCTGAAACATGTGTTTTGCTTCAAAAAACTTAAAAATGATTCATTTTCTATTCTAAAAAGTATTACGAATCTATTTTCAAAAGTTGCTATCTAAAACTAAGCTATTATTATGCAATATCAGTTTTGAATTTGAAAATCATGAAAATCGTTTTGTTGTTGAAAATTAAAAAAAAATCCAAAGTTACTTCACAAGTTTTTTAACTTGCGAAGTTGATTTCTTTTTTTTTCTGGAATTATCCTAAAATTTCTTTATGTTTTTGATCTGTGTTACTAAATAATATAAAAACGGCTAAACAGATTTAAATGAAGTTTGGGACTAATATACATTGTTACTTGGATTAGCATATATATACTTTTTGTCCCGGAAAAATGTTAAGTTCTCGTGATTAGCAAAAAACGAACTTAATGAAGCATTTGAACTTCGATACAAATTTCTATTATAAATGTGACCTATTTTTTTTAATATTAGCAATGCGTTTTATGTCATTATTAATATTCCCATTGCCCCTCCAAATAAGCTCGAAGCTTGCGCTAGGAGTAAGTACGACAATAGCCCAAGGGGATCAGGATCGAACCTGCGACTTTCACGTTAACGGAGCGAAGTCGGCCCTTCTACCGTTGAGCTATTGCGACTATAGCTGTCTGTTACTTTTTCACTTCTCAATCGCAGTGATTGAGATTGAGAGAGAGACTGATTTTGATGGCTTTTGTTATAGAAGTAGATGGAATAAAATATTTGATTTAAAACGCTATTGACGCTATATTAACCACCTGCTCAATAGCCTCCCGTTCAGCCTTTAACTTCTCTTCCTCGGCGGCTTCTATTATAGTTGATATGTCTTTCCCGCGACCCTGGTTACCTGCGCTGGTTGTTGGTTCTACGTATTCTTCCTGAATAACAATATTTAATATTTATACAATTTTTTTATAACATAAAAAATCACAAAAACGAAAAATAAATCGAACCTTAGATCGAAAACGCCACAATAAAAAAAAATCGTAAACAACCAAGAAAATATAATATACGAAAAATTGGTGCAGGTGTCAATATTTTAAAACTTATTTTGTTGATTATTGATTGACAAAAAAATTGCTTTTTGAAAAAGTACGAAATGATATTTTTGCAAAATTTTTCGGAATACATGTCGCAATAAAAGAAAGGTTTGAGTGTCAGCATTGTGGGGTACCTTGATAGCGGAGCTGATGAGGCGGTCGTACTCGCGCGCGCGGTACGAGACGGGCAGCTGCTTGCGCGCGCGCAGGCGGTACACCGCGCCCTCCGACGACCAGCCGCTGCTGTGCTCGGACCCTGGAACACACACACTTTTTTATGTGACGTCACGTGTATAAGCGATTGTCATATGAGCTCTGAGATTTGTAGGTATCACTCACAAGTAAGTTGCTGTTAGCTGTTTTAGCTAGTGTTCTTAAAACAATAACACAGTATACTGCTTTATGGTAGAATAACTGACACTGCAGCGATACTTAGCCTCTTGCAAAAAATGGCCTGTCACCAGCAAAGAATATTAGCTATAGCTTTTCAAGACATTGCTTAGATGCTTTCTCTACAATAAATGTGTAGCTTATGCATGAAGTGGGTACGATAATAGCCCCAAGGGATCAGGATCGAACCTTCAACTCGCATATTCCAAGTCGACCTTTCTAACGTTGAGGTTTTGCGGTGAAGCCTTTAAATCTTTATCCAGACGGTAAGGTTAGAATAGAGCAAAGCAGTTTTTACAATAAACATGAAATATGTTTGAGTTAATACGTGCATTGACATGGCTAGATGAAACAGAAGAATGCGCTTTGACAGAATAGAAATCTATATAAAAAACTTGAGAGGTGTCAAGGGACACCCGGATGGAACGAAGTTCCTTTATATTAATTAGTGAAGGAATTGTAATAAAATTTTATTAATAAAATTAATTAATTAATTTAATTATTAAAAACTAATTAATTTTTATTTTAATAACCGTCGCGACACCACACTGTTCAATGCGAAATAGAAAGACGAAACGAAAATAACTGGCTTGCTTTCTACGAGTGAGAGAGAGAGAGAGAGAGACAGACAGAAAAACACGCGCACGCCGCACGGCTTACAACTATAGCAAAAAGTGTCGTTACAACCTTTGGTCTTAATTTTTTCCGTCTAGCCCCAAGTATAGTATAGTATAAATAAAATTGACATGTTTGTCCTATATGAGTTTCGAAGTCATTGATCCGATTATGATAATTTTGAATAAATATTCCATACACATCTTAGAAGGTACATAGCCTAAAAATTATATATTGTTAACACTTTTACGTGACATTGGGACGCATGCTGGGTGCAGCTAGTAAATAAATAAACGCCACAAGCAACTGGTCGATGGTCCGCCAAAAGACAAACATATAAGCATAATCAACTAGACCGAAAAACATGTTTATACAGTCAATTCAATCAACAGCAACTAGTTGACTCAATGACATTTAATCAGACTCGTCATCATCATCATATCAATGTAGAGCCTGAGCCTGCTGTGCTGTAGTGTTTTCAGTAAAAGCTCAACCTTCCCTCCCACTTTAATACTAAGTTTGAACCTACACCCCCTTTACAAACTTCGAATGTCATGAATGTTATTTATATATAGAAATTATATGTTATTTATATATAGAAAAAAGAATTATTATTATTATTATTATTATAGAATCAACACCGTAAAAATAGATTTCAAGATTGTATCTCTAAAAATAACGATACTCCCATACAACTTTTCATTCCCCCTTTTCAACGCCTTACAACAGTCTAGACTATCTGTGAACCAAATTTCATTTAAACCGGTTCAGTAGTTTTGACATAAAAGCGCGACCGACAGACAGAGTTACTTTCGCCTTTATAATAAAAAAAAAAATATATATATATATTTCGTAAACTTAGTCTCCACATAGTTGTGGTTGGAGTTCCTTTTAAGCAAAGAATTGGCTTGGGCTAGGAAAACTCCGCTCTACCGTTATAATTATTCAGACTGAAATACAAGTAGTGAGTAACATAAAAGTCTACAATGGTTAAGAATAATGGATATATATATAATAGACGTATATTCAATTAATGTCTAAAGTCCCTTATTACCTGAGTTATCATCAGAGTTGTCTTCCCTTTTCTCATCAGTCGTCGATGGTTTCTCATCTTCACTGGCCGGTTCCGGCTCCTCTAGTTTCTTACGAACTCGTTCAGCTTCCACTGTTGCCAGAAGCTCGTCGTATTTTATAAGTTCTTTCTCCAGTGAGGATATCAACATTGCCTGCAATCAAATTTGGTAATTGAGTCACTGAGCATGACGTTTTAAAATTGCACTCAGTGTATTTCCGTAGTGTTGCAGTTTTTATGGGTTAACCTTTTTGTATCAATAGATAAAATGTCGCTCGACTCCCTTGGACTCCCATCAGGAACGAAGTTCCTTACTTTTTGAACTTGGAAGGTAATTCGTATATGAAATCTGTATATGAGAGAGAGAGAGAGTGAGTTGCGCACCCGGCTGCGCACTCGCTTGCTCGTGTGCTCATTTGCTTGTAGTCAACTCGATACACACGCACACACACAGCATAGGACATTTCGTTACGTGACGATTTCTACAAAATCGCAGTACCCGTAAGCCGTGTTAAGGAACTTCGTTCCAATAAAAATATAATAGTAGATGACTCACGTGGTTACAGGGCGGACAGAACCAGTCCCCCTCGGGCACCACGAGCAGCAGCGGCTTGAGGCAGCTGGCGTGGTAGCCGTCGTCGCACGAGTCGCACAGTAGGATCCACTCGGGCTGCTCGCCGCTACCGCATCGCTTGCAGAAACCTTCGTCTTTGCCTACAAATTATTACGTTAGTCATTTACCCGGGATTTGTCTATTCGTTTGTAAATTAGGACTCTATATACATCTCAAGTTAACCGTGAACTTTTTACATGAAGCAGGAAACAAAAAGATGGTCTAACATAATAATTTTCTAAATCGCAACTCGTCACTATTTAAATTGATATATTTATACCAGATTACGACAAGTTAATAATTCTCAAAAAGAAGACTTATTCTAATTAAATTTAGCAATATTTTAATTCTTAGTTCAGTTTAAGGAAATTATACTCAAGACTGTTCACAGTGCAGACAGTAGACACAATAGTTAAACAATTGAACTGAGCTATATGTGGTTCAGTGGACAAGGAACGTGTTAACTAATTTAATTACCTTCCTGCAATGTCCTTGCCCGCTTGAGGGGCTCGACGGGCTCGCCGTTCTCTAAGTCGGATTCAGGAGAGAACTCGTGATCGGATTTTGTGAATACCACTGTTAACAAAAAATCATTAAATATGGAAACGTTTAATAACCATCATTAGAAATAAATAAATAAACTTTAAATAATATAAACAAAATTTAATCAAGTACTTTTTTTTACTACAATTACATTTAATAGTCTTTTTTTAAATTGGTAAAAAAAAAATATTTTTGACCATTATTCAAAACGGCTTGCTATAATTATAGGAGTTTTAATAGTTAAACTAGCAAAAATGGTCTGGAACTGCTAATAAAAATGAAAATTTAGTGCTTATAAAAGAAATTAGATCTTTATCTTAAGTAGTATCAACTTATTGGCAGACATAAAATAAAAGAAAAAAATTAAAGAAAGAAGATACAAAACTTGCTACTATTTTCAAGTTTGATACATTTTTAACACATTAGGTATGTATAAGCGTACAGCCTAACTGATAGTATGTGGTCCATGGAAGCTTTGAGAAATACGAAAGAAAAAATGGTCCATGCGTGCCAAAAACATGAAAATAAATGTATAATGATAACACATAATTCTAATAATGTAACGTACGGTCGGGCTCGTCGTGTTCGAAGAGCGGCTCGTCGGAGTCGGAGTCCTGGTCTGGTCCGGTGGAGTCCGCCGCGTGCCACGTGTCGGGGCGGCGACGAGATGTCCTCTCCGAGCTGCTTCCGCTCGCTGCCCACTCCTCGTCATCCTTGCTCTGTGGGAAACCTTGTATTAGTTAAGGATAATATGATAGTCCTTGTTATTATCACAAAGCCTATCAGAGGCTATTAGTCGTTAACTCTTTATAGATATTCTGTTCTTTTCTAATGAGTTATTGGTTCGGCCTTAGGGTTGTGAAGATAAAATAATAATCAGTCTACTTAAAACCTGTCCATTCCAGATAAAAAAATTAGAAAAAATACGGACTACAAGACTAAAAAGCAAAAAAAAATTTTTTTACAACAGAAGACGGTGCCATATGTGCCAAAACATTTAATATGTTTATAGATAATTATGATATGTGTGTTAAAAAGAATTGTTCAAAATGACGAAGTTATGCCAAACTCACTTGAGTTGAGAACTTTTCTTTTTGCAGTCGATTAAAAGATAATCTGACTTTGGGAATATTACCCGAAAAATGCTATGGAGAAGATTCAAATCCTTAGTTTCAGTGTCGTAGTGATGTGCCATTACTCATTTTATAGATATTACAAAAGCGGCCAATCAACCTATCAGAAAAAACAGACAAAACGTCTGACATCAAGCAGTTGTATTTTTTATGAGATACTATAAAGCTGAAAATACAGAATGAAAAATCTCAATAAAATAAATGAAAAATGAATCATGTAATAATAATAATGATTAATGGCATTTAGCCCATTATTATTTGCGCGGTCAATCCGTCGGCGTTAACACTTTTATTAATATTATTGTTATAATTACTCTTATTAATACAAACTTAGAAAAACGGCATATTTTCTATAGATCAAATACTATTATATATTTTTTTATATTTCATGGCGGTTGTCAAACAAGCATACGATCCACCTGGTGGTAAGCAGTCAGCGCAACCTATGAACGCTTGCGATACTTGAACTAAAACATGCATGTTGCCAACCCAAGGGATGGGAGGGAAGGGAGCAGAGCGGGTGGGAGATTGGTGGTGGGAGATTTTCTGTGAGAAGGTAGTACTTTCCGGGAGCTGGCCCATTTGTGCGGAGAAGTATGGTTCTAGTACTACTAAACTTCAAAGACACAAAGTTTGGGCGATCATTACCTTTTTCTTATGTATCATCTTCAATTCCCTCAACGCGACTTCTTCCATGTGTCTCCTGTCGGCTTCCTCTTTGATCTTCATCTGCGCAATGCGACGCGACTGTCGCACGGGAGTCACGTCAGGATCTTCACCTTGAGATTGAGACTTTGGCTTCTCTTTGCCTTTCATTTTCTTCTTTAAAACTTTCTTTGCTTCTTTCTTACCTAAAATATATAATTTTAACTCCTATTTGATTCTATATAATAACAGTTGCATAGAGAAAAAAATGTAATCATATTTTGCTCATGATTTGGTCACAGGGAAAGATTTCGTTATTAAAAATTTAAGATTACTCTGGAAACGGAAATATGTACTTTTTATAAAATATTTATTAAATATCACATAAAATACCTAAACTATAAAGAGTTTCTTCTTCAGATTCACTAGAACTTTTGGTCATGTATTTAGCTTCGACTTTTTTCCTGGAAAGTAAACAAACAATTATATTTTTATTCATTAAAATATTTATATATTTTATGGTCCAACATTTTACCTGGTTGAGGTATTAATTTTTTTAGGTTTTATTTTTAATCTTTTCCCACTGCAAGCTGGTTCCTCCTCCTCACTCTCGCTTTGAGATTCATTAGTTTTATCACTGGTCGTCGCATTTAATAGAGACCTTTTAACACCTTTCGTTTCCTTTTTTGCATCATCTGACTGGTCATTCTTACTAGAATCTTCTAAAGGCTTCTGTACAACTTTTTTTGTTTTAAATTTTCCCTTTCTTGCTTTTATTCTTTTTCTTGATAATATAGGATCCTTTTGAACATTTGTATTATCATTTTCATTGTTTTCCTTTGAATTGGTATCATCTTTATTATCACCTGTTTCTTTGGAATGTGGTTCTGTTTCTGACTCTGGTGTATCTAATCGAATCTTTTTGGGTGGTAAATCACTCTCTGACTTCACATCCTTATCTGGAGTCTTTTCTTTTTCTTCTTCGCTATGTTCTTCACCTTGCTCTGAAGAAAGACTACTCTTTCTTTTCTCAATAATACTGGCTTTACTAGTCTGGCAATTTTCAGTTTCTGATACTGAGTTTAAAGCTTCTGTACTATCTTTCTTTTTGACTTTTCGTAACAGCTGTTTCTTTTTAACTTTGCTTCTTACTTTCTTTTTAGCCACTTTCTTTGAATTCTCACTGTCTGTTGTATTTATTACTTTTTACTATTTTCTTTTTTGGTTCATTTTCACTAACAGAATTAGAATTTGATCCATTAGATTTGTCTAAATCTCGTATACAGTGTTTTTTACAATCTGATTTAAGATTCTCTGAACCATCATTAGATTGTTTTCTTAAGGATCTCTTGATTATCGATTTGTTTCTTAACTTAGCACTTCTATTTAAATTGGCTTTTTTGTTGGAATTTGACACATTATGGTTTTCGCCATTACATTCTTCAGGAGCAATTTCTTCATCCTCTTCATCACTTTTATCGTTATCTTTTGACTGTGATATAGCATCTGGATTTCCTGTGTCATTATCAGCTCCACATCCTTCACCATAAAAGAACATAACTGGCTCACATATCTCTTCACCTATTATATATGCGCTCTCACAATCAGCACCACTTCCTTCACCTGTTATAACCATTACAGGCTCTTCAATTTCTACTCCAACTTCGTCTTCTTTTAATTCAGACATAAGTGCAGCTTCCGATGTTTCTTGAAAATTTTCAAGATCACCTTTAATGCTTTCACTAATTTTGTCCTTAGTCTCAATGTCTTTTTCATTTTTTGTATTTTCTACATTTTTATCAACTTCAGTATCACTATTTTCTTCAGTATTATCTACAGTCTTAGTCATTTTATTGCCTTCTACATCATTATAGCTTTCAATTTCGTCTACATCTCTACTTAATTCTGATTCACTTAGATCTTTACTAACTTTACTGTCACTACTGTCACACTGTTCTTTACCAGAATTTATATTTTCTACATCTTTACCATCTTCTGCATTTCTAACACATTCATCACCTTCAGTATTATCTTCAATAATTTCATTATTTTCATTACTTTCTATATTATGTACAAGATTTTCTTCAAGGCCCTCAGATTTATGATTAATACTATCTGGAGATTGCAACAGTTTTTGTTCTTTTTGGTCATCACTGTCATGTTCAGACTCAGATTCTGGACTTAGGAACTCTTCTTCTTCATTGTCATCATCTACATCGGATGATTTTTGAGGCTGTAACATTTGAATTATTAATAATATCATACTATGAAGTTTATGTGGTAAATAAAATAATAATCCAAACAAAATATTCATATATTCCAAATTCACATATTTTAAAACATCTACACCATTATGTAGACTGTAGAACCCACTGAATGGAGTTGAATTCAGTTTTTACTCTAAAAGCTACTTTATTTCAATGACATTATTAAAATAATCAATCAACATATTACTTAAATTACATATACTTACATATACATTACATTACATATTACTTTAATTTATTATGAATAAATTTAAAATTCCATAATATAGGCATAGTAAGCAGAAACTACAATTTTTTTTTAACATACCTCTAGCGGTGGAGGTAATTCTGCACTACTGGAGTCTTCATTGTTGTTGGAAACAATGGAGGTAGTAATCTCTTCACCACTCTTCAGTTGCCCAATAATTTTTACCAACTCTTCTCGATTACTACAAAAAAGTATAGAACTGATTTAGGTATATGCTTTTTAAAATTACATTTAAGAAAGCAGATTGATGCCATTTTTTAAGTTAGAATTAGATTTAGGCCAAGGCTTCATACTACAATATCCTCACTATGTCAATATTTATTTATAATATAAATATTTATATTTCAAAATTTTTTTGTTTACTCAATATTGATTTTTCCTAAAACATTAAAGTTGTACAGAAAACTGCATATGAAATATGAATACAACATGAAGATTTACAGTTATCAGCACCAACCAGCATTAAGCTGGATGGTTTTGGACACGCTTATGAGCATTGTATGCTTAAGCATGCTTAAGCGTGCTTCAGCATCTGTGAGCATGCCTTGACCACATTTTGATGACCATGGCTACTATCACATGTTATAAAATGTGTGACACTTATAAGCATTTAGAACAGAAAAATGTGAAAAGCAAATACAGGCTAAAATGAAAATTGATGTCCACATCATCATACAATCTTCATACAAAACAGGTATTCTCTCTAGAGAAGATGCTAATCAGTGATTATATACATAATTCAGGCTGTATTATTTGTTCCTAAGTAAGTAGCATAATATAGAAAACATGTATAAATAATATATATGCTATAGCTAATCTCCATAACATTTGAAGCCATTTTCACGGGACTTTCAGTAGCAGAACTTTTATTTTAGAAAAAGAAATAGTGTTCTGCTCAATAAATTTACAGATAACCCAAGTAGAACAACTAATTTTTTAGTAACCTAGTCTAATCACTTACCTTGCTATCAAATGCCAAGTTTCCTCATCCTGATCTTCCTTGTACAGGCACAGGTTTGCTTCATGGTCAACTTGGAGCCAGTACACGCAACCATTTTTGTCACGTCCAACTGGGTCCAACCTAAGCTCCTTGCAAGATATTGCATTCACTGATGTCTTGAACTTTGGATGACATGTAAACTGATATTCTAGTAATAGCTGTAAAGAAGTAATAAAACATTCAATTTATTCATAGTATCAAATTTATTATACATAAATGAACATACATTGCATAAAATTTTATGAAATGGTTCTATACCATTAATTTTTATTGAAGTTGGTTAAAAGTTTAATATTTTTTGTTGAAATGGGTATAAAACTTTTTTATTAATTTTAATTTAAAACAAAAAGAAGTGTACAAAAACAATAAATATAATTTATATTTATATTCACAAAAAAAAAATATTATTTAGAGATACCAATAAAAAATTAATAAGAAATCATTTCATATAGTCACTTACTTTCAATATTCGGAGTTTCACTTGAGTACTAGCTTTCTTGTAAGAAAACCTTTCTATTTCCCAAGCTTCCTGATGATATGACTGCTGGTGACAAAATTTAATGAGACACCTCTCCCATCTATTAGTCTGCACGGATTTTAGAGCGCGTCGCAACAATCTCAAATGAAGTTCTTTCAACGGATCCAAAACTAAAAGAACAAAACAATTGCGAACATGTTTGCTAAGTTTGTTTATATTTTACGTGACAAATTGACACCGTTAGCTCACCTTCCTGCGTGTTTTCGATCAATTCTTGTAATTTAGCTATAGTAGGTACTTCTAAACTATACAATTTACCAAAAACTTTTAAGAACGAGTAAATAACGGCGAAATTAGGATCATTCGTACAAGAAATCTCTCCATCAGACGCCATCGTCGTCAATTATTAAGCTTTTTTACTTATCATCGCTAAGTGTATCACTACCGGTATATAACAATTTCACTTATAACTATTAAATTATTAGAAAACATGTACATGATTCAAGAAAATATCATCATTCTAAGATCACTAAAAGCTTCTATCTTTATTTTCCTAAAATAATAAAATAAAACTCGATGACAGCCATCGCCACATAGACAATAATTTTTTTTCAAACCAAACCTATAAGGGTACAAGATGTCATTTACCCAATTAACTTACTTTGTCTATTCTCTTAAAAAAATAAAATAATAAAAATTGGATTTACCTTAATAATTTCGGTAGGTCAATAGAAAGAACGTGCTGAAAAAACACAAAATAAAAATGAGTGTATCACTAAAAACAATAAATTAAGTTTCGTTTAAAAGAAGAAATAAATGTCGGCATAATTAAAACTTAATTTAAACCAAAAAAAGTAACTAATATTGCCAGAAAATTATCTCTCTCTCTCTCTCTTATAGCACTGAAAATACTTATTTATTATATATAATTGTTTTGTCCACCTTTGAATTTTAAATTATTATAAACGTCACCTTTAAGTTTCATTCGGGTTATCAATTCTCTTATCTGTCTCTGTCACTTACCATAAAATACGAAAAGCAGAGAAGTAGACAAACCCTGCTGAAGGAGTGTGTATGTGTGTTGATTTAGTTTACTTTGTTCATTGTGTGACTGCTTTGTTTCTAATTGTTAGCATTAATATTTGGTACCAACCATCATGTCTTCAGTATGTTGTGGAACAAAGAAACAGAAATTGAACAATTCTTATAATAACCACGTTGAACGACCTATTAATGGTTACCAAGAGCCAGTTGCAATTCCTGATATGTGCTACTTTTGTTTCGACGTCTTGTACTGCCAGTTACACAGTATGGACCCGCCACAAACACCAAATTTCACCAACGAAGCATAGTGAGTAAATCAGTTATTTGTCATTAACAGAACATAAATACTACATTTTTAGCCACATAAATTTATTTAAAAAAAGTTTTGTCGAGACAAAAGATATCTATATTTAATTATTGAGCAGAAAGTCAGTTTTTTTCGTTTTAAGTCAGTCGTTAATATAAAATTAAATAACATCGTTCATTTATTTTTATTTATTACCTAAACTCAAATGTGATAATTATAGATATGTAGATAATAAATGACTTAAACTTACTTTATTAGTAATCCCATTAAAGTTGATTGAAAGTAAATTGACCAAGAAAGATACAATATAGTTACAGAGTAAACTCTTCAACACTCAAAGAACTAAGTGCTTTGTTTAATTATAGTTTTAGTTATATAAAAACAGATTAATGGTATGTATAATTTTGTTTTGTAACTTTTATAACCTGATATATTAATTTCTATGCAGCCATCTATATTCTAAAAAGTTCTAACTATTCTTATTACAAATATTCCTATAAATTGATGGTTGAAAAATACACATATTTAAACAAAGATCCAATCATTCATAACATAGAAGTTTTCCCTTCTTTAAAATTGTGTTTTAACAACTATGTAAATCAACCAATTTGAACCAAAATTTATTGTCAATTATAGAACTTTTGTCAGGAATAAGTTTTATTATAAAAACTGACACTCTTATCATTTTAATATACATTCTAACGTTAATGTTTTAGTGCCTTTTTATGTATAAAAAAGTTTGTTGGTTATTTTTACATAAAAGATATAACAAATATATTCATACAATATATTATATGTTAAAACTTAAAAAAATCTTCAGCAATTGGATAGAATAGGTGAAAAATGATATTAAGACTACTACTAATAGCCTATGCTTTTTCTCTTATAATCACAAAGTGTCACCAAGGCTAAAGACAGCTTGGTCAAAACTAATCCTTTTTCACAAGCAGGTAAGATTCTGCAGCTCCGATGTAGAAGTCAGATGTGCTGTCTAACATGAGATGATCACCATAACTATTAAGTAATATGTAACAATAATAATTAAAATTAAAATTGTAAAATCAAAAATTTCAAATAATATTACATAAAATAATGTTTTAAACTTTTAACATATCCACATACTATAATATATTCATATACTAACACTGCATTAGTTATATTTAAATATTGTATCCAGTGGCTTAACTATACTGTTTGAGCTGATTGTGCAGTTATGCCACTCATTGTATCACTGGTTAGGTTTTATAAAAAGCTTAACTTTTTATAATTTTATTGCTATTGTAAATTATGCTTTACAAATATGACAAATGAATTTAATTACTCTTATTTTCATGATTTTCAGTCCCCTTTTTGTTACATGGAAGATCGGTAAGGATCATCGTCTCCGAGGTTGTATTGGAACCTTTAATGCTATGCATTTGCATTCAGGTATGTACAATAAAAGATAAAAGTAAATTTTGTGTTGAATAATTATATACATGTCAAAAAACAAACCTATAAGTTATGCTTTTATTTAAAATTTATTAAAAATAAATTTTAATTTTTTTTTTGATTTCAACTGTAACAAAATAAATATATTATTTACTTAAATAAATATAATATTTCAAACGGTATGGTGTGGTAAATGGCATTGGTTTATACTTTTATCTATGCCACATAAAACATGACTATAACATATTAAAATTGTGTTAAAAGGGAACCCCATTATGATTATTTATTTACCATGATTATTTATTTATTAAACGCAATAAAAACCCAAGGCTGAAAAAAAATTAGATTATTAACAGAAAAACATAAAGTCATGATAACGTTAGAAGCTAGATATAATACCTACTACCTAGTGAAGATGTTTGCTGAAACATCATCAGGAAGTGTTTCACCTACGGTCAGTTATGGGTACTTTAAACAAGTATATTATAAGGTTGGAATCATAGAGTTGATAAAATTATTTTTAAAATGTTCTTTAATTGAGCTTTGCACATTTCCAATCTAAATAATATTATAAAACCACAATACAAAAAGTAATTATTTTCTACTGAATATTTCTTAAGAAGTCAGTTCTAAGTAAAATATCGGCATACAAGGCTCCAATACATATCTATTTATATTTTTTCTGTTCTAATAAGATAAGCCTTTATAGTATAATACGTAGAGTTTCTGTGACTTTTCATTCATTTTAGGCATGTTAAGTTAATGAAAATGAAATAAATGTAGGGATCATGGACTTATATTGACCGCAAGTACTGATTAAGTTTGAGTGTTTGAGTGCTATGTGCTTTTTCATGCAAATCATTGTTTCACTTTTAAGCTAACTTGCAGATAAAAGGCATGACTCATTGTAAACACTACAGTTTTGTGGTCTTTAGCAGTAGTTTAGACTTTTGTATTTACTTTTAATATGAGGTTTTTTGAAGATTTTAACAACTTTGAGCTAACTAGAAACTTTTTTGCAGTAGTTTTCCTTATTAAGAAATGGTCTACTAAAATTAAATTAAATTTCATTTAAATTTTAAGTGAAATAATAATTATTATATATTATAATAAAGATAACTTAAGATTACATTTAAATTGTAGACTTAATAAAACAATACATTTTACCGGAGTTTTACGAAAGCAATAAATCTTTTAAAACAATTATATATTTTTTGTTTCTGTGCGTTTCCCATTATAACTTATTTATATACATTATGTAACATATAATTTTCATTTGCTCCACTGTCACGCCTCTATGCCGTGTAATTCGGCAATTAATATTTGCATAGGTTAGGTTGGAAGGACAATACGGTTATCTGTTTAATAATCCACCCAAATGAGACATTTTGTAAGTTTAAAAAAAAATCACAAAAATGATTAAATTCACAACTTCTTTTATTAAGACAGTAATATTGTTATTTGTATTCTAGTAATATGAAAATATAGTTAGTTATAAAGCTGAATTTGATATCCAAATCTTAATTGCTTGTTAATAACATCAGGACGAGACTACTATATTTTTTTATTGTTTAATTAAGAATAAAAAGTTTCTTAGTCTACCAGCTGACTGTTTAAAATACAATTTTTCTTTATTGTCTGACTGTCTGTACGACTGCACGTCTCGAGTTTATCAGTAAGTTAAAAATTGGTACTAGCAAAATTCTTTTTTTAAACATGATTATGTGCGGTGCGTGAGACAAGCGTTATAATTATATGATTATGTATGCGTTTAGAAAATATTACCTAGAAATTATTTCATAACTCTTTTGGTTACTCTTATAATCAGAATGTAATTTTTGTCATATTAATAGCTACTAATATTGAGAATAACTGATAAGGATTTAAGAATTCAAAATTTGTCCAAAATTTTATTCTATAATATTTATTTTAAACTTAATTCGAAAAGATCGCAAATTTTGTCTCAGATAAATTACGTTTTAATTTTGTAAATGATTTTTTTTATTTCATTTCTTTCATTATTTATTACTAAAAGTTATTTGAAATTTTATATCTAAGAACAATTTATCATAAGCATTTTAGTGCGCTTATTACATTTCAGGCCTTCGGGAATATGCCATCACTAGTGCTCTAAAAGATTCTCGCTTTACGCCTATAAGTCGTGACGAGGTACCCCGTCTCACTGTGTCCGTGTCGATTCTCCAACACTTCGAGGAGGCAGAACATTATTTAGACTGGAAGTTGGGTAAACACGGCATCAGAATTGAATTTATTAGCGAGAGGGGCTCGAAACGCACTGCAACCTACTTACCTCAAGTCGCTACTGAGCAAGGTAATAAGCATAATATAATAACTATATATAACACCTTATTCGTTTTATAGTGGTCAAAAGCGTGCTATGTATCACAAATTGGACTATAGCCTCAGTGTGGGTTAAAATGATCTAAATTTAAAATTTTAAAAGCAGTGATATATTAAAATATACTTACTATTATATGATTATTAGTAATATAAAATTTCAATAAAATAAAGATTATAAATATTTATAAGAAATTGTCAAAATCTTCATTAAAATTGATTGATTTTATGTCCCTCATCTCAACGGTTTAATCATATATAAATAATTTTAAAAAAATGATTATATTAACATTATAATAATTATAATATCTTACTGTATTGTATTTCGACGTTATTGAAAGAACCGCGATCAAAGCTTATCACCTGCACAATAAAAGTACCAAAATTATTAATAACTAAAACAAACATTATAAAATAGAAATTAAGTATCAATTAATTTCCAGGTTGGGACCAAATACAGACAATCGATTCCCTCCTTAGAAAGGGGGGTTACAAAGCGGCAATAACGGCTGATATGCGAAGGAGTATCAAACTGACTAGATATCAGTCTGAAGAGGTATCCGCCTCTTACAATGACTACGTCAACCAACGTTGCTAACAGATGGCGAACCCGTCCGTCCACGGGCATCATTCGACACTCGTGTATACAAATAAGCAATTATATCGGACGAGTGAGAGTGACATAAATTGTGTTAATAACGTAGTTTCTAAGTATACGCCAGCGTCGACGTGTAGTGTTCCGTATGCCACATCGCGATATGGCGCCAACAGAAGTACAATGGGTCAGAATTATGCTCAAAGTGATTCCTGTCCGAGAAAGAGGTGTTACATCGATATGGTATAATGTTAGGATATTATCACTGCCAACGACATTCCCAAGGGAGATGAAAGGTGCCATCTTCGTAAACGATGACAATTGAGGGTACTTTGACATTTTGCTGCGTGGTTTTGCTTTGATAAGTGCTATTGCATTTATTGAACGATTGTCCAGTTTGTTGGCGATTTTATTCGTTGTTGAGATGTGTGGGGAACTAGTGTTTTCAAGAGCTTTCTTAGCTATACAGACATTATTAATAAGATAAAGTGTGATTGATTTGACCGCTTTATACTTGATTCTTGTATACTGTTTGTCGAAATTGAACCCCAAAATTAGATCATAGTGTGGTAACGTATTATGTAGAAATGAAAAAAAGCAAAACTTCGCATAGATACAAAATGTCAGGATTTACATATAGAATAATGTTATCTCGCAATGTAAACGTTCGTCTGCCGTAATTCTTCGATACTCGAATAAATATTGAACACTTGTGTGAGTATTTTTAGTAATTTTAGATGAGTAAATGAATTTAGACTGTAGTTGTTCTACACAAAGTTTAAAGTTGTTTGTGGCTTGTTAAGGAAGTTTTTATTGGAACATAAAAACCGATTCTATATTTACTTTAAACGGTTTAAAGAGCCTTTTTTGTAATAACATCGTTGAAGTGTGAAAATGCACCTGTCATAATAAAATTCGCTAGACTTTAGAATTGTCGTAATTTGAGTATCTATTTAAATAAAACGGGTGTTCACTTAGATCATAATTTTGACTCTACAAATGATAATCATTAAGTGTATATCACTTAACACTGGCAATATTAATCAGTGGGTATATAAACGCCGAATTATTTAAATAATAAGAACTGATTGGTGTTTATTGTTCAACAATATCTGAAAGTTATAATTTTTTTATAAAGTATGCAACTTGATGTGGTTCTATGTTCTAACATTTGTGAATAGGTTATGATAATAATTAATGTGAAGTTGTTAAGTTTAATTTGTTTAAGGTTCGTATTTACTCGAAAATTAACAAAACGAATAACAAAAAAAAATTGGCAAAGGTGTGAATAAAGTAAGGTTGTAATGATGTAATAATAATTATCTAATGTTTTACGTCATCATTGACATACTATAAACTCCGGAGTGGCCTTTACATACAGAAAATTATCCAAAGATTCGCTGGTCCTTCGTAATTTAACCGAAACTAAGTTGGTCACACGCTAAAATTTGTTTATGGTGCAAGGTTGTGACGCTAAATTATGTAAGCTTGTGACAAACTTCGTATCGCATTTGTGGGAATTTACGAAGGAGCAATATCCTTTGGACATTTTTGGCAATTGTTTTAGTTATCTAGTAAATACAAGCCTTAATATATACTGATCTAATTACTGGTTCTGATTTGTGTGGTTTTGGGTGATATTTTCATATAAACTTGAGTTATATAAATAAAAATGAACACAGAAACGTTAAAATATAACTGGTATCAAAACTACTTTAAATTTATCAAAGGACCGATCATTAGTCGTTTCGACAAACAGAAGTCCTACATTCAAAATTAAAAATAGATTATTTCCATCACTCTAAAAAGTTACGATTCAATTTCAACGACACTGAGCCAATACTATTGATATCTTATATAATTATTTTAAAAGTTATAGCAAAAATGCAATAATCTTGTTTACATGAAAAATCATCTTTATAAAAACGTTGTCTTGTTATAAATTAAGGTCAAGGTGATTTCGTAAGCTATTAGTTAGTGATATAGCATGAATATACTTTTTTACGTTTTACAATTTTAACATGGCAGATCTTCATGCACATACATCCAATATTTAATCTGTGTACATAGACTGACATGATCATAGACATTGTGTAAATGATTGTTAAAGTTAAATAAAAAGAGAACGAAGTATAATTAATAACCGAGCGAACGCGAAACCACACGAGAGCACGCTCTTCAGTCACAGAGTGTTAAAAAGGTCGCGGCTAAGAGAAACAAGGAGCGTTGTAAATCGTTCTCTTTTTACAAAGTCAACGCATATCACGCCCATCATTGGTCTATTCTTATATGGCTATGCACATGATACAACTATGGAGAATAGAGTCAAAAGGAATAACTTGTATATGTCACAGTGAAAGCGTAAAATACGTGATAATATTTTATTAATCTTATATTCCGTTATGTTATAACGTCACTGACAATGTCAAATCAGCGCTCCTTCAAACAATTATAAGGCTTGATTTTAGTTTAATTTTAATTTCACCTTAAATGGTAAGATGATGAATAGTGAACTAATTAATTATATAGTGATTAGTTCATTCCCTCAAGGAGTTGAAAAATAAAAATAATAAACTTTGGTTGGATCGAATAGATTCGATTTTTTTCTTTGAACCGGGTCGTAAGATTGCTTTATTCCATTAATAAAATCGCGATTCGTAACGTCATATGCTAATCCATATTACTAATTAAAATATCATTGATTTTAAATCAGAATTTGTATAATGAGCAACGATTCACATTTTTGTTGTGAAATTAATATAACGAGTAAAGTTAAATCATGATTTTTATAATGTTGTTGCGGTATATACTTTATTATATTATAAAATAATGTGTCGCATCGGATGACGTTGCTGTGATTAGCGGTTAAAATTTAAAGGATTGAGCCGATATTGCATCAAAGAAATAGAAAGATATGCGTTTAAAAGACGCTAAACATTGCAGCGAACGTAGCAGCGTTATTGTAGTGTAGTCAATACTGAAAAAGCTAGATAATATCTGATAATAAATTAATAATGACAATATATTATTTACTTCCAATAAAAAAAGCTATTATCTCTTAAGCTGTCTTAATATCATGCTCGCACTGCCATGTATTAAAGTCGAGAGTGCTGTACACTTAGTGACAAATAAAAGGAAGTGTAGTTGATAGGGATCACGGTTTTACACGTTTTTTTGAATTAAACGGTTAGTGATGATAAATACATGTTATTGAAATGGGATGTCTCGCCCTCCCGCTGCACTTCATGCCACTGATCTCTATAATTGCTAGCGAATGTCGTTGACACGAATGAAATATTCAAATCAAAAGGCGTTTAAATTTCAGGTAATCTAATTATATAGCCTTAAAGGATATAGAAAAAACTAGAATCCCTTCTATGTATAAGTTTATGTTCTGAAGTAAAGTTCATTGAGTTAATCCTTCTGCACCTATACACTCCATAGTTAAAACTTTGTTCGTTCAGAGTGATAAGATTAGAATTTAAAAAAGTTTAATTTTAAATACCAAATGTAAAAAGAGAAAAATCTAAAAAATATTAAAAATATAAAATGGAAATAAAAAGATATATAATTAAAATAATGTTTATTTGTTGTAGATCGTAAGTGGCCGTCTTATTTAATCGATATTTTTAATACCAGTTGTTATTATTAAATCGATGCTTATTTTGTTGAAGATATAAAAAATCGACTCTGACTTTGATAATAAAAAAATCTGCCAAAATACTAGTGTCTTCTTTTTAGTTTTAAAACACCATTGGATTACTAAAAATGACCAAATTAATTTATTTGGCCTTATAAGATTATGTTATAAAGAGGGAAAATTACTAATTTACTACAACTATAAAATCAAATTTTCTAAAATATTGAACAATAATATATTGATCATTTATATATTTACAACCTAATCTATTCTTTACTGCCTTATGTTTCTTAACAATTATTGTTCTAACTCTTCTTCCAATTTTATCATTTTATGGCTTATATTAATAGAATTTCTCATTTCACAATAAGTTATGAATGCAGATGCAGCTATTTGTATCAAAGCTATATAACCTAAAGTACCAGTGAATGGTTTTGTATGTTTATTTAAAAATCCAAACATGACTTTAGCACCTTCATTCAGATGAGGTAATCTGTATGTTGCATATTTATTCGCCAACTGAAAAAATATCAAATTAATAAATTTAAAAAAGACTTAGCCTTCTTCATCCTAGCATTATTCCCGGTACTATACGAGTATCTACCCAGGGTCTGCTTATTACTCTTATCCGGATTTGACAGGTTACTAGTTTTACACAGAGCGATTGCCATCTGACCTCCGCAAACCTAAGGGTGAACCAGTAACTCATTGGATAAGAGCAATTTACTTATCAAGAGTTAACGATTATTATCAGATGTTATTGATAATAACCGGGACCGACAGCTTAACGTGCTCTCCGAGGCACGGTGGGGAGACCCACACGGACAAACGCCCAGACCGAGACAGAAATTTTAACAAACATCTGCCCGAGCGGAAATCGAACCCGCAACCGTCGAGGCTAAAGGCAGACTCGCTACCCTTAACGCCACAACGGTGTCAACGCCACAACGGTGTCAACGCCACAACGGTGTCAACGCCACAACGGTGTCAACGCCACAACGGTGTCAACGCCACAACGGTGTCAACGCCACAACGGTGTCCACAATGTTAAAAAAGACTTAACATTGTGTCCATTGACTTACTATAAAGTTGTAAACTAAGGACAGGATCTTTCCAAACAGAAAAAAATGTCCAAAGATTCGCTGGTGCTCTTTCGTAAATTCAACGAAACTAAATTAGTCGTAACTTTATTCGGATTATGTTGCATGCTTGGATGCTAACTTCATTTGAATATACTGCAAGCTTGGGTGTTGTGATAAACTTCGTTTCGTTGCAAGCCGGGTGCGCTTACTGATCGGTAAACGATTGGTGGGTTAAGCAACTTTACGCGCGATCAATTACTAGGTGGGTGATCACATAGTGCTATTTAAACTGAACGTCTCCGTGCTTCGTAGGGGAAGTATAAAGCCGGTCCCGGCTGTTATCAATTTGACAATAGCTGAAAAGTCAAGACAGAGCCCTATACGGGCGACGTAAACAACTCAGACACTAGGTTGATCACTAACTAATCGATAAGAATAAGAAGAAGTGCAAATTTATGAAGCAGCACCTGCGAGTCTTTAACATTATGTTAGTATGAAAATGTAATGTCTATTGATAATAATTAGTCTACACTTTTGACCAAGACCTTCATTTGAATTCCAAGTTACAGAAAAATCGATACAGTTTGATTTTCCTGTATATAATAACTTATAATAAATAGATTTGAATGAAGTATAACTTCGATTTTTCGTTAAACATCATGAAACAAAAACTAAATCGTTAATTCATAATCCGCGTAGTTGTTTTTGCGTAATATCTGTAGTAATAATAATTACTTATAAGTGTACTTACCATTAAAGCCGATGTTGGAGCCAAAACCATTGGGTATGCAAAACCCAAAGACATTTGCAGAGCAGATGACCTAACTTCATAGCATATAGGACAAGAATCAGACTTCATCAACAGCAATTCTGATGATACTAGCTGTAGAAAATTAAATCACGATTTTTACAAAACGTAAATGAAATAAAAAAATGTGTGTGTGTACTAGTGTACACAAGTAAGAAGTGGAACTTCTTTCTGACCTTATTTTTTGAAAAATGATCTTTTGATAATTATGCAACTTGAAAGAAATTGGTTAAATAAAGTCAAATTAGATAAAGTTTAACAAAAGGCTTTTATTATAATAGGCAAAAATACAAATAATTAATATAATAAATTTAAAAAAAATTATTATACAATTATTTCATTTTACCTCGCTACTACTAAGATTATTACAGCATTTCATTAATTGTAATAGAATTATTACATGCTATCCTTACTCCGCTGGAGAAAATACTCTTCAAATCAACCATGATAGGGACAAGAAAAGATGGTGCGTAACGGAAAAATGTGACAGTAAATTTTTTGACGCCGATAAAGAAGTTTCACTTCAATAATTAGTATATTATCATTTTATTATGAAACTTACATGTTTATGGAATAAAAGAGTAAGTACAGCAGGCATTACAGCAATAGGAATTGTAGATGACATGTATCCATAGTTGCCAAGTTTAAATCTCCATCGGTAGTGAGAATTTATCATTATACCACTCACTGAATTGATAGCACCCAGGACAAAAGGACCATAGCGTAGTGCCCATCTGCAATGTAGTTTTATTCAGAATTGTAAAATAAGAAAAAAAACAAATAATAGAAACAAAATACACAGACACAGAGACTTTATATATTATAAAATAGTGTTATTCAATTACACCAATTGCAGTATTTTAAGAATGAATGTTCTTCAGCTTCTTACTTAAGGGATTTATCAGTAGAGTAGACCTGTCTTAGTTTTAACCTATTTAGTATTTTCCCATAATTTTTCAATGTCTGAAGTAAAGTCTTTTTTACACAATGAAGCTGCTGGCAAACAAGCATACATCCTATACAATAGAAATTGGTACCACAGCCACTATTAACAGATGCATCAATGGTCAAACACTAAAGCTATATAGAAGAGATATGTAGAGTACTAACAGAAAGAAGACAAGGGACATTGGGTGGGTCATTTTGTGATGTGCTCACACTCACAAATGCTAATCGTTTTTGCCGGCGAAAACGAGGTCAATTGTTTCAAACGAAACGATCTGCCGATCTTTTACCGGTAACGCTGTCGAGACCGAGAGGGCCAACGCCAATTGAAACCGAAAAAAAATGCTCACACTCATCAAACGAAGTTCAAACATGCGTATATTAAGATTGAAGATATTGCTTCAAGTCTATATTTTGTAAGTTAAGTTAAGGGTAGATTTTCTCGTATGAAACGTCCCTTTTATACCGACAACAGCAAGACAACTCTTAAAATTAGTGTTAGACACTTACACATCTGTCCAGTTCTCCCAGTTATCCACAATATTCCATACATATCTAACTGCTTCCTCTTCATCGAGTACAACAGCATCCTGAGGGATTTGTGAACCTCTCCTTAAAGCCATGTTGATGTTTGTTTTGAGGAGTGTGTACGTACAAAACTTAGTTGGTTGTTTAATATCTAATACATTATTTTGTATATTTGTGGTTTTGTAACTTTTTAGGGTTATAAGGTTATAAAGTGTGGGAACACAACACAAATTATAAATAGTCTCCGCAATCTATCCTCCTGTTTCATAACTTTAAAATAACAGCTGTTTTTGACAGCGGCCCATACCGGGCAGATATAAGTGACAGTTCTCATTTTACGGTCCTAAAATAATACTTTCAAATAATATAAATAAATTGGTACGATAAAAATAAAAACTATTTTTTTAAATGTATTCGTAAATAAATTGAAATTGAAAAAAAATATTATTTTTGTTATAAAATGCAAATAAATTAAACAAAATTTTAAAAATGTTTTAACAACGTCTGATGCGTTTATCGGATTTTCTATAAGGATTGATATTATTATATCAGATTCAAATCGATTAATCATCATCATTCGTGTCAGGAGTAGTGCATATGCCTCGTAAGTTGTTTTCTTTACGTTTCCGTTTATTTTGCGTATTTGTTAGTTATTACTGTTTTCTTTGAGTGTTCTTTTTAAGTCTTTCATATCTAATCATTGTTTTTGTTTGGCACGTACACTGTTAAAAAAACAGTCCTATACTTGGTAATCCGTTTATTAAGAATTTATTAGGAAAACCCGTTATTATGAAAAAAAAAAAGGAAAATCAAAATAAAATAAAAAAAGTCTGTGTTACTACTCTGTTTTATTATCATTAAATTAAATTCATGTTAGTTCGAATATTAATGGTATAAAAATGGCAGATTTATATTTGACCAGTGGTTTGCCCTATGTTGGGGTCAGTCATGTTCGAACTAAAAATTTTGTTGGCCTAAACTACTTCCTTAAATTTCATTCGGGCAAATGGTACTCAGGTTATCATCCGACACAAGACAGGTAAAACATGAACTTACACATTGTATTGGTCATCTTCATTTTTTTTGTGTATCAGTAATAGGATCTGGTACAATAATGGCAGCAACTTCAACGTCCATTGGCTATTATCGTACATTTAATCACTGTGCTGTTGTGGTTAATGAATTGTTGAAGACTCGTAGTTATAAAGTAAACTCTCCAGTGGAATTTAGTGGAACATTTTATTGATCAAAATGCAAGAGTATATATACAAAAATTAATAACCAACAGGAAAACAGTATACAAATTAAAATATAAAATTATAAAAAGAAATTCCAATAAAAAAGTCTGTATTAATACGCGGGCCTCTGATAGGTGGTGTTCCGCGCCCCGCACTTCGTCTGCCTGTGCGGGGGGGACGCGCGGTTGTTGCTACCGCGTCCCGCGGTGATTAATAAAACTAGCCTGGCGACCCGGCGTCGCCTTAGAATTGTCGAGCGCCGAGTACCGCGAGGTCATGTTGTCCGCGTTCAGTTCCCGCGTCGCGTATTGATGAAGTACTACTGTGTGAAGATTCTAATTAAAAGATCGAAGAAAGAAGAAACTGTAGATCTTCGGACCTGCATCTTAAAAACGCCCTTTTCAGAGCGACGCTCTTTCGTATACCAACCACGCCTCATAATGAAGGCGTCTATAAAAACAGTTCTTTTCAGAGTTATCTACGTCAATCTATTCCGAACGATGACGTAGAAAATAAAGATAAATAAAAGATGTGTTGCGTACAATTATTTCCTAATAACTGCATGTAGGTGATACTGCTACAATACAGTTTGCCCAATCTAAAATATGGTAGTAAATGCAGTTTTATAGTGACTTCCATAACTAAGCATTATTATATTCATATTAATTATTAATAAGTTATTTCAATATCACATAATATTATAGCATTAAAAGTATTATGTTATGTATAAAATATTTATAATGAAAGTGAAAATTAATATTATTTATTAATAAATATTATATTTTATTATTATAATACAGAAAGGGCAATAAATATTACCATATTTACATGAAACGATATTAGTTATGGTACAGCTTACTCTATATTCCTAAAATGTGTTTATACAGTTTATAGATACTCGACATAATCAAATGTAAGCACAACACTACAGTATCTTTAATAAATTTAACTGTCATGGCAGCATTTCATATAATGAATAATTTTTTTTGTGCTAAATAATTGTCAATCGATACTTACACATCAAAAGAAATACCACTGAATTTTTTTTTTTATTCTGTAATACTTTTTACACTGCAAAATTAGCAATTTTCCGTTTCGTTTGTTTTCCATGTTCCGTTTAGTTAAAATATTTTTTTTTACGGACACAAATATTAACTGAAAGATGCTGACAGACTGCGCGTCGGGGAAGACATACATGACATATTTAAGTTTTATCGGAAGATAGGTATGACAGTTGTGAGAACTCTTATTGAATTCATAATTTAACTTTATAGTTTTGTCATGTTTTTGTTACAGTGTTAACTTGAAAATATCGATAACCACTTCTATGGGAATGATAATCGAATTCGATAATTATGATTGCTACCCCATCCCTAAAGCTGAACTGTCAAAAACCAAAATTATCATCGTTGATCCTTTATTCCTTCATACAAAGTCTAATTCGTATCCTTAAATAAAATATTTTGTTTATTTATTGTTGGTTAGTTCAATTTGACTTCAAAATCGATGAATTATAATTACTGTTGTTGAAATGTAAATATCAGACCTAATGGTAGTCATAAGATTTTGCATTAAAATATCCACAAGTTGTAAGTTTTATTAGAAGTAAATAGTTACTTTCAGTAAATTTTATATTGCATTGTATTCGTTTTTAGCTTTATTTAGAAAAGAATATCTAAGAAAATATACGATGTCTGCTAATTACGAGTGGAAAGGTGTTCCAACAGCGCAAATCATAGGGTCTCAAACACCGTGGGGTGCTCCAGAGTTCCCATTAGTTCAGCCAGGATACAATCATAGTGTTTTATATCACATTCCAGCCAATGGAACACAATTAGACAAACCACCTAAGCCTCAGTTGGGCAAAGATAAGTGGGATCAGGAGCATGTGAAAATGCCATTCTCTATACACAGTTTGTATCCTGTTGAAAATGTAAGTAAAGTGTCATTCTGAAAATGTCTCATTCACACTACAATACGCATAGGCAATATAAACATAGGCTTAATTTTGTACACAGAGATCTGGTGAAACACGGTTGAAGAAACGATGGGATATGATACAGAATGCTCTCAATAAGCCTCTTAGAAATTGTAAGGAGTTAACTAATGCAATACTTAGCTATAACACAAAATTTAAGAACAAATGGAAGTTTCGAGCACTGTTTGAGCTATTTGAGGACGTAAGAAATATATGATTTAATAGTTTTAGTGTCAAAATTTTGGTTTTATTGTTTAAATAAACTAAATTACTTTATTGTTTAAATAACTGTATTCTTTGTTGTTGTATTTTTTTTCTCTACTTTTCTTCTATAAAGCATGTAGCATGCTTACTCATTTATGTGAGTACAACAATAGCCCAAGGGACTCACATACACAAAAGAGTCAGCTCTTCAGAGTCAGCTCGTCCCTAGTGCCTAGCCACACATGCATGGGCATGTATTGCAGCTTTCACACATACGGGTGAAATTTTGCAAGCAAGCAAGCAGCCGCCGTGTTCATGTCTGATTCACCACTGTGTTTTCAAAATTGGTTCATGTGAAAGCACAATGAAAATAGATAATTACATATATTTTATTAATATTAGATCAACAAAATAATTGTTTTGATTAATTCAAAGATATTAATAATATTTTAGACTCAGTACGTACTCAAAAATTAGTTATGTATATTTTTCTTCTAGCATTTAGAAGTGGAAGAGTCACAATATTTTTTTGATGTCACACTTCCTGAAATGACTAAATTGGCCTTATCTCTACCCCAATTAATACAATCACCAATACCATTACTGAAGTAAGTTTATTAAAATTATTTTTGTTATTCCAATAATTGTATTAATCCTTACAGTTAAAAAGAGTGTGTTTTAGTACTCAAATTAATTTTAGAGTTAACATTTTTACTATTATTATTTAGTATGGATGTAATCATAAAAATTGTTTAACTAAAAATTTAATTGTATATTTCAAAATTGCAATTTTTGTATTATATTTTCTAAATTACAACTATTGCAGGCAGCATAAAAATCAATCAGTATCATTGTCGCAACAACAAATATCTTCACTGTTGGCGAATGCTTTCTTCTGCACATTTCCAAGGAGAAATACAACAAAGAGGGACTCAGAATATGCTTCCTATCCTCATATTAATTTCAATGTGTAAGTCTTGTATCTCATTATGTTGTTGTATATCATAAAATACAATTCAATTACAGAAAGTATCACTACATAGTATAAAACAAAGTTGCTTTCTCTGTTCCTATGTATGCTTAAATCTTTAAAACTACAGAATGGATGTTGATCTGGTTTTTTTTAATAGATAGAGTGATTGAAGAGGTAGGTTTATATGTATAATAACATCCATTAAATAATGGAGAAAAATATTTTTTTTTGCGGGTTCTAATGTGATGTGATTTGACATTTAACGCATGCGGGCCACGGACAGTAATGAATAAATCAAAACTACTGGATCGATTTATTTAAAGTGAATGACATAGGGCATATTTTATACCCGTGCGAAGCCGGAGCGGGCCGCTAGTTATTTTATATATGTAAATTTCAACTAGACTTTCAAAAAGTACTTTTGTATTGTCAAGTGCTACCACCGGAGTGGTATATATATATTTAAATAGTTACTTTTCAGTGAATGACATAGGCTATATATTTTATACCAGTGCGGAGCCGGAGCAAATCAAATTTCAAATCAACAGCTTGTCACTATTTTTTTTTACATAAGTACCATAATTATGTGAAAGTATTTATATATTTTTTTATATCATGACAGTTGGCAAACAACCATACGGTCCGCCTGATTGTAAGCAGTAACCGCAACCTATGAATGCTAGCGATACTTAAAGTACCAAAGGCGCTTTGCCAACCCAAGGAACGGGAGGGAAGGGATGAGAAGGGAAAAAAGGTATGGAACACAGGTGGTGGGAGATTGGGCCTCCGACGCTCTCACTCATCGCACGAAACGCAACAGTACCTACTGACCCTAGGTCAAGTAACAGTATCTTTTGTGAGAGGGTAGTACTTCCCATGAAGCATGGCTCTCTCATAATAAAATCAATTTCTTAAATTTTTTCTGCCTTTTGTTGCTGCTAATCTCTGAAATGACTGGACCAATTTTAACGAGACTTTCACTGGCAGATAGCTGATATGATAAGGAGTAACTTAGGTCACTATTAATTTAGAAAAAAAATTAAGGTTCCATGTAGTAAAGAAAAATCGGTACACCTTTAATCAGTGTACCAACTAGTTTAGTACTCATCAGAGATAGAAAAATATTAGTAATAATGTAAAACTTTCATTACTTTCAGGCTGTACGAATGCTCACCGTCGGATCACATATTAGAGAAGCTGAAGTGCATCTGTCACTACTTCAGAAGAGTTTGCACGAAAGGTAATACTTTATTTCTCATATTGTTAATTAATAAAAAATCATTGGCACTTTCATAAATTTGAATAGGTTTCCGTGTTGTCTGTTGTGGGTTCAGCTTACAGTACTGTTGATATCACATAAAAATTCAAATTGGGACTGAGTTTAACTGGTTATCATAGGCTTACAGAGGTAAGCTCAGGCCAGCAGATCAGCTGCTCCCACCTGAACCTAAATACTAAGAAATGCCCTAATATAGTCAAATAAGGATTTGGCTCTCCCCTAGGCTAAATTAGTATACTAGTATTTTATTTTAGTGAGGAACTCATAGAGAAATATGATTAAAAATAAAACAAAAATATACAAGTTTTGATACAATGCTTAAATGTGTATATTTACTGAAGAACACAACATGCAAAAGAATATGTTGATAACATAATTTAAAACTAATCATTGGGTAGCAGAGCTCGGTCCCGAGGGGGCGAGATGGTAAAGCCCCCAGCGCTTCCCACGCACCCGCGCACGGCAGGGAACCCACCGACTGCCATTCTCCTCAGGGCCGCTCATCATGGACGCACAGGTTCCGCACCCTGTGCGTTCACGGCCTGAGCGCACATCTTATCTATATAGCCCCGAGTAAAGGGCCGAGAGCCGAGACGGCTAGCGGCATCAGGTATAATACTATAAGTGCTAGACTAAGAAGCGACGCGCTTGCGACACGTTGCAGTACAGTCCCGGTGGGCGTGCTGACCGTGTCGAGGCGGAGCGTGCGCAGTACGGCGACGCCGGATTGGAGCTCGTGCGCGAACGCGCTCGCGACGCTGCCCGTGCACGTCGACGCGCAGAACACTATTGAAGACGCGCACGGGCTGATACAAGTCGACTTCGCTAACAAGTATGCTCAATATTATAATCATAGATATAGAGAACTATAACTGGAACTGCCAATAAGCAAGTTCCAAATGTACATAAAATACCTACGCGAGCCCTGTTTTTTCGCACGTCCACGCCAGAAGAATTAATCAATTACAAATAATTCAGAACCGTTTCTTACGCATGGCCTCGGGCTGTCCGTGGTACGTTCGCAACGTAGATCTCCATAGAGACTTTGAAATCGATTCGATCCCCAAACATTTGAAGCGCTTATCGCAAAACTATTTCGATCAAACTACTTTCCATCCAAATCCTTTGATTAGACATGCTTGTATCTACACAGACCGATGTAACCAACCGACAAAAGTAAGGCGTCCTAAGCACGTCCTGCAAGACCCTGACGATAGGATTACATTAGAAAATGCCCCTTACACAGCACAGACACGCACACAACACCGTCCTCGCCGGCGAGGACGAGGTCCTTTGTTTCGCACGTCGCGTCGCGCTCACACCGTCGGGTGAGTCTATCGTATAGAATGCGCTCGGAGCGCTGCCTCCATCTCCGATGACGTCCTTAGCCGTGGTTCGGCTTCGCAGGAGGCACCCTAAGGACGGAATCAAATTTGAGCCCCGTGAGGGCTGTCCCTTTATCACGGCTGAGTCTCAGTACTCGGCCCCCGCCCGGTGACGCTGTCAAGGCCAGTAGGGCCAACAGCAATACACATTCCGAAAAAAAAATAAAAAATAAACTTATCAATAAAGCCTATTATTCGTTAGAGAAATATTTTTCCGGTTAAAATGCTTGGAAGTCTTAATATTGCTGGATCTCATTCAAGAACCAAATTTTATATGAAAGAATACAATTGTAAAAAACATATATTTGAAAAGAGTAACTATCGAGTTTCTTGTCGGTTCTTCTCGATAGAATCAACCTTCCGAACCGTCGGTAGCGTTTGACTATTCAAAAGTACTTTTAAAAGTCTACTTGAATAAAAATAATTTTGATTTTGAATAGATAGTGTATCCCATAATTATGTTGAAATTGGTAAAAATTGAAGCATAAACTAGCGCCACTTAGAAAGTGGTTAAAAAAAAAAGAAATTCAAATGTAGTATGAAAGTAAGAGTAATTCGAGGTTTTGGGCACAATCATATTATTTAGTTCCCATTTTACTTGTTAGATGGTGCTTCAATATTGAAAACTTCTTCATTTTATCTAATTTTATTTATGTAATCTAATGTAGCCTCTATATCTATGATTATAACAATAATAGTTATTGTAGAGAAGGTTCAATTTTGGGTGTTTTTCTTGTCGAAGTTATGTGATATCTATGCTGTTTTGAAATAATTATATTTTTTAAATATGTTGTCATTATTAAATGCGGTGGTTCTTTCAATACATCTACAAGATATAGAATCGTACTCCGTATTGCATAAAGACTAATTCACCACATCTACTTATTTTTTTTGTGTAAATAGGTGGTTACCTTTTTTTTACTTTCATTAGACTGTATTCCGCGAAATATTTTTTATTAACGAAAGCTGTTATTCAATTCTTCAGGTACCTTGGAGGAGGAGTTTTGGGCTATGGCAGCGTACAAGAGGAGATTCGATTCATGATATGTCCAGAGTTGATGATATCAATGCTCTTCACTGAAGTTTTGAGACCGAATGAAGCGCTTATGATGATTGGTAATTAATATTTTTACATATCAAAATGTATCTATTTACATTACATTGCATATAGAAAAACCGGCAAAGTGCGTGTTGGACTTGCACACAAAAATTCTACACCACAATAAAATATAACTATTTTATTTCTATATTTTAATTTATTTTTAGTACTCATTGTTGTAATGGCAACTGAAATACACATGACAGACGGAATAGAGGGATGGACGGTGGAGGTTGAGTAATAGGTTTCCATTGTACGGAACCTTAAAAAACATTGTACATCTGAACAAGCCAACAATTATCCTAAATTAATTCCCAATTTGCAGTCTAAAATCAAAATTTGATTCGATTAAAATAATAAGTACTTTAATTTCATGGAACTATCCCAAAAAACTATATGAATTCAGTCGATCTAATTAAGCTTCAGTAGTACATTACAGTACAAGTACATTTCGCACATTTCTCATTTTTGTAATGACGTTGTGGCGCAGCGGTAACGAACTTGCCTTTAGTGCCACAGGTGGCGGGTTATATAGATATGATTGTATTGACCATACATGCATGTGCTCCTGTTTGGGTGTGTTTGTCCTTGTCCTTGTGTATGCTTCCGGACCCCCGACACAGCATATCACTATTATAATAAATAAATAATAAACGCTGCACACGCAACCAGTGAGTTATATCCTGTGTCGGGGGTCCGGAAGCATACACAAGGACAAGGACAAATACACCCAGACCGGAAAATATGCTTGCATGGTCAATACAAACATATTATGCTCCGAGCGGGAATCGAACCCGCGACCTGTGGCGTTTAAGGCAGGTTCGCTACCGCTGCGCCACAACGTCGTCGAAATAATGGGGCCGTTGAGTGTGTAGCGTTATTTATTATTTTATTTACAGGTTGTGAACAATTTAGTAAATATTCGGGCTATGGACACAGTTTTCAATGGTCTGGTGACTATGAAGATACGACTCCCCATGACTCATCGGGTAGAAGGCGGTGCGCAGTACTTGCTATTGACGCGAGGCCCTTCAATAGCAAGTTTCAGGAATATAAGAAAGAAGCCATTGTTAGAGATCTTAATAAGGTATGTAAATTCTTAATACAATGATCCAATGCAATCTAATTATTGAATAACTTTATTAGTAATTGTACTTGAATTCCCCTGGCCTCTTTATCTTTTGCCTCATCTGAATAAAAAAATTGGATGTCGTGAAGATTTTTTTAATTTTCAATTTAATTATAGTATAATTATTAACATTTCATAATTTCTAAATTGAAATTCCAACCTCAGGCGACGTGAGTCCGTTTGTTTCTACAAAAAATATTTAAAAAATCATTTATATTGCAAATTCCTCTTATCGTATAGTTGGCAGCCAACCTAGTTATAGAGTTGTTGCCTACAACCAAATCTTAGCCTTAAACACCTTTGTCACCCGTTCGATTTCCGCCCTTGTCAGAGTCCCTGCGCTTATAATTCAAATGAAATTATTTTAACAGGCATGGATAGGGTTCTCATTCTACACTCCGGATGAACCTGGCCCTCACTACCCGGGCGTGGCGACCGGCAACTGGGGCTGCGGGGCCTTCGGGGGCTCCGCGCATCTCAAGGCCCTCATACAGATGCTGGCACTCGCTCGTGCAGGACGACCAATGGCCTATTACACCTTCGGGGATGTTAAGCTGCAGGATGATATTATAACAGTCTACGAGCTGTTATCGAGGCATAATGTCAGCGTTGGTAATTAGTTTTGTGATACAATTTTTTGAAGTACTCTAACTGAGACCTTTGGGGCCATTTTTTGGATCTTCGTACCAGTTTTGTGACTTTTGAGTATAACCACATTGATATATATATATAAAATATGTCAACTCATGCCAAATTAACATTCTCTTAGTAACTAAAAGCCATTAAATCAATCAATCAATTAATCAACTTTCTGTCTGTTTGTTTGTTATTTTTCTTATAAATAATTAAGCTGATCTAGATTATAATTCGCATGTTCATGTTTGTCCCTGTCATTGTATGTTCCTGGACCCCGACGCAGGATATAAATATCCTAATGGGAGCCTTGTTTAAACTTATTGCCTGATTTAAAGTTTAAACATGACGAAACTATAAGGATTCCGTTTTTGCCATTTGGCTACGGAATCCTAAAAAAATAATTAAGAGATCAGAATCAAACGAAATATATAAATTATTTTTTTGCTGTTCAATGCTAAAAATTGTTTGTTAATGATTTAATATTTACAGGGCAACTATACGATTTAATATTAAAATTTTGCGAAGGAGACATTTTAAGAACAAGCATCTACAAATTTTTAGAGCAAACTTTACAAGGCAAAAATTGTGTCAGCAAACCTGAACTTGAACCCGATTTTGTGAGTATTATTGAATATAAATATTGTAAGTAACAAAAGTTAAAACTTAACAAACATCATTTAAATCAATCTGAAACACAGTAATGCAAAACAAACTGCTTTGCTTTAGAATATCTGACACTGTGATGGTACCTACCTAGCCAGCCTCTTGCAATATAGACCTACCAAGAGTTTATTATTTATTATTATTATATTTTAAGATTTATTTATTATTATATTTTTAGTGTAATGAGACAGAGGATTATGAATTACCGCTTACAGTAGAATTAGCTCTGAATAGATCACCAGACATGTTTACACCAGATGATGACAATGATGATCAATTCATAACACCTGCAAAGCTCAAAGTACAGTCCAAGGAAGTCGTGAAAAATAACGAAAATTCAGATTCATCAGTTACTGAGAACAATATGTCGACGAGTGTCCATGAAATATCTGATAGTGGAACACCAAGTCATACTGCACGTTTATTTAATGAAATTGAAAAGTTAGATGAGGACGGTGGGAAGTTAAATCTAAATAGTCCCCAAAAATCATTCGGACAGATAACAGAGACGGCTATGGACGTTGAGCAGAAGTTGCAAACAAATTTATCGCCGCATGACAAGAAGAAGCTGGCTAAGAAAATAACGGACTATTTCTCAAAGAAAACAATATAATGTATTAAATTTTTTAAAATGGAATGATAAATTAATTTTTTTTAAATTAAACAATATTTATTTTCGTCAGTTTTTATTTACAAATAGTCTTCGGAGTGTTGTAAAATAAATTAAAAAATATTTTCTAAAGGCAACATTGTTTTTTTATGAAGGTTCAATTTATTAATTACAAACTTTTATAAGTATTTTATTTAGGGTAGCAGTTCTCTTTTGATAATAGTTTAAACAACTTCTAGCATTTACACTGCGAGTTTTGGTTATCTCTCATTATCAGAATAAGGGATATAAAGGAGCCTAAGAGTGATGATGGTTTTGGCGTATTAGGTCTCGACGGTTCTATTCCAGTTGGGAGCAAATGTTTGCATTATAGTTATATCCTGTGTCGGGGGTCCGGAAATATACGCAATGATAAGGACAAACACCCAGACCAGAAATCATACCTGAATGGTCAATACAAACATTACTCCGAGCGAGAATCGAATCCGCGACCTGTGGCGCTTAAGGCAGGTTCCCTACCGCTGTGCCAAAACTTCGTCAAATTTTTGTTCTGTGAAGAGCACAAATGTTAAGGAAAAGTTAACAATGATAATGAGATTTTTAATTACCTCAATTAAAAGAGTTTTTTGTGGGCATGCTAAGTAAATTTTGATTATTTCATTCAGGACTACAATACAAACAGAAGTGTCTAATATATTAGAGGTTTATCCACGACCACTGCAACACGGACACGAATACGACAACGGGCGGATATTCTAAAATTAGATCTAAACTAATGTCTGTATGGTAAATGCAAATGATATCAAAAGAAATCGAACTTGCGGCAGTCCTCATTAAAACTACTACTACGCAACGCGTCGTCAATTATAGCTTCAAATCACTTTTAAATGAGTTAAACTGATATTGATTACAATTTTTGGATTTATAAGAGCATGCTTGATCAAAATTTAAACAATTTATATCAATTATCTCGAAAAAGAATACTTTGAAAAAGAAATTTTATTAATTACTTATGACATCACGTCGAATGGATTTTGAAAGGGTTGGACTGTTGAATATATAATTAATTTCAATCAATATGAGATAATGCAGGACTCAATTTTTATCTCAGTAAATCAAATCTTATAAAGTTATATAATTGAAATAACTAATAAAATTACACTGAATTTGTTGTTATCATAAATTAACATCAAGATCTAGCTTCGCCTAATTGCATATTATTATGCATAAATACAAACAACCCGCAATGAAAATTACGTTTTATTTCACAACATGTAAATATGGTGTAAGAGCTGGGTGTCTAATAATTTCAGTTGCACAAAACCGCAAAACTCAGACGTGCTTGACAGGATTTTAAACTGCGATCTTCGGTTAGAGTCTACGTTTTATATCCATTGGACCATCGGCTTTAAACTTGAAAAATTCTTACAAGAGTCAATATTGCAATTTTTGTTTCTTTTTTTTTATAATATTAATAATTAATATAAGAATATTACACTTTTTAGAACATAACCTCATTCACAGACCATATCTTTTATAAAGTCTGTGACCTCATTATCGTTTTGAACTCTTATTCCCAACACAACCATAATCAAGAACTTCAAAACTAATTATTATAAGTGATAGTAATATTTATCATTTTAAGAAGGCTTGGTTCAAAAAGTGAACTTCAAAGAGAGCAAAAAGATAGCAATCTATCTGTTGAATCAATTGCCAGCCTGATATATTTGGTTTTTATAACAAATAATAAAAAAATGGATAATAATATATCACTTATTTCACATTGCCTAAAGCTTAAAACCAATCTTAACACAGTACATTGTTTTTATATTACTAGGATTCATAAAGTTTGAAGTTGTGACTCACTTTTCCTCAAAATTATGAAACAAGAATTTGTATAAAATATTATGTAGCATTATAATTGACCACTTTTAGTTGTGACCGTATACTGTCAGTGTTGTGTTTAGTTTTATTATTAAAATAGTTAATAGTTTGTAAGAATTTTTCAGTTTATACCTATAATTTATTGTGAGGTACCTCAGTTAATTGAATAAGTAAGTACACATCTTATTTATCTTTACACCATAACACTGAATATTTTCAATAAAAACAAACGGATTTATTTTAATTTCTATATGAACTTACTTTAAAGTTTAATTATTAATAAATTACTTTTTCTCTCTTCTCTCTAGTTCACGATAGGCGTATATGGCTTGTTAACTATTATTAAATATTTAATAAGAAGCCGCAATATATATTTTAACGAAAAATTCCAAATAGGAAATAGGAATGCTACGTAATGTGTTAATCGTGTAGGACAGTTTTGACTTGTAGAATTGTAGAATGTAGATCTTGCACATGGACATATATGATGTACAGAGATAATATATTCATATTTAATTATGCTTAGCTTGCGTTAGTCTCTAACTCATAGAAGTATTATAAGAACAATACTTCTATACTGTAACTTTAATTTGAGATTCTTAGGTTTAAGGTTTAAGGCACACAAATAATTAAAATCGTAGTAGTTAATAAATAATGAAATATATTATATAGTGAAGCTGTTACACATAGAGTCGTAGAAGTATCATATGCTTGAAAAAATTTGCTGTCTATGGACTTTTGAAATCCACGCGGGAAAGTTTGAATTTTTTTTCATAGTTTTTATTATAGTATTTTTCAAATAATTATTTTGTATGTTTTGTTTATTTTCTTTAAATTTGAACAATTAATAATCAGTGGATAAGAGAAATATCGCTTTGTGGGCGGGCGTTAATAACTGCGTCATAGTTTAACTACTGCAGTTATTATCGTTCACATTTGTTTATGATCTTATCATGTTTCTAAATTAACTATTATTATTATTATTGTCATTTTATATTCTTCTGCTTATTTTTAAGCTTTTTGTCAGGTTCTGCTTATAATACGATTACCTTGGTACTTAGTAACTATAATAAAGATAGAGCGGCAATTGTCGTCTTGCTTCTGCGTCGTGTAGCAGTTATCAAGTAAAATTATAAAGCTTTTTGGATCACAGTAAAATAAATAAATGTAGTTCGTAGAATTACGATATACCATGTCGGCATACATTCAACACTCACGCAAAGTAACTAACCTAATCATTCGCTAACTTCGTTTCGTCATGTTGTATAAATCACAACTGAATGAAGTTATATAGGGTACTAGCGGCCCGCTCCGGCGTCGCACGAGTATAAAATAGCCTATGTCATTCACTGAAAAAGTGATTAAAATCAATCGAGTAGTTTTGATTTATTCAATACTGCCCGTGGCCCGCACGCGTTAAATTTGGAGTAAAACAATTCTTTTTTCCTTATACCATGAAGATTTTTATTTTGATAAATTTCGTAGGGTTCAGCCTGCGTTTGTTGCAATGTAAGCGGAAAAAATGTACTGTATTTTGTGTAATGTATTTTTACGACATCACATTAGAAACCTCAAAAATAAAAGTATTTCTCCTATTTAATGGATGTTATTATACATATAAACCTTCCTCTTCAATCACTCTATCTATTAAAAAAACCGCATCAAAATCCGTTGCGTAGTTTTAAAGATTTAAGCATACAGTCATAGGGATATAGGGACAGAGAAAGCGACTTTGTTTTATACTATGTAGTGATAACTAAGTTAGTTCCAGATGTACATCGTAGTTCTGAGAGGGGGAACTGTAGTATTAATTGCGAAGTTAACTGTGAAGGAAATTATTCTGATCCACCGTATCTATTATTTACTATATATGTAGATATTAACCTTTACAGATAACAAATTTCATTATGAATGCTGAAAAAAGTTTAAAGCAAGATTATTTCGATACGATGTTTGGGACCAACTCACCTTGGTATTGCTTCGAATTTCCGTCAGTAGAGGAAGGGGAATTCCATACAGTTTTATTCGAAATACCCGCTAATCGGAATTTCAATGAACAATTAAAAGCTAAAATTGGAGATGATAAATGGGATCAAGATCATGTTAAATTACCATATTCAGACCACAACGTGTATACTTTAAATGATGTGAGTATATTTTGTAAATTATATCAAATAAACATATAGAATTTTTCAGTAAATTTGGTGATTAAATATATTTTATGAGTTTAAATATTATGAAAGTTCGGTTAGAGCAAGATACATAGAGAGAGAGAGAGAGAGAGAGAGAGAGAGAGAGAGAGAGAGAGAGAGAAAGAGCGGATGTGTGTTTATTTGTTTGTATGCACTAATATCTAATACTATGGATCGGATTTCAAAATATATTTTTGGTTTTTATAGCTTATTTAAGAGGAATATGTCAGAAACTATGTTATGAGATATTGAGACAACCCTTAGCGAAACACGCGAGTGAATCCGCGGGGACAGCTAGTTATTATGTGAAGATGTGTCACTAGGCTGTTCTATATAACTATTCAATAGATTTTATGTCGTTAAAATAGTTCAAACTTTAATCACATTTTTAGGGCACTGAAGGGAACGTACAAAAGAAATGGGACTTAATAAAAATTGCACTGTCAAAGCCTATTCGTAACAGTCATGAGTTATTGGAAGCTGTCTTGATTTATCATCCAGGGTTCAAAGATATATGGAAATTTAAGGCTTTACATAAATTTTTCAATGAGGTAAGTATTTAAAATACATAAATAAAAGTTACTATTTTGTCTACAGCATTAATTATTCTAACTAATATTATAAATGCGAAAGTATGTTTGTTTGTGACGCTTTCGCGGTTAAACCTTAGAGCCGATTATGTTGAATTTTGGTATACATATAAATTGGACCATAGAGATGGCTATATACTATTTTTTGTCTCGAAAACAAAACATTGCACGGAATAGGAGATGAAAGTTTGTATGGTGAAGTAATTATTAATTTTATATTTTATTAAAGGAGACTCATTAAAAATGTGACTCATTCAGAATTTAATGATTTATTAATATTATTTTTTTCTTTCCTATAAATAAATGTTTAAACTGGATTGACTGAATGATATGGTGAATTTAATATTAAATATTTTTAGTATTGGGAGGAGACAGAGAGTAAAAAGTTTTTCGATGAAACTTTGCCCAAAGTTGTAAGACTGGTGTTGTCATTGCCCGAACTAATTAAATCACCGATACCACTTTTGAAGTAAGTTTAATTTAATTCTCGTCAATAATCCTAAGTAGTTCGCTGAAAATTTCCATTCGATTATGAAGCAGAGGCTTCTTCCTCTTCCCAGCATTAATCCTGGTATTTTTTTTTTTTTTTTTCCCAGGGTCTGCTTATTACTCCGGCTGTATATGTCCGGATTTGACAGGTTGCTGGTTTTTACACAGATCGATTGCCATCTGACCTCCGCAACCCAAAGGCCGAACCAATAACTCATTGCATAAGAGGAATTTGCTATCAAAAGTTAACGATTATTACCAGATGTTATGTGATGTAACTGGGACTGACAGCGTAACGTGCTCTCCGAGGCTCGGTGGGGAGACCCACAAGGAGAAACGC
The DNA here is from genome assembly GCA_023373885.1 of Hestina assimilis. Taxonomy (NCBI): domain Eukaryota; kingdom Metazoa; phylum Arthropoda; class Insecta; order Lepidoptera; family Nymphalidae; genus Hestina; species Hestina assimilis. The sequence goes on along the minus strand of CM041747.1, from coordinate 8,641,441 downwards.
CCAGACTGAAAGAGACATTTTTAACAAACATCTGCTCCGAGCGGGAATCGAGCCCGCGATCGTCGGGGTTTAAAGCAGGCTTGGTGCTAGCTCGCTACAACGGTCGTCGAGTGGAAGAGGCTTATAGTTGCTAAGTAAAAAATGGTATTTTACCACTAAAATATTGCTATTATTTTACTTCGCTTCGCTTCGCTTTAAGTTTTCATACCTATTCGCCTACGTAAATATAATAATAAATAATAATAATAAATTTATTTCTCTCCCACAGACATTTTCATATACATTTTTGAGTCTTAATTATAACGACAATGGTATGCGGGAGGCAGGAGCCCAAACTAGGTTGCCCTGTGCTAAGGGTCTCCTGGCTCCCCCTCTATGATTAGGAACTTTTTCTTTTTTTTTACAACTACTATAATATAATAAAGTAATAAGTGCTAATAAGAAATAAAAAGTTAAGGCGTGTGAGTGTGAGTGAAAACGGGTGTAAATGCATGTCTGTGTATAAGTATGACGGCGTGTGTGTGTGTGTGAGCGTGTGTGTGTGTGTGTGTGTGTGTGTGTGCGCATAGTGCGTATGTGTGTGTGTGTGTAAAATACTCATATCCTAACTATTTAATAATATTTTTTAATTTTTTTGCTACTGTTTATTGTTTAGTATCAAGAATTAATTTAATATATTTTCTGTATCTTGATAGTTCAATTTTAAAAGCCAGTCCGTTATCCTTTTCTTACATGTGAATTTTAGTAAATGAGAAATTGAAAGTAGTTTATTTAATTTATTGTACAATTTTCCTGCTTTAAAATCAAAGAATTTTTGTGCAAAAAAAGTTTTGACCGTTCGAGTTTTACAGACGTCGTGGGATCTTCTTGAGTCAACTATATTGATTGCTTGAGGATTTAACAATGAGTGTTTTTTTAAAATCATATTTAATATATAAAGTTTTCTGACGGTCAAAACATTTGCATCCCTGTATAAATTTACAGTAGGAAATAAGCGAGGCTTAGAAAGAGCTACTTTGAGTAACATTCTTTGGGCTCTTTCAACCTCAATTATTGCCGTTTTACTAGAGCCACCCCATACAGATATGCAATATGTTATTAAGGATTGGCATAATGATATATAAACAGTCTTAATGAGTGTCCAGTCAGCGATATGTCTTATATTTTTGAATATATAGGTAAGTTTTCTAATTTTTTGATTTAATTGCTTTAAATGCCCTTTAAAATTTAGATTTTTATCAATTATTATTCCCAAGTATTTAGTTTGATCGGTTTTCTTAATAACGGGACAGGTACATTTTGTGTGATCTGCGTGATTACATGAATGAGCTACTAATTGATGTGAAATTCTATTATTGAATGTGTTACGTATAGAAAAGGTTATATATTCAGTTTTATTTGTATTTAAAGTAAGAGTATTTAAAGCCATCCAATGATGGACCGTATTAAAACCTTCTTGTGCAAACTTAAATACTTCATTCCATGTTTTACCGTGAAATGTGAGGGTGGTGTCATCGGCGTATGATATTATTTTACAATTATTTATGTTAAGATTACAGAGCTCATTTATATAGCAAAGAAATAAAGTAGGGCCTAAAATGCTGCCTTGAGGAATTCCATAAGTGATAGGGCTGTCATGGCTTGTAACATCACCTATTCTTACCTGCTGGAAACGATTTTGTAAATAATTTTGAAAGAGTTCTAATTGTTTACCTCTAATTCCTAAGCTCTCAAGCTTTTCGGTCATTTTGTTAAAGGACACTGTATCGAAAGCCTTTTGAAGATCAATAAATATAGTTAGGCATTTTTCTTTATTATCGAGTTTGTCAACTATGTAATCTGTGAGACAATGAACTGCGTCTGCCGTTGATTTACTTTTCCTAAAGCCATATTGTGCATCAGCTAATAATTTTTTATCTTCCAAATATTTAACGAGTCTATTATTTACGATTTTCTCCAGCAGTTTAGAAAGGGTTGGTAATATCGAAATTGGGCGGTAGTTTGACACAATGGTTTTGTCTCCCGATTTAAAAATTGGCAAAACTATGGATTTTTTTAGGGAACTGGGGAAAATACCTTCTGATAAACATCTATTAAATATGTAGGTCAAGGGGGCACAATAAATTCATTTAGACACTTAAGTACTTTAGACGTAATACCATCGTAGCCAGGAGTACAGTCTGCTTTTAGGTTTATGATAAGTCTACTTATTTCATCTTTTGTAGTATTTAAGAGAACAAATGAGTTTTGATTACATGATTTACAATAGATATTAGTTAAGTTAGTTGGGGAGTTTGAGTTAATTTTTGAGGCTAAATCGGCACCTATATTTGCAAAGAATTTGTTAACTGAGTTTACTGATTCGAGGGGTGTTTTGTTTATATTTAGAAGTTCCAATGATGAGTTTTTAGTTACGTTTAAGTTATTAATATTTTTTATTACGTTCCATATTCTTCTATTATTATTTTCGGCAGCTTTAATTTCATTTCTTTCGTAATCCCTTTTACATTTTTTTAAAATTTGATTACAAAAATTTCTGTAGCGTTTATATGTTATTCGTAGCGTCTCATTATTTACCTCTTTCTTTAATTTACAGTGCATTTTATCCCTGTTTCTTATACATTTCAGTAAACCTCTAGTGATCCAGGGTTTTTTTATGATTTTACTTCGTGGCAGTTTTTTGGTTGTAGTATTCTTCAAAATAATGGTTTTTATAAGATCAATAAATATGTTCATGCACTGATCCGGATTATTTTTGATATCGTATACGTCACTGAAATCTAAACTTTTGCAATCATCCTTTAATCTGTCAAAATTTAATTTATAAGAGTATGTTATTTTATTTTTAATATAATTGGTATTTTTATTCATACAAAAAAGAATCGGCTCATGATCTGTAATTGCTGTTTCTAAAATAAAGGTAAAAGAAGATAGTTTTGTTTTAAAGATGGTGTGGTCTAAGCAACTATTTTTTCTAGTAGGTGTGTAATATGCCGGCACTAAGCCAAAAAATGACAGTTCTTCAAGATAAATTGACGTATCCTGATTTAAGTCAGCAATATTAATATTGATGTCTCCCATTAATAATATGTTTTTATACGTTGAGAGCTGCATGAGCAAGTTGTGAAGGGATTGAATAAAAGTATTTAGTAGGCGGAAACTAGGAGGTCTGTAAATAGCAATTATTACGGTGTCTTCATTTATTTTTATAGTAAGACAATTAGCCTCCAAAACATTAGGTTCCTCTACTTTTAAAGCTATAGTATTTTTTACAAATACTATGACACCGTCATTTTGATTATAGTTTACCGAATTACTATAACTAGTGTAACCCGGGATATTAGGAAGATTAATGACGTGAGAAAGCCAGCATTCAGATAAAATAATAATATCACAGCTAAAATTAAATCTGGATAGTAATACATTTAGGCTATTAAAGTTTTTGTTTACGCTTCTGATGTTCAGTTGTAATATTTTAAGGTATGCATTAGGTTTCAAAATTATAGTATTACAATGTTCTGGTTCACAACATTTTAAGTCCGTTAATTCAAATTTATCAATATTATGTATATTATTTAATTCTTCCATTGTGATAAAATAATATAGGAAAGATACAGGCTAGAGAAATCATAACTATATGTTAATCTATATTTATACTTTGCAAGCTTTTTTTAAGAAGATTGAATGAGATAAATATGAGCATTGCTATGTTCGCTGTGATATATGCGTTTATTATATGATGTAGTTTTATTATTGATTGGGAGTATTTTATGTTTGAGTTAAGTAAGTAGAATGAGTACTGAGTTTGTGACGAATATGTGTGAGTATGTGATGTATATGTGTGTATAAAGAAAAATAACAAAAACCAAAATAAAAAAATACTGTAACATAGAGCACGGTCGCTTATGTAATTTGCAAGCGCTTGAGGTCTTGTTCGTTTTTTAAACGGATTGAGGGTTCATTTTCTTTCTTACTGTGACGATCTCAACATTACACTTTATTTAAATCTCTAAAACAATGTATTTTCTATAATATGAACCTATTTTTGGACGGTCACCCATCCATTTACTGACCGCACCCAAAGTTGCTTAACCTTAAAGTCGTTTGCCGACCACGTGACTATGTGCAACGTAATACTAAGTATGGACATACCCCGAAAATAATATTTTTACAAAATCAAAAATTTATAAAATTTTGTATGAAAATTTTCATAGAAAAAGGAAAATGTATGGAAAATCACGGATTCAGGTGCCGAATGTCATTGCAGCTGTTTCACATATATAAGGGGTGTGGTGTCGGCGAAGGTGTCTCCGAGCGTATGCTTTGTGAGTGCCCGTCTGACGTCTCTACCCCCGCGTATATGTGGACGGTTTACCAAGGCGGTGCGTTCGGGCGGCCATGCTGCTAGAATGCTAGTTAAGGTTTCCGATCTTCGTATATGGTTTTTATACATATTATTAATGGTGATTGGTGATGCATGGCAAAGAATATATATAAAGTATATATTAAATATATATATATTAAATATATATATATTAATTAATAAATAATGACGGTATGGTGGTCCGTCTATGATTACTGGCAAAGAGATCTAATATGAATAATATGATCTATACATGTTAAAGGCAAATTTATATCGTTGAAATATATTGAATATAATTTATTATTATAAATTAAATATTTAATGACGGTTTGTGGGTCCGTCAATTATGAATGTATATATGTTTGATATATATTAAGAAACGAAGTTTACTCCGTTTCTTTAATATTATGTGATATTGTAATAGCGAAAGTAATGCTTCGGCGCAAATATTGTTTATGTTTCAGAATCTAATGGATTATTTAAAACCTAAGAAGAAGCGAATTCAATGAAGATTTAAAAGTATGCGTTGGGAAGAATTTATGCGTCATAACTAATAAATAATTATATTTCAGCTTTATACGTGTATAATGTTTTGGCGAGTTTTAGTTGACCCGATACTTGAGTTTGAGGCTCTGATGTGACCTGAGTCATGTCTATAGTGTCCTTAAGCGAGGCCCGAGGATTTTTAATCTTAGTTGACCCGATGCTTAAGTATGAGGCTCCGATATGATTTTGGTCATGTCTATAGTGTCCTCGAGTGAGGTCCTTTGACTTTGCTGATGTGATGCTGACATGAGGTTGACTCTGCGGTACGATTTATATCGATGCAGTAGTTTCCTCAGGTCCATTGCTGAAGCGGCCCCAGTGATACAGATTAGAATTGCTGCGGTGGTGCGACTTAGGTCGATGCCGTGATGCAGTTCGGTTTGTTGCTGAGGCGCTGGAATATTATACATCGTTTGTAGCAAAATGACTCGTCTTCTTATTTGAGACGCCCCTTAGCTTAGCAATAGGGATTTTTATAATTGACATTGTAGCATGTCATACTATTAGGGCAACTGGTTGCTTCTCACTTCGAGATAGCTAACTAGTATTAGACAGTGTGGCCTGCTTAACTCTTATCATGCGTGTTTATCACGTCCTAAATAATGAACTGGATTCGGATGTATATTTGAGTATTGAGCTAAAGGGTACCTTGCGTGAGCAAGTACTACGGTTTTAATGATACAAAGCTATAATAGGAAAATGACATAAATCAAAGTATATTAGTTGTAAGACAATGCGATTACGAATACGATATAAGCCCACGAATATTAATTATAAGACAATGCGATTATTTAAATACCAATTAGGTAGGGTTAGGTAGGACTTAGTTTTAAGGAATTGTGGTTGTGATATTATAAAGAATTGAATATTATCAATAATATATGACCCATATATAGTGATAAAAGAAATATACGCTATAAATAGCATTATTGATGAAAATACCTTAACAAAGGTGAAGTTTATGATAAATATAAACTCTATATTAACCACATATAGTGGTATGACAAATATACGTTATAAATGATATTATTTATTATTATTGATGAATTTTCCTTCAGTAAGGTGAGGTTGACGATTATAGCATTGTGTTTACGGAATGCCGCCTGGCGGTTTAATGTTCGAATACATATCTGAACCAGGGATTTATTCCCTTATATATAATGACCAGGGCTTGTCCCTCATTTATTATGGCGTTTTGCCTTCTCATACAAAGATGAATAAGAAATATAATGCGACTTCGGTCTTAATCGATACTATTACTAAATATCAGGGCTTGATCCCTTTCTATGCTATGAAAATAGGAACAATATAAAAGAATAAATCTTGCGTCCCGATAACGAAATCACTATAAATATAAATTACCAGGACTATGTCCTTTTACGTTATAACAATCAAATTGTGTGTCGCAGGCGCACTATAAATAGCCTATCCCTTACCCGGGAGGGCTCGTAGCTATGGTTGGAGCCCACAGTCGGTGGCGTGTGCGGGGCCATCGATCTCCCCTCTTCTTTATATTTTTACTATAGAGTTTAAGTATATAAGAATTGGAGGAGCGGACTACTTTCAGCTACTCGTAAGAGGTGTTGAAAGTATAGGGATATATTTATTATCTCACCATTTTGCCTTTATTGGCTTATATAAATAATTTTATTATTATAAACATATGACACTAAAATAATTAAACTATATAATAAATAAGGTATTATTGTTTTCCATTGTCGAGTTGAACCTGTTGCCTCTGATGCTCTAAAAGAACACGGCTTATTACGATCACAACGTAACAAGGGTCCTGGCAGCTAGACGATACACGTGCCAATTTCGTAGTTTTATGCTATTTATTTTCGTGCATTTTAAATATATTTATTTAAATATATTATATATCTATATTAGATATATAATGTAAGGTAGGTTTAGTCACAATTTGGTGCCGTGACCAGGATGGTGCTATTATTATAATATTAAATGAAAAATAAGTAATATTTTGATTTTTTGAGCTTATAAAAGATTATCATTCTGATAGTTATATCAAAATTACACAATTAAGGCATTTCTATCACTGTAAATGGAATATATTGAGATTAACTTCAAATAGATAGTTACTATTTGGAGTCTGTAACAATGCTTGTCTATACGGCTGAATATTTAATTTATAAAAGTAGGCAAACGCCTACAATTTGCTGTCCGTGAAATGGAAAGAGTTTGAAGAAGTATAGAGGTTCAATGTGGCAGTGAAAATGATGATGCGTAGTAATGAATTGTTTAAGATTATTGGAATTATGACGTCTAGGGGTTGTAAATTCTAATAGTTATTATATCTGAGGGTTGTTGCGAGTGTTGAGTTTTATAGTTTGGGGGTTGATTAATCTGGGGGTTGTGATAAATGTAAGATTCAATACTAATGAATTAAATTGATCTGTTTGACTTCGTGCTTTTTATAATTTTTATAAATAGCTGTAAATAACATAAATATTGGTTTTCCCTAGTTTGTAAATTCTATTCCGACAAGCTTCATAGAATTTATGGGGTTGAATGTGACGATCTCAACATTACACTTTATTTAAATCTCTAAAACAATGTATTTTCTATAATATGAACCTATTTTTGGACGGTCACCCATCCATTTACTGACCGCACCCAAAGTTGCTTAACCTTAAAGTCGTTTGCCGACCACGTGACTATGTGCAACGTAATACTAAGTATGGACATACCCCGAAAATAATATTTTTACAAAATCAAAAATTTATAAAATTTTGTATGAAAATTTTCATAGAAAAAGGAAAATGTATGGAAAATCACGGATTCAGGTGCCGAATGTCATTGCAGCTGTTTCACATATATAAGGGGTGTGGTGTCGGCGAAGGTGTCTCCGAGCGTATGCTTTGTGAGTGCCCGTCTGACGTCTCTACCCCCGCGTATATGTGGACGGTTTACCAAGGCGGTGCGTTCGGGCGGCCATGCTGCTAGAATGCTAGTTAAGGTTTCCGATCTTCGTATATGGTTTTTATACATATTATTAATGGTGATTGGTGATGCATGGCAAAGAATATATATAAAGTATATATTAAATATATATATATTAAATATATATATATTAATTAATAAATAATGACGGTATGGTGGTCCGTCTATGATTACTGGCAAAGAGATCTAATATGAATAATATGATCTATACATGTTAAAGGCAAATTTATATCGTTGAAATATATTGAATATAATTTATTATTATAAATTAAATATTTAATGACGGTTTGTGGGTCCGTCAATTATGAATGTATATATGTTTGATATATATTAAGAAACGAAGTTTACTCCGTTTCTTTAATATTATGTGATATTGTAATAGCGAAAGTAATGCTTCGGCGCAAATATTGTTTATGTTTCAGAATCTAATGGATTATTTAAAACCTAAGAAGAAGCGAATTCAATGAAGATTTAAAAGTATGCGTTGGGAAGAATTTATGCGTCATAACTAATAAATAATTATATTTCAGCTTTATACGTGTATAATGTTTTGGCGAGTTTTAGTTGACCCGATACTTGAGTTTGAGGCTCTGATGTGACCTGAGTCATGTCTATAGTGTCCTTAAGCGAGGCCCGAGGATTTTTAATCTTAGTTGACCCGATGCTTAAGTATGAGGCTCCGATATGATTTTGGTCATGTCTATAGTGTCCTCGAGTGAGGTCCTTTGACTTTGCTGATGTGATGCTGACATGAGGTTGACTCTGCGGTACGATTTATATCGATGCAGTAGTTTCCTCAGGTCCATTGCTAAAAGCGGCCCCAGTGATACAGATTAGAATTGCTGCGGTGGTGCGACTTAGGTCGATGCCGTGATGCAGTTCGGTTTGTTGCTGAGGCGCTGGAATATTATACATCGTTTGTAGCAAAATGACTCGTCTTCTTATTTGAGACGCCCCTTAGCTTAGCAATAGGGATTTTTATAATTGACATTGTAGCATGTCATACTATTAGGGCAACTGGTTGCTTCTCACTTCGAGATAGCTAACTAGTATTAGACAGTGTGGCCTGCTTAACTCTTATCATGCGTGTTTATCACGTCCTAAATAATGAACTGGATTCGGATGTATATTTGAGTATTGAGCTAAAGGGTACCTTGCGTGAGCAAGTACTACGGTTTTAATGATACAAAGCTATAATAGGAAAATGACATAAATCAAAGTATATTAGTTGTAAGACAATGCGATTACGAATACGATATAAGCCCACGAATATTAATTATAAGACAATGCGATTATTTAAATACCAATTAGGTAGGGTTAGGTAGGACTTAGTTTTAAGGAATTGTGGTTGTGATATTATAAAGAATTGAATATTATCAATAATATATGACCCATATATAGTGATAAAAGAAATATACGCTATAAATAGCATTATTGATGAAAATACCTTAACAAAGGTGAAGTTTATGATAAATATAAACTCTATATTAACCACATATAGTGGTATGACAAATATACGTTATAAATGATATTATTTATTATTATTGATGAATTTTCCTTCAGTAAGGTGAGGTTGACGATTATAGCATTGTGTTTACGGAATGCCGCCTGGCGGTTTAATGTTCGAATACATATCTGAACCAGGGATTTATTCCCTTATATATAATGACCAGGGCTTGTCCCTCATTTATTATGGCGTTTTGCCTTCTCATACAAAGATGAATAAGAAATATAATGCGACTTCGGTCTTAATCGATACTATTACTAAATATCAGGGCTTGATCCCTTTCTATGCTATGAAAATAGGAACAATATAAAAGAATAAATCTTGCGTCCCGATAACGAAATCACTATAAATATAAATTACCAGGACTATGTCCTTTTACGTTATAACAATCAAATTGTGTGTCGCAGGCGCACTATAAATAGCCTATCCCTTACCCGGGAGGGCTCGTAGCTATGGTTGGAGCCCACAGTCGGTGGCGTGTGCGGGGCCATCGATCTCCCCTCTTCTTTATATTTTTACTATAGAGTTTAAGTATATAAGAATTGGAGGAGCGGACTACTTTCAGCTACTCGTAAGAGGTGTTGAAAGTATAGGGATATATTTATTATCTCACCATTTTGCCTTTATTGGCTTATATAAATAATTTTATTATTATAAACATATGACACTAAAATAATTAAACTATATAATAAATAAGGTATTATTGTTTTCCATTGTCGAGTTGAACCTGTTGCCTCTGATGCTCTAAAAGAACACGGCTTATTACGATCACAACGTAACAAGGGTCCTGGCAGCTAGACGATACACGTGCCAATTTCGTAGTTTTATGCTATTTATTTTCGTGCATTTTAAATATATTTATTTAAATATATTATATATCTATATTAGATATATAATGTAAGGTAGGTTTAGTCACATTACGTAGAAATATATTACCTGGTGTCGGCCAGCAGAATTTATAATGATTTTTGGCAGCAAAATCTCTTGCCAGGAAGTGGAGTCTTTTCATGCTTGGTGTAAGGAAGTCCGACACATACACTGTTGTTTGAGGTCCATCGAGCTTTAGGTGCCCGGTATTCAGTCTGTCACCATTATTTTCCTTCATGAATCGCTTAGCCGAACTCAATATTTTATCCTTGATGATGACCGTCGAAAATTCCACGATCAATGGTTTAGATTTTTCATTCTTTGAAAATCCCCTGTGAATGTTTCGAATTTCATGACAGTTAATCTCGACCTTGAGCACATCGCCAAGTGACTTTACAATATCTTGTAATTCCTGAACTTTTTCGGTTTTAGAACTTGGAATATTTCTTATTTCTAAACAGGTAGCGCGACTTCTTCTTTCCAGTAATTCTACTTTTTCCTCCAAATTTCTGATTTGTGCTTTTTCTTGGAGATTTTCTTGCACAAGCGAGTCATATTTCATTTTCAGCTCTTCATATTTTTCACTCATAAACTCAATAGATGATGAAATTTGTAAGTTCTGATCCCTTATCGTGTTGACGGAACTTAAGAGTGATTCATACTTTGCGTCCTGTGAAGCTGTCCAGGCGGAAAACATATTTTCAAATTTTGTCAAAAAATATTCCAAATCATCTCCCTGCTTACGTTTTAATCTCTGTGATCTCGTTGATGTCTGGGGTTCTCCTGTTATATCAGGCGAGGAGTGAGAATGTTGAAGCATAGCAGTAGGAGCTTTTGGTGGGGAGTGTTCAATTGGCATTTTCCTATAATTGTCACTTCACCTTATAAAATAAAAATTAGTCACTTCAACTTAAATAAACACGACAGAATAACTCGCTCTCGTTTAGTTATGGTTTGAAATACCAGGGCAACAGGAATCCGGAAGAGGTATAACTGACGTAGTAAGACTACCGGCTTGTAGCGCTAGTAGACAACGTCGTAGCCAAGTAGGCGGGGCCTTATAAGTCGTAGCCACGAAGCGGTGTGTAGCAATGTACCAGGCGCCGCGGTGAGCGTATACCTCTTGTACGGTTATGCGCTCCTATTTTATACACTGGATTTAAAACTTTTAAATTTTAATTATTAATTTAATAAATTGCACATATCAGCCGTAAACGCGTTCACTCAGTAAGCGGTCCAAGAGGGGAGAGGAAATGATATATATAATATGATATTGGGCTGAGGTTTTTGCATTATAAGATACTCTTGTAACTACTTCAGGCAAGGTCAGAACAAGTCTATATCATTCACACAACAACAGTTGGCAAGTTTATTTGCGAATGCCTTCTTCTGCACATTCCCAGAAAGGAACAATAAAAGAAAAGAATCGGAGTACAGAAACTTTCCACCAGTTAATTTTAATTCGTAAGTATTACTAGTACATGTCTTGAATAATATTCTGTGTAACAGGGTCCTCTATGAATGACGTCATATATTTGTTTTTATGTGACAAAGTTGGAAAGCAAGCATAGCACCCACCTGATTGTAAGTGGTTGCTGTGGGCTACGCGTTGCCAAATCTTAAATCTCCTTTGCTCAGTAATTTCACTAACTATAGGGAACTGTAGTGCTCTTCGAACCGAAAAACAGAATACTGCTTAACCTAGACGACCTCTTGCTATAAAAGTTACCATCAGTTACCTCCAGTTCTATTACCATGATTGTTTGACCCATCCCCCTTTCTTGTCGCAGATGGTACATTTGTGATCTCCCCCTCTTTTGCAAAGTTAAATCTAGAAATTATTAAACTAAAACCGAATGAGAGAGATGACTATGTGTAAACTAGAGTGACTACGTTTAATACTTCGTCGTTTGATAATCCTACATTTTTCCGGGAAAAAAGTATCCTTTCCATTTATCCCGGTAGTAAGCTATTTGTGTGGACTGTCCACCTACATTTGATGATCTGTTGCGTGTAGCAAACATACAAACATCAGAACAATAATATTATTAGAACAACAAAGTACACATACATGGTTTTTTGCAGCTTATACGACGGTGGTGGGCCGAAAGTAATGGAAAAACTCAAATGCATCTGCCATTACTTAAAGAGGATTTCTTCAGGTAGGACTCTTACATGATTAAAGCTGAGAATAACTTTTCGAAACCCACGAAAAAATATATATACGATCCTAATATTTGAATTCAACATTCCTAAACATGGGTGTAGCTCGCTATCAAGTGCCTTAATGAATACAGAGAATATGAGAAATTACTACACCTTGACACCATTGTGGTGTTGTTGGTAGCGACTTTACCTTTAGCCTCGACGGTTGCAGGTTCGGTTCCCGCTCGGGCAGATGTTTGCATTGATCTTACAAATATCTGTTTTGGTCTGGGCATTTGTTCGTGTGGGTCTCCCCACCGTGCCTAGAAGAGCACCTTAACCTGTCGGTGATAACAACCGGGTTGTTATCATCTGATAATAATCGTTAACTCTTGATAAGTAAATTGCTCTTAACCAATAAGTTACTGGTTCACCCTTAGGGTTGCGGAGACCAGATGGCCATCGCTCTGTGTAAAAACTAGTAACCTGTCAAATCCGGACAAGAGTAATAAGCAGACCCTGGGTAGATACTCGTATAATACCGGTAATAATGCTAGGAAGAAGAATATGAGAAATCACTACCTAAATAATACCTATTAAAAAATTTGTCACTTCGCCACTCGTGGGCTAAAATTAAAATTTTGCTCCTTAAAGGCCTTGTTCCAAAATGTAACGATATTTAAATTTCAGAAGATTTGATAATTTTTTTTTTTTCAGACGCACCAAATGGTGTAGTAACATTTTCTCGTCGCTATGTCCCAATAGAGACATGTCCTGATTGGGGTAATTGTTTAATACCGCTGTCTAAAACGAAACTATTCATAGAATCGGACACACTAATAGAAGATGCAGCTGGGTGTATACAAGTTGACTTTGCTAATAAGTAAGATTTTAATAAACAAAAGTTACTGACACTAGTTCTTAGTTTGCCTTTTTTGCGGTACTTTTACAATATAATAAATTAATAATGTTTATGAAAGGATATTTTTGGAACGAACTGCTTTAACGCGGCTAACGGGTAGTGCGATTTTGTGGAAATCGTCACGTAACGAAATGCTGTATGCTGTGTTCGTGTGTGTATCGAGCCTACTGCAACTGTGTGCGCGTGTTTCTCTTTTTATCGTAGAACCTATTGAAATACAGAGGTTTAATTTCGAATTACATTTGGAGTTGAAGAAAAAACGTAAGGAACTTCGTTCCTGACGGGGGTCCCATGATCGCATATTTTTTTTATAAATTTGGTTTTTATAAAATACTCAAAGTACGTATTACTAGTATTAATTATGTAGTAGTAGTATAGTCATGCTTTTCCCGGCTCGACCGGGGAAGTACTACCCTCTTACAGAAAATCGGCGTTACAGTATCAGTAGGTATATTGCCTTTCGTGCGATGAGTGAGAGCGCCGAAGGCCCAATCTCCCATCCTCTCTATATCCTTCCTATTTTCTCTTCTCATCCTTTCCCTCCTATCCCTTGTGATGGCAACGCGTATGTGACACTTCAAGTATCGCGCGCGTTCATAGGTTGCGATGACTGCTTACCATCAGGTGGACCGTATGCTTGTTTGCCAACCGTCATGAAATAAAAATGTATTTTAGGTATATCGGTGGTGGGGTTCTTCGTCGTGGAGCTGTTCAAGAGGAGATAAGATTCGTATCGAACCCGGAACTAATCGTGTCACTACTCTTTACTGAGGTCATGGGACCAACTGAAGCTGTTATGATCATAGGTAAGAAACCGATTCTCACCCTGTGATGGTTGAAGCTGGTTGTTTTGTAATACAAAACACCGCTGTGGTATGGAATCAAATATATTTTTTAACTAACATAGATCTACATCATAGATACGATCATAGATATACAATCATAGATATACGATCATATTGTTGCGGGCTGGGGCTCGCGGATTTGGAAATAAATACCTGATGGCTCTAAATAAGACTATTGGGATATTCTAGATCACACAATAGAACTTCACAAATCACAGGTCAATCGTAGTCCAAAAGAATAGCCGAGGTCACTTAGGTCCGAGGTTTTCGCACTTAGTCACTTGTATCGCTTGTAGTTTCTTCGCTCGTTGCTCAGAACTGAATGACTTAGTCGACGCACCGTGCCGCTTATATGGTGCGGAACATGTTCCGTCCGCGGAATGTTATAAGGCACTTTTCGAGAAAACATCTTTCTAGAAACTTCTCGAACGAAGCAAATAGACAGAAAGGGTAGCAAGCTTTTGAACCTTATACCCCGGTGATAAGGTTCAGCGTAACAATAGATACAATCATAGACATAAATGATGGCTTATACAGAGGGCGCTAATGGACATACTTTTTTTTTTTTTTTTTTTTTCGGAATGTGTATTGCTGTTGGCCCTACTGGCCTTGACAGCGTCACCGGGCGGGGGAGGCCGAGTACTGCGACTCAGCCGTGATAAAGGGACAGCCCTCACGGAGGCTCAAATTTGATTCCGTCCTTAGGGTGCCTCCTGCGAAGCCGAACCACGGCTAAGGACGTCATCGGAGATGGAGGCAGCGCTCCGAGCGCATTCTATACGATAGACTCACCCGACGGTGTGAGCGCGACGCGACGTGCGAAACAAAGGACCTCGTCCTCGCCGGCGAGGACGGTGTTGTGTGCGTGTCTGTGCTGTGTAAAGGGCATTTTCTAATGTAATCCTATCGTCAGGGTCTTGCAGGACGTGCTTAGGACGCCTTACTTTTGTCGGTTGGTTACATCGGTCTGTGTAGATACAAGCATGTCTAATCAAAGGATTTGGATGGAAAGTAGTTTGATCGAAATAGTTTTGCGATAAGCGCTTCAAATATTTCGGGATCGAATCGATTTCAAAGTCTCCATGGAGATCTACGTTGCGAACGTACCACGGACAGCCCGAGGCCATGCGTAAGAAACGGTTCTGAATTATTTGTAATTGATTAATTCTTCAGGCGTGGACGTGTGAAAAAACAGGGCTCGCGTA
The DNA here is from genome assembly GCA_023373885.1 of Hestina assimilis. Classification (NCBI taxonomy): domain Eukaryota; kingdom Metazoa; phylum Arthropoda; class Insecta; order Lepidoptera; family Nymphalidae; genus Hestina; species Hestina assimilis. The sequence goes on along the minus strand of CM041747.1, from coordinate 8,626,080 downwards.
GGTCAGTATGGGACGTATACAGGCTTTGTATAATGTCACCTTATTTCTAAGGGACAGTTTACTCCGCCTGCCCAACATCGCATACAATCTTCCCAAAACGAACGCTGCTTTATCACGTGCCTTGCGGATATGAGCTTCAAAGGTGAGTCTGTTGTCGAGTATGACGCCTAGATATTTGGTTTTATCTTTCCATGGGATGGGATGATCGAACAAGGTGATAACTCCAGGTGGACCCGATCGCCAGTAAGTCCTAATGCGGGGTTTGTTAAAAAGGACACCTACGCTTTTCTCGGGATTGACTTCAATCCTCCAAGATTTAAACCATTTTCCTAGGGCATCGGCTGCAGATTGGAGACGCCTGGTAAGGGCGGAAGCTGATACAGAAGTCGTGTAAAGAGCGGTGTCATCCGCGAAGAGTGCTAGATGAACACTTTTGGTCGGTCTCGGAATGTATGATAAGCACGAGTCTGTCTGGCAATCCTAGACGATACCGTTTATAAATTAAACCGTTATGCCAAACTTTGTCGAAGGCCTTAGCGACGTCGTAGAAGAGCGCTCCAGTGGTGTTGGTTCGCGCTAGAGTGAAGCCCTTTAGAATGTGCTCCGTTATACGGTGCACCTGGTTGACGCAAGAGTGGATTTTACGAAAGCCAAACTGCTCGTCTACAATTATGTTTTTGGCCTCAATGATGGCCTTGATTCTTACTAACAAGATTCTCTCGTAGACCTTCCCGAGGGAGTCTAATAAACTGATCGGACGATAGCTGGTGGGCTGATTTCTAGGTTTGCCTGGTTTATGAATGCCGATAACTATGGCTTCCTTCCACCGATCGGGGAAGGAGCACTCTGCTAAAAGAGCGTTGAAAATAAGGACTAGGATATGTAAGATTTGAACAGGGAGCCGCTTTAGCGTCTTATTGGTAATGCGATCGGGATAATTGATTCGACCTCCTCTAGAGAGGTACGGGGTAGTGGCTCATCTACCGGCGCTGTGGAGACCCTACTTTCGACTTCCGAGTCGACCTTTAGGAGGTGCTCGGGTTCTACAGGATGCGTGCTTGGGGAACATTGACTCTCCTAGCTGTCAGCTAAGCATTCAGCCTTATCGATATCATCAAATGCGGGTGGTTGATTTATACGTAATAGGGGGGGCATAGTGGTGACGGTGTCGTTTCGAAGAGCTCTTGCTAACGACCAGTACGCGACGTGAGACGGCGTGAGCTCTCCAAGACGCCGGCCGAAATAGTCATCCCTGAGTTCGGTAAAGCGAGCTTTGACCTCCCTTTGTAGGGCACGGAGTTGTCTCCGGTTGTCGTCAGTTGGGTAAGAATCATGGGCCCTAGTAGCTGCGTTTTTACGCGTAATCAAGGATTTTAAGTTAGCTGGAAGCTCCCACCGCCCTGGAGGGTGGTATGAAATCTCCCTGGAGCACTCGATTAGTTTATTTTGAATGTATTTCGAAATATTAGTGGCGGCTGATTTCGCAACTTCGGCGCTTTCAATAAAATCAGGAATTTCATTGAGCCACGGGGAATCTAAAGACTGTAGCTCTGAGTCTAGCTTTTTCCAGTCTACTATGGTTTTAGTGAGAGGAGTCTGATTTTTGTCTGATCCAAGCTGGATTTGGACGGGGCGATGGTCTGAGTCTAACTCGGACAGTGTCTCTATGGAACGCAACTGGAGAGTCACGTTTTTCAAGATGGCGATGTCGAGTACATCGGGGCTATCACCGGTGTCCCTAATTGGGTATCTTGTGCAAGTCAAGGGTGCAATGACCTCGAAGTCATAATCAAATGTGGGGCAAGAAGTCAGTCCGTCTAGAATTCGTCCTCTTGCGTTAGTCTTTCTGGAGTTCCAGCGGGTATGTTTACTATTGAGGTCACCGGCTAAAATTACCGCATCGCCTAATGAAAGGAGTGATTTTATGTCACTCTGTAGTAGAGTTTTTAATGGGGAAAGGTAAACTGAAGCAAGTACAATGGGCTGATGGCCCGTCATACCCACCTGACATACTGAAGCCTCGATGTTGGTTAGCGGCGGACATTCAAGAGGCACGCAGTGCAGAGACCTCTTGTAATAAATAAGCGTACCACCGAGTGCAGTAGCTCTGTCATTTCGTATTAATCGGTAGTTTGCTACCTTCGGATCGCGAATACTAGGTTTTAAAAAGGTCTCTTGCACGAGCATGACATCTATATTGTGTTTTTTAAGAAATTCACGAACTAAGCCAATTTGATCGATAAGACCGTTTGCGTTAAACGTGACTAAGCTCAGAGAGTGGGGTTTCAGTCTAGCGGCTTGAGCCATTGAAATTGATGATAGTGTTAACCATGGTCGAGTGCTCTAGGAGCGCTGTCATGTTATTAATGTTCGGATCTCTAATTTTAGACGCGAAATCACTAATCTCGGCCATGTCGATTTGGCCTAATAAGCTGCATATGAGTGTCAAGTCAGCGGTTGGCGAAACTTGTGTAGGCATGGTGCTAGATTTGCAAGGGAGGGTAGGGGGCGGTGCAGGAGCTGTCTCCGATACCGTCACATTGGGATTTTTCCAGGCTGAAACGCTGGGTATTGGGGCTGGTACGAAGTCATTTTGAGGTTGAGCATTTGAAGCTGTGGGATGAGAAGCGGCCTTGGCAGACGTGCTTTTAGTATTTTTGGCCCTACGAGGAGCCATTTTGCACCCGCGATAGTTTGCGGGGTGGCCCTTTGTCTGACAAAGGACACAGCTAGGGGGTTCTGTGGGATCGGGGACTTTTCGGGGACAGTCTGAGGTGCCATGGTCCCCCAGACACTTTACACAACGGGGTTGCCCATAACAGCTATGAGCAGAGTGCCCGTAACGTTGGCATCGGTGGCATTGGCCCGGGACGCCACGGTTTCTGGGGACTTCAACCTTGAGGCCCGAAAGATGACAGACCGATTTTATATTGAAAATCGATTTTCCTTCGGGAGAGAGTTCTAGTACGACAAGCACCAAATCGTATGGAGTTTTTGTACGGCTGTTATGCATGCGAGACACGCCAATAACCGGAAGCTTTTGGTTAATGAGGTCCTCTTTGATAAGCTGTGTGGACAGTTCCTTCGGCAGGCCGCGGATAACGACTCGAAGATGACGTTCGTCCTCTAGAGCGTATGAATGATACGCAATCGATTCTCTTCTGAGAATAGCAGAAAGCTTTCGGTGGGCATCTGACGTCTGCACTTGGACTTTGATTCCGATTGCAGTAGATCGCGCTTTTAGAAAATGCACGCGCTTTTCCGCCAAAATGGCGGAGACTTTGTCCCAGGCAGTCTTGTCGTGAACGAATATAGGAGGAGGGGCTTTCACGATTGGGTCGTTGGTCGCCGGGCTGGCTGAGGCTGCAACTTTGGCTGACGGGGGAGCGGTGGAAGCCGCTGAAATAATGGAAATTTCGGGAGTTGGTTGTATGGCCACTAGTTTATTTGTACGCTTTGATGGCGGAGGGGCCTTAAGGGCTTTCGCCTTTCGTTTGGCCGCTTTTGATAAAGCCGGCTCAAAACCTTCGTCGCTTTCTGATGTGAGGGAATCGTCAGCACTTTCTATGTCCATTTCGGACGGTGTGGAAAGTGCAGGAGATATTACGGGGGTACGGGGAAGTCTCCACGACATCGGTTGAAGCTGAGCTTTCTTCGACAGGTGAGGAAGGGGCCTTTTGGGCAAACTTCTTGAGGTCATCTAAGTCCTCAGGATGCTTATTTAGGAGGAATCGGACAATAGTCTCGAGTGGGAGACTCTTAAGAAACGAGTCCTCAGTGGGACTGGACATATTTGAGCCTCCCTGCACTTAGGCAGGGAGGTGTGTACTTAAAGTGTGATTTCTATCTGTATCCCTGTCCGTGGGTGACAGGGGTGAGTGCCTAAGCTGCAAAATGTCGGTGTACTTACGGTTACCGGGAACCAACTGTACACCACTAACACTAACACTATGTAGAGTTCAGTCCGAAGAACACTGGAACGCACTTGCACGTAGTCTTTATGACACTTGCTCTGTGGACGCAACGGGCGTCGGCGGCACAGAACACACTATCACTTATTGTTCGATGATAACTGATGGCTAGCGCAGGTGCGCAAGCACGGGGCTTGCAGATGGCACGTCGGCTTGCGCCTCAAAGGCGCACGTGTGGATGCGCGGCGAGGCGCGCAAACGCAGGGCTTGCAGGTGGCACGTCGGTATGCGCCTCAAAGGCGCACGTGCGTATGCGCGGCAAGCGCAGGTAGACGCCCGAGGGCGAACAGGTGGCCGCGCAATCGGGCGGGCGAGCACAATGGCGTGCACGCAGGTAGTCAGAGCGACAACAAAAGAGTTGAGCTCCGAGGAAGACATCCGTACGGGACGGAGGTCGGGATGAGAATGATGGACATACAATATTATATTGTTATATATAATTACTTCGATAATTCTAACATTTCGTCACCAAGCATTCTAATTACTTCTGATGCAGGTACAGAACGATTCAGCAATCACTCAGGTTACAGCATGACCTTCAAATGGTCTGGCGACTATAAAGATGACACTCCCAAAGACTCTTCGGGTAGACGACGATGTGCCATACTAGCTCTTGACGCTAGAAGGTTCCCGAAGCCAGAAGAACAGTACACAAAGGAGATGGTAGATAGGGAACTCAATAAGGTACTCTATTTTGTATACTTTAACGTTTGAATTACTTTATCGTTACATTTTTTAAATTGCCTATTATGGGCCCATCCATAAATTATTACGTCACGCGGAAGTTGAGTTCTCTACGAAGTGTGCCATTGTGTGACAAGAGGTAGAATGGGTCTTAAATTTCGTGACGTCATATTTCAATCTTATTTATCTAAGCATGGAAATGTCAAATTTGGAATGTGAAGGAAAAATTCAAAAATTCTACTCAACTAATTTAAAAACTTCTGTTTTTATTTAACAATTTTTGGATGTAAATTTTAAAAAAATATGTCCATGTGTATCAGAAATGTGATTTGCATGACAAAGACGGGAGAGAGCTACAAAAATCATGAAACTCTTGTGACGTAATTAATGAATGGCCCCTTATACAAATATCCCTGAAATTATATTTTGAATACCAATAAGAATAATGGCGCTCTCTATATTATACCAGTAGTTTGTTCAAAACGAATTTATATGATGTACGACGACGTTGTGACGCAGCGGCATCGAACCTACCTTAAAGCCACAGGTCGCGGGTTCGATTCCCGCTCGGAGCAGATGTTTGCATTGGCCATACAAACATGTTTTCCGGTCTGGGTGTATTTGTCATTGTGTATATTGCCGAACCCCAGACACAGGATATGACTATCCTAATGGGGACCGTTAAGTGTAGCGTTTATTTATTACTGTGTAGCGTTTATGATGTAGCACCCAATAATAATATTTAAAAAAATACTTAGGCGTATACGGGATTTTCATTTTACTCAACGGGAAATGATATCAATTACCCCGGGATAGCAACTGGGAATTGGGGCTGTGGGGCCTTTGGGGGCAATGCTCGTCTTAAATCACTTTTGCAACTGATGGCCTGCGTGCAGGCGGGCAGGCCCATGGCCTATTATACGTTCGGAGATATTGAACTACGGGATGATATCAGAAGAATATACTATATGCTAGTGGAACGTAATTTTACTGTGGGTAAGTATTTCATATGTAACATATTTTTTATGTGACTTTTCCTGTCTGTTTCCTCTTGCATTCACGAATTTCTTGTTTGATGGCTAATGATACAATTAAATATGAAAGCGTTAATCCTAGCAGTATAGTCGGCAAAAGATTTATACGTAATAAAATAGAATGTTTTTTGCTATCCGCCTGATGATAAGTGGTTGTCTTAGCCTATGACCGTTTGCAACACTTGTGTTACTCGCGCGTTGCCAACTTTGAGATATTGGTTCTTGAATCTCCTTTGCTCAGTAAATACACTAGATACAGTGTCCTGTAAACCGAAATGCAGTAATGCGAAAAACACTATTGCTTTTGAGGTAGAATATCTGACACTGGGGTACCTACCTAGCCGGCCTCTTGCAATAAAAGTCATACCACCAATAATTTAATTAGTTTTTTATGTATGAGGAATTGAGAACAATGCCCTTGAGAGTGCTAGGTAATAATTTCTATATTCTAACTAAAATTATAAATGGAAAAGTGAGTTTCGTTTGTCTGTGACGCATTCACGCCTAGTCCGCTAAAAGGATTATGAAGAACTTTAGTAAAGATATAGAGGGACAGTGAAAACGGCTATAAGCTACTTTTTGTCGTAGAAACAAAACTTTTAAGATGTGAAATAGGAAAGGGTTTGTATGGGCAAACAATTATTTGTATATTGCATTAAAGTTGCCTCATAAAATCTACATTCACTCCGGCAAAAGCTAGTAATATATAAGCTATGACAGCATCATTTTTTAATATTTTTATTTTTTTAGGTGATCTTTATAAAAAAATTCTAGAGTTCTGCGCGTCTGATGTCGCGAGAACCAATTTGTATCCGTATTTAGAAGATAACTTAGAGAAATAGAAGCTGTATTGAGAATTAACGAAAATAAAAGTAATTGTAAAAATTGTTATTTTGGCAAAACTCTTATGTTTTCTCTATCATCGAAAGAAAAATGTTAAATAAAACACAGACCTAATATAATTAAAATTATTTATTATCCTTCCTCATATTTCTAGCATACTAAACGTAATAATGTATAATAATAAATAATTGAATAGTAATTTAGTTTTGAAATATTTCAGCAATATACATATTAACATGATTAATAAGTAAAAAATTAAACCGATAATGCGTAGTAGGCAAATTATTGTATTAGTTTCATAATTTTGTAATTACTATTAACGAAATATTACTACACAATTTTGCTAGACTAATTAAAATTAACGTACACAAATTATATATTAACTAGCGACGCTTCAAATAAGTGTATTCTTTCATTTTTATAATTCTCTTAAATTACAACTTTGGCGAAATATAACAATTTAATTATATATGATTTATTTCAACAGCCTAGCTATCAAAAGATGGTAACTTCTTTTTAGTTATCAAATCTTCGCGCTGAGACATTACATACAAAATGGATTCCGTATTCATAATATTGCGGTCGTTACTCAATTTGTTTTATATGAATGCAATTTGAACAATTATCCTAAAATATTTAATATATGGTTCTTTTTGAAAACCGATATCCATTTTATATATAAATGTTTATTGGTAATACAAATTGATTTTATTCTCTTTGCGCTTCGCTGTTACCTATATTGGTGTATCATCTCATAATACAATGCGGCAGATAGTTCAATGACACATTATTAATTTATCAATGTTTCCAAGTATAGTAAAGCAACTTTAAGAACTTTTTCGAATAGTAGTGATCGTTTAATCTTGAGATTTGAATTCGTCTTAATAATTACTTTATCTGTACTTGGAAAGTAAAACCGAGTAACTAGCTAAATGCCTTCCATCGAATTTCTTCAATATAATTAATACTTTTTCGTTTCGTATATAAAGTTTTAAATTATTTGAGGAAAAACGACAGACGGTTTGTACTCATCAAAACATCAAAGGTAAGTATCAGCCGCGCTTTACACTTGAAATAATTCTAATTTAAAAACATTCATAACCGCCGACTGTAAAACACTTACTTTAAAATAGGATGAAACTGATTCCAGTATTCAGTGTAGCTTATAATTAACAACATATTCATATACATCTTTACAGATTTCCTGATAATAGCAACCGATGTGTTATTAATATTCAATAATTCAATAATTTATATAATACAAGTGGCAATAAATCATTTTATAGCCGTCTCATTTCAATCCTCTTATTTAATTTGTAGCAAATCTATGGTATATAAAACTATATAATTCAAAACATAGGGCGTTTCGACAGAAGCGGTTATTTGAATTATCTTTTAATTAAAAACATTTTTTTTCTTATATAGATCGCTATTATTTTTTTTTCTATAATTAAATTGAAAAAGTTTTAAGTGTAAAATACACTTGAATAAGATGTTAAATGTACAATTTGTCTTACCATTAGATTTTTCGAGCAAAACGAAACGGTTATGAGAGAAAGTGTAAAGGGTTCAATGGACGATCTTTACAAGCGTATATCACAGACACCTGACGGTGTCCTTTTGCTAAGCTATTCGTAAACAGCACTGCTCTGTACAAACATCGTCATTTTATATAATATATTGTGCAAGTGTCCTAAATAACATCTTTGTATTATTTAAATAATAAAAATCTTATACATAACAGGGCAGGCTGTTTACCCCTAAACTATTCCAACATAAGTTATCCAGAACAATGTATGGGACAGTATTGTTTGAACACCATCAAACTGTGCATACAAATGTGATCCGAATAATATTCTGTACAGGGATCAGAATGGCGTGCACAAATTCGATTGATCGATTTCGTCCCTATATATTGAAAATGTACGCTTTCTTCTAAGACTGGAAAGACAAAGCATGGTTAATGTACGGGTTGAAAATGTATAAACATAGAAAAACATTCTTTTTGGATTAATAACAACATCATTATAGTAATGTTTTAGAGTGAAATATACAATTATACATATAAAAATGTCTTAGAGGTCTGTGTTAGTGGAGGTACACGAACCATGCTTAGTCTTTTCAAGTGCGTATGTTTGTCTATATTGTTAATGATTATGAATCTCTTAGCATAAACACAGCGACACCCTGTCACCCGCCCGAGAGAACCTGGGCAAAACGCTAGTAAGCTCCTAAATTAGATATGACGTCATAATATATGTAATTATGTATGTACACTCTGGAACTATAAACGTTTCCTGTATCAAATCCATCTCGTTTGAATTATTTTTTGGCAGATGCAAAGAAAAGTCCCTATTAATTTAAATTAATTTTTATTTAGCTTTGAAAAGTATACCGACAAATTCGTACCAAGTTTCACATACTTATCATTTTTAATTTCACTTTAGTCATATTAGTTCATAATATAATAAGCCTCCGTTAATTTAATATCAAATAACAGAATAACTTAAATTAATAATTAAATCTTATATTATATTTCATAAATCGATATACTGCTTGTGACAATAATACGACGATGCAATATTTTGAGAGATTCGGCTCAAAATCGAAATTTGCCTATTTCAAAATGTAGGTGTCCAGGGCGTATTAAATTTAAGATAATAATACTAATCGTATAAAATATTGACTGTTTTATCTTGGCATAAGTTATAAGCTGCATAATAGGAGATAATTTTTTAGTGATTTTACGGACGGCGCGTTTTTTAAAATATTTTCGACGCTACACCGGCCCTAAATAGAAACGATGTACCGTCAGCAGCGGAATAATTTATCAACTATATGTAGACTATATAATTTCCACTAAATTAATTTAAAATCCTAATTTAACCAAACGGTTATACCATTCATAATTCATGATCTACGGCTCTATACCAATAGATTGTAAATCTTATTAAAATCTAAATAGCTAAATCTACAACAAAAGGAAATGCAACACGAAACAATATTCTGGATAACTTATTAAAAACATTTTTTTACACTATCTTTTGTAAGGGTTACTTGTAGTTTTTTACACAGAATCATTTACCTAAATTATTTAAATACAGAAGTATTTAAACAAACATACAATTATTTAAAATACAAACGTTCATATGTTTATCTATCTAAAACTTTACGGTTCCAAGAGAAAAAGATTAGAATATAATTAAGTAACCATAAAATAAATGTACTCATAGAATAAGTAAAGAAGTGCTTGAAGCTAAACTATGCTAAGCGATAGAAAACATAAGTAAACGAGGGAGATATGACTAGATCTTTTCGTTACTAGGACCTACGATTCATAAAAGCACTATGCGCATCTCTCCATATCTTTATTATATATAAATAGATATATAATAATATACTTAATAATTTCGAAATCTAACTTTTGTTTATTCTCAATTGAATATTGGCAATCATCTTACTAACTAGACTGGTCGGTGCTTAGTAATTTATCAATAAGTCATGACGACACGATTGTAATGCGATCGACAGAATGAGGACGTGTCGTGGGCATTTATCGTGTCGTATATTGCACCGACTAAAGGCCTACTATAACACCTCAATAATCCGCTTTCAATTCTCATGTCGTCACAATTCGTTCGATGAATTCACAATATCCTAACTGATTTCAAGGCTACGCGAGCGCTACGACGAAGTAAGTTGCGAAAGATATAAATATATTATAAAATTTTTAGAAGTTAAATAGTATTTTAATTCGATTTCGTAATACTAATATGTTTTGATCGACTTTACTTAAATTTGTCTGTGATGACATGAAATGTTATGCATTTGTGACGGTTTTTCTCGCGGTTATTAATTTATTTTAATATTTTATGTTAATGTTTCTTGTAAATATGCAAATAGTTGGTATTAGTTGTGACTAAGACTTGGAAAAAAGTAATTGATGAAGAATGTGAAGTTGCGGATCTAGTTTGAAATAAAAAAGCTTATTTAGTTAAGTCGCGAATGACATGAAACATGGGTATTGGTACGCTACAATAGTGACGAGAGAGTATAAAAATTTGCGACAGACTACAGTGGACCCGAGAGTGAAGCGGCGCGGGCGCCGCCGCCGGGAGGCCGATGTACGACTAGTCTTCGTACCGCCATTCTCTGACTTCATATATCGGCTGTATCGACTGACATAGCACTGAGGTGATATAAATATCGATTTGGTTGCAACCGTCAATAGTCAGCGAACGAGGGACGAACTGAGAAAGTTCGGCAAAATCTGCCTACATGAAAAACATTTAGATACTTTTAAATAATTGCAAAGCTTACCCTGTATCCTAGAATCACTTTGTGGGCGATCATTTTATAATTCCGAGCGGTTAATCTATAAGAAAAGATTGCTCTGTTGCAATATTACAAGGGGAATTTAAAATTTTCATCAGTATAAAGATATAAGTACACAATATCATTAGTCGCTCGAACTTCGCCGCGGAGCGTGTCGAGGACTCGAGCGTTTTACTACTACTTTACCCACGAGGTGATATAATCGTTATTCGATATATACTAAGTATACGTGTTCCGCTTTGGCAACGATTTAGTCTGTAACCTAACAGCGCATGGCGAGACGTGGCGTAGACCTTTCACCGCCGCGCTCTTTGCTGCTGACAGCGCTGCACTCCACCTTCGACCCGAGCTGACCCTATTCATAACATAATACGACTACATTTCCTTTATCCGCCCTTAACTCGTCCCGATGCAACGATAAAACGTTGGCGTCCGTCGCTGACTTATAGAACTCGTCGCAATTATCATTGTGTCTAAAGCTACTCCAACAAAATGTTGAAATAGGTTCTTTATAAACGAGACCACGTCGCGAGTAATTGAAATCGGTAACATGTTTACATATTTTAATAGGAAAACTTAGCATTTTAAAATAGAATGCTAAAACGATTAAAAAAGCGTAACAATATTGCACGAAAATGAGTTAGAGAAAAAACTAGGTACCTTAACGCTTTAAACGAGATTGGTACAATTCATAATCATCGTTACAACTTACTTGGCTTATTAATAAATTAAACGCCTAAAACTAGAATACTATATCAATAATATAATATAATTATTTTGTGTAAATATAAAAATCTATGTCTTGTGGTGTGAGTAATATATTTGACTAGAGGCGAGCGGCGGCAAATATGTCGCTACCGAACGCGGTAAGCAGGAAATCTTAACGATACCTGCACACAGAAATTAGCAAGTTTTAATAATAGTCTCTGAAACTATGCTAAACATATCAAAAAGATTTTGACTTGAAAAAATTGTAATTTTTTTTATTTTTCATACTGAGTACAAGTAACATAATATAAGAATTCACCTCTAAAATAACACAATAATATTGGCCTAATGTTTGCAATTAAAAATTCTATTTTCTGTGTGCGGCTACCCTTCCTTCGAAATCTCGATACGTTTAGATGTAAAATATAGAAATACTTGTTTAATTTACAGTGAAAACTTTTTTGATCGGATCCTGTTTTTGAGCGGACGGAGACTTTTAAATTGTGAATTTTAATAAAAGAAGGATCTACAACGAAAAAACGTTTTTGCTTCTAATTATTTTTTGTTTCCGATACTTAAAAGTATAGTTTTTAGGTACCATACTTATGAATTATCAGAGAATATTCATGTACAATATTTCTACATTACACACCTTACGTCGGGATCGAAGGTTTTTATATATATTTTTATAAATAGTGCTAACAATACGAAGCCATGAAAGATGATTTTGGCGTGAGGAAAAGATATGTGAAACTTTAACAGCTCTTCCTTTACTTCACGTCAAAAATATTTATGCTCCAAGACACTCTTTATAAAAATAGAATTATTTATGCCAAAAACGTTTACGCCAATCTACGCTTTATATGCTTCCAGTTACGGTGGTAAATGGCACATACATTTTTGACCGATGTTTTAAAGCTGTTGTTTTTTACAACGGCACACCGGGTTACAGGACCCGCCCGCGCGCACGCATTAACATCTAATGTATCTCATATTATAATATCTTTATATTGGTACGTTTTGATTATGAGTCTATGTTTTTTCTGTAGAAATTACGCTAGTATTTGTAATGTGTATCGCACCCCCACTGTCGACTCCCCGGACGTATAACACTGCTTTAACACCTTAACATGTATAGATTACATATGTTAATATATAGACACACACACACGAAATAAATATATGGGGACGAACGCTCTTTGAGAATTGACGTCGCATTTCTGCTAGTAACCGCCCGCACATATATAAACATTTTTAATCTGTACAATTTTCTACTACACACCTATATAATGTAGGCATTTGTTTTCTTGGTGGCCATAACTGTTAAATATTAATAGAGTTTGGCACGTACGAGAACCGTCCCCAATAATGTATTTTACTAAAACATTGAAGACTACCTACAACACTTCTAGATATAATCGGTAACGAATTCCGACGCGCCAATGTATACTCTAAACAGTTTATATTATTGTCTTTACCTGGATATCTTAATATCTTAAAACCTGTAACAACGTATTTATACACATTCGGATTCTTAAAATGGTTAGTATAATCTTATGTTGCAGAATGTGCTTCTTTATCTCCATATCGGAACAACGTGAAAATGATCTTAATACTTTAAAAATGTCCTTGGATTATTTTTTATTAAATACGTTACTATAGCTCGTTTAGTAAGTAGAGTCACAGTTTTAAGAGAGAAAGCAAATAAAATCAGACCAAGCACGATTCTTATTTTGTTACCTCTATTATTATACAAGTATGCGGGCAGTGTTTAAGAGCGTAACAATTAATATGCGTAGACGGCCTGTACAATCCATTATTTTGATATTATATTTTTATATCACAGCCCATTTTGGAATTTACAACAAACAAAACATAATATTTCAAAATGAAGGCCTTAAGTAGTCAGTAAAGTTGAAGTGCACTTCGCTTTGTACACGGCGTTATATGAACATTTAATTTAATGTCAACAACATTGTGTTTATTTAATTTCACTAACATGTAGGTGCGGTGCTGAGCTGACCGTCCAGAACAAGCTTTCAAACTTAATATTAATATATTGCATATTATTCATAAAATAAACAAACATTTGAATATAATATAGATAAATAAAATCAACATTTGGTTTCCTTTTTAATAATCTGATTTATTTAGTTCTAAGACTTTACACACCCTCCAAAAGGTTCAGCTCAGCTTACTAGCTTATCCATTACACTCACACCGATACAATTTAACAAAAATATAGGACAATATACTCCGTCAGAGCACTTATAAGTTATAATAATATCTTAGGTCGTACGGCGGGGAGGCAGCAGTGTCCGCGAATGCCGAGCGTGGACGCCATCTTTGTTTTAGTCTACGGCTAACGAACTCAACGTAGAACGAATCGCGCCGAAGACTGTCAGCGCCCTCTACACTAAAAACGAAACAACAGAACGGAACAAAGATGCGCGTCACACCCGAGCGTTACAATTTATGCAATATACAATAATTAAAAATACATTTTTCTTACTCTCAACTTACTTAATAAATTCAGTTTGGCTTAGTTCAAGCAAATAACTAGTATAATAAATTTATGTTAAAAGTTTTCAGTTAAATATTAAGTACTTAGAAGTAGAAGTATGATTACGAATGACAAAATTTTTTATAACGTGTCATTTGATAATAATAATAATTTAATCAAAGTTAATAAATTGTATATATAATAATATAATAGAGTAATTTAATGATTAATCCATAATGATAAGAATGAAGCTTGACTACGCGTTGATCAATAAATTACTTTAACTAATATATAGTATACGCGCCGCGAGGGCTTGCATATTTCTTTAAGTAAGTCATGTAGATAATGATATTTACTATACAATTAAATTCCTTAGAATTTTTGATAATACGCAAACGTGCGTACCGCGTGCACATGGGACCAGCCGGGAGACCTCTGAAATGGAAAATAATAATTTTGAATATTTTGACTTGCTGATAAATTTATCAGCTTTTGTAGTAGAGCTAAGCTTACTTATTTTTCGGCATGTATTGGTTGGCCCTAACGAGCACTACTCTTTCACAGAATACCTGCATGAAATAGCACTATGCGTACTCCTGAGCTCCGCCCAAATTAGTATGCGCGCCGGTGACAAACTATTATCTCCATTGTCTTCCTTTTCTGTTCCTTCCACCTTCCCTTTGGGTCTATTGGGCTATACGCATGTGACAATATTGTTACAAGCGAACACAGGCTACCGTTTCTGCTTACCATCACTATCAGACAGGCATCCCTTTTCTATGCCACCATTTATTTGAAGAAATTGCCTGAAGAAATACTTGTTCATATAAAACATCATTTCAAGCAAATCATGACTTTGTCAACGAGATATTATTGTAATATAATAGTACTAGCTAGATAAGTTCGGTTCGCCGGAGATTTCATCACGGCAAACTTTTAAAACACTTATTTTTTATTTATTAATTAATTTATTTCTTTGTTTATTACCCTGGGTGGTGCCTGAGCACGCGGGGACGGTGTTGTGGGTTAATAAGGCCGGTGTGCATCCTTTGGCCGTTTCAGCTGAACCTTTAGCCGCTTCATACCAATTTGAAAGCCGTTCATCGCCTGGATAGCAGCTTGGGCTGACGACGGGTTGTCAAAAGAGACAAAGCCTAGAAATGATAAATGATAAACTAACAATAGTATCAACTGATAAGATTTTTTTAATAAATTCTTTAATAAAACTTATTGAATATAAAACTAATGTGTATCTATTTACCGAAGCATTTGCTTTGATTAGTGGCACGGTCAATGAAGACCTTGCTGCTGATCACATTCCCAAACGGAAGGAACATTTGCATCAGTTCAGTATCGCCGAACTCTTGTGGTAAATGATATATGAAGAGGTTGCAGCCCTCGGGCCCTGAGATGGAGCAGCCTGGAAATACGAGAAAATCTTTAAAGAACTCAAAAATCTGTCCATGAACACCAACATTGAAAAGAATAAGACAACACATAGTAAGAAAAGCTGATCACCTAACGAAGAATTAGTTTCTGCAGTGTCTGGAAGTAAAATATACAGAACATTTACACATCAATAAGCACAGTAACTAAAAATACGACACAGTAATGTAATAGTTATACAATTAACGAGTTGCACATAAATGCGCATCACAAAGCTTACTATAGAAACACTGTACAGTCGTGCGATATTCCAAACAGACATCTATTAACACAAGAATATGCAACTGGTTACGCAACAAGCTGGTTAGAACCAGAGACACAAAATAACCACTTTAATATAGAAACAGGATTTCATTTCATATTATTAATAAACTGAGAACACAACAGTCAAAATTACCAAAACGACAAGATCCAAGTAGGTGAAATTTAATTTTTAGAAGAAGTATTTGAGTTGTAAAAGCATAGTATACACTATTGGAAGAGACGTTAGAAAGTTAGTAACATCGATCATTATTGAAACAGTGTTATTCTTTAGATTCAGAGTCTAAATTAGACGTGGAAATCAGCTAGAGCTTCACTTCGGAGCTCAACTTACCTTCTCTCTGCGCAGGCGCAATGGTTGATATCGGCGGTGGGATGGGCTGCGGAAACTGTCCATAAACCGCTGGGTAAGCTGTTGAACATTAATTTGCACATTTACACAATGAACACCTATCTTCTTGCGTGTACATCATGCATTAGATACTAGACCAAAAATGTAATCAGAGAAAGAAAATAATAAAATCGTAGTGTATTTAAAAAAAAAATATTTCATTTTTTTTTAATTCCAAAATGGGTAAGCTCTTGATCTCCATCGAACGCGAAGGCATATCTGAGGTCTACGGTGGAGCGAGCTTACTCATAATAAAACCTATGTACTCGCACCTTGAAGAGGTTCAGGTTGTATGCGTTCGGAAATACAGACGCCGGAAGAGCATTCCACTCTCTGGCCGTGCGAATTATGAACGAAGATCGAAAGCGTATAGTTCGAATGTTGGGTATATCGAACAGATATGGGTGGTTACCCGCAATGCGATTGATATCCCGGTAGTAAAATGGCGATGGCGGTATCACGGTATGAGATTATAGAGCTTATCAGCACACTCTCAAAGTAGAGTCTTAGGAATAGTAAATATGGTGATGATGATTGAAATTATAGAGGTCTTCACTGTTTGTAAAGAATTTTTTATATATTTTGTATTTCTGATTACATAATTGTCTTAAAAACATTTACAGTAAAGCTTACAAAACCTATATACGGGGACATATAACAACATTTTTTTTTTCAAACGTGGTGTTTTGTATATATACTAATATTTATTGTGTGTATGTTATTTTTTAAGTTTTAATTATAGAAATTACTACATACATAGTATATACTATGGACAAGCCCTTCCATACAGACAAATGTTAAATACTCGCTGACACTCCCTCACAAATTCAACACCAAGGTAATGGAAAGAAGTTAGTCACACGCTAACTTCATACGGTTATGTTGCAAGCTTGTTAATAGCTTCGTTTCGTTGCGTTGGTGTTGAATTTATGAAGGAGCACCAGCGAGTCTTTGACATCTAGAATGTATGGAAGAGGCTGTTCATAGTAAGTAAATAGTAAGTCTATACTTTTAATATATACAAATATAATTATATATAATAAATTTGGTAACAATACACCGTATAAAACAATCATATAATAATTATAATATACTTAAAGAACATCAACAGCTGTACTCGGATAGCAATATATACATATGTGTATATAGGTAGGATAGGTTTTCTTGCAGATATATATTTTTATCAAATACAAAAAATTGTGTTAAAAATAATTTAGCTTGTATTCGATTGTAAATAGCTTTTAAACTCAGTAACAAATCTTTAAATAATAGTATAATACTGTTATCAAATATAGATATAGATGTTACTTTGACATTCTTTATTATCTTTATGTATTATCATTATTTTATTTTCTTTATTCATTGATGCTATAAATGTTCAAGGGCTGTATTTAAATTTCTATATTTGTTTGAGTATCTTAAATATATGGTGTTGGCAGGCAAATTTGAAGCGTTATTTATTTATGTCATAATTACTGCGTACGTCTCTTGAGTTTAAAGAATCTTCCATTCGTTATATTTTAATATAGATTAAATTTGTGACATTATTATTATAATTTTTCGTTCCTCAAATTAATGTGTTCAGAACACCAGCAAATATCTTTTTTTGATGTTAAAAGAATATTTGTAATTAAATTAATTTTTAAAAGTTTCCTAAATAAAAAAAATATTAATATAGGTTAATCAATTTCTCAAGTGAAATGACCGTAATGAAAGTCGAAATTATTTTTGAAAATACGGAATAAATTCTGGTCAAATGTCTGCAACATGAATAAATAAAACAATAATTTCTTCAATTGGTAAGTTATCAAATATGAATTTACTTTTGTTAGAAATTTTAGGGGTACCTGATTTACTTATGATGTTTGTTTTACAATTTAAATATTTATCGAAAACCCTTTTCCGGGTTTTGTATTAGAGAATCTATACAAAATCTTAGCATCGTGTTAGGGCTGTGTGGGGGTTTCAACTATATCCATGACAAACGCAGTGTTTTAATATCAAATATAAAATAGCTATACTAAGTCGATTTATAAGCCTTTTAAAATTAACACACGATTGCTTTTTCTTATAAATATCACTATATAAATTACACATTGTGACTAGCAACTCGCTACGCGACACGGTTTCTTTTCGTTGCTATTGAATTATGTATGCAGATTAGTTTAATAACTTTAAACTGAATGAATTTAATAACTTTAAACTGTTTTTTTTGTATATGTATATATGGTTACATAATAAATACATACTACAATAAAATTATAGCGGAGGTGATTTAAAGCCAGTTTGACACTCATTCAAATAACAAATATTTATCTAACACGAAAAGGCAGTGTTACATTGAGCGCACATTGATCTTGATCGAACGACAGTTTAGACGTTATCGCAATTCTTTGACATATTTCAGAAAATATATAACTTTCATTATGAAAACGACTAAAATATCGTACGATATCTGTAATGTACGGGTACATCCAAGCGTTACTCACCGACGCCGGGGAAGGGCTGCATGCTGGAATATGCTGCATGCTGCAGTGCTGCCTCGCCGTTAGGTATTCCCTGCGCTGTGACGGGGACAGCTGAAATATTGGAATGATGTTTTCAGTACATCATAAAAATCTTAGTAATAATTACTAGAAGTGGTATATCTGCGTGACTTTGTCGTCGCAATTGTGACTTATAAGCCACGAGTGACCATGTATAAGCGTCGTTTATTCACTTTGCTTATCAAGCTGTTCAATATACAATACAATACGTGCAAGTGCACGTAGCAATGTAAATCTTACGATATCGTCGTGCTCTGTATAGGAGTACTATGCAATAGTGATAACTTGGCTTTGGATGAGAAATCTAGCCGCAAGGCGGCGACATGTGTTTCGTTAGTAATAAGCAACATTTCTAGTACCCTAACCTTTAAGATTTCTGTTGAATTGAGAAAAAAATAAATGTGACAGTTTAGTTTCTTTTCTTTTTCCGAAAATTTGATTTGATGATGAATGACGAACATTGGCTCATATATTATACTCACGCCCAGTGAATGTCTGATGAATGCCGTTGGTGTAGACGGCCTCTTGCGGTGGGGGTTGTCCGTTGGCAGTTTGCGCGGCCATATTGAATCCTGGCATGGTTGGCGATGGCAAAGATGGCAAAGCGCCATTCAGCGGCTGACCGCCCGTTCCTATCGCCAATCCGGTAAAATTGTCTGCAATAATAGTAATGGTGGTTACTTTAATATAAATTAATAGATAATTTGATCTACTGACTATATTCAGTATTAAACTCATAAAGGTCTCACCAGAATTAGGTGGCACGACAGAGTTGGCCATGCCATTAAGCGCGTGTGACGCGAGCGCACTCATTGGACTTATGTAGCCCTGCGCAGTTGCTGCTACCATGAGCGCTGCTTGTTGCTGTAATTTTAATTTATTATTAATAATATCTATATTTTAAGGTGACTATAAAAAATATTATTAGTCTTAAACTGCGAACAAGCGACTGGGCCACGTGGCTATGCACTCAACTGATCTGGTAAATTTTTTTAAAACGTAGTGTAACCAAGTTGCAAAAACCTTCAAAAGGTGCCAATAAATGTTTCTTTGTATAAATTTTGTTATTCTTAGACACCATCTTATGGCCATGATCATTAAAAATTGGTGATAAAGGAATATTCCTATCATTTTTTGCAGGTCTACCGGTTTAGGGTATATTGTGAGTAAAGCAGTTGCGGTACTATACAACAGCATAGGTTGTATAAATATTAACGTAAATGAGAAAATGTAATGTATTATTGTTTATGTGCTCATTTTAAGTGTGGCACTAGCTTAATTGTAATGCTCTATGTAGGATTTGCATTTAGTTTTTCATCAAATTTCGAGTTAAAATAGTTCTAAAAATTTTCGTATGAATCATCCGGTTCAGCAGTACACTATTACATTATGGTATTATACATAAAATACCGATTCTTTCTATAAGTGTGAGTGGCTAGCGAGAGTGTGGGCCTAAACTCTAATCCGCTCTGTCTCACCCTTTCTTCTTTCATTCGGTCGACCAGGATGAAACAAGAATTTGTCAGCCATAGTTATAGCTTTTTTTATCTGTAAGTATACTTACTTGTAGATCAACCTGCTCAGTAATGACCTGAGCATAGGCTCCGTACGCTCCAAATTGGTTGAACATGAATGGATTCAAAATGCTCATGTTACCGGCCATCTGCTGCATTCGGCGCAATTGACGTTCCTTCTCCGTGTCTGCGAATTTTACTACTAGGCTCGAAGATGCGCCCTGAAACAATGAACAATATAAAGAATTCTTCCAGAATGTTTATGTAGGTGTTTATTGCACTGACTAAATAATTTTGAATTTTAATAAATTAGATGACTTTCGTTGTTAAATTTTATTAGTCGTGGGAGTCACATTGTTTTAAAAAGTTATGTAGCTCAGATTGTGCTTGTTAATACGATGGGTAGCAGTGGGGCGTATTGACTATTGGTTGCAAGTCCTTGCTATGTTTAAGGATTTAAAAATTTGTTTTTGTGCTTTTCGATATTAATATACATAAAAAAATTAATTAAATACGATTACATTTCGATTAAAGTATGTAAACAAAGTTTCATAATTTTTATTTGACTGATTTTGTTTCGCCGGTTCTTCGGTAAAGTCCTAACAGCTGTGAAAAAATTTAATAAGAGTAGGCAGAAAGGCGAAAAATTAAACACCAGCCATTTTAATATAAAAGGTCCAACTAAGCCAGTTTTTGTAGCTGAAACTCTGACTCAAAAGATGCAAAAGATTTTCTTTTCGGCTCGCGCGTTCCAAAAGGAACATGGATATGCTTTTTGTTGGACATCAAGAGGAACAGTTTACCTCCGTAAAAATGAAAACTGTCCACAAATCAGAATAGTTAACGAAGCGGACCTAGATAAGTTGATACATTGTAAATGACTAGTTCTGATATATCACTCTTTGACTTTAGTTTCTTATGTCAATAATGTTCTTAGTCTATTTTACCAATTTTTGCGGTCTTTATGGTTTTTTATATTTAGCTGTAGTTTTTATTTTACTATGTACATTTATACACAATCACTTTTAAATAATCATGTTTCACATAAATGCAAAAAATATGTCTACTATCACCAAATTTCAAGAAATTACTTTTTCCTGACCACGTCGAATGCTTATTCATTATTTAAAAATTTTGACGTAGTTATATATTTCCTTAAAATTTAATAGCATAACAGATGTATCGATTGATATTGACAATATTACTGTGTCAAAAAATTTTGTTTGCAGCGTAGAAGACTGCCGGCGGTTTGTCCCTTCTAGTTCTACTCGTTTCTCAGTTCTTACACAAAATATTCGCAGTATTAACCTCAATTTGCCTGGCCTGGAAGTGTTACTTACGAGATTAAAAATAAACGTAGACGTGCTTATATTAACTGAATGCTGGTTATCATGTGCGAAAGTTCTCCCATTTATAGATGGTTACCAAGCTTTTTCAACACGTAATAATATTTTACAAAATGATGGGGTAGTAGTTTATATTAAGCAAGATATTGTGTCTCTTGTTGAAGAACCACCCTTTATGGACGGAAATTGCTTGCTTATAAAAATCGGCTCTGATACTGCAATTTTAGGAGTATACCGTTCGCCGTCTTACGTAAACTTGCATCAGTTTCTTAATTCTTTAGAAAATGTTTTAAAACGAATAACTAACTTTCCAAATATCGCCATTATTGGTGATACTAATATTTCCATTAATTTTGGTAAACCACATAACCACATAGACGACTATTTAAATCTTGCCGCCTATTACAGTCTTTTACCTGCTCATTCTCATGTAACTCGCGATGCCAGTGGTACTTGTATTGATCATGTTTTTTTAAAAACTAAACATCCTGCAACCACCGTTGTTATTGAGGCTACTCTTACAGATCACAAACCAGTTTTACTATGTTTGCATAAAAAAATTATTCGCAATTATTCGGTTAAATCAATAACTACAACTAATTTTGAACAATTGCAAAAGGATATTGCAAATATCGACTTTACCTCAATCTATGAATCGTCCGATCCAAATATATCTATGAGTTTCTTCATAGAATCTATTGTTTAACTATTAAAAATAACACACAAACTTTACCGTTATCGGGACGTAAAAAAATTATTAAACCGTGGATTACGCCAGGTCTTCTACGTTGCATGCGAAATAGGGATAAGCTGCACTATGAGCTTAAAAAATCGCCGAATGACGAAATACTTACTATAACATACAGACAGAATACAGAAACTTTTGTAATTTACTATTAAGAAAAGTAAAAAGAGCATATGACAAGGAACAAATTACAAAAGCAGGTAACAACAGTAAAAAAGTTTGGCAGGCAATCAAAAATATAACCAATACCGCTAAAAATAAAATTGATCCAAATAATTTATTAAAACTATCCTTAACTCCGGAAGCATCGGTTGATGAAGTAAATGCCTTTTTGTTAATGTGGTAAGAACCTGTCAAAAAACATCCTGACAAATAACAACATTTTAAGCAACCCCTTCACTGACACTTCCTATCGAACTTTAAATTCTTTTGTATTGCATGATACAGACACTAATGAGGTAAACAGTGTTATATTGAGCCTTAAAAATAACTGTGCATCTGGTTGGGATGGCATTTCAAATTTATTTCTCAAAAAATACACAGAATACCTTGTCACTCCTTTGACCTCCCTTTTCAATCAATGTATTCGTGACGGAGTATTTCCTAACGACCTGAAGAAGTCAATAGTAGTCCCAATTTACAAGAGTGGGGACAGAGACCTTATTTCTAACTACAGGCCTATTTCCTTACTACCTGCTATTTCAAAAATTTTTGAAAAATTAATAAACTCTAGATTAATTAGTTACTTGGAAAGACATAAATTGCTGTCTGAAAATCAGTTTGGCTTCCGTAAAGGTAACAGCACATCCGATGCTGTGCACGCTGTTACTGACTTTGTTGTTACTAATTTAGATGGACGTAAAAATGTTTGGGTATTTTTTGGATTTGGCGAAGGCATTTGATACGGTCTCTGTCCCGCTACTCTTAAATAAGCTTGAATCGATTGGTATTAGAGGAAATCAACTGAAGTTATTTGAGAGTTATCTGTCAAATCGATATCAGGCGACTACTATTGATAAATATGTTAGTTCCGATCTCCCTGTAACTTTCGGGGTCCCTCAAGGTAGCGTTTTGGGTCCAACTTTATTCTTAATTTACATTAATCAGTTATGTTCCCTAATACCTACAAATGGTAAACTAATATCTTATGCGGATGATACTGTCCTTTTACTTTCTGGCAATACTTGGAAAGAGGTCTTCAAAAACGGCCAGAAAGCTTTAAACCTTGTAAGCGAATGGCTTAACAAAAATATATTGACGCTCAATACTGATAAAACGAGGTATATGACCTTCTCGATGAGAAGGTTAAATTCATTAGTGACGATTGATCTCCGGTTGGTGGTTCATAAATGTAAAGAGTATTATAATGGTGATAAATGTTCCTGTCCTAATTTACAGCCAACTGACGATATTAATTATCTGGGAATAGTTCTTGACTCGCATTTAAATTTTGCAAAACATATTCAATTGTTAAGTGGTAGAATACGTAAGCTTATGATAGTCTTTAAAACTCTGAGACATGTCGCCGAGCCTCAAATTGTTATCCAAACTTACATTGCCCTCTGCCACAATCGTTGATTTCATATTGTATTACTTCTTGGGAGGAGCCCAGTTACCACTATGAAATGTATTGAGGTTGCTCAACGTGCTGTTCTTAAAGTAAGCACTTTTCGTCCCTTTACGTTTCCAACTAATCTACTTTATCAGAAATGTGAAGTATTAACTGTAAGGAAATTATTTATACTCAGTATTCTTCTTAAACAGCACCGTAATATGACATATAATCCACAAAAAAATAAAAGCCGTCGGGAGGGCAGAGTTTGTGACGTGCTGAAAAAATTTCATACCTTTTTTGCCCATAGGTTTTACTGTTTTCTTGGCCCTTATATATATAATAAAATTAATAAAAGAATTGGTATTTATTCACTTAATAAAATAAATTGTAAAAAAAAATTACAGCTTGGCTACTGGGATTAGGATACGAAGAAACTGAAAATCTTCTGACGGTGCTCCGTTGATGTTAGTTATGTTTAAAAAATATATTATTTACATTAAAAATAATGATTTAAGATTAATTATTACAATTTCATGATACCTTTTTGCTTTATTTTAGATAATTCAGGTAGCTTTAACACACACCCTCTCGTACATACACACATGCAAAATCATTACACACACAGAGAGGATCTTTTAACACAATCCTAAATTTGTCATAATTATTTCCATTTTTTGCAAAGTAAGTTGTCACTTTTAATTTGTATTAAGTACCTATTTTGTATTTAAATATCTGAGGGGAGTGGCGCCGAATGCTGAAATACAAGTTTTTACTTAGTTTAGCAACGGATGCTATCTTCAATTGTATATGCCATTATTGTTGTATTGTAACTTGTCTTTGCATACACTGTAATGTACTTTTGGTCAATAAAGTTTTATTATTATTTATTTATTTATTTCTTTGCAAAGGTTTAGTTTTGGAGCCAGTCGTAGAAAACAAATAAGTATTAGTTAGGCTTTTTACGTTACATAACAATATTTCATTTACGTTTTCATGAAAACCCATATCAATTATATATGTTATTAAATATAAGCATTCAATGAAAACCAAACATCAATGCTTACTTTTAGTAAATAACATGGAAAATTATGAATCACATCTCATCGCTTCGGTGGAGAAAAGATTCATAATAAAGAAATAATAAACAAGGAAAAGTAAGCAGAGTAAACATAAATAAAACGGTACCGGGAAATATTTCAATTATCACTTAATTTAACGAAGTGTTGAAGGAGAAATAGCAATCTTTCATTACGGCCCTCACGATGGCGGAGTGCGATATGAATTTAGTATTTTTCGCACCCTTTCGGGGTTTTTTCGCGACTAATAAAAATGGCTGCTGACAAAAAGTAATTTTTTGCTAGTTCTTATAATTGTGTCAATTATATTTGATAATATTAGAATAAATTTGTGGCTTTGTTTGGGAATTAAATTTTGTTCTAACTTTGTCTTACTGAAAAGTTTATACATAACGAAATTAGTAAAACACAAAGTTAGAAAGATTTGAGTCTTTTTTCTAACGCTTGAAGAAATTATTCAAATGTTCCACAATCAAGAATCCAGTATAACGAAAAATATGATAATAAAATACGTACTTAAGGAAACAATTCGAGTTCGTGTAATATTTCGAGTCTGTCGCGTATAATAAGCGTTAAATCATGATAGATTTCCTGTCAAACCGTCTCGGAGAACTAACAACTATGTATATTGGGTGCTTTATAAGTAATTATATTGTGTAACAATTTATTTATTAATACTATATTAACGGGCTCAATAATTATGAACAAACTACATTTTAGAGGTATGATCTTACTCATTCATTTGGGGTATACTTAGCTGTTATTCTTCAATATTATAAATGCAAAGGTGAGTTTGATCGGTTTTTGTTTTTTTGGGAAGTTTTTACCGTAAAATGCTGAACCAATTATAATGAATTTTATTATCAGTTAAAAATGAGCTCATAGAGATGCTTAAGCCTGTAAGGGACAAAAGTTTGTATGGGGAAGCAAATATTTCTATGCAGCATTAAAGACGCCTTAATAGATCGTTACTTACGCTGGTTAAGTCGGGGGTAGTTTCTAGTTACAAACAAAAACACATAGCGGAAAATGCACATTTCAAAGACAAATTACGATTAAATAGATTACTAATGAATCTATTTTCCTATTAACTTGACATTTTAATAACTTTATATTGCGACAAAATGAAAACATTTAAAGCATTTAAACAACTGAGAATTACTTTGCGTCATTTGTAACTGTATTACTGTAAAAATACACTCGAGATCATTAACAAAACACACAAACGGCTTCAGAAAATGAGTCCCGAGCGTCCTTAAAAATGCAAGCGGCAGCCCGGAGGCAATTCTAGGGAACTACAATGCGGGAACTAGCGAGGCGCATTCATTATGTATTTGTGAAGCAAAAATATCGTTCCATAGGCTCGTGCGAGCAACAGGTCGCTACCCCGTCGATGCAACAAGTACTGGGCGGGCGTCCAAAAATGCATTGGACTCCCGCAAACTTCGCCAAAGTAATAGTTTCTCCACTCCCGCTAATTGACTCCGGTTTGAATGTTAAGTGGGGGTAATTTCGACTTTGCAATGCGTTTCGAGTGCACTTATCGTAATTAGATACTTTTATGAATTACTAGTATATTTTTTCAAAATGAATTTAACTTTTCTTTAAATATGTTTAGAGATCGGTATCATTAATTTATCGATATTAAAATTACAATTTAATACTACTTTTATGTATGTAGTTTACATCCTTGTGTGTTTTTATAGCAAATACCTTATATATGTACAAAGCGATGTTTTTTTTGGGTATCCAAAATAATTACTTTGTTTGTTTATGTTTCCCGAATTAACTCAACCGATCATCATGAAAATTCACATATGATTTAACAGGGAAGATAGGCTACTGTCATTCCAAGTTCCAAGAAGTACGGTTATCGAAAGAATAATTTTTTCGTTCGGGACGGTTTTCCAGTATTAGCTCCATTTCCACCAGAGCTGTGGGAGTATGCGTAACGAGGGATGTGTTTTTTAAGAACCAATAGAATTGCGTCCACAGGAGCTGGTGGAAACGCCTACATCGTTTCACAGCTTCGTTACTTCGCACATCTCTGGTGGAATCGCAGCGTAACATTTCTCGTACACGCAGATAAAGTTGCTGGTCGCCGTCATCATAAATAAGTTGCTTTATTTAAGGAATCGAGACGAATCCAATCTTTTGAAATTCAAAATATATTGTATTACATTATAGAAACAAGTTTCGTTAATGTTTTCTGAATTTTAAAAAACATAATAATATGTATTGTTTTCGAGAACGCAGCGCCGCATATCTGAATATTGAATTATTTAATACGATTATTTATTCGGAGTGCGATTCCATTGTTTGTGTTACAAATGTTTACAGTCAATATTGGCGGTATTTCGGCGCTTCGGTTTTAATTTTGAAAGTAAATTTTACTGTTGTCTTTCTGAATTAATTAACTAAAGTACGTGCATATTTTGGTGTGAGCTTTCTTATCAATTTAATTTTTAAAAGTCTCTGCGTTAATAAATAATATTCAATTTCAAATGTAATATTAATGTTAATTATATTCTGGAGTAAATGGTTAATATAAATCTTCGTTAAATTAATAAATTAAAGTCTTAATTAAATGTTGTAACATTGAAAAAATTTGATATATAATTATAGAATAATAATAATGATTATTTAAAATTGTAATAAATTGCACCATGGACTTTTTTGAAGATTAAAATTAATATTCATATTCTCCCGAAGAAGGATGCCGTCTGATGTAATATTAAAATATAGAAGTATTATAAATTGTAGCTTCCATTATTTTTGTTTCTTTGTCAGTTAATTGTCAAAAATTCATTGCGGCTGTGTAAGTTCAGTAGCCAACCTTAGGTAGGAGATGACAAAATAAATACAAGCGCCTTATGAGACCTTAGAATGTATCTCTAGTTGAATTGGTCTTCCACTCCTCATATTAAAATTTAATTGCAAAAGGCAATTAAGATAAAAATAACCTTTTTTATTGCTTGAAATTGTAAATAACTGTATTACAATTTATGGTCAACGACAATCATCTTCGCGTTCTATTATTAACTAACAATAAACGATGAAATATACGTATTAATACTATAATATCCCATATTAAGATGTTTGTCCAACATAAATATAGCGTTGATGATAGTAGGGATTTTATTACGTTCTCGTATCGTTCCCGTGGCGTCCCCGTAACGAGGTTCAAGGGGCCATCCGTTAACGTAACGTCCAATTAACTCCTTTAACTGTTGTTGCATAACTTCACTTTCGCTATGTTTAGTTTGTAATTTATGTATTTCGTAACTGTACACTTTGCAGTTTTGTTGTTGAATATTTGAACCTCGTTAGTTTTGTCCGAAATGTTAGTTTATTGAAACGATGTTTTCTGAAGTATTGTCTATATATATATTTAATTGGGTTTAACTTTATGAAGTTATGTGTTATGAAATGAAAATTGGTAACTCAGATGAAGTTTGGCTAATTGTTTTAAGCATCGTAGTGATTCTCGTCGAATAAAGTTATCGTATACGAGTTGGAATAGTTTATAAAGTGCCTCTAACCTGTTCGAGAGTACACGGAATTACAACTAAAACATACAGGCTTAACAACAAACTTACATAAAAAAATGGAGAAATACGAACCATAACTAAAAAACTCACAAGTATTAATTATTTAACAAAATATGAGCATATAATATTTTTTATGAAAGACCAAATCTTAAATCAGAAGAAAATTCCACTATCATTCGTGCCACTAGCTTGTTCACAACACTTGAAAACTCGTGAAAATTTATTTCAATATGAAATTATTTAAGTTTAGTTTCCTACAAAATTTTTGGTGTAGGGCACTGCGTCTGGATCGATCATGTTACTCAATCGATTACACACATTTATTATATTCATAGATATAATGTGTATTAGCAACAATTATCCATAATTCAAACGTTTCAAGACGAATACTAAGACGGATGATAGCAGTGTCTACAGAACAGGATGGTTTATGCGTACAGACGGCCGTCAGATCGTGATCAACAGTAAATAACGGCTTCCGAGACAGGCCTTCCTGTCAAACCGGCAGTTAATGGAGCAGAGCAGGAAGACTGGCGAACAATGGAGATGAGAAGGCGAGAGACATTCACTTGACACTACTCCATCGTATAAATACTAAATTTAACAGCTAAAGGTTTGAGGACTTGTTCTTTAGATAAGTTTTTTAATTTGTTTTCTTTTGAATGTATCAAATGATATATTATAAAGCACAATATTATAAAGACGAATAATTATATCTTTGTTTCACATAGTGTGAACTGACAAAGGAACTAATAAGCATATGGCTTGCCTGATTTTAAACAATCACCTTAGTCTACGAACGCTTGGTACATTTTGTTTTGTACTTTTTGATTTTTATTTTTTATTAAAAATATATTTATTTGCAACCAATATAACAACACATTTACAATGTACAAATCATGTCCACGGGGAACATTTGGTTTTGAATATTGGCTATGTTGAAAGTATAGAAAGTAGGTATAAATAAGACCCTAGTTCGAGCACTGTTAATAATGCCCAACCTCAGAAGCTCTGGCAATCCGATCACTACAGTAGTAACACAACACTACTGAAGAGTCATTTGTGACCTTAGTCCGGCTGCTTCAAACCACAGCTAAATATATCCCATTCAATTTAAGTTACAGTTAAAAATATATTGTCATTAAGTGTCGGAATTATTTAATTTTTTTTATGACAATTATTACCAGATATGGTTGTTAGTAAAAATTAATACATTACATGTATACGTATGTAAGTACATTATAAATGTATAATTTAAGATTAAAAAATCTATTTAACTTAATCTTTTATTTGACTACTTTTCTTTGACTTTCAGCTCGGACAGTGCACTTCATCAACTAGTTTCCAGTGAAATAGAATTAAAACTTTGCCTTAAAGACAAGAAACTTCAGAAGTCACAAAGAAAAAACACAATTTTCTAGTAACGACAAGTCTTCCTCGTCTTTGCCACCCTAAAAGGAATTTCTGACGAGATATTATGCTTCTGACAAATGTTTATATAAACCAGTCAAATAATCATTGCAATATTTTTTTTAAAAACCATAACATTACAGATACCATAAGCTTAACACATTTTGAGTTATAACTAAATTAAGTTATAGCTCTTGACATATTTTGAAATTATTTCTTAAAACGGTTCTCTGTGAGATGAGATGTTAGTTCAAGGTGAAAAACTAGTTATAAATATACAACATCACCTTACCGCCACAGGTCGCGGGTTCGATTCCCGCTTGGAGCATAATGTGTTTGTATTGACCAGGCAAGCATATTTTCCGATCTGGGTGTATTTGTCCTTGTCCTTGTATGTGTTTCCGGGCCCCGACACTGGATATAACTATCCTAATTAGAGTCGTTGAGCGCAGCGTTTATTTATTTATTTTATTTATAATTTATCCTACTATATATATACTAATATACTATCTGCAATCGGCTATGTTGCAAGTTTGTGATTAACTTCGTTTCGTTGCGTTTACAAAGGAGCACCAACGAGTCTGACATTTTGTCTATTGTAAGTCAGTAATGACTACAGCATAATGTTATATATAACTAAAATTCTTAAATATTATACTAGTATAAAGATTAATTTCACACAATATAAGTAAGTTTTAATTTGTGATACCTTATGTGTTCCTTAACGCGGTAACAAAGCAAGGCTGTGCATGATACTGATAACAAGTTGAAGCTATGTCCTAAACAATGTAACACTGTGTCTACAGTAGGAATACAGCACATGTGCGCTATATGGTGACGGTTAATAGCTACACGCAAGTGCTTGTCTCTTGCATTACGCCGTATTGTGTGAGATCTGTCCACCATGAAATTCTACACGGCTCTAGTTAGAGCATATTGTTGTGTGCTAATTATTGCTGGTGTGAAATTTCATAACAGTAAATAGTTTTGGAATGTTATTTCAGTAGGCATATTTAAAAATAAATCTACTTTAGTTTGTTTATTTAAGCCTTTATTGTTGATTCTAAACATTTACATATATTCAAACTCTAACACATCGGATTTTCAGTTTTAGTGATCAGCGTGTCTTGTGACACGTAGGCCTCTTCCAGCTGTTTCCATTCCATCCTGTTGTTTGCTATTATTCTCCAGATAAAACCTCCAAATTTCTTTATATCACCCTCCCATCGCTTGTATTGCTTTCCTCTTTTCCTTTTTCCATCCCTTGGTTGCCACTCTGTTATAATTTTAGTCCATTTTGATCTACTGTCTCTTGTCATGTGTCCGGTCTATCTCGATTTTAATTGTCTAATTTTTTGTAATACATTTGACACTGCGGTGGTACCTACCTAGCCGGCCTCTTGCGACAAAAGACCTACCACCAGTGTGGCTTATTGTACTGGTGGAATAATTT
This sequence comes from Hestina assimilis, assembly GCA_023373885.1. Lineage (NCBI taxonomy): Eukaryota > Metazoa > Arthropoda > Insecta > Lepidoptera > Nymphalidae > Hestina > Hestina assimilis. The sequence continues at coordinate 8,594,708 of CM041747.1, read as the reverse complement.
CTTCTGTGACAGAGATTATCTTAACAGCGGGCGATGGGGTCGTCACGTCCCGACGCCAATAACAATATGTGTAGATGTTCACAAAACCTATTTTATTATATTTTATATAAGATTTCTATAAGTAACCAAAGACTACCATAAATAATTACGAAATAAATGTATACTAGAACCTAATCGAGTATTAAGTCACTACAACTATTGACCAAACTGATATTGTTTATGCATAGCCACTACAAAGCTTTCACTAAGTAGTTTCTCGTATTTTATACATATAAGTAGTTGATATATAGTGATTATCACGGTTCGAAAGTGTATTGCAAAGCCTATTTATTTTGCAGGCAAGTCAAATAACAGTGAGCTTATAGTTTGATGTTCTGATTAATGTAATCATCGCAATACCGCAGATTCGCTCTCACTTAATTGAAACACAAATACTGAGGTGTGATCGGCCGGTTGAGATTAAGCGGCTCAAACCGGTTTAAACTAGACAAAGGGTGAGAATTATAAAGTGTCTATTAAGGTGTATTGACTTTAGTTAAATTCATCTTAATATAAGATTAAGATTGAAATAAAAATATATAGAAAAGTATTTTTGTAACTGAATATTAGTGAGACACGAAGCATGATGAGCGAATCTCACTCGGATCAAGGATCTCTGATGAGTACAAAATTAAGGTGTACCAATTTTTCTTTATTGCACAGAACCCCAATTCTTTTTCTATACAAAAGTAGCCTAAGTTACCATCTACCTTATAACATCAGCTATCCACCAGTAAAAGTCCCGTTAAACTTGGTCTTGGTTAGAGTTTTTATTTTAAAAACATTTTTTTAATTTTAAAAACATAACAGTATGAAAATGAGAAGCAGTTACAACAATCATTTTGGCTCTTTAATGACCCGTTACAGACTTAACTGAGCCAGATTTGTCGAAAAACCTCGCCGAAAACGCTTAACATTTCTGGGTTCGAACCGCCTTAGTGTAATTGCAGCTTTACTTTATTTTATTACGCCAAGAACCTTTGCCCGAGTCTAATACCTCCATATAAATGGCCGGTAGTGTTGAAGACGGCGCTTATAAGGCATTGTTCCTTAAAAGCCTTCGTTGTAAGCTTTAAGGTTAGTTTAACAAGGTATTATAAATAAGATGTGATGCGTCTTACATCAGTAAGTGCAACTATACTACTAATATAATAGTTCGTAATTAAATATTTGGATTATTGTAATTTGATATTGTCCATATAAGTAGAAAAAAGAAAAGGAATTAAATAAACTAAATAATATGAATTATGATTTTTATTTCAGACGCTAGGGCTTGTTTGTTAATTTTACCAATTGATAGAAGATTATTATTAATGATAGTCACATTTAGTATACATCTTTACCGTAATCATTATTATGGAAGTGCACTTAACGTGAATTCAAAATAGAGCACAAGACTTCCTATACTACTCTTTCAATTTTCGTTGAAAGCGCTTAAAAGAATAGCACAGCTGAAAGTGCACAGTAAGGTTAGCAAGCCGAAATCCAGAATGAAATTTTCATAGAATAGTAGGCTCTGTTTCAATAGTCATAAAGGCTAAAGTTCTCTGAGTACGTATGAATTATCTCGTGGCTTTCCAGGTCTTTGTATGACGTAGTTATACCGTTCTAAGTTAATTGGCATCTTTTAAAGTTTAGTCTAGCAATAAAGTCTAGGCCTCGCTACAGACCCCGCCACGGATTTGCGCTGAGCCTGTAAGATGTATCCGGTTTTACTACACGAAGCTTAGATGGTAGTTTTACTTAATTAAATTATAAATAAAAATACTCCTATATTTATAGTAATAATTAATAGACAATATAATTTATACAGAGATTTTTACTAAAACTAATTAAACTTAAAATAATAAGATGATTCCGCTCCATAGGGCTATAGATACTAGATTGACACATACTTTCTGTAAAAACAATTCTAAAATTCTCTTCAATAAATTAACGGTAGAAGGTTTAACATAATGCGAGAGTTGCAGGTTTTTATCTTGACTCCGTTAGGTTATTATCGTACTCATTCCTAGCACAAGATACACGCTTAGTTGGAGAGGAAATAGAAATATTAGTATTTCAAAACATTGCTAATATTCTTTATAAAAAAAATATTACCTGTTAAATTTGAGAACGTAGCAGGCGAACGCTGGAAGAACGTCGGAAATATCACTATGTATCATTAGAATATATGGAAAAATTAAAAAATAATTTAAATCGACTTTCAAAAGTATATTTTATTTTTAGTAATTTATTTTATTTCTGGAGTTTCCTGTCTGTTGTTTGATGGCTAATGATACAATTAAATATGAAAGCGTTTATCCTAGCAGTATCGTTGGAGATTTATATAAACAGACGGAGTTATTGGAAAAATATTTATACGTAAGTGGTAAGAGGTTGTCGTAGCCTATGAGCGCTTGGAACACTATCCGTTTGTAGGTGTCACTCACGCGTTACCAACCACGAGATATTGGTTCTTAAATCTGCTTTACCCAGTAATTTCACTAGCTACAGTGTCTTTCAAATCGAAACACTGTACTGTGTACTATGGTATACTGCTTAACGGTAGAATAACTGACACTGCAGTGGTACCTACCTAGCTTACCATTTGCAAAACCCCTACCACTAGTAACGAACTCAACAAATATTAATCTCAAAATTTAAGGATATTTAAGTTTTAAAAATAATATATTGAAAACTAATTCATTTATTTTCACGTCAATACAGAGCGTCCGATTCGACAAACGCTTATTTATTCGAATTTCGGTCTACAATAACTGCCTCCTGTATTATTCATCGTCCAATTATAGTAAAAGGAGTTTTCTGTTTCTTCCGGCGCACTTCGTAAGGGTCGGTTCAAGTAGGCTTGTTTAGTTCGAGAATTGCTTCTACCTCAGTATTTTCATTATTTTATACCAGATCAAACGTAAATTTATTTCCAAAGACTATCCTATTGTGTTCCTTTGATAGGCTTCGAGTATTGGTTTTATGTCAATTTCGGTAATTTTATAATACCCATTGTACTGTTAAGTATCTGTTCAACCCTAATTTTCCAACATTAAAATGATCGTAGTTTTGCCTAATATTTATATATACACATATCGGATGACGCAACATAAAAATATTAATAAACATTCAGTGGTCCCAGATTATATCAATATGAAAGCATAACACCGCATGATATTCCGACCAGTAAAAGCGAGACAAACCGCAGGCGGTCGCAAGTATTAAAACACAGCTTTTACGGTGTCCAATATATCGCGCATATTGTTTATATGTCTCCCATCCGATGTTTCAGCAATTATAGCTTTTAGTTCCGATAACATAAACACCATATTGCAGTGACTGTAGCTATGGACGTGGTCAACTGTTACAATATTGTCTACGAACTCCGCTCTGGGATTAGTGAGGCCTTTTAAGCCCCAATTAAAAAGAAGAGGGTTTATGCATGATGTTTTATTCAAAAACCGAAGTAGTTTTTCATCCTTCATATACTTATTTCTCCATAAACATAAGATAAGTTAGTTTAATGCGAGTGTGTATTTATAAAATTACGTAACCTAAAATTATTAACATTGAAATAAAGGTATTTTGAATGTATTTAAACCTTGTAAGACTTAATGGATACAATATATATATGGAGTTAGGGGATCGAGTATATACAAAATCATCACACACACAACACCATCTAGCTTTTTAAGGTCGTCTGTCCGTCGGCACGATACTTATATTTTAAGAACTCATCGGGACCAACGGGCAATATGTTCTAAGACATAAAATGTTATCAGCCGATTGCTACTTTAGCTTGCTGATTTTTTGAACTTTGTCAGTTGTTCTATCTAGTTCTTTGTCGGTTTTCATCGTTCCGGATTTAATCACGGTATTCGTCTTAAAAACGGAACCCTTATAATTTTCAAGTCATGACTGTATGTCCTTGTGACTCACGGTAACTTTTTTGATATTTCATTATATTATAAACGTATTCTTGGCCAGGTGGTCTTACTCCCTGGCTGTCTCGCTTACCTTGCAGTACCCTGGGCTTGTCGTTCCGGCAGCCGCGGGCAATACTCGTAGCGTCCCACCATAGCGCAAGGCGGTTCGTTGGGTTTTAGTGGGTATTACTTAGCTCGATTAAGCGAACCCCACAGTACCACTACTTGTAGTGGTGCGTGAAAATCGAACCTTTAAAAAAAATGGCTGTCTCGCTTCCTGCACAGTATCGACGACGAAATAATATTAATTAACGAAACACATTAAATTACCATGAAATTCTTAATATTATGTATATTTTATTAAATTCATTAGGATATTATAATACTTCTTTCATGAAATATATTAAACTTAAACTTATTGCTTCAACATTTATAAACTAGATGGCGGTGTACGCAGTTGAATCGCGCTAACGTTGTTCTTCCTGAAATATATATAGACTAAATTCCTAACGTTATTACAAATTAGTAATACGGTAAAATAGTAAACCTTTCTAGTTTGGGCTTGTAAGATTTGTTTTAATGAGTCCAAAGATTGAGATTAGTAATGGATTAATAACGAAATCATAATGTTAATATAATAAAAAGTATAAACTTTCTAGTTTAGTTGGTTTTAAAATCATGGTTATTTAGTTTTTTTTTTAAAACTAAATGTATAACATCTATACAATAAACTTTTGTGTAATAAATAAATACATAAAACCTTTCTTAACTCAATAATAAATTCTCATAAATTGTAATAAACATAGTAAAAAGCTGAAAGTACTAAAGCTAATTGTAATTAGATCTCCGTAAGTGTTTGCTGACATAAATACGTGCAGTTACAGAAGTGCTTAAATTTTTTTTATGATTATTATGTTTCTTCTATGGTTAAGAGCTGACCTTATATAGTGTCGCGAGTTTTAGTTGAGCGATCGAGCTTATAACGAGAAGGAAAAGGGTAGAAAAAAACCTTCAACCAATAACTTGTTGTATATGCTAAGTTGAAGCAATTGAACCACAGTTGCAAAAAAAGTAATATATTATAATAATTGACTCGACTTAATGGAATCTTTCATTCATTAATACACATATAAATATTTAATAAACCTTTTAGGATTTTGAAATTTTCGGTTCGTCTTAAAAGGCGTAATTAATTAATATTTCAAACATCGCCCTCATTCAGCCGGTACGTCAAAACACTCCTGCATTTACGACGTTTGTCATAATATAAATTGATTACGCCGAGCTCTCGGGTATATGTATAAATGTAAAATTTCAAATCCATTAGGGAAAAGTTTCGATATTAAGCACGCACCTTAATTTTGTTGATGGAAAACTTAACTCTGGCCTAAACTCCTTGTGAACAAGTTTTTTTTAAATGCCCGTCTAGCGAGTTGAAGGAGCTAATGAAGACGGAACTCAATTTCCCCGGGCGTCGGTTGCCAGGTAAAAAGAATTTGTTGCAAGGTTTTTGTCTGACTTCTGGCTGTTTTTAAATGTACTTACTGCACAATGTTTTAGAAAAAACGTGTTTATGTATTATTTTATAAACCTATTTTTCGAGGATAGCAACGGTATAAAACAAATGACTTGAAAACTGTATGAATTTCTAAAAATAACCATTAACATCTGTGACATCGGAATAAAGATAATTGATGAAATAACTTCATCGCTCGTATTGGTTGAAGGAAACAAGGAAGAACAAAGTTTTGGTACGAAACAGAAACAGGCGACTATAAAATTATATCACAGCGACGTTCGCTTTTCGAATAGCATTCTTAGCCTTACAAAAGTGTCGGAACGAAGTGTTATTGATTCTTTCGGAAGCAATTCCGTGCTGCAGGCGTTGTTGTCGCTGCACCATCTTCACATAATTATATAGAGGGAACCCTGAAGTTTATTTTTTAAATCTACTGTCGTCTGTATTGTTGTTCTTATTCTTTTGTATCGAGACATAAAATTTAATATCTTGGTACTTATTTAAAATATATAAATATAATTTTTTTAAAGGTTTTTCATAAAAGTGCAATATTTTTAAGTGATAAAAGTAAGGTGACTGGATATAGTATATCATATTATATGTTGAATGAAATATCAGAAAAATAAATTTTACAAGTGAAAACGAATCATGTAAGCTAGTACAAAATAAATGTAGAATCAAGTGGTCGCGGCGTTCAGCGTAGCAGAGCCCAAAGAATAATCATAGGAAAATGTTACGTACTTTGCTAAATCTCGGATGACGGCCTCGGATTATTATTATATCTTTTATCCCGATTGCGCTCTAGTAGAAATAATAGGTTGCGTATTTTTCTCTCCCTAGTGAGGTTGGCTGAGCGATGGAGGCTCATCTCGCCAAGTTTTTTATGAGTGAGTCGAAGTACACGGTATATCATTGTAGTTAAGTTTAAACGAGAAAAGAATTCTTTATTCAAGGTTTTTGTTGTGATTTTTTTCTATAATATTTCCTTGTTTTTTATTTGTTCCCCAAAATTGTATTTCGAGTAGATAAGACTAAAATAAACATTATATGTAATGCAAGTTGGTGCACTTATTACGTGGCGTAGCACAGCTACACGTACGGTGTTAGGTACATATTAATTTAGTAGCTTAAGTTTATTTTGTGCACTTTGAATTTGTTAGGTAATAAATAATAAAAAATATACTACATGGAAGGAGAAGACCTGATTGACATATGAATGCCCAGCCTTTTTTTAATGTTAGAAGTTGGCAAACAAGCATACGGCCCACCTGATGGTAAGTGGCTGCCGCAGCCTATGAGCGCTTTCAGCACCATTAGTAGGTGCCACTCACGCGTTGCCAACCTCGAGATATTAGTTCTTAAATCTCGTTCGCCCAGTAATTTCACTAGCGTACAATGCCCTTCAAACCGGAACACAGTAGTGCCTAAGCACTACTATTTGGCGGCAGAATATTGGACACTGCGGTGGTACCTACCTAGCCGGCCTCTTGCAACAAAAGACCTACCACCAGTGTGACTGATTGCACTGGTGGAATAATCTCTGTTGTGACAGAGGTTATCCCAACAACAGCCTAAACTCTTTTACCTAGAAAGCTATTTTTTTCACAGGCGTTGTTTTTATAACGTAAACGAAAACTAAGGACCCTTCAACCCTTAAGGAGGTGAAAACGGGTTTGAAATTTTTGTATGTGGGTCCGTCATTTTTGAAACTAGAAGCATGACATTTTGTTTCTAGGCGAACAATTAAAGATAGAGAAACACTTGCTTTAACATTTTTGAAAACTCCAACCCGGATTAATACATTACGATCGAGTTATGAAATAATCACATAATAAGTTTCATCGAAACGTATTTTAACAAGTACTTGAATAATATTTATGGCTGTACAAAAGTCAATTACATTGTTGATAGCATATTTCCCCTAACATGAAATAGAAGCAATCATTATTCGGAATGTCCGATTAAATTTTAAAGCGATCATTCATAACGAATATGTGATTTAGTTATCTGTTAAATTATTTATATTTGAACTATTCGATGCAAATTTGACTTTATTTTGATTATGACTGTATAAAATTATTTGAGGCTGAGATTGACCAGTGGATACAAAATTTAGCACATTGCCAAGGGCATTTTTTTTAAAGAATATTAACAAAGCTTTTTCATGGCAATATTAATATTCCTAGTGCCCCTCAAAATAAGCTTGAAGGTTGCGCTAGGAGTGGGTACGACAATAGCCGAAGGGGGTCAAGATCGAACCCTCGACTCTCGCGTTAACGGAGCGAAGTCGGCCCTTCTACCGTTGAGCTATTGAGGTTTAATCCTTAACAGAAGCGATATTTGCCCAGTAGTATAGTTATGTATAGAACTATACTATATAACTTTGTGCCACCTGCCTAGTGCCTTGTATAACTTATTATAACTTCCACATCTTTTCTTTTAATGGTTAATGTTCAATGAGTATTTAACATATTAGAAGAAACAAAAGACCATGACGCGTAAATATTATGAATGGATAAATGTATCCTTATACGGATAGTGAATCTACAAGAATAACTATCGATGGAAGCCGTAAATTTTAGTTTTTATTCTGTAAAAAAAACTCCGCAGTAATGTATCAAAATGTTTAAAATCCGAAACGCTACATTAAACGTTAAGCCAATACTGAATAATTGCAGTAACTTCCCACCTCCATCCATAATCCTCCTGCTAAAAGATTAGCCTCATCCGTTGAGCGCACCTTAACAAAAAACTACAAGCGTCAAAGGACATTAACCGCTTAGTTTCGTCTCAGTCTTACCTCATTAATTTTCATCTCTTGCCGGCACATAATTTATCCTTGAGCGCTCCCATACACTTGATAAGGGTTCCTTTATACTGGGCAACAGCGATGGTGGATTTTTATTAAATCCGGAGCAAGTCGCTCGAGTGTCGACAACTGATAACGGCTGTTTATTTATAAAACAACAACTTTTACGCTCAAAATGTTACGATTTTTTTTTCGAGCCGAGACTATCGTATTGTGTTCCTTCTGAATGTGCGTAGCTTTTATTACAAACGCGCCTACAGTTTGTTTTAATTTAAACGCCGAGGTGCCTCGGGCTTTTTAATGTCAAATTCAGAAACGCTTATTAGGCATTCAAGTGGGGTTTTGATTTTTTTATTCATTAAAGGATGTACAAATTTCGAGTCTATTAAAAGGTCACTTCGTTATAAACTTAGTTACTTCGTCTTAAGTATAAAAACGGAGACTCATCTACTCCAATTATAAATATTGTTATGTAAATATCATGTAATATATAATTATACAATTTTAACGACGTTGTGGTGCAGCGCTAGCGAACCTGCCTTAAACGCCACAGGTTGCGAGTTCGATTCCCGCTCGGAGCATGTTTGTATTGACCATACAGGCATGTTTTCTGGTCTGGGTGTATTCGTCATTGTGTATGTTTCCGGACCCCCGACACAGGATATAAATATCCTAATGGGGGCCTTTGAGTGTGTAGCGTTTATTATTTATGAAAATATTATTTAAACTGGGTAAAAAATTAATAAACTTTGTCAATTACGACTATAATGTTTAGCAAATTTAATTGGCTTAGTTACAAAATCAGACAACCTATTAAAATAGTTAATTAAAACAGAAAGTAGTAGTATCACTAATCAGTTACCCATTTACAATAAGCTCACCATTTTCCCTATGATTGTAGTCAGTAACCAAACAGAGCAAGAGATTTCAAGAGCTCTCGGGCGGGCTCACTTGTTATTCTATGCAAATGTCCAGGCCCCAAAGTGTAAAGGTGTGTTCATAAAGAGCTCATCAGGTAACCGCATTCGTGTATAATTAAATGCCAGAATTCTATGGATCGCGCTTGATGATTTAAATTTTAATGAAATATTTTCGTGTATAGTAATAAACTTTTGAAACTATTATAATTCATTATGTATTTTGATATAAATTATTTAAATAATGACTATGAATGAATGACTTATTATTTACAAAATGTCTATAGAATAAACATTAGATATAATACGACGACGTTGCGGCGCAGCGGTATCGAACCTGCCTTGGTAAGCGCCACAGGTCGCGGGTTCGATTCCTGCTCGGAGTAGATGTTTGTATTGAAAATAGAGGCATGTTCTTCGGTCTGAGTGTGATTGTTCTTGTCATTATATACATACGCTTCATTCTAATGGGGACAGTGAAGTGTTATTTATTATTATAACATGGTGGCACTAATTTCTATTAAAGAAAGTAAAATGAAAAAGTATTAAGTTGTTTGTAAACACACCTTTTTAACAATTTGGCGATGCGAGTTTTTATGCAAACAAACTTAAGTTATTCAAGTGCGATTCAAGCCTTTGCATGAAACTTGCATACAAAACTGTTTAAATGCAGACGTTATGCGAAACTCTTTACTCGGACCCACCCACCTGAATTTGTATTTTTAAACGACACATTTAAAAAGTAACCTTTGTGCATTTGAGATTGCGAGGCGAAAACCTAATTGTATTGCAATTTGATCGCTATTCTTTGGACGATAAGAGTATTTGGTTTGATATCGTACTTATGCGAGGTGTATTTCTGACTCTGACTCCGACAATTAGGGTTTTCATTTCGCTGGCACTGCGACTAATTTCCGTCGTCCAGTAGAATTAAAATTGCGGAGATGAGCATAGAGTATGGCAGTTCAGGATATTTCAGAGGATATTCTCTTATCATAGATTGAAGTTAATATTGCTTTTATAATATTTGTTTTATTTTTATTTTATTATTTTGTTTCTATCTGAAGTATTTAAATTTTTGTTCCTACATCAGCAATGGCTCAATGAAGCTTTATCGAGGTGAAGTAGCAATATTATATTAGCTCGAAATCCACAATTTTTATTTAGAAATATTAGCAATGATTTTTCAAGGCATTACTAATATTCCTATTGCCCCTCCAAATAAGCTCGAAGCTTGCGCTAGGAGTGGGTACGACAATAGGCCAAGGGGTCAGGATCGAACCCTCGACTCTAGTGTTTATGGAGCGAAGTCGGCCCTTCTACCGTTGAGCTATTGAGGCTTTACCCCGTTGAGCTATTGAACCCTCAATTTAGAATGCGAAGGATGGTGGTACTTCTAGTGTTACTATGAACATTGACATGAAAACTGCTTTCCATTAGGCATGCCCTGCGCTATTTGTTAAAAATATAATAAGTATAACTTGTTTTAAAACTGATATAATAGAATTCTTTGTAAAATACTCCATTACACAAATACAATAAAATACAAACTGTAACCAATGCTGATAAATGAATATTTTTAGTGGTATGCTGATAGCATCGTCTATGTATTATCTTTTACTTTTATCTTTTCTACGACTCGCAATTATTTTGTCAAAGTTCAGTGATGACCAAAGTTGCTATGTAAAGTTGACAATGTTTTATCCCAGAGAACAACTCACCTACAACATTTTCGTTGAAAGTGTTTCTGGCATACCGCCAATAGCCTCGTCCATAGCTTTATCCACCTTGAGTAAATCAGCGTACAAAACAAACAAACAAGGGGTCATTAAACCTACATAACAAATTTTTTGTCCCTCTCTCAACGTGATTCCTTTTTACACCCTGTTTTTTGTCACGGTAACGAATCGTTTGACAAACATTTCCTGTCCCATTTCCTGGAGACTATTTCTTTTGTAATAAAGTAGACTATTAAAGTACATCCTATACGTAAACAATTAAGATAAGAAAGAAAATTCGCTTTATGTCGCGTGGAGTTCAACTATTATATTAGTTAATGGCTTCAAATTTTAGTAAAATTTCACGCTTTCGATTAGAATAATTATAAAATACAAGCAACCTGCTTGGACTTCATCCAGGCATAATATATTATTTTGTTTCGTTGATCCCGTTCTCGTGGGAGCTTTAATGCCACTTCTTGGGTCTCTTACCTATAAACAACTTACCTACATGCATATAGTTCCTTAAATGTAACTTGAACCAAAATGGCCGCTTCTGCGCAGGTACAATAATGGACAAAAATGTTAGACAAAAATATTGGTTTCGTCTTATTTAAATCGATTCTTTATAAAGTGGGAAAATGGAATTAAGCATATAATATAGTTATTATTTCTTCTAAATTCAATTAATTATTTATTTATTATCGTTATTAATTACTTAAATAGAATAAAACAAATAAATAGTATAGAAAAATGGTTAATGTACATTTTTAATCACTGTCACTTATTGGAATGACACCTGATCTTCTCAAATAAAATTAAATGTTGACCACATCTGACAAAAATAAATTATTTTTAAATTTCATATTTAATGATTTATTTTTTGAAGAACTAAAACAATCGCGAGCGAGTGTACTAATCGGGTGTAGCGTCACCGCGTTGCTATAGTTACGAGACCCAAAAACGTGTTACTGCGCAGGGTTCAACTTACATTTAACAGACTATACATTAGTTAATGCTAAATTTTTCTATATAAACTTTTAGATTAAAACCAGTCCTGACAATTACAAATACAAAAAAAAACCAAGTTTGTGCAGTCATCAGTGCAGGTTTTTCATGTGATTATGTCGGCAAAAAGCATACGACCCACCTGATGGTAATCGGTTGTGGTGGCCTATGAGCACTTGCAATACCATTAATTTATAGGTATCACTCACGCGTTGTCTACGAGATACTGGTTCGTAGATATCTTTTACTAGTAATTGAAGTAGCGTAAATACATTTTGTCGATTGATTTTTATTTCTCAGATTGAGAAAATAATAACATTAACTGGCTTGATGTATTAATTGAAGAGAAAAATTTATAAAAATATTTAAATAGTTTTGAAAATTCAAACTGTTCATAAAGTTCGTAAATACTCAACGTTTAGATAATATTCATTTGGAATTCAGAAAACAAAAGCGACGAATCTAAATGAAACAAAATCAGAAGCGGTCATAAAATAAAGCCAAGGAAGAAGTCTCCGGGAATCCATTGTCTTGGGACTCGCATGAATTTAATCAGCTCGAACAAGGTGTAGGGTATAAAACATCCACGTCGCTGGAAACAAAGTGGATTGAGCCGGACTTACAGACGATTTTTCGTTGAAATGCGGTGACTATATTGTTTTAAATTTACTGTTCGTTTCCTTTTTACTATTTTAACTTTAATTGAATTTCAGTTTTAGTTTACTGGTAACTGCATATAAACATTCTAAATTAGTAACGAGGACCAGTGTTATTATCTTTTCTTATCTGCATACATACTTATACGAGTATATAAATGAATTACCGTGAAAATTGCTCGACCGACTTTAGTATTTTTCCGTTTCACCCACCTCAAAACTGAGATAGCTTAGAAGATTAGGAAAAACCAAAGGAACCATCGAAAAATCAAAAATGGTAATTTTGTATGGAAACCCTCACTTCGGATGGCTTTCAATAGATGTCGATCAGATTTTAAGGTTTTTTTTTTAGAACAGGTCGTTTACCTTGCCCATTAATAAGGTATGTATACTTATTATAAATGATTGAAAACCCATTTTTAAAAAACAAATATGATTGACGTTTCAACCGTGGATTTAATGATAGTATTGTTTCGTACAAAAATATAAAGTATATAGTTATTTTATTTATTACAAAGAAGAGCCATATTTTAATTAAAATTAATCGAAGCTAGCGTACGTTTACGATACGCACGAAAAATTACATTCGAATACAACAATCAAATAGCATAATTGGGGACACATTTTTCAGGTTAATGGGAAATCGGGTAGCCGGTAAGGAATATAAAGCATGTATTATAAAAAAAAGGTTAAAGATGTAAATTTATGCGAGAAGCGCGATTCAAGGCGCATTCGAAATTGGTCACTAAGCGTCGCCGATCCAATATGGCGTATAGATTGGTCCACTAACGAGTGAATAATTACACAATGATCTTCATTACGAATGCAAAAATCGGGACCCCTGATGCATATATAATGGTGCGATGGTGCTTTTACGTAGTACAAGTGGAGAGAGATTGCGGATCGATTGTTTTGACAGGATGAAAGGTTAATGGATGTAAATACAAACAGTTTATTTACAGGAAGATTGAGGGTCTGTTCGCAGTTGTTTAAAGTTCGTGTTGTTGTAGTAATGATCATGATTTCGGAACATTATAAAATTTACATAATAACTAGATGTGATCGCAGTTCCGGTCGAAACATTTTAAGAATTATTTTTTACTTATTATTATATTGCATAGAAAGCAGATTCTTTTACTAAAAAGGGTAGTCTGAGTTACTCCTTTTTTAATCAGCTTTCGGCCAGTGAGAGCCTATTGTGTTTGTGTTTCAGCTGTCCATTTTGGAGAATAGGCGGAACAAACGTACACAAACTGTGAGAAAAGATTGTTTTTTTGCTATAATAACCATACAATTTTACAAGCATTTATAAAACATGTGATATTTTGACATTGCAAAGGTGTCGGTTAGTATTGAATTATATTTTCAAAGAAGATATCGAGCATCTCCGCTATCAAAAAAGACAATACCTTAATACCTTATTTTTATTATAAGACTGAAGATATATAAAATACATATTTTCATGTTGTAGATTAACTATGCATTTATGTGTTAAAAATAATATAAAAAGAATAAGAGCAAATAGCAATAATACATAATTATTCAAATAAATATAAAACAACTCTTATTAATTATTTTCATTTAATATTTAAACAAATCTAACAATGAAAGCTAATTTATAACTTTCATGAATTCATAATATGAAATAAATTATCTTAAACAGTTATGTTATTGCTTTAAGTAAATTTCACCGAGCAAGGGCGGAGTAGTGGCGGTGTAAGTAAACAAATAATTATGAGGAGTTAGAGTGTATACGCATTATAATTAAGAGAATCCCTCGTGATTCTAGAGAAAACAAACCGAACAACACGAGTCAACACAAGTCAACTATAACTACTCGTACATTGCTACGTCGTTACATACAATATGCATTTACTTGCTAGGACGACTAATTATTATTTTCAATAAATTAAATTCACACAAATAACTGTTACATATATATTTTTTTCTTACAATTATATGTTTCGGTCTGGGCGTTTGTCTTTGTGGACCTCCCCACCATGCCTCGGAGAGCACGTTAAGCCATCGGCCCGGTTGTCCTCACATAACATCTGATAATAATCGTTAACTTTTGATAAGTAATTTTGATCATGATAAGTAATTAATACGGGTGCGCACCCGCATTACCTTCTATCCATCGCTCTGACCTGAAGTCGGAGAAATCGCTCTGTGTAAAAACTAGTACCCAGTCAAATCCGTATAAGAGTAATAAGCAGACCCTGGGTAGATAAAATACCGGGAAAAATGCTAGGAAGAAGAAGCACTAGTTGTGATGTGTATCGACACGCGCTCTTATCAAATTTTGTACTAGTAGCCTGACCGGCGGCTCGAGCGAATTAGAACGCTTCCGACCTACACACCCTACTAAGACTAACCCGCCTTCGTGAGATGAAACAACTATATTAAAAATGCTATTACCCGTATAATGGTACTGAAAGTATTGTTTAAACTAAATAGTCCTAATTATTCTTATTAATCGCCATTCAGAATGTCGCCTTTCGTTGTAAATAAGATTAAAGTTCCCTAGGTAGAACAATTATCCAAAATTTATAATACACTTAATATAGTAATTTTAGCTATTAATTAACTGTGTAAATGTAAATAAATGTGGCAAACAGTCTACCGACTGCCTCTTGGAATGAAGTCGTAATTTGGCATCATCACCTTCCGTTGGAAAGGTTGCATATAAGGAACGTAGGGGCTTATGTCTGTGGTACTATCACGGTTTGATGGAAACCTATGTGTGTAAAAGTATACAGATTATACCACTCGGATAGCTTGAAAAATATTTTCATGTTGGCTATATGACATTAAAAAAAAACAAATTATATATTTACGTATTTTCTCTCGTAATTATTACCTGCAAGGGGAACAAGTTCGCTGATTTAATGCCGAGGTGCCTAGATAATTTTATGCACGAAGCAGACCCGGCATTCAACGAAACCGGAGGCTAATTACCCTTTGTTATTTTATGTTAATAAATTTCATCCCGATTACTGGAGAGCGTTTAGTCGGCTTCGTATTATGCTATTTTATTTTCTATTTTGAATCGAGTCGCCTTGGTTAATTTCCCATGTAATTCTAAGCTTTACTTTGAATATTATCGTCAAAATCACTGTCTTAATAAATATTTCAATACTCTTTTCTATTTTTCCATATTATAAAGTTTACTTTTTTTTCATAAACATTATTTAAGATTATACAGATAGTAAAGTAAAGAAGGAAAGTTTTTCTATTTTTCTCTATCTATTGTCGAGTGTCGGCATCAGTTGATTCGCCCGGGACGGGATGGCCACATAGATATGTAAATGTTTTCAATAAGGGGAGAGAGGTACGGAGTTGAGACATACGGATATACGACGTGAATATTCCTTATATTATATAAATTGTAGGAAACGTATTTCGAAGCTACGAAATTTGTGTTGATGAAGTGCTTGTTTGGAAATAGTTTATGATTTATCCTTTATTATAAAATATTAATGTTGCATATTCAATTATAATAAAAAATATTGTTTTTTATATAAACTAAATTATAAGAAAACTTTCCACCAGATCGCGTCCTAACATATGCTTCGTAATAATGGCCGCGCCACGTGCTCACACCGTATGTTATTGTAGCTGCTACTTCGGCACTAAATATGAACGTTCAAAATTATGTGTTAGTTTATCTGTAAACTTTAATTGCTGTTGTTTCATTAATGTATACACTTACAAATTTAATGTATTTTAGATACTACTAGCTTGTGTTATACATAGGTAATATCTCCGCGAAGACAATTAAAAATCCCATCAAAAAAGTTTAAAAATCCAAGTCTCATAAAGCAGTTCTTCTACTACAAAACCAGCAACATATTCTACTCATTAAAATACTTTAGTTTCGTAAAACTGCCAAGTTTCAGGCATAGTTATACATAAGATCTCACCACTTTTTGTAGTAGAATAACTACTTTATGAGACTTGGATTTTTTTACATTACAAATAGCTTAATTTGTGAGTGATATTTCACTCCTGTAAACTAAGATATAACATATAAAACCTCTTTCACTATTTCCAATTTTTATGTTGGAGCACAGTGTTTAAATGTACACATAAAACTGTAATCAATCTAGTTATTACGCCTTGGGGCCGTATTTGTACCGTAAGCAATCGAAAATTAATTTCAAACAGCATAGTCAAATGATCGAGAAAAAGATTCTTGCAACTACACCTGAATTTAAGTTCGTACTACAGTATCAATATTTAGTTGGAATTGCTTTAAGAGCAAACAGGACGATAGGTTCCATGTTGATCTTGTAAGTTTTGAATGGGTCCAATTTGGGTCAATTTCTTCACGGAAGGCTCCCAGACGCATTCCTCGGATTTGCCCGGATGAACTTTTATTGACATACTACGGAACCCTCGGACGTGTACGTATTCTGAGATAAGGTTTACAGCCCAGCTTTAATTCACAATATTTTTTATTAGCACTAAATTTTTTCATATATTCGAGATTGAAGACGCATTTTTGTTGTCAGTTTATGTTGGACAATATTGATGTATTGGTATTTGAGTTAATATATTATATTAAACATTTTCTCCTCGTAATTAAGCGTTATTTGATGTATTCCAAATAATGTTTTGGTGTTTTTTAAGGTATATGTATTAGATATTTTAATTGAATACAAAATTGTTTTTTAATGTTGATATCTTATTTAATTTTAATTCAATTAAAACCATATGCTACAAATTATGAATGTAAATTGTTTGCACGCGAATATGATATCATGTACACGAAATCAAAATGGATTAATAAAAATCTTTATACAGTAGGAAAATCTGGAGTGCAGTGAGTAATTCTTCTTCCATACGATTTGATTGATTTTGATTTTATTTTTTAAATAAAGGCAATGGTTATTTGCCATTGATCCCAATTGGCACTGTTGTCGAGAATCAGTTTTTTTCCACGGAATTTAATCTATTGTAAGACAACATAGCGCGGGTCAGCCAGTTATTATTATGATAAAAAAAATATATGCTATTTATAAGTTTCGTAAAAATAATTTCAAATAAAAACTTTTAATGCAAGAAACAAAATATTCCCACATCAAAACAGTCATCTACTTAGTAAGTACGAGTAAACAGATGAGCTCATAAACTACGCATACAAAGCCCTCACACTTTATAACATGATTACAGCACGTACTCTGATTCCTAAGCAAATATACAGTCTTATCATTGCGTCTTCATTTTAAAATGGCGTTCAACGTACCACGAAAGTGTTACCACATGTATATTCGCACTGTGGTAAAATTTACGCGTTTCATTTGAATTGTTTATTTGATTTTTATACACACCGAAAAAGACATAACAGTTTCCCAAATCTATATTTGGACGCAAATAAGCAATACCATGTCAACCCACACGAATGTCATTTCGAGAAAAACGCGTTTGAAGATTTTGAACAACTTGCTTCATATGATTTTTTTAATGTTAATTTTTGGCTTTTTCAGATTTATGTAAGTTATTTATACTTATTTTCACAAAAAATAAGTATAAAAACTGCATGTTTCGTATATAATATAACCCAAAACGTTAACATAATACATAAATTGCATGGTTAAAAAATGGCTTTTTAGAAGTTTTAAAGCTTAAAACCCTACAAACATTAAAGAAAAATGTTCTTCAGCCATTTACCAACACTTCTGCATATATAACTCAGTTTTTTCAATTTTGTGGGTTGACATGGTATTGCTTATTTGCGTCCATTTATAGCCTATTTTGGGTGAAATATTTAAGAAACGAAAAATACAAAACATATTAGCATATTAGCTAATAAAAATGTCATATTTTTAACTCACAGAATACGAAAGAAATACTATTATTGTAGCATTATTGTACTATAATTGTACTATTTAAGTAATTGGTTTTTAAATATACAACTGAAGTATTTAGTAAAAATTCGTTATTCTTTTTAGCTTTTAAAAATGGAAAAAAATAGTTTTTACGACTTGTATCTAAAACATCTTTTACAACCGAAATTACTTGAAAAATTGTTGTAAAAGGCTCGCGACTAATTAGCAACTGTACACATTTCTGCGAGCTATATTTTTCTCTGTTTATTTAAGCCAGCGATGTTGATACACAGTGCGCGTCGTACTTGAATGACGCCCAACCGGGACCGCTTTAATAAGGGTCGTTTCGCACTGTTTGTACTGATGCTGGAAATCTCTTAATTTTGCGCCCGCCTCGCCCATAAGCTCCGTAAATAGTACTCCGTGCCTTTAACGCTTCAAACAGAGAAAGATGAAAATTGTGAGAGACTTTGTGGGTACATTTGACAAGCTTTTAACAATCTATTCGACATTTTTCATTGTAATTTTCTCTTATTTCAACTAAAAGAGAAAATATAAGATGTCTTTTCGGGGTTCTGAAGACTTTTTGATTAGTGAACGACATATACCTTTAAGCATTTGTTGATTTTAAAATAAAACTTCAAAGAACTGTCCAAATTCTTACACCGTTTGAAAGTACTGTACTAAAAATTCAATACCATTAATAAATAGTTATATTCATTATGCAATTTAGCGTCGCCTTAATAAAGTTAAGTTTTTAATAAAGGCAATATAACAAGACGTAGAGAGGCGAGGGGTTTTATAATTGGTTGTCGGGGCTCATACGTTTATCATTTGATATGAGGTTATATCGTCTCCTTGATGACTTGGGACGGCTTCGTACGTGCATACTGCTTCAGGTAACTATTTAATCTAGACTCGTTATGGTTATGAAATACTGCGGCTTGGAGGGTTGATACGAGTTTCTCAGTGTAACAGTATAATCAAGAATTTATATGGTACTTAAATATGGACGATACAACGGATATTAAAAATTAAAGATTAATTTATGAATATATTATTAAAAGAAAATGACAATAGTAAAGTCATGCTTTTTCCAGTACAATTGGGCCGGCTCGACCGGGAGAGTACTAACCTCTCACAGAAAATCGGCGTCAAGTAACAGAGTACTGTTATGTTTCGTGTCATGATATATAGCGTATATATTTTTAGACAATAGTTATGAAGTTTCGCACTGAAAAAAAAATTATATAATGTTTGAATAAAGTATCTATAAAATCTGCTACCTATCTAATCTGTTCCTGCTACGAACAAAGATATCCTATTTCATACAGAATTTGCACAAGCAATATTGGTTTTAGAGCAAAACGTTATGATACCAATCCTCTGAAGTGTATAATATTATTTGAAACTTAAAGTGGCATTAAAAGAGCTAACTTATCTCTCGTTTCAGATCATTCGCATTCATGGATAATTGCTGGTACTCGAAGAGAATAAAGTTTATAAAGTCGATTCTGTAGAATTTACCTGATAAGTGAAAAAAAAAGATATCGACTTTAAATCTCTTTCAATCTTGAGATCCATCTCGGAGCCTTTCATGGCTGTCAATTTATGTAAAAAACGAAAGTTTTGTAAGGATTACTTTGGCTTTCGAGTTTTAAGAAAATGGAATCCAATTATTCTGGACGTTTCGGACATTTTAACATTGTCTTAGTTAACTAAATTTATTCATCCTTAAAGCTGAAAAATGAAAATTAAAGGCAGTTTTTCATTTTGATGAAAAAAGCGTCTTGAAAATTTACTAATTATTTCCTTCAACGGCTTTTGTATAATGAGGTGATAGTATACAGAGTCAAAGTCTTTTATAATGAAACAAAAAACTCACTACCAACCTTAAAAACCTTTAATCATAAAGTTAAGTTGTTTCTATTAAACAGAGTGTATTAATCAACGTTTTACGGTACCCGTGGTCGTAGGCTATAAGCAAATTAATTGATTGCGGTTGATCACAATTTACGGCTTTGTCTAGGTTAAGGGGTTGGATGAGTTTGTCAATCTAGTAATAAATGGTGGAGGTCAGAGGGGCCCCTGGAGATCAGCCAACGAGCCTCATAGTGGAGACAGCTCGGTGCCGTTATTTGTACACCTGTCATAACTAGATTAGATGTGTTATTCTTGTCTCATCTGGACATACTACAATGTAATCTACAATGCTTAGATGAATTTTCTGTATCCTAAGATATCCTTTATCTGTTATCTAAATATTATTCATTTGGCTTAAGTTTTCTGTATGTAGGTATGTGATAATTTAGTTGATACTTTCCTAACTTAAATGAAAAAAAAAATGAGCTAGTAAATAACAAATTTTACGAGCATCACCCCTTCTTGATCGGGAGAGCTTTTTTATAAATAAGACAAGTAATAAAATATAAATCCTTTTGTTGCATGAAAATCCTTAATACATTGGTTTTTATTAATACTAACTCCGTTGTTAATTAAACGAACGGTCGGATTTCCAGTCACAATTATAGAGAACCTATTTGCTATGTGGAAGGTTAAGGTGATAAATTATTTAAGATAATTCAAATTATTTTATCCATTATGTGTACGGTTTAAACATAATATACGAGATGTTTCTGGTCCCTACAAAGGCCGTTTCATCGAGGGTTCTTTAGTGTGTTAAATTATTAAGACTACTGATACGTTGAACGAAGTAAAACCCTACTAATATTATAAATGTGAAAGTTTGTGTTGGGATGATGCTAACACAACCACGGAAAATATCGATGAAAGTTGGCATACAGATAGTTTACTACATTCACACATAGGATGCATTTTAAGCCGGAAAAATATATGTGTACATATGTATATTACTGAATAGAAAAATAACTTTCAGATGGGCACCTTGCATAAAAGTTATATTAAAGCGAGTGAAGCCGCCCGCGTTGCTAGTATGATCATAAAACTTCATAAAGGCTTAGTGCAATTGCCGTAACGATCTCTATTCAAACCAGCGTCGCAGAAGACAGGAGTCTAATCTAGTTATCTCGTAAAAAGACCCTCGCGTAGGCATGTTATTAAACGAAATAAGTTTATAGTTTCCATAAAATATCCCCAACAAGGTTCTGTCCGATATACGCGCCGGTAGATTGTTAAAACGGCTCTCCCAGCCTGGGCCTCGGGCACTAGAAAATTTCTCTTAATAAGGCACGCAAATGCCCTTCGAGTGTTCAATTATGAAAAGTAGTGGATTCTTGGGATAGCTCTATCGTTTTTTCAATAATGTAGGAATCTTTTCGATTTTGTGATTTTTGATTCCGATGCGTCCATGTTTATTATATTTAATCAACCCAATTTATAACATGAAACATAAATCTATAATTAAAATATTAAATAAAATTGAATAATATTGCAAGAATATAAATTACTGTCTACAATCTCCGTATAAACTTTGAGTTAAACCAAGCAAGTAATTACAAGCCTTATCATTAAATACCGATGTAACTATAACCTCAAATATTATCAGCGCCAAACCAAGGCAGGGAATGGGAATAGAATTCGGCAGGCCACCCGATAATTCCTTTAACGGCGTCGACACAAAAGCGCCGCCTTCGGATTTGCTGTACTCCGCTTAATGACGTTTTTGTCTGCCACTCTCTCTGTGCCTGTGAGCTTGTATTTTGTGAAAATATTGATTTCTGAGTTATAGATGTAGGTTTCTTATCGAGATTCAATTAATATATATTTATGTTTTTTCTATCATTAATACATTAAATTTAAAATTGTAATTATTTCTTAATATAGTTTTGAATTCTACGTGACATTGGCGAAGTAATCTGTGCTCTATTGGAACAACTCTAAGGCAACCTAAGAATTGAATTAAATTATAAAAATGTTGTAATATTTGTATTAAATAAATATACATTTTAATAAGTTGGAATAGTTGTTAATATGATATAATCATTTTTATAGAAGCAACTATTAATAAGTTGAGGCCTCAATTACATATACATATCAGCCCCGATCAGCATTCTCTCTATAGAAAAAAGCTATTATATTTGAAGAACATGCGTACGTTTCAATTATCATTTCAGATTTGATTCGGATTTCAGATTTTTTTGTTTTAAATGCTTTTAAGTGTAACACTCGATTTATCACGCTACAGTAGTAAACAGCCGTCAAAGTGCGCTGAAGCATGCGCACGCGTGCTTAAGAATGCTGAAGCATCCTTTAACATACGATGCTTATCAGTGTGTCCTAAACCATGCAGCTAAATGAGAATCGATGCTGATATATGTAATTCAGGTCTTACTCTGTGATTTTACAGAATTTTCTAATTTAAAAAAAGGAACGAACGTTAAATATTTTTGTTCATTTGTTTTTTTGAACGCCCTTATATCATCTATTTGTATGATTCGAAATAACCTGTTTTGCGTTAGATAGTGCGTTTATTGAGAAAGTTCAAGAAGTGACCCAAAGGAGTAGAGCAGTGAACAAGAACGTCAAGGTATAAAGCGATATGATAGCAGCGCAATGGTGAGTTGTATTAAACAGGCGTCCTAATTTAACCTATGTGAAATCGTGGACAGTAGCTTGTATTTAGTTACGTAGCAATTAAGTTCATAACCTTTCGGTAAAATGTTATTTATTATTCATGTATGTAATTATAAAACAAGCAGGATACAATATAATAATAAATAAATAAACGCACACACACTCAACGGCCCCCATTAGGATAATGATATCCTGTGTCGGGGGTCCGGAAACCCATACAAGGACAAGGACAAATACACCAGAAACAACCACCAGAGCAAACATATATGCTCCGAGCGGGAATCGACCAAGCAACCTGTGGCGTTTAAGGCAGGTTCGCTGCCACTGCGCCACAACGTCGTCCAACAATATAATGATAAAAAACGCTTTGATAAAAATTATCTACGAAATGAAATGACTTTTTCTTAGAGCCATAGTTTCATAATCACCACTGACTAATCAAAGGAGCTTCCATGGTCGGGGGGAGGAAGAATTATGACAAAAGTTGCTGATACGTTATTACAAGACGCCGGGATTAGCCCCGGTAATGGGTTATTGATTTATGAATAATCGAAGTGTATGATATTATTGTCATTAGTTTTGTTCTATATAGCTCTACGTACTGAAAGAGGCTTGCTTTATTTTATTTCAGGTTTTTACTTAGAATCGTTAATATAATTGACAGGTTCGTTAAGCTCCACAGGTAGCTGGTTTGATTCCCTCTCAGGACAGATGTTTTTAGTCACAATCCAGGCATGTGTTCTGATCGGGGAGTGTTTGTTCTTGTCTTTGTGTATGTTTCCGGACCCCTGATATAGGACTATCTTAATGAGGGTCATTGAGTTTGTATCATTTATTTATTTTAATATTCCTTCTTTATACTAACCATGTTCTTGGTATGAACATTTTATTTGATTCAAGTATTTGCGATATTGAATATTTTAACCAATCAAGTTTAATTTTATATTGCACTATAAATAAATAAATAAATAAATGCTGCACACTCAACGACACCCATTAGGTTATTGATTTCCTGTGTCGGGGTCCGGAAACATACACAATGACAAGGACAAATACATCCAGACCGGAAAATATGCTTGCATGATCAATACAAACATATTATGCTTCAAGCGGGAATCGAACCCGCGACCTGTGGCGTTTAAGGCAGGTTTGCTACCACTGCGCCACATCGTCGTCAAACTATGTATCCTAAGAAGAATTTAATAATTTCAGAAGTTAGAGCGTAGATAGAGGTTGTATACGATCAAACTGAGTTAGGTTTTGAACCCCTGATATTACTGTAGCATTAATAACGACCGTGATTATGCCTTTATTCTAAAACACTTTTGACAAAATCCACTGTATTTTTTCATAATAACGAATAATCGAGTCGTTCTTTGTACAATAAAACAATTTTTTATACAAATACGCGAATTTTACGAACATTTCGAATGTGTTTTACCGATAGCATAGTCTCTACGGAGCACGAGGGAAAACAACCGCTAATTAAAACTTAAGCGGCTGGCCCGGACAGTCAATTTTAGGACTTTTTGCTGTACCGCCCCGAACCGGTTTCCGCATACAAGTAACAAAGTCTACATATTAAAAACAGGAAAATAAGTATGCTTAAAATTTAACTTGTTTTAGCTGATTTAGATGAAGTTAGTGGCAGTCTGATAAGAAAATAAAAAAGGCAAAATATAAAAGTATGTACTTAGTACCAAAATTATAACTTTCCATATTTTATTGATTTATTATCATCATCATCATCATCATCATCTTCATCATCATCATCTTCATCATCATCTGAGGTGTTATAGCCGCAAGTAGGCCTTAGCCTGTTCCAATAAATCTCTCCAGTCCGATCTATTCATGGCTTTCCTTCTCCAACTTATCATTATTATTATTTTATTGATTTAAGCAAATAATAAAGTCAAAATATAAAAGTATGTACTTAATGCAACAATAACTTTTATTATTTTATTGAGTTACTAGAGCTCTGCACCATGGGTTTTTCACAATACCCACTGAGATTGATATATGTTTCTACATCACGAATAAATCATAATAGTAGTAGTAGATCATATTTTGTTAAATAAAATAATGTGAAATAGGACATTTGAGTTAAATACTTACAGGCATAGTTTGACTGCCGTGCAGGCTTGTGATGGCCGCTTGCGCTTCCTGATGTGAACTGAACTTTACGAATGCACAACCTGTAAAGACAGATAAAATTAAATTATTTATTATTATTGGTAAGAACATTAAACCGATGACAATAAAAAATAAAAACTTGTAATAATTAACAACATAATCTCTTCATAACCGGAAATCGTTTATGTGTGTATGACTTAACTATAACTTTATGGATATAACAAATTTTGTATTTTTGTCCTAAAACAATAAACAAAAACATACATTTGGCGAAAATAAGTTAAGACACATAAATAAACAAGCAACAAGCAAGCTTCGAGCTTATTTCGAGGGACAATAGAAATACCTTGAAAAAGCATTGCTAATATTCTTTTAAAATAATTGTTATATGGAAGAACTATCCAGTTGAAACTACCCAGAATAATCTAAAACCATAAACCAAAAGCCATTTTTCTAGCATCATAATTACTCGTGTTTATTAAGATTATTCTAATAGAAATAAACTACGGATGAATACATAATTCAAATTCACAACGCTACTTGACAAGGAAAATAATCCGTTACGAAGCTGTCTCTCCAGAATGTCGCCTTGTCTTGCAAAATGTCACATCATATTAGTGTAATTTGCATACATCTGAATACGCATTAAACTATGACAAAGGCTCTCTTATGGTTAAGTAAGAAGGACACGTAGTTATTTAATTTGTGTAGTACAATGAGTGCTATCTTGTATCGGTTATAGTGATATTCAATACATTTGAGCTAATGGAATACATTTGAGATAATTGGATTGAAGACAAACTTTAAGCAAGCGCTATACATACTTAAAATATTTATGCATGATTGCGGTGAATCAGTCCGCGGACTTTTAAGAGTTATATTTATTTATCTTTGGAGTTGTTGATCACAATTGTTAAATGAAGTTTCATTTAAATAACATTAGAAATTAAACAATTAACAATAGGAATGGTTATTCCTATTGTATCGCCTCACAATAAAAAATATTGAAATCTTGGACGGATTATTAAATTAATCCATTAGACAATCATTAGATATCAAGTAAGTGAACGAAACATACTTAAAAAAAGGATAGAACATTACAGAAGCTTAGATTTTTGAATTATTCTTAAAGAGTATTTAGCTACTACTTTTCGTTCTATGATCATATATCTCAGGTAAACTTTGTTTTCGGAATAAAATAAAATGTACATAACGTTTGCCGTCAACAGAAATCCACTCAATTTCCATTTCCGCTAAAAGCGCCGAAAAAATTCGGCGAGCGCGGTAAAAAACAAAAATCTTAAACAACAACGCGCACCGGGATTATCGCTCAATTTTTCAATAACAAGCTGTCAGAGCGCAGTGTGGCGGGGGCCTTATCAATCTTACTTCCCACAGGTGCGATGAGCGAGACGTTACATACAAAAAAAGAATGAGACGGACAGAGAAAGAAAACTTGTCCGCTTAATGACGACTGATGGATCTCCCGGTTATGAAGATAGGATTATAGAACCCAAAGTTGGATTTAACAACTAAATCACCAGTGATCTTTCAGAAATATTGGACGTGTCGGGTGTTTTTACTTTGAAGGAGAAAATTAGAAAGGCGCACAGCGTTTTTCGCATTTACAATTTTCTTTATCCCTCTTCCTTAATACTCGGCAAAATTTTAAGCAATGTACGTTCACAAATATTTTATGTCGTCTCTCATTGTATTTGCATTTGTGATATGTTTTCCAGCTGTTGTAATAAAAATATTACACAAAGAGCTTCACACACAGAGAGTTTCAATACTTTTTTTAGACAACAACCTTTTAGGCATCTAAAATTTTTCATATACGAATAACCTCTATGGTGTAGTATTGAAATTTACGTAGCTCAACTAAAAGTGAAAAATATTATTGCATTCTGGAATGTATAAAAATGTAATATAATTCATTTTTTTAAAATTATTACTGACAGTAGGTATTATAAGTTATTAACTTTTTTACCTCTAAGTAAATGACCGACTCCTTATTGAATCAGCTTTAGTGGAATCTTGCGGGGAATAAAAAGTGTACCAAAGAGATTGCGGACTTTTATCTTTTGTGGAGAATCTTCAAAGGAATTATGCCTGATTGGTTTCATTCGTTACGACTCCTCGGACACGCTTGATTTAGTTTCGTTAAAATTTTTTAAGCATTGAATTAACTTAGGTATTTAACCTTTCTATTAAGGTCCATGTATATTGAAATGTATCGAATATTATTTCTTTTATTAAAATTAATATCAGTATTCATACTAATATTATAAGTTTAAAAAGTTTCTTTGAACACGTTGATATTAGGGACTACCAATTGTAATAACACGTTTTGAGATTTATCTTTAGTATTAGGGTTTAGTATTTTCATTTTTAGTATCAAATCCATCAGTGTGGAAAACTGTATACTGGCTGTGCGTTGGGGTGCAGACAAATATTAGACACAAATATTCTAATGAAACTGAAGTTAGTTGTAGCATTATAAAGTAGTAATATAATGGTAATAGGATTCTAAAATACAAATAAATAAAATTTAGTATCTCTCTGTATGTCTTAAAATAAAAAGCAAATATCGACATCTTCAATTCCGACTTCTTCGTAATACAATTCAAACTTAGATTTCCCCGGTCTGATTTCGTATAAAATAAAATCACCCAACTTTTTGTCCATTACACCTTTAACTTTTTCGTAGCAAAACTAATAATCAGGAAAGCTATTAACCGTTTGACAATCGTGACTCGTCTCGCTGGCGCCTACAATAGGATGCGTCGTTACCTTAACAGCTCGATCCGAGAGGAAAGTTTTAGCGAGTGTGGAACTATTTACTGCAGGCGTACGTGTATCAGTTGGACGCTATTTGTTAAGCTGTTATCGGAGTTCGCACGCATGGTACGCTGTCGCTACGACCTTATACTTTGCAATAAACTTTGTATAACTTAAAAGTCTTTTTTAAAATTAAAAATATGAGAAAAAAATACATATTAATATATGGACGCAAATAAGCAATAACATGTCAACCCACACGAATGTCATTTCGAGAGAAACGCGTTTGAAAATTTTGAACAACTTGCTTTATATGATTTTTTATATTTTGGTCAACTTTTGGCAATTTCAGATTTATGCAAGTTATTTTACTTATTTTCACAAAAAATAAGTATACAAACTGCATGTTTCGTACATAATATAACTCAAAACGTTTAACATAATACATAAATTGCATGTTTAAAAACCCTACAAATATTAAAGAAAAATTTTCTTCAGCCATTTACCAACACTTTTTTTTTTTTTCAATTTTGTGGGTTGACATGGTATTGCTTATTTGCGTCCATATGCGCTGGGGGCGTACAATGAACTTTTATTGCGATTTAAATGACAACCTTAACTGAGCTGGATCGCTACTTCGTTCCATGACATATATTTATACGTCATGCTCATATAAAATCTGAATCGATCTACTGTCAGAATTGAATTGGATTGATATGGTCGTTATTAAAATTGCAAAAAGAGTTAATGGTAAGCCCCTTGATCTTTGAAAGACACAGAGGTTTATTCGTTATTTGTGTTTTACTAAATAATTCACAGTCGATTATTGCATTTGAAGTAACCGTTTATTCTAGTTGACAGGTTAAGCATTCAGTAAAATAGTTTTATTTGCGCATCTGTTTTTTATTACGTAGGGATGTTTAGAGCATCTGTATTCGTAAAATATGAGGCACGTACCCGAATTATTGTTATCTGTAAATCAAGAAATGTATACATTTTTATGTAAAAATAGTTTTCATAGTGCTGTGAAAATAAAGTAGAGCTATAAATCAATACGGTAAGGAATAGAAAATCCTGTAACGTAATCTATTACGTTACGAACCGTAAATATATAACATTATTTTGATTATATTTTTTATGACTGTTTTTAGTACATAATAGGAACTTTTTACGATTATTATTAGGATGATAATATATAGTGGAAGGTATCAATCATTCTTTCGATGACGTCACGAGTTTGTCTACGTTTATATGTATACTTCCTGTGGGCATAATGCACGCAGGGTTGGGGTGCGTAGTGCAGGTAACTTGGCGACCGTCCAAAGATCTGTTTTCCTGTTGCCGAAGAACTTGCAGATCAGTTTTTATCGCCCGAAAGGCCTTTATTGTCGACAGATACCGCCCGAAATGTTTTCGTGTCGCCGCCGCGCAAATATTATTGGATGGTTTTATGTATCGGAAACATTATATTTTTAAAAGTTTGGCACTCGACCCGTCCGTACTTCAAATCTTAGCGTCAGATATAAAATAGTTTATTGCTTAATGGCGTCTTTATCTAAAGACGCTGTCGATATTATTCTCGGTGACACTTGAGGGGGACTAGTAAAATTGTTTTCAACTTCAAACAAAGAATAGCTCTAGTTTCAACATTCAACTGACACTGCATATCGTAGGAGTAAACTTTACAAATTTGAATTGTTCAACAAGGAGTTAGCATAATCTAACGCATTTTTTCTTAAGAATAAAATATCTACGTTTCCCGTAAAATTTCAATAAAACAGACTATCATTACAAGATAAGTGCCATTATACATATTCCATAGAACCACATACAAAAATGTCATGACTGTGTAATTCTTTCTCATCTACATTTTGATGTGAGTTTAGTAACTCGAGGAATAGCGATTCCATACGCAAATACCGTACCGTCTCTGAGAAAAAAGTATAAGGAAAGTATTGGGGGTGAATGAATGTCTGTGGTCCATTTGTAGATAATTTGAAAGATGTTTTTGAAATATTCAGTAAAATTATATAATAACTGATTATGTAACTAAGTTATTAATTTAACAATATTATTGCTTTTACGGTTCTACTGTCGCTGTTCGTCTGTCCACCTGTCTGTCTGTCTGTCCGTCTATCACCAGGCTGTATGTCATAAATATGTATGTCGCCGCTACAACACATATAAGGGGGCTCCCATTCAACAATCGTGATTTTTTGCTCGTTTTCGTGATTTCGTTGCTTCGTTTTAAATTCAATCTAAATGGGGCTGAAAGTTTGTATTTTATGTATTTGTATGTAGGGACATCCATCATTTTTGATACTAGAATCATGACTTTGTTTTTTGGATTAAAATTAAAGACAGGAAACACATGAAGGCGTGAAATGGGAGTTCAAAGTTTGTATTAAAATCATTATTCACGCGGGCGAATCCGCTGGCAGAAGCTAGTTATATATATAAAAATAAGATGCTACTGTACGTAAAACTTCCGTCATATAGACAGTACTTTATTATATTCCCTTTCATATTTGCTAGCATTACGAGTTGATGTGCTCCCTTTAAATTGTACACAACCTGTTCACAAATATTTACTGAGCGACGTCATAATTCATCAAAGGATCCTTTGTTTTTTTTTGTATCCGTCTTGTATCTTTGACACACGTCATCGGAATAAACGTTTAATCAACATAGGGGCTTAGGGGGAGACATAAAGTAAACATTTAAGTTGGGAAGTTTATAAAAAGTAGCAAAATTCTGTCAATCATAGTAGAATTATGGTAGGATTGTAAAATTTGTACGAATAGAGCACTTGTCTAAGTTTATTTGATATTGATAACAATCAGCAACTGATTCTTGATCGATACTTAACTTTTCAGTTTTTAAAATTTATACCTAGTCGGGTTCAAGGCTTTTCCTTTAATTGTATTTTTTTCCTTTGTTTCAATCATTACTTTTAGCCTATGTTTGAAATATTGGTTATTATAGATTACACAGTTAGAAAATACCTTCGTTTGACTTCTGCCGTAGCCTAGTAAACAAATATAAGAGGATAAATGCTGGTATAGAATGTACAGTTATAATAAATATATATATATATTAATCTTTTAATACTTTTTTGTATGTACTTGCCCTTAATCCAACATGAGGGTTTGTAAAAGACATACTCTCCCTTGAGAGATTTTCCGTAATAGATTTTGTGTTTAAGGGATTTTGTTTACATTATTTAAATAAGATACGCCTTAATGTATATTTGATTGTGAAATTATCTTTGACAAAATCTAAGGCCAAATTAAGATTTCACGTGATAAAATAGACAAATACATTTTGTGATTGTTCATAGTTAAATCGACATCCTGTTACTATTTTCTTCAGACATATTTTATCTTCAGCTATGATGGAGTTTTATCAGGTAATAAGACTCCAAAGAACAAAGTTCACTCTGCTCTTCTGCAGCGTATTCAAAGGCAATTTTCAACAGGAAAAGGCCGACCCTAACAGGGTAATACTACCCTTTGACAGAATGTTGCCGTGAAGTATGCATACTCATTTGTCAGAAGAGTATGTTTCCAATGTTTTTGAACAGAATTACATTTACAGAATTATTACTATTATATAAACGTTTATTCAGATATCATGCTTTGGTAATTTTTTTTTTCCTAGCATTATTCCCGGTATTTTACTTTACTTACCCAGAGTCTGCTTATTACTCTTATCTGGATTTGACAGGTTACTAGTTTTTACACAGAGCGATTGCTATCTGACCTCCGTAACCCTAAGGGCGAACCAGTAACTCATTGAATAAGACCAAATTACTTATCAAGAGTTAATGATTATTATCAGATATTATGATAACAACCGAGACCGACAGCTTAACGTGCTCTCCGAGGCACGGTGATGAGACCCACAAGGACAAACGCCCAGTCTGAAACAGGTATATGCAAGTGAAATACAAACATCTGTCCGAGCGGGAATCGAACCGTCGAGGTTATGATTAACCGTCGCTACAACGCTGTCAATATAAATGATGTCATATCACTACATACAATAAATATATAAAACAAAGTCGCTTTCTCTGTGCCTATGTATGCTTAAATCTTTAAAATTACGCAATGGATTTTGATGCCGTTTTTTAATAGATATAATGATTGAAGAGGAAGGTTTATATGTATAATAACATCCATTAAATAGTGGGCAAAAAAAACTAATTTTTGAGGTTTCTAATGTGATGTCGTAAATAATTACGTTTAACGCGTGCAGGCCACGTGCAGTAATGAAGAAATCAAAACTACTGGATCGATTTTAATCAGTTTTTCAGTGAACAACAAATGCAATGTATTTTATACCCGTGCGAAGCCGGAGCGGGCCACTAGTTTTCAATAAATCGTATGAAGCTTGTGACGATCTCAACATTACACTTTATTTAAATCTCTAAAACAATGTATTTTCTATAATATGAACCTATTTTTGGACGGTCACCCATCCATTTACTGACCGCACCCAAAGTTGCTTAACCTTAAAGTCGTTTGCCGACCACGTGACTATGTGCAACGTAATACTAAGTATGGACATACCCCGAAAATAATATTTTTACAAAATCAAAAATTTATAAAATTTTGTATGAAAATTTTCATAGAAAAAGGAAAATGTAT
Organism: Hestina assimilis; assembly: GCA_023373885.1. Classification (NCBI taxonomy): domain Eukaryota; kingdom Metazoa; phylum Arthropoda; class Insecta; order Lepidoptera; family Nymphalidae; genus Hestina; species Hestina assimilis. Next base: position 8,562,180 of record CM041747.1, on the reverse strand, counting down.
GGAAAATCACGGATTCAGGTGCCGAATGTCATTGCAGCTGTTTCACATATATAAGGGGTGTGGTGTCGGCGAAGGTGTCTCCGAGCGTATGCTTAGTGAGTGCCCGTCTGACGTCTCTACCCCGCGTATATGTGGACGGTTTACCAAGGCGGTGCGTTCGGGCGGCCATGCTGCTAGAATGCTAGTTAAGGTTTCCGATCTTCGTATATGGTTTTTATACATATTATTAATGGTGATTGGTCATGCATGGCAAAGAATATATATAAAGTATATATTAAATATATATACAATAATTATTAAATAATGACGGTATGGTGGTCCGTCTATGATTACTGGCAAAAAGAGATCTAATATGAATAATATGATCTATACATGTTACAGGCAAATTTATATCGTTGAAATATATTGAATATAATTTATTATTATAAATTAAATATTTAATGACGGTTTGTGGGTCCGTCAATTATGAATGTATATATGTTTGATACATATTAAGAAACGAAGTTTACTTCGTTTCTTTAATATTATGTAATATTGTAATAGCGAAAGTAATGCTTCAGCGCAAATATTGTTTATGTTTCAGAATCTAATGGATTATTTGAAACCTAAGAAGAAGCGAATTCAATGAAGATTTAAAACTATGCGTTGGGAAGAATTTATGCGTCATAACTAATAAATAATTATATTTCAGCTGTATACGTGTATAATGTTTTGGCGAGTTGTAGTTGACCTGATACTTGAGTTTGAGGCTCTGATGTGACCTGAGTCATGTCTATAGTGTCCTTAAGCGAGGCCCGAGGATTTTAATCTTAGTTGACCCGATGCTTAAGTATGAGGCTCCGACATGATTTTGGTTATGTCTATAGTGTCCTCGAGTGAGGTCCTTTGACTTTGCTGATGTGATGTTGACATGGGGTTGTCTCTGTGGTGCGATTTATATCGATGCAGTAGTTTCCTCAGGTCCATTGCTGAAGCGGCCCCAGTGATACAGATTAGATTTGCTGCGGTGGTGCGACTTAGGTCGATGCCGTGATGTAATTCTGTTTGTTGCTGAGGCGCTGGAATGTTATATATCGTTTGTAGCAAAATGACTCGTCTTCTTATTAGAGACGCCCCTTAGCTTAGCAATAGGGATTTTTATAATCGACATTGTAGCATGTCATACTATTAGGGCAACTGGTTGCTTCTCACTTCGAGATTGCTAGCTAGTATTAGACAGTGTGGCCTGCTTAACTCTTATCATGCGTGTTTATCACGTCTTAAATAATGAACTGGTTTCGGATGTTTGTTTGAATATTGAGCCAAAGGGTACTTTGCGTGAACAAGTGCTATGGTTTTTATGATATAAAGTTATAATACGAAAATGACATAAACCAAAGAATATTAGTTGTAAGACAATGCGATTACAAATACGATATAAGCCAACGAATATTAATTATAAGACAATAGGATAATTTAAATACCAATTAGGTAGGGTTAGGTAGGACTTAGTTTTAAGGAATTGCGGTTGTGATATTATAAAGAATTGAACATTATCAATACTATATGACCCATATATAGTGATAAAAGAAATATACTTATAAATATAATCATTAATGATTTTGCCTACACTACGGTGAGGTTATTATAAATACTATATTACACATATATAGTGATAAAAGAAATATACGCTACAAATGGCATTATTGATGAAAATACCTTAACAAAGGTGAAGTTTATGATAAATATAAACTCTATATTAACCACATATAGTGATATAACAAATATACGTTATAAATGATATTATTTATTATTATTGATGAATTTTACTTCACTAAGGTGAAGTTGACGATTATAGCATTGTGCTTACGGAATACCGCCTGGCGGTTTAATGTTCGAATACATATCTGAACCAGGGATTTATTCCCTTATAAATAATGACCAGGGCTTGTCCTCATTTATTATGGCGTTTTGCCTTCTCATACAAGATGAATAAGAAATATAATGCGACTTCGGTCTTAATCGATACTATTACTAAATATCAGGGCTTGATCCTTTTCTATGCTATGAAAATAAAGAACAATATAAAAGAATAAATCTTGCGTCCCGATAACGAAATCACTATAAATATAAATTACCAGGACTATGTCCTTTTATGTTATAACAATCAAATTGTGTGTCGCAGGCGCACTATAAATAGCCTATCCCTTACCCGGGAGGGCTCGTATATATGGTTGGAGCCCACAGTCGATGGCGTGTGCGGGGCCATGGACCTTCTCCCGTCCTTTATAGTTTTCCCAGAAAGGGTTAAGTATATAAGAATTTGAGGAGCGGACTACTTTCAGCTACTCGTAAGAGGTGTTGAAAGTATAGGGATATATTTATAATCTCACCATTTAGCCTTTATGGCTTATATAAATATTTTTATTAAGATAATCATATTACACTAATATAATGAAACTATATAATAAATAAGATATTATTGTTTTCCATTGTCGAATTGAACCTGTTGCCTCTGAATCTCTAAAAGAACACGGGTTATTGCGACCACAACGTAACAAGGGTCCTGACCGCTAGACGATACACGTGCCAATTTCGTAGTTTTATGCTATTTATTTTCGTGCATTTAATTATTATTTACTTAATTATATCTTATTATTTATTTATTTCTAAAAAGGCAAGGTAGGTTTAGTCACAAGCTCTTTTGTCTTATTAAATAGTTTTAATTTATTTAAAGCGAAAAGAGGGTGAAAACGATTAAAAAGATCGTTCATTTCGGTTCAGTGAGGATAAATATTGTTTACACGTTCAGGAACACGGGCGCAGGCGAACTTTTGCGAATAAGTTTAGATGAAGGATGGTGGGATTCGCGCAGACTGTAACATTATTGAATTTCCAACTACACCCTCTTTTGTGCTACGTATCTTTATACAGGTGTCTATGCGTACCTCAGAGAGTAAGTATTGAGATTTTATTTTACAACTAGCTGTGCCCGCGGCTGTGCTTGCGTGTTGTACAGATTTTTCTTTATTGCAAGGAACCCTAATTCTGTTTCAAATATGAAAGTAGTGTAAGTTACTCCTTATAACATCGGCTATCTGCCAGTAAAGGTCGTTAAAATCGGAGCCGAATCAGAGATAGCCGGAACAAATAGACAGACAGACAAAATTTTTAAAACTGTTTCTTATGTAAGTACCGTATACACTTACGACACGATGTAAATATCCTAATGGGGCCGTTGAACGCATGTGAAAACACATAAGATTCTATATTTCTTGTAGTGAGTTTGACTGGTTTTAAATTTAAATCTTGTTTTACTTACAAAAAAAAACTTTAAAACCATTTTCCACAGCTAGTGATCGGGATTCTCACATTCCAAATGTACTTCGAGTAACTGATAACAACTCCAATGAAACACCGAAGTTTGCTCTTATCAGTTCGCTTTGAAATATTGCCGAATTTTTGACGTTTTAATATAAAAGCATTATAAATTGGATTAACTATTTGATACTTTATATTTATATTTGTTATATTTCCAAGAAGTATTTAGGTTCTTAAAATAAACCTTAAATGAATTCAAAATTCGAATTTCGAGTTAGAAATCTCTTATTACGTAAATTCTACTTTTTAATTTTTAATGATATTAATTGATCTTCTTGTCTTCTAAATATTTACAACGGTTTTAATTTCGTAAATAATCCCCGTCTAAATTTTTCTCACGACGGTAACAACGAGCATGAATTTAATATAAATCGCTATAAAGCATGATGAATTCGTCTTACAAACGTTAAGACCTCTTTAAGAAAATTTCAACGAAAAGTTGTACCCTAAATAATAACGAGGATATCGCTTACGGCCCTTAGAGCATAATTAATGTTATACGAGAATATTAGCTTTTCAATTAGCCGTCTTTAAGTATCTTAAAATCTCTTGTTTCGAGATAATACTGATCCTCCACTGGGTATATATTACACGTAACGCTTTAGATTTTCCGTCTTTTAGTAATCTTCGTTGAAGTTTTGATATTTGAATTCCCTAGTCCTTTATCTTATAGCTTAGCTTCGCAGTTGAACTAATGCTCGAACAATGTATTTCCCAATAAACTCGTACACTCATCACATGATTATGTATTTTGTAAAATAAGATTCTAGATTCCGGTGATAATTTAACTATAAATAATTGTATCTATGTTACACGATACCTTCACTATTTGTAAACAGATTTTGATGACTTTTTAGTTACTTTAGTATACTCTATGTTACCTTGTTAGTAGTGTAACTTTTGTGAGGATTAGATCAAGAGCTCTGGAGATAAAGAATGCAACTTCTGCATAGAAGTTCCTTATGTCTTTCTAGCGTTATTCTACGGTACACTGGTAAAGTCAGGTGAGACATTTTTTTAAAGTTAGAGGAGCAGGCTGTAGGTTCACCTGATGTTAAGCGATTATCACCGCCCATGAACATCAGCAACACTAGAGAGCGTGCAGGTGCGTTACGGACCTTTAAAATGCAACTGGTTTTAAGCGGGCTGACAGCGAAACGCTTCAAAAACGCTCGAAAACGAGCAGTCACTTCACGTGTTTTTCATCAACGTACGGTCAGCAGAAAAATTAAAATAGTTCAATTATTTATTTGATATTTAACAAATTTTACTTTATAATATTTTTGCAAATGTTAAGTTATGTAGCGTCAAATTCAAAATCGTTCAAATGTTCTTCTCGGTGCTGTATATTTGGTGAACAGTAAGGTTAATTCCCTGCAGCTGTACGTGTAAGGAGATACTTAATTAAATGCTTGACGTGGAGAGATTTATACGTAGGGTAGTGCGATTAGTGAGAGAAATATAGTTTTATTATGTTGCAGAAAATATTTTATGTTTGGTATGTTTCTGTTGAAGTTAGAAAAAATATAAACCGGAAACCGTTGAAATATATTACGTAAAATATATTTTAGTTCATTTGTACTTTATTACAATCTAAATCAGAGATATGCAGTTATAATATAATGACTTATTAATAAGAACATTTGGATTACTTTTTGGTAAATATTTATCGAATCTAAAGTCAAAGTCTGCTGATCCGATATTGATAGAAAGTCATAGGATTTATTTCAGAAGGTGTATTGCTGTTGATCTTGCTGGCCTTGGCAGCGTCAGCAATGCACCAAGGCATAGAAATAGGAGGAAATGGAAAGGGGCAGAGGAGGTGGGAGATTATAAGCTAATATTTTTTTTAAACTAAAATATACAATGCTATATGATTTATGTATGAGAGTACCAAGGAAATTTATCACGAATGCAATTCACATAATAATTTAAATCCATTTCTATGAACAGTAAAACGTTTTATAACAAAAGAAACTGTCATAAAGCCTCTTTTCACAAAACAGAACATGCCTTTTATACGAAGTAATTAATTTAGCTACATGTTTTTTTTGTACGCGAATTTTCCACTCGGCGACTAAGTTTGCCACACTAACTGTTTCACTCGCCTATTAGCCAAGACTTAGGACAAAAGGCTAGTGAGTTCTTTAGCCTCTTTGTTCTCACAGAAGTTGAAAACAATGGGTAATTTTGAACTTTATTTCATCAGGTGTTTGTGGACTGTGCCTGATTGTGACCAATTTTACGGCACTTTAATTTTCGTTTTTATTCTATTTAATATGTTTTACTTTTATAAGTTAATTAATTATTTAATTAATTATTACTTGTAAACATGTCAAGTGTTTCATAATTTGTCCAATATATCTAAAATATGTATATGGTATAAAGCTATAACTTTATTATTTGTGAATAAAAATCATTGTGATTTGGACTAGGCTATAGCTTTGAATTTCTATTTACCTCAAATATCTTATAATGAATTCTAAAATTGTTTAGGGATAAAGTTCACAAATCGAAATTAAGGTAATAGTTCCAAGATAAGTTAGAATTAATTGCAGTTTAGAAGTTAGTTAAAGTGCAAAATTAAACGATATCGTAAGGACCACGTGAGTAACACGAGATAACAACTTCTGGGAAATCTCAAGAGTCGTTAGTTTATTATAATTTACGTTAGAAGTAATTCATATCATACTTATATAATACTCTTCGAAGAGCTTCATTTGATTACTACTGCTTACATTTTATAGGCTTGATACTTGATATTTCATCGCTACTTAGTAAAATAAGCGAAATTAATTGATTAATAGTACATCAGATATTCAGATGGGTTTTTAGTATATTATTTTCATTTACTTATTACTACGCTGTATATGTATTCTATATAAAAGAAATGTTAAATTTTTGTCATTTATGTGTTTCTAAACCATTGATCCGATCATGGTGAAAAAATGGTTCTCCATAGGTCCACGATTGTTTCGTTTTCAACACCTTTCATTCAAAATGAATGAGAACATAAGATCAATCGTTGTAAGTTACAGATTATAGAATGCCAAGCGTAAATAGGAACCTTCGCTTTTTAAATGGGTTTGAAGAATTTATGTCTAAGAATTGAATTCTATATAAATACTCGGTAAATTGAAGCAAGAAAAGTAGTTCAGACCGTAAAGAACCTATACCAGTAACACCTCACCTTGAAAAAATTCTTGTGCCATTTTCGCCGTAAACTTTTTATGTGAAGGGTCCAAGACAAAGGGGGATGTCACTCACAACTCATTACACCTCATCGACAGTCAAGACGCGATCCGAGTGTTTGTTTTGTGTTGGCAGTAATTTTAAATGTTCGACACAGTTACCAGGCGTGATCGGCGAGCCGTGTAATGTTAGTTAAGGGTAGTATTACGTCATTTGTGATACGATTAGTTTTGTTTAAGGATATGTGAGTTTTTCTCGATTGAGAAGTATGAATGATTAAAAATAAATAAAACAAGGCAAGACAAAAAACACTTAATATAGATTTAACTCAAAGCAAATTAAGAAGATATGAGAGTAAAAAAGATTGTTTTACCGACTTCCTTTTCATAATTAATTAACAAATACATATCAAAAAGTATACTGACTATATAAAATTATAATCAAGTAATAGTTTTTTTTGGTTGATTTTCAAGAGCAATCCTAAAATTTATTTGATTTAATGGAACGATTTACTCAGTCAAGGTATCGTCAATCGGCTTCATTTTAAGACTTAGTCCATCAAGCTATCTAGGTTCAGGAGGCCTTGCGTGACCGGCAGTTGTGGGCGTTATCGCAATTGTGCCTTGGCGTCTTACAGTACACCGCTCAACCATAAGACTCGGCTATTAACCGTGCAATCGACAACCTGTCTTATTACGTTCTCTTATAGCTCAAGTTCGCTTACGTTCAATCAAGTTTTCGAATCTGACTGTACGACCATAAACCCACATGATACAATCATTGAATCTACAAGCAATAATCTGTCTAATTGCAATGATGTATAGGTGGTTTTCGCCTGTTGCGTGTTGCGATGATGCGTTGGAATAGTAACATCTCTATCTTCTATCGGCAATTACGTGCTGTTTATGTAGATTGAGTTTTCAAGAATATAAACATAGTTGGATGTAGGAAAAATCTAAATCTAAAATATCATATACATTTATATATATATTGGATATTTATTTATCTTCGAAGGACAATAACACAATTTTTATGAGACCTAACCAAAAAAACAATAAATCGGCTCAGCTCTGAAATTATCACGTAATATACAACAAAAATAAAACAGGACGAATTAATAATATTCCTCTTTTTGGAAATAGTCATGCTTTCTGTAAGGCCACATTTTATAAATATTAGTGCCAGATTTCATATAAAGACATGACCAAGAGGTAACAATTATTAGTAAATATTAATATTGGTAATTAAATTTCAGTAAATTGTACCACATAACTAATAACAATAACATTAATAATAACTAGCAAACCACTTTGCTGTAGCAACAAAGTATTTATTGAATTGAATCAAATGACAGACATGTGTTTGACATTGATAGTTTGAATGTTAACAGTCCATGTTTTATTTAATTTTACCATACAAACATAAATATAAACTTTCTGCACTCGTTATTCATATACATTTCGAGTATACCAAAGTTCACAGTTCTAAGTGCTCGAAATATGCTTATAAAGGGCCTCGAAGTTTTCTCTTCACGTATTAATATAGATATAGATTCCCGAAATAATAGTCTTTTATTGTATAGCAATAAAACATATAATTTTTTTATTGCTGTTTTTAACTGAATAAAACAAGGACGTATTTTTCGGTAGATGCAACGGTACGCCAGCCGCCCGGTTGGCTCCCTCATTATTTTTCCGGTCGTCAACCGCTCATCGAGAGCATAGCGAAATGCGGTCTACGTACACCGCATACGTACCTTATTTACAATTGAACAATACGAGAGTCTTACTATTTTCATAATTTTTATATATAACAAGATATCATCTCTTTAAAGAAGTATTAAGTCTTTATTTTGTACTGCAAACTTTTAGAATTGGTAGTTTTGTAACAAATTTGTGCCGGTTTTATCAATGAGTCGGATGTTTTTATTAAGTAAGAGTTTTAATTAACAAGGTAAATTGTAACAAGGAAAACTTTTGATTTATTTCCAAATTTTATTTCGAACAGGTTTGAATTGAATGGATCCGTATTACATAGTTAAAATTGTATTAAGCTTATGTATTGTACTATGTTTTATTATGTAGTTTATGTCGATGTTGGTAACATTTCAAAAATTACATGGTCACTGAGTGCACAAGGGCATTTCGAAAAACAATAGAAAAACTATTGTAATGCTACTTAAATAAGTATATAGAATGTATGTTTGGAAGTTTGGGTTTGAAACCGGCAAAACTGATTTGGTTGAAATTTGGAGTACTGATGGAACTTATTACCTGGATTGACACATAAGATATTTTTTTATCTCGGAAAAATTGAGAGATAGTCATAAAATGGACTATAGGAAATATCCAATTAAAAGGTTAGGTTAGGTTAGGATAGGAACATTGTTTATTCACACATGTTTCATTTCTCTCTAAACTCGCTTCTACAGTAAGCGCGGACAAAGTCACGATCAGATTTTAGTTGCAGTACGATTTACATACATAATAAGTTTAACATTTTAAACCTCGACACTAAGAACGTCTCTAATAGCGCAACAGTTCAAACCATTTCAAGCAAAAACATTCGTGAATGTCATGAAGCTCTGATCGTTTCGATGTGAAATAGTAATCGAGCTGTACCAGATGATTTGTCAGAGCAAGTCATAAAGCAAACGACATTTCTATCGAATAAATTTGAACAGGCCGTTTTATTAGGCTATACGTGTAGTATAAATAAGTACTGGCTTGTGTACATGCTTTGACAAGTCCAATGACGCGGTTTCAGAGCGTTTCAGAGCAGTTTCAGAATTTAGGGGAACAAAAGTTTTACAGTTAAATTCACAAAAAGTTAATTTTTAATTAATTTTTTCTTTTAAGTCGTGTCACGTGTACGCCCACCGTTGTTTGTGTGAACCGAATCGTGTAAATTCGAATGACTCCAGGCGTTTTCTTATCCTCAAATGATCGTCGTTGAATCCAAAGTACTTCTCTCTTTATAAAGTTTAATATATCTCTTTACTTTATTTTTAACTTAATGAGTTCGAAATCAGGGTAAAATACCTTTTTGCTGAAGAGTTTCATAGACGTTTACGGTGAATTCACTTTAAATTTCGTTGTAGCATTAAAATAATTTATCGAACGAAATGCGGTATTAGTATTTACTTCCGCTGCCGCAATTTATGACTATAGCTTTAATAATAAATTTTAATTGCTTATTACTATAAATTAAACGAGACCTATTCAGATTTTATATCCTTCCATAGCCACCCAGACCTCAACAATGTCTGTATTGCTATAACAAATATCTGCCCTGAGCGAGAATTGATCCCACGGCTAACGGCTTTTACAGTGGTGGTGACAATTGCACAACCATAGCTTCTTGTTAAACCGTTTTGATGATAATTATCTTATAAATATAGAACAGCGCTATATACAATTGCAATAAAAGCGAAAGTAGATGGATTTATATTTAAGATAGTCCTGTTAAGGCACTTTGAATTGTAGTCTCCAAAAAAAAAAACATTTAAATTGGACCTCGGAGCTGAAGAAAGTTCGTGAGACTTAAAAATTAGTAACGTTGCGTGTTTACTGAGACAGCTGTGGTGTAAGTTACAAAAGTGGCAACATTGTTTCCTTTTCTTACAGTGTTTGCGTTAAGGATAAAGTAGTGAATTTGGAAATAATTGGGTTTTTTACATTTGGCACACAACAATGGCCTTATTCATAAACTATATTAAGAAATTAATACTATATATTTAATATGTTGGGATAACCTCTGTCACAACAGAGATTATTCCACCAGTGCAATCAGTCACACTGGTGGTAGGTCTTTTGTTGCAAGAGGCCGGCTAGGTAGGTACCACCGCAGTGTCCAATATTCTGCCGCCAAATAGTAGTGCTTAGGCACTACTGTGTTCAGTTTGAAGGGCATTGTACGCTAGTGAAATTACTGGGCGAACGAGATTTAAGAACTAATATCTCGAGGTTGGCAGCGCGTGAGTGGCACCTACTAATGGTGCTGCAAGCGCTCATAGGCTGCGGCAGCCACTTACCATCAGGTGGGCCGTATGCTTGTTTGCCAACTTCTAACATAAAAAAAAAAAAAAATACTATAGTCTATGTCTGTAGTAATACCAGTGGCATCACCATGCGTAGCAACTTGATAAGGAGAGAAAGGGAATGAGACAAAAAAAGTGAAGAAAGGAAAAGAGACTTATAGAATTTTGTGCCAGGCCGATATTCCCTGCGAAGATACTATAAAGTCAAGCCTTCCTATTCGTGATCACTGGTATAAGGAAAACACTTCTACTCTTAAAACGAACAATTTTATATTTGCATTGTTATTACAATTTATTAACCAAACTGTTATTTTAAGCATGAATTAGTTATTAATAAAAATAATAGTCAATTAATAAATAAATTTACATTACTCAAAAAAAAATGAAAGTAGCTTGCGGTGCGGTGTGACAAAAGCCTGAGGGTTTCAGTATCGAACCCGTAACTCTCGCTTTAACGGAGCGAAATCGGCCCTTTAACAGTTGACCTACTGAGGCTTCAAAGGCTCAAAATAATATTGCAATAGTATAATTGACTTAAGAAAATCGCTTTTTGCTTATAATCTGTACAACTTCTAAATGTTTATCGTGAGCAATTAAGCCGTGAGTCTATGCGTAGTTGTCTTATCACTGCGTTAGGTACATGAGATATCCGTAGCCTATAACCATTTGTTTGACAAAAAATGTTCGCGTGTAACGATCCGACAGGTTAGGAGGCATTAAAGTTTTTACCGTGTTCCTTGAACGCTGTTTTATAAGGCGTTCGATTACTTTCGTTTTAATCTGTAATTGATGTATAAGGAAAAAGATAGTATTCCTTTGTGGTTTTTCTTGATAGTAATACTCTTCGTTAGTTTAGTGGTGGTGGTTAGGCACTTGACTTCTTTAATGTTATCAAGATAGCGGCTGGGACTGACTTTTTTACGAAGAACGGAGACGCTCTGTTGAAATACCAGTATGCGATCACCCATCTATATACTGTCGCGCCTAAAGTTGATTTCCCCTAACTAGACCTAAAGTTGAATTCATATTATAGCCAAAAAACTTATATGCAAGTTTAAAATAACGTTTAAATTATCTGAAGTGAAAACTGGCGGATGTTTCAAATTGTGTTTCATTAAGTAATTTCAATCTTATATAAGAGACTAGCATCTGCTCGCGGTTTTATCTGTGTCAAATAAGGATGATGTGCTCTTCTACCTAGTGGAAGGTCGGTCGAAGCTGGCTCTTCTCGTATATTATAGTATTAAAATATAAAAGATATATATATATATATATATATATATATATATATATATATATATATATATATATATATATATATATATTTCAACAACTGTGGGCCTCGACAAGTGGAAGCCCATACGTTGAAGATGCCAAAATGCTTTTTATATATCCATTGCCATTGTGCCCTTAAGTCGCCACTGTTTTGTTATGTGTAGTTGCGTCAAGTTTGCCACGTGAATACTTTTACAAAATCATTTTAGGTTCAGTTTAAGAATGACAATTTTCTATTTTTATATAATATTAACTTTTCAATAAAAACTAGTTACAATGTCAGACATAAAAAGGACAAGGTTCTCAAATCTTGTGGTTGTCTTTTATGTGCGTGTCAGCAATTATAACTGTATTTGATGTTGTTATTTTAAAGATAAACTGAAACAATGAATTGTTTAATTAACATTATTCATTGCTCTAATGTGGGTTTTTTCAACACATTCAACGATTGAAGACAATTCTCGTGTTTTAAACACTAAGAAACTTATAATAATTAAAATTGGAAATTTCTTTCTTAGTAGATTTCTAAGACAGAAAAACCTTTATGTTCAAGTTTCACGTAATTAGCTTTAGTAGTTTTCGTTAGTGCTAATGAGTCATGAAACATACTTTTATTGTGTATCGATTTTACTTTATTAACAGGAAAGTAAAAAGAGTTCTCAGTTTCCATTTTATTACTCATGTCGTTTCAAATGTTTTTACTTTTTTATTATTTTCTGTAACAGAACGTATATTGTCAAACACGAAGCGGCATCTGACGAGAGGGCAGCATCCAGACAATTAGCCGCTCCACTAGGCACCGCCCCTTATCTCCCTTACCAGACCTTCTTAATGCGAAACTAAATCGGTAAAGACAGGAGTACACTGGAAGATGTTGAGCGTGTGTTCGTCTTTATGTTTGTGTTTTAACATACTTAAACGAACTAACATTATGCTGAAGTTGCTTTAGTTTTGTGTATTCTTCTATAATTATATTTGAGGTAAGTTAATTATTCGCTTTCATGATTTTATGAACTTTAAACATACAGCTCTATTTTGTATACTTTATACACAGAACATCATTTTGTATATTAAATTAATTTGTAAAATCTACCGCGGATCCCGAGGCTGACTTTGTATGCTCATGTGTCTCGCGGTTTCTGCCGTGTTATTAATCTTCAAAATACATAGATTCTTCAAAAACAATGTATCGTGATTTCTTATCACTCAAAGCAATAAACATGATTCTGTTAAGGACATAGAACAGAAAAGAGCAGGCCAATATTTCTTTCTGCAAGATTAAATGTTACTATGAAAATATTATTTATATATATTGGAGCAATTATATCTGTTACAATGATGATGGTTTTGCCATCTGTGTATTTCCAAATAAATGTATTACTGTAATAAAGCTATTCAAAGTTTAAGTTGTTCTTCGTTTGTCAGTCGGTTGATGAATTAAGATATTATTTTATATATAGATTGAGGCATAGTTAGGTAAACTAAATACCATCAACGGGTTAAGCAATTCCTGGCACCTTCTGACTATAGATATGTGACCCCATAGTGGTATTACCACATACTATGAATTTAATAATAGTTAGAAAGTCAAGTCGGAGTCTATATCGTCTTCTTGAACAAGTTTGACTGTAGCCCATAACCCACACGATATATAGATCTCATCTTTGAATGATATAAAATTTGAATTTTTTGTCGTTTTTGCATTTGTACTTTACCTTATATATATAATAAATTTAAAGACTTAAATAGCCTCTCAAGACTTTAATAGGCCAGAAGCCTCAATAGCTCAACGGTAGATGGGCCGACTCAGCTCCGTTAACGCGAGAGTTGCGGGTTCGATCCTGACCCCCTTGAGCTATTGTCGTACCCACTCCTAGCGCAAGCTTCGAGCTTATTTGGAGGGGCAATAGGAATATTAGTAATACCTTGAAAAAGGCATTGCTAATATTCTTTTAAAAAAAAGAAAAACAATATTAACTATTATTATTGACTTGCAACAAGAAATACCTATAAATTATTATTCCTTGTCATAGTCAACTTCATGCATATAGCCGTGCATTTCATATACACATTCTGTAAGAACCTTAATGCTCCTTACAAAATAGGTCAGCCCTCGGTCCTTATTAGCGTTCATTGTGTTTGATATATTATGGTGCCCTATTGATTATTGATAGGACTTCCTTACACATACGTACGAGGATATCATCCAATCCCTTTGTTATTTATATGATGGGATTTCGTATTTCTTCTAATCATAACGTATCATTTGTTTTATGACAATATGATATATGAGCAATATATGTCAAATGCAATTTTATTAGTAATTGTCGCCATATTTTCTAGCCATTACGTACTATTTTCGTTAAGATTTTATTAAGCAGAAAGGGTACAGTTAGATCTTTTCTTTTACGAAGTGTTAATGGAAAAATGAGCAATTTTAATAAATTACATTTAAATAAATAAATAAAAAGTTTAGTATTGCCAAACTATTGTATTAACATTTAAGACAATGGGGTTAAAATGCATATAATAAAATGTTTGATTTATAAATTATATATTTGTAGGAGCTATATTTTAATAAAACTGATCAAGTGAATCCTCTTACACAGGGAGGTGATTTTAGAAGTTGGAAAGAACCGGAATAATAATTTCTAAATAGGAAGAAAATTTAAAAATATCATTCCAAATTGTGTGACAATAAGCCATCCGTATTTTAGTAAACATTCGTAATTTCATTTTTGAGTATCAAGCGGTATCTTATATAGCGCTTATAATCTCCGTGTATTATTATTATTATTATATTCGGAGACGCTCATAGCCGAGTGCACCCGCTGATCGGTAAACGATCGGTAGGTTAAGCAACTTTGGGCGCGGTCAGTCACTAGATGGGTGATCACATAGTGGTATTTCAACCGAGCGTCTCCGTGCTTCGGAGGGCACGTAAAAGTCGGTCCCGGCTGTTGACAATTAGACAACAGTCGATAAGTCAAGTCAGAGGCCTACGGGCGACCTGAACAACTCTGACACTAGGTTGACCACTAACCAATCGATAAGAAGAAGATTATTATATTCGGACCGGAGTGATAGATTTTTTTTAAATCTTTATTTTAGGAGATTATAGCGAATATGTCTCCTATAAGGTTACAAAATAACTTAATCACTATATTATAACTATACTTATGCTATACTCATATACATTATAACCAATCATTTTATCTTAACTTTGAAGTAATTAAAGCAAAAAAGGGAGTATAGAAGGACAGAACAAAATTACAAGAGTTCCGTTTTTGTCATTTTGTACACAAACATAAACACTCCCTTAACCGCACAAATAATAAACAATGTTTCAGTAACTCTAAAAACAGTTCTATTTTTAATTATTAGTGATTTTATCACCTCACTTTTAACTCTTTCGTCATTCGGACTTCATCGTGCACAAACACCCGCCCACTCGCACGCGATAAGTGCTCAATATAAAAACCACAATAACTCTGTCCGTCTAAACGCTCCATTTTCACAGTATTCGTATTCAGCACACGGTCGGCTATAGTCGGCTATATCTTTTTATAACTTCCACAGTCTTAATAAGAACCCGTTTACATTTTGTTGGAGCGATTTCGATATCGAAAATCGTTCTTGATACGTCTTAAGAATATTGTAGTGTGATGTTTGCTAATACTTTACAATTTTTTAGATTATTTAAAACAAATTATTTTAACCATAAGAGTACCCAGTACAAAATTCGTGCACTCGAATAAAAACATACGTTGATAAAAACCATTAAGTATAATTAATTAATAGTAGAACTATACGTTTAAAAATATTGAAAGCATTGATTTGAATTAAACAGGTTAGTAAAAAGAATACTTCTGAATAATACGAATTTGTTTACGTAATACGTGCACGTAAGATTTTAAACTTGTTACAGTATATATTATATAATTTTTCTGATGATCGTTGTGGCGTGCAGATGTTTGTTATCAATATCTCTTTCGATCTGAGCGTTTGTTCTTGTGGGTCACTCCATAGTGCCTCGGAGAACACGTTAAGCTATCGGTCCCGGTTGTTATCATAACATCTGATTATAGTATTTTATTTTAGATAGTTATTTTGCTCTTATCGAATGAGTTACTGGTTTGCCCTTTGGGTTGTGGAGGTCAGATGGCAATCGCTCAGAGTTGCGATCGCTGCTAGTGTAAAAATAAAATCAGGGTAAGAGTGTATGCAGACTCTGGGAAAATAGCGATAGGAAGAAAATATTTTACAATTTATTTTACAATTTATGTTTCAGTTCATGATGCCGATACGTTTACATGTAAACAGTATACACAGGTTGGAGGTTACAAAGTGCTTATAAAGTGGTCCTTAAACCAACAGTGTTGAGGCGTTTTTCTTGGACGTGCGATTTGCCTTATGTGCACTCGTTAAAATATCATGCGCCTATAAGGGCTTCTTCACCCTATTCACTTTCATGTATTTTACCTAAAACGTTTTCGTATGGAAAGGTTTTACGACGGTGCTGTTAACTTTTAACCTTAAAATAAATTCTTGTAAAAATAATTTATGTAGCATACCTTTATTTAATACTGATGTGGCAAAGAAGCAAACGGTCTACTTCAGTTGCAAAATTCTACTTCATTCGAAGAGTAAGACTTCTATTATTTTTACTAGGTTTTACACGGAGCGTTTGCCATTTGACATCCGCAATTCAAAAGGCGAACCGGTAACTCATTGGATAAGACCAAATTACCTATCAAGAGTTAACGATAATTATGAGATATTTTGATAAAAATCAGGACGGACGGCTTAACGTGCTCTTTGAGGCAGGGGAGACACTCATCGCTCCGGTACTTTTCTGCTTATCAGAATGGACTGCGAGCGGCTCCTGCGACACCGGCGGTGTGCTTAACCGGGGCCTTCAGCCCCGGTCGGGCGGTAGAGGAAGAAAACCTCTTTAAAAATAACGGCGGTCGGTCGTAGAGGGAAACAACCTCATTAAAAAGTTAGTCTCGGCGGGGGAGCCCTAGGACCCAGGGCTCCCTTGGTTGGGTTTGCTGGGGCCTTCCGGTCCCAGTCGGAGGGGCGCGAAAGCGCCGTGGAGTATTTTATATATGTATAGTATGTATTAGTATGTATGTATGGCGGCAGTATGGTGCCGCCCAAGGTAGAGGCCGAAAGGCCTGGCGCGTTCGCGCGCGGTGATATGTATTAGTATATAGTGTATGTATATATGGCGGCAGTAGGTTGCCGCCACCGGTGGGCCCTCGGGGCAAGCGCCGGGGCGTCCGCGGTTGTATGCTTCAGCGACCCCGCGACGTCCCACTATGGCGCTAGATGGGACCTTGGAGTTTTAGTGGGTAGGGGAGCTTGGCTCCGAGTCCACACAGCTCCTGCGCCATTGCACCCGTCCCGGCGCTCGAGTGAGTAAATGCATTTCTCCAAGTAAAAAAAAAAAGGGGAGACACTCATAACGACAAACTCCCAGACCGAAACAGATATAACAAACATCTGCTCCGAGCGGAATCGAATTCGCGAAAGCAGACTCGCTACCAGCACGCCACAGCGGTCGTCTTAATGTTGACTTAATTATAATTAATGAAAACAGAGTCAACAGTTATACAGATAATTAAGGCTAAGAAAACATTACCATAAAAACTCTTCGATGTTAAATGTGCCATCATTATCCCTACAAAAGACAACAAACAAGAAATAAATGTAAAAAGCTTCTGAGGAAATACCGATCCTGTTTTTAAACACCTAGCAGGTAATATTCAGGGACTCAATAAAGCTATCGAGGTCTCGCTGTTTAAATAAGGTAACATCAAAGGCGAAGCTCATAATATTGCGTTTTCGATAAAATTCCGATAACGAGTCATGTGTACGAAAGTTGTGGTCTACATACTGTAGCAGATATTGCCAATTGTGAGAATTCCATTTATCGATTTTAATTTTGCTGTGCTCTTTGTTTTGTAAATCATAAGCAATAAATTTATTTAATTTCAAATGGGTTTTGATTTGCTTTCTTTGTTTGGTTCACGCTAAAATCTAATTACGATAAGGGTCATACATGTGCATTATATCTGTTTAATGCATTTTAGCAGTAGGGTATAACTGTATATGTTAATGTAATTTCATTACTTTAGTAGTAGTAGACCCATGCTTTTTCCAGCACAAATGGGCCGGCTCCACCGGGGAAGTGCTACCCTCTCACAGAAAATCTGCGTAAAGTAACAGTACTGTTGTATATCGTGCGATGAGTAAGAGCACCGGAGGCCCAACCTACCCCCGTCTGTTCCCTTCTATTTTTCCCATCTTATCCCTTCCCTTTTGTTTCTTGAGCTGGCAGAGCACATGTGATACTCCAAATAGGAATTTCGCAAGTTTTCATAGGTTGGGGTGACTGGGTGGGTGCTTACCATCAGGCAGACCTTATACTTGTTTGCCAAACCCTATTAAATAAAAAAAAAGTTGCAATCGGAGTATCTCTACGATATAAAAATGAAAACTTATATAAACAATATCTCTTTTCCTTTGTTTCAAGGTCTGAAAGGAAATACCATCAGACGATTAGATTTATTGTTTAACAATTACAGTTTTGCATTTTAAGTTGATCAACAACGCATTGTAATTTTCAATTAACAACAAATAATCGTTAGAGATCGTTTAAAGGAATCGCATAATTCCCTAGACTCCATAGAACTATCATTAATATCCACAAAGGAACCGCACCGGGACAGAGCCGAGTAGGTATAATAAAAGTAATAAAGTGTATTGTTTGCTCCTAGATCGATCGGCAAAGAGCCGTTTAATTAATGACCAATCTCCCCGGTCTCACCGGCACTTACACTAATTAATTAAACTCGCTGCAAACGTAGTAAAGCTCCAACATCTTTTCATTGTTTAAAAGAGATGATATTTCTTAAAACGGTGTCGCAATCTCGTCAGCGGGTCATTATGTGCGAAGATCAAATTTGCCTACATATCGCCTTGATGTAATCGATGATTCGATTTGTAACAAAATTGGGACGCCTGCAAGATTACGTGGGGTTATACACCGGGAATGTTCTACCAATTTTTCCGTAGTAGAGCCATGCTTTTCTCACCACAAAAAGGCCGCTTCGACCAGCGAAGTACTACACTCTCACAGAAAATCGGCGTCAAGTAAAAGTATCATAAGGTACTGTTGCGTTTCGTGCGATGAGTGAGAGCGCTTGAGGCCCAATCTCCCTCCTTCTCTGTTCCCTTTTTTTTCCCTTCTCATTCCGTCCCTTCTGTTCCTTGCGGTGACTGCTTACCATCAGGCGGACCGTATGCTTGTTTGCTAACCGTCATGATATTAAAAAAAAAAACAATATTGGCTTAATCTGAGAGTTTAAGCCATGCCGTTTCAAAATAAATATAATATATTCAAATAAATATTATATATAGTCATGAATAATATATAAACTTCAAAATAGATGAAAATTTAATAAAAAGCAATTTAAAGTTGAATAGAATAAATAAATAAATAAATAAACGTTGCACACTCAACGGCCCCCATTAGGACAATGATATCCTGTGTCGGGGGTCCGGAAACATATATGTACAAGGACAAGGACAAATACACCCAGACCGGAAAATATGCTTGCATGGTCAATACAAACATACTATGCTCCGAGCGGGAATCGAACCCGCGACCTGTGGCGTTTAAGGCAGGTTCGCTACCGCTGCGCCACGCCACGCCACGCCAAAAGGTAATATGAGTTGATAATAAAAATAGACTCATCAGGGTGCATAATATATAATGCCATAATAATACAATTTCCGTGAATGGTACGTCTTCAATGAATCAGTTCCGTAATTGTGAACGATAGGACCGAAAGTATTCAATAGAATTTAATATTTCTGAATGAGTACTGCGCAACCATGAAAGGGTATCGGTTCTTCAAGAAACTTGTATAAAGGTTTTTATGAATCAATTGCCTGGCATTTTGAACGGACCGCATGTTGAAATGGTCTTAAAAAGTTAGTGGTTCTTTTGAAAACGGAATTTGGAGTTTCTTTATATGCGCTCGATTTTTTTTCTTTTATGTTGACTCGGTTCTTTTATCCTTGAATTAAAAATAAAATTACTTTCTTTTAAGTAACATATAATAAATCTTATGCACGTGACTTCGTCCGTTTGGAATTTGGCACTACAGAAAACTGCAATAAATCCCTGAAATGATTTGATTGTAAACGTACCTTTGATTGTAAGTTAAATTTAGAGCTATCAAACCAAGGCAATGATGTTTTTCTATAACAAACAGAAAGAATTTTTTTTTGGGTAAAACTAACATAAAGTATCGACTGTTATTACATATAGAACACACGCTATGTGTAAAAGTATATGCAGCTGAACAACATATTAAATAGTGAAAAATTATCTTTTAATGATATTCTCTATTCACATCTACATATCTTATAAATAGTCCTATAATATTAAGAAATTACTCCAAAATATATACCGTCTATAATATTTGAATGATAAATAGAAACAAAGGCACTGTGTACGAGAAACTTAATTCGGTCCTAAAAACAATCAAGCGGTGCCGATATGAAGATACATAGATGGGTATAATGAAAGCGGCTTGGAGGGAATAGTTAGAGATCGTGAGCGGGGGTCTAATCTTAGAGGATAATCCGAAATCAATGAGACGTGCGGGCGAGCAAGGTATGTTTGTTTTCTTGCCTATATCGATGTTGATCGATCGCTTCCAGGGCGTGTAGATATAGGCAATGCTTTTGCATAAAAAGGGATTACTGGGAAAGTTTTTAAGAAGGATTTCGGCGGTCGTCTATGTTTGTTGATGTCTTGTAAAGTAAAAGGTGCTAAATTATTTGCTAGAATATCTTAATGTATTAAGGGATTAACACTTCCACTACTACGAGGTAAAAGAATATATTTACACATATATTTCGATATTTTGTATGATATTCATGTATACCCTTAAAACCTTATTTTTATTATACTCTAGTTTTTAAAAACAATATTTAAATTCAAATTCAATTAATCACTATATTTCAGACATTCAAGCCTGCATTTGATAAAACAAAATTTGAATTTTCCATTCGAATAAAAACGCAAAGCGAGTAATTGCTTCCATTACCGAAAAATGTCACATAAATTCCTTAGTATGTTTGCGTTCCGATGAAAATGTTCAAAGCGAGATTTTAATTACAGAAATATTATTAAGTCCGTCGTTGAATAAAAGAGATTTAGAGCGAAAATATTCGCGGAGAGGGACAAAAGCTGTCCCATATATAAAAGGGATAAATAATTATGACCGTGGCCACTGAACGCATAAATAAAGTGGTGGGCACAGGACACGTGAGCAAACTCTCGACCGAGCAAACAACGTGAGTGTCACAGTGGGGGGGAGGGAACGTGCGAAAAATAAATACGTACACAATCTCTGCCACACAAATACACATTCAGAGGACGTAATGTGTTTGCGGTACTGGAGGCTTCTCTCCTTATGACGAACGTGCGTCGTGTGCAGACCCGTTCAAATATTGTCATGGTGTAAACTTGTGACGTTATCGATCTTCATGATCGTGTATTTTGTTAGAAATCGAAGATACAATATATAAAATAGGCTTCAGGTTATTGCTTTTGATTATAATTATAGTCTGTCAGCTTGCCCTTTAACAAACACAATAATTTCCTGGTCTGGTAACACCACTCAATAGATTTTATCAAATAATATGCCTGGAATTGGTACATTAAAAGGCTTTGAGGAGTTCCTTTTTATATTTCAGGAATCGACTATCAGATCGTCAAAGTAAACAAAAACAAAAAAAAGTAATTACATTTTGAAAAATAAAACTTTGAACTCATAATTGCTATGATAATTATTTAGTAATTCGGTATATGTTGTATCAAAATGTTTGAATAAGAGTCCCTCTATTAGCCCTAACGTAACGTGCCCGCTACATACTTATAACTTAATCCGAGTCCACCCAGCGGTCCGCCATTTACATAGCCCGGCAAAGCCGTTTGTTTATTTTGGCCGGCACTGGATTGGACGTATCCGAATTGAGCGTAATTAACTTTATACTAAAAGTTGAGTATGTGCGTACTTTGTACTCCCATGTTACGTCACGGCGCTTAATTAAATGAAAACGAGATGTCCGCCAAAATTTATTGTCAGTAAATAGAAAATTAATGTAATAGCCTCTAAAGATACTAAATTCGAAGCAAAGTAGCATATTAATGTATTCTGTACCGAAAATGCAATAGCAATCTAGTAATGTAGTATGTTCCTTCCAAATGATTAACAAAATGTATTTTCTTTGTTGCGGTCAGCTGTTTAAAATTCCTTTCGTCCAACATGCAATTAAGTTTAACTGTAATTTTTTCACAGTACTGGGTAAATTGCAAATTGGATAGATACTAGATTACAAAAAAAACAGCAGGTAATTCTAGTTTAATTTTGATTTTTTTGTTAACTACCTCGTTGTAAAATCATTATTAAAACACAAATGGACGCAAATAAGCAATACCATGTCAACCCACACGAATGTCATTTCGAGAAAAACGCGTTTGAAAATTTTGAACAACTTGCTTTATATGATTTTTTCTATGTATTGGTCAAGTTTCTGGCAATTTCAAGATTTATGTAAGTTATTTTACTTATTTTCACAAAAAAAGGATACAAACTGCATAATTCGTATATAATATAACCCAAAACGTTTAAAATAATACATAAGTTGCATGATTAAAAAATGGCATTTTTAGAAGTTCTAAAGCTTAAAACCCTACAAGTATTAAAGAAAAATGTTCTTCAGCCATTTACCAACACTTCTGCATATATAACTCAGTTTTTTCAAATTTGTGGGTTGACATGGTATTGCTTATTTGCGTCCAAATAGTACTGTGTATACGATAAGCATACAGAATGTTACGTGTGCTAGGTAAAAATCTTTACGACTTAATATCTAATTTGGCAAGGTGGCCAAGACATGTACATATAGACGACCGTTTTAGCGACTTTACTGCCGTATAAAGCCTTTGTAAGGCGTGTACGCCCTAAAGCATATAAGGTGAGCCATTACCTAACACCATAACTTCTGTTTAGAGCGGGGACAGTGCCTCCGCACCTCCTCCTACAATGTTGGTTAATTTATAACACGTCAGTTTGGTACCGTGGACGAGTCATTCATTTCCCTACCCCATTTCGCATAGGAATTATTTGTAATTGAGCAATTTGTCTATTCAGGTCGAGGGATCTGTTTGTCAGAAAACTCACTCTGCGTACTGAAGTCTTCATTTTGGTCATCAATTTGCTTGTTCTTGAAATTAATTTATCTTCTATAACGCGATTTTAATAACTTCTTTGAAACAACATACGTAAGGTAGTATATATATGTGTTATTGATTGATATTATTGGCACTAGCTAATTTAAAATTTATGATATTAGGAAAAAATATTTCTGACTTTAATTATCTTAATAGAAAAACCCCACCCACTCAACAGTAGTGTCTCGTGTCGGGGGTCCTGAAACTCATATAAGAAACGCCATAAATACACCCAGACAGGGACACATGCCTGTATGGTCAATACAAACATCTGCCCCTAGCGGAAAACAAGCCTGCGACCTCTAGCACTTAAGGCATCCCTAATGCTGAGCCACAACGTCGTCATCGTAATACCATAAAAATTTGAGAATATTATATTGTGAGGGAAATAAATAAGTCACTATAGTTTTCTATCACAGACGCTGTATGAAAACCTCAGTATCGTGCCACAGGCGCTCACCCACATTTCATAGATCGCTAAACAAGTATATTTGCTGAGATATTCCAATTTAACCAAACTCTGGGTACGTAAAATTTCGTCGCTGGGATGTTTGTTTGTTTATTCACGTCTCCTTCACTTTCCATTCCGTCCTCGATCCGTTCACGTTTTGGCACGAGATACTGGTTTCTGTATAAACAAATGGTTAGGCCAACTTGCTAACTTTCACTCTCTGGCCGCAAGCCAACCCTTCGGAATCACCGCTGTCTTTCAACGAAAACACTGGATAAAAATAATTTATTTACATGATATTTGAAATAGCTATTTCACCACAAATTTAATGCTCTATTTTCGATGTTTGGTATTGAATTTTTCAATAAATAATCTTGGAAAACTGATCAGTATATGTCTTTATTATTCGACTATTTGACTGTTGAGTGAGTATATTAAGCTGATTAAAGATCGCACGGGAATAAAACGTATTTTGCTAAGTGTGAGTTAAAATTCATATGAAGTTTGCGTCGGAATAAAAGTTTTTCTCGATGTTATTTAGAATATAAATAAAATAATTAGTAATCATAATATTTGTTATTTTGTTGACTAATCCATAGTACAGAAGACTTTTGTAAAACCTCGTACAACTACTCTGTGGAATCAGCTACCGCCGGTGATCTTTCGCAACCGATACGAACTAGAAACCTTCCAGAGACGAGATAATTTTTTTCATAGCTGCGCATGCCTTCTGGTGTTGAAGATGTTCATGGGCGCTGGTAATGGTTTAACTTTAGGTGGACCTCTTTTACCCGTTTGCCACATCTAATATAAAAAAAATCATACATTACATTATAGACTTTTTTTTGACAATAGCATATTTTTAAGAGTTTTTTTGTATGAAATTTCAGACTGTACTATTAATTTACTCAACGCTAATAGTAAACATCAAGGCTCATGCCAGTAACATGAAATTTAAATGGGATGCTGTAATCCCCGTATTATGATTAGTAAACAAGTACGATACGGATAACGCCGGCGGTACGGGTTCCGTCACGTATTCCATTCGCCTGTAATTGTCTCTTCTGATTAAGATATAAACAAACTGAATTTATCATACACATGGGTAGATTTATAAATGTCACATTTTTAAAATAATATTCGAGTTTAAATTGACGTCAGTTTACAAGAAATAGCAATAAATTTTGTTTTTCTTTGAAAAGGTAGTGCATTATTTTTGCCTTAAAAGACTTTTCTCTAAGCACAAAATGTTACTAATATTATTTCTCAAAAGTTAGATGTTTGTGAAACTAATGTCTTTATGAACAATTATGATGATAGTAATTTATACACACAATTAGATATGTGCGAAGGCGTTATAGTGTTAACTTAGCTGAGCAGCTATTATAAACTTAGCAATAAAACGCACGCGCGCCACGATTATTATTATCTCAACGACGATAAATGAACAAAACAAACACATTACACGACTCGCGTCACGCGTAGAGTTTTCATTACAGCATAAAAATGTATAGACTAACCTGCTAAAGATGCACATATCGAATAGACATTCCCATAAAAGCTTTTATAGTAAACATGAAACTCGGCAATTTCCATGCAAATTCTATTCAAATTTTACTTAAAGAATTTTACATGTTTACAAATGGGATACACTGACTTGAGCAAATAGCGACTTAACTTGTTTGGTTCAGATTCGTTTCTAATCTAAGTAGCACGAGTAAGCTTATTTTAATATTAAATTCATTTATCGTCACTCGCGCTAGTGAAATAGCTGATGGCAGTCCTCTGTCTTCGATCAAATTATACGGCACGCTCACGCATTTACTTGATGAATATGTACGCAAATGCGCATCAACTCGAGACAGAATTATATTTATCAGACGGGAGCAAAAGGGACGTGGAACACGAAATTCGTTTTCCGCGGAAAGTTAAGTGAGTTAAATCTCCAAATAAAAGGTGGGTTGTGGAGTCAGCAGGCTGAGTTGCTGACTCTGACTTGCTATGCTAATGAAGTTGCCAGTCCCTCGCCGCTCCCCCCTTCCCGACCGTACCTCCGCTCCCGAACAAAACACTCGTTATCTCTTGCGATGATCTAAATGTAAGGGGCTCGTTACTGGCAGTGATTACGGACGCCTCCGGACATACGATTGTTTACCGCGATAACAACTTACTGACTTGTTTTAAAGTAACAAATGCTTAATTCATTCATCGTAGTTCCGAATTTTCATTTCAATTTTGGGTTTCCTATTAAGGGTTAAAAGTTATTATTGAGTTGATAGGCAATACAAAGTTGATTTACGAGCTGCTATAATCTTTTCAAATTGAATAATAGTATCTAGATAGGTATTCATGAAAGCAGTTAGAAAGTTGATTAAGTAAAAGATAAGTAAACTCTTGTAGAAAGAGGCTATTAAAGTTTTAAAACGAGATCCTATCTTTATTTGATGACGAGATCGTGTAAAACTTCGAGCTTTGATATCGAGATGCTCATTTCAGTTAGAAAATTACAAATTACATTTGCCTCTAAGATTCCCAGAGTTTCTTTAGGATGTATAATATTATGAGAAAATTTATATTTGCTGTACAATTTATACGAGAATTCTGCTCTTTGTATTTTGACACGGCAACTCAAATTATATTTGTTAAACATATTGTTAGGTTAATGTAATAGTATTTTTAATCAAAGAGAATTAATTACTTCAATGAGTAATCACTCAAATAGTAGAATTTTTACTTCGCAGTGCTGATTTAAAATACAAGTATTGAAGATATATATTTATATCAAGCAAGTACCTACTTATAAAATGTTACATACTTCATAAGCAATAGCGTTTTTTACTTTATACGAAAAATTAATTTTTTGGACAGAAATACATTTTATCAATCCTTACATACATAAGTATAATAAGACACATCGTCTCTGCATTTGTCCGTGTTTGTGCTTGAATAACTACTGGCAGCTTAATTCGAAATCCATAGGTATATATATTCGATATACACGACTATTCGTTAGTAACCAAATACGTCACCTATAAATTTTTAGGATATCATGAATAATCTAGGATGTTAATACCCATACAATACAAGCTTAGTACAAATAAAGCAATAAGTATGTTTTTATTTTGGGTGTAGATCCATTCCATTTGTCGGACAGTGAAAGCAACCCAAACGCAAAAGCAGCTAAAACCGTTTCAGAAGGTGAACTACACTAGTCGTCTTTACCCTGTCTACCCGCAAGATGCCATTGGTTGTATGCTGACTGACACCAAAACGTGGCTGATGAGCAGTCATTTTACGAGATCCTCACCAAAGCATGATAGTAGCTAATCAGACCAGCATTTAAACCCTACCACCACCATAATGTAAAATATCTTGTCTACATGAATAAAGCCGTGGGTGAAGTTAGTTACTGATAATTTATTTAATATTAACATGAACTCTATTCTAATTAAGTAATTATTTATGATTATTCAGATTCAGTCGTTTAATGAGAACTGAGCGAAGTCGTAGAGGTCTTAATAGAGTTACTATTAATATCAAGCACTCTCAGCAAAAATAAGTATTAATATAGTGATAATAGCGCTCATTTCATCGTTCTATGACCCTCGGGAATGTAATCTCAACTGGCGCACTTACGTAGTTCAACTATTAGCTCGTGTGGAAAGAAACTCCGACAAAGGATACATTGTAAGAGAGTGAGTTGTACATTGTAACGTGTATTTTAATCACACATGAAGTCGCAAGCAACACATCGCGTAATACAGTGAGATAGACACTTCAATATTCAAATTTGATTAATAATGAATTTTATAAATATTTTGACGACTGCTCTGTCTGGCAAAGGAAACCTGCTCGCAAAGTGCTCGCTGTGTGTGTGTGTGCTCCGGTCTGGGTGCTTGTATATGTGTGTTTCTGGACCCCCGACATAGGATATTACTATACTAGTGGGGGCCGTGAAGTATGTATCGTCTATTTACATATCTTATTAATTATATCATAAAAGCGGCAAACAAGCTACGGTTTATCTGAAGCTCAAATGCTCTAAGGCTAAAGCAGTTATGTTAACAATAAAAGTTTAGGATGAATGATGATATGCATTCTTAAGTGATAAGAGAGGTAAAAAAATTAGGAAGAGATGGCAAAGGGACTAGACATAGGATACACAACTTAATAATGATACTTTAATTTATATTTTGTAAAGTTATGTTAACAATTCAATTCAATTAATTTCTTTGATTGATGGCTTTCAGTTGTACCAAAAGTTATGTTAACATAACTATTTTTTCAATATTCGTACGATGTTATTTTGTAAGCTCGTTCTGGTATGACGTGTCAATTTAAAATTTCAATAAAGTCGACGCATTAATTAATGTAAATGAATATTTAATAAATGAAATTAATTAATTGCAAATATTTGTTCTTAATGTTGATAATGTTTGTAGTGGGTTGCTTGAAACGATATTATTTCTGTTTAATCTATGTGACCTTTTGAAGGTAAACTTGCTCAAACTAACTAAATGTGTTCTAACAAATATGTAGCCTATCGTCTTCTTGTAAAGGGTTATAGATAACGTTACTTAGTTAAAATAAAAGATTCAAACGATGGGATGGTTATTTGAGAAAAAGTGCATAATTAGGGTTTATTTTTGGTATATTTTAACTGAACTACAAAACTATTGCTTCTAGTACTATTTGTATCTTAACATACTCTTTCAATATGAGTAGTAGTGGATCTTTATTATTTTTAGTTTGGACTGAAAGGGCCAGGGATGTAATACCCTCTCATAGATAAGATAATCGTATTTTTGGTTTTAATTACATGGGTAAGAGCGCTGGATGACTAATTAAGCTAACCTCCTTCCAGCTTTATTTTATTCAAATCCTAAGAGAGGAGCCCTTTCTATCCTAAGAATGGCAATACTCACTTCTTTAATTTTATCATAAGGCTGGTTTTACGTTTCTTTGCGCCATCGTCGCATTGTAAAAAAATAAACAAGGCTAGATCTTGTAGAAAAGTCTGTAAAAACGTTAAACAGCAAATAAGTGAAAGTGATATATCCTCTGACATAAAACTTCTCATCCTCATAAAGGGTGCGGGGGTTGTAAAATAAACGTTTTAAGACTAAAGTCCTGAAGTCGTAACCCACATCCATTGACTGTAATATACAAAATAATTTAAAAAAACAATGGGAATTAGATTGTTTTCTGCTTGCTTAATACTTTTGTAAAATTAATTACGTCCCTACTAGTGTTGCAACTGTTAATTGGCTACGATGACCACTTATTGTCAGGCGAAACATCTTTCTTTTAGGGTTCTGTAGCCAAATGGCAAAAACAAAATCCTTATAGTTTTGTCATGTCGGTCTGGCCGTCCATCCGTCTGTATGTCACAGACATTTTACTCGCAGACTAATTATAGCTCTACCTTTAAGAAAATGCTTAAATATGTGAATGAACGGCTACACAATTTTGCAGAGAAATAATAAAATATATAAAAAGACTAACGTTAGGTACAGCGGTCTTTAAAACTATGTAAAAGGCTAGCAGTCCATACATGTAATATAATACGTTTAAGGCATCTTCTGGATAGGTTTCTTAAAATAATAATTACTCGAATGAACCTGTATAGGTTACTCTAGGTTAAAATGAAAATTATATTAATGTATTTTTAGTAGAATTTTTGTCAATCTCTTTATTCGTTCAGTAAACGGATAATGATTTCGTCGGTTAATAAACCCTAATTGTAATAATTAGGGCTTATTGTAATAATTATAGAAATCCTTTCAGTATAACAAAAGACAACTCCGGTGTTACATGAAAAATCTACAACTTCGTTATTCAATCATAACAAAAGAGTTTATTTTAACATTTCCTTTTATGCATACGCTTTGAATTCTTTTTTTTTTTTTATGTTAGAAGTTGGCAAACAAGCATACGGCCCACCTGATGGTAAGTGGCTGCCGCAGCCTATGAGCGCTTGCAGCACCATTAGTAGGTGCCACTCACGCGTTGCCAACCTCGAGATATTAGTTCTTAAATCTCGTTCGCCCAGTAATTTCACTAGCGTACAGTGCCCTTCAAACCGGAACACAGTAGTGCCTAAGCACTACTATTTGGCGGCAGAATATTGGACACTGCGGTGGTACCTACCTAGCCGGCCTCTTGCAACAAAAGACCTGCCACCAGTGTGACTGATTGCACTGGTGGAATAATCTCTGTTATGACAGAGGTTATCCCAACAGCGGGCGATGGGGTCGTCACATCCCGACGCCTTTACTATTAATAAAAAATATTGAAAAAATTTATAAGAAGTTTTATAACTTGGCAAAAAAGTTTTCAAAAATCTTTTTTCAAAATAGTATTTCTTGTAGGCGTTAAGGCAAATATAGGATGAGGTATATGCGATAATTTCATTCTGAAGTTCCAAAAGAGTCATTAGTATAAGCCTGCAATCGAAGCCAACTTATAAAACTTATGAACCTCATGTAATAAACTATAAAAGTTTGATCGTGTTGAGAATACACAAATTGGATTTGGGTTTATTTCTTTTCTTCATTATTATTTCTTCCATTTATTGGATTATAATTTGTTTACAATTTTTTTTAAATATTAGAGAATAGAATAGAATAGACTATTCTATTCTTTATATTCTAGACTATTCTATTTTTCATTGTACTCCACTAAATACGAGTTATATTCAAGAACATAAAAGCTATGTATACATGTATATGTAGGCGATCTTATCGCTAATTAGCGATTTCTTCCATTTTCTTCCATTATTAAATTATGTATATTTAATTTTACAAAATTTCAATAATATTACCTTTTTTTGTTCTTAAACTTCGAAGTTCTTAGCTTACAATTATAATAACAGCTGTTCGGCAATGTTCATAGTATGGTTTTTTGCTTCTAACCCATTCCCAAGCTTCATTGAAATGGGCCATAATCTAAATATTTTATATTGTAAAAAGTAGCTTTTATGATCTATCATGACCCACGTAACGTTAAAATATGTAAACAAGGTCAAACTAGCGAAGCAATAGAGGCCCTTGACTTGAGGCAGTATGGTGATGGCAAATTCCAAGCAATACCAGTCTAGCTGATTTTATTTATTTAATTTAAGTATTTTATTTTGAAAGTAAATCAAAATAACAAACAATATTCGTTAATTACAAAATGAAATAACAAGCTCACATTGATATAGATTAAAGAAGCCAATTTATAAAAAGCCAAATTATATCAGCAATAATACAATATAATATCAATTTTACGTATGTTTAAAATACCATTCAGTCAATTTTTAAAAAACTACACAAAATCAGTTTGGATGTATTGATAACAGGTAATAATTATAATAAGCACACACCAATGGTTTCCTTTTCTGTCGCCAAAGTTCTTATTTATCATTAGATATATTACACAATTATGAAAATCGATTAACAAAAGGCTAAAAATTTACGAGACAAATGTTAATAACAAACGAACATCAATTAATTCGAACTTTTCATCGTATTGTCTAACACTTGCTTCTCTGCGTGGTTTAAACGTTCCGCAGGCAAATTGGTTCCTTTCATGTCAATTTCCGGTACATCTTACATTACAATCGGTTGGCGCTATTTGTTGGCTAACAGAACTTGTAGATAATTAAGCCATCCAGGAAGAGGTGCTTCGGTTCTAGACATTGCGGAATCTTGTAATATTTAAAGGGGAAATACGGTTCGGTATTTAATCAATACCGTCGACTTTTAGAACTATTTGTTTGAAGGACCTTATGGCTAATAAAAGGAAGTTTCTCTCATTCCAAAGATAGCTTACAGAGTTTAAAGCGATTGCTGAATTCTTGTTCGGAATTGACACTTGCAAATAGATGTTGATACATCAGACAAAGGAGTTTTATAGAAGAAAGAAGTTTTTAGTGTATGAAAAATTTATTGAAGTGCAAGTAAGATCAAAGATCTTTCATACAAAATTGTCGCAAAAAAAATTAGCCAGTATTTGCCTAGTGGACGGAATTAGACCATAATTTTCATTTATTTTTAATTTTAAATATTGATCCTTAAATAAATCGTTCGTGAATAACAACTAAATAGAAATAAGTAAGATAATCAGCTGAAAATCAGAATACTAATATTTACCAAATTCTTTTGTGTTTGTCTGTATATATATCTATTATTACTTTATATGACAAAAATAGACACCTTTTAAAAAATAAACTACCTTTTTTGATTAAATTAAATGTTAATGATAACAGTATAATAATATTTATATCAACATGAAAATGTTTTGGTTATAGTATTTTTTTTTCATTGAATTCTTCATATCAAAAATCATATTATTTTTTCCTAAACACTCGAAACGATTAAGCTCGTACCCAAAAATTAATATATTTAATATTATTAAATATCTACTTCCCAAATTTTATCAATATTGGATCACTAGTTTTCATCAAATAAGCCAACGTGAATAGAAATACTGGCCCGTTGAAATAGTCTCGAAAATTTTATTTCGCTCGGTCAATTAAATCTAGCAAATTTAAGATGGAAGAAATGAACATTCGAACAATGCGACATACTCGTAAGATTGGAGTAATGCGAAGAAATATGTCTCGAGATGATATGAAGACTGTCTTATTATGAGTCATAGTACCTACGCTATCTTATTTCAATTTCAACGCTCCATTGATTGCAGATGCCGGGAGCGGTCTTCTTTTGCAGTCACAAAGAGTGAGCGAGAAGATAAGACGTAATGTCGTGTAGGTGAGACGAGAAGCGATTCTATTTTTCTATGAGAGACGAAAATATCGAAAAAAGTTATAGCATCAAAGTCTCTACGCCCGTAAAGGTCTCATTAAAAGTGCTTTGTGAAAGAATTCGTTCCAATTTATAAGGCAGTAAGCGGTAGATTGGTCGGAAAGTAAATAACGACATTCTCCGTTGTTTAAACGAACTCAGCGCCGCTCGACGGGTTATCTTGTACTCTTGTTAGTGCATGGCTTGTCCATAGCGTATTTATTATTGGGTCGGAGGAAAGGTATCGGATGCGAATAGAACGGAGAATTGGAAAGAGTTTTCTACAAACAGACACGACAGTTGCGCTCTTTATAGAGGTGGAATTTTGTTTCTTTTTACGAGGAAGTGGGTTGGAATTTGCTAACATTTATAAAGCATCATTCATTAGACAATAATCATCGTTTTCTATTTATATATAAAGTATTATAAGGTAGTATTTAAACTTTTTCCACTGCATAGCGTAGCGCCGATGAAATTTTATTTAAGTTCAGTCCAACTTAAGTTTGCCGGCGCACAAAAATTTTTGGTTTGCAAGTTAAATGGACGAGAAATGTAAATCTCAATACTTTTACAAACTCGCAGAGTTTCAGATATCATCTGTCAATGGCATAGCAGCAAGCAGGGCTTACTTTTAAAACATGACATTATTTTTTTATACGGCGCGTGAGCAAAAATGTACTTATTTCGCGCTCCGTTGATCTGAAAATGTGACATCAGAGTGTGTGAAGGCGTTGTGCCTATGAGAGTATATCGCGTATTTACGATGTGGCGTACTCAATATCTCAACCTCTTCAAATTACGGTCACTGGTTTTTATTCGACGTGAAATAAAACAAGGAGTTCTCTGCCTTCAAGGCCCATGTGTATTTAGGAGTTTAAACTCAAGATAATAAGTTTATAGTTATTTTTTTGCACTAGACGATATGTGATATTGATTATTTAAAGAAAAGTTTGTTATAGAATTGATTTAAAAAAATCGTAGATTCTTGTCCAATCTTTACAAACAATATAATTTTTCAAGCTAATAATAGCCTGAGAAAAATATTTTCATATTATGAATGAAGAACGACGACCGTTGTGACATGCTGGTAGTGAGCTTGGTTTGATCCACGACGGGCGCGGGTTCGAGTCCCGCTCGGTGCAGATGTTTGTTATAAATATATTTATCGTTACAGGCGTTTTCGTAAAATGTTATAATAACTTTATAATAATAATCGTTAACTCTTGATAGGTAATTTGCTCTTATCCAGTGAGTTACTGGTTCGTCCTTTGGGTTGCGGATGTCAGGTGGCAATCGCTCTGGATAAAAGTATAAGCAGACCCTGGCCACATACCGGGAATAACGCTATGAAGAAGAAGAAGAATATTAATAAAGAACATTTGTTATCAAGGAAATTACACTACGTGCACAAAATATATCTAAATTTCACATTTTAATGAACACAATTTCGACGTGTTGAAATTAGTTGCTGACTAACGAGGCACGATGGCTCTGCGTCGTTAGCTGAAAAACGGTTATGTTACTCAGGTGACAAAGGGTTTAATGATGTGCGTGGCTCGCCGTTGTAACCTTAGAACGTTGTGAAATATTCGCTTGATTATTGTTATTACGCGCTTGTTATTGACTATTATGTGTCGTGTAGTAAAATTGTTTATTTGACACTTGTTTTAAAAGATCATTCTACTAATATAATAAATGTGAAAGTTTGACTGCTTTGGTTCTGGTGGTTGTGTTCGGATGATCGTTACTGAATCTCACAAAACCGGCTGAACGGATTAGGAAATTTGGCACAGATATAGATTGCTATCTCAATTAACAAATGGTATACTTTTTATCTCGGAAACAATTCTGTGGGATTATCATAACACATGGTACAGGACGTATTCATTTGAAATTCGGTGTAAAGGTCTTATGGAACATTATTTACTTGCGAAGAATTCATTTCTCTCTGGAGTCAATTCTAAGGTCACCGCAGACGAAGTTGAAAGCAGATGCTAGTTTACTATAATATCAATTAAATGTGTAATATGGTGTCCTGCGTCTTTTCTTTTGACTATACGTCTACGTATTTCAATAATTGTGCTAATAATTTAGTTTTAATTCTGTGAAGTTATTTGAAAAATGGCTGTTTCGAAGGAATTGATAACATTCTAATATAGTAGTAAAAAAAATCAAAATAAGTATTATTTGAAATTTTAATTCCTTTCAAAAATTGTGCGTTTTTCTTTTCTGAAAATGATCATACATTATTATGTTGGCAATTTTATAGTCTATAATACGATAAAAAGTTTTAAAAAATTAATCAAATTGACTTTCGTTTCATATTATCTTTAAATATTAACTTAGTTAAAGCCTCGAACAATACATATTGTTCCAAAAGTTGTTTCTTCATAATAAGGATTGAATTCTGTAAAATATAAACAAGAAGATCTTCAGAAGACTTCAAGTCTATGTAACGTTATATCAATTCAGACGGACAAAAGATATAGTGTTACATCAAGGATCCTCAGTTTTAATTTACAGCGAAACTTACTGCTGCTGAAATTAGATAACAGTATCTTGAACTGATTAACACAAAGTTTTAATTTTCTTGTCGTATTAAAAAAAATCAAAAGATTGTATTTATTTTATAAACCTTATATTTATAAAATTTAATGGCAGAAAGCGGAAACCACGTGTATACAAAATTTGCGTAAATGGTTTTTCTGATCAAAAAAATTGCGAAAAAAATAACAAAAAATATCATAATAAAGCATTGACTTTTCTTCTATTTTTTTTTAATTTACGAGTTATTAACTTAAAAAATTTTGGTCTCTGGTGTAAAATTGATAATTTCGAGACATGATTTGATTTGATTTGATACGATATTTTCGATTTCTGCCGTCGAATGTTATATATTATTTTATGCTTAATGAAAATAAAATTTGTATTATGACGGACAGTCTCAGAAATAGTTATTTAATATATTCCACAAAGATGTGAGAGAAAGTCATTTATTAAGAGAAATGTAATTTTTACGAAAGGCAGACTCCACATCAAAAGTATTTGGCGTGATTATGTTTTTTTACTAATCTTTATTCTGGCTTTATAAAATAATTTAAGATACTTTACGACTGTATACGGTCAATTTAAAAGTAACTAAAATGTAAGTCTTAGATTGTAAATTTTTCTGTTCGTTTACAACGTATAGACAGTTTGTAATCTCAATATTAATTATACAGTAACGAACGGTATCATTATTCAGTGACTTACTACCATTACACCGCATGTAGATGAAAATTTAAGGGGCGTTAACAATGCGAAATGTGAAATAAGCATTGTTATTATGATTGTTTAAAGGCACACTAAATTCACTGTAATTACTTAGATCAATAAAAAAAAATGTAAACATAACTTGGGGTACTCATTAACATAAACAAAAAATCGTTTTCTAATATTTTAAAAATCCGTTAAAACATTGATAATCAAGAATCAATCCCAAAAATGTAAAATCGAATACTCAGAAGCATATAACATTGAATCCTTTGTCCACCTGAATTCCGAGCCTATATACGCCGCCGGGGCTTGTTGGTGACGCGGCCGTGCATGAAAAGGGCGCTCTATTGAAGCCGATGTGACCCATTCCGAAATAGAAAATTGACACCGCATTTACTTGTCATTCACTATAAGACGTTTTGTCAATGGTATGTGAAGGGCAAAGGGAGTTTAAAATTCCTTTGCACTTTATCATACGCTATTGTTGTACCCACTCCTAGCGCAAGCTACTTATTTGGAGAGGCAAAAAGCTTTGCTAGTATTCTTATAAAAAAATGCAGTGTTTTCATAACGACAAAATTAAATAATGCAAATATAAAATATAGGTACTTTTGTTATAGAATCTTGATGACAAAAACATATGTAAATTAGAGCGACTACTGGCAACAAAGATGTCGGCAAACTTTTCTGCGTTCTTTGTTAGTATACATTACTTTCGGGAAAAGGTTGGCAGATCTATTTTAAAAGAAATGTCCGTATCCGCTTAGACATATTTGCGGGCGGGAGCTAGTTTAGCATAGACAGAATTCATCACGTAATCGAATGCACGCCACTCCCTAAGGGTTCGCTCCTCGAA
The DNA here is from genome assembly GCA_023373885.1 of Hestina assimilis. Taxonomy (NCBI): domain Eukaryota; kingdom Metazoa; phylum Arthropoda; class Insecta; order Lepidoptera; family Nymphalidae; genus Hestina; species Hestina assimilis. The sequence continues at coordinate 8,525,643 of CM041747.1, read as the reverse complement.
GGCAATTTGCATCGACTGAGGGTACATACTGTTCAATATTTTACGTGGATCGCAATATAGTCAGGTGTATACAAAAATAATTTTCTTTGTAAACATATTTTAGGTAAAAAGTGAATAAGCTGTTTTATTATGTTAGCGTATCAAGTGATAGCTGTTATTTTTAAATGATTTATTTCACTGTTATGAGATGTTAAAGTAACAAAAATTTACATAATATTTTTGTAACATTCTTTCCCTGTCTGGAATGAAATTAGGTCCTAGTCAGATGTTAAATAGTTTCTTCTTTTTCAGGGAATTAAAGATTAACTGAGAAAACCATATTGGAACAATAGGTAGGTAAATATTGATTAAAGTCCTCTTATAAAACAAAAACTTACTAGATTCTAGCCAATGACCAATGTCCATCACTATGAAGCTATGAATGTATTATGAAACAAGTTGAAGTGCCAAACTATACTGTTATTTCATTAATCTGTCAAAAATATATATAATTATTGACATCGGAGAAAGAGACAATATCGCGACTAAAACAAAACGACGCAGATTTAAATGGAGACAGAAGGAAGGTCTTTGTGTCAAGACGTCAACTTTATTAGGAGAGGAGGAAATTTATAATTACCGAGAGAACAATGTGACTCTTAAGGAGTAGCAAAAAATACGGTCATTTGAACCAGAGACCTCTAAGTTTACACTTCGTTGATTTATGAAAAGGACAGTCTATTCATCATTTTTAGTATTTTTATTTTGATATTTTATTATACTGACTGAGCTGAGGATCTTTTCAGTTGTATTTGAAATTATATATGAGTATTTTACGTTTTACTTTTAATGTGGAGTAATTGAAATCAAGTGAAGGAAATATTGTGCTCCGCAGCATTAGTTAATAAATAAATGTAATTTCTTAAATGATATTACGTAGACGTCCGATCTGGCTCATCGAAATCGTAAGTTATAGCCTTAACCTACCTTCAACACCGATAATCAGTCTTATCTATTTAATTATAAGAGTGTTAAGGTATTCAAGTATAAATATTTCTTTTTCCTATAAATATATATATATATATTTTGGTCATATAAAACCATCACTATATTTAAAGAGTCTGTTACAAAACAACGTTAGGTCTAGTAATATTCAGTTATTAATTGCATAAATTGTCCTGAGTTTTTACTTTCAATTTGTGGTTCAGAAAATATGGCGATTTTGTGGCAAAGCTGGATAAGAGTTCTACACAATCGAAAGGTCAAAAATCACTGCCAAATGGTTGCAAATATATACAAAAGAAATATTAGTGGAAATCTATAAGATTTATTCTCCTTTAAGGGAAAATCCACGGACGAGTTTTTATATTATCATAGGATTCTATCTACAAGTATTGGTAAATGTAATTCTTTAGATATACTTAGGAGAGGTTTAAAAGCTTCATCCGTATATGATTTATCGAGCTTAACTACAATAGACATTGATGTTTATAAGGAATCGTAGAATGGAAATAAAATATATTCGAAAAGCGACAGTAAGATTGATCAGTAAACTTGTACAAAGTTTATTTCGAGTTTAGTGTACACGCCAGTCTCGATGAGGGGTTGTGACTATAGATTGATACTACCCAAACTACACATATTGTTCTGACAAACTATTTTCCTCGCGGTGAAATGTGAGTAATTTAATTAAGGCATTTTTTCATCGAGATAGTTGAAAGGAGGTTATGTAGTGATATGGTCTAGATGAGAGATTAAAAGAAAATACAAGTTTATTCAGAGTATGAATTCTCTCATGGTTGTAAGTCGCAAAAATTTCTTTGTTCTAATATTTCGATACAACATACAATACATTATAATTGTTAGTAGTATGGTTGTTATTTTTGGTATGAATATGTCTACCGACGAAGTTCTGCTATACTATATAAACTCAAATATCAAAATCTTGAGTGTCAGACCCGCACATACCCACCCCTATTTAAACATAGCTTACTGTCACTGATAAAAAAACTGTACCAGTCTTACCGTAGTTATATAGTATGATGTGTAGCACCAGACATCTCACCTTGCCAAAAAATGTCTGTGTTATTATATACTAACGTATATATGTACCTAAGAAGTTATACTTCTCTGTCGTAATAAAGCAAAAATAAGGTAACATTAACATTATAAATAACTAGTACTCCGCGTTCTCATTGGTCATATCAATGCATCCTCGGCAAACTTATGTCTCTTTTCACAAAATCACTCCTACAGATTATAGGAAAGCGAAAGGAAAGATATTACACATCAAAGTAGAGTATACAGATCAAAACTATTACTTTCTCTGTAGATCATACTTACTAATCGCAAAAGTAATTAATATCCATGCATTGTAATAGCATACAATGGAAGGAAGAACAGTCCAAACTTCGTATTTTACGGTGAACGCTTCAGGATGAGTTTAGACGGAGCATGCGATGCGCGCAAAATATATTCCCGATCGCGTCCGCATGAGGAAAGCGTCGTAGATTGATATTTGATCCCCAACGAGCCCGATCCGCGCCTCAGGCGACATAGAACACTTCGCATATAGAGCTAGCACAAATAATTTCAGCTTTTATTTAAGAAATGCTTCAAAATGCTTTCTGTTAGAAACTAGCTATTGCAACTTAATATTCTGAATAAAATATTCAATCAAGTATATATGTTCTAATTATTTTTTATATGCAAAGAAAAACCAATAGATGAGTATTATTTTCTAAATCCTAATAATAATAATTGGTTTTTTTTTTCAATACAAAAGTTATTAAATTTTGATTTATATATTCACGTATTTTATTCAAGTATGAAAATAAAGAAATAGATTTAATTATGAAAATACGGTATCTAGCCAGGTGCTTAGTTTAGCCAGTATATGTTTGTGTACGATAGGTATTAACAGGAACAACTTTTATAAGGTAAAAGTAGTGGCAGCAAAGCCATCCTCCCGCCAGCACAAATAGGCCGATTCGGAAGTAGAAGTACGACCTTCGTACAGAAAATCGGCGTAAAGTAATAGTAACAGTTGGCACAGTTGCGTTTCGTGCAATGAACGAGAGAGCCGGCAGCCCAATCTCCCACCCCCTCTGTTTCCTTCCTACTTTCTCTTTTCGCCCTTTTTTCCTGTCACTTGTTTGTCAACCGTCACGAAAAAAAATAATACGGGCGTGCAAAGTACACAATAAATACATAATGGAATCTAACATAACTTTAGTTTATAGTTACCTGATTAATTGAGATCTAAAAGGCTTAATAGCATTTGGTATGCAACCTGTGCTGTCAATACTTCTTCCTAACATTATATCCGGTATTTCACCAGGATTGGCTTATACTCTTATCCTGATTTGACCGCTTACTAGTTTTTTAGTTTCAGAGCGATTGCCACCTGAACTCCCCAACCCTAAGGGCGAACCAGTAACTCATTGAATAAGAGTAAATTACCTATCAAGAGTTACCGATTATTATCTGATGTTATGATAACAACCGGGACAGCTTAACGTGCTCCCGGAGTCACGGTGGGGAGACCCACAAAGACAATCGCCCAGACCGAAATCGTATTTATTAATATTGTAAGAACATCTATCGGAGCGTGAATCGGAGAAGTACTAAACTCTCTAGCACCGAAAGCCCAAAAACCTTATCTATCCAACCATCTTATCTATTTTTTCTATCCTTCGCGGCCTTCCTACGTTCTTTCCTATCTATTCTGTTGCCTATTTCATTAAAAATCATAATAACTTAAATTTTTTTTGTTTGCATAAAAGCTTGTGATTAGATATTCAAATCTATAAAACAAAATGTTTTAATTAATCGTAGATTTAATTGTTACCTTCTTACTTCACCTCAAAAAGAGTTATCGTGGATGTTTGCTTACCTGTAACAAAATAAGTAAAATTAGGAAATGTGATGATAGAACTTTTATATTATTAAATGAAAACAACATCGTACTGATTGAAAGTACATTTATAGTAATAATTATATCAAATTTAGAAAATGACGTTTCATTTGCTAACAGTCGCGGGTGATTTGGTATTTTGAGTTGCGTTCTCTATCTCAATATAGGTTTTGATCTTTACGAAATGTATATGAGTCAGCGATTAAAGACGTCAGGACGTGACGACCCCATCGCCCGTTGTTGGGATAGTCTCTGTCACAGGAGAGATTATTCCACCAGAGCAATCAGTCACACTGGTGGTAGGTCTTTTGTTGCCAGAACCCACTAGGTAGATACCGCCACAGTGTCAAATATTCTACCGCCAAACATTAATGTCTTAGGCATTACTGTATACCGGTTTGAAGAGTACTGTAGGCTTGTGAAATTACTGGGCAAAGGACATTTAAGAACCAATATCTCGAAGTTGGCAACGCGTGAGTGACACCTACAAATAGTGTTGTAAGCATTCATAGGCTACGGCAACTGCTTACTGTCAGGTGGGCCGTATGCTTGCTTGGCAACTTAGTAACATAAAAAAAAGATAACTAACTCACTGCAATGAATTATGTAACATATTTTTTAAGTCAGCTAATAATAATAAAAAAACAGCAAGTAATTTTCTAAGACATAAATTTTACGACCGCACGTTGACCCATCGCCAATGGATTTATCGAGGCTGTCCCTAATAACAATTAACAAGAAATGACCTTAGTAGAGACAGTTAACAACTAAATTTATTTAGTTAACTAAAAACAAGGTTATGCCTACTAATGACCTATTATGCAAAAAAATCCTTAAAAATAAGTATTTAGAACGCTGGAAGAGGGCTCTTGGGATTAATTAGTATGATGATAATAATACTAACTGCCCAATTTTCTAAGTAATGGAAATTAACCTTTTAATTTGCTTTATTTAATTTTGGTATTTTGTATACAGATGATTTAAACATTTATACTACATTTATTGTGTTTTTAAACTTTGCTTTGTACCTTTACTCTTATTTTTGTGTTAAATTTAAACATAATCATCTACCTCATATCTATCATACCTATAATGTTAGATGTCAAAAAAAAATTAAGATACTATGCACTTTCTTAAGTTTCTCTGCATGTTGCGGGTAGGCAGGCAAAGGTGGCTAGTACAGTTCGTTCGGTTTAATTTAATGATGTTTTAACGTAAATATCATTGCCAACAAAAGGGATAGAAGGAAATGGATGAGAAGGAAAAAAGAGGGGAACAGGATGTGGGAGATTGAAACTTCGGTGCTTTCACTGAACGCAAAAACGCAACAGTACTTCGATTTTGCTACTTTACGCCGATTTTCTGTGACAGAGTAGTAGTTAGTATTTCCCCGTTCAAGATGGCCCATTTGTACTGAGAGAAGCATGACTTCTTCAATGGTATTAGCTAGTCGCCTTTGCGTTTGGACTCCAATTTCAATTACGATCAGGTGAAGTAGAGTCATCTGCCCACGGGCTTAATAGAACAAAATCAAAACACTAAATATAATAATAATAATATTTTATTCAGGAGTAAAAACCACAAAAATTTACATTTTAAGACATACATAGCTAAAATAACAGGAAAAATTACGATAATCTGTGTCTGAACTAGATTAAGAAAATCTGTATTTCAGATCAACAGAGCTCTTCACTTTTAAGTATTTAACATAATAGCTTAACGAATAGTGTGGTGCAAAAATATATAGAGAAAAGTTACAACAGCTAAAAAGCTATAAAATAATCACAAATACAATGGATACAAGTTCTTTCATCAATCATGAAAAGGTGTGATGATACTGTTGCTTCGTTATATACTCTGCATAAGAGTTGTTTTTCCCAAATCGAGTGGGCCCATTCACGACAATAGCAAGAGTACTACTGTTAAATATAAATAATATTAATGATATATAAAATGCATTGAAATAGTCAACACACGGTCGTTGGTCGACTCTTCGCTATTTATTTATTTATTTATTTATTGAATCATATCCTCAGTATGCTTACAGCGAGGCCAAATCGCATACTGAGTCAGCGCTTACACAGCTTACAAAATGCATTGAGATCAATGTTAAATATGTCTAAATGCTGGTATTGAGCAATTAGGTCGTTAAGTAGTGTTAGTGCGCGCAAGGTAGGCGCATTTTTAGCATATCTAGTACGTGTTTTATGGATGTAAAAGAATGGTAGCCGCCTGCACGAACGATAAACCTTATCCGGCGCTCTGACCGCTATCGCACATCGAGACAATGCGTCCGGATTATCAATCTTACCACGGAGTAACAGGTAATAATGTACAAGTGTAGCTGTCGTTCTCCTAGCCTGCAGAGTATCTAACCCCACCATACCCGATACAAACATGGACGGATACAGATACGGATAATAACCATACATTTTTTTGTATAAATTCCGAGCAAATTTACGCTGAACTTTTTCTATAGCTAGAGTATGATTTGCTTGCGGTGGGCTCCACAATGCCGAATTATACTCCAGCTTACTACGGACATAAGCGTTGAACAAAGTAGTTATCACACGTGGATCGGAGAAACGGTTACTTTGGCGCAAAACAAATCCCAAAAGCTTATGCGCTTCTTCGCAAATTTTATCAATATGGTCAATAAACGTTAGTTGGTTATCAATGGTTACACCAAGGTCTCGAATTTGGTTAACTTTATCCAGCACAACGCCCGATAACCTATAGTCAAAGACGTAATTTCGGTGCTTGCGAGACAGTGTTATTATTTTGCATTTTGATATGTTAAACTCGAGAGAATTATGTTTACTCCAATTCAATATGTTATTGATGTCTTGTTGAAGTAAATTGCAGTCAGACATATCGCCTATGCGCAGGAATAATTTTAAGTCATCTGCTATATTCATTAAGTTGTGTTTGTCCCGGCCGCCCCCAGCATCCGTTTTGTGCTTCATCAACCATAGTTAAAACATATACCTGTTTGCGTTTCCCTTTTATTAAAAAGCGATAACAGAACTGAAAATGATTATAATTAAAAAGTATAGACAATGCTTCACATTTCAATTTAGTTTTAAATTTGATTCACTACTTTTTTGTATTGTTCAGTTGTGTTAATTTATTTGCGTGAGTGATTTTAATAAAATAAAAGCCTATTCAATTTTAGCAAAAGCCTAGATGATCCATTGGATAGAACACAAAGACTAATAGTAAGTCGCGGATTCAAGTGGTTTTACGTGATCATTTTATATTTTGTATTGTATATTTATTTATAAAAAAGTAGCCTGTGATTAAATGTTTGCTGTTGTGCTCTACGGTGAAGGAAAATATCACAAAGAAAATTGGCTTGCTTGGTAGAAAATTTGAGAAATCTGCCGTATATCCGGCAATCTATAGTGAAGTAGTGTGGCGGATGAAACTTATAAGCATTCTTTTTAAAAGAAGCTATTCTTATTAGCCCTACAAGTACTTATGCATGTACTTATGTATGTACTATTTATGACGTTGTGGCGCAGCAGTAGTGAACCTGCATTAAGTGCCACAGGTACGATTCCCGCTCGGAGCATAGTAGGTTTATATTGACTATGCAAGCATATTTTCCGGTCTGGGTGTATTTATCCTTTTTCTTGTATGTGGGGCCGTTGAGTGTGCAGCATTTATTTATTTATTTATATTTCCTAATCTTTTATTAACACACGTATCATTACTATTTTTAATAGTACAGTTCAGTCATTACGAGAATTATGTTTTCTTTATAAATTCAGCTTAACCGAAATTATGTAACTGTATACACAGGCAATATCGTCATCAGGTAATGGAGCGTTTTAAAATGTTGTCAAATGTTTATGCAAGCCATTCGTACAAGCTGTACAGCGAATTATTGGTGTACCGACAGCAACGGCATCATAATAGCGTTAATTGGGCCAAATTGTTTTGCCGGCACATTTGCACGCTTTAACGCCGCTAAACTGAATGAGACATAATTATGTTTTGAGCTATTTGACGCGTTTTTAAACCTTTAGTCAAACAGCGTTTAGTAAAATGTTGCTTAGTTAATTTGTATTTTTATTTCTAAGAACAAAACGAAAGTATGTTGTGATAACGTTGTGGGGCAGCGGTAGCGAGCCTTAAGCACCACAGGTCACGGATTCGATTCCCGCTCGGAGCATATGCTTTGTATGGACTATACAGGCATGATGTCCGGTCTGGATGTATTTGTCCTTGTTATTGTGTATGTTTCTGGACCCCCGACACATGATATAATTATCCTAATGGTGGCCGTTGATTGTGTAGCGTTTATTTATTTAATTTTTCATATTTTTTTGTGTAATCTTTACAAATAATATATTTAATATAAGTATAAAATATATTTACTTTTCTATTTATAGGTTTTTATTTACCGTATTTAAATTAAGTTATTCCTTAATTTAAGTTAACTATGTTTTGTTTTATGACAAAGCAACCAACTTTAACCGCTTTTGGCATAATTATTATTCCGAAAAAAAAATTACACACCGATCGCAGGATTTACATTTTCAAGAGTTTTGACCTTTTTCACTGAAGTCCTTGACGAGATCGTCATTAAATTTAAAAGAGACTAGCACAGAAGCATATTGTAAAAATCATATTATATAATCATATGATTACTATAATTATTAATAAATTAATTAATATAAATTAGGTTACCAACGGCAAAGATGTAGTCTACAATATAATTGTTAGAATATTTTATTACTTTTATATATAATTTTTTTTCTATGTATAAGTTTTTGAAACCAAAAAACACTTAACACCTCGCTATTTGATGAAATCTTATCAAATCGAGATAGAATTACCCCTATAAAGGGTAACAGATATAAGCAGAGACGGCTCTTGATAACTGCCAGACGTGACCACGTGTTGGCTTAGTTAATATATTTAAGTATGTAAAAATATCATTCAGACATACAATAGCAGTGAATAGTAATAACTAATCATTTAATAAAATCGAACTTGTTAATGGAACGGCTTCGTATCATCCTACCAACCAATATATTTCTTTTTAATTACATTTCATAGACAGAATCGCGTGCTACTGTATGTTAATTCCTTTTGTTTCAACTGTCATGAAGTCGAGGGTTGTAAATACTTACAAAATTTAGAATGATGCGTTTGTTTTAAATAAAATAATTCACGATCGCGTGCGAAGATTTTTCATATGTAAGATTTTTCATATATTCCTAACGTCCGCGGTGATTGTAATTACCACAAACTGTAAATTAGAACTCTAGTTTTCAAAACTTGCTGTATCTTCTATTGCAAAATATTATCGATTCAACTATTTTTATAATGTTTGAGGTCAGATGGTTTAGTATATTAATTATTTTATCCATTTAGCTGGATCGTTTCGGACACACTTATGCGCATTGTATGCTTAAGCATGCTTTCTCACGCTCGCATGCTTACGCGTTCTTAAGCTGTCAGCTGCTATATAAATTGACTAAAGAAATAAATAGGTCTTACCTGCATGTTTTTAATATAAAAAACCAAAATATATTATTTTTTTTCGTTCGTTATTTATTTTAACACTGTATTTCAAACTATTGTTACGAATTTTGTGAATAGAATACTTTGTCAACCCTACCAAAAAAACACAGGCTTTAACAATATAGTGTGATAAATGTCAGTTCGAGACGCTCATAGCCGAGTGCACCCGCTGATCGGTAAACGATCGGTAGGTTAAGCAACTTTGGGCGCGGTCAGTCACTAGATGGGTGATCGCATAGTGGTATTTCAACTGAGCGTCTCCGTGCTTTGGAGGGCACGTAACAAGTCGGTCCCGGCTGTTGACAATTAGACAACAGCTGATAAGTCAAGTCAGAGGCCTACGGGCGACCTGAACAACTCTGACACTAGGTTGACCACTAACCAATCAATAAGAAGAAGAATGTCAGTTCAAAAGATGTTGCATAATAAATAGCAACAGTGGCCACAGTTAATAAAAAAAAACGAACAGAATACTTTGACAACCCTACGGAACTAATTAAACAGCAAGGTTCGATAGCGTGCGCCTCTAAATTATTGCGACAATGCATCAATTAACTTTTAAGTGCCCTATAAAGTACACCTCGTAAACATTGTGTACTGAAATTACACAACATTAACCGATATTTGAATTTGTATATGGAAATTACTAATATTCAATCGACGATCTTTACATAAAAGGTAATGTTATTATCTAATATTATGACATAATGTCTTTTAATGTTTTAAAATAAAACCTACAAATATAATTATGCAAGTAAATAATGTTATTGTTATTTTTCGATATACTATGTATTCTTTTATTAGAGTTTCTTGACTTATTGTGATATTTTATATAACATATTATTTAGATGTAAGATTTCTTTGAAATTTTTGATATAGGTACGAGGTATCTTATCGCGCGGTACACGCTCTGAACGGATGGCAGCGAGACCGAAAATAATAATAAATAATAATAAACGCTACACACTCAACGGCCCCCATTAGGATAGTGATATCCTGTGTCGGGGTCCGGAAACATTCACAATGACAAGGACAAATACACCCAGACCGGAAAATATGCTTGCATGGTCAATACAAACATATTATGCTCCGAGCGGGAATCGAACCCGCGACCTGTGGCGTTTAAGGCAGGTTCGCTACCGCTGCGCCACAACGTCGTCAAAAAGTGTAAGCATTAAGTAAGTGTACCACTACGTAAATATATCCAGCTCTGGTTTATTTTCTATAGAGTTAGTCTCTACAGTGATATGATTACTATAGTTATTTCCTAAAAAAGTATTGTTTAACATATATATTTTTATGTAAGAGGGGCAAACGGGCAGGAGGCACCTGATGTTAATCGATCACTGCCGCTCATGAACATCTGCAACACCAGCGGGCATGTGTTACCGACCTTTATGGAAGGTGTCCCTCTTGAAGGTTGAATAGTGAGAGAAACTTCGTTCCTACCCTTTGTCCCGCGACACTACTGTTTTTAATTTAATGACGATGGGCAAACAAGCTTACGGCGCGCCTGATGATATATAGTCACCGCAACCTATAAACGCTCGCGACACTTGAAGTATCAACAAAGCGTTGCCAACCTAAGGGATAGGAAGAAAGGGATGGGAAGGGAACAAAGAAGGAGATTGGGCCTCCGACGCTCTAACTCATCGCAGGGAACGCAACAACTGCTGGGAGAAGCATGTCTCTGTTATTAGGTTTAATCTAACTTTGTTTTAATTAGTTATAAAATATCACAGGAGACGCTTAAATTTTATTTGGCAGATTATTGTGAGCAAAAAATAAAATAAAATCACAGTACCTATTATGTAAATCTCCACTAGTACATCACTGTATGAATGTATATTGTACATAATATAACAAGTACTCTTAAGATAATACAAAAATACATGTAAGATGTACCAACAAAACTACGACAGAGAAAAAATGGTACGTTAAAATGAGAGTGTAGCATAATAAAAAATATCTTAGAGAACAAGATGGCTACAATTACATCCCCCATTTGTGTGAAACATAATAAAAAAACTCGTATCAAATACGAAGATATCAATTCCAGTAACAAAAACCAGTTACAAATCTCCACGTCAATATTCGTACAACTTATTAGATTACATCTTTAGTGATGTGCTTATAAAATATCGATAACGTCCATACTACGTTTTATATTGATAAAAATACGTTATAAATCGTTTATAAATGCAATTAATTCAAAGAAGAAAAGACAAGAATTTGTCTTTTAATAACAGATGTTTTTAAATAATTTATCGTTTAAACAAGTTAATAGTTTAATTCAGTTTTACTATAATAATAAGAAAATGATTTATATTGATAAAATATTCTTTATAGAAAAATCTTTATGTAACTTACGAGGATTTATTGCTTTTTCTTTCCACATATATTATCGATATACAATCATCCGACTTCCTTGTCCCTATAGAACGTCTCACAGGAGCATGCATAACTCTTCTCAACCACGCACTCCATCTTTTCGTCTCGCCCGAAATGTAAAGAGATACGTGGAAATTTGTCTTCCGCGTCGTTAGAGCGAATAATGTTGCCAACTATTTATTTTGTAGCTCGCTTTTCAGAAAAAGAATGAATGCAAAAAGAGCTTTTTATATTGAATTTTAGATAGAAGGAACAGCTGAGTATTATTTGGATTGATGTATGTGCATATTTTCCTACATATAAAGAAATAATAAGAGATTAGATAAGAGAGAGAGAGAGAGAGATAAATAATAAGAGATTAGATAAGAGAGAGAGAGAGAGATAAATACCTCTAATTTTCATTGCGTTGGGCTATTTCATTTATTAGTTCCATATTCATTTACGTTTCTTAACTAACTTAGCTAATATTCCTCAGCAAATAATTTCTTCATCTCAAAAATTATTTTTGAAAGCAGTCTTGCAATTCCTAAGATTGGTGGGTTCGGATATAGTATAGATTATGAAGCGAAAAATTCATGTGGGTATTCAAAATTTCATGCTTAGAACAATTTTAAAATTCTGTTATGCAGTTAGTGGGTTCAAAATAATAATAATGTTGGAGGCAATTGCGACAGAAACCGTGGAAAATCGGTAGTTTTGTACATAACATAACACATTATTAAATGTCATTTTGAGTATAAAAATGTAAAAAAAATGTTTAAAGCTGAAACATTACCATATATACACGTAAAAGAGTAAAAATAAAGAAAATGTCAGCTGCATTAGCTTAATTAGGCGTAACAAAGCCCTTTTTGTTCAAACAAAAAGGTTCTTACACGCTAACTATAAAGCACCTTCAAAAAGTTTTTATTTTATTACTCGAACCGTGTGTATAAGCCGCAGTACATTAATCCGTGTTAAATGATCTGATGCCGAACTCCCAAGCTAGTAGGCTTAATGCGAACTACATTTACCGACATCGTAAAATCGGTCAGAACAGACGATATGTCATGACACTATGGATGTGATAGTTGGGTCGAGTATTTTTAATCGCATTAATATATCAGAGCAAAAAGGTATTGTAACAGTAAAAATCAACAAAGGCTAAAAACTATTATGGTAAGTGTGTTTTAAATTCTTAATGATTTGTAAGATAGGGTGAAGAAATGTAATATCTAAACATTAATTTTGGCTGTCAACAATACCATTAAAGAATGTAAGAAAGTATTATTTATTTTTCAAACAACATGATGTCATCATTATCACGTACCCTGGATAATGACAAAATCACGTAAGTGGGAAGTGTCATCTGTTTATACATTCAGACCGCCCTTGCATATTTAAAAGGAGTGGACTCTGTGATTCGCCCTCTTAAATCCACTCAAACTCGGCCGCTTTAGCTTTTAATTGCATAGAAAATGCTAGTGTAAGAAATGCTTATAGAATCCCATGCAGTAATGGTAATTTATTATTTACTCGTGGGTCGCGTCTTTGCTTGTTTGGTTTTGTTGATTTTCTGTCGAACCATTTAAAGTTTTACTTCGTAATCGCCTTAGTGTTTGGGTCAGTATTAATAAATAATTGGTGATGGACTCGATTATATATATAACTAGCGGGCCCGGCAGACGTTGTTCTGCCCCGAAAAAAATCTGGGACCCGAAAGCAGCGCCCTCTACCCGGTGAAAGTTTTTGATTGACTAATAAGGCTATTAAAAGGCAGGGGTTGTTGGTGATAAAAAAGAGAAAATTTAGGGTCGTATGTATTTTTCAATGCCACTTAATAAGAAAATAAAAAGTAAAAATTGTATCCAAAAAAAAAAAAAAAAATTTTGGGGTGGACACCCCTTATCACTGAGGGGTTTGAAAAATAGATAGTATCCGATTCTCAGACTTACTGAATATGCATAAAAATTCATAAGAATCGGTCAAGCCGTTTCGGAGGAGTATGGGAACGAACATTGTGACACGAGAATTTTATATATTAGATATAGATTCTAGAAGAAGCTTTTTATGATCTAAATAAATTGTTTATGAAATCAAATTTCAGAAATATTATTTATACTTGAACTAAATTTATCAAATAAGAATTAGTCTAATTGAAAGTAATAGAACAAAAATGTACACAAATATTTCAGATAATAAGCATTTCTGTAAACTAGCGTTGAATTTTAATTAAATATCCTTAAATTTCGTCCCTGTCTCTGGTTGAAATATCTTTTCACTATTTATTTTACGAGTGACACCGAGAAAGTAATTGGTGCAATCCGCGTCAAAAGGAGACCCAAAATAGATAGAGGATTCATCACATTAAAATAACTAGGTATTTGCTAAAGTAGCAACACTATTTAATACTCGGTACAGTAATGAGTTTGTTTGAAGTGAAACTGTGAGCGTACTTTGTGGTGTTGCCACGCTGAGAAGGCGAAATCTCATTTATATGAAATTAGTTTTCGAAATGCGGCGTAATACTTTTAGTTATATTCCATATGGGGCTTATTTTGAAAGCCGTCACATGAATATTCGTTCAAAGCTCTTTATGATACGACTCGTTTCTACTCAAAGAAACGTTATTAACTTCTGTTTAATAAAAATATCATCACACATATTTTGCATATATTTTTTAACCAGCATCTGCCCGCGGCTTTACCCTCGAGAATAAGATTTTGTAATGGGGCAACTTTATTGCAATAATAATAAATACTTCCCGATATAAACTTTCATCCCCTTTTTCACCCTCTTCACATATTTTTTTGGTGACAAAAAGTCCTAAGTTCTTGTTTAAATCCCATCTATTTCGATACAAAAAATTCATTAAAATCGGTTTAGTAATTTTGGCGTGAAAAGGTATGTATATATTTATATATTTCAAGGGATAAGATAGATTGAATAATAATAATAATTTGACTTAATTTTCATCAGATCCATTTTATAGAATTTCAAATCTTGTAGTTCGTTTTTTTCTCTCAGGAACCTAACATTTTTTGTTTTGCGTTGTGGCGCAGCGGTAGCGAAACTGCCTTAAACGCCACAGGTTCCTGCTCGGAGCATAATATGTTTAGGTGTATTTATCCTTCTCCTTGTATGTGTCCTTCTGGACCCCCAACACAGGATATCACTATCCTAATGGGGGCCGTTGTGTGTCGAGCGTTTATTTATTATTATTTTTTCTGGGATAAAAAGTATCCTATGTTTTAATCAAAATCCGTTCAGCCGTTCTTGCGTGATTGAGTAACAAGCATCCAAATATCAAAACATAAAAATTTACACGTTTGTTATATTAAGTAGGACATATTAATACATACACAGTTTAAAGAACATTAATGTTTTTCATTGTATAAAATGCCTAAAAACACAATACTTTAAATGTGGTTGGACGGTGGGCCACTTTGCGGTAATCAACAGCTACTTCGTATAGGTATGTTATAATGTTAAGGGTTGAACTATTGAACATAATACCCATATTAGGCAATTGAGATGTAAATTCTCACTATAGATAACGTAATTTCCATATCAGGCTCGGCCAATTAAAGCCAAAAAGGTTTAAAGTTATAACAAAATCTTAGCTCATATTTCTAGACAAAGACACAGAATAAGAATTTGAAATATTATAATTGTAAGCAGAAGAGATATAGCAAAATATTTTTTTTTTTTTTTTTTTTTTTTTTTTTCGTAGTGTCCATTGCTGTTGGCCCTAGTGGCCTTGACAGCGTCACTGGTGGGGGCCGGGTCTGGAGACCTCGGCCGGTAAAAGATGGACTGCCACGCGGGGCACAAGTTGAATCTGTCCCAAGGGCCCCTCCTGCGAGGTCGAGCCTAGACTTGGGACGTCATCGGGAGGGGAGGGAGCGCTCCGGAGCGCAGTTCAGCGACCGTACGCGGCGCGGTGCTCACCGTCCGGGGTGAGCGGTCGAGTTGGCGTTGTGTCGGGCCAGCGGAAACAAGGGTCCTCGTCTCCGCCGGCGGAGACCCTGCAGCATGTGTGTCTGATGTCGTGTTCTGTTCGTGTATGGGGCGTTAGCTGTTGTGATGCTATCGTCTGGGTCTTGCAGGACGTGCTTGGGACGCCTGAGTCGTGTCGGTAAGTCACCTCTACTTGTGTAAGTGGCGGCCCGTCTGACGAGGGGGTTCGGGTGGGATAGGGCTTTCTCGAAAAAGCTCTTGGAGAGCTTTTTCATGAATTTCGCTATCGAATCGAGATCGAAGTCTCTGTGGAGATTTACGTTGCGCATGTACCACGGACAGCCCGTGGCCATGCGCAGAAACCTATTCTGAATGACTTGGAATTTCGCTAATTGCGAAGAACTGACTTGAGCGAAGACGGGACTCGCGTACGTTAGTATAGGACGAACGACGGTTTTGTAAAGTGTTCGCTTATTTCTAAGCGACAATTTACTCCGTCCGCCTATCATCATGTAGAGCCTTCCGAGCACGAAGGCGGCTCTGTTCCTAACTTTCGATATGTGGGACTGGAAATTTAGCTTGGCGTCGAGCGTGACGCCTAGGTATTTGGCCTCCTTTTTCCAAGGAATAGGTTGGCCGAAGAGCAGGATGTCTCCCGGTTGACCGAGCCTCCAGTAGTTTCTGACGGCGTGTCTGGTGAAGTGCACCGCTGCACTTTTGTCGGGATTGACCTCGATCCTCCATTTCCTAAACCAATCGCCTAAGGCGTTGACTGCGGTCTGGAGGCGGCTAGTCAGAAGGTCGGGTCTGTTGGATGTGGTATAGAGGGCTGTGTCGTCAGCGAAGAGAGCTAAGCCTACGCGATCGTTGGGATTCGACTTTGGTATGTCGTTGGTGTACAGATTGTACAGAACGGGTGAGAGCACGGAGCACGGAACTCCGGCGCGTAGGGTGCGTCGGGAAGACAGCGTACCCTCGACTCGGTAGCGGAAGGAGCGGTTGGACAGGTAGTCTCGTATGATGAGCACGAGTCTGTCTGGCAGGCCGTAATCGAACAGCTTGTAGGCGTCAAGCCGTCGTGCCAGACTTTGTCGAACGCCTTTGCGACGTCGAAGAATAGAGCCACCGTTGCGGTGGAGCGCGATTGGGTGAAGCCCTGGAGGATGTGTTCCGTTAGGCGGTACACTTGATCGGTGCATGAATGACGGGCTCGAAAGCCGAACTGTTCGTTGATCATTATGTTTTTGGCCTCAACGACGGCCTTGATCCTAATGAGTAAGATCCTCTCGTAGATCTTACCGAGACAGCTGATCAACGATATGGGTCGGTAGCTGGTGGGAAGGTTTTTAGGTTTCCCTGGCTTCGGGATCCCTATGACTATCGCTTCCTTCCACTGATCTGGGAAGGAGCATCCTGCCAGAAGGGCGTTGAAAATGAGGACTAATAGTTCGATGATCTGAGTCGGGAGGAGCTTCAGAGTCCTATTGGAGATTCGGTCGGGTCCGAGAGATTTTTTGACCTTGAGGGCCTTAATTATGGATTCGACCTCGTCCGCTGTCGTCGGCGACAGCGGCTCGTCCGTCGGGGCCAGGGAGATCCTACGTTCGACTGGTTGGGAGCTGGGGGAGCATTGGGATTCGAGGCTGTCAGCCAAGCACTCGGCCTTATCAGAGTCGTCGGATGCGAGGGGTCGGTTCGGACGCAAGAGGGGCGGCATCGTGGAGACGGTCGGATCTTTCAGAGTTCGCGCCATCGCCCAGTAGGCCAGGTGAGAGGGCGCTAGCTCTTGGAGATGCCTGCCGAGTCGGTCGTCAAATCAAAATACTTATAAATAGTACATGCTACAGAATTTAAGGGATTAGTGTGGAATTATGTTGTGTTGGGTGTTTAAAACACCCAAAAAGCATATAACACATGGTCATTGCAAGCATCTCCGCTTAGCGAGAATCAAGCTCGCAACCATTGACGCTTAAGGCATGTTGTAAGATGTGTGTCAAAGTGGTTTAGGTTTCGTAATTATTAGCAATTTACTTCTATTTTGGGCAGTAGACATCATCGCTGGAGGTCTTTCCAAACCGATATGATCTGGGAACCATCTGGGAAGAGAAGAGCCTATTGCTTCCTTTAAGATCAGCAATGGACCTGCAAGGCTTCTGGTGCTTAAGATGTTCATGACCGGTGGTACATTCTTAACATCAGGTAGCCCTACTGCCCGTTTGCTGTATTTACATTAATAAGCGTTTCTCCATAACTTCCCTATAACAAATACTTAAAAAAAACAGTCGGAAATCAATACACATTCAATATAAACGATCTTTCTCTAAAATAAATTCCTAATACAGTGACTAATGTATAAAGGACGTATCGCGTTCTAGGTAAGCGCATTGTTCAGTTCCACATCGGAGTCTCAATATTTTATAAATTCAACAGAACAACATGGTCGATGCAGCGTATATATAATGGGGTATGGGAAATATTTTAAAGCTGTCTCGGTCGCGGGCTCAATTTCTCGAGAAGCACGTTCGGAAACAAAACGGATCAGTTTGTATCTCATGTGCGCAGAGCTCAGCTGCTGACACGTATATAGAACAGCTAGATATGACTAGACTAACTATAGTTGGTATTATAATTTAAGATTTATAACATTTAAGATGAAAATTAAGTTCGAGAATAATCGGTAATGAATACTTTTTTTGGAGTTTGTTTTAAATATATGATATAAGTGAATGCGCTCGCTGAAAGGCTTAGCGTATATTTTCTTAATTTGTAAGGCCTTTTCGTTCATATAATCCACCGTCTTATGACAAATCGTCGTAAATATGAAGGCAATCACAATCTACCAGTGCATTGGTTTATTATGCTAAGTGTGAATTATTCAATATTATATTATATGATGTTGATAATCAACATCTATTTTAAATTATTATAAAACATATCTAAACAAGCATAAGCTATTCAAATTTTTAACTGCCACATCTAGATCTTTAGATCAAAAAGAGACAGTCCGTATAAAGCCAGGCAGAAGCTGCGCGAGGACCTTATTTTTCGCACATTACACTTTGCGATTGTTACAAATACGTTATGGCCGTCATTGAACATAGTGGACCATTTCTTTAGCTACCTCTTTATACAACCAGTTAGTGTTTTTTTTTTTTTATATCATATAGGGGCAAACGAGCAGATAGCTCCACCTGATGGTAAGTGGCAGCTATCGCCCATGAACATCCACAACACCAAGGGGGTCGAGAATGCGTTGCCAGCCTTTGGGGAAAAGGTGTCTATATACTCGACGCTTGAAGACTTCTAAATCATATCGAGCAGGGAAGACTTCGGGAGGTAAACTATTCCAGAGTTTGCACGTACGTGGGAGGAAAGATCTTGATGCTCGCACGTTACATGCAAACCAAGCATCAAGGTGATGTGGATGGTATGAGGTCCTGCGGCGAAGGGTACGATGGTAAAAACGAGACGGTGGTACCATGTCAAAAAGTTCTGTTTATATAGAACAATTTATTCTTCTTCTTAGCGTTATTCCCGGTATTTTGCCTAGGGTCTGCTTATTACTCTTATTCGGATTTGACAGCTTTTACACAGAGCGATTGCTATACGACCTCCGCAACCAGTTTTAACCCAGAACCAGAATTAGATAAGAGCCAATTAGCTATTAAGATTTAACGGTTACCAGGACCGACAGCTTAACGCGCTCTCTGAGGCACGGATGAAAGTCCCACAAGAACAAACGCCCAGACCGAAAAAGATATTTATAACATCAATGCAAACATCTGGCCCTAGCCGTAATCGAATCCGCGACCGTCGAGCCTATAGGCAGGCTGTTACTACTTCGCCACAAAGTTCGGCGGCAAGTTTATTTAGAAAAACAATTTTTAATAGCATTTTTATATTTCAAATGAGGAGAATAAAAGAGATTACCAAACTATATTATTGCTTTCTAAACTAAAAGAACATATTAAACGTTAGCTTTCTTAGACAACAGAGTCCTTATTTTTTTTTCGGAATGTGTATTGCTGTTGGCCCTACTGGCCTTGACAGCGTCACCGGGCGGGGCCGAGTACTGAGACTCAGCCGTGATAAAGGGACAGCCCTCACGGGGCTCAAATTTGATTCCGTCCTTAGGGTGCCTCCTGCGAAGCCGAACCACGGCTAAGGACGTCATCGGAGATGGAGGCAGCGCTCCGAGCGCATTCTATACGATAGACTCACCCGACGGTGTGAGCGCGATGCGACGTGCGAAACAAAGGACCTCGTCCTCGCCGGCGTGGACGGTGTTGTGTGCGTGTCTCTGCTGGTTTTAGTTTTTAAAAGTAAGAATAATATTTTAAATTGTATGTTTAATACCCACAACAAAATGGTGTACTATCAATTATCTAAAGTATATACGTATTTTTCAAAATTATTCTACCTATTTAAATAAGTAACAACTAAAAAGAATTCTCTTTCCATCACAAAGGCAGCGGGAAAGCAAAGAATATGTGGTTAAGATAAATATGCGATTTAGTTAAAAAACACAGTCGTCGGCGGTTTCCGAGTATTTGGGTAACAGAAATCTGAGGGATCCGTACAAACTCGTAAGATCATGTTAACGTTTTGGTGTATGGTGCAAAATAAACTATTTACAATTTAAATATTTAAATGTAAATAAAAGGACAATAGATATGTATAGCATTTTGTCTTAGACTACTGTAAATACAAGAATCTTATTATTCTTCTTCGTCCTAGCATTATCTTTCTTTTTGCCCAGGGTCTGCTTATTGCTCTTATCTACATTTGACAGGTTACTAGTTTTCATACAGAGTGGTTGCCTTCCTTCCTTTCATACAGACCTTCGCAAACCTAAGGGTTAGTAGCTCATTAGATGAGAGCAAATTACCTATCAAGATTTAACGATTATTATCAGATGCTATGTGATACCAACCGGGACTGACAGCTTAACGTGCTCACCTAAAAGTTGTTTTACATAGAAAGGAGGCCTAGGTTCGCGACCTTAACAGGCTGTTTACAAACAAACCACAACATTCAGAAACCGATAATTTTCAGTTTTCTTCCCAAAAAACTTCACAAAAGATGGTATATCAGTCATTAAAACTGTACGTGATACTTTAGAACTAGTCAAATAATCTTGTATAAAACATGGGTCAAAAGTAATAAATTTTATTATATCACAGGCAGCTTATTCCTTGAACCTAGTCCGTGTCATTTTATTAAGTCTTAAGATAAAATCTCGATCGGCAGCAGATCACTGACATGTGCCGCGTACGTGGCTCATGTGAGGGAAAAAAACCCTTGAGAAGTCTATTAAATGTTCCCTTTAAACTTGTAAGTGCTTTAAAAGATTTTCAGCGTGTCATGTGCGCTTAATATTCGCCTCATATGTGAAACTCATTTTGAATCGTGTTATATGGAAAGTTCCCCGAGAAATAGATTATTACGCTTCGTGTTCTTAATTTAAAATATTGAATGTCGTGTTTGAATTTCGGTTACAATTTTTTAGTTTTTTAATGTTCCGTACCCAAGGTAGCCAATGGAACTCTATTGCACCTCGAGCCCCCCTGTCTGACTGTCAGAGGGATGTAGCTCAGGAACTGTAATAGGTAGAAAGTTGAAATTTTCAAAGTATGTGTATTTCTGTTGCCGCCACAACAACAGATACTAAAATACAATTAAAACTGCTTTTTTTTTTAAATTAAAAATGCTTATTTTTTATTTATATATACTTTTCTCTGTGCTTATGGTGTGATATAGGTGAGTAAGCAAAAAGGAAAATAGCGAAAGAAAAAACTTACGAAAAGTAAAAAAAAAACTAAGAAATAAGCCTAAATAATACCGGGAAATATAATGTTAAAATAAGACATAACAACAAAAGAAAACAAGGATTCTTTTTAAAACGGCGTTGAAATTCTAAGACGCGAGCTTAAGAGAGCGTTTGGAGTGAAATACGAAATTTTCTAACGTAATAAGAGAGCGGTGAATAGAAAAATGTTCCTTTTAAAAAATCAATGTTCAGGTGGGACTTTATCGTTCGCGCATGCATTCAGCAGATTGAGGGTTAAGATTTACCCATTTGTATTCAGAAGGCGTTGCGGCGGGTACCTCGGGCCATCGGTAAAGGTTTTCAGCCTCAACGGGTCTTAAATACCCCGTCATTCTATTACTGTTTTGTTTTGTTGGTTGTCCGTGGCATTTAATTTTGTACTTACTATCTGATCACTAAATTAATTGTTTTCTTTGACGTTACGATGACGTAAGCGATTTTCTTGTTTATTTTCAGATAGATCAAAGATATTGACTATATTTGTATTCCTTAGTTCAAGATTACCTTAATTATGTGGTATAAGATTTAAGTGTTTTATATTATACTAGCTTCTGCCAGCAGCTTCACCTGCGTGAATAACGTTTTATAAAAACTCTGAACTCTGAAGGAGGGGCCCCCTTTTACAAACATTAAATGTCATATTTGTTTATATCGAATCAACAGCCTCACAATAAGTTTCAAGCTTTTAGCTCTAAAATCACGATATTTCCATACAACTTTTCATGCCCCCTTTGAAAATCCTTACAACCCTTTTTTCACATTAAAAATCGGCTCTAGGCTCTAGACTACGATATGTGTACCAAATTTCATTTACATCGGTTCAGTAGTTTTGGCGTGAAAGCGCGACAGACTGACAGACAGAGAGAAAGCTACTTTCGCATCTACAATAAAAATATATATAAATATAAGTATTAATACAACTAAAGATAAGGATTAATATCTAATATGCATGTTTGTGTGTAAGGTATTTATGTATGGGCCTTGTTGCCTGATTTTAAATAAATAAATCAAATTGTGTCTAATCATTAGGTATATACTAATTCATTAGTTTAAAACTTTTAAGACTAAAGTGCACAAACTGTATTACAAGAAAGGTATACAAATCTACATGTATAGTGATATAAACATGAGTAAATAATAAATAATCGCATCGATATGTGTATTCGTAAAATAAAACATTGGAAAACACACGTGACGGATGACAGATGCAGACGGATATAAATCAGAGAAAATGTAACGCAATAACTTCACAATATATTTTGCACCTGCCAAAGAATTGTAGACGAGAAATATGATGTGTTCACGTCTTTTTCATGTCATTGTTACAGCAAAACACTATGGCAAAACATCGTATATAAAGTAATGTGACAGCCTGTTTATATCCTGGTGCTGGGAAAAGTCTCTTCTGTTGGAGAAAAGAAGGTTTATGGGCCTAGCCTGTTAGGCTGTCTATATTACATAATGTGTTATTTTTTTTTATTTCATGACAGTTGCCAAAGAAGTATACGGTCCGCCCCAATGTAAGCAGTCACCATAATGGATTGGAGGGAAGGGATGAAAAGGGAAAAAAGAAAGGGAACAGAAGGGGTGGGAGTTCGGTCCTCCGGAGCTCTTGCTCATCGCACGATTAAACGCAACAGTAATCTCTGACTTTACGCCGATTTTCTGTGAGAGTATACTTCGCCCGGTCGAGCCGGGAAGTATAAATAAAATAAATAAACAAACCCTACACATTCAACGGCCCCTGTTAGGATAATTATATCCTTTGTCGGGGTTCTGAAACATACACAATGGCAAGGACAAATACACCCAGACCGGAAAACATGCCTGTATGGTCAATACAAATGTCTGCTCCGAGGCGGAATCGAACCCGCGACCTGTAGTGCTTAAGGCAGGTTGGCTACCGGTGCGCCACAATGTAGTATAATAAATAACAAATTAATGCTACATACTCAAGAAACTTAGAAGTTAGAGTAACCATTCTAATGGGTTCCCCATTAAAATTGTTATTCTGTATAAGTTTCAAAAGAAATTGATAAAACGATAAGCAGTTATCGTCCAGAAACTATACAAATAGTACAATGTACATACCAAAGTTAGACTGTGGCTAACACGTGTTTCATTAATACCTATAAGTTACGCAGTACAGTAGATGACGAGGCACCCTTATTCAACCATCGCGTAAACTTGATATTAATTTACGAAGCAAAACAAAACGAGCATACAAGAAGTACGTAAGAAGTTTTCATAGAGTATCTTCGGGGGCATAATTACGGGTGATGAGTTACAACACTTTATTATACTTTTCTGAAAATATTTTCACGTAAATGTTAGGTTAGATCATTAACGAACTTTTTTGATTAATTTTTCTTAGAAATTCCGTGCAGAAAGTTTACCGTAGCATGATATTTTGGGATATATCGAAACAACTTCTAGAGAGAATTGCGTTAAACTATTTTAAATCGATTTTGAAAACTTGGATCTACATTTGTTAAAATTTGAAAACATTTTACTAAACTCTGCGATGAATGTTATGGCGTGTTGATAGCAATGCTGCTTTTAGTCTCTATGGTCACCGGTTCGATTCCCACTCGGAGCAAATATTTGTTGTGTGATCTTAAGCATATTAGTTTCGGTGTGGGCGAGAAGAGTTGGTATGTTATGGTATCGGTACCTATTATTTTATCAGATGTTATGTGAGTTTAAGTCTGGAAATTTTATTTGCTCTTATCCTATGATTTACCGTGTGTTTTCAGCATGGCTTAACCGATGCAGTACTATCCTCACAAAAAATATCAACGTTAAGGTTAACAATATCCGCGACGCGAAAGGTCCAAACTCTAAACCCTCTGTCTCCATTATTTTCCTCTACTCTTCATCAGGCAGGCCATATTTTTACTCGTCACATTTGGGAACAAAGAAAGAAATATTTTGTAAAATCTCGAAATAAAAAGTAATTTCAAAGTATGATATTTGTAGTAGTAGAGCCATGCATGTGACACTTCAAGTACGGTACGTTCATAGGATACGGTAACTGCTTACCAACGGCGGACCATATGCTTGTTTGCCGACCGTCATAACATAAAAAATTATAATTTACCATCACTACATAGTATAAAACAAAGTCTCTTTCTCTGTCCCTATATCCCTATGTATGCTTAAATCTTTAAAACTACGCAACGGATTTTGATGGGGTTTTTTTTAGTAGATAGAGTGATTGAACAGGAAGGTTTATATGTATAATAAATCCATTAAATAGTAGAGAAATAGTAGAGAAATACTGTTATTTTTGAGGTTTCTTATATGAAGTAGTAAATAATTACATTTAACGCTTGCGGGCCACGGGCAGTAATGAATAAATCAAAACTACTAGATCGATTTTAATAATTTTTTCAGTGAATGATATAGGCTATATATTTTATAACCGTGCGAAGCCGGAGCGGGCCGCTAGTCAGAATACAAGTAAGAAAATATTATGTTTTACAAGCATCCAATTTTTTCAAAAAACCATTAAACCCTTTCAGAAGCTCATTTAACCTAAACAACCAAGTATTGACACGACACGTAAAATTTATCATCTGATACTCGTATGTGTATTATCCATCACTGTCTCTCTTCATTACGCGTTACTGGGTAAAAGAGATAGCATAATCAATATTCACACCCGTACCCTTCACACATACATCTACTACACAATAACCTAGTTCCCGACACGCAATACAGCATCCGACAAGTTTTCCAAGCGGCGTATAAAAAGAGAACTTTTTACATCAAAACTTTATTCGCTTTCTCCGCGCTGATTCGTACGTGAGCCTGACTATATTTGGAGTTGATTACTCTTCGAACTGATGTTTTGGCTTACTTTGCTTGAATTTTGAAAGGCCAAATTATATGTTTTTGATTTCTTAACTTTTAAAAGAAAGACGTTAAAAAAATTAACACAATACAATTTTTTTTAGATTGCCACTATGGCGTTTGATGTTGTCAAAAGCTGTTTTACTGGTCTTAAGGCTTAAATGCTGGCAAGGTTAGGTTAGTTTAATCAGTTACATCTTAAAGATCGGCAATGCATCTGCAGGCCCTCTTGTGAGAGTCTTGTGTGCAGATATCCATGGGTAGCGGTGATCGGTTATCATCAGGTAAGCCTGCTCATTTTTATTATTTGATTAGTAGGGTAAATGACTCTGCTCAACCTAATGGTAAGTGGCAGTAAAGTCCAAACGCGAAGGTGGCTAGTACAGTTGCTGAAACCAACCACGTTAGCCACCCTCACCCTGCCCACCCGCAAGATTATCTTCACGTCTCGTTTGAAGGAGGCCAGATTATAGGAAAGAGGGAACACGTAATAAGTAAGTTAAAAAGGGAGAAAGAGGAGTATAAAATAGAAGGAGACTTAGCGGCTCTCATTCGCTTTACCTTCTGTAGTTTTTTATCGTTCTCATTCGATGAAACGCAGGTTACAGCTGTACGACTACTGTTACTCAACATTGAATTATGTGTAGGGTTGGTTGCGATAAAACCGGCCCATTCATGCCGAAAATAACAAGATTATACATTCTACGGTATTTGAATTAATCAGTACAAATCTACTTTAAGATTCGAAACTTAGTAAATTGAAGTCTTGGTCATTCTAAAATACTTTATTTCTGCACGTAACAAGAAATCTTTAAATAATAAATTAATTATACACAATTCTGATTTCGTATTTCTATAAATTACAATACTATTTCTTAATATAAACTACACTCCTGGGACGCAATGATAAAGCACAAAGGACAGTTATGGGGTTTAACATCGACCATTGTAAGAGTCGCATCGCTAATGGATTAGTGGTGGACACATCAGTCACCGTCTACAAGGCTATATGTATCTCATTACCTACCACATAAAGTCTCTAATCGAATGACAAACAGGGAATACAAGTATATAGTAGAATGGATGTATGATGACTAGATGCCGCGGAAATTGGACAAAATTGACGTTCCCTGGGCCTATTGTATTTGAATTCGTGGTCGGGTTTGTATTCTTGTCGCATACGTCACATTACGTTTTAATTATTTACACGCATGGTATGTAAGTGACAATGCGTATTTGCGTTTATAAGGCTTTATAAAATGTATGAATGAATGAATGAATGATACTTTTTTGCTTACCATTTGCTGTACAATTTTAAAGCTCTATATGAAATTCTACAACAAAGATTGTATTTGGATACACAATTACGATACTTTAGAATATTATTTATATAATTGAATTATTTTGTTTGAAAATACTCGATAGGTACATTTTTGGATAGATAAGTATGTCATTAGCGCTAGTTTAATAAATATTGTTATGCGGTGATGATTGAAGCGTAATGACGCGGTTTATTTTCATCTTAATGAGAACTCTCACAAAAACATCAATTATGTGGTACCAATTGAATGACTCTCGAAATTGCATTAAAATTTAATTGACGACCGATGAGCATAACGACCATTGCAATTGACTTTAGTACTTATTTTTCGTTCATATTTCCCTTTTTTAAATAATTTACGTTAAAAAACAAATAATTCATTCTTAAACTTTTTTACAAAGGTGTATAAATTGTATATATTTTAGATATGACAATTATTTGGGAGGCTAACGTCTTCCAAAGTTCTGACATTGTTATCTGTGAGTTCCTAATTGGCAAAAGTTTTTCGCTCAGCCTCTGAAAGAAGGAGCGAAAAGGGTGAAGCGATATAATATAAATACTTTGAAAACTAGATTTATTACAAAAGTACGTTACGTTTACTACGTATGAAGGTAGTATTGCAGTTAAGAATAAATATTAAATAAGAATAATTATTATCTATATAAATAAATATAGTTATACAGTTTGGAATAATAAAATGTATTTTAATCAACTAATGCTACGCTTTCCTAACGACGGACTACCTACCGGCTATTTATTTTCCCGACCCTTTCCGTTTAATATTTTATGAAATCCATTAAAAGTGTATGTCAATAATAGAAAATTTATTACAGTTACTAATTTCACATGCACGTATTATAAATTTTATTTTGTCACTAGCGGTCCGCTCCGGCTTCGCACGGGTATAAAATATATAGCCTATTATTATATAGTCATTCACTGAAAAAATTATTAAAATCGATCCAGTAGTTTTGATTTATTCATTACTGCCCGTGGCCCGCACGCGTTAAATGTAATTATTTACGACATAACATTAGAAACCTCAAAAATTTTTTCTCTCCACTATTTTTATACATTTAAACCTTCCTCTTCAATCACTGTATGTATTAAAAACCCGCATCAAAACCCGTTGCGCAGTTTTAAAGATTTAAGCATACATAGGGACAGAGAAAGCGACTTTGTTTTATCCTATGCAGTGATTACAAAATTCACAAGGGACTGTAGGAAAAAAGTCATGTTATGTTATCTTCTTCTTCATCCCAGCATTATTCCCGGTATTTTATTTTACCCGGGGTCTGCTTATTACTCTTATCCGGATTTGACAGGCTACTAGTTTTTACACGGAGCGATTGCCATCCGACCTCCGCAACCATAAGGGCGAACCAGTAACTCATTGTATAAAAGCAATTTACTTATCAAGAGTTAACGATTATTATCAGATGTTATTTGATAACAACCGGGACCGACAGCTTAACGTGCTCTCCGAGGCATGGTGACCCACGCCTCGGAGGAGACCCACGGACAAATGCCCAGACCGAGACAGAAATTTTAACAAACATCTGCCCGAGCGGGAATCGATCCCGCAACCGTCGCGACTAAAGGCAGACTCCGTTACCCACAACGCCACAACGGTGTGGCATGTTACGTTATCTTGTCTAATATTAAAAGTGAAACGCATCAAAATACTTTTGTAAAAATCCTCGCAATGTAAAACGTGTGCCCTTGCTCTCATTAGCCACTAATTACGATCCACCAGCTTGGTCGCCAGAAATTCAAATTTAAATTTCATACAACCCTCGCGATACGTCTAAAATGTGCAAAATACAGGCTAATGTACTTTCTATTTCGGGTTCAAAAAGTCCAAAATCGCAATGGCAAAAACACAAGTTCGCACCATACCCAATCTGTGAAGAGAGATAGTAGCCATCTGCTAAACTATTTACATTAATATGTTCCACATTAGAAAGACTGAAAGCTCAGAATCGCATGCTGTTCTAACAGATGGTCTATAAGGCTGTTATGCTTCGGGCTCACAAATTGCGATTTTTAACCAATAAAAACGCGTTTTCGATGCGAATTTTAAACGGTTATTGTTTCCTTTTTATGTTAATGTATCACATTGAAATTTGGAATAGAGATATTGACGTTGATCGTGCTACTTTTGTAACGATCGCACGGGATTGAGTCGTAGACTGGTTTTATTGCTGTTATTCTCTTTGTTGTTTGTCGTAACGAGCCCTGATTGTTTTTCTTTTTCGTCTCCGGGAAACCCGTCTTGTAGCCTTTCTAATTTCGCGCGGGCTCTTAACAAAAAAAAGTAATAATCCCACTTCCAGCGCGCTTCATTAAGATACTCGAGCGGCTTGCGAGCGATTATCAAGTCTGATACGTAACTCGGCAACACCATATTATATTAAAAATATTTTTACCGGCTCATCTCTTGCTGAGGGTGGGCGACCCTTCATAATTATCACCCTTGTCGTCCATTCGAAACTCCGTATTTTTTAATTTCTTTCCGCCGGAAAAATTCGGGGTAGAAAGAATTAAAGCGATAAAAGAAAAAAATAACATTTCTTCTTATTAGAGGCACTAATAACCTCTCGCGCTTAAATAACAGTTGTGTAGTATACAAATTAGAATACAAAAAATCTGAGCATAAAGGACGTGAGAACTCGTCATGATGACTTAGGATAAAGCCGGGTATTCGCGTGCCGTTTGAAAGGAGTTAGGCGTCGCTCATAGACGACCAGCGGTCCGTGAATGCCGGTGGAACTCTGAACATTAAAATATTCCGCGCGCTCGCTCGCCACGCCATGCGTGAGACTCATCGGACCATATTTTTAAACTGAGTTTTGTTTATAAAACGTCATGTCTCGGTTTTTATTCGGCGAATTCGCATTCCGGGATTCTCATTTTCGCGAAACGGTCCCGTGTCGTGTGTTTCATTCGAGCAGGGTGTCGTTTCGTAAATCAGTGAAGGCCATTAAAAATAATGAAGCGAAATTTTACATGTAAAATTGTCGGTGTAGTGTTTTACTCTTTATTGTACGATAATGTGAGATGAAAATGACCGTTTACAAGCCCCGGGCATATGGTGGCGGGTAACATGTACGCTAAATCATCGTTTCAATTTTACACATGTCGTTTTTATCTTATATGTTTAATGCATGTTATTTATTTTGACGGCGAGTTAGCTTTATTACAATATGAAAGGTAATTTAAGTGTTAACTTGGCGTAAAAAGATACTACATAAAATTGTTTCATTAAATATGGAAGAAGTATTGTAAGTATTGTAAGTAGTGTATGAAATAATTTTATGGTATGAGTATGAATAAAATTTTACTTCCAGAATATATATTTAAGTTAGTCTACTTTTTGCCATTTGACACCGTTGTGGCGTTGTGGGTAGTGAGTCTGCCTTTAGTCTCGATGGTTGCGGGTTCGATTCCCGCTCGGGCAGATGTTTGTTAAAATTTCTGTCTCAGTCTGGGCGTTTGTCAGTGTGGGTCTCCCCATCGTGCCTCGGAGAGCACGTTAAGCTGTCGGTCCCGGTTGTTATTATCAATAACATCTGATAATAATCGTTAACTCTTGATAAGTAAATTGCTCTTATCCAATGAGTTACTGGTTCGCCCTTAGGGTTGCGGAGGTCAGATGGAAATCGCTCTGTGTAAAAACTAGTAACCTGTCAAATCCGGATAAGAGTAATAAGCAGACCCTGGGTACATAAAATACCGGGAATAATGTTAGGATGAAGAAGAACTTTTTGCCATTTGCATAGCGACTTTCATCGATTCTTTCCCTGTCTTACTACTTAGGGAAGGCTATGTATTTTTTGTGTGTGTGGACGAATAGAGTGGTCCAACATCTTTGCTCCTATGGTTTCGGCTAGCTATGTGTTACACTCATTGTTACTCTTTGTTACTTCTTTGATTCTACCTGTACGGATCTCTTAAATTCTTATTTGACTTAGCACTTCTGTTACGGGCAGCAGCATAACAAGATAGTCAGAAGCGAATATAACAATAACTTCTTTTCTGAGTTAGTGATACTGGCATCAAAACATCATTATTAATTGACTTTTTACGTGCGCTCCGTAGCACGCAGACGCTTAGTTGAAATACCAGTGTCCGATCGCCCATAGATCGACCGCGCGTTAAGTTGCTTTACCAACTGATCATTTACCGACAAATAGGTAAGTCTTCGAGAAAAAGGTCAATTGCCAAAACTAACTAAGATATTCAGAAGAGAAGGTCTTGTGACTTAACGAAATTCCTTTGTGATAGTAAAACGAAAAAAAAATCATTAAGGAAATATTAAAGCATAATTTTTATGAAGATAATTAATTTGTTAATTCTTACTGCTATATCTTAAAGCTGATGTAAAAAATCCATCGGAATTTTATCTTCCCTTTTAATCTCTTAAGAATACAGTGTTATTAAATCCTTGTTTCTGAACAACCTCTTTTTAAAGATTTAGAATTGTTAAATTTTATTTCGCCATAGCTTCTTATACCTAAACTTACTACCTACAGTTTTTTTTATATGTGCGCTTTACGTAAAAATAGACTTTATACATAAATTATCTATTTTCCTTAATAAATAATTTTCGATAAAGTATATAAGATCTGGATAAATTGATTTAGCTGACTGAATACTTAACAATTTCTCCCTCATTGGACTTATAACGCTATTCTTTACCTTCTAAGTGTGGAAGTTTTGTAATAATCTTCTTAAACGTGAACATTACTTCCCAAACAATACATCGAAGTTCGTAGCATTTCCATCCCATAAAGTGACTCGGGTATTGTTGAGACGGTAACGATTGAGTACACACCTCAACTTGGAAAGGATTACGAGTTCGAACGCACTTTGTAAAAACTTTTCAAGTGTATCTGTCAAGTTAAAGAACAGTTAAGCGAGTTACAGAGCTAATATTATAACTGATTTCAAAGAAAACCCATATATAAAATTTTTAAATGTTCCCATTTCTTTGCTATGTGTACAATCTCAGAAGTCTTGGTAGCTGAATAATTACTCAATATTTACAGAATACAAAATAATCATAGGAGTATAGGAGCAGCGGTACTCCTACAAAATGTTTGCAAAATTGTCTCGCTCGATTGATGCATTGTACCCTTTCTTGCATATCTCTGCCTTGCTCAGTATATTCTCAAGGTATTGAACGTGTGGTATGTGAAGCGTAAACTTGATTAAGGTCATTGGATCATATCTATTAACTATTCGTGTCAAGGAAGGAAAGGTGTGAAGGGGAGTAAGGCCTATTCTGCACATCAATAACAAATGCATAGTCGATCTCTTCTACATAATATAATGTGTGTGTGTGTTGTGGGTATACATGAGGCTTTTGTTCGTCCATATCGAGTGTTCCAGAGAAGAAAAACACCATGGGTAATAGATGTCAGCTCAGTTCCGTGTAGTGTAGGCTTGGTTCCGTTCGTTGGGACAGGAAGACAACCTGTTTAAAAAATCTCGAAGGACGGTCGTAGTGGAAAACAACCTAATTAAAAAAATACTTCCTTGGGGCGCCTTGCTTTCGCGATCACGCCGGGCCGTCACGGTTGATTGCGCAAGCGAGCCCATGGCATCCCACTACGGCACAGGTGGTTCGTTGGGTTTTAGTGGGTATAACTTAGCTCCTGTGCTCGGAGTGGTGAGTCCCACGCTACTACTAGGTCCTAGTAGTAAATGCGTTTCCCAACGTAAAAAAGGGCCTTGAACTCCGTCGGTTATGTACGGGACGGAGTGTATCAGATCTAAGGCATCTAGGACCTTGTCATGTATCTAAAAGAAACTTCTTCATCCTAGCATTATTCCCGGTATTTTATTTTACCCGGGGTCTGCTTATTGCTCTTATCCGGATTTGACAGGTTACTAGTTTTTACACAGAGCGATTGCCATCTGACCTCCGCAACCCGAAGGGCGAACCAGTAACTCATTGGATAAGAGCAATTTACTTATCAAGAGTTAACGATTATTATCAGATGTTATGTGATAACAACCGGGACCGACAGCTTAACGTGCTCTCCGAGGCACGGTGGGGAGACCCACAGACAAACGCCCAGACCGAGACAGAAATTTTTAACAAACATCTGCCCGAGCGAGAATCGAACCCGCAACCGTCGAGACTTAAGGCAGATACGCTACCCACAACGCCACAACGGTGTCATCTAAAAGAAACTCTGAAGATTAATATATTGACCGAAGTCGACCACAAACAGGTCGCTTCAGGGTTCCCACTGACATGGCTTCTCTTGTCCCAATAAGTATTCACACTCACACTTACACTCGCCAATAAAAATAATTGTTTACGTACGAATTAATTATATCTATGTTTTTATTTATTTTACCTTATTTGGACAGCGACAATTATTTTTTCACATATATCACAGGCATTAAGATCGTATGGAGTCGGGGTAAGTTACTAGTTTATGTTTGTTTGGAAATGTTGTCATAAATCACGGTTTCAGGTAAACAGATCGATGCCGTGTTGTTTCTGATAACTTTTCTTGTTAGGTTTCGTGCCAAAAGTCGAAATGAGGGGACGTGAAAATATAGAATTCGTATTCTCGGCATGTAATCATATTTATCTCAGATAACAGTTTCTTTCTAATTCTTACTATGTTTAGCTATTATTATTAAATGTCAAATAAAAAGTTCTTTATAAGCGAACCCAATGAAATTTTAAAGAGAAGAAAAGTAAGAACAATAGATATGTGCGTATTATTGTGTTATTAATATTACTATGACACCGTTGTTAAGCGCCACAGGTCGCGGGTTCGGTTGTCGCTCGGAGCAGATGTTTGTATTGACTATACAGGCATGTTGTCCGGGTCTGAGTGTGTTTGTGCTTATCCTTGTGTATGTTTCCAGACCCCGACACAGGATATAATTATCCTAACGGGGGCCGTTGAGTGTGTAGCGTTTATTGTTTATTGTTATGCGTATAGATTTGGCGGGTTTTGATTATTTCATTTTAGTTAATTTTATATATTTTTTGTGTTGTATGACTTTATATATTTTTTTCTACATTTTTGGGGGCAAAATATATACAAGAACATAAATCATTTACTGTCAACTAAAACAAATGGTAGAAATGTATCTCATATTTTTGCCTACATAATTTATTTTTAATAAATATGCAATAGCCTCATCTCTAATAACTGTGATGACCGAATGTAGTGAATTTTCGACATGATTTCCACCGTCTCGGGAGCGAATTAGTGAGCTACGTGACCTAACTGAATATTTTTTGCCCTAGCGAAATATTGTGCTGCCTTTGCATGCTTAAACGGGAGTTTAAAATTTTGTTAATTGTACATATTGAAAAAGCGATACTGTCACTTTTTATATTTCTACGTTCTTAATCTATATTTTAGTGTCTTGTTAAGAAAAACATATGTTATATTACAATATCAATGTTTTTCTCAAAGTGTCTTTAGCTAAATTAGTTTTTGTAAGTAGCTTCATCCTAAAAAAAATATTAAATGGATTTATTTTAATTATAGAAATTCATTATAGAATAATTTATCAGCTACTTAAATATAAAATATATGAAACATCCATTCTCAGAAGTGTAATATAATATTTTCGTAATCAAGTCATTTGTGAATGTAATATTCTGACGAATAAATAAAAGCTTGAAGCAATTTCATTCCATTTCATGTCATCGTCTAACCTTTTAAAATAAAAATAGCATTTTATAACCTTTATAACATATAACAAAATTTATACACAAAAAGCGAAATAAGATATTTCTTGTGTCACAACTTTTTGTTTTGTTTTTTTTTTTATTTACAACATCTCATAACTTGTCTATGATATAAGTATATGTGTATATTTTTATTAGAAAGTTACAGCAGAACACTAACAAATACCGTAAAAGAAAAGAATGAACGTGCTTGTTAAGGAAACCGTCAACGTACTTGAATGTCGTTAAAAGTTTGTGGCCTTATAACTTTCAATTAGAGTCAGTACTGGAGCGAGTCTTAAGCGTCGTGTGAATGGTTCGTCACTTCCTCGAGAGGCCTGTTTTTACAATGGGCCAAGTTGAACGTTATCGACTTCAGTTGAGTTTTAATGACAATTTTATACAACAATATGATAATTAAGTGCTCTTTGCTCTCTCCCGGATGCATTGGAACGTGATTTCGTTGTGATATTTTAAATTATGGTATCATTGGTGACGTGTCGGGGAGCTGTTTTATTTGCAACGAGTACTGATCCTCGGGGAGAGGTAATTGTGTTGATATTGTTGGTTGTAAATATATATATATATATTATTTGGATAGCAAATATATTATAATTTGGATTTAAAAATACATTTTGTTTCAATTAATATTCCAAAGCTATATATTATAATCAAGTAATACCGCTCCTAATTATGTAAATATCGAAAAAATGGTGAGTAATTGCTATCGACATAAAAACCAAAATATTTAGTGGTTTACTATGAACTCTTATTGCGATTGAAATGACGACCTAAACTGAGCTAGATTGCTATTTCTCACCATGACATATATAAATATACGTAATGTTTGTAAAAAATATCAGATAGTCTAAACAAATAAATAAAGTTGAAGTGCCTGTTTGTAATTCCAAATTAACAGCTTTTCACTATGATAGTAATATATGTTACATACATAAAAAAATTTAAACTTTTGTCTGTCTGTTCGTTTCGGCGAACCTCTGAAACGGCTGTACCGTACCGACTACCCTTAAAAGAATTAGGGATTCGTGTAATAAAGAACAATCGGTACACCATGTGAGCGGAGCCGCGGGCGCAGCTAGGTTTTAATAAAACATGATAACCAGTATTGATATTACGAAATAAGTCCATCGTCGTCCTAGCATTATTTCCGGTATTTTATCTACCCAGGGTCTGCTTATTACTCTTATCCGGATTTGACAGGTTACTAGTTTTTACACGGAGCGATTGCCATCTGACCTCCGCAATCCTAAGGGCGAACAAGTAACTCATTGGATAAGAGCAATTTACCTATCAAGAGTTAACGATTATTATCGGATGTTATGTGATAACAACCGGGACCGGCAGCCTGACGTGCTCTTCGAGGCACGGTGGGGACATCCACACGGACAAACGCCCATACCGAAACAGAAATTTTAACAAACATCTGCACGAGCGGGAATCGCACCCGCAACCGTCGAGACTAAAGGCAGACTCGCTACCTACAACGCCATTTATCCGTTTTATCATAAAAAGTTATCACTTTTGACTGAAAAGATAGTAAGATCAAATAGCGAATTCACATTTAACCATCACAGGAAAACGAAGTATGAGGGATGGTAGGGAGAGATAGGTCAGCGAAGACATCAGTCAGAGGTCATTAGTGATGCATCCCGTAACATAATGATTGCTCTGCCCGCGGTGTCGCGTTTCTCGTTTGTCACGTTCGCTTGAACGACCAGGGTGTTAATTAAATTATTGAGGCACGTCAAAAGTATTACTTTCTAATGTCTGAGATAAATTCTGTTGGAAATTTTGAATATTCATTTGATTAAAAAAAGTAACACAGTTACGACCTGGGAACCTTCAAGCCAAGAGCACATCCTTTCCTTAAAGGTCAGCAAAGTACCTGCATGCCTTCTGGTGTTGTAGATGTTCATGGGCGGCGGTGATCGCTTTACATCAGGTGAGCCTCCTGCCCGTTTGCCCCCTCTCACATAAAAAAAAGATACAGCTCCTATAAAATTATATTCAGCTAAAGGCAATGCTATATAATAAACAATATCGCGCACAAAAACTTCAACTAAATATTATTGGCAATGTATGGCAAAGGTCCTATCATCGTTCCGAATTCGAATATAGCAATGATCCCTTCAATAAACTATTTCCTCGAGGTATATAAACTTAAGACGGCATCCGACAAGTTGGAACATAAAAACAAATAAATAGTACTGGATCGTGTTCTCTTTTATTTTCCTACGCCGGTCGTCGGATTGTTTCTAGCCATCAATGTTTACGTGACCCTGCTTTATTAAAATTCCAACATTTGCCTCTACTTTTCCTACTTATTTGATGTAGCTTTATGGTATACTTAATTAATTTTCACAACGCTCTGCTCTTTGTACGTGATATTCGCCTTACATAATTAAACTTAGTTTATTTAAATAAGGAATATGCAACGCATCCTACATTTTGTCTGATTTTATCATACTCTTGTTTAATTGGGGACAGACTACAAATATGTTATTAAATTGAAATATTTTTTTTATAATTGTAAAATTATTCAGACCTTACTGGGGAAATGTCGTTGATAAAGAAATGATTGTATTAAAAACAGATATAATACGTTCCGTGTTTAGTAGTAGCCTTTCGGGAAAACTTCTGGGGAGTTTATTGAACGATTAAAAAGATACGAAGCCTCGAGTTTCCCGCCCTTGGGGACAAATTTACTTACTATTTATATAATGAGTTCCTTCGTAAAGCTTTATTGGGAACATTTTTACTTAGTAAAGTTAAGCCTAAAAATATGTTCAAAATTTCGAATGAATTTAACGTTTTTCTGAATTGTTAGAGTATATGGTAGATTACCAATAACAGTTATTGATTTTTCAAATTTAGTGCACGCAGGGTGTAACTGTAACATAACGCAAATATTATGTAGAAAAAAAAACATATTTCAGTTGATTTGTAAGTCAATTACTAAACAAAGGTAAAGGAGCCCGTTTGGGTAAACCCGATATAGGCCACTCGAGACCTTTCGTAGTGCGAATATATTATTATTATGTATTAGCTCAAATGTCAGAAAGAAAGGCCAGAATATTGACCGGATAAATTTTGTTTATTATGATAACTTTGAGTGTTATAATTTTAATTATTTCTTCTTGGAAATATAAAATACTAGCTGGGTGCACGACTGCACTTGCATGCTCTACAGAAACATTGCTTTGTTTTTGTTTGCGTGGATTTTTTTTTATTATATGTAGTCTAAGTAATTCTTAAAGTGATCAAACCATTCTGGCGACTAGTCGGAACAAACAAATTGACAGACAGTTGTTTTTATTGTCATAAAAGACCAATTTTATACCATAAAAATACAGCCTTTACTTCTAAAGTTTAAAATGATCTGTGTGTTTTTTCTAACATATAAAAATATTTAATAAAATCATTTTATCTTTTTATCTAATTAAAATAATAACTATGTTTACTGTTTTCTAAGTTCATTAATATAAACTCAAACTATCAAACGCTGGCCGCTTCTCACGTAGGCACCATGACAAGTCATCATTTCACCTCGTTGTCGTCACTGTCACCGGTTAATGAACGAAGCTGCCATTTTGCACCCCAGTTATAAGGCTGAGCTGTAATCAACTCGGGCCTCGAGACTGATTCATTAAGCGTTGCGTTAAATGTTAGCAATAATAAAGCTTCCTTAAAATTACAATTCAGTTTTCCCGATGTAATAACGTAATGTCATGGCAATGACAAGAAATCATATGTTAATTTAATGACACAGTTAATTATTGTTGTTATAATGAAAATTAAATAATTGCTCCAATTTCAAATTAAGACTACGGAGCAGTTAGGTTTTTGGAACTTGGTTAACTGTTAGGCCAATTAATGCAAGAGGTCGGCTAGGTAGGTATAACTGCAGTGTCAGATATTCCACCGTAAAGAAGTAGTGTATTTTGCGTTTGAAGTTTGAAGGATAATGCAGCTAGTAAAATTATTATGCAAAAGAGATTTAAGAACCAATATCTCGAGGTTGTCAATGCGTGAGTGACATCTTCAGATGAATGGTGTTGCAAGCACTCACAGGCTAAGATAAACAGTTACCATCAAGTGTTGTGGTGCTTACCTGCCAACTTCTTAGTGGAAAATGACCTGACGAAAATCGGTATTTGATTTTGCTTCCACTACGTCACAGTAGTCGTGAAAAAAATGAGAATCAGCGATCGGCAAATCGGAATCGAAGAAGTCATCAGTATAAGGCTTGCTTAAGGAAACGTAGTTAAGGCTATATTCTGTAGCAACATCAGAGGCATTGTCCCGTTACTTGAGTTAAAGCTACTCATTACTAGAAAGGGAATAGAGTTTGGGTTTCTCGTATTGAAACATAAACGCAATAGATTGAAAACTTAAGGCCAATATTATCTTTGAGGGTAGTGCATCCACGGCAAAACCCATTAAATATTCACTAGAATTGGAATCTAAGAAATAAAATGCGATATCAATTGGACATATGTACGAATGCGAGTCTCTTAC
Source organism: Hestina assimilis (assembly GCA_023373885.1). Classification (NCBI taxonomy): domain Eukaryota; kingdom Metazoa; phylum Arthropoda; class Insecta; order Lepidoptera; family Nymphalidae; genus Hestina; species Hestina assimilis. The sequence goes on along the minus strand of CM041747.1, from coordinate 8,486,627 downwards.
ATTTAGTGAGCAAATGTTTCTTCTTAATCTCCGTACCTTACGTTCCCCCATTCAAGTCATTATCTAGTGAGCATACGATTATACCCCCCGAGGAAGCGAATGTCCCCTGTTTTCATTTATTCATTGAAGGTAAACTAAGCATTTATAACGTAAAGTCGTGTTCTCTGGTTAACGTACCGTTGGGACTGCAAAAGACGTTGTTGCAAATGGTCCTTGAAGTACTCTATTTGGATTCATTTATGGCTTTAAATGTTTTAGCTAATGGCTTGCTTCTTGGTAGTTTTCTTACTGATATTTGAAGATGTTCACCAAGAATGTTTGTAGTTACTTGTATGTGTATGTTTTAGTATACAGAGCTTTGATTCTGAGATCAAAGCTACTTGCTTTCTTAGTCAGAAACCGCGAATCACAAGATTGCTCGTTTGAAATTGTATTTCTAACATTTATAAGTAGTTTTATGGGTATCGTACTAATATTATAAATGTCAAAGTTCGTATGATATATGACATTCACACATATTTGTTACTCAATTTTTTCAATGAAAAACACACAGTTTATTATGTAGATAGATATTTTTTACCCCAAATGTTTAAATGTTTAGTTCTCGTTGGATTATCAAAAAACGTACTACGTTACGTCCAATGTTTCTTAAAGATCATTATTGTTAAATGTTTTATTTCACTCTGTAGCCAATTCTTAGGTTATCGCGTGAGGGCAGATACTAGTTAAATAATAATTTTTCCGAATGATAAAGTTACAATTGCCGCAATCATAAAAATAATACAATTTTATCTCGAAAGTTACTCCTAAAAGACTTACTAATAAACAGGTCAATATGAACGTGTTTTATTTAATATATAGCTTACAATTTATAACCTCGAATATTCATGAACCGTGTAAGCCTTATGTAACGCTCGTTTGCAATATCGAGTGTCCATTGGACATCGTTATTAATTTCGACATTGTTATATTACACAGTGGCAATATATTACGTAACTGATATTACATATTCATTATCTTATCGTAATACAATATTATTTTATTTATTGAATATTCAGTTGGTTACTTTAAAGAAAAATGGAACTGAAAAAAACGTCATTATCATCTTTATCAACTAGGGTTCTACTATGAACTTTTGAGATTGCTTTGCAATTCAATTCAGTTAGTAAAAGGATCCAGTTTTTATATGATACCATGACGTATATACACGTATACTATTTCATAATATTTATAGGATAGTCCCGGTAAAAAGGGTAGGTCCAAGAAGTCCTAGCTTGACATCATGGGGGGTAATATGCGTGCCAACGGTCTCACAATTAGAGATAAAGGGGGAAAAGTAGGAAAGTGGTCCCCGGGCTCGGAACGCATTCTGTATTTAACGCTAAGATGATGATGGTTATGATGACGATGAGGCTTTATTCTACTCATACAAGTTATTGGTTAGCATAAAATAGTTTTAAATGCTCAAATTGAATAGCAAAATGTGGATAATATCATCTGAAGATGAAGAATTCCGTAGTTGAAAAATATTTCGCGATAGACATGTCAATAAATCAAGTTATCAATTGTAAATACCGTGTAAATAAGTGATTCAGCAGAACTAATTGGTTGGCACCGTAACGGTATTTGAATCCATCGAATCATCGGGGTGACTTAGCTTACAAAATGCTTCTCACGCTACGTCACGGTGACGTGTAGTTACGCTGAATTAATAGCCACTCGCGTTATACTCGAGGCACGATTGTGTTGTTTATTTAGCTTGTTTTCTATTAAACGCTGTTACGTATAAGCCCTTTATAATTAAATATCTTTGTTGGATATAATTAAAGTTTTTAATTTTTTTATTACCTGGCTGATGTTAAGTTTTTTTGTTTTATATTATTATAATCGTAAGTGCCAAAAACACAAAATTTTATTTTTAAAGTAAACTTTTGATAAGTGAATTTGTGACTTTGATGTGATGAGAAAAAAAAAATTGTAATAAATCGGTAGTACGTAAACAAAAAGCATGAAAAATCACGAAAAATAAATATATTAAAATCAGTAAACGTAAAATCTTTTCCTGTAAAGAGATGTTAATTGTAAGTTACGATGTCCTTTCTGAAAAGCTAGATATATTTATAAAATAGTTCTTTATTATTTGATTTATACCAACATTATAAAGAATTAAGGGTTATAAATTTTGTATGTAGACGGTAATTGCCGTAACTACTTATTCGATTAGACAAAAATAAATAGAGATATATTATGTTGGCTTTTACGGTAGTAGATCCATGCTTCTCTCAGCACAAAAGAGCCGGCTCCACGGGGAAGTACTACCCGCTCACAGAAAATCGGCGTCAAGTAACAGTTTCATTAGGTAGTGTTGCGTTTCGTGCGATGAGTAAGAGCCCCGGAGGCCCAATCTCCCACCCCCTCTGTTCCCTTCCTTTTTTCCCTTCTCATCCCGTCCCTCCTGTTCCTTGGGTTGGCAATGCACATGTGATACTTAAAGTATTGCCAGCGTTCATAGATTGCGGTGACTGCTTACTATCAGACGGACCGTATGCTTATTTGCCAAACGTCCTGACATAAAATGTTGATAAAGCAAGTTTATGGAAGTAGCTTATAGGATATATATTATCACGCTACGAAGAAGCAATCGTGAATGATCGGGCTATAAAACAGTCATGTATCCATCCATGTACCTATCCTAGTTTGACGAGATTGTGGCGCAGCGGTAGAGAACCTGCCTTAAGAGCCACAATTCGGGGGCTCGATCCCCGCTCGTAGCTAATGTTTGTATTGGCCATGCCTGTGTTCCGGCCTGGGTGTGATTTTACTTGTCCTTGTCCACAGTATATCCCTATGCGAATGGGGCCGTTGAGTGTGTAGCGTTTATTATTATAATTAGTTTAATTTAAAGGTGATATAAAGAGCAGAACTTAGTTTTGTTAAAGTTATTTGTGACTTATATGTATTTACTCGTACATATATTTACTCGACTTATTATATATACTCGTACGATATTTATTGCCGTTCTGTAAATGAGTAACTATTAGTTCTAGTACACTTAGCTTAAATGTTTTACTTATAAAATATTTTAATTACAATTAATGTTTCATTTCTATGGTGGTTCTGATTACAGGAATGTCATTGTTTATATTTATCATGGGGCCGTCGAGTCCGTCCCGAAAGCAGCTCGCTTATTACATGGGAGGTGTTTAAATAATCCCCTGTTTCCACGGGGATCGCGTCATTACCGCGATATTGCCACGGTAATGACAGATAATAAATCGCCCCGCCGTCTACGTCACAGAAATTCCCGGGAAGAATGAGAGTTACAGTAAATTGTAAGTTAATTTGTGGTGTTAAATTAGGGACGGAATTCCAATTAAAAAAATATATTCATATTTTGATGGTATCCATTATTTTAGAAGATATATTAGGCTTTATGTAAGTTTTGTGATAATAGGTATAACTTTCATCTGTTACTGTCCTAAATTTTACTATAAATATAAGATATATACTTCTCGTTATACAGTTTATTATTTTTTTCTTCTAAGGTTTTTAATGCCAATAAGTTGGAAAGCAAGCACGTATGGAGGCTTGCAACAACATACATTTGTAGGTGTCACTCACGCGTTGCCAACCTCGAGAAGTTCGTTGGTAATTACAGTGTCCTCTAAACCAAAATACTGTATACTGCTTTGCGGTAGAATAACTGACACTACGTTGGACCTACCTAGCCGGCCTCTTATAATAAATATCACCAGTAATATTATAAATATATCACCAGCAAAATTACCTCTTTAAATATTTCATTGAAGTCTTTCTCCGGCTCAGTCATTAGACATCAATGTTCTTCAGTTTATTCAAATTCCATTGTTCCTTACCGATTTTCTATAAGTGCCTAATTAAGCCCGCCATTACACTGGCTCTGTAGTGAATCTTATGATCTGTAGTGGAGCTTATGAAGATGAGTTGTTGTTATTACTTGGAACACTCTCTTGAATCACTATTTGAGACTCCCCGATAACGAAATATAAGGTTATATTTAATTAAAAATTTCTTGACTTCATAAGTTTTATTAAAGTACCATAAAAGGGCATTTTCTTTTGAAATTTTATAAATTATTTGAAGGAAATAATATCAGATAGTCCAGTTTTGATAAGAAACTTTTTAATTTAATGTTTTCCCTAAAGTTTAATATATAATAATAAATCAGGAAATTAAAAATTATTTCTATTTTCGAGTAGCGATAAAAAAATTGGCATCATTTAGTTAATTTCATTATTCAATTTTCAGCGATATGAGACTTAATTAAATTTGTTTTTCATATCCGAGGAGCCGGGAGCACAAAGCAGTGAAATTCTTTTTTCCACATAGTTGAACACTGCCTCGCCCGGAGCAAAGCTTAATGTAACTAGAGACGGGATAGGCCGGGTTGGGATGGGATACGGTGGACATAATACACTCTTTGGATGCTTAGTTGCATGTGGCTTTTGCGCTAATTACAATGAAAGTAAATGGGTCATTTGTGGTATTTAAGGCTACTTACACACACTCACAATTTAAACAAGACATCGACATCGACAAGTAAAGTATAAATCAACTAATATTAACGATAAAGTCTTATTAAATTAATTTTAACCCTGGTCTGCTCTAATCCGAATTTGATTTGATTTGAGGTTAATAGTTTTCCAGAGCGATTTCCATAATTATGAGCTCCGTACAAGGACGAAACGGTAACTACCCATTAGTTAATAAGACCAAGTTCAAATAAAAATGTAATCTGTCAAATCCGCATATGAGTAATTAAGGGATTAATACTAGGAAGAAGTAAGTAAAAACTATAATGTTGAGTGTGTAGCGTTTATTTATTTATTTATTTATAATCTCTTATTTCATCTCTTTCAAGGTTTGGTTTCGTGACAAAAACCATCTCCATGGTCCCGTCTGTATCTATACCGAAATTCATCATAATCGTTTCAGCTTTTAAGGCGTGAAAGCGTCACAAGCAACCAACAATCAATCAAACTCACTTTCGCATTTATAATATTAGTAGAAGTTATAGAAGAATACTTGATCTATGAAATGAAAGTGTCAAAATTTTCTCGAGCGTTTGTAGTGTTTGTTTAATAGACAATAAATTTTTTACACTTGTACACTTAACATAAGTCCAACTTGTTGAGTGTTTGGGGTGAGTGGATTTTATAAATGAATCGCCTCGTGGTCCGTTACGTGTTTGTAATCACGCGTATCGTGACGGAGCAGAAAGCGGCCGAGTAGTGTTTGATGAGTCAATATTAGACTTCGAGCTAGATTATAGAAGATAATTCAAAGGATTTTACTAAACTAATATACAAAACAGTGACTGTAGAAAGAGTTATTGAATATAATTACATCATTTTTAGGGTTCCGTAGCCAAATGGCAAAAACGGAACCCTTATAGTTTCGTCATGTCCGTCTGTCCGTCCGTCCGTATGTCACAGTCATTTTACTTGGAGACTGTTGGCTCTATCTTTACGAAATTTAGTAAATAGGTATATTCTATAAACTGCACCACGATTTTGTAATGAAATCCTAAAATATATAAAAATTAAGGGTGGCAGTCCATACATGTAACTGAGGATTTGAAAAAAAAATCAATCTATGACGACGTGTGAGATATCTTTGGATAGGTCTTTTAAAATGATAAAGAGGTTTGATTTTGATTTTTTTCATTACGTCAGTAGTTGTTGAGATATTAGCTCCTAAAGTCATAAAAATTGTCCCCCCCTCCCCTCTCACTTTTGGATTTTAAAATTCTGGAAAAATTTGAGCTTGTCAAACACTAAATGAACTTTCATCCACATTTGATTTGAAGAAGATAATTAAATGATCAAAACACATTACAGATATATAAGCTGTTCCCATAACTTTGTTTTTCATATTACTTTAAATAATTACTATGAATTTCCCAACTTATTTTGCGGTCAATTTTAATTTGTTATTATTTTTAAAGTTCTTAATATTTTTCAGCACCAAGCTGCGGAACCCTTTAGTTTCTACTGTTTGTGGTCCACACCGTACTTGACTGATAATTATTAATATTTAGACTTCATTCATAAGGTTTTAAGGTAGGCTTTTCGTCGTTATGTATTATTTTCAAGCACCCGTTTAACGGGTTTATTGACAATTAGGTATTAAATTGAAATTTTAAGGCTACAAATATAAGTACGTTTCTAAATATAGTAGTAAACGAGTTGTTTACTACTATTTAGAAACTTACTCTACAGTTTCACTCGCATGATCTACGTGGTTATTTTTCGGTTTCTCCACAGCGGTACATTTTTAAAGGGGTTTATTTATTTACTCAGTAAATAAAGAACCAGGTAAAAGTACAGTAAAACTTACTTTTAATAAGAAAAAATTTCAGTAAAATACCAGTTTAAAGTCTTTAATTGTTAAGGTGAGATATGTATTTATTTACGTCAACAACATCAATATATTTGCGAGTGTAATTGTGCTGATAGTACAGAGGAAATACGACATTATAATACTAATGTTATTCACGCGTAAAAAGTCTACGAATACAATATATAAACCACAGCAAAGGCCGCTCCGATGTCACATTGTAATTGTATGGCTGGAACGCCGAGAATGCCGGTGCGCGGTTGATTTGCGGTGAACGCCGGCGTTGACGTTCCGTGGGCGCCACACCAACGTGACGCTGGCGGACGCCTCTGACAGCTGCGAAATTGCCGCGTAATGAGCGGCCGACTTTGGGGTTACTTTGTTTGTAGCGGTTTGCTTAAGAAACTATAATATGACAGTCCCAAACTATATTTCTTGTTAATATTGTGTTTGGATTTCTCAAAACATTTATTTTTTGTTTTGTTTCTATCACAACATTTTTGTGTACAACAAAAATATCGCACTTCGTTTACCCCCATAAAAAATGGAAAGAAAATTGCGATATTAACCTTTCCTCACTCAACGATGTTACTGTATTATTTATAAAGGTTCCGAGCCTCTTAGAGTCACGTCTACTTTCGAAATATGGACCCGAAGTAGATAAGGTGTGGTGGCAATAAAATACCGCGAATCACGGCGTCACGATCACGGGTCCTTTCTCAGGCAATGTGATTTCAATTTTACCACTTCACATATTCGGCTTTTCAGCTTTACATGTGACATACGGTCACTGAGACATATTTAATGAATCATTTATGTTATAAATTTCCGGCATCTGTATCCGTTCTATTTTAAATTATATAGATAGATAAAACACATTTACACAATTACTACATTAAATATTTTAACTTAAATTTCAAATTTAGAACATAATAGAAACCTTAAATTCAGAGGTCATTTTAAAATATATAAATTAGAAATAATATAACCTCCTCATTGTGAAATATTTTAAAATCGCTTTAGAAATGCCAGAGATTACTAGATACAAACAAATAAATTAAAATCAGCTACATATTTTATACGCGATTGAAAATATATTATACCAAGATAACAATTCTCAACGACCATATGTTTGAGAGGTTACCAGAACACATTTCACTGTAACCTCGTTCCGCATTCGTTTTCCCTTACAAAGGGTAATAATAAATGTGGGCATTGCCTTCCAACGATTATGTTGCGTAGAGTATCAGAGTTCCGGATCGTGGAGTTTTTCGACTGACGTTTTCTGATACGGGTACATACGGCAAATTACAAATTCGAAAAGCATTTGTTTCGATTTGAGTGCTAAGAGATCCGTATCGAGATATCGAATGGGGTCGGAAGTCGAGCGTAATCTGTTATGTATAGCAATTTTGTAATTTCGGTTTGGGAATTGATTACCCTGGTCCCTGGTGGTAGGCCTTTTCTTGCTAATTCTACTGTAAAGCAGTATAATGTGTTTCGGTTTAAAGGACAGTGTATGTAGCTAGTGAAATTACTGGGGAAAGAAGATTTAAGAACCAATATCTCGAGTGTTGCAAGCGTTCCTAGGCTACGACAATCGCTTACAGCTCCTCGTTTATCAAATACAATAGTCTTTGAACAGAGTGAAGTAAGGTATTTATTTATAATTGTATTTCAAGTCACTGTTTTGTCAACTTTTTTCTCACAGGTGTTACATATTTTGACATCGCGGCATGTGATCACACGAGTAAGTTGTCATTTTTGTCTATTAATAGTTTAGACACGCCTCTAACTCGGGATTGCACTGATTGACAAGCAACTAGTGGGCTAGAGAGCTTTCTGTGTGTCAGTAATAAATGGATGACCGGATTGTAGTATTTTAACTGGGCTTCTCCATGTTTCAAAAGACACGTAAAAAGTCTGTTCCATTTAAAAAAATTTAATGACCTAAATAATTCTGACAATAGTTTTCCTACTAACCCCACGACATTCTAGCATTTTTCTGAAAACAAATATTTCTGTTATATAGCTCAAAATCTTTTTTTTTGACAATTGCATACGAAATCTTCCTCCCAGTAAAATTCTCAACCACTTTCGAAAGCCGTTTGCTTCAGCCATTATCATACATTATTTTAGAGGTACAGACAATACGTCAGGCGACCTCGTGAGTCGTCGCTAAGTGTGAAGTAAATTGGCGATATTTTACGACTTAGCCGTTACTAGGGCTGTAAAGAGAGCGCGTTTGCGGCAATTTTACGATGGTTATACGCCGTGACCTGCACCCTTATTACGGTTGGACGAAACGATAACAAGACTAACGTGGATAGATGTCACGACGGACTTTTGTATTTTCAAAAATAAGGTACATCAGAATATACAGGTTTATATAATATGAAATTGAAGTACCTGCGAGTATGTCCAGTAAAGAATAATAAGATTATTAGAGAGTTAAACTATTTTTATTCTTGTAGAGATTGCAAATCTTTTTTCCCCATGTAAGTGTCATGGTACAAGAAACAATAACTATAAGAAAATTTAACTATTTTTCATTTAAAATATACTCGTAACGGCGTCCTAAATAAAATTATTGCTCCAGAAATTTCGGCATTTAGAAATGTCTAGAATAAAACCACGACGATCATTCGTGGTGAGTCGTGGTGATAACGCCAGAATAGCAGATTAAAGAGACTTTTATTGACCGTTACCGGGTTCTGTTACCGGCGAAAGTGATTTCGTTCTCGTTTAATTGTATAGGTAAAATACGTAAGTACTTTGCGGCGAGGTTCGAAGGAATTATGTTTTCTGCTGGAATACCACGATTTATGTTTCCGTTAAGTACTAAGCATTAAAACGCCTAAAAGGATTTGTATGAGAGAGATTAGTATTGTGATAGAAGAAGAAAATCAAAACCATATACGTGTTTGAAGATTATATATTTACTAATAAAAATCCCTTTAGAATGTATAATAATACTAGCATTATGAGTTCGAGTTAAAGGTTAAGTCTGTCGTATTTTTAAAAATAATTCGTAGTATTTAAAACTTCCACTTTAACCACTTTTCAATTTTATAAACAACTTAAACCTAGAAGACGGAAAATTGTATTTAAATGTGGATTAAATGAGAAACTTCGAGGCGAGTACACTTGTAGGCATAATAGTAAAGTAGCCTGCGAACGCTTATTTTCGCAACTTCACGTGTCAAAGACTGAAAGTGGGGCTGAAATTCCTCTTAATTTATACTTAAAACGTCGACAACGATAATGTTGAGGGGCTCGTAAAAATGAGTTTATCGCACCGCGGCGCCGTGCGTAATTAAAGAGAATTAACAATTTGGCCCTACATCTGCTGTACATCTACTTCGATGTTAATAACTTTATCGTCCAATAATGTCGGAGTAGGCAGTCGAAGCGTAAAAAGCTTAATGTACATAAAGACAGCGCTTAGGCAACTAACAAACCGCGCCGCGTTAGCTGAGTTTACGAGCTCAAACTCAATTAAAATCCGACGAAATTCGAGCGAGAACAAAATGAAATTAAAGTTGCGTAACGCCGAGACGGGCTGTCGCTATGTCGCTATGACGTATTACGTGGCCGCGGCTGTTTCAATTTGAATTAGTAGTACACATTTGCGTGGTAGTCAACTTAGGTAATTGTTGGCAACAGCCGAATTTAATGTCGTTGCTTAACACAACGCCTGAAATTTGAGTTGTTGGGTAGAGATAAGTTTATTTAATTAGTGATTGGAATTTATATTTCAATTTCAATGAATTGGTTAAAATACAAATACAACTGCATAAACGACTTCTTTTTTTGATGATTATTCTAGTTCACCTCGCAAACATTTTAAGCAAACATTATTTATCGTGGATTCAAGCAAGCAGATGTTAATTTGGACCATAAATGCATGTGTTCAGATCTGGGTAGTTGTCCTTGTATTTGTAATTATGCCCAACCTTATTTTTTTATTAATTTTATCACATTGATCAAACATTTTACACTACATATGTTGCATGACAATTTTAAACAAAAAAATGTTTTATTTACAGATAGTATAAATATCCAGTATTTTTCTATTAATGAAATGGATACGTTTCGAAAAGTTTTAAAAATAAAACTACTTTCAATTGATCGTGATACAATACACCGACGATATACAGCCGTAACATATTGCTGCGTTTCGTAGCACTCAGCTACGGCACTCGTAGCCGATAATAGCTATCGCTACGAATTGACGTAGCACATGAAGTTTTACACTCAATGCCAAAAAGATAGTATCAATTGAAAGATTCTATTCGATTTTGTGATTTACAGTTTACAGCAGAATTTGAATGGTAATGGTTGAATTATATAAAATGTCAATAAATATAATTTTGACAGCTTTGGTTTTATATAGCAGGTTAACTTTATTAATTGATCTTGTTTTCGCAACCTGTATTGTCGTCTTTAACTATAATAATAAAACCATTTGAAACATCAAGGTTCGTTTAATCTTATTACATATAAGTAAATAAATAAATAAATGCTATACACTCCACGACTCTCTTTACGATTATTTATCTATCCTGTGTCGGGTGTCCGGATACATACACAATGACAAGAACATATACGCCCAGACCGGAAAACGTGCCTACCTGAACCCGCGACCTGTGGCGCTTAAGGCAGGTTCGCTACCACTGCGCCACAACGTCGTCAATTAATTATTTACTATAAACTAAATGAATATAATTTAGTGCCATTTTGGGTGAAATTAAAGCTGTATATTCAAATTACGTATCGCTAATTCCCATCTCTTTCATGATACGAGTTCTTTTTATTGACCTAGCGTCTTTATTAGGAGCGCTTTACATTTTGTGTCAAAGTAAATTGGGGTTTCAATTTTCGCGAGTTCGTACGTATGGAAACAACAGAATTGGTACGGGAGTGAAATTTATCGTATCAACTTCTTACGTCTGATTGCTTCACGTACGTGCGAATATTTTCATGCGATTTTCGGACGATGAGAGCTAGGTCAATTTATTATGCAGTATAAAAGGACGGCTCTAGTACTTGATACCATGATGTTATTAGTTGAGTGGAATACACAAGTGCATGGGTACCCACCCGGGTTACTTTGGTGACAATCCTTGGTTATATTATACTAGTAGTAGAAGTAGTAAAATCCAATTTTAATTTGTGACGTGAAAGTTAAAATGTTCCTATTTAGTAAGTTACTTAATCTTAAAAATTAAGTAAGTAAAGATTTTCGTGTGGAAAGTATTACATAATTTCACTAAATGAAGCATTAAAATTACTGATACAACACTCGTAGAGAGATCTAGCTTCAATGTTGATCTTCACTGATGATTGTCGGATACAATATTTATATCGAACATACTGGTTTCTATAACACCGGTATAGACTATGGTATATTGTGGCTATATTATGAAATAAAATACTGGTAAAAAAACTAAAACTTACCTTTACTGGCACCGTCCGGGCCACGAAGTATTGAACACTCTTCTATTGTACCGAACGGAGTGAACAACTGACGCACATCCTCCTCAGTCTGTTGTTTGCTGAGCATCCCAACGAACAGCTTCCGATCTGCGAGGAGAGTGGAGTATTAGTTAAGGTACTGTGCATAAAACAGTGACACTGAGCCACACCACAAAAGCCCAGCGGTGGTGCGTGGAGCGGCGGACTTAGTCTAGACCGTGCTATTGTACCCCAGAAACTCATTGTGCGACGGTGACGGGTGCGAGTTACGGACAGCAGTTTGAAGTCATGGTTTCTTCAAACAAAAATATTTTATTTGTAAATTGGCAAAAAATTAATACATATTTATTGTAAACCATGACTTCAAAGTATTTTTGAAACAAGGCTTTGGCAATCTTTTTATTTGCGTGTTTGAAAAATTGGATAAGAATGTAGCAATGATAACGTATAAAATTATTGATTTTATTAATATTTCATTTGCAAAACTTAGTTATCCAATTTCTCAATAAAGTTCGACCAACGCCTTGCATGCAGTGCCCTCGCCGCCGCCCCGACACGCGACCCCGCGCTTCACCGTTATCAGACACAAAAACAACAGCTTCTATAAAACACATATAACACACAGTTTTAGTCAAAATGAAACAACGAACAAAATTCAAATCCAGACCAACACATAATTAGCACATTACACTAAGTTGTGACTCATCAAACGCAGAGGGTTCCGTAGGAGCAATTTAAATCTACACGGTACAAGGGAGTGGGCAGGGGCGTACTTAGGCACGAATTTACTACGGAGTCCTCAGATTTTCAATTAACACGGAAATATATTTTTAACGATATCTGAGCGTTTGTCTGTCGGAATAAAGCGCGGCACCCAATACGTTTTTCCTCATACAACTAACTAAACTAGCGGCAATTACCGGGCTTGTTAGCATTGGGCTTTGTACAAAAATCAACGCCATTTCAATCAATTTACGACAAAATAACAATAATACACTAATTACGTTTCGAAATGAATACGAAAAATAAAATATCTCTTACAGCACGACGATTACTAAGTGCAGAGTGAGCGTTACTTTGTTCGATGTCGAATCTACGCGAGGCAGAGACGAATGCGCCTTTTCAATCATTAACAATTCTAAACGAACAAAACCAAAAAAGTATCCAAATATAGTGCTCCATTTTATTTAATAACTTTAACTTTATTTATACTTAAAACTAATACTTTAATTTAAAACAACATTTACAATGAATATCTCGAATTATAGATAAATTGGAACACCGTAATCACAAATATTACAAAACCAAAGTTAGTCGTACATTTATGTACATCTATGACAAACGATAAAGATAAATAGTGATAATTCAAACAACAAAAAATAAAAAAAAACGGCAAATTTCACCACAAACTTTATTTCAAGCGGCCTGTTAAGGCTTTGACGCGGATAATTAATTTTATTAATGTCGTTTAAATTGAATCCGCTTCTGTCCATTATCATAAAAGTATAGTCGTCAGCGTAGAGCGTTAGATCATTATACAAATTACATTAACGCGATTCTATTACAGCGAGGAAAAATTTTACCTTACAATTTTACATAATCACTTTATAGCTAATTTCATAAATTTGAGCTTTGCCGTCAATAACGTCAAATCGAACTCATTAATACAAGTGAAATTTAAAAAAATCCGACATCTATGAAAACATATGTGGTGAAACGGCCATAAAAAATAAAACATCGAGTTATCAATAAAAAAAATTAAGCAAGGCTCCTGTAGATTCGACGTGGAACTGTCTCACTTCGCGCGCTATTGACAGACAGTGAACAGAACAGCCTAGGGCACGTACAACAAACGCTACCTTATAGCCAGCCTATGCGCGCCGTCTTCCCGCGCCCCCTGGAACACAAAAATAGGCTACACACGCGTCCACCGCTTGACTTCATCACGATGTGTTTTATCTGTAGTGTTGGCTTATTAGTGCCTTGCTACTGTTGCAGTGTTGCTACACTTTAAGTGTCATTTTTACATACTTTGGTATATACTATTTTAGCAGTCTCAACATTTTTTTAAATTGTGTAATTTTAAGTATACAGCAACGTAAGAATATGCTTGCAATTAAAATGGCTTAAAAATGTATGAATTTATACTAATATATTTGTAGTTTTCAATTTATCATTGATAGTTCTACAAAATTATTTCAGGAGTTTAAAAATGTTTTAAATTAGAAAGATTCAAATTTACTTCAAGTTTATAGTGGGTGGTTAACTGAAAAAAATTCACCGTTAATTAAGAGCATTATAAAAACGAATATCTGTAATATATATTTTTAACATACCAGTACTCACCAGGGTCTATATTATAGTTCATTTATAATTAATTTTGATGTGTTGGGTTACACTTTTAAAATCTAACCATGACAACCATTTTACAATATACATATTTTTTTGTGTATTAGGTCTTTATATTAAGTTTATGATTGACGACAATTGACGAATAAATAAATAGCTGACTGTGTAATGAATTTGAAATTTTGACAGAATACTAATATAAAACAGTGAAAATTACAAATTTTATTCAGTTTAACCAAAGTTTAACACATTTGGCATTAGTATTATTGTTATCAGATGGCAGCTCAACCTGCCTCACGAGGAATGATATTAAGACCCAGAAAGAAAGCATGAAATCATTCAAATATGCATGTAGTTAATACACAAGTGTAGCATGAGTGGAAATGTATAAAATATCCAGTTCTTTGCCGCTAAAGTAATGCAATATTCTTAACAATATACTACTTAAATAAAAACAAAATAAAATTACGTACTGAACATTTCATTTATAAAGGCTAAGTGCAAGTTAAATACTATTAATACTTAAGAATCTTCGTTCTAAATAGATATTTTAGGTATACAATCTGACAAAGACGTGTCTTTAAGGCGTTCAGGAGGCATTCAAATCATTAACAATGAATAAAGAGCAATTTGAAAGTAATAAAATTTTAAGATAAATAATTCACAATTTATCAGGACCGGCGCGGAGAGCTTTGTCCCAATGAATTTTTATGTTTATTAAAGATGCTGATCCATTTGTACGGATTTGCTCGAATAAAAACTCGTAACTGGGATGATCGTTACAAATACAGCGAAACAAAAAGGATGAAATGAAAAATATGGTTCCACGGACTCGAATGATAAAGTTCCGAAGCGTTTTCGAGTGGATTTTACTTTTGAAAGCGGATATGTTTGAAACGAATGATGATGAGAATTGAAATAGCATTAATATAAAACTTAGTTAACAATATTATTTTGTTAAAGTAGTTGCTAAATAAATATTTAAAATTTAGTAATAAATAGATAAAACTGTAGTTACCGTTTGTAATGCCAAAAAAATTTTTGAATAAAAAAATGTCTTTCTGTGTATTTGTTTATCGGACTAATTTTAATGGGGCTTTAACGGGTAGATTAAATTATAAATTAAGGCTATTTTTATTTATGAAAAAGTATTGGTGTTCCATACAATATAAAAGAATCTGTAGACCCGAGTGGAGCCGCGAGCACATTAACAACGAAAATAAAAAGTAATATCCTTTTTCGATATTTTAGACCAAATTACTTTTTGAAATTATTAATTATTACAACATTTAATAATAGACGTAAATAGCACTTCTAAAATTCTATACGATACAGCTGTCTGTAAAGGTCAGATATCAATAATGATAGTTAACATTTTAGTTCTGACCTCATTTGTCAATTACGTCAAGCAGACTTTAGATACTTATTTATGGATAGTGAATGGGGTGTTATCGACAATGTAATATTATTAATTTTAATTTAATTTTTATATTTATAAAATTAATTAAATTTATGTTACCTTATTCGTATATCTTACTCGTATATAAGTAGATAAAAAAATATAAAAACAACAAATCCTATGTTATCATAAATTAGATCAAGACGTAAATTTCATAACTATAATCTAATGTGACCGAAAAGTTTATTCCGGTATCCTCTTCATGAAGAAACAAGGAACGGTCAACGAGGGAGCACGTAGTCAGACGTGTTCCTAAACATTGTTCGGAAATATCAGAACTGGTGGTCATTAAATTCAGATTTATACTGCCGGGCTATCTCTCCCGTGCGACCATGCTAATGACCGGCTAAATTGTGATAATTTCACACCCGATTCTCTTGTAATGAGAACGCCGCCGAAACAGAGCGGCGCCGGTTTAGTCCAGTATGTTGATACATAATAATTATATTGGAGAGCTAGTTGCGAAATCATATGAGAATCAATATTATCTCGGCAATGATAACCTAACACGCAATAATTTAGTTCCTTAGTTGAAGCCAGTGAGTCTTGAATGTTGTCATAATTTCTTTTAAATACAAAAAGGCAATTTAATTTGACGGAATTAGAATTAGAATTAATAGTGAAGTACACTATTAAGATAAAATTAAATTCACAATTAAACACGAATCTTTCAAATACATGAAACTAATTAGTCAACTATGAATTTGATCAAATCGGATTATACCTGATTTCTCTTTGGCAGGAGCAGTCTAACTTCACGGAAAATCGGGGAAAGCTTAACTGCTTAACTCCACAGTGGGTTTTGGCATAATCCGTGACGGTCTCATCCCTATTTCCCTATCCCAAGCCGCATAGACATCGTCCGGTCTAATCAGACAAATATTCTCTTGATACTAAAATCATAGTAATATGAATAATAATCAATAGCTTAACGGAAGAAGGGCCGACTCCGTTAAAGCGAGAGTTGCGGGTTCGTTTCTGATCACCTTGGGCAATTGTTTAACCATTTCTATCCCAAGCTTCAGCTAATTTCATAAGACCCATGGGTCTTATGTTTTGGGCTGCCAACGGAACTTAAAATTTTTCCGAAATAAAAATTGCAAATTTCATCCAAATCAGCTTTTTCGTGATTGAGGTACCCACCTAGCGCAAGCTTAAAAACTCATTTGGAGGGTAATAAGAGTATTAGTAATGTCTTTAAATATAATTTCTAAAAATATGATAAAAAGATATTCCATCTATCTTCAAGTAGTTTGATAAAGTTTCCGATAACATTAGCACATTGAAGCATAAATAAGAATTACATGTGAAAAATCTCCAAATATTATCATAAACAAGTTACGTTTCGAACGCATCAATCATCATGACTTTTGCAAATGGATTTTCAACGCACCACCTGATTGAATGAAGTAGGTAACGTACGGTACCTTCCCGGGAGCCCTTCGATCAATCATAGCAACATATTGTTTGGCTGCATGGATAACACCGCATCAGTTCTAACGTAAATTTATGAGGGTACATGATATTATTGATGAATTTTAGGGAACATTAACGGGCAGATTTGTCAAATCGGCAAAAATTAGGAAAGGGATTTTCGTATTTTGGTTACCGATGAGCACGGTGATAACGTTTCAGCCAAAGTTCGTTGGATTTTGTTGGATAATTTTTTTACATCAATATTTTAAGATATGTACTGACAATTTAGGATCACGTTGTAAGATTTAACAAATATTTTTTTAGACGACTTCAAAACGTTACGCAATTAAAAAACGGGACGCTATCAATGTTCTTTTGATTATCTGTTGTCTTACCTGATATCTCTATGTAAATATTTTTTGAGATTCTTTTACGTTTTTTGCATTGCATTTCATGTTTTTCCTTAATAATACTGTTTGATATAATAAAATGTCACACACTCAATGCCCCTCATTAGGATAATATATGGTAATTACAAACGTCTGTCCCAAGCGGGAATAGAACCCGTAACCACCATTGCTTGAGGCAGGTTAGCTACTACTGCACCAGAAGATTGAAGATCATCAAATATATGATTTCTTGTCTTAAGGGCGCGTTTACGTATTTGACGAGAAATAGATGTTTTTCGGTCTAATTTCCGACAAAATCAAAGAAAATTAAATGCCACGATTAATTGCTATAAATAGATCGAGCCTTTATCTTTAATAATAATATAAAAAATATGAAATTTTCTTATTATTTTTTATAGTAAAACCGATTTTCCGGAGCCTCTTCACACCAAATTAACGGTATCGAGCTGAGTTTAGGAAGTCTTAAAAACTATTTCTTACGTGATATTGATTTTAAAAAAACACCTCTAGTAGTAAGACATGTTCAACTTAAACTCTTCAAGGAGATATTTATAATAATACGACACATTAGCTTAGAAAAAAATAAATATCAAATGTATCTTTTTCACATATTTTGCTTCTAAAGTTGTACCTTAAGCTGTTGCATTAAGGCCTATTTTGTTTGATGACTGCCATGATTTATTGTTCAAAATTTTCTAGTAAAATATTAGTCGGCGCTGAGACGCCTTCGTGCGTGGACGTTATGTTGCTTGTAAGCAGGAGGTTATATTAAATAAGATCGCTAAAATATAATATTATTTAGAAAAAAATCACTATAAGTACAATTTTATACTTTATTTTAAGGATAACTTAATAAATATTTTCTTTTTGTTTAGAGATTATAAATTCTAATTCGTCTTAGACTTATTGCTCAGACCTGAAGGGATACATCCCTGACTGCTAGTGGAAGTCTCGGATGATTGTAATTTTTTTTGCCGTGTTTGGGCTCGTTACTATGAGACATTAACACCGAACTTGTTGGAGTGACCTGAAGGTGTACTTCGACGATGGATACAGGATCTGCGGCATGAGATGGGCTGTGTCTACCGTGTTTGGGCTCGTTTTGTAAGTTACTATAAGGCCTTACCACCGAACTTGTTGGATTGACCTGAAGGTGTACTTGGATGACAGATACAGGATCTGCAGCTAGAGTAATGCTACGTCCGCCGTGTTTGGTCTTGTTTTGTAAGTTACTCTATGGCCTTACCACCGAAACTGGTTGGAATGACCTGAAGGTGTACTTTGATAACGGATACAGGGTCTGCAGCATGACCAGGGCTGTGTCTACCGTGTTTGGGCTCTTTTTGTAAGTTACTATGAGACCTTACCACCGAACTTGTTGGAGCGACCTGAAGGTGTACTTCGATGACAGATGCAGGATCTGCAGCTAGAGTAATGCTACGTTCACCGTGTTTGAGCTTGTTTTGTAAGTTACTACTATGAGACCTTGCCACCGAACTTGTTGGGCTGACCTGAAGGTGTACTTCGATGACGGATACAGAATCTACAGCATGAGTAGCGCTATGTCTGTCGTGTTTGGGCAAACCACGGTAGACATAGCCCAACTCATGCCGCAGATCCTGTATCCGTCATCGAAGTACAACTTCAGGTCACTCCAACAAGTTCGGTGGTAAGGCCTTATAGTAACTTACAAAACAAGACCACACACAGCTGACATATCATTGCTCTAGCTGCAGTTCCTGTATAAGTCATCGAAGTACACCTTCAGGTCACTCGGACAAATTCGAAGGTAAGGTCTCATCGTACCAAACCAAACGAGCCCAATCACGGCACACAGAGCCCTACTCACGCTGCAGTTCCTGTATCAGTCATTGAAGTTCACCTTCAATGATAAAATAATTTCGAAGCTAAGGTCTCATTGTAACTTACAAAAGGAGCACAAGCACGGAACACATAGTCTTACTCATCTTGCAGTTCCAGTAGCAATCGTAGAAAAACATCATCAGGTAACTCCATCAAACTCAGGGTACTATCTTATTATTTTTTTTCTATTGACAATAATAAAAAATATACATTATTATTATTACCTATAAATAACCTTTAAGTAAAAATAATAAAAATATCGAAAACAAATAGTTTTTACAATATTTATGTACTCGTACACAAAGTATAAAGTATACAAATATTAAAACTATTACAACGTTTAAAATATTTAAAAAAAAAAAACATTTAAAGTCTCAAAATTAGTTTACCGTTCATTATTGCCGCCGATCACAGTCGTGCGTTTGTGTGATCGATTCGTGTGAATGTAGTGGTGCGATTCGGTACCTATCTATTTTGCAAACGCGTCCTTAAGAATCGGGAGATATAGAAACTAGCTCGAAATGTAAGGGCTATTTAATTATTATACACGACCACTGTTATAACCATTCATTGTGTAGTTTTAGACCATAAGCAGTTACATACAGACATTTAATTATATACTGTATAAAATTAATTTTTACATTAATTAAGTAGCGATAAGTATAAATATGCTTAGATCTTTATATTTAGTAACTTTTATTTACTGGCCCTCTCCAAACAACTTTGCCGACGAAATTCTTTTTACTCCAATTTAGCTGCTAACTTTAAAGCTATTCAAGTCAAGCCATTTCACATAAATTCACTTGAAATTGCTTCCATGTAGCTTCAGACTGCTGGAGCGAAAATTTCAATGTTCAGTTGATTCTATTAATTAACGATGCCGTGCTCGCCCCATCGCGCCAACTTTGAATAGCCAATTACATTGATAATTGGAGGTCGCGCAGGTGTCTTGGGGACAAAGACGAATGAGGTTGTGGTCTAAGTGACAAGATCTTATAGTCAATAACGTCAATAAGATGGAGACATGTCGTTGACTTCAAAATCAGTATTATTTTCTAATTTGTTATTAGAGACGAGAATAAGATTTAGGACGTTATTTTATCTGTAATTTGCATTTTTTTTTGTTTAACAATACAAGTCTTTTAATTAATTAATTTTATAATTATTAATAGTACGATTATAATGATATATTTGAGATTTTTTTCTTAATATTTTTTTGTTTATACTGTCCGCCTGATGGTAAGCAGTCTCCGCAACCTATGGACGCTGGTGATATTTGAATAATCACATATGCGTTGCCAACCCAAGGGATGGGGGGGAAAAGTTGAGGATAGAAAATAGGAAGGGAACAGAGGGGTAGAGAGATTGGACCTCCGGCGCTCTCACTCATCGCACGAAATGCAGCAATACTTATATAAATCAATATAACAAACGTTACCACGAATTCTGTGCGAAGGTACTTTTCTAGTCAAGCGTCCCATTTGTTCGGGGAGAAAGATGGCTCTAATACTAATAATTTATAAAAAATATTTTAAAAAGAAGCACAAATTAAAATCCGCTATTTGCTTATGACTTGTAATACGTCTGCGAGTTTAGTTATGTTTTGTACTGTATACAGTATGTAATGTTTACTACCGTCGGTATCACAATGAAGTTATTACGGCCGACGTAACAAGGGTCGCAAAATTGTTTGTTGAGATATCTATATTAACCTGTGTCAGAATGAGGAAAGGTACGGACACGTGAGACTAAATTTCAAATCATTGAGACGATAGATACAAGCTTGGAGAAAAAGTAAAAACTTATTCTTACATAGTACATTAGGAATATAAACTAATTAAGTATATATATATATATATATACTTAATTAGTTTATATATATATATATATATATACATATATATATATATATATATATATATATATATATATATATATATATATATATGTTAAAAAAAATACTAAATAAAGTTCGAGATTATAGTAAAAAATCGAATTTAATTAAAATTTTCAACACATACCAAAACTCGTGGACAGTTTAAATTACTATTCCTGAATCGGCTTCTCTATATACAACGTTTAATTAATGCCTGCGAATTAATCCGGTCCGAGGTGCGTTTTCAGAGCTTGTCATTGTCAGCGTTCGTTAGACGTGGCCTGTCGGTTGCACGGTTTGCTGCAGCCTCAGGGTGCTGGCATGTAGCGTGAGGGAGCGGAGGTGAAATATTATATCAACACTTTGTATGCATTAACGCGCAGGAAATTAAGGAATTGTAGCTACGATAATTTTTTATGAAATTTGGTTATGATCGTGTATTTACATATTTCTTGAATCAATTTTTTAAATTAGTGAGGCTTTTAAATAAAAGAGTATTATTATTAGTGAAAAAGTACAAATTTAATAGAACCTTGATGTTAATAGAATTTTAATTCAGTCATTCATACATGCGTTCAAAGTTGTCCTATCTAAAGACTTATGTTTAAACGCGTTGATTTGCGTGAGGTAGTCGGCAGCTCAAACATAACATTAAAACTAAAATAATATTTAAGTCGTTGATTTTTTTTACGGAATGAATAATAACATAAAGAATAAAGTTATTATGTATTACAGCCGCATGCACTTGGCGTCAAATATAGGTTTGAAACAGTCACGTTATGTTTGCTCTATGGCTTCTTTCGATCCCATCAGTTTCGTGCCGTTGTCAGGTAAACTATTGGAGTTTACGTTCAGACGCACGTAAAATCTTATCGATATTGTAAGACCCTTCAGGAATATTAAATAATTCCTTACCTCTATTATTTTACATATATGTTCTACGTTTTCAATTTCTTTTATACGTGTCTAAGTTTATAAGTTTGATATATTTTAAATACGCCAATGTATATCTTATGTATGTTATATATTATTATTGTTTGGCTGAGTTTAAATAACGAAACGAAACTGAATGCATCTTAAATATTTTTCTTTGTCTTGTACTGAGATCGCGTTGTAAGACAATACGATCAAATTATAATGTTAATTTAATTAACGGCTAAAATATATACAGTTCATGTCACCAATTTTCATGTACCCTGTGATTATCCTCTTACCATAATGAGAGCAAAATTATGGGGTCGAGTTAGGAAACTAATTTTCCAAGTAATTTTACAGTTACCCACATAAAAGTGCTGACACTTTTGCTAATGCGATTTCCATCATTAAGCGGTTATCTGATTAGTGGACCCAAAATTGTGGTCAGGATGAAGCAGTGGGGAAAGGGGATGGGGATAGACATTAAAACGGTGTTATCCGACTCGTTAGGCCTTATAAATGTTCTGAAAGATAACAGACACAATATGTTTGAAATTTAGAGCTTCTGAAAATTTCAACGTGTAACACTAATAAACAACTTACAAATATAACTATATAACCATGTATGTCTTAAATATTTAATATATTTTTGGAAAGTTAATTGGGATGAACTATTTAAAAATCTATGAGCTCACTCAAATCATAACAATATTTTGAATTCTTGTTCTTCGGTCTATTTATTTGTTATCGTATCTGCGTAAAAAGCTTATCCACATTTTATTGCAGCAGTGTAAAATTGCCTACAAAAGACCTTGTTATACTGTGTGATTTTAGTGTATGAAATTTAGTGTATGAATTTACGGTTATAAACGAAAATGTGTGCTGACTAAAGTATAAAGTTGTTAAAAGTGTATCTGAATCATTTTTCTTTCATGAAAATTTAATCAGTAATACGATATTGGTTTTTAAAATTTTATTTATATAATTATGTTAATTAACCTAATTGCATTACGAAATTAAATCAAAAGCTTTGGGTTTACGTTTAAAATTACTAATTGACAGCTAATTAAAAATAATTAATATCCAATCTGATTGGCGCTTAGTTTTTCAAAATTCATAAAATTCTAGGTAATATGGGAAAAGGAATATTTAAAGTCTTATCTTTTTATCTAATATATAAATAACTCGTGTTACGGTGCATGTGTTCACACTCCTCTGAAATGGATCGATCGATTTTAATTATTTTTTAAATATATTTTGTCAGATATAATAATTACAACTCGAATTACAACTCGAATTACAACTTATTAGAATTACAACTCGTGACACCGGAGGAGTTAGACGTGTGCTTAGTTCGTTAAAAATATTTTATATTTCATAAAGTATATATTAGACAAAAAGTTCACTAAATTACATATTACTAAGGTTTAAAATACTAAAAATCAGTATTGTTGCAATTATTGTTTACGACCGGCTGCATCGAGCGGTAACCGCTCTTCACCTCCTCGGGTGAGCAGGACGACGAAGTATTTTTTACTCGTTTATTCATTTACGAAGTCGTTTCGGGCTTGGTCTAAGTTATGAACGTAACGCGCTCACCATCTAAGGAAGCTAGCGGAGGCGGATCGTTGCAAGATTTACGCAATATAAGTGTACAAAGTACTAACTACTTAGGCACTCAAAGAAAAAGAAGACAACCAGATGGAGACTTTAGGATAAAAGAACAATTATCCGACTTTCGTCAAGAGATATTGGACTTTTTTCAGGAATTCAAAAAATCACAAAATGAACATTATGAAATGATTAAGCAGGATATTATCACAATAAAAGAAGATATCAAAATATAAAAGATCAACAGAAGGTGTGATTTTAGAACAAAATACTATGAAAAACGAATTAGAAAAAATAAAACTATCTAACATATCATTAGAGGAAAAAATTAATACTTTGGAGAAAGATGTCTTATTTTATAAACAGGGAAATACGAATACGCTGTTAGAATCGCCGAGGCTTAATCACTTGGACCTCATCTCAGAACTCGAGGAACGATCTCGCCGCGAGAAAAATATTATAGTAGCGGGTATACCGGAATCGAACTACCAGCAATCTACCGCTCGACGAGAACATGATGTTAACGAGATAAAAAATATCCTTCAAATGATTAAAGAGAATTATCTCATGCCCATCAAAGTATTTAGATTGGGAAAATACGAATCAGGTAAAAACCGCAATCTAAAGCTATGTTTTGAGTCACGAGATTTTCCTAAATATATCCTACGCAATAAAGCGAAATGTAATTTTGAGACAGTACGTATTTTTTCTGATCAAACTCCCATGCAAACTAAATATTTAAAGAGCTTACGTGATGAACTCAATCAACGTCAAAGTAACGGAGAGAATAACTTAACCATTAAGTATATAAAAAACATTCCTAAAATTGTTACTAAAGTCGAATCAAAAAATTAAATAGAAAAATAGAAACCAGTACAGGAAACACTTATGAAATAATTAATTCATATGACGAGGTATCTTATATGTCAACCAATTCATTAAAAATATTTTATACGAATATTCGCAGCATTCAAAGCCCGGGCAAAATTGACGAATTAAAATGTATATTGAAAAGTTTTACATGTGAAATCCACTTAATCATTCTAACCGAAACCTGGATCAGGACCAAATTTGAAGCAGAATACTTAAAAATACCCAATTATTCGCATATATATAATTTACGCACCGATAAGATTGGTGGAGGGGTGTCAATATATGTTCATAATAGCTTGAAGCATAACATCACGACCGATTGTTACATCAATGGCAATAATTATTTATGGATATCTTTAGAAAAATATGGTTTGAATATAGGTGCAATATACAAACCTCCTAATACCGACATAAAGGATTTTTATCAAGTGTACTCCTTACAGTTAGAAGAACCGAAAAGATCACTTATTTTTGGAGACTTCAACGTCAACCTCTTGAATAATGATCGTCAAACAGGTGAGTACACCAACATGTTACAAGAAGCGGGCTACAGCATTATTAACAAAATAGATGAGAAATATTGCACGCGTGAAACTACGAACACAACAAAAGTATTATTGATCATGTTTGTTCAAATATTACCGGGAGTTCTTTTCATATGTCTCTTATAAATTCCTCACTAAGTGATCATAAGCAAATATTCTTAGAATTAAAAAAACATAAACATACTTCTTTAGATAAAATACAGTATAAAGCTTTAGATTACAGCAGATTCACTGAAAGTATGGTGAAATCGTGTTTATAAGAAATTAGTGATTATGATTCTTTTAAGTCATTGTATATAAATGTTATGGAAAATTGTATAATTAAGAAATACAAAATACTTAACCCGACATGTAAAGATTGGATTAGTAAGGACATAATTTGTCAAATTAAAGAACGTAACAAACTGTGGTGTAAATATAAAAATGATCCTGAAAATGAATTAAATAAAATTAATTTTATAAATAAAAGATCTGAGGTAAATAAAAATATTTATTGTACTAAAAAGAATTATTATTATAAGAAATTTGCTGATTGTAAAAATAAATCTAAGAAAATGTGGCAATTGATTAATAATTTAGTTTGTTGTAAAAAAAATGTTTCTTTGGCTCCCCCAAAGCTTTATGTTAATAACAAGCATATCACGAATGGATTCCATATTTGTGAGGAGTTTAATAATTATTTTGCGTCTATTGGTCCAGTCCTAGCTAATAAAATAAATCTTCAAACAGTTTTTTCTCTTAAATGTATCTTTAAATCTTGTAATAAGTCGCTAACACAATTTAGTCCTTGTACAAAGTTAGAAATATTTAACATCATTCGCACACTACATAACAATACAAGTGCTGGAATAGATGGCATAACTACAAAATCCATTAAATGTTGTAAAGATATAATAATTGAGAATCTTACTAAATGTATTAATAATTGTTTACAAAAGGTTTCTTTCGGACTCGCTAAAAATCGCCAAAGTTGCTCCAATTTATAAAAATGGTTGTAAAAGTGAGCCCAGTAATTACCGTCCAGTATCAGTGTTGCCAGTTTTCTCTAAAATATTTGAAAAGGTCTTAAATTGTCAACTATTAAACTATCTAAATGAAATTAATTTTTTATATGATCGCCAATATGGATTTCGCCCGAAATCAAGTACATTAAATGCAACTGTAGACCTTATAACAAAAATTACAGAAAGTATTGACTCAAAGCAAATAGCACTTGGAATATTTATTGATATAAAAAAGGCTTTTGATACCATAAGTCATTGTCTTTTATTACAGAAATTAAAAAAATTGGTATTGACGGTTCAGCATTCAAAATGTTTGAATCTTATCTTACCAATAGATACCAACTAGTAAAAATTGGAGAATACAAAAGTAATCTTACTAAAATAATATGTGGAATTCCCCAGGGCTCGATATTAGGCCCCTCGTTATTTTTAATTTACATGAATGATATAAGTCAAATAGGACTATCAGGTAATATAACATTATACGCGGATGATACATGCCTCTTTTACTTCGGTAATTCTATAGACGAGATTATGCAAAAAGCTCAAAATGATCTAGATATTTTGTCAAATTGGTTTCAATCAAATTTATTAACTGTGAATACAAGTAAAACCTCTTATATGATTTTTCGGCAAAAGAATAAGCAAGTTCCCAATGACATAACACTTTTATTGAATAATCAGCCTATCTCAAAATCAGACCAGGAGAGATATCTGGGCCTTATACTAGATAGTAAATTAAGCTGGAAACCTCATATTGATGGTGTAAGGTCAAAGATATCTCCCTTGATTGGACTTGTTAAAAAGATGTCTGGTTGCATCCCTTATTCCACAAAAAAACTAATATATAATGCCCTTGTTAAGCCGCATCTGGAATATCTTATTCAAATCTGGGGTACGGCATCTAGAACAAACCTTAAAGATCTCCAAATAACTCAGAACAAAGTAATAAAAGCCCTTTTTAAATATCATAGGTTAACACCAACACATAAGGTATATAACGACACAAAAATATTCAACATAACACAACTATATACTTACCACACTTGTTTATTTATTCAAAAAATATTACACACAACACACTCTTTAACTACTTTTGATAAAAAAACACATAAATATCATACCAGGTATAAAAACAATATAGATTTACCTAAACCCCGAACAAATTATGGTAAAAATAATATAAAGTTTGCGGGAGCTAAGTTACATAATAGTTTACCAATACATGTCAAAAGTACATATAAACTCAATATATTTAAGAAAAAATTGAAAGCCCACGTTCAACAGTTTTGTGCTACATAAAAATTATCTCTATAACAAAGAAAGATGTTAGTAAAGAAGAATGTCTAAGACCTATATAATAAATATAATATAATTGTAAATGTTACTATAAGTTTATAATATATACATAGATAAATTAGTTTTTATATACATAGCTGTTTTCGGTGTTTCGATTTCTTGTTAGTCTTAATTTTAACAAATTCTCTGTTAAGTGAACGTTTTATGTAATGTTCTTTTAGAGAAAATAAAGATTCTTAAACCTGAATAATAGGTCATAAACTATTTTTTAATTAAGACTCTAATATTTTTGAATGAGCTAACATATTACATATAAATATTTACACAATATTTTCACAGTGAAAATTCATTTCTGAATTTGTTACGTATCACAACGAAATGAAAAAAATTTCACGATTTATTACTTACTTTCGGATTCTTTTTAGGGAACAATTAATTTTTTTTGTTTAAGAACAACAATAACGTTCAAATTTAGAGTATGTTGGAGCTTTTTTTAAATCGTTTATTGCTGTTGGCTCTACTTGCCTCGACTGTGTTACTGTATGTTAAGGCAGTACATTTGAAGTCTTATAATCACTACATAGTATAAAACAAAGTCGCTTTCTCTGCTCCTATGTATGCTTAAATCTTTAAAACTAAGCAACCGATTATGATGCGGTGTATTTTAATAGATAGTGATTGAAGAGAAAAGTTTATATGTATAAAAATAAAAGAAAAAAAAAAAATTTTGAGGTTTCTTATGTGATGTCGTAAATAATTACATTTAACGCGTGCGGGCCACGGGCAGAAATGAATAAATCAAAACCACTGGATCGATTTTAATCATTTTTTCAGTGAATGACATGGGCTATATATTTTATACCCGTGCGAAGCTGGAGCGGCCGCTATATTATTAATGAAAAGAATATCAAAATCACTAACTCATGTCTCTATTTATATTTACTTATCACAGGTAAAGAAACAGCTTATTGTCTCTTAATCGCAAAGGGAACCCTTTAATTTAAAACCGTAATAAACACGCTGATAAGAGTTTAACACGGCCACATCCAATCTCGTACAATCGGAAACAGCGGTATTAAAATGCACAAAACAAACTAGAACGGCTGAAAAGTAAATTATTACATCGCTTTGTCTCCAACAAGCCTCAAACTTTTAATTGTTTACAATAAAAACTTTTGTTATCATATACGACCACCGTTTTTACTGTTATGTTGGCCGCATTTGTTTTATTACAAAAATGTGAATAAAATTTACGTATTTAATATGTGGGAATTATTCCGTTTTTGAGACAAAAGTGTGTTTTATGATGGAAATTCTTTTACCACGGTTTATAGTATCATTAATATTTTGAAAAGTTTGTTGTTAATTTTAGTGAATATATTTGTTGGTTACAAATAAAAATCGATATTAATATAAGTTGCATGGTTTTACTTACTTTACGCATAACGTGACGGTAAATACAGACGGTGTGCTTTTCTAGTTATTTACACTCGTGTATGGAGAGGGTTGTAACCATGAGACACGTCGTCACGAGGACTCTACATAAAGTCTTGTCAAATTACTAGCAGCAATGCTTAAGCGTTTCTGTTTCAATTAGAAAAAAATTGTTTGTTAAGTGTTGTTCATTATATTTATTGTTTTAACATTCTGAAAGCATTTTGTAAATTATTGGTGTGCTAGCATCTGCGCGCGACTTCGACCGTGATGAACTTAGAATTACCTCCAGAGAGGTTTTTACGTAGGTTACGTTTTTTGATAATCTCTCAGAAACCTAATATTTGTCCAGGATAAAAAGTATCCTATATTTTAATCCACATAATAAGCTATCGGCGTCGGGACGTGACGACCCCATCGCCCGCTGTTGAGATAATCTTTTATATGTTACAGCAGAGATTATTCCACCAGTGCAATCTGTCACACTGGTTGTAGGTGTTTTGTTGCAAGAGGCCGGCTAGGTTGGTACCACCGCAGTGTCAAATATTCTACTGCCAAATAGTAGTGCTTAGGCATTACTGTGTTCCGGTTTGAAGGGCACTCACTGTAGGCTAGTAAAAGTACTGGGCAGAGGAGATTTAAGAACTAATATCTCGAGGTTGGCAACGCGTGAGTGGCACCTTCTAATGTAACATAAAAAAAATCTGTGTGTCTGTGTGTTTTAATTTAATCTAAATCTGTTATTCAAACATACAAAACTTTGACATGTGTAGTATTAGTAGGATGTGCAATATATATGTAAAATAATGAGTAATAAAATGTAACTACATGATTCACCTAGTTATATTTGCATCATTTTTTCAAACAACATAACGTGAATTGTATTTCAATGAAGTTTTTAAATTGAAATACAAATGCGTTATATGAATTACTCTTTTCACTGTAATAAGCTGTGGAAAATTCTTTTACTGTAAATTTAACGAAAAACACTATATTGTTTGTTCAAAAATAATTGAATCGTCGGTGCAATCCCAAGTTGTTCAATAAAGAACGATATTTTTTCCATTATAGTAGAAAATGAAATTCGCTTCGGAGCAGGCTTGCTTTTAATAATTAAAATTTCCTCAAAGGAAACCTTTAAGCAATCATAACAACAAATAAAGCAATTAAATACAGGATGGTGATAAGAATCTTGCACCGTCATTGAACATTCAATGATGCGATCTTATCGGTACAGGGTTCAATTCCGGTCATAACGCGTAACACTTGAGTTAACTTTGAGATTTCATTATTAATTTAACGGTCGATTATAACAACCCTATTCTTGTAAGTTATTTGGCGATTAATGGATATTTATTGAATCTAATGAACTTGTAAAATGAGGCAACTACTTTGATTTATGGTTTTTTGATTTATTTAAACCAAAGATGGGGGTGATCCAGCACACTGATACTGATGATCAGCATTTACCTATACTGATGATATTTAGGTATCACCGAGGGATAAGAGGAAAGAAAACTGATGACGAGGAGAGAGATAGAGAACGAAGGATTTGAAGAGTAAGTAAAGTAAAGCCTCAGCCTTCTAATATCCCACAGCTGGGCAGAAGCCTGCTCTTTATTTAGGAGGAGAATAAAAAGCTTCATCCACCAATCTGCTCCACTGCGTATTGGTGGATATACATGTCTTAGAATTTCTTTCACAATATGTTGATTAGTTGCTTATTGTGAAAGACATTCCACGATGTTGTTCTTCTCCGAGAGGAGATAAATTTGAAATTAAAAATCAGCACCAGGACAAACATGAAAACTCAGCGGTATTTGACCGAAATTGAACCCATCATCTTCGGTTGAAGTTTAAACGTTTTCGATAAACCATACCTATATAGATAAAAATGTCGGCTTGGTCAAGTCGGCATTTGTATCAAAAACAGGACAGCTCTTCTGCGATTGAAAATAAATAATGATCTTATTAAAAAGAATTGTGTTCATCTTATTTTTTGTTATTATATTATATGTTTTTATTTTATATTAACAAAATATCTGTCTGTAAAGTCTTATAATTATTATCTTTATCTTTAGAAGCAATAGTCCATCCAAGTCCATCTAAGTAATTATGTCAATCTTAACAGACATCAATTTACTAGAAAATTACTTTAAAGCAATTTGAAATTCCCTTCAATACAGGTATCAAATGTCAAATATTCATCTAAAGGTCACTTTACTTATTGACAGAGGTGGCAGTAAGGTTTTAGAAATCCGTCAGTTCATTATTAATGGTTAATATTGATTTAAAGTGTTTATTAGAATCAGAGCTATGTATAAGAGCATTTTATGATACATAAATAATAATAAAACCAAATTACGTCTTCGTGCCGTTTGCAGTAGAAACAATTTGGCCATGGAGCGTTAGTGCTAAACTATTTCTAAAAGACTTTCATTTCCTTCACAGGTGACAAGAAAGCTGGTTCATTTTTCACCCAAAGAATCAGGATTGCGATTCAGCGTGGAAATGCAGCTAGCTTTCTTGCCACCATTCCCCGTGGACATGATTTGTACAGTTGTAATTATTTGTGGCCGAGCCCAACATAATTGGCGAAACTAAATCTGGCCGACTGCGCTTACTAGGCCATCTAGAGAGAATGGAGGAAGATCGTGCCACTAAAAGAGCATATTTGGGACCGCCCGATTGGTAAACGTTTACCAGTCGGTCGTCCTAGATATCGCGGGATCGATTCAGTCAGAAAAGACCTGAACGCCCCAGAAAGAGCCGATTGGCGTGAAGTGGTGCAGGACCGTGACAAATGGCGTCTTCTGGTGTCGGAGGCCAAGATCCTCTTTGGGTCACTGAGCCAACACAGTAAGTAAATAAATAAGTAATTATTTGTAAATATAGTTAGTATTGAATTGTAAAAACGTTGTAATATTGGTTGTAAATAAATATTAAGAAAATAAATCCCTTCTTCTTAATATTACTCCGATAAACTATTTACTACTTAGATTCTACTTAGAAGCTTCGAAACTAGCGAGGTTTAATATATCTGAAGCTATGAGATTTATGGCTCGCATATCTGATGCCTTACAAAGTCTTAAAACTTGATCTGCCCAACATTAGGTTATTAAACTCCTCGTCAGACTTCAGCTTACAACCTCGTGACGTCACAAGGCATAACACTCCGGATTTATCGACGCCATTAACATGGAAATAATAATTTTATACTTTATCGTCTATAAAACTGTTTGATATCTGCCCGTCTGATAAATAATTCAATTTTGACCGATATTCAGCATTATTGCTTCGATGACATACGCTATTGAAATAAGTTTCTGCAAGGTCGACGATATCTGAATGATATTAAAATTTTCAATAAATAGAATAGCTTTTGGACTTAGAAAAATTGAATTATTTTAAGAGGTGTTTGACGGTGTGAGTATGATTTTGTATATAGGATTATGTTCACAGTTCACTTTTTGATCTCAACCACAATCATTTTATCACCGAATTACACGATATTTTGGTTTACATATGAAATTGAAATTATTGAAGTTCGAACGGTATTGACCTGTTTTAGGAACTTAAATTGCGTTCATTTTAATAGCTTATTTGTTTGTTTCTAGCCCTAATATCAAGAACCACCACAGCTTCTATAAAAATCTAATAATGGGAAACAGCATCCAAGGCAAGAACAGTACGATGATACATTTGTTGAGGGTGTATAACTAGCTGAATAATAAAGCTGCTGTTGACTAGCTGATCGAAGGAAATACCTGAACAACTGGGTGGTTAAAAAAAAACAAAAAGGTATATGTATATTTATTTGACGGTTACCTGATAGATTAGCTAATAACTTATAATATATTTCAATGAACATTTGCCAAAGACAAATGAGCCCTTCTCCAAAAGGCATTACTTGCCGGGGTGCAAAAAGTTCCGCCCACAAGAACAGTTCACAAAGATGGAAACTTGCAAAAACATCTTCGTGAGTTGCAGAAATAACTCAGACTTGAAGTAAGA
Organism: Hestina assimilis; assembly: GCA_023373885.1. NCBI lineage: Eukaryota > Metazoa > Arthropoda > Insecta > Lepidoptera > Nymphalidae > Hestina > Hestina assimilis. The sequence goes on along the minus strand of CM041747.1, from coordinate 8,453,703 downwards.
AGTGGTATTCCATGAGACCATACCATCAGGCGGTTCTGGTGCCCATAATTTATTAACTCTTCATAAGTGCTAAAGTGTGTACATTCATAAGTCCAGCGGAACGTGTGTTGGCTTGGCGTATAAATAATTCAATGTATCAGGGTGCCGGGAACGTTCCCTCTCGAGGATTCGATTGTACGTCTTTTACTTGCACGGGAAATAAAGTTAATAATAATGGAGGGCGGGGTATTGCTGAGTATCATTTCGACTGTCTATTCGGTTGTAACATAAAATAACATACACTTTGCTCCGACCGTAAAGTTGAATATAATTTTGTGTCATGGGAATCGAGAACGTGAACAATCTTTAAAAGAAACGTGGAAAAAATATTTAGCTTTGTGTTACGTTTATTATTGCATTACTTAAAACAAAACTTTTGTACCGTTTTCAAAACCGTTGGACTAGTAAATATTATTTTTCTATTTTTATACAATGTAATATGATTTTTTTGCAGTGAAGACATTAATGTTGTTCTATGCACGTTGATCTATAGACATATTAGTATGCATTTATAATTATTTAAAGTCATGAATATTCTGAGACAACAAAAAAAAAACAATGAATAAATAAATAATCGCTACACACTCAACGGCTCCATTAGGATAGCTATATCCTGTGTCGGGGATCCGGAAACATACACAACGACAAGGACAAACACACCCAGACCGGAAACTTGCCTGTCAATACAAACATCTGGTCCGAGCGGGAATGGAACCTGCGACCTGTGGCGCTTAAGGCAGGTTCGCTACTGCTGCGCCACAAGGTCGTCAAGACAAGCATATGTTTTGTCATCTCAAAACTGTTTGGTTATTTTCGTAAATTGTGGGATGTTAAAAGAGAGAAGCTATTTTTAATATTTTACATGTAGGTGCGGATAAACAAACTATAGAATACCATAATAAACAACACAAAGCTAGTCCTTCATAAAACTTCCAAATGTATACTAAAAACTCATAAAATGATCTCAACTAAAAAGCATTAAGAGCCCAACAAAATTGAATTACAAACCTACCCTTACTAAGCTATTTAGAAGTGGATAACAAGCGTCCCAGTTGGGCCTAACAAATAAAATTATAATTGGGACATAATATGTGGAACACGGGATTAGAGGTCTACGATGGCATTGCATTGCTTTTTCACAAACCCTTTTCGGATACAACCCAAATTATCGGACCTCTAAAATATGTATTATTACCCACTAAAATGTGACCCTTCTAACATGCGTCACTGTGAATGGAGCAGATTTATAAATATATTTCGAACATATTAAAATATTGTATATTATAAGCTAAGATTAATTTGAAGCCTCAATAGCTCAACGCTAGAAGGGCCAACCCCGCTTCGCTAACGCGAAAGTTCGGGTTCGATCCTGACCCCCTTGGGCTATTGTCGTACCCACTCCTAGTGCAAACTTCGAGCTTATTTAGAGGGGCAATACAAATATTAGAAATGCCTTGAAAAAGCATTGCTAATATTATTTTTAAAAAGTATAGAAAATGTAAACTTTAACCATACTTTGAAAAGTTTTCAAATCAATTCAGGGAAGCACTTTTGTATTTTTCAGGTTAATTTGTGTTTTAAAATTATCACATTGAGAAACACATCATCCTGAAGAACGCAGTATGTCTAGAGAATGTTGTGACATATATGTGGTAAATTGTTAAAATTAGAAAATGTTTTTATGTAATCTTTTTATTTATACTTATTACTTTTTTATTAGAATGTATTATTGAGTTGTCAAAACGCACTGTATAAGAATACAACGACTACGACGACGAGATTAATGTTTATGAATGAAACGTATAAGAAGATTATAAAAACCGGTAAAGAAATATTCTTTCAAAAAACATTTTATTATTCAAACCCTCATATACATAATTCAATCAATAAATTTGCGTGGTATTGGTAAGCGCGGTGGTTCACAATACTAATCGTTTTACTTGACCAGAGAAAGTATTTCTTTAATAGTTGGGATCCGATCTAAGTCTACTATTTATAAAAAATTCTGACATTTTCATATTGGTATATTTTATCTTATTTATGGTAAAATGGAGGAGATAGTATCTTTTGTCGAGAAAAAGAGATGTAGGTTGTTGTCGATTATAAGTATTTATGTTGTTTATTTTTGTTAAAAAATTTCAAATCAGATTTTACAGATAAATTCAAATACAAACAAAACTCTACACATAAATAAGGCTGGAAAGAGTATGTGGAAGTATTTACTTTGTTGAGCGTACGCTTCTAAATCTAGGACTATGACAAAAGGTCCCCCATCCCGTGAGAATACTGAGAAATGCATTGTTGGAAAACAAACGAGTCACTGGTAGTGTCCCATCCCAAACTTTTATATTTGAAGTTCGGACTCAGTTTCGACAGGGTTATTTTGTCGCGCTGGCCACCTCCAAGTTTTCCGCAGAAGCGTCAACACTCGGTGTCACTTTTCCTTTAGAAGTTACTTTAAAATATTTACGACTGAAAGTTTACCAGTATAAGAAAATTTCGACGAGTGGAGTCCTACGGCAAATTTATAGTTTTCTGATAGAGAGAACAGGGAAGTTTTCGTATAAGAGATATGTTATCTTTCTTCACTGTCATTTTGTGATTTATTTGTATTTGAAATGATTTGGGATCTTTCGGGAAGCAAAGGTTTTCTTGTTTTGTTTTATTTCGTCCTACATTCTCTTTGTTCAATGCTACATAGATTTCTTTTGAAAAACTATTACATTCAAGAGGACAACATTATATTGTAACTTTTGAAGATTATTACAGTTGTCTATTATTATAGTTTTGATAAATAATTTTCTGCTAAATAAAATAACGGCACAGAAGGCCATGACATTTGTTTTAGAAGATATGAATTATTTATTACTTTTAGAAATCGGTTTTGTTCTTTAAATTAACAATTTATTTTACACTTTAGAGTTACAATATGTTTAGACCTAGTAAGACAGCTTCTATAAATTCAATTACTAGAGTTTTCTTCTTGTTTTTTTTTCGGAGTATATTTTTGGAATACAAGGTCTACTGAGAATGACATTTAAATGGGACCACTTGAAAGCTATTCTGTATCAAACGCAAAGATAAATCGTTTCAAAAACCCAAAGTATGCGCCAGCAATCGATTAGTAAATCAGGTTAAAATAGATTTTCAAATGGTTTAAAGGTAATCTGAAAATTGACGGTAAGAACCGAGAACTCAGTCTACATTGACGGGTAAAACGTAAGCTCTATGTACTGATTGTCTGATGAGACCTGTATTATTAAACTACATTGTCGCTTAGGCATCAAAGCATAATATCAAACAAATATTCATAAATTTAACACTCATACATTCATATACATAATTTACATATTCTACATTTATGACGACGTTGTGGCGCAGCGGTAGCGAACCTGCTTTAAGTGCCACAGGTCGCTCGGTTTGATTCCCGCTCGGGGCAGATGTTTATATTGACCATACAACCATGTGCTCTGGTCTGGGTGTGTTTGTTTTTGTCATTGTACGTGTTTCCAGACCTAAGACACAGAATAAAAGTATCCTAATGGGGGCCGTTGAGTGTGTAGCGTTTATTATTATATACATACATACTGGGATCGTTGGTAAAAATTAATTCAGCGCGAACTACTATAATTATTTAAAGCGTAGAATATAATTTCTTAATGATATTAAAATTTATAATATAATTTCTTAATGATATTCAATTTCTCTGAAGCTTTGCATATATTAATAAACAAATTTAAATATGACTTTAGGACTTCGTTCGTTAAATTTGCCAATCGATTACGAATTAATTATGCACTGTCTTAGTTGATAATATTAATAACCATTTCATTATTTAATTTATTCTTCTTCTTCTTCTTATCGAGTGGTTAGGGGCGAACATATTGTCAGAGTTGTTCAGGTCACCCGTAGGCCTGTTGACTTTTCGACTGTTACCAAATTGTCAATAGCTGGGACCCGTTTTTACGTATCCTCCGAAGAACGGAGATGCTCTGTTGAAACACCACTATTCGATCACTCAATAATTTTCAGTTTTACAATAGTGTTATAACAGCTGTATTAAAAGTTTTGTATATTTATCAAAGGTGACAAATAGTCCACAAATTAGCAATATCAGTAGTAGTTCAAGCGTATTACCGACCCAATCAGAAGAGGTGAGGAAATACTTATTATAGCAAATAATAAAATAGATTGTCCTTATTTGTTAAAAGATTTGCATATCAATGTACTATCTTTTGCTTTCCGCTCCAAAGCATTGTTATATGTTCCTGCTGTGACAACCAATTACAGAATATATATATATATATATATATATAATATCTTCTTTATCTATCTGTTTTGACTAGAGGTGTGCGAATAATTCGAAATTTTTCAAATTATTCGAAATTTTTCGAATTATTCTTTTTTGAATTATTCGTGAGTTCGATTCAATTTGAATGATATATGCGCATTCCTAGTTTTTTATGTTAGAAGTTGGCAAACAAGCATACGGCCCACCTGATGGTAAGTGGTTGCCGTAGCCTATGAGCGCTTGCAGCACCATTAGTAGGTGCCACTCACGCGTTGCCAACCTCGAGATATTAGTTCTTAATTCTCCTCTGCCCAGTAATTTCACACCAGAACACAGTAATGCCTAAGCACTACTATTTGGCAGCACAATATATGACACTGCGGTGGTACTTACCTAGCCAGCCTCTTGCAACAAAAGACCTACCACCAGTGTGACTGATTGCACTGGTGGAAAAATCTTTGCTGTGGCAGGGGTTATCCCAACAGCGGGCGATGGGGTCGTCACATCCCGACGCCGGTAGTTTTGACCCATTCAAAACCAAACCAACGATAATTAAGCGTTACCTTTCGGAAGATTTTTTGGCAGTAGTAATTGATTGTAAGCTTCTTTTTAATTGATTGTATTTTCGTCTTTATGTTACGTTTTGTTTAATAAATAGAAATTGAAGTTTTTAATTGCTATGAATAATGTTTGTATAATTGTTAGTTATATTTTTATAGCGTTTTTTTTTTCAAAATATTTAATTTAATTTATTTTTCTCTTTTTTTGTTTTGTTTATAAGTTCTTTTGTTTTGTGTTCTACATGTACAATAAAGTTTTTCTTTCTTTCTTCCTTTCGTTTTTTCTTTCTTTCTTTCTTTATTAATTTATTTTAATATGTTAGCAGCTTTCTGTAAAATAAATAAATAATATACATATATCTAATCTGGAATATACATTGATATTATACTGTCTCTTTTATAGATAGACTCATATTCGAACTGTATCTTGTCATCATCGAACATCTCGTATGACATTTGCAAGCAATAGGCGTATCAAGGCTGTCGTCACTTAACCACATCCCAATGAGTTAGCATATACAATTATACGTATGATCATATTATGTACAACAAGATTATTGATATATGCTAAGCCTGTGAAGATATATACGATTATTATACTAGAGTTTCCTTACATATTTTCGTTCTTTATTATTATTTTACAAGAATTGAAATTCCATTTCACGATTGTAACAAACTAGTGAATGATAGTGACTTTGTCTGTGAAGAATCTTTTAATATAGCGATGTTCTTATTTGTTGTTATTCTTCTAGTAGTATGGTTAATGAAAACCTTGTACCATTGGTTTTCAGATCACTCGTTACACACAAATATTGTCAAATTTATAATCGCCGGAACCAATCTTGACGTGCCCTTCGAAGTACGGAGATATTCCTGATATAGCTGAGCCTAGTGCTCGTTTACCGAGTAGTAAGTTTTAACAGACTTCAAAAAAAGGCGCAGGGAGCAGATTTGGATGATTTTTTGTTTGAAAGTAGCATTTTATGTAGCCTGTTGACTTCTAAATATTTCACCTTGGAGTTTAATAAACACAGTCCTTCAGTTAATAAAAAATAACAATTTCTTTTCTGTGTATCACTAAGAAGAACCTGATCAATAACACGAGATAATCTCTCTTGTCAATCTAAAATAATTTCAACAACGAGCTAAGAATCTAATTTATTGTTATTAATGTTCAAAACTTTATTTGATTTGCCAAATACTCTCGAAATTCTAAAGCTAAAACTTTCGGCTTTGAATTTTGCCCGTAAATATTTATTAAATAAATACATTATCGTATTGTGTATTTTCGTGAAATTACAGAGTACAAAATCTTTTGTCGAAGTTAATTAAATTAAATTTTTGACACCGTTGTGGCGTTGTGGGTAGCGAGTCTGCCTTAAGCCTCGACGGTTGCGGGTTCGATTCCCGCTCGGAGCAGATGTTTGTATTAATCGTACAGGCATGTTTTCCGGTCTGGTTGTGTTTGTCCTTGTCATTGTGAATGTTTCCGGACCCCGACACAGGATATAATTATCCTAATGGGGGCCGTTGAGTGTGTAGCGTTTGTTTATTTATTATTAATTAAATTAAATTGTCGTATTTTGTAATGAAATAATCTTATTTAAGCATAATTTAAAAGAAATCTCATTGACGAAAGCATTATAATCATAAAAACCATTCTGATGATTCTTATTTCACTTTGTTAATGATTCAAAATGTAAATGGAATTTTACCATGGTAATCAAATAATTGAAACCGTATGGAAAGTAATAATTGATAATTTGCATACGAAACAAGATATATCGGTCCAACATCAAGAATATCTGTTACAAATCTCCACTACAAATCGTTTTACACAGTATATCAACGTATACAATTCCATGACACCCTTACAGACAATGAAACAAAAGAATGGGATCCGCCATCGGAAATGTGTGGTGACAACTAAATGGAAAACCACATTCTATGGAAACGGACCGAGTCAATTTATTAGCTGAGCACCCTTTGCGATTCTACATGACAGTGACATAAAACAAAATTGTGCGGATTTTATCATGAGAAACGCAGAACGTTAAATATAAAAATGTAGAGAATCCCTTATAAGATATTATTTTGTTTAGTAAATATATTTAATATTGGAGTAAAAATCGGTTTAATAACTTATTTAATTATTATTAAAGTATAAGTAAATTTAAAGCGTAGTGTCTTATTCAGATATTTGATAAAGATAGAAGCAGTTCAAATTCATTGTGTTACTAGGTAGCTCATCAAGGTTTTGGGGTTCAGGTGTAGGTCAATTGCTCTATAGAATTAGAGACCTTTTTGATTGTGTATTGTTTTTGACTTTACTGACTTGTCATAGAGGTACTACAGGCTGCCTTCTGTAAGGTAAAACTAAAAAGGTCTAAAGACTAAAAATAATTTGAAAAATAAATTAAATTTAAAAAGAGCAAGCCCTAGCTAATAGAAGACGAAAAGTCATAACTAGTATTTTGTTTGTTTGTTACGCTTTAACGGATAAGTTAATTGTGATAAATATTGGTACAGATATATATTGGAATATGGAGACAGATATAGGTTACTTTTTGTTGCGAAAAAACTTGGGGGTAAAAATTTTGCAAGGGGAATCAATTATTTTCATATGGCATTAATAAGTGCTTCATTATAAATCATTATTCGCGCCCGCAAAGTCGTGGGAAAAAGCTAGTACATAATAAGGAAAAGTTAATTTTAAGAATCTTTTGAGGTAATATTTGAAAGTTAAATGATCTATTAGTCATTATAAAATTACAATTTGAATTTGAAGAATCATTAGCCGGACTTATTACTTCAACTTTCCACCTGGGCTTTTAAATCGACACGATTCATTTAGAAGCCAACGAAACCTGAATAAATTACGAGGCATCAGTATAATAAATGATTTTGTAATGACAACTGTGTATTCGTCGCGTGCTTCGTATCGTTACCTACCACTTACAAATCACTGTATGATTATTGTCTAGTAATCGTTCATTATTATAAATACGTATTACATTTAATATTTTTATTTATATTTACTTTGCATGTACTATTTAAAATAACATGAGTATCTATATTATTTAAATCTTAGTCATGTATACCATATATATAGTCTTATGGTGCTTTTTAATGTATATGTGGAACAAACGAAATCATAATTAATTACACGAAAACTGCTATTATATATGCAAAAAATTTAAAAATGATATCGATTTACAAAATCTGTGTTCTCCTCACATGATACGAGGCGAGACGCGAACCTATAAGATTTTGGTACACGGCCCTGTTTTATGTAGCCTTCATTAAATGCCTGACAAATTCTATATCTACTGCTTTATTATATATCTTATAGTAATCAAATGAAATCAAATTGAAATCCGTTGCAAAATTTACACTGAACACACAAACAAACAGAAAAGAGAATTGGAAAAAATCGGTATTATTTTAAAACCAACGAGTAGCATCGAACGTTAAATAATTTTATTCCGGTGAAATGATTGATCGAAACCCAATTTGCTATTTACTTTCGCTCCAGTAATTAGCTTGAAAGAATCTGATTGATTAAGCGTTTTTTTCGAAGTTCAAAGGAATAATCTTTATTTGAACTTCATACATTATCGGAAAAGGGTTTTAATAGAATTTCGCTAAATAAATACGAACGATTGAGTTTAACATGAAAGTACGGAGAAGCGCTTAGATCAGATTTTAAAAATCAAAACATATATTAATATTTTTTATCCGGAAATCTATATTTATTATTTATACTTTAATTATTTTGAGGCGGATACAATAATACTTACAGCGTTGGTGGGTTATTTGAATACAAACACGAAGTTATTCAAAATCACTGGTCCCAATTTCAGTACTAATATTCATTAAGATCAAGTGTTGAATTTAAATAACTATTTAGCAAGGCAATAATGGCTCAGCACCCTCGCGATAGCTGTTACAATATGCGTAAGTGCAGCGCGCTAAAACGGCCTTTATTCTTGAGATAATAGCTGTCAATATGGTATCTAGAAATTTGACTCTTTCCGCTACTATCTAGCTGTACGTGCAGATGGTGATAGCTTGCAGCAATTTAATAACCATGCCTAGTTGAATACGAAGTTGGCACCGAAGCGATTAGGTCACGATCACATTGACGTAACACTAGCGCGATTTTCTTATTCAATTCCGTTTCTTTATTCATGGTGGATATCTTCGGAAACACGCCTTTCAACTTCTAGTACTCTAATAATGTTCACAGCATTTACCGAATTGTAATTTCTATTGGCTCAGCTTCATGGCCATTTGCTATAGTTTTACTTATGGAATCGAATCATATTTCTTTATATAAGATTAATAGTCTGGTGTTCATGTGAGTGGCAATAATTGCCAACCCATTTTTACCTATCGTAATGAAATCTGATAAGTTTCAGAAATATGTTATCATTAACTATTTTAGGGAGATTTTCGAATTATAGTATTCTAGAAGCCTTTAGATGAAAAGTGAGTTAATCTGACTATTGTAGCTTACATAATTATATCACAAAAATATAATAGAAAGTCTTGAGAGTCTTATTAACATGTGAAAGTTATGAACATTTATATTTTTGCAATCTAGAACTCTTTTAACATTTCCACAATAAAATATTTGTAATATTCAACATTTATCTCGTGGCAACCAATAAATAAAATCCACGTTCATATATTGTTCAACAAGGACGTGGCCTTGTTAACCGCACCGCCTATTTCCGAATGGCAACCGTAGAATGTATTCCTTTTCAATCCTGTTTTTATACGAGCCGGCCACTTTAACACACCATTTTAACAAAAGTATTTAGTGACTATTAATTTTTTCGCTTCATATTTTAGTGGCAAGTGAACATGCCCTTGCCAGCCACACCACTAACTTCCGAATGGCAACCGCAGTAATTTACTTCCTATCCTGTTTCAATACGTTCCACTCACTTTCACATCGTATCGGCAATATATGCCGTAAAGGACATACGATTTAGGCCGGAATAGCTATATTTATATTTTGATTTGTTTACGTATGAAATGGACTTTTTTTAGGGTTTTTATTTTACTCTAAAACAGTTCACGGATATCGTTTATTATTAAAATAAATATATTTCCTTAAACACGGCGATATTTCTAAGAGGCAACAGTCGTTATAGAAACAGACGTTATAAAAATATAAGTAAATCGGCACCATTCAATTTTCGTATGTGAAAATAAAATGATAAATTGTTATATTTTAGTCTATAAAATCTTACGGTTTTAGAGTGAAGAAATTGATATTGTTTATTTTTTGTGTGTAAAATTCTCTTAATTTTAGATACTTATTAAGTAACATTTTGCTAATAAATACTTATAGGTTAATAAATTTATCGTTGTTATTTGCCATATTGATAAATTTAATACGCGGTTACATATTGTTCAACTCCGAACTCCGATTCCAACGACCGTGGTTTCCTTCCTACCCTTCAATACACCCTTTGCTTTATACTTGCTTCGTATTAGCAATATTCGTAAAATGGTATTTCATAACTTCGAAACTTGCCTTGAGTTCCAAGAATGTTTGACAAATATTAAATTATCTTGCTTGCAGTATATATTTACATTTTCGTTTTGTAAATTTATCTAATATTTAATTTAAGTTGTAATTCACTTAACGCTATTTTTGATAACCACAATTTAAATGGCTTCATATTAATAAAATAATTAAATTTCAACAATATTATCAAGTCCAAATTTTGTTATTTAATCACTCTAAATCACTCAGCCTTTCCAGGCTGGGGCCGAGGGCGTTTTTCATCAAATTTGGCTCACTCGCCCGGAATGGTTCTGGCAACAGCTTTGCGATGTTATTGTTAATTCTTGCAAAGCGGTTAACGGTGCATCGTGCACACACTTGCACATATTGTTTGGCGTGAAGATATCTTGCCAAATTAATGTTTTGCGGTTGAATACTATGGAGGAGCGAAAATCAGGCAACTATCTTTTAGCGGCAACTGAATAGGGATTTCATTGAAATGGTTTTACTTTTCTGTGTTATCCTATTATATTTGATGTATCTTATTTTATTTAGATGTTGATAAATACTGAATTAGGTTTACTGAAAGGGGCCTGCTCGACCGGTGAACTACCCTTACTTTACTACCCTCTCACAGAAAATCGGCGTAAGGTAACAGAGTACTGTTGCGTTACTTGGGATGATTCGGGGCGCTGAAGGCCAACCCCACCTTCTTTTTCCCTACACTTCCTTAACCTTCTCATCTCCTCCCTCTTATCCTTTAAGTTGCCAAGACGCATGTGATACTTTAGGTATCACAATCGTTCATAGATTGTGGTAACTACTTATTATTAGGCGGACGGTATGATTGTTTGCTAACCGCCATGAAATGAAACAAAAAAATGTATGCATACATTCAAATGCCTAGTACTAATACAAATATACAAAACTTGAGCAACGATTCATTCATGAAAGAATTTCGGTGTTGCGTGCCATGTTTATATTTACAAGCCAATTGTAATGAGTGCCAACATCAATTAGTTATATTTGCCTTATAAACGGAGTTAGGAAATTAAATTATATTTGTACGGGTGTGAATTCGTGTAAAAATTTCGATGTAGAATGTTAAAAATAATGGTTTACGTAAGTCTTGTTTGAAAGCAAAATCGCGTTGATTGTATTTTGTTTTTGATTTAAGAATATGGTTGGTTGTTAGTAGCGTTAATAAATTTATTTGTATCTTAATTTTTCATAAATATTATACTTTATTTATATTTTCAGTAGGTATATTTTCTTACTTGTTTGTTTACCAAACTTGTTTGGCAAATAGAACTATTTGAATATTCGATGTAATATGTTACAATGTGTTGCGTGTATCCACATGGTAACATACACATAAATCAGATATAAGCGAAAAATCAAATGAACCAAAAAAATTCAATCCCGCAGAATTCTATTTAGGTTTCGTATTAGGACACATGAATAACCTAAATACGAGCACGAATTGTGGCGAACGTAATATTTGAGAATATTAAAGCATCGATCGTGACGAGGACAACGCAAAACGTGTACATAAAACTTTCGGAACGAAATGGACCGAGCAAAAGCTGGCCTATATGGTTATCTATTTTTCAATAAAAACAAAACGAAGCTTTATAAAAAATTTTACCCGAAATTTTCCATCAACGAAGCCACGGAAGGCTAACCGATAATTAAATTCGACTCATCAAAAGCCTTTTAGTGATGTACGCACGTAACTATCGATGTTGTATGAATTATATAGCGTTGTAGGACTGACGTTGATGATGGGCCGTGCGTGTAACACCAACCGATGATTGGATTGGGTGAAGGGCCATTACAAGTTGAAGAGGGCGATTTGTCGTGTCAGCCGTTTGGTTTGAGGGCTTGATTTCTTTTTGTGGCACGTAAATTGACTATCAATATTGATGTGATATTGATTTCAGGAAATATAATCCGGAACCGAAGCCGTGAAATGAGATTCTATGATTAATAAATCGATTAATAATCAAATATTACTTGCGTCGATCATTACGGTACTGCATGATATTAATATAAGAGAATAAATAAAGTGTTTGTTTCGTTTATCGTAATGGATGTTAAAGGTGATATTATACCGTCCGAAATGTTGTAATAATTCCGCTAGATGAGGTGTCGAAATAATCGCTATAGTCACGCGACTTGCGTTTAACGTAAATAAAACTCTAGTTTTATGAATCTGGGTAAATCGTATAAGGAAAAGACCTGTTGCTTAATAAAGTACCAAGAATGATTGATGATTACTCGTTTAGAAGCTTATTTACGAAGTGTTCAAGTTCGGTGTGACATGAATTCAATATGAATTATTTCGTTGTTAGAATTAATGTAGTTTAATCAATTTGTTAATATGAATATAAAGGTAATATTAACGTGAAGCAGTAGTGTGGTGACTTTTGCATTCTATTTTATGAGTGTGAGCGCCGGAGGAGTAATTACTATCCCTTTCGGCCAATGTAATACTGTTCGTGTTGTCATTGTACGTAGGCTAAAATAACCGCTTGAGATCAGGCGGACAGTACGCCGTTTTACCATCTATGCAAAAATATTTATAATAAAATAAGTTATATTTTAATCTTTGACGAATTTACAAAACTTGATTTATTGTCCACAAAATTTTTCATTAATGTTAACATGTAAAATGTGACGACGCAGCGGTAGCGAACCTGCCTTAAACGCCACAGATCGCGGGTTCGATTTCCAATCTGAGCATATGTTTGTATTAACCATGCAAGCATATTTTCCGGTCTGGGTGTATTTGTCCTTGTCATTGTGAATGTTTCCGGACAGGATATTAATATCCTAATGGGGGCCGTTGAGTGTGCAGCGTTTATTTTTAAAAAAATCCAATATGCCTGTACAACCGCTATTATTAGAATACGTATTGTTAATATACAGTATTAACAGTAATTATAATGACATTGTTCCCTCACTAAAATATTCTATGGTTAAGTTTCAATAATTTCCTTGGGGGTTCACTTTAGAATCTATTTGACCACGAATTATTAACCCGTACGGATACGAGGGTCGCTTCGAGCATCGACAGAAATAGGACTTTAATATTATTTATATATAAGTATGCTTTTTAAATCGAACCGATTGAAAATGTTCCGGGTTTTAAGTTAAAACATTTTGATCAAGTACTATATTATGTATGTTAACTTAATATGTCCTTCTTAGATTTTTCTTTTCACGTAATTTAAGTCCATCATTTAAGTATATATTTGTGAAAACATATGTATTTTAGTAAGTAAAAATCGACGTAATAGATTTTTATATAATAATAAAATACCTTCCAAAAATGAATTCAGTAACCAATATTTAGAGAACTCTCAAACCTTCGTCATTTGGGGACGTTTTCGGAAATAGCCCAATATATAATTTGATTTGTGAATTGGAAGCAATATCAATATTTAACCAGTCAATGGTCACGTTGAGTACTCGAGGCCCCAATAAATTGCTATGAAATTTTTACTTAGTTACCAAAGATTTTCCGCTCAGTTCGAGTGGATTTGGCCCCTTTATTTCGAGAGGTTAGACGTGATCTATTATGAAAAGGAACAGTCGGTTAATATTTTGTAGGTATATAAAAATGTTCGTAACTAAAAATAAATGGTTTGAAATAATGAAGTTCGATGGGCTTTTATGATTTAAAAGTGTGCAAAGTGATGTTCGTATTTAATGTGTCAAATGAAAAGATTTCACATTATATTTTTGTTTTTCTAAAAATATACCTATTATAAAAATAAAATATTACAAAGCACATTATAAAATAACTATTTATTTCTATTTGTGTAATAAATTAAAATAGCTATTATAGTGAATAAAGGATTTGCTTATAATTACCTCCTCTGTTTTCACAATCTGCAGGTTTCACCTGTATCGCTCTGTTCATCTGAAAAAAAAGTGAAAATAATTAATTTTTAAATATAAAAACTAAATTTCACATTTGTCATCATTGGACATTATTATATGTATAACAAATGAGTTGGTAAAAACGATCATGACATTTACCATATGAATACAATATAATTATGATTTTATTGTTAAAAACGTTTTTAATATAACTAATACTAATTTAGTATTACAAAGAATGGTAATGATACTTTGTTAGAAGTACTCATTGGGGTTAGTGTAACACAAGGACTATCCCATCGCTCTTTCTGACTGACTGAAACTGACTGACACGTTAATAGTCCAGTGACCCCATGTGGGTCATGGCAGTTATTTAACTATATTAAAAACCAGTTAAAGCCTTCTGCAATACAAACTTTGTCAAACCTTAAGGGATTGTTGAGAATATTCAAAGATTTATTCTTTCAAGTTTAAGTCACACCCGCTCAGGCAGTATTTTATCTGATAGTCAATTAGGGACCATATCGTTATATCTGTATTGATTTCATCCTATAAGCAAATATTTTATCTTATAAACGAATAACAAAGCTACTATGAAAACAGTGAACTAAAACCAGGAAAGTAGACTAACTATGTGGCGTCGAACGTTCCGCCCCTGAATACCGATAACAGTTTTGCCTACAGTTAATGTATTCTAAAACACACTGCATTCTACCCAGTTCGCATAATTAACTACAATTCAACGCTGAAGGGAACGCTTCCAACTATTTTGTAACAATAATTTGAAGCTTCTATAGCTCGTGTTTTGATAAATTAATGTAAATTCGGAATGCGTATGTATTTGATTCTGACACGACATCCCTACTAAACTTATATTGCTTATAAGTCTGTGGTTGAGCACTATTATCTATTGATATTATTCATTGTAATTGAGTAGACAAAAATAAAGTGCACAAATGAATATGGGTCCATATCGATTTTGGTTGCATTATGATACTTTAATTGTAAATACTTCTGATGGCCTGTATGGTAAGAATGGGTAACAAGGAAATAAATAAAAGAATTTATAATATTACTTATTTAGGATTTACCTAAGTCTATATCGCACCTTTAGAACTAAAACGCCACAATAAAAAAAAAATCGAAAATTTCGTTATCAGCGTAAATCGAAAATTTAGTCAAGCGAATTTTAATGAAAATACTCAATATAATAATAGTCCAAATACAACAATAAAAAAATTGGTTTATGAGTTACGTCGTTTTCATCTTAAAGGTGAGATTATGTCGAAATAAAGTGCACACTAAATGTGAAGTAATTACACTAAATTTAAATGATAAAAGTGATAACACTAAATTTTAATGGTAAAATATATTTTTATTTTTTTTTTATTTTAGAAGTTGGCAAACAAGCACACGGCCCACCTGATGGTAAGTGGCTGCCGCAGTCTATGAGCGTTTGCAGCACCATTAGTAGGTGCCACTCACGCGTTGCCAACCTCGAGATATTAGCTCTTAAATCTCGTTCGCCCAGTAATTTCACTAGCGTACAATGCCCTTCAAACCGGAACACAGTAGTGCCTAAACACTACTATTTGGCGGCAGAATATTGGACACTGCGGTGGTACCTACCTAGCCGGCCTCTTGCAACAAAAGACCTACCACCAGTGTGACTGATTGCACTGGTGGAATAATCTCTGTTGTGACAGAGGTTATCCTAACAGCGGGCGATGGGGTCGTCACATCCGGACGCCTTTAATTTTAGTTTTATTAATTAAATCTTCTTATCGATTGGTTAGTGGTTAACCTAGTGTCAGAGTTTTTCAGGTCGCCAGTAGGCCTCTGACTTGACTTATCGACTGTTGTCTAATTGTCAACAGCTGGGACCGACTTACGTGCCCTCCGAAACACGGAGACGCTCGGTTGAAGTACCACTATGCGATCACCCATCTAGTGACTGACCGCGCCTAAAGTTGCTTAACCTATCGATCGTTTACCGATCAGCGGGTGCACTCGGCTATGAGCGTCTCATTATTTTATTAATTAAATGATAACTGTAGTTGTATGAGTGCAAAATGAAGTGTGTTGACACTAACACATACTTTAATAACTCGATGATTCTGTCTACGGATTCGCACGTCTGAATGACCTACAAACTTTGAACACCCGTTTCCCCTCTTCAAGAGGCGGAATTCTAGAAAAAGTTAAAACACAGGTTTCTTTATGTTTTATTATTAGCCTAAAAACGTTCGATGTATAAAGTCTTAAAACTGATATCTTATCGACTTTATATTAAAAACAATACCTGTTCAAAAACAACTTTAGAACAGACCTTATTTTTATACATATATTATATATATATTATAGAAAACTGTTAAGCTTATAGTATTATAAGTTTGACATAAAATCTTACCTACTAGCCCTTAAAACGTGGATGTTAGATTTTATCCATTTTCATTTATGATAAGTGCGTTTATGACCCATTATGGATACTAACATGGCACTTCTAGCTAACGAGGTCAGGGACCGAGGATGAGGAAGTTAGATTCGAGATTTTAGGTTACGCATCATCTTAGTAATAATTCAATAACCATTTTAATAGACAGGGTATTATCATCACGTTTTTTTTTATTTCATGACGGTAAGCAAGCAAGCATACGGTCCGCCTGATGTTAAGCAGTCACCGCACCCTTTGAACGCTTGCGATACTTGAAGTACCACATGCGCGTTGCCAACTCAAGGAACAAAACGGAAGTGAGAAGGGGAAAAAGGAAGGGATTAGATTGTTGGGAGATTTTGCCTCCGTTGCTCTCCCTCATCGCACGAAACGCAACAATACCTACTGATACTGTTACTTGAAGCCGATTTTCTGTGATTTCACGGTCGAGCCGGCTCATTTGTGCTTGGAAAACCATGGCTTTAGTACCGTAAAACGTTAATTTGAAAAAGTTTATAGACTAATAGTCACACAAGAAATGTATGACGCTTTATAAAGTTAGCTACGTTCAACAAAAGAGCGGCTATAGAAGCATAGCGTAGAGTTAAAGTTGATAGGCCTTGTAGAAGCTGCATTAACATTATATTGTATTAAAGCAAGTAGTGCATTAGTAGCAGTATTCCGGTATAATACCAATTACCCCTGTAATATAAACGCTGATTTAACCCTTAATCCTTCATCGGCAGAAGGGACGAGTAATTAATCACAGGGTTGCGATATCGTTCAACACCTCTTACAATATAATATGCAATATTTATACTTATAAAGAAGAAAATTAGTTTATTTAGTAGACGTTGACAAGATTGGTGGATCCAACAACGCCCCAATCAGGGCCAAGAATAGCCTCCGCAAATATTTCATAAGCGGGTATCAAACCTGCGTTGATTGGCGTTGATAGAATTTCCATCAGCCTCTTTATTTTTTTATTTTATGATGGTTGGCAAACAAGCATACGGTCTACTCGATGTCACCACAACCTATGAACTCTTGCGATACTTGAATTATCAAATGCGAGTTGCCAACCAAAGAAAAAAAAAGATAGTGGTGAAGGGATGAGAAGGAAAAAAGTAAGGGAACCGATGGGGTGGGAAATTGGGCCTCTGGTGCTCTAACGCATTGTACGAAACACAACAGTACTCTGTTAATTTGTGTCGATTTTCTGTGAGAAGGTAGTACTTCCTCGGTCGAGCCAACCAATTTGTGCTGGGAGCAACATGCCTCTGTTTCAAATACTATTTTATATTAGGTCTTTCTCTTGTTAGTATATACTTTACCAGACCTTCTCAGTTTTCAAAGTTGAAACTTCAAAGATTTTTCACTTTCATTTTCAAAATGTTCTTAGTAAAAGAAATATGCAAAATTTATCTGGCTTTTTTTCTACATGTTTCAATGTTAGTAAGACACAGAAAACTTTGGTTAAGGATATTATATATCTATTTCATTCGGTGCAGTTAAAATGAAACGAGACGACCTATATCAGGCCGTGGGCGTGTCTGCCGTAGTAGGTATATAATTCAAACATAGAGATGAAACCTAACGAAAAAAATCCGAAGCGACTTTAAGCTTATTAGTTTTTCAGCAAGTTACAATCAAAGTTGGAATGAAATTCTTAAAAAAATGTATACATTTTTATTCTCGTTCGGTCTGAATGGTTGAAATCTTGAATTTATACCAGAAAGAAATATTTGGAAAATTAAATAAATTATTTATGACTGAAGTTAGTTTTGAGCAAGGATTAAGTAATAATGGCATGAATAAATCGGAGTTTTAGGTCATAATCTGAATGCAAGCCTCAGAAAAATAGGTCGGTATACGTCGTGATCTCATACTTTTAGGTTGCTGCATTCCGACTTATAGAAGTAAAGAATATTTAATGGACTTCTTTGTCAAGAGTCTGGGTTACTATGTTTAAGTAATTTAACTAGTTTTTTTAGTGGCTCTGCTTATTCTTCATACATTTAGTAGATTATATATAACTATTGCAATGAAGTATCAAGTAAACTTTGATTAAAAATATCAATATACTTATTCGAAATATAAGACTTATTTATAGAATACTGGACCTTATAATTACACTTAGCAGAACTTTTTTGTCCAGTTAATATAATAGTACTACAATACTTGAAAATCGATTCACTAGTTTAGTTTGTTACGAATATAGAATTGAATAGAATGGATTTATTAAATCCAATTATTTATGATTCAGTACATATTGTACAGTTTTGTTGATGAATGACAATTATAATCCTTTTATTGAAAATGTACGTGTCCATTAAATAAAAATGACCGATGTCAATAAATTCCTCTGAATTTATTCGTAAAACTAATGTAGTTAGTCAATAAAGATGTTATCCACGCTTTTACACCGCAATATCTACATTGCTTTGAACAGACGGTAAAATGGTATATTCACCTGTAAAAAACCTCACGCTATTGTGACATTTAATATTATCGACGTAAAGGTTACATTCAGATAACATATTCATTCCATAACGCATAAGCTATGTAGCTGTTGGTATAAGGGTTATAAAAGTCGTAAAGATACCTGAATTAGTAGTAATATTTTATTACGTACGGTATGCATGATACATTTTCGTATGAATCAACTATGTGTATTCATGTTTATGGTCCTTTTATAATTATTTTCTGTTGTTTTGTCGGTATACTCGTATACTTGACCTCAAAACACGGCTGACGAGCAGTCCTTTCACGAGTTCTTCACCAACGTACGGTAGTAGCTAACTAGGCGGGCACTTAAGTACTACCTTGATATTGTATCATTTAGACAATTGCTAATAATTACAACAAATATATGTACAATGTGACACACGAAGTTTTGGAATGTGTATTGATATTAAAGAGAGTTTGTTTATTGTTGCTTGCTTGATACAGTCATTTACGTTAATTGTAGTTTTGATATTGATCGTCGAAAGGCGTCGGGATGTGACGACCCCATCGCCCGCTGTTAGGATAACCTCTGTCACAGCAGAGATTATTCCACCAGTGCAATCAGTCACACTGGTGGTAGGTCTTTTGTTGCAAGAGGCCGGCTAGGTAGGTACCACCGCAGTGTCCAATATTCTGCCGCCAAATAGTAGTGCTTAGGCACTACTGTGTTCCAGTTTGAAGGGCATTGTACGCTAGTGAAATTACTGGGCGAACGAGATTTAAGAACTAATATCTCGAGGTGGGCAACGCGCGAGTGGCACCTACTAATTGTGCTGCAAGCGCTCATAGGCTACGGCAGCCACTTACCATCAGGTGGGCCGTATGCTTGTTTGCCAACTTCTAACATAAAAAAAAAAAAAAAAAAATTATGAGGCAAATAATTAAAGATTTCAGTGACGGATCTTGTACTTGAACTTCTTATAAACATAGCAACAATATAATAATAAGAAAAATACGAAATATGTATATAACTACATTATAAGTGTATAGATAAAAACATCCTACTAATAATATAAATGTGAAAGTTTATATTCATGGATGTTTTTACTCAATCGCGTAAAACGGCTGAACGGATTTGAATGAAAATTGGAACTCTTTATACCGGAAAAACATTTGAGTTTCGAAATATATATGCGGATCTTATGGAATCCAGATTATTTATTATTATTATTCAATCTAATATTATAAATGTGAAAGTAGCCCCATCTGTGTTATATAAACCGTTTACGCTTCAATTTTTACGATTTTGATTTTTGTCTTGAAAAAAAAAACGTATAGAGGGTGAAATAGGGGATGACAGTTTGTACCGGGAACCATTTAATAGTATTGCAATAAAGGTGCCTCAAAACAAAACATAATTCGCGCGGGTGGAGATGCGGGCAGATGGTAGTTTAGAATCGATCCATATTCATAATACAAGTGTGTTAATTTGGGAGGGCTTATCCATAATTATAATTCATATATCAATGTAAGTTGTGGTTTATATTTATGAACTCAGCAATTGTGATATTCATGTTCGAGATAAACTTGTAAACTTGTATTGTCATCGTCTCAAAACTAATGGATCGAAGTTTCCAATTAGGGAATGAAATTGTGTATGTGAGGATATTGTAATAAATATATTAATTTGTAGATTATTATCAGATACGTATTGATATCTCTTCTTCCTAGCATTAATCCCGGTATTTAGCCAGGGTTTGTTTATACTCTTATCCTGATTTTCCGGGTTAGTTTTTACACAGAGAGATTGCCGTCTGACGACACCGTTGTGGTGTTGTGAGTAGCGAGTCTGCCTTTAGTCTAGACGGTTGCGGGTTCGATTCCCGCTCGGGCAGATGTTTGTTAAAATTTCTGTTTCGGTCTGTGCGTGCGTCCATGTGAGTTGCCCCACCGTGCCTCGGAGAGCACGTTAAGCTGTCGGTCCCGGTTGTTATCACATAACATCCGATAATAATCGTTAACTCTTGACAAGTAAATGGCTCTTATCCAATGAGTTACTTGTTCGCCCTTAGGGTTGCGGATGTCAGATGGCTCCTTGTAAAATCTAGAAACTTGTCAAATAAGATAAGATAAGAGTAATAAGCAGACCCGGATAAGAGTAATAAGCAGACCCTGGGTAGATAAAATACCGGGAATAATGATAGGACGAAGAAGAAGATTGCCATCTGACCTCCGCAAACCAAAGGGCGAATCAGTAACTCATTGAATAAAAGCGAAGTACCTGTCAAGGGTAGACGATTATTATCCCATGTTATGATAACAACCCCGACTGACAGCTTAACGTGGTTTACGAAGCACAGTGGGGAGACCCACATGGACAAAATATTCGAATAAAGTTAGCGTGTGACTAACTTCATTTCGTTGCGTTAGTGTGGATTTACCACCAGCCACCAGCGTGTCTTTTGACATATTTTCTGTATAGAAGGACCGGTCCTTAGTTTATAGTAAGTCAATAATTTTATAATTTCCAAGATATCGTAATAAGTTTGTATATAGATATATATTACAGAGTGCTTTTATGTTTAAGGTATTTTCCTGCCTCGCCGAGGAGGTTTATAGCGTCGTTTTCACCAAATTGATTTTTTACGGTTTCAAAGAAATACCTTAAGAATGAAAGCAATCAATAAGGAAGATCAAAAGACCAAAAGCTTTCGCAAATACTTAGTTATTTCTAATAAAAAAGTAAGTAGACTTCCTTATACAGTAAATATTTATTAAATTAAGAACACATAATTAAAATGAATTGCATTTATAAAAAAAAACTTATAATTTTATGTACTTACTTAATTATAAATAGCAGTAGCATCGATTTATATAGAATTGATACTGTCGAGCGAACTAATTTCCTTTTAACTTCGCAAAAACTACAGCGCCCTCTTTTGGAACTACGACGTACGTTAGAAACGAACGATTTGCACAATGTTATAGTATGAAGTTAGCGTATGGTTAAGTTCGTTGCATTGTTTCTGCTGTACGAAGGACCACCAAGGCACCAACGATTCTATGACATTTTGTTTGTACGAATGGGCCGGTCCATAGGAAAATTACAATAAGTCTATGCTATGTAATTATTTTGTTCTTCTTCTTATTAACTTAAAGAAATACGTTGAATCTATTTGCAAAAGAAGTATCCGTTTTCAGCGATGATGTTTTCTTAAATAACTTTAACTAAAATGCTAAGCCGGAAAGATAAACAAGCTCTATTTGAAAATATTCATCGTTTGAACAAAATGGCATAAGACAACATTTTCACCCCATTTGTCAAATTAAATAAACTGTTCCATCGCCATGTTTGATGTGGTGACATTGACAATTGTCATTGTGTCATCGTTGCTAGGATACCACTCACAACATGTCAAAATGAATAATGTCGTTTCGCGGTTCTTTATTAATTGACCGACTATTAGTTCCTCCTTATTATTTATAGTCTGTATTAATAAAATGTTAGTATATATTTTTATCGAGGACTTCTTTAACGCCAATGGTCGCGGGTTTGATGGTCGCAATGTTTGTATTGACTATATAGATTTGTGCTCATATCGGAATGGTTGTCCTTGCGCTTATGCGTAAGTATTTTCGGACCGCCGTCATAAGGTTATGTCAGTTTATTTATCATTAATTTTTTAACCATTTTACTTAAAAATTGCCACATCGGCATGAAAAAATAGTATTCCTATTTAACTTTTAAACTAGTTAAATTATTTTAATGTTTGTTGTTTTGAATATTCCACGTTAGTTTTTTTTAATGTGTATTCTTAGAATATTTTTCATACTATAACATGTATTTGAATGTAAAAAACACACTAGTAGGTAATAATACACAGTCTAATCTGGTATACTAGTTTTAATCAATAAAAGAAAATGTTAACAGAAATCTGTTTTTCAGAGGAAAATCAGAAGATGGGGAAAATTTTAATACCGTTCCTTTAAAAAATGAATATTATTAAAAATAATAAATTCCCTTGTCTGTATTCTTAAAGGCTCGTGTTGACCTATAAAACTTTGTTAACTTCCCCTGCAGGGAATTAGCAGAGGGTAATGGAGACCCAAGATTTTTACTGTAACGAGAAATTCACTTGGAAAACACACTAATGGGGACAAATGTCATTTAAAATCTTTGAAGAAAATTAATACTTTGATAATTTAACGCAATTTTTGTGAAAGCTACTTTGTTTTTTTTTTTTATATCATAACGGTCGGTACGGTCCGCCTAACGGTAAGCAGACAACTCAATCTATGAACCCATGCGATACTTGAAGTATCACATGTGCGTTGCAAGGGATATGAGAAAGGGAATGAGAAGGAAAAAAAAGGGAATAATTGGAAGGGAGAAGAGAAAAAGGTGGAAGACTGGACCTCCGGCGCTCTCACGAAATACAACAGTACCCACCGATATTGTTACTTTACGCCGATTTTCTGTGTGAAGGTAGTTCTTCCCCGGTCGAGCCGTACTTTGTGCTGAGAGGAGCATGGCTCTCCTATTGCTCATGATTTCTAAATTTGAAATTTAGAATTTTCACTACGCAACATACAATGAATAGCTTTTATACAAAACAGCTTTGTATTTCGAGGCAAATACATCTTATATTGCGTCTTTATTAAAAGTTCTTGAAGGTCAGTAACAAGACCTCGTATATGGTAGGGCTAATTTAAATGCCTACATTTCGTATATATGTAGTTTTGTTGAGGAAGAAAGATACTTTTAATATACTCTGAAACAATGTGATCTAAAATCACGGTTCACCTTTTCGAAATTCTCTTGATTTTGTATAAGTATTCAAAATGTTATAACTTCCCCGTGTCCAAAGTCAAACACGCAAAATTAGCACGTAATTTTAAATTAATAAAGTTCAAAAGCCGATGCGGTTCCAACGGAGGAATTTCAAAAACAAATTATTAGCTTTTGTTGGAAAGTAAAACCGATCATAAATTACGATTCCGTGGCCAATCCTGAACCTAAACAAAATTTATTAAGTAATTTGATAAAATAATCGTGTAACGACCAAAGGTCTGTTTGGATATTGTAAAAATTTAATACCTCAATGGAATTTGTCTTCTCAAACTTTAGTAAATTCCATTTTAATTTATTTGAGCTTAATAGTTATTTCTCGATGTATTACATATTTTCTTTCAGTTCTAAATGTCTGTAGACTACGCAAGCATTTTGAGTTAATGGAACACATACAAAGAATGGGGTTTGAAAAGATTATTATATATGTGTGTAAAACAAAGTAATACTGACTGATATGCTCAGGCTGTAACTATTGGTCATTTTTATCTTTTCTTCGACATAAAACCTATATACCTTCATTAAAGATTTGGTAAGCGATTAAGTTATAAAACATACATTATATAGTACATATTGAATGTTACTGCTACTCGATCAATCTTAACCCCACTTCGGTATATTGTCAGATTATCTTCCTTTTTTGATATTAATAAATTAATTGTGAAAAAACCTTCATGGATATAACGAACCTTTGACTTTACACTTTTTTTTTTCATGTTTGTGTTATGTTTGTAAATTATGTATGTATGTGATTGCAAATAATTATTAATTCGCAAGTTAACAAATAAAGCAAGGTCTAAAATAAACACCTTTCACAATTTTGAAGATAATGGTAAAGTGTTTAATACAAGATAACAAAAACGATGGTAGCAAAAGAGTTTAGCAAGTTAAAACCGAAAAGTCGCACCCTTTTGCCCTAAAACAGAAACAATCCTTCACAAGTTTCTAAGTCGCGGAATCCTCAATTTAGGAAAACCTACCTAACTCACTCAAGCAGAGCCGTGGAAAAGTTAGTTTGTCTCTATCATCACCACACACTAACCCGAAAACTTATAAAAAATGAAGTTTCCTCACTAACTCTCCGAAGTAATGGGGCGTGGAAAGGACATTCTTCCAGAACTTTCTCCCGGCCGGTCTGGTTAAGGCATGATAAAAGTTTTTATGTAGTGCTTACGACTGACCCAACAGTTTAGAAATCCATAACGCATTATGATATCTTGTATAGCCTATTTGGGAACAAGCGGAGTGGGTTCGCCAATGCCAAGTTAAGTATAAGTTGTATAAGTACTTTGTCTGTACCTTTAATGTATATGTGTGTCGACTTATAATATATAATTAAACAGACAATGTGTTTTTGGATACTAGGCAGTTGTTTTCTTTTTTTTCGTCAAAAGATTGACATTAAATTAGTTCACTATATTCTTATTTTTTAAAATAAATAAATTGTTTAGCACTCCGAATTTACTAAAAGAAAACCATGTTTCATTAAGTTCGATTATTTAAATTGAGAGTATAAGATAACTTTCAAAACAACGATAGTAGAAATATTATATAGTATGTATTATTTATTTAGATTTGAGTGCGTACATTTTTTTATTTTCGTATCTAGCAAAGCGTAAGCAAAGCGTCAATATGAAAATAATTTAAATAAATCACAAGTAGTATTAATAAAATAATAACAAAATAATATAATGTGCAAAAGTTTTATTTCTTACATATTAAAACAATAATAAAATTAAGTTAAATTACTTTTAAAAACTAGTACATACGAGAAATTAATTTAATATAACTATAATTAATTATTCACTATATCATAAACTTTATTCCTAGAACTTTCAAAGTCTAACGTAACAGCATTTGAAATGTAAACAAGGCGCGTCAACGCAAAACAAACAATAATTATGTCACGGTTCAGTCCAGTCTCTTATTATAAAGTTACTTGTTTGGTTTACTAGATGCTATAATAAATGGAAAAAGTTGGCATAGTTTTCTGAAAAAAAAAGAAAATAAAAAGTAATTAAAATGCGTAAAGTAAAAAATATATAATGAAAAACTTGTATTACTGATAAACTTTACTTACAATAATAGGCGGCGGATAGTCAATTTTCGCCGAACGAAAAATATCTACGAGATGAACCATATGGACAGATAAATTAGTCCAAATTCTAAAGAAAACTGTGGAAGCAATGACGACGGATGGATAGACGCGTTCGTACGTAATAAAGAGCGGAGCGATACGTGCTACCCGCGCGACTGCTGGACGTTGACTGAGAGGCGCGCGAAGGCATACGCACGCGGGAGAGGGGGTACGCACTCACGCAGCTGTGACAGCCAATCGCGTGCGTGAGTCGCGCGCACCCCCGCACCTCAGGCCCCGCCCCGCGCTCTCCGTCACCTCACAATCGATGCCCTATATTGCATTAATTATTTAGGAAACACGCAATGAGATAACACGAGGTGGCAGATAAGGGATCTACGGACTTTAAATAAATCATCAAGTCTTAGTTTTTTTTTTTTTTAGTTAAGTTGGTTGGCAGCATACTGCGTGCTCCTGTTAACGCATTATTCACGATGTCACGTCGTTCGCGACGCCGTGATTGTTGTTTTGATTGTTTAGCCGAATATTATTCAAAGTTAAGATGTTTATGTTACTGAGAATTTTATTTTCATAATTTTAGGTAGCCATGATCAGGATAGGTTAATAATGTTTTTCTCGAAGCAGCGTAATAAAGGTATTAATCGGTTTAGCAATTAAGGTAAGTAGCTTGGAAGAGTTGCTCGTTATTTTCTAATTTTAAACGTAGAAATTAATGAATCTTAGATAATATTTTATAAAAATAAAAAATGAAAATGATTTAATTTTTCTTCGTAAAAAATAATTAAATTAATTATAAAACTCACTACTAATAGAATAAAGACGAAGAATACGTAAACACAAAATAAGAACAACCATGTAAACACAGCGCTTATTTTGACATTCATTCCACGTGGGGTGGTCAACAAAGATTATTTTTAGCAGAGATTATTCCACCAGTGCAATCAGTCACACTGGTGGTAGGTCTTTTGTTGCAAGAGGCCGGCTAGGTAGGTACCACCGCAGTGACAAATATTCTGCCGCCAAATAGTAGTGCTTAGGCACTACTGTGTTCCGGTTTGAAGGTCACTGTACGCTAGTGAAATTACTGGGCGGACGAGATTTAAGAACGAATATCTCGAGGTTGGCAACGCGTGAGTGGCACCTACTAATGGTGCTGCAAGCGCTCATGGGCTGCGGCAATCACTTACCATCAGGTGGGCCATATGCTTGTTTGCCAACTTCTAACATAAAAAAAAATAAAAAAATAAAATAAAAAATAAGCTCGAAGCTTGCGCTAGGGGTGGGTACGACAATAGCCCAATGGGGTCAGGAGCAAACCCGCGACTCTCGCGTTAACGGAGTAGAGTCGGCCCTTCTACCATTGAGCTGTTGCGGATTGAGAATTTCAATTTGACTTTTTTCGTTATGCGTATGGTGCGTATGTTACTCAATATTTACACCATTTATAACCCGAATATGAGTAATCTTTTATGTGGATTGTTTATATGCTGAATTGATTTATCAGTCTTTATGTTTGAGCTGTGGGCGACACCATGTAGCCGACATACATATGTATGCTTCGTTGTGGCCATAGAGGACACCATTTGACGCCGAGCTAGAAGCGACTTTTACTATTCTTCTGAGCCTTGCGCAAATATGAAGCTAATATTATGTATTTATATATATATATATATATATAATATATGTTTATGGATTCTTGGACTAAATATTATTTACTATTCTATGTTAGATATTGAGTGTAAAGCGGTTATTTATTGTGACGACGCCGTTATGGCGCAGCGGTAGCAAACTTGCCTTCAGCGCCTTCCGGGTTTGATTCCCGCTTGGAGCAAATGTTTTTATTAACCATACAAAAATGTGATCTAGTTTGGGTGTATTTGTCCTTGTCCTTGTTTATGTTTCCGGAACCCGGAATCACTATGCTAATGGGGGCCGTTGAGTGGACACCGTTTTTTTATTCATTTATTTATTTTTTACTATAAACTACAGTTATAAGCAAAGCGACGTATGTTAAGCTCTTCCTGCATCCATACCTTTATTAAATTCGCACAATATGCTATTCCTACAGGATCCTACATCGAAATACAGATGCCATGTACGTCTTAATGTATAAGCATGCATCAAGATTCATCTCGTCCACCGTCACCTGTTACCAGACGTGTTGAGAATAATAAATGAATTTAGATATTGAGCAGATGTATTGTATAATTAGTGCATATCTTTTCCTTGTATATATAATTATTATATTAAAGACATATAAAGGAAAAATTGTATATACTTATAAATCGTTAATGGGGTTAATCTGTACATTGAAGATGTTCTACAAAACATTTTTACGCATATGTGAAGTGTCTGAAGTTTATTGCGTAACATTAGTAGAAATTATTTAAAAAAATACTATGATTTTTCTTCGTTAATTTTGACAAAACATTGAAATTTATTTTCTGTGTCTGAATTGCTATGGCACCTACTGGTGTTGACAGCATCACCGGACGGAGGGTTCGATTTTTTTTTTTTTTTATGTTAGAAGTTGGCAAACAAGCATACGGCCCACCTGATGGTAAGTGGCTGCCGCAGCCTATGAGCGCTTGCAACACCATTAGTAGGTGCCACTCACGCGTTGCCAACCTCGAGATATTAGTTCTTAAATCTCGTTCGCCCAATAATTTCACTAGCGTACAATGCCCTTCAAACCGGAACACAGTAGTGCCTAAACACTACTATTTGGCGGCAGAATATTGGACACTGCGGTGGTACCTACCTAGCCGGCCTGTTGCAACAAAGACCTACCACCAGTGTGACTGATTGCACTGGTGGAATAATCTCTGTTGTGACAGAGGTTATCCCAACAGCGGGCGATGGGGTCGTCACATCCCGACGCCTTTCGAGTAGTGAAATCCGGTGTAAAAGGAACAGACCTTGCGGGGGCTCAAAGTTGTTGCATCCATACGTCGTAGGTCCTACGCCTTGCTATATTGGAACCAATGGATCTTCGCGCAGTGACAGTATCTCTACCACTCGAGATGTTAAATTTTTGTGAGCGCTTGAGATATAAACTTCTACCTGCTTTGTGGTTTCTACTTCATATAACTAGTCCTACAGGTTACAGTAATGGCTATCATGTATCATCAGTCATCAGGTAGACTGTATGTACATCGCTTAGACTCAAACTATATACATTTAGATATAGATGTAGATCTATGATTAGCTATAAAATAACAAATATAAAGACAGAGTTACAATAATGATTTTTCAATATCCTTTCGTTTGAAGAGATAAAATGTGATTTTCAAAGTCAATTCCAGCTTGTAATATTTTAAAGTCAATAATATTCGTAGCTGCCTCGGTTTGAACTCGCATAAATAGATTTGTCGTTAGGCGGATATGAAGGAAATAGTGACATTTTGCCGTTGAAAGGTCTACACATTTATTTATGAAATACTGATAGGAAAATCGAAGTAACCTTATTTTAAACTAACTACAAAACTATGTTCATGTTTATAGTAACAGCAGTAGATCGGGGAAGTACTACCCTCTTACAGAAAATCGGCGTCAAGTTACAGTATCATTAGGTACTGTTGCGTTTCGTGCGATGAGTGAGAGCGCTGGAGGCCCAATATCCCACTCCGTCTGTTCCCTTCCTTTTTTTCCCTTCTCATCCCATTCCTCCTGTTACTTGGGTTGGCAACGCGCTTGTGATACTTCAAGCGTTCATAGGTTGCGCTGACTGCTTGCCATCAGGCGGACCGTATGCTTGTTGGTCTACCGCCATGACAAAAAAAAATCTGAAATAAAGAGGAAAGGAGCTGGAAAATAAGAGGGATAGATTGGGACAGTTTTTATCTCCGGCAGTCACACTTACATAGCTTGACGAGTAGTTTTAGGAGGAGGGATTTCACTACTTAACGTCGATGCTCTGCATGAAAGTAGTACTTCCTCAGACTAGCGGGTTCATTTATACAACTAAAGCCTGCGTTCGCAAGAAAAAGTTTATTTATTATAATATAATGTATATCATTGTCTCACGTCCTAGTTATTTTATTTTAGTCATGTAGAGACTCTATTTTCTGTGGTTGCCCGAGGTAATCTCGTTTTATGAGATGCCCTTTTAACCTCAATTGCAATATTGTACACATTTGAAATTGGAGCGAAGGTCTACCCTAATGACCTACATTTTGTCTAATAGACAAATAGTGTCTTTCTGGCATCGTTACTAAATAAATAAATAAATAAATAAACGCTACACACTCAACGGCCCCCATTAGGATAATTATATCCTGTGTCGGGGTCCGGAAACATTCACAATGACAAGGACAAACACAACCAGACCGGAAAACATGCCTGTACGATTAATACAAACATCTGCTCCGAGCGGAATCAGACCCGCAACCGTCGAAGCTTAAGGCAGACTCGCTACCCACAACGCCACAACGGTGTCCTACTACTCACAACGCCACAACGGTGTACTAGATCCAAAATAATATTTAGAATATGTTAGACTTTTTGTTCCGGCTCTGAAACTTTGGATTTTGACAGGACTTTTACTGGCAGATATCTGGTGCTATAAGGAATATCTGAGGCTACTTTTATTTTAGAAAATTTTTGGAATAAAATTACAGTTCCGTGCAATAAAGAAAAATCGGTATACGGTATACGTGATGTAGCTATATATGATTTAGTCTTCTGTTTTTGAATGAATTTACTGATACCTACTAGTTTAATATACTAAAGAAACTATAAAAACGAATATAAATATGTCAGCATAAAAATATCAGTATGACAAAAATACTATCTATATGAAATAAAAATGGCGTAGTCAGCGTTATTGTTAATTTCGTTTATAACAAGATCTCGAACTGTGATATCTGATACAACTTTTACTAATAGATGTTAAAGGTGGGACAAACAAACAGAAATATCACTGTCACGAATGGGCGGGAATTGGATTCCTTCCAACGGGGACGTACCGGGATTAAGGTAGGCGATTCGTACTAAATGTCCGACTTATATTTAGTTGTTTATACGCAACATAACCATAAACAACTTATTTAATAAGTCATGATATTATTTATACAAATAAATAAAATTGAAGAGTCTGTTGATAATTCCAAATTAACAGCTTTTCACTAAATGCAAATGAAAGTATATAGTACTTACATAAAGAAATCAATTTTTAAAATTTTTGCCTTTTTTTCATGTCATGACGGTTGGCAAACAAGTATACGGTCTGCCTGATGGTAAGCAGTCACCGCAACCTATGAATGCTTGCGATACTTGAAGTATCACAAGCGCGTTGCCAATCCAAGGAACATGAGGGATGGGATGAAAAGGGAAAAAAAAGGAAGAGAACAGAACAGAGGGGGTGGGATATTGGGCCTCGGCGCTCTCGCTCATTACATAAACGCAACAGTAACTAATGATATTGTTACTTAAGGCCGATTTTCTGTGAGAGGGTAGTACTTGCCCGGTCGAGACGGCCCTTTTGTGCTGAGAGAAGCATGGCTCTACTGCCGTATAAAATATTGTCTGTCTATCTGTCTGTTTGTTGTTTGATAAGTAATAACTTAGCCTACTTTTATTTTAGAAACAGAATTGGTGTTCAGTTCAATAAATCTAGTTATACCACGTAAGCGGAGCCACAGTCTCAGTTAGTATATAATATATCACGCAACTATTAGATGTAGTGGATTTTTCTGTCACTTTGACTGTGAACTACATATCAAGATCCTTCCAACAATTTCGTTATAAAATGCTAACAAACTTAGATTCGCGTTTATAATATTCTAAACTTTTATAATTATTGCATTGGTATTATCGGTTTTTAATATGAAATCGCTTATCAAAAACTCCAAATGGCATAAAAAGTCATATTGTCGATGGAACAATAAACGGGATCCATCGACATATCGGCCTCGAACGTATAAACAAATACCTTAAGAGGGTCAGGCTTCAAGGGATTACAGACCCTCTTATGGTCAACGCTCACAATCCATCAATGTAAATTCGCTTATCAGGTATGTGAATTGAAGTATAATATTTTACTAATGGATTGTACGGAATAAGGATACCACTGTTCTAATAATAAAATTTAAAATAATATTATAAGCTAAAATTAATTATTAATTACGTCTTTTGGCTGAAATGATGATGATGATGATTACAAGCTCAACAAGCTAGTAACGTATTAATTTGAAGCCTCAATAGCTCAATGGTTAAAGGGCCGACTCCACTCCATTAACAAGAGAGTTGCGGGTTTGATCTTGAAGCCCTTGAGCTATTGTTGTGCCTACCCCTAGCGCAAGCTTTGAGCTTATTTAGAGGGACAGTTATAGGAGTAATAGTCATTACTTAAAAAAGCATTACTGAAGCGCTTGTTAGGCTGTTGGGGTTGCATCATCACTGTATGAAGAACGCTTACGTTCCAAGTACTCGTTCCAACAATTACAAAATAAAAAAAAAATCTGTTGCGGCATATCTTATGCGATGCCGATGTGATATGTAATTTGACATTAATTTCGTTTTGCCAAAAGTTATTTTTTGTAAGTATGAGAAATCAATCAAAGTTATTTTATAAAATATAGTAATGTTTATTTCTCTAAAGTTAGTCGCGAAGAATTTCAAACGAGACCATAACGCGAGCGGTGCGTCCCCAACGAAATATTTTATTCATTACATGATCAAATGAAAAGGAATGTGATCGAGTTTCAAAGTCTAAGGTTATATTTAATTGATGGCCTTAAAATATTCAGTGGTTCGTGGTCGATTTAATTTAACATGATTTCATTATTTACGTTAATATTGGTCTAATATTAAACTAGCAATATGGGCTATGTCATTACCGTTAATCACATACAATCAAAATTAATTATTCTTTAGTTACTGTTTTATAATTAATAATAATAATAAATAATAAATACTACACACTCATCGGCTTCCATTAAGATACTTATGTTCTGTGTCGGGGATTCGGAAACATACACAAGGACAAGGACAAAGACACCCAGACCGGAACAGATGCCTGTATAAACAGTACAAATAACTGCTCAAAGCGGGAATCAAACCCGAGACCTGTGGCGCTTAGGGCAGGTTAACTACAGCTGAAGTAAAATATTAAAAAAAGGGAGTTGTTTATTGTGGGGTATAATATTTCTTTGATTTTTTTTTAAATTAATGATTAGAGAGACTGAAATACTAACATGTTACTGCTCAAGAAAAGGTTTCATATTTTTGGAAAAAATCTCAAATATTTTAAACAGGTAAAAATGACTCAAATTTTTATTAGAGCTCTTCAAGTAGTTAACGAGTTAACCTAAATGATTTACATCCACCTGCATCTATAACCCTTGCTTTATCTTAATAATTATAAAACCAAATTATGACTACTCCATTGTTTTGAAAAGTTGAAAAATTCAATAGAACCCTTTAAATTAGATTGACTTTGAATAATTATGTAACTTTGAAGTCCATTTATGTTTAAGAAATAGAATAATGTAACGATTATATCACCCTTAGTCATTGGAAGCATATTACTGTCTTATAAATTTTAATAAAGCCTGCAATAAAAAGGTAGAAACAAGTAAAAAATTATACGCATTATTCAAGAAGGCTTAATACGGACGCTCTCTTTAATATCGATGCAAGAAGCCCCGTAACTCAGACCTCCCTAATTTGGGGTCACTAGACCCTTAGGCTTTGCAATTTGATTGAGTACTGTTTTTTAATTAGAAATTTAATCAGACTAAACGTTACGTAGGAATAAAATTTATATTTGTCTTAAGTATTTTTAGTAAAGAGGTTAGATGAAGTATATTGTTTGTTTTGAAACAATGTTTTGAGTGTTTCGTTGATGTTTTTATGTACAACTTTAAACTACCTAAAATGAGAATTATCAAAAGAAATGATAGTCATAACCTGTTTGTTTAAAACTGATACATGTAACTCAAATTATGGAATAATATTATGTATTTATCATAAATTATTTGGAAATGGTATGTTTCAGGGCAGATATTTGCATGGCCATGATTGTGTTTGTGTGTGTTTTGCGAATTCATGACATGGGGTGTAGCACATAAGATCCCTATTGGCGCTACACACGCGTTTGTTTACTTATTTATTATTTGTGTTCATGCAATATTGTTAAAGCTGGAAGGAGATAGTTCATGAGGATAGCGCTTGATTTTAGTGTTATTCGTTTTAAAAACAAAACATTAATTTAAGTGAATCTTTAAAAATATGTCCAAATTTATACAGTTTTGATAAAGAGTCGTATACCTTTTTGTGTTGAAGCTATGTAAATTGTAAAATGAATGGTTGATTTTATATTCCTAGAAATGGATGTGCTCAAAAAAGTTCCCAGAAATTAAAAGTATTTCAAGCACAAATTTTGTTCGTTTAAAAAAAAGTATTCTTGCTGTATTACATATCAAAAACCAGTTTCGACAGGTAGTAATCATTTTGTAATTTTATATAAAAAATGTGCGTTTAAAAAATGAAAGATATCATATTTGAATATAGTTTTTATTTAAATACATTTAAATCTTATATTGGTTATCACATAATTCTGACAGTTCTACTCTTTAACTGCCATACACGAAAGAGCTTGTTAAAGGTTAGTCCAATATAAAAAAGTCACCAGGATGATACTATACTTGTACGCATTATACATATCTTATAATGATATTATAAGAATAAGAATCATCATTATGATTATTATAGTGTTATTTATCAGCACCAAAACGATAAAGCAAGTTCAAATTTATCCGTTGAATCTGCGATTTTATTTTTCGTACTATTCCTAAAAAGAAAAAAATACTAATGGTTAAAAAGGCAGTTAAAATAAACAGCGGACAGAATCTAGTAATTATTATATCGGACGAAGTTCAGCGATGACGCGAAAGTTTAAATTAGTTTGTTTTATACAAGCCATCGATTCGGAAAGTTTTCGCATAGGTTAATTAGGTTCGAGCATTTTCAGGATGCTTTGAAAAATATTTGCTTAATCCTACTAAAATAATATTAGGAAGTGATCCTTAATATTTACAAGCCAAAGTTGAGAAAAGGTTAGGCGAAATTAATTTAAAACGGAACATGGCGGAGGGATTTGGTTTTGAAAAGCTAATATTTTTCATTTTATCGATAAATATTATTATTTCAAATTTTGAAAACTGTTCCATTTTGTACACGATATATTAAATAACATTTAAAATGTATATCTATTATTTTAGGTTTGCTCAGATATTTAAGACCATTTTAAATATTTATGACGATGTTTTCTTTACACGGTTGAAGTCAATTATTATTTTTAAAACAAAATCAATTATGCTACTTTCAATTGTGGATTAGATCAGATAAAGGAGAAGCCATATTAGTATTTTTTCGCTAAAGTTAACTATCATTGTATCAAAAGTGAAATTTAAGTGAAATGGCATTTGGTCTTTCAGTTATACCAAAAGGAAGAATTTGTCATTATTTGAAAAATGATGCCTTCAGGGTGAAGTACGGAATAATTGTTATGGGGAAACCTTTATATAAGTAACTAAGCCCTTAAAAGGGTTAGAGCTTTTTGGTTGAAAATGCATTGATATTTTTCAAGGCTTTTGTAATAATCGTTCCTCAGACAGGTAAAATAGGGTGACTCTGGTTTACATAATTTGTTTAGATTGACGCTTTGATGACCATTGAAGTGCATAAGTGAATAAACCTGCCATGAACGTCGATGTTTGTGGATAAGATTCCAGATACAAAACCATACAGTTTATTAAGCAGTTTTGCTCAATCACAGAATATCAACATAAGTAGTAGTTTAGAATGCTCGTGAGACTCAAGCTCCTATCCACCACTTCGCACCTCTTTTCTCCCTTCTCTATTCCTCTCTTCTTTTGGATCAGCAACACACGTGTATAAGTACTACTGTTATTAATGTAATCCGAACTCGTTATAGTATTAGTAGTATTAGTCGTTATAGTATTCTTATAGTAATTGCTGCTATAAATACTCTTTAGGTAATTGCTATTCCACAAATAAACAAACCACAAATATAAATCATTATTTCACAAAATAGCAGATATCAAATTTAAACTTTCTATATTTCAAAGCCGTATCAAAAGTTATTCCTCGCGAGTTGAGTTCGCGCTCATTTTAATAAGACAGGCATCTAGCCTACACGTGTGCAAGCCGGGCGCTTCATGAAATTGCCTGCCTCGTAAAATATTGTGACATTCTACTTTCTTTACGCTGTAAAGCGTAAATATAAAATTTATTACCTACACCCTAGGCCGTGACTAGCAAATTGGTTTAGCTGAAAATTGGGATATACTGCTAACGTAGGTTGTATGAACATAAAGTATACTTTATTATCATGATTATAACCGAATCAACCTGGCTGGAATAGACAAGGACTGTAATATTGTGTAGTTTTCAAATCGGAAGATTTGTTATTATTATATCAATAATGTTGAGAATTAAGGATGGATGCCTGCCCGGTGGATATAAACTTCATCTTATAATTAGTCTCTGTGTTGTACAATAGGATCCACCATGGGAGTAATAGTTTGATGATAGGTTAGAGCTGCAATGCTTACCATCATTGTATGAAATATAACAATACGAACACCACTCTACTTCAATGCTTTGAATGTATGCCATAAATAATAAGGCTCTTCTATTTCTAAAAGTAAAAAGTAGCTTCAAAGTTATCTATTAATTTTAGCATAAAATATCCAGTTGCTTCTGCTAGACATTACTGATATATTTAGACTTTATTCGAGATCACATTTCGCATTAAAACTTATTTCAAATCAAAGGGTTATGAGATTGCACAGAACAATTCTTATTTTTGAAACTAAAAAAGCTCTGAATAAACTAGCTATGCACCTATCAAATTTTTTGTCTGACATTTCACCTTTTCCCTTTAAAAATAGCGTCTGCATGCCGGGTACCCGGTGTCTAGTTGCTTTTGAAGAATCGACCAACTTATTACTGGGACGTTTACGAATGTTCAGCTCTGTTTTTGCCTGGAATTTTTGTGGCGTCTCGTTAAATTTTGAATTTACTTCACCGCGGTTTTGGATTTTATTACTTCTAGCTAAGACCAAAAATCGTTTGTCCCACCTCGTAAACGACACAGCAATCATTATGTTTTTAAATTGGATCTAACTCACACAAAGGAAATGTGGAGAATGTACCAAGTAACCGTAAGTCGACAAAATTAGTTACGAAAGACGAAAAAGTCATGGAATAAATTAAATAAAAACATAAAATAATTAATATAACTAAAAGGAAAAATTAGCAGATGATAGAGGTTATAATTTAATAAGATTAGCTTAAATAAACAGTTTTTATTTTGAATAAAATAGTCATTTTACTTCATCTTTAAAAAGCTTTCTTTACTATTCTAGAAGACGACATTAACTTAGTTACTTTGTTAATCACATGTGTGGATGTAAATTTTAAACTTTTCTTGATTTGATAACACCATCGTATAAAGATTTATGATATGAAGTTCTATTTTTGCAAGACTAAAAAATTGATAATTATTATTTGTATGAACGGTCTAGATTATGACGAACAAACGTGAAGTATTTTGTTATAAGAATACTCTTTTTGATGACAAGTGCCTTTACAAGAGTTATGTTTTGAAGAAATAAAGTACTAAAATTAAATCGTTTAAAAACTATACTTTTATATTGACAATCATTTTTAAAGAGTAGAAAAAATATTATGTAGTTTATGTCAAGTTTCTAAACACGTTTAAATACATTACAGAATGAACTAAAGCCAATACTGTAACGAGAAAGGGATATGATGTTACCGAATCCTCCAGTGGAGATACTAATTGAATTTGTCTTTATGCTCGTACTAGTGGATTAGTTCTACTTTACGGAGCGCTTAAACGGTTTCCATGGTGACCTTTGGCGTATTAGCTATAAATTATTTAAGATCATTTCATAGCAGAAATGCATTTATGTGGCTTTGAGACCAAAGGCATTTTCTACTCTCATTTGTATTCAATATTTAATAATTTATGGCTCAAAAAGTAGTGAAATTTATCTTCATTTTAAAAACTGTTTTTGTTATGTATTAAAAAGTATATACAATTAAATCAAATCTTTTAACAACAAAAAGAAAACGATCCATCCTTCTTTTATTATAAACGGACTCATATGTAACTAATCAACGAATTTAGATGAAATTTAGCGCATAAATAGCTTATTACCTGGATATAAAATATGAAATACTTTTTATTCAGTATAAATGCTAGATTCCTCAACAAATTATCTAAAAACGTAAGAAATGCAACAGTATGTACTGATACTGTTAATTTACGCCGATTTTCTGTGAGAGGGTAATTCTTTCCCAGTTGAGTCGGCTAATATGTGCTAGGATATATATAGCCATATAGCAATAGAATATAGTCATATCCAACAAGTTATTTACAAGAAATTAATGGTGGTAGGTCTTTTGTTGCAAGAGGCCGGCTAGGTAGGTACCACCGCAGTGTCCAATATTCGTAATAGTAGTGCTTAGGCATTACTGTGTTCCGGTTTGAAGGGCACTGTACGCTAGTGAAATTACTGGGCAGAGGAGATTTAAGAACTAATATCTCGAGGTTGGCAACGCGTGAGTGGCGCCTACTAATGGTGCTGCAAGCGCTCATAGGCTACGGCAACCACTTACCATCAGGTGGGCCGTATGCTTGTTTGCCAACTTGTAACATAAAAATAAATAAATAAATAAGTCAACATAATGCGCTCATATAATTCACCCCACATTAAAAATCATACTTCGATGCAATCAATAAAAGGAAAGCCTGAAAGCCACGTCATTTATTCCCTAAAAGTATCATTTTAATGCTAAAATTTTAGCTCTTATTGTGGGTGGTTAAAGTATATAATTCTCGTTTTCTTTTTCATATCATATTAGGAAACGAAGGTCCAGCGTGTCACGTCGGACCGGACCTGTTCACTTGAAAATGAAACCAATTAAGGCTTTGGTATAAGTGACAAGAATCAGGTAAAGTAAGAAATACTAGCCAAATGCTTTCGATTTATTTTCATTTGAGATTTATATAAATTCTATGGTACCTACTATTATTCTTTTCAGGAAAGCAAGTGCTCTAAGCGATCACTCAGAATACCTAGTATCTCGTAAGATGACTTTGAAATTAAAATGATATTTTTAGTAAAATAAATATTAAAACTATTACACGTTCCTGTAATAATTTAATTATAATGTTATAACACGTTGTCTCATACAATTTGTGAGTCACCTGATGCTTTTAATATAAATAAAGGTTTAAATATTACGTGTATAATATAATAAAGGTTTAAATATTACGAATATAAGTAATAAAAGAATATTAACATAATATAAGAAGTATATGGTAATTTTATAATTAAAAATTCCTGGAATAGTACTAGGAAGTATATAGCTAGTTCAAACAGAAGACTTTGTGAAATTTTACATCAGGGTCCAAAAAGAAAAATTTCCGTTTAGCATAGAAAAGTAATATCAACAAATCATAAATCTATTAACTTTTCAAAGCACAATCGTATTTTCACGTGTGAAAATTTCACGTTCGTTTCTACGAAAATATGTTAGCGGGAAACAATGTGTTCGTCACGTGGTGTTTTGTTTGAATCCTATTAAATTAGAGATACAATGAAAGGAAAATTCTGTGTCGACTGTAAACAAACTTTATTCCGTACTACGTTTTTATTATTACACATTGTTAGTGGTTCATACAAAACATGGCGAAATTTGTTGTTAAATTTGCAAGCCTTAAGCACCTTTTTTAGACTTTACACGTATTCATCTGATACGAATAAAGTATTTCGTTGGCATTAAACACATTTCAAAAAAATTTAAACATACTTATATATTTGCAACTGTGAACAGGTGGTTGAGGTTTAATGTATTAAAATCATAAATACTTTCAGAATTGTGTTTAATCCCGCCTCACGACGCTCAATACCTAAATCCTATTATTATAACATCTGAAAGAAATGACAATTATAATGACTTATTAGAAAGTACGCAAGACGAAGGGAAGAAACTTGCAATATATTATAATGGCAACGTTAAAAAATATATGCTTTTAGTGGGAAGAAATAATATAATTATTATAAATCCCAATTGACAATTCGCATTGTGTATCGATTATAAATTTGCGAAATAAGAAGGATATAAAATAAAATTTTCACAGAACTTTAAGTCATATAAATGAATTAAACTACTATCAAAAGTTAGATAATGAAATTAAAACTATAGTTTAACCGCACGCGGCTACGAGTTAGTTCTGTAGCACTTGTAGCAGCGAGCTACGAGTGCTACGAAACTACCTCTCTAGAGGACTATGGAAGCATGCTTGCTTTTTTTTTTGCGTATGAGTCAACTTATACAATAAACAATATGTATTAGATATTTCAAAATGATGTTCCTAATTCTAAACAAATTTATAGACAGTAAATAGTCTCTTTATAAATAAATATCAATAAACTATCCATGGCTATTTGTATGAACATTTTAGTGGCAAAGAAAATATAACAAAAATAGCTAAACCGTTGATCAACGTGATAGAAGTGTTTTGTTTTGTTTGAATA
This sequence comes from Hestina assimilis, assembly GCA_023373885.1. Taxonomy (NCBI): domain Eukaryota; kingdom Metazoa; phylum Arthropoda; class Insecta; order Lepidoptera; family Nymphalidae; genus Hestina; species Hestina assimilis. The sequence goes on along the minus strand of CM041747.1, from coordinate 8,412,975 downwards.
ACGAATATTATTTGAACATAGAATTGTATATTCAGTTTCCCATTAGATCGGTATACAGAGGCATTAGGCAGGAGCCCTGATGGAGGCCGTAATCCTTACACACTCTCCAGAGTCACGGATTCTTTGATTCGATGTCTGATGTCCGATTAAGCAATTATAAGCCTAAATCCTATATTCGTTAGTGTAAAACTTCCTTAAACATAAAAATGTTTTGAGTATAATGTTGTATGAAATTTTAAGTGATGTTCAAGTGTTTTGTTTCAAACTGTCACGTCAAATAGGTTTCAACTACTCATCGTTTAGTGCGTTAGTGTTTGAAATAACAATTTGTAACTTATGTTTTATGTTTGGATACTTAAATACAAGAACAAGAAACTCTTTCTTTGTACTGGATTTTGTATACAGCAAAAAACAGGTAATAATAAATTCAGTGTTTTATGAACACATTTGTGACTCTTGTGGTTTCAAGATGTCAAAAGTTCAATGGGTAATATTTTACGCCGTGTCAATAGAATGAACATAAAGTCAGCCATGGTCAGTAAGTAATAAGGGAGCAAACATATAGTGTGACGGGGGAGCGGCTAATTGATTGCGACCACGCCTCGGCGGTAAATGCTGCCGACTTCCCATGAAAGACGGTGCGTTTTTTTGGTATTCATAATAGATACTTCTTTTAATGAGCTCAATATGTTTACATTAAGGTATAATCTTCTTAATCTTTTATCGTTTCAATGTATTAGTAGTCGTATAAAGGAAAAATACATATATAAATATTTTTTTATTTTATTAAATTAGGTAGCAAGCATACGAAACCACTGATGAAAATCGCTTGTTGTAGCCTATGAGCACTCGTAACGCCATTAATTAATAGGTCTTTTTGTGACCCAGACCAGAAAATATGTCTGCATCGTCAAAACACACATACGCTCTGAGCGAGAATCAAACCCGCCACTTGCGGCGTTTATAGCAGGTACGCTACCACTGCGCCGCAATTTCGTCATCATAGGTGTCACTCACGCGTCGTCAAATTTGAGATATCAGTTATTCAATCTCATTTGCCCAGTAATTTCAATAGCTACAGTGTACATTCAAATCGAAACACAGTAATACTGCTTTACGGTAAAATATCTGACACGGTGGTGGTACCTAGCCTGTCTTCTACAATAAAAGTCCAGTAAATAAATACTCAAACAAACTAACTCTTCAACTTTAAAACATTGGTATAGAAGATATAGAATAAGCGTTAATTTTTTATCAATTTGAATATGAAAACTAATGGCGTGTCAGTACGTGGGATGCACTCCTCCTGTCTGCGGCTTGCAATGAATAAATTTCTCTGATTAAGACATTAATTTCATTACTTCACACAACCGCCCCCGAATAAGAACGTCTGCTCTGGCAACACAGTTTTCCATTTATTTTCGCTTGATGAAAGCTGTTAGAAAACGTTTTTAATTAAATGAAATTTCTGTTAAATATTAAATGTTTAATATTGCCTAAATTGCGTTTATTATATCCGTTTTTATAAATTTAATAGACAGATTTTAGTGTCAAAAGCAATTTTAAACTTAAATACGTGTAAGATACTTTACAACTGACCCAGAATATAACTGTATCGATTTTTCTATATTATTACTGTTGTTGAGGAATGGTAGGAAAAATAAAATTGAAATGAAACTATATAAATATATATTATTAAAATTTATTTGAAAGCAAAGTAAACATAAAAATATGTATGATCCTTTTATATTACACAACACAGTTACCAAGATGAAGTTTATAAAAATATGCTAATGAAATTTTAGCTAAAGAAAATGACGCTCAACTTTAGTTCACCTTAAGCCAACCCCTTCGTAATTACCGAGTTAAATGCAAATCAGTTAGTAAATAAATTAAAAAAAAAAATGTACTCGGCGAATTCCTAAATACACAATTTGTTACCTTTCATCAAGGAAAGAACAAAAAGAGATACAGAAAGTTTGGAGGCAACGATTTTTACGTCTAAGTTAGATGATTAAGATTTTTTACGGACGCGTTCAAAGAATCGCTTGAAAACTTACTCGAGTCTCCCTAATTGCACGAAAATTAGTAGCTCACTTGAACAATTACTGTTCATATCTAGAAGTTACATTTTAAAATTTCTTTATAATTAAAATTAAACTTTTTCTCTTTTAAAATATTTTACTTTTGAAAGAATTTCTTATCATACTTCTCTATTGTTATTTAGTGAATAAAGAACTCAGTTGGAATTATAAGGGCTTAGATTTAAATATAAATAATTATTAATTGATAAATACATATAATAAATATATTTATGTATATGCTTTTATGTAGAATTATCTAATATAATTGAAGGATAAAGTTATCGGTAAGTCGGTAAGAAGATTTGCGTGAAGAGCCAGGGGAGGCGGAAAACAGATGGAGTGGCCGTTTCCACGAACTGCAGATATGGAGAGTCTCACAATATGCATAATAGGTATTATTCATGCTGACTTAAACGGTATTGTTCTTATATTTAGATATTCGTAATAAAGCTTTAGTTGCTTGTTATTATAAAAATAGAATACATATTAATGTTTCTGTCATAGCATATTCAAAAAAAAAAGTTAATTCTTTGATTCCACTTGAAAGTCGATAATAGAAAAACTTTTATATATTTTAAATGCTACCTAACTAATTACCACAGCTATAATCTGTAATCTGTTATCTATGAAAAGTTATGATTTAAAAATTGATGCAGACAAAATAATCTTCTATCTTCGTGTACTAATTTGTTGATACTTACCCCTTTCTATAAAACCGTTGGCAAGAAAACGAAGTGTGAAAAACAATATTCGGTTTAAATTCGTTTAATCCAACCAAGCAGTTGTTCCCTTATTCCCAGTTTTGGCAACGGCTCCGCGCAGCTGCCTCGTTCAGATGTTCCTGAATTTTATTTCAGATGTGAAGAGCACTGTCAGCGCTACTCGCTTGTTACACGCGCTTAAAGAAAATTTTGTGTCTGAAAGATATTTTGAGAGAAGTTCTAGCGTAAATTGAAATTATATATCAAATGTAGTGTTTTTGGAGACAATAGTTATTATTTTAATTGTGTGATGTTCGTTTTCGATTAATATGGTTACAATTGAATCAAAATCAACCCATAGAAATTTTGCAAAATCAATACACTAAACTTCTCAACGAGTCGTTTTAATTATTTCTCGATTGCTTGTCCAAAACTTAATTTATCGTTGGCAAAACAAGAAACCGATTTCACAGTTTACAGGAGCTCGTCTAATTGAAAAATCTAAATTCTTCGTTAATTTCGGCCGCGTTTAAGTCAATTTATCTTATTTAATCAAGCGCGAACACTCGAAGGGAAATGGGCGGAAATTTTACAAGTATCCCAATAAAACTTGCACAGGAGTTGAAGAGGCAAAGTTGGCCGAAATATTCAACAAATTCGATACCTACGCACACAGCGTCCGTGAGAGGCTCTTGAAACAGAATTTTCGTCGAGGAATATTGTTGCTGATAACCTAATCAATAGCCGTTCAAAATATATATCTGAGTGCTATATATAATTTTTCATCATCAGTGGTGTTTTGTATGAAAAAATATGTTAGAGAATATTTTCATTTTACACAAAAATTTTAAATCTATTCTATATATCGATACAGTCCTACATAATATATTTCTTTAAACCTATGTAGTTTCCACGTCTTAAACGAATTAACGATACCTCATTTATAATAATAATCCATCAATGGTGAAATTAGGTAGAAATAGAAACAGTTCTTCTTCTTCTTACTAGCACCAACGCGATATTTTACCCAGGGTCTGCTTATTACATACTGCTATCCGGATTTGACAGGTTACTAGATTTTACACAGAGTGAGTACCATCTAACCTTCACAATTCTAAGGGCGAAACAGTAACTCATTTTATAAGAGTAATTAATTAACTATTATTTATATTTATATTACCGATTATTTTCAGATGTTATGATGACAACTGAGACCGACAACTTAACATACTCACCGAGACACGTTGGGGAGACTCATAAGAACAAACGCCCAGAGCGAGACATATATTTATAAGATCAATACAAATATTCGCGCCCCTGCGGGAATCGAACACGCGACCTTCGAGACTGAAGGCTAGCTACCAACATGCCACAACAGACGCCTGTTATAAATATAATTGTTTTTAATTAAGTTCTACGGTATACATTTCATAATTCCATGAGATTCTTCCTATAACACCAATTTCCTCAATCAATGAAAATATGAACTTATACACAAGATCTCGGACTATACGGAACTTAACCATCCACTTTATTAGGAAACTTCACGTCTAGTAGTCTTTCAGTAATTAGAAGGGATTACGTCCGGGCGACTGCGCTACGCTTCGCGACTTACCCATAAAAGAGCTGTTTACTGATTTGCGAAGTATCTAGTATGAAATTATCGAGAGAATCAAGCTTAAATCGATCGCTTAAGCAAAAAACGAATCACTTTATGTATTACAGCAAGCCGTCTGAGCAGCCACTTTATGCTTAATAAAGCTATTTCACTATATTAAAAATTAAAATATTTTTATGAGATAGCGTTCTAGTAATATAGCAATATTCATAATTACGATCTTTATTTCTATTTACATGACTATGTTTAGTGGGCGTACTTTATTATACGGTAAAATTTATTTGTTTACAACAGTATCGACGGCTATTGATATTTTAGAATCAAATATAATTGTTACGATGATATTATAATTACATATATATATATATTTGAACATTTATTAATGATAAAATAGAAAATATGAAATTAAATTCAACGATCTAGATACATCAGTTGTAATAAAATGTGTGAAATAAACACTGTAGTTTGTAGTTTTATAGCGACGACAGTTTTGCACGTCCGTGCACGAGCGCTCGGCAAACAACACGGATGTATTGAGTGGACTAGTACAATCTATACAATTGTGATACTTAAATCAATAGTTTAAAAGAATATATCGCATGGTGTATTGTAATACAATATGAGGTATATTTTCTGTATATTGTTTATATCTAAAAATATATCAATATTTTAAATATTGTCTTTCCACTCTTTGATCCAGTTTTGGGAAACTTAAAATGACTACATTAATACCTTGCGGTTTTTAGTAATACGCCGGCTTCAACAGGAAAGTTCTACTTTCATATATACTGTTGACGTAAAATAGCACCATTTGTACTGCTGCATTTCGTCTGGTGAGAGTGATCTCTTACCCCACAACTCAGATGGCAACCCACAATTATGTATTTTGGGTGGCTAATTATGATTATTACTATAATCTGATATAATAATTATTGGATTTTTATTATATTGCAAGTAAATAAAGATAAGTTAAAAATCGCATTTATTTATAAATAAATAAATAACTAAATAAACGCTACACACTCAACGGCCCCCATTAGAATAGTAATATCCTGTGTCGGGGTCCTGAAACATTCACAATGACAAGGACAAATACACCCAGACCGGAAAATATGCTTGCATGCATACAAACATGTTATGCTCCGAGTGGGAATCGAACCCGCGACCTGTGGCATTTAAGGCAGGTTTGCTACCGCTGCACCACAACGTCGTCAAATTTTTTATATACATATTTATAAATTTATTTGTATACATATTTATAATTCATCAGCATGCCAATTTCTAATATAAGAAACTGTATTATAAAAATAGTGTAATCGCTAAATAGAAAAGGTAAATTCGAAAAAATTTATAACAATTCTACCTGAAAACTATTAATTCGTCCATTGAAATATTTCTACGCGCAAGAAAAACAAATAAATACGGGCTTACCCGAAACAATCGTTTTCGTATCGCGATAATTCAATAAAAGTTGTTTGGAACGACAATTTAATCGGGAATAATGGCGTAGTTTTGCGCGAAAGTGTTACATAGTGAATGGTTATAATTGGAAAATGTCAAGCGCAGTGTGACGCCCCGCGGAGCGGTCCGGATTAGGGTCCGCTGTCAGAACGTCGTCTCCGCATTTAGTGTGACACGGCCATAAGCTTGCAGCGCTTTGATGAAATTTCGTAGGACTTGATTGCTATTTAAAATAATAGTTACATTTCTCCAAATTTTTGTTAAAAAAATAATATTTTTAGACAATATTGTTATAATGATTTTGTTTAAAATTAACATTCATGAGTGTGGTCATTATTATTAATTGTAAGCAATGAGAAATTATTTTATTCCAAGAAAATGATCCGCTATATTGATGCATGAGTCAATATTTGAAATTTCCTTTTATATAACCCGCTTCCGCTTATAAATCGCACTAGCTACCAAAAAGGAAATTATTAGGCCGCGTTCGCCCTTTGCAACCTTTAGCTGCGTAAAACTAGCAGATCACAAACTTATTTTTAATCATAAACGTCTCATGCATAAAGCCTCAGCGTTGGTCCATAATGACACTGTCAAAGGCAGTGCCTTTTGATACGTTGATTTTACAGAAATTTTTGGCGACTTTTTAACCTTGTCCCTAATTTCTAATTACAACCATTGCTTTGATATATTTGAACGTGTAAAGTATTGAGAAAGTTTGTATTATGCGCTCGTATGTAGAATTTCGAAATTGTTGAACTAAATAGACACTAGGACAATATTTATTATTAAATAATTTTTATTTAACCCTTGTCTTTATAAATTCTACTTTTGTATATTAACTAGCGGCCCGCTCCGGCTTCGCACGGGTATAAAATATATATATAGCCTAAGTCATTTAGTGAAAAAAAAAATTTTTTTCTCCACTATTTAATGGATGTTATTATACATATAAACCTTCCTCTTCAATCACTCTATCTATTAAAAAACCGCATCAAAATCCGTTTTAAAGATTTAAGCATACATAGGGACAGAGAAAGCGACTTTGTTTTATACTATGTGATAGTGGTGATACTGCTTCATCATAGTAAAAATAACCACATCTAAAACTAGTATCGACTGGGAATGTTTTAAATTTACTTTTTTCATTTTCATTTAAGTCTAATAAATTTAAAAAAAGTAGTTAAAGTTGAAGACAGGTTATCGTAGTTACGTTTCTGCTCTTAAGTCATTTACTAATCATAAAAAAATTGTAAAACTAAAATATGCACAAACATAAAAAAAATACAACATGGACTTGGATATAAAGAACAACAATTTATCGTGTACAAATTTAATAAGCATAATTAGTTAAGCAAGTATGCAACTGTACTGCTGCTGAAATAATATTACGGAAATTTATGTAATTAATTTAAGTTAGTATTTGTATTAGCTCTAGATTTCTAAGCTGTGGTCTGGGTATTGTCACTGTGGGTGTTTCTACCGCGCTTCAGAGGACGCGCTAAGCCGTCTGTCTCGGTTAATATCACAAACAGCGGATAAGCGTGATAAATTCTAGGAAATTCTGAACTAGTTTATAATACTTGGTTAATTACTTATTTTAAAACAATAATATGTACCTATAATTTTGTATGTAAAATAGCTATTATGTTACAACAAGGATACTAGCAATGTACAAGCATAAAACTTAGAATACATATTATGGCATTAAAGAGAATTTTTAATTTAGAATTTGTTAGATCTAAAGCATTTTAGAAAACACTGCATCTTACGACTAATTTTTTTGCAGATATTTTTGTGTCGGAAGCTTTCATTTCTTTTGTTAAAAGACTTGAATAAAAATCTGTAGTACTTTACAAGCATTGTGTATTGGCATATAAGAAATTGTAAAAGAACATTCATTGCTAAGCTTTAAATTAAGAATTATAACAAAAGTCTCTTTGTTTTTTATTAAAAAACTAAAGCAGTAGAAGCGAAATGAAAATTTTCATTACAAAATGTGAATTAGTCTACAAAAGCAGTGCAACACAAAGTGAAGTGTCAAAAAAAAAACTAAGTAAAATCAGAGTACAGCTCGTAGACGTTGAAAAGGAATTTTTCTTTATCATTTCCCTCGGTGCCTCTTAAACACGCAATAATTGTTTTACCCGGGACTAGCCCCGCATCGTAATGACGTAAGGGTATGGTATACGGTAAGATTGTTTACAAGAAAGTAAATTAATGCATTAACCATTTATTGAATTTGTGAATACACTTAGCATACACATTTTTATCAAAGTAATAAATTATCGAATTTTATAGTTGTAAAATATTTCTTTTTTAAATGCAAACATACTTTTTTTGTACGGTTGTGGTGCAGTGCTAGCAAAAGTCCCTTAAAACGCCAAGGTCGTGGGTTCAACTTCCGCTCGGGGTGAATGTTTGTATGGTCAACACGCATGTGTTCCGATCTGGTGTCCGTTACTACTGTAATGAGGGCTTATGAAAGTGTAACGTTTATTTTTACTAGTGTAGTATTATTTTTATGCATTTACATACATGCACACACACCACGAACAGATATCATATACACATAAGTATATTCCTAAATTAGCAAAAACGTTTTATTTATAACTATCATCTGCTCGCGACTTCTTCCTCGGTAACCTTATACATAGCTCCAGAGATAATTGAATCGCTTGTAAGTATATAATGGAACTTATGGAACATAAAACGTCCTGTAGAAGTGTTTTGACAATTCCACAGGCACCGAATTTATTTTCGGTATAAAATGTATCCTATATGCTTATGCCGATGGTAAGATCATAATATGTGTGCTTTTCACCCCTATCCGTTAAGCCGTTTCACAATTATATCCTATATTAGCAGAATAAGAGTTAAATTAAATGCTCCCATGATATTGAAGCTTAAATTTTTAAAGCAATATACAATTCCACAGCAATATTCTGTAAAATCTCGAACGCTAATCTTATTAATAGCTAACTATAATACTTATCGGAATCAGTTTATTAACGCTCGTAAAGATCGTTAAATGCAAAATAGGTAATAGGATAGAAAGAGTTTGCAAGGTAGAATGTCTGAATATTACAAATGAACTTGATTTAATTTTTATTCATAGTTTTTTCTGTAGTAAATGTATATTTTAAATATTGCTCTAAAATACTATATTACTAATGATTTTTATAGTTTGTAAAGCACAAGTATTTCTTTCGACTTTAATTACAGATTACTTATCAATTTCCAAAATTCTATAGATCGTTATATAGCGTTACAATGAGTCCAAATTTACAACGAAGGGTGATTTTGACGTTGAATACTCATTATATTTGACATATAGACCTAGATGTTTTTGGCTGGAATGGACTGGCGTAATCTGGTAAAATACTCCCAGAAATTCGACGTTAAGATTTTTTATTTCATGATGGTTAACAAAACAAGCATACGGTGTGCCTGATGGTAAGCAGTCACCGCAACCTATGAATAATTGCAATACTTGAAGTATCACATGCGCATTGCCAATCCGAAGTATAGGAGGAAAGGAATGAGAAGGGAAAAAGGAAGGGAACAGAGGCGGCGGAAGATTAGGCCTCCGGCGCTCTCACTCATCGCACGAAACGCATACTTACTGATAGTGATACTTTACGCCAATTTTCTGTGAGAGAATAGTACATGGGTTGTGTCGGCCCATTTGCGCTGAGAAGACCATGTCTCTACTACTAGTAACAGCATTCTTACTGTTGCGTTCTGTTCGACGTTCTACCTGCCACTCTATTTCTTTGACGACGTTGTGGCGCAGCGGTAGCGAACCTGCCTTAAACGCCACAGGTCACGGGTTCGATTCCCGCTCGGAGCATACTATGTTTGTATTGTCCATGCAAGCATATTTTCGGGCCTGGGTGTATTTGTCCTTGTCATTGTGAATGTTTCCGGACCCCTGACACAGGATATTACTATCCTAATGGGGGCCGTTGAGTGTGAAGCGTTTATTTATTTATTTATTATATATCTTTCTTTTTATTACCTTATTTCAGGTGTTATCGCAATTTTCAATCGGAATATTGGCTATAGTTAGCAAATACCATCAGGAGGAAAATACGAGTGTTTTCTAACGTGTTTTACCATCGTAGTATATATAAATATTCGGTTATAATATAAAAACTCTCAAAACGCGCGTAACATTTTTACGCACTCTGTTTTATAGCACCGTTCATACGTTTACGATATTTTAAGGTTTTATGGCTAATGAAAATAATAGTAAATGTTAAGTGAAAAATTACGTTGCTGTCATCAAATTATTTTATAACAGATATACATCTGATACACAAATGGTATTCGATACAGATTGTTTAATTTTATGTTAAATGATATGTTCATAATAATAATAATAAAATCCTTTATAAAGGAACAACGTGTAAGAACAACAATTATGTATTATGTAATAATAATAAAATTTAATTATTTTATTAAATTTAATTAAAAAGATTATTATATACGCGTAACTCATAATTATAACAATCAATCAAAGTTTAAAAATCTAAACAATTCGTAAACCTTTTCATCCACGTTTTTACATCTTAGTTTGAAGAGTTTCACTTAAAAACTATTGTGTTTAAATATCTAGTATAATATCTTGATTATACACTCTAGTTGGTATTAAAAAGTGCCTCCAATCCTCTCCCCTTTAAAAAAAGCTAAAATGATTCAAGCCTACGAAAATTGACGAGTAATCAAGTTAGTCAGGGGGCGGAAGCGAAGTAATACGAAATTGTGACTCCGAGAGCGGTCAAAGGGCCCTCCGCTATGGACACACAAATCCAATTTACTGTTTCGACTTTCACGAGCCCTAAATGCTTGTAGCAATTAAACGACGCGTAAAGTGCGTGGCCCTTTGCAAAACCCCTTTTTTGATCGGGATCCTGTGGTCGAGGCGACTATTCAAAATAGCATATTTGATTTGATTAATACGAGTACTGATATGTTGTGTTCGGATTAGATTTTGATTGCGATTTGTTGGATTCTCTTTGATGTCATGGGTTATGCTTATTTTAAAAAAGCACTTTCACTAGCACTACCATCTTTTAATAACAATTAATAAATTTCAGATAATTAAATATTTCACTTAACATTCAGCTTTACACAAGCAAAAGTGTATGTGTACGTGTCATTAATATACATGAAATGTTGAGCTTTCGTCAATTAAAATCAGAATAAAAACGGATACGCGATTAGGCAGGAACTTTTACATCTCATCATGATGGGAAAAAAAGAAGAGGTCACAGAGGTTGGTTGGTCACAGAGAAAAGACTTAGTTATGGAACATTCAAAATAATTCAAAATAATACGGGAATTGCAAGTTCACTCGAGCTCTTTCGCTAGTTGAAGAGACTTTCGAAAAATATGGTTATTGTAATCACTACGTATGTGGTGTATAAAAGTAAAGAAATAATATACATTTTACGATGAGTTAATACATAGTAACTGGAGTCGAAGTAGCGAGCATTATGAAGTAAATTGCAAAATCAATTCTATTAGTTAGACCTGAAAGGTTGCAGAGATGCAATTTCTGCTCTAGTAATTTTCTCGACATCAAATATGGTATAAGACGTCACTATCAAAAGAGCTAAACTTAAACGATAGTATATTTTAATAATCTTAATATTATATTCTTCTGGTTCCATCCCCTATCTCGTTTCTGTTGAAGATTATAAGATTAATACTAGTTAATTTCCGTTGAGGTTGTATTGCATCTTCAAAGACGAGCCTTTGACGTTATTTCTAGTATGTCATTTGCCTCGTGATAAGAGTCAGGATATTGCTAGGTTGCGACTTAATTTCTTAAAGACTATATTTTCATAAAGATTTTTAAACATTAGTAGTTTTTCCTTTATCGTCAATATTTCTTCTGCACCTTTCATGATAGCCGGTTTTATCACATCCAACTTTTCCGAACAACTCAAAATTTCTTGTAACTCCACTCGCAATTTAAGTTTTGCCCCGTAAGGAAACAAATAGTAAAACTGACGTAAATTTAAATTGATTCCCTAGTGAAGGCAGTCATTAGACAAAGGCCTATCGTCCCTCGCCCCAAAGGACTCGAGGTTAACCTCTGTTTAGTTTAAATCGCCGATAACCCTCCCCAGTGGTAATCAATGTGATTTCACAAGTTCGCCATTGGTTCATCTTGATAAAAAATTAAAATAGATAGAGTTATTATGTTTTCTTTTTAATAATCATGGTCAAAATTTATAAATATTTTGTATTATAAATTTAACATACTTTTTGATAACGTTAATATCTGTCGTTGTCTATCGTCGATTTCAGAATTGTTCACTTTTATATGGGAACACGTATTACCATTATATATATATAGCTTGACATCTTACATTCTTCTCTAAGTTAAAAAAAAATGAAAAATATATCGGACATCTAAGGTAAAATAAAGAAGTACGTAGTATTTTTGTGTATATACAATGAAAAAGGTTTTAACACACCATATAGCCTGATGGTAATAAATAAACCTAGCTTCTATTTACTAGCAACACTAGAGACATTACCGTACGCTGTCACCTTAGATGACAGAGTAACGCGAAGGTTCCAGAGGATTTTTGAGCCTCCACCACTTAAACTAATTCAGCGAAACGAAACAGTTTGTATGTACTGCTGGTCCACCTCAAAATTTACAACAACTGTAGAAAACAACAATGATGTTGTCGCGCAGTAATAGCAGTGATAGCGATAGCAAGGTCGCACTTGTCTTAACTGCCACAGGTTGCAGGTTCGATTCCCGCTTGGGGCAGATGCTCGTATTGACCATACAGGTATGTATTCCGGTCTGGATGTGTTTTTGGTTGTCATTGTGTGTTCTGGACCCTCGGCACAGGATACTACTATCCTAATGGGGGCCGTTGAGTGCGTAGCGTTTACAAAAAAGCATTACTGAATATAAACTTTGAAAGTATTTACGCAATTTTCTCTTGACTGCGTAATTCGAATTAATTAAAATCGCACGTCATTGTCTAATATAGAAACTTCTAAGATTTTCTTTGTCTTCACACGATCATCTTTTTCAATTAAGCAAAAGCATACATAACTCTGTTAATATCAGTCCTCTTTATTGGAGGCGTGAGTTATTAAGTTTTAATTGTTTTACTTTCGAAAATTTCATTTTAGGCCGCTTTTGATTTGTTTACTCGCTCCCGACTTTCTATTAATCTTTTTGCATTTGACTAGACCCACTTCAGTTTTACTTCGGAGTTTCGTCAGAGCGTTAGAAGTAACACAATGTTTAATAGAAATTGAAGTTTGAGATGTTTGAATTATGTGATTTTAGCTGATTTCATTAAAGTTTAAAATTGTTTAAAATTTACAATTGCAAATAAATTAATAATAATAAATAATTAATATTAATAAATAATGAATAATAATAAATAACGCTCACACTCAACGGCCCCCATTAGAAGAGTGATATCATGTGTCGGTGGTCCGGAAACAAATACAAGGATAAGAACAAATACGCCCGGAAAATATGCTTGCATGGTCAATACAGGCGTCGGGATGTGACGACCCCATCGCCCGCTGTTGGGATAACCTCTGTCACAACAGAGATTATTCCACCAGTGCAATCAGTCACACTGGTGGTAGGTCTTTTGTTGCAAGAGGCCGGCTAGGTAGGTACCACCGCAGTGTCCAATATTCTGCCGCCAAATAGTAGTGCTTAGGCACTGCTGTGTTCAGTTTGAAGGGCATTGTACGCTAGTGAAATTACTGGGCGAACGAGATTTAAGAACTAATATCTCGAGGTTGGCAACGCGTGAGTGGCACCTACTAATGGTGCTGCAAGCGCTCATAGGCTACGGCATCCACTTACCATCAGGTGGGCCGTATGCTTGTTTGCCAACTTCTAACATAAAAAAAAAAAAAACAAACATATGCTCTGATCGGGAATCGGCCTGTGGCGTTTAAGGTAGGTTCGCTACCGCTACGTCACAACGTCGTCAAATATATCGGAAATTTACTTAATCCACAATGTGACCATATTACAATGTTAACTATTTTTCGAAAGACAAATATTCTTTCATGATCTCAGTCAAATAGCTCCAATATTCCTGATACCATTACACTGTTGTGGTGTATTGGTAGCGGATGCGCCTTTAGCCTCGAAGGTTGCGGGTTCGATTCCCGCTCGGGCAGATGCTTGTATTAATTTTAAAAATATCTATGTTGGTCTGGGCGTTTGTCCCCTTGTGGGCCTCCCCACCGTGCCTCGAAGAGCACGTCAAGCTGTTGGTTCCGGTTGTTATCTCATAGCATCTGATAATAATCGTTAACTCTTGATAAGTAGTTTGCTCATATTCAATGAGTTACTGGTTCGCCCTTAGGGTTGCGGAGGTCAGATGGCAATCGCTCTGTCTAAAAACTATTAACCGGTCAAATCCGGATAACAGTAATAAGTAGACCCTGCTGCAAATAAAATACCGGGAAAAATGCAACGAAGAAGAAGATTCTTGATACCAATACCAGTACGTTGGCACGTTAAGGTACTTTTAATGTAATTCGAAAAACGCTAAAAACTTTATAAAAATCAGTATTGGGCGCTGAAATCTTATTATAAATGTAGTATCCTTAGGCTAAAAGCAAAATGCAGTAAGCCGTAGAATGCCTCGAGGAGTAAATCTTTAATTACGTCACGTACTAAGGATTCCGCTAACTTTCAACTAAGCCGAGCCTACACGAAGTAAACACAACGCGCCTTCTTTGAAAGATGTGCGCTAAGCCTATCAACTGTTATAATCCTTGATCAAGTAGTCCCCATTACGCATTCACAATCAAACACTCTTTGGGTAAGTTTGTTTACTTTTACTGTCAACTGATAGTAGATTTTGTTTTAGTGAGTTATTATGGAAAATATTTTAATAGTTAAATAAATAAATAAATAAATAAACGCTACACACTCAACGGCCCCCATTAGGATTCTGTGTCGAGGATCCGGAAACATAGATAATGACAAGGACAAATACACCCTGACCGGAAAATATGCTTGCATGGTCAATACAAACATATTATGCTCCGAGCGGGAATTGAACCCGCGACCTGTGGCGTTTAAGAGTGGTTTGCCGCCGCGCCACGACGTCATCAAAGTCGTCGTCAGTAAGGGTAGCTATAAGTTAATTTAGAATAAAGACCACGCCGAGCATCTTTTTAAGAGTGATATTTAATTTCGTCATGATTGTTTGTGCAAGCGACCCCTTGACTTCCCGTTATGGCGACGATGGCTCCACTGAGTTTTAATGGTTATTGCCGATTGATTAACAGGGGCCGAGTCTGACACTAATACGGAGTGATTTTTAATATTTTTAATAATATTTAAATAAAATTTGAAAAAAATAAAATAAAATAATTTTTTTTAAAAGTTTTGACACTTCATTCGATAAGCTTTATGTATTATCCCATTTTTTTTTCTAAAGTCAAAACAAAGCTACCCTCAAAGGTCAAACCCTGTGGAGCCTATATTATTTAACTTAAAAATTATATACCGTCAAAACATTGTCGAACAATCATACCATACAATCACACAAAAAGTGTTGCTAAAATTACCAAATTCAAACTATACATTTTTATACCTACATTATCTAAAAATCTTTTCTAATAAAAAAATAATTAAAGAAATATTTAAGTACAGAATGGTTTTGTATCCATATACTATTTAATGGATTTGTATATATTTAGTATAAAAGGACACGCATAGATTTATTTATTTGATAGTAGTCCAATATTATACAGTGTTTATCATATCCTAGATTCTTATTCATAGCGGCCGGTTACAATTTTTGGTCTCAATCCACTTCTACCAGTCTGAGATTATAATAATTTGCGTTCTAAAAATACGAAGAATTATTTCAATATCCTATTAATACCTTCCAATATAAAACCAAATGATACGATAAATGTGAAAGTTTGTATGTTTGGATGTCTATTACTCAACTACATAAAGAATTGGATCGGGATTCAGTTTAGCACACAAAGAGCTTATTATGGGATCATCAAAAAACGTGCTATAGGACGTATTGAAAATCGATGTTTCTTATTTACTTTCAAATTATTAATTTCTCTCTGGACCCAATTTCTAAGGTCAACGTCAATCATTTATAGGCTAACTTAGCATGTCAAATGATACATTCTGTACTTACTTTCAATATGTACAAAACAAATATATCAAAATGGTAATAAATGATTAAACATATTGGATATAAGTCTTCTTCCTAGCATTATTCCCGGTATTATACGAGTATTTACTTAGGGTCTGCTTATTACTCTTGTCCGGATTTGACAGGTTACTTGTTTTTACACAGAACGATTGCCATCTGACCTCCGCAACCCTAAGGGCGAACCAGTAGCTCATTGGATAAGAGCAATTTACTTATCAAGAGTTAACGATTATTATCAGATGTTATGTGATAACAACCGGGACCAACAGCTTAACGTGCTTTCCGAGGCACGGACTTTCCCACAAAGACAAACAACCAGACAGAAAAAGATGTTTGTAAGATCAATGCAAACATCTGCCCGAGCGGGAATCGAACCCGCAACCGTCGAGGCTAAAGGCAAACTCGCTACCCGCAACGCCACAACGGTGTCATATTGGACATAAGTATTCGTGCTATACAATTTCTTATCGAAACCTTAACAAAACTATTCATAATATCACAAGGTGAACGGTCGAAATCAACGCGTATAAGGGCTGTGTCAATTTGGCATTGTTTTCGTTAGGGTAACGAGTACAAATAAAAAGGTATAACTGTCGTAGTGGAAAACGCTAACAACGTGAAAATAACAACGCAGGGCTTGTAGTGGTGACGACAAACTAGAAATGGAAATGGTGGGAACTTTGACAATTTGTGATTCCATATTATGATGAACCTTTGTTCTATATTTAGGGGGTTACGGTATTGTATTTTTTTAGATATGTTAATAATATACCGATTACAATCCTTTTGTATTATTATTGCCTATATATTCAGAAAGTTACATCACTACTGTATTACCCGTATAAGTAGAATAGTAATCACAATAGTTACTTAGTTGCCAAATCACATGTAACTATGGAAAGTGTGGTGGTACAGGTTATGAAACAGACATGTATATATATTGGGCTAGTTGAAAAGAGGTATACAAATTATATGTGTCTAGTCCATGTGAAATTATTAAGCGGCGTTGCATTAAATTTAAAAAGTTTTACAAAATATATATCTTTTTAGATAAATAAACAATACACACTCAATTGCCCCACTTAGGATAGTTATATCCTGTGTTCTGGAAACACTGTGATATGGACAAACATACCAAGACCAGAAAACATACCTGTATGGTCAATACAAACATCTGCTCCGACCGGGAATCAAATTCGTGACCTGTGGCGCTTAAGGCAGGTTCGTTACCACTGCGCCACAACGTCTTCGAATTACGTTAAATTAGATTATTCTCAGAGTAATCTTTCGGCTTGAGTAATCTTCTTTTCATTATTCATGTGCTACTCAGTAGAATATTTATAGAACTATATATACATAGCTGATGAAATCTTAACATTAAAATTTTTAGTTTCACATATTTTAAAAGCATTTTTGTTTTAAGCGATCATTATCTATGGAAGAGGTGCTTTTACACTCAAAGGCACGTAATAAACAAAAAGATATGTTAGATTTCGCGGCATCTTTTCAGAATTCATTAGAAAACGTTCTCCGCTACTCACAGCGACTGAATAAAATATAAGCGGAGAATAAAGCGAGCCTTTTTATCTATTAAACGCATTTGATGTTACAAATCTTCGTCGTGAGAGTTTAAATAGTACAAGATTATAAGCGGGAGCGATAAGGTTATGTCAATTTCATTCCCCACAGAAGTTATTCTTGATCAAAGCGTTTTTTAGAAACCCATATACATAATTTTTTTTACCTTAAACAAAATATTTGCATATCTAATTATATCTTCAGTATATCTGATATCAGTAGCATGCCAGTGACGTGAACCCATTTGTGGTGACTTTACAAAAAAACGCCCAACGCAGCTAAAGAAGTTGTTACTTCTAAAAGACACTTTGAGAGACAGGTATTGAGAGATTTTTAATAAAAATGTCTTAAAATTTTCAATGCGATATTAATCTACAATATTAAACTAAACTAAACACTACACTAAACTAAAAACGCTGTCGCTTCTAATTTGACGTGAACTAAAAGGAACCTCATCAGTAAGGAAATGGCTGGCCCGAGCTCTTGCATTAACAATATCACAAGTAAACTTTTGCATTTCAACATGTAAGCCCGTCCTAAATGCATCTCTAAGTTAATTCACGTAAGGAGTGAGTAAAATTAAATCCGCTCGAAGAAATAAACGGATTTACATTATTCCAGAGCTTTGAATTAATTTAGTTTTCACTGCTGTTGAATGCTTACTTTGGATATCATACCTTTATAATATGGAGTAAAAGTTAGAGTTATGCTCCTCCCAACACAAAAAGACCGACTTGACCGGAGAAGTACTAACCTCTTACAGGAAAACGTCGTAAAGTTACACTGTCTGTACTGTTAGGTTTCGTGCGATGAGTGACAGCACCGGAAATCCACTCTCCCTCTCACTCTGTTCTTTTCCTTTTTTTCCAATTCATCGCATCCCTTCTACGTAGTTATGTTACAGTTATTTGTATGTATATTAATTATTATAATTCTAATTATTTTCTCGTTTTTTCTTAGATATAGGTACGTTATATTTTATTGTTATGTTAAATGTATAAAATGTTGTTGTTATTAGTATATTTATTTGACTTAGTGGTATAACTTCAACTGATCTTACAGTCAAACCAATTGTCAGGTTTTGTAAGACTTTAGTATAAAACATATTGTTAATAAATATTGACTTAATAAATAAATAAAAATAAATAAATAACCCTTGGGTTTGCAACGGACATGTGATACTTCAAGTATTGCATCTTCAAGGCAACCCGTTTCAAGTATGCTTGTTCGCCGATCGTAAACACAATATATTAATACGAATACTTCAAGAGTCTTGTCGAAATCTTGTAAGAAATTCTAAGAAATTTAATTCTAACATTCCGTAATAGAATAAAAATGCTCTAAAAACCTAAATAAAAGTCCTAATCCTTCTTTTTGCCAGGAGCGTAGGATACTAGGAGTATGTCACTTATTTTAACATAATATAATATTACAGTAGTCTATATGTATGAAAATAAAATATTTTTATAACGTACTTCAATATTCATGAACTTAAAACCAAACATGAGTTTTAAAATTTTTATATAGAAAGTTAACGTAAAGAACTACGGTATTAAAGATGTAAGAGAGTTGTCGCTAAGGTTTGTTAGTTTAATGTACTTGTAGCTTCAGTTCTGTACGAAAAATAGTAAAATCCCACACTTAGAACACTAAAATCCCAGTAAAATCCCACACTTTCTTTTAAGGGTTTCGTACCCAAAGGGTGCCAACGGAACCCTGGAACTAAGACTCGTCTTCCGTCTGTCTCATGAACCGTAATAGAAAGACTTTTCACAAAATGTGTATTTCTATCGGCGCTACAACAAGAAATACTAAAAATAAAATTAAATCTAAAAATAAGGAAATCTCTATACAAGAAAATTTATATTTTTGACGTTTTTTTTGCTGTATCTGAACTGTAATAGAGAAATAATTGATTTTTTTAAAGATTTTGTTTTAAAGATTTTGATTATCGATATGATGATTGATATTGTGTATTATAACATAAAACTTAATTTAGAAAATTATTTTATCTGTATTTGAACTTCAGAGTAAAAATCTAAACATTCCTTCATTATAAAAATATAGTAACTGCGTTTATAAAACCTTATAGTATAAACTTTGTATTATTACATCTTTATGTCATTGTCTCCGAGAAGTAATGGTTTTCATAAAACATCCCATTTCATACTTAAACTTGACAACCTTTTTTAGAATCAAGAAAATGCGCATTTCTCATGCAAATGCACTGTGTGAAATAGAGCTGTGTCATTCAGGTATACGCCGTAAGTGTGTATTCTGGCTCAGAAAACAGGTCATACACAAAGAATAATAGTTTCAAAAGAATTCAAAGCAAGTGTTCCTGCGGTAAAAGGATTTTGGACGCTTACTCTTGAAACTAGAAAGGGCTCAGAAGAAAAGAAAATTACAACATCAACACACGACTACATACCATAAGTAACGTGCAAGTTAAATCAATTTTATATATGTTATTCACTTTCTCATTTATTTACAGAAACAGAGAAAAATAATCAGAGTTAAAGAATATATTTGATGATTAATTAAGTTAATCTTCAATCATCTGATTATTATTAGGTTAAGTTCTATCAAAAAACCACGCTAGCAAGCGTCAAAAAAAACATTGATCATCTAAAAGTATCTTTCACAGGTTGCCACTGTATCAAATAACAAAATATAATATTGTGTCTTCGAGGCACATTGTTTAGAGCTTAAAATGTCTGTATCATAAAACGTAAACAAAAAAAGGCAATCGCGGACATGCGACCAGACTGAATTGCGCGGAATAGTCGGTTTGCATTTTAATTAATTAAGAAAGAGCGCGCAACAGTCTGTGTTTACGCACGGAGACACCTAGGTAGTACATTCGCATCGCTCGGCTTAGCTGGAAGCCTTACTCCATTAGGAAAATTAATGTTTTGAATTACTCGCGGCCGACCGAGGTGACAGCGTGGGTGAAGACGAATTGCGAGGACGGAATAGTGATGCGAGTGAGGATCGTTTGTGTTATAGATGCAAGTTTCTCTTTCAAACAAGTTTCAAAGGAAGAATATTTAGTTTTTATGGGTATAGGTAAAGTGTTATTCCGAGACAAAGTTTAATTTAAGAGATATAGAAGTTTTTCCCATAACTTTGTTTTTCATATTACTTTTAATAATTACTATGATATTACCAACCTATTTTTGCGGTCGATTTATATTCGTTATTATTTTTAAAGCCCTTAAGATTCTTCAAAACCAAGCTGCGGAACCCTTTAGTTTCAACTGTGCGTGGTCCACAACGCACTTGACTGATAATTTTTATGTTATAAGTTGGCCAGCAAGCGTACGGCCCACCTGATGGTAAGCGGTTGCCGTAGCCCATGAGCGCGCACAACACCATTAGTAGGTGCCACTGACGAATTGCCAACCTCGAGATATACGTTCTTGAATATCCTTGGCCCAGTGATTTCACTAGCCTACACTGCTCTTTAAACCGGAACACAGTAATGGCTAAGCATTAAGCACTACTGTTTGGCGGTAGAATATTTAACACTGCGGTGGTACCTACTTAGCTGGCCTTTCGCAACAAATGACCTACCAGAAGTGTGACTGATTGCTCTGCTGTGATAGGGATTATGCCAACAGCGGGCGATGAGATCGTCACGTCTCGATGCCTATAGTCTTCTATTAAAGTATTAATGTATTAAGTATTATATTAAACTAATAATTTTTAGGGCATTTATTTATTTTAACGTGAAAACAGAAAATTATCTATCTGAGTAAATAAAAAATAATATGATCATAGATACGAATAAGAATACTATGGATTTTTACCATCATTTACATAATGTCAAAACGCGCAAACACGAAACGAATTAGCTCGAACAAAAACAGCCACCCACGAAGGTGTTGTCTAGGCATGTATGCATCAATCTTCACACGGAATGTGACACACCATTATAAATCTCATTGGAGATACCGTCATCCATCAGCGAAAGGAAATGAAGTCCGCAGACAGCGAGACGGCGCAACGTACGTAACGCAACAGCGTAGCATTATAAATTCTGCTGTGGAACTTATCCTAAACTGTTTTGTACCTGAATGTAAACTGAATTTTCTGAACACATTTATCAAAATGGCCGCTTTAATATTGGTGGGGCGGGATATTTGGGACCGCAAGAAACGCAACACACTGATACATTTAATTTACGCTGATTTACAGAGTATATTTTTATTACAGAGTATACTTATAAGGTCGAGCCGGCCTATTTACTATAATTTGCCTGAACAACATTTACATCTGGAAATTCTTTCACACAGCAAAAGCTATAATATCCCTAAGAAATAATTTAAATTTATAGATCAGTGCGAGTGAATTGCGTGCTGAAGTTATTCGTAGATAAAAGTAATTACTTTCATAATATCTTATGAACATCCTCCGATAATATCAGATTACTGTACACAATGTTCTATAACTTTGATGGTGTAATACATATGTACGTATATTTATCAATATAATACAATACGATATAATGCAATGAAAATGGCTAGCTACCCTAATCAGCTTAAATATAGTAATTGGTCTGCATATTAGCGCTCAATCATGATATTGTAGTAATACTATTTTAATGTAAAAACGCCTCGGGCAATCCATTTGCAATATCCGTGATTTCATATTGGTAGCGTCACAAAGGTAACGGTGTGAAGGCAATCGCACGGAAATTGAAACAATATGTCGTGCCGAATAATAGTTAATTAAGTTTTGCCAGATAAAATGAACATTTCGTTTGTCACAATGGTTGAGTAAATGTTGATATAATTATGTCAATCCAGTAACGCTATTGAGTTACCTGTTAATTAGTTTTCGTTGTGTTAACACTAGTTATAGTTCTTAAAAAGTTTTATATAATTCTATAAAATAGAATTCAAGTATTCCGTTTTACTTGACTTTTCGATAAAATTACAACGTATTTCGTTGAAAAAATACTTACTATTGGAGTAGCTAAGTGGCTTCAGCAATATACCTTAGAAGTCTTAAGAACCGAAAACCCTTCATTCACTTTCCAAAAGCCGACACTCAGGTAATTCAATTGCTACGTCCAAGCCCACCTTCACTGCAGGCTTGGGGAAAATTTTCTTAAAAGGCTGTCCATAAGGAGCTTCTGGGAGCACGCAATCGTTATTTATGCATTAACCTGGCCGCCTTCCTAATCGGTCCCTCAGGCCTGATGCCTTCTCGCATGATTTTATTTTGCCACTTGCCCACATAAAGCCCTCTCCCTAGAACGAGTTTTGACAATGTATCTGTGAGCGTGAGCGATATCGTAATTGTTTTACGTGCCTAGAATTCGTTTTTCTATTTGAGTTTCTGAGGTTAAGGTTGTTAATATATTTTGTTAGAAAAAGGTAAAATGACTCTTGTTGCTTGAATAATTCAGTCCACAAACGCTTCGATGATGGAAGAAAATAGTAACGGGACGAAAATCTCTATTCTTTTTATGGAATTTAGTTAGTAATATACAGATATTTTAGTGTCAACCGAATACAAAAATGTGATTATGATTTTTTTTTTAACTTGATATCTTTAGTATTTTTGAACTGATTTTGATGAGTCTTGTTTTGCTGAATAGAATGCACTTCCAAAGTGTTTCCATAAATTTAATTTTGTAATAAATTTGGGATCGCCTGATTAAGGCTCTGAAAATAAAGAGCTCTTCAAATAAAAACAAAAATAAGTACAAAAGACATCCACATAATTTTTGTGGAACCTCAGGGCTCAGGTAATTCAAAGCAGGTTAGTCATTTTCATCATCATCTCAATTACTCAGTACATTACATCCATTAGGATAGTAATATCCTGTGTCGGAGGTCCGGTAACATACTCAGTGACAAAGACAAATACACCCAGACCGGAAAACATGCCTGTATGGTCAATACAAACATCTACTCCGAGCAGGAATCAGGTTCGCTACGTTGCGCCACAACGTCGTTAAATTGAATTAACGTCCTTAATTGTATTTTGCTTAAAATAAAAAAAACAAACAAATTTTAAGAGGTCGGCTAGGTAGGTACCACTACAGTGTCACTTATTCTACCGCAAAGTAGTATACTGTGTTTCACTTTGAAGGACACTGTGACTATAAACATTTTTGGGAAAAGGGGATTTAGGAACCAATATCTTAAAGGTTCAATATGGTTCGCTTGTTGGCAACGCGTGAGTGACACCTACAAATGTACCATACATTGCATGTTACAAGTGCTCATGAATGTACCATACATTGCAGGTTACGACAACCGCTTGCCATCAGGTAAATCAAATGCTTACTTGCCAAGTTATTGCTATTAAAAATGCTGTTGATGCATAAATTTTACATTATACACGTTGATGAAAAGGTACAGTACCAAAGAATATTCACTGACTAACTAAAAACAAACAAAACTCATTGCTTGGAAAATTTACATTCACGTTTAATATTTTCTTATTGAAAGGCATGAAAAATAGAGAATGCTTGCGTTTGAAATGTCCATCAAAGAGGACGAATTAACCAATAGAAAAAGAAATGTTTTCCTTTGAAAATATTATATTAAAGAAAAATCTTTTCAACTTTGTGGCTTTCAGGTTGTATTTATTATTAAAATACTAAAATAGAGTTAAATGATCTTAAAAGATATTTCCTAGTCCCAAAAGTTCTTTGATAAAAAAATCAACCACTTAGGCTTATCGCAGACAAGAGGCGAAGTATTTGTTTTATAATAAAAAGGTGAAATATCTTTTCTGCACACAGATTACCATTACTTTATCTATTTCTTTTGTGATCATATAAAATTATAGCTACATGAAATATTTTGACTAGATTATTTTTAATGCATAATGTTTGCATGATAAGAGACTTCCTTGAATATTAGTGGTATTATTGGTACTGATAACGCCATCATGTCGTTGGATTGTGTGTAAAATAGTATTTTTACACATCTTGTGACTTAGGATAATATTCTACTACCGCTAGAAGTCAAGCAGTAATCATTAATGCCAATCATCTTGGCAAACTATACGCAAGTATGCGAAGCAACACAAAGAACGACGCCACAGGACTTTAGTTTAGGAATCAGACATCCTAATTTATCGCGGACGAAACCGCAGATATAAGCTTTTATTATGTAAAACTATAAACTATACATAATTTAACTGAGAGAAAGCCACACAACTAAAACAACAACAACAGTAGTTCTAATTGCGTGTCCTTTTATTTAGATCAGGTTTATTTTTTAATTTGTACTAAATCTCTTTTTCTAAGGTTTACAATTACCCTTATTACTACTAACCTGTACATCTGAGGTGCCTTTACCGGGATTTTAACAAATCCATAAGCACTCTTTGAAAGTTGTAGAAGAAAAGAAAATAAAAACAAGGCTTCAGTGGTTTACGGCTAAATGTTTTCTTTTGGCGGAACAAATTGGATAACCCTGTTTTTTGTAACATCACTTGGACATTGAGAATTAATTAATAAAAGTTTGAATAATTTAATATTGAAAAAAAACCTAAAAGTTAATGAAAATTGACAAAATGTCTAAAAAAATATTTGGACCATTTTAGTGGCAAAACAACGTATGGTCCCCCTCAACTGGTTAATGACACCTATAAAGGCAGCAATACTTATCAGAAGTATCATATATGTATAATTATAATGCCAACCCTATGGTAAGATCATAAGATAGTAAAGAGGCCGTGTAAGAGTTATGATGTCCATAGCAAATGCTCGTCTAATGAAACACAATAATATGGAATATGGTCTTTCCTGATCAAGTCGGACATTCGTGCCAAATTATTATAGCTTTATATTAAGATTTATATGAAAATGTAGAGCAGATACTCGCACTTATATTAATAAATAAAAACCCGTGATTCCCCGTGAGCTGCATCTGCAGTTTGATCCCAGAGCTAAAGTCTAAATTGTACATAAATAAATAAATAAATAAACGCTACACAGTCAACAGCTCCCATTAGGATAGTTATATCCTGTGTCGGAGGTCCGGAAGTATTCACAATGACAAGGATAAACACATAAAGACCGGAAAACATGCCTGTATGATCAATACAAACATTTGCTCCGAGCCGAACCTGCGACCTGTGGCGCTTATGGCAAGTTCGCTTCCGCAGCACCACAAAATCGTCAAAATTTTATTTCATGTAAATACTAATGATAGTATTGATATTAAAATGTCTGCGTGGACCACTTGTAATGATTGTTTGCTATTGATTTGTGACACTATTTTTTAAAAGTTCTATGTTTATTGGAATACAAAAAATAATATCCTTTATTGTTAGAATATAATTTGTATTGTGAATAATTCTTTTACCTAAAGTAACCAATATATATGAAACTCGAGGGTCAGGAGTAAATTACACCAATAGAGACGACCACTGCGGTCGGCACAAAGCGTCCATACATTCGTTCCAATAATTTATATATCGTATGTTAGTTACATGAACGCAATATGAACAAGATTGTTTTTGTAAAAAAATATTTTTTCTAATAAATATAGATTACTGAAATTGAAAGTATTTTATAATAAATTTGAATTTGAATAATTGTAATGGTAGCAAGGCCTTGCTGTTTTACTGTTTGACACATAGCCGGTTCGAGTATTCAGTGTCGATGTGAAGGAGCAGTATCGCTGCTGTTGCGTTCTGTTGGATGAGTGGGAGCATCGAATGCCCAAGCGGTACTCTTATTTTATTTGTACACAGAGGCTATGGTAAGGTACTACTTTTCATAAGGCAGGTGTTTTTTTTTTTTCGGAATGTGTTTGCTGTTGGCCCTACTGGCCTTGACAGGCAGGTGTTTGCTACTTTGGTTGTATGACATAAAAAAAATTAATTTAAATCGTCAGCCTAATAGTTTGATGTATGAATATGTATGATTATTCATTTTCCGCGTATGCGTTTAGGTGATAAGAAGCTAGAAAATATCTATCACAGTTTTCTTCATGCTTTCATGTGTCTGTCTTAAGTTTAAAGTCAAGTTTGAGAGTTGATCTATCGAATAATTATTATATTCATATTGTTGATTTATTAAGAATTTAAAACATAGAGATTGAGTTATTTCTTATTAAATTTATAACCGCATAGTCAAGTTTAATAAACAGAAGAATAAATAAGCAGTCATAAATCGGAAATCTTTCATCAATAAAAGTAAAAAACACCGCTCGGACCGGTATGATTGTATTAGTTCCGGGAAAAAACGGCGCCCGTTGGTCCTGAGACAGAAAAAATCAGCAATCCAACGATCATATTTTATGTGCTGGCCATCCTGTATTGATTATTGTGAATTGTGGTATTTGAAAACCAGATTGTCAAATAATTAAAAAATATATGAACTAAGTTTTTTTTTTTTTATGTTAGAAGTTGGCAAACAAGCATACGGCCCACCTGATGTTAAGTGGCTGCCGCGGCCTATGAGCGCTTGCAGCACCATTAGTAGGTGCCACTCACGCGTTGCCAACCTCGAGATATTAGTTCTTAAATCTCGTTCGCCCAGTAATTTCACTAGCGTACAATGCCCTTCAAACCGGAACACAGTAGTGCCTAAACACTACTATTTGGCGGCAGAATATTGGACACTGCGGTGGTACCTACCTAGCCGGCCTCTTGCAACAAAAGACCTACCACCAGTGTGACTGATTGCACTGGTGGAATAATCTCTGTTGTGACAGAGGTTATCCCAACAGCGGGCGATGGGGTCGTCACATCCCGACGCCTTTAAGTATGTTAGCTTTTGTTTTAGTCTGTGTGGAATTTGCAAACTAGATATCAAAACGAACAGCTTTTAGAGAGGTTTACTATATCTATTGATTTTTATGTGTTTTTATTTCTTATCTGTTCATTTTCGCAAACGGAAAAAATATTGCGTAAGTCTCAAATATTAAAAACAGCCGAGATAACTTCTTTTGAAAAGGAAAATACATAAAAATTCTACAATATAAAATAATAATTATTGCTAAGTGATTTGTATAAAAAATAGTAACACGAAAAGAAGTGTCAAAATATAATAAAAATAACGTTTCCGGGACGTTTAAATAATAGCCTAATAAACCAGTGTCTTCTAGGTGCTTGGACAAATTCTCGGTAGAGAACTTCATCCACATTACATACCGTGAGCCATTTTTCAACTCAGCGGGCGGTACGCTAATAGCGAAGAGGTTCTATCGTTTCCCATTTGCTTGAATCTTGGTAGGTCGGATATTACTGACCCTAATACACGACTTAACTTTTGTTACTGACTTTCAAATTATATACGATATTAACGAGGCATTTTATAGAGAGCTGTTTCTTTATACCATAAAGGTGGCAAAAACGACCTGCCTTTTGTCCTTGTCTCTCCGAATGGTCGGTAAGCAATCCTTGCCGGCTAGAAATCTGGGTTGAGAAAGAGGGATTGAGGCAAGTACGGCTTAAAGTTCGTGGTTCTGTTCGACTCCAGACGCTGCAATTTTAGAGAGAGATACACGATCGAAGGGCTTGGCATTAATTTGTAGTTTGACGCATAAACTACCACGTACTCCACCTCAGCATGTGCAAGAAAAAGGATTTTGTAAATGCGCAATTATTACTAAAAGCAAAGAGTATATAGTAATATAACTATACCAAAAATATATCAAAAGTATTAATTTTACAAGTAAACGGTAGTTAAACTACGTTGTTACTCTGCTTTAATACTGTTCATTTTAAGTACATGTGACATGTAAGTTATGAACAACTTACATACTTAGTTCTATTATCTGCTTAGTAGGCATCAGACAACCTGTGCCATTTAGATCCTATTGCGAGAGACTAAACTTAAATCAACTTTAATCACGACACCTTGTTTTATAAATACTCTATTGCTATGGCATAGAATTCAAAATCGCATAACCATTTTAACACATAGTTTTGTAGTTTCTGCAGAGTAAAGTTCAAGTGTCGAAACATCGAGTTCTCAGTCGAGTTTCATTCGTAAAGTTTACGACTAACGTGTAGTCTCACATTTAGACTGTGTTTTAGGTGTTCTGATATTCCTATTAGTCTAACTTTATCTATATTATGGTTGTCATCTTATATAATTATGTAAAAACATTATTTAGTTATAACTTCATATTATATGGGTTACTGCTTTTCAGTAGAAATATGCTATATTCTTTTCTTTAACTTTAACTATCTCGTAGATCTCTCTTCCAATTACATTAAGAGTAAAAAGTAATGAAATTCCTTTGAATAAATCTGTAATTTAAATTTATATTACTAGACATATTAAAATATGAACAGGAGAATTGTATCATTTCTTTGTATGGCAAAAACCATTTTGTCTTTATAAGATACAAATTATATTTCAGCAGCAACAAACGTAACCGCACATTTAATACGTCAAAGAGAGAATAGCAATAAACTGAGATACACACGTCCTAAAAAATCTTTCCTATTAGCGTCTGACATTAGCGTCGTAATAATAAAACTCTAATATCACCGTACATTCTCCGTCCCGATTCCTTCCTTTATTAGCAAACATCCGGGCTTTACGCAGACGACTTTTTTATTTCCGCTTATCCGGGAACTCGGCTGTTATATTTTTTGAGACGTAAAATATTTTATGCCACGTCCCAGACTTGACGTGACAATTAAGATATTATTACGAAGAATGTATGGTATAATATATTTTTTGTATTCCTGTTATTTTTTGGGATCGCAGTCTTCCGACTTTGCTTTTAAAATGTCAGAATTGTTTATGAAAACTTAGACATCCCGTAGATTTGATAAAAGTGAATGTGAATTTTAGCAACATTTCGTAAAATGTGGTTAAGTTTCTTAATGACGTTATGTTTAAGAGGAGATATATATACATATATATATAGAATATATATAATAAATAATATGAAGCAACCGAAATTCATAACGAGCTTCATGTATATATAAACAAAATTAATAAACCGCATCAAAACCTACAAAGACCGATAACTGTTTGCCATTTAAACCAACGTAAAGGTGTATTCGTTGCTCCTTTAGGTTGTCGGGTCTTTTATGAAGCAATCACGTCACCTTTGGCAAACTTTACGTTCACTTTGAATACGTACAATTACGAGGCAATAGCTCGCTTCGTACTGTTTCAGGTATAGAAAAAATCCATTTCAATTTATGTATTGTAAATTATTTTTCTTATTGAAAACAAACCAATTTTTAAATACATCTCTATCTTCAGTGAATGACATTATTGTATATTAATGAGAAGCGTTGGAGAATAAACTAAAAATTTGTTTTTTTTTTAACAGTCAAATGCCTGATCAAAAGCAGTGACTGTAGTCTATGTTAACTAGCGATTGCAAGAAAGCAAAATAACACAAGATGCATCACCGTATATTCGTTCTAAAATGAAAGGTAGAATGAAATACGAAAAGAAAAGGGCAGAGCCTGACTCAGCGAAGCTGCAACTCATCCAAGGAAACGTATCAAAACGAGCACTGTTATATTACTTACATATTCCTCTTTTGTATATTGAGGGGGCAAAGGGGTAGGAGGCACATCTGATTAAAAGATAACATTGCCACCCATGAACATCTGCAACACCAGCAGGCATGCAGGTACATTGCCTTCCTTTTCTAAAGATACAAACTGGTTATTCAGTGGCTGACTTGGACACGTGGCTCACGAGCAGTCACTTCACGAGTTTTCACTAACATACGGTGGTAGTACTAACAAGACGGGCATTTCAGCTTTACCATTAGTAAAAAGGGTAGTATATTGGCATATTCATGTCGAATACAGCCTTTACTAAAGCTAAGCTTTACTTTTCTGTGTGTGATATTATTATTTTAATTCTAAGTAGATGAATTCACAGCCACAGCCTACTCTATTGTAATACCTTAATCTTGAATTATTTTATTATGTATAAGAATACATTTATCTACTATTAATATGTCAACAAAACCGTTATAATTCTTACAAGATTAAAACATGGTCAATTTTGACCCGAAACTTCGGTGCTTTTCGGCGCTTTATACCAATTTAATATGGCAGGTTAATACGTCGTGATTAAGATTCTCCCTAGACATTTGCATAGAAACTAACTTACCAAATGCAAATATATCCATTTCTACTCATATTATAAATTTTATATCGTGCCTATGTATCCGCAATCTACTAAATATTATGCCAATAAGAGTGTGTGTGACTGACCGTGTCTGTATATATGAGTTTGTTAATATAATTATGTTAAATGAAATTTTTTGCTTCAGTCATGAAACAACAAACGTAAATAGCGGTTGTATGTCCAATAGTCCATGCTATAAAATAGATTTTTATCAACCGATGAAACATTTCTATCATTCGACATTTTTACTTAATATCTAAATTAAATGTAACCTTAATTACATCTAGGTAAACGAAAAGTGTCAAAACATGTCAGATAAAGGCTCTAAAAAGCTTCATCACAAAAGACTATCTGTTAAATTAATAGTGAACATTTTTGAAATATTTCAGGTGTCAGAAACCAGATCTGTAACATGTCGAGTGTGGAGAGATTTTTGAGTATTGAATGAAACCGACCATCGCCACGTCACGTTCGGTTGCAAACAATTAAACCTTCCGATGCCGTGGCGCGGAGCGACAAGCGAAAAAAAAGAACTATCTATATGTATGCTTTATTAACATCAAAGTGACAAATTATTCAGATCGAATGAATCATTCCTTCATTTCGCTGTCATTTTGATATCACTTAATTGAAATAAATCAGTTAAAAACATTCGATAAATCTAGATAAATCTATTCAGTAATCTTTTACACAGTTTGTTATTTAAAATTGTCTTTTAATTGTCTGTTACAATTCAATTTAATTTCATCTTAATTTTTGTCGTATTATTCTTATAATAAACTTCTAACACTATTTTTAATAATTCAGAAAGACAATTCTTAAATAGCTTGTAACATTTTAGATACCACTTCGTAAGCACGTTTAAACATATATTCTCGGTTTTAATGAAATTTATGAAGCAAAATGTGCCTACGAGCAAGCAGTACATCTTAATTAATGTGAGGTACAACAAGTGAAATGAATGGCTTCAATACGGCATTAATTACGAAATTATGATTAAAGTTGCCGTCTTGTGAAACTAACGAGTCTTTCAATAATATGTAATCACGTATTTAATATCGTGTTTATATTTTCTGACTACCTTTGCCTGTGGCGACGGTTGTATTATCAAACTTTTATAGTCTCAATTTTATGTATGTCATTATAATTGAAACTATATGTTTTAAATATACTATTTTGTTCATTTAAATGTTATAAAAAATATAGTATAACGGATGGTATAAAGTCGAAAAGCATAGATAACCTTACATCACACAATTACATTAGCAAGTAGTAAAGAGCATTTCCGGGCGGAACCACTCTTAACCGGTTTAGACTGGACGTAGCCGGTTTGCGCCAGTACTATACAATGTAGCAGATGCGGGAGACTTAATTCTGTTCCTTGGTCTCTGAATGCCGACATCGTATGGAGTAAGATTAGTTTAAAGACGTCTGGCGCTTAGGATTTCTAGAATAAAGTTTCGAATTATAATATATATTTTTAATTTACCAAAAATATGTCAAATTTTTATTCCAAATTTATGAATTTAACAAAATTAAAATATTTGTCTATATTAAAATTGATTTATTAATTGTTATCGCAACTTCATGAGCCATGAATGAAAATCATTTGATTGTATTGTTATATCTCTGGCTACCATTATCACAGTGAGAATAATACCAGATCTAAAATATCCATAAAGCCCTGGGTTTACGTATCTTAATCAAAATTATGTCGAAATTAATATGTTTGAACCACATAAAAATGTTAAGAAAAATGCTAATGTGAGAAAGTCGATAAATTATTCTTATTACACCAGCAAAAAAAATAGATCTAATTGCACAAAAACAAGCCGCAACATATTAGAAGTAGGATGTCAATAAGCGTCACATGGTACACATACGCTAGGTACGATATAACAGGGCACGCTGTAATGAAGGCGAACCCGGTTAGTGGGGCCGTCGGGCGGAACAATTGCATCTTCGCAAGCGACGCCCTCGGATCCTACATACGTTGTATAGTTTACCATGCACTCGGGTGTAACACTCGGTAATTTTCGCAGAATTTTGGGTGCGAAAACTTGCTAAATTTCTTGCTGCACGTGAGTGTTTGCAAAGCTTTTATAAGTTAGGTAATATGCGTATACTTCATAGTTTCAGGTTGAGATTGCAACAAATTAATATGGTGCTATATTTGCAATTTTAGAGTATGTGACAGATACATATTTCATTTATTAACTACTAGTCATTAAAGTAAATTAACGCTATTTGAAATTTTTACAGAAAAACTTCTTCGATGTACTGCTGCGTAGTAGTTAAGGAATAATTAAAAGGTAACATAACATATCATTTTTCTAATACTTTCTTAAACACAACACAACAAAAAACAGAGAAGAAAACTTTTATAATAGGTCTGTTGAAATTTGTGTAGTTTGGAATAAAACTACAGAAAAATATTGAATACAGATATGAGATATACAAATTTCATAGTTTACTCTTTCTCCTGTTGTTGGTATTCTTTGTCGTCAGATTTAAGGGTGACGTACAACTTTCATAATGTGTCTGTGTTCGTACTTTTCTTCTTATATCGGAATTGCTTCTCGTTGTACATATTCTTAGTATGAATTATTGGTAGTATCCTATTATATTCTATTCTTATTGGTGTACTTTCGTCAATATTGTTTTCCTTCAATAATTAATTTCTGATCAAATATCTTGCCTCTGTCTTGTTCTTGGCCAGTGTCCGGCATTGTATTTTTAAATTTAATTTCGTAGCTGACATTATAGAATTTGTTTCGAAACGTCATTTGCAAAATTAATTTTAGTACCACGACTTTATTGAATTGATTTCTTGTTTTGATGTTTGTTTGTATACCAAAATAATACAGAGGATTTTTACTAGCTTCGTTAGTCTCTTTTATTAGATAAGTAAAGTATGCGGAGTATTTATTGTAATAAATTGAAGTCTTCTTACATCATCACAGTTATCGGCATCACATTTCTGTTGCCGCTCCTATTATAATAACCGTCTAAATATTTCGACTATCTGGATCAAAGTATACAATAAAAAAATATAATTATCATAAGAATAAGACTAGCCACAAGAAATTAACAACAGGTTCTCTCAGATAATATGTAAATGCTGTGTATTTTGAAATTCGTAAATAATCGCTCAAAATTTGCATTATAAAGCAATACTGAATTTCTCCTTCAATTTTTGATGCAGCGGCGTCTTAAATATGACTAAGACAATAATTGAAATTAGATTTACATTTGCAACATGCATAATTTTCTACGATAAGTCTTAGCAAAAAAAAAGGTATAAAAATAAACAGTTTCCTAAAATAGTTATACATCAAACTTTTTTAAGGTATAGGTCTTTTAAGGTGACATAATATAGACTAAAATGACCGGATCTATCAAGCTGTGAATTTAAATCAATTGAAAATATTGAAACGAATTAGTAAATATAATATAATTTTAAAGAGTTTTGAAACCAAGCGATCAAACAATAAAAACGCAAGCGAAAAAAAAGATTCCATTAAAAATTATGTAAAAGCAATAGAATAGGACAGGAAAAACCCTTGACATTATGAACATGTTTGACTCAACACAATGCGTCTAAATCGAGGCGCTTCCGATATGGAATCAATTTTGCAGAGTCACCGAACTGATTTATTGAGTTCCGGGACATAGGTGTTAGGGGTTCTGAAAGTATTAATACTTTATTAAAGCATCAAAACTTTAAGAGGCAAAAACATATTAATATTTGTTAGTTATTATTGAGCGTGTCTAGCTAAGGTTAGAAGCTAGCAATTTATAAATGCAATACAGATTAGATTTAATATCAAGTATATCATTTTTGTTGTTGTTGTTGTTGTACTTAGGTTTGTTATTCACGCTTGAAGTTATGATTATGTAAAATATTGCTCATTCAGATTAGGTGACATTCATTTTGACCTTAACATTCTAATATTTCCTATTATTTTTAATGTGAATGTTTCTGAGGATGTTTGTCACTCTTTCAAGTAAAAATTACTGGACAGATTTTGATGAAATTGGGTACACCCATAGCTTATTACCTAGATTAACATTAAGATATTTTTATCCAGTAGAATGTGGCGTTCCCATTTAACAATAATAATAATAATAATATATATAAAGTATAATATTACAAACAAATTTAAAATAGTTTAAAAGAAACAATATTGTAATACGAATGCAAATGCGAAACCTAAGGAAGGAATTATACATTTTGTATGAAAAAACAAGAACACTGCACCTTGTATCACTAAAGCTACTCTTTTTTTCTTTCAAAGTTAATTATGCACCATAACTTGTTTTAATTTTTTCTTAATCGCCAATGGAAGAAACTTTCTGAAGTACTTTTAAGATAAAACGTATTTAACCATAAGACTTAAGATTTAAAGTGGCTCTTTCAAAACTGACTTTTGTAAATGCTTAAAAGAAATCTAACGGAATCACTTTTTTCCATTTTAAGAATCGTTTCAATTTATCTTATCGATATAAGACATTACTAATTATTATTGTTATAAGATTTTATTCGTACGTTTATACACCGTCCTCATCAAAATTATGATAAACAAATTGCATCAAAATATGACTGCTACCGAGAATGTAGTGTCTCTATAAAAAAATATATTTTATTTTTTGATTTTAATTTTGAATTCTCTTTGAAAAGAAAAAAAAAATTAAATTTTATTCTTTTTAGTTACGAATTTAACAAATGCACTAGTCGCCACTACGATGTGCTAGGGAACCTTAGCATCTTCATTTCTCAGAGATGCCATCATCAGATCCTGGTTTCATTATCATACAAAACATCACTCTTCGGATATTTCCTTTCCAACAAAAAAAGAATCATCAAAATCTGTTTATAAACGACAAATTATCCAAGAACGCACAATTCGAATTCGAATTGAAAACCTCCTCCTTTTTGGAAGTCGGTTATTAAAAATGGTAGGTAATTCTCTACAATATTGGCCACTTAAAAATATATATAAAACGAATGAGCCGATTTCCTTAAAAAAAATTGTTGCACGTCCCCAGCTCGCCATTCACTTGTACACGGAGAGTTCTTTCCCGTCCATCAAAATAACGTGCTCCCATTAGTCACGTCAGTGCAACTTTCTTCTTATTTGATTTCCTTGATCTCCTTCAAGTAACTGCGGATATTTTTATTGGGCTATATTTTATTGAGAAGTTTACATATTATCTAGGATATTATCTTTATTTTTCGATGTGACTAGCAAGCAAACATACAACCCACCTGATTCAGGTAAGTAGTTGTTGTAGCCTATGATCTATTGCAACAGCATGCATTTGTAGGTGTCAGTCACGCGTTGCCAATCTATAGATATATGTTAAATCTCTTTTGCCCAGTAATTTAACTAGCTACAGTGTCGTTCAAACCAAAATACAGTGTAATGCTCGGCTGTAGAATAAATGACACTGCGATAGTACCTACGTAGCCGGCCTCACGCAATAAAAGGCTTAGATCAGTCAATTTTATGATAAAACCTATAAAGAAATCCTGTAGCAATAATTGTAGATACATTCAATTATTCTTCATTTGGAAAGCAGAACAGAATGAAACCATTAATTTAATGGTGCTACCGATAATCTTATTCAGGCTAAGAGAAATCCAGTTTAATTTTACTTTAGAACGTCAAATTGAACCTAACCGGGGGCGTCGAATGACTTAATGGTATTTCAGTGTTTGCGAACCGTTCTAGTCTTGGTTCTAGCTTTCACTTTTAATCTAAAGTCTCGGCTTATTGACTATTTTCTCTTGAAAGATTGTATGTTATATAAAAAAGTTTCATCGTATCTATGTGTGTATTTATTCTTATTTTATTTTTTCTACAATGTAATAATTAAAAGATATTCCTTTTTTCTTTCGATATAATTATCTTCTATTCTATTTCCTTAACGATGAAAACAAAGCCAAAGGTAGCAAATAACTGTAGATATATAAATTAAAAATGTATTAACAGTTCTATTATTTAAAGAATTCTGGCACTTTCACACTCGATAGAATATTGGAAGCTCGGAGCGAGATAGTTGATTTAGACGTGAAAATACAGCCTAAGTTCTCGTTCATATCTTACAGCAACAGGTTACTTATGTCGTGAAATATTTTTATCCCTTGTAATGTATCACTCTTCTAGTTCGACCAATCTTCAAGTGCTGTCCGCGGTAGAACCTCGATATCGATTATACCTGACCCCAGTCGGTATTTCAAATATTTGTCCTCGCGTTATTTATTACATCTCGTGTTAGGGCGTGATATAAGGATTTTATTGGTTCTGTTACCTTTTCGATTTTAATTGAATCGTTAAGTTCGATTCGTTGATTTGTTGGATGATCGCAAATAATGTTCCTCGAGAGATGAAATTTTAAATTGGTTCCATTAATTTTTATGCTTGATATATTTCATTGTTTTATATTACATTATATAATATAATATTTTTTAACTTTGAACAATAACTAAGCATTTTCAGTGAAGAGTTATGAATTGTAATCGATATTGTGTAAGTCAGACTGTAACAGCTCTTAAAACTTTAAGACGAAACTAATGATCTCAAATCGAGTCCTTATTATGATAAACCTATCTTTTGTAGTTGACAACTTTAAATTTAAAAAGATTCTTGTCTCTATATAGATCCCACAGCTCGTTGATATTATCAATATTTATGTTTGTAGGTTTGTTCGAGTTTTTCTCTGTACCTCTATCTACTCCCAGCCGTTGGTAGCCCTTGGTCACGGTAAGTGGAAGGGGGTGCTTGATGTATACTGCTATAATCATATAGCATATATATTAGCACTGAGCGTATGATGTATTTTGACCCAGGTAGCGTATACTATTGTTAGAAATAATGTTGGCGGTAGATGAAAAAAAAATACAAAAGTAAAAAACACCGTGGGATGAGTTCTACGCATTCATTTTGTTTGTGGATTTGCGTTGAGCGGTCTTAGATTCAATTTAACGTACATAAGACATTTTGCTTTAAATAATCATCTAATGTATTTATTTAGTAGTATTTATAGTTTGTGTTGGAAAGATCAGTAATTTTGATTGCTCATCGATTTTTGTGTATATTTCGATTATTTGTAAGACTTTACAAAAACTCTGCTCACTTCTGATTTCTAAGAATATATAATATATTTTTATATTATTAAAATAGTTTATTTTGCTTAGTAGGTTTTTTTTTTTTTTCAAAAAGTAATAACAAAAATAAAACGGTATTATATTAGTATAGCACAACACTATTATACGTCAGTATACGTCACGAGAAGTACTATTCGGAATGAGATTGTTCGTCTACTACACATCTTATTCTCGACTAAGGAAATATTGAGAGTCATTCTGTTATTATATTCCAACAAAGAAAACAATAGTTCGTTCGTGTGTGTGTTCCAGGCCACATGTTGCCGATTCGGCTTACGTCATTTCGTTATATTAGCGTCAAATACGAAAAAGTCAATTCACTATTTCACTCGGGTTTCCTAGAACATTATAAAACTCGATTTTGTTACGAACATGACCCATGTCTAGTGTTTATGCGAATTATTTGCGACGTTTAGGGTTAAACTCTGTCTCTTAATATTTTTTATTCTTATTTTTATGTATAATCTGTTCTAATATTGTAAAAGGATCGTGACACTGAATTTGTTTTAATATTTTTGTTTGACATTTATTCCATAGCGTCTTGGATTATTATAAAATATTATTCATGATATTATGAGTACTTTGAATCATGGTTTACAATTTCAGAAAAAGTTGCGGTAGTGCCGGTAGAGAAAAAAAAATGGAAAAATATCAACATTATAAGTTTTGGAGTTCCTGAAGAAAATACCTTCTACAATGTAATATGACGTGCCCATAATGGATGTGGTTAGGGATCCAATTCTATGCCTGTTATCATCACACTCCATCAGGATTTATTTTCTGACACTTACCTGTAAAAGATAAAAATAAAATAGGTTAATAGGTGATTATAAAATAATTAGTTAAATATTTAATTATATTATTAGAAGTTTGTCAGGGTTGCAAAATTTAGGTAGTTTATAAATTTAGGTAGTTCTTTTTTTGTCAGGGTTGCAAAATTAATAATTAATTTTTCAAGTATTAGAGCCAATACCTATTATAATTATATGGACAGGCGCTTCTATACAAACAATAATTATGTCCTAAGATTCGCTGGTGCTCTTTCGTAAGTTCGCAATAACGCAACGAAAGGAAGTTAGTCATTAACTTTCAACATAATCGTCGTATAAAGCTAGCGTGAGGCTAACTTCGATTTATTATATTAGTGTGAATTTAGGAAGGCCGACCTTGGTTTATAGTCCGTGGTAGGTCACTGGTGGTAGGTCTTTTTGTTGCAAGAGGCCGGCTAGGTAGGTACCACCGCAGTGTCAAATATTCTGCCGCCAAATAGTAGTGCTTAGGCATTACTGTGTTCCGGTTTGAAGGGCACTGTACGCTAGTGAAATTACTGGGCAGACGAGATTTAAGAACCAATATCTCGAGGTTGGCAACGCGTGAGTGGCACCTACTAATGGTGCTGCAAGCGCTCATAGGCTACGGCAACCACTTACCATCAGGTGGGCCGTATGCTTGTTTGCCAACTTATAACATAAAAAAAAAAACATTATTAAAAAATAGTACCTAAGTCAATGACTACATTACATATTTGTATTATAAGATACCCTTTTATGCCAAAGCAATAATACAATATACATATTTATTGATCTGTGATCAACCATAAATTATTTTGTAACCATCTATGTTTATGCCACCTATTGTTTAGCAAGTAATTTTTAAATTAAAGAACGGTTTTTTACATTTTATTAATAATGATTGACACAGAGATGCCATTCTCAGAGAATAGGTTTTTAAGTTAATGTTGATGTTGAGGGTCAGGTCGAGGCCGACCATTTGTGCTGAGAACAGCATGGCTCTGCTACTCGTAAAGTGTGTTTAGTGTAAAAAATCTTTCTATAAATAATTATGTTCGTCATAAAACAAGAGTAAATTCTAAATACCTTTTTAGGATTTAAATAAACTTCTTCTCAAGTTAAACGATGTAATGCGTGAATGAGACAGATATATCTATCGGAAGCTCAAACGAAGGAAGTGCATAGCGGCGGAAACGGAGGTTGGTTGCAATTTGCGCAGTTGACTCTTAGTCTAACACTGATATACACAACAAGCAACCATAAGTACCATATCTTAAAGTTGATAATCCAATAAATGAGAACTAGTTTGAAGCGGTAAAGTTACATCCGATGTAGAACCTTAACGTGCTAAGTTTAAAGTTTATAGTTGAACGAATGTCAGTTCATGTGGCTCACCTATATTGTAACTTGTGCCAAACTGAGTAAAGCGAGTTTGCTAATAGCAATAACTTAATACATTATAGTGGACCAGAAAGCAACAAAAAGTTAAAAGGCTGAGCGTACAGTTTCAGTTTGGTGAGAGGTTCTTTTGTGATCGGAATCTTCAGAAATTCAGGTTGTTTAATTATAGTTTATTGAACCGATAACATGAAATTATATTTATGGAGAGACTGTTTAGGTAGTTTTTTATTTAATTAACGTTGTAATTACAGTAAACGTTATAAAATGAAAAAAGTAGTGGATTTGTGTTTCCATTATAATTTAATAAAAGTTCCACGACATGATGGTTAATCAAAATATTTTTGCAAAGCGAAGCCTTAGACGACATTTGAGTAATTTAGGTTGTGAATATACTTAAATATTTTACTAAGAAAAAATCGATTATTATAAGTTTATTCATATTTTTTAAATCAAAAAATAAAGTATAATAATAAAAATAATAATAATTAGGTCTTCAATAGGGTAGTAATATCATGTGTTATAGGTTCGTAATCGCACAAAAACACATGCATTTCCTATAATGCAAAATATTTATTAAAACGTATCAAAGCATAAGCTTTGTATTATTTACTATAAAATAATTCAATACCGAAGCTCCATTGAAACTCCTGAAATTCCGAAGCCCCAACCCCGTGCCATTGAATGAAAATGCAATTTTCAAAATACTACAATGGCGCGAGGTCCCATTGTTGACGTTAAAACCCTGTTCACTATACATGTCCGTCACGCCGATACAACGTTTAATTATGTCACGTTGAAATCTGTTTAAGCAGATTTGCGCTCGCTACTGACACTGTATTGTCCTATACGTAAATATATGTACCTGAGTGATCCTAATTTAGAACAAAGGACGAATTTTAATTGGAAGGAATGTTTTTAAACAAAATCAGGATTCCTATTTGTAACATTGATAATGAACGCAACTTTTGTAATTACGTTCTTTGAATTAATGATATAATTAACAAGATGATTACCATTCGCAATATAAGACGCTAGTTGTTTTATTGTCTTACGTTTCGGAAAGTAAGTCAAGAACAAAACACAAATAATAAAATAAAATAACTTAACAAAAACCTGAGATGGCAAAATGAATCGAAAACGTAAACTTTAACTGAAGGTTGTTGGTTCAAATTCGGGCAAGCACCTCTGACTTTTAAAATGTTTAATTTATGTTTTATATTTTTCTTGTGTTTAACGGTGAAGGAAAACATCGCGCGACCTGCATGTCGTGGCGTTATCTCTGGCATTGCATTTGTTCATGGGCGGTTTTGATCACTTGATATCAGTTGAAAATCCTGCCCGTTTGCCCCTAAGACATACAAAAATATCTCAACAGTAAAACGGTTAACGGGACGGTTGCAGGTTTGATAGTGAATCCATTGGGCTATTATCATACCCACATCATACTCACATGATCTAGTGCAAGCTATAAGCTTATTGAAGGTGCTATAGGAATATTAGTAGTGACTTGAAAAAGCATTGTTAATATTCTTTAAAAAATGTGGTTATCACACTTGAAAAAGCAAATTATTAATAATAAGATTAATACAGCATATAAGCACTATAATACCTAGAGATCCTGTGTCAAATTCTAACACAAATACTTTGAAATGCTGAACATAAATAATCCTAATGCCACCCGTATTAAATAAGCACCAAACACATGAAGGAGATATTTGAGTATCATGTTAGACTAGAATTCCTTCGGATGTAGCTTTATGTATTGCTATGTGATGCGATTATTTTCTAAATAATATGCTAATAATTGATGTGTCTTGGTTATCCTATTCTTTGTCTGTCTTCTTGTTCTTCTAGGGGATAATACACCCGGAAGGTTTTGAGCAAAACACTATTTTAATAAATATTATATCATAATACAGACATTAATTTGTTTTAATAAATAAAAAACCTAATAATTTTTTTTTTTTTTTTTTTTTTTTTATGTTAGAAGTTGGCAAACAAGCATACGGCCCACCTGATGGTAAGTGGCTGCCGCAGCCTATGAGCGCTTGCAGCACCATTAGTAGGTGCCACTCGCGCGTTGCCAACCTCGAGATATTAGTTTTTAAATCTCGTTCGCCCAGTAATTTCACTAGCGTACAATGCCCTTCAAACCGGAACACAGTAGTGCCTAAGCACTACTATTTGTTGGCAGAATATTGGACACTGCGGTGGTACCTACCTAGCCGGCCTCTTGCAACAAAAGACCTACCACCAGTGTGACTGATTGCACTGGTGGAATAATCTCTGTTGTGACAGAGGTTATCCCAACAGCGGGCGATGGGGTCGTCACATCCCGACGCCTAAAAAATGCTTCTTATAATTATTTTATAAGGCCATAATATGCTTCTATATATTATATTACTATTAGAATATATCGGAACTTTTATTTTGGTTGCCTTTTTATAGGATGCTAGAATATTGATGATTGATTAAATCTGCAGTGAGGAGTACAAATATATCTGTGAAAGTGAAACTGCAGAAAACTAATGTTACTTCAAAAATTGTTGCATCATTCTTCTCCGACAT
Source organism: Hestina assimilis (assembly GCA_023373885.1). Classification (NCBI taxonomy): domain Eukaryota; kingdom Metazoa; phylum Arthropoda; class Insecta; order Lepidoptera; family Nymphalidae; genus Hestina; species Hestina assimilis. Next base: position 8,370,301 of record CM041747.1, on the reverse strand, counting down.
AAAAACTTATTAAAAATATATGTTTATCTATTTGACGACGTTGTGGCGCAGCGGTAGCGAACCTGCCTTAAACGCCACAGGTCGCGGGTTCGATTCCCGCTCGGAGCATAATATGTTTGTATTTGCCATGCAAGCATATTTTCAGGTCTGGGTGTGTTTGTCCTTGTCATTGTGAATGCTTCCGGACCCCCGACACAGGATATTACAATCCTAATGGGGGCCGTTGAGTGTGCAGCGTTATTATCTATCAAGTTCAACAATATAGAATTAATTTATGACTAGCTTTTCTACCCACGGCTTCGCTCGCTTGACTTAAGGTTTTTAATGAGGTAGGCACCTTTAATGCAAAATAATTAATCATTGGTTCCCCAGACTAGCTTTCATCCTTTACTTCATGTCTCTAATTTCCATTCAAATCTTTGTCTTGTCCATCCCTGTATCAAATTTAATAAAAATCAGTTAAATGGTTTAGTTGTGAAAGCGTGACAGACAGACAAAGTTATTTTTACATCTATGTATACATATAAATAAGTAGGTATTGAATTTATTAAAAGTATTACGAGATTAAATCTCTTTGTGGGGCGATTTTCAGTGGAAGGTTGGCCTAAAAAGACAAAGTGGACGCGGCTCGTGCGATTCTCACGCTCGTGTTTTTTGTAGTCCGCAAACAATCGATCCCAATTACAAATAGGAGTGAAAACAGTCCAAAGAAAATGTCGCGGCTCACCGAGCCGAAAGCGCGTAAACTTTGCCAATGTGTACCAGCTTGAATTATTCCATTATATTTTACATTTTGCCTGTCTTTGAATCTGTGTCTTTATTAGGTTTTGCAAATATTTATTATGTGTGTCAGCTGCAATCTGCAAGGAAATATTGCATTTTTATGTTATATACACAATTATGTTTATTATTATATATGTATTTTCTACTTTAAAAAACTATTTTATTATTATTATTAAAACCTTTCTTAGTGCTGTATACAATTATTGGATATTTATAGTTTTAAAAGTTCATCAAGTAATGATAGTTGCAAAATATTTTAAATTCTATTCAAATCAGACCCGCATAACATGATTAGATGCAAGTGATTTTATCACAAATTTACCAACGCGAATGCGGAACGCGAACGCAAAGTCGAGATTTACATGAATTTTACATGAAATTTCTGACACGCCTCATTCATTTCGGTCGGAGTTGAGATTGTTATGAGGGACATATTTTCGAATATTTTTGTACATAAATATTGTGAACGATTTCGTTAGATTGAGTCCTTTTGGACTTACTGATTGAATAAATGATAGGATCCTATTGAAAAAAACATCTTCGCTGCTTACCTGGCTCCTTGCTTGGGCTAGAAATCATTAGTAATAAAGCTTTGTTTGTATTCGTGAAGTCTAGTTTTGCTCCAGACTTTAGTAGTTTAATTAAAATATGACCATTGAACTTCTGTCTGTCTTAAGGTGTTTATAATTAGAAAACTATTTTCAGCAAAAGTGTGTATTTTATATCTTAATCTACTATTTGTTATATAAGATGTGCTTAAATCAAAAGTATAAAATACTTTCAGTATTTTCTTGCATATTTGCTATTTTTAACTTTTCTATAATTTTTTTTCCTTCAAATCTTATATCGAATACAGCTTTTCGCTAATTGCCTTACTTTACTAATCCATAATAAAATTTCTAGAAGAAGATCCGTTCTCCTAATAACAAAATTAAAAATATTTAATATCATAACTCTTTTGAACATCGCATCTTAAAAATGCGTTGAAAATTTTCAAGTGCCTGAAATTCCAGTTCGAATTATTTGTAATAAAGTGACCTCGCGACATTCTTTGACGGCATTGAAATATCGAGGTAGCTAGTCGGATTCGCACGTGTCAGCCGAATCCGAGCCTAGAGGCTGCAAATAAAATGAGTACAGCCGGGGGCAACAGTAGAAAATTGGAAATGTCATTTTCGCTCTTTTTTAATGTTTGGCGCGGCGTGCACTCGCTTCAAACGCGATAGGATTGGGTCGGCTCGCTCTGCCGCCGGCTACCGGCTTACCTGCACCCGTTTGACAGAAATCACAGGAAAATTGGTCATTTTAAATATCTCTCATTTTGGCTCTGACTATTGAGATGGTTTCTCTTTTTCTTGTATTAGCTTGTTTAATATCTTTTAGTGGTTTTTAGCGTAATTTGTTGATTTCTCATACTCTGCAAGACCCTACTGACATACTGAGAGAAACTCAATTGATCTATAGTTTTTCTTCTGCTATTTTTATTCCCTATAATATTGCAATACAATATAATAAGCACACATATTACCTTTTAAATTTACTTATATTAGATATGCGTGTTTGGTATATAGAATAATGACACATTTACTAATATAATTATGTATATCATAATTAGTATAATAGATTGATTAATTGATACTCATTATAATCTTATCCGTCAGTAGTTTGATGACAATAATACGACTGTTTGAACTTAATACGATACATCACATAACATAATCTTATCAGATCACAATACTAACATCTAATTGGCAATTAATTACAATCCCATATCATATGTATTGAAATAAACAAGGATAAAACAGATTTCACTCAACCGTGTTATAAAGGTAATAATAATCGTCAAATAATTGTATTAATTATTAACATGTTCAGGTATGGAAAAAATAAGAAGGTAAAACATTTTAAAAAAGAAAGTAAAATTTTTTCAATAGCTCATAATACATTTTTCTTTATATTTTAAGGATGATGAAATAAAATTGTTGTTTTTAGCCTCTAAGGATGGAATAGAATTGACTGTCTGTCTGTTATTTTTACGAGCGGCTCAATACTGAGCACCCCATCCGGTAACATTATCAAGGCTACAAATTTGAGAACAATTAAAACATACTTATTTAATAATCGATACAGTGTAGTACTGTATCGATTATTTACCATTATTTCAAATTAATATTAAATTATATTTATTTAGTTATTTGCCATTAGAATAAGTATTTCTTATTCACACTTTGAATTCATATTTTCTAGTTTATAAAAACACAATAATAATTATAATGTATAATTTATATGTTATAAATGGCAACATTTATTCAAGACAATATATTTCACTTTCAGACAATTTAACGCTTAAAGGGGTGAAAAAAAAGGGGTTAAATTTGTATGGGATGTTCATAATTTTTTAAACTAGAAACATGAGACTTTGTTTTTTGGTGAACAATTAAAGATAAAGACCGTTTTAAACATTTTCCGCCGCAGGCAAAAGGATTTTTTAGAAATGATTTTCGTACTAAGTATAATTATTTTTAACGATATAGTTAACACGCTGAAGTCATGTAAGTGCACACATACATCCCATGGATCCAGTAGCTGCCCTTTAATACTGTCTTCCTCGTAATTATAGACCCATAATTGATTTGCTTTGTATGCGGATTACCAATTAATTAGCGTGTAACGTTAGACGCTATATCGGGTGTGAAAGCAGATATAGGACATCGTTGTCGTAATTAGTGATGTATTGAATTATATTATGTACCTGTTCAATATTTTATTAATATTTTTTAAACAATATATAATTACATCACACATATTATAATTTTTATTTACATTTTTCTATTCAGTAAGTATTGCACCAGCGTTGCTATTTTGATTTCGACATGAACGAAAATTGTTTTGCAGCTAGACTGGGTTACGTAAAAAATAAATCATGTTCAAATTGAAACAGTGGTTTTGAGTGATAGGCTCGAAAAGGGATAGGCAGATCGACAAAATGCGTTGCCCATTTTTAAAGTACATGGATGCCACTGTAAGACTTGACTGTTTGTTACGAAGACGGTTTAATGAGAAAGAAAAGCTTTTGTTTAACAAAATTATATATTGGGGTATTATAATAAAATACATTAACCAAGACGTAAAACAACTACTTCAGGCTAATAATAAAATTACATTGAAGAGTTACTTCTGCTATAACTACAAAGTGAGTACTGGAAGAGCGAAGACTCTTAGAAATGATCCGAGTCGATTCGAACGATTCTAAGAAATTATTATTTGGTAATAAAAGTGACTTAAGTACGTATTATTGTTTAGATAAAGTATTTAAATGATTTTGTTATTGTTTCAGGTTCAGATTTCGCGAGAATGGAAAAGAAATTAATATTATAATATAAAGTTTTAGTAATTCAATAATTATTCTAACTGAGAAGAATCTGAATGATGTTATTACTTACAGATCAAGCATAAATGCTACGTATTTTTCCTTTTTACAATCATTAAAAAGGTGATAAGACGGTGAAATAGCTAAAAGAGAAAGCTACTCTTTGTAGCCATAATAAAAATAAGTAACGGGTACAATCAAACGAAAACACATATCACATTAGCATGTGGTTAAATATCATTATCATAGGCCTTATGACATCTTAATCAAATTTGTAGCTACTGATGAAGGTTTTGTAGCAGCAACCGCACATCCGGTAGGTAAAGTTTTTTGAGTGTAAAGGAAGCGCTGAATTATCTTACTAATATTATTAATGCGATAGTTTGTGAGTAAGGATGTAAATGTATCTTATGGCATCTATTACTATTGTTGCATATTATAAATGTGAATGGGAACTGTAAATTTTTTATTTCAATAAAGACGCCATGCTAGTTATTTATAGCTGAATTTGTCTGCCTACACGTTTTTGTGCTAGCACCTTGAACCAAGCCTCATCATGAATTTTAAGCCCGTCTGATATGATTTTCGTCTAAAAGGTTCATTATTAATAATAATTATACTATCTAAAATTCATATAATACAGAAATCGTAGTAATATCACTCGTTTTTCTGTTTCTTGGAATACTTCTCTAAATTAAATATCAAATCATACAGAGTATTCCATTACGTTTTATTTAATAGAATCTAAGAAATATGAACGAAATCTCGCAACGTCTGTAATATTGTAAATAAATATTGCCCAATAAAAATGAGCGAAACTCGTAACAAAGCTTATAGAACAATAACGTGAAGAAAAACACGCTAATATAAGACGTATCATCATGAATAATAAAAACAATGTACAGTTAAGTATCATAAAGTGATGGTATAGAAGTGAATGGGGGAAAATCGTCCCAAAGGGGAGGATGCGTGCTCGCAACGGCCTTGATAATATCTTATTGTGTCTAGAAGCGCCGTAGCTAATGGTGAATTATTTTGCTCGTTTGTGTTATAAATTATTTCGTAAACCGTGCATACTTTTTAATATTTTTTTGACTTATATGTTATATTAAATATCGCAGTAGTTCCGTAAAATATATATACCTTACATATAGCTTTTCTCAAACCACATTTTTGCTCAAGCCGCGCTACACACTCGACGGTCCCCATTAGGATAATAATATCCTGTGTCGGGGTTCCGGAAACATACACAATGACCAGGACAAATACAGCCAGACTGGAAAATATGCCTGTATTGTCAATACAAATATATGCTCCCAGCGGGAATCGATACCGCAACCTGTGACGCTTAAGGCGGATTCGCTACCGCTGCGCCATGACGTCGTCAAAAGTATGGCTTGTGTATGTAATCATGATATTTTTGAAATATCCGATATTCTACTACTATACATAATTACGTGAAAAAAAAATTTTAGTTTATCCAAAATTGAATTCTTTAATTAAAATTATTACTTGTAATTTTTAAATAAAATTATTAATAAATTAATAATTATATATAACTTTCTTTATTATTCAAGACAAAATATTAATGCATGAAAATAATACTTATAAGTCAAGAAACATATCCAGTAATTAGTTGTCCTTGACCATGACATATCTATCTCTGGGGCCACAACCAAATTCAATCTGTATTACGCATTCCCAAATCACCTGAACACTTTCCGAAGCTGGCATTAGGTTGGGAGCAAATCTCATTTGGATATATTTACCATCTTTGATGGTACGTTTCATTCTATTTCTAATGTATCTTGTTTAGTTGCTTTAATATTTTCGTTGTTTTTATTAAAGATTTATTAAGTTGACAAAGCTATAGATACTATAATTATATAAAAGATTCAAATTGGAAATTTTTGAAATATTTAATTGAAGATTAAGTGGAAAATATTCTCATATATATTAACTTCTGTAATATTTTTATAACAGTAATAGTAAACGCTGCACACGAAGACACCAATAAGATGCTTATATTATCTTATGACTGGGTTATAGACAGACACAAACATTTACCTAACCACTCAGACAGGAACCGGCAAACAAGCATATGGTCCGTCTGATGGTAAGTAATCACTGCAACCTATGAACTCTTGTGAGGTACCTAAAGTATCATAATCGCGTTGTCAACACAAGGGATAAGAGGGAAGAGATTTTAAGGGGAAAGTAAAGGAAGGAAAGGGGTGAGAATTTGGCCCTCCGGCGCTCGCACTCATCGCGCAAAACGTAACGATATCTACAGACACTGTTACTTATATCCAATATGACACCGTTGTGGCGTTGCGGGTAGCGAATCTGCCTTTAGCCTCGACGGTTGCGGGTTCGATTCCCGCTCGGGCAGATGTTTGCATTGATCTTACAAACATCTTTTTCGGTCTGGTCGTTTGTCCTAGTGGTTCTCCCCACCGTGCCTCGGAAAGCACGTTAAGCTGTCGGTCCCGATTGTTATCACATAATAAATAATAAATAAATACATTTTTATTTATTTCCTCACACAAAGGAAAAAATACATAACAACCATCATAGTACGTATTCTTAGATATAAAGAACCCTTCATTCCTTTCTAACATACATCTGATAATAATCGTTAACTCTTGGTAAGTAAATTGCTCTTATCCGATGAGTTACAGGTTCGCCCTTAGGGTTGCGGAGGTCAGATGGCAATCGCTCTGTGTAAAAACTAGTAACCTGTCAATTCCGGAAATGAGTAATAAGCAGACCCTGGGTACATAAAAATACCGGGAATAATGCTAGGATGAAGAAGATCTACACTGTTACTTTACGCCAATTTTGTGTGAGAGGGTAGTACCCTGGTCGAGCCGCCCCATTAATGCTAAGAAGAGCATGGCTCTACTACCGTAAATTGTCTATGTGTCCAAAAAAAATATTTTTAGACTTAATTCAATTTATTGATTTCTACATACTTTCAAATATTGATATATTTCTATATTATAATTAAATTTATATTTCATTGGACTTGAATAAAATACATTAGATGTGCATTTATCTTTTAGTTTTAAAGTAAAGCTTGAAATTGAACGCAAACGTAATAGCAGTGTTGCTCATACAGACATAATATATCTTGCTTTGTCCTGCTCAATGTGAAGACGGAGAACGACAGTGGCATACTGATGTGTTACTTTTAAAATTTATTACTGAGCCTCGTGGTAGGGACGACGTGTCAATGGACCAAGTTTGTCGATAAATCGTAATCGACATTAAATACAATAAGCTCGAAAAAATCTGTAGATTTATTATATTTTGTATGAAAATTCTCTTAAACTCCTTTTGCTTTATTTATGACATAATCATTTGATTTATCGTGAGTTCTTAATTTGAACATTTTATAATGCAATATAATACATTTACAGAAAAAAAAACAATCTCCCTCAATTACGAGTAGCTTATTTTAGATATGCAATATGTATTAAAATTATTTTCCTTCCTTATAATCATGCGACAAACAAAGTAATATTTGCTATAATCATAAAATATTACTCTCAACATTTTTAAAAATCAATAAATCTCAAATTTGTATCACTTATTTATCGATAGCAGACGGACATCGAACAGCACTATCACTACGCCGTCGGTGAATAAGAAGTAATGAGTTTTCTTTTGCAACGTGCCACCTGACTTCTGGTCTCGCCGACGCCTCGACTTTACTAAACAAGATTAAAATCATTTTTTTTTCTTACACCAACTATTCCCTTTACCCTATTCACCTCGAAGAAATTCTGTCTGGCTTTTGAAGTCTCTCAAACGATGTTTGTCGTGACGTTCGAGTGTTTAACCCAATGCGAGAGGTTCTTTTATCTAGATTAAGATGTTTCGTTTTTGTTTACCTCGAGAAATCGTTGGGAAACGTAAATAGGAGAATCAGCCGAAGGATATTATCAAAGTGCTTTTGAATCGCCTTATAATTCATTTTTATGTACTCTTTTGCTTTGAACCCGTTGTAAGCTTTCATTTTGTACATAATATCGCTTCTTTGATAAATAAACTGTTTCATTTAAGAAGCTAAAGGAATATGCCAAGTAAATGCTTATAAAAAGGTTGTTTATGACTTACTCTTTTATATTCGATGATCTATGTCATGATAAATTTCTTAAGAATTTTTGTTAGTCTGAGATAACTTATAATGAAGAGAGTTCAAATATTTTCATCAAATAAAAAACGAACCTACGAAAATATTAATTTTTAGACATATCTTTTATCTTTGTTTTTTCGTAACATTTAGAGATTCATGGTCTGGGGGAGATAGATAATTAAATCTTTATATTTAATAAAAAAAGCAAATCTTTTCTTTTGGTACATTTAATTGATACGTACAACCAACAATTCTTTAGAAAACGAATTTGATCTTTTCTTTTAAATAACAAAAAAACATATTGGTTTGATTTACTCCAGATAAGGGTTTTACAATGCCTTGTTAATATTGTGCAAATTTTAAAAATATATGAACAAGATAAAAGACAAAAAACCTGTTAATGTTCTGAAATAGATTAAAAATAAGAGAATTTACTTGCCCCTATTCTATAACTTTTCTTCAGTTTTATAAATTGAATATAATGTAATATAAACAGCTAAAAGAATGTTCATAAAAGCACTGTTTATAAACTACCTTAATTCTAATAATTCAGCCAAATCGCAGCAATCACTGATGATTCTGATTTATTGGGTCGAGGATTAAATTCGTAATGGCGTTCATTCAGTCCTGTAATTCCACCCTCATTCATAGGCCGTCTAATGAATTATTGTTGTTTCGAAGAAGTGTCGTCAAACTGGATTTAATTTTGTATCCGTTGAATACTAAAAGATAATATTTTTATGGGAGAATATCTATTACACTTGTGACTAAACCTACCTTACTTTTTATATATAATATAGAAATAATATATATTTAAATAAAACTACGAAATTGGCACGTGTATCGTCTAGCGGTCAGGACCCTTGTTACGCTGTGATCGTAATTACCCGTGTTCTTTTAGAGCATCAGAGGCAACAGGTTCAACTCGACAATGGAAAACTATAATACCTTATTTATTATATAGTTTAATTATATTAGTGTAATATGATTATCATAATAAAAATATTAATATAAGCCAATAAAGGCTAAATGGTGAGATAATAAAAATATCCCTATACTTTCAACACCTCTTACGAGTAGCTGAAAGTAATCCGCTCCTCCAATCCTTATATACTTGACCCTTTCTGGGAAAACTATAAAGGACGGGAGAAGGTCCATGGCCCCACACACGCCATCGACTGTGGGCTCCAACCATATATACGAGCCCTCCCGGGTAAGGGATAGGCTATTTATAGTGCGCCTGCGACACACAATTTGATTGTTATAACGTGAAAGGACATAGTCCTGGTAATTTATATTTATAGTGGTTTCGTTATCGGGACGCAAGATTTATTCTTTTATATTATTGTTATTTTCAAGCATAGAAAGGGATCAAGCCCTGATATTTTGTAATAGTATCGATTAAGACCGAAGTCGCATTATATTTCTTATTCATCTTTGTATGAGAGGCTAAACGCCATAATAATTGAGGACAAGCCCTGGTCATTATATATAAGGAATAAATCCTGGTTCAGATATGTATTCGAACATTAAACCGCCAGGCAGCATTCCGTAAGCACAATGCTATAATCGTCAACCTCACCATAGTGAAGTAAAATTCATCAATAATAATAAATAATATCATTTATAACGTATATTTGTCATACCACTATATGTGGTTAATATAGAGTTTATATTTATCATAAACTTCACCTTTGTTAAGGTATTTTCCTCAATAATGCTATTATTATAGCGTATATTTCTTTTATCACTATATATGTGTAATATAGTATTTATAATAACCTCACCGAAGTGTAAGAGGCAAATTCATTAATAATTATATTTATAAGTATATTTCTTTTATCACTATATATGGGTCATATAGTATTGATAATATTCAATTCTTTATAATATCACAACCGCAATTCCTTAAAACTAAGTCCTACCTAACCCTACCTAATTGGTATTTAAATAATCGCATTGTCTTATAATTAATATTCGTGGGCTTATATCGTATTCGTAATCGCATTGTCTTACAACTAATATTCTTTGATTTATGTCGTTTTCTTATTATAGTTTTGCATCATTAAAACCATAGCACTTGCTCACGCAAGGTACCCTTTGGCTCAATACTCAAATATACATCCGAATCCAGTTCATTATTTAGGACTTGATAAACACCCATGATAAGAGTTAAGCAGGCCACACTGTCTAATACTAGTTAGCTATCTCGAAGTGAGAAGCAACCAGTTGCCCTAATAGTATGACATGCTACAATGTCAATTATAAAAATCCCTATTGCTAAGCTAAGGGGCGTCTCTAATAAGAAGACGAGTCATTTTGCTACAAACGATGTATAATGTTCCAGCGCCTCAGCAACAAACCGAATTACATCACGGCATCGACCTTAGTCGCACCACCGCAGCAATTCTAATCTGTATCACTAAGGCCGCTTCAGCAATGGACCTGAGGAAACTACTGCATCGATATAAATCGCACCACAGAGTCAACCTCATGTCAGCATCACATCAGCAAAGTCAAAGGACCTCACTTGAGGACACTATAGATATGACCAAAATCATATCGGAGCCTCATACTTAAGCATCGGGTCAACTAAGATTAAAATCCTCGGGCCTCGCTTAAGGACACTATAGACATGACTCAGGCCACATCAGAGCCTCAAACTCAAGTATCGGGTCAACTACAACTCGCCAAAACATTATACACTTATACAGCTGAAATATAATTATTTATTAGTTATAACGCATAAATTCTTCCCAACGCATACTTTTAAATCTTCATTGAATTCGCTTCTTCTTAGGTTTCAAATAATCCATTAGATTCTGAAACATAAACAATATTTGCGACGAAGCATTACTTTCACTATTATATTCACAATTACAATATCACATAATATTACAGAAACGAAGTAAACTTCGTTTCTTAATATATATCAAACATATATACATTCATAATTGACGGACCCACAAGCCGCCATTAAATATTTAATTTATAATAATAAATTATATTCAATATATTTCAACGATATAAATTTGCCTTTAACATGTATAGATAATATTATTCATATTAGATCTCTTTGCCAGTAATCATAGACGGACCATCATACCGTCATTATTTATTAATTATTGTATATATATTTAATATATACTTTATATATATTCTTTGCCATGCATCACCAATCACCATAAATAATATGTATAAAAACCATATACGAGATCGGAAACCTTAACTAGCATTCTAGCAGCATGGCCGCCCGAACGCACCGTTCAGGTAAATCGTCCACATATACGCGGGGGTAGAGACGTCTGACGGGCACTCACCAAGCATACGCTCGGAGACACCTTCGCCGACACCACACCCCTTATATATGTGAAACAGCTGCAATGACATTCGGCACCTGAATCCGTGATTTTCCATACATTTCCTTTTTCTATGGAAATTTTCATACAAAATTTTATAAATTTTTGATTTTGTAAAAATATTATTTTCGGGGTATGTCCATACTTAGTATTACGTTGCACATAGTCATGTGGTCGGCAAACGATTTTTAGGTTAAGCAACTTTGGGTGCGGTCAGTAATTGGATGGGTGACCGTCCATAAATAAGTTCATATTATAGAAAATACATTGTTTTAGAGATTTAAATAAAGTGTAATGTTGAGATCGTCACATTCAACCCCCTAAATTCTATGAAGCTTGTCGGAATAGAATTTACAAAATAGGAAAACCAATCTTAATGACATTTAGAACTATTTATTAATATTATAAAAGCACGAAGTCAAACAGATCAATTTAATTCATTAGCAATATAAATATCTACCATCATATTTCTTTGTATTGAATCTTACATTTATTACAACCCCAGATTAATCAACCCCCCAAACTACAAAACTCAACACTCACAACAACCCTCAGATATAATAACTATTAGAATTTACAACCCCCAGACGTCATAATTCCAATAATCTTAACAATTCATTACTAAGCATCATCATTTTCACTGCCACATTGAACCCGTATACTTCTTCAAACTCTTTCCATTTCACGGACAGCAAATTGTAGGCGTTTGCCTACTTTTATAAATTAAATATTCAGCCGTATTGACTATCCTTGTTGCAGACTCCAAATAGTAACTATCTATTTGAAGATAATCACAATAAAGATCATTTACAGTGATAGAAATGCCTTAATTGAGCAATTTTAGCAAAATGTAAAAATATATTTCATTTAATTTTATAGAAACAGCACAATCCTGGTCACGGCACCAAATTGTGACTAAACCTACCTTACTTTTTATATATAATATAGAAATAATATATATTTAAATAAATAATAATTAAAATGCACGAAAATAAATAGCATAAAACTACGAAATTGGCACGTGTATCGTCTAGCGGTCAGGACCCTTGTTACGTTGTGATCGTAATTACCCGTGTTCTTTTAGAGCATCAGAGGCAACAGGTTCAACTCGACAATGGAAAACTATAATACCTTATTTATTATATAGTTTAATTATATTAGTGTAATATGATTATCATAATAAAAATATTAATATAAGCCAATAAAGGCTAAATGGTGAGATAATAAAAATATCCCTATACTTTCAACACCTCTTACGAGTAGCTGAAAGTAATCCGCTCCTCCAATCCTTATATACTTGACCCTTTCTGGGAAAACTATAAAGGACGGGAGAAGGTCCATGGCCCCACACACGCCATCGACTGTGGGCTCCAACCATATATACGAGCCCTCCGGGTAAGGGATAGCTATTTATAGTGCGCCTGCGATACACAATTTGATTGTTATAACGTGAAAGGACATAGTCCTGGTAATTTATATTTATAGTGGTTTCGTTATCGGGACGCAAGATTTATTCTTTTATATTATTGTTATTTTCAAGCATAGAAAGGGATCAAGCCCTGATATTTTGTAATAGTATCGATTAAGACCGAAGTCGCATTATATTTCTTATTCATCTTTGTATGAGAAGGCTAAACGCCATAATAATTGAGGACAAGCCCTGGTCATTATATATAAGGGAATAAATCCCTGGTTCAGATATGTATTCGAACATTAAACCGCCAGGCGGCATTCCGTAAGCACAATGCTATAATCGTCAACCTCACCTTAGTGAAGTAAAATTCATCAATAATAATAAATAATATCATTTATAACGTATATTTGTCATACCACTATATGTGGTTAATATAGAGTTTATATTTATCATAAACTTCACCTTTGTTAAGGTATTTTCCTCAATAATGCTATTTATAGCGTATATTTCTTTTATCACTATATATGTGTAATATAGTATTTATAATAACCTCACCGAAGTGTAGGCAAATTCATTAATAATTATATTTATAAGTATATTTCTTTTATCACTATATATGGGTCATATAGTATTGATAATATTCAATTCTTTATAATATCACAACCGCAATTCCTTAAAACTAAGTCCTACCTAACCCTACCTAATTGGTATTTAAATAATCGCATTGTCTTATAATTAATATTCGTGAGCTTATATCGTATTCGTAATCGCATTGTCTTACAACTAATATTCTTTGATTTATGTCGTTTTCTTATTATAGTTTTGCATCATTAAAACCATAGCACTTGCTCACGCAAAGGTACCGCTTTTGGCTCGGGGGTTTGGATAGTGACCTTCCCGTGGTGCCCCTGTGAGTAGTGGTGTAAGTCCAACGAACCGTAACGGAGTTCCGGGCTTACCCACGAAACAGACGACTATCCCGTAGGCGATTGTTAATTTTTGGTGTTGTTTGCTTTCTTTGACGTGTGTTTTTGTCGGTCTGAGTCATGTTGGACTCGGACGATGAGACCGATGCATCGGTCGGCTCCCGGAAGCGGGCCAACCCTGTGCCTCCCTTGGGGAGCCCAGTGGGCTCGGAAACCGAGACGGAGGCAGGAGTTTCGGCTCGTAACCGGAAGGCCGGTCGGGGCAAAGGTGGCAGTACGGGTATTACCCATGCCCGTGCTGAGCTGCAGAAGTTGGTGGGAGAGGCCAAGGAGCAAGCCTTCGAAAAGGCTCTCCAGGCGAGGGTTGCCCACAGAGAAGCCGCCCAGAAGGCTTCTGAGAAGAAGTCGTCGGAGCCTCCTCGGGACATCTCACGATGCTCCCCGCAGGAGTTAAAACTGATGGCGGACCGGTGTTGCACCGATGTACGTGAGGTTGCACGTAAGTCCGGCCACCTCCAAGGCGGCATGATAAAGAGGCTGAAGTCGGCGGCGGACTCTCTCCAGGAGATCGTTGATTCCCTGGCGAGGCGATCCGTCTCCGAAGAGATGCGGCGTATGGCCTCCGGATAACCGAAGCCTACGAGGAAATGGAGGGCCTTAAAGAGGAGCTGGAGCGTACCGCCAGCGGCTCTTTGAGGCGAGGCGAACTACGACAGTCGACACTCCTCAGATGTCAAACGAGGAATTGCGGGCGTCTCTTCTTGCGTCGATCGGGGGTTGATTGGACGCGAAGTTCGCCGGCATTGAGGACCGCCTCTTGCCGGCGAGGAGTGCTCGCCCCCCCTCGCAGCGGATGTGAGGCGCCCTCTTGTGGCGTCTGACGTGCCCCCGTCAGCCCCTGTGCCAGCCAGGACATCTGCGCCTAAAGGCGACGGCCGCAAGGCCAAAGAAAGGCACAGGGTACAGCGGCGCCTGCCCCCCAGCCTGCTGTGCAGAGACTGCGTCGGTTGCAATCACCTCTTCGGAATCGTTTCTTCCTGCCCCAGAACCAGTCGAACCTGTGGCAGGGCCTTCCGGAAGAGTTGGTCCACCGTCGTACGACGAAAGGCAAGAGCAAAGTCCTCCCCTCCGGCGGAGCCCACCAGGCAGGTGGCATCAAGGCTGCACCTTCCAAGGCTGCGCGCAACCTAGACTCCCCGCCGTGCGCAAGTCCATAGCCATTGCTGTGAATTTGTTGCCGGCGGCGGAGCACGCAAGTCACTTTCGCGCAGGCCTTGTTGAAGGTGAAACAAGAGGTGGTGCTGTCCCAGTTAGGGATCGGCCCTGGCCTGACAATACGCCGGTCTGTTTCAGATGGTCGAGTGTTGGAGCTGCCCACTGGGACTTCCCAGGAGGCAGCGGAGGCTCTGGTGGAGCGGATGCGCCGCATCCTCACCGACATGGCGACGGTGTCCCTGCCGTCAGATAGGGGCACCCTGAGGCTGATCGGGCTGGACGACTCGGTGACCCCTTCGGGGGTTGCCGAGGCGGTCGCCCGTGTTTGTGACTGCCCCTTAGAGGCGGTAAGGGTCGGTGAGATCACCGAAGGTGCCGGGCGAATGGGCGCAGCCATGATAAGGCTGCCTCTTGTGGCTGCCAAGCGACTGGTCGAGGCTGGCCGGCTTCTGGTCGGCTGGTCCTCGGCCAAGGTAAAGTGATGGGGGAAGCGCCCTCTTAGGTGCTTCCGATGCATGGGCATCGGCCATACAAGGCCAAGATGCCCATCAGAGGTCGAGAGGGGCACTGTTTGCTATCGCTGCGGTGGCGAAGGTCACCTTGCGCGTGGCTGCAGCAGACCAATGCGATGCATGGTCTGCGCGGATGCAGGGTGCCCCTCTGAGCACGTTATGGGCGGGAAAAACTGTTCCCCACCCACGTCAAGGAGTGCGACGGCTCAAAGAACCGGAGCCGCTGTCAGTCGACAGGCCCAGGAGGTGACTGTGATGGAGCATTAGTGCTCCTCACACGTCTCCTCAAGGCCCCCCCTTGTCAGGTGGCCCTAAGAGGCCGAACGCCAGGATGCCATGGTTGAATGCGCGAGCGACCCCGTGGCGTCCCAAATATGGCTCAGAGGTATTCGCAGAGTTTTAGTGGGTATTACCACCTGCTTCACAGGTGGTCGAGTCCCACTACCACTCGCCAGCGTGCTCTTCGGAACACGCCAGGCGAGTGGTGCGCTCATGCATTTCTCTGCGTTAAAAAAAAAAAAAAAAAAAAAAAAAAAAAAAAAGGTACCCTTTGGCTCAATACTCAAATATACATCCGAATCCAGTTCATTATTTAGGACTTGATAAACACCCATGATAAGAGTTAAGCAGGCCACACTGTCTAATACTAGTTAGCTATCTCGAAGTGAGAAGCAACCAGTTGCCCTAATAGTATGACATGCTACAATGTCAATTATAAAAATCCCTATTGCTAAGCTAAGGGGCGTCTCTAATAAGAAGACGAGTCATTTTGCTACAAACGATGTATAATGTTCCAGCGCCTCAGCAACAAACCGAATTACATCACGGCATCGACCTAAGTCGCACCACCGCAGCAATTCTAATCTGTATCACTAAGGCCGCTTCAGCAATGGACCTGAGGAAACTACTGCATCGATATAAATCGCACCACAGAGTCAACCTCATGTCAGCATCACATCAGCAAAGTCAAAGGACCTCACTTGAGGACACTATAGATATGACCAAAATCATATCGGAGCCTCATACTTAAGCATCGGGTCAACTATGATTAAAAATCCTCGGGCCTCGCTTAAGGACACTATAGACATGACTCAGGCCACATCAGAGCCTCAAACTCAAGTATCGGGTCAACTACAACTCGCCAAAACATTATACACTTATACAGCTGAAATATAATTATTTATTAGTTATAACGCATAAATTCTTCCCAACGCATACTTTTAAATCTTCATTGAATTCCCTTCTTCTTAGGTTTCAAATAATCCATTAGATTCTGAAACATAAACAATATTTGCGCCGAAGCATTACTTTCACTATTATATTCACAATTACAATATCACATAATATTACAGAAACGAAGTAAACTTCGTTTCTTAATATATATCAAACATATATACATTCATAATTGACGGACCCACAAGCCGCCATTAAATATTTAATTTATAATAATAAATTATATTCAATATATTTCAACGATATAAATTTGCCTTTAACATGTATAGATAATATTATTCATATTAGATCTCTTTGCCAGTAATCATAGACGGACCATCATACCGTCATTATTTATTAATTATTGTATATATATTTAATATATACTTTATATATATTCTTTGCCATGCATCACCAATCACCATAAATAATATGTATAAAAACCATATACGAAGATCGGAAACCTTAACTAGCATTCTAGCAGCATGGCCGCCCGAACGCACCGTCTTGGTAAATCGTCCACATATACGCGGGGGTAGAGACGTCTGACGGGCACTCACCAAGCATACGCTCGGAGACACCTTCGCCGACACCACACCCCTTATATATGTGAAACAGCTGCAATGACATTCGGCACCTGAATCCGTGATTTTCCATACATTTTCCTTTTTCTATGGAAATTTTCATACAAAATTTTATAAAATTTTGATTTTGTAAAAATATTATTTTCGGGGTATGTCCATACTTAGTATTACGTTGCACATAGTCACGTGGTCGGCAAACGATTTTTAGGTTAAGCAACTTTGGGTGCGGTCAGTAATTGGATGGGTGACCGTCCATAAATAGGTTCATATTATAGAAAATACATTGTTTTAGAGATTTAAATAAAGTGTAATGTTGAGATCGTCACACACTTTAGCCTTAAAAAATGCAGGTATCATTCTTGCCACCATTCACTGTGGACATAATTTGTACATTTAACATTTTTTATTGTAAATTTATTGCTTTGAAGCATTGGATTTTAAATTTGTTGTAGTAGTGGTTGTTAATAATCTATTAATAAGATGTATGTAGTTAGTAACGAATAGTAAATTACCTTTAAAGACCGACTGCTTAACGTCCTTTCAGAGGTACGGCGGGAAGACTCCTCCTTTGAAGCCTCAATAGCTCAACGGTGAAAGGGCCGTCTTCGATCTGATACGTGAGAGTCGAGGGTTCGATCCTAAACCCGTTGGGCTATTGTCGTACCCACTCCTAGCGCAAGCTTCGAGCTTATTTGGAGGAGAAATAGGAATATTAGTAATGCCTTGAAAAAGCATTGCTAATATTCTTATATACTCAAAAGGACAAATGCCCAGACCAAGACAGATATTTATATGATCAATACAAATACCCGTCCCGAGCGGGAATGGAATCTGCGACCGTCGAGATCAAAGGCAGGCTCGCTACTAAGTACTAACACGCCACAACGGTCGTCAGAAATCAGACTCAGTATATTGTTATTAAATATCTTTTTTTCCCCTGTCATTAAATAACTCACATTCATTGAATTATTAGGTAATAAGTCGACTAAAACAAACAACTCTGGTTTAAAATCTAATTGACAAAGCTTTTTCTTCTAATGGATTCTTTGATTAAGTTGTTATTTCCTTTAGAAGGGCTAGGTGTCGCGGATGTCACCTTTACTAACTATTTGTATGCAGGCGGTGTATTTCTCTCACTTTTCTTACTTTCAGGTGCTCCTATCTCAATGTCTTCCAACAAAGAGCTACCGTGCCGTGAAACGTCTCAAGAAAGCACGACACTAAAGTATTCGTCAACTCTGTGTCTTACTGTGCTCATCAAGATATATTTAACATAAGTATTAAAGTTCGGTTCAGATACCGAGTATCAGAATTTAGTTTTACTATTTCGAAATGCACGCTTTTCTATTTGATAAGCTGATGAATTAATGTTTCTTGATACGTGATATGCTTAAGACTACAGTATAAGTTTAGTAATTGATTTCTCTTGTAGACAATTGCTATTTCTATTTATTACAATTTGTATATTTATTTAATTTTTTTTATAGCATGACGGTTGGCAGACGAGCATAATTATGGTCCACCTGATTAGGACTGAGATTGGGTCTCCGGCGTTCCCACTCATCGTACGAAACGCAACAGTACCTACTGATACTGTATATACACAAGGACAAGGACAAACACACCCAGACCGGAAAATATGCCTATGGTCAATACAAAAATCTGCTCCGAGCGGGAGTCGAACCCGCGACTTGTGGCGCTTAAGGCAGGTTCGCTATCGCTGCGCCACAACGTCGTCTTATTTGATTGAAATATTAAAACGATAGCAATTTGTTTAATCTTAGCCAAATGCTTTACAATTATCGCCGTCTATTTATATGAAAGTATTTCAAATTCCGGATCCTATTCATTAACCATCAATATGTTAATCTTGGCATTCCATAATCTCAAAATCTCCACGAACTTGGCAAGACGTGTCCTATATAAATAATAATGGTCAAAGCGATATACCGTTTATGAGTAACTTAAGTGCACTATTGTAGTTTGGTCTAGTTTATGACTAGAGCTATAAAAATGTATCGAATGCAATGCGATTTTAGTTTATTTCCAGCTTCCTTAGTATTCTGTGTTGCTAGACATTTTGTGGGAATCTTGGAGCCATACGACATCTCTTTCGCTCGTTTAAGAATGCCTAATGAGCAATAAAGAGGAATGAATTGTCAGAAAGTTTAGAAAACTATTTTGTGTTGTTCAAAACTTACATAAAGTAAGTACTAAAAGCAAGATTTACAGCTGTGAAGTGAGCTAAAGTGTGTAATTTTTCAATAATGATGGTTAGGGAAATCTTAACATAGTAGCAATGGATTAAGTTTTAAATATCTATTTAATTATATCAAAAAGTCCATATCCATATATCCATGAGTATATAATAATTTTATTAAATTTGTTTAGGCCAATGTAATGTAGCGTTTCCAAAAAATGTAGCGTTTCCAAAAAAAAAAAAAATTAACATACAACTAAGCGTGTAGTTTGTGTTATGAGTTAGTATCGAACTCACAACTTTATCAATAGAAGTCCACCGCTTTTCTCGTAGATCTAGTGGTTTTCTATCATATATTTTTGTATATAAATAATATACAGCATATTATACAAATACATGCGTTGTTGCAATTTTCTTACTCATCCTTTTTATTTTTAACTTTTTGTGATAAAAGTTTTAATGAAATGAAAAATTTAATAACCAAATTTCATACCGTCAAAATTTTCGGTTCATTATTTACGTACGCTTCATAAAACATTGAAGAGTGAAAGGTTTGCTTACTATAAATTATAACAATATTAATTGAATTTTAGCGTAATGAAACCCGTTGGAGTGGCAGTCGGCAAAGTGGAATTCCTATGTTCGTGATCCAATGATAAATTCAGTCACATGTAAATAATTTAAGGTACTCAATTGCAATTTATTTATATTGTGATGCGAAAGATATTATTCATTTTCGATTTTGTTTGTTTTTGAAATATGCATACTAACATAAATGCGGTTCGTTTTTGTTCAAATTATTAAATTATATCAAAAAAATGAGATATAATCACATTTTTATGACTTAACTTTATGGAATCAAATAATTATAACACCTTTTTATTTAATTTTTTCCACTCATAATCCACCCTCAAAATTACTCCACTTGATGGTAAGTGGAATTGTAGTCCAAAGATGAAGGTGGCTATTACAGCTGCAGAAGGTGAACTGCATTAGCCATCGCCCTACCTACCCGCAATATGCCTCTTCACGCCTCGTTTGAAGAACCACAGGATATAAGAAGGTTGCACGTGTACCAGTGAGGACTTCCATGTTATTTTACACGCGATGAAGAAAAGAATTAAAAGGCCTGGCATAATTCTTAAATACATATTGAATATATTTCACTTAATTTAAAATCTGTCTGCTTGATAACTTTTTTTAAATCATATTTTATATCAACCAATTTAACCAAATTATAATCGTATACTTAGGGTTGTACTAAACACAAAATTTTATAATAATACAAATGAAAACATTATATGTTTCCAAATTTTTGCTATATCAGATTAAATTTCAAGAGGGCATTTTGTTTCGGTTAAAGTGAAAAGCTTATTTGTTTATGTCGATAATTTTGAATAGTGCTCTCAACTATAACGGCTTGTCGGCTCTGAAGTAAAATAACAATAAATACATGATGTTTTTAATCGTACGCGATATTCCCATGCAACGATTGTGAAATATATATTTTAATAACCAGATAAACTGAAACCGAACATGATATCGTATCTGATGTTTTGTACGATTTTATTTTACATGTCGAGATAAATTCGTGCGAATATTTTTAGCGTTTTATTCTTTGTTAAATTTTCTGTTGTTAAGTTTCATTGTAAAATGTAACTGTATCCGAATATGCGGATTCTAAATTACATTTTGAACGCTTCAATACCATCTGTAAATTGGATTTGATAAAAAATAGTTTCAATTTTGTATTTCTAATTTTTTTCGTAAAGGTACTAAGTTTTTCCAGTGGCTACACACCAATGCGTGTATATTCTTCTACTTACTTCCTTGAATGAATATATTTCTCTCTGTGAATTCTTCCTATAAAGGTTATCTTTGATCCTTTTTAAAGTCAAACCAAAATTAAGGCTTAGTTTCAGATAAATGTATTCTAAATCGTCATAACCATTGGTAGTCGATAACAAGCAAACAGATAAACTGAATAATTTTTACGTTTCCACAATTAGATTTAGGATATAATAGTTTTTATGTTGCGATTATGAATGAAATATGCGTTGTTATAATATTAATTACGCTATTTTTGATAATATCAGATAATAGTCAATAAAGAAAGTTTGTAGTTGACATATATTTGAAGTCTATGGGTGGACTTCTCAGTCTAAAAATAGGTTTGTAAAAATCAAAATCAAAATCAAAATTATTTTTATTCAAGTAGACTTTTAAAAAGTACTTTTGAATAGTCAAATGCTACCGACGGTTCGGAAGGTTGATTCTATCGAGAAGAACCGACAAGAAACTCGACAGTTACTCTTTTCAAATATATGTTTTTTACAATTGTATTCTTTCATATAAAATTTGGTTCTTGAATGAGATCCAGCAATATTAGGAGTCCCAAGCATTTTTATCGGAAAAATATTCCTCTAACGAATAATAGGCTTTATTGATAAGTTTATTTTTTATATACATTTGGAACTTGCTTGTTGGCAGTTCCAATAAGCAATCGGGAATTTTGTTGAAAATGCGAATACCTGTAATATTTGGTAAAAGAATAACAGATAGATCATCATGGCTGTGCAGCTTGCATTGTTCTTAAACAACCAGAGAGAAAGTTCTCTTGCACTAACTTGAGCAAATGTTTGTATTCTGTTACTGTCACCATGCGCAATTCTGAGATTGAGCTGTACAGTATCATCTACGTATTATAATTGATTGGTTTATAATATAAATTCAATAGCTACTTGTAATGAAACCCATATTAGAACCGAAGAATCAAAAGGCATATAAACATGATGTACTCTTTGATAACATAGTCAAAGATGTATTTAACTAGGAATAGCTACTGTAGCTCCGTTTATTTTTTTTATGTGAATAAGTTGACAAGCAAGGATACCCATCTGATGGTAAGCGGTTGTCGTAGCCTAAGAGTGATCCCCTTTTTCCACAAATTGCACTAGCTACAGTTTCTTTCAAATTGAAACTCTACATATAGTTTATAGTATAGTGCTTTGCGGTAGAATAACTGACACTGTGTTGGTACCTACCTAACCTGCCTCTTGTAATAAAAGGCTTACTCCAGTCAATCTATTATTCTAAATAAACAATTTTTCTAAAGAACTTTTATATATTAATTTTTTACAGGCTATATTAACTCAATCTTAATTTATAGATGTAGGTAAAGGTGGTATAAGCACTATTCATGTAAATATATTAACTATTTTAATATCAAAATCTTGAAATTCTACATTGCAGAACACTTTATTACTTAAATTAACTGTGAGCTTTATTGATAATTCTTTTGTTATAGCTGTCGTCATGCATGATTTTGCAATGAAATTTAAGAAATGTAGCTCGTATTTAATTGCTAAAACAAATATGGTCCAGTCCATACAGTAAATTGGTATATAAATACATTCGGCATGAAATTTAATTAATATGAAATCTAGAAGCATGATAAAAGAGAAGAGCTCTTGTGCAAACTGAGTAAATGTTTGCGTCGGAGTGCAGCCTCCACGCGAAACGGACAGAAACCCTCATTGTTTAAATATACTACATATAAATTACTATAATAAATTAATATTTGTCCTGTAACCATAGATATAGAGAATAGTAGACAGTGTATCCCAATATATTGACATTAATAAAAATTTAAAGATCAACTAGGGCCACCTACGAATTGGTTCGAACTAAAAATATATAAAACTGCACAGAGTCAGAATGGGGATAAGGAAATATCCACTAGAATTTAAGAGATTTGTAGCCCATGCATACGATGGTATTATTTACTTACCAGACATATGTTAGATGGCATTTCAATTTTAAACACTTTTTGTCATTTTACGACATAATTATACAAGTGTATTTGCAATATCTGTACCTGTTATATAATTCATATAACGTCATGATATCGCTAAGGACTCTGGTGTTTTAATTCATCAGTTAAACAAATTTCAACGTCATGTCGTAATGTAGTAAATATAACACGAACATAAATTCTTATTTATTTATATTAGTTATATATTTGACCTTCAATAAATTATGGGACTAGGACATTGATTCGAGGATAGTATGGTGTCTGTACAGCATCAAATGCTTAGAAAGTTCAACGGAGCGAGCTGTGGTCTTACGGTAATCAAACTGAGAGAACGGCTAGCTTCTATCTACATAGGTATGAGTTGGACCATCAGTATTTACATACCATGTTCTTTGTGAACGGGCAATTAAAATAAATGTGTAGCGGTTAGCTTTGAATGGACTTGCAATGAAAGTTTGAGAATTGATTCTTTTTTCCTTAGATATTTATAGTGTGGTCAATCTTTAAATAAAACAAAGGAGTATACTTGCATAGTAGCTAAGCATGTTATCACAAAACAAATAAAATTGTTCAATCATACATACAGTCTAAAGAATTATATTAATTAAATTTTGTACCCTCAGGTATAATAGGAAATTTTTGCTAATTTTAGTTAATTACTTGATTATGTGAATGATTACAAAAATAAATAATGATTTATTAAGAAGTATATTTATAAATTTTTGTAAACAAAACATTATTGAATATAATATTACTAGCTTCTGCCAGCGGCTTCGCCCGCGTGAGTAACGATTTTAAGACAAAGTTTAAACCTCCATTTCACCCCTTCAGGGAAAAAGATCTTAATTTGTTCGCCAAAAACAAAGTTCCATACTCCTAGTTTAAAAAATTACGTACTTCCATAGACACTTTCAACCCCCTTTTCAATCCCTTAAGGATTGAATTGGAAGCTCTTCCTCAGTACTCGGTTACAGCTGCGAAAAAAATCTGTTTTTAAGTCTAAGGGTTTAGGCTAGGCGTTTATAAGTCAGTCAGGTCTTCGCCTTTTATATATAATCATAGATCATATAGATTACGTGTTAGAATGCGTATTTAATGTAATGATTATACGTTTGCGTATCTCTAATTATGTATATTATATAATTTAATTTTATATTAATTACGAACTGATATGAAAGACTCATTTGCGATGACAGAATTATGGCAAATGAGTCATTTCGATGTAATTACTCAACAAATTACTATCGCACTGGTGATAATTTCGTTTTTCATTAAATTCACTTTTTGTAGAATGAGATGTAATTTGCATAATCACTTCGCCGCCGTTGTTAATTAAATCGGGACCGAATTTTTCCATGATTATGCGACGAGTCTTCTTTAGAATTGCGTTATAATCAGTCCGTAATAACAATTTATTTTTAGGGTGCCTTATCATTTGTTTCTTAAAACGGTGATTGAGTATTTTATTAATGAAATAAATTATCTGTTTGTCTTCCTAATAATATAATAAATGTGAAATGTACGTTTGTATGTTTGTTATTCAATCACGCGTAAACGACTTAACATTCTGGGTTGAAATTCAATACATGGATAGCTTGTTACTTGGATTAAGAAATAGGATACTTTGTATCCTGGGAAAATGTTTGGTCCAAGTATTATGAAAAACATGCAGAACGTATTTGTTTGAATTTCGGTATATATGTATGTGTATTATAGTATACTATTTACTAACAAATTATTCATTTTCTCTGAAGTCATTTTCAATGTCATCGCAAGCGAAGTCGCGGGCAGATGCTAGTGATTTATAACTTATCAAGTCGATTCAGCTTCTACGAGTCTCCGTCATGACTCGTAAGTTTTTTTTTTGTAAATAATTGTGCATTCTGTTAAGAAAATAATCTGATCATAATAATACAGCTTTTTGCATTTGCATTTAGCCGCTGTGATTGTAAATCTAACCGTCAAAGGTCGCAGGGTCGATTCCCACTCGTGGCAGAGGTTTATTTAAAATTCTTTATTGTACACACACGAGAAAATACAACATAATATATTAATTGGACAAAGATGGTACAAGGGCGGCCTTATCACTTGAAGTGATGTCTTAGAGGTTTGTATTATACAAGCAAGAATTAGGGTATGGATGGTAGTGTTTGCGCGTCTTTCTGGATGGGATATTAAAGATCCTAACGGGACGTTATGTGTAGCGATGGTTTATTATTTATAATGGAAAGGTTAAAGCTATAACCAGTAACATAGAATCCGTTACGGCAATCCATGTGCAAATCGCTCTAACATTTAAATAATGCCATACGGCTTGCGACATATTGAAATCATTTAAGACAATTAATGCTTTGGTTTCAGTCTCTATAAGATACAAAATTCTTCCGATACATTTTTCTCATCTTCGCTTTGTTATGGTAGAATAGCTTAAAGGAATATGTATCGATGTGAACCAAATGAATCGAAAACTACCATACCATTAAACTTTTGATATGTTTTAGTTGGATATTGCATTATGCAATAATTTATGCGTTGTAGACATCAAAGGGAAATACAAAAATAATTATGAATTCATAAACACTTAACGTATCGATTGCCGGTATCTGGTAAACATTTTAGTATTTTCCAATCGATATCACAAACTAAATTCTCCAGTTTTGCATACATTGAATATCGTAAATCACCAGGCGCGGCGTTTATTGAACGAAATCGAAATGGAGCACGATGAATCGGGAGTAAATTAATAATCGCATTACTTTTTCAACGGAATGCAAATATTTGACGATTGGGTTGCGGCGACTGCAGAGCTCCGATACGACCCGCGAATAAACGGTCGCTGGATGTGCCTTTTGTTTATCACTGAAAATATTTTCGCTATTGAAACGTTGGCCCTTTGTTCTACGTGTAAATAGAACTGGTAATATACGTGTTTATTGAATATACGGTAATTCCGCTTCAGTGGAATTTAAAGTTCATGAAAAACATAGTTACTTTAACAGAGTGGTTTGGATGAATGCTGAAATGTACTGAAGATGCTTTTGAAAATTTGAAACCAGTTTTTTAGTCATATTGTAAATAAAAATATATAATTTTATCAGCAAATTAAGACTATCAAAACCCTAAATTGTGCGATTCAGACTAGCTACCGTAGACACAACACTTTTACTAATATTATTATATAGGCTATTAACACATAGATTACAAAACATTACCGTGTGCCGTATTCTAAATAATTTATTATTGCATGTTTTTGAATAAAATAAAATTTGCGGTAGTTGTATTTCTAATTTTTTTGAATAATGATATAGGTAATTTAAATATTGATTTTGTTTCGGGTGATCATCAAACTCCCAAAGAAGATACAATACACTTAAGGGATCTGTTGAGTATAAAGCTTTTATTAAAATAATATTTTCTTTAATTAATCCGTATGTACATTTTATCTGCTTACATAAGAGTTAATGACTTAGAAATGTACTATTCGATAGAAATAGTTTTTAGTCTGATCTAGTTGTTTTATAACAAGTACGAATTTGCATTTTAACTGTAAAACATTTATAATCGCTTTTCGTTCATTCGACGCTTGTCAAATATTGTGATTGGTACCACGTCAATGTCTCATGCAATTTTATTTTTTTTGATTTATTAGTCAATATCCGAGAACCTATTGACTCAAAAACTTATTGCGATTCAAATGATGACTTAAAACTTGGCTGTATCGTTATTTCGTACCATGGCATTTAATATATCGCACCATTAGAACGAAAGCGACGTAACTCAAAAAGCAATTTTTTGGAAATCAACAAAATAAGTTTTAAAATACTAACACCTGCACAATCTTTCGTATATTATATATTTTTTGGTTATTGTCGTCAGTTATTTACGCTCGGATATGCTTATCTTTGGACTATTGTTACATTGAGATTTTTGTTTAGAGTCATTTTACGCTGATAAATAATTTTTCGTTTTTTTTTTTAATTGTGACGTTTTCGTTCTAAAGGTGAGATATATACCTACGTCATGGCACCTTATTATAAAATCTGAATCGATTTACTACCTGAATTTATTTGGATCGCCAAAGAATTGTTACTAACAGTTTTTAGTAGACCCCAGCTATGATTTCCACATTAAAATAACGAAAAAATTCTAAAAATTTTTCTAATAAAAAAGGACAAATAAATTTTTAACTTGGATTTCTATGTCGTAGGATTACGTTGTCAATTTTCTTGTATAATAGTTAGTTAATTAATCATAATTTGAATTCAATTTAGTATACTTTAAAAGGCAAAGTGTACCCTGAATGTATATAATAGCGGACACGCGTGTAAAAAAGGGGCCGAGGCGTCGGTGTGTGAATCGCACTAAATTATTCCCACGGGCCGGTGTGGACGGTTAAATGAATTTTTAATCGAATTACAACGCCCGTGAGAAATTTTACAGATAAATCTTAACGATGTTAGCTTGATATAATGGTAGGATCATTACATTTGACGTGAGAGTTTAAAAGATTAAGGGGTTTGAGATAACGTGAATATAAGATGCCTCTAAACGATTTAAATCTGTTTCAATATTTTACCTTGTCACTTTGAAATTTTTTGTATTGTAACTTAAAACTCTCAATTGAAAAATAATTATGTATTCCATATATTCTTACTTTTGATTAAATCCTTGCAATCAAAGGTTAGCCGAAGCAATTAGCTGAGAGTTAAGTAGACTACTAAAAACTATAATAAATATAGAGCATTCAAAGAAAATAGGTATTGAGGTAATTTGATTTATAGATTCAGATTTAGATGAAATTTGGCACCTTATCACCTGGACTAATACAAAGGATATTTTTTATACGGGTAAAATATTAGTTTCCCGTGGGATTATCAATAGCTACATTAACCGAAGTCTTCGCCATAAATAGTTGCTAATATTGAGTTATTTTTTTGTGATAATTATATTTATTGAAATTAAAATGTTTTATGAGGATGAAATTACAGTGTAAACTTTAACTTACTTGGTAACATAAGCCTCTAATTTACCACTGGGAGACCGAATTTTGTGTGTAATCTTTAAACAGTCTTAGGACCCAAACTTAGTCTAACTTGTCTAAGTAATAATGATGCCTCTTTTGTAGTGTATATATTAAGTTTTGTGGATAGGATTATATTGAAATTCTATAGTATACTTGTAGAATGTGGACATTGGAGAAGATCGAGTTGTGAACTTAGAATTCAAGTAGACAAGATTTTGCAAAATAGACTATGAATGCAGAATTTATTTACGTCTCGTGATAATCAACCTAAAGCACTTGGCCGGTTTTTTCATAAACAATGATACATTTATGATAAAATAATTACAAGTGATTAAAAAAATAAGTAACTGAATTAAAGTGTCAATTATCGAACAATGGTTCTTACCTATACTTTGAGATGTTTCACAATTTTGTAGCCCTATCCCTTTACCATTTTGTTGAATTATTAATTTTAAACTATTTTTGGATTTTGATGTGACCTTTTAAACAGACTAGAAATTTGTGCTTAAGTTGGCTTAGCTCGATCAAATGTAATGAAATAACAATTCTAATCACGCTAATGCCTAAACGTCAAATTTTAAGCCATAGACCATTTAAACATTTATAAAAATGTCCAAGTATACCAAACCTATTCAATATACATATCTTATTTAATTTTTATACCGGCTACAAAGAGTCTACGTTACAGTTCGTAGATTTTATTTGCTTGATATTTTCTTAAAAGGGAAGAACACTCTGCAGTTTCTGTTATTGGATTATGAATAATGTGCGCTTGTCTTTACATTTCCCGGCCACTTCCAGCGTTATTTGTTCAATGCTCTATATTTATCTTTGACCACGACCAAGCGGTCGCTTTGCATCTAAATAATTTTCTAGAATGTTTAGAGTCAAGGAAAAAGTAATTAAAGCGCAGAATTATTTATCTTTTATATAAATTTATGTCTAAGAGTTTTTCTGTTTATTTTTCTATATTGAGGACTTTTTGTAAAGCGCGAGTTCTACAAAGCGGTTTTAGTACTAAATATTAAACACAACTTTTTCATAATTTTTGTAATAAGGTAAAGTATTTATTATTTTGAAAATTGTGCTTATGCCTTATAAAAACGTCGTCTTCGTATAAAAATAATCTACATATTTTTTTAGAGGCAACACTCCCATTACTCAAGAAAATCTTTTTACCCAAAGAAACGATCCCGCGCCTTCGAGACATTAATAGCCAACAAGGTAGTTTACTTTCGAAGTTATAAAACAAATGAGCTAACCCCACCCTCTCAAGATTTCAGTCCGGGTTTCACTAAGCTCAGTGCATTTTTCAAAGAAAGTCAAAATTTCATTTAAATAAAATTATTTTACCGTTACTACTTCGACCGCCTATACCAAATATAAATAATTTGATATAATATGAACGGGTACAATTATTTATAACATGAGTAATTTCTTTAATTACGGTGTTTTTGTTAAGGCTATCGCAAAATTTTCAAAAAACACTGTCAGCGATGGAGTAAGGAAAGACTTAAAATTGTAATTCTGAGACTCACGAGAATCTTACTAGTATAATAAGTAAAAGTCCGATACGTTTAGAGTTATAATTATGTTTTATCATAGTAGATAGAGCGACGACGTTGTGGCGCAGCGGTAGCGAACCTACCTTAAACGCCACAGGTCGCGGGTTCGATTCCCGCTCGGAGCATAATATGTTTGTATTGACCATGCAAGCATATTTTCCGGTCTGGGTGTATTTGTCCTTGTCATTGTGTATGTTTCCGGACCCCGACACAGGATATCACTATCCTAATGGGAGCCGTTGAGTGTGTAGCGTTTATTTATTTATTTATAAAAAAAAATTATAAAAAAAGATACCATTTATCTGCTAAGAAAGAAATAATTAAAAGGCCTTATATTCGTAGTTCGCGTTCATTGTAGCTCATTCCTATCGCAATTAATAATAAACATTACTATATCATTTTAAAAATTAAAGCCATATTAAAAAGTGGCAACGAAATAATTTCAGAAAAATCGTAAGCATCTTAAAAATAGCGACAACAAACGCGTAACACATAAAATAGCGTTCAACCACTTTGCAATATGCGTTGCGCGTGACCCCGCATGAGTCGCGTGGATTTAAACCGTCTGAATGCAACACAAACGTTTGCACGAGTTCAAAAGAATATGCCATATTTGTATTTGTGAACGTTTCCAGCCTGGGGTTTACGACAGATTACTACATTGAGTTCCTAACGATGATTTTTTATTAGTATATCCTAGATGGTCAAAATTACGAATATTTTACTTTAATCGACTTTAATATTTATGAATACTACATAAGGTATCAACAGAATAATATATAATGTGTGAGAAAATGCAGCTATTTTAGCCTAAATTTAAAATGTCAACGGCGGATTTGGTGTTGCTACTTAAGATTAAGGGTAATTAAATGTGGGCGAAAAGAAAGGTAGAAAGAGAATTAGAATTTTGGGCCTTCTTTACGTTGCTGTGTTGTGGGAGTGTGAAGATAAGTCAATAGTTAAGGTACTGCTACTTAACGACAATATTCTGTGTGAAGAAAGTTCTCTTATCAAGTTGGATCACGAGAGAAAAATAGTAGGACTCTGCACTCATATTTATATATTAAGAAAGCTAATTACTTACTTAAAATAATAACAAAGGCTGCTTGTGACTTACAAGCATAACATCATTAAGAAATGATTGTATAAATGTATAGATGATGATTATGATATAATAAATGATATGATGATAATGTAAAGATGATGATGATGATTGACGACGTTGTGGCGCAGCGGTAGCGAACCTGCCTTAAACGCCACAGGTCGCGGGTTCGATTCCCGCTCGGAGCATAATATGTTTTTATTGACCATGCAAGCATATTTTCCGGTCTGAGTGTATTTGTCCTTGTGATTGTGAATGTTTCCGTACCCCCGACACAGGATATTACTATCCTAATGGGGACCGTTGAGTGTGCAGCGTTTATTTATTTATTATTATTATAGAAGCGCGACAAAAATAAGTTTTCAAAACATACTTACTAGAAAATCTTGCACCGTGCAACCGTGGAATAACTTCGGAAGAAAATCTTAAAATCCAACCGATGTGGGTAGGATCAAAAGAATAAACCGCATCGGAATTATATCTAGAGCTTAGAGTATCGGGCAGCGATATGAAATTGCTAGGCTAAGTCTCTCAAATCACAATTCTAAAGTTTATTCACGAGTGAGAATACATCCGAGTTTATCGTATTTCAACTAAAGTACGTCTTGAATGAAGATGATTCTCTTTATATGCGGGAAATGTGAAGCTCTTTGATGTATCAGATTATATCCGATGGTGCTTATTGGATATAATACTGTTAAATAAATTTACATACGTAATATACGACTTCTATTCCTTTCAAAATCACATTACTTATGGCATAATCATATAAAGTATTTTATCCCAACTTTCAGATGTAAATGCCGGAGTGTTGGAATCTGTTATGTAATACGTTCTGGTTCTTTTTTTCTTTCTTATCTAGTGGTTAGTGGCCAACCTTGTGTCAGAGTTGTTCACGTCGGCTGTATAGGCCTCTGACTTGACTTATTGACTGTCATAAATTTCATAACAGCCGGGACCGAGCTTTTTACGTGCCCACCGAAGCACGGAGACGCTTAGTTGAAATATCTCTATGAAATCACCCATCTAGTGACTGACCGTGCCTAAAGCCCAATTGCCTAAATTGCTTAGCCCACCCGACTATGAGTGTCTCATAAGTTCTGGTGATATAGTTATTATAATTTACTTATTGTCGTTACTTCTTAAAATATCATGGCTCTGTTGTAATGACTTTAAAAAATATGTTCTTAAAAAGACATTGGTTATTGAAGATAAAAATTGTCACTACTGCTTTTATGTGGGTATTATTATTATGACGACGTTGACGTCGGCGCAGCGGTTGCGAACCTGCCTTAAGCGCTGCAGGTCGCGAGTTCGATTCCCGCTCGGAGCAGATGTTGGTATTGACCATAACCATACAGACATATTTTCCGGTCTAGGTGTGTTTGTCCTTGTCATTGTGAAGGTTTCCGAACCCCCGACATAGGATAACTGGACGCAAATAAGCAATACCATGTCAACCCACACGAATATCATTTCGAGAAAAACGCGTTTAAAAATTTTGAACAACTTGCTTTATATGATTTTTTTATGTATTGGTCAAGTTTTTGTCAATTTCAAGACGTATGTAAGTTATTTTACTTATTTTCACATAAAATAAATATACAAACAGCATATTTCGTATATAATATAACCCAAAAGGTTTAAAATAATACATAAATTGCATGATTAAATTTTTTAATCAATCTGATAAACAATTTGTGACTCATATTTTGTAAGTACTTCCCGTTTCTGTATATTCAACCATAAATGTGCGTTAGCTTTCCAACGCTATCAAAATTTGATTTCCGAACCACGTTAAAATGTTTTTAGCAATTTGTTTGCAATATATAAATACACCTTTTAATACAACACGGCTATCAGAGATCACGTGACACATAGCTATGCCTATACACCGATCTTCTCGCCTGCGGCCGATATTAAATGTTTGCGTTCGAACGTTTCGGAGGTAAACGTAAACAATGTTGTCTGTACGGTACAACCTATCCACTAACTCTTAACATTCATTTATAGTCCTTAATTCGTGATGTATAGAGGCCATAATTCTGTAATGTTCCGCCGTGTACACAGTGTGTAGACATGGATTTGTGTTCAATATTTCGTAATCCCTGTATATATATCTGCTTCGTATCTTATGTCGATGTCATAAAATATATTTTCAGCATTTGTTGTCACAACAAATAAGGTTTCGAGAGGTGTACGAGTAGGTAGTGTAAATAGTTCATGAGATTTTATAGAATTATTATTATTTTTAAATATATTTGTAGTATTAGATTCTACTACATTCGTAATATATGCGGGGATTAAAAGAATGACATCTTAATTGCTCTACATTTTAAATTATAATAATTCAATGCCATTATGATTTCACGACTGCTAGAGTTAATATTGATAGTCAGGAGTAGTTAAGTTTCTCGAACACATCCTATATAATATCATAATTTACAACATCTTAAGCGATAGAAACCAAGATTTCAAGCATCACTACGTATCGATAATTGACGGATCCTCTATAAATATTGACAATGCGAGATTAGAATGCTTGACTTACAAAATGTCCTAAAGCATTAATGCGTGAAAGTTTGTATAATTTTCCAACCCGTTCAATTAAACCCGAGGCACGATATAGCGCAAGCCACTGTGTACTTTGTATGTGTAAAGTAACTTGCCGGGTAAATTGTGTGTGATTTAGACCGCTAACAGCCTACAAACCGTGCTTGGTAACCGCATCTTAAAGTCTGTCAAAATGTTTATATTACAAACTGCGCTTCAAAAACACTATTATAAATATAGGTCTATTAAAACTTACTTCGCCTATCGTTGTATTGTATATTTTGCATAATTATTAGTTAGTAATTAATAATGATTATTGAATTCTTTCCTAATATTTTTGTTTTAAAAGTGGGTATGGGAATAGTCCAAAGAGGTCTGGCTTAAGCCTGCTGCTAACGGGTTAACAAAAGCCCTTCTTTTGACCTATTAGTTACTTTTATTTTCACAAGTCAGTGATTGTTTTTTCAGCCACTAGACAGATGATCTTTGCACAAACATTTGATTCACCGATTCAGAATCAAACACAAATTAAGATTAACTACTAATCGGCTTCAAGTCTCTTTAATAGCTGGAAAGATGTTACATTGTTCTTTTTTATACCTATTTACTAGATTTTGTATAGAAAGAACTAACAGTCTCTGAGTAAAATGACTTTGCCATACGTAAGGACGGACAGACGGACGGACGGACATACGGACATGACGAAATTATAAGGGTTCTGTTTTTGCCATTTGGCTGCGGAACCCTAAAAAAAATTAATAGCTATACCTATTTTAACCCCCGGCATAAATAGAGTAGTGTTATATTTTTTTTATAAATCACTACATAGTATAAAACAAAGACGCTTTCTCTGTCCCTTTGTATGCTTAAATCTTTAAAACTACGGATTTTGATGCGGTTTTTAATAGATAGAGTGATTGAAGAGGAAGGTTTATATGTATAATAACATCCATTAAATAGTGGAGAGAAAAAATATTAATTTTTGAGGTTTCTAATGTGATGTCGTAAATAATTACATTTAACGCGTGCGGGCCACGGGCAGTAATGAATAAATCAAAACTACTGGATCGATTTTATTCATGTTTTTAGTGAATGACATAGGCTATATATTTTATACCCGTGCGAAGCCGGAGCGGGCCGCTAGTTAAAGATATTACTAAGTTACTATATGCCAATAAAGCAAGTATATTTTAGTATATTTGTCTATAAAGACAGCTATTTTGAGCTTATGTTTGAATGTGTGCCCGTACTCCGTACATGTATTATAACTATCCTAATGGAGGTCGTTTAGTGTGTTTATTGTATGTATATAAATATTTTTGATATGTCAGTAAATGTATAAAAAGTTTTGTAGTTTTTGTATGACAAGAATATCATTTTTTAAAAAGAGAAGCAAGCTCAAGGCTAACTCCTCTTTAAGCGCTTAAATCTTAGTATGTATATCACAAAGTTGTAAAACTCTTGCTAAAACAAAGGGATCCATAAAAGCACTATCCAAGTATCCAGCCATTTCTGTCGCAGATCTGGGAGTCATTGGCCCCATTGCTCCCATGCACCACTAAAGATGAACAAAGTGCACTATCGCCGTGGAGGATGCAATTTGTGAACTGAAGCGATTTAGAACTGCTTCAAAGATAAATTGCGTCGAGACGTATAAACTATGATAATAAAAGTATTTATTTGTGATATATATATGTAATTTAATTCTATAATATTATTTAGCATAAAAGTAATGCAGTAAGTAATCTTTATTTTGGTCAGATTTTGCAATGTGCCCTAAGGTCCGCAGTGTATCGTTGGTTACAACATGAGCTAAGATGTGAAGTCAAGAAATTTGCTCTTTTAAGTTAATATCCTTTATTATATAAATATAGTATATATAATATATTAAAAAAGATGAACAGTTTAATATAATCTAAGACCATAACTGAAGTTTAATGAAAATCGTATTTATGTAATAAGTTGCTAATTTCAATGTAAATATGCATACAAATTTCACTCTAGTAATTATTTTTTTGAATTTATGATGGTTGGCAACCAAGCATAAGGTCCACGTGATGGTAAGCAGTCACCACAAACTATGAACGTTTGTGATACTTGAAGTATCACAAGCGCATTGCCAAAGCAAAGGATAGGAGGTGAGGGATACGAAGGGAGCAGAGGAGGTGGGAGTCTGGGCCTTCGGCGCTCCCACTCATTGCATGAAGCGAAACAGTACTCTGCTACTTTATGCCGATTTTCTTTTTCTTTGAGAGGGTAGTACTTCCCTGGTTGAGCCGGCCCATTTGTGCTTTAAGAAACATGGCGCCTACAACTACTAAAAAAAGTAAAAAGTAAATCTACTTAAACAGATATACTATGTACAGCTATCTCTTTTTGTACCCTGTTCTCTGTTTTACCCTACATCATTCATCTTTCCCATGTAACGAAATTTACCTAAACATGACGCCTCCTTGAAGTTTCACTATCAGATCTCGAGCTGCCTCAAATTACCTTAAAAGTTTCATTTCAAAAATGAAGATTCAAAAGTTTGACTAAAAATAAAACTATATGTATGACTTTTATGAAATTCAAAATGAAATTAAAGAAATGGCTTCTTGCGACTGAGCGTGCAATAGAAGTTTATTCTTTTAAATATATTTCTAGTCGGTTGACAGAACATATAAAACAAGTAATTAACACGAAACCGTGTCAACTTCAATTAGTGCTATAAAAACCTCGTAAAAGTAATAACTACAAAGCTTTCAAGAGTAAGTTATTGCACTAGTAACGCGAAAACCGTGTGTGTGGATAATTTATTCATGTTTTACCCTTATTGCTTCCTTGTTTACTAATATATTAGTTTTATAAAAATTTCAAAGCAATAGCTTATGGAGGCTTAGTAATGGAATCCTAAATAAAAATATTTAAGGTTCCATTACTAAGCCTCCGCTGTCAGTCACTTCGCCTATCCGTCGTGCGAATGTGTTTTTCTGTTGCCACTAGAACAACAAATACTAAAAATGAAAAAAAAAAAAAAGGTATGTGTGCGATTCACACACGATAGAAATGTAACACAGTAAATCGATAAAAAAATGAGATGATATATATAACAAGATATAAAAATATTCAGAAACACTGTTAAATAATAACACACCACGCTGACTTCTTTCTAAAAAGCTGTAATACGCAGCCTCATACAGTGTACCATAGTATTATCTCACGCACTTTTTACATATACTACAAATACAAGCAAGTATTAAACAGTGTCCAATATACATACACACCAACATTTGCTCTCTAGCTCTGGCTCACTAAAGCTTGGCGTAAAGAGGAGAGACTGGTAATATAAAATAGTATGTATATTTCTTTCTCATTCTTTCCCGGCTTCATCCTACACATTTTTTTATTTGTGTCTCTTACCTGTCGTTTTTTTTTTTAAAAGAATATTAGTAATGCCCTGAAAAAGCATTGCTAATATTCTTTTAAAAAAAGCCGTCCCCTTTTCCCGTTGCCCCTCTAAATAGCCCAAGGGGGTCAGGATCGAACACTCGACTCTCGCGTTAACGGAGCGAAGTCGGCCTCTGTACCGTTGAGCTATTGAGGCTTCGATTGATTTATATCTGACGCATTGAATAACGATGTTGGTAAAGTTTATTTATATTTTGATATTTCACTATCATAGGGACGGTAATTGACTTACTTTACTAGCTAATGGTCATAATTATTATTTTTAAAGCAATATGAACGCATTTGTGATGGTTTGTTATAAAAATGACCGTACTGTATAGTAAGTAGTGGTAATTGACTTTTTTAGTCCATTTTTATGCTTAATATTGATATTGCAACGTCATGTTAATTTATATGTATACATACTACGAAAACGTATCTAATAATAAAGTCAAAAAACTCTTATTGCAATATATAATAAAGTCAAAAAAACTCCTCTTGCATTATATCTAAAATCCATTAAACTAATGGGCAATTTCTCAAAATCCCAAAGTTTAATCAAATCGTTTTATTGGTTTTAACGTAACAGAACTAAGTAATTATTGAGAAATATACAAAAGATCACGTAACTTAATTAATATTTTCTTAAAACGTAATTTTTCTAGTGCACATTCGTGCGTAAACATAAAATAGAAAACGATTCATTTTGTCCAAGGATTCAGAGATGCTCGGTTTTCTATCGTCAACAGTCCGCCCGCGGCCTCGCTCGGAATGCGTAGCCTATTTCCAATTTGCGTCTATCAATCAAGTGCAATCCCGCTGAGTGGATTACGCGCAAATGAAATTTGCATAGGCTGCCGCTAGACCAGCGCGACATTTGTAGCAGATATTTACGCTCGTCTTGTTTGTGAACGAAATGACACCTAGCTGGCTAGTGGCTAATCGCTGTTTTCGCCTCAACAGTTTTATCGCTGCGTTGACGTCGTGAATTTCTGAGTTCGAAATTTTTGAACCGTAGATAACAAAGTATGGTTTATGGTTGTATATTAAAATGTATCTGACTTAACTGTCAAAATAAAATAATTTTTGAGCTTCAGTAGGATTTAACAGTTATAGTCTAGGGGGGGTCTGCTGGCTGACTAAAACAGCGTTATACATTTTTTTTGGATTGTGTATTGATGTTGGCCCTACTGGCCTTGAAAGCGTCACCGAGTGGGGAAAGGGCGAGTACAGAGATCCGGCCGTGAAAAGGGACAGCCTTCATGGGGATAAAATTTGATTCCGTCGTTAGGGTGAAGCCGAATCACGGCTTTGGACGTCATTTTTACTATTGTAATTGTTGTTGGTCATGTTGTAAAATGCGAGTCTATGAAATTAAATAAAAAGTTGCAAATGCTATTCGAGTATCAATATAATTCTTTTTTCCTATGATGGTTTATCATTTGGAAGCAAATTAATAATGTTATTTTAACTAAATAGTCAAATTCAACATACCATAGATTAAGCTAAAACAGACACCGAAGCTTATTTGAATAGGTTATATTACGCGTTTACGCAACTAAGCCAACTCTAATGCAAACTTTGAAAGTTATCTAATAAAGGCATATATTAATGTTAGAGTAATGTGATACGTTAGGGAAACAGCGTATGTTTAGACTATGATGGAGCGTATGGAAACAAAATGGAATCCTTTTATGATATAATACTTTCACGAACTAACCAAATAAGTGTATACAGGTGCATTCATTGCGCAGCGTCTATTTACGTTGATTAAGAATTTTAATTTTATATCTTGAATAGAAAATAAATCACAAAAACCTCGTTTATTACATTACAATCAAATTAATTTTAATCATCAAAGCTATGACTAATTAGAATCCCTCAAAATAGATCACTTCAAAGCTTATAAAGGCCAGGCATTTACTGCCTGGCTAGTTTTAATTTAGGGAAATCGAGTCTCATTTTATTACACAACGAACGATTTCACCCGCCACCTCTCACTCCCAAATACTCAATTATGATTTTAATTGACCCACGCCGTGGATTTGACACGAATATTCGACGAGGACATTTCACTCGATAATCGCCTTTT
The DNA here is from genome assembly GCA_023373885.1 of Hestina assimilis. Lineage (NCBI taxonomy): Eukaryota > Metazoa > Arthropoda > Insecta > Lepidoptera > Nymphalidae > Hestina > Hestina assimilis. Next base: position 8,331,007 of record CM041747.1, on the reverse strand, counting down.
GCAAACGTGCAAAAAGCAATAACTGCTCCGTCAACTGGATCTAATTTAGCTAATGTAGAAATTTTCATTATTATTTTTTAGGATTTTCGTGCCTTTGCACTACTAAAATGGCAAAAAACTTTCGAATAACCTAATGGAAGCCAGCGTAGTGTACGCTCGTAGTAAAACCAATGTTAATGCTTTACCCAGTGAGATAGGGTATGAGGGAAGGGAAGACGAGGAAGAGAAAAAATGAGAAAAAAACGTAGTGCTTCAAAGTTATCGAGCCTGTATCAGTTTAAAAAGGTTGTTGTAATAAAAATAAAGCGTTAGTACGACTATTGCTATTTTCGTTCAGTCTGTACCCGCTAGGTCGTAGAACACCTGCTCTTTGTGATATCAAATGTACAACAAATTTAAAATTTTGTCTTGACATCTTCTATTCTTTGTCTAATCTGTACTTTTTATAATAAACTAAGCAAAAAACTGAATGAATTTAGGTATGTGCAAGATTGAGAGATCTATGATTTGGTTTATGTGTTTTTCAATAGTAAATCATCATCAGATCATTGAAAGTATCAGATATTTGACTCTTTGTATAAAAAATGTGTAAATATCGAGATTTTCTCAGAGCACCACAATATGGGGCTATTCAAAAGAAAAATAAACTGGTTTTAAGCATGATTTTAATGTCTGCGATACTATGGCTACACTGACAGATTTCTATCGTGCCGTACGCTTGTTCTTCATCATCGCAGTACAAATTAAACTTTAATAGAGTACATAAAAAGATAACGAATACTAATTCATTACAACAAAAACTAAAGTACAATAAAAGGAATAGCCAAACTAAAACCAGCGTCCCAAAGTTGAACTGATCATCTGAAAAGGTCGTCGCAATAAAAATAAAGCGAGTTGAACGTTTATTGTTCGGGGCATCGGCTCGCTAGGTCACCAGACACCTGTCCTCGCCAAATCGAGAAGATGTATCGACAGATCGCATTACTGCGATACACTCGTTTAGTGGAAATTCGATATTACGATTTCGAACTTCTTGTAAGATGTTTTTCTTTTGTAACAATTTTTTATTTCAATTAATCTTATTAAAATCTTCAACTTATATATTCGTGTAGATAAGGTAGATAAGGTATTAACTTAAAATAGATTTTAAGGAATGACGTTAGGCACTAAGCAGTAGACGGACTCATTTTATTTCATCAAGCACAAAATAAAACGTTTCCCATATAAACAATTACTTAGGAGTAAAAAAAAAAACACAAAAATATACATTTTAAGGCATGTATCACAGGAAAATTGCGATCACCTGTGTCTGAATTAAATTAAGAAAATCTGTATTTCAGACCAATAGATATGATATGATAATTATCAACTATTTACTGTTGAACCAATGACTACATGAATTCAAAATCGTGAGAAATCAGTACATTAGTCTGTTCAACATTCTCAGCTGTGTGTTTTAGACCTAAGAAAGAATCTTACCTATTAAAATTAATATCAAAAACATTTTTTTCTAAATAAGCCATGGTATAACAGAAGTTTCACATATAAGCTCTGTTATTTAGGTTTTGTCTACCGACTCATGCTCATCATAAGAGATTACTTATTCAGTAACTATTTTCAATATCTCGTAAAGTCTTGAGTTCCTTGCAAAAAAATCTAATAGTGAGATACACGAACGACTTTCCAATTACAAAATTGACAGCCAAAAAAAAAAACAAAATCTTTCCGTTGATCCTCCGACTCTCTAGAAGTTTCTAACGATGAATCGTGCGAGATTGCACTATGTGAGTAACATAATCTTTAGTAAACGGAAATTAAATATCAAGGCGTTACATAGGACAACAAACTCGGTCTCAGGTACCTTATTAGAGACTTAGAAATTCTACTAAGCACAAAGCTTAGTAGGAGTGATGCTTTTGATGGAATGATTTTTCTCTGAATTTATACAAGTACAGTTTAGTTAGGGTATATTTAAATTATAGTTTATTAAAAGTGACATTCTGTATATTACCTTTTGTTTTATGTTAGAAGTTGGCAAACAAGCATACGGCCCACCTGATGGTAAGTGGCTGCCGCAGCCTATGAGCGCTTGCAGCACCATTAGTAGGTGCCACTCACGCGTTGCCAACCTCGAGATATTAGTTCTTAAATCTCGTTCGCCCAGTAATTTCACTAGCGTACAATGCCCTTCAAACCGGAACACAGTAGTGCCTAAGCACTACTATTTGGCGGCAGAATATTGGACACTGCGGTGGTACCTACCTAGCCGGCCTCTTGCAACAAAGACCTACCACCAGTGTGACTGATTGCACTGGTGGAATAATCTCTGTTGTGACAGAGGTTATCCCAACAGCGGGCGATGGGGTCGTCACATCCCGACGCCTTTAAACCTTGCGCTGCCTACGGACAGTATGCAATATTCTTCTTATTCTCATCGAGTGGTTAGTGGTCAGCCTAGTGCCAGAGTGGTTCAGGTTGTCCGTAGGCCTCTAACTTGACTTATCGACTGTTGTCAAATTGTCAATAGCCGGGACCGACTTTTTACGTGCCCTCCGAAGCTCGTAGATGCTTGGTTGAAATACCACTATGCGATCTCCCATCTAGTGACTGACCGTGCCTAAAGTTGCTTAACCTACCGATCGTTTAACCATCAGTGGGTGCACTCGGCTATGACTCGGCTATAGAGACGCTCTCTATTGTAATATTGATTTTTACAGACTAATTCGATAAAAACATGAAACTATGAGGATACTTCGATGGGTCCCTCGTATATACGAATTAAAAGTGAATATCGAAGATCAGAATTGTTTGAACTAACACGAGTAGTGACAATCATTACGGGCTAGATTTAGTGGTGCTATGCATATTCTATTGGACTCAGATGAAAACAATGCTAAAACAGAGCTTTTCATATACGAGTTTACCCCATGTGGCGTTGCGAAGTACTCCTTAAAAATATTCTAATCTGTGGCGTCGATTTGATAGGACATGTCCTCACAACGATGAAAACCTTGTCCCTATTTCTCCGATGGCTGCCCATTCATACGTATAAGACTAAACCGCTACTTCTGCTCTGTGATTATTAGTTAGTATTCATTAAAAACGAGGTACCTAAAATATGTTGTTGACTGATACTTCTAACCCTTTGAAGTAAATAGGACATCGGTGTCCCTGACTTTTCATTTAAATTATTGTTGAAACTATGTATTATTTTATAATAAAAGTAACTTTTACTTTACCTGAAAATAATACCACGAAAACAAAACAATTGATGTCGTCAGTTAACTCATATTGGGACACATTTGTCTCAGTCATTTTATAAAATTCTACTGATTTTTCAGAAGTTTTTATGATACTAAAGCTCATAATACTGCTAAATACACCATCTAAGCCTCTCACATTCGTAAAAAATATCTATGTGAGTTTTATGCGTGAAAGGGTTAAACAAATTGTACAGCGCTCAAATAATATTTTCAAAAGCCATCTCTTGAACTACTCTAATTACATACAAACATTCTAATTTAAATTGTACGTGCCATAGAATATTCGTTTTATCCCACTTTGATTCCGACGTGTTTGAAAGAACAAATGTAATGAATTTCTGATAGCTTTATTAAGGGTATATTTCTCCCAAGTGGTTCACACAAACAGACTAGAGCAATTTTCTTCGGCATTATGGATCTTACTTTATTTAACACCTGAGTAGGCATCAGAACTTATAATTAGTAATTAGGAATTAGACAGGCGTGTGTTAATGTTTATTTCTTTTTTGGTTTAATTGACATGAAATACGAAGGCGTTAATATGAAATAAATCATCATGATCTTTTGACATTGAATAGACTAAATTACAATTAAAAATTTTGTACTTACAACTCTCAAGGATGACGTTAAGTGAACTTACCTGAAACAAAAATTTTAATTTATTTTATTTAATAAAATCTTCTAAGAGTAGTAAGACTACTCTTATGCGGATTTGACAGGCTACAGCTTTTACATCGAGCGCCATCTGACCTCCGCAGTTTTACATCTCAAGAGACGATTACTATCAGATGTTATGTGACAATAACGGAGACCGACAGCTAAACGTGCTCTCCGAGGCATGGTGGCAACAAAGGCAACTAAACAGACATTTATAACAAACATCTGCTCCGGGCGTGAATTGAACGCGCGACCGTCGGGGCTTAAAGTAGGCTCGCTACCAGCACGCCAGAACGACATTTTTATTTAGTAAAGTATAAAATCAAATAGATATATTAGTAAGAAAACATAATAATAATTATTTAATTAAGTCTAATTCTCATTTTAAGTACAGTCGTGCGAATAATATTTTGTTTACAATGATCAAGGATCAAATATTTAGCAGTAATCGTGTTTTTTTTTAAACTAAATAAATATGGATTTTGATCTTTACTACAGTACGAAAAGGGTTTATATTTTAATATTCTGTACTCCCAGAAGTATAGATTATGTAAAGCAAAACGCGCATAAAATGTATGGGTCAGTATACTTAGGCCCCGCGCTCACGGACGATTTCGTTCAACATCTTAAAAGGAATTTATCCAGGAACGTAAGCTCGTAGGAAATTCAAATACTTGAACGATAAAAGCATTTCTGATCTCGATTTCTGTTGAGACCGATGAAATTCTATATTTTCTGATTCCTTAAGCGAGATGATCGGACTTCGATATTTATGTAGTAATCAAAATCACATGTGAAAACACACATGTCACATGTCATGTCACATTAATTTGTGATCACAAATTCATCATTTTTGACAACATCTTTTATGTTGATGATTGAGATTATTTAGTGGTGATATTGTGGGATTTTTGTAGCTTTTCCATATCATCAATGATAATAAGCAAGTAGTCCATGTGATTGAAAGTCGCCATTTACACAGAGAAATCACGGTTATTATAAAAATGAAGAATCGAAGAGCGACAAGGAAGGCTTTGGATCTCCAGAGCATGAAAAAAAAATCTAAAACAATACACAGTAATACACAGGATTATTAAATTACTTGCAATTATAGAAATAATGCTATTATTATTTCAGAGTAGTTTTTACTCGTATTTAAACTATTTCGATTCTTTTTTAATTTAAATTAAACTAAAAAATTAATCTGTAAGGAAACTTTACTAATGCTAAAAATAGTTACTGCACTGAAATTTCTTTAAGCAGGATAAGTTGTAACAAGAAACTTATACCTAAACATATTCCGTAGTCACGAGACAATCATGACTTTACACAAAGTGCTCTTTATTATGGGACCGGCTCTTATCGTCCAGCTTAAAAATAAAAGAAGGAATAGGGGAATAGCATGCACCGGTCCATTCTTTCCGTCACAAACATTTAACACTGACTCAGACGGCAACGTCGTTGCGATAACACCGAGTTTGAAAACTTTCTTTATTTTCAAAAATGGGCACTGTCCATTAAGCTCCACTACCGTGAATATAACGGTTCTTTTCTTTTACTAAAAAAAGGTGATTAAACTAAGAATATATCTTCTTCTTATTCCTAGCATTATTCCCTGTAATTTTCCAGGGACTTTTTAAAATTCTTATCTGCTTTTGACAGATTACTAGTTTTAACACAGAAAGATTGCCATTTCACCTCGGCAACCCTAAGGGTGAATCAGTATCTCTTTGGATAAGAGCAATCTTATCAAGAGCTAACAATTATTTTCAGGTGTTATGTGATAGCAACCAGGACCGGCTTTATGTGTTCTCCGAGGCATGATGACAACCGCCCAACAAGGACAAACGCTCAGACCGAAATAGATATTTGTAAGATCATCATAATCAAGATCGTATAACTATAATTTAGATAAAATCGTTCTCGTTTTTAATTAAAAAGGCAATAAAAGACTCCTTCCATTCATTAATGTTTTTGAATAATAATTACCTATTCCATTATGTTAATGAAAAAGATTGTATTAAAAAATAAAGATTAGCCTAAAACTCAAATTATTAATAGAATTGAGGCATGAAATAATGTTGATATAAAATTGAATATAGATTACTGCATGTAGATCAGTCTAGAGGCGTGGAGACAGACAACGTTTCGGATAATTTCGTTTAAATGTGGACCACATGAATGGCGCTGCATTCGTAACTCACTTAACACTATTTAAAAGCATAAATACTCGTACTCAAGCGCCCGGACGGAACGGCTTTTGTAGGAATTTTACTTTGCTTTATGTGAATTTAAATGGAAGTAATATTTGCTTTTTTTGGAAAATGTTATAGAAATAAAATATCTCGTACAAAAAACATACCTAAATTTGTTACAATTAAGATGAGTTATAATAAACAAAGATATCAGAATTCGTATCTATTTGTCATTGGAAACTGTTTACCGAAAAATTTGTGTGTGGTAAAGTTTTACCGTTTTCGACAATGGATATTCATCCTAAAATAGCAAAAGGCTAGGTTGGCTAACCCAGGGAGGTATTACAGAATTACCAGTCGATGCGAAGTAGCAGTATCCAGACTGCTGCGTTCTTTTTTTCCTATTCTTTCCCTCTTCCCTCTCTTTCCCGTATCGTATATTGCAAGTTGCAGCGAAGTCTTCAATATTGCTAGTTAAGCATTTAAAAATTCTGTTAACACTTTTCCGTGATGTCTAAAGGCTGTGAAGTTGCGTTCCACAAAAGAATAGCTTTATTCTTTCTAAATTTCAGGTCCTGCCCTGTCGCGAGCATCTAACGGGCGAGGGTTATTTATCTTGCCCGACGTATAATAGAATTTAATTAAGTAACGTGCTACATGCTTTACGCGCTTGGAATTTTGCGAACTTACACCGTGCATATTGTAGCGTATACCTGTGTACCATTGATGTATTTGTTTATAAAGTTATTATTTCCGACTACAATTAAATGTGGCGTGATGTCAAAAATATTTAAGATACAATTTCGATTACAATACAAGAGATATTATTATGATTACAATTTTTTATTTATTGCGGTTGGTAAAACGGTATACGGTCCGCCTAATGGTAAGTAGTCACCGCAACAGAATATTTGCGATACTTGAAGTATCACATGCGTGTTACCAACCCAAGGGATAGGAGGCAATGAATGAGAAGAGAAAATGAAGGGAACTGAAGGGTAAGAGATATGGTCTCCGGAACTAACACTCATCGCACGAAACGCAACAGTACTTACTGATACTGTTACTTTACGCCGACTTTCTGTGAGAGGGTAGTACTTTCCCGGTTGAGCCGGCCTATTTGTGCTGGGTGGAGAATAGCACTACTAGTAGAAAATTCACTTGAACTAGTTTTTTTTTTAATTATTAATAGCATTTTATACATGGAATTTATAAGTATCTTCACAGATACATTATAATTTATAATCGTCACCAATAAACAAGATAATTTTGATTATTGAAAATAAAAATTAATATTTTTAGATTTAAGCGCAAGCGTCAAATCGAATGATCCAGAAATACACATGTTTCATATGCTTCGATTTAATAATGTCACCGGGGATGTGTTACAGGGGTGTTGCGGGGCTGTCGGCTACACGTGTGCTATCAAATCGTTATAATGATTCGAGCTTGACAACGATGCTAAAATCTATATTTACTTGGAAAATATACAAGAGAAATATACCATTTGAGCAACGTCTTCTTATTTGAGTTTTATTTAGAATTCTTGTGACATAGATACACGTCATAATAATTCTAAATAAAACTTTTAGACTTAAGTCTACGAAAGAACAAATATCATTTGGTCTTATTCAATCAAATGTTTTTAATTGGTTTTAATATATATTTGTTATTAGTAATATTATAAAACTTTTAGGATATTCTATAGTAATAAAATAAAATTAAAATAAACCTATTTACCGCAGGATGTATCATATTGATAAAGTTTATGTAAAAATAAATTATCTCGTAGCGTGGAACTAAAAATGCTTGAACGATACGGCCCGAACTTTGATTACGGCCTGATCAAATTTCCCCTAACAAAGTTCAGCACCGGAAGTAGACTCACTTTGCTTATATTATAACGGAAAATACCATTAATCGGAATATAATTAAAAAAGAGAAATTAAAAATATACGAGCATCTTGGTTTAAGTGCGTACAGGTTTTTCCGGCACAGTTTTGTCCGCAGTATAATATTGGCATACTTTTAATGAAGATTAGATAGTACGTAGAAAAACCTACAGCATCAGTTTTAGAGGTGACGGGTTGCGTCATACGTAACGTCACACGGTGCTTTTTGGAATTCTTTGTTCGCAGAGAAGCGGCGCAACGTCTGACGCGTGGCAAATCTGCGGCATCACACGTGCAATGTAATGAGCGTTTTTAATTTTTCAATCAAAAATTTTATATAGGCCACCTTGACCACCAATGTTCACAATAATTATTTATTAACATACGGTTCGGGTAATAGAGCATTGCTATTTTCGAAATGAATAGACCAGCTCAAGCGGGGAAGCAATAGGCTCACACAGAATATCGAGGGGAATTATTATTCGTAGCGTTTCGTTTCTTTCGTGATTGTTTGAAAAAATCGGAAAATTGTAAATTATTTAATATAGCTTCATATTCATTCCAACGGCTAAAATACAAATTTCACACGAATCTGCATAGTCTATCAGCAAATACTCAAACATGTATAGGAAATTACGATTGGTGAGTTCGTTATTAGCGTGGTTTCACGGTTAGAGGGATAGAGGGAGGGGGATAATCGTGTTACTTGCTATGTGTGTTTACGCCGAAGCTTTTGACGCTTGACTTACGTTTGGAAAATGACAAGGTATTTACTGACGTGTATTTACTTGGTGAGCATTTGTTTGGAGTAGGTGAAGTGTTTGATATGTAAATTTAATAGGATTTTATAAGGAGTGACATGATTTATTTGTTTTAAATGTGAAGTAGACTGCATAAGCGTTTAAGTTTTAAATTTTTTTTATGTTACAAGTTGGTAAACTAGCATACGGCCCACCTGATGTTCAGTGATTGCCGTAGCCTATAAGCGCTTGCAGCACCATTAGTAGATGCCACTCACGCGTTGCCAACCTCAAGATATTGGTTTTTAAATCTCCTCTGCCCAGTAATATCAGTAGCCTATAGAGCCCATCAAACCGGAACATACTAATGCCTAAGAACTACTATTTGGTGGCAGAATATTTGACACTGCGGTGGTACCTACCTAGCCGGCCTTTTGGAACAAAAGACCTACCACCAGTGTGACTGCTTGCACTGGTGGAATAATCTCTGCTGTGACAGAGGTTTTCCCAACAGCGGGCGATGGGGTCACATCGCGACGCCGGGACTTCTATCACTGGTGACACACTGTTTTTAATTTTATCTATTCAAAAGTTTTTTCCAAACTTATATTATAAATAATATACAAAATATTCTATTATAATAATAGATATGACCAGTTCTATTGAATTGGTTTTATTGAATAAAATTACCAACAAAGGTAATACCAATGGCACACTAGTTTTGGAAAGGTCTAAAAAGGTGTTCTTACACGAGGTATAGCAAAGCGCGTCACGTGCCAACATAACGTGGGCCCGATAAATGATTATTGCTATGAAAACGGTCCACTTTCCAAACCACTGAAACCTTAGAGCCCAACGGAGTGAGGTAAGTTGAAATAAGTGAGAACATAGATATCACTAGAAGTAACACTCATAAGTTTGTAGTAACTTTAAATCCAGACGATAATGAACTAATTGTATTATATTTTACCCGTTCACCAGAAGGAAGATGTTATCAATTTGGCCAAATTGTTTTTGTATCTTATGCATTTAGGCCATTTATGGATCGATTTTGATATTTTTTTACTATATAAAATATGAAACTATCATTATATAAATTGATCTAACCAATGACAAGAATTAAGCTAAGCTCTTATTACTCGTAGTATAGTGATACTACTTAATACAAACTGTTTTTGTTTTTAGAAGTTGGAATCGGCTATAATTATTATTTTGAAAGAATAGGCACATTTTGGTCCAAATTCTTTAAAAACAGAAACAATTTGGCGTTATTTATTCTATTACCATATGTTATATAAAATCATGTATGTATAAATGGCAGAAAATAAATATAAATTATATTTGATAATTGAATTAAAACTTTAACAGTCATTTTCTTATTAATATTCAATATCACAGTCATGTATAAGCCGCTCTTAATCTTCGAAGAGAGAGTAGAAATCCTGACTTGTCATTGCTTGTACCTAATGAAATTCATTAGTGTCTGAAGACAGCAGGTAATTTAATCAAATCGTAAGTATTAGTTGCTGGGGTTACACTTGTAAGGCAGTATATTATATAATTTTATTTTATTTTTATATAATATAATTATGGTAATGATCATGGCATGGCAATAAATAAATAAATAAACGCTGCACACTCAACGGCCCCCATTAGGATAGTGATATCCTGTGTCGGGGTCCGGAAACACATACAAGGACAAAGACAAATACACTCAGACCGGAAAATATGCTTGCATGGTCAATACAAACATACTATGCTCTGAGCGGGAATCGAACCCGCGACTTGTGGCGTTTAAGGCAGGTTCGCTACCGCTGCGCCACAACGTTGTCAGGCAATGGCATTATATGAAGACCTTTTTGTATTCTTTCTTAAATTTGAAATAATCTGAAATAATTTTTATCTTTTTCACACTATTATATTTTTTTAAACTATTATTTATTTTCAATTTTTTTGTTGAATTTTCTAAAAAAGCGTGTTTTTAGTTTTTTTTTTAACTATTATTTATTATGTACTTGTTTGTTATGTATCGAACATTTTTGCCTTAATAAAATTTTATAGTTGGGAACATCTAGTACGTCAACATCTCGAAGATAAGCTTTTACGTATATACAGTCCATATCACCGAGTCAAACAATCGGCACGTCTTGAACGGAAGATATGTAAATTTGGTCCATAGAGACGATACACACTGGTTTTTATCTCGCACCTGAAGGTATTTCACAACTCGACGCTTATTACATAAAAAGCGATAAACTATTTCATACTTCACGTTCCCCTCTTATGAGGTAAGTATAATATTTAATACTTTATGATTTTATTACGTATGTTATATAAAATATTATACCAAGTCGTCAAAGCGGACTACAGAATTGGGTTTAGAGATAAATTATTTTTTTTTTATTCACTTATTATATGTTATTATACTTTAGTAGACGATAATGACACGATGCACGATGTAGGTATTTTTATTATTATTTTTCTGTGACACAAAAACCTGTTGGCTAAATTTCATTCAAATACGTTTAGCAGATTTTGCGTTATTGAGTAACAATCATCCAATCATACAAACTTTATAATAATATAATAGTAAACGCTTTATACTATAATAGTAATATCCTGTATTCAGTAAAGATATTGCAGGCGGGGACAAGAAAAAAAATAGAACACATTTTATATATTTATCCTTAATTTAAACATTTCCCTTTAAACATCATCGTCCGCTCACCAATTGAACTAGTTGCTTGTGACTGCAATACTTTTACTAACATTAAAATAATATTTATATTATAGTACATATTAAAGAGGTTGTTTTAGCATTTTAGTAAGTATTTTAAGGCAGTCGGTTATTTTGCTTTAACGAATATTTTTCATTTCACTCCATGCTAGTGTTACAAGACTCATATATTGCATCTGTCTCTCTTGTGTGTCTTTGCAAACATGTTACAGTTTATTAGGGTATCGTACTTAGGACTGCGTCTGAGTAAATTTTAGCTATAATATGTGTACAACATACATAACACAAAAAAAGTATTCCTAAAATTCGTAACTAAAATCTATAATAGCATTATATAATCGAATTTGTCGTAAAAAAAATTGTTGTCGTTAAAAATATATACAGGAAAAATTTATTCGCTTATTAGAGTGACGCTTCGCGGGCAAACTAGTTGAGTTTTATCAGCTGTAAATTTTCACTCATAAATATTCGATTGAGCGGGCGCCCGAAGCGCTTTCGTAATATTGAGATTCATAATTTGTCCCTCACTAACTTGGTACTCTATTTAAAAGAAATAATAGTCTAGGCAATTTCTGTTTTAATATCACTATTTAGTTCATTGTTATACTTTCGAAGTAGTATTTTAATATGTTTATATTTGAGCTATTTTACTTTTAAAATGATTGATTGATTTCTAGAATTGGTAAAAACTTTGGTGGTTGATATAAAAAAAATAAAAGCACAAAGCCAAAAAAACGGCAAGCTGTTCAAAATAATTAGTTTTTTATTATTACGAAATCGTCGAATGAAAATACATAAAATATATAATTTCAATATATTTTCAAATCATTAACATATATAGTTAAATAAGTAATGAAATCATGTTCAATATTACGAAAGATCTCAAAAGAATTACGCTATCCAAAGCTCGATAAAAATAAAAAGGCCCCGACTAACGCCGCCATAACTCGCGTCATTTCCTTTCTCTTCAATAAAACTTGCAGTCGTGGAATTGTACAGGAATGTCGTTGCATGTCGAAATGCCGAGTTTTGCCAGTTTTGAGACGGTTTAGCTGTCAAACTTTATTCGGTTCAAGTTAGAAGAAAACGGCAAATGAAATGTGTGAGAAAAATGGAAATAAATTTTGTTACAACCCTATTGTTAAACAACCAATTGAATTATCTCTATGTCATTATATATAGATATTAGGTATATTATAATAGTAAGAATCTTTTTACACTGGAGCAGGAATATCAGTACAATCATAACCAAGGGATTTTGATTTTAGGTATTATGGGATAGCTTCATTGGTGACGAAGCTCTACAACGTATAAACGTTAATTATCCGCGTTAATTAACCACTCAATCTGTTTTTTTGTGCTATTCCTTAAGTGGTATAAGTTGTCCGTTTTGTTTGATTCAGTCCCAGCTACTAATAATTACACTGAGCAATCATTTGATCACTGCAATTTTTAATCAGCCGACCAGTTACTTATTAAATTGAAGAGTTTTTTGCGTGTTAATATTTTAGTGAGACAATAAATAAATCAATTTGTATGTACAATCAAGCCCACTTGAGCTAACCTAGCCATCTCCGATATACATGAAAAGATACTTTTAGCAAAACAGTCAACAGAAATTAAAAGATAAAATTTCATCGGTCTAATCCCAGCAAGTAGATTTTCTTCCTATCGTCGATTTAGATCAGTATTTTACTAATAAAAAATATAGTACTATCTAAAAAAAAGACTTTTTCTGTCAAAGTAAAAAGATAGGTTATGTATAAAATATATTGATATTAAAATACTAGAGCTATATCACAAGCAATATCACCGAAGCGCTACCAACCGTAAGAGCTAAAAACTTATATCGTGCCTGTTCATATCTTACACCATTCTGTCTCAGGCATGCGTTGACACCCCGGTTCCTTTGACTCGTTCGTGAAACTATTCACTAAGTACCTTTGGAGGATTGTTCGTCTGTCGCCTATTACTGTTTGAGAGACAATTTTGAGCAGCCACTTATCTTAACTCCATACGTAAATCAGGTACAAAACTACAATGTAGTCTTTGAGCTTTACAAACTATTTTCGTGTAGTACAGCTATATTAAATGTTTAAGGAATGCTTGTAACTGATTTAAAAACAGAGAAGGTTATTAATCCTCCTGATTATTTCTTTGTGTATTTGTAAAATGGTTTTTATGTTTTCTCGTTTTGTTACGTAGTGTAAGCTTACGTGATAAATGCGTATAGTTAATTAATAATTGTGTGATAACTTGATGAAGCACTCCTGATAAAGATCGGAACCATTTATAATGATCATTGCATTTAAATTATTTTTGTGTAATTATGCCACAGAGAAAAAATCTCCAATTATTTTAGTAAGTTTTACGTTTATGAAATAAAATAAAATTGTATGAAATGCCCAGCATAATATAATTGAATCAATGAAATTATGAACATTAGCAATATAATATCGTGTGTTATAAATGTTCAAACAAATTATATTATACTAAATTTCACCCTCGTGCACACACATATGCATCCAGACAGTCGAAATAGCAAAATAATGTACGCTGAAAACCCACACAAACACGTAAATCATGGCATGTATTGTAAAATTGAATCGGTCACAAATTGCAGATGTTTTGGCGTGAGCCTTACGGGCGTGTCCAGCCAATTTCGTTGAGAGCCACTTGAAAGCCGAGGTAGTGGGAATGACGTACACCTAAGTACCACGAAATTTATCGACCGAACGTGCTCGCAAATGCTTAAATAAAAACACAGCTAACGTGAAGTGTCAAATTCCATCCCGTTATATATAGTGCGCTGCGATTATTTCATGAAAAAATACAAAATATGTATTTTTAGAAACTATTTAGCTAAAAAGGTTAAATGGTAAACATTTTTGGTAGTGTTCTTTTTATTATTGTCTTACGTTTGAGAATTGAATAATCTTGTAAGAAAACCTTATCACACATCATGTTAGAGATCTCATTGACGCAGTACCAGCGGATCTCTCAGCTGTATATGCTTATGTTTCTGTATCCTACAGCACTTGTCGATATCAATAAAATATAATATTAATATTATGACAAATACATACAAACTTTCATACATTTATAAATGTATGAAACTTTGTATGTATTTGTCAGATAGATAGATTGTTACCTGGAATAACATAATACTTAAGATACTTTTTAAAACCCCAAAAATGTTAAGTTCCATAGGATTAACATAAAAACTATAGGACTCGAATTTTGGTATTGCTGGATCTTAAGGACGCCAGACTAATTAATATTATTGAGTCTAATATTACTAATGTAAAAGTAACTCTGTCATTACCTCTTCACGTCAAGCTCAAATAGTAGTGCTTAGGTATTACTGTGTTCCGGTTTGAAGGGCACTGTAGGCTAGTGAAATTACTGGGCAGAGGATATTTAAGAACCAATATCTCGAGGTTGGCAACCCGTGAGTGGCTCCTACTAACGGCGCTACAAGCGCTCATAGGCTACGGCAACCACTTACCATTAGGTGCCGTATGCTTGTTTGCCACCTTGTAAGATAAAACACAAAAAAAATAGCCTTATTGTTATGATTGTATTACGACTATAAATATTTTTATTTCGCAATATAATGCTTATACAACCAATCTCGATATGAAGTATGCATAAAAAGCAACTTTATTACGATCGATCTATATTAAAGGAAGTTTTCATTTTGATACATTTCCACCAATTGATTGTTCGAGCGCGGAACACTTATTACCCAAATGGTAAAATAAATAAAATGCTTATATGAACGTTTTACTGAGTTATTTACTGTTTTGCGTGGGGACATTTTATTCTAACAGTAAACTGTGGATTGTATCTTATGACACTTTTCATATCAGCTTTATTACAACATATATTCAATCATACTAATATAATAAATGTGAAAGTTTGCATGTTTGGATGTATTTTACTCAAGCACGCAAAAATGGCAGAATGGATGCGGATGAAATTTGGCACAGATTTAGATTGTTACCAGGATTAGGACTTAGGATACTTTTTGTCCCGGAGAAATGTTAGATTCCCGTGGGATTATCAAAAATTGTACCGCAGGGCTTATCCAATTGGAATTGTTTGGATCTTTGTTACTCAATCACGCTTAAAACGACTTAATGGATTGGGTTATAATTCATCACACAGATAGCTCATTATCTGGATTAACACAATGAGTACTTATTATCCCGGAAAAATGTTCGGTTCCTGTTTGATTATCAAAAAAACATGATTCGGAACGTATTCAATTGAAATTCGGTATACATATTTCTATAACACTATTTACTTATAAATGATTTATTTTTCCCTGAAGCCAATTCTAAGGTCACCGCGGACGAAGTCGCGGGCAGATACTAGTTTTATATAAAGTGAATACCTTTCCACAGACCCTTAAGAATTATAATTACATAATACCTAATGATCATAATATTTTCGTAAAACAATTACAGTTTCCGAACCATTTCAGATAATAAATAAATATCGTTTATTGTTATGAATTTGAGTATTTGTGGTTTTAAGTTTATTGATAAACTAAAGAAATATAATAGTGACAGAAAGGAAGACAGTACGTTGAAATAAACTTAATAGCAGTATGAAATCGCGATTCCGGAGGCACGTAGCGTCCACTTTTATAGTCTAGTAATTGAATTTCCTCTCTCCACAAACAGGAAGCGACGGTTTACGCTGAATATTGCATCCTCTGATGGAGTTATTATTTCCAATATGACGATTAAGCCGCGGTAAAGTAAAGTTGAAAGTACTTGTAGTATATAAATATATAATAAATATATAAACATTGCACACTCAACGGCCCCCATTAGGACAGTATTATCCTGTGTCGGGGGTCCGGAAACATTCACAATGACAAGGACAAATACACCCAGACCTTATGCTTGCATAAAACCCAGAAAATATGCTTGCATGGTCAATACAAACATATTATGCTCCAAGCGGGAATCGAACCCGCGACCTGTGGCGTTTAAGGCAGGTTCGCTACCGCTGCGCCACAACGTCGTCAATACTGTGATTTATACAAGATTTTTTCAATGCAGTTTTCAATCCACTATTTATAATTCAATTTCCACTCCAAACGTACAGCTTAGATGCAGGATTGAACCTGCAACTTTTACCCTAAGCTTCAACAACAGTTGAGTGTGCAGCATGTGCAGGGTTTAACACTAGAAGTGTCGGTCTTCAAAACTACAAGTTTAGTTTCTGCATTGCGATCACTGTGTTGTTAAAAGTTTAGTTATTTGTGTATTTGTTTAGAGTTAAATTGTTTTAGTTCTCTTTTATGAGAATCACCGCAAAAATAAAAAGTAGAATAAGTTACGCCTTATAATATCTGCAAGTCAAAGTTCTGTTAAAATCAGTCCAGCCATTTCAGAGATCAACTGGAATACACATACAGATAGAGAAAAATTATTTTTTTTTTTTTATGGAAATACATATGGTATTAATGTATATTATGTACTTTCATAATATACATTAAGTAAACAGCTGTTAATTTGGAATTATAAACAGAAACTTATTTTTTATTTATTTGTATAGATATAGATCACGTTCAGTTACTATAACATGACATAGTTTCTCGGAAAAGAAAATAATTTTGACTTTTTTTTTCATTGCATATAACAACTACTTAAAGTAACCATTTCGAATATTGTCGTTATTGATTTGTGTAGACACTAAAGCATAGGAGTTTGTCAAATTAAATACACTATACATAAAATTCAGTCATAAAAGGCGATTCAATTACGAGAGCGGGATAGCTTTTTATTTACTGAAAAATATGAGCCGGATAACTTTTTATTTACTGAAACTGAAATTCATATGACGATTTTTATTTACAGAAAGTTGAACAAGATATAATTAATTAGTGAAATAACATAAGTGTAGTCTTCAGTATTAAATGCGAACGACAAAGCATGGAATATCAAAGGGGGCCTCTTTGACCAGTCATACGTACCTTGAATGAAAGGCAGAATAATCTGTCTCAGTGCATTTACGGGTTGGCATATCAAAAAGTTTCCGTATTAGGTTTGTGAGACATGAAGCGTGCCATTGCATTGGTTCGAAATTAATTCGAGTTTAGTCATTAAATTATAAACATTCTGAATTTAATATTTAGGAAAATAAAAACACCCAGGCACGTGACTGAAATAATAATCATAGCATGTCTGCTTTTGACTGTGATGTAGTGGTTTGGTTTCTATGTGATAGAATAAAATGACAACATTTTAATGTAACGGATTTAATTATGAATAATTAGTTTTTTGTTAATATGAATAACTCCTTTGCAGCAAAAAGATAAAATGTTGATATTACTTTTATTGAGAGATGAAAGTTTTAAAAACGAAGCTATAACATATTATACCTTTTTTTGGTTTAATATAGATGAATATTTTATATACTCGTAAATAATTTAAAATTCTGTTAATTTATTATTTTATTTTAATATGCTATATTTTTTTAAAGAAACCTTGTGTGGGTTCAACTTTATCGACTTTGACCGATGTCGCGTGGGATCCGGAAGACCCAAGCCCGGAATTAATCAATTTCTCCTATAACCGGTACATACGAACTTTTCCGGCTACGAAAGAATTACTTTCTATGATATGCGGTTTTCGTATCCAATAATATATAGTTTTTTCCTCTCCTCTGTAAAAACACAAAATTTTAAGGTACTGAGAATTTCCAATATTTTAAAAATAAAATTAATAATTGAAATTCAATTATTAATTTTATTTTTAAAATATTGGAAAACAATATTGAAAATATACATATATTTCAATTCATTTCAAATTATGGCATCGTAGAGGAATGGTGAAAATTAGTTCAGGGTAAGAGCCAGACTTTTTTCGGCTTGGATGGGCCAACTAGACAAAGCAATTACTTAATTTTGACAAAATCCACGTAAAGTAGCAAGATCCGCTCAAGACAAGATGATGCATCTGGTTTGTCTTGCAAACTTAGCTACGGCATTGGCTTTTCATCAGACAGGCCATATGATTACTGACCGTATTTGAGATATGTTATTAGTAGCAAGACTTTATTAGATTCTTACTTTATAACCTTAGTCTTGTTTACTTATACTAAGTACCAATACTATTCGTACAGTTTGTTACTTTATAAATGAAAGTATCAGGAAGAATGAGTAGAAAATGTATCGATAAATGAATGTAGTACAGTATAAATTCTATACAGTCTTACTGAAAAAACAATTCTTTAGAAAATATTCCGCACGCATTCTATGAAACTAAATACGAATATCATTTTCAATTCAAATTTCAACGAACATAAACATAAATACTGAACAAAATTGAAATGTAATTCAATAAAGCAAAGCAATATTACCAACGTTTCACATAGAGGAATGTTTAGTAACTCCATTGGATGTGAACGTATGTACAAATATTTAGAGAGCTTAAATGAACGTAACCCACTCTTGGGCTATGAATGTAAAATTTACACTTTATATTGATAGACATAAGGCTTAAAATATATATATCCTATACCCACCTTAAATGAAGAGGTCGCTAAGCTAGTAACCAAGTTAACATACTATAAAGAGAATTATTAACTACCACGTCTGAGCCATAAAACATGTGTTTAAGTTAAATTTAAGGGACTAAATTATAAATTGTGAAGTCTTATAGCTATACGATAAACATTTCCAGTTACACAGGTAGTGAGTGATTTTAAAACTTAAGACAAATGTAAAAGGAAAGTAAAGTAAAGTAACAGCCTGTTAATGTCTCACTGTTGGGCAGAGGCCTCTTCTCCTGTTAATGAGAAGGATTTAGAGCTTAGCCCACCACGGTGCTCCACTGTAGATTGGCGGATGTATCAGAATTTCTAACAAGACATGTGGGTTTTCTTACGATGATAATTCAAAAAATTTATTTAGCACTTTAAAATACAGAGGCACTTGCCCGGATATCAACTGGTGATCTTCTGTTAAGGTCTACGTTTTCTATCCTCTGGGCCATCTCGGATTAAGATATTATCGCATGATATTTTGTAATGAATAATTGAATCATGATGCTTGAAGTGCAGAATCTGCTCTTCAACCTATTATACTTACTGATGTGTCGAGCGATAGTCTGAGGCGTTTGTCAAAATTTACATAAAAGCAAGCAAAGGCGCAGACAAAAATTGACATATAAGGTTTAATTGTCTGAAAGATGATATAGCAAGCGAAAATAAGTAAAAGTTTCATTCGTAGGAAATTAAAAATAAATATATAAAAGAAGTAACTGGAAAAACTTTCCACTAAGTAGAAGACAAATGAGAACACGGCTCGTAATCCACAATTACGCGGGGACATCGGTAAGAGATTCGAAATAAAACACATAATCCTAGGAGGGAAACTTACAATACCGAGCTACAAAAACGATTTACTCAGACATTATAAATATATTACTTACAATCTCGTAGGTATTATAGAAATATTTTGGGGACCGTTATAACGTTCGATTCCCGCTTGGGTCAGATTTTTGCTTTGACCATACAAGCATGAGTCTCAATATGGGTAATACGTATGTATGTATTTTTGAATCCCCGAGAAAGGGGGACGGTCAGTGCTTAGCATGTTTGTGTAATAATAGTATTAAGATAAATTAAAATATTAAAACAAATTTTACTAAAATAATACAGCAAAATAGGACAGCAAAATTTAAGGCTTCATAAAACTCGTTTTTGAATCATATAAATTTGTAAGAATTGTCTTACCGTATGCAATGACAAGTTATAAATATATTACTGCAAGCTAATGATATTGTTTTTTGAGTATATGAAGGTAAGTCAGACGTAAAATCAAAATTACATGTCATAGTTGTAGTATTAAAGAAAGATTTTACCCCAAATGATTTCATTTTAACCTAGTTTTGTCAGCGTGACATCTTTAGGCATCGAAACTCTCTACAGTTTCGACGATTGAATACTTGTGGGGATTCTACCGAGTTACGATTTACTTCGTTCAAGTTTCGCGGACCCTTAGTGGTACACGCATCACCAAAAACCTATTTATCAGAAAAACCCAATTAATACGGTTCATTTTTTTGTACTTTAATTAATAGGTAACGAGGTTATGGGAACAAACATTATGGATAATGGACAGAAATAAATCTTACAAAAATATATATAGTGACCTGCATGTGAATGTGTGATAAGCCAGTCTCGACCAATATCTGTTTAAAATTTTAAAAAGAAAACATCATTAAGACTACAAATTCATCTAATAACCGATGCTAGAGTAAAATGATCAAGGTGCTAAATAGCATATTATTGGGACAATACTTGATCAGAGAGAAAAATAAACTTCAAATAAATATGGTAAGTAATAAGTATATTTGCTAAGTAGTGTGAAGCGACAATGATAAACTTCATCTTGACACCGATATAAAATCTAAAAGTGTTACTTTCAAACTTCACCTTATATAGAACTGCAAGTTCTTAAGCAGTTCTACCTCGATTTCAACCATAATTTTCAAACTAGACGTTAGTAGAAAAACAGACTAGCATCACAAAAGAAAACTAACACTTCTGTCGGTAACAGTACGCGACATTGTTACTGGGGACTCGAAGAACTAAAGATCCACTTCTATTTTCCGATAGGACGGGCATAGTATCATTCAACTTTTATATTATCTCGCACAGGTCAATGGAGCGGTCCCGAGTTCTACTATCGATCTAGTCAAATAACACAGCCAAGAACAAAACTTGCTGTTGTTATTTTTCCACGTCAATTTCCTTTTCAACTGTATGGCCTGTAAGTCTACAACATTTAATATACCTAAACGAAATGAATTTATGATTTCGTATTGTTTATTTCAATTGCAAACCCAATATTAAATTAACCATAATTGAGTTTTAGGTAATTGTTTCGTTTGTGATTGACTTCAATGATGTTGTTTGATGATATGCTCCGACAATTCCATTTTAATGAAAATATTTCGAACTGTACACAGAGTATTGATTTCTGACATAATGAACATTGTTATTGGCTCAAAGAGAGCTCTTGACCATCCTGTTACAGACACCGCATAAATCGTATTATACTACTCTGAATCTCTGATTGACTGTGACAACGGGATTCAGAAAAGCTTCCATTACGGGAAAGGATAAGCCAATTATACGGCGTGAGGGCCTGATAGGCTCAGCACAAATTTAATTTTTCAACACTTCCACGTTTAATTTCAATAATGGATCCAAATAATTCCAATCCGACGCCGTCCGTTCCGGTGCTTTCTGCTCGGTTGCTGTGAATTGAATTTTTCAATTTCATTTCGTATTTACTAAATAATAAAAAAAAACCATGTATATTTTAATACCTGTAGTGTCACCTTGTGTTTTGATGGTATTTCTTATTATTCTACTTTTTTGAGATAAAAAGCTTGGTAATTCAATATAAAAGTATAAATAGCATTTTAAAAATATTTCCAGTTGCATTTGTTGCGCATCTTTATATTGGCAAAAAGAAAAAAAAAATGTTTATATTAGTATGATTATTACATTTTAAATATTTTCGATTGAAAATATTTACTTGTAAGTATAAAACAACAAGCGATGCACGTGGGTGGGTGGGTTTTTGGCTGGAACGTACTAAAAAAAAGTTGAAAATCGCACAACATTTTTGAATAGCAATTTTACACAATCAAACAAAAAAGGTCATTTTACACAATCGAAATAATTCGGATGTTAATGGTTTGTTTGGAAACAGGAGACCATGCGGTAACTATGAAATTTAAATGAAAAATGTTCTGAAACTAGCGACCACAACTTCACAAAACTAAACCACTAAAGTATTCATTAGAGTTGATAGAGTTGGTTTTGAACATTGCCATTTAATTTACGTAATGGATTCATATAATTTCAATCCAGTCCAATCTGTCGATTGATCGTCACCACGTATTATAAAATGTAACGCTGTTCTCCGTCCATTGTGCATCTCCTCTGTTACAGGTTTTTTGACAATACGCTGACGAAGTCCGTGTGGATAACAGTGATATGTGGTTTATTTTTGTACATCCAGCTCACATCGTAGATAAGTCTTATACATATTTTCAATCATAACCTGTCTAAAAAAGATAACAAAAAATGAACTAACAAACAGCCGCAAAGTCCAAAAATCTGTGTTTAGAGTCAGGGATATCGTAAACTCAAAACAAAACTCCTTCTGTCTTCGAACACTTTAATCATTTGTTATTGCATTATTATATGACGCAATAAGTTCAAGTAGTTCAATCTTTTAGAAAAGTGGAATTAGTATTCCAATCACCTCACGCAAAAAAAAAACTATGAAGCCAATATAAGCTATAGTTAGGTTTTTTTATGTTACTAAGTTGGCAAGCAAGCATACGGCCCACCCAATGGTAAGCAGTTGCCGAAGCCTATGAGCGTTTGCAACACTATTTGTTTTTAGGTGTCATTCATGCGTTGCCAATATTAGTACTAAAGTCTCACTTGCCCACTGATTTCACTAGTTTACAGTGCACTTCAACCCGAAACACAGTAATGCCAAAGACACTACTGCTTTGCGGTAGAAAATTTGATACTACGGTGGTACCTACATAGCCGGGCTTTTGCAACAAAAAACCTAACCCCAGTAAAATACAGGTGGTAATTATTACCATTTTATTTCCTGGATCACGCTTATATGTATAACACATTAGAGACAAGAGTTCAAATCAACATTATAATTGTATGCTAATAAGGTTAGATATTACATAACCTATATTGACCTTACTGTATTATAAACGTTTACTGATATAATTCATTGCATTATTTGTGAAACACAAATAGCTTCATTACATTTAATAACAAAACATATAGACACACAATTATGCAGGCACACTTTTCACGGTCGTTAGGTGCTTAAAAAGGTCCAAAGTTTTCTTTAAATGCGAAAGTAACTCTGTCTCTCTGTCTGTCAATCTGTCGCGCTTTCACGTCAAAACTACGGAACCGATTTGAATGAAATTTGGTTTTTTTTTTATGTTAGAAGTTGGCAAACAAGCATACGGCCCACCTGATGGTAAGTGGTTGCCGTAGCCTATGAGCGCTTGCAGCACCATTAGTAGGTGCCTCTCACGCGTTGTCAACCTCGAGATATTAGTTCTTAAATCTCGTCCGCCCAGTAATTTCACTAGCGTACCCTTGTACAGTGCCCTTCAAACCGGAACACAGTAGTGCCTAAGCACTATTATTTACAACAAAAGACCTACCACCAGTGTGACTGATTGCACTGGTGGAATAATCTCTGCTATGACAGAGGTTTTCCCAACAGATTGGTACACAGATTTTAGAGTAAGAAGCTTGAAACTTACTTTTGGCCCTTGATTCGATATAAATAAATATGATATTCAAAGTTTGTAAAAAGTGCGGGCGAAGCCGCTAGCAGAAGCTTCATATTTTTATCACACATTTCGTTGTATACTGTATATTGTATATACGAAAAACTCTTTTTATGTTCATATAAATAAAATTCCTATCCCGATCAAACTTCAATTCTAGTTTTCATAAACATTCCGTAGACGAAAAATTGACGAACGTTTCATAAATCGAAATCGTTTTTCTTTCATCAAAATATCCAGCGGAAATCCCCGCAAGTTCTAACTATCAAGGTGCGATGATGCAGTACTGATTGAAGTTAATTGACATCTGAACCCCGTTTGTCGTACTCTTTGATGTGTCGGATAAGCGTCACAGTGCTCACTCATAGACCTTTAATAAAACTGTGTGCATAAAGTGCGTTCATTCATATTGGAATCTCATTTCAGTCAGTATTTTGCAATCGCTTTGAGGATGGTACTTGTATTAAAGCAATCTTTTTTAAATATTTGTTTTAGATTACTTTAGCAAGACGTGAATCAGATTTCTTAAAAATGCCTACTTCTAATATAAATGCGACATTAGGTCTGTCTATCTGTCTGCTTGTCACGCTTTGACGCTTGAACCTCTAAACCAATTGTGATTAAATTTGGTACAGTATTTATATTGAAAAAAAGGTTTAAAGGGGTTCAAATATGGTATGATGATTGAATAGAAACCAATTACTACTTTATTGCATTAAAGCTCCTTTAGAAATCGTTATTCACGCGGGTGAAGCAGCGGGCAGAAGGCTACTATATAAATAAATTTGATATTCAAAATATATATACATAACAGATACTTTATATTTATTTATCAAAAAATCTTTAAAATTTTTTTTTATGATTTTGAATATATTGTTTTATATATACATTGAAAAATTAATTTCCGATACATTTTTGTTGATATTTTTTCAATGAAGGTAAATGGGTAAACATATTTTAATATCTTAGTAACAAGAAGAAGTGGCTTGATCCATACTGTACCCCGGGGCCTAGCTTAACCCTCGGAAGAACTTGAAAAGTATTAACAAAGTAAACACAACCTGAGTGAAGATATTATTAAGTAATATTAGGTATCCTGCTTATATAATAATTGGGTAAGTTTGTATTTTTGTATGTTTAGATGTTTGATATTCAATCACGCATAAACGACTTTACCGATTCGGGTAAAATTCAGCAAACATATAGCTTATTATATATAGCTCATTGAAAACTCATTGAAAAATATTTGGTTCCTGTGGAATTATCAAAAAACATACTACGGGACTTTGATGCAATTGAAATTCGGTATAGTTTTAGGAACATTATTTACTTACAAATGATTAATAGCTCTCTGGAGCTAATTCTAAGATCATTTTGGACGGAATCGCGGGCAGATGCTAGCATTAACTAATATAATGTAGTTGGTTATTTTAGGAAGGGTTAATTAATTTAATCATATTATCATAGAGCAATAATATTTAGGTAAACAAATATACACCCTCTCTGATGCAATATTATCATATTCGTGATTTAATAGTAACAATAAAAGGGTCAATGTGGTACCACCTACAATAAAGAGAAGGGGAGAGTCTTGATGTCCAGAAGGAGAAGAAAGGAAGGGAATAAAATGGTTACAATTTGGGCGTCAGGCATAGGTGACACTTGAGTTTTAGGGTTAGTTATACATGTATGCATAATAGTAACAGGTAAGTTAGCAGCAAAGAGTTAAGTGTACCATTATTAATTATACTCGCACTATAAACTGATTTTAAAGTAGTAGAGCCATGGTCCTCCCACCACAAATCGACCGGCTCGGGCAGTAACCTCTCACCTAAAATCGGTGTAACTGTATCAGTAGGTACTGTTGCGTTTTGTGCGATAAGTGAGAGCTCCGGAAACCCACAATCTCCCACCCCCTCTGGTCCCTTTCTTTTTCCCGTCTCATCTATATATTTAAGTATTTATGTACCTATTTTATTTGTGTATACAAAAGATATTTGATTTAATATATAGATAATTTTGTTCTGCTTATCTTTTATGCCACCTACTTATTTTTCACAAAAATTCTCCTATACCCACAGCTAGTCTGGCAGAAATTGCTTTTTAGCAATAAGACCGCCTGGTTGTACCAATTTATCTGATTTTATAATGTTTTTGTAATTTTTTTTTGTGTACAATAAATAATTTTGTTATTATTATCTCTTCCCATATGTAACTGATTCGCATTCATAGGTAACTGATTACCATCAGGCAGACCGGACCGTATGCTTGTTTGCAAACTATTATGAAAATAACAGTTTAGTTAAGACTATACTACTAGACTAAACAATTATATTGAAATGAAGGTTATACTAAGAGTTATAAAAATACTATGGATTGATCTTTGTAGCATATTGTTTTAATTTTTAAGTCGCACAATATTTAAAAAAGATTGCGAAAATTAATATAATTGTTAAAATTTAATATAAATTCAGGATCATGCGTGATAACAAGTGGTAAAAGTGTCAGTTTTGTACTATACGATATTTTATTGCAGTAGAACTTTGCAGTCAATTTTGAAATTTACTTATATAGTTATTGTAAAGTTAATAGTTAATAGTATCTTTACTTTTATCCAAATGTAGATTGTAGCATTGATTCTTATTTGAATAGAGACCCAATTATTTCAAGAAAGAATATAAGATAAAATGCAACCGACATAAATACAAAACAACAAAATACTTTGCATGGAGTATAACTCCATTTAAGAGAAGATGTTTCTTATTCTAAATCTGAAGGCATGGATCACTGAAGAATGCAAAACATTATAATCATGACTAATAGCAAAGATATGGCATAACTTCGCAAATAATGACGACGTTGTGACGCAGCGGTAGCGAACCTGCCTTAAACGCACACAGGTCGCGGGTTCGATTCCTGCTCGGAGCATATGTTTGTATTAACCATGCACGCATATTTTCCGGTCTGGGTGTATTTGTCCTTGTTCTGGTATGTGTTTCCGGACCCCGACACAGGATATCACTATCCTAATGGGGGCCGTTGAGTGTGCACCGTTTATGTATTTATAATATCTAGTCGAATAAATAACCTACTTTTCAAGCCAGTTAAAATTAAATAAAAAATCCTGTTAAGGAAAATTTACATATATATTAAAAATAAAGAAATTAAAATATATATAAGAGTTTTTTTTTTAATTTTATTTGTTTAAGGACCACCAGTAGCTGCTACACTGATATACATTTATATAAATAGCATTCGTAGTAAATTCACAGTGCACAGCTTTTGAAGGTAGCCACAACAATAACATACGGTATCTTAAACAGCTTACAAATTAATAATGAAAACGAAAGTACAAATGACTCAAAATAAATTGCTAAGATGTGATACACAAGACAGTTCATGGAGTTGTATAGTAAAGTCTCAATTAATAATTAGATTACTATTATCATTAAATAAACATTTCAAAGCAACCAATTCATAAATTAATAAGATTATTATTCAAAGTAGCACAAAACAATTATATTTCATGAATAGAAAAAAACTTCTTCTTATCGAGTGGTTAGTGGTCAACCTAGTGTCAGAGTTGTTCAGGTCGCTCGTAGGCCTCTGACTTGACTTATCGACTGTTGTCAAATTGTCAACAGCCGGGACCGACTTTTACGTGCCCTCCGAAGCACGGAGACGCTCGGTTGAAATACCACTATGCGATCACCCATCTAGTGACTGACCGCGCCTAAAGTTGCTTAACCTACCGATCGTTTACCGATCAGTGGGTGCACTCGTCTATGAGCGTCTCATAGATAAAAACGCAACTTTGATATAGAATAAAGCTATAAAAGTCGTGTACAACAATAAAACTACGCAAAAAACTATCGACCGTCATCAAATTCAACGGGATGAGCGTAACACAAAGGGTTTTCATTTCGAAATGTCCTGGTCACATCCGATAGCCTTTAGCAATTCATAAAGACCAAAACAAACCTGAGGGTAAATAATTGTATGGGTATATTTATGTAAAAAAGCCACCGAACCGAGGTTATTTTCAGAACATTTCAACGTTGAAATTCTCATCGCTATAATTATGTCTGATAAAACAGGGGTGAATCATGAAATCTTGAATTAATGCACTGTTTTCGACCCTCCAGCTGTTATTTATTAGGTGTGCTTAAAGTAATATTAAACTCATACATTTAA
Source organism: Hestina assimilis (assembly GCA_023373885.1). Classification (NCBI taxonomy): domain Eukaryota; kingdom Metazoa; phylum Arthropoda; class Insecta; order Lepidoptera; family Nymphalidae; genus Hestina; species Hestina assimilis. The sequence continues at coordinate 8,302,949 of CM041747.1, read as the reverse complement.
AAATAAATATTTTTATAAATAATCTTCTATATCTAATGCGTATGTTGTTGCTAAATCTTTTCGTATGCACGAAGCATGACAAGTATTCGCTGATATACAATCACAAACACATTTTTCTCATATTTAAGATATTGAAAATACTATTGAAAGAAAAAATATTAAATTGAATATTTTTTTAAACATTTTACTAAAATAATATAAATAAATATAAAAGTAATGTGGAGATTTAGTTATCATCTAAAACAACGGAACATTCAGACATTTACAATCAAATTAAAAGTCGTGGTGGCGTCCCGAACAAATTAACTAAAACACCGCAGTAAAATAAACATAAAACGAGTTCGGAGCCTCCAACGAAAACAATTAAAGCGGTGTAGAAACGAAACGTAAATCCTAGTTACACAGGACGCAATGAAAAGCAATTTTAATTCACTTAAAGAGAATTGGAGTTCTTTCTCCTTTAATTAGACTATTGGTGGCACCTGAGGCGTGCCGGCCGTCCGCTGCAAATTGTGTCTTCTACGCTTAATGGATACGGCTGTTACACCGTAATGCAATTCGGTGAATAAAATTTATACTATAATTTTAGTGGTTTTAGTCTTTAAAATGAGGTTGGAGGAGAACTTCTAATATACATCTTATAAACTCTTATATTAAAATAAATATTATAAAGAGATAATAACATTAAAATACTATTCTCATAATATAATTTAATACTTATTACTTACAATTGATTTAAGGGATCTTTAAAGTACAACTTTTACGAAGATACAATTTATTATGGTAATTAAATTTACGTTCCTGTAGGTAAACGTGATTCAAACATTCAATTTTCATCGAGTGTAATACAAATTAAATAAGATTACATAATTTGCTAGAAAAAATACAAACCACTCCTATCTATCAAGTGAATGACTGGGCGTTACCTAATAGTGCATAAGCATCACTTCCATAGCAAAATTATATTAAATAGTAACTATACTTCAGGAGCTAAAATGTAACAAGCCGCCTAGTCTGTATGTGCTCTATAGATGTAAATATATCTTCTTTTTCCTAGCATTTTCCAGATATTTTATCTACCCAGGGTCTGCTTACTACTCTTATCCGGATTTTGCGGGTTACTAGTTTTTTTTTGTTTTCAGAGTGATTGCCATTTGACCTCCGCAACCCAAAGGGCGAACCAGTAACTCATTTGATAAGAGCAAACTACTTATCAAGAGTTAACGATTTTTATCCGATATTATGTGATAACAACTCCGAGGTACGGTGGGGAGACCTACAAGAACAAACGCCCAGACCGAAACAGATGTTTGTTTGAACCCACAACTACCACTACGCCACAACGATGTCTATAGATGTAAATATATACACTCTATATTATAATATAGTGCTTTTATATACACTCGTAAATTATTGACCTTCTTCACGGACAAGCAAGTAATAAAGTTTTACTTAACTGCATACTATTTAATTAAAAATTATAGATTGCAAGTGTAACATAACACGTTTTAACAGAGGCGTAGATAATTCTGCGCGTTGTTCCGCGGGATGCATTCGATGAACGCTGTCTCGATCGCAACATAACTCTGTGTTCAGTGTGGCGTGTACTCTTCGGTGTAATTGGTGGTTTATTGGCAATTTCGTTTGTCTAAGTGTACTGTGCATATTATAATATATTAACCAGACAAGATTAGTGATTGAGTACGTGAATTATAATCTTAATATCATTTCTGCTAGTTAATAAATAATACATTTGTGTAGTATTTATCAAAAAGAAGATCTAACTAAAGTGTTGTACCAGAATCTGTACCTAACTGAGGCTTTTTTGGGTAAATAATAGGCTTCAGTTGGTATCAGTAAAAGATACTCAATTTTTTTTGTCGATATAATTGTCCTTCTTAATTTTACTTGTAACAGTTCTCTATACTATAACTTTTTAGTAATATATTATAAAATCAATGACTAGAGATTACATAAAATCATGTCCAAAGCTTAAGCCATTATGAAGTGCGCTTTTACGGTAGAGTACATATGGAATGTCCCATTCACCTATAAGCCCATACGATTAGCGACTGATTCAAATGACTTTACATGAGGCACAAGAGAGGAAGATTCAAAGCCCGATCGCATTAGCTGAACCATCGACAGCAGCCTATTTAAATCTGGAGAGCGAAATGCAGCGGCATTGTGACAGGACAATGGCAAGAACCGACTAATGCCAAACGAGTAGTGAACCGGAGGATTTCATTGTAGTTCGAACGTAAATAAGTATTAGCTTGCTAGCGTGTGTGACGATATAAAGCTGAGTTTAGATGCATGGCTACTAATGGAAAATGATAGTAAAGTGCTTATGTATAGTAATAGATTAATGAATACACTATCCAAACATAAATATATTGAAATCAGGTCTACTAATATAGAGACAGATTGAGTAGCATTGTTTGCCAAAATTTTGTTTACATACTGACTTAGCTTCTGCCAGCGGCTTCGCCCGCGTGAATAATGATTTTAATACAAACTCTGAACCGCCCTCCCCTCTTCTTACAAAGTTTGAATGTCATATTTATTTATATCGAATCAAAAGCTTAAAAATAGCTCCTTCTAGTTCCTAGATCTAAAAATGACGATACTTCAATACAACTTTTCTCCCCCCCTTTCAACCTAATTTTTCGCATTAAAAAGTATGTTCTTTCTCAGGGTCTGGACTATCGGTGGATCAAATTTCAATAAAATCGGTTTAGTCGTTTTGGCGTGAAAGCGCGACAGACAGACAGAGAGTCAGAGTTTCGCATTTATAATATTACAAAGGATTTTTTTTTTTTGTGCAAAAAGAGTTCCCGAATTGCATTAGCATTTAGTACGGCATACATTAAGTTGCTTCTATCTCTCGTATTGTTGACTTCAAGACCAGTTAATTTAACAATACTAATAAAGATACGTTTTAATTTCAAGATGTATATGTTGCCTTTGTTGTTGAATGTTAAATCCGAGCCAGGAAAAAGACAAAAACGAAACCCCACAAAAGTCCGTGTAAAAATCCAATACACTTAAAGGCAGAGTCTATTTTAATATGTGTCAATGTTCGCGGCCGGCGTACACGATTGTTATTCAATAGCACTTCATGAAATATGTATTTATTGTATTCCCTACGTTGGTGCTAAATTCATACGCAATATGGTGGCTACTGTGGAATTTTGAATAACAAAAAAAAGTATTATTCAGTTTCATATCACATTGGTAGTATTTAATATACTTTTCATATATATTTTTTTAACATATTGGCTTAAAAAAAAGTGAGAATTATATTCGTACATGATAATTTTGTTTCGAATTATTTTCATTTATTTATATTTACCAATGAGATTACATTTAATTCTTACATGAGGAGACAGGCTCAGATGACGATGTGGCGCAGCGGTAAGGAACCCGCCTTAAGCCCCACAGGTCGCGGGTTTGATTGCCGCTCGAAGCAAATGTAAATTCGCCATACAGGCATGTGTTCCGGTCTGGCTATGTCGGTGCTGCCTTCCATTAACGAATAAAATGTTATTTAGAGGTGCATAGATTTGACAGCCATTGTGGTTCATTGTTACTTCACTTAAACGCTAGTGGTAACTTCGTTTCTTTCCCAATTTATTAATTATCATTATTAAAGACAATATTCTCTTTAAAAATCCTACGCAGCTAAGTCAGCGTGATATTGTTAATTTTATTGGATTGCAACGCACAAATATACAAATATATTTTGTTACCAACAAAAGTTCTGAAATTATTTATACTTTTTCCAAGAATTGATTTAACAATACTTTATACGCAACACAATAGGGAAAATTATAGAAATAAACGTAGTAACTTTGTAAGCTTTCTTGCCCATACAATATACATATATGACGAAATATCAAGTTAAAATTAAAGCATAATTTAAAAGCGTGTTGCTTTTTCTACATCATTAAATCATCAGCATAAAATATAGTGCTAAAGTAGCTCAGACTGGTGCGCTGTCATGGACCAATTTCGATGAAACATTTATACGTGTGTTTGTTTGTACAAATATAGGCTAGACCTTGGAAAAGGAAATATACGCCACACTTTATCAAAATATTATCGAAAAAAAAGGCTTGAAGGCGGTGAAATTGGGGATGAAAATTTGTGTAGGGAACCAATTATTTCCTTAGCTGTGCTCGCGGCTCTGCTCGCCTTATGTAGTTCTTTTAAAATCCCACAGCAACCTAACATTTTGTGGGATAAAAAGTATCATATGTGTAAATCAAGGTAATACTCTATGTGTGTTGCAAATTTTACAAAATCCGTGCAGTAATTGTTGCGTGAAAGAATAACAAACATACATCCATCCAAACTCTCACATTTATAAAATTAGTCGGATTAGTCGGAAAGGAGGCACCTTTAATGCAATCCGACTAATTTTAACATTAAAGACCGTTCTTCACGTGGGAAAAGCCGCGGGCAAAGCTAGTTGATTATATAATTTGAATTCATCTACTAAAAACCAGAAAGCGAAATAAAATAATGAAACAGTATAATAAGTAAAATAGAAAAATCTAGGCTTGACTGAATCCTTTGTAAGGAAGCTTATTAAACATCGTGAATATAATTATATACATAATTGTATTCCCTTTACATGAAAACGATTTTCAAGTTTTTCGCTATTAATATCTTATAAGTCAACTTTATCTTTTTTGATTCGAAATATAGAAAAAAGTATTTTGTGGAATTTAGTGTTTTGTGCTCCATAGTTAGATCATCTGTACAAATCTCTGACTGATATTTTAAATGTAACAAACAAACCAACGGTCTGTTTACCAGTTACCATTCGTTCAGAATATAAACAGCGGTATCATCGTATTTAACCTATTATTAGAGGTAGAGAGCAGTAGGAAAACGAAAGGGAAAGATACATCGGGATGGGCGTTTGAGCCACCACTGCCACTTATGGAATTATTTTTATAATTCTAGTCCAAGTTCTATGAGAGGATTCTATGCTTCCTCAGTAGTAGCTTTTATTAATGAGGTCATTCATGCTGAATAAGCTTCAACAAAAGGAACAAACATAAAAACTAGATTTCAATTGTCATATATTCTAAACTATTATTTAAAATGAAAAATGATCTCAGGAACCTAAAGATGATTTTAAATTACCTATTCAACATAGCATTTGACAAAGTTGGTCGATTTATATTTTTTCATTTTACCAAAATGGCGTCTGGTTGTTGCTGTTTTGAATGTTGATTACTTTTATTTCTTAAAATTATTAAATACCATATTTTATTTAGTTAATTTACAGTAATAAACAACTTGTACCTAAGACATGGTGATAAAAGTTATGAGAACAACATTCAGACAGGAATCTGTACGTCTAAAACAGATGCCTCATATGGAGTCCGGTGACCCATCGTTAAAAACTCACAGCTGATGCACCAAAATGATCGTCCAAAACTAGAACAATTTAACAAAATAACAAACTACAATTTCTAGATTTCTACTGCAGCTATTAGCATTAGTCGCAAATTAGCGTAAAAGCAGTATCTCCTTTCATAGCAAGTCAGGTAATTAAAATTCATCTCCAATGTCCGACTAAGTTGAAGTTAATTAACCCGTCAGATGCACTGGAAATGCATACTTTACTCCCAATTGTTACTTTGACTGAGAACAAAAACTTTGTCTGTTTTTGTTTTCAATTCTGAAATATTTCAACACCATTGTTTTGACAATCGAATTAAATTTAATGCTTAGTTACACATTCGCTACGTATTCTCAATTGAATAAATGGAAAATTTTAGTAAAATAATAAGCAATCAACAGGCCAACTTTGTGTAATGATTACACGAAGCCTGGATAGTTAAGTCAATTTTTTAAATTTTTATCGCTCCATATCTTAACCTTAGCTTTTAACGTACTACATTTTGAAGTTACTTAAAATATAGTAGCGGAAAATATGTAAAAAAATATTGAGGCAGAATATTTTAATTTCTTTACCCATTTCGAAGATGAATGACGAAAACAATGTTGCACTATGAATAATTCAAATCCTTTTATAAAAGATTATTTAAAAAATATATCAACACCACAAAGACGTAATAAAATTTAAATAACTCAATAACCAACAAGGTGACTTTAAATTGAAATTAAATCAAAGATAGGAAAAACAGGAGCCGATTTATAATCGTAACCTCGAACTAATCAAGATGCGGGCCACGTGATTTATTTCGTGTCAAAGTTGAAATTAATTCCAAACAAGAGACTTCTCGGAAATAAAAGAATCAAAAAAGACTTTAATACCTGTGTAATAAGTTTCTTTTTACAATGCTATAATATTCTGTATGTGTCGTAAAAAATAGGACATATAAGATTGGCATAAAGGTAAGAAAATGAGATTTATTTTATTTCTCATTTTATAAATTACCAAAGGACGAAACAAATAAGTCACAATTATACTTGTTGAGAGAATATAGACGACAAAATTATATTACTATTCCTTGTACCACTAAAGGTGCAAAACAAGTAGATGGCCTGTCTGATGGAAATCCATTCCAAGCCTACATTGACACAAGTATCAACGTAAGTTGCCACTTAAGGTGAGAGGTAGAAGCGGAGAGATGACCTAGAAGAGGATGAGGAGAAATAGTTGGCAGAAAAGGGGGAAGACAAGAAACGGAACTGACATGTCGGAGTTTGTATAACACACTAATCGCAATGATACGGTTATGGTTAATTTCGGGTCATATTAGTATAAGGGTAGGGCATCTCTGGCAAAGCTAGCCATTTGTGCTTAAAACAACAAACCTACACTACTTACACTATTTATTTAACTATACTGTACCTAACATCATTTAAATATATAAACGAAAGTTCGTTTCACATTGCAGTTATATATTTAACTACGGCTACGGTTAAAGAAAATAATTTAACACTCTAATAAATCTGTAGAAAATTTTACAATTTTAACAAATATTACAGCAATGTAAACAACTTCAGTTAGCATAAAATTAAACAAGCAATTTAGCACTTATTAAAAACAAGGCTGTGTCAATTCTAAAACGTTTTGGTACGACACTGAAGTGTTAAATAGAGCTTGAAAATGTCACGCATGTCGCTATATACTGAACTAATTACATTTGTTTGAAATTTACTTCAAATTTATACCAAAACATAATATAGTCATCTGTTTCTTGACAACTTTTAACGACTCGAGCAATTATATAATTATAATTAATTAAGTCTAATACTAAAAACTAGTATTAGTAATACTTGAGTATTGAATTGAATTAAATCAAATGACAGCAATGGGTTCAACATATATAATATATAATTTAATGTACATGATTATATCATAATAATAGGTCCATATATTTTAAGAGTCTGCATTACTTCATATTATAAACTTTAATTATGCCAAATCTGACACTCCTCCACGCGCGGAATGCTTCAAATGGTTCAAAAACGACGAAAAAGATTCCTCTTTGTTTGAATAGAGGATATTAACATTTTATTATTAATTTCCTTGTATCATTATTTCCAAATTAAATGTTCAAGTAAATAATATTATTAAATAAAATTACGCTATTTGTGACATTCAAATGCAAGTAAACATTTAAAAATATTTTTTATTGCTGTCCACAATCTAAAGAATTACACACTTTATATAGGTACTTAAAGAGTCTTACTTTCTTATTATTACTCTATTCTGATAATACTCAACAATTAGGTTAGATTTATTGATAAGAATTGCTTCAAGATTCCATTGCCTCCGTGGGCAAATTAAAAGATTATTATATTGTTTTACTCACTTGTGCCGTTTGAAATTTATTTTTGTATTTTTATCACTCAACACACGATGATATAATTATGCTGTTATACATCATCAAATAAAAATTTGCTTGCAATGTCACCGTAATTATTAACAAAATAAATAATTTCGTTATGTAAAATATTATTTAAATATATTTAAAAATTATTAAAACTAAAATTAGCATTGCAACGAATTAGAAATAGTTCAGCGGTAAAAGTAGGACAAGTTTAAAATACCTAAATTTAATGAAGATGATACGGAAAAGCCAAATTTAATGAAGATAAATATAGTAACAGTCTTATATTGTTTGTAGATAATGATGATCTATTCTAATACTTATGTATTTGAAAGTAATCGGTAACTTTGGAAAATATAATCAATCATTCAAAATCGAAATCTTGTAAAATAAATCAGTCAAAATTGTTAAGTAAGAATTACAAACAAAGCATAAATTTACAAAAGTAAGGACAAGCAAAACCCCTCATCATCTTTTAAACAATTTCGAGCAAATTACCTCAGAATATATTTCGTAGAGCTACAAATCATTTGACCGAAGTTAAAAAAAAATATAAAAGGCGTGCTATTGTTCGGGCCATAAATAAAATTGTTGCGAAAACACCTCAGCAGTTTTAATATTTTAATCCTCGACGCGCGAGAGCATAAATTTTGTTTGACTGTTTGATCGTGCCTGCCTTGAAACGAATAGGATTTCAATAAAATAAAGGAATGAGAATAAAATAAGAGTAATTTATTATAATAATAAGCTTTGCAGTATAACATATTATTTTGTTAAGATATTTAAACGTATAGTCTCGCAAATTTTATACATTACATTTTCGTGGAATAGCTCAAAATGTTCAAATATATCCAGAACCATTATTTACAAGAGAATATCTTCAATATGTGCGCTTGTAAATTTTATTAAAACGAATGTCAATAAAAATTCTTACATGAAATCCCATATCAACGTAGATTAGTTTGCAAAGTAAATGTAAATCTTTTTAGAATCTGTCAGCGGATTTGACATGGCTTTAAAGGAAAAAGTATAAATAACAACATCGTTAATGCGATAGGGGATGTCGGAGTCAAAGCAGAACCTTGCACATTTGCTTAGCGGCAACCTAAAGGAAATATTTAGACATACGTAGAAAAGTGGTTGTTTGCGTCCCAGTCGGAGACACGGCGACGCAAATAAACCTAGCGTCATCTGGTATGTCGCTTTAATTAAACTAAGTGTATTTAGTCTATGAATGTTTTATTTGATCAGGTGATCAGGGAATTTATTTACTAATTACAAACGATTCTATTTAGACTACGTTGAATAAAATTATATATGAAATGGAAGGTAACAGCATGTCGTATAAAAAAACAGTCTTTTATTTTGGACTCGTCATCATTTCTGTATATGTATTTTACAATAGAGTTAAAATAAATAGAAAATTAAATTGATTGATGAGAATAATAGAAGTAAAACTTAAAATAATATATACAATGTATCCTTACTTTTACTTTATACTCCTTCCCATTTTTACGTTTAATTTTTCGAATTTGTTTTGTTTGAAATTTAAAATTTTTGTCTAATCATTATCAAATCGTCTCGTAAGACGTTTTACTACTAAAATCGTTAATCATGATCATTTTATTCACATTTACTACTAAATATACAAAAATTTTGAGTACGAACTTCAAAAAAAGTCTTGAAACGTGGGACGAAATATATATGACCGAAATCAAAATTCGTTAATTTAAGACAGATATAAAAATATTAAACTTAAAATTATTTGAACATTAACTCTACAATTCGTTAATCAAAACCTTCATACAGAAAATAGTATGTTTCGTTACCACGTCACTCACTATAACATATTCCGCTCGGGGGAAAAGCGTCAAAAATAATCCAACCGTGGAAGACCTCGCAAACTCGCATCATTCTCAAATTTTTGATCAAATCCGAAGGGATGAAAAAGGATACGAGGGGTCACCGCATAATGGCGGGTCCGGTGAAATACATTCACGTCTGACATGAGCTGGTGAAACATTGTTCCTGACCTGCATTTTATATCCAGTCTGTAAAAGAGTGGACGATTTTTAATAGTGGACGATTTTTAATAGTGGAAAAGATATTGAATATGTTCTGTCGAGCTATGGAATGATATTATCAATTTATGGCATCGATGATTGCATAGAAGCAAACTATCTATCAGGACTTAAAGATTATTATTACATTCTGTGATAACAAGCCGACAGCTTAACGTGCTCTCCGATGCACGGGCATAAAAGCTTAGAAGAATTGAACTCACGACCATCCCAGTTAGAAGGCTTGCTACTTTGTAAAATAATTAGCAATACTCATCTGCTATCTAACTGCAACTTTTATGAATAAAACATTTATGAATAAAACAAGATAAAAATGGATTTCGAAAAAAGCAATATTAACAATCTTATAATTTCTTACGTTTTCCAATTATTTCAATATACTTACATAACTATTACACAAAATAAGCACTTTAAATAAATGAAATAGTGGGTGTATTATTCAAATGGAATTTAAAATATTTCTATCCGAGTAGTCGCTCAGTAGAAAACCAGGCTACTGTCAGTCCCGCTGGAATTCATTACAGTAGAAATTTGTTTTGGATATGAAATTCCTAAGATATAATGGCATTTTCAAACCTTTCGGATTATACGATATTATAGTTCGATAAAATAAAGTAGATCAGTATCTGCTTATTATGTCGTATACGAACGAAAACGACGTAACTGAAAAATATTTTTTTTGGGAATCGACAAAATAAGTTTTAAAATATTGATACCTGCACAATCTTTCGTATATTATATTTTCTTGGTTATTTACGTCAGTTATTTAAGCTCGAATATGGCTATGTTTAGACTATTGTTACATTGAGAGTTTTGTTTTAAGACATTTTACGCTCATAGTAAAATTTCGATTTTTTTGGGTTGTGGCCTTTTCGTTCTAAAGGTGCAAATCATACTAAAATTAGAATAACCTTACGTCACGTACTGGTAGTAGGCATTTTATTGCCTGAGACCGGCTAGATAGGTACCACCGCAGTGTCAGTTATTCTACCGTTAACTATACTGTATTTTGGTTGAAATACTGTAGCTAGTGAAATGACTGAGCAGAAGAGATTTAAGAAACAATATCTCGAGGTTAGCAAAATGTGACTACAAATCTATGGTGTTGCAAGCGCTCATAGGCTACGACAACCACTTATCTAGATGGGTCGTATGCTTGCTGGCCAACATATACATATTAAAAAAGTAGTTCTTACATATTTAATGTTATATATATTAGATATTACTTGCCTGTTTCTCAACCGCCAGGTCTTACCCATGTAGTTTTGCGCACTTGCCTACAATTTGCGAGATCTATTCACATTTATGATAACCGCTTTAAAGCGTGATGTGTGTTATATAATCGTACTTAATAAATAGACTATCCAACATTAAAGGCTTACTTGCGGAGATTAACCTTTTACATCGAAGCTTCTAAATTTTAACTCTTTGTAATATTAATATAAGCTAACTTTTTGACTGGAACTCTGGTGGTTTGGAACTTTGTATGGAGAAAGGAAAGTTCAGTTCTACTGGATATATTAAAATGAAACGGTAAAAATAGCTTCATAATCCTTTTAGTAGGTTTTAACATAGCAAACGATAAATGCTTATAAACGCTACACACTCAACGGCCTCCATTAGAATAGTTGTATCCTGTATTCTGAAATATACACAATGACAAGGATAAACATACAGATCGGAAAACATGCCTGTAGTGGCCATGTGGCGCTTAAGGCAGATTCACTCAGCGGTAGTGCCACAAGGCCACAACGTCGTCAAAATTGATCAAAATCAGATAATTTCATTTTACAAACTTATCTGAGAGAGTGACATTTTAATAGTAATATAAATTACAGTAGTAAAATAAATATAAAAAATAGTAATATAAATGTATATCTGTCATAGTACTAGCTAAATTGTGCAATATGCTATTTATATGCTATTTACTATGGAACTGATTCGATTAAACTCTTTACAAAATCACGATCTGATAAAAAAACTAACTTCATTGGTTCGATTTTAGGAAAAATCACCGTGCTACCGTCATCTAATTTAAGTTGCGATTCCACGAAATAGGAACCAAAAACTCGAATCTAGACCGTAACTTACTAAGAATTCGGTCCGTTTTAATTAAACGCGTTTCCATTCGTGACCTTACCGTTTACTTCCCCCCATTTGTTGCGTAAATTTAAATATTTTACTCTTGAATAAACCTTTTTGATCGTTACCTTAGGCGTTTTAATGTCCAAACGCAGCCTCCCGACCATTACTCCAACTTCAATTAGATGATATCAGACGTTTATAGTTCTTTATGCATTCAAGGTGTAAGATTATGCTTTTACAGTCGAGATAATGGTGTTTAATAGCGGTCCGATCATTATGCTACTTTCACGAGTGTAATGAAAGTTTTGTTGAAGTTTATGATTGAAATTTGTTCCGTCGCATCAAAGATTTTTTTAAAATAAAATGTATAGTAGTAAAAACGACGGTTCGAACTAGTACCCTCACAAAGAAAATCTACATGAAGTAATAGTATCAGTACTGTTGCGTCTCGTGCGATGAGTTAGAGCGCCGGAGGCTCTCTCAATCTCTCAATCTCCCATCCTCTGTTCCCTTCTAGCGTCATTCGAAACTTCGTGTTAAAATGTCACTGCATTCGTCGGTGCGTCGGTCATGTCGTATTGGGACCACTATTTGGAATATAGCCTTAATCTTTTGAAATTGAATATTTATTTATAATAGTAGATACAGTAGTTTGACGCCGTTGTGGCGCAGCGGTAGTGAACCTGCCTTAATCGCCACAGGTAGCAGGTTCGATTCCCGCTCGGAGCATATGTTTGTATTCACCATGCAGGCATATTTTCCGGTCTGGATGTTTGTCCTTTTCTTTGTATATGTTTCCGTACCCCCGACACATGATATCACTATCCTAATGGGGGCCGTTGAGTGTGTAGTGTTTAGTTTAGTATTCAAGTGTACAATATGATTTAAATTTATTGTCTTTCTGAGCTCATACTACTTATAAAAATACATACAAAATAGGCTAAAGTACCTCGAGATAAGAAATCAATTACCGATCCCCGATCTCATTCAATCAGTGTTTTATTTTATGCAGCAACCCGTCACGAACTTTATGAGCGATCGAGTAAACGTTCTCAAATCCACGGTCGAGTCAGTAAATAAGTGATAAGTAAGCGTATGTAGGTAGATAACGTGGATAACTCAATATACATAAAATGAATATGGGAAGGGAATGATAAAATAATTCGTAATATTCAAGCATTGAAATAACAAATTATGTTGAATCAAGATTTGCCATTGGTATTAAACAATCGAATCAATAGGAATTTGATTCTGAATAAGCAGAGGTTTTCCATCCAATTGAATATAATCGTGATAATCATATTAGTCATTACATCGGCTTCTACATCGACATTCTATATAGATGGTAATAACCTCCACTTAAAGCAATAAAGATACATGGAAGTATAGATACTTAATTGTATTCTTATTGGGACGTAATATGTATGTATCTTAATAGGGATGCAGTCTCAGTCAGTCAGTATATTAAACAATAGATCATACATAAATTAATCTCGCACCTTTCCACTTCTAGTGCAAGATGCAACTTTATTTTGAGGGACAATAGGTAAATTAGTAATGTATTGAAAAGCATTGCTAATATTCTTTAAAAAATAGGTGTTGTTGAGTCAACGAATGGAATAGGAGGAAAGACAAGAAAAAGGCAGGCTTAAACACTACATAGTATAAAACAAAGTCGCTTTCTCTGTCCCTATGAATGCTTAAATCTTTAAAACTACGCAACGGATTTTGATGCGGTTTTTAATAGATAGAGTAATTGAAGAGGAAAGTTTATATGTATAAAAATAGTGGAGAAAAAAATAATTTTTTTGAGGTGTCTAATGTGATGTCGTAAATAATTACATTTAACGCGTGCGGGCTACGGGCAGTAATGAATAAATCAAAACTACTGGATCGATTTTAATCATGTTTTCAGTGAATGACATAGGCTATATATTATACCCGTGCGAAGCCCGACCGGGCCGCTAGTCAATTATATAAATTAGTGCCTATATGATGTTGTTTAGTTTAATATCATATTTCTAACTTATTTTCTACTAGCATCTGGCCATGACTTTGTTCCCGTTAAATATAGACTAACACAGACCTTCTTTTTCATGTCAAGTTTGAGACGTTATACACCTTCAGAAGTAGAATTTAAAGAGATGTTAAAACAGGTGTTTCTTTATATTTAATTGTTCGCCAAAAAACAAAGTGTCATGTTTTTAGGTTCAAAGATTTCTGAAATTCTGTTCTAACATTTAGCCTCCTTTTCACCTCTTTAGGGCCTGAATTCCAAAAAATCATTTCTTATTCCTCGTCTACATTTTAAAAAGAACCAAAAACTTTCACCGAAAACTTTCAGCTTTCTAGGTCCAATGGTTTAAGGCTGGCGTTGATGAGTCAGTCATTCAGGTCTTCTCGTTTTATATGTATGTTTGAAAATGTAAATCTATATATATATATATATATATAGATTTACATTTTCAATTTATTTCATGGTGGATCAACATCGAATATAATTTACGGAGTGAAGTTTCAAGCACGTATAAGTTAATTATGTGTTTACCCAGTCAACCATCACTAATTGGTTATTACAGTTTTGCACCGCAAATTTACTGAAACTAAACTATAGGTCTACCTTTTACTAAAACTTTATAGCCACCGAGGGCTTTAAAATACATTTTTATTGATAAAAAAAAAACCTGTTAATTTATGTATGTATTAAGTGCTGTTGCGTACGGGGACAATTTTGAGAGCGTTTAGTGTTTTATATGCCAAAGGGATTTATGTTATTACCGTCCATATTTCTGCGGACTGAAGCCGTTGAGAGGTCACGAAATCTTGCTGAAATCAACTATCTCCTTCTGTCATGTAGCTTCATCTCAGTCACGCCCGCGTTTCGGTTTAAAGCGATGAATATTACGGCGTACAATATTCGGGACACGTACTGGGGGAGCGCCACGACCGCTCATGAACTCTGATCTCCAACTGGAGGATGTTACGTTAACAATGAAAAAATTTCGCCCACCAAGGTGGAAGAGTTGTGATGACAACTCCGCGGAAACTTCCTAATCAGTTGTAACAAATTTATGTCGAGCGCGTGCGTGGGCGTTTCGAGTTTTCGTCTTTATATTAAGAATACTATACATTTTATACCAACTGTATATCTAAATAATCTTTTGATATATCTGACGCTAATTTGACGGATGTATAAGCTTGCCGCTTGACGATGTAATTTTATATATATTTTTACAATGTAATCATGGCTATTAAAATTTAAAACATTTGCGCGTTTTTGAACTTAAGTGCCATTAGAAATCACAAGAAGTACCCATAAAATGAATACATTTCAAAGTAATAAAACATCATTGCAACAATGAACTCCATTCATTTTAAACGACAATATTATCCAATTGGGAAAGCATCCAAAAATTTAATAAAAAAAACTTAAGAAGCCAATATTCATTTTAATATTCAATGTAGTGTACTAAAAACTTAACATACAAGAAAGAAAAATAATTTTATACTGATAAAGTTATCACCGGTCCGGATATTTATACAGATAAATACAACTAGGCCAATACTAATAACTGTATTTATTAGAAATTAAATTATTTAAAAATAAACCAGAAAATCTGTTAATTATTTTGTTTAGGAAGACATCCTACTAATATTATAAATGGGAAAGTTTGTATGTATGAATATTTAAATATTTGGATGTTTGCTATACAATCACACATAAGCGGTTCCTGTGGAATTATCAAAAACGTCCTGCACTGCCACTCCACTAGGAATTATATTTGACGATTTTATGTGATTTAAATGTGGTGCCTACACAGAAATTTGATTACCTGTATTCACACATAGAATACTTGCATAAAAAAAATGAGGTTCTTAAGGAATTACCAAAAAACATACTATAGGACGTATTCAATTGATATTCGGTATCGATGTGTCTTATGGAACATTATTTACTTATAAACGATTTCACCGCGGCCGAAGTCGCGTGCAAATACTAATATCTAATAGCTTCCACAAATAAACAAACAAGATAAATGACTAATCCTATCAGGCGGCGACAAAAGAGGAGTTTTAAAATCGCCAAACTGTGAACAAACTCAAGCTAAACAAAGTTTCGTAGCAGAAGTCTTTAGAATGCCATTTTGCTTAGTTTTCGCATTTCTTAATACAGCTTAATGCGTGGACGCAATCCATAAGCTTAAGCGATTACACGAAAGCGATTGCAAAATTAATTATTAATTTATTATATTGAATTATAGTATTGTTTATTATTATAATAATAAATAAACGCTACACACTCAACACAACACAACACAAAGCGAGTTCCATTCGGATAGTAATATCCTGTGTTGAGGATCCGCACACACAACGTCAAGCATAAACACACCCAGAATATATGCCTGTATGGTCAATACAAACATCTACCCCGAGTGGGTTACAAACCGCTGGGCCAAATCTTCGTCAATTAATTATTACATACTGTTTTTATCAACAGTGAGTATTCATCTTAATGACGATACGTGGAACCCTAATAAGCCGTCGTCAGAGAGGATAGAAATATACACGAATTTTTATTTCTTATCTTATCAGTAATAGGAGGTGATAAACGTAGGTGGTAAATTCAAAAATTAGCTTAAGAAAGATTGTGATTATTTTTGTGACCTAATCAAATTATATCTAGGTTAATTAGGTCGAGCCTCGCAGCTCAGACAGAATGTGGGCAGAACCCAAAATTCATTATCACCTTGGGCAAAACCGTGGGTCGCAGCTAGGATTGAACTCAATTTATTTATACTGATAATAAATAAGTCGGATGGAATTAATAGCATTCAAAAAATAATTTTGGCATAAGTTTTGTAATCATATTTAATAATGTAATACATATTATATGTTTAATTTAAAAAAAAAACTTCACACTCCCTGGCCTACACATAAGTCAGTATCTTATGGTACATCTAAGCCACAAATAATGTAGCTTAGTAATTTATCAGTGAATAAATGATTGCGTTGCGTCCGATAGATCTGGCTTCCCGTGATAGTAACGTTTTTTTTTTTAAAATCGCTATCGCCTTTAACTTGCGTTCAGTATTAAAAGCTGAGCCAGATGAAAGAAACTGCACCTTAAGCGAATACCTGGAGTCAATTTGCGAATAAAGTTTAGCCGTTGGTTTGGCACTGCGAACCTGGTGAGACTTCTTTACTGGCTTAAGCATAGTAGTTAGTGTTTGTTAAGTCACTCTTTGTTTAGATTTTTGCGTCTTTGTTCCAAAGAAGACGTGACTTTGTAAGCTAATACGTTATTATAGCAAAAGTTACGAAGATTTAATTCCTGTACGTGGGGAAAAATTTTGGAAAACATTCAGTAAATTTATAGTCTTGACGTTGCGTATCGTCTTAAATAGCTTTCCGGAGAAATATAAATACAAAGTTTGTGCAATATTCTTCTCTTAATTAATTGAAACTTTTTTTTTTTCAAAGATGGTTCGTATTGTGAGTGATCTTTAAGTTATACCATCAGCTTAGTAAGAGCTAAACAGCTTCGGAGACCACATAAAAACTGATAGCTTAGAATTGAGGCACAGACAGCGGTGAGACAAACAAGTTCATTCATCAATAATTTGACACAGAAAATTACATGCATGGGAACCTCATAAATATATTAGTCTCGATCAGACCTTCGATACGGCACGGATGATAGGTTCAAAATTGAAATTCCTACTTAAATAATAGGGAATGAACCAAAAACGACTCCGTATTTGACTGGCCGATTTCAGCCATAAAATGTCTCAAAATAGTCGAAAACAGAAATAAAGAACAATAATATGTGAGATACATAATATAACTCGTAATACTTTTCCTAGGATAACGGTGATTCATCCATCTTCGTTATCCAATTCGCTGGGGCAAGGGTTAGAAAGCCTACCCTAAGTTCGTAAGAGAAAACAATTTGCGACTGGATTTGTTCAGGCATCTACAGTCTTATTGGAGGTATTAACCTGAAATCCGCCACAATATAAACGTTTGTGGTAAAGAGCAGTCTGAATAGTTTTTCATTTTCACTTGTAAATACAAATATACATCAGGAGACAAAATATAGGTAATTAAAATAAATAATTATGTACGACGGCAGCGGAGGGTCCAAAGAAACCAAAATTACTTATTATTACTTTAATTACTTAATAATGAAATTACAATCTAAACTTAAAACTAGTACTGCTTGCTCGATGTGAGAGACAAGAGTGAATATAAAATTAAACCAATATCTTAAATTAAAATTAAACATTTATAACAATTTAAACTAATTCGGTGAACTCTTACTAAACACTTTTGCACTTTCCGATAAAATGGTTATTACGGCGAAAACCCGGTGGTCCGCCACTTCCCTGAATCCGCGAGACGTGGGAACGTAACATCTCCCTCCTGAAGAACAGCATCTAATCGATGACCTTCAGGTTGAGAATAGTGCTGGTAATATCTTATTCACTGCGTCTGTCCGCTTTAGGTTTCAGTTTTTGAAGGTTTTATTTCCGTAATTTTAGAGGTCCAAATGGTACAGCATTATTACTGAACAGCTTCCTCGTCTGAATTGAAGATAGTAGTTTAAACTGTCAGGATATATGACTTGGCAGGATTCTTGCATTATGATGAAGTTCTTAATACAGTAGTAGTAAACCTTCGGGTATTCTACCTCTATGTACATGTAAAATCATCATTGTGAAATGCTACAAAAGGTTGGGAAGGAATAAGGATTCCTATATTCTTGCTCAGTATAAATGATAAAAAATTAAGGAATTAGGGAGAACAATCGCAAATTGAAAAATTAAAATTTTATATCTCTATAATTATAAAATCTATTTATCTTTTACAATATTAAATCAAATCAAATTCTAAAGTTTTAATTAATCTTTATAAAAAGTATATAATTCTGAATCAATCATTAATATAAAAAATGAGTTTTTTTTTTTCAAATATAATTTTAAGAACATTTAGGCTAAAACACTAAATGCTAAAAATTCTAATTCGAGTAATTTTTAATAATTTCGAGCTATTTTAAATAAATGGCTAAATTATTAATGATTTATATTCAATGTGATTCATTTTTAATTATATGAAACGACTATTAATGTTACTATAAAAATATCTCCCAATATTAAAACAAATATATATTATCTTTAATTCTTTATCATACTTTCAGACATCTATTTATTACAATAATTTTAATTTTAATTTAAGATTCTTTTTAATAGATTAACTATAATTTAATTTTTTTCCAAAGTTGTGCCTTAAAATAATTGTCATGATGATTATTAAGTATTTCATTATATATTTAATAAAACTTAAAAAAATCATATGCATTTTGACCAAAAATGGGAATTATTTAAAAGAGTCACCTATACTACTAATAAATCTACTAATTATTAAATCTATCGTTTACTTAATTTTATGTTTTTTAATAATTACAATTTATGACAAAAAAATTAAATTATATAACTTGCTTCACAATTCTATACCTACTTAAATGTAAAGGTTCCGATTGCCGCAGAAGGGAAATTTAGGAAAAACTATGGGCTAGGAATATTAAAAAGTAAGGGTAAGCAATCACTAGACGATTCTAATGTACTTACGGACTTAATTTTGGATTCTTTGGGATGTATCAATGTTCGGATACACCTCGCTGCGCCTCTCGTAAATTCTGGATACTCTTGTTAGTGCTTGATAGCGACCCGGGTAGATCACGACGTGACGATTTCGATTTTAGAAATATATAGTTACGTTGCTCGCGACCCGACCCGCGAGTATCCTACCGACTGCGCCAATTATGTACGACGGCAGCGGAGGGTCCAAAAAACCAAAATTACTTAATATTATTTTAATTACTTAATATTGAAATTACAATCTAAACTTAAAACTAGTACTGCTTGCTCGATGTGAGAGACAAGAGTGAATATAAAATTAAACCAATATCTTAAATTAAAATTAAACATTTATAACAATTTAAACTAATTCGGTGAACTCTTACTAAACACTTTTGCACTTTCCGATAAAATGGTTATTACGGCGAAAACCCGGTGGTCCGCCACTTCCCTGAATCCGCGAGACGTGGGAACGTAACAAAATGATAAACAATCATAGGTTATTCTGTTTCAAATCAAATATTTTTATTCAACACAAAAAGCATTACACTTATTTGTTGAAAGTCAGATTCTACCACCGGCTCCAAAATTAAACCTCTACCTAAGAAGAGCCGGCGAAACAAACTCAGGGGTTGTACCTTTTTTTAATGTATTTTTGTTTTAAACTGATATTTGTTTACATATTATAATCACTGAACAGCCTGGGGTGACTGTCTCATTTCCAAGGCGTGGTGTCCTCAAGGTATTCACCAATTTTATAATAGCCTTTACCACACAAAGGCTATTTGACCTTTTTTTAATTTATTATCATTCACCAACTAAAATAATAATTATAATTATTCATTATCAACACAAAGTGATAATTGTAGTTTATTATCATTCTTTTATTATTTAGAAATCTTAAAGCACGCGCGTTTTTAATTCTTCGAGTCATTACTAATATTAATATTCCTCCAACTATGCGTGTAGCTATGCTAGGAGTGGGTACGATAATAGCCTAAGGCTTAAATTTATTTAAAAAAAAACAGATAAATATTTAAAAAAATGAAACAATAGCGAAAATAAATCTCTTTATGTCTGTCTAAGCTAAAAATCAAAGACTAATACAGTGAGGGCGTATGACAAGCCATTATTGGCCCCGAAGCTAATAAATAAGCAAATAAAGTGTCATCCATTAATATTCATGGCAGTATTACAGTACGTGTTTGGGGCTTACGACACACTGGGCTTCAGGACTCTTAGATTGAACCGTATTACTATACATTTTAATAAAGGAAATGCATAATATTATAATGACGTTATTTATCACACAGCACGAAAATATATTATATATATTTATACTGAAATTAGTATGGTACCAGCTCTTACACAAACATATTTAGTCAATGGACATTGAAATGTGATAAATCACTACATCTACATGCAATGATCGCGAGTAATAAGATCTAATATTTTAGGAGTACCGTTCTATATTTTCAGAGTCGATAGGCAGAAAAATTATGTGACTATCATTAAAACTTACCCTGAAAAAAAAAAAAAAATCATTTAAACCCGTTCCAGAAAATAAAAAAATCAAAAGTATTGAATAGTCATCATCAAAATGAATTACGCTATATTCATTCTCTTTCATTAGTAGGCACAATTAGATAGAAGGTTTAAGTCTTCTTCTTCTTATCGATTGGTTAGTGGTCAACCTAGTGTCAGAGTTGTTCAGGTCGCCCGTAGGCCTCTGACTTGACTTATCGACTGTTGTCTAATTGTCAACAGCCGGGACCGACTTTTACGTGCCCTCCGAAGCAGGGAGACGCTCGGTAGAAATACCACTATGCGATCACCCATCTAGTGACTGACCGCGCCTCAAGTTGCTTAACCTACCGATCATTTAGCGATCAGCGGGTGCACTCGGCTATGAGCGTCTCAAGGTTTAAGTAGGTAAGGGCTAGATTTTATATCCTTTTCATACTTGCTTTAGAACAAAATGAGAAGTAATTTGTAGTAAGAGTTTCGGTTCATATAATTTGCTTATGTTATATATGGAGATTTTGTATATTAAAATCAAGCACAAGTGAAACGATACTAAATTAGTCAGACCTGACTGGGCCAATATGAATCGAATCCAGATCAAACAATGTACTGAGATTCTCATCAATTTGAAATAGGAGCAAATTGCGAAAAACAAACTGCGAAATTCAAACACGAACAACAAACCGAACAGTAAATTACACCGCGATCCAGTTCAAACCGGAACATTATTTGTTCGGATGCAATCTCTTCTCGCGTATATGATTAAAACAGTGCATAGAACACTGTTCCTACGGGAAATTATCGAGGCGAACGCACTGCATAATTAGCAGGGCTCAAGGGGTATCAAGAGGTATATTTTAGTGCCTTCCTGTATTTCAAAAGGATATCGAATAGTTATTAAGAATAGTATACGATTTAAATTCACTTCAATGTGTTTAAATGATTTTTGAATAATGTAATATATTCACGGTTCCTGTATGTGAATCAAAGTACTGTTTAATAATGTATTTGATTTAATTATAACTGAAAATTATGTAGATGATTTTATTATATTCGATGTAAACATATCAGTAGCTGAATATCAAATATTGAAATCAAATTTTAAATTATGCTAATAAAATCAAATCGATTTGCATTTTGCACATTACTATTCCTAACATAATATATTTATATAGAGTAGGTTTTCATTTGATGTTAATTTTTTTTAACAGTGTATTATCGAATGTCTTGAGAATTCCCCTTGCAGTACGACGTCTTTCTGCTCACAGAAGCGTTTGCAATGTCCAGAGTGGACATTCCTAACAAATAAGTTCACAGCAAAGCGAATGGAAAATAAAACTATAAAGTCTTTACATATTTCCCGTATGCGCCAGTCTCTTCAATTATATGAATGTTGCAAATACGGCTACCACTTTGTAGAATTTAAAATTAATTTTGCATTTTTATTTTTCGCATGAGCAGTTTTCCGGCGACTAGACGTTAGGAAAAGAGAATGTTCAGAGTATCTGACGGCGTGGATACGAAAGAAATTTTATTTGAATTCGATTTGACAAAAGAGAGACGAATGTGTTATTATTTCTTATGCATACTGAATAACATTTTACGTTCATATCGCGATTCTCATTAACGTGAAACGTGTTCTTAAATCTAAAATATTTTAAAGATGCATTTTTATTTAGTAGCTTTAGAAATATTTTAATTTACACCTGCTTAGAGTGTTTTTTCCAATAATAAAAACAAGAGAAAAACACAACATCATGTGGACAAAGTAATTAAAAATTAGAATCCCTTTAAAAATACGTGATTTTTTTTTAATTGGTTGTTAGTTGCTAAGATTAACAATTTCAATCTAACAAACGAACATTAAAACTCTTTTTTATATTTATTTATTGTCATTAGTTAAAGGGAAAACAATGATATTTCGAAATAATATTGTCAAAAACATCCAACCATGTCTATAAATAAAAGTGTAATTTAGTTTCATGTCAAGAAAAATGACACAGGGCGAACTGTTATCACTATTAGTATCATTTAACATGAGGTATTTATACATCGCGATATTAAATAGTTTCTACAATATCATTATTTTTTGTTTAAAAGCACTGAAGTCAGAAACTATACGTCAGAAAAAAAAATGAGTTTCAAACTGTCTATTGGGGAAAATTATAGAATATCATGCTTTGACCCCTAGGATCAGAACAGTGACCCTAAACGTATAGTAATAGATATAGAAAATACTATCGACATATAATACGACAGAAAATACTATCGGGTACTGTAGCAGGATGGCTCGGAGTATGGAAGAGGCATATATTTTTTTTAAAGAATATTTATTATCAATGCTTTTTTCAAGGCATTACTGATATTCCTATTGCCCCTCCAAATAAGCTCGAAGCTTGCGCTAGGAGTGGGTACGACAATAGTCCAACGGGGTCAGGATCGAACCCGCGACTTTCGCGTTAGCGGAGCGGAGTAGGCCCTTCTACCGTTGAGCTATTGTATGAACCAAATTTATCACAGATGAAACTATGGTAAAAGCTAGTGAATTATTAATCTGTAAATCATGTCCAACTTTGTTGCACACCATGACTGTATGACGAACATCCAGGCACAAAACGCTAACACCTATCTTAAAAGCCGCAGGTCGTGGGTTCGATTTCCACTTGAGGCATATGTTTGGCTAGACCATGCTGACATGTGTACCGGTCTGTATGTAATGTGTAGGGTTGTCTATGACACTACGATTATGAATTACTAGTTGTAGTATTCGCTTACAAATTACTTTTATTATAAATAGACATCCTTGATTATAATATTTTACAAAACCCCTTTACTTTTTGCGTCAGTTTCACTTACTAGTAAAACATTCTATTACCTGTCACGAAATAAGTATAATGTAGTTATTTGAAACATTGACATACTTTACAAAGACGGTGGAAGAAAAAACTTAGTGTCGTATCGTAACCGTATCGGGAATTCGAAACTAGTTTATAGTTCTCTAACTTCATGATTGATGAGTCCCGTAGACAATTTTTTCCATTCATCATAGTTAATTTCATTGAAGTGTCGTGTGTGGCGAACGATAATTTAACGAAGGTGTGCCGTGGCTAATGCAGGTGGCGAGTTCGTTTGTTTTACGCTAATGGCATTTTGATTCAAAGCCATATTCAATACGTTTTTAAATTTAGTTCCATATAATATTTTTTTTGTTTCAATAATAATAAAATATGTGTTGAAATTTTTACGACTTCAGAATCCTTGACTTAAGATTAAAGGTTCAAAAAGGATACGAGTAAGACAAGGAAGGAGACAGATTGAATGAAAGTGGAATTTAATAGTAATGACTTGAGCATGACGACGTTGTGGCGCAGCAGTAGCGAACCTGCCACAAACGCCACAGGTCGCGGGTTCGATTCCCGCTCAGAGCAGATGTTTGTATTGACCATACAGGCATCTGTTTCTGTCTGGGGTGTCCGTCTTTGTCGTTGTGTATCTTTCCGGACCCCCGACACAAGATATAACTATCCTAATGGAGACCTTTGAGTGTGTGGCGTTTATGTATTTAATATAATAGAAATGAATAAATAGATCAATAACTAAATTTGTAGTTAGTAGACTTGTAACAATAACAAAGCATTAATAGATCGATAGGTTCGATTGTGGCTCAGAACAGATGTTTGTATTGACCATACAGACATGTATTCCTGTATGAGTGTTTTCGTCCTTGTCGTTGTGTGTTTCCGGCCCCCCGACATAGGATCACTATTCTAAAGGGGACCGTTAAGTATGTAACGTTTATTTTTTTATTTATTATTTATTTTTTCCAATCATTGAACGAATTCATTTTGATATATAGTGTATAGTGTAGGTACTTCGATTTCACTCTCGCCATTGACATAATTAAATATTTGACCCTAAATAAACGCGCTCAGTGCAGATTCAAGTGAATTTCCTACCACGAATGGTCCAGCTTTAGAAAGAGCCAGATCGAGGTGATAAAGTTTTTATAGGGTCGACATCACATATGATTTGTGATGCCGCTGGTATTACAAGCATCTACAGTCTACGGTGATCGCTAACCATCAATAGGGCCATACGCTTATTTTCTACCGTCGTAAAATAAAAAAAAGTATTTAATATAAAAAAATTAATGTCTTCGTCCTAGCATTATTCACGGTATTTTATTTACACAGGGTCTGCTTATTACCCTTATCCGGATTTGACAGGTTACTAGTTTTTACACGGAGCGATTGCCATCTGACCTCCGCAACCCTAAGGGCGAGCCAGTAACTCTTTGGATAAGAGCAATATATCTCAAGAGCTAACGATTATTATCAGATGTTATGTCATAGCAACCGGGACCGACAGCTTAACGTGCTCTCCGAGGCATGGTTTGGAGACCCATAAGGACAAACGCCCAGAGCGAAACCGATATTTATAAGATCAATACAAACATCTACTAAAGGGGGAATCAAACCCGAAACCATTGTAGCTAAAGGCAGACTCGCTACCCACAACAGCGCCATTAAAAAAACTGTATTTCATATTATAAACTGAGAAATATCGTAATTGGCTCAGTAGACTCAACATTTTTTAAGCTTCTTAGTTAGTGATTATATTTTTGTACTTAGAATATTGCTTTATAGACTTTTAGCTAATTAAGATCAATAGAAATAAAATAAAAATAACAAGCAAATTGGCACCGAATATAATCGTTGTATTGTTAAAATTTCTGTCTCGGTCTGGGCGTTTGTCCATGGGTCTCCCCACCGTGCCTCGGAAAGCACGTTAAGCTGTCGGTCTTGGTTGTTATCACATAACATCCGATAATAATCTTTAATTTATAAAAAAAAAACTTTTAATAAGTAAATTGCTCTTATCCAATGAGTTACTGGTTCGCCTTTAGGGCTGCGGAAGTCAGATGGCAATTGGTCCGTGTAAAAACTAGTAACCTGTCACATCCGGATAAAAGTAAGAAGCAGACACTGAGTACAATAAAATACTGGTAATAATAATGCTAGGACGAAGATAATTATTGTATTTTTATTAAATACTAGCTTTTGCCTCTGTCATCACCCCCTCGAAATAAGGAATTATCTAAAGACCTTCACAACAACTCTCTTTCTTTGAACATCGAAATTCAAAAAGCCGACGGGAAAAATAGCCAAGGAGGAAGTACATCTGTACCAATTTAAGATACCTCCATGGATTTTAAAAATTGTTAAAGTTTCTCCATACAAACTTTGCCACGTCTAACCCCTCAGGGATAGAGTTTCAAAAATTCTCAAGAAACAAAAGAAATATGCTCTCCTAATTTTAAATCTTTTGATCTCGCTGTGTGTGGCTGTTGTCTGTCAGTCAGTAAATTAAGCTACCTTTTTTAATTAATTTAACAAAATCTTTTCTTTTAACAACTAACCCACCTTAAATTATTTGATGACGACAAAAACACGGTAGCGAAGTTCTATTAACTGTTAAATAACATTTTAAAACATTAAATGTAAATAAATAAATATACATAAAACTATATTATATTTATCGAAAGTACATAATAGAATTTCTTGTTATCAAAACCCTTCTCTAGATTTTGCTATCAACTTGAGTGACGATGTACGCATGTTGAAGGCACGTGTTTGCAAAGGAAAGGCCAAGCCCTTTAAGAAATCCCAATAGAGTACGTTTACATTGACACGTAACGTCAGGTTTCTTATTAGGTGTATTATTCAAATATTTAGAATTAATATACATATACAATACTATACATATTATTACTATTATATGATAAAAATATTCTATAACAAATATTAGAATGTACAATAATATTGTATTATAAGTTTATGGTACCATTGTGAACACCTAATTGAGCGCATTAGTTTTTACCCTTGAAAATAATTAATAGGAATTTGTATTAAAAAGATCAGTAATATAATGCGAGTGTCAAAAAATATATGCTAATATTAATAGGTACCATAATTAGATTTATATTATAGAAAATAATTAATTCTAAAGCTATATTCAGTAAATCGACATGATATAGCATATATAGCTAACGAAAAATTCTTGATATATTGTGTGAATCAGAAGAACAAAGCTTGGCCGCGTTTCTCTATAGATAAGAATTAATTCACACGGCTAATAAGTTTGAAGATTCCTGGTAATTGTCAACACACTCCTTACAGACGTGTCTCTGTCGGTACGTCACAATGTAAACGGGTTACAGCGGAGATGGGAAGGCAGTTCCTACCATCCTTTTGTTCTCAAGTGAGCCTGAGTTTTAGAGCTCATTAAATTAAAGGGTAGGATTTACAGTCGTTAAGGCTGTACGGGATTTGTTGGTAACGTCTCCGCCATTTTGTGTTGCTTTTGTGTTAAACTGTCTTATTAATAATGTTTGCGCGAAATGTCCTCAAACGACCTAACAAAATATCTCACTTTGTAAAGGATTTTGGATATTCAATTTGAATAATTAATTAGGGATGGATACTTCTTACTGAAAACTAATCGATCTTACCAATACATCTTGATGTTTCATGTTTTATTATCATTTGACTTACCTGAAACAAAACGAAACATTGAACATTAGAAAAATAAAATATTAAAGCATTTTATTATATTGTCAAATACCAAATATTTAAATATAATAATAAAATATTGTCAACTATAGGCTACAGACAAAGGAAATAAGCTATCATTAAAAGTTCATACACTAGTCGATAGGCGATCAGAGACATAAGCAGATCAGTCAATCTTTAATGGGTGCTCGCATATTGGAAATTGAACTGAGCATTTCTTGATTCGAAGGGCACGCAAGATTGCTGGAACCGTCCAGCTATTATCAATTTTATAATGTTCAGTTCGCCTAAATGGTTGACCTGAACTTTTACAATAGTTACTAACAACATGAAAAAGAAGAAGACAGTTTTTATTTTCTGTACAATTCATGTAAAAGTGCTTAAAATTCCAATGGCAGCAAAAATATCCAAAGCAATATTTTATACAGAAAAGTTATACTGTTTTAAATATAATTAGTTTCAAACATTGAGTAAACAAAAGATAAGCATGTAACACTAAGTTTGGTCTTTGTCATGTCAAATGGAGACTTTCTGGAGTAAGATATTAATTTCTATGATATTACTGTGTGTTTAAAATTTATAATAAAGTTCGTATTTAGTAAACAATAGTAATTTTATGTTCATATACATATAATTCCTGGTACGTTAGTAAGGAGCGAAACCTCGCAGTGGACGTCGAAGTAAAAAAGTTGATTTTAAATTTTGTTATTTCTTAATTGACTCTTTGTCTCTCACACACACATTAATGCTCTCATAAGACAATTCTACATCTCCTGTTCACGAAAATTGCTACTTTATTCTTCTTTTTCTTGTGCTATCATTCATATACTGGTAGTTAGTATAAATACGGCCCATCTATTGGTATCTGGTTTTTGCAGTCATACAACACTAGTGGTATTATAATATGCTTGTTGACGATCCAAAAGATAGAAGGAAAGGGAGGAGGAAGAGTAAAAGTAATAGGAAGAGTAGGAATTTAGGTCTTCGTTACTCTTAATCGTCAATTAAAAGGGAACAGGTACCTACTGTAACTTCAACTCCCCGGTCCGACAAGCACATTCATCAGGCGGAAAAAGCAAGGCTCTCTTATACTCAGAGGGAACCCCATTGATTATGGACAGTAAAGAAATATTTTCGTAGTGCTTTAAATATATTGTAACTAAAACAAATCGAAAAAAAAATTACGAATCAAAACATCGCCTCAATTATTCTATTTGAATTTATTCTTCTTAAGAATGGAAAATCTTCCAATGATAAAACCACATATTTTTCGTAAGCTCTACAGACTATTCACCACAAAAATCTTTTGAACTCAATTTGTACCTTTATACGTACGTAAAAGTATATAAAATCATAATCTGCTTACAATTTCTATAGATTTGAGAGGCAAAAATAAACTGTACGCTTCAGAGAATTCCCTTTGCCAGTGAGGGTAAACTGTTTAATGTTATGTATTATTTAGGAAGGTTACACTTAATGCTCTTAACGCTACAACGTGTTATAAGTCTCATATATTTATGTTCAACTAAAACGGTGTTATAGTAGGCGAGGTGTTCAAACTTTTCTATTTATTGTATAATATAAATAAAAAGTTTGTTTCTTTGCTTGCTTTGTTTATTTCATTGCTAATAATATATTATTATTGTTTTGAAAAAGTCTGTATTGTGCTATTTATTTTGAATTATTTATTTAGATAGCAATAACTCACAGTAATGCCGCTGGTGTTACTCGTGCGTAATTGTTATGCTTTTTTGTCTCGTTTGTGGGAGGCAAAAATGTTTTGGCTTCAAAACTCAATGTTCCCCGAAAATATTAGTCACTGTATAAAGAAGTGGACTGGTAGTTACATTGTCAAACGAAATATAGTAAAGTAGCATGCATCTTAGAAGAACAAAACGTTACGGACATCCAAAGCTCTGCGTTATTCAATTTACATGCAAATGGAGGGAGGGAGTGAGACCGTGCCAATAGTACTCTGATGTATCGCGTCAGGACGTGTCCTGTGTATTATGGCCCAATTTATAATCGATTTGCGAGTTTTATACAAAAAGATTTCATATCGATCAACCAGCAAAAAATTCAAACGCGACTGTCGGCGATTTTATTTTTTACCAAAATCTTAGTTTTTTTTTTGGGTTCTGCAATAATGAGATCCTCAGAAAACCTTGGTAAGCTCCCATGAGTCAGTAAAGTGAAAAGGAAACAAGCTTGCTAATACTCATTGTGCAATTAAAAGAGCTTATTGGCCTTACTGATATACATTCATTTTAACATTTTGAGAAGATATACGTGAGAATGGAAAAGCAGAATAGTAAAATTTACAAAATTTTAGTAATTTTTACCATGAATAATAGCGTTTGCTAATTTAAATGTATGCTTATGCCTCTTTAAATTTTTAAGTGCCTAATTTGTAATTACTTTTATTCTCAACGGGGAAGTGAGGTATGAAGATAAACCAATTCCAAGCGATCAATACGTAAATAAATAAATAAACGCTACACACTCAACGGCCCCCATTAGGATAATTATATCCTGTGTCGGGGTCCGGAAACATTCACAATGACAAGGACAAACACAACCAGACCGGAAAACATGGCTGTACGAATAATACAAACATCTGCTCCGAGCGGGAATCGAACCCGCAACCGTCGAGGCTTAAGGCAGACTCGCTACCCACAACGCCACAACGGTGTCAAACGTGTGTAAGTAGGAAGGTGGTAAATAAGTATCCGAATCCATTTTATTCATTCATTCAGGTTTTTTCCATCTATTAATGCTTTGTTACTGTTACAAGTCTACTAATTAAAAATTCAGTTTTGATCCATTTACATATAATTTGTTATACTATTAATATATTATAATTATATAAAATCTTTTATCAACCAACTACTTTAACACATGTTATTTATTAACTAACAATTATTGAGAGTGTTTAAAAAACACAATAGTTTTTCTGCAGTGTTGTACATCCAGCGGTCTTGTATTATGCGATCAGTTAAAAACCTAAAATACGCCAATAAATGTAAAAAAATTCTATGTTTTGTAATTCGCTTAAGCTTACACTTTGTACCTAAATGTACAGAACGAAATATGACGCTACAGTAGGTGTCTCGGATATTGATAGGTCGCGTTGGATAGGTCAGCGGATCGCGGGGATTTTTAATAACATCCGACTTAGCTGTACGAGAGATTTATTGATGTAATCTCAGGAAAAATCACTGTATTGGTACGATTTTGATAGAATTAAAAACCTTTGATTGATGCTGTTTTAATTCTTTGAAAATGTTTCATTAAATGAATTCTAAAATAAATATAAAAATAATATGTATGCTTAGTTAATATCGTAGTAAGCACGATTATGCACGATTGCAATACTTTTACGTAAACTTTTTTACGTAAACGCTGCACATTCATTCGTAAAGATTGCAATACTTGAAGAACATATGGGAAGAGAAAAAAGGAAATGAACAGATGGGGTGGAACATTGGGCCTTCGGCGCTCTAATCTCATCAGACGAAACGCAACAGTATTCATACTGTTACGGTCGAGCCGGTACATTTGTGACGGGAGAAGATGGCACTACCTAGACAATATTAAGCTAATCTTTTTTCAATATATTGTAAACTAATTTCTGCTTATGATAACATTATAACAGAAACGCTTTACATAGGAAATTAACTGAGAGCGGATATTACAAAGCGACCACGAATATAATTGTAAGGGTTTTACGATAAAGTAGTTTGTGGCGGTCTCTCGTGGTCTCAAGCGATTGGATGCGGTTGCAATGGACGTGGCAGAGCGCAATCTACTCTTGCGGTTTCGAGGCCACCTTCGAGATGACGGATTAGATGAATTTATAATTGACCTTGTTACGAATTGAAATTACAGTTGGCAGATTTACAAGTAAAGCGATAGAAATTGATGCGACTTCCGATAAAATATCAGTATTATTAGATTACAAAAGCTTTTGCCAATTGATTATTTTGTTTATAGTAGGCAATATTTTGTCGATTATCAACCGACGGTAATGATTACATTTTTATCGATTATTATTATACTTCTGGAGTGGTTCTAAATAGAACTACATATTAATATATAAAAAGATAAATATCTTTTTATATATAATTATATAAATTATGTAGTGACAAAATTGTAGCTGCTAGGCAAAACAAAAACAAAATTTTTTTAAATTGCTAAGTAAAACAGAATTTTAATATTCGATGTAACTAGTATAATTTACGAACTGGTATATAATTTATTTCACTACGATAAAGAGAGTCCCAGTTATATTAGTAAATGAGACGTAGTGTTTACGAGGGAGGTAAGGGTGTACATCTATGAAAGGTCATGAGAACGAGTGAGAAAGTTGTGAGACAATGGATAGATCTACGACGTAAAAGGTAACCCCAATAAATTTCTTCTTCATCTTCCCAGCATTATTTCCGGTACTATACGAGTATTTACCCAGGGTCTGCTTATAACTCTTTTCCGGATTTGACAGGTTACTAGTTTTACACAGAACGATTGCTATCTGACCTCCGCAACCCTAAGGGCGAACCAGTAACTCATTGGATTAGAGCAATTTACTTATCAAGAGTTAAAAATTATTATCAGATGTTATTTGATAACAACCGGGACCGACATCTTAACGTGCTCTGCGAGGCATGGCGGGGAAACGCACAAGGGCAAACGCCCAGACCGAAACAGATATTTGTAAGATCAATGCAAACATCTGCCCGAGCTGGAATCGAACCCGTAATCATCGATGCTAAAGACAGACTCGCTAATCGCAACGCCACAACGGTGTCAACCTCAATAAACTACTTAACTTAATAATAGTTTATATACTCATTTCAAATTTGTAACTCTATTTGATAACCGGCTTAACTCACGAATATCTATGTTGTTATATTTGATATAAATGTTAACTGTGCCTTCAGATTGGGTGTGGTATCGTGTATTTTATATGTCAGTGTAGTTAATAGTGCTATAACAAAATAAATGCTTCTTTCACTAATTAATGACTGTATGTATAATAGTAACTATTAGTAACAATGTATTAAACATTAATGAGAATTTATGAAACAGTATATTTTTTATACCAATTTAAGATGTTAGTAACTTATTGACTGTATTTTTATTAAAAATGGTTGCTTGTGTGAATAATTTTAACTTACGAATATATTAAGTAGTAGAGGTGGCATGGTTGTATGCATTATTTGGGGCTGCCACGGAAGAATAGCTTAATAAATAAACAATGGCATGAATAATTATTTTCAGTTAGTCTGGTACTGGTAGCATGAAGGTGAATCACTCAACGTGGCTAAAGAAGTTGTTACTTCAGTTAAAGTTATACATTATACAAGAATTATACTAATACTAAAAGTTATACATTCATACTTTATTTTTATGTCTATGTGAGCTATAGACCACGGGAATTTTTGCTTAGCACATTTTTTGAAATGGCTGAAATATATATACGTATATATGTAAGATTTCAACCACCATATTTACACCATTTTGAATAATTGAAAAAAAAAGAATTGACAGAAAATTAAATATAATTATCGAACCTGCTAGCTGTTGGGATAACCTCTGTCACAGCAGAGATTATTCCACCAGTGCAGTCAGTCACACTGGTGGTAGGTCTTTTGTTGCAAGAGGCCGGCTAGGTAGGTACCACCGCAGTGTCCAATATTCTGCCGCCAAATAGTAGTGCTTAGGCACTACTGTGTTCCAGTTTGAAGGGCATTGTACGCTAGTGAAATTACTGGGCGAACGAGATTTAAGAACTAATATCGAGATTTAAGAATAATATCGGTATATTACTTACAGAAGAGATCGTGAATCTAGTGGGTTTCACTCAAAGAAGAATAATGGTGGAGGTCCTTATCGCTATAAAAAAAAAATATTACCTCGCGGCGCATGTTCAGTTTCGAATCAGACTGCGAAGACCTTTGGGTTTGCGTAGATTTAAAAAACCATACTGGCAAGGCTGAGCAGCTGGTGTTATGCAATGTATATTTACCTCCTCCCATTCAAAAACATATTCTAAAGCATTTTTTGGATAATGCTAACCGCGTACTCGACACAAATAATATAAATAACCTACTTCTCATTGGTGACTTCAACCTAGGAAATATATCTTGGATTGACAACTGTCCTAATCATAACTCAAGTCTATTCTGCCAAATGCTGTCTGACTTCATTACGTTACACTCATTAAAGCAGTACAACAACATTCCTAATGCAAATGGGAAAGTGCTAGATTTAGTCCTTAGCAGTTCTGTTATACCGAACATATATTTAAGTAGAAACCCTTTGACGTCAATCGACTCTCACCATCCACCCATAAACTTCTCTTTGGGCTTTACGCAAGTCAAGCATTTAGATTTCAACTCTAAGCCTAGATATTTCTTCTACAGAGCTGACTATGACAATATTATAAAGGACCTCAAAAAAATATCTTGGAACACAGAACTTGGTGTTTGCAATTCTGTGGATGAGATGCTAAAAAAATTCTATAGTTACCTAAGTAAAATTATAAGCAGGCATGTGCCAATGTCTAAACCTCAACATAATAAGTACCCTGTTTGGTTTACCAAAACCTTAAAAACTTACTACGCGAAAAATATAAAAATTAGATTAAAATTAATAAAAATTCAACCAAAACCTAGAGATCTTTTATCTTTTGAAATTTTACGTAAGAGGTGTGATCACCTGCAACTCATATCTTACCGATTGTATATATCAAGACTAGAGACACTATTCAGGTCTAATCCTAAGTTGCTATGGTCCTTCCTTAAAATAAAAACAAAATAAGAGTTCTTTTCCCAGCTTAATGACTCTCGATGGCAAAGCAGCTTCTAAGGGGGATGATATCTGTAACCTCTTTGCGGCTCAGTTTTCTTCTGTCTATAACAAAGAAAAAGTTACAACTAATATTTCTTTCAATAACCAAAGTAATAATAATACATTGACTCAATCTGGGAGCTTTTCTTTTTCCGAAGTAGAAATTTTGAGAGTTTTAAAAAGAATGGATCCTCATAAAGGCGCCGGTGCGGATGGAATACCGTCAATATTTGTAGTTAAGTGTGCTTCAGTACTGTCCCGCCCATTATCAATTATATTTAATAAATCTTTATCTACAGGATGTTTTCCCTCTCTCTGGAAAGATTCCTTAGTTATACCTATTTTTAAGAGTGGCGAAATTGATTCTGTGAAAAACTACAGGCCTATTTCCATCCTTTCCGTATTTGCGAAAGTTTTTGAGAAACTTTTGTGCCCGATAGTAAGCTGGCATTTCAAGCCTTTCATTTCACAGCATCAACATGGCTTTGTCAAGTCTAGGTCCACCAATACAAATCTCGTATTATTCACTGAAGATCTCTGTCATGCTATTGACTCCAAAAACACGGTCGATGCTATATACACGGACTTCAGCAAGGCATTCGATAAGGTACATCACAGAATTTTACTTAGTAAGCTTTCAGAACAGGGCATCTCAGGACAACTTTTACGGTGGTTTGAATCTTATCTAGAAAACAGACACTCAGTTGTTGTAGTTAACGGTTTTCACTCTGCACCTTTTAAGGCCCTATCTGGTATTCCTCAAGGTTCCCACCTGGGACCTGTACTTTTAATATATTTATCAACGATATTTGTAACTGCTTTCTTTTTTTCAATTACTACCTCTTTGCGGACGATTTAAAATTCTCCAGATGTGTTCAAGATTTAAATGATATTACCCTTCTGCAAAGTGACCTGAACCGTCTGGCCTCCTGGTGTGAATTGAATCTTATGAGCCTCAATGTTGATAAATGCTGTACTATTCGCTTTACGCGATCAACTAAATACGTTGCACCTCCTTCATACTTTTTAAATGACTTTCCTTTAAAAACCGTTGATAAAGTAAAAGATCTTGGGATAACACTAGATTCAATGTTGCGTTTCAACATCCATATTGATAACATCTGTAAAACTGGCTTTAAAACTCTGGGTTTTATTATGCGCAACTACAAAGAGCTCAAATCCACTTACCAAAATTGCTATATATAATTCACTGGTGCGTAGTGGTCTCAAATATGGTAGTGTTGTATGGAACCCCTACTATGATATCTACACAAAAAGACTCGAGAGTGTGCAAAAACGTTTTCTTTGGCATCTCTGTTATAGTTGCAATATAGACAAAAGATTATGTAGGTACGAGGATAAATTAAAATACTTTAATATGAAATCTCTGGCTGCTCGAAGACATCTGCTCGATAACCTTTTTCTTTTTAAACTGATGAGAGGTATGTTAGATTCCATGTGCTTACTTTCACGTATTGATATTTCTGCTCCGTCTAGACTACCAAGATTGAATAGATTCACTTTATTCAAAGGAAAAGTGTCTAAGTCTAATCTGGGTTATAATGCGCCTCTGAATAGAATAATAAGATCCTACAATACATTATCGAATGGTCACAACATTGATATTTTTGATGATTCTAAACCTAAATTTAAAAATTCATTCTGTCACTGTAGTTTTTTATTTTCTTTTTTTTTTTAGTTCGTGATTTATTTATCCATACATTAAATTTTAAAAGTCCTAAGTTCTTATTTTGTTTAAATTGTGTATAGTTTTGAAATTTATTTACCTTTGCCTTACTAATGTAGTGTCACCTGTAATTGAGACACCATTTATATTTGTATGTAAATCGATTATGTACTTTTATCTTGTATTGATGTGTGTTTTGTTGGTGACCCTTTAAATAAAAAATAAAAAAATAAAAAAATAAAATATCTCGTGGTTGGCAACGCGCGATTGGCACCTACTAATGGTGCTGCAAGCGCTCATAGGCTGCGGCAGCCACTTACCATCAGGTGGGCCGTAAGCTTGTTTGCCAACTTCTAACATAAAAAAAAAACCTGCTAGCAAATTTTCATAAGAATTGATTGAGAGGTGACCTGTAATAAAGAACAGACACTTTCCGGAAATTCAAAAACATTTTTGCAAAGCTGAAACGGAGACGCTTCACTCGCGCTTCGCACTCACTCGGACAACGATCACTATTAATTTGTAAGGTTCTTGAGATTGCCCATAGTTTTTTTTTTAGAAAATATGTACCGTTTACAGATTCACATTATTCTATTCTATAAGAAACATTTCATTAAGTCAAACACCTTCCTATTATATTGAAGTCATTGTGTTTACAAAGATGACAATACAAAAGCTAGACCATTAATCCATACACGTCAGTATGTGCCTGAGAAAAACATTGTATATAATTTGTTGTAAACAATATCGTATTACGCCTTTGATTCAAGATTCCTTAATAATGCCTGATTAATACGAACTCTCAAAGCTGAATACAATATTCCCCATAGAAATGTAACCAAACACCGTTAAAAGCATGGAACAATACCTCATTGTCTTCTGTTTATATATTTTTATGAGATTGTCACCTTTCAATGTAGATAATAAGAAAGCTATAATTACTTTATCCATTAGCTTCGAAGAAATCCTTTTAGATGACTGATTTTTATGAAGCTTTGTTTGATGGTTCCATTTATTTGCTTATACAATATAACACATATGAAATTCTATACTACTCGTATATTATCTGGACAACAAAGACTTTATTTGTTTTAACGCTAATATATACAGGTGATGAAGCATAAGTTTGTGGAGGGTACGTCATTATAAATGCCCTCCAACACTAAGGGAGGATCCTCCGACCAGGCGGGTGATATTGCCTGGCGGACCGAAGCCGTGGGCCGAAGCCCGACGACTTTCGTTGGAAAGTTGTATATACCTCAAGTGGGTAGGAAACTTTGATAGCGCGATTTAGGATCGTGGCGTTCGGTGGTCGTCCATATCGTAGTATAGTATAGCGTAGTATGCCCTGTAGGTGTCGTTGTAGCTTGATGCGACATTGTGACAGTCTTGTCTTTCTATCGAGTTACGTCATGTTGTGTGTAGATGTCGCTACAAGTTAATAATATTCAAAAAATATCAAGTCTAGCCGACATATACCTGATACATTTGTGATATTTAACTAGATAAGTGACGTTATGTACGTATTGTCTTCTTCGTAAACAGAATGACTTTAATTCTGTATTATTAACATTACTATTTGGATTTCACGGAGTATTGTCTAAGTAGTTTATTGTTTAAGAGTCCAAAATTTTTCCTCCAAGCGAATAAGAACGTCAATTAGCCAACGAAAGAAAAAGTAGAATTTAAAAGAAACGTTTCTGGCTCAAACCCAAACTCAAACTCAAAAATATAAATATTTTTTGAGCTTTGAGTTCTGGTTATTTGCGTTAGTTTGAGAAAGGTTTTTTTTTGTGTATACTAAAATTAAAAACAAGTTCTAATAAAAGTAACGAATTTAAATTGCAGATGAGATAATCGCTAATGAGACATCTCGATTAAAAAAGGATGTCCTTGCATTTAACATAAAATAAGCAGAATCCGTACTGGTTTGTGACATATTATGATGGATGGAAGCAGGGCTCCGACCTAAATTCTTAGAAAATGGCCTCACACTCCCCAAAAAAGGGGACACATTCCTTTTTTCCCTCCCCATTTAACTCCGAAATGGGATGACGCTGAACATAAGCAACCATAACTGCCTTGAAACTTTTTAGTAAGTGAAGATTAACTTTCTATATGTAGGTATTGTCTACGCTATAAGAAAGAATTTATAAAAGTTGGTCTAATATAGCAACATTTCATTTACAAAGTAAAATCTTTCAATAAAAATATTCATGAAAACACAAACAGTACAGCAATACTGATTACAAAACTATCAACAATGGATTGCGCTCGAAGCGAGGCTTTTCATTCTTGACTACGCCTTAAAGTAAGGCTATGTCTCATCGGCTTGGAAATACCGCTGGTACGCTATTAGCCCGGAGCGCACCCTGTATAATTGCGTTTCACAACAAATTACAAGTTAGAATGAGGTAGAAACATGGACCGAGAAGTTCCGCTCGACTTGGGATAAATTGCTGGCAAGTTGATGACGCATTTTTGGATATACAAAATCTATATAGCTTATAACGTATGAATATTAATCGATAAATATAATATATAGTACGAGGCTGTTTATAAAACAATTTGCGAAATTATTGAAACTAAAAATTGCTTTGTTGTTCACTTTTAAATGGAATTTTACCAGTTCTTAGTTCAACATAATTATAATGTCGTAATATCTTCATTTTTAACTAAATTATTTTTCTTTAATAACTCAAGCCCACAAGATGCTAATGTGTTATTTTATAATTTCATAATATCAACTAAAGATTATATAATATCATGTTTGCGTTTAAAACCAGACCTTTTTTCATAAAGCAAATGCGCTAAAGCAAGAGCGGTGAGACTTGGAATATTTGAAATCAAACAATTATTTTACGTAAATTGCATTCCCTTTGCGCTAACAATTCTAAATTAAAGCCAAAGATACACCGTGGGGAGGGAAGGGGATGAATCTCGCAATTTCCGCGAATCTTCGGATCAATTAATTAAGAGCCCTTTACACGGGCCATTTTTAAATAATTGCGACCTAACTTTTCGGGTGCGTGGTGCCTTGAACCCATATCGCGAGCTTGGTAAGTTTCAAAAATATTTTCTAATCTAAATATCTCAAAAGGGCCGGCTTGATTGAGAAAGTACTACCGTTTCACAGAAAATCGGTGTAAAGGAACAAGACTGTTGCGTTTAGTGCGACGAGTAAGATGCCCAATTTCCCGCTCCTTCGGTCTCCTTCCCTTTTCTCTTCTCATCCCTTCCCTCTTGTTCCTTGGGTTGGTAACGTGCATATACGTAAAGTATCGCAAGCGTTCATATGTTGTGGTGACTGCTTACCAGCAGGTGGACCGTATGCTTGTTTGCCAACCGTCATGAAATAGAAAATTAAAAAAAAAAATACTTTCCAAGCCCAACTTTCGAAAATAAAATATATTCACTAGATTCACGTAAACGTTTCCAGAAATCAGAGGGCAACAAAACAAGAACGCTGAATATCACAGACGGAACACCTGAGATGATAATGTATGCAAATTACCTTAACTTGGAGCGGAGTGCTGTATCAAACTTGTTATTTGTGTGTTTTAAGTTGCGATGATTTACGCGCTCTGGATTATGTTATACATACGGGCTTAATGAAGAACTATAAAATTATTTAAATTTAACAAAACTTTACTTGTGTTGAAAACATTTTGACTTTTGGTGTTTGATATATAATTTTACAGATTGTTGCTAAAGTAGCAATATAATACAAGCTTTTAAACGGTGTGCTAATCCAAATATTTACTTTTTTTAAAATAATAACAAACGCAACACACTCAACGGCACCTATTAGGATAGTTATATCCTGTGTCGGGGGTCCGGAAACATTGACAAAAAACACCCAGACCGGAACACATGCCTGCATGGTCAAATTGTGGCGTTTCAGGCAGGTTCGCTACCGCTGCACCACAACGTCGTCAAGTTTTGAAGACATTTTTTTGTTGAAGATATAACGTAGGAACTTAATGAAATTCAAATATAATATCTAAACAATTGTTGACCTGATTTAAATGTAAATTATGTATATAAGTTGTTTTTCTATTCAGCCCTGAACAGCACTTTTTCTAGATGAAAGGTACCTCTTTTTCCGATGACTGATTGA
Source organism: Hestina assimilis (assembly GCA_023373885.1). NCBI lineage: Eukaryota > Metazoa > Arthropoda > Insecta > Lepidoptera > Nymphalidae > Hestina > Hestina assimilis. Next base: position 8,262,568 of record CM041747.1, on the reverse strand, counting down.
GTTGATTTTATAACATAAGATTTATAAGCGATGAGTTGGATTCATACAGGCTTTATGTTTATAATATTCACGGAAGCTATTCATAATACCCGTATGTCTCAGTTGGTAGTGAAGCATTGTTACTGTAATTGGTTTCAAGCGTAGCAGGTGCCTTGTGATGAGTAACAGCATTTCGGTAGACGTACTTCTGTCTAATGTGATTTTAAGTCAATTAATCAAGCTGTTTCAAATAGATTCGTTTACATTTAAATTGAAAATGAAAATAGTTGTGCCATACGGTAATACAGACTTAGTTAAACTAGAAATATTTAGGTGAAAAGCAGTAGTAGTATTACTAGTAGTGGAGCCATGGTCTTCCCAGCACAGATAGGCCGGCTCGACCGCGGAAGTACTCCCTCTCACAGAATATCTGTGTAAAGTAACAGTATTTATTTATTTATTTATACACTTTATTGTACACCACATAAAAATACACAATCTCAAGAAGAGGAGAAAAAAAAAATAATATGGGAGTACAAATGGCGGCCTTATCGCTTAAAAGCGATCTCTCCCAGGCAACCTTTGGGAAAGGAGAATTGTCGTTATATAATTAGGCAGGTCGTGCCGGTATAATAGACATACATACCAATAGTTAAACACTAATACATAGACTTGCTTACATACATTATAATATCCAATAGATATTCAATAATAAACTAATAAATAATTATACGATAAATATAAAAAAATAATAAAGAAAATAATATAAATAAATAAACTATATAATATTAGGTAATAATATATGAGCCGTCTTATTCAGTCTCTGCTAGATAAAGTTTTTTAACAGATTTTTTAAAAGAATCTAAAGTTTTTGATTGCCGTATTGCTAAAGGCAGAGTATTCCACAATAATATAGCACTTACTGTGAAGGAGTGCTTAAAGAAATTAGTATGATGTAGGGGCACTTTTAGAGTATATTGCCTGATACTTCGTAAATCTGTTCGTGACTCTATGAATTCAAATTTTTCTTTGAGATATACCGGGGTATTTGGGTTAAATAATACACAGTACAGAAGAGACAATATATGTGAATCCCGGGGACGACGTATAGGAAGCCACTTGAGCTTACGACGAAATTCAGAAATATGGTCATACTTGCGCAAGCCAAATATAAACCGTATGGAAAGATTTTGAAGTCGCTCAAGTTTATTGAGTTGACACTCGGTTAGATTAACATAGCTTGCGTCAGCATAGTCAAAGATAGGAAGTAGAAGAGAATGTGCTAACATAATTTTGGTAGGAATCGGTAAGAAAAATCGTAATCGCCGTAACGAGCGCAGTGCAATATATGTTTTCTTGCTAATCTCCTTCATGTGAACAGACCACAAGAGTGTCTGATCTAAATATATTCCAAGGTCTCTAACCATGGAATTATATGTATATATAAAAATATATAATTATAGTATGAGTATATATAAAAATATATAATTATAGTATGAGTACTGTTGCGTTTTGAGCGAAGAGTAAGAGTGAATCTTTCAACCCCGCTGGTCCTTTCCTTAATATCCCATCCCTTTTATACCTTGGAAAGGCAAAAACACAATCTTCTTCATCCTAGCGTTATTCCCGGTATTTTTATGTACCCAGAGTCTGCTTATTACTGTTATCCGGATTTGACAGGTTACCAGTTTTTACACAGAGCGATTGCCATCTGACCTCCGCAACCCTAAGGGCGAACCAGTAACTCATTGGATAAGAGCAATTTACTTATTAAGAGTTAACGATTATTATCAGATGTTATTGATAATACTGGGACCGACACCTTAACGTGCTCTCCGAGGCACGGTGGGGAGAGCCGCACGGACAAACGCCCAGACCGAGACAGACATTTTAACAAACATCTGCCCGAGCGGGAATCGAACCCGCAACCGTCGGGACTAAAGGTAGACTCGCTACCCACAACGCCACAACGGTGTCGATGGCAAAAACACAATATGTAAGACTAAAAAGTTATCGTTTCTTTTCCATTTCAGATCGATCTAGGCGTGTTGTCGGGAGTCAGAAGACGTCAAAACTATGATACGTCAAAAATCGAGCATTCTAACATAAGAGTTAATGAGTCTTCTATTATTGTGTAACACATCACAATAAAGTTTTATTTAAGAGTTAATAATTATCATATTAATAACTCCCTCAGAAGTCTATTAAATAATAAAGATAATAGAGATTTAATTTCGTAATTATATCATGAATCAGACTTTAGAACCAAAAGACTAAGAGTTGTGTGAAGGTAAATAATGGAAGTTCGGAAGCAACTTCGTAGATTATTATCAAATTCCCTTCGCTACTTGCTCGAAGAACCGTCAGTTATTCTTTGGTAACTTGTACCAAGCCGAGTAACTTATACGTTTATATTATTTTACATTATACTAGGTAAACGCTACAATTTCATACTTTTAAACTTTAACGTGACATAAACGATTTTTATTCACATTATAAATATCTAGACGATATTATAGTATTTTTATGTAAATTCAATCATTGATTGTAATCCACGAAGTATCATGAGTAAAAAATCAAGGAACAAGCATGCACCTACCTATCTAACCTTTCACTGGCAGATAGCGTATGTTATAAGGAATAACAAAGACTACTTTTATTATAGGAATAGAATTAGTGTTCCGTGCAGTAAAGAAAAATCGCTAAAACACGCGAGAGGAGTCGCGGGAGCAGCTAGTAGTAAATATATACATATAACTATATCGAACTGAAATCGAAACCGCGAAATATAAGTAAGAACATTTGACACAAAGCAGCCGTGAAAAAGGGGCAGCCCTCATGGGGGCTCGAATTTGATTCCGTCCTTAGGGTGCCTCCTGCGAAGACGAACCAAGGCTAAGGACGTCATCGGAGATGGAAGCAGCGCTCCGAGCGCATTCTATACGATAGACTCACCCGACGGTGTGAGCGCAACGCGAATTAGGATCCCTTGTCTTTTTAGGGAAGTATGAACATATTACACTAATACCTTGTTCAACCCTTAATCTGTTATATGCCAAAGTAAAATAAGCAACGGTAGAGCCTTGCTGTTTTTGACATCAATGTGCCCACAACCAATAAAGTTCATATATAATTGCCAAGTGATTTTTCTGAATATGTATTGTTGTTGGCCCCACTGGCCTTAACAGTGTCTTCAAGCGGGGGGCCGAGAAATAAAATCCGTCAGTAAAAAAGTGGCAGGACTCAAGGTCCGTCCTTGAGGTGGGTGTCTCCTGAGGCCAGACCACGGCTGAGGACGTCATGTAGGTTCAAAGTAAAATAAGCAGCACTATACTTATCGTTGCGTCCAAGGACTGATAGTGTAGAATATTCTCTCCTTCTGTTATTTTTCTATTACGTTTCTCTCGTCCTGTCCTTGAGTCAGTAGCCTGCACCTACATACTACTTAAGTTACTGCTGAATATTTTGGTTTTTGCTTTCTATTTCTAATAAGTCGATTTTTTTATCAAACAAATGTAAATTTTGGAGATCACTGTGTTAATTTGCCGAAGTGATAGTGATAAAAAATAAAAAATAAATGCATAATGATTTAACCCATATAACGACTTAGGTTACATGTATACTGAATACTTTAAATTTAGAGAAATCATGATACAAATATTATTTAATTCAGCTTTGAATTTTGTTAAGTGAATATTTTAAGGCGGTATTTACGTTGCCTTCGGAAGGAAACGTGGCTTTGTTATGAAAACAAATTCAGAAATTGTCGGACTTATATTATAAACAATTGCTGTATTTTAATTAGGATTTGTATGGTAATCAAGCCTTTAATTAAATTCTGTTGTGAAACTTCGGACTAGAATAGTCAAATTGAGTGTTAATTTTGATTTCAGATATTTCTGAAATTAAAACTAAATTGCTTAAAAATACTAATACTAAACAACAAAAAAATCAAATTTCGAATTCTCGGCACGATGTATAACGTAAAAAAGCTTATATATATTTTGCTTTATACTAAATATCCGCTGCCTCTTCTTGGGGAAAGAAAACCGAGCACCTAACAAAAGGAGTTCTTTTGCAATTTTTCAAATGCACCATACGAAAATTCAGCTTGGGTACCTAACATTATTACTTCTAGCAACGAAACTGGGTTGTGTCGCTGTGAGCGAGATACAACGCTCGCTCTATTGCAAGTTACGACTCACCTCAGCTAAGTGAACCTGCGATGCACTATATGCCGTCTGAAGTACCGACTTGACCGGTCTAACTTAATAATAAAACCTCTTCGGTTCGCTGTTACATCTCTTTTGGAGATCCACTTTCAACGAAAAATTTCGAATAAAATACTTCATATAAGTATTTTGTAATAATATATATACAAGAACAGTTTTTATCTGATCATAACATGTAACATACCAAATAAACGAAATGAGAACCTCCTTTTTAACGTCAACTAAAATCTTATACTCATTAGGATTTTTATCATAATCTCAAGATCTTTGATATAGGTACGAGTACTACTTCTTATTGCAGAAATAACGCTATCATCCCAAATCATTATATAAATTTTGTAATATCATTCTGATAAGTAAAATATAAAAAAGAATTAATATATAAATTAATGAAAGATAAAAACCTAATAAATTATAAGGAACACCATACTCAAAAACCATCTTTCGTTATTTCTGAAGTATCTAGAGTTCCGTTCCGAACGGAAAACGCTTCCTTCCTTATTTGTCTAAAGCCTGACGTGGACTCAAGAGTATTCCTCTAACTCTATTTGGTTTAGTTTTCTATTTCGTAGTTCATGTATCGTGTAAACGAGAAAGGGTCGCCGGCTGCATTTGTCATTTGTAAAAGGTTATTTTAGGGAGATTTATGAACGTAAAATATATCACTGCCCGTCGCTAAATAAAATTTTTGGGGCTATGTTTATTTTATCATCGTACATATTTTTATCTTTTTAATATTGTGTATATTAATGACGCAATAATTCATACAGTAAACATAGTAATTAATATGTTTTCGATGTCCCTATTTCGATGATATAAAAATGCTAATAAAGATTCGGTGTAAAATTGCATCGATACGAATCTTACTAAATATTTATACATCCTTGTTATTATACACTTATAAAATTCTTAAACCTAAATTAATGTCGTCGAATCCGCTAGATGAGAATTTGCGTGGTTAATGTTTGTTTCTGCCATGATAATTTTATCAATCAGTGCTTCAGGCACTGCCTTGAAAAACAACCGTCCATGATCCCTCGATTAAAAATGCAACATGACAGATACGACGGATGTCCAAAGCCGCCAGCTTTATATCATAGATTATATTGTAACATGTTATTAAAATAAACTCTAACATGTATATATAGATACAACAAAGAACCGAAAATTCAAACATCATAGATTACATATACTCGTAATATGTATTTTATGGGAAAACAAATAACGAGAAATGAACCAGAACTCGTCATTATAATTAAACCACGGCTGTATTCATTACACACACCGCAAACCGTGTCGAAGTCGAGCCGTTGAAAAACTGTCAGCTTCCACCAATCACGACACGACAGATTTATACATAATTGAACACGAACAATATCGTTTTCATTAATTAAAAGTGTAGTGTAGCTGTTTCATGACAAGTTCTCGGCAGCGTTTATTTCGCCTTTCAACGAACAGATCACACGGTTAATAAGTATCATTCGTTTTGCTACATCGTTTTTTGTCGATTTATTAATCAGTTTATTGGTATAAAGATTTTTTTATGTATATGCGAAATGATTCACGCGTTTTCCTTCTTAATGCCAGGCTACTTAATAATTTATACCTTAAAAGGTCAACATGTGGGTTCTGATGCGCGTTGATTGTATGTATTTATGTTATTGTTATCGAGATATTTTTGGTACAATTGTATATATTATGGATGAAAATGTATGTAATGGGTATGATAATAAGAGATTAATCCCGGAAAAATGTTCGGTTCCTGTGAGATTTTCAAAAAACATGCTACAGCACTTATTCTATTGAAATTCCGTACATATGTGTCTTATTTATTTACAATAGATTTATTTCTCTTTGGAGCTGATTCGGAAAGCACCGCGGATGAAATTGGGGGCAAATGCTAGTAGCACTAATAAACTTGAGAAATTGAAAGTCATATCCGTTTTTCTAGGTTAATATTATGTCGAATTAAATAATGATTTTTAATGAAATGTGACAGATATGCGATGAATGATTTGTTATGACAACCTTTAAAGACATAATTTTATGCCAGCCTTGATTTTTAAAATTTTTAATTGCATGTGTGTTGCTGCTCCTGTGTAGGGTACACAGCTGGCCTTGACAGCATTACCGGGGAGGGCTGCGTGCGAGTACTGAGATCCAGCCGTGAAAAAGGGACAGCCCTTGCAGGGGCTAAAATTAGATTCCGTCCATAAGGAAAACCTCTTGAGAGGCCGAGCCACGGCTAAGGACGTCAAAATTCTATTTTTTTAATTCGATTTTTTTTTTTAAATTAATACAAACAATGATTAGGCTTCATATTATTTGATAATGATATAAATTTCCTGAACTTCTGATATATTAACATTTTGAAAACTTTTAAAAGCATTGTTTTAGGCTCCGATGAAATTCAAATAGCTCTAAACATTATAGTATTACTCTCGAGCGAGCAAAGGAAATCCAGTTACGTTAATAAACTTACGAAGTAAAGCGGTAACTCGGCTATTTAATTATTTGAGAATAGGCACAGTGTATGCGGTGAAAAGCAACGACGATAATGAAAACTATACAACGCACTATCAATATTAAACAGAATTTGTAACTCACAAAATACTAACTAAAATTTCTTTTAGATTTTTTAAAACTGAAATACATTAAAAATAAACTCTATATACTAAATGTCCGCCACTAGGAAAATAATATCCTGTGTTGGGGATCCAGAAACATAGGCAGACAAGAGCAAAAACATCTATACCAGAACAAATGCCTGCATGGTCAATATAAACATCTGTCCCGAGTGGAATCAAACCTATTACCTATGGCGCTTAAGATATTTAAGCTACCGCTGCACCACATTGGTCATAAATAGCTCACTAATCCAAAGATTTATAATTTCAACTATAAAAAAATTTCGTATCAGCTGTATTTTCTGAGAGATCAACGTGGAAAAGATATAAAGAAAGAAAGAGAGTAACTTATCATTTTCCAATGTCAGTATAGAATAAGTTAAGATCCTTATAAGACAATAAATGTCCATTTTATCAATAAGAACCGCTTGCGACAAGTTATTGAGTTGTCTGAAAGTAGTCATGTGGAATCCTACTACCCTTTAGAATATTTATTGCATTCACATAATATTCATAAAAGTATCTCTATTAAAGTGTAGTTTTATATGAAACGCATCTTAAAAATAATCTACTTTGTTTCCTGATACAACTATGTATTCAATTTATTTCTTTACAATAGAAAATGGGACAGCATCTAATGCAAAAATCTTGTAGGTATATTTGTGCATTTGTTATAAGTCTCATAGGGACATTTCTTTATACCAATATAATTCATTTACAATTATTTATTAGACAATACTAATACTATAGTGAAGTCATATAAGTTATGATAACCATACAAAAAGTAGGTTGATAAATAAAATAGACTAAATATTCTGTACTGTAAGAGATAGATACAATAAAAAAGTTACATAATTAAGGAGTCAGGCAAAACGAAAATTTGCTACATCTGTGGCAGAACGCGTAATGTACATTTAATATCCGTACCACTTCAAAATCTGCCAAAATGCTTTATTGCTCCCGCGAACTTGCCAGCTCCGGCAGGAGATAAAACTTTACAAGTATTATGAATCTTAATCGCGGCGTCAATTTCCAAAATTGTTCGTGAGTTTTGTTTTAAAATAAAACAGGAATTTATCTCGTTCAAGGAAATTAATTTCAGCTTTTGTTGTCGCGTAATCGGCTACCTGTCCGAGATTTTGATTTCATTCCGTCTCGTTGGTTTGGTGTCTGTATTGTGCGAAGTTCGCAATATTCGGATTCTTTGATAATTTTTTTCTCGCTACGATAATTGACTTCTTGTTCGTTTTATTTATGAACAGCGACGTCGCTAATAGCTTATTTAGTTGTGGAAGTTCAATTTTCATTTTTTTCCTCCCTTACTTTTATTAAACGAAATGAAAGCTTTCATTTATCATCTTCAAAATTCTGTAAATTATATTTTCTTTTTTACGCTTTGATCATATTTTGTTTCATGTTTCTTATTACTTTCTGGTTATTCAATCAATGTTCAAAATTACATTTGAAGTCAATAATTTATTATTTCCTTAGTCGAATATAAGTATTTGTAAAGAACTACCAATGGACTCTCCGCTTGCCAAAGGATTCCTTACAGGACTTAAGTCCAATTCAGTCCTATTCCGGACGTTCCAAGCTTAAACTTCATTTCCTAGGAAAGGATATAGGATAAAGGATAGGATTAAAAGTTCGTCCAGCCCTAATGCCTAGAGACATCTGGTCTGTGTCTAAGTCTGGAATTATATTAAAGTAGATTGTGTGTCCATTAACAACTTTAGCGTTTGAAGTTTGATGATTGATTATAAATAAATTACGTGCTTTTAAGATAATTAACTAAAAAGGATAATTAAAAATATGTTGCTAATTGAAAATATTGCCTTTTACCATAAAGGCAGAAAACAAATGTACCGCATGCCTTTCCTAATGGAAAACAGTAGCCTTTGTTTTGAATAACATTAGCTGCATCCCTGAAAATCCCTAGAAGAGGCAAAGAAGGCTACAGAAGAGTCGGCGGAGGATGCGTTACTAACCCCCAACCGCAGAGGTCAAACTCTGCGGTACCCTGGGCTTGTCGTGCCGGGGGCTCAGTAGCCGGGAGTCGATTGTGCAGGTGGCACCTTCGACTGCCCGGTGAAGCTAACAGGGTCGGACGGTTCGGGCGTGGGGCGTTTTACGCTAGACCGCGCCTAGGAGGGTGGTGTCGTATGGGTCGCTCTGGTACTTTTCTGCTTATCAGAATGGACTGCGAGCGGCTCCTGCGACACCGCAGGTGTGCTTAGCCGGGGCCTTCAGCCCCGGTCGGGCGGTAGAGGAAGAAAACCTCTTTAAAAAATAACAGCGGTCGGTCGTAGAGGGAAACAACCTCATTAAAAAGTTAGTCTCGGCGGGGAGAGCCCTAGGACCCAGGGCTCCCTTGGTTGGGTTTGCCGGGGCCTTCTGGTCCCGGTCGGCGGGGCGCGAAAGCGCCGTGGAGTATTTTATTTATGTATAGTATGTATTAGTATGTATATATGGCGGCAGTATGGTGCCGCCCAAGGTGGAGGCCGAAAGGCCTGGCGCGTTCGCGCGCGGAGGTATGTATTGGTATATATGTATTGGTATGTAGTGTATGTATATATGGCGGCAGTAGGTTGCCGCCACCGGTGGGCCCCTCGGGGCAAGCGCCGAGGCGTCGCGGTTGTATGCTTCAGCGACCCCGCGACGTCCCACTCCTGCGCCATTGCACCCGTCCCGGCGCTCGAGTGCGTAACTGCATTTCTCCAAGTAAAAAAAAAAAAAAAAAAAAAGGGTGCGTTACTAAAAAAATAACTATCTATATTCTACACCAAATCTTTGAATTTTGTATTGTATTGTTTGCTTAATTTTATATATTTTGCTAATCAACTAAACCAATATCCAGAAAGATTAAGTCTAAAGTTAAAACTGTTAACAAAGTGTATAAGAGTGACGTCATCATCATCATAAAAAGTTTTCGTAATCCATACAAAGTCATAAGCGCAGCCTTTGGCAGGGATTAACTGGATACCCTCGAGTGATGCCCGAATCCTCTAAAACGGGGAAGTTTTGAGCACCGGTCAATAGGGATCATAATACGAATACGCTGACAACTCCTCTCATTAGTCTGATTGCGTGTATGTTTTGAGTTGCTATTAAATACAATATGATTGGGAACTTAAAGATTCTTTTATTTTTCGCACTTAAAATATTAATATTATGCGTTTTTACCATGTTCAACCTGGATGACCCGGTATTATTTGCTCGCTAAAGGCTCAGTATTTTTTTGGTAAATCGTTTTTTTAAATATGACTTTAAAAAAAGAACTTGTAAAAAGGGAAAAAAATTATCAGACTTGAGACATCTGGACTCGAATCGGAGTTTTCATTGCCTGAAAATACGCATCAAACGTCATTTTATAAAAACGAGTCGTAGCTAAATTTATCGTCCCTGAAACCACCTGCATACTAAATTTCATGAATATCGTTCCAGTCATTTCCGAGATTCAGATTGTCAATATAAAAGTATTGCTCGTTTAAAGGTATTCGATAGATTAAAACAACACTAGCTGCAAATTTTAATAAAACTTCCAGTAACAGATCATGTTAAAAACATGCACGAGGCCCATTGTAAAAGCGCAGTTACGTATGTATTTCACACCTCCATTTGCGTTTCACACATCGTGAGTTGAAATAAACAAGCTAACTTTTGCCATTCCGCGTTCAGGACACACTTTATGCGGATCGCAGTCGAATTAAACTTGCTGGATTAAATGTTATACTCTTTCCCGATAATAATAATTGTGCTCACTTGCAGCGGGAACTTGTACTTCATGCCGAATAAGACCTTAAAGAATATTATTTACATAATAGAAGTTTTTCATAAAGAACCTTCTGTCAAAACCGATAACTAAACAGATACAAATAAATAACGTTTAGTTTTACTTTTTTTCCAATGAGCTTCTCTTCCTTACTTCGGATAGTACCTGAAGCTCTTTACTACTACAGATCTTCCACGTAAAAACGACAAGTTTTGATGATATTCGGTACCCACATATTTTTTATTCAGGAAAAATTTTGAGTTCCCGTAAGATCATCAAAATCTACATAGCGCGCGTGAAGCCGTGGGCACAGCAGGACAATAAATATCTGATACTAATTGTTACCTCTTCCTATATATTTTTTTTTTATACTGGACTTTGTTTTAATAAAATAGCATTGTGTGAAAACTTGTAATCTCAAATATTATCAACCTGTCCGTGTTAATTGCCGCAAAAATGCCTGGTAAAATAACGAAATCAAATACATATATTTTTATACTTATTTATGTATTTCATATGACTTACATTCAAATACAATAATTATTGTATAAATATTTTCATCAGTTTCAATCTATCAAACTCAATCATTTTTTATGATCTCAGATTTCCCTGTACTTCTCCCTTTGAATCTTAATAAGTAACTACTAGTCCTATTGTTTTGTTGAGCACTTCTATTCAGGTTTATTTAATTGTTTGGGTCGTTTGAATGAAACCATTGGGAACTTGTTATACATTGTTCGTAAAGGTTTTCTTCATTTAATTTTGTTTTAACATTCAATTTTACGAACTTTAATCACTTTAATTAAGCATTGTTCGTAACAAATAATGTTATTTATTGAGGATCTTCGTTTCTGGTCGCGAAATTCTATTTTGGGACCGAACGGCATTATTGTAATTCAAAGGAGAGGGTCTTGTTCATGTTTTGATATACAAAAATCGTTAAATTATCATATTTATGCAACGCCATTTTTTAGTGTGGTATTTAACTATCTATAGTCCGTACCCCATGATGACTACTCAAAATATTAAGAATTTAATATCTTGTATATATGTGGACGTCAACGGTCCTTCATCATATGGGGAAGAACCCAGTAGTCAGGTGATATTGCCTGGTAGGCAGTAGTAGAATAGTTAGTTAGTAGTAGTAGCAGTAGTTAATATACACAACAACTACAGAAGTTGTACATGTATATGATGTTGATCGGCATTGAAAACTTTGATAGTGCGGTTCAGGGCTGTCAGGATATTGCCTTTCTATCGCGTTGTGTTATATTGCGTGTGGATGTCACTACAGGTATTATGTATTTTACTTTTCGTCCGATTTATAATTATAGATAAAAAAACAAATCAAAACACCATCGCCGTCGGCAATATTATTACCGTTTTTCAAAATAATTATTTAAACCATTCAAACATTTGATTTTATTGAGTTTTTGTATTTCAATAATAATTCCAACATTATTTTATTGACAAAAATTGATGTAAATATAAATATAGGTCAGTAGGTCACATTTTTAAATAATATAAAATATATCATCGTTCGACATAAACGTTATATTTTTATTCATTTATTCATCCATGTTTCTATTTCCTGTAAATAAATAATACAGAACGTGCAACATCAATTATTTTAATGTACCTGATTTTGCCGGCCTTCATAAACTGCACGTCTGCCGGTGCTGTTGGGAAGGATGACAATGCTAAACGACCAACTCGTCGACGTCATGAAACTAGCACATCAGTTCCGCAATTATATAACCAGCGTCTAGATTGTGATCGTCTGACGCTTAGCGGATTGATATTGTTTAGAAAGTAAGCCCATGAGGTCCCGAAGATGACTGGCGTCCGGCGAGTGCGGCAGCAACAGGCTGCAAAATAGGCGGAGTTAAGGGTGGGCGCGACTGCGCGATGGAGTATCAGTTGCTATGACAACGCCTCCTCTGAATGTTTGTGATTACTACATCCACAGGAAGAAAGTTTCTCTGTGATTGACGCTATGTTCGATAATTGTGTTTGGGTGTCGGCTCCACTTTTTATGAACGCAGATTCGAGTGGACCCTTCTATGTTTGCGTGAACATTAAAAGTGTGAGAGCGCTTTTAAATATTTTTTGATTCGACTTTTTATTGTTCATATTTATATTATAGACATTTTATTTTTGTGTTTAAAATACAACATCTACAATGTTTTATATATATTCGAGCTTTTATATAGATTTTACTAACCTACTGAGATAATTTAGATCATTTATTTTTTAAATGGTCTAAGTGATATAATGAAATGACAGTTATTACATAGTAATACATAAATTATTGATAGCTTCGCTCGCTTTATTGCAGTTGCTATGCCGAAAGACCATATAAAAGTTATTTCTTACGTTTAATTATATACATTCACCTATGCGATGTTCCAAGTTGAGACATCTTTTTGTTCGTTTATCGGTAATACCACAGAAACCCAACATTTTATCGATAAAAATTTTTAACATAAAGGATTTATGTTAAAAATAAAGAAATGGTTTTCAACTATGTGTAATTAATCCAAATCCGTTCAGCCGTGAATGAAGAAAAAACATTCAAACATACAAACATTCACATTTGTAATATTAGTAGAACAAAATTACATTCTTTTTTTCGTGTTTCGTTTCTATGTATAGATATTCTATAACATAATATATTATGTATAATATATTATGTTATGAAAACCCAGAGAGATCAGTCTTCTTCTTCTTATCGAGTGGTTAGTGGCCATCTTAGTGTCAGAGTTGTTCGCCCGTATAGGCCTCTGAGTTGACTTTTCGACTGTTGTCAAATTGATAACAGCCAGGATCGACTTTTTACGTACCCTCCGAAGCACGGAGATGCTCAGTTGAAATACCACTTTGCAATCACCCATCTAGTGACTGACCGCGCCTAAAGTTGCTTAACCCACCGATCGTTTACCGATCAGTGGGTGCACTTGGCTATGAGCGTCATGAGGAGGACCATTTAAAAGATACTTTGGAATACGAAGAGCAAAAGACGACCCAATTAAAGGCACATAAGACATAGCCCGATGTCTGCTCGAGGCACTGTTACATAACTCTGTTGCATTTCCTTTGGAATTTAGCAAGACTTAATAGCTCGCTGCGAATAAATATAATCGATTAATGTTGTAATTAATTAATAAAATTAATAATTAAAATTAGTCGATTGTCAAAAATCTGTGACAGCTTTATTTTTCAGTATGATTCAACTTTTGAAAATTATTTTAATGACAATAGAATGATTAGTAACAAAATATATCTTGAATAAAATTGTCAAAGCAATAAAATTAAATACTACATCAATTTATACGGAGTTATGATTGCCGTAGAAATGAATTAATATCAGACAAAATCGCTTCCAGTGTCCACTTGCCGATTTTAATCCCTCTCGCAACTACAAAGATTAAAATTTCATCCAAATGAAAATTTTTAATTTGCTATACCTTCAATGGATACGATTTCATACTCTAATAGCCATGATGGGTAATTTGTTTAATTGAAAATAATCTCTCAAAAGATTTATATTTTTTTATTCTAATTGTTTGTGCAATTGATTTGAGTGGATCGTTTTCCAGGATTATATAACAGGATACTAACGTAAGCTGAGTCATTAAACTGAGTTTTATAATTTAACTCTACTTCTGAAACTGAAAATATATTTTGTATCTTACCTTATGTGTTTGTTTTGTACCTTTGGCCTTCTGATCACGGTCTGATTGGTAAGTACTAAATTAATTGCATAATTTTATACTTGTCTTATCACATATTTTGTTGTTATGTGAACAAAACAAAAACATTGTTATTTGAAATAAAAAAGAAGTTATATTGTTTTCTTATAAATTTTTATTGTCTATGAATTTCAAAAAGACCTAATGAATACATTCATGGTCTATTAGTTTTGTTATCACATAAATCGTTACAATTTAAAAAAAAATACTTTTCCTTTTCTGTTTCTTTTCTTTAACGGTATTCAAATGCAAATACAATTAATCAAAAAAAAAAAAATCTTTGTTCTATGAAATGATAAAAAAAAATCTTTAATTTTTAAGCTTTTAAAGCTATCGATCTTGAACACAATCAAAACTGATGACGATGAAGAGATTCAGTGCGAAACCGTGAAAACTGTACATCGAGTAGTTAAACGAGTTAAGCTAATGAAAGACTTTATGGCGCAACTTGTATTGAAGTCGCTTAGCTCAAAGACGTTAAAACTTGGCGAAGCTGTTGGGCGAGCGTTGGGCGTATAATGTTTACAGCGATCCACCTCTTGGCGTTATTGCTTATTGACATCAACTGCACAAAGACTGAACGCTTCGGAGAATACCCTTTACAATTGCTGGTAGAAACTTCAAGTTGAGAAGTTTTAATAGGAAGGCTTTGGTAGGTATGTTAAAGTTGGTACGAATCCTTAAAAAAGGTTTCACGTTCTAAATTAGTAAGCTTGCTTATAGATAAAAAGCAGCAAAATTAAAATGCATTTGTTTTGTAAAGGAATCTTGAAATAAATAAACATGGAAGCGTTTTAATAGTTCTTATAAATAAAACATATGCATATTCAACTGTATATAAACAAAACAAACAAATATTTAAGAAAATCCATTTTTGTGAGCAACTTGAAATAAGAATTTCTAAATTTTTCCTCGACAAAAGACGAATAAAGTTAAAATAACTTAAGAAGAGAAAGAACCCAAATAAAAAGGAAGTTACGAGGCTGCACCAACTTGTCCTTAGCCAAGTGTCATTACCACAACCCTAATGCACTCTCAGGTGAGATTGTGAAGGCATCGGCCAAGTTTCTTCATAGCCGATAAATTACCAAGTCACTTTTACAGCTCACGAGAACATACGACAAAACTTTACTGGGTGGTCCAAGTTTAGATTAATCAAAATTACATAATTTTTAACACAACTTTACAACTGATGTAAAGTGATCTTTGCTTTTGGACACTAGCATCATCACACATAACATATCACCGTATGCTGTCGTGAGGAAAGGAGGAGAGCTGGTAGGAAAAGGAAAAAGACAAAGAAGGTACAGTTTAGGCTTCACTATACTATACCTTCAACGAAACGAAATACACTCACACCGTCGGCTGTGTACATCGAATGCCCTCTCGGCGCTGCGGAGTTATTCAGCCGTGCCTCCTACATGACCATGAAGGATAGAAATTTTTAAATGCTAAGCTCTATGACCCTTCACGGCCAGGTATATTTAGGTCTACTGCCCTTTGACACTGTAAAAGCAATTAGGTATTTATTTCATAGTTATTGTCACACTTTTATTAGGGTCATAATTATGTATGTAACGAAAATTTAGAACATGGTTTTGATTTGCTTCAAAGCCTCAACTTTGCATGCATAACAAGGACCAATGATAATTTAATAATTGAAAAAAGTCCAACTAAAAATTGAAAAATAATAAATAACTTCAAAAATTAAGAATATTATAATAAAATAAGAACTTCATCTTTTAGTTGGATTTTCTATAAAAGCGTGTTTTTTTAGTTTTTGTTAACTACATTTTTTTTCATTATATTATATACTACTGCAACTTTTGCGTATAAAACATGAGATCAAAATTTGTAGATACAGGATGCTTTCATCATCCTCCAAACAACCATTTTTATTGACGTTGACCTACAACGCCCGAAAGTGGTAAGGAACAATTTTTTAACCCTAAGATTTACATGAATTTTCTGTGTTGCTTCTTTATTATTATCTATAACTTCTTCTTTTTCCTAGTATTATTCCTGGTACTATACGAGTATTTATCCAAGGTCTGCTTATTACTCTTGTCCGGATTTGACAGGTTACTAGTTCATACACAGAGCGATTGCTATCCGACCTCCGCAATGCCAAGGGCGAATCAGTAACTTCTTGGATAAGAGCAATTTATTTATCAAGATTTAACGATTATTATCAGATGTTATGTGATAGCAACCGGGACCGACAACTTAACGTGCTCTCAGAGGGACGGTGGGGAGACCCACAAGGAGAAACGCCGAGACCGAAACAGATATTTGTAAGATCAAAGCAAACATCTGCTCGAGCAGGAATCGAACCCGCAAACGTCGAGGCTAAAGGCAGCCTCGCTACCCACAACATCACTATGGTGTCCTATTACCTATAACATGGACCATAATGTAACTATGGTTGAATTAAGTATATAATCCGGGAGTTCATACTTTCATCTTCTTAATGGATGCAGCGAAAACCATTTATAGCTATTGGTTGCTTTTTATGTGCTCTACGCTGGAGTAACTTTATTGAGACCCTGAGGGCTAAAGTGTTTTTATAGATATATTTAGG
The DNA here is from genome assembly GCA_023373885.1 of Hestina assimilis. Lineage (NCBI taxonomy): Eukaryota > Metazoa > Arthropoda > Insecta > Lepidoptera > Nymphalidae > Hestina > Hestina assimilis. Next base: position 8,245,625 of record CM041747.1, on the reverse strand, counting down.
GATTAATTTCTTCTTTGACTTTGAATTATTTTTTAGAATGTTTTTTGTCTCTTTCTACGAATTTGTATTTGTTTTTTAAAATATTCAGTTTATTTATACATTAATTATTTATTATAGGTGTCGAAAAAGCAAATGATAAACAGTCGCCTATATTCCCTAGCGCTAGAAGCATTAGTGTCTTTTCACATAAGAGTAAGTAAGTAAGTATATGAGGTCACGGAAAATGAAAGGAGAACGAAAGGAAACAAAGAGACTAATAATACTGCTGCTTCAAATCGATATTTTGTGAAACTGTTGTACTAGTAGTAGAATATTATATAGTAGCAAGCAGGAATTTGGAAACTTCTTCTTCATGCTAGCATTATTGCTGGTATTTACCCAGGTTCTGCTTATACTCTTATCCATCTTGCCATCTGACCTCCGCAACCCTAAGAGTGACCAGTACCAGTAGCTCATTGGTTAAGAATAATATAGTTTTGAAACTATCGAAATGTGATTGTAGGTCAAAACTAGATTTAATATTTTGGGGCAAGCAGAAAATCAACCATATTAGAACACATGCTTGTACGATCAATACACATAACTTCCCCGAGCGAGAATCGTAGCGATTAAGGCAGTTTCGATACCCCTGCGCCAAGCGGTCGTCAAACATTGGAAACCTTTCATGAAAACAAAATTTATTATATATTCAACAAAAAATCACTATCGCTTTTATACCTATAAATAGAATTATTACCACATCTGAGATCTGGAGATCGAAAGCTCGTTACACCTGACAATAGAGTTTCGTTGTATACAGACGGCTTTACAACGTCCGAAATGTGCACGCCGCGATCATCCATCTTGGTTTGTACTGGAATCCGCTTGTCAGGTGATGCATTCTTAGATAATATAGTGTACATATTACATAACGGGACATATTTTCCACGTTGTTCTGTTGTACTAATTGTGCCCCACTTTATTAAAATTACATAATATATTTACGTAGCTGTGCAGTGATCAGTATCGATAGGAGATTTCTAGCAAATAGTTATATATTTTTTTGTTCACTCTTCCGTTCTATAATGCTATTTAGTACTAGCAGTAGTATGTTACTATCCCATTGCAAAACATTCTTTCTTCTTTCGTTATATCCCTAAATGTCCCAAAAAAGCAAAGATAAGGAGGTCTTTGCTTTTTTTAGTGGTCCCCGTCACCATATGAAAACTCGCTGCCGCTAGTCCAGATTTCAATCCTATGGTTAGTGTACATAATTATTTTTGTGATACTCGCCATCTTGGAATTCGATTTATTAATACGGTATAATAATAATATACGATTATAATAAGGTTTCCCGGCGTCGAGATGTGACTACCCCATCGCCCGCTGTTGGGATACTCCTCTGTCACAGCAGAAATTATTCCACCAGTGCAATCAGTCACACTGGTGGTAGGTCTTTTGTTGCAAGAGGCTGGCTAGGTAGGTATCACCGCAGTGTCAAATATTCTACCACCTACTGTTGTTGCTTGCGCTCATAGGCTACGGCCACCTCTAACCATCAGGTGGGTCATATGCTTGTTTGCCAATTTGTAATAAAAAAAAAACAAGAACAATCCTCTCGAGCGTTTCTAGCGTCAGAAAAGCTCTTTAATATTATTTAAAAAAACACAAAACTCTATATATTATAGACTAAAATTATTCCCAGTATTAAGAGATATTGACTTTTTACCATACAATATGCAGTTTTCGATAAAACTTTATTAACTTTTTTTTAAACAATAAACCAGTAAATAGCGTACTAATGTTTCCGATGTGTCTGTAGGGCTATATTATTCATACTCATATAATAAAATACAAACAAATTAGTTGTGTTTTGCATTTTCATGTCGAAGTGGCTGACTTTTTTTCTTCTTCTTTCGGAATGAGTATTGCTGTTGGCCCTACTGGCTTTGACAGCGTCACCGGGCGGGGGGCCGAGTACAGAGACTCAGCCGTGATAAACGGGCAGCCCTCACGGGGGCTCAAATTTGATTCCGTCCTTATGGTGCCTCCTGCGAAGCCGAACCGCGGCTAAGGACGTCATCGGAGATGGATGCAGCGCTCCGAGCGCATTCTATACTATAGACTCACCCGACGGTGTGAGCGTGACGCGACGTGCTACACAAAGGACCTCGTCCTCGCCGGCGTTACATCGGTCTGTGTAGATACAAGCATGTCTAATCAAAGGATTTGGATGGAAAGTAGTTTGATCGAAATAGTTTTGCGATAAGCGCTTCAAATGTTTGGGGATCGAATCGATTTCAAAGTCTCTATGGAGATCTACGTTGCGAACGTACCACGGACAGCCCGAGGCCATGCGTAAGAAACGGTTCTGAATTATTTGTAATTGATTAATTCTTCTGGCAGTGGCTGAATTGATCTGAATTTGTAGTATCGATGTTATTTGAACCTTGGAAACTGCATAGGGTTTATATCAAGTCATATGCGAAATATAATTAATTAATAAACTCTTAAATATAATCCTAAAAAGAGATTTCAAGGTGACTCCGACAATAAAAATATCATATTATGTTTTATAAATCAACAAGAGAACTTTTTATAATATTATTAGCGAAGAAAAATTGCTGATACAAACCTATTAATAGTTTATCCCCAACACCTACGTCCAGAAACTCAATAAATCAGTTGGCTGACTCTGCAAAATTGATTCCATATCGGACGCTTCTCGATTTAGACGCATTGTGTTGAATCAAACATGTTCATAATGTCAATGATATACCTTTCCTTTTTTGCTACCATTAGGTACCTGATTTCTAAGGAAATCTCTGATTTTTCTCGACATAAGATGTTTTATATCATTGCTTGAAGGTATTTATGAAATTAAATATTCAGCTCAATAATTTTTCTTTTGACGGAAATAGTTTTGGTTTTAGATAGATAATTCTAGAGTGAGAATAAATTGTAATAATAATTTAAAATGGAAATATCTAAACAAAATATGAAGTCGAAAGCTACAATATGCTTTTGACACCGGAATTTATGATGACGTCACACCTTTAGAACAGAATCAAGTTAAAGGCTGCCCTTTTTTCAAGTCCGCTAACAGCGATACACGTTCCGAAATAAAAACATGAATAAAAGGAAAAATATCATCAAATTCATATAAAAATAAATCAAATTGATTACTTAATTGTTTTGAAAATCATATTTCTTTTATGTTAAAAGTTGGCAAAAAAGCATACGGCCCACCTGATGGTAAGTGGTTGCCGTAGCCTAGGAGCCCTTGTAGAACCGTTAGTAGGCGCCACTCACGAGTTGCCACACCAGAGATATTGGTTTATTTTTTTTTATGTGAGAGGGGGCAAACGGACAGGATACGATGAATACGCTCTTCTCTTGAAGGTTCCCAAGTCTAAAATCTCCTCTGTCCAGTAATTTCACTAGCCTACAGTGCCCACCAAACCGGAACATAGTAATGCCTAAACGCTTTTATTTGGCGGCAGAATATTTGACACTGCGGTTATACCTATCTAGCCAGCCTCTTGCAACAAGACACCTACCACCAATGTGACTGATTGCACTGGTAGAATAAACTCTGCCGTGACAGAGGTTATCTCAACAGCGGGTGAGAGGGTCGTCACATCCCGACGCCGGGGAAAAAATTTACAATATATCTTTTTTTTTAAGTTTTTAATTTTTCATAAGCGGTTTGTATGTTATTTTCCTTGGAGTTGTTTTTTTAGGGTTCCGTAGCCAAATGGCTAAGACGGAACCCTTATAGTTTCGTCATGTCCGTCTGTCCGTCCGTCCATCTGTCCGTCTGTCCGTCCGTATGTCACAGTCATTTTACTCGGAGACCATTGACTCTACCTATACGAAATTTACTAATTAGGTGTATTCCATGAACCGCACAAGGATTTTATAATAAAATCTTAATATATATATGAATTAAGGGTAGCAGTCCATACATGTAACTGACGATTGAAAAAAAAAAATTCAACGTATGGCAACGTGTGAGATATCTTTGGATAGGTCTTTCAAAATGATAAGGAGGTTTGATTTTGAGTTTTTCATTAAGCCAGTAGTTGTTGAGATATTAGTTCTTAAAGTCATAAAAATTGTGTGCCCCCTCCCCCTCTAACTTTTGAACTATGGGATTTAAAATTCTGGAAAAATTTGAGCTTGTAGAATACCACATGAACTTTCATCCACATTTAGTTTGAAGAAGATAGGTCTACAAATTTAAGAGATATATAAGTTTTTCCCATAACTTTGTATTTCATATTACTTTTAATAATTACTATGAAATTACCAACTTATTTTTGCGGTCGGTTTTAATTCGTTATTATTTTTAAAACCGTTAAGATTCTTCATAACCTTACCATCACCCATTTACGCATGTTTTCTCGATTTATCCAAGGCATTTGACCTGGTTAATTACGATATCTTATGGCAGAAATTAAAACTCACTGGCATGCCTGAAGAGATCATGATTTTTAAGTTTTGGTATAAAAATCAGGTTACTGTTGTGCGATGGTCAGAGCTACTCAAGGTCTTAAAGGTTGGAATGTGGGGTGAGACAGGGTGGCCTGACCTCACCCAAGTTGTTTAATCTGTATGTGAATGCCATAATACAGAATTACAGACGCTCAGTAGCACTCGTGTCGGATCTCATATTGACGGAGTCTGTCTTAATAACATTAGTTACACAAACGACATGGTTCTGCTGCGTGCATCTGTCTGTGGGTTAGCAAAACTGCTAAGTCTTTGTGAGAACTATTTCAAACATCATGGCTTAGTCTATAACTGTAAGAAAAGCGAATGCATGGTCTTTCAGGTCAGGGGAAAATCGATTCCATCTATTGTACCTGCTATCAAGTTACACGGGGTTCCACTAAAGAGAGTTGAATGCTTTAAATATCTTGGCCATGTAGTATTCTATGACTTGAAAGACAATGCAGAAATTAAGAGAGAACGCAGGGCTTTGTCTGTTAGGTCAAATATGATTGTTCGCAGGATTGCTCGTTGCTCAATACCAGTCAAAATAACGCTTTTCAGAGCTTACTGCACCACATTTTAAACAGTACAACGCCCTGCGTGTACAATGTAACAATGCTTTCAGGATGCTAATGGGTATGCCTCGTTTTTGTAGTGCATCGGGGATGTTTGCCGAGGCGTATGTGGACTGTTTTTATACCATTATGCGAAAGCGGTGCACATCGTTGTTGCGCAGGATTCTTTCCAACTCAAGTGGCGTCCTGAGAGCATTTGTTAATAGAAGTTGTTTGTATGTGAACCACTGCTAACGGATTCACGTGCTGACAAATTAATCCTGTCTTAGGTTAAATAAGTTTTAGAAATTACTAACAAATTGGCGTAAGATACTTGTATTACTAACAACATATGATCCATTGTTGGTGGAAATAAAGTTATTATTATATATATTATTATATAACCATGCTGCGGAACCCTTTAGATTCAACTGTGCGTGGTCCACAACGCACTTGACTGGTAATTTTTTTTTAGATATTTTTGCATTTTGCAACTGTAGAGCTATGTAATTTAAATTATTCTCTCAGTTATATTTAAGACGCCGCTGCACCAACGATTGCAGAAGTTTTGCATAGTTCAGTAATGTAAATTTTTATTAAAATTTCTTTACAAATCTCAGAATAAATAAAGTCTGCATTTGTCTGGGTTCTCGAAATCCAAGAGGCCGTTTCTTATAAATTTGTTTTTATATAAATTTTACTTCTGTTTTATTGACTAACTAAAACTTCTTCTTGACTTCGCATATAAATAAATAAATAAACGGTACACACTCAACGATATAAAGACAAACATAAAGATACATATGCAAAGACATAATTATGTATGTGATTATATGTACATATATTATGTACTCGTAAAATTATTAACGATCTGCCTTACGTGTAAATATTATTATTAGGGTCGGTATTTATTTCAACAAATTTTATAAAGTGTATAATATTATGACAAGATGACAGCTCTCCCTTAGCAAACTGTTGAGAATGTTTAATCTGGAATCATTGCAAGTAGATGCTTTACTGAAGCTGTACTTTATTTCTAAGATCTAAGGCCCAAGAACTATATTTAACTAAGCTTTACACATCAATAATGAAATGTAATTAGGGGTTTTTCTTAGGCTGTTTATTTTTTGGTATAGTTATTACTGTACCACCGTGTAAGTGACTGAGAACCCAGCCCTGATAATGCTAACCTTCCTGAGGTCTCAAATTTGATCAAAGAGTCCAGCATGGCCGAAAGGTTTTGGATGACATTAGATGTCAACATGTCGCGCTGGACAAAACAAATCATCTTGGTTCCGCTGATGAAGACGTTGTTATTTGCTTATAAACTATGTACGAGACATGGTCAAGGTCACAAAGGACGTGCTTAGAATTCTGAGCTTACTTACTGTTCTAAAAATCATGGTGTCACAGGGAGCTCGAACTTTCGGCGTTCGGCCTTTGTCCGACTAATTACAGTTGAACATTTACTATAATTCCATGGAGCAAAGATACATTTTATGTGCTAGTAATACTTTTCTGTCTGAGCCGGTCAATTATTCCCAAAAACAGCAAGGCTTTATTCTTTTGTTGGTTTCTGAATATAGGCTATTGTTAACACTGTTTAATGAGTAAACAATACAATAACACTGTTTTGTATTTAACTTTTATTTGTAAATATTTATATTTAAAAATGACGTAAGCAGACTTTATTTATTTGTCAAAATAAATTAGAGAAAGCAGAACCGAGACGAAAATAAATCACTCTGAAATTTTCTTAATTATGTTCAAGCGTCATTCCTCTTTCTTAATTCCATTTGTGTTACACAATCGGTGTTTTGTAATTTAAGACAATATAACAATTGTTTTATAAGCAATAGCATGTTATGGCATTTTAATGGGATTTTAAATAAAGTTGGTGGAATTACGTCATGCATATAAATAGTATAGCTATATGCTACTTTTAAACGGATATCATTATATAATTATGTATATAGACTGAGGGACCGAAAAAGAAAGAATTTTTGTTATTTGCTATGTCTATTTTGACCGCACCATTAAATTACGAATAATATCTTGCCGGCTTTTGTTTTATAGTGTTTTTTAAATGGAATATAGTTGTTAATAAAACTACTATAATTTTTAAGATTTAAAGGTAAGAACAAGTAATAATTTCAAGACTCACGAGACGTACGAGCGAGTCATTTATTACGGTCTTATTACCGCCTGAGATAGGCTGCCGGGATGTTACCTAGACTGTCTTCGTAAGACTTTAGTCTGAATATGTTATATAGCTAGCCAAAGTGGATTAAGGGAACGTGCATCATAAGCAAAGGTTTCTAAAGCAACGTATACACGAGTTACATATTCTGGCGGAACATTTTTAAGTTATACTTTTGATAAAACGTTAACTGTTTTCTGTTTACGTTAACTTAGTATCTACTTTATTGTAGATTTTATATATAAACCTATTTTCTACGAGTATTTTATAATAACAAAACACCTGATTATTATTATCTTTTTTATTACTCATTTATTCCATTATGAGAACTGGAAAGATTTTTTGAAAGAATATTAGTAATGCCTTTTTAAGGTATATACTATACTTGCGAAGCTTGCGCTAGGACTGGGTAATAGCCCAAGGGGTTCAGGATCGAACCCGCAACTCTCGCGTTAACGGAGCAGAGTCGGCCCTTCTACCGCGGACCTATTGACGCTTATTTTGATTCCATTTCATTCCGTTGAGTGTGTAGCATTTATTTATTTATTTATTATTCTATTATAAAAGATGACGGTGAAGGTGCTACCAAACCAATAGATCGAACCTCGATCAACACTAATCTCAACGTTTGTATACGTTATATTAATATTGGGTATAGTATCTTTAGTTAATTTATTTAATATTCCTTGTTTCTATAGTATATTCTTATGTATCTATGACAAAAATTGTATAACCCAATTATAGGCTAACTTATCATGCATTTCATATCTATTTTTGTATTGAATTTATAACAATGGAAAAAATAACATTCTTTGTAAGTAATGAAATAATGTTAAAGTAAATAAAATTGTTAAGACGACATTATACAACTCTTATTTAAACATAGAAATACAAACAGTTATTATAAAAATAAAGAAAGTTGTTTGTTTAGTATGTTGCGTTGTGTATCGATTACACAATTCCTTTACGACTTTCTACATGTTATCAACATGTTTAAAAAAGAATTATATATTATTTTAAATAAAGAAATATATATTATTTTTGAAAATTGAACATTAGTCTTTATAGCGTATTATTTAAAGATCATTTCCCAATACATTTATTGAGGTATTTACTATATTTTTCTTGTGAGGAGTGTTAAGTTTTGTTTTCGTTACGGAATTTCTTGATTCGGTCGCCGCACTCAAAGCCTACGATAAAAGCTATGCAATAGCTTAAAAAATACTATATATATAAATCCTATCCAAACGATAATAATTCTTGTCTGTGTACGGTGTACCGTCTGTTAATTGACTGCTCCTAATGTTGCTTAACACATATGAACGTCTCATACATGTAAAAGTAATAAAATCGTTTCAATGGGATTTCCTCAAATAAAGAAGGTGAAATGGATTGACAAATTAAAACAAGCATTACAATATGAAGATGGTACAATATAATTTTCTAACATTATATAAATCTTGGAGGATTGAAGTCAATCCCGAGAAATGCGTAGGTGTCCTTTTTAACAAACCCCGCATTAGGACTTACTGGCGATCCGGTCCACCTGGAGTTATCACCTTGGAATCATCCCATCCCATGGAAAGATAAAACCACATATCTAGGCATCATACTCGACAACAGACTTACCTTTAAAGCTAATATCCGCAGAGCACTTATCGCAAAACTATTTCGATCAAACCACTTTCCATTCAAATCCTTTGATTAGACATGCTTGTATCTACACAGACCGATGTAACCAACCGACAAAAGTTAGGCGTCCTAAGCACGTCCCGCATGACCCTTATGATAGGATTACATTAGAAAATGCCCTTTACACAGCACAGACACGGACACAACACCGTGTTCGCCGGCGAGGATGAGGTCTTTTGTTTCGCACGTCGCGTCGCGCTCACCGTCGGGTGAGTCTATCGTATAGAATGGAGGAGGCACCCTAAGGACGGAATCAAATTTGAGCCCCCGTGAGGGCTGCCGCATTATCACGGCTGAGTCTCTGTACTCGCCACCCCCCTTACTCGATGACGCTGTCGAGGCCAGTAGGGCCAACAGCAATACACATTCCGAAAAAAAAAAACATTATATAACAAGTAATACTGTGTTACGTAATTTTGAAAGTAAACATTTATTGGTAAACACAAGAAAACATTACTAGGAAGCTTAAAGAAATCAAATCTTTCCAATTCAAATGTAACAATATACTTTTATAATTGTCAACAATTTCATGTTGCTTATTTGCCATTACGTAATTGTACGTAGGACAGGTTCTTAAATATATCTTTTGCATGTACGTTGAAAGCTTTGAAATTATATCATTCCTTATTTCACTTTAAGTAGGGAATATTCTCCTTCAACAATATACATTTCAATTGGCGTCTGTACACAACGCCTTATAAGCTGTCGTGATGAATAATCGTCTTTATGTCTTAAACGATAAGATTCTACTCAAAGATTATTTCGTAAGGGGTGCGTTGATCACCTAATCTACTGTATTGCTTGTTAGAAAGTGCCAATTAGTGAAGGATCTAGTTGCTATTAAAAGCTTAGATTTAATTTGCTTTTAATTAAACAAACAAAAGTATCGTCTTATTAAGTATATCGGCAAGGTCTTCTTTAAATAATTAATTAATTAATTGGTGTCATGAGTAAAAAGAAAATATATATACCAACGGATCAGCGTTATAGGTATACACGAATTTGCGCATTTTTCCAAACATTTTTTCGACTTTAAATAGTGTTAAATGTTACTCCTATTATATCCTAACATTCTATAAGCTAAACTAAATAAGGTTTATATTCACAACATATGTAAGTAGATCTAAACGAACGTCTGGTTATAGTTGAGCTAAACTAAGATACTTATTTTCCTTTTACATTGTCTACGCCAATGGTAAGCATCTTGGGGTTACTATATTTTGTGAGATCGAGACATGTATTTTATTTAACAATTATTTTAAGCTATTGCATAGCTTTTATCGCGGGCTTTGAGAGCGGCGACCGAATCAAGAAATTCCGTAACGAAAATAGAATCTAACGCTCTCTACAAGAAAAATTATAGCAAATACCTCAATAAATGTATTGGAAAATGATCTTTAAATAATACGCTAAAGACTAATGTTTAATTTTCAAAAAGTAATATATAACCTTGATACATAATTCTTATATATGCAAAGGATTTTCGTCTTTAACTCAAAAAGAATTAAGGCGATTATTCTATAAAGTTAAAGTTCCATATGAAATGTATGTGTTAATGATGTACTTACGTTTACGTTACGTTTACGTTACCAAATTCCAATATTTTGAATTAGTTACGAAGATTCTTACTTTATTTCAATGTAATTTTGAATAATAGACGAAATTGTATCTTATTGGTTTAAAATAAATGTTCAATTTCATTTGTATTTTAGTTTTTTTAAAAACAGCCAAGATTTTATGTATATGCAATACATGACATAATAGTTGACATTTATTTGTTGATAATCACTTATTTCTTGAGTCTTAGAAAACCTATCGCTGATTGGAAGCGTTTATTTTACATAAAAGAACCAGCAACAATAAATTGTGTAGTTTCTCTTTTAAAATCTATCTAGTGAAATGAAACTGAAGGCCCAAGAAGACGTACGTTTGTAGTAGTAGGTAAAGCTGTGCTCTTCCCACAAATGGGCCAGCTCAAGCAGGAAAGTTTTTTCACCATTTAATCATACCTCCCTCTCCTTTCCTTACAAGAACTACGCGTGCCGGTCTCCGGTGTCACCGTCTAACTGTGGAATCAATTCCTTCGCGAACAAAGAAGTTTGTCAATTCTTTTCTTTGTCGTACTTCCAAAAAGTGGAACTCATTGCCGACTCACGTGTTCCCTCCTTCTTACGATCTGGGCTCCTTCAAACGAGGCGTGAAGAGGCATCTTGCGGGTAGGCAGGGCAAGGGTGGCTAACACGGTTGCATTCCGCAACTCTGTTAGCCGCCTTCGCGTTTGGACTTTATTTCCACTTACCGTCAGGTGGAGTAGAGTCATCTGCCTTACTTTCCAAAAAAATAAAAAAATGACGTTTGAGAGTGCTGGACGCCCAATCTCCCGCACCCTCTGTCCCCTTAATTTTTACCCTTCTTCTTTTCCTCCTGTCACCTGGGTTGACAGCACGCTTATAATACTTCAAATATTGCAAGCATTCATAGGTTGCGGTGACTGTATACCATCGGGCCGACCGTATGCTTGTTTGCCAACCGTCAGAACATAAAAATGCTGTTTTGTTTTTAAGAAATTGATAGGGAAGTAGTGAGGTAAATTAGACCTAAATCCGTCTGGAATAGTGTTTACCCTGCAGCTGTTTATATTAAGACAGAGTATACGGAGTGTAGAAATATACCTTTTGATAAAAACATTATTTAATATTGATATATGCTAATACACTTGGGAAGTATTTACTTTGCAAATAAAAAAGGTAATAATAAAAATTGTATTAAGTTTATTCACAAATACACCGAACGAGATCCAATAATATGTTTTTGGCTATTTATTATTTACCCAATGATAAAGCACTCGTATAAACGTATGGGATTCAGAGGTACATTCAATTTGTTGTAAAGTCGTTCTGATGAAATATAAGCGAGCGAGAACGGTTATACTGAATTTATGTTCGAGAAATGTGTTGCGTTTGTACCCTATGTGACACACAGTTATAACGATCTTAGAACGATATAAAATATTACTTCAAGTTTTACTTCTATTATCATTACACTTACGATAACTTTTTTATTAGGTACCAGATGTACTTGAGGCTATATTGTTTGTTCGTAATGTAAAACTGTTTAAAAACACTGAACGATCCGATCGATCGATGATCCTAACCGGCGTTAGGCGTTTAGAAATATTAAAAAAATACTACATTTAATTTTCATTGTATCAAATATGTTATTTTGCTGGGAATCAATTGCACCAGTAAATTTTCTCACGAAATAAGACTGTTTTCGCTGGTCATTTCGAAAATGTATTATTAACCATTTTAAAGACTGATTTTGATTATTTTACGATGCCACGGAACCCTTTATGTGCGAGTCCACATGCACTTCACCATTTGATTTTTATTCTAAAATAAAGTACTAAAATCATTATATATTATATTAATATTGTCAATATTAAATAGCTGTATTCATTTCGAATCTATACACAAGAAATACTAAATATATAATAAGCCCTGCATTTCTGCGCGTCGTTAGTCTGCTTTGAATTGATGTTATTTACAAATCTAACGACAAATAAAGAGGTTCATTAAAACATTATGTGGCGCCGCATGACCCACAAGATCAATTTTATATCGATAGAAATCATATACCTCTGTCGAGAATATGTACGTCTGTGCCCGTTTCTTTGAATGTATTGACAAATAATTTGGTTTGATGTTAGTGAAATGAGAGCTTTATTGGATGATTATATAATTGATAATTTTGATATATTTCGAATTCATTTGATTGTAATATTCATACCTCTGGATATTTACTCGGCATTCGTATGGTTATTAATTTTTTGGTTATGAAATGTTTGAATCCTTGTTAACATAATGGTCCAATGGATAGAAAACGTAGACTAATCGAAGGTCACGGAAAAGCACCTCTGAGTTTTCAAATGCTTAATTTGTATGTTGAATTTATCTCGTGCAGGATGAAAGAAAAGATCGGAAGAAACTACAGTTTCTTCCACGACATGCTGAGTTTTCTTTCTTTCTTTCCAGACATGTGGGGGATTAAGATTCTTATCCAGGAGAAGAGGCCTGTACGCAGCAGTGGGATATCAGTAGGCTGTTTAACTTACTTTAATTTTTTATAATGAACTATCTTCGCCTGCGTGATTAACGATTTTAATACGAATTTTGAATCCCATTTTCAACCTTTCCATGGCAGAATTTTACAAAATGTTAAAACCTGTTTTTCGTCGTTTTAAATTGTTTACCGAATGGAAAAGTTACATCTTCCAATAGAAACTTTAACCCCTTTTTTACCTCTTCATGGTTAGAAAACGTTAAAATACATGTTTATTCGTCTCTAATTTTTTAACTTATAAAAAATGCCTCTAGTTTGAAGAATGGTGGATTTTCACACAAAATTTCAAAGCCTTTTTACTTTACCCCTTTAAGAGTAGAATTTCGAAAAATACTTCCTTTGTGCACGTTTACGTGTTAAAAACAATATTTGTGAAAAAAGGCTGGGCGTTGATGAGTCAATCAGATTTCTGCGTTATAAATATATTCATAAATATACAGACACTCAATTAATCGTTTCAGCGACAATTTTATAATATTATATTATTATATTGTAATATAAGTATTACCACTTTAAAATTCAAAAGATTATAGTAGAAATTATAAAGCATTTCCGTTGCTAAGTGGTGATTATTTGATGAGCTCATATCACACAGAGCCGGCTTTTGAGTTTTTTAAATATTAAAACTGTGAAATGAAATGTTTGGCTTCATTATTTATCACTTTCAACCTGACATTTCAATTACAAGCCTTTCTTTCAATTTCTATTTTCGTAAACTTATAAATTTTTAAGTGCTTTTTGCTACTCTAGCCTTCAATAAGGGACAGTTCTATAAATATTATGGTAGTACTTACGTTACATGTGATAAAAGAAAGAATGATTCCGTGACTGCGAAAAATGTTTTTTATTCTTGTATTATATGTCTATATTTATTATCGTACAATGTACATCAATAACATAATATTTATAGGTAGTATATATATATATATATATTATTTGCAACTAAATTTCTTACCAGATTTGGACACTGGGCTAATATATAATAAATTCTATTGGAAGAAATGGAAGAATATGTTATATGTAGTAACTGTATGGTTATCATAATAACTATTTATTAGGATCAATATATAATATAAACACAACATTTAACTACTTCAGTTACATCGCATTAAAATGCTTGAACTAGAACTCTATATCTAGCAGTATCACGTACATAAAATATGTGTGTCGTAGAAAAAGATTTACGATCCTCTAAGTACCCGCTGGTCTCACGTTCCCACTATAAAACTGAAGCTTCAACTGAGGATAAGGCGATACACCATCATAATATATTAGTATTAAAACTAGGTCTGAACATCGAAGATGACTAAGCGATCATAATGTGGCCAGGTCATAAAATATCGTAGTATTCTTTAAGGGTATATGTATTAATACAAAAATGCTAAAGTTTTGAAGTTTAAGGTGTAAAAAATCAATCTTCTTCTTCGTCCTAGCATTATTCCCGGTATTTTATTTTTACCCAGGGTCTGCTTATTACTCTTATCCGGATTTGACAGGTTACTAGTTTTTACACGGAGCGATTGCCATCTGACCTCCGCAACCCTAAGGGCGAACCAGTAACTCATTGGATAAGAGCAATTTACTTATCAAGAGTTAACGATTATTATCAGATGTTATGTGATAACAACCGAGACCGACAGCTTAACGTGCTCTCCGAGGCACGGTGGGGAGACCCACAGACAAACGCCCAGACCGAGACAGAAATTTTTAACAAACATCTGCCCGAGCGGGAATCGAACCCGCAACCGTCGAGACTTAAGGCAGACACGCTACCCACAACGCCACAACGGTGTAAAAAATCAATAATAAGCACTATTAAGATTAAGCCATTTATGTATTGTATTTTGATATTCGTAAAACTGATCAAAACTAATTTTCCTTTTGACCTTTTTTTCGAAATGTGTATTGCTGTTGGCCCTACTGGCCTTGACAGCGTCACCGGGCGGGGCCGAGTACAGAGACTCATCCATGATAAAGAGGCAGCCCTCACGGGGGCTCAAATTTGATTCCGTCCTTGAGTGTCTCCTGCGAAGCCGAACCACGGCTAAGGACGTCATCGGAGATGCCTTTTGACCTTGAATCAAGAAATTGGGAGACGAGAGATGGGGATGAGAATAAATGAAATACCATCAGTACTTCAGCTGATGGAATGAAACATATCAACTATACGGATACGGATACGCTATTTAATGCATGTTCGGTATTCTGTAAGAACATAGTAGTTCCCCACTCGAGTTGAGCCTTTCATGCCTTAAAAGCTTTAAAATACCGTACAATATTAATGAAATGGTTATTCTGTTAATTTTATAACAAAGTCAGAAAAAATGTGATAAAATAGGTGTTACATTTAATGAATATAATAATAGCCTAGAAAGGTAACTTAAGAAATAAAACTTTTTATGCAAGCTTGTTTGCCAACTTTGTGGTATTAAAGTTACCATTCATATCAACTAATAATAATTCTATATCAACTAATAGTGGATAATTTTATTTTTATTTCAAATAGTTTTTTTTACTTTAAAATTAAACCTGGACCAAATATACCCTATTTCGTAATCTTTGTAGTCTGATATTAAACGAAAAAAAGACAATAAGAGAAGAGAAGCCCCAAACATCCAAGCGAAATCCATACAAAATTGAGACTGCGAAATTACACAGTTCCGCCAATGTAGCAGTGATTCGGGTCGTACAGGAAAAAAAAGCAGGTATCGCATGAAAGCCGACAACTTCCAAATTTTTTCCCACTTTTTTGTTTATTTTTTACCTTTTTCCTGGGCTGCCAGCTCGCTCCCGTCGGCATCGCAATGCTAGGTGTTTAAAACTGATGCCTTTTAAAACTTTGAACGTACATTCGAGTTTTATTTTATGTACAAAATTGATCACATACTTTTGCAGGACTAGTACATTTTTTTGTGACAAAATTATTTTTCTTTTTTAAACTAACCATTGACACAACCCTGCAATATGAAGTTAGCCTGTGACTGTCTTCATTTCGTTTCGTTGGTGCCGAATTTACGAAGCAGCACCAGCGAGTAACATTTTTTACAAAAATTGACATTCAGTAATATTTTTAACAAAAATTATATACATAGCTAACAGAACGCCATTTTAACAACGGTATCAACTTTTCTAGGAAAAATCCTGACTACAAAATTGAGAACGTATCTATGTGACTATCGAATTGAAAAAGTTGTCAGCTATTATTGACAATAGACAAACGTTCATTTTTTTGGTAATACTCCATAGTTCTCTTTACTTTTCTCTTTATTTACATGTTTTATTTGAACAGGATAGATTCAGTCAGTGTATAAAATTTCTAGAGATCCGGCTATCGAAAAAAATAAAATCAACGAATGTGTAACAAATTATTATTTTGAAAATGAAACTAAAGTAATAGCCACCTTATTTTCAAGTAACGAAAAAATTTTGAGTCAATAATTATATTGAACAAATTATAATTGTTATAAGCGTAATACATAATATGTTTATAATTGTATATACATACATATTATGTACTGGCAATGTGAAATATGTGAATAATATTATTGTAGAAGAAATTTTTCGGCTGTCCGTCTGATGTAAGAAGGCATATCGATTTTATAATATACTAGCTGTACCCGCGGCTCTGCTCACTTGTTTAGTTTATGTCTTTCGTACATATAATAATAATAAAAATTTAATCCCCATTTCTTCCCTTCATTAGTGGAATTTTAAAATACTTTTAAACAAATGTGTTTTTATTAGTAATTGTCACCTAAAACAAAGTTTCGTCTTTCTAGTTTTAAAAATGACGGACTTCCATACGAACTTTCAACCTATATTTTTCACCCGTTTAAGGGTTGAATTTCAAAAAAACTTTTTCTACTGAAAAAATCAACTTTCTAGGTCCAAGGGTGTAGGCTTGGCATTGATATGCCAGGCCTTCTCCTTTTATATATATAGTAAGATTATTATGTATAAGCAATTTGGAAAATGTGAATAATATTATTGTTGAAGAAATTTTTCGACCTTCCGTCCGTCTGACGTAAGAAGCGTGTAAATTATCGTTTAGTGTTGTCTTGCCTACATAGTATCGTACATAATTAAAGTTAGTTAAATATATTCCCTCGCAATGAGTGTTGTTTTTTACTTTACATAAAAATCATAACCTTTTTCAATAAACCTGTACAACTTTTTTGATTTGTGAAGAGCTTACAACGGCTTCTTTATATTTTCTTAGTTTACTGCCATTCTCATTTTATCTGGCGTCTCTGAATTCAATAGATACTTATAAAGGGCTTCTTTCACGTGAGCTATGAATTATTCTGTCGCAGAAGACTTAGAAATTTCTCAAATGGTTTGAAATTTCTTTATGTCTAGACTTAATATTACAGTAAAATTTCAATAACTAAATTGGTTATTCATTATTTATTCACCATTATAATCTAATTATCCCAGCTGATTATCATAAATAAATTATTTATCAGGCTTTAAAGTCTTTAATATGTTTACGAGAGGTAGTTGTGTGAAAACAATAGGAAAGCTATTATTTTGATAATCATTCGCTGAGCTTACGGGTTAAAAGTACATTGTTTTTTATGGTTATGCATTTTTAGGATTCCTTTTTAAAACATCAACAATCAGACCTTTCAACGAAAATGATTTTGAAGAAAATGGGTCTACAAATTTTAAAGATATACAAGTTTCTCCCTTAAATTTGTATTATCATATTATTTTTAATATTATTTGAAATTACCAATTTAATTTTTGCGGTCGTTTTTAATTCGCTAACATTTAAAGTCCTAAGGACTCTTTAACATAAAAATGCGAAACCCTTTATTTCCTACTGTGCGCGGTCTACCACGCACTTGACTGCTAATTTTAATATATTAATATATAAATATTGCAACACTGTACTTATTTACTCGTCAACTTTTTTATTAAAAACCATAAATACTCGACCGTTGCGGTTCATTTGAAACTTGGAACGCGATGACGTTATAAAAATTTTCATAATACCGACCGCAGCTGATGCTGTATTAAATTTTAAATATCGAACGCCCTCCGACCGGCGTTCAATTTGCCGCGAAATCTCTATCGTGACAGTTTGAGGCTGGTACACAGATGAAAAAATGCACGTTAAGTGGGCATTAAAATTAATACTATTTTTTTAAATTGATTGTTTACAAATTAACTATTGCATGTTTAATGGTGATTAAAATTATACTAGTATCAATATTTGCTGATAAGAAAATTACACATATCGAAAATTATGTACCCACAATCTTACAACCAATTTATTTTCGGTTTATATTATATGAATAACGACTTAAACCAATTATATTCTAAAATTAATTAATATCAAACTCCGAAGATATTAAATAAAAAAACGATAGCATTCTGTAATGACATCAAAAGTTCGACAAGTAATAAAAAATCTATCATACCAATTTATTCGAAGTCCATAAATTTTTCGATGGCTATGAAAAAACTTATCAAAGAAAACGTTCTCGTGTTCTACGTGGAGCAGAAACCATCAAAATTCGAGGCACTTTTCTCGACTGAGAATATTGTGAGATACCTTATATTAAAATGTAATAAAATTCCCCATAGCTAATATAATTTCGTGTCGTGGTCCGAACGTAAGGTCGCGAGTTCACGCGCTGACATTTTTATGATTTTATAGCACATAAATTTGTTTTATAGTCGCATATTATTCAAATATTAATTCACCCTTTCTGTTCTAAGTTACAGTTGTAGTACCCACTATTATTATAATCTAGATTTTATGTGATTAATAAATTGGCAAGCAAGTATTTTATGAAGATGCGGCTCACCTGGTAAGAGGTTATCGAGACCTCGAACCTCGAGATATTATATAGGTTATTAAAACTCCTGTGGCCAGTAATTTCACTAGCTAGTATCCTTTCGCAATAAATGCCACCAGTTAATTATACTTAATTTAATGAATTGGTGTATATAATTAAGACTATTTTAAGACAACTTTTTTGCCTTCTTTATTTTTATAAGAGTATTAGCAATGCACGTCGTTTAACCGTATAGCTATTGCAGCTCTATAATGTATAATCAATTCAGAATCTCAAAAACTATTGCGTAGCTATCTAACCACTCACTAAGCTTTCAATGTGCTCTTACAAACTAAACTTTTTAATTTATCGCGTTAACAGGCTCGTAAATTTGTAGTTGTTTATAAATATTTATAGTTTACAAATACACATCAATCAAATTATTTTATACAAATTTAAAATACAGACATCACAAGTCTGTTCAAGTCCTAACGCAAGCGGGAGCCGTGCGGCGGCGCTGTCGGCAATCAATCGATAGGTAGCCGGTTGCCAAGCAACGATCATGTTGCAAAATAAACAATCACAATCGGGGCTCGGCCGAGCAAATTTACTTTCTTATTTTATTACTTGTGTCAACATTTTAGATCGATATTATCCGATTATTTACTCCCTCTCGTTGTGTGCCATGTTTTTTTGAGTGAGCGTCAATATGGTTTTATTACCGCCGTGCACTTCGGACATTTGCGGAAAAGATTTCCGTGCTTCACTGAAGAAACCCAGCCCGAACTATCCATATAAAACGAAAAAATGCAGAATCGTCCCCGCTTTTACGATACAGGCGATGCAGAAGAACACAAAAGTCTTGCCTCCCCCGAAATGTGGTGTGTTCGACCCTTTGCCTCCTAAGCCGACAATGTTCAGAAGTTGCTACCAAAGAGGGGAGTTTCCTATCTCTATTGAGTTCACTTCAGCCGGAAAACGGCTTGCTTGGAAGGTAACAACTGTTCACGTATCTGATTCGTTTTAATATGATAGAAAGCACCGTCGATTTATTGTGTTCGGGTAAAATAGTTTACGAAATTTGTTTCTCAGTATATATTTTGAGTGTTTTTAACCGACTTCAAAAAAAAGAGTTCTCAATATGAGACTACTTTTAGACTTTTTTTGTTTGTTACCTCAGAACTTTTGACAGGGTGAACCGATTTTGAAGATTCTTTTTTTTGTCATGGCATCCATGAGAAAACCATAGTCTTAAATTTGCATTAACTTCGTTTGTTAAATTCGTAACTAAAAAGTATAAAATAAAATAATTTTTAAAAGTTTTTTGTTGCTAATAAACAAATTTTGTTATACAGGTACCCATTGAAAAACTCGATTTTCACCACTACTTACCAATGTTCTTTGATGGTCTTGCTGAGGGCACGTACCCGTTCAACTTTATTGTGGAGCGTGGTATACATGATTTGTGCACCAAGGGCTCATACAAAGTCTTACCTGTTGTTCCCCAGCTCATAATACCGATTAAAAGTAAGTGGAAAGTCTCATTAACACAATAAATTCTTAATTATTAAACAATTATACTAAAACTATTATATATTAGTAAAAAATATAAGGGTTATAATTTTTAAACTTAATTTTATTATTAATTCTCAATTTAGAATTATGTTAGAATTCTTTTTTTGCATAACTTATAAAAGTATTATATTTAAATAATTAAAATGAATTACTAGAATTGACTTACATTGTCTTTAAGCACTAAAATTATAATAATTGTCTACATACAAACAATTAGCAAGCTGTATCCACCTACAATTTTTTTTTTTTTATGTTAGAAGTTGGCAAACAAGCATACGGCCCACCTGATGGAAAGTGGTTGCGTAGCCTATGAGCGCTTGCAGCACCATGAGTAGGTGCCACTCACGCGTTGCCAACCTCGAGATATTAGTTCTTAAATCTCGTTCGCCCAGTAATTTCACTAGCGTACAATGCCCTTCAAACCGGAACACAGTAGTGCCTAAACACTACTATTTGGCGGCAGAATATTGGACACTGCGGTGGTACCTACCTAGCCGGCCTCTTGCAACAAAAGACCTACCACCAGTGTGACTGATTGCACTGGTGGAATAATCTCTGTTGTGACAGAGGTTATCCCAACAGCGGGCGCTGGGGTCGTCACATCCCGATGCCTTTAAAATTAAAGAAGCACTAACATATATTTTATAAATGAATACGTTTGTAGTCCTAATAAAGTAAATAAATAAAAACTTGTAAAAGATTAACGTAATTCTATAACAGATCAAAACAGAGCAAATTCAGATTCAAATGAAATAGGATATCTTCAATTTACCGAAATTCGTAGTACATTTTTGAGTCGAGAGATCGCTTCGCCAGTCGTGCAACATGATATTCCTCATTCAGGTGGAATAACGCAGAGCGAAAAATAATCAAATTGCTTCTAATTTCCAGATTAGGCGTGTAAAACGATAGCACAATATACGATTACGCTAAGTCGAATAACAATAGGTATTTTAAGTGGAATAAAGAACGAATAGCAAAGATATGGCAGGGTGTAATGGTAGGGTGGAATAACAAGACTGGAAAAATATATAAGTAATGATTGGCTATAAGTTATTTTAAAAACATATTTCTACTGCTTAAATAGCCTTGGTAAATAATTGGATACAAAATTTTATTCAATCAGATACTAGCTATAAGCACAAGTCCGTAATCATCAGCTCCCATTAATAACAATTCTTAAATAGTGCCGGAGATTTTAAATAATATTTCTATTAACAATAACGGCATTTGTTCAGATGCACTTTCAACAAAACGACCTACGGTTATTTGCCACGCTCTCAAGTGCATACAGATGATAGTCACGGGGTGCGACAGGGTCGGCGAGGCCCTCGTTCCCTACTACAGGCAGATATTACCTACTCTTAATCTTTTCAAGGATCGAAACCGTTAGTATATCTTATTCTCTGTTTATTAGAATGTAAAAGATTAGAGTTAGTGCGCACTATCATCTGTTAGAATTAAGTTACTTACGTTACTTTAGATAGCATTTTTGATTTTCTTATAGCATCAGTTGTAATATTTTACTGCTTAATAATTGTTTTATTCTCGTAACTTTTTACAAATTTTCAAGTTATCATTTACTAAATATTCAATTACGAGCGTAAATAAAGTCTCAAATAAAATATATACCAAGATTTACATATTTTTAGTTCTTGAATTTTTTTATTATATTGAAAATATTTTCGCGTCATTTCCAAAAGAATTCTTTTGAATATGTATGGCTGTGATTTAATTTATTTTGCTCTACCTTTACATTTTATTTACATTTCATTTTATTATTCGTTTTGAATTTTATTAATTTAGTACTTTGCGTTTCTGTTTATTTTTGATTAGATTATCAGTTTTAAGTCTATCCTAGTCACCACAGCTGTAAAATTACTAGTGTATCACTTAAATTTACATAACCGGGATCGAACATGAATGATACGTCCATAAATCATGATACAAGTATCAAATTGACGCGTTCATAACGTCAGATATTGTTTTCAGTCTAATAGACTCGTTGGGGCGCTCGAGTAGATTAATTATACTCGTCGTCGGGACAACGATGTGAAATTCGGGCGCGTCACGGCTTCACAGCGTCACCGCGGCCTGACACCCGACCGCATTGTTACAGGAATTCTATGCGCTCCAACATCGTGTTACCTTCGCTTTGGTGACTTGCAACTGCTATACCTCAGAATCTTTGACCATTCCATTTTATTACTGCTTTTATTATAAGAAGTCTTTCTTTCTAACGAGTTAATCAGCATTTTCTTCATTTGTGAATCGAAATAATTCATATTTTATCTCAGTATGACAAATCATTAGCGATCTGAAGCTGCTACTAGTAAATATAATAAATATCTATTATATTTGTAACTTAAATTGTACAGTTTATATACGAATAAAACTTCTAACTAGCAACATTTCTAACCTACATTTGAAAACAGATGGCTTTCAATTTTGTTTTAATTTTTATTATAATCCCTTTCCGGAAATGCTGTTAATTTATTATTTCAAAACAAACAAGTAAATTCTTGCCAAAGAATGCGCCAACTGCGGCGCAAGTTTTCTGTATTTCACGCTTTCTCATTGCTTGTGCTGTCAAATAGTTGTGGCCGAGGTTTTAGTCATCTCGTCTGTCGTTTGACTCCGTTTGTTATAACCACATAATGTTTTGCAAAATAATTACCTGCTTTATAGAAGTCATTCCCATGTTTTAAATTATGGCACTGAACTTGGGTAAAAAGGCCATTTTGGTTTGTCTCTAAAGGTGATACTTTTTAACAAAATTGTTGCTTATGACGAAACTTTGTGTGTGTTTATGTCTTTGTTACCATAAATATTACCACTGTTTGTAAAGATTAGTGTGGCATTCTCGTTTATCATTTGTTTGACGTTATCACACTTACTTTCTACAATTCTTTTACTTTAGGCTTTTTTAGACTAATTTAACCTTTGTTATTAAATTTCAACCAAAATAAACTCTGCATGTCGTCATTATCAAACCAATATCTGTTATGTGCGAAAAATATGATTTTGTTCGTACGCTTAGACAGTAGATCTCAATTTTTTCGTTCCATTTTATATTTCGTAAAGTGGCATGATTCGTCTTATAGCTCTTGAAAGTACTTAGCTATTTTCTATTCGAAAGATTAAATATTTACTGAATTAAACATAATCCTCAAAATTTTGAAATATAAAAAAAACCGAGACAACGTGGTTTGACAATGACGATGTCTTACTTTAAAACTGCACAATCAATAAATATAAATTCGATTTATAGGTAACTTGGGTTCTGGCATAGATCATACAACAACACGAGGTGAAAACGTTGCGGATCTGATTGAAGATACATTGCAAATTCTCGAGCGTTACGGCGGACCTGACGCATTCATCAACATTAAATATATGATACCAACCTATGAATCTTGTGTATTGAATTAGACCACTGCAAGGTCTATTACTTATAGTTTGTTATTTACTAAAATCATTTGGAATCTTACTTCTAAAAAACTTGTATTCTTTTGATATATCGTAACACATTAAATACATTAAATTACAAATCACTAAATCATTTGACTTTGTCATTGTATTTTAGTGTTTAGTTTTTAATTTCGATATGTTTTTAGAATAATTCTCAAAGCTTTTTTATATTATTGTATGAAACGATTGTTTAACCTTTTATGAATTCATTATCATATTCTATTTTATTATAAGTAGTGATAATTTATTACAGGTATATATGAAATTTAAGTAGTAATTTAAACTGTTCAACTTTCTTTGTAATTTTTCGATGTAACGTGGTGTAAAGATGGATCGCTGAAACGCCACAACTGAATTAAAATTCCGCGCATTTAGAATTTGTAAGCGGGTGTGAGACTTAATGAAATGCTAGGAAATAATTGATCTCATCCATTTTAATACTCATTAAAGTTTGTTATTTAATTTGTTTTATATTTATTAAATTTGAGAGTTACTTTATATTAATTGATTATTGTTAATAGTTTATTTGGTTAATAAAATTTATTTACAAAATTTTTGATTTATTATTTCGGTTCATTATTCAATCCCAAAATGTCGCGGATTTGATCCCCTCTAGGGGCAGACGTTTGTATTGACCCATACAAGCATATATTTGTTCCGGTCTGGATTTTTGTGCACGTGTATGTGTGTGTGCGTGTTTGTTTCCAAACTTCCGCTTTTAATTCGTTAATATCCTAAAGATTCTTCATCATCAAGCTGCGGAACCCTTTAGCTGTGCGTGGTGCACAACGTACTTGACTGGTAATTAATTGTATTATTTAAAGTGCCAATCTCAGTTCATATATTACTAATTCTACACGACGCATATACAAATACGCACTAAACAAGGTTATAACGTCATGCTCAGATACGGACCGCTTGCACCTCTAGGGAACGCAAAGTCAATATTTAGATCAGGCAAAGCAATTTACAGGCTTTGGAGCGGAATTCTGCTATGCATGCATATAATTTGCATTATAAGTTACTTTAGTTTTGCCGCTGACATTGGACTAAGAATAACTGGTATGATCAGTTTTATGTGGTTATCATGGAATTAGTTAAATTCGTTATAATAATTATACGCAAGAGCTTGTTTTTGATATTGATAATATTACTCTATATAATTACTAGCGGGCCTGGCAGACGTTGTCCTACCCTGGAAAAAAATCTGGGACCCGATAGCAGCGCCTCCTTACTAAGTCTAATTGTGAACAGAAGTGAGACCGGTGAAAATTATTGAATTATTAATATCGTTATTAAAAAATAGGAGTATGAAGGGAGAAAAATTGAGGGTTGTATGTTTTGTTTAATGTTGTGCTGTTAAAAAAATCCAAAATATAAAATCAAAATTTGGGGTGGGGTCCCCTTATCACTTGGAGCATAAAAATAGCTAACAACCTTTTTTCTGACCTACTGAATAGACATAATATAAAATTTCATAAAAATCGGTCAAACGGCTTCGGAAGACTACCATACTTCTACCAACTAAAACTGTGACACGGGAATTTCATATATTAGATATTATAGTGTTATAGTACAAAGCTTTATTATACACCAGCTGCGACCGCGCTCCGCTCGCGTGGTGTTTCGATTTTATTTCATTGCACGGAACCCTAACTCTAAGCTACTTCTTATAACATCAGCTATCTGTTGGTGAAAGCCTCGTTAAAAACGGTTCAGCCGTTTCCTAGATTAGCCGATATATACAAATAGATACACAGACAGACAGATAGACAGACAGACATTTTACCTTTATAATTGTGCATTAAGTGAAAAGCTGTTAATTTGGAAGTACAATTAGACACAAATTTTATTTATTTTTATACATGTATGAATATGGATGTAAAGACTAGTACCCCATGTTTAAAATTCTTATATATGAACAACGTATGTGTGTGCGTGTGTGATGTGTATACTTAACACATTTTTTAATGTTTGATACATTAGTAATATTGGCTACGATACGTTGATGTTCGCTGTCATGTCAAATACTATCTAAAGGTAAGGTGAAGTAAATATTAATAAAGATTGAAGACCATCGGCTCCGAAGTACATTTATCAGCTGGTCGCAGACGCTGGTGGGGTACGCGACACCTTTTTAGTCGCTAACATTTATAACCGAGGCACAAGGATATAAGCTTACCTTGAAGTGAAAGAAAAGCGTATACATGACGTAATCAACTTTTAAAAAGTATTTTAACAACAAGTGAGTTAACGATTTTTCAGTAT
Organism: Hestina assimilis; assembly: GCA_023373885.1. Classification (NCBI taxonomy): domain Eukaryota; kingdom Metazoa; phylum Arthropoda; class Insecta; order Lepidoptera; family Nymphalidae; genus Hestina; species Hestina assimilis. The sequence goes on along the minus strand of CM041747.1, from coordinate 8,219,481 downwards.
TCTTGATATTGTGCGTATTAATTTGTTTCCCACTTATTTTTATTATGTGATGATCTCATTAAAACTTCAGAGAAAAAAAAAACAGGAACACTTAAAATATATGATTTTTTTAGATAACTGTTGAATGATTTTTTTGAATAATCTAATCTATTCGTTTTTAAAATATATTATTTGCATTTTATTTTAAATAAGGTATAATATTCGGCTGATATATCACTATCGGACTTTATTTTTTTGTCAATTAATTCAAAACAGATATAGAATATTTTTGATTGTTGTAATTTATTTTAAAGAATATTCTCAATTTAAAATTATTCACCCTTCTTTTTTTGGCTGGCTGAATAAAATAGCCTTCCAAAGTATAAAGTAATTTAAGGAACCGTCCACTTTATTTATTACTTTTGTCACTTCCAGCACAGCTTTATCTCCACGTCGAGTCCTCAGACTCAAATAATTTATCTTGGGAGCAATCAAGACGGTAATTTTAGTGAAGTGTGCGCGCCGAAACTATTCTAGCCTTAAGTTTCATTGTTGCAGTGAAAATTATATTTTTTACTCTAATATTAATTGTTTATTTCGTATTAAATACGAGTCACGTTTTATTTCATGAAATATTGATTGCACAGGTGCAATTTAGCTTTTGTAAGTGAAACCCGTGAATTTATGTTTTAGAATCCGTATCCTACTAATATTATAAACCTACAAGAGTACCTTTTATTCGAAAAAATGTAAGTTACTGTAAGATTATCTATAGAAGACTAAGTTTTAGATGGTAGTTCGGCATAACAACTGCAATATCGCGAGCGAAGCTGTTGGCGTTGCTAGTGTTATTTCAAAATATCAGCTGAAATTTCAACAATATTTAATATAATAGTTCCGCTCTGCACTATAGCTCTGGATGCCTAAGCCATATATCTGCCTCCTTACTTTACTTTTTTCCCCTTTCTCTTATCCTACTTCTCATCTCAGGTAATAAACGTTTTCCATCAGGTAATCCTATAATATAAATTTAATCTACCCATTACAATCTCTGAATAATTATAAGGTTAAACTGTGTTGTTAAATTACTGTATCTTATTATTATAAAATATTATGATTGTATATTATTCAGGTATAATGAGACTGGGGTTTGTTCAAAGTTTAACAACAATATCACATTAGCATGATTACGAATGTACACGATATTATTGTGTATATAATTATACGTTGAAGTGTCGGGTTTTCAACTGCTTTTATAGTCGGATACTTGTGAGCGTATTGTGGGTAGTCTTACAATGAAGATTCAAGACGTCTTTACTCTTCGGCTGTCGAGCTACCAATGAGTCGCCTTATGACTCGAGCGTTGATGTCAAGACTATGTCGGAAGCGTGGCCTGATTGCCTACCATGAACTCGTATAATTGTGATTCAGATTCGGACCTAAAAAGACATATATTATATACATCATTATATCATATAAAAACTGTTCGTAATACTACCTGAATTGAATTGCATCGCAATAGAATTGTTACTAAAAGTTCATGGTAGACCCCGTTGTTGTATATTGCGATGGCACGCTTCCGTTTTAAATTCATACGTGCATACGTCACTTCGATAGCGTTTGTGTGTACATATACTCTCATAAGTATGTGTGTTTGTTTGATTTAAACTGCCATGCCATCAATATGACCATTAAAAATATTTCAAAGCCATTACCCACCAATAGCAATAACACAAAACACACACAGACAGAACTCACAAACAACGAAATTGCTGAAACACTGGAAGGCACTAAGCACTATCTCTCGTTCCACGCAATAAATGCTAGCAGAAAAATTGCACCGATTAATATAACAGGACGACTGTAATGCCATATTTTTCATCATTATATGCTCATTAAAAGACAGGGACTGCCTCACGGGAAAAAGAGGATTCGTAGACGGTGATATTTTATTTTGTCGTGTTTTAATTTATTACTTTCAATTTGGTTTTTGGATATATTTGGTTATATTCGTGTTAAGATTGAAAGATACAAAGACGACAAGGAATTGCTGATGATAATATGAAAAAACTGTTTTTAAAAATGTAGATATGTGAAAAAATCTTCAAAATATAAACTATCACTACTTTAAAACCGGTCAAGTGCACGTCGGATTCGGACATAAACGGTTCCATACAATAGTAAAATAAATATATCAAGTTTCTTATATTTATGTAATGTGTATCTAATATTTATGGGTATCCCTATTAGTTTTGAAATTAAATTTGGTTTTATTATTTATTATAAAAGCGGCAATAGAAATACACAATCTATCAAACTTTAAATTTTTTTAAATGTTACATGTTGGCAATCAAGCATACGGCCCACCTGATGGTAAGTGGTCGCCGTAGCCTATGAGCGTTTGCAGTAGTAGGATTAGTAGGATCCACTCACGCGTTGCCAACCTCGAGATATTAGTTGTTAAATCTCCTCTGCTCAGTAATTTCACAAGCCTACAGTGCCCTTCAAACCGGAACACAGTAAAGCCTAAGCACTACCATTTGGTGGCAGAATATTTGACACTGCGGTGGTACCTACCTAGCTGGCCTCTTGCAACAAAATACCTACCACCAGTGTGACTAATTGCACTGGTGGAATAATCTCTGCTGTGACAGAGGTTATCCCAACAGCGGGCGATGGGGTCGTCACATCCCGACGCCGTTGAACTAATAAAAATGTGAAAATTAAGGATATGTTTTGATTTACGTATAGAAACCATAATCAAATTATCAATAATTATGTATTGATATTGATTGCTCACAAGACGGAACCTATAGTACTTAGACATTAGTGAGTACATCAAATCAATTTCACATATAAATACTTGTAGGTGACGTTGTGAAGGCCATGAGGGCCAACAACAATACAAATGCATAAGAAAAGCTTATGAGTACAATAAAACAATGAACAGCAATGAGTAATCTATCAAAATGCAATTTTCATTTCATTACTAGGAAAAATATTGCTTATATTTTAAAAAGCGACAATATAGGTGGTGCTCGACTAAAATAAATCGTGGCTCGTGGTGGGAGCTGAGTATTTGCCACTTAAACAGTTTGCCTATTTCACTACACTGTAATGCACAACCGAAACTGAGTAAGACATTTATTTTTACAAACAGAATATAAATAATAAATATATATGTATATAATTGGGATCTATATAGTAATATATAAAATATATATAAATAATAAATATATATGTACATATATGTATATAATTGGGTTATCTCATAAAAGGATGAAACCTAAAGTCATTAGTAATTATTTTTAGTTCTTTATATTGACGATTCGATATAGTTCTTTATATTGTCTTGATGGCTTTGTGGAGAAGCGGTTGCGAACCTGCCTTGAGTGCCACAGATCGCGTGTTCGATTCCCGCTCGGAGCAGCTGTTTGTATTGACCATACAGGTATGTTTTCCGGTCTGGATGTGTTTGTCGTGTCATTGTGATTATTTCCGGACCCCCGACCTACGATATAACTATCCTAATCCGTTGAGTGTGCAGCGTTTATTTATTTATTTATTATTTATATTATATATATACAAGAATTGCTCGTTTAAAGGTATTAGATAAATAAGAAACTAAGCAAAAGATTATTACAAATTATAGGAATACTATAGAATATTATAAGTAAACAAAATACATAGTAAAATAGGAATAAAAATAGTTTTACGTTGGTGTAAATGGACGCTAAGTCTAAGCTATTTTATAGCATCACCTAGACAAATTTTGCCAGGAGATAAGAAAGAAACAGGCAAACAGGACAAAAGCGGTATTAAGGCTTGCGGATTTTAATGCGGATTACACGGAACGAACCAGCACGGTACGGCCCTTAGTTTTTGGCCGAGATAATGGTGATTAAATGAATTTAAGGCGTTTCACTTGGCAACAGTGGGAATTGCGGGACATTTTATTGCTCTAGTTCGGTTGTAAAGAGAAATCTGAATGATCTGGAATATCTGGAGCGGAATTAATTTACTTTGGGGTGGTAAATTTTTTGTGGCTCGCCATTTTATCGGGTCTTTATACCTTTAAGGTGCGAGGTAAATAAAAAAAAATGAAGACGACAATTTCTTTTATTTAAGTCTATTTCGGACGTAGGAGTAAAATTGTGATTTTAGTTCCGATAGCCAAAAGCTCGACCATACGATGCATAAAAGAAAGAATATTGACACATACATTATTAATTTAAATATCATTGGTACATCATTATTTTTCAGAATTTTCCACCCCATACTTATAAGCTATTACTATAACTTTGGATTGAAATTAAAAGTAATTAGAAAATGTCATTACCATTTTTAGGTCATTCACTATAAATAATGTAGTGGCAACCTTAAATTTAAATTCACTTAGCCATTGTATTATGCCGTTATAGTTTTCATGACACCGTTCTGGCGTTGTAGGTAGCGAGTCTGCCTTTAGTCTCGACGGTTGCGGGTTCGATTCCCGCTCGGGCAGATTTTTGTTACCCCTCGGGCAGATTTCTGTCTCGGTCTAGGCGTTTGTCCGTGTTGGTCTCCCCACCGTGCCTCAGAGAGCACGTTAAGCTGTCGGTCCCGGTTATTATCAATAACATCTGATAATAATCGTTAACTCTTGATAAGTAAATTGCTCCTTTCCTATGAGTTACTGGTTCACCCTTAGGGTTGCAAGGAGATCAGATGGCAATCGCTCTGCGTAAAAACTAGTAACCTGTCAAATCCGGATAAGAGTAATAAGCAGACCCTGGGTACATAAAAATACCGGGAATAATGCTAGGATGAAGAAGAAGTTTTCATGAAATACACTTACTCTTAAAATTTTATTTAGGTACCTATATGATACTTAATTTATTTCTGTTTGTCTCTCCGAACCCTAGATTTTAATAACAGCTGTCAGAAGTTAATTTTATTACTTTTATTTATACCTCGTTACTAGAATCTTCTAAGCTAAAATTACATTTAAAATAACCCTTGGCATTACATAGACACGAAACAGATTATATTAAGTAGATTATATACATCACCCCCGTCATAGCAATAATATCCTCTTCAATTCAATTCCGTCCATGATCTCGCAATAATTACAACAGGTCTTGCCGGCGACAGCCGATCAATAGGCGTATACGATATTGTTACTATAATTGTAAGCTCTCCAAATTGACCCTTCACTGCCCTGCCTTTTGGTTAATAATATGCGATATATCTATATTTTGATTGATGATAGACTAATACAAAATACATCGGTATACATATTGAATAGTTTATTATATTTGGCTCGATGATAAGACTTTGGATTATGGCGTAAATATATGTATAAAAAAGAAAACTTGAGGTAAGGATTCAATGCCCATCTGGTTATAAAATACCACGTTGGTGAAAAACTCGTGAAGTGACTGTTCGTCAGCCATGTTGCGAGGTCAAGCAGCGAATAATCAGTTACATTTTGCGGGCAAGATCGGCTGCCGGCTTGTATAAGTACGCCTTCTGCAAAACGATATTAGGCACCTTCGCGTTTGGAGTCTACTGGCTTTTTGAATGGGAATAGCGTTTGACTAGAATTTTTTGATGGGATGTTCTTGTATATAATATGAAGTTAAAATCCCATTTTTTTACAATTTCCGACCTTTTTTTATAATTCAAGCAAATCTTTACAGTTACACGCGCAATTCTCTCTATCTTAAACATAATAAATTATGAAATTGTTGAATTATATCTGGTAAGTATTATCTGTGACTTTACGATGTGAAATATGAATTTATTAAAAAATCTCGTTCCTGTGAAAAACGCCTGAAGCGGATCCTTGCCGAGCGTTGATAAGGATTGAGAGTAATTGTTACTGAGGGACGGAAGAAAAATGCAAGATTTACTTAAGTCTTTCCTCTTCGAAATACTTTATTCCTCGTTCTATTCAGGTCATCATAAGCATACGAAAAATGGAGTAAGTAATGATATTAAACAATAATTGTACCAAATTATTCTGATGGTGATTAGATATGATATGAGAATTAATGTTCATCTACAAAAGTTTTCTAAGCAAAATAAAATATTTTTCTTTATCTTATAATTATAACGATCCCAGTATATTTAAATACAATGTATATTTTCACCAGTCTACTAACCTAAACGTTTATTCTAGTCTATTTGTTAGCATGAGAAAACCAACACGTGGCCCCAGAGTTTCCACTCCACTAATTTGAAATGTCTGAAGCGCTGAAAGATACCGACTGTTTCAGCTATCGATGTTCTGTTTACACGGCTGTTTAACCAGCTGAGAAAAAATATGCTATTATTTTAACGATACAAATATATTAAACATTAAAATGTTCGTGTATCTAAGAGAGTATAAATTATGTTCACTTATTAATAATGAGGTGGCCCATTGTATCGAAAATATAGACTACAACCAAAAGTCGCGGTACCTAATGTGGGCAAGCACATCTGAATTTAAGTGCTTAATTTGTGTTTGAAATTTATCTTGTGCGTAACGGTGAAGGAAAACATAGTGAGGAAACCTGCATGTCGTGAAAGAAATTCTAAGAGATGTTGCTGGTGGTAGGGCTTAAAAAGTCCGCGGAGCTACAACCGTTCGTTGATGAAAAACTCGTGAAGTGACTGCTCATCAGTCATGTCTCGAGGTCAGCCAGCGTATATACCCAGTTGTATTCAAAAGGGCGAGATTGCTTCCGGTGTTGCAGATGCTCATTAACGGTGGGAGTAGCACAAACCATTTAGTTTATCCCCTTTGACAAACAAAAAAATATAATTTTATAATTAAATATCTATTTTGCCAGTTGTTGCTACTGATTTATAATCCGTAATGCAATATAACAAGCTCTGTTTGTTTATTCACCGTAAATATTTTCATCTCAAGGTGTTAACATAATATTCTATTTATTCGATTGTAAAAGCTTGTCATTTCACTGCGAGTACTTGGAGCAATAAAAGATCATAGTTGACGGTAACAACTACACACAGGATAGATTAGAGTTTGTACACACGTAAGTCGGTCTAATAATGGCATAATTTTTTCACAATAAAAATTACTATTTTTTTTATGTGGTAATGGCTGAGACCTGCCTGATGCGCCCTACATAGGAGATGATGACATGTAATAGACCTCCGACGTGCACATTATTCAAACGAAATGCAACTGAACGAATCACAAATATCTTAACAATTAATTACTAGAAATGTTTATTGTGACTTTTATGTACGAATCCTACTCAACCTTTCACTTCTACCATAAGCAGAAGAAGAGGATATCGTAAGCTTTACATTACATTGCTACATGCGTTTGTACCGCTTCGGATGTTAAATAGCTTACACAGCCATGGTGAGTAAAGTGAATACGACCCTAATGCTCGGACCTCCAAGACTCATAACTTAAAATTACGACGACAAGGTCAAGAGGATGTGCCACTTCTAGTACCTCATTCTTAAGATTTCTATAGTATGAATATTAATAATTCACAGCGATGAGTTGTTTGATGATAGTACTTTCACTGTAGAGTTGGCCGCTTCATAAAAAACAGCAAAACTCTATTCCCTTTAAAGCTTAATTTTTTCAGTATATATGATTTTATGTATGCATATATTTGTTCTTTAAAAAAATAAGACATTTTTACATTCGTTTTTCAAAATTACAAACATCTAGAAGTAGCACCGATTACGACTGTTAATTATATCTATAACATTCAGATATATTAAGTCCCATTAAATAATAAATTCTTTTTTTTTAAAATTACGTCAAAAATTGCTAAGCAATATAACACAGCTTTATAGATCCAAATAGCTGTAACATCTTGTCTATTAGTACAAAATAACAACGAATAAACAACTTAACAAGAGTGTGTACGACTCCTAAAGGAGAAGCACGCATGAGCGCACACACTAACTACCTTCACGCCTCACTCGCACGTGTCGCGTCGTTATAAATTCTTAGATGTCGTTAATATTTGCAATAACATTGTTAATTTATCTACGCTCTGATAGTTGGTTGGGAAAATTATCTAATCATTATATCGTCTTATTAGAAATATTGGAAAAATATAATAATGTATATTTCAAAATATAATAATGATATTTCTGAATAAGAATTGGTCTGCATTTTAGTCATCATATTTTCATTAGGAAGCTAAATGCTGATGGTAGGGCTTAAAAGGCCCGCCTGGCTTTACTTTACTAGCTACCACCAGGCAGGTATGTGTGCGAAAAACTCGTAAAGTTAGTGCTCGTCAGACGCGTTTCAAGGTCGGCTGTATAACTAGTCAGTATCCTAAAGGACGACAACGAACTTGCATGTCCTCTGGTGTTTAAGATGGCCATGGGCGGCCGTAATCGCTTCAGATGAAACGCCTGCCCGTTTGCCCCTTCTGACATAAATAAAATACGCATGCAAAAATAATGAAATTTTGAAATTTTTGATTTGGATATATGGGTGGAATATTGTGAGATATAGTTGTAACAGCAATGTTGTGTTTTAGTTTGCTCTAAAGCCTTATGCCCTTAAAAAGTGGCTATTGTAACGGATAGTTATTTTGACCAGAATGAACAGAACAAAATCCGTCGGGAATACTGTATCCTTATAATGCATATGAATGTTATCGCGGTTACTTTGTCCGGTGGGCAGTGGTTTAATGAATACGAGCTGTGACAAACAAAACCTTCATTCAAAGGTCAGCTCTTGGGAAGACGAATCGATAGCAATTTCATTTCATGCGGTACGTGCTTTATCTGGCGTTTTACTGTATACTGTTTTAACACCCACTGACCTACATCTGCCTAACGGGTCACCTGGCGTTATATAATATTTCAACCAATAGCATACGAGCTTGTGTCAATTGGTTAACTCTATTAACCAATGGTCGGCCTAGGCGTGGCATGGCAATGTGCCAAGCCAGATGCGACGGCGGAGTGGGCTCGTTTTACGCCTAGCACTTGTTGATATCACTGAAAATTTTCTGTATTTAAGACTGTTTTGCCACGGCCTCGCTGTTGGCTCAAGGCAAAGACTCGCCCAGTAAAGCAAAGCCTACCACATGACGTAAAACTTTCGCCCTATTGGCTGCCTCTTGGCAAACTAGAGCCTAACCTAGCTAACCAATTTTAAAAAATTCGCAACAAAATTCAAATACAGCGTTATTCTTTAGTAAGAATTTAGGTTAAACTCGAGTACAAAATTATAAAAGGCAGTCAAACAAAAATTTTTAGTAAGACTTCATTAAAAACGCTTATATAAAGGATCCGCATCTAATTGCCCATATGCATGATATTATATTACTAAAACCTTTATGTTATTAATTGACCATCACAACTGCCGCTACGTAATCTGAGAATGGAGTAAACATCCAGAACAAAGAACGCATTCCCCAAATCTTTGCGTAACTCAAACAACCTTAAAAGTTTGTGCACCTTAAAATTCTTATTCCGAGGTAAGTACAAGTTAAAAGCAAGCCACATAGAATGAAAACATCATCATAAGGAATCATAGACGAGGCACATAATGGTCGTGGTTTGGCTCCGTGCCTAGATAAGAAGCGACGATCCCGCGCGACATTCTTTAACATGGAGACTGGACGCCGGTACAAACTACGAGCTTAGAGCGACTTGCTAAGCTAGTATATAATAGTTATAGTATAGATTTAAGAAGTATAGATTTAAGCTTGTTCACTCATTCACTGTTCAGACAGTAGACACAAACGTTAATACATATTGCTTATATGTAGTACAACGGACTGGAAACGTGTTATACATTACTGGCTACTAACGATTTTTATCGCCATTGAACCATCAAAAGATGTAGGAAAAAAGATTTACATAGATGTAGCCAGAAAGTCAGCAGAAGACATTAAGTGTGGTATACTTTGTAAAATGACTTTTATAAGTATCTGAAATGTTAATATAACAATGTATATCATGTTGGCTTTCTATGAAATAAATAAATAAATAAACTTAATTGACTATCTACTCATTTCAAGGTTTGACATAGTTAAAAATATGTGCTATTCATAAAGAGCATGTAATTCAGTAAGAGCAACTAAACCTTCATGTTGATATTATATTTTAACTAAACGAATAATAGGATATCGATATTTAAAAAAATAATTGTACCCGCTATCGCTCATGACTTGTACTATCATCTAGAGATCACATGCAAGCAATTTGTTGGGAAAAGCTATGGGGGTTGCAGTTTTTATTATGAAGCCTGCATATCGCGACTTTACTGAGAACAATTTTATTATTTTCCCTCCGACGCTAACTGTCTGTTATGAACATCAAATAAGTCTCGCTTCCACAACATTGACTTTTCGTAATATCCTCCTCTCTTTAAATATTTTATTCTGATATTGGAATTTTTGATATTTTATCGTTTTATTAAATTATGTTTCAACGATGATACGATAGGGTAACATGATTTCAAATTGATTTAACATTATTATTCTGTGTTCAGTTTCATTCAGGTGTACTTTATATAATATTTGAAAATACTAATATAATAAGTAACATTATTGAAACCAATAATTAAAATAGAGACATATATTGTCTCTATTTTAATTATTGGTTTCGTCGTAAGTGCATCAATATCCCACTATTGGGCAAATGCAGTTCATATTGCTCCACTGCATATTGGCGTGTATACAATTCTAAGAATTTCTTTCAGTAAATGAAACTTTCCTAAATATTGTCTGTGACAAACAAATTGAAATCATAAATCAAGTACATGCTCAATGTTACTTACCTGAATTTACACCACACCCTTCCGGTTTACCTATATACTGGACCGATATATACATTTTTTTACATAATTATCATAATATAGCGATATTTAACACCATATAACAAAACGCGTTCAAATACCAAGATTTCGCAAACCTAAATCACGCTATCGAAGTTTTCCGTGTAGATATGAATATATACAACTCCCCAATATCAACCGTCCGACCGTGGCCCGCCATGCAATATCACTCGCTTCGTCACAGGATCCTTCCTTTGTGTTTGAGGACATCATAAATATTACAACACTCGATAATAACAGTTTGAATTTTAATCATCCTTACTTATATCTTTATCATACTACATTATTCCGTCGCTTTCACATTAATATTGGTTTCTTGTGACTTTATTCAAAAATAGTAAGGTCAATAGTGTATTTCAATGTTAATTTCATATCTATCTAATATATAATTCTTGTTTTCAAACTTGTCGGTTTATCAGATAATATTTCCTTACTTAAATACTACTATCTAATTTATTCGTATAAATTTTCAAACATTAATGCAAAATCAATATTTTATCACACAACAAACTTCTTAATCTTATAAAGGGTGTTCGGTCACATAGATGGAACACGTGCAAGGTTGTAGTGGGTTATTCATGCGGATGTGAGCAACATTCGCGCGGCTATTGATAATAACAGGGACCGACGGCTTAATGTGCTCTCTGAAAAAGAATCAGGGGGATACGTACGAGGAAATATATCGCCAATAGAAAAAAATTGTAGCCTCCCTTCGTCTGTGTATGTGTATTAATATTTACATTTGTGTGAGTTTTCGCGTCATTTTTTTCAATTATTACATTAAGATTATTAGCAAGAGGCCATCTTTGTTACCATGTCGGCTCGTAGAATATTTTTGACGCGATACAAATACCTTAAATGTATGTAACTTTCATTTATTTATTTTAGAAAGATCAGTTTTAGTTCTACTTAAATATACAGGAAAAACATACTTTCTAGTAGATGGAAAGTGACGTAATTGGTGCCACTAGTTCCCTGAGTTCCCTGAGTTCCCTGAGTGTAGAAGCGGTGGGATCTATGACTCCTACACCCAGAGAATAAACCGCAATGTTAATAAAATACATATTACGCAACTTTACGTCATTTAATTTTATGAGGCTACTACTTTTTTTGGTTTAGCTAGCCCATCTTTGCCGAAAATATGATATCTCCAATAATATAATGTCATCAAAAGCATGTAACATATAATATATCCAATTGAAATCTGGTAGAAATATGTTGATATGTTTTTAAGTTAGAGGGTAAACGCGTTGGCACTGGCCACCTGATTTTAAGAGATTATCACTGCCCAGAGACACTCCAACACTGGCTGATCTCAAAACGCGAGTGATGAGCAGTTAGTTCACGAGTATTTCACCAGCTAACCAGGCGGGCCACATAAATCCTACCACCAGCAAAAATATGTGGAATAGGTATTATTTGACGACGTTGTGGCGCAGCTGTAGCGAACCTGCCTTAAACGCCACAGGTAGCTTGTTCGATTCCCGCTCGGAGCATAATATGTTTGTATTGACTATGCAAGCATATTTTCCGGTCTGGGTGTATTAGTCCTTGTCATTGTGAATGTTTCCGGACCCCCAACACAGGATATCACTATCCTAATGAGGGCCGTTGAGTGTGCAGCGTTTATTTATTTATTATTTATTTATTTATTCCGACTGTTAATTATTTGTCAAACTCAAAAAACAAACAAAAGTTCCCTCTTAATATCAAATGATAGATGGGTTTTTGATTAAATAGAAACTCTCATGCAGAAGGGCCTGATCACCGAACAAAAGGGTCAACATTAATGAGACTGATAGAATTGAATTCGCAAAAGGGATTCAATTGTGAAACAACATAGATAATACTTGGGATTATATTATATCTTACAGCATTTAATTACTATGTTATATATCTTCAAACGAAAATACGCTTGTTCAAAATTAATTAAAACAAGAAATTTCTAGCTTCCGTTTAAATCTTAACAAACCTTTGAGACGATGGCGACTTAGTCGATAATATCACATTTCTATAGAGAAATGGTTTATTAATACCGAAGTTCTACGGGAATTTAGCATGACGATGCTTTTGAGATTATATTCAAAGTATCAATGTAAATAACGTTCTGGAGCAATTGTATATAATATTTGTGTTAATATTGCTATTCGATATGAGCGTACGGACAAAAGATGTATCGTAGAATTAGATTCATAATATCCGTACCGGTCGGCAGTGTCTTTACACTATGCAAAACAACACAACGATGCGACAAACTATAATTATTTATATTAATTTATGCTTTTCGGGAATTTACATTTACGTGGTCACAAGCAGACTTAGTGTCTGCTTGTGACCACGGTCAGTGCAACCTGACCGAGACATCAAGCACCGATAAAGGCAATTTTTACGCGTAAATTCCCGAAAAGCATGAATTAATATGAACATGAAACGCGATAGTTTAAAATTTAATATAACTATTTAAATACCTAATACATACACATTACATACGGCATGAAAACATTAAATCGACAAGATAACTTTATTGCTAAATACACAACTCTTTTTGCTCAAATATTAATTATATTTTATTGTGATATGTTATATACTTATTATTACTACTATATTATTACTACTATATTTCATTACTACTATATTTCATTTCTTTATGATGATGGGAGTTGAAGATATAAAATTAAAACTATTATTTTAGAAATTTGTAAGGTTGGTACGACTTAAACAAAATCAATTTATTAATTTAATTTTAGTTTTTTACCCGAGAATAATTTATGGGCTTAGTTACGTTCCATAATTATGGCGACATTTCTGAATAGACAATGGTTCATGTTTATTATTATAAGAACATTAAATGCTAAACGATCTATTCTAATACTAGATGTTGAGAGGAGTGGTTAGGTTTGGCATTATAACTCACTTGCCTTTAGTACTTTTAGGCTTGAAGAGTCATCTTGCGGGTAGGAAGGCGAGGCTGGCTAACGCAGTTGCGTTCCGCAACTGTATTAGCCATCTTCGCTTTTGGACACTACTGTACACTTACCATCAGGTAGAGTAAGAGTCATCTGCACAACATTCCAAATAAAGTACTTGTCCTTCTTGTCGCGTAATTGTGGATAATCTAGTGTTAAAATTGTAAGTCCTCTCATTTCGCTTATTATTGTCAAATAGATAAACGAACCAAACTTTGACGTGCCCTCTGAAGCACGTAGACGCTCAGAATAATTGCCACTATGCGCGGTCACCCGGGTCACGGCGGGTTCATTGGGTGAGCACACCTGGCTCATAATGTACTGAGTGTCAATACTGTGCTTATAAGTTACTAATATACTGTCTTAGTAATATATGACGTGTAAAAATGTGATTATATTCGTCGCATGTCATTAAATTTTAATGCATAAATGTTATTTAAAAAAATCAAAAAACCTAAACCTAACCACGTGTACCTTAGATTAATACGGCGTTGTTCAATATAAAAGTTTTTTAAATAAAAATAATCGAGACTCTCGCATTACAAGACGATTTTTCTAACATTGAGCTATTGAGGCTTTCACTTATTTAATAAATCTAGAGTAATACTATCTAATACTAAAAATCTATCGTAAAGTGTGAGTGAAATATTATCTAAATTATTCGTAAATATTTATTTCTCTCGAACCGAGGCGTCAATGCTATTGACAAAGGTCATTCATATTGTACTTCGCGCTTGGCCGCCCACACTAATTCGGATTATGCCCATTGTCCACATAGCTACCAGACGTACAGCGTAGACCCACCCTATGTTCTGCTATAATGATACAGGTTGAACGAAGGGTGCTGTTCAATAATAATCAGACAATTGTTTGAAATATTTCATCAAATTCCAGCTTTTCCGTCTATTGTCATAAGCGGTTTATTGCTTTTATTCGGTATTTTTAAAACTTAAAGGAGATAACATTCTATGAGCTCGAAATTGTAAAACATTCAGATTTTACTTTAACTTATGCTAATAATAATTGATCAAGCAAATGTTTAGGTCGTTTTTATGTATAAAATCTGATTGTTAGACTGTGTTGGGATTTTTAGTTAGCTTTACCTATTAATAAAAAAAAATAGTAAAAAGAAGTATTACAATTAGTAATGTAATGTTCCTTCGGATATATGTAAAAAGTGTTTTAAAAGTAACTTAATGGCAGGTATATACATAACATATTGGTATATTGACGACGTTGTGGCGCAATGGTGGCGAACCTGCCTTAAGTGCCACAATACTGGCATGTCGGTTTGGTTGTATGAGTTTCCGGACCCCCGGCGCATGATATTACTATCATAATGGGAGCCGTTGAGTGTTATAATATTGACAGTTATAATATTCAGAAGACACTTCAAAACCCATTTAGGACATAAAGACCATCTCAGTCAACAACATATCTAATTACATCAAAACAAGAATAAATCAACTCGGAATTAGCGTCAAATTGTGGTCGTAGTAATCGCATTAAGGTGTATATGTATTCTATGTACGTACGTTGATGACACAGTATTGTGGTAGCTTAATCATATCTGGGTTTCATTAATTATTCCCTAAGGGCGTGCCAATCTGTAACTAATGAATGCGAGTATGCACCCATGTTTGAGCTTGTAATGGATATATTTAGCGTTATTAATTAATGTTTTTGTTTCAAACTACACCTTTGTGCCGTTTGCAGTAGAAACACTTGGGCGCGTTAGTGCAAAACTATTTCTAAAAGATGTTACATCCCCACTTGCCTCCACAAGTAACAGGGGGGCTGGCTCATTTTTCGTCCAAAGAACCGGAATTGCGACTCAGCGGGAAAATGCAGGTAGCATTCTTGCTACCATTACCCGTGGACATGATTTGTACTGTTTTAATTATTTGTAAATATAATTAGTATTGAATGGTAAACATATTGTCATATTGGCAGTAAATAAAAAAAAATGAATATCAAATGTTTTAGATAATTATAAAATTTAAATGGATATTATTTTATTTTTCATTGATATCGAGGTTGTCCATTTTTGAAGAAAGGATTTATGATTTTTTTCTTGTTATGGAAGAATAAGAATGGCTTTAGTAATAATCCATATAAAGTTTGTAATAACTTGATTTGATTATGAACTTGAGAGACAAGAAGTCTTTCAAGTTTTTGTGATTAAAGTTTGTTCACGTATTCTTTTGAGCAATAATTTTTTTATATAAAATAATTACTCTTTGCAGCTTACCTGTAACAAAAAAAACATGATATTAGATTTATAAATAAAAATAATATGTCGGATTATTACTGCAGCGTTGTAAAAAAAACCGGAACTGGCTTACAGCGTTACCTACCAAACCCAATTTTTTAAGCTAAGTCACAATATTATGAAAATGGTTTAGGCTAAAGTATAAAAAATAGTAAGATCTGTTTTGTGCGGTTTTTTATGTGTGAGCTAAATAACAGTAGTACTTAATTTATAATATTTATAATTATATTGATAATAAGTAGTAATCACTTTATACTCAATCTTCATTACCCTTTCAAAACAAAACTATAAACTATGTTATTTAAATAAAACGGGAATAAAATTACGAAAGTACACCTGAGACACAGCGTCACAAATTCCCTAAGCTTTCTCATCGCAAAAACGCATAAGTCAACTGGGTTGAAACAAATTGCTACTACTTTTAAAATCCGAAGGTGGAAATCCAACAATAGTATCTACGTCCAAGCCTGGTGAGGAGGGGGTAAGGGGTAATAGAGTGTCATCTTCGTGTAATAAATGATCGTTCTCGGTCCCCGTCAGGGGTAACGCTAGGAACACTGTTTTTACATACCACATCAGATTACCCTTTTAAAGGCACAACTGGAAACGTACCCATGTCCACCTTTCAAAGGCTTTGTACTTCTGACGCAAATGAAATATGACATGCTGGTACATTAATAACGCACAATAGATTTGAATAGAGACCGCTTGACGGTTTTTATATAATCATAGGTAATGAAAAATTCTTAGAACATTTTTAAGGCTTCGTTCAGAGAAAATATTTCACCGTTAAAAATGTTTTAAGCGTATGTATTGTAGAGATGGTATTATGTAAGTCGAAGAAGCCAATTTATATCCCCACTAAGGAAAAGTTCTCGTCATACGGTGAAGACGCAAAAATGTCTTTTCCATTAAAATCTATTCGAAACAACTCGCTGCGGCAACAGGAAGCCTTCGTCAAAGAAGGGGAAATTGCCTATTGCGGGTTTGTAGTAATCATAATGGTGCGTACCAATCTAACTTTGCCGGGCACGGTAAACCACGTTTAACAAGATATTTAGAAAGTAAGAAATCGAGTAAATTGCACAGCTACCAGGTTCTTAAAATATATTTAGAATTTATAAACTTACTAGCAATGCCCGCAGCTCTGCTCGCGTTGACATAGTTTTTTGATAATCCCTCGGGAACCCAACATTTTTCTTTTTTTCGGAATAAAAGTATCCATCATCCAAATTTGTGCAGTATTTTTTTGGATGAAAGAGTAACAAGCTTTCACATTTAAAATATTAGTATAGATTAATTGCAATTTTCAACCAATATATCTTACTCTTCGGTGATTCATACATTTCATGTTGACTATATTTTTTAACTATTGCATTTGCATTTTTACGTTTACGAGATCTGTAAATTATTATTTCTAAGCTCGTGCTCGCGGCTTCACCTGCAAAAGTAACGATTTTTACCAAGCACCTTTAATGCAATATAGGAATTATTGGTTTCCTATAGACACTTTTGTTCCCTGTTTCACTTTCTTCAAGTATTGTTTTCACGATAAAAAGTATCCTATAACCGTCTCCATTGACTTATCTGCAACTTAATCAAAATACATCATAATAGCGGTGTAGGCGTGACAGCGAAACAAGCCATTCAGTAATAACGTCCGCTGTACTTCATACTTCTATGTCCACAAGCAAACAAACTCAGTTTCGTATTTATAATATTAGTTAGAAATGATTTTGTATTATTATATTAGAGTATAGTAATATGCTATATACTCTTAGTATTGACTATGGCTACCATGGCGTCGCTTAAATTTTGTTAAATGCTAAACTATCACAATAAAATTGTTATTCATCTATAGCAACAAAAGTAATTACGAAACAAAACATTAAGCATTTCAATTTGACTAATTATAAAAGTAAAGACAGACATCGTATTTTATCATTGAAGGTTGTTGTATTGTTTAAGTCAGCATTTGTAATTTAAAGTTTTTTATTAGGTTATAAAAATATATGTCATATGTATGGAGTATCTAAAGCGAAGACTCTCGAATAAAGTTATATAAACTCCATTAATATTTTCCTCTTCTACCAGAATTCTATCTCCGTCATCGGTCCTTCAAATATTGACAAACTTTCCGTTCAAAGCGGACCCGACGCTCAACTTTTAAGTATCTTAGATAAATTAAGATTCCGGTTAGTGTGTTTCAAAATACGTCGATACGGAATCGCGTCTCATGCTTCACTTGTTCCTTCTTCGTTTATATCGTCTTTGTTATTATCTTGTTGAAGAGAATTTGTATCAGCTGCATCCTATTATGTATCCTCATAAAGTTCTCTTTTATTCTGTTCTATTTAGTTTTCTTTGAACGATGTATTGTAATACTTCGTTGTACACTATTATTTCATTTTTATAACAAACAATAGCTATTTTTGCTTGTGGTGTTATTAGTGTAGAACTTATACTTATTTATTCATCTGGTAATATTTTTTTAAATATTGTAATAGCTTACAGATTTACTGATGTTTACGAGAATAAAGCTGAACGTTGGCGTAATATTTCGATTTCGAGCATCAAGGCAAAAATTTTGTGAATAATTTCATTGAATATTACCGGACGAATAATAGAGAAGAATGCTTTTGTGCCCCGGAACGGCCTCGTAGATGACATATTGGTTTACATACGCGTTTCCTATATGTATTACCAGCTCCATTACTACGGTTTCTCGATAAAAATCTTATATTAAAAATAAATTACGTCACTAGCTTCAGTACTTCACGGTAAAGGGGCAGATGCTGTTAACGCGAGAGTTCAGGTTTAACCCTCCCCTTTGGGCTATTGTCGTACCCACTCCCAGCATTCGCTACACGCTTGGTTGGAGGCGAAATATAGATAATTGTACTGGTTTGAAAAAATAGTTTTGAATGTTATAAAAAAAAGTTATTAATAATAATTATCGCTGCCAGCATTTTTAGAACGAAACTGTTTTTGCTAACATCCTCAAGTATTTATTCTTTATTTTAAGAAACTGTAAAACAAAGTATCAAAGCAATTCATTATAAAAGCAATCGTAATAGAGCAAAACAATTATTGTTTACAATAGAACCTAATTTAATTATATCGTTATAGTAATCCAAAAAGTGACGCCTCTAGCGTTTAATCAAAAAGTCTGAAAGATTGAAATTAGAGTCGTTATTATCACAGGATTCTAAGATTAATCCGTTATATTACTTAAAAATATATTCGTACTAAAAGCAAAATGAATTTAATGTAAAAAGACGTCGTCTTCTCTCCAGTTCGTGCTATGAAAGTTGCCCATTGTTACAGCCACTCTTGAAAATTACTGTTGTACGCCGCGTCTAAATGATTTATTACAGCTTAATGACATCATTTTAGAATCTAGAGGATGCATAATGCAAGCAGTTTTGTAATTTGAGTTGCACATTAATTTTTTTTGTGTTTTGTAACATGATAACATTATTTGTTTTTCTGCAGTATTATATTTTACTAGTTGAGGCCGCGGCTTCACTCGCGTGCTTCACATAGTGATTATTTAATTAAACAAACCAATCAAAATTTTTTTGCTTTATTATTGTGTTACTGTTTCACCACCGTATCGCATCGCCTGCCCGCACTTTGTGTCTTATCGGCTTCTATGTATCGTATCGTGATCTTATATAGCCTATAGCTTTCCTCAAGAAATGTTATTATTGACCTTAAAATATTTGAGATGTCATCTTTAACATTCAAAATATTTTATCCGATCGAGTTGCATTCGAGTTCAATAGTACCGTCTCGTTCGGAATATTCAAATTCTTTGCCATATCCGATAATACCGCTCTCATGCAAAATGCATACAATATCATTCTTTACTTCATACGCGAATGCTTTCCGGACGTAATTCATGTAAAACTGGCTTTAT
This sequence comes from Hestina assimilis, assembly GCA_023373885.1. NCBI lineage: Eukaryota > Metazoa > Arthropoda > Insecta > Lepidoptera > Nymphalidae > Hestina > Hestina assimilis. The sequence goes on along the minus strand of CM041747.1, from coordinate 8,199,520 downwards.
TTGAATTTTATGCTTCCAAATTTTTGGTGTATACTTAGCTTGATATACGCGCTTCCTCGACCCGTACGCACCTATAAATATTACCCCATTTTGTTTGGAAAACTTAGAATTTTGTTGAAATAAAATCGAACAAAAAAGATAACGCTTAAATTAAAGTATTCCTTACACTCACACTTAACCCAAAACAAAAGCCACGCTTTCTCAGAATTTTAGCTACCTATCTATCTACATCGTAAATTTTACTGGCGTAAGTAAGTTTCCAAGCCATATACCGCATAAGGGCTTCAATGCAGTATTAGTTTAAAACTTATTATTTACAAGCAACGCCGCACGGATTCACCAATGTAGTTTAGCAAACAGCCAGACTTGCATCCTTAAGTTTTTAATTTCAACAATATTACGATCATGGTACCCATAAACTCACTGTATACTATGGAAAACTTGTAAAAACTGTCACAGACTCATTGGTGCTCTTTCGTAAACGCAACGCGACAAGCTTGCAACTTAGCCCAATGAAGTGAGCGTCAGACCAACTAGTATTATATAGTAACTCTATGATGGTACCAAAGATAAACGTGAATAAAAGATTCGTTCTTTCGTTTTCTACACCCGATAGTAACTGAAGATGTAAAACACAATAACATTAAGTCCTTCAAAGTCACACAACTAAACCCGACATAAACTGCGTAAATGGCTTTTAAAACCGCAAATCAAATAGATGAATAGTCCTCAACCGATACGAGTTCGATTCAGTTACTAATGTAGTTCATAATCCATTGAAACTAACTTTCCAATTAAAATAACCCCCGTCTTTATTAGACTGTACAGTTCAATAGATCCCAATTGCAAATTAACAAAATAGTTTGTTGGAGGTATTCAATTTGTGTTCATTATAAAATATGGCGGAACGATTCATAAAGATGTCGAGTGGGCGTTTCCATAGATACAGGGGGTTGCTATAGGTGACTCAAATTGCCTCAGCATCCGTTGGGCTTCGTGATCGTGTGGTACAGGTAATAAACCGTCTTATAAATGTGTAAAATATTATTATATTGATATATATTATAAAATATTATATATTGATTTATTATTCGTTTTTAGAGAAATATGTGTGTGTAAGATATACTTATCTATTCTAAACTTCCACTTTGGATAAATGTATCTTAATGCCAATTAAAAAGGATGCTAAAATATAAATCAATTACGTGATAGCAATTGTATCTACAATATATATAAATTTATTTTCAGCAGTACTAAAGCCATTATGCAGCCAGCACAAATGGGTAGGCTGTACCGGTACTATCCCCAATTGAAAATCGGCGTAAAGTAAGGGTACTGTTATATTTCGAGCGATGAGTGAGTGCACCGGAGGCCCAATCTCCCACTCACTCTATTCCCTCCCCTTTCTCCTTTTAATTCCTTTCCACCTATCCCTTGGGTTGGCAACGCGACTATCTACTTATATCAAGTATCGCAAGTGCTTATAAGTTGCGGTGACTGCTTGGCATCAAGCGGATCGACCAACCTTTGCCAACCCAACATTTAGCAATCCTCATAAATTAAAAACCTCATGATCCTTTTTTGTTCATTTATATAGTTAGGTAAATTTCATTTAGCTAGTTACGTAAATTTCATCGTTAAATTATAATTTTATCGGTATTACGTAAGAATACAATTAATAATTCAATCAAATTTACTAATGATTTTTCAGCTTCCAATAACCTACTACTGTTTATAGACTGTTACTAATAAAATAATGTTTTTAAATTAATCATAAACGTAATAATAAATTTATACAACTAATTATTATATAAATGAATTCAAAGCGCTTAACTTGTGCCAGCCATCGATTCCCGAGTCCTCATTACGAGTTGAACAACAAATAAACAAGAGTTGGCTATCGTCTACTCCGTTTATTGGACAATATTTACCGTCTCTTTCCCACATTATATTATTATTATCGTGTTTTCATTACTCAATAAATAGGTATAAGTAGATACAAACCTGTGTTTTTTATAGATTCCTTTCTTGAAACGAGTTCATGATTAATTAGTGCAGGTAGATATTACTAAGCTAGGTACCACCGCAGTGCCACAGAGCAATGCATTTTGTATAAATGTGTTTCAATTTAAACGGCACTAGCAAGTAAAATTAGTGAGAAAAAGAGATTTAAGAACCAATATCTCGAGGTTGGTAACACGTGAATGGTACCAGTGAATGGTTTACAAGCGCTCAAGCTCATATGCTACGAAATTGGCTTACCATCAGGTGGTTCGTGTGCTTGCTTGCCAGCTTAGTAACATAAAAAATCGGGTTTTTGTTGAGAGATTACAATTTTTATACTATATTATTCTATAGTTTTGATAAGATTTTAGAATTTTATGTTCTTTTTATATTTAAGGCGTCGGGATGTGACGGCCCCATCGCCCACTGTTGGGATAACCTCTGTCACAACAGAGATTATTCCACCAGTGCAATCAGTCACACTGGTGGTAGGTCTTTTGTTGCAAGAGGCCGGCTAGGTAGGTACCACCGCAGTGTCCAATATTCTGCCGCCAAATAGTAGTGCTTAGGCACTACTGTGTTCCGGTTTGAAGGGCATTGTACTGGGCGAATGAGATTTAAGAACTAATATCTCGATGTTGGCAACGCGCGAGTGGCACCTACGAATGGTGCTGCAAGCGCTCATAGGCTGCGGCAGCCACTTACCATCAGGTGGGCCGTATGCTTGTTTGCCAACTTCTAACATAAAAAAAATATATATATTCCGTGCCTAGATAAAAAACGCGAAGAGATTTGATTTTTGATGACCCACTTTAAACATTCGCAAACATTGCAACGCTTAGAAAAATTGATTTATATTTTAGATATATCATAATCCTTGAACTAAGCATTGTTGCTTAGATCAAAGTTTCTAAAAGACATTTATTTATGATGATAAGTGTATAATCATTTTAATCCTAGTCATTAGAAAAATCAATAGCAGCAGCATTGCTATGTTGTTGTGTTGTTGTGTCCAATTGTTTCCATGAGTACGAAAACCTAGGCCTAACCTCTCTGTCCTATCATGTTCTCCTTTCGGTGTTTCTTTGCCCCTTGGCATCACATCGTTGTAATAATAGTACAGTAGTTTACTGCAGGTCATAATCATATAGGTCTCTGTACAATAAGGTCACTGGGAACGATCTTTTGCCATGATCTTGCCACATTCAACCGACACTTTTTATATCCTGAATAATCTAGAAATAACAGGCATGGAACAGAAAGATAGCCTATAAATATTAAAAATCTAGAGGCTACGGTGAAGCACTCACCGTAGCCTCTAGATTTTTAATATTTATAGCATATAGTAAATTTATCGTATTGTTGATTTGTTTTGAGTAAAGAAAAATAAATTTAACATAAACAGGCGAAATATGAAAAATTTACATAATATAAAATAATATAGTAAATAAAGAAAGTATATAATTTTTTATCATTGGTTTATCACTTTTTTAATTGGACTATCATTTACTTTGGAAAAGAGAAAGAAAGACTATATTAATATCTGATAAACGATTTCATAACGCATTGTAATCTTATAAATTTTTAACATATTTTATAATATGGACGACTCGATTATTACAATGAAGGTCCAGTGATAGGTTCGGTAACTAACTAATTTTCGATTCCAACATACGAAGCATACATTAAAAACTTTCTGACTTTGAACTTCTTAATAATTAGTAATAAAGTTTCATTCGCATTCAATAAGAATATTGGTGGAGGAACTATAAACCTAGTTCTAAAGTTTATTAAATTATTATTGGCAAATACTATTACAGGGAGATATTAAACAATTATAATATAAAGACATAACATTAAGTTTCATTTAAATCAAACGATTTAATTATTATTCACTAAAAAAATTAAATTCGAAGCATCGGACAGTATTTATTATAGACTTTGTATATTTCCTTAATAATATAGATAAAGCAATAATAGTCTATACTTTTATTTCCAAAACAAAAATTACATAATTTTAAACTATGGACAAAGCGCCATCTACAGCGGTTTATTAAAACTACGTCTTGGGCGGGCTTGGGCGGCGCAACGCCTGAACGTAGCTTATAAAATTGAATAGGTGTCGCTACTGGACAGTGAAAAGTAACTACTGTGAGATGTAAACTGCTGAAATACAGAGATGGCGCTACTTGTTCAAAATATTAACCTTGTATTAATGTAATTGAAAAGTAAAAATATAATGTATTATTTTGTATTTTATATTCATGAGTATTAAATTTTAAAATAAAAATACTTTTTATTAATTAAATGAAAAAATATCATAAACTTTTTCAATTCCATCTCGTTTTTTACAGAAAGTTTTGAAAAAGTTTTTGTCACAAATATAAACCATTGAAATTTGAGATATGATAAATTTTCCTATTTACTTAAATGCGATCCCATCTCTGTATTTCGTACACCTATAGTTAATATATAAACATGTACGGCACGTGTGAGCCATTACAAGTTAGGACTGTGTAATTTGTTCACACGACACCGTCAGTCATGTTACAGTGTTACCAGACTACCTGACAACCCCAGTGCGAGCCGGTTAGGGAATAGATAGAAATTTTCGTAAGCAGCCGAGTTAGAATCGAATGAAAGATCAGATATAGCATCAAATATAATAATAGTTTCTATGTTTGAAAGTTTCTTACTGAATCACACAAAACGGCTTTTGATGAAATTTGGTATAAATAGATTGTTACCTGGATTAACATAGAATACATTTTATATAGCAAAAAAAATTACCTACAAAATACCTACTAATTTCGATATAGATGGGTTTTATGGAATCCAGACTAATTATTTATTATTATTAAATCTAATAGTATATATTAATATATATATTTTTGAAATTTTCACGGTTTAATCTCTGAACCAAATTGAAAAATTGATTTTCATATAACAGTACCGTATATAAGTTTCATATGTCATATGTACCTTTCATATGTATCGTATATAAATTAGTTGATAGCAAGTTTAACTGAAGCCTGGATTAATGTAATATTACTAAAAAAACATAAAATTTATGTTCGTCAACCCCGAACAAAAACGTTTAATAATAATAATACATATACATATTTTTGAGGGAGCTCAGTTATTAAATAATTTCCCAAAAAAGTACAAAAACATTGAAAAAACACATTTTTATATTTTCATAAAACTTGTAAAAATTTGTTGGAAATTTATTTCTCATAAGAATTTACAATTGTTATCGTATCTTGGCAGCATGCATACTAGTTACAAAAAAAAAAACGAAATAATTATAATGAGAAATAAAGTTCTATAAACCTAAAGTTCTTTTGATATATATTAGTAGATAAGCGGAAAGAAGATATTCATACATTAAAAAAGCTGTATTCTAACTTACGGATACATAATATTTTAGTGTATTTCGTCCCTAAAACTATACGATTTCACGCGACGCCACCAAGCCATCTATGTTAATGTAAAAATGTTGTGTCGTGCTGGCATAACGTTCGTTTAGATTTTTCAGTGACAATAAACCTTGCACGTAGTACATACTTTACGGTACGGAAAATTGAAAGAGAACTAAAAAATAAAGAGTTTTAGATTTTCAATAAAACAATTTTCATAAAATTTTCACATTTTAGTTAGAGCAACTGACAAACAAAACTGTTTGTTACTAGTTAAAAATGTAAAAAAAAGCTGTACATATTTCAGTTGGTACTTACGAGTTCTTAAATAATTCTGAACGCTGCTCAGAACTACCCTTAGGCTGAAGAGACGGTTAAATATTTTATTCCTTCGAAGTTTATTGGACACAAGACTGCGGGTACAATTTTTGTACAGCATATTACGCTTTCTAAATTAATAATGATTTTATTTTTATATCACAATGGTTGCCACCATGCCAAAACAAGCATACAACTAGTTTGATTATAAGCGGTTATAACAGACGCTGTGGCGCAGCGGTAGCGAACCTGCTTTAAGCGCCACAGGTCACTGGTTCGATTCCCGCTCGGGGCAGATGTTTGTATTCACCATGCTGGCATGTATTCCGGTCTGGGTGTATTTGTCCTTGTTCTTTTGTATATTTATTGACCCCGACACAGGATATCACTATTCATTGAGTGTGTAGCGTTTATTTTATATAGAGTCAACGGGAGTGGAAATTTGGTATCTATAGTCTTACAAACGTCCTACAAAATCAGCTGTGCATTACTACATCACGTTCATGATATAATTATGAAAGATAATTACTTAATCGGTCGTGCTGTGTATCGTTTTCATGCTAAAAGAGCAAAGCTCTCTACAACTCTCAAAACATTTGATAATAATATCGGGAGGAGAAGTTGAAATATATTGTGCATGTAAAGGATTATGTATAATTCCAGAATCATATGCACGTTGACAACTTAGGAGGGAATGTATGAGATGGGAACAGAAGAGGTGTGTCCACATTCACCGAAACACAGTAGTACTGATACTGTTACTTAACGCCAAGTCTGTGAGAGGGTACTACTTCCCTGGATAAGGAAATGTCCCAAGGTCAAAAAGACAGGCCATTTGTGCTGGAAAACTCTGCTATATCATTTATGACGTAGTTTTTTTTTATATTGGTTAGATTTTCTTTTATCTTTATATTTATGTAGAGCTATTTTTTATACTATTTTATTTTCTAAAGTTACTATAAATATAGCCTGCGTTCGTTTATGTAGTTACATGGAGCGAACACATCGTCTGTTTTGTGGGGCTATTGGTTACAAACAGTACGTGAACTGAAATGCAAATTTCGTATTGAACGCGATACACCGATGTTTTTTGATCAAACTTGTTAAACTGTTGTTTTTACTTGTTATTACAAAGTAAATATTACGATCGAGTAGAAAACGTATTTTGTATTTTATTTACACACAACAATAACATTTCAACACATGCAATAACATTCTTTTATATATGTTCCAGCTTGCAATTTCAACTTATTTTTATTTTTTATAGAGGGTTTTTATTATCATAATAAAAATATTGACTTGTGAAAAAGTTAGAGAAGGTAATTCTAAGTTATAATTTAAATCTAAGTCGTCTTTTGGAGCCTCAATAGCTCCACAGTAAAAGGGCTGACTTCTCTCAGTTAACATGAGAGTCACGGGTTCGATCCTAACCCCCTTGGGCTATTGTCGTACCCACTCTTATTGGGGGGGCAATAGGAATATTAGTAATAAAAATAGCAATATAAAAAAGCAACTAATCTGGCAATAATAAAAAAAAACTGATAAATTAATATTCCCGCATGTTCCTGCAGTTTCTAGCAGTGTTAGACATTCATATACGGTGATGGAATATTATATAGTTGATGCGCCGGAATATTGTGTCAGGTTTAGTGAAATACAGTTCTTGTTTGATTTAGTACTAAGTTTTTAGGCTGTAACTAAATCGGATGCTATAAATTCGCCTAGCATATACGAAAGCCCGTTTACAACGCCTTTGGCATAAAACATATGTGTAAGAAAATAAAATATAAAAAAATCCATATTGTTTCTTAAAATTACTTTAAAATTAAGTATATCAAAGTAGATTGTTATGGTTTAATCTAGGTTGTACATAATATTACCATTATAACTTTTAAATAACACTAGCGGGTCCGGCAGACGCTGTCCCGAAAATAAAAAAACTCGGACCCGATAGCAGCGCCCCCTACTGGATCCGATTTTGAATCTTAACCATTTTCGAAACCACTGGAACATATATATAATTATAAAGATAAGTAATCATAATTATGATCATTTTTGGTATGTTTGAGAGCTTACTTCACAGATAGTATAGCACATATTATACATTTGCAAAATCACTTACAATAAAAGGTCTTCTTCATCCTAGCATTATTCCCGGTTTTTATGTACCCAGGGTCTGCTTATTACTCTTATCCGGATTTGACAGGTTACTAGTTTTTACACAGAGCGATTGCCATCTGACCTCCGCAACCCTAAGGGCGAACCAGTAACTCATTGGATAAGAGCAATTTACTTATCAAGAATTAACGATTATTATCAGATGTTATTGATAATAACCGGGGCCAACAGCTTAACCTGCTCTCCGAGGCACGGTGGGGATACCCACACGGGCAAACGCCCAGAAATTTTTAACAAACATCTGCCCGAGCGGGAATCGAACCCGCAACTGTCGAGACTAAAGGCAGACTCTCTACCACAACGGTATCAACACCACAACGGTATCACTTACTATAAAAGGTAAACGTGCATAATTACCTTTTATTATATAAGTATTTAAGCGCAATACTTATTGAAGACAATATAGCTATGGACGGATAGTGTTATTCTCTTAACGAATATGCACGTGCCATATCTATATTAACATACAGTTTGCAAGTTAGAAGACTGGGCATTGATGGTTCAATTGCTCACTATGTGATTCTATTCTCGCTTACCCCAGACTATTAGGGACGCACTGTCAGCCTTTCTTAACTTCTGAACAAAGCGAGCAGATACTAGACTGAGGCGAGGAACTGGGGAACTTGTGACCTTACAGATTAATTATTTATATTTACTAAACAATCAAACAGATACATCAGTTTTTTCTTCGGTACGTGTATTGCTGTTGGCCCTACTGGCCTTGACAGTGTCACGGAGTACAGAGACTCAGCCGTGAAAAGGGGCAGCCCTTACGGGGGCTCAAATTTGATTCCGTCCTTAGGGTGCCTCCTGAGGGATCCATCAGTAAGAAAGTTTGTATAACCAAAACAATATATGTAAATAATAGGTAATAGCACAGCCTTTTGTATTCTCTTAAAAGATTGCCCATATACTCGTATCTTCGATAAGTAACAATTGAATAAGTACTAAAGATCATTTAAAATGTTACCAACAAAGTTTATTGATGTGATGTGACTGCAAATGCAATAGTAAATTCTATTCAAATCTTCACTATCTTGCATCTCTACTACAATTGGAGGCGCTGTTAATTATGTTAATAATTAATTAGAATGCGACAGTCCAGATGCGGGATGGTAAACAGGTCATTAATTAAACATAATTAGGTATGTATTGCATCACGTACTGGTAACGTTTGATATGATTACTAGCACTTAATTGCTTAATTTACCCTGTTTCGACGCTTATACTGATATCACGAGTAATTGATAACTAATGTTCTATTATTATCTAAAAAGCAGAATCTTTGTTTCATTTTTTGATGTAATATGTTGAATCAATTCTAGCTGTATATTTACAGAGATGATATTCATATATTTTTTACTACACAAAGATGGGAAATAGGAGAGATTCCGATTCAAAAGAAGTCATCCTAGCCTATTTATACCAGCCCAATGAGAAGGCAGTAGCTATTATTTCACCTCAATACTCTATATGTACTTCTAGTCTAAGAGTATGCATAAATATATGGCTTTCTCTTTTTGTTTAACTTTGGACCCCTTTACAGGCTATAACGGAGGGTAGGCTAGGCAATGCAAGTGAAAATCTACATCTATGATAATGATATATTTTATATAAAGATATATATTATATGTGATTTTATATAGCTGTGAACATATATGGTGATATATTTAAGGCTTTTTTTTTGGTGTCGGGGAGGAAATCTATTACCAGATACCCGGCGTCGTGGGGAGGACAACCGGGTTATGTGGGGTTCCATGACAAGGTGGAAACGTGGACCCACTAAAACCTCCTCGGTGGCCGACCTTAGTGTGTTTCTCAGGTTACGTGAACTCTCGTAGAACAAACCAACGCGCTCGACAATCACAGTGCTCCAATTGGTAGCGGTGCTCGGTCCCGGGGGCACGCAATGCAGCACGGGAACCCAATATTTTTCCAGGACAAATGACACATTATCATGTGTAAATCCAAGCTATATTTGTGCTAAATTTAATCGAAATCCGTTAAATAGTTTTTGCGTGAAGCAGTAACAAACATCCTTCCAAACGTCTATTCATTCTCACGAGCATTCGCGTTTATAATATTAGTAGGAGGTAGAGTGTGGTAGTACAAACATCGCAAACTTATAAATAATAAAACGCGGAGAGTACTCGCATTATCTAAATCTGATATATTTGACTTAACAAACTTTTTGCTGAACTATACTACTTTTATTTACACGAAAAGCAATTTACCAGCAAAAACTATTACCAAAACAAATCATGACACATCCAATTATTTTACCTTATAATTAATCAAAGAGCCAAATTCCGAGGGGCAATATTCTAGCTATTGTTCGGTTTTCGAGCTCAAGCGAAACGACCTATTCGAAATCGGATCGACCTTGGCACATTACCAATTGTTCTCAGTCAGGTAATGTCGCTTAGTATGGAGAATATTTTAAGCATTTAGCTACTTACGCAAATATAATATTTATATGGAATTTAATCTTAATAAATAATCTCGTTTTGCATTCTTGTTGGAATTGTTATAATCAAGCCATTATCAGAGTACATATGATAAATATACTGTACCATTACGTTGCCATAACATTATTTTTCTTCAATTCCAATTTTTTTATCTCATTTCTTTTATGCTACGATGGAATACGTGAATAAGCGTAAACTCACTTGATACACTTATACATAACTTATAGCAACCATGGTTTCACTTGTATGGTACTAACTAACTAAGAGGAGATGGCGAAGGAAAAAAGGACAAAATAATTACAGGTTTGGGTCTACAACAATGCCGCTACTTCATCATAATACCAGCTCAGTCGAACTTTGAAATACTAGGTTACGTGTCCGGTGATAGCTGTAGTAAATCTATAACATAATATTTACTCTTTAAAATTTACTTGTTTTCTAATAAAGTAGTTCTGTGATTGCTCAGTTGTACCAGTGTAAATTATAAGAATAAAACCTTTAAAAATGTAATTAATTAAAGCAAAACCACATAATATATAACTTCAATTCCCGTGTCCCGTCTAATTTCATATAGTGTCGCTACTGCTCGGTGAGATAAGGCTCTGCGCGAAGTGCTTTGAAATCGAACTTATTGGCAATCGAATCGACCTTGGCACTCTACCAATTGTCCTCGGCCAGGTAATGTAAATTTAATATTGGACTCGTGATCATATTCCAAGAGACTGTAATATTTGAATTCTGATTAGATAATAGCTGGTTCTTTTATTCTTCTTTCAATTACTTTTCTAAATGAATTTTAGAATTTAAAAATAAACCAGTTTAATAAAATTAATAATTTTACCGGCGTCGGAACGTGACGACCCATTGCCTGCTGTTGGGACAATCTCTGTCGCAGCAAAAATTATTCCACCAGTTCAATCAGTCACACTGGTGGTAGCGGCTAGTTAGGTACCACCGCAGTGTCAAATATTCTACCGCCAAATAGTAGGCATTAATGTGTTCCGGTTTGAAGGGCACTGTAAGCTGGTGAAATTGCTGGGCAAAGGACATTCAAGAACCAATATCTTGAAGTTGGCAACGCGTGAGTGGCACCTACTAATGATGGTGCGCGCGCTCATAGGCTACAGCGACCGCTTACCTTTAGATGGGCCAAGATGGGATATACTTGCTTGCCAACTTGTAACATAAAATAAAAATATAAAAAAATGCTTGATTACATTGCCGTTGTATTAAATCATTGGTTTACTTTATAGTAAACACTATAAACTCTCGTAATCTAAGCAAGAAAACTAAACATACACAAAAACGTATAATCAAAGACCAAAGAATCGATAATTAAGAAATAGTAACACCTACACACACTATTCTAACCATTTAACAAAAATGTAACTTCTTGTTTGGTGTAGTATATTGTGAAAAAATCACCAAAAATAATTAACCAACTAAATTTTTACTGTCATTGTACTTTATTATTTTTCTTTTTGACTTATTTGTATTTTATTTATAATTATTACTTACAATATATGTATTATTATTTTATTTATCTTTGAACACGAATGCCCAGATATGCATTCACAAAACTATGTAAACGAAATAACATGTCTGTTATGCAAAAATTTAAGTGAGAAATCGATAAACTTGCCAAAACGTATAAAAGCTTCGGAAAGAAGACACGGTTCGGAAGCAAACATTTGTGAGTTCCCATGCATCTTTTGTCAAAGCAACTGTTCCACCTTTTATTCAATCACACGTACTTCGAAAACGAACTGTGTTACCTGGACTTCTAAAACCGAGTTAGGGAAATTAGATTCAATACGTGAAGTGCAGAAACTTAAGCTGACGTTTGTACTGTATATAAGATACTTAGTCTACAAAATGACTGAGATAGATTTGAATATTTTTTTTAAGCTAAATTATAGATTAATATTAAAGCTATGCAAATACAAACTGCTACAAAATATCATAATATTCTGACAAGTTGAATCAGTTGTTATTCATTACAAAAAAAAACTCTTGATATTTCGCTTATGTGTTATTACCAAATTATATACCTATCAATAACCATTTTTTTTTAAATTTATTACGACAATATCGTCTGAAAAAAAATTTAACACTTGAATATTTGAAGCGTAAGCGTTATTTCTTTATTTTTGTCTTTTGTAAGGTAAGAAATAATTCTTTAAAATTTAGTAGTATATATCGTTCGGGTAAAATCGTAAACGAAAAATATAACATATATGAAATGCCAAAGGAAAGGTTGAGAGAGGTGAAAGAGCTTTTATGGAAGAACTTTGGCGTACGTACAGTGTAGCGCTGAGAGCGTTTACTGGGTATTTTGAGGCGATTTAATTTTAACGGTTTCCATTTATATGATTATAATATCAACAATATTTTTAATTAAGTATTTTTACTATTATATTTTCACTTCGATTCGTTTTCATAAATATTTAATTTATTTTTTCAGAAAATGGAACTACCATCAATTCACCTGTGAAAGTCTCATTAGCTGTAACTGAGCTATTTACTCGTATCTGTAGATTTACGATTATCTATTTTCACGAAAATTAATAATGACTCTTAACCCTCATCATAATATTATTGAAATTCTTTTTTTGGCCGTGAGATTAAAAATGAGAATACTTGGAACTTCCTGAAGTCAATAAATTATCATCGATTTTCTATATATCACGACGTTTTGTAAATCAGATTTTATTATTCACTAAATCTCCAATCCCGTTGCAACGAATGTTAGTTTAGTCTGAAAACTCGTTTAGCAAAAACACAATTCACTTAACAAACCCCGCACGTTTAGACTCGGACGGTGACCAATAGAAACAGAAGAACAGAAAGAAAAACAAGCAGTGAAAAATATCCAACAAACACCGAGAACCGATCCGTATAGATATGCAAAGTCCTTTGTAGCATGATCTTATTGTGTACAAAATCTTCGAAGCCATGCTGAATACGAAACGGTTGTATATCGATTTAGAAATTTATTAGGACGCGAGTGAAATTTTTATTCTTATCTCGATCAAAACGCGGCGCACGAGTGCAGGTCCTGCATTCTAAAGTGTCGAAAGAATTTATAGTTAGACGATGACAGCTGAGAAATTGTTGTTACAAGAACCATAAGTTATTTTCGATTCGGCGGATACTTTTCTGATTTTAATGGATCGGTTTAGAGTATAGTTGTGTTGGATTCAATGTTACTCAGAATTGATTTTATAAGTGAAAATATCCAATTTTTATCGAATATTATCGGGCTTATATTTAAGTTTATAATTTTACTGTTTACTTATCGTGATATAGATTTGAATTTATTCAACTTCAATAAACTTAACGTAGAACGTAGAGAAATGCTTCAAATCTGTATATAAAAATGAACATTTTTTTCTTTGTTTGCATCGTTTGTGCTCCTATACCACTCATCGGATTGCGATGAAACTCTGGTAAGTTTTTGGGTGCATGCCAAAGATGATTTTTGAAAAAAAAATAATGTCTGTTTATTCACATGTGCTGCTTGTAATAGAGGTTTTATAATTTTAAAACATCTAGCACACCATGATTATAATTTAAAAAAAATCATACAACAGAAAATTATTCCTTTATCTGGTTTCATGGTATATATTTTACAAGTTGCACCTTTTTAGTATTTATTTATTATTCAAAATAAAACATTTGAAGACTTCATCATATCATTCTATAGATAAATCGCAATGACAAGCCTCTCAAACCTCGTCAGAACAATGCAAATAAGAATATAAATCACTCGGAAACACCAATCACTAGCAGACCGCACTCCATTCCGGTGTCCATCGCTCCTGACAATGACAAGTCGAAGATTGTGCCGTACAGTTGCAAATCCCTAGGGTTCTTGCCGAAATTGATCGCAGTAATTTGCCCGCGTTCGAATGCTGCTGTTAGACGATTCATCTGCGCGTGGTGCAAGGAAACGTTGGATGAATTATTATTAAGATTATGCATAATCAATAGTCTGTTAAAACTATTGCTGTATAGTATCTTCTTTCAAATTTATAGCGTACTTTTAGTATTTAGATGGGACGTGGTTTTGATTTTAAAACATCTTAAAATTGGATTATTTTTACCTATTACCTTTTTACTTTTCATACTGTAAATATTAATGTAACTTTTTCATATTATATGAGAATGAGAAGGACAAAAAAATCAGTAATAAAAATTATGAGCTTCAGCTTTCACTTTCAGCTTGAGTGCGTGTTTTTATTACTTTCATATACTCAAATCGAAATTCCGATGATCCGTAAAATTCATTGCTCAAATACATTCGACATACGTTTCCAGAAATGAACCAACTTATACTGCTACCACTGTCTTTTAATTTAGTGGGCTCTTGGCTGTTTCGCACGTCCCATATCATATGTCGATTTAATTTAACCTTCTAAGCAACCGATTAGACGTAGAAAATGCCTACCTAGACTATTCCCGTAAGTATATTATATATTTATGGTATGTTCTGGAAAATAGAAAAAAATTGTTATTGTTAATTGGGAGAGATGGTAGTTGAGATGGAAATGGAGTTTTTGTAAAAAATAACAAAGCTACTATTTATTTTACAAATATCTATAATGTTCAAATTTCCATAATATAACCTAAATTATATAAAAATAAATAAGTAAGAAGACTAAATAATTAATATTTACATTAAATCATATTGAGGAGGTTCGTCCTTGTTGAGGTTCATATGATTTTTTTATTATATTAATATAAACGGATATTACAAAAATCTTTTTTATTGTTTATTATCAATTCTTTATAATACAATTATTCCATATAATCTATTTACGAATAGCTTTGTAAAAAAGTATATGAAAGATTTGCTAATACTCCAAATACAAATAATAATATACATTGCGAGAAACCAAAAATCAGCTGAACCCAGCCAAATAGAGATAAACGAGAAATAATGCTGGTAAAGATTAATTTATCACATAATAATGAGAGAATTATGAGTTTGGCTAGCAATACCAACTTTTCATCAAAAGGGATATAATCCAAATCCTTGGTAATCCTTACTCAGATATCGGGGGCTTCGATATATAACGTTATCGCTATATAGATAATGGAAGAGCTTCTTATAATAAATAATTAATCAAAAATATATGGGAAGTTTTATATATATTTTTTTTTAATGGAATTAATATATGTATATTATAAACGGTGTTTAGGTTTAGGTGTTTTAGTTGATGGATTGATCTGACATTTTATGTTCATTTTGATAAGTCCATTTTTAATTCGGTGTGAGAAGGCTCGTCGTTCAGACACAATAGAATAATTATTGTCTGTTAAATGGTTGGTTGACAGTAAACTGACATTATTGTGACTGAAGACTTAAAAAAATTGATATATAACGGATAGTCGTAGACAGAGTATAATCCTCTGTATACACTGATAGTCTATAAGCATTGGAGATCAAAATAATTTAAAAGTTGTATTTATATTCTCAGTGGTCATCAATTTTTTATGTAATATCAAACGGGCAGGAGGCTCACCTTATGTTAAAAGATCACCACCGCCCTTGAACATCTGCAAAACCAGAAGGCGTGCAGGTGCGTTGCGTTAAAGGAAAAAAATAGGCCGTGGTCATCCAGTTCAGAAAGACCGCCGGTGGAAGTTGAACCAATTTACACAGAAAACAGAGTGGTTGTGCGAGGAAGAAAATGTCACGATGTTGTGGATTTCGATCAATAAGCACTAAGTAATTTGCTTAATATAAATCTCACGAAATCGATTCGAATTACAATATTTTCAGTTTAAGAATTTGAGATGGTTTTCTTAAGCAAACATGTGCCGCATCTATCGGTACTACATCACGCCCGTATCAAACGCTCGTTTGCACCAAGTATGGAGTCTGTCTATATCTCGAATGGCTGCGAACAACGAGGCGTAAGGCTTTAGGAACACTTTTTCCCTATTTCCGAACGAATAAAAAGGATTCAAAGAGAACTTCATGACTTTTGTTACATCGTATCGCTTTTTATATCGCTTCAAGCATGTTCGGAGAGAATTTTTTCAAACGCTCCGTAGCCGCGAGTTCTTTGTGAGTTCTATGCAAACGTATAAACGGTTCTATGCAAAACTGCCATCTGTAAATTTTAGTTTTAATGCGGTGTGGTAGCCAGCTTTGAATCTTTTCAAATTTCACCACGTGTAAACACGCTGTTTGTAATTTTGTTTTGAATTTTAAATTTTTACTTAAATAAAAATATTTTAAAATAAACATAGCAGTGCTAATATAATATTATACAGTTTTTCTTCTTAAAGCGTTTGATAAGCAATGTTACATTATTTGTGAACAGTGGAGTTACAAAAAACTTATTGAAGGTTTTCATCAAAATTCAGTTCCTGGTTTGAGTCGCTTATCAAAGGATTGTACATAAACATTTAAGAGAGCGCCCTTCTATTGACATTGTTTTGACGCAATGCAGTGTCTTACATGCGAATTTACTTAGCTCACCTGGGCCTTACTTTATTTAAGGAGAATGTCTTGTCACAGAGTTGATAGCGCAATAACTTCTTATAAGCATTTGAACTGCTGCGTTCGATTGCTAGTGAACTTTATTACTTCTCGGCTCATTTTTGATTAATCCAAATAATTGTATAATATTCATCTAGAATATAAAAAAATAGACTTCAACAGTCTCAATTATGAGGCGTAGATACAAATTAAAAATATGGATGCAGCAATCACGTTTAAGTAACTGTTATATAGAGAGGAGTTCCATCATCATCATCATCATGATCATCACAAAAATTCTCAAAACTTATGTATGAATTAAATTAAAACACACAAAAACATAAAAATGTCTAATTATTAAAATGTAATAAACGGTGCACACGATAACACTTGGCGCAAAGGAAACTATACCGTAGTCTATATTTGAAGTAACAGCAGTGGTAGCGTAATAGTGGCAGATGACGATGATGGAGATGATGAAGGAGTAGTGAGAAAAGGAAGGGGACAACCTCGGGAGGAAGTTAAAACTTCTGGTTCTCACATGCATCGAAAGAAACACAATTACCGATACTACTTCACGTTAATATTCTACTAAGCGGGAACACGCATTACAGAAACAAAAGCTTTATACTCATAAAACATTGTGTGTGTGCCTGTAAGGATACATGAACTGTATTTGGCGACATTAATCGAGGATATAATTGTATAATGTGCTAGTGCACATTATATCTTTAGCAATAAATACTTCACTTAAGTGAAACTCATAAACTAAGGTTTATGTAAAAATACTTGTATACTTAAAGCCATCAATCTCATCGTCGGTATCGCTGTATCTCGTTAGACAAGCTTAAACGCTTATCGTAGCTTCCTCATGAGATCATTAAGGTAATATCGATCGTGCTGGGATTAGCGACAAATTGTCCAATCAATGGACAGGTAATTGATTTTAGATGCACGGTGTCCGACACCGGCTTTGTTTAAAGTCTGACGTTAAAATTGAGTGCTGCTTTTGAGATAATTGATGGGATGATAAATTTTTAAGTTGATTTTAATGAGCTGATTAAAAACAACATCACTTAATTTATAATATTGGTGATAATAAATAGATAATTTAGGGTAAATCCTCTAATGATTTTTCTTTGATTTATGCAAGAAATAAAGAAAACTTCTACTAAGAAACTGCTAAGACGTTGGAATCTATTGAGAAAAGCCTCAAGATTCAGCGGTAGATGCAAGGGGTGAGAGCAGCAGGAAGAAGAAGTGGATAGAGGAAGGCCCTTAACTAATCTCAATTAGCAAACGAAACACAACAATAATGATTCTGTTATTTCTGTGAAAGGTTGATATTTCCTCATTCAAGACGGCCAAATAAACCAATAACATCAGAAGTCTACACCGTAGTAGACAGAGTATGATCCTAACCTAACATGGGTGAAACCGCAGACAGAAGTTACTTAAGCATAAAATAAGGTAATTCTATTCACGTCTTAAGACAGAAAGAGGATATTCATGAAATCTTTACTTTATGCACCTAAAGAGCCCAAGATGGAACAAATTTGATATAGAGCTTTATGGAGCAAATGGCACCATAACGCTTGAGCCAGATTGAGCTATAACCTGGACCGTCGTTATGCAAATTTGAGTAGGAATTTTAAATTTGGGACTTAGACCTTGTTTGATTAGGTCAAATTATATTATCCCACGAGTTTGTTTGAGGGATTTGGGGTATAATTGATCATTTTGCTTTTATTAACACGTCCGTGAAATTTAATTAGTTTGTTACTTCCGTTATTTACTAATACCGTTTTTGTTTTATAAGTTTCAGTAATGAATCAGCCCATAAAAACCACAAGATCTGGATCACTTAGAGTGTTATTTAATACCCGTAATTATAGTCTGGATTATAACAACAAGGGATGATAAGGGATAAAAGGAAGGAAACAGAGGGGGTGAGAGATTGGGTCTCGGGCGCTCTCACTCATCACACGAAACGTAACCGTTCCTCGGTCGAACCAACCTATTCATGCTGAGAGTAGCATTTTTTTAATGTTACAAGTTGGCAACCAAACATACGGCTCACCTGATGGTCAGTGGTTGGCGTATCCTATGAGCGCTTGCACCACCATTAGTAGGTGCCACTCACGTGGTGCCAACCTCGAGATATTAGTTCTTAAATCTCCTCTGCCTAGTAATTTCACTAGCGTATAGTACCCTTCAAACCGTAACACAGTAATACCTAAGTACTACTATTTAGCGGCAGAATATTTGACACTGCGGTGGTACCTACCTAGCCGGCCTTTTGCAACAAAATGCCTACCAGTGAAGCATGGCTTTACTACGACAAGTAGTGATAAATATATTTCTTAGATCAGAATCTACAGGCATAAAATTAAAGGACGCAACTAGTATTGTGTAATAGTTTCGCTGTGATGACAAAGCAGATTCAGATAAAACTGTTAGCTCGTTTCGCTTATAGAATACATAAATATATCATCATGACATGAACATTTATCACAATAAAACTCACAACTCAAACATTTTCGCGATATAAAAAGCACTCATATTTTGATCTAGATTGATTCCCATCTGTTCAATTTGATGTATTGTTCGCAGCGTGAACGTTATTAAATATTTTAGTAACAGATCGAGCGATTCAATAACGGCACGGTTTTGCATAACACAGGCATTTGACTAAATATGAAATATAAAAACTTGTAATTATAGCACCATTGAAAAACCGAAATTTCGTATTATTGATATAAATTGACGCCTAGTAGAAGAGCCACACAAGTGAAGGGGAGATCTGCCATGAATTAAAATTGATTAATTGACGACTTAAACTGACGTGCATCGCTATTTCGTACCATGACATACAAATACGTCATTAAATATAAATACGTCATGGTAGCATATAAAATTAGAATCGATTTATTACCTGAATTGAATTGCATCGCAATAGCATTGTTACTAAAGTTCAAAGGGTCTCTCTGGCTGGTTTTTTTTTTATGTTAGAAGTTGGCAAACAAGCGTACGGCCCACCTGATGGTAAGTGGTTGCCGCAGCCTATGAGCGCTTGCAGCACCATTAGTAGGGGCCACTCACGCGTTGCCAACCTCGAGATATTAGTTCTTAAATCTCGTCCGCCCAGTAATTTCACTAGCGTACAGTGCCCTTCAAACCGGAACACAGTAATGCCTAAGCACTACTATTTGGCGGTAGAATAATTGACACTGCGGTGGTACCTATCTAGCAGGCCTCTTGCAACAAAAGACCTACCACCATTGTGACTGATTGCACTGGTGCAATAATCTCTGCTATGACAGAGGTTATCCCAACAGCGGGCGATGGGGTCGTCACATCCCGACGCCGAAATGACGCTGGTATGACAGTATTGCACTATCACAAAATACCGACATCAATTGATAGCAGCATATAGACTGCTGTATTTTGTGTGATGATTATGAAGGCCGTAGACTTAGGTCTACGATCACACAAGAGAAATTAGTTTCTCTTTCTCTTTCTACTCCACTACCTGCCCTTCTAACTCCCACCTTAAGTAGTAACGAACGGTGATGCCACCGGTATTTCCAGAGCACAGACTACGGCATCAGCTGTCCATTAAGTATACAGACCGAATGTTCGTTGGCCACCGTGTTTAGTTAGGCGAAGAGAATATTCCAAACAATGAAGCACGGTAATTAATGTGAGTAGGAAAATTTATAATGTTGCTAAAAATGATTAAAAGTAAACACTTTCTTAATCACTTGTTTTTTCATTTTACTATAATAATTATTATTTCTCAAAAAATCTTGAGATTCACATACGAATGTCTGTTATACATATTAGGTATACATTTTTAAATTAAAGCAGATAAAAAACTATATAAGAAATAGTATAGAATTAATAATTTGTTTTATTTGAAACAAAAATGCCAATATATTTATACAAGAATTCGCACTCATGTACTTAAGGCAGGACTACTCAAACTCTCGAGATCGACAAACAGTGACATAATGTTTATTTAAAAGTACTTTTACATATAATATTTACATATTACATAATCGATGTTATAGAATGTGTAAAACAAATGTATCCTATACGAGTATTACCTTTTCCATTCTTTCGTTTCATTTTCTTCTCAAGCTTTTTTTACATTTTAAGTATTAAGTTCGACTATAAATATGTAATCGCCTAATTGATTTCACAGATTCGGTATTACGAAAACGATATAAAATTTTTCATTCACTATCAGATTTTGTAAGATATAAAATTTGTAGCAGGTAATCATTCAAAAACAGGAAAAATAATGTTTAGTATTATATTACAATGATTTTCAAGAAAAAAAGCATCCCACCTCTATTATTGAATTTTAAAGCGATGTTTTAGATTGTATATTCAAAATATAGGAAAAGCCTACCGCGTGTCCATGATTAGATTATTTAGTGAAATAGACTTATTCTATTTGTACAAATAACAAGATCCTAAAAGCATTACAAATAGAGCATTAAAACGGTTTTCCAATGAGTACTCCACGAAATGGTTCAGAACAACGCTAATGGTGCTAATGTATTGCATAGTAAAACTTCACTGGATGCGGCCGGAAAGCAGAGTTTACATTAGTAAAGTAATTGGTAGACATCAGCGTACGAGGATATTTCCCCAGACAAATACACTTTACTAGTCTTCCAACACGAAGTTTTAAAGGCTATATCAATATACATATTTATAGAAATATGTTGACAAGCAAGCATGCAAACCATCTGATAGTAAGCGGTTATTTTAGCATATGAGTGCTTAGACCACAATTTGTAGGGGCCAACCTCGAGATATTAGTTCTTAAATCTCTTTTGCCCAGTAATTTCACTAGCTACAGTGTCTTTCAAACATAAACACAGTAATTCAAACACAAACACTACTACTTTGCGATAGAATATCTGATGTTGCGGTGGTATCTGCCTAGTTTGCAAAAAGGTCGACTCGCAGTAAATACATTAATATTTATTATGCTTATTTCTCAAGGTAGTTAACGGTCTTTGGTGAAATACGGTGTTTGATTTCGATGTTAACATACCAAACATAAATATTTACCTCAAGTGGCTGACAAAGCAACCATCACTGCTAAAACGCTAATTTGTTGTGATCGCACTAGGACGTTTGTCTGTGGTAAAATTCAATGAAACTTTAGAGCTGACTAATAAATAGCCACACTATTATTCGCAACACTCGTTGTTACGTTCTAAATTATAACTTCCTACAAAGATCTGGGAAAGAAAATCTTAATAAATAGTTCTGAAATTTCCTTTTGAAACCACTCCGCAAAAAATATTGCGATTATATAAAAATCTGCGATTATAAATTGATTAATAATGCTGGAGAAAAGAACAGAACAACTAACAGAATAAAAAGAAAAATAGCCTCGATCATTGACTTGTCTATGTGGGTGTTGTTTTAAGAGGTTCTGGGTAGTTGTCACTTTTTATTATAACTAAACTAATAGATCAAAATTTTCTACTGTATTATTCACATAATCCTATAAGGTCCTAAATAAATAATAAAAAGAAACAATTGGGTGTACAAAAAGGTAATTAAATATATAAAAAGCTTCTTTATTTTATGACAAAACTCGTATAGTATATGGTCTATATTTTTCTTTTGTTATGTAAACGCGGCTTTACCAATAATGAACATGAACTGGAATGGGCATCGACAAACAAACTCGCGGCTTACCTGGTCTTATTTACTTTATTAACCTCACTTTGGCTTTAATAGGTTAGTATGTATTTAGGCAGTAGTTGGGGTGAGTTTTTAAAACATTGTCTTGTACCTCAATTAATAGTTTATTATTATTAATTTATTTATGTTTTTCCTTTCCTCTTATTTTTAGGTGATTAATTGCATTATTAGCTGTTAAGATAAAATTATTTATTAGATACAATATTTTAATACCCTTTGCAGGGAAAAACGCAGCAGGTTTCTTCAACAGCTAGACGTGTAGGCGTTACACGTAGGCCTTAGCGGATGAATCAAAATGAATAGTTACATAATAATATATCATGATCTATAATCTTTTTCAAAGACTTTATTTATTCATATTTTTTTAAATATATTTATCTGCTGCTCAATACACTTATCTCAAATTGACAGGTTACTAGTTTTTACACAGAGCGATTGCTACCTGATCTCCGTACCCCTATGGACGAACCAGTAAATCATTGGATAAGAGCAAATTACCTAAAAAGAATTAACGTTTATCATCAGATGTAATGTGATAACAACCGGGACCGACAGCTTAACGTGCTCTCCGAGGCACGGTAGCGTGACCCACAAGGACAAAAGCCCAGACTGAAACAGATATTTGTAAGATTAATACAAAGATCTGCTCCGAGTTGAATCGCATGCGTCTAAGCCACAGGCATACTCGCTACCAAACAGGCCACAACCCTAGACCCATAGACGTTTTGAGTGCCTGAATTAATACTACAACGACGTTACAGAAGACAGAAAAGAATATGACAGGGTTAAGCGCTAACATTCATTGAACGAAATGTAACAGTACGGATACTGTTCCAGTCTGTGAGTGTACACAGTACATACCCGGTCAAGCTGGCCTATTCATTTCAAAAATAGCTATTCTTCTACTTATAGTTACAATAGTTAATTGGTACACTATTTTTCATATATTTTTGCTAAGAAACAATTTATTCCCGTAGTATATAAATCGCTGTTTAGTAACTAAATAGCTATTTATTGACTAACAATTTTTTGGTGCTATTTAAAGTTTTAAGAGAAGATTTTGGTTGATTTCAGTATTATAAACAATCGTTAATTTGCTTAACGATTTTGTAAAGTAACGTTGAATATCAGTATAATTATTATGTAAACAGTTTAAAATTACAACGTATAGTCACTTTGACATAATGAAATTGTAGTGTAAGCGCGAGTTTTCCAAGCCTTAATTGGTGTTTCGTTATAATTATATTAATCTGTTCTTATTTTATTAAAAGTTAATATAAATTATGAGGGGTATTGATTTATTTTTTCTCTTTATTTATTTCAGAGTGGTTTTCAGAATGTAAAGAATAGAATAAAAAGAAGAAAGAAAAAATACATATCCCTACGCATGAGGACTACATTAAATAATTTATATGGCAATTTTGCCTTTTTAGATAATCTGAATGCGGTTATAAAACCTATATACTATATGATCTTTGACCAAAAATAACATGTCTTTCTAATTTAGCTAGTTCACACTCAAAATGTGATGAACATCCTCTAAAATACCACGTTAAACACATCGGCAGTAGTTACCTCTAGGAATATTGATTTATAAAAGACAAAATTTTTTAACACTTACAATATATTTACTCCTATTGTTATAAATGTATACTGTAATGAAGATCCTTATCACATGCTCTGAACGTATGGGAGCTAGACCAAAAAAAATGTAGTGAGACTTTTTTTCTGACAATAGAACTCTTTTTAAAATGGCATCAATTCAAAGCTTCATATATATTTTTATTCCTTCCAGTTTAATATGACGTCTAGTAGAAAAACCGACATAGGTACTTACGGAAATATATTCATCTGTGTTTTTCTTTTCATATGGTTAGTTTTTTTTATAACTAATATTAATTATTAAGATTTGGTAGCTATCAAGAAGAACTTCGTACCTAACGCGTGTCCAAACACGCGTTTATTTTTATTACTTAAAAGTGTTGAAATCGGTTATTATCATTCTGATAAAAAAAATTATGGCACAAACTCATACCTATACTTAAATCACATTGAACTAAATTAAATAATTACAATTAAAGTAACGTGTAAAAATAATATAAAAGTTAAAACCTTACAAATAAATATGCAAATTTAATGTTTTCCGTTAAACTTTGATAAAGTAAACGAAAGTTTTGTTCAGTTATTAGCGCCAACTTCTCTACGGTTTTAAGTTTAAATAATTTCGTGGACCACTTCGGGTAAATACACTCGGCGGAATGGAAGTTTTCCGAAAAAATAAGTTTGCTTGTAACTCGTTAGTGCAAGTTGAGTCTTTCATGAGAATATTAAATATGTATGCTTTGGGATTCGATATAAGTATCGTACTAAATTGAAACTAAGTTTATTTTAATTGCTATTATTATTTTATGAAAAACTTGTAAAATGGTAGTGTGTCATAATTCTCATTCGCCTATAATTATGGGGCGCTTATTTGATAGACTTTTACCTGTAAGTGTATTTATATATGTACCAATTGCTGTACTGGTAGTGAATCTGACTACAACGTCGATTTTCGCGCGTTTGATTCCCACTCATAAGACATTTGAGTTTGGCAAATGGATACTTGTTTTGGTATGTTGTTCTTGTCTCTGCGTGTGTCTGGACCCCCAACAACAGCTATTGAATATATAGCGTGGTTATATATTTCTTAATAAAGTCGTTTTTACCCAAGCAACACCTACAAGCAGATTACTTCAATAAACGATGACTTACAACAACAACAACAAAAACAACAACAAGAAAAATCAATCTTTTTTAAAGGTTTAAAGTCTTTTGAACTATTTTTATAACTTTATCGTGTACAAAACCCATTAGCAGATAGCAATTAGAAATGTACGGTTCAGAGATCATTAGAGGTAAAAAAACCTATGTTATTTATGGTCGGGACAAAATTGTTACGTTCTGTTATTACAGCTCTAACCACAATTACGTGTAATTGAAAACAGGCCGGTTGTTATCGCGCCGTGTGACGTCAGCCTTGCTTTATGCAGCCGACTAGAAAATATTGCCACTTACATGGGATGTTACACTCTTATTTCTATTGAATTAAAGTTCAATATGGCATAGCATTATGTATGATGTATAGTACCTCGCCGAATGCAATTTTGTTTCAATGCAATAAAGGCTTAGTAGGAGAAGTATTAAGTATCTTTATTGCATGTGGTGGTTGTGGTTCAAATGTGAAATCGTATGGACTCTATAACTATTAGTATAAGGTTGAAAGTAGAATTTTGTTTTAGGCCTAGTATTTGTTTTGAATTACTATTTTAACATTTCGAAACGTGAAACAATTACAAACGATTTATTATAATGTGTTTATTACAATTTCCTTTGCGGTATTGTTTATTGGTCAAAATACATTTCCCGAAATCTATATTTATATATATTGAGAATTACTATTTGCATTTGAAAAGAAGTCATATTACATTTTAAATAAATATATTAATCACCCTTATTAAAATAATTTTGATACAAAACAAAAAATAGCTAAGCGACTACAACCCGCTAAGCTTTAAGACATATGAAGGTACAGAGTAACTGAAAATGCAGTTATAACAAAAAATCAGACAGAAAAAGATCATTAAAATCACAGTTTACACTAAGGCTATCATGTAAAATACACGAAGATATGCAGATGAATCCTTGACTTCTAAATAATTATTTCAAATGAAATATCGACAGTAAGTTGTAGTATTCGTACTGCTTTTGTTTTGGTTCGATTAGTTTAAGACTAAAAACCCTGTCCTTCCTTTAATTCATATTCTCTTTATCCTATCTGCCCTTCATTTCATATAACCATGAGCGCTGACGCCTCAGGATTTCAAACTTTAAATACTTTACTTCGGATAAATTTTAACGCCTCTTTATAAGTATCGGTGACGTGAAAAGATCAAATCAATCCAATAAAAATTAAGGCCATACAATACAGAAACCACAGAAAAGCACTCATATTGATAATGCAAACTGTAACTTCGGTCTTATTATTATAACTAAATAAAACAACATTTTCATATAGAAAGCAATATAAAGAATATAATGTACATATATAATACCACATAACAAGATAGCTAACAAGACCATTCCCCGGTGTAACGAGTTTGTCCAAGTTGGAACAGTTGAAGAGGCGAGACGAAATGCATTTAGCGAATACTCATAATGTTCTGTCTTTTGAGAAGCTGTGCAATTCATAAACTTCCGTGGAAGATATTAAATGATGTGTCATCGAAAATAAAAATAAAATGCATTTGTTAGCAATACTTTAAAAATAACATTAATTCTAAAATAATTCAAGAAGATCAAAAAAAAATGAAATCTTAACACCTGTCTATTGTCCAGACAGTAGAGATATTAATTTTGAAATAAGAGCAGTCACATGTGGAATCACAGAACTGTTAACGTATAATAATTGCCATTTGATATGTGTGTTATTGAATAAAATAAAGAAATGAACACATTTTGTAAATGTGTTAATTTCTTTATTTCTTAATTTCTTCATAGTCAAAATTGGATATTGTATTCAATTTTATATCCATAAATGCCCGCGAAATTCTTTCTCTTATGATTTAAACTAGACACAAAGGTACGTGCAATGTCTCCCCGCAAACTTTCCCATGAACAAGTGAAGGGTTTAATTGTCTTCCTGCGCCGTGAATCTGAGAAAACGTGCCTTAAACGTGCACCAAACGAGCGTTCCACTTTCCTAAAGGCCTACTCGTATTGTTTGAAGAAGTCTAATTTTTAATTGGATACCGTACTTGGAAAAGTTTTCATCTCAAAGACTGAATAGCAATTTTGTAACTATTTCTTTTTTTTTCAACTACCTTTGTTGGATGATGGGATGTTTTCAGCTTTATTGTTATGTGGTTACTTAAATTTAAATGTGTTTTTATTTGGAGATAGATAAGATATTCATTAATTGGATGACGAATAATTTATAATGTTATTAACTTATTATATATTAATTACGAAAAGTTTGATATGAATTAAGCAGTTTGTGATGAATTATATTATAATAATATATCAAATAGAGTCTATCTTATTTACGAAGTACATAATATAAGTTACTTTATTCATCTAGTTAATAAAAATACTCTTATGCATAGTGCTGCAAACGTAGAAAGCCAAGCTACAAATATTCTATTAAGTAACAAGACATCCATTGGATAGAAGTGGTCCTCGGCCTTTGTAGATAAATCTAATTTGAGACTAGCTTGATACGGGTCACGGATGCTCGTCGTAAGTGCACATTTTATGTTATCAAGTATTATTAATAGGCAGCCTATATATTTGTAAAAGCATATCTTAGGATGGTGAATGTTTTCTAAGTTTATGGTATATTTAAATTCAATACTTATTTTTATGTTACTAAGTTGGCCAGCAAGCATACGGCCCACCTGATGTAAAGCGGTTGCCGTAGCCTATGAGCGTTCGTAACACCATTAGTAGTTGCCACTCATGCGTGGGCAACTCGAGATATTGGTTCTTAAATCTCCCTTGCTCAGTTATTTCATTACCCTACAATGCCCTTTAAACTGGAACACAGTAATGCCTAAGACATTACTTTTAGGCGGTAGAACATTTGACACTGCGATGGTACCATCAGTGTGCCTGAGAGCACTGGTGGAATAATCTCTGGTGTGATAGAGACTATCCCAACAGCGGGCGAGGTCGTCACGTCCCGACGCCGGTAAAACTTCACTTTTATACTTTGTTTTATATATAATCTCTCAAACCCTAGCCCTGTTCTTTAAAAGCTATTATTATTTACTATAAATAAGTTTAGTCTACAGTAACAAGTAAAAAAAAATTAAGGGCTTGGCAACATGTGATATGTCTGGTGTTACTAGCGTCCATAGGCTACGGCAATCGCTTACGCATTTATCATCGGGCTCCATAAGTATTGGCCATCATTTCTGGTAATTCTATAATTCAAATTCAAATCTAATATTACTATCTATTAGATCATGTAACAGGAACGCATCGTCACGACGAATTTAACCCATTCACAGCCATATGTGGCTTAGCGCATAGAGAACGTGTTTAAATATCAATAAATGGACGCAAATAAGCAATACCATGTCAACCCACACGAATGTCATTTCGAGAAAAACGCGTTTGAAAATTTTGAACAACTTGCTTTATATGATTTTTTTATGTATTGGTCAAGTTTTTGGCAATTTCAGATTTATATAAGTTAATATACTTATTTGCACAAACAATAAGTATACAAACTGCATATTTCGTATATAATATAACCCAAAACGTTTAAAAATACATAAATTGCATTATTGAAAAAATGGCTTTTTAGAAGTTTTAAAGCTTTAAACCCATATACACATATTAACCACCCATTACAAATATTAAAGAAAAATGTTCTTCAGCCATTTACCAACACTTGTGCATATATAACTCAGTTTTTTCAATTTTGTGGGTTGACATGGTATTGCTTATTTGCGTCCAAATAAGCATGGCTGTAATGTGCACATATATCCTTAACCTGTTTAAGGTTCTGAACCCAAAGGGTGCTAAAGGAACCTTATTACTAAGCCTCCCCTGTCCGTCCGTCTGCCATCGGGTTGTATCTCACGAACCGTAATAGTTAGAGACAGAAAATTTTCACAGAACTTGTACCACAAATACAACGAAACTCAATATGTTTTCAACGGTGTCACTGAACCTTTTATTTAGTGAAAGTTTTTATTTTACAAAATTTGCTTAGTAAAATATCTGAAAGATTTCATTAGATCGCATATGAGGGAACATCAACTGTATTAAGGAGAAATGAATTATATTGCCTTATAACTTACATAATATAAACAAAATCTAATTTTTATGTAGCTCTAGCAGTAGCCTAAGTCCCTTGTAATAGGACATTGCTCAAGTACAAGCTATATTTCTACCTTTATTTATGAAGGTACCTTTCTTTTATAACTAGACTTGGCGTTTCGCCAGACCTGTTTATTTTCCTTCGTGTGTTCCACTTAGACAACCTAATCATCTGATTTAATAAAGTGTCTCGTAAAAAAACGTCTTGATCTAAATATATTCTATTTAGTTTGGCTAAGTACGCTATATAAACGGTAATATGTCAAGTAAGTGAGAATAAAATCAGCATACATATAAACCACATAACATTTTTTTTTATGTTAGAAGTTGGCAAACAAGCATACGCCCCACCTGATGGTAAGTGGCTGCCGCAGCCTATGAGCTCTGGCAGCACCATTAGTAGGTGCCACTCACGCGTTGCCAACCTCGAGATATTAGTTCTTAAATCTCGTTCGCACAGTAATTTCACTAGCGTACAATGCCCTTCAAACCGGAACACAGTAGTGCCTAAACACTACTATTTGGCGGCAGAATATTGGACACTGCGGTGGTACCTACCTAGCCGGCCGCTTGCAACAAAAGACCTACCACCAGTGTGACTGATTGCACTGGTGGAATAATCTCTGTTGTGACAGAGGTTATCCCAACAGCGGGCGATGGGGTCGTCACATCCCGACGCCTTTGACACACACACACATCACATTAACATAAGTTAATGTGTTTAAATTGACAACAACTAAAATGTCACATGGTTTCAGTTATGGACTTTATTTTATTCAAGAACAAGTTAAAACATATCAAGCACTTCTGAAGTTTTTCAAATGTTTAAGATGCTGTATATGCTTCTTGATAAATTTTACATATAGCTTCATATAATATATAGAAGAAATTATTCAACCTTTTACATATAAATGGTGCATTTATTATAGTAAACATTGAAATAGATGATTGCGGTGTGATGTAATATGGTATATATTTAATATATAAAAGGCAAAGACTTTTGTTTGAAACTGAAATGGTTTACATATACATAAAATCAAAATCCACGTAAATAAACCAAACAAATGAATATACTCATAAAACTAAACTGCTTCGATTCCCATAGGCAAAACCTATTCCGGGAGTTCAGAAACCATTCAAACCGAAAGTAATATATGTATGACCAATACCAACATCTGTCCTAAGCGAAAATTAAAACCAGGGCTATTGGCGCTTGACGCCGGTCAAGTACCACTTCGCCAAAATGGTTGTCAGTCATAGATCACCAATTCATCTTTATTTTGATAAACAATTCAAAAATCGTTATTCAACCTTTCTTTCTGATTGATAATGCGGTTGGCACACTAGTGGCCATGACCATCACCAGGCGGCCTTAAGGCGTTACTCGTCCGAATTAAGTTTTTTTTTTTAAATTATAGTACTACATATATCTGACTTGAGTAACGAGAAGAATAAAAAGTAGCAACATAAATCTTAGCTAAACTGCGTCTTGAAATAGTCGAGAGAGTGACTTTTACTGGGCAACGAACTCTGAAACATTCCCGCCGCTGACAAGACCTAAGATCGTTTTTGTGAGTGGATTAACACTGTCTTTGGAATGGACTGAACTTAATACTTTAAGATAATGAACATTTATGCACTATTAAAATCTCGGAAAGTCTGTTTTAGTGATTTGTAACTTTAAAAGCCTGTTATACGATCCGATCATTCTAAAGATTAGGCTTTTTTTTTTAAATTTTTATCCTTTTATTGGAAGAGGCAAGGGTACCACCACTGTGTCATTACTGTGTGTATTCTACATTTAGTATAACTGTGTTTCGGTTTGAAGGAACTGTCAATTACTGGGCAAAAGAGGTAAAAGTACCAATATGTCGAGGTTGGCAACGCGTGAGTGACAACGAATGGTGTTGCAGGCGCTGATAGACTACGACAACCACTGACCATCATGGTCCTATCGTTCATACTTTTACTAACCCGCTTTTATAACGTACTTATACATCTACGAATTAAACTACAATATTTAAGGGAACGAGATAATAGCAGAACTTATAAAATAAAAGGGCAAGATACCCAAAGAACAATTTCTAGAAAGACTGAGCTATGATTTTATGGACATTTTATTTCATATCCACACTGCGAGTAATATGGATCCTTTCAACAGCGGATTACTCGTATTCTGCTGAATATTTTCAGTTTTAGCGTAGAATATAATAAAGGAAAAACCGATTTAGCTTATGGCCTTTCTGATAAAGTTTTTATATTTTCTTTCGCAGCACCTGTGCCTGAATGATAGGAACGAATGGATATCAGTGATAACAAATTTGTGATTTACATAAAAGAGTATATATTAGAAATAATTTATTTTACGCTGAATGGCAAAAAATTATTAACTTCAGACTTACTGAAGTTATATCTTAGTTATTGAATTCATAAATAGTTCTTCATTATAAGGTTATAGAAATGGAAAACTTGTTAATGTATTTAAAAGAAGGATTAAGAATTCAATAACTTTGTGCTAAATAACTACGGTATTAAGATTTAATACAAAAATTTATTAAATTAGCTTCTTCATAACTACGATTATTAGATTATTTGACTCCACGACTTAACGAGTATTTTAATATAAATTTCTTTTTGAAGTTATACTTCTTTTGGAGCGTTAAGGAAAAATGATGAGAGTAAATTTTTACGATGCGCGCGCACACCGTCACAAAAAACCAACACCCTGAAGTTAGCTATAGTCATATTTTTAGTTTTTCAAAAAAGTTACCAACAAACTAAAAGTAAGGACATCTACGTATATTTGCGTGAGAACTGATAACTGTATGCACGATATCTATTTGTGATATTTACTTATATGTGATATATATAAAACATATTTAACTAGATAATGCGTTATAATAAAACTTTCAATGTATTAAATACCTTTTTTCTATTATTAGTGTCGTTTTTTCTACAAACGTAGAATGAGGCGAAAGATAAAATTTTTGAAAAGATTTTTATCTGGTTACACCAAAGAAGTATAACTTCTAACGCGTGTACATAAGTACAAACACACATATATTTATCATGTTTAAGAATTTAAGCTAGATAAAAGGTCAATGTCCTTTATAATTATTAATTACTTACATTTAACGATGTAAGCTGCCTAAACTTTATGACATAGATACAAACACAAAAATAATGGAAATGCAGTGATAGCTCTTAGACTTTGAAGAATTCTATTTTATATACTGGGAGTTCTTAACTGAATCATCACATTTATATGGAATCACTCCAAAAACATACCAACATACATACGTTTCATTATTGATGATTCTTATTTTTACTCGTAATCTCTTTCTATTCAAAGTTCAAATCAGTGTTCCTGTATTTTTAAATACCCATTTCCTAATTTGATTTCATTTATATCAATATAAATAATTATTCTAAAAGAATGCCTATTATTAATAAAGAAAACTTCATAATTCGATTCTTGTCTGTGCCTTCGGGCAAAAATACGTTTAAAACGTATGTGCCTACATAATACAATTGCCGTCAAATGAACTGAATTCAGTCGGCAGGTTTTGCACGAAAGTCCGACGTTAGGAAATAATTGAGTTACGTACTTTGTTTCAATTAATGACGCCGACGTGTCGGCCGTCTCTGCGGAATAGCGTTTAGGAGTTTTCATGACATGAATGACTATATCTTCGTTTTGATGTATTATGTTGTAAATTTGATATAATAAACATAAGCATCATTAATTTCAAACAAATGTCACTAAATGATATATAAATATATACATATATGCAGATGGCACAATATCGAAAAGAAAAACTATGTATATTTGGACGCAAATAAGCAATACCATGTCAACCCACATTTTCTATCATTTGCACAAAAAAATTAATGCATAAAAATTAGGGTCCGACCGAAACTGGTTTTTCAGCCGAAACCGAAACCGAAACCGAACTTTCGGCCTGCCTCTCAGTTTCGGCCGAAACCGAAACCGAAACCGAAACTTTTTAAAAAATATTTAAATTTGCGATTTTTACTGAAATTTTGAATTTCAAGTTTTTTAACATTTATTTGCATGTATACATTCGTAGTCAACTAATTAGGAACGGAAAGTAATTTGGTTATATATTTTAAAAGTTTAATTTTATGAGATACTGTTTGTTATAAAGTATACTGTTCAATGGTGTGTACTTTTTCGAAGCTAAGAATATTTAATGGTGGTTTATTTAAAAAGAAATCTCTCACATCGAAATTGCTCATTTACTGGCTGACCATCTAATTAGGGACACCAAGAGTTAGTGTTTTATTTTCGATTTTAAAAAAATAAACCTGAAATACAAAGGCTGCAATTTTAGATTGGCCTGCCAATAAGCCTAGACATGAATTCTTTGGAACATTTGTGGTACAAAAAAATTAAAATTTAAACCAATTCTATAGTAGTTCCAATGACGCCTGGAAGAACTTCACTAACGACTTGATCGAGTCGATGCCGCGCTGATGTCGATATGGCTATAGCTAATAATGACAATCACATTTAATGTTAATTTTTAATAGAAAACGTTGCTTTTTAGATGAATTTGATAATAAATGTACATTTTTCTCTTCCATTACATTCTGCGTTCATTATTTCTAATGTTTTCTTAAGTGTCCCTAATTACTTGTCCAGAGTTATATTATCACGAAGGAAGTAAAGTTGAATTTTAATTGCTGTTATTTTTAATTACAATCCATTCCAAAATTTAATAATTCTATTAAGAAAACATTGGTTAAATGATCAAGATCAGATTAACATAAAAAAACGTAATGAAGACTTCATGTAAACTGAAATTACGGAAAATATAAATAAATGTTACTCTTATTATACCAATGTCCCCAATTAGTTGACCACCACTGTATATAATATAGACAGTTAAATAGAGTTAAATGAAATAAAAACTAAAAACTCATTAAAGTCATAACCATTTTTTTGTCATGAATATACAGGACTTACTATTGGGAGTAAACTTAAAAAAGAAATAACTTGTAGTTAGATATACTAGGTACATAACTAATCAGTAATACGTTGTGTTCACAATATTTTAAAGATCAATCTAATACTTATTTCTGGAGATTTTTTGGTCGCGTCAGCGAGCGGTCTCGAGTTGGCTGCGAAGTTAACCGAACAACGCACGAAAACTCACAAACAATCTAGTTTCGGCGGGGCCGAAAGTTTCGGCTATATTTTGGCCGAAACCGAAACTAAAGCCGAAACTAGATTTTTGGCCGAAACTGGCCGAAACCGAAACCGAAACCGAAATTTCGGTCGGTCACTAATAAAAATATAATAAGCTTTTATTCTGATTTCACTAGTTGTCGTCAATATTTACATAGACTGATTGACATCCGACCTTTTCAACCCTTAGGGTGACCTAGAAATGAATTAGATTAAAATAATTTTCCATCCAAAATTTAATACTAAAGATTTTTCTGTAATAATTGTATGAGAACGTACAACTCTTAGAGAATAAAAGGCAAAGTAACAAATGTCGTAGGTTCAAATCCAGTTAAGCACGTCTGAGTATTTTCAATTTATTATTTGAATTCATCTCATGCTCTGCGACGAATAAAACTGACGTGAGAAAACCTGTATTTCTCGTGAAAATTTCATAGCCGTTTGTATTCACCGTATACATTACATTACCTGTACAGGTGTATATCTTAATCTTATATTTAAAACAAACATCAAACGATATCTACAACTGTATTATCTGTAATGATATCCATATAACGTATAATAAATCAAATAATCTATGCCGATATACCTGCGTTCACCACAAATCTTAATACAAAACAGCACCCACACGTGACACATGGCCCCACCGACCCCGCGATTCAATTAAACATGTCCCGAAGATAAACAGAGCAGCAGAATTAATAGATTACAATCAACGAACCGGGACCATAACTCAACGAAGCGCAAACACAAAAGCCTTGGTTATGGTAATGTGAAAACTTTGCAACCGCTCATGCCATTCGATTTTGTGTCCCTTTTCAATATTATGTGACGAAAAGGGATGGATTTCTGAGGTGAGAAAAACGAGTTTTATAGTAAGAATACTTAAAGAGTTGGCCAAGAATACGATTTGTATATTATCATTATTTTCTTAAATCATAAAATTTGAATATTATGGTAAGATTACCATATTTATTAGATAATAATTCGTGAATTTTTAATTAAGGCTCATTAAAAAAAATGTTTAGTTGGGGGTCCCCGTCAGGAACAAAGTTCCTTAGGTTTTTTCTTCAACTCAAAATGTAATTTGAAATGAAATCTGTATATTTCAATAGGTTATATGATGAAAAGGGACAGAGACAGAGAGAGGAGAGAGTTGCCCACTCGGCTGCGCACTAACTTGCTCGTAGGCTCATTTGCTTGTTGTAGGCTCGACACACACGCTCACATACACAGCATACGGCAGTTCGTTACGTGACGGCTTCTACTAAATCACTGTATCATTTTAATAATACAACGTAGTGATAGCCGTAAATGGCTACTCTACCGACCTCTGTCATCGATGGTCTTTGATTGCCTAGCAAATATTTTATTAAAGTATACTATACTTTTGACAAATCAGTTCTTTTTGTGTACTCCTTATATTATACACTTGGTCATAATTTAATAGTAGAAGCCAAATATAATGCAATACGCTGACTCAAATTTTAAATTCACTTCGCTCTCATATAATTGATCACCATCAATTTTCACAGAAAAATAAAACAACTGGACAGAACTTTGACAAAAACACTGCATGCATGTGATGGATTTATTGAACTAGTAGCTAAGGGGCAAAAAATATCAAACAAAAATTTTAATTGGACAAAGAAATATTTGTTTGTTTTTTAATTTTATGAAAAAGTGTAAAATTTAACGAGCGTTCTAGATGCTTTTTGTCAGTAATTTTTTTGTCTTTTATTCGGCACGTATTTCAAAATATTATCATAACACTACTACTACGTTCAGCATCAATCAAGATAAACTGTCAACCCAGATTTTATAAAAATCCGATAATGATCTTGAACCCTTAGTAAATAATAATGTTAATAATACTACATTGGCTTGTCATTAAAAGGTTGGAAAGTCAGATAGAATTTGATCAGTATAAAGGCTAACGTGTTCAAAGAAAACCCCCCAGACAATGTAGGAAAAAAGTATAAAGGAGAAACCTTAAATACCGTTTGATTCTTTGTATCGTACTCGTAAATGTTGCTTTAATATAATTCTCCTACAAACTGGCTATTGGTATAAGAAAAAAAAATACATAATTTTTTTACATATTAAGAGATAATAATTCTTAGTGTTATGTTTTTATGTTTAAAATTTTTATATTAAATGCATTAAAGTTAATTTAATGTCCACACTTTAAAGGTGTTATATATTTATACTCGTACGGTCTCCAACGTATAAAATTTTTAGTTTTCACTTTATCAACATTTTTGTGCATAAATTAATTGCATAATATTAAAAACTAAATTCTAATATAATGAAAAACTTTATCAAAAATATATTTTACAAAGAATTTAATTATGTCCATTGTAATAATATCACAATAATTCACTGTCCTACCCATTACCTGTATTTCCTCACAATACAAAGCCTTCAGTTGGGCGGTGGCAGTTCCAACAAATGAAATACCCTATCGAGGCGAATAGCTATGCATTGCCCTTTTTGTACTTCTTGAAAACGATGCCCCATTGAGAAGCCAGCTTTGTAAAGTGAAATTTTTCTAGATAAAATATGAATGCAGCAATTTCCTCCGCTATATGGAAGGTCTTTGTTGTGTTCTCTACGAAATAGATATGAAAATTATTTCAAGAAGGCTATATATTTTATGGCATTTGACTAAATGGTAATGGAAATAATTTTCAGTAGCAATTCATTCTTAACTTTAAAATAACTTATTTCTAATTAGCAACTACTATGTCAGTCAATGAGGTAACTTTATTGCAAAAGAAAGAACTTTCACCGGCGGCCTTTTATTGCAAGAGGCCGGAAAGATAGGTACCACCGCAGTGTCAGTTTCGGACACTGTACTTCCTTAAACGCCACAAGTCGCGGGTTGTGAAAAAAATGGTTTCCGATACATATATTTACGTCCTAATTCACCTTTTACATAGTCCCATTTATTTCTATATCAAACAAAATTACAATTGTATGGATTAAAGCTATTTATTATGACGACGATTCACTTTATGCCATTTAAAAGGTTGTGAGTTTAGATGGAGTTTATTTCGAGTAAATAAGGTATGCAAAACCATAACCATCAGCGTTTAAAGGAAGTTAAATTCCACTTGTTAATGACATGGCCATACCCAGTGTAGGTTTAAACTAAGTAAGAAGACAAAGCCTAAGCCTCATGACTTAATTATTGTTCATCAAAATATTCAAGGCTTAGGTGGCAAAGAATTGGAAATTGAATTATTTATTAATAAATTTAATGTTGACATTTTATGCTTAACTGAGCATTGGTTAGCTACACATGACTGTTGTGTAAATATAGAAAATTTTAATTTGTCAAGTTCGTTCGTAAGAGCGTCAGCTATCCGGGGAGGTTCATTAATTTTGGTTCGTAAAGATATAACGTGTAAAATTCGAGATGATATTGTATGTCTCTCTATCGAACGCACTGTGGAACTTTCTTGCATTGAGTTCCAGCAATATATCATATTTGTATGTAAGTTTATTATAATATTTATGTTGTTCATCACCTGCCTATTCTGGTAACTTTATTACTCCTTCCCTAAGGTTGTCTGGAAGAGATCGCTTTGAGCGATAAGACCGCCTTTTGTGCCTTATGATGTAACCGTTTTGTACATACCTTTATAATATTAGTTTTAAGTTTGTAGTGCACAATAAAGAGTTAAAATAAAAAAAAATAAATAAAATAAAATAATTTGCGTATACCGGCCCCCCATAGGTAGTTTTGATGTCTTTGAAATTACTATGGAAGATGTATTAAAGAAAGTTTGCTCACATAACAAGTCTCTTATAGTGTGTGGTGACTTTAATGTCGACCTTTTACAATCATCATCGTATAGT
Organism: Hestina assimilis; assembly: GCA_023373885.1. Lineage (NCBI taxonomy): Eukaryota > Metazoa > Arthropoda > Insecta > Lepidoptera > Nymphalidae > Hestina > Hestina assimilis. The sequence goes on along the minus strand of CM041747.1, from coordinate 8,160,964 downwards.
ACTAGATTATTAGGTTTATTTAAATCTTTTGGATTAGTTAATTTGTTTTGTGAGCCTACTCGGATTACTGATAAGTCTGCAACATGTATAGATAATGTTTTTAGTCAGTGTGAGGTTTTAGATAAAATAATTATAAACAATCTTAGTTCAGACCACTGCGGACAAAAGTTTTCTTTAGTGAGGAAAGAAATAAATAAACCAAATAAAGTGACATGTAGACCAATTACTTTAAATAAAATTAATAATTTTAAAAGCCTAATTAGTCAAAATATCCAAAAATTAAACATGAATCAGGATGATCCGGATAGACTTTACAATTCACTCTTTTCTTTGATAACAAATGAATTCAATAAAGTATTTAAGCTGAAAACTTTTAAATCTACCAATACTTTAAAATTTAGTGACTAGGCTACAAAAGGCTTGTACAAAAGTAGAGATAGATTGTATGAATTGTATGAAATGAAACAATACAACCATGATTTATCTTTCATAAATTATGTTAGGAAATATTCTAAAACTTTCAAAAGTGCTTGTATTTACGCGAAGGCAATGCATATTAAAAACAAAATTATGAACTCAAGAGATCCAGTTAAAAGTACTTGGAATGTAATCTCTAGCATTTCAGGCAAAATAAAAAAAATGAAATGCCAAATGAATTAATAATTAACAATGTGAAAATAACTTCGAATTCAGACATTGCAAATACCTTCGATAAATTTTTTTCTAATATCCCAGTAGAAATAACTAGTGCTCTATCTTCCTCACCTGCTAATGCTTTGACTTTGCTTCGGGATAGTGTTTCAGAGTGCAATGTCCTATTTAAATTCAACCGCATATTTCCAAATGATATAATTAAAACTTTTAAATCCCTTAATAATAAAAGAACCGGTGATTTATGGGATGTTTCGGTAAATTTAATTAGCAATGTCATTTATGATATTGCACCTGCCTTAGCTTTTATTTTTAATAAATGTTTAGAATGTGGCAACTTTCCGGATTTAATGAAACATGGAAAAGTTCTACCTCTATTTAAGTCTGGCAATAGAAATGACCTCAGTAATTATAGACCAGTCTAAATTTTTCCTTCTTTAAGTAAAATCTATGAAAAAATTATATTAAATCAATTATTGAAATTTTTCAATTACAACAATATCTTACATAACCAACAATACGGTTTCACCAAAGGAAAGTCAACGACTGATGCAGGTGTAGCGCTTTTAAAACATATTTACGATGCCTGGGAGGGGTCACAGAATGCAATAGGCGTTTTTTGTGACCTTTCTAAGGCTTTCGATTGTGTGGAACACAGAAGCCTTCTCAGTAAACTTAACTTTTACGGTGTCAGGGGTAAATCTCTAGAAATTCTAAAATCATATTTGACTGGCAGAATTCAAAAGGTTTCAGTTAACGGAGTGATATCATCCGGCTCTTCCGTGCAAATGGGTGTTCCACAGGGTTCCATCTTGGGTCCTTTTTTGTTTTTGATATATATTAACGACCTTCCATATTTTTAAAAGAGCTGTGTGATATTGTGTTATTTGCCGATGTCACTTCGTTAATTTTTAAGGTTGACAGAAATTTAAAAAATTATGACGAGGTAAATAATACGTTGTCACGTGCTCAACATTGGTTTACCATGAATAATTTAGTTCTTAACGCAAAGAAGACTAAATGTGTAAACTTTTCCATGCCTAATGTTCAACAAATTAGTCCAAATTTGAAAATGAACTGTGAAAGCTTAACTCTAGTTGACACAACTAAATTTCTAGGCATAACTTTCGATTCCAAGCTCCAGTGGAACGCTCATTTGTCATCTCTAGCGGGTAGGCTCAGCTCCGCTGCGTATGCTATAAGGAAGGTTAGACAACTAACTGACGTAGAAACAGCGAGAATCGTATATTTCAGTTATTTTCATAGTATTATGTCATACGGTATCCTTCTTTGGGGAAAGGCGGCTGACATTAATACTATTTTTATTCTTCAAAAAGGGTAATTCGGGCAATTTATAATTTAGGAGCGCGGGCCTCCCTAAGAGATGTTTTTAAGGATATAGGTATAATGACTGTGGTGTCACAATTTATTTATTCTAACCTCTTATATATTAGGAATAATTTAAAGTCTTTTAGCAAAAATAGTGATATACATTCAGTTAACACTAGAAACAAAAATAAACTTTGTAATCCTAGCTTTCGTCTGCGTAAAGTCAGTAATTCTTTTAAGGGGCTAGGTATTCGCATTTTTAACAAAATGCCAGATTGCTTATTGGAACTGCCAGTAAGCAAGTTCCAAATGTACATAAAAAATAAACTTATCAATAAAGCCTATTACTCGTTAGAAGAATATTTTTCTGATAAAAATGCTTGGGACTCTTAATATTGCTGGATCTCATTCAAGAACCAAATTTTATATTAAAAATACAATTGTAAAAAACATATATTTGAAAAGAGTAACTGTCGAGTTTCTTGTCGGTTCTTCTCGATAGAATCTACCTTCCGAACCGTCGGTAGCGCTTGACTATTCAAAAGTACTTTTAAAAGTCTACTTGAATAAAAATAATTTTGATTTTGATTTTTGATTTTGATTTTTTGACTACGCTACTATTAAATTTTAAAAACTACCGCACCTATCTACCTACTTTAATTAGCAGTAGCAGGAATAATTATAAAACATAATTTAATGTAAAAATAATTAAAATTATAACGTTAGAAACGTACGGTGCCTCTAGAGACCTTACTAAAAGTGATTCCAAGCTACACTAATTTCACAGGGTAAGCAAACTACAATAACAAACGACGCCATAATGATAAAACTTTGTTCACCGTTTTCTCGTTATATTAATATATATTAATAAATATATTTTACTAGCTTTTGCCTGGAGCTTCACTCGCATAAATAAAGCAAGCAAGCAGCTTTATTATAATCGAAGTGTTTGGTTCCTCACTTACAAACTTTCATCCCTTTTTTAAATACTTCCAGATTTTCGAAACAAACCTATGTCAATCCTCAAGGCTCCATCTATATCTATTAGAAAATTTATCAAAATTAGTTTTATAGTTCTCACGTGATTAAGTCATAAGGGATAGAAAATTTCATTAGATATAAAAACATACTAGTATTTAGACATCAGACCTATTTTAGCAATAAACTATATGTTAATTTAGCAGGTCAGATTTGTAAGATATTCAGAAAGGACAATGTTGGAATATTCGCCACCCGTGGCGACATCTTGGACGATCAAGTTGCAAACTTGATTATAGGGGGGTTAGGGTGAGTCGTACTGTTTGAATTACTGTCATAGTTTTGGACTAAAGTTTGCTGAATTTGTCTCAGTCAAGACAAACATCAGCATTTTTAGATAAATTTTGCTTGTTTAACAATCTTTTCATTTTGTTTTATACTTTTATTTTCAACGCTTAATCACAAGTAAATATTAGGTTACTCTATAACTAAACATCATAGATTAGTCATTTAAATGTTATTTCCTAATCTCATGACATTGATTTGTATTTGGACGCAAATAAGTAATACCATGTCAACCCGCACGAATGTCATTTCGAGAAAAAAGCATTTGATAATTTTTAACAACTTGCTTCATATGATTTTTTTGTGTATTGGTCAAGTTTTTGACAATTTCAGATTTATGTAAGTTATTTTACTTATTTTCACAAAAAAATAAGCATACAAACTGCATATTTCGTATATAATATAACCCAAAACGTTTAACATAATACTTAAATTGAATGATTAAAAATGGCTTTTTTAAAGTTTTAAAGCTTAAAACCCTACAAATATTAAAGAAAAATGTTCTTCAGTCATTTACCAACACTTCTGCATATATAACCCAGTTTTTTTCAATTTTGTTTGTTGACATGGTATTGTTTATTTGCGTCCATTTTATAATTACTATTTATTGGTAATTTTCATTATTGTTAAGCTTTTATTGTGTAAAATGTACATACATATATACATAGTGTACTACCACCTCGTGGTATATTAATATATTTGTTACCAAATGTAATTAATGGCCATTAGCCCATAGTAAATTTGCAGAGTGTGGTTACAATTACATTATTAAAGTCACAGGACAGGTTATCTAGTGTCCCAAAGAAATAGACGCACTAAAATATACACGAAATACTAATTCTGAGGTAGTAGGGTAAAAGAATATGTAAATTTTTAATTACAATATTATATATTTTTAGTTATAAATACAATTTCTTTGTCTATTAATTAGCTCATATCTACCCTTTCACACGAATTATAAAATGAATATGTAACATGAAAGTGCCTTTTCCCAAGTGAATTTTCCACAAGTTTTGTAACAACGCAGCCTAACAGCCCCTCGTTCATTATTCCGATGGCTCTTAAAGAAAAACCGGTTGACATTTCCCTCACGCGGACCACTCCCTTAATGAATGCAAATTTCATCAGGCTATGGACGCAACACACGCTTCGCGTAATGTTTTTTAATTTAAAAGAAAGCAAAGAAAGTTTTCTGTTATTAAATCAGTATTACGCTTACAAGTAATGGGTTTTTGTAAGCGATGTTCTAGCATCTTCTAAGCGTTATTATAATAAAAAAGCGGTTGTTATAACGACTTTCATCTTTGATATTTAAATCTTCCTTTTTATAAAAGAAATAAAAGAAATGATCTTTAAATAGACATCTAGTATGAATTAGCCTAGACATTTGTACTGTTTTTGTAACTTACACAGATATAAACCTTTTATTACTAATTATAACTATTATTATATTCCATTTAAAACTATCTTAGAAAAGGCACTGCGTTTTCAGGTATAAAGTTTACCAGCAAAGTGAAATCCAATTCGAAATCTGTAGGTGTCGTCAAGCTAGCGAGCTAATTAGACAAACTTTAACTATGCTAAGCAGACTGATGACTTTGTGTTGACAAGTTTATTATGTACGAACGCTAGTTATGCAAATTTAATTCTATATTCACTAATTATCATTACCATAACTTGTGTGCACTTATGCAAAATACTTTATTATAGATTTATTTAATATCTTGTTTATGTCTACTGAATTTCCATTTTTATCGACTTCAAAAATAGATGAAGTTTATGATTCATCATTGTAGTAGAAGCAATTGTAACATGGAGCATTATTGGTAAACATACATTTTAAAGGAATTGCTGCTAGTATTCTCTTCTCCGTGAATATGATTTGTGTTCGTCCTGACTTGTAAATATAGTTTTAAGTTGTAACATTTCTTGTCTAAAAATTGTATCTTTAAAAAAATGTGTAGATGTTTCTTCAAATGAAATAGTAAGAAAAAGATTTTCTGGAAGCATATAAGATGTGAATACCTAAAAGAAGACAATGCCGAATGCATACATGCGGGTTGGATTTCATTCCAATGTCGCGAAATCTTTGTATCAAGGCTTAGCACTGTGACACTAAATATACGTAAGTCTTGCAAGAGCTAAAGACCTCATTGGGATTGGAATTTGGACATTTGACTGGGTTGGTATTGGGTAATTTTAATACCGCATCTCTTTTAAAACTGTTTAGTCAATAACAATGAATAATTCGAGGCTAATTATGTCCATGCAAAGAACTCACGGTAGACCAACAAAGTTATAAAAAGTAGATTTTCATTTTTTTTTCAAATCCCTCTATCTTTTATTGTTTTTCTCCCTATATTCTTTTATTGCTTATTGAAGTGCAAAATAAGTTGACGTATCTGGTGTTGTTAGTTAATGTAAGCTTAGATAATTTCCGTCAGGACGTAGAGTTGTTTGCTGTTTGACAGCACATGAGTAAGATCAAAACGGCTAGTTCCAAAGCGAAACAAATAGATATATGATCAATACAAACATCTACATCAAATAAAGGCGAGTCCAATGACTGCTTAATTAAGTAACCAACATTATGTTATATTATCTACTTCATGACGGGAACTTGCAAAAACTTTCTAATTATGAACCATTAATTTCTTCCGTAAAACATTATAATAAAGGTTAAAGAAGTAGAAAACGAAACAAAATATGTTCAACATTAAATCCAGTGCATGACATTAACCAAAGCCCATGTCATTTTCATTTTCCCAACAACTTTGCTCCCGACATTATTTATTTACAAAGTTTTTCACCTGCATATTAGATATAAAGGCCTCTACAGTACATTGCATTTTACATAAGCGACGTATTTTATATTGAAAAAGAAGGATAGCTTAGCGGAAGTATAACATTTTATGAAAAAAAACTTTTCATCGTGTTTTACAACTTAAGGTTACTGTAATCTTTATTTTTTAAAATTAAACTAGCGGCCCACTCCGGCTTCGTACGGGTATAAAATATATAGCCTATGCCAAACACTGAAAAAATGATTAAAATCGATCCAGTAGTTTTGATTTATTGATTACTCCCCGTGGCCCGCACGATTATTTACGACATTACATTAGAAACCTCAAAAATAACAGTATTTCTCCACTGTTTAATGGATGTTATACATATAAACCTTCCCCTTCAGTTACTCTATCTATTTTAAAAAAACCGCATCAAAATCCGTTGCTTAGTTTTAAAGATTTATGCATACATAGGGATATAGGGACAGAGAAGGCGCCTTTGTTTTAAACTATGTAGTGAAGATTATACTTTTACGTCAGCAATGTTTTACGTTTTTCTATAGATTTCTAATAAGAGTGGGTGTGTTAATTGCAGAGAAGCCATATTAAATTTCGTTTAGTAGTATCATTTATAAAAGAGTTCATACAATACAAAGAAACTAAGAAAATATAAAAATCATCTATATAATATGTTTTATGTATCTATACATTCTAAAGAAAACGAAATATGTTTTACTAGTTTTTTTTTTGTTTTTTGAGGTAAGTATTAGGTCGCAAAATACCTTTTAGTATCTAATAATAATAATATTACGTCAATATTGATATCCAAGTAATATTATGAGCTCAAGGAAAACTAAGCCGGTCTAAAATAACGCGTAATGTACAAATAAATGTAAATCACAAAGCTAATAGCTTTCATGATGATTAGAATAACAACTATGAAAACATCGGCTAGAAAATTCTAACTATGATTCAGTTGTTTTCTTAACTTCAGCAAAATTTTTCATTTTCTTACAGACCAGAGTTGAAATTGAATATGGAGAATAACGTTACGAAACCCTTTGGTGTGGCAGAAATTAATTAACCAATTCTAAAAAGGCACCATAACAAAGCAATTATTTTTTACCGTAGTTATTTTTTATTTATGCAAGATTATTTTCTTTTCTAACGAATGCTTATTTTCGTGAAGCTTCCCTACTGCAAGTGAATTAACCACAAATATCTGTTGCTAAATAGTTTTAATAAGGAATATTGCTTTCATAACATAAGGTTATTATAATTATAGCTTGCATACTTATGGTATAAATATTATTTTTATTATCTATTTATATATACTTTATTGTATGTTTATTCAATATTTTTTTGTAACAGAAGCAAAAAAAGAACATTTGTAGACTAGATAGAATATGCTTACTCCATTTCTTATTTGCTATTATAAAATATTATCTATATAGTATTTGGGAGGTACGACAAAGCTATATATTAGTATTATTGTAACGTACATATATATTATTATATTAAATATTATATGTATCATAACAAACATAGAATGTAGCTATCGTCAACAAGATCCTGACGCCGTAATTCTCTTTCTTGGTAACATTAATTTAATTGTTATTGCCTCCCATAATTTCAGAGCAGCTTACTTCACCGTTGCTCTATTAAAATTTGAGTTAAAACGTTAATAACACTAATCTCTCTTCATAGGTGCTAGTAACTTTACAATTTTACGCGAGAGTATTGATGATATCTATACATACATACAAATAAATAAAACTGAAGTGTCTGTTTTTAATGTTTATGAAAGTAAATAATCTACCTAGGTTAAAAGTCGTGTCTGTTTGTTCTGAGCTATTCTCTGAAACGGTTGGACCAATTTTAACGGACATTCACTAACCAGCTGATGTTATAAGGAGTTAGTTTTTATTTTAGAAAAAGAATTAAGGTTCCGTGCAGTAAAAATCGGTGCAAGCAGAGCCGCTGGCATAGCTAGTTTTATATAAATTAAATTGAACTTACTTAAAAAAAATTAAACCACTGAAATTTAACAATGTCCCACTTAACATAATTATGCATTAAACATTTTAGATCCATTTCGTTTTAAATATTATCATATAACAGTATCTGCTTGCGATTTCGTCTACGTTGATTTTAGTATTCAATACAGAGTTGAAAGAAAAATGTGTGAGTAATAAAAAATTAATAGTTGTAACAAGTCTTTCTAGTACATATTCGGTTTTGCGAATTTATTGAGTTGGAATAATCATGAAAAACTATGAAACACTTTCTGTACAAGTATGCATAGTCTGAAGATTTGCACGTTTAAATTGAATTCCTAAGGATTCGTGACCAAGCATAAATGCAGTTTAGCTGTTTATTTTTGGCATCATATCAAGGATAAAGCTTTATATCTGAACATAATATGTGCACATAGATTTTCATTTTGTCGACGACGTTGTGGCGCAGCGGTAGCGAGCCTGATGTAAGCGTCACAAGTCTCGGCTTTGATTCCCGCTCAGGAGCAGTGGGTGTTTGTATTGACCATATAGGCATGTCGTCCGGTCTGGGTGTGTTCGTCCTTGTCATTGATGTTTCCGGATCCCCGACACAAGATATAACTATCCTAAAGGGGGCCGTTGAGTGTATAGCGTTTATTTATTTATTTTTTTGTAAAATTAAATATTCTACAGATTTATTTTCTTCAGAAGTTGGAGCCTTTTGTGCCGATATTTTCTCTAAAAAATATTTTATAACAACAAGTATTATGTCCGTAATTTATCCGAAGACCAATTAAATAAACTTGAGCGTCTTCAAAATATTGCAATTCGATTCATATTTGACTTACGTAAATATGATCACGTCTCAGAATTTCGATCAAAACTCAAGTGGTTACCAATCCGTTTTCGCCGAAACCTGCATGTGCTTTGTCTTCTGTACTGTGTACTTTTCGATGTTAAAACTCCTACTTATCTTAAGGAGAGATTCATATTCCTTGGATCTCCTAGCAAGGTGTTAAGGTCTAGCGATAACCTAACTCTGAAACTGCCTGTCCATAATACCAAATTTTACAAAAACTCCTTTACTGTGCAGGCAGCGAAGATGTGGAACGCTTTGCCAATCAATATTAGAAAGGCTCCTAGTATAGCCTCCTTTAGAGTCCTTGTTAAGGAGTTTTACCTTGCTAAGGAGCATTAGTTTGACGACGTAAATTAAATTAAAATGACATATGTATGTTATGTATGTTTATGTATGTTTATGTATGTATATATATATATATATTTATATATGTATAACTATATTATATTATTATTATTATTGAATAGAATATATCTATTATGTAAATATTGTATATATTTATTTATTTTTACATATTTTATATAATATAATATTTTGTATTAGAGATCTATTTAATATATTTATGTGTACAAAGAAGCACCACCTACCCTCTCTTTACTCATTTCTCCTAAATCCGAGGTTGTCTGGGAGAAATCGCTGATTAGCGATAAGACCGCCTACATGTACATTTATTTATAGTTTTTAAGTACTTGAATGTAACTCGCTTTTAGTGGTGTACAATAAAGACTATTCTATCTATCTATCTATCTATGTCTTCATCAAAGTGACTGATGACTCATTTCTTATCAGATTTACGTTTATTGCTTCCGCAAACAAAAACAAACAAAGCAAGCCAAACATACGAAATACATTATCAAAACCTACAACACATAACATGACGTTTAACACACAATGCCGCCGGCCCGCCACATTACATATTCACATAGTCATGCAATGATGGAATGGGGTGTATTACATTACAGCCAGTATTCGATCAGTGTGCATTTTTTTGGTTCATTTACCACGGGCCATACGTTCTCTTCGGCTCGGGTTACCGTGTGGTACAAAATATAGGGGAGTAGCGAGTAAACAACTAGGATGCTTGAGATTGTTTTTTCTTTTAAATATTCATATTGAAACCTTTGAAAATTATTTATATTCTTTGACATAGTCGTTTACTTTGAGATAACTAGTTATAACTATGAAATGTAGGTATACCTCATAGTTACACCAGCATTAAATTTGAATGATGAAATAAAAATATTATTCTGAAAAATTGTATATTTATGTGGAGTGTTTATAATTTCATGCGTAGACATAACTTTAATTTTTGACACCGTTGTGGCGTTGTGGGTAGCGAGTCTGCCTTAAGCCTCGACGGTTGCGGGTTCGATTCCCGCTCGGAGCAGATGTTTGTATTATTCGTACAGGCATGTTTTCCGGTCTGGTTGTGTTTGTCCTTGTCATTGTGAATGTTTCCGGACCCCGACACAGGATATAATTATCCTAATGGGGGCCGTTGAGTGTGTAGCATTTATATATTTAATTGAAGGATTATATTATACTACTTACAGCCCACTGGTCACCGTAGTGTTTTCACGCGTGCAGCACCACGGGTCTCATACGAATAAAAGAGATTGGAAGAAGTGGGAGCTTGGGTCCCCTATGAGCCTGGTATAGAAAGTATCATAGAAAATACATATTAATATCAATATAATTAGTTTAAAACGAATTTCATTTGGTCTTGAGCTTGTTTAATTTATTTTTAAAAAGTTAGTAATTTTAATTCTCGCTCTATTCCATTAACTTAAACCAATTCGTTAATGTAGGGTTTATGTTAATATTATGAGAGTTTAACTATTCAGTTATTCATTTAGCGTCAGTTCTCTTAGTCTGTCTTTTTGTATCGCGAGTCGAAAAACGCCGGTCTTTCTTTCCTCTATGTAAAACTGTCTTTTGTCGGGCCCACGGAGTTTTTGAAGTTGAATTAAAATTAACTTAAAAAGTGATTGCTATAAAGAGCTTTCAGTGAACTGTTTTATATTTTTCGTTAAGTTGTTAATTTTTGTGTTGTTTCTTTTAGACTGTTTTTGAAAATGACAACCAAAACTCAAGCACCTAAGATATAAAGGGCTAGCTCTTCTTCTGTGAGAAGTTTTGCTCTTCGGTCTTTTCAGTCCTTGATTTTTTTCATTATCATCATTATATAAGTTGTCTCATAAGAATAATGTACCTACAAAAACTCTACTCAACAGATATTCATTCATTGATACAGTAAGTAATTAAAAGAGATTATCATTAAAATCGTAATAAACTCGAATCATAAATCGAGTCTGAATTCACTAAATTTTATTCGAATAATAATGAGCTTGTTAATTAAATTCCAAGCTATAATCAACGTCAGTTTATTCATTAGTAAAAGTCAATTATATTATTCCTAATCCATTATCGACTTCTGCTCAATGTAATGTGTATTGAACGATTCAAACAATTGTATCTCTATTCGTAGAATGATACTAATGAAAGTGTAACATCATTTAAACCTTACAGAGGTATAAATAAGGAGCATTATTCGATACAGGTAACGTTATTTGCAGTCGGTACCTAATCCGAATTCGTTCGTCCGCGAAGCGTAAAGCTCATAAACAATAATTTAATGCCAATTGCCGATGGGACTTTAGAAAATTGCGGTAATATAAATTTCTGTATCATGATATAATTTCGATTGCTTTAATAACAAACAAAGGTAACAATTTTAGTATCTAATAGCAGAGCCTTGCTGTAAGTATTAGAGTCTGTTTCTGGCTTAATTAGACTGGCTGACTGGCGGGGAAAGTTGAGTATTCGTACTGTTGGGTTTCATTCGACTAGTGATGTTGTGACGATCTCAACACTACACTTTATTTAAATCTCTAAAACAATATATTTTCTAAAATATGTTCATATTTCTAAATTATGAACCTATTTATGGACGGTCACCCATCCATTTACTGACCGCACCCAAAGTTGCTTAACCTAAAAGTCGTTTGCCGACCACGTGACTATGTGCAACGTAATACTAAGTATGGACATACCACGAAAATAATATTTTTACAAAATCAAAAATTTATAAAATTTTGTATGAAAATTTCCATAGAAAAAGGAAAATGTATGGAAAATCACGGATTCAGGTGCCGAATGTCATTGCAGCTGTTTCACATATATAAGGGGGTGTGGTGTCGGCGAAGGTGTCTCCGAGCGTATGCTTAGTGAGTGCCCGTCAGCCGTCTCTACCCCCGCGGACGGTTTACCAAGGCGGTGCGTTCGGGCGGCCATGCTGCTAGAATGCTAGTTAAGGTTTCCGATCTTCGTATATGGTTTTTATACATATTATTAATGGTGATTGGTGATGCATGGCAAAGAATATATATAAAGTATATATTAAATATATATACAATAATTATTAAATACTGACGGTATGGTGGTCCGTCTATGATTACTGGCAAAAAGAGATCTAATATGAATAATATGATCTATACATGTTAAAGGCAAATTTATATCGTTGAAATATATTGAATATAATTTATTATTATAAATTAAATATTTAATGACGTTTTGTGGGTCCGTCAATTATGAATGTATATATGTTTGATACATATTAAGAAACGAAGTTTACTTTGTTTCTGTAATATTATGTGATATTGTAATTATGAATATAATAGTGAAAGTAATGCTTCGGCGCAAATATTGTTTATGTTTCAGAATCTAATGGATTATTTGAAACCTAAGAAGAAACGAATTCAATGAAGATTTAAAAGTATGCGTTGGGAAGAATTTATGCATTATAACTAATAAATAATTATATTTCAGCTGTATACGTGTATAATGTTTATGAGTTGTAGTTGACCCGATACTTGAGTTTGAGGCTCTGATGTGACCTGAGTCATGTCTATAGTGTCCTTAAGCGAGGCCCAAGGATTTTTAATCTTAGTTGACCCGATGCTTAAGTATGAGGCTCCGATATGATTTTGGTCATGTCTATAGTGTTCTCGAGTGAGGTCCTTTGACTTTGCTGATGTGATGTTGACATGGGGTTGACTCTGTGGTGCGATTTATATCGATGCAGTAGTTTCCTCAGGTCCATTGCTAAAAGCGGCCCCAGTGATACAGATTAGAATTGCTGCGGTGGTGCGACTTAGGTCGATGCCGTGATGTAGTTTGGTTTGTTGCTGAGGCGCTGGAATATTATACATTGTTTGTAGCAAAATGACTCGTCTTCTTATTAGAGACGCCCCTTAGCTTAGCAATAGGGATTTTTATAATTGACATTGTAGCATGTCATACTATTAGGGCAACTGGTTGCTTCTCACTTCGAGATAGCTAACTAGTATTAGACAGTGTGGCCTGCTTAACTTTTATCATGCGTGTTTATCACGTCTTAAATAATGAACTGGATTCGGATGTATGTTTGAGTATTGAGCCAAAGGGTACCTTGCGTGAGCAAGTGCTATGGTTTAATGATGCAAAACTATAATAAGAAAACGACATAAATCAAAGAATATTAGTTGTAAGACAATGCGATTACGAATACGATATAAGCCCGCGAATATTAGTTATAAGACAATGCGATTATTTAAATACCAATTAGGTAGGGTTAGGTAGTACTTAGTTTTAAGGAATTGCGGTTGTGATATTATAAAGAATTGAATATTATCAATACTATATGACCCATATATAGTGATAAAAGAAATATACTTATAAATATAATTATTAATGAATTTGCCTACACTACGGTGAGGTTATTATAAATACTATATTACACATATATAGTGATAAAAGAAATATACGCTATAAATAGCATTATTGATGAAAATACCTTAACAAAGGTGAAGTTTATGATAAATATAAACTCTATATTAACCACATATAGTGGTATGACAAATATACGTTATAAATGATATTATTTATTATTATTGATGAATTTTACTTCACTAAGGTGAGGTTGACGATTATAGCATTGTGCTTACGGAATGCCGCCTGGCAGTTTAATGTTCGAATACATATCTGAACCAGGGATTTATTCCCTTATATATATAATGACCAGGGCTTGTCCCTCAATTATTATGGCGTTTAGCCTTCTCATACAAAGATGAATAAGAAATATAATGCGACTTCGGTCTTAATCGATACTATTACAAAAATATCAGGGCTTGATCCCTTTCTATGCTTGAAAATAACAATAATATAAAAGAATAAATCTTGCGTCCCGATAACGAAATCACTATAAATATAAATTACCAGGACTATGTCCTTTCACGTTATAACAATCAAATTGTGTGTCGCAGGCGCACTATAAATAGCCTATCCCTTACCCGGGAGGGCTCGTATATATGGTTGGAGCCCACAGTCGATGGCGTGTGTGGGGCCATGGACCTTCTCCCGTCCTTTATAGTTTTCCCAGAAAGGGTTAAGTATATAAGGATTGGAGGAGCGGATTACTTTCAGCTACTCGTAAGAGGTGTTGAAAGTATAGGGATATAATTATTATCTCACCATTTTGCCTTTATTGGCTTATATGATTATTTTTACTATGATAATCATATTACACTAATATAATTAAACTATATAATAAATAAGATATTATTGTTTTCCATTGTCAAGTTGAACCTGTTGCTTCTGATGCTCTAAAAGAACACGGGTTATTACGATCACAACGTAACAAGGGTCCTGGACGCTAAGACGATACTCGTGCCAATTTCGTAGTTTTATGCTATTTATTTTCGTGCATTTAATTAGTATTCATTTAAATATATCTTATTTCTATATTATATATATAAAAAGTAAGGTAGGTTTAGGCACAATGTGCCGAAGGCCCAGATTCCCCTTTCTTTTTCTTTCTTCCAATCTCTCTTCTCTCTTTTCTCTTGGCCGTGGATTGATAACATGATGCTTACTATTGACCGGGAACGTTGTCTGATACCGTTGTGGTATAAAAGCTCAAATAGATTCAACAATGCAGATACCTTTTACAGCTAAACTAAACTAAACTGAACCTAACAATGTGATATATAGAACTACATCGTTGAACGTAGGGACAAATATACAATCTTGTTACCAAACATACATTAAATACCTACATAGGTGACTAGACGAAACTGAATTAAGCCTTGGATGGCTTGGGGCCACTAAATAAGCGATTACAGAGAACATGTAAATATTATGTATGTCCAATCTAATCAGAGAATATTAAACTAAGTGTTGTTTTATATGCATCTTTAATCGATAAGATTTATTTTTGTATATATTTTTATTAATATATATATATGATTAATATATCATTTAAACATATTACACCTAAAAAGATACTTAGTAATTAAAAGTATATGAAGCTAAGAATTTCCTTATGAGTTTTTCACGAGGATTTTTGCCGTTAACGGTCAAGTACTGCTCTCATACATAATAAGCGCAGGAGGCAAACGCCCCATCCATATTTCTTCTTTTACTTTCTTCTTTCTTACTTCTTTTACTTACTACTTTCTTCTTTTACTTTGGCACCAATAGTCAGGCTTATCTTAATTTTATTGTATAAAATATATAAAAACTGTATTTTTGTATATACACTGATCGCAGTTTTAGTTGCCCTATGTTTATATATTCCATAGTCACAGCACGTCCTATACTCCACGTCTATCGTCCACCTTCCGAGACTTGCTTTCTTGTCCGGATTAACTCGAATTAAGATCTTTGTTACGTATTCTTGTTTTTACTGCATCCTTATTTTAAGAGGCAGTATTATTATTATT
The DNA here is from genome assembly GCA_023373885.1 of Hestina assimilis. Taxonomy (NCBI): domain Eukaryota; kingdom Metazoa; phylum Arthropoda; class Insecta; order Lepidoptera; family Nymphalidae; genus Hestina; species Hestina assimilis. The sequence goes on along the minus strand of CM041747.1, from coordinate 8,145,258 downwards.
TTAAAGTCTCTTAAAAAATGAAGAGGTAAAAAAAACTTCGGTAAAAGATTTTTACTAGTAAAAGTTTTCTTAAGTTTCTTTGAAATATCCAAAATTTATAATAGGATTCGTACTATAATATAAAATAGTTATAGAAGTATATCAAAGAAATATTGACCGTTAAAAAACGTAGCAAAACTAACTTATGTGAAGTTAATAGAAAAAAATACATGAATTTGGTTGGAATTTCTTATCTTGATACTTAGTCTTCTTACTGAGAAACCTCAGCCAAATACGTCACATTGTCCGCAGAACCTTCGGATCCCTTTATGAAACTGAATTCTGAAACATTGCCAAGTTATTGTATTGGACGAAACGAGTTTTAAAGCACAAAACACGCTCAGAATTTCCAAACAACCTTTTCCTTGAATATAATGCTTCCTCTGTGTTACTTTCTTTTTATATGACATGATTTCCGTTTTGTCACCAAGAACAGATTTTTCCATAGCTATTTTGCCCTAAATTTAGATATGCCAAGTTTGTATTTGAATAAAAACAAAATATTTGTTCAAGTTCATCAGGCATAGACTAAAAATCAAAAATCTAAAGTTCTAGTCGAAAACACTTTTTTTTTATGTAAGAGGGGGAAAACGAGCAGAAGGCTCACCTGATGTTAAGCGATCACCGACGCCCATGAACATCTGCAACACCAGAAGGCAAGCAGGTCCGTTGCCGACCTTTAAGGAAAAAATACGCTCTTCTCTTGAAGGTTCCCAGGTCGTATCGGTTCGAAAAGACACTGATTTGTGCACAATATATCATGAGAAATCTAAAACTATTTATTAACGTCAAATTGTGATTGAAAATCTCTAAGATTTAAATCTTCTTTGTATATCAAACATTCAATTAATATTTAACAGACCGATCAATATACAAGCTATTATGTCCCTTATTGACGTACAAACTTAAATAAATAACAGGGTAAATCGCAAAACAGTGTCATTACAGTGGGCTCAGCCAGCCATATATAATTCAGGCGTTGTCAACGACAGGTTCGTTCACACGGTCCGATTTCAATAATTCCATACAAAACATCGCTATCATTGCTCCTGTTCACCGCAGTTTTGTATTTAAATAAATAAATAAACGCAACAGTGGCTCGGATAATCCCGCGCCTGTGGTGCGGAGATGCGCTTTGCAATCGAAATAAAATAATGCCTGTTTATTTTAGTGCTTTTATAAATATGAGATATTTATTTACGTTTCCGAGTTTTGTTTTAGTTTATAGAAGCTGGATATAGGATATGTTTAATCTGCTATAGAAATTTACTACACGCCTTTCTCTGTTCAGAATTGAAATAATGTGTTAAGCAACATGTAAAATCTTTGTCTTACATTACTATCAATACTAGTCTTAAGTCTTTCGTTATCATTAAGAGATAAAATAACAGTGCTTAGGTGTAATCATAACCTTTAAAAAATCATCAAGATTAGTGTATATATATCAAGAAGTAGCACAAGGAATTTAGTGAAAAACGGTAAGCACTTTTTATAGACATTATTGTTGCAAGACACGGTAAGATTCATCGTCGTTCGACGACGTTGTTCGAAGTGGTAGCGAACCTGCCTTAAGCGCCAGTGGTCGTGTGTTCCATTCTGAACTCGATTCGAAGCTCGGAGCAGATGTTTGTATTGACCATACAGGCATATTTTCCGGTCTGGGTGTGTTTGTCCTAGTCGTTGTGTATGATTCCGGACCCCCGACACAGGATTTAACTATCCTAATATAGGAATTTGAGTGTGTAGCGTTTATTTATTATTATGTATTTATACACATATGCCAGAATAGCTGCTTTCTATGCAAGAAGGCATTATTGCAGGATGTATGCTTGCTATAGAATATACAAAATGCAATCCCATAGATCTTATCATCCTGTCTCATCTATAAATCTAAAACGAAATACCCACGGGTCTAAGTATGTTGTACAGTCATTGCAGAACAGAGACCGTTTTGTTTACAGTATGGTTATTGTCATTTTGGCTATAAAATTAGTTACACGAATCGATTGTCAAGACACCTGGCAGGCACTTTAATAAAGAATTCATGTGATTGTATCGTATCGAAGGAGAACGTTTATAGAACACCTGATACAAACTGGTGTTTATAGCCGTTATTCTGTTGTACTGTTTTTGTATTACAAAGTAACAACTACTTCAATAATAATATGGTGTACGTGTATACCATAAGTTATTACTTCAGTGACAAGTTTCTCAGAAATTTCTTTCTTACCTCTACACATGAACCAGTAATCAATTATTCTTCTTCTTAGCATTATTCCCGGTATTTACCCAGGGTCTGCTTATACTGTTATCTTGATTTGACCGGTTACTAGTTTTTACACAAAGTTATTGCCATCGCAACCCTAAGGGCGAACCAGTAACTCATTGAATAATAGCACATTGCCTATCATGAGTTAACGATTATTAGATATTATGATAACAACCGGCACCAAGAGCTTAACATGCTCTCCCAGGCACGGTGGGGAGACCCATGATGACAAACGCCCATACCGAAACAGAGATTCATAACCAAATGTTGGGATAACCTCTGTCACAACAGAGATTATTCCACCAGTGCAATCAGTCACACTGGTGGTAGGTCTTTTGTTGCAAGAGGCCGGCTAGGTAGGTACCACCGCAGTGTCCAATATTCTGCCGCCAAATAGTAGTGTTCAGTGCACTACTGTGTTCCGGTTTGAAGGGCATTGTACGTTAGTGAAATTACTGGGCGAACGAGATTTAAGAACTAATATCTCGAGGTTGGCAACGCGTGAGTGGCACCTACTAATGGTGCTGCAAGCGCTCATAGGCTGCGGCAGCCACTTACCATCAGGTGGGCCGTATGCTTGTTTGCCAACTTCTAACATAAAAAAAAAAAAATCTGTTTCGAGCGGGAATCGAACCCGCGACCGTCGTGGCTCAAAGCAAGCTCACCACCAGCACGCCACAGCGGTCGTCAACTAGTGATCAATCGTTAATGTCAGAAATGTTCAGGCTATTCTACAATTGTACATTAAATAATATGGGTAATATCTGCAGTATCTTCTTTATAGTATACATTATTATAATATTAAAAGCAACATAAATGTTACCAATGTATAATAGATTGACACTTGCAGTTTTAAATATTTGATTATTAATGTGTGTGTGACTTTCTTTTTAAAGTTTACTATTTAATCCCCGGTTTCTCGAATGTTGATCAAATTCATGTCAACTTAACATGCCAAATATAGAACGCTCATTGGTTAAAGATGATTGATGATCAACAGGCAACCAATAAGCGTTTTGTATATTAAGTTAACATGAGTTTGATCAACGTTCAAGAAACGGGGGGTAAGATTCGCTTCTTTAAGTCTCTGTTGTTTAACCTTCGCAATTAAAATACCTAATCAAAATGTAATTCAGGTAAAATATAAGCGCTTGTTTGTATTGTGCAAATATTTTTGTGGTTTCACATTATTAAATATTTAGCGGTCGTGGTTTTGGCCCAATAAAATTCGTGAAAATAAATAATGTGCTGAGGTTTCCAGATGATTTATATAATTTAAAATAATTTAATTGTGGCGTAAAACACCCAATGGTCTCCATGAGGATAGTGATATCATGTGTCGGGTATCTGAAGACACAGATAAGAACAAGCGACCCTAACCACGGTGTCTAAATGGGTCAATATTCGCTAGTACTACTCGTGCTAGTAGTACTCGACTAGTGGTTCATACAGGATCGTTATACCATTCCGTCATAATGGTTGTCAAATTGTTCTTATATTAATTTTTTTAAATATTTTTAATATAATTTTCAGGTTTTACAATTAATCTACCGACAAATAATGGACTGATAATTTTACTTAAGCGTGCCTAAGTTCAGCTAAATTACTTGATGACAAGGCGTTGAAATGTAAATAGCATGATAAGATTCTTAGTAAAACAGACAGCGCTGAGCAAGCGTGTAATGTAATACCTTTAAATGAGCAATTCTTGTATATATATAATGTGAATCTGGGAAATGGCTCCAACGATTTTGGTGAAATTTAGTACGCGGGGAGTTTCGGGGCTATAACTCGATCTAGCTAGGATTCACTTTTAGAAAATGTCGTTTTAGTTTTCAAGCAATGAAAACGCCTGACATCTATTGCCGAGTAATAATACTATTGTTACTTTAACGACAGCAACACTGTAGCTACTACAGTAGATGGCGTTGTAAAATATTATTAATATTTTATGATTATTTAAGTCGTATTTAATAATAATTTCCAAAAAACACAAAGCAGGTCATCCAGGTACTAACTATTACTAGCCATCGCTGCAAAATTTAAAGCCTTATTTATTATAGTAGTGCTGACTTATTTTAAAACCACCCAAGTGCGTGTCAGACTCACACCAGCGTATATAGTATTTTTAGTACCTGTTAATTGTTGTTGACGTGACAACAAAAATATACATTCTTTGAAAATTTCAACTCTCTACCTATTACGGTTTGTGAGATAGAGTCCGCTGCTATACGGAGGGACGGAGACTAGAGGTTTAGTAACAGGATTCCGTTGGCATCATTATGGTACGGAACACTAAAAAAGTATATCGTGAAGAGAATGATTTTTTAATTACAGACTACATATTATTTACAGATAGAAAAACTTAAACTGTCATAGTCAAGAAGGTAATAGCCATTAAATGACAAAGGATCGTGCCAGCTAAAATAACTCTGTAATCAATATTTTTAGAAACAAAATAAGTTCTTTCAAGACAAAGATGTCATTATATATATTTAAGTTTATGCAAAGAAACAAGATGTTTCATTTGATTCTGAATTTATTATTTATATTATAAAACGTTTTACCTCTCTGATAAATGCTACGTATCATAAAAATACATTTGTGGCAAATAAAATAACAGTTCTCAAATGGCGTTAAAAATTCCATTCAGCGTTCCCCCATCATTCCATACTCAAGCCAACTTACGCGTATCAGATGAAACAAAAGTACACGTGGTTTTTGCGTTACCACATCCCCTTCGTACCGGCCACGTGCAAAGGCGTGCCAGATTTCCCACCATTTTTCTTGCACGATTTCAGACCTGGTAGACTGCCAGCTAAGCTATTACCCACACCTCAATCTTACGATATATAAGTCCTTAATACGTTTACAATAAAGATCATAATGGGATAACGATTCTATCGTTTTCTACAAACGTATTACCGAAAACGAGGTTACGGAAAGTTTGTTTTAAATTGGCGAATGCAATAAACGTATATTTGTGACTTCACTTTTATAATAAAGTTGGTAATTTATAGTTTGCTTAATGCTGTGCGTATTTTTGGAACTAGTAACTGCCTCTGTTGGCACTCGCGTCGATTTGAACATTACAAAATTGTTAAACCTTTTTCAATTAATTTACTATTGCATTAAAAAGATAAGTTATTTTGCAATTTTGTATGAGGATTACTGTACTAATTTTAGTAACTATTTATGTCCTATATGAAGTTGTATGAAGTATTTTTTTTTACATTTCGATTTATGATAAGTAACCTACGCTTGTCTAAATTAATGAACCGTCTTAATACAATACTAAATTACTTACAGATTTTGTTTTATTTGGTAATAGTAGAGCCATGCTCAAATGGACCAGCTCGACTGGGAAGTACCACTGTCTCACAGAAAATCGGCACAAAGTAACAGTATCTTAAGTACTCTTTGTGAGATGAGTGAGAGCGCCGGAGGCCCAATCGCCCACCCCCTCTGATCCCTTCCTTTTGCCCCTTTCCTTCTTTCTCTACTATCACTGGGGTTGACAATGCGAATTTGACACTTCAAATATCGCAAGCGTTCATAAGTTGCGGTGACTGCTTTCCCATCGGGCGGACCGTATACTTGATTGCCAACCATTATGAAATGAAAGAAAAAAAAAACTATATCAGATATTCAATCATTAATCATATGATGATTGTAACAGTAATCAGTCGAAATTAATTATACTTCAATATACATTAAACGATAGTGGCGTCGTAACTTTGTCGTAATTAGTCAAGATGGTTGCAGCTTGCTACGAATAGTTTATACAATATATGTTATATTAAGCTTAATTACATCTTCATTACATTGTATCTATCTAAGAATATTTGCTGTACAATATATAAGTATTTTAAATCAATAGATTAGATTATAGATAGGCAAAAGATTCATTAAAAATTGACATGAAATACATAAGAACTTAAAAAATGAAAGATTTCCGTAAGCAATTTCAACCACATTTCATATCAGACATTAGGTTTCCACGCAATAAAAATAAGTAAATATTGTTTCTGTAGACCACACAAGTGAAGCCGCGGGTACTGCTAATGTAAAATATAATACAATTTATGTTAAATAGAACTTTTTAAGCGCTGTCAACAGCGCTCATGAATGAAAAGCGTAACAAAAAGGCTGTCAGTAATGCATCGTTGGACAATAATACAAATGCACCAAAAATTTATCAGCTTTTGTATTGCAAATTATTTAAATAAATTACATTTTAAACAGACTATCACTTGGTGGATTACCGCATTACTCCAATTGCGACAACTTAATTAATGAATTAATTTTGTTTTATGTTAATAATTATATGATCACACGAAAGAGCATTTTCCCATGTCTATTTTATTTTTTTCTTTGTTACAAAATCGTTCCAGAGTATTGTAAAAAATAATATATCATACTTAGAAAAATTCCTGAAAAAGTCAAACTATTTCAACTACCTAATCTAGTTAAAGAAATGAAAAAATACTGCAAAGTTTATTTTCGCACTTTCTTCAAATTCAAATAGCCTTTATTTCAGATACATAAGATTAACATTATTATTTCTATATTAATTTTTAGTTTTTACAAATATTTTACAAGTATTTTAATACTAATTATTTTTATAAAATTTACACATTTTATTTATTATTAAATTTATTTATCTTTATTTCATGCATTGTTACAATTACAGTTCATATTTTTCTATTTAATTAGCAAATTATTATGCAGACTTATTAATAGTATTAAAGCAAAAAAAGCTTATGATATGAACAACAAAACTGATTTGTTACAGAACTGTCAGCTAATCTTGTACTGCATGACAATGCATGCATACTACCCGCACTATCCAGTTTTAATTCCCTAATAAACGTCGCATAAATCCAACGTCTCCTGTACATCACTGAGACGTGCCGCGCCGGCCGCAGGGCAGACACCCATAAATCTAGACCTACACTGAAATCCTGCGTGGCATAACTACCAACATATGTTACACCGTACCGAGCTTTACCTTGTCTCAGACGTGCAAATGTACTGTTACGTTGGTTTGTGATTAAACGTTTGAAATAGTTTTAAACCTTGACATCACTGTACAGATAACTTGCGGCGCTTTGCTAAAATGTATAAGGGTGGTTTCAGACCAGCGTCTTTTTTCGAGCGTATACCGTCGCTTCGGCATGCGCACTAAGACACGCGTTGCATTTCGCGTTTCAAAAAACTCGACACAATGGTATCGACATACATGTTTTAGCATTGCCATAAATTCCAACCCAAGGTGCAAAACGCTGAGTAAAACATCGCCACATATCTGTTGTAGAAATTTTTAGTTTTGAAGTCACTATTTTTTCTAAAAGTATTTTATTTTGTACTTTTTAGTTACGAATGATAGTATGTTTATAGAATTCATACAAATTTAAAACTTAAATGGTTTTCTCATGAATGTCATTTTCAGAACTGGGGTCACACGGGAAGTACCAGCAAACAAATAAAAAAAGAATCATCAAAATCGGTTCACCTAGGTGAAAGTTATGAGGTAACAAACATAAAAATCGAATTGTGAACATCTTCCTTTTTTGAGTCGGCTAAAAATAACTTCTATGTTACTTCGAATTTAACACGAGCGAAGCCGTGGGCAGAAGCTATTCAAAAATAAAAGAGAAATATTTGATTGCAAAATGGGTATATTTTTACGTATATGCTTACTTCCTTTAAAGCCAAAAATCACCTTTAGAATATAAAATATCCTTAGTATAAAAATGTAAATGAATCAAAAGATAAAACGTTTAAATTATCTCCGTCGGCATTCTTATATCTCAGATAACTGGTAGCATCTGTTACATTGCAGCAGCATTGTCTCGACTTCTAGAACAGTCTCGTGGATGCAAATAAACATTCTGTCATGACAAAATGGATATTATGGGAAGAATAATGCATCGTTAAAATAAAATCTTGGAACGAGGCTTAATATATAGGCAAATTGTTAGCGTAATTCCAAAGATTAGACGATTTTTTTATTATGATGCGTGAAATTTGTTTATTTAAAATCTAACTATCTAACTAATACTAGACATGCGAAAGTTTGGACGGATAAATGTTTGTTACTCTTTCACGTAAAAACCGCTGCACGGATTTGGATAAAATTTGTTTCACATATAGCTTATTATCTCTATAAGTACATAGTATACTTCTTATCTCGGAAAGATGTTAGGTTCCCATGAGATTATCAAAAACTTATATTAACGCGAGTGGAGCCGCCGGCACTGCTAGTTAATTCATACAATGCTCTCCTACAAAACTTTAAAGTCTTTTAATGATAAAACAGTAATGTTTGTAACATTACCGTCTGTTCAAAAATTCTTGAATATAATCACTGAGAGCAACTGTTTGTCCTACTACATGCAGGTAACAATTTTATTAAAGCAGCGTTACCTTTTCTTATCATTTTGACTAATACATTTCTACTTTAGTTATTTTAAAAACATTTTAAGCTCTTAAAATGAAGTTCTTAAGAACGTAGTTTTCAATCATTCAAATTGAACACTCTAGCGTACCTAGCCTTCTTAATTTAATAAATCCTATCAGGTTTCTAGCAGTATCAAATTAACAGAGCTACAGGTGCCTGCAGAGATTTGTAATAAATTCCATTATCGTTTCCCTGCACTTAGCTGAATATACTCAGTACACGTAGAATCGCAGATAGCTAAATTCCCGTCCAATTGCTTTTCATTTATACGACAAAATTACTTTAAGTATTATATAATTTGGATATCCTAAAATAATAATAGCCTCTTACTTCAACATTCAGTAATTATGAATAACAGTATTTCTTTTCTTAACCTTAATTTTAACAGGTTTTGGTGAAGTGTATTTTTCTGAATTAATCGAGAGACGAATTACCATTTCACATATAACATAAATATCTACATGCATAATTCATATAAGTAAAATATTGATAAAAACGTTTTCGTTACATTTCGGTGATATATGCTATAACCTGCGCTTATCGTTCCGGAGAGCTTGTTGCAATATAATGGACAATTAAAATGTACGTCATATAACACTATATTAATTTTAAACTGTACAGGAATTTATCTCAAAACACGAAACTGAAATAAATTAACATCTCAAGCAATGTACTTAGTTTGGTTTATATAGAGAAATAATTTAAAAGATACTCAATATTTCGTAGATGTTTTCATTCGTTACAGTATATAAAAAGACAAAAGAACCTCGTCCAACAATCTTTTGTTATTCTGATACAAATTTTATTTCATAAATATCGTATCTATTAAACCCTTTATCACACATCGTTGCGATAGTTTCAAATCGATATTCATCTGCTCCTAAAAACTAAGAGGATCGAGTTCCCAGAAGACGTTGTAGTGCAATCGCCGCAGGGCCGGAGAGTTGAATATAAAACAGCCACATCCCTCTAGACGTATACGAATTCTGAATAATACGGTTTTGTTTCAAAGGCTTCGCTTGAAGCGCTTCTGTGGTCTATTTATTTGAGCATCATCGACAATAGTGATACAATTTGTTTATGAAAATTCTAAGTTTAATAACATTGAATGTAATTGGCACATTTTAGGACTACAGGCAAGTTTTATGTAGTAGTGTTTATTTTTAATACTCTTTTAAACTAAAAAGTATTTACTTTATTAGCGGTTCTTCATTCCTCCACGTGCTGATAGTCTTACAGTTTCAAATGGAACTATTATGACTTACTTTTATTACCTAAATAATTAAGTTACAAAAATATCTATAAAACAAATTTAAAAGTCCATCATCATAAAATTAACAAAGCGATAAATAATTCCATCATCAGCATACTCATCAGATCCTCAATCAAGCCTGTTTAATTTCAATCAAACGCATGACTGTAAGCATAATTGCCTGAACTGTCACTTACAGGTCTAATACATAACTAACCGCGGCCCTAGGTCGAGCTATGTTTATATATGCTAATAGCCCGCTTGCTTTGAATATAGATTGCTCTTCCACAGAGTTGCATTTAATAAAAAACTGCTGACTAAAAGCAGGCTTCGCAAACTCTCGAACGAAGATCTTTTAAGTTGGTCGACGTATATACTTTTGTCTTTTTATCATTTTTGTCTTTGGTAAGTTATCTTGCTTTCCTTTCTTGCTATTTTGAAACAAATTCTTGAATGGCTCTAAAAATCCAATATTTAATATATATTTTTAAACATTCTATGCACTTAATTTGGTCAATAGCTTTAGATATTTAATCTCCAAAGATCAATTCATGATTTTTGGTTTCTTAGTGTGAATATTCCGTTTTTTTTCTCTTATTTTATATATAAATTGATAATAATTAATCTTTATAGCTTTCAAAAAAAACTTATATATCACAGTATATCATAGTACAAAAATTATACAAAATATTATGTAGCACGGCTTGCTTCGAAAGTTGCATGTATTAAAATTTCGCTGACTACAAGCAGGCTCGGCAACTGATACCATCGTGTAAAGATCCGCGTCGGCTGCCAAGTCCGCCAATATTTTTCTTCACTCACGCTCTGATAAAGTACATAGATAACGTTGAAGATGGATGTAGATGTTAGCTGGCTGGTAGAACAGTAGGTCAATACACTTTAAAAATTACGTGGATATTCCATTATAATATTACTCAGCAAAATGGACTTTTGACGCTATTAAAATTAAATCCGTTTCTTTCTTAACTGTTTGATTTTAACAAGAATAGATTTTTCTATAATTAATTCACAACAATCAAACTATAAGATATTTAGAAAACCGTTGACCCGGTCACAAACGCCAAAGGTAGCGGGCTCGTTCGACGCAGATATTTGTATTGACCACACAGGTATGACGCGTTTTAAGGGCTTACCATTAACTCTTATAGCGATTCCAACGACGCCAAATCTATCCAATTCAATTCTGACATTCAAGTTTTATATGACCATGACGTGTATATATATATAACCACGCCTGTGGTTTTATCAGTATTCATTTTGAATCAAACTAAGCTAAGGGTAGCACAAGAAATTGCACAGCACTGTAACTACTACGTCTGATTTCAACGATTCGTCCTTTTATATGCGGTACGACAATAATTTTCTGTATGGTGCAATATTGAAGTAACCATCAATGTGACGCTTCGTTACGAGGACATCTTTTTCAAATATTATCTTATTGTCTTGATCATATCAGTTGTAGATTTACTACAATTATTCTCCTTATATTTTGTAAATAAATCATAAAAGCCACAACTCACGAAGTAATCATCGAAAATATTGCGAAAAAAAATTGTTCTCAAGAAACAATTCATTTGAAACGTCATCGCACCGGTTATATAAAAAAACTCTTTCGTCTCAGAAGGCGAGCTGAAACAAAAACTGCGATAACGGGTTCGTGGTTAATGCGAAATCGATATTGGACGGTTACATTGATGGGCCTTGATGAATGCTTTGTAGCTGTCGCAGTAATATATTTATTGTTATTTTATTGTTTAATTTTTAGGGTTCCATAGCCAAATGGAAAAAAATCAACGTATAGCAACGTGTGTGATATATTTGGATAGGTTTAAAATGATAAAGAGGTTTTATTTGATTTTTATCATTAAGTCAGTAGTTGTTGAGATAATATCTCCTAAAATCATAAAAAAATTGGGTATTTATTTAGTAAATAACTGTATCATTATTCACAATCTTTCTCTTCTTCCAAGCACTATACTGGTATTTTTACCCACGATCTACTTATTAATCTTATTCGGATTTGACAGGTTACTAGTTTTTACACAGAACGATTGCATCTTACCTCAGCAAACCTAAAGGCGAACCAGTTACTTATTGGATAGGAACAAATTACCTATCAAGATTTAATCAAAATCAAAATTATTTTTATTCAAGTAGACTTTTAAAAGTACTTTTGAATAGTCAAGCGCTACCGACGGTTCGGAAGGTTGATTCTATCGAGAAGAACCGACAAGAAACTCGACAGTTACTCTTTTGAAATATATGTTTTTTACAATTGTAATTTCTTGAATGAGATCCAGCAATATTAAGAGTCCCAAGCATTTGTATCAGAAAAATATTCCTCTTACGGATAATAGGCTTTATTGATAAGTTTATTTTTTATGTACATTTGGAACTTGCTTACTGGCAGTTCCAATAAGCAATCTGGAATTTTGTTAAAAATGCGAATACCTAGCCCCTTAAAAATATTACTGACTTTACGCAGACGAAAGCTAGGATTACAAAGTTTATTTTTGTTTCTAGTGTTAACTGAATGTATATCACTATTTTTGCTAAAATACTTTAAATTATTCCTAATATATAAGAGGTTAGAATAAATAAATTGTGACACCACAGTCATTATACCTATATCCTTAAAAACATCTCTTAGAGAGGCTCGCGCTCCTAAATTATAAATTGCCCGAATTACCCTTTTTGAAGAATAAAAATAGTATTAATGTCAGCCGCCTTTCCCTAATTAACAATTATTATCAGATATTATAATTAAAAATGGGACCGACAGCTTAACTAGCTCTCCTAGACACAAGCGCCCAGACCGACACAGTTATTTATTATTTTAACACAAACATCCACCCCCAGCGCGAATCGAACCCGCGACCATCGAGACTTAAGACATGCTTGCTACCAACACGCCACTACCATAACGGTCATACTACCATAAAATATCTAGTAAATATTGTATCTTAATTGTAAACGGTTACTTACAATAAGTACACAAAATCTCGTCAAATAAATATTATTTAGATGAAAGCTTTTAACTTAATTATAATTCGAAAGATAGCTTTAACATAATACATTCAGATGTTGCATAATAAAATTTTAATTCAGGCAGAAAGGCGACTGCAATCAACTGCAGCGTGACAAATGATATGAGTGGTGTCTCTGACGCGGGAGACAACAGCGTGACGGATGGATACCACAAATTAAACTTTGCACGTCATGTGCTTTCTAATTTAAAACTATTTATAATAATTTTTTAATTACTGTGAAAATTTGGAACAAACTTCGTTATCACCGGTTGGCGGAGGGTGTGAGAAAGGAAAATATTATAAGCGTTATCGTAAGGCGTTGACAGAAAAGCGTTACCGCGCGTTGTTTAATTTTTTTAGCATGGGGTAGCAAGGTGTAGCAAAGATTAGGGTTGCAAACAGTGGCATGGCTTGGGTTGGCGAGGGATGGCAAAAGATGGGGTGGCAAGTTGCGGAAAGGATTGACATGGAATGGCAAGGATTCGGAAATGGTGGCAAGGATTGGCATAGGTTGGCAAGAGGTAGATAGGTAGAGTCTTGCTTCGTAAAAGTCAACCCGCCTGATATCAATTTGATTATAGACGGTACGTCAGGTCAACAATAACTCGGACAATAGGTTAACCACACGACGAGATAAATAAACATACAGTATAAATAAAAAACTGTAAAGATTTAAATTTAAAACAGTGAACAAGTAAGTATATAGATCTTAGGCATTGCAAATTGTTATGTGGCAAAAATATTTCTAATATTCGTTCATTAAATCATTGTTTAAAATTAAATTAATTTGTAATGTCATTTATTTATAATTAAATAATTTTGCGAAGGCAATAGTGATTATATTAATCAATTGCAACGCGACAGACGACATTAAGTTGTGGCTCCGACACCAGACAAGAACTTGATGGATGCGGAACCGCTAATTAAACAACACACGGCGCACATATCACGACATGTCTTGAAATTCAAATGAAATTAACGTACGAAACATAATATATTAAAACGATAATGAACAAAATAAAATACATGAATGATAAAAGAGCCTGGGTTTCACTTTATTTTATTATTTTATGCAGTATTTCCCAAGCGTCGCGACGTGACAACCTCATCGCCCGCTGTTGAGATAATTTTTGTGACGGCAGAGATTATTCCACCAGTACAATCAGGCACACAGTGGTAGGTCTTTTGTTGCAAGAGGCCGGCTAGGTAGGTGCTAAAAATTAGGAACCAATAATTCGAGGTTGGCAACGCATGAGTGGCACCTACTAATTGTGTTGCAAGCGCTCATAGGCTACGGCAACCACCTACCATCAAGTGGGCCTTATGCTGGCTTGCCAACCTAATTAATTACAAAAAAATCCCACAATTGTGCGTGGGATAAACGACAATAATTATGATTTCATTAAGTTTATTTCACATATTTTTTGTACATCCCTTTATTACAAAACTAGCAGTGCCTGCGGCTCCGGTGACGTTAATATAGTTTTTTGATAATCCCACGGAAACCCAACATTTTTTCCATTATATTATATTCTATGAGTTAATTCAGGTAATAACTTATATGTGTAGCAAATTTCGTTCAAATCCGTGTAGTAGTTTTTACGTGAAAGCGTAACAAGCATCCATTTTTTTTTTTTTTTTTATGTTTGAAGTTGGCAAACAAGCATACGGCCCACCTGATGGTAAGTGGCTGCCGCAGCCTATGAGCGCTTGCAGCACCATTAGTAGGTGCCACTCACGCGTTGCCAACCTCGAGATATTAGTTCTTAAATCTCGTTCGCCCAGTAATTTCACTAGCGTACAATGCCCTTCAAACCGGAACACAGTAGTGCCTCAGCACTACTATTTGGCGGCAGAATATTGGAAACTGCAGTGGTACCTACCTAGCCGGCCTCTTGCAACAAAAGACCTACCACCAGTGTAAATCCATCCATCCATCCAAACTTTCACGTTTATAATATTAGTCGGAAGTAGGGTAGTGTGATGCTCCAAAAGTATATAACAGTACATATTTATAAACCGAAGAGCTGTTTGATTACCTAAAAGTTTTTTAGCTAAATAAAGACAACTGCAGTTTAATAGTGGCTTTATACTTTTGCTCAGGGTAACGGCCGCTGAAATCAATACTAGCGTGACAAATGGTGTAAAACGGTACTTGGACGAGATGGGAGCGTGACGGATGCACCACTGATTTAAAAGTGGTTTTAAAACGTTGAGAGCTGCTGAATATATGGGTTTTCATTCTCGATAAATTTTAGTTTAGATAGATATAGATAAGGTTTAGTTAGTCTAAATTGAATGGAACGTTATTCAGATATAAAACTTACTATACGTACACAATATTGGTGATTAAAGTAATATTAAAATATGTCACTCATAAGAATAACTATAATTTTATATGACTTCTTCTTCTTTCTAGGATTATTCTCCATATTACTCAGGGTCTACTTTTACTCTTATTCTAAATTAACAGGAAGTTGCCTGTTTTTACACAGAACGATTGCCATCAGACCTCCGCAGCCTTATTGGGCAAAGCAGTAACTTATTGTATAGGAGCAAATTACCTATCTAGAGCTCATGTCATACGATGATATGTGATAACAACCAGAATCGAAAGCTTAATGTGCTCTCTGAGGCATGGTGGGGGACCCATAAGGACAAATGCTCAGAATTAAACAGATGTTTCTAAGATGAATATAAATATCCACCCCAAGCGGCAATCGAACCAACGACAGTTCAGGCTAAACAGCCTTACAACAAACACGCACAAGCGGTCATCTTTAATTTTATATCACGAATTTCCAAATTAATCTTACGAAACGTCATATAAAAAGTTCTATTGTTTGCTAAAACAAACAGCTCAAAATCTCATGCGTTTCAAATTAAGTCGTATGTCTGAAACATTTATACACGAGCTAAAGTTTCATAAAACAGGCCGCCTACAATACAACAAACATTTAAATTTAAAACTGTGAACTAGCATAAAAGTGTCCACAATAATTCTACCTCCTCTTTTCCGGCAGTGGTCGGTTCCTCTCGCGTGAAACAGTGACAAACACTTCCTAGGCCCGGGTTATGCCTTTATTGTCTTGTTAGCAAACTTTGTGCCTGCTATCATTTTGAGTAATGCTTTTACCAGAGAATTTGTATTTCTATGAACGAAATGAATGATTATTTTTATTTCTAACTGCGTTCAAAAAATAAATGAGAATGTTGTCTATTCGTTATTTTTTCTAATGTTGTGATCACGAATCTTCGTAATTTATAAGCCGCTTATATGAATAGACGCTTGCAGGTGCGCACACTGATCAGAAAACAATCCGTAATAAGCAACTTTAGGTGCGGCTAGTTAATAGATGGGTGACCTCATAGTGGTATTACAACTGAGTCTTCGTGCTTCGGAGGGCATGTAGAAAGTCGGTTTACTCGTCCGATTTTTTTATGTAAGAGGTGGCATACGGGCAGCAGGCTCATCTGATGTTAAGCGAGCACTGCCGCCCATGACCTATGTGAAGTTGGCAACCGAGTACACAAAAATCTTTTCAGCCAATCAAAATCTTTCAATTTAGCCTTCAATGTGCTAGGCAAAACCTAGGTTTTATCGTTTGTACCTCACTGGACTTTGTTGGTATCGTTTGTACCCATAGTTCTCTCGTTTACACCTCAATGATATAAATCAAAACGCCTTTATTTAATTTTTCATTCGAATTTTTCGAATTTCATAAGTTATGAATATAAGTAACGGGCAAATGTGTTCCTTAACTTTTTTTTAATTTCTGCTGGTGGTACAATCCGGTACAAACGATACTCTCTTAGATGCCATCGTCAAAAATCCTGAAATCGAAAATTCGTTTTCTACTATAATTTCGGACCCCCATAACTTTTACACCTTTGAAGTACAAACGATTTTAAAAGTGGTACAATCCGGTACAAACGTGGTACAATTGAATGGTGAACGTAAAAATTATTTATTGTATACTCGGTTGCCAACTTCACATAGGTCCGCCCATGAACATCTACAACAGAGAGGTTATATTGTATATTCTTTATAAAATGACAAGCAAAACTGAGTCTAATTGTGAACAGAAGTGACACCGGTGAAAACTATTGAATTACTAATATGGCTATTAAAAAATAGGGGTTGATGGTAGTAGGCTGAAAAATTAGGGTTGTATGTATATTTTAATGCCACATCATGAAAAATTAAAATAAAAAATTGAGACAGACCACCCTTATCACTTAGGGGTATAAAAAAATAGATAACAGCCCACTATCAGACCCACTGAATATACATATAAATTTTCATCAAAATCGGCCAAGTGGTTTCAGAGGAGTATGTTAAGTAAAACTGCAAGACGAGAATTTTATATATTAGAAATATCTCTACACAAAATATCATAGAAATTCTATAACATTATATGTTGTTTATTTAACATTACATCATGAGCGAGTGGTTGGAGATACGCTCTGAAGCCTAGTTGAGTGGAACGTACACAAACAATGGGCTCAGTGAGTTGACGTTGCTATGCTTAGTTATTCCGGGACTAATTCGTGCCACTGACGAGCATGTTATGAACTGTTACATTACTTGCTTTTGGTATTCTGTCTTCTGAACTTGGTACAAATTACGGTATTTGTATATGGTAAGGTAGATTTATTTCGTAAATTTATGTAATGCAATTGTATTCTACAAAAAAGAAAGAACGTTTATTATTACACAATTGCATAGACTTATGCATACACACATACATAGAAACCTGAGAAAATGAGAAACTCCTTTTTATAGTCTGCTGTAAGGCTCACCTAGTTTTTATTATATTAAACGTATTTAAAATTGACTGTCTAATTAAAATGGAAATTGTCTGGAAATGCTCAAGGCAGATCTATCCTACGCTGTCAACGTTTGAACCGCTCATGCACAGACCAAATCAACACTCTACGTATCATACTTGAGCAGGCATCAGAATGGCAGAGAGAGGTCTTCTTTACCTTTGTAGACTTTTAAAAAAGCTTTGATACGTCCCGCTTAATCGATATAGGGGTGCCGCCCAAAATTGTTCGCCTATTAGTGTCCATCTACGAGAAATACTCTTGTAAGGTAACTCATGCCGGCTTGATATCGGATGACATCACAGTTCACGCAGGTGTTAGACAGGGCTGCCTCCTCTCGCCTCTCCTCTTTCTAATCGTCCAGGATGGAATCATGTTGCGTATCACTGATCACAAGCGCCGCGGGATAGAGTGAGGGCTATTCGACGTCTTAGAAGACTTGGATTATGCCGATGATATATGCCTGCTTAGTCACACTCATACCGACATGCAATCTAAGCTGAACGAATTACGTCGGGAGGCGGCTAAAGCAGGACTTAAGATTAACATCGGGAAGACCAAAGAGATGCGAACTTGCATGCAGAATCCAACACCGATGAAAATTGGTAATGAGGTCGTGGAACGAGTCCACAAATTTACTTACCTCGGGAGGGTCGTGTCAGAATCTGGAGGAACAGAAGAGGACATCACTTCGCGGATTGCCAAAGCCCGAGCAACCTTCGCAAAGTTAAGACCTATATGGCAATCACGGAAACTCACCAGAAGAGTTAAACCAAAGATCTTCGGTTCAAATGTGAAATCCGTGTTGTTATATGGCTGCGAAACGTGGAAGGTCACAAAAGACATCTCATGCCAAATCCAAGTCTTCGTCAACCGCTGTCTACGTCGTATACTCGGAATTCACTGGCCCGAGATCATATCTAACGAAGATCTGTTAGAAAAATGCCATGAGTCCAAGATCGAACAACAGATCAAGTGGCGCAAATGGAAATGGGTTGAACACACTTCGCCGAGATTCCAGTCACATACCCAAGCAAGCAATTGATTGGAATCCTCAAGGAAAAGAAAGCGTGGTCGTCCTCGGCAAACCTGGCGTCGTTCGGTATTGGCGGAAACGACAAGCATCGGGATGACATGGCCTGAAATAAAGCGTGAAGCTCAAAACCGTTCGCGATGGAGGACTACTGTGGACATAGGATATTAAGTCAAGTCAAGTAAGTCAGTCTAATTAAAAAAAATCATAAGGAATTAACATAATTATAAGGTACACTGCAACATTATGTAACTTTTTTTGCCGTGTGGTCAGAATAGGTAGCCCAATCTCATCCCAGGGGTGTCGTAAGAGTCAACACGGTCTTACCGTGAAAACTATTTAGGCAGCCTCACTTAATGAACTAAGAAAACCTTCATAAATTGATATTTATGTTTTAAGTTAGGGATTTAAGTAATGGAACTGATGTTTTTAGGTTTAATTTTTATTTTTCTTATTTATTTTGTACTAATATACGATACCTAAAAATATATTTGTCATTCTCCGTGGTTTACAAAGTGCTTAAATTTCACTTACAAAATTGCTATTTGTTTCATTTATGAAATTTCTATTCCTCAATAATATACATGTAACTAATGCTAGCATAATAATCCTAAGAAACAGAACCTGCATCTCTCGGATTAATAATCTGTAGGTCTGTTGAACCATTAAAATTAAAATTACCATAGAACTTAAACTTAAATTCATTGAAAAAAATCAATAAAAGCAAAATACGTCAATAAAGTTTATAGTAAAATTGAACTTAAAACTTAATATTTTTTTATGTATTATAAACAAAAAATTAAACAGAAGACAAATAAATAAATTCAATGCTAAATGATCCTCATAGAATAATCCAACAATTTCAAATCAGG
This sequence comes from Hestina assimilis, assembly GCA_023373885.1. Classification (NCBI taxonomy): domain Eukaryota; kingdom Metazoa; phylum Arthropoda; class Insecta; order Lepidoptera; family Nymphalidae; genus Hestina; species Hestina assimilis. Next base: position 8,125,450 of record CM041747.1, on the reverse strand, counting down.
ATTTACACAACAAGAAGAACAAAGCCCTTAACGAAAGATTACGTCCTTAACGAGATTACGTCGAGATAAAACGCGTCAACAAGACACAGAAATACTCTGGTATTTCTGTAAAGCAGATGTTTAATTTTACTTACTTTCTACTTAATCAAAATCCCGACCGAATAAAACTTTGCGAACTGTGCTAGGGCATCAGGCAATCCCAAATTTCTGTGATTTCCCTCGAGAGATATTAATGGTAGAACCGCAGCAGGGCGGCAGCCGAGCTTAAATATAAAAAGTGTAGTAATAGCCTTTAGCTATCCCGGCGCCGAGGAAACTGTTTTTCTATCGAGTCAAATAGAAACGAGTCGATTAAACGGAATTAGGTCTTTAGCAATGTTGAAATATTTTACTTAATATTACCTCAATTTCTTAAGTAATGAAAATTATTTACTTTCATCAGTATTGAAGATAACGGTAATAATAATTCTATTCTAATAAAAACAGCTTTAACTTTCTCACGATTCATGCTTCGATCTCATGCTTAAAAATGATTAATTAATATGTTTTAAACGATGTCGCAGAAGAAGATGTTATCAATTCGAAAATTTATGTCTGTAACGAGATAATATCTTCATCTATACTAAACTGATTTTGATTATTCATTTTTATCTACCATGATTTTCTTCCATGGAGGAACCATACAAATTTTGGTAATACTCTGAATATACATATGAATATATCCCTAAGAGCATAGAAATAAGGTGGTTAATATTTTTCGTCTTATATTTAAAAGTAGTTTATAATATACCTATTTTATTTATAGTAGAAAAAACTTGAATGGAAAAATATTAAATTGTGTTAACGGGACACACAATAAAATATATGGTTATGGTTAAAGAATCTTTATTCTCATAAAAATTACAATAAAAATTCACTTACTGAGAACAATATTAAAACAAACAGTAGTAATTAAACTGAGCTTTCACAAAATCACAGTCACAAAAAAAAAGAAATACACAAAATATCATAAAATGTTACACTTTTTTTTTGCGGTAAAATATAATTATTTAGACATGATTTATAATATTATGTACTGACTATATCAAGTATAAATCAATATCACATTTATAATATATTTGTTGCAATACAAAATTGAAATAAATATAAAAGACCAGCTGAAATTTTCGTCCGTAACTAATTTCGTACGAAAATACAGAAACAGTAAAAGCGCAATCCTAAAATCTACAAACCTGCGTACATTCAATTACAACTCCGCAAATTTCTGAACAATGCCAAGGAATTATAATCGTGCTTTCTTTGTGTTCAGTATATTTCTATGGAGTTGCTACGATATAGCCAACGATTACCGTTAAACTGAACTACCTACCACTAAGCTTAATACTGCCCATTTCATATTATGAGGCTTACTTTAACGCAAGGTTAAAAGAGTATCATATTTTCAAAGTTCAAACGTTTTCATTTTGAAACCTAAATTCTATAAGTTATATCTGTTGGCGTATGGTAAAGTATAGAACCTATTTAATACGTTGGATTTGAAAACAATATTTGAAAAGATGTCATTCTAATGACGCGTCATATTGATGGTTACTTCAATATTTCATCAGTAGAAAATCATTGTCGTACCACATAGGGACGAATCGTTGAAATCCGACGTAGTAGTTACAGTGCTATGCAATTTATTGTGTTGTCTAGTAAAGGGATTAAAAGCATTATTTGTTATAATAAGTTGTTCATAATGTTAACCTACTTGGAAGAAATTGATAAAGACTCAATGCTATCCTCAGCTTAGTTTGATTCAAAGTGATTACTGATAAAACCGCAGGCGTGGTTTTATATATATTTGATACCCATTTTAAGAAATATCATCGCTATACATCGTTAATTATTACGATTTTAATGAGGATTTTTTTGTTTTAACTTTAATATTAAGAAGAAGGTGTACCTGTGTTGGTAGTAGAGCTTCGTTATTTAAGACAGGAATAGAATAGAGAAATAGTAACGATAAATTTCAACAATATTCTTATACATACAATGACAGTATTCTTACTGTTTTATTTCGTTCGATGTTTATAAACTCCGTTTACTTATACTCTGTTCTCTTTGTATTATCACCTATTTTTCTCCACTTTTTAATTAACTCCTGGGGCAAATAACCCACTTCGACTGGTGTTAATTGGAAGTAGAATCCAAACGTGAAGGTGACTTATATCGTTGCAGAACAACTGGACTAGCCGCCCTTGCCCTGCCTACTCGCAAGATTCCTCTGGTTATACGCTGACTGACCACGAAAAGCGGCTGACGAGCAGTCACTTTTTTTCACCGCCAGCGTTGTTTAACTACCACGCTGGCAGTTCAGCTCTACCACCAGCAAATAAATTTTAAGAATCTTGATGCTTTTAGTGATGCGAGTTAACCGCAACGGTAGATTTAAATCAGATATTTCGTACGCTTATTAACTACCTACATATGTGCTATATAATAATCGTGCGAGATAAAGAATATTTGTGGTAAATCCAAGAAGTGACTGTTAGATCAATGATAACGTTGTAGAATCATGATATTTACGTAAAAAGACAAACCATTATAATAATATAATATGTACAATTCACGTAAATGAATTCACAAAACGCTAAGGTCTGTTAATGCGAACAGCATTAAAGCGTCACTAATTACTGAGTAATTAAAAGCTCTCAAAGTTAAGTAAGCGACGAAAAAGGCTCCCCCGACTCAGTTTTTGCGTCGCAACATTCTCTTGTAGATTGATATAATCTAAGCAAATTAACTCAGATACACTTAAATTTTTAGCAATATTATTTACTTGGACTTTTAGTTTTATTGTATTATTATAATATTTTATTTTCTTTCCAAAAAATAATCTAGAATTATTCATCCATCTGGCCTTTCGGATGTACTATATGCTATTTTCTCAACAGCTTATAATCAAGATTTCGATTATCTTTCCATAATATAAAACAAAAATGCTTTCTGCGTCTGTCTGTAACTCTTATATGCGGTTTTCATCAACAGTTAGATATTTTTCAAGACAGACTTGTATGTATTATAATAGTAACCAGAGTGAAGGGGGGACAGGTCACTAGTGCTGTTATAGTCTACTGATTTTTTTTTTCAGGATTTGTATTGCTGTTGGCTCTACTGGCCTTGACAGCGTCACCGGACTGTTTGGAGTACAGAGACTCAGCCGTGATAAAGGGGCAGCCCTCACGGGGGCTCAAATTAGATTTTCAGTCTATTGATGACTTATTTCATTGTATGGAGATAAAGCTAATTAAACTTTTTCTGTACATAATATAGATCTTGTTGTGCTCACAATCTCAGGCTTGATTAAACTACGCAGATAATACAAAGTTTTATGGGTAAGATAGGACACTTTTATTGCTCAAGGCGCATTCACACTCACTAAAAGTTTCCATTCTTTTACGATATTGTCTGACCTTTTCGATATCACTACATTATAATTAAAATTCAAGATTTCGATCGAAATAACACAGTGGTCACTGTCTTCTATTGGAATTCTTAATACGAATTTCTATTACGGGTAAAACCCTGATTTATTCATAAAAAAGTTTATACTGTATATTATTGACGTATTGGAGTTGAAGTGTGGTAAGGTTGTGATTTGGTGAGATCAGAAAATTAAAAATTTTAGAAGTTATAATAATTATAAATACACATAGATTACGCTAACACATTACAATTTTTTTGTGTAATAAACATTTACAAATCATTTACGTTTTACTTCTATACAAAAAAATTATCACGGCCAAACTTTAAATTGGTATTCATAGGAAATATTTAGTGTAATGTGTGTTTAAATTATTAAAAGATTATCCGATTTTAAAAGCATTATGTGAACAAACTCTTATCTTAGCCATGCATTCACGGATCAGGTCGAAATTACACTGTGAATGTTAGGTTGCCATCGAATAGAGGTACCGGAAAATCGGTAAGGCTTATAGTAATAAAACTAGTCCGATTCCATTTGGTTTTGCATCGGATCTAAACATTTCGTATAACTGTTGATAAAGGCTTTGCACGGATATAAAATAGCCTATGTCATTCACTGAAAAAACTATTAAAATCGATCCAGTGGTTTTGATTTATTCATTACTCCAGTGGTTTTGATGTATTCACTACTTTTAACGCGTGCGGGCGCACGCGTTAAATGTAATTATTTACGACATCACATTAGAAACCTCAAAAATAACAGTTTTTTTTCTCCACAATTTAATGGATTTTATTATACATATTTAACCTTCCTCTTCAATCACTCTATCTATTAAAAAAACCGCATCAAAATCCGTTGCGTAGTTTTAAAGATTTAAGCATAAATAGGGACAGAGAAAGCGACTTTGTTTTATACTATGTAGTGATGATGATTAATCTATTCTATGGTTAAACAAAACAATACTTGTTGACAACCATAGCTGCAATTTCTGAAATTGAATAAAGTTAATTTCTATTTCTTACTATAAATAATAATCATAAATATCTTTATTACAATTTCGAAAAAAGAGCCATTATTTTCCCTTTAGGGTAGTGGACAAATATTGATTGAGATATTTGAGAATTATAATCAAATTGAAAAAAAATGTACAACTAATTTTCGTCTTAGATAACGTAATAATAATTATCTTTAAATATTTTTAGTGCGTCTTTTGACTAATGTATTTTTATAAGGCGGTCTTATATTAGGTGGTCTATTATTCTACGTTATTTAATTATGCTGTAATATAAATAATAATGCTGAAAAGCTATAAAAAATTAAAGCATATTTTAACCTTTTTATTATTTAATAATTAAAATCTCTCATTAGCTCTAATCTTTCCATTTCATTGTAATACGACAAGGGACGTCCCGGCATTGATTAATAAACTACACGGATAAAACTAAGTGAATCGTTGAGCTCCACTCTATTCATTACGAACTATCGAGTCCACAACTAAATCCGCTCGGATATCGGGTTTGATTCCCCGTTTAAAGTCGAATAGGCCGGAAATCGATTGCTTTGGAAGCTCCACGTCCGAATTGTAGGCGAGATTCCGCGGAAATGGGATTCATCTGGATGCGTCATTTCGATTTTTCAGTTTTAGTTGTGAAATATATTATAGTATGGATCTTAAGTTGAGTGTGTTCCAAGTATATTTTATTATTAGTAAAATTATTTGGTGCTTTGATAATAACTATTATATTTTTCTGTACATTGTTATATTAGTTTTTAATGAACTATTACCTAAGAATTTGCGCTGAAACTCAATGGAAAATTTGTCTAAAATCCGCAAAGGCAATTATATAATAATTATTTATTTAAAGTAACTAATTTTCAATTTAAAACAAGTCTTTGGCCGAAAGTTGTTCATTCATCGAATTAAATACCTCCTACCATCACCATTGATCATATATGCCATTATAGCGTCGAGCTAAAACCTCCAACTGGGATTGGGATCTCCAGAAGAACATTAAGTCTCAAATGCAGCGCTGCGTCAGTCTAAGAGTAGGAAAGGGATTCATTGTTGTCAAGGCCTTTTATCGCCTGAGGTATGTGACCAAAGTCAATGTACAACCCTTATCCAAATGAAGTTTATCTTTTGGTTAATAAAAACAATAATAATAAAATTGAATAATCAATTAAGTCTCATCCAACAAATTTATGTCCACGTACGTCTGCACGGAAATAACGCGCTTAATAGATTCGCTCCGGCTCACAGCGGGCTGACAACGAGTAATCTATTTATGAGAAAACATTTCGAATGTTTGTCTGTTGACCGTGTTTTTGACTAATAGTCTTGACGGCTTATAAAGATTAGCACACGTCACAACAATTGTTGTGACAGCTTTAATATTAATTAATAACAGCGTGATATATTGAATATAGAAGTTTTTATTTTCGGCATGAATAGTCAGAATTGACAAGGGAAGTACTTCTTTCTCGCAGAATATTGACGTTATGAGGCAGCCCCGCAATTTTGCGTTTATTTGACGAGTGGCCCTTCGTTCTCATTCTATCATATAAAAACGCAATTGATGGCGATTAACTATACTATTTTTAGCCGAAATCATGGATGAAATCGCATTATAAATACTTGTATATAATGTGATTAATATATTTATATGTTTCCAGACTTTTACATGAAGAGATCTTTCTTTTATCTGAATTTAATTATTTTTTTAAATACATAATTATATTCTCTTTAATTATATCAAAATGGAGATATAATTTGATTATATTTTAAAAATTTGCATTTGATACTTCAATACTTACAATATAATAGACCTTAAATCAAACGCGCCACAACTTACCTGAAAAAGAAAAAATCAATCATCAATCACTCATTTACCTGACAAACCTTATCGAAGAACTCTGCGATTAATCAATTCAAATCTCTATTTCAATTTTGTACAGCATAAAATACATTCATTTAACATTTGTCGATTATAAGAGATGTTCTGTGATAGCGTCGCTGGCGAAACGCCATTTTATTATGATGATACATTTGTTTTATTCCATCCTCAATGGATCCATTACGAGGTTTGATGTATGATTATGGGAAAATAAATTCCGTTAAAACAATAGATCAAAAAACTTTTAAAAGGATTGATCCCAATTATTTGTCTATGTTTATATAATCAGTGATTTTCATGTTTTGAACTCACAAAAAAATATATAAATAAATTGAATGATTAAAAGTTTTACATTTAACTTCAGAGAGCTCAATATAAAGTATAACATTATTATAAAATTCAGATTTTTTGTATGAGGAATTTTAAGGTAATGGTGTTATGATCAAATAAATTTGGGAGACATAAAATTGAAAAAATTAAAATCAAATTAAATACAACAATTAATACATGGAAATACCAACACGAACATAAATATTTAGCAATTAAATTATTTTTTTACCTACCCGGCCTCTTGCAATAAAAGACCTACCAGCATTGTGACTGATTGAGCTAGTGGAATAATCTCTGTTGTGATAGAAATTATCCCAACAGCGGCCGATGGGGTCGTCACGTCCCGACACCTTAAAAAATCCATGAGAAATTTCGTAATATTTACAAAAAAAGAAACACTGCGATAAAAATATCCTATTCTGTTATTAATAATTTGAAGCAAATATATAATAATTATTATGAGTAAGCACAAATTCGTTTTCTAAAATAATACTAATCGTGTGCATAAAGGTTGAAGAGAAAAACTGTACACTGAAAAATTAAAAACGTAAAAGACTTGTAAACACAGATAAGCAAGCACTCATCTGAACGACCCTTAACATCCAGCTTTAGACACGGTAATAGGCTTTCATGCTCTCTATTTGTTACGGATCACCGTAAAAACTGACACAGTTAAAAACATTGACATGTGTGTAAATATACTTCTGCTAATTTTAAGGGGTTCCGTACACAAATAGTACTTATGGAAACATGTTAGTATGTTTCCGCTATCTGGCTGTATTACAATGTGTATTTCTGTTACCGCTATAACAATAAATACTATCAATAAAAATAAAAATAGTCAAATTAGAGAGAGATGCAAGAATCTTGATATTTTTACATTTTTTCTCATATATTCTATGATACGCAATCCCTTTATGAGTCCGACACACATGCACCTATAGTTGGATTTTTGTAATAACAAAATCAAACACACATGGAATATGTGTATCACAATATTTATATTAATTCATAAAGGTTGTTCAAGTCTATCTCTGAACCGGACTGGACTAATTTTAACGGGACTTAGAAAGAATAAAGAAGATAAGAAAAGAAGAAAGAAGATTTTATAGCAATAAAGAAACATCGGTACACCACGCGAGCGAAGCCACGGGTGCACCTAGTCTAGTAGAAAACAAAATCGCACGCTCAATACATAAAGCTGATTGAATAATTCATTATTAATGACTGCCTGATCATAGTTTGTTACTATTTAATCATTTTCGCAATTTTTTAAATAACTTTAAAATTCTTATAGTTACTTTTAAAATAGCAGCGAAATTAATCCCACCGAGATAACGTCGCAGTGACGGTTTTTCTACGACGCGATATCTCATTCATCATCCTTTTACATATTTCGTGTGACATTTTTAAAGGTTTACTTAAAAGCGAGACACTGATGTAACGAAATCAGATTTTTTAAATAACTTAAAACAGTGTTTTTAAGATTAATTTGAATATTTTAATTTGGGTTGAGTGTGTAGCGTTTATGTTTAAGACGCGACATCTTGGAAAAGCAATGTTCTATCCAGGCTTTAGAGTGGATCAGGAATAATAATAATAAGTGTTAAATATTCAATGCCCTCATTACGATATTATCCTGTGGCGGTGGTCCGGAACCAAACAATAATAAGCTCAAGCACATCCAGAGTGGAACACATGCTTGCACCCTGCATGATCAACACAAAAATCTGCCCCTAACAAGAATCAAACTCGAAACTTTAATTTAAAAAAAAATTGTTTTTTTTTACAGATAATTGTTTTCTGCTTTATATATTGAAGGAATATTTCAGTTGATTAGCAAGCAATAAATAAGTTACTGGAGTCTACGACAATGGACCTGGATTCCACTTAAGCTGTGATCTGTCCAATTATTCTTGTATACGACATTGAATCAGGAACGAAGAGAACTGGAGAAGAACTAAAGTCACCATCATAGGTCAAAATATATCGAATCTTATATTGGGCTCATAGCTCAACGGACTAATCGACTTTGGAGTCTACTTTTCGAATTCAAAATAATAAGAACACATATCAATTACATAACAAAACTGTTTATCGACCACTATATATGCATAATGTACATAGATTCTTTCTTTTTTATAATTGACTAAAATTACTTTATTAAGTACATAGCAAATTATAAATTTTCTAAGGCTTTACATAGAGTAACAATTTTATTGCAAGGTATTTTTCAACCATAAAACGTAGGCCTATAAAATATCAGCTTACAACGTATAACATTTCAAATATATGGTTAAATAGTTGTATTTGACCAGGTCAAACACAAACGGATTTGAATTGGTAGCAAGATTGCCTTTAGCCTCAGCGGTAGTGGGTTCGATACCCACTTGGGGCGGGTGTTTGCATTAATCTGACAATATCTGTTTCGGTCTGGGCGTTTGTCCTCGTGGGTCTCCCTGCCGTGCCTCGGAGACCACGTAAAGCTGTTGGTCCCCGTTGCTAACAACTAACCCGTTGTTAAAAACATCTGGTAATAATCGTTAAATCTTGATTAGTAATTTGCTCTTATCTGATGGGTTATCCGGTTCGCCCGTAGGGTTACTCGGGTCGGATGGCAATCCTTCTGTGTAAAAGTTAGTAGCCTGAGAGGCCCTGGGTAGACGTCGATAAAATGATATTATATTATTAAAGATAAAACTACTACAAGTAATTATTCAAATATTCGATAAATTCAAATGGAAGGTAATTTTGTTCCACGATAATTCCTGGAACGGATAAATATTCGTGTAGGCGTTGATTGGTAGAATTATGTTTTGAGGAACGCAATTGCATTAGCTAATGCACCGGCTATGAAGATGAGTATCAAAGTTTGAAGATATAGGTGTACTGAAAGTGGTTTGAAATTATTACATGAAATCTTTACTATATTTGTTTTTTTATGTTACTAAGTTGGCAAGCAAGCATACAACCTACCTGATGGTAAGCGGTTATCGTAACCTATGAGCGCTTGCAACGGCTTTCATTTGTAGGTGTCACTCACGCGTTGATAAATTCACGATATTGGTTCTTAAATCTCTTTTGCCCAGTAATTTCACTAGCTATATTGCTTTTCAAACCGAAACACAGTATACTGTTTGGCGGTAGAATAACTGACACTGCGGTGGTACCTACCTAGCCGGCCTCTTACAATAAAATGATCAATTAATGAGGATAAACATACTTACCAAGGTTTGGCTTCCAATAAGTGTTTCGTTACCATTACTTTTAAGACTTTGCAAGATATAATTTAAGGTTCACTTCTAGACGATCTATGGTGCTGGCAACCGCATTAGCCGACTACCAACCAAATAATGTTCTGTTATGGTCGAGAATTTTCGAATTTCGTGTAATTGTGATTTACTCGTTGCAACGGATTTGATATAAGCGATAAAGTTATCGCAAATCAACGGTGTTTTGAAAGGTTGGGCTGTTTTCAGTAAATTTTGGAATGATTAGGTTATTCGTGGGTAAGTTTCTGAATGATTCACGGAATGCTGAAACATGAACAAGAATGAACTGCAAACATAAATTTCAACACTATATCTATCTTTGTATATAAATAATAATTAATGTTTGTATGTTTGTCCTCTTTTTGCCTTTTTTAAACCATTGATCCGCGAAAGTTCTTGGGCTACAAAGAAATCAAAACTATTCTTTTACGTAGCAATGTAATCGTAAATAAAATTTATGATATATTGAGGTTGAAAAGAATTAATCCAACATGGCTAATAGTTCAAGAAAAACATAAATTCTACTATATTACCACCTTATATTAAGCTAAATAAAAAGTACTATGAACTGGTGAAATAAGCCAACCTTATTAACGCAGCTTAAAAATACATTCGTAAAGAGGCGAATGAAATGGTTTCCATCAGAATTATTGTAGCAAATGAAGCAGCCATAATTCGTGTCAAATTGGCATGCCAATTATACATTCTGCGGTAAAGTAATAGCCACAACATACCATATGAACGCTTCATAATACTAGAGAACAAATTGCCAGCGTTTCTACGATGTTGTATAAAAATTGTTAAACTGTATGAATGATTAATGTAAGTTTTAGTTTCCTTTATTTGATAAAACTGATATTTAACAGCACGTTTTTAAATAGAAGAGTCTTCTTCTTCCTAGCATTACTCCCGGTATTATATTGCCTACCCAGGGTTTGTTTATTACTCTTATTTTGATTTGACTGATTAATAGTTTTTGCACAGAGCGATTACATCTGTGTAACTTATTGGATAAGAGCAAATTACCTATCAAGAGTTAATGATTATTATCAGATGTTACGTGTTGACAAGCGGGATCGACAGCTTAACGTGCTCTTCGAGGCACAGTGGGCAGATCCACAAGGACAAACGCCCAGACCGAAACAGATATTGGTAAGATCAGTACAAACATTGCTTATTAAACCCGCCACCGAGACTAAAGGCAGACTTGCAACAACGGTCGTAACTTATAGAAAAGAAGTGTATAACTAAGCAACCACTTAAACAAATCATAGTAAAGAGGTTTTCTTATATATTATGGTATAAAATGGTAGGTACTGTTTATATCCCACTACTGGACAAAGGCTTCAAAGTCCAAGAATGTATTTGAAGACATGCAGGTTTCCATAGAAGGTTTACTTGAATATTAAGCACGTTAGGACACATTCGAAGCACTTAAAACCCATAGGTGCTTGCTCGGATTTAAATATGTAATCTTGAGTACGTTAAAGTGTATGTACTGTCTAGATACATATTATATCTTTAAACAAACTGTAGCAAGAAATTCTATTGAAGAATATCAAATATGTACCGAAAAGTTTGCTGAGATTTTCATCGTTAGCAAGTGATGAATTTAAGAAATAGGATAGAAATAAAATAGAATGAATAAAGCTATGTTTAGTTAAATTGATTAAGAAATCGGTTTCGATATCGGTCAATAGGCGCCTCAGATTGTTTCATATTTCGCGAGGCATGTATGTTTATCCTATTAATAGTCTTAACGCAATATTAGTGTTAGGAAATGAGATCACGACCGCTTTCAATCAGTCTTAGCTCGAATGATTATGCTTAGCAATTTCCTTTTTCACATAAAACAGCGTGTTCTATTTTCCGATGTAAGATAACGTAAGCAATGTTTTTACTTTTTATTATGATATAAAGCACGTAGTGTTAGTATATTCATAATCTAAATAAATCATTAATTATATTGTTGATTTTAACAAAATAGGTTATGTATCGTATGCATATAAAAATCCTAGACTTACAGATTTTCGGTTTTCGGTCTGTTCGTTTTTTAGATAATTTGCTGACTGCATTGGAACTTTTTGTCGGCGTAAGTATATTACTAAAATAAATCTATATATTCAGTACCCCGAGATCGAAAAGCCACATATCTGGAGGCACGGCAGTCCCCGCCAAGTCGAGCAAAAAAGCGGCACGGCCGTACTATCCTTTTCTCGAAGCACTTCAGGCCATTTTCTACGCTCTATAACTTGATTGTGGAAAAAGCTATAAGCTTGAATTTTCAGTAACCGAGCAGGCATTATATAAACACGGTATATTTCAAATTTCATTCAATTTGAACCAGTAGTTTTAGAATTATAACTAGTCAAATTCCTTAATTATGTCACTCACTGACTGACCGATCATCAAAACTTTAAGGCACTTCTAGCAGACATGGAAGCTTCAAATTTAGAATATAATTAGTGTTTAGTGTATAAATAAAGGAAAAATTAAAATACTTTGTAATATCGATCCAGTTTTCTAGATACACCAACTGCATAAATAACTTTGTAATCCTATATAAATGTATAAAATTACAAAGTTACATTTACAGTTAATAAATCAATGTACATGTATAGTACCTAGATGGGTACCTAGATCATATACGATTAAATTCAAGAAGTGGGTAGAAAAAATTAGGACTTTCTACAAAAGGTATGAGATCCCATTAAAAACATAAAATGTAAAAAAAATCCTGAGTCACTAAAGTATTTGCATGAGTAGAATAAGTTGCCGTACAACTGCCAAGTTTTAGGCGTAGTTATACATGAGATCTCACACAAACAAAAATTAATTTGACTAATACAAATATCTGCAGAAATCTAGCCCACAACCAATATACAAGATAAATCTAACTCTCCTGTAATTTTATTTAAGTATTCAAAACATAATCGTATACATTTAAATTCAATTTAACATACACGTTATATTTTTATAATGAAACATTTAAATTACAACGAAATACAATATGCATTTAATGGCCATAAAATTTCAATGGGACACAGTCTGCGCCGAATTAAAGCTGAAAAGCTATTTCGCTTAAACCGTTACGGAAGCGATACGCCATGTGTAAAAAATAAATATAGGAATAATTCGGACCAATTGAATGGTTGAAAAAATTTGTTCGCACGCGTCGATTCGCATTAACGTATGTAAATGATACAAAATGGCTTGCCACAGTGACGCCATCTGCGACTTGTTTGTTCTGTGATGGAAAGAGATGGAATGCCTTATATTTAAAAAAATCTATGAAAATTCAAATTTGTACCCCATACTCTACATACAAGTCTATGTTTTTAAGGTAGTAGAGCCATGCTTCTTTCAGCACAAAAGGGCCGGCCCGACCGGAGAAGTACTACCCTCTCACAGAAAATCGGCGTCAAGTAACAGTATCATTAGGTACTGTTGCGTTTCGTGCGATGAGTGAGAGCGCTGCAGGCCCAATCTCCCACCCCTCCGTTCCCTTCCTTTTTTCCTCTTCTCATCCCGCCCCTCCTGTTCCTTGCAACGCGCTTGTGATACTTCAAGTATCGCAAGCGTTCATTGGTTGCGGTGACTGCATACCATCAGGCGGACCTTATGCGTGTTTACCAACCGTTGACAAGACATAAAAAAATTTAATTGTATTTATCTGATGCTGATTTAAAACTAAATAAAAGTCAATATCATACCAACTTGACTGCACAAAAAATATTTCCTATAAAGAAAATGATGGTTTTTAATGCATCATTCTGCTTTCCTACTTAACACGTAAACAGAATATGATGCTATATTTATGTTTCTATTAAGAGTATTGCTATAAAATATTCTCAGAAACGGTGGAATTTTTTCCCTACTATAATCCATTAGACAAACGAGGTCTGAGCAAACAGAACAATGAAAATAATGGAATCCAATGACTAATCGACACCGCATCTGCTGCAACGCTGCCGTTTTAAGTAATACCAACGATAAATTGCAATTTTAATGTGCCTTTTACTAAATATGAATAAAACTGACCTAAAAAAATAACATTTTAATAACTCAAGTACAGAAATTACCTTGCTAATTTAAATCAAATGGGCAAAATACAGCTTTTCATAACCAAGCGTTTGACGCGCTTGCTTAATGATAAGCGATTGCAGTACACCGTGATTGTTTATCTATAGCATCGGAGGTATTAACGTGCATTGTCACCTTGTATGAGGGAAGGAATGTCGAGGAGAGAAGGAAAGTGGAGGAGAGATAAGTGGTGGTGGTAGCTTAGTTCTCAAAATCCCTTTAATTCCGACAACAGCAAGGTGTAAGTTATTACAAAAAGAAATAAGTTTGAAAAAATCAACTAGATTTTTTTCCAATTATTTACTAAGAAATAGGAGTCGTTGAATTAACTTGCTCTCCCTTTTTAAATAGAATTTTATACATACAAATTGGAAGCCGATGAATTGAGGCTTACCTTTTTAATTCATTACAACCCTTGTCATTGAAAGTAAAATGTAAAAGTAATAAAAGGAAACAGGCTGCATTGAATAGGCCTTAAGTATATCGGTTGAGAAATAAATATAAAAACATTTAAGGCTACGTTCTCTCTTACTCGTTTAACGATGTCTGCGCACCACTATGCATGCATGTATACATGCGTGTGGGAGTGTGTCTAACTATCTTGTATGCACGCTGGTTAAATTGCTTAATAAATTAGATGTAGTATATAATTACTATATTGTTTTGTTTTTTCTCTTCGTTGAAGATATAGGGCGGTTACAGACTGGCGTTTTTTTTCGTGCGTATACGATCGTTTTGGCATACGTGCTTATACGAGCTTATAAGGGCATCAAAGCTAGGATGAGTTGCCCGTGTGGTTTAAGGCGAGCGTATACGCACCTACAAACGCTTCGAAAAACAAGGTCAAACCACCCATATGCTTTATAACTAATAATTACGGTTTTCACATAAAATAACGAATTAACTTTAATACAGCTGCTGTAAGAACTATAAATAAGAAATAAAAAAGAAATATTCATATTAACTATTGAAACTGTATTCACGATTAAAATAAAACCCATGAATGAAACTACAAAGCCAAAAGATAAGAATACTCAAAAGCGCCTGCAATTATTACGATAGCATGCATACTTCATCTGCTGTTCAGGTTCGTTTTCGTTAAACCATTTCGTGAGTGTTCACGCTTTTCAATTCGAAAATTCTTTTATCATTGGCTGCCTCATTCATACGATCCTTTATTTTTCCTCAGTCGCTCCAATATCCCCGCAGGTCATGTTATTACCATAAAGATATTTTATGTCTTCTATGCAAAATTGTAGCAAAATAAAATACCAGGTTTACAACACTTACCTCACATTATAGAGAAAGAGTTAATTTCTAAAATTAGACCAAATTGTAACAAGTTCTAAGTGACTGCTTTAATAACAGACTACATCTTTAATTTTAAAACTTTTGTTGCTTTGTTTTATAATATAAACTACATTATGAAGATACTTTATCTCCGCAGCATCGAATCTACCTTATCTAATAAAAGTAGAAAAATTTTGATTCGATTCCATACAAGTCTATATTTCTCATATTACTTTACATAGTCCCCTAAATTTAACATTTTCTAACTTAAAAAAAATTAAGATATTATTTAAAAAAAGAAATCGTAGACCACTTATCTTATTAAAATATTTAATAAATAATAAAGTATTTTCTAAAAAACTGTTTTTGAGTAATAATAAAATACAGCCTTTATAAGTAATTCCATCATACCTAAAAAGATTGAGAGCTAAAAATTCAATTTCTATCACTCCTACAATCTGAACACCTTCAAACTTGGTCTAGTTTTCCCACAAAAACAAGTTAAGTGAAACGACATTTTTTCGCCGTCTCTTCAAACAAAATTTTTATTTGAACCGCGCGCTCCGACAAAAGAAACAAAAATGGTCCGTGAACACTCTGAATTATTAATGTTATTGTAGAGAGATTCTTGGGAAGCATTTTCTGTATTATTTTCATTATTATCCGACTTAAATGAAGACCGAGGTAATAATTCTGTCTTGGAGGAAAATACAGTTTTGCGTTATTATTTTTAAGGGTAGCGATTATTTTTAGAAAACTTTAGAATTTTTCGGCAAAACAATGGAGGAACGGTTTTTCATTGTAACATTTTTCTGGCAAAGCACTGTATTTAGTTTTCTGAAATGTAAAATTTTATAGAAAAGATCTTTTATCATAATTATACGCCTTAATTTTACGTCAAAATTATTAAGAACAATGGAGCTTAAAATTAAAATGTAAGCCCATTTTATAACAGTTTATGTATTTACGACAAATGACATTCCTTACTGTTAGCCGATAATTAATATATAGTAGCTGTTACCCGCGGCTATGCCTGCGTGATGCCTGAAATTGATTTTTAATGAGACGCCTATAAAGCAATACAGAAATAAATGGTTTCCCATACAAACTATCAACCCCCTTTTCACTCCATTAAGGATTTATTTTTACGACAAAAAGTATGGTGTAGTCCCTATCATACATGTCCAAAAATTCATCTTAGATCGATTCAGCAGTTTAGGTGTGAAAGCGTACCAAACCATCAAACTCAATTTCTCATTTCTAATATTAGTACGATTACTTAAGATATTTTAAATTAAATTAAATTAATAATACATTAGCATAGATCAAATTAATAGGTTCTGTGGTGAAAAAAATATAAATAAAGATAAAAAATCAACTATGAAATATTACACAATATTTTTGTTCATTATTCCTCAGGTTTATTCTCGCAAAACCTACGTCACAAACTAGGCAATGGCCTATATTTAATACTAAATTATTCATAGCTCCGTAGGCATCGCTAAGTACCAGTCGGTCTACAATTTCACTGTAATATTGCGATTTGTTATTAGTATTATTAGCGTGGTGTGAAAATTATTATTTACATAGAATTTTTATCTAACCGACCTTTATAGCGGTTAGCAAATAAATGAGGAAAAAACTTTTGTATAAAATCACGTTAGAAATATGTGAGTAATGGGAACTATTACTCACATTCTTTAAAATGTGATTATTATATACCAGCCAGAACATGATTTCATCCCCTTAGGTCTAATTTTCAGAATTCATAAAAAACCTATTTCTTATATATATTTTTGGATAAAATAAGCTCTATACTCTTCGTAAAGGCTTCATTTAAGCTTGGTTTCATTAAGATCGAGCAAACGGATTAGTTGTGATAAGATAGGAAACAGAGAGAAATACTTTTACATTAATAAGGTTAAGGGTCGATTGAAGTTGTGATGCTTTACAACACGATGGTGACAAATAATATTAAGGCGGGTGCTGTTAAGTTGTCACCATATAACAAAAATGTACATATCACATATTATGTGCTGCAACCATTTAGCGAAAGGGTGAAGGTGGTGGGGTGAAGGACAACATTAGGGAACAGAGGTGAAAAGAAACAAGTCTCTGGCGCTCCCATTGAAAAAAAGGTACAAATACTGCTAATCGATCCATTTTTTTTTTTTTTTTTATGTTAGAAGTTGGCAAACAAGCATACGGCCCACGTGATGGTAAGTGGCTGCCGCAGCCTATGAGCGCTTGCAGCACCATTAGTAGGTGCCACTCACGCGTTGCCAACCTCGAGATATTGGTTCTTAAATCTCGTTCGCCCAGTAATTTCACTAGCGTACAATGCCCTTCAAACCGGAACACAGTAGTACCTAAGCACTACTATTTGGCGGCAGAATATTGGACACTGCGGTGGTACCTACCTAGCCGGCCACCAGTGTGACTGATTGCACTGGTGGAATAATCTCTGCTGTGACAGAGGTTATCCCAACAGCGGGCGATGGGGTCGTCACATCCCGACGCCTTTCAAAACCATGTCGTAATTATGTTAGATAATATTTGTCTGGTCTAGTCGAAACATTCGTAGCAAGAGCAATAACATTCTTCTACGTCCTAGCATTATTCCCAGTATTTTTTATTTTAACCAGGGTCTGCTTATTATTCTTATCCGGAATTGACGGGTTACTACTTTTTACACAGAGCGATTGCCATCTGACCTCCGCAACCCTAAGGGCGAACCAGTAACTTCATTTGGATAAAACAATTTTACTTATCAAGAGTTAACGATTATTATCAGATGTTATGTGATAACAACCGGGACCGACAGCTTAACGTGCTCTCCGAGGCACGGAAAAGCAATAACATTTTAAATATTCAAAAAAGTTTGAGATTTTATTTTAATTTTAAATCATTGAGTAAATCCTTATAATTGTTGAAATAAACAATTCTGAAGTTCATTTCATATTTAGGTCAAATTGTATTAGTATATTCTGCCGTCTTGTAATATTATAATGTGAAGCAGTGGGAAGGTCCGGGTTTCACATCACACTTGATTACATATACATTACGCAAAATCTTGGGTTTCTTGGTTAGTAAAGGTTGATATTATGTAGGATTTCTTGATGAGTTGTAATTACTGATATTACATGCTACACTAATACCAGTACTAGCGTGATGATTGAATGAAACGTTTGACCATAATTTTGTCTTTTGTTTTTGTTAAAAAATATTCATGTATGTAACTTTCTCAGTCTACTGTTTTATTTTGAAGTTACGTACTTCTTTAGAAACTCCGTGAAAGGGAAAAAATATTGATACGGAATTGTTACGCTTGCTGGTTACGGAAGTTACGATTTTTTTTAAATTAATTTTTATAAGTAACAATAAATTGTCAGTTTAATATGGTAGTTCCTAGCTGCTTTTTGGAACGAACCGAATATGTAGTAACTTTTTATTGAATGAATAAATTATGAAATTAATGAATGAATGAGAAAAAGAGATTTATTAATTCATCTTCATTCATCCTTCCCCTCGCTCCCTCTTCTGCCATGCCTAGCTTAAGGTTATCGCATTGTTTTTTCTGATCTTATTAAAAAATCTAAACTACTTATAAACCGTACCACAGCTACAATACAAAAAAATAAACGAAAGCTTACGACAATTACGATTTCCAACTTAATATGTACAATGTAAGTACATATTTTATTTTCACTGAACCTCACCATTGTTATACAACGATAAACAGCCATTTAAATAAATAATCGTTTCAAAATTCAACCAACAACTCAACAATGGAGCAAGATTGCGACAAATAGCTTATAGGGTAACTTCTGTTCAAAATACAATGGCTACTCAAACTATTGAGTGGACGTAAAATACGTTGTAAGAATCATTACTGTAAATGATTATCGTATAAAATATTATTAAGTTTACAGAGACCTACGTAGTTCAATAAATGTTACTCGGTAAGGTGGTATGATCTATTGATTGCCCCGAAACCCCTTACATACTAAATTTCATGAAAACCATTGAAGCCGTTTCCGAGATTCACATGATATAATATGTTTTAATAATTGCTCGTTTTACACGAAATACAAGCAATATAGTCCCAGAAACTCTAGGAACATCAAACAGTTTTTAAATTTTATTCATTTAATATTATTCCAGCGAAAATTTTAATTTTTTTTATGTTAAATTTTTTTATCTTTATCCTCCTCTTTCTAAAATTTCTGTCTCTGCAATCCTAAAAAAAAATTCAACCTTTCTCAATCGCCAAAGATATCACGTAAAATACCGAAGACATGAAAGCTCCCATTTCACATCAGCTAAAACCGACAATTATATATAATATTATAAAAACATATCCATAATATAAAAAAAAATTGAATATACAGAAGAAGAGAATATAACTGTAAAGTATAACGACAGTTCATACTTTCTAAAATGCATTTGGAAAAAGTCTCATGTGAAACAGACGGTATACTAAATCTTAGGAAAAATAAAATTCCCAGTAAAGATTACAACCTACCGCCTCAGCTCAGCACTGAAAGCCGCTGTACCGTAAAGCTTAACTACTTATGGCGTAACCCTTTTCGGGAGTTAAACGTACACAATGGAACAAGCAAAGTTTCGCGAACAAACGGAACGACAAACAAATTTATCGTCTCAGGAGCGTGGATCTCTAAAAGCTACTGAAGTATTTGTTAGCTGAAAATGGTGGATTATAAATTCGACTACAAGTATACAGTGTTTAACATTAAATAGCATTTTATGAAATAAAATGTTGGGTTTAAGAATACATTTTCCACTCATTTTAAGACGAAAGACAATTTGGACTAGACTTGTAACTGACATCAACTAACTGTGGTATAGTACTTTATAAACACAATGCTAAAAATTAACGGGTAGACAACGCATAGTGAAATATGTGGAAGAAACTTCGACTATGAAACCAAACAAAATATATACAGTATAGTTATAGTTCAATGAAATTTCCTTTAAACGATAAATACAAATGATTAAAACACTGAAAATTAAAAAAATATATGTTATATTAAATAAGTACCTTCATAAATATTTAAAATGTCTGCCATTCATAATATTAACGCTATCTTCTTTATTAAATTAGGGAGTAAATTTTACTTCGAGACCAGTGAATCACGGTAACTGCCGAGCTTGTTACATATTTATGTTAAATAGCCTGGAATTCTTGTTTTGATACCTCGTAAGACTTACTTTAGCTTCAGCAAAATGTAGGCCGAGTACGACTAAGGGATTTGTTAAGTTTATCAGCTATAATTTGTAAAATGTCTGTCATATTATGATTATATGAAGCTGTAATGAAAACATACACAATTATATTTATGACAGACATTTTGAAGTTTTCACTTCATAAGTAACGCTGAGCGATTTATATGTTTTACAAATAAATATAATTTTATACATACAGAGAAGTAAAATTATAAAACAATAGGGAGTCATGTTCCACTCTTTGCCACCCCACTCCTTATCATCTCCTGCCACCCATTGCCGACCCATGCCACCACACTTGCAACCATTTCCCGACATATGCCTACTATTTTTAAGAAACGATGGGAATATTTAAAAATAAGACCGTTTTTAATCATTCTTGAAATCGATTAATAATATTTTGAACTATTTTGCAGTTAATTACAAATACATGCTATTAGTATTTAAGAAAATTTTATAATATTATTTATCGAAAGCAATATCAATTAAATAAATGATGAGAATAAATCAATAACTTTATACTTAAATGATCCGTTACAATAAATTTATTTTATGAGTAACAGAAATAAAATATATTTTCAATAAGAAAACAACTTAGTATTCAGAGAAAATTCGCTAAAATGGAACGAGAAGACGTCCACGTAATTGTATTACGAGATTTCGTGTCTAATTTGTGTATACGAAGAATAACGAATAAAAAGTTTTCCTTTTGAAGTACACAGCTTTATGTTGAATAATATTTTTCTTATTTTTAACTAACGACGCTCTGCGGTACCACCCGCATGTTTTTATAAATGTACCAATATTATATCGTGTCTTTGAGTAATTCTACAACATAGCTAACTGCTGTTGTCCATCCAAAAAAAAGAAAAAATTTACAGGTCAATTTTTTTATGTTTAAAAAAGGTTACTATTAAAATGTCAGTTTTAACTTAAGAACTATTTCCTTTTTCATCGATTTCAAAAGGAATTTGTTAGTGTCGCTGTGTCGTTACTTGAACCGGCAAAAGAAACCATCAGTTTCTTTTTGTCTAATAGAGCTTACTTTCAAAATTGTGCCACATAAATACATATAAATTTTATGATTCCGGATTCTGAATATTCATGTAATGAATGTGATTGGAAATCCTTAAAGTAAAGTGCTAATTACACTATTTTTTTTTTCAATTGTTTTAAAAACTCAAAGTAGCACTGCGATGTAATTAACTATCGTAGTACTTAAAAATTTAAATTTGACTTCAATTTAATTTTACACATTCTTTTATGTTGGATTTGTAAAAAATTGGGTCAAATTAGGTACTACTAGAGTCTTAACATAATTTTTCTGACCCTTTTTGTCACTTAAAACCTAATAGCTAAAAGCAGCCGCCACGCGAGCTGTCACTTAAATTTGGATTAGTAGACGTTTCATTTTAACGAGTGATAATGTGAATACAGGTTTGTTTTGTGAAAATAATTTTATAGTTTTAATCCAACCTTAAAAAGGAAGATTCTCTGTATACAGGTCCTTCTTCTATTTAATTTTTTTTTGATAAAGAAACATCAAAAATAATACACAAACTAAGTTCAGGATATCGCATTTATAGGCTAACTTCTGCCGGCTATACTTGAATAATAGGTATATCAAAAATATCAATGCTAAAAATACCTTCAAGAGTCACTCCATATAAATTCTGTAATAAGATCAAGAACTCTGGTGGAGGGATGGAGAGCGAAAATTCTCAGTTTGGTCGTTTTAATCTGTTTTTATTTTTTTAATTAGTCCAATTTTATTATAATCTTATTTTATTTGATTTTCGAATTATTTTTAAATGAATATATCTTAACACAAATTATCAGTATTAAACAATAAATAATAATAAATAAACGCTACACACTCAACGGCCCCCATTAGGATAATTATATCCTGTGTCGGTATTCTACAATGAATGTAATGTTCTAATAATATTATACAGTATTTTAAATAATTATTACTGTATATTATGGTTCACTAAAAAATTTATAAAATATAAAATATGAACGGGCACAACCGAACATTTCAGAAATAAAAAACGAAGATGTGTATTGATTTGTTTAATTTACTTTTTTTAAATATTAAATAGTTCAACGTCCTAGCGGGTCAGATTAAAGAGTCGCTTTAGAGGGTTGTTTATGAACTTGCATATTGCATACAGACGGCGACGAGGCAGACTTTTAAGCTAATGGACTAAGCAACTTCTGAGTTGTAACGATCTTTACTCAGAGCTAATGTTGCTTTACAAAATGCCTCGCAAATGGTTCCTCCCACTAAAACAGTTATGAGACACTGAGGGATGAAACATTATGCACGCCGCATTGCATTATTTCGGCAATCTTTTTATACCGAGGTTTTTTCGTATTAAAATTTTAATACCTTTTATGATGTAAAGTTTTTTTATATATATTATATGTATTTTTATTATTTGAAGATTACCGAATATGGTAAATTTATATTTAGAACACAATTTAAGTAATAAGTAAAAATAAATTTTGATCATTCACAACAAATCTTCAGTAAGTAATTATTTTAAGATACTTAGCTAAGTAAAATAAATAATAATGGCAATTGTTATAGCTGAAAAATAAATTAACACTCAACCCTCACAGTGTAACTAAGAATGCCTTTGAACATTTTCCACAGCGCAATAACAGTGTACAAGCTTTTTCAAACATTTCAAACACTACCCTACGTGGAACCAAGATTTTATAAAATTGTTAATATTTCATTTCGATGCTTAGCAATTGGTGTGGGCGAATGGGCCTCCGGTACTCTTACTCATCACACGAAATGTAACAGTAGTGATACTGTTACTTGACGCCGATTTTCTTTGACTTACTATCTGTACTTTCCCAGTCGACTCGGCCCATTTGTGTTATATATTATACCAATAGACGTACACCGATTTATGCTTGTTTCCTTTTCCTTGACCTCTCAAAGGTTTTTGATTTGGTTTGCTATGATATCTTATGGGAAAAATTAAAAAGTATATTAATGCCTGAAGAGCTGATACAAATTTTTAAGTACTGGTATCTAAATCAGATCAATGTCGTACGGTGGTCAGACGAAGTGTCAAAACCTTACAGGTTGGAGTGTGGAGTAACGCAGGGAGGTTTGACCTCTCCGAAGCTCTTCAATCTGTATGTGAACGCCTTGATAGAACACTCATGTCGGTTGCCATATCGACGGAATCTGTGACAATAATATCAGTTATGCAGATGCTATGGTGCTGTTGAGTGCTTCGGTTTGTGGGTTGTCCAGGCTATTGAGTATATGCGAGAAATATTTGCTTAGTCATGGTTTGCTCTATAATACTAAGTGCTACTTATCTATTTTGGCAGGTTATTCTTTAATTTTGATAAATTATTTTTAAGTTTTATTTTAAGAAAGTAGTTTTAGTATGAATCCATATAAAGTAAGTATTGACTCAGTTGAACGTATTTACCGAAACCAAGAGTAAGTTCCTAATCGAACTTAGCATGAACTAGGAAACTTACTGAACTATTCCTCGGTCTTAGCGTTCCGGCTGTGTGTCATGTGCTTGACAGCTATCTTGGGTATATGAAATTAAGTAATTCAATCAAACGCTTACATTTATAGTTTTAATATGTGTCCTGGCAAAAGCACTTATGGTACTGCTAAATAACAAGAATTTCTAAATAAAAAAAATCAATAATATTACCAAAAATAATTAAAAGTTATTTTATTCAAAATATAAAATATTAATTATTGAAAAAATCATAAGATTAAAAGATTTTCATAGAGCAAACGATTTTTATTCCAATGTCGATACAAGCACAGATAAGTCACGCGCAACGGTGTTAATGGCGTCAAGTAATAGTATCATTAAGTACTGTTGCGTTTCGTGCGATGAGTGAGAGCGCCGGCGGCCCAATCTCCCACCCCTTCTGTTCCTTTCCTTTTGTCCCTTCTCATCCCGTCCATCAATGCTCCCGTCCCGTCCCTCCCGTCTAATGCTCTTTAGGTTGGCAACGCGCATATGATACTTCAAGTGTCGCAACCGTTCAGAGGTTGCGGTGACTGCTTACCATCAGGCGGACCAAATGCTTGTTTGCCAACCGTTATGACATAAAATAAGTGTCTCCGGTTATAAGCTATAATAATATACATACATACATAATATAGTAAAAAATTCGACGTCATCAAGCAGAAATCTGTTGAGAAAAATCTATATGCTACTTTTATGGGAACATTGTTTTAATTTCCAGAATGGATACAATACTGTTAGGAATAATGTTGGAGGTAGATGAAAAAAGAAGAAACGAAAGTATAAAACATCGTGCACCGAATACTACGGGCTTTTCTCTTTTGTAAATCTCGTTCTGAGCGGACGTATATTTGATTTAACTTATATTTGATACCTTATTTAAAGTTATTATGTAAAAGTGTTGAATATTTTTAATGATATAGAAAAGCTAGAAGATCTATTAAAAGTCTACTCACTTCTGATTCCTAAAGTATACTCATCTAACCAACGCGCAACGCTATTATTTTATATTAAGTAAAAAGGTACTTATTATAAACAAACATGAAAGTAAAGAAAATATAATCAAAAGATCACCTATAATTACTAGACTAGCTGTGACCGCGGCTTCAGACCGCCCTGTTCAACCAACTAACCGCATCTTGTCGCCCGCCTGCACTTTCTTTCTTATTACTGCTTCTATGTATCGTATCGTGATGTAATATAGCCTATAAGCCTTCCTCAAGAAATGTTCTATCAAATGCAAAAAGAAACACATTCAGCGCGTTCAACCAAACAAACAGACTCTTAATACTATTGGTATAGATATAAAACGATAGGATCAAAAAGCTAGGTGTGATGTTCTATATATGGAGTGGTGAGTTTTAATGGGCAAAAACGAGGTGTGGTTGGAACAGTGCAATTTGCGGTTAGATGACAGTGCACGCAAACTTCAAGCCTTTCCGATCGACTTGTTACTGGCAAAGGTTTGTGGGAGCTAATTTGTTTGAACCAAAAACTAAACGAACTAGAGTTAAGCTAGTGTAGCATCAGCAAGGTTTAAATGCTACAATTTAATTGATCCGTAAAAAACAACTAACCAACTTATGTTACTTAACTGGGTTATTATTCGTATACAATCTGGATAAAATCGTGTTATTCAAGAATTCAGCTTAGAGTAATAAACGCAAACATTAATATACGAGTATCTAAATCTAAGCCATAATGATGGTTAATTTAAAATATTTTATCTATTTTGATCATCCAAACGATATGTAAACAGAATTAGCGTATTAATCAACATCTATTGACATTCATTGTATATTCGGCCAATCAATTTTAGCATTTACGCGAATGGCATTTAGTACTATTTTAGTATTATTGTTTTATCATAATGAAACTTTATTAATACGCTCCGTACATTTTAGGCTTCAATTCGCATAATAACGACAAACTAATATTTGTCATACTATCCTAATGCTTCTAATGCAGCAGGAATTGTGTTGGAAATATACATAATTTTATGTAATAAGTTTAATATTTCATTAGTTATGAATATTGAATACAAATGGAAAACATTTCGTCAATTTCAATGAAGTTTACATATTATTTGGACTTTAAAAAATGCTTTCAACTTAAAGTGCCCAAGTTTTAAAATTTTCGCTCTTGTGCGGTTACAAAAATAATGTAAGTGCAGTGATAGCAAGTGATATACTGCTATATTTTCAGGAGTTATTTCCATATTCCTTGATCCAAAAATTATAAAATTCATATGGGAATGATTAGTAAATATGCCCGGCAATCAAAATTAATACAAGCAAAATAAGAACCTCCTCTTTCTACGGTTAAAAATATATTAATCGTTATAAAAAATAATACTTTCGATTTAAGAAAGAACAATTTAGATATAGGTACAATATTATTAGTCAAAACCATAAAAAAAATCGTTGAAAAACTTAATACCGACTTGAAATAAAATCTGAAAGGTTAAGACATCAAAATGCTAAGTGAAATAGTCAAATTCTGGGATATTCAAAGCTAGTTAAAGTCGGATTTACGCCGGCGTTCAACTGAATCCATAAAGGCTAAATTGTGCAATGCAAAACAGTTTATAGGGCACCTTCTCACCTATTATCTTGTTAACATTATTATTTCAAGCTTGTACTTAACGTCAGAAGATTCCCAAAATTATTCTGTTCGTTTCGAAAGACGTGTGCCTCATCAGTTCCGCAATCTAATGCAAAATCTACCTCAGCATTATATTAAAAGTTTGAGAACATATTTTAACAATATTCTATACAGACGAGCAAGAATTGTTCCCGAGAGACTTTGGTACAGCATCGGAGTTTTCCAAACGACTTGCAAGTTGCCGAATATAGCGACACTTTCGGTTTGAAAAGAAGAGAGTGGTTGTTTTACATTTTGCTTCACCTGCGAAAATATTCTTTGTTTTGTGCGATCTAGTGGAATTTCATATGGCTTTGTTTTGATCTTGGAATACCAGCCTTTGTTGAAATATCAGCAATAATGTGACAGTATCTCAATTGAAATTGTTTGGAAGTGAATATTTTTATGAAATAGCAAAAATGCATGTAACTGTATCGACCGGAGACATACTACTTCCTCTCAGAATATGTGAAGTAATGAGATTCGTATTGTGGCGTTGCGATATTTGGGAAACTTATATCTAAGCTGGCGATTTGGCTTTCTTCATTTTAGGAGCCAGCGTACTTCTTCTGGAGTTCCAGTGAAAGGAGGCAACTTAATTACTTTTTATTCAGACAGGCTGTAAGCTGTAAGCCTGTTAGCCATTGTGGTATTAGAAATATATGTTCTTTTACTTCTTGATAACTTCACCTAACATTATGCTTAAAATGAATAGAATACACCGTTTCTTGCTCATCCATAAAATTCAGGACAAGTTCTCGATACTTCTTAGTTGTTACGGACTTTTGGCTCGGTCAAGTGGGACTTTCGCAAGACGTGAGAATTCATATAAAGACAAAAGTTTCAAGTTGGCTGATGCTAGAAATCGATAAGTGCCTGATTTTTTTTTTCACGAAAATTCGGTTAAAGCTTAGGGATCGGTTGACCCAGCAAATTCCGAGACAAAACAAGTGATAACAAAACTACGACAATACGTTAACATGGCCGAAAGGTTATTTAAGGTCGAACTCAATACTTACAATAGATTTAATACTTTTTGTTATAGCTATGAGCCAAACAAAGTAAACTTCTTTTTGGAAGTGGTAATTGGTGGATTTTATGTGTGAAAGCTGACTAACCGGAAAAAGTTATAGTTGCGTATTTACTTATTACTTAAGAATTTGATATACAAAAAGTGCTAAAAAGAAATCGTCAATGAAAAGTATGGATGGTATTATGCCACACCTCAGCATTTTGCCGATTGCTATCGGCTCGCTTATTTCGGGATAGTGTTTTATGATCGTATTAAGTCTTCGATCCAAATTGGGCCCGCCTTTATTACCAAACACATAAAGATGATGGAAAATTCCGCCTAAATTTATTTCTCACGGGCACGTTTTCGCTAAATTGATAAATATCGAAAATTATGTTGAATACTAAAATGTTTATTCAAATATAAGTTAATATTTATTATTGTGTATAATCCAAATCTTACTTAGATTTATTATTGTTAAATTTGAAATTAATCGTGTCAATTTTGGTAGGATATTTATTTTAAATATTATATTAATTTAAAAAATCATTAATCGTTTTCATAGTTTTAACATTTTCAATAAAGTGCACTACTTAAAATTCTTATAAAAATGGGTATGTAATATTTGATCGTACTATTGTAAGAATAAACATGATATAAAGCAAGCAAGACCGAATACGTATGGTATACTTATATATCAGAAGAGGCAAAGTTCCTTAAGCCTGCATTAGAGCAATAAAGATAGCGAGATATTTTATGACGATTTTATGTGTATCCCGCGGGATGTTTATTTATCATTTTATAGGCGTCTAGCTCAAGATCTAGGGAAGGACACGGGAATATTTTTATTTAGCATATGAATTAGTTTGCCAAAGACATTCCAGAAACTTTCCGCATAAACTCGATGTCGGAATAAATTTGCTTTTTATGGCAAAGAAAACATTAAGAATTTTTACTTTTAATGTATATTAATAACTAGATGTGTCCGCGGCTTCACTACAATTTTACGCCAAATTGCAAGTGCAGACGTCCTGTTGTTCGTTGTTAACAATCCCGCAGGAACCTAACATTTTTCTAGACCTAAACCCTGTGTTAATCCGGTAATAACCTATTATAAGTGCTAAACCTCAACCGAATCCGTATAGCCGTTTTAACATGTTTAAGTAAAATGCATCCAAATATAGAAACAATAAAATCTTCTATATTTATTATTTACTAGATTCTGCTCATGAATTCAATCATAATCAAGAAACTTTGAATATTGAATCAAGATTCTTTGATCCCCTATTTCACCCTTCAAATTTTTTTTCACAACTAAAAGTATGTCTATAACGGTCTGCATGAACCCATCTATAAATGTTCAAGATTTCATCATAATCGGTTGAGCGGTTTAAACCGCAACGCTTAAGTGTGACATTTTTACAAACAAACAAACTCACTTTCACATTCATAATATTAGCTTAAATAGTAGTAA
The DNA here is from genome assembly GCA_023373885.1 of Hestina assimilis. Taxonomy (NCBI): domain Eukaryota; kingdom Metazoa; phylum Arthropoda; class Insecta; order Lepidoptera; family Nymphalidae; genus Hestina; species Hestina assimilis. The sequence goes on along the minus strand of CM041747.1, from coordinate 8,096,212 downwards.
GATTCCTTGTATAGTTTTAGGTAACTACTATTCAAAGGTCGTCTTATTACAACAAAGCAGATTTAATACGAATTAACACCTGCCCTCAAGACCCTATAAATTTGAAACAATAACTTTCTGGGTTAAAACGATCTTATGAAGGAGTATAAGCACGAGGAAGTGTTAAAGATAATACAATATAATAGTTATAACGCGGACTAACTTAGCTGCATAATGTCCGACGTGTTTAATACTGACTAATATTACTCCTTTATAAATCTGACTAAATATATTTGGGTTTAAGGTAAAGGTTTTAGTAGTAGTACGAGTAGAGCCATGTTTTCCTCTCTTGTTGTGCCTCTCACAGAAAATCGGTGTAAAGTGACAGTATCAGTACTTTTGCGTTTGCGATGAGTGAGAGCGCCGGAGGCCCATTCTCCCACCCCTTCTATTCCCCTTCCTCCAATCCTTTGAGTTGGTAACGCGCACGTAATACTTCAAGTATCACATTTTAGGTGAACCGTATGCTTGTTTACCAACCGTAATGACATAAAAAGTACTTTATAATTGGTTCATAAAATTATATGATTAATAATATATCTTTATTTGCATATTTTACTAGACATAAATCTATCTTCTGAAATCATCCTCACATTCCTAATTGCCTTCACACAAAGCAGCTGTCGCTCTAGTTTTAACATGCATTTGAGTAGTACATTTTCAAAAGATTATACCCTGTCCTCAGCAAAACCCAGAGCTTAAGTACAAAGGTACTGGCGACCGTAATATAAGACTTGATTGCAATTATGTTACTTTTTAATGTTCAGTATAGTATGTAGATTATTGCTACATTGACGATCTTATGACGACGTTGTGGTGCAGTGCTAGCCAACCTGCCCTATGCGCCACAAGTCGCGGGTTCGATTCGATACCCCGAGTAGATGTTTGTATTGAACTGTTCTGAGAAATTGTTTGGACTGATCCCGCCGGTAGAATTTCATCATCGGACATCACGTCAAAATGCCACCCACCAATCCCACCCTTACCACCTCAATGTCTGGAAATCCAGGCGATTCAGAAAGCATCTTCCACGCACAACCACTCTTTGGAACCAGCTTCCGCTGGTGGTCTTTCAGAACCGACACAACTTGAGAACCTTCAAGAACAGAGCCTATTCCTTTCTTAAAGGTCTGCAACGCACCCGCATGCCCTCTGGTGTTGCAGATGTTCATGGACGGCGGTGATCATTTAACATCAGGTGAGCCTCTTGCTCATTTGCCACCTCTGATATAAAAAAAGACCATACTGGCATGTTTTTTTATCGGGGTGTGTCTTGTCGTCTCGTAACGTTGTCTTGTTCTTGTCATTGGGTGTGTTTTCGGACTGTGTATAACTATCCTAATGGAGGCCGTTGAGTGTGTTTATTTACTTATTTGATTTACTAAAAAAATTGTAATGTAGTTCGATTATGTCACATGTCGATTTTCGAGTTTTCCTATCCTAGCCATATACGTTTATGCAAATGTACAGAACGCCGGACACAATGGAGGATTGCGGCCGATCCAGTGCCAAACCGGCGCCAGAAATCAATTTACAAATTACCTGCTAAGGTTATTTACTTGGCTGTCCGAATATAAGTAGCTGACTGCCAAATGTGTAAGTTGATAGTTATTATCATCTTGTTTCTTGAGAATTTTCTTCGCCGAAGATAAATGTGTCTACGTCAAAGCGATTGTTAATGTAATAAGATTTTGGTCGCCTGCTCGCTTTCATTTCGTGGCTAACATAGAGTGAGAGTACTTCAGGTCATCTAATAAATATTGCCTTGTGACTTCACTAACAAACTATTATCATTTGATGATGATATCTTGTTGTATGAATACTTAATTTTAATATCACTATACAGTCTTCTATATATAGCCCAATGATCTACTGACGTACTTATGAGCGCGTCGGTAATTTTTGCTAATTGATTGACAAATTTTCTGTAAAAACAAATATAACAAAAATTCAACATATTCCAAAATAATTAACTGCACATCTTAATCAAACATTTTGAAACAATCACTGATACTAAATCTAGTGATGCAAAATTTATTGCGTACATCGAATAAATCCTACAGAGAGATGTATCTAGCAAAATGATCGGCAATGCATTTGAATGTACTTATATTGCACGTAATAGACTTGAACATGCGCCAAGGATGCATCAATTGATTATTGATATTGCAATTCTAAATTGGTTTCCAGCTACGAGCACGGAGAAAAGGATAAGCTTCTGATTCTCATCGGGGATTTATCAGTTCTCCTTTTCTGTTTGATTTTCTTAGACATTGTTTTGAGTTGTATTCGACTTACGGTATGTAATCTTGTCAAAGTTTAAACCTACTACAAGGACAAAACGCTTACTGGAAACTGGAGTTTTTAAGTTAGTCAATATAATTATAATGATAAGTAACAAAGCCTTCCTTTTTTCACATTATAAACGATTTTTAGTAACTGAATTATCAAGAGCTAACGATTATTATCAGTTGGTATGTGATTGCAACCGGGATGGACAGCTTAACGGGCTCTACGAGGTACGGTGGGGAAACCTACAACGACAAACGCCCATACCGAAACAAATATTTGTAAGACCAATAAAAACACCTGCTCCGAGCGGGAATTGAGCGGCCATCGTCCCTGCTCCGAGCGGGAATTAAGCGGCCATCGTCAAGGCTAAGGGCAGAATCGCTACAAACATGCGACACGGCATCATGGTAACTAATATAATATCTAACTGTTGTTCACTAGGCAGACGGCAGGTTTGATTATTGCCATGTTGTACTAACACATGATGTACCGCAGAGCTGCTCCGCTTCGGACAGAGCATTTGTTGTAATGTAAATAAAACTTCCACGTAAGCGCAGACCCTGCTAATGATATTATAGTAATATAATTAAATCTTCTGGTCCATTTTTAAACTAAAATATAAATGAATTTCGCTTCTATCTCATTATTTAAACAGAAAAGATAGAGTGATGCCCTTCTCGTTTGAGGTTATTCATCGTTACTCTCATAAAATAGTTTGCCGACAGGAATTTCTTTTGAGTAGCAAATAGCTCAAGGGAAAAATGTTTTTAGCTACACGATCCCTTGCGATACTGGGTTCCCTCGGCGGTTAATTAATTAGAACTTAGCGAAATGGACGTTATATTTATTACAAGCGCGCCTGCGTGCCTTCAATGAGTTTTTATTTCGCTACCAAGACCCGTGGGGCTACAGCAACGTTGTATTAAATATTGATAAAGATTTTTTTTAAATAGCTGTTAGTTAATGGAAAAACAATGTCTCAAGACATTTTTTGAATAAGAAGCTTCCATAAGAAGCTTAGTGTATTTGATAGTGTCAATATATTTTTAAACTATTATTGCTCTAAAAAGCTATTTCGCCTTAGGGTTGCAGAGGCCAAGATACAATCATTCTGTATAAAAACTAGTAACACGTCAAAACCGGATAGGAGTATAAGCAGACCCTGGGTTAGTATCCGGAATAATCCTAGGATAAAGAAGATTATTAATCTAAAAAAAATTAATGACGATTTTTAGAAAAAGTATTCTCTTAAGATAGATTCTAACAGTTTAAACATTGCAAAATAAAATCAAACATCAAAAACACAAATCTTACGACTGCAATCGGTATAACTTAACATTTCAATTAACTATGTAACATTTACTATAAATATATTTCTTTTTAACTTGGTTTGTTAAAATCCATCTGACTGATTATAGAATGTGCTAAAATATATTAAACACATAATATCATCGAAAAACATTATTACAAATTCTGTAATTTCTTTTTATGTGACAAAGTTGGTAAGCAAGCTTCGGACTCAACTGATGATAAGCGGTTGTCTTAGCCTATGAGCACTGAGAACATCATACATTTGTAGGTACCAATCACGCGTTGACAACCTCGAAATACGTCCTTAGCCGTGGTTCGGCTTCGCAGGAGGCACCCTAAGGACGGAATCAAATTTGAGCCCCCGTGAGGGCTGTCCCTTTATCACGGCTGAGTCTCAGTACTCGGCCCCTGCCCGGTGACGCTGTCAAGGCCAGTAGGGCCAACAGCAATACACATTCCAAAAAAAAAAAAAACCTTGAAATATTGGTTCCTAAATATCCTTTGCCCAGTAACTACACAGCTGACACTGTGGGGTACCTACCTAGCCAGTCTCTTGCAATAAAAAGCTTATCACTAGTATCAATACTAAAACCAATAAAACATTGGTACTTCAAATTACTGCCTGGTATATAATTCGTAAAACTAAAGATAAAAATAATAAAATCTGTAATATAAGTATTGTCAGACCAACGGCTATGAATGTGACGTGAAAACTCAGTGACCGAATGTAAATCGAGACTAGCACTAAGGATTTCTCTAGAAATTACGTAAAATTTCAATATTCTTTGGTCTGATTTAACCTGGCGTCAGCTTTGGGTCCTTTTGTCGTCGGAAAGAAGGATATAGGGCAGGTGTTTTCATCTGATGTCTAGAACTGGTAATAAAATCAAAAGAATATTATTGCAAAGTAAGTTCAGTAAAATCAATTTATAAAAAGCAAATATTATGATAAATATTACGAACACAAATACTTAAAATAGCGCCCAGAATAATACATATAATACATCTAAAAGAACCCAAAGCTATTGGTTTTTATATATATTAATTTTAGTAACTTCCAAACCTCGAATAACTCCAAGAGCGTGCAAAATAAATAGACATACTAATAACAAAACATTCGGTTCATACATAAATATATATACGTTATTACCCTTCATCTAGGACAGAAGGTAAACGATAAAACCATATTCACATAATTAACTTTTTGAATACTTAGAATAACAGCCTTTAAAAATAATTTCGTAAAAGCCTTAACGCCAAATAATGACGAAATTAGTACGTGAAATATTGTTAGTTGATCATAATAAAACAAAGTCTTACGTCTTGAAACTTTAGCTACGATCTCATATAACATATTTCTTTTAAATTTTAAAACATCTAGGCGTAAATCGGCAATGTAAAATGACCTTGAATGGCCAACGTTGATTGGTTGTCATAAACGCTCCTCCTATAGGCTTGTACGCCACACTGAACGCCCCACACCACCCGATTTTAAACGCTGCCAAGAGCTAAATAAATATACCTATATGTACATATAACATGGCTATAAAGGTCACTACAACTAAATGTAGAGCAATTTACAAAATAAGCTAACTATTAATTGTCCGCATCAAATTTGTTCCTGAAAATAAATTTTCGTGAAAAGGGTGAAGAAAATTATAAATAAATAAAAGTTACGTACTCAACGACCCCGTTAAGAACCACCGGGTTAAAACAGTTATACCAGGGTCATAGGTCCAAAAATAATCATTCAAATCAGAACACAAGTCGGTATGCATGGGCATTGAACCCGCGATAATTTTTTAAGGTCATTATCGCTAAGGTAGCATGGTCAAAAGTTCACCTGTCCCGGTCGGTTGGGTGTGTTTTCCCATTTTATTTTATTTCACTGATTGGTCTATAAATGCCTTATAGTCTTTAGGTTGCTGAATTGTAAATTTCACTATTTCGTTTAAAGTTTGTATTAGGTGCATTCTTATTTATAAGTCTGTTTTGTATATTGAAGGAGTTATGAACGACTTATATTCCGACACGCTCTCATGCAAAGTTGCTGGTTTTCAATGTTAATCAATCAAATTTTCAGACTACCACTTTTATAGTCTGTATTATTTACTTATTTCAATCAATAGATGATTGAAATAAGTATAATTATAATAATATAATATAATAAGTTAAATACGATCATTATCCCTCCCAAAATAAATCAGAAATTAATTAATGTTACCTACATATATACAAAATTCCATAGATTTTTATTACACTAAAATGTTTCTTAATTGCTAGTGAAAAGTAAACAAAGCTATAAAGAGTCAAACAATAAAAGCTTAAGAGAAAATTTATATACAATTGGATTTGTTTTTCTTCGGAACTTAACACTTTGCCTACTAGAGAGTCACCCTTGGCTTAGTTTGCTTCGTCTAGTCACGCACGTTAATGTGGATAAAATCCATAACAAAACAGCTGTAAAACGCTCAATTATAAAGATTAGTTGTTTATTATGGTAAATGCTTAGAATGAACACGCCAATGTTAAAAAGTATTATAATGGTCGGTTACATTTAATTAATTTGTTTAACTCATTAATATAATTAAAAATGAAAATATATGTTTTTGATTTCCCTTGGGCTATACAGGAAGTAAAGGGTAATTACTTATTTTTATTGGCAAATAACCCAGTAGAAATGTAATTCATATATCACTAACACACGATGATTACTTTAAAATGTATATATAAGAACAAAATTATATATAGTTAAATATAGCTCTGTTTTTTTACTTACTGTCTATACTTCATACCTTTCTTATAAATTTATTAAAGTATTTCATGTTTTAAATATCATAAACAAAGGTAAAATATTATAAAACATTACTCTTAAACTGGAAATAAATAAGAAAATTGTATTTTGCACTGCAATTTTGCACAGCATTGAATCGAATCTTATACTCAATTATTTACATATAATATTGTTCCTTGTTACTTTTGTCATAAACGTCAGAATACTGTGCAAAAATATGCCAGTGGTAATCTATGGCACCATCTGTACGATCGAGCGCCATAAATTATAGCTGTCTACGCGGTCTACCGGCTTCCATTTCCTAGTTCGAGCAAAGTGTTCCACTCACACCACCTTTACAAAAACAATGAATTTCCTGTAGGAAATAACATGAAGCCTTAGCGAAACTCTATAACAATAAGACTGGATTATAACACGAGGATCAACTTAAAATTTAAAGACAATACAAAGGAAAATAAATTTTATCCAAATTCTAGAATTTTATTCTAGTTGGAACAGGCTTCAGATTTAAACGTATTTATTACGAATAAATAGATAGATTTTAGGATCACTTCTTGAATACAGTTAATCTTTCTTTTATTTAATAAAATCCTATGTTTTATGTTAACAATATTCTGCTGTTTTAAGAATAGCATAGTGACAATTATGAACAAAATTAATTGAGAAATCATGGATATCAAAATTAATTAACAAATTTAAAAGTATAATGTATCTACGAGTAAATATACATTTTTGTTACAAAGAATTTGCTTGTATTAGACTAGATGCATATTTGCCTAAGAAATTATCAAAGTGATGTTTTTAATATCTGACATCTACTTAACTTCTATCATCCGGGAAAATTATTCCCCCACGACGCGATCCGACTTTTGTCCGGATCTGATCCTTTGTCAATGCTGCACAATAAAATTTTATCCCGGAAACCTATTCGCAGTTACCTTTTATTATTATGTTGCAGATGCTATCCGGCTACTTTTCAGTGGGACCCATTGTTGTCCCGCATAATGGGGAGTAACCTTTTTATTTCGCTTCAGATTTTGAATGTAACCTCGGCAGTGAACTTATCAACCCCATCAGACAAATACGGTCAAGCCATTACGTATCCTATTACAACGTGATCCGGGTTATATTTGCAGTTAACATTTAAATGTACAGAATATTTTGTTGAATGTTAAGTCGATATGCAAATGGCTTTTTCGTATGCTCAAATTATTTTTCATCCGATTTTATTTCGACGTCACATGTTTTTGGTGCTGAAACATATTCAAAAATAAACCTTTTATTTTAATTACACCTACTACACAAGGTAATCCTATTTTATGGTTGTATGACCTGTACATTCGATTCTTTTAAACGTTTTAGCAAAATCCCATGTTGATATTTTCAATGACAGCATAGTAAGGAGAAAATTGAGTCATTTATTTTCTATTAATTAAATAAGTAATTTTATTTTAGAGCAGTAGTAGTAATAAAGTTAAGTATATATTATTATGAAGCCTCAATAGCTCAACGGTAGAAGGGCCGACTTCGCTCCGTTAACGCGAGAGTTGAGGGATCGATCCCGACCCCATTGGGCTATTGTCGTACCCACTCCTAGCGCAAGCTTCGAGCTTATTTGGAGGGCAATAGGAATATTAGTAATGCCTTTAAAAAGCATTGCTAATATTCTTTTAAAAAATAAAAATGTTACTGTAAAAGGTATTATTATGATACTACATGTAGAGATATATTAATGGCTTACAATGTTTTTTGTATTATTTACTTTATTTTATTTGCTTGTCTTCCTAAAAATAAATTTAAAATAATCTTAATAAGCTACCTTTTAATGGTAAGCTGTCAACTTAGTCTCATCAACAGCACTGTTGCTATTTGAGATTAGATGTAAAAGAGCAGGTTAAATGTTGGAAAAGAAAGAAGGAGAATAAAATAAAAGAAATATAATACAATATTACTGATACTGTTAATTAAGTCTATATACTGTAAGTATAAGGTAGTACTTGTCTTGCCGACAAGTAACTCTAAAAAAGCGAATCTCATTAGATGATTTAAGTGAATATGACGTCATATCGTTACTGATTTAGTAAATAATGATTTTGTATTTTATTCAGAAATATCAAATTGTTTAAGGAATGTAGGAATGGTTTAAAATAGCAAACTAATTGATTTGTACTGGGCGTCATTTTAATTGCTTTTCACATCCGGTCGGTACACGATGCGAAACAGTTTGATACGAGTAGTTTATGATGAAACTTCAATTAATCCATCAGTCTTTGAATTGATTGTTCCGTGTTTCTGAATTGGCAAAGCAATTATTACTATTTAATATATACACACTTTAAAATATAATTTCTTTGACGATGTTGTGGGGCAGCGGCAGCGAACCTGCCTTAAGCACCACAGGCCCCGGCTTCTATTCCTGCTTGAGGCAGATGTTTGTATTGACCATACAGCCATGAATTCCGATCGAAGTGTGTTTGCGCTTGTTACTGAGTGTGTTTATAGACACAGGATATTACCCTCTTAATGGAGGCGTTAAGTGTGCAGCGTTAAATTATTCATTATATATTAATTTATGAAGATGCAAACTAATATTGTAATTAAGATACACCATTCAATATCTTTATTTGCCAGAGCAGAGCCACGGACAAAAACAGTCTGTAAAATAAAATTGAGGTTTCGTAAAATATTCTGTGAAAAATAAGAGTTAAAGTGCTAGAATTCTGAAGCGCTACATGCATATTTTATTAAATATGTATGTTATACGTTTTAAAATATACCACGTTTTCTTGAAAAGCAAAGAAATTTTAATACGTGTGTCTCAACACTTAAACTCACCCACTCATAATAAATAAGTCAGATATAGCTTGTATAAAATATTGAAGATAGATAATTGATCAACCAATTACAGTCTTGACGTGGCTTCTTGATAGCCACCGCTTTTATCGAAGGTTGAGTTGGACATATCAATCAATTACAAAACCGACGCGACGCCTCAAGCGATATACGCTGCAGATAGGGTGAGCCGCACCTATCTGTGTTGATGGCTCAAGTGAGCAGAGAAATGCGGTAAACGAAATAATAATAAAAAGGCTTAAGTATGCTATTACGACCTTGATGTTAGCTTTTACCACTATTAAAGTAAAGTTAAAAATAAAAGATAACGTTGTGCCTACGTTTGTGTAATAAAACGCATTTCTATTCGGCTATTAATACCTGTAACATGAAGAAAAATCATCACATTAAATATATATAAAAGGAGGGATATAGATATCACAGGCTTATACAACAATTTTAAATAAATAAAAAAATGCTATACACTGAATTAAACTGTCATGGTTTATCTAAAACTGCCAGCCCTCAAGTGGTCTAGACAAAGGCGGCAGTCGGAGTGGCATCGCATGGAGTGGGTTCCATAGATGTAACGGAGAGGCTCCGATTATCGAAGAGGTTTTAATGGAACGCCATGGTAGTCGGACCTGGAACCACGTATAAAGTGGTTCACTGCCCTTGGAGACCAAGCTGCTTTCCTCCCCGGAAAAATTCAAATAAATTGTCTGTCGACGGTCTGTATGGAGAGGAAAAAGCACCAATATTTGTATGTATTATACAAACATCTGCAATTTATTAATGAATGTATTGGAAATTAACGTAATTTCATGGTCTGTTGAACATTATTCTTGTTTCATTGTATAAATGCGTTTGCTTGTACCTTGTATCTATATTGACGACTACTGCTCACACCCCTAATCAATATCCATTGGCTTATTATTTGCCAACACGACGTTTTTATTAAATAAACCCTCACCTACAGAAAGTGGACATATACCCAGTTGGATATCTCACGAACATAAAAATAGATAGAGAAAAATTGTAATTTCTTTTATTAGAAAGCTTATTATAATGTCAGATTGATGGAACATTATTTTGTATACTCGGAAGCTTATAGTATACACTATTCCGCAATAATTAAAATATAACATTTTAAGTACAAAAATGTAATGCGCCATTTTCTGACGGCGACCATCTTTGACTGATTTTCATCTAACATAACGAAGAACACTCCCGACTATTTCACCTTTCAAACAAAAAAAGACAAAACCAAAATTGGTTCATCCCTTCGGGAGCTTCGAAGTCACAAACAGGCACACAGACAGACACATCAAACTCATAACACCCTGTTGTTTTTGAGTCGGGGCTTAAAATAAGCAAATTTAATTTATATTGTTTTCCAAACATAATGTGTTGGTTAAAACCGTATTTACAATTCGTTGGAAGTATTACACAAACAATCACGTTTAAATTACGGAAACTATCATTTAGACAAAATTCTCCAAAACTATAAATCATTCCTGAAAATGAATAAGGACATACTAAAGTATGCCGCATATCATACAAACAAGATAGGTCGAAGCCTACGTAAAGACCAAAGAATGGGGGCAGATGCCATTGTCACGCCATATCTCCGCATATTATTAATAATTTCCCGAGCTATCGTCGGATTGTTGACGTCACTTAGAAACGCCTTTATGGCATCAACAAAGACGCTTGTATTCGAGGCATTCCATCGTTCTGTTCTATTGGATCGCTGAGCTATTTTCCAATTACTCAAACTTGTTTCTGGTATTTTTCTTTAACTTTATTGGTATATAATATTGTTTTTAACTTCAAACTTCTGTAATAGTTTCGAAATTAATTACATTTGTTGCAAAGTTTTATTCTACATTTATATTTATGTTCTATACATTCGTTTTTGATATGTCTATTTATTGTATGATAATAATAATTAATGTTTTGAGTTCAGTTTGTTGACGCCTTTATAGTTCAACAAAGAGGCTAGAATTCAAAGAATTTCAACGTCTTGTCATTTTGAATGGTCTCGCTATTTTCCAATTTACGCTCTAAAGTATTTCTGGTCTTTCATATCCCATGTGTCTGTATTTCATGTTATTATTATATATTATGTGCCTTATTGCTCGCTATAATTTTATTCTATTGTAGCATTATTATTTTTCTACATTTTTTAAATCATATTAATTGATGCCAATTTTAATATTATGATTTGAAAAACGATTAGTTCTTTTAGGATAGAAATTTCATATAGAAATTTAAAGCTATATAATTATTTTTATATCTTATTTGGAGAGCTCAGATTGTATCTTATAAATTAAAATAACATCAATAGTAGCTTTCAACTAGCCAAATTAATAAAAAAATAACAACACAATAGATAACATACGAAAAACAACAATGTAGTATTTTTCTTTAATTCACTTCACTTACTCCAATTTTCCGTGAGCAAATATTTTTGCTAAAGATATCAAAACAGTTGTATATCAAAAAAGTTACCACGTAAACACGTTACTCGTATATCAAGGTGAAAAACAAGTCGTGAAATATTGAATCATGCCTGCTGACAGCTACAGCAGTAGGAGGGTGGATGGGTAATGACAAATGATAGGGAAGCATATTCAAGAAAGGGAATTATGTTAGCTATGAATTAACATAGTATTAACGCAATCGCGTATAATATTATTGAAAACTAACGATTTACAGACATTGTTATCTCTGTCTATGATTAAAGAGTCGTTGAGTGTAATTTTGTGAATTTTCTTCATATGTTTTTTTTTTTGTTAGAAGTTGGCAAACAAGCATACGGCCCACCTGAAGGTAAGTGGCTGCCGCAGCCTATGAGCGCTTGCAGCACCATTAGTAGGTGCCACTCACGTGTTGCCAACCTCGAGATATTAGTTCTTAAATCTCGTTCGCCCAGTAATTTCACTAGCGTACAATGCCCTTCAAACCGGAACACAGTAGTGCCTAAACACTACTATTTGGCGGCAGAATATTGGACACTGCGGTGGTACCTACCTACCCGGCCTCTTGCAACAAAAGACCTACCACCAGCGTGACTGATTGCACTGGTGGAATAATCTCTGTTGTGACGGAGGTTATCCCAACAGCGGGCGATGGGGTCGTCACATCCCGACGCCTTTAAATTTTTATTTGTTTCAAATGTCTATTTGTTTCAAACCAGCTTGATTTATGGTTTTGTTGGTATGTCTATGTGTGTGTGTAATAGAGTTCCAAATATTTAAATAACCTATGATTGGACTTAAAAACTACTACTACCGCAAGTAGTATGTATTGCATATCGCTACAGTGACTGATGTGAGAGGTACAATACAACCCTTTTTAAGCTCATTATTTCCAATACAAGATAAACATTGTTCCTTCCTCTCCTTCCTTGTTGTCGACTCCTCTATACATATATCAGTATCGATCAGCATTATCTCTAGAGAAAATCTATTTTGGATAAAGATACGCATGCATCAATTCTTATAGCATAGATTGGGATTTAGCATTTCTCTGTTTTAAACGCTTATGTGTAACACTTGATATAAAATGTTACAGTACTAAATAGCAGTCAAAATATGCGTACGCTTGCTCACAGATGCTGAAGCTTGCCTACGTATGCTAACATACGATGCTCATTGCTAAATGCGGGTCTATGCTGATGCTGTGGGTCAAATGAATGTACTTTAGGCCTTATACATATTGAATACAGCAATAAAAGCTGTTAGCACTTACCAAAAGGAGTCATTAACAAAGTACATATCTATATTACCTATGCCGTAAAGGTTTGTGTAACATAATATAATCTCTACACAGAAAAAAATGTATTAATTATTTCCCAATCCCTTGTGCTTAGAATCACATCGGCACGTATGCGCTTGTTTTCATTTCATTAAGTCCAATGGAAACTTTTGCGGCTTCATTTGGAGATTTGGTCGTGATTAGAATTCACATTACTATCTGCGCTTGGAAAAAGCAAGAGGAAAATTTGTTTTGTTTTCGTTTCTAAATTACTATGACTAAATTTTGCTAGATATCAACTTCTAGTTGATTTAAATTATGAATTCAAAGATAAAAAAAAGAAATTCAATTATTATTCGGATGGTTTGGTAATATGTTAACTTGAAAGACGTAACGTGACCTAATTTTAGGTGAACCGAGACGGGGATGTCCCAGACTTTGCTAAAAACTAAGATATACGCGATTATCATTTTGAACTATTTAACTAATAACTAATGAAGACAAGAATCATTTTCCCTCCTCTGGATCCTAAATTAGGGAGTTTGCCCTCCCCTACGTCCATGGAAACACAACTTGTCAATATAAATTTAGCAATTTTTGTAACATTTAAATTATTCATGTAATCAATACAACGGTAAGAAACGCTTACGAAATTCATACAATTTCGACTCACGCTGTTACAATCGTTATAATACACTGAACGCTGTTCTATTTTCATCCTGCTGGACTCATAAATAATCCATTTGGTGGAGAATCGAACGCGTGCATTTGGTATGTTAAAAATAGCCACATTCCGTATTATTGCGTGCTGTACAACGAATCTGACGTGCTTCGATGGTAGGGTTAATAAACGGAAGAACTTTTGTGTATACAGTTAAAAGCCGAGGCGGTTATAATTACGGTTAACCAGTTACAGCTGGAAAAAATCTGTTATGTTGGTATAGTGGGTTTATACTTTCGTTGTACATAGATCTGAAATTGTAATGTTAAAGATTCTTTTCATTACATTAAAATACAGTTATATAAAAATGTAACCTAGCACTATTCCTGGTTTTTACACAGGGTCTGCTTATGCTTTTATACAGAGCAATTTCAATCTGACCTCCATAACTCAAAGGCTGAACCAGTAATTTTACAAATGACCTATCAAGAGTTATTATCAGATGTTGTGATAATAACCAAACGAAACGGATATTTATAACAAATATCTGCTTCGAGTGGGAATCGAAACCACGACCGTCGAGGCTCAAAGCAGGCTTGTTACCAGCACGTCGCAACGATCGCAAAATTGTTAGTAACAATTAAATAATATAATAAAATACAAAAAATATTTATATTCCAATACAAATTGTAACTTCTAGTTAATCTTGAAATACTTTTAACCATATTTTACATTCTTTAAATGATTGTCAAATATAATATTATATGATGTCTATATTATTAGAGAACCTTAAAACACAAAGTAAACAATAAATACACAATTAATACACAATTATTGTGATCTATTCCACGAGATATTATTTTAGTCTCTGAACTAAAAAACGTTTTATTTGCTGTATAATAGCGTAAAGAGAAACTTTTCTTTCAAACCTTCAATTAATGTAACCAGATATACAGATTGATTAATTATTCTGTAGAACTTAATATAACGCCATTGGATACACGCAGAAAGTAAAAAAAAATAATTATTAAATCAAAAGTTCATACGCAAATTCTTACTTTAAAGCTATGAAAAAATGCCAATGTTATACATTTAAAAATAAAACGAATGCAATCAAATTCTGTATGAATAATGGAAGCTTATTCATGTTAAAACCTCATTTAATCATCGCCTGTATTATGAAGTGGTAATCAGATTCGTATTAAAGATAATTCACTATTGGATGATAATAACCTGAACGCAACGATATTAATTACTTTTAATTAATTTTGTTTTTAATGTCTTTTCGATGTGATATTTTTATTTTGTGTAGCAACTATTTATATAAAGTCATGATAAGAAATCGGCGTAAAGTAACAATAACAATAGGTACTGCTGCGTGTCTTTTTTTTTTTTTTTTTTTTTTTTTTTATGTTAGAAGTTGGCAAACAAGCATACGGCCCACCTGATGGTAAGTGGCTGCCGCAGCCTATGAGCGCTTGCAGCACAATTAGTAGGTGCCACTCACGCGTTGCCAACCTCGAGATATTAGTTCTTAAATCTCGTTCGCCCAGTAATTTCACTAGCGTACAATGCCCTTCAAACCGGAACACAGTAGTGCCTAAACACTACTATTTGGCGGCAGAATATTGGACACTGTCGCGCAATAAGTGCGAGTGCCGGAGGTCCAATCTCCTACCCTCTGTCTCCTTCCTTTTTTCCTTCCCTCCTATTACTTGGCTTAGCAACGCGCATATAATACTTTACAAATATTTTTAAAGAACATTAGCAATGCTTTTCAAGCCTAATACTTCTATTGCTCTTCCATATAAGCTCGAAGCTTGCGCTGGGGGCGGGTAAGACAATGTATGTTTGTTTATATAAAAATCCGCAGCCTGACTTTTACCAACTTGACTGCTGGCTATAGGTATCGATATTCTACGCGGTCCTGTGCCCGTCTAGTCCAGGACAATAATTATATTTCTAAGTAAGATAGGTAATAAACAATTTAAATTCCTTTATAAGTCAACAACAATCTGCTTTAAAACTATCAATATGAATGTTAGTACTGCAACAAGAACACTTCAAAGAACTGCAGATAACCAAGAACTCTTACAAGACAGAACCACAAAGCAGTGGCATAACGAAGTAAATATAAAACTTAGACTCAATAGCGGTTAGCTTCAGCAATAATGCCAATTTTATTTCTCGAGTATTCTTAGACTTAGCTGTTAAATTTTTTAACTAAATTATTTTAGATTGAAAGATTAATAAAATCATTATGATTATTATTTCTTCGAAAGTTGCAACGAAAACAATTTTGAATTAAAAATTTATTAATATAAAAAGTATTTTTCCTTTCAAAAGTCTATATCGTATTCAATTATCATTTTAAATAAACGAAAATCTAATTGAGTATTATACTCTATTAGTAAAATTATAATATGTAAACATAAAAATCAAATTAAAACAATGAATGTCCCATTGCCGGATTTATCTAAGCAACAGAACATTACATACTAAGAACTTTACCCTCCTTAAGCTTACTCCAATATAATATGTATTTTTACCGTACTTTACAACGTAAAATACGCAATGAATAAATGAAAAGGTATATGAATTGAAAACTCAGCGATGCCTACCTTTGTACTTGATTGGTATGATTACAGAAAACCCTTAACAACTGGAGCTTTTATGCCGTTAATAAATAAAACGTTATTATATTTTCTAGGATAATGTGAGTCCCATTAGATAATGATAGTGGCGGCTAATAATTACCAGCTATACCACTTTAATGGTGATAGATCTTTTATTGCAAGAGGCAGGCTAAGTAGGTACCACTACAGTTTTAGGTAGTCTACCATAAAGCAGAATACTGTGTTTCGGTATAACGAACACTGTAGATAGTAAAATTTCTGTGCAAGAGAGATTTAAAAATCAAAAACACTAAATGTATGGTGTAACAAACGCTCATAGGCTACGACAACCGATTACCATCAGGTGGGTCATATTCTTGCTTCCCAACTTAATCATATAAAAAAATTCACAAGTAAAACGTGTGTACATCGAAGATATTAAGTAAAATATGTTTGTTGATTATATCCAGTGTTTAAGAGTCCTTGATACCGGAACACTTAGTTGCTTTCTCGATTATAACGTAAACTACTTGAAGGTACTTGTGTTTAAAAGTACTGAAAACTGATATATATCTTTTCGCCGTTTTTTTTATGTTACAAGTTGGCAAACAAGCATACGGCTCACCTGATGGTAAGTGATTGCCGTAGCCTATGAGCGCGCGCAGCAACATTAGTAGGCGCCGCTCACGCGTTGCCAACCTCGAGATATTAGTTCTTAAATCTCCTCTGCCCAGTAATTTCACTAGCGTACAGTGCCCTTCAAACCGGAACACAGTAATGGCTAAGCACTACTATTTGGCGGCAGAATATTGGACACTGCGGTGGTACCTACCTAGTCGGCCTCTTGCAACAAAAGACCTACCACCAGTGTGACTGATTGCACTGGTGGAATAATCTCTGCTGTGACAGAGGTTATCCCAACAGCGGGCGATGGGGTCGTCACATCCCGACGCCGATGAAAACTCGGGTAAGAACTAGCTGTAAGACTAAATGTAATAGCATTATTCTCGTAAAGGTAACAAGCATACGGTTTGTCTAATGGCAGGCATTTACTGTATTTACTAGCAACACCCGAGAGATCACCATACATTGCTAACTGATATACGGTGTAAGAGGCGACGTTGCCTCAGGCGCTCAAACACCTCGATCTAAACGTAACAGTACGGATACTGCACCTTCACTTCAATATTCTGTATAAGGTTGCGTTCACACGACACGCGCCCACCACGAGCACACCACGCGTGTCAGCAGTTCAGCACCTACGTTTAACTCGATTTGAATTTGTTGCATATAATTTGAGTCCTATGACACATAATTAAATCTCAAATCGCATTTATTGAAGTCTAACCGTACACGCTTCTCACAGGCCCCGCGCTGCGTTGCGCGCGTTGTTTTCGATATAATAATTCGATAATTGAAATTTGAGATTTATTAATCGTTCATAAGACTCAAATTATATTATGTAAAACATTTCAAACGAATTCGAGCTAGACGCGGGTACTAACGCGCGTCGCGTGCGCGTGTCGTGCGACCGCGGTCTAAGGCTAAAATTTCTTCGGTCGATGCGGCCTATTGGTACTGAAACAGCAAGGCTTTGCTCCTGTATTTATTTTCATTCTGACCATCTGTCGAAACGAATTCTAACGCATGTTACATTAGTTACATCTTGTTTGAAGTACAGAATGATAAAACAAATCGACGTCGGAGAGCAATAAATCTATAAAAAGATGAATTGCATTGCATCACTGGCATCTATTGAGAGTAAGTGGATTTTTATTCTATATTTATGTTGTTTCTAAAAGTATGAGCAATTTCCGTTCGTATGTAATATTACTTTAATTGTTTTTGTTTTTTTTGTAAGAAATTTCGTCGTTTAAATGCCTATTCCATAAATAGAATACTTATTTGCAAGCTTAAATATTTGCCACGTTAGGAAACTAAGCAAATTTACTAAGGGTCTACTAAAAACGATTTCGTCACGAACAAGATAAGAATTTTGTCTCAAGAATATTTACAGGAAAATCTCTTGTATGGAGCACACGCTTAAAGGTATTGATTACAATATATAATGTATTACATAAGTTTCAATGATAGCCTTTTCTATAATTAGTAACTTCTGCTCGCGGCTTCACCAGCGGTTATACAGATTTTTGATAAGGCACCTTCAATATAATATTTAAAATACGATTACAAATAATTGTTTCCCGTACACACTTTCATCCCCTATTTCACCACATTCAAGCCTTTCTCCTATCAAAGGAAAGGCAAGGACGAAGGTAAGACAAGTTCTAGTCTATATCTGTACCAAATTTCATCATAATTTTATAATTTTAGTAAAATTAAAAGAGAAAAAATCTATTCGTAACAATTTCAATACTAGATTGAGAATCAAAGTATAAAAAATTAAAATCAATGATATCGTCTTTTTAAAAACAATCAGTATTAAAATCTTTTTATATAAATTCTTAAAACATATTTAAATTATTAGACCACTTTATTAACAATTTCATACATCATAGAATTCATTACGAATCTAGTTAATTTTTCTCTACAGAAATCAGAATCTTATATAATAATTTCCACTATTTCAAAATACGATGTTCCCTATTGTTGGAGGCTCTAATTGTTATTGAGCTGATCAGTTCACTCTAATTGCAAGTACTAATTAAAAAGGCCTTCGAGGTTTTTAGTGGTATAACGGCTACAATCTAGGTTACATGGAAGATTTTCATTGTAGCATACTAAAGACAATTACATTCTGTTTTACATTAACCCACTTAACCAACAGAGAAAATCTGAATGGAATAAAATGTATACATTATTGTTAAGTATAACATTTTATAACAGAACCATCATAGGAATATTAATAGGAAATGATGTATAAATATGGGGTTTATATGTTCGATAAACGGAACAGGAGTGATTACCGCCGCCCATGAACATCTACTACACCAGGGCATGAAGATCCATTACTGACTTTTAAGATGCAACTGGCTATACGCTGGATGGCGAGCATCATTTTGAGCGATCATTTCGGTGGTAGCAAACCAGGTGGGCATTTAAGCTGTAAGTTGCCAGGTGGGCATGTATGCTTACTAATTTCTTCTACAACATGCATGTTTCCTCACGAGGTTTCCTTCACCGTTTAACATGAGATACATTTGAAACACAAATAAAACACTTGAAAACTCCAGAGGTGTTTGCCCGGAGTTGAACCTAAGTTGGTTATAGTCTAGGGTTTCTATCTATCGGCCCCACAAGGGTAGTAAACTTTGGCTCTAGAATCTCGGCTTACATCCAATATAATTACTCGTGTAACATAACAATTTTCTCCACCAATGAGAAAACGGAAGTTACTCTTAAAATCACTAATAACAGGCCATGAGAAGCATCTACAAGTTTTAATTTCTGATGGTAAGTAAGTTTCTTTACTGTTGCTACAATATGTATAAAAAAACTTGGGCCATATTGTAAATGTAATCATTTGAAATTAAAAACCAACGATCTCAAGATACGCCGTACGCGGCCCTGAAGTAAATTCTATACATCAACGTGTAAGCTCGTAATTATTTTGATACGCCTCCATACGGAAATATCTGGACTTCTATACAAATTTCAGCTCTATTCGTCTAAGCGTAAAAACGAAAATCTCTTGTAGATTCTTAAAACGAACGTGTAAACAAACCCAATTTACATTACGTGTCGATTTTACTTTCTCTTTTCGCAGCTTCAATACGGAATTTTAGACTGTAAATATTTATAAAATAAATTTTTAACAATATCTGTTTTAAAACTATTAATTTTAACAAATTTGGAGTGTAAAGTAAGTGTAGTTTGTGTAATTAATAAATGCCTTTAAAATGTTTAGGAAAAAACTAGGTTGTTTTTTTTTTATGTAAGAAGTTGGCAAACAAGCATACGACCCACCTAATGGTAAGTGGTTGCCGTAGCCTATGAGCGCTTGCAGCACCAGTAGGTGCCACTCACACGTTGCCAACCTCGAGATATTAGTTCTTAAATCTCCTCTGCCCAGTAATTTCACTAGCGTACAGTGCCCTTCAAACCGGAACACAGTAATGCCTAAGCACTACTATTTGGCGGCAGAATATTGGACACGGCGGTGGTACCTATCTAGCCGGCCTCTTGCAACAAAAGACCTACGACCAGTGTGACTGATTGCACTGGTGCAATAATCTCTGCTGTGACAGAGGTTATCCCAACAGTGGGCGATGGGGTCGTCACATCCCGACGCCGGTAAATGTATAAAATAAATTAAATATTTTTGTGTTTCAGTTTCATTTTAACTATGAAAATAATTTAAAATGCGTAGTCCAATAAACTTAGAGCTTCAGCAATAAAATTTTCAGAGGCTTACGTTTATCCGGAGTGACATAATCATTAAGAGGTGTTACGTTAAGTAAGCTCCACCTTTTTTAAGTTCGAGTAACTTTAACGGCTTTATATTTTAAAACGATGGAATATGCTAGAAGTTTAACTATAAGAAAAGTAATTAAGGTTTCCAGTTAAAAGTCATAGAATTAAAGTCTTAGAGAAAAAATTAAAAACACGTTTATGAAGATCGTATTATAAATTTTATGCAGTTTGCTGTAATAATATTTTAATAAATTCAGTTACCATCTTACCTCTAAGTTTGGATACTGCTTCAGAGAACGGTATGACAAAATTTTTGAATTAGTAAAACACTATTTGTTTTAATGAGTAGCATTTTATTTAAATAATTGTTTAGTATCACGCAGAATTTATTTATAAGCAAAATATTTAAATTTAACTTTTGTATTGAATTTGAGAATGCCTAAATGCAGATTCATTGAATTTTCATATATTTTCGTACAGAACAGAATGCGCCGCCCACATATACAATAAAAGCTGAGAAAATATGAATACGCAAATTCCAATGCTTGCATTTTATGTTGAATCTTTGAAATATGATACTATATTATTTATAAAATTATCGCAACCGGGATTTTGGTTATTTATCAATTTATAATATAATATTTAACACAAAATTAGTACCACTATTACAGAATTTTATATGATGAAATACAATATATAATTGTTAACTCACCAACTCATCGTAGTAGTTAGCGATGTGCGAATAAATCAGCGAGTCGTAATCCATGGTCACTAAAATCACCCACCGAAATCCGGGATTCACAAAAGGATTTTGGACCGCACTCCGGGATTCACGTGAGACGTCAATAATCGCTAACTCACTGATCAATTTCCAAGCCTTGGCGTCGATGTAAGACGCATTGGTCGAGTAACGTCTGACGTACACTACCGCCTGTAAAGCTAAAATAAGACCAAATTTTAAACACAAATCTTTGGTGTGTCAGAGTGAATGCGGAGTTGTTATAACCACCCATGTTCAGCCTAATAATTACTAAATTTTCATTACATTGTAATAAAAAAGTATTTGAAATTTTTAGCTGTCAATTTATAATCGTTTTATGAAATTTTAAATTGTAATAGCATGACTATTACAATTTAAAACATCATAATTTAAAAGTGATGTATTTTTTGATTTCTCATTAACATCACTTAAAATTAAGAAAAATAAATATTATATTTATATTGAAGCACTTTTAATACTCGAGTCATTTTTAAAACAATTTTTAAATTTTGAACTTGTCAAAAAATGCAACCAAATAAATTTTAGTAGCACTGAAACTTTTTTAAATACATTTAACAACTCTCTATACATATATTAGTAACGTTTGTAAAGGAAGCGAGTTATAGCCTATGCTCCAACCGTGAGTTAGTTCAAACATTTTAGTTTGTTTTATAATTCCAACGTAACTTCTCTAATTAATTCAATAAGGTTTTCAATTCTATGTTGCCACTAATTAATGTATTAATTAAATTGCAAATCATATGAAAGCATACTCAGAAACTTATTTTTCTAAGAAGCCTTGGCGGATATTTTTGTTTCGTATTTTAGAATTAATCTTAGGTATTTTACATTTTGGAACTCGTAATATATATTACAATAAATTATAACATATAATAATATGAGCTGTTTATTTAATTAGCATTACTCAAAATATGGTTTTTGGTTTTTTTTTTCGTTTTCTGTGAATAAAAGGAATTCGTTGAAAATAATTTAATAAATTTTAGCAGAATTTGTTAAACGTAAAGGGTAGAAGATATAAACGTTTGTAGCTAAAAAATTAGTTCGATCTTAATTGTACTCTTTTGAATTTTTCTTTTCATGTATATCTTAAGTGATTCTTTGATAATATAACTGCTGAGCTTCACTTTGATCCAATCCGTATGGAATTTGATAAGCGGATACGTTATGTTAGTATCATTTTACTTGTTTAATTGTTACAAGAGTTTTAAGATTTAGTGTCCTAGATTTCATTACAAAACTAAATATAAAATAAGATATATATATGTCGCCGCGCCGATTCATCACTTAATTAAATAAGCATAGATAAGTCATAAAATTATTACGTAAATTCTTACTGTGAATTTACTTCATTGACATTTATAATAAAAGCCATTTATTTAAGAATTAAAAAGAATTTAGATTAAAATTTGAGCCTGGCAGCCTTTAATTGTATTTTCGAAAAAATTATTAAAAATCGAAGCAATTTTGAAATATTGTTGAACGCTATATAAAGCAAATGATTTGTGTTGTGAAATGACTTTTGCTCCTGCCTCCCGACCAGAAACTCTGTAAGTAGTCTGTATGGCACTTTTATTAAAAATTGTAATATTAATTTACTTGCTTTTCATTCCTAAAATCTTCTTGTTTAAAAATGTGTGAATTTAGTATCAAATTACCTTACTTAATCTCATAATAATTAAAATCAAAATGTGATACGCAGCGTATTGCTATTATTGTGTTTGAAAAGCATAGCAGAACCGATGACTTACATAGGTTCAGCGGTTCTGCATATTTATTTTAAATAACCTCACTTCTGGTTTGCGACATCAGAAGTGGGATAACTAACCCAATGCCTGAACTATTTTTCCTGTGCGTGATATTTCTTTTACAGTTTCTTCTACATTGAGCACCCGAGAGTTATCTGACCAAGTTGTTTGAAAAGGGAATAAATCGCGATTATGATAGTGTGAACAGCATTCATGGTGGTGTGACCAGCATTCATGGAGTCACTCGTTATCGCTTGCGCAGCAGAAACTCAATGTTACCGTTCGTGAAGTGGTAAATGTACTTCGCGGTAAGGTTTTCTGACTTGTTATCGGGGAGTGGACGGCCGAACGGTTGGTAAAATATACACCAGGATGATATCGGGGTGCGAACTAGATGGCTCTTGGTTTGCAGGGAGATGTTTTGTCCTTCCATATCATAACGTTGCGCCTTAGCCCCATTGCCATTCCAATTCATCGAGCCATTACTGTCTGACCACGATCTCTGTCTTAGACTTGTGTATCGAGAGCCACAGTTCAGTTATGACGTGTTTAAATTATCACTTATCACCGTCTAATTTTTATCTGATATTTGTTTCAGAAGATTTTGTTTAACATCACTAGAACTAGCAGCGATTACCCATGGTCAGCTGTGGCGTGCTTCACAACCGGGTGAACAGTTGACCGTGTCGGCGGGAAAGAAGTTTCCTACTCGCCAAGATCCTGATGCAGGACCAAGTGAGGTCATTCTATCGACTCCACGAGAACGTGTGAAGTTAACCCATAAAATCAAAGCTAAGTAAAACTCTGTATTCTAAAGAGAACCTTAACAAAAATAAGAAAAAAAAAAAAGAAAAAAAATCGAGAGCTTTAACTTAAATCTTCGAGAGTCCACGAGGTATCTTCGAGTGCCCGCGTGGTATCTTCGAGTGCCCGCGAGGTATCTTCGAGTGCCCGTGAGGTATCTTCGAGTGCCCACGAGGTATCCAAGAGAACCCACGAGGTATCCAAAGAGAACCCGTGAGGTATCCAAGAGAACCCGTGTGGCCCACGAGAACCCGTGTGGTATCTACGAGAACCCGTGTGGTATCTACGAGAACCCGTGTGGTATCTACGAGAACCCGTGTGTTATCTACTGTCATGCGTGGAGCATGTGTAGTATAATTATGTATTGTACCGACTGTAATACTCACTTAATTAGTCTCAGTGGTGATCACTGCAGTAACAAATTGGACTTAGCAACCTTAGGTTAAGTGAACTGTGGAAGTTCTTGGCCTCAAAAAGTTAATTCTTCTATTACAGAAAACATCAAAGTTCTAAACATCAAGAAGCTGGAGCGATGCAGAGCACGCATCGCACATCAGTATGGCCGTGTCGCCGCGCCGATTCATCACTTAATTAAATAAGCATAGATAAGTCATAAAATTATTACGTAAATTCTTACTGTGAATTTACTTCATTGACATTTATAATAAAAGCCATTTATTTAAGAATTAAAAAGAATTTAGATTAAAATTTGAGCCTGGCAGCCTTTAATTGTATTTTCGAAAAAATTATTAAAAATCGAAGCAATTTTGAAATATTGTTGAACGCTATATAAAGCAAATGATTTGTGTTGTGAAATGACTTTTGCTCCTGCCTCCCGACCAGAAACTCTGTAAGTAGTCTGTATGGCACTTTTATTAAAAATTGTAATATTAATTTACTTGCTTTTCATTCCTAAAATCTTCTTGTTTAAAAATGTGTGAATTTAGTATCAAATTACCTTACTTAATCTCATAATAATTAAAATCAAAATGTGATACGCAGCGTATTGCTATTATTGTGTTTGAAAAGCATAGCAGAACCGATGACTTACATAGGTTCAGCGGTTCTGCATATTTATTTTAAATAACCTCACTTCTGGTTTGCGACATATATGTATGGAAATATTTTTATTAAAAATTATAATAATCTTTATTAAAAAAATCAATTACTATCTTTTGCCCGCGGTTATGCCCGCGTGCAATAGAAATGAAAGGTTTAGGTCTACTTTTGTTTTCACGACCAAAAATAGCTTATGTTATTCTTCAAGCTCCTGCTTCCGTACCAAAATTAATCGGAATTTCTTTATCGGGCGTGAAAACGGTACAAGCAGACATCGCTTTTAAAGAGATATGATAAAAATTAAAATAGTCTGGATTACTTATCAGGAGTGTGATGGTGAATAGTCAACCTAATTGAGTTTGAACGTCCAAATATCTGAAACATTTCTGCTGCATTTGTCAGATGCCTGTCGCGTGTTTCAAATTAATTTCAATCGATTGAGCTTAACCTATGTGCTCGTACTAGCTGTAATTGAATAATATACATAAGTTTTCCATATACTTATGGAAACAAATGTCACATGCTGCTATACTTTAATAATCTATTTGAGTTTATAATCCTAGTTACAATCTGTGACAGCAATTTATTAAAAAAATTAATTCATCAATATTAACCTTTCGTGTACAGCAAACGACATAAAAATAAAAAAACAATAAGCATATATAAAGAAAATGCCTTGTAAGATAAATAAGTTACGTTTTGGTAATCCTCAGATAAGGCTTACTCTTCTTATAAATTCGAAATATATATAAATTGTGTGAAAATACCTCGACAAAATATATATTATATTTAAGCATTATAGAACTCCTTGAGGTTAAAAAAAATATGTTCACTTTCTATACCAGAATTTGATTGTTAAATCAAAATCACCACAAACATAATATTGAGGAAATAAAATGTTTAAAAAAGAAAAATAAAACGTTATATGTATAATTCACAGCGACTAAGATTCTTCAGT
This sequence comes from Hestina assimilis, assembly GCA_023373885.1. NCBI lineage: Eukaryota > Metazoa > Arthropoda > Insecta > Lepidoptera > Nymphalidae > Hestina > Hestina assimilis. The sequence continues at coordinate 8,070,185 of CM041747.1, read as the reverse complement.
AAGCTTTTTCAGAAAGTCTGTCATACTGCGCACTAAAGGCAAGTTTTTACGTACAAACTGGCTCGCCGACGCCTTTTACAAGAACAAAATTAAATCACTGCGCCGCCTTTTAAATGTTTTTTTGTATTTTTAAACTTAGGAGAACTTTGTACATAAACCGTATTACAAGAATCTTTTGTGCCACGGATTGGACATTTATTTTTACGAAGTTTTCCCTTCACTTGATATCATCTTATCTTTTAGTGCTCTTTACAAATTATGTTAGTCGTCATGTAGTTATTATCTATATATTTATTATTATTAAACTGATATTTCCCTGTGTTTTATTTTTATGAATTAATAATAACAAGGAGTAGAACATCTTATGTATTTGATGAAATTAATAATCAAATTGGTATATTCATTAACAATAACAAAATAATTAACAAATAATAAATGATATAATGAGCACCATAATATTATTATGGCAAAAGGAAAGTACATCTTATAATGATATTAAAAATTAATAAGTAAAAAAATAATAATATACATGTTCAGTAAATTTAAAAATTAACACTTGATTTAAGCATTATTTTTATTTTGACTAACCATTTACAATATCTCTATGAAAGCAGAAGGTACGATGGTACATTAATAATTTTTGGTTAGTCGCAATTGTTTGAAATTTTTAAAAACTAAGAGCCCAAAAATAAAAATATTTTTATTAAAGAGTAGTAGCAATGCTCTTTCAATTCATGCAGGAAGGAGGAGAAGGAGGAGGAGGGGCAAGGAAGCAAGCAAGCAAGCAGAAAAGCAAGGAGTATTCCTATTAGGTCAGGATCGAATCCGCAACTCTTTTGGTCACAGAGTTGAGTCGGCCCTTTAACCGTTCAGATATTGAGACTTATTATATACTAAATATAGTTTAATATCTCATCTGCATTAATTTTTAAATGCTTTTAAATGAAAGCTTGCTTATAAAATTGGCTTAGTTTGAAATACATTAAAGAGACTGAGTAAATTGATTAGTGTCTTGTTAAAGGCGCCGAGCCATTTTCTTTTTAAAAACTTGTCTTCATAGTGTGACATTTTTTCTCAAAGGAATACATGATTTTGTTAGTCTTTCTAATATACGTAATATTATATGTATTTATGAATGTAGAAATAATATAATTAAATTCTCTCATATCTTAATTCTGAAAGTAACATAGTTTGTTTTTTATCTGATTGTGTATTGCTGTTTGCCCTTATGGCCTTGACAGTATCACCGGGTGGGGGTGGCTGAGTACTGAGACCCAGTCCAGAAACAGGAACAACCTTCGTGGAGGCTCAAAGCTGATTTCGTCCATAAGTTGCTTCCTGCAAAGCCAAACTATATGAACGTCATCGGGAATGCTTTTTTTTCGGAGTGTCTATTACTGTTGGCCCTAGTGGACTTGACAGCGTCACAGGTTCAGGAGGCCGGTAAGAGATAGACAGCCCGCGCGGGGCTCATGTTGAATCCGTCCCAAGGGAGGTCCGTCCTGCGATGTCGAGCCTAGGCTTGGGACGTCATCGGGAGGGAGGGAGCGCTTCGGGAAAGCGACGCTCCGACCGCATTTTAATCGATGGACTCACCCGACGGTAATAATAATAATCATATAGATTGCAAGAATAGTCAAATTACCAGCTAATGAAATAAAATAAAATAAAGTAGGTATGTAATCATATTCTTAGGAGTCTTAGACGGTTTTTATATAAATAATAATAATTTTCAGTCGGACTTGAGAGAGACCAGCGCATTCAAAGAACAAAACTATAATTTCAAAAGATACAATATTCACAATCAATCTAACAATAATTTATTTAGACTACAATATATACAAAAAAGTAAGGAAATTAAACAATTATAATATAGAACTGTATCCATGAAAACATTCATGTAACACGTGTATTACCAAAATTTTAAGTCTTGTATTTGTTGCAAAAAAAGATAAATAATTACCAACATCTTAAAGTTATAAAAACTGACACCAAACATAACCAATAAACCAAAATTAAATATCAAGTACGATAAAAATCTAAAGTAGACCAACAAACCACAAACAGAACCAATTGTGTCACGAACATTTGACAAATACGCCACGAAATATCTCGAGATGCTGTAACAAACACGGAACACTAACGAGTGTGGAAATGACAGAAATATGTATTGTTCTAAACGTTTAGACATTTCAAAATAATCTCTTAAAAAGTAATTTTAATCACGTACTTTATTTTAAATTTATCAACGCTTTAGAAGATAATTGTTAAAATAACTGTACCATTATAAAATACCTAGCATCAACCCGCGGGGTCATCCTTGTAGTTCGTTTTTGTTTATCCCACGAGAACTTAACATTTCTACGGGATAAAATGTATCCTATGTTTTAATTCAGGTAACAATCTATATCTGTGTCTAATTTCATCCAAATCCGTTCAGCAGTTTTTGCGTGATTGAGTGACAAACATCCAAACATACAAAACTTTCACATTTATTATAATCTGACTAGAATAAGAACCAGTCAATATTTCTGCTAACGCAGATATTTTTAGTTCCTTATTTGGGAATTATTATTTTTGATGACAATAGTGTGATTATAATATATATATATAAAGACATTTTATACCAATGTGACAAAAGACGTGTTGAAGAGGGATAGAGTATAAAATGTCGCCGCTAAGCTAGACCGCAGCACCGCATCGCAACAATTTATAGCGCGATAGCAGACTGCGGTCTGTAACGCACGCATCCGGGACAGGGCGTGTATTGACCTGTCTTTTATTATATAAAAATATGTTTAGACTAATGAGGCGATTATAGTGAATCGGTGACATACTTTTGTAATGTTAAATACCTATTAACATAATTATGATATTATTAAACCCTTAAAAACAGCTAACTGACTTCAAACACATAAACTCAAGTTTTTTTATTCTAAAACAATGTAAATACAGTGATCCTGGATTATTAACTCATATGTTTTGGGATGTATTTGGGATTCTTTTCTATATCACCAAAGTTCTTGATCAGATATGACAAAATTTATATGGGAACAATAAGGAAGAAAACTGAATACAACAAAATACTTTAAATTCGGTCCTCAAGTGAAAAAATATCAGCAAACATACATAAAATATACTGAAGAACAAAGAAAGTTGCTTTTTCAAAAGTTGGCTTTAAACCAAATAATTACGGTAACGACAATTAATTTATATTTTATATTTTTTTTTGACGCTCATAGCTGAGTGCACCCGCTAATCGATAAACGATCGGTAGGTTAAGCAACTTTAGGCGCGGTTAGTCACTAGATGGGTGATTGCATAGTGGTATTCCAACCGAGCGTCTCCGTGCGTCGGCGGGCACGTAAAAGTTGGTCCCGGCTGTTGACAATTAGACAACAGTTGATAAGTCAAGTCAGAGGCCTACGGGCGACCTGAACAACTCTGACACTAGGTTGACCACTAACCAATCGATAAGAAGAAGAATTTATATTTTCGTAAAATAGACATAATTTATCAAACTATTTGTCATAAACCAGTTAACATCGCATACAAATCATAATGATTTTTCTTTTTTGTGTAAGTAAAACGCCATCTTGACGATTATATCGGTAAAAGAACCATCCTCTTCAGGAAACAATAATTGAACACGGAGTATTACTGCGATGTTATGGTTTTTAATATATAAAATGTCTATAAATGTCTATTTAAAGAAAAACATAAAAAGGGCAAGTATATAAACTAGACACAGCAGAAATAAAAGTCGGACGACAAAATTGAGCCTCCGATTTTCTGAACCTACTTTACTCCTATCACTTTTGTTGGCAATTTATTCGGACCTTTTGCTGAGACTATATGAATTTTTCTACTACTATTTGGTTATATTCGACTCTATACATGCCTCGTTCAATGGCACACGCACGACCTGTTGCAACTGAGCTGCACTGGATCCTTTCCAGTGCTTAAGTGAATTATACTCAAATAAAGCCATTTTAGTTATCGTTTACATTTTTCACTTCACTGCCTCCCTCTGCCAAATGCTTATATTTGCTAGTGTATTAGCTTTAGTAGTTGCTGAATTTGTAACGATAAAAGATAGCTCGCTTTAGGTTTTGTTAGATATGAACATTTTATAATGTAATGAAGAAACTAAAAATATTGTTTCAGTTGAGATATTAATCTACGATATGTCATACACAATATATTATATTATGTGCAAATATTAAACGTGATTATATGTGCATATAATATGCTATGATACAGAAACACCTGGTGGTGAATATCGAATCTAAAATGTTATTATTTACGTTATTTCAAAATTATTGCAGGAATCTTTCACCGATATTTCAGAACAATACAAGAAGCGTTGCGTTGCGAACTAAACGCCACCCATTAAGGTAGTATAGTCTGTTAAATGTAAGTTGAACCATGCGCAGTAACACGTTTTTGGGTCTCAATCGTATGCGGTATGAAGGGGGCCGCGTTTAGTACACTCGCTCACGGTTGTTTTAGTTCTTTAAAAATAAATTATTAAAAATTAAATTAAAATATACAGTGACAGTGATTAAAAATGTACATTTACTTTTTCTTTTGTATATAGGTACCTTTTTTCTATACTATTTATTTGTTTTATTCTATTTAAGTAATTAATTACGAAAATGAATAAATAATTAATTGAATTTAGAAGAAATAATAAGCATATTGTATACTTAATTCCGTTTTCTCACTTTATAAAAAATCTATTTAAATAAGACGAAATCAATACTTTTGTCTAACATTTTTGTCCATCATTGTACCTGCGCAGAAGCGGCCATTTTGGTTCAACTTAAATTTAAGGAACTATAATATCCTTTTTCAAGAGTCCGGAAACACAACTAAAAACCACCCAAACTAGAACTCACGACCATTGGCATTTAAAAAAGTTTCCTACCAACTACAATTTATACCAATTTACAACACAATAATATTTTTAAAAAATATTTTAAAAATGAAACAAGTCATGTTTCTACATATCCTTCACACATCCTTTAAAACGATGATAAAGAAAAAGGACAAATAGCTTTTTGCTTGTAATTTCACCTGCAGTGAACGATTCAGTCGTCAAGGCACGTGCTGAGAATTCTTCGGAACTGGCAAACTACTTCTATTACATATCGTAAAGCGTTATTTTTAGCCTTTATTGCATTCTGTAGAACATCGCCCTTAACACGATTTCTGCTGTGGAATGCTGATTTAATTTTTTACAGAACTCACTGTTTTCATAAAATTAATGAATATTTGAGTTATACATTTTTTTTAAAACCACATTCAAACAAAATTTTATTTGAGTTTTGGTCCATCTGCTAAACAAAAACTACTGAACGGACGTTCATTTAGAGAAATTCGATAACTTGTGGATTAGCTAAAAATATCAAACACGCCTTAATGAAGTTCTAGTTTTTTTTTCTAAATATATATATATACGCTACACAGGCAACGGCGGCTATGTCGAGGCTCTGAAAACACATACAAGGACACGGAAAAACACCCGACCGGAACATATGCCTGCGTGGTAAATACAAACATCTGCCCCATGCGGGAATGAACCCGTGACCTGTGGTATTTAAGGCAGGTTCGCTACCGCTGTGCCACAACGTGGTCAAACGTAGTTTGATTGGACTGTGATAAATATTAATTCTAAAACTATAGAAGACTATTGGATACTATTTGTATACAATTATTTTTCGTGGCAACGGAACTTCTGCTTTATTACTTTTCTTGAAAACACAATGTTCTTGCTGTTTTAAGTATTAAAAGTTAATGTTATCTTAACTGAAGTTGTCATTAGTGATAAAAATATTTGTATAATAAGATTAAGAGTTTAAACTAAGTATTATGTACTTTAATAGGTTTTTTTTCAATCACACTAATGCAACACTAAATTGTACACGCTTGAAAACAATAAAGCCTTATTATAGAATCATACGATACTTATTGAATCCCGATCGATTTCGTTAGAGCGGTTCGTTCAATTTTTTGCGATATGATGCAAGTCCTAAAAATAAAAAAAAACAAACACCGAAAAGGGTATAAATTTAGCTTAAGACATTACGATTTTAAAAGCTGATTTGACCTCAATATATACTTTTTCAAAAACTAATTTTAAAATATACAACATAGGTTTATATTTGTTATGATTTTCTGTGATCACGTACAAAAATACACGTATGCTTGAGTATCCCTAGAGATAGCCTGCGGGAAATACACTCTGAATTTCCCTATAAAATATACCCGCTTTTTTCCTTCAGTTCCTTTCTTATATACACGAACTACATTTGTTTAACAACATCGGAAGGGACAAATCGCATTGGCGTACATTCTTAATATTTTTTTGTTTTATATTATATCAATATCATTTCGCCAAGATAAAGTTCACGTTATTTTTAAACTTTCCTCTGATATGGAGACTTTTACTCAAAAAACCATAAACGTTGAACGAAATTCACGAAATTGCAATTCTACATTATACTTTTATTTAAATATATGACACCGTTGTTGTGGATAGTGAGTCTGCCTTTGTTATAATTTCTGTCTCGGTCTGGGCGTTTGTCTGTGTGGGTCTCCCCACCGTGCCTCGGAGAGCACGTTAAGCTATCGGTCCCGGTTATTATCAATAACATCTGATAATAATCGTTAACTCTTGATAAGTAAATTGCTCTTATCCAATGAGTTACTGGTTCGCCCTTAGGGTTGCGGAGGTCAGATGGCAATCGCTCCGTGTAAAAGCTAGTAACCTGTCAAATCCGGATAAGAGTAATAAGCAGACCCTGGGTACATAAAATACCGGGAATAATGCTAGGATGAAGAACTTTCATTACTTTTTATATATACTATATTTAAAGAACAATGACCACACTATTATTATAGAATCCCAAAAAACGAAGAAAACCAAGCCAGCATGTTAAATGGACTCAATTGATATAAGCTAATATTTTATAACAATTATTAACAATTTGTCGATTTTGTCTTATTGACTTGATTGGTGTTAGGTCTTTTTTTTTATCCACCAGACTAGAGTGAGTACCTCCTTGTTGGCCAAGGCGTGAGTGATACCTACAAATGAGTGGTGTTCCAACCGCTCATAGGCTCCACGGGTCGTATGTTTATTTACAACAATATAAAAATGCCATTAATATAAAAAAATCTAATGAGGTTTATGTGTCAGAAGTACTAACCTGTGAAATAAATAATAAATAAACAAACGCTGCACACTCAACGGCCCCCATTAGGATAGTGATATCCTGTGTCGGGGATCCGGAAACATATACATGGACAAGGACAAATACACTCAGACCAAATATGCTTGCATGGTCAATACAAACATACTATGCTCCGAGCGGGAATCGAACCCGCAACCTGTGGCGTTTAAGAAGGGTTCGCTACCGCTGCGCCACAACGTCGTCAAAAATATGGAGTAAAAGGCCCAAAATCCCTTGTAAATACTGACTGAAAATCTAAATACATAAAATATTCGAAAATTCACAACCAAAACTATAAATTTTATACAGAACAAAGATATATTCCGCAGCATTAAATAATTCATCAAGACCGTGAAAGTGGAAGGCTTCGAAATAACAATAGCATGTTATCAATAAGGGGATTAAGTTTGATTATGACAATAGGTCCTGCCTTTTGTCAGTCGTATATGTTACATTCATAAAGATATTATTAAATTCAATACAATATTCTCGGTTAATACAAGAGAACAAAGAACTTAGTCAATACGAAGAGATTAGTAATATAATATGTACTCGTATAATATAAAGTTTCATTAATATGACGAGTCATTTGAATCCTGTATTTATCGATTTTTTTAAAGAATATTAGCAATGCCTTTTCAAGGTATTACTAATATTCCTATTGTCCCTCCAAATAAGCTCAAAGCTTGTGCTAGGAGTGGGTACGACAATAGCCCAAAGGGGTCAGGATCGAACCCGCAACTCTCGCGTTAACGGAGCGGAGTCGGCCCTTCTACCGAGCTATTCAGGTTTCAAAAATCGAAATCGAATTAAAAAAATCGAAATTAGTATTACAAACTTAACAATTAATTATCGGTGGAAAATATTGATAGCAAAATAACTTTCCATTAAGCATTGACTTATTATATACTATCGACAGGCCCGTAAATTCAACAACAACGCAACGAAATGAAGTTAGTCACAAGCTTGCAACATATCCAAATTAATTTGGCGTGTGACTAACTTCGTTCTATTGCCTTTACGGAGGAGCACCAGTGAGTATTTGACATTTTGTCTGTATGGAATGGCTTGTCTTTAGTCACCAAGTATAAAGTAAGTCTGTCCACAGTACAAATATATGTCGTAAGTCGAATTGTAATGTAGTTCTTAATATTGAAATTGGTATTGAGAAGTAATATTTATCATCAGTTATTTTATTAAATGTGATTTTCTTATACCATGAAATATAGATGAACTTGACACTTATTTATATGTTACTAGTGGCCCGCTCCGGCTTCTCACGGGTATAAAATATATAGCCTATGTCATTCACAGAAAAAATGTTTTTATATAATAAATTTCTCCACTATTTAATGGATGTTATTATACATATAAACCTTCCTCTTCAATCACTATATCTATTAAAAAACCACATCAAAATTCGTTGCGTAGTTTTAAAGATTTTGCATACATAGGGATATAGGGACCGAGAAAGCCACTTTGTTTTATACCATGTAGTGATTTACATATACCTAAAATAATTGCTGTATTTTAGAAAAAAAAACCACTCAAAATATGCCGTAAAGGTTAGCACACCCTATACGCTAACGTCATTATTTATGAATGCCGTTATGGGCTCAAAATTTCTTACGCCTGAATTATTTAATCTGCTTTTCCATTAGGGTTTTGCGAAATGACACAATTTATATTCAGTGCGTAGGCCGGGGCTCGCGAATATGACTTTATGGAAAAGATTAGGGCGGAGATCAAAAATTAAAATACCCAAGGATTGTATCGTGTGAGTTTTAACGTGCTTTCAACCTAACGAAACAGTACCATTAAAATAATTATGCGATATTTCAAGTAAATATTGTTTATTACAAAAAAAAAACGATGAATCAAGGTAAATTGTGTAAGCTGGTATTAATTTCCAGGCAATAAAAACTTAATGATAATTTAAAGAATCCTAAAAATGAAACTATGTTTGAATATTTATAATAGTAAACTTATAATTTTATAAGTATTTTACTCATGCCCAGATGCTATCATGTCCTTCGATGGACAGTGGATGTGGAGAGACCCATTAAGACAGACTACAGTACTGGTTATAGCATTTTTTAGCCTTTGGTAGACTTTTATTGCAACAAGCCGGCTAGCTAGGTCTATCACCATCACAGTGTCAGTTATTCTAAAGCAAAGCACTATATAGTGTTTCGATTTGGTCACTGGAGCTAGTAAAATTACTGGGAAAGGAGATTTAAGAATATCTAGGGGCTGGCAACGCGTGAGTGACACCTAAAAATGTACGATTTTGCAAGCGCTTATAGGCTACGACAACCACTTACCTTAATGAAATAAAAAAATTGAAAATAAAAATCCGTATGTCCATTCAAGCAATTGCTCTGAACGGGAATCAAATTTGCAATCATCTTATTTATAAAGAGGTTGGTTACCGCAACACCAGGCCAGGCAAGGCCATTTGTCCAAAAATAATTTCCAATAAAAATAAAATTCTTGAAACTACGACTGTGTCTTTCCTTTGTATGTTCAGCATTTTCTAACGCTTTTTCAAATAATGCACAATGTTTACGATGATATAGTCATTAAGGTAGAATCGTTTTATGACTTAAATGAAATTACTTTTGTTGTAACTGAACACGGCGCAACGGCGGAATATAAAGTAGTGGTAAATTTTACGTTCCCATTAAATTCTGTAGGTAAAATTACTTTATGCTGGGTCCTCAGTACCCTTATCGCGAAATTCGCTTAATTTTTTCAAGGGTTAAAACGCTTGTCGCATTTAAATTTCTTTAATATACGTGTTATAAATTACGGTAAATTTTCAACAATAACGTTTTATAGTCTTTTAAAGTAAAATGCGTAATTTTTACAGGGTTTTCGAAAACAAAATATAAATTAATAATTTTTTAAACAAAATTCAAAAACCCTATTAGGTTAGTGAAAGACATTCATTTTAAATTGTTATATAAATATATTTTTAAGTAGGACATTTCAATTAAATTATGCTTAACTAAGCTTAGATGTTATTAGAGATATTTAAAAATCTATTTCTTAACTATAGTAGTCATGTATTCATATTAAAAAAATCTGCTAATAGAAATAATATTTTATCAATATTCAAATAAAATCTGAATTTTGTTGTTAATGCACCTAAGAACTCAACTGATGGTAATTATGATCCACTGAAATATCGATGAAGAACAAAAAATTAATATCCCAACGCAATAATTGTGAAAAAAATGTTGTCGATAATATTTCAATTAATGAAATGGATATGCGTTGTCCATATTTGCGTTGTACCACAATAAAATAAAATAAATTATAAAAACATCAGATCGTATAAATGTACAATAAAATAATCCGCGCTACGGAATATCCAATCAGTAGAATTGTTTACTTTAAATAACAAATCATTCGGTTAACCGATAAATCCAACTATGGAGTAAAAAATGTATCAGCAATAACTTAATAGCAGGTGCGTTAAAAATATTTATTTGACATATCGGTTTTATTTCATTATTGACGTGAAACGCTCGTAACTGTATATAACGATTTATCGAGAGAAGATCACGTGTTACACGCTTTTTTATACCGTCGCGATGAAATATGTCCTATTTTCATATTTTATACATAATTTATTTGTCAACAGTATATACCTACAGAATTATATTTTATTCATCAATTAATAAATTAGACATTTTTAATACGACTTTACGGTCAGTAATCCTAAAGTAAAATTTTATGTTGAAATAGTTCTATGAAAGAAAATCTTACACAGAAAGTCTTGATTATGAATACTAACATAGAATCAAAGATTTATTACTTTTATAAAAATTAATATATCAAGCTATTACGTGAAAATTTAGCCGTTTTTACACTTTCTGCTATTGACAACTCTATAATTATTGTTGTATTATGTTATTTAACGTGAAACTTGCACAATAATTAATGTATTTATGATAACAGTACTTACCCCAGGTAGCGTCCGTTTTTCGTGGAGCGCATTTTGTGCATTTGATGCACTTTCTGGATTAAAATATGTCAGGAAGGCGCATCCTGAAAATAAAATAAAATCGTTAAAAATTACACATATAAAGTATTTTAGGGAGTTGATATTTGGTAATATAGCGTTATTGTTTTGGTATGAATTCAATGATTTGATCAGGAATGTAAACTCTTACAAAACTTCAGCTTGAGGGTACAGTATCCAAATAATTGCATTTATCGATGCATGACTAATTACAGCACCAGATGCTCTAACTCTGAGGTCTATCTCATTCCTAAATCATCTTCCTTTCATCTCCTGCTAATCCCTGGGCAGGACAACTAAACGTCGGTATGTAATAATTTTTTAAGGCAAGCGATCTTAAGCTGCAGTCACAATTATTTTTAACAATGGTAATGATGGAACAGACCAACCAATTGTTTATTTATTTACCTTTAACCTAAAACAAAATCATTATAATATACAATAAAGATAATACAAGTATTCAAGAGATTTTGAAAAATATATAATATATGCCGGAATCGAATCGAACGGAAATGCATAGGCGCAGGAAATGAACACGTTGCAATACAAGATGGCTGCGATTTACCGCTGGACGTTGGGTATGAAAAATTTAGTAGGGAAAATTGTTTGAAATGCATTTGTTTCTCGTGGGAAAAATATTCTTTTTCGGATGCAATCTTGCATTTATATTAAAATGTTATCTTTGATATATAACGGTTTAGTACATTCATCTGATTACGATAAGATGCTGGGATGTCTAAAATGCTTTTGATTGATTTATTTAATGGCTTTTAGTTATGCCAGACGGCACAGATCATTCCGCTAATATCACGTGGGGTGGAGAAGACTAAAATGCTTTTATGATTTTCAATTCAAACATTTATATAAAAATAATTTCATACAAACTAAAGAGACAGATTTTTGACTCAAGCAACACCAGAGTACTACACTGTAGTACTCTGTAGTACACCGACTAATCTCGCGGGAGAATCTAAAGCGGAGTCACTTCACGAGTTTTTCATCAACGTACGATGCTAACTCACCAGTCGGGCCTATTAAGCCCTATCACCAGCACATACATGTCTTAGAATTTCTTCCACGTCATGCAGGTTTCCTCACGATGATGAATTTGAAAAACAAATTAAGCACTCAAAAACTCAGAGGTGCTTGCCCGAATTTGAATCAGCGACCTTTCGGTTAAAGTCTACGTTTTCGATCCATTGGGACATCTAGGCTATAAAAGCTTGAGTTCAAGGCCACATTTATTAGAGCGCTGTTCATATATAATATGTAAAGTCACTATTATAAGTCCGTGTGATCCAGAAAAAGAAGTCCTAAGGTATTTTAGGCACATATTAGGTATTAACATAAATTATTTTAACCATTTTAGATTTAGAATTAGCGTTATTCCATTACACTCAATGTATTTTTCATCATACTTCTACGAAAGTGGTTCGAATTCATCTACAACATGATTGACCGATTTAATATCGATTTGATGAGAACTTATACGTAAATCACTCTAGACTAGCAATTATTAATTCTGTTAACATAATTATTGTAATTACGCTACAGCTACAGTTATAATTTAGATAGACAACGTAATGGCAATAGAATGTATGTACTAGACTTAATTGGTCCGTCTGCGTGAATGTGGATTACGTCCCCTGGCTTTGGAACGAACGGTCGCGGGCTTTATTTTAAACTATAGGATTTACCAGTGGATACGCTCACGTTATCTTTTTGATTAACTCGATTAAAGTGTTTTTTTCTACGTTTTTATGACGAAAATGTAATCATGAAAAGAATACAATAATATTTTAAAAATAAGTAAATTGCCCAATGCATAGAAAGATTACCGATTGATTACCGATTACCGTATAAGCAAAACTTTCTCTAGGCTAAGCACGCTTACGCGCTGAATTTTTGTTCGATTTATAAACGAAAAAAAAACACAATGACTGACAAATAAATATATAGAGATGTTTAATTTGGTTAAATAATGATAGTTAAGGAAACACAAAAAGTTTGCCAAATAATAATTCTTCTTACTAAATTACTTAGTAACTTAAAGTGACCAAATTCAAAACATACACTTTTTCGGTGACGCTGTCAAGGACAGTAGAGCCAAAGGCTATAAACATTAAACGTTGTATAACATGAAAAATAAAAACTATAGCCAATATAACAAGAAAAATCTACCATGGAACATAAAAATAAATTTAAAAAATATGAAAGTCTTATAATCCACGATTAATATAAAATATTCGCGGTTTTGCACTAATCTCATTAGATATTTTCTGACCTGTCTGATTAAAAGCTTTTACTTTGTCTTTATTAAATTTTGGTATAACAAGCATCCTTCCTTTGCATCCAAGATATTCCCTAGACTATCTCAAAATCAGTTTATCGACTTAGCCGAGAAAAGATATAAAACAAAATGACAGACAATTGATCGATCCTTGGTGTTTTCAAGATGAATATGATGGCTTGACTGGAATGCTACCACACTCATATAGTATTTTGCTTGATGAGTGTAAACACTGGAGTTCCAGCCCCTATCAACCCCTGTGCTTTTTCTCCTCTTAACTAATGACTCCCTGACAACTCATGCCACTTTTCATTAGACTTGTTCGCTTTATTATATTGGCATGAAATTAAAGCAGACATACCCTTACATCTACAATACAAATAGTGCCTATGGATTTCATTTGTAATGAAAATCTGCGAATTTGTCTTTTATTAAGCTCTATTACGAAAATCCATTGCGACATTACCTAAATTATATCTACAGAAATGACTTTTATCTAAACGTATTGGCATCCCAAAACCAATAAACAGTGCCTATCTAAGCACGACACGGCCGTAATCCGCCAATCGGCTTCAAATACCTTCACTAATTGCAGCGAAATAAGTACAATAGCACGCGAAATAATGTTACAGTGGCAATAATTTACGTTGGTCGGTCGTATTTGCATCGACGCTCGCCCGACCACCGACCACCGACCACTAATTAGCCAGGAGGTTTTATTTCAAACCCGTTATCTAAGCCCTTGTAATCCGCTACCGCCACGCCTATTCGCTGCACGAAATAAAGTATTCGTATATCTGCTACGTTGAACACGTAAACTAATGGGTAATGGCTTTTTAAGTGTATTGAATAGTATTTTAAAGCTAAATGTATGTTACTTATTGTGGTAATAAACTCAACCACTAATGCAACGTACTAGATAATATCTTATCGTTTAGTATATAAAGGCTCTTTTTAATATCAATGCAATTTTTTAAAATTAATATTACTAAAAGAAGAAAAGATCAATATTTTACAACGTTTTACAAAACAAAGACCCGATCCACGTCTATTTGTGTGTTCACTGCTGAAATTACTAAGTGGGCTTTCATTTGGTTTTCACTAATAGACAGAGATATAAAGATGGCTGAGGTGCACAATTTTTGAAGGTTTTCTGTAAATTGGTTAAAATATAACAAAATTGACGAAAATGAAATTATATAGGTGCCATGCTAAGATGGTACAGTTATAGGGCTAAAACTCCTTTATGACCGACCTTAGTGCGCTTGACAGGTTAGGGGGTTTCTCGCAGAACGAAACAGCGGGCGACCTGCCAGGCTACAGTGCCTGATCTCTGATCGGTCCTAGGGGTGTAAAAGATGGAAGGGAACATAAGCTACGGTAACAAGCGGGTCGGTTTCTTGATTGTCACATTTTCTCTAAAAAATACGTATATGGCGCATAGTTTATAATTATAAATATACGCAAAAAATTCTGGCGTTTAATTAATTTTATACATACGTAAAATTTGTATGCACAGCATAATTATTTACATTCATATGTATTTCTACTCATATGTGATATATGTTACGTCATGGGCGCCATTTTTCAAAACAATAATAAACAAGACTCCGCCATATAATGAACTCGACACATTTAATTAGGAAAAATTCACGAAAAGTACCGCGGGAAGGAAAGTTTCCTGTCTCGTACGCTTAAAAGAAGCAGACTTGTTAAAGCCAGTTTCTCTATCAATCTACAAAATAAACAACCAAACTTATACCTTTTTTATTTATGTTTAAAGTCGATTTTACGTTGTATCAAATCGAGATATATCTTTACGAACTCAAAAGTTTGCTTCAGATTACATACTCGGGGCTGGCAGAAATTAGTTATGGATGACTGTCAGAGAGGGTTTTAAAGTGTATTCGATGTGAATTCGTCGCAATTTAAACTTTGCTATTAGTTTCAAATCGTAGACGTAAATAGAAATTCTTAGTCGGATTTAAGAGCAAAACTGGACATACAAAATTGTAGGGTTTGAAAGCCGCAACTATTTATTTATTATATATTCTTCTTCTTATAGAGCCTATTAGAGGTTGGCAACCATTAAGGCTATGTTCAATTTGGACGCTTTTGCTCTAACCAAGAATCGGGTACTTTTCCCGAACCTTTAGGTTTTTTTAGCCAAGACATCCTTCTATGGCAAGGTGGTCTTCTGTCGGCTATCTTCTTTTCTATTATAAGCTAAAAGAAGTCGAATTTGGTATTATGTGATATCGATGGTGGTCGAAATCAGAAGGTGTCATTTTAAAATTTCCAAGGCTGGAAATATGTTATGAAAATTAATTGTAGATGAACTAATGAAATACAATTTTGCTTTGATCCAAAGCCCTATGCCTTAAACTATTTCATTATTATTAGTAAATCATAGTTATTTCCCGCCTCACAGAACAAACTATCACACACTTAGACTTACTTTATACTATAGACAGACGAAATGTCATAATTTCTTCGTTGGTGTGCTTTCGTAAATTCAATAGCAACGTAATGGAACTAACTTAGTCACACGCTAATACACTCGTTATAAAATTAATAACATTTTTTGGCCCAAAATATTTATAACTATACCATGTTCTCTTCAAATCTTTAAAAATTATAATTGAAATAATTAAAATTAACTTGAAAGTGACTATTTTATTGTATGCCTTTATATGCCCTAACCAAATTTTTCATTAATCACTTACATAGAACATGGGTTAGTGGCTTAATAGAAGTGTTAGTAGAGCCATTTCATGATACATTTACTATATTTTTCTGTGCTCATTACCGCCGTAACAATATTACGCTCAAGGCACGACATTACGAGGCCCTTTGACGAAGCTCTAACAGCCGCCGGCGTCTTGATTATACCATCCTATTATGTACTTTGAAAGGATGCATTCAGTCTAAGTAGCATTTATTTAACGCTAAAGTGCACAAGAAAGTCGATATGAAATGTGGGATTCGGCAATTTATTTCTACGTAAGAAATACCGCTTTTTAAACAATATAAAAAGTAATTTTAACACTGCAAAAACACAGTCAAATTTGTTCCAGTGACAATGTTATGCAAATAAAAACTTATTATAAATGTATTTTATCAAATCGATGTGATAGAAAAATAATTTATCATCATAATTATCACTATTTGTTTCCAGTGAAATTATAATTTCACGGATTTTATCATTTCTTGCCAACGTGTATATAAACACAGACCAACCTCAAATGACAGGTAAAAGAATGAATTCGTTTAAATCCTTGTACCAAAAAGTACGCTATCACTGCTTTAATTAATCACAAAGAGAGGAAAATTCACAGTTGCGCCGTCGGAAAACTCGCTTGGTTTTAATCTTATTTAGTTTAAAAGGGTAGTGTAGCTCCATCCAGTTGTGTAACTGAACAGAGAACTACTTTTGCTGGCTTATTCTCGGAAATCGGAGTTTGTTTTAGGCTAGCATGAGATGTTATGTCAAGAGGTCAGTAAATTGGTAAGTTTGTTGTTTGTGTATTGTGTAACCGTTAGATGGCAAGGATTTGTGTCTGAAAGTTTTTGTGTAAACGAATATTATTGAAAATTCAATATTAATTTATCACTAGTGCTACCATTCGATTTTGTTCATATTTTGGCTTTATTATGTAAATAATAATGTACTACGCAGTATTTTTTAATTATAAGCCACGTAAAGCTGTGTTTATCGAGGTATTTTATTCTTTATTAAAAATATAGCCTAGTCTTTGTTTTGTTTACTAGCTTTAATTTTCGAAGTATGAAAATGAATATAAAGTTAATTATTTTTTAAATAAATAATTGATTTATTTGAAAGTAGTTTAAAATTTTATATAATATATTAGTATATTTAAAAATGCAATTCCGTTAATACTCTGGATTCCATAGGATTGCACGATTGATTTAAAAACAGAATGAACAAGCATTTTATCGTGCTGACATTTAAATTCTGTTTTTCATTAACACAACTATTTGTTTTTAGAACTGCTGATCGGAACTCAACATTTTAACACCTATCAATTAGCAATATATGAATTAATTGTCAGGCAAAATCCCTACTAATGCCGATAAATATAAAAATAAAGTTGTCTGTCTGTCATGTTTTCACACGACTGAGATTGATATGAAAGATGAAAGATTATATATATAACCAATTATTTCTATAAACATTTAACATCATTTTTCACGTAGGCCAAGACAAAAACTGGTGAAAATAACTTTAAAAAATTAAGAAGATAAATTTACTTCAGAAAGCTTTTTCTTGGTAATCTCTTTTCGAATATAATATAGTATATTTTAATTATGTACATGTTATATAGTCTCAAATACTACATAATGTTTGTTAATAACGATCGAAGTTAGGAAAGTTGAAGCTTCAGGCCTATATAAAAAAGTTTTGTATAAATAGTCATCAAACAAAATTAATCATACCGGTGAATCGCCAAAATACATTTATCGAGATGAAATCTATGTGCATATTCGTATATTATTCTATTATAAAATATACTAACAGAATATAAAATTATAAAAGGATGCAAAATTTAATTAGCGAGTGGGCGATATTGTCCATATTTACTGTCAACGAAACTTAGTTTTGTTTCAAGAATTCCTTCAAACTTATAGGCTATTGACACACTAAGCTATAAATGATTGTATATTACAATCATTTATTTTGAGATTTTTTATTTGCTGTTGAAATATAGTTTCGAAAAGAAAGCTTATAATATTTCTTAAATTAGAAATAGCATATATATATATATTTTTTTAAATAAACAATGAGTACTAGTTATATTTAAACTTATAAATTATCCTTTGCGAGTTAATTAAATAACCTGTGTTAAAGATAATCCCCTATGGAACAGTAAAAGACATAATAAATACATATAAATTGTGTACTAAATTATAATATTATAGCATATGTAACAAAAGGAATAATTTACTTAACTTTACGCTTCATATACTTTTATTTTTACTATCCAAGTTAACTAAGTATCCGTGTAAAAAACGACATTATATTGACAAGAGTTGCAAACATTCTTGGTAGGTGCAAATTATCCTATTAATATTATAAATTTTATCGTTTGTATGTTTGAATGTTTAGAGGATATTATGATAGTTGCTACTCAATTGCGGATAATAGCTAAACAGATACTTTATTACGAGGATTAAGATATAGGAAACTTCTTATCCCGGAAAAATGTAGCGTTCCCGTGGTCCAATTATCTATAAACGAATTATAGGACATATCAAGTTGGAACTTTGTATATATGTACATAATATGTATATTACTGAATACAAAAATTGATTTTAGATGCTTCATTCGGCATAGCAAATACAAGAAACCGAGCGAAGTCGCGGACGTTTCTAGTTAAAAGTAATATGTTAAAGAGTCTATTTACTATGATATAATATCGACAACATCCAATATTCATAAAACCTTATCTTGGTATTAGAGTATTTTTACAATGTCTTTCAATACTTTTAAAATTATTGCTTTTCTATCATACATTGTAACACTTGAACAAAATATGTTTGGAATTCAATATGTTTACGAGACAAAATGTGGAATGCTTTAATAAAACTTGGTTTCTTTCAAAGTGTATACGTGTGTCGATGTCCTTATACCGAATATGAAACTGCATTTGGCATGCTTCCCTGTTTTCTCATTTCGCCAGATCTTGTCTAAGTTGTTTCGCACGGAACATAATAATGATTGTTTTAACAGACATTGTTATATACACTACTCATGTAATTACTAATTACATTAATATGCATATTAAATTATTAAATAACATGATAATCAACAACACAATCAGGCGCTCCTTAAATTAATTGTGTATAGAGGCGTAATTTTCAATAATTATGTATGATAGCGTGGTTATTTTGAACTAACTTACTAACTTAACTATTTTTTCTCTAGATAATTAAACGCTTTTTGAACCAATGTACTAGAAAAAGATTTAATATATAATTCTAACTGAAATAAGCAATGGATGCTACATTTTTAAACCTAGTGGCTCCCTAGTCATCGTTTACGTTAAAGTAATGCGTTCGTATAGTCGTATTCGGGTGTATTTAAGGAAGCCAAGATTCTTGATTTAGCTTGTAAAAAAAGCATCCTGATTATCAATTAGACACATTCAAAATTTTAATAATAAAATATTCGCATATATAAAGTCAAAATTATGAACACTGTGTAAAGTACCTGAAAATATTATACGCTGTTTTGAGACACTAAATGGATATTTGTATATCTACATAAGTATTTGTAATAGACCTTCAATCAGTCTAACAGTGGATAGAATACAAGGTAATTGTCTTAGCATATAGGCCATTGTATTATGGCTTAATTAGATCTATTGAATGACTAATTGATGACTTGTAATCTATTATACAACTGTTACCTTAATATTCGAATAGAAGCGCAATCCGACGACTTGAACAGAGGAAATATATACAATCTCTGTTTGTTTCAAGATCCATACGCAAGTAATTAAAATTTATTCAATTTCCTTAAAAGTTCATATACAAAGTAACTGTATTTAAACTGAAACATCCTCCTAGCTAAATTTCATTAAAATCGCGCATAGACATTCACAACGTCTTGGCATAGTATAGAAAAAGATTGATGACACATTTTATAATTTTCTTTTCCCTAAAAAACCATTTTTAAGACAAATGATTTGTCGTAAAATTACGATATAATTTCTTTACAAATGACATTAATAAGACGTTACATAAAGAGAATAATTGTATTGAATTACCTTTTAAAAAGTCAAGCAACCGCAGTATGATAAGCGATCGTATATTAGACTACCAACTGCATTGTGCTGACCGCTGTCAGGTCTTAGCGTTTTTCCACGGAATTCTTTCTAGACTTAGCGTTCTTCCTAGACTAGCAATTTGCACATTGTTGGCCGGTGTTTTACGTTTCCTTTTGTCGGCTGATTTGTTAGTCTTTTTTTCCTCAGCCAAGGCATTTTGCTTCTGTTCTGATTCCGTAATAATGTAGCACTTTGAATTGGCTATTTGTGTTTTTGAGTGCTAGTTTAAAAATGAAACTCAAGCGCCTTTTCAGTGGCTCGCAATTTAATGTTGATGGTTTATTTGTGAGGACGGCCTGTGAAATTATTTTTTGCTGTGTAAAAATTATTGCTTCTCATTATTATACCTTCTAAATAGTATTTTATATACAAAATGATTTTACATTTTACATACATACTTTTAACTAATATAATGAATGCCCACGTGAGTTGGTTTGATTGTTCAATACATTTTCACACTTTACATCTGCTAATCGATAAACATAATTCATACACTTTGTTAGACGTAGGTCACTTTTTATTCTGAACAAAAAAACTGATCCGGACGTTTAGAAAATAAGTTCGGTCGTTCGATATAAGAGCTCTGCCTACTGACTTGTTTCTGTTTGTGTATGCTGCTGGCCCTACTGGCCTTGACAGCTTCACCGGGCAGGGGTAAGGGGGATGGGGCGAGACCTACGGAGACCCGGCTGGTGAGAAAGGGACAGCCATCGCCGGGGCTCAAAATTGATTTCGTCAATAGAGTGCCTTCTGCGAAGACGAACCGTGGCTAAGGAAGTCATCGGGAATGGTGGCAGCGCTCCGCACCATTGTAATTGACGGAGTGACCAGCGTTTCAAACGGCTGAACGGAATGTAATTCTTAGAAGTGCGCGCAGACGAAGTCACGGTTAAATCCTGTTATTTATTCTGAATCAGTTAATTTTTCAATTACATAATGTTAATGTATTCGCATAAAGTGCCCGTAAACGCTTGCCCTTGAAGTCACACGATGCGATGCGAATTTATTTTCTTTTGTACGTGGCAACAAAAGTGCCTTGTATTCAACCGCTTAACAGTGCTTTGTATAAATTGCCTAAAATAATAAGTGGAAAGCACAAATAGCTATAGAAATTAACACTTGAAATAAAAATATGACGTCCGCTAATGTTTTGTGTGAAAATATTGAACATTTAGATCCATTAATTATTGGTTTCAATATTGTGCTACAAATATTTGTACACTGGTAACAAAAACAGAACTGAAAGCGATATAAACTTTTGATAAAATGAAAATAAATGTTGACTTATACATCGATGTTTTTGTTGTTTAAATAATGGTAATAAAAAAAGTGTAACAATATATTTATTTACCTTTAAAAATGCAATTATATTCCTTTCTTCTTATCTTCTTATCGATTGGTTAGTGGTCAACCCAGTGTCAGAGTTGTTCAGGTCGCCCGTAGGCCTCTGACTGACTTATCGACTGTTGTCTAATTGGCAACTGCCGGGACCGACTTTTTACGTGCCCTCCGAACCACGGAGACGCTCGGTTGAAATACCACTATGCGATACTAGATGGGTGATCTAGTGACTGACCGCGCCTAAAGTTGCTTAACCTACCTATCGTTTATCGATCAGCGGATGCACTCGGCTATGAGCGTCTCATTATATTCCTTTAACTCTAACTAATATAGTTTTCTAGACTTTTGACCATATTATTGTTCATTTTATTACTATGAACTATTTTTGGATAAAAATATCAATAATAAGATTTTGGATTTATATTCTTAGCGACAACTTATGCACTTAATTTACCAAATTCACAAGATTTCGGCCTAAGTAAAAATCTTTATATGGATTTTTAATTATTTCAGTGACAGCAAGTGTGATAATGAATAGGCGGTAATGACTCTTGTCACGCCATCATAATTAAAGTTGTTTAGTTTCAACAAAACGTCATTTCTTGTCACGGGGCGTTCACTAATTATGTTACCCTAATTGTCTACCTTTTTTAATTTGTAAACGTAATGTCCGGTAATTGTTGGAGTTTTACACAACCCCATAATTCGGAGATTAAGGTATATTACGTGCAAAAAATTAAACAAGTGTGAAAATTTTTATTTTGTAAATCATTTTAAAATATAAAAGTTTTATGAGAGACACTGCATGCCAGCGGCATAAAATCGTTCCAGTAACATCATTTAGGAGAGACCTATTTCCTGTAGTGAATGTCCATAGATTACAATGTCGATGATGACAAACATTTTTAAGATTTAACATCAATCAAGTATTTTTTTTATGTTAAAAGTTGGCAAACAAGCATACGGGCCACCTGATGGTAAGTGGTTGCCGTAGCCTATGGGCAAATATAGTGTCTATATAATGAAAGTATATTATGAAAGCGAAAGAGCTTTCCTATAAGGAGTTGAAATTATTGAAATAATGTTTATTACCCGGATAAGAGTAATAAGCAGATCCTGGGTAAATAACGGGAGTAATGCTAGGAAGAGGAAGAGTTAATTCAATAATTATATCCTACCTACCTATGTTCAAAAATCACTAGTCAATAGTTTTTTTTTTTATGTTAGAAGTTGGCAAACAAGCATACGGCCCACCTGATGGTAAGTGGCTGCCGCAGCCTATGAGCGTTTGCAGCACCATTACTAGGTGCCACTCACGTGTTCCCAACCTCGAGATATTGGTTCTTAAATCTCCTCTGCCCAGTAATTTCACTAGCCTACAGTGCCCTTCAAAACGGAACACAGTAATGCCTAAGCACTACTATTTGGCGGCAGAATATTTGACACTGCGGTGGTACCTACCTAGCCGGCCTCTTGCAACAAAAGACTTACCACCAGTGTGACTGATTGCACTGGTAGAATAATCTCTGCTATAACATAGGTAATCCCAACAGCGGGCGATGGGGTCGTCACGTCTCGACGCCGGGTATACTAAATTTGTATCAAAGTATTCGCATCACAATTTAACTCTCTTCTCGAACAATCTCGAAAATAATAGTATTGTTTTCATAATATATGCTAACGAAATAGTGCTTGGCCTTTAGCAAAATGTACCCTTTCTAACAAAAGAGTATATTAGCGTTACAATAAAAAGAGCACCATTATGATATATCATGTGTGTGTACTATAATTGGCAACTTTTGTTTAGAAACAAAATAACAAAACTTATATTATATAATACATAATATAAGTTATATACACAAGAATTATTTATTTTTATTTAGAATATTAACAATGCTTTTTCAAGGCATTACTAATATTCCTATAGCCACCAAATAAGCTCGAAACTTGCGCTACGAGTGGGTACGACAATAGCCTAAAGGGGTCAGAATCGAACCCGCGACTCTTGCGTTAACGGAGCGGCGTCGCCCCTTCTACCTTGAGCTATTGAGGTTTCAGTGTATATATTTTTAAAACTGGTTCAAATCACCAAAAAGAAAATAAAGATTGCTTTTATTAATAAAATTACGTATATCGACATAATCACACCGACATATTGACACCGTTGTGGCGTTGTGGGTAGCGAGTCTGCCTTAAGCCTCGACGGTTGCGGGTTCGATTCCCGCTCGGAGCAGATGTTTGTATTAATCGTACAGGCATGTTTTCCGGTCTGGTTGTGTTTGTCCTTGTCATTGTGAATGTTTCCGGACCCCCGACACAGGATATAATTGTCTTAATGGGGGCCGTTGAGTGTGTAGCGTTTATTATTATTATTATTATTATTAATCACGTTTGTTTTTATATTTTTTAATGGGATCAGCTTATGAATATAAGCTTATAACGAATAATTAAATCCTTTTATTATAGGGCCAGTATTAAAAAAAAAAAACATTTTATACCTAGTAATCCCAGTTATAAACTTGTACTTAAGTTAGCAATTAAGGATAATATGATCTGGCGTAGTTAATCCGACTGCACATTATACCTATTTAACGGGATTCCGAGACACGGTTATGAGTTCCAAACGTAATCCGGGTATAATTGTTGTCCGACGAACGCCGGAAAGTTCGTCGTAATTACGAAGCCGGGATTGCATCTCCAATTCGGTTTATGAAGGCTTAGGAAATCCGATTAGTGGATAATCGAAAAATTTCCCCACATAACTCGTTCAGTCTGGTTTGTTTTGTTTTTTTTTGTCATAAATGTTTGCTTATATAAGGTAACAGTAGAACGTCAAGTAGAAGTAACATAGATTTTCGAAGTAACATTATCTATACTGTTACATTTCGTTTGGATGAGTGTGAGCTAGAGGCTCAAACGCCCGCTTGTGATAATGCCGATGCTACAAGCGTCCTTTGGTGTTTGTTGTAAGTAAGTAGACTGTTAACTTGTTTAAAAATATATCTCCAACTGTATCCACAAGAAGTTTACAATTTATACTTATCAAGTCAGGTCAAGAAAAAAGACTGTCCTCTGGAACCTATTATGATTTGGAACAGTTTTTTTAGTTAATTATTATTCAACATTATTTTTATTATTTCGTAATTTAACTACGCTATTGTATTATAGCAGTTCATGGCATACATTGATGTATGTATCATTTTTATTGTAACCATCTTGAAGTAAAGTGGGTTTGAAATACGAATGGACCGATGGACTGATCGAAATCAAAAGGGTTTTATTTTTATCATTCTTTAAAAATCATTAAAACTAAAAACAACTTCACTTTAACATTTGATTTGAATTTCCAAACAATTATAATGATCTTGTTTCGAATATTTTATATTCAAAGCACGTTCTATTTCCATTATAAGTGTAATAAATATAAAAGGGAGAAGGTAATAACGTAGTGAGTCAGTATCAAGATAGTGCGTCTAACATGATTGCAGTCCGCAAAAGGGACGTACATGCGACAAGATAACCGGCTGAATTCGCACTCCGGTGCCCGCTAGGGACGTGAAACTGGCATATCGATAATCCTGTTTTTTACCCTTAAACCAACTGGAAATTTTATTAAAATAACGATACAAACTTTTTACGTTTTACAAAAATAAAATAATGACGTTTGTAGGCAGTGTCAATTATTTTCTCTGTCATTTTGTACTGAATATAGAATATGTGAAATATTATTAATTTAATTGATTATTTATTTCAATGTATATTAAATTGAAAATATCACCCATAACGATTTGAATCCATTTAATATGTGTTTTTCTTTGAAGGCCATTTTTAAATTTAATATTTCCTTACAAAACTTATATTCTGCAACAGTTAACATTTTAATAATAGAAAGACAAAGAATGTATTTTCTTTGCAACATAAAATTTTTATACTATATCAGTTATAACATCTTTTGCGAAACGGATCCCACATCTAAAATTTATGAACGTCAAAAGCTACCCACCGGGTCAGAGCAAACTTCACGGAGAAGCTTCAAGATATTGTAGGTATGACTCTGAATCTAATTTACAATAACTTCTGAGATACCATATGAAATATGTGTGGTATATTATTTAAAATATTCTTCGTTAAATAACAGTAAATTTTATAGTCAGTTTTCAAACTTCAGTAATTTGGAGTCTCACAAGTTTCTAGTTAAAGTTTTAATATCATTTTAATTGACAAAAATCTAATTAACATAAACTGTTAAAATACTAATTAAATTTTGTCATTTGTTTTTGATAGATTTGTATTTTGAGAAAACTATCCGGTGTCGTGGTCGTATCGTGCGTCATTGTTATTTATTATTCTCGAAAATGAATTTTATATTATTTTTAATTCATTGCATTTATTTTGAAATAACATTTTTTTTGTTGAATTCTGAAAAATATTTCGGTAAATTTTATTTCAATTACCATTGAAGTTCGATTTTAGAACGAAC
Organism: Hestina assimilis; assembly: GCA_023373885.1. Lineage (NCBI taxonomy): Eukaryota > Metazoa > Arthropoda > Insecta > Lepidoptera > Nymphalidae > Hestina > Hestina assimilis. The sequence goes on along the minus strand of CM041747.1, from coordinate 8,043,955 downwards.
ATCTAAAGCAGCTCTGACAGGCTCCTTTCAAATTTGGCTAGGCCGGAGGAGCAACGCGAGCAGTGAAGGTGAGCGTTCATGCAATCAAGTTCATCACGTTGATCAAGTCCCGGGAACTGCTCGGAGTTTCTCCCTCTACCACACGATGGAACCGACACCCGGACGGTGAATCCATGGATGCTAAGCAGTTCGTCTCATACTTCATTTAAAATATCGAATATATATTAATTGATTTAATAAATTTATTTAGTACTTATTCGTATATAGATAGAATTAATTATTTTTTCATTTTGAAACCAAAAATAAAGAGTTACTTCAGTTAGTGAATATTTGGTTTGCCTCTCCAATTTCAGCAAATCAAATAGCTTTCTCACTCAATAAGTTTTCTTGAAGAAAAATTTCCATTTATTCTATTGGAACCTTTTCTATCGATAATTTTAACACAAATTTCTTATACAATCCCTAAATTCGCCCTAATAGAACCACGTGAATCAATAACTGCTGACCGTCTCATTACAAATCCCCTCTTTCAATCAACGCTGGGCATTCGATTACCGTCAATTGTACATTGAAAATACAGATCAGGTTTGCTTGTATCGGACAAGTTTATAAAGCTTTTAATCGTATCAATCGTAATAAAAGTGTCAAACGTTATGCCTTGGCAAAAGAATACATTGAAAGGTTTTATTGACAATTAGTAATAAAATTAAAATTTATCGAGCGTTTTATATCGCACATTACGTTTCAAGATATATAAATATAATTAAATAAAATCCAATATGATGCATTCCATATTATATAAAAAAAACATTTTAGACTGTAACAAAATAACAAAAAGGATGATACAGACAACCTAATACTGGCCCTAGTATTAATATTGTATAACTTCATTATATTTCGAGCCATGACTTCAAACATATTTTTCTCACCAAAGTGTAGACGATATATCAGGCTGTTTACGTCCAGGATCGGACTCGGCACCAGCTGAAGATGATTAATTGAACGGCGAAAATTTTAAATTTATAATACGGCCCGCTTTGTTTGGACATCAAAGAAAGGCTTAACATGTTCCTGGACTTTTTAATCGTGAATAACGAAGTCTGAGTGATGGATAGCTTGGGCAATTTGATGGATACTTTGATGTAAAATTGATGTATCTTTGAGTAAATAGGTGAACTTTAAGATAACCACTTTTACAAGCTGTAATCGATTAGAAAAATTAGAGATTAAATAAATAAACGCTACACATATTATAGTTTAATGTTCTGTTATTCAAATAACTAAATGCTACACACTCAACGGCCCCCATTAGGATATTATACTCGTATTTTATTTAATGTCTTAATAAGATAAGAATACTTTAACATCATCTTAATAAAATAATACCACTCAATAATTATTGTGCTGTTCCATAGAACTCACATACATAATTACATACCTAACAATTGCTTGCTTCAGGTTATAAGACGCAGCCAAGGCCTAAGTATACGGTCAATATTAAATGTAAATCTAAAATACATATAAGCGCTAAATAAATAGCGTATTGAAACATTTACAGAACAAACCAAAATTACAGTTTGTCCGCTTGAAAACAAATGTCGTTCCAAATTATAAGCACTTTCATAGACCTTATAGAGGCGCCCACAAAACAGAAAACATATGTATCTTTGAAACTACTTTGAAAGTGAGAGACTTGGTCAAAGGATCTATTAAAAGAACTGTAGACGGTTTTAATTATGCAAAATCAGCGATGTACAGGCTATTCGGGTCAACCGAGGCGAAAGAGGTTTTAAAAATGAAACAATGGCCGGCAAATGAAGACTAGTATTTTTATATGTGTAAGAGTTAATAGTAGGTAGGGCGTCTAAAAAATGAATTGAAATCTGTAATCCTACTAACATAGTTGTGACTGTTTGTATATTTGTTAATCAATCACGCAACTACGGCTGAACAGATTTGAATGAAGTTAAGCACAGAGATAGCATATTATCTGAATTAACCCACTGAATACTTTTTAATCGGAAAAATGTTAGGATCCTGTGGGATTATCAAAAAACGTACTACAAGGCGTATCACCCATGAAGTTTAAAATAGATGTGTCTTATTCAACATAATTTTAATCACTACATAGTATAAAACAAAGTCGCTTTCTCTGTCCCTATGTATGCTTAAATCTTTAAAACTATGCAACAGATTTTGATGCGGTTTTTTTAAAGGATTGGAGAGGAAGGTTTATCTGATAGTGGAAAAAAGAAAAATTTTTTTGAGTTGTCTAATGTGATGTCGTAAATAATTACATTTAACGCGTGCGGGCCACGGGCAGTAATGAATAAATAAAAACTACTGGATCGATTTTAATCATTTTTTCAGTGAATGACATAGGCTATATATTTTATACCCGTGCGAAGCCGGAGCGGGCCGCTAGTAATAAATAATAACAAACGCTACACACTCAACGGCTCCCATTAGGATAGTGATATCATCTGTCGGGGGTCCGGAAACGTGCACAATGACAAGGATAAATACACCCAAATCGGAATAGATGTGTGTATGGTCAATACAAACATCTCCTCAGAGAGGGAATTGAACCCGTGACCTGTGGTGCTTAAAGAAGGTTCGCTACCACTGCGCCACAACTTCGTCTTATTTAATACAATGTACTTACAAATGTTGCATTTATCTCTGAAGCAAATTCTGAAGTCGTCCCGGATGAAGTCGTGGGCAGATGCTTGTACAGAATAAAGCGGTTTTAAGGTCACCAACTTGATTATACGGAATTACTGGATTTTGACAATGGGTACAATTGGGATGGGGTGCTAATAAAGTAAGATAAAACCCGGGCTTTCGGAAATTTTAATTACGGTCCTTATTGCTGCTATGTTACCTGTAATTTGATTTCCTTTCTTTGTATATGAATTTATAATTATGTTAAAGCTGAAGTAATATGTATTTTATCTAATATTACATATTTGATGATTTATATATTTATTGTATGTATAATATGTATTGTATATATTTTAGTATAATTAAGTATGTAGTTATCATTTTTGGTTTGTTTTTTGTTTCCTTGTACCTACACAACGATATAAATCTTCTTCCATGTTCCTGGGGTTTCTGGTAGAGATCTCTTATTAGAGATAAGTTATCCTATGTACACTTGTCTTATACTTGTATTTTTACTGTACTGCTGTTTTTGGTACATAAATAAATAAATAATATATTAATATTCCATATTATAAGTATTAAAAATACTGCACACCTTTTATGTTTACCAGCCTTCGTTCTCCACTTCTTCCCTTAGGTTGGTGACATTCTTCTGGTGCTACTGGTATATTAAGCGTTTATAGACTGTGACCACTTCCCATCGTAGGGGTTTTAAGCTTGTTTGCCACATTTTTTTTAAGAATATTAGCAATGCTTTATCAAGACATTACTAATATTCCTATTGCCCTCCAAATAAGCTCGAAGCTTGCGCTAGGAGTGGGTACGACAATAGCCCAAGGGGATCAGGATTGAACCCTCGATTCTTGCGTCAACGGAGTGAAGTGTCGGCCCTTCTACCGTTGAGCTATTGAGGCTTCACATTATATTATGGACTTTCTACTCTATTTTTTCATGTATAGCAAATTCTAATACCCATCTATTACTATAACATATTAGCTAAAGAAGATCTTGTACGTATATAAAGAAAGCTCTTCATTATTAATAATAACATAAAACCCAACACGAACCCTTACCATAATATCTACAATATAGATAACAAACACACCTCAAGGCTTTAATACTAGACACTTATGACTAACGTCTGACCTAACTTCGGGACCATTTAACCCAGGGATAGATGTTACTAAGTTTGGGATGGGGGCTATAAAATTTGATAGTGCATGAACTGGCAGTATTTCTTAGATACCTTCGCAACTATGTACATTAAATATTAAGACAAGGAGTTCGTTTTGTACTGATATCTCAATATGTATTAATACCTATTTTTATTAAAATTTTCTAACTATAACTAAAACATTAATATTTTTTCTAAAAGCCCACCGTACCTCAAAACCTGTTAAGATCAGATAAAATAAACATTCTATACCTTTTTTGTTATTTTCGCTGAGAAATGCATTTACGCACACCACTACACGTTGTGTACTCCTCAAGTACACTAGACTGTGGTAATGTGGGACTCGGCCGCTTGTTAGTCTAGCTGCAATACCTAGAAAACTCAGCGGAATCCTCATCGCCATAGTGGGACGCCAAGGGGTCGCTTGCGCAAACAACCATGGAACATTCTATATCTACTCTGTCTGTTATCAAAACAGTTGTTGTATGGTCAAAGCCAACATCTACCCCAAATAAAAATCAATAATTTTCAGAAATTATTTTCACACTACCGTTTCTTTTCGTTAAATAATTTTTTACATTTGAATATTTCAAGACATTAAGTTAATAAGATAACTCAAACTCAAACTCAAACTCAAAATATTCTTTATTCAGATAGGCTTTTAAGCGCTTTTGAATCGTCAAATATACAGTCTGTTATGTCCGCCTAAGTGAAGCTACCGCCGATTCGGAAGGTAGATTCTGCAGAGAAGAAATGGCAAGAAACTCTACAGTTACTCTTTTCAAAAATAATCACATTACATTTGTCAAATGTACAATTAAGCTATATATCCCGCATGAAACTCAACGTATATTAATTCCATGCCACATTATCTGCAATATATTCATTAACGGAATAATAAGCTTTATTTAGTAAACACCGCTTAATATAAGATTTAAATTTCATAAGTGGTAGATTCAAAATTGTCTGCGGAATTTTATTATAGAAGCGAACACCTTGCCCCAAAAAGGGCATACTCACTTTGTGAAGCCGAAAACTTGGTGTAACAAGTTTATCTTTTCTTCTTGTATTAAAGCAGTGTCTTTCACTGTTTGTGTCAAACAAATCAACATTTTTATGAATATAAAGGATATTGCTAAGGATATACTGCGAAGCAACCGTCAGTATGCCTGCCTTAGTAAACACATCCCGAAGAGAGTCTCTAGCTTGAAGATTATAAATCGCCCGAACAGCTCTTTTTGAAGAATAAATACAGTCTCAATGTCTGTAGCATTACCCCAAAGTAATAGACCATAAGACATAATACTGTGAAAATAACTGAAGTAAACTAATTGAGCAGCATAACAAATTATGTGGTAGTTAATTCAAACAAAGCTTGTAAACTATTAAGACGCTTATTGACTATTTCGGAATCAAATATAATTCAAATTCGGGAATATATGCTAATTCAGGTAATAAGCTATGTGTGCAACAAATTTCATTTAAATTTCTCCTGTAGTTTTTGCGTGTAAGAGTAACAAACATCCATCCATACGTCCTCAGAAACTTTCAAATTTTTAATATTAGTAGGATAGTAGGATGTAATTACTAATGTAGTAAAGCCTTGTTAGATGCTGTCATTAAATTATGACAAACACGTTTTTAATAACTCAATTAAACGAAGAATGTGACAAAATTTATCGCTTAATTTTCATATTTTTATGTACTACAAAATGAAAGACCTTCGAAACTTACATATTAAATTCCGGTGAAATACAGCCTTCGCTCGCAACACATTCAAAACAAGAGTAATTATGTGTTCGAATTGAGAAAGTTTTAATATATATTGCGCCGTTTTCTCTGCATTTTGGAAACTTGATCACCTCCTACCACGTTTATAAAACTAAAGAGCAAACAGAATTATTACAATTTCAAAAGTGAGTTTATAGATTTCCGTGAAACATTTTTAATTAATAATTTCCTTTTTATTTTCAAAATGAATATTGCTTTCTGCACACAATCCACACACACACACACGAACACATTAATCATCTTAATTTATATTAATCAAATAAAACTGCATGAGTATCGACACAGAAATTTTGAATATATTAGTCATGGTAAAAAAATCGTAATTTTATTTAATTTTCCCCAAAATACCTAAAACAGAAAAAAGTTTGTGTGGAGTATAGTATATTTTTTTTTATTCCAACATTAAACTCAATACTTTTTTATGTCTGTTAACTTTTCACAGAAATACGTGGTTAGTGCCTCGTCCTAAAACATCCTAATAAATCCTAAAACGGTTTGTGTCATTAAAAAATAAAAATTACGTGAAACATGATCCAAACCATTTATTCATCTCAAAATTGACCACAAAACGTTCAGTCCATATTTATTTAGTTCTATCTATAGCAAATATTTAACCGTCCAATATTTTCGGCTTTATTGGAAATTCTTTAGCTGGTTCGCATTCACCGCGTACCTTTGAGAACCGAATGAATTTATTGTTACATTTAAAAGGCAATTGTGGGTATAATGAAAACTTTCAGGCTTCGCGGCGAGAGGTGGATTAACGTTTGAAAATGTTTTTTAATATGAAGAGCGCATTCATAACTTTTTAGTGTTTGTATTTCCTGCACGAACAATGTATGTTCGTGTTTTATGTTGAGATTACTGCTTCGCGGAATCAAAATGACTGAGTCAATCCAGCTATTAATGATAAAATAAATAAAAACTATACATACAAAAAAAAAATTATGATAAAATAATTATCTTAAACGCAGTAATAAGCACTCGAACTAAGAAATAAACTCCGAGAAAACTGAAGATCTCCATCATAATCCGATCAGTATCATCAGTAGGACCATTAAACCTAACAATGTTATATATAAAAATAGCTACTTTATTATAACATTATTTATAATAAATACTATGTAAGACAGTTGATATCATATACTTTACATTTCGACTTAAAAAATTTAGCAATTCTACATTATTTTCATTAATATGCATATATAATAATTATCATTCTTTTGTAATGTCACTTTAAGTTTATTACACAAAATAATTCGTCGGAATTAAAGAATAACCGTTATACACGTTTCCAACAGTGTGAAATAGAACAGTAACATCTAAGTCCCATCAGACTGGATTTATGTCGCAGCTTCAAGAACAGACCTCTTAGACATTGTTCATACTGCTTACAATAAATTAATTAGAATTAATATAAGCATAATAATATATAATTAACTGACTAAGCGTTAATTATCACATAAATTCTTTATAAGAAACATGAAGATAATTTTTCTGTCTATTTGTTTCTACAATATTCAAAATGCATATTAATATTGTAGAGCACATTTCCATACATTAACGGCAAGACGAGACATAAAATAATAGCAAACCCATTTGCATATGCAAATATGTATATGTACGCATATGCAGACTGAGACTCGAGCAATGTAAACGTATCCTTAGCATCCACCGTCAGACACTAAACATCAGCTCGCCTATACCAGTCTAGATTTAATAGTCCGCTACGTATTCTAGTTACAGTAAATTCTTGTTTCTGTATTGGCCGGAAAATAATATTAAATAAAATGTATTCACTTTTATTCAACAAGAAGAGAATTTGGGCGCTTTTGAATTTATGGTAAATTCCATTTACAAATAAAAGTAAGTTCTGTAGCTATAATGATTGTTACTCAGTATACTTTGTCCATAATAAAACTAATTCTCACGCCATTTTTAATAACATGATAATTTTGATAAGACATAACATGTTATTGGTGGTAGGTCTTTTGTTGCAAGAGGCCGGCTAGGTAGGTACCACCGCAGTGTCAAATATTCTGCCGCCAAATAATAGTGCTTAGGCATTACTGTGTTCCGGTTTGAAGGGCACTGTACGCTAGTGAAATTACTGGGCAGACGAGATTTAAGAACCAATATCTTGAGGTTGGCAACGCGTGAGTGGCACCTACTAATGGTTCTGCAAACGCTCATAGGCTACGGTAACCACTTACCATCAGGTGGGCCGTATGCTTGTTTGCCAACTTTTAACATAAAAAAAAAATGTTATACAAATAGATAAGCGCATATTATTTCTACTATTAAAGCATCAGTTCAAACACTAAAAAGCACTAGTTATCTTCGCTATACACTATACAGTAAAAAATATGAATGTTATTAAGCACCAACTATTTCACTTTTATTTCCTTAAGCTTCTTTTAATTATAATAAATTAAAAATACTGACTTGTCTCATTTTAAATTTTAATAATAATATATGATGATGAAGCATCTAACGAGATGATATATTTTGCTCTCATATTATAAGCGTAGTTTTTTATAGAATGGGTGTGGTTAAGAAAATATGTGACAAAAATAACCAGCCTATATTTTTTATAAAGCGGCAAAGCATTGCTGGTTACGTATGAAACACCCTCACTACAGAATCTCAACTTCACCTTGTGTATCGCAGATTCTTGTTAACTTTTCTCTCAGAATCACCCGCAACGCCTCCGTATAAAATGTTAAAAAGTAAACGTGCTAAGCAACATACTAAAGTTAATCATGAAGGCGCTTATTTACATAATGTTGCTCAACTTGCTTAGAAGATCAAAAGTTTTTCCTCGCTAACGTTCCGCGGTAAGACTCGCATCTTGTATAATTAAATAAAAACTTGGTTAATAATTCTTATTTTCTTTGATTAACTAGGTGGTGAAAATAATTATTTTTCATACTTCGATTTTAGTTCTTTGGTTTTTCTACTCGTTTAAACGATACACAATCTTGTACACGGTTAACACCGTTGTGGCGTTGTGGGTAGCGTGTCTGCCTTAAGTCTCGACGGTTGTGGGTTCGATTCCCGCTCGAGCAGATGTTTGTTAAAATTTCTGTCTCGGTCTGGTCGTTTGTCTGTGGGTCTCCCCACCGTGCCTCGGAGAGCACGTTAAGCTGTCGGTCCCGGTTGTTATCACATAACATCTGATAATAATCGTTAACTCTTGATAAGTAAATTGCTCTTATCCAATGAGTTACTGGTTCGCCCTTAGGGTTGCGGAGGTCAGATGGCAATCGTTCTGTGTAAAAACTAGTAACCCGTCAAATCCGGATAAGAGCAATAAGCAGACCCTGGGTAAAATAAAATACCGGGAATAATGCTAGGATGAAGATGAAGAATCTTGTACACTGATTTTGTAGAAAATTTAATATTGCGAAAACATAAAAAAATAATAACTTATTATTCCAAGTACGTATAGAAAAAGAATTTTTAACCGATACATGAATTGGAATATTATTTCGAAATCAATATGTGTTTGATTTCAATTGGAGTACATCAGACATGCAAATATTTCACATAAGACTGCTTACTGTTTTTAATTTATTAATAAGGCTCTGTGATTTAGTATAAAAAAATCTGGTCAATGTTAGGGATAGTTTGGCCGCAGAAGCCACCGAAGTAGTGGCTTTTTTCCAAACTTAATCCATATTTTCGGCATTTGTCTTTTAAAAGAATACAAACGCAATAGGTCTAGTTTATTCACAAGCCATCCAGGATCTGGTAGAACTCTGGCTACAAGTTTCTGAAAGGATCAACTTATTGAAACATTGTCTTGGTGAAATCAATAACTGTATATTAATAACTTAGTATTAATCGAATGATGAATGTAAGTACCTCATAATTAAAAGTATATTGAAGAACGTGAATCGGTATCATGCAGTCTACCCAATAGACAAACATTATGTAAAACAGAAACACGAAGAGCGCTACGAATAGTTTAAGCATCACTGGCTTAAATGATCATACATACAGCAGCGCAAAATTCCGTTGTCTGGTAAGAGGAAAATTATGCTTTTTGGCAACAACTGAACAAATATATAAATAAACGCTACACACTCAGCCACTGTGTCGGGGGCCGGAAACATACACAATGATAAGGACAAACACACCCAGACCGCAACACGTGCCTGTATGGTCAATACAAACATCTGCAATCGAACTCGCGACCTGTGGCGCTTAAGGCTGTTTCGCTACCGCTGCGCCACAACGTCGAATGTAACATATGTAAATAAGAAATATATAGTATTATGATTATTAAGTTGAGAAAAAGTAAATAATGGTGGTAGAGGGTGTACAATTTGTATTGATACTGACGGAAAAAAGAGGTTTTCATCGTATTTGAACCATGTCTACCTGAAATGTATCGTCTTTGGATAGACCAATTAAAATTCCTGGCACTACAAATTAAAAACTAAAAAAAGTTGAAGCAAAAGATATTACTTCGAAAACTTTCTCAGCTGTATAACACAATTGAAGAAGAATGTAATAAAATTCCGCAACAAGTAATTGTGATTCTAATCCTATCCATGAAGAACCGTTTGGAAGCAGCCCTGAGAGTCTGGAGATAGAATACAAATTATTGAATAAGCTATCGTTTTTTTTGGGACTGAATATTGTTTATTCAATTTCATATATTGTTCGTATGTGATCTATAAGCACGTCTCAATTTCATAACAAAATAAAAAAATCCTTTTGAAAATTGCGTTTAAATTCTTTACAAAATTATATTTATCGTATTAACCTTACTAATGTATTGTCAGATAGAAAAATAATAATATTTCATTTATTTCAGCTGTGAATTTATTTCCAAAGACATTTCATCAAACTTTCAGGATTCTTTCCTTCTTTATACAATATATCCGAAATGAATGCACGACACAGTATACATTTGTAGATAGTAATATATTGTGGCCGGCTGGGATCGCGGATGCGAATTTAATATCTGTCAGGGACAGGGAGCATCGCGAGCGACGGTCGCACGTTTATTAATGTTAACGGATTCGGAACTTTTTTCATTTGGCACTGGCTTGAAGCAAATTCAATCAATTTTTAATAAAATATCTGGGTACGGGTATATACGGCATCGGGTACATATGAGTACAAATCATTACTACTAGAAAATAGGTAACCAAATAAAAAGAATAGGACGAGCGAGTAACGGGAAGGTGGCAGAGGAGTAGATTTAGCCGGCACTGGTCTCACTCATTAAGCAAAACAACAGAACGAATACTACTCCGTTAATTTTCTGTATCATGGTAATTCTTCACTTCAAACCGAACCTTCAAATTTCTCCCACAAACTGCATAATATCTTCAATTACATCTAAAATTTTGTTCATGTAATGTTAAAAAATGTAGAAGTAACTTACACAAAACTGGCATCGTTTCGAAGAGGAAACACGACATTTTCTGCTAAAAATTGCAAGAAAACACAACACGCTTTTAATAATATATTTTACGAAAGATAATCTTCTATAACAACATATTATAAGCGGGGCGAGCGCGCTGTCAGCACAGCGCGTGCCCGCTTCGTATTGCGCTGTTATGAGACATCTCATTTCACGTGTTCATTCCTATTGTACCCGATGGGAGAGTCGTTGTTTACACAAGGATTCTGTGTGACGTTTTGTGAAATTTTTGTACATATCTTGAATTTCCCGTCTCTCCCGGTGTACGAGTATCACAATATTTTCTTGTAATCCGGCAATCCATTATGAAATTGTTTACAAAGAGCGTTCACCCATTTCAAGCCTGACCCGGTAACATAATATTATGGAAACTGAAAATTTATATCTCGAGACAATCTTCGTGTTATGTATTTCAAAAACTTATAACGTATATCGAAATTGTGTGTATTCTGCATTGAACTAGGTACGAACTTTATTACTCTGTGGTAGTGGGTATATTTCGAGATTCTTTTTAATAAGTGTTATTCATATATACTAAGAAAAAATTGAAAAAATTTAACGAAAAGTAAAGTAGGCTGCAAATTGCAGTATGTGTTAATAATTGAATAGTTATACATAGTTTCATACATTTTACATCTATACTTAATTGTAAAAGAATTTTAATATTTTATAATAATAGTGAACAAAAGAATAATGACTCATTAGCCATATACTACTAATATATTAAATGTTTAGATATTTGTTACTCAATAACGCAAAAACGGCTTAACGGCTTTAGATGAAATTTGGCACAAATTTATATTAAAAAAAGTAATTCTAGTAGGACTATAAAACACATTCTAGTGGACATATTTAATTGCAATTCAGAATAGATGTGTCTTATTTACTTACAAATGATTCATTTCTCTCTGCCAATGTGAAGGTCGAAGACAGATAATAGTTTATAATATCTAAACCACATCTTTTAACGCTTTATGGATACGATTACAAACTATAAATGTAAGAGCAAGAATCGTGCGTTTACCAGATATAGGTATCCAGTCGAGCTGTTTGAAGTCAAACATATCCCGCTGTGTATGGTCTAAGTTATAAAATACAAGTTTTAAATATAATTATAATATAAAGAAACAAATATAAACAAACTCAGTTTTTTTGTGCATGACATACGCCATGTTAGAAATTATCGAACTCTAAATTATGAAATATTTTTTAAGCAGTAATAAATTGAGTAAGTAATTTTGATGTCCTGCAATTGGGTTATAGCTAATACTATATATGTGTGGTACTCTTAATTCTAAGTCAACAAGGTCACTTATAAATGACTACTTTAATGTCAAAAAAACTTTTGTCATGTTTACATTTTTTATACAAATTTTAAAATGTATTCTATTTTTAAGTTTTTTATTCCAAAACATGATAAAAATGTTATCTAGACATTTTAAAAATTAAATGACTTTTTTACATAGACGATTTGGTGGAGTATATATACACGAAAAGTTATGTTATTATCAGAGATCACAATTTACCTTCGGAAGATCTGAATAAAATAGCCAAAAAATGCTAAGCGCTTTATTCAATCGCTCTATCCTGAGTTATGACACAAAACATCTCCACCGCTTATCCGTACCCCTCCAACCCGAGGGGTAATCACCCCTTATTGTTCCCTCAGCGAGCCTTAATGCATGACACTATTACGCTTGATGTGAACTAATGCTTCGAATGTCTTTTTTATAACGAAATTATTGTTATTTAGGCACGACTAGGCTGTAATTACATTTAAGGGTATGGTTTTTAAGGCCTTAGGGAAATTTTGTTGTTGTAATAATAAAAATACTTTATGTGTAATAATACTATTATTAATTTTACGTGAGGTTTTTATTTTGTTTATTTGTATAAAATAAGAAAAATATGACTATAACTAGCCTGTAGGTTTTAACTTAGGTTGAAAGTTTGATTAAGTACCAATGGAAATGCTTGAATCGCAATCCACCTTCATCATCATTACGATTTTATTTTTTTTACATTTACATGTATAATTTTTAACTTTACATAATAATATTATATTTTTCACACCTGCAAGGTGACAAAAAGCATGGAACTTTCCTAATGAAAAGTAGTTGCCTTAGCCTATATTCAGTTACAAATCTATTTATTCGTAAGTTGTCGCCTGAGGCTGTATGCCTGATGGGCACGAGGAGAGGGAGTAGGAAAAAGGGGACACAGGGCTTACAATGATTAGGCCTGTGGCCCTTAAACTCATCTAGCAAAATATACAATTCAATAACCATACGATGTAATTCTTCAGTTTCTTCATAAGCAACAAATAAAACATTTTTTATCATTAAAACTATTTTCAACCGGTTCAAATAAAAAGGCGTTAACATAAAATCAATAATACTTGACGTTCGCTCGTTCAAATATAGGCCGTAAAATGTCGGCATTGTACATAATAATGACAACTCTTTCACGCAGCTGCGGAGTTTTCAAAACGTATTAAATTTCAGAACTCTTTATACACATATTTGCATACTTCCCATTGTTTTTTTTTTTTTTAAAAGTACTTTATTATGCTCCATGAGCAAATATGGGATATACAAGATATCGGAAAACAATTTCCATAAAGGAATTAATACTATTATTAATGGAATAAATTCAAGAGACATTCATATTTTTATTACTAAACCCATATGAAAACCATCCCTCTTTGGTTTTTCTCTTCATACGGTTCTTCCCTTTATATCAGGTGCCAACGCATGGTGATGCCTCTGAAGATGGAAAAATAGCCTACGATGATCAATTACTACTTTCGTGCAAAAATAGACAGTCATTTTTCAGTCATTTGCAAAAATAGACTGTTTGCAAAAGTGAAACTTGAAAATTTGAAAAACTTTTTGATTAATTATAGTATGAATAATTTAAATTTATTTGTTAGTTTTTATATTTGAAAACTATTAGTTAAAAAATATACCTATCCAAAGAGTCCAACAACCAGGTGACACAGTGAAATACATAATTATATGTGAACAATATACATTGTAAAAAATGTGTATCAATTATGCAATTTTGCCATTACAAAAAATCGCTAAACGAAGCTTTTTTTATATAAGAGGGGATAAAAGGCAGGTGGCTCATTTGATACTAAGCGATCACCGCCATCTATAAACATCTGCAGCAGCACTGGGCATGCAGGTGCGTTGCCGACCTTAAAGGAAGGAATAAACTCTTCTCTTGTAGGTTCCCAAGTCGTATCGGTTCGAAAAAACCGCCAGCAGCTGGTTCTACAGAGTGGTTGTCCGAGGAAGACAATGTCTTCTAAATCGCGCTCCAGTGAGTTTCATTGATTATATTCATATAGAGAAATCATTAAAAAGAAGACTACTATTTACACCCTATTTGGTGCATAAAATCTCATCTCCCTACACCATACTTTTAAATTACGTCGACACGAACACACATCGTATTAAGCCCTGATTGTATATATTGTGACGCGAACGACGCGTTCGTCATTTAAATGCTTCCGTTACAGATGTGAGGGACATTTGCAAATTCACCTGGCCATTGCATTTTGAAGCTGTCAGATTTTTGTGGCCTTTTAAACAACTTTTACAGGTTTTTTTGGGTAATATTTTCAGTCGCTATAATCTGGTAATGTCTGAGATTATTATGTACAATAATATTAGATTACAATTTACAACAAATTAAATAAATAAAAACTTTCAAAAGCTCTCATTAGAATAGTAGTATTCTGTATGGTCATTCGTACATGCGCCCCGAACGAGAATCAAACGCAAAGGTCGCCAATTTTGCAACTCGTATCTCATACATATCTCTTTGTTTTCGTATTTTTTAAATATTACATACTTCAATTTTAGACACATCTGAATTCTGCTTTTAGTCGTTGCCAATCAACGAAAGCTGGTTTTTAAATAACGCTCTGTAAACCCTCTAATCTCACGAGACCCTGTAGTTAATACGCAAATCACAACATCAATTCAATACACGTATCGAATGTTTGACAGTACACCGCAGACAGGCACATAACGTGCCTGATTGAAACCCTATTGTGTTCTATGTTCTGGTTAAACAATAAGGTGTAGGTACAACCAAGTGCTGGAAAGCAAAGTTTGGAAAAAAATTCTGAGGGACGTCCATCACGACATAAGTACCTTACGTTTTTAAAATCTGTATATTTCAATAGGTTATATGATAAAAAGGACGAAAAAGAGGTTATATGACAGGGACAGAGAGAGAGAGAGAGTTTCGGCTGCGCACTCACTTCCTCGTGTGCTCATTTGCTTTTAGTAGGTTCGATACACATATGCACACATACACAGCATACCAGCATATGGCATTCTGTTACGTGACGATTTCTACCAAATCGCACTACCCGTAAGCCGCGCTAAGCAAATTCGTTCCAAAAATGAAGGATACCGATAATTTAATATCATTCATCATTCATCGTTAAGTTTTTGGAGGATATCCTGATGATATCAGAGAAGTTCAAATTGATATAGATATAGTCTACAAAATATGTTCTGCTCAAAAAACAGTCCTTTTATTATAACATTCTATTATAAATAATGATGGGATCGGTATCATCAGTTTACCTCAGATGTTCCTAACGAGATCTGTCTGTAAAGACGCCTTTTGGTTGAGTGATTCGACCTTTTATAAGATCATATATTGCCTTTTAACGTTAAACGACACAATACATTGGCGTATCTTGTATCAAATTTAAACAATGTGACTTGAATTCCGAACTATAACTTACAGTTTCTATTTCAGTCGTGATTTTGAACCGATTGCTTAAGGTAGAGCCTGTTTGATCTGATACGTCCAATGAATCTTTCATGAGTCTAATAAGACATCTGGGTTTGCGTCTAAATTGTTAAACGGTCGATAGCTTGGCTTAGCCAATAAAGTCACTACGCTTATTGCATTATTATTAAAATTACTAATTGCAAAAATTGTACATGTACAATGCATACAAATTTTTCAGGAGAGTCACTAAACAGTATTTTGCTTTAAATTGTAAAATAATAATAACAGTAGTTGAGCCATGTTTTTTCTAGCATAAATACGCCGGCTCGACCGGGAAAATACTACCCCTCTCGAAAAAACGATTTTTTTTAATTATTGATTCTTATTCATTAGTTTTAAATTTCAAGTTAAAAAGAAGACTAGCTCAAGAAGTAAGTTACCTGAAAATATAACAGAAATAATTTCATTGAAATTGCCTTCTCATAATAACCTTCAAAAGATATATAACGTCAAAGGCTGACCTGATCATTAAGGAGACAGGGACATTCACAATTCTCTCTAATTAATTCGAACCTCGCAGCTTCGATGGAAACCTCAATGTCCCAAGGATCAAGTGCCATCCTCATTCCTAATTGTGCCTTACGAGCTCCATTCGAAATGCTTTTAGCTGTTCAGCATTGCATTATGCTCCTTATTCTTTTAGTAATAAGAATTCTATTCACAAGAGTGTTTAATACAATTGATAGAGGCGTAGTTCTTAGAGCTGTAACAATAAGAGCTATAATAGAATAAACGTATGAAGTTTATACCAATGGTACTTCAATCCGTAAGTGCTATTTAGAGCGAAAAGAGGTGGTACCAATTACGTGGTAATTTAATACTATTTATGTACGTGCTAAATATATATAACACCAAAAAAGTGCATAATTTTGAAAAATACACCTTGTGCTATTAAATATTCTGAAAAACAAATAAAAGTTATATATATTTTGTTTTTTGACGATTAGTTATTATTCGTAAAGAGTGTTAAATTCCTCAAATAAAAAGGAAGTATCCTTGGACAAGGCTGAAGCCATTGTCTGGCGGACTGTGGCCCAAGTGAGATGCAGGATTTGTAACAATGTTTATAGTGTCACTCCGTACAAAACGCTTACCAAATTATAAATTATATTCGTTTTTATATTATAAGAGTAATATAAAAAATATATTTTTATAATGACGACCATTATAATTACGAACTCAAAGGCGTCCACCACGTGCAACCCCGGCTCCCCTTCTATTTGAATTTGGCCACAATATAGACCTTGAAACTGAATCCAGAAGCTCTCGTTTTAATAAAAAAAAATCCATTTTTATTAGGGAAAAGTGTCATCTTCTTAACTGACCTTGGAGTCTGAATATAAATCTCAAAGATTCATTTTAATGACCAGTACATAAAATAATCACGCATGATATCACATTCGCTTCACCTAGATGAAATCCTGCATACTAATGCTAAAGTGCCGAAGGACAAATTTACATATTTGTATACGAGAAGTTGATGTTATTATAATTTAAATTGAATAATCTGTTTGAAACAAAACCAAAGCAATGTTAATAATAATTATACATTATTATTAGGAATATTTTAACTTCATAAAAACATGCATAATTTAATCCTCCCAATCTGGATAGTTTCTTTATTCGATTATTCGAGATTAAAAATCAAAACTTCTAATAGAGTAAAAAAACAACTTTAATTTTCTTTGTGTAGCTATTCCTATAATATAGTAAGATTAATATTAATTAATTATTTGAAATATTTTTATGTGGGAATTTATTTTGAAAAGTCCATATATTTCTCAATTAAAAAACATATACAGTAAAACCCACAATGTATATAATCCTAACCTTTATCTCTATCAAATCTTACATAATAACACTTATTACTCTTTGTACAAAAATTTTCACTTTAAAAACCGTTATTCCAGCGGTAATAGGTCGCTTTAAGTGCACAATTTTTAAAGGCCGGAGAGAGGCCAATTTATATTAAAAGTGCATATTTGTTAGAACAAGTTTCAAAGAAAGTGATTATTATGAAAGAGCTCATGTAATTAATCACAAAGGCCCCTGTAAGCGGATCGGAACGGAGCCAATATTTACCTAACTTTAAAAATGGAAGTTCACATTGTCAACTTGGTTCGGTTTTTTTTATTTTTGTTGGTTTTTTGCCAAGTCGGATTCATTTTCAGTAAAGTTAATACAATTTAAATGCATTGAACGGTATACTTATTGTTTTCACGTTTCTTTATGGAGGGATTTTATCTGATATTGCACAAATGGCCGCCCACCGCTGCATTCATTTTGTATTAATACAATATTGTTTTTATACTAACCAACCAGCATATAATCTGCCTATATACGTATTTAGGGGATTAGTTACCATGGCATGTTCGTGGTCACTTGAGATGATAGAAAGCCAAAAGGAAAGGGAAACTAAAGGAAGAGTAGAATAGTGTTTGACCCTCGGGCACTCCGAGAAAACGCACCGGTTGTAAATATGTACATAGCGTCTACGGTCTGTTAGTGTAGTTCATCTAGGGCCAAGCCGATCTATTCGAAAAACAGTAAGACCTCTACTACCACGATTGAATTTTTCTTTTATTTGTGAATCGGTGATAGTTTTTTTATTTCATGACGGTTAGCAAACAAGCATACGGTCCGCCTGATGATAAGCAGTTACCGCAACCTGTGAACGCTTGCGCTACTTGAAGTATCGCAAGTTGCCAACACAAGGGTTAGGAGATAAGGGATGAGAAGGAAAAACAGGAAAGAAACGTAATGGGTGGGGAATTGGGCCTCCGGCCCTCTCACTCTTCGCACGAAACAAAACAGTACTCTGTTATTTTACGCCGATTATCTGTGAGAGGCAAGTTCTTCCCCGGTCGAGCCGCACCATTTGTGCTGGGAAGACCATGACTCTACTATCGTAAAGAATTAAGTATTCGCGTAGATATTTAACAATACTTTTTAGAGACATTTAAATAACTTTTACGTACTTTTAATCATTAAAAATGTTATAACCTTTTATATACCTTTCATAATATAAACATCTATACAAAAAGTACGAAAAGCATTTTTGACTTTATCACAGCCATCAATTTCACTCGAATCACAATAAATCCACCATACAAATGTGCGGTGACAGATCAATATACACGCCACGAATGGCTCTCAGTAGGAAAATAAATAAGATAGTGCACTCCATCGGCCAATGGGTAGAGTTATTACGTTCTCAATGCACTTTATAATACTTTGATAACTCATACATGGACACGAATTTCCACTACGATTTTTATATAGTATACAATTAAATAAACATGAAAAAATTAAACTATTGACTAGTGATTTTTGAAGATAGGTATATAATTATTGAAATAACTTTTTTTCTTCCTAGCATTAGTCCCGGTATTTACCCAGGGTCTACTTTTTATTCTTATCCGGATTTGACGGGTTACCAGTTTTTACACAGATCTGACCTCCGTATTATTGAATTAACTAACTCTGATAAAAATTATTTCAATAATTTCAACTTCTAAAACATTACGTGAAGCCTCTTTCTCTTTCAAAGAATGCTTCTATATAGACACTATATTTGCCGATGTTTTTAGGGTTCCGTAGCCAAATGGCAAAAATGGAACCCTTATAGTTTCGTCATGTCCGTCTGTCCGTCTGTCCGTCTGTCCGTCTGTCCGTCTGTCCGTCTGTCCGTCTGTCCGTCTGTCCGTCTGTCCGTCTGTCCGTCTGTCCGTCTGTCCGTCTGTCCTTCTGTCCGTCTGTCCGTCTGTCCGTCTGTCCGTCTGTCCGTCTGTCCGTCTGTCCGTCTGTCCGTCTGTCCGTCTGTCCGTCTGTCCGTCTGTCCGTCTGTCCGTCTGTCCGTCTGTCCGTCTGTCCGTCTGTCCGTCTGTCCGTCTGTCCGTCTGTCCGTCCGTCCGTCCGTCCGGATGTCACAGTCATTTTACTCGGAGACCATTGGCTCTATCTATACGAAATTTACTAAATAGGTGTATTGTATGAACCGCACAACGATTTTTTAATGAAATCGTAAAATATATAAGAATTAAGGGTAGCAGTCCATACATGTAACTGAGTTTAAAAAAAAAATTCAACGTATGTCAACGTGTGAGGTATCTTTGGATAGGTCTTTCAAAATGATATTGATGTATTGGAAAAAATTGAGCTTGTAGGAAATCAAATGAAATTTCAACCACATTTGGTTTGAAGAAGATAGGTCGAAAATTTTAGAGATATGTAAGCGGTTTCCCTATCTTTGTATTTCATATTACTTTTCAGTCACGCAGTCACGGCTACCTAAGCAGTCACTTGCGGTACTTGAATTATCATATGCGCGTTGCTAACCCGAAGAACATGAGGAGGGAAGAGAATGAAGGAAAAGGAAGGAAAAGGAAGGGAAAAGAGGGGGTCGGAGATTGGGACTACGGCGCTCTGACTCGCACAGAATACAAAAGTACATAATGTTACTGTTACTTTACGCCGATTTTCTATGACAATATAGTACTTCCTCGGTCGAGCCGGCCTATTTGTGCTAGGAGAAGCATGGCTCTACTACCGTTAAAACTATTTACCACATTAAGTAATTTATGGTATTAAGTTAAACTATTAGAACGTGAATGTAACAAATTACAAAATGCGCATCCATTAAGCCCATCAATAAGTAATCGAGTACGTGTGGCAAGTGATTAAACTACACACCGTGATCCCTGTTCAGACATTAATAAGCCATTACTCAACTTGCTACCAACTTTAGTTTAACTACTTGAAGAAAACGCTTAAAATTTTCCAAGTGTATTTAAACAACACATTGAAAATCGTGCGGAAGTTAAACATCGATTAAGATAAGAATAGAAGGCGAGTGAGGCAAAGGAAAGTTCCCTTAGCTAAATTAGCTTCAATGGCATAAAATCGATTACGCTGACGTGAATCGAGATAGCCAAATCGATATATGAACAATCCTCGATCGCTTTCTTGGCTCTAATTCGCGTCTTATCAGTTGAATAATTGCCATCACAAAAAGTAACTACATTCCTAAAGTCGTGACAACTGAAGCAATAAAACGCCAAAGAGCCTCCTATCTAGAAATCAATGAAAATTATAGAATGGAATTCCATTTGAGTTTTTAATTCAGATGGGAATAAAATCCTAACGTTGTTCTTTACCGATCCTCCGCACAGGGATGGGGACGAATGAAGCATAATTGAATTTTTTCTTAATCCTCTCGGTTGTTTCACAAAGTTGGGTAGCTTTGAGATTAATATTTTTTATCCTTGAATAAACCGATGACTTAGAGATAAATGATAATGACTAATATTCACATTGACGAGGACAACAATAAAACTTAGTAAGTATTTGAGTTTAATATTTTTCTTATATAAAATTATATTTCAATTAGGGGTTTTATAAAACTTTTGTGACGCTTCAGTACAATCTTTTCTGCATTTAAATTATGTAAGACTAGTGTTGGAAATGGATCCACTCGAGTTATGTAGTTTTTTGATGATCCCACGGGAACCCAAAATTTTCCAGGATAAAAAGTACCCTATATGTTATGAATTCTAGTATATAATACTTAAACAATCGTGATAATCAACGGATTTGATTTGAGTTTTCATCAAAACAGCCTATTCTACTACATACATAGATCGTTTATTAATGTCCATTTATTCGATTTAGTAATCAATCAATTTCTATTAAAAATAATCAAATATAAATGTATATAATGCTAACCCTAAATTTATTTAATAAAAACGCAAATTGAAAGGGCGAAACGCAGGCCTTGAAATCAAGCGACCTTTTTAAAAACCAAAGTAAGCTACGGAATTATTAAATGAAACTTCTTTTCCTCTTACGTAATTCCTGTATTTAATTTTTGTTCTATTTAAACATTTACAATGAGATTATTATAATAACAAATTGTCTTATGTCAACTTTAAAATATATTGAATTGTAGAATACACAATTTTACATGACATTTATAAATAATAAATAAATAAACGCTACACACTCAACAGCCCCATTAGTACAATTATATCCTGTGTCGGGTCAAGAAATATACACAATAACAAGGAGAAACACACCCAGGCCGGAAAACATGCGTGTATGGTCAATACAAACATCTGCTCCAAGCGGGAATCGAACCCGGGACCTGTGGCGCTTAAGGCAGGTTCACTACCGTTGCGCCACAAAGTCGTAAAACATTTGTAAATTACGTTTTTAGCATGAATCCACGGACTTGTCCGGTGAACTACTACTCTTTTGCAAAATATCGAGAAAGAAGCAGTATCCTGTACATTCCATTGATGAGTAAAAGCATTGAAACCTAAAACTAACACTCTAAGTCTCCTGCGGTTGCCCACTCTCTTGTGGCACTGCAGTTGTATTGCAAGCGTTAGAGACTAATTATTTATGAAAAAGGAGTAAGACTTAAATACTCTCCTGGTTAGCTTCAACCATACGTTAGTGAAAAACTCGTGAAGTGACTGCTTTTGAGGTCAGCAAGCGTATAACCTTATATATTTAATCTTATAGATTGGCAACACACCTGCATGAACTCTGTTGTTGCAGATATTCATGGGCGTCAGTAATCAATTAATATCAGGTGAGCCTCGTGGCCATTTTCCCACTCTAAAATGAAAAAGGCTAGAGTCATCGTTATATAAAAATGGTAAAGGCTTAATATTATTCAACTAAGTATTATATATTTATTGCTATGATGATAGCTCCACTTATTTGTTTTCAAATATCTTTTCAATAGTTTCAAGAAACATTTAAAATCATAACTACTACGTAGATAGGATTGAAACATTTAAAGGCAGGAACATTGCCAAAGTACCACTAGCACCGACCTGTGCTGAATGCTGAGGTGCAATTGCTCTATTAAGAACTTATCACTAACACCAAACGTTTCAAAGCTATTTCGTATGGCTCGTTCCTGTACTTCTCGTATTGCTAGTTTTCCATTAAATTACATATGTATAACAGTATTTTTATTCATGTTCCTATTTTATATTCATAAAACATTTTAATCAGTAATAATTTTCGAGCACAATATATAATCGGCATGTCATCAAAATCAGAATAATTATGAATAGAGTCAATCGAGTGGTCAACGATTTACCGCAATGATTGACCGGAATAACCTCGATATTTAAATATTATGCGTGAAAGCGTTTATCGCTCATTGGAATATATCCAGTTCAGACTGAAAGAGGAATATTGAATGTAAATAAATCCAGTTTAATAAGGTAGATTCTTAGCGTAGTGCCTTTGAAAACATGAATAGTCCGAAAATTTCGGAACGTATTTCGAATTTTGAATTCAGCATCATTTATATTAAGTGGGGATCTTTGTTATGTGAATGATTTTAATTATATTGAATGCTGTATATTTCAATATTTTTAATGATTTTTATATAGCGATCTTCCTGTTTTGCATTCTATTTCTTTAAAACAAAAAATTCCGACACAACTTTAGGATTATAAATGGTCATTAGGAACGAATTAAAGATAAAGAAATAAAATAATCAAATTTCCATAATATTGTTTATTTTATTATTTTGTAAGTAATTGGTTTATCAAAATTAGACAACGATTTTCATTCTATTAATTACTTTACCATTACCAGTAAATAAAAAATTATAAATTATATTATTTGTTTGAAGTGTGTATTTCATAAAATTTTGAATATAGGCTTTAAATATTTTTTGTTTTAGTTTCGTTGTTGTAAGCGTAAGCTTATCTGGTAAGCGATTCGTACAATTGTAAATCACTGTCTCAACCGCTCTCATTTAGCGTTACTTATATTATATATTATATACTTTTATTATGTACATACAACCAAAAATGACATAAAGTATGTATAGACCTACAGACCAGATCCAGAAGTAACCGTAACCTATGTAGAGTAGCAACACCCTATATTATTTCAATGCCTCTGCATTTTGCGTCGACTGAGATCAGAGGATAAGGATAAAAATTAATGACAGAGAGGTTGTGTTTGTGTGTCCATTTCTTACACCCAATACAAACCTAGCAGGACGTATACTAGTGTCTCTCTGTACTGCCCCTAGTGCATTTATACCGAAAACAAGAACGCTCTAAATATTTGTCGCTCATTGGCAATTATAATTAAAAATAATACGCGTGAGTAAATTTACTGAAGATAATAATGTTATACTTAATTAAAATCAGAGGCCGTTTGCACATATAATTAATTTGTCTAGAATTAATTGCCTCTTTTTAATAAGGTACATTATAAATGCTATTTATGCGACCAAATTGTATAACTTTCATTTTCCATCGTAAAATGCTTATTAAAAATAGTCATCGACCAAAACACGGTTATGGCGTCGATTGTTTCATTTTTTTTTAACTTCTTTAGAATCGTTGTGATTTCAAACCGCATGCAACGGAAAAAACGACAGGTAAGAGACACAGAAACACATGTGTAGGAATGAATGAGACAGAAATATACATACCTTTTTATATTATATATATATATATATATTCATCTCATTCTTTGGTCGATTTACTGAAGACACATAGACAGACAGACAGACGACCGGCCGACTGACCAACGGACGGCCTTTACTCGCTGACTAATTTTAGCTAAAGAAGTTTTACTTCAATCGTGTGGTCTAAAGCACACAGTATTTTTTTTTCTTATTTATAACACCAATAAGGTTTTTTTTTATGTAACTATGTTGACCTGATGATAAGCGGTTATCGCAGCCTATGAGCGCTTGCAACATACATTTGTAGGTATCACTCACGTGATGCCAACCTCAAAATATTGGTTTTTAAATCTCTTTTGCCTAGTAATTTCACTAGCTAGTGTCCTTCAAACCAAGACACAGTATACCGCTTTGCGGTAGAATACCTGACACTGGGGTGGTACCTACCTAGCTGATCTCCAGCAATAAATATGTACTCAAAAAAGAATAATATTTTTGTTGCTACGAGGTTATTCCTCAGGGATGCTTAGTTAATGGAACAGTAAGCTTGAATTAAAAGTCAATATACATATGACTTTAATCAAATATAACCAATATTTTTTAAATAATGTATAAATAAAACAAATCTAACATAGTATAATATCCCAGACTGCCGCAGACAAAAAATATTATATTTTAATAAGCAGTCGAACCATTTGGGAATATCTTTATTTGATAAAGCGTCGAATACGTTAATAAGCACGAGAATCACTGAACCGATTTCAATGAAAATTTAACGCTCGGACAGTGTATTATTTCAGGGCGTAAAGCGATGTCGGTAGTCATTTTGAAATAAAATTAAAAACAACAGGATTTTATACGATGGTTCACGCATCGATTGATTATTATTTCGTGATGAATATTTATAATGAAATGTGTAACTACCGGCTACTTCTCCCACATCAGTTTCCATCACCCATTTAGTATGGAGTATTAAAAAAATTTCAGCAAACTTATATACTCGTATATGTTTTATAATAATTATATAAATAGAAATTTTGAAGTCTGCCTCTAGCCTCGACGGTTGCGGGTTCGATTCCCGCCCGGACAGATGTTTGCATTGATCTTATAAATATCTGTTTCGGTCTGGGCGTTTGGGCTTTTGTCGCCGTGCCTCAGAGAGCACGTTAAGCTGTCGGTCCCGGTGGTTATCATATATACATAACATCTGATAATAATCGTTAACTCTTAATAAATGAATTGCTCTTATCCAATGAGTTACTGGTTCGCCCTTTAGGGTTACGGAGGTCAGTTGGCAATCGCTCTATTGTCCACCAAATTTTTGATTTGCTACGAGCAAATTAAAAAAAAATTAAAACTCTCAAATTACGAATTCTGCAATCACATTGTGTAATTACTTTCTGAACCATTCAGAGAGGAAGACGTTAGCAGCTGTTACACACTTTTACACTAATATAGCTGCTAGCGTGTGTATTTACTTGATTTAAATTAGCCTAATCCGAACTAATATTATAAAGGTAATAGTGAGTTTGTTTGTTACACTTTAACTACTCAACTGATCATTATGATTTTGTTTCATACACGTTGTCAAGGGTACAATAAATACAAATTCATAACCATAAATAACGAATAAAATTCCGTAAGTATGATATATCCCGGGTTTGATTCCCCGATCGTAGCAGATGCTTGTATTAACCATAGAGGTGAGCGTTCCGGTCTGCGTATTTGTGTGTGTTTCGGAACCTCTGACACAGGATATCACTATCCTAAAGAGAGGACGTTGAATATGTGTAGCGTCTCTTTATTCAATGAAATGAAATGAAATAACATAATAAAATAATACATATACACGTAACATAATTATTATGAATCAGACATGCCATTTCTTAAATACTTTTGTTCTACGTATGTGTATATATTCGTAACTCATTTCCTTAACGATGTGAGAGGCGACGTTTTTGGTACCCGATTTTATGTAACATTTTATGCCGCAGGTCGAATGGTTTTTCGGTTCGACGAGTTTATTTGATGCCATTCGTCGTTTTTTTTGCTACACGGGTTTCGAATGAAACATGTTTCATTATAATTTTTAGTTAACTCATTTAATGTTCAACATTAAAAAGTCAAAAATATTTCGAATTATTGTGATAGAAAGAAAGAGAAAGCCAAAGATAGAAAGAAACAGTAGGTATAGTCCAGGATTAACTACGAATATCGAATCCTTCTATAAATTCTTCTTCTCTATTCCTTCACAGGTAATTCTTTTGGTCTTTTTGGTACATTAAGTTAAAAATGGGTTCGAAATTCGTCCATTCAGAATCTGTTATTCTTAAACAAGTTAATATGAAAACGTAAAATTTATACGTAATAAAATTCGCTCTGATGGGTGTTTAGTCTGAAATGGGGAATTGCTGAATTCTGCAATATTGATTTATAAAAATAATATGAATCGCATTCATGATACAAAAAGACGTTTTTATCATTTTTGAAATCTATAGATAACTTTAATAGATTTAGCGCCATCCGCCTATTTAACGAATAGCTGCTATTTTTTTTTTCAAGCAGTTAAACGATTGCAATACTTAAAGTATCACATGCACGTTGCCAACCCAATGGAAAGGAGCGAAGGGAGAAGGTAACAGAAAGGGGGTGATTGGGCCTCCGGCAAACTCACTCATCGCGCGAAAAGCAGCAGCACTTTATTTTCGATTTTCGGTGA
This sequence comes from Hestina assimilis, assembly GCA_023373885.1. NCBI lineage: Eukaryota > Metazoa > Arthropoda > Insecta > Lepidoptera > Nymphalidae > Hestina > Hestina assimilis. The sequence goes on along the minus strand of CM041747.1, from coordinate 8,016,897 downwards.
GAGGGTACTTCCATTCCCATTTGTACTGAAAGGATACTATAGGCCTTATGACTACTATTAAAATTACTTGGTATAATTGTTTCTACTATCATTTACTTTCCTGGTAAACATTTTTTTAAATAATAAGTATTGGCTGCAAGCTGCTGTCCACGCAAATGGATAAGCGTTACGACTTCAGGGAGAACGTTTTTGACTGTCTAGACAGGCAGATTGTCTACTAGATTAACGTTTCAATGAGATTTTTCCCGATAACGCAATATTTATTTCATATAAAACATTGTAACCTTCAGTTACATCGCTTGGAATGCATATCAATTACTAATAAGTAATAAATAAATAAACGCTTCACACTCAACGGTCCCCATTAGGATAGTGATATCAAGTGTCGGGGGTCCGGAAACACACAGACAAGGACAAACACACCCAGACCGGAACGTGTGCCTTAATGGTCAATATAAACAACCAGCGACCTGTGGTGCTTAAGGCACTTTTACTACCACTGCACCACAACGTCATCAAATAAACGTCGTATACTCATAAATTTGAAATCTAATATTTTCGTTTCTCTCTAACTAACAGCAAATATTGTTCTGTTATTGGGAGAAGAAACAGACACGTTTGTTATATACTTAAGACTAAATTTTAGATTCACTAGTATATATACTATTATCATAAAAACGATATTAAAAAAGTGCGGAAATACAATACCTGACATGGGTGATTTATATAAGCTCAAGAGCGGCTCTGACAATAGGGCGCCGCCCGGCTCTGAAAAACAGAGATGAGTCGCTTTAAATCCAGATTCATTAGCACTTTAGTGTTGTATCAAAAAAATCTTACCGTGAGAACTCATAAAGACCGTCATATTTTTCATCGAAAGGAATAAATTTTTCTTCTGTAGTAATAATTTTGCTTCAGACACTAGTTGATAAAAAATAGATTATTTGAATCCGTTGCTTATTTTTAACATTTTGAACAATTTTCCAGCAACCGATATATTATAAAACGTCCTGTTGCAAAAAAAAAAATCATATTGGTTATTTCGAAAGAGACGAAATTGTACGAAAACATGGAATATTCTTAATTAAAACATCGACGCAATAACTAATACGTTAAAACTAGACAAAAAAAAACAAAAAAAAAACCGTTTTTATGAATCAAAATAATGCATATGATATGGAGTGAGATTAAATTATGATTAAACTTTGCTATATTTACTTCTTGTCCATGATCAAATGTGGCTGATGCGATGTAGCCAAGATATAAAGACTAAAACAATTACATTTTGTCAAAAGTAAATATAACAATTTAGTTAATTCCCTCATATTCCATGAAATATACATGCGTAAGTGATATTCAACATGTTGGCGCGGCTCTCCGTATAAGATAACTGCACTAATAGCCCGGAAACAGTGGTAGTACTGCCAAGAAATTCACAAAAGAGTTATATTCTAGTTTCACTGCAATTTCACGTCTTTGTTAACTCAATTGTGAAATCTCACAACCGCTTTGTCGCGTAATTTTTTATAACATGTCACTGTAGTTGAAAGTTTAACGTAATTTTCAGAAAACAAGTACTAGATCTAGGTTGCGCAGTTTTTGACAATATTGCATAATATAACATTCATTGCGGGTTTAAATTACAAAGCGTAGTAAATAAAATAGAACAATCAGACCGCGATGTTGATTATGTATATCTCTCGACTACGGAATTATCGCAAAAAGCACTCAGAGTGATCCGATAATTGCTATAAAAATAAAAACCGGCCAAATACATTTTGGACTACCAAATAATGGGGTTCATTATATATTATTCTAGCAACCATAGAAATAGACAATCTATGTATATTACAAATATTTATCTATTAATTTTCATGAGCTATACGGCCTTTATTTTTTAATTTAATTATTGTTTTTAGTATTTTCTTTGTAGCGGCAGCAGAAATACATATTCTTTCAAAATTTAGTTCTATTCCAATTACGGATCGTGAGATACAGTCCGGTTCCAGAAGGACGGAGAGATAACGGAGGCTTAGTTACAGAGTTCCGTTGGCACCCTTTGGGTACAGAACTCTAAAAATTATACAAGCGCTTTGTTTGAATACAATAGTACAATTTAAATACTAATAAAATAGATACAATATAAATAATTACGAGTATAATTTAATTATAAGACTGTAAGTGGCTTTACTTTTAAGTAATATATTTAAACCATTTAATGTTAGTTTAATATGAGCTGTAAGTTTGCCTATTTAAATAAAATAAAAAACATGATAAATGCATGCGCCTATATTATTATTAGGGATTTTAGTAACCAATTTATTCGTTGTCTCTATGAGTTCCTTTTAAATGTCAGATATGATTTTAATCGGAAAGTCTTATGAACATCTGTATATCTTCAAGCAATCATCCACAATTAGGTAAATGAAGCGTTATATCTTTCAGTCGAGTTATTTTTTAATGTCACTTCATAAAAATCAGCGATGACACAAATTTCCTCACTCTGTCCAACACATTTATGTTTAAAGAGTTGAAAATTTAATGGAGATGACATGTTTAACATAATAATCGATAATCAAATTTCATAATAACCTAAACGTAACTAAGAATTTTGTGTTTTTCATATCTATAAGATTGCCTTCACATTAGGTCACAAATTTAGAAGTAGTGCCGTCCGTTATGACAATCACGTGTCGCTCTGCACTTTTTAGTATGGAATTTGTAAAACAAGACTGTCGCGCGACAATCGCGCTGCTACTACCGCGTTGTTTGCGAATTAGTGTTAAGATTTCACGGTTAGACCTACTGCCGTCCACTATGACAATCATTTGTCACGCTGCTCTTTTCAGTATGGAATTTATTAAACAAGACTGTCGCGCGACAATTGCGCTGTTACTGCCGCGACTTGTCGTGATTGCGACTATGTTGTAAGTTCTTATGGGTGAATAAAAATAAAATATTATACAAAATTTTCGTTTTCACTCGTCTTTTTTTAATATATTTTTAATGAAATGATATAACTGAGGTTGACTTTGACAGACGCTGCGCAGTATGTTGCCTATCTGAGATTCTGTCTCTGGATACCGTTCGAAAAACTGCAATTAAAATATTACGCTACAAAATACTTTCGTCTTTAATTTTTCGTTTTTCGTTTCATATTAAAAATAATTTATGTTCATCTTTATATAATAAAATCGGTTCACTATATCTATACATTTAAGATAACAATAAAAGTAATTATATAAATCTGACACTACTTTGTTTCAATATTGCGTTTATATTAATCATAATCAATGCCAACAACATGTATTTTGCTACTCCATTTATATTAACATCCAATAATATAATACCGAAGTTCTGTCTAGTTTAATGGACAGACGACTCTATTTATATAAAAGACAAATTGCAGTGTTGGTTTCTTAAAAAAAGCATTAATAGTTACGAGGTCACCTTCGTGTTTGAAGTATAGCGTTTCAGACAAATGTCCGGTCACGGTTTTAAATATACGAGGAATCTTAGAGGTGACGCAAAGGTCTGATATTTTAGAATATAAAGAATGCGTTTTAAAATGATTTTTTGTTTATGTTTTTAATTTTACTAGTTTGCTTTAAATTGGTAATCGAAATTAGAACGTAAATATATCTGAAACAATATCTTTATTGAAAGTCAATGCATTCTAAACAAAACATTGTCCGTGTGGGTCTCCCCACCGTGCCTCGGAGAGCACGTTAAGCTGTCGGTCCCGGTTATTATCAATAAAATCTGATAATAGTAATAAATAAGTAAATTGCTCCTATCCAATGAGTTACTGGTTCGCTCTTAGGGTTGTGGGGGTCAGATGGCAATCGCTCCGTGTAAAAACTAGTAACCTGTCAAATCCGGATAAGAGTAATAAGCAGACCCTGGGTACATAAAATACCGGGAATAATGCTAGGATGAAGAAGAATGCATTCTAAACAAAAGATATCGGTTAGCGAACAGGGGGAAAAATTTATCGTACTATTTTGTCTTTGCCTCATTTTATTATGAACATAGATTTCTTAGAATAAACGTTATCATGTGCGTGCCGAGAAACGATATATTTGTCAATTTATATAATATTTATAGCTTTCAGCATCCAATATAAACTTTAGAATCACTTGTATGTCTATGGATTCTTTCGGTACAATTGATCATGTGGCTATTATTGTATGTATATAAAACAAAAGAATTATATTATAAAGGATATTTGTTTGTATAAGAGTCAACTATTTTTAGAAAATAAAACCTCAACATTGGTATTACGCTTTATGAAGTAAAAATGTATGTATCGTAATTCTATGATATGAATAGTTAAAAGGATATTGAGTTTGATTTTTGATTGAAGGAAAGGAGAGTAATATATATTATTCTTTATGATTATTCATAAATTTTTTTCAAATTCAAATTCAAATTCAAATTTTTTATTGGCAAAATACAAACAATTTACAATATTTAGAGTACCTGGTTCCTGAACTATTTGAATTTTCGTATCTAACAAAGCTTAAATTTCGAGCGAACCTTAGAAATATTCCTAAATCTTCTTTGCCCAGTAATTTCGCTAGCTACAGTTTCATTCAAACACAGTAAGATTACCTTAAGGTAGAATATCTGACACTGAGATGGTACCTACCTAGTCGACCTGTTACAATAAAAAATCTACAGCCGGTAAATATAATATATAATATTATTTAAATTTAAACGGTTTTTCGCATAAAGATATCTAATATTTTTATAGTAACGTTCTATTAAAGCTGAGTTCAATAAAAAAACATTTGCCGGAAAACGAACTATTCTATATGGAAAAACCGGAAAATATTTTTCAGGACCCGAATATAGTGACGGGCATATTCCAGGCACTTTGTTTTACACTTCCCACCGATGATGTAAGCGTTTATCTAACCAACTCGAAAAATGAATAGGTTCCCAATTCGTATTTTTTACTATTACGGCATGTATATACTTAAATTTGTCACATTTCTTTTTGCGTAAATGTTATGATGATCACATTATAAAATTCCAGTGACGGTTGTTTTCTTTGTGAGATATGGATGTAAAAACTGTTCGTATTTTCATGCGATTTTCAAGACAGTCAGCCCACAAATATAATATAACTTTTTTGAATGAAGGTGCATCCATACATAAATAATAAAACTCTTGTATGAGACATATCTAATCTAATGTTTATTTAACTAAGCTGTATAGTAAAATGTAAAATGTAATAAATAGATATTTTAACCAACTTCAAAAGGACGGAAGCTATCAATTCGCTTTTTTCTTTATGTTTACCGACGCTTTGTGACTTTTAATGATTCTCGATGGTTTCAAAGTGACCTTAGTGTCGTGATGAAATAATCAAAAGCTTCAGTAATTTCTCTACGGAGTTTCGTCTTACAAAAGAACGCCTTAAAGATTAAGAGTTTATTACCCGCAAATACTACATCCAAATTGTATACATCGGACATCGCGACAAAACTCTAAGTTCCATCCATACCACCTCGATGTCTGGAAATCCACAACAGCCCGATTTAGAAGACATTTTCTTCCTCGCACAACCACTCTGTGGAATCAACTTCCGCCGGCGGTTTTTCCGAACCGATACGACTTGGGAACCTTCAAGAGAAGAGCCTATTCTTTCCTTAAAGGTCGGCAACGCGCCTGCTTGCCTTCTGGTGTTGCAGATGTTCATGGGCGGCGGTGATCACTTAACATCAGGTGAGCCTCCTGCCCATTTGCCTCCTCTTACATAAAAAAAAAGTACATAATATGTCTTAGAGCTTAAGGCCGACAAAGTCAGATTTTTTTAACAGTCCAATTATTTTTTCGTTATTTTGATAATAAATGTAAAGTTTTGCAGTTGGAAAGAGCCAATAAAATACTTATTACTAACACAGACTGATTAAAACAAAATCCCCACATTATGGAAAACTTGAAAATAAAAGAAAATAATGTAAAAGCGTAAACCATAAAAACTGTTTACGAACTAAAAATACTAACTCTTATCACAAACGAGGTCATATAAGCATAACGATCGTTTCAATAGATTAACATTCTGATAACAAACATTATATAAATGTATAAAAATGAAAAATACATAAGAAATCAAAGACCTTTCAACACAAATACGTACAGAATATAAACAGGTTTGTTACAAATCGAAAATTAAATTACTGATTTTTAAAATTTCACAGAATAAGTGTTGCCTACATCGTTTTATATTATCTTACTTTTATAATAAGAAAACTTTATATTTTGACATCTACGGTATATCATTAATTTATAATAAGTAGTCGATTTTTGTAAGAATAAATAGATTAATACTTACAAAAGTAAGGCGTAACTGAGTAATATTTGGTACGACGCGACGTTAAGACAAATATTGACGGATATATATATAATTATACTACTTTCAATGCTGGAAAACCAAGTAGCTATCTTACAGTCAAACCAATTATCTGGTTTTATCAGACTATAATATGAAAATAAATTGTAATCTATTTTATTTTGAATTATCTTAAAAATATATAATGTACTTAATATAGTAATCAAAATCTAGAGTAAAAATTTAGGTCATAAATTACGAATTATCTATGTAGATTTTTTCAAATATAATTTTCATCAAAGTGTAATTTATATACACGACTATAAATTTTCTAACGCATACGGCTTTAACCATTTCTCGACTACTCTAGAACAAACACATTTAAATTCATTCCACCCGAGTTATAAACAGATAAACAGGAAGACAGTACAAACATTGATTTTTGCAACATTTTAAGATGCATAACGAGAAAATGTAATCTTTTCGTTAGAATTGATAATAGTTTCTATATCACACTATATATATTATTATTATTATTATTATATACAAAAGCATCGTTACCCATGAAAGGCCTTAGTTGTTGTAGCATGCTACAATTTCGTAGCACATAAGAAAGAGCGTAATTTCACGATATACGATTCTACATTTCTGATTTTACATTAGACAACATAAAAAAATGGTTTTAAAGGCATATCAAAAAGGCATATCAGTTTCTGTACTTTTATGTATGACTATAACTTATATGTGTTTTTTATTGTATAGCATATATTTTTTATTAAATGTTAATACTTTTTTAATATTTTGTACTTTGAGGACAAAACATTATACATTAAAAAGCTTGTCTCTTATTTCACAATATTTAATACAGACTTCTTACACGAAAGTCCGATTCGCACTTTAACTAAAAAAATGAATTTCCCATTTCAATAAAGATAATATGCGTCAACGAAATTTATCTAATAAAATAAATTATCATTTTTATGAAATATATTTACGCTTCTTTACATCACTCATTCTTTACCGAATCCGAATACAATATTTTTGTGACATTATAAAGGTCATCGCTAAGATTATCTCATTAGGTATTATTGTATTTACCATTTTTTATTTCGTGTTTACATTTGTAAAATAGGTTTTTTTTCGGAGTGTCTATTACTGTTGGCCCTAGTAGCCTTGACAGCGTCACCGGTGGGGTGTAGACTAGGAAATGTTTAAGACTTTAAAAACAAATATTTTAACAGGGTTTTATATTTTACTAGTCTTTAATGATCTGTTCTAATCTGTACTACATATCACGCTTATCAATTTAATTTCGTTGAATTTATGTCGACCGAATATAAATGACGGTGTCAGCGTAAAATATGACAAGGCATTAACAGCTTAGGCAGTATTATGTACGTTCCGAACGATTTGTTTAAGGGTAGAGGTACGTCTAGTTTAAAATTTAAGAGTCTAATGACACTTCGTCGCTTGTACAGAATTATTATATTTTTATAACTGAATTGCTGGAAAATTGTTCATTTGACGGTGTAGTTCTCACGGCAAGGTGAAGTTTTACGAGGACACTCACCTCCACAAATCAAAGACATTTGTGATGTTTTTATAAAACTTTCTTTAGAAATATACACTAAAGTTATTCTAAAAATCTAACTAGCGCGTCTAACTCTTCATACGAAGCTTCCCTATCAACTATTTAGAGGCGAGAAGGCAATTGAATATTAAACTTTGTACTGGCAAGATATCGTACCTAAAACTATCTTATAGAAAAAATGGCACTAAAAAGACACGTTTATTAATTGGTATTACACTAACACTAACGACGATTAAAATTAATACATCAAAATGTGAACTAAATACACCAAAATGTCGTTACCACGCGGCCGGTTTATCATAAGTGGCGGGGGTACATTGTGGCGTGTTTTTATTATTGTTTACGCGATGTGGTGTTCGCGGCGGCGCGCGGGTGTGCTGGCAGGTGCGCGGCCGGCTGAGGCACGACTGACGGCGGATGCGGCGTATCCGACGGACGCGTGACGTCACAACCGCCGAACGCATGCGCACGGCACTGCAAATGCGCGTTCGCACAACACACGTGTTCATCTTATCAAAACTTCCTCATAATAGTCAGTTAAAAGTTCCTTTATTAGTTTAGTTAAACAGTTGTTGGCAAGTTGCTGAGTGGCCACCACCCATAATTTCACATAAGTCACACGAGACTCGAAAGTCGAGTTTAGATAAAACACGTGAAATATTAGCTTGTTTGTGTTTCCAAGCCGAAATGGTACTTTATCTAAATTCCATTAAAACAAACTTCAATCTGATAGTACTGTATTTACTTAGCTAAAGACTCTAAGAGAAATAAACACGTATTTATTGCTCTGTAGCAGAATTCTAAAAAAAAATTAACTGCACCAAGACAGCTCTGATATAATATGTGTATATAGCTATGTTTAGCTGTAGCTATGTGTGTATTGTCCCCCCTATGGGCTTCATAACAGCTGGACCGAGTTTGATGAAATTTTCATTCATTTTTAGCCATTCTTAAGTCCAGCGGGTAATTCTGTGAAATTTGGTTGTGATCGAATCAAACCAAAAGTCCACGTAGTAGAAGTCACGGAAGGATGCTATGTATAAATAATTCTTATATAATAAATATTCTTATTTCACTGGTAGTAGGCCTTTTATTGCAACCACGGCCGACTAGGTAGGTACCACCGTAATGTCAGTTATTCTACCGCAAAGCAGTAACTGTGTTTCGGTTTATAGGACACTGTAGCTACTGAAATTACTGAGCAAAGATTTAAGAACCAATATCTCAAGGTTGTCGACGCGTGAGTGACACTCATAGGCTACGATAACCGCTCACCACCAGGTGAGTCGTATTCTTGCTTGCTAACTTATTCACATAAAAAAAACTAATTCATTTTACGACGTTGGGATGTGACGACCCCATCGCCCGCTGTTGTGAATGTTCCCGGACCCCCGACACAGGATATCACTATCCTAATGGAGGCCTTTAAGTGTGTAGCGTTTATTTATTTATTTATTATTTTATTGCAACCACGGCCAACTAGGTAGGTACCACCCCAATGTCAAATATGCTGCCGCCAAATAGTAGTGCAGGCACTACTGTGTTTAAGTTTGAAGGACACTGTACCCTGTAAAATTACTGGATAAAGGAGATGGATGGGCTGGATTAAGAACTAATATCTCGAGGGTGGCAACGCGTGAGTGGCACCTACTAATGGTGCTGCAAGCGCTCATAGGCTACGGCAACCACTTACCATCAGATAGGTTGTATTCTTGCTTGCTAACTTATTCACATTATAAAAAAACTCAATTTTTTCTATAATTGAAAAAATGTTTTAATATAATAAAGTTTTATCGATAGCACAAGCGCGCTAGTTGTGCTCTCCGTTCTTACCGTAAATGTTTAGAATCATAGCGTTCAGGGAGTAACACAGATTGAGTGACGTCAGTAATCATTCAAGTTCAGGTAATCGTTTAAATTTTAAGAATTTCCATTATATATTACTCTGAACACTTTCTTTATCCAACAATAAAATAATCTTCAAAACTGATTAACAAACGCCAATATATCGCGTAACTTATATGGAATTAAATCAAAATTTTGCATACTTATCAAGGAACGATGACAATTTAATAATTTAAAAAATCCAACTAAAAATGAAAAATAAATTATAGTTTAAATAAAAATAAAAAAGACTATATAGAAAATCCAAATAAATAAGAAAAAAAATGCATTTTATTGTAAAAGAAAAATCGTAGGGTGCTTTTTAAGATATTATCAAAATGATAAATAATCAATTTCTCAATAAAACATTTATACATATTGACACCATGCACCACACGCTTCTTTTACGATAAAATACATATTCTTCTTATTTTCATTTTTAGTTGGATTTTCTATGAAAACGTCTATTTAAACTATTATTTTTTTTATTTGAAGCTTTTATTCAGATCTATATTGAGATGCATCGTACGTGTAGATTGTAGAATGCTTGTGCGACGCGAGTGCTTGTGGCCGACCGCAAGCCTACTATGAGACAATTAAGCTCGATGTTCAAGGGTCCACAGTGCTACTTCATTAACGCCAAACGCCTCAATTGAGTCGAGTATCTATCAGGTGTCGTTATCGTCGCGTTGACATCGGTGCTAGTTAATTTCGCTACTAATGATCTGTTCTCATACTTGGAACCCTGTGGAGCTACCTGTCTTCTTTTATGTTTATATCTTCTTTGCCTTATTTGTTTCAAAAACGAGTAATGACTTAGGGTGCAAGCCAAATAAACAAATACACATAAACACAGATATATTGTCGTTATTGTCGGTTCGTTCGATAGCAAATTTAATTGCAATATTAAAGATAATATAACAAATTTTAATATTATGTGTATATTGTGTGTATATTTAATATATGTGTAATTAACACCATTGACTGGACTTATTTTTATGCAACGTACCGCTTGAAAAAGTTAATACAATTAAAGACTTAGGCATTGTTTTTGACTCAAAGCTTCATTTAGATGAACACATAAATCACATTACCACTAAAGCACTACAAATGTATGGCTTTGTTGCACGAACCTCAACTTCTTTTAGTCGACCGGAAACATACCTGCTACTGTATAAATCTTTAATCCGATGTCAATTAGAATATGGGTCCGTTATATGGAATCCGATATATCAGAAATACATTGATCAACTTGAAACTGTACAACGTAAATTTCTTCGTGTTATTGACTACCGTTGCTTTCGTTCTAAGTCCTCATATAGCGAATTGTTACTCAAATTCTCTTTACCTTCATTGAAAAATAGAAGACTGCTGCTAGATCAAGTTATATTATATAATATTTGTCGTAATAAATTTGACTGTAATCAATTAATAAACCAAATATATATCAGAATACCGAACCGTCCTCAACGTAGCTGTAACGCGTTCGCTCACCATTTGTTTTTACCAAATATTTCAAAAACTAAAGCTGGTGAACGCGCGCCTCTTAGGCGAATAATGAAGGCTTATAATGACTTGTTCACCACCGTTGACATTTTTCATGTGGCACCATACAATTTTAAAAACTAGTATTGCAACTACTAGTGGATACCAACGTTTGTTACTGAGAGTGATACTCGACGCTCTTAAAACATTATTTATGATGTAGTTTTGTTTAGCAATTATGGTATGGGAAGCGATTGTCTCTGAAAACCATTTAAATGTTTAATTTGGGGATAACGGTGTTGGTTGTACAAATACTTAATATTTAGCTGTAAGAATTTGTTATAATAAGCTTTTTGTACAATTGTTTGTTATCGCAATAAATAAATAAATAAATAAATAAATAAATATGTCATTAACGACATATACTTCATTATACTTCAAAGATTCATGTTGCAACGAAAATCCGTGATGAAAAACGTAAAAAGATTGTATCGCAATAAATGTCACCATCGAGGCCTAACTGTGCTAAATAATAACGTAGATTCAAGTCAAGGGCATAATAAGTTGTACCCGCAGTCTACGAGTCGTAGCAAATATGTCGGATATGTATTTATTTTTTTACCAGATAATAAATATGTTTATGTCTAACTCGAAGAACTTCAAATTAACTCCCATACTGAAATATTTAATGTTTATTTCAAACAAATAATTCCTAACATATTTTTTAATCACATGATGTTGTTATTAAAACAAACAATCCGAATTTTCAATAATTTCAAAAAGAATCAAACAAATTTACTCATCCCATTTTATACCTTAGGCATGAAAAATAAATGAATCCTTTCCATCGATTATTATGTTACAATGTAATTCCTCCAAAAATGTCACTCAATTGTATATAGGCCTCGATGAATGGATAAAAACAATTTTACTAATACACATATTTAATACAAAGATCCATATTACGTGGTAAAAGATATATGACCTGTTCACAGCAAAGAATATTATCGAAACAAACTTTTCTCGCATGCCGATATGTCGCGATCCTACAATTGTCGCCTATCTCAGAATTGCCTATCATGATATATCGAAGTATCAATCTTTTGTAGCCATATCAACAAAGACAGAATACGTATTCCGTAAAAAAAATATACGTTCATTTTGTCACAAAAACATTTATAAATTTAAAAAAACATATATAAATTAGATGAAGCATTTATAGTAACAATTGCACCTTTTGTTTCGTAAGTCTATTACTTAAGCCCATTTGCTCTTAGCGTAAATTATAATTAGAGCGACATTTATATAAAAATATGAATGTCATAAGCTTTATAAAAAATATTGTATCCGCTACCAGTTTTATTGAGCCAAACTTTTATAATATAACTATTGCCAGATTATTAAGTCGTTTCAACTTTGTATAAATGTCCATTCTTACTAAGTGTTATACATAAAAAGAAAAAATGTTTTCTTTTTGAAAATGACAGTTGTTCTTTCTTTTGTAGTCGTTTGAAATCTATAAAGAGAATGTTGTTATGTAGCCCAACTCACAAGCACGTCAATTGAATCTATGTAGATTTATCTCTTTGTTAACGCAATGTGTGAAATTTTAAGATTTAAGTTCATTAATAAATAAGGAATGTTGTACATTTGTTTTTTAAAATTGAATATCATTTTAATATATTTTACCTCATGTTAAATTTACATAAAACACATCAGAAATTCATAACAAACTATTTAGATGCCATGTTAATTATGTAGAATCTAAGTTGAAAAGCTTAATTTATTATAACGTACTAAAGGTGGTTCCAATTGTCTTTGAACAAAGAATAATAGCAGTCTTATTACTGTTCAGTAATTTATAGTAATAGATACGAGGAAAAAATTACCATCGTAATCGGTTTAGTTGTAAAAAAGCTTTTAGACGCTCAGGTGTTCCGAGACTAAAGTGTAATAATCATTTATATCCTTCGAGAGCCCAACACGACTACCCCGACAATTGAATAATGTAACCCGCTTTTAGCGAAACGGTTAAATCTAACTAAATAAGCGAAAAAACTTCGTATTACTGTTAAGGGAATTTTCGTAACAATCATTTAAGTACTCGCTACTAATATAATTAATGAGTAAGCTTGTATTTTAGGATGTTTGTTACTCAATCATTAAATTTATAACACTTAGCTTAGCTTATTATCTATATTAACATATGGGACTTTTTAACCAGGAAAAATACTGCAGAGCGTATCTACTTGGAATTATTTTCGGATGTTAGTTACTCAATCACACATCAAAAGGCTAACGGACTGGGATGAAATTCATCACATAGATAGCTTATTATAAGGATTAACACATTGAATACTTTTTATGTCAGAAAAATATTCGTTTTCTGTTGAATTTTCAAAAAACTTGCTTCAATTGAAAATTGGTATATATGTGTATGTGGAATATTAATAAATTCCAAATCGTTGCACTTCTCTTTGGAGCCAATTCTAAGGTCGCAGGCAAATGCTAATATTCAGTATTTTGAGAAGATGCATTACGTTTTATAATAAATTATGTTATACAATCCTATTAAAAAAAACTATGAGATATGCTACAAATAGTAGTCACAGTGCATAAGACTAGATACTCCATGAGATGGATATGGATGTAATTGTCTCATTAAACGGACAGGCACTGGCTCTCTCACTAACCAAACGAAACTCAACTTGAAGGATATTGCTACTTCACGTTCATGTTCTGTGAAGGAGTGGTACTTCAGCAGTAGAGACCGCCCTATCATGCAGAAAACAATAAGGCTTTAACACAAATATAATTGATTTCCAATAAAGGGATATATCTAAAGAATGACACTTTTGTGGCGTTTTGGGTAGCGAGTCTGCTTCAGCCGCGACGGTTGCAGGTTCGATTAGCGCTCGGGCAAGCAATTAGTTGCTGATAGTTGCAAATTCACTTATAGAATAGAAGATTTTTAGAAAGAAGAAGAGAAAGAAATTTTAGCTTGATATGCACGAGATCTACTTCTCATACAGAAAGTCAACGTGAAGTAACATTATTAACATTGTTTCAGTTTGTTCGTTTAAAGCGAACGCCAGAGCCTAGTAATTCTGTCCCCATCTCGTTCCTTCTCATCTCCATTTTCTCCTATATATCTTCACAAAGCAAGATACCTTTTATATTGCTAGTAAACATGGCAACAAAATGATGTCTAACAAGCTGTTTACTTGTTCGTTACGTATAGTTATATTTTAAAAAAGTTATTAATGTTAGAATGTGGTTGTTCTTGTATTGTTGTTCATATCATTATCTCTTGATATAGATTTTGAAATTGACGTTCATTTTTCTTACAAAGAGGTTTTATAATTATATTATGCAACGAATACTAGTTACTTTTAATATAATATTAAATGTTGACATCGTTTCCCGTGTAATATGGTCACGAGAGCATTATATACGTTCTATCGAGCAGAAAACTGCCTTTGTTTTTTCAAGCTTTTTTCACTTAAACTGAAAACGCTTGCTCTTTGAACCGCTCTATTCATTCGTTAACATATTACGAAGAGTCACAAATTTTCCCTTATTTATTATTACCACCAACTAAGTCTCTATGAATATTGAATTAGAGTTCAAATTTGTATGAAAATATCTAATAGAGGTGTAGACGTTGAGAAATTATACAGGTGCGTCACAATTTTGCTTTGTATCTGATTTTGATATTAGCATTTGAAAAGGGCTTGATAATAATTGCTAGTCACGTTATTTTATTATTCTATTTAGAGTTATGTATGTTATACTTTTTTATGTGAATAAGTTGGCAAGTAAGCATACTGCCCTCCTGATGGTAAGCGGTTGTCATAGCCTATGAGTGCTTGAAACACCATTCATTTGTAGATGTCCCTCACGCGTTGCCACCCTCGTCCGATATTGGTTCTTAAATCACTTTTGCCCTGTAATTTTACTAGCTACAGTGTCTTTCAAACTAAAACATGGTAATGTAAAGAGAAGTAGTAATATCCATACAGTTCTATTTCTATCTCTTAGCCCTCATTTTTCTTCCCTCATCATTGTCTTCCCTTGGGATCGGTACCCAGCTTGCTACACTACTGCTGTTGCAAGCATATGTCGGCTACCGTGATCGCATTCTCTGTGGCAGAAAGTACGCCTGGTTATTAGCCTTCTAGTATATAAAGTAGCAAATCACTGTGCGTAATAGAAAGATATAAAAATAACCTTAAATATGTTTTAAAAACCGATATGGGAGAATTATAGTCAAGGTAATAAAGTTAATGTAAAAACCAAAACTCAAGTACTAGGAACTATTTAAACATATTGCTTACCATATTAAAATATATCTAACACTAAAATAAGATTAGATGTTGTAAGCACAATTGACTTTCTCGTTAGGCTTATCTTAAACGCGGTCACGTGATACTCGACTACGCCGCCATTTTTTGGTCCTTTATTTTATTTGGCACACGTAATAAACTGAAACTCGACTACGAATATTGCTTGTGGAGGTCAAACGTATTACATAAAACATTATTTTATGGATCATGTTCTAAAAGTAATAGATACAAGATAATTATACCTACACATAAGTATAATTTTTTTTAATAGTTTATTTGGTTGTTTACATACATTTTAATAATTAGACTGTTTTAAATTTACAACCAACCGATTTCAAAGGCCTGAGCTCTAACTCTACAAAAACAATGTTAATTGATTGCGAGAGTTCTGATATATTTAAGGAGTTCCGTTAGATATATCAGCGTATTTAATCAAATCATAACAAAACTCATATGGGACTATCCCAAATCATCAAGAGTCACACACCAGATCACGACGGATCACACGCCGCCGAACGCCGAAGTTTTTGCGTATCATCACACACACTTATTAATAAAAATCAGGCAAATTGATAACATCCTTTTTGAAATCGGATAGAAAACAACTTGTCTGTTCGAATACTAAAATCCAGTTACTCTCAAGTATGGCACATATACAAAAAAAAAGCCATAATGAAATTTATAAAACTCGGCTGACCATCCCTTTGATGTCTCTGGCCTTTTACTTTGACGAGCGCTGATTACAAGGAAACGCTTGAAGCTAACTTCGTTATGGGTTGATGATTATCTTGTCTAAGACATTTTTCTTTATCACAATCAAACAAGATTAAAAGGGATTCTTGTAATAATTCTCATTTGTTCTCAATTAAAGAAATTCGATTATTAGTAGGGACGATCTGTAGAGAAACTTTAGAGTTTCTTCACACTAAGTTTTGGGTGGCTTGATAAAAATTGTTCTCAGCTATGATTTATGAAAATCTGTCCAAACGTTAACAGGTTATAGCTCGTTTCTAACAAAAGTTGATAGTGGTGACTTTTTCCCTTTTCTTTTAATAACTATATTTGTGGTGTATGAAATAAGAAATTATTGTCTTTTGTTTCTGAGTAACCCTAAAATAGAAAATACAAATGATTTCGAAGCAATATATTGTATAGAAACTCATATTCACGAATGTTTCTTGGTATTTCTTGTTATTTTTTGTTGTCTTAATAATAAATGTTGTAACAAAACCTTTAATACAAACTTGTCCCACCATTTTTTCTTTATCGCCTTCATTTGTCGTTCAACAGATGTAGTAGAATTTCCTCTCTGACATTATCCTCAACCTATCCTTCTTCCTTATACAAAGAAATTGTATATTTGTCTCTTTCTAACGTGATACATAGTAACGTCTTTTTTATAACATTAGAATCAAGGTAAAAAGTTATTTGGTAGAAGATTAAAATATAAATGATTCTCTCACAGTTCATCTTATATTGGTTATATATTTACTTATAACTAGGTTATGTATAACATGATCGAATATATAATATGATTCGATTTTAAAGTTTACTGAGATAAGATCGCAATTACTTAAAGTGAAACCTGGTGACCTGTCAAACAGGTCAGAGTATAACGAGCGAATCTCAAAAAATGTCGACCTTTATTAATCGGAAAAAACATAGCAACCATTTTTTTTAAATATTTTCTTATTTATATTAAATTCGTAAATATTACGAACTCTTATTTAAATAACTCAACTGTCTTTAATAGGTATTTTTTTTAAAGTCAACAGTAACTAACATTACGTACGTCGAGAACTTTCTTTAGATTGGATTAGTGCCTAGAATAATGCTAGGTATAGAGTTTGTAATAATTTGATCAAGGGATTCAAAGATAAATAGAAATCTTCAAAATATAAGGTATTTAACCACAATAACGCCGTTTAAATTGTTAAGTATTCATTTATACTTTAATGAATAAATTGTATATACTTAACTTACTTTAATTAATTAACATTAATTTTAAAAATATGACTTAACGCTATTGCGTTCTCTATCAGCCAACTTTAGAATATGCAGGAAAGTAACTGCCATAGGACAAAAAATAAACTAATGTTATATAATATATATGACGCCGTTGTGGCGCACCGGTAGCAAACCTGCCTTAAGTGCCACAGATCGTGGGTTCTATTCCCGCTCGTAGCAGATGTTTGTATTGACCATACAGCCATGTGTTCTGGTCTTGGTGTGTTTGTCCTTATCCTTGTTTGTGTCCGGACCCCTGACACAGGGTATAACTATCCTAACGAAGGCTGTTGAGTGTGTATAGTTTTATATACTATTAATAAATATGTAGTCAATATATTTAAATCCGTAAAATATAATAAATTTTCAAATAACAAGCAAATACCTAACAATCTCATTACACGAATAACACCCCAAAACATTCCAAAGCCTTGTAAAGTGTTGTTTAACAGTGAACACTCTGGGCGACAGATTTTTCACTTACCACAGCGAGCGCAATAACAGAGGCGAATACGTTTTTATTTTTTTCCCTCGAGAGTTGAGAAATGAAAATAATTTAATATTGTAGGAACTTCATAATTACAGGAATGATAAACGGATACTTCCATTAATTTGATGAAGCTTACAAATATATCCTTATGTAATATAGATATAGGGTGGGACCATATTAAATGTTTTAAAATTAATTTTTAACAATTTTTAATGCGTATTGCTGCTGGTCCTACTGGCCTTGACAGCGTCATCTGGTGGGGGACCGAGTACTGAGACCCACCCATGAAAAAGATACTCAAACCTGATCCCGTCCTTATGGTGCTTCTGCAAGGCCGAGCCATGGCTAAAAACATTATCGGAAATGGCAGAAACGCACCGAGAGCATTCTAGTCGATGGACTCACCAGACGTTGTGAGCGCGTCGTAACGTGTGGAACAAGGGGCCTTGTCTTCAACGGCGATGACGGTGTTGTGTGCGTGTTTGTGCTTGTATCGAGCATTGTCTAATGTGTGATAATCTTATCGTCAGGGTCTTGTAGGACGTGCTTAGGACGCCTTACTTTAGTCGGGTTATCATCTTTGTCTGTATAGGTGCTAGCCTTTCGAATTAGGGGATTTAAGTGGGAGATAAATTGATCGAAATAGGTACTGCTAAACAATGCATTGTAAAATCGTAAATCGATATAATAGTGTATATAACATTTGTTGAAATACGTAATGTTTGAACAAATATTTCATTCTGAAGTCATCTTTATTTTACGTGAAATACATATTACATTACAATGAATTGCATTTACGACGGCGAATCAATTACCTTGCATACGGTTATATTTCTGTGCATAACAAGGTGGCTCGTTGGTCTAGGGGTATGATTCTCGCTTTGGGTGCGAGAGGTCCCGGGTTCAAATCCCGGACGAGCCCATTTATTATTTTTTGTAACCAAATATTTAAATATTAAAATAAAAAATAATAACGTATTATAATAAAGTAGGTTTTGCCCGCGACGAAGACTATCTAACATTTTGTGTTAGAGATAATGTAATATATTCCCCGTTTATACTTAATGATAATGGTACGTAGTATCAAACCGCAAGCGCCTGACTGATAGTTAGGGCTCCGTACCTAAAGGGTAAAACGGGACCCTATTACTAAGACTCCGCTGTCCATCTGTCTCCAGGATGTATCTCATGAACCATGATAGTTAGACAGTTGTAAGTAGCCGCTAATAACAACAAATACTAAAAACAGAATACAATAAATATTTAAGAACGGCTCCCATACAACATTTTTTTTGCCGTTTTTATATATAATAGTACGGAGCCTTTCGTGCGCGAGTCCAACTCGCACTTGGCTGGTTTTTTAAAGTAAAGGCAAACATTTTAAATTTTATAAAATAAATAATGCAGGTTTTCAAAAACATATACTGAATTTAAACTATTTTATTTGAAGTGTTAAAATAATATTTATAAAACGACTTGAGGAGGAAAAAAGTTTACTTGCGACGAGTCGCGTGCGGGTTAAACTTATGCCACACTAACTTTGCTGTTATATATTCATCTGAAATGCTTAGCTATATATAAAGCAGAAATAAAGTACTGAGTGATTTTATTCAGTGCTGCACATTATTAATTCAAAACGTAAAGAAAAATATCAAAAGGTAGATAAACAGTACGGTTTCTCATGAATGATAGAAATTTTCAAGCACAGAGGCTGCAAATTGTCAAGCCCTTCTGTTGACTTCTTTTCCGCCCATCTTATTAAGTGGCAATACACGTGATGGCTGTAAATTTGGATATGGGCTACGGTAGCTGTTTAACATCAGGCGGGCTGCAAGTTTATTGGCTATATTTGAAATACTAGCTTCTCCCCGTGGCTTCACCAGCCATATATAAAAATAAAAAAATTGAATTTATCAAAAAAATATCTTTAATATGAAATTAGATTTTTAAAATAAAAAATTTAATTCAATTATAAGTTATGTTACACGGTAATTAAACAAAATACAACCAACCAAACAATCGTAAATACATTTTAATAACTGCACTATTGTGTATAAACTGTAAACTTATATAAGTTATCAATTCATATATACACCGGCTGAGGTCTCCTGACCCGGGCCCCCTACCGGTGCCGCTGTCAAGGCCACTAAGGCCGACAGTAATAGACACTCGGAAAAAAAATCATATATAAATATGAGATCAATAATTGTACGCTAATAGTAAAAACCTTACACTACTCTCGTAGTGTACCCTTATTAGACTATTAATATATAGTCGAATAAGGGTAAGAATGAAAACGACAACTAACTCCTGACTATATAGCCTTCAGGCACAATAAGAAATTAAAATATCTGTCATATTGCGATTAGACCTAATAAAATAATAAATCTTTGATAATAAAATGTGCTTTTGTTTATAATTTTATAAGAGGTTGATATTTGGTTTTATAGCTAAGATATTTATTGAATATTTGTTTTAGAGTCTCGTCATTTGTATAGATAGAGAAACACCCAGAGCGTTTTACATTCCCTAAAGTTTTCACCATCAGTTAAATAAATCTTCACGGAAGGTTTATAATATTATATATAATAGCACCCAGAGCGTTTACTCGTTTATATATTATAATAATGTTCACTTACAATAAGACTGTTTAAAAATAACTAGCCCACAAGGTAAAAAGGTTAAAGGTAAGCTATACATTGTTGAAAAAAAAAATCCAGTGAATGGGCTTGTGAGAGGCATCTTTGGATAGGTCTTTGAAAAATAGCGAGGGGTTTCATTTTGATTTTATATTATCTGTCTGACAATCACTTAGTACCCTAACGGTTTTATATACACATATTGCAGTATTCGATTGTTTTATTTTGAGCATATCATTGCATGCTAGTGTCAACCAACTCAGAATTTATTTGAAACCATAAGAAATAATATAAACAGCTATTGCACCAATTAACTGCCATTAAACCTCTTATCTTAGGAATTTAAAAGAGTTTTAAGTATTTCAAACTGTGAACGAGAAATATTTGGAAAATGCCGACCAAAATAGTATTTTGCCGAACCTATTTTTAAGTCTGAATCTAAATTTCATTGGAATAGTATATATAATAAATCGTATAATTAATTGTGATAATCCGGTGTTTAGGAAAAACACAAGTAACTTTGACATCGTATTTTTTTCCTTTATATAAAATTAAAAATACTCAGTTATTACTTTTCTGTACTGCATATTATTAAGATTACTATATAAAATTATAACATAAGAATAAAAATATTATTATTAATTAATCATATCATAAATAAATGAATTACTACATTGCTAAAGAATTAGAAGAATAATTTTACTTGTATAAGTATAAAAAAAACGTAAATGTTTGTGCAATTTATCTAAGAAAATAATGTGATCTGATCCGTGAGTATTGACGTAATCAAGGGAAAAATCAATAGGAGAAAAATTCAACGTGGGTGGATCCGCAGACCGATGTCAGTTGACTATAAATTGATCTTTTGTTTTATATATAACAAATTACTGTTAACATTAAGCATAAAAATCCTCTAGAAACAATATTTCATTTCTAATGCAAGCTATTTTCCCACTACGTGACGATAATTCACATTAAGAAGTGAAATAACGTTTTTTTATTATCGTTCGCGTTATTCGTATGTAATCCGTGGTCACGTGACCGTCTTAATGTTACGCTGATATGGAAAATTATTATAGCGTATTAATATTTGAAATGCCTTTTTAATGATAATGAAATAAATCTTAAATTTGCAACTGTTATTTTATCAAGAAAATTATAAGTTATTATTATATTTGAGATTAACTAACTAGGATACATACACTACATTTACTTATTTACTATACATACAAATATTGGTCCTCGTATAAATATTTGTTATTAAATTACTCGAAAATAATTTTATATAAACATAATTGCACCAAAATGAAATGTGGCATACCGATTATAATTTGCAAAAACACCGATCAAAAGCGAGAGATATAATTATGACATTATGTTTTAGATTTATTTTATTTTATTTTCAATTTTAGATTTATTTTATTTTATTTTCAACCTTGTTGTAAATAACTTTTTGTAGAATACTTTAATATAACTTATTAATTATAACTAACATTTGTTCAATAGTGAAAAGAATTTTGTTCCCACCTCATGTCCCGCGACAAGTTTTTATTGTTGTTGTTTGCCGTGATATCAACCATAACCTTACACCTATTCTTTGTAAAATTAAACTCAAATAAAACTGATTTTTAATAAACTTAAAAATAGTGCATTATTAAATATTAAGTACTTTAACAAACTAAAAAATAAATTAATAAAAGACATGTATACAAATCACTATAGAAGAGATTAAAATAGACTTCGGACGCCTTCAAACTGAATTAAAATAGTTCCGAAACTAAATTTCTATTTCTAAAACAAATTTGTATCGAGTAATGTTCTTATATAAAAAGTTCCTTTAATTTAGACCACAAACGAAACCTAACACCGTCGAGAAACTTGTATTGACCTTAATAACCAAGGAAAACTCAAATATTACACATAAGTTGCATAGAAATTTATAAGTTACCACATTCATATCTATTTGATTTACTTTTAAAAAGATGACTAACCTTTATGCATTCCCGTGTGCTTATCTTTGAGGACGGTTAGCTCGTAAATCTTTCCAAACTCCTCAAACATCGGACGCAAGTCCTTTTCTTCTAAGTGTCTTGGTATTTGACCGATAAAAAGTTTGACAGCGTCTTTGCCGGCTCCTGGTGGTGCCCCAGTCTTCTCGGCTGGCGTCAGTGGTGACAAACGTTTCGCATCAGGGACCCCGCGAACCGGAGTCGATGGCATCGTACTCGCATTGGATTCTTGACCACTTTCTATCATTTTAATCGGCTGGCTCTGGATAAAACCAGGGAACAGGACGCCCGGATTGCAAATATTCGCTCCGACTAGCATGTTTACTATCACAGTATAAATATTTAACAAAGGAATGAGTTTGAATCACAGGTTATTTGTACTATAATTTCTTACACTATAAATTCGGTTTTGTTTTAAAGCTTTCGCGGGCTGTTTACTTTCGGAGGGCGTAGGGTGAGTTGCGTTGGTGTGCGTGTTTTGTGTCTGTTTGTGTCTCGCTCGCTTAATGCGTAATGTTATCGATCCTTATAGTAGAGGCTCAGAGACCTCGTGTATTTCACCCACTCAATGTTTCACACGTGCTACGCTATAAACAACTAATATTTTTATTCACGATTTTACTTTTACTTTTATTTTTACACAATTTTTTTTTATTTATTTTTTTATTTTTAAACGAATAAATACATATTTATTGGCACAATTTAGGTACGGGATAAATTTGAGCGGTCTCCTTAAAAGTTAACAATAAATTACGTTCACTATGTAAGTTTAAATAAATTAATTTGGTGCGAAAAACTTTAACACGAATACGTATGTTAGTGTTTACTTAATGGAACGCACGCGGTACTGTTTACAAACAACCATTGGTCAAACACACTATATTTTTATCGTATATATTTTAAATCCGCGAGCGAAAACACGTAAATTTATAGTTACTTTTATTTATAAAAGCTATCGATACAAATCGAACGCTCAATTGCTCTTAAAAACTAAACACCGATTACACCTATATATTTACAGCGATAATTTAAATAAGATCACACGACAACGACGAACGATGACCTTACGCACAAAAGAAACACAACACGACACGAACTAAATTAGGCAACAAATTTGCCGTGTTCCCGTCTATATGTCTACATGTCCACTAACCTAAAATTCCCTCCCGGTCCTTTCATAGCGTACGCTATGGGGAGCCTCGAATCTTGATACAGGCCTCCCTTTCACTCACCCTCGCAGATATTTAGAGGCAAGTGAACTCAGTTTATGCGACGCGGTTGATTATTACGAATCTCTTATCTCGCGATGTTATGCAAGAAATTGTATTGTTAACATATTTCGAGCGCGCTAATGCCGCCTTTGAGCTTCAGTCGTTTCGTACCTAACCTACGGCATACGCAGAATATTTCATGTCATTTTACATATCGTAATATTTAAACGTAACCCTTTACTATTATCGAAGTCATAAGATTATATAATAGATTTCAACTAAACGAAACGATAAAAAAACAATGAACACGTACTGAAAGGCTATTTTAACATTTAATAAAAACGAAACCAGCATCCAGCATTGGAAAAACTTTCTCTGAATAATTTATCCGACCGATGCTTAGGAGGCAGTCGTAAAGCGAAACGCGAATTTTGGTAAAAAGGTCTTCAATGTTTGGCCGGACTATAACTCAAGCGCCGAAAATAGAAGGGGATGTACCACCCTCCAGCCTCTCCCTCTAACCTGCCAGCCTTGGTTCGGATGATCCGCGCCCTTAATGGCTGTTAAAAAAAAATGAATTAGAAATTGTAAGCGCCGCTTTATCCACTTCTTTTGCGAAGAAATTTTCTTAAACATTTTAAATAAGGGGTTATATTTGTGGTTACAATATGAAGTGTTGATAATATAAATATTAATTAATTATGAAATTAGGCTTAGGATAAATCTTGGGATTATTTTATGGAATTTCGAGTGAGGCTATTAAAGGTGGGGTAGTAAAAGCCCATATGTGTCAAGAATTAAATAAACATCAACCAATGCTAATATACAATAATTTAAAGGCGTCGGGATGTGACGACCCCATCGCCCGCTGTTGGGATAACCTCTGTCACAACAGAGATTATTCCACCAGTGCAATCAGTCACACTGGTGGTAGGTTCTTTTGTTGCAAGAGGCCGGCTTGGTAGGTACCACCGCAGTGTCCAATATTCTGCGGGCAAATGGTAGTGTTTAGGCACTACTGTGTTCCGGCTTGAAGGACATTGTACGCTAGTGAAATTACTGGGCGAACGAGATTTAAGAACTAATATCTCGAGGTTGGCAACGCGTGAGTGGCAACGCGTGAGTGGCTACTAATGGTGCTGCAAGCGCTCATAGGCTGCGGCAGCCACTTACCATCAGGTGGGCCGTATGCTTGTTTGTCAACTTGTAACATAAAAAAAAAAAACATTAATATTAGTAAGTTACAAATGAATTATGAGCATATTCTTTTGATATTGATCTTTTAGTTTCGAATATAAAAGTAGTGTTTCTAAATTATTAGGAATCAATATTATTTTATGAAAAAGAACGTTAGAAAAAACCCAAAGCCTTCAAAGCACTAGATACATTCTTTTTTCGTTTTTATCACCCAATATTATATTGAATCGCGCGGGAATTGGTTTGGGTCTATAATATCGTTTAGAAAAATGATTTTTGAGGTTATGGAAATCCGAAGATCGCGCAAAGTGGGGACACACAATATCACCTACCAACACATGCATGAAGCTATTATTGGAGAGAAGGGTGGTAAGGTTAAGGGTGATATTAAAATTTGTTTCTATTTTTGACGTTTACTCGTATGCTGCTTACTCCAAATACTTATTCAGTAAGTGAAATATTAAAAAATTCCTCGCTTCAGATTGGGAGGATCATAATTTTCGTCGTGATATTTACAACTGATTTTCTATTACATCGGGAAATTAATGGGATTTATTTCGGGTCTTTAATAATTTGTAAAAATATTTTTAATTATTAAAAGTTACAAACTTTGAATCTAACGGTTTTTTTTTTACAAAATTGGTTATGGTTAGGTTAGTTGACCTTAATTCTTTTTTATATTGGTATATTGAAATTTTTAGAGACCCTTTAATTTTATTTCTCAGTATTTCTAAGAATATTTGAGTTAATTAAACAAAAAATATGAAAAATAAGATTTTAAAAGAAGACCGTAATTTTTTACGAATCACGAAATAAAAATTAACCCAAAAATACTCTCAATTCAAGGTGAAAATGGAGAACACCGGTAGCTGATACATAAACTAAAAGAACTCCTATCAGATGGGGGCACGCACGCAAATCTGATACGCCGTTACCAAAATCTACTTTAGTCCACACAATTATAGTTTGAAATTGTTTGTTAAAATCACTCCCTTTTACGATACTCTGGCGACCAATAGTACCTATTATACCAACGTCAGTGGTACAAATCTTTCCTTTGTATTTCCTCGTGACTGACTTTTCCCAAAAGGATACTATGAAACCAACAAATAGAACTATTCAACCCAAAGTAGGCTTCTTTGTTTGTTGGTAAATGGGTCCGTTGATTACTGGGCAGTAGTAATTTATATTCTAAAAGTCCAAACAAACTATATTGTTAAGTCAAAATAACAAACAGTAATACATATATATTTCGTAACTGCTAATGGCCTAATATTGTGTGTACTGCAAGACTTCGTAAATGATATTCCTCTTATACATATATGAGGCATTAATTTTATTGATCTGAATAAACCAACAACACAATACTGAAAAATAACAACTTACTGATTTTGATTTAAAGTAATAATCTAATTTACATGCCAAATCCCAAAATCCTAGTCTTATTCTATTATTAATATTTATTGTTTTTTTTAATACCACGATGGTGGCAAACAAGCGTACGGCCCGCTTGGTGGTAAACGGTCACCGTGGCTTATGGACGCCTGCAAGAGGTATCGCTTGCGTGTTACTGACCCCTTAAACACATTTTCAACCTTCCCTTGAAGAAACCCATACTGTAGCGTGTTGGGAAAACCTCAGCAGGGAGCCCATTCAACAGCCGGAGGGTTCGCGGAAGGAAATTCCTTTGGAACCGCACTGTTCGCGACTTTAAAGGTTCCAATGAGGTTCCAATCCACTCAGGATTGTGGATTGTGGTTGCTGTAGGCATCATATCAAACAATTCTTCGGAACATATCCCATTGTACAAGCGGTAAAAAACGCATAAAGAGATTTCTATATGACGTCCGTATTTTATTTGTTTTAAATTATACTACATAGATAGGATTGTTACATGACGACGTTGTGGGCAACGGTAGCGAACCTGCCTTAAGCGCCACAGGTCACGGGTTCGATTGCTGCTCGGAGCAGATGTTTGTGTTGACCATACAGGCATGTGTTCCGGTCTGGGTGGATTTATGTTTGTCCTATGTTTCTCATTGATTGATACTTGATGATTATTTAACATCTGATCTATAAGAACGATCTGGCTGTTAAAGGTGAGGAGCTAATTAACTAGTACTGCCAATTTCAGAACCGATTTCCTTTATGTATGCCTATGCCAAAGGAATTTTTACACTTGATATATTTCCTAACTCACTATTCAATCTAAAATGGCTAAGCGGAAAACTTCGACTTTTCTCAAATATTAGCAGCGCCTGCGGCTTCGCTTTATTGTACAGAACTCTAATTCTTTTTTTAATTAAAAATAGCGTAAATTACTCCTTATAACATCTGCTTTTTGTCAGCAAAAGCCCTTTTAAAATCGGTCCAGCCGTTTCGGAGATTAGCCGAAACAAACAAACAAACCAATAGACAGACAGACAAAAATGAAAATTGTTTTTTTTTATATAAATACCGTATATACTTTCATATGCATTTAGTGAAAAGCTGTTAATTTGGAATTACAAACAGATTAAATTCACTTTAGTTTTATTTATTTGTATAGATTACAGACAATATTTCGGACCGTCACCATTCAAACCTAATTTTTCAACAGCCTAATTTGTGTACCAACGCGCAATATATATAATAGCTTAGTGAATTAAGCTTCTAATCCTACTCTTTAAGGAGTCTTCACACAGCAGAGGTATGTAAACAAGCTGTTGTTCTGCTGAGTTCATTTAGATTGTTCAGACATATATCCTTATTATTTTACGATGAAATTGTCAATTTATTTATGCACAGAGAGAGTAATCACACTGTGATTATTATAGTTCATCATCATCATCATCCGACCGTATTCGGACTTGGCGACTGTTTTATTTAACTTGGAGAGCTACGTCGGTGGTGAGCTCTCAGGTGACTGACGTAGCCAATCTTTACAGTAAATGCTCTGCCACATATACCGCACATCAGTACTCCTCCAATAAAATTGTAGCATATGGCCGCATGTGGTCATTGCCTTTAGATCATCACGCTTTGCGTTGAGCTCTGCTCTACGTTTTTCTTCAAAGGCGCACACCTTACCACATACAATAATATATGATTATTACAGTAGGTAAAGTATATTTTCAAAAGGCTTACCTAATCAGTATACATCTAGAATTTTAAAAATACAGATATAGTTCAAAAATCCCTTATTGTGCTTTAAGCGATATCTACATTTCAAGAAATATGAATTTGGTAAGTATCTACTATCGCGATAGTAACATTTTATTTTTATTTTTGTAGTATTTATCATAGTGATACCTCATAATATTTTTCAGTATTATAGCCATAGAGATTTCATCCTTATTTTTGAAAACTGGAATACCTTTTAAATTTCATAAGCTTTGTAAGCCCTACTTAGTTATCATACCTATAAAAATATTATTTGATGAACCTTTAGAACAGCTTAGAACAAAAATATATACAGTTAAAGCCAACTCACATAGCATGAAAAGACCATTCAAATATAACGAAATATTAACGTAATATAAGCTATGCTGATCCTCGTAGGGCACAATGTCTTAGACCGGTGGGAGATATAATTTAAGTGGCAGTAGTTAGTTCATAGTCCCCAAGACACGCATAGACGTTAGAGACTGACAACTTTGTCAGGCCCTAATCTACCAAACGTATTTGTAAGTTGAAAATGCAGAAAATGTCCGAAACTGTAGCACGTGGTTTGTTCAAAGGGTAAGGTTTTATAGCAGAATTAGGGCTTAAACCACTAAGCTTGCTCACTTGACGCACTAATTTAAAGCATTAAATATTAAACATACTACACCCGAGACGAATTTTGCTTTTAGAATAAATGGGTCACAAACTGAAATAATTATTTTAACATAGCTTTTACCTTTACTCGAGTACTTTACAAACGCCAACAAAATAATGAAAATAAACTTATATCTTATAATACCTACTACATTATACCGCTAGAACAAATAGCAGTTTTATTTTAAAGGTTATTCGCAACTGGATCGGGTTTTCACCTTTGCTTTGTCTACGTACTGTACGTTTCATACTGTTTCCTAGGTAGATCATTACCATCATTCATCCCCGTAGAACAACTTCCAC
Organism: Hestina assimilis; assembly: GCA_023373885.1. Taxonomy (NCBI): domain Eukaryota; kingdom Metazoa; phylum Arthropoda; class Insecta; order Lepidoptera; family Nymphalidae; genus Hestina; species Hestina assimilis. The sequence goes on along the minus strand of CM041747.1, from coordinate 7,987,597 downwards.
CCACCACGGAGCTTAGTGCTTGAATCTCTCTCACGTCTCTGAGGTTTTAGTAGGACACTATCAGATAACAGTGCTATGTCAGCATCTCTCGGAACTGAGTCACGCAGTATTGCGAGCCGAGGGAAAATTAAAAAGAATATTCGTCCTTATAGCACCCCTAGGGAAATCAAAGAATATTTCCTGCAAATTACAGACCTGTGTCCACTGGTTAGGCTGTGCTCATATTTTGATAATTTCAAGATTTTTTTATCAGCTAATCAGTCGTGGTACAAATCTCTAAACCAAATTAGTTCAACGTTTTGATCAACTGAGTATTTTATTATACGTGTATTATTTCTTATATGTATGCTACAGTAGTAATGGTATACCATTTTTTACACTTAAGGCACTTTATAACTATAGTTAAAATTCAGTATTTTGCCGCACGTTTTTCAAAGGTTTTTTTTTTACCGTGTTGTCAAAATACTTCCTACAAATACAAAACGTTATAAATCTGAGAAAAATTTCGTGTACATGTGACATAAATGTCATAGAATAAAAATTCGGAACTTTTTAACATTTCAACCAAATTTGCACACAACCGCGTACATAAAACTATGTCCAGTGGTCAAAGTTTATATAAATCGTCTAACTCACAGACGGAGCGCAGGTAAATTTCGATTGGAAACTTCCTACGGACAGTTCTGTGATGTCTTTATTGAAACAGTTAAAAACCTCACGGTTGATTTAAAAACTTTCGTTTGGGAACATTTCTACTTTTAGTTATTTAATAGCCAATATAATTGAAATTCGCTTTTAAATACTGATATGAATATTCAATGTCTTTTAACCAGATACAATGATTAATCATTTCCCGTGCTCTTCATATTGAGATTGGACGGTGATTAGTGTTGAAAAATCAGTAAAATATGAGATCAGAAGACTTGCTATTTGCTGCCTAAATAGAGCAACTACACCAGAAAAATAAGGTATATATATTCCTCTCACACGGAATATTGACGAAGTAGCAGTATTCGTCAATTTGGGTCCGTTCTGGTCAGTTCTGTTCGTCCGTTCCATGCACTAAGCCTCTCTATGTTCTGTCTCCTTCTTTTTTACGTCATGACGTTTGGCAAATAAGCATATCATCCGCCTAATGGGAAGCAGTCACGGCAACCTATATACGCTTGCGATACTTAAAGTATCAAATGAGCGCTGCCAACCCAAGGGAAAGGAAACAATGGGGAGAGAAAGGATAAAAGGAAGGGAACAGAGGGTAATCGCACGAAACGCAATAGCCCTGATACTGTACGCCGATTTTCTGTGAGTGAGTTTGTGCTGGGATAAGCTTGCCTCTACTACTACTTCTTTCTCTTTTCCACCCAAACATCTCTCCTAATATGTAAGATACTTTTATGTCTGGAAATATTTTACACTATTGGTAATAAATTGATTACCTCTGTCATAGCAGAGATTATTCCATCAGTGCAATCAGTCACACTGGTGCTAGGTGTATTGTTGCAAGAGTCCGGCTAGGTAGGTACCACCGCAGTGTCAAATATTCTGCCGCAAAATAGTAATGCTTAGGCCTTACCGTGTTCCGGTTTAAAGGTCACTGTACGCTAGTGAAATCACTGGGCAGAGGAGATTTAAGAACCAATATCTCGAGGTTAACAACGCGTGAGTGGCACCTAGTAATGGTGCTCCAAGCGCTCATAGGCTACGGCAACCACTTACCATTAGGTGGGCCGTATGCTTGTTTGCCACTCTTTCAGCTATGTTGATATTTCATTCGACGCCAAAAAATTGCACTTTATCCAACAATGTATTACCACCATACAAACAAAAGCCTTATGCTTTTATAGAAAGCCACCCTTCATACTATCGATTGTGACTTCAATCTGTATAAGTACAAAAGATTAACCCTTTGTTTATGTAACAATATCACGAACAAAGCTATCCTTTTCAACTTATGGTGTAATGTTTTATCATTTTATTTATTCGGCACACATATATTTATTTAGGCCGCGTATAACTGAACTTGATTCTGCCCACGGCTATATTAGGAGAATAATTATGTGGTTTTATTGTTATATCTCCCGCTACCCGTGGTTTTAAAGCTAATCCATCGGTTATTTAACTTAACATGTTAATAGTCTTGTGACTCCAGTGGGAGTCATTACAATTGTTTAACTATTATGTCTACTGTCTGGTGAACCGTGAACATGTAAAGTTGGATTTAAATCAGTTCTAGATTTTCCAGGATGCTCAAATCACTACAAATAAAAATAGATGGTTTGGAGAAATAATGTATAGGTGTCACTAGACACCTATACATTATTTTCAAAACTTCTTGTTTCTCTAAAAACTACTGGACCGATTTTAAAATTTCTCTCACCCTTATTATATATTAAGCTATATTTTACTGAGGAACATAAGTTTTTTATATATAAAAAATTGAGATCCCTATCGAAGTAGAAACAATGTAACCCATCTTGTGAGTGGTTGTCAAAATGTTACCTATAAAAGTCATTACTACTGGATCGACTTTAATAATTTTTTCAGTGAATGACATAGGCTATATATTTTATACCCGTGCGAAACCGGAGCAGGCCGCTAGTAATAATAATATGCTATAGGTGACTCGATACAAGTCAACTTGCTAACTATATTTCCTCCAAAATTAAATCCAAAATGAAATCTAAGAATTCTTTTCTGATAAACTCACACATAATCAACACAAAAAAAGCACTTAACTTTTTAATAACGAGTCGAAATTACCCAAATGAGAACTTTCATTAACCGAAAATAAATCTAGCACGAAAACAACACTCGACACCACTCGGAATTATGAAAACACTGTTCAAAAAAGCGTACCAAAGATTACACTGTTAACATGAATATTTTTCCACGATTATGTTAATAATAACACATGTTTCCGAATTTTCCGAGTAATGGCCCAATTACGTCCTGTGTCAACCCTTCGTGAGGCGAGACAATAAAAAAGGCTAATTACAGCCGTCCACTTGCATTCGTGATCGTTATCACAACCGAATTTCTCTTGGGATATTTATGGGAGTAAAATTAACTGTGCCCAAGTACGGTGACAAAAGGAGAGAATTAATGTTTTCATCCCTATACAAAAAAGAGTTGGTTTTCGCATGAAGAATCATAAAAATCGCCAGAAATACAATAAAACATGTAACAACCGGCTGTGACGACCCCATCGCCCGCTGTTGGAATAACCTCTGTCACAGCAGAGATTATTCCACCAGTGCAATCAGTCACACTGGTGGTAGGTCTTTTGTTGCAAGAGGCCGGCTGGGTAGGTACCACTGCAAATAGTATAATAATCTGCCGCCAAATAGTAGTGCTTAGGCATTTCTGCGTTCCGGTTTGAAGGGCACTGTACGCTAGTGAAATTACTGGGCAGACGAGATTTAAGAACCAATATCTCGAGGTTGGCAACCCGTGAGTGGCACCTGCTAATGGTGCTGCAAGCGCTCATAGGCTACGGGAACCACTTACCATCAGGTGGGCCGTATGCTTGTTTGTCAACTTTTAACATTAAAAAAAATCCGTTCTCACCTTTTCTCATTTTTTGCCTTTGATATTGCTAGAGAACCTAAGTAATTGTTTTTCGTAACCCGCGCTTTATGACACCTTTCGTAGTATGAAAGAAACTTCACCCCTTATTACTGTAAAGCCCCACATACAATTCGAGATTACATGCGAGCGTAAATCTTTTAAAATAAGCCTTGATTTTACATCCCATCCTGCCCTCGGCGCTGGAAATAGTCATAACGACAAGGAAAATGACTGTGGGGGCTTCAATTACGACCACGTACGGAAAAAGGTTATTATAACGATAATTGCTGCTTCCTCGCACTCCGGCGATTGTTTTCAAGAATTATTACAATGTTTGATGCTTGATAAGATTTAAATCTCGCTAAATTTTCAATGACTGAAAGAAAAATAAAAAGATTTTTAGATAAAAGTGTACATTATATACATGTAATAATAAATAGGTAATGATTCATTTTTGTAACAGAATGAAAAATTTAAAGAATAAAAATAGTAATTTTAGTAGAGTTATTTAGGTTTAAGAACTCGTATATCCAAAGTATAAAAAGTATTAATTTATAGTTACTATCTTTATACGATTCATAAATATACGAAAAATTTTCTGAAATTTCTTAAAATATTCATTTAATTAATTCAAATATTTATGTAAAATATCGAAAAATATTTCGTAAAATCTAAAAACAATAAGTAACTAACTACATGCGTGAATAAACGTCGCATAGCTTATTCTAACAATATCAAACATACATTTCCTAAAACAACACACACAATGATTGATATTATAAAAGGAGCTAATGCCTAGCCGGAGGGAAGCGTGGGTGATATGAGTGAATATGATATATACATTCTTTTTTCATACATCAATCAAATATCGTATACATTTTGACTCGGTAAAACTTAATAACGGTACTAAAAATGTTTAATTTTATTAAAGGTTCAATATTATTCTTTTTTAATAGTCAGTGTGATAAAATTTATTTAAAATCTGACTAACAAACTATTTTTTTTTTTTAAAGAATATTAGCAATGCTTTTTTCAAAGCATTACTAATATTTTTATTCCCTCTCCAAATAAGCTCGAAGCTTGCGCTAGGAGTGGGTACGACAATAGCCCAAGAGGGTCAGTATCTAATCTTCCGCTAACGGAGATCAGTCGGCCCTTCTACCGTTGACCTATTGAGGCTTACAATATTTTACAAGCAAATATTTTTTAAATATAATTTGTGAAATTATTTATGGCATCAAAATGTAACTCTCATCTCTGTCACAGAGATCCTAACCGTCTTCCCTTTGGTTGAATGACCTTTCCGCACCAAGCCAGGGGACTGCCCAAAGGGCGAATTTAGGGTTACGAAACAAAATCTAATTTTCAAAAAACTATTTTTAATACAATAATGAATCGTTTTATAAGATAATTTAGAATTTTACTTCTAGTTTTTTTTTTCTATTACAAAATATTCCTTGGAAATATTTGAAAATTAATCAGCATTACTATTAACAAATATTTAGGTTAAATATAAGTATAATATATATAAATGTTATGCTTTAAAAATAGAAAAATAATTCGAAGATCGATATTTTTTTTTATATTTTCTTAAATCTTCAAAAATTTTCCTGTTCCAAATCCCTTACACACAATCGTTTCTTGACTTCTTATTTAATATATTAATACGTAGTAATATAAGTAAAAGCCGAGATGATCCAGTAGATAGACAATGTAGACTTTAACTGATGGTCTCGAGTTCAAATCCGGGCAAGCACCTCGTGAGTTTTCATGTGCTTAATTATTTGTGTTTCAAATTCCCGTGCTTAACAGTGAAGGAAAAATTCTGAAACATATATATTTGCCAATCCGCAATGGAGTAGAGTGCTGGATTAAGCTCTAAATCCTTCTCCTTGACAGGAGAGGAGGCCTTTGGCCCAGGAGGCCCAGTAGTGGGAGATTATCATGTTATTTTACTTTTTTCTGCCAAGAAGTAGAAAATTTCGAATCAGAGTAAATATCCTTCCTTACAAAACATTTTCCATCCGAACACATCCCATATTCCCTGAGCAAATTACGTAAATAATTTTCGATATACATACCCTTAACTCGTTTCTTCATAAAGCCCATGTGACAGCAGGGCATAAAACGTCATCAATCATGATAAAAGCCTATGTTTATATCGCAGTATATATGTATGTTCGGTGTCATGGTGTACGGTTATCGGATCCCCGTTGTATTTAAAAGTGAAGCGAAAATATAGATATATATTTGTGGCTAAAGAAGGAATGGAGAGGTTTCATTACATATTTTTTGCATATAATAAAAACAATTTCTTATAAATAATTTAAATAATACATTTCATATTTAAACTATTAAAAAAAACCCTTACAAAGAAAATTAAATTTAATTTTGTCATGACTGCGAGTTTATTGAATCATCAGCTTTGAATTAAGAAAAATTTAAAACCGTGCTTATGAAGCAAAAAAACTGTGATTTGTAATTTTTGACCTGTACCATACGGGTCACGGGTTCAATTCCCGCTATGAGCAGATGTTTGTACTGACCAAACAGGCCATTACGATCTTAGGTCTGGGGGGCGTGTTAGTGCGTGTCATTGTTTATGTTTCTGTACTCCCGACACAGGATATTACTATCTTAATGGGGCCGTTGAGTGTTTAGCGTTTATTCATTTAAAAGTTTTGTCACACATAGGAAAATAAATGGTAAACGGTACACACTCAACGGCCCCCATGTATCGGGGACACAAATACAAGGACAAGAACAAACACATCCAGACTGGAAAATATGGTTGCAATACAAACATATTATGCTCCAAGCGAGAATCGAACCCACGACCTGTGGTGCTTAAGGCAGGTTCGCTACCACTGCGTCACACCATCGTCACGAAATATGCTTGATTTAAATGAAAAATAAAACAACCATTTCCTCTCCAAAGTTTTTTGTATTTTACCAAAAGCGGTGAGAAGGGCGCCCGGACTCGGACTCGCGATATTGATTTCCTTTACATTATGCCTGCCTCGCTCCTCTCGGAATGTCACACCGGTTTTAGCATATTAGCTACGGATATTTTTATCAGATTAATCGATAGCTCAGCGTAAGCTTCAAAATGTTATGTTGTTTAGTAAATAAAACGCGACTCTTTCTTTTCTATCATGTTTTCATACAAGCCGCTTTGAAATTTTCAAGTTTTTGATTGAGTTATGATTACAAATACAAATAATAAATTATAAACGTAAGTAGAGTCTTGTTTCTTCGGAGGTTTAATGAGTGAGAGAACCTGAGACCAAAACCTTCTTTTGTTGCTCCTTTTTTGTCATCGCGGTTAAAACACCAGAATACGGTCCGCCTTCTTTCCACCCACGTTACTTTGAAGTATAACATGTGCATTGCCATCCCAAGAAATAGGAAGGATATGGTGGTAGGTCTTTTGTTGCAAGAGGCCGGCTAGGTAGGTACCACCGCAGTGTCCAATATTCTGCCGCCAAATAGTAGTGCTTAGGCACTACTGTGTTCCGGTTTGAAGGGCGTTGTACGCTAGTGAAATTACTGGGCGAACGAGATTTAAGAACTAATATCTCGAGGTTGGCAACGCGTAAGTGGCACCTACTAATGGTGCTGCAAGCGCTCATATGCTGCGGCAGCCACTTACCATCAGGTGGGCCGTATGCTTGTTTGCCAACTTCTAACATAAAAAAAAAAAAAGGTGGGGATGAGAAAGGTAAAAAGGAAGGGAACCGAGGGAGTGGGAGATTCGCACGAAATGTAACAGTACTGATACTATTACTTTACGCCGATTTTCTGTAAGAGGGTGGCACTTTCCGGTTAGAGGTGGCCCATTTATGCTGGGAGTAGCATGATAACTCGGTTTCGTTGCGTTGTGTTGGTGTTGAATTTATTAAAGAGCACCATCGAATCTATGACAATTTGTCTACATGGAAGAGGATAAATAATACAAGGATAAATATTTATGTGAAACAGGTTACTTTAAGTCTCTAGTGATAAATTAAACACTATGATTTCACACGTTCCTTGTCCCATTAACCATTATATATGAATATTTCAATTGGGGGATTGGGTTAAAGTTAAATAAAAATAGTATATAATTATCTCTAAATCATATAAAACTCATATCATGTTATCAAGTCTTAGTGTCAAATTTATTCGTAATAACAATATTAATCCGGTTATTTTTTCACTTCAGTACTAAATTAGAGTTAAGATTTGACATCTTGAAAACGAGAAGCGAAACAATTTATGTCGTTTTTCTTTACAAATTGTTAGATGGGTGAGCCCTGGAATAATTGTTAGCGGGAGAGATAAACATAATTTATTATTCTGTGAAAATAACATCTTGACACGAAAAGTAAGGGCCTTTTTCAGCGAAAGAAGAAGCAAAGTGGGTTCGTCATATTTTATGCATACTCACAAACTCATTATATCATAATTCCAAATTTCAACTGACATAAAAATGAAATTTGCGTTTATTTGCGTCGCTTTCGGGGATAAGTGTGTTTTTGTATAAAACCAATACATCGCAGGCCCCATCGCGACTCATTCTCTCTGATAATCCTCCTTAAAGTAATAAATGTTTATTATATACATATATGGTATAATATAATAAAAGTTTCTATGTTTGGATATTCGGATGTTTGTTACTCAATGACGCAAAAAAGGCTAAACGGATTTAGATGAAATTTCAGATAACTTATTGTCTGGATTAACAAATACGACACATATACATTTGACGACGTTAAGCGCCACAGGTCGCGGGTTCCATTCCCGCTCGGAGCATAATATGTCTGTATTGACCATGCAAGCGTATTTTCGAGTCTGGGTGTATTTGTCCTTGTCATTGTGATTGTTTCCGGACCCCGACGCAGGATATTACTATACTAATTGGGGCCGTTGAGTGTGCAACGTTTATAACGTTTACACATACTCATTCATATTCCCACGAGTCAAAAAGAATTCACAAACAGACTTATTCAGTCTCTAGTTATAGTAGGACTTATATTATACTAAGAGTACAACAGATTTTTATGAAATTGAACATCCTGATAATGTCCTAACATGAGCAAAAGAGATCCTTACTTATTAATAACAAGAATTAGAAATAAATAAATTAATTCATCATACTGCCCTGTATATATTCTAAAATCTCTTTTGCCCAGTAATTTCACTGGCTACAGTGGCCTTCGAAACAAAACACGATAATACTAACCTAACCTACATAGCCTGCCTCTTACTATAAAAAAGCCTACCACCAGTAAATGATAGATTCTAATATATAAATAGGAAAGGTTCACTTTTCAATAATAGATACATTATTATTTATTATATTCTTTGGCGTTGGGATGTGACGACCCCATCGCCCGCTGTTGGGATAACCTCTGTCACAGCAGAGATTATTCCACCAGTGCAATCAGTCACACTGGTGGTAGGTCTTTTGTTGCAAGAGGCCGGCTAGGTAGGTACCACCGCAGTGTCCAATATTCTGCCGCCAAATAGTAGTGCTTAGGCACTACTGTGTTCCGGTTTGAAGGGCATTGTACGCTAGTGAAATTACTGGGCGAACGAGATTTAAGAACTAATATCTCGAGGTTGGCAACGCGTGAGTGGCACCTACTAATGGTGCTGCAAGCGCTCATAGGCTACGGCAACCACTTACGATCAGGTGGGCCGTACGTTTGTTTGTCAACTTGTAACATAAAAATAAAAATGAGTAATATAATTTTTTATACTATGAAATTCTCCCTTTCTTTGATAGCATCTCGTTCGATCGCTCATTGTAATATTTCATTCGTAGCGTAATTTCTTTGTCGCCACCCTGTGAAACGGTTGATGAAATATTGTAAAATTCGTTCAATTTTTATACACTATAGTATAACAAAACACGATAATACTAACCTAACCTACACAGCCGGCCTCTTGCTATAAAAAGCCTACCACCAGTAAATGATAGATTCTAATATATAAATAGGAAACGTTAACTTTTCAATAATAGGTACATTATTATTTATTGTATTCTTTGGCGTTGGATGTGACGACCCCATCGCCCGCTGTTGGAATAACCTAAATTTTTTTTCAAGGCATTACTAATATTCCTCGCCAAATAAGCTTGAAGTTTGCACTAGGAGTGGGCACGACAATAGCCCAAAGGGGTCAGGGTCAAACCCGCAACTCTCGCGTTAACGGAGCGGAGTTGGGCCTTATACCGTTGAGTTATTGAGGCTTCTATCTACTATTGCTTACTTTTTGATGCTGATTTAGATTATCTTAGTTATTATTAAACTATCACCAGTTTTTTTAATTATTTAAAGTCGCCTAGTAAATAAGAATACATAAACCGATATAATAAAAACCCTTAATCGTGGCTTGTTTATTACTTATTTATATCTACAGAATTTTCATTCTTTTTGAGCTCGAAATATCATATTCATACAGGAACGCCACGGTAGCATATGCTATCCGACATAGAAAGAATCTTCAAAACCAATTCACGAACGCTGAAAATATCGTGTATAAGAATAGAGAGGGAAGAGAAGAAAAAAACGAAGGGAACAGAAAGGGATGAGAGATTGGGCCACCGGTGCGCTCACTCAACGCACGAAACGCAACAGTATCTACTGATACTCTTAATTTGCGTCGATTTTCTATGAGATGGTAGTACTTCCCGGTCGAGCCAACCCATTTGTGCTAGGACGAGCATAACTCTACTACAGTATTTCGTATATACATTACAAAATATTCTTTATTTTATTACAATGTGACACATACATATGATATAAAATAGTTAGGCCATAAAAGTGGGGATTCCCTTAAACACAGTCTCGTACATTACTGCCTCCAGAGAGCAATAAAAGCTGCGGATAGGAAGGGTTCGGTTATTGTCGGACGTTATCGTTCGCTATCGCTAAACTCGTCAAATAAATGCAACTAAGAAACGAGGCTTGCTTCTATTTTGTAACCATATTTTATTTATTGAAGCTTTCGTATCTTTTACTACACATTTATACCTAAAAATAATGTATGCGTTTTTTATATGTTAGTGGACAGCAGAAGATTCATCTGTCATAAGCGGTTACTACCGCTTATGAACACAACAGCAGAGAGCATACTCTTGCGTTTTCATCCCTTTTAAGATGATTATGCGCTGGCTAACTTCGAAATGCGCCTGACAATCTGAAAACTACTAAACCGCTACTTGGAACACGAATGAAAAACTTCTTACAACTCATATTAGAAAAACGTCACTATAATTGATTAAAAAATTACACAGATACCTACTTAGAAAGATCGCACACAGACTCAACTAATTGCATTCATTAATATACTTTTTGGCAATTAATTATACCATTTATATTTTGAATCTAAAATATCGTGAAAAAGCTTGAAAAGCTGTCCCATAACACAGCAGTTTGTTTGGCTTTTACGGTGCATGACGTTATCGCGCCATCGTAAAGGGTGCACACTATTTTAAATGCATTCATAGAAAACTCTATGCATAAAACTTTTACCATGTATTAACAAAGTAGAGAGGAAATGAAAAATGGTAACGGTAATATTTGCAAAAGGGCAAATTATATTTTCAAATCATAATTCATATTAATCATAAGAATGTATTCTTTGATATTTTATTGATTATACTCCCTATTGTAGGTACTGAAATTTTAAAAGGTTATCCAATTTCAACTACAGATCCTAAGTATTTAAAATGACTACTCTTAAAAGCCAATATCTCATTCGGTTTTACTGGCACTATATCACTGTAAATGTTTAGTCAACCCGCAAATTTTCTCAATTTCGCCTCTGATATCGCGCAGTCATCTTCGTTCTCACATAAACACTTTTGTGTGAATTCATCGTGATCAAATGCCTGGTAATAAAGATAGATTAATGGCGTCCCTTCGGACGAAAGTTCCCGAAGCAGGATCGACGGGAATCGTTAAATAGTTACTGAATGTATTGAACACGTTGGACTCAAGAGAACCGGTAGATTTATTGAAACGGTTTTGGCTGATATTTATCTGTCTATAGATATATTTAATTATCAAATCAAATATAATACTATGAGATATTCGACCCAAAATCTTTTAGGAAACGAAAACTCTTCTTGGCAAAATACATATATATATATTGCCCATGTCATTATAAAGGGCAACGGAATTAATATTATTACCATCAACTTATTCAACATATGCAACATATAGTATTCAGTTCTCGTCGAGAACAACCACCCCAAGGGTTTACAAAAAACTCTCGATATAGCAACTGAATGTAGTTGATGTAATCTTACCATCTCGGGACAGCCTTGACCCATTCGTCCCTTGGGAGATCTTTGAGGTTATGAGCATACGACCCGAGCTGATAGCTACGGAACACGAGATTGGAAGCGAATTTCATAAAGTATGACAACGATAAGGGATAACGATGGTTTTCAATTGCAAATTGACGATAACATCGGCCTTGATAACTTAATGTTCAAATTGCTTTTATTAAACAAAGCAGGCAAATATAACATTGTCGTGTTAAAGGAAATAGTATCTTATACGAGGCCACGTTAATAAATAATGGAAACAACGTAACTAGAAGGTTGAACCTATCTCAGAAGCGCCTGAACCAATACAAATGCTTATACTTTATTTCTAAAAGAGAGTTCCAAATTTTAATCTTTAAAAAGTATACAATCAAAACTCAAAACAGCGGGCTTACCATAAACTCTTATTGTGATTCAAATGTCGTCCAATATATATTTTAACATGTATATTTATACGTCATCACTACATAGTATAAAACAAAGTCGCTTTCTCTGTCCCTATATCCCTATGTATGCTTAAATCTTTAAAACTACGCATCGTATTTTGGTGCGGTTTTTTTAATAAATACAGTGATTGAAGAAGAAGGTTTATATATATAATAACATCCATTAAATAGTGGAGAAATACTGTTATTTTTGAGGTTTCTAATGTGATGTCGTAAATAATTACATTTTTTCTGCTTACATTGCAACAAACGCAGGCTGAACCCTACGAGATTTACCAAAATAAAAGTAATGAATAAATCAAAACTACTTGATCGATTTTAATCATTTTTTTAGTGAATGACGTATATATTTTATACCCGTGTGAAGCCGGAGCAGGCCGCTAGTGCTCATATAAAATTTGAATGTCAGAACTGAATTGGATTTATTTTGAACCCCCCAGTGAAGACGTAGGTACATTTTGAAAACCTTGATATAATTTCTAGTTTCAATAATCATACTACATTGCAGTATTTGAAGCAAAAAAAATTATTACAATATAAAAACGCTACGCCTGTATGATGAACGGCATTAAAGGCCGAAAACTATTTATATTTCATTCAAACCCGCCTAGATATGAGAAATGTTCTTACTACGTAGTAAAAGCGTGATTCGTAATTCATTTGTAACGATCAGACGTGTTATGAATAAAAATATGTTTACTTTCTGCTAACTCCTCAATTTTCCATCATAATCTTTGGCGCCTTGATTTTTTTTTTTTGCTGAAACGCACTTAACTTGACAGCGCTTAAGATTTATGACGTCATTTTTTCAACACGAAAAGAAAATGTGTGTTTCGTGTTAACATTCTCAAGTTGTTGTGTTTTTTGGGCATCTTTATATGATTACATTTTCTTTATAGACCCTATGACACTCAATTTGTATTTATTCTTTAGCACTTTCAAAGTGAAAGAAATATCTATATGTTGGTATAAAAACCTGAACCCGAATACATTCTATGTCGCGAATTTGTTTTTCGATATGTATTTATTACATTTTAATAGGAATACTATTAATTCTTTCTCTTATTTAACAATATTAATAAAAGAAAGAGGTTATCAATTCGTATGGATTTCGCGTTTTGACTTCTTGAATACAGTGCAGACCATGTATAAAAGCAAATTATCGGATAACAGAACTGTATATATGTAGTGTTTTTTTTTAAGGATGCTTTAGAGCTTATGTGGTTGAATAAGGATAAATGATTTTTAAATAGTCCAGCCACTCATAGCCAAATGCGCTGATTGATTTGATAATCGATCATTGAGTTAAGGAGTCGAGTCATGACACGAACTTCAAATTGTATCTCCTCCAGATTGTCGCGAAGTATAAGGACGTCTTCTTCAGCCCTGATTTTTGGCCACAAGGAGTAGTTTACCGTAGATATAGGGAAAGTAAATCAAAAACTCCTAAGTGAATAAAAAGATTTCCAGTGTTATGTGGTGTTAGATTTAGGTGTTTTATAATATTTAATATGTATGTTAGTCTGTAAGGTATATTATGTATGGGCCCTGTCGCCTGATTTTAAATAAATAAATAAAATTAAAAAAAATAAGGAACTTTAAGCGCGGTCACCGGTCAGTCTATGGATAGCTGAAATGAGTGACCCTTAGCGGTATTCCAACTGAGCATTTCCGTGCTTCAGGATTAGTCAAGTCAGAGGCCTGTACTTGACCAATGCCCACTAAAACTCATCGCCATGGTGGGACGTCATGGTCTCTTGCGCAAACAACCATGACGCCCCGATGGCCTATACCTGACCAACTCTGACCTCTTAATAAAAAAGACGAAGACTAGACAAATTCAAATTCCAAAAACAAGGATATTTAATGTAATGCTGAAATATATTTTATAACAATTCCGTTTTATCACGTACATAAGAACAGGTTAAAGAAATTAGCCAAATTCAACTTCCTCACAGCCGTTTGAGTTTCAAGAATGTAACATTTATTTCATCACTGTATCGTGAAATTTTCTGCAACTTAAAATACCTTTGAGATCCGAGAAACATTTTCAACCATACTTTCGGGAAACTTTTTCCTTTTAAAAGCAAGAAGTGTTATTATGGAAGAAAATATATACGTAGCGCGCTTTACTTCGTTTCATTATTACTCTGAATAATATTGGGATAATAATATTAATCTGAAGTGTTGGTTTGTATATAGATAGTGATCAATTATTGTTACTTTTTGGCTTTCGAGGTGATATTACACATATTTGGTAATCAAATCATTAAGGAATCCAAAATAAGAACGAAACTCCCAACCAATAATAAAGAACGAAACTCGTTAAAGTATAAAAGTTAATTATACATAATTATTACTGGCATCTGCCGGTGACTTCACTCGCATGTATGTTACTTTGTAATGAAGCACCTTTTTTCATACTGTGGCTGTAATAGGTTCAGCCGCTTTACGATTTATTTCGCAACTAATAGTGACCTACAGCAATACTAATAATTAGTCTGAATTCTATATGACCCATTTAAAAACTATATCGAAATTAAAATATTTTAGTTCGTTTTTTGTCTATCCAGCCAAATATGAAATACTAATCGAGCCAATATTAATGTTTGTATCCAAAAATAAAGCAAGCCATGTAAGCTCACCGAAAATAAATTCCAATACCATAGACAAACAAAGACATTAATAATCTCTAGCACATTCGCAATTCCATACGGATGCAGGTCTAAAGGCATGGTAGTAAATAATTTGGTCCCGCGACATCTGGGCGCGTCCCTTTCAATGTACTGCGAATAGAATGAACGGATGAAACCGTCGCACCCACAGCTATTAAAGGTGCGTTTACACTAAATATAATAATTTATTAGGCCATTTCTCTCCTAATTGCCTATTTCGATTAGTTGTGAACATTTTTTACTCTTATAGGAACCAAGGGTATGACCTGCCCGATGGTTACCTATAGATGTCTCTACAAGTCCAGTTGCTATCGTGTTGCCTAAAGGAAGTAGAGGAGAGAGAAGGTATATAAAAGCAAATAAGTTATGGTTATAGCGAGTAAGTTTGTGCGCCTTTATTTGTTTATTTTATAAACACCAAAATAAATATTTTATGTTATTTCATCCCCTACATACATATTCGTACAAAAGGTTAAACAATTCAATCTTTTTATAAAAGCTATGTGTGATTGTGCAAAGAACAAACTAAAAAATTTAATAGAAATTCTCGAAAAATAGGGAAAATCTTTTGTTACAATAGAATAGCAAATTCAAAAACAAGATACGACGTGATGTACGAAGATTTACATAAAGTGAATACTCAACCGACAGACAGAAGATATTGAAGCGGACAGACTTACTGCGTATTTGTATTCACGAAACAAAAATATATGCAGCTTTTTCCAAAAAATATTTTACGAGAACTTACTTTATTTTTAATTTATTCTATAATAAATGTTTATATATAGAAAAAGGAAAGAATCGAGATTATTTTAAAGCAACACGCACACACATAACTTGCCCTATTGAAAGCAACTACCGGTGCCTATGTGTATAGTAACATCAGTGGTATTGCATTGTCACCAAAAATGACGTGTCAGAGTGGAGTGAGGTGACAAAAATTTAAAAGGACATAGGGTTACAAGGCTTGAGGCTTCAACATTTTCACTCATCCGAAATAACCTAAGTACGGATATTGCTACTTCAAGTCAATATTCTATGAGAGGGTTATACTTCCCAGGAAAAGTCGACCTACATATTGATACAAAAAACCATAAGGCTCTATAACTCACAAATTATATACGAGTATAAATATAATATATAACAGCATTCTTTATTCAATATAAATATAATAATAGCATTATTCTTGATAATGCGCTAATAATAAAAACGCATCTTACGGAGAATTACAAGTCCACAAATATTCCACCAATAATAGATGCGGAGTCCGAACGTTGTGACCAAACGAACATCATAAAAAAGTCTAAAACATATGTCGCAGGGTAAAGTGCATTGACCGCGTGCATCCCGCGGGCTTCTAATAACACGGCTAGTTAAATTTTACGTAAATGCGATATGAAATTCTATTTCACGAGAAAGGGCGCTCAATCGTAAAAGTTATTTTTACATAATCTTACTGATAATGAAGTCCTTTCAAGTTCTTTCAGCCATATTTTTATATTAGTGGCTGCCAGTTAGCTAAGCGATCATACGTTTAATTCCAGAAGCATTATCTTGCGTTGCCATTAGTTACACTTGTAGGTGCGAGCAGAGAAGCAAGAAAAGAAAGGAGACAGAGAGAGATGTAACATGTTTAGACCTATTCCACTATACGTCACATAGGTATTTTGTGAGAATGTAGTAAATTGTGGTATTGTATTCAAAATTTTGATTATTATTTAATTGCATATATTACAAAACAGAATTTAATTTGCTAATTTTACCCACTCTCATCTTTTAAACATCTTTTAAACAACAGGCAATGTTTGTTTTCAATTGCTCGTAGTTGGGGTTATAGCAAACAAAATACGTACGCTACTGATTAATATGTCAATATGTTCAAGGCAACGACGCCTTTATTGCGGGAGTATTGAGAGTTTCTAAGCATAAGTCATATATTAAAGGTTTTATAAGCTAACATTTTTCACTATATTCTAATGAAATATTACGATTATTGTAGAAAATAAAACCAGCAGATTCCTATGTTGCCAGAGCAACGAGTAGCCGGCTACTTCTGTCTGCTAGTAAGGCTTAATACATATATATTTTTATATCTATGTATATTTTGTTTTATTTGTCGTTTTCTTTTAATAGTTTGCTGCAATTAATAAATAGCAGCTATTTTTTTATTCATGCATGTCATTAACGTGGAAAGCATAAACTTTAATCTTGATTATAGGAACATAATTTATGCGGCGTGTTTTATGCAAATTACTTTTGCTTATATTCTTGTCAAATTCTTATTTTATTTTACTGAATATATAATACGCTGAAAAAAAATTCTTATGTTTTATAGGAGTATTTAAGTAAACATCTAAAATTCTTTATTGAGAATTAAGCCACTAAAATAAATAAGATATGCCATCTTATTATCAATATCCATTAGCTAAATTTATTATGACATACTGTTTTGTGGGAACAGTGGGATTATTTAAACACTTCGATTACTCATTACGCTTATAGACTATCGACGTAAAATAGTTATATACATACACGTAGTGCTGCATTCCAACATTCCGATCAACTGGTTATAATTTTAAACAACGAAATTGGTCTTATCTCTTCTTGATATTTCAATCGCTTTTTTGGCTGATTTGATTATTGCTTACGTTTTGTAAAATATAAATGGGATCCAATATATAATTCCGAAATTGTTGAGCCTATGATAAGTAATTGAAATAATGAATACAATGTGTTGAACGGACAGATAGACACATATTAATGTGAGTGATCCTATAAAAATATGTACCACATATAGCACATATAGCATTAGCATCAATGCATTTACATGCTTGTGATGTCTATAGGCAAAGTATTAATGCAAATTCTGTAATGAACTTGGAGAATAACTAATTCTTCTCCTAAAAGTTTATAAATATGTAATCACTACAATATTAAAGAATGTGTCCAAATAACGTTTCTAATCCCGACTGGGCGAATTTGCATACAATGAATATTTGTTCTAAACATTTTGGCGCTGGCCGAAGTGCTATTGTCGATGTATCTAAGCTGATGAAACGAAGTGTAGGCAATTTTAAACCTTATAGTGTTGGAAATCAGTTCACAAGGATTCCCAAAATAGCTCGAGAGCACAGAATTAGTCTGTTTTGTTTTCAAAGAGTATTTCTGTTTGCTATTGCCGCTTTTCGATACCGCATCTGACGGTAAACATTGTGAAATTGGAGTTTTGAAATGAGTTGTACCAATTTGAGTAACGAATGAATGCATTAACCTATCAAATTACTTGATGAAAAATTCAATGTAATATGTACATGAATGTACAATTGTTTTATACAATAAATAATAATAATCTAAAAAGTGCAACCCGACGAGTTACGAAGTTAAAACGAGTCGTGAAAAAAAAATCAGTTTTAACTATTTCAGAATTACTAAACAAGTTTTCTGGCCACGTTTGTTTCGGCTAATCTTATAAAAAAAATTATTTTATGTACGTACCGTATATACTTTCATGTGCATTTATTGAAACACTGATAATTCTGAATTACAAACAGACGCTTAATTTTTTTAATTTATATATAAAATGCATTACTTCTGCATTACTATTCTCGACTACAATAAACTATAATATGATAATATATTAGGTAATATTAGCACACCTGTTCAACGAGGTTAATTCCAGTACGTGGCTGCGGCTAGGTTCAGATTTATTACGCGTACTAAATTAGTTCCCGCCTGTCACGTGACATACTTACTGAATAGTTTACATAAGATAATCTCATGTAATTACTGTGGGCTGTAAATATTATTATCTTGTAACATAATATGTAATGTATTTTATATTTATAAGATTTTTCTTGTCTTTTGTTTTTTGTTTTAATGATTCTCTTTTGTTAGATAGAACAAGCTTATAAGGGACATGTATGTTTTATAGTCATTAAGGACTTACAAATATATAAAAAAAAATCTTCAGTGTATAAAAGTAAATAATCCTTTACAGTTTATATGAAGTACCTTATTATTTACCTTGTTTTATGTCATGACGGTTGACAAACAAGCATACAGGCCGCCATCAATGCTTACCATCAAGCAGTCACTGCAACCTATGAACGCTTGCGATACTTCAGGTATCTTATGCGCGTTGCATACCAAGAGTTAAGAGGGAAGGAATAGGAAGTTGAAATAGGAAGGGAGACGAGGGGGCAGGAGATTGGGTCTCTGGCGTTCTCACGCCTCGCACGAAACGTAACAGTACTTACTGACGCATTTATGGTGGGGGGAGTAGGCTCTACCACCGTATGAAATCTTAGTATTAAACTAAGTCATATACGAACATAGCGAAACTATTTTGTGTGTAATTGCTGTGGATATTTTTAACCACACAATTTTATAGTATTGTTAAAGTTTTGTGATTAGTAAGATATACGAGTTTTCAGATAGTACTTAAGTGTTTCTCCACTTAGTTTTATTTACTTTTTGTTAGATAAGACGCAGTGAGCTTGCGGATACAATTTCCTCTGCGGTTCCGTATCTGAATTATGTAGGAGAATTCCAATTTGGAATCAGAAAATTACGAAAAATTTAAGATTTCTTGAAATGGAGAATTTTTATTTCTATTTGAGTGTTCATATTATATAGAACCAGATATAATAGTTTTGAAACCTTTAAACGCTCATCACCAAAAACTTGAAATTTGAATATAAAATAATACAGTATTTATTTCGACGACGTTGTGGCGCAGCGGTAGCGAACCTGCCTTAAGCGCAACAGGTCGCGGGTTCGATTCCCGCTCGGAGCATAATATGTCTGTATTGACCATGCAAGCATATTTTCCGGTCTGGTATTTGTTCTTGTCATTGTGAATGTTTCCGGACCCCCGACACAGGATATTACTATCCTAATGGGGCCCGTTGAGTGTGCAGCGCTTAAAAAAATTACATAGAAGATTATTTTTGAGTGTGAAAAATAGGTTGCGGCTAACCAATCACTTTAATTAATAATAAGGGTCTGCTACGAACTGCTACGAACCCGTAGCGTTGCTACGGTCATGTAGCATATCTACTGTAATTAATATTTCAAGGAATAACACGATCTGTTACCGAATATTATATTGTAAACTATTAATATTTCATTCTGTATTATGTTTTTATAAAGGTCACTCTTACAAACAATCCTGATCATATCTTTTTCAACAAATACAGTAGGGCTTACAGCTAAACCATTCAACCTGGAGCTATCGTTCGATAACAGGCTAAAAGAGAAGCCTTAATTCGCGTCGTTAACAATAAACAAGAGGAATATATGAAAGTGTCTCTTAGAAATAACGCGACATTAAACAAAGCCTGCGTAAGTCGCATAGTTATCTACCCAAGCTCAGTTTTCTGACATTTCGTTACTAATAAAATCGATCAATTCTGTTTCATCACAAGAAACTGTAAACTATGGTGTTATTTGTTTCAACATACGAGTAAATAAGGATTATCTAAAATATCATATAAAATAAAAACTTTTGCAGAAACAAAGAAATGAAAAAATAATTCCTGCTTCCCGGGATTAAATTATGAAAGTTTTAATATAGGCATTAGCGGAGATAAACAGCCAACAAAATAAAATTCACCTGTAAAACTGTCGCGGGAGGTGGCCTGGACATTTTTCGGGGCGAAATTTTTTCCATGTGCTAAAAACTCGACCGGCGACGTTTTATTGTTTCCACGGTAAGAGTTAAGAGATTAGCGCGGAAGCCTATAGCTGTGGCTATAAAAACCGCTTCAGCGCTCATATATTTTTCACCGTGGCTTTTTCGTTATGCTTTCCATTTGAAAAGATACGTTTATTCATTTATTCGGGTACCGCGGTGGAATGGCAAAACGGAACATCAGCCAGGCAGGTTTATGTGTTCCATCCGTGCGCTTTTGTTACCAAATGTTTGTGTCGCGAATTACGACTCTCGTGTACGTAGGTCTAGCTTTATAGACTTCTTTTTACTTTGCGAAGAATTTTCATTCAGTATTTTATTTGGTGAATTTCTTAGCAACTCTATCTTATAAGTTATTTGACCTATTTATTACATCCTTTTAGGGGATCAATTGTCAATATTAGCAAGCGTATAGTAAAACTTCTGTAGATTAAAAAAATCGATTGTGAGTGTAAGTGTACTCTCATTTATTTCTATGAGAATGAGATAAATATGCGAAGTTGGTAAATAGAATAACATACATATAGTTAATAACACACATATAGTTAATTTTTTTTTCGTGACACTTTTCCATTTCAATCAAAAAAAGTGTCACTTCAATGAGAGCATCGAAATAATAATTGTAGAATCTTGCTTTTTTGGCATACATTGATTAGCACGATTTAAAAAAATATATATATGGCGCACAGCAATGTCATTGGTGTTTCCAGTGAACTTTGTCTACAGGAACAACTTTCCATCAGGCACTACTTATACTTGTTTCAGTACACTATTTATGTACATTGCATAATCCTTTTAAAAGAGTGATATTTACTCATAAATTTGAACATGATGAGTTTTAAATTGCATTCAAACTTGTTTGAAGTGAGGAGCACTCGCTTCAATAAAACAAAGTATAACAATCGCAGTATCATCTCACAGCGTCCGCAATGCAGGTAATGTTGAGCAACTATCAGAAGTTGTAAAGTTGTCGGCACAATTAGCATCGTAATAACCAAGCGTGGTACGTGAATTCATAGATGGAATTTTATCGTCAAAATACAATGACCATTATTTCATTTTAAAGGTATTTCTTTTTGTAATTATTTGATTTACTTGTAAACGTATAGGCTTGTATACCTATTGCAAGGTGGTGACAAAGCCCAAGGTGGAGCGCGCTTGCCTAGAAAATACCATCATTATTTTTATGATAGTATGTTAAAGTATTACTTCTTATACAATATGAAAATAAAACAACAAATTACTATAAAAACGAAAAAAGAATAGTCATTTCCGAAGCTTATATTATGTCTTTTAAAGAAATGATTAAACTATTTAATCAGATGAAATCACATGACAGGATTCAACGTAAAATTATTTTCATAAGCGGCTCTCCAAAGCAGAAGATATCACATAGTACACAGATAAAAATGCACTGACGAATCAATAACTTCATCCATCTTGAAGCTGACTCTACAGACTGTATTTTGTATTTAGCATAATTTTATGGTTATAAAAAATATAACTTTCAATTTAAAATAGCACACAAAGTAATAGTTATTTATGTATAAATAAATGTTAACATTAAATATTTTCATTACAAATGTATAATTAAAAGTTGTAATGCTTTATTTAAATACTTTTTTAATTAAAACATTTAAATCTCAGGTGTAATAACTGATTCGTTTAACGAGATACAATATAGTAATCAAAAACATAATAAGCTATTTATTCTCGTGGTCGCCACCACTTATCCGATGACAAATGTACGTGGATTCCGTAAACGAATTGCGGTTATGTTTTATTAATTAAATATTTGTATAACTGTGTTGTATTAATTGTAAATAAACATTCGGTGAAACGGAAAAATAATTTGCAATCGCTTAATTACGTAGTTGATAGATATGTTGGTAAATAAACAATGATTTTATTACTAATAACCTATTTCACAAAATATATTTAAAGGCGTCAATAATTCTGCGAAATATTTCTGAGCAATGGAACCAACTCTCTGCCGACACATTAATGAACAAAAATACCTAATACTTACAAGTAAATAGTTGACCTCCGCGATTTTGACAGAATCTATGTATGTATGGAATACACGTGGTTGGAATACATCCAAATTGGTTCAATATTTCAAATTAAACTTTGGAGACTATTTTATGGGAAATAAGAAAAAGAGTGAGCCGTCGTCATTTACATCTATTCCAAATAATCTAAAGCTTAAATAGTCACGTAATTATTACTAAGAAATACTTTTAGTTTTTGTTATGTGCAAGCTAAAAAAAGTATTATATCCAGTACACATAAACTCAAAAGAGCAAAAAGCTACGCCGGGTGTTTACTTCTCTCGTATTTCGAATACCCTAAATTGCTTACTGTAACCTACTGTCCGACGGCCATCGAAAAAACGCGCGAAGAGTAATTGAATGCGTGAGGTTTACGAGACATTCGTTTTGGGCCCGTCGGCCAGCGAGATCATTTATTCGGTAGAGGGACTATGCTATACACAACAATGAGAAAATATCGTTATATTCGCTATCCACCATCCACTTCGAATGGCATTCAAATAACAGAGGCTTTGTAAGCAAGCAATGTATGCTCAAGTTAAATGTTCTTTTGAAAAGGAAATGTTTTGTCGGATATCGCAATTAAAGCGTGGGGCGTGTAAAAATCTGAAATGTACCGACACAGCTCCCAAATTGCGAATGTCCCCCCAGGCTTGACCTGCAGTTAGAATCGGTGCGTCGGTAAATCTTAACTCGTTTGAAAATGTGTTTCACCAACACATTCGGGACTTGCCAAAAACGTTATAGATTGTGTGTGTTGTGATTGAATCCTGCATAATTTATGTAGTTGACATTTCCTAATAGCGTAGTATTTACTTGCAAAACAAAGTTATTTAGACTAACAGGCTACGGCTTGCTGTGGCAAAATGATTTAGATTTATTGAATTTAATCAAATGACATGTCGTTAGCATTAGCAGTTTCAATATAAAAAGTCAATGCTATATTTAATTTAATTTATTGTATTTATAGCATTATTTTACATAAATGACGCTCCACTTCTTCTCCGCGAAAAAATCGAAGTGAAAAATCGAAAATTATAACAAAAAACCTTTCATTTATAAAAATTTTCCATTATTTCGTTTAATTTTAAGTTAACGTGACCTACGTTAACTAACCGTAAGTATCCATTTAACGAAAGTTATTACGTTTAATTTTGATCTCATAAACCGGGACAACTTAATTCCTGACTCACCTCGAGATATTTATACTCATTAACATTTTTATGCCCCATTTGCATACTTGATAGCTCTACTATAATTTATCGAGGGCTACTTAATTACAACGTTTGAAATTATAACACATTTTCAGTCCGCTCTCGATCGTGCACCACAGGTGACAGTTGAATTGACGTCAAATTTAAATGTTTTCATGCTATTAACAAGACTAGATGTTAGGGAACCGAGGTGTTCTCTTGGTTTCTGGCGGGAACCGGCGCTAATAATAGGTTTCTTAAATCAAATACATATAATATATTTTGACACCGTTGTGGCGTTGTGGGTAGCGAGTCTGCCTTAAGCCTCGACGGTTGCGGGTTCGATTCCCGCTCGGAGCAGATGTTTGTATTATTCGTACAGGCATGTTTTCCGGTCTGGTTGTGTTTGTCCTTGTCATTGTGAATGTTTCCGGACCCCCGACACAGGATATAATTATCCTAATGGGGGCCGTTGAGTGTGTAGCGTTTATAATATCAATGTCATTATAATTTGTACCAGTAGCTAATATGTTGTTTTCGGAATAGAAATGATAAATTTATAAATGAAAACTTGTCATTTTTACTCATAAAGTTTTTTATTATACGAATACTTGAAGACAGTTAGTGATAAGTATCAGCATCCTGTGAAACTAATTGTTGTGGTTATAATTCGATTACAACTAATTGTTGTGGTTTTAATAAATACTTTAAATCCTGCCACATATTTTTTATCAAGACCAAAATAGACTAAAACATACTCTATTTGTCTAAAAAATTATAACATCGTCAATCAATTAAAAATCCTTAGCATAACGTTATCACAATTTCAATAGTTTATTTAAATTACTTCACTTGCCGTGTTTTAAAATTTTGGTTCCGAAAAGCGTGAACCTGTAAAATATTCAATTTTCCACGGTAAACGACAATCTGGATACGACAGGCTTATTTGTAGCAAACTATTTTCTGGTAAAAGACCAATGCTGATATTTATTGGTTTTTGACGAACAAAGGGATGCATACAAAAGACTTTTCATTTTAACGCAAATGACACGATTCTAGTATATTTATTTAAAAGATATTTTAGATTTCCTCTCTCATTCGAGACTCTTCATTATTTAACAAATAAATATCAGTATTTTAATATCATAAGAATTCAAAAATTGATAGGTAAAAAATAATATAATATCAATTTTATACATATTTTCATACATATAATAAATATAATTATTAGTAGGTTGGCCACAGGTTTAATCATAGAAATCTCAATAATGAGGTACTAGAAGTCTTATATTCGCGTGACCTTGTCACCGTTATTGTGACTTATAAGCCACAAGCAGTGCGAGCATGCATTAGTGTCGTTTATATAGTCTGCTCAGCAATGCTGTCACTAGTAATTGATGGGAGAAATCTAGTGGCAAGGTTTCAAGGCTACACGTGTTTCATAAATAAATAATAAGCAACTTTGAACGTTTGATTGTATATGACGTGAAATCGTACATTCCGTAATGAAAAGCGTAACAAATAGGTTTAATGCTTTTCAATGCCTTCTATTATGCCATGAAATTACGAGAAAGCGATCATTAATCTTACAATATTATTTTCTCCTACCATAGCATCCTAGTAAGAAACGTGAGCAAAACATACTGTTTATATCATAAATAATAAATGATATCTCATATTTTCAACTCGCAATCGAAACTTGCAATTAATTTTAAGATGAAAAGCTTCGGTACGGAACAAAGATACGGAAGCGACCGAGTTCGGAGAATTTTAAATGGCGCGAGAGCATTCATTTATTCAGCGTTGCTTTTAAAAACTACTGCCTGTATCGAAACATTTTTTATAAAACAGACATTTATGTTTTAACTATGATGATTGCTGTGGTCAGTCGGTGGAAAGAATTATTTAAAAATAGTGATTAGTGTGTGTGCAGTCGTTATTTTAAGAAAGATTAGTATAGCGCATGATTACAAGATAGCGCCGGCCTGACTATAATAATTATCTTCACAAACCATTTTCTCCATACAATATATTAAATATTGTAGGCTGTTCGTACTCGCGGTTTAATTCACGTAAGAAATCCACTTCCGCGAAGTAATCCACCAGGCCGAAAGCCTGTTTATACGCAGCTTTAATCGAGCTTTAAAAAGAACTTAAATATTTATTAATTATAGCATGTTTTATATATATATACATTTCATAATAAAATACACCACACCATTTTGCTGTCAAAATCAGTACAAAATCGTTGAAATACCGTATTGAATTAGAACAAGAACCACCACAATATGACGTCTGTCTATATTAAGCATCGCAGTTGAAGCATCGAAGCGGCTCGTAAATCTGGCAACTATCTGCGATACACTGGTTGCCTGGAGAGCACTTAGTGCTGTCCTCGACTTTGGGTTATGGCACAAGTATGAACGCAAGCGAAGAAACATTCCCAGAAATACAAATTCTCGTAGTACAGCTTTTGGTAACAAATTCAGGAATATTTTTTACAGAAGTTGGGCGTTTGTTTCCATGTACCACATTCGTGGTAAACACTAGTGCCAATAATGTGTGAAATGAGAGTAGAAAAAATTAGGGTAAAACGTATGCCTCCAGCGCGAAAATAAAAAATACTGCTATTTCACATATTTATTTGATCGAAAAATCACCTTAATCTTTGAAGTGATAAATGGACTATTAAAAAGTAGAGTGGAGCCGATTGCGTTTACTCGAACGATACGTGGTTGTTAAATTTAGCTTTTGTAATAAAACAGGTATTAAATCAATTTGGTAAGCTTTATCCATTCACTGAGAGTAATTACCATTTACACTGCTTTTTATCACAATTTTTATAAAACACCAATTTTCAAAATGTTGACTTCTGTTTCCTTTGGCTTGCGCTATATCTCGACATTCGGTTATAGCAGTTTATGCGCTTTTTAGCGCCTCTAAGAGAAAACGTCTCAGAACCAGCTGGTAGAAGAGAGCCCTCGTGGGCGGTAGAATCGTGAATTATATTTGTTATATGCTAGAAAGTTCCCCCTATTCCCAAATGTCTAAACCATTTTAAAACGAGTGGTCATTCTTTGAAATGCTTCTTTTAATGTTACCAGACGGAGATATTGACTTTAATGTAGTTTAAAATGTAGCCTTATCTTATTCCCTAGTGTTTATCTCTATATGGGATGGTCTTCTTAAATATTGAACTATTTGTAAGAGTGACGACCAACACAAGGTATTTTTAAATGGAGATTAATGGATAAATAATGGATCGCATAGTGTTATTTCAACTGAGCGTCTCCGTGCTTCGGAAGGCACGTAAAAAGTCAGTCCCGGCACGTAAAAAGTCACGTAAAAGCACGTAAAAAGTCAGTCAAATTGATAGCATCAATTTGATAATAGTCGAAAAGTCAAGTCAGAGGCCTACTGGTATATGGGCGACCTAAACAACTCTAACACTTTTTTTTTTTTTGGAGAAATGCAGTTACGCACTCGAGCGTCGGGACGGGTGCAATGGCGCAGGAGGTGTGTGGACTCGGAGCCGAGCTCCTCTACCCACTAAAACTCCAGGGTCCCATCTTGCGCCATAGTGGGACGTCGCGGGATCACCGAAGCATACCACCGCGACGCCCCGGCGCTTGCCCCGAAGGGCCTACCGGTGGGGGCAACCTACTGCCGCCATATATACATATACTACAAACTAATACATATATATCAATACATAACTCCGCGCTCGAACGCGCCAGGCCTTTCGGCCTCGGCCTGTGGCGGCAACATGGTGCCACCATAAATACATACAGTACAAAACAACTCTAACACTAGGCTGACCACTAACCACTCGATAAGAAGAAGAAGAATGAAATTAATGGTATATAATTTAGGATTTCAGTAAACTGTCACACGAGGCTGTATAGTCTGTTAATTATAAGTATTTTTAAAATATTAAATAAATCATAGGAATTACTACAATAAATAGAAACAGTTAAATATTACAAAAACCAGTAAAGTTTCCACAGACTAAATCATGCACATACAATAGAATACAATCCAGGTAAAAAAAAAATAAAGAAAAATTAGGTAGTTAGGACTCAGATAATAGTAATATCGCAATAAAATATCAAATCGAAGTAAAATATCTAAAGATTAAAACATTCCATAATTTCATTTTTAAATTGAACAAGTGTGCTAGAAATAGAAAACAAATCAATACTTCTGAATTTATCGTTATAAGATTTGCAAGAACTGAAAATAAAAGTGTTTTGAGTGTATTTAGTTCTTATGAGAGGTATATCAAAAAGGATCTGAGATCGTGTAATTACTGCAGGGTATCTGAATCTTAATCGACTTAACAGGTAGGGAAATTAATCAATATCGTAATGTCTCAGTTGGAAAAGAAATATCTGATCTTTTAACAAACGCCGATTTATCTTAAATATTCAAGTGTAATCATAGTGCTACGTAGTTAATCGAACAGGATGGTAGTTATTTTAGCCGTAATTTTGCCTTGGTGAGAGCATTTCTTTCTTTCTTTCTTTCTTTCTTTCTTTCTTTCTTTCATTTTACTTTCAGACCTGATTATTGTCAAGAATTAAACGTTACTATTCTAAACCACTCAACTGTTTAACGCTACGAATTGAATGAAAAGCTTAAAATACCTTAATAACTATGAAAATTGAACCATTTAATAACTTAATAGAGGAATATATTTCTCGCCTGCTCAACTCATTCAAACACATTCAGCCGACACATGAGCTATTAAGAACTAGAGGTTGCCGCCGGTCATTTGAATGTACGTAAATTTTCGTAGAGACAGGCATTTATACTCCGTCAAATATAAGATTTAAGTATGCTAATTTATATTATCGCTTACTTGATCTAAAATAACGTCGTGTTAATAAGCCAGGTTTTAAAAAGGTTTTTGAAACCAAAATACAACTATGAAAGAAATGTCCTTATGCTATTAAATTATTTTACTTCTTTAAAATCTATAGATTTTTCGCATATAATTTTTGTTTAAGCTTTATAAAAGACAAACGTTTCTTTTTCATAACAGTAGACAAACAACCGCAACGTATGAATGCGCGTGATACTTGAAGTATCACATTCGTGTTGCCATCCCGAAAGATTGGAAGGTAGGGATGAGAACGGAAAAACGGTAGCGAGGGGGTAGATGATTGGGCCTCCGGCACTCTCACTCGTCCTGCAACAGTACTCCTTTACTCTACGAGAATTTTCTGTGAGGGAGAGAGTACTTCCCAGGTCGCGCCGGCCCATTTGTGCAGGAAAAAGCATGGCTCTACTACTAATAAAATACTAACAATCACACATACCCCCGCCTGGTGACGCTGTCAAGGCCAGTAGGGTTTACAACAATACACATTCCAAAAAAAAAAAAAAACAATTACAAAAATTTGAAATAGTTTTTGGTAATTTTGAAATTCAATCAAGCATTTTTGCTATAATCAAAAAATTCGTATTTAATATTTACTTCTTCAATAAAGTATTGAGTGACGCGATATCTTGGAACTTGGTCATTGAACAGAATATTTCTAACATAACAACGTGTCTGTTAACCGGTAAACTGAAAATAGTATGGTTGAGCTTCTATATATTATTTATTATTCTTCAATAATTAATTACGTCACGTTGCAATCCATATAATCGGGAGATTTGTCCACATACAAACCCGTCGCAATTCCTGGCGGGCGTGAGGCGGACAATCGGGGCATATTCAGCGTGGCTGCGCTGTGTCGAACGTTTGAATATTCAATCGATAGTGTGAGAGATGCCTAATGGCACGCCACAAGCTCACAACACATTCTATACAAATTATTCTACACCGGCTTGTAAAGGATCAAGGACAGTAGTAATACGAAGAATTTTAATTAATCTTTTGAATTGTTGATTTTTCATATTGTGACGATCTCAACATTACACTTTATTGAGGTCTCTAAAACAATGTATTTTCTATAATATGAACCTATTTATGGACGGTCACCCATCCAATTACTGACCGCACCCAAAGTTGCTTAACTTAAAAGTCGTTTGCCGACCACGTGACTATGTGCAACGTAATACTAAGTATGGACATACCCCGAAAACAATATTTTTACAAAATCAAAAATTTATAAAATTTTGTATGAAAATTTCCATAGAAAAAGGAAAATGTATGGAAAATCACGGATTCAGGTGCCGAATGTCATTGCAGCTGTTTCACATATGTAAGGGTGTGGTGTCGGCGAAGGTGTCTCCGAGCGTATGCTTGGTGAGTGCCCGTCTGACGTCTCTACCCCGCGTATATGTGGACGGTTTACCAAGGCGGTGCGTTCGGGCGGTCATGCTGCTAGAATGCTAGTTAAGGTTTCCGATCTTCGTATATGGTTTTTATACATATTATTAATGGTGATTGGTGATGCATGGCAAAGAATATATATAAAGTATATATTAAATATATATACAATAATTAATAAATAATGACGGTATGGTGGTCCGTCTATGATTACTGGCAAAGAGATCTAATATGAATAATATGATCTATACATGTTAAAGGCAAATTTATATCGTTGAAATATATTGAATATAATTTATTATTATAAATTAAATATTTAATGACGGTTTGTGGGTCCGTCAATTATGAATGTATATATGTTTGATACATATTAAGAAACGAAGTTTACTTTGTTTCTGTAATATTATGTGATATTGTAATTATGAATATAATAGTGAAAGTAATGCTTCGGCGCAAATATTGTTTATGTTTCAGAATCTAATGGATTATATGAAACCTTAGAAGAAGCGAATTCAATGAAGATTTAAAAGTATGCGTTGGGAAGAATTTATGCATTATAACTAATAAATAATTATATTTCAGCTGTATACGTGTATAATGTTTTGGCGAGTTGTAGTTGACCCGATACTTGAGTTTGAGGCTCTGATGTGGCCTGAGTCATGTCTATAGTGTCCTTAAGCGAGGCCCGAGGATTTTTAATCTTAGTTGACCCGATGCTTAAGTATGAGGCTCCGATATGATTTTGGTCATGTCTATAGTGTCCTCGAGTGAGGTCCTTTGACTTTGCTGATGTGATGTTGACATGTGGTTCACTCTGTGGTGCGATTTATATCGATGCAGTAGTTTCCTCAGGTCCATTGCTGAAGCGGCCCCAGTGATACAGATTAGAATTGCTGCGGTGGTGCGACTTAGGTCGATGCCGTGATGTAATTCGGTTTGTTGCTGAGGCGCTGGAATGTTATACATCGTTTGTAGCAAAATGACTCGTCTTCTTATTAGAGACGCCCCTTAGCTTAGCAATAGGGATTTTTATAATTGACATTGTAGCATGTCATACTATTAGGGCAACTGGTTGCTTCTCACTTCGAGATAGCTAACCAGTATTAGACAGTGTGGCCTGCTTAACTCTTATCATGCGTGTTTATCACGTCTTAAATAATGAACTGGATTCGGATGTATGTTTAAGTATTGAGCCAAAGGGTACTTTGCGTGAGCAAGTGCTATGGTTTTTATGATATAAGGCTATAACACGGAAATAACATAAACCAAAGAATATTAGTTGTAAGACAATGCGATTACGAATACGATATAAACCAACGAATATTAATTATAAGACAATGCGATAATTTAAATAACAATTAGGTAGGGTTAGGTAGGACTTAGTTTTAAGGAAATGCGGTTGTGATATTATAAAGAATTGAATATTATCAATACTATATGACCCATATATAGTGATAAAAGAAATATACTTATAAATATAATTATTAATGAATTTGCCTACACTACGGTGAGGTTATTATAAATACTATATTACACATATATAGTGATAAAAGAAATATACGCTATAAATAGCATTATTGATGAAAATACCTTAACAAAGGTGAAGTTTATGATAAACATAAACTCTATATTAACCACATATAGTGGTATGACAAATATACGTTATACATGTTATTATTGATGAATTTTACTTCACTAAGGTGAGGTTGACGATTATAGCATTGTGCTTACGGAATGCCGCCTGGCGGTTTAATGTTCGAATACATATCTGAACCAGGGATTTATTCCCTTATATATAATGACCAGGGCTTGTCCCTCAATTATTATGGCGTTTAGCCTTCTCATACAAAAATGAATATGAAATATTATGTGACTTCGGTCTTGATTGATACTATTACAAAATATCAGGGCTTGATCCCTTTCTATGCTTGAAAATAACAACAATATGAAATAAATAAAGATTAGACTGATGTCTTGATAACGAAATTACTATAAATATAATTAATCAAATTGTGTGTCGCAGGCGCACTATAAATAGCCTATCCCTTACCCGGGAGGGCTCGTAGCTATGGTTGGAGCCCACAGTCGGTGGCGTGTGCGGGGCCATCGATCTCCCCTCTTCTTTATATTTTTACTATAGAGTTTAAGTATATAAGAATTGGAGGAGCGGACTACTTTCAGCTACTCGTAAGAGGTGTTGAAAGTATAGGGATATATTTATTATCTCACCATTATGCATTTATTGGCTTATATAAATAATTTTATTATGATAATCATATGACACTAAAATAATTAAACTATATAATAAATAAGATATTATTGTTTTCCATTGTCGAATTGATCCTGTTGCCTCTGATGCTCTAAAAGAACACGGGTTATTACGATCACAACGTAACAAGGGTCTTGACCGCTAGACGATACACGTGCCAATTTCGTAGTTTTATGCTATTTATTTTCGTGCATTTAATTATTCCTTATTTAAATATATTTTATTTTTATGTTATTTCTAAAATGTAAGGTAGGTTTAGTCACAATTTGGTGCCGTAGTGCCCAGGATGGTGCTATTATTATAATATTAAATGAAAAATAAGTAATATTTTGATTTTTTGAGCTTATAAAAGATTATCATTCTGATAATTATATCAAAATACACAAATAAGGCATTTCTATCACTGTAAATGGAATATATTGTGATTAACTTCAAATAGATAGTTACTATTTGGAGTCTGCAACAATGATTGTCTATACGGCTGAATATTTAATTTATAAAAGTAGGCAAACGCCTACAATTTGCTGTCCGTGAAATGGAAAGAGTTTGAAGAGGTATACGGGTTCAATGTGGCAGTGAAAATGATGATGCGTAGTAATGAATTGTTTAAGATTATTGGAATTATGACGTCTAGGGGTTGTAAATTCTAATAGTTATTATATCTGAGGGTTGTTGCGAGTGTTGAGTTTTGTAGTTTTGGGGTTGATTAATCTGGGGGTTGTGATAAATGTAAGATTCAATACTAAGGAATATGATGCTAGATATTTATTATGCTAATGAATTAAATTGATCTGTTTGACTTCGTGATTTTTATAATTTTTATAAATAGCTGTAAATAACATAAATATTGGTTTTTCCTATTTTGTAAATTCTATTCCGACAAGCTTCATAGAATTTAGGGGGTTGAATGTGACGATCTCAACATTACACTTTATTGAGGTCTCTAAAACAATGTATTTTCTATAATATGAACCTATTTATGGACGGTCACCCATCCAATTACTGACCGCACCCAAAGTTGCTTAACTTAAAAGTCGTTTGCCGACCACGTGACTATGTGCAACGTAATACTAAGTATGGACATACCCCGAAAACAATATTTTTACAAAATCAAAAATTTATAAAATTTTGTATGAAAATTTCCATAGAAAAAGGAAAATGTATGGAAAATCACGGATTCAGGTGCCGAATGTCATTGCAGCTGTTTCACATATGTAAGGGTGTGGTGTCGGCGAAGGTGTCTCCGAGCGTATGCTTGGTGAGTGCCCGTCTGACGTCTCTACCCCCGCGTATATGTGGACGGTTTACCAAGGCGGTGCGTTCGGGCGGTCATGCTGCTAGAATGCTAGTTAAGGTTTCCGATCTTCGTATATGGTTTTTATACATATTATTAATGGTGATTGGTGATGCATGGCAAAGAATATATATAAAGTATATATTAAATATATATACAATAATTAATAAATAATGACGGTATGGTGGTCCGTCTATGATTACTGGCAAAGAGATCTAATATGAATAATATGATCTATACATGTTAAAGGCAAATTTATATCGTTGAAATATATTGAATATAATTTATTATTATAAATTAAATATTTAATGACGGTTTGTGGGTCCGTCAATTATGAATGTATATATGTTTGATACATATTAAGAAACGAAGTTTACTTTGTTTCTGTAATATTATGTGATATTGTAATTATGAATATAATAGTGAAAGTAATGCTTCGGCGCAAATATTGTTTATGTTTCAGAATCTAATGGATTATATGAAACCTTAGAAGAAGCGAATTCAATGAAGATTTAAAAGTATGCGTTGGGAAGAATTTATGCATTATAACTAATAAATAATTATATTTCAGCTGTATACGTGTATAATGTTTTGGCGAGTTGTAGTTGACCCGATACTTGAGTTTGAGGCTCTGATGTGGCCTGAGTCATGTCTATAGTGTCCTTAAGCGAGGCCCGAGGATTTTTAATCTTAGTTGACCCGATGCTTAAGTATGAGGCTCCGATATGATTTTGGTCATGTCTATAGTGTCCTCGAGTGAGGTCCTTTGACTTTGCTGATGTGATGT
This sequence comes from Hestina assimilis, assembly GCA_023373885.1. Lineage (NCBI taxonomy): Eukaryota > Metazoa > Arthropoda > Insecta > Lepidoptera > Nymphalidae > Hestina > Hestina assimilis. The sequence goes on along the minus strand of CM041747.1, from coordinate 7,953,023 downwards.
TGACATGTGGTTCACTCTGTGGTGCGATTTATATCGATGCAGTAGTTTCCTCAGGTCCATTGCTGAAGCGGCCCCAGTGATACAGATTAGAATTGCTGCGGTGGTGCGACTTAGGTCGATGCCGTGATGTAATTCGGTTTGTTGCTGAGGCGCTGGAATGTTATACATCGTTTGTAGCAAAATGACTCGTCTTCTTATTAGAGACGCCCCTTAGCTTAGCAATAGGGATTTTTATAATTGACATTGTAGCATGTCATACTATTAGGGCAACTGGTTGCTTCTCACTTCGAGATAGCTAACCAGTATTAGACAGTGTGGCCTGCTTAACTCTTATCATGCGTGTTTATCACGTCTTAAATAATGAACTGGATTCGGATGTATGTTTAAGTATTGAGCCAAAGGGTACTTTGCGTGAGCAAGTGCTATGGTTTTTATGATATAAGGCTATAACACGGAAATAACATAAACCAAAGAATATTAGTTGTAAGACAATGCGATTACGAATACGATATAAACCAACGAATATTAATTATAAGACAATGCGATAATTTAAATAACAATTAGGTAGGGTTAGGTAGGACTTAGTTTTAAGGAAATGCGGTTGTGATATTATAAAGAATTGAATATTATCAATACTATATGACCCATATATAGTGATAAAAGAAATATACTTATAAATATAATTATTAATGAATTTGCCTACACTACGGTGAGGTTATTATAAATACTATATTACACATATATAGTGATAAAAGAAATATACGCTATAAATAGCATTATTGATGAAAATACCTTAACAAAGGTGAAGTTTATGATAAACATAAACTCTATATTAACCACATATAGTGGTATGACAAATATACGTTATACATGTTATTATTGATGAATTTTACTTCACTAAGGTGAGGTTGACGATTATAGCATTGTGCTTACGGAATGCCGCCTGGCGGTTTAATGTTCGAATACATATCTGAACCAGGGATTTATTTCCTTATATATAATGACCAGGGCTTGTCCCTCAATTATTATGGCGTTTAGCCTTCTCATACAAAAATGAATATGAAATATTATGTGACTTCGGTCTTGATTGATACTATTACAAAATATCAGGGCTTGATCCCTTTCTATGCTTGAAAATAACAACAATATGAAATAAATAAAGATTAGACTGATGTCTTGATAACGAAATTACTATAAATATAATTAATCAAATTGTGTGTCGCAGGCGCACTATAAATAGCCTATCCCTTACCCGGGAGGGCTCGTAGCTATGGTTGGAGCCCACAGTCGGTGGCGTGTGCGGGGCCATCGATCTCCCCCTCTTCTTTATATTTTTACTATAGAGTTTAAGTATATAAGAATTGGAGGAGCGGACTACTTTCAGCTACTCGTAAGAGGTGTTGAAAGTATAGGGATATATTTATTATCTCACCATTATGCATTTATTGGCTTATATAAATAATTTTATTATGATAATCATATGACACTAAAATAATTAAACTATATAATAAATAAGATATTATTGTTTTCCATTGTCGAATTGATCCTGTTGCCTCTGATGCTCTAAAAGAACACGGGTTATTACGATCACAACGTAACAAGGGTCTTGACCGCTAGACGATACACGTGCCAATTTCGTAGTTTTATGCTATTTATTTTCGTGCATTTAATTATTCCTTATTTAAATATATTTTATTTTTATGTTATTTCTAAAATGTAAGGTAGGTTTAGTCACAATATTGCATCTATGGAAAGCCGGAACAAGTAACCAGTAAGTAGCCAAGAAATCGTGGTTCAGATTGCAGTACACAGTTTAAAAAAAAAAACAAATTTTGATAAAAAAAAACATGATTGAATTATACATTAATTATTTATTTAAAACATCAATATAAAATACTATGAGCAGTTTTATACTAAAAAAGGTAGCAATAAGCCATTCTCGTTAGTCCTCGAACCCTATGGACGTTTGCAGCTCCAAAAGTATTACTAGCTTTTTGCCAAACCTGTGAAACCTTTACACTTCACTATTTAAAAATATATGGCAAAGAGGTAATTTCACATCCCGAGTATTCGCAAGAATCAATGCCTCCTAAAAATGTTTTGTTTGGTTAAAATGTTAGGTTGGACATCCTTTAGGTAAGAAGTTCTGCAATATTAGTTTTAAAAAATATCTATATATTTATCGACTTACAAAAAATAGATATCCCAATTTTCTTACTAAACATGATGCCTAGCCAATTCTGTCACCGGCAACACCATTAAAACTGTTAATAGTGCCGGCACCGGTGATAGAATTAAAATGCAAATGCACCTATCGGCCTTGGTTCATCCGTTAACCGCAAAACTTATTTGCCGGATAACTTTGAGACTATGAATAATACATCATCCTGTCATCTGTTATTTTAAGCAGCCGTCTTGATATTTCAATATTACATCGCTCAAGTTCTAGCATCAAACATTGTAAGATTTTAATTTTATCCTTGTCCGCTATATTATACATAGGGTATAATGATCATGTTATTAAGCTTTATTTCATACTTAATAGTAATATATAAATATGCTAACACAAATTAAAAGTAGCTTATTAAGATTTTTTTCCTTTCTCGGTCACTTAAGAAATATAATTCATCATCATCATTTCAGCCTTTATCAGCCCACTGGTGGACATAATCGTCTCTTGAGGAGTACCACAATAGTTTGTTCTCTGCTGTTCTCATTCAGTCAATATGACCTACCTTTTTAAGTATCACAGCGAGTGAAGGAACGAGCCATACTTGGGGTTTCATTGTGAGATAAAAGCGGAAACAAGGAGATGCGGCAAAAACTACGGTAACCATCATCATCATCATTTTAGCGTTAATCCCAGCTGCGTTCGGAGCGTTCCCTTCGGAGCCCGGGGCTGCGGCAATCAACATAGCAAAGGATCAGCATGCTGAAATGACAGTTTTTTCATATGCCTTGTCATCTGTGATTTAGAGTCGATGGTCATTGGAGCACTAATTTTCGAATAAAGACCGCAAATCCGTAAACGTAGTGTACGACGCTCTTCATCCCGGTGGACTTAAAAAAGAAATATAAATACTAATTAAATTTTATATGTAATACAGCCTTGCGTTTTCCGGCATTATTGGGCCAACTCGGATCGAGAAATATTAAACTTACACCGAAGCTAACGTAAGGTGTCAGAGTCTGTACTGTTGTGTATCGTTCGATGAGAGAGTTCAATAACTTGGCCCTAAATCCCACCTTTTTCTGTCTCTCATTCTACTCATGTTGTTGGTACTGTAGTACCATCATGCTTGCATTTCATGAGGCATGATTTATAAAATAATACATAGCTTATAAGAAAAAGTCCCTCCTTCAAACCACCAACTAAAAATTAATAATAATAATAATAATAAACGTTGCACACTCAACGGCCCCCATTAGGATATTAATATCCTAAATAATAATTATAATTGATATTAAAATGAAATCAATTTGAAGCCTCAATAGCTCGACGGAAAGGCCCGACTTCGCTTCGTTAACGCGAGAGTCAAGGGTTCGATCCTGACCCCCTTGGGCTATTCAATCAAAATCAAAATCAAAATTATTTTTATTCAAGTAGACTTTTAAAAAGTACTTTTGAATAGTCAAGCGCTACCGACGGTTCGGAAGGTAGATTCTATCGAGAAGAACCGACAAGAAACTCGACAGTTACTCTTTTCAAATATATGTTTTTTACAATTGTATTTTTAATATAAAATTTGGTTCTTGAATGAGATCCAGCAATATTAAGAGTCCCAAGCATTTTTATCAGAAAAATGTTCTTCTAACGAGTAATAGGCTTTATTGATAAGTTTATTTTTATGTACATTTGGAACTTGCTTACTGGCAGTTCCAATAAGCAATCTGGCATTTTGTTAAAAATGCGAATACCTAGCCCCTTAAAAGAATTACTGACTTTACGCAGACGAAAGCTAGGATTACAAAGTTTATTTTTGTTTCTAGTGTTAACTGAATGTATATCACTATTTTTGCTAAAAGACTTTAAATTATTCCTAATATATAAGAGGTTAGAATAAATAAATTGTGACACCACAGTCATTATACCTATATCCTTAAAAACATCTCTTAGGGAGGCCCGCGCTCCTAAATTATAAATTGCCCGAATTACCCTTTTTGAAGAATAAAAATAGTATTAATGTCAGCCGCCTTTCCCCAAAGAAGGATACCGTATGACATAATACTATGAAAATAACTGAAATATACGATTCTCGCTGTTTCTACGTCAGTTAGTTGTCTAACCTTCCTTATAGCATACGCAGCGGAGCTGAGCCTACCCGCTAGAGATGACAAATGAGCAACAATGACAATATTGTCGTACCCACTCCTAGCACAAGCTTCGAGCTTATTTGGAAGGGCAATAGAAATAATAGTAATGCTAATGAATAATGATAAAGCATTGCTAATATTCTTTAAAAAAAAAAAACATTAATTAAATTTAAACATTATGTCCAGACCTGTATTATAACGTACGTATATTAATACTATGCATATTTATTATTAAATATTTATATACTCATAATACATACAACCTCAAAACAATAACATTAAACGCTAACATTATTTAAATCACTTCCCATTATAATGTCTTACGGCAAGGAAATGGAAAAATGTAAAATGCGTAATAACCTAATAGTTGAGATTGTAGCAGTGTTTGGCGTTTGCCCAAGCCACGGTCATTATGCAACGTATCACTTCCATGTTGCAACCACATTCCTTTTCGCACTTGTACTCACATTGTAATATGTATAAATTAATATTTATATAAGGAAACGCTATTTATCACGTAAAAAGCATATATATTTTATTACGACATTTAAGAAACGATTAAAAGGATTTTACTTAATCGGTTCTCTATAATTTAGTGACATATCACAGTAAATCTTCGTTACGTATATTTTATTTTATATTTTTATTTACTTATTATTCTTAAAATTATTATTATTAGCGGGTTAATAAGCATCACCTTTCGCTTTTTTATTTAAAATTTTATTTCTTTGCTCATATAAGGTTGTCTGGAAGAGATAGCTAACCAGCGATAAGACCCCTAATTGTGCCTGCATTAGATATATAACATCTTTATTGTTTGTGTTGTTATTGTTGTGGTATTTGTAATTTTTCTGTTTATCTGGTGTACAATAAAATAATAATTATTATTATTGTATTAAAGAGGAACCAGAACATTCATATGGGCATCATTTAGACAGTCCAGCTATAAATAAATATTATCGATTGAAATTCATCTAAAAAAGAGCCATTCGAAGATTTATATAGTTGCAATCCTGCACAGGTTGGATTCAAGGCGCGTTCTCGAACAAATCCGATAATGCGTCACGCCGAAACTTGCAGACTCAATTTCAGTGAACACGATTACTCCGCGAACAAGGCTAGAATCTTTTAGTACCTGAACGTACTCAAAGCTCAAGTATTTCTGAAGGCAATGCTATTCAGTGCACTGAATGTGTTAAGTGCCGTTAAATCTACTGATCGTGTATATTTTACATACATGTAATATAATAAATAAGACCTATTTATAAGTATAAACCTTCAATAATAGCTATTTTTAGGCGAGTTGTAAGGCTTTTTATTTCATTCTTTTTTTATATATAATATGTTTCGCGTTATCTTCTCCGATTACAGGGTTTTTATGATTCTTTTTTCTAGATGGAGTATACTTTCACGGCAGCTTTGCGGTCATCTGAACTAATCTCTAACCCAATTTTTTAACAGTCAAATTGTTATAAATCAATACATTTAACTTGTTCAAGTAATACCTAACACATATTGACTGTGAGAAATGAGCAAGATGTTTCCATATAGTGTAACCTGAAACATGTTTCAAGAGATGCCAAGGCAGGTCAATAGTAACAAATAAAGATCTTTATGCTCTCAGAGCAAAGGTAAATGTGTTTGCCTTCAAATCGCCGCAAATTGTGACTGCTGCTTATTTATGCTAGGTTTCGCACCTGCTTACATCTGTAGGCCTTCGTTATTCTGCCAACGTTTACACAACTATCGTAAGGTATTGACATGTACTTAATTCGGTAAACAAAAATTTATATATGGTCAATTATATACTTTATTTTCTAAGATGTAATCCTTATATATGCTTTCTACTCATGGGGATAGCCTTACTTAAATTTATCGTGGTATTGATTTTTGTCTTTTTATCAAACAATATGTCCTGTATTTCGACACATCCTTGTAGAGGGCCGGTTTCAATGGCGTTATTTTTAGTAATACGGACAAGATTCAATGATAATCGTTTTATTTTATACAGGTTACAATACATTCATATATGTATATCTGGTAATTAATCAAATTTAATTAGGCACCGCAATTCAACTCGACAAAATCCGCAACGAGTACGTCAGCGGCAGTCGAGGTGTTTGCCTCACTGCCGACAAGCTGCAAGAGAGCAGGCTACGTTGGCATGGCCACGTAAAAAGAAGACCCCCTGACTATGTGGGTAATGCTGTGGCCAACCTAAATATAACGGGGTCTAAGACCCAGAGGGCGACCAAAGACGAGATGGAAGGATGTGGTCACAAAGATCCTGCAATGTCTCCGATGAGGATACGTCCAATAGATTGAAGTGGAAAAAAAAGAAGATTGAAGTAAAAATCAGAATATAATAATAAATGTCCCCGAGAGAGAGAGAGAGAGAATTAGGTACTTCAATTCATTTGTTTAAACATTAAATATATTACGCTATATTCTGAAAGCAAATAAATTGAGTTGTAAGTAACATTTATCACCTCTTCGATTTTCTGAACCAACATAAATAGCCCAGTTTAAAATGCAGACTAACTTGTCTTGTAATCCATGAATTGAGACTAAGATGCAAATAAATTTCATCATTGGCAATCCGTACAAATGTATGAAACCAATCTTTGGAGACAAGTCGACGAAACGTTATGCAATAAGATTGCCAGTTGAATAAGCTTGTATTTGTAATCTTGCATGGGTATAGTTCTTGGCATAGAGGCGGTCACTCTTGAGCCAACAGATGGTATGCGTCGTCTGCAACGGTAGAGATTGTGTTTGTACAGTTGGGATGCTGTCCAATTCGTAAGGAACATTAAAATTTAACGCATTTTAGACGAATAATTTATACAAACAATTTTTTACAAAAATTAACTGATAATATTTATAGGCAATGTTTTTTACGAAAGACTTTGAATATTCGTTGAGTATTACAATTTTAATGATAACGTAAATTTTATTTACGAATCTTTTATTCTAATCATAGTTTTTAGTTTTAGCGGATAAAAACAAAATGGTTTCAGGGACCTAATAAATTAATAAACTAACTTAACTAAAATAACTTGATAATTCTTTGAGCCTTAGCCTAAAACAATAAAGCTTTTAATAAAAAAAATAATAACATCAACGTAATTAGTCCAGCTGTATATTTCTTTTAGGTTTTCCGGTTGTTACCGCCAAATGTCGCAATAACAACTAGCGTGTTATAAAGAAGGGGGTGGGGGCAATTAGGACCACAATTAGAGGACAGTATGTCGCAGATTACCACAGACTCTGCCGAGATTCGCATCCTGGTTTCTGGAATAACAAAGCTTGCCAACTTACTATTAAGACGTTCAAGTCTGGGGCACTTTATTACATTATTGCTTTTTTTGCTTGAAATTGCCGAGCACATTTAAAACAATACGTGAACTGATTTTGTTGTTGTATTTAGTAATTTTATTTTTTCGATTTTGTTATGATTAACTTTACTAGAACATTTTACTATTATTTTATTAAACTTATATCGTATAGAGGCGGCAGATTCATATCAAAAGAGCAAAGCTTTCACACAATAGATATCATTCAAAAAGATATTATTTAGTTATAAAGTTACTACTTATTTTAATTTTTTCTAATTTCAAAATAAATATTAATAAAAGTGAACTGACATGTTGCGGCACTTAGTCTAAGCTTACTCCTGCTATACCTCGTGTCACATATTTAAAAAATCAAATCGACACCGTTGTGGCGTTGTGGGCAGCGAGTCTGCCTTTAGTCTCGACGGTTGCGGGTTCAATTCCCGCTCGGACAGATGTTTGTTAAAATTTCTGTCTCGGTCTGGGCGTTTGTCCGTGTGGGTCTCCCCATCGTGCCTCGGAGAGCACGTTAAGGCGTCGGTCCCGGTTGTTATCACATAACATCTGATAATAATCGTTAACTCTAGGTAAATAAATTGCTCGTATCCAATTAGTTACCGGTTCGCCTTTAGAGTTGCTGAGGTCAGATCGCTCTGTGTAAAAACTAGTAACCTGTCAAATATGGATCAGAGTAATAAGCAGACCCTGGGTAAATTAAAATACCGGGAATAATGCTAGGACGAGGAAGAAATATTTAAAAAATGTGAAAAGTCGAGTAGTATCTTATATATTAAAATTTATTGTAAATATTACACAAAAAAATTATTTTAATCCAAAGAAGTTTTATTATAATCTAAAAATATATCTGACTGATCTTGACTGTATTCGCGTTCATCGTATAGGCAAATGTATCGCGATTTCGTACTGCAATATATTTTATTACGTGGTTTAGACGAAGCGGCTGAATTTGAAAAGCATCCTTTTGCCGAGCATAGAATATTATTTCGGATATATTTTAGATTCCTTACTGAAACGGTTAAATATTGATATCTGAATTTTCTATTACATTTCAATTGGATAAGACTGTAAATACATTTTATAAAATATTATTATTAAGAAAAAAAAATGTATTGATGTTTGTTAATCTTTTTTAATAAAAATCTATTTGAATTTATTCTAATGCAATGAACAGAAAAGGTCTATAATTAAAAGTCAAAGGTTTAATCAGAGCACCTATTCGATTTAAAGTTCTTTATTTCGTACCGAAGTCGACTTGTGCTTTACTGCCTAGCTACACACCTATTTTTAGTGAGGTGCCTTTAATGCAATATAGAAATAATTGGTTCCCGATATAAATATTCATCCTCTATTTTACACCCTTCAAGTTTTGTTTTCGCGACAAAAGATTTTTAGTGAAAGGTTCAGTGGTTTAGACGTACAAGCGTAGCAAACAAATAAACCTACTTTAGTATTTATAATATTAGGATATATCGTTTTGGGTTAAACTCTATGTTAACTCTATTTTAACATCAATACAATATTTGAATCCTATACTATTTTATACCTTAGTAGATTTAAAGACTAGAAGACCGTGAATGGAAAATATATTTCGCCCAGCGAATAGACGTTGCCTATTACTTAACAAGAGTTACAACAAAACAAAATATCACATGTAACAAACAGTCCAGTACACTGCGCGTTCAATAAAAGCCAGTGAGCATTCGCACGCGTTGCAAAACAGAGGAAATTAAAACAGATAACATTTTTTTACACAGCGTTTGCTCTTTTTATAGACGTGAGCTAAAATGCGGTAAGCCGTGCACTTCTATTCATTGAACTAGGATTACTTTTTTTATACAAAACTCTTCCATCACCGGTAACTACTGAAGAGTGTATTACATAATTTCAATGAGTAAAATATTACTTATATTAACTTTGAATTAAACATTTAAGAAGCTTGTTTTGATCACGTCACTTGCTACACAACAATATCTAAATTATTGCTCTGTAAAATAAAATTAAGGAATACATTAATGCGATATGTTTTATAATATTTATCTTTTAATATTTCATGCACTCGTACATAAGTCTTTGCGTCAAATAGCCATGTATCCAATATATATTTAAAACTTTTTTTTAAATGTTGAATTAAACTTTAAAATTTAAATTATTGTATTAAAAGTTTTATAAAATATATATTTACCTTTAATTTTATTTAATCATCAAAAATATACGTAATTAATTTTTTTCAATCTCAAGGCTGGATTAATAGAAAACTTCACATTGAAGAAAGAGTCAATTTAGCCTACATTTTTTCCAAGGCACATTTCAAGTTTCATTTCCAAGTACAATATATAAAAGTCTTGCGAGTAATTTCCCGCTTCAACCTAGCTATGTGAGACGCATCGGTGGCCTAGGACTAGAATTTTTAATTCCTACGATTCTACACGTTCTGAGCGTGTATTTATCGCCACGGCCCCGTGAATTATACCGCGGCGTACATCATAAACCACTAGAGATTTACATGACGGCTAGTTTTGGCTAGCTTGGTTTGTTCAACTAATACGTTTATTTAAAAATAAATTAGTAGTGCACGATGATTTTTGATAGAATTTTTAGTAGGAAAAGACAAGATGCAGCACACTATATCTGCATTTGTATCTTTTTCGATTAGAATAAAAGCGTTTTTGTTTATTATAACAAAAACGCTTTTATTTGTTTTGTTGTGTCAATCTCCTTAGAATAGCCTAAAGGTTGTGTGTGAAAAAAAGAATTTCATTTGACTGGGATATATTTTTTAATTCCTCACCCTAAATTCTAAGACGTGTGGCAAGATTTTATGATGATCTATTTTTGATGTTTAAACTGTTGTATGCAGTTTGAAAGTAGCTGTACCCACGCTACACCTATGTAGTATATTGTGTATAGTGTATATTACAAAATTGTTATTAATATACTTCGTTCAAAAAATATACATACAAATAAATGAAATTGAAGTGTCTGTTGAAGTTGTAATTCCAAATTAACAGCTTTTCACTAAATGCATGTGAACGTATATAGTTTACTTACATATCTGTCTGTCTGTCTGTTTGTTTACTCCGCTTAATCTCTGAAATGGCTGGACTGATTTTACCGGTACTTTCACTGGCAGATTGAGACGCTCCTAGCCGGGTGCGCTTACTGATCAGTAAACTATCGGTGGGTAAAGCAACTTTAGGCGCGGTCAGTCACTAGATGGGTGATCACATAGTGGTAGTCAACCGAGCGTCTCCGTGCTTTGGAGGGCACGTAAAAAGTCGGTCCCGGCTGATCAATTTGATGACAGTGGATACGTCAAGTCAGATGCCTATAGGGGTGACCTGAACAACTATGACACTAGGTTGGCCACTAATGACTCCATAAGAAGAAGAACTGGCAGATAACTGATGTTATAAGGATTAACTTAGGCTTTTATTTTAGATTAGTTAGTTAGTTACTTGATACATAACGCGAACGGAGTCGTGGGCGCAGATAGTAGTTTATAATATTTTGCATAGTTTAATCTTACAGAGTGCAGTGAGATAAGAGTAGTCTGTCCCAAAATACCAATCAAGCTATATTCTGACACCGTTGTGGCGTTGTGGGTAGCGAGTCTGCCTTAAGCCTCGACGGTTGCGGGTTCGATTCCCGCTCGGAGCAGATGTTTGTATTAATCGTACAGGCATGTTTTCCGGTCTGGTTGTGTTTGTCCTTGTCATTGTGAATGTTTCCGGACCCCCGACACAAGATATAATTATCTTAATGGGGGCCGTTGAGTGTGTAGCGTTTATTCTGCACTCAACATTATTTCGCAATATTTAATAAGACATAATAAGTATTTGCCACTGTTTTTGAAACAAATATTTGTTATATATATTTTATTGGAAACCCTAGGATTATAAACTACAGTTTACGTATTATATTATATAATAAATAATCAACGCTACACACTCAACGGCCCTCATTAGGAAATATGATATGTGTCCAGGGTCCGGAAACATACTCAACAACAAGGATAAACAAACCCAGACCTGAACACATACCTGTATGGTCAATATAAACATCTGCTCCGAGCAGGAATCGAACCCGCGACCTGTGACGCTTAACTCAGCTTCGCTACCTCTGCGTTACGTCTTCGTCAAACTTTAAATAATCAATACGGAGAAAATGCTAGCTTAAGAATTTCATGTAACTTCTTTGTAAATAGAACACACAATTCTTTTCAATACATATCACACAGCGCAACTGTACCTAACATCGAAAACTCTTGGGATTATTCAAATTAACTTCGCAAATACCTATTGAGTGTTGGAAGCTGACAGGGCTTCTGAAAGCTTAAGGGAGCTTGTAGAAAAATCTGTATATACATCACAGATAAGTGTACCAAATACATTAATGTAATTTACAACGAAGCCGAATTTATAATAATAAAGAATTCGAATATACATAATGCGCTTATGTAGTTATTGTTAAGCTATTAATACGTACTCATTAATTAACTAATTAAAAGATTTCGCCTGGTACTTAGTGTTATACGATTTTAGCTCTCGTTTTTAGTCATGAATTTGCCCACTTACACATATCCTACTTATATTATAAATATAAAAGTTTGTATGGATGTTTGTGACTCAATCAGGCAAAACCGGCTAAACGCATTTGGTTGAAATTAACCACAGATATAGTATTATATTATTATATAGATATAATATTATATATCTTTTATTTTTTTTTACTTGGGGAAATGCAGTTACGCACTCGAGCGCCGGCACGGGTGCAATGGCGCAGGAGGTGTGTGGACTCGGTACCGGGCTCCCCTACCCACTAAAACCCCAAAGACCCGTCACGTTGGCGCTTGCCAATAAGGGACCCACCAGGGGCGGCTACCATAGTATTGTTACCTGGATTAAGACATGATTACTTTTTGTTCGGGATTATCGAAAAGCATGCTACGGGACGTATTCTCTTGAAATTTATAGATGTGTCTTTCGGAACATTATTTACTTACAAATGATTCATGTCTCTCATGAACCAATTCAAAGGTCACACGAAATCGTGGGCAGATGCTTGTATACAATCATTTGTTTTGCAACCCTATTCTTATTCCGTAGCTATCTAAGCCAAGTGATATTAATAAGATAGTATAAACACGTGAATACATTCATTTTATAAATAATAACCAACTTTATTCTACATCAATTTTAATCTTTTTCCCAGTGCTACAGGAACTGTAAATATGAGAAAAAATATACGCAAACATTTCCTAAAACTTCAGCATGAAATAAAAGAGAAATTTGAAACTATTTTGCGTTTTTATTTCATCGCCCGCGCCGTGCAAAATTTTCGAAAGCCGAAAATTTAACAACTGAATCTTAAAAACGGCATACGGAATTCTTTCCATTTCACCATTCAAATGCATGTTTCGGTTGGAAAAAAAGTTGAAAACCGTGAAGGAGTGTGGATTCGGTGAAATTCCAGTGCATCGCGCTCTGATTAAATTTTCAGTCGGCCGCGACCAGGTGGCCGCTATGAAATACGTACACATCTCGTTACTAAATACAAGACGATAATTATTGTTAATTAATTCGGTTTTTTATGTCAATAAGTTGGAAAGCAAGCATACGGCTGAACTAATGGTAGCATATGAGCCTTTCAACACCATTAGTAAGTGCCACTCACGCGATGCCAACCATGAGATATTAATTCTTAAATCTCCTTTTCCCAGTAATTTCACTAGTCTAAAGTGCAAATCAAACCAAAACACACTAATTCCAAAGACACTACTGCTTTGCGGTAGAATATTTGACGAAGCTGTGGTACCTACCTAGCTGGCCTATTGCAACTAAAGACCTACCACCAGTGTGACTGATTGCACTGGTGGAATAATCTCTGGTGTAACAGAGATCATCCCAAAAGCGGGCGATGGGGTCGTCACGTCCTGCCGCCGAATTTAAGTTAATAAGTTTAAAAACCAACAATAGCTAGTAATTTTTTATTACGACTCTAAATCAAATAAAGATTTTTGAAATAGCTGTTAGGTATGTATAATACGGATCCAGATTCATCGGGTTATCAGAGGCATAATATATTGTTATTCTAATGGCTATTGCACTCTGGACTTATAAAAATATATTATTTTGGTATCTACTGCTGCTGAACTTGACCTTTTAAGCTATAAAACATTCCGAAACGCTTAGAAAAATTCAAATCCTTTTTTCATTCAAAAGTTTTTTCTATAATAAATTTAAAAACGTAAATGTTTGCTATTTTTTTTTAATTACTATTCGAACTATCGAACGTAGATAAACCTATAAGATATATAAAACCTTTTTCTATAATTCGAAAAACTTTAAAAACACATTAAGTCTGTACGTGGTACCGGATCAAAACTTTAATTTAGCCGCATGGAATAAATTCAAAGTTTTTTGCATACTTCTGGACGCATGAGTTGAGTTGCGGCTTGATACGGATTTGCATTTACTTTGTGTCAATACCGTTTCTGTTTCTGTTCCTTCGGTATTTAATTTAAAAAGCTATTGAAAATTGTCGTGCGGTTTCATTATTACCTCTCCATTCCGCTTGCGGCTTTTCTTTGGGTTTTTATAACATGATTGAGTTTCTTGTTGATTTTTAGTGAGAACTTTTTGTGATAAGGACAGACTCTTTAATGAAACATAACAGATCTAAAATATATGCATCAAGCGATGTTAAATTTCTACTACTATTATTAATAATAAATAATTGGCGAGTTTTTTAAAGTGTGTAGGCCCTCATACCTAATAAAATAATTTTGCGATTGTATTAGTTACAATGTAATTCTTGTAGGAATGTGCAATGTCCACACAAACCTTATGTGAAAGAGGTTTTTGGACATCAAGTTAAATGTATTGGACATTATGTAAACTGATTAATTAAATAAAAAAAAAAATATATATATATATATATATATATATATATATATATATATATACTTTTAATCACTACATAGTATTAAGCAAAGTCGCTTTCTCTGTCCCTATTTATTTATTTTTATTTATTAAGTCAATATAATGTTCAAAATATGTTTTATACTAAAGTCTTACAAAACCTGACAATTGGTTTGACTGTAAGATCAGTTATACTACTAAGTCAAATAAATATACTAATAACAACATTTAACATAACAATAAAATATATGTAAGAAAAAACAAGAAAATAATTAGAATTGTAACAATTAATATACATACAAATAACTGTAACATAACTATATGTCCCTATGTATGCTTAAATCTTTAAAACTATGCAACGGATTTTGATGCGGGTTTTTTTTAATATATAGAGTATTTGAAAAGGAAGGTTTATATGTATAACAACATGCATTAAATATTGGAGGAAAAAAAAAATATTTTTGAGGTTTTTAATGTGATGTCGTAAATAATTAACATTTAACGCGTGCGGGCCACGGGCAGTAATGAATAAATCAAAACTACTGGATCGATTTTAATCATTTTTTCAGTGAATTACATAGGCTATATATTTTATACCCTTGCGAAGCCGGAGCGGGCCGCTAGTACTAAACCTACTAGAACCATACTCTTCCGAATACAAAAAGGCCGGCTCAACCGGGGAAGTACCACCATCTCACAGAAAATCGGTGTAAGATACTACAGTACTATTACGTTTCGTGTGATGACAAAGAACACCGAAAGGCCCAATCTCCCACCCCTCTGTTTCTCTTCTTTTTCCCTTGCGTTGGCAGCGTTCATGTGATAATTCAAGAATCGCAAGAATTCATAGGTTGCGATGAACCATATGCTTGTTTGCCAACCGTCATAAAAAAAAGTTTCATAAGAATCAACGGTTAAACATAAATAATTAATTTAAATAAATTTCAGATAATCAACACAGCGCCTTACTTACCAAATGTGCGATTCATATATGTATATTTGGAAATAAAGCAATTTACGGACCGCAACTAAAGAGAAACTTAAACTCTACCTGAATGAAACAGTCATCGATTAAACCATAAATCTATACGGCGCGGAAACTATCTGAGGAACAAAAGTCATAAATTTCTACTTTGCTATGGAGAAGAATAGTTTGTTTCCAATGTCAATTGTTTTGCCTCCACCGACTGGGCTTTTTGTTCACCATTTCTAACTTTTCATAGAAAAACTACGGTATCTTTTCCTACCAATATTAGACTCAAATAAACCTATGGCCTATCTGATAAGTAATAGTTACCGTGGTTTATGAAATCACCAAACTAAATGAAACAATTTTGATACTGTGATTCCATTATTTTTCTGATTATGATTATGTACATATTATTTCTTCTTCTTCCTAGAATTACTCCCGGTATTTCACCAGGGTCTGCTTATTCCCTTATCCGGATTTGACAGGTTACCAATTTTTACACAGAACGATTGCAATCTGACATCCCTAAGGGTGAACCAGTAACTAACTAACTAAATAAAGAGTAAGTAAAGAGTAAATTACCTATCAAAGTTAACGGTTATTATCAGATGTTTTGATAACAACTGGGATCGACAGCTTAACGTGCTCTCCACGCACTAAGCACGGAAGGGAGTCCCACAAGAACAAACGCCCAGACCGAAACAGATATTTATAGCAAACATAACCTTCGACCGTCACGTTTCAAAGCAGGCTCCTACCAGCACGTCACAACGGTCGTCATATGATAATGTATTACTTTTGATAGTTTTTCTTCGTCATAGCACTTTTGTCAGATCGGTCGTGGTTGTCCTGTACTATTATTACAGTTACTGGAGGAAGATATTTTTCGCCTCACGAGTTTTAGCGATTCTTCCTGAACTATATACACTCATTTGAAGGACCACCAATAGCTGATTATATTTGCTCGGTCTGGTGCTATCCACCTTGCCTTTATTGGTATGCCTACTGGAGTTTATAGCATCACAGGGCGAGGGACTTCACCTTAATAATGTCTAGCCAGAAAATTCGAAGCCGATAATAGCAAAACTCTACTACATAAAGGACTTATTTTGCATTGATAAATTCGATCAATCTTATTATAATATTATATTTGGCAACACCTTAAATGCTGTTCCCTTATATATTAAGGTCATTAGGTCAAACCAATTTGTGACGATCAATCACACAAATCTTTCAACGCATTTACAGATCAGATTTGTTGAAATATACAATATTAATTGGTCCATGATATTTGAATATTATACACTTTTACGCACAGCACAAAATGTTTTTACAACTATACTAAATTATAAGCTTTAAACCCACTTATGTAATTGAAAGCAGTTATCGTTGTATAATATATTGACTGTATCACTAACAGCATCAACATGCTTTCCCACGCCTCATGTAGGAATGCTGATAATATATATAACAATAAATTTCACACACTCAACGGTTCTTATTAAGTTAGTAGTAACAGGGATCCCCGATACCACCAACCACATAGACCGAGACACGCCTGCATGATCAATACAAAAATCTGCTCCGAGAGACATTCAAAGAGGCAAGTTTGCTGCCTCTAGTACACTACAACAATCACCAACCAAATTTTTTGATATAAATATAAATAGATCAACGGTAGCGGGGCCGACTTCGCTCCGTTAACGCGAGAGTTGCGGGTTCGATCCTGACCCCTTGGGCTATTGTCGTACCCACTCCTAGCGCAAGCTTCTAACTTATTTGGAGGGGCAGTAGGAATATTAGTAACGCCTTGCAAAAGCATTACTAATATTCTTTATAAAAAAAAATCAAATAAATAAAATTAAAGAATCCACTTCAAAAGACTAAAATAAAAATCGCTCTAATACACTAAAATATTTTAACTTATAGTTCTTCTAATAATATTAAACTCTGGCTCGCTTAAACATTCTTCCTTCGTATTTTTTATACCTATTTGGAATATACCCTTTTAGAATATCACCGAGTCGATGCAAAGGCAAAGTTCGCCAATGTGACCCATTGTGTATTATGACACCTCGCAGTTTTCCAACACTCCAACCGTTGTAGGTGGCTAAAGTTTCTAAACTGATCCACAATTTGCTGTAAAACAACCATTTGTTCTTTTCTGTCAGTATATAACATATTGATAGTTATGATAGCTTCTCTTACGTCGTTTTTCACTGAGAAGACTTTAAACTTTAAAAAACCACTGTATGTAAAGACAATGCTAAAATCATGATTATATTACATTATCTATTTATTGTGAGTGAGCTCTTAAATTGCTCAGAATATTAATATTAGCACATTCTTACACATTTATTTATATAATAGATCTAAGACATCCAATAGGCAATAGCTTCATATAAGAATATCGTTGCACGTTTGCTAAGAAAATAAATACATCGTTCATAAATAACGCCAATAAAACTTTCAGAAACGACCAATAAAAACCGTCAATCGTCAAAAAATATAGACGAGCTGATTTGACAGTTCGGAAGTACCATTCACGTCTACGGTATCTCGATGGCCCCTCCGTGTGAGAGCGCTCCTAATCGATTGACCGGGCCAGAGCCGCTCGAGATCAAGTGAATATGGGTTAATTATTGTGCAGATGCACAACCAAAATGAGTTTTTCAAACTTTTTAACTTTTTAACTTTGTTTTCTGCAAGGACGGTAATGAATATTCCTATATATTTCCATGATTCTATTACAATTTCAATACTCCATTAATTTTCAATGAGTCTTGGAAATATCATATATCGTTCTTGAAACCGGATAACAACTATACAAAAATATTTTGGTTTTCGAAATACTGATTAGCGACCACTATTCCATGGTATAGTGAAAAAATTGATTTATGATAAAAATTGCCACTCATTATACACACTACATTAAAGTATTAAAATATATTAGAATTTTCACTTAATAAATATATATTATAGAGTAAGTAGACTTTTTCAATAAAAGTCTCCAAATAAATAACAAAAGTCTATTAATAAATTTACGAAAACGTATATTGCTTAATTTTTTTATCTCCTCACGGTTGGCAAGCAGACGGCTCGCCTGATTATAAGCAGCCACCGCTACCTATGAATGCTGGCGAGTTTGGGCAATCGGCGCTCTCACTCATTGCACGAAACGTAACAGTACGTCCCCGGTCGAGCCGGCTCTTTTATGCTGAAGGATACATAATTTTTTTTTAAGTACTGAAATATTAACTTCTGACATAAACTTAAGATTTAATCAGCATTGGAGATGTAGAAATAAAGTGACTAACTTTTGTCAAGGAGGGCGACAGGGACGAGGCCAAAGTTTATAAGTCCTGACGCTTTTACGAGAGAAACGAAATACGTCATTGTTAGCGAAATTACCTTCGCCGAGTTTGCATTTAAATTACTTTCCCCTTTGTGTTGAGTATTGTCTGGAGTTTTAAACTATTATAATAACTAATTATGACAAAAGAATGAAATAGATTGCTATTAAATATTTAAATTACAGCATAATTATAGGTATCGTAGTTTTAATTATTTATATTCTTGATCATTTTTAATTTTTTAGCTTGTAGACTGTGACGGCCGTACTAGATTTTTACTTCCTAATTATATGTAGGACGCTCGACATTAAACTTTTTTGTAACTGAGAGATGATTATATTATTCGTAGCCCTTAAGAAAATTTGAGATATTAATTCTTAAATCTTCTTTGCCCAGTAATTTCACTAGACACAATAATGCCAAAAACACTACTAGTTTGCGGTTGAATATTTGGTACTGTGGCGGTACCTATCTAGCCGGCCTCTTGCAACAAAAGACGTACCACCAGTGTGACTGATTTCACTGGTGGAATAATCTCTGCTATGACAGAGATTATCCCAACAGCGGGCGATAGGGTCGGCACGACCCCACGAAGATTTTTCTGTAGGTTGATTGGTCTATAGATTAATCATTTTCATAAGTGATGTTTCATTTTTAAATTTTCGTAACAACTTGGTATTAGACAACATTGAATTTGATGCACACGTCTCCGCAGTAAGGTTTTCTACAAAATTAACAATTCTTATCACTGTCGCTGCTCGTAAAAAGCTAGCTCGTATATGAGACCGAATGACTTGTGAAATGTAATACTACCAATACTAGATGGTAACTCGAAAGAAAAACGTCTCAAAAAATCTATTGTATTGATTGCTAATGAAGTTTCAATGGCTTAACAGTTAAAAGGTCGACTCCGCTCTGTTAATGCGAGTTGCGTGTTCGATCACAACCCCTGGATGCTATTGGCGTACTCACTCCTAGCGCAAACTACGAGCTTATTTGGAGGGCCAATAGGAGTATAACTAATGCATTGATATATCTTCGTACTTTATTCGTTAAATGTAGTCGTTGATTTGATCGAGATCTACGATAACAATTACGTACATATTTTTAAATGGCCAACAACGCCATTATGATATTATTTAAATTAATCTAATCATAATATTTATATTAAAAAACCAAGAGTTTAATTTCGTTATTATCATACAAAATAGCAATAGTAAGAGCCGGTCCACAGCAAAAGCACTTTGACAGCCGTGAAGTCGAAATAAAAAAACAGCATCCATCCGACGGCGGTGGAGACATAAAAACTGCATTTTTACGGTACAGTACTAAAAGTCGGCTCGTTTACCCAAGTGCGGCTTACGAGTATAATGATCATCACTTTCTCGTAATCGGGCGATGACGCTCCCAGTTTTTTCGCTTCATTTTTCTAGGTCGTTCAATGGCTGAACGAATTTTTGGTTTATTTTTTTTATTATTTCTTGAAATTTGAGTCTTTATCGTTTATAAGGATTAAATAAATATATAAAATTGTATTATATTCATAACAACCAATTACGTGCACTAAAATAATTTGCAATGCCCTGGCAGCACATCACATGTGTGTGCTTAAAATAAATAAATAAACGCTAACCACTTAACGGCCCCCAATAGGATGGTTATATCCTAATATAAACAAGTTAAAAGCAATTAAAAAAAATTATGAATAAAAAGTTTTGGTTGACACTGATAGCTCAATTAACCAAGCTGTTCCACAGCAAGCATACATTTATAAAATATCTTCCGAAATATGCCTCACCATAAATATCTTCTACGCAGATGAATGAGATGACTTGGTAATAATACAAACTAAGCTCTAAAGCAATCTCGTTTTTGTCACGACTTTTACGTAACCTTACGTATTTTAGTATCAATTAAACCATTTCAACTACGAAGCTATATTACACCAATTTTTAATTTTGAAATAGAAGAACATATAATAAATTAGTATATGCATATGTATTTTGTATAAAATGCTATAACATTATAAAACATCTATACAATAAAAACCAACTAAATCTGTTTATTTAAATAATAACAATACTTGTACTGTAAAGTGTTCCACAGTTATGTAGTTGAAACGAAAATGTCGGTTCATTCGCCTAATGAGTTGGTCGGGTTTTTCACTTTAAAGACTTCGCGGATCTCAAAGTACTTGTGGTCACTTTTAGGCCTGTTTGTTTTGGTTACAACGCTTATTACGCACCTGCTAACTTCTAAATGTTTGCTAAAAACATGAGGTCAACAGTTTTATACATACAATAATATGTAAGTGCTATCGAGAGGAATGGAATCTAAATCTAATTGTACGTTATAGGACCTCCAATAAATTCTCTACAGCTTCCTTTTCTTACTTGAATTCTCAGCTATATCTTGGGTCTGGTTATTATTCTTATCCAATGTTTAACGGGTATCGGTGTGTATTCACCAATTTTTTAAATTAGTCACGTTATACATAATCTTCTTCATCTTAGCATTATTCCCGGTATTTTTATGTACCCAGGGTTTGCTTATTACTCTTATCCAGATTTGACGGGTTACTAGTTTTTACACAGAGCGATTGCCATCTGACCTCCGCAACCCTAAGGGCGAACCAATAACTCATTGGATAAGAGCAATTTACTTATCAAGAGTTAACGATTATTATCAGATGTTATTAATAATAACCGGGACCGACAGCTTAACGTGCTCTCCGAGGCACGGTGGGGAGACCCACACGAACAAACGCCCAGACCGAGACAGAAATTTAACAAACATCTGCCCGAGCGGGAATCGAACCCGCAACCGTCGAGACTAAAGGCAGACTCGCTACCCACAACGCCACAACGGTGTCATGTTATACATAATAAGGGTTAGTAATATAACAAGATTTATCATTAATTTTTTTTCAATCCAGTCTCTCTCGCTCTGTAACGGTCATAAACAATTGTTAATAGAGCCAAAAGCATAGACATTTTAGGATGTTTTTTTGTTTATCAAATATCATATTTATAACAGTCTGGAGCCACAGTTTATGCCGATTTTTTAACAACTACTTCGAAACATATATCTGTATGATCGAAACAAACATCAACCTCCACCGGATATTGTACCCATGATTTTTATGGTAGAGGCAGGTAAAGTATCATTAAGCCGAAACAGCCTTGTCTAAATTGGTCTCCGGAAAATATATAAATTGGTCTTCGGAATTATAAATATTAATTTTATATTAATTAGAAAGTTAATTTTGAGCAAATTGTGAATACAACAAGTAATTTATTAGATATTATGATCTTTAAAGCCTCGACAATGAGTGTAAGTTTTTAAAATATCTCAAGTTTGCATTATATTGCAATAAATATCGTACCTGAAAAAAATTAAAAGTTAAGACTTGTTTACCTCACTCACTTATTAAATTTTTATGATGTTAATAATTCTACTTCTATCAACAATTTTAAGAGACAATTTGGAGTAGAATATATTCGTTAAATATTTCTAGTACGCCAGACGTTTTACGGTTACACTTAAATAAAACTGTGGCATCTGTATAAAATGTTTCAATCTGGGATAATTTAATACAAAAAACGTTTTGTACTTGTTTTAATTAAATCTCTAAATATGCAAATACGGTCCGCTTGTTTTTATGTGGGATTCACGAAAATCTGACATGGTAACAACGCCTGTAATTCTCCTAAGCACTGGGAAGGTCGATTATGTTTTTCCTAACTTGATGGCAGATATAACTAGTGGCTAAAAAGAAAAAAGAACAAATAAACTTTTTTACTGATTATTCTTGTTATAATTATGTTTTGTTGCGTATGTACATTTTTATTTGATTTTTAATCATGTATGGTAAACAATCGAGTTAAAGTATTTTGTTTTTAGAGTCATTTATTTTTTGTTTTATTTTGAAAAAAACCACATAATTGATTTTTTTTCACTGAAAGTCAAATTAAAACAAATCATTATTGCCGTGCTGTGAATAACAAATTCATCAAACAAGATTAGCTTTATTTACGAAAATATTAGAATAAAGGCTTCGATTAATTGTGATATATATACTTGTGATAGTTATGGATACAATTATGGAGAATCAGATATTTGTAGTAATAATCTTCCAATAAACTAATTACTTTTCCAACTTATAATGTTAAGAGATTTAAATTTCCTTGCCAAAAACGTAATAAAAATGCAGTTGGAATGCTTTTTCTGTGTCCAGCTGAATTCACAAGCGTCTATTAATGACAAAAACTTTTTAACTGCTTACTAGCTTGGCATTCTGTCTGACAAACATTTACGTTTTCACATATTTTATTCCAACGCAAAAGAAGATAATGGTACCAATAATAATTTTATATTACTATACAAAAAATAATGTTATCTTTATGCTTCTGAAATAATATATAATATGTTTCAGTTTCCACAAAGTCAGAATAGAGCAGTTACGAAAAGTAAAAGTAGTAGTATAACCATATCTTTATAGTGACCAAGTAGTGTAAACTAGAAAAAAAAACAGCCATCATGCAATGCATTTTGCTTCTTATAATTCACCGCAGAACTTTGACAGTAACAAACGATCTAGCTTTAAGAGTTTTGTTTGCATTTAAAAAAATGATTTAATTATACACTTATTTATCTTCTATAATTCTAAAAGCTATCAAAACTATGGGCGTGAAAAGTCAAAAGATCCGTTGATTATTTAGAGAATTATAACAGCGAATTATAAAGAGAAAAAACAATTCTTTTAACATACTCACGGAGAGAAAAATACTTTTTGAAGAACTGTCTTTGTATAACGAAAGCATTAACAAAGTTATTTCATTATTAATAAAGTTGAAAGAATATTTCAACATATCTGAAATATTTTAAAGTTGAAAATTAATTGAAAAATAAAATTTCCGAAAACCAACAGCCGTCTCCATTTCCGTTCGTTGGGAATGAATCCGCCGAGTCCGGGGACTTTAATTACTTTTTATTTTGCGGCTCTGCAACAAATATTAGAACGATTTGACACATTTCCAACTAATTTAAGAGTAAATGAAAATACTTCTTGCAAAATGAAAGGTTTCCTTTTCAATTTTTATGTTCACTGCTACACTAAAGGGTATTTTCAATCTTGCTAATGACTTTATGTCTTTAAATTTGATTGCTTGTTACAACAGTCTTCTTCATCCTAGCATTATTCCCGGTATTTTATGTACCCAGGGTCTGCTTATTACTCTTATCCGGATATGACAGGTTACTAGTTTTTACACGGAGCGATTGCCATCTGACCCCCGCAACCCTAAGGGCGAACCAGTAACTCATTGGATAAGAGCAATTCACTTATCAAGAGTTAACGGTTATTATAAGATGTTATTGATAATAACCGGGACCGACAGCTTAACGTGCTCTCCGAGGCACGGTGGGGAGACCCACACGGACAAACGCCCAGACCGAGACAGAAATTTTAACAAACATCTGCCCGAGCGGGAATCGAACCCGCAACCGTCGAGACTAAAGGCAGACTCGCTACCCACAACGCCACAACGGTGTCGCTTGTTACAACAGTATTGTGTATTATTATTTATGAATTATCTCATTTGGTTATAGTGCAGATATAAATATAAGATAAGCTTTACCTTCCATTTTAAATGTCTGAATACATACATTTACATTTACAACGTGGCCCTTATATGTTCTGGTCTTAATAAATTATCATTGATATCTTCTGATACATGCACATTGAATAAGAATTTTATTCCAAAGCTGACTGTGGCAGATCCGATTACCAGTCATTTGTAAGAATACAACAAGATTTTTCTACATTTGTTTGTATAATTATTATGTTTTCCAATTTCCGACAATAGTGTAATTTTGTACATCACTAAATTTTAGTTTCGAATATTTAAATAAATTAAGCTTAAACTTTTTCGCTGCCTTCATAATTTTTAAGTTAATAGGTAACCGTAGAGTAAACTACCTTCTTAAGGATCGAAATTGACTTCCTAATTTAAGATTACAGAATAACAGACAAAAAACGTAAAATGAGGCAGAATTACTTTCGCAGTAATAATTTAAGTAAGGGTTTCTTTCATAACCATAAAACGCGTGTATATAAACATTATAAACGTAATTTTTTGTATTAAATCAAGTTACATTGAATGCAAACACTCAACTTAATAACATCGCTCTACATACCACAGCTAAAATGCAACAATACAAGATTTCAAAGTACAAGTGAATGCTTCTGAAATAATACGAGATAAAGCGTTCTTGGCAACTATGTCAGAACATTACATTGTTAAGTCGAAAATACTGTAAACAAACTAGCTAACTGAAATGCGACTAATCTCATCTGGACTTAGCCGTTTATGTCCTACAATATAAAGTTTGAAATGTTTTCATTATTATTATTTTTTTCTAGATCTTTAAAGTCGTAAATTGACAAATATTTTTTCGACAAATATGACGACCCCATCGCCCGGTGTTGAGATAACCTCAGTCATAGCAGAGATTATTCCACCAGTGCAATCATTCACACTGGTGGTAGGTCTTAAGTTAAGGTGGTAAGGTTCGTTACCGCTGCGCCGCAACGTCATCACAATATGTACTTTTTTAATGACATTGAAAGCGATAACAAAACAGCAATACGAAATCCATAAATAAAGATATCTTGAATAATAATATGATACCTTAATCAGTGTACATATTTTCTATAATAGAAACTTGCTGTGTTATGTAATCGATCTCTCTTTTTAAAAATAACAAAAAATAGCACAAAACTTATCTCTTAAAAATATTCAACCCACAAACCCACCCAAAGTAAAAGTAAAATAAAACAACTCTATGCGGCTCTGTTGCAAGAAAAAAAAAACAGATTAGCCGCAGGGAGTGTCTCGGTGTTTCGCGTCAAAATAAGTTGGAAAACACAAAGGAGATGAGAAAAACAAGTAATGAAGCTCCGGTCGTGATTTTGAAGGACTTCTGTAGTGGCACTTTATTAAAGAACAACTTATGGGTCAGTGATGTTAAACTTTAGAATAATTGTTTTTGAAATTTGTTAATAAATACATTCAACAAATGGAATAAATTTATTTCTTAGTTACGATTTATTGTTGGCAAACAATATTATGTAGTGTAATAACATTATTCCAACAATATATTGAAGCAAAATCTATTATTTTAGTACTTTTAAGTAAATTACAAATACGTATAAAACAAATCCACCTTTTGCTTGATTATTAATCTACTTTATAAAGTCAAAGTCAAAGTCAAAATATACTTTATTCATGTAGGCATTATTAGGCACTAATGAATCGTCGAAATACAACAATTAATGTTATAGTTATAATAGTAATAAATTTAATAACATTTATCTAGTTCCATGCATTGGAGTCATTTTTATATTCTTCAATGTATATTCTTCAAGGTATAATAAGCTTTAAAAAATTCATTAAAACCAGTTTATCATAAACTGGTTTTAATTAATTTTTTAAATTTGATTTCTGACAATTGCAATTTTTCTATTATAACGCATTGTGAGTCTATATAATTAACATGTAATTTTATTAAAGTGAAACTTTTATCACATCGGCTCAAGATTTTCGTTTGTCTCTAGCATGTCGGATTACTGCCGGCCGCGGAGACTTCATTAATTATAATTTTTGTTTTACTTGTTACTATTTCCATGTAAGTATGTTTGTTCGAATGCATGTTTGCGTGTCTGTTTTGTCTTCATTTATTTTTTTATATTTATTTACATATTTTTTAAAATCAAAACTTTAATTGCATCGTCATAAAGTCTTTCTTTACATAATTCTTTGTTATTTTTCTATTTTGTCTTCATTTATATATTTAAACCACATTACATATTGCATATTCAAAGACAACCTTACTTAAGATTAAGGAGTAGATTCCAGTCGTGCGCCGGGGCTGATATACACCCGCTTTTTTCATTTAAAAGCAAATTATCATTGAAATGAATAATTATATACAAAAATTAAACACAATGCATTCCGTCAAATTTATATAATATCATGTGAAAGAGAGAAAAAATACACCGGATCATGAGATAGATAGGGATATAATGACATAGAGTAACTTGTCTTGTTCTTGAACTATTATACTATTATTTTGCATAATAAATTTGTTTCCGTAAACTTTGTTTGGAATTTTATACTTTTTCTAAGTTATTGTTTCACTGAAATCGTGTCAAAGGTTTTTGTATTTACTGATACATTTACTGAGCTATATGATACATTTTACTGAGCAGAATCATTTACATTTAAAAATATTTATTCAAGATTTTAATCTGAAATCTATACTAATTATGTTAAAGGATTTCTTGCCACGTAAACTAAGTAGTGATAGGCTTATCAGTACAGGCTGAGAAACGAACAAATACTACAATTTATCAATATAAAAAAACAAGACTAAATACACATACTAAGTTTATATTAATATATTCTTTTCTCATATATAAATTATTATTATTTTATTATATAAATTATATACGTTACTTAAATAAGGTATGTTTCGTGTAAGCTGTTTCGTTACTCTATGGAAGAGATCGCTTATTAGCAATAAGACATCGTGGTTGTACTTGATCATTTTTATACACATATACACAGGATATTACTATCCTAATGGGGGCCGTTGAGTGTGCAGTGTTAATTATTATTATTTTATTTTTAGCCAGTATACTTGTAATTTTTCCTGATATGTAGTGTACTACAAAGTATTCTGTGGTGGTCAATATTGTTATAAATACATTAATTTAAAAAAATATGAGATATTTCTTCTGATTTTTAGAGACATAAAATTAGTTTAAATAATATCCTTCAAAAAGTATTAAGTGAAAATAAGTTTTTCGAGCTTGTCTAAAGACACCTTAAAGGCGAAAGGCGAGATCTTACCGCGACAGACAGTCCTAAGGCTCAACAAGCCTTTTTATTTATTTCCGGACCCCCGACATCATTGTCCTAATGGGGGCCGTTGAGTGTGCAGCGTTTATTTATTTATTTATTTAAATTACGATACTCACTCAACGGCCCCCATTAGGATAGTGATGTGTCACCTGTGGTGGGGGTCCGGAAATAAAATAAAAGGCTTGTTGAGCCGTGAACCGAAACATATACAACGACAAGGACAAATACACCCAGACCGGAAAATATGCTTGCATGGTCAATACAAACATATTATGCTCGGAACGGGAATCGAACCCGCGACCTGTGGCGTTTAAGGCAGGTTCGCTACCGCTGCGCCACAACGTCGTCGTATGTGTATTTAGTCTTGTTTTTTTATTTATTATTTTATAATTACCTATGTATCGGTTTTTCTTTATTGCACGGATCCCTAATTTTTCTAAAATAAAAGTAATTAAATGAGGCTAAGCTACTACTAACTCCTTATAACATTAGCTATCTGCCAGTGTAAGTCCCGCTAAGTCTAACTGTTTCAGAGATTAGTCGGAACAAACAGACAGACAAATTTTAAAAATTGTTTTTTTATGTAAGTATGTACCTTATATACCTTATATACTTTCATATTCATTTCGTGGAACGCACTTTGGACTTGACACACGCACTTTGGACTTTCACTTTGGAATTACAAACCGACACTTAAATTTGATCACTTATTTTACAGTATATATATATAGCGGCATCTACACGCGCATTCTCTCATCATACGCAACGCGATAAAAGGCTTTACGATCGTACATCGCGCTACCGAAGCTGTCAACATAAATAAATATACATACAAATCCCAACATCAACAGTTCCACAGCTCACCCAAGCATATCACACGTCTGGTATATCACGGAGTATCACTTTGTTTTGAAATTACATTAAGCCTTAGTAGTCAACAAATGTATAAAAATATTGACTAAACGAAATAACCGTGTGTTACTTTTGTAGCAGCCGGTTCAACTCGAAACCGAGTGCTTGATCCCGGCTCTCTTTTTAATTAATACCACTTCGAACACTACCCCGAAAGAATGCTCCACTCATTAAAACTTTTAATGGCATTTGACTTCACGTTGCCGAGAATGGAAACAAATTTTAGGTACGTCAGCTTTTAGTTTTTGATGTATAAAGAAATAGTCCTGCCAAGAACTCTCTTAAAGTTTAACTGGAGTGAAAAGAGTTCTTCCTTTGTAAAAAATGTATAAGAACTCTAACTTTGAGTTTTGCAACAAGTTAGCTTTTACTATATTTATTAATTAAAAAGTAAATCAACTTTATTTCTCATCATATGCTAATTAATTATTTAACAGACAGCTCTTCATTCATTATACTGCTCATATACAGCTTATTTACGAATACAAGCATCCAAAACACTTATAATTATATCCAACATTAATAATAGTAAAAATAAAGATATTTCTTAAGCAAAGAAATGATAGTCTTCAATGAATCCAAATAATTATTTTTGGTTTAAAAATACAATTTGCGGTTGATGCTCTACTTAAATAACAAGAGCATTTTCTATCATATAGCATCTTTGTGGAGTTTAATCCTTCATATAGAGACTCCTTAATCATATTCTTCACGGTACTCCTACGAGACTACCATGGTGTAAAAACGATCTAAGAAAAAGAATCATAAAAATCAGCGAATAAATCGTCTAACATACACAAAGACAGGCCAAAAGACGTGCCAGACTCACGCGTAAAGGGTTCTGTACCACCATCAAGTTTTTGCATGAAGCTTTGCACTCTATAATGAATATGAAAACTATAACAATTTTTTGGAACGAAGTTCCTTATCGCGCGTTGTGAAAGGGGGCTAGACGGAAAAATTCTTACGAAAAGTTGTCACGACACTTTTTGCTATAGTTAGCTATTGTAAGCTGTGCGGCGTCGCATGTTTCTCTGTCTGTCTCTCTCTCTCTTATAGAAAGCAAGCCAGATATTTTCATTTCTATTTCGCATTGAACAGTGTGGTGTCGCGACGATTATTTTTGTTGAGTGTATACAGGTTTTTTGTAAATAATAAATAATGTTAATAATAAAAAAATATTATTATAACTTAAAAAAATAAAATTTTATTACAATTCCTTCACTAATTAATCGAAAGGAACTTCGTTCCATCCGGGTGTCCCTTGACACCTCTCAAGTATTTCTTACAATTTATAGCATACAGCAAAAATATAAATGTTCTTGTCCCCCCTTTATTATTATATATATTTCCTGTTGTAACACATATTCTTTGAAAGTTTCAACTCTCTACCTATTACGGTTCGTGAAATACAGCCCGCTGAGGGGCGGACGGACGGACAGACAGAGAAACAGTGGAGTGCTAGTAATAGGATTCCGTTGGTACCCATTTGGTAAAGAACCCTAAAAAACCTTTTCTTGTTAGTATTCGGGTAAATTCATAATATGTAACGAAACTAAATAAATATTATAAATAATTGTTCTATGCTTACCTTTATTGTTTAAAAACCTTTTCATAATAAACACAAGTAAATCATTATAATCATTCGTGTATCGACCGCCTTTAAATCGAAAACCAATTATGGGAAAAACGAGACATAAATATAGGCATGTATTGTCCCCTTGTGTAGATGTGTACGAGAGGCAATATGGATATAGGGATACTGGATGATACTTAACAATTTTTTAATTGTGATATAAATCATTAAAACCGACAACATTTCAACAATCAGGATATATCTAGATTATATTTATTATATTTTTTCACCTAACTTTGCCATCTCTGATGATGGAATAAGAAGAGGGGAGAAGGTTAGGCGTCGGGATGTGACGACCCCATCGCCCGCTGTTGGGATAACCTCTGTCACAGCAGAGATTATTCCACCAGTGCAATCAGTCACACTGGTGGTAGGTCTTTTGTTGCAAGAGGCCGGCTAGGTAGGTACCACCGCAGTGTCCAGTAGTCTACCGCCAAATAGTAGTGCTTAGGCACTACTGTGTTCCAGTTTGAAGGGCATTGTACGCTAGTGAAATTACTGGGCGAACGAGATTTAAGAACTAATATCTCGAGGTTGACAACGCGCGAGTGGACCTACTAATGGTGCTGCAAGCGCTCATAGGCTGCGGCAGCCACTTACCATCAGGTGGCCGTATGCTTGTTTGCCAACTTCTAACATAAAAAAAAAAAAAAGAGGATACATGAGAGTAAAGATGATATAAGAGATGGAAATAAGGAGTCAGGTTACTCACAATCACCAAACGAAACGAAACAGTAGAACTATAAACAAACAATAGTTGTGTTTGTGCGTTGATATTCTGTGTATGTACTTTTTCAGTGAAGCCGTCTCTTTTTGTGGAAAGTAACAAGGAAAGTTTACTATGCAAATTAAAATTCAGAGTTAACTTTTTTAGTCACTTAATTCTAAATACTATATAAATGTTTTACTATATATAATTCATCAACAGCTTACTGAGATATTTTATATATCAGTAAGTACTTGTTGAACTTTATCAAAATGAGTGATTATAATCGACAGTTTGTATTTATTATTAATTTCACAATGGTACTATACATAGGGAACTGAAGGATATATGAGTATGTTACTTGATATGCCAAAGCCAAAATCACGAATTAAACAATCGATTTTACTTTAAAAAAAGATACATCCAGTGAATGTGGATCCGGGTAGAAAACGTTTAATTAACACGACTGACAGCGCGATGTGAGTCGATACACCGACGCCATACATTGCGACATAACAACGTGTTCTATGTGCTACGTTGTCATGGGCTAGATTTTAATGCAACATCCATAGAGAATCAGTCATAAGCATAATAGTAGGTATGTTTTAAAAATGTACCCAAAATGTTTGATTTCTTTATTCACATTCTCAATTACTATTTTTGATAACAGTGTTTAAAAACAGTATATGAATTTCAACTAGGTACTGGTTTTGTTTAGGTAATGTTTTCAGAACTAAACAGCTGGATCGATTTTGATGAAGTTTGGTTTACTTTCCTTCGTACATTTCTTTTAAATCAAAATCTTGAATACGGCCTTTTTCTTCTTATCGAGTGGTTAATGGCCAACCTAGTGTCAGACTTGTTCAGGTCGCCCATACAGGCCTTTGACTTGACTTATCGACTATTGTCATATTGACAACAGCCGGGATCAACTTTTTTACGTACCCTCCGAAGCACGGAGATGCTCTATTGAAATACCATTATGCTATCACTCATGTAGTGAATGACCGCGCCTAAAGATGCTTAACCCACCGATCGTTTACCGATCAGTGAGCGCACTCGGCTATGAGCGTCAATATTTAATACTGTAATAATATAAAAATAGTTTAAAGTAAAGTAAGAAAACGCAGATTTTTATATATTATAAAACTTTATATTACTCTTTGTACCGCATTATTGTTTTTTTCCGCTTTGTCTGCACAGCTTTTCTCGCTCATGGCTCAATTTTAACTCTTTAATCCCGACTTTTTTCGCTCGCTGCCAGCGACGGCCATTACAATGTAAAATTCTAATTCTCTCGTTAAGTCCTCTGCCCTTTTGCAAGCGGAATATGAAATTGTGCATTTTTGTAAAATATACCGATGTTATCTATATATACAAGTCTATACAACCTTCTTTTGCAATTCAAATATAACAGTATAGTAAATAGATAATTGAAAATTTCTTTCACGTTGTTTTATTTTAAGTAACTTCTGAATTTTCAAGTGTTTAATGTGTTTTCTTTATTTGTGTTGTTCTTTACAATGAAAACATCGTTAGGAAACTAGTTTGGCATAGAAGAGAATCGGTGTAACATAAAGTATTTATCATGTAATCCGCAGTAGAACAGTCAGCAGAAACTTCTAGTCCTTCTCTTTAACAAAAACTAAAGCATAATAGGACGTTCAAAGAAGACTTATTAAGAAATAAAATTTGTTTTTAAATGTTTTATTAAAATCTTATCAAACAAGTGTACATATTCATGAATACTGCACCAAAGAAGTCATTTTTGGACACCATCAGCTCCATTACAGTATTTATAAGAAGGTATATAATTTATAAAATATAAAATGAATAAATTTTGCAATTAAGTATCATGCTTTTCGATTAAAAAAATAATAATGTGTCAAAGGAAAATATTTCGAGTTTTCACCGCACGAGGTGAAGCATAACTTTTAACAAAATAAATTGGATAACCGCTTCAAAATTAATTGTCCACGGATTCATTGGGGCAGTGCATTTACTTAATTACTTAACTGCAAATTTAACGATCGCTTGATTGCAAGCACTTACGCTGATTGCGATACACCTTTATAGATCATGTCTACGCTTTGGGCAATAAAATTTTAAACCACCTCTAAATGGTCATTAATTTGTTAACACGAGAGTCGTGGGTTCGATCTTGACCCCCTTGGGCTAAAAAAAAAGAAGAGTCTTGCTGCTTTCGTCACGAATAAGGCCGCTCGGCCGGGAAGTAAGTACCGTCTACCATCTATTATGAACTATCCGTATTGTTAAATTTACTACTGTCACAGTGTATTCTCTTCTATGCGCAACATGAATATAAAACTACTATTTTGAAGTGCTTTTAGTTATCGCCATTATTAAAATCAATTTTTAATTATCGAAAGATGTTTTTTTGATTACTAGGCAGATCTTCTTCTTCTTAGCATTAATGCCTTAATTCTTAGCATTATTTACCCAGGGTCTGCTTATACACTTATCTGGATTTGACACGTTACTAATTTTTACATTGAGTGATTGCCATCTGACTTCCGCAGCTCTAAGGGCGAACCAGTAACTTGTTGGATAAAAGCAAGTTACTTATCAAGAGTTAACGATTATAATCAGATGTTATGATAACCGGGACCAACAGCTTAACGTGCTCTCCGAAGCACGGTGAGAAGACTCACAAGAACAAATGCCTAGACTGAAACAGATATTATCGGACCCCTGACACAGGATATCACTATCCTAATGGGGGGCGTTGAGTGTGCAGCGCTTATTTATTTATTAATAAGATCTATACAAACATATTTCCCGTGCGGGAATCGAACCCCGGCTGTCGAGGCTAAAGACAGGCTCGCTATAAACACGCCACAAGTCGTCGTCGCGTCATTATTATGCACATCTATTATTAGTCTATTAATAGTCCATACACATGGCTTATCTTTCATTCAGACTAACAACAACTTAGTACAGAACTGCTGACTGCATGATAACCTGCGCAGATACCATAATTACAACCACAAGTGCATAATTTGCGGACACGATAATTAATAGGTCTTGCTTTTCATTTTGATAATGATTCCATTAAATCATACAAATTCTTATAATATAATTGATTAGTTACAGACATATAACTGAGGGTTGAAAAAATTTTGCAACATATGTCAACGTGAGAGATATTTTCGGATAGGTCTTTTAAAATGCATGCATGCAGTGTTTGCTTTTAAATGATTTTACATATTCTGTGCATGTATTAAATTGTACTTACTTTAAGCCTAATAATGTATGTAAAAATCACTAGCAAACCTAATAAAATAAAATAAAAATAAAAAAAAATGATGAGGAGGTTTGATTTTGACGTTTTTCATTAAGTCAGTACTGGTTGAAATATTAGCTCCTAAAGTCATAAAAATAGTGTCCCGCCCTTCTAACTTTTGAACTATGGGATTTAAAATTCTGGAAAAATTTGAGCTTGTAGGACATCAAATAAAATTTCAACCAGATTTGGTTTAAAGAAGGTAGGTCTACAAATTTAAGAGATATATATGTTTTTCCCATAACTTTGTTTTTCATATTACTTTTAATAATTACTGTGAAATTGCCAACTTATTTTTGCGGTCGATTTTAATTCGTTATTATTTTGAAAGTCCTTAAGATTCCTCATCGCCAATCTGCGGAACCCTTTAGTTTGTGTAACTGTAACTGTGCGTGGTCCACAATGCACTCGACTGGTAATTATTTAGTCTTACTTAGCTTGTAGTTTCACCATTTGTCGAATCAGAAAATGAAAACTTTTCTACAAGTAAAATAAACATATCGAAAACAATATCGTCGATATAACGAGACAATCCCTTTTAATATTAGCAAGATTAATACACGATAGCGAATACATGAGCCGTGAATCGAGTCGGCCGACGATGAGTAATATACCACGCTCGATGGCTCACAGATTACAGTCTATAAATTATTATGAAGCAATCAGTGTATGGCAAAAGTTTGGGGTTTCGTGATAAGCTACGTAACGTATACGATACGACAATAGAGATATCAAAATCGATTGATTCAGTCGTATTTCGAAAGGTAACTTGTTTAAAACAGAGCCTTAAAACTAACTATTTACAATTCTTTATTCATTGCTTGAGTTCCTTAACTGCTAAAATGCTCGCTGATCCTTAGCGATCACAATATATATATATCAATTATTTAAATATTTTCTTTAAGTGTTGCTAGAATTAACGAAATATTGAACCGGGGTGCACTTCGTTAATACCATGTTAATTTAATTCAGAAAGCAGATGGATATATCACTGATACATGCGCTCCCGCCGGCCGCCCGGCTACCCAGTAGTTCGGCTCGCGCTCTGCTCGGTGACGGTCGCACAGTTGCATCATTAAAAATGTTAATCTCGCTTACACTTTGTCACATATCGATATTTTCTTTGTGTAATAAATGTTTTAAAGTTCACTTGAAAGCTGTTTTACTACACTGATAATTAACTTTTAAGGGACCTCGAAAATAATCTTTAAAAGATTATTTAACTTATGATCTCAGAATTCCTATTTAGGTTATTTTTGACAAAATGTGACTTTTAGGTCTTAACTTCAAAACTTACTTAACCTTGCGCACCACGTGATGGCACTTTCCATGCCCTCAACAGTATTGCCTTTAACTCCAATTACAAGTAAAAATAGGGTACGGTGGCTGTTTACTATCATCTGGACTGCTTCTTTAACACCTTTGTTAAAAGACATTTATAAAAATTGTACGAATCGAATCGGCAAAAAAGCTACGCGAACAATATCAACCAAATTATTGCCTACATTAAAAGTATTGAATGAAATGTCTTTTTATAAATAAATTTTCGAAGAAAAAAACCTAGCAAGAGGATCGTCGATCTATTAACTTTCAAACGACTCACACATAAATATATGACATCAAACTGTAATTTTCTCGTCCTTTGAACACATATAAAGCCATTTACACGAGTCGTTATTTCGTCGTAAGCTGTAAAAGGTATCATCAACCCAGCATGAGTTTCCGTAGATTTATTGGTAATATAATTTTGATTGATCGACGCGATCCGACGAGGTGCCGCGTAGAACTTTAAATCGAAACTTAGCGCTACTAAATCTCAGAATATTTTGTATAAGTTCCAAGAGCTCCTTATATTAATAAGGAATATCTATGCGCAATTTATTAACATTTACTACCACCTGATTATGATTTATCATTTCTAACACAAAATACTCTCTTTTCAGATCACAATTTTTTTTATTTGGAAATTATTTCATATCAGATATTTCTTCCACCTAGTTATGTTATTACAAATTTTCGAATATTTTCGACTGTTTTGTTTTTTGTATGTGTATTTCTCGAGATAAAAGTACATACCTACGTCTTCCTTAAAAGAAACTTAATCTTATAAAATCATCCAGCTAAACTAAATTGAAATATAACAAAAAAGACCCAAATGTAAAAACCATATGTTTATTAAAAAACTACGCATTTGATGGTGTGTTGATTTAGAAAAATATCATAGATTTGATGATTGCTACAGGGTATATAATATTCAATACATTTTTTATTTTATTTTAAAATAGAAATAAAGCTGCGAACACAAATTCCTACCTATACATATTTTTACATTGCCCATCTCCCGTCCGCAAGCTATTCGCTGACTTGACGTTTATATAAAATTAAATTTTCGGCCATAATTAAAATTTCCAACGAGAAGGATTCCAATTATGCAATTTAGCACTTCGCCACTATCAACATTTACCAACTCGTGTAAGTATAGCTTAATTTTTATGCCTGAATTTAGTACTAAAGCGATGATTAAGTGTAAATATAGCTCTGTTTATTTTTACGAAATTCAAATTTATTTAAAATACTAAAGGAAATTATGAAAATTAATAATTATTTTAAGTTATACAAGGTTAGTTTAGAGTAGCGAAACCATAAAAAATTAAAGCAGTATATTTACAATAGTTAGATCGACTTACCATCTTTTGAGTTCGGTTATAGAAAATAAAGATGGAGGAGGAGGAGGATGGAGGTAGTTCCCTGGTCGAGCTGACCCATTCATGCTGGGTAATTAAAGCTAATAACAACAATCATATCACACTTGTTTTTATTGTCCTCAAGTCTTTACCAATTCAATAGTATGCTGTGGAACAGCTAACAAAGTCATTATAATTTCATATAATTCATACATTCACGACAAAAAAAGCAATCTTATATGACATGGAAATATTACATTTTTATTATTCCTAACATGATAAACCCACCGAACCACGAACCAATAAAAAATTCGCCATTCAGAAGAATCGAAACGTTAAAGGGAATTTTATTCAACGGTCCAACGTCAACCGAACTTAATTAAATCCGCTATCCATATTCCCAATAACCAATCAAAGGTTTGTAGAGAAAAATGGAAAACGTCCAAGTCTTGTAATTAGCTTCTGCGAAAAAAATAAACCCGTTATGAATATTCAGGGACGCTATTTGTCGAAGGTACGATCTCTGAATTATTAATGTTGGAACGAAATCCAATACTGATACTGTGGAACTTTGGAACGATACTTCAGATTTTTATTATTAGAGACTAATATCTGATTGTTTGTTGTATCTTAAAATTGTATTTCTGTTCAGACTTTAATGAAGAAGGAGTTAAGAAAAAGTACCGAGACCGAAACATCCATAGAAATCTTAATAATATGGTATTGGAATGCTATCAGATGCTTATTACTTGCGAAACACGTCTCTATCTCTTTTCTCTTACCAACGCTGTCACTACTACATACACAGAGCACAACGATAACGTAACTTTTACATTACATTACTATGTGCACTTGTACCGCTTCGGATATTGAATAGCTTACGCAGCAATGGTAATCAAAGTGAATAAACTAGTGCATGCTTGCACCGCTCATGGCCCAAAAGTCACAATTGCTGTGACAAGGTCACACGGATATCCGTCTTCTAGTACAATTATTAAGATTTCTTTGGATATCTCACTGTACTCCCTGTTTAACGATAAATTTACTCAAAAGGCAACACATCTAACGAAACGTCGCTTCAATTACGTTTAGAATACATACATATAGAAAATGTAAAACGTAAATTTACATAAATCATCAAAACATTATTACAAAGAACCACAAATCAAACGCTAACTCAAAAACAATGTTGCAATTAGCATCACACGCCCAGTTAGTGAGTTGGCAAGCGGGATACATCTCACGACTTGTAAGTTCCTCGCTTAGTTGTTCTGCCAAGTTGCAGTTGTGAACGATGGGGTCATTACTAGATTCACTCACGTTCCTATTACTTGTATGCAACTAAAACTAGAATCTAAATGTACATATAGACACATAATAAGATTTATGTAACGCCATTTAATTTTGTTAATGAAGATATCTATGTTTAAACTACTAATCTATACAAAATAAAATTTTATGTAATGTCAAAATAGTTTATACTAAATCATATGAAAGTATATATAGTAGTTTCTCTCTATTGGTTCCGATTTTCACGGGACTTTATCTGGCATATAGCTGGTGTTATAAGGAATAACTTAGGATATTTTTATTTTAAAAAAGCTGATATGGCCCAGAGGATAGAAAACGTAGACTTTAACCGAAGGTCTCGAGTTCAAATCTGGGCAAGCACCTCTGAATTTTCAAGTGCTTAATTTGTGTTTCAAATTCATCTCGAATGAATGAAAACATCGCGAGGAAACCTGCATATTTTGGTAGACATTCTAAGACATGTATATCCGCCAATCCGCTGTGGAGCAGCGTGTTGGATTAAGCTCTAAATCCTTCTCCTTGATAGGAGAGGAGGCCTTTGCCGAGCAGTGAGACATCAACAGGCTGTTACTTTACTTTACTTTTTAATTTTATTTTGGAAAAAGAATTAGAGTTCCGTGCTATGAATATTTATAGTGTTATATTTAACTATGCTTCTGTAGACCAACGTAGCCACGAGCGCAATCTGTCAATTAGTCATCAATAAAGCCTCTGATATACTTTAATAACTAGTCAATAGTAAAGAAAAAAATAATATATTTGTCTTAGGTGTGATATATAATATATATCATATTGGGTCACCATCCTATTGGGTTCTTCTGTCACACCCCGGTCTCAACGGCCCCACAATTCATTGATAACATTTGATTTGACGTTATCTCCATTGTCAGCATGACGAGGGTTTAAGCTGGCTATAAACAATGGCCTCTATGGCCATTAGATAAATTAATTTTTTATGCCATATTTCCTTATAAAGTTTTATACTAATTAACATCAGCACCTATTGGAAAGTACACCGTGTACTTGTGTTGCTTTATTATTTATAATAAATAATAAACGCTACACAGTCAACGGCCTCAGAATAGTGATATCCTGTGTCGGGGTCCGGAAACCTACACAACGACAAGGATCAATGCACCCAGACCGGCATGGGAGCGGTACAACGTCGTTAAATAATAATCTTATATACTGTACTAGGGGTCTTAAAACACACACAAACACACGATCAAAACCCCGACCAGAACTGAGGCCCATATGGACGGTACAAATGCCTGTATATTCAATACAAACATCTGTCCCGAGTAACAATTGAAACCACTGGCGCTTAAGGTAGGTTCGCTACTACTGCGCTGCAACGGTCTTCTATAATCTTTTTACATACGATTCTACTGTTCTCCTTACTTAAACTCCTCCTAAACGGCTGGACCGATTTTGATGATTTTTTTATGTGTATTAAGGTGAATTCGAGAATTGTTTGGATTAAAAATTTGGACCCAGTAGTGGGTGCTGCTGTCGGGTCTCACATTTTTTTCATTTTCGTGGCAGGACGTCTGCCGAGCCCGCTAGTAAATACATAAAATATTTCTGTTCAATGATGAAAAAATTAAATAAAAGACGCCATCATATTTGTGTATAGCTTTAAAATAATATTACAACTCTTTATTGCTACAAAATAGTTCATCGTTTTCGTCGTAAACGAAAATCATTTTCTATAAAAGCACTTAGTTAAATCGGGAATCGAATCCCATTTCTAAAGTTGTGTTAGTGTAACATTCGTTAGATTAAGCCGCCCGGTAGCCTGTGATAGGAGTCCTCGGGGAGACAAGAACGCTTGCTCCTTACAGGGCGTAATTCATAAGCGATACCTGTCACTTAATTTAGATTTAGCGTATATAAATATAGCGTATATAAATAACTTTATGTATATTTTCGTAGGCATTTAACAAAAATTGTTAATACAATATCATAAAAAGAGAATTTAGCGCTTGCAAATTGCGTTAATGAAGATATGTATGATAAATGAATTTAAACATTTTATTTCTGAAAAGTGTACCTTTGTAATTTCACCAACTTGACCAGCAACTAAAAGATTAATTTTTTTTGTGTCATAATGGTTGGCAAATAAGCATACGATCAGCCCGATTGGTAAGCAGTCATCGTGACCTATGAACGCTTGCGATTGGAGGGAAAGGAATAGAAGGGAAAAAAGTAAGGAAAATTTACCCCCTCATCGCACGAAACACAATAGAACTGATACTGTTACTTTACGCAAATTTTCTGTGAGAGCAGTACTTTCCCAGATGAGCTGGCCCATTTGTGCTGAGACGAGCATGGCTCTACTACTACTAAACTACTAACTAAACTATTGATATTTAAAACGCATCCTCTTGAAACTTAGATGTAACTAAAAACGAAATTGGACTCGAAATGATTGAATGCAGTTGTAAAAGCGAGTCGTCTGAAATATCAGAGACCTTTGTCTTAAATGTATTTATTGTTACTCGTAATAAGGAAAATAAAATAAACTTACAATTGAAATATTAAAAGAAAAATATCTTCAATTTAAATCCGTCAAAAGAATTTATTATAACGCGCTGTCTTCTTTGTAGCGTTGCTCCCCTGTTTCGGTCTGTTTTATTACCTGGATTTATCTGATTTATATTATTCGCAATACACCCACAGCCTGAAAATAAGAATGACTGTTACTTCATTGAAATATAAATTAAAACAATTGAAAAGCAAAGGTGTATACGGTAACGACACTCTTTAATTATTTTTAACTAATTTTTATGTGCTGTGTTGTAGCGGTGGCTGCTTACCATCAGGAGAACCGTATGTTTTTGCCAACCTAAAAAGGCTACGGCCTGGCAACCTTAAAAGTCGGCAAAATGCAGATGCAGTTCCAATGTTGCAGTTATCCATGAGCCATCCAGAAATCGCTTAGCATCAGGTGAACGTCCTGTCAGCTGAGGAGATAAACCATTTTAACATAAAATAAAATGAACAAACCGAAACCTTCAGCATTATTATTATTTAAGAAGGCCAACTTAGCAAAGCATAAATATTAAAAATAGCAATATTCGTAAAGATATTCTTTCTCCTTAAAATAAAAAGTAAATCTTTATTAACGGTTCGAGAGGAACGTTGAAAGCAGTTCAAAGAAAAGAGAAATCCTTTTTTTATAAAAGTTGCAGGAATAATAATTGTTTTCGTGGTTTAGTCATTTGCAAAGGAAAAGCGTATTAATAAAACTGACCGAGTTCGTTTAAAATCACATACATTTACTAAAAGTCATAATTAATTTAATTAATTATAAGCATTTATAATTATAATTAATACGCATGCGTGATTTATTGACAACAAAAATAAGTTTTTATTTGATCATATTTATCAATGACCCAGTGAAAGAGAAATTTATTTCTGCAGGTGCTCGACTTAAAACAAAAAAAATCTACCGCTTGGATCGTTTTGAGGCTATATATTGTAACGTTTCATTTTCTTATTTAGTTACGAAACCATAAAATCAATGAAATTGTATTTAAATTGTCGTGGGACTAAATTTTATAGTGTCGTTATAATATATTACGGGAAATTATTAATACGAGTATGTCTGAAACTTTAATTGATAGTTGTAATAGTACTGAACTGAATAAAAAATGGAATCGACAATAACATAAAGAAGCAGTCAGTCCTACCTTTGAGCTATTCAAACTTCGTATAGCGGGGATTAAAACCTTTCCTGAGTAAAAAGACTAAAATTAATAATGTTATTTTTATAATTTTGAAGTGTGGCGAATCGAACGTTTTTCTATACGACAATTATAGGCATACGATCCATCTGATGATAAGCGGTTATTGTAGCCTATGATAACCATTCATTTGTAGGTATCACTTAAGCGTTGCCAGCCTCGAGATCTTTAATCTCCTTTGCTCAGTAATATCAGTATGCACAGTGTCCTTGGAATTGAAATATAGTAATGCTAAACACACTACTACTTTGCGGTAGAATGAATATCTGACAATCTAAGTTTATTTTATATTGTAAATACTATCTGGTAAAGTTATATACGATACTCGTTCTCAGTTTCTCACACACATAAACAAAACGTAAAACTTCCATTTTTATTAAATACCCGGCAACGTTATAGGGCAATATCATAATCGCTTTTCACATTTTTCCTTCACACCTCTCAACACTTCATCAGTTACAGCGATATAATCCTCAGAGGCCTCTTGAAAGAAGACATCATCTAAATTCAGTCAACGAGGCCGAGGTGTCAACCTCCATACCTTCAATTTAAGAGCTCTTCTAAATTACAAAGGTCCTCACATAAATTGTTCCAATATTCCACGACGCTAGCGGCATATTAAGCTTAAGTAAGGAATATTTAACACCGTTGTGTAATATTTATTAATTGAATCCTATTAATAAAATTATAAACTTTAATGTTTTTATCGGGGACAATACATTTCTATTTTAATCTTTATTGAAATTGCCTTATTAAACGCGCATTCACGCGGGCGTAGCCACTGGCAAATGCTAGTTTAAAATAATGTCGTGATTCATAATTATTGGTATGATTTATCTAATATTATAAATGTGAAAGTTTGGAAGGACGTTTGTTAGTCTTTTATGCAAAAACTACTGCACAGATTAGGATGAAATTTGGTACACGCATAACTTATTACCTGGATTAACATATATATTACCTTTATCCCGGAAAAATGTTGGGTTCCCATGGGATCATCAAAAACTACATAAAGTAACGGCAGCCGCGGGCAAAGGTAGTTATTAATGTTAAGGAAA
This sequence comes from Hestina assimilis, assembly GCA_023373885.1. Taxonomy (NCBI): domain Eukaryota; kingdom Metazoa; phylum Arthropoda; class Insecta; order Lepidoptera; family Nymphalidae; genus Hestina; species Hestina assimilis. Next base: position 7,909,823 of record CM041747.1, on the reverse strand, counting down.
AGCAAGAGTCTTCATTGTCTCAGCTATATGTTGATGAAAAAAATGGTAATCTAAAAAGATAAAACACTATATTATTTAAGAATTGATATAATAACCTCGACCCGACACACAAAAAAATTACACAAAACATATATAAAAAAGATATAATATATTACACAACGGTGTGTACAGCATCCCTCAAGTCACGTAACGTCGAAGATGCGTCAACGTGGATCGATGAGGAATTCCGAGGCGTGCGTATTTTTCATTAACGCCGTATTCTCACAAAGAGAACGGAATCCAATGTATTATTACGGGAACCTTTATGATCGTAAACAATTCACGATTTACTCTGGAGGCGGATTTAGTAATGATATCTCTTAATATTGATACGATGGTCACGTTTAGGGAAGGTTAATGGTAGTTTATTATTAATGTGTCTATTGATATCGCATGTTATGATTCATGTTTTCTAGATAAAGTAGTGATTTTTTATTCGTTTTTTAATACCAACATTGAATAAAGAAACTTAACTCTGGAGGACATCTGAGATGAAGGGCCGGAAGAGTGGGGAATTATGAGGAAAAATAGGAGATCGGGGGCGTGACAAAGTTTGAGCCTTCGACGATGACTCTCACTGAACGAACAAAACGTAATATGGATGCTACTACTTCACATCGATATATTTTTAAGGAAAATTCTTCCTCAATCAAGACGGCCCATTCAATCCAAAAAACGTAGCACTTTTACAACAATTTAGTTATCACATGTGATCAACTTAAGCTTATATTAATCATTATTATTATATATTTTTTTCACTGATTGAGAATGACAACAGCTAATTTTGATAACTATAAACCAATAACGGTGTTATTTGAAGATGTCTGAAGTAAAAGATTTTTATTCTCTAATATTACTTAGACAGAACATTGACTTTCTTATTTTTATTAAGGCTGAACCATCAACAATCTGCAGACTAGACCAGATTAATAGAGAAAGAAAGAATTCTAATATGTCATCGTATAAATGTATACGCACTGGCACTCACATACCAAATTCTATTCCCTTCTTTTTCTTAAATGCCAGCGTACTGAAATGAGCATAAGCTAAGGCTACTGCCATCATATTATATTAGATAAATTGCATCCTTATTTGCCACTAGTACCTGCATGCTATAATGAATGGTGTTATTTAATGGGGTATTTTATTGCATAAAAAAAGGTTCCAGATACAAACATTCGACTTCTATTTCATCCTTTCTAAATTTTTTTTAAAATAAAAATAGCGTGTAAGAATACATCAAAATTGGTTAAGTGACTTAGGCGTTTAAAGGTACTAGTAAATAAATAAATAAAAATAAACGCTACACACTCAACGGCCCCCATTAGAATAATTATATCCTGTGTCGGGGGTCCGGAAACATTCACAATGACAAGGACAAACACAACCAGACCGGAAAACATGCCTGTACGATTAATACAAACATCTGCTCCGAGCGGGAATCGAACCCGCAACCGTCGAGGCTTAAGGCGGACTCGCTACCCACAACGCCACAACGGTGTCAAGCTAGTAGTATAAGTTCAAGTTAGTTCAAATTCTGTAGTTTGTTTTTCGTTAATCCCACAGACTGTTTCCGCGATAAAAAGTATACTATTTGTTAATCCAGGTATCAATCTATATCTGTGCCAAATTTCATCCAAATTCGTTCAGCTGTTTTTGCTTGACTGAGTAACAAACCCAACATTCACATTCATAATATTAGTTAGCAGTAGGATATGAGGTATGAGTAGTATTAAATAACACAGGGAATACACGAGTGATATGGAATTAGGTAAATCTAAACAACAAACCGAAGTCAATACTGATTACGACCATTCAGACAGATGGATAATACTGGGAGATATCAGTCAGTAGGGTAACAATGACATTGACATTATGTATACAAATGTAAATAAAACTCAAAATATTATTTACAAACTTTTTGACTTAAGTACCTAATAATAGGGCATGTATAAGGCTGTTATTATTTACGTCACGCTTTAAAAATTACCAAAAGCCTATTAATATCGACATACTCCCAGACATAATAAAATTAGTTATATACAATATTTTGTATATTGTATATTTTCAATACACTTATTATTACAAACCTACTTACTTATATTGACAAACCTTTTTGCCTATTTTCGGTGTTGTATTTTTCGTATCCCAATCATAGTGCGTATCACAGACATATAAATAATATAGTTTACTCTTCATAGAAATTATATTTAAAGCAATTTCATTTCCGAAAACTACAATTGGTAGTTATTCTGTATAAATAAAGTCAAAAGCCATGTCAAAAGAAGAAATGCAAGAATAAACTTTCGTGACAAATTTGAATTAAGTTAGTTCTCAAAATATGTCCCGTATTTACAGATCATCAGTGACACCCCAACTATAGATCACGGCTGACCAACTAACGATGGAGGCAGTGGTTTGTTTCCACACAAAGCCACGATTTATCGAGCTGTTCCGTAATTGATAGGGTTTACATCGTAACAGAATGTTCGACTTGTACCCAACGCGACCATTAAATCTCTTCCATTAAATTATAATTATTTAAAAATATGTATAGTTTTTATTCTGTTTTTTGCCCCACGGTGGTGACAATGAACCAAATTGATGGAAAATGTTCAGGGTAATCTATGAACTACTATAATATTAGCTGCATCATATACATGTTGCCCGTGCGTTCATGAATTGACAGAAGAAGAAAAAAAGTAACAGTGAGAATGAAACTATATCACATAGAAAATATACGTGAAGGAATGAGAAGGGAACAGAAGGGGTAGAAGATTGGGCCTCCAGCGCTTTCAGTCATAGCATAAAACGCAGTAACAAACACAACTACAGATACTGTTACTTTACGCTGATTTTCGTTTTATCGGATTATAATTGACTTTAACACCAACTTTTCTTTTCAAAAAGTTTCTCGACATAATAAAGAGAATTATCTAAATTTATCCAAGACAATCCTTAAAACTTCATAATATTATATTTCCAAGACCAATTTAGGTTAGCACTTTTCTATATTCAGTTAAAGAACGAGGTCAAGGCGAAGCAATAAAGTTAAAATGTGGTTAATATCCTGAATAATGATCGACTCTTGATTGAGAAGTTATCTTTTGGAAATGCGAGATGAATTATTCAGATGAAATTACGCATTGGAAATGTAACGGACTGTTCTGGAGGACACTGATTACATTTATTCTCAACAAGATATTTTTTTTTAATTTAATGTACTACACATTAACTTGTAGGTAATATAATCCAGTGGATTAAAAATGGAGCCCTTTGTCTTTTTTTCATCTCATAAAGGTTGGGAAACAAGCATACAGTGCGTCTGATAGTAGGCAGCCACCGCAACCTATCAACGCTTGAGATACTGGAAATATAACATGCGTCTTGCCAACCCAGGTGGTAGGAGTGAAAAAAATAGAAGGAACCGAATGGGTTGGAGATTGGGACTCCGGTGCTCTCACTTATTGCACGAAACGCAACAGTACTGATACTGTTACTTTACGCCGATTATTTGTGAGAGAGTAATACTACTCCAGTCGAACATTTGTGCTAGGAGAAGCATGGCTCTACTTCTACGAAAATCTAAGTCCATTGTAGTGCAGTAAATTTTATGTTTCGAATTTCTCTCGAGCTGAATCGTGAAGGAAAATTTCTTGAGAAAACTACACGTCTTGAAATAAATTCTGAGATATCCATCATCTTCTAAAAACTTTTTATGAGTCTTATGTACTTTAATTTATCATTTGGTATTTTTGAATCGTTCCTTGACCTATGAACCATTCATGGTCACTTGAATTGCTTTTTAAACAATCGTGTCTATTTTAAGGACAGAGAAAGGGTGTTAATATGCAATTATGAATTAGAATTAAATATTAGATTATATGTAGTTAATAACATATGGTCATAAACAAACTTACATATCAGTAAATGTAATCAGTAATTGGGACTAGGACGCATAACAAAGCATTCTTGCTAGCTAGGCGTGGTGGAAAGGCGGAGGCAGCTACAAATCAACTGGCGTGACGTAATCATGAAGTGTGGATTAATTATGAGGCCAGACCAACTGGCAGTCAAGCAAGTTGGTGAGATTTATCTTGAAATTACACCTCACTGCATACCCTGTTTCTCTGCTGTTTCGTTTTTCAAAAAGCTGAGTTAGTGTGAAGAGAAATGTGTATCATAGTCAATTAAATATTGTAATTGTACAAATAAATGATCTGACGATCGTTGTTGCGTCTTGGCCTGCCTTAAACTTTGACGATGGCGAATTCCCGCTCGGCGGTTTGTATTTATCTTATAGTTTTCTTTTTATCTTCTATCGCATATATCACGGGGAATGTTCTGAGGAATTGCTTAGATTGATCCCACCGGTAGAATTTCACCATCGGACATCGCGACAAAACTCTAAATTCCAACCATACCACCTCGATGTCTGGAAATCCACAACAGCGCGATTTAGAAGACATTTTCGTCCTCGCACAATCACTCTGAGGAATCAACTTCCGCCGGCGGTCTTTCCGAACCGATACGACTTGGAAACATTCAAGAGAAGAGCGTATTCTTTCCTTAAAGGTCGGCAACGCGCCTGCATGCCTTCTGGTGTTGCAGATGTTCATGGGCCGCGGCGATCGCTTAACATCAGGTGAGCCTCCTGCCCGTTTGCGCACTCTCACATAAAAAAAACATTACTGGTTTGCCCTTATAGTTGCAGAAGAAAACTAGTAGGCTGTTAAATGCCAATAGAACTAAGAGACCCTCGAAAATTTAGCGGAAAAACAAACAAACGAGGTATTTAGTCCATAATGAGAGAAAGCAATGTATTTAGCTTTTATATATCATATATATACATAAATACAACTATAAGAATACTACTATTCTATGTCGATATTATGTTGTGTGTATTGAAGGTTTTTTTCTGTCGTGACGGTTGGCAAACCAAGCATACGGCCCGCTTGATGGTAAGCAGTCACTACAACCTATGGACGCTTAAGATACTTGATGTATCACTTGCGCATTGCCAATCCAAGGAATAGAAAAGAAAAAAGGAAGAGAACGGAAGAAGTGGGAAATTGGGACTTATGAGCAATCCCATGCATGCCAAAAACGATAAGGCTCTACTACTAAAAAAGATTTTTAGATTGATAACTAATGCCATTAAATACTCTGTAAAGTCACCTGTACTAACAATAAATGTCATATACTTACCAGATCACTTACACGGATTAAATATCAATTATAAGTCTTAAAGTAAATAAATGAAATTATGTATATATACTAACATTTTCCATCGAGAAATCTTCGAACCAATAACGTAAAACTTATGTATAGACAGACATGCTTTAAATTTAAATAGACTTGGAAACTCATCGTGTGCCAAATGAGCCATAAGCCACCCGGGGAAGTTTTACACAAGTTTTGTTTTGCAAAAGAGTTGAGTTTCAAGTATAGAGGAGAAACGATAAAAGAATTAGGTACAGTTGAGTTGGTACGGAACTCTTCCGAGCGATTTCGTGTAACAGGTAAAGTATAATAAAGTTTTTTTTTGCAGATCTTCGAATTACTAGTTATAAAAACTTGACTTTTTTATTAGATGAAATAGATTTATTAAAAATGGTTTTTAAATTGGTAAACATTTCAAAATAATATTGTCATAATATACTTGTAAATTTTGTGATGATGATTTAAACCGGTAAGAGTAAGTTATTTGTTTCATATATTTTCATACTGGCGTATATGGATAAACAATTTTCTCTTACATATCAACCGAAATCCTTTCGAAGGCCTTTATATAAAAAGCCAATATATTTGTATAAAATTCAAAGATTTTTCAAGTAAAGAATTTTATGTGAGCTTGACATTAGACATTACATTTTATTTTTTTACTAATGCTATAAATGTTAAAGTAATTCGTAGTGTTTATCACCATCGTTGAAAAATATGACGGTTACCGTCGTAGTTTTCGACATATTGATGAAATTCTCTTATATTGAACGTTAGAGAAAAATATAAGTATAGGGGCATTTTTATCGCAATAAACTAAAATTACCGATGACGATTTCGTAAATTTTAATTTCAAATTTAAATAAAAAATAATTCAGTATAAATTCTAAATGAAACACTGATCTTGATTTGATAGTTATTAATATTTCCAAAAAATATTGGTAGCGAAAAAAAAAGTATTAAAATTGAATTAATAAAAGTTATAATTGAATAAGGGACGAAATTAATAATTGACGGTAACCAAATATTCGCTTTGATAACTACAAAAACCAATTATAATTTTCTTCGTCCCTTCAAAATAATGAATTGTCTGCTATGAATGTCAGAGCCTACTAACCCTTATTCAAAGGTAGGGGTGATTGGCGTCCAAGGCATAAATAGAGACGGCGCCAGTCTTTATTACAGAAAGGAGTGCGTGCGGCGGGCGCCGGATGATGTCATGTTTAATTGCGTTTATTTAATTGCTTAAGATGATATCACAATAAATTAGATATATTGCGAGTTTTTTTTTTTTTTTAATCTTTATTTTTAAAGGGTTTGATCACAAAGTGATCATGTCACCCTTATAAATACAAAATAACAATACAACATACACTTACAAACATAATACTTATAAATTATTTTAAACAGTTCTTTTTCTAATACCATCTATCACTAATTTATAAAGTCTTCTTGCCTTCTCGGATGTCGGGAAGGCAAGAACACTGTTCCACACACCAATGTCAGATGGGTTAACATTATATCGAGACATAAATTCTAACCTTTAAGCTTATTTTTATAAGTCATAGAATTTTCAATAAACATTTTAAGAATTATATTTTTGTAATTTAAGTTATTGGGATGTTTTATGTGTGAAAATTATTAGAAAGTATTATTTTATTGTGTATTTATCTTGATACTTTTCTTGATTTAAATTCCTTTGATCGAAGCAAAGCCATTGTACAACTAAAATTCTATATTTTTGGGTGTACATGTTTTTTTTATAAAGAATTTTAGCAATGCTTTTCTTAAGGTATTACTAATATTCTTATTGCACTTCCAAATAAGCTCGAAGCTTGCGCTAGGTTTGGGTATGACAAAAGCCCAGGAGGGTCAGGATCGAACCCGCGACTCTCTTATTATACATAATTCGCTACAAATGAGGACAATAAGCAATGCAAATATCAAGAGCATTGTATTAAATAAAATAATATTATTTTAAATTGTTTCCATACAAATACTAAAATTGGTATAAAAGTTGGCATGCAAATTGTTCTTAAACTTCGTGCGTAATCATACCGTCGAGTACAAACATTTCCCGTTTTCGCGTAGGAATTTTTTAATTTGCTAAGGATCGCTCGTGTAGTCATAAAACCGATATCTTTCACAGTAAAGTTTTTTCCCCAAACTTCTGAAGTTGGAAATTCCTTTGACACGTGCCCACGAGTAAGTCGAAACCAGTCTGACACAAGTTTATTGAGTGTTCGCCAGTCACATACTTCCTACCCTAAGTTAGTTCCGAAAGACCGTTGGGCCTAACTTATGCTCATATTTTATTGTTCGATTCGATCTTGTGTTTTTAGTTGAAAATATAGAATTTTTGCCAATTTTGCTTTCTTTTTGTTCCTTTTTAAATATTCCGGTAGTCTTGGTATTTTTAAGTAAAAAAAGGAATAAAATAAAATTCTGTCGTAAAGTCTTCAACGACCGCGTGAAAGGCAATAAAACTTTTGCTTTCTCTGAATTGTTAAAATAACCCCTCAGAAATTAACAATTTCAATCTAATAAACAAGATAAATTTTTTCTTTAAAATTATCAACTGCAATTAAAAGTTTTATAATCCGATAAATCCATATCGAAACGCCTCGCAAATCGTCTGTGCCGTTCACTTAAAATACTTTTTATTTCACGTAAACACGATATACGGTAATACGAGTACGTGCAGGTTGAATTTAGGTAGGCTTGCCAACAAGTTTCGTTATAAATCGCAGCGAGTGGCCCGCCTAGATAGCTAGGCAGAAATTTTGGCAACGACTACCAATAACGATTAGCACAGACATTACACAAGACTGTCGTAAGACAAACAGAGATTATAGACGGTACTTATTTTTTAGGGCTCCGTGCCTAAAAGGTATCAACGAGACCATTACTGAGCTTGGAGCCAGTCTGCCCAGTCATCGACCCTTTGCGACATAACAATCAATTGTGAATACCGTCTACATAATTGTGTACATCTACGTCAAAACCTGTTTTTTTAATTTACTCTGGTGCCGAAATTTTAGTGCACGAGTCCAATTCAAACCCGGGCGGTTTATATTTACATACAAAATAAAAGTTATTAATCATACATAAAAATATTATATATATTATTCGAAATAAATTCCATTAACAAAAATAAATTTTATGATATAATAAAATAAAGGCGAGCGCTCAATATCAGCACAGTCTATTTGCATATTCTATAACAATTTCTGCTCACAAGCAATCCATTAGGGCTTACCTAAAATATTTGCACACGCTATATGTAATATTGTTTGTCTGGTGTCTGTCCTAATGCTGAGAGATCTAGCGAAACAATGTCGTAAGAGTGGCTACAACTTACGGATCGTGGTTTAAATCCAGCTTGATTTCGGAATTTAATTTACTGGCAATGGTTTACTCTTGTTAATCTAATAGACATATGGAGGAATATCAACCAATTTAAGAAATGTCTTTTAACATAGGTACTTTTCTTTTAACTTTTGCTTCTATTTTTTTTAACTCTGCTTCAAATTTGATGAAATATTTTTTTTATACGTATTTATTTTACTTTAACTTTTTTTTTTAATAATGAACACATAGGAATGTTTGTTCTTGTAAACTTGGTGGCAAACAAACGTATAACCAACCTGATGGTAAGCGGTCACAGCTTAGATCTAGAACATGCATGTAGGCAACCTAATCGTTTATAGGCTTAGAATAAGAAAAAGGAAAATTAAAAGATGAAGGGGGATGATTATTGCTGTTGGTAGGGCTTAAATCCCTGCTCGTGACGTGACTGCTTGTCAGCCTAGTTTCAAGGTCAACCAGAATACTACCAATTTCATCATAGAAAAGATCGGTAACGTCCTTGCCCTGCCTTCTTATGTACTCGTAGCAAATGTTCATGGGCTGTTTTAATCGCATAGCATCAGGCGAGCCTCCTGCCCGTTTGCCGCCGCTAACATAAAAAGCTAAAAAAAAAGTAAGGAAACTGCTATTTGAAATTGATATCCTGAAAGAGAGTAGTACTTCCCTGATCAACTCGGTCTTTTCAAACCATAACCCATAACATCTCCATATGTTTATGTATCTTCTTCTTCCTAGCATTATTCCCGGTATTTTATTTTATCCAGAGTCTGCTTATTACTCTTATCCGGATTTGACGGGTTACTAGTTTTTACACAGAGCGATTGCCATCTGACCTCCGCAACACTAAGGGCGAACCAGTAAATCATTGGATAAGAGCAATAACTTATCAAGAGTTAACGATTATTATCAGATGTTATGTGATAAAAACCGGGACCGACAGCTTAACGTACTCTCCGAGGCACGGTGTGGAGACCCACAGACAAACGCCTAGACCGAAACAGAAATTTAACAAACATCTACCCGACTAACCGACGGGAATCGAACCCGCAACCGTCAAGACTAAAGGCAGACACGCTACGCACAACGCCACAACGTATATATTAGATGTTTATGTATATATAAGAAAATATAATATGTATATAATATACCTAGTATCCACAACAGATGTTTTGGTACCAAATAGCCTAGGCCAGACGGATGGGTCATACGTGAGTTCGGCGTATTTGGAACGGTTTCAGATTTTTATACAGTATTACTACTATGATGTTCGGATCACAAGAAACATGAAGTTTCAGTTAAAGCACTTTAAATATAACGAGTCATAATTTTCAAATGAATGTAGATCATTTATCAATGTAACCATAAATACTTATTTATGTTTTATTTTTTTGGCGAGCGGTAGCGAACCTGCTTTAAGCGCCACAGGTCGAGGATTCGATTCCCGCTCGGAGCATAATATGTTTGTATTGACGATGCAAGCGTATTTTCCGGTCTGGGTGTATTTGTCCTTGTCCTTGGATGTGTTTCCGGACCCCTAATATTCTTTGTCAATTTCGTTATAATTAGATTAATATAAAATGTATAAAAGGACGACAAGACAAACTGGATCTATTGTGTGATTAAGGAAACCTAAAAAGTTCTTAATACGGTTGCAAAAGTTGTAAAATAAAAAATTGAAAGTCGGTGTGTTCAGGGGATCGGCAAACGTAAACGTAGCTGGCCACAAATTAGAAAACTGTTTATTTTGGCAAAAACCCACTCAGGAAATGTGAATGTGAAGCTGTTTGGCATTCGAAATGAATTCATTAAAAAAGAAAACAAAATTCAATTAAGTATTTCAGTTTCAGTTGTCGAAACAAACGATATAAAACGTAAATACGACGACATATTAAATTTTGATTTAATATTTATTTAAAAACAAATTTCATAAGTTTTGTATTACGTTAATAAATAGTATTTACTTTTGTGAGAAAATGTATTGATTCGTTTTTTTTAAATTTAAATTAAAATGTATATTCTTTTTCTCAATTGAAATTATTGAAGGTAATTCTTAGAATATCAGAAATATCAGCTCTCATTAAATTCACTTTTCCAGGATCTTGTCTTCGTTTGGATCAGATTATTGTATTGACGATATAACATAAGTTTTAAGCTGGAAGTTTAACTTATTTATCTTCTCATCTTACCTCAAAGTGTTGTCGAGCGGTCGAACCGGTTCCGTGACCACCACTCCCGCGCTGCGCCGTGACCCGCCATCGGGACTCGCTCGCCGCCTTTCGTCGTGCACAGACACACTCAGTTATCTTTACAATCAGCGATAATACAGTCCATTTTTATATAGAAAAGTGTTTTATTTAGTCAAGAGCACCAACAATAAGTTTGGAGCTTGTCATTCAACAATCTTGGATTTTTAAAAAACATATATTAAGTAATGAAATAACATAGTAATCTCCCACTACTGGAAAAACTACCTTCGCCGATTGTATAATCGTTAGAAGCCTACACATATCTCAACAGTAATAGCTCCTACTGAGTTGCGATAAATATAACTATAGGAATACTATTACAATAAGCATATCAGGCTTTCATAATAATAGTAATCATAAATCAGATGATTGCATCCAGTTCCAAACAAAACCAGAATACGGCTCGGATTCGCCAAACGGCGTGAAGAGTTCTCGAGCAGGCCATTAGAGCTCCGATGTCATCCACCGCCATGGCCGTCATGAATAATTCCATCCAGATTACGCTAAGAGCCACCCGGGACGCTCATTTATTGCAAATTCGCATTCTGGAAATTCATCTGGAAAGTTTGGAATTGCAAAGACAATGCACTATTACCAAAATAAAGATTTTCGTGATGTAATAAAAATAACTATAGAATTTAACATTCAAGAAAAATAACATACTATTGCATAATTCAAAAGAAGAATTGGAAATTGAAAAAATAAATATATATTCTTTTTTTTATTTTAGAAGTTAAGATAAAACCCATTTTGATAATAATTTTACCAAAACAGTAATATTAATTTTTACCAATAACAAACAAACTATATAACTTTTCTAAATACAACAAGATACAAATCTTAGCTCGAAGAATCTATTACAATACGAAATCTTTCCCGAGTAATACGAGTAGGTGTCCAGAGATAGCATTTAGGCCGGTTTCTTGGCACCGTCTCTCCAATAACGGCCAGAGATGCTACACTGTACCGATCTAGGAGAAGCGTTAGAACTATCTCTATTAGAATGCTTGACATAAAACAGAATTAAAAATAGAATTATACAACTTATTTTTTTCGTTTATTTCTACATTTTTGTAATATAAATCTTTTAATTTGAAACGTATACATAAACGTAAACGTATTTTTATTATAAAAACTTTTTTGCAAAATTGATAATGTAGGTACCTAAATTTTTATTATAAATGATTTCTTTAATTGAAACTTTATTCGTAATGCTCGTTAATTATATTGAAATGTTATATATCAAATTAAAAATAATTAACTAAAAATGTTCAAAGCATTTGTTAAAATTGAGTTGATAACCAAAAATTAAATAGAACAAATTCACATTTTTTTAATAATATATTAAAATTATTTTATAAGCATTTGTATAAAAATCTTTAAATTTAGGTTTATAAGCATTTAGATTTTATAAACACGAGTTTTATATTGAAATCATTCATCATGTTTATTGTAAATCATAGCGATTTAGAAACAATATTATAAAACCTGTTTGCTATATAATATGAGCAAGACGCTTCGAAATTACTTTGTACACAACAAAAAATTTATATGAAATTTCGGTGGCGACCGCAATCTATGAAGTTGGCAGAAGTTGGCACGAACCTTGCCAACATGTGGGTAAAACCGGGTCGTGATACTTGTTTATGAGATCCTCCTCCTTTAAGTTTAAAAGAAAGGAGCTTTCACGAACTGAGATTTCTAAAAGATTACAATTTTCTTGTACATTAAATTTAAAGGATCACTAAGAAATCATACCTTGCTTATTTCTATACAAAAACTTTGTGGGAGCCGGCCGTCGGTCACTATATCTACACAAAGCAGTCTTCAACCAGAATATAAGGATCTTTCTACCTTACTATTACGGAGACTAATGAGGTTCCTAAGATTTCTATGCGGTCGAGTTGCTCTTTGTAGTCTAAGAGATGATACGGACAGTGGAAATCGATGTCTTTAGGTAAATAAATATTCATTTTATAGAAAATTTATCAAACTACATTTTTGTACGACGAATATGTTTTCGAGCAAACATGGTTTGTTAAAATACTCAATTTTAGAAGATATTTTAGTCATAATTACGAAACGCTGTCATGTAGTAAAAAACAATTAAAATACATAAATATTTAAGTAGTAGTAGAATACCAACCCACAGTTTAATAATCGAAAATTCTAGAACTCCAATTTTACCACAATAATAATTCGATTCTATGCAAGTAACGTTGAAACATAAACCCTATCTTGGATTTTTTATGCAAATGTTAGTTATGCGTAAACGTAGCATTATTTTTCATAATATATTTGGAAATAAACATTTATATTTTTAGATTTCTCTAACGCCAAGTTTTTCTTCTACTAATATAACTCAATAGTTTCGCTGCACGAAACCGTAAAGAAGGCACGTTTGGGCAATACAAGTGAAGGTTTTAGGTTTTTCCCGCATATGATTAACCTACATTAAATTACCTTCTTTATTAGGTTCTGGTGCTGGGCAGTCATAAAAAACTGACCGATTTATAAATTATTTAGAGACAGAAATCTAACTTAAGTTATTAAATATTTATAACTTTAATCATTTTTGTGAATATTGTTATATTATGTACATATTTTTCAGTCATCAGCGTCGAAAGAATGGGTCATGTTAATGGCGTGTAGGTATGAATGTATATCGTACATAATTATATAATTAAGAGTGTTGACCCTTCGTTCTGCCAAAAATCACCAAGCCAAAAATATCAAAAGTCTTATATAATTATTTCTATTGTGGCACTGTGAAACTGTGGCAGCGGGAAACTGATTCATATATTTGAAATTTATGAGGTGTCCAAAAATTCGTCTCATTGATAGGATTAATAGACTACCAAAAATAATGAACTCCCAAAGCAGAGCTTATTAATGAGTGTTAGTTATCAATTAAATTATTCTGAAGGCTCTTAACGCCTTTAAAGTACTCCCATGAAACTCCGTTTGTAGCTTTCTGTGCTGAGACCTATATCAACTAAGACCATTTATTTCTAAGTATTTTTATTTATTTTTAAGGACTTTTATTTACCTGCCTCCGGCCTGCCTTTTATCTGATAAAACTTGAACAACAGATGAGGTATGTTTCTTACTAAAATAAACCCCAAGAATTTTGTATTTTACTGTTAGCATTTTTGGTTATGTTAAACAAACCACGTGTATACATATTTACACTATATCACCACTGTTTAGCTATTGCAAGTTACGTAGTTGCAAGTTTATGCTAGACTTCTATTCAAGAAGCACTTCAACTATCAGCTATCTGGTCTATACTAGCGAAGTGTAAGTTTAAAGGCATGTGATGCTAATAATTAATTAAAAGCAAAACTTGCGTTCGTATCTCAAGATTGTTCCGGGCGTGCTTGGCTTTCCACGACCTGGAATGTTTGAGATATTAACCTCTTTACGTTGGGTTTAAGTTAAAAGTTAAATATTAGCTTCTAAATATCTTAGGCTTATCATGAAGAAATTGTTAGATTATTTACTACATCTTTAATACTAACAAAACTGGCAAACAAGTCTCACGGTAAGTTACCATAGCCTATATCCACTAGCAATAAGACGAGACGCGGAGGAAAAGGCAAGGGATAAATGTAGTAGAGCTTGAACTACAATCCCTTTCGATTCATTATCAGATTAAATATATAACAACAGAAATTATAATTAATAACGGTAGTAGAGCCATACTTCTCTCAGCACAAAAGAGCCGGCTCGACCGGGGAAGGGTAGTACTTCTTACAGAAAATGGGCGTCAAGTAAAAGAATGAGTAGGTACTATTGCGATTCGTGCGATGGGTGAGAGCGCCGGAGGCCCGATCTCCTCCTTTGTTCCCTTCCTTTTTTTCCTTCTCATCCCTTCCCTCTTGTTCCTTGCATTGGCACCACGCATGTGATACTTCAAGTATTTTCCAGTAAATTCAAACCAAAGATTAAGACATCATCAGGAACGGACTGAATGCTCCGAGAAAATGCTAGCTGATCTAGACTCACTTGACGGTGTGAACGCATTACAATGTAAAAACAAAGAACCATATGTATGGCATACTCTGCGTATATGATCTTCAAAAGCCAATATATTTTTGAGTACAAAACTGAGCATTTAATCTTCTTTTTACGCTTACTCTTGTTACTCACGGCATCCATTGAAGCGTAAGTAATTCCATAACTAATGCTGATCACCAAGCCACTCTATTAAGCTCAATAAATTCATACCTAATTTCATTTTCCATTATATCCGGTAATGCATCCATTAGAAGCGAGATTAGATAATTATTTTCTGGCATAATAAACAGAGCACTCAGAGGGTTTATAATGGTTTTAACGAGTAAATATACATTTTGCGAGTAAGTAAAAAAAATCTTGAAAAATATTTTATAATCTCTATCCTTAGCAATTCTCTTAAATCCGTATCCGAAAAAATCTCGTAAATACGATTCTCTTAGACACTCTTAGATTCTGTCACACATACTGGTCACTGCATTGCGTAAACTCACTTGCTGCATATGTAGTATACAGCTGATTCATAAAGAAGCGCCGTCATATTAAGGTCAGAAGTTGTTAAGCCATGTTTTAATTATCTATTCCAATCCGGTCCAACCGGCAAACAAACGCAATACAACTAAAAGATGTATGATTTATGATTCGATCCTGACAACAGGTACGATTATTATCAATGTTGTTTTTATCTATATGTTGAACTGCAATGTATGCTACCGATTTTGCCTTTGAACAAAATAGCGTGACACGGAGTCTATGTTAAATGTGTAAAAAATCTCAATATAATGATCTTACTCATATATTATCATCACTATAACCGACCAACCCATGGAGATTGGTTAGCTATGCATATTTACATAAATGACCACATTTTTGTAGTACTTTACTTGGTAACAAAATTAATTCAATCCTTCTTTCTTATTCATAGCTCTGCACCGTAAGTCGCTAAGACAGCTCAAGGGACTTGGTATTTTAAAAGTTCAAATATCAAAGTTAGCATTTTTAATTAAAGTTAAAAAATTGCATTTGAATAAGTAATCTTGCGAACCTTAAGTCTCACAGCTATTAAAGAAGAGATTAAGAAATGTATCTTATAATTAGCCTTTACAAGGTTGTGTGCTTTACTCAAACATCCTACTTACTTATTATTATAACAAATGTGAAAGTATGTTTGGACGTTTGTTACTCAATCAGGTAAAACGGCTGAATGGATTTGGTTGAACTTTAGCTCACAGATGGCTTATTATCTGGATTAAAAATATTTCGCGAAAAAACAATGCGTACGTAAATTTAGTATAGATATGTCTTAATTATTTACTTACAAATATTTTATTTCTCTCTGATGACTGACGAAGTCGGTATGGAAGTACAAAATAAACTTTTCAATGCTATTTATTTTGAAACATAATCGTCACTATATTAAATCAAATAGCGCTATTACATAATATCTACATGTTTAGATGTTGAAGTCTTCATTATATTCTTTCATCTTCTGAAAAGAAACAATGCTGGCAAAAAGTATGTTGTGTTGGCTCACCTTTTTAACAAAATTGTATTAAGGTAATTGACTCTAAAAAGGCCGCTTATTTAAAGTAAAACAATTACAGCTTGTTATTATAAAAAACTTAATTAATTCAACACGACACGGACGTATTACGGGAAATTCCAGACCGCTTGTATAGTTACATTCACACTTATGGTCGTATTGAATTAAACAGTATTTAACGTAACATGTTGAAATTTTGTATAGATTACATGGTTAGTATATACGATAAAATCTTTTAGTTATTTTTTTTATGTTAAAAGTTGGCAAACAAGCATACGGCCCACCTGATGGTAAGTGATTGCCGTAGCCAATGAGCGCTTGCAGCACCATTGGTAGGTGCCACTCACGCGTTGCCAACTTCGAGATATTGGTTCATAAATCTCCTCTGCCCAGTAATTTCACTAGCGTACCTTCAAACCGGAACACAGTAATGCCTAAGCACTACTATTTGGCGGCAGAATATTTGACACTGCGGTGGTACCTAACTAGCCGGCCTCTTGCAACAAAAGACCTACCACCAGTGTGACTGATTGCACTGGTGAAATAATCTTTGCTATGACAGAGGTTATCCCAACAGCGGGCGATGGGGTCGTCACATCCCGACGCCGGGATGGAATCCTTTTATTGAATACTTTCTATATAAAACCACGCCTGTGGTTTTATCAGTATTAATTTTGAATCAAACTAAGTTCAGGATAGCCTGGAGCCTTTATGAATTTCATCCAAGTAGGTTAACATTATGAACAACTTATTGTAATCAACAATGCTTTTAATCCGTTTACTAGATAACACAATAAATTGCACAGCACTGTAACTACTATGTCGGATTCCAACGATTCGTCCTTCTATATGCGGTACGACAATAATTTTCTGTATGGTGAAATATTGAAGCAACCACCAATGTGACGCTTCGTTAGAATGATATCTTTAAAATATTGTCTTTTTTAATCCAACGTATTAAATAGGTTGTATACTTCGTCATGCGCCAACTTATACTTAACGGCATTGGTCGTTTTGGAATTTGATTTTCAATTTGATGATGATAGCCTCGCAGTTCGTGTTCGGCTATAGCGATAGCTACATTAACACCAATCAAGGTGAGCTAAGCTGTTCAGCTCGCCGGTGTTCTCTCACATTGAGCCCACATTGAGCGCACGTTAGCACACCGTTTGTGTACCTATAAGAAATGGCTGCAGGTAGGGACTTCAGTTTATCTCTTTGTGGGAACGAACGTATTATTTTTGAATGCGATTATTAATATGTAATTATTAAATGTCGAGCCTATTGAAAACGAGATGCGTGAGAGGATTATAAAAAAGGCTTTCTTTTTAAGGTCTTTAAAAATTTAAATTAGAAGAGATGCATTATTTTGAGTTTCTATTTAAAAGAAACATGTTTAAGAGTTACAAGAAAATGTATTTTTAATAATTAAGTTCTATTCTATATGAAAAATTCTGTGTAATTTAATAGAACTTTCTGGAAAGATTTGTTTAGTCCCAGATTATTTTATTCGTAAACACATATCTTTTTTTAAAAGATTTAATGTTAATGGTGAGTTTTTTTTTATACAAGAGTGGGCAAACGAGCAGAAGGCACATCTGATGTTAAGTGATCACCGCCGCCCATGAACATCTGCAACACCAGAGGGCATGCAGGTGCGTTGTCGACCTTTAAGAAAGGAACAGGCTCTTCTCTTGAAGGTTACCAAGACGTATCACATATAGCAAAAGAAGATCTAACATTTACAATACCAGAAAGATATATACAACACAACTTCAAATATAATAATCGATAGCTATATTGGTAACAGCTAGTGAGATAGAATCGATTGGTCGCGCCGTCGGATATGACAAATGCATACTTTATTGCGCCGCGAACAGCTGTATACGGTATAAACTCGTGTGAGTTACGGTTTTTCTTTACACTGAAAAATGCATACACTGAATTGCGATTTTTCATACACACGTGTGGTAGCAAATTTAAAATCACTAACAAATTTTTTACTGACTACTAAAGAATTCCCATAATTTTTATTCTTGTCTGTAATATTTTGAAATAATAAATTCTACGCACTCAACGGCCTCCATTAGAACGGTTATATCCTATATCGGGGGTCCGGAAACATACACAACAGCAAGGACAAACAGGCCGGAAAACATGCTTGTATGGTTAATACTGACATCTGCTCCAAGCGGGAATCGAACCTGCGACTTGTGGCGCTTAGGACAGGTACGCTAACGCTGCGCCACAACGTCGTCACAATAATATTTATGTATAAGAGCAGGCAACCCGCGATTACTGGGTTGTTTCTTGAGTTTTAATATTATCTTAGGATTTCTTAATCAAATTATCCAGAAATAGATATGCATTCAGCTTGAAAGGAAAATCACAATCACAATCGTTTTATAAACGTTTAAAATTTTATGACGACGATTGGATAGCCAGCCTCCATCTTTTTATAGTCGGCTAAGAAAGATATTTATTACATATTTATACTTTAAAGTAATCTAAATATAAAATATTTGATTGTTCTTCTACTTATTGTGTATCGATAGATTAAATTAACTAGCTATGCCCGCAGTTCCACTCGCGTGGTGTACCGATTTTCTTTATGCACTGAACCCTAATTCTTGTTCTAAAATAAAAGTAACGTAAATTACTCCTCATAACATCACCTAAATGCTATGCCACTGAGCTTTCCGTTAAAATTAGTCAACCCGATTCAGAGATTAGCTGGAACAAACAGACAAACAAAACTATACACTTCAATTCTATTTATTTCTATAGATATAAAACCTAATTACGAATAAATTGATGGATAGAAAATGTCTGCTCAGCCTTATATGACAAAAAAGATTACGAACTGATCTAAAACGAAAAACATTTCAATACACATTTCTCAGAAATCATAAATACACTTAAGGTCAAAACGTAGCAGTTATTAAATTTGTAAATAGTTCGGTCCATTTCGAATCGTAACTACGAAAGTTCTTAGAAGCAATGGATCCCTGCCAACCTTTCCCCGTACGTCGCTTTATGAGTCACGAAACCTTTCGTCATATTATACGTGACTAACCTTGCTATGTGACAATGTGCCGTAGGATTGAATATTACCTTTTCTTTCCCATAAAATATGCCCATATATATAATAATAATAATAATAATAATAATAAACGCTAGACACTCAACGGCCCCCATTAGGATAATTATATCCTGTGTCGGGGGTCCGGAAACATTCACAATGAGAAGGACAAACACAACCAGACCGGAAAACATGCCTGTACGAATAATACAAACATCTGCTCCGAGCGGAATCGAACCCGCAACCGTCGAGGCTTAAGGCAGACTCGCTACCCACAACGCCACAACGGTGTCTGTATATATACCTATTGTTACTTCTTCTTCGTCCTAGCATTATTCCCGGTATTTTATTTTACTCAGGGTCTGCTTATTACTCTTATCCGGATTTGACAGGTTACTAGTTTTTACACGAAGCGATTGTCATCTGACCTCCGCAACCCTAAGGGCGAACCAGTAACTCATTGGAGTTAACGATTATTATCAGATGTTATATGATAACAACGGGGACCGACAGCTTAACGTGCTCTCCGTAGCACGGTGGGAAGACCCACACGGACAAACGCCCAGACCTAGAACAAACAAAGTTAACAAACATCTGACCGAGCGGGAATCGAATCGGCAACCGTCAAGACTAAAGGCAGACTCGCTGCTCACAATGCCACAACGTTGTTTTCTATGTGGTCATATACCTATTATTACTATTAATGCTAAAGCGTTAACATATCCGGCTAGTGACTCTACAAGTCTACAAAATAAACCAACTTGCACCTCGGTTTATACTGAAAACGAGCGACTTATATGAGAGTATAGCTCGTTTTTACGAGCGTAGACGCGCTTATAAGCTCGGTCGAGCCACTACCGGTTCGAGAGTATTTCGCCAGAATGCGCGTACACAGCGCGTCGTGTTCGGCTTTTTGCAGTGGGAAATGAAGTGCGGGTGTAAGCACGTATACCGTAATGCTCTGAAACCGCCCTTAAACCTAACCGTCAAGCTAGTACACGGAGAAAAACTGTATAACTATCCATTCAAGGAGATTTGTGTGATATATTTAAAAAAGTATATTCTTTTGTTAAAATGTCATACTTTCATTAATGTAAAAGTTATGGCTTTTATCTAGCATACTAGTAAAAATACCGCACAAATGAAAATTTATGATAAAACACGCCACTGCCGTATCCAAGCTCTGAAAATTGCATAATATCTATCCATCCATTTCATAGTTAGTGAGAAATACAAATCGTCTGCAAAAAGATAATCGTGTTGCTCACGAAGTTCCTTATCGCGCGTTGTGAAAGGGGGCTAGACGGAAAAATTCTTACGAAAAGTTGTCACGACACTTTTTGCTATAGTAAGCTATTGTAAGCTGTGCGGCGTCGCATGTTTCTCTGTCTGTCTCTCTCTCTCTTATAGAAAGCAAGCCAGATATTTTCATTTCTATTTCGCATTGAACAGTGTGGTGTCGCGACGATTATTTTTGTTGAGTGTATACAGGTTTTTTGTAAATAATAAATAATGTTAATAATAAAAAAATATTATTATAACTTAAAAAAATAAAATTTTATTACAATTCCTTCACTAATTAATCGAAAGGAACTTCGTTCCATCCGGGTGTCCCTTGACACCTCTCAAGTTTTTTAGTTAATTTTTCGAAAATATATTCAATGCACAACTCGGCAGATATGTAAAATTGTGTAAGAGTACTTAGATAATCATACAATTCTTAATTTATAATCACTACATAGTATAAAACAAAGTCGCCTTCTCTGTCCCCCTATATCCCTATTTATGCTTAAATCTTTAAAATTACGCAACGGATTTTGATGCGGTTTTTTTAATAGATAGAGTGATTGAAGAGGAAAGTTTATATGTCTAATAACATCCATTAAATAGTGGAAAAATACTGTTATTTTTGAGGTTTCTAATGTGATGTCGTAAATAATTAATTTTTTTTTCGCTAACATCGCAACAAACGCAGTCTGAACCCTACGAGATTTATCAAAATAATATATTTAATACCCGTGCGAAGCCGGAGCGGGATGCTAGTAATGTATAAAATAAAAAAAAGATGTGAAAGTTCACACGCGGTAGAATGGAAACTCTGCATATTTTGGTTAGTTTGCACGTCTTGAATGAAACTATGCAGTATACGTATATGCAGCCGGGTTCACTCACTGGTAAAAATTCAGTTAGTTAAGTGACATTAAGCACTGTCAGTATAGAGATGGGCGAACGGTTAAGTATCTTCCGGCACGGTCAGTATATCGATGAGTGACTGGTTAAGTAGCTTCAGGCGTGGTCGTTATATGGATGGGTGACATGTTAAGTAGCTTCAGACGCGGGCAGTACATGGATGGGTGACCGTGTAGTTATCAGCTTGAGAATCGATAACATTGAAAAAGAAAGAAGTTTCATTTTAAAATTAATTAAATACGTTTTTCTAAAACTGATATACTCTTGCAACAATTCAATATAATATCATAGTGATACATATCGTCTGCCATTTCATCAGGATAGCGAGACGTACTATTTACATTTTATTGAATTCGGAATTTTATTTTTGCCTTGTCATGAGTTCCCATCATGGTTAGCTATTTGAGAAACCCTTCGTCACTATCTAAATTCTTTATATCAGGTTATCTTTATATCTCAGGTAATGGCGTTACAATATTATAACAGACATAGTAGTAAATATATCTATAAAGAGAATAAAATTGTTTTCTCTGTTTGTAATGTCAAAATTTCAGCATTTCACTAACACCATATGAAATTATAGACAGTGCTAGCAGTAACAAAAAAAACAATCTTCAAAACAACTTCAACCTTTCTTTTAAATGTGGTGACAACGCGAGTGAAGCCGCAGGCGTAGCTGCTATGTAGATATAGTATAATAACAGTCACGGTGCCGTGGTGTCTTAAACATAAATGGGCCAGTGTTAGTAAAGACGTTAAATGAGTATTACACTCTCCCTATCCTAACAAAGTCCAGTGGCAGTATTTGTATTGCTTTATGAAACAAAGGTCATAAACATAGCCTTACTTTATATTATAGAAAGACCCATCCATACAGGTAAAATATTAATTGTGGAAAACTCGCTGGTGCTCCTTTTGTAAATTTAATGTTCACGAAATGAAAACCTATTCACACGCTAACTTTATTTGATTATATTGCAAGCTTATAATAAATAAATACAATAAATAAACGCTGCACTCTCAACAGCTCCCATTAGGACGATGATATCTTGTGTCGGGGGTCCGGAAACACATACAAGAATTTGTCCTTGACAACTACACCCAGACCGGAAAATATGCTTGAATCGTCAATAAAAACATATTATGCTTCGAGCGGGAATCGAACCCACGACCTTTTGCGTTTAAGGCAGTTTCGCTTTCGTTTCCGCTGCGCGACAACGTCGTCAAATGATGATGCTTATGATGCTAACTTCATTCGATTATGTTGCATGGTTTTGTTGCGTTCATGTTGAATCTAAGAAGGAGCTCCAGCTCTATGGTTGTGGCGTATTGGTAGCGCCGAAGTCTGCCTTTAGCCTCAACGGTTGCGGGTTAAATTCCTGCCCGGGCAGATCTTAGAAATATCTGTTTCAGTCTGGGGGTTTGTCTTTGTGGGTCTCCCCACAGTAACTCGGAGAGCGAGTTGATTTGTCGTTCCCGGTTATTATCATTTAAAATCTGATAATAATCGTTAACCCTTGATAAGTAGCTTGCTCATATTCAATGAGTTACTGGTTCGCCCTTAGGGTTGCGGAGGTCAGATAGCAATCGCTCCGTGTAAAAACTAATAACTGGTCAAATCCGGATAAGAGTAATAAGCTAAAAAATAAAAAATATAAAATACCGGGAAAAATGCCAGGAAGAAGATGGTCTATGGTAATAAATCTTATCTTAAACTCAATTTTCTAACAATTATTATTATCGTGAAGTCAGACTGTTTAATTGTTCTCAACCTATCAAACAAATGAAAACAGCATGAACGGGTAATCCAAGTTGGAGTTTACGATCACGTTTTAATGTTAAAACACTAGCAAGTCCATTAGTCAGGCAGGCTCTCGTTTGAGAGCCGTTTTATAGCCAAAACAAATCATGAATCACTGCCAAAATTCTGTGACGCCGGCTCCAGGAAGTTGGCGGTTTCGCATTAGCTTCAGTGCTTACTATATAAAAGAAATTGCACGATCCTATCTCGATAAGAAGTCGCTTTAATGCAATATAACACCACGATATTGCTAAGTTATAAAGAAGTTTTAATGCTACCACATTTTTATTAACTTGCTTCTTCATCTGTTTGTTCGAATTGATTTTTAACTTACTTTCCTATAAAGATTATATATAAAAGATTGAAAACTTTAAACATTCATTTTAACTGAATGATAATTCAAAATTACGTCACCGCCTGATGCTTTGTAGTAACCGTAACTTGCAGACGCTTGTAGGCGCTACTAAGAATGGCCTGAGCGTGTTTCCTTTTTACCCACAAAGAAAGTGAAAGGAAATAAGAAGATGAAAAGGACCGAGATGGTTTGGAGAGTTTGGACTCTAGTGCTCTCTCATTTTGAATGAAATAAGCTTCTACGACACGTCGATATTCTGGGTAAGGATAGTAATTCTGCAGCAAAATTAAACCAAAAATCGCAACCTCTTCTGTGTATAACAAATATTATCAAAGAATTTAAAAAATATCCAGTTTATATACCTATAAACTATATATATATATACAATATATATATACATATATTGTATATATATATATAGTTACACTTTATCTTTACTATAGAAGCATTAAATAAAACAACCTAAAATACCCGCTAAGAAATAATAGAAACCTATTAATTAATACGTCCAACTAAATTACAATCGTACAAACATATTATAAATGAAATACATACAACTAAATATCACTAACTCTTACTAAATAGATTTAAATTACGGCCAAAACTATAATAAGAGAGATAACGTCTGTTACAATAATTTACGAGAATGTGATAAGCCAAATTGTTTATGAATTATATATCATAATCTTAAATGGAAGGAATATTACATAGATGATGGTAAATTGAGATGAGACAATTAGGAAAACTTTACTCACACTTTTGTAGATCCATAAGAAAACTTAGAAACCATCCCTTACTTTGAAAAACTTCAAAAAAAAAAATTCTGAATATCATATAATTATCTAATATATAAAATTCTCGTGTCACAATGTTCGTTCCCATACTCCTCCGAAACGGTTTGACCAATTTTGATGAAATTTTGTGTGCATACCGGGTAGGTATGAGAATCGGTCATCAATCTATTTTTTATACCCCTAAGTGATAAGGGTGGTCGACCCCACATTTTTATTTTTCATTTTTTTGACAAAATTTTTTATTTTTATTTTTTTATAATGGGGTATTAAAAATACATATAACCGTAAATTTTCACCTTTCTACCATCAACCCCGATTTTTTAATAGTGATATTAGTAATTCAATAATTTTCACCAGTGTCACTTCTTTTCACAATTATACTCAGCTGGGGGTACTGCTATCTGGTCCCAGATTTTTTTTCGAGGCAGGACAACGTCTGACGGGCCCGCTAGTATATTATTAAAATTCGAATACTGTTCTGAATGTTAACGAATCCGGTTGGTAGGTACAGAATAGGGGGATGAGTTCGGGTCGGTGAAACCGAATTTTTGAGAATCCAGTACCAGGAAATCGAATATGAGATGTGGCGCTGGTTTTTTTTGTGTAAGAAGGAGCAAACGAGCTCGGACCTCGCTTGATGTTAAGCTATCACCACCGCCCATAAACATCTGCAACACCAGAGGGAATGCAGGTGCTTTGCCGACCTTTAAGGAAAGAATATGCTCTTCTCTTGAAGGTTCGAAGATTGTATCGGTTCGGAAAGACCGCCGGTGATTGTTATAGTAAATCGCGCTGTTGTGGATTTCGAGCTAACGCGCAAACTTGTCTTTTTGAGGTTGGATTGGACTAAGTTAAAGCATTTTCTACCCATTGTGCACTCTCGGCTTTTAAAATGTAAACTAAAATAAGATTAAATATTAAAACTGCTCTTCGTAAGACTAGTGTAATTTGCTTGCGGACTATAAAGTCCTTTATACACTTTCGAGTTGTAATTAGTAACCCTCCTCTGAAATTATGACCAAGGTATCATCTAGAAAATTCTTGAAAAGTTTCGCATAAAAAATGCAAAACTTATAAATATTTAACAAATATCTATATATTCAGAATTATTAACTTACGCAAGACGGGCAGTTATATCAGACAGTTTTATTTAAATGTGTTGTTGTATTTCGTTGATTTCATATCTTTCTTGGGAATCGATAGCAATTTGTCTACAAAATTATTGTGAAGTAATCCCGTCTGTATTAACTTAAAACACGCACATCTAATACTGCGGCACAATAAAGAAATCCATACAGCTATTGACGATTACATTTTGCGTTATTTCATTGGTTTTGTCCTACTGTAGCAAGTTATATTAGTTATTGTATGTTAGTTAAGAAATTTGTTTAAGTTTAGGGCCAAGCCATAACAGTGCAAACATTAAAAATACCCGCCTAATGGTAAGCGGTTGCAGTAGCCTATAGATACACGCAACACAATTATTTATTTATTTATTATTAAGGATTATCAACAGAAGATTCATTATAACAAGACACTACATATTATCTTAAAATTATTTCTAAATGAACTTCCAATTACTGGTAATCACAGCATGCACAATTGACAGTGATACATATATCTAGATAATTTTAGCCTATTCAAAATAAAATTAAAAAAATGAAATAAAGGTTATATAATTACAAGAAGAAAAAATATATGAATATGTGTATATAAAATAGAAATCGTGATTAAGTAAATTGTAACATTAAAATTCAAATGACATTCCTTTTTAAAATTACAATAGTGTCACAGGCGCATGACCTATAAAAGATATAGAAAGAGAGAGAAAGAAAAAGAAATAGGAGGAGCCCACTGAGGATTCACGCTCACATACGAAATACAAACATACTCTAACTTTTGGTCGTACTTTACCAATAAATTTAAAGCTATTAAAGGCTAAATTAAATCAAAAACTAAGCATTTAGAAACTTATCTCTATCTATATTTGCTTATCTAGATTAAAAATCGCGACCTTCGTTTAGTTTCCAGCGACGTTCATAGCCGGGTGAACTCATTGCTCGTTTATCGACAGGGTAAAGCAACTTTAGGTGCGTTCAGAGTCTGAATGGGGGACCCGATCCATACATAGTAACACTTCAACCAAGCATCTTCGTACTTCGGAGGGCAGGTAAAAAGTCAGCCCAGGTGTAATCTTCGAAAATTAAATTATCGACTGGACAATTCAAATCAGAGGCCAATACAGGCGATGTCACAACTTTGACGATAAAATAGAGAACGAGTTCCCATTTTCCAACCACTGGCCCATTTCCGTTTTAAAAATAATACTGCTAAAAACTTGCGAATAAAAGATATGAACAAAAATTACATAAACCAAAAATTAAACTTTAAGAATGATACTAGCATAATTCGCCCAACGATTATTTTCTCCTTTTCGGGATTATTTAATTCATCAAATTTGTATGTATCAAAAAACTTAATTTTTAAATCATATTGTAGAAGTAGAGCCATGCTCAATGCTCATCCCAGTACAAATAGCCTGGCTCGACCGGTGAAGTACTACCTACTCTTTACTTTTTATTTTTTCATACTATCAAAACATACATGTTATACAACAAAGCATAATGTCATACAAAATCAAGCTTTGCTAACAATCACAAGGTATATTTACATTGTACGTGCTGCCAACTTGCATTGTAAACAGTATCCGTGCGTCTTTGCTGTGATACTGGCTAATTAATATCGCCCAGCCTGTACCAGCTTGATAAATATCATACTGCGACTTGAAACACTGGTATTATAAACCTAGTTTAATAAGCCAGGCCTAGTCTGACTTTTCTCAATGAATTGTTTCTATCAGAAGCAATTATTTATCAGATAAAATCGCGAAGGAGAAAGTTCTTTGAAAGTTATTTTGTTATTGATGATTCTTAACTTTTAATTTTATTGATTATTTACAAACTATGAGTTACGAGTTTGTCTTTTAATGTCTTTTGAGTAGTCTTAGCATGTGCTTTAGCGTTTGTTGAAAGGTAAATTTTTTAAAATTTAATCCAACATTTTCTATCTACTGACATACTCCATAATTGTACGGTATTAAAAACAGTAATACTGCGTTGAATCCCAAATAAAACTTCATGATGATATATAAAAAACAATAATGTAGCTTAATTAATAACATGTAGGATAATTTTTATCCCGGAAAAATGTTCGGATCCTGTGGTGCTATCAAACGACGTGTTACTAGACGTTTTAACTTGTAGTTTGTTATAGATGTGGCTTATGAAACATTATTAAAACACATATATTTATTACATTTCTTTAAGGAGCCAACTCTACGTTCATCCTAGACGAAGTTGCGGTCAGATGCTAGTCATCTATAATTACGAATACAAGTAAACAAAAGACCCTTAAATACAGAAACACGAATGCAAATATCCATTACTACAATGAAGTCGTTGAGAAACGGCGGAATCATAAAACGAACATAAAACTGTTTGCCCATAGCGTTTCCAGTTGTAAAATTACTCAATTTCCTTCCATTAATTGAGTCATTTGTGTTTTGAATGATTATTGATTTCGCTTTCATTATCAAATCAAATTATCGAACAATGTTCTTTATAAACATTTACGAGTTTATTAGAAATTGTACTTCCAATTAATTATACTTATATTAATAACATTTAAATTTATGCGGATTATAACTGGTATAAAAAAACCCACTACAACCAAGTAACGATAAATCGCTACAGATAAAACTTCTAAAAACAGAAGTTATGATCATATTTAAGGACAAGAAAATATGTGATTAAATGTTGACCAGGCTAAAAAAAAAAATTATAACGCATCGCACGCCTTTAGGGATAGATTGCCTCCCATTTATGCTTAAGGAGCAATCACGAAGTATCTATTTATAGTTCTAAATGTTATAACAAAAGTGTTATACAACATACAGAATAATTAAGTTTCTTATAAGATTTTCCACTCGAAATAGCGTATACAAGTTTCTCTTTACTGTAAATAACTAAAAGACTTGAAAAGTAAAACCAGCTTGAAATTCCCCAAGGAGAATTAATAGCTTTGCACCTTACGATGCACTTCTCACACAAACTTCACAAACTCCGTACCGCCTAGTCACGCATCTTCGATAAATTACAAAAAAGAATTACCTAAGAGAAAAATAGGTGAAATTCATAATGAGGAAACTTCGGATGACTAATTTAGATATTCAAATTGTGTTCATTTTATCGATGTTTCGCGCGCTTGAATAAATGAGGGGGGAACGGTGTCAAAATGACGAGATCAGATTTGATGTTATGTTTAGTGTTGATTTAGTTTAGTATAATTTATTAATTGAGTAGATATTACGGTTTAATAGTTTATTATGCTTTCTTGGCTCGCGTGGTCTACAGACTTCTTACTTAAGTTTTCTTTTCGGTCCGTGTAATGGACCTCTAATTATTCTAAAATATAATTAGTTAGCTCTACATAGTTTATATTTATTCAATAAAACGCTGTTATTCTGATTTTACAACCAAACAGGTTGATTATGTATATAACTAGCTGAGCCCTCGGCTCCGTTCGCGTGGTGTACCGATTTTTCTTTCTTGCAAGAATCCTAATTCTTTTTCTAAAATAAATGTCTAGCCATTTCAGAGATTAGCCGGAACATACAGACAGACAAAAATTTAAAAAAATAATGTACCGTAATAATATACTTTCATACGCATTAGTGAAAATCTTTTAATTTGAAATTACAAACAGACACTTCAATTTTATTTATTTGAATAGATATGTATTCATACATGATTATACGTTAAAATTACCGCTTTTTGTATTATGGATGAAAGATATCACAGTGCTAAATATTACACTATCACATAGGTGGTATAGTTTTAAAAGATCATTAAAGTCCATCATCAAACATCACATCTTCCTTTTTAGGGTTCCGTAGCCAAATGGCTAAAACGGAACCCTTATAGTTTCGTCATGTCCGTCTGTCCGTCCGTCCGTCTGTCCGTCCGTATGTCACAGTCATTTTACTCGGAGACCATTGACTCTATCTATACGAAATTTACTAATTAGGTGTATTCCATGAACCGCACAAGGATTTTGTAATAAAATCTTAATATATATATGAATTAAGGGTAGCAGTCCATACATGTAACTGACGATTGAAAAAAAAATTTCAACGTATGGCAATGTGTGAGATATCTTTGGATAGTTCTTTTAAAATGATAACGAGGTTTGATTTTGAGTTTTTTCATTACGCCAGTAGTTGTTGAGATATTATCTCCTAAAGTCGTAAAAATCGTGTCCCCCTCTAACTTTTGAACTATGGGATTTAAAATTCTGGAAAAATTTGAGCTTGTAGAATACCACATGAACTTTCATCCACATTTAGTTTGAAGAAGATAGGTCTATAAATTTAAGAGATATATAAGTTTTTCCCATAACTTTGTTTTTCATATTACTTTTAATAATTACTATGAAATTACCAACTTATTTTTGCGGTCGGTTTTAATTCGTTATTATTTTTAAAACCGTTAAGATTCTTCATAACCTTACCATCACCCATTTACTGTACACCCTGTTTTCTCGATTTATCCAAGGCATTTTAATTACGATATCTTATGGCAGAAATTAAAACTCACTGGCATGCCTGAAGAGATCAACAGGATTTTTAAGTTTTGGTATAAGAATCAGGTTACTGTTGTGCGATGGTCAGAGAGCTACTCAAGGTCTTACAGGTTGGAATGTGGGGTGAGGCAGGGTGGCCTGACCTCACCCAAGTGGTTTAATCTGTATGTGAATGCTCTAATACAGACGCTCAGTAGCACTCGTGTCGGATGTCATATTGACGGAGTCTGTTTTAATAACATTAGTTACGCAAACGACATGGTTCTGCTGAGTGCATCTGTCTGTGGGTTAGCAAAACTGCTAAGTCTTTGTGAGAACTATTTCAAACGTCATGGCTTAGTCTATAACTGTAAGAAAAGCGAATGCATGGTCTTTCAGGCCAGGGGAAAATCGATTCCATCTATTGTACCTGCTATCAAGTTACACGAGGTTCCACTAAAGAGAGTTGAATGCTTTAAATATCTTGGCCATGTAGTATTCTATGACTTGAAAGACAATGCAGATATTGAGAGAGAACGCAGGGCTTTGTCTGTTAGGGCAAATATGATTGTTCGCAGGTTTGCTCGTTGCTCAATGCCAGTCAAAATAACGCTTTTCAGAGCTTACTGCACCACATTTTACCCTAGCAGCGTGTGGGCAAACTATACGCGGAAATAGTACAACGCCCTGCGTGTACAATATAAAAATGCTTTCAGGATGCTAATGGGTATGCCTCGTTTTTGTAGTGCATCGGGGATGTTTCCCGAGGCGGTGTGGACTGTTTTTATACCATTATGCGAAAGCGGTGCACATCGTTGTTGCGCAGGATTCGTTCCAGCTCAAGTGGCGTCCTGAGAGCATTTGTTAATAGATTCGATTGTTTGTATGTGAACCACTGCTGTGAACCACTGCTGAACCAGCACTGATTCACGTGCTGACAAATTAATCCTGTCTTAGGTTAAATAAGTTTTAGAAATTACTAATAAATAGGCGTAAGATACTTGTATTACTAACAACATATGATCCATTGTTGACCGAAATAAAGTTATTATTATATATATTATTATATAACCATGCTGCGGAACCCTTTAGTTTCAACTGTGCGTGGTCCACAACGCACTTGACTGCTAATTTTTTTAAAGTTGTTCTAGCAAGTTACATACCTAAAATGAATTTAATATCCTCGGATTTCTGCACGAAATGAAACTAAGCAAGTAAATCACTTATTAAGCCACACTAATACGCGCGAAGCCGCGAACTCGTCTAGTTAATAATAAACCTGCATAAGCTGGGAAACTCCATTTGAACGCGTTACAAGTGTCGCGAGTGTTACGCGAGAAATTGCAACTTATACATTCAGGCGTTACCGAGTTAGCTTGTCACAAAAACTTAGAGCGTACGAAACTTGCTTCTGCGAGCCAAGAATTCCGAAACGCCCGGGGCGTATTGCGCTGTCTCTAGATATTACTAGATTTCGTTCTATATTTCAGCCACTGTATGAATTTTAAACTAATCTAAAGCGAGTACGTAATTTTCTTATTATCACCAATACGATTACAGAAATGCAATTACCATTATTAACAGGATTAGACGCTTATAT
Source organism: Hestina assimilis (assembly GCA_023373885.1). Classification (NCBI taxonomy): domain Eukaryota; kingdom Metazoa; phylum Arthropoda; class Insecta; order Lepidoptera; family Nymphalidae; genus Hestina; species Hestina assimilis. Next base: position 7,877,945 of record CM041747.1, on the reverse strand, counting down.
TCAAAATTACAACTAATAGGTATAAATAGCTAAAGATATTATATTACTTTTCAAAAAAAATACGGCTACGGCTGTGCTGGCCTTACTAACTAATCTCGCTCTAAATGTGTTAGGCTGACAACTAAGATAAAATTGATTATTTATTCATCATCAGCCCTTCGCTGTCCACTGCTGGACATAGGCCTCTCCAAATGCACGCCACTGAGCACGATCCTCGGCCACTCTCATCCAGTTCTTGACAGCCCTACGAAGATCATCGCTCCACCTAATCTGAGGACGTCCTACACTACGTTTACCGTTTTATTATTTATTATTCTCTGATAATTACGTTAATGCTTTTGACGTAGGAAGTTACTAGGATATATGTTATTGAAAAAATTCACACTGTATGTACCATTTACATACAGTGTGAATTTTTCGCAAAGGCTACAAAGACTGACGTAGCATAATATGTCTTTTCATATTGTATAAAACTATCGCAGAATATCGAACGTTTACAAAATAATACCGCACGTATAAAACCTAATGCTACGAACTATTTGTACAAGTTTAAACAGCTATTAGCGAAATAGCTGTAAAGTGTCAGTTTTTAGTTGAATTTGACGTGCCGTTATGACTCGACAATTCAAAGGAATATCGTTTCGATTTCTGGCATTTAATTTTGTAATAATGCTTCAAGATTTCGTTTTTATCATTATTGAGTTCTTATTAAGAACTCTATACCAATTAATATTTATTTCTAGACTAACAAGTTATTATATACATTTTTTAAGTATTTTGAATAATATCGACTTAATAAAGAAAAGAAATTATGAAACCGCGGGTTAAAGGCTAGTGCTATTTTATGATAGTGTTATGCGAGACGCGCACGTGATGCAAACTAAATTAAAGTATCGTTTGCCACATGCAAATGCAGTATGTTACTTGTGTTCCAACGGAATATAAATGTTTTGTACGACTCTCATGGAATTTCAAAAGGAAAATTATGATATATGAAACGTTTTGTTCCAGTCGAGACAACTAATCTTTCAATAATGACAAGAACAAAACACAATGAGTCTCATTTCAATTCCCTTTTTTATTTTATAGTTTTACTTTTTTTATTTGACTATGTCGGCAAGCAAGCATACGACCCACACGATGGCATGCTGTTGCCGTAGCCTATGAGCGCTTGCAACACCATACATTTGTAGGTGTTAGTCACGCGTTGCCAACCTCGAGATTATGGTTTTTAAATCTTAAATTTCACTAGCTACAGTTTCCATCAAACTGAAACACTTAATAACAGTGCAACATTTCAAAAATAAAGATAAGATTATAGTTAAATTTACGCAAAATAATTTTATCTTATTTTTTTAATTAATTAAAAATTGATATGTCATACATCACGCCTGTGCATTTATTTTTGACAGCATTATACAAGAAATTTATGGAGGAAACCAGATTTAAATTTATACACAAAAAAATCTTGTGAATGTTCACACGTTGAACTCGTGCCCGAAACAAAGGTATGATACGACTCAAACGTTTTGGCAAAGCCGCCGGATAAGTGGCAATCTCGGAACAGCATTATGCAAGAAACGTACATGATACAAACTGAATTAAAGCGTTGTTTGCACGCGGAAATTGTGTTTTAAAACTTTCGAGGGAAACGTATTACTGCCTGTTTGGGGCTTGAATGCCAAAGAAATTAAAGAAGTTTTAACTAATAGAGATTGGAGTGTTGATGCATTTTACAATCACGGCTTAATGGAAGCTAACGCACTTTTGAGAACAATCCCCGCTTGGGTTCTATTTTTTGTAATGGATATACTAATATTTGGTCAATTTTCTGTGCTTGCGCTTTGGTGTATGTGTTTTGTTTATGCGTAAATAGCTAATTTATTAGTCTGGTGATAATTATAGCATAAATATAAATGCAATTTATAGTTTAAGGATATTTGGGATTAGATATAACGTTTTACAACCAACAAATTATATCCAATTTAATATACCTTTTGGTTTTATAGATTTATGGAAAAATTAAATACTTGCATGTATGTTCAAATATATTTTAAGGAATAAGTCTTATATAGTTACTGAAAAACACAAAAATATTACGATGTCTTTTTAGCCGTAGCAAAAAAAAAAATATCTCACTTTGACGCCCAGCACTTTGGAATTTCTTGATTCAGTGATACGGTAGGTGAGAAAACAGAACTATTGTAATATTTTTGTCAAAGTTTAAAATATTATCAGTTAAAAAAAATCAAAGATACCTCCATTCCATACATTTCAAAACTGCAATAATGGCGAGTCTTTGACGGCGACGATATATCGTTGTCGTCTCAACCGATGAAAAACGCCATCATTAAGCCTTACGAACAATCAGTTCCTATCTATTATTCTTAGTATATGCCAAAAATACATGAAAAAAAAAATATTAAACCTTATTGTCTTTAAATATCTTCATCATTACTATTTTTCGATAAAAATAGCGTTTATATATTAAAAAAATTAACTGAGCAAAGAGCTCACGTAATTGCTATCGCATTACGCACCTCATTAAAATAAAAGGCTTCAATTTTATAACGATCAAATCCGTTTTTTACTTAAAGGTCAAAATAAAATTTAAAAATGTTGGATAGTGTAGCAGTAATATTTTGTTTTTCGATTTAAAGATTTTATTACGACAAAACTAGTCCTGAATCCATTGTTCATTCATCATACGTATGAAATTATTCGTAGCTGAAACCGTAGCCCATTGCTACGTAATTGTAGAATGTAGCTGTCTACGACATATCGTCAAGCGAAATTTAATACATATATAATGTGTCTCATGGGTTCAAATGTCATTTCGTCAAATGAATGCTTCCAACAAGGCGAACCCACGGGTGAGGACGTCATCAGTAATGGAAGGAACGCTATAACTATAATTATAGTAGCCACACGATGATATGGGCCCGTCTCAACGTGCGAAACAAGGGACTGCATCTTTATTGGGTAAGACAACGTGATGTCTGTGTTATTTTTTAAAATAAAAGTATAATAATATAATCTCCCAATATAACAAAACCTATAGAACTATTTAAGCATCCAAAATAAACTTTAGATATAATAATAATTTTTTTTTTTCATTATTCCAAATTATTCCTAAAATTAATTTATCAAATGATTGTTAGCTCCTACAAGCTTTGCATGTTACGTACACTTACTATTGGAGCTGCAACAATTTATGTTACCTTATCCATGCTTTATATGTTATGTAATGCTGTATTTCTGTTATGAATAGTAAATAAATAACAATTTTGCTAGAACATAGTTTCTATGTAGCTATTCATTGGCGTTGTGTTATGGTGCTTAAAAAATATCTCGATATATGAAATGTCTTATTAGTACATCATCCACGTGGGATATATTTTATTCACACTATAATACTTAAATGGTATTATGATATATTTGCGGTACATAAATGAAAATTTACGTACTGCCATATTATTGTTTATAGCGCACTCGACACGATTAATATTACCTTCTAAAAGATGTATACAGTGGATCCAATGTATCCTTCAATATATTTATCCTACTTTCTATAACTTTTGAACCTAATATCTCAACAATTACTGACTTTAAAATCAAAACTCTTTATTATTTTTAAATATCTATGCAGAAATGTAAATAAATATCTATCCGCTCACGATACCATCCGTTGATTTTTTTTCCAATTTTCAGCTACATAATAATATGGACTACCCTTAATTTATATATATTTTATTATTTCACTACAAGATTGTGTAACGGGTCATAGAATACACCTATTTACTAAATTTCGTATAGATAGAGCCGAATAAAATAACTGTGACATACGGACGGACAGATGGATATGACAAGAATTATAAGGGTTCCGTTTTTGATATTGTCTTCGGAACCCTAAAAATATAATCAATATTGGGTTTAAGGTGATATATATATAACCTTACCTTTCTGTAAGCTAAATATTAAAACACAAAGGTTGTTAATCGTCACGCAAACATGTTTAACCTGTGTTTATTTATACCGGGAAGTGTAATTGTTTAAGCGAGTGTTTACCCGCTCAGAGCGTTTTGTTTTTGTGACAGCGGGACTAGGCTTTGAATAATATCTAGATTGCTATGGTGACTGAGCGCACTTAGTGCACACGCAACGTGAGAGGGCTCATTATGCTTTCATTATAGATAAGCTTTGTAACTTTGTATTAAAAACATTATTGTGAAATGGATGTATTTATTATGTCTAGTACTTTAACTTTAACCTTACCTATTAACCTTAACACAGGTTATTTATATAATATAGGTTCATACGTTTCATCAATGTATACTATATAATATATACCATGTTTTTTTTATTTGGAAAGTAGAACAGATAAGTATGGTGAGTGGAAATAAAGTCCAAATGCGAAGGCGGCGAACAGAGTTGCGGAATGTAATCGCGTTACATGTAAGAACAATAAAATGTAACTTGTAAAATCAGAAAAATATACTTATTCCTTATTATTATTACTTATTTCTTAACGACGGTGCCTTTTTTCAAAGCTAATAAACTACTGTATACCACACATATAAATATCTCCAACTACGTATCTCTTGCTATGCGTTTTAATGTAGCAACATTTTCATCTACGTACTAGTACTAGGGACACATCTATCTTAAATATGAAAAATATTTAATTTTATTTTTTACATCATGACGGTTGGCAAACAAGTATACAGTGATGCTAAGCAGTCACCGCAACCTATGAACGCTTGCGATACTTGAAGTATCACAAGCACGTTGTCAACCCAAGGAACAAGAAGGACGGGATGAGAAGGGAAAAAAAGAAGGGAACAGAGGGGGTGGGAGATTGGCTCCGGCGCTGTCACTCCTCGCACGAAACGCAACAGTAACTAATGATACTGTTACTTGACGCTGATTTTCTGTAAGTACTACCCGTACTTCCGCGGTCGAGCCGGCTCTTTTGTGCTGAGAGAAGCATAGGTCCAATATCGTAATTTTTTTTTGATCGAGCATACGGTAGTTACTGTATTCATATTCACCAGCAACCCTGGAGGTATCACCGATTATTGCCTTCCGAGATGAGAGGTCGGGAAAAGGATAAATAAAAAGAGGGCTGAACGGCATTCATGATCATCGAACGAAAGGCACTAAACGAGAATGTTGTTTAAGTAGTCAATGTCTTCGTCCTAGCATTATTCCCGGTATTTTATTTACTAGAGTCTGCTTATTACTCTTATCCGGATTTGACAGGTAACTAGTTTTTACACGGAGCGATTGCCATCTGACCTCTGCAACCCTAAGGGCGAACCAATAACTCATTGGATAAGAGCAATTTACTAATCAAGAGTTAACGATTATTATCACCCGACTAGAAATATTTTCATGTTCCTTAGAAGGACCGGACCGGGCATGCCCGATCTAGACCAGATAAGGTATGTAACGCAGAAGATTTGTCTGGACCCGATCAGGAAAACCTTATCGGGTCCAGATTAGGAATTCCTGATCGGGTCCGGATGAGATTTTTCTGATGGGGTCCAAATCAACCATCTGCATAACATACCTTGCCTGATCCAAATCGAGTATGCCCAGTCCGTTCATTTTAAAAACATTTCTGAAAATATATTCTTGAAAAATTGTTTAATAAAAAGAATAGTTATAAATTGATATTATAAATATTGTTACGGGCTGGGGTTCGGTGATTTGGAAACAAACACCTGATGGCTCTAAATAAGACTTTATTGAGGTCTAGATTACACACAGAAATTTACAAATCACAGATCAAAACGCAGGTCAATCACAGTCCAAAAGAATAGCCGAGGTCACTAATTATCGCACTTGTTCACTGGTATCACTTGTAGTGTCTTCGCTTGTTGCTCAGAACTGAATGACTCAGTCGACGCGCCGGGCCGCTTATATACGCGGACACGGGTTCGAGAGCTCCGTCCGCGGAACGCTATTCTACATGTTTCGAGAATACATCTTTCTCGAACCCGCGCGGCAGTCGTAGAAATAAACAAAAGGAGTAGCAAGCGATTTTGAACCTTATGCCCCTGTGATAAGGTTCTCCGTAACAATATGTTATTTAATATATTATTATATTTATTTCCATCTATTTTATTATGTATCTATTATTTATTTTGATTTTACTTTAAATATCAATTATTTTTATATTATTTTTTTTATTGGTAAATTATTATACACAGCAAAAAAAAATATTTTTTTATCTAGTTAGTTTAGTCCACTAGTTCGTATTTTATATACAATACACTGAGTAAATGTCTAGATATAAGTTTATAGTACTTGATGCCACTTTTTGTTTAACACACAATATACCTATTCATTATTCTTCAACTTACTGTTAAGGTGATTCACTCTTTGTATTGAATTTATTTAATCTTTACAATATTTACATTAATAAACTAATCGACATACAATTTTTAAGCAATATAAAAATATAATTAGTAATACATTAAATAAATGCTTTTTATGACAAAAAATTCTTTATCACTTCACAGATTATACACCGATGTACGTCTTCTTTCAACGAAGAACACTGTGACTGTGAACAAGTTCCGACAAGTTGCTTTGTGACGTCACGCGCTGTCGCTTTTATATATACACACCATTATGTTGTATTTATATTAATATTTTGGTATTTTTTTATTTATTGAACGCAATTCAATGTTAGTTTATATATAATGCACAACACACTTAGATATCTGGATATCTATTTATTTTTGATACACATATTTTTGTTATATTATCTGGTCCTGATCCAGTATGCCTTACCATACTTAGTTATATTTAACATCGGGCTATCCTTATCTGGTCCAGACCTAGTCCTGATCTAGTATGCCTTACCATACTTGGTTATATTTAACATCGGGCTATCCTTATCTAGTCCAGACCTGGTCCTGATCTAGTATGCCTTACCATACTTGGTTATATTTTTACATCAGGGCTATCCTTATCTGGTCCAGACCTGGTCCTGATCTAGTATGCCTTGCACTGTACTTGGCTATATTTAACATCGGGCTATCCTTATCTGGTCCAGACCTGGTCCTGATCTAGTATGCCTTACCATACTTGGTTATATTTTACATCGGACTATCCTTATCTGGTCCAGACCTGGTCCTGATCTAGTATGCCTTACCGTACTTGGTTATATTTAACATCGGGCTATCCTTATCTGGTCCAGATCTGGTCCTGATCCAGTATGCCTTACAATACTTGATTATATTTTACATCAGGCTATCCTTATCTGGTCTAGACCTGGTCCTGATCTAGTATGCCTTACCGTACTTGGCTATATTTAACATCGGGTTATCCTTATCTGGTCCAGACCTGGTCCTGATCTAGTATCCCTTACCATACTTGGTTATATTTTACATCGGGCTATCCTTATATGGTCCAGACCTGGTCCTGATCTAGTATGCCCTTACCGTACTTGGTTATATTTAACATCAGACTATCCTTATCTGGTCCAGATCTGGTCCTGATCCAGTATGCCTTACAATACTTGATTATATTTTACATCAGGCTATCCTTATCTAGACCAGACCTGGTCCTGATAGGGCTTGCCGGATCTGGCATGCCTCATTATATCCTGATCCGGTCCAGATACATGATCTGGTTAAGCCTAACTTTTTTTCTAGTCGGGCAGATGCTATGTGATAACCACGATAAGGCACGGTGGGGAGACCATTTTTTTTTTTTTTTACATGGAGAAATGCAGTTACGCACTCGAGCGCCGGGTGTAATGGCGCAGGAGGTGTGTGGACTCGGAGCCGAGCTCCCCTACCCACTAAAACTCCAAGGTCCCATCTAGCGCCATAGTGGGACGTCGTGGGGTCATACAACCGCGACGCCCCGGCGCTTGCCCCGAGGGCCCACCGGTGGCGGCAACCTACTGCCGCCATATATACATACACTACATACTAATACATATATACCAATACATACCACCGCGCGCGAACGCGCCAGGCCTTTTGGCCCCCACCTTGAGCGGCACCATACTGCCGCCATACATACATACTAATACATACTATACACATATAAAATACTCCACGGCACTTTCGCGCCCCTCCGATCGGGACCGGAAGGCCCCAGCAAACCCAACCAAGGGAGCCCTGGGTCCTAGGGCTCCCCCTGCCGAGACTAACTTTTTAATGAGGTTGTTTCCCTCTACGACCGACCGTCGTTATTTTTAAAGAGGTTTTCTTCCTCTACCGCCCGACCGGGGCTGAAGGCCCCGGTTAAGCACACCTCCGGTATCGCAGGAGCCGCTCGCAGTCCATTCTGATAAGCAGAAAAGTACCGGAGCGACCCATACGACACCACCCTCCTAGGCGCGGTCTGACGTAAAACGCCCCACGCCCGTACCGCCTGACCCTGTTAGCTTCACCGGGCAGTCGAAGGTGCCACCTGCACAATCGACTCCCGGCTACTGAGCCCCCCGGCATGACAAGCCCAGGGTACTGCAGAGTTTGACCTCTGCGGTTGGGGATACGGTGGGCAGACCATTTTTTTTTTTGTTTACTTGGGGAAATGCATTTACGCACCCCCGCGCCGGGACAGATGGTAAAAGGGGCGCGGGGAGTGTGGGACTCGAGGCCATGTGCAATGTCTTTATAGGACCTGGCCGCCATACCCACTAAAACCCCAAGGTCCCATCTAGCGCCATAGTGGGACGTCGCGGGATCACCGTAGCATTCAACCGCGACGCCCCGACGCTTGCCCCGAGGGGCCCTCCTGGGGCGGCAACATAGTGCCGCCATAGATACTTATAATTACATACAAATACTTATATACCAATATATACACCGCCGCGCGCGAACGCGCCAGGCCTTTCGGCCTCCGCCTTGGGCGGCAATATAGTGCCGCCATAAATACATAACATACGGTGGGGAGACCAACACTGACAAACGCCAAGACCGAAACAGAAATTTTAACAAAGCCCGAGCGGGAATCGAACCCGCGACCGTTGAGACAAAAGGCAGACTCGCTACCCACAACGCCACAACGGTGTCTGTTTAAGTAATTAATGTAATGTTATAAATTATTTTAGGATCACGATTTTCATAATATATACATAATTACATAATATAGGTAATCTATATTAACAATGTATATGAAATATAATATTTATATATGAAATATAAATGAAAATATTTTCCACCCCGATAAAAGTAATATCAAAATCTGATATAAATGCATCTTCTATCGATCTATATATCTATAATATCAATCTATATATCGATCGATATATCTATAAATTATTATAAAAAATTTGTATTTTATATATTTATTTTAATTTAATTGTATTAATCTTTAGTTATAACGATGTTTTGATAACGAAATGAAACTGAAATTGAAACCATTTGCAATAATTAAAATATTTACGATTATTACATGATCAAACATTTTGATTGAGAATAAGAAAAACGCTTTAAATTTGAACGTAATTGTTTAGTAAGAAAGTAAAAATAAACTTGGTCGTTAAGAATAAAAATAAACTTGATCATTAAACGAATTCTAAGAATAAAATTTAATAGCAAAAAATGTCTTAGTCTCGATTTAAAAGGAAATTCTTGTACTTTTTCAAGGCTGACAAGTTAGGGGCTTAGCCTTGGGTGAAATATTTTGGAGTCCAATGGTATTATGATATACGAGCGATTACTTAGGGCAAGAGTAACTACTAGAAATGGCATCAACATTTTATTATAAGAAACAATTATATACTCTCATATGCTATGTATATATGTATAACCTCTGATATAAAATCGAGTAGGAGCTCAGACGCGGTAAAGTGAAACTGTGTATTCTGGTTAATTTGTAAGAGTGTAAGATGAATACACTATACAGGTGATAAAGAGAGAGAGAAAGAGCATCGATCGTCAATTTTTTATTGCTTGAAGTAGGAAAAAACAAAACAGTGAGAGATAGATAATTTGCAGTACTTAATTTAACATTTAAGTAAAATAGAAATTGTTAAATTCAATATAAAATAAATATTTTTATTTGAGATGAAGGATAGAAAAACTGTTTATCTCTTTCTCGCACAGCCTAAACCCAATAAATACATTTATAGTTGTCTTTTTTTCGTTTCATAAAATCCAATTCACACCGTCCCATTCTAGCAATGTACTCTACTCTGTGGATCGCAAATGAAAATTTACGCACGGTCATATTGTTGTTTATCGCGCACTCGACACGATTACCGGTTCGCGCTTCCTAAACGCGATCTCTGGGACGTGACACCCATAAACCTGGATCATATAATATATATTTAGGGCAATTGAGTTTTCTTTATCTTATATAAAATGAAATAACCTGGAAAAAACATGGCTATACTTTCCCCGTTTCATTCCCTTAATTTTGCCGTTTTTATATTTTTACCTCCTTGTATCAGAGTTTATATTTAATAAGATACACGATTCGGTTTTTTGACACATTTTTTTTATTTTACAAGTTGGCAAACAAGCATACGGCCCACCTGACGGTAAGTGGGCGCCGTAGCGTATGAGCGCTTGCAGCACCATTAGTAGGTGCCACTCACGCGTTGCCAACATCGAGATATTAGTTCTTAAATCTCCTCTGCCCAGTAATTTCACTAGCGTACAGTGCTCTTCAAACCGGAACACAGTAATGCCTAAGCACTACTATTTGGCGGCAGAATATTTGACACTACGATGGTACCTACCTAGCCGGCCTCTTGCAACAAAATACTTACCACCAGTGTGCACTGGTGCAATAATCTCTGCTGTGACAGAGGTTATCCCAACAGCGGGCGATGGGGTCGTCACATCCCGACGCCGTAGTAGTTTTTACTCTTATAGTGAAATATATTATGAAGATTTAACAATCTTATTAACGATAGTTGTTGTTTTATTCATTAAAAAAAACTTTTTATCATAGAAAGCAATTTTTATTTGAATGTCTTGTTATAATTTGCTAATGGACTGCTAGCCGTAATCGAATGACAGTAATAAAAACGTGACCTTATAAAATTTTATTATTTATGAAGCACATAAAACATCTCAATAATCAAGTAACCAATATTTTATGTAGAACCTAAATATTGAAGTATATGTAAGTGTCTCGAATAATAGAATCGTAAAGCGAAAACAGAAAACATCAGTCAACATTGTAAGTCGGCTGAAGCTCTTTTATTGCTCAATAAAATATACATACATGTAAGACTCAATTTTCGCCACGACCTTAAATTTTAACACTTTTTTTATCACGATTACATTTTGTTAAATGAAATCAAGTATAAGTAAGTAAATTTATATACATACATATAATATGAAAAACCCTAACCAATAATTAATTATTGAAGTCGTTAAATTTTTATTTCGGCTTTAATATAAAGCAACGCCACAGGTCGCGGGTTCGATTCCCACTCGGAGCATAATATGTTTGCTTTGACCATGCAAACATATTTTCCGGTCTGGGTGTGTTTGTCCTTGTCCTTGTATGTGTTTCCAGACCCCCGACACAGAATATTACTCTCCTGCCGTATGGGGGCCGTTGAGTGTGCAGCGTTTAAAAAAAAAAAAGCTCCTGTGAAATTCATATAATTAAAATAAATAATTTGTCGTTATTTCTATTATACTATACATCATACTTCTAAATACCAGTATCATGGTTTAATACGTTTAAATCCCTAAGTATATAAGCCGTTATAAAATGAGCGCATTGTCGACTCGCTCGCGCCGCTTTACGACCAATAACTGGTTTAATAACTCCTACAGTAAAATGTTTTTATGTTCGCAACCGAGCAACCCTACGCACACCGACTTATACGACGCGCCTTACAAACACCAGTCTCATCCAACGCGCCCCCGCAATGTCTCACTTACAATACAAAATACGGTTACAAGTATGCCTCGTAAAATCTTTCTCGACATCGGCTCTAAGCAATTGATCATAATTTTTTTATGAATAATTTCGTTTTGATTATAAAACTGTTTTTTTATATCACGAATTCAAGTCGTTGAAAGGTCTAAGTCAAACAACATACCTAAGAGCAATTTGTAACAAACACAAGTTAAAAATTACTAAAGTAATGGACGCTTCTAAGCACCAGCAAGATAAAATCCCTTCTATAAATTTCCCGAGAAAATTTAAAAGTAACAAGCGAAGAAATGAGAATCGTACGATTTTTGGCAAGTTCGCAGACACCGACAAAGTCGACGGCGATTTAATAGAACGTATTTAAGTTTGGCCATTCAAAAAACCAGAAATTTAAAAGGAAACGCCGTTCATAAGTTTGATCGGGAGCCAAAAATAATCCGTACCTGAAAGGTTCGCAATTCACCTCTCTTGGCACGGCTTCTTAAACTGTCCCGGGTGAGACCATAATGTATATACGTCAGGGCGCGGGACGCTTTTAGGTCGTCCTCAAACCAAACGTATAGTCAGCCATTGAAAGTGAGCGACCTTTACGCAATTATTCTACACATATACTTTTTCGATCACATCTAACCAACTATACGTTAGTAGGCTGACGTATTAATATAGCACGTCATTACAACCTACAGTGTATTGTCATACTGTAATCGAAAAATGCCATTTATTTTCACATTTCAGCTCAGAGTGAACCTGCTCACATTCGGCAGCTGATTATACGTTCGTTTGCGCGCGGCCTTACTCACCTCCGCTAATATCTGAGTACGAATAGATATTGCTTGAGCTCATATACTATTAATAAATTATTACACAGGCACATGTAATTACCAACTATTACTAATGACAATATTAACAGTCACATTGATATTAAAAAAAATATATGAATATGAAGCTTTACATACCTATCGCTGATATATTATTAATCAGAAAATGAAATAAAGTATGTTTATAAAAGGAAAAATACTTAGAGAAGAAGGGAGTACTGTTTCAAATTTATTCTCGTTAGCTATTACTATCGCGAAACAGGATCTACCGGCCAAGTTTAATTAAATATAGTCATTAAAAATATTTATAACGCCGCCGTCGACTTTTGCATTTTTATGGTATTTCGCGAGATACTGGACTCTCGCCGAATGAGAATATAAACGTAATTAAAACGTCCCTTTAACATTATAATTTCGTAGATTTATATTCACGGGCATTTATTATCATAAAGTTTATAAATTAACTCAGAAATTGCAGTTAATAACACGAGGTATAGGTGTTCTGCCTGCCTTAAAGATTTATTTAAAATGAAGGTAAATAAAATTAGTCTTCAACCAACTGCAATCACCTTGTACGCTTAATCCTAAACTTCTCGGTAGCTATACATCATAATCAATAATATAGTGTTTCATAGAACTCCAATATAAATTTGGTGATAATCTCATAAAGAACTCGGGGGATATAACACGAAATTCCTCAAAGTAATTAACCGCAATCACCCATATTGTTTTGATTACTTACAACGCTGGCGGTTGACGTCAATCGGATTAACTATAAACAAGTATATTATAAAAACTATATAACTTTTTCTTTTATATTAGCAGAACTAAGTTATAAACTGTCAAGATAAGTCATCTTTACTACCAAGTTCGGACAAAGGCACGTACGAAATGCCGTTTAGTAGATACATACGGTATCTAGCCAAAACATTATTACCTTTCCAACTTTCCTCACAAAATAACGTAGCACAATATATCATCTGATAGCCGACGTCATGTATTTCACATTTAAATCTCACCTTACCGGTCACGGAGTGGTTGTAAATCGTCATATTGTCCGTGTGGCGATCTTCCAAAAGTTTTCAGCACAGTTTTTGGGTACCTAGGGAAAATATGGTAGGTGTAAATAATATTCGTATTCCATTTTTAAATGAATAATATTCTTAGTGTATTTAGTAGTAGTAAAAGTATGCTCCTCCCAACAGAAATGGTCCGACTCTTCCGGGAAGTAGTACAGTGTGTTAACTTATTAATTATTTATGTTACATTCAATTACATGGATTTAATATTGATTATTTATTACATTCTTATTTTGACTCGGTTCGCTACTTTTAACTAAGCAGCTAATTTTTATTTTGACTCAGTTAGTTTTCAATTTGATTCGGTAAAGAGTTATTGATTTAAATCTTAACAGAAATACGAATAAGAGGGGGTAAACGATATAAGAAGGGAATTTGATTCGGGAACGTAGGCAACTAGACAGTATGCATTGACCTTTCATGAACAGTGGTCGGAAACTAATTTCGTTTAACACATATTTAAGAATCAGTTACTGGATATAGAATTAAGAATTGTAAGATTAAATAAATATACAATCGGACGACGAACAGATGTTTCCCTCTCCCATCCTTTCTGTTCCCTTCATCTTTCCCTCCTCACCCCTTCCCTTCCCATCGCTTGAGTTTCAAGCTTGTATGTCATGTTATGAAATAAAAAAACTTTACGTGTAAAAATATGTCCATTTAGTTCATTCAGCTAGCATATTATGATAACTGTTTGCTATTTTGCTTGTATAGCAGTTGCTAGTATTTTATGTGGTTCTTTTTAATTTGTGGCGTAAGAATAATTATATTCTATATATAATAATGAGAGACGTTTCCTCTGACAGTCTGTGATCGCTATCCTGATTATAACATTAGATAGTAATTATTACTAGAGAAAATAATAATAATTTCTCATGAATTGGAAATGAAATTAATATAGACACGATATAAATAGAAAAGAATGCGACGACGATAAAAAAATGCCTTAAAAAATTATACAATCAAATCTAAATTACTTTTAGTCTTCACTATTCATATTATTTTTTTTCTTTCAACTCTTTCTACGATCAATGAGAGTTTTAAGGTTTTGCTGCCTTGATTGATTGCGGGCAGAATGATGTAATACGTGTCAAGTAATTCGCCTTTGAACAGAATAATGTTTCAGGGTTCTGATATAAGTTACCAGTTAATTGCTTTACCATTATACATTAATTTGTGACACCGTTTTGGCATGTTGGTAGCGAGTCTGCCTTTAGCCTTGATGGTTACGGGTTCGATGCACGCTCGGGCAGATGTTTGTTTTAATATTATAAATATGTATTTCAGTCTGAACGTTTGGCCCTATGCGTCTCCCCACTGTTCCTTGGAGAGCACGTTAAGCTATTGATACCGGTTATAACATCTGATTATAATCTTTAACTCTTGATAGGTAATTTGCTGTTATCCAATGGGTTACTGGTTCGGGTTTAGAGTTACGAAGGTCAGTTGGCAATCGATCTATGTAAAAACTAGTAACCTATTAAATTATAAGAAAGACCTGTAAAAGAATAATAAGCAAGCAAACCCTGACCAAAATACCGGGATAAATGCCAGGAAGAAGACATTAGACAAGAAGAATCAATATTTAAATAAACTGTCAAGTCTTACACATAATCCATCTCATATTTACTACTACATTCAAACAAAACAACCATACATCATTTACTATCGAAACCCGTCAAAGCCTCAACACTGTAAACGCGACCCCAGCATCCCCGTGGACTAGTCGTGGACAGAGCGCTTACCAAACCCGCAGCAACGTCCATTACAACCAGTCACAATTAATCCTCGAAACCGTCTACAATGGCGAGTGAACGCGATCCGAATCCCGTGTAACCAACTATTTATCGTGTTTCGAAATCGGGACACCGTGGCCACGTGATCGACACATTAATTGCCTTGCTTTAATTATGTAGATTGATCGCCTAATGCCCTAATGTATACTTGATTGATTGTTTTAAAAATGTATGACCATTTGTGGATACTTAATACGAAGATGCTTGATATTTGTAATATAATCTATGCATGGAATTTTGGTTTTGGCCATTCAATCACAAAACATACATTTGACAAATATTTGAAATTTGATTTTATTTAAAAGGTCATAATACAAAGTCTTGTATCAAAATTCGTGAAGAACAAAATGTAAGGATTTGAGCATTTCAGAAAATTGACCCTTAACTTTTCACACCGTCGGCAAATATTACAAGAATGAAGGGTCGAATTTCAAACAATAACGTGGTCGCTTTGTTTGCCGCTGGTGGTCATCTGCCAACTTATAATGGTCACTCTGTTATTTCCTCGGCAGTTATTGACAGTTTCTTGGCAAGGCTCGTTTTAATTAAGAACTCGTTTTTTTCAGCCTGTCTGTCAGAATGTCTGACGGCCGAGCATTGGAAATATAGGGGAAAAGAAGATATTTTGTACCATATACCATATTATAAAATTAATAATAAAGAGAATCATATAAAATTAGTAGAAATCATCAGTATTTCCGGCTAATCAATCTCGATGTCTTGCGTTTTATTCGAGCGCCCACAATCAAAAGGTCCAATCCCTTTGTCCCTATACATTTTCTTCCTAAGAGTAAGCAAAACGCATGTGACGATAATGGTGTAGACTTGATATCAGTTGTTTACAAAGCCGTGGAATGAAGCATTAATTGCTCGTTTTATAAATTCTTCTAATGGCCCGAATATTTATGGTCTGTATTAAATCGTGAATTTTATTACTATTTTCCTTTATTATATTTTACTTTCAATTAGTCTATTAACGGTTATATTTAATTATTTATAAAAGACAAAGAGGTACATAATTATTATTGAACGTGTCGTTTCAAAAAATTCCAACGTATATTCTTTTTGTAACACTCTGACTGCACAAAATCGTTGTCAAATGTTTTTTATACTTCGTAATTTATATAACCATTGTCTACATATCGTGCGACTGTTAACAACATCAGTTGAATGCATTTATTACTGACCAGTTGGAAAAAAACCATTACGGAAAGTTGGAATCGATTTAATTTTGCAACGCTTATTGAAATTAAATTTCTGATTGTATACTTTTATTAGTTTTGAACTCTTCTTTGGATCATTTCTTTGTACATGCTATGACTTTATATAAAACTCTGAATTAAAAATCTATTACGTTTAATCCAAAAGTCTATACAGCTTTTTAATTATTTTCAAAAATATAAATTACATAACAGTCACATTGCTAGTCAGCTTGAAATAAGCAGGAATCCTTATATCTTTCGCGTTTTTCCTTCTTATATACGAAAGAAGTGTGCGAAACTCAATATTGAATAGCTTATTCATCGCGTTTCACTGCATTCACTTTGTTAACTATTCGGCTGAAAGGTGGTTGGAGCACGGTTCCGTTTAAACAGTTCAATTATATTATAATACAAGCATAAAATATATTTCTCCTAGCACCTTTCCATTGAAACATACGACGTTACTACGGAATAGCTTGTGTGGTTTATAACTTGTGTTTATGTGTGTCTCATTTTTAACATTTAATGTATTAAAGAAAAATAAGTGCATGAATATGTCATTCATGCAAGATGCAAGATGCGAAAAATCACACAATTTACAAACTTATTATTAACTTAATACAAAATATATATAAAAACAAAATATTATTTTTATAGCCATTGAAAATAATTTAATTTACAAATATTTGTAAATACATAATTGTTTTACAAATCAACCCTTAAATATGTATATTAATCAAAATTGATGGCTTGTTTAGTTTACTTAATAAAGTGTTGCACGCTGAGATAACCATTTATCACAAAGCTTTTATAGAATATATTAACTGAATGTTTTAATAATATTTTTTTGCCCATGGACTAAATAATATTACTATTTTTATAATGGGTGAATAAAAAATAAGAAAACTAAGTACATAAAAAAATAATAAAATAATAACCAATCAAGTGAGTTGTGGATCACGCGATAAAGTAATATACAAATTACAAAATCTAATATATCTACCAAAAAAACAGATAATAATTTAAAGTTACAATAAATAATTACATACATGTCTGTAGCGAACGTCTTAGTATACGCGGGATGCTGAAACGAGAGGCGGTTTGCATCCAGAGTACCTAGTTGGATAGTCCGACTACTATAAAGTATTGAAAGTAGCATTGCATGTGAAATTCAACTTAATCTAACTCGTATCTTAAATTCTAAACACGTATATAAAGATCGCCTAACATTATCGTGAATGCAAAATAACCCCAACTCGTTTGAATATTTATTTATTAATACACAACATCATCAATGCACTGCAGGTAGGGTTTACATGCCCGCCTTGTGCTCGCCTACCACTGTACGTTGGTGAAAAACTCGTGAAGTGACTAGTCGTCACTCACGTTTTGAAGATAGCCGGAGTATAACCAGTTGCATCATAAAGGTCATGGGCGGTGGTAATCGATTAACATTAAATGAGCAATCAAAATCTAATCTAATCTATATTAAAAGATGTTAATCTTTTTAATTTATCAGAATCGTCGCTATTCCATTACGCATTACTACTATTGGAAACTAAAATTATATTCGGTTTTGTAACACAAAAAATATCAGCATCAAACTTTAACCAAACGATAAATCAACGCCAACATTATCTTCAACCCTTTAAACTTTACATTTGGCAAGCATACTATTCGTGAACAATCAGTCAAAGCTAAACTAAAGTGCAAACCGCGCTGGCTAGACACCGGCTCGTAATGGCTGTTCATTTTTCACAAGGCTGTGTACCGATGACAGTACATTCATCCAACTATTGTCCCAACGTGTTCTGGCACGGCTGAGGAATATAAAATTTGGATAATGCCAGGTATTCGCCTTTATTATCATGAGAAAAGCTATCCGTATTTATGGGGCTATTGTGTTTGATACGAATAACATTTGTGTTCTCTTTTAAAAGAAAATTTTATTAAATATTTATTATCCATTTCTAGCATTTTTAGCCGGTTTCAAATCATAAAAATTTCTTGACATACACATAACGGATTTATATATATAATGGCGTTGCTTAGGGCAACCCAAAATAAGAACCTAATATTCGTATTTTTTTTCTTATGTAACGACACCTACATACACATATTCATACGTATTTCAAATTCAAACTCAAAATATTACATTTAGGTGTTTCAATTTTGTTGTAGCTACGTATATTAAAGGAAAAAATAAACTTGGAAAATGACTTCAAATAATGAAAACTCATTAGCCAAGGCCTAAAGTAATCAATATGCTTGTAAATATACACCCAAGTCTTTCAGACGTGACCCAAACATTTATCACTCGCCTGTCTTCAAAAAAAAGCCGACAATCTAATGAACAGTTCGCGTATTTCCGTCCAAATTACCAGAGACAATTTGATACATTTTTTTCGTAACAACCTTTGTGTGCCAAAACTGCCACAGGATGTTTGTGGTCTGGTAGACGGTTGTAATTAAATCGTCGCTTGCCAAGAATCCGCGCTACACGTGTTGCGGGCTTGTATTGAGTCAGCGTACATTTTTATAAACCAGACACGTATTCCTGTAACTTATTTTATTAATAAAACCGATTGTCACCATCTCAAGAAGTATCGCAAAAGCTAAAATAATGAAGTAAGTAAATAAGGGTACGGAAATGTATCGAATTCTATTGTATTGAAATGAAAAACTAATTCAAAACATTTCCATTTGCATTTTTTGGTTTACACAATATGAATCTTTTGAATGAATCGTTTGCTTTACTTGAAACGCAAGATAATTCTGTTTTATAAGTCATTTCCATTTATTTTTATTCGTTATTGTGCGGATTTCTGCGGATGGACACTGCGGATTTCACAGTACATAATCGTTAAATTAATAGAGAAAATATATTTCTTAATATTTAGTATCAAAATGTTTGTACATAATATGATACAGAAAACAATAAAGTACACGGGATTTGAGGGCTAAAGTAACTAAGTACATAAAGTAAAGCTTACAACCCACACATAGAACTTAAATTTACTTTGTAAGTCAAAAACTATTATCAAGTTAACTAAAATCACATCCAAGTACTACAATCACAATTAGTTTACTTAAAAGTTAAACAAGTAGCAGATAAACCGTATGTTCGTTAATTTATAACGGCAACACAAGTTTAATTTTAATTAAAGAGAACTTGTGTCGCAAGACTGGATGCTGTACGCGTTGTATCCTATTTGTCGAGACTAATGACCGGCCGTGGCTATCCTCGCCGTAGTAATATCTGGTATGGTTTTCTTCTACATTTCGTATTATTAAATAATATTTTCTTGTATTAAAATAATGATTTTCCTTTCTTTTAATAGCAGCAAAAGTAGCCAAATAAAAGACTCGTGATGTTAAGCTGTCACCGTAGACTGTATTTACTTTACTTGTAACGTCAGAGATATTACCATTTGGTGTTAGCTGAAAAGAGGATATAAAGGGAGGTAGTAAGAGGAAGAAAAAGATGACAGAGATGATTAGGAGTTTGGGATCCCGGCGCCCACAGTTATCAATCAACACGGAGCATTAAAATTACTTCCCGACGTTATTAGCTATATGTTGTATTCACATTATCTTATTTAATTATAATTAGAAAGTACAATATTGGATAAAAAGTTTTATGATAACTAACAGAATGGAATTCTACGAAGGTATGGTAAAGAAGTAATGAATAGATTAAAAAGTGTAACTTTTCCTTCCCGCTAACATCCCAAGCCTATTGCTAATGCCAAGCCCTGAGACGGATTCAACTTGAGCCACGCGCAGGCTGCCAACCTTTACCGGTCGGGTCGATAGACCAAGTGACGCTGTCGAGGCCACTAGGGCCAATAATAATAGACACTCCGAGAAAAAAAGGGTAAAAAATATAAATACATTTTCTTGTCTTGTTATGAATATAACATTTAATATTAAATAATTATAATGTACAGCTGCAAATAAGGGGCGACGCAAAAACGTAGTCGAAGATACATCCTTTGTTAGTGAAGTGCCTGTCAACAGCAGGTTCGTAGAGGCTGGTACTCGACAGAACTAACTAATAAATTAATAATTTAATTGTATATGAAGACGTTTACTCATAGGATGTATTATGTAGTATTTATTATTCCATAGTTAAGTGGATATGACAAAGGTACTGGAGGAACCGGGCTTATAAACACACGTATTTATAACGATAATAGAGTCATGCTTCTTCCTGCACAAAAAAAAATCCACTCTCTAAGTTTCTACTTAGTAGGTAGGGTTCGTGCTAAGATGTATCTTAGCTGGCTATAGTTGGCTGGCTGATAGTTGGACGGACAGCTGAATCTTAATAATAGCGGTCCGTTGGCAACCTTTGGGTATGGAACCCTAAAAATGTCATTAAATTAGTTTATATAATCAAGCTCTAAATGTTGACAAATTGTCATACAAGTGCTTTGAACACAATGGAGAATTACAACCAAAGTTGAGTTTATAATGAAGTAATTATCTGAACAATATTAAGTGAGGCGACATTAATCAACCGGGCAGTCCATTAGTGGTTGCACAAAAGAGTTGAGACAATCAATATAATCGCGCTACCGCGAAAAGCTATAGCTCACTTCAGTTCTGTAGGACGACCATGCTTTGTACTGATTATAAAAACAATGAACTTTTAGTAAAAATTCTATTGCGATTCTATCTAATTCAGGTAGTAAAGGCATAGTGACGTAAATATAAATATATTTGTCATGGTATGTAATAGCGATGCAACTCCGTTTAGGTCGTCATTTGAATCACAATAAGAGTTCATGGTACGCCCTTTGATTCGCTCAATTTAACTCGCTGATTACAATTTAAAATGTTGCAATTTATTTTTATATATTTTTTCGATTTCAATTTGATTTGTTTACTAATGGTGTTGCTTATAGGCTAAGGCAACCCTTCGGCTACCGCATACCATCAGGTGGGCCGTATGGTTGCTTGCCAAGGCTTCTTAATCAAAAATGACACATTTGAAATTCGATATATAAAACATGTCCTTCTAATGCCCTGTAAGAATAATAGTTATAAAACAAACGCTTATTTAAATGAAATCCGTTATTTTAAAATAACGAAAATAAAATTAAGATGTCTTAAATAAAACGGATTTTTCCCAGCTTCATTTATCAATGGTAACCCTACAAACCGTCATCTTCAAGGCAGAATGATAGATGAAACATATTCCGCGCTTTTGAGACGGTGTTGGAGCGGCTGTATCAATTTTGAAGTTAGATTTAATGATACTAAACCTGCTATTATGTAACAAAACATTACATGATATGCTACTTTGAACTTTGTTATCTAAAACGATATCATTTAGGGGCTTTACAACGATAATTATTACTGAATTGATTAGAGTTAGAATTATATACGGAGCCCTACTTGTCTTGATGTTTGTCTGTGTTTTTACAGCAGTCGAAATTTTCACTTAATACATGTAAATATGACCAGTGATGGTCCCCAAACCATATACCTCGTCAAAATATCAATATTGTTTTATTGACAAGACCATACCATGACGTCGTATCAACGAAGTTATTTTTTCCTAGTTCAATAATACTTTTAAAGTTCTAACGTACAACAATAACGACGTTTTGGCGCAGCGGTAGCGAACCTGTCTGAAGCGCTACACGTCGTGGGTTCAATTCCCGCTCGGGGCAGATGTTTGTATTGACCATACAAGCATATTGTCTTCCGGTCTAGGTGTGTTTGTCCTTGTCCTTGTGTATGTTTTCGGACCCCGACACAGAATATGACTATTTATACAAATAATAAAAGTAAATTCACCATTGGAGTATTTTAAAATGGAATGTCTTATATACGTTGTAGGTTACGCTTTTGATTTCGTTAACAAGTAATTGGACAAGACAATTTTTACAAAGACCGAAAAAACAGCGCACTTTGTATGCAACAGTGGCGTGCATTGGTTTTTGCAGTAGGAAGGCAATTTCACTGTCAATATATGCTACATTGTATACTGGATGCAAATAAGCAATACCATTTCAACCCACACGAATGTCATTTCGAGAAAAACGCGTTTGAAAGTTTTGAAGAACTTGTTTTATATGATTTTTTTTCTGTATTGGTCAAGTTTTTGGCAATTTCAGATTTATGTAAGTTATTCAAAAAATAAGTATACAAACTGCATATTTCGTATATAATATAACCCAAAACGTTTAAAAATACATAAATGGCATGATTGAAATAATGGCTTTTTTAGAAGTTTTAAAGCTTAAAATCCTACAAATATTGAAGAAAAATGTTCTTCATTCATTTACCAACACTTCTCCATATATAACTCAGTTTTTTCAATTTTTGTGGGTTGACATGGTATATAATATTTAATGTTAGACATATTTTTCGATATCTAGCATATATAATAGTAGTAATAGAGGCATGTTCCTCCCAGCACAAATGGTTCGGTTCTACCATGGAGGTACTACCCTCTCACAACAAATCTTGCGTAAAATAACAGTATCTGTACGTAATGTGGCGTTTCGTGTGATAACGTGCGATGCGCCAGAGGCCAATCTCCCACTCTTCTGTTCTCTACTTTTTCTCCTTCTCATTCCTTCTCTCCTATCCCTTGGGTTGGCAGCGCGCATGTCATACGTCAAGTATTGCAAGCGCTCATAGGTTACGGTGACTACTTACCATCAGGCGGACCGCATGCCTGTCGCCAACCTTCACGAAAAAGTAAATAATACAGTGGGATTTGAATAAAACATCGGAATTTTGCTAGAATTTATTTATTAAAATAAATAAAATTAGGAATGTTCGAGAAGTGAAAAAATTTATAATATTAAAAGTGCAATTTACATAAATGAATTTAATATATGTAGAGAATATAAGGTGAAATTGTTTATTCATTATACTTCTAACTACTTAATAATATCTTTAATACTTGTAATCTCACTCTGTTTAATATTTTGTTTCTTTTATACATTGATATATTTAATTACGAATAATTTCTTTAGGTTTTATATTATGTACTATCTCAGAAAGTATGATTTCTGTGAAAAGTCAGTGTAATTAAAGTTACTCCATTTAATTAATTTTAGTACGTCAAGAATATAGTTCTCCTCACACGCTCGAAATCATTAGATATGCAGTGCAGATTGAAGTATATCCAATACATGTCTAAGAATATCTTCCAAGGCATCCAAGGTATTTTTCTAGATATTTCAGTACCAACACTGTTATGGCGTTGTGGGTAGCGAGTTTCCCTTTAGCCTTGACGGTTACGGGTTCGATTACAGACATTTGAAATGATCTTACAAATATCTGTTTTGGGTCTGGACGTTTGTCTTTGTGGGGCTCCCCACTGTGCCTCGGAGAGCACGTTAAGCTGTCGATCACGTAGTAACCTGTCAAAACCGGACATGAGTACTTGTAGACCCTGGGTACATACTCGTATAATACCGGGAATAATGGTAGGAAGACGATTTTAGTACCTTCACCGTCTCCACCGCTTTTTAACCTTTATGTTAATGATACTTATAGATAAATAACCACAAAAAGAAGCATCGCTAGAATACATTAAAATTATCAAAATAATTATGAAAACTTTTGAAAATAATCATTTACATATCAAGATAATAAATATATTTGTTTGTTTTTATGTAAATGGTGTGCAATAATCATATTCCATCTATCAACATATCTATGATTTTATACAAATGCAAGACAAATTTTATCACACAAAAGATTCTTAAAAATGTATAGATATTTTATTTCGTTAGTTTCACAACGTTTTTTTACACTTCTATATTACAAATAATATATATTTTCATTAAAGAAAATATTGTTTGTAACGAAATTGTACCACAATTTCTGATGATGACTAATGGTGCATTGGTGATGACGATTATCATTATGGTCTTAAGATTTCGTGACCCGGAAATAAAAATAACTAATAACCCTTAGTTTTGGTATTACGTTACTAAATTTGTAAGATATGCAAAAATATGGTAAGTCTTTAATGTTTATTTATTTTTATTTTTTTATTCAAAAATGGGTAAGCTCTTGACCTCCATCGAGCGCGAAAGCATAGATGAGGTCTACGTTGGAGCGAGCTTACTCATGAGAAGCCTATGTACTCGCACCTTGAAGAGGTTCAGGTTGTATGCGTTCGGAAATACAGACGCCGGAAGAGCATTCCAGTCCCTGGCCGTGCGCATTATGAATGACGAACGAAAGCGCATAGTTCGGATATTAGGTATGTCGACCAGATATGGATGGTACCCCGCAGTGCGCCTGGTATCCCGATAGGAAAACGGCGATGGCGGTATACGTTGATGGAGCTCATCAGCACACTCCCCGAAGTAGAGTCTATAGAACACCGACAGACAAGCGACTTTACGACGGTGACAAAGACTATGCAGTGTGTTTTCAACTAGCCTTTTGTCACCAATTAGTTGTTAATATACTGCAATATATGCAGCACGTTTTTTTTTTTCTAAGAGCCATAGTGGATCCGATCTAAAAGATCCAGATTTATATCCTTCATAAATATTATAATGATATATGGTTATGAAACCGTCAATGATAGAAGGGCCGACTCGTTATAGTGAGAGTTGCGGATCCTGACCTATAGTTATTGTTGTACCCACTGTAGCAAGTAATCACATGAAAAAGCATTCTTAAAAAAATTGATGTCCCACAAGGTTCCATACTTTCTCCAACGCTGTTTCTGCTGCATAAGACCCATCCATATATATTGCGATTCAATTAAGAATAGGAGTGAAAAATCCTCCATCTTGAACTGGGTTGGTCAAAGAACAAACAAATATATTTTGTATTAAGGTATTTCAAAAATTCAGTTCTTTATTTATTTTATGCTTTAGTTTTTTGCTAATGATACTTTTACTTGGTTGTCAATAATTCAAGATGGCGGATTTTTCACTGCTATTCTTATTTGTAACGCATTATAAATGACATGGTGTCTATTGTTGACATTCATTTCTATGCAACGACACTATTGGGAATGTATTTATCAATCATCCAAAAATCCAATTAAAAATCCCTCGTTCCATTAAATAAGAAAGGCTTCAAAAAACCCCATTTAATGTGGCGCAACAATTCTAGAACAATTTATGCACGTAATAATACAATATTCTATGATCAACATATGCTTTTTTTAAGTTTATAAATAAGGCATTCTTGTCAAGGTATTCAAATAGTAAATGATTATATATTCGTCCTTATTCACAAGGTGTTAAAGACTATTTTCCTCTCGTTATCCGTGAAGTGTAACACAGCGGCTATCGCATTCATCATATGCTTTCTACCCGCGTAGTCGCTCGACATGAGATACGCCATTACAACGTTCTTTAGATACTCCAAGTTCGCACCCTCCCGTGACTGGATTCTTCTTAGCCTGAAAATGTTATATTTCATTTTAAATTAATAATAATAAACGCAACACACTCAACGCCCCCATTAGGATAGTTATACCCATATGTCGGGGGTCTGGAAACATAAACAACGACAAGAACAAACACACCCACACCGGAACAAATGCCTGCATGGTCAATACAAACATCTGCTCCGAGCGGGAATCGAACCCGCGGTCTGTAGTGGTCAAGGCAGGTACGCCACAAAGCCGTCATTGTTGTTTTTATTGGTGACTTCAATTCCCGCTCAGTGCAATGTTTATATTGACCATTCAGGCATGGTGTGTGTTTTCCGGACCCCCGACACATGGCATTAGTGTCCAAAGGGGGACGCTGAGTGTGCAGTGTGTATTTATTTATCATTATAAGAATAATAAATTAATAAATAATGTTTATTATTTTTGTCACCTGTCAATCTCTTCCTTGAGTGTTCTTATAACTTCTTTGAAGCGTTCCTTCTCTATAGTACCTTCACGTTGACAATCTCTGAAAAAAAAAAATTAAAACTTGAACATATTTGAGAATTAAAATATATACAAAGAATAAAATTTTTAAACATTGTACCCCTTCACTACATAGTATAAAACAAAGTAGCTTTCTCTGTCTCTATATCCCTATGATGTATGCTTAAATCTTTAAAACTATGCAACGGATTTTGATGCAGTTTTTTTTAAAGGATAGAGTGATTGAATAGGAAGGTTTATATCTATCTAATACCTTTAAACGAGTAATTCTTGTATATATAATTGGAAACGGCTACACATATTATCATAAAATTTAGTATGCAGGGGTTTATGCCTCGGGTTCTCGAGGTCCATAAATCAATCTAGCTAGGATTTATTTGTAGAAAATGTGGTTTTGTTCATGTTTTCAGGCAATGAAAACTCCATTACGAGAATATATGACTCTTCCTGACATCTATTGGCGTGTAATAATACTAATATTTGATTTAACGACCAAGCAAGTCAACTAGCAAGATAAACTAAAGCTAATTCAGTAGATGGCGTTTTAAAATATTATTCATATTTCATCATTGTGTAATTCGTATTTAAATAATTATAATTTCCAAAACACGATTTACCAAAAATAAAATATACCGAGCAAAGCTCGGTCACCCAGGTATTGTATATTAACATCCATTAAATAGTGGAGAAATACTGTTATTTTTAAGGTTTCTAATGTGATTTCGTAAATAATTACATTTTTTCCGCTTACATTGCAACAAACGCAAGCTGAACCCTACGAGATTTATCAAAATAATATATTTTATACCCATGCGAAGCTGGAGCCCGAGCGCTAGTATTATATAAACTACTAGTTTTAATATTTTTTTTAATTATATAATGAACTAGCCTCTGCTAGGCTTCATTCATATTGAATTAAAACAAAAGCACTAAAATAAAATAATTACTCGATTTTATAAAAATAAAAGCTTCACGCTTAAAGACCTTAAATAGGATAGTGTTATCCTGTAGGGGTCCGGAAACGTACTCAAGGATAAGAACAAACACAAACCGACCGGAACAAATGTCTGTATGGTCCATACAACATCTGCTCGTGGCGTTTAAGGCAGGTTCGCTACCGCTGCGCCACAACGTCGTCAATTAATGAACATGTTATATATTTATCTATAATTCCACCCCCGAAGGGTCGAAATGGGGGTTCTAAGTTTGTATTAAAATCGTCATTCACGCGGGCGAAGCCGCTGTCAGAAGCTAGTATTGTATAAATACCTAAACTGTCCTTCTAGAACGTGCTTTTCCCGTCTCAGCTGCGTGATGTCGAGGTCCTTACGGGCGAGCTCGTGCGCGTAGTGCAGCATGTGCGGCGGAGCTGATCCGTCCTGGGAAAGTTAAAAGAATTTAAAGGGCCGGAAAATTTTAGTTAATTAATACGTACTGTAGTACTTCATTCAATGAGTGTGAGAGCCTACGAACAGTTGCATTTTTTTATGTTATTAAGTTGGCAAGCAAGAATACGGCTCACCTGATGGTAAGCGGTCGCCATTGCCGACATAAAGTTGAGTGCTTGTCAGAACTCAACAGCATTGCAGACTCGGCGAGTATTAAATCTCCGGAACAAGAAAAACAAGTTGAGCAAAAAGGTACAGACAAAGTAACTATTTCACGTACTAAACGGGTTATCAAGAAATAATAATTTAGTTAGTACTTTGTTTACTTTTTATATAACATAACATTGTCCAGTCTACTGAAAGATCAACGAGAAAAAATAAGCGATTGCTATTGGTCCTTGCTAAGGAAAGTCGTAATGACTTCTACTTTTTCTTTCGTTTCACTCTTTACGCTATCTGTCTCGCTCTTTCAGCTCTTTTATTATGAGTAAATATTTATTTTACCTCCAATTCTCCATCTTGTTTTGCTAATTTTTTGTACAAATTGTGTCCTACTAGTTTGCGATAAAATAACGAAGTTATTATCCTCATTTATTATTTATAGTTTATATATATCGTCTAATATATATTATTAACCATGCATTGTAAAATAAACAATCATGGCTAGTAGAAAGTGTAAAGAGAAACAAAATGTGTCTGGGCTTGTGACGAAAAGATTTTCAAGAAGTGATTGTAAAGCAAATTTTGATAATTTTCCATATTCATTGAAGAAAATCTCGGTAAGTTTATCGTATACAAATTTCGTTATGACCTAACCTATTTTTAAAACAATTCATATAACTTTGTTACTGAAAGCAATTAACTAGCTCTATTCATATTTCATTATTATTTAATTACAATAAATAGCACATTATTATGTAACGAAAAATTTACTTATTTTATTATAAGAGAAATTTAATTATTTTAAGGTCCTACGTTACATTATACCTAATACAAAAATGTTACTTTTGCATTAAATTTTTGAGCTAGCATTTGAAATTATTCCCTGAAATCAAAGGTTTATTAATAACTTAAATTTAAAATGAAAGAGTAAATAAAATCCCTTGTTTTATTTTCTACATATTCATCATAATGTCCGGATAACATAATACAGAAATTTTAAATAGTTTTATTATTCTTACAATCATTGTACTGAACTAATGTATTTTAAGACATAAAATACTTAAGAATTTCAATGGTGATAGAAGTTTATTATATTATGGTAGGTGTCAGTTTATATAGCAGATGATTATCTAATAAAACCAACATCTTTTTAGAAAAATGCCGCAACCATACAATATAATGTTATAAAATAATTTTGAGTGTGTACTGTTTATTTATTTATTTATGTAATTGTATCAATACATAAATTAACATTTGTTTACACCCAATATAACATTGTACAATTTAATACTAACAATATTTACAAATAATTAAAACTACAAATTTTGTCCACAGCAAATGGTGGCAAAAATGCTAGCTCACAAGCTGCATTACATTAACAGTATATACTTTTGTTTCCAGGTGCAGAGAGTGGGTAAAAGTAACAGGAAAAGAACATTTGGCACACTTACCAACTGAGAGATAACACTAAAATAAGTTTATGAGTGGTAAACATTTTAAGGACTGATTTAAAAAAAGAAGGCTATACCATTTCTGTTGCTCAATATTCCACCCTAATCAGATGAGATGAAATTATAAAACAGTTATATCTATTAAAATATTTTACCAATTTTATTTGAATAAAATTTTGGTTTGATTCGATTTGATTTATTTCTCAACATAACAATATATCAATTTATTACTGATTTTGTTTTAGTGGTAAATTGAAATTAAAATAATGACTTAATTTCTTATTAAACAATAACCACTACAACAAAATCAGTAATAAACCCCAAAAAAAAGAAAAAGCTAAGCGCACATCACTATCGATGGAATATTCATCGATATCGATAATTTTTATCGACATAGCACGTCACTAATCACTATGATTTATTGTAATGTTGGTAGAATTGATTGTTTTTTGATAGTTGGTAAGAGAGCGATTCTTTAGGCTGACTATTCACGATGGTCATATTGAATCTATGGGACTCCAGTCTCTTACTTATTTGCTCTGTGACATTGTCACTTTGATATGTTTAATTGTTAATATTAGAACTGTCACTTGTCTCTTGAGTCTTGTCAGTTTTGACAAATGTCAACTGTTGACTTCGTGCTATAGACACCTTTTTTAGCTAACTTTTTTATTTTTTATTTTGTTAATGGCAACACGGTAATTTAAATTATATTAAAATTAATTAAACTATATAGATATTATGTATTTCGTGGTACTTTTTTCATTACTATGTTTTTGTTGTTATTGATTTAGTTTTTCTTCTTATAATTTAATTTTATTGTCTTTTAATGTTTTAAGTTCATGAGTTATTTACTGCTGGCGGGTATGTGGACATGTGTGTGGACTTTTATTGATTGTGGTTGCTTGGTTATAATTTATATTTTTATATATATACACATATATATATTTTTATTTTATATACATTATATTTTATTTATTTTTTAATATTTTATATTACAAATATTATAATTCGGTATATTTTATATTTATTCATATTTTATTATGGCGTTTAACGACAGTACAGATAACGAGTCTTTTGTTTCTATTTCCTCGGATGGCTTGAGCAGTAACAGTAGCTTTCACTCTATTCCTCTCCTTAGTGATAATATTAATTCACACTTTTCCGATTTTCTGAATAATTTTAATGTTATTCACATCAATGCCCAGAGTATTCCAGCACATTATCCTGATATGATATCTTCTTTTCAATCCAAAAATCTACATGCTATTCTAGTTTCTGAAACATGGCTTAAACCTTGCTTACCCTCAATCTCTTACTCGCTTCCAGGATTCAATCTGATTCGTAATGATCGTACAGGAAGAACGGGGGGAGGCGTTGTTATTTATCTTAAATCTCATATTCCCTATTCTATTGTAAGTTCTTCTCAGACTCACAGTGGTGGTGAGCCTGAACATCTCTTTATTGATGTCTCCTTTTCCCATACTAATTTACTTTTAGGCGTATACTACAATCCATCAATGAATATTGATTACTTTTTAAGTTTCGAGAATTTATTAGAGTCATTCACTCCATTGTATGCTCATACGATTATTATGGGTGACTTTAATACTTGCCTGCTTAAAAATGATTCCAGAGCAAGTCGCCTCAAGTCTATTGTTGATGGGACGAACTTAAGCCTTCTACCCCTTTCTGCAACTCACTGCTTTCCTAATTGCATTCCTTCTTTGCTGGACCTAATTATTGTTTCGTCCATTGAGCATGTTGCAAAACATGGTCAATGTGACGCCTATGCCTTTTCACACCACGATCTTATTTTCCTTTCATACAAAATAAAACCGCCAAAAGCAAAATCAAGAATTCTTCTGCAACGTAATTTTGGTGCAATGAGTCTTGAAAAATTACGAAACGATGCTGCCAAAATCGACTGGTTGGAAACTATGAAAGGCAACACAGTCGATGAAAAAATCGAAATTTTTAATTCCTTGCTGATCCAACTTTACGACACCCACGCTCCAATTAGACGAGTGCGCATCAAGCATCATCCAGCGCCTTGGATCACTCCAGAGATTAAAATCTTGCAAGCTAAAAAAAACGCCGCTAAGGCAAAATATAAGGCAAATCCTACACTTCAAAATAAAGAACATTATAGGAAAGTAAGAAATCTTTGTAACAAGCTTTGTAGAGATACACATAGACGGCATATTCATAAATCTGTACTCGAAGATGGTGATACATCTAGAGTGTGGAAGTTTCTTAAATCCTTAGGAGTTGGCAAAGCTAAATTAAATTTAAATCCTAATAATCTAGATCTTAATCAGCTTAACACGCACTTTTCAACACCAGTTACCATTGATGGTATAGTTAAATTAAATACTATTAATCAAATTTATGCTTTATCCACTCCAAATTCTTCGTTATTTTATCTTAGTCAGTTTACTGAATATGATATTAAGAAGAATGTGTTAGCTATACATTCTGATGCCGTTGGTTCCGACTGTATTAGCCGTAAAATGATTGTTCCTATTATTGACTTCCTAGCTCCTACAATCACGCATATCCTTAATAATTCAATTTCTACAAATACTTTTCCAGACTCCTGGAAGGATGGTCAAGTTATTCCACTGCCCAAGAAAACTAATCCATCGTCCTTTAGTGATTATCGTCCCATCTCAATTCTTCCATTTCTATCCAAAGACCTCGAGCGCCTTGTTTATCAACAAATGAATCCTTTCCTAACCAACAATAACCTTTTAAATCCACATCAATCTGGCTTTCGATCTGGGCACAGTACGGCTACCGCATTAGTTAACATTACTGACGATATTAGACTGGCTATGGATAACCAGGAAGTCACAGTTTTAGTATTGCTGGATTTCAGCAATGCGTTCAATACTGTTGATTTTGATTTATTACTGGCTATCTTACGTTCTCTTAATGTATCTCCATCAGTGATCGACTGGTTTCACAGCTATCTGCATGGCCGCAGACAGCGTGTAAGGCTACAGGATTCTTATTCTGACTGGTCTATTATAAATGCCGGTGTACCCAAGGTGGTGTATTATCACCTCTTCTCTTTTCGATTTTTATTAATTCCATAACTGACCATGTTTCTTCTCTCTACCACTTGTATGCCGACGATTTCCAGATTTACTCTCACTCCAAATTAGCTGATCTACCACAAACGATTCTTACTTTAAATTCTGACCTAAATCAAATTCTAAATTGGAGTAACTCGTTTGGATTGAGAGTAAACCCTTTAAAATGCCAAGCTATTGTTATGGGGAGTCCGAAGCTAATTTCTCGGATAGATTTTTCACTTCTACCTTCTATAATATTTAATAAAATTGTAATTCCTTATAGTGACAAATTGAAAAATTTAGGTATAACTTTTGATCGAACACTTTCTTGGACGCCTCAGATTAATGAAGTGAGCAAGAGAATGTTTGCCGCAACTGGATGTATTCGAAGACTTCGTAATCTTTTACCAATTCCCACCAAAATTGCGTTAGCACATAGCATCCTTTTACCAATTCTTGATTATGCTGACATTAGTTATCTTGATCTCAGAGAAGATCAATTTAACAAGCTTGAGCGCATTCAAAATCTTTGCATAAGGTACATATTTGGCCTTCGCAAATATGATCACGTCTCTGAGTTTCGCAATAAGCTCAAATGGCTCCCGATTCGCCTTCGCAGGAATACTCATATTCTTTCTCTTCTCTACTGTATACTGTTCAATGCTAATACTCCTTGCTATCTAAAACGACGTTTCGAATTTTTAACAGACACACATGACCGTAAATTGCGGTGAAATGAAACACTCTTGCTTAAAATTCCTTCTCACACCTCTTCTTTCTACACAGAATCATTCACGGTTCAAGCTGCTCGGCTGTGGAATTCCTTGCCGTTGAATATAAGACGTGCTCAATCTCTTTTTACTTTTAAAAAACTTTTGAAAGACTATTACTTATCCTTGTAATTTCTTGTATTTTCTTGCCTTTATTGTTTTGTCTGTCGTTTTGTATTATTTATGTACTAGTTTATATAGGTATATATATATATATGTATATATATATATATATATATATATATATATATATATATTTATATTTATATTTATTTATTTATATTTATATTTATTTATTTATATATGTATGTATGTTAAATCTATTTATTTATTTTATCTATATATATATATATATATATATATATATATATATATATATATATATATATATATATATATATATATATATTTATATTTATATTTATTTATTTATATTTATATTTATTTATTTATATATGTATGTATGTTAAATCTATTTATTTATTTTATCATATATAATTATTATATATTATATTATAATTAATTTTAAGCCTTCTCACTGTACACCTCCTCCACCGCTTCTCATGTTCATCTCCTCCATCTAAAGGTTGCCTGGAAGAGATCGCTGACTTAGCGATAAGGCCGCCTTTTGTACATTTTAGAAATTTGTAATTTACTTTTTGTTTATCTTTGTGGTGTGCAAATAAAGTATATTTATTATTATTATTATTATTATTGCCTATGAGCGCGCGCCATTAGTAGGTGCCACTCACGCGTTACCAACCTCAAGTTATTGGTTCTTAAGTCTCTTTTGCCGAGTAATTTCACTAGCCTACAGTGCCCTTAAAACTTCTCATCGAGAATTCTTGTCAGAGTTATTCAGGTCGCCATAGGCCTCTGACTTGACTTTTCGATTATTATAAAATTAATAACAATCGGTACCGACTTTTTACATGCCGACGCTCAGTTGTAATACCACTATACGATCACCCGTCTAGTGACTGACCGCTGACCGGTGTCACTTCTAGACTCGGGTAGAGGGCGCTGCTATCGGGTCCCAGATTTTTCGGGGCAGGACAACGTCTGCCGGGCCCGCTAGTAAATAAATAAATGTCATCAAAACATACTTACATTTAGGACTCCATGACCCTCCTTCCATCCATCTTCAGTACTAACTTTCCTCGATCGATCGTTCCTGGACCGTATATAATTATCGGTCTCCTCCAACAAGGTCGCGTACCGATCTCTCTGGGTCTGCACCTGTTTCTCCAGACTTTGAATCCTATTGTTGAGATCCGATGTCACTTCCTTGTGATACTCTTTCTCGGATTTTAGTTTCTGTAAATAATAATAATGTTTGTGTTTATGATCGACTTTACGAATGACTTATGATTAATTATTTTTGTAGTAACTGAAACTGAAACTTATTAAGGCAATTTTATTGTTATAAATATGAATTCGCGTTACCGACATGCTTTACGTGACGTGTTACGTCAGACTGGTGACGCGAGTGCATATTGCAGTGTACCACACATAGCCGTAAAAACAAGTACTGTAAATGACCATCTTCGATTAACTCTTCAATAAATACAATAAACAATTTGTTGGTTAGTAAAAGCGATTTATATTTCGTAAGTTCGAAAACTTTGAAATGTCATAATAATTTATTAAGTTAATAAGGGAATTAATTGTAAAGGGACTTAATCTGAAACAAACACAACAACCTCCTATACCAAAAAAAAAACCTGTTTGGTTAATATAAACATTTGCTCCGGGCAGTAATCGAACCTGCGAATACTGTGTTTAGGGCAGGTTTCCTACCACTAGGGCACAACTGTCTAGTAGAATATCAAGGCATTTACCGATAGACTTACTATATATCATGGCACAAAACATACCGACAAAATGACAGACTCGTTAGTTATAAACATCGTAGTTTTTAGTTAACTCATGCTACCTAATAAATCTTTGCATTTACCTCCTCATGAAGTCTCAAGGAATCAATCTTATCCTGTTTCTCATCTTCCAACAACAGCGCGTAAGTTTCAACTTTCTCCTTCAACATCGCTATCTCGCTCTTCAGATCCTCCATCTCGCTCTCAACCTCCTGTCCACTCTCTCTAACCTTGGTATTATACAGCTTATAATTATCGAATTCCATTTTCAAATTGTCAAATTTTTCTCTACATTTCGTATGGATATTTTCATAGCCGTCCAGTTTGAAGACTGCCGTTATATCAATAGGGTTGCCGAGTTTGTCATTTTCCGCTATTAATTCTTTTTTTAGTATATGTATTTTGTCTATCAGTGTTTGGAGATATTCGCTATCTGCTAATTTTTCATTATCCGTCTCGCTTATTTGATTTTCATCTGAAATTGGCGCTGAAGAATTCAAAATAAAACTACATAATCACTACATAGTATAAAACAAAGACATAATGATGAATGACAAGCTCCAAACTTATTGTTGGTGGTCTTGACTAAATAAAACACTTTTCGAGATAAAAATGGACTGTATTATCGCTAGTTGTAAAGATAACTGCATGTGTCTGTGCACGGCGAGAGGCGGCGAGCGAGTACCGATGGCGGGGCTCGGCGCAGCGCGGGAGTGGTGGTCACGGAACCGGTTCGACCGCTCGTTGCTGGCGCGCCTCGATGTGACGTAGGAACATATTCCCCGGGTTGAAGTGAAGAGGACTTCAAGAAGATGATGACACTGGAAGAGGGCAGATATTATTGTAGGCTCGCGTGATAATTCCCTTCTTCGTGAAGATGTCTGCAACTCTGCCTCGTCCGTCAGATCCAGCCTTGACAGCTGTAACTCTTCCAAGCAGCCACAGAAGAGGAGGCAGATTGGGGTCCTTTACTAAGACCATAGTGCCTGCCTTTAGGTCCTGCCCAGGAGTCTGCCACTTAGTCCGCTGCTGAAGCAGAGATATATATTCGTGAGAATAACGTTGCCAGAAGTGTTGCCGCAACTTCTCAACACGATCGAAGCGCTGCAGCCGTTGGATATTATTGTCAGTAATTTGAGGACGAGGAAACGAAGTGAGAGTCCGTCCAATAAGAAAATGAGAAGGGGAAAGATAAGACAAATCTGAAGGATCTGTGGAAAAAGGTGTCAATGGCCTAGAATTTAAGATAGCCTCTATTTGAACCAGACACGTTGAGAGCTCTTCATACGTTAGATGGGTTAAGCCCATGACTCTACGTAGTAAATGCTTAGTCTGCTTTACCGCTGCCTCCCAAAGGCCACCAAAATGGGGGGTATAGGCAGGTATGAATTTAAATTCTATGCCCTGGTTTGCGATGTCTGATTCTATGATGTTAGAGGAATCTTGGAGGAAACGTGAAAGCTCATTGAATGCTCCGACGAATGTGGTACCGTTGTCGGAGTAAACCGCGAGGTTTACCACGACGACTAATAAATCTGCTGAAGGCTGCAAGGAACGCTTCTTTTGTGAGGTCAGAGACCAGCTCGAGATGGACAGCTCTGACTGCAAGACATACAAAAACACATATATAAGATTTTATTAACCGGCAACCTCTACCTTTACGGTCGGCTATCAGCACTGGCCCGGCGTAATCAAGACCTGTATTCAAGAAAGGGAACTCTAGATTCGTCCTATCGCTAGGTAGGTTTCCCATTATGACCTGGATAGGCTGCGCTTTGAAGCGAGTACACCTAATACAGTTACGCACTACTTCCTTTGCGAGGTTTTACCTGCTAGAGGCCAATAATTTTGTCTAATATGAGCTAAAAGTAGTGAGGCCCTGCATGAAAAAAGTCCTTTGTGCTCTTTCTCGAATAATAATTTTGTAACACGATGCTTGCTACATAATAATATAGGATGCTTGACATCATAGCTATAATTTGAATTTTTAAGACGTCCACCTACTCGTATTAGGTTTTGTGAACAAATAAAAGGTGAAAGATTAATTATTCTATTTTTCTTAGATAAGGCCTGATTATTTATAAGAATTTTATATTCCTCAGGGAACATTTCCTGCTGAGAAATCTGTAATATTAATAATTTTGATGTTTCTAAATCTGAGAAAGTTAAATAAGTTAATATTTTATTTTTAGGGTTCCTACAATTATGTATAAATCTTTTTAAATATGCTATAACTCGAATTAATTTCGAAAGTGACGAAAATTTATGTATCAAGTTTAAAATCAAATTTTTATCATTGTTCTCATCACTCCTCAAATGAAAAGATCTGTCTGGTAATGAAAGAGATTGATTAGGGACTTTAGGAAATTGGATCTCAATCTGATTGATAAAATCAGGACCTGACCACCACAGAGTGGACGTGCTGATGTAAGCAGCCTTCGCCCTCGGAGATGCTAGATCGGCGGGGTTGCTTTTAGAAGGCACATAGTTCCACGTCTGACCAGCTGTAACTTCTTGTATTTCAGTAACTCTGTTACGGACAAATTGTTCTAGTCGCCTTGGCTCTGTAGAAACCAACCCAGAACAATCGTCGAGTCACACCAAAAAAAACAGGTATTGAAATCAACGGTAAGTGAATTGCGTACCTTGTTGAATAGTCGCGTGCCCAGTAAAGCACCACACAACTCCAAACGTGGTATGGTTGTGGGTTTTATGGGAGCTATCTTGTTTTTAGAAGCTAAAAGGCGAACGCAAACTGACCCATCGACTGTTATTGTTCTCACGTAACAACAAGCCGCATAACAGCGCTCAGAAGCATCGGTGAAGGTATGAAGCTCGATCAAAGAAGGTCTGCAACAAGATACCCAACGAGGAATACGAAGAGAGTTAAGATCTGAGAATGATTGAACGAATTCTATAAATTGAGATTTAATATTCAAAGGTACCTCTTCATCCCAGTTACATTTAAGAACCCATAATTGTTGTAATAAAATTTTTGCCTGGACTACACATGGTCCAAGGAGGCCAAGGGTCAAAATTTGACTTATTAATGATAGAATGTAGCGCTTTGTAACTTTAATTGTTGAATATTTTAAATCAACTACAAAGAATAATTTATCTAAATTACAGTCCCAATATAGTCCAAGAGTTTTACAAGAGGATGATTCATTTAGATTTAATGTTTTATCTAAATGTTCAGTGTCTATGCTAGCGACTGCTTCCAAAATTTTAGAGCTATTAGATTGCCACTTACGAAGGTGAAACTTAGCTGATTTGAGAGTATCAATAACGCCTCTACATAATTGAATGACCGAAGTAATTGAGTCACCACCGCTCAAATAGTCGTCAACGTAAAAATCTCTCTTGATAGACTCACAAACCTTTGGATCTTTACATTGATCTGCTAGAGACACTAAACATTTAGTAGCTAAGTACGGTGCTGAAGCGGTACCGTACGTCACTGTGTTAAGAGTGTACGTCTTTAAGGGCTCTGAGGAATCGAATCTGAAGACAATTTGCTGTAACTGGCGTTGCGATGGATTAACTAAAACAGCTCTATACATTTTTTCAATGTCTCCTGTTACAACAAATTGATGTTTCCTAAACCTTAAGAGAATAGATATTAAATCATCCTGTACAGTTGGCCCTACTCTCTGTATATCATTAAAAGACTTGCCTGAGGTGCTAGATGCTGAAGCGTCGAATACTACACGAAGTTTCGTGGTAGTACTAGACTCACGTATCACACCGTGATGGGGCATAAAATAATTAATTTTCGAATGCTTTGATTTTGAATTTTCTGTCATGTGATTAAGTTTTATGTATTCTTTAATGAATTGTAAATATCTGTCTTTAAATATAGGGTTACGTTCAAACCTGCGTTCCAAAGGCCAGAAATCGACGCTTGGCCATTGCATAAAGAGTCCCCAAAGACTCAGGCGAGTCTTTCAATGGGATAGTGACAATGAATTATTGACCAAACTCGTTACGATGGGTAGTTTCTTGAAAGAGGTTCTCACAAGCCTGCTCTTCCAGAGAGAAACAGCTCTGATTTGATACAGAGTCAAGTTCCCAAAAGCGAGTTAGTTGTTCGCTTTCCCCACTTGACAGAAAATGACACGAAGATGAACGTTGATGAGGTCGAGACTGGTATACGCAGCCAGAAATAAGCCAACCCAATTTTGATGATTGTAACTTAGGCTGATTTTTGCCTAAATTTATTGAATCGGAACCTAAGACGTCCCAGAACACTTCAGCACCAACAAGAATGTCAATCGCTGAAGGTATATTAAAGGTAGGGTCTGCCAGCTGAAGGCCTACAGGGATAGAAAGATGTTTCTTATCTATGTAGCTGCTAGGCAGTGCATGTGTTATCTTTGGTAGAATAAGACAGTCTACGCTCACCTTATAGCCACCATAACAAGATTGTATAATAAGATTGCAACTTTCAGAGGTACTAGAAACTTGACCGTTAATACCTGAGATGGTTGAAATAGTGCTTTTCTTTACCAGACCGAGCTTTCCACAGAGGTCCTGGGTGATGAAATTGGAGGTACTGCCATTGTCGAGTAGAAGTCTGGCAGGATGAAGCCTCCCATTGACATCGGTCACCTTTGCCATAGCTGTGGATAATATTACAAGAGCCTGATTATTTTTTGCTTCTGTGTTGGTAACAATATTACTAGACAATGCGATATTGTCACTTGATTTAAGATCTGTTTGAGATTCCCTATGTAAGAGGGTGTTGTGCTTCAATTTACAATACTTGCAATGTGAGAGTTTGCAGCGTTTGTCAGTATGACCAGGACGAAGGCAATTCATACAAATATTGCTTTCAGAAGCTTTTTTGATTCTCGAATCAACATCGAGATCTCTATAGGATTGACAACTAAATAGGAAGTGATTTTGAGAACACATAGGACATGATGTAAATTTTTCTGATTTAGTATTTGTAGTTGTTAAATAATTTGTATTTTTGTTAGTTTCATAAGTTTGTTTAGTGTTAATTGTTTGTTTGTGATGAATGTAATTAGATTTTAAGTTTTTATTATCATATAGGCTATTTTTATTATCATATAAGGTTTCTAGCAAATCAGCTCTGTTAGATAAAAATTTCGTGTAATTTTTAAATTTGGAAAATTATCTAAACTATTTTTTATGCTCTTCCCACTCACGGTAGGTGACAGAATCTAATTTTTCGACATAATGTAAATAATTAAAGTGTCCCAATGCTGTGTGGCTGTCCGAGGCTTCAAGTGCTCTTAAATTTTTATTGATGATGTCTATCATGCTTCGTAACGAATGGCACGATTCTTTTTGTATGGGTATGAAGTTAAATAAAGCTTGGACGTGATTGTTGACGAGCAACCTTTCATTGTTGTACCGATCCAACAATAATTGCCATGCTATGGCATAGTTGTCGGCCTTGAAATCTATACTTTTGATAACTAAAGATGCGCTGCCAGTTAAGGCGGCACGCAAATAATGGAACTTATTAATGGATTGTATACTATTGTTATCATGAATTAAGGAAATATACGTATCTCGGAACTCAAGCCAGTGCTGATAGTCGCCGTTGAAATGGGGCAAGTCTATTTTCGGCAGTCGAACGAAGTCATGTTTGCAGCCAGGTCCGTGATGATCACTGCTGTCTGATATCGCGGAGGCGAGCGCTGGTGAAGAAGCACGCGCGGGAGCAAGCATTGCCCTAGCGCGGCCGACCTGCGCATAGTATTGCATCTCGAATTGTTCCCGCTCAGCGTACATGGCGTCTGCATCGTCCGACAACAGTTCCAACTCCGTCTGTAATACGTCGAAATCCTTATATAAAATATGCATTTGATCCAAGCGACATTGAAGTTCAGCTGATTGAAAGCTATCTAGATCAAGGCTCGGTAAAAATCTAAGGAAATTGCTAAATGATGTTAATTTAGCCTTAAAGCTGCCACGCTTCCTCACAAGATCTTTAATTTTTGCGTCAGACATATTAAAATGAAGATGACTGAGATTAAAGTGGAAGAAAAGCGATAGAAATAAGCAAAATTATTAATATGCGTAAAGCAAATTATAACTGTACAAAACAGCTGTTCAAAGTTGCAATGAATAGAAGCAAGAACAAAAGGCTTATCGCAAACCGGTCGTTCGACACAAAAGAGTCTAATGACGGGCAATAAAAAATATGAATGCAATTTTATTATTTTATGGCTATACGCACAAAGTAAACAAGATGACTAAGCGCACTACGATGTCAATGATTTTATGCAATATTTATAGAAAAACAAATTTACGAAATTATAATAATTGTTTATTATAATTTGCAAGAAAAAAATTATAGCTATTAAAATATTATAGCTATTAAAATATGCTAGCTAGAATAGAATATGCAGAGATCAATTTGCCTGATCC
Source organism: Hestina assimilis (assembly GCA_023373885.1). Taxonomy (NCBI): domain Eukaryota; kingdom Metazoa; phylum Arthropoda; class Insecta; order Lepidoptera; family Nymphalidae; genus Hestina; species Hestina assimilis. Next base: position 7,836,166 of record CM041747.1, on the reverse strand, counting down.
ACAATAGCACTATCTAAATTTCCCGGGAAAGAAGCTAGAAAAGATGGGAAATAAAGGATAATATGGAACGGACTCACTCGATAAAAATATTCCTCCTCGTGGTAGACTGTCCTCTAAGTGTCCTTAGCGGCTCGGCGCGAACGGGCGATGGGCGGACAGTCCAAAGTCCACAGGTTCAGTGCACAGCAATAAGACGGCTATCTTTTTTCTTCGAAGGACCATATGATGAATGACAAGCTCCAAACTTATTGTTGGTGGTCTTGACTAAATAAAACACTTTTCGAGATAAAAATGGACTGTATTATCGCTAGTTGTAAAGATAACTGCATGTGTCTGTGCACGGCGAGAGGCGGCGAGCGAGTACCGATGGCGGGGCTCGGCGCAGCGCGGGAGTGGTGGTCACGGAACCGGTTCGACCGCTCGTTGCTGGCGCGCCTCGATGTGACGTAGGAACACATAATTATGATCGAATTTTGAAAAAAATTAGCTTAAATAAATATTTAATACCAGCAACGCCCACGGCTTTGCTCGCGTCGCTGTAGCTTTCCGGGACGACCATCTAAAAGTTATTTTTCTATACAGTAATATATGTAGGTTTACATCTATGGCATGTTCCAAGTTGATGATACGTCCTTTATTTCGTTTATAGATAATTTGCAAACCTTTCATTATTCCGGGATAAAAAATCAGTATTGGGGAATCCTATGTGTTAGTTCCGGTGTTAAACTGTATGACAATGGCGTGCTGGTAGTAAGCCTACTTTAAGCCCCGACGGTCGCAGGTTCGATTATCCTTCGTAGCAGATGTTTGTTATTTTTGTGGGTCTCCTGTGCCTCCGGATAGCACGTTAATAATAATCGTTTACTCTCGATAAGTAATTTGCTCTTATCCAATGAGTTACTATTCGCCCTTATGGTTGCGGAGGTCAAATGGCAATCGCCGTGTGTAAAAACTAGTAACTAGTCAAATCAGGATACGAGTAAAAGCAGACCCTGGGTAAGTATCGGGAGTAATGCTTAGAAGAAACAACATCCCAAATACACATACGGTTCACGGCGGTCTTTCCGGACCGATAAGACAGGAACCTTCGAGAGAAGAGCATATTCTTTCCTTAAAGGTCGGCAACACACCTGCATGCCTTCTGGGTTGCTTAGCATCAGGTGAGCCTCCAGCCCGTCAATAGACTTAGGGGGTCAGGATCGAACCCTCGACTTTCGCGTTAATGGAGCGAAGTCGGCCCTTCTACCGTTGAGCTATTGAGGCATTTATAATTATTAAAGCGATCTCACCAATTCCACTGCTGCTGGCTATTTTCTCTAACAGACGTCCATTGAGAGAGTCGCGTAGCTGTTGGATGAGCTGCTGGTCGCGTCGCCGCAACAAGTCGTACTCGCCTATAGTTTGTGACAGTTCCGCCAGCTTGCCTTCCAGTAGCGCTACTCTCTCCTCCTGTCTAGCGCAGATCTTACGTGCTGATTCCTCGGCACGTTTTGCTTTTATTTGTTCCTTTTGAAAAAAAAAGAAAAATATATTTAAAAAAAAAGATTCCATTACGAAAATATTCTACACAAAAATTATCTTTCTTTAATTTTTTGTTTATGAGAACTTCTATAGCTATCCACCATTTTTTTTTTATGTATATTAAAATAATAAAAAAAACCTATTTTATAAAATGATGTTACGATAACTATGGAAAAAACTATGTAAGATATAAATATTATACCTACAAGTTAAAAAAAAATGTTGTAATTAGTTTTAGGGTTTCACTATTAGATGGATAAAATGGCAAACGACCAAAATAATCATAGTTAATTGTCACAATGTAATTTTTTTTTTTTACAATTTCAGACATAAAATAAAATGAATACCTCTCGTATAGCGATGGAATGAGATTGTTCGAGCAAGGCGAGTTTCTGTTGAAGTCTCACGAGCAACGCCGGTGTCTCGACCGTCCTCGCCTCGGCCCTTTGCAATCTCCTTTGTGACGCCTCCAGAGAGCTATTCAGGTCACGAACTCGCTTCTCCAATTCTGCTTGAGAGGCTATAAAACATGTTTTCATCAGGGATAAAAATTAAGATACGAATTAATTTTTTTGATGTTGGTTTATTTCAAAGTATTTTGGCAAAGCCTCTTTCAGAGCCATAATCCTTCCTAATCCTTACTAATATTATAAATGTGAAAGTAACTCTGTCTGTCTGCCAGTCAGTCGCGTTTTCACGCCAAAACTACTGAAGCGATTTACATGAAATTTGGTACACAGATAGTCTAGAGCCAACAACAGGGAATAGGGGATGAAAGATTGTATGGAAATATGAAAGGTTTATATGAATGCTTTACATGCGGGCGCTGGCAGAAGTTAGCATATATAAAAATATACATACATAAATATTAATTTAAGCTGTACTGTATGTTTAGAATATGATGAGGTAAGTCTTACTGTGACCTCAAAACCCCTAATTCTTTTGGATAATAAAAAAAACCAACAATAATTTTCTTGAATACTATAATATATATTATACCTATAGAAAAATTCCTTAATTCTTTTTTCAGTAATTATACAGAATGGCCAGGTTATAAGTGTATGGTTATGGAAAAGTAGGCGAGCAAACATACGACCCATCCGATGACAAGCGGATATCGGAGACTATGAGTGCCTGCAACACCAATCATTTGAAGATGTCATTTACGCGCCATCCTCGATTTTTTTATTTTTTTATGTTAGAAGTTGGCAAACAAGCATACGGCCCACCTGATGGTAAGTGGCTGCCGTAGCCTATGAGCGCTTGCAGCACCATTAGTAGGTGCCACTCACGCGTTGCCAACCTCGAGATATTAGTTCTTAAATCTCGTTCGCCCAGTAATTTCACTAGCGTACAATGCCCTTCAAACTGGAACACAGTAGTGCCTAAGCACTACTATTTGGCGGCAGAATATTGGACACTGCGGTGGTACCTACCTAGCCGGCCTCTTGCAACAAAAGACCTACCACCAGTGTGACTGATTGCACTGGTGGAATAATCTCTGTTGTGACAGAGGTTATCCCAACAGCGGGCGATGGGGTCGTCACATCCCGACGCCTTTTGGTTGTTATATCTTATTTCCCAAGTAATTTAACTAGTTACTAGTGTCCTTCAAACTGCCTATATGTCTTTTCGCCTTAGTGTTTGTGCCTTATGTCTCCCAACAGACACAACTACCATAATAAATCGAAGTGTCTTCTTCGTCCTGGCATTATTCCCGGTATTTTATTCACCCAGAGTCTGCTTATTACTCTTATACGGATATGACAGGTTACTGGTTTATACACAGAACGATTGCCATCTGACCTCCGCAACCCTAAGGGCGAACCAGTAACTCATTGGATAACAGCAAATTACCTATCAAGAGTTAACGATTGTTATCAGATGTCATGTGATAACAACCGGGACTGACAGCTTAACATGCTCTCCGAGGCACGGTGGGGAGACCCGGAAGGAAAAACGCCCAGACCGAAAATATATTTAATATATAAGATAACAAACACCTGTCCGGAATCGAATCCGCAACTGTAGAGACTAACGGCAGACTCGCTACCCACAACGCCACAACGGTGTCAAAGATAATGTGAAGTGTGTTATTGTTTATTTATTTTTCTCACCTTGTGCTTCCGAATTGTGTACAACTTTGTCTTCTAGCTTTTCTTTTGTCTTCCTCTCGCTATTCAACTTCATATGTAGTTCCCTAAAATGGAATATGATTAAATATTAATACACGAAACAATATACAACAAATAAATACAATTTAAACAAAGTGTAAATATGTGCAGAACAAATCAATAGCATTTTCTTTTCTCCATTTTATTTGGAAGGGATGACAGATTGACCAGCATTGTTTAATAATTTTCATCACCAATCATAGGGGTACCAATGTAGGGATCTTGAGCTATAAATCTAATTTTAATTTTTTTTTAACTGTTTAACCACAAATAGTAGTGTGTCTTAAGTGCCAATGATCTAATTAGCAATAACTTCTGTTTTGGAGAATATTCATGTTTTGCTTTTTAGTTTAATTTCCTATAATAAATGATATAATTTCAAGAAATATATATATTTGCCCGTTACAAAATTAATCAAATATCTAAAAGAAATTGATTTACTTTTCCTAAAAGACAACTAACGCTAAATGAGTAATTAATGATTTATTTATAAAACCCGATTTTAGACAACCAAGTTGTATTTCATATTAATTGTAAATGATAACAGACTTTATTTATCTTTATTATAAAATCAGATTATTATTATCAAATAACATATAATGATTTGTTATAGAAAACATTTTCAATTTTGTTTTTACACAGAATCAGACACACATAATGACTTTGTGATAATATTTATAAATAATAATAATAGTAGTTATGTAAGTTCACTGTTAGGGTTGCAGAGATCAAATGGTAATCACTCTGTGTAAAAATTAGTAACCTGTCCAATTTGGATAAAAGTAATAAAGAGACTGTGGGAAAAAATACCAGGATAAATGCCAAGAAGAAGTGATAGTATTTATTACTACTAATATATCTTACTTAAGCATAGCAGCATGATCAGCTCTCTCTCGTTCTCTCTCTTGTATTTCATATGCAATCTTTGCTTTTAGATTCCCAACCTCTGCTAGATGCTGCTGAACTAAGGTCTTATTCTCTTCTCGCATTGATGCTAACATACTTTCATACTGGAAATGTTAAATATTGTACATAAATAACCAGTCAGTTCTATCTCATAATTTTATAAAAACCAGTCATTACATTAAGATCACTGGTGGTAAACAAGCTTACAGCCTGCTTGAGAATAAACCATGTTTGTGACCAACATATTATTATTGCCTAGCTGCAATACCACCTAAATAAAGTGTTTTTTGGGGCTTGGAACTATTGTCATTGTACGCAGAACAATTTTTCAAACATAAATAAAATAAATAATAAAACTTTATACAACAAAAACAGTTACAGAGCCAGGACAGTTTTGACCCATCTCCGAAATGGCTGTGCCAATATTAACAGGACCTCCACTGTAAGATAGCTTACTTTATAAGGAGTAACTGAGGCCACTTTTATTTCAGAAAAAGAGTTAGGGTTCTGTGCAGTCACGAAAAATGAGTACACCACACGAGCAGAACTGTGGGGGCAGGTAATTTACAACACAGTGACTTACCTTTTCCCTGGCTACTTTTTTATCAGCCTGAAATGCCTCTTCCATTCGAGCCTTTTCTGTTGTAAGAGTTGATAATGATAATGTAAGGGCTTTAATAGAGTCTTTAGATGCTGGAAAAGATGATCAAATGACTTTGAAATAAATATTATTTTTAAACAGTTAAAACTTTAAATGCACAACTTGATAGCTTGATTACAATATTTTAAAATAATAATGTATTTTCACTAATTTTAAGTTGAGTTCCATTCTTCGCATCATCATTTCAATATATTCATCAATTGGTGTTTATATGTTTAGAAAATTGTAAAGTTCTTATGATTATGGAATAAGAAAACTATTAATATAATAAATAAATAAATAAATAAATAAACGCTACACACTCAACGGTAACTCAATAATGGTTGCTTTAATATAAATTTAGCGTCTCATACCATCTTCATTACTTTCAGTCCTGTTCAATGCCTTTAGACTTATCTCCAAGGCTTCTTTCTCTTTTACAAGGCCTTTGTATGCAGCAACAACATCTATAAATATACATATTTATAATAAGTTTTAAAGTAACAATAACTGTAACTAAATTATGTTTTATAAAATATATAACACCTCTTAAACGTCCTTCATATCGCTTAATTTGATCTGCCTGTTTCGTTATTGTTGATATAAGTTCTTGTTTTGATAACGATTCCATTACTACAAGTTACACAGCTGTTGGTGTTTCCAATAATGACAAGTCTTGGAATTGGTAATTTCAAAGTTAGCTTTCAATGATTACAAATGTTCAATAACAATAAAATGTTGAAACTATTATACTGTTTTGAATATTTCTATTTTGGTGATAACTGAAATCTGAATACAGAATAGTCAACACTGATTATTAAATAATATAAATATGAACTGTCAGTGCAAGATTGTCAGCTGTCTGAACAACTTTGAGTGTCAGGTGGTGTCAGGCTGTCAGGTGTCAGCTGTCTTCACAGAGTAAGTATAGACATGGAGCAGCCCTACCTACAAAAATGTAATGTGCAAATTGCACGTAAAAAAATAGAATATGAATTTGCTGTCGAGGGTTGAAAACCCGGTTCTATGAAACCTTTTTCAGTAAATATCAAAAACCAAGACCATGTAAATATGTTTTATATGATTTCTCTCTAAAGACTTTGATCATGTTAAATTGTCTAAGGATCGAAGCTATAAATATGGAAATACGACCATTACAAAATAAATATTAATTTAAGATGTACATGTACTATAATATGTTTAAGGCATAACGGGGCAAGCATGGACTCACTGCTACTTCAAAACCCCGAATTCTTTTGGTTTAAAAAAAAACCTCTAAGTATTGTTCAAACGTCAGAATGACACAACGCTATATTTATTAATTCTTCGATTTTTTTGGCAATAAATGTAATATTTATATCCTATCTGAGATAACTATACATGATTATTTTTTTTTAAATAATGGCACATCTGCAATTGGCATTACAATGCTGTCTTACTTGTGCTGACTTTCGTACGCACAAGTTTACAATTGAAAAAAAAAACAAAATTTCAACTTTCAAATAGCTTTTTGGGCTCATTACCCTCTTAGATTACTCCTGTTATTATAAACTAGCAAACGCCCGCGGCTTCAATCGCGTTATTGTAGTTGTTATGACAGACATCAATGTAAAAGTTATTTTTCTATTTAATAAAAGCTAGCGGTACCGACACTTTGTCCTGCCCAAAAAAAATCTGGGACTCGATAATAGCGCCACTTACTGGGTCCAATTGTGAATTTAAACCATTCTCGAATACACTGGAACACACAAAAATCCATTCAAATCGGTCCACCCGTTTAGGAGTTCAGTGACATATACACGTACACAGTAGAATTAGATAAACATAAATACACTAATTCTGTACATATACCACGTTCCAATTATATACGTCCTATAATTCATTTATTAATTGAACGGAAACCTAACACTTTTATCATGATAAAAATTTAAAAAATATTCTTTGTTTTAATCCTCGTAATAAACTATCTCTATGCAAAATTTCATCTAAATCTGTTCAGCAGTTATAGTTGTTCATTAGTAGGATTTCTAGGACAATTACAACTTTTTTGGTGAAATAAAAACAAAGCAATGAAGGATTTTATTCATTGCAACGATCAGTAGAGTACTTAATAGTTTTTAGGGTTCCGTATCCAAGGGGGTTCCGTGCCCTTCGTGCACGGGTTTGATTTGCACTTGGTCGGTTTTAAATATTTTTTTGTAACCGGCGGGTTTTAAGTACAAAATAAGGCGCATTCTTCTAACGAGAGTTAGAAATCGATCAATAATAATTTCCGTTTATAAAAAAATGAAGCCGGAGCTTATATAACAAATAAAAGTAGACCACAAATTAAAATTGCTAATTTAAACCACTGATTAATATTAAAAGCTTATGTAAGTCTTAAACTTTTTCTTTGGAGTTTTAAGAAAAACTACTTTTCGAAGATTGGATAGAAAAAAAAGTAAACTTTAGTTAAATATAACTCATTTAACGGAAACGAACGTTTTTAGTACGTAAAAATTTATTTTACGGTAAAATTACAAGAATTTTTATATAAAATCTGACCTACTTTTACCCATGGAGCACAAGGGTGGCTCTACAACATCGGACACCCCTCTATCTATTGCGGCGTGGTAAGAGTTCAATGAACTTGATTTAGGGTGACATTCACCCCTTATAGAAACGTTGTTAATATTACTTACCGATTCTATCCTGTTCCCTTATAAGTCTCTGATATTTTAAAGTTCGTTTCGCTATAAATAAATAAAAATACAACTATGCAATAATAAAAAGTTAAGTACTTATTTCTAACGTTTACATAGAAATTTCGTAATTTTGATCTGTTTTTTTTTTTCAAGATTGCTGGTTAATTGGTAATATATCAAGAAAACTTTAATTTCTTTCTAAAAGAGAGGTTTAAAGTGTTTTAAAATGGAAAATAAAAGAATATTTTTTATTACATTATTGCTAATGTCGATATTTAATGTCTATATCAATATTCCCTACTCAGATTACATTCGTTGACATTTCAAGATTAATGTATTGTAAGCCAAACATTTCAACACTTTGTCGGCGATTTGTACTCTGTCTTACAATTCTATCTATGTCCTAGGCCAAACCTTACTTTACAGTACCCAAACCTGCCCAGAAAAAAAGTAACTAAAATTTATAAAATATTAGGATAAATAAACACTTAAGATTGAATATGTTAGTTATTAACTGATATTATACTAAACACAAATAAATAGCACAAAAAAATTAAAACAAAACAATTAAATGGGACAGGTGCCTTTTTACGCAAAAGATCAGTTCCGCCTAAAAGGCGGTCACCATTTGAGCCAGAGCATGGATGACAAAAGAAACTTCGTTAGCCGTGAACTTTCTGATATAAACACTGTGCTTCTTCATTCAATTGAAAACATATTTTCAATTCAAGGACAACACAACACGAACTATGCTATACTTTTAATAAATTCATAATCCAAAATATTTTGGGCTATAAAACATTTAACTTATTTTGAGCATTTAGTTACTGACTTAGTATTTCGATGTTTACGTAGTACATGAAATACAAATGTTTTGGTAACATTACATTCAATTATTGCTTAATTTTACCAGAGGAAGAACTTCAAATACTTTAGACGAACATTAATATTAAGAAATGCAGGGTTATAAGTTATATATTAGTGCTATAATATATCACAATATTATTAGTTGTATTTAACCCTTACACTGAAGTTGACGAGTAAACTCGTTTCGTTTAATTTCGTAATGCGGCTTAACACGGTACGCGAGAAAATACGTTATCTATAAAGTGTTTTCTCCTAAAAAATATCTAAAATTTTTGTCATCCCCTTGTATACAAAATGGCCGTTATTAAAAATATACATATCAATTTATGGTACTGAAATTATTAAACAATGTGCATGAACGGGGCTCTTGCTATAGATTACCGAATTTACTAATGGTGTAAGAATATTTGCACATTTCAAACGATACATATTATGAAATAAATTTAACTGAAATAATAAAATCAAAGAAAAAATGACCCCATGATGAATAATCCTTTGCTTCATTTTTTTCCTGTGTGCAAAAACTGTGCACACTAGCATTTTTGACATACATAGCATAATTAGTGAGAGCGAATTCAAAATGTTTTATATATAACTTCCAAAATATTTGCCTACAACCCAAAATATTTTGAACATTGACTATTGAGAGGTAAATTTACCTGTGACTAGTTTTGTACACACCATTCGTTACAATTTTCGTGTGCTCCGCATTAATTGTTAAACACCACACCAACATAATTTTAAACCAAATCCTAAGCTACGTTTAAATTATAGAACACAGTTTTATTTTTTAAATACTTAAGGTACTTAAACATTTAACGTTGCGCAAAATATAAGTGACTAGTTCAATGAAGTTAAGTACTTTAATAAATAATTATTTATCTTAAAGAAACATTTAAACTTACCAGTATTAACCTTATTACACTAACATCAGATACGTTGCCTATTCATACCATTTTTGATTTTAAAAAATGTGAAATTTAAAAAAAAAATTATTCTATTAAAATTAAGACAGTATGACATTAATTCAGTATGACACGTAAATTTTACCTTGGGCTCAGCAACGTGTATGATGTGTGTTTTAACTCTAAAGAAATTAAATACTTATTACAAAATGCATTATACAAGCCACATACATTTATTGAGAAATTCTGACCTCAGCAGTACTTTTCAATGATATGCGTTTATCATTTATCTAGAAATAATTTAGCTATGACGAAAAAACTACTAAACATGAATATTTGTCATTAAATATAAATAATGAGAAAGGTATTATAACATTGAATTACTGATTATTTTATACTGAACTAATTTTGAACTTACTCTAATACAATATATTAATTATAACATCAAAAGAAGTCTATAATAGTACTATTTACTAATATGACAATAAATTATTAATTATACATTACTTAAATGTAATAATAAATAGCGATTATACAATCAAATGAATAAGAGAGTCAATATCATGAAGGTCAATTAGCAACAAACATGTCTTTTCAGACTATGCTTTGAGACACACTACAAAAGCTTCAGACCCATTATATTTAGATACTAAGAAATCTTGAATTTGCTAGGATCTAATTATAATTTGACTGTTTTAGAAGGATAACCAGATATTGCTTGAAGCAAAATATTCGAGATGGCCTCCTCCAGGAAATACCTTAATTACTTGACCCTAATATAAACATACAAATGTGCCCCCAAATAGAATGCATCATATTAAAGATTACAAAATTTCGTTTCATAAAATGTTGATCAATTAAAATTTTACGTCATGGTCCTCCAACATCATAATTTTGATTGAGAATTTGTCCTGATCAAAATGTTATTTGTCAAAGCAAAAATATATATGGATTTTTACAAAGCAAACAAAAGTTTAAGATTTAAATTATGGTTAATTTATATAAGTGTTTTTTTTAATAAATCTTACATATGATTTTGTGCATTTGTCAAGCTCCTGATTATCATTAATCATCATCCATAATGATAAATGCCTATTTTATTTTTTAATTAAAATAGAAGCTTCTATGGAACTAGTTAATGTATAAGTTATGCATTCATGAAAATTTAATCTAATGATTAAATCAGTCACAATTTCGACATCTTTGGTAGACTTACAACACATTTGGTGTACATTGCTTTAATAATTATACAATAGAAATTATTGCTGAATCACTATTTCGGTGTATAAATAGATGTTTATAATTGCACTGTTTACATAATATATATTTTTCATACTTTTTTTACTTATAGTAAAATTTAAATATTGCACTGGAATTAATTGTAAAAATAAATAATTTTTTTATTTCAGATAATGATCTATCACCACTATTTTTTGTCAAATAATATATGCATTGAATGATGAAATATGGACAGTATTTCTGATCATTTATTACTAGATGGCATTGTAACCTTCATGTCTATTCACAATTAGAATAGGAATATAAAATGTCTATGAGAGCAACAAACATCAAATTCAAGAAGTCATCATTGTAAAAGTAATCAATATAGTATTTTACAATACATTGTCACAAATTGTCTCTTTTTGCTATAATTTTGCAAATAGCTGAACTTTACATTAACAGAGTATTATGATTGTTTCAATGATATAATGGCAAAAGATTTACTTTTGACATATTAAACAAATTATATTAGAAAATAAAAACTAGTGACATAAGACCAGCTTCATAGCCACAAATTTAAATTAATTAATGAAGTTTCAGGTTGAATAAGTCTTATTGGGCACATAAATAATATTATTCTTAGCATTTATTGTGATGTACTTGTGTGACAAGTTTGTTTGTACTTTTATAATGAACACTGGTTTAGAATCGGTATCATGTCATGATTTGCATCACTATTACCTATCAATGCTAAGATTAATCAAACTGATGACAAACCATGACAGAGTTTAAGATCAACATTTTGTATTAACTACAATTTATTGACTAGATATTAAAGAGTTTAGGATTTACTCTTGTTAGTTTTGAAGCTGACCTGCAGCACTTGTCCATTTAAGGAGTATCCATTCAATGACTGAATGGCTACAACAGCCTCATCATAATTAGTCATAGTGACAAAACCATAGCCTTTACATTTATTGGTTGTGGGATCTCTTATGATTTTAACACTTTGGACGGCACCAAAGGGGCCAAATAGTTGCCAAAGAATGCTTTCTTCTGTATCAGCTCCAATATTATACACAAAGATGCACCAACCTGATCCTCCTAGAGCATTACCTTGTACAAGAGGATCAGCTAATGGAGAATACCGTTGGAGTCCTTTATTAATAGCAAGCAGAGCCTTACCCGCTGGTCCTAAGAAACGACGAACTGTAGGCGGAGCCAAGTATGTAGCTAAAGGAGGAATTGCCTTATTTTGGTTACTTGGATTATTTGCACATTTGACTGTCATAGGCCCAGTACCCCCTGGCGGTATAGTGCCATTCAGTTCACGAATAGCAGTCTCAGCTTCAATTCTCTGATCATATCTTATAAATGCTACACCTCTTGATGGTCCCTGGAGACTTTGTTCGTCTATCCCTGCCTGCAATAAATGTCCAACATTCATATTCTCATGCAGGATCCTGGAACTGATTATTGTACCGTAGGGGCCAAAAAGCTTCTCTAAATCTTGTTGTGTCATATGTTTAGGCAGGCCAGAAACGTAAAGATTGGCGCCTTTAATGGCATCGGAGCTAGGACGGGCGTAAGAAACTTTTATGATTTTATTTTGTAATCGGAGACCATTCAGGGTGTTCACTGCTTTCTCAGCATCTTCGGCTTTATGATAATTGACGAAGGCATAACCCAAGCTCTGCCCATTCAGAATGTGATCGGGAAAGACGGTCACCTTGTCTCGTATTAACTTGCAGCTCTCCACTTCACCCACACTCGAAAATAGTGATCTTATCTCTTCTTGAGTCATGGTTTGTGGCAAATAATTAACTATAAGGTTAGTCTTAGATTCATTATTGCATGGTTGAAGTTTACTACCATTTTGCGTAGGCTGATTTGCATTTACGGAATCAAGACTATTTGCCATCATTTTCACTAAGATATTTACACCGAAATGAAAGGAATTACACCAGAACAGTGTCCAATAGGTTAAAATAATCAAATCTGAATTAAACTATAGATTTCTCACACGTAATATGAATTTCAGCTCGCGTTGGTTGAAAGCATATGCAAGGAAGGAAAATCAATAAGATGCTGTTCACTCTCGTACTTATCCCGTTTTAGGTGAAATGGTGCCAAGTCCGTTGAATCAAAATATAAGCAGAAACACAAATAAACGTTAGTTTATTAGATATTATAGAAAATACTAAAGTAAAGTGAAAAGGAAATCAACCAAAAATCTATGCGACTTGCGACCTATTCTCGTAAATTCATTTCTTTCACTTCACTTTCTTTTTTAAAATGTTGCTACACTTCAATAAACTGCCTTCACCATACTTTAGAATTATTTAAAATATTTATTATTTCCTTTTTGTAAACAAATTATTAATTTATGGAACAAGGAAAGTGTTGACTTTGTACGAATCAAAGAATATTATTTTAAGGAATGTATTTTTAGTTCTTAACATCAGATACAAAGAAAAATACATTTACAGATGTTTTCAAAAGTACAGTTTTAAGTTCTACATTAGTTGTAACTGTACATTTTGTAAAAAAATAAAATGGTAATAATAAATTATAATTGTATGATAAATGTATAAATTATAAATAAATATGTATAAATTACAAAAGAATTACAAAATCTATTGTGTAAGTACATGCTTACTCATATTACTTTTTATAATCAATACAAATATAAAGTCATAGGTAAAAATAAATTTGCACATAAATTTACCGATGAAAATAATATTATCATAAAAATAAAACATGGGAATTTAAATATGTACTTATTAATATACATTCTATGAAAGGAAAAAAATATTGGGCATATTTGTGGGAATCATATTGTGCATGGTAGCACTGGCACAATGCTGCCAACAGTTAACATGCCAACATAATGAAACTGAATGAAGCATTTACGAATAAAGCTATACAATAAACTCAATTTTTGAAAAAAGAATATAATATTAAGATAAATAAACATAAATATATATGTGTGCACTTTTAGTGCTGCTAGTAGTTTAATGGAAAATTGTGACTTTATTTACATAAAAAATAAAATGATTAAATTAATGTGACAACATTCAGCAACTTCAGTATAATAGAGATCTAACCTAATTAGTTTCTCTATCTACGCTGTAACTGTATTAGACGGTACATTATGGTTTATTCCGTTTTTGAGATATTATAATTCTAACATTACTCCATCCATCCATAAATATCACAGTAGCTGCCCCACTCAGAGGGAAATTAAAATTTGATTAATGTTATTATTGACCCTCTGAGTAAGTTTATGAGTGGGGCAATAAATATACTCCTGAGTATATTTCTAGGGAATTGGGAATACATACAATGCACATGTCTTACGTTTTCAGAAAATAAGTCTATTTAAATACTTCCGAAATAATAGTATAATTAACAAAATATATAAACAAAGGACTCACAGTTAAAAAATTAACAAAACACCCAGCATTGCTTACGAAAAAATGATATCATCAAGCCACGCCATCTGTTGCCTTAATATTTAATTAAATCAATACTTTAAAAATAAATTAGATGGCGTTTTATAGAAATAAAATCGAAATACAAAAAATTGTCCTGGTAAATTCATATTTCATGTCGGCCACCATCAGCCGACTTTATTTGGTCGGTCCATCGTATGGCCAAACTTGGCTTTAACGACAAGGCGCTCTATAGATTTATTTCCTTGCCGGGAGACGTGTAAATTAGGCTAATGAGAAAAAAATATTAGGATTCCGTAGTCATCAAAATATAACAGTGTTTTTACAACGTAATCAATTTTCTTTTTGAAGTTTAGTTAATAATAGGACTGTTAAATAAATTGAAAATTCAGTAGTGGCCTGCTTTAAGATTATGCATAAGACAACAAGAAAACTGAGTAATAGTGGGTAATTACCTAATTGTGGACTAATATTTACTGTATTATTGATATTATTGGGACAATAAAATTGAGGAGCCTGAACAGAACATGTCAGACGACTTGCTAAAATTATTACTATACATTATTATTACCTACGCAATAAAAAATAAGAATGCTCAATCTTCTAATTAATCATTTCAAAATCTCTCAAGATTATACCTACCCTCGCATTCATTGTATTATCCTTACTTAATCAGGTTCCCTATAAAACTGATAGATTCCATCCTCTATCCAAAATTCAAACGAAAAAATGTTCCTAGGAACTAAGAATCTGCTCTTTCTCAAGATTGGTTGAAAACAACAAAGAAGTAAGAAAACTTTCCTTTTCATAATATTATGAAATAATGTCATGTGTGACGTTTTGTGTGTTGAAATTTGATCATAGTAAGATTACACTGTTATTGTTTTCAGTTGTAACGTTAATAAAGTAAATTATTATTTTATTATTAAATAGTACAGTTCACGCGGATGTATGCGTAAGCCCCTCTCTTTGACAATGGTTCCGAGTTGACTCACCGATAAGGTTCTCTGTGACGAGCGGCAAGCGGTTGAATAAGGGACGAGACATTGTATTACTTCTCTTGATTTACCGAAAAAAAAGGCCGAATGGTTGTTCCCACTTGTCAGATGTCGAACGCCCATTTTTAATTGGATCTCGGCTTCTCTGTTCACACTCATCGGTTGTCAAAGCCGATCGAAGCTGAGCCGTTTTTCGGCCAGTCTATGCAAGGCGAATGTACACGATAGGTCTGCAGCAGAGATCAGCTAGTAACGGACGGAAGATGGGGAACTACGTTTCATTGCGTTAGTGCGAATTTACAAAGGAGCACCAGCGAATCTTTGGACATTTTTTCTGTATGTAAGTGTTGGTCCTTAGTTTATAGCTAGTCAATTATTGTGTGAGGAAGTGCTATTAAATTGATTGATGGTTAAATGTTAAATGAGCTTGCTTTCAATAATTTACTGATTATTGTGTACCTCTTAATAGTTACCTCTTAATGGTGGACAATCATTCATTATCGAAATGGTTTAAAGCATGATCTTATGGCGGTGGTGAATCATGACGGTGTTCTGTATTAAGCCAGTTTACTTTGACCCGTACTGAACGATTTGCATTCATTAATTGAGGCTTCCTTTAACACTGCAGTACAAGCGCTCTCTTTTACACTAATACCCGCGTGGCCTACTTGGGTAGACCAATTTAAAATGTCAAATAATTGGCATATGAGCAACATATAAATAAAACAACAACTGGAATGACATCTTTATTTATTTTATAAAGTCAGTTTTATTAATAATTTATCAGGTAGGTACCGTAAATGCCAAACAATTAATAAACTTTATTAGAAAAAATAGCAAATATGGCAATTTTGAGATCAACGTTTATTAACTTTTTTACTTAAAACATACTACCGCTTGGTGAGCTGGACAAATCCTATTGTCACAATTCTGGCACCATTTTATAGTAGAGGTGCGCGTCAAGATCACGGGCCATACTGACCTTATAACAAATTTAATAAAGGAAGCTTTCCTTAAATGATGAAATCGCACCATTCTGACGACGATATAATGACGACGTTGTGGCGCAGCGATAGCGAACCTGCCTTAAACGCCACAGGTCGCTGGTTCAATTCCCATTCGGAGCATAATGCGTTTGTATTGACCATGCAAGCATATTTTCCGGTCTGGGTGTAGTTGTCAAGGACAAATCCTTGTATGTGTATGCTTCCGGACCCCCGACATAGGATATCACTAAATGGGGGCCGTTGGGTGTGTAGCGTTCATACATTTATTCTAACGTGCAACATTAAAAGTTAATAGCAAATACGTTACCCCGGTCTACTATAGTAGGCTTCACGTGCATTCTAGTGTTAAAAACAAATCAACTACCTTTGATTATTTCTTCTATCACTTATACCACACGTTATAGTTTGTACTCACCAACGGGTCGATGTGAGTGCGTCCTTAGTGCACGCGTACCGGATCGTTGCTTACGAAGCAGTTCAAACAGCCAGTTGAGTAATACGCGTTCAGATTTATTGATTAAACCGAATTGAGAACTTTGCTTATAATAAATTTGAAACTAACTTTACTCTCCACTATAAAGCTTTGTTTTAGTAAAAGATGGTACTATTGAAGAAACTATGTAGTAGGCATATTTTTGTCTCATCAGCGTCTTTATGCTATACTACGACATACTTTTATATCTATTTTTAATTTTACAGAAAAAATATTAAGAATAAGGAAATAAAAAATAAACTCGATCGCATTGATGAAAAAGAAAACAAACAAAATTATAAGAGGGTTAATAGAACTAGCTCAAATATTTGGAAGTAGTTTACTTTTTGCAAGAATTGGGATACAAAAATATTTACATTGGAGATAACACAATTTGATAGTATTCATACCAAGACCTACATATATTATTTCTGTTTTTATTGCACAATAATAAATATTATTATTATTAAATACTAGCTGGCCTTTCTTTTGAACTACCGTTTCCAGTAAATTGTGCAAGTTTTACTATCGTTGTCGTCGCCTACCATACACTTCATACATTTAAAAAATTTAGTTCAGACGGACACAGGAATGGTAAGTACCTACATGCGTACCTACGTACATACACATAAAATTTGAATGTAGTGATCGCGGGTAAATAGTTCTTAGAATTATGTCCAGGAGCTGTTATCTGTATCTAACAAGGTATTTTATTAATACTAGCATCTGCCCGCGGCTTTGTTCGCGATGACCTGAGAACTGGCTCCACCGAGATGTGAAACATTTCGTAATGTTGTTCCCTAAGTCAAATAGGTATTATCAAATTTCAAGTGAATACGTCCTGTCATCACACAGGAACCGAACATTTTTCCTCGATGTGTTAATGTACACCGTACACCGAAGGTACGTACTTAAACAAAATAAATTAATACCCAAATTGATAACCTCCTACTTTTTGAAATCGGCGAAATGTCATTAAGTAAGCTACTCATTCATTAATTTACGGAATAAAGGTTTGTGTATATTAATGTACTATATTCTGTCGTATTAATAATTATTAAATATAAGGCATATGGGTCACCGACTGGTCTAAATTAATAATAGTGATGAAGTTTTGGGGATCCGATTTATTTTATGTCTTCTTCACAAAATCTGTTTTATATTGCTTGAATCGTAATTTGTTTTTTTTTACTTATATGCAATAAAGATAACTTCAAAGGTTAATTGTTTTGTTTATAACATTTACAATTGTTTATAATAGGTAATGCGGAACTTGTGTAACACTTTAGGTGTCATATATAAACCAAATAATTAATTTTTACTATCAAGTTCTATTGAACTTTTGAACTTATAAACATGATAGTGATAGTTTTAAGGAATATTAGTTGAAGTTAATAATATTAATCCTATGATGCTTCTAATCCATTATCACAATAAATAACCATGCCAAATTTCTTTGACCCATCTATGTCGTTATTATTGTACGACACTGCCCTAAATAGGGATAATGAAACAGTAGGAAGGCTACTGTTTGTCTTAATAGTAAAGAAATCGTATACGTAATAAGTACGTATACAATGTTGAACGTTAAATTTTTGCTTACAAAATTCGTATTTTAACCTTCTTACTTAATAAAAAATATTAATTAATATTTTCGCTATATTAAGATTTTTTAGTAGTCTCACACGTTGCCATACGCTGAATTTTTTTTCACACCTCAGTTATATGTATGGACTGCTGTCCTTAATTTTTATATATTTTATAATTTAATTACAAAATTCTAAAGCGGCTCATAGAATACACCTATTTAATAAATTTCGTTTAGATAGAGCCAATAGTTTCGAAATAAATGACTGTGACATACGGACATGACGAAATTATAAGGGTTCCATTTTTGCAGCTTGACTATGGTGCCCTAAAATCTCTATATTGCCTTAGACCATTTAACAACTTTAAGATATCGCAAAGGGCGAAAGCCGCGAAACGTATTGATTGTCATTTATCATTGCCTTATATTATAATGATTCCAACCTTCAGAATTGAACTTTAGTCTGCACGCTGTACCCAATGTGTTGAAATGATAAATTTTTATACAAACACAATGACGCGCGAATACGCACAATCATTGTTAACGGTAGCTTAAAGTAAATTTATTTAAACTAACAGACTTTCTGATATAAAAAAGTATCAAATCGGAATTTCTCTTTGCATTATCTCTATATATCGATATATAGACAAAATGCAAAGTTTTTAGCAATTAAATGCACGCCTAAATATACAAAATTTACATGGTTGTGTATAAAAGACTAGATTAGTCTAATCTAAGAAAGTTCAAATGCAAATCAAAGATTACTTTTGTGTTTTTAATTCGTCTCATACATTATGGGAAAGAAAACATTGTAAGGAAATTCTGAGACATATAAATGTAAAGTGTGTAGATAACACACAAAATTTTAATTTGTTTTATGTCATGACGGTTGGCAAACAAGCGTACGGCCCGCCTGATGGTAAGCAGTCACCGCAACCTATGCGCGTTGCCAACCTAAGGAATAGGAGGGAAATGAAGGGATAAAGAAACAGCGGTGCTCTCACTCATCCCACGAAATCTATTCGATTACCTACCGAATAGGTTTCGTGGGATGATATTGTTACTTTGCGCCGATTTTCTGTGAGATCGTACTTCCCGGATCAGGATGCCCCATTTGTGTTGAGAGGAGCATGGCTCTACTACTTCTAAAATGATTATAGTCGCTAATCCTCAGCAGTTGAGCCTAATCCTATTTGGTAGGTAACAGGAAAAAAGGTTTTGCCCACTTACCTTAACGGGTCCCTGTCCCATTAATCATATAAGAACATTTCACTTTTATGGAGAGGGATTGTGTTCATATTAACGTAATAATAACCATTCGAATTTCTTTTTATAAATATTTAGCAAGAACCAGTATCCTGGAGTAATGATTAATCATAATTGATTACAATGTTCATTGTTCACATCCGTTACAACATTAACAACAAAGAATGGCTTCCAGTGCAATTCAAGTGCAAATGTACTGAAAGGCTGTATGATTAAGCGATAGTTACTGTAACGGCACATTTAACATATAACTTATTGTAATAATTTGATTAATATCCTACTAATATAATAAATATGAAAGTTGGGATGTTTGTTACTCAACCACGCAAAAACGGTTGAACTGAAATTTGAATTTATATTAAATTTAGCATAGATATAGATTGTTACCTGAATTAAGACATAGAATACCTTATTTCCCAAGGAACGTACTATCAAGAAACGTACTCCAGGGCATACCTACTCACTTGGAAATATATTGATGCATGTTTGTTACTCAATCACGTATAAACGGCTCAAAGGACCTATACACTTTGAGAAGTTTATTCATTATTTTTCAATACGGCAAGTGAGATGTCTTAATATAACGATTGGCGACGCACAGTGAATATTGGAGGTTCATTTATTCATTCATTTGAGTTACAGATCCATTAAGAATGAATAATGAGTGAAATGAACCTACCCACCTCCAAAAAAAAGATGCATTCTACTAGCACTTACGTAATGTCGATAAAAATCTACAACAATCTACCCAATATCATTAAAGAAGAAACTAAACACCATACATTCTCAAATAAACTAAGGAAACTATTACTATCTAAATGTTACTACAGTATTAATGAATATTTAAATGATAAATAAATTAAAAACATTAAAATAATACAATTAAAAATATAAATATATACATATACAAATAATAATAATAATGTCAGTCTTCCTCTCTCCTACTTTGCTGTGCCCGACAGGGTCCACAATGTATATCTGTATCTATCATCATATAACAACATACTATATATTGTGGAATGCAACAAAATAAATAAATAAATAAAATAAGAATTATGTTTTACAGATTATATACAAGAATAAATGTCAAAGTTATATTCTATATTACATAATTACAATGTAACCCTGTGAGGGCGCTGTAACTAGATGGCTTTAGTAGACTAATAACAATAATTATGATAATGAACTGTATGGAAATTTCTTTATAGAACATGTCAATTATTCAGAGAGAGGCGGACTTATTCACTTAAGGTTTCCGCAGCTTGATGAGGAAGAATCTTTAGAAACTCGAAGATAAAATATTAACGATTTAAATCGACAGCAAAAATGAATTGGTTTGTATAGCATAGTATTTTTAAAAAACAATATTAAATAATTATCAGTCAAGAGCGTTGTGGAACACGCACAGTCGAAAGTAAAGGGCTCCGCAGCGTGATGATGAGATGATCTTCTTCAAACCAAATGTGGTTGAAAGCTCTTTTGATATTCTACAACCTCAAATTTTTCTAGAACTTTAAATCTCATAGTTCAAAATTTAGAGGGGAGACACAATTTTATGACTTTAGGAGCTTATATCTCAACAACTACTGACTTAATGAAAAAAGGCAAAATCAAACCTCTTTATCATTTTGAAAGACCTATCCAAAGATATCTCACACGTTGCCATACGTTGAAAGTTCTACTACTTCAAATTTTTTGCAGATTCTGTAGTGGCCTTTGTAAAATAATACATATACTTAATGAGGTTATCAAACCCAATTTATTGTTTTAACTTATCTGTTTACGTTGAAATACGGAGTACACAATTATACATAAAAACAATAAAAAACATGTATGAAATGTTTGTTTCTTCACAATTCCGGCGGAACAAATCGTGACAATCTAACTAGGGCTTATTAACTCTGTTATCCGTTAAACAAATATTGTTGAATCAGATTGACGTAAACAAAGAGTCTTTGTTCATTTTTATAAAAGTGTGTCGTCTGACCTCGTTCTGAACATTCCATCCAGATGCACATCAATTGGTCTGATTGCTGTTAACAAATGTTAAACATGTTAACAAACATCAATTGATACAATTTGTAGTGGTAGTAACAAAACAATGTATCTATCGGGACGAGTGTTCCGAATTGACTTTTGATACTAGTTTGAAGTAATTGAACTACTTCAAAAACAACAACAGCGGGCTTGTTTTGGTGTTGAGCGAAAAACGATGTCTAGTAGAAGTTGAAATTTCTGTATCTGAAAAGTTGGTTTTAGTAATAGTTGTTTGTTTAGTGGAAATTTCGAAGGATTTCTCGGAAAATATTTTCGTAATAAATCCTCTGGGGTGTCGAACACATAAACGGAGGGCCGTGTGTAAGATTAATATGATAATTCATTAATATTTTATATAGAGATCACTTTTGATAAATATTGCAAGTCGGTTGTTATAAAAATAAAATATAGGTCTATAATCTTTACAAAAATTTATGCGGGATTGTAATGTCCAGTGTACTGGGCACTCGAGGTTCACAGATATTTATTAAGTATTTTGTAACACCACATTTGGACGCCAATAAGCAATACCATGTCAAACCACAAAATTGAAAAAACTGAGTTTATATATGCAGAAGTGTTGATAAATGGGTGAAGAACATTTTTCTTCAATATTTGTAGGGTTTTAAGCTTTAAAAACTTCTAATAAAGCCATTTCTTAATCATGCAATTTATGTATTATGTTAAACGTTTTGGGTTATATTATATACGAAATATGCAGTTTGTATACTTATTTTTTGGGAAAATAAGTAAAGTAACTTACATAAATCTGAAATTGCCAAAAACTTGACCAATACATAAAAAAATTCATATAAAGCAAGTTCTTCAAAATTTTCAAACGCGTTTTTCTCGAAATTACATTCGTGTGGGTTGACATGGTATTGCTTATTTGCGTTCATTTATAAACATGAAAAGTTTTATAATTATCTAATGAATTTAATGTGTTATGGAAGTTTAATAAAGTGGTCGTGAAGCTATCTACGTATAATAAAAAAAGGAATTTTATGAATACCTAGAAGTCTTCGAAATGAATATTTCAATGCTGATGAACCAAACTTTACTGTGTAAGTTTTCAAAAAAAATACAACGGAAATTTAATTTTATTTCGAATCTAATACAGTCTATTTTTGAAAGATATTTTGAATAATATCGTAGCGTCGTATCCTTGTCGAAATTTCCCCAGTTCGTTAGCATAAACATTTTGTAGCAAATGTACACAAACGATAAGCGCCTAAAAAATATTTAGGTAGTAAAATGTAAATATCGCCGTTTCGCAGTTCAAGTATGTCTACTAAAGAAACTTTTTTACATTTTTTTTGGAAGTACTTAAAAATAAAGTTATGTAGCCTTCTACCGGTTTTAACATACGGATACCAAACGTATTACTTAGTGAAATTTAAGGCAAATGCTAAACACAGAATTAATACATACATGCTCATACGTAGCATGCTCAAGATAAAGAAATTAGATAAAAAAAGACACATGGGCATGGGACCAATCAAAAAAACAACTGATGCCTTCAGCTGAGCATCAAAAAACTAAAATTGAAATGGGAGGTCCTGCAGCGAGGTCTACAGACCAGTGACGCACCGAAAAAGCAGCCCAATGGAGGGGTCCAAAACGCAAAACATAGACAGAGGTAGAAAACTGATTCTATAAGACAGGATAAGATAAATGTATCTTTAGAGGAGGCCTTCACTCAGTCTGGGGCTTCTGCATAAAATATTAGTTAGATATACATATTACATATGAATATAAGATAGCTAGTGTTACGGGCGGATTTGGAAACAAACACCTGATGGCCCTAAATAAGACGTTATTGAGATCTAGATTATACAACAGAACTTCACAAATCACAGCTCAATCACAGTCCAAAAGAATAGCCGAGGCCACTAATTATTGCACTTGTTCACTGGTATCACTTGTAGTTTCTTCGCTCGTTGCTAAGAACTGAAGAACTCAGTCGACGCGCCAGGCCGCTTAAATAAGGCGGAACACGGGTTCGAGAAAGTTCCGTCCGCGGAACGCTATACTACATCTTTTGAGAACGCATCTTTCTAGAACCCACGCGTCGTCAATGGAATAAACAGAGAGAGTAGCAAGCGATTTTGAACCTTATGACCCGGTGATAAGGTTCTCCGTAACAATAAGAATTAATAAAACTGGTAATTAATATCTTTTTTGACAGAGAGAAAATCTCCTACCAGATAATCGGCGTCCTGGGTATGACACGATGGTAATGTACTCGGTGGCCTATTAAATACTGTAAAATGCAATTAAATGCTTTTTATTTTTTTATGTGTCGATATCAAGTGACAAAAAGAAGTGTAAAAATTGTGACTTGTATATATAATTGCAGATATATAAAATACAGTAGGTATAATTATGTACTCAAATCGCTTAACTAAAGAACACAACTGCACGTGCTCAGTGCAAAGGTCTTTCTTTTTTAGGAGATGAATACCAACAAGTATGTCAACAATGTAATGGAAGGTTTTACATATTAATTTAAATGGTATGTTTTCAATAATATGTATCGTGATTCATTAACAGCTAAATGATATGTTTTTAAGCAGAGCCTACTATTGAAAAGTAGATTCGTTTGCTGGTTTTTATTGTTTTTTTTTATTTTTATTTCATATAATGTTGAAGATAATTGGCAGGAAAATAAATTGGATATTTAATAGTAATTTTAAATACTTCTACCCAGTGGCGGATTCACCATCAGGCTGAGTAGGTTTAAGCCTAGGGCGGCAGATTTTTGGGGCGGCAAATTTGGGGACCGAATTTTTTTTTGGTACCTCATAGAAATCAAAAAGATTTTCGCTTGACGGTTTTCTCATGTTTAAAGAGTTTTACATGTAGAAATCAAATTTTCCGATGAGTTTCCTCTCTCATTTGTCATTGTCATTGTACATTCAGACTAGCAAACTTCCATATTCTAAAGTGAAACAGTTAGTTCGCCACCAAACCAGTAATCAGCCATTTGTTGGGTTATAAAAATAATCTATGTCATGACATTTGTATTTGTATTGTTGGCAAGGGCGGCGAGAACCTTGTAAAGTTCTTGCCTCTCTCAGCCTATACCTTGGGAATTTGAAAATCCGCCGCTCCTTCTTCCGGCTTCAACCGCCTAAGATCAAGCACCAAGAGAATGAAGTGATCGAGGGTTATTTGCTCATATATTTTGTTTGTATATCCGGAGACTTTGATCAAATCATCACATATAGGACCAATTTGGTCCATTTCGGAAATGGAAAATTTCGGTTGAACAAATTAAACTGAGTTGTATATGAATAAAAGACAATATAAAAGAGGAAATCGAAATAATGACCTTTTAGCCTTCAAATAAATTATTTCATTCTAAATTCAAAAACCTTTTTCAACAAAGTTTTGTGTACTCAAAGCCTTTGTCAAGTACAAAGTCAATCAAATTTCGACATTCGATTGTTTGATTTGAAGACCTTTGTAAATATAGTCGAAGTGTCTTATCAAGAATGTAGATTCAAGTGTCAATGACATAGATATTTGATCGTAGATTGATAAGGACTCAAATACTTTAGAGATATAGACTAATTGATACTTTTCTTTCTGAGGTACAGGTAACGAAGATTACGGTGCAGGCTGCAGGGGTTAACCAGATGTGTTCCAGTGTTGTGCTTATTTATATTTGTTTGTTTTCGGACCACTAACTACCTAATGAGGGAAGTTAAGGGTGTAGTTTTTATGTGCTATCTTTTCAGGTGGTGTACGTATTATTAAATACCCGCATATCTTCTTAAGTAATTTCTGCTCGAGGTTTGACGAGGCCACTGATAGCAGACTAGGCTTATATGAAAAAATTGTCTGTTAAACATTAAAAAATACATAAAAAGATTTTCATGGACCAATTGTAATTTTTTCGTAGCAAATACATATAGGCCTATAAAACACAATCTATATAGGACAGATAAAGTAGTATTTAGTTATAATTTTAGCAGTCTGGTAAAATAAAGAATTAATCTACTGAGCGAAACCAACCAAGCAAAGGTTGAGCTGCTTACTTGACACTTTATAAAATTATAATATTACAATAACACAATTATTAATTCGAAAGCTTCTAACATTACGAGGTCTTTTTTCTAGCGAACATTATTATACAAAAGACAGAAATTGATAATAAGAGTACGTAAGTGTGTACTTATGTGAAAAGAAATTTCTAAATGTTACAACAGTGATAATGCTGATAAAAAATCGTAGCTGCTCCTAAAAATAGTATATATACTTTTTGTTAAAGCCATTATGTATCAGACAGGTATTACCAGACAAGACAAGGGTAACAAAAAAGATGCGTTAGTATGATCATTACCTCAGCAAGCCTCTCAGACGCCGACGCGACGGCATTCACGCACTTGGTTTTTCAGGGGGTCTCAGTGAAAAGTGCGTATTTACATTTTTACTTGTAACGTACATGTTGGAGGTTATATGAATAAATAATGAAATAAAAATATATTATATGTATGTAGTATTTTTACTCATTAATTTAGTTTTTTTACTCCATTTATATATTTGGTTAAGTAAGTTTTTCAAAGATAATAATGGGTGATCCCAAAGGTGTACCCCTTAAAGTTCAAATTACCCGCGACTATATTTGATCGTTTTTAGGTTAGTTATTGTCTTTTTTGCGTACTTACCAACAATTCGAAAATGCAATAAACCACAGGATACATTTCAGTAAATTATAAGTAAAAATGACTACATTTTCTTTTCGAGAAAAGTCGATAAACAAAGGTAAAGTAAAAAGCTTTTTTGAAATATCGTACCTTTTTTATTATATTTTTTCAGCAGTATGTACATATTTGTTTACGTTTAAAGAGGAACATATAAAATATCATGATTTTCTTAACTAATCAACACCCTTCCTTTAAGCTATACAAAAAAATCGAGGCACAACTAGTATATAATAACGTAAAAGCTAAGAGTCTATCTGTCTGTCTAGCCGTGTAGATTGCCTTAAGAACCACTCGACTGATATTAATCTTTACCAACAATATCAAGATTAGTTATTTATCTATTAAAAATTCTATGAAACCAGTGCGGTCCTATACAATAGAACACAAAAGGGTTAAAAATTCTAATTATAGCAACACGTCTGAAAGTTATATTTTTGCGACTAATATATATCTTATCTTTCTCTCTGTCTACCAATTTTCTATTATCAGTGTTATCAATAAAAAAAACTATATGAAAGTTTGAACAAATTTAAGAGATAATGTTTTATGCCATGTAATTTAGGTCTTGTCTTCTTCTTGGAAGTCTAGTAATTATTATAGATACATTTATTATGTCTATACCGATTATAGATAGTGATGGCTTGGCGCTACGGCCGAAACACTACATACAGTACGGATACTGTTAGGTACTTCACTTCGATATTCTGTTGGACTCTGGGCGGGTAGCAATTCCCATTCGTGTTCAAAGCAAAAAGGATGAACTATTTACATTGTTAAATGACCATTCATGTGTATAAATTTTACAACATGAGAAAATCACGTAAATATTATTATTTTTTTAAACAGATTTTCCTGTATCCGTTGTCCTCAGATTGCGAACCTTTATAATCGCCCTTCGTGTTGGAGAACGTTGTTTTGTGTACATGTTCCGAAAACGCGACCAAAATGAAGAGCTTTTGAGAAGGTAAAGCATTATACATGCCTCAATCTAGGATTTTTTGTAAAACAAAATTTGTTTTAAATATCTATATAATTTACAAAATGTAATGCTAAAATAAAAGATTAATTATAAAAGATACTACATTCAGTCTAGAACTCTAGATAGTAAACATAATTGTTAAAGAATCACAATGGCACACAAGACTAATAAAGTGTTAACACCATATATACCCAAACAAACAAAAATACAAGTTACGATAAAAATGTCGTAAAATGCAATTTGATTTGTTGATTTAAGGCTTATTACTTTATAAATCGATTTATACGTAACAATTTCTGATAACCTGAGATTATGCTATTGTTCGTTATTCTTTGCGAGCATAAAAATGTTATCAAGGAATTTGATTTGAGAATTTTTGTAACGCTTAAGCTCGAGCTCCGGATCGTTTAAACATGAGATCCGACAATAAAATAATAAATTACTTTTGAAAATCGACCTCACTTTGAGAAGACTAGAATTTCAAAATTTTGTCAAATGCGAAATCGATAGAGTTGTCAACTTCTAACTAGTGGGTGATAACTGAGATGTGTTTAATCATTCTAATCTGTGGATCAATCTTACAAATACAATTATCGTAACTATCAACCGCATCTGCATTCAAGAAGATTGCATCAACAATTCGGTAGTTATAAAAACAGATATACAGTGTACCTATATACATACATGCACATATGCTAACTCATACAATCAAAAACATGTTAGGTAGGTATACATACATCGGAGAAGAATTTCCTTCCTTTAATTATTTTAAACCAAAATTTACGTATTAAGAAAATCTTAAAAAGTTATAATTTAAAAAATTCAATGACCAGCATTACCCAAGCATGATTTATTGTGTAAATTAATTTGATTCTTCAAGTTTCACAATTCTAATTTAAGTACATACCAAATTGTTTATTCTTAATATTATGCAATGCTACATCAAAATAACGAAATAAAATCAACAAATTCTGCTAATACGAAATTATGAAACCTTAGAAATTATCTAATACGAAATTATGAAACCTTAGAAATTATATTTTGTTGTTTCGAATTCAATAAGCATGCCAAAACAAAAACAAGACCGTAGAGGTGTTTCTATTGTTTTAGGGCATTGTAAGCGATTTACGTTTTATTTCGAAAACCAATGTTTCACGTTATACTTTTTTTAAAGTTTTTTCGGTATGTTGTAAAAATAAATAAAAATTGAAGAATAACCGAATATGTAATTTATTCCACCGTGGCTTACGAATATGTTTTTGTGTAAATTGAATTATATTTAAATAAAACTAAACCAGTTTTTGTTGAAAAAATAAACCAGCATCTAATAAGGAAATACAAATATGCCATCATTGGCCATGTTAGCCATTAGAGCATTTTGTTTATTTTCGTACTGAACGCACTCTTTTTTCTTTAAATAGGACAGTTAACTCCATGCTAAACCTATTCTATGTCTGCGGCGCGGTGTATGAGTAAGAGGGGAATACTTTAAGAGGGGTTGAAACGCATGACCGAAATCAATGTTAGAGTGAAATGGAGTAGTATTATTGTCTCTCTCTCCATCGGTGCGTGTGTACTCGATGCACCGAGCCTTATCAATCGGTGGTGTATTCGCATTCATAAATCATATACGTAATTATTTTTTGCGGAAGTGAGAACGTCACTATTATTATTTGCATAACGACAAATAAAAACAAAAAATATTAAAATCGGCGATATATTAAGAATGTTATCGTGGTCATATATATAATATGCACTTTGAAATATATAAAGTATACAAAAATTTTAATATGTAGTTCTAAGTATTCTAATGATTTACTTTTTACCGACCAGATTGGCGCAGGGGTCAACGCAACTGGTTTTTTTTTTGATTGAAATATTTGATTTTAAAATTATTGAATTCATTTTAATTTCTTTTTTGTTTTCTATGACGTGAGTACCTTTATACTTGCGGAGTCCGTCCTATTCTATAGTTTAGTTTAGTGTCTTGGTATAATAGGTGTATTAGTTGGAAGTGACTAATATGAGTACCTACCTATATAAAAATTCCTTTCGATCTATGATTGATACGATAGAAATAAAAACATCAAATAAGCTTACTTTATTAACACTATTAAAGCACAATAAAAAAATTTGGCTTATAAAATATGTACAAATAATAAATATTATTTTATTTACTTACGTCAATATGTTTAAGAATTCTTAACAGCATAATATTATGCCAATGTTGATTTAAAATCTTACTAATAAAGACATACGTCATACGTAATGAATCTGTATGCGAAATTACACGCATAAGTAATCATTGTAATGGAATTTTTTTCCTCGATTGTCTGTGAAATTAAAAAAAAAGAAATAGGTTATTAGTAGATTACATATAACTGTTTATACAAAGGTATTATAGAGTCATCATATGAGGATTTCAAGTTAATACTTTAATTTTACATAACAATAAAAAAATATAACATCATCTGTATTCTTAAGTTAACAAATTAGTTTTTTTTACGTACCCATAATATGAAGAACTACCAGTCTGACTGGGTAAATTTTTTGGTAATTTCTTCATGGGAAAGTTTATTAGCTATATCATAATATCACGGATAACTTGGTACTAGGGCCAGTGTAATTCTACAAATAGTAGGTAAATAGGGGAATAGGTACCTACGCGATGTGGTTACAGCATTAAGGTGGTGCGGTGACGGTCTCCGGGTCTAGATAATTACGATGAAACTGTAATATTCTATTTCTAATTTAAACATAATGAAACTGCGAGTAAAAGCTAATCAGAGTTCGAAATAAGGTAATTTTATTCAAGTATAAAAAACTTTTAGGTACATAAGTTTTATTTCAATATAAATATATTACAAAAGGTGATTAGATTTCAATATTTCAAATCAAAAGATATCAGAGCTGCCCAAAAAGAAATTTAAGTACATTACGTCACACTTATTCGAATCGACGACAATCGATTCGCCAAGTCTCGGATTCATAAACATTAAACAGCTGTCTGCTTCGGGCGTCGTCGTCTTTGTTCGGTGCCAGGGACGTACTAATATCGTAGATACATAGCTATACAATGCAGCTACAGTATATACGAGGCGAGTTCGTTGTCTCGCACCATGGCTGACGGCACGGCAGTGGCACCGATATTTCAGTAGCATATGAAAACACGACTTGGTTAGTTGTGTTGTCGGCCGTCCGTTTAAAAAAAAACAATAAAATAATTAATTCAGGGCTTCCAGTGCGTATTTTTTGTACTCGTTGCAGTAAGAAGTGTGAAGCTGTGCTGTGTTATAAATCAGTTCATTTGGATTTGTGATCGAGTCAGGTAATAATTAATTTATTTTAACTGTAGGTTCATCTTAAATAATGACACATTGTTTACTTATCCCATTGTCGAAATTATATTTATTTTTCATGTGACATGATTTTCCATTGTCTTCGCTTATAGAAATAATGAACAAGTTCATTATTAACAATCATGACGATCGCTAGCCATTTTGAATACGATTTTATTCATGTATTTAATACGTTTAGTTTAAATGTTTGCAAAAATTGTGCTGTTTAAATGGTTTTTAGAATTTTAATGTTTCGTTACATAGACAATTCCGCAGTTTTAGACTGCATCATACCTAGTTAGTCCTCTACATTATTTTAGCTGTCTGTGGCATCGAAGCAGGCTATACTAATTGATTTTTCTTTTTTATAATGAAAATGAAAAAAAAATATTACACCCTATACGGGTTATAGCGCGAATCATTAAAACTTACTTTGTGCACGAAATTTGATATTTGTAGTATTTTTCGCGTCACTGGATTGGATACTCACTTGGATTACATACCAATAAATAAATAAATAAAAGCACAGTCATAAACCATAATTTATAATTATTTGCTGACTTTCATTGCACATGACAAAGGTTAGTTGGTTTATTGGTTATCTTTTTATGTTATGAATTTCGCAGTCTCGATATTTATAACTGGTTTGGTTTTTGTACGAGCTGGGTTCCTTTGAATTTGAAACCGATTGGATTTCAAGATTATTTGTGTCTTAAGCATTTATTTGCTATAAATATATAATACATGTCGCGTTTATATGCAATTTAATAATTTAGGTACTAGCGTAGTCCGCTAATCCACTTTTCGACTATATAACTACTATAAAATTATATTTTTTCTCAACATTGGGATTTTTTCCTGTGTAGGGCGCTAAAGCCGCGCTACAATACGCAGTGTTTCTTCACTTGCTGCTTATCATTAACATTATCACTAAGTAACTTTTAGAAACCAAAGTTATCGTCATCGGATTTGTAGTTTTTGAGTAGTAAGCGGCCGGACAAACTTTTTTTTATATATTGTTACTTCACTTCTTGACTTCTTGACGACGTCGTGGCGCAGCGGTAGCGTACCTGCCTTAAACGCCACAGGTCGCGGGTTCGATTCCCGCTCGGAGCATAATATGTTTGTATTGACCATGCAAGCGTATTTTCCGGTCTGGGTGTATTTGTCCTTGTCATTGTGAATGTTTCCGGACCCCAACACAGGATATTACTATCCTAATGGGGGCCGTTGAGTGTGCAACGTTTATTATTTATTATTATTATTCTAGTATATTGAACATTTTGACAAACCTTACGCTCTTTTGGTACGTCTTAAAATCAAAATCAAAATTATTTTTATTCAAGTAGACTTTTAAAAAGTACTTTTCAATAGTCAAACGCTACCGACAGTTCGGAAGGTTGATTCTATCGAGAAGAACCGACAAGAAACTCGACAGTTACTCTTTTCAAATATATGTTTTTACAATTGTATTCTTTAATATAAAATTTAGTTCTTGAATGACATCCAGCAATATTAAGAGTCCCAAGCATTTTTATCAGAAAAATATTCCTCTAACGAATAATATTTACCTAAGTTATATTTTCTCAAATGCCGATGAGCAAAATTTTTTTATTACCTAATTTTTAAACATATATGACATAAAAATATACTTAAGGTCTAAGATAACAATATTAGATGGCCTGGTAGCTGATGAAATTTTAGTAATGCAGGAAAACTGCGAGCCGCCTACAAATTGTTTTTTGTATTTTAAGCGCTCTTAACAGCAAAAACTAAAACATTTTTCTTTAACCAGAATCAAAACTACTGGATGGATTTTAATCATTTTTTCAGTGAATGACATAGGCTATATATTTTATACCCGTGCGAAGCCGGAGCGGGTCGCTAGTTAACTACTAAACTGTTAAAAATGATAGTTAGGTTTTCTGTGATGAGTCACACTCACATCATGAATCAAAGTACAAAAATGATTGTTTGAAAAAGTAAAAATATATTTATGACTAGCATCTACTCGTGATGTTGTCTCCTCCTTCAGAATTGGATCCACAGAGTAGTAAAGAACCGGAAATAAAAAGTTTCTTACGTTGTTATTTCATTCAACTGCGTTTACCCGTTTTTTCGTGTTTGAGTAACAAACATTCCTACATACCTACAAACTTTTACATTAGTACTTAACAATGTTAGTAAGAATCTACCGTTAAAAACAAAATTGAACCGTTCCTTCGTGTGAAAACAATCACAATAACATGCGTCTATGAATTAAAACTCCAATAAAGATATCATTACGATCAATCGTTTCCGATATAAGTGAACGTTATGATTAATCGTTTAACTGAAAGACATTTCGAACTACGAGTGCGTAGAAACTGATCTTTTTAGTTAACATTTGATAGAAGTGAAATATCATATTCATCATATCATCTTTTTGCTCATATCATCCATAGCATCAAAATGGTAAAGCTGTTTCTGAGATTATTGTGGAGAATGCGCAGACGGCCAATGAAACATAGGTTCTATTGCTATCATAGATGTCCTTTAAAATAGTTTTTTTTCAAACAGCTTCCATATGCAGACATCGTTAACTTATAGTTTTATTACCTATTAATAATAGGTACATAGGTACATAGAGGCTAAGTAATCAACAGTCCCACATTAGGACACTAATGTATTGAGTCGAAAGTTCGAAAACACACACACACACACATACACACAAACACAAGCACAACCACACATACTGTACTAAATGTACCTATGGTCAATACAAATATATGTAGGTACCTACCTATACATAGATACGTGTTTTAGACTGCGCCCTTAAAATAATCAAATAATATTCGTTCAATTATAGGTATCAGTAGAAGAAAATTTTTAATGTATTATATTATATATTTAGGATGATAATTTATTATTTATTGTTAATAGTCCCATAAAATAATTTAAGAAAGAAATAAATGGAGTCATATAAATAACATTTATTTTCATTAAAATATATTCCTAATTTAAAAGAGCCAATTGGTAAATTGCCCGGTTAATTAAGTTAACAAAATGGCGTCATTTGTTCATCGGCCTAAATAAGTCTGCACATTATAATATAAACTATTAAAACTTTGTTAATAACGCGCAGAATCAAAAGCTTAATTTATTCATTTTCCAAAACAGAACCCTTATAATTTCGTCCAATCGTTTTGCAGTCGGTTTTCATAAAATTTTACAGCGAGGCAAGGATTTTCTATAAACTGCATTGATAAATATTTGCCTTGATAATTATCATGATATTATTTATATTATTATATACTTCAATAGATAATTATCAGTTTATAATTATTTGATTAGGTATAATTTATAACTAATCAAAAAATACTTTAAACAAGAATTATGAAACTATTATAATTATTAATAATTGTTTAATAAGGAATTCCTGGATTTTTAAAGCTTGATAATTTATCTTTTATTGGCAAGATTTTAATGGGGCAACTTAATCAGTTTTTCTTATTTTTTTATCGAATCTCGTTTAGATTTTTTTTACATAGAATTATGGAATGGTATCAATTTTTGATAATCATCCAAAAATATATATAAAATCGATAGTTAAAACTAGCAAGATTAGGCTTATCTTCCTATTTAATATTTTACGCTACATTAATATATATAGATAAATTTTGAATATGAAAAATGTAGGCTAGCTTCCTGTATCATATCTATATGTATATAACAGAAAACTTGCCCTAGAAAACTGAATTTTTTCATAGGTGTTGTTTTTAAAACGTAAACGAGCATTAAGAAAGATTTTTCAAAATTCAACACGTAAGGGTTGAAAGTTTGTATAGAACTCCGTCAATTTTGAAACTAGAAGCATAAAACTTGGTTTTTGGGTGAACAACTAAATATAAAGAAAAACATGTTTTTAAATTTTCTAAAATTATACCCCTGAAGAGGTGAAATCGGTGTTCAAAATTCGTATAACCGCGGACGAAGCCGCTGGCAGAAGCTAGTAACATTATATACCAAATAAAATTTCAGTAAATATTTCGAAATCTATAATGTACTACGAATCGTGTAAACGCTTCGTCTTAAACACCAAATTCTTTCGAAAAATATAAATCACAATAAGTGTTGCAGTCTTTTGGTTTATATTAAAACTAACAAGATCTGTAAAAATGAAGTCTGGTTTATATCAGATGTAAGATGTAAGAATGTAATTTTACGTTAGCGCAAACCTCCGATCGCCTGTCAAGCTGTCATCGCGAATAGCTGTTTGTTATCAATAATTATTAGTACACATACGGTGTCTGGTGAATATGATTAGCATACAAATTTTCCATACATTACCTATAAAATGATTACAATGTGTTAAAACTATTCTATATTCAAAACCATTTAATTGCTTTGTTTTTATTTTCTTTTAATCATAGTATATACTTAAGCTACATATTTTCGTGGAATATTTGTACCACAAGTGCAATGAACGTAGCCGAAAACAACAGATATCTTAACAATAAGCAAAATTTAAAACAAGTAAACGTCCGATCATAAAGCTTCGACTTCTGTCATAGAAAATATTGCTTTTCAGATGTACTAAATCTACTGTTCAAATCAGGTTATTTTTCAAACATTCTTTTTTATTATTAATTCTCAAGTAACGAAAATGGTCTACCGTATTGAGGTAGCTTCTCAAATTTGGAAACGATGACATTCATGCTGTTTGTCTTTAAATGGGGTTCGTTGTGTACCTCCCTAGTCAAAGTCTAGTCCATTTCTGTATGTCCATGATCATAGTTAGGTAGCGACTCTTTTTCAGATTATTTGAGGCATTTCCTAGTAAAATATAAATAGAAGAAATCGTTGAAGACACATAAAAAATACATACAGTCTAAAATATAATCTACTTTCGTGATGTGAAAAAATCTAATGCCACCAGAAACAAATAACCAAAGAAAATACAGTGTAAATTACAGATCACCTTTTCCTATCTACATTTCTACGCATATTTACTAACTCAGGCACTTGGCAATATGGAAAATTGTCGTACATGACTTTCATGTGCGCTCACACCGTCGGATGAGTCCATATACTAAAATGCGTTCGGAGCGATTCCTCCATTCCCGATAACGTCCTTAGCCGTGGCTCGGCCCGCAGGAGACGTGGATCCCCAAACATTTGAAGCGCTTATCGCAAGACTATTTCGATCAAACTACTTTCCATCCAAATCCTTTGATTAGACATGCTTGTATCTACACAGACCGATGTAACCAATCGACAAAAGTAAGGCGTCCTAAGCACGTCCTGCAAGACCCTGACGATAGGATTACATTAGAAAATGCCCCTTACACAGCACAGACACGCACACAACACCGTCCTCGCCGGCGAGGCGAGGGCGACGGCGAAAAAAAAAAAAAGCAGGAGACACTGTAAGGACGAAATCAAATTTGAGCCCACGCGAGCGCTCTTTTTCTCCGGTGGGTCTTAGTATTCGACTCCCGCACCTGCCAAGGCCAGTAGGGCCAACAGCAATACACATTTTAAAAAAGTACTTGGATGTAGTATGTAATTTTTTTATGTATTGTAATTTAGTTCTAGAATCCGGTATTTTTTGCATATCAGTTATATCACATTGTAGATTGCCTTTTTTCCATATATATCATTCTACCATGAATATTTATACTTTTCGCCTGATATCACTAATTTAAATTATTTAACTACGATAAATACTTTGTTCGTTTACATTTGAATACTCATAAAATATAATTGCCCTCATGTATAAACGATAAACCGATCCTGGTAAATAGTAAATTGCTTTTCAGTAATATAGTTTACTTCAAATTAATATCCTTGTTAAATCACCAAGAAAAAAACATTGGGCTCAAATAAAGCAAATAAATAAGTCGTTGTCCGCATTATTTTAATTGAATTTAATTATAATATATTGTAAATGAAACGAAACAATGGAAGATTTGAATAGTTTTTTTTATGACGGTTGGCAAACAAGTATACGGTCCTCCTGATGGGAAGCAGTCACCGCAATGATCGCGCGGGGTACTTAAAGTATCACATGCGCGTTGCCAATCAAAGGAATACGAGGGAATTGATAAAAGACATGCTATGAGAAGAGAAGCATGACTATTACTACTGAAAAATGTTTGGATTGATAAATATTACTGATTTAAACTTTTGGTGGCTACCAAAGTTCTTTTTTTAATGTGTTAATGCGGTACGTATTGGCCTTGACTGCGTCAATAGATAGGGCCTAAGCTATTAAAAGGCTTACATTAATAATGTGGATGCAAATTACAGGCACTTTGGTTATTTAGCTATTATATAATACTTTAAGGATTACTGAGGATTATTCATTGATCAGGCGGCCTACCATGAACTCTTATTGCGACTTAAATGATTATCTAAGTAAGAAAATAAGTTACATATCTGTTATTGAATAAGTATTGTTAAATAAACAATTATTTGCATACAGTACCTATAAATCTATTACAATAAACTATGACAGCTATTTTAGGTCTTACAGCTTTCACATTCACCGCAAACTCGTTTACAATGCAATTTGACCTTTTACACACGAGGTGTCAATTGCATTATTCTATAGGTCACCACATGATAACCTTTATTCAATTTTTCTTTTGTCAACGCTTAGGGTTAAAAAATACACTAAATTAAACCGTATTTTTATTAGCTTGGTCTGTCATTGGTGTAAGAGACCTTGAAGATCGACCCTCGCTTATCTGATAACTAGATGAAACATTTTTATAAAATTTTATTGATTTCTTAACACGCTTATGATAGCTTGACAATCGAAAAGTGTTCATGGTTATCTTTAATTACTTAAACAAATGGTAGTACATTTTTTTTCATAGCCTATGTTATTTATTATATTTATTTATTCTTTATTGTACACCACAAAAAGATACAAATAATACAATCATTATCAATAACAAAGAAAAAAAAAATGTACAACAGGCGGTCTTATCGCTTATCAGCGATTTCTTCCAGACAACCTTGGGCTAGGAAAGATGCTACTCATAGGGTAGGTGATGCAACTACATATAAAATATATACATACGAATAAGTACACATTACTACATAAACACAATACATAAATAATTATATAAAATAAATATAACATATAAACTAATAAATATAATTATATATATTCGTCATCTCAATTTTCTGCAGATATATAATAATCCTTTACCGCTTTTTTAAAAATTTCTAAAGATTTCGCTTGGCGAATATGGAGAGGTAAACTATTCCATAATTTCGTCGCTCCGACAGTGAAGGAGTTCTTATAAAATTTTGAAGTGTGTCCAGGCATTTTAATAATAAGCTGTTGAGATGTTCGCAGACTATCTTGGGGACCTAAGAACTTAAATTTATCTTTAAGATAAGATGGTGTTTTTGGATGAAAGAGTACACAGTATAGAAGAGAAAGTACATGTGAATCCCGGCGTCGACGTATAGGGAGCCATTTGAGCTTACGACGAAATTCTGATATATGATCATACTTGCGCAAGCCAAATATGAAACGTATTGCAAGGTTTTGAAGTCGCTCAAGTTTGTTAAATTGGTCTTCTGTTAAATTAAAATAGCTTACGTCAGCATAATCGAGAATAGGGAGAAGAAGAGAATGTGCTAACATAGTCTTTGTAGGAATTGGAAGAAGATATTGCAGCCTTCTTAGAGAACTCATGGCAACAAATGTTTTCCTACTGATTTCTTTCAGTTGGTAAGACCATGACAAAGTCTGATCTATCCGAATACCAAGATTTTTTACAGTAGGACAGAAAGGTATAATTATTCCATTATAAAGAATGGGAGGGATATTTTGCCAATCAACTTTTGCAATCATGCCCGTACTACCAATAATAATGGCCTGAGACTTAGCAGGATTAATTTTTAGCCCATACTGCTTACTCCACTCACAAATAGCATTCAGGTCATCATTAATGGCAGAGATGGAAGAAGAAAGATTTCCAACAGTTGAGTGGCGGTATAGTTGGATATCGTCTGCATACATGTGATAGAGAGAAGTGATATTCTGAGTAATGCTATTAATGAAGATTGAAAATAATAGAGGAGATAGTACACCACCTTGAGGAACTCCAGCCGAGACATCACACCAGGACGAAAAGGTTTCGTCAACTCGAGTGCGCTGTCGGCGTCCATTGAGGTAGCTCCGAAACCATTCTAACACTGATGGAGATATGTTAATTAAACGTAAAAGACT
The DNA here is from genome assembly GCA_023373885.1 of Hestina assimilis. Lineage (NCBI taxonomy): Eukaryota > Metazoa > Arthropoda > Insecta > Lepidoptera > Nymphalidae > Hestina > Hestina assimilis. The sequence continues at coordinate 7,797,163 of CM041747.1, read as the reverse complement.
TAGCAAGATGTCATAGTCAACAGTATTAAAAGCATTGCTAAAGTCCAAGAGCACTAAGATTGTAAGCTGCTTACTATCCATTGCCCATCGAATGTCATCCGTGACCTTAACTAGAGCTGTAACCGTACTATGACCAGGACGGAATCCAGACTGAAAAGGATTGAAAAGCATGTAATTGTTAAGGAACCCGCTCAGTTGTTGGTGAACTAATTTTTCAAGGACTTTTGAAAGGAATGGCAAGATAGAGATAGGGCGAAAGTCACAGGTATTTAAAGGGGTAGCATTTTTAGGAAGAGGAACAATTTGTGCATTTTTCCATGCATCAGGAAATGTACTAGTAAGGATAGAATAGTTCAGGATATGGGTTAAAATAGGAGAAATAACATCTAGGATGGGAATGATCATATTACGGCTAACGCTGTCGGCACCGATAGCATTCGATGAGATTGCCATAACGTTCTTCTTAACATCACATTCAGTGAAAGTACTGAAGGTAAACGGCAGAAAGTCAGGAGTCGAAAGTGATGAAAGACTACCAAGTGTGCGTTCTTTGTCGATACCATCAATTGTATCAGAACACGAAAAGTGTTTATTAAGAAGTTCAATGTCGACATTGATAGAAGCTGTGCGGGAAGATTTACCAACTCCGAGTGACTCAAGGAATTTCCAGATTTTTGCATAATTGCCGTCTTCAACTGATTTATGGATATGGCGGCGTTGAGCATCCCTACACGATGTATTACAGCGATTCCGAATCTTTTGGTATTTGAGACGATTGGCGTCAGTGTTGTTTAATTTAAATTTGTGCTTAGCGCAGTTTTTCTTCTTAATTAGGGATTTTAGTTCATCACTTAGCCATGGAGCTGGGAGGTGTTTCATTTTAATCGGTCTAATGGGTGCATGTATATCGTAAAGTTGGATAATTAAATCGTTAAATATCTCAACTTTACGGTCAATCGTGTCCGCATCAAAAACAGCAGACCAATCAAGTTGACGGGCATCCTCACAAAGGGCATCCTTATCCATTATGTTAGAGCGCTTTCGGCATGAAACTAAGCTTGACCTCTCCTCTTTAGTCTTTTAGTTATGTGAAGTGTCCCATAGTTCGTTCTACACTTCATCACAAATAATTCATTATAGAAAACAAAAGTTTATTAAATTAGTTATTGTTAGACGCTGAGAAAAAAAAATCTTGTAAAGATTTCTTAATATATAAAATAACTAAGTTTCCTGAATATTTGCTTCATAAGTTTTTGTGTTTGTGTATCGCAATTTTCGAAAAACGCGTATAAATTGCAAGGGACATAAACCTATACTGCAGAAATTGCATTTATTAAAAATCGAAGTTGCGGGTTTTATAAAGAGTACTTTTTACTCTTTGCTTTTTAAAATAAAAATTCCTAAAATGTTATAAATAGCTATTTTTGTCACAAGAAAATTTCTCGTCATCGAGGTAAGTAAAATATTAACTTGTTAGTAAGAAATTAGTGACTCATATTGTAGTTTCCGCATTACGTGACGAAAATATCTGGGTTGTTGTCAATATAACGAAAAACGTCGAAACTTGATGATCTTTATAGCTCTTAAAACAAGTACGTGATACCCAAAAATCAATAAACCTTGGGAATGGATATAGTTGATGTTACGATCTAACGAAACGTTCTCATACGAGTTTCTATCACATTTCATCCCTCAAATAGTATGCTAACGTCTTTTACTCTTTTATTATCTATATAATACATACAATTAAATAACATTGAAGTGTCTGTTCGGTACTTATAACAATAAAGAGATTTTTTGTCTGTCTCTTTAGTTCTTCTTCGTCCTAGCATTATTCCCGGTATTTTATGTACCCAGGGTCTGCTTATTACTCTTATCCGGATTTAACAGGTTACTAGTTTTTACACGGAGCGATTGCCATCTGACCTCCGCAACCCTAAGGGCGAACCAGAAACTCATTGAAAAAGAGCAATTTACTTATCAAGAGTTAACGATTATTATCAGATGTTATTGATAATAACCGGGACCGACAGCTTATCGTGCTCTCCGAGGCACGGTGGGGACATCCACACGGACAAACGCCCAGACCGAGACAGAAATTTTAACAAACATCGAGCGGGAATCGAACCCGCAACCGTCGAGACTAAAGGCAGACACGCTACCCACAACGCCACAACGGTTGTCTGTCTCTTTAGTTATTTGGGTTAATATCCGAAACCGACCGATTTTGACGGTACTTTTACTGGCAGATAGCTGATGTTATAGTCACTTTTATTTTACAATAATATTTAGGGTATCGCACAATAAAAAATAAATTTAGCAGTAATTCTGTAGAACAAATGAGCGAATCCATAGATACAGCTAGTATTATAACTATTGTCCTTAAAGAGTACATTCACCGCTGGGTTAGCAACCGATATCACACTAAGCTTATAATAAAATTGTAACTCCAATGTTAAACATATCCATACATTTTTGGTATTAACATTTTCTCCATAATTTATATTTATTCCATTAAATTATATTATGTATTTGATGAAACGATGTATTAACGAAGTAGATACGATAAACATGTTTTTTGTATATACGCATATACCTGTTCTTTTAAAAAGCTTTTACGTACAATTTCTAGATTTATACAATTATAAGTTATATTTTGATTTTAATCATGTTAAGAATACATTAGGCCTTAACAGTGTATTGATTTTGAATGCGGTACAGTTTTTAGATATTCTGATATTCTAAGAGAAATTTTTCAAAGTTTATATTATAATGATGTGTTATTAATCAGGAGAGTTACTTTCATACTTTGTTTTCGACAGCATCCTAAATTAAATCTTGTTCAAATTTAAGTTGCGTCTCCCTTTTCCATAAAAACCGGGAGCCGGGTATCTGGTCGCAGATTTCCTTCCCGTGATAAAAAAAAATGGCTTATGAAATTTAGTGACAGTTATCTAACTTAGTTAGGGCCTTGACACACAATCAATGTATTAGGTAGGTATACTAAGTTGCTAGTTATGCAATTATAAGTAAATTGGAGATCATTAATTTATACGTGAGTAACGTGACAAACGTAATCTCCGGGAATGAGAACGTGCCCAAGTATCAAAAGTGTTCCGATGTTTTCGTCGTAAATCCAGCAAGCCAAGGTTAAGTACTGTCATATTAGCCAAATTTATTTCTATATTACATACTACTAAAATTTATATTTTTTAATTTTTTATCTCAAATAGCGGATTTGATACGCCCGCGCCATAGTCTGTGGCTGTCGCTTGTTTAGTAATTGTGACTAATCACGATATAACATGTGTATATCTGTGGTACGACAAAGAACAAAAAAATAACGTATTTTTACTTTTTAAATCTAATATTTTTTAAATTCCATTAGTATTGTAATTGTTTTATTTCAGTTGCCAATCAGTTGGTTACAGATCCGGTATATAGAGACAATAACGAAGAATTTCTAACTGTGTAAGCCTTCAAGTTTTTAAAAGCACTATGTGATTTGTGTTATCATACAACCAAATAGAGCGATATAGCGTAGCATAGGTCCGGTACCGTCTGATGTTAAGCAGTCACCGCAACCTATGAACGCTTGCGATACTTGAAATATCACATTCGCTAACCCAAGAGATAGGAAAAAAGTAGGGAATAGAGGTGATGAGAGATTGGGCCTCCGGAGCTCTCAATCATCGTACGAAACGTAACAGCACTCTCTTACATTACCCCGATTTTCTGTGAGAGGATAGTAATTCCCGGTCGACAGCACGGCTCTATTACTACTAATTCTACTATCTCTTAAAGAACGGAATTCTACGAACTCTTAAAGAACGTGCGTATATTGATATTTTACCGAACAAGCCGGCTTATTCATTCCAAATACGACTAACAAGTTAATAAAGATCCTACCTAACCTTGGTGCGCCCAATCGATATAGCCGTACCATTAGATACTTTGTTATATGAAACCCAAAGCCTTGAAAGTTGGAAGACCCGAATCTATCAATCTTGGCACCATTACTCACATTTGATTCAAAATGTATGTACATTATCTATAGATTTTTTAAAAGCTAACAAAATTATTTCTATTTTTATATTTGATTACCATTTTAATATAACTAGTAATCCAAACGAAGAAACATCAGAAAGGCTTCGCTTTCAAGTTTTATTTTAAATTCAACAATAAATAAATGGAAGCTAAATATATTGGTATTTACTATTTATTTGAAGTAAATAAATCAACATTTCAAATTCTAATAAAAACAACATATCAGAATTATTATTTAACGATTTTGATATATTATGTAAAGATTCTGATTAATTTATTTCTTGGTTATGATTCACTCCAATGGCAAGATATAAAACAAGATTGACCTCTAAAAACCAGTTTAAAAATGATTCTATGACGTTCAATCCTGCATTTGCGAATAAATATTATTATTAGTTCTCAATTAGCTTTAATTACGTACGTAATAGCCATCATAAACGCTACACACTCAACGGCCCCCATTAGGATAGTAATATCCTGTGTCGGGGGTCCGGAAAAATTCACAATGACAAGGACAAATACACCCAGACCGGAAAATATGCTTGCATGGTCAATACAAACATATTATGCTCCGAGCGGGAATCGAACCCGCGACCTGTGGCGTTTAAGGCAGGTTCGCTACCGCTGCGCCACAACGTCGTCATCATAGCAATTTTTTTTAATTATCTGAGACATTTCAGATTATTTTTAATCCTGGCTTTTACGTGAATCTTAAATACTCCAAGTAACTTCGTATTGAAGATAAAATTATTGGTCGTAGTAAAAAAAACGGATTTTCAAATTTGAAATCTTGAATGGATACTTTGATGAATATGCTTCTTAAAACCATAGAAATTTAACAAATTCTACGGTTCGCGTTGACCTAAGAGTTGGCTACAGGGAGAAATATCTTATTTTAACTGAATACAGCCTGTCGCATGTTTATTGATAATTCCACAGGAACCGAACATTTTTCCTTGAAAAATAATAAAGTATCTGTGTGCTAAATTTCCTCCAAATCTATTAACTTTCACATCTACAAATCTACACCAACATTATAAAACTCAACAGTTGTTTGTTTTTTGTTTAGTTAAAAAAATGCGCTAATCTCTGGATCTACTGGCGATACGGTGAACAGCAAAAATATAAAGCAAAAATATAATAAAGTGAAAGAATAGTTCTTCTGTTTGTTTAACTAAACCATAATTATGTAGGCCATGCGAGCGAAGCCGCGGAAACATCTAGTTTATTTGTAGGAAGTAGCATTAAATGAATGCCAAATGATGCATTATACTGTGATGTTGATGTACTAAACAAAACTTGTAACTGTGTGACCATGGTGCGACACTTATAATTTATTCATCCGACCTTGTACTGTAATCAACCGTACTAGGCAGCACTTCGTAAAAATAAATGTGATTACCTTAATATGGAATTAAAATCGGCTGCTAATTATAATTTACTTATATTATTATCATTCTGTGCTATTTCAGCGATCAATTGAAAAAAATTAAGGAAATCCACAAATTATTGGGCAAAAACTACTGACTAAAATTTTGTGGCCATTTAAAAAAACTATTTTAGTTTTTGGCGCTCTGCCTGCGTTCATAAGAATGTTGTTTTTATGTTCCATGCTTACTAAAATCTAAACAAACTCATGTTGTTTGCTTTTAAAAAACTCATATAAAAATACTTTTAATGAAGTATCATTACTAATGGCAATTCTATTGTTGTAACAGCGTTCGTTGTTATCGGCTTCTCTCTGTCATTATTTAAAATTACTCACAATTAGGGTTAATCTATTTATACATATATTGAACGGAAATTAACTTGCCTGGTGACGCTTTCAACGCCTGCAGGGCCTTTCAAAGCCTAAAAATGTATTTTAAAAAATAAAAAGGTAGAGAAGTTTCGGAGAAGAATTTAAGGTTTAAAATTAAAATTCAACCGGTATACTAAAATATTGATTCGGCAACAAATATAATAACTATTTCACATGTAGTTCAGACATCCGTATGTGCGTCTTTGCCAGCAACCCTTGTTCTGATACACACCCACCCTCTGATTAAGATTACGCTCCGGAGTATTCCCTTCGTTCTCGATGACGTCTCAAGCGCTTGGGCCTCCGGCAAGGCTGCGTTTAACTCCTGAATACTCTAAAGGGACGCTGCCGGAGCCAGAATTTCGAGTTTAAGCCAGAATAAACGGATCTAACTAAAAAAAGATGGTGTGAAATCGTAAGAAATGCAAAAGAACAGATAGTGCTATTTTATGTCGATTTCTTTAGGAAGTTGCTACTTCAGTCGATTCTTTTTTTTTTTTTATGTTAGAAGTTGGCAAACAAGCATACGGCCCACCTGATGGTAAGTGGCTGCCGCAGCCTATGAGCGCTTGCAGCACCATTAGTAGGTGCCACTCACGCGTTGCCAACCTCGAGATATTAGTTCTTAAATCTCGTTCGCCCAGTAATTTCACTAGCGTATAATGCCCTTCAAACCGGAACACAGTAGTGCCTAAACACTACTATTTGGCGGCAGAATATTGGACACTGCGGTGGTACCTACCTAGCCGGCCTCTTGCAACAAAAGACCTACCACCAGTGAATTCATGCTGAATATAGCCAATAACTGTTAACGATGAAAGAAGACGTTAACTGGGCTATAAATTTGGGTAGACATGCAATTTATAAAAGTGTCCGTAACTTAGGTATCAAAGCTTAAAGGTTAACGTATGATTCCCAAATGTTTCCTATTTTCAAGATTCTTGTAAGACACGTAAATTCTGTATGCAATATTACTAACAAGACACAAAGAGCTTTGTCTTGTACAAGTTTGTTGTAAGAAAATGAATCACAGATAATGGTTAACTAGTTATATAATGTGGGAATATTTTATTTATTCAGTTAGAAAGAATTTAAACAATTTTCAATCTATGTCTTCTATGTCAAGTATGCATGTTTAATCGTTTAACCATTTATTGCATAGTTATCCAATAAATGGCTATGGACGGTCCGTATAGGCTGAAAAGAGTTTAATCTTTAGGCATAATATAAGGGATAAGATTTCTTATTTTACTGAACTCATCGACAGGCGCTAACAACACACTTAATTTGTAATTACTCGTTTGTTGAAACGCGCTAATCTTAGGAATTAGCAGTTGGATTTGAAAAACCTTTGTTCGGTACATAGCGTGTTAATCGAGGAAGATATAGGCTATATACGTATCATATATCATCCGTAGAGTCATTCTCCTCTAAGCATAAATGCTATGCTACCCTCTCACAGAAAAGTGGTGTAAAGGCGAAAATAGTACCGTTGCGTTTTTTTGGCGTTTCCGGAGGCCCAATCTCCCACCTCTCTGCTCTCTTCCATTTATATCCCTTCCCTTCCATTTCCTCCCATCCCTTGAGTTCTCAACCCGTAAGTGATACTTCAAGTATCGCAAGCGTTCATAGGTTACGGTGACTCCTTACCATCAGGTATGCTTGTTTGCCAACCATGATGAAATAAAAAAAATCACGTTACCGCCTCTAATAGCGTAGCACTAGGTAATAAACACGATTTTGCAAACTGTAGGGAAGCACGCAGTAGGAGTATGAAAAAATATTATCATTGTTAGTAATTAAGCTAATAAGATGTCTAACTATACACAAAAACATGTTTTTTAAACAATACACACTGATATCGTTATTATCCGATGTTATCTTGCCGTCTTAGACACTCTACATTGTTCCTAGGCTTAGTGTCGTCAGCATCCTTGTTGTCTCACGTCAAGAAAACCTCGTTGCTTTGTGCTCGTGTCATTGAACTGTCACTTTTAATACTTCTCTATAATTGAACGTTACATAAAATGATGGTCAGAATAAATTTTAATTTGCTACGAAATTCATTTTATTTTGGCTTTTATATGTGTATTGGAATATATAACATCTTTTATGTATAACTTCTAATATTGTATATCAATTTTAATATACAATTTGTTTCTATAAGAAAATAAACGTAAAAATATTCCCTGAATTATAAACCAAAAATAATGCTGGTGGTAGGGCCTGAATTCCCGCCTGGTTAGGTAACACCATAGTTCATGAAAAACTCGAAGTAGCTCCTGGTCAGCCGCGTTTCGAGGTCAGGTAGGTTAAAACTAGTTGCATATTAAAAAGGTTGGTGACTCTCCTACATAGCCCGTGGTGTTGCAGATGTTCATGGGTGGTAATAATCGCTTATCATTAGATGAGCCTCATACCCGTTTCTCCTTTTATCTTTAATAGAAAAAAAAATATACATATACAACCTCGAAGAGTATCTTTTAATTGGTGTTGGTCAAGTACGTAGATTATGGTCAAGGAAAAATACTAAACCAGGATTTAGTTCTTTGGAATTTTATGACTTGTATATTATAATCGTATTTTGATTTCGATAATTGTCTGTGAATTCATATAAGTATAGCGTTATCTTTACACGATAATACTATCATAAATCAAATCACCAAAAACAGCGTAACGCAAAAGTTATTATATCATGCAAGTGTGCTAACTTAGTATTGACTGATAAAACTGGACGGGGACATAATAATTATATAATAATCGACCAAACAATTATAAATAAATAATAAAAAAATAAACGGTACCCACTCAATGGCCCCCATTAGGATAGCTATATCGTGTGTCGGGGGTCCGGAAACATACACATGGACAAGGTCAAACACACCTAGATCGGAAAATATGCTTGCATGGTCAATACAAACATATTATGCTCCGAGCGGCTATCGAACCCGCGACCTGTGGCATTTAAGGCAGGTTTGCTACCGCTGCGCTTCAACGTCGTCATTTGGTTATTATATGGCTTATATTTTTAATTTTTTATGTTACTTATTTCGGACACAACAAAACGACTTGGCCTGCCTTCAACCTTTTCTACTTTCAAGTAGGAAATCAAAACTCCCCTTTTGTGTACCAAGAAGATGACTAATAGGGCCTCGCAGTTTTTGAGGCAGCCGGCCTGGCTGGGCTAAGAAATTGCCACCCTTACATATACTTTTTTTATTACTAAGTTCGCAAACAAGGGTACGACCACCGTTCATTTATAGGTGTCACGAATTGCCAACCTCGAGATATTAGTTCTTTAATCTCATTTGCACACTAATTTCACTAGCTACAGTTTCCTTTAAACCGAAACAGTAAAGCAAACACACTACTGCTTGGCGGTACAATATCTGACACTACGGTGGTACCTACCCAGCTGTTATGGAGATTACACAAAACCTGCTTACGCTATTTCTCCCCACTAAGTCGAATATATTTGTCAGTAGATTTCATCCCCGATAACGAAATAATTTATTAAAATTGTTAGTGCCTTTTCTACGGAAGCAAAAAAAAAACAAACGAAAACGAAAAGGAAATGGAAAATTTAAATATAATCAAACAGTCATACACAATTGATATGTACAGTCACAGGTTCGGTACCAAAATCAGTGTATACGTACGTGACTAGAATTTAGATTAGAGATTTCCTGTTTTCATCTATGGTTATCAATGCTATAGAACTGTATACACTTGTTTACATACTGTATGAATATGTTTGTTGTACACAGAGAAATATACATTAAGCTATTGATTAGAACTATCAATACGTTTGGTATAATTAAAATCTAATTTAATTAGTAGTTTAACTTTGCTGATTTCTATATTGAAGTAAATAGACTCCATTATCTAAATATTGCTTTATTTTAGCTTAGTACAGTATATGTCTATCATAAATCACTATTGGAAGTCTGCTTACGAGTATTTAATGTACATTTAATTAATAGCAAATATTAATAACTAAAATCCTAATTTCTTAACTATCATTATAAATGGGAAAGTGAGTTTTTTTGTTTGTGACTCTTTCACGCCTAAACTGCTGAACCGATTTTGATAAATTTTGTTTAGATATAGAAGGTATCATGGAGATGGTTTCAGGCTACTTTTTGGCGAAAACAGAACATGAATAAATCATGTGCTGATGAAATAGAGGATGGAGGTTTGTGTGTTGAACCAATTATTCTATATTGCTATACAGAGATCATTGTAAATCGTTATTCAGGCGGGCGAAACCACGGGCAGAAGCCTAGTTATATATTACTATCAAAAATGAGTTCATATAACTCGTTGTTCATATAACAATAGACAAAAATAAGTGTTCTATTTCATTTTCCACTGCAAAAGGTGATTGAACTAAAACAATCAACGCTCATATATAATCGCTTATGACAGGTATTGGATATTGAAGTTAGAAGTTTAAAAAAAAAGATGAATTATGACATCATTTTATTATTCATTATCTTGGTATAAAATATATAGCCTATGTCATAATGGATCCAGTAGTTTTGATTTATTCATTACTGCCCATGGCCCGCACACGTTAAATGTAATTATTTACGAAATCACATTAGCAACCTAAAAAACTTAATTTTTTGTTTCTCCCTATTATTAATACATATAAACCTTCCTCTTCAATCACTCGTATCTATTAAAAAACGCATCAAAATCCGTTGCGAATTTTTAAAGATTGAAGCATACATAGGGACAGAGAAAGCGACTTCGTTTTATAATAAGTAGTGATGATTATTGCTGAGCGTCTATAGAATTCTAATGAAATCCACATATTTTATTTTTGAGTTTGAAAGTCACACAAGAAAACCTTGCTATTAAGGGTAATAGAATATTTTTGACATAAATAGGCTGAGAAAATATCGAGATTTGGCGCTTTAAAGCGATTTAGGATCATTTTATTTAAAGCTGGTACCGGATTTGTTTTTATTAGTAAAAATATAGTTCAACCGAATTAACCTGATTTGGTAAAATAATGTTTTTTTTTAAAATTCCATTCGAAGCAATAGCTAAACAGTAGAAGGACCGACACCGCTCCGTTAACGCGAGAGTCACGGGCGGGTCGATTCTAACCCCCTTGGGCTATTGTCGTACCCACTCTTAGCGCAAGTTTCGGGTTTATTGGGAGAGGCAATAGGAATATTAGTAATTACTTGAAAAAGCATTGCTAATATTCTTTAAAAAAGACAAAAAGAGATTGCTTTTTGCACAGTTTGTCCAGCCCCTAGTACTATCCCATCACATAATATGTCAAATACTGTGCTAGCTGAGGCCCCCGGTGTCATCCGCACTTAAATAGATGATACATGCCTGTTTTATATCCTGCGCCTAGTAGCACGAGTATCGTTTTTAATTTTATTTTTTGTGTATATGGCTATAATTTGCCTATAGTTATAGTTTGTCAAATCGACTGAACTTCAGGCCTTATTCAATAAACATGCTACCTAACGCAAAAATATGAAAACGGAATAGTAGTTCCTAAGATTAGTGTATTCCAACAAATAACCATAGTGTTTTGCTGAATAATATAAATTACACAGATGTAGTTAGTTAAATTGAGAGTTGTACAAGTATGGAAGTTACTTATGGTATTTTAGTTTTAATATTATTTAATGCATATGCTTTATGTTTTACACTGAATTGTTAATCATATTTCTGTTCGAGGCAAGGACCATAATTAGCCTAGATACATATAAACATGAGGTGGTGATAAAAAACACAGCCTAGGTTACAGGTTAATTCAGCAATACGCAATGAGCGTTCAATGAAGACTATATTATTAAAACTTACCTTAAAAATCATATAAAGCTCGGGTTTAGTCAATCATTCATTTTAATATCGAAACTTACTTTGAATCAAAATTTCAATTCAAACAAAGTTCACCGGGGCGATGCAGTTAGCATTCTCGCCACCATTCCCCGTGAACAAGTAAAAATTCAAAAACAAAGTCCGCTGTACCTTACAATAAGACTTAAGACATAAAGTATCTTTTACTGCTTAAACTAAGCATACTACAACATGATAAAGAAAACTAAGGTACAAAAGTTCATTTAGTAAAACTATAAAATGACTTTCGAATTGGTATTGTCGGCACGCTTTGTGTAGTCTCGTATTGATCCGTGTATTCGCAACACGATACATGAATATTCTGACCCTTATTGTCAAGGTTTTAAGGTCTATGTTTGTAAATTAGCTTCCTATGTTGCGACAGGTCGGAGTTTATTATGTAAAAGGAAATTGTTACTATAAAATTGTTACCTACTGTAAAATAAGTAAAAGTATAATTGGACTGTTTAAAAAACAGCTCTTAAGTCAGAAACAAAGCTACGAAGTTCTTATAGTTGAGAAGTTTTTCTCTATATCTCTGAAGTTCTTAATCAAATCATGTCATAATTTATATATAACCTTGGAAGGAAACTTAATAAAACAAAAACCAATATATTAAATCAGATCACAGACGCCGAAGTAATCGCATAACACACTTGATAATACATGAACGTAGAAAATACATACATGAATTGATAACACCATTCTTTTTCAAGTCAGTAATAAAAATAAACGGATTAGTTTAATACGGTACATAATACTTAATTTGTTAATCTTTGACTGTATAGAAAATTCTATTTCAAAGATAATTTTTTCTATGGTTATTTATTTTAAATTAATAATTATTAAAACAAAATGCTGTGTACGCGAGGTATAATTACAATAACACCTAAGAATAGATGTTTGTTTTTACACTACAGAGGTGGCAAAAATAATTACGTCTTGCATGATAATAAGCGGTTACAGTTGCTTATTGGAGATAAAGGATATAACAACCTCTGTTGTAAGAGTGCGCTTCCAATTTTTACACTCTCAGAAAGGAACACGACAAATAATTTTACATCACGTAGACATTATATAAGCGTAGTATTCTCTCCGTCGAGCCGACACATTCAATTTGTAAACAGCAAAGAGAACAAAGTCACAATATGCTTTCAACGAAAGGACATAAGAAAGACTTATTGACACACACAAATAAGTATTTGCTAATAAAGTATGATAAATATGGCAAAGTATAAGTAAGTAGGTAATATATTTTTAGCACCTATATAAAACTGGACGCGATGATCCCTAGTCGTTGATAATAATGATTGCGTCTGAGTAACTGTGGCAACATTGCGAAGTTTAATACCTCCGTTCCATTGTTCCGATGGCGTTGTTTAATTTCCCCAGACACACTCTCTACTGTTTGAAACTGAATATTTATAGAGTAGTAAGGTAGTATGCTAAAAATAAATACGCTATCTAATCGTTAATGACAATTTAATATTTTAAAATATTTTTTTTATGTTACAAGTTGGCAAACAAGCACCTGATGTTAAGTGATATTGGTTCTTAAATCTCCTCTGCCCAGTAATTTCACTAGCCTACAGTGCCATTCAAACCGGAACACGGTAATGCCTAAGCACTACTATTTGGCGGCAGAATATTTGACACTGCGGTGGTATCTACCTAGCCGGCCTTTTGCAATAAAAGACCTACCACCAGTGTGGCTGCTTGCAGTGGTGGAATAATCTCTGCTGTGACAAAGGCTATCTCAACAGCGGGCGATGGGGTCGTCACATCCCGACGCCGGGAAACTTAAAAATATCAATAATAGATAAATTCTGCACGCGCAACGGCTGCATTAAGAAAGTATTCCTGAAAGAAAATATGGATCTTACTTTCCTGTGTTGGATATAAGCAGGCACAAGCAGAACTACCCTACCACCCTACCCTATTAGATGAAAATAAATATCTGTATGATGACTTAAACGTTGTCACGAGTGGGAATAACACTCGCTAGAATAAATTAAGGGGCCGGCGGAAGAGAAAAGTGACAGAGTACGTATAGAGTTATGACCTCCGGAGCTCTGATACTCACTGTCTGAAATTATGTCAATATTTCTGTATGAAGGTAGTATTTCCCGGGTCGAGTAGATCCATTCATGAAGAAAACAGCAGAAATTGCCACTCAAGGGTGATAAGATATGGCTATTACGATAATAGTAAATATTTATTAAAATCGGGCCTTTCGGTGGATCGAAGAAATGTTAAGAAGATTAATTTTATTGTTTCAGAATGAAACTCATAAAAGTTTTGAAACACACAAACTTGTAATACGATACAGAATATGTAAGAAAAACAAAAGAAAAATAGCATTTGAGTAGAGTGCATTGTATCGTACTTTGAGGTAGGTCTTTGTGTAATGTATCATCATGCGGGTTATTTGAATTGTGTCTATTGGCTGGTTTCTGAATCGAGAGCTCAAAGTTGAAAGAGTGTCAAAGAGTCTCGTTTCAGAATTAGATTTTTAACGCGTTTGAGTATTATTTCTTTAAATAAAATCAAATTGACAGTTTGGTATAAATAATTTAAACACAGATTAAAATTTGCGTAATAGGTAACGTACTGTTACAGACATCCGACACCCGTAACAGTAAGCAGTATTTTTTGCAATGTAATGCTGGTTGATTTTTTATTTTATATACACTTCTATCCATCAATTATAATATGAAAGAAAAATTGGCCGAAAATATATATATCTGGATCGCTTATAAAATACATCTGGATCTTGATAATCAAATCGATCACTCGAAAAGCCACGTTTTTATCATCTATCTTTGACTTCGATACATACCCACTAAAGCATTTGAATACTTATGCTCTTTTAATTATATTCTTTATCTTTTTGATAACTGTAGCAGTTAGACAGACGAGCTCAAGGATTTTAAAGGCTTAAATTGTATGCATATTCATATCATCATCAAAATCATTACCATTATAACAACCTGTAAGCCTTTATCTCCCCACAGCTGGACCTTTGTCTTCAAGATTTGCCACAAAGGTTTGTCTTCTGTTGTCATTCAGCCACTAGCCTCTACGTTCCTTAGTTCATCAGTCCATGTTCGTATATTATAATGATATACTACATATAAAATGATAACTAATTTTTTAACCGTAAGTACATCAGAAAATCCATTATCAGCTATTTAATAATCACTGAATTAATATTATATATCCAACAAGCTGATTATCACTGAAGTTAGTAACATTGTATTAAAATTATCAATATTCTCTATATTACGATTTAACCGATTGTGACGTTCGAATACAAGGTTTCGTCTAATTCACAAGACTGTTGTACAAACTATCCCATCTTAAAACATAGGATACTCTTTATTCCATTTATTCTCTTTATTATTGCAAAATTAACGATTTTTATATCCGGAATGGGATTCCGGAGAGAAAACCTGAGAAACGGTAACCCAAGTTTCTTAACAATATTAAATATAGTATTATATAATAATTGAACAAAATATAAGTATGCTACTTCTTCTAGTAGTAATCGGGTCTGCCTTAGTTTGTATTTAATAACATATTTTGGTTAAATAACCCAATATTTCATCCGTAAACACTTAGCGTGACCATTGCTGATCGATGACGGATGACGACTATTGTGAACATTATACATATTATCTTCATTGGATTTTATTGATGATTTTATGGATTGGTTCGTTTACTATCCTTTGTCACATTGTCGCTTCTTATTTATTTATTTTCTTTAAAAAGAATAAACCACCACATATTTCCACTGTCATATAAATTGGGTTTCTACCGCCGGACGTGCTTAGTGCGTAAAAATCAATGCGTAACTTATCTTTATTGGATTCGTTACATATATTGTTGCTAAGCCCACTAAGTACGTAGGCAACGATAAATACGAAATCAATGATTTGATTTATCATAAGATTATTGTGTTAATCAGTATCAGTGTTAAAATTATTCAGGCATTCGGTGGTCGCTTCGCCGTCATGTTGGCGAATTTGAGCGGGACTTTGGTGCAGGTATGGAATTTTTGTTTTTATTGCACGATTATTGTTTAGAAGGGCATAGTCTTATTAGAAGAACAATTTGCGAATCCAATAGAATATTTGAATGAGGTGCACAGGTGATGATGTTAGATAAGGGCATGCCATTTTAAGGGAAGAGATCGGTAGAAGTTACAGACAACTAATTTCTTAAGCCATTGTAACTTTTTGTGTATATCACTTTATTAACTAATTCACGAATCATACTAGTGAAAAATCAAAGGTACTGGATCTTTGAAGTTTAAAGTTTGCTTTGGGTTTTTAAGTTCGGTGGTCATTCAGCTTTTTGAACATTATTTTAAGTACTAGTTTTAGTTCACTGTTATTACGCATGATTGGTTCAACTATATTCTTTTAGTAAGACGCTATAATAGGTTACAAATTTACGACATCGTCCTTGATCCTTGGTATTTGTTGGAATATATCTTACGAATACATCTGTTACTTCCATCAGAATTAAAGGTGACAAAGCAAATAATAAAAAATAATAAATAAACGCAGCACACTCAACGGCCCCCATTAGGATAGTAATATCCTGTGTTGGGGGTCCGGAAACATTCACAATGACAAGGACAAATACACCCAGACCGGAAAATATGCTTGCATGGTCAATACAAACATATTATGCTCCGAGCGGGAATCGAACCCGCGACCTGTGGCGTTTAAGGCAGGTTCGCTACCGCTGCGCCACAACGTCGTCGAAAATGCAGTGATTCTGGTTAATATTATCATTAATTTTTTGGTGAGATTTCCTTATTTCCGGAATCCTTGACCGGGACCAAATACTAGAGACATTATATTCCAAAGTTTTAATTTCGCAGTTGAATTCCACTATTAATATTAATGCAATATATCAATAAACTAAAAATTAACTTAATTTTATAATTAATATTTACGACTTTTAGAATTAGAATATTATTGCATTTAATGATTTCCTTATGACTTAAAAATTACTTTAATTACATCTTAATGCTATCATGA
The DNA here is from genome assembly GCA_023373885.1 of Hestina assimilis. Taxonomy (NCBI): domain Eukaryota; kingdom Metazoa; phylum Arthropoda; class Insecta; order Lepidoptera; family Nymphalidae; genus Hestina; species Hestina assimilis. The sequence continues at coordinate 7,780,393 of CM041747.1, read as the reverse complement.
AAAAGATTTGTTTCATATTTTATTCGTTGTAAATAAACTTGTTAAGGACCTTAAGCTGTGATTATTTACAGTTAGTGCTTGCGTCACTTGCGATGAACCGGTTGTCTTTTGTTTCCATGTTTTAACATCTTTGTTCAACCTTTTGTGGAAAGGAAATCATTTTAATTTGACCTAGTTTTTTTTATTAAGATTTCTCTTTTAATTAAGATTTTCTATCTAATTTTTACAAGACTTAAGCAATTGCTTGTCAAAATTAATCCGAGAGCTGTGTTTCTTCGATTTTTATTCTAATGTTTTTCGCATAGTGCGTATAACATCCCATAACTGAATAATGTTAAGTAACCATGAAGGTAAAATTGTCGTGATTATCGCGTTGGTGTTAGTATTATTCTTGACAATACGACGACATCGCTCTCCAAATTTAGCTTTCTTTTGAGCCAGACTTAATTCGGTATGTCCACCTTTTATGCGGTTTGCGACGGCTTGTTTGCTTTTTGCACTATTAAAGGCTCATCGGAGATCTTGTTACACGACGATAAATGCTCGAACACTTAGTGTTTTAGTATTTTTAATAAAACTCTTGTAAATAAAAATGTTTTAATTGATTTCCAAATCGAGAAACAGCAATTCGCCTATTTTTTCAGGAATCGCAATGGATTTTTAAAAATAGTATTTTGTTGCAATTGCGTACTATAAAACAAATCTGGTATGGTTAGTACTATTTTGTTATACTTGGGCAATGTACTGTTAACGGTAAATTCTTAATGCCGTTGACTCATCAACTGTTCTCAAATTTTAAAAATACTTCTTGCGGTAGTGCTTGCCTTAATTTACGTACGACACGTGGAAGCGATGATAGAATTCAAATACATTTTTGAATTATCATTATAAATTAATAAATGCCTATGAATACAAACATAATAAAGATAATTGCTAAGAAATATTAAGAATAGATATTACAACTACTCATTGCCTCCCGGTGAACTGGTTAATTTTTCGCCCAAAGAATCGGTATTGCGATTCAGCGGGGAAATGCAGCTAGCATTCATGCCGCCAATACCCGTGGTGATATACATATGACATGATTCGTATAGTTGTAATTATTTTTAAATATAGTTAGTATTGAATTGTAAATATATTGAAATATTAAGAATTCATATTTCTGCCTTTAAATATATTCCCTATTTTCGATCATGCTTAGTAAAGATATGGTTCGGTCTCAAAAAACCACCCTAAGGAAAGATTAATTTTAAGCCTTAGAGAGGGCTTTCACCGAATATCATGTTCCGACCACAACGATATATTTTTAAAAAATGTTACACTTTCCTTATCGTTTCCTTAGCAAGAATCTTGCTTTTAATGACTACTTTTGTAAATCAAATTCCTTGACCGAGTGATGGAGTGATTATCGCCATAAATATTTGACAAAAATAAAATTATACAACGTAATTATATTTTGCAATAATCTCAAAAAATAAACTAATGATTACTATCTTGATATGGTAATTGATCTTATCTCTGGATCATGAATGAACCTCGTGTTTTTCTGTAATTTTTGACCTTTGGACTTAATTTATTTCTATGTTATAAAAACTAAACAAATTTGTTAACAAAAATATTTTTTGTTTTTACTTAATATTACGCACGTTGAGTAACCAGGTATCCGAGCTTCGCACAGAAATAGTAATCTTGTCTTTTTTGAACTGTCGGCTTAGTAATTAATATAAAAATTACCTTTCTTCTTCTGGATTTGTATTGCTGTTGGCTCTACTGGCCTTGATAGCGTCACTGGGAGAGAAAAGACGAGGAAAATATATTTGAAAATATTCGGGACAAAGATAGCCTTTATTTTTGCCCTATTGATAGCCTTTAGCCTTTGACGACGTTGTGGCGCAGCGGTAGCGAACCTGCCTTAAACGCCACAGGTCGCAGATTCGATTCCCGCTCGGAGCACAATATGTTTGTATTGACCATGCAAGCATATTTTCCGGTCTGGGTGTATTTGTCCTTGTCTTTGTATATGTTTCCGGACCCCCGATACGCGATATCACTATCCTAATGGGGGCCGTTGAGTGTGTAGCGTTTATTTATTTATTTATCAATTTTCATTTTCATCTTCAACTTGAATTTTAACTACTGTGACGGATTTCAACGATTCGTCTTTTATGTGGTACGACGATGGTTTTCTGCATGATGAACTATTGAAGTAACCATCGCCCTACCATTAATGTGACGCTTCGTTAGAATGACGGCTTTAATTATTATCGTTGTAATCCAACGTATTAAATAGGTTCTATAACTGCAGTGACACGAAACTTCGCCATGCGCCAACATATTTAATTATAAAATGATTATTATGATATTTTTAAATTAGCCACGGTTCCTCTCAGGTGGTTTCTAACATCAGTAAAAAAAACAACTACATAATAACATTACGCACACAGTGATATTTCCAGTCTCAAGGTGGCAAGGGTGGAAGGTGGGTTTACAGGTTAACAATAAAATTAGGTAACACAAGAGCAAGTAGTTTCAGCAAGATAGGTTTTCGTGTGTAAAGTACATTACCACTTCTCGTATAACTTACGTGCGCGTTTTTATTTAGGTGTAATTATAAATGGACTATAAAAGAAACGCTTCATACTTGACGGCCCTAAATTGTATAGTTTTATCCAATATAGAAGGTCCGAAAACAGTTACAAACTTAAGGACAGCTATAGAACCCGCGGCTAACAGCGTGTCAAATAATAAATATTATAAAGAAATATGGTGTTTAGTTTTCAAGTTCATCGCGATAACCTTGCCGTTTCTTAGTTAGAACATGACGTTAATAATAATTAATCAGACTAGGTCGAAATTCGTGAGAACTTTCAGAAAACTATTTTACGTTTTTATTCAAAGGTAACAAATAGTTTGGTAATGTTACAATGGCGATCTAGTAAAACTGTAATTGTATAAACTATAAAGAAACGTTTAACTGCTGACTTAAATTTAGTTACGTGTGGGTTCCCGGCTTTAGACCATTTAACATAGGAAATTGTCTATAGGGCCTGGCAGATGGAAATAAAAAAGAACCTGTAACTAAATAGAATAGAATTTTAAAGCAAGTGTTTGGGGTTCCTAATTTTCTTTGTTTTCCTTAAACCCCACGCCAACACGAAATTAAACAAAAACGAAACACACGGAAGAAAACAATAATTACCAGTAATAATTACCTTTTACTTGGTTATGAAGAATCTTAAGGACTTATCAAAATAATAACGAATTAAAATCGACCGCAAAAATAAATTGGTCATTTCATAGTAATTATTAGAAGAAATATGAAAAACAATGATATGGAAACAACTTTTATATCTCTAAAATTTATAGATATTTTTGCACAATTTTAAATCCCATAGTTCAAAATTTAGAGGGTTGGGACACAATTTTTATGACTTTAGGAAGTAAAATCTCAACAACTACTGACTTAATGCAAAAAGTCAAAAGTAACCTTTGTTGTTATTTTGAGACATCTGTCCAAAGATATCTAACACGTTGCCATACGTTGAAATTTTTTTTTTTCAATATACAGACGACGTTGTGGCGCAGCGGTAGCGCACCTGCTTTAAACGCCACAGGTCGCGGGTTCGATTCCCGCTCGGAGCATAATATGTTTGTATTGACCATGCAAGCATATTTTCCGGTCTGGGTGTATTCGTCCTTGTCATTGTGAATGTTTCCGGACCCCCGACACAGGATGTTACTATCCTAATGGGGGCCGTTGAGTGTGCATCGTTTATTTATCGTTTACAGTTTCATGCTACCCTTAATTTTTATGTACGTATTTGTATTGTATTTGTATGGACTGCTACTCTTAATTTTTGTATAATTTGCAATACATGACAAAACCCTGTAGCTGTTCATAGAATAAAACTATTTAGTAAATTTCATATAGATAGACCCAATAGTCTCCAAGTAAAATGACTGTGAGATTGAGTTTAAAATCTATGTTTTACAGATAGATAATCTAGCTTTTGCCCGCGTAAATAATAATTTTAATCAGACAGCTTTAATGTAATAGAATTTTTTCTTTTACCATACAAACTTTCAACCCCTATTTTATCCCCTTCAAATTTTGTTATCGCGATAAAAATAGCCTTTAACCGTCTCAATGGTTCTATTTATATCTCTATCATAATCGGCGTAGGCGTAAAACGGCGTAGGCGTGAAACCGTCACAAACAAACAACCATCACTTTTGCATCAGTAATATTAAGGATAGGATTAGGATGAAATCCCATTGAAATCAATAAAATGTGCCATTTACGAAAAAACAAAGTAACGCTAACATCATTTAGACACTGTTTTGGTTCTTTTTATATTACTTCATGACATGGTTGGCAAACATGAGTGCGATGATTGAACGTATGAGAAGGACTAAAAGAAAGGGAACAGAGGAGGTGGGCAGATTGGAAATCCGGCGCTCTCACTCATCGCACCAAACACAATAGTATTCTGTTACTTTACGCCTATTTTATATTAGATTGTAGTACTTCCCCGGTCCAGCCCATTTGGGCTGGGCAAATCATGGGTCTAGTACTACAACCATTACTGCTCGAGTCTTACTTGTACTTTACCAACGCTATTTTTCATTCAGATTTATTTTGAATACAGCGCGTTTAACATGTGATTTGCGTCGATTTATTGTTCAACTCAGAAGTAAAAGTTGTTTTGCTTTTGAATTCTTCATACTAAAGCATTTTAGTAGTTGAACTCTTTTCAATTTGTTCTTGTTTAGTGAAGGTTATGAGTCTTTCGTCTGACTTAGTGTTTTGTACTATTTTTTACTGCAATTAATTACATGGTTAATCTTTAAATCATTATTTGATTGTTACAAGTTTTTTCATTGTATATTTATCTTATAGCAATGAAACAAGGCCCAACTGATTAAAATCACCATGTAGTTCATTTCATAGAATGTGACAAAATATCGTTTAGTTTTTCACCCGATTGATTTAATTCATTTTTCTTACGTCAATAAATAGTATCAGATAATAGTAGTATAATCGATGGTCAGTGTTAGTTTATAATCATCGCCCTCCGTCATCATTAAAGCGTCTTTATTAACCCAATAATAAGGCTCATGATAATGTATGAGTAATCCTCCCTGAACTTAACAAAAGCCTCCTTAAAAAGTGATTTCCTTAAAAGTTTGCACGAGTTTCAGATGCATGGTTTATATAATATCTTGAAATGAAATGTAATAGGTTAGTGAATAAGTATCTTATATTTAAATATAATATAAACACTATTATATTAAAAACCTCATGTAATTTCTGGTTAAAAGTAATATAGATCGGTCATTGTTAGGTTCTGGTACTTAACCAGTTTTACACGCGATGTAATTGGATTCACAGCGTATAACATCATCACTTCATCAGTATGGCTTCATCAGTTTAACAGGAATAAAACCACTAACGTATGTAAGCGTTCACGGTTCATTCACCATTAAAACATTTTAAGGAGGTTTTTAATTAAACATTAAAAGTAATTTTAAATAATTGCATTAGAAGTAATGTTATTAAAAATAATGATAATGAAATAAAATTGCTTCAATCAAAAACTAATCTATGATTATGAAGCAAAATTGCAATGAATTATAAGATGCAATTTAATGATAAGTGGCTTGCAAACAAGGAGCATTATTCTTATATGAATAAAATCATTTTGCAACTTGATATCAATACGCTTATCAATATTTCTATTGAGAAATATTTTTATGAATGCTTTCGTTCTCTATTGATGTAGTACCAGATTTATACCGCATGATTATTACGTTTCTTAATACTTTAAAATAATTTTAAATAGAGAAATAAGGCTGCAAAATTTATTGCCGTAACTATTTGGAATTATTTTTCAAATATGTATCGATAAAAATTGTATATTTTATTACAAACAGATAAACGTAGTATAACCTTCGGCTGTTTTTTTGTTAATCTATGTTTTTAAATTGAAAGAAATATAAGATAAAAATTAAATCGAAACATTTTCTCTAATATAAAATTAGTTAAACCTTGGAATAATATCAATACAATACATATACATCAATAGTTTCAACATTCATTCAACACAAACATTCTTTGCAAAATTGATGATCAAAAAAACAACATATTTTTTCAGAAAAATTCGTGCACAATATTGAAATATAATTCGATTTACATGTAAACATTTAAATATAAATTTGGGGAAAAGTAATCGACTACATAACGACCGCTGAAACTGTTATTTCAGTAAATAGAAATAGGTCAATCGGTTACGACACGTTCTTTAAAAATATCTCGCTTTTTATAACAATGAAACCTACTTTTTTATCTGCAACGTTTAATCCGGCTAATAACTTCGCACATGCTAATTGATAATAATAATAATTTTAATGGAAAACGAAAATAGAAAGTACCTACATTCATTTCATTTTCGTAATACAATGTTCCCCACATTGACATGACATTCATATGAAGCATGACGTATCACTCGCCCACATTCCCCTACTCTCAAGGCCAAGCTGTGAGGGGCTGGCTTAAAAACTTTTCAGAAAACTAAGACATATTTCACAAAGCCCTAGCTTCATAAAATGACGACACATGGAGATATGTTTTTGTTGCAAAATATCTTAGAATTTTGTGTGGAAAAGTAAAAAAATATAATCAAAAGTATTTAATACAGTAAAGTATTATTTATTAGGATTTAATAATTTAATAGTCGTTTTATTTTTTCATTAGTATAAAATGGAAAACTTTCGATGCCATTAATTTTATTAATACTTTTATCTGAATGGTATTGCATGAAGTATAAATTATTGCATTATTAACTTACGATAATTAATATTTATAAGACGTTAATAATAAAAAAATATACAATAAATTTAACTGACCTATTTTGGTTGTATAGTTAATTAGGGTTAGGTTAAATAGGTGTATGGTTTTTATTTAAAAAATCGAACACAACACAACTTAAAATAAACTTACCGCTCGTTTTCAGCATAATGTTACATAGATTCAAATTAGTTTAGAATATTTAATTTTAGATATTGCATTTGTTCTGCATGGGCTCAAAGCGCAGATTGCTTATAATAAAATTTTTTACTTAAAGCTGTTCATTCTTTTCAGGGTTTTCATCAAGATGGCCATGCAGCGATGACGCCCGGCAAAAAGATGGAGTCGAAGAGCACACAAATTCACCTGCCCTTAATGGGCCGTGGCAGCCGCGGAGAGCTGAACGAGAAGGTCATGTTTTCCCAAGTAAAGTCACCTCCAGAACAGCTCAATAATGGACAGCTATTAGGGTAAGTTTTAAAAAGATGAATAGAAATAGAAATTTAACACATCTGACTACAAATAGCAAAGGTAGTTTTATACTGCTTTGGGCGGTTTCAGATCAGCGTTTTATACGAACGGATATGGTCGTTATAACGCGTATAGGACTCGTACGATCGTCAGCTTTTTGAAGCGCGAAAAAGCGCGCGTAAGGGAGTCTGTTTTGAGGAAAAACTAAATTATTTCTTTAAATGAACTGTTTATTAAGTAACAAAATTTTGTTCTAAATTTTATAAAGCCCAATAAAGGTACATAAAAACTGAAAAAAAGTTCAATACCAATTTAGTTATAAAGTGGTTTTCAAGGTTTGTTTTTAATGAAAGCGAAGTACGTTCAATGAGAGACTTAGTATATTGTAGAAGTATTTCGTAATGGTCTAGACTCTAGATTGATTGACTGTGGGCTTGTAGTTTGTAGATTTTGTTCATAGATTTTTCATTTAATCGTTAGTTTTAAACATGCAACTTTAAAGAATTTATAGGATAAACTTCAACTATCTTTAATTTTTATGAAAGGGCCTGTCCAATTGTCCATAGTATATAGTATGTCCATGTAACGTTTAATTAAATTTGTTAAAAACTCTTAATGAGTTTATCTCTTTCAGTCATCAAATCAAATGAATCATGCAAATTTAACATTTAAATTCGCATTTTACATCCGTTACAAAACGGTTTTTTTTTTCAAATTCACACGTCAATACGAACCATTGAAATTCACAATATCATGGGTCATTCGGGGTCATTGCGTCTCATGTTTCAGGTTCAGAGACGAATAAAATGAATAATTATTCTCATGGTGACGGAAATCGTTCATAAATTATTTTGAATACATGAATTGTTGCTAAATAATAATTAATTTAATTAGTTTGCACACCTTGCTATAAGATCGTAAATTATCTTGATAATATAATTAAATTTTGTATTAACATAGTAATACAGTATTCAGTTTTTATACATACATATGCTAATGTTATAACGATTTACCAATTTAATTAAAAAAAACGACCAAGTTAATGTCGAATTCGCCCAAATATTTTTTTTATTTGATAACATTTCACAAAGTGTATAATATGGAAGCACATCGAGCGTATTTAACATAAAAAATCTAAATCTGCTCTTTCGTTTGTTTTTTAAGTCGGTTAATGAAAAGTTGAATTATTTTAAAATTATTCTATAAAAAATCTTAATCATATAATTTTGTGACGGACGTAGTTTTTTCATAACTGTGAATTACATTTATTCACAAGATAAATGACTAGGGTTGCCACTCATACTTTATAAAAGTATTGTACGTTATTTAGGGAAATTGTACGGTTTACCAGAACAGTACGGGAAAATACTTTACTTTACTTGATTTGATTTCTCTGGGCTTCCAGAATTATTTACTACAAAAATAGAGAAAATATGACTGATGATACTTGTAATAATCACTTTTAATGTCTATTCCTGCTACTGAGTATTCACGAAATCTTTTCTGTTTTTTTTTTTATTTTTTTATGTTAGAAGTTGGCAAACAAGCATACGGCCCACCTGATGGTAAGTGGCTGCTGCAGCCTATGAGCGCTTGCAGCACCATTAGTAGGTGCCACTCACGCGTTGCCAACCTCGACATATTAGTTCTTAAATCTCGTTCGCCCAGTAATTTCACTAGCGTACAATGCCCTTCAAACCGGAACACAGTAGTGCCTAAACACTACTATTTGGCGGCAGAATATTGGACACTGCGGTGGTACCTACCTAGCCGGCCTCTTGCAACAAAAGACCTACCACCAGTGTGACTGATTGCACTGGTGGAATAATCTCTGTTGTGACAGAGGTTATCCCAACAGAGGTTCTGTAATGAAATGGCGAGACTAAAGAAACAAATCTTCTCTGAACCTTATGAAACAATAGTGATTTGTATTTTATAAACCTTGCCAAAACCAATAAAAAATGTGTTTCTAAATATAATGCTATCCAAAATAATGATACTTATTTTTGACACTATGTACTTTTTTCTCTTGCCTGTTATCACCAAGGTGCTTTAATTACAAGAAAAAAGGTACAAATAATTACTAACATATTTTCGAAAATATTACGAAACCATGTTAATTCTCACAAAAACCTATCGGCCTTTAACTGAATATAATTTCTATGTGAAGTTAAGCTGTTATATTGCGAACGGAGTTCTAAAATAGACGACGCCCTTGAATCAAATTAGCAAAGGGCCTACATGAGGCGTTTAATATACAAGCAATTGTAAACGTTATTTGTTCGAATTAAAGTAAATTTTTCAATGGCATTGTATTGATTTCTTTGTTATTGTGTTGTTCTAATCTTTTAACATTCCTATTTTTTTATTATCACTTGTGTGTCAAATTATATTAACAATGGTAGAAAATATTCTTTATTTAATATATAATGCGAACTATTTTATAGTAAACCTTACTAAAAAATAAAGGTGAAAAAAAAGCAAAAAGTTGTAGTACAGAAATAGATTAAGTAGGTATATATTTCGCAATATAATTTGTCATTTCTTGCATTCAATGTCAATAATGTTAGCTAGGTTTTGCTTTTACTTTCTCTTAATAAGAAATATAGATAGAATATAGGTATAGATATTGATACGGGCTGAAGTTCACAGATTTGGAAGAAAAACACCTGATGGCTCTAAATGAGACTTTAATTAGATCTTCTAGATCATAGAACAGGACTTCACAATCCACAGGTCAATCGTAGTCGAAAAGAATAGCCGAGGTACCTAATTATCGCATTTGTTCACTTGTATGTATTGTATGTGACAAGGTTCCCCGTAAAAGTATATTATATAATACCTAAATACGTAATAGTATAAGAATGAGCGTGCGAGAAAAGGTCCGTATTGGATTGGCAAGAATACATAAGAAAGAACCTACCAAGAAAGAACTACGAGTATTGTATTTGCTTGTATTGAATTTTTGCATCACTGACTTTCGCTCACTTGTTTAGTACATTCGAAAGTGCTCAACATCGTCAATGTGTTCGCACATTTCGCAATTCTGAGAATTTGCCTTCGTCATTAAAACAAAAAAAAATAGTGAGTGAAGAAGTGAAGTTTCGTAATGTGGAAACGAAAATACAAATTGATTTTTAGTGAAATCATATTGTTTCTTTAAGACAAACATTATTTATTAATATTGCTTACAATTCACAATTGATCGCATCTTTTAATTGTCATTTTCGAATGGAGAAATATCCAAATCTATAATAACACTGTTTACTTCGCTGCATAGCAAGTATACCACGCGCATGTGCTTGGGTCTACCGACTCACTCTCGACTTCATTTTTTTAAGTCGGATAGTGTCCAGATAGCAATCTATTTAAAACTACAATGTAATTTCTATCGAATCTAAAATTATGCAATTATAGTTTTCGAAGAGGCTGACATTGTATTATTATACACTGAATGCATCTTCGTTGCTTTTGTATCAAGTAGTAAGTAGGTCACTACAAAACAGTTATAAACAGCAAATTTGGACGCAAATAAGCAATACCATGTCAACCCACAAAATTGAAAAAACTGAGTTATATATGCAGAAGTGTTGGTAAATGGCCGAAGAACATTTTCTCAGGGTTCTCTTATACACACATACACATAATTTCTTTAATATTTGTAGAGTTTTAAGCTTTAAAAGCCATTTTTTCAATCATGCAGTTTATGTATTTTTAAACGTTTTGGGTTACATTATATACGAAATATGCAGTTTGTATACTTATTTTTGTGAAAATAAGTAAAATAACTAACATAAATCTGAAATTGCCAAAAACTTGACCAATACATTAAAAAATCATATAAAGCAAGTTGTTCAAAATTTTCAAACGCGTTTTTCTCGAAATAACCTTCGTGTGGGTTGATATGGTATTGCTTATTTGCGTCCATTTAACCGTTTCCAGTCCTTTAAGTCTAAATGAGACGATTTCCATTAGAGTCTCCAATTTTGTACTAATCTTGTCCGCGTGGAATGTTGGCCAGAAAGGTAGCCGCATTTCCCCGCTGAATTGCAATCCTTTACTCATATAATACTAGCTTCTGCCAGCGGCTTCATTCGCGTGAATAACGATTTTTAAGCAAACTTTGAAACCCTAATGCATCTCTTCAGGGGTTTTACTTATTTTAGAAAAAGTTAAAACGTATTTCTCTTTATCTATAATAATTGTTCGCCAAAAACGAAGTTTTATGCTTCTACTTATAAAAAATGACGGACATAAAAATGACGGACATCCCATACAAAATTTCAACCCCTTTTTTTTCTAGATCCAAGGGTTTAGCCTGTGTGTTGATATGCCGGTCCTTTCCTTTTATATGTAAAGATTATATAGTATTATAATAATGTTTATAGTCCGGAAACATATTTATCTTTTAAATTACATTTTTTATTAATTTTTATACTTCGTTTCTTATGTCATCATTTAACCTATAAACATGCTATAAACATTGTCTCGCCTTCGACAAAATAATCTACTTAATTTCCGTATAAAAATTAATAAATAATTTTTTTCGATACAAAATTTATGTTTTACTTTACGATTTCTTGATTTATATTTATTATAGTATTGACTGTTATTTATAAACATTTAAATGGCAAAATGCCTCAAATAGGCGTCTATAAATAAATACACGTGTTATTATATAACAACTTTTATTCTGCTGGTTCTTCGATTAATTATAGGAGTACGTATTTTGTGAAATATTATATACTAGCGGCCCGCTCCGGCTTCGCACGGGTATAAAATATATAGCCCGTGTCATTCACTGAAAAATGTTTTTTCTCCACCATTTAGTGGATGTTATTATACTTATAAACCTTCCTCTTCAATCACTCTATCTATTAAAAAATCGCATCAAAATCCGTTGCGTAGTTTTAAAGATTTAAGCGTACGTAGGCACACAAAAAGCGACTTTGTTTTATACTATGTAGTGATAGTGAAATAATAAATAAACGCTAGACATTCAACGGCGCCCCCATTAGGATAGTGATAAGTGTTATATCCTGAGTCGGGGTCCGGAAAATATACAAGGACAAGGAAACACCCAAAACGGAACATAAGCCTGCATGATCAATACAAACATCTGCTCCAAGCGGGAATAACCCGCGACCTGTGCCGCTGAAGGCAGGTTCGATACCGCTGCGCCAAAACGCCAAATAAATGCTGGATATTATTATTATTTGATATTATTGTATTTCAAAAACACACTAAAATAACTAGCAAGTATACATGTAGGGAATATTATCCGATTGTTTTCTTTTTATAAAAATATTCAATATGATGTATTCGAACTAATAATTGTCATCCGAACTATAACTATAGGATGTGAGTGGGAAGGGTATGGTCTCTCACTCTCCCCTTTCCCCCTCTCTATTTTCCCAACCCTAACTCACCCCCACCCCTCACCCCTCTCTCTCTTGCCAATGGCGGCGAAGGATATAGGTTGTGTGTGGGCTCCTATATTATTTTGGTGAGAAATAAAATATAGCATAATTGAAGTCGTTTTTTATTCGCCCTCTCATTCCTACGTACATACAAATTTGAGTAGAACTGTCGATACGATGTTTAGGTCGTATGACCTACTGATCTAATAACTATTGATGATACATTAAAAATTCTCATTTAAAAGTCGGTTTGTCCCAGATATACCCGCAGCAACGCTTAGGTGAGCTTCATACTACTTAGGTCGCAGCCTAGTTTCTCGATGCTGAAAACTAATTTGACGGGTCAGGTAACATTTACTGCATAGTTAAAATAAAATATATTTAATAACATAACTTTATGTTTATCTTTTCTTTAAACTAGCATCTGTCCGCGGTTTCGCTCGCGTGAATAATGTTTTCTGATGAACTTGAACTCGTCCCTTTATTGCAATACAACTAAATGGTTTTGGGTGCAAACTTCTATCGCTTATTTTTCGACGAAAAGTGAGCTACATTCTCCAAATGTATGGATTCCATGACACCCATCAATATCGAAATTCAAATCAGGAAGCTCGTTTTCTGTTACTAGTTTTATACAGACCGATTGCCATCTGACCTACACAACCCTAAGGGCGAACCAGTAACTCATTGGATAAGAGTAATTTACTTATGAAGAGTTAACGATTATTATCAGATGTTATGTGATAACAACCGGGACCGACAAACGTGCTTACGGCTAACGACCGCTTAACGTGGTCTTCGAGGCACGGTGGACAAACCCCCAGACCGAAACGAACCCACAAAGGCAAAGCAGATCCACCCACAACGCCACAACGATGACATTTTGCTTGAGTGACAAACATCAAATCATCTAAACAGTCAAACATCCAAACATACAAACTTTCACTTCTTTTTTCTTCATTCTTTGCTCATGTCAACCTAAAAAATACAAGATCTTGGCTTTAGAACATCGTTTATCAACCTTTTAAAAGTCATTGCGCTTTTGGAGGAACCAAAAAAATAGTAATACTGTTCAAGGCCAGCTGTCTGTTCATATCAATGTTATTAACATGAAAAGAAAAACAATTTTAATTCCATACGATTATTAAGTAGGGCAATGTTATCAAACGGATATAAATTAATTAATTGTGTAATATGCTATTATTTAAGTAGGACATGATTAAAACTATCTATATTATTTATCACAGCTAGTTAGCTGAAGAATAGAATTAGAATTATACAGTGGAACTCTACTGTATAGAATTATAAATATAATAATAATTAGTGGAGTTCCACTGTATAATTCTATCCGTGTCTGAACACATAAGGGTTCTGCGGCCGTCAAAACTAGCTGTCTGATGTATTCTTCTTTCTAGCATTATTAGCAGTATTTACCTAGGGTCTGCTGCTTATACTCTAATCCTGATTTGATGGGTTACTTGTTTTACACAAAGCCATTCCCGTCTGACATCTACACCCGAACCAGTAACTCATTGGATAGAAAATTACTTATCAATAGTTTTTTTATGTGAGAGGGGGCAAACGGGCCGGAAGCTCACTTAATGTTAAGCGATCACCGCCCACGAACATCTGCAACACCAGAAGGCATTAAGTTAACGATTATTATCAGATCTTACGGCAACAACCGGGACTGACAGATTGACGTGCTCTCCGAGGCATGGTGGGAAGACCCATAAGAACGAACAACCAGACCGGAACAGATATTTATAACAAATATCTGCTCCGAACGGGAATTGAAACCGCGACCGTCGACGCTCAAACCAGACTCGTTACAACCACGCCACAACGATCGTCTACTCTCTATGTCTGAAGTACTCTCATTATAGATATATTCAATACACTATTTCGACATTCTAAAACAGTTTGGCTGGATTCCAAACCGTTGTATATATGCCGACGATTAGCGTGATCATGAATAATTATTTATTACAATTGTAACAATGCGTATACAATGTACTCGTTAAATCAGAGAAAAACCGTAATGCCAAAAGAACCTTATTACTAAGCTTCTGCTGTCCGTCCGACTGTCAGCGATCTGTATCTCACGAACTTTAATAGGTAGAGAGTTGAAAATTTCTCAGATGCATTTCTATTGCCGCTACAACAACCAATACTAGAAATAAAATTGCTATACAAGTTACACACAATTACACTATACAAGAAAATTCATATTGCTGCTTGCTTGCTAAATAGTTGGAATCTTCATTTCTATTTCTATAGTCGCTTTAGTAACAAATAATAAAAACGAAACTTGATATATTTATTCTACGGTGGTACTCTTGATGTCCGACACATCTAGTGACCTTAGCTCTTCTTCGTCCTAGCATTATTCCCGGTATTTTATTTTACCCAGGGTCTGCTCATTACTCTTGACCGGATTTGACAGGTTACTAGTTTTTATACGGAGCGATTGCCATCTTCGGCAACCCTAAGGGCGAACCAGTAACTCATTGGATAAGACCAATTTACTTATCAACAGTTAACGATTATTATCAGATGTTATGTGATAACAACCGGGACCGACAGCTTAACGTGCTCTCCGACGCACGGTGGGGAGACCTGAGCGGACAACCGCCCACACCGGAATAGATATTTATACAAACATCTGCCTGAGCAGGAATCGAACCTGCAACCGTCAAGACTAAGTACAGACTCGCTACCCACAACGGCACAATGGTGCCTTGTCATCTAGTGACCTTAGTTATTGGCGATTAAAATTTTTTGATAAAAATTCTAATAGTAAAATAAACTAAAGAAAAAGTTATTAATATAATCATAATTATGTAGTACTTAATCTCATAAGTAGTACTTAATCATATATAAGTAGACTTGAGCAAAACACCAAAAGAGTTGCTCTTAAGAATTCATAATATTCTTATGTAATTAAACATGACAGACACAACATACTGTTATATTTGAAGATTCAAAAATGCTTAAAGGCTTATTTGAATTTACTGAAGGTAAATTGCAGTCCTATCTTGAACATAATTAATATTTTATATCATGTATCTAAATTACTGTAAGTAAAGTTTGCCCAACGCCCGTAATATCGCACGTGACGGTACACACAAGTTCATTAATTATTTTATCTCAACCATTTATAGTGCCCTATCCATCATATTATAAAAATAATCCTAACATCACGTTCCGCCACTTGCCCTTGATCTTGACTGTCTTATGTAACAGAATGCAAATCGCCATATGCAAAAATAGCGACCCGCCCGGCCTCATGCGGGTACAATATCAAGGTGTATACCTATATTAAATATTAGATTATCTAATCAGGCCTTTAGGATGCTCGTACAAGAGTGTATATTATATTCTTTGGCGTCGGGATGTGACGACCCCATCGCCCGCTGTTGGGATAACCTCTGTACCCAGCAGAGATTATTCCACCAGTGCAATCAGTCACACTGGTGGTAGGTCTTTGTTGCAAGAGGCCGGCTAGGTAGGTACCACCGCAGTGTCCGATATTCTGCCGTCAATTAGTAGTGTTTAGGCACTACTGTGTTCCGGTTTGAAGGGCATTGTACGCTAGTGAAATTACTGGGCGAACGAGATTTAAGAACTAATATCTCGAGGTTGGCAACGCGTGAGTGGCACCTAATAATGGTGCTGCAAGCGCTCATAGGCTGCGGCAGCCACTTACCATCAGGTGGGCCGTATGCTTGTTTGCCAACTTCTAAAAAAAAAAAAAAAATTCTACCTCAAATAACTTCGGACTAGGTAGTCTCCTGATCGTTGAAAATATTGATAGCCGTTATCAAATTAAAATAATATTTCATAAAAATTACAATCAAATGATATAAAATTGCCTTTATCTTATACTAGCAGCATGCCCCGACTCTGTCCGGGTACACAGTAAAATTTTATTCACTTGATCTCGTTTTCGTGGCAATTTTAATATAAGTAGCCCCGTTGATCCCGTACAAAAATTGTGTTGTGAGGATTAAGGTTGAGTCGTTTTGTTTTTGTTGAGTTTTTTATGCGCGTACGTATATTTCGTTGATCTGTCCTGTAACGACGCACACTGCTCTACAAAATCAAAATGCGGACGGCTCGCTTGGGCTGCTTATTACAAAAGGGTTATTTATGACCATAAATTACATAAGTAATTCAAACGATGAAAATTTTCTTTTAAATGTTCTGGTTGTTTTAATGAGTTTAATGACTAAGACTAATTTTAATTTCTGGAAAATTGTTTCATGCAATTAGTTTATATTACTTTGTTTCTTCTTTTCAGAGGCTCACAAATAAATTTATGTAATGGTGGTGCTGGTGCTGCCATGACAGGCCTGGTACCTAAGATACCCAATGGCTATGGAGACCAGAAGAAGCCCATGGCAGCTCTCACCCATTTACCAAAACGTCCACCAGTAGACATCGAGTTCTCGAATCTTTCGTACTCCGTCAGCGAGGGAAGGAAAAGAGGTTACAAAGCTTTACTCAAGTGTATCGATGGAACCTTTCGCTCCAGCGAGTTGACTGCCATTATGGGACCATCCGGCGCTGGGAAGAGTACTCTCATGAATATATTAGCTGGATATAAGTAAGTAATTTATGTATACATTTATAATTAATTAGTATTTATAAAGTTAACGATATTTTGCGTTAGCTAAATCTCAAAAAGAATTGTTTCAATTATATCAATGACTGACCTGATGCAGTGAAGGTTTCTTGAATCTGGTAGAGCTTTAATGTTAAAATTTACAGTTTATATCTGAATACATTCGTGACGTTTATATTTTTAATCGTTAAGAAAAATAGTTATATGTTTAATAGTATTTCTCAAACACACCTTCCTACGAGTATAAGTTTGCTTGTACGCGCTAAATTTAAAATTAAAGTTTTCCATATAACAACGTTTTCTACCCAATAGTTCAAAAATTAAGAAAGATGAAAAACGATTTTAATGTCTTCTGCTTAAATAAAATGTCATATCCTATAAACCATTATGGATAATTTTTGAAGGCTTGTCAAATGTTGCCTCACTCAATTATGTATATAATTTTTACATGACAAATGGAATACTGTGATTATTTTTTCCTAATTTTGCTACATCATACCCTTAATGCATAATCACATGATATGACGAAATTGTAATGGGCCGTGTTTAATTAAATTAATTAATTATCGAAACTGTTTTAATGTAGACAAGAAATAGTTTATTTATAAAGCTATGATTTTTCTGCGTTCGATCTTGGATTGTAATAGATTAATCCTTGCGTAACTAATGAAATATATTTCACGCAAGATGTAACACTAAGCTTAGAAATGGATTGGTTGGTAAAATTACCGAAGTTATTGTGTTATTACACGGTCTTGACTCTAGATACATATTAAATGTTATGTAAGTGCAATTATTCCCGTCAAGTTGTCAATATAATTATGTACTATCATCTCCCATGATTGTAGGTAATGAAAAAAAATGTTGCTTGAATTCTAAACGCTCTTCGTATGAATGGAATGTAGCATTATACCCATATTTATTTTCCGACCATTAACGGTATTAATTACAGTACCATAAACAATTTTAATTAACCGACGGACACGCAACGAACAATGTCCGTCTAAGGTTAAGTAGCTTGATGATAAAAGATCTATATCATGGTTTCGTGCTTCATAATAATACGTTACATAAATCATTTTGAAAAAAATATGAATACGAAAAATTACATTTTTAACGGTTAATCAAAACATCGTGAGATAACACGCGTTTCTTGGGAAAAATTTTGAGACATTCCAATTCCATTCAATTCCAACAACCACGAGCCACGGGGCTCACACGTTGTTTACAATTGCTTAAAACTTAATTAATATGTTCAACGATTTTTAATAATTTTCTAACGAATACTTTTCAAATATCTTTTCTAATGCGATATTTTAAAAAACAATACATTTTCTAGATGATGAGTGTTAAATGATGTTTGTTTTACACAAAAAGTTTACTTAATCCCTTTTTATTTAGCCTATTTGACAGAAAGTAGTTAGGTTAATTTAGAAATCGCTGTAGCATATATTAAGTTAATTTAATTTATTTTATTTGTAGGCGTTACCGTTGCCTGTCAAGGAGATAGGATTCAGAGCTTAACGTATGTGCTCAACAAAGGGTTAGGTGGAATAACTAGGCCAGAGTTTGTTATTAAGAATACTGCTTTTGTCTTTTTCTGTTGTATAACGGCATTGCTTCAGATAAGATAGCTTAGAAGAAAATATAGGGAACTCGGAATTTTCCCCAATAATTATTAATTTACTAAACAGTGATCATTGCGATCATTGCGATAATAATTTTATCCTTTTATTCATATAAACTGACATAAAAATGGAGGAGCTCAACAATTCGTCTGGTGTTGTGTATGTTATGAGATATCTTCGGCTTTTATAAACCGATTTTGATGATTGTTTTCTACATTTTACATGCAAAAGTAAGTTTTTTTGTTTGTGACCCTTTTACGCCTAAATAGATGAATCGATTTTGATGAATTTTGGTATAGATAGGGCCCTGGAGACAGTTATAGGCTACTTTTAGTTAGAAAAACAAAACTTGAAATGGGAGAAATAGGGGATAAAAGTTTGTATAACTATACCAATTACATATATTTTTGTATTGCAATATGGCTCATTAAAAATCGTTGTTCACGTGGGAGAAGCCGCCGGCAGAAGCTAGTAGTCAGTAAATATGTAATATTTTATTGAGTCAGTTCGAGTATTAGTTTTACTTCCTTGATCGTGCGGTTATAATAATTGGCTAAAAGGATCTCAGAAACCCTCTAAGAGTGAGCTAGTAAACTAATACAAAAATCCGATTAAATGTAATCAGAACGTTTATCGTTTTAACAACATAGCAATCTAATAAATAGCACGCACCTAATAAAATATTTATCGAGGTTTCAGTAAACTATGTCGGAATGTATAACGTTTGGAGAAATGCCAATCTGAAATATATTTTTAATGAATTCTGTTACCTTAGTTTGGTTGAAGCGTTACGCCATCGTGGTTCAACATAAATATATATACGAAGCCGATATAACCGTAATAAATTTGACTACCCTTCCTCACGAAACGTGGTATTTTTAGGTCATATTGATTTGTTTGTAGGTTCTAGTACTCATTCTTACTTATGAAATAAAATGTAATGAGCATTGTATTGGTATATTTCTTGGAAACGGTTTCTATTATATCAAGGACCGGCGCGAAATTTTCTATACTGTATCTTTTAGCTACCACTTAATTCCGTCGAAACACTGCCATTGAATTGAATTTTAGCATATATATTTTAAATTTTAATTTTAAAATTTCTTTTTCCATTTTTTCGATTTCTTTTTCCATTACTAAGTGAATCCGCGTGTTAAATGTGGTATTATTAGAACGAAGTAAGTAGTAGCTATAAGAGACAGTACAGAAAGTTTCGCCCCGGCCCTCGATAAAATGGAAGCCTTAGCCTATCTCTTATATATTATTTCTAAACTTGTTGTCAGTTGCTGGAACTTGTCAAACTTTTTGAGCTCTTTTACTGCAGCTGTAGTGTATAGCTCTCTTGATGGTAAGCGGTCACCTTAGCCTATACACTCTTGCATTACAATGGTGTTGCTGACCCATGGGATGGAGGGGACAGAGAAGGGAAACAAAAGAAAAGTCTATCACACTAATCGAACGAAACTCAACAGTATAGATATTGTTACTTAATATCGATCTGTGGGAGTTGTAAGACCCGACCCCTTCGTGTTGAAAACAGATGTTATAATAACAGAATTGTAAAGTTTTCTTACTCATTATAAAATCATATCTTCAGCGTTGGTTTCTTCGATTAGGCATAGCCATGGAAATAGCTTTAGTTTGTTTGCCACAATTAAATGAATGTAGGATAAACAAAAAAAAAAATTAATTACTTACAACTACTTTGGCGATACGTCGTGGTGGTTACTCTCTTGGAGCACATGTATTGACCATATAGGAATCTAGTCCGGTCTGGGTGTTTGTTATTTAATTTCCAGACCCTCGACACAGAATATTACTATCCTAATGAACGCCGTTGAGTGTGTAGCGTTTATTAAATTATTATATGTTTCGTTTCAGAACATCAAATGTCACTGGTTCAATACTTATAAATGGAAAGGAGAGGAACCTCAGAAGATTTCGCAAATTGTCCTGCTATATTATGCAGGACGACTGTCTTTTACCACATTTAACTGTTAGAGAAGCGATGAACGTATCCGCTAACCTAAAACTCGGTAAAGACATGACAATAACAGCAAAGAAAATAGTTATTGATGAAATATTAGAAATGTTGAGTCTAGTCGAAGCTGGTGATACACGAACAATAAATCTATCGGGTGGACAGAAAAAACGGCTTTCCATAGCCTTAGAATTAGTGAACAACCCACCTGTAATGTTTTTCGATGAGCCCACATCTGGATTGGATAGTTCCTCATGTTTCCAATGTATATCTTTGTTGAAATCTTTGGCGAGAGGTGGGAGAACCATTATATGCACCATACATCAACCGTCCGCTAGGCTCTTCGAAATGTTCGACTTTCTATACACGTTAGCTGATGGTCAGTGTATATACCAAGGTCCAGTGAGTGGTTTGGTGCCGTTTTTATCATCTATGGGGCTACATTGTCCAAGTTACCACAATCCGGCTGATTATGGTAAGTCTTTCTGCCAATTTACTTTGTGTTGTTATGTAATGTATATCCCTTGATATTTAATCTTCAAAGGGTTTAAAGGGGTTTCAAACTGAAACTTAGGAGATTACGTCATTTAATCCGATATCGGATTAGACGGATTAAATTTTCGAAGTACTAAAAGTTAAAGATCGTTTTACTTCTCCATATTTTTTGTAAATCTACTATTAATTAAGGCAATAGTGTAAGATTATTTTCTTAATATTAGAAATGTGTAAATGTTTATGTTTGTGATTCTATCGCGCAAAAAACCGTTGGGCAAATTTGTAAGAAATTTGACATACATAAATTAACTTTTGATATAGGATACTTTTTATCCCGATGTAAGGTTGGCATTAACAAGAAATGCACTATAAACGTGGAAGTAACTATCTGCCACCATTTCACGCCAAACACAACACACACACGAATAAATAAAAAAAATCCGTACAGATTTATTTATATTAATATTCATATTATAAATAATATTCGAAATTTCAGTAATGGAAGTAGCGACTGGCGAGCATGGTGACTGGGTCCACAAGCTGGTGATGGCGGTGAACAAGGGCAACTGCGGCAGAGGGCAGTCCTCGACTTCGTCATCATCGTCTTCAGTGCCGCAGAACTGCAACTACAACAACCAGAGCAAGAATAACGTTAAGAAAGAGGCTCTCGAAATTGTTATTGGTATGGAATAAATATTGAATTGAATTAAACGGTCGTAAGACCGTTATGGTGTGTTGGAAACGAGCCTGCCCGGTCGCTGGTTCGATTCCCGCTCGGGGTAGATATTTGTATTGATCTTATAAATCTGTCTCGCCCCGAGCATTTGTCCTTGTACGTGTCCCCACCGTGCCTCGGAGAGCATTTTTTTATGTTATAAGTTGGCAAACAAGCATGCGGCCCACCTGATGGTAAGTGGTTGCCGTAGCCTATGAGCGCTTGCAGCACCATTAGTAGGTGCCACTCACGCGTTGCCAAACTCGAGATATTAGTTCTTAAATCTCCTCTGCCCATTAATTCTAGCCGGTCTCTTGCAACAAAAGACCTACCACCAGTGTGACTGATTGCACTGGTGGAATAATCTCTGCTGTGACAAAGATTATCCCAACAGCGGGCGATGGGGTCATCACGTCCCGACGCCGGCATGTGATAATTATTATCATATCGTTAATTCTTGATAGGTAATTTGCTCTTACCCAATGAGTTACTGGTTTCCTTAGTGTTGCGGAGTTCAGATGGCAATCGCTCTGTGTAAATACAAGTAAGCTGTCAAATCCGGATAAGAATAGTAAGCAGACCTTGGGAAAAATACCGGGATGAATGCTAAGAAGAAGAAACATTGACTTTTTATGTTACTACAGCCCTTCCTTAGAGACAAAATGTCAAACTCACCCTCATCTGTGATAAATTGTTTAAGTGAGGCTATTTTCCTATACGACCGATTGTCGTGATATTTTATACTGTTTGTTGGACTGGGACCAAAGGCCCGGCAAACATAAGCAAAGGGTGGAGACTATGTTTTAATGAGGTTGTCTTCCTCTACGACGGACCGACATTATTTGTTTACTGACAACTTCGCCTTTTTTTATTTACTTGGCGAAATGCATTTACGCTCCCCGCGCCGGGACAGATGGTAAAAGTGGCGCGGGGAGTGTGGGACTCGATGCCATGTGCAATGGTCTTTATAAGACCTGGCCCCCATACCCACTAAAACCACAAGGTCCCGTCTAGGGAGAGGGACGTCGCGGGTTCGCTTGCGCATTCCACCGCGACGCCCCGGCGCCTGCCGCTTACGCAGCCCTCCTGGGGCGGCAACATAGTGCCGCCATAAATAAATACTAATACATACTAATACATATATAAAGATATAAATTTACCTCCTGGCGCTTGCCTGAGAACCTCGCCTAAAGCAACTTAACTTGTCCTTGTGTATGTTCCAGGACCCCCGACACGATAACTTATGTTGGGCATTGAGTGTGATGCGTTAATTTATTTATAATTTTTATTATTTTCAGATAAACCCACCTGTACTGTGATAGATATGTCTGAACCGACACTTAACACTGCAAAACAGAATGCTCTACCGAACTCAACGAACTTGGCACCAGTAACTTGTACTACTTCTCTACTCGATTCCAGCGAGAGTTTCACTAAGAAGCCACAGAACACAGGTTTCCCTACGTCAGGATGGAAGCAATTCTGGATCTTATTGAAGAGAACGTTCCGGAGTATTTTACGTGATCAGATGTTGACGCATCTAAGGCTATGTTCGCATACCGTTGTCGGGCTGTTGATAGGTTTCCTGTACTACGATATTGGTCAAGACGCTGCTAAAGTTATGAGCAATGCTGGTTGTATATTCTTCACTGTGATGTTCACTATGTTTACGGCTATGATGCCTACGATTCTAACATGTAAGTATCCTTACATGAAAATAATACATCTTTGAAAAAAAAAACTATTTCAAATTTGTTGTTAGCTAAAAATTTCAATATACAATAATTTTGTCGTTTTAGGCAAAAATTTTTGTCCTGCATACACACTCACAAACAAAAATTAACAGACTTTTGTATTGAACTTAAATGTATGCACAGATTTTTGTATTGATCATAAATGCATGTGTTCCGGTCTGTTTGTCCTTGTCGTTGTCTATGTTTCCGGACACAAGATATCACTATCTCAAAGCCTCCGTTGACTGTGTAGCGCTTAGTTAAGGCGTGAAAACGTAATAAAAAAAAACTCACATGCAATTATAATATTAGTTAGGTTTATATTGTTTGCGCTTTTTGTTTCAGTCCCAACCGAGATGAGTGTGTTTGTGAGAGAGCATTTAAATTATTGGTATTCATTGAAAGCGTTCTACTTTGCGAAGACAATGGCGGATCTACCGTTTCAGGTAATTTTTAATATTCTTTTGTCCTCTTTATATTTTTAATATTCTCGTTTAGGTAAAGAAAAATTAAATAGTGTCGGCAACATTGTGAAATTTGTGCCAAGTGAAAAAAAAAATCTCTACAACTCTGCTTTTGATTTTCTGAGTTTAATATTAATCAAGGGAGTATTATTATACTCATTATAATTGGTTCATAAACAAAGAAGTTATGCCCGAAAATATGTATAAAAATATATACGACTAATTATAACATCACCCTTTTTAGCACGGTTAAAAACAAATGTATTCAGTTTTTCCACCCCTATATTTTTTATGGTGTATTGTTGTTGGCCCTACTGGCCTCTAAAGTATCACTAACCAGATGGGGCTTATATGTAAATATATGATTCCTTTGCCCCATTATGAATGTTTAGAATTCATCAATTTTTAGGGTTCCGTACCCAAAGGGTACAATGGGACCGTGATAGTTAGACATTTGAAATTTTCACAGATGATGTAGATCTACTGCCGCTACAATAACAAATACTAAAAAATAGAGTAATATAAATATTTAAGGTGGAACCCGATTTTTTTCCTGGTTTTTATAGATAATGGGACGGAACCATTCACGCGCGAGTCCGATTCGTACTTGGTCGGTTTTGGTCTATATTCATTTCTAGGAATAATAACGCAAAAATCAAATTTGTTATTTCAGAATGATATCATTTAATTTATCATCATATAATCATGATCATCATATAATTTCTCTATCATTAGATTTTTATTGTTTTTTTTACAAAAATAACAAAGTTTGTTTTCAATTGATTTCGCAGATAGTCTTCAGTGGTGTATACGTGATAATAGTATACTTCATGACGGGCCAGCCGATGCAGACGGACAGGGTGCTCATGTTCACTACCATAAACATCCTCACGGCGCTGGTGGCCCAGTCGCTGGGGTTGCTCATCGGGGCCGCCATGAAGGTGGAGACTGGAGTCTACCTCGGACCAGTCACCACCATACCTGTCGTACTATTCTCTGGCTTCTTCGTCAATTTCAACGCCATACCCAGCTATCTACAATGGCTCACGTATCTCAGCTATGTGAGATATGGATTCGAAGGGGCCATGCTCTCAGTCTACGGCTTCGGTAGAGAGAAGCTCCACTGCTCTGAGGCGTATTGCCATTTTAGGACTCCAAGTCTGTTCCTCAAAGAGATGACGATGGATCACGCCAATTTCTGGGTGGACGTCGGCGCTTTGAGCGCTTTCTTTGTATTCATTAGAGTAATCTCCTATCTAGTACTAAGGTTCAAGTTGAAGATGATGCAGTAGTTTAGCACAAATTGCGCTTAGTATTTTATCGGTGATATGAATTTCTTTTCCATTTACCCACGGTTAGAGGCAGCTCGAGTTCAGTTTGTCGTCATAGAAGTTGTCAGATAATTCCATTCGAAGCGTTTTAAGGAATCTATCAGCTTCTTCGATTGTTGAAGTCACGCGCCGGCGCTGAGGTCTAGTTGTTAAAGTAGATTTGATATAGTTTTCGAATTATATAGCTTTATAGGACGCGGTTCGACTCAGTCGAGATTTTAGTGTTTGTACGTAAAACTTAGGTTAAGATTTTTCTAGATCGGGCCCATGACTTAATTTTAAGTTACTTAATGATATTACATTGTTTTTAATTTGTATTTATGTCATCACAATGTAGGCTTTTCTACTCTTATAAGTACGCTTGTGGTTACTCGGTGGTGTGTCACTTACTTTTTCTGTCAAAATTACATTTGGTTGCCGGTGAAATGTGATATTGTTTATTTTAATAACATTTAACTTCTTAGGCGGCGATATGATAACTGAGCAAGAAATTAGAGAGAAATTTCAAGAGCGCATAACGTTTAGGCACAATTTCTTACATGAGAAAGAAGTAAAAAATATAAAGAGAGAAGATGAAAGTGTGAGCGTTGTATATTCTTTTTTAAAATTTTCACTTCTATAACGTGTACACCACATTTTTTTTTAATTTTTGAAGAGAAACTATCATTATTTAAGTGATTTCTGATAAACGTATGGATTGGCGCTACCTGACGTCACGACATGCTTAATGTGCCGTGTTACGTCAGAACGGCAATACGCGTGCATAATTATTATTGTACTCTTTGGATTGGAGATTTACGAATAATAATAAGAATATTATTTTAATTATTCATATTATAATTAATTTAGAAAAAAAATACAGTTATTCTAAACTTACAAGTTTTCACTTCTATTGGCAGTCTCCATTTTTAATTTTTTTATGGACGAATATCTAGTTGAATTAAAACTGGATATAATAAATGCTAGAAATATTGTTAGATTATTGTTTTTAAATAATAATAATGTTCTTTCGGAATAGAAATGCTTAGAATTTCTAGATTCACACGATAGGGCCATATAGATAGGAAGGATGATGTAGTCGTTCAATTCTTAGAAGAATTTAATATTAGGCATAATAATGGGATATGTTGATCTCAATTTATTGGTCGATGTGACGAATAGTGATTATGATTTCTGAGTTTTGTATGTGATTGGTTTGTGTGAATTATTTACGTGTAATTTTGACAGAAAGTAACGTGTTGGCGGGCGTACATATCTACTCAATTTACATTCTAGTTTTTAATTAGATATTTAAAAGTACCTTTCATTATGCTAAAGTTTTTTGGTAATTCTCTATGTCTATCTTAATTACCAGTATTTATTAATAATAAACGACTGTGATTTTTATATAAAGAGTGTTTTATTTTATCTCTAAAAATTTATCGAAAAAAAGTAAAAATTCTGTAATCAGGGGCAATCATATATTTTTAAATACATATTAATATTTTCAAACTTATTTTAAATGCAGGAATACACATTTTGCAGTTACTGTTGTGCGTGCTGGTAGCTCAAAAAAAAAATTGTGTGTACGTGGTACAAAGACAGCCTTATCACAATAAGTTATATATTGCTATATATATACAACCTTATTTTTATAATTACATCTTTATCACAGATTTAAGTTTTGTCCATGTCGAGTTTCAATATTAGTATCTCATCAAATATTTATTTATATTTTGATATATAATTTATTGATTTTATTTATAATATTAATGTTATAAGTAAACTAAAGTTAAAAGTTTTACTCATTGTCTGTAACCAAATAAATAAATCACGTTTCAATGTTTATTAATTTAAATAATAAATGGTAAAATTTTTAGATATCTAAAGTTATGATGTTTTTCTTGTATATCAGCGACATCTAACACGGTAATTTTAAACTAGAAAGGATGTACAAGATTGTATCTTAAGTATTTTTTCTGTGTTTCGACATGCTTCTAATTACTAACAGTTGCACTAGATGTCACTGCTATAATATTTGTATCAGAATGCGAAATTGTTTTTAATTTATTTGAATATATTAATCATCGTCATGGGATGTGAAACATAAAGTTAAAAACAATATAAATTCAGTAAGCCTGCAGCTTGTTTAACCGTATGATATAAAAAAAGCAAGACGGTAAAATGCCACGGCTTCCAGACCGGACAGGGCACTTCGGTCAGAGGGCTATGAAAACAGGAGAATCCTAACATCTAACAAGATGCCAGGAAAAGGGAATTTTAATATTATTGAAAATTGATACTAAAATCAAAAACTTTTATTTCACTTCAATACGCTCGGAATTAAAGGTTACTAGAAAATCAAGTAATTGTCATAGCGTATATGCCTAGCCTACTTTTATTGTCTCCTAAAGAAGATCAAGTACCTAGAATATGCTTGGAAAAAATTCGAAACGACGAAGTAAAATCTCGGAGATTCCAAAAGAATTAATCCGAAATGAAGTGAAACTTAGTACCTAACGGAACGACGAAATCTATTTTCATGCCCACAATGGCGAATGTGGGGCCCCATTATCGAGACTCTTTGTGACAGATATGAATAGAAACTCCGATTTCAATTGAAACGAACAATTCAATATTTCAACAATTCTGAAATTAATGTTTTTGTCAAATCGGTATAAAAAGTTATAAAAATTAATTACGAAAAGTGATAGCTACTTGTAACTGTAAAACTCGATTTCAATATAATAATAATAGGTAATAATAGCACAAATGAAAAATCCTTGATGACTTTGAGAACGATGCAAAGTTATTGTAGATCTAATTTACTAAGCTAGTAATTAACTTGGAAGTTTCAGGATATAACTTATCGGAAATTATTAAAACATCGATCAAACTTCTGATGTCTACACACATTTGAAGCGATTGCAAGAACAAAATATAAAAAATTCAACGATTACTAATACTTTAAAGCTTTTACTTGCCTAGTAATATCTACGAATCCAAATGTTATCAAACAATACACAACACCTATCATGTGTTGTTGGAATGTGTTCGGAATGAATCATTCAGGGTAAGTTTAGCTTATATTTTGAATTCTAATTTAAGTATATGTGACTGTATTAGTTTTTTATCGTTCCCTTTGAGCGATCAATGTAAATTACTTTATAAATTAGCTAAGAACTACTTTAGAATTAGAGATTAAGAGATATTTGTGATTATAACCTATAGAGCGACATGGTCACTAAGTGACTAAGCTCTTTAATAAAGAGAAAAAAAACACACACACACACAACACAAATAACATAACACAGTTAGAATAAAGTCTGGTAATGAAACTAAGCAATAAAATTATACGTCTAGTTGACAATGCGACATCTTGATATACCTTCTGTAAGGTGGTAATCTTATAAATACATATTTTTTAACGATAAAATTTGTTAAGTTAATTATTTATCTTGATTAATTGTTACGTTTTACATGTTATAATGTATGAAAGTAATTGAACTTAATATTATATTTATTTTTCTAATCTTAAGAACAGATTAAGAAAGATTTGTTATCGTAAATTCAAATTAATTTCTGTAAAACTTTTAAGTTCTAAATAAGTGCTCAAGGTTGTTTTACGTTAAAGAATTTATAATGAAAAATGTTCATGGCTTACATTTGAAAAAGGTCCGAAACGTGTCGCCTAATATTCCATAAATTTTATGTAAAACCGCAGTAATACGTAGTACATTATGAGTTTAATATTTATGGTGCTTATTTTGTTCTTTATTATGACTATTGGATTGTACGAGTAAGTAATTATCTTTATGGAGATAACTCGTTTTCGTATAGGTATTATACTTGATGTATCATTATTTTAAAAAGATCATATTGTTTATTTTCCTAATGAAGTTGGGTCTTTTAGGGTTCCGTAGCCAAATGGCAAAAACGGAACCCTTATAGTTTCGTCATGTCCGTGTGTCCGTCCGTCCGTCCGTCCGTCTGTCCGTCTGTCCGTCTGTCCGTCTGTCCGTCTGTCTGTCTGTCCGTCTGTCCGTCTGTCCGTCTGTCCGTCCGTTCGTCCGTATGTCACAGTCATTTTACTCGGAGACCATCGACTCTATCTATACGAAATTTACTAAATAGGTGTATTCCATGAACCGCACAACGATTTTGTAGCAGTGCATACATGCAACTGAGGATTGAAAAAAAATTTCAACGTATGGCAACGTGTGAGATATCTTTGGATAGGTCTTTTAGAATGATAACGAGGTTTGATTTTGACTTTTTTCATTAAGCCAGCAGTTGTTGAGATATTAGCTCCTAAAGTCGTAAAAATCGTGTCCCCCCTCTTAACTTTTGAACTATGGGATTTAAAATTCTGGAAAAATTTGAGCTTGTAGAATACAACATGAACTTTCATCCACATTTGGTTTGAAGAAGACAGGTCTATAAATTTAAGAGAGAATTCTTTGCCCAGTAATTTCACTAGCTACAGCGTACTAGGTACCTACCTAGCCGGCCTCGCGCAATAAAAGACCTACGACCAGACCAGACTACTTGAAAGTACTTTCAAGGAAAATTTATATTAATAAAATTTTATATTTATTTTAGATAAATAGACAATAAAGGGGTTAATAGACGTAATCCTAAACGCTATAAAATAAACATAAGACTTATACTATAAAAGCTTAGTTAGTTAGTTACAATAACGAAGATGTCCATTAGTCATAAGAATATTGTATCTTGTATAATTACGACTAGTGTTCCATACAATTAACTGGCATTTCAGAACAGATAAATCGACAGTATTTAATACGTGACTGAATAAAGTAAATTGCTGTTACAATTGTCGTAATCCGTACCTCGATAACAATCGAATAGTCGAGTTATTGATTGCCAATACAATGACTGGCATGCTGCAAGAGGAAGAACATTGTACAATATATCGTACCATTGTACAGTTTTAATATGGGAGGCGATATCATAGAGCGTATCGTAACAAAAGATTTTACAAACTTGCAACGACAGTTATTGCTTCTGTGTTACATTTTTGAAAAAAATATCTTTCGAACTTCTGACTATTACAGCCATTACAAAGAGCTTTTAGTATTTCATTTTTACAACATCTTTGATTATAATTACATGATGATTTCTACCTCTCATTTAGAGCTAGCGTTACCACCTTTTTTTCTTGGAATTAAAGTACATTGATGATTACAGGCAAGAAAAAAAGTACATAGTGTCAAAATAAAGTATTATTGATTTTTGATTGAGCATTATATTTGAAAACATTATATTTTTTTTTTATAAGGTTCATAGATGCTTTGTTTCTTTTGTCTCGCCATTTCATCACAGAAAAAGCTTAATGCTGATGTCGCAGGAATAGAAATTAAAAGTAGTATTACTTTATACAAGTATCGTCTTATTGCCTTTATTTTTATGAAGTAAAATCCGAAAAACCCCGAGAAATCAAATCAAGCAATATAAAGTATTTTCGCGTACTTTATTGTTCTCATAAAGTATACAGTACAATTACCCAAAAAAGCGTACTATACTTCATTATAAAGTACGGGCAACCCTACTTAGAGTAGTGATTTATTTATACACTCGTACTTTGCCTCTATCAAATATAGAGTAGTGAATATGGCTGATTACTGAAAAAGTCAAATTAAAAGAGAAGCGATTATGAAGGGTTTCTTATTGAAATTAAATCTATATCTATACCAATAAATAAAACTGAAGTGTCTGCTTGTAATTCCAAATTAACAGCTTTTCACTAAATACATATGAAAGGATATACCGTATCTACATATAAAAAAAAATTGTCTGTCTAGTAGTAGGAAAGAAACTTTTGGTTCTCAACATTCTAAAACCTCAATACTCAAATAAGCCATCATAATCCTGAAACAGTATTTTTAATTAAATCACGGAGCGCAGCTAGTACTTAATTATTTCATATTATATTAATACAGAATTCCTTTTATTGGTCAGAAATACTGGACTCACAATTGAAGTATGTGAAGTACCCATTTCGTTCCATGACTGTGAGTATCGGAGGCCCGAGCTTTTGTCAACGAGGACCTTGTTGTATTGTCTCTCAATCGTACCATGCGTCTGCTTGCTACCTTTATGGTATAAAAAATTTAATCAACATTTTAGATATTGTAATATTTTCTATTTAATATTAAATTTTTGAGGTGAAACTTCTTTAGAATCGTTGTGATTTCAAACCGGATGCAACAGAAAAAACTACAGGTAAAAGAAAAAATTACAAAAATGGGTAGGAAGAAGCCGGCAAAGATTGAGACAGAAATATAAATACTATTTTATATTATATATATTCATGTCATTCTTCTATCGTGTGTGAATCGCACGCACATTTTCACAGACAAGCAGACAGGCCGCCCGACCGACCGACCGACCGACTGACCGACTTACCGACCGAACGACTCACCGACCGACCGACCGACCGACCGACAGACGGACGGATGGACGGATGGACGGACTGACGGACGGACCGACGGACGGACTGACAGACAGACAGACAGACCGACAGAAATATTAAGCCTTTACTCGCTGACTAATTTTAGCTAAAGAAGTTTTATTTAACCGTTAGGTCTAAACCACACTGTTTTTTTTTTTCAAATTATTTATTGTCAGTAAAATAAATATTCAAATAAATAAAAATTCAATAAATATTCATTCAAACGAAATTAATTCCAAGGTTTTACACATAACAAAAGTCAAGAGATAAAGGTGGTGGCAATTTAACTTTTAGAAACCTTTAGGAGTTTTTGACATTGAAACTCCCTAAAGGTTCTGATCTGAATTCTAATGAGTGGACCTTCGCGTCT
This sequence comes from Hestina assimilis, assembly GCA_023373885.1. Taxonomy (NCBI): domain Eukaryota; kingdom Metazoa; phylum Arthropoda; class Insecta; order Lepidoptera; family Nymphalidae; genus Hestina; species Hestina assimilis. Next base: position 7,747,857 of record CM041747.1, on the reverse strand, counting down.
GCCGCTCAGGCTATGACGCGTTACAGGATTCGCATTCAGCATAACTTAAATATTTTCTTGAAAGTAAAATATGGTTCTAGCCCTGAAATAGAACGATTTATGTCATAGGGATAATACGTTTTTGGATTTCTCTTTTAAACTTTTACTTTAATTATGTCTTTTATATTTAAATTAACTTTAATAAATACACGTGATGGAGCTGCTTTGCATAGTACACCTGAAAAATATTTCATGTAACACAGAGAAACACTAAATAAAATTGCAATTCAATAAATAACCAATGAAATACCGTATATACTTTCATATAAATTTAGTGAACACTTCAATTTTATTTATACGGATAGAAAATTACAAGCTGTTTTAGAAATCCTCTTGGTCTACTATACGTGCTGAGTAAAATTTTAACTTTATTTTAACTGTTGTTTCATCTGACATAATTCGAGGTCGTCTAAGGTGAATCCAAGGGTAAAAGCTGTTGTTTAATATGTGGCTCCATGCCAAATGCTAAATTATATGACCTAGAATAGGTTAATAGATCCTGTAGCTCATATTTCACTGTCTGGATATTGTTTTATCTTTATTAATATTATAAATCTATAGTTTGTTGGCTTTATACGCAAACGACCATAATTGATTTGAAAACAACTTTTTTTAAAACCTTTTTACATAGTCTCAGACACTGTGTTTGACGACGTTGTGGCGCAGCGGTAGCGAACCTGCCTTAAACGCCACAGGTCGCGGGCTCGGAGCATAATATGTTTGTATTGACCATGCAAGCATATTTTCCGGTCTGGGTGTATTTGTACTTGTCATTGTGAATGTTTCCGGACCCCGACACAGGATATTACTATCCTAATGGGGGCCGTTGAGTGTGCAACGTTTATTTATTTATTTATTTATTTACTGTTTTAACGTGTACGTAGCTAGATTGTCTTTAGATGTTTGTATTGATCTTACAAATATCTGTTTCGGGCGTTAGTTCTTGAGGATCTCCCTACCGTGCCTCGGACAGCACGTTAATCTGTCGGTCTCGGTTGTTATCATATCATCTGATAATAATCGCTAACTCTTGATAGGTAATATAAAGCTAAGGCATAAAAGGCTTCATTAATAAAATATAGAAAATTAGAAAGAAAATGTTTACCGTAATTAACAACGGTCTATTTTGTCGGCCGGTCGGTATGAGCCGGTTAGTAAAAGTTACTCGTTATATTAATTTTTCACCACATACATGAGGGAGGAGTTGAGTGTCTAGCGTTTATTTATTTATTTATAAAACAAAATTAGTTTCAGAGTACATACCACGTTATTTATTATATCTTTCATATATTATAAATAACTAAAGAATATATCAACCTTAGCTTATCAATCTCCCATCAAAACGTAAAAACGGCCAAAGAAAGAAATCGTCTTGTTTATAAAAGCCACAGAAATCATTAGGGAGTCTATTCAAGTCTATCCACACTGTGAATTTGGAAACAGTTTTTCGGAGAGATTTTAGTGTATACTAAGGCCCGAGGCTCCGCTCGCGTGGGGAACCGATTTTTCTTTATTCCACGGAACCCTAATTCTTTGTCGAAAACAAAACAGAAAGAAAGACAGAAAGACAGACAAAAATTTAAAAACTTTTTTTAAGTACCGTAAATACTTTCTTATGCATTAGTGAAAAACTATTAATTTGGTATTACAAACAGACATAATATTTATTTGTATGTATAGATGATCACGGTGGTTATACCTTAACGAACAATGAGTTCTTTCAAGCGTTGAACTGTAAGAAATCTTTTACCGTCCTTAAAAGGTTGTTTATTTAGATCCCTAATCTATCTATTTCATCATCATCTTTTATATAATTTTTATAAGGCCAAAACTAGCCAAGAGGTTGTCACTCGCGCAAATAGGGTTACGTACCATGGTACAATGAATATATATTATATAGTTACTTGTATGGGGAAAATTTTTGTAAGTTTGAAATCAAATCTGTTTTTATTATTTGTTATTTTAGCGGCCATAGAAATACCCAATCTATGAAAATTGCAATTATTTTTTTATTACAGTTCATGCGATACAGTAAAAAAAACATAAACAAATATCAAGTTTCTTATAAAGGGGGGTCCCTTTATTTTTAAATTTCAATATTTGTTATAGGAAAATAGAAAAATATATTCTGTGAAAGTTTCAACTCTCTACCTGGTTTTCACTGGTGGTAGGTCTTTTGTTGCAAGAGGCCGGCTAGGTAGGTACCACCGCAGTGTCCAATATTCTGCCGCCAAATAGTAGTGCTTAGGCACTACTGTGTTCCAGTTTGAAGGGCATTGTACGCTAGTGAAATTACTGGGCGAACGAGATTCAAGAACTAATATCTCGAGGTTGGCAACGCGCGAGTGGCACCTACTAATGGTGCTACAAGCGCTCATAGGCTGCGGCAGCCACTTACCATCAGGTGGGCCGTATGCTTGTTTGCCAAATTCTAACATAAAAAAAAAAAACCTATAAGGGTTCGTGAATTATATTGTGTTTTAGATGTTACTGCCCGTATTTGTTATAACGGTGACGACTAATTTAAAAAATAAATAAAGTGAATGAAGTTGTAGGATTGATTTGTAATTCATTATAAGAATAATTCTTTAGACATTGGGGTCTCTTTAGTCATTAGTGTTATATAACAAGATTTTGTTACAAAATACTTTTTGAAACGTAATATGAATTTAAATTCGTTATTTTGTATATTACTTTATTAACATTTTGTTATTAATATAATTATGCTCAACTTTGTTTTACTAAATATCTCATTTAGTTGTGACAAAGACTCCCTTTCCTTCAAAACTTGAGCAATGTCGGTAAGTCTTTGAGAATATTATGAATGGATAAAATCCCAGAAAATTTAATACACAATCAACTGCAACAATTTTTGTATAACAATACTTTTTTGTTGGGAATGAAGAAAAATTGCTTCAGGGATCTTGTTCGAAGTTTTGTAAATAATTATGATATAATATTATTTTATTGGTTTTCACAAGATAGGTAATAAATAACGAATTGAATAAGTCGTTAAAATATATTAAAGAATAAACTTTTCGACTCAGCAGTATCATTTAATTTACTTTGCGGTATAAAATGCTCGTGAATTTGGATTATACTTCTCTCTCAGACACACACAGAAACACACACAATACGTATACCTAATGATTATTATACTACATCTTCTTCCTAGCACCATCCCGGTATTTTGCTCTGCGTCTGTTTATTACTCTTATCCGGATTTGACAGGTTACTAATTTTTACACAGATCGACCATCTGACCTCCGCAACCCTAAGGGCGAACCAGTAACTCATTGGATGCGAGCAATTAATTACCTATCAAGAGTTAACGATTATTATCAGTTGTTATTATAACAACCGGGACGGACAGCGTAACATGCTCTCCAAGGCACGGTGGGGAGACCCACAAGAAGAAACTCCCAGACCGAAACAGATATTGATAAGATGAATACAAATATCAGCCCCGTACGGGAATCGAACCCACGACCGTCGTGACTATAAGCAGGCTCGCTACCAAGACGCCAGAACGGTCGTCAATTATAAATTACTACATATTTCATCAAATTAATTTCAGTTAATTAATTTATAAAAACAATATTTATGCAGATGCCGTGATCATTGAAACCAATTAATTTAATTGCGATGACTATTCGGTAAAATACTTGGAGTTAAAATAATTAATTTTGGTTGAATAATACAAATTATATATGAAAATAAAATAACATAATTATATAGAACAATAATTAAAATAAATTTATTTATTGGATAAACAATTAAAATTTAATAGCGATGCATTTATGAATATTATTTTCTTACTGCTTTATTCATTTAATAACTTTTTGGAACGAAGTTCCTTATCGCGCGTTGTGAAAGGGGGCTAGACGGAAAAATTCTTACGAAAAGTTGTCACGACACTTTTTGCTATAGTAAGCTATTGTAAGCTGTGCGGCGTCGCATGTTTCTCTGTCTGTCTCTCTCTCTTTTATAGAAAGCAAGCCAGATATTTTCATTTCTATTTCGCATTGAACAGTGTGGTGTCGCGACGATTATTTTTGTTGAGTGTATACAGGTTTTTGTAAATAATAAATAATGTTAATAATAAAAAAAATATTATAACTTAAAAAAATAAAATTTTATTACAATTCCTTCACTAATTAATCGAAAGGAACTTCGTTCCATCCGGGTGTCCCTTGACACCTCTCAAGTTTTTTTTAAGCTTTTAATCGCTGGTGGCTATGGTAGTTATTTCCGAAAAATCGATTTTAGAGCCACCAGCTTTTCAATCTTTTAAAATTTTAAATAACTTAAGTTAATTAGTACTTAGGTTAATTAGTATGCTAGCAATTTCGGTTGGTAAATCTTTGTTACTAAAGCGAATTAAGTTAGTATATTTAAATTGCTAATTTCCTAAAACTACGTGCTTCGTAACTGTAAGCGATATGTGCCATCGGTCGTCACTTTAAATATTACTTCATACATTAGACTTGTGCCTGTGAAGTTAGCATCTCAATTGTTAGCATCTCAAAAAAAAACTTCAGTTCTAGTAGCATTCAGCATAGTTCTACAGTTCTAGATAGCCAAAATCTAGATTTTACAATCAAAAACGTATTTTGGTCTAATGAGATGCTAATTTCGCAAAATGCATCTTAGCATCTCATCGGAGTCGGATTCTTTGACCTCTCAATAAGTAAAATACGAGGAGTTCTACATCGTCAAGAAGTTTTAGCAATAGTTCTAGCCATTTTAGTCTTAAAATCGCAATTTTAAAGTATGAAAAACCAACTTTTTAAGATATATCCTGTTATTACAGTAAAATCTGGGTCAGGTCAAGCCTTCATATGATGGACAAAGATATCATACACGATTTTCAAAAAAGTTCAACTCCCTTGACTAAAACCCTAATTTTAAATAATTTTTTATAAAAAAATCAAACTTTTGTGAGATGCTGGGATAAAATTTTGAGTTCTGGGTCAGGTCAAACTTGCATATGATAAAGAAAGGTGTACTACACAATGTCCCACAATAGTTCTACTCCCTCGACCAAAACCCTAATTTTAAATAATTTTTATGAAAAAATCAAACTTTTGTGAGATGCTGGGTTAAAATTTTGAGTTCTGGATTAGGTCAAGCTTGAATATGATAGGTAACGATGTCTTACACGATGTTCCACAATAGTTCTACTCCCTCGACCAAAACCCTAATTTTAAATAATTTTTTTATGAAAAAAATCAAACTTTTGTGAGATGCTGGGTTAAAACTTTGAGTTCTGGGTCAGGTCAAACTTGCATATGATAAAGAAAGGTGTACTACACAATGTTCCACAATAGTTCTACTCCCTCGACCAAAACCCTAATTTTAAATAATTTTTTTATGAAAAAAATCAAACTTTTGTGAGATGCTGGGTTAAAATTTTGAGTTCTGGGTCAGGTCAAATTCGCATATGATAAAGAAATGTGTTCTACACAATGTTCCACAATAGATCTACTCCCTGGACCAAAACTCTAAGTTCAACGGTTTTCTTAGACGTAGCGCAGGCATTCGACAAGGTTTGGCATATAGGGCTTATGCATAAGATTAGAAATATGCTCCCAAAGCAGTTTGCAGATATCTTAGAATCTTACCTAACACAGAGAATGTTCCGGGTAAGGCAAGATGATGCCTATTCAGAGCTTAAGCATATTAAAGCTGGAGTACCGCAAGGAAGTGTACTTGGTCCAGTCCTGTATTTACTCTACACTTGCGATATCCCAGAACTAGAGGAAAACACCATTGCCACATTTGCAGATGACACAGCTATAATGGCTACGGGGTCCACTCAAGAAGAAGTGGTGGAAAAAGTCCAAAGAGCTGTTAATGCCATTTATGAGTGGACAAAAAGTGGCGAATTAAATTGAATGAGGATAAATCAGTTCACATAGATTTTACAAACAAAAGAGGCAACTAACATCCGGTGTATATAAGAAATGACGACCTTCATAGGGACCTTAATATAGACCCGGTCACAAATATAGTCAAAAATATGCAGAAGCTCATCAACAAAGACTTCATCATCATGTGAACGTCGAGGCTATCCAGCTCCTCGACAACACGGACATAGTGAGAAGACTTAAAAGAACAAAACCTTTTGAGTTAGTGTATTAAATTAGTGTAAATGATAGTTTAGTGAGTGCTACATAAATATAAAGACGAAGAACAAAGTGCCTCCCTTAATAGAGACAGTAAGAAAAGTGTTGATGGACACATTCTTAGTTTTACTCTACTTAGCAATTTATGTTAGATTTAAATGACTTATTAGTCTTTCTAGGCTAGATCGTAGTATAAATGAAGTGTCTTTAAATATAACTAAAGGACACGTCATTAAAAGCAAAAAAAAAAAAACCTAATCCAGAACTCAAAATTTTAACCCAGCATCTCACAAAAGTTTGATTTTTTTTTCATAAAAACATTATTTAAAATTAGGGTTTTGGTCAAGGGAGTAGAACTATTGTGGAACATCATGTAAGGCATCGTTAACTAACACTTTCAAGCTTTACCTTATCCAGAACTCAAAATTTTAACCCAGCATCTCACAAAAGTCTGATTTTTTCATAAAAAATTATTTAAAATTAGGGTTTTGGTCGAGGGAGTAGAACTATCGTGGCACATTGTGTAGTACACCCTTCTTTATCATATGCAAGTTTGACCTAATCCAGAACTCAAAATTTTAACCCAGCATCTCACAAAAGTTTGATTTTTTTTCATAAAAAAATTATTTAAAATTAGGGTTTTGGTCGAGGGAGTAGAACTATTGTGGAACATCATGTAGGACATCGTTATCTATCATATTCAAGCTTGACCTAATCCAGAACTCAAAATTTTAACCCAGCATCTCACAAAAGTTTGATTTTTTCATTAAAAACATTTAAAATTAGGGTTTTGGTCGAAGGAGTAGAACTATTGTGGAACATCATGTAAGACATTATTACCTATCATATTCAAGCTTGACCTGACCCAGAACTCAAAATTTTAACCCAGCATCTCATAAAAGTTTGATTTTTTCATAAAAATTATTTAAAATTAGGGTTCTGGTCGAGGGAGTAGAACTATTGTGGAACATCATGTAAGACATCGTTATCTATCATAATCAAGCTTTACCTAATCCAGAACTCAAAATTTTATCCCAGCATCTCACAAAAGTTTGATTTTTTTTATAAAAAAATTATTTAAAATTACGGTTTTGGTCAAGGGAGTTGAACTTTTTTTGAAAATCGTGTATGATATCTTTGTCCATCATATGAAGGCTTGACCTGACCCAGATTTTACTGTAATAACAGGATATATCTTAAAAAGTTGGTTTTTCATACTTTAAAATTGCGATTTTAAGACTAAAATGGCTAGAACTATTGCTAAAACTTCTTGACGATGTAGAACTCCTCGTATTTTACTTATTGAGAGGTCAAAGAATCCGAATCCGATGAGATGCTAAGATGCATTTTGCGAAGTTAGCATCTCATTAGACCAAAATACGTTTTTGATTGTAAAATCTAGATTTTGGCTGAACTATCGTTAAAACCTATCTAGAACTGTAGAACTATGCTGGATGCTACTAGAACTGAAGTTTTTTTTGAGATGCTAACAATTGAGATGCTAACTTCACAGACACATAAGACTTTAGGTTGCATTGATTGCTTTTTATAAGTTAGTACGCTGAAATCTACTATCCAACTAATCCTTTCAAAATTTCGAGGTAAAAAGCCATCAATAAATATACTATTTGCTATTGAATTATCTATGCCTTCCACTGGTGTATTATTTTTGCGAGTGGAGATTTTAGTTAATGTCCGCCTATATAGGCCATGACGTAGGATATTTTGATTAACAAGACAAAGCGAGCCCTTTCTCTTTCTTTTGCAAATTATCTTTTTACATTATCTTAATATATGTGTAATTGATGATTCTGAACTCTGATGGTAAGTAGCCGCCGCAACCTATGAACTTTTGCGATACTTCAAGACTTCAAGTATCACATTCGCGTTACTAACCCATGGGATAGGAGATAAAAGATGAGGAAATGGGAAAAAAGGAAAAGAACACAAGGGAACGCAGATTGGGTCTTCGGAATTCGATGCTCTCATTCATCGCACGAAACGCAAAAGTACCGAAACTGTTGCATTACGTCGATTTTCTGTGAGAGGGTAATACTTTTCCGGTCGAGCCGACCCATTTGTGCTGGAAGGCGCATGGCTCTTCTACTACTAAATACATTACAGTGTTATATAGTTTTATAGATTTCATTTTTATAAAAGAGATTCAAGAACCAATATCTCGAGGTTGGCAGCGCGTGAGTGGCACCTACTATAATGTTGATGCGCGCGCTCATAGACTACGACAACCGCTTACCATCAGGTGAAAATATCAATAAAATAAAATAAAAATGAATAGTGTTTAATCTATATTCATTATTGTATAAAAAAATATAAAAATTGGGTGAGTATGTTAAGAGGCACCCAACTAATCATGACTCATGAGCAAAACTTGTTAAAATAATACAACTGAATCACTACAACAGATTAACATTTCAAAGTATTAGATAGATACTTTTAACAAAAAAGGGATCTTCCCAATTGCGTGAGAATTTTTTAGGAAACCTTAAAAACTCTTTTAAACTGTTTGAGAAATTTCATGCAAAGTTCGAATAACACAAGTATTACAAGTGTATCGGTACCGTTTAATTGGAGTTGAAATTAAAGATTAATTCATGCTTCTGATTCTCGGAAACATTTTCTTAATAGACTTTGAATAATTAAGATTCAAACTTCGTTAACAGAATACGAAGTGTTGTGTGTTGGGTAACGGGAAATTTTAAGATATATTGACTGTGATTTATGATGAAAATGTTAATTACATTATTATACTATTATATATATACGGGAAAGTTCCAACAAACAACAAAACACAATATATGTTTTTTTTCATTATCTTTAATAAACAAATGAACTTAACTTACAAATTTATGATAAGAAATTAAAATTATTACATTTCACACCTAGGGAGAAAAGTAGGGCATTCTCACCCGCAGATGCCGTACTTTTCTCCCATGGTGCGAGGGATAAACATGCGGTTGCTAGGCTACGAAGAGGTAAAGCGACTTAATTAGTGTCATCTTGCCGGGAGAGAATCGGGAACTGTTGTCCCCAGTACCAGGGATTAAAAGCGATCATTTCATCAAAGTAGGAAAAAAAAATTCTAACAAAAAACTGAACATTTGCCTTTGAGGCAAATCAATTTTCAGCTCTCGTGAGGGTTGACCCTTGTTCGCGGCCGGGTCTCAGTAAGGAGAAGGGGAGCGACTCCTTCTTCTTACCAGATGACGCTGTGAAGAGTAGGCCCCAGCAGGACCAACAGGAAAACACATCCCGACCAATAAATCACAATACTTTAACTCCTTCCCCTCATCTCAGTTGATACGGTACAGTATGGCCTGTGGTAGTGAGGTTACAACTTTCCATCCGGATTGCCACCCTTGAACTATTCTTGTTGACACACGTTGGTGGCTAAAAAAAAACAGAAAGGAAACTCGATAATAATTATGTATTAATTATTCATGAATATTTTTAATAGTAAAAAATAAAAGTATAAAGATTGGTTACTATTTATAATTATAATATTAATAAGTACGATGGCAGAATTATTATGTTTTATTTTGAGTTTCTGAGTAACTCAATTTCGATTAATTTTCCTTTATTTTTATTGCTACAAATAACGTCAGGTAAGCTTAAGAAGGTAATAAAATACGAGTTGAAAGCATAATCGCTTAAAGCCGTGTTTGCATTTAGTTTTTTATAGTCTAGAAACTTTCAAAGGAAATTGCAAATTAAGGCGCGTCGTTGCTCATAGAAGTATATTATTCTAAATAGGCCAATTAGATTAGAGTTGTATTTAAATAGAGATTTAACGATTTAGCAGTTATGATATTATTTAATATTCGTCGAAAAATTCTAAGCTAACTTAATATAAATTATGTAATAACTGCTGCACTGTTTTTTTATTACTAGCCCACTCGAGCTAACTTATTTCGCAACCAAAAATTATGTGCATGCAGGAATCGCAGTTAGAACCGTAATAGCTAGAGGAGTTCCGATTTATGCATACGCGGTTTTCTATCAGACCTTATCCAATAAATAAAGCTTTATCAAAATCGGTTTACCTCGAAGCTATAATCTTGTAGATAAAAATGATCAAGACGACTTAATAACCTCATCATTTTCGAAGTCGGATGCAAACAATTAAATTGCCGTAAAGATTTATTTCATTAGGAAAATTAATTATTCATGAAAGTTTTTAAAAGTAAATCTATATTGAGAGGGATTGATTACTATTTAATAATAATATTAATTCTTTACTTTATTTTAGTTGTATTTTTTTGTTATTGGATTAATTCGATAATGTTTAGAAATAAAACAAAAAACATCATCCTGAAAACGGTGACTGACTGCTTTTACTCTCAAAGCCGAATAGCAATAGAAATCAGTCCTCTCGTATGTCTAATGTTCTTTTAATTACATGTATCATCTACAATTTTAATAAATCGTATTTAATATTGGTCTCTTAATATTTTTTTAGGATGCGTAGCATTCATTCTTTCGAAAATAGAGTTAGATAGGTAAGAATACTATTTCATAAATCAGTGCGGACGTACTGTGCTTAAGGAATGTTATACTTTTCTTTGACCTGGTACCTTTGGCTATTTAAAGATTAATTTTCAAATATGTATTTTATTTATATTTAACTAAGTCAAATATATAACATGCTATACGTGATGTATCACGGAATTTACAGAGTCGAGCCAAAAATAAAGAACATTTTTCAGCTCACCCCTGCAGATGAAACCCAACGAACTATGATATACAAATACGTAAGGCTTTTTGTCTGTCCTCAATTCCAGCGCAACAAGCCCTAGTTTAGGCTTTGGTGTTTGTTTTTCTGACAGGATAGCTCCAGCGTTGTCTAAAAGCCCGGTTAATTTCGTCATCCGCCACAAAAGCCTATTCACAAATAAAAGCGGATACCGGATACAGGGATAGGGTAAAAATCAATAACTTTGGATGATTAGACATGCTATTTTTTTATTCTTTAATTTTTTATGTTACAAGTTGACAAACAAGCATACGGTCCACCTGATGGTAAGTGGTCGCCGTAGCCTATGAGCGCTTGCAGTACCATTACTAGGTGCCACTCACGCGTTGCCAACCTCGAGATATTAGTTCTTAAATCTTCTCTGCCCAGTAATTTCACTAGCGTACAGTGTCCTTCAAACCGGAACACAGTAATGCCTAAGCACTACTATTTGGCGGCAGAATATTTGACACTGCGGTGGTACCTACCTAGCCGGCCTCTTGCAACAAAAGACCTACCACCAGTGTGACTGATTGCACTGGTGGAATAATCTCTGCTGTGACAGAGGTTATCCCAACAGCGGGCGATGGGGTCGTCACATCCCGACGCCGGGAAAATATCAATTAATAGCTCCCATTCAAGATTTTTAGAGATCAGACACCTGATGGTAAAAAGTAGAGTTAAAACGCGAAGGTGGCTTTATAGCCTTGCAGAAAGCGAACTGCACTAGCTGTCTTGCCCTATCTACCCGCAAGATGGAACTGGTTATACGCTAGCTGACCTCGACATGTGGCTAACGAACAGTCACTTTACGAGGGTGGTAGCAAGCCGGGTGTGCATTTAAGACAGACGGGTGGGCAGCGGAGGCTTAGGATTAGGATTTCAATGGTACCCTTTAGGTACGGAACTCTAAAAAATATTGCATAGTATATGGGACGTGAATATAAAATGAATATGGAGCTTAAAAGCAATAACTTTTAAATAAAATATTGGATAGATTTCTTTTATGAATACTAAATGAATTTAACACTTCATCCGGCACTATAGAACTCATTTTAAATTTACGCAAATAGCACAAAAGGGTCTTAAAAAAGGTAAATTAATCCGTTACAAATGCCCTAGTAATAAAATGCTACAAAGCCTCAAATTAAGTGCTCACCTAATAAAATAATGATTAAATTTCATTCTACTCATTCGTTCATTAGGACCGACTGGCGTTTGTATGCCCAAAGAGCGGTCATTAATCATCTCTATAATTATAACCAAACTTCGATAAAGGCGGTTTTAGACTAACGTTTTTTTTTAGCGCATACGGTCGTTTCGGCAATTCATTATAAACTTTTACACGTGCGCTTTATACCGCTATACTCGCGTATACGAGCTGATTCCAGGCTTGAAGTGGCTGGTGACATTTGTAATCCCAAAATTCCGGTTAAGTGAAAGGGTCAGATCTATAATACCATCATTAGGCCTGTTCTTTTGTATGGCAGTGGCCCGTACTTGACACAAGCGGGAATTGAGTTTCAGGGATATGAAAATGCTGTGGTGGATGTTTGGACTCACGCGGAGAGATTGCTTCAGAAACATCCGTATCCACGGCAACCTTCATGCCTGTGGATAAACTGCATGTATCGCCTACGGTGTTGCGGCCACATTATTCGAAAACCGTCTAGCTATGTGGGTAACAAATTGTTGTCTGGCCATGACTCCTCTGCTTGGTACCGGTAGAAGGGGTAGGTCCAGGAAGTGCACGCTTGACGTCGTGCGAGATGATAGTGCCAATGGTCTTTCTATTAGAGATGCTGGAGACTGCGCGACGTGGAGACGTAAATGTAGAAAAATGGACCTCGGGCTTCGAAGGCAACGCTCCGAAAGCAACCAGGATTTACGCTAGGATGATGATGATGAGTAGCATTTCTATAGGGAATATACGAGCTTATAAGCGCGTCAACGCCCGCACGAGTTGCTGTTGACTTGTATAAAACGCTGATCTGAAACAGTCTTAAATGGAAAATTAAATTAAACCTGTCATCCATTAATGGAACCGGTAATTGTTCTACATCAAAGTTTTTAAAATGAGTGTCTCTTGAACTTTTGTTATGTTGATGATCATTCATGTGTTATATTGCATTCGTAGTTTGCTTGCTTGAGCTGAGAAAGCGTGTGCATCATATTTCATTAAATTATTATTTCGAAATATAAAATACTTTCTGTGTGCCTGTATGTGCGTTTATATAGTGCCACTTATTTTTTTATATATACAAATTTGGGCCAAGTTTGTGTAGGTATATATTCGATTTGGGTGCTATTTCATAGACACTATGGTTGTATTCTGCGCCCTGAATTTAAAACCTAATCATCATCATCATCATCCGACCGTATTCGGCCTTGGCGACTGTTTTAATTACTTTGGAGAGCTATGTTGGTGGTGAGCTCTCAGGTGACTGACGTAGACAATCTTTGCAATAAATGCTCTGCCACATATACCGCACGTCAGTAGTCCTACAACAAAATTGTATTATGGTGCCAAGTGGTCGGGCCTGTAGCTCGTCACGCTTCGCGTTAAGCTCTGCTTTACGTTTTTCGTGAAAGGCGTGTACACCTTACCGTTTACAATACGCCTCCACTGTGATCGGAACTTATCCAGTATCTCCCATTGTAACGGGTTTACGCCACATCGCTTCATGTGAGGCTTCAGCACGTCAGTTTTTTTTAAACTTAATATCAATAGTAACTAGTAATAAGTGTCTAGTCTTCTGTAAGCGGTGTCACGAGCAAAGCTTATATTTATCATCCACATCGTGTTGATAACCAAAAAGATTTTCTATTATTGACATTAGTATTTTATTGTTTTACTATTTACGATGCTGTGGCGCAGCGGTAGCGAACCTGCTTTAAGCACCACAGGTTGCGGGTTCGATTCCCGCTTCGAGCATTTATTTATATTGGCCAAACAGGCATGTTTTCCGGTCTGGGTCTTTGTCATTGTGTGTGTTACCCGGACCCCCGAAATACACAGGATATAACTATTCTAATGGGGGCTGTTGAGTGTAGCGTTTATTCTTAAAATTATTATTTACTATATAACAGTTTTCTAAAGGATATATTTAAGTCATTATTTAACCGAGAATCATTAGCCAAGTGAGTCTATTAGTATCAATTAATTACTCGTTTATTATCTTACTGATAAAAATGAATCTTCTAGAAATACTGGTCAGCGCTGAAAGTTTTAAAATCTTCAGATAATTACATTCGAGTCTTTCTTTTGTACGTGACCTAATAAAATTACTCAATTAATGGAGAAATAAGCGTCTTATCGCTGAATTCAGTGGAAATATATAACTCCAGTTAATGATAATTATTTACTAATAGCTGAGCCTGCGGTTTTACTCTTGTTGGTACAAAAAAGTGACAAAATATATCTATTCACTTTCATCTATATCTATATATAAAAAAACTTGAGAGGTGTCAAGGGACACCCGTATGGCACGAAGTTCCTTTCGATTGATTAGTGAAGGAATTGTAATAAAATTTATCAATGAAATTAATTAAATAAATAATTTAATAATAATAATTAATATTAAAAACGAATTAATTTTTATTTTAATAATCGTCGCGACACCACACTGTTCAATGCGAAATAGAAAAACGAAACGAAAATAACTGGCTTGCTTTCTATGAGAGAGAGAAAGAGAGACAGACAGAACAACACGGCTTACAACTATAGCAAAAAGTGTCGTTACCACTTTTGGTCTTAATTTTTTCCGTCTAGCCCCCTTTCGCAACGAGTGATAAGGAACTTCTTTCCAATAAATAAAAGTTACGTTCAGATAGACTGTGCTCCACCAGCTGTTGGTTTTTTGTAAAAACACATCAAAGGCATTCGTATTACACTCACAGCTTTGCTCTAGCCGAGCTTCATGGAAACGTTGTAGTCTGTATTTTGATGACTGGAACTGGCTTTGTCAGAAAAGGCTCGGATCTGGCTTTTTCTTTTTAATCGTTGCAGCAACAGCTGCAATAGCTTCACCGTCCATGTTTGCCAGGAGCACATTACGGAAAGTTACGTTCGAGGACAGTAATTTTAGGAGGCTCATTGCACGTCTACACGAGATCATCTCCAGACTAGACGTCCAACGTAGACGCACCTTTAGAAGACCTATGTAAGAGATTAATCTCATTTTTCTCCGAAGAAGCCCAAAGTTTATATTAATCGTTAGAAGCGATGTGCTTATAATAAGAAGAAATATTAAATTATTCAAGAAATAAATTAAACAATTCACTAACCTTGTTCGAACCTTATTTTAATTAACTTGAAATTCTAAATTCATTGCTTTAGTAATTAATTTATTAATATTATTATTACAATTTCGTTTGCGTACGTGTATCTTAAGCGTGGTAAGCCGGTTTTGATCTTTTTCAATGAATTTATCATTTAAATTCTATCAATTTATTTACATAATAAGCTGGCTTGGACTCACGGCTTTGCGCACTTTCATAATTCAGAGCAGAGTTTTCGATTGGTTAGAATTATTTTTTTCAGGTACGTTTGGTGTCTGCGAACTGAATTTAATGATTCACGAAGTTTGCAATTATAGATATCTGATGGGGCAAATTCAACCAATTATTTCCAGAAATTTAAGCGTTGATCAAATAGTCGTGCGCTGCTTGCTCGATAAAATGCCGATACTAACAGCAGTGCTATAGTATAATATTTGCTTGCAGTGACATGCTCTTATAATAAATGAGAAATCAATAAGACTTTTGGATGCATATTGTCAAAGAGCTCGATTATTGTTTGTTTTCTAAGAAGGCGTAAATAAAGTGATGAATTTACACATTCTTATGTATTATGTAAGGTTATTGACGACCTCTAGCTCTGCAATTGTAATTTCCTAGATTATTTTTACAATCCAACAAAATGCCAGTTACTGTTTGGAGGGCGACGAACTGGCTGTTTTACTGTAGAATATACAAGCTTGCTACTCGGAATGTACAATGACAAGTGAGAGGGGAAGTCATCGGCAAATTTGTTACAGATACCTGTAAAACATCAGAAAACCGTCATGCTGAAATCTTTTTGATTTTTATGAGGTAGCAGTAAAAATCGGTCTCTAAATTTGCTGCCCCAAAAATCTAGGCTAGGCTGAGGTGAACTCAGTCTGCTGGTAATACCGCCACTACGTAAATATCTAACTAATGCGCTTGCAAAATTTTGTCCAATTGCGCGCTTAGATTAATAAATTCTGTACGCGTGCTGGTACTGGCCGCATTGGATTCGTAGGGCACCAGCTAATAATATAATTGTCGTATGTCGTATGTAATAATATTGACACCGTTGTGGCGTTGTAGGTAGCGAGAGTAGTGAGTTGTGCTTTTAGTCTCGGCGGTTGCGGGTTCGATTCCCGCTCGGACAGATGTTTGTTAAGATTTCTGTCTCTGTCTGGGCGTTTTTCCGCGTGGGTCTCCCCACCGTGCGTCGGAGAGCAGGTTAAGCTATCTGTCCCGGTTATTATCATTAACATCTGATAGCAATCGTTAACTTTTGATAATTAAATTGGTGTTATCCAATGAGTTACTGGTTAGAGCTGCGGAGGTCAGATGGCAATCGCTCCGTGTAAAAACTAGTAACCTTGTCATATCCGGATAAGAGTAGTAAGCAGACCCTGGGTACATAAAATACCGGGAATAATGCTACGATGAAGGAAGGTCTTATGTAATAATATAATTGTCTATGTCAATTATTATCCATTGACATTAAGGGAGCGAACCGATCTTTAGTATGTGCACTTCACTTGAGTTGCATTAAAGAGAGACATTTCTTAGAATTTCATGCGTCGTGTACAGAATTGTCTATATGTGTTCGTGTATGTGCAGTAAAAAAAATACTCTAATATTTTAAAGGCGTCGGGATGTGACGACCCCATCGCCCGCTGTTGGGATAACCTCTGTCACAACAGAGATTATTCCACCAGTGCAATCAGTCACACTGGTGGTAGGTCTTTTGTTGCAAGAGGCCGGCTAGGTAGGTACCACCGCAGTGTCCAATATTCTGCCGCCAAATAGTAGTGCTTAGGCACTACTGTGTTCCGGTTTGAAGGGCATTGTACGCTAGTGAAATTACTGGGCGAACGAGATTTAAGAACTAACATCTCGAGGTTGGCAACGCGCGAGTGGCACCTACTGATGGTGCTGCAAGCGCTCATAGGCTACGGCAACCACTTACCATCAGGTGGGCCGTATGCTTGTTTGCCAACTTATAAAAAAAAAAAAAAAAACTCTCATAAAAATGTCTACAAAAGTAACAGATGGAACGTATTTACCCATACTCTTATTTAAACATACATATTGTAGAATGTTGCCAAAAATATAACGCTCCCTTTTTCTAATAAAAAGCCTACCGAGTTTTCCTTATATGTTTAATAAGAGTATATACAATTCAGTACAGACCGTATCCAGAGCATTTCAAGTAATAACCTACATATTTCATATGAGAAAATTCGAGAGTTTCCATTTGCTTACAAAGTTGAATATGCTAAAATCATATTCAATTTATTAAAATGATAATAACGGTAATGGTCCTATTTCGTCAGAGTTTTTGTGCAATTACATTAAGAATTATTACTTTATAAATAGTAGTTTTTAGAGTCCTGTAGGCAAAAACGGAACCCTTATAATTTCATCATCTAAGTCTGTCCGTTCGTCCGTCTGTACGTCTGTCCGTCTGTCGCTCTGTCCGTCGTAATGTTTGTTTTTATACTATATCTACTGCAAAAAATATCCAAAAACATAATCGCATTAATGTTTTCTAATTAAATGTTTGTCTATTAGTTTACACCAAAGTGTAAACCATTCACTGTAATTAGTGATAACTATTGCATACTATCTTCCAAGTACCATATAATCAAAAAGAGCTGTGCTTACTAACTATGAATATTTTTATTATATTCATGTAATCCGTGACTCAGTACGTCGATGTTATGCCAGACAGGTTACTGAACTGTCTCGCAAAAATCAAAATTAATCTTTTAATATTTTAAGCTTGAATTTATGATTTAAAACTTTCACGGCTTAATCGATTTGAATATTTTAACTGCATTCTACTAAGATAAAGTTTGACGACCCTTTTGGCGTGCTGGTAGCAAGCCTGCTTTGATCCGAGACGGTCGCGGGTTCGATTCCCACTCGGAGCAGATGTTTGTTCCTTGGAGAGCACGTAAACTGTCCGTGCCAACACTTAACAGGTAATTTGCTCTTATCCAATGAGTTACTTGTAGACCTTAGGGTTGTGGAGTTCAGATGTCAATCGCTCTATGTAAAAACTCATAACCTTTATTATATTATAAGAGTATAATCAGACCCTGGGTAAATACCAGGAATACTGCTAGGAAGAAGAAGAAGACTAGTAAGGTAAAGACGCCTGTTTAATGCTATTTTATTGGATATATTTTGGTAAATGTGCTAAGAAACTACATAACCTTCTTCATTACTACGTTTGAGATGCTCATAGCCGAGTGCACCCGCTGATCGGTAAACGATCGGTAGGTTAAGCAACTTTAGGCGCGGTCAGTCACTGGATGGGTGATAGCATAGTGGTATTTCAACCGAGCGTCTCCGTGCTTCGGAGGGCTCGTAAAAGTCGGTCCCGGCTGTTGACAATTAGACAACAGTCGATAAGTCAAGTCAGAGGCCTACGGGCGACCTGAACAACTCTGACACCAGGTTGACCACTAACCAATCGATAAGAAGATAAGAAGATTACTATGTTCTTTCAGTTACATTTCTACCATAGAAAAGCAAATTTTTTTATATAGTTGACATCTAAACTACTCACACTAAATTGAATCGATTCTCTTCAACGTTTCTGAAATTTTCCGCTAAGTTATGAAACGCTTTCTCTTCATCCATGTACCTTGCCAAGTATACCATAAGTACCTTCAAGTGAAGATGGAATAGGCATCTAGGAAAGCATGCTCCATCTCAAGCGAGACATTACTACCCTTCATAAAGCCATGATTCAAGATCGCTCTCGAGGACCCCAGAAAATTGGAACACCATAAACTAATCTACAATAGATAGGTATTGAAAGTCTTTAACGATAAGTAAGAACTAATTGGCCACAATTGTTTTCATATTGTGTAACTCTATCGCTGCATTTGAAGTAGCTTTGTTTTATGGTCTTATTAAAGCGTTCTTATACATAATTACTGCCAGTCGTTAAAGTATTAGAACTAACTGGCCATGATCCTTTTCTTGTTTGTAACAATTTCGCTGCAGTTAAATTTGCTTTATTTTAATGTCTTATTAAAGCATTCTAATATGTAATTGCTGTAAGTCGAAGTATAAAAACTAATTGGCCATGATTGTTTTCATGTTGTGTAACAATGTCGCTGCGGTTAAATAAGCTTTGTTTTGATGTCTTATTAAAGCATTCTAATATGTAATTGTTGTTAGTCGAAGTATAAAAACTAATTGGCCATGATTGTTTTCTTGTTTTATAAAAATTTCGCTGCGGTAGGATTAGCTATGTTTTGATCTTTTATTATAGCGTTCTTATATGTAATTGCTGTAACTCATTTAACATAAGAACTAATAGACCAGGTTGTTTTCTTGTTGCTTAGCTATTTTGATGTAGTAGGTTAATTTTTTTTATTTTGTATCGACCCCTTGTATGACTTATTTCTAATATTATTTTTTATAGGTTAGAACCATTAAAAATAATAGTGAAAATGGTCGCATTATGTCTCCACTTTATACACATCCAATGACTTAAACAATATTTTATAATGTCATAAATACGTGTGAAGGTTATTTTTTGATATTTTATGTATATCAAATTATTCATTTACATGGTTGAAGTGAGACTTAAATATTCAATATTTCGAATGCAAATCTACCAGCAACGACCGGCTGCAATCAATTTGCACCAATCAATCTCCATTAATTCCATCGGTAAAGGCTGAACGCAGACAGGCTGGAAATTTCCCTTTAGATCAACAACAACCACGGTCTAGTAGGTTTGTTTCACCTACCTATATTTATTCTATACGTATAGGTGTGAGAGAAAATGAGTTACAGATTCGAATTAGGGATCCCAGACGGAAAATTGTAAGGGATAGAAATAAATTTATTGAGACGTCATTTAACAAATTTTTCGGCGTCGGGATGTGACGACCCCATCGCCCGCTGTTGGGATAACCTCTGTCACAGCAGAGATTATTCCACCAGTGCAGTCACTCACACTGGTAGTAGGTCTTTTGTTGCAAGAGGCTGGCTAGGTAGATACCACCGCAGTGTCAAATATTCTGCTGCAGTGTCTTACTGGGCGGACAAAAAAAATACTCTTCCTTGTGTATATGACGAAGTTGGCGCAGCGGTAGTGAACCTGGGTTAAACGTCACAGGTCGTGGGTTCGATACCCGCTCAGAGCAGATGATTGTATTGAACATACAGGCATGTGCTCCGGTCTGGGTGTGTTTGTCCTTGTCTTTGTGTATCTTTCCGGACTACGACACATGATGTAACTATGCTAACAGGGGATGTTGAATTTGTTGTGTTTATTCATAATTATTATTCTTTATTATTAAAAACGGCTATGCGATAACAAATATGACGTAACAATGCTAGTAATACGTATAGGGCAATAAAAAGTCATAAACTGATTTGATAATTCGGTTCTCTCGAAAACTTGAGTTTCCGCTTATTGGTATGCCCTCGAGAAATAACTTGGTGAAATAAATTGAACGAGAGCTTGCCTGAAATAGTAGGAAATGGGAATCTATTCACTTTCTCAGAACTTGCGAGTCTGTGTTAACCGTAGTAAGAGTTCAATTAGGTAGATTGTTAAAACTTTCAGACTAAGTTAAGTTTCAAGCTCCTCATTTTGAATGACAAATGAGTCTTTGTACGTATTTATTTGTTTTTAGAAATAAAAGGTTATTGTTAAACCTAATGGCTCCTGATGGTTGATAAGTGAGACTTTAAATGGGATTTTCATGGTTTCAGAACAGAACTTAAATATCACAGATCAATCGTAGGCCAGAATAATAGCCGAGATCACTAGGTTTCTCACTTGATCACTTGTATCGTTTATAGTTTCTTCGGTCGTCGTTCAGAGCTGAATGATTCGCCGGCCCGCTTATGTAGCACGGAACAGGGTTTCGAGAAAGTTCCATTCTCGGAATGTTATACAATATTTTTCAAGAATACAACTTTCTAGAACGTTCGCGCTACGAAGGAAAGTAACAGAGAGAGTAGAGTGGGATTTCGAACCTTATGCCCCTTGTAATAAGGTTCTCTGTGAAATATGATTAACATAATTAATTGAAGGTAAAATAGGTAGAAAGCCTAATTACCAACGGTATTATTTTGTTTTTACATTTTATTTATTACATAGGAATTTGAGTAAATACAATAACAACACATAGCTTTTTGAAATAAAGCTGTACTGATTTATGAATAATATTAAAAAACAAACAAATGTTTTTTTGCATTATGTGAAAACAAAAAGAAAATGGAGTATTTATTTATTAGATCGTCATCTATCAATATTAATTAAACTATGCGATGAATTGAAACGTATAGGTATCTCAGAAACGCACGGTTTCTTAGTTTATGTACACGAATAAAAGTGGTTGCGAAAAGCCACTTGTATATTAAGGTAACCAAACAATAAAACTTTACTTCGTGTATAACAAAGCTGTGTGTTTATCACGTTTAACAACCATTACCGTACTATATTTAAAGCGACTCAGATAAACGCTGTTCAACCAGAAAATTAACCTATCTGTGACCGTTTTACACGGATTAATAGTCAGCCTGTGAATAGTAAAGCTCCGCACTCATTTAACTAACATACCTCTCAAATTAACATTGTGGTAGTGGTTTTTAGTGTTAGAAATATATATAAATATCGAAAAATGTCGTGGTTATTAAGCATAAAGAATAATTTACTTATGTCAACTTTTATCCTGTTGTTTTAAACATTTATTTGAGCTGTGTTAATGTTATGCTCTAGGCCACAAAGGTGTTAAAGGTAGCTTATACTGACAGTAATGCCAGTGGCAGAACCGGACGTTGCTATGTAAAGGTTAAAGGTGAAGGTTAAGTGTGGAAAGAGGAGAATAAAAGGACATAATGAATTGTGAGTTAGTCTAGGCTTTTTGCAATAAATGTTATTTATTATATTTAATTTAGTATGAAAAAAATGTTGAAAATAAATGTTGAAGCAAAATATGTTGCCTTTAACTTAATCGAATTCAGCAATTTTCAGCTCAGTAAACGCTGAGTTATTGGAATACTGTAATTTCGTTAAGAAAATTTATTCGTAATAAAACACATGCGCGAAGTCGAGCGTATGGTGAAAACTGCTGACATTGGAAAGATGAATTTACAGTTTTATTAAGAAAATAACTAAACGACTAACGTTTTGTATTATTTCCTAGAAAAGAAGAAACTAGTTAACATAATTATAAATACAGTTTTTTAATATTTTCTTGCATGATAATGTAAAGGTATTTTTTATTTCAAACTGGCATATGTTTCACCTGATGGTAAGTCAACCTATGAAGAAGAGATGGATGAGAAAGGAACAAATTAAGGGAACAGAAAGGGTGGGAGATAGGGTCTAACGAGCAGCAATTATCTATATATTTACCTAACAATCAAATGGGTAACTGATCAACAATAATATAGAAAGGATGAAAGATAGAATGATTTGATTTTGGTACAGCATATAAGTGTGATATTGCTTTAACGTAATAAGAGACTACAAGTGTGTAAAAAAATCTTGAATGTAGTCTTACCGATATTGATACTCATGTCGAAATTCTGTAGCGACCCATTCTCCTTGAAAACGTGTAGATATATTAATAAAAATGTATTTCTGTCTTTTAACCGACTTCAAAAAGGAGGATATCAATTTATTCCCAAATGGTAACATTTAAATTTTATCAAAAACGATTCAGTAGTTTGGTTTTTAAATAAAAATATAAATTTTTATTTAAAAACCAAACTACTGGAAATATAAATGAGAATGAAAAAAGGTTTTTAAATATAAATAAAAATTCTAGGAAAATGTTAAGAAGATTTAAAGTTTTCCAGCTCGAAGATATCATATGGCGCTAAAATGCTTACCTAGGTAAGACGTTTTGAAATGTTTAAAACTTTAAATTTTAAATTTAATCTTTGTAATTATTACTTCAACAACTCTAAAATATCAAATTGTAATTGATTGTTAGTAAAGTGTTATCTCGACAATATATACTTCAACTGAAATTCTATTTTAATTGAACCTAAAAATGTGTTTTAAAATAATATATGGTGGTAATTACACTGGCGGTAGGCCTGTTATTGCAAGAGGAGATAGGTACCACCGCAGTGTCAGATATTCCACCGCATAGCAGTAGTGTGTTTCGGTTTAAAGGACACTGTAGCTATAAATTACTGGGCAAAAAAGATTTAAGAACCAATGTCTCGAAGTTTCCATCGCGTGAGTGACATTTACGAATGAATGGTGATGCAAGCGCTCATAGTCTATGACAACCGTTTACTAGGTGGGTCTAATGCTTGCTAACTTATTTACATAAAAAAATATGTTTATTTGTATTTAACCCGTTTTTCCGTGTCTTTTTGTTACATATTTGTTTCGTCTTATTCTCGTAACAATGCATTGAATACCAAACATCTACCATTACGTATTCAAATACGAATCGCATCTAAAAAGCTCTCGATAGTTTTGTGATTCAAGAGAAAATGTGAAACGTTTTTCTGGTACCGTTTATCGTAGCTCTTGTCCGTAACAATGTATCATATCATATTTGATGTAGAATAGTGTTGCTATTTTCGACGTCATGACATAAATACGGTTTATGATAACCGGGTAAAATTGGGTGTTCGCATTTACCAATATTGTACGTCGCGAAAATGGTCATACACTTAAGACATTTTCATGTATCGTAGAGACTTCCTGTTTTTTTTTTAAAATAAATGCGCATATTAATTATTCGAATATCTAGTAACTTTAGCTAAAGTCTAATGTAATATTGATCGGTTTTCAACGTTGAAATTAGTGGCAAGTTGACATAGAATTCGCTCATGAAAAGGTTTTTTTTTACGTTATCGCATCTCAACAACAGCCGAACCAACATATAGATTAGCAATACAATGACTTGCACGTTACAAGAGAGTCAATATTTAACGGTATATTGTTCCGTTATGGTTTTAATATCGTTTTACAAATTTTTGTTGTTGCTTCGTTTTTGCAAAAAAGAATGTTTTTTCACTTCTGAATGGGTTTTCAGGTCTATACTATTTTCTTTCCTTGTGAATTAAGTGATAAAGTTGAAATATTATAAAAAAAGCTAGTAACTATCATATTAAAATAGTTTAAAGGTCTCGTCGAAATTAAATTAATTTGAACATAATTCTGTTTAAAACATTTATCTAGTATAACTTGTTAAACGGTATCAGCTGCGTTACTAATGGATAGGAATAGTATTTTGTTATAAATCCTGCCAATAAATCTAGTACGCATATTAGTTTGAACAACAAGAATTACTTGTAGTATTGTTTCGTCGTTATTTCAAGCAGGTGCCTTGATGAGAATTGTAATTATCATAGTGGCGTGTTGCTTGGTAGTATAGAATCTTTTATAGAATTATGTTCCAAAGGTTAATATTCTTTGTATGGAATAGTCTAGAACCTCAATCTTTTACGATAATAAGTCCACGCCGGCCAGTCGAAGCAAGCTCGTTGGTACGGAGGCTTAAGGTTATAGCTCATTAGAGCCACCCGGTATCGACCTGCATGGCCTCAACACGACGGTTACTATTCTTTGTATGGGATTGTATGTACATACGCACATACACATATCAACGCCTTAGCGTCACCAGATTGACGCGCTCCAAGCGCTCCACGGGTGGACATGCTTGCCTTGCGTTGGTTGCGCATTGCCAATTGCGTTTTTCATTTTCTCATCTCATACGTTCACAGGTTGCTACGCGACGTTCACCCAATAACCACCACGTCTGAACGCCAACACGAGGCACGCGTCAGGTACCCGGTTGCTCTAATGAGCTATGTATGACCTTTATTGTGTACTCGTCATTCCGGATTATTGGCCAGATCAAATTCACGCGGAATAAACTTTAAATACAGGATACCAATATCCTATAAGTAATTGAATGACCAACTGAATGTGATTGACTGAATATTGAACAAGTACCTTTTCAGTTAAAATAATAAAAATTTCAAATATAGGACATGAGATTCATATATTTTATTAAATTTAAAATGATTGGCAAAAGACTTGGTTGGTGACTTGTTGTTATACTTGGTGGTTTTTTTTTTTTTTTTTTAATTTATTTATGTACCCAAAAACAAAGTCACAAAACAGTCAAGATACAATAAGTTTATGTGTACAATGGACAAACTTATCTCTTTAAGAGATCTCTACCAGTTATCCATAAACGTGGGAGAATTAAGTTAGGTAGAATTGCAGGCAGGTACTGGAAATAATATTGAATAAAATTAAGTAGATAAATAAATAAATACATACATACATGTACGCTTATATAATACACACATACATACATACATACACATATACAAACAAACATACATACATACATACATATATACATACATACATAAATACAAACATACTTAATATATACTACATTATAACATACATACAATGGTTTATTAGTTTTCAACATTGTTTAGAATTAAAAATTAAACAAAAACCAATTATCTATCTTTCAGTCTGTTTGATCCGGCTAATCTTCGAAATCGTTGGCTCGATTTTAACTAGGTAATGTTATAAGGAGCTTCGGCTACTTGAATTTTAGAAAAAGAATTAGGATTGCGCTCACTAAAAACCAAATAATAATTCTGTAATCATAAATTAATAATTCGAAAGCAAACAAGCATACGGTCCGCCTGATGAAGCAGTGAAGTATCACATGCGCGTTGCCAAATCAAGAAAGAGGTGGAGAGAGGGGAGGTGGCTAAAAAGAAAAAAAAATGGAAGGGAATGGAGGAGGTGGGTGAGCCTCCGGCGCTCTCACTCATCGCACTTTACGTTGATTTTCCGATGCACTTCCTCGGTCAAGCCGGACCATTTGCTAAGAGGAGCATGGCATTTATGATATGTTTTGTTGAACTCAAAATTGTTAACAGTAAACACTTGTACGTTTTTTTAAATTACGTTTAGAACCAATATTGTGTTTGTACATATATTTAAACATTTTTTTTACATTTCATGAGTTACACCTTGTTATTTTAGGTATTTATTTATTTTTTTATTTATTCATTCACAAACAGTACAGTGATATATAAAATCTTAGGAATATTAAATAGACCAACTAAGTTTCCACTAATAGATTATACAATATAGATTATAACAAATATATAAAACAACAAATTATTGATATTAAAATTTAAAAATAAAAAATAAAAACTTAAATTAATATAATAAGTAAATTATAAAAAAAATACTAAATTATAGTTAACAGTTTATAGTAATTGTTAATAATTATTGTAATATTGAATCTGCTTTGCAAGCGCGCTCATAAGTTAAGACAACCGCTTACTATCAGGTGGGCCGTACGCTTGCTTGCCAAGATGTAACATAATTTTAAAAAATATCTACTACTACCTACTGTGATTTTTTTTTTCATTTTTATTTATTTATTCGCTCAAATATTATAAGTCTGTAAAGAATAAACTACAACGCTTGTAAGTACATATATTGTATAAGATTATTCAATATGCCTGCTTCACAGCTTGTTACATTATTCAGACGCGCAGGTAAACCATGCCAAGAAAGCTGATGTATGCTTCCTCAGCGTCTCTTTTATCGCGGTGGCTTTTAAAACGGAACAATTTGTCAGACGCTTTTAGCTAGTCAGCCTGCGCGATTTAAAACTTTGTAATCGTTTTTTTTTCTACAACTATTACTTATGCTGAAACAGGACTTGAATATAATTTATGTACACCGCTAGTAAAACTCGGGTTATGAACGGTGACAGAGCGATATTAGCTCAGCTATGAGACGCTCATATATAGGTTGGTGGTTTAAGCAAATTTAGTCGCGGTCAGTCACTAGATGGGTGATCGCATAGTGGTATTTCAACTGAGCGTCTCCGTGCTTCGGATTGCACGTAAAAAGTCGGTCTCGGCTGTTATCAATTTGACTACAGTCGAAAAGTTAAGTTAGAAGCCTACGCGCGACCTGAACAACTCTGATACTAGGTTGGCCACTAACCACTCGATAAGAAAAAGAAGATTAGCTCGCCTGAGGAAGTGAACTAAGATATTTACCTGACAGAAGACTTTAATAAATTAACACTATTCTTATGTAATAGACCTGTAGTGAATATGGTAGCCGGAGCGTGAACAGGGGCCTGTGGTACTGTCGCTTAGGCGTTATGTGTCCGTAGGTGTCCGCTTAGCTTTCAGGTGGCTATAAGCTGTTTTGTCACCATTGTGGTGAAAAAAATAGGTCAAGGTCCTTATTCACGAGCATGATAAGTATGTATACTGATAGATTCAGACAGAATAGTTGGGAGAAATCTCGCGGTAAGGCGGCGAGACGTGTTTCGTAAGTAATAAGCGACTGTTAACTTTTATTTACATTTTTATGGTTGACATAATTTTATGATTCCGAATTTTTTCCAAGACATGCAGGTTTACAGTACGTTTATGCATACTGTATTACTATCAAATGCGAATTATGTCTAATAAGAATGGTAATATAAATGTAAGTAGGAGTAATAAAAACGTCTCAATTTTTAATATTATATACCCTTAGGTTGAAAGCTTTTACTCCCTGGTACGAGGAAAAAAAGAGCCCGACTCTCTCCTACAATACGACGCTAATTAACTAACTTTATCTCCCAATAATCTAGCAACCGTATGTTTATCATTCGTACCAGTGACTAATAACGAAGTAATACCGTAGGAAAAAAAATCGTATACGCACCACGGGAGAAAATAAGACATTGCCATTCGCGACTGTCGCGATTGTCACATTCACAATAATCCGCGGGTAAGAATGTCCTACCTTTGTCCGTAATTTACTGTTGTGTGTGTATACCCACCAACTATTCTTAAATTTAAGGGAGTTATAATAAATACGTGAACCGAGAAAGTCGTCTCATTGATTGAGCCTCTACGGTACTTATGTTAAAACGCTGAATTATTTCATGCAATGTACTCATCGTTGATTATATATATATATATATATATTTTAATGTTACAAGTTGACAAGCAAGCATACGTCACACCTGATGGTAAGTGGTTGCCGTAGCCTATGAGCGCGCGCAAAACCATTAGTAGGTGCCACTCACGCGTTGCAAACCTCGAGATATTGGTTCTTGAATCTCCTTTGTCCGATAATTTCACTACCCTACAGTGCCCTTCAAACCAGAATACAGTAATGCCTGAGCACCACTATTTGGCGGTAAAATATTTGACACAGCGGTGGTATAATCTCTGCTGTGACAGAGACTATCCCAACAGCGGGCGATGGGGTCGTCACGTACCGACGCAGGTAAAAATATTATAAGGTATTTTATTTTCTTTTATCGAAATATACTGAGAATAAAGAATATTATGATTAAAAACAAAAAGAATTTCGTATCCGCGATGACAGTCTTGTGAGCATATTATAACAATAAAGAAAATATATCCCATTATGGAATATCTTCTAGAGAAATGAAAAGATACTTCACGTTCTATTGTAGCGTACAATTGAAAGTCTGAAAATGTGAAAGGAATTTATTATAAATTGAATAAAGGGTTAACGTACGCTACTATAATTCATATTTTTTGCTAATATTTTTATTTAGCTCTTTCTTTGAGAACTACTGAAGTATCAATCTCAAGCCATAATAGCTCAACGGTAGAAGGGCTCACTCCGCTGCTTTAACGCGAGAGTTCGATCCTGACCCCCTCGGGCTATGTCTTACACACTCCTATCGCAAGCTCCGAGCTTATTTGGATAGGCAATAAGAATATTAGTAACGCCTTAAAAAAAATTATAAAAGCTAATATTAATCCCTTAGTTCGACAATTATTAAAACAATAGCTTCTTTGCTATTGGGTAGTTAGCAGGCTGGCTCTCGTGAGTATAGACGTAAATCGAATCAATAATAATTCAAGTTAATTATTGAAAATGCTACTAAAAATTAATCGGTAGCTAATCGAAGACCTAATCAGAAAATATTCAATAAAACTTATATAAATATTGAAACTCATTATTTTAATATATTAGCTTGCGGCTTCGTTTCAAACGTATTTACGGATCCCGCTTATATAATCCAAATAGAATATTATGTAAATAGGAATCTCGATTAAATATTTGAACTTTAAGATAATCTGAATTTGTTGATCGTGTGGCAGCAAATTGTGACGATCTCAACATTACACTTTATTTAAATCTCTAAAACAATGTATTTTCTATAATATGAACCTATTTATGGACGGTCACCCATCCAATTACTGACCGCGCCCAAAGTTGCTTAACCTAAAAATCGTTTGCCGACCACGTGACTATGTGCAACGTAATACTAAGTATGGACATACCCCGAAAATAATATTTTTACAAAATCAAAAATTTATAAAATTTTGTATGAAAATTTCCATAGAAATAGGAAAATGTATGGAAATTCACGGATTCAGGTGCCGAATGTCATTGCAGCTGTTTCACAAATATAAGGGGTGTGGTGTCGGCGAAGGTGTCCCCGAGCGTATGCTTGGTGAGTGCCCGTCAGACGTCTCTACCCCCGCGTATATGTGGACGGTTTACCAAGGCGGTGCGTTCGGGCGGCCATGCTGCTAGAATGCTAGTTAAGGTTTCCGATCTTCGTATATGGTTTTTATACATATTATTAATGGTGATTGGTGATGCATGGCAAAGAATATATATAAAGTATATATTAAATATATATACAATAATTAATAAATAATGACGGTATGGTGGTCCGTCTATGATTACTGGCAAAGAGATCTAATATGAATAATATGATCTATACATGTTAAAGGCAAATTTATATCGTTGAAATATATTGAATATAATTTATTATTATAAATTAAATATTTAATGACGGTTTGTGGGTCCGTCAATTATGAATGTATATATTTTTGATATATATTAAGAAACGAAGTTTACTTCGTTTCTGTAATATTATGTGATATTGTAATTGTGAATATAATAGTGAAAGTAATGCTTCGGCGCAAATATTGTTTATGTTTCAGAATCTAATGGATTATTTGAAACCTAAGAAGAAGCGAATTCAATGAAGATTTAAAAGTATGCGTTGGGAAGAATTTATGCGTTATAACTAATAAATAATTATATTTCAGCTGTATACGTGTATAATGTTTTGGCGAGTTGTAGTTGACCCGATACTTGAGTTTGAGGCTCTGATGTGGCCTGAGTCATGTCTATAGTGTCCTTAAGCGAGGCCCGAGGATTTTTAATCTTAGTTGACCCGATGCTTAAGTATGAGGCTCCGATATGATTTTGGTCATGTCTATAGTGTCCTCGAGTGAGGTCCTTTGACTTTGCTGATGTGATGTTGACATGGGGTTGACTCTGTGGTGCGATTTATATCGATGCAGTAGTTTCCTCAGGTCCATTGCTGAAGCGGCCCCAGTGATACAGATTAGAATTGCTGCGGTGGTGCGACTTAGGTCGATGCCGTGATGTAGTTCGGTTTGTTGCTGAGGCGCTGGAATATTATACATCGTTTGTAGCAAAATGACTCGTCTTCTTATTAGAGACGCCCCCTTAGCTTAGCAATAGGGATTTTTATAATTGACATTGTAGCATGTCATACTATTAGGGCAACTGGTTGCTTCTCACTTCGAGATAGCTAACTAGTATTAGACAGTGTGGCCTGCTTAACTCTTATCATGCGTGTTTATCACGTCTTAAATAATGAACTGGATTCGGATGTATGTTTGAGTATTGAGCCAAAGGGTACCTTGCGTGAGCAAGTGCTATGGTTTTAATGATACAAAGCTATAATAGGAAAACGACATAAATCAAAGAATATTAGTTGTAAGACAATGCGATTACGAATACGATATAAACCAACGAATATTGCTTATAAGACAATGCGATAATTTAAATAACAATTAGGTAGGGTTAGGTAGGACTTAGTTTTAAGGAATTGCGGTTGTGTTATTATAAAGAATTGAATATTATCAATACTATATGACCCATATATAGTGATAAAAGAAATATACTTATAAATATAATTATTAACGAATTTGCCTACACTTCGGTGAGGTTATTATAAATACTATATTACACATATATAGTGATAAAAGAAATATACGCTATAAATAGCATTATTGATGAAAATACCTTAACAAAGGTGAAGTTTATGATAAATATAAACTCTATATTAACCACATATAGTGGTATGACAAATATACGTTATAAATGATATTATTTATTATTATTGATGAATTTTACTTCACTAACGTGAGATTGACGATTATAGCACTGTGCTGACGGAATGCCGCCTGGCGGTTTAATGTTCGAATACATATCTGAACCAGGGATTTATTCCCTTATATATAATGACCAGGGCTTGTCCCTCAATTATTATGGCGTTATGCCTTCTCATACAAAAATGAATACGAAATATTATGTGACTTCGGTCTTAATTGATACCATTACAAAATATCAGGGCTTGATCCCTTTCTATGCTATGAAAATAATAACAATATAAAAGAATAAATCTTGCGTCCCGATAACGAAATCATTATAAATATAAATTACCAGGACTATGTCCTTTTACGTTATAACAATCAAATTGTGTGTCGCAGGCGCACTATAAATAGCCTATCCCTTACCCGGGAGGGCTCGTAGCTATGGTTGGAGCCCACAGTCGGTGGCGTGTGCGGGGCCATCGATCTCCCCTCTTCTTTATATTTTTACTATAGAGTTTAAGTATATAAGAATTGGAGGAGCGGACTACTTTCAGCTACTCGTAAGAGGTGTTGAAAGTATAGGGATATATTTATAATCTCACCATTTAGCCTTTATGGCTTATATAAATATTTTTATTAAGATAATCATATTACACTAATATAATGAAACTATATAATAAATAAGATATTATTGTTTTCCATTGTCGAATTGAACCTGTTGCCTCTGATGCTCTAAAAGAACACGGGTTATTATGATCACAACGTAACAAGGGTCTTGACCGCTAGACGATACACGTGCCAATTTCGTAGTTTTATGCTATTTATTCTCGTGCATTTAATTAGTATTTATTTAAATATATGTTATTTCTATATTTTATATATAAAGTAAGGTAGGTTTAGTCACAATTTGGTGCCGTAATGACCAGGATGGTGCTATTATTATATTAAATGAAAAATAAGTAATATTTTGATTTATTGAGCTTATAAAAGATTATCATTCTGATAGTTATATCAAAATTACACAATTAAGGCATTTCTATCACTGTAAATGATGTATATTGTGTTTACCTTCAAATAAATAGTGACTATTTGGAGTCTGCAATAAGGATAGTCAATACGGCTGAGTATTTAATTTATAATTAGTAGGCAAAAGCCTACAATTTGCTGTCCGTGAAATGGAAAGAGTTTGAAGAAGTATACGGGTTCAATGTGGCAATGAAAATAATAATGTATGACAATTAATCGTTTTAGATTATTGAAATAATGACGTCTGGGGTTGTAAATATTGAAAGTTATTATATCGGGGGTTGTAAGTAATGAACTGTATAGTTTGGGGTTGATTAATCTGGGGTTGTATATAAATGTAAGATTCAATACTAAGGAATATGATGGTAGATATTTGTATTGCTAATGAATTAAATTGATGTGTTTGACTTCGTGCTTTTTATAATCTTGATAAATAGTTTTAAATGTCATTAAGATTGGTTTTCCTATTTTGTAAATTCTATTCCGACAAGCTTCATAGAATTTATGGGGTTGAATGTGACGATCTCAACATTACACTTTATTTAAATCTCTAAAACAATGTATTTTCTATAATATGAACCTATTTATGGACGGTCACCCATCCAATTACTGACCGCGCCCAAAGTTGCTTAACCTAAAAATCGTTTGCCGACCACGTGACTATGTGCAACGTAATACTAAGTATGGACATACCCCGAAAATAATATTTTTACAAAATCAAAAATTTATAAAATTTTGTATGAAAATTTCCATAGAAATAGGAAAATGTATGGAAATTCACGGATTCAGGTGCCGAATGTCATTGCAGCTGTTTCACATATATAAGGGGTGTGGTGTCGGCGAAGGTGTCCCCGAGCGTATGCTTGGTGAGTGCCCGTCAGACGTCTCTACCCCCGCGTATATGTGGACGGTTTACCAAGGCGGTGCGTTCGGGCGGCCATGCTGCTAGAATGCTAGTTAAGGTTTCCGATCTTCGTATATGGTTTTTATACATATTATTAATGGTGATTGGTGATGCATGGCAAAGAATATATATAAAGTATATATTAAATATATATACAATAATTAATAAATAATGACGGTATGGTGGTCCGTCTATGATTACTGGCAAAGAGATCTAATATGAATAATATGATCTATACATGTTAAAGGCAAATTTATATCGTTGAAATATATTGAATATAATTTATTATTATAAATTAAATATTTAATGACGGTTTGTGGGTCCGTCAATTATGAATGTATATATTTTTGATATATATTAAGAAACGAAGTTTACTTCGTTTCTGTAATATTATGTGATATTGTAATTGTGAATATAATAGTGAAAGTAATGCTTCGGCGCAAATATTGTTTATGTTTCAGAATCTAATGGATTATTTGAAACCTAAGAAGAAGCGAATTCAATGAAGATTTAAAAGTATGCGTTGGGAAGAATTTATGCGTTATAACTAATAAATAATTATATTTCAGCTGTATACGTGTATAATGTTTTGGCGAGTTGTAGTTGACCCGATACTTGAGTTTGAGGCTCTGATGTGGCCTGAGTCATGTCTATAGTGTCCTTAAGCGAGGCCCGAGGATTTTTAATCTTAGTTGACCCGATGCTTAAGTATGAGGCTCCGATATGATTTTGGTCATGTCTATAGTGTCCTCGAGTGAGGTCCTTTGACTTTGCTGATGTGATGTTGACATGGGGTTGACTCTGTGGTGCGATTTATATCGATGCAGTAGTTTCCTCAGGTCCATTGCTGAAGCGGCCCCAGTGATACAGATTAGAATTGCTGCGGTGGTGCGACTTAGGTCGATGCCGTGATGTAGTTCGGTTTGTTGCTGAGGCGCTGGAATATTATACATCGTTTGTAGCAAAATGACTCGTCTTCTTATTAGAGACGCCCCTTAGCTTAGCAATAGGGATTTTTATAATTGACATTGTAGCATGTCATACTATTAGGGCAACTGGTTGCTTCTCACTTCGAGATAGCTAACTAGTATTAGACAGTGTGGCCTGCTTAACTCTTATCATGCGTGTTTATCACGTCTTAAATAATGAACTGGATTCGGATGTATGTTTGAGTATTGAGCCAAAGGGTACCTTGCGTGAGCAAGTGCTATGGTTTTAATGATACAAAGCTATAATAGGAAAACGACATAAATCAAAGAATATTAGTTGTAAGACAATGCGATTACGAATACGATATAAACCAACGAATATTGCTTATAAGACAATGCGATAATTTAAATAACAATTAGGTAGGGTTAGGTAGGACTTAGTTTTAAGGAATTGCGGTTGTGTTATTATAAAGAATTGAATATTATCAATACTATATGACCCATATATAGTGATAAAAGAAATATACTTATAAATATAATTATTAACGAATTTGCCTACACTTCGGTGAGGTTATTATAAATACTATATTACACATATATAGTGATAAAAGAAATATACGCTATAAATAGCATTATTGATGAAAATACCTTAACAAAGGTGAAGTTTATGATAAATATAAACTCTATATTAACCACATATAGTGGTATGACAAATATACGTTATAAATGATATTATTTATTATTATTGATGAATTTTACTTCACTAACGTGAGATTGACGATTATAGCACTGTGCTGACGGAATGCCGCCTGGCGGTTTAATGTTCGAATACATATCTGAACCAGGGATTTATTCCCTTATATATAATGACCAGGGCTTGTCCCTCAATTATTATGGCGTTATGCCTTCTCATACAAAAATGAATACGAAATATTATGTGACTTCGGTCTTAATTGATACCATTACAAAATATCAGGGCTTGATCCCTTTCTATGCTATGAAAATAATAACAATATAAAAGAATAAATCTTGCGTCCCGATAACGAAATCATTATAAATATAAATTACCAGGACTATGTCCTTTTACGTTATAACAATCAAATTGTGTGTCGCAGGCGCACTATAAATAGCCTATCCCTTACCCGGGAGGGCTCGTAGCTATGGTTGGAGCTCACAGTCGGTGGCGTGTGCGGGGCCATCGATCTCCCCCTCTTCTTTATATTTTTACTATAGAGTTTAAGTATATAAGAATTGGAGGAGCGGACTACTTTCAGCTACTCGTAAGAGGTGTTGAAAGTATAGGGATATATTTATAATCTCACCATTTAGCCTTTATGGCTTATATAAATATTTTTATTAAGATAATCATATTACACTAATATAATGAAACTATATAATAAATAAGATATTATTGTTTTCCATTGTCGAATTGAACCTGTTGCCTCTGATGCTCTAAAAGAACACGGGTTATTATGATCACAACGTAACAAGGGTCTTGACCGCTAGACGATACACGTGCCAATTTCGTAGTTTTATGCTATTTATTCTCGTGCATTTAATTAGTATTTATTTAAATATATGTTATTTCTATATTTTATATATAAAGTAAGGTAGGTTTAGTCACAAAATGTAAATAAAGAGGATCGTTTATGTATTTAAAATTTTCTTGAAACACGTGCCAAAATTTGAATGTGTGGCGTCTGTCGGCCAATAATGGTTCTCGTAGGTAAGACATCCCATACATCTTAAATAATATTTGACTGCACAATACTATTCATACTGTGTGTGTGGGTATAACTAAAATATTAACAATCTTAAAATTTTCCGTGTAATTTTATTATAACATTTATGGCTGTACAAGATATTACCCTCCGACTAATTGCTTTCGTAAGTAACAGGAGAGCTGGTTTATTTTTCAGTGGAGAAATACAGACTGCATTCTTTCCAACATTCCCCTTGGACATAATTTGTATAGTTTTAATTATTTGTAAATATACTTAGTATTGAATAGTAAATTTAAATAAAATAACTTACATTTGATTGAGATTTAAATTTATATTAGAATTACTAATGTTTTTTTGAAAATCATATCCATGCTTAGGGCATATTTTATATACCACTTTAGCTATAATCATATGTATGCTAAACGGTTTCTGTTACCTATGACCGATGTGCGGTTAAGATAGGATTATTTTATTTATAAAAGCAACAATAAACCTAAATTTTTAATCCAATGTGTCATATTTGACAAAGGGTTTAGGGCTGTGGGTTTCGAAATAACGAACCAGAAAATTGTTTTAAAAAGATAAACAATTACGTTACTGTATGTCTCAAATACCTAATGTAGAATTTATATTTTTTAAGACTGTATCTTCTTTACCAAAACTGTATCCAAATCTTTAAGCAAATGAAAGGAAAGTTGTATAAGACTATTAAATTTTTTAATCTTTTGAAGTCGTGTCATTTTCGCAAAAATTATAAAAATGTTTCGAGGAAAACATCGTCTGTTCCTAACGGAGGCAACTATCTCCATTACAAGGGCGATTTAAGTTTACACTCGGGGGAAATTTTAGGAGTAGGAAATATTTTAGACTAAGAAAAATACTAGCGGTTCACATCAAGATTATTGTACCCAAGACAAAACCTTTTCAAAGTGTTTAATTTGATCAATATCATAGTGAGAGTGAGACAACTTATATTTTTTTATCAAGAATATAAGCAATGCTTTTTCAAGACATTGCTAATATTCTTAATGGCCCTCCAATTAAGCGTGTAGCTAGTGCTTGGAGTGGGTACGACAATAGCCCAAGGGGACCAGGATAGAACCTGCTAACGGCACTTGTACTGTTGAGCTATTGAGGCGCTAAAAATATTATATAAAAACTCATTTTAATTTATAAAACGAGTAATTATATATAGGACAATATCATACGTGTA
Source organism: Hestina assimilis (assembly GCA_023373885.1). Classification (NCBI taxonomy): domain Eukaryota; kingdom Metazoa; phylum Arthropoda; class Insecta; order Lepidoptera; family Nymphalidae; genus Hestina; species Hestina assimilis. The sequence continues at coordinate 7,710,696 of CM041747.1, read as the reverse complement.
TTATTAATTTGAATTGCTGAATACAAATCGCATGATCATTTAAGCTTAAATATCAATTAAATTGCAGTATGAAAATATATTCGAAAAATATAATATTAATTTGTATTTTATAATAATTAATCTCATTTAAACTATGGCGTTACGGTTATTGGCTTTTAATTTAATTTTATATTTCCATACGAAATAAAACAATAATCATCTAACAGGAAATAAATATGATTCTTGTACAGAAATTTAATTATTACTTTTAAAAAGAAATAATTATTTTACCATTAAATTGTGTAAGATTTGCAATACTCTATTTTTCACCTAAGTAATTACGCATAGTATTATCTAAATCTCATTTATGGCTTTTTTACTTTGTAGAGGTTTGGACTTTGGTATAATACTATAATTATAATTAGTACATTTTCGAATACCTGTGTGCAAAATAAGATATATTACTAATTAATTGCTTTTTGCCTAATTTAAGCCAATCCTTAAATCATAAAAGACTTCTAAAGAAAGAGAAGAAAGATTCTTTAGTTGCACGTAGAAAGTAAGTTTTAATAAATAAAGTTTCATATTGAGTTTATATTATGTTTTGAAGTTTTTAAATATACTTATGTGTATAAACAAAAACATAAAAAGTTTTATTATTGTCATATTATTGTTGTAAAGACGTCCTAAGCTACGTTTACCGGTCCGCGGTCTCCACTCAAGAACACGTTTACTCCATCGATTGTCGGTTCTTCGGCTGATATGGCCGGCCCACTGGCACTTCAGTTTGCTAATCCGGTGGGCTATGTATCGATAACTTTGGTCCTCTGTCGGATCACTTCGTTTCGAATACGATCCTTCAGAGAAACTCCGAGCATAGCTCTTTCCATAGCTCGCTGAGCGACTTTAAACTTGTGAACCAGCCCAACCGTGAGTGTCCACGTCTCGGCACCGTATGTCATAACGGGTAGTTAGTTGATTGACGTGTCTTAGTTATTTTTTTTCGGTAGACATACGAAGTGATGGTTGAATGAATGCTATGTTTGGTTACTCATTTGTTTATAGTAATAATTAGGTACAAAAACATTTTGAATAAATTTTTTCTTGCTTCAAGGTTATGCTCTCAAAGTCGGTACAGCCAACAGCACTACACCCTTGAAAAATAAAGAAATATATAAAAAAAATAACAACAATAAATTTGAATTTTATATCAATTTATGTCTCTAATACCATAATCTAAAATTGACTTAATATCAAGTAACTGAAACAGCACTTTAGGTATTCACAATGGCTATAATGGAAGACCGAAAATGAGTTCAGGCCAAGTGCATGGAAAGAAACTTAATGCGTTAAAAGGATTCCGTCGAAACTTATTAGAGTAGTCGAGTATAATAATACTGAACATTTTGAAAAACTTACTTATTAACTTAAACTTAGAAAGAATATACAATTGGGTTAGTAGTAAGGTTAGGCAAGATCAAGGGTAACTAGCTAATTTATTCTGAGAAGTTTTATTGTACATCCATAGCTTCTAATTTGCTCATTACAAAATCCATGTAAATATTTTATTAAGAAATAAAAATCAAAGTTGATTTCCAACAACAATAACATATTACTAAAAATATACATGAATTGTTAAATTCATCTTTTCTAATGTATGACGACATTATTTGCCATTAAAATGCGGCAAAAAGCACATGCCTCGCTTGATAGTGAACATGCACCGCACCACGGTTGAAATTTTCGTCTCACATTCGTGGCCAACTTTTTGATCCCGAGATTTCTTGAGAACTTAGACGGCAAACTGTGAGAAACTTCGTCTCATTTCTGACATCCTTATAACACTACATAGAAGAAGTGTTATTATTTTTTTTATTATTTTAGTTTTTGTGACGACGTTGTGGCGCAGCGGTAGCGAACCTGCCTTAAACGCCACAGGTCGCGGGTTCGATTCCCGCTCGGAGCATAATATGTTTGTATTGTCCATGCAAGCATAGTTTCCGGTCTGGGTGTATTTGTCCTTGTCAGTGTGAATGTTTCCGGACCCCCGACACATGATATTACTATTCTAATGGGGGTCGTTGAGTGTGCAACGTTACGTTACGTTACGTATTTTGTGACACCTGTAAAAATCATTCTGACCTCAATTCATGTGAGATAAATATTCCACTGTTTTTTTTCTCTAAAAATCCTACTTTTCATATTGACATCTCTCGATGAGGCCAGCGTAAGAGTTAGAATCGTCGTCGACAGTAATTCAAATCTTACCGACCCAATTTCCTTTCTTTTCCTACTGCTACCCTTGATCTCTCCTGTTAGCGTCTGGTGTAAGTATACTTTAAGGTATATTCAATATTAGTTATAACATGGAAAGTAAATTTCTATAATGCTTCGTTTTAAAAATCCATTACGTCTACAATAAAAAGTCTACATAAAGCCATGAAAGGCTTTACAAAACGAGCGATAAATATACTATATTTTATTGGAATCGGGCCTCCACTTTCAATGTCTTCCGCTGGTCCATTATTTTTGGCAGTGGAGAAATTGGCTCGCTAATGTACCCATTGTCCGCGTTTCTGGGCTGTACCATTGGGGAATAGCGGACATTTTGTTTCACTAGATAAAACGAGATTTTACCAATCAAAACTTTTGGGTTCCCTGGGAGTAGAATTATAAACGGTATTTGATTGATTTGATTTTACGGGTAATATAATGGATATAGTATTACTAGCGGCCCGCTCCTTCTTCGCACGGGTATAAAATATATAGCCTATGTCATTCACTGAAAAAATGATTAAAATCGATCCAGTAGTTTTGATTTATTTATATATGTAATTATTTACGACATCACATAAGAAACCTCAAAAAAAAAAAAAATCTCCACTATTTTGATACATATAAACCTTCCTCGTCAATCACTCTATCTATTAAAAGAAACCGCATCAAAATCCGTTGCGTAGTTTTAAAGATTTAAGCATACATAGGGACAGAGAAAGCGACTTTGTTTTATACTATGTAGTGAAGAGGTTTTTCTGATATTTTGCAAAGTATGCAAATAAAACTTACTCGTCTGCTCTTTAAATTACGTTGTTTACAACAGAAATAACTTGTGTCATTTATTTATCTCCTTGTTGAATTTTATGAAAATCGCTTAGTCCAAAAAATCTTATATAAAATACCATCTTTTGCCAGGCAAACCTTTTTAAAGGCTTTTGGCACCTTTTGCAATATAAACAAATGGTTCTAGATACGAAGCTTTCATCACCTATTTCATCGTCTTCTAGTTTTTTCCTTCCCGACCCAAAGTGTCCTATGCCAAAGTCCAACTATATCATAATATACATTTAGTTTACACACATACAGAAAAAAATACAGACAGATAGACCATACAAAGTACTTTCATTTTATAATATTAGTCTGATTCTTAACCATTCTCTCAAATATATAAAAATAGCTTTGTTTGAATAATTACAACAGAATTCCTGTACCTTCTATATGTAATTGAACACTGCGGGGTCAGGTTGAAGTTTCACTGTTTGAAATTGTAACCAATATGCCTCACTGGGCTCCTAGTACTGTTAACTAAGATTCGCAAGCTTGGAGCGAGCGAATAACTTGCCACTATTTCAGCTCGAGGTATTGTACAATATAGTTTTGCCTATTGGCTGGTATTTCTCAAAGGAATATTTATGTGATCTAATACAATTTAAATCGCGCTAAAATTTAAATTATTATAACGAGCTCAATAATTTGATGTTAATTATTTAGGGAGAAGAACTTTATTGTTGCTGACTCCTTTTAAAAGGTTAAGACTATTAGTGTCGGCGAAGCCGTTGGAAATACCTTATTATGGCATTGAAAATCACAAATTTAATAAGAGGTTATAATATTGCAGAAAACGTAATTTTAATAAAAGTTTATCTTTGTTTGTTGAGATACAGATAGGTATAATACATGTATACATTTGGAGTAATTTTTTGATTGAAAAAGAAGTTCCAAAACATTACAATTTTTAGGAGATCCCGGAGCTTCTCTCCTTCACCAAGGCCCAACTAATCTGTCAGTCTTTTCAGCAGCAGAACATGAATACTTATAATTGCATACAAACCCTGTCGTAAGCATGTGACTATACACATTAAAACAGTAATTTGGAGGGGCGCGCCATATTATCATAGGTTAACTATACCGTGGTATTAATAAACAATAATAAATCAAGTAGAACTATTAAGTACTAGACGCTTAGGAAAGCATTTTAAATGAACTACAGTTTTATCGCTTACATTGCTTGAATATCGAGATGTTTTCCAACGCAAGTCGACTCAGGAATGAGTTTATGTTTACGGCTTTCCACTCGTAAAATAGCTTTTCCTTCACTTAAGATTCAGACTTTATATAAAGTAAATACTCTACTGTGACTGAGGTTAATCCCACCCTTAACTATAATAACGCTAAAATGCGTCTCTCAACTACACGACTGTAGAGTATTATATGAATATTGCTATAATGAAAAGGATAAAATATTTTCTATAAATATCTTTCTACGTTTATGTTAAAGAATAGTAGTTAACTTTTATATGTATGCGAAAATTAATTTGACTCATCTTCGTGTATCCATAAGAATCGTGTGAAAACAGCTTGCAAGATGGCGGCCAAGGGTTGGGACTCTACAACCTTGGATTTAGCGCCCCAGCTTTAGAATAAAGTTGCGCACTCCTTTGTACGCTGAGCCCAAAAAAATACTAACATTTAAATGTACTAATATGTAATAATTGTTTTGAAGGAATTTATTACGAGTCAAAAAGTAGTTCTTTGAGCATTATTTATCACGTCTTACTAAATCAATAGAACTTATTACCTAGAGCGGTAGTAATAATACAATAGTTATCTGATGATGTAGTAATTTTTAACAATATTTTTGTATCAAATTAAGAATACTGAAAACCTCGTTATATTAACCTTATTTATTCAAAAACATACTACAGAGACCTTTATCGACATCAAAGCAAAACACAATAGCATTGAAGTATCTTTGAACCGGGATTTACAAATGGCTCTTAAAGCACATCATTATCCACACAACAGTAACTTGTTGTTTATATTCAAAATATTAGCTCTGCTCTACGATTTTACCCGTGATATTTTTTTATAAAACGACTGTTGCGTAAGGCAGCAATTCTTAAAATGAGTTTGGTAGAAATATTGGTTCTGTTCAGGAATCGATTTTATCAAAGTGATCCAACTTTGATAAAATCGCTAAATAAATAATCTTTCTCATTATATAATTTAGTATTAGAAATTCGACAAGATTAATTTTAGGAAAAAAATAACTATGAAAAGTCTAGACTTTCAAGGCCTTGTAAAAGATATCTAAATTTTAAAATATAATATTTTAATTAAACTTTGTTATACGAAAGCATAAAAGATTTTTGAAAACTTTTTTAGGTCAGTTGTTTTTTGTATAGAATTATAATGATGTAGATAATATACATTAATAAAGAAGGTACCAGTATTTATAAACTACTCGTCGATACTGAGCATTGATCCGACTGAAACAAAATGGTAGGCGGAGCGTAACCAGAGTAAATATTATGTAAATGATAATTTTGTGATGTTGCATGATAGGGACGTGTTTAATTTACAGACATTTTGTATCAGTTAAATATTGGGAAGACAAAGTTATAAGAGCCATTGAGTTTAGGTAAAATTAGATCGACCGAGGAGGTACTAGCCTCTCACGGAAAATCGGCGTAAAGTACAAGTATCAGTAGGTACTGTTTCGGGCGATGAGTGAGAGCGCCGGAGGACCAATCTCCCTACCCTTCTGTTCCCTTCCTTTTTACCGTTCTCATCCCTTTTTTTCTTGTGTTGGCAACGCGCATGTGATACTTGAAGTATCGCAAGCGTTTAAAGGTTGCGGTGACTGCTTAACATCAGGCGGATCGTATGCTTGTTTGCCAACCGTCATGGAAAAAAAAAAGATTTTCTACACCCCCCTAACGCCCATTTCTCGAATTCTGTATCGTAACTGTTTCGCATTAATTAAATATTACGTGTAACGTCAGTACTTGAAGTCGAGAAACCACATTAAAGATGTATGTGTAGCTTACTGACTGAACACTATGCTTTGTAACATCACACGTACTCTGGGTTCTCACAACACCTGGTACGATGTAACGTTTGACGCGTGGCTCTTAGCCACATAATATTAATTATTATGTGGCTTACTGCTCTTTCGAAACTTTGGTAGGCAATGTTTTCGGTGCTCTATAGTTATTTTTACGTGTATATCTTTATAACCGAGTGATATTCAAATAAACCGTTTGCTAGAAAAATAAATACGCTTACATATTGCTTATTTGTTACTACGAAAAAAAAATGACAAAAAACATTCAATATTCATTAAAAAATCAATATCCATTAATTCTTTTATTTTCGCTAGATGTCTGTTTTTGAAGCCTCATAATTCTTTCTCTTTGTCAGTCCATCTGTTGGTTTTACACTACAGTTATATGAGGGAAGACGATATATGTAAGTTAGGTGTAGGTATTTTTTAATTACAGCGCAGTCATCGCGAATCTGCCTTAAATTCAAACAGAATCGTGTTCTATTCCTTTCGCGAACTTACCAAGAACAATAAATCTAAGTTAATAGAAAATACATTCCCTTGTGTGTGAAAATTCCGAAAGTATTAAAATATTCCTCTTAAATATTTTCATAGCCACAGCCGCAACTAAATTGACCCGGTTAAACAAAACATATGGAAATACACGAGTGGTAACAAATTTCCAGGTCAATTAGGGGCCCTTGATGCAGAACTTGTTCGGTAATTTTATCGTATATTTACTCTGTTAATAATTATTCTTCGTCACATATTATGTAACGTGGTTTAAGGAGCTTATGATAAGATTTTTTGCTCTTTTTTCAACGAATGTCTATCATAGACACCACTGAAGCCAATACATCGTCACCGTAGTCCTTGTGGTCCCGCAGTAGTAACTCGCGAGTATATTACATTTTGTACGACGAAACATCCACAAATTAATATTGGCAATAGTGTGGTTGTTAGTTAACAATATAAAACTTAATTTTACACTCCTAGACTTTTCCATTCGTACTAAGATTTTTTAGAAGAAATAAATCAAGGGCCCCTCCTGCGAGGTCGAGCCTAGGCTTGGGACGTCATCGGGAGGGAGGGAGCGCTCCGGAGCGCAATCTAACGACCAAGAGAATGAAATAACAGAAATTATATCGTAGCAAATACAGTATTATGAAAAATAAAACATTTGAAAATTTGCTGCAAATTTTTGTGTAAAAATAATAAATACGATACTGAATCGGGTGATAAACAACTGAAAATCCAAAGATAATTCGTTAATTCGCGAATTATTCAAAAATTTTCAAACTATTCGATATTTTTCGAATTATTCGATTCGAATATTGATTCACACATCCCTAGTAATTATTCTTTATCGGATGTATTCAGACACCTAATAGAAGGGTGGATACGAATACTTCATGTCTGTATCCAAATGTGTTCAGCATATGAGTATCTTTGGATAAGCCTTTATGATAAAGCATGACTGTTTTATGTGGATTAAGAGTTGATTCACATTATTCTGTAAAGGTCCAGCTGTCAGTAGTAATGCGTAGAGGGTATGTCTCTAATATTCAACGTTCAAATACATCGAAATATTGCTTTGATGTTTCGTTTTTTTTTTCTAGTAGTACCTAGAATATTAAACACCTCAGTTACTTGAGATTCCTTTCGAGAACCTTTGAATGGATAAAACGGCATCTCGTTATTTATTAATACTAGTAGAAGTTACGAACTAAGCAAAATGTTTCATGTTGTATATTCAGTACCTACATTGGGATTATATAGCTGACTTATATCTTTACATTTTTTTATATTCTTCTTATATTGAAGATATCTAAAATTTTATTTTATTCCTTGCGCAAAAAAACAACCAAGTTCTGAACTGATATGACCCGGGAACCTTGAAGAGAAGAGTCTATTCTTTCCTTAAAGGCCAGCTTCACCTGCATGCCCTCTGATATCGCAGATGTTCATGGGCTGCGGTAATCGCTTAACACCGGATGAGTCTTCTGTTCAGTTGTCCCTCTAACATAAAAAAATTGTAGGTTGTAACTGCATAAGAGAGGGTATTCATAAGTGGGAGAAATACTCCTTACTTCTCATTTTTATTGGATTCGTTCGTACTTACTGTGATGGCCCCTAAATCATGCGAACCGTACGTTTGATTACCACCATCGGGAATGGTAGTATACAAAAAAATCACATCTTAAATCTCTTTTTAAGAAAGTATTAAAGTAAGCGCTTAAAAGACAATGCATCTGAATGGAGCGCTAAGAAATTCCACTAAGCTTTGTAAATCCTCACTAAAGACGACTGACCTTAACAATTTAACACCGGGTTGCTTCAATTTTAAAAAAGTTGCATTAATGTCAGATTGCCGTTTTCTTTGTTTCATTGTGTCTTTGTTTGAATTTAATAATTGAAGTAAAATTCAACCACACGTGCACTTGCCAGTACCAGCTACTTTCATTGCATCCAACGTACAGCGGCTCGCATTGTTGACGATCGAGCCCTTTTCGATCGGCTTGACCCTTTGGCACTGCGTAGAAATGTAGGATCACTCTGCATCTTCTCCCCATCTATCACGGCGAAGCTTCTGTGTAATTGTTTGGAATGCTCCCGTCGGTGGAATTTCACTTTCTTATTATCGAAAATTCGATATTATCGAAGTTTCATCCTTACCACCCATATGTCTGGAATATCACAAAAATGCGATTTAGAAGACAAGTTCTTCCTTGTACAACCACTCAACTTCCGCCGTTTGTTTTTCGAACCGACACGACGTCAGCAACGCAACTGCATGCCCTTTGGTGTTGCAGATGTTCATGGGTGATCGCTTAACATGTGAGCCTCCTGCCTGTTTGCACCCGCTTACATAAAAAAGATGTTTTTAAGATGAATCAGGCTAAAGGCAGCCTCGTTACCAACACGCCACAACTGTCGTCACACATTAGCTACGATCATATAAAAACTCTGTTAATTAACGAATATCAACGAATTCCCGCACCCAGCATATTATTTTGAGCCTTATTTAACTATTTAACCTGTTTTCCTCTTGTGGAACGGACTCGGTGGTCTCCAAGCACTACTTAAATCGTTTAAAATTATTGTGTTAAAACCATAAATATTAAAATGCATTGAATATTTTTATGCCATAGAGAGTGATAATCAAGCACCCATTAATAGTAGCGGCATCATCATGAGTTGATGCTTAAGATAAAGAGTAGGAGTAAAAGCAAGTAGAATAAATGGATGCAAATAAGCAATACCATGTCAACCCACACGAATGTCATTTCGAGAAAAACGCGTTTGAAAATTTTCAACAACTTGCTTTATATGATTTTTTAATGTATTAGTCAAGATTTTGGCAATTTCAGATTTATGTAAATTATTTTACTTATTTTCACAAAAAATAAGTATACAAACTGCATATTTCGTATATAATATAACCCAAAACGTTTAAAAATACATAAATTGCATGATTGAAAAAATGGCTTTTTAGAAGTTTTAAAGCTTAAAACCTTTAAAGAACCTTTAAAGCTACAAATATTAAAGAAAAATGTTCTTCAGCCATTTACCAACACTTCTGCATATATAACTCAGTTATTTCAATTTTGTGGGTTGACATGGTATTGCTTATTTGCGTCCAAATAGAAAGGAACTGAAAGGGGTGGATGGTGTAGTAGGTAAGGGCTTAATGATCGCCTGGTTATCTACAACAATCTAAACTCGTGTAGTGCCTCCTCCTCAGCCGTGCTTCGAAATCACCCAGCGTATAACCAGTTGCAAACTCTCTACAGGAAAACATCTTTTCCCGAAGACTGAATATCCAGTTTGGAAGTTTGAAGAAGGAAAACTCAACATGCTTACTTGGAGAAACTACATATGCCTTCTCTTTACATAAAACCGTGACCTTAATATTTCAAGTCCTCATATCAAATATATGTATACAACTACGCATGGAGGACGTACGCACGTATAGTCTAATGAAATCGTATATATTTACATAATGCCTGTGACTCAAGTGTTCGTGTTCTTGAGGTGAAATAAAGAATCACCTTTACGTTTTCCTTATTATTAATACAGTATGGCTTTCACGTGAAAGTGTTTTTTGTCTTGATTACCAAAAATAAAGTGCTGAGCGAAATAAGAAAAAAAAAAACAATAATCACTTATGTTTTTATTCCTATTTGTTTTGTATAAAGTGGTGTCCCGGTGGAAGGTGAGTGTGGTGTGCCAAGAGTGCTTGTTGGCTACGAACGTGGTTACTGTATGTCATATGTGACAACTATAAAACAATGATCACTTGAAAAAAAAACGGTAATAATCAATAGGCAAATGATACGCTCATAGCCGGGTGCGCTCGCTGATTTGTAAACGATCGGTGGGTTAAGCAAATTTAGGTGCGGTCAGTCAGCAGATGGATGAACGCATAGTGGTATTTCAACTGAACGTCTTCGTGCTTCGGAGGGCACGTAAAAAGGTGGTCCCGGCTGCTATCAATTTGATACCAGTCGATAAGTCAAGTCAGAGGCCTATACGGGCGACCTGTACAAATCTGACACTAGTTTGGCCACTAACCACTCGACAAGAAGAAGAAGGAAGTGCCTAATAAAGAATAATTATAGCTTACATTGAGACGAAATGCGATTTTGTAGTCGAGCGAGCTTAAATCAAAAACCTAACGGCACCTCGCTTACTTGTAAACTTTACCGTTGTTGCATAAAGGATAAATGCGGTTTACGTAAACCTTTTGTATGATAAATTGCTTGTATGGACTATGTACTATTTACTAAACATAATTTAAATTATATTTTGTTAGTTTCGTAATAAATGTTGAAATCGCTATAACGTTTGTAATAACACATATCATTATTATTTTTTAAATATCATATTTCAAATAAAGTTTTTATTTCACTTACATGCGATTCATAAATCATTATTTTGTTAACTCTGAATACTTTGGTTATATTTATTAGAACGAAAAAAATTTACGAGTTTAAAAAGTGAAATATTTTAGAAAGAAGTTCCTTAACGCGTGCGATTTAGCTTTGCTTAAGTGCGATTTAGTAGAAATCATCATATAACGAAGTCCGTATGCTATGTGTTTCTACGTGTGTATTGCGTCTACTACAAGCAAAAAGTACAAAATGCAAATCTTTACATAGCGATTTGGAGAAAAGGCATTTCGAAAAAAAAAAACATTTTTTTATCGTCCATTGATTGACCCAGATTCGATCAGATCGATTGTGCAGGAGGCACCTTCGACTGCCCGGTGAAGCGAACAGGGTTGCCGGCTTCCCGAGTCTTCGGACTTCAGACTCGGGAGTCGCTGGGTGGAGGTCGCAAGACCCAGCCGTGTTTACGGCCCAGGCGGAGGCCGCAAGGCCTGAGCGCATGTGCGCTAGGGTGGGTTAATATATATATATTTAAATGTGTATATAAGATGTATACACGCCGCACGCATGGGGGTTCGCCGGCTTCGATGGTTTATTACCCAATAAACTTCCCGAAGCCGGCAGTAAGTTGCCGCCCCTGGTGGGCCCCTCGGGGCAAGCGTCGGGGCGTCGCGGTTGAATGCTTCGGTGATCCCGCGACGTCCCACTATGGCGCTAGATGGGACCTTGGGGTTTTAGTGGGTATGGGGGCCAGGTCCTATAAAGATCATTGCACATGGCCTCGAGTCCCACACTCCCCGCGCCACTTTTATCATCTGTCTGATGCGGGGATGCGTAAATGCATTATCCCAAGTAAATAAAAAAAATGTCTATCATAGTATAATCATTTACATTGAAATAATGTATTAAGGTCACAGTCATTAAAAAGATCATAAAATTTAAATAAGACTATAAATTTGATATTAGGATTAACACCGTCTAGCCACTTTAACATTTAAAGTCGAGTCGAGACTGATATTTGCATAACAATAGCGTTCTTCAAACTCAATCTCACCAACGCTGTTGTAGATTTAAATACATTTTATCGTTATAGAAATACTTTTAATCATTCGATTTCTATTTAAAGCTCATTGTTAGACGATGAAAGCCACCAGATCGGTTGGTGAGAAACGAAGAGTTTTCTGTTACAAAGATATATTCCTAACTAGCTGTGCCAGTGGCTTCACTCCCGTCAAGTGGAACAGGAGGTTCCACTGTAGCGACATCTACACGCAACACGACGTAACGCGATAGAAAGACAACACTGTCCCATCTCGCTTCAAGCTACAGTGACGTCTACATGGCATACTGTGCAACGTTATTGATAACAAATGTTCGTCACGATCCTAAATCGCGCTATCAGAGTTTCTGCCCTCGTAACCTATATATTCAACTTCCCAACGTAAGTCGTTGGGCTTCGGCCCGCCCCCGCCAGGCAATGACACCCGCCTGGTCGGAGGATGCTCCCTATTAAGTTGGAGGGACGTCACATGTATGATCTCCACAACAGCAACAAACGGTGCATCGCCCGCCCGCACTTAGTTATTGTTCGTCTTCTAAGTATCATATCGTCATGACGAAAGCTTTCCCCAAGAATGTCCTAGGAAATGCAAAAATAATGTTTCAAATTCGACCAGTAGTTCCAGAGATTAGCTCGAGATATGTATGTTTATTAATTGAAGATATTATATTTTGTATTACAACTAAATATTATTTTTTATTTGGTATAGATAGTGTCTGCTTTAAACTTTGCCACAGAAAGCAGCAATGAACTGAATTAAAAATAAGAATAGCAAATGCGGGAACTAATTAGTTGCCCTTTCAGTAAGAAACCGAAAATGTGTGAAAAACAAAAAAATTAACAAAACAATAAAACGATATTGTTCGCCTTTTTCCGCATATTGAAATGAACAATTGATGATTCCAAGAAGTCTTTTAGTTAAATGTTCAAAAAAGTGGGTAAGTCTTGAATTATTAATTTTATACCAATACTAAAACCACCGGTCCACAGCAAACAAGCTGCATTAGTAATTACCGCAATTACTTATATTTTGCTCGTAATTAATAACGCTTTACTATAATTTAAAGTATAAATTACATATTATTGTTTCGATACATCCTACTAATATAATAAATTTGTAAATTTGTATATTTATTACAAAAGATATGCAAAAACGGCGGATTTGGATGAAATTTGGCACAGATATAGATTGATACCCGGATTAACGTTTATGATACTTTTTATTAGGAAAAATAATAAGTTCCCACGAGTTTTATACAAAAAACTAAACCCAGTCTTGGGCGATTGGACCCCTCTGTTCCCGTCTCCTATCTCTTGGATTGGCAACGCGCAACTGATACTTCAAGTATCGCAAGTGTTCATAGGTTGCAGTTACTGTTTACCAGCATGAACGGTGGACCGTATGGAATAAAAAAATCTGTTACACTTTACACGTAAAGTTTAGGCACACTTTCCCATCTAAATTTCATTATAAATGAATAAAAAAGGCTACACAGTCAACGGCCCCCATTAGGACAGTTATACCCCGTGTCGGAGGTTCGGAAACATACACAATGACAAATCAAACAGACCCAGAAAGGATACATACCTGTATGGTAAGTACAAGCATCTGCTTCGATCGGGAATCGAACCCGAGATCTGTGGCGCATAAGGCAGGTTCGTTACCGCTGCCCAACAACGTTGTCATATATATGAAATATGAATAATTATGAAAAGTTGCAACTTCTTCCTCGTATTTCATAGATACTTGAATAATATAACTCCTAACGGTTATGTGCTCACCTATGCTGTTGGAAACTTTATGCATTACAACTTTGTGGACTTAGTTAAATAGAACGAGAGAGTATGTTGATGTGGAGGAAGACTTTATTTAATTATATAGATAGCTTAACCTAACTGCGTAAATTTTAAAATATATTAGTAAACGAGCTTCTGTCAGCGGCTTCGCCCGCTTGAATAAATAAATAAACGCTACACACCTAAGGCCCCCATTAGGACAATGATATCCTGTGTCGGGGTCCGGAAACATATACAAGGACAAGGACAAATACACCCAGACCGGAAAATCTGCTTGCATGGTCAATACAAACATATTATGCTCCGAGCGGGAATCGAACCCGCGACGTGTGGCGTTTAAGGTAGGTTCGCTACCGCTGCGCCACAATGTCGTCGATTTGAACGATTTGAATACAAACCCTCATTTCCTTTCAGGGGTGGAATTTTAGAAAATATTAAAACAAGTATATCTTTACCTATAATCGTTCGCCAAAAAACAAAGTTTCATGCTTCTATTCATTATATTTCATTAACATTCAATATTTAAACTATTTCATCTTTCAAACCCTTTTCACCTTCATAAGGGTTAAATTCAGAAAAATTGTTTCCTAATGCTCGCCTACATTTTAAAAAGAACACCTGTGATAAAAATTGGAAGAAATTATTTCAAGTTCTGGCTGTGCATTGATACGCCAATCAGATCTTCTGCTTGTCAAATAAAATCGGATTGAGTTTTCAGATATTTGTCAAAATAAAATGTAATTTAAATCAAGAACACTATGGGAAGAATTTCCATTAAATAAGAAACACATCTCCCATCAATTATGTTAAAAAATAGGAATCACGTTAACCCAAACAATCTTTGCCCTTCTTTTTCACCCCCTTAGAGGTAGAATTTTGGAAAATCTTTTCTTTTCGGATCCCTACGTCATACAAAGAACACACCCTCCAAGTTTCAGGTCTCTACGATCAGCAGTTTAGGCTGTGCTTTGATCCATCAGTCATCCAGGACAAAGCCTTTTATAAATATAGATAAAATTTTCGTAGCTCTAACTTAATATATATATTTGATCTGTCGGTGTTTATGTTACTGAACTTCTTATCAGCTGGACAGATTTTGATGATTTTTTTGTCTGTGTATCGGGAATCATTTAGTTGTATTGTGATATAGGTGCCTCACAATAAAATATTATACACGCATTATATTTTAACACACTTATTTTGAAAAACAAACCATTTTATAAATACAATATGAAAACTTAGCAATGATTCCATAAGTACATACTTATTTTGATTATTCTAAATAAATAAAACAATATATTTTTTGGTTCGAAATACAGCGAAGAGCTTTCATCATAACGATTAAGAACACGATTCATAGAATACTCAGAATTATGAACGAGAACGTTAAATAAAAGGAAAATATTTAAATATTTTGCGTAGGCGTGAAACAGTTGGTAATAAGAAATTGGGATATCTTCAAATCAATTAATGAAATTTACGACGGTAAATATTATAGAAACGAATTTTAGGCAAACGAAAACTTCTTTTTCTCCATAATAATAATAACAAAATGTTATTAATTCGTAAGTTACGTATTGCTACAGCCGCCGGATGCAAAAGAAACTCCATTTTACTTAAATTAAATTTTATTAATAAAAGAATACATTTTTAACCTAACTAGCCTAGTGATTCCCGGTCGAAGTGGGACCAAAGAATGCTTTCTCACGGCCCGCACCCGGCGGGTGTCGGTTCCTCCTTTTGAGGCTTGCGACGCTGACACGGCGGTTCATATTTCTTATGTGGCAATATGGACTTATGCACTCTAGACGATTTATGTAGAATTGGTATACGTAACTCGTACTCTATGAAGGTGCTCGTCTGGATGTACCCATTTATTAAACTATCGGAAAGGTAGTTTATAAACTTTTAAATTATTGATTTGAAGCAATCCTTTGGTAATGCCTACAGTGCATAGACCTAATAAAATATATTATATAGATTACATATATTTCTGTATTTATAGACATCAAAGCTTAAATACAATAGACTCGTATTTTTCAAGTATGTTTGAAACCGGATTTATAGATTCTTAAAGAGTTTATCTCTAACTTTTTCCCGAATAAAGTATGCGTTTGACTAACTTCGGTCCTTTGCGTTGGTTGTGAATTTGCTAAACCAGTGTTAAACATTTTGATCTGTATGAAGGGATTAAACATAGGATATATATATATCCTAGGTCTGAACATAAAAACATGTTAACATCTTAAGAAGGATAATTACTTGGAATAATAACATATGCTAAAGTACTTGTAAATGTCAGTAAGAGAGTATGGTTACTATTTAATCCAAAAAAAAAATTACGAACTTAAGCGAAAATAGCTATAAATAACTAACTTGTGCTTGAAACTGTTACTGTGAATATTTGGTTTCAATATTTTATTTAAAAACGTGTCAACAATTTCTAGTTCAGTCAATTAGAGTCCTATTTTTTCATGGCGCCTTCTTCAACTCCAGTATTATTATTTATATCCCAACATTGTTGAGATATAACCCCAGTAAGAAGTGAGCCATGTTGGTATAAAGAAAACCACAACAAAGATGAATATATTTCTTAATATAATATTTTATAATACAAAACGTACTAAGAGATCTAGTACCATCTGCTACGACATGAACGTTTGACGCGCGGTTCTAAGCCACATCATATTAATTACGCTGTGGTTTACTGCTTTCTCGGAAACTTGGCATGCGATGAACTTTATTGTTTATTTTTTTAATTAAATGTATTCGAATCAAATTTCTACGCGATTTCAGATATACTTCACAATACAATGTACTTGTATCCATTGATAAATACGTTTACAATAAAAATTTAAAGGACGAGACTGTGAATCGTTCGGACCCGGCTGCTGCCCTCTGGGTTTTGAAATGCTTAATTTGTTTTTCAAATTTGTCTCTTGCTCCTTATTCTTTAACTGTTACTGTTAAAAAGAAACACCATCATATATTGGTGAAAAACTCTTGAAGTGACATCTTAAAAGATCGGTAACGCACCTGCACAACCCCTGGTATTTCAGATGTTTATGGCGAACGGTAATTGCTGACATCAAGTGAGTCTTCTGACTTTGGTTTAGTCTATAAAATGATAAAGAGGTTTGATCTTTACTTTTTTTGATTAAGCCAGTATTGTTGAGATATTAACTCCTAAAGTTATAAAAATTGTGTGAAATCTTATAATTTTTAGGGATACACTATAAGTTTTACCAATAACTTTGTTTTTCATATTACTTTTAATACTTATTTTGGAATTACTAAACCTATTTTTGCGGTCGAATTTAATTTGTTATTATTTTTCAAAGTCCTTAAGATTCTTTACCATCAAGCTGCGGAACCCTTTAGTATCTACTGTGCGTGGGCCACTGCACACTTGACTGGTCATTTTTAAATAGTAAGTAATATCGTAGTATGACAAACAACTTCTGATACCAAAAAGAAAAGTAAGAGTCGACGATTTAAAAAATTTAAGGTTACAGCATTGTTAGTGCGTTAATTAAAGAAATTTTACGCAAAATCTTCTGAGGAAGGCGACAAAGAAAAGATTTACATAGACATTAGCTTACATAGCTACAGAGCTGTATAACAATAACAGCACCCAATAAAAAGTTATGTTCGAAAGTAAAACACACCAGACGCTAAACGACTATGAATTATAGCGTACAATGTGGCGAAGTGCGAGGTTTGTCTAATCCAGCGAATCTCGTATAACCAAGCGACACTTCGCTGAATTATGACCCCGTTACCACAGGGTAATAGTCTTTACCAATGTTTTGTTTTATATTTACTCTTGTCGTGACTCGAAGAATATATACAGATTTATGTAATGATTCCAAATGATATAAATAAATAAACGCTGCACACTCAACGGCCCCCATTAGAATAGTAATATCCTGTGTCGGGGTCCGGAAACATTCACAATGACAAGGACAAATACACCCAGACCGGAAACTATGCTTGCATGGTCAATACAAACATATTATGCTCCGTGCGGGAATTGAACCCGCGACCTGTGGCGTTTAAGGCAGGTTCGCTACCGCTGCGCCACAACGTCGTCAACAATATGTAACAAATATGCTAATGGTTTTTTTCAACGCATTTAAAACGAAAAATAAGAAATGAATAGCGCATTATTTAGTTTATTAAGAAAATACATACGTACTTGATACTTTAAGAGCGGTCCTTTGGCTTGTTATAGTTCCAAAAGGTACATAAAACCCTTAATAACCTACAAAGGTAATAACTTAATTTAACTTAACAAATATCGTTAAAAATAGGTTCTCTCAAAGTATTATTTTTAATACTAAAAATTGAATGTCATACGCTGTTTTTGAATTATTTGAATTTAGTTAAAAATAAAATGTACGCGTGTCAGAAGTTATACTTCTTTGGCATTATTAAAAAACAATTTTAAATTGCATGCAAATAATTAATTACTATAAGTTAATAAAAGGACTGGAGAAGGATAGTCCACACAATCAATAAAGCTCAGATGAAATATGTTTTCGAGACTGTTGTGCGGTTTCGAGACAGATAGCGGTTTTGCAGACAGCTTTAACCTGTGAATTTTGTGTGACGCTTAGGCACGCGCCTCTTAAAATTTCACTCTCATAATTTTTTTAAACAAACAAGTATAACTCAAAATGCTTCACAGTTACGAATTCATGGCTTTTCAACTAAAATTTAAACACAATTTGAGTATCATACATTTTAACGAAATTTACGTGTTCAATATACATATAATTTAATATTTCAGAGTACATAACGAGAATGAACATAGAATGCTCATTAGCGTTTAAGACTTACGTGTATTGCGTGCTTTAAATTATTTACGTTTTATTGAAAAAATAATGCTTCATAAGTTACTCTCACTAAATTACTCTCAATAATAATCGAATTCTTATTACTTTACGCGTTTTTGAGCCATCATAATTAACCACAATTAATAAAACATATATTTATTCCCCTAAAAACCTGTCATGGAATTTATTTGCGTATCCATAGTCCATAGACGCTAACATACGGCCCTGCTTCTCTCTTACTATTCAACGTCTTCATCGTAGTCAGAAAACGTTTTTATTGCTGTGTTTTAACATAAAACTCACATAAAAATAATTTATTACTTTCTCGACCGAGTCTGATACTCTTACCGTCTGAATTATGTAGAATTTTCCATGTCAGCATATTCAACCATGAAAAAAGGAACGACAGATAAGAAAGGTTGTCTAATTGTACGTGACTTGCCTATGAATACAATAATTATAAGATCTCCGAGAGAAGGTTGACTTTTATCTTCAAATTAGGAAAAATGTACTTTTAAATTTTATGACACACATACGTGCTCACAAACAGATTTTAAATTGTGGACCTCTTACGAGTAGGTTCTTACACAAATTCAACAAACAAACCTAAAAAAAACTAAAAATAAATATTTCCTACAAAGGAAGTCTTGCGTCCCAATATTTCAGCACATTGAATTTAAATAGTTAATTTTTATTTTTAGTTTTGTTTTATTTCAAATGTGTTAATTCGCAGGCTAAAATTAATGTAAACTCAATGCAATAAATGACCTGTATAGTAATGATTACGAAGAAACCTGTATTAAGATTATACTTAGTGGCCTAGTGGATTATACTTAGCCCAAACCTCGCTCAGTTCAGCTTGTGACTAAACCTACCTTGCTATATATATATAATATAGAAATAATATATATTTAAATAAATACTAATTAAATGCACGAAAATAAATAGCATAAAACTACGAAATTGGCACGTGTATCGTCTAAGCGGCCAGGACCCTTGTTACGTTGTGATCGCAATAACCCGAGTTCTTTTAGAGCATCAGAGGCAACAGGTTCAACTCGACAATGGAAAACAATAATACCTTATTTATTATATAGTTTAATTATATTAGTGTAATATGATTATCGTAATAAAAATATTAATATAAGCCAATAAAGGCTAAATGGTGAGATAATAAATATATCCCTATACTTTCAACACCTCTTACGAGTAGCTGAAAGTAATCCGCTCCTCCAATTCTTATATACTTAAATTCTATAGTAAAAATATAAAGAAGAGGGGGAGATCGATGGCCCCACACACGCCACCGACTGTGGGCTCCAACCATAGCTACGAGCCCTCCCGGGTAAGGGATAGGCTATTTATAGTGCGCCTGCGACACACAATTTGATTGTTATAACGTGAAAGGACATAGTCCTGGTAATTTATATTTATAGTGATTTCGTTATTGGGACGCAAGATTTATTCTGTTATATTATTGTTATTTTCATAGCATAGAAAGGGATCAAGCCGTGATATTTTATAATAGTGTCAATAAAGACCGAAGTCACATAATATTTCATATTCATTTTTGTATGAGAAGGCATAACGCCATAATAATTGAGGGACAAGCCCTGGTCATTATATATAAGGCAATAAATCCCTGGTTCAGATATGTATTCGAACATTAAACCGCCAGGCGGCATTCCGTAAGCACAATGCTATAATCGTCAACCTCACCTTAGTGAAGGAAAATTCATCAATAATAATAAATAATATCATTTATAACGTATATTTGTCATACCACTATATGTGGTTAATATAGAGTTTATATTTATCATAAGCTTCACCTTTGTTAAGGTATTTTCATCAATAATGCTATTTATAGCGTATATTTCTTTTATCACTATATATGTGTAATATAGTATTTATAATAACCTCACCGTAGTGTAGGCAAATTCATTAATAATTATATTTATAAGTATATTTCTTTTATCACTATATATGGGTCATATAGTATTGATAATATTCAATTCTTTATAATATCACAACCGCAATTCCTTAAAACTAAGTCCTACCTAACCCTACCTAATTGGTATTTAAATCATCGCATTGTCTTATAATTAATATTCGTGGGCTTGTATCGTATTCGTAATCGCATTGTCTTACAACTAATATTCTTTGATTTATGTCGTTTTCTTATTATAGTTTTGCATCATTAAAACCATAGCACTTGCTCACGCAAGGTACCCTTTGGCTCAATACTCAAACATACATCCGAATCCAGTTCATTATTTAAGACGTGATAAACACGCATGATAAGAGTTAAGCAGGCCACACTGTCTAATACTAGTTAGCTATCTCGAAGTGAGAAGCAACCAGTTGCCCTAATAGTATGACATGCTACAATGTCAATTATAAAAATCCCTATTGCTAAGCTAAGGGGGCGTCTCTAATAAGAAGACGAGTCATTTTTCTACAAACGATGTATAATATTCCAGCGCCTCAGCAACAAACCGAACTACATCACGGCATCGACCTAAGTCGCACCACCGCAGCAATTCTAATCTGTATCACTGGGGCCGCTTCAGCAATGAATCTGAGGAAACTACTGCATCGATATAAATCGCACCACAGAGTCAACCCCATGTCAACATCACATCAGCAAAGTCAAAGGACCTCACTCGAGGACACTATAGACATGACCAAAATCATATCGGAGCCTCATACTTAAGCATCGGGTCAACTAAGATTAAAAATCCTCGGGCCTCGCTTAAGGACACTATAGACATGACTCAGGTCACATCAGAGCCTCAAACTCAAGTATCGGGTCAACTGAAACTCGCCAAAACATTATACACGTATACAGCTGAAATATAATTATTTATTAGTTATGACGCATAAATTCTTCCCAACGCATACTTTTAAATCTTCATTGAATTCGCTTCTTCTTAGGTTTCAAATAATCCACTAGATTCTGAAACATAAACAATATCTGCGCCGAAGCATTACTTTCACTTTTATATTCACAATTACAATATTACATAATAATAAAGAAACGGAGTAAACTTCGTTTCTTAATATATATCAAACATATATACATTCATAATTGACGGACGCACAAACCGTCATTAAATATTTAATTTATAATAATAAATTATATTCAATATATTTCAACGATATAAATTTGCCTTTAACATATATAGATCATATTATTCATATTAGATCTCTTTGCCAGTGATCATATACGGACCACCATACCGTCATTATTTATTAATTATTGTTTATATATTTAATATATACTTTATATATATTCTTTGCCATGCATCACCAATCACCATTAATAATATGTATAAAAACCATATACGAAGATCGGAAACCTTAACTAGCATTCTAGCAGCATGGCCGCCCGAACGCACCGCCTTGGTAAACCGTCCACATATACGCGGGGGTAGAGACGTCTGACGGGCACTCACTAAGCATACGTTCTGAGACACCTTCGCCGACACCACACCCCTTATATATGTGAAACAGCTGCAATGACATTCGGCACCTGAATCCGTGATTTTCCATACATTTTCCTTTTTCTATGGAAATTTTCATACAAAATTTTATAAATTTTTGATTTTGTAAAAATATTATTTTCGGGGTATGTCCATACTTAGTATTACGTTGCACATAGTCACGTGGTCGGCAAACGACTTTTAGGTTAAGCAACTTTGGGCGCGGTCAGGAAATGGATGGGTGACCGTCCATAAATACGTTCATATTATAGAAAATACATTGTTTTAGAGATTTAAATAAAGTGTAATGTTGAGATCGTCACAAGCTCAAATAAAGTCAGCTGATGTACAACTCCCATGCGTATATTTAAGCATGGCGGTTTTCTAAACTTAACATTTTATTGATTACATTAATGTATTTTGCAATTCCCTGGAGACGCTATTTCTACTTGAAAATCTTAAGTAAGATAGTAACAAAGTATAAAAACATTATAATAGTTCTTTCACCAAAAATATTAACTATATAAATAAGTTTATTTTTCTTCAACATAAGATTTATCAAATAATTATAATAGTACATTTAATTATGTTAATTAATATATTCGACTCGATAATATGTTTTGCTTTATTGAATCAACACAAATATAATTTTAAATAGGAATCCAGTAAAATTATAAGTCTCGGCGGAGGGAGCCTTGGGGTCTAGAGCTTCCGTGGTTGTTTTTTATTTATGCAATAATCCCCATACATATATACCGTTTTGTTGGGGGAGTTGGTCTCGAAAAGTGAATTGTAATAAAATGCCTATCACCAGTTAAATAGCTAAGCATCGGTCGATGGTTAAAGAAAATATTAAAAAAATCTCTAGGTGGAAGGACTAGGGCTCCCTTATTTGATAATCGCTTCAGAGCATGCCGCTGCGTCATTACGGTGCAGGCAAGTGGTGGGTACGACTGCTAGAGGAGCTAGCATAACCCCCACACTACCATCATCTTCCTCTACCACTATCGTGTATAACTGTGTGTAATAATTGTGTGTGTGTTATAAGTGGCGTGCGTTAATTCATTTCCGACAGTTAAAAAACAGACTCCAGATACATGAAATTTCTCAAAGGAATTCATTATAATAATTATTACATAAGGGCGACGTATTGGACAAGGGCTATACATTTCGAATGAAAAAACATTGATTTTAATATTCATTGACAATATCCTGACGAGGTCGCAATTGCTTTTCGATCCCAAGAGGATTGTACATTTTCACGACTGATCCTCAGTACTCGGTATACACATTCCGGAAAAACATTGAAAATATACGCTTTTCCTTTAAGAACCTATAAATTAATAATCATGTTATATTGGTAAATGGCCGTCGGTCATTCATTAAATTATTTTTAATTATAGCCATACAAAATAAATAAACAAGCAAATACTGTGAATCATAAAAGAAAAAACGTTACTATTCCTATTACAACATTAAACACAAATTTTACTAAAACGCCTGGCAATGTGGTTATAATGAATGTAGTCTGAATTTCACAGTAATGTAGATCATTATAAAATAAAATAAATTATTAAATTAAACAAAACCCAACTGCATTAATAATAATTCCTAAAAAGCTAAAAACAAGCTCTATAATGACTACTATAATATAAATATTACTTTAATGTTAGTAAAGGTACCGCAGACGGAGACAAGCATTGAAATAAATCATAATAATTATATTTGTCCCTAATTTAAGCATTTCCCTTTATACTCCATCATCCACTTACAAATTGATTGATCAGCTATGACATCATTATAATATATAATATATAATATATAATATATAATATATAATATATAATATATAATATATAATATATAATATATAATATATAATATATAATATATAATATATAATATATAATATATAATATATAATATATAATATATAATATATAATATATAATATATAATATATAATATATAATATATAATATATAATATATAATATATAATATATAATATATAATATATAATATATAATATATAATATATAATATATAATATATAATATATAATATATAATATATAATATATAATTTATAATATATAATATATAATAGTTTTGCGCTTTTGAAGTTTAATTATTATATTAATCTACCATTTTATATAATTATTCCGTATTTTTTGATTTATAGAAAATGATTTAATTAATTATTTAAAAGAAAGAAAAACACTTGGAGTAGAATTGGCGAACACTCACAAAAAAAAAATCAAACTTCAGTCATCGAAATTCAATATCTTGAATATCTTGAAAACTAAGCAATATATCGATAAATTTTATACATACTTTTCGTCTTATTTTGTTGAGTTCTACGAGGAATCATCATCAGATCTTGGCTCTATACGAATTTTGATATTATGCTTCGAATATCTTTGCTTCTGCGGAACCCATAATAAAATAATGTACCCTATGTCACTCTCACAACTGAGACGAATCTAATGATACCCCATAAGTCAAAATCCGTCCAAGGGCTTAGCCTGTAGGGTGTCCCAAAGAAATAGACATACATACAGACATACGCTCGAAAAACATTAATTACCCTCGGGTAAAAAAGTGGAAAGGTTTAGTACAAAAAACATTTATGTTTGGTATACTAAATAAATTCCTTGAACTAGAAATGTGACAAATATGAAATTATCGTTGGCGGTTAAAATAAGGTTTATATTAATTAAAACATTAGTCTTATTCAATCAATATTTTAAATACTAAATACATTTAATAATTGTTAATACATTTTATATATTCTTTTATCAGTGTGATATGACAAAGCTCGGAATGTCATGTAAGTTGAATAACTTAATAGCTGCCCTTAATTAAATACATCACTGCTTCTACAGATATAGGCAAAATTAAGAGGAAAAAGGCAATAAAGGGGAAGTATTTTTTGGTTTGCTTTAATTTAATTTGAAGCCTCAATAGCTCAACGGTGGAAGGGCCGACTCCACTCCGTTAGCACGAGATTCGCGGGTTCGATCCTGATCCCTTTGGGCTATTGTCGTACCCACTCCTAGCGCAAGCTTCGAGCTCATTTGGAGGAGCAATAGGAATCAGAATGAGCGCAGCCGTAGAGAACCTGTCACAGGCCGCGGGTTCGATTCCCGCTCGGAGCAGGTATGTATTGACCATACAGACATGTTTTCCGTTCTGGGTGTGCTATACTGACATTAACCCTTTTTATCCTTATCCCTTTCCTTCCTCCTAAGACTCCTTATTAAAATATTCTTTTTGAATTTTTAAACCAAGTTGCATTCATTTTTATTATTATTTTAATAGTTAAATTAATATAATTTTTATCTAATACTAAATAAATATTATTTGTTTGATTGATCATGTGAAGTATCAGGTATATTATGTGTATCTCGTAATTAGTAATATCAGTTTAATTGCTATCATTGCTATAATTGTTTTAAAATATATATTTAATTTTTTATTTTTTGTAAATTGTTAATAATTCTTTTATGTATTTTGCTTACTTTTTTAAAAATTGAGCATTTATTTATAAGTTGGAAATAGAAATGTCGCTCTGTGGCGGGCGTTAGTAACTGCGTCACAGTTTTAAACTATTGCAGTTATCATCGTTCACATTTGCATGTGATCTTATGATGGTTCCAAATAAACAATTATTATTATTTATTATTATTTATTATTATATACTAGCGTTTATTTATTATTATTATTTACAAACTTTAAAATTAATGATATTAGTAGAATTTCACAATTAACTTAACTTCTAGAGCAACTCTATCTCAAAACTTTCTGCAATATGGATAAATGACTATTTATTGTTTAAAAGCTTTGGATAGCAATTGAAAACTTCAAGTTCGGATAATATTTCACAGTCTTACTTCAAGTAATTAAGCTATGCGCGAAGGATTTCAAAAGATACTTCGAGTTGGAATTATCTTAAGCAAGTCATTAGTTATAATTTATGATTTTATTTACTTTGAAATACGTTTTTATTTCAGCTCTGGAGATAAGGAACGAAAATTCAAAATCTGTTTGCGCTAATTACTGTGATCAGTTTTGTTTTTGTCAATGTAATGGTTAAGAGTGATTTTTGTCATTAAATTTGTCTTCTTTTATAGATGTTTATGAAATACATATGTTTTAATTAATATATATAGTCTTTTTTATAGAATATTAGCACTCAGCAGTACCTTCCAAAGTAATTACTGACACTCCAATTTCCTTTCCAAAGAAGCATGTCGCTTGTGCTGGGAGAGGGTACGATCATAGTCCAAGAGACTGGGATCGAATTTGTAATTCTCGCAATACAAGTCTGCCTTTTTACCGTTGATCTATTAAGGATTTTTAATTTTTGAGCTAGGGCCCTAGTAACATTGTAAACAACACAAACAATAACCTTGCTCTTTTACAGCGTCTCGGCTACTACTCTGTCAGCGAATTGACCCACCTGCCACCCCCATATCTCGACAGGTGGCCTGCCCAACTCCATTTAATTGACCGAAATCTGACGTTTTAAACTTTTTCCATATTTCGGTATTCAGAACTCCGTCTCCTAGTTTTGACACCGAGGATGGCATGTGCCATTGCTCTCTGTACACAGCCTCTTGTGTAAGCTTCCATCGCCCATGTTTTAGCGGCGTATTATAATATTTCAAGGTGGGCCAAACACGGGTATGGTAATAGAAGGGACTGTAAAATGCTGTCAGACGTTACGTTACCATACTTATATAAGAAGAACATACTTACTAAACATTGTTATTAATAATAATGTACTATATCATTTGTATATCTTCTTCTTCTTCATCCTAGCATTATTCCCGGTATTTTATGTACCCAGGGTCTGCTTATTACTCTTATCCGGATTTGACAGGTTACTAGTTTTTACACGGAGCGATTGCCATCTGACCTCCGCAACACTAAGGGCGAACCAGTAACTCATTGGATAAGAGCAATTTACTTATCAAGAGTTAACGATTATTATCACATGTTATTGCTAATAACCGGGACCGACAGCTTAACGTGCTCTCCGAGGCACGGTGGGGAGACCCACACGGACAAACGCCCAGACCGAGACAGAATTTTTTAACAAACATCTGCCCGAGCGGGAATCGAACCCGCAACCGTCGAGACCAAAGGCAGACTCGCTACCCACAACGCCACAACGGTGTCACTTGTATATCTTCTTATGTCGTATATTGAAGAATGTATTTAATAATATCTCCGCAGTGTAATATTTCATTTCGACATCGTCTTCGTAATTACTTATTCGCTTATTATTATATAACATATTAAATTATTGAGTCTTCGTCGTCGTATCTTAATAGAAACTACTCACCTACTTTCTTTTACACTCACTTTTTCTCAAATGATTGTTTTATCATATTTTTGATAGAAAAATAACTAAAGTATTGTATATCCATACAGGTATATGGACCCGCGTTTTCACACAGGCAAACTGACACATACTCGTAGGTGCCCCTTCGTACATACACAACCAATGCAACGGAATGAAGTTATTTACACGCTCAATATTTAGTTATTGGTATTCGTATTCAATTACGGTATTCAGTTCCACAATGTAATGCATTAATTCGATAATTAGTTATGATAGGCATAGCATAACCAAACGAAGTTAGCATATGATTAACTTTGATGTATATTAGGTATATGTGTATTTTCTTCCTATCATTATCCGGGTATTTTATAGAGGGCCCGCTGATTATTCTTATCCGGATTTGGTAGGTTTCTAGTTTTTACACTGATCGATAGGCATCTGATCTCCACAGCCCCAAGGGCGAACCATTAACTCAGATGATAAGAGAGACTGGATAAGAGCAATTAATTACCTATCAAGAGCTAACGATTATATGGACGCAAATAAGCAATACCATGTCAACCCACACGAATGTCATTTCGAGAAAAACGCGTTTGAAAATTTTGAACAACTTGCTTTATATGAATTTTTTATGTATTGGTCAAGTTTTTGGCAATTTCAAGATTAATGTAAGTTATTTTACTTATTTTCTCAAAAAATAAGTATACAAACTGCATATTTCGTATATAATATAACCCAAAACGTTTAAAATAATACATAAATTGCATGATTAAAAAATGGCTTGTTTAGAAGTTTTAAAGCTACAAATATTAACGAAAAATGTTCTTCATCCATTTACCAACATTTTTGCATATATAACTTAGTTTTTTCAATTTTGTGGGTTGACATGGTATTGCTTATTTGCGCCCATATTAGATGTTATGATACAAACCGGTATCAACAGCTTAAGGTGCTCTTCGAGCCACGGCGGAGAGACCCACAGGAATAAATGCCTAGACCCCGACAGATATTTATAGCAGCAATACTGCCCCGAGCGGCATTCGAACTTGCGACCGTAAGGACTTAGGACAGCTTCGCTACTAACACGCCACAGCGGTCGGCAGCAGGTCTATGTGTATATCAGACTATTTATACTCGAATTATTAATGAGCCTCCTATGATTATATTTATCAGTATTTACACTATGGTTCTATTGTAACATATTTAATACCTATTATTAATTCTCTATGAAGGTCACAAAATTATTCCATTTGTGAAATGTATATTATATACCATAATTTTAAGTCTATATAAGCAGTGAAGTAGATTAAACGTTTGTATAGCTAAGAGAATCCGTAATTATTATTTGCATAGAAGATGTAAATGAGGGAGACCGGCAGAGGCCTCGATTTGTTTTTACGAGTTTGTTGTCACTTGAGGTCGAAATTCGTATATGTAGTAACGGTCAACGCAATGTAAAATAATAATACGCTTAAAGGCTTAAACGTGCTAAAAGCCCTTAAAGCTGACGAATACGACAAGAATTTAGAAAATATACATGAATCATGACGTCAATGACGACGTTGCGGCGAAGCGATATAGAACCTGCCTTCAGCGCCACAGGTCCCGGGTTCGACTCCCGCTCAGAGCAGAAGTTTGTATTAACCATACAGGCATGTTTTCCGGTCTTGGTGTGTTTGTCCTTGTCATTGTGAATGTTTCCGGATCGCCGATACAGAGTTTAACTATCGTAATTGGGGCTGTTGATGGGGCCCGGTTTTTTTTATTATTATCATACAAAAGATTAAAAAGTATATATATAAAAGTCTAATAAATAAGTTATGCTATTTGGCGGTGTTATTTTTAATCGTATCGGGATCGTATCGTCAAAGAAAAGAATACCTTAAGGAAAATATCTTCCGTTGTTAACAGAGACAACAGTTCCCCATTACGAAGGCTATTCGAGTTTGTACTGTGAGGGGAATGTTTAAAAGAATGAATTATTTTGCTGAAATAATCAAGATTTTTTGTTTTATCTTTAGAGGCGTAAATGATAAGAATTTAACAAAATACATCCATATTATATATTTTGAATGCAAAGCCTTTATTTTAAATATCTTTCTTTGGTTGATTATTTTTGGTACCTACCGGAGACATAGCTAATGTAACCTTTTTTTAATGTGTATTGGGGTTGGCCTTATTGGCCTTGACAGCGTCACCGGGTGGGGAACCCAAATACTGAGACCCAGCCGTAAAAAAGAGACAGCCCTCGCGGGGGCCCAAATTTGAGTATAACCATTGTGGCGTTTCTTGGCGTTCCGCTAGATAAAGCGAGACTACCTATTGAAACTTTCTATATTCTTTATATATTGTATTCTATTGTTACATATCAAACTAGGTATCAAACTTCTTTTGTCCACCAGATATGGAAACTAGCGATTTAGTTGTAAATATAAAACTGGCAAGTTTCTCTGAACACATAATACTATTCTCAAAGTTACTAATTGATAGATTGTAGGAAATGGTTTTACTTTATAAGATTTTTTTCTTATTAATCGCATCATCATTAGTTTAGTTCATACTAAATTAGATTAGATTGCTTAATTATTCTTCGTTCTTCTTATCTTAGTCACTAGATGGGTGATCACATAGTGGTATTTCAACTGAGCGTCTCCGTGCTTCGGAGGGCGCGTAAAAAGTCGGTCCCGGCCGTTATCAATTTTATGACAGTCGATAAGTTAAGTCAGATATGGGCGACCTAAACAACTCTGACACTAGTTTGGCCACTAACCACTCGATAAGAAGAAGAATATTCTCCGTTATTAACAATGACAACAGATCCTTATTAGGAGGGTTATACTTTGTTAAAAATGCTCGAGATTACTTCTTCGTCCTAGCATTGTTGCCGGTATTTTATTTACCCAAGGTCTGCTTATTACTCTTACCCGGATTTGCAGGTTACTAGTTTTTACACGGAGCGATTGCCAACTGACATCCGCAACCCTCAAATGCTCAAGATTACATTTTTTATATTGTTTTGATCTTTATTGTATCTGTAATAATGATTAATTTTTACTAGATTACTTTTTACTTCATTAATTTTTACTAAAAAATAATGGTAAGCCCAGAGAAATTAGAGAAATTAGAACTTAATGAAAAGGAATTACGGGTATCAGATAACGACAGCTTTTAGAATTTATTGACATTCATTATTTACAAAAGTTAAATTGAATTAATGAGAAAGTCTTAGTATATTTAATGTATATAAATAAATAAAATGTATGTGTGTAATCTCCTGCTTTTTACTGGATGAATATTAAGTATACGATAGTTAATTACAATTTAAAAAGAATTAGTTCCACCTTATCTATGAAATAACTGGACAGATTTTTACATAACTTTCACTGGTATAATGTTATAATGAGTAAAATGGCGCATCGAGCATCATGGTCATTTGACTTCTGGAGTTTTGGTTTTACTTATTTAAAATAATTATGTTTCAATGTGTGATGATCTCAACATTACACTTTATTTAAATCTCTAAAACAATGTATTTTCTATAATATGAACCTATTTATGGACGGTCACCCATCGATTTACTGACCGCACCCAAAGTTGCTTAACCTAAAAATCGTTTGCCGACCACGTGGCTATGTGCAACGTAATACTAAGTATGGACATACCCCGAAAATAATATTTTTACAAAATCAAAAATTTATAAAATTTTGTATGAAAATTTCCATAGAAAAAGGAAAATGTATGGAAATTCACGGAGTCAGGTGCCGAATGTCATTGCAGCTGTTTCACATATATAGGGGTGTGGTGTCGGCGAAGGTGTCTCCGAGCGTATGCTTAGTGAGTGCCCGTCTGACGTCTCTACCCCCGCGTATATGTGGACGGTTTACCAAGGCGGTGCGTTCGGGCGGCAATGCTGCTAGAATGCTAGTTAAGGTTTCCGATCTTCGTATATGGTTTTTATACATATTATTACGACGACGGCGACGACGTTGTGGCGCAGCGGTAGCGAACCTGCCTGAAACGCCACAGGTCGCGGGTTCGATTTCCGCTCGGATTATAATATGTTTGTATTGACCATGCAAGCATATTTTCCGGTCTGGGTGTATTTGTCCTTGTCATTGTGAATGTTTCCGGACCCCCGACACAGGATATTACTATCCTAATGGGGGCCGTTGAGTGTGCAGCGTTTATTTATTATTTATTATTTATTAATGGTGATTGGTGATGCATGGCAAAGAATATATATAAAGTATATATTAAATATATATACAATAATTAATAAATAATGACGGTATGGTGGTCCGCCTACGATTACTAACGAAGAGATCTAATATGAATAATAATTATGATCTATACATGTTAAAGGCAAATTTATATCATTGAAATATTTTTAATATAATTTATTATTATAAATTAAATATTTAATGACGGTTTGTGGGTCCGTCAATTATGAATGTATATATGTTTGATATATATTAAGAAACGAAGTTTACTTCGTTTCTGTAATATTATGTGATATTGTAATTGTGAATATAATAGTGAAAGTAATGCTTCGGCGCAAATATTGTTTATGTTTCAGAATCTAGTGAATTATTTGAAACCTAAGAAGAAGCGAATTCAATGAAGATTTAAAAGTATGCGTTGGGAAGAATTTATGCGTCATAACTAATAAATAATTATATTTCAGCTGTATACGTGTATAATGTTTTGGCGAGTTTTAGTTGACCCGATACGTGAGTTTGAGGCTCTGATGTGACCTGAGTCATGTCTATAGTGTCCTTAAGGGAGGCCCGAAGATTTTTAATCTTAGTTGACCCGATGCTTAAGTATGAGGCTCCGATATGATTTTGGTCATGTCTATAGTGTCCTCGAGTGAGGTCCTTTGACTTTGCTGATGTGATGTTGATATGGGGTTGACTCTGTGGTGCGATTTATATCGATGCAGTAGTTTCCTCAGGTCCATTGCTGAAGCGGCCTTAGTGATACAGATTAGAATTGCTGCGGTGGTGCGACTTAGGTCGATGCCGTGATGTAGTTCGGTTTGTTGCTGAGGCGCTGGAATATTATACATCATTTGTAGCAAAATGACTCGTCTTCTTATTAGAGACGCCCCTTAGCTTAGCAATAGGGATTTTTATAACTGACATTGTAGCATGTCATACTATTAGGGCAACTGGTTGCTTCTCACTTCGAGATAGCTAACTAGTATTAGACAGTGTGGCCTGCTTAACTCTTATCATGCGTGTTTATCACGTGTTAAATAATGAACTGGTTTCGGATGTATGTTTGAGTATTGAGCCAAAGGGTACTTTGCGTGAGCAAGTGCTATGGTTTTTATGATATAAGGCTATAATACGAAAATGGCATAAACCAAAGAATATTAGTTGTAAGACAATGCGATTACAAATACGATATAAAGCAACGAATATTAATTATAAGACAATGCGATAATTTAAATAACAATTAGGTAGGGTTAGGTAGGACTTAGTTTTAAGGAATTGCGGTTGTGATATTATAAAGAATTGAATATTATCAATACTATATGACCCATATATAGTGATAAAAGAAATATACGTTATAAATATAATTATTAATGAATTTGCCTACACTACGGTGAGGTTATTATAAATACTATATTACACTTATATAGTGATAAAAGAAATATACGCTATAAATAGCATTATTGATGAAAATACCTTAACAAAGGTGAAGTTTATGATAAATATAAACTCTATATTAACCATATATAGTGGCAAGAGAAATATACGTTATAAATGTTATTTATTATTTAGAAATTAGCACAATGCAACAATAACCGTTAAGCAAAATTAGATTTATTAAACTTAGCTATACCAATATCATAAAGCTGAAAAGTTTGTTTGCTTGGTTGAACGCGCTGCTCTGGAACTACTGGTCGGATTTGAAAAAATATGTTTACATTTGATAGTAGATTTCTTGGGGACGGCTAAAGGCTATATGTTATTACGATACGATATATAGAAGCCGAGCATTAAGATACACAGCACAGGTAGGCGATGCGATACGGAGTTTATGGAATAGCAACACAATAATAAAGCGAAAGAATTGTTCGTTTGTTTGCGAGCGAGCGAAGCCGCGGGCACAACTAGTGTAAAATAAAATCTGGACTTTTACGTTATGATAATATGTTAAACTACAACCTGTATTGGTGGTGCTTTGACGGTTTATAAACTTTTCCAGTATATGTGGCTGTGTATAGTTGAGCCAAATAATATCCGCCTCACCCTTTCAGTGAACCTATAATTTAGAGCTAGACTAATTTCTTCGTCAGAAACGATTATATTATATTTAGCAACTTTATATTTTTGTTCAAAGTTCAATTAAAGTTGTTTAAGTTTTCAACCAATTCGAGACAGAACGACCAGTTGTAAATATTAATTTTGTTAAGTTATAATAAAATATATTATATTTTCCACTTTAACCGACTTTACCCATAGGAACTGTGTAGGAAATGAAGGCTTCGGTCTCAAGACCTGAAGGGTACTCAGAGTTTGCAAGTGCTCAAATAGTTTCGTGTCTTATAAAACTGCAAATTTTTGATAAATTTTTGAAAATTGTATATCCGCCGAACCACAAATGCGCAGCTTTTTTACTTAAGCTCCTTACCTTAATAGCACTTACTAGTCTTATTCATTTATATTTAAAAATCTCTCTCTTAAGATTTAATTGAGCGATGTTTAATCGCCGAGGTGTTATATCAGATATGCTCGTGGCTTTGAAGTTGATAAAACTTCATTTAGTACTATAATATTACGTTTACATTGACCTAAAATAACTTTCTGCTGTTTCATTATAACCCAAACAGATTTAATATCATGACCGCGCGTTATAAAGTTATGTAGTTGTTCCTATGAAATTATTGTTAAAATTTATTGATATTGCTGAATAAACTTAATTTTTACTAATATTGTGAGTTATTATAATATCATTTCTGACGATCGTTGTGGTGTGCTGGTAACGGCCTGCTTTCAGCCTCAACGGCCCCGGTTTCGATACCCGCCTGGAGCAGATATTTGTTATAAATATATGTTTCGGCCTGGGCGTTTGTCCTTGTGGGTGCTCACCGTGCCTCGGAGGGTAAGTCCTGGCTGTTATCATAATATCTGATAATAATCGTTAGCTCTTAATAATTAAACTGCTCTTATCCAATGACTTACTGGTTCACTATATCAATGCAAATTTACGTAGCAAATTTTACTTATTTTACTTATATTTTATAGAGGCTTATTCGAATAAGAGCAATGTAAGACTGGACATATTAATGGACCCAAATAAGCAATACCATGTCAACCCACACGAATGTCATTTCGACCGCGCGTTATAAAGTTAGTTGTTCCTATGAAATTACTGTTAAAATTAATTGATATTGCTGATTTAAACTTAATTTTTACTAATATTGTGAGTTATTATAATATCATTTCTGACTATCGTTGTGGTGTGCTGGTAGCGAGCTTGCTTTGAGCCTCGACAGTCGCGGGTTCTATTCTCGCTCGGATCACATATTTGTTATAAATATATGTTTCGGCCTGGGCGGTTGTCCTTGTGGGTGCTCACCGTGCCTCGGAGGGTAAGTCCTGGCTGTTATCATAATATCTGATAATAATCGTTAGCTCTTAATAATTAAACTGCTCTTATCCAATGACTTACTGGTTCAATATATCAATGCAAATTTATGTAGCAAATTTTACTTATTTAAATAAATAAATAAATAAACGCTACACACTCAACGGCTCCCATTAGGATAGTTATATCCTGTGTCGGGGTCCGGAAACAATCACAATTACAAGGACAAATACACCCAGACCGGAAAATATGCTTACATGGTCAATACAAACATTATGCTCCGAGTGGGAATCGAGCCCGCGACCTGTGGCGTTTAAGGCAGGTTCGCTACCGCTGCGCCACAACATCGTCACATATTTATATTTTTGTAGAGGCTTATTCGAATAAGAGCAATGTAAGACAAGACATATTAATGGACCCAAATAAGCAATACCATGTCAACCCACACGAATGTCATTTCGAGAAAAACGCGTTTGAAGATTTTGAACAACTTGCTTTATATGATTTTTTTTAGTGTCAGTCAAGTTTTTGGCAATTTCAGATTTATGTAAGTTATTTATACTTATTTTCACAAAAAATAAGTATACAAACTGCATATTTCGTATATAATATAACCCAAAAGGGTTAAAATAATTTAAAAGTTTTAAAGCTTAAAACCCTACGATTATTAAAGAAAAACGTTCTTCGGCCATTTACGAACACTTCTGCATATATAACACAGTTTTTTCAATTTTGTGGGTTGACATGGTATTGCTTATTTGCGCCCATTTATTTTATTTCATGTGGGTGATAAAAAAGGTAAGCAAATCGATAATTTGTATATTATATTATAAATATTAGAGATATTATTTAGGATATTCCCATTCGGAGCAGATGTTTGTTATAAATTTTGACGACGCTGTCGCGCAGTGTTACCGACCCTGCCTTAAGCGCCACAGGTTGCCGGTTCGATTCCCGCTCGTAGCAGATGTTTGTATTAACCAAACAGGCACGTGTCCGGTCTAGGTGTGTTTGAGGATAGCTATATCCTAATGGGGGCCGTTGAGTGTGTAGTGTTTATTTATTTGTTTAAATTTCTGTTTCAGTCTGGGCGTTTGTCGTTGTGGATCGCTCCAACATGCCTCGGAGAACACGTTTAGCTGTCGGTTCCGGTCGTTATTATAATATCTGATAGTTATTATACGTTATTATACCAACAGCCTTTAATGTCAATAAGTTACACGTCCCACAATAATTAAATTTCTTTTAAAAATAATTGAATGGTCAAATCGGCTAGTGAAGTATTCTTAACATTTGTATTACCCGCACTTCGGCAATTAAGATCCAATCGAATGAAACAATTTAAGCTCTTAATCGGGGTCTACAGAATTAACTCTATTATTTACTTTAGCGTTAAACGACCTATTACGTAAGCTACTTTTTTTGCTAAGGAACCTTAAGTTTTTATTAATCTCGTTAGAAGTGAAGTGATAATTAAAGAAGAACTCTTCATTTGCTTTCAACCTTATTACTTATGAAATAAAGTTGCTTTTCATTTTCTCTTCGAAATAGGGCCTATTACGATTTATTTTGTAGGCGAACTACTACCAAAAAATATATTTAGTTTATTATATTTATCTATTACACTTTAGATAATATTATATTCTACATTTATTTACGTATTTAATATTAAGACATTAATATATGCATTCATATAACTAAACGCACACAAATAATATTATAATAAATTTATAAAATATAAATATTAATTTTAATTAATTCCACAAGCATACTCGCGGGAAACATAATTGTATGCGGCCGTCCGGCAGGAACCGTTATAATATTGTCACACTGGTGGTAGGTCTTTTGTTGCAAGAGGCCGGCTAGGTAGGTACCACGGCAGTGTCAAATATTCTGCCGCCAAATAGTAGTGCTTAGGCACTACTGTGTTCCGGTTTGAAGGGCACTGTACGCTAGTGAAATTACTGGGCGTGCGAGATTTGAGAACTAATATCTCGAGGTTGGCAACGCTTGAGTGGCACCTACTAATGGTGCTGCAAGCGCTCATAGGCTACGGCAACCACTTACCATCAGGTGGGCCATATGCTTGTTTGCAAACTTCTAACATTAAAAAAAAAAAATTCTCAACTCACCTGCATTATGTGAAAATAGGATAGTCAGTCGATGTCAATGTCTCGATACATAATTGTGATCCGCCCAAGTTATTATTTGATTTTGTGTTCGTAAACGTGTGTTGTTTTATGTTTCTTCCGTTACCTTTCGTTTATGTACTCTTTTCCTCTCAACCTTCGAACTGTACTTTTATTTAGTGTACTGTGCGTGTCAATATAACTAAGTGTTGTAACAAAGTGAAGACTTTTATTTCTTACCGAGTTAAATAGCATCTTAACCGTTTGGACCGCACTAAGTACCGCTAAAATTTAATAAAAAAATATTAAAATGTAGCCATCTCTATGAGCAAAATGGGATGTACTAAATTTGTATATAGAGCCGTAACTTTTATATGCTTTCGTTGTTGTTTTTATTAATATTTTGAAATCTGATAACGCAATATGAAGTCGTGAAATGTTACACAAATTTTTATATGAAGCTGTTTGAGCAACACTGTGCTACCTAAACTAGGGACAAATTTTGATAAATAAGCAGGGAACGCGTTGCAACATTCTTGCCAACATTAGTAAGTTTGCTAACTTATGGCTGGTACAAAGTATTGTTGAATTCACGATAAGTAATGTACATATGGACGCAAATAAGCAATACCATGTCAACCGACAAAATTGAAAAAACTGAGTTATATATGCAGAAGTGTTGGTAAATGGCTGAAGAACATTTTTCTTTAATATTTGTAGGGTTTTAAGCTTTAAAACTTCTAAAAACGACATTTTTTAATCATGAAAATTATGTATTATGTGAAACGTTTTGGGTTATATTATATACGAAATATGCAGTTTGTACACTTATTTTTTGTGAAAATAAGTATAATAACTTACATAAATCTACAATTGCCAAAACTTGACCAATACATAAAAAAAAATCGTATTAAGAAAGTTGTTCAAAATTTTCAAACGCGTATTTCTCGAAATGACATTCGTGTGGATTGACATGGTATTGCTTATTTGCGTCCATATTATGCCGGATGGCGTCGGGACATGACGACCTCATCGCCCGCTGTTGGGATAATCTGTGTGCGGGGATTATTCCACCAGTTTAATCAATTACACTGTAGGTAGGTCTTTTATTGCACGAGGCCGGCTAGGTACCACCACAGTGTGAATTATTCTATATTTGGCACTGTGTTTCGGTTGTCTATGAAATTACCCTCTAACGGTGTTGCAAACGCTCATACGCTAAAATAACCTCTTACCATCAGGTGGGCCATATACTTGCTTGCCAACTTAGTACCATAAAAAATGCAGCACATATGTGAAAATATGTAAAAAAATAAAATGACGGTAATTTAAAGAAACAAACGAGTGGGTCTCCAGCGTTAACAAATCAAAACATTAAGGTTACTGCTACTTTACTTTGGTATTCTGAAGGTTTAATTAAATACAATATTAACGCATTAATGACCAAAAAACAACATGTCTATTTCAATGTTTTTGTTACTAAGCATTTATAGCCATAGAATATCAATTTAGGCGCGTTAAATCCCAGCTCATTAGTAAAATACTCAACAGTCGTATCCTTAATAACTACTTGACTAACACATATGGGTATACATTGGTGCCTTATTTTGGTAAGTTTAATATACGCGAGTAAATGTGTTTATTTATTCACGTACATCATGCCTTACCATATATGTGTGCTTATATAAACAATACACTCTTAGCTGTTTTGGAAGTCCGGAAACTCATATAACGAAACATGGTCTTCATAGTCAATACAAATATTTGCCCAGAGCTGGTATCACACCCGCGACCACTGGCGTTTAACATATATCCGGTTCTACTGCGCCAGAACAGCCTAATATAATTATATCTATATTTAATACTAGCTGTAGCAGCGGCTTCACCCACATTAATGTAGTTTATGACAATCCCACATGAATCTAATATTTTTCCGGAATACAAAGTATTTACTGTGTTAATTGTGGTTAGAAGTTACCTTTGTATCAAACTGCATTTAAATTAGTCAAGCCGTTTCAAAGATAACTAATCTTTACTTAAATACACAAACACACAGACAAAGAAATTGAGAGAGGCATTGATATTGATATTCTCAAATATATTCCATGTACAGACCTAAAATGGATAGATATATTTTGTTCTGTCTTGTTTGTAGCTGGTGACAGAAATTTCCATATGAAATACATGCTATGCAACAGCGCGTCTCGAACTGGCGTGATAATACAATATATTTGCTAATTCTATTTCACGCAAGACTGACCGCATTCTATTATTCTGTATCTAACTAGCTCTATCTTCTCGTGTTCTATGTTGTTAATTTAATTAACCAACGAGAACGTATAACTTTATTCCGTGTGGAAAATACGCATTGGTGCTTAATTTAGTCAATATGGAGATATATGTCTAACCCCCGGTTTCTCGTACGTTTATCAGGTTTTTGTCAACTTAACATATGAAATACAGAACGCTCATTGTTTAAAGTAGCCGATGATCAACAGGGTATCAAGTCATTTTGTTACAAAAATAATTCCGTCCCACTAATATTATAAATGTAAAAGTTTGGATGGTTTTTTGTTACTCTTTCATGCAAAAACTACTGCACGGATTTGAATGAAATTTGTTACACACAGCTGATTACCGGATTAACATATGTGATATTTTTATTCCGGAAAAATGTTGGGTTCTCGAGTGATTATCAATAAACTGTATTAACGCGAGTGGCGCCAAGGGCACTGCTAGTATAATAATATTTAAAAAAAATACAGTTTTTGACTCAAGTTTATATGTAAGAATCAGCTTTTGTTTGGTGAAAAGTAACATTCATATTCTCGTAAATCAATTAAAATTGAATTTCCTATGCGTCACTTTATTTATTAAATTTCAAAGCGTTCAGTATGATACTTCTGTAACCGTAATACATTTCCGCGTAAACCTTTTAACGGATTACGTTTCTTTTCATACACTTGGCTTGAGCTCATTTTATGGTATTCCCTTCTAGCCGCTACGAATACTTAATGTGGTTCAGTCGCTTCAAATTGCTTTAGATATTAATGAATGAGGTGGCCTTTTTTACACATTATTGTAAATAAGTAAGGAAAACTAGGTCTCATTCTTTACGAGGAATCGTAGTGTGATTTTGCACAAAAAATTAAATGAAAATAGAGTTGGAAAGTTTACGTTTTAGAACTATTTGTTTATTTATTAACTAGAGCTTCCAACGGTTTTGCCCTTGTGAATTTGGTGGTAAAATTCTACCGGTGGGATCAATCCAAACAATTCCTCAGAACATTCCCCGTTATATACGCGATAAAAGATGCATGGTGATCCGACATCTCTACGCAATGCCAAAGGATAAAGCCAATCGGAAAGATCTTGATCGTCGACAATTCGAGCCGCTCTACGTTGGATGCGGTAAATTGGAGTTCCCGCCCAGAGGTGAGAGCAGTACTCCACGTGCGGTCGAATTTGCGCCTTGTAAAGCTGTAGGCGATGAGCCGATGTGAAGTAGTGCCTCGCCTTGCTGAGCACCAAGCTTTTTATAGGCCAATTTGACCTTTCCTTCCAACTGAACGCGGAACTGAAAGACGCTCGAAATGTCGATACCCAGTATTCCGATACTAGCTGTGGCAGCCAGAGGAGTATTCTCAAAACGAGGAGATACGACAAATGGTGAATTTTTAATGGTTAACGCGCATACTTGTGTCTTCTTGGGGTTGAATTGGACTAAGTTTAGTCGGCCCAAGTCCGAGACATTGGTCAATGTAGTCTCGATTTCAGGCACAAGTTTATTGCGGCACTCACTGACGTTTTCTCGAGAAATATTAGCGCGGCTGGTGTATAAAGCGTTTACAGTGCTGTCGTCCATATAGCAATGAATGCTGGAAATTTCCAACATGTTTTTGATATGCAGACGAAACAAAGTAGGGGACAGTACGCAGCCTTGTGGGATACCAGCATTGATGGGTTATAAGTCAGAGCATGCACCATTGACAACGACCTTGATGCTCCGATCTGCCAAAAAGCTGGTAACCCTTTTGCATAATGGGATAATAGGCTTCTTGGGAAGCCCATAGGAAGGTAGCTTCGAAAGGAACGCTTTGTGCCATACCCGATCGAAGGCCTTCGCTATGTCCAGACTGGCCACTAATGCCTCCCCCTTGGACTCAACTGCTTCCGCCCATCTATGATGGTAAGTGGTTGCCGTAGCCTATGAGCGCTTGAATCACCATTAGTAGGTGGCACTCACGCGTTGCCAATCTCGAGATATTGGTTCTTAAATCTCGTCTGCCCAGTAATTTAAAAAATAAAGGCTTTCCATATAAAATTTCAATCCCCTTTTCACCCCTAATGGGTTGAATTTTTTAAGTGCTCGTTTATGTATGAAAAACAACATCTGTGAAAACATTACGCTTTCTAGGTACAAGGGTTTAGGTTGGGTGATGAAATTTTAGTTAAATGTACTCCTTTTATCTTTATAGATTAGGTTTAAAGATCCTGTAATACTACATTCTCACAAGACTAGCAAAAATCATAATTTCTCATTAGCTTCGCCTTTACTATACCCCTTTCTGTGGTTGAGTATTTGACAGAAATACCAAGTACCTAATACTTTCTGATTTTCCATTAGCTTAGGGACTAGAATAAAAATTTATGAATCGTAACTTTCAGTTAGTTGAGACTACATAGTCTTTGTCTGAACCATAAAAGAAAAGTTCGAGGATAACTCAATTGTTATAGATGGTAAAATTAGGTATACTAAAGTATCGGATTGACCTCGGATACTTGGCTATCTAGTCGTCGTATTTTCGTGAATTGTTACAGTTATAAAATACTACTATAAATTTACTAGTGGGCCCGGCAGACGTTGTCCTGCCCCGAAAAAATCTGGGACCCGATAGCAGAGCCCTCTACCCGATCAAAATTTTTGGTTGACTAATAAAAGAAAAGAATCAAGAAAATATTAAAAAGCAGGGGTTGGTGATAAAAAGTGAAAATTTAGGGTCGTATGTATTTTTCAATGCCACATAATAAAAAAATAAAAATTAAAATTTTATCCAAAAATAATAAAAAAATTGGGGTGGACACCTCTTATCATTGAGGGGTTTGAAAAATAGATAGTAGCCGATTCTCAGAATTACTGTATATGCATAAAAATTCATAAGAATCGGTCAAGCCGTTTCGGAGGAGTATGGGAACGAACATTGTGACACGAGAATTTTATATATTAGAATTTACTTATAATTGAAAATGTAACGTATGTTTCGTAAAAGAAGCATACGTTTTTCTGATGGAAGGCGAAAGTAACGGTATTACGTGACGTACTCGTACCCAGGAGGGAAGAGATTATAAAGAAGAGGGCAAATATTTAGGATTTCATGTTTCCGGCGCTCCCATTCATCTTCTTCTTCATCATAGCATTATTCCCGGTATTTTATGTACCCAGGGTCTGCTTATTACTCTTATCCGGATTTGACAGGTTACTAGTTTTTACACGGAGCGATTGCTATCTGACCTCCGCAACCCTAAGGGCGAACCAGTAACTCATTGGATAAGAACAATTTACTTGTCAAGAGTTAACGATTATTATCAGATGTTATTGATAATAACCGGGACCGACAGCTTAACGTGCTCTCCGAGCCACGATGGGAGACTCACATGGACAAACGCCCAGACAGAGACAAAAAAATTAAACAAACATCTGCTCGAGCGGGAATCGAACCCGCAACCGTCGAGACTAAAGGCAGACTCGCTATCCACAACGCCACAACGGTGTCGGCGCTCCCATTCATCAAGCGAATATAATTTATTTTTGGGTAAAAGAACATATTTAATAATATTAACGAATGTAATAGTGTTTTTCTGTGACAACTTTGATTACTCGCATTAGTGACTATTATAATAATAATATTTGTCGTATATGTCGATCGAGTGGCTTTGTAGTTTTACGACAGTTAAGCAGGATACTACATAAAATAGTTACAAGGATAGCTAAAATTCCCTTAAAAAAATCATTTCACCGCCGTAGCGTTAAGGATTTCACTCTACACATTATGAGTAAATCGCCTTAGGATTCGGTACGACCCAATCCTAGAGGTTGCTCGATTTCAATTTACTTCCAATCACGACGGATTCAGCTCAGCGACAAATTGTACCTCCGCTGGCCACCAGAGGCGTTGAATTTGTTAGGTAATTTGAAGGTTTGTAACTAAAAAATAAAGAAACAAAATCAGTAAATACGTTGTAAAATTAAAACTTAATGTTTTATAAGCAACAAAAATCCTTAATCGTAATGGGTTAGTAATATAAATAATTTAATAACAATAAATATATAGAGATAAGGCAAGGATCTAAAGGCACTTTGCGTTAATAAGGACCAAAAAAAACATAGATTTCCAATGAAGCCCAGTGGTTCTACAAAGTCAAAGAATTCCCGCTAGCATAAACCAGACGCCCCCCAACGGGGATCTGTTGTCTATTAAGAATGAAGCATATTTTCTTTTAGTAATTTTTTAAACTCCAGTACTACGACACGACATCGATACGACTCTTAACAAAAACATTAAGATATTTCCAAACAAGTTTTCTAATCTATAAAAACATAAATATGCGGTAATGAATGATTATAATAACTGGCATATATTTAAAAATCTTAGAAGTGCATGTAGGTGACGTAGTAAATTTAAATTTGAAATTAATAGTAAATATAAATTAAGTTATAATTTACATTTATATTTTAGTTTTTTCTTTACTTTTTTTCTTTATGTTACAAGTTCACAACCAAGCACTATCAAGCAAGCAACTACGTGATTGTAAGCGCTTGCCGTAGCCTATGAGCGGTTGCAGCATGATTAGTAGGTGCCACTCACACGTTGTCATCCTCGAGATATTGGTTCTTGAATCTCCTTTGCCAAGTAATTTCACTAGCCTACAGTGTCCTTCAAAACGGAACACAGTAATGCCTAAGCACTCCTATTTGGCGGTAAAATATTTGACACTGCGGTGGTATCTACCTAGCCAGCCTCTTACAACAAAGACCTACCCTCCAGTTTGACTGATTACACTGGTGAAATATTCTCTGCTGTGACAGAGATTATCCCAACAGCAGGCAATGGGGTCGTTATGTCCCGACGCCGGGAAAATGTAATATTTTAATTG
Organism: Hestina assimilis; assembly: GCA_023373885.1. NCBI lineage: Eukaryota > Metazoa > Arthropoda > Insecta > Lepidoptera > Nymphalidae > Hestina > Hestina assimilis. The sequence continues at coordinate 7,666,311 of CM041747.1, read as the reverse complement.
TGTGTGTGTGTGCGCGTGTTTTTATCGTGCCTATTACAAGCAAATTAAAAACGAGCAAGTGAGTGCGCAGCTGGATGCACAACTCTCTCCCTGTCTCTTTTTATCACATAACCTATTAAAATATACGGATTTTCGAATTATTTTATTTATTTATTTCTGAAAGTTTATTTCTGAAAATTTTACATGTTACAAGTTACATGTCATTATGCTTACATGCTATGTTTAGTTATACATACATAATTGGTGAAACTTATTAACCTTTGCGGGTTACTTAGATAACCTGTGTTAAGGTTAATATGCCATCCCCTATTGAAAGTATTATATGATACATACATGCAGATTTCACAATAAATGTTGATTATTGTAAGATGGTGAATCTAAATTGTAACAAAAAGAAAGTTTAATTACTATGCGCTATGTCTGCGTGCGTGTGTGTATGTGGGTGTCTGTGTATGTAATTATTCATATATTTATACATTAATTATATTCGGAGTTGAAGAAAAAACGTAAGGAACTTTGTTCCCGAAGGCCTCCGACCACACAACTTTTTATTTATATATTTTTAAAAGTCGTATACGTCAGCTTTCAATTTTCTTTCTTATCATAATTGTACATCGAGTTGACCGACGCTACGCATACAAATTTCGGTCTTAAGTGACAAAAGTGTCATGAAAACAAATCTAACGGAGTTCGTGTTCCCTAATTTACATCTGCCTTTACGCAAACATTAATTTCAGATTATGTACACGTACGAATTTTTAATCTACATTACTTGTAATCTTAATATAGAATGTTTTTTATAATTATTCTAAAGAAAAAATGTACGTATGTACCAAATTTATATAATCTTATATTCTGATTTTTTTTAACATAAACATTATAATTAATGCAGTTACTTTATTTGAGCTTCAGTTCCGAAGATGAAGGATTAAAGGTGAGTTAGAGGATAAAGCATATAAAACCAGTAATAAAACATTACTATTTTCAGCATAAATGGGCCAGTTTGATTGGGTAAGTACTATTCCACTTAGAAGGTTGCACTTTCAACCTTTCAACGAAGGCCCAAACTCTCAACTCTTTTATTTTTTACTTTTATTTCCACTCTTTATTCCTCACAATATACAAGACGCTTCTGATGCTACAAGTATTGCAAGAGTCTATAAGTCACGATGACCTACCCTCAACCGGGCGTTAGCTTGTTTGCCATCTTTAGCATAAAAAAATAAATGTGGAAAAGGATACTTACCCTATATTCTTTATACAACCAATATTTCTCCCAACGACCTATTCATGCAGAAAGCAGTAAGGTTACAATACTATACTACTCACTACCATAATCATATAATCTTTCATGCACATCCTACATTACCGGTTACGTCCAAAGCCATGGTTCAGCCTCACTACTACTACATTAACAAATATAAATTAACAATGCCAGTTACTAGACTGCATAAAATTAGTAACTCTGTTAAAGCTAACTGTATACAGTTTTACAATTAGATCCCAGAAAGCGTTCAGAAACTTTCTATATATATAGATTTAAAAAAAGTTTCAAGAAACGTTTGTGTCGTAATACATTTGGTGAATACCTTGAGGACACCATGCCCTGGGAATGATGCAGTCATTCCAGGCTTTTCAATGATTATAACATGTTAACCTATATGACTTAAAAAAAATACATCAAAGAAAGATATAACGCCTTGAGATTGTTTCGCCGGCTCTTCTTAGGTAGAGGTTTAATTTTGGAGCTGGTGGTCGCGTAAGGTCTATATATTTTTCACGACTAAATCCTCTTTCGTTTTGGCATAGAAGCAATGCTTACAGTTAACATTTGTAGAACCTATTTAATACGATGGATAAGAAATATATTTGAAAAGCTGTCATCCTAACATTAATAATAATAATAATAAAAGAGGAGAAAAACATAAAAAAATAATAATAATCATTTATTTTCAGACAACACATGGTCCATTTTGTTAGTAATAATAATAATAATATAATATAAGCCTTTATTGCTGTTCAATATATAAATTTTTACAATATGCTTAAATAAATCATCTTATCTCTAAACTAAATCTAATTTATAATTAAAAAACTCTACAATCGGTCAACGGATTATTCTGTAACAGCTTGTCTTCCGACAAAGGCCTCCTCTAAAGACTTCCATTTAGTTCTGTCTTTTGCAATACGGGTCCACAATGGGCCAGCTATCTTTTTATGTCATCCTCCCATCTCTTGAACTGTCTGCCTCTGCTTCTTTTGCCGTCTCTTGGGTACCATTCCGTTACTAATTTAGTCCACTTTTCTTCATGCTCTCTCAACATATGTCCTGTCCATCGCCATTTTATTTCCTTATATAGTGTATATGCATCGTTAAATTTTGTTTTAGTTTTTATTTCTTGCAATCTAACTCTGTCCCTTTTATTGACTCCTATTGTACTTCTTTCTATTCCATTCTGGCATACTTTAATTTTCGTCGACATTTGTTCTGTTAGCGCCCATGTTTGGCAGCCATATGTTAAACATGGTAGGATGCAAGTATTAAATATTTTCCTTTTTTCTTTCATAGGCATGTCTTTGCACTTCATAATTTCACTAAGTGACCAGTACCGTTTCCAAGTATTATTTATTCTTCTTACTATTTCTTTATGCATACTATCTTCTGTAGATATCAACTGACCTAGGTAAATATATTCTTGGACATATTCAATTTGCTCATTATTTACTTTTATGGCTTTTTGTTCAGAATTGGTCATTATTTTGGTTTTGTTTAGGTTTATTGACAGACCTGCTTTAGCGCTTTCATCTGATAGTTGCTGTAACATCTGTTGGAGGGATTTAGGGCAGTCTGAAAACAAAATCAAATCGTCTGCAAAGCGTAGATGATTAAGATTTTCACCGTTTATATTTATCCCATTGTTAGTCCATTCCAGATTCTTGAATATCATCTCCAGGACTGCTGAAAATAATTTGGGCGAAATAGGATCCCCTTGGCGAACGCCCCTTTCGATAGGAAATTCTTCTCCCGTAGTTTCTAGTTTTACTTGTGCTTTGCTTTTTGAATATATACTTTTAAGAATGCGAATGTATTTTGTCTCTACTCCTTGGATTTCTAACGCTTTCCATATATATTCATGTTCTAACGTATCAAACGCTTTGTTGTAGTCGACAAAACCTAAATAGTATACTTTATTATATTCCTTATATTTTTGTAGAATTTGTCTTAGGACATGGATGTGATCTATAGTGGAAAAATTTCTACGGAATCCAGCTTGTTCTTTAGGTTGGTTTTCTTCAAGGCTATTAGTAATTCCCTGTAGTATTATTTTTGAAAACACCTTGTAAATGTTAGACATTAAGCTAATTGGTCTGTAGTTTCCAATGTCTCCTTTATCTCCTTTTTTATGCAACAATATGATAGTTGATTTAGTCCAATCCTCAGGTATATTTTCTGTATCTAAAATTTCATTGAAAATGTGTGTTAGTTTAGGGGCGACTACTGGTAATGAGATTTTAAGTAATTCATTTGTGATAAGATCTGATCCAGGTGCTCTATCTAGTTTTTGTGTGTTTATTGCTTTCATTGTTTCTTCTTTTAAAATCTCTGGTATTTCTTCTTTATTATTTGCTGGTAATTTAGTGTTGCTAGATTGTATTTTCTCTAAATTATCACTTCGATATAGATTTCGGTAATATTCAGTAGCCATTTTTATTATCTCAGGTCTTTTAGCTGTACTTTTACTATCTGACTTTTTATATTTGGTATCCAATCTTTTTGTAATTAAGTTCTTTTAACGCCTTTTTTATTCCTCCTGTTTTTGTATATATTTTTAATGTAGCTAACCTTTTTGTTTTCCTCTCTTTTTTAAGTTGTTCACTGATATTTTTACTAAGTTCTGCTACCTTCTGGCGATTTACATTATTTTTTCTTTGTTGCAGAAGTTCTTTGCGTTCTTGTAACATTTGTTTGATTTTAGAAGACACTTCTTTTTTAGTATTAGTATTTATTTTACTAGTTTCCGTTATTAGTTGCTTAATAAATTTAGCATATTTTTCTTGGATTGATGTATTATATCCTTTTTCTTGACAGTTTATTGAAGTTTCCAAGTTCTTAAGTAATAAATCGTTATCACCAGTGTAGTCAATAGCTTTAAATTTATTTTGAAATTTTCTTGCTTTCTTATGGCGTTTTCCCGACAGTGTTGCTCGAACCATTCTATGATCTGTATTGAAATTCAAATTATTTACAATGGTCACATCTTTGAAAACATTTACATTGTTAGACATAATAAAGTCTATTTCGTTTTTATATTGCCCACTAGGAGAAGTCCATGTCCATTTATTCGTTGGTTTCTTCTTGTAAAAACTATTTAAGACACTTAGTTTATTTTCTATAGCAAAACTGACTAGTCGCGAACCGTTCTTACTCCTAGTGCCAAATCCATGGTTTCCTATAGCATATTCTTCACCTATATTTCGTGTACCAATTTGACCATTAAAATCGCCCAGTACAATTATATTTTTATGACTATCTTCTATAGTGGATCGTAGATGTTCATAGAATTCTTCAATTTTCGCAATATCTTCATTTTTGTCTGATTCAGTTGGTGAGTATGCCTGAATGATAGACCATTTTTCTTCATTTTTACCACACACTGGTAATTTTATGTTGAGGATTGCAATACGTTCTGAGATTCCTCGAAGCTCTTCGATGTTGTTAACCAGTTTTCTTTTAATCATGAATCCAATTCCATAAAGCCCAGGTGTCTCTCCTATATAGTGTAATATGTAATCGCCATAATCATGTATACTTTCTCCAAGTCTTCTCATTTCACTAATTCCTATTATATCCCATTTAATTTCCTTTAACGCTAATTCTAGTTCCTGCTGTTTCTCATGAGTTCTTAATGATCGACAATTAATAGTTGCTATATAAATATCTTCAGTAATACTAAATTTATTATTATTTATCTTTAGAGGGTCGTGGTCATTTTCCCCCACGAGGACCAGTCGGCTTGGGGGAAGGTAATGTTTATTAATACTTTCATCTTCCTTATGAACAAGTTGTTGTATTTTCCATTCACCGATGTCTAATTGTTATTGTTTATTACGTGCTGTATAATTGGAGAAGGAATTAGATCGAGCTCTCATCATATCAAAGGCATTTATCCTATTGTTCTTCGAAGGCATAAGGTTTTGTTGTTTCCTTGGCTGGATATAATTTTGTGGTGATACAGATGTCTCTCTTTTCCTTTTATCATTATTGGTATTATTTTCTTTTATTATTAGCTTATCATATTTCAAATATGCAAAATTTCCTTTATTTCTTTCCTCTATTAGCTTAGCTTGCAACACTTTTCTCTTTTCTAGAACTTCTTTAGTGTAGTCTTCTTCTATATACAATTTTTTAAGGTGTTTCTTGTTTTTCATTATTCTATTTTTCTTCCAAATGCTTAAAAACGAAATGAGAATAGGTCTTGGCTTGTCTCGTTTCTTTTCTTTTCCAATGCGATGAATATTATTTATTTCATGTTCCTCTAAAGTTACATTTAAGTCCCTATTAAAGATTTTATTCAATGTCTGCAGTAATTCTTGGGTAGAATTTTCTTCCTCTTCTAGTCCAAAAATAACTATATTATTGTATTTCTTTCCCCTTTTTAGGTATTCCATCTCCTTCTCTAAATTTTTAATTTTCGTTTTTAGTTCTTTATTTTCTTCTATAATGGGTTTAAGTTTTTCATCCATTCGTTCTATTATACTGTTTGTTATAGATTCTTTTAAATCAGTTGTTTGTTTTCGCATTTCTAATTTCATTTTTTCAAATAAAAGTTGAAATTGATCTTCCATTTTTGGTCGGTCAGTGTATGGTGGGCCTTATAATTTTTTTATTTTTATTCCTGGCAGCACTGTCACTTGTCTTGTCTATGATCTTCAAGAAGTTGTTGATAATGATGACAGTTGAATTATGAATTTTTGTGACACTAACCTTGAAAAGTTTTAAATAAATCTTGACGTGATGTATTCCCAGTTGATGTATTCCTGAGATACAGTTCATCTAGTTCAGGAACCAGGTACTCTAAATATTGTAAATTGTTTGTATTTTGCCAATAAAGAATTTGATTTGATTTGATTTGATATATGTACGAAAATCAATATTTCCACGGCACTAAGCAGGATTATGTATGCTTTTTTAGTAATAACTGTGTTGAAACTAGCCGAAAGTTGTTTTTAAACACAATTAGTGTTGGAGTTGCACTACAGTGATGTTTACACTTCGAGCACCGGAAACGGAAAAAAAAAAAAGTTGTTAGTAATACATTGTTCTTAAAAATATTATTTGTCATTACATTCAACTTTTACAATTAATTTTAATAATGTTATATATTTACTTACATTTTATTTTAACATTTAAATTATTTATTAAAATTATTATTTCATAAGCACATTCATGAAACACTTAATTGCAAAATTATCATAACATTCCATAAGTGATTTTAGAATGTTATTAGTACTCCCACGCAGCCGGTACAAAAGCGATGCGGTTTTCTTTCGTAGTATAGCTGTAAAGTCATCCGTCCTAGCCTCGACAAACATATGTGATGCACTGCAGAAGCGTGGGAGTGCTAACAACATTCTGAAGGCGTTGTTATATTGTACTCTTAGCACATTGTATGTTCTTTGTGAATATGAAAACCATAGAGCACTTGCATAGAAATTCTGGCAGTAGGCCTTAATAGTTACTTCCATATTTCTTCATGCAGAAAATCAATATCCTACCACATAAAGACGAATCGTATAAATCCGACGTAATAATTACAGTGTTGTGCAATTTATTGTGTATCTAGTAAAGTGATTAAAGGCATTGTTGATTATAATAAGTTGTACATAAAGCTAACCCACTTGGATGAAATTGATAAGCGCTAAAGGCTAGCCTTAGTTTAGTTTGATTGAAAAGGAATACCTATAGATAAAGTGATAGGCGATATTGTATATATTATGTAAACAATAAATTGCTTATGATCAAAAATTAAAATAACAAAGCTTTCAGCAAAAGAGTTGAAAGCGTACTGAATTACAAACAAAATGTTAAATAAGCTTGCGGATTTTGTTCTCCAAGTTATAAAAGGGATCAAACAAAACAAGGGGAGAGGTTATAATCTGGTGCTAACGCCGCTATAATTCACTGAAGTGGCGCTTGGCTCAAACTCGACGGATTTGTACGAAGGAGTCATCAAACTCTGCTTCCTATGTTTTCATATTATGTAGTACTAACATCTGCCCACAGCTTCGTCCGGAAACCCTAGTATTGCCTGCAGAAAGAACTGAAACATTTGTAAGTAAATTGAAATTGTAGTGACGCCTACACTGCATAAGGTGCTGCCAAGCTAGCTGAAAAGGGTGAGCGGCTACCACCCAACATTTTTTCTTCTTCTTCGCTCTAGCATTATTCCTTTTATTTTTATTTACCCAGGTTCTGCTTATTACTCTTACCCGGATTTGACAAGTGTTGTTTATGTTACAAGTTGGCAAATAAGCATACGGCGCATCTGATGGTAAGTGGTTGTCGTAGCCTATTAGCGCTGGCAGCATTAGTAGGTGCCACTCACTCTATATAGTCTATGTCACCAGGGGAAAATGTAGCTTCCCAACAGTGATAGAATTTTTCAAATTGGTTCAGTGGTTTCGGAGTCTATTCAATGTAAACAAACAATGAAATCTTTCTTCTTTATAATATTAGTATTGTCTGTCTGTATTTCTCCCTGTTTGTTCCTGGTAAACTCCTGTTAACTATATTAGGTAGGTATTTCCGCTATAATAACCGGCGGCCGAGTCGTAGGATTCCCACAGCACGTATTTCACTTGAAGAGTACACTACGTGCAGTGCTGTGCATAAATGCGTTTCTCAGCGAAAACAAAAAAAAAACGGTTTTTACAACTTCATCCTAATTACTTTTTTTTGGAGGGTCAGGATCGAACCTGTGACTCGTTTGTTAACTGAATCGGCTCTTCTACCGTTCAGCATGCTGGTTTATTATTATTTAGTTTATACTAGCAACTCACTAATATAGCAACCACGCTGGTTGTTTTTAAAACGCTTGAATAGGTTGGTAGGTATTTAATTTTATTTATGGTCTGAGCGAGATCACCAGCATTTTTCCGCTCCGTCCCTTGGCGCTTGGCGCTTGATGTACCTCAGAGCAAACGACCTGTCTGAAGTATACTTCATTATCCATATATTCTAAGCTTTAAAAGCAAAACCCGTGAGAGTTGAGGTAATCGGTGAGAAAGGATAAGGTTCCATTTTCTATGAAAAACAAAGATTTATTTTATAATCTTAATATAACCCGTTTGCCCTTACTAGTGCTCGACAGACGTAGTCCTGCCACGAAAATGAAAAAAAAGTCAGACCAGATAGCAGCGTCCCCTACTGAGTTCATTTGTTAATCTAAACCATTCTTAAATCCACCGGAACACAGAAAAATAAAAAAAGGAATCATCAAAATCGTTCCAGCCCATATATATATAAAGTTATACAATATAACAGTCACAAAATCACACATAGCAAGAAAGGAAAAAGGCTAGTATTAAGAGTAGTATAATCATAAAGTTACTATACATGTACTAGGACAAGCAAAGACTTCCATACAAACGAATTACCAAACACTTGCTGGTGCTCTTTCGTAAACGCAACGAAACGAAGCTAGTCACGAGCTCATGACAACGACGAGAAGAAGTTTGTATTGACCATACAGGCATGTTTTCCGGTCTGGGTGTGTTTGTCTCTGTCGTTGTGTATGTTTCCGGACCCCCGACACAGGATATAAATATCGTAATGAAGTACTTTGTGACTAAATTCGTTTCTATTTTGTTTGAATTGACGAAATCGATTCGGTGCAAGAGGTTAGTTTACGGAGACCTCCCACTGCTTTTATCTTCACGGCTTCAAGAGCTATAAGGTTGGTGCGAAACCTCCCTGATCTAAGAACACAACATCGTAGACTTACGCTATCATTAAAACCACCTAAACATAAAAGTTCACTAAAGTCACGAAAAATGCGGATTACCAAATAGGATGGAACCCTACTTTTTACTAAAATAAAGGTAGAGTCCCGCTTAAATAGTTCCAGCTTTTTTGAGATTAGCCGGAACAAACAGACAGACATACAGACAAACATTTCAATTTTTTTTAAATTTTATTTAAGTACCGTATATACTTTTGTATGTATTTACTGAAAAGCTGCCAATTTTTAACTAAAAATACACTTCAATTTTATTGAAGGATTTCCGAGGCTAAAAATTAAGTTTTAAAAATGTTAATGTTATTAAAACAATTTCTGCAATTCTTTCTCTCCAGTTACATTTTTTATTATAACGATAAGCTTTACATTCATTCTTAAGAGAATCTATTCTTTCACGAGCTAGTTACTGTTTATTTGTGTGAGTTTTAACGTTAAAATCTGGCTAGACGTAATAATAATATACATTGTCTTATGATTTCTCTTTTCTTTTATAGCACTCAAGAGAAATTTCACAAAACATATAATAGAAAATGTATGTAAAAGTAAACTTTGAGTGCTAGATACGTAATAATTATATAAAACTCAACTAATATTAATTGAACAGATATGATCTCTTTGACCTGAACTCATACATCTCGTAATACGAACACATCTTTACACATAATATGTTCCAAAAACGTAATTGTTTTTTTTATGTAAGAGGGGGCAAACGGCTCACCCGATCACCGCCACCCATAAATATCCACAACACCAGAGGGCATACATGCTTTAAAGAAGGAATAGGCTCTTCTCTTGAAGGTTCCCAGGTCGTATTGGTTCAGAAAGACCACAAAGTAGTCGTGCAAGAAAGAAAATGTCTTATAAATTGCACTGTTGTAGACTTCCAGACATTGCGCATCCGATCGCGTCGCGATGTCTGATGGTGAAATTCCACCGGCGGGATCAATCCAAATAATTTCTCAGAACATTCCCTGGCCCTCATTTTTTTCTTCATACAATTTTTGCCTTAAAACGACGAGATATTTATAAATATTTCCATTCAGTTGTACTCCCATTTTTCACCGCTTAGGTTGTACTTTGGAACTCATGGAATACATTTTAGAATATTTAGAACTAACGTTCCAAAAGCATACGACCATTAAAAATGGAATCGTTCTCATTTAAACTAAGCTGTATTGTATTTGACTCCCTATAAGGTAAGATATAATAATGTTACATTGAAAGCGGTTTACTGATTATAATTCAGGAAGCGTCGAAAAGTCGTAATGGCTCCCGAAAGTTAAATTGAGAGCACTTTTAGACTTTTAACTGTCGCCGAATTTATATCTCATTAATCATTTATTTAAAACATTAAATGAAGTGTTTTAATGGGTACTCATTTCTTAGTAAAAACTAATAATGAAAACTCCTTCTTTTAAACTAAATTTATATAATTTTATGTCAATATTTTGGAACAAAGAGCTACGACAACATAAATACCAGAAATCCGTTCTGCTACGTTTCGTGTGATAAATGCCTCGTTTCTCCACTATTATCATCTCTGATGGCAGCTTATACTACCTTAAAAGCTATTAGATGGATCGTGTATTAACAATCCTGGTACTTCTTTCCAAAACAATATTATTATTTTGATGTTATTTTGCAATAATTTTAAGAGATACCACTTACGTCACCAAGAGAAAACCATTTAAAAACCTATAATTAAAATAAATAACTAAAAAAAACAATTTTAAAATATATACTATGAACATCTTAATTATCACTTTTTCTTTTAATTTCACAAACTTTTGACATAATCAGAGGTTAGAATAATAAATAGAATATTTTTTATCTATAAAATATCACTCATTTTTCTTTAAACACAAAAATATTAATAAAAAAATAATAAATAACTTTGAAATATTTAACGTAAACAGTAAATAATACGACGACGATCACAGAACACAGATACAAAATACTACAGCTACAGATTATTAATATTACACTAAAGTTTCGTTCAAAAATATTAACAAGCGAAAAAAATTTTCATAAAATATTTATTATTTAATTTATTTTTACAACAATTTTTAATATTTTTTATTAAAATTGCATAATGAAAATTTAAATAAAATTTAAACCTAACAAAAAAAGGAAAATTCTTTAAGGACTAGTCGTTTCTGGCACGAGCCGGCCGCTGCCGCGGCACGCTCGCTACGCTCGCTCGGCTCGTGCGATGGTCATGTTCTAACCTAACCTAACCAAACCAGCAGATTACGGCATATGACATAAGCTCAGACCTAACCAACAATTTACTACTTAAAATGAAACATTGTTATTAAATTACAATGATGTTTATTAGAAAAATAATTACTAACTATATAGGAAATATTACAATGTATTTACAGAAACAGAATGAGACACCACAGATTACGCAATGCCATGCAAATTAATAATATTATGCAAAGCTATATAAAGCAATAAAAAAAAATGGCAAAAAGTTAAAAAATGTAAATAAAATATTATTAATAAATTATACTAATATTTATATAAAACAAAATATATATATATGATAAAATAAAAAATGACAAAAAAAGATAAATTTTAAAACGCAAAAGTTACGTTATCTGTAGTAGATAATTAGATATTCATGTTTCATATCCAGTCATACTTACTTGTCAAAATTAGTAATGACATCCAAATTTTGTTTACATTTTAATTTTTAATTTTCAAATTAGTTTTTAAAAACAACTAAGTGTCTTCTGGGCATGAATGTGATAGTTTTAAAATCGCGTAATAACCCTCTACGTCATTTCAGTACTAATTCCGCCAAAAGTATGTTATTTAACTGTATTCTAATGTTTACGTTTTTAATTTTAAAATTAAATTTCTTCAATTAATAAGTGATTCATAACTTTTTAAGTGGTATTCTCAGAGAGAGGTAAGTAGGATCTACATGATGTATTACCAAATAACACAAAATTTTAAAGATTCCTTTGTAATGACCAGCCACAATCCTAAAGTAAACACGCTTTACATATTGAAACTATCACAAGTACCTATATAACATCATAAAATAAGAAACATAAAAAAAATTCTCGTTTCGTTTTCGTGTCGTTAAGTCCAAAAAGTCTCCACAAAAGCAAAAGCATTTACTTATCATCTTAATGTATCGAAGGGTCCGAAGACACGCTTTCAAATTTCGGAATTTTTTAAAAGAATACAGGCCGCGTTAATTACCTTGTCAGAAAATTTTAGGGTTATTCAAACATTTGCCAGTATCCGTAATATAAAAATAACAAAAAATATTAAATATTTTGAATAATAATTTTATTATAGACAGATGTAAGTCAAACAGCTATTTATATACTTTTAGATTAACTTTATTTTATAACATATGCATTTTATCCTTTCATCTTTATGCAAAAGAAATAGTCAAAAATTACCATAGGAGTCCAAAAAAGTAGAAAAGGTCCAGCTGCATTGCCGATACTACCGTGCCTTAGCAGCTAATATGATGGGGTATGTGGGAGAAAAATGGACAAGGAGGGTTAAAATGAAGATCAGAGAAAGTTGCTAATTAAAATTTATTTTGTATTAATAGTCGTACTAATAGTAGAATACAAATTTAACTACCCATTTTAATAAACTCATAATATCATATAAGTAAAATATAATTAAAAAAAATAGTTATTACCGGCGTCGGGATGTGACGACCTCATCGCCGGCTGTTGGGATAACCTCTGTCATAGCAGAGATTGAATATTGAAATTACTGGGCAGAAGAAATTTAAGATCCAATATCGAGGTTGGCAACGCGTGAGTGGCACCAACTAATGTTGCTACAAGCGCTCATAGGCTACGGCAACCACTTACCATCAAGTGGGCCGTATGCTTGTTTCCCAACTTGTAACATAAAAAAAAATATATATTAAAAAATCAAACGTGTAAAGGTCAAATGTTCAAAATATATTTAAAGACAAAAGCTTGCTAATTTAGCGTTCGTTATTCAAACGCAGTCCATTGTAGCTGTACAGAGCTCCTTTAAACAACGTTCATTTTATAAAAGTGATGTGGACGGAAAACAAAGGATTTAAACGCCTTAAAAACATTCCAGTAAATTTATATGCGATGTGTGGCCTTTTATAAAAACACAGAAAAGCTTAAACCTTTAACCTTTTATATTGTATTTATATTTTGTTTTCTTGTTGAGTTGTATTTATATGTTCACTACAAAGAATAATGGCGACACTAAAAGAATTTTAAAAATATAACCACGTAAAAACATACACTTCCCCATCCACACATTTCTTATTAGACACTTGTTTAGGCCTTAAGTGGACTTTAAATTAATATTAAATGAAATGCAGTGGACTGTATAAACGATATATTTATGACGAATTCAATGTAAAAACGAAATGTCCGTATGCTAGCGCGCAGGTAGGCCAAGTGTCGGTCGCCGCTGTGTTGCGCCCGCGCAGCCGGGTCGAGCCCTCCGCCCGCGCCGGCGCATGCGCCGCGCGAACGGAGAGGAGGAGCGCCAACATATTCCCCGGGTTGAAGGGATGGCTTCAAGTTTCTAATGGAAGAGGGCAGATGCAGTTGAAGGCACGGCGCACGGTGCCCCTCTTCGTCTTCATTTCAGCTACGCGTGTGACTCCGTCGACGCCGGGATAGGTCTTCAAGACCCGGCCCAGGGACCAGAGCAATGGTGGCGTAGCTTTATCCTTGATCAGGACCAACGCACCAGGTTTCACTTCCCCTCTGGAATCAAACCATTTTGATTTGGCCTGTAGCGATGAAATATATTCGTTATGGAATCTACTCCAGAAGTGTTGTCGGATGTATTGGATTCTTTTCCATCGATCCAGCCTTGTGATGTTGGCATTAGTCACCTGAGGGTAAGGAACAGATAAGAGTGGTCGTCCAATTAGAAAGTGAGATGGAGTAAGAGCCGAAAAATCTTGTGGATCTGATGAAAGAGGAGTAAGAGGGCGCGAATTCAAGACTGCCTCTATCTGAATGAGACAGGTGGCCATCTCCTCGAATGTGAAATGAGTCAGATTTAATAATCTTCTTAAATGATGTTTGCATGATTTAACAGCTGCTTCAGCCAAGGAATTAAAATGAGGACTATATGCGGGCGTGAAAATAAATTCGATACCCTACTGAGCTATTTTAGATGCAACTTTAGATGATTGCAAAAACCTATGCATCTCGTTTGATGCACCTACGAAGTTTGTCCCGTTATCGGACGTGATGCTTCGAGGCTTCCCTCGACGCGCCACGAAACGATTAAGAGCAGCTAGGTACGCCTCGGTGGTAAGGTCAGAGACGAGCTCCAAATGAACAGCTTTTACTGCCAAACAAACAAAGATGCACACGTAAGACTTTGTAAGCTTGCAGCCCCGACCTTTACGATCGGCCACCAATACTGGTCCTGCATAGTCAACAGAACAATTAAAAAAAGGAAATTCAAGGTAAGTTCTTGAATGTGGAAGTTGACCCATTACAGGCTGAACGTTTTCAGCCCTGTATCTGAAGCATTTAAGGCACTTGCTCACTGTTAATCGAGACAGGTTTCTACCGCCTAAAGGCCAATATGTTTGTCTTATATGTGACAAAAGCAATTGTGGACCTGCATGTAAAAGATTCAAGTGTTGCATTAGAAATAAACGTTTAGTTAATATATGCTTACTACAGATTAAAATGGGATGTTTTACACTATAATCGTAGGGGGAGTTATCAAGCCTCCCGCCCACGCGAATAAGGTTTTGACTATCTATGAATGGAGTCAAAGGAAGCAATCTACTTTTGCGTGGCAATTTTTTACCAGATTTTAAAAGATTATATTCTTCAGGAAACATTTCAAGTTGTGAATAATGTATAATTAAGTTTAATGAATTTTGTAATTCTGTATTAGAAAGATTACCACGCAATTTTATTTTATTTTTTAAGTTGTAAATAAATCTTTGTACATATGAAAATATAGTTTGAATTTTGCTGAAGCTAGAATGATTTTCTAATAAGCTATGAATAAATGATGAATGAATGGTTATGTTTGAATTATGAGCAATGAATGAATGATTATTACCACTATCGCCACTAATGAAATGAGTTACTACTTCCGGCAAATCATGTTTCTCTGTGTTTGGCATTTTTGGCCATTCACTTTCATCATGAAGCAAAAAGGAGGGACCAGACCACCATAAAGGTGTGTTCTTAATAACGTCAGCCCGAAGACCGCGGGAAACAAGATCCGCCGGGTTGTCTTTCGACGGTACGTAGCTCCAGGTATGACCACATGTGCTCTCTTGAATCTCATTGACTCGATTTCTAACAAAAGGTTTTAATTGATTAGAAGGAGTAGAGAGCCAACCCAACACTATTGTAGAGTCACACCAGAATCTACAACTGTGAATTGGTATGGTAAGCGATTCTTGAACCTTAGTACACAGTCTTGCACCCAACAAAGCCCCACAAAGTTCAAGTCTAGGTATTGTCGTAGGTTTAATAGGTGCTATACGATTTTTAGAGACTAAAAGGTGCACGGTTATGACCCCTATACTATTACTGGAACGAATATACACACAAGCGCCATATGCCTTTTCAGACGCATCAGTAAAGACGTGTACTTCGTGTATAATGGAGTCTTCACACAATACCCAACGTGGTATTTTTAAGTTATTTAAACACGTAATTGTATTTTCGAATATAGACCAAAGGTTTTTAATTTCGATGGCTATTTCGTCATCCCAGTCATATTTTTCAAGCCAAAGACGTTGCATGACAATCTTTGCTTCGACAACGCATGGACCGACGAGGCCCAGTGGGTCAAAGATCTGACTAATGACGGAGAGGACATGACGTTTGGTGATTTTTGTTGAAGGCGTGATGTTAATGGAATAATTAAGTAAATCTGAATCACATAGCCAGTTAAGACCTAGGGTTTTAGATTGACAAGAATTAGAAGTTTGCTCAGAAAAATTCAAAATATTATTTGTATCATTACAATGAGTAATTTGCTTAAGAATATCTGGATGATTAGATCGCCATTTACGCAAATTAAATTTAGCAGATGAAAGAACTGACTGTACCTTTTTTGATGATTCAACAGTCTCGGCTATGGTATTCCCCCACTAAGAAAGTCGTCTATATAAAAATCTCGCCTTATGGCGCATTGGACGCGATGATCCTCCACGTCATCAGCCAGACTTACTAGACACTTCGTGGCTAAATAGGGAGCAGACGCGGTGCCGTAGGTAACTGTGTTTAAAGTATAAGTCTTAAGAGGTTCTGATGTATCATAACGGAAAATTATTTTTTGAAGACTTCTTTGATTAGGAGTGAGCTCTATGGCTCTGTACATTTTTTCAACGTCACCTGAGACCACATATTTATGTTGACGAAAACGTGTTAATATGCTAAACAGATCGTCTTGAACTACGGGGCCGACCATCTGAATGTCGTTAAGAGACACTCCCGTACTAGTAGGGGCTGATGCGTCGAATACTACGCGTAGTTTTGTAGTGGTACTACTGGTTCGAATGACTCCATGGTGTGGTATATAATGTTTAACCACTGAGTCTTCAGGTGAGGAAATACGATTAGAAAAGGTATCTAATGACATATGACCAAGCCGTTCATATTCACGCATGAACTCGTTGTATTTGAGTTTGAAGGAAGGATCACGCTCAAATCGCCGCTCTAGGGATAAAAACCGTTTTTTAGCGTTTTCATACGAATGACCTAGAGTGCTTGGATCCCCCTTTAATGGCATCGTAACAACAAACCCACCATCATTGTTTCGGACAGTGGTTTGTTCAAAGATTTGTTGACACATTCGTTCTTCTAGTGAATGCAAATGTTTTGAGGATACATTGTCAAGCTCCCAGAATTTACTTAAGTCTGGAGTGACACTGGAATGGTGGCAAAAATGAGAAAAAGATAAACTTTGGTTTAAAATACTACCTGAAACTAGCCATCCGAATTTAGTTTCGTATAATTTAGGTAGATTTTTTCCTAAGTCTATTGAGTTTTTGCCTAAGACATTCCAGAATATTTCAGCCCCTACCAGGATATCAACGACCGACGGAACGTTAAAGTTCGGGTCTGCTAATTTAAGACCTGAAGGAATAGGAACATGATTGATATGTATGAATGATGATGGTAAAAGCTTTGTTATTTCAGGCAAAATATGACACTCGATATCTACAGTAAAAGCGCAGCATAATGATTCTACTGTGAGGTGACAAGACTGCGTACTGGTGGATATATGATTATTTAAACCTGTTACCTTTGTGCTCGTACCGCCTAAAGACAAACCCAGTTTCTGCGATAAGCTCTGCGTTATAAAATTCGCCGTACTACCGTTGTCCAGCAATAGACGCACTGCGTACTTCTTACCCGTCGCGCTGATGACGTTCACCATAGCTGTGGACAGTAAAACATGCGCAGAAGTAGCAAGCTGTATAGAATTAGCTGAAAGCACAACATTTGACGCAGAAGGCGAAGGAAAAGGCGGTGAAATGAGAGCTGATTTAGGCTCAAAAGATGCTAAATGTAATAGAGTATTATGCTTT
Source organism: Hestina assimilis (assembly GCA_023373885.1). NCBI lineage: Eukaryota > Metazoa > Arthropoda > Insecta > Lepidoptera > Nymphalidae > Hestina > Hestina assimilis. The sequence continues at coordinate 7,648,734 of CM041747.1, read as the reverse complement.
GTTTTGCAATATTTACAATGCGAAAGCTTGCATTGTTTAGCAGAATGACCAAAGCGTAAGCAATTATGACAAACATTGTATTCATTGACTTTTTTGATGCGATTTTCTATAGATAAGTCTCTAAACGTTTCACATTTATATAACGAATGAGATTGGGAGCAAAGAGGACATTTATTTATGTAATTATTACAGTTTTTTAATTTTTTATTGGTTTGAGTGGTGTTTAAATTTGTGTGATTGTTGTGTGAAGTAATATTATTTGAGTTAGTGTTTTGCTTGATGTCTGATTCAACAGATTCTAACCAGTCTGCTTTCTTAGTTAAAAATAGACAAAATTGTTTTAAGGTAGGATCATCTTTAATGGTAAGATTCCTGTGTTCTTCCCAGTCACGACTAGTAGTGTAATCTAATTTTTTAACTAAAATGTATAAAAGTAATGTGTCCCAATATTGTACGGGCTGCTTAAGTTTTGTTAAAGCTCTAATGTTTTTGTTTACAATGTCTACTAAATTTCTGATAGGAATACTTGATTGCTTTACTATCGGCTCGATATCAAAAAATGCTTGAATATGATTATTTATAAGAATACGGTTGTTGTTGTATCTTTCACATAGCAAGTCCCAAGCAATTGCGTAATGGTCACCCTTAAAATCAATATTTTCTATGATAAGAGCTGCATTTCCATGCAATGAGGCTCGCAAGTAATGAAATTTTGTAATGTCGTTAATGCAATTATTGTCATGAACAAGCGACGTAAATGTTTCTCTAAATTCAAGCCAGCATTGGTAGTTCCCATCGAAATGAGGCAAATTAATTTTTGGCAAGCGAACAAAATCAGAATTACGTGCACCTGAGTCAGCATCTCTGAAGCCCGCGTCCGACCCAGCACCGTTGGACGAAGAACCGAGCAGGCTGCGCGTGAGTGCCACGAGGTTGAAGAACAGGCGGTCAAAGTCCTCACGCTCAGTTAACGCAGACTCGTCATCGTCGGCAAGCACTTCGATCTGGGTCTGTAAATCGTCGAAAACATCATAGAGGGTCTCGAATTTTATCAAACGCTCTTGTAAGTCTGAACGTTGTAATGCAGAAATCTCAGGGCTACTTTTAATTAAATTTAAATAATTACTGAAAACTGTAACCTTTGATTTAATTGAGCTACGTTTTTAATCAATGTTTTAAAACTATCTGCCATTTTAAATAAACAAATCAAACAATAAATACGTATATAAAAAGGAATGAATAAAAAATGAAACAGCTGTGCGAGAACAAAAGATAAGCCGAGCGCGTGGTCAAGCGCTTCAAGGTCAGCAGGGACACAACTATATTATTACGTTAAACCTTGTTATTGGCAATAGTAATAAAGTAATAAAAGAATGATGTAAAAGGATTTAACAGTAATAAATAATTTGAAAAAATTAACACTTTCTTAACAAAGACGGGAAAAAAATTAAAATTATTTTTTCGGCATAAAAAGAAAAAAGGAATTAAAATAATTGGAACGACTCACTCAAATACTGTAACAATACTCCCTTGGTTGACTTCAGCCTCCTTTGATGACGCTGCTTGCAGATACGGCAACGATTTCTTTTCAAAAATCTGCTTGTCACGGTCAATGTCCAACGGCTGTCGACCGATGACGTCGAAGTTTTAAATTTCTTCTTCAAGAACCGGCGTATTGTAGACCGATCGAAGGACCATATGTTTAGGCCTTAAGTGGACTTTAAATTAATATTAAATGAAATGCAGTGGACTGTATAAACGATATATTTATGACGAATTCAATGTAAAAACGAAATGTCCGTATGCTAGCGCGCAGGTAGGCCAAGTGTCGGTCGCCGCTGTGTTGCGCCCGTGCAGCCGGGTCGAGCCCCCGCCCGCGCCGGCGCATGCGCCGCGCGAACGGAGAGGAGGAGCGCCAACACACTAAAGTTTCAACTTGGACCGAATTCGACGAGTTGGAACGTTTTCGTTGTTTTCAAAGAATAAATCGTATCTACTTTTAGGAGCTACAGAAGTTAACCAATAATATTTTATTAAACGTGCTTTATAACACACGGACACGTAAACAGTAGCTGTTCCAAAGCCTGTGTCACAATTATATTTCCTTAAGATGACTAATATCACTTTTGCAAGCCTACGAGATATTACCATTTTATGGGAGAAAAAAGTAAGAAAATGAGGTATTTAAATTATGTGCATAAAACGTACCCACCTACTTCATTTTTTTTTGGGAAATGAAAAATATTACAAACATTTAAATATATTTTATACATAAATATAGCTATAATTATGTATAATTTTACCATTGGAAATTTTCGCTTCATTTGCACAAATAAAAGCCATTAATCTAAGAATTGAATTGGAAATTTTGTATTTCTTAAGACGACTTCATTTGAGCATTAGATAACGGTAACGATTGAAAGACAATTTTATTGAACAGTATTTATGTAAAATTTTAGTAATAATTTTGAGCAGAATATTTAAAATAAAATACAATGTATAATACTTTGGGAACAAAATCACAATGAGCTTGATGATTTGGTAAATATTAATTTATCTTTGTTAAAAGTTACAATGTTATGAATACCGCATAAATTAATTTAAACTTTTCGTTGTTTCAAACAAGCCGGTTTGAAAACTTTAGGAGGTACCTGGATTAAGAATTTATTAAAATTGATTTTCATGATCAGATTACTACTACAGATTAGATGTATAATATAGATGTCATTATCTTAACTCACTTTGAATAGAAAATATACTCATAAAAAGTTTACAGAAGTATTCATGAAACTTATTCACTCATATTCTTATTTAGACATGACATTTTGTTATGATTTCTCTCCTTTCCTATTTCACTCTCCCCTTTCCTAATAAAAAGTCTATCGACTTTTCTTTGTGTACTTAATAAAAGTATGTATCCAGAACATTTTAGGTAATAACGTAACCATTTCATATGAGAAAATTAGAGTTTCCATTTGCTTACAAAGTTGAATATGCGAAAATCATGTTCACGCATTATAATTTATCAAAGTGACAATAATGGTCATAATGATGTTCTTTCGTCAAAGTATTTTTATTAATATTTAAAATTATTTCGTTACCAAATAAAGCCTGATGTTTTTGATCTTTATATGATAAATTTTTATATTGTTAGCAGAAGCTAAAGCCCACGGTTTCAGCCGTTTTGGAACACATACGGCAAAGAGCGACGCAGATTGGCAAACAAGCATACGGCCCACCTGATGGTAAGTGGTTGCCGTAGCCTATGAGCGCTTGCAGCACCATTAGGAGGCGCCACTCACGCGTTGCCAACGTCGAGATATTAGTTCTTAAATCTCATCTGCCCAGTAATTTCACTAGCGTACAGTGCCCTTCCAACCGGAACACAGTAATGCCTAAGCATTACTATTTGGCGGCAGAATATTGGACACTGCGGTGGTACCTACCTAGCCGGCCTCTTGTAACAAAAGACCTACCACCAGTGTGACTGATTGCACTGGTGGAATAATCTCTGCTGTGACAGAGGTAATCCCAACAGCGGGCGATGGGGTCGTCACATCCCGACGCCGATATTGACAAGTATAAACAAATTTGGATAAAATGTATGTAAGACCAAATAATTTTTTTATGATGACATTACGTTTAAACCTTTATATACAATATATAAATTAAAAACCAAAATTTATGAAATTTATCATTTATTAATTACAAATTTAGTTAAGGTCTTTATAAATATATATAATACATTAGAACTGCTTATAAATATATATAATATCGGTACTACCATTAGTATTTCTGCCAACTGTCAATACGAATCTGTCCAGTTCGCTAGCCGCGTTCACACTGTCGATTTTAATTAGCAATAGTTCATTGCGACTGGAATTACCGTTATATTTAGCATCGCTTGCATAATCAGAATTAGAGGATTGCTAAGATAGGCTTTTGAACTGTTGATTTTTATAGTACTAAATTAAAAAAAATTGGTAAGGTACGTGGAAATCCACCAATTGTTTTGTGATGAATTGATGGATTAATTTTTTTTTCTCCAATGAAAAACTTATTCCACATTTTGTTGACCTTATTAAGGGTCTTATTAATGTTTTTACTCTTCTTTACATACAGTAAAAATATGTTACTAACAGACTTCCCTTACATAAAGATAACAATAAAAAACGTACATAACAAAGCTGTCTGCTTATTACGCTTACCAGCCCTTACCATACTATAAGTGATTCAAATAAACGATGTTTCACCAGAATTCAAGTTAATACCTATATTTGACTACACGAATAAATAGTCTGTCCATGAAAAGTAGACCGCCGTACTCATTCAACTAATAGACCTTTCAAATTTACGTTGCGGTAGTGGTATGAAAAGCGGTTGCGGTAGTGATTGACGACGGTTGTGGCATGCTGTTCGTGAGCCTATTTTCTCTGGTGTCTCCCATGTTCACGTGCTCTCATATGAGACTGATAGCCGGGTGCGCTCACTGATTGGTAAACGATCGGTGGGTTAAGCAACTTTCGGCGTAGTCAGTCACTAGATGGATCACATAGTGGAATTTGAACTGAGCGTCTCCGTGCTTCGGAGGGCACTTAAAAAGTCAGTCCCGGTTGTTACCAATTTAACAATAATCGAAATGTCAAGTCAGAGGCCCATATTGGTGACCTGAATAACCGACACTAGGTTGTTCTCTAACCACTCGATAAGAAGAAGAAGAACGACGCTGTGGTGCAGAGGTAGCGAACCTGCCTTAAGCGCCACAGATTGCGGGTTCGATTCCCGCTCGGAGCATAATATGTTTGTATTGACCATGCAAGCATATTTTCCGGTCTGGGTGTATTTGTCCTTGTCATTGTAAATGTTTCCGGACCCCCGATACAGGATATTACTATCCTAATGGGGGCCGTTGAGTGTGCAACGTTTATTTATTTATTTATGTCATTAACTGAAAAAATGATTAAAATCGATCCAGTAGTTTTGATTTATTCATTACTGCCCGTGGCCCGCACGCGTTAAATGTAATTATTTACGACATCACATTAGAAACCTCAAAAAAAATTTTTTTCTCCACTATTTAATAGATGTTATTATACATAGAAACCTTCCACTTCAATCACTCTATCTATTACAAATAACCGCATCAAAATCCGTTGCGTAGTTTTAAAGATTTAAGCATACATAGGGACTGAGAAAGCGACTTTGTTTTATACTATGTAGTGGTATAGGATGATAGGATAGTAATCCTAATTGAATGTGTACCGTTTATATAAAAAAAAAACAGATATTTATTTGGCTTCTATTGCTCCCTATAATATGTCTAGTCTTAGCTATTATTGAGTTACAATTTCATTATAATATCTTTATAGATTTCTATGGCGTTGTGGGTAGCGAGTCTGCCTTGAGTCTCGACGGTTGCGGGTTCGATTCCCGTTCGGGCAGATGTTTGTTAAAATTTCTGTCTCGTTCTGGGCGTTTGTCCGTGTGGGTCTCCCAGCCGTGCCTTGGTGAGCACGTTAAGCTGTCGGTCCCGGTTATTATTAATAACATCTGATAATAATCGTTAACTCTTGATAAATAAATTGCTCTTTTCCAATGAGTTACTGGTTCGCCCTTAGGGTTGCGGAGGTCAGATGGCAATCGCTCTGTGTAAAAACTAGTAACCTGTCAAATCCGGATAAGAGTAATAAGCAGACCCTTGGTACATAAAAATATAGGGAATAATATAATAATAGGATGAAGAAGATGTTTATAGATTTCTAATCACTATTTATTTCATTCAGAAAATATACTTCATAACAGAGAATGGGCAGCGGTAATCGCCTAACATTAATTGAGCCTCATGAACGCTTGACCTCTCTAACGTAAAAAAAATAAGGAACAACGACAATCCTTTAAATATTCGACTAGAAATTAAAAATACATACAATAATAAACAAAACTGCTAACTAGATTTGCCACCATTTTCAGTTTCTCAAAAACTAATCCAATACCTTTGTAATTAACAATCTTCATCTGAAAATTTAAAGTAAAGTGATACGGACACAACATGTGCAAAATAGTGTGAAGAAATATAATATGCTTCCTTAAACTTGAACGAATTTAGCACAGGAAACGCTGAGTTATTGGAATACTGTAATTTCACTAAGAAAATTTATACGTAATAAAACACATGCGCGTAGTCGAGCGTATTGTGAAAACTACTACCATTGGGAAGATGAATTTAGTTTTATTAAGAAAATAACCATAAGGTTGTCAGCTACTGTTTCTTACTATAAATATTATAGCTGAGAGTTGACGAATTTCACCAGTTTGTACATTTCAGTTTTTGTGAAAAAAAAATTACATCGTGCTAAAAATAAAATAAATTTTTATTTTTTTTAAAAATCCTACTAATAATAAATGTGTAAGTTTGTGTTTTGATGGTTGGATGCTCGTTTCTCAATCACGCAAAAACGGCTAAATGGATTGGGATGAAATTTGACACAGATATAGATTATTACCGGGATTAAAACATAGGGCACTTTACACAGGAAAAATCTTAAGTTCTCGTTGGAGTTTTAAAAATCGTACTGCAAGGAGTATCCTCCTGGAATTATGTTTGGATATTTATCTATATCTGGATTAACCCACATGATACTTTTTATCCCGGAAAAAGTTCGGTTCCTGTGGGTTTATCAAAAAAATGCTACAGAACAATTGAAATACGGTATAGATATGTCATATTTTCCCGGCGGCGGGACGTGACGACCCCATCGCCCGCTGTTGGGATAACCTCGAGATTATTCCACCAGTGCAATCAGTCACACTGGTGGTAGGTCTTTTGTTGCAAGAGGCCGGCTAGGTAGGTACCACCGCAGTGTCAAATATTCTGCCGCCAAATAGTATTGCTTAGGCACTACTGTGTTCCGGTTTGAAGGGTAGTGTACGCTAGTGAAATTACTGAGCAGAGGAGATTTAAGAACTAATATCTTGAGGTTGGCAACGCGAGAGTGGCACCTACTAATGGTGCTGCAAGCGCTCATAGGCTACGGTGCCCGCTAGTAACATTAAAAAAAATATATTTATAAATTATTAATTTCTCTTTGCAGCCAATTCAAAGGTCACCTTGGACGAAGTCACGAGAAGATTCTAGTAACAAATAAAAGAGAATGTCCGTCTTTTTTTGACGACCTTGTGGCACAGCGGTAGCGAACCTGTCTTAAACGCCACAGGTCGCGGGTTCGATTCCCGCTCGGAGCAGATGTTTGTATTGAGCATGCAGGCATGTTTTCCGGTCTGGGTGTGTTTGTCCTTGTCATTGTGTATGTTTCCGGACCCGCGACACAGGATATAACTATCCTAAGGGGGCCATTGAGTGTGTAGCGTTTATTTATTTATTTTTGTCGGTTTGTGCACATGCCACGTTTATACGTAAATTTTTGTTGCATATTTGTTTCGCCTTATTCTAGTAACAATGCATTGAATAACAAACGTCTACCATTACGTATTCAAATACGAATCGCATCAAAAAACCTCTCGATAGTTTTGTGATTCAAGAGAAAATGTGAAATGTTTTTCTTGTACCGTTTATCGCAGCTCTTGTGTGTGACAATATCGGATAGTATTTGATCTAGAATAATGGTGCATTGAGGCATTACTACTGTATATTATGTCCCAATAAAATTGGGAGTCTGCTGTTTACCACTTTTGTTTCTTTCATGACGGCTAGTTTCAATATGGTCTGCCTGATGGTAAGCAGTTCCCGTAATCTATGAACGCTTGCGTATCTGTACTGTTTTCTACGTTGAAATTAATGAAAAGTTACCATAACCTGGTCCGATATGAGAAGTATTAAATATAATAATTAAACATATATAGCTATACACTCAGAGGCCCCCATTAGGTTGATATCCTGTATCGAGGTCCGGAAACACAGAAGAACGAGAACATACTTATTTTAAAAAATATGCTCTGAACGGGAATCGAACCTTCGACCTATGGGACCTATATGAAACTAAAATTGACAAAGAGATGTTCTGAAAATGTAGTCTGCGATTTTGTGTTATCGAAACAACGTATAGATTACCAGTACAATGAATCGCATGTTACAAGAGGACGAGCATTGAACAATATATCGTTCCATTGATGTTTTAATATGAGAAGCGATATCGAGTCCTTTGACGCTTCTGAAAGAGTCTTCACGCAGTCTTTTGCATTTTGGTTTCAATTTTATGAAATCAAATTTTCTTTACTTACTCCAGAATTCAAGTTAAATGTTATGGCAGATTAAGTAAAAATTTTAATAACGAATAAAAATAAATAAATAAACGCTACACACTCAACGACCCCCTTTAGAATGATGATATCCTGTGCCGAGGGTTCAGAAACACATACAAGGATAAACACATCCAGATCGGAACATATGCCTGCATGGTCAATATAAACATATGCTCCGAGTGGGAATCGAACTCAGGACCTGTTGCGTTTAAGGCAGGTTCACTACTGCTACGCCACAACGTCGTCAAATTAAACAGAATCAGCTAAGTAACAACAGAAATTAATTGTGAATTGAATATAAATCCTATACATAAATGGACGCAAATAAGCAATAGCATGTCAACCCACAAAATTGAAAAAACTGAGTTATATTTGCAGAAGTGTTGGTAAATGGCTGAAGAACATTTTTCTTTAATATTTGTAGGATTTTAAGCTTTAAAACTTCTAAAAAAGCCATTTTTTCAACAATTTATGTATTTTAAATAAATGTTTTGGGTTATATTATATACGAAATATGCAGTTTGTATACTTATTTTTTGTGAAAATAAGTAAAATAACTTACATAAATCTGAAATTGCCTAAAACTTGACCAATACATAAAAAAAATCATATAAATGAAGTTTTTCAAAATTTTGAAAAACGCGTTTTTCTCGAAATGACATTCGTGTGGTACATGGTATTGCTTATTTGCGTCCAAATATCTAGTTGGTTATTACTAGTTTGAATGAAAACAATTACTCATCGTATTCTATCGTCGGTATCCCTAGCAGGTGCTTTGAAGAGAAGTGTAATTATAATTAACAAAATGGTCTGTGGCTTAATAACATATAATCTTTGGTAGGATTGTCTTTCAAACGTGCTAATAATATTGAGTACGGCAACTAGCTGGATAAAAGCAATTGAATATTCTTTTTTTATAACGCATATTTGAACGCAAATAAGCAATACCATGTCAACCCACAAAATTGAAAAAACTGAGTTATATATGCAGAAGTGTTGGTAAATGGTTGAAAAACATTTTTCTTTAATATTTGTAGGGTTTTATGCTTTAAAACTTCTAAAAAAGCCATTTTTAACCATGCAATTTATGTATTATGTTAAACGTTTTGGGTTATATTATATGCGAAATATGCAGTTTATATATTATTTTTTGTGAAAATAAGTAAAATAACTTACATAAATCTGAAATTTACCAAAACTTGACCTATACATAAAAAAAATCACATACAGCAAGTTGTTAAAAATTTTCAAACGCGTTTTTCTCGAAATGACATTCATGTGGGTTGACATGGTACTGCTTATTTGGGTCCATTTGTGATATTAGTAAGATCCATATAAACATCTGCTTCGAGCGGGAACCGAACCTGCAATGCATCAATGCGTGAAGCTCATATTTTAACTTTCCTTTATGTTCCTTTTCCATCGCACAAAATAAAGGGAAGTCCACTAGAGTAACGATATACGTCTCAATAGCTCAACGGTAGAACGGCTGACTTCACTCCCTTAACGCGAGAGTCGAGGGTTCGATCCTGAACCCTTCGGGCTATTGTCGTACCCACTCCTAATGCAAGCTCGAGCTTATTTGGAGGAGCTAGGATTGCTAATGTTCTTTTAAAAAAATAAATAAATACATAATATTATGTTTGCACTTCAAATATAGGTAATACTTTATAAACGCCCCTGAGCTGTTTCATAAAGGTACATCAAATGAACAACCCTGAAATAATATAAATGTAATTAATTGAATTTGGGATGAATGTAATCTTTGTTTCTCGAATTCATTTTCCGTAAATGTATGCTCGCTAAATAATTAAGATTCACAAGCTTAGTTAATGAAAACGTAAGAAGAACTGACTCATTATATGTAAAATAATAAACGCTACACGCTCAACGGCATTAGGATAGTTATATCCTGTATCGGGGTCCGGAAACATACACAATGACCAGACCGGAAAACATACCTGTATGGTCAATACAAACATATATTCCGGGGAAACGAACCTGCGACTAGTGGCGCTTAAGGCAACTTCGCTGCCGCTGGGCCACAACGTCATCACAATTTAACTTTTAAAATTTATTGACTTTTAACGTCGTGATATAACGGAAATTTAATTCATAATTTAAATATTTCTCATTTTAAACTTTTACTACATCTACAATATTTTATCTCACTTCATTGACACAATGGATATATTATATAAATTAATCATATATTACAACAATTTATTTAAGTCTTAGTAATAGATTATGTCCTTCTACGAACTTGTTTAGGTAAAAAATAAAATAAAAAGTTAGGAAAATCAAGACTTTAAAAATTCTTTTTCACTCCAACGTTCGAAGGAGTTCAGTATAATATGTTTAGCTAAGAATTGATCAAGACATTTAAGAGGAGATAAACATAATGATTAAATGAAATACGAGCATTAGGATCGATCAGATATAGATTAAAAATGTTTAATATATGTATTATTAAGGGAGGAAAAGGTAACAAAATGATTAATTAATTTTGACTTTTAGGTAAAATGTTGTCTCGATATTTCGTACATCATATCAAAGAATTTTTACCTATTGCAAATAGATATGCGAATCAAAATAAGATAAAGATCGCTTTTCGAACAATTCAATACTACAAAACGAGCTTGACGAACTGTGATTTACAAACACGTATGGCATTCTGTGTGCCCTCAACTCAGGTGGGTCTAACAAAGCGTAGCTAAGGTTTCCCTATATGTTCGAGCAAGAGACAAGAACTGTCTGAAAATCTGTTCTATACATCTGTCCGTTTTAGACATGACAGCCGAACTGAAGACAAAGGCACAATAAGGATTTTAGAAGCTCAATTTTGATTATTTAATTAATTTTATTTATTTATTTATTCACCAAACAGCATACAGTTAAATACATATTACACACATAGGTAATAATGGTACTAAGGATAACTTATCTCTATCAAGAGATTTCTGTCAGAAATTCCATGAGAATTTGAGGCCATATGTAAAATTATAAATACCTTGCATTGAATTAAATAGTTTGTTCCAGAAAACCCAGAAAGCTGTTTGTCATTAAATGTAAACAGCTGCTAAGGCACGTTTGTAAAATAAAATAAGCGTAAATATGAAATAAGTGCCTACATAGAGGACAAATAACCTTTACATTTAGATGGTTACTCTCGATGAATCAAAGAACAGAAAGGACAGAGGGTACGCTTATATTCATCGAAAAGAAACAATACGACTATTTCACTTCGATGTGCTAAGGTGAGGACGACTTCCTTAATTCGGTTCATTAGTGTCGAAAACAGCAAGCCTCTGCTATAAATGTTGCAGTTATATATATGTGAGAATTTGATTTATTTATCATGTTACAATAAAGACGAAAAAGGTATGTATAGTCTAATATAAAGATTCTCGAGATATTGGTTCTTAAATCTCTGTTAGCCAGTATTTTCACTAGCTACAGTGTCCTTCGAAATTCGAACACTTGCATTTTACTTTGCATTGAACCAGTTAATTGAGATTGCATACCTTTACCTACTCTTATTATGGTAGAAAATAAAACTAAAATTCTTAAATTTTAATTGCATGAAAGTAGCAAGATATAAATAATATATTTACATACATAAGTTTGTAACGCATGAAATGTTTCTTTGATATACAAACTGTTTGATCTACCAACGACAATTTCGCACGTCAAAACGTAGATTGTAATAAGCATATTTTCACATAATTATACCATGTAGCTACCTCTGCACGACTTATCTTTATAATATGAAACATTATATCATAACATCAAAAAGACTACAAAGACATACTTTAGTCATCAAACTGAATTATCTAAATGAAGGCTTCTGTTTAGTACTCGTATTTACACTCATGATGATTTATGACGGAAATTTCTTTATTGGGAAGTATTAAATAATATTTCAAATACATTTTTAAAGATACATTTCATTTTTAGGCGTCGGGATGTGACGACCCCATCGCCCGCTGTTGGGATAACCTCTGTCACAACAGAGATTATTCCACCAGTGCAATCAGTCACACTGGTGGTAGGTCTTTTGTTGCAAGAGGCCGGCTAGGTAGGTACCACCGCAGTGTCCAATATTCTACCGCCAAATAGTAGTGCTTAGGCACTACTGTGTTCCGGTTTGAAGGGCACTGTACGCTAGTGAAATTACTGGGCGAACGAGATTTAAGAACTAATATCTCGAGGTTGGCAACGCGCGAGTGGCACCTACTAATGGTGCTGCAAGCGCTCATAGGCTGCGGCAGCCACTTACCATCAGGTGGGCCGTATGCTTGTTTGCCAACTTCAAAAATAAAAAAAAAATTTTCAACAGGCAGTTTCTGTGTCCATCCTGTCATACTTTTACTATAAATCCTATGAAGCTGAAGGGAGTTTTGACAGAGTTATGTTTTTTACTAAATAAATTAAATATCAATAAAATGTGCTTTTTGTGTATGTATTTTAGGATTTGTAGCTAAAAGACCATTAAGAGCCAATATATAAGTTAATTAACAGGTCATCAATAGAAAGTTTCATTCTTAACCGTTCTTAAACATATAAATACAACTCTGTTGGAATAAATAAAATAGGATTCCTGTGGGTTCAGTTCGAAGTTTCACTGTTTAAAAATCTAACCAACCTGAAGCTTACTAAGCTCTTAGTGCTGTCAACTCAGATTCGTAACTTGTTACTATTTTGCGTACTTGCTGGTATTTCTCAAAGGAATATTGCTGTGCAATTTCTTAGGATTTGAGACTTTGGAATGTAAGTGTATTTTGTTGTATTGTAATGTTTACCTCTTAGTATCTCATTTTTGTTTGCTACAAGTGGTTCTAGGGTACGATCATCACTCCATCAAATCGGTCTTACGCTTGTTTGCCACAATCGTAGCACAAAATAAAAAAAATATTACTCTACATATTTATATACTGCGAAAGTATTATGTACTGGAGTACATAAACTTGACTTGAGGGCTGACGGATAAAAACCCATTTCAATTCAAGGTTATTACATTCTACATTAACTACAAAAAAAAAAATAGGACCACGACTCCATTTATTTCTTCATTGTCCTTGTAACACGAATCATATAAAGGATTTTACTACAAAAAGTAAAGTACTTAAAAAACTATCTAAAATATTACTTTCGTGCAAATGTGTTTTTTATTTACATATATTATATTTCCTTATGGTACTAGCAAGCTAGCTTGGCAAGCAAGCAAGCAAACATAGCGGGCTACTGATGGTAACGGGTTACCGTAGACTAAGAGCGTTTCAATGGTGGCGTCTTACGATGCTGCTGGCGTTCCTGTCCCAAGCCCTCACGCCCAGGCTTTAAATAAGGCGTCGTACCCTTAGGTCGTGGGTGCACAGGGTGGGGTCACCCGTGTGCCCATCGCACGGCCTAGAGGAAGACGGCGGTCGGGGTGGCACCGACTGTCGTGCTGCTCGCCAGCACGAGGCGGCGCGGGGGACAATGCCATCAGTTCCCCCAGGGTGAGGGCAACACCATCAGCTCTCCCGGGAAGGGCCCATTTGGGCGATGTGCTTGAGAGGCCCCGGAGTGCGTTCCACAGGAGTTCCCGGAGCCTCTCACTCGCACTGAGGTCGGCCACCGAGGAGGTTTTAGTGGGACGCCATGGTTAAACATGGAACCCCACATAACCCGGTTCTCTTTCCCAGGAGGCCGGGTATCTGGTTGCAGATTTCCTCCCCGTAAACAAAAAAAAAAAAAAAAAAAAAGACTAAGAGCGTTTACAACACCATTTGTAGGTGTCACTCTAGATTTCCCAATCTCGAGATATTTGTTCTTAAATCTCTTTTGCCCAGTAATTTCACTAGCCTACAATGCCCTTCAAACCGAAACAGTAATGCCAAAGACACTACTGCTTTGAAGTAGAGTTTGAGTATTTAACAATGTGGTGGTACCTACCTAGCGGGTCTCTTGGAACAAAAGACCTACCACCTGTGTGACTATAACTAAAACACCAGTGTGACTATAACAGTCTGTATATAAGCCAATCCAGTCCAAATTGAATCAATAGTCCCACTTATTAAATAATTCAAATACCTGTATCATACATTATCGATAATTGAGATCAGCGGAGTAAGTTATTACAGTTTTCGTTTTATCTCGACCTTGGTAGTTGCTACGCAATTTAGAGGTAAAATTTCCGACACACGTGTATTTCAGTAAATTTGAACCGGTCACTATCGAAAACTCAAAAGAAAACACACAACGAGTAGTTTATTTATTTAACGGTCACCAACAAAGCACGCACCAACAAAATTAATAAAATTATTTAAATTAATGTAAAATTTAAACGGCTAAAACTCGAGGACTAATTCTAGACACATCGGTACCTAAACCGATTAAACGTGAGTTTTAGCGTTTAAATTTTACATTATGTTAAATAATGTTTCACGATAGTCTTAGTAATTTTATTAAAACTTTATGTGTATTTAAAAAAACATTGATTTTATTATTTACTTTATGCTTAGTAAAATATGTCTTTTTCTGCGTTATATAAGTATGTACGCCTAATAATATAGTGATAATTAAAGTTGAGACATTATAGCCACTGTTAATAGACATCGATAAGATAATCAACCACACAGAATTAATTTGATGATGATAGTTTAATTTAACTTTTTAGTTTTATACTTAAAATTGCATGTAATATTATGTATTAAAAATATTTTTCAGAGTATAGAAGACTGTATTAAAATACTTACTGAAAAGTGAAAAACAAGCGTTATAGTATTTGAACTTGACTTAATAATAATTAATTATGAATAAAATATTAAAAGTATTTACTTTTATAATTTAAGAAATACTTTAATTTTGAAACAAAAGTTAATGACATGCAATTTTTTCTATTTCATTTTATTGACAACATTTTCATCAAACTAACATGAAAATAATGTTTAATCAATGAATTCAAGAGTATATAAATTGCCTTGGAAATCAATAATCACTGCTAGAGGCTATATCAATTTACTTGCAATCACGATAATCATAACGTCAACAAATTGTGCCCGTAAATGCTTTAGGGGTGAAATTTTAATCTTAAATTTTGGTCGAAAGATATGAAATAAATATAAAATGTTAAACATTTCTAGATATTCAATTTCGATAAATCATTTTACAAATATAAAAGTCTAAGCCGCAATTTATAATAAAATGGGCATTATAAAACTGTAAATTAATTAAATGTAAAATATTTGGAACCCACTCATAATAGATGGCCGATGTGTCTTTTAAAAATGAATGTTATTCTTTAAGCATTTTAATAAACTACGTTATGACAACGCCACTGTTTGTTAAGTTTTTCTTTACATCCACAAAATATCGTTCTAATATCCATTACTGTCAAACGTTTTAATAAATTTAAATTTTTTCAATTGATATATTGAAATCAGATTTCTCAAAAATCTAAAATAGAACCAAAAACAACATGCTGTTAGCGTAAACTTCCCTAAGATATAAACAATTCAATGCTACTTGCGAGACAAGGGATGTCGCCATTAATGTAAATTTGTCTTCTCCGCTTAATGTCGCCTATCTCTCACGAGCCCACAAATCCCGGGTGTTTGAGTATCTGGATTGAAAAGAAACGGAGGTAATATATTAGTCCTATTTAAGGTGACATTATTGTATGAATAAACATGGTCCTGTATACATATATATATCTTTTTTTTATGTTACTAAATTGGCAAACAAGCATACGGCCCACATGATGGTAAGCGGTTGCCTTAGCGTATGAGCGCTTGCAATACCATTACCAGGTGCCACTCACGCGTTGCCAACCTCGAGATATGGGTTGTCAAATTTCCTGTGCCCAGTAATGTCACTAGTGTACACTGTACAGTGCCCTTCGAACCGGAACACAGTAATCCCTAAGGCACTATTGCTTGGCGGTAGAATATTTGACACTGCGGTAGTACCTATCTAGCCGGCTAATTGCAACAAAAGACCTACCACTGGTGTGACTTATCCCAACAGCGGGCGATGGTGTCACGTCTTCATTAATAATATGTATAGAATGCCTTGTTAATTCATTAAATTCTTTAGCGAAGTCACGGCTATAGCCTCTATAAAGCTTGCTCTTTAAGTAAGATTGTCTTTTAGATTATAAATAGAATAAATATAAGTTTTTTATTGTACCGGAGGCTTTAAATGGAAATCTATACTTAATGAGAAAACTCTAATAAAATATGCTTATAAATTAATGTTATAGTGTTTTGTTATTGTGATTAATAAGAACAATAAGCTTATAGCTCGGTTAGCTTCAGCATCATTACGGCTGCATTTATGACAATACAGTTATATAGCGTATAAATGGGTTAAACGTTTTATTATTATTTTTAAACAGGTCATGTTCTATATAGCGTAGATAAGGTCGAACTGAGTTTATTGATAGAACAGATTATTCGCAGTTTTCATCCCCCTCTTTAAACCCCTACAACCCTTGTTGCATTAAAAAGTAGCCTAAGACCGTTCTCAAGCTCTAGACAATCTGTGTACCAAATTGACAAACAAACCGACAGAAAGAAAAAGTTACTTTCGAATTTATAATTTTAAGTAAGGATTTTTTTTATCACGGTTGACGCCACACAAGTTTACGGCTCGCCACATGGTAAGCAGTCATCGCAATTTATGAACGCTTGCGATATATGAAATATCACAATAGCAATACTAACCCTAGGTATAGGTGTAGAGAGAACAGTACCTACTGTTACGTTATGCCGATTTTTGGGAGTGGGTAGTACTTCCCAGGTCGAGCCGATCTTTAGTTCTGTGAGGGACACGGGCCTATTACTACTTAATATTACATAATATCCTTATACACTGAAATAAGGCTATTTCATTCATTTTGTAATAAAAATGCGATGGTTGGTTATGTAAATAATATGTATACTTAGTAAAGCAATTTTTGTTTCTGTTTGTGGCAAGAACGATCGGCTCGACTAAGGTTACACAGAATATTTGGGCTTGTGAAGTCTAAATACTTCTTTTCATGGTTACGCGTCAGGTGTGAACATCATGTCAAGGTCAGTAGAGCCACGAGCAATACACATCAGAGAAAAAGGTTTTAGAGTGAAATTGTGAATACAATTTACAGTAATTGTTTTTCATAAGGCGGACCTTATTTATCTTGGCGAATTTTGGTGATATAAAAGAATAAAGGATTATATTTATTATTTATACACAAAACATTAAAAAAATCTAAAACCAGTTGTGACAATATTTTAAAATCCAATTACAGGTCCAACAATAGCTCCAAGTAAAACATTTAACGTTTTTGATAAAAGAAATCGAAAAATAAATATACTATCTTTTATCGGAATCGGGCTTCTACCTTCGATGTCTTCCGTTGCTCCATTATTTTGGCTGCGGAGAAATTGGCCCGCTAATGTACCCATTGTCCGCGTTTCTAGGCTGAACCTTTTAGAAATAGCGAACATTTTGTTTCGATAGTTGAAGCGAGGTTTAACTTTTAACGATTTAAACTTTACGTGGATTAAGGCTTTATGTGGGATTCAAATATATTATTTTATTTCATTGAATTCACATTATACAACTATGTTTTTAGTAATATTATTTTCGATGTATTTTTCATAATTACCCATAACGAAATTCAATTTGTCACTTCAATATAATCTTTTTTGTACCCTTTTTTCCTTTAAATACGGCGCTACGGTGGTTTTTATGAAATAGGAATCTTAATGATTTTGTTTGAAAATAATATTTTGCCTAATTTCGTCCTATAAAAGTAACGCTAAATCAAATATAAATCAATGATGATATTACGCCTCTATAGTTCAACAGTAGAAGGGACTCTGTTAACGCGAGAGGTGCAAGTTCGATCATGACCCTCTTGGGGTATTGTTTTACAATAGCCTTGGTTCATTTGGAATAACAATATTAATAATGATTAAAAAAACATTGCTAATATATCCTCATAAATATACAATTTAATTAGCTCAAAAGGTACTTATTATCTTTTAGTTTATTCATGCACTTAATAATTGCCGAAAACTTATGACTTATAAAACTTCTTTACCAAAACGTTAGATGTAGCGTATCGGATATCAACAACTTTTAAGATTTATTGTCTTATTGACGCTGATTTATTACAGAAATATGAATTTGATAAATGGAAGTTTTTTTATTATCTATTTCACGATGACAGCTTTGAACGCATAATGTAAAGTATTGTCGGCGTAGATTGCCGATATCTCCAGTTCAAAGTCTGTATACTGTAAAACTTGACACATTTTTTTATCAATTTTTTAGCTCTTATATTTACTCTCTCTAGGCTTATTCACTCTACAATATAATAATGATGTTTTTTTCTTTTACAAATATGTCTTTAAAATAAAGAAGATACAGAATCTGTCATATTTCATACAAACATTTTAAATCCATACGTGAGCCCACAAGAGTTATTTAGTGTCAATAAATTCTAAATGTTCATAAAATAATCGAATCTTTCCAACTCTTACCATTGTGACGATCTCAATATTACACTTTATTTAAATCTCTAAAACAATGTATTTTCTATAATATGAACCTATTTTTGGACGGTCACCCATCCATTTACTGACCGCACCCAAAGTTGCTTAACCTAAAAATCGTTTGCCGACCACGTGACTATGTGCAACGTAATACTAAGTATGGACATACCCCGAAAATAATATTTTTACAAAATCAAAAATTTATAAAATTTTGTATGAAAATTTCCATAGAAAAAGGAAAATGTATGGAAAATCACGGATTCAGGTGCCGAATGTCATTGCAGCTGTTTCACATATATAAGGGGTGTGGTGTCGGCGAAGGCGTCTCCGAGCGTATGCTTGGTGAGTGCCCGTCTGACGTCTCTACCCCCGCGTATATGTGGACGGTTTACCAAGGCGGTGCGTTCGGGCGGCCATGCTGCTAGAATGCTAGTTAAGGTTTCCGATCTTCGTATATGGTTTTTATACATATTATTAATGGTGATTGGTGATGCATGGCAAAGAATATATATAAAGTATATATTAACTATATATACAATAATTATTAAATAAAGACGGTATGGTGGTCCGTCTATGATTACTGGCAAAGAGATCTAATATGAATAATATGATCTATACATATTAAAGGCAAATTTATATCATCGAAATATATTTAATATAATTTATTATTATAAATTAAATATTTAATGACCGTTTGTGGGTCCGTCAATTATGAATGTATATATGTTTGATATATATTAAGAAACGAAGTTTACTTTGTTTCTGTAATATTATGTAATATTGTAATTGTGAATATAAAAGCGAAAGTAATGCTTCTGCGCAAATATTGTTTATGTTTCAGAATCTAATGGATTATTTGAAACCTAAGAAAAAGCGAATTCAATGAAGATTTAAAAGTATGCGTTGGGAAGAATTTATGCGTCATAACTAATAAATAATTATATTTCAGCTGTATACGTGTATAACGTTTTGGCGAGTTTTAGTTGACTCGATACTTGAGTTTGAGGCTCTGATGTGACCTGAGTCATGTCTATAGTGTCCTTAAGCGAGGCCCGAGGATTTTTAATCTTAGTTGACCCGATGCTTAAGTATGAGGCTCCGATATGATTTTGGTCATGTCTATAGTGTCCTCGAGTGAGGTCCTTTGACTTTGCTGATGTGATGTTGACATGGGGTTGACTCTGTGGTGCGATTTATATCGATGCAGTAGTTTCCGCAGGTCCATTGCTGAAGCGGCCCCAGTGATACAGATTAGAATTGCTGCGGTGGTGCGACTTAGGTCGATGCCGTGATGTAGTTCGGTTTGTTGCTGAGGCGCTGGAATGTTATATATCGTTTGTAGCAAAATGACTCGTCTTCTTATTAGAGACGCCCCCTTAGCTTAGCAATAGGGATTTTTATAATCGACATTGTAGCATGTCATACTATTAGGGCAACTGGTTGCTTCTCACTTCGAGATTGCTAACTAGTATTAGACAGTGTGGCCTGCTTAACTCTTATCATGCGTGTTTATCACGTCTTAAATAATGAACTGGATTCGGATGTATGTTTGAGTATTGAGCCAAAGGGTACCTTGCGTGAGCAAGTGCTATGGTTTTAATGATGCAAAACTATAATAAGAAAACGACATAAATCAAAGAATATTAGTTGTAAGACAATGCGATTACGAATACGATATAAGCCCACGAATATTAATTATAAGACAATGCGATAATTTGAATAACAATTAGGTAGGGTTAGGTAGGACTTAGGTTTAAGGAATTGCGGTTGTGATATTATAAAGAATTGAATATTATCAATACTATATGACCCATATATAGTGATAAAAGAAATATACTTATAAATATAATTATTAATGAATTTGCCTACACTACGGTGAGGTTATTATAAATACTATATTACACATATATAGTGATAAAAGAAATATACGTTATAAATAATATTATTGATGAAAATACCTTAACAAAGGTAAAGTTTATGATAAATATAAACTCTATATTAACCACATATAGCGGTATGACAAATATACGTTATAAATGATATTATTTATTATTATTGATGAATTTTACTTCACTAAGGTGAGGTTGACGATTATAGCATTGTGCTTACGGAATGCCGCCTGGCGGTTTAATGTTCGAATACATATCTGAACCAGGGATTTATTGCCTTATATATAATGACCAGGGCTTGTCCCTCAATTATTATGGCGTTATGCCTTCTCATACAAAAATGAATATGAAATATTATGTGACTTCGGTCTTAATTGATACTATTACTAAATATCAGGGCTTGATCCCTTTCTATGCTATGAAAATAAGAACAATATAAAAGAATAAATCTTGCGTCCCGATAACGAAATCACTATAAATATAAATTACCAGGACTATGTCCTTTTACGTTATAACAATCAAATTGTGTGTCGCAGGCGCACTATAAATAGCCTATCCCTTACCCGGGAGGGCTCGTATATATGGTTGGAGCCCACAGTCGGTGGCGTGTGTGGGGCCATGGACCTTCTCCCGTCCTTTATAGTTTTCCCAGAAAGGGTTAAGTATATAAGGATTGGAGGAGCGGACTACTTTCAGCTACTCGTAAGAGGTGTTGAAAGTATAGGGATAAAACATCGATCTCCCCTCTTCTTTATATTTTTACTATAGAGTTTAAGTATATAAGAATTGGAGGAGCGGACTACTTTCAGCTACTCGTAAGAGGTGTTGAAAGTATAGGGATATATTTTTTATCTCACAATTTTGCCTTTATTGGCTTATATGAATATTTTTATTATGATAATTATATTACACTAAAATAATTAAACTATATAATGAATTATATATTATTGTTTATCATTGTTGAATTGAACCTGTTGCCTCTGATGCTCTAAAAGAACACGGGTTATTGCGATCACAACGTAACAAGGGTCTTGGCCGCTAGACGATACACGTGCCAATTTAGTAGTTTTATGCTATTTATTTTCGTGCATTTAATATAACTTATTTAAATATATTTTATTTCTATATTATATATAAAAAGCAAGGTAGGTTTAGTCACACCATGCAAAGGGACCTATTTAAAATGCTCGTGAGTTTACATTGGCAGCATCCGCGCTCATATACTTAGGTACTTAGGTTTAAATATATAAAAAAATCACGTATGGTTTTCGACATTTAATGAAGTATTAATTATCTATGTACAATGAATATTATTTACGGCATGGAAGGTACAAAAAATTGGAAAACAACGATGCTGACCTGCACAAAGATAAACGATGACAACATATTCTACTTAAAATCTCTAATTAAAATACTTTGGTTTTACATGAGATCTCACAATTGCATGCCTGGAAGTTAATTTGTGTTTTAAGTTTATATCAATATTAATATAAAGCTGTGAGGATATTTTGACACAAAATTAGGAAAGTGCTATAAAACATAAAAAACGAAAGCAGAAATAATATGAGAAGAAACTAATTAAAAGAAATCGTATTAGATTAAACAAAAATACTTAAAAATATCACATAATTATAACTATCATTACGAATCTTTTTGTCAAATATATAAATAAATAGGTTTTTTGCTCTACATGCTACTACTAATGTATTACTGGTTCGCCCTTAGGATTGGGGAAGTCTGTTGGCAATCGCTCTGTTTGAAAACTAGTAACCCGTCAAGTTTGGGTAAGAATATGAACAGACCTTTGTAAAATACCGGGAATAATGCTAGGAAGAAGAAGTTGTAAACGACAGACATGACATGCGATGGAATTCAACGTCTACCGGTGACACAGTTGAGAAACAAAATAAATCATTTTTCTTTGTTTTCATTACATCGAAATGTTCCTGTTATGTCAATATTTTTTTGTAATCCGTAAATAAGTATAGCAACACCTCCAGTTTTTATTATCGCTATTATTCTTTACAAAACAAACTAAATCAAGTTTAAACCTTTCTGTGTTTTTATAAAAGGCCACACATCGCACATAAATTTACTGGAATGTTTTTAAGGCGTTTAAATCCTTTGTTTTGCGTCCACATCACTTTCATAAAATGAGCGTTGTTTAAAGGAGCTCTGTACAGCTACAATGGACTGTGTTTAAACAGCAAACGCTAAATTAGCAAGCTTTTATATTCTTATCTAATTAAATATATTGTGAACATTTAACTTTTTAACATTTGATTTATAAACCGGCGTCGAGACGTGACGACCCTATCGCCTGCTGTTGGGATAACCTCTGTCACAGCAGAGATTATTCCACCATGGCAGTCAGTCACACCAGTGGTAGGTCTTTTGTTGCAAGAGGCCGGCTAGGAAGGTTTTTTTTTTTATGTTAGAAGTTGGCAAACAAGCATACGGCCCACCTGATGGTAAGTGGCTGCCGCAGCCTATGAGCGCTTGCAGCACCATTAGTAGGTGCCACTCACGCGTTGCCAACCTCGAGATATTAGTTCTTAAATCTCGTTCGCCCAGTAATTTCACTAGCGTACAATGCCCTTCAAACCGGAACACAGTAGTGCCTAAACAATACTATTTGGCGGCAGAATATTGGACACTGCGGTGGTACCTACCTAGCCGGCCTCTTGCAACAAAAGACCTACCACCAGTGAAATTATCCACTGTCATACATACACAGTGGTATTACCCCACTGTCAATTATTCTACCACCAAGCACTAGTGGTTAGTCATTACTGTGTTCTGGTTTGAAGGACACCGTAGGCTAGTGAAATTAC
This sequence comes from Hestina assimilis, assembly GCA_023373885.1. NCBI lineage: Eukaryota > Metazoa > Arthropoda > Insecta > Lepidoptera > Nymphalidae > Hestina > Hestina assimilis. The sequence continues at coordinate 7,625,226 of CM041747.1, read as the reverse complement.
TGGTCAAAGGAGATTCAAGAACCAATAGCCAACTTGTAACATAAAAAAATAACTAAAAGATATTTATGAAAACTACAAACGTAATATTTCATATTAATATATTTATACATTAATGAGTAAGCATTTCGTAAATTACATTTCAGTAAAATTTAAGAGGAATCAATGTTTGAGTACCCTTTTGTTATACATTAGTTTTTTGAAATAATATATCAGACATTATATTTATGCTTAATTAATTGAGCTTATAATAATATTATGTTCAAAATTTTCACAAAATAACAAACCTGTTGAATTAAACAATACCTTACGTCTATACGGATACTGTAAGATCCTGCAAATATAATAAACGAGAAAGTTTGTATGTTTGGATGTTTGTTACTCTATCACGCAAAAATGGCTAAACAGGTTTGGATAAAATCACGGGCGCGGATATAGACTGTTATCCGGATTAAAACATAGGATATTTTTGATCCGGGTAAAATGTTAGCTTCCTATGGGATTATAAATAAAACATAGTAGGATATATCTACTTTGCATTATGTTTACATGTATGCTACTCAATCACGCATAATTATTACAACCAATATTTCAACATTTTTACAATTCAATACTAACTATGTTTACAAATAACGTAAACTGGACAAAAGATGTCCACGAGGAATTGTGTTATAATATTGAAATTTAGCACACAAAGAGCTTATTATCTGGCTTAGCACATTGAACACTTTTCATTCTAAAAAAAATTATGGTTCCTGTAGGGTTATCAAAAACATGCAACAGAACATTCAATTGAAATACTATATAGATGTATCTTATGGAACAGTATTTAATAACAAATCATTCATTTCTACCTGGAGCCAACTCTGAGACCCCGCGGACGAAGTCACGTGCAGATGCTAATGTCTGAATAATCCCTAAGTTTTGTAAAAAGAATATTAAAGCGACCACAGAATTGTTTTAAAAATATCAACGTTGCTTAAAGCCGAAATTTGTATGCGTGTCGTCGGACCCTTTGATAAATAAAGATGATAAGTAAATGCTTTTTCTTTTCGGTGTAACGACACAGAAATGAGACGATCTTTTATGTTCGAAATTTTATGATATTATTTAAGTATTTCTGATCTTGTCGGACTACTAATGTTGTTTTCTTAGATTTTTTAAATGAAGCACTTGATTGCTTACAGAAAGAACTTTACCAGAGCCAATGTACACTTTAAGCAGCAGAGGTACCTTAAGTTAGGTAGAGGTACTTTAGGTTGCTATCCAAGATAGCGTGAGGAGAAGAGAAAGGGGCAGAAAGGGCATAAAAGTAAATAAATAAGGGGCCTCAGAGTCTGAAATTCATCATACGAAACACAACCGTGTGAAGCTGTTACTTCATCTCGATATTCTGTGTGAGGATAAAACTTATCCGGTCGGACCGATACATTCATACAGAAAACGGCAAGGCTCTATTACTACTGCAAAAGCATGGTGAGTTCATGCCATCGTAGTCAATTAGATTTATGAATTTAAATGAATGATGTACTTAATTGTAACGAAGTTCTTTAACCTGGCTTACTGGTGATATTTAGTAGAAATTGTCACGTCACGAAATGTCGTATGCTGTGTGTGCGTTTGTGCGTGTGTGTAACCAGCCTACTGCAAGCAAATGAGAACATGAGTGCATGCAAGTGAGTGCGCAGTGGGGTACGCAACTCTCTCTTTCTCTCTCTGTGCCTGTCTCTTTTTATCATATAATTAAAATAATTGAAATATATAGATTTCATTTTGACTTACATTCGGAGTTGAAGAAAAAATGACTGACTTAAATCTTTGAAACTACGCAACGGATTTTGATGCGGTTTTTTAAATAGATAGAGTAATTGAAGAGGAAGGTTTAAATGTACAATAACATCCATCAAATAGTGGAGAAAAAAAAATTTGAGGTTTCTAAAGTGATGGCGTAAATAATTACATTTAACACGCAGGGCCACGGGCTGTAATGAATAAATCAAAGCTACTGGATCGATTTGAATCATTTTTTCAGTGAATGACATAGGCTATATGTTTTGAACGATACATTTCTTCATTTTGTAAATAAATTTCAATGTCACGTCTCACGTACCACTTTGTTACATATTTGTTTCGTCTCATTTTAGTATTTATTTATCGGAATTGCGCTCCATGTGATGCATAATGCACTGAATACCAAATCTTTTATTGTGTTTTCAAATATGAATAGCAACCTAAAGGCCCTCTTACGACTCGAGAAAATGTATGTATCAAATATTTCAATGTTAAATTGTATTTCATTGAGATTTTTTCATATTATGGCATGTTCTTGTCTTGTTTTAATGGTTGCATAAACAACGTGACCGTAATTCCAGGCTTTTCAGTGAACATAATATGTCAATTACTTTGACATTAAAAAAATATTTAAAAAAATTAGTAAACTTATCTGCCTCCTAAAAGAGGCTATGATCTAGTGCATCCCTTTCTACCATTACTTCTTATCCTATCCTGCTACCCTCTCATGCTAGGTATCAACGCATAGTAGCCTCTGGTAAACATAAAAGTAAAGTAACAGGACAAGTATGTCTTTTCTTCTATACAAATGCCTTCTCAGCTACTAAGGAGAAGGACAAGGAGCTTAATCCACCGCGCTGCTCCTCTGCTGTTTGGCGGATATCCACGTCTTAGAATTTCTTGCACGGCTTGCAGATACAGGGGCTGTATTTGTGACGATCGTTGAAAGTCGCGCTTAAGCGCGTCAACGCTCGTACAGGTTGCGCGTGTGCGTACTTCGAAAAAGATCTTATACACTGATCTGAAATCTCCCTAAGGCCTCGGAGAAAACCACGATAAATTTACTTCAACTGACTAATAGTACAACCATTAAAACATGAAATTAAAAAAAAAACTGCTAATCATATATATTCGGCGAAAGGTAACAGTGGTCTAAATTTAACTTTTGGAAGCCATTTCAAGTTTTTGACGTTACCTGAATTGTAATCGGTGAAGCGCTATCGCGGTAACATTTTATCCTTAAGGTGAATTAGACTGAAATGTGATGTGGTTTAGTTTAAAAGAGAACTATTTCGTTCTTAATGCTCGTATGCTTTTGAAATGTGGATTCCAAGTAAGTCTTAAAAGTCAAAGAAAATGTTCGCTGTGTTAAAGAACTAGAAAATAGAATAAAAATTTGTACTTATATTTCTGTTAGAATTTATAACATTATTGTATAATGATGTACAATTTGTAATAATATACTAGTCCTAAAATATCTACAGTTGTTTTGGGGCTGTTATATTATATACCAGCTATTATCCGCGACTTTACCCGCGTGAATTTCGATTTTAATGAGACAAAGAAATAATTGGTTCTACTATGGTTACGATATAATTTTCATTCCCCAATTTACCCTCTACAAGTTTTGTTTTCGCGAAAAAATTAGTTTATGTCCTTCCCCAAAATCTCATCATAATATTAGATTGTATTCACCACTCTCAATATCGACGTTTCGGAAGCGGTTCGTGTCTCTAACAGCCGCTGGAGACGGCGTAACATCGTGAGGAGATGGCTGAACTCATGATAGGCCACAATCCCGAGCATTGGAGGTAACGACGCAAGGTGAAGGGGTATTGTGATACTAAAAAAAAAATTACACAGCGATTTTGAATAGATGAGCTTTGTATTGGTAGGTTTGATCGGGTACAAAGCTGGCGTGAAATATCGACATGAAGTAATAGTATTCGTATTGTTACGTTTCCTTCGAAGGGAGAGTCCAATCCTTTATTTGACCTTTTTTTTCGTATTGTTACGTTTCCTTCGAAGGGAGAGTCCAATCCTTTATTTGACCTAAATATGCCTTCCGTTTGCTGTTCAATCCTCTCTCTCTTATCTTACTGTTCTGCAAAAGTATGTGGCTGGAGCTGGTGTGTCAAGTGTATTTGCCCCAAAAAGCCTGTATGTATCGCATTGTTTTCGTAATTGCAAGTCAGTACGAAGTGAAAGTTTATTATATAATATTATAAGTAGATCGCTCATAGCCGAGTGCACCCGCTGATCGGTAAACGATCGGTAGGTTAAGCAACTTTAAGCGCGGTCAGTCACTAGATGGGTGATCGCATAGTGGTATTTCAACCGAGCGTCTCCATGCTTCGGAGGGCACGTGAAAAGTCGGTCCCGGCTGTTGACAATTAGACAACAGTCGATAAGTCAAGTCAGAGGCCTACGGGTGACCTGAACAACTCTGACACTAGGTTCACCACTAACCAATCGATAAGAAGAAGTAGATTTAGACTAGACTAGATCACGAGATGTAAACCTTCACAAACTTCAAGCGGTTTTACATTAACATTGATATATTTGACAATATTAATATATCGAAAATCTGATATTTAAAAAAAATAGCAACCGTTCTACTAAAGCTTTAGGCTGAGCACATCACCTAAATAGCTATAAAAAAAGATGACACGCTCGGATTTCATATTATGAACATGCGGTATCGCCTACTTTAAATCTGTAGTTTGCATACAATTTTCGATGACTTTTTTTATGCAATAGGAAACTGGGTTAGGTGACAAAAAATTGCATGCGCGCTACGCTGACGCTTATCAAGTATCGTAGGAACGCGCACTCTCAACTGATGTTAAGTGTAGCATACTAAACCCGCCCGCCCGGTGACGCTGTCAAGGCCAGTAGGTCCAACAGCAATACACATTCCGAAAAAAAATACTAAATCCTAGCTATTTTGCACTTTTTTTTACAATGTCTGTTTTCATCTTTATATATTGTTATGAATACTACATTTTATCTTCAATACATTAATTAAATTACTTCATTTCATTTTAGTCATAGACCTTTAAATTGCTTTATAAATTCTACACCTTTGACGATCTTTGGGCGTTAAATTTGTTGCTGAGCTGAATCCGTCGTGATTGGAGGTAAATTGAAATCGGGAAACCTCTAGGATTAGGTTGTACCGAATTCTAAGGTGATTTACTCATAACGTGTAATTTGAAAACATTAACACTTAGGCAGTATAATGGAAATCTTTAACGAAATATTAGGTAGTATTGTCACTATTTTATATACATGATATAGCCACATCCTGCTTAGCTGTTGCAATACGACATAGCCAACCTGACAGTACGCATTACTAGTTTACTTTACATGGGAGCAACTGATGTATTCTTCGCGAAAAAGTTGACTTTTTCCTTCTTTACCTCTTTCATTTCATTTCACTTCATGCGTATGGATGGTAATACCGTAACTTTTCTTATATGGTTCACACAGACTCTATTTAATCTCAAATAATACAAAGTTACGTTTCATACATTTTTATTCCACTCCCGCAGCTAATGGAAAATCAGAAAGTATTATTACAGCAAAGTATTATTATTAGATATAGATATTTATGACTTTCGCTATCATTAGACTGACCCAGACTGATCTTTAGTTTGTTTGATTCTTTCTTAGATGATAAAAAGATTAAAGTTCTAAAATATAATATTTTTCAATCCTATGAAAATTTCATTTTTACGAATTTTTATTCACGCTGCGATAAACGCTGCTGTAAAGGACGAGACCTAGTTTTCTTTCTTTATTCAGTAATATTTTAAATAACTAAGGCAATTTGTAGCTACTGAACCGAGCCATTAAGTATTCGTTGCAGCTAGCTCAAACCAAGTACATGAAAAGAAACGTAATCCGTTAAAAGGTTTCCGCGGAAATGTATTGTGGTAAGAGAGGATTCACACTAAACGCTCAAAATGAACTAAGTAATGCATTGAAAAAATTAACTTCAATTAATTAGTGAAAAAATAAAGTTATTGATAATTATGTTATTACAAACAAAACATCAGCATTGGATGTGATATCCAGACAAATTGTAAATTAAGTTTAACTTTTGTATTTTTTTAAAGAATTTAATATTATGTATGCTTAAGAAATAAAAAATAAATCTTTTTATTTATTAAAAGTTTATTTTTTATGTTTATAAAGGCCATTTTTTTAAAGAACAGATCAATAATAAAATAAATCTATAGTCGTGTGAAGCTTATCTTTTTAACAATTATATTTATTTTTAATACTTATAGACAGCTTTAGAATGTAGACACGAACGTTTCTTGGTCTTTATTGCTTTAAAAGTAATTTGTATTTTTAAATGTTTTACGTGAACGAAATGAGCTTGGACATTTGTCTTCTTTTGTTAGTTTTATGTTGATGTGTTATCCAAAAGCGCACTTACAGTTATAATACGTAAGCGTTATTTTAAAGTTATTTTACTAGCAATACCCACGGCTTCGATCGCGCCATTGTAGTTGTCAGTCCCGAAATATATGAAGCCCACATTTCAATCCATTAGTGTCCAATAGTATAAGTCTCATACAAATCCTTTTTGCTGATTTTTTGCTGTGAAAATATACATTTTTATTACACATCTGCAATTCAATAATACTTTTTTAAAATTTTGATCTCAATATTCACTGACTAAAATATATATTTAAAAATAAACTGCGAAATCATTAATAAGCCATGGCTCTGAATATAGCTTCAGTAAATCTCGTTTTGATGATAGAAATGATTACAATTTTAACATTAGTTATGAAATATAATGTAACATATCTGAAATAAAATACAGATAAAATTCAATTCTAGTTTATATGCAATACGGTTCAAAACAAATATAGCACAAAATCACTGAACTAATCACTTCTAACGAGATTAATAAAAACTTAAGGTTCCTTAGCAAAAAACGTAGCTTACGTAATACGTCGTTTAATGCTAAAGTAAATAATGGTGTTAATTCTGTAGACCCCGATTAAGAGCTTAAATAGTTTCATTCGATTGAATCTCAATTGCTGAAGTGCGGGTAGTATAAATACCAAAAATACTTCGTTTAGCCATTTCGAGTGAACAATTATTTATTAATAAAAGAAATTTAATTAATATAATTAATGAAACTTAAGTATAACAGTTCGAAATATTAGTCTGAAGTTTTGTCTAAATATATGAAGAAAGATTTAAGTAATGGTCATTTAATTACTTTCTTTACGACTGTAGCTATTAATAGAACGAAGCAATATTTAATAACAATACACTTTTTCTTAAAAAAAAATAGATTATTGAAAGATAGTTCGGAAACATACAAAAAGACAAGGACAAACACTCCCAGACCGGAACACATACATGCATGGTCAATACAAACATCTGCTCCGAGCGAGAATCGAATCCGTGACCTGTAGCACTTAAGGCAGGTTCGCTACAGCTGCGCCACAACGTCGTCATTATATGAGTAATTAAGTATATTATTATAATATTCGGAAATGTTATTAAAATCCTTATAAAATTTTCATTCACCTAAAATATGAAAAGGTTTTTATTGCGAATGTTAAACTGATTTTATTGGTGAATAAAGATTTCACTACCGGATATTCCTTAAACTTACTTGACTCACATTCTCGCAATTATCTAGAGGATTTTTTATAGATTCATTTGAGTCTGGTTTTCTCAACTTCAGAAAACATAATGTTGCCAAATTAAATAAACCTTATTAACAGTCAGCTAATATTCTGATCCGGAGCAACGCCAGGCTATGTCAAATGTTGTTTTACTTTCCATTCATCGACGGTTGTTAGTAATGATTAATGTCTACTGCGGCTAGGGTTGCCACCCGTACTATATGATAAAGTATTGTACTTAATTTCGGCTAATTATACTCTATGCTTTACGAGGAGAGTAAAGAATGCGAACAAACTTTATTTTGCTTGATCTGATTTTACTTTGTTTTTCGGAATTATTTTCTACACAAAAAACAGAGTAAGAAGACTGACGATAATTATATATTAGTATAAAGTAATTTAATTTTTTAATGTTAATTCTTGCAACATCAGCATTCACAGAGACTTTTCTGTGATGAAATAGAGAGACCAAAGAAACAAAGCTTCTCTGAACTTCATTAAAAATTAATTACACATTTTTTTTTTTTTATGTTAGAAGTTGGCAAACAAGCATACGGTCCACCTGATGGTAAGTGGCTGCCGCAGCCTATGAGCGCTTGCAGCACCATTAGTAGGTGCCACTCACGCGTTGCCAACCTCGAGATATTAGTTCTTAAATCTCGTTCGCTCAGTAATTTCACTAGCGTACAATGCCCTTCAAACCGGAACACAGTAGTGCCTAAACACTACTATTTGGCGGCAGAATATTGGACACTGCGGTGGTACCTACCTAGCCGGCCTCTTGCAACAAAAGACCTACCACCAGTGTGACTGTTTGCACTGGTGGAATAATCTCTGCTGTGACAGAGGTTATCCCAACAGCGGGTGATGGGGTCGTCACATCCCGACGCCTTTAAATACACACATATTTGATAAGCCTTTCTTAAACCAATATTTTTTTAAAATACAATAATAAAGAATAGTCAATGTTAGTTTATTGTGACAGTATGTAATCTGTTTTTCAAAACTTGAACCACCAATGTACTTTAATTCCAAAAAAAAGGTGTCAACCATAACTGCGGCCCAAGATTGTAGGGTGGACATAATTATAAATAATGAATGAATGAGATGGTTATAAATTAAATATTAATTAATTAAATAGTTCTTTATTTAAAAGTTTTTGAAAAGATTATGGTTAATTTGATTTGAGTTACTCATTCTTTTCTTCAGATTATTCCCGGTATCATACGATTTACCTAGGGTCTGCTTATTAGTCTTATACGGATTTGACAGGTTACTAGTTTTAACACAGAGTGATTGCCATCTGATCTCCGTAACCCTAAGGGCGAACCTGTAACTCATTATTTAAGAGCCAATTACACATCAAGAGTTACTGATTATGATCAGATGTTATGTGATTATAACTGGGATTGACAGCTTAAAGTGAAACTTGCTACCAACACGCCACAACGGTCTTATGTAATTTAATATGTTACGTTTAATTAACTTCATTTTCAAGTAAAGTCACTAGTACAATAATTTTTTTATGAATTAATTCTAGTACTTTTAGTTCTCATTAAAAGTTTGTATATATTGGAGCACTTAGGCCGTTTATAAGTCTTGTATCATGTGATCCTATTGTAAACTTTGTGAGTACGTTGTAGCAGCGTATGGCTTAGTCTTTAAAAACATTATAAACATTCTACTACTCTCAACTATATATCCTGGCTTACGATAAAATGTTTAAACCAACTTAGACGCAACTTTACACAAATAATCTGTTCGGGAATATATTGTTAAATGCATTGCTATAATTTTCGTTATTATCATTACTTTTTTTATGTTACAAGTTGGCAAACAAGCATACGGCCCACCTGATGGTATGTGGTTGCCGTACCCTATGAGCGCTTGCAGCACTATTAGTAGGTGCCACTCACGCGTTGACAACCTCGACATATCGGTTCTTAAATCTCCTCAGCCCAGTAATTTACTGTAATTAATTAAGTAATTTTAGTAGGCACTACTATTTGGCGGCAGAATATTTGTCACTTATATTACATACCATAAGAATCAAAATCGGTTGTACGTTTCAGAATAAATAATTTGCAGCAGTTTAATTAACTTTTTTTCAAAGGCGTCGGGATGTGACGACCCCATCGCCCGCTGTTGGGATAACCTCTGTCAGAACAGAGATTATTCCACCAGTGCAATCAGTCACACTGGTGGTAGGTCTTTTGTTGCAAGAGGCCGGCTAGGTAGGTACCACCGCAGTGTCCAATATTCTGCCGCCAAATAGTAGTGCTTAGGCACTACTGTGTTCCGGTTTGAAGGGCATTGTACGCTAGTGAAATTACTGGGCGAACGAGATTTCAGAACTAATATCTCGAGGTTGGCAACGCGTGAGTGGCACCTACTTATGGTGCTGCAAGCGCTCATAGGCTGCGGCAGCCACTTACCATCAGGTGGGCCGTATGCTTGTTTGCCAATTCTAACATAAAAAAAAAAAAAAAAAAACTTCATAACGTGCGGTTATGATATTAAATCTATATTCGTGCATTAATAAAATAGCAGAAAGCTATTTTAGGTTAATTAAAACTAAATATTCCGATTTAAGGACTTTTATTATATTCTAATCTCAATAACTTATGTGAGTCAAGGTCTTGTTAATAAGTTCGTGATTTCAATTGTTTGACAATTATGTATGTTTTATAGAGAGGAAAGGGGTTAACGGGATGCATGTCTCAGCGATTAAATATAGAATGACTTGAGCTTTTAAGAGCATCTTTTTAAATTAAAAATGAGTAATCTTTTAAATAAAAAAGGCCTCCCTTTCATGAGAGGATATAAAGCGCTTAATCCAATATGCTGTTTATCTGCTGATTGATGAATATACAAATTTTAGTATTTCGTGCAAGATAAACATTTTACAAAGCATGAGACTTAAGGTAAACGCGAACTTGGAATTGGGATCCGCGGCACTGCAAGCGTGATCTCTTTTTTTTCATTCAAAGTAATAAATAAATAAATAAATAAATAAACGCTGCACACTCAACGGCCCCCATTAGGATAGTAATATCCTGTGTCGGGGGTCCGGAAACATTCACAATGACAAGCACAAATACACCCAGACCGGAAAATATGCTTGCATGATCAATACAAACATATTATGCTCCGAGCGGGAATCGAACCCGCGACTTGTGGCGTTTAAGGCAGGTTCGCTACCGCTGCGCCACAACGTCGTCAGTAATGAAAAGTAAGGCTTATAATAATTTTGTATAATAAATGAATAAATAATAAATAAACGCAATAAACTCAACGGCCCTCATTAGAATTATTATGTCCTACTTCGGGGGCCCGGAAACATACACAATAACAAAGGCAAACACACCCAGACCGGAAAACATACCTGTATGGTCAATACAAACATCAGCTCCGAGCGGGAATCAAATCTGCGACCTGCGCCACAACGTGGTCCATAAAGTGATACTTGTAGTGTAAACTAACATTGTTATATAACAGCCAACCCTTAAAATTAACATAGTAATATAACAACTTAGATTTGTATTGCAACGGATTTCAATCTACACTTGTTTTACGTAAGTTGTCGGTTTTGAGATGAATATAAGCGTATTAAGTACACAAGTCGTTTATAACTTCGGAACTAAGTTATATGAGAGCGGTTGACGGCGAAACGAGCCTATGAGGAAAATAAATTTTTCATGAAACTGACGGGCGAATTAAATGGTTCCCTGCGCTTGATAAGGGTGGGAAAAGTTGCCATTCTTTTTAGAAAACTTGAAATTTATGGACGCCTCATAACTCTTGTGAGCTCGAGACTAATTTGAAACTATTGGCCTTTTAAAGCAAAGCTATATAAAATGTGTTAAAAATAAGAGAAAAAAGTTTCTGATTCAGATTTCTAATACATAAATTAGAATATTTAAAGATTTTCTAATAAATCACCATCATCGATTCGACTTTATTTAGTCTGATGGTAAGCGGTTGCCGCAGTCTATGAGCGTTCGCAACACCATTAGTATGTGCCACTCACACGTTGCCAACCTCGAGATATTAGTTCTTGAACCTCCTTTGCCCAGTAATTTCACGAGCCTACAGTGCCTTTCAAACCGGAACACAGTAATTTTGGGCGATAGATTTTTTGACACTGTGGTTGTACCTACCTAGCCAGCCTTTTGCGACAAAAAACCTACCACCAGTGTGACTGATTGCTCTGGTGGAATAATCTCTGCTGTGACAGAGATTATCCCAACAGCGGGCGATGGGGTCGTCACGTCTCGACGCTGGTAAAATATTTACAAATACTACAGGAATGTATATTAATCTTAGCTATAACTTCATGAAACAGCCCTAGGGTGAACTCATTGTATAAAAAATAAAAAAATGTTATAGTAACTTAGTTACTCATGTGTGCATATTTCATATTATATTTATATCATTCTTATATAGTTTAAAAATAATGTGGTTTTTTATATCATAAAATAAAATCTATTGATTTTATTATAAATCAATAAATATGGCGCAGTGGCAGCGAATCTGCCTCAAGCATCACAGGTCGGGGGTTCGATTACTGCTCGGAGCAGATCTTTAAATTGACCATACGGGTATGTGTTCTGGTCTTGGTGTGTTTGTCGTTGTCCTCATACGTGTTTCCGGACCCCATGGTACAGGATATAACAATCCCAATGGGGCCCCCATTGTTGAGTGAGTGTGTACACTCATACTCATTTGTGTACAGTGTTTATTTATAATATATATAAACAAATATACTAGACAAAACAAAAACATATATAATGATAATAACTTTTATCGGTCATTTGGTTGTGAGTCGGTGGTGGCTACAGTAGGTAATTCGGGAAGAGGTATATATATTTTATTTATGTAATATATGTAATAATAAGTATTTATGGCGGCAGTAAGTTGCCGCCCCGGAGGGCCCCTTGTGGGCAAGTGCCGGGGCGTCGCGGTTGAATGCGCTAGCGATCCCGCGACGACCCACTATGGCGCTAGACGGGACCTTGGGGTTTTAGTGGGTATGGGGGCCAGGTCCTATAAAGACCATTGCACATGGCCTCGAGTCCCACACTCCCCGCGCCACTTTTACCATCTGTCCCGGCGCGGAGGTGCGTAAATGCATTTCCCCAAGTAAATAAAAAAAAAAGGTAATTCGGGAAAACCTGTACAGCCACCAGCTTTCCAAATACATATTGTAAAAAAGAACGTTCAAATCAGATAGTGGGATTCAAGAAAATATTGCGTTTACATTCTTCCGCTGTCTAGTATTGAATAGCCCGGCGTTGAAAGGACTCCTTCACATAAGGGTATATTTAAGTAGGGAATAAATTTAAGGCATCTTGTTAATAAAATTCATACAAAATCATATGTTTAAGGACAATTTATGTTTGATTTTTAACGTATTTAAAATTCACAGTAATCAGGAAAACTATTTACAAATCGTAATAATACTATGTTATTTTTTTGTATATAAATAAATAAACAAATGAACGCTACATATCGGGTTGTCTTAAAGTAATGTTATTCAGGGATTTAAAACGACGCAAAAACTTTCAGATTGCAACACATACATATATTCTTAATATAATACATCACTATGGCTTTAATTCTGTGTCACGCAACCACTAAAGTCACAATTGCAAATTTTCAATCCCTATTTTTTTTAAACTTGAAGAATATTTTGAGACGGTCAGTATGATAGTTCTCTCTAACTGTGATATGTTTCCGCGGAAACCTTTTAACGGATTACGTTTCTTTCCTTGCACTTGGCGTGAGCTCATTTTACGGTCTTCCATTCTAGCCGCTGCGAATACTAAATGTGCTAGTTCAGTCTCTTCAAATATCAATGCATGACGTGGCCTTTTGTAGAAATAAAAGTCACTAGAGAAAAAGTAAACGACGCTATTATTGGAAAATCGTAGTGCGAGTTACTCTGGAAAATGGAACTTAATGCCTAGAAGCTATACATAATATTATAGTATTTACACAATTTATGGAACTGTAGCTGTTTTATATTACTTGGATTAGCTGATTTGTATGTTTATGTATAGTTATAAATTTGATTTTTATAACATTTTTATCAATCGATAACAAAGAAATCTTTCTAATAAGGTACCTCAAAGAAGTCGCATGTCGGTTTTGTCGCCGCAATTGCGATTTATGAGAAGTGTGAGCCAACATTAGTTTCGCCTATTTACTTTACTTATTATTGCTGTAAAAAGTATAAACTATTTATATCCTCAGTAATACAGGCGCCCGTAGCAATGTAATGTACTCTGCGTATGCAGTAGTGATAGCATTGGTGACAGAAATTTTGAGCCAAGGTACGACAAATATTTTTTATACATGTAATAAGCGACTTTAATACTACCTTATTATTAATATTGTTGTTCCACACTCTTTTTCATCATTCTCAAGACTATTTTCTGTTTTTTTTTTCTGTTGAAGAAGCTTGTTGCAAATGGTTAATAACATCAATTATGTACGACGGCAGCGGAGGGTCCAAAGAAACCAAAATTACTTAATATTACTTTAATTACTTAATAATGAAATTACATGCTAAACTTAAAACTAGTACTGCTTGCTCGATGTGAGAGACAAGAGTGAATATAAAATTAAACCAATATCTTAAATGAAAATTAAACATTTATAACAATTTAAACTAATTCGGTGAACTCTGACTAAACACTTTTGAACTTTCCGATAAAATGGTTATTACGGCGAAAACCCGGTGGTCTGCTATTTCTTTGAATCCGCGAGACGTGGGAACGTAACACATCCAATAATATTTATTTTGATAGAAAACAATATTTTGCAACAGAGATATTTTATTTATAAAAATTCAGAATAAAAATTGTCTATATATACATTTTCATTTTGACATCAATGCCCAGCCTGATCCTGAGCCCACCCTTATCGCTCTCATTTGCGTTTGAAAATTTGTATTTCATATTTTTTATTTTTACAATTTTTGAATTTACATTGCATACCTAATTTAGAAAGAAAAAGCTTAAATATTGTTGGTGCTCAACGCCTTGTCTATTTTCATCTATGCTAATAGGTAATAAATAGAAACGCAATCTAATCTATCCATATCCTCTTCCTTTTTTGTGTCTTTGTGTTTCCACGAGCCAGAGCCACCAAATATGTGATCTAAAAATCAGACTGTTGGATTTAAATGCATTTATTTCAAAATATTTGTGAACACGGGAGAAAAAAAAATACTAATATTTAATATTATTTAAACGAATCTTCGAATAACCGAACTTAATAAAACTTAAATTTTAAAAACTAATTATGCTAATTAACTAAACTATTTAAGTAATGATGTAAAGGTGTTTATAAATAGCTTGCGTTTAACGATCATGCCCGTTTCTTCGTCGCTTCAGGTCACTGTGATGTACCCAAAATGCTAAACCCAAACCACTGTAATATCCACTCCCTGTCGTCATCCATTCCTTCCTTTCCCAGTTCCTTCGTCTTCCTTCTTCCTTGGTATTCATTACTACCGCTGAGATCGGTTGATCGAATCGCTTAGATCGGATTGAAAACTTATGTGATATTTCGGGTATTTTTTCTCTATGCTGTTAACAGGTAGAATAGATTTTCAATTTCGTCTGAATAACTCATCCTGGTAATTAACGAGCATAAAAAACCCTATATTTAACGATCCAATAAAACTTTATTCAGACGCTGTTATTGAATTAGCCTGAAATTCAAATGTTCTTTAAAAAAATTGGGTTATTAGGCAAATAACCCTGGATACGCTTTGTACGGAGTTTTCTGTGATTTTTTAGGAAAAGCTAAAAAGGGAGCGTGTTAATTTTCGCTTCATTCATAATTCATGTTCAAATGAAAATAACGATTTTTTTACCATTTATGTACACTTTTTATAACACACTTCTACTTTCATTCGAACATTTACGCAGAATAAAATGTAAAACAATGTACTTTATCAATACGCTATCTACCGTTGGATTATTTTGTTATGTTAATTTAAAATATAATCACACAAATGTATTCTACTTACGATTTGAAGTAAAACAAAGGAAAGCTTTGTTGTTTGGGTTAAATAGGTCGATGATACCAACCCAGGTGATACCTTTGAGTGTAAATGTAGAAAATTATAATCTGCGATTCAAAGCATTTCCATGAACACTCAGAACCATGTCTACCGTTGTTCCTTGTTTTGGTACCAAGAATAGTTATCATAATAGAATTATTTGAATAAAATTGATATACATGTTGATGTAGATCATAATATTATGATAATTTGGGGTGTCAATGTTTTTGTTTTGAATAAACTTTTAGAGTGTTAGATATTTTTTTTATATTTGCAATACTTTAATGAAAATGGCACACAAACACTAAACGGCCCCCATTAAGATAGTGAGTGATATCCTGTGTCAGGGGTTCGGAAACACATACAAGGACAAGGACAAACACACCCAGACCGGAACATATGTCGTCTGCATAGTCAATACAATATCTGTTGCGAGAGGGAATCGAAACCGCGACCTGTGGCGTTTACGGCAAGTATCGCTGCTTCACAACGTCAATACAAAAACAATATTATACAATATTGGCTATCCAAAAACTCACACAAAAGCAAATACAAACACCACGAAACGTGTTTACAAAAATCTGTGTATGATAAAGGCAGGTTCATTATTACGGTTCATTGGTTTTGGTTATAAGAAATAAGAAAGTAATTCTTACCTTTTAAGGAAGGATAGTAAAATTAATCTTAATTTAATAAGTCACTTTGTTATAAGCTACACAATTGTTTTATTCTATTGAATGTAAAATACCGAAATATTAACCAAATAATAAGAATACCTGATTGGGAAATTCGAATCATTAATTATTGTATCCAATTCGTATTTCCAAAGTAAATCAAACTAAATAAATCTTGAAACTCGCCGGTATCGATACGCCACAACGTACCGTCTATTAACAAAGTTTGATTAATTAATTACTCGAGAATAGGCCAGCTTGACGTGAAAGATCGTTTTAGTAGTTACTATTTGAAAACGTTACAAACAAACTCACATTTGAATTAATGTAATTTTTACGATATAAGAGCCATGTCCTGCCACAAATGCGCCCGCTCGACTAGGGAATTACTACCCTCTCACAGAAAATTGGCGTAAAATAACAGTACCAGTAGGTACTGTTGCGGTAATTGCAATGAATGTGCGCTGAAGGTCTAATCCCTCACCCTCTCTGTTTCCTTCCTTTTTTATTTTCCTTTAACCCCTTCACTCCTGTTCCTTGGGTTGGCACCGCGCATGTACTATAAGTATCGTTCGTTCATAGTTCGCAGTGACTGCTTACCATCAGGCGGACCTTATGCTTACTTTCCAATCGTCATGAAACAAAAAATATGGGAATGATTAAAGTATAATAAAACGAACAGAACTAAATTTCACTTGCGTAAAACCAGAAAGTTTCAATCGATAGCCTCGCTTTATCTAGCGGAACAAAGAGTTTCCTATTTCCCAATAGTAAAGCCTAGAGAGGCCACAATGGGTACATTGGCGGGGCGATTACGCTTTTGCCAAAAATAATGAACCAACGAAAGACGTTGAAAATGGAGGTCAGATTTCGTTAAAAGATAAAACATCTGTATAATGCTTTGTTTAGTTAAAAAGCTTTAAAGGTTTTATTCATTCTAGCTATAATTAGATTTTTTTAATGATAAATTACAAGCACAGGTAAAACTAATATCGGAATATTGATATACTAGCAATACCCGTGGACTCACTCACGCTCACTAATAGATTTTTTGCCAGATGAGCGTTTCATAGTTATTTCCATAGACATGTTCACACCATTTTTTGTGAATTTATGGTTGTTTGAGCTTCGAGGAGTGGTTAGTTATTCGAGTACTGATTAGTGAAAACAGAGACACTTTGTTAATCCCGAATTTATATTTACTCGTGTTAAAAGGATAAGATTACACACATTTACACAGGATAAAATTGTACTATCCAATATATGCAAAGTTAAATATTTCTTTTGGTATGTGCGTGGTGCGCATGATAGTCGTGAGAGAGAGGAAGTGGAAGTAGTGATCATAAAGTTTTTAGCGAGACCACATCCGTCTATAATCTCTATTTATGGACTATGGATGGATTAACACCGATCTCAAATAAATATGGATTAGGCGGAACGCCACAAATTTTGGATAATTCCACGGAAAAATAATATTTTTCCAGAATAAAAATATATCTGTTTGTCAATATTCATCCAAATCTGTTCAACTACGTTTGCACGATTGGAGTAAAAGCTAAAACAAACTATCATATTATTATGATAATAAAGAACATTTAAAATTCTAATAATTGTATAATACATTATTGTATAGCATTTATTATTGTAATATATAAGATATATAAGTTTTTCAATTTAAAATGTTGATTATATGGTTAAATATCTAAGTAAAACGATTCATTCTTTTAAAAATTCCCTTAACAGTACAAACTCGAATAGCCTTCGTAATGGGTAACTGTTGTCTCTGTTAACAACGCAAGATATTTTTCTGAAGGTATTCTTATTTTTGACTATACGATCCCGATACGATTAAAAATGATATATTATATATAATAGGCAGCTCTCACTTATTATTAAAAACCCTATTTGCGAATTTATTTTCCTTTGTTATGTCTTTTCAAGTCTTTTAGGGTTCCGTAGCCAAATGGCTAAAACGGAACCCTTATAGTTTCGTCATGTCCGTCTGTCCGTCCGTATGTCACAGTCATTTTACTCGGAGACCATTGACTCTATCTATACGAAATTTACTAGTTAGGTGTATTTCATGAACCGCACAAGGATTTTGTAATAAAATCTTAATATATATATGAATTAAGGGTAGCAGTCCATACATGTAACTGACGATTGAAAAAAAATTCAACGTATGGCAACGTGTGAGATATCTTTGGATAGGTCTTTCAAAATGATAAGGAGGTTTGATTTTGAGTTTTTCATTAAGCCAGTAGTTGTTGAGATATTAGTTCCTAAAGTCATAAAAATTGTGTCCCCCCTCTAATTTTTGAACTATGGGATTTAAAATTCTGGAAAAATTTGAGCTTGTAGAATACCACATGAACTTTCATCCACATTTAGTTTGAAGAAGATAGGTCTACAAATTTAAGAGATATATAAGTTTTTCCTATAACTTTGTTTTTCATATTACTTTTAATAATTACTATGAAATTACCAACTTATTTTTGCGGTCGGTTTTAATTCGTTATTATTTTTAAAACCGTTACGATTCTTCATAACCTTACCATCACCCATTTACGCCTGTTCTCTCGATTTATCCAAGGCATTTGACCTGGTTAATTACGATATCTTATGGCAGAAATTAAAACTTACTGGCATGCCTGAAGAGATCAACATGATTTTTAAGTTTTGGTATAAAAATCAGGTTACTGTTGTGCGATGGTCAGAGAGCTACTCAAGGTCTTAAAGGTTGGAATGTGGGGTGAGGCAGGGTGGCCTGACCTCACCCAAGTTGTTTAATCTGTATGTGAATGCCCTAATACAGAATTACAGACGCTCAGTAGCACTCGTGTCGTATGTCATATTGACGGAGTCTGTCTTAATAACATTAGTTACGCAAACGACATGGTTCTGCTGCGTGCATCTGTCTGTGGGCTAGCAAAACTGCTAAGTCTTTGTGAGAACTATTTCAAACATCATGGCTTAGTCTATAACTGTAAGAAAATCGATTCCATCTATTGTACCTGCTATCAAGTTACACGGGGTTCCACTAAAGAGAGTTGAATGCTTTAAATATCTTGGCCATGTAGTATTCCATGACTTGAAAGAAAATGCAGATATTGAGAGAGAACGCAGGGCTTTGTCTGTTAGGGCAAATATAATTGTTCGCAGGATTGCTCGTTCCTCAATACCAGTCAAAATAACGCTTTTCAGAGCTTACTGCACCACATCTTACCCTAGCAGCCTGTGGGCAGACTATACTCGGAAACAGTACAACGCCCTGCGTGTACAATATAACAATGCTTTCAGGATGCTAATGGGTATGCCTCGTTTTTGTAGTGCATCGGGGATGTTTGCCGAGGCGTATGTGGACTGTTTTTATACCATTATGCGAAAGCGGTGCACATCGTTGTTGCGCAGGATTCTTTCCAGCTCAAGTGGCGTCCTGAGAGCATTTGTTAATAGAAGTTGTTTGTATGTGAACCACTGCTAACGGATTCACGTGCTGACAAATTAATCCTGTCTTAGGTTAAATAAGTTTTAGAAATTACTAACAAATAGGCGTAAGATACTTGTATTACTAACAACATATGATCCATTGTTGGTCGAAATAAAGTTATTATTATATATATTATTATATAACCATGCTGCGGAACCCTTTAGATTCAACTGTGCGTGGTCCACAACGCACTTGACTGGTAATTTTTTTCTTTTTGTCGTATACGTATGTAAAGAAAAACACATTTTTAATGGAAACACCTTCTTCAGCAACAATATAATTATTAACTGTTACACTGACAAAATATGTATTCACTAAACAACAAATACAACAAATACAAATTCTTGTTCTCTTCTTTCAACGTCCGATGAGAACTAACTAGAACTAGGCAGTCCCTCTTACATCATGTTTGAATCAAATCAGCAACATTATTATTAAAGTCAAATCATTTTCTTATTAAATAAATTATTTTAGTCAAATTACATACTTCTAATCATTATTCAACTATAAAATCTTAATAACATCATATTAATATTAGAAAATCATGACACGTAAGTTCTAAACGTCCTGAATTATCTTTATTTTAAATTGCGTTGACCGACACTACGCATACGAATTTCGACCTCAAGTGACGACAAACTCATAAAAACAAATCGAGGTCGCTCCCGCTCTCCCTCATTTACATCTTCTATGCAAATAATAATTTCAGATTCTTTTAGACATAAAAACGTTTAATCACGCGGGTGAAATCGTTGGCAGAAGCTGGTATTAAATGTTATTGTGATTTGCGATTAAGAGCACAAAGAGGAAATATTATAATTATTATTATTATTATTTTTTTTTTTTTTTTTTTCAAGTAACAGTGACTCATTTGGTATTTACTGTACAAATAAGGTATAAATTAAAATAAACAATTTAGGATATTAAAAATTTTAAATAAAATAAATAATTTTAGTGATTCAATATAAATTGGAAAATTACATAATATGAATTTGAAATAAAATAAAATTACAAGTGTTTTAAAATACATAAAATAAATAAAATTACAATTGTTTTAAAATACAATAATATTATAATGCAAGTATAAAATAAGTAAAATTAATTAATTAAATAATCATTATATATTTATTGACATTGCAGTAACATGTCTATCACTACAATGTTGTATATAAGGGCAGTCAAGTCTACATGCAATCATGCTCAGGACGGTGTTGGTGCTGGCCCGCACCCTGCGCACGAGCGACGCACTGCGTTTTCGCAACGTTGCATGAAAGCAGTCGACTCGTGCTGCCGCGAACATGTCTGAAGCACTGCAGTAGCGCGGCAGCCCCAACATCGCCCTGAATGCATTATTAAATTGAATGCGGAGAGCATTGTATGACGCGCAAGTGTACCGCGCCCATAGGCTGCATATATACAGGGACGTGCAGTACGCCCGGAACAGCGCGTGAACCTACGAGCCAGCATGTTCACCCGTACAGACAAGGCCCTTCGCTCCCTCTCCATGTCAGCATTGTCCTTAAGATCTTTCGTCACAATGTGGCCTAGATATTTAAATTGTTCCACCCAGTCGAGAATCGTTAATATTTTCTACATACTGATTCTATTCATCTTAGAAAAATCTGTTGGTCTCTTCTTTGTCTGGGTGTTTGTCCTTGTGGGTTTGTCCTCCCCACCGTGCATCGGACGTTAAGATGTCGGTCCCAAATTTTATTACATAACATCTGATAATTATCTACTTTGCTCTTATCCAATCAATTACTGGTTCACCCTTAGGGTTGCGGAGGTCAGACGGCAATCGCTATGTGTAAAAGTTAAAGAAGCACACTCTGAGTAAATACTGGGAATAATAAGAAGAAGAAGATTGTCTATACAATGGAAAAATGTGGAGGATTTGGTTTTAATTAGAAAAAGTCACTTATTATATGAAGTACGAGTATTTTTCGACATTCCCCATGGCTTCTCGAAAAGAACGACTCCTTGGGGATATACTATTATATCACTGAAAATCGTCGTCCAAAGGCAATATTCCTACAGTTGCATTCTATTAGACTATGCACTCTATTCACCGGCGTCGGGATGTGACGACCCCATCGCCCGCTGTTGGGATAACCTCTTTCACAGCAGAGATTATTCCACCAGTGCAATCAGTCACACTGGTAGGTCTTTTGTTGCAAGAGGCCGGCTATGTAGGTGCTTAGGCATTACTGTGTTCCGATTTGAAGGGCACTGTAAGCTAGTGAAATTACTGGGCAGAGGAGATTTAAGAACTAATATCTCGAGGTTGGCAACGCGTGAGTGGCACCTACTAATGGTGCTGCAAACGCTCATAGGCTACGGCAACCACTTACCATCTGGTGCGCCGTATGCTTGTTTGCCAACTTGTAACATAAAAAAAGAACTATCAGGATATTTTGGAAAAATATTCCGTTCCAGTGACATTATAAAAACGCTACAGTACATATTCACTTAAAATGTGGTATACACTTGAATGTGTGAAATACATATTATTTAATCACTGACGAAGTCGTTGGCATATGTTAGTAAGAAATAAATAGACTAAGAATGAAATTACTGAATGATTTTTAAACTGGTTTGTTCGTTCGAATGATTTTTAAGCAGATTCGTTGTTATAATTATACGAGTATTAAGAGGAGACTTTAATGTCGATGCTTGTCCGTCCGATACCTGCTGTGGGAAGATCTATTGGTCATGTTTTCCGGACACCAGACGCCCACCACAGGTTTTGGCCAGTACTAGATATCCAGTACTTTTATTGCGCCTTTTATATACCCATAATTGTCTTGCCGGAATTAAAGTTAAGTGCCGGTATTTACAATAATATTTTCTTAAAAACAAAAAGACATTTAGATAGTTTACTTACTACACAAACTTTAATATCAATGTTCGTGTACTAAATAATATAGTATACAAAACTGATGACTTGAGTGAAACGAATAAATTCCGATACTTTTCAATTCCGATGCTCAAATATTCGGGATTTGTGGGCCCGTGAGCGATAGGCGGCATTAAACGGGGAAGACAAATTCGCGTTTAGCTTCCCTTGTCTCGAAAGTAACACGCTACTCTTTGTATCGTCGGAAAAAAAAAGAACGTATAAATCCCGCTACCCGTTAAGAAATAATGTATTATGCTAAATTATATTACAATATTCCTTTTCAACTGAAAGCTGTGCTGTGCTGTATTACTTTTATTTAACATTTTAGAAAGAAGTTCGTGTTTATTACTATTTTATCATAGTTTAGATTAGATGTCTTGATGTTTTTTGTTTTTAATTTAATTAAACCCAATTAATAAACAGATTTTACTAGAATCTCACTTGTTATTTTTATTCTAATTCTAAAATGGAAATAAAATAAAATAAAAGACAATATAAGAAATATGGTTTTTTATAGTTTGATTTTCACTTAGGTTAAATTTCCATACATACTTTTCTTTTGGAAATTAAATGTAAAAACCAAGCAACTTACAAAAAAATTGTGTTATATACATATATTGTGCGCTCTGGGACCCCGCCAGGAACGAAGTTCCTTACGTTTTAATTTCAACTCAGAATGTAATTCCATGAAATTTGTATATTCCAATAAGTTATATGACAAAGAGGGACAGGGACAGATAGAGAAAGAGAGCGAGAGAGTTTCGCACACGGCTGCGAGCTCACTTGCTCATTTGCTTGCAGTAGGCTCGATACAAATAGCACACACACCCAACATACGGCATTTTATTAGGTGACGGTTTCTACTAAATCACACTAACAGTAAGCCGCGTTACAGAAATTCGTTTCAATATTTAAATAAAAATAAATAATCGTTTGGTATAAACGGACCGGCGAGAAAATAGCAGATGCTACTGAAACATTCACTTATCTTAAAACCACACGCTAATTCGGCCGTATGTATTATCATGTTGTAGTATGCCATTGATGAAAATATGTTCGTACTAAATTTTCTTCTTCTTCCTATCATTATTCCTGGTATTTACACATGTTACTCGGCAAAGGAGATTTAAGAACCAATACATCGAGGTTGGCAACGCGTGCCTGGCATCTACTAATGGTATTGCAAGCGCTTATTGACTACGGCAACCGCTTGTCATCAGGTGGGCCGTATGCTTGCTCGCCAACTTAGTAACATATAAAATAAGGATTATGGTCTTATCGTTAATTGACAGAACTAGTTTTTACACAAAACGATTGTGACCTGACCTCCGCGACCCAGAGGGCGAACCAGTAACTCTTTAGAGTAGAGCAAATTACCTAACGATTATTATATAAACTTAATATGTAATTCCCGGGACCTATAACTTAACGTGCCCTCCAAGGCTCGGTGGGGAAATCCGCAAGGACAAAGGCCCAGACCAAAAGAGATATTTATAACAATCGAGCCCACGGGCGTAGAAATGCAGGCAGGCAGGCTCTCTACCAGCGCGCCGCTATGGTCTTCAGCATTTTATTATAGCTTATATAGCTAAAAAGATCAAGAAAAGAGTTAATTATTTTGATGTTGTTTAAATACAACTTATATTACTTCTGTTAGAAAAATTATGTTTACTTAAATTTTCCACAGCGCAAATTTGATTTATCGGTCTCATTAATAATTATCGCTATTATAAATAATTAATATTGCGAATTTTAATGCAGTTGATTTTTTGTATTAAAAAGCAAAACAAGAAAGTTCTTATAAAGAATTAAAAGCGTACTGAATTACAAACAAACTGTTAAATAAGCTTGCGGATTTTCACCCCGAGTTATGAAAGGGATCAAATGAAATAAACTCTCCTATTTTGTAATCTCACTTAGTTCTTACTTATATAGTCTTTTCACTTACAACCTTTATTAAAAAAACGAAGTATCACGTTTTTCTGGTCACGGTTTTTGAATAATAAAATTTTCATTTGATGTACGTTCTTCTGCGTTTAAACCTTTATAGATCTTGGCTCCTTCAACAATATTTTGCCATTCGTTCGGATCCCTGGCTTCTCTGCTCCAGGCGGTACACTTTCCATAATCCTGAGATCATATTCGATACTGCTGGACATCTCATCTTCAGGCTCATTCTTGGTCTTTTCTGTAGCTTCCATTTACTCATTACCTAGAATGTCCTTAAGTATTTTGTCCTTTCAACGTGTCCTGCCCACCTTAGACGTTTGATTCAGATATCTATGTAAAACTATGTGACTCTTTAATAATGATCTTCGACTGGCTGATTAACGGCGGAAAGGATTAGACAAATTGCTTCATTTAAAAAGCCACCACACTAAAGACACTCTGGGGGAACGTCCATAACAGCTATATTGTTCACCTTTAGAGTAATTAATTTAACAATATAGTGTAATTTATGAAACACGCAAAAGTTTTGTTACTTTTATGGTATTTTATCTTTGTTATAAAAAAAAATTACATAAAATAATTACATTTTATCTATCTAAAACTAAATTATTATTTTTTTATGTTTATGAATACTTTTTTATTTACAACCAATATTACAACATATTTACAATTCAATACTAACTATATTTACAAATCTAAATAGAGTATTTACCTGAAAATGCTTCGAATATCAAAATAGCTACAAAATGAATATTGAAGCCGAAGTCAATTTATTGAAATGATTGGCTATAACATGCTATTAGTCGGTATTTTGGGTAATGATGGAAATCAGAAAGCAATTAAAGGTATTAACATATAGTAATATAATGTATAATTTATAAATTAAAACAAACATATTGTGTATATAATAACGTCAATAAAGTATCTGATCCATATTAAAGCTATACTAATGTTATTATATAAAGTAAACAATCTTAATTATTGATATGCAAAACAACATCAAAAATCTTTTTATAACTAGAGCGATAACAATAAACCTCTTAAGCGGAGCTATTTAAAGATCTCTTGAACTGAGCTTTTAACAAATAAACTCTCTCAATCTTTTATTACATAATTGCCTAAAGAAACAATTGTTTTCTTTGAAAACGAAAAAAATAATCTTTTAATCTAAACATCCAGTATCTTTTGATATACATAAACAAACACGCAAATCAACTTAATCAACCTTTATTCTATTAAACGTAAATTATTTCAATTTATATTCAATCAAAACCCGAAGTAAACGTATGCAAATTTAAAGTGAAAATTTACTCATGTGAAGGCTTAGATTGTTGATTTAATTTTAACTTGATGTATAGGTATCTAAACAAGTTTACATAAATATTTATATGTTTTTAATCACAATTAATCAATTAGGTTTTAATGTTTTAGACGAAATAACTTAGACACTTCTTCAATCTTCGGTCACGCAGCTATGGAAAAGTATTAAAGGATCATAGCTGTAGATAAAAAATATAATATCAAGTCTAGTCATTCTTCTGATGGTACGCGGTATTTCTTAAAAAAAATGGCGTTACTCGTAAATAACACGGACCTGTACATCGGAAGGACAAATATAATAGCTAATATGTACTTCTTAAATATAGACCAACATACTTTCTAATCTTTGTTAAAGAAAAATTGCCAGTGACTTATTATAAACTAAGGACCGGCGTTTCCATACAGATAAATGTCGAAAGCTACGGTGGTTCTCCTTCGTAAATTCACACTAGCTATCTTAGTCACAGTCACTTTATTCGATTACGTTGCAAGTTTGCGACTCACGTCTTTTCGTTGCTTTATCGCGAAGTTGCATTGCTCCGTCAGCGAATGACAAGGATAAAATTTAGAACTTAGATAAATTTCAATGCTTTAGAAAAAGAAAATTACAGATGTATAGAAAGACGTCATAAAATGCATATTATAATTAATTACTCTAAATATCTCACATTTTTTAAACGATAAAGATATTTTTTCGTAATACAAAATTATTTGGTATTTCTTATTAACGCTTTTGCTTAAATAATTATCTCTACAATAATTTTTTGATACATTAAAAAAAATTAAAATATTAAAAATTAACTCTCATTTCAAATTGAATATGCCTACATTTTATACATAGTATAATATAACTCGCTAGTTTAGCTCAAATTCAAGATACTTTTAATTAATATTAATAGTCTTACGAAGTCCAATTATAAAATTTACACTCATTTCAAGATGAACAGCTTGTCATCATCAAAGCAGTCCGCTCATTGTAATTCAGAAAGTTACGAAAAACTTTCAAAAGTTAAATGAAGATCATTGTTACTTTTACTAAAGTTCATTGGTGTCTTTAGGCGATGAAATATATTTATTATATATTAAATTTCAAAAGTATACTTCATGAAATCGTTGATTATTTTATTTGAAAAAAATATATAAAACTGTTCTTTTAGATATGTATTTTGAAACAGTAACAGTACTAAAGGTCCTGGATGAACTTTTTAACCGACTTCAACTCAATTCCACTTATATTTTTTTTTCTGTAGGTTGAATAATAACTTGGGTTCACAGATACACCGTGAACAAATTTCTATAATTCCTTTTTTAGTGACCCGTTCCCAAGCGGAACCCCAAGCTTCCAGCGCTCGTCCGTCAGTATCTGTCGGCTGCATCTCACGGGACGTAATAGATAGAGAATTGAAATTTTCACGAAATGTGTATTTCTGTAGCCGCTACAATAAAAAATACTAAATACTACTAGTTGAACTATGTTAATTATTTGTGGTTTCAAAACCAGTCGTCATTAAAATATTAAATATAGACAATATAAAAACGCCACTTTTCAAATTCTCTCTCTCTCTCATATATCTGAGCTTAATCTTCTTGTCCATCATAAATAAATTTATTTCGAAAAACTTGTTACCTGTCAAATCCAGACAAGAGTAATAAGCAAACCCTGGGTAAAATACTCGTATAATACCGGTAATAATGCTGGAAAGAAGAATTTTATGATTTATTTTAGCTTCCATTTTTGGGAACTTACTGCATTTTTCAAGTCACCAGTATCCAGATTCCTCCGATGAATTTTTTTTTTATTTGTTTATGTTACAAGTTGGCAAGCAAGCATACGGCCCACCTGATGGTAAGTGGTTGCCGTAGCTTGTGAGCGCTTGCAGCACCATTAGTAGGCGCCACTCACGCGTCGCCAACCTCAAGATATTAGTTCTTAAATCTCCTCTGCTCAGTAATTTTACTAGCGTACAGTTTCCTTGAAACCGGAACACATTAATGCCTTAGCACTACTATTTGGCGGCAGAATATTTGACACTGCGGTGGTACCTGCCTAGCCGGCCTCTTGCAACAAAAGACCTACCACCAGTGTGACTGATTGCACTGGTGGAATAATCTCTGCTGTGAAAGAGGTTATCCCAAAAGCGTGCGATGGGGTCGTCACATCCCGACGCCGATGATATTTTGTCTTGAATAAAGTGTTTATTAAATCAGTACAGTATACTTTTTTATATTTCATATAAGTTTTTCTTATAGTAATTAATCTTAGAATAATAATATAATAATTAATTTTCCTAGTTCGAAACTACAAAGCACATCACTACTTTATGTCTCTTTTGAACTACTTTTTTGCTATATAAATTCAAGCGTTTTTATCTTCCGTAAGATTTATTGCAACAGTTTTCTATGTAACTTCCTGGTCTCGAAGTGCTACTTTACAAACGAATTCATCTGCATTGTTCTTTTATAATAAAAAGATTTATATCCATGGATGAATAAATAAAATTGAACTGTGTAAATTTTTATTTCGAACTGAATTTATATTGATTATATATCCTACTGATATTATAAATGTGAAAGTTTATATGTTTTTATGTTTGAATAATAGTGAATCAGTCATGCATAAGCGGGTTAACGGAATGGGGGTGCTATTTAGCACACAGATAGCTTATTATCTGGATTAACACATACAAATCCTGTGGGGCTATCAAAATCATGCTATACAGATGGACGTATTAAATTAAAATTCGGTAAAGATATGTCTTATGAAACGTTATTTACTTACAATTGGTTAATTTTGATCTGGAACCAATTCTAAGCCCCTGATACGGTTATATGCAGTTCATAAATAAAACAATTAATATTACTCAATATAAATTAGGTAAATTATTAAAAAATACTTAAATGGAAGTGGGTATATAATATAGATATTAGTTTAACTAAAAAAAACGTAAAATATATTTTCACTTACAGCTAATATGAAAATGTCCAAATATCGTACGTACAGAACGAAATGCATTCAGCTCGTTTTTTTACATACACAGTATTTGTTGTAGGCATTAATTCCATTAAAAGATTTTTTACGCAATATTTTTATGGTAGTATAAAGTGTAACAACAAAATATACGTATTTTTTATTATATAAAAATGTATTTACGACTTTGTGGCACAGCGGTAGCGAACCTACCTTAAGCGCCACAGGTGGCAGAATCGATTCCAGCTCGGAGCTGATGTTTGTATTGACTATACAGGCATGTGTTCCGGTCTGGATGTGTCTGTTTATGTTTCCGGACCCCCGACACAGGATATAACTATCCAAATGTAGGTCGTTAAGTGTGTTGTGTTTCTGATTATTTATTGATGTTTTAACGATCGACTGTCACAATTATAAAGTCTTAATATAGTATCTAACAAGAACCGCTACGACAAACAAACCTTTAGCTAGTACAACTGACAAACATAGTCTATAAATTGAATTATAAACAAGTATGAAGACCGAGTCGGGTATAACTGAAAGCAACTGCAAGGATATTATCATTA
The DNA here is from genome assembly GCA_023373885.1 of Hestina assimilis. Classification (NCBI taxonomy): domain Eukaryota; kingdom Metazoa; phylum Arthropoda; class Insecta; order Lepidoptera; family Nymphalidae; genus Hestina; species Hestina assimilis. The sequence goes on along the minus strand of CM041747.1, from coordinate 7,595,837 downwards.
GAATATTAAGTTACCTTAAGTCTGTCGAGAAACCACGGATACTTGGTAAAGTTTTCGATACACTACTCGTAAATTTAGGTCTCATTCTATAGTCCGCAATGCATGAATCGGCTCTGCCGGGAAAGTACTACCTTTTCGTACTACCCTTACATAATGTGTGTTGAATTTGTAATATTCGTACCGCCTCTGTCTCTTTCTCTTCCTTCTCATCGCTGGTGTTGCTTGAAACATAGGTTACGCTTACCACCTTTCATCAGGCAAACTGTTGCTACCCGTGGTGCTATAATAAATAAAAAATATAAAAATTGTGCGGACGGGGACCTCCGTCAGGAACGAAATTCCTTACTTTTTTTCTTCAACTCCGAATTCGTAATGAAATCTGTATATTTCAATAGGTTTTACTCATATGATAAAAAGATTATTGATTGATTGATCGTGTGCTCCTTTGCTTGTAGTAGGCTCAAAGGATCTCAGGCTACACGTAATAATTCAAAAGATATTGTATCTCTGACCTAAAATATCTTTCTTTGGCGCTCACCATACTTTATTTTCGCGTCAGTTTTATCTTAAGGACGAGTTACTGTGTACCACAGTCAAATCTCTACTCATTAGAATTCAGAAGTTGTCGTAAGCCAAAGGTTGCCAAAAGTTTTATTGAGATCATCGATCTTTGTTTTTCGATATTTCTTATTTAATAAAAAACATTCAATCCGTTCAAGTTAAATGCAAATTTTATTTATAAGTATATGAAATAACCTTTTATTGATCTACGCTTTAAGTACTTTATATATATATATATATATATAAAGATTAAAAATGGGTGAAATTTTGTCTCAGAATGTTCGCACTCCTGGAACTGTAGCACTTATATTTTAACATTATACTTGATTTATTATAGTAATAGTATAAGTACAAGGGCATTTGTTCTATACAAAATATAATAGTCCAATGTAATCGGATAAATTGTTACAATAAACCATTTCATATTTTTCTTTGACTCGTAAATATATCGAGATTTTTTTTTTTATGTTAGAAGTTGGCAAACAAGCATACGGCCCACCTGATGGTAAGTGGCTGCCGCAGCCTATGAGCGCTTGCAGCACCATTAGTAGGTGCCACTCGCGCGTTGCCAACCTCGAGATATTAGTTCTTAAATCTCGTTCGCCCAGTAATTTCACTAGCGTACAATGCCCTTCAAACCGGAACACAGTAGTGCCTAAACACTACTATTTGGCGGCAGAATATTGGACACTGCGGTGAGATCTTTTGAATATCCTATTTTCCCGTATGTATTACGGAAGTTGTTTTAGATTCAATGTATTATAATGCATTGCAAGGTCCAAAATTTTGATTTAAAACAAATACCCGTTGTTACAGGTCGTATTAAACCGACATTCAATAAATCTGAATTGGGAGCTCCACTTTTGCCGCTGCAACAAAGTCCCCTTCGCATGTCTGTCTATCTGTTCGGGACGAACTAAAACTACTGATCTTATTTCCATTCGGATTTCACTAACATATAGTTATTCAAGGCTTAGGTCTTTTTTGTTTTATAAATAATATTAGCCATGCTGTTTCTAATACTCCTATTGATCCTCCAAGTAAGCTCGAAGCTTGCGCTAGAAGAGGGTACGACAATAGCCCAAGTGTTGTGGGCTCTTCTACTGTTGAGATATTAAAAATTGAGGTTTACTTGCTTATTTTTAAGGTTTACTCTAAATTGAAAATGTCAGAAAAAAATAAATCCTTTGTAGCCACAAAAACGCGTGGACCAGTCTGCTAGTACCATATTATATTACTGGTTATTTTGAATAGTTTTTTTAAATTATTTAATCAAAAACCTTGCTATATAAAACAAATCATATCTAATGCTCTAATATCACTTTAACGAACATTGATTTCCAAAATTATTATAACGATGCTATAAATATATTTGGTAAGTAAATTAACAAATGATTCAAAATTTCACAAACTTTCTTAATGGCGGATTCACCAAAGTTAATACTTGTCTTATTTCCAGAATGTTTGTGGTAAGATTTGTGTCACTTTTCCTTTTAACCAACAACTTTGATGTATTTCGGTTGTTTACTCTCTACTTTTGGAATAACTTTTCACTAATACATTTTGTTCAAGTGTCAGGAAGTTTACACTACGGAGAAAACCAATAACTTCTTGTATTAAGAATTTTCTTTGGAAAACAAATATTTTAAGAGATTTTTGATTTTTGTTATTGAACTATAGTTTCCGTCACGAGAAGCTATAAATTTTGTAAACACACATTCAGGGGCTGGTAACATTTGGATCGAATAAAAAAATATAAGTCTTAACAAAGTTCTCTAATAATTAAAAGAAACAAAATTAACAAAAATAAAGAATATAATCTCATCCGCTAAAATAACAGAAGCAATCTGGGTCGAACATAGGAGCATGAACTTACCCAAAAATGTCGGTCCAAATGTGTACATGCTATTTATCAGTCAAATTAGAAGACAGCACTTTAGATCGCTACAATATTACCCGCCCAAGTAAAGTTGCTAATTAGTTTCGTATTACTCTTGTATTACTTTGAGTTGATTGAATTTGTGGATTTTTTGTTGTTAATAGGAGGAAAGGGATGAGAAGGTAAAAAATAGTTTTTCTTTCATTCTTTCTTTTTCGATTAATACGCTAACAACGCACAATGTAATATTTCAAGTATCGCGTGCGTTCATGCGCGTTGCGTTGACTGCTTACCATCATGCGGACAATATGCCTGTTTGCCAACCTCTTTGAAATAAAAAAACACTTCGGCTACCATGTAGCTCGGCCGAGCGTTCGGTGTTAGGTTTTATTTTCGTTACAGAATTTCTTGATTCGGTCACCGCGCTCAAAGTCCACGATAAAAGCTATGCAATAGCTTAAAATCATTTATTTCTCTGTGGCGCCAATTTTTAGGCCACTGCAGACGAAGGCGCGGGCTTGCTAGTTACTCACGATTTTTGTAAAGAAACGAGTTAAATTATAAAACAAAGGGGAAGACCAAATAAAAAGTTAATTTCACGTTTAAATATTAAAATACAAACTTAATTAAAAATTAAGCTTTTTATAACAAGAGACTTTCACGTATGTTCCATTTAAATTTTTAATTAAGGTCTCATGTTTTCCAATTATTTGGTAAGCCCAAAATTACAATGCCACAACGAATTTTATTTGGCATGTGTATCTTTTGATCATTATATAATACTATTGTACCTATACGCCAAACTTATCGCTCCCGCATCGGTCTAACAAGCCACCTTCGTAAGTGCCGACTGTCTCAAACGGTTGCTGTATAAAACATCTTTTATAGATGAAAAAAGACCATCAGTAAATTCAGGGTAGTGTAATATTGACATAATATGTTGTCAAAAATATGAAATTGTGTACATAGATAATAATATTTTATAGCGATATATTTTATAATATATAATTTATAACATATATTTATAATTAGCAATACTTAATGTCTTTATAACACTATAATAAGTATTTTAGGGTTCGCTCGCTTGAATAACGATTTGAATACAAACTTACAACTCCTATTCCCTATTACTTTACACCCTTGACGGTAAAACTTTTACATACTTTGAATGTCATATTTATTAATAGTCTAAAAAATAAGTTTCAAGCTTCTGGCTCTAAAATGACCATACTGCTAGCCAACTTTTCATCCTCCCTTTATCAGGCTATAGACTTATTCTTCGTTCTTGCATTATTCCCGGTTTTTTATTGACCCAGGGTCTGCTTATTACTCTTATCCGGATTTGACAGGTTATAAGCTACCCGTGTACAAAATTTCATTGACGACGTTTCTTAGTTTTGGCATGAAAGTACGACAGACCGACAGAGAGACAGAAATTTTATTCTTTCATATTCATAATATTAAATAATAATACTTTAGTAAGGATAATCACCTCAGACAAATTGTAAAGATTTTTTAACATTTCGTTGAAAATCCAAATGAAAATTATCTTTTATTGGTACTTTGCCCAATTTAGTGATTGGCAGGAAATTTACGTATTAAGGAAATCTGAAATCTGCGACAAAGTTAAACAAAGATAAATGCTTATTTCATTCACGTTATTTAAGAATAATGTACATATACGTGGTTTTCTTTTCTCTTTGTTTGATGATATAATTATGAAAATGTTTTGAATGAAAAACAAAGGATTTGAATGCCTTTTAAAGTATATTATATGAATGCTTACGACGATAAAGAAAAGGCAAATTTTGTTCAGTTTAATTGTTCTCGTTATTGAATTCAACCGGCAACGAGGTTCGGATAAATCGTAGTATTTACGAGTATGGTATAATATTATGGCTTTAAATTTTCCTTTACTAAAGTTTTTTTTTTTTTCTCAAATTCATTGGATTTTAACGAATTCGGCCGCAAATTAAATTCCAATAAGTCACTTACCTACACAGAAGAACTAATTTATTAACAAATAAAAACGGGGACCGCCGTCAGCAAGTTCCTTACGTTTTTTCTTCAACTCCGAAAGCAATTCTGAATGAAATCTGTTTATTGCAATAGGTTCTATGATGAAAAGAGACAGGGACACACACACAGAGATAGAGAGCACTCACTTGCTTGTAGTAGGCTCGATACACACATGCACAGTCGTACATATACACAGTATGTGGTATTTCGTTACGTAACGATTTCTACTAAATCGCACAACCCAAAAGCCGCGTTCAGAAACTTCGTTGCAAAAATATTCAGAATACATTAACTCCTGCTGCTTTTGCAGGGGAATTTTTGGTTCTGAAAATTAGTGTTTAGTTCAAAATCCACATTAAAATTTTCAAGGTTATTAAGAGTTTCTTTCTTCCAGATTTTCCCAACACTTAAAATTAAAAAAATACGCTGGACACAGTCATTAATTACTCGTATTTCTTTTGAAGTATATTCACAAAATATTGATTTAACATTTGTAAGTTATAGATTTTTCATTAATAAATCAATTAAGATCTATCCACCTTTAGTAATATCCGCATTAAAAGATGCTCAGACGTATAGACAGACAAATAAAAAATTATAAGGGTTCCGTTTTGCCATTTGCCTAATGTGACTAACCCCGCCTTGCTTTTAGAATTAAAGATAAAAATAAGATCTATTTAAATAAATAATAATTAAAATGCACGAAAGTAAATAGCATAAAACTACGAAATTGGCACGTGTATCGTCTAAGCGGTTAGGACCCTCGTTACGTTGTGATCGTAATAAACCGTGTTCTTTTAGAGCATCAGAGGCAACAGGTTCAATTCGACAATGGAAAACTATAATATCTTATTTATTATATAGTTTAATTATATTAGTGTAATATGATTATCAAAATAAAAATATTTATATAAGCCCATAAAGGCTAAATGGTGAGATAATAAATATATCCCTATACTTTCAACACCTCTTACGAGTAGCTGAAAGTAATCCGCTCCTCCAATTCTTATATACTTAAACTCTATAGTAAAAATATAAAGAAGAGGGGGAGATCGATGGCCCTGCACACGCCACCGACTGTGGGCTCCAACCATAGCTACGAGCCCTCCCGGGTAAGGGATAGGCTATTTATAGTGCGCCTGTGACACACAATTTGATTGTTATAACTTGAAAGGACATAGTCCTGGTAATTTATATTTATAGTGATTTCGTTATCGGGACGCAAGATTTATTCTTTTATATTATTGTTATTTTCATAGCATAGAAAGGGATCAAGCCCTGATATTTTGTAATGGTATCAATTAAGACCGAAGTCACATAATATTTCATATTCATTTTTGTATGAGAAGGCATAGCGCCATAATAATTGAGGACAATCCTGGTCATTATATATAAGGGAATAAATCCCTGGTTCAGATATGTATTCGAACATTAAACCGCCAGGCGGCATTCCGTAAGCACAATGCTATAATCGTCAACCTCACCTTAGTGAAGTAAAATTCATCAATAATATTAAATAATATCATTTATAACGTATATTTGTCATACCACTATATGTGGTTAATATAGAGTTTATATTTATCATAAACTTCACCTTTGTTAAGGTATTTTCATCAATAATGCTATTTATAGCGTATATTTCTTTTATCACTATATATGTGTAATATAGTATTTATAATAACCTCACCGAAGTGTAGGCAAATTCGTTAATAATTATATTTATAAGTATATTTCTTTTATCACTATATATGGGTCATATAGTATTGATAATATTCAATTCTTTATAATAACACAACCGCAATTCCTTAAAACTAAGTCCTACCTAACCCTACCTAATTGTTATTTAAATTATCGCATTGTCTTATAAGCAATATTCGTTGGTTTATATCGTATTCGTAATCGCATTGTCTTACAACTAATATTCTTTGATTTATGTCGTTTTCCTATTATAGCTTTGTATCATTAAAACCATAGCACTTGCTCACGCAAGGTACCCTTTGGCTCAATACTCAAACATACATCCGAATCCAGTTCATTATTTAAGACGTGATAAACACGCATGATAAGAGTTAAGCAGGCCACACTGTCTAATACTAGTTAGCTATCTCGAAGTGAGAAGCAACCAGTTGCCCTAATAGTATGACATGCTACAATGTCAATTATAAAAATCCCTATTGCTAAGCTAAGGGGCGTCTCTAATAAGAAGACGAGTCATTTTGCTACAAACGATATATAACATTCCAGCGCCTCAGCAACAAACCGAATTACATCACGGCATCGACCTAAGTCGCACCACCGCAGCAATTCTAATCTGTATCACTAAGGCCGCTTCAGCAATGGACCTGAGGAAACTACTGCATCGATATAAATCGCACCGCAGAGTCAACCTCATGTCAGCATCACATCAGCAAAGTCAAAGGACCTCACTCGAGGACACTATAGACATAACCAAAATCATATCGGAGCCTCATACTTAAGCATCGGGTCAACTAAGATTAAAAATCCTCGGGCCTCGCTTAAGGACACTATAGACATGACTCAGGCCACATCAGAGCCTCAAACTCAAGTATCGGGTCAACTACAACTCGCCAAAACATTATACACGTATACAGCTGAAATATAATTATTTATTAGTTATAACGCATAAATTCTTCCCAACGCATACTTTTAAATCTTCATTGAATTAGCTTCTTCTTAGGTTTCAAATAATCCATTAGATTCTGAAACATAAACAACATCTGCGCCGAAGCATTACTTTCACTATTATATTCACAATTACAATATCGCATAATATTACAGAAACAAAGTAAACTTCGTTTCTTAATATGTATCAAACATATATACATTCATAATTGACGGACCCACATACCGTCATTAAATATTTAATTTATAATAATAAATTATATGAAATATATTTCAACGATATAAATTTTCCTTTAATATGTATAGATCATATTATTCATATTAGATCTCTTCGTTAGTAATCATAGACGGACCGCCATACCGCCATTATTAATTAATTATTGTATATATATTTAATATATGCTTTATATATATTCTTTGCCATGCATCACCAATCACCATTAATAATATGTATTAAAAACCATATACGAAGATCGGAAACCTTAACTAGCATTCTAGCAGCATGGCCGCCCGAACGCACCGCCTTGGTAAACCGTCCACATATACGCGGGGGTAGAGACGTCAGACGGGCACTCACCAAGCATACGCTCGGAGACACCTTTGCCAACACCACACCCCTTATATATGTGAAACAGCTGCAATGACATTCGGCACCTGACTCCGTGAATTTCCATACATTTTCCTTTTTGTATGGAAATTTTCATACAAAATTTTATAAATTTTTGATTTTGTAAAAATATTATTTTCGGGGTATGTCCATACTTAGTATTACGTTGCACATAGTCACGTGGTCGGCAAACGATTTTTAGGTTAAGCAACTTTGGGTGCGGTCAGTAAATGGATGGGTGACCGTCCAAAAATAGGTTCAAATTATAGAAATATGAACATATTTTAGAAAATATATTGTTTTATAGATTTAAATAAAGTGTTATGTTGAGATCGTCACACTAAGGAGCATTAAAAAAATATTATATTCTTGTATATTTTCGTTATTATCGATGTATAGCATAGTCAAATTTCATATTTTTAGTTAACTTTCAAATAATTTATACATATTAACAATATATGGACAACAAATTATTTTCAAAACACAAGAGTACCGTGTTATGAAATCAAATGTTATTATTTGTCGTACTAATATCATAAATGTGAAAGTTTGAAAGAATGAGTTGATATTTTGGATCGAAGTATTTTTGTTACGCTCTGACACCAAAATCACTGGTCTAATATGGATGAAATTCGGCAAACCAATATCTTATTATCTGGACTAACACATATGTATATACGATAAACCGATAATTAGTTTTTCCTTTCGCTCCCGCGCGCTTTACGTTTGCCCGCGAACGAAAGGGATATTAACTATAATATATATAACTATATTACCGCGGGTATGGTAAGCGGTCGGCCGCACGGAGGGGTTGCGTTGTTATGGAATAAAAATATATTTAAAAGTGTGTCAGTTGTTGAATGTGATAATCCGCGAATTTGCGCGATAAAAATAATGATAAATCAAAGGTCATTTTTGGTATTCAGTGTATATATGCCTACGGACAAATTGGATAATTTAGCGGATTTTACGGATTGTTTAAGCAGGGTGAATGCAATTATAAACAATAGCAACACAGAATCGGTTTATATATTGGGAGATTTTAACGCTCATCCGGGTGAATTATTTTATAATGAGATGATGTGTTTTTGTGACGAACAAGACTGGTTGTGTACAGATGTAGATAAGTTAGGATTACATTTAGGTACATACACCTTTGTAAGTGAAGTTTATGGATCAAAGAGATGGTTAGATCATTGTCTTGTCACCAAAGCGGCCATGGATTCGATTATAGATGTTTATGTAAAATATGGTGTTATGTGGTCAGACCATTTCCCTTTAGTAATAGAATGCAAAATTCATTTCGTTAAACCAACCGTACTAAATAATAACAAACACTTAAGAAATAAGGTAATATGGGGTGTTAGGAAACCCGAACAAATAAATGTATTTAATACAGAATGTCATAAAAATTTGAAATTTATTGATTTTCCAGAACAGTTTCGTGAATGTAGTAAATATTATAGATGTAATATTAATAATCATAAATATATTATAGATACACTATATAGGGATATAACTAATATCTTAACAAAATCTGCCACTGTTAGTTATGTGACTGAGTACGATAAAAAGAAACAGCAAAAACACGTCACGGGCTGGAACAAACATGTCAAAGATGCTCATAGGGTAGCTCAATCTAAATTTAAGTATTGGTTACGATGTGGTAAGCCATCATTTGGGCTAGTCTTTGATGAAATGCGAGAGAGCAGGAAGATATTTAAATCGCGCTTAAAATGGTGTCAAAAGAAAAAGAACAAGTTAAGTTAGATATTATAACACAGCATCATGCTAAGCGTGACTTTAAAAATTTTTGGAAAGCAACCAATAAACTCAATAGCAAGCAGAGCCTTCCTGTGAGCATTGAAGGCATAAGTGATAATAAAGATATTGCAGACCTTTTTAAAACTAATTTTATTGTAACTTCGTCATTGGGGCCACCACATTGGGAAGACGTTAAGAACTTGAAGTCACATGATCAGGATTTGTGCCTTACATTCACTGCTAAACATGTGAAAAATGTCATTAAATCCATGTCGGAAGGTAAGTCACCTGGTCATGATAGTCTAAGTATTGAACACCTTCAGTATGCTGGTCCGCATCTACCAAGAGTGCTCGCTATGTTCTACACATTCTGTGTTTGTCACTCTTACTTGCCATCGGACATGATGAAGACTGTGGTGGTGCCAATTGTTAAAAATAAGACAGGAGATATAAGCAATAAAAACAATTACCGGCCTATCTCTCTGGCGACCATCCTCACTAAAGTATTTGACAGTCTGCTTAATTCCCAGTTAGATAAATATTTAAATTTACACGATAATCAATTTGGTTTCAAAAAAGGTTTATCGACAGAAAGTGCGATTTTAAGTCTTAAACAAACTGTTAAATATTATATGGATCGAAAAACAGATATTTATGCGTGTTATTTGGATTTGACCAAGGCCTTTGATCTAGTACATTATGACATGTTATGGCAAAAATTAAATGACATTAAATTACCGGTTCAATTAATAAATATTTTTAAATTTTGGTATCAAAATCAGTTAAATGTAGTGAGATGGGCAGGAGAATTATCGGACCCTTACAGGCTGGAATGCGGGGTAAGGCAGGGAGGACTGACCTCTCCTAAGCTATTCAACCTCTATATTAACGCTCTTATAGAGGAGCTTAGCAGTACCCATGTCGGTTGTCATATAGACGGTGTATGCGTTAACAATATTAGTTATGCTGATGATATGGTGTTATTGAGTGCCTCTATATGTGGCTTGCAGAAACTCATTATGACTTGTGAAAATTACGCTGCTCATCATGGCTTAAAATATAATGTATCTAAAAGTGAAGCTATGGTCTTTGGGGTCAAAAATAAATGTTACACCAATATACCACAAATAAAACTAAAAGGCTCACCATTAAAATTAGTCACTAAATTTAAATATCTTGGACACGTGGTAACTTCTGATCTCAAAGATAACGCTGATATTGAGCGAGAACGCAGAGCGTTATCTGTGAGAGCTAACATGATCGTCAACAGATTTTTAAAATGTTCCAAAGAAGTCAAGGTGATGCTTTTTAAAGCTTATTGTACATCTTTTTATACAAGCAATCTCTGGGTTGATTATACTCAAAGGCAATACAGTGCTATAAGAGTACAATACAATAATGCTTTTAGGATGCTGATGGGGATGCCCAGGTTTTGTAGTGCTTCGGGAATGTTTGCGGAGGCTCGTGTTGACTGTTTTTATACTACTATAAGAAAGAGATGTACATCCCTCATAAACAGAGTTCGGGGCAGCTCTAACAGCATCCTAAAGATGTTTTCAGCCCGGTTTGATTGTGAATATATGAATAATTGTAATAGGATTCATTTATTGACTACATAAGTAACATAATATATAAAGCTTTTGATATTTGTTAATTGTGATTGAATCAAATAGATAATTTCTAAGTATTTTTTCAAAATAAATTACTACATTGTATATTATTTACTTTTTGAAGCTCATTAAATAAATTGGTATTTTAAAATTTTACTTTTTCAATATTTTTATTTTTCATATAATTCAATCACTTTTAACATATATTATTGCTATTATTATTATTATTATTGCTTTTAAATTATAAAATAATTTATTATATTATTTTTAGGTATTATTATTATTATTAGATAGGATTTTTGTACTAGTTATGTTATGATCTACGTTGATTGAAATAAATTATTATTATTATTATTATTATTATTATAAATTATAATGTTACATTGTTTTGCTAGCTATATTAAAGTAAATGTTATAAGTTACGTAGATGATTGTATTTATTTCTAACAATACTTACTTTTATCCCTGAAAAATGTTAGGTTTCTATGGCATTATCAAAAAACCAAAGTAACTTATAATTAGTTATTAACCAAATTAGCTTTATAAAATGAGCTTTGCAATTTTTTTTTAAAGTGAAAAACTAATTTTTGTAATCCGAGGCTCTCTTCACACACAAATATTATTTGCTCAAGGCGTTGATAAGTCGACTTGTCGGGTAAAGGAACTGTCTAGCGCCATCCTAAACTTTGAACTTATGATTAAATTCTCATGGTATCTCTAGACTGATATGTTACGCTTTTGCTTGTGAATTTGATACGTAGAGAAAATAACTTTTATAATCTATATATCTATATCTAAATAAATGAAATTGAAACGTATATTGCTAAGCATTTATTGAAATGATGTTTTTATTATTAATGGCATTTTGTGATTTGACCGTATTATTTATGTACATTAGCACTATCTTTATCTACCTGAACAACTAACTGTGTTAAATGAAATTCAAAAATTTTCAGCCAAACTGAAGATCGCACAAAGTCTTGTAATAATATTGAAGATATCGTATACACTATTTAGACATGATACAAATATTTATAATTTTTTTAATAAAAATTTCAGATACCCGTTTCAAAACAAATTACAATAGGAGGTGTAATTTCATTTATGATTTTGATGTCTTAATTTTTTTTTATTAAATATAATAAAATAAGAGCATGCAGACTTTCACTTGTACTCTGGAAAATTCTCTCTTATAATGACAAAAACAAATTCAATGAACAAAAGCCATATTCTTAAAACGGTTACTAGACTGTAAAGAAAAGATTATTTTAGTTATCTTAAAAAAAAAAAAAGATATTCTGTCAGTCCATCGCTTAATTGAAATTCCCTTTTTACGTGGTATAAATGAAAATACTTCGAGCGGGTCTGTTTTTTTATTATAAAAATTAATTGGCATATTATTTAAATTTAATTTACATATTTCATCCTCGCTATTGAATGCCTATAGGTCTTCACAGACTTATTTTTAAATAGTTTACCTACTGAATGCCCACTGATCCACGATGATGCCCGCATACTACTAAAAGTGCCAGAAGAACTTTCAAAGAATCCAATGTTCAAGTTGTATTGTAAACAGCCCAAAACTCAAGCGAGTGTAGAAGGTACGGTTCAAAAGCCTGTTTCTTGTTCGATCATCCCATCCCATGGAAAGATAAAACCAAATATCTAGGCGTCATACTCGACAACAGACTCACCTTTGAAGCTCATATCCGCAAGGCACGTGATAAAGCAGCGTTCGTTTTGGGAAGATTGTATGCGATGTTGGGCAGGCGGAGTAAACTGTCCCTTAGAAATAAGGTGACATTATACAAAGCCTGTATACGTCCCATACTGACCTACGCGAGCCCTGTTTTTTCACACGTCCACGCCAGAAGAATTAATCAATTACAAATAATTCAGAACCGTTTCTTACGCATGGCCTCGGGCTGTCCGTGGTACGTTCGCAACGTAGATCTCCATAGAGACTTTGAAATCGATTCGAGCCCGAAATATTTGAAGCGCTTATCGCAAAACTATTTCGATCAAACTACTTTCCATCCAAATCCTTTGATTAGACATGCTTGTATCTACACAGACCGATGTACCCAACCGACAAAAGTAAGGCGTCCTAAGCACGTCCTGCAAGACCCTGACGATAGGATTACATTAGAAAATGCCCCTTACACAGCACAGACACGCACACAACACCGTCCTCGCTGGCGAGGACGAGGTCCTTGTTTCGCACGTCGCGTCGCGCTCACACCGTCGGGTGAGTCTATCGTATAGAATGCGCTCGGAGCGCTGCCTCCATCTCCGGTGACGTCCTTAGCCGTGGTTCGGCTTCGCAGGAGGCACCCTATGGACGGAATCAAATTTGAGCCCCCGTGAGGGCTGTCCCTTTATCACGGCTGAGTCTCTGTACTCGGCCCCCGCCCGGTGACGCTGTCAAGGCCAGTAGGGCCAACAGCAATACACATTCCGAAAAAAAAAAAAGCCTGTAAAGAAAAAGTCTAAGAGATTAATGTTAATAATTTTTGAAAGGTTTTCACTTCTTATGCGGACACATTATTAAGTTAATTAAATTGTCTAATACCACTAGTCTTACCACCAACAAATTATCTCTAAATAATCTTTTTTGAAAATATTATAATTACTTCAAATTATTTGTGAAATTTCGTTCTTTTTCTCCAAGGTTTCATAAAACGTATTTCGGAGTAAATTAGTATTAAATACTGGCTTGAGATAAGTTTAGCTCAAAGTCATTCACGCTTTAATTGCTTCAAGTAAGCCTGTGAAATTTTATCCGATTTGAAAATTTCAATTTGTATTCAAATAATAAATAGTCATTTATTTTAATTGCAAAAAGTTTCTTGATAAATCAAGCCAATTTATAAAATTATTAAAATTGACATCGGTAAGACTCTGTCTAGTCGTTTTTGTTTAGACATCTAGACTCGAAACAGAATTATATTTCCTGAAAACACGTATAAAACAACATTTATTTAAATGTATATCAGTTTCCGAGATTCCGATTATATATATATACAGGAATTACTAGTTTAAAGGTATGAAATTCTAGGAAATTTTATGTCAAAGTCTTGAACGCTGATGATTATGATGATTTACGTTGGTCAGATGGCGAAATTTTATGTTCAAAAAAAAAAAACTTATTCATATAACCCTCACATTTCTAGTGAAAGAGGAATATTATGTTTTTGTACTTTGTTACTGTCTCAATCCAGATTTTCAAGTAGAAATAACGTGACAAGGGAATTGTAGAAAACATTAATGTAATAAAATGGTAAATTTAGAAAGCCACCGTGCTTAAATACACGCGTGGGAGTCGTACATCAGGCGACTTTTTATGTAAGCAGAACTGAGCGAGATTTAGGTGGATGACCAAGCAGGTATAATGTAAATGTAGGTTTCACTCGTAAATAGATATTAAGAAATCAGGTGCCTATTATAGACCTCCTTTATTGTCTCGTAAATATCTGATTTCATTAAATTGTAGTAATTGAAACACTTATTTAAACAATTATATTTATCCCAATAAAAAAAAAATAACTATAACTTAATAAAAATCTTGCTTATCTTTTTCAAGTTTTTGTTATAATGTGTATAGATTTATAATAATAATAATATTATAAGTACAATATTTTTATGACAGAAGATAAATGAATTTTGAAGAGAATTGACAAAACAAAGATAAGATAAAATGATTAAGGTTACGAGACGCTGATAGCCAGGTGCGCTCACTGATCGGTAAACTTTTTGGTTATTATAAAATGTTATAGGGAATTACAACTGGAACAAAAAGTGCAATCTCAGAACCTATACAAACGCAGTTAATGAGGTACAAAGTATTTCTCATTAGCAGGAGTAGCCCCGAAAGTATGTATATATATAACAAACGTTTAAATCTTTGTTCTTAATACAGTCAATCAGAAAATTATAAAATATAATGTCACGAATAGCATACAATTTTAAATATATTTTGAATGTCATGATTTTTTTTACTGACAAAATAACTTTCATTTGCGAAACCAATTTTTAACATCTGTTGCAACAATTGAAATCGATGGTGACGTGTTATACAAAACGTGATGGCAACAACACGAGGCGACTAGACAAGATGAAAAATCTTCGTTTCTGTTAAACAAGTCTACAGGATCCTTGTAATAATTTAAAATTCTGCTTATGAGCACGCGATTGTGTGCTTGGTACAAATTACTTACTGCGCTGGCTCAGTGACACCGAAAGAGGATCTTGGCCTCTGACACCAGAAGACGTCTTGCATAACTTCACGCCAATCGGCTGTTCTTTGGGCGTTCAGGTCCTTTTAGACTGAATCATTTCAGCCATATCTGGGCCGTTTACCGATCGGTCGTTCCAAATATGCTCTCATAGTGACACGATCTTTCTCTCTATATATATGTTGTTACGGGCCGGGGTTCGCGGATTTGGAAATAAACACTTGATGGCTCTAAATCTTTATTGAGATTTTCTAGATCACAGAACAGAACTTCACAAATCACAGATCAATCGTAGTCCAAAAAAATAGCCGAGGTCTCTGGTTTTCGCACTTAATCACTTGCATCGTTTGTAGTTTCTTCATTCGTTGCTCAGAACTAAATGACGCATATATAGTGCGGACCACGGGTTCGAGAAAGTACCGTCCTCGGAATGTTATACGGGACTTTTCGAGAACATATCTTTCAAGAACCGACTCGAACGAAGTAAGCGATTTTGAACCTTATACCCCGGTGATAAGGTTCACCGTAACAATATATATCTATCTCTCTAGGTGACCCAGTCAGTCGGGCAGATTTGGTCATAAGTTCTTCAATTTCTATATTATTTCGGGTTTTACAGGAATCAAAAAAAAATATTTTTCTAACTATAAGATAAAGAGATCTTGAAATTGTAATCATTTTCAAGTTACAGTTCAATTAGACAACCTTTATTATCAGTCGTTCTTTTTTTATAGTCAAATATGTTGATATAAAAAGTTGTTCATAATTCAAGATGGTAAGAGTATCAGACTTGCTCGAGAAAGTAATAAATTAGTTTTATGTGAGGTTTATGTAAAAACACAGCAGTAAAAACGTTTTCCGACTACGATGAAGACGTCCAATAGCATGAGGGAAGAAAGGCCGTATGTTAGCGTCAACTTGCGGCTATGGACTTGAAAACAAATTCCATCTAAGGTGTATACGGAAGTAAATATATAATATTTATAACTATGACTAATTGTGTAGCAAAAACATTGAAAGTAATAATTCGGCTTTTTACATGCTAAACGAGCCAAATGGGTAAGAGGCTCGTCTGATCCTAAGCGATTACCACCACCCATGAATATTTGCCTAAGCATAAGGCCTGTCGGTGAGTTGCTTGTAAATTAGGCTCACAAGATTTGCACATACCAAGCGGTATCGAACCTATCATAAGCGCGACAGGGGGTTCGATTCCCGATCGGAGCAGATGTTTGTACTGACCATAAACGCAAGTTTCTAGTCTAGGTTTGTTTGTCCTTGTCATTGTGTATGTTTCCGGACCCCCGACACAGAATATAACTATCCTAATGTGTAGCATTTTTTTTATTTATTACAAGTTAACAAAAAACTTTTAAAATATAAATAAATAGTATTTAAAATACTGATTTGTTAAATCGAGAATAAAGAAATCGTAAAGAAAGATAAGGCTGAAAAATTATACTCTTTAGTCCCTAAGTGAGACAAATATTTTCGTTTTTCTCTAATACATTTCCGATCCCGTGTTCAAATATTCGGGATTTGCGGCGTGAGTGATAGACAGTACGGCATTAGGCGGTTGAAAACGAATGTGCTGTGATGTCGTGGGCTGGATATATTTATAGATTTGGTTAATTTATCCAAAGAAAAATATTTTTATAAGTGTATCATGAGACCAAATGCGACCTATTAATGTATAATCAGGTAAATACCAATAATATCCGGTTTTACAGCAAGTGAGGGCTAGGAGTCTATTCGAAGTTCTAGATGTGTGGTCCTCTAAGCCCAATACAAATAATTACCAGTCAAGTGCGTTGTGGACCACGCACAGTTGAAACTAAAGGGTTCCGCAGCATGGTTATGAAGAATCTTAACGGCTTTAAAAATAATAACGAATTAAAACCGACCGCAAAAATAATTTGGTAATTTCATAGTAATTATTAAAAGTAATATGAAAAACAAAGTTATGGGAAAAACTTATATACCTCTTAAATTTGTAGACCTATCTTCTTCAAACCAAATGTGGTTAAAATTTTATTTGATGTTATATAAGCTGAAATTTTTCCAGAATTTAAAATCCCATAGTTCAAAAGTTAAAGGGGGACACAATTTTTATGACTTTAGGAGCTAATATCTCAACAACTACTGACTTAATGAAAAAGTCAAAATCAAACCTCATTATCATTTTGAAAGACCTATCCAAAGATATCCCACAAGTTGACATATGTTGAATTTTTTTTTTCAGCTTTCAGTTACATGTATGGACTGCTACCCTTAATTCTTATATATTTCAACATTTCATTTCGGAACCGTTGTGCGGTTCATAGAATACACCTATTTAGTAAATTTCGTATAGAAAGAGCCAACAGTCTCCGAGTAAAATGACGGTGACATACGGACGGACAGACGGACGGGCAGACGGACGGACGGACAGACGGACATGACGAAACAATAAGGGTTCCGTTTTTGCTATTGGGCTACGGAACCCTTAAAAAGATATGAATGCACGTTAAGGTAGCCTATAATTGGGGTATACAATTTTTCCCATAAATAGATAAGAATGTGCTATACAAATAAGGAACAAATTGTATACAGCGTTGGCTTCCTATTAAGTAAAATAAAATAAAACTCGAGGTCATATAGTATCATCCTTACTTATCTTCTTTGAGTGACAAAAATACTAAGATATATGAAACAAAACATTGGTTAAGACTATAACCTGGTGATAACGAGGTCATAATTCTGTAAAATGTCGTTTGGCTGTAATTTCCTGGACTGATTGCAATCAGTCACACTGGTGGTAGGTTTTTTGTAGCATTTTGTGCCGGCTAGGTAGGTACCACCGCAATGTCAAATATTCTGCCGCAAAATAGTAGTGCTTAGGCATTACTGTGTTCCGATTTGAAGGGCACCGTAGGCTAGTGAAATGACTGGGCAGAGGAGATTTAAGAACCAATATCTCGAGGTTGGCAACGCGTGAGGGACACATACTAATGGTGCTGCAAGCGCTCATAGGCTACGACAACCACTTACCAACTTGAAACATAAAAAAACAAAAAATAAAATAAAATAATACCCATGGTCATATAGTATCATCCTTACTTATATTATATTCTTAGAGTCACAAAAATTCTAAGATATATGAAACAAAACATTGGTTAAGTCTATAACCTGGTGGTAACGAGGTCATAATTCTGTGAAGTGTCGTTAGGCTGTAATTCCCTGGATTAGACAAACCTCGCACTTCACCTCGTTGTACGCTATAATTCATGGTCGTTTAGCGTCTGGTGTGTTTTACTGAGGAACATAACTTTTTGTTGGATGCTGTTATTGTTATACAGCTCTGTAGCTACGTAAGAAAATGTCTTTGTAAAAGTACTCTTCCTCTCTTAAGATTCATAGTAATATTTCTGTAATAGTTATATTCTCTTAAACTTAAACAGTTTAAAAGGGTAATAAATTTATTGAAAAAGGACGATGTTGTCACTATAGCGGCATAATATTAATATTATATTATTTAAAATAAAATGACTTTGCAGGTAGAAAAGTAATTGAATTAGTTTAAAGCATCCCCCATATTAAACGATTTCGGTGGTTTTGTATTAAACATTTGGTTTTCACAATGGAGATTAGTATTTAAGAAAATATCATAAATATGAAATGGGGATATTGATTTTAAAACAAAAAAAGTAAAATGTGCATTTATAATTGCTTTCAACTGCCAATCATTGTCAATATTGTCAAAAGTATTTAAAAATACTTAAAAGTATTATGAGTAGTTTAGTAAAAATATATATTATTATATTAAAAAACAACAAAGTTATCGCATGCCAAGTTTCCGAGAGAGCAGTAAGCCACAGTGTAATTAATATGATGTGGCTGAGAACCGCGTGTCAAACGTTCATGTAGTAGCAGGTTGTTTAGGTATATTAGTATCTTTAATATAGTAGCTATTATATATAGAGATTATTCTACCACTGCAATCAGCCATACTGGTGGTAGGTCTACCAGCGTCGGGATGTGACGACCCCATCGCCCGCTGTTGGGATAATCTCTGTCACAGCAGAGATTATTCCACCAGTGCAATCAGTCATACTGGTGGTTGGTCTACCGGCGGCAGGATGTAGCGACCCCATCGCCCGCTGTTGGGATAATCTCTGTCACAGCAGAGATTATTCCACCAGTGCAATCAGTCATACTGGTGGTGGGTCTACCGGCGGCAGGATGTAGCGACCCCATCGCCCGCTGTTGGGATAATCTCTGTCACAGCAGAGATTATTCTACCAGTGCAATCAGTCATACTGGTGGTAGCTCTATTGGCGTCGGGATGTGACGACCCCATCGCCTGCTGTTGGGATAATCTCTGTCACAGCAGAAGTTATTCCCCCAGTGCAATCAGTCATACTGGTGGCAGGTCTACCGGCGTCGGGATGTGACGACCCCATCGCCCGCTGTTGGGATAATCTCTGTCACAGCAGAGATTATTCCACCAGTGCAATCAGCCATACTGGTGTTAGGACTTTTGTTGCAAGAAGCCGGCTAGGTAGGTACCACCTCAGTGTCAGTTTTACCGCAAAGCAGTAGTGTCTTTGATATTACTATATCTCGGTTTGAGGGGTACTGTAGACTTGAAATTACTGGAGAAAGGAGATGTAAGAACCAATATTTCTAAGTTGGCAACTCGTGAGTGTGTGACGATCTCAACATTACACTTTATTTAAATCTCTAAAACAATGTATTTTCTATAATATGAATCTATTTATGGACGGTCACCCATCCATTTACTGACCGCACCCAAAGTTGCTTAACCCAAAAGTCGTTTGCCGACCACGTGACTATGTGCAACGTAATACTAAGTATGGACATACCCCGAAAACAATATTTTTACAAAATCAAAAATTTATAAAATTTTGTATGAAAATTTCCATAGAAAAAGGAAAATTTATGGAAAATCACGGAGTCAGGTGCCGAATGTCATTGCAGCTGTTTCACATATATAAGGGGTGTGGTGTCGGCGAAGGTGCTTCCGAGCGTATGCTTGGTGAGTGCCCGTCAGACGTCCTCTACCCCCGCGTATATGTGGACGGTTTACCAAGGCGGTGCGTTCGGGCGGCCATGCTGCTAGAATGCTAGTTAAGGTTTCCGATCTTCGTATATGGTTTTTATACATATTATTAATGGTGATTGGTGATGCATGGCAAAGAATATATATAAAGTATATATTAAAAATATATACAATAATTAATAAATAATGACGGTATGGTGGTCCGTCTATGATTACTGGCAAAGAGATCTAATATGAATAATATGATCTATACATGTTAAAGGCAAATTTATATCGTTGAAATATATTGAATATAATTTATTATTATAAATTAAATATTTAATGACGGTTTGTGGGTCCGTCCATTATGAATGTATATATGTTTGATATATATTAAGAAACGAAGTTTACTTCGTTTCTGTAATATTATGTGATATTGTAATTGTGAATATAATAATGAAAGTGATGCTTCGGCGCAAATATTGTTTATGTTTCAGAATCTAGTGGATTATTTGAAACCTAAGAAGCGAATTCAATGAAGATTTAAAAGTGTGCGTTGGGAGGAATTTATGCGTCATAACTAATAAATAATTATATTTCAGCTGTATACGTGTATAATGTTTTGGCGAGTTTTAGTTGACCCGATACTTGAGTTTGAGGCTCTGATGTGGCCTGAGTCATGTCTATAGTGTCCTTAAGCGAGGCCCGAGGATTTTTAATCTTAGTTGACCCGATGCTTAAGTATGAGGCTCCGATATGATTTTGGTCATGTCTATAGTGTCCTCGAGTGAGGTCCTTTGACTTTGCTGATGTGATGTTGACATGGGGTTGACTCTGTGGTGCGATTTATATCGATGCAGTAGTTTCCTCAGGTCCATTGCGGAGGCGGCCCCAGTGATACAGATTAGAATTGCTGCGGTGGTGCGACTTAGGTCGATGCCGTGATGCAGTTCGGTTTGTTGCTGAGGCGCTGGAATATTATACATCGTTTGTAGCAAAATGACTCGTCTTCTTATTAGAGACGCCCCCTTAGCTTAGTAATAGGGATTTTTATAATTGACATTGTAGCATGTCATACTATTAGGGCAACTGGTTGCTTCTCACTTCGAGATAGCTAACTAGTATTAGACAGTGTGGCCTGCTTAACTCTTATCATGCGTGTTTATCACGTCCTAAATAATGAACTGGATTCGGATGTATATTTGAGTATTGAGCTAAAGGGTACCTTGCGTGAGCAAGTGCTACGGTTTTAATGATACAAAGCTATAATAGGAAAATGACATAAATCAAAGTATATTAGTTGTAAGACAATGCGATTACGAATACGATATAAGCCCACGAATATTAATTATAAGACAATGCGATTATTTAAATACCAATTAGGTAGGGTTAGGTAGGACTTAGTTTTAAGGAATTGCGGTTGTGATATTATAAAGAATTGAATATTATCAATACTATATGACCCATATATAGTGATAAAAGAAATATACTTATAAATATAATTATTAATGAATTTGCCTACACTACGGTGAGGTTATTATAAATACTATATTACACATATATAGTGATAAAAGAAATATACGCTCTAAATAGCATTATTGATGAAAATACCTTAACAAAGGTGAAGTTTATGATAAATATAAACTCTATATTAACCACATATAGTGGTATGACAAATATACGTTATAAATGATATTATTTATTATTATTGATGAATTTTCCTTCACTAAGGTGAGGTTGACGATTATAGCATTGTGCTTACGGAATGCCGCCTGGCGGTTTAATGTTCGAATACATATCTGAACCAGGGATTTATTTCCTTATATATAATGACCAGGGCTTGTCCCTCAATTATTATGGCGTTTTGCCTTCTCATACAAAAATGAATATGAAATATTATGTGACTTCGGTCTTAATTGATACTATTATAAAATATCAGGGCTTGATCCCTTTCTACGCTATGAAAATAATAACAATATAAAAGAATAAATCTTGCGTCCCGATAACGAAATCACTATAAATATAAATTACCAGGACTATGTCCTTTTACGTTATTTAATCAAATTGTGTGTCGCAGGCGCACTATAAATAGCCTATCCCTTACCCGGGAGGGCTCGTAGCTATGGTTGGAGCCCACAGTCGGTGGCGTGTGCGGGGCCATCGATCTCCCCTCTTCTTTATATTTTTACTATAGAGTTTAAGTATATAAGAATTGGAGGAGCGGACTACTTTCAGCTACTCGTAAGAGGTGTTGAAAGTATAGGGATATATTTATTATCTCACCATTTTGCCTTTATTGGCTTATATAAATAATTTTATTATTATAATCATATGACACTAAAATAATTAAACTATATAATAAATAAGGTATTATTGTTTTCCATTGTCAAATTGAACCTGTTGCCTCTGATGCTCTAAAAGAACACGGCTTATTACGATCACAACGTAACAAGGGTCTTGACCGCTGGACGATACACATGCCAATTTCGTAGTTTTATGTTAATTATTTTCGTGCATTTAATTATTACTTATTTAAAAATATATTATTTCTATGTTATTTCTATAAAGTAAGGTAGGTTTAGTCACAAGTGGCACCTTATAATGATGTTATAAGCGCTCATAGTCTACGGTAACCGCTTACCATGAGGTGGACCGTATGCTTGCTTGCCAACTTAGTATCATAAAAACAATACTATCTACTTCTTACTAAGGTAGTGAATTAATTAATGTGTGATAAAATATAATGTACTTTTAAACTTACAGTAAAGTAACAATTTTAAGCACAATTTCATAATCCGCATCTACATAATAGCAATTTTAGCTCTCTTAATAATAGAATAACTATTATTAAGAGTTATTTAACCGGAGTGGTCCCATTTTAATGTTTTTATTATCTGATCTCCGAAATCGGAAATACAGAAACGAACTTGTCAAAGAATAATGGCTTTACCCGTGTCACTGAATCCGCGTGCATGTTTTAAAGCTTAGGTCGAAAAACTTTTATTTATATAGAACAATTATTTCAGATGAAAAAAATATACATAAACTCACTCAGATAGATTTTAAAATGCTTAAACATAGATACGATGAGTCGAGAATAATAATTAAATTAATAAATAAAAATTTTTTCATAAATAAATTATCAAACGGTAAAGAGATTTTGTTTCGAGTACACAATTAAAAATTCGATTCTAACTTGGAAGTTTCCTAATTGAAATATTAAAATTTGAAAGTATTGAAATTTTTATTTCAATAAATCGATCAATCTTCCTTCCAGAACGAAACTTGTTTTAAAGAAGACATTATTTTACAATGATATATGGTATCCAGATTTTTTTATGACAAATATATTTTGCTTTATTATAATGAATGAATTGTTCCAATCTCATGGAATGTCTTCCTTACTTCGAACGATTTTCGTATAATATTAAATGCTCTTTTTTCATTCGAAGACTATAATATTTTATGTAGTAATATGTCGAAGTAGGGCCTTGCTGACTGTGTCCTTTTATTTGCTTTTTAGAACATCACACAAATACTGCTAGACTAACTTCATGATGATGAGACCGAAGACATATCCATAAAGCCTGAATTACATTTATCAGCATCGACCAGAATTTAGCTGGATGGTTTGGACAAACTTATGATCATCGTGTGCTTAAGCATCCGTAAGCAGGCATAAGCATACTTCTACATCTGTAAGCATGTGTACTCTGCATCTTTCGGAACACTTCGACGACTGTTTAATACTGTAATGTATTATTTCAAGTGTCGGACTTATAAGCATGCTTCAGCATCCGTAATCATGCGTACGCATTCTAGGCACGCTTTGATGGCTGTCCAGTGTTGTTACGCTTATAAGCATTTACAACAGAAAAATGCAAATTCCGAATCGATGAGTGTGTATCTTCATACAAAATGGCTTTTTTATGTAAAAAGTATAAAAGTTAAAAAATTGCATTATTTTATTTAAAGGTGAATAAAGCGGTGGCTGTAACTAGTGTGATGTAAATCATCAACAAGGTTAAGCTAGCCAGACATAAAATCTTTAAGAGTCCTTCATCAGTCCGGGTTCAAAGGTACTTCAAAAATGGGAGCCCATTGTGTTTTGAAGCTTTGATGTGGATAAAAATGTTGTTAAAATATTTTTGAATATATGTTTTTAGAGTACTGTAGGGACGGTAAAATAAAAACAGAACACATTCTTTTGTTTGTTTATAAAGGTTTTTTCTCGAAATCTAAGTAACGTAGAAATTTGATAATTGGCTTGTAGATACATTTCAATTATTAGTATACAGATATTGCTCCTTAATAATTGGATTTTTTAAAATATTTTATTAGTTTTCCTAGGTAAATGAATAAACAACAAGCGATGATCAATTTTTTTTTACGTTTCAAGTTGGCAAACAATACGGCCCACCTGATGGTAAGTGGCCGCCGTAGCCTATGATCGCTTGCAGCACCATTAGTAGGTGCCACTCACGCGTTACCAACCTCGAGATATTAGTTCTTAAATCTCCTCTGCCCAATAATTTCACTAGCGTACAGTGCCCTTCAAACCGGAACACAGTAATACCTAAGCGCTGCTATTTGGCGGCAGAATATTTGACACTGCGGTGGTACCTGCGTAGCCGGCCTCTTGCAACAAAAGACCTACCACCAGTGCTCTATTAATAATTAACCTTAATATTACCTTAAATGTCTAGTGAAATTACAAACTACGATATACAATAATTCAGCGAATTTATAAAATATCATGAGAAAAAAGTCATCATGTTATAAAAATGTCTAGATCTTAATGAAGAAGGTAGACGAGCATTGTCATACTCTTTAAATAATATATATAAAGGAATAAGAATATTCGTAAAAAGAAAACCTCTAGCTTAAATATTTTCTGTCATAAATGTCATTAATTGGTCTGGAGATATCTCGATTTTTTTATTACCAACTGTTTCAAGTCCACGCAAAATTTTTCTTCGATAAAATTTTCCTTATTACATCATATTAAATATTTAAAGATTTTCCTTTTATTTAACTGTCTCGTTCATAATTTAGAGTATTTTGAGCCATGTGCTTAATTGTTTCGACGAAAGCTCTTAAATGTATTTCGAAAGGAAAAATTCTTTGTTATTTTATTATAATTGTTTTGTAAATGTAAAATGTACTTAGCAATGCGTTAGAAATAACTGTAGTTTTGTTTATCTTTTAATTATACTTACGAATAATTAAAATGTTGTAAATTGAAACATTGACATTAGTCTGATAACATTTAAAGGATCCAATATCTTGCGTCGCTAGTCTGACGTCATACGGTAATGAAACACATTACGTTTAGCACCTATAAAAAAACGCTCAACTCAGTTAAAAAAAATTCACTTCAAAAACTTCCTTTAGTACGAGTATCATATCTCCATTACCCACTTTAGCTTTTAATATACTCGTATACACAAAGATAGACTTTTATTAAAAATGTATTTTTACTTTAATATCGTATCTCTTTGGTATTTTCATTGCTTGACACTAATAGTTTCACGTTTTATTGGAAGTCAGTAGCAATTTGAGTGTCAAAATAATATCTCTCACAATATTTTTTCTGAAAATAAAAAATACACGTTAAGGACAGTGTCAGATTAGCGTCTATTTTTTTCGAGCATATGCGTCCTTAATTTCGCGCTTCAATACGACGAGGGCGCGTACATAGCCTTATTCCGCTGTGAACTTTCGAACCGTTGGGGTCGAGTGTAAGTGCATAGGTACAGCGCTCTATATTACGTGGTTATACGAGCTCATAAGCGCGTCAACGTTCGTACGAGTTGAGCGGGTAGTAATAGGTGCGCCTGTGCATGTACCTACGATGCGATGCGATTCGAAAAACGAAACGCTGGTCTGAGGTCGCCCTAACATAAAAATAGTTTATACCTTACGAAATATTAGGAACTTCGTAACCTGTGCAATATACATCTCATTATTTTAGTTTTCGTTACCGTAAGATTAGTTCGTAATGAATGTTCATGAAAAAAACTTATAAAATTCAAGTAATAAGTTCAATTACGTTATTAGTTATTTAATAGTAAACTCAATGTTCAAAATCGTACATTAAATTAATATGAAATTTACCATTCACCCCTAAAGGTATGAAATCTACAGCCACCTAAAAAGACAAAAATTAGTTGTAAAGATAATTACAAAAAATTATATAAAATATGCAACATCTTACCAATAGGCTTAAAGCACAAATTTTTACTAGCAGTGAACAACCACGGCAGTCAAGAACATAATTTACCTATTATAAATAACATACACAATACTCGTTCTATCACTACCGGCAAATTTAATATACCCAGAATATCTAATTACTTTGGAGACCGAACATTGAAAAAACGCATTCCATTTCTTTTTAATTCCCTACCAGAGAATATAAGATGTGAAGCTGATAAATATTCATTTAAGACAAAATTAAGAAAATATTTTTTAAATTTATGTAACGGTTAAAAAATCATTATAGCTCTCTTTATTATTATTATTATTATCATTCTTACTGTCATAGTTATGTTACAGTTATTTGTATGTATATTAATTGTTATAATTCTAATTATTTTCTTGTTTTTTCTTAGATATAGGTACGTTATATTTTATTGTTATGTTAAATGTATAAAATGTTGTTGTTATTAGTATATTTATTTGACTTAATAGTATAACTTTAACTGATCTTACAGTCAAACCAATTGTCAGGTTTTGTAAGACTTTAGTATAAAACATATTGTTAATAAATTTTGACTTAATAAATAAATAAAAATAAATAAAAAATAAACCTCTAGGTTAGACTATCTTATCAATCAGTCAGTCTCCTAGAGTTATTATAATATATAGCAAATTATAACCTAGTTGTTTTTTTGATCCACAAATCCTTATAAACCAAATGGTCATTGCCTTTTTATACATACAGGCCCGTATCGGATGGTCTGTGGTTGGTTTGAAAATATATGGACGTGTATCTTGTAAGTAGACGTATTTCAATTGTAGTAAACGCTGTGATATGAAATTGACTTATTCAAATAGTTAAAATATAAATAATAAATATACATACATACGAGTATATAAATGCATATTAAAATTTGTATAATTTTTATTTTCTTGTTTTAAAGCAAGTACTATGTGTGTGTTATTACAGTACTGGATTAAAAATGTATACAACTTTTTAATGCAGCTTTACATTAATATATTATGATATAGTTATTACTCTGTTGAAGTCAATTATATTTTTTTCTATGTATAGCACCTTAAAGCTATGTTGGTTATAAGACTAGTGCGTCCAATACTGATTTTTAAATTTTATTTAAATACTTGGATTTTGCAAACCTTTTATAAATATTCTTATACATACATTATGAAGTTCTTCTATTTGTATGAAGTATCTAGTTCATGCGAGCGAAAGCGCTGAGATAGAATTGTAAAGGAAGTGCTATGAAAAATAAAAATATCTCTACCCTGTTCGTGTTATCTTTTCGTATGTCTACATACTAGAACATCCTATCCTCGCAGCGCGTGAAAAACGCGACGTGATTTATGTGCCGACGCGGCTATCTCCTGATAAATTATTGTCTTCACATCGGTGCATACATGCGAAAAAGTGAGGAATAGACCACTATCCATCCGTTTCCTCCCATTCTCTTAGATAGGAACGTGTGAAAAATTATACCGATTTCGAGCAAACTTAAGATTAGACGAATATATTGTAACGTTTTGAAGTAAAATTTATATAAAAGAAGGTAATTGAGTACATGAAATATAAATAGCTTGCCACAATTTAAAAGAAGAGACTGTATATAATATAATAACATAGTGATAGCGCTATAAACGCCAATGGTCGCATTCGATTCCCTCTCAGGCTATAAAATATCAGTTACATCAAATAATTTTAAACTTTTAATTATAATTATTATAATAAAAATCAAAATTAACTATTTAAATAGTAGCTATATGCATTTATACAAAATGAATTATTAAAATAATCATTATTCCACCTATACCTCGATGTCTAGAAAGACTGCGCGATATAGAAGCCATTTTTTTCTTCGTACAACCACTCTGTAACCAACTTTCGCCAGCGGTCTTTCGGAACCGATATGACTTGGAAACCTACAACAGAAGAACGTATTCTTACATTACAGGTCGGTAACGCACCTGCATGCCTATGAATACTTAACATCAGGTCCCCTGTCCGTTTGCTCCCTTTCATATAAAAAGAAAAAATAAAGACGTTTTAAAAGAAATATTGAAAGTATATTGCATGATTTATTTTTACATAAATCAGACAGTGATTATAAATCAGTTTGGGTTTTTATCTATGTTAGAATTACAACTGAATAACTAACTCTGCGCTTAAATTCGATTTCCTGTACCCTCTTATGCAC
Source organism: Hestina assimilis (assembly GCA_023373885.1). Taxonomy (NCBI): domain Eukaryota; kingdom Metazoa; phylum Arthropoda; class Insecta; order Lepidoptera; family Nymphalidae; genus Hestina; species Hestina assimilis. The sequence goes on along the minus strand of CM041747.1, from coordinate 7,567,064 downwards.
TAAGTGAGTTACTGAAGTTGGTACAGACTTAACTAATATTGTAATTGTTGTGTTTGTTTAGAGACAATGCTCCTTTAGTTAAGACTCATCGTACGGGTTCTTATTTGTACTTTTAACCAACGTTTAATTAAAATAAGACATTGCAAATGCAAAATAATAATAATAAGCACCGCACTCCGCACTCCGCACGGCATGGTAAAACTGTAGTATCCTCTATACGAGAACAACTACCTAGACCTAAATAAATATCTGTATGATCAATACAAACATCAGCTCTGAGAAATCGCACCCATGACCAGTTTCGTTACTGACCTATTAGACCGCGGTGGTAATATTTTGATCATTCGTTTAAATTAAACTACGAATATACAGAGAAATTCTCGAAAGAGCCTCGTTTTAATTTATGTAACGACTAAATCCTATTCGCGGAGAGCGAACGTGAATTTACAGTTTTAATTTAATAATACTATTCTGCAGTAACATTTTGCAGTAATTTTAAAGATTCCCGTTATTTAAAGTTTCACATTAAATTTATAGTAGTTATTCATGTATTATGTTATTCATTATTTTATTTGAATAAGTGACCTTTTGTAGGAAACATGAAGGTATGTGGCATTAATTGTCTGTCGACCCCCGCTCTCATATATCAAAAATGGACACAGGTCTTTCTCCTAATATAAAATCATGAAATACACTTTTTTTTTTATATCAAGACAGTTGGCAAACAAGCATACGTTCCGCCTTATGGTAAGCAATCACCGCAACCTATGAACGCGCGTGGTACCACATTCACGTTGCCAACCTAAGGGATAGAAAAGAATAGAAGAGAAGAGAAAAAAGGAAGGGTACAGAAGGGTTGGGAGACTGGGCCTCCAGCGCTCTCACTCTTAGCAAGAAATACACTAGAATTCTGTTACTTTGCGCCAATTTTCTGTGAGAGGTTAGTACTTCCCCTGTGGTTTTGGACTATTTAGGATGAGAAATGCGTGGCTCTACTACTAAAAAGGTATGCTATTCATTAAGTATACCAATTACATAGAGAAACGAACTGACGATGTATATAGGTGGGAGCAGAGAGATTAACTAATATAAAATATATAACTACCGCCATATTTTGTAAAGTTGACATCGCATAATATCCAACTACTGCTGTTGTGGTGTAGTTGACTTTGAATATCTAACTAAACCGACCCTAGTTTCTATGAAACCAATTGAATTTATTTTAATGTTTGATAAACTATATTGTACTCAGCTTTGTACTTGAACGTAACTCATGCTGAGTAAGATAAAACTACTTATTATAATTATGACTGTACAGGTACTCGGTAAAAAAAGAGAGAAATTTAAAATTTCTTCCTGAATACCTTCCTCCCATTAAAAATAATTTTATAAATATTGTAATTATGGGAATTGTTTTATAGAACCTCTGAAAATTGTTACATATTTGTAATGACTCCATAACTGAGGACTTTATTAAACTCTCCATAAAACAGAATGTTAAAGAGGGTCTTTTGCTCATTACTAATATGAATTCGTTTGGAAATTCAAAGGGTTAGTTATAAAGCAAAAGAACAAATTTGTCTTTGATTCTAAATTTAGGTTAGTAAGGCCAGGAGAGATTTTCCAAAGTGGAATTATTTGGAACAGAAATTGTGAAGAACATAAATAATAAAACGTTAATAACATTATAATATTATTAATAAAGAAAGAGATTATGTATGGACTTATTTTAAAAACGCGTCGAAAACGTTTGGCGTCGGGATGTGATGGCGTCGGGATGTGACGACCCCATCGCCCGCTGTTGGGATAACCTCTGTCACAACAGAGATTATTCCACCAGTGCAATCAGTCACACTGGTGGTAGGTCTTTTGTTGCAAGAGGCCGGCTAGGTAGGTACCACCGCAGTGTCCAATATTCTACCGCCAAATAGTAGTGTTTAGGCACTACTGTGTTCCAGTTTGAAGGGCATTGTACGCTGAGTGAAATTACTGGGCGAACGAGATTTAAGAACTAATATCTCGAGGTTGGCAACGCGTGAGTGGCACCTACTAATGGTGCTGAAGCGCTCATAGGCTGCGGCAGCCACTTACCATCAGGTGGGCCGTATGCTTGTTTGCCAACTTCTAACATAAAAAAAAAAAAAAAAATAAAATAAAAATAAAAAAATAAAAAAACATTCCGCCTATTTAAAAAAATCTTTTACCATCAAATGAAATGTCCATTTTTCCACATGGACATAGACTATGTATTATGGCTATAAGGAATTTGATATTGATACGTGTGCATTGTTCTTGGCCTTACTGGCCTCAACGGTGTCACCGGAGTCAAGGTGAAATGAAGGTTACTTGTATGTCATGTAATTGAATTGATCCACGTATTGTATCAATTAATCCAAATGTCGTCAATTCTAACATCTATAATACCTTTACATTTTACAAACAGACACTATTCGCGGATCTGTATATTAATATACATCATGATAGCCTTTTATTAAAAATCTCATTTTACTTAAATATCGTACCTCCTTATTAAAAAATTTTTTACTGCCATCATAAAGTTTGTTCAATGGCTTAAATGACATTAATAGTTTCGCGTTTTATTGGAAGTCGGCAGCAATTTGAGAGATATTAAAAATAAACTTAACTTAGAATTTAATTATATTAATAATAATAATATATCCTTTATTGTACACCATCAAAAGAACACAATACAAGTAATTTAATTGAAACATGTACAACCAGGCGGCCTTATTGCTAAAAAGCAATCTCTCCCAGACAACCTGGGAGAGGAGGAAACAAGATAAATACAGAAAGGGAGGCGGCATATTAAATAATTATAATAAAATAACAATAAAAAATTAAATACATTAATAAACATAAAGATATACCATAAATAAACTCTAACAGTTTTTTTTTTATGTTACAAGTTGGCAAACAAGCATACGGCCCACCTGATGGTAAATGGTTGCTGTAGCCTATGAGCGCTTGCAGCACCATTAGTAGGAGCCACTCACGCGTTAACAACCTCGAGATATTGGTTCCTAAATCTCATCTGCCCAGTAATTTCACTAGCGTACAGTGCCCTTCAAACCGGAACACAGTAATGCCTAAGCACTACTATTTGGCGGCAGAATATTTGACACTGTGGTGGTACCTACCTAGCTGGCCTCTTGCAACAAGAGACCTACCACCAGTGTGACTGATTGCACTGGTGGAATAATCTCTGCTGTGACAGAGGTTATCCCAACAGCGAGCTATGGGGTCGTCACATCCCCACGCCGGTAAAAAGTTTTCAACGAACCACACAAAATGACAAAAATTACTTGCTGAATAGAAATTGAGATTCACTGTTGTAATTTTTGTGATAAATACAAATTTAGAGAACATTATTTGAAGCAAGTTTCGAATGAATTATTGTGTGATTTATTTGTTACATGAAATAGACGTATTTTACGAGTTTAGGTCCGTATCTATGTTCGAGTTACCACTTTAGTATCTACTTTAGACTTAAACTTGGTTTCCCGTACCCTTATTATTAGGCTATTCTCTAAGTGGATTTCGTAAGTTGTAGCACTAACTTGTATTGTTATTGTAGCATTAGTTAGAGACAATGTTTCTTAAATTATGAATTTTCAGAAGAATGATTTTATACAAAAAAGAGTATGGTGGAATACAGTTGAAATAAATTAGTGCTCCTCCCAGCACAAATGGAGTGGGTCGGACGGGGAAGTACTACCCTTTCACAGAAAATCGACGTAAACTAACAGTATTAGTACGTGTTGTTCTTTTTTGTGCGATGAGTGAGAGCACTGGAGGTCCAATCACCTCTCTGTTTCCCTCGTATTTACCTTGTAGCGACATCTACACGCAACATGACGTAACGCGATAGAAAGACAAGATTGTCACAATGTTGCATCAAGCTACAACGACACCTACAGGGCATACTACGCAACGATATGGACGACCAACGAACGTCACGTTCCTAAATCGCGCTATCAAAGTTTCCTACCTACTTGAGGTATATACAACTTTCCAACGTAAGTCGTTGGGCTTCGGCCCAGGACATCGACCCGTCAGGCAATATCACCAGCCTGGTCGGAGGATCCTCCCGTTGTTTTGGAGGCATTTCTCACATGCGTCTTACCCTCCACAGTGGTGACTTCCGACGTGATCCTCAGGGCATTTATAATGACGTACCCTCCACAACCTTCCCTACCCTTGGATAGACAATGCGCATGTGATACTTCAAGTATCGCAAGCGTTCATAGGTTGCTGTGACTGCTTCCCATCAGGCGGACCGTGTGCTTGCTAGCCAGCCGTCATGAAATTAAAAAAATGGGGTTAAAAAAGTAATAAGCGCTATTCACTCAACGGCTGAGTTACCAAAACATATAAAACGTATAACAAACATCAAGCTTACCCCCATCGGTATTTAAGACTAAAACAGATGTGAACGTTTCCTTTGTTAAATTAAATAAGGACACAGAAAAGAAGACTGGGATAGAGCCTCGTTTTAATTTACTTAACGGAACTTTTTACAGTTTTAATCTAATATACTATGCAGTAACATTTAATTTAAGATTTTATGTATTTACAGTTAATATAATTATGAAAACTAGTACTCGTCTCTAATGAAAATACATATGTATACAGTCTCAGTTCCTTAAAGTATAGGAAACTACTCTGCCGTATTCTTATATATACCTACTACTACTTTCATACATTTAAATGTTGACAAAAACAACATCGGATATTTTAAAAGTAACTTTTGAGAATGATAGTAGAAAGTTTTAGTTTTTATTAAATTTATATTAATATAAAAGGCTGAAGCATAGCGAAACAAATATTTTTGTAAAAAGAAAACACACACAATAATTTTTCCATAATTATATTTAGTCATAGCTTATACTATAATATAATATTTTAGCGCCAGTATTGTTCACTGATACAATTAAAACTAGAACTCAATCCCTACTTATAATATTATAAATGCGGAAGTGCGTCTGTCTGCCGCGCTTTCATGCCTAGACTATTGATCCAATTTTGATGAAATGTGGTACAGAGATAGACTGGACCTTGGAAAAGGACATAGTTTCTTTATTGGTATAGCGTCACTTGAAGGGGTTTAAATAATGAAAGATGTATGAAAAACCAATTATTTCAATATTGCATTAAAGTTATCGCAGTAAAAATCGTTATTCACGCTAGTAAAGCCACGGGCGTAAGATAGTATTTAATATTTCGAATGGAAGCCTACGAGCAGCGACTAGCAGCAATCAATTTGCCCCAATCAATCTCTATTAATTCCATCGGTAAAGGCTGAACACAGACAGACCGGAAATTTCCTTTTAGATCAACAACAACCACGGCCTAATAGTTTCACTCGAGCTGCCGGTACAGAACATATCCATGGAAACAAAATAAAGTTTTTCAATTTTGGATTTGAAAACAAAATCCAGCTACGTCAATAAGCGTACATAGATATTAGATTGATTAATTAATGACTAACTTAAATTAACATTTGTTTTACTATACTATTATAAGTCAAGGTCATGTTAGTTGAATTAAAAATATGTAGCTATTCAGCATGTACAAAGTGCATTACGTTTAATAATTGCTTTGTATGCACATACGCAATAAATAGAGGTGAAGGATTAACAAATAAAATAAAAGGAGTCTAAATGCTTACTTGGGTCACTACTTCCATGACTTTATTCATGTCATAACCAAAAACGCACAACCAGTCTCCCACAAATAATGTTCAACGATTTCACACATACATAGGCGACTATAATAAAGCCTACTTTGACCTTCGACAGTTGCGGATTCGATTCTCACTGGAAGCAGATGTTATAAAAATCTTTTGGTTCGAGCGTTTGTCCTTATGTGTCTCCCCCTCCCTCCTTTCTCGGAGAGCACGTAACGCACGTATCTATGTTTGATTCGCCTTTAGAGTTGCGGAGGTCAGATGACAATCGTTCTATGTAAAAACTAGTAAATTGCCCAATCTGGATAAGAGTAATTAGCAGATCCTGGGCAAAATACCGAGATAATGCTAGGAAGAAGTAAACACACGCTAGGATACTAGTTGATATTTAAATAGAATAACAGACTTAGCTAGCTTATATTATTTATAATTTTACCCACTGTCGCATGTACTTCCATATATTAAGGGCTGTGTAGTTCGTTAGCATCGCTCATCCTGTCAATCTCAATTAGCAATGATGTCACGATGTAGAGACTTGAATTATCGCTACATTTGCCTGCGCTTATATTCAAGTAAGAAATAAAGCTAAATTGAATATGCGTATAAACCTGTACCTCGCTTCTAACAAATGTTTTTAGGTATATATTCAAACTACTTACTTTTATACCTACATTTTTGTGGCTTCTTAATTAGAATCACTTTACGGTAACAAACTATATCTGTGGCAAATTTAATTCAAATTCGTTAAGCCGATTTGGAGTGATTGATAATAAACTTCAAAATATCATAACGTACAAACCATACCATTTATTATATTAAGTAGGATAAATGAAAAATATAATTATTTATAAATAGTAAAATATAATAAAATTATTATAAATCATCATCATCACATCATCATCATTATCATCATCATCATCATCAGCCTTTGTCGGTCCACTGCTGGACTAAGGCCTCTCCAGCTTTATGCAACTGAGCACGATCCTCGGCTACTCTTATCTACCTCTTGCTCTTGAAGATCATCGCTCCACCTATTCAGAGGACGTCTTACGCTACGTTTGCCGGTTCGCGCTCTCCACTCAAGGACCCGTTTACTCCAACGGTGGTCGGTTCTTTGGCTAATATGGCCGGCCCACTGCATGGTTTGCCCAAGGTAAACATACTCTTTAACAACTTCGAGAATACTGCCTTGTACTGCGATTGGGTCCGGATTCACATGTCCATTGAACATAACCTTGACTTTATCTAATCCAATCCTTGGTTTTATAATTATGAATAATAAAATATAAATATTTATAAAATATATTATATTTTTTGGTTGCATGAAGTGTAATGTATGTATGAATAAATTAATAATGTGTTAAAATTAAATACGTAAATAAATATGAAATAAAATATTATTACCTAAAGTGTAATAGTCTAATAGATAGATAAATACAATAGACTAAATGAAATCTGCAGTAGTACATCTACACAAAGTATAAAATGTATTGCTTGTTGTATTTTAAACGCTTACAAAGATTAAATAACAAACAAATCATTTACAAATCAAAGCGAATGTTTATTTATTTTAAATTAAAGCGAAACGAATGAAATTCCTAATTAGCCTTTATCGGCAGAAATAGCGAAGTACTAATTAAGAGCCGTCATTGAGACATTCAACTTCAGTGAAATTAAAAACGTTTTCCGGATCTGAACTCTCAGTCTGAGCTGTAAAGGGAAATGTAAAAAGTAAACGTTATTCGACTCGCTAAACTCGAGTAGAGTGACTGATGCAATGAGAAGAGTATCTTTACACATTTTTTCAAATGTTACTTTAATTAGGTAAAATTTTCTACTGTTATTTTTATTGTGCCAGAAACGCTCGAGATTAGTCCTTGTTTGTAAAATGTATACGCTTGCTCATTAAATTAATTATCTTCTTCACTCTTTAAGGTTCCGTAGATTTGCCAGAGTGTTATCTGAATTCTTACAGACATAATAGAACACATAATTACAAATAATTCGCCGCAACCGTCGAGGCTAAATAAAAACTCACTACCACCACAACACAACGGTGTCTAATCATATATCTTTATGTATGCCTTAATTATGGAAAGAATATAAAGAAAAATATAGATACGAGCTGACTATATAGTATCGCTGTAGCTAAGGGAAATAAAACGTGAAATGTTTTGCTTAATTCGTCGCTTCTACTAAAGTAAATAAATTATAAGTCACCGTTTGATCCCGAAACGGTTCTCAGCAGAATTTCACGTATTTTACGTGTTTAATATTCTACTATTGGCAAAATAAAACGAGATAAGATCAAAGAAATATTTTGATGTATTTGAACGTTCACTGGTAGTCTTGCTGTCCTTGTAATAAATAGGCAGGTAATTACTACCGGCATACAGAACATTCAGCTAATATAAGGAATGTTATAATTATGACGAGTTAGGAACAGATTTTCACAACATTAGATGTGTATATTAATTATTATTATTGGTCTAAATAAAAAAATCATGTAAAATGTTTCTGATAATTAAAGCGCGCTTATGTGGATACGGACATGTGACATATGGGCTCATCATCATTTTGTATGGCTATGCACTGCAGGAATTCTCAATTCATACCTTTAAAGGTCTGAATCAATGCTCCGCTGACGGCGACAAACTGTGTAGCTCTTTCGTACCACCAGAAAACATATATAGCGGGCATTCATTAGCGATATAGGCTGAAGTTGTATCCGTAGCCCCGCAAGCCGACGATTCTTTAAGCCTCCAGTTATCAAGGTGGTGATAAGAACGATCATGACTTGTTCTCACATATACATATATATATATATGGGCTGGCCAACGGAGGTGATGAAATATTATTTCGTTACTTCTTAACAGAGACAGCGTTGTAAGCGCAACGCAGAGAGTACCCTGGTTGCTGTAACATACGATTGGTGACATACACACAACACGAGCGGTGTACAATAATCGACAGTTTAAGCACAGCCCATGTGCAGACTTGTTTTATGTATATCTAAATACTTGTTGAAACGTTACAAACTCTTCTTTATTATTTAAATGTTCAAAATATATTAAGTGCTATTTAAATGTCCAAAAATCCACATTACAATGTATATAATTATATAATATGTACTTTATCTGTACAAATGCCCAAGCATTTGAATGGGAAAAGATATATAAATATAGTAATACTATAAAAATCCCACCAAAACATTCTGTAAAAAACTAGTCAAGTCTCGATGGAGCTGCTTGTTTATTTCTAAAAAGTAATGAAATCTAGACAAAGTCGTCAAGTCTAAGGTTCCTTACTGCGATTTCTTTATTATTATAGTTAATGTTGTGTTCTCAATTATGGGCCTGAAAATGCGGCGACATGGTTCCAGTAAAGGATGGTACGGCAGTGTTTGCTTCGCGCTCGACTTGGCGTAATATTGGTTGGAATTGGAATTACGTAATATTGGTGTTATTACGCCTCTAGATTGCCAAAATAATAAGGCTAATTAGTCACTGCATTAATAACATAGATATTACTATACGTATTTGAAATATTTTTTCGTACAATACTAATATTATTAGGAAAAAATTCGCTTTGATCCCGTTCGTTTGTTTGTCTGTGGAGGCTGGGGAAGGAGGTTTTCACCCCCTTCATGTAGGCGTTTTATCGAACCTTCTGGAATAATATAACCTGGCCGCTGGCGTATTGCTAAAGGAAGGATCACGAGATTATGTTTCGATATTTTTAGTAACAATTGATAAGTTCAATTGTGTCCCTAATAAAAATCAAATCTCATAAAATTTCAATGAGTAAGGATGGATATATAATTTATATTATTATATATTATATATTATTATATATTATATATTATTTATATAAACGAAGAAAGCGTTTTCCTCAAAATATTAATAGAAGGTAATGTACTTATTTTCTTTTGGCAATTTTATAGTGAAATAATAAATCTTAATTTTCGAAACATAGTCGCGGTGTAGTTTTTAGGGTTCCGTAGCCAATGGCAAAACGGAATCCTTGTAATTTCGTCATGTCCATCTGTCCGTCTGTCTGTCTGTCTGTTAGATTAGACATATATATTTAAATTTAATATTGACTTTATATTGAACTGCCAATACTTGATATCGCCCGCGTGAATAATGATTTTAATGCAAAGGGGGTTTCCCTTTCAACCCTTCAGGCGTGGAATTTTAGAAAATGTTAAGTGTTTCGTTGTGGCGCAGCGGTAGCGAACCTGCCTTAAGCGCCACAGGTCGCGGGTTCGATTCCCGCTCGGAGCATAATATGTTTGTGTTGACCATGCAAGTATATTTTCCGGTCTGGGTGTATTTGTCCTTGTCATTGTGAATGTTTCCGGACCCCCGACACAGGATATTACTATCCTAATGGGGGCCGTTGAGTGTGCAGCGTTTATTTATTTATTATTTTATTTTATTTAATTGTTCGAAATTATCATGCTTCTAGTTTCAAAAATGAAGGTTTCTATACAAACTTTCAACCCCCTTTTCACCCGCTTTCCACCCTTTCTTAATGCGCGTTTAGGTTTCAAAAACAATATCTGTGATGAAATTCAGCTTTCTGGGTCCAAAGACTTAAGCTGAGTGTTTATAAGTCAGTCATCCCTTCTCTAGTTTCTAGATAAGTTTAATATAATGAGACTTTCACTAGTCTCATTGAAAATAAGTATTGTAAAACTAAACAGTACAGTTGTATTGGTAAACTAAACAGGTATCTATTATAATTAGAATAAGAATAAGTGTTTTTGAATAAGTAAATGACAGCATCTGGTTTTTGCACACAGACTAAGTAAAAAAGCACAATTGTTAAATGAAGAAATGTGTTTGGAGTCAAAACCCTACATATTTCCTCATCGACATAATAATTATGTTTACCATAAAATTTTCACTACATTTTATTAGGGATCGAAGTTATTTTAAATAAATGCAAATGTTAAATTAAATTATGAATTATAGCAAAGAAGACTTAATAAAAGTAAAGAGAACCTCCGCAGTGTGTACATAATTATGTGATCATTATATATAAGAAGAAAGAAAATGAATGCCTTATTTTTTTGTTATAATAACTTTATCATTGCCGATTCCGGTGGCATCTCGATTTTATGTGACAAGAGTTTCGTAGAATATTTCCTTTTAAATAAAACGAATTGAATTTTTTTTTTGTCAATTTATTGTTTCGATGTTCTGACAATGACTGACAAAAAGTATAATTTTCGGCTTTTGTCCTGTATCAATCTTTCTCTCTATCAAACTTTCATGTTCTTATCTAATTCGATTATGAACTGTTGAGTTGACTCGATTTTATATTTATCGTATTTAAATGATAAAATTGAAATTGAATGAGGAAAATAATATTTTATATATAGCCTTCGCAATTAATAACATAATAAAAACAAATTTATGTCTGTCACTCACTGAACACCCCAACAATGTATGCACTAAGGTGATTAAAATTACTTTAATTTTATACTTTTGTTTAGAGGTATATATTCTAACTCAGCAGTCGTGTAGTTGAGAGAGGCGTTTTTGTCGTTATGATAGTTAAGGGTGCGATGAACCTTGGAGTGTTTATTTTATATTATAAAGTAACCTTGAGTGAATATATTTCAGTAAAAGCTATTATACGAGTGGAAAGAAAAACTCAAATATCTTACGAAAAAAAAACAACACGACACGAATTAGAATACAATTCAAGCAATATAAAGTCAGAAGAGCCTGGAATTTAAACGGCTACCTTCGGTTAAAACTGAAGCTTTCGTCTATCGCGGTGAATGTATTAGTAAAATTAGTGATAAATTTAAGAAATTTGATTTCAATTAGAATATCTGTTACGGAGCAGTCTGTAATGTTTCATACTTTTAAATAAAATTACATTTATATATTATGACTCTATCTGGATCTATTGCCTTCTATACCTCTATAATCAAAGATTGATTTTAGCTAAAATTTAAATTTCTTTTCGGTGTTTTACTTTATTATTAAGGATATTTTCACTGCTATCATAAAGTATCAATGCCCGAATACTTTAGCAATTTAAAAGGAATGTTTAATAAAAAAGTTCCCCTCGGTATAAATAATTAACAGCAAATTATTAATTTCGATCACAATCCATTTAAAATTTTTCCTTTGGAATAATTGTGTTAAATAACTCAGTCTTTTTATTTTATATTGATAATATAAATTACATAATTTGTAATTTCATTATTTATTTACTATTAATTAAAAATCTTACACCCAAAGAGTTCAAACGCACATGATCCAGTCAAGTATATTTTATACGTATTCATGTATATTGTACATAGTCTGCGCTTCACTAGTTTGTGTTGGTGACGTGGTGACAAATCCATAAATTTAAACCCAATAAACATTACCTCCCTTCAGCAGTCGGGTAAAAAATTGCTCAACGTGGAAAACGAAATCAAATCAAATTAATACTAATGTATGTATACCTTTACTACAGTGCCTTTTAGCTCGAATATTATATTGAGGTCTACTAAAATATCTTGTTTTATCCTCAAACTCAATTTCGTTTCATTGTATGAGTGAATTACCAAAGTTAGCATGACCCAAAATGTTATTGCTTATTCGTGTAGTAACAATGCTTCGTCAATTAAGGTTGCTACTGCGTCGTAATTATCAAACTAACGAACTTCAGATTGACTTAGTATAAATGTTAATATTCATGAAATTCGTTATTTGAAGCCTCAATAGCGAAACGGTAGAAGGGCCAACGCCGCTCCGTTAACGCGAGGAATGCTGGTTTGATCCTGACGTCTTTCCGCTTTTGTTGTACCTACTCCTACCATAAGCTACGACCTTATTTGGAGGGGCAGTAGGACTATTAGTAATGACTTAAAATCAATTGCTAATATTCTTAAAAAAAATACTTTGCTATGATTCAATTTTATTGATATAAGCTCTTACGCGAGCAAAAATATAGTTTATTAACATTTATATTTGAATTATAACATTCCTAACTAAAGTTTTGGCTATGACTAAGCTACCCAAATTATATTCATCGCCTAATTACACGAAATAATGTTAACGAGTAATTTCGTTAATTAATATTTCATAGACACCTTCTTCTTAGCATTTTTCCCAGTATTTTATCAATGGTCTGCTTTTTACTCTTATCCGTATTTGACAGGTTACTTGTTTTTACTCAGAGCGTTTGCCATCTGACCTCCGCAACCCTAATGGTGAACCATTAAGTCTTTGGATATGAGCAAATTAATGATCAAGAGTTAACGATTTTTATCAGATGTTATGTGATAACAACCGGCAATATATTCTACTAATTAAAATACTTTCGTGTCGTACAACTGGCAAGTTTCAGTCATAGTTATACATGACATCTCACCAATTTTTGTAGTAGAAGAACTGCGTTGCGAGACTTGGATTTTGTACATTTTATGGTTTTGATTGGATATATCTTTTTGTAGTTAGTCGTACTTTTTCCTTCTCGGTACCTTCTACTTATTAAATTAAAATCGTATTTTATCTAGGTACCTAGTTACACGTATTTTTCTATAACATTATACATATAATACTATACAGGTACAATGATTTATTAACTGCAAATGTAACATTGTAATCCTATACATTTATATGGGATTACAATGTTATTTATGCAGTTGGTGTATCTAGAAAACTGGACCGAAATTACAAAATAAAATTTTGACTCGTTATAATTCTAATTCTTAAACTGCTGATTCAAATTAATTGAAATTTTAATTATACCGTGTTTATACAATGTCTGCTTGGCTGCTAAAAATTCAGGTTTTTTGTTTTATCCATAACGAAGTTATAGGGGGTAGAAAATGGCCTTAATTGCTTCGAAAAAAGAACCCTCTTACAATTTAACACTTTTTACAATAATTGCCTTTGCAAAATACTTTAGTAGAAAATCTAAACTTACAGGAATATAGAGTTTCTGAATGCCTCTGAATTGTACTTTCGTGTTGCCGTCACTCCAATTCCATAGAACAAGGCTCATTTAGACTGCCGTATGGAAGGAATTTCAATCTAACATAGAATTCAAAACGAGTAACCAATATTGTCCCGTCTGAAGTTAGATTGTAAAGTCTAATTGAACATTCTCGTTATACCGATATAAATTATGCATGTACCTGTAGGCTGTAATATATGTTTTTTCTTCGACGACTGAGACGTCGATCAAATCATAATAAAAATTGGTAGATTATATTGAAATAATTTTTAGATAAGAACATAAGCCTAATCGATTCGCAGTTTATGAGTTATGAGGATACTAGCGGCCCGCTCCGGCTTCGCACGGGTATAAAATTTATAACCTGTCATTTTTTTTTTTTTATGTTAGAAGTTGGCAAACAAGCATACGGCCCACGTGATGGTAAGTGGCTGCCGCAGCCTATCAGCGCTTGCAGCACCATTAGTAGGTGCCACTCGCGCGTTGCCAACCTCGAGATATTAGTTCTTAAATCTCGTTCTCCCAGTAATTTCACTAGCGTACAATGCCCTTCAAACCGGAACACAGTAGTGCCTAAGCACTACTATTTGGCGGCAGAATATTGGACACTGCGGTGGTACCTACCTAGCCGGCCTCTTGCAACAAAAGACCTACCACCAGTGTGACTTATTGCACTGGTGGAATAATCTCTGCTGTGACAGAGGTTTTCCCAACAGCGGGCGATGGGGTCGTCACATCCCGTCGCCGGTAAATTTACTTTACTGAAAAAATGATTAAAATCAATCCAGTAGTTTTGATTTATTCATTACTGTGGCCCGCACGCGTTAAATGTAATTATTTACGACATCACATTAGAAACCTCAAAAAAAAAAAAATATTTTTCTCCATTATTTAATGGATGTTATTATACATATAAACCTTTCTCTTCAATCACTCTATCTACTAAAAAAAACCGCATCAAAATCCGTTGCGTAGTTTTAAAGATTTAAGCATACATAGGGGCAGAGAAAGCGACTTTGTTTTATACTATGTAGTGATTTCTAAAAATGTTCTATTTGAAGATCCTTGGACGTGCGTCTTGCGGGAACTACAACAATGAATCGAAAATCTTTTATATTTTAATTTATGTATCTTATTTTTTCTATTTTTTGTTTAGAACCAATATTACAGCACGTTTACAATAATAACGGTAATCGCGTAACATCTGGTGAGCATCCTGCCCGTTGCCTCTCACATAAAAAAAAACTAACTATATTTACAAAAAATTAAAACTGTACAAATCATGTCCACGGGGCATGGTGGCAAGATATAATACAATATAACTAACTCTCTTGGCGGGAACAGTATTTTTTTTTATTTCAACGTAAATTCTATAAGCATATACATTTAAGTAAGCTTTGGAATGAAATTTAACTATAAAATTATTTTACATTAAATGAATTCAATGGAATTCGTAGTAAGAATTTCTCCTGTAATAATTTATGTTTTATGACCAAATCTTATTCGAATGAACGTGAATCGACAGCTTTAATGTAATAATACTATTCCGCAGTATTATTATTACATTTTCATCGAACAATTATGATTCTGACAAAAATAATTAATTTAATAATAACTGTGCCGGAGGCTCCACTCGCGTTGTGTAGTTTTTTGAACTCAACATTTTCCGGTTTAAAAAGTATCCTATATGCTATTCTAGGTAATAAGCTATGTGTGTACCAAATTTCATCCAAATCTGTACAGTAGTTATTGCGTGAAAGAGTAACAAACATCCATCCATCCAATTATAAACGAGAAGCTTATAATATTAGTTAGAATAAACTGAAATCTATCTAATAGATTTGTATGGTTTAAAATCTTGAACTAAGCTGTCTCAATCGTTAATCCCGCATCTTTAGTTTATTTTGTAATTATTACCTAATTATAAAAATGGTCAATACAAATGTTCCACTAAATGCATATAAAACCATGTAGGTACCGTTTGTACATTGTTACGAGTTAATTATACGTCGCGAACAGAATAAAGCTTTCTCTCATTGAATCCATCGAAGGTAATAGACGAGGTATCGAAACCGGGTGAATAAAAACTTCACATTCAACCTAACTGCGCCATTTCGTAAATGGAATTGAATTATGACAATTCAATTCGAATAAATGTTAAGATTTTCTCGGTTTTAATTCGGTATCTTAAACAAAGCGAAGTTACTAATAGCTTACATTCTAGTTAAGTAATTTGCTCATATCCAATGAGTTACTGGTTCGCGGTTGCGGAGATCAGATGGCAATCGCTCTGTTTAAAAACTAGTAACAGATCAAATCCAGATAAGAGTAAAAAGCCGTCCCTGGGTACATAAAATACCGGGAAAAATTTTAATAAGAAGAAGAAATAAAGCAACTGTTTTTGTCGCCATTAAAGGTGTGATCTAGTATTATTTTATTTATGAGACGAATTTGATTTTCCTCTTAATATTAGTAATACTGAAATTTTGTTAATACTGAAGGGTTTAACGTTATTGAGAATCATTCATTAGATTCTCACATCTCTGTACTATTCCCTACTTGGTTAATCGAAATAGGAAGCTTGGTTCATCAAACACTGCTCTTAATTGCATGTTACTAGTGTGCAAAGTCCTATGTAATTAGAATGCAGTAACAAACACACACTGTAGATTGGTATGTATTGGAATGGGTTGAGCGTTTGATATTATCGATGTTGCGAGACTTAATTAATCATATAAATAAACCGTATGATTGTAATCACAAATTCATATTATATCTAATAGCCAATCAGTTATTTAGTACCGTTGAGATGTTAAAGAACTTAAATTGAAGATAAACAGATACTGAAATATTTCACGAAATCTAAAGAGTCTGACTTTAGCCTTGACGGTTGTGGGTTGCATTCCCGCTCGGACATTTGTTTGCATCTTACAAATATCTATTTCGGTCTGGACGTTTATCCTTGTGTTTTTCCCCCACCGTGCCTTGAAGAGCACGTTAAGCTGTCGGTCCCGGTTATCACATAACATCTGATATTAATCCTAAACTCTTGATAAGTAAACAGCTCTTTTAGCGTTTTCTTAGTTACCAAGAAAAATGTTGTTCTGTATAAATTTTCTGTTTTAATGTTAAATTTAAAGGTGTGTAAGCTCTATTCTGAAAAAAAAATAAACGATACACGGCCCTCATTAGTATACTCCTGTTTTGAGGGTCCGGCAACATATTAAAGGACAAAAACAATACCCAGACCGGAACATATGCCTGTACAGTAAATAAAAACATATGCTCCAAGCGGAAATTGTACCCGTGACCTGTGGAGCTTAAGGCAGGTTCACTACTGTGACGATCTCAACATTACACTTTATTGAAATCTCTAAAACAATGTATTTTCTATAATATGAAAGAAGAAAGAAAGAAAGAAAGAAAGAAGTAATTTATTTGGGACAATACATGGTTGTTAAAAGAAAAGACAGACGTAGAATAAAAGTAAATAAAAAAAAAAACAATTAAACTTAACAATAACTTACAAAAGTACCTACAATTATAAAAGAAAAAAGAAAAAAAAAAAAAGAAATAACTTAATAAATAAACAAAAAGACAATTATGGGAAAAAAAAATAACCAAACAAAAAAAAAAAAAAAGTAAATACATAAATAAAATAGAATTTATGATGTCTTTCTAAAAACAATGTTGTGTTCCCAAAAGGTGTGCCATTCAGCATGCATTGGGTGACCCGAGTTCACCCAATACTGATTTTCAATGACACCTTAATTAATAATTCTGACGTGGCTGAGATAAACTTATTACTAATATTAATGATATAATAAAAATAAAGAATAAGATAAATATATACATAATATAAATTATATCGTCCGCTGCCGACAAGAGACAGAAGCAACGCGATTTCACGTGACTACATCGTGCACTCGGATAGTACAAATATATTATATTATATAATACGTATTATTCACCAAACGCTAGACAGTCGAGACAGCAACAGTGTGTGAAAATATTCACTATGCTCATATAATTGTATTAAAGACCTTACGAATTTACGAAATAATATAGTTTGATATTATATAATTTAGAAAAAAAGATTTTTTTTTTTGGTAAGTATACAAATATAAATAAAGATAGATATTCAATACTGAAAAATATTAATAATATAAACCGCTATATTGAATAACTAAGCTATTGAACTAAAAAAACAATTTCAGGTTGCTATTAATGTTTTGCCGCAGCAGCATCATTGAAAACATTGAACAACCTTACGCATACGACTGAGCCACATACTGGGGTGAGCAACAATTATAAATAATATATAATATAACAAATAATAGTATTTCATATCTACTTATACATTTATATCGTAATGTTTTCTTATAATATATTACAAAAATTACTTGATTTTATTAGGAGATAATATACATACATATATACATATATATTATATTCACATATACATATATACACAAAAATGTACATACACACAAACACATACACGTACACCCATATATATATATATATATATATTATTTATTGTTACTGTAGTTGTAGACTAAACAAATGTAACTTGTAATGATATCGGAATGTATTTATGTTTTTTAGGTTTCGAATAGGAGGCGGCAGGTTGTTCCAGCATTTCGTCGCTGCGTACCGAAACTGCCATGAAAGCTGCTGACCGATGCAGGGGAATATTTAACATATATGATAATACTCTGGTGTGGTAAAATTTATTAGTGTCTTTCGTCCAGCTTAATTTATTATACAGATATAGTGGGGTTTTAAATTTAATTACACCAAATAATAATGTTGCAAGATGTAGTTGCCGTCGGTACTCCATTTTAACAATCTTTGCGTTGTTAAGATATGGGGTGACATACGATCGGGGGGTATTTTAAAACAGTATCTAGCACATGCATTTTGCACCCTTTGTATAACATTTTTTGTGCGTGAAAGTAGTCTCGGACCAATAAGGACATCTGCATAATTAAACTTAGATAAAATTAATGAGTCGCATAATCTAATTCGCAAATCTTTACTGATGACATCTCTAATTTTGTATAAAACCTTTAACCTGTAGAAACAGCTACGAGCCGTATTCAAAATATACTTTTCAAATCTTAATTCCTCGTCCATCAAAACGCCTAGATTTCTCACTTCCGTATCGCATTCTATTTTCACAGATTTTATTTGTATTAGAGGATTAGAATTAGTAATTCGGGTAATTTGATTTTTCGATCCTAATATCATATATTTGGTTTTAGTAGGATTCAGCAAAAGAGTATGAGATTCAGACCATTCAGTGATACGCTTCAAATCATCATTCAACTTATATACGGCAGAATCTACTTGACTAGGCTTGAATGAGATATAGATTTGTATGTCGTCAGCATAAATATGGTATTTACAATATTTGATCGTGTCAACTATATCCGCACAATACAGCGCAAAAAGAACGGGGCCCAGTATAGAGCCTTGTGGTACACCTCTATCTACACGGCTACACTCAGATATGACCCTAGAACCATCCTCATTCACCACTTCCACTATTTGTTTACGATTCTCTAAGTAGCTTATAAACCATTTTATTGAATCCCGACTGAAGCCATAGTAAATCAATTTAGATATCAATAGTGGCCTATTTATAGTGTCAAAAGCACGAGAAAAATCTAATAGAACTAGTATAGTACCTTCTCCTCTATCCTGTGCACTCAATATATTATCCGTGACGTCTATTAATGCAGTAGTGGTGCTGTGGTGCTTTCGAAAGCCAGATTGCTTAGTTGGGAGAATATTATTAGCGTCTAAAAAGTTTGTTAGTTGATTACATACAACCTTTTCCAAAACTTTCGATAAGCAAGGCAGGATACTTATAGGCCGAAGATCTTTTAGCTCACTCACATTTTGCTTTTTTATGAACCTATTTATGGACGGTCACCCATCCATTTACTGACCGCACCCAAAGTTGCTTAACCTAAAAGTCGTTTGCCGACCACGTGACTATGTGCAACGTAATACATACACAACGTAAGTATGGACATACCCCGAAAATAATATTTTTACAAATCAAAAATTTATAAAATTTTATGGCGAAAATTTCCATACAAAAAGGAAAATGTATGGAAATTCACGGAGTCAGGTGCCGAATGTCATTGCAGCTGTTTCACATATATAAAGGGTGTGGTGTCGGCGAAGGTGTCTCCGAGCGTATGCTTGGTGAGTGCCCGTCTGACGTCTCTACCCCGCGTATATGTGGACGGTTTACAAGGCGGTGGCGTTCGGGCGGCCATGCTGCTAGAATGCTAGTTAAGGTTTCCGATCTTCGTATATGGTTTTATACATATTATTAATGGTGATTGGTGATGCATGGCAAAGAATATATATAAAGTATATATTAACTATATATACAATAATTATTAAATAATGACGGTATGGTGGTCCGTCTATGATTACTGGCAAAGAGATCTAATATGAATAATATGATCTATACATGTTGAAGGCAAATTTATATCGTTGAAATATATTGAATATAATTTTTTATTATAAATTAAATATTTAATGACGGTTTGTGGGTCCGTCAATTATGAATGTATATATGTTTGATACATATTAAGAAACGAAGTTTACTTTGTTTCTGTAATATTATGTGATATTGTAATTGTGAATATAATAGTGAAAGTAATGCTTCGGCGCAAATATTGTTTATGTTTCAGAATCTAATGGATTATTTGAAACCTAAGAAGAAGCGAATTCAATGAAGATTTAAAAGTATGCGTTGGGAAGAATTTATGCGTCATAACTAATAAATAATTATATTTCAGCTGTATACGTGTATAATGTTTTGGCGAGTTGTAGTTGACCCGATACTTGAGTTTGAGGCTCTGATGTGGCCTGAGTCATGTCTATAGTGTCCTTAAGCGAGGCCCCAGGATTTTTAATCTTAGTTGACCCGATGCTTAAGTATGAGGCTCCGATATGATTTTGGTCATGTCTATAGTGTCCTCGAGTGAGGTCCTTCGACTTTGCTGATGTGATGATGACATGAGGTTGACTCTGTGGTGCGATTTATATCGATGCAGTAGTTTCCTCAGGTCCATTGCTGAAGCGGCCCCAGTGATACAGATTAGAACTGCTGCGGTGGTGCGACTTAGGTCGATGCCGTGATGTAGTTCGGTTTGTTGCTGAGGCGCTGGAATATTATACATCGTTTGTAGCAAAATGACTTGTCTTCTTATTAGAGACGCCCCTTAGCTTAGCAATAGGGATTTTTATAATTGACATTGTAGCATGTCATACTATTAAGGCAACTGGTTGCTTCTCACTTCGAGATAGCTAACTAGTATTAGACAGTGTGGCCTGCTTAACTCTTATCATGCGTGTTTATCAAGTCTTAAATAATGAACTGGATTCTGATGTATGTTTGAGTATTGAGCCAAAGGGTACCTTGCGTGAGCAAGTGCTATGGTTTTAATGATGCAAAACTATAATAAGAAAACGACATAAATCAAAGAATATTAGTTGTAAGACAATGCGATTACGAATACGATATAAGCCCACGAATATTAATTATAAGACAATGCGATTATTTAAATACCAATTAGGTAGGGTTAGGTAGGACTTAGTTTTAAGGAATTGCGGTTGTGATATTATAAAGAATTGAATATTATCAATACTATATGACCCATATATAGTGATAAAAGAAATATACTTATAAATATAATTATTAATGAATTTGCCTACACTACGGTGAGGTTATTATAAATACTATATTACCCATATATAGTGATAAAAGAAATATACATTATAAATAACATTGTTGATGAAAATACCTTAACAAAGGTGAAGTTTATGATAAATATAAACTCTATATTAACCACATATAGTGGTATGACAAATATACGTTATAAATGATATTATTTATTATTATTGTGAATTTTACTTCACTAAGGTGAGGTTGACGATTATAGCATTGTGCTTACGGAATGCCGCCTGGCGGTTTAATGTTCGAATACATATCTGAACCAGGATTTATTCCTTATATATAAAGACCAGGGCTTGTCCCTCATTTATTATGGCGTTTTGCCTTCTCATACAAAGATGAATAAGAAATATAATGCGACTTCGGTCTTAATAGATACTATTACTAAATATCAGGGCTTGATCCCTTTCTATGCTATGAAAATAAGAACAATATAAAAGAATAAATCTTGCGTCCCGATAACGAAATCACTATAAATATAAATTACCAGGACTATGTCCTTTACGTTATAACAATCAAATTGTGTGTCGCAGGCGCACTATAAATAGCTTATCCCTTACCCGGGAGAGCTCGTATCTATGGTTGGAGCCCACAGTCGGTGGCGTGTGCGGGAATAACGATCTCCTCTTCTTTATATTTTTACTATAGAGTTTAAGTATATAAGAATTGGAGGAGCGGACTACTTTCAGCTACTCGTAAGAGGTGTTGAAAGTATAGGGATATATTTATTATCTCACCATTTTGCCTTTATTGGCTTATATAAATAATTTTATTACGATAATCATATGACACTAAAATAATTAAACTATATAATAAATAAGATATTATTGTTTACCATTGTCGAATTGAACCTGTTGCCTCTGATGCTCTAAAAGAACACGGATTATTATGATCACAACGTAACGAGGGTCCTAACCGCTTAGACGAATCACGTGCCAATTTAGTAGTTTTATGTTAATTATTTTCGTCCATTTAATATAACTTATTTAAATATATTTTATTTTTATATTATATATAAAAAGTAAGGTAGGTTTAGTCACACTACGCTGCGCTACAATGTAGTCAAGTTGTCGTCAAGAATTAGTTCTGCATACGACGAGTATGTAATATTTATGTGATCAACAACTTTTCGAACAATCGATTTCAATAATTTAAATTGTATTCAATTAAAGAAAATTCCATGTTCTTTAAATTAACAATTAAAGTGTAAAAGCGAGCTATTGATTGTCGTAAATTCTTTATTGTGTATTGTTACTACTACGAAATTTATTTTTATTTCTAAATAATTATCTAGGAAAAAGAACGTAGTAGTGGTGCCATGCTCTTCGCAGTACAAATGGGCCCGCTCGACCAGGGGTGTACTACCCTCTAACAGAAAATCGACGTAAAGTACAGTATCAGTAATTACTGTTATGTTTCGTGCGATGAGCGCCACAGACGCAACCTCTCATCCCCTCTGTTCTTTTCCTTTTTCCCTTGTCATCTCTTTCCTCCTATCCATTGGGTGAATTTTGATAATTGGTGCGCAACGCGCATGTGATATCATATGTAACCTAAGCGTTTATAGCTCGCTGTGAATGCTTACTATCAGGCGGACCGTATGCTTGCTTGCCAACAGTCATGGCACAAAAATAATATATTAAAGATAATTGAAACATGAGTTTTCGAAGTTAAATTTCAAGTTCAAAAATTGAAGAATGATCTTAGAACTCATAAATTATAAAGCAACCGCTTAAATAGCTATCACTCTATACTCAGAAACTCAAAACATATTGTGTTTCGAAGTAGAATAAGAGGTTTCCTTTGTGATACTAAATTAGGAACTAGTTAATGAAATATTATTACTGCTGAAGTAGAATCTTTATGACAATAATAATTATTTCATTTTAGAACTGGTAGACTCATGTTTCTCTCAGCACAAATAGGCCGGTTCGGTCGGGGAAGACCGTAGTCCTTTCACAGAAAATCGGTGTAAAGTAACAGTATCAGTACTGTTGCGTTTCGTACGAGGAGTGAGAACGTTGGGAGCCCAATCTTTCAGCCCCTTCTATTCCCTTCTTTCAGTTGGTAAAGCATAGGTCATAGGTTGCGGTAACTGCTTACAATCAAGCAGACCGTTTGCTTGTTTGTCAACCGTCATGAAATCAAAAAAAATATTATATGGATAACGGATATATTAGTGGTTATTACTGCTTTATATAATAATAGTTGTATAATGTATTAATCATGATTTTTTAAATGTCTAATTTGAGTTTGTACTAAAAAAGCAAGGCTACGATCTCTTATTTCCTTTATATTAAAAAAAAACTGTTTAAACTACAAATTTAGAATAAGCTAGATACCGCAAGCCGTCCGACCAAGCATGCTCGAAGTTTGCCCTAAGCACGAAAATGACGCGTTACTATCTTGATGAAATATTATGAAAAGCTTTAAAAAATATTACCAGACTGATTCTTGAGTACATCAATAAGTAGCTGGGCTTACGTCATCGTAGCTACATATATAAAAGATGACACGCTCAGATTTCATTTTACCTAATGAGCACGCAGTCTAGCCTAATTTAAATCTGTGGTTTAAATCTTTCAATCAATAATCGAATGAAATTGTTTTATGTTATCATTTCTGTGGTTATTAATGCCGTATCTTTTGCTTAGTATTATACCTATGTGTTTTAGACAAACAAGATTTTCTGAATACATTCAAAAAGAAAGAAAAACAAACTTATGTATAAGTAATGTGAACTAAAGAATAACAATGTTGGAACTGCGTAACTAACGGCGGACCGAGGCAAAGGGATTCAGAGTTAGTTAGTTAGTCACTAAGTTAGTTAGTTAGAAGTAGTTCACTTCACTTCTTACTTGAACTGTAATAGAAAACGTCGATACGATAGTTATTGCTTTAAGCCTTTGCATATTTTACTAGTCTCCATTCGCTTTCATACCTTTTGAGTTTCATACAGTATTTATTTAATGATGGGATTGAATCAAATGACAGACATGTGTGATATTGGTAGTATGAATGAAATCAGTCAATGTTTTGTTTAATTTAATAAATTTATATCATTGTTTCATACATCTTTCCGCACACCGTCTCCAAACTAAATTCACAATCCTCCGCCTACGAAACATACTTAAACAAAAAGTAGAATATAATAGAATAACATCTTTATGTACGCTTATTTACATTAAAGGAGTACCACTCTTACTTTTATTCTTATTTTAATAGACAATTGTGTAAATTTCAAATTTCATGAATGTAATAATAATTGTAGTCTACGAGTATTTGATTGTAGAGTATGTTTTGACGAAGTTATATTTTGACGCAAATAAGCAATACCATGTGTGGGTTGACCACACGAATGTCATTTCTAGAAAAACGCGTTTGAAAATTTTGAACAACTTGCTTTATATGAACTTTTTTTATGTATTGGTCAAGTTTTTAGTAATTTCAGAGTTATGTAAGTTATTTTACCTATTTTCACAAAAAATAATTATACAAACTGCAAATTTCGTATATAATATAACCCACAACGTTTAACATAATACATAAATTGCATGATTAAAAAATGACTATTTTAGAAGTTTTAAAGCTTTAAACCCTACAAATATTAAAGAAAAATGTTCTTCTGCCATTTACCAACACTTCTGCATATGTAACTCAGTTTTTTCAATTTTGTGGGTTGACATGGTATTGCTTATTTGCGTCCATTTTACAATGTGACTCCGAAAAATAATTTCTCTCTATAATATAAAATATATTATTTATTAATCCAACATTCAAAATGAAATTACTTTTATGGCTGCATTTATTAAACTTTATACATCTCATAAAATACCAAGCATGGAATAAATATTTCCTGCGGAAATACGTTCTTATGAGACGGGTAAAGTGCCTAATATAACAAGTCCAAGGGTCGACTTGTGAATTGCTTCTTAAGCATATACACTGTCTCAACAAGACATTTATGACATATATCTTTACATATAATAAAATAATAGGGGTCAAAGTTGTGTGTAGTGAAGTATGTGTATGTATAGACGATAAAATGGTTAAATAAGAACTTTTGCAGCTACAATTGTAACAGTTAATAGTCATATTTAGTTTATGATCGAAGATCCAACTTTTTGGAACACTTAGTGTGTATATTCTTTGATGCTACTAAGCAGATAAAATATTAATATTCAAAAAGGGAACTTTTATCATTTAATCATTACGTATGACTTAATTTTGTTTCAATGCTATGCATTAGCTTCGTTGTTTGGGAACTGATTTGATTTTTTGCAACATTTTGCTGGATGTTTTTTCCAGTATGGTGCTTTATAAATTGCGCAATTACTATACTATATAGGTCTCCAGATATTAAGCACAAATATTTTTAAAGTTAATTACTTGTGACCACTATATCCAAATTGTTTTTCTGTAACTGCACCTTAAGCTCATGTCATATTGTATTTTTGATTAGGATCCATAACGTTATCACTCTAAAATTGGTTTAAAAAAGTCTTATGGAATAGAGAAATAGCTTTAGATGGTTATCCAGATTTTTGGAAACTCAATTCCTAAGGTGTTGGAAAAGGGTTAAAAGTTTGCAGAAAAATCTTTCAGTTTTAAAGACAAAGCTTTGAAAATTGGTGCTCAGCAATTCAGGTAGAAATTAAAATGTCATGTGGAAATGATGAAATTGACTAATAAAACCAGTACCATTAAATGAAAATGAACTGCCAGGGAAGTTTTCCTTAAGGCATATTTTAATTTAAGTAGGATTTAAGGAGGATTTGTTTTGATTAATTATGCTTCTCATAATAATAATTATATTTTAACTTTCTATTATATATTTTTAAATGGCTTATTTATAATTATAATTGGATGTTTGTTTCATATACTCGTACCTAAATTTAAAGTAAGTTTTCTGTTAAATTTAAGTTTCCTGTTAAAGTAACGTTCATTTTTTTTCTGCCGGCTAATAATAAAGCAAAATCTTTTTCGTGAAAGCTATAATTATATATATTAATGATAAGGAAAAGGTAATGGTGAGTCTTTACGTAATACACAAGAACGCGAATACTTGATTCATACACATTATGTAAATATATACGATTTTATTAAACTATACTTATGTTCATGCGCCATCCCACATTTGTAGGTGGCGCGCGATATGAGTACTTCTAGATATTAAGGTCACTGCTTTATGAATAATCTAAGTAGATGCTCCCAGTAAGAATTTGAGTTTTCCTCAACAATAAAAATATTGCAGACAACACAGGATAGTACAGTAAACATAAGCGGTGCCAACATTACTTGATTAGATTGGTAGAAAGTTGCGGTAAACTTGTGCCTTAGATCAAGAGCACTTTGTGTAAGGTCGGTTGATCGATTGTCATCGGTCTGATTTAGTCAAGATCGATCCTACCAAGCTTGCACATCCACCGTCAAAGATACCCCACTAATACGTTAACAGTTTGGTGTATCGTATGTGGTCCACGGCAATTGTTCAACTATTGTGTCTACTGTCGGGACTGCGAATTTCCAGGTACAACAACACAATATTATCCCGTCAACGAGTACGTATTGGCAGCTACTTTCCGTAGCGGTGTTGAAACCTTACGCCTAGGAAAATATTTCGCCTACCGCTTGTATAATGGATGCCCGAGAAAATGATTAATACTACTCCTCAGGCTATTTCTACCCAGTACTCCATATATAGGGCATTTATCCTCGTTCGTCACTCATACACAGCACTCGGCACTCAGTCGTGGCATAGAAAATCTAAATTGGATAATTTTGGAAATAAAGTTACTAAAAAATAATAATCAATATTAATTAATTCCAAGCTAGCTTAAATGATTTTTTTTAAAGTGTAATAAACTTTACAGAAATTAAAAAGTGAAACTTTTTCATCATAACTTAAATATAAAACCACAAATTACTTAAATAATCTTGTACTACGCTACGGGACCATTTAAAGTTTTTAATTCCATTGTTCATAAAGAGGCCGTTGGTCGCAGGCACATTGACGGTAATTCACGTGCCTTTCTTTTTCTCTCAGGGCATTCTGAAGTTTGAACGACGTTAAGTTCAGTCTTCGATTAAAGTGGAAAATATCGAATAAAATTCGGATTGTAAATGCTGCGGGTACAATTCTGCGAAAGTAAGTAACAAGATTTCTTTTTTTCTAAGTCAGTAAGTAATGTAGTTTAGTTTGACTCTCTAAACCAAATTACGGTATGCCTGATGGTGAATGGTCATCGTAGGCTTCGGAACCAATACAAAACCTTACTGTGCCACTCTTGGGAAATCCTATACTATGTTCCACTGCAAAAACCCCAGAGGAGTTATTGCATAGATATCTAGATACATATATAGAGTTTTCACGAAAGGAAATTTCTCTAAAACTCATCGTTAAGGTTCTAATATGTGTGAATGAACATCTTTTTGACGTCAAGTGGTTATGTTTTTGACTACAGCAGTTATTAATAGGAAAAATATACGTGTGTTTACAGTGAAATTTTTATCTTAAATTTCCATTAACTTCGTACACTGCGTTCACTTGATACTTCCTTCCTAATTTGTCAAGAACTTTTTCTTTGAGATAATTTTTCCTCCGTAGAACGTTTCGTTGGTACTATCCTCCTCCTGTATATTGCGAACAGTAAATAGTTATGATTGATTTCCATCCATCCCATTAATACCCACAATCGATGCCTTAACTTGTCACTTCCTCGATAAAGACAAATATGTGCTTATTTTTTAAATCTACCATGCTACTTAAACTATATAGCCGAGTAAAGGTTTACTTACTAATGTAATAGTTAATAATATTATTAGATATTATAATATTATAATAAGATTGTTATTGGAAAATCTAATTCTGTTGCCTAAGCTATGTCTGATAATTACTTTTTTAGTAAAAACCTAAAATCTGTTCCCTCCCCACCCCTAACCTTGAATATTTAGAAACATATAAATCAAACATGCTGTACAAATTGGACGTGATAATATTATTAAGTGGCATGATGCTCTTATGTGCTGTTTTCAAGCTATTTGTGTTAATTTAGGCTAAACAGCACGTGATCGTTTGCTAATTTGGTGCTAAAAATTTAAATGCGAGAATTTCTACTGTTATTGTTTTTACTCTACAGCACATTTGTCGTGGAACTGACATTGGCGGTAAAGTTGAGCTCATAGCTACTATTACGAATAGAATCAGTCAAGCATATTGAATTTCATTACCAACCGTTCGTTGTCATAGAGTTAGTTGGCTACGAATTACCTATATCTAGACTTATTTAGCGTGTACCAGGATTTGTAAAATAAGCATATTGATGAAAAATATTTTTTCACGGATAGCTTATTATTTGAACTTTTCATATTAAATTCTTGTTTGAGTAAAGCACTCATCAGAGTATTTTATTAAAAAATATGATTGGAAAAGTTAGTTCAGTTATTGGTAGTAAAATAATCTGTATAATTCTAATTTATATTTGAAGTTTTAAAATAATAACTCACAATATC
This sequence comes from Hestina assimilis, assembly GCA_023373885.1. Taxonomy (NCBI): domain Eukaryota; kingdom Metazoa; phylum Arthropoda; class Insecta; order Lepidoptera; family Nymphalidae; genus Hestina; species Hestina assimilis. The sequence goes on along the minus strand of CM041747.1, from coordinate 7,538,112 downwards.
ATCCGTTTTCCAAAAACTGGTCAATTGAAATATTTATCACGGCCAGAATAATTGAATCTATGATTGTCAACAAAAAACCCAATTTGAATCTTAGTATTGAAGATAACTCGGTTCTGAAAGGATATAGCGTGCTACTTCGTCTCCTCGAAGTTTCACCACTTGCAAATCCCTCGACATTCGCGCCTTATTACTTTGCATCGAACATTTATACAAAGTGATAGATTCGACGGAGGCGATTTCGTCAGATTTATCGGCAATGATATTTGATTTTATTCTATTAGGTAATGTTATTACCTCTTGTTTTTTTCGGCGATCTTTATGACTTGGTTCAGATTTATTATTTTGTTTTCGTCTAAGTGACATCGTAAATGCTATACGTCCAAAAATCATTTATTTATGATTATATTATTTATGCTTTATAATTCTGAATGAAATAACTGACTCCTAACTCTTTGAATTTTAAAGATTCTTCTATTAAATTAATGTGTAGTACAGTGTTAGTAGTGTACAATGTAAGGGGTTATCTTATAGGGAGCAATAGGGCAAGAAACTTACTTAGCCTCGTACGCTATTACAGACGCCTATATATTATGCAGCACCAGAGGGCATGCAGGTGTGTCGTCGAATTTTAAAATGCACCTGGTCAATTTACGAGTTTTTCACCAATGTACGGTGTGAGCGAAGAAGGCGAGCGCTTACCACCAGCAAAGAGTAATCTTGTATTTGAAACCAATTACAATTATACTATACTATATATATTAGACGAAGAATTTCTGCGTTCTTGCATCGCACAATCAAACATTTTTCGGCAGATAAGCATTAATACAATATCCCAATGCCAACCATAGGCCTCGACCCACGAGTCAATGCCCCTTTGTTGGAAGGCTTTTCCTTTTTATTGTAGTTTTTTGTAAAAATGATTTTTGCTACATTAATTTCGTTTAGTACGAAATTTAATATCAATATCCAATTACATTACACGACCGTAAACATAATATATTATATATTACATTAATTTATAAATATTATGGTTTCACTAGTACTCACTAAAGTCAATACGCATAAAATCAAAAGCCGAGTTCAATAAATAATATCAATAAATTCGAGGTTCATTTGAATTATTAGTGAATGATTGTCGTAAATTTTGTGCGCAATTTGAATATTATCTATAAAGTGTCTAAAAGGTTTTTTATTTATTTAATAGTCAGGTAAAAATAGAGCAATATTAGAATCTTATTGAAAGTATGATGACAACTTCAAATGGACTTCTGAATTTTTCGGCGTCTATAAAGCCGCAATAGCTCAACGGTTAAAGTTTTTTTTTTTTTTTTTTATGTTAAAAGTTGGCAAACAAGCATACGGCCCACCTGATGGTAAGTGGTTGCCGTAGCCTATGAAAAGTTAAAGTCACTAAATTAACCTTAAGAATCGTGTCGGTTAGTTGACTATAGTGTGAAATCTACTTTACAAGATTTTTCAGTTTATATCTGTCAATTTATAGATCAGATACATAAACGAATATAGAAAAGAAAAAGTAAAGATGTGACTGAATTTTGAGACATATTTTCTTCGCGTCGTAAAACTGTCACGAGCCACTCAGATGCGACTCTCATTTGAATATGTAACAGTTAAACGTTTGGTATTCAATGCATTGTATTCTTGAGTTTATACTTTGCCAATTTTGATACGCAAATAGAGTCGAAAGTAGGTCGAGGTAAGTAGTAAAGAAGCAGGAATATTTAGCTATATATTTTTAGGCGCATGTATTACTTTAACGTATATAGTGTAATCATACAGGTTATCAAATCCTCTGTTATTGTTATTGAGTGAATGCATTTTTATGATAGACTTCAAAACAAATATTAGTCGCACTGATTTATCTTTATTGAACGGTAGCCTGATTTTTTTTCTAAAATAAAATAGTAGCTTAACTTACTCTTTATAAAATCAGCTATCTGTCAGTGGAAGCTCCGCTAAAATTGGTCCAGCCGTTTCATACATTAACCGGAACAAAAAGACGGGGTGACAGAAAGACAGACAGACGGCCAAAAATTTAAATATATTAATTATTCAAGTTACACAAGTTAAGTTTAGCATATTAACACCTCTTTACTTACTGCTTATAACAGTATGTATGTATATACGTTACTTACATTTAAAAAAAAAACCTGTGGCACTCGGGGACTGCCGCGGTACAGCTATTGCATAGCATTTTTATCAACTTATGTAATACATAAAATATTGGCTGTTTTTAAAAATTTAAAATACAAATGAAATCGGACATTACTTTCAAGTCAATAAGATACAATTTGGTCTATAATTCAAAATTTCATTGAAATATAGTAAGAAGCTCCGTAACTAATTCAAAATAATTGAATTTGGAAAGTAAGTACAGCATCAATAGATACATTTTATATGGAACTTTAACTTTATAAAATAATCGCCTTAATTCTCTTTGAATTAAAGACGAAAATCTTTTGCACATATAAGAATTATGTATAAAGGTTACATATTATTTTTAGCTAAAAGTCTTTATAGCGTATTATTTACAAATCATTTTCCATTACATTTACTGAGGTATTTGCTATATTTTTTTTTGTTAGGTTTTGTTTTCGTTACGGAATTTCTTGATTCGGTCACCGCGCTCAAAGCCCACGATAAAAGCTATGCAATATCGTAAAAATATTTTTTTAAATTTCCATTCGTCTGTCTGTTCGTCATTCTGGCTAATCTCTGAACAAGCTGGACCGATTTTAACGGGACTTTAACTAGCAGATAGCTAATGATATTAGGAATAACGTTTATTTCAGAATAATAAATGGTCTTTTGTTGGTAATAAAGGTAGGTAGCACCGTGGGCTAAAAATTTCAACCGCCAAACAGTGGTGCTTATGCATTACTGTGTTCTGGTTTGAAAGTCACTGTAGGTGAGTGAAATTACTGGGAAAAGGAGATTTAAGAACCAATATCTCGAGGTTAGCAACGCGTGAGTGGCACCTACTAATGGTGCTGCAAGCATTAATAGGCTACGGCAACCGCTAACCATCAGTTGGGCCGTAACCTTGCTTACCAACTGGTAACATAAAAAAAGAATCAGGGTTCCGTGCAGTAAAGAAAAATCAGTACACCAAGCGAGCGAGTTTATAATATTAGTAGTTTACATTTTTCGTTATATTTTCAAAATATCATAGAATTATATATATATAATTCATCTTTGTTTTACAGGTTATGTTATCTGAGTTTTGGCCTATTTCAATCGTAGGTAATATTAAAATTACTTTTGGAAATTTGCCCATTTTCAAGAGGAAGTATAGTACCGTATATAAGCTTTCTGCTCTAAAAATGCCATGTAAATATTAAAACTCGTATTACTTTATGTTTTAAGGAGAAGTTTCAACGTGAAATATTTTAAGAAGTTGTTATAACAATTAACTATAATATCTGCTATCTACATATTATATGTTGTGATAAATAAAAACACAGTAACCTAACTATATATTTATTTTTTGATAAAAACTTCCTAGCATTATTCCCGGTACTATACGAGTATTTACCCAGGGTCCACTTATTACTCTTGTCCGGATTTGACAGATTAATAGTTTCCGATTGCCATCTGACCTCTTTCGTAACCTCAAAGGCGAACCAATAACTCATTGGATAAGAGTAATTTACTAATCAAGAGTTAACGATTATTATCAGATGCTATGTGATAACAACGGCACCAACAGCTTAACGTGATCTCCGAGGCACGGTGGGGGGACCCATAAGAACAAACGCCCAGATCGAAAAAGATATTTCTAAGATAAATTCAAACATCTGTCCGAGCGGGAATCGAACCGTCGACGCTAAAGGCAGACCCGCTACCCACAACAGTGTAAATTCTAATTCTATTCTAATTTCTATAAAACAAAAAAGTAAACCTTGTTATAAAACTTTTTTACTCGCAATAAACTACCAAAGATTTGCAGAGGCTTACAAATCTTACCATTGACTCTCAATCGTACAGTTTATTGATTCGAACCATCTTACTTCTATAACGATATTGAATATTGAAGTGCATTTCGTTCTAAAGGATCATCAGATGGTAAGATTGAGTTTCAAGAACGCTTTTGTTATGCAAAATTCGGTCTTTACTAAGGTATTTTGAATGTTAAAGTGGCTAGACAGTTGTAAACTTATATCAAGTTTATATTCAAGTTTAGATATAATATGTAATAGAATAAATGTTATATGACTTCATAAAATATAATTATCTACTAGCTTCTGCCAGCAGCTACGCCCGCCTGATACAAACTCTGAACAAACCTTTTACAAACTTTGAATACCATATTTATTTCTCTCGAATCAACAGCCTAAAAAATAAGTTTGAAGCTTCTAGCTTACTTATACTTCCATACAACTTTTCATCCCCCCTTTCAACCCTTTTCACTTATTATACAAAATCTTTTAATTTTACCACTTTATATTGCCTTTTTTATCGGTAAGAAATTCATTCACACATAGTACTACTACGCGTAGCGTACCGAATTAGGTCACTAGGTAGTAGTAGTGAGACTTGAACGCCGTTATTATTATTTTAGTAAATCTTAAGACACGAATAAATTACTAACTTAAAGTGATGCGGATGGTAGGTGAAGTTTATTTTTATGATGTATTGATAAAACCGTTTTCGCTTACTCCATCACAGTGAGGAAGTCAATTCTTATCACATATGCGTCGTGTGCTCCAGTACACACTAAACATGTAGACATTATGATTATCCGAGGGATGATTTTGCTGTCGCAGATCTAACCCTTTGCGCAGAGTAATTATGATACAGAGCTTATTATTAGAAATATAGTTTATCTTCTCTTCTAAACACTTGTGAACATCGCGTAACAATAGCGAATAAGCTCAGGCGTAGTAAGTCCTGCGAGATCACTAAAAACAATATGAATATGCACACAACACCGTCTTGCTTTAGACGTCGCTATCAAATTACTCCGCTAATTACCATGTGATCGGAACAATACGTCCATTCACGATGACATCCTCCAAAACCACTATCCGGCCTCGTAATAATCACGTTTTTTCTTAACTGGGTGTCAGTACCAGACTCGTTGACCGGTGACACTGTCAAGTAACACCAAAAGCAGTATACTATAATAACTTCTTCTTAAATAAATAAATAACTATTAGATATAGATAGGAAGGACAAAGGAATAATTATATTAAATATAATATAACATTTTAGAATATTTTGAGAATATGATCAGCATAGCGTAATACGTGTGAATGTCTATCATTTATAATCTAGAAGCTCTAATTATTGTATAAATAAACCAAATTATGTTTAGAAATAAAAGAATAAAGTAGATAGTAAGTCGTACACAGTCGCAAAAATATATGTTTTCGGTCGCATTCTAATTACTGGATAATTTTTATGTCATCAAATATATGTTATTTGATAGGTTAGTTCGTAAGGTATCTAACGATGTATAATATGTATAGATATGCTGAAAATAAATAAAAGAAAAGTGGTCTGAGAAGGTCGGCTCATAGCGAAAATGAGAGTCGTGAGCGGTTGATTTTGCGCGGCTCTCGTTAAGGCATTGCCGAACTCGGTAGCCCGAGCCCTCAAAATCAACCAAGGTGTGCTCATTCGACGAATATACCCGAGTATTATACGGAGACACCCGAAGCGAGCCGACCTTCGAAGATTATTCGAAGTTGAAATCGGAGTCAGTTGTTTCATTTACACTGAGCTGCAGGAACAGGGAGCAGACTACAGGCGCTCACGATAGCATCGTCAGCCCATTCGCGGAAGGGTCACGGAGGGAGAGGAGTGTCGGTGTCGGACCACTCACACCGCTCCCCGAGTGACTGGCACGCCGCAACAAATTTACTTATCAAGAGTTAAACTAAAATAACTTATACTACTTAAATAACACATATAAACATATATTTTATATGTGAGCTAGTAACTCTCTATTGTTTTACTAATCTATACAGATGCGTACAAGGTATTTCGTTAAGTAAGCATTAGCTACAAGGACATGACGAGAGCGTGGGTGTATCGTTGCTAATCTACTTATTTGGATTATCTCCGTTTGAATTAAATTTGCCAGAGAGGTCTCCGACTTGGACGGATGAAATTAAGGCTTAACATTTCGATTCAGGAGCTGGAGCCAGGCCAAAAACGGGAAAATGCTTATGTTCTGTGACAAATAATCTTGTTTTGTTGTGTAACTATAATAATATCAATAAGAAATAGCAACATTGTTCTATTTATCAACAAAATTATCTAGAATATTCATACAACCAAAAACTTTTTACTCTTCGCATATAGAACATCAGTAAATAGACTAAAATTTCATTCAATAAAATTTGGCCTTTGAGTATCGACGCCAGTTGATTTTTAAATAAAAAAAAAAAAAAACCGGTTATATCGAAAGAATTCTAAGGCGTATTACATACATTTTCAACATTTTAACACAATATTATAATAATAAAAAAAACTAAAATCTTCGTTTCGAAAATTCATTGCACGAATCTATAGTACAAAATCTACTCTTCAATAATATTGCGAAATCGCCAGTAATGCATAATAATATTTAAAGTGAATGAGCCGCCTAGTGGAATATAATAAATTTTCAGTTGAATCAAAACTATCAAACTGCAATCACAAATAGTTAATTGATAATTTTTGCATGATACCAAAATATGAAAAGTTTTAAGTGTTTTTTATGCTGCAGTTTTCGGCACGAAGGAGTTGATTTGAACGGAGAAACACCACTCTCTCATGTTGAAGGAGCTGAATCCGTACTGTGTTAAGTTTCGTTCACTGTCAAAGAGCGTTTTAATCTAAAGCTCTACTTATACTTTATATTTTCGCCTGTTAAACCTTCTCCTTCCCTCCCCTTTTAGGTTCACAAAACACAAATGATGCTCCTGGTGTTATAAGCTATGTAGTAAAAACCTTCATGAAATAACGATTTGACGACGTTGGGGCGCAGCGGTAGCGAACCTGCCTTAAACGCCACAGGTCGCGGGTTCGATTCCAGCTCGGAGCATAATATGTTTGTATTGACCATGCAAGCATATTTTCCGGTCTGGGTGTATTTGTCCTTGTCATTGTGAATGTTTCCATACCCCCGACACAGGATATTACTATCCTAATGGGGGCCGTTGAGTGTGCAACGTTTATTGTTTATAACTTGGTGTTTTTGCTGATATATGGTATGAAAGCTCTAATTCAGATCATGCTAGAAGCGTTAGTTTTAAGTGTTGCCCGCGTCGCCCTTGTACCCTTTTGAGATATACGATGCGATCATGTCTATAAAATAAAGTTTTCTTTGTTAAAATAAAGAATCAATATACAATTTTTATATTGTTCGGTTATGAATGTGAAATAAAATCAAAAAAGATCTATGAAAAAATATCTATGAGATATGGATGCAATTTTTAGATAGGCTTAAAACATAGATTGTTCAAATTAGATTATACAAAAAAAACAGGTATTTGTGAAAGTTCCAAAAGCCAAATACCCAAATTCATTGGTATATCAAATGTTTTCATTCAGCTGGGATATTTTAGCCGTGTTTCAGTTTCAAAACTAAAATAAATCTGTCAGGGCCCCTTTTGCGTGTTCAAGCAATCGAATAAAACATTAAGATATCACGGAGGTCGGAGGGTTAGGGCGTCGTTAATCAAAGAGGGACGGTGCCTGACATCGGGTATCGATCGCTCGACTTTTCTTACAGGCTCATTTGCAATATTTGAACATTTACGACTCAAAGAATTGTATGTAATATATGAATAACAACATAACCGTTGCCTATATTATATAAAACATACAACATATGCAATAATTTCTGTGTATTTTAATTTTGTTTGCCTTTTCTTTTTGTACTATTAACGGAAGTTTTCTTTCTCCTTTTGTTATGAAAATATATGTATATAAATATATATTATTATTATATATATTTTTATTTATATATAAATATATATTATTATTATATATATTTTTATTTATATATATATATTTTGATATTCTTAATATTGTTTTGTTTTACACATATGTACTAATACAAATAAGTGCCACGTTGAATGGGAAGACACTAGCTCCTGAAATATAGGCAACTAGCTAAGGAGCTAGGGTTCATCTATTGTTGATTTGTATGTTGTACCCTAATAAAGTAAAATAAATATTATTATTATTATGAATACAACTATGTTATTATCGTATTTACGCACGTAGGTACATATTATGCTTCAATCTTTGCTTATTTTTTTGGCAATTTTATCAGTTTTAACAAACGAGATGTCGTTTCGATTGTAGCACTACCTTAAGAAAGATAAGTAGCATCCATTCAGAAGGTTATTAGTAGAAGCTTTGTCACTTGAGGACCTATTAAGCCTGTGGCAGTTTTAGGCAGTGATATCCTGGATTAAGAGGGGAAAGCTCCGTTGGCTTTTATATTTGGAACGTTGGTCGTATTGCAGGCTGAGGCTGTCGTTTTAGCTCATAAGTAGAAGATGATAGCGGAATAGATAGAAATGTGTGGAAGACGCATTTTGCTTGCGGAGAAGCTTTAGAACCTTAGTTACTTTTTGACATGATGAAACTTAATATAATTATAGGCACTACACTTTCTATGTACTATCGGAATCAATCAGAGGTGGTGCGGAATCTTTGCACGAAATGGCGTAGGGAACACCGCGTTATCTTGGTTCTTCTGGAATATAAATATATCGATATACGAAGTATAATATGTTACGTTTATTATATTGATGTTTTGCTAATATAACTGTAATGTAAAAGTATTATAATGTAACACACATGTATGACACAGGTATGAAATAACATAGAAATTATATATTATATAGAAGGTTACTCTTATGCCTTTTGTATGCGAAAGTAATAACATAAATAGGTTATAGTAGAAAACATGTGTGTATTTGAAATAATTACACTGACGATGATAACATACAATAATAATGAATTTTCGCTTTGATCTCGTTCCTTTATTCTGTCAGTAAAGATGTAAAGATAGGGGTAGGAAGGCAGTCTTTCCTTGATTCGAAGGTTTTATTCGTTTCACAAAAAGTTCACCCCTTATGACGGCTTTTTACAACCTGTGAGGGTCCGCAATTCCACTTGAATTAAACATGCGTTTCTTGGTGACGCTTCACGAGATTACGTTTAGATTTAAAAAAATACATTTTTGTTTTTATTAACTTAATATATATTAAACGCTACACACTTAACGGCCCCCATTAGGATAGTGATATCCTGTGTCGGTAGTCTGGAAACATACACAGACCGGAACACACGCCTGTATGATCAAAAGAAACATCTGCTTGGAGCGGGAATCAAAACCGCGGCTTGTGGCGTTTAAGACAGGTTTTCTACGGCTGCGCCACAACGTCGTCAAATTTAATAATAATGAAGTTAAAGAAAAACTTTTATGAATACAGTATCAGCGGAAGCAACATTAGTTTCTTGGTTTTAAGGCCTATTGTTACGTGAAGAAGGGCTTGGTGGGTGAAGTTCGCCTCAGAATTGTTTCCCTTTGTATTGAGCTGTTGTCACACTGGGGTCGCCATGACCTGATTTGGAATGATTTTTGTGGACTATGAATGTCATATCATGTACAAAATGGGTTCGGCATTTGGCAAAAACCAATTCTTACGAGACCAGATTTTTTTAAACATTAAAAACAAAAAACAAATGAGCACCTTATATAACAACTTTTTTACATTATTTTGTAATCCGAATGATTATTTTTGAATATATAAAGACGTCGATTAGAAAACCAATTTAAAAAATATATTAAGAAAGAACGTTCTGGGTACATCTATATACAGATTTAGAAAATATATTCAAAGGTTTTAATGGCCATTTAAGAAAAACGATAAAAGTAAAACAAACCTTTAAGGGATTACATAAAAGGTTCTTTTTTGGCATTGCTATTGTTCTCTAGATAAGCCACACATAAAGCGTAATAGAATAGATAAAAAAGGAAAATGAAAGCGTTTTGTTAAAACCCGAGGTAGGTGATATTTGAGGTAAAGTTTGGGACCGAAATACAAACAGTGTAACACAGAGGAAATTAATTTATAACATATATATTATTTTCGAATGTATGGATATTTAAATATCCCTTAATAGTTAGATTAATAATTAAACTTGAAATGAAATAATAATGTAATAAGCATTCCACTTTCAAATGATAAAAAATCAAAATTCCGAATGTCATACCATAACTACCGCCCGCGACTTCGTCTACGTTGACTTTAGAATTAGATTCAGAGATAAATGAAAAATTTATGAGTAAAAATAATTTACCATAAGACATACATATATATCAAATTTTATGTCCGGTAGCATCTGAAGATTCAAAAGTAATCTTTTTAAAAGTCAACTTGAATAAAAATATTTTTGATGTTGATTTTAATTTTTTGATTTTTTTTGATGATCCCTCAGGAACCTATCATTTTTTCGGGATAAAAAGTAGGCGGGCATTTCTTTGTTTGTGTGTTTTGACGCCTTTCCCACAAAATCTACATAAGATTATGTCGTAGGCCCTGATAAGTTACTCTTTTGTGGTTTCTTTGGTATTTTTATTTTTGGTTGACACATGCAACCTTGGAAACTAAAACGTGAAATACGATGTAACATATTAAAATAAAATACATATTGTGCTTTATTTTTGTGTCCCTTACTCAAATTGCCAAGGAGTTTCGAGTCGAAATTGCGAATTGAAGTAGGTGATAAAATGCTTGTAGTCTGTAACGTTCACCCTACTCTTAAATTTCCCTTAAGTATTTTTCTTTGGGTGACAATTTTGGGAAATACATGAATAATAACTGAATTTGTATTCAATTAATGTCATATTCTGGTGGTCTTTATTACAATATAATGGTTATAATATTTTGAAAATTGCGTGAAATATTTATATCACAGATTAATATGTTACAATATTCATATAATTATTAGTACCTGGTTGACCGAGCTATGCTCGGTTTTTTTTTGGTTTTAGTAAATCGAAAGTCGTGATGGGTACGGTAGACTCGATTGAAACCTTACCTGGATAATAAAATAATGATTTTGACAACAAGTTATATCCGCAAAAATTGGGATTGTTGAGTATTTTGTTAAATTCTAATGGACGCATCGCTGTCAGTCAGTGACATATAATAATTTAAAAAAAAAACGTCAACTGTCATCGTAGAAATGTTTGTCATTCGATTCAATTCAATAAATACTTGTTGCCATAGCAACGCGTGGTCGATCAAGTGCGCTGTGAATTTATTTATATATTTTGACATTTTTAATTTATTTTGTTGATAATAGATGGCGTGTCGACAACGGCCTGAAAATACGGACAAAGCCACATTTTCTAAAAACAAATCCTAGCTAGATCGATTTATCGTCCCCGAAAACCCCTGCATACTAAATTTCATGATAATCGGTGCAGCCGTTTCTGAGATCACAATTATATATATATATATATATATATATACATATGCAAGAATTCATCCTTTAAAGGTATTAGATAGATTGTTCCTATTCCTTTATCCTAGCTTTATTCCCACTACTATACGAGTATTTACCCAGGGTCTGATTATTACTCTTTTCCGGATTTGACAGGTTACTAGTTTTAACACAGAGTAATTGCCATCTGAACTACGCAACACAAAGGGCAAACCAGTAACTCAATGGATAAGAGCAATTTACTTATCAAGAGTCAACGATTATTATCCGATGTTATGTGATAACAACTAGGAGCGACAGCTTAACGTGCTCTCCAAGACAAGGTGGGAAAACCAACAGGGACAAACGCCCAGCCCGATACAGATATTTGCAAGAAGAATACAAACATCTGCCCGAGCGGGCAACCGTTGAGGCTAAAGTTAGAGGCGCTACCCACAACGCCACAACGATGTCAATAATTTTTGTTCCCACTATAATTAGGTAATGTGTCACCAGCCAATTGAGTGAGCTATATAAGTAACATCCCTATGTGATTGAACCAGAAAGGTAAGTTGTATCAAGCTAAAAAAGTCATGGACGAAGATAGCACAACGATATGTTCCCGGCGTCGGGATGTGACGACCCCATCGCCCGCTGTTGGGATAACCTCTGTCACAGCAGAGACTATTCCACCAGTGCAACCAGTCACACTGGTGGTAGGTCTTTTGTTGCAAGAGGCCGGCTAGGTGTGTACCACCGCAGTGTCAAATATTCTGCCGCCAAATAGTAGTGCTTAGGCATTACTGTGTTATGGTTTGAAGGGCACTGTACGCTAGTGAAATTACTGGGCAGATTTAAGAACTGCTGAAGTGAATGCATTGCTTTAGAATCCTTATTTTTTTATATGCGGTTTTTGGACGTCAACAAATATAATTATGAAAATTCTTGATATATATATTGTATTTTATATTTTCATTGTCGATTCTCAAAAAAGCCATTTAGTAGGTCGAAATGGCTTTTTCTCTATGAGTTTTTCAATTTTTCTCATGAAGTAAAACAAGTCATTTTTAATTTATTAAGTCAAGTTAGTGATCTGTATTTCGCGCAAATAATATATTGGAATTAATCTTCTTAGCATAGCGATACCCTTTCTACTCTTTTTCGTTCAAATGAAGAAGTAACTATATTGCAATAAATAATTATTATGTTGATAATAATTATACGAATTATAACGCCATAACACAAATAATATGAGAGCATTAATTACTTCCCGACAAGCCCAGCCTCTTCTATTAATGAGTTTTGCGGATTATCTCACATCGCTGCTAGATTGCGGGTCGGAAGGTTTCTTAAGCTTTGCGTTGATTACAACATTTAAGATATAAATGTCGTTCAAAATATTTAAGGTCTTAATTTAATTTTGTCCTTCTATAATGCTATTATTTATTTACAACTAGTGACGTCCGTGATTTCGCTCGAGTTATAGTAGTTGTTATGCCGGACGAGCATGTAAAAGCTATTTTTCTATTCAGTTATATACATGCTTACAGTGTACATCCATACCGCGTTACTAGTTCTCAATAAAAACTTGAGACGCTCATAGCCGAGTGCACCCACTGATCGGTAAACGATCAGTTGGTTAAGCAACTTCAGGCGCGGTTAGTCACTAGATGGGTGATCGTACAGTGGTATTTCAACCGAGCGTCTCCGTGCTTCGGAAGGCACGTAAAAATCGGTCCCGGCTGTTGACAATTTGACAACAGTCAAGTCAGAGGCCTACGGGCGACCTGAACAACTCTGACACTAGGTTGGCCACTAACCACTCGATAAGAAAGAGAAATAAAAACAAAATCGGTTCAGCCTTTTTCCGACATTGAATATAAAACATCCAAATATAAAAACTTTTACATTTATTTATAATATTAAGTAGGATGAGACTTGCTTGATGGAAATAAAAGGTTGTACTCTGTACCCGACAGAAACTTCCATGTGTAAAGTATTAACTGATTCAGTTATTTATTCTTAACAAATGAAGACTTTTTCTTTATTGAAGTGGGCTATAACAATGACTAAATTGTATTGGATTTTAATTGTTGTGGTTGAAACTAAACATTTAATATATTTTGAGCTTATAATTTTCTATTATTAGTAGTATTTGCAATTCACATTTTATTATTAAGAAAAAATCATTCAAAACTATTATATTTGCGTTACAATAGTGATTTAAGAATGCACAAATTTCATAAAGAGCATTTTATTTTTATGTATTATATTAATACGTATAGATTGAATTTAATAAGCAAATATCGCTTTTTAAGCAGATATATATCGCCCGCAGAGGAGTGAGACCTTTGGGCATAGTCAAAGTTTATATTTCAATTAAATTAAATGAAGCTTTAGTTTGCTTATATTCATACTCTAAATGTCAAACATGTGTCTTACATTTAATTAAATTGTTATATAAATGGTTAATAGTTTTAATAAAACAATCCACAAAATTTTATAATTTATAGAATATTTTTGATCGCACCGGTAGAATATCACCATCGGACATCGCGACAAAACTCTAAATTCCATCCATACCACCTCGATGTCTGGGAATCCACAACAGCACGATTTATAAGACATTTTCTTCCTCGCACAACCACTCTGTGGGATCAACTTCTGCCGGCGGTCTTTCCGAACCCATACGACTTGGGAACCTTCAAGAGAAGAGCGTATTCTTTCCTTAAAGGTCGGCAACGCGCCTACATGCCTTCTGGCGTTGCAGATGTTCATGGGCGGCGGTGATCGCTTAACACCAGGTGAGCCTCCTGCTCAATTGAACTCTTTTTCTGACATAAAAAAAAATTGGTAAATTTATTCATGATTTAATTCTCCAAAAAACAAAATAATTTCTAGCTTGCCAAGTTTCCGAGAGAGCAGCAAGCCACAGCGTAATTAATATGATGTGGCTCAAACCGCGCCTTAAACGTTCACTTAGTACCAGGTGTTGTTAGGTCTTAGTAGGTGTAGTAGTAATCTTTAATGTGGCTTACCGAATCCGAAGTACTGAGAAAATGGATTGAATAAACTTAGTGAGGACGTGAGCAGTAGAACAGTCTACAAAAATATTACAATATTTGGTTTGATTTAAAAGATGTAACAAGATTTTTTTATTTTATGTTACTTCTGACTATGATTTTATAAATCATTTGTAATGTAGACGACCGTTGGGGCAAGTCGTTATCAAGCCTGCTTTTAGCTTAGACACAGTATGGCGTTTGTCCTTATAGGTCTCCTCACCATGTCTCGAAGAGCACGTTAAGCTAGTTAATTATCACATAGCATCTGATAGTAACATTTCATCTTGATAGCCAATTTGCTCTTATTCAATAGGTCACTGGTTCACCCTTAGGCAATCTGTGTGTAAGAACTATTAGCCGACTCATTTAGCCTTAAATAATGCTAGGAAGAACAAGACCCTTAATTGTAGAGCTACGTGAAAGAGTGTTTTTTTTTTTATTTATTTGGAACAACAAACAATTGTACAGAGGACTTATATTAATAACATAAAAAGTACAAAATATTAGATTGTGTACAATCCCGTTGTCCACGGTTACATTTAACATAATATTTTACTTAAAAACAGAGACAATTAACAATTAAAATGGTATGTATATGTGATTCTATGTATTTACTCTTAATATATTTTTAATGTTCCTTTTGAACGGATAAGCCTTAAGAGCAAACATGTCTGCATCATAGAATTCGTCATTATAAATTTCTAACAAACGACGCAGTGGCACTCTTTTACCAGCATTAGTTCGACACTTACTGATGTTAAATAGTCTCTGCACACGTGTATGCCTTATAGGTCTGTTAGGTATTAAAAATGATAATTGGCTTAATAGGTCTGGACAGTTAATTTTTGAGTTACAGATACTATGTAACATCATTACACTGAGGAGTTTACGTCTCGATTCAACAGAAATTAGATTGTATCTATCGAGCAGCTGACTGTAAGAAATACGTCTTTTAAAACATTTATAATGCACAGAGCGCAAAATTCGACGTTGTACGCGTTCTATCAGGTCTATGTATTTATTGTAAATAGGATTCCAAATTTGTGAAGCATATTCAAGATGTGGCCTTATAAGACTATTATATAAATGAATATAAGTGGATGATTCCTTAAAATCTTTTGTCGATCTCATTACAAATCCATACATCTTGAATGCGCTAGTAACAATATTATTGATATGTTGCTCGAAATGAAGTTCTGTTATTGACCTTTTTGTTATTCAAACGTCAGTATCACTATTTTTACGGAAAAAATTTATCTGAAAAGGATGTCGAACGCCTAAATTGCTGCTCTCTTCAGTTGACGGGACTAAATCGATTCTAACTTGGACGTTTTCAAATCAAGATCGGAATTAACGAAAGGGATATTTAACTCAAACGATCGAACTTACTTCGAAGACGAAGAAATGGATTTTATTAAAAACGATCCCTCACTGATAAAATATCTTGCAAGTTTTTGTCGAAGATATAGGACTGTTATTTGTCATGCTACTTAGGTACGGAAAAGTGTCAGAATATTCAATGTTTTTTATATGAATACATAATCACTACATAGTATAAAACAAAGTCACTTTCTCTGTCCCTATGTATGCTTAAATCTTTAAAACTACGCAACGAATTTTGATGCGTTTTTTTAATAGATAGAGTGATTGAAGAGGAAGGTATATATGTACAATAACATACATTAAATAGTGGAAAAAAATGAGGTTTCTAATGTGATGTCATGAATAATTACATTTAACGCGTTCGGGCCCCGGGCAGTAATAAATAAATCAAAACTACTGGTTCGATTTTAATATTTTGTTTCAGTGAATGACATAGGCTATATATTTTATACCCATGCGAAGGCCGAGGGGCCGCTAGTATATATAATAAACTACGTACTACTACTACTACTACGTATATAATAAACTACGCGATAAGATTCTAACGAAGTAACAAAATATATAGGGAAAATCTAACGACCGATTCTACTAATCAGATAGGCACCCAGAGTGACCCATCCTATACAACCTGTCAGCGTATTGTAACACAAAACTTGCGTTAATCTTCATGCCAGTAATTTCATTCTGTCTGTTCAGTCTGTCATTATGCCCAAAATAAGGCGCCATAGCCGGCAATACCTGGAGTGCACCACGACGTGGTGATCAGCTCTTCACCTCCGAGAGTTAAATCCTAGCGCAAATGTAAAATAACTTCATTTAAATAAAATTAAAAGACCCACGCTTTTCCCGGCACGGCACGGCTCGACCGGGGGCATATAAACAGAGCATGCCATTGGGCCTAGGACGCGTAGGGGCTGAGACTTGTCCATCCACGTTGAGGGGCCCCAACGAGGACGGCAGCTGCTGTGGTCCCAATTTGTGTGAGAAGCGCTGGGAAGCTTGCCCTCCTGCGTCAGAGGTCCTCTAGCCACCTGCGGAGCACAGTGCTAGTCAGGTCGCGTTGGTTTGTTCTACGAGAGTTCCCGCGACCTGACACACTGAGGTCGGCCACCGAGACGGTTTTAGTGGGTCCCCATGACGTTACCAACTTGTCTTCTCCACATAACCCAGTTCTTCTCTCCAGGAAGCCGGATGTCTGGTAGCAGAGTTCCTCCTGTTAACAAAAATTAAAATAAACAGGGAAGCACTGCACCGTCACAGAAAATCGGCGTCAGGTAACAGTTTGCGTACTGCTTTTCGCGTGATGAGTGGAGCACCGGAGGCCTTCCATCCGCTCCGTTTTCTTCCTTTTTCCGTTCTTATTCTTTCCCTCTTAGTGACACTTGAATTATCGCATGGTCATCGACCTATGAAAGGTTGCGGTGACTACTTACTTAGGCGGGCTGTATGCTTTTGTACCAACCACCCTAAAAAAATACTTGTATAATTAAATTTAAAATTTATTCGGGATTATATAAAAAATTGCTACCATAACTTTTGGCAGTAGTAATATTCACATAATACTCTACTCTACAGTCGTATAGTTGAGTGAAGCACTTTTCTGCGTTATTATATTTAAGGGTGGGATTCACCTTAGCTGTAGTGCCGTATTTACATTTTATGACGTCTGATCCTTAAGTGAAGATATCTCAGTAAAAGCTATTTTACGAGTGCAAAGCCGTAAACAGAAACTCATTCATGATCCGGTTTACGTTGAAGAAAACATTGCTATATTCCAGCGATGTATGCGATAAAACTGTGGCTCATCTAAAATTTCATCTAAACGTCTAATCGTAATTAGTTGTTTTTTATCAAGATCACGTCATCTTTGTTCGGGAAAGTACTAATTTTGTGAATTTCTTACACTGTAAATGATAATATAATTTTTATTATATAGTAATATTTTGTAATATAAGACAAATTCAAATTTGCCATGTGTTGGTTTCGTGATAATTGTATAGTCATATTTGAAATTTGGTATTTAATCAATTCTTAGTTTTTTTGAAATTTTTAATTTTTAAAATGTCATACAGGGTATTGACCCCGTAAAATTTGTGTTTTTTAATAAATATTTAATGTAATCAAAGATAAATATTTAATGTTTTATGGTATAAACTATATTTTATGTAACCTAACATGTTTTTGAGATGTAAATAAATAAATTTATTTTCATTACTATTTCTAAGAAGTATATTGCGAATTATAATGTCCTTAGTTATTTCTTTATTAAGTAAAAAAAAAACTAATTTTATTATTCTGACTAACTAAAAAAAGTACTTATTACTTGAAAGTAAAATATTTTATGCCTTCATTAAAAATAGCTAACATTAATTTATGAGTATTGTAGTCCTCAATACCAATTTCAGGTTTTAATAAACACGAATAAATTCCTCAAACGAACCCCGCTGTATAAATAAAGATAGACTTTATTAAAAATTTCATTTTCGCTTCAGTATTATACGTTCTTATTAAAACAGAGGTTTTCACTGCCTCCATAAAATATCACCATTGGCGTGGACGAAATCTAAATCTAAACATTTACCAGGAATCCGCAATAATAAAGTTCCTTTCGCTAAATAATTAACTGCGAATTATTGAGTTTGATAACAATAAATTTAAATTATAGGCGAAGTCATTCCCATAGGAAATTTTAGCGGAATCTTATATTAATTGGAGTAAGAACGTACTTCAAAAGATATTTGTGGCAACGAAGTTTCGTTATAAAATAAAATTAATTACTTCGATACTCTTATATGGTATTGATTTTATTAAAATGTACTTAATATAATTTTACTTTGTTTCGTACATATTTTTAAATAATTAATTATTATAAACAATTATCGCCTTCTTAGAGTCTACCTTAATAAGTTAATAACGATTTATAAGACAAAGAATTGCAACATTGCCGAGATTTTATAAATAAGCATTTTTAGCACAAAACAACGTTGATCCATACAAAGGAAAGAGCAAAATTTGCTTTTTTGGCTTATATGGAAGTGAAGTAGTGGCCAGTAGTGTTACATGATGTAAGTGAGCGAATCGAAGACCCTCACTTCCACACTCTTTCTACTGCCTACAATTAGATCTGCTTACCATCACGGGTCATTTACAATGTTTGCCCCATTTTAGGCATAAAAAAGTTCAAATCATGAATTTGAGTCGAAGGATTTAGATTTAGTTAGATAAAAGCCAAATAAAAAATGTAATATAATAAACTTAAAATTAAGTAGTGACCGACCGAAATTTCGGTTTCGGCCAGTTTCGGCTAAAAATCTAGTTTCGGCTTTAGTTTCGGTTTCGGCCAAAATATAGCCGAAAGTTTCGGGCTCGCCGAAACTCGAGTGTTCGTGAGTTTTCGTGCGTTGTTCGGTAAACTTCGCAGCCAACTCGTGATTGCTCGCTGGTGCAGCCAAAAATCTCCAAAAAAAGTATTAATTTGATCCTTAAAATATTGTGGACACAACGTATTACTAGTTAGTTATGTACCTAGTATATCTAATTAACAAGTTGCTTTTTATAAGTAGACTCCCAATAGGTCTTGTATATTCATGACATAAAAATGGTTATGACTTTAATGATTTTTAGTTTTTATTTTATTTAACTCCATTTATATCCATATTATTTTCCATAATTAGTTGACTACGACTGTATACATGCAAATAAATGTTAAAAAAACTTGAAATTCAAATTTCAATAAGAATTTTCAAAAAAAACGCAATTTTAAATATTTTTTTAAAAGTTTCGGTTTCGGTTTCGGTTTCGGCCGAAACTGAGAGGGAGGCCGAAAGTTCGGTTTCGGTTTCGGTTTCGGCTGAAAAACCAGTTTCGGTCGGATCCTAAAATTAAGTCACCAAACCATAGACATTTTTGAAAGGATAAATTTCCGTAATGTACCTTTAGGTCATTTAATATAATATATTGCATATAAAGGGAAAGCGTTATAAACAAAGATATCGTATAAATTTTTGGCCCCAAGTTTTGTGCCGCCATTAATAGATATTTATTGAGGCGATGCGCCTCTTGAGGCTTGTAAATCGAGTTAGCCGTTTAAGGAACTATTAGTATCCGAAAACGAAATATCGATGCTATAACTGTATAATACAATTTTATTGAAGTTCGATGGTTTTCGAAGTAAAACTTCTTTATCGGTGTTGAAAAAAATTTACCGTCACATTTTTCGGTTACGTTCCATCTTTATCTTGTCCCTACCACGGTTGATTCGAAGAGTACTTTCTCCAGCGGAGTAGGGATAGCATGTAATAATTCTATTACAATTAATGAAATGCTGCAATAATCTTAGTAGTAATAAGGTAAAATTAAATAATTGTATTATTTGTATTCATGTCTATGATAATAAAAGGCTTTTGTTAAACCATATCTAATTTAACTTTATGTAACCAATTTCTTTAAAGTTGCATGTAGTGGATCATTTTTCGAAAAATAAGTTAATAAAGTTTTATTACCTTATTTTCACTCCTTACTTGTGTGTAATATCGTGTTTCCGGATGGCATATCATATTTCATGTAAGGGAGCAATCTACATTACTAATAGAGGAACGTTTCTATAAAAACGTTTTTATATAAATCCTATGCCAGGGGTCCGGAAAACATACAAGGAGAAATACAAATACACCCAGACCGGAAAATATACTTCATGGTAAATACAAACATGCATCGAATTGAATGCAGGAATCGAACCCGCGACCTATGGCGTTTTAAGGTAGGTTTGCTACCGCTGCGCCACAACGTCGTCCAATAACAAGAGAAGTATTTTTACCGGAAAGTGATTAAGAAATTCTTGGGAAAAATTGGAGGCTAATGGGAGTTTCGGGGGCGATACCACAGAAGATAGATTTCTAATATTGATGTATTATGAGTTTCAAATAGGTTTTGGAGTTACTCCTTAAGAATCGATTTTCATATAAGGCCAGGCGCCTTAAACTTAGATTTGAAAAAATATTAAGAGTAAAATTTATTTAAGGACAAAACGAAAGGAACAGATTTGGTATTATATTTTGGGGTAATTGTAGTTTGAGAGAACAATTGTTTAAAGCCCAAAAGCGCTGTTTAAGGGCAATGTGTGGCCTAAAAGTGACTGACAGTTGTGCGCCTGTGTTTAAGTCACTGAAATTACTCACTTTTCCAGTATTATATATCCTGGAAATGACTGTTTTTGTACGAAATAATAAAAATTACTTTCTTAAGATATCTAAAAATAGACAAAGGCCCATTAGGAACCAATATAGAAATCTTTTACAAATCGATAGTTACAACACAGCTCTACTTAATAAAAGTTGTTTTGTTATGGGTCCTCGTGTGTACAACAAAATCCCCGATACCATAAAAAATAACATCTAGCTCCTAAATTTAAATCGAGATTATATTTCTAATAAATTTTATTTCATTTGAATTTAAATGTAATAACTTTATTTAATAGTAATTAGTAGTAGTAGAGTGTTCTATGTTTGCATACCTAACATAAGGTAGATTGTAGAAGAATCTTAGATTTGGTAAACATCTATATTTTATGTACCTACTTTCTGTGCAAATAAATGATTTTATTATTATCATCACATGATACACGTAAAATATTTTTAATAAAGACACATCCAGTAGTGTTTATTCTGTACAAATTCTGTTGTCATATTTCTAACTTACCCACATTATTTAATATTTTGTATAGTTAGTTTTAAATTTGTACTACAAAAGTTTTTTTTGCAAATGTTCAATGTGCATCTAATGTGTAATCTTCCTCATCCTATTATTATTCCCGGTATTATATGTACCCAGGGTCTGCTTATTACTCTTATCCGGATTTGACAGATTACTAGTTTTTACACGGAGCGATTGCCATCTGACCTCCGCAACCCTAAGGGCGAACCAGTAACTCATTGGATAAGAGCATTTTCCTTATCAAGAGTTAACGATTATTATCGGATGCTATTGATAATAACTGGGACCGACAGCTTAACGTGCTCTCTGAGGCACGGTGGGTGGGGAGACCCACACGGACAAACGCCTAGACCGAGACAGAAATTATAACAAACATCTGCCCGAGCGGGAATCGAACCCGCAACCGTCGAGACTAAAGGCAGACTCACTATCCACAACGCCACAACGGTGTCGTGCATATAATGTGTAATTTTATGTATATAATTATTACACGAAATGTTATGTTATATTTTTGTTTCTCATGTAAGTGAATTGTTTAATTCTTTTATGGGAAAATAAGCGATCTTAACCCGTATAAATACCAAATTTCTCAATATATTTTTTCACATTAATGTTAAGCGATAACAGTTTAAAACATTCGATAGAAAGATTTTCACAGTTAACAAATCCCATCGGCCTTTTACACAAAGAAAAAATCTTTGGCAAAACTCAGAACATTGTACTCTCTCCACTTCATTATTTCTCATTGTCGTTAAGGACCTTTATCTCAAAGTGCGACAGTAATAAGCACTTTATCTTTTGTGCTAAGCGTCCATGAAAATACAAAATAGATTGCGTGAAATCCAAGCCGTAAGCTCTTTTTTCTATATATCGTATTTTAGCTATGTATGTGATTCACAAATCGTTTTAAGCCATTGCCTTTTTTATACATTCAGCCCCGTGTCAGGTGGACTGCGGTTTGTGTGAAAATATATGGGAGAATATTTTGTAAGAAGACGCTTGAAATAATGCTTTCTTACTGCAATTTCAATTGCTTACTTAGTGAGTGAGTAGCTTAGTAAAAATCTTAACTATTATAATACAATTATGTAAATTTATTCTGTATTTATGTAAAGTCTAAAGTTCCCAGCACAAATGGGTCGGCTCAAACGAAGAAGTACTACCCTCTTACAGAAATTTGGTTGCAAGTACCAGTATCAGTAGGTGCTGTTGCGTTTTGTGCGATGAGGGAGAGCCTTGGAGGCCTAATCTCCCTTTACCCTTCCTTTTCTCCCTTCTAATCCCTTCCCTCCTATCCCTTGGGTCGGCAAGGCGCATGTGATACTTTAAGTATTGAGGTAGCTGTTTACCATCACGGGAACGGTATACTCGTTTGCCAACCGTTATGAAATAAAAAATATATAACTTTAACCCGTTCATAATATCCTGTCGTATACATTCTATTCTAGCAGCGCGTGAAAAACTCGACGTGATTTATGTGCTAACGCGGCTATCTCGAGATAAATTATTGTCTTCACATCGGTGCATACATCCGAAAAAGTGAGAAATGGACCACTATCAATCCGCTTCTCCCCATTCTTTTATAAATAATCTTTGCAAAAATTATTGCGGGCCGTAAGTAGAGTACTTAAGAATAAATCAAGTATTTTCAGATGATGATTATCACAGTTCCAAATCATTTCATCCTCGGAAAATCTTCTTCTCGGTCGTTTTCTTCATTACTGAAGGTCGTGTCCACTCTGGTCTAGAGTCTGGGCCACGGTCTTTATGATGTTTTTCCAGTCCATCCTGTCCTCGACTATCCTCAGGCCACTTGGAGACCAGTGAGGTTGGTAACCTGCTCCGACAACCGCGTGGGGAGTGACCGCGTGGTCGTTTCTTTCCCAAGCACCATCAACTTGTTTAGGCTGCCGGGCTGCCTTCACACTATGTGAACAAAATAGCGAAGGATACGCTGATAGCCAATACAGTCTCGTTTTTCTTCCTTAGTATTAGTATTTACTTGCATATTAATTGAAAAGCAACAACAACAACAACTATGACTGTTAAAAATCGTGAAATATATTAATTTCTAGAAAAACCATTTATTTAAAGAAGGATTAAAATTATATTGCGATAAACATTTAAATTTATGAAACGTTATAAAGATACAAATAGTCACATAAAACTTCCCATTGTATTATTAAGATTTAATTGGCAGAGATAGAATTAAATCTACTACTCTGTTAACAGAGAGGATAATTATAGTGAAGATAAAGAAAAAGGATGAACAAAAACTATCTTAACGTCAAATCTAATTTCGTATTGCTTAAGACCCACATCACAGCTGCGGTGTAACATTCACTAGTAATTAAAGGGAATTGTAACATCAGTGTTACAATTAAATCAAAACGATATTGCCTCACAAATAGTAATTAAATCGATGTCAAGAGACAACTTAATTACAGGACGATATTAATTTTATGACATGTCTAGTCAGAACAAACTTACTGATTTATATTTGTAATATTTATTAATCAATAAAAAGCGGCAAAGGCATGTTGTACTCTCACCACCTCGGGTACGCACCAACGTAGAATATATAACAAAGATATAAGTCATACTTGTGTTGTGTTGACACCGTTGTGGCGTTCTGGGTAGCGAGTCTGCCTTAAGCCTCGACGGTTGCGGTTTCGATTCCCGCTCGGAGCAGATGTTTGTATTAATCGTACAGGCATGTTTTCCGGTCTAGTTGCGTTTGTCCTTGTCATTGTGAATGTTTCCGGACCCCCGACACAGGATATAATTGTCCTAATGAGGGCCGTTGAGTGTGTAGCGTATAAAAAAATAAAAAATATATGGACCTAAATAAGCAATACCATGTCAACCCACACGAATGTCATTTCGAGAAAAACGCGTTTGAAAATTTTGAACAACTTGCTCTATATGATTATTATTTTATATATTGGTCAAGTTTTTGGCAATTGCAAGATGTAAGTTATTTTACTTATTTTCACATAAAATGAGCATACAAACTGTATATTTCGTATATAATATAACCCAAAACGTTAATAATAATTATGGTTTTAAAGCTTAAAACCTTACAAATATTAAATAAAAATGTTCTTCAGCCATTTACCAACACTTCTGCATATAGAACTCAGTTTTTTCAATTTTGTGGGTTGACATGGTATTGCTTATTTGCATCCATATTACGGTTCATGACATAGCAAGAACGTCATAATAACCAGTATGTGTGTATGTATTGTTCAAGTCCTCCTATTTCAAAATTATGTTTTATTTTTTACACATTTTGTGAATATTACATTTCCCTATTCAGCATGGTTCTTGATATAGATCGCGTTGACAGATGAACGGACGGACAGCGGAGGGTTGGTAAAATTTGAAGATGAAAAACTTAGATAACTCTTTTCGCAAATGAAAACGCGTGGCAGTAAAAACTTTACCAAATTAATTTATAGTCGTTCTTAAAGTTAGTCTGCATGTCGATTAGGTCTACAAGTCAAAGAATATTTATGTGATCAGCGCGAGTTTCACAAGTATTCCTTTTTTAACAGACTAACTTTTTTGGCAACGTTCACATAGTTGTAAATATAGCTTCATAATTTCCTGGATAATGCTATAATTTTTGTAGTATTATTTCCCTATTTGAACTTTTCTCCATGGCCACGGCAATGTGCTACGACATCGAATTACATGTAAAATATAGAGCATATCATCGTTAGTAACATAATATTTTATTATCGTCTCAACTTGACGGTAGAGAACATAGATTTAGTATAAAAGACGCAATTGATTTACTTATATCAAGTATCAATGTCAATTTTCTTATCATAAGTATAGCAGAGTAGTAGTTGATTTATTTCTTTTTAGGGTTCCGTAGCCAAATGGCAAAAACGGAACCCTTATAGTTTCGTCATAAGCGTCTGTCCGTCCGTCCGTCTGTCCGTCTGTCCGTCTGTCCGTCTGTTCGTCCGTCCTTATGTCACAGTCATTTTACTCGGAGACCATTGGCTCTATTAACACGAAATTTACTAAAAATTGTGTATTCTATGAACCGCACAACGATTCTGTAATGAAATTTTAAAATATATAAGAATTAAGGGTAGCAGTCCATACATATAACTAAATGTTAAAAAAAAAATTTCAACGTATGTCAACGTGTGAGATATCTTTGGATAGGTCTTTCAAAATGATAAGAACGATTGATTCTGACTTTTTTCATTAAGTCAGTAGTTGTTGAGATACTAGCTCCTAAAGTCATAAAAATTGTGTCCCCCCCTCTAACTTTTGAACTAGAGGATTTAAAATTCTGAAAAAATTTGAGCTTGTAGGACATCAAATAAAATTTCAACCACATTTGGTTTGAAGAAGATAGGTCTACAAATTTAAGAGATATATAAGTTCTTCCTATAACTTTGTTTTTCATATAACTTTTAATAATTACTATGAAATTACCAACTTATTTTTGCAGTCGATTTTAATTTGTTATTATTTTTAATGGTCTTAATATTCTTCATAACCAAGTTGCGGAACCCTTTAGTTTCAACTGTGCGTGGTCCACAACGCACTTAAGTGCTAATTTTTGACTTTCTTATTCAAGTGAAACTTCTTTAGAATCGTTGTGATTTCAAACCGGATGCAACGGAAAAAACGACGGGTAAGAGACAGAAATAGAAAAATGTGTAGGATGAAGCCGGCAAAGAATGAGACAGAAATATACATATACACTATTTTATATTATATATATTCATCTTATTGTTCTATCGTGTGTGAATTGCACTCACATTTTACACCGACAAACAGACAGACAGACAGACCGACATAAATCATCAACTCTTGGTAGGTCATTTGCTCTTATCCAATGAGTTGAGTTACCCCTTTGGGTTACGGAGGTCAGAGGGTAATCGCTCTGTGTAAAACTAGTAACCTGTCAAATCAGGATAAGCGGTTAATCAGACCCTTGGTAAATATGGTACCCGGAAATAATGCCCGAGGAATAATGCTAGAAAGAAATAGTTTCATTTAATAATAACGTAAAATAATTCTAGAGTGTGAGTGCATATAAGCCCATTTGTGTTTTTCCGTAACTGACGAAATCCAAAATTTAAAAATAAATGGCTTCACTTGAATATAAAATATCATCGCATCGCATTACGCAGTTAACATTGAAAAGGGTTTACTCATTTTTCTGACATGACCTGTAACATTCATAAAATTAATTAAAACTTGGAAGGCCGAACTAATAAAATACGCAGAATCAACTACAAGTTTGTCTCTAAAACGCTTAAGTTAATTTGTGTTTCTAATTCACCTTGTGGCGATAAAGGAAAACAGTAGAGAATCTTATAAACATTTAAGACATATTACATGTAATATTTTTTAAACAAATGAACGCTATACATTCCACGACCTTCAATTTGATAGTCATATATATCTGTGTCCGGAAACATACACAAGTACACAGTAGTAAATATATACACATATGCAATAACAAAAGAAGAGAAAGTTCGGACCCCTTTTTAAGGATATATCTCACGCGAACGACTGTGAGCTTTGGCATACTTAAAGTTTATATGGGGAAGTGCAGAAAGCTTACATTATATGTATAATTATGTTTTAAATACATTTACTTAAATTAAACAAAGCCTCGATTACAGTTTACATTGAAACTGCTAATGTCAAACATATGTTTGACCTTTCATTTCCTTCTCCTAACGTCGTATTCCTCATTACTGAAGGTCGTGATTCCCTGATGAAAATTTTTATCTTCAATAATATGTCGCCATTTATTTCGATCTTCGCCCACGTGGAGCGCATTATGGAACTTAGAGTTCACCATGGAGCATATCCGATATTTACTGCTTCGACCTCTTAAGCGTCTGCCGTCGACCTTGCCAGTACATTTCAATCAATTCAATAAATTCTTTGTTGTTATAAGCAACGCGTGGTCAAGTCTGCTGGTTAAAATAATTATGCAATTACAATTAATTAAAATGTTTTGTGTATGTAACTGCCTACTAATATTTTTAAAAAGGATCTTCATATCGTTCTATTACATTACGTTGTATTTTCAAAGTAGTCCTGGTTTGATTGATTGTCGCTCTTAATTAAATTACCTTAAATTATATTATCTGAAAACCATTAATCAAAGAATTGAAGTGAATTAAACTGTATTATATAAATATACTTTTTCATTTCATATATGTGTGTATGTGTTTCATAGGTCATGATGCTTGGTTTATTTTTAGTACAAAGACTTGGTTTATTTTTAGGACTTACTTTCACTGAGCACGATTTGTGTTATAATAATTACATTTAAAAACTGTTAGGGTTCGAAATTGACAATAGTTTTGTAATATTTCTTGTAAATAAATTAAAATTAACGGTTCAGTAGTTTTGGCGTGAAACTGTGACATACAGTCATTCAGACAGACAGAGGGACAGAGCTACTTTTGCATTTATAATATTAGTTAGAATAAATAAATTCATCACTCGTACATTTTCAGTCCCTTGTTCAAATATTCGGCATTTGCGGTGCGAGTGATAGACATTACGATTAGAGGTTGAAATGGAATGGGTTGTGATGTCATGGACTGAATACGGTTTTAGATATTTTCAGGAGCATCTAAATAGTAAATTTTATTGGATATATATTGACTTTTGACATTAATTATTACTTGTATTTGATATGGTATTATTTTAGCAACAAAAAGGCTTGCTCCTCCTCAAAAACTCCTCACTCCTTTTGGGATAGTATTTCAAAACACTTCTACCACCCCTAGAGTTCTTTAAATTATATTTGATTCAATATTTGAATCAAGGACTGAAGGTATAAAACCTAACTACTTGAAGTATACTAGATACAGCTAAATACATTTTAAGATTTTATTTCAAAATCCAGTAGCGGTTCATAGAATACACCTATTATTAAATCTGTATGAAATAGTTAGAGCCAATAGTCTCCTAGTAAACTGACTGTGACATACGGACGGATGGACGGTGAAACGGACAGACTGACATGAAGAAATTATAACGGTTCCGTTATTGCTATTTAGCTACGAAAAAAAAAAACGTAGCTTGCTACTGAATAAATACACGGCTTTCAACCTAAACATTTATAAACATACAATAGATTTATGTAATGCCATCATTTTTCATGAAAAATTAATATTATTAGACTTTATTGAGATTGTTAATTAATGTAAATTAACAATCTCAATAGAGTCTAATAATATTAATTTGTTTTACATATTTTTCGGATTATTATACAAATAATACGGTATATTAAGCTCTTCAATTGAAATAACAAAATTACGTTTAATTTTAATAAATAATAATGCAAATGTTATGATTCTTTTAGTCGTCTCAGGACTTCGCACACATTATGTAAATATATACGATTTCATTAGACTATACGTGCCCTGTGCACATTTGCAGGTGGCGTGCGATATGAGAAGACCCAGATATTAGGGTCACGGTTTTATACAAAATGACTGTAGATGCGAATTTCCCGAGCAAGCATTTTCAGTTTTTCTCTAAACTTCAGAACTGAATATCCTCGGAGACAGATTTTAACTTTTACGGAGTTTGGAGAGCTTGGTTAATGTCTTTCTAGACTTTTTCTACACATTTAAACGGTTATGGTTTTTAATTTCTTATTTACAAGCAGACTTTGTAATGCTTATAAAATGCAATCCTTATACAGGTTTAAATATTTATTCGTATCCGTAAATTTATTCTGAATTAACGCAAATATTATTGTGAAAAATATGAAGAATAAACTAAAAAAACAGTTTTGTTTTTCGCTTATGTAATAAAAAAATGAAAATAATATATAGCTTCAAATAAACCTTTAATGAATAAATCACACATTTTATTAGTTATAAATTTGGGAAACTATTTATTTATTTCATTTTAAAACCTAAGAATTATACCTTGTAGCATTAGCTATAAGGACATGACGAGGGTGTGGAGGTTTCGTTGCTAATCTACTTATTTCGAATATCCCTACGTTTGAATTAAATTCACCAGATAGGTCTCCGGATAGCTCAAATGGAATTGAGGCTTAACATTTTGATTCAGGAGTTGGGATTAGATTGGAAATAGGAATGACACTATGTTTTGTGTTAGGATTTAGAAGTTTCCTGTTATTTTTTCCGAAAAAAAAAAAACCGCTGTTGGTCAAAGGCCTCCATTCCTGTTAAGGAACTGGCTGCTCCACTGCTGATTGGCGGATAAACATGTCTCAGAATTTCTAGCAAGATATGCAAGTTCTCACGATGTTTTCCTTCACCGTTAAGCACACACGACACGAATTTGAAACTCAAATCACTCAAAGCATCTTTAAGTACTTGAAAATTCATATTTTAACGAATTCGCATCAATCATCCACTTTTATTAAAAGTTTTTCTCGGAAAGCTTCTTATGTAACGTAAGCAAAACTAACGTATTTATAATTATCAAATCAAAAAAGAATCCTTTCAATGGTTTTTAAGATAAATGGCAGACAAGAAACAGATGACAGACGAACGGACTGACGGTGGAGGTGGAGTATGAAGTTAGTAATAGGGTTCCGACGTAAAAAAACTACCTTGCAATCGTAGACTATGATTTTAAAAAGTACTATACAATAAAAAAAACTTCATCTTGTTTGTATTCTATCCAATTTTTTTATACTTTTAGCAGAATAAATTTAACCGTGCGACCTAAAAGAAACAACATTGAAAACGAATACTACTTTGTTCGAGTTATTTCTGAATGCTATTAGCAATTTATTATTATATTTTTGACGACGTTGTGGCGCAGCGGTAGCGAACCTGCCTTAAACGCCACAGGTCGCGGGTTCGATTCCCGCTCGGAGCATAATATGTTTGTATTGACCATGCAAGCATATTTTCCGGTCTGGGTGTATTTGTCCTTGTCATTGTGAATGTTTCCGGACCCCGACACAGGATATTACTATCCTAATCGGGGCCGTTGAGTGTGTAGCGTTTATTTATTGTTTATTATTTATTTATTTTCTGTTCTGTATTAGTCATGTTAGGTAATAATGTCAATAGTGATTTGTGTACGTTCTTATTTACAAACATAGTATTAGAAACTTTTTGTTTAGTTTTTATCCATCGTATAGAATGCAGAGCGCTGCCTCTATTTTTGTTGACTTTTGTAGTTGTTGTTCAGCCTCGCCTCGCTTCGGCCATCAAATTTCCAATTTGAGCTTCTGTGAGGGCTGTACCTTTTTCATGGCAGGATGTGTACTTGGCCCCCTTGTTGGTGACGCTGCCAAAGCCAGTAGGACCAACAGCAATACACGTTTCGAAAAAAAAGTCTTTCATCTGAACCATTTTGAAAAATTCGAAATGGGCAGACAAACAGATACCCAACAAAGCATATTCGTAAAACATGGTAAAACGGGTGGTATATTTCATCCTTATTCTGAATTCCAAATACATTAATTCATTGATATACTCGTATGAGAAAGTCTTTTATTCAGGACATACATTTGAGCCGTGTTTCACTTTCAAAAGTAAAATAAATCTGTCAGGGCCTCTTTTGCGTGCTCAAGCAATCGAATAAAACATTAAGATATCTCGGAGGTCGGAGGGTTAGGGCGTCGTTAATCAAAAAGGGACGATGTCTGACATCGGGTATCGATCGCTCGAAGTTCCTTCGAGCGTTATTTGCAACATTTGAACATTTGCGACTCCAAGAATCAGATTCAAAATTTGGATATGAATTATTCTTCAAACAAAGATTTTGTTCTGTAAGCCTAGCTGTCGCAGAATCGGCTAGAATAGGATCTGCATGGTTGATGTTTGTGTCTGCATGATAATTTTATCAATTAATGCGTCGATAGCCATAGGCGCTGCCTCGAAATACGATTATCCATGCCTCGAAATATGATTCTTCGAATAAAACGCACCATGACAGATACGACAGATGTCAAAAACCAACAGCTTTACTTTTTAATTTGGAATTGGAACTTAATATCGAAACACGTTAAACAATAAAGCGGTTCTTATATCTTCTGACACCGTTCTTCTTCGACACCGTTGTGGCGTTGTGGGTAGCGTGTCTGCCTTTAGTCTCGACGGTTGCGGGTTCGATTCCCGCTCGGGCAGATGTTTGTCAAAATTTCTGTCTCGGTCTGTGCGTTTGTCTGTGGGTCTCCCCCCGTGCCTCGGAGAGCACGTTAAGCTGTCGGTTCCGGTTGTTATCACAAAACATCTGATAATAATCGTTAACTCTTGATAAGTAAATTGCTCTTATCCAATGAGTTAGTGGTCGCCCTTAGGGTTGCGGAGGTCAGATGGCAATCGCTCTGTGTAAAGACTAGTAACCCGTCAAATCCGGTAATAAGCAGACCCTGGGTAGAGTAAAATACCGGGAATAATGCTAGGACGAAGAACATTCTATGTGGACCATTCTGTGATAACTTTTGACACCAGTCTAGAGATGCCACGGGCCATATTAATATACCGAACATGATAACGTTAACGGAAAGTTTAATTATTAGGGCTTAAATGCCCTCCTGGTAAGCCCAACGAATGCTGAGGGAAAACACTTTTCGAGAACAACCAGCATACAACGAGTTTCATCTCGAAGATCGGCAACACGCCTGCCTGTCATTTAGTGTTGCAGATGTTCATGGGCGGCTGTAATCGTTTACAATCAGGAGCCTCCTGCAGGTTTATTTCTCTTACATAACTCTTACTTAAAAAAGCAACATATAACTATATTGATATGTATTTGAAACAAAGGTTAGTACAAAAGTATACAAGGAATAATTTCGTTTTGAAGTCAAAGAAGAGCCGTCTTTCTTTCAAAGAAAGATATACAAAAAATTCTTGTTAAGAATAAATTGTTATTTTCCTATCATTATGTATTCAAAGATGTTTGTGATGATGTGTGTTTTATATAGTCTTTATAGAAAACTAATCTTTAATACAATAAACCTATGGCATATT
This sequence comes from Hestina assimilis, assembly GCA_023373885.1. Taxonomy (NCBI): domain Eukaryota; kingdom Metazoa; phylum Arthropoda; class Insecta; order Lepidoptera; family Nymphalidae; genus Hestina; species Hestina assimilis. The sequence goes on along the minus strand of CM041747.1, from coordinate 7,505,525 downwards.
TTTGTAATGCTTAAAGATGATTACCCGCATAGCGACGTTTCCAGAACAATTTCTTTCTAAATACAATAATTCGAAACTTCTAAGCGTTGATTGAGATCAGGCGACGCGATTAATTCGATTATTACTTGTTCGTTTCCACATCGAGACTGGAATCAACGAAAAGTACATTTAGCTTTAGCAATCGAACTTACTTTAAAGGAGAAGAAATAGATTTTATTAAAAACGATCAGTCACTTCCTAGAGACTTTTGTTACTAAGATTTTTCTAACAGGATTCCTCAGCCATTTATTATTTTATTGACTTATGGAGTTTTTGCGCAGATGTAACGATAAAATCTTACGAAAATGTTGTATATGTAATGTAAAAAATGGATATCAGCATCTTTTGTAAATTTGTTATTGTGTTTACGTTATTGAGTGGAATTTGTAGCTACTCGGAATCATTTGGTCTCGTGCTCGGTTACATTAAAGTATTAATACAAACTCGATATTATTATCATTTAGCCTAATAATAATGTCAATCGATGCTGGTATTATTTAACAAGCCTGAACTTTATAAAAGCAAATATATAATACGAGCTTTTGCCAGCGGCTTCGCCCGCGTGTATAACGATTTTAGTACAAACATTTCACCCTGATTTTCTTTTAGGGGTGGAATTTTAGGACATGTTAAAGCACGTGTTCCTTTACCTTTAATCGTTAGCCAAAAAACAAAGTTACATGCTTCTATTCAAGTTTCAAAGACAATAAACATTCAATATTCAAACCGTTTTATCTTTCAAACCCTTTTCACCTCCATAACGCCTGAATTCAAAAATAATGTTTCCTAATGCTCGTTTATGTTTTAAAAAGATTTTTGGAAAAAATTATAAAAATTATTTTAAGCTTAGGCTGGGCGTTGATATGCCAGTTAGATCTTCTGCTTTCCAAATAAAATCGGATTGAGTTTTCAGACATGTCTCAAAATGTAATTTAAATCAAAAACCAAGGAGTATAGATAAAAATTTCGAAGCAAAATAACTTTCTACCCCTTTTTAACTCCATTGTGGAATGAATTTAAATAAAATACGAAATACATCTTCCATCAATTCTTTTTAAAAAGGTTTATGCTAAATTTGAAGTAGATTGAACCAAGGAATCGCGTTGTCCCATACAAATTTTGACCTCCTTTTTCAACCCCTTGAAAGTAGAATTTCGGAAAACCCTTTTTTATTGAATGCCTACCTTATACAAAGAACAAACTCTCCAAGTTTCAGATCTCTACGATCAGCGATTTAGGCTGTGCGTTAATCCTTCAGTCATTCAGGACAAAGCCTTTATATATATATATAGATTAAAAAAATATCATGTCCATCTGTCTCTCTATTCGAAACTGTCTTCTTATATACTGCCTTCTTATATAAGCTATTTTAACATACGTTAAAATAGCTTATATAAGAAGGGTTCGTACTTATGGGGTGGAATTTTAGGCTAAGGGTACTGTCACTTATTGACAAAACACAACCTCAGGGAACGTAGCTGTATACTGCTCCTTCATGAGGATATTGTTGTTGTCGTTATTTTTGGAAATACAGAAGACTGAAGACTTGCAACCTTAAATAGATTTCCTACGATAATAAACTTGACATTTCTGTGTAATAGATTTTTTTTTCATTATTATTTTATACTAGCAACGCCCACGGATTTGCACGCGTTATTGTAGTTATTATACCGGATGACCATCTTAAAGCTATTTGTAAATTCAGCAATATATACCTTATATAATTAAATCTATACGATGTTCCAAGTTGTTTATTCCTGTTATTCGTTTATTAATAATATGACGGGAATCTTACATTTTCTGGGATAAAAAATATCCTATGTGCTAAGCGTGGCAGTAAACAATCTGTATGTATATTAGAAAGGCATTTTATCAAAGGGAATACAGGTAATTTAGATTTAGTTTTTCGCTTCCATAATTTAGCAAAGTAATGGATGGTAACTTCATTGTATCAGAAGTAAACAACCCTTTCACAATACTCGTAAAAGAAGATCAAAGAGGCACTAATAGGCCAACTCTTGATTTTTTTTTCTTGGAATGTACAAGGAATCGCGAAATCGGATGATCTAAGCAGCAGTTAAAGTTAAAGCGTAAAATTCTTTACTTTTACCTAGCTGCTGGATGCGGGTGGCGGTGGATGACGATGATGATGATGACGATGATGATGATAATGATGACGATGATGATGATGACCATGATGATGATGATGATGATGATGATGATGATGACCATGATGATGATGATGATGATGATGATGATGATGACCTTTAATTTTGTTATTATGATGATTTATCTTCTTTATATAGAATACATAATTATAATTAATCAATTCAGCCTCTGTTACGACTGTCTCCCGGCTAACCTTACTTATTTTATAAGAGATTTACAAGTGTGTGATTTCAATATAAACTTAATTATTGAATGTAACTGGATAATAAAGCGGTTTTCAAATTATAGATTAAATTTGATAATAGCTTTAGTACTTTACAACGAAAAAAAAAATAGCAAAGTATCAACAACGTTTTATATAAAGTAAAAACCTTAAAAATAGATTGTACTCTAAAAACCTCATTATTTCTTGTTTTCGTTATACCAAACTAAGATTGTAAGCCCTCTACAAAACCTTTTACAAGGACCTTTATCTCAAAGCGTGACAGTAATAAGGTACTTTACCTTTTCTGCTTACAAATGCCCATGAAAAAAAATATAGATCTCCTGAAATCCACGCAGTAAGCTCTTTATGCTGTATACTTGTGACCTGGCTATGTATGTGACCCACAAATCGTTATACACCAATGGCCATTGTCTTTTATATATTCGGCCTCGAATCTGGCGATCTGTGGTATATTTGGAAATATATATAGGCATATCTTGTAAGAAGACGCAATTTAAGAAAAGTAATATATTATTTATGAATTTGTTGCAGCGTAGTTCCTTCAGGTGTATTAATTAGAATCTATTAATTTATTGCTAGGCCTTTTATTGCAAAAGGTAGGCACCACCGCAGTGTCAGTTATTCTAGCGTAAAGTAGTATACTGTGTTTCAGTTTGTATGACACTGTGGCTAGTTAAATTACTGGGCAAAGGAGATTAAGGACCAATCTCGAGGTTTGCAGCGCGTGTGGGATGCCTACAAATTTATGGTGTTGCAAGCCCCTAGGCTACGACAACCGCTTACCATCACGTGGCTCGTATGGTTGCTTGCCAACGTTATTAAAAAGCAGCCAAGTGCGCATTTAAATAAAAATATCAAGTTTCTAGTATCGAAACATAAAACGGGTTTCGTTAATTTTTAAATTTTTGGTACATAACCCTAGAAATAAGAATCTAACAAACTATTATTGCTTTCGCTTACGTACTACAATTTAAGTCCAGCGTTACAGTGATATCTCGTGACAGCAGATAGTGTTAGTAGGTCAACTAAGCACTTTTAAAGTAATTTGTCAATATACAGCGTCCATGGTGCACCATGTTTATACAGTCTATTTATATTTACAAAGCTTTGTGGCACTCAGTACTAACATAGTATTATGTACGTTGCTGCGCTCTTCTAGCTAGTACTTGACATATTTTTGAAATTTCTATTAATTGTTATATTTAGATGTAACGTAATACGTCATATTTTAGTTATATTGACGGTTTTTAGGCCTGAATTAATGTTATTAGCATCCACCAGCACGCTTGTGAGCATCGTATGTTTAAGCATGCTTTGAGCTGTTATCGGATAGTGTGGTATAATATTGGTATAATTAATAAGTAGGAGTTTGTAAACAAAATGGAAAGGTAAATAATAAGTCTAACTTTCTGGATGTTTCAATTTAAATATACAAATAAAATGTATTTAGTTACCGACTAATTATATCGGCTAGTCTTTAATTTGATATCATTATGTAATGAATTATGGCCTTAGGGGGTTCATATACTATGTAGTATTGTTGACTGAAGTATACTGATTATTATTGAAGTATTCTGTAATTATTGAATAAAATATAGATGTGTAGTGTTGCGACATATTTGGATGGCGGCTTCATACGCTAAAACTTCATCGTCAGAAAAGTTGTACCCCTGAAAAGACACGAATTGCTCGTAAATTTTATTGTGTCAATATTATTTGTTTTTTTTAATTTCATTGGGACGTTTAATATGATTGCACAATAAAATATTGTGTTATAATATGTTAAGTGCACGGCTCGTGCACTCGTGTCCTTACGTAGTTTTATTATATATAGCATTGAAACTTCGCCTCAAGTGTATCTTTATGCACTTCACAAATTTGGTTTCCTTCCGTGATAGCCCTGACATATACTTGCACACTTATACTACTTCCACACACGCTTCCACACAAACACTTACTCACATTCGACATTCACTCTTATATACACTACACTAACACACACATCTCTCTCACACATACACATGTAATACATTAGTTTTATATAAATAATAGTAATTAAGTAAGAAAAACGTAGTGATAAGGCTGTTTTTTGTGAATATTGGAACGTTGTCTCCTTCCTGGAGGTGGGCGCTAATGACTGCAACACAGTCTATGACTAACGCAGCTGTTAGCAATCACATTTGTTAATGTTACCTTGTTTGTGTTTCCAAATAAATAAATAAAAAATAAAATAAAAAATTATATTCAAGTGTTTTTATAAGGGTAGGTAACAATAATAATTATGCTTAAATGCTTAGAATTATCTTTTCGTATGTTAATGTACGGGACATTCTATCCCGGTAATGTGTAAAAAACGCAAAGTGATTTATGGGCTGACGCGGTTATCTCTAGATAAATTATTGTCTTTACATCAAACCTATTTCGAATAAAAGTAGGTTTTCTTAGTGATTTTGTAAAACACAATAAATAACTATAAAGAAACGAGTAGTTAATGCACAAAATTATATATTTAGTTACCAACGCCTTAAGGGATTTCCGTGACTAAAGTATTTGTTTGTTGAATTTTCTCGAAATTACTTCTACAGCGGTAAGTAAACGTATTTTTGCGTGTTCTAAGAAATTGCTTTCTTCACCTAGCGAGGGGTTTCATGAAAATATTGAGTGAAATTTTTGGTCCTATAATTTTTATTATGATATCAGAGGCAGAATTTTTCTTATATGTTAACATACTTCGCCAGATGGCTAACCGTCAACCTGTGGGCGATGGGGTAGCGGAAAGATAAGGATGAGACAAGTGACTTTCAGACTGGGTTTCCAGCGCTTAAAGCTATTGAACAAACGAACAAAATTCAAAGGTAAAAAGGATGCTACTGCGCAAATTAAATAATTATACAATGTGTATGATCGATTGTGGTATGTAGTAAATCTGTAAAACACGGTTACAATATTTTTTATTTCTATTATAAATTTTTAAAAAGCTCGTTAAACGGTGCTCTATTTGTTTTTGGTTTATAATATATTTTATTATTTCCTTACTTGTAGGAAACTATATAAAATATTTGCAACTAAACATACACGTTCATGTACGCCTAAGATCCAACAAAAAACTATGTACTATCATTACGTGGCCGCTCGAGGGCTTAGCGCTATTTAGTTTCATTGTTTAGTTCTTAGTATTGGCTTGGGATTTCAGCGTATCCATACAGTGTTCTCCACTTAGTTAATCGGAATAGGAAACAGGATTTCTCAAACACAATTATAGACCTATATACGGTACCGAGGGACAAAATTAGCGACACCGTTGTGGCGTTGTGGGTAGCGAGTCTGCCTTAAGCCGCGACGGTTGCGGGTTCGATTCCCGCTCGGAGCAGATGTTTGTATTAATCGTACAGGCATGTTTTCCGGTCTGGTTGTGTTTGTCCTTGTCATTGTGAATGTTTCCGGACCCCGACACAGGATATAATTATCCTAATGGGGGTCGTTGAGTGTGTAGCGTTTAAAAAAAAATGTAACCTGTGTTATTGGATTGTGGCGACAAACATTAATCATTTATTTATTTATTTATTAAGGTTTACCAACAATTGTTTACACATAATCACTCACATTACAACTCTCATTACATCAATAAATTAGCTTAGTGCACCAATTACTTATAGGTTTACCACATGCATATTAAAATGAAGAAAGTACAATAGTCTTTCTTTGTGATTTTGCTGCCTACTACATCTAAAAAAAAAAAAAAAAGAATTTAATAACTATATATAAAAAAAGAAGTTATAAAAACTGAAAACTATACAATAATTTGTGTTAACTAGAAGTGATTAACAAGTAAAAAATAATTTTAAAAAAAAAGTAACAAAAGAATTAAAACCAAGGATAAAAAGATAAAATTGCCTTAGTTTACAGAAACACATATTGTTACACTTTTACAAAATATAAATAGCATATTACAAATATAATCATAGATATAGTATATAAGAGATAGATAGATAGATAGAATAGTCATTATTGTACACCACTTTAAGCACGAGTTACATTCAAGTACTTATTAGCTATGTATACATTTACAGGTGGGCGGTCTTATCGCTAATTAGCGATTTCGTCCAGACAACCTCGGATTTAAGAAAAATTTGCAAAGTGCAAGTGTAGCTGGATTGAGCGTTTGATATGTTATGAGTTTTTAATGCAATATTAATGGAATGGCTTATTTTTATATGCACTTTTAATAGGCCTACTTTACTGAGCAATGTACTTTGACACCAAGGCAATCTCTAATCAAATCAAATCAAATATTTTTATTGAACGTAAAAAGCATATAACTTATTTGTTGAAAGTCAAAATTCTACTACCGGCTCCAAAATTAAACCTCTACCCGAGAAGAACCGGCGAAACAAACTCGGGGGGTTATATCTGTTTTTAATATATTATTATTTTTTTAAATGTCCAAGGGATTTACATATTATGTTGACTGAAAAGCCTGGAGTGACTGTCTCATTCCCAAGGTGTGGTGTCCTCAAGGTATTCATTAATTTTATAATAGCCCTTACCACACAAACGTGTCTTGACCTTTATTTTAAATTTATTAATAGAAAGTTTATGGCGCTTATTACGCTTTCTGGGATCATATTGTAAAATCGTATACGTTATCGTTACCTTTAAAAGAGTTACTAATTTTTTGCAGTCTAGTAACTGGTATTGTTAATTTATGTTTATTCCTAGAGTTAATGTTATGATTATCACTACATTTTGTAAATTCATTAATATTCTTACGTACATACATAACATTTTCAAAAATGTATTGAGAAGCGACAGTCAATACATTAATTTCTTTAAATTTTTCCTTCAACAAATCTTTACACCCTAGATTGTAGATTGCACGAATAGCTCGCTTTTGCAGCACAAAAATAGTATAATTGCCTTTAGCTAGTAAATATCTGTACTAAATTGTATAAAAATTTGATTAGGATTCATGCTTCAGGTTAAGTACGATTCGTCATCAATGCTTAAGTTAGCCTGACTTATATTATCTATTTTCCTATCAAAAGGTACATAATTTGTCTTATAAACTAAAAATATTTCAAAACATTTTTTTTATGTCATAACGGTTGGCAAACAAGCATACGGTCCACGTGATGGTAAGCAGTCACCGCAACCTATGAACACTGGCGATACTTGAAATAGTTGCCAACCCAAGGAACAGGAGGGACGGGACGACAAGGGAAAAAAGGGAACATAGGGGTGGGAGATTGGGCCTCCGGCACTGTCACTCATCGCACTAAACACAATAGTACCTTTTTTTATGTTAGAAGTTGGCAAACAAGCATACGGCCCACCTGATGGTAAGTGGCTGCCGCAGCCTATGAGCGCTTGCAGCACCATTAGTAGATGCCACTCGCGCGTTGCCAACCTCGAGATATTAGTTCTTAAATCTCGTTCGCCCAGTAATTTCACTAGCGTACAGTGCCCTTCAAACCGGAACACAGTAGTGCCTAAGCACTACTATTTGGCGGCAGAATATTGGACACTGCGGTGGTACCTACCTAGCCGGCTTCTTGCAACAAAAGACCTACCACCAGTGTGAGTGATTGCACTGGTGGAATAATCTCTGCTGTGACAGAGGTTATCCCAACAGCGGGTGATGGGGTCGTCACATCCCGACGCCTGAAAACGCCTAATGATACTGTTACTTGATACCGATTTTCTGTAAGAGGTCGAGCTGGTCTTTTTGTGCTGAGAGAAGCATGGCTCTACTACAGTAAAAATAAAAATCCTATTCAATAAAAGTCTTTATGCAATATTGCAGGATACATAAACAAAAATAAAAGCAATCCTGTATTTAAAATAGTGATTTTATTTTTAGGAATTTAAAGTATTTTATAAAGTTAAAAGTTCCAATTAATCCAATCTTAGGTTAGATTTACATTTATATTATGTTTGTAGCACAGTAGTATGCGTTGTTATACCAATGCTAAAATAACCTAAAATGATCTATCATTATTTATATTGGTACACATAATTAATATTAGATTCACGTGTTTCTGTTTTCTATTATATTTTTCAATTTTAATATAAGCCTTTGATATGACGTAGAGCTTCGTAAAGCAGATGCTTCTTGACAAATACCAATAGCTGGTATTCATATATACGATATGTCGTATTTATATTTCCTTTTCCATTCCTTTCGAATCTTCATCTCAGAATACAAGCTATGTTTGATCATCTGTGCCTGACGGATACGATGTCTAAGGAAATATATAAAATGACGAAGACTCTAGCTTCGTTGCACCGGATATTAAAATATTGAAGCTAGTATTTATGAGAATGTAAGTAGACGTATGTATATTAACTATTTAAAATGTGTGTAATTTTTGTAATTATTTTATACACATAACTGATACAAAGGGTAAGGAGATGTGAAAAGTTGAATGAAAATAGGTTTCGAAAAATTTCGACGGTTTTCATATGGGGCGCTACTTTAGTGCTTAATATTTTACAAACTATTTACGATGTAAATAAACATTCTGTACTACAAATTCCACTCTGAAAAAAGAAACTATACAAATACGTCAGTGATGACTTCATTTCAAATTATGTACGAATATATTCTGTTAACTATGAGCCATACAGGTATTGGATTTGATGTTTATAGACACATAGAACTCTTTTTCGGAAAAATGTTCGGTTCTTGTGGGGGTTATCATAAAACATGCTACAGGACGTATTACATTTAAACTCAATATGGATATGTAATATGGAACATTATTTACTTACAAATGATTCATTTCTCTCTGGAGCTGCAAATTCTAAATCTAAATCTCAGGTAACTGCGGACGAAGTCACGAGTAGATGCTTGTTATAAGAAAAATACGTCTTATATTTCGAACGATAATCGTTAATATTATAGCGCAAATATGAGAGTATTAATTACTTTGTGACAAATTCAGGCTCTTCTTTAAATGAGTTTCGCAGATTATCTAACATCATCGCTGTTGGATTTCTGGTTAGAAGATTTCATAAGCTTTGCTGTTTCTGGCACTTAAGGGAATTTTCGTCTTCCATTATCGACATGCCATCTTAACCTGACTCGCTTGACCTGCCATAATTGTATAAATCGAATTACTTTATTTTTATTTAGCAATCATTTCACATTATTATTATTATTACCACTGTGACGTATTGGTAACAAGCATGCCGGTTGGTAACGAGCATGCCGGTCGGTCGGTCATGCCTGGTTTTTAACACGTAACATCTGATAGCAATCGTTAAATCTTTATAGGTAAATGTGGTCTTATACAATTAATTACTGTTTCGCTCTAAGGGTTGCGGAGGTCAGATGGTAATCGCTCTGTGTAAAAACTAGTAACCTGTTGAGATAAGAGTAATAAGAAAGAAAGAAAGAAAGAAAGAAAGAACAAGTTTATTCGAAACACAGCAGAGTACAATTTAAAACAAAAAAATACAAATATAAAAAAAAAACAAATAATAATAAAAATGAACAAAAAAAATAACAAAAGATATAAAATAAGTTTAAAAAAAAAGTAAAAAAATAAGCTATTAAAAATAAAATACTACCGTGCTGTGTTCCAAAATGGCTACCATTCAGCATTTGTTGGGTAAACATACCCAACACTGATGGGGTGCAAGCCGGTCACCTCCCCGTGGTGCACCCTGGAAACGGCGTCAGTGTCCGCTTCTGCGGAATGGTCGCTGACGACGGCCAACGACCGGCAGGGGTTAGGGGGGAGGAAGAAAACCTCGGTAAAAATCACCCCAATCCCAAGGTCTCCCGTGCCGATGGGATGAATGGCCGGAGGGTATCCGGTCATTAGCGGAGAGGGACCTCACCCTTTAAAAAAGGAAACAAGAAATACAATGGCAAGTCTAATAAGCGATAAACTACTCCAGGAGGGTACCGGCCTAGCCGGAGAATCCCTCACGGGGCCCACGGGCCCCGTCTGCCCCACCGAATCTGGAGGGGGCAAACTTCGCCATTCGGTCGCCCGCAAGGGTGGCCTGAGCCAGGGGGGCTGTAGGTCCGGAGGTGCGGAGGCGGTATCCGCCCAGACCGCACCAACGGCAGGATGCAGCAATGCTGCAATTCTAGAGCAGTCGTTCTTGTCGGAGACCACCACCGACTCGGACGCTACGCAGAGAGGTGAGCGGAGACCCCGCAAACGATCTCGTTCTGGGGTGAGGACGTGTGACGGGGACTCCGATACCAGTGTAGAGACTGAGGTTGAAGTCCCGAAACAGAAAAGAGGCCGGGGAAGGCCTCCTACTACGGGGCAGTGGGTCGGCTTCCTTAAGGCGAAGCAGGAGCTCGCTAGAGCTAGAGCTGACGCCGAATTTAAGGAGGCTGTTAGCAGTATAGAGAAGAGGGTTTACGATACACGGACCGCAATAAAAGGGAAACGGGTCGAATGTCCAGGAGTTCACCAGCCGATGACCAGCGCAACGGCGGCTGAACTCAACAAGGCTATCGAAGTCGAGTGTGGGTTGATTGCAGAGGCGGCGGCAAAGTCCAGAAACCTTAAAGGGCAGGTCCTAAGGACCTTCAAGCTAAGCGTCGCGGAGATTAAAGAGCGGGCAGCAGAGTTATCCTCACTGACCGTATCTGAGGAGACTCGAAGGGTCTCAGCCGAGAACGCGCGACTCAAGGGGGAAGTTGCGGAACTGCGCAAGGAGATCGCGCAACTCCGAACGGAAATGAAGGCGACCACGGGGCCAGCCGTCGAACCGACGAGTCGTATGGAGACCGATGGTGCTCCTGCGGTGCCTCAGGGCACGACGCTGGGTCGACCTCTGGACATGGAGGAATGGATGCGGGCGGCCATGCTGCAGATTGGCAATATGGTTAACGCTCGTATCGAATCTTTGGAGGGGAGGCTGAATTTGCCACCCGAACGTGTGCGTCCACCACTGGCTGCAGACGCAAAAGTGGCCAATACACTTGCAAAGCAACAGCCGCGGACAAGTGGGAAGGGAGCAAAAGTCCCTCAGACAAAAGGTGCGGGCCCCTCGAAAGAAGGTAGCCAGAACTCGCAGGTGGCAGCCGCTTCAGCCCTAAAGGCCAGCAAAGAGACCGGCTGGACTCTAGTGGCTAGAAAGAAGAAGGTGGCCAAGAAGCCACCACCGCCGAGTAAGGGGAAAGGGCCCAAAAAGCCCAAAACCAAAAGAAAGCGAACTGCCAAGCCACCGCGCACCCAGGCTGTGATAATCGCTGCGCCGCAGGACGAGAGGGTAAACTATGCGGATATCCTCAAGGACGTGCGGACCCAAGTAGACTTGGCCGAATTAGGCATTGAAGGTGGGTTCAGGTTCCGCACCACTGCGACCGGCGCTCGACTACTGGAAATGCCAGCTGCTGTGAGCGCAGAAAAGGCGGACCTCCTGGCGGGCCGAATAAAGATGGCCCTCCCGGAGACTATGAGAGTCGTCCGGCCACACAAGTCGATGGACATCCGGCTTACTGGTCTGGACGACTCCATCACCGAGGAGGAGATTCAGAGGGTGCTGGCCATTAAGGGTGCCTGCTTTACAGACCAAATCAAGGTGGGAAAAATAAAAATTGGCTCTGGAGGCATAGGGTCTGTTTGGGCCCAGGTACCAATGTCTTCAGAAAAGGCACTGTCGACAGGCCGCTTACTGATCGGGTGGAGCTCAGTGCGGATAAAGCTGCTCGAGCCCCGTCCCCTTCGCTGCTTCAAATGCCTGCAGCTGGGGCACACGAAGGTGGCTTGCACAGCTGCTGAAGACCGCGGCGACGCTTGCTATCGCTGCGGCAAGGTCGGCCACAAAGCGGCGACTTGCTCGGAGGTTCCGCATTGCTTAGCATGTGCAGCGGTGAACAAACCAGCCAATCATTTAATGGGGGGCAAAGGGTGCTCGCCACCAAAACGCCAGAGGAGGAAAGGGGTTGCCGGGCCGAAGGCAGCTCCGGTGGCTGAGCGGGCTCGCCGAGAAGAATCGATGACTGTCGACGATGCCTAACGCGGCCCGGTCAGTCATTCAGGTGAACCTCAATCACTGCGCTGCTGCCCAGGACCTCCTCCTACAGCATATGGCGGAGTGGCAATTGGGGGTGGCGATAGTGTCTGAGCCCTACACGGTTCCCGAACGCCACAACTGGTTCTCGGACCTGTCAGGCTTGGTGGCCGTGGTCGGTGCATGGTCCTCGACGACTCCTTGTGTCCTGCGTGAGCGAGGCGACGGCTTCGTCGTCGCAGAGTGGGGAGGGTATGCCCTAATTAGCGTGTACTTCTCCCCGAACAAGAGTCTCGCCGAGTTCGAGGCATTTTTGTTAGAGCTGGGCGGTGCGATCACACGTGCCGCGCCACTACAAGTGGTTGTCGCCGGGGACTTTAACGCTAAGTCCTCAACCTGGGGATCCTCGACGACGGACCCACGTGGTATTGAAGTGGAAGATTGGGCTGCCTCCCTCAACTTGGTCCTCCTCAACCAAGGAAGAGCGCCGACTTGCGTCCGTCCGCAGGGGGAGTCCATCGTGGACCTCTCCTTCGCGTCCCCTGCGACGGCTAGACGAGTCCGGGACTGGCGTGTCTTGGAGGAGACGGAGACGCTCTCGGATCATCAATACATCCGTTTCTCCATCAGTGGCGTCTCCGTCTCCGGCAGTGGTACAGCACCTGTGTTCCCGCGATGGGCACTAACACGCCTAAATCGCGAGGTAGCTGTTGAAGCCGCGGTAGTGCAGGCTTGGGAGGCTGACTCGGCCACAGTGCTGGGCGTGAGCGAGAGGTCCCTGAGGTTTCGCGAGGCACTGGCACGTATCTGCGATGCCTCGATGCCTCGCGCCAGGCGTCCTCCGCCAGACACGGCCATGTATTGGTGGTCGCAGGAGCTCACTGCACTCCGTGGCGCCTGCAAGCGGGCAAAGAAGTCCGTGGCGCGATATCGGCGTAGAAGAGTCCGGACGATGGAGGACGAGCGAAGGCTTGCCGACGCTTACAGGGTTGCCAAGCAAGACCTACAGGCAGCCATTAGAGCAGCGAAGCGGCGCTCGTGGGAGGAGCTGCTGGAGGGGCTCAGTAGGGATCCGTGGGGACGACCGTATTGCGCGATTCGCAATCGCCTGCGCAACCACGGCGTCCCCGTCACGGAAGCCCTGGACCCTCAGCAGCTGGAGAGGACTGTGGCGACGCTCTTTCCGGCCGAAGAGTCGGAGACGGCCCTACCCGCCCGGAGTGTGGCTGTGGACGAGGTCTGTGCCGAGGCACCGCTAGTGTCAGACCGGGAATTCCACACATTAATAGAGAGGCTGCGTGGCAAGAAGACTGCCCCGGGACCAGATGGCGTACACGCTCGTGTGCTGGTGCTTGCGCTGGAGGCTGCGTTGGAGCTGCCATACAGGGCACTCCTTGATAACAGCCTCCGCACAGGGCAGTTCCCAGCATGCTGGAAAGAGGGCAGGCTTGTTCTGGCTAGGAAGAATGGCCGGTCAGACGACTCACCGTCGGCTTTCCGACCCATAGTGTTGCTGGACGAGGCGGGAAAGTGTTTCGAGCGGGTAGTGGCTTCCCGCATATCGGAACACCTGCGCACTATGGGTCCAAATCTATCGGATTGCCAGTTTGGCTTCAGAGAGGGTCGTTCCACAATCGACGCGATCATGAGCGTCAAGGCCCTCTCTGCCGAGTCTACCTCCAGGGGTGGCTCAGTCGTGGCGGTTTCGTTGGATATAGCCAACGCATTTAACACGCTCCCGTTTCGGTGCATCCTGGCAGGACTAGAATTCCACAGGGTGCCCAGGTATCTGCAGCGACTAGTTGCAGATTACCTACGGGAGCGTGTTGTTCTATACCAGAACAGGGAGGGACGCCTGATCAGGCATGCAGTAGAGCGAGGAGTTCCACAGGGGTCGGTCCTCGGTCCGCTCCTGTGGAACATTGGATATGACTCAGTGCTAAGAGGTGCACTCCTTCGCGGGCTCTACCTAGTGTGTTATGCCGATGACACGTTAGTTGTAGCCCGCGAGGAGACGTACAGAGACGCGTCGATTCTGGCCACTGCTGGTACAGCTCAGGTAGTGGCCAGAATAAGAAAGCTGGGTCTCAGCGTTGCGCTGGAAAAAACCAGCGCAGTGTGTTTCCATGGGCCGCGCAGGAGACCTCCTCCCAACGCTAACATCACGGTTGGGGGAGTAGAGATCCGAGTAGAGTCTCACATTAAATATCTGGGACTAACGATAGACAGCCGGTGGAGTTTTGGGGAGCATTTTCGGCGGATGGGCCCAAAGCTGGTTCGAACCGCGGCGGGTCTAGCTCGTCTGCTCCCCAACGTCGGAGGACCGGGGTCGACTTGTCGGCGCTTATACGCAAACGTGGTGGCTTCCATGGCGCTCTATGGTGCGCCGGTGTGGCTGGATGCCCTGAATGCCAGTAATAAGGCTCTGCTGAGGCGCCCTCAGCGAGTCATGGCTATCAGGGCAATCCGGGGCTACCGCACCATCTCTTTTGAGGCGGCCTGCGCATTGGCAGGGTACCCTCCGTGGGAGCTCCAGGCGGAGCTCTCAACTTTCCTCTATAGGAAAAGGGTTGAGTCGCGAAATGCGGGAAGGGGGTATCGACCCACCGACTTGGAGCGGTGGAGAAGAAGGGGCAGCTCTTCTATGATGACGAGGTGGTCGCAGGCACTCCTCGAGCCGACGGCTGGGCATCGTACCATCGAAGCCATTCAGCCGTCGCTCAAGAGGTGGGTTGAGCGGAAGTCGGGCTCGCCCACCTACCACCTGACGCAGATCTTGTCGGGGCACGGGTGCTTCGATAAATACCTACACACCATCGTGTGTAGAGAGTCGAGCCCCGTGTGCCGGTCGTGTGACTGGGGGTGGACGACACTGCCCAGCACACACTGGCGGAGTGTCCTGCGTGGACGATGGAACGACTGCGCTTGGTCGCAGTAATTGGCACGGACCTGTCATTGCCCGAAGTCATCCGGGCTATGCTGTGCGACAGAAGGTCGTGGACTGCTGTCTCCGATGTTGCGGAGACAGTCATGTCTAGAAAAAGAGAGGCCCAGCGTCTGCGAACTGACGATCCCCTAGCGGAGGCGTCGCGGCGCCGGAGGATGGGGCAGCGTAGGAGGTGGTGGCACCAGGCTACGCTGCCCTAGTGGGTGGCCTGTGGGCGAATGTCGCTGGGGCGACAGACGTCCGCATTGCACAGGCCCCCGCGAGGATGAGAGCGAGCCTTATGGGTTTCTGCTCGCTCTCATGCCCTAACAGGGCGAGGAGGGTCTGCGTCCTACTCGACGCAGACAACGCTGCGACGGTCAGACGGGGTCAAGTGCACGGCACGAATGCCCCCGGCCGTCGCCTGGCGTAGAGACGAAACCTGGTGGAGTTTTAGTGAGTAAGAGTCTCACATAACCCCGGCAGCCCCAGCTCCGGGGTATCCATGAGGATTTCTCCACCTAAAAAAAAAAAAAAAAAAAAAAAACCCAACACTGATTTTCTATGGTAGCCATTACGTGTGTCGGGCAGTGACAAATTAATATTGCACAATATTACATAATAAAAGTTGTCAATAGTACGCAGTGTTTGGTAATACATAATATATTTATATGATAAAAAAGATAACCATGAGGTAAGTAAATACATAATATATATATACTAAATTATATGTGTTTATACAGTTTAATAAGAAAAATAATATATTGCAGAATAAGTATATATACTATCAATATAGTACATTCGTGGAGGTGCCAAGTCCATGAATGCAGTCGATACGCAGCGCAGCGCACGCACCTGCCGTTAATTAACATTACGTCGGAGCTATACACTAAAGGTAAGACTTTAATATTAGAAAACCAAAAAAAAAAAAAAAATTAACAAAAATTAAAAAAATAAAGTAAAATAAAATTAAGTTAAAAATAAAATAAAATATTTAATAAAATTTAAATGATAATAAATAAAATAAATAATGATAATGAATAACAAATCCGATTAACGATGAATAATAAATAAGCAGACCCTGGGTAAAATGCTAAGAATAATGAATATTTTGTCAGTCTTGGAGAAACGTAAAATTTGGTTCGTTTTTATATGAGTGTATTGCATACATATCCGACCCCGACATTGGACAACTAAAGCAGTGGGGGCTACTTTTTTATAATAGAGTTTTGTTATAAAAAAATATTAATATAAATATTAAAAGTATTTTTAGTACAAACCTGTATGAGTGTAGTATTTGACGGTTTCAAAATATGTTTGTTTAGGATAAGGGATTTGAGTTAAGTTGTATAAGGAAGTTTCATGTTGTTTCATGTATACAAAATTATCTAACTTTAATATTATTTTAACTGTAATATTATAGATGTGAAAGTTTGGATGGATGGTTTGTAACTTTTTCAAGCAAAAACTACTAAACAGATTTGGATGAAATTTGGTACACACATAGCTTATTACCTGGATTAACATGTAGAATACTTTTTATTCCGGACAAATGTTTGGATCATCAAAAAACTACATAACGCGAACGGAGCCGCGGGCGCGGTTAGTGTAAACGAATGCTAAATGCTAATTCTCTATGTTTTCTAAAAGAACTAAGTTCACTCATAATGGAACTTATTAAAAGTCACATCTTATACAATAAATACAATTTAACCGTATCCTAAACAAAAACAAGGCTATTAATTGAAATGTGCAAAGAATTCACACTCAAACTCCACACTGGTGGTAGGTCTGTTGTTGCAAGAGGCCGGCTAGGTAAGTACCACCACAGTGTCAAATATTCTGCCACCAAATAGTAGTGCTTAGGCATTACTGTGTTCCGGTTTGGAGGGCATTGTAGGCTAGTAAAATTACTGGGCAGAGGAGATTTAAGAACTAATATCTCAATGTTGGCAACGCGTGAGTGGCACCTACTAATTGTGCTGCAAGCGCTCGTAGGCTACGGCTACCACTTACCATCAGGTGGCCGTATACTTGTTTGCCAACTTGTAACATAAGAAAAAGTAAAAAAAAGAATTACATATTTGTGCTTCTCCAGATAAAATTGTTTCTATGCCTTGCTTCTTCTATTTATACACACACCGAAAACTAGAACCAGTTCTGTTATCATATTCTGCTAAATTCTCGTTAAATTTTGACTCCTTCTTTCTAGCCTTTAAAGGTAATTTTGGCTTTAGAAACTCAGTTCCAATATCAGCTTAGTAATAAGATTTAGCCAACAATTTTGCCATTTCCCTTATCATATTCTGCTCTATTCTCTTTGGGTTAGCTATTGACTCTTTCTTTTTAGTCTTTAAAGGTAATTTTTGCTAAAGAAACTCAGTTCCAATATCAGCTTGGTAATTTGATTTTGTGAATAATTCGGTTCACGTGGAATAGTTATAAAGGACGAAAATATCTTTTGTCCTTTTCTCAGCTTCAAACTGTATTTCTATATTAAATTTAGTAAAGATGGGTTAGAGAGACGTAAAAACTGTATAAGTAATTAGAACAAGTAAACTGGAAAAATGTAACAGTCTCAATTAGAAATTCATTATTTTATTTTATATTTAGAAAATGGACATAAGTTTAATTATTTGATACTTAATTTATTCTTATTACTTATAATTTAATTTGTAGTTTATAACTTTTGAACTTGGATGCCAAAATAGATACAAAATGTTATTTAAGGCACGGACAGCAAGTGCTACGCGCTTTTTAGCAAACCTCAGTTATATGTATTATGTGAATTCTACCATTAATTTTGACTACAAAATTTTATAGCGTTTCATAGAATACGCTTATTACTTTACTAAATTTTGTATAGATAGAGCCAATAGTCTCTGAGTAAAATGACTGTGACGTAATCGAACAGACAGACGGACAGACAGACATGACAAATTTATAACATTTCCGTTTTTGCCATTTGGTTACGGAACCCAAAACGTGTTTTTGTTTAATGGTCAATAAAATTAATAAACAGTTATTGGAGTGGTTCAATGTGTAAACAGCCTCTCTCAATTTGCTTACTTATTGAAAATAAATGTCATTATATCGTTATATTTTACGATAAAATTTTAAAATGGAACGGCGCAAAAAATATGTATGGTAACGATCATTTTAGACTCACTTATAATTTTTAAAGACCTGTTATTCTATAAATTTAGTTTCTGTTAGATTTAGCTTTTGTAGAAGATCCTTCATCCATTCTTGACAGGGTAAGTAAGCTTTACGCAAAACATGGACGTGAAGTGTACTGGCACTATTATTTCATACTATTGTATTTCGTTCTATATTCGATCGAACCCGTAATAATTTTCTCCCATCCCTTCTTCTTCCCATAGATCAGCAAAACGTTCGTGATGCTTTTGTTGTTGTAATAGGCAAAGATAAATGACTACTTTCAGACACGCTGTGCGCATTTATTGCCATCATTATGGTATAGACAAAAATTTACACTATTTTAATAAGACGATAGTTTTTTAATCTCTATTTATTTAGAGTTTTGCTAAATTTATACCTCAGTGCTAGCTTCGATGTAGTTGAAATATCTTATCGTATTTAATTATCAAAGGAAAATTCTTCAACTAGAATTAGAAGTATTTGCGCTAAAGTGGAAATGACGGATGCAGTCTCGCCTGCGATTGCAATTAAGACAATCGAGGCGAGTTCACGAGACTATTGTTATACATACAGCGTATATAAAATTACTTACTCATTTATATGTTCTTTTGATACAATATTTTTAGGCGTCGGGATGTGACGACCCCATCGCCCGCTGTTGGGATAACCTCTGTCACAACAGAGATTATTCCACCAGTGCAATCAGTCACACTGGTGGTAGGTCTTTGTTGCAAGAGGCCGGCTAGGTAGGTACCACCGCAGTGTCCAATATTCTGTTGCCAAATAGTAGTGCTTAGGCACTACTGTGTTCCGGTTTGAAGGGCATTGTACGCTAGTGAAATTACTGGGCGAATGAGATTTAAGAACTAATATCTCGAGGTTGGCAACGCGTGAGTGGCACCTACTACTGGTGCTGCAAGCGCTCATAGGCTGCGGCAGCCACTTACCATCAGGTGGGCCGTATGCTTGATTGCCAACTTCTAACATAAAAAAAAATATATATATAATTTAATTGACATTATTGCACGCTTTGGTATCCTTTAGTTGTAATTTAGAAAAGAAATATCCTCTATTTATACTTATGTGTATCACATTCAACAGACATACTACAGAGCCACGTTTTAGAAATCTTTATGATCTTATAGTGATCATCAAATCTTGTATTATTATTGGGTGACTACTTAACGGCTTCGATAATGATAACCTATAGTCCAAGAATTTATATTAAATATATAAATACTCATATCACAACAATTACATGTATGGTCAAGGTATGAACCATGAAATTTTACCGGCGTCGACCGCCCGCTGTTGAGATAATCTCTGTCACAGTAGAGGTTATTCCACCATTGCAGTCAGCCACACTAGTGGTAGGTCTTTTATAGCAAGAAGCCGGCTAGGTATGTACCATCGCAGTGTCAAATATTCTACCGCCAAGCAGGCATTACTGTGTTCCGGTTTAATGAGCACTGTTGGCTGGTGAAATTACTGGGGAATGAAGATACAAGAACCCACATCTCGGCTACGGCAACTATTTAACATCAGGTGGGCCATATGCTTGCTTGCTAACTTAGTAACATAAAAGAATGAAATATAATAATCGAAGTCAAGTTAAAACCGAAAGTCACTGATTTCTTTGATTTTCAAAGTTCTTACACAACATAAATATCACAATCGAAAGTAGCATTTCAATACACCACTGAGGCTTTAATTTATTAGGCTATAGTCAACGCAAGTTCAATAAAATTATTTTCCTGTTCAACATAATGTTACAATAATAGTCCTATTCACAATAATTTGTAAATTATATTTTTTTTTTTTTTTTTTTTAATAAATAAACGCTACACACTCAACGGCCCCCATTAGGATAATTATATCCTGTGTCGGGGTCCGGAAACATTCACAATGACAAGGACAAACACAACCAGACCGGAAAACATGCCTGTACGATTAATACAAACATCTGCTCCGAGCGGGAATCGAACCCGCAACCGTCGAAGCTTAAGGCAGACTCGCTACCCACAACGCCACAACGGTGTCAATTTAGATGAGCTGATTGGGGCTTCGTTATATTTTAGCAATTTAGACGACCTATCGGCCTTGACAGTGACTACCCGTTGTGGGCGGAGAGCATGAACCTAAACAATACGTTGATTAAAATAACAATTCAATATTTCTTGCAACCTCAAAACACATTTCTAATATAGAAAATGTCATAAAATCTTTGTAAGATGATGTCATGTTAATACGAATAAAGTGCTTCACATAACAAGTCTAAGGGTCCATCATTGGATTGCTGTTCAAACATAATATACATTGTCTCAAGGAGATGCTTATGACCCATATCTTAAAGTATAATAAAACAATAGGGGTCAAGAGGAATGCACATATGTACATGAGAATGTGTTCGCTACAAAAGTAACAAACTACAGTTATTTATTACTTCAAATAAACGTATTTACGTGCTTTAGCTATCTACAGATTTGTATTATAGCGAAATTGGAAAATCTGTGTTATAATAACTTCACTAGTTATATCATAATAATGATACTATTAATACTTCACGGGCTTATTTAAGCTATGTATTATTTTCTAGACACAATTTTTTAATGTCATGACGGTTGGCAAACATGCTTACGGTTGGCCTGATGGGAAGCTACCGCGACCTATGCATGCTTAAGATACTTGAAGTATCACAAGCGCCTTGCTAATCCAAGGTATAGGAGGAAAGAGATGAAGAGAATAGCTGGGGTGGGAGATTGGTCTGGCGCTCTCACTCATCAGGCTGTTGTATAAGCAGGATATCAAATGAGAAACGACCGCTCCATTTGAGTAACTCTTTATTACTGACAGTACAGTGTGCTATG
The DNA here is from genome assembly GCA_023373885.1 of Hestina assimilis. NCBI lineage: Eukaryota > Metazoa > Arthropoda > Insecta > Lepidoptera > Nymphalidae > Hestina > Hestina assimilis. The sequence continues at coordinate 7,484,152 of CM041747.1, read as the reverse complement.
TGCTATGCATATAAGGTTATACATATAAGTTTCAACTTACATCACTACACTGTTACTTTACAATTTTTTGTTAGAGGATAGTGCTTCCCCAATCGAGCCGGCCTTGCTCGGAGGAACATCTACTACTACTCGTAGTGATAATGACTACATAGTATAAAACAAAGTCGCTTTCTCTGTCACTATATCCCTATGTATGCTTAAATCTTTAAAACAACGCAACGGATTTTGATGCGGTTTTTTTAATAGATAGAGTGATTGAAGAGGAAGATTTATATGTATAATAACATCCATTAAATAGTGGAGAAATACTATTATTTTTCAGGTTTCTGGAAAGGGGAATTGTTTTACTCCAAATTTAACGCGTGCGGGCCACGGCCATTAATGAATAAATCGAAACTACTGGTTCGTTTTTAATAATTTTTCAGTTAATGAAATAGGATATATATTTTATACCCAAAAGTGAATCAGGAGCCACTAGTTATTAATAAGTAGAAGTAGTGCGTTATAAGCAATTTTTCATGACTAACAATAAATTTCAAAAATTGAAATTTTTCTACAACCCGCATTACTTAAACGTTCTACTTTGAACCACTTAAAGCTTTTACATTTCTTCATTCGTATAGACCGTTGGTCGGGGGCATATAAATCGTATTTTAAGTACCTTACTTTTTCTCTTGAGGGCATACTAAAACTTGAACAATATTAAGTTTGGTCTCCGATTTAAAAGAGAAAATTGACAAAAATTACTTTTGAAATGTTGTGATTAATTGATATTCCTTAAAATAATTACATTAAAGGAAGTTTAGACGTGTTCTTTAAGTAACTTTAACATGGCAAATAAATTTGTAAGAGAGTAAACCTAACTTTATATAGTAAGACTATAGTTAAATATTTATTACTTCTAATGGCGTGGATAGGCTAGATTTGTAGTAATTTATAGTTTTAATTATAAAGAAATCGAGCAATCATACACACTTACCGTAATCTCATGGTATAGTCTGCTCCCTCCAACACAAATGGGTCGGCTCACCCTCTCACAGAACATCGGCATCGGCGTAAAGTAATAGTATTGTTACGTTTCGTGCGATAAGTGCGCTGGAGGTCTCCCTTCTGTTCCCTTCTGTTCCCTTCCTTTTCTCCCTTCTCATCCCTCCCCTCGTACCGCTTTAGTTGGCAAAACGTTTGTGATAAAATAATCAATTACCGCAATCGTTCATAGGGTGCTGTGACGGCTTACAATCAGGCGGTCCGTATGCTTGTTTGCCAACCGTTAATAAAAAAAACAGTTTTCAGCCTTGCTTGACGAATCCACGCCCCTAAAAGCACCACATGGGATGTCGAGATGGCTAGATTGCATAAAGCACACGTTTTCACACAATAACATAACGAAAAGGAGAAGTAAAGAGATATAGAAGAACATAGAGCAGGTTAATTTGGAACAAAAAATTAAATCTACGTATTAGATCCCAGAAATAATAAAGTACGTACGGTGATTTTACCGCGCATACGCATTTGATAGAAGATTTTCAATTGGTATCCTAAAGAATACACTGAAGCTAGCTCGGAACTCAAAGGATAGGACGTGCTATATCATCTCCTATAAGTTCAATCAGCCGCAAATCCTTTGACTAGTGTGTATTGTTATATCGCCTCAACTATTTTTACGAAAAGATAGTTGCAACAGATTTTATTTGATTCGCTGGGAAATGTATTTTTATTTTGTTCAATTTAATAACGTAATAACATCACGTTTTCCTTTAACTGAGAATCGTATTTTCTGCTTCTTTTTTATTGATAACTATATTTTCTGAAATATTATTTATTTTTATTTCATAAATCCAAAACTTTTTTTAATATAATGTATTTTTTATAGACTTGCTTTGTCCCATGGCTAAGCCCGCGTATTTGCGTGATGCATGAATTTTAATGAATGATCATTATTGAAATAAAAATATATACTTCCGACACAAGCTTTCTCTTATTATTTCACCCTTTTAGGAGTTTTTTTTTGCGCGACAGGCTTTCAAATTGGTTCAGTAGGTATGTCATGAAATGGTAACGTATAGGTATTTAGACATGTAGTGCGTTTTTCTTATCCCACGGTAATCTAAATTTTTCCGGGATAAAATCCTATGCGTGTATCCATTCAGTAATTTTTGCGTGACAGAGTGACAAACATACAAAATTTCACATTTATAATATTATATTAACACTATTTATTAGCTTTATTTATATTACAGTGTATTATAGATATAGCTACGTTTTACTATAAATATAAAGAAGGTCTTTGGAAAGCAGAATAAAAAAGTTCTTAGCATTGTGTCCATTATAAAAATATGTTACAAAAAGAAAATATTCTTTGATTATAAATGTTTAACATAGGATAGGTCAAGCGACAAGCTCAGGGTCGATCGTAAGATACATAAAAGGAATAGCGCTTTGTAAGGAATCAGCCTCGCCCCAGCGACTTGCTTTGTCCCAATGAAATAAAAGGCGGTGATAAAAATACACTTTTATTCCAAAGTCATGCACACCTACAATTTGTTTTCTAAGAGTAACATTGTGATATTGTGCTATTTATATCGAAAAATCTATCCAGTCTGCCGTTTATAAAATAATTATGTACAGTCAGCAGTGTTTTAGAAAAAATACAAATGTATAATAAGACAAACTAATTTATGGTTACTTTTTTGCAGAAATTTAATTCACATCAATAAATTATTTTATTAATAAAAATCTTGCTAAATTCGTAACACTGAATTCAATCCATTTATTTTTCCAATATCAAGGCAGCTCGCTATAGGCTTTAAGAATATTGTCTTATAGTATCAGAATATCAGGATTATTATTTATTATCAGAATAACATAATTCACAACAATAGTTACAGTCCTCATTACGAATAATTCAACATATTATAAATAATGACATAAATTCAAGGTTTACTTAAATATTTACTGAATATTTGCGTATGACAGTGAATCTGAAATTTTATTACAAACATACGACATCGTTAATGTATAACGAACTGCCTAGTTTTTGTTATGACAAACTAGCTGGGTCTGCTTTTATATTTAGTCTAAGTTTCTTCTATTATTATTCTAAAATAAAAATAGCCTCAGTTTCTCCTTATAAAGTAAGCTATATGCCAGTGATATTTTTGTTAAAATTGAACTAGCCGTTGTGGAAATTGACAACCAAAAACAATTGCTTTTTACTACGAGTATTTTGACATTACAAAACACTTCAATTTAAGTTAATTGTATACGTTTTTGAATGCTATGAAATTTTATTATTTGAAATTATCGAATAATAAATTGTACGATTCACACGATCATCACAAATATATTTATTTTCCAATATACAAAATAATGAACACTTAAACAGTCGTTGAAATATCACTTTATAACGATAAAGTATCAAATAATTATTTTATTTTATTGGAGTTATTAAAATAGTTTAACGAACCTGTAAAAAGGAATCATTTTTAGCAATACAGATTACTGACAATATTAATAAAGGTTTCGAGTATTGAAGATTACAATATTCGCCATTACCAATATTTACCCAAAGATATGGAGGCTTATCTCTTAAAATAATCATAAATTGAACCAATTAAATGACATTATTCAGCTTTTACCATGGATTTACTATATACTATGGACAAAATGTTTCAGACTCGCTAGTGTTCCGTCATAAATTTAACGCAACGCAATGGAACGCAGTCGCAAGCTTTCAAAATAACCGAAAGAAGTTAGCGTGTGACTAAATTCGTTCAGTTGCGCTGGAGTTAAATTGACGAAGGAACACGCATACATCGTAGAAGCATTCGAGTAGACAGAAAGATAAATAAATTTTTTTTTTTTTAGTTACTGCTGTTAAGTTAATCTTTTACGTTTTCTTTAATCTCTTCTCTGTATATGCATATAAATACATATTTATCTTTAATTCTTATTGAATAATTTGAAATCAATCCAATCGAATGTATTATTACTGCATAAAATCGCAGGGTTTGGTTGGCGTTCGTTCTGTATTACAATGACCAGCCTGTCATATACGGATTAGAATACTAAACAGTGGCTGGCAATTTGCCGGAAATTTAATGAAATACTGCAAAGATCCATTGATCCTTCATACAACACTGCTGACTGAACGCGATCAGAGATAAAACTAATAGTAAATTATTGCTATGCATTATATAAAAATTAACATTAAAAAAGAAACCATATTTTCTTACAAAATAGACACATTATTATAATATTTCCCTATAGATCGTTCCGACACTTGCTTCGTAATTATCAAGTAACACTCCATGTTATATAAATTTAATACAAAGTAAATCTTTTTATTAAACTGAGTGCAATAAACTAAAATGTACAGGCACTCCGTTACCATTATTTTACAATATTAGCTTTTGCAGCAAAGAGTGACGAAAGCTTATGTGACGACCATTGCGGCGTGCTGGTAGCGAGCCTACTTTGAGCTTCGACAGTTCGATTACCACTCGGAGCAGATATTTTTTATATCTGTTTCGATCTGATTTTCAGTCTAGAAGTATCATAAAATCTGATAATAATCATTAGCTCTTGATAAGTTCATTTGCTCTTGTCCAATGAGTTACTGGTTTGCCTTTAAGCTTGCCGAGGTAAGTTCGCAATCATCTGTGTAAAAACTAGTAACCCGTCAAATCATCAAATAAGAGTATGTATCAAATCAAATAGGAGTATAACCAGGCCCTGAGTAAATACCGGGAATAATGTTAGGAAGAAGATAATTTGTTTGTATGTAACTTAGTAATGCACAAAATATGCAAAAGGTAAAAATCATGTAATTCGGTTATTTGACAATATTCGATACAAAATCAAAATTAATATTTGATAACAGCTACGTAATAATATCGTATCAAAAAAATCATAAGTTTATGATATCTAACAATTTTTTTATAAATTTAGAGGTAAGCGGTTTAAGTGTTCATAACGAAGGTAACCATTTGAGTATAAATTAACATCGAGTATTCGAAATTTATATTCGAAATTAAATCTTTTAATTACGAGTCAATTTTGTCATACAATATTTAACGTAGTTACCATCTTTATATTATAAAGTTTAACACTATAATTGTCGTTTTACGTATTTATCGTATACTCTTATATTTTTACATTTTTAGATAAATGTATATTTACTTAAATGTAGTTTGAATAAGAACGAAAAACGAATAGTTTACGAAAATTTTAAATTACAAACGTGAAAAAACCTTCAAAATCTTTCATATAACGAGTACAAATGAATGTGAATATGCACAAAAACAAACATTCTTCTTTAGAGGTTGTAGCAAAAACTAATTACTTAGTATTTCTTTGTCCCTCGTGACGTAGCGGCTTCGTTTCTGACCTATTTTTAACATCGACTCGTGTAAGCATTTTTAAAAATAATACAATACGCCCTTCTTGTAAAAAAGAACATTGTTTTACAGTTCGTTCACGGTAAAACATACCAAGCCATCATTTTTATAAACAAGAAAATATAGAATTTTATTATTGATTTTAATATGTAACTTTAATTCAATTAAAAAATAAAAACTAAAGTACATTGTTATTTTTCGATATATTGATTGAATAATTCTGAATCGTTATATAAGAAATAGTTTTTTTTAAATGTAAATTTACAAAAGTACATTCTGGTACAATCTAATCACATTTTTGGTTTTTCATACTGTATATTCTTTTTGCACCATTCATTATGTAAAGATTTCATTAAATTACGCATAAAAATATAATTATATTAAAAAGTAACACATTCAAAATTTCAAATTCTTAATTGTAATAAAAAGTCACGTTTCATTGAAGCATATTTCAACATTATACAAAATATCACCAAATCAAAAATAAAGGTATACGGAAATGTTAATAACATTACCGCGGCTATACATAAGATATGTGTGTATGATAAATGAATAAAAGGAAGCTTTTGTTCCGTCCAACGTACACACGAACATCTTAAAGAAAACATTGCATTTACAAACCCACTCGCTCGGGCCGCAGGTTCCATTACAAAATGAGAATAAAATCTGACAAAAATAAATTTATTGAAACGAAGCAAATGCCAGAACCACAGCGTCTATTTTAAGGGAGATACCCTGATAAAGATTTTATGTCTCGTTCAAACATTTTACAACATAAAATATTAGCTGCAAGTATTTTATTATGAGTATTACTTTTATATTTGGAAAGTTTCCAAGTTATTGTTAATTTGAAAATGGCATCAATAGTTTTAAGTATCATGAAATAGTAATAAATATGTATATTTATACAAAGTAAAATTTATATCATACGTAATTATAACGCTGCATTTTAAAACCTAAAAATATTATATTTCGGATGGTATTTAATACGGTACTTAATTGTTGTAATAAGAATGTAATATGAAGCTAATCTGTTAAGTACTATCAACATTTCTAAGCAAAATATAAATTTACAAAAACGCTGATACAATATTAAAATTTCATTTCACAAGAAAATTATAACTTTATGAGAATATTGTAAAAGAATCTCCCACTGAATAAAATAATTGGAGAATTCTCGAGTTAAAAGCGATTCAAAGAAAGCTTACAATTTGGTCTTTTGTACTTAAAATTATGCAAAAGCACCTACAAAGAAAAGAATAATTTAAATTAAAGGCTATATTATTAAAATAATAACGTAGTGAAAAGCCTTGAAACTTTTATGTACGATTTCATTTCGAAAGGTCCATCTTTAATCTTAATTTTGTACAAATATATATTAATACCTTTATTAACAGAGTATAAAGATCCAAATCTGCAAAATTGATGGAAAACTTTCATAAAAGTTATTTCAGTCAAATTTAGTAGATTTCCAAAAACTAAATCATTGTAAAAAAATAATACCTATTTTTTAATTTTTATTTTCCAAGTAAAGAGGAGCGTTATATTTTACTTGACAGTTCATCGTTTATATCTATTATGTTGTAATGATAACTTCCGAACTGCTATACGCTAACCCGTATGAAACTTAGTAATGCAGGTTATAATATCACCTCGGGGATTTTCAAGTTAAGTGACCTCGCCGTGATCTTAGTTCGGAGCGAACGATTAGTTATCGACCGAATTAAGAGAGGGTTTACGATGTACTGTGGCCATCCATTATTTGAAGTTATCTATTTATTTCATAAGTAGATACAATTATATAGAGGGTTGTTTAATTAAAAAATTTAAAAGTGATACGGCGTTTGATGCTTCTATTTTTTTTTAATATTTAGTAAATATTTTTACTTAGTTATTGCATGTAATTGGCTCTTTAAAGCAAAAACATTCTTACGATTTTCACTGAATAAAATTAAAAATCTAAATCAGTAATGTGTTAGTTGTTGTAAAATGTTTGAACGCATTACGAGCTATAGTTTTCCACACGGAAATATTCGTAGTAAAATCTAATATATACAACTTATATACAAGTTTAATACTACTTAGATTATGAAATTTAGTATCTTAACATAGTTATAAGTAGAAAATTGAAGAATTTACTAATAGGCTGCATACCTATTTGCATCAAGATTTGTCATGGTACTATTATTTTTAAAAGAATAAACTACTTTGGTAATACCATTTTTATGGAATAAGTATACATTTTGTCTTACAAAAAATGTAATAAAAATAATAATTCAATTTAAAAGTGGCACCGTCTTTTATGACGCTGTAACAATTTACATCGAAATTTTCTAGTCAGAACTTTATTAAAACGTCACAATTTTATGAGTCATAAAATGACGTCAAAGAACGTTATTTTCAAATTACGCATTGCGTAAGAAGTCGTGAAATCTGAGCCGGATCGATTTAATTTAATTTAAGTTATGACCCTTGTAATATTAAGAATTTTATTCGATGTTACATCATTAAATTGCATACAATGACATATAATATTCTAATTTAGGGGTATTTGGTTTCAAATATGTTACAGCTTAAGTGTTTCTTATTTGGTTATAAAATTCGTTGAAATAATATATTGTTTTAATGAAAAAAATTGTTATTTCATGTTATTTCTATGCACATAGGTTAATAGGTTTAAATCGTAACATAATAAATTAATTTATTAAATGTGCAAATCTAAATATATTTTAATTTACTGAGATCAATACACTTATACAAAATAAAATAAAATAAATTTAAAATAAAATGAAAGATATTAAAAGCTTATATTGTTTTGATTTAATTTGACTAACTTTTTATTAATATATTTTTATTTTTCCTTATCGAAAAATATGAAATGAAATCTACTCAAAATATTAATAAAATAAATATTAATATTATATAAACTTGTTAATTTTAATATGGATTTAATAAGGTTAGGACTGCCTACAGCTTAACTGTTAATACCTAAAAAAATATAATAGAAATGGGCATGTATAAAACGTTATGATTTACAGGATTTATCTCTAAATTCGAATCATTGTGCACAATACACAGAAACGTCAACCGTTCCGTACGTTTACCGTATCGGCGTACGTTCAATAAGCATATAATATATACAATACTATTTTCATATTCAGTCGCTTTATCACTTTATTAGCGTCTAAACTTTCCATTTTTACGCGTTATCGTTACGACGACGTCGTCAGATATCATTTGCGTCGCCCACATAACCCTCGTCGGGACTCTCCGAACACATATCTGAGGCACACTTCGCATTTGAGACTTGTGGCATTGGTTTTAAGACGCTCTCGGTACCTTCACCCGGCAACCGAGCGTCTGTCGTCTGAGTATCAACACACCTGGTTTCCACTTGATAGCATCTCCCTGGACCTTCAGGCATTCCCATTGGGACCATAACTGCACAGGTTCCCTTTGGATTCCAACCGGAACAATTATCTGTTTGCGCACAGCACTGAACTGGCTCAGTTTTGTATCCTTCCGGAGGTGAAGGGACAAACTCCTCATTATAATACACAGTTCCATTTCCAACGAAAGCAATTTGACGATTTCTTGGAACAGGATAGCCTTCTAAAGTGCGCCTTACATTTGTCGCATTGAATACCTCTAAATTAGGACAAGTTGGCGGGTTTGCGTTAAATTCGTTATCTTTTGCAAATTTGCAGACAAGCTTTTGTCCTTTTGGTCTATTATGTGGTAAAGTTTGATAAAACGGTCCCACAACAGAGTAGTTTGACATCATCGGTGGACGACATGGGTGTTTTGGTAGACCATAATCGTATGGATAGCCATCACTATCTAAAAAGCAACCTGGATTGAGGTGAACATCTGCTGAGTGTTGGTACATAGCGTTAGGCGGCATGCTCATAGGTGGCATACTACTTAAATTTTGTTGATCCTGCCACGTGACTTGACGTGGCACAGTTGGGGCGTTGAATGCTGTTTCCTCCTCGAAAGTGTCATTAGTATTTTGTGTCTTGTATACAGATAGCACTGTGTTCTCATTTTGTGTGTTGTTAGCGACGGTTTCCGCGTCGCTAATTAGGTCAGGATTTCTGTCGACAAAGCCTTTCAAGTTATTGCTTTGGTATGCATCGCTCGACTCGTAATCTCGGTTTGTCTGCACTGTATAATGCAAAGCGTGATGCGAATGCGCGTTGACTATTACGCTTCCGTTATTCTTTGGTAAAGATCCGTTACTCCTGCTAGACGGTAAAATTTGGTTACATAGAGCCACATCCTTTCCACTTTCTTTCTTTTTACGACTTCTAGTATCCGTTTTGAATTTTAATAATACGACTGCTATTATTGCTATCAATAATACGATTATTAGAAAGATAACTGTTATTATCACAACTAAATGTCGGTGCGGAAACGTGACCACGATAACGACGGGTTCTTCTTTCACAAGAATTTTTATAGTATAGTTTGCACGAACCCTTCCAGCAGAATTTTCTGCAATACACGCATACGTACCATTATCATCATTTCCGATATTGAATATGTACAACTCACTCTTTTTATCTATAACACCGTTTTCTACATAAAAAACATGATGCGGTTCCGCAGCTGACGTTGAATAATTCCGAATAAGTTGCCCTTGATAGTACCACTGTATCTTGGCCTCCGGTACTGCTTTGACGATACACTCGAGGGTCACGTTATTTCCTACATTCGTCTCTAAAAACACAGGTGTAGGGGTCAATTTTGGCAAGCAAGCTAAATCAAATTCATTTACGCTTGTGATAGTACGTTTTTTCAAACGTTCAGGTAAAGAGCAGATGGGCTCGACAGCGTGTGGCATATTGAAATTCGCTAGCCAGTTATGTAAATCTCTTAAATTACAATCGCAATTCCAATTATTGTTTTCAAGATCGATACCTCGAAGAGTATCAGGAAATAAATTATCTCCTTGAATATTTGATAATCGATTACCGTTCAACCTCAGCCATTCTAAATGTTTTAGGCCGGAGAACGCCTCCGGTTCAATATTCTCAATTTTGCAATCGCTCAATTCTAATGTATTCAAATAGGAGAGATGTTGAAAGCAATGTGTTTTAATGCTGGTTATAGGGTTGTTATTTAAAGAGAGCCTCATTAGAGATGGAAAAAAGATAAAGTTACTTGACGGAATGACAGTAATGTAGTTATTGGATAAGTCCAATTCGACTAGATTTGCAAGACCTCTGAAAGCATGGTTATCGATTTTCTGCAAACGACATCTTTGTAGATAAATTTTTTGCAAGTCCAACAGTCCTAATTTGTGGAACGCCTCTTTTTGTAAAATTTGCAGATCATTTCCAGTGAAATCTAAGACTTGAGTTTCAGAATCCAGTGAGTTAGGAATTGCTTTTAGGTCCTTATCTGTACATTCAACGTAACGCTTTCCGTTTTTCCATTTACATACACATTGAGTTGGGCAAGCGATTGCCGGTAGGAGTATACAGGTAGTACACAAGGCTATCAGCCTCGCGTCTAGACTCCGCTTCACTTTCATATTGCCTTAAGGCATCCGAGTGTCAGTAGAGGTGGCAAGCATTATCTGTAACAAAAGAAAATTGAATTTAAATTATTACTATTCTTTATGTTATTCATTTTGCCGCCGTGATTATTCAGACCGAGCTATCTCATTCATTGTTAATTTTGATTTTAACTTGATATTTTGAAAATAGAAAATCACTACATAGTATAAAACAAAGTCGCTTTCTATGTATGCTTAAATCTTTAAAACTAAGCAACCGATTTTGATGTGGTTTTTTTAATAGATAGAGTGATTGACGAGGAAGGTTTATATTTATAATAACATCCATTAAATAGTGGAGAAAAAAAAGATAATTTTTGAGGTTTCTAATGTGATGTCGTAAATAATTACATTTAACGCGTGCGGGCCATGGGCAATAATGAATAAATCAAAATTAGTGGATCGATTTTAATCATTTTTTCAGTGAATGACATATGCTATATATTTTATACCCGTGCGAAACCGGAGGAGGCCGCTAGTATGTAATATGAAGAAATTTTATTGAATATTAGAAATTACTTGTTTTTTTGCCATGTATAAAATATATGTTTAAGCAACCAAAAGAAAATCTTAATACCAACAAAGTAATATAACAATTTCCCCTTCAAATAAACTTCAGAAATGGAATAAAGTATTTGAATTGAACAAGTAAGAGATTTTGTTTCGTAGTATTCGTAGCGGTATTTGGAATTAAAATTCGACATCACCGAAAGTGGGTGTTTAGTTTAATTTGGATTGTGTTTGGCGTCTGTCGGTGATGTGTTGGTATTTCGTTGTTTTAAAGGCCGATGTGCACATTAATATCACAGAATAGGTTACATAACGTAACACAATTTCAGAAGACAGAATACAGTGAGAGTGAACACGGGTCGAACGTATTACAAAATTAAATATGACCACTAGATCATAATGAGTATATGTTGAATCTTATTTAATATTTTATTATCAACTAGCCGCGCCCATGACTCCACTCGCGTGGTGAGCCAATTTTTCTTTACTGCACGGAATACTAATTCTTTTTCTAAAATAAAAGTTGCCTAAGTTACACCTCACAACATTAGCTATCTGCCATTGAAAGTTCCTTGAGTTCCGGCCACAAAATCCTGAAACTAACTAGAACAAACAGACACGCAAAATATTATAATTTTTTTTATGTACCGTATATACTTTCATATGTTTTTAGTGAAAAGCTGTTAATTTGGAATTACAACACTTAAATTTTATTTATTTGTATATATGGATATTGACTTATTATAATATAAACTTCTTCTTATCGAGTGGTTAGTGGCCAACCTAGTGTCAGAGTAGTTCATTCGACTGTATAGGCCTCTGACTTATCTTATCGACTGTCATCAAATTGATTACAGCCGGGACCGAAACACGGAGACGCTTAGTTGAAATACCACTATGCGATCACCCATCTAGTGACTGACCGCGCCTAAAGTTGCTTTACCCACCGATCGTTTACCGATCAGTGACCCGGCTATGAGCGTCTCATAATATAAACTAAGGACCGGCCCTTCCATTATTGAAAAAAAATCCAATTAATCGGTGATGCTCCTTCGTAAATTCGAAACTAAAACAACGAATAAAATTAATAGCACACGACTTAAAATGGACTTTATATTAAATGTCTTTTTTTAAACTTTTATTAATAAAAAAGTAGTATTTTATCTATTTTTCGCAAACCCTTAAACCTTAACATTGTTTGACATAAACAATAAGGAAATTCAAAACTATCACAATCAATTTAGTAACAAAGTTGCAAGTTTTATATGTAGCCTTGGAGAAACTTTATGAAATAAAATTTTCAATTGTTCAAGTTTATTTTCCTAAAGAAACAAAGAAATAATCATTAGCATAAATAATAAGGCAACATTTGTTCTTAACTTGTATTGTAAAAGTTTTTCTATAAAGAAAAATATACGCAGAAACGGTATACATGTTTTTACTAATAAACCGGTACTTTACTAATATTATATTTTCTTTAAACAAACCGGTTATTTTATTATCTCGTTGGACAGGGAAGTATTACCTACAAACTAAATATCGATGGGTAGTAGCAGTATCTGTGCTGTTACATTTTGCTCATTGAGAGAAAAGTCCCGCCATTTTGTCCTTTTTTTCACAACACCTTACAAGCAAGCAGTTCACCTTATGGTAAGCATTCGCCGTAACCTATGAACGGTTGCTATTCATAAAGTGTCACATGCGCGTTGTCATCCCAAGGCATAGGAAGCAAAGAGTGAGATGCGTAAAAAGGAAGGATATAGCGGGGGTAGGAGATTGGGCCTCCGGCGCTCCCACTCATCGCACGAAACACAACAGTACCTATTGATACCTTTATCTTACGCCAATTTTCTCTGAGAGGTTATAGGCTATGGTGAGCTCAGTGCATACCATATACGGGTCATGTGCTTGCTTTCCATCATGATATATAAAAAAGTTGCTAAACCTTTTTATAATTTAAAGCTAACAATAAAATATTCACATATTCACAATACTCTTTTTACTTTACCGAGATCTAAAATAAGTTTTTATTTCATAGCATTTGTATTTTCAAAGGATCAACAAAATCGTGGGTAACAACTGAAGTAATCATAAAATCAAAAAAGTTTTTATACGTAGCATGACGGAAATAAAAATAAACATATTTGTACATTAGCCAAGAAACTCACACACGGTTAAAATTGTTAACCCACATCTTACCAAAAGCCGCATATATTATGTATGCAATGCATTATTTATTTCTCTCAGTCGTCCCTTTTCATTCTATCTACGTTCGGTTGTTTCTTATTTGTTGTTTTCTGAGCTATTGTTTACTTGGGAAACTGTTGTATCCAAAAAAAGTGTATTGTACGTTACAAAGGGTATTTTTCAGTTCATTTCTTGTGTGGGTTTCGTCCTCGATGTGTCCATGATGCTTTTATTAACTATTTCAGTCCTAAAAATTTATTTTACAAGGAGTGTGTTATATTTATCTTCCTGAAATATGGATGTGGATTTATTTAATAATGGCGAAAACTATTGTGGTTAAGACTGTTATATCTGTTATTGTATTTATTGAAATAACTGATGATAATTGCTATAAATTACTTTTTTCCACTTTTCACACTTTTTGTCACGTGTACTATGGAGAAAAGTGCCCAATTCTCTCCCTGAAAGAGGACACAAATTAGCTCACTTTGCCTCTCGGTACCATAGCAACCGTCAGTTTATCCCTCACACCAGCGACAGCACGGGAGAAAAGTAGGACATTGCCACCCGCTACTGTCGCGATTGATTGCGATCGAATCGCGGGTGAGAATATCATACTATTCTCTCCGATTATGTTCTGTTGTATAATTTCAATTAATTTTATGGACAGGCCGGATGACGGAGCGATGTGTAGGAATTGACGGAGAAACAGACATTTAGAAAGGATAAAATTATTAAGATTCTGATTTTACCATCACTATTTGGCAGCCCCGAAAAATTGCAGTAATAATTTGTTGTGTTAAGGAACCCTTAATAACAAATGACACTCCCAGTTGTTCGATTTATTATCGAAAATATTATGTCTCTCGCAAAAATTATATTTATGTTTGATATCTAAGCTTGATAAGAATAGTTTATGATCTTAGCTGGTATATTTATTGTTTCCACATAGACATCTATCTGATTTTTTTATGTCTACTCAGTACTGAATATAAAACGCCATTACTTTGCCAGCCTTTTACGACCTTCAATCTATCTAAAAGATAACGTCGGGTTCGAACGAGCCATGGAAAATATTTTTCTCGATTCATGATATTTATATGTTTGCCTAAATGGGTTAAAACGTTACTTTTTCAGGCGTATCCGTGTTATTTCTGTATAAGAGAATTTGGCAAAGGATGCAAATAAAGTTAGACGAGGCTCGTTTCGACTAAGAATGAAACGACAAGTTCGCTTTTTTTTGCAGCTTTATTTCTTACTTTGTAGTTGATTTTAATAAAAGAGTTTTATGATAATGTTTAGTAGACAAAATGGTGTTTGTGACTCATTGTGTATGTATCATGTATAAAAAATATAACTAAGAAGGATGTTATATTGTAGTAGGTTATTAAAACTAAAAAGAATTTATAAACATGCCTTAGTATTATTATTAAGTGGTTATGTTTTAATCTTAAGAAGAACAATTCTACTAATATAATAAATGTAAAAGTTTGTGTTTTGATATTTGTAACTGAATCACACTTAAAAGAGTTGGAATGAAATTTGCACAAAATATATAGCCTATTATTTCGTTTAACACAAAGAATTGATAATCCCTTTTCATTCCGGAAAAATGTTACATGCCAGTGAGATTATCAAAAAACATACGACATGACGTATTCAATTGAAATTCGGTAAAGACGTGTCTTATGGAAGATTATTTACATAGAAATGATTCATTTCTCTATAGAGCCCATTATAAGGTCACCACGGACGAAGTCCCGGGTAGATGCTAGCTAAATAATAAACCGAAATATTGGATACAAGATGTAGAACAAATTCAAACAAAAAGACATACAACCAAACCGAAAAATACCTATAATAATATAATAACTAACATCCAGAGTTAAAATAAAAACCGATACATAAACGTCTTCCTATCACTATCCCGGTATTTTTCCCAGGGTCTGCTTATTACTCTTATCCGGATTTGACAGGTTACTAATTTTTATACAGAGCTATTGCCATCTAACGTCCGCAACCCTAAGGGTCAACCAGTAACTCATTGGATAAGAGCAAATTACTTATCAAGACATAACGATTATTATCAGATGTTATGATAACAACCAGGATCTAAAGCTTAGCTACCAACACAGGCCCACAAAGACAAATGCCAGATCGGAACAGATGTTTGTTAGATCAATACACACATCTGCCAGCGAGAATCGAACCCGCGACCGTCTGGGTTGAAGGCATATATAAACTGCTATACATAAACGACATTGTATATTTTGAGTAAAAAAACAAACCGTCCTCGACGAGGTACAAGCCTTAATTCAGATGTTTGCACTTGAAGACAACAATAGAGTCTGAGACATCCCCTGGGGCGACCGACCAACGTTGTTATAACGTTCAGTGTGAGGTTTCTACGAGGTTGTTTTATTGAGAAAATATTTGCTTTTTATCGAAATAATTTATATTGTGTTATCTAATAAAATATAACTTTCAAGGTTATTGTA
Source organism: Hestina assimilis (assembly GCA_023373885.1). Lineage (NCBI taxonomy): Eukaryota > Metazoa > Arthropoda > Insecta > Lepidoptera > Nymphalidae > Hestina > Hestina assimilis. Next base: position 7,467,995 of record CM041747.1, on the reverse strand, counting down.
CAAACGTTAACAAGGTATAGAAAAATAGAAAAATGTATAAAAGTAAAATAACAGCCGGTTAGTGTCTCCTGTTGGGCAAAAGCCTCCTGTCATGTTAAGGAGAAGGATTTACAGCTTAATCCATCACGCTGCTCAATTGCGGATTGGTGGATTTACATGTCTCAGAATTTGTACCAAGACATGTAGGTTTCCTCACGATGTGTTCCTTTGACAATACATGCTCTACGTGTATAGCATTTATCAGTATCAAATTATATGTTATGGTAATCAAGTAATACGTGTATTTTTTTGAGTACTTCTTATTTCATTCATAACGAATTTAATTACTAAATAAAAATTATAATAATGCTTACAGTCACAAAACTAGAAAAAAAATTAAATATGTAAAAATAAAATACTGTCGGTGTTAGGCAGGCATCCCTGTCGCGGGTTTGCGTAATGAACGATTGTAGGTACTTATTTAAAGGACAATGCCTAGTTACACTATTGTATGTATAACATTAGCGTGGTAAAGCATCACCATCAAGAAAAAAAAAAAAAAAGATATAAAATAGAAAAAGAAAGAACAGGGGGCCTGAACAAAGACACATTATAATTATCGATAACGAAATTAGATAGCTCCGCAATGTATGGAATTGACATAAGCGTTCGAAATACCACATGACCTAACAACGTTTACGATTAACATCGTAGAAAGGTAACTGATGCCACTTGTCTAGGTCCCCGTAAAGACGAACGGCAAAGTAAAATTATTTCAAATATACATAATGACATCATAAAAAGTTCGGTTCTCTATTTCTTTGTTGATTATTTTAGCACTAACACATATATGTAGTTTTTTTTTTTAATGTAAGAGAGGACTAATGGACAGAAGGCTCGCCTGATGTTAAGCGATCTCCGCCGCCCAAGAACATCTACAACACCAGAGGGCATGCAGATACCTTTACGGAAAGAATAAGCTCTACTCTTGAAAGTTCCCAAGTTGTATCGGCTCGTAAAAACCACCAGCGGAAATTGGTTCTACATATTTTATTGAATTATATAACATACCAAAAATAAGCTAAATAAAAATCTATAATTGAGCTCAACCAACTAACTAACTATTAAATTATTTATAATCCGATTGAATTGTAAATTACCTTTCTCATCTAATCCGTAATACAATAACTCGCTATAAACCTGCGATAAATATTGAAGCATCATTAATATCAATTGGAGTTAACAATGGTTAATATGTGTTGAAATCAATTAATTAATTAATACTGGATTAACAGGGGCGATAAGACGCGGTAATGGAATGACCGTGTACTGATCTGAGCCGCTGAAAAGATTAACGATGTTGATAAATTATATTCTTTATCTTACATTGATTTATTCTCAGCCTGGCAGCTTAGTTTTATCTGTAAAAGTTTTAAGAAATCTATAGAAATAAATAAAACTGAAGTGTCTCTTTGTAATTCCAAAATAACAGCTTTTCACTAAAGCCAAAAAAAAATAATTTTTGTTTGTCTTTCTGTCTATTTGTCTGTTTCTTCCGGTTAATCTCTGAAACGGTTGGACCGATTTTAAAAGGACTTTCACTGATAATCTATAGCTGATGTGGTGTGGAGTAAGTAACTCAGGCTATTTTTTTTTTGGAAAAAGAATTAGGGTTTCGTGCACTAAAGAGAAATCGGTATACCACGCGAGCGGAGCCACGGGCAGTTAGTTTTATATAAAATTATAGACTACAATTCTATCTATAAAAGAAGCCGCGTTGTTTAATACTTGAAGTCAACCGGGAACATAAAATCTCATGTAATATTGACTTGAAGTAGCAGTATCCGTAGCCACTATTGCGTTTAGATTTCGATCTGTCCTGTGTGTTGTAAAAGTGTTCTAAGCACTAATGTTCTACGGTGGCCTATTACCACAAGACAAAATGTAACTTTGTTCAACATGTGACTAAACCTACCTTACATTATATATCTAATATAGAAATTATATATATATTTAAATAAAGAATAATTTATGCACGAAAATAAATAGCATAAAACTACGAAATTGGCACGTGTATCGTCTAGCGGCCAGGACCCTTGTTACGTTGTGATCGTAATAACCCGAGTTCTTTTAGAGCATCAGAGGCAACAGGTTCAACTCGACAATGGAAAACAATGATATCTTATTTATTATATAGTTTAATTATATTAGTGTAATATGATTATCAAAATAAAAATATTTATATAAGCCAATAAAGGCAAAATGGTGAGATAATAAATATATCCCTATACTTTCAACACCTCTTACGAGTAGCTGAAAGTAGTCCGCTCCTCCAATTCTTATATACTTAAACTCTATAGTAAAAATATAAAGAAGAGGGGAGATCGATGGCCCCGCACACGCCACCGACTGTGGGCTCCAACCATAGCTACGAGCCCTCCCGGGTAAGGGATAGGCTATTTATAGTGCGCCTGCGACACACAATTTGATTGTTATAACGTAAAAGGACATAGTCCTGGTAATTTATATTTATAATGATTTCGTTATCGGGACGCAAGATTTATTCTTTTATATTGTTATTATTTTCATAGCATAGAAAGGGATCAAGCCCTGATATTTTGTAATGGTATCAATTAAGACCGAAGTCACATAATGTTTCATATTCATCTTTGTATGAGAAGGCAAACGCCATAATAATTGAGGACAAGCCCTGGTCATTATATATAAGGAATAAATCCCTGGTTCAGATATGTATTCGAACATTAAACCGCCAGGCGGCATTCCGTAAGCACAATGCTATAATCGTCAACCTCACCTTAGTGAAGGAAAATTCATCAATAATAATAAATAATATCATTTATAACGTTTATTTGTCATACCACTATATGTGGTTAATATAGAGTTTATATTTATCATAAACTTCACCTTTGTTAAGGTATTTTCATCAATAATGCTATTTATAGCGTATATTTCTTTTATCACTATATATGTGTAATATAGTATTTATAATAACCTCACCGTAGTGTAGGCAAATTCATTAATAATTATATTTATAAGTATATTTCTTTTATCACTATATATGGGTCATATAGTATTGATAATATTCAATTCTTTATAATATCACAACCGCAATTCCTTAAAACTAAGTCCTACCTAACCCTACCTAATTGTTATTTAAATTATCGCATTGTCTTATAATTAATATTCGTTATCTTATATCGTATTCGTAATCGCATTGTCTTACAACTAATATTCTTTGATATATTTAGTTTTCCTATTATAGCTTTGCATCATTAAAACCATAGCACTTGCTCACGCAAGGTACCCTTTGGCTCAATACCCAAACATACATCCGAATCCAGTTCATTATTTAAGACGTGATATACACGCATGATAAGAGTTAAGCAGGCCACACTGTCTAACACTAGTTAGCTATCTCGAAGTGAGAAGCAACCAGTTGCCCTAATAGTATGACATGCTATAATGTCAATTATAAAAATTCCTATTGCTAAGCTAAGGGGCGTCTCTAATAAGAAGACGAGTCATTTTGCTACAAACGATGTATAATATTCCAGCGCCTCAGCAACAAACCGAACTACATCACGGCATCGAACTAAGTCGCACCACCGCAGCAATTCTAATCTGTATCACTGGGGCCGCTTCAGCAATGGACCTGAGGAAACTACTGCATCGATATAAATCGCACCACAGAGTCAACCTCATGTCAACATCACATCAGCAAAGTCAAAGGACCTCACTCGAGGACACTATAGACATGACCAAAATCATATCGGAGCCTCATACTTAAGCATCGGGTCAACTAAGATTAAAAATCCTCGGGCCTCGCTTAAGGACACTATAGACATGACTCAGGCCACATCAGAGCCTCAAACTCAAGTATCGGGTCAACTACAACTCGCCAAAACATTATACACGTATACCGCTGAAATATAATTATTTATTAGTTATGACGCATAAATTCTTCCCAACGCATACTTTTAAATCTTCATTGAATTCGCTTCTTCTTAGGTTTCAAATAATCCATTAGATTCTGAAACATAAACAATATCTGCACCGAAGCATTACTTTCGCTATTATATTCACAATTACAATATCACATAATAGTACAGAAACGAAGTAAACTTCGTTTCTTAATATATATCAAACATATATACATTCATAATTGACGGACCCACAAACCGTCATTAAATATTTAATTTATAATAATAAATTATATTCAATATATTTCAACGATATAAATTTGCCTTTAACATGTATAGATCATATTATTCATATTAGATCTCTTTGCCAGTAATCATAGACGGACCACCATACCGTCATTATTTAATAATTATTGTATATATATTTAATATATACTTTATATATATTCTTTGCCATGCATCACCAATCACCATTAATAATATGTATAAAAACCATATACGAAGATCGGAAACCTTAACTAGCATTCTAGCAGCATGGCCGCCCGAACGCACCGCCTTGGTAAACCGTCCACATATACGCGGGGGTAGAGACGTCTGACGGGCACTCACCAAGCATACGCTCGGAGACACCTTCGCCGACACCACACCCCTTATATATGTGAAACAGCTGCAATGACATTCGGCACCTGAATCCGTGAATTTCCATACATTTTCCTTTTTCTATGGAAATTTTCATACAAAATTTTATAAATTTTTGATTTTGTAAAAATATTATTTTCGGGGTATGTCCATACTTAGTATTACGTTGCACATAGTCACGTGGTCGGCAAACGATTTTTAGGTTAAGCAACTTTGGGTGCGGTCAGTAAATGGATGGGTGACCGTCCATAAATAGGTTCATAATTTAGAAATATGAACATATTTTAGAAAATATATTGTTTTAGAGACTTAAATAAAGTGTAGTGTTGAGATCGTCACATTCAACCCCCTAAATTCTATGAAGCTTGTCGGAATAGAATTTACAAACTAGGGAAAACCAATCTTAATGACAATTAAAACTATTTATCAAGATTATAAAAGCACGAAGTCAAACAGATCAATTGAATTCATTAGCAATACAAATATCTACCATCATATTCCTTAGTATTGAATCTTACATTTATCACAACCCCCAGATTAATCAACCCCCAAACTACAAAACTCAACACTCGCAACAACCCCCCCGATATAATAACTATTAGAATTTACAACCCCCAGACGTCATAATTCCAAAAATCTTAAACAATTCATTACTAAGCATCATCATTTTCACTACCACATTGAACCCCTATACCTCTTCAAACTCTTTCCATTTCACGGACAGCAAATTGTCGGCTTTTGCCTACTATTATAAATTAAATATTCAGCCGTATAGACAATCATTGTTGCAGACTCCAAATAGTAACTATCTATTTGAAGTTAATCACAATATATTCCATTTACAGTGATAGAAATGCCTTAATTGTGTAATTTTTATATAATTATCAGAATGATAATCTTTTATAAGCTCAAAAAATCAAAATATTACTTATTTTTCATTTAATATTATAATAATAGCACCATCCTGGTCACGGCACCAAATTGTGACTAAACCTACCTTACATTATATATCTAATATAGAAATTATATATATATTTAAATAAAGAATAATTTATGCACGAAAATAAATAGCATAAAACTACGAAATTGGCACGTGTATCGTCTAGCGGCCAGGACCCTTGTTACGTTGTGATCGTAATAACCCGAGTTCTTTTAGAGCATCAGAGGCAACAGGTTCAACTCGACAATGGAAAACAATGATATCTTATTTATTATATAGTTTAATTATATTAGTGTAATATGATTATCAAAATAAAAATATTTATATAAGCCAATAAAGGCAAAATGGTGAGATAATAAATATATCCCTATACTTTCAACACCTCTTACGAGTAGCTGAAAGTAGTCCGCTCCTCCAATTCTTATATACTTAAACTCTATAGTAAAAATATAAAGAAGAGGGGAGATCGATGGCCCCGCACACGCCACCGACTGTGGGCTCCAACCATAGCTACGAGCCCTCCCGGGTAAGGGATAGGCTATTTATAGTGCGCCTGCGACACACAATTTGATTGTTATAACGTAAAAGGACATAGTCCTGGTAATTTATATTTATAATGATTTCGTTATCGGGACGCAAGATTTATTCTTTTATATTGTTATTATTTTCATAGCATAGAAAGGGATCAAGCCCTGATATTTTGTAATGGTATCAATTAAGACCGAAGTCACATAATGTTTCATATTCATCTTTGTATGAGAAGGCAAACGCCATAATAATTGAGGACAAGCCCTGGTCATTATATATAAGGGAATAAATCCCTGGTTCAGATATGTATTCGAACATTAAACCGCCAGGCGGCATTCCGTAAGCACAATGCTATAATCGTCAACCTCACCTTAGTGAAGGAAAATTCATCAATAATAATAAATAATATCATTTATAACGTTTATTTGTCATACCACTATATGTGGTTAATATAGAGTTTATATTTATCATAAACTTCACCTTTGTTAAGGTATTTTCATCAATAATGCTATTTATAGCGTATATTTCTTTTATCACTATATATGTGTAATATAGTATTTATAATAACCTCACCGTAGTGTAGGCAAATTCATTAATAATTATATTTATAAGTATATTTCTTTTATCACTATATATGGGTCATATAGTATTGATAATATTCAATTCTTTATAATATCACAACCGCAATTCCTTAAAACTAAGTCCTACCTAACCCTACCTAATTGTTATTTAAATTATCGCATTGTCTTATAATTAATATTCGTTATCTTATATCGTATTCGTAATCGCATTGTCTTACAACTAATATTCTTTGATATATTTAGTTTTCCTATTATAGCTTTGCATCATTAAAACCATAGCACTTGCTCACGCAAGGTACCCTTTGGCTCAATACCCAAACATACATCCGAATCCAGTTCATTATTTAAGACGTGATATACACGCATGATAAGAGTTAAGCAGGCCACACTGTCTAACACTAGTTAGCTATCTCGAAGTGAGAAGCAACCAGTTGCCCTAATAGTATGACATGCTATAATGTCAATTATAAAAATTCCTATTGCTAAGCTAAGGGGCGTCTCTAATAAGAAGACGAGTCATTTTGCTACAAACGATGTATAATATTCCAGCGCCTCAGCAACAAACCGAACTACATCACGGCATCGAACTAAGTCGCACCACCGCAGCAATTCTAATCTGTATCACTGGGGCCGCTTCAGCAATGGACCTGAGGAAACTACTGCATCGATATAAATCGCACCACAGAGTCAACCTCATGTCAACATCACATCAGCAAAGTCAAAGGACCTCACTCGAGGACACTATAGACATGACCAAAATCATATCGGAGCCTCATACTTAAGCATCGGGTCAACTAAGATTAAAAATCCTCGGGCCTCGCTTAAGGACACTATAGACATGACTCAGGCCACATCAGAGCCTCAAACTCAAGTATCGGGTCAACTACAACTCGCCAAAACATTATACACGTATACCGCTGAAATATAATTATTTATTAGTTATGACGCATAAATTCTTCCCAACGCATACTTTTAAATCTTCATTGAATTCGCTTCTTCTTAGGTTTCAAATAATCCATTAGATTCTGAAACATAAACAATATCTGCACCGAAGCATTACTTTCGCTATTATATTCACAATTACAATATCACATAATAGTACAGAAACGAAGTAAACTTCGTTTCTTAATATATATCAAACATATATACATTCATAATTGACGGACCCACAAACCGTCATTAAATATTTAATTTATAATAATAAATTATATTCAATATATTTCAACGATATAAATTTGCCTTTAACATGTATAGATCATATTATTCATATTAGATCTCTTTGCCAGTAATCATAGACGGACCACCATACCGTCATTATTTAATAATTATTGTATATATATTTAATATATACTTTATATATATTCTTTGCCATGCATCACCAATCACCATTAATAATATGTATAAAAACCATATACGAAGATCGGAAACCTTAACTAGCATTCTAGCAGCATGGCCGCCCGAACGCACCGCCTTGGTAAACCGTCCACATATACGCGGGGGTAGAGACGTCTGACGGGCACTCACCAAGCATACGCTCGGAGACACCTTCGCCGACACCACACCCCTTATATATGTGAAACAGCTGCAATGACATTCGGCACCTGAATCCGTGAATTTCCATACATTTTCCTTTTTCTATGGAAATTTTCATACAAAATTTTATAAATTTTTGATTTTGTAAAAATATTATTTTCGGGGTATGTCCATACTTAGTATTACGTTGCACATAGTCACGTGGTCGGCAAACGATTTTTAGGTTAAGCAACTTTGGGTGCGGTCAGTAAATGGATGGGTGACCGTCCATAAATAGGTTCATAATTTAGAAATATGAACATATTTTAGAAAATATATTGTTTTAGAGACTTAAATAAAGTGTAGTGTTGAGATCGTCACAAACATTATTGTATGAAAACGAAAGAAAAAAGTTAATTAAAATTATTTTTTGTGGATAAAAGTGACTGAAGTATTTGTCATAATTGTGAAATTTTATTTAATTAAAGCGTCGTATTCATTAAAACTAACCAACGAAAACTAGACCAAAACTAAGCGGGAACATTGTAATACAAAAAACAAAACTAGAAAAAGTACTCAGTAGCTGAAAAAGTTCAGATGGAACGAGCGAACCTCAGGAGCCATAGAATAAAATTCAAACATGTGGCGAGGCGGGTGCGAAACAATCGCTCCCAGGTTTTTTAAATTCTTAATAGGCGGGACTACGCTCCATTACCCGTTTTCCGACGTCTCCGTGCAACGAATACTTGATATTTTTTGTACTACCCGTTGAATAGCGAAAGAAAAGGACCAATTGAATGGCAAAAAATAATACCTGCAAAAATTGGACGTCACAACTGCGGAGTTCCTAAATGGATTTTCCATACCTTTTAAAATACTTACTGATTTCATTTTGTTTCAAATATTTTAAAAGACATTTTAATAATACAAACTCTCGAAAGTATTACCGACTTTAATGCTCATCGCGAAGTTGTGCCATTCCCTACTCTTGGAAAAGTCAAAGAGAAAATTTGAAATTCTACGCCAGTGCTTTAGATGTTGGGTCATAAATATACAGATGAAAATAAACAAGATATTGTGGCAATGCCACAAGGAAATATGTTTGGCGCGGTTTCACACGTATACAGAGTTCACGTACGACTGTAAGCGGCAAATGTATTCCGGAATAGTACTCTAACCCATTCACATCTAATGGCATATTTATCACAATAGCATAACATTTTCGTTATCTTCTTCAGGCAGTTGCTTACATATTTTCATTTCCCAAATTTCTTTTGACGGTTACATGATTTAGCATTTTTTCACAAAAAAATAAGTCATCGTCATATTTTTCATAATATTGTTAACGATATATTCTTAAACCAGAGTTTTTCTGAGCTCCGAGCCAAAGTAAATCGATTCTTCAACAACTTGGGGTAACAGTAGGTATAAGAAAACTTGGAAGATTAAAACACGCTTCTCCTTTTCAGATTTCTGATCACGCAAGGCGCCGTCGGCCCGACTTAAGTTACTGAGGGTGGAACTGACATCGCACTGGGTATCTTGTGCCAAAATTTTATAAGTAATACTTCTTGGTTAAATTTATTTATTTTTATGCTATAATCTATGTTGCAGAAAAGATAAAAAGGCTTTTTGGACACAAATAAGCAATACCATGTCAACCCACACAAATGTCATTTCGAGAAAAACACATTTGAAAATTTTGAACAACTTGCTTTATATGATTTTTTTATGTATTGGTCAGTTTTTGGCAATTTCAAGATGTATTTAAGTTATTTTACTTATTTTCACATAAAATAAGCATACAAAGAGCATATTTCGTATATAATATAACCCAAAACGTTTAAAATAATACAAAAATTGCATGATTAAAATATCGTTTTTAGAAGTTTTAAAGCTTAAAACCCTAGAAATATTAAAGAAAAATGTTCTTCAACCATTTACCAACACTTCTGCATATATAACTCAGTTTTTTCAATTTTGTGGGTCCATTTAAGCGTTCGTTAATTTTAAAACAATTAATAATATTGCTTAAAATATCTTACGAAAGTCGTTGTATATCTTCTGAAGTAACTTTGTTTAGGACATTAAGCTTCATATTCAACATAATTTGATAAATATCGGATGTATATTTTTAATAAAAATAACATGATTATAATTATTATTTCAATAACTTTGATAAACTTTTACTAAAAGGAGTTTTTTTACGTTAAATAGTGGTAAAGATATAAGTAATTCTATGCAATAAATTTTCTTCAAAGAGGTTCTGCAGACGATTCATCGTCGCTTCTGACACTTTGAGCGGATTTTATCGATTCCATTTATGTTGGAAAAGGCTGCAGATTGCTGGTGATTGGAAATGGAATAACTTACTTTACTTTACTGGTACTTTGAAATGGTTTCATAGATCAGTTTTAATCAAGGAATACTGATCAAAGTTCAATCTGGAAAACAGAAATATTGATGTATATTTAAACGTGGGAACAAAACAAAATAGCTATAAAATTATATAGAACATAATACCTTAGCACATAAAAATATAGAATATTTTATAAATGTAATTTTAATTTACTTAGTGAACTAATAATTATAAGACTTGTGAACGTATTTCGTAAGTTCCATTTCTATGTTCAATTACTAGAGCGGCTGACAGAGATTAATGGCATCATTATAAAACTCTCACAAAGCATCGTCAATTTAGACGTTGGCTACCAGATTCGAGCTATTCTCCATGCATTATACAAACGGGCGTAATATGCACTTTAATGAAATTCCTTCCTTGGCTTAATCCACTCTGTTTGAAACTTTATTTCTCCCATATCATGTTCCCACTTACATTTTAAATACTTAATTTAAAACTCTCTGCAGTTACCAGTCTCGTAGATAAGTTCGCATCTTTAGTCATTACTTCATTTTCCATTCTACTTAACTTGGTTTACAAATTAAAGTCATTGTATTTTAATTTTAATGCAAATACATTGTATTTAAGAATTATTACTACAGTACACTTATAATTATATACATTAGTATGGAATTCTAGTGTTTTATACACTAATGCAGCTTTAACGGTAATCTAGCCATTATCGCCGCAAAGCAGCAGTACTTATTCTGTTGCATTTTTTTTTAACCGAGAACACCGGAGGCCCATGCCACGTCTTTACTATTTTTGCAAGTTAACATGATCGCGGACAGTCTTTGCCTTTATGGTACAAATATTGTGTGTGTGTGTGTGTGTATATTCAATGTTGATACATTTTTATAGAGAAATTCATTTTTTTATTAGAATCAATTATGGCTTATATTAAAGACACATTTTTTTTTAAGTGCCATATAGATATTATTACATTCACATTACTTATACATATAATACTTCTTTCAAAATATAATTTTCTGTTTGAATTTTCAATCGTGAGGTTTGGTTTCATTCATCTTATTGTAACAATTGTGAATTCCCCCTCGACCCTCGTGTAACCCTCCCATTACATTAGTGATCGTATCAATCGATACTCTGATTCAAACACCAACTTTGAATACCGTTTTAAGTTTTTTTTAAGTTAAATGTGGTCACAAAGTATGTGGCCTTTATGTATACAGACGAAGTAACACCAGGAGTAGTCACAGCTGAGAGGGGAAGGAAAAATAAGGAGACAGAAAAGGTGGTGCTGCACGTATCTGCACATTGTCGGATGAAATCCAATAGTCAAATACTGCTATTTAAAACTTTCCTGCGCAAGAAAGAAAATAGTTATGCCTTAGAATAACTTACATAAAAAAAAAAAAAATAAATAAACGCTACACACTCAACGGCCCCCATTAGGATAATTATATCCTGTGTCGGGGTCCGGAAACATTCACAATGACAAGGACAAACACAACCAGACCGGAAAACATGCCTGTACGAATAATACAAACATCTGCTCCGAGCGGGAATCGAACCCGCAACCGTCGAGGCTTAAGGCAGACTCGCTACCCACAACGCCACAACGGTGTCAAAAAAAACGGTAAAGCGCGATTCGGAATCGCACACAAAAGGTCCCTAACATTATAAATAACAACGGCAAAACCAAAACAGTCACGTTTGTTGTATGGAAGCCCTCTTAAATGTTTGTTTTAGTCTATTTTTTAGTATTTCTTAATATAGCGGCAACTAAAATACATCATTAGTGAAAAAAAATCAATTGTCTAACTAAGACGGTTTCGAGATAAAGCCAGACTAGCAGACGGACGGACAGCGGAGTCTTAGTAATAGGGTCCCATTTTACCCTTTACGTACGGAATCCAAAAAATAACAAATCTAAAAATTTTACAGGAGCATTAAAATTGTATTTATAGCGTAAAATTTTTGCTAAAGAAATTCAATGCCACATTCCGTCGTTAACGAGTTCTCAAATCTAGTTAAGCTTATATAGTTTGATTTAATTCCTAAATTCTTAGTATAGATACTGCCAATTTCAATTACCATATGTCAATTTCAGTATGCAAATTTAGCACACGTAAATATATCTCAGCCAATCCAGCTTCATAAAGAAAATGGGTCGAGCAGTGAAATTCAATTATTAGTTGAAGATGAGATTTACGTATTATACTTATACATGTATTTGTAACTAGCTTTTTTGTGCAGCGAAAACGCGTCTAATAACTTTAGAAATGGCCCAAAGATCTCTGATTAAAGTCATGTTTTCAGATATCAGACTTTGGAACGCAGGCATAAGACTGTTTGCTCCATCCAAGATCAATAAATATACTCATTTGCACACACACTATTCGTACATCACACACGCGTCCAACACACACATACATACACATTCATACCCCACACACGTGCATACATATATTGTATTAATAACTAGATTGCTTTAATGATGTATGTGTATAGGATCTTTTAAAATCTATTAAAAGGATATTTTTTTTAAATTAAATACCAACTGTAGGTACAAATAGTTATAGTTGTACAAATAATGGTAACGGGAAATAGTGACAAGAATGTTGCATTACCCATTTATAATATTTTGAGGGCTTATTGAATGTAATTGATAAGCAATTATATCATCGTTTTTACGTTTTTCTGCTTTACTGGTATTTATATAAAAAGCTATCATATCCCTCATGTATTTCTAATGTAAATATGTACCGATGGACGTATAAATCCTACTTATATAATTTTAGTTTAAACTGGTAGATAATATGTATTCCATTTATAGCAACTATGCCTCGATGTTTCGAAACCACGATAGGCGGAATAGCTGAAACTAATTTTACTTGTAAAACGTGCAAACTCGACTTCAAATTACAATTTCGGCGGCAATCATTGTCACCAATTTTAATTCCATTGTAGTTATTGAAACTGTTATTGATTCGAAACTGGTATTTGCTGATATCATTTCTTTACAGAATTGCCTTTAATAGAAGGTATTTTTAATATCATTGGGCTGATGCTTCTGGTAATAAAATTTTCTGATTGTAATTCCAAATTAACAGCTTTTAACTAAATGCATATGAAAGTATATAACGTACTTACAAGAAAAAAAATCATATTTTTAATTTTTGTTTGTGTGTTTGTTTCGGCTAATTTCTGAATGGATGAACCAATTTTACGAAATTTTTACTTGCAGATAGCTGGTGTTATAACTTAGGCAATGTTTATTTTAGAAAAAATCGGGTGCCGTGCAATAAAGAAAAATAGATACCTACCGCAAGAGGAGTCGCAGGCGCAGCTAGTCATGCATATTTTTAATTGTAGTGCTAATCTCAAACCTTTAATTACATAAAGAAAACAGAAAGTACTTTATTTAAGACAAGCACGTACATAATCATTATTATATATAAAAAATAAAACAACAAAATAAGCTTAGGTATATACTACATAGCTTTAGTTATTTTTTTATGTGACAAGTTGGCAAACAAGCATACGGCCCACCTCATGGTAAGTGGTTGCCGTAGCCTTTGAGCGCTTGCGGCACCATTAGTATGTGCCACTTACGCGTTGCCAACCTCGAGATATTAGTTCTTAAATCTCCTCTGCCCAATAATTTCACAAGCCTACAGTGTCCTCCAAACCGGAACACAGTAATGCTTAAGCATTACTATTTGGCGGCAGAATATTTGACACTGCGGTGCTACCTACCTAGCCGGCCTCTTGCAACAAAAGACCTACCATCAGTGGGACTGATTGCACTTGTAGAATAATCTCTGCTGTTACAGAGGTTAACCTAACAGCGGGCGATGGGGTCGTCACATCCCAACGCCGGGAAAACAATTTCGATTATTGACCATTTTATAACTAAGTAAGCTGCACAATTCTTGACGACTTATTGTTTGAGTTTCGTAAATAAGCGCCTTACAAATTACTCTCGTAAACACAATCATTGCGAGCCTAATTAATGAATTGGATTTGTCACTGCCTTTCTTTCTCTTTGTTAAGCTCAACGCCTTCAGATTTTTATTTTTTTATCATTATAATTTGCTTCTTATTAAAATAGCGTTAAAACATTATTCTCCTTAATAACTTAATGTTTATTTTCTTGTTTCTGTCGTTTTATAATTTTGTCTTTGTAATAAGTATTACTGTAGGCGTGTTTGAAAAGGAAATGTAATTGTTCTTTAACTTTGTTGATCGTATTTTCTTTACTGAAATTATGCTTGCGGCGGTATTATAATTAAAATTAGATACGTTTTCAGTAACGGTCATAATGAAATTCGCAAATTGAAATCGTAATATATATCTTATCCTTAAACAATTCTTTTGTTTACATAAAATATTTGTTTCTGGGTCTTTTTTACACGGGTTATACCTATATTGGTAGCCGTTTTGTGTTCATTGTTTATTATTTACTAGTGGCCCGCTTCGACTTTGCACGGGTATAAAATATATAGCCTATGTTATTCGATGAAAAAATTATTAAAATCGATCCAGTAGTTTTGATTTATTCATTACTGCCCGTGTCCCGCACGCGTTAAATGTAATTATTTACAACATCACATGAGGAACCTCAAAAATAACAGTATTTTTCCACTATTTAATGGATATTATTATACATATAAACCTTCCTCTTCAATCACTTTATCTATAAAAAAAACCGCATCAAAACCCGTTGCGTAGTTTTAAAGATTTAAGCATACATAGGAACAGAGAAAACGACTTTGTTTTATACTATGTAGTGAATATCTTATAATAACGAGTAAATTTAACCATTAGTGTTTTGAAGAAAAAAACAAGAAAAAGTTTATTCGAGCACAGCAAAATACAAAACAAGAATAATTATATTGTGAATAAAAAAAAAAACAATAATGGCAAACAAAAAAAAAAATATTTGAATATAGTTTTGAATGTTGTTGTACGTAACTTCAGTACCATTACGTGAGAATCTTTTAACAAATACTATTATAACTGTACTTATACAATTTTGTAACCTCTTATACATTATGCAAAGCAATATAACATTAATTTCAATCGAAACGATAAAGATAAAATAGGTTTTATCGAAAATCCCTTTTTAACCCTTTTCCAGCCTTTTACACATCGTTTTGAATATAATAATGCCTTTACGGTTATGGTAATGACATGCAAACGTTGATATCCTACTTCCTTTAATTTCTGTCAAGGGGCTTCAAGGTTACGTGGTGGTATGTGGTTTGATATCTGAGTAGAATTCTTAAGTATGTATGACAAATCGGAGAGTTTCAGTCTTTCAGTTAATAAAATGTATTATTGTGCCTATTGTATTATACAATATTGTTTGATCATAGTAACAATGTATTTTTATTAACGGGTAATAATAATTATTGAAATATATTTATATGTAGCATACAGATAGCTTACTATCTGAAAAACAAACAAAAAAATTACAAAAACTAAAACAAAATAAAACGCATAGTACACTTTTTATTCCGGAAAATGTTAAGTTCTTGTGGTGTTATCGAGAAACATGCTACAGTACGTATTCAGGTGATATATCTGGAACATTATTTGCTTACAAATTATTCATTTCTTTCTGTAGCCAATAAGATCACCGCGGATGGGGAAGAAGTCGCCAAGGGCGGGACTTTTTATGTATTTAAGAAATAAACATTATAATTTAGTCTCTAATATGATTGTGTCCATTGAAGCATAATATAATCTAGAAATTTTTCAACTAACCTTACAAAAATAATATGTTCAACAATTATTATGAATATTTATATGCCTTAAAGTTTCTATCCTGTTTATATCACTTTTTGTTATTACTGGATTTTTATTTTTATTTTAACTGGAATTTTTAGGAGAAATATTTACTTAATTATATAACTCATATCATGTCATAAGCTGAATATAATACAAAGACGGACTAAGAAAACGTTTGGAGCAAAAATTCGGCGTTGTTCATCGATCTTTATGGTTTCGAGACGTCAGAGTTGCCTTACAAATTTATGTGTAAGAATATTATATGGAAATTTTGGGTATGAGTTTAGCTTTGTATATATCAAAAGTATAAAGTTATCTTTGTTTATTATTATTAAATTTTGGCAATAGTTCAAATGTACCATTCTTAAGTTTCCGTGAAGTTTTTAAAATCCATTAAACTGATTAAAGTTAGCAATCTTGATGATAAGAATTCGCCGACTCGACTGGAGAAGTCCGTCCGTAGGGAACTCATAATGAAGCAGAAACTGTATTCTTGTGTTTGATAATATAAGTGATAGGGGCAGAAGCCAAGTCTGTAATAGACAGAGAAAGTGGGCCTGATATATGTTGGTCTCTTTCTCTAGAATATGATTCATTCCCTCGTCATCGAAGCGTAACATCCACTTATACGAAACTCCAACACGGTCTATTCTTATATGTCTGTCTGGACTCGTTCGTTCGTTCGTTCTAAAGACTGTATGATTGCTAGCGAACATTGTGAAATAATATATTTCAATTCCCAAACTAAACAAGCGTAAAGCGTAGGGCGACAAATATATCATAATTGTACATCCTTGTAGTATTACAACTATGTGGTCTGTCAGCATAGCCAACTGTGGAGACGTTGTGTATGACATCACTTTCAGTGATGGATGGTGTAATGCATACGGAGCAAGAACCGAATGATTGATGCGAATGTCGCCATTATGTAGTGGAATTACGTTGAATTTTGTGTACTCTATCGTATACGTTTATAGGGCTAGTTCCCTTTCGATAAATGCGTTCGTGATTAATGATTCTCTTGTCATGTAATGAACGTAGTTCTTTTGAAAAATAAAATAGTGAATTTCCCATTTTTTATACAATACCATCGATCATTGCTTTTGTTTGTATTAACTCAAATCGAATTGCTGATATTTGTTCAGGACAAATAATGATATTGATTTCATACTAACTACCCTAGATAGATAGTAACACCAAAGGTTTAGTTTTTAAATTAGTCTAGAAATTGATGCAATACTAATTGTTTTTTGTTTGGAGCAAATTTTCAGAAAGCTTTTAGAATGTAAAATAATAAATAAATAAACGCTAAACACTCAACGGCCCTCATTAGGATAGTTACACCCTGTGTCGGGGGTCCGGAAACATTCACAATGACAAGGACAAGCACACCCAGACTGAAAAACGTGCTTGGAACAAATGTTTGTATTGACCATACAACATGTATGGTCGATACAAACATTTGCTCCTAGCGGCAATTGAACTCGCGACTAGTGGCCTTAAGGTGGTTTCACTACCCCTGAGCCACAACATCATAATCAATTCATATTTATTTCATGCGGCCTTAATTTATTATACTAATAGAAATCATAAAAACAAGAAATATTCACTTCAGTCGTTTCTTATTAATTAAATAATTATTGCAATTTTTAATTCGGTTATTGGATTTGGAAATTAATACCAAGTAAAAAAACTTAATAAAGTCTGAGTAGAAAATACAGTACTACTAAAAGTTAAGCCAGACCGAAACAACTTGAAATACAAATATCTGTCTCGAGTGGAAATCGAAACCGAGACTATCGGTGCTATTCGCAAGTTCAATGACATTTCACTAAAGTAATTGTAAAATTTTATATCACGAAGGCGGTAAATAAGCATGGTCCGTCTGATGGTAAGCGGTCACCCTATTCTATGCGTGTTTGTAACACAAGAAGTATTACGAATGCAAAGGGGTAAGTGTTAGGCTTTATTTATATACTTATTAAATGCAGTGATAATCATAATAATGTTACACCAGGAACAACCATAAATTAACAATGCTGGTTACAAGACTGCAAAAAATTACTAACTCTTTTAAAGCTAACTTACGGTTTTACAGTTTGATTCCAGAAAGCGAACTTTCTATTTAAATGGTCAGTTCAAACTATTATAAAATTAGTGAATATCTTGAGGAATGAGAACTTCAGTCCAGGCTTTTTAGTGAACATAATATGTAAACTACTTTGCCATTTAAAAAATACACAATAAAGATATTAGGTTTGTTACGCCGGCTCTTCTCAAGTAGAGGTTTTAATCTGGAGCCGGTAAACTTTCGAAAAATAATAGATAGGGTAAAAATATTTCATTTTGATTTTTCGTCCATGTTCACCGAACGAAACGTAACAGTACGAATACTGCTAATTCGCGTTTATATGAGATTTACAGCAATCATAACACGAAATACTAATAACATACTAAGTAGTGATATATTAAATCTTTTTAAATATTAGCTTATCTTTATTCTCAGCCATTGCCAATGCATCTAATTTGAATTCGGAAACGTGAAACTATTGTTTGACCGAGTTCTTGTTGCCAAACTTTGTTGTTTGAACTGTAGCCAGTTTTATAAAAAAAATACTGGGTGTTTGAACTAAAATAATATTATACATTTACATATTATTACACACCTTTTTACCTTATACATAACATTTGATATATTTATTTGTGGCGTTAAGTAAAAATAGAGCTATCGCACGTATAAAAGTCGAAATAGAAGAAACAAATAAACGCTGCACACTCAACGGCCCCCATTAGGATAGTAATATCCTGTGTCGGGGGTCCGAAAACACACAAAGACAAGGACAAATACACCCAGACCGGAAAATATGCTTGCATAGTCAATACAAACATATTATGCTCCGAGCGGGAATCAAAACCGCGAACTGTGGCGTTTAAGGCAGTTTCGCTATCGCTGCGCTACAACGTCGTCGTCGTCGTCGTCAAAATTAAATGATTACGTTTTAATAACTTAAAAGTGCATTACTCAATTAGGGAAAAAATAGGACATTCTCAATGGGTTGGGTATGTCCTACTTTTCTCCCTTAGTGCCTATACGATTTTTTTTTCCTACGATGAAAACTTCACTTTTAGTCAGTGGTTCGTACCATGAACAATATACAATAAATAACCATGCGATTGATAGGTTACCGGGAGAAGTGTTATCCTCCCGAGGGAGAATTGGTTACTTTTCTCTTTCACACAAGGGAAAAAAGCGATTATTAGATCGAGTTAGAAAAAAAAATATAAACCTGGCCTAATAAAACAATATTTAGTTTTTTTCAATGAGTCAAAGTGAGCTCAAATCTTAAGATAGTTCCACCTAGACCATATAAACTCCATATTAATTATATGCTTATTTATTTATTTATTTTGTTAGAATGGCAGGGCATACCTACATAGTGTATATAGTCCACCAATTGTAATTAATTTCACTCTATGTTGGTACTAGTTAATTTGTTAGTATGCATGAAATATGTAAATATTGTTGTCCAAAAATTATTAATGAAAATCCAATGGTTGATTGACCTGTACGCAATAAAAGGTAAAAGATAAAGCTAATTTTCCGGTCCTTTAAATTGCTCAGGGAATTGAAAGTCCTTATTAAGGAACTCCGCTTCAGAATTATATGCACAATTGGATTGAAAGTCGAGGAAAAGCGTATTAAATCGAAATTAAAAGATTTCTGTTCGTAACAAAACCCCAATAGGATACTGAAGTTGGGGAGAAATTTTTATATAAAATAAGAACATTTCTATGATACGTATGACAATGTATTATTACTCATGAAAAGAAATATATTTTTATTATTGTACTTCGATGATTAATGAAAAGAAAAATATTTCTATGTTGACGACGTTGTGGTGCAGCCGTAGCGAACCTACCTTAAACGCCATAAGTTGCGGGTTCGATTCCCGCTCGGAGCAGATGTTTGTATTGAAAATACAGGCATGTTTTTCGGTGTGGGTGGGTTTGCCATTGTGTATATTCCCGGACCCCCGACACAGGATATAACTATCCTAATGGGACCGTTGAATGTGTAGCGTTTATTTATTTATGTGATAGGTTTCTGTGAAGTATATACAGATTCTATTTAATATTTTATAATGAAATCGGTGGACCAATTTAGAAAAAAATTAACAAACACAAATAAGTGATAACAGACACATTTATCCTGACACAATCCCTAAATCGGGATCTACTAAAATAATTTAAATGAATTAGGTACCCTAAGTGGTATCCGACAAGACACAATTAAATATCAGTTACAATAAAATTTGCACCATTTCGTTCTTAGTGACCCCAAAACTCTGTATTTGAGTGGGATTGTGAGATGTAAAACCTAAATCAGACTAAGAGGTAGCTATTAGGGAACAAGATAGGGCTGTCTTACTATCTTGTAGCCATCTGTTCTGTCCCACTTAAGTTAAGTCTAAGCCTGTACTAAGCTCGGGTCTGTGAACTCACTCGTAAGTCTTGGCGTATACTTATCTTCATTTCATTTTGTAAAGTTTGTTAAGAATCTTTAATGCTGATAATCGTCTGTTATATTATTGTAATAATAAATTAAATGCAATATTTTGTTACAATATGGCTTATATAAAACTGACGACCCGCTCCGGCTCCGCACGGGTATAAAATATATGGCCTATGACATTCACTGAAAAAATTATTAAAATATATCCAGGAGTTTTAATTTATTCCTTACTGCCCGTGGCCTGCAGGTATTAAATTTGGAGTATTTAATGTATGTTTTTATACATATAAACCTTCCTCTTCAATCACTCTATCTATTAAAAATACTGCATCAAAAACCGTTGCGTAGTTTTAAAGATTTAATAATATTTAGGGACAGAGAAAGCGACTTTGTTTTATACTATGTAGTGACTATATTATGACGTTCTTCCTAGCATTATTCTCGTTATTTTATTTACCCAGAGTCTGCAATACTTTTATCCGGATCTAATCTTATCCGGATTTGACAGGTTACTAGTTTTTACACAGATGGATTGCCACCTGACTTTCGTAACCCTAAGGGCGAACGAGTAACTCATTGCATAACAGTGTTACCTATCAAGTGTTAACGATTATTATCAGATGTTGTGTGACAACAACCGACAGTTTAACTTGCTCTCCGAGGTACGGTAGGGAGAACTACATGGACAAACGCCCAGACCGAAGCATATATTTCTAACAAACATCTGCCCGAGCGGAATCGAACCGGCAAGCGTCGAGGCTAAAGGCAGACTCGATACCCACAACGCCACAACTGTGTCATAATATGACTTTCACAATGTGTGAGTAATTAAACTTAACGGATTTAGTAGTATAATTATATTGCTTTGTTTTTTATAATCATATAGCCTGCCTGTTAAAAAGTAGTAACCGCTTTATGCTGTTTTAGTTCATTCATGCATTGTCACTTAAGTTGGGGATAGAACTTAAAGAGAGAGGCCGAGGAAAGAGAAAATTAAAGAGAGTGGGCTGGATCTACGTCCAACCATAGAATGAAACGTATGACTGTGTGATATTAATATTCTGAGTGAGGTAGAGTCTAAAGATACTATGTTTTGATTTCTTATAAATATAAGTAAATACATATACTTAAATATCTTCGTATTTATAAGATAAATTAGGAACAATAGATTTGGTACTAAAAGTATTTTTTTGTCATACATATTTGCCTACAAAACGTAAAATATTAGAACATTGTTCTCGTATTTTTTGTTCGTTTTACGACTGTTTTGCCTTCAGTGATCATAAGCTCCTAATGTACTTACGTAATGGTTCTCCACGCTAACAATTTGTTTTTGCCTCACTGAAATATGGCACCTTAGGCTTTACCCAATCCTTCGTCGTAATGATACTGTCCTTTAAAGGATTATGTTTGTTTATGTTGTATTAACTTAGTTATTAAACTAATAATGTGTGCCTAAATATTAGCCAAAATAGATTGTATATATTTTTATAGTTAACGCAATATCTCTAAGCTCTTTAAGATAATCTCTCTAAGCTTCTAATTTTGTGTGGATATTGTTCACTATAAACAAGGTTATTTATGGTAAAACAGTAAATTATGTATTTTTTTAGAAAGAAACCTACACATGTTGACAACAATTGTAATGTAAGAAAAATAATTAAAAAATAGTCGTGTGCATTGTGGACCACGCGAAGTGAAAACTAAAGGGTTTATAGAATACACCTATTCTAGTGAATAGATTTAGTAATCTCGTATGGATAGAGCAAATAGCCTCTAGGGACGGGCAGACGGACGGACTGATGGACATGACACATGAAATTATAAGGGTTGCATTTTTGTTATATGGTTACAGAACCCTTAAAATCGACTTAATACGTCTTATCTCCAAGGCAACAAACACAAAGGTACAAAAAATAACGAGGATGCAATAGTCGCAGGTAATTACTTTATTTCCATTCAAAAATTTTCGAATCCTTGGTCCGAATATTACAAAACTTATATGGAGAAAACATACACTATCCGGTAAAAAATAATTGCTGAATTTGTCTTAATAGAATACAAAAAATCCACCTCCCTTAGTGTAGTCGATTAAAAACAAATTGCATAAAATCTTCGATAAATACTTTTGCATCCATTGCTGTCAATAATTATAGTTGAAGTACGTTTCTGAATCCAGCGTGACATGCATGTCATGCTTAATGGTTTTCACATTGCAATATAGACGACGAAAATTTGCATCGATCAAACAATGGCATTCAACTCATTTCAATTAACCAACTATTTCAACGATCGAAATAGTCTACTAATTGACCGAGCATAGCGAGCGTTGGTTAGATAAGAAATTTATTTTGAAATTCCGAGGCTTCTATTTATAATTTAATCCTACTAATATAATAAATGTGAAATCTTGTGAGTTTTTTTTTTTTTTTATGTTAGAAGTTGGCAAACAAGCATACGGCCCACCTGATGGTAAGTGGTTGCCGTAGCCTATGAGCGCTTGCAGCACCATTAGTAGGTGCCACTCACGCGTTGCCAACCTCGAGATATTAGTTCTTAAATCTCGTTCGCTCAGTAATTTCACTAGCGTACAATGCCCTTCAAACCGGAACACAGTAGTGCCTAAACACTACTATTTGGCGGCAGAATATTGGACACTGCGGTGGTACCTACCTAGCCGGCCTCTTGCAACAAAGACCTACCACCAGTGTGACTGATTGCACTGGTGGAATAATCTCTGTTGTGACAGAGGTTATCCCAACAGCGGGCGATGGGGTCGTCACATCCCGACGACTTTAAATTTTTATGAGTTTATATGTTTGGATGTTTGTTACTCAATCAAGAAAAACGGCTGATCGAATTTGGATGAAATATCGCACAGATATAGATTGTTACCTGGATTAACACGTAGAATACTGAAATGAAGTAGAGTGAAATAGGGGATGAATATTTGTATCAGGAACCATTTATTTTTATGCAATAAAATACCCCAAAACACTACCAATGGGTGAAGCCGCTGGCAGGTAATAGTATATTAATGACGTTATGGCGCAGCGGTAACGAACCATTTTTTTTTCGTGAGGAAATCTTCATGATTCTCTGTTACGGGGGCAACATGAGGCTATGTCGGACTCATACCGACTAAAACCCCACGGTATTAAACCCAATGTTGATTGAGTAGCGTATATTTTTCAATTATTATTTATTTACGTATTTCATACTTGTCTTTGTTCATAGTGCCCGGTGCTTTGAAATACGATCATACAGTCGAAGTACCACAAAAGTCATTATTAAACTATTTTGTGAGGTATCAACAATTCCGTACAAAAATAATTATTTTAAAGTATATCGCTGATTTGTGGTTACACACAAATCAATTGAATACTAACAAACATTTAAGCTTAGGAAAGCATAAAAATTATGTCAAAGGCTTTTCAACTAATTAGGTTAAATTATTTAGGGGTCGATGTCTAATTTCTATAAATATAATGTTCAACGTTTCGCTTAGATGGTAGAGGCGGATATTTAATAAATTGTTGTTGTTTTTAAATTTCGAGAAAATCGCTTTAAAATTGACAAATAATCACAGCTTATTGATATATTTTAAGTGTAAGATTAGGTAAATTATGTCAATAACTCTCTCATCTTTAGCTATGTACAATTTTACTTATAAATAATCATAATATGTTCATAATAATATCCAGACTATTACGTTACGTTCAGTAAGTTACAACGCTCGGCTCTAGTCATAGAAGTGTTCGTATAATTCTTTTATGGCTCTAGTATGCACATCAGCTACGTCGATTTATAAATGGACGCAAATAAGCAATAGCATGTCAACCCACAAAATTGAAAAAACTGCGTTATATATGCAGAAGTGTTGGTAAATGGCTGAAAAACATTTTTATTTAATATTTGTAGGGTTTAAGCTTTAAAACTTCTAAAAAGCCATTTTTAATCATGCAATTTATGTATTATTTTAAACGTTTTGGGTTATATTATATACGAAATATGCCGTTTGTATACTTATTTTATGTGAAAATAAGTAATATAACTTACATACATCTTGAAATTGCCAAAAACTTGACCAATACATAAAAAAATTAATATAAAGCAAGTTATTTAAAATTTTCAAACGCGTTTTTTTCGAAATGACATTCGTGTGGGTTGACATGGTGTTGCTTATTTGCGTCCAAATATGATGCAAATTTCAAACGTGTTAATGTAATAATGTTTACAATAGCAATATCATACCTTCCAACAATGTTGGCTTTTTAATAGTCAGTTCAGTTAATAATAAATATTTTCTATTATTTTTGGACTTTCGTAAAATCCGTCTTACATCGCAAATCAAAAATAACTCTTATTAGTCATTATGTAAAAGTTGAAGTAAATAGGGCGTATTGTTTCTGCGATCTCATGATGAGTGTGTGAGTATATATGAGAGATTATGTTTGTCACGTAACATGTCACGAATGTAATAAAAGCATAGAGTTACTATTATGAACTTCAATTCTTCGAATGCTGGATTTAATATTATACAAGCTTATGAAAAATATATACTTGATTTCTCAACACGAGGGAAATGTAATTGAAAACCTCACGTACGGAAATGCAGTGACTGTCACGGATATTTCACGGCGACTGACACACTACACCCGAATAATAACTGTAGCCAATTGAACCCGATTATATTTATATTTGAATAGACCGTGGAAGCGCTTGCCTTACAGAATATTTAGGCGAATTTATATTGTCTGTTGCGTTTTTAGGGTTCCGTAGCCAAATGGCAAAAACGGAACTCTTATAGTTTCATCATGTCCGTGTGTCCGTGTGTCCGTCTGTCCGTCCGTCCGTCCGTATGTCACAGTCATTTTACTCGGAGACCATGGGCTCTATCTATACGAAATTTACTAAATAGGTGTATTCTATGAACCGCACAACGATTCATTTTACACACGCACGCACGAATTTAAGAGATATATAAGTTTTTCCCATAACTTTGTTTTTCATATAACTTTTAATAATTACTATGAAATTACCAACTTAATTTTGCAGTCGATTTTAATTCGTTATTATTTTTAAAGGCCTTAAGATTCTTCATAACCAAGCTGTGGAACCCTATAGTTTCAACTGTGCGTGGTCCACAACGCACTTGACTGCTAATTTTTTTTTTCTATAAGTTTAAGCTCTAGAGGCCCACATAACAGGTAACCAGCATGTAACACTACTAAATAGTTAGAGATTAGAGTGTTATACTTTGCGGTGACTGCTTATCATCGAGTGGGCCTTACGCATGCTTACCACCATCGTAGTGTAAAAATAATAATGTAGCGATATGATTCAGATAACAGACCATGATTTGTCAAAATATACCCGTTGTTAAAACAAACATCGGAAATGTTTCGCAATCAGTAATAGCCCTAGTTATAAAATAATAATATATTTGTTTACGGCTTTTTGTTTTTAGTTCGTTGTCATTTTTAGTTGTCACTAGCTTCTGCTAGCGGCTTCAACCCCGTTAATAACGATTTTAATACAAACTTTGAACCCCCATCACACCCCTCCTGAGTTGGAATTCCATAGAACATAAAAGTTGTAGAATGGACAACAATTTGTAATGGGATTTCAATAAATCAATTATTTATCCTTTTTAACACAAAGCAAAAGTAACAACAAAATAAAGAAAAGTATTTTTTTTTATAACATAAATGTACCTAAATAAAATTATACATGCATTTTAATTTGTTACAGGTAACACTTAATATATTTAATTTTGTTTATATTTATATAATACCACTTAGTAAATAACAGATTCTCTATACGATGATTTTTCCGCTACCATAATAGAGGTCTTGAAAGGCTTCATAAGTACAAAGCTGATAAGGCTTAGGACGTTCGAAGCTTAATACTGTAGTATTATGTTTACAAAGGATATCTTGAAAGCGTCCGTCCCTTTATTGGTAAAATAGACTTCAAAAGCAAATTAAAATTTCACATTACTTACCTTTTTGAATTCTCAATTAAGTCAAGCCGTATTTTGACTGCGGCTACTTTGATAGAATATCAATGATAGTGAACACAATTAGCTTAGAGATTTTTATTTCCACTTCGAGTTAATATGGTAAAAACCTCATCATATTGGCAGCAGAGTTTTGGCGTTTTTGCATGCGTGATATAAAACTATAAATATAGAAAAATATTTTCTGTTAAGTGGCCTTCCATAACAGTTAATAATTATATTATCTTTCTAATGGGTTTTTCGATGTGTTAACTTTTTTGTCGTCCAAAAAGTCTTAGATCGAAACTGAAATATTTAATCTACATGACCAAAATGTAACCAAAATATGAAATAATCAAATAATCAATTGTAATAAACATAATTAACATAACAATTACATTTTTTATTATTTTAAACATACACAGAATTACGAACACCAAAGGTTGTCAGGAAAATTACTCTTCCGTGATAAAAAACGGCCAGATAATTTAAAAGCTATATCCGGAATTTCGAATTTACCATGAAAAAATCGTTGCTAGCGAAAATTAACCGTCAGCGCCTGTGTTATGTTTCATTTTTGCGAGAGCATTTTGTCGATAAAGTTTGATAATGTATTGCGGTTGGAAGATCGGTCGGACAGGTCGAAATCAATGGTAAAATGAAACACATAAGTTATATCGTTTGACATTTGACACATGCAGTGTTTTATGATATATTTGAAATGGAACAAAGCTTTGTTTTATATTGTTATGAAATATTTATACTTTTTCTATACATGATTGATGGGATTTTAATATAATTGTTTCATCTTTCGAAGGCGGGTTGGTATTATTCTCTCTATCTATTTTGCTCCACGTACCGGAAGGGCTACTACTTCTCATTGTTTTGTGTCAAACTTTGAAAAGAGCGTGTGTGACACATCAAAACTACACACATAGTTCACTTCGTGAGATAGAATTCAATAGCTTTGAGCGTCGACGGTCACGGGTTCGATCCGCTCGGAGCAGATGTTAGTCATAAATATCTGTTTTGGTATGGGCATTTGTCCTAGTGGGTCTTCCCACTGTGCGTAGAGCACGGTAACCTGTCCGTTCCGTCTGTTATCTGATAATAATCGGTAACTCATGATAGGTGATTTGCTTTTATCCAATGAGTTACTGGTGTGCCCTTTGGGTTGCGGAGGTCAGAAGGCTCAGTGTAAACAAAACAAGCGACCCGTCAAATCCGCATAAGAATATAAGCACATTCTGGGTAAATACCGAGAATAATGTTACGAAGAATGGGACAAGAGAAAGGTCGCCTTATGATTCTATAAAATAGAAACAGTATATTAATTTAAGTCAATAAAGTCAATTAAAAATTATTCATTCCGTATCAGTGCATTAAGTTTAGTTTAGTTTCATGATACGGGCGCAAAATGCTAAATGCTCTGGCTCCCTAAGTCTGTGCCTGAATTTAGAATCGGAATATTGTTAGCTGAACTGATTACAGCTTGCAATCAACGCTGAATAGAACCCCTATCTAAATTGGGATAATCGAGCCTCATCTATAAATTTCAGTTCTGTTTGTATTGCTTATATAGCTTTTTCCATTTCGTATACATCGCTTTTGTTTTTTTATTGCTAATTTGATACTTTTTTAAATTTAGAATATAAATGTAAATTTTTCTTTTATTAGTAACTAGCGGTCCGCTCCGGCTTCGCATGGGTATAAAATATATAGCCTATGTCATTCACTGAAAAAATTATTAAAATCGATCCAGTACTTTTGATTTATTCATTACTGCCCGTGGCCTGCACGATTATTTACGACATCACATTAGAAACCTCAAAAATATTAGTATTTCTCCACTATTTATAGAATGTTATTATACATATAAACCTTCCTCTTCAATCACTCTAACTATTAAAAAAACAGCATCAAAATCCGTTGCGTAGTTTTAAAGATTTAAGCATACATAGGGATATAGAAACAGAGAAAGCGACTTTGTTTTATACTATGTAGTGAAGTGCGTAAGTGTAGGTACATTCTTGTGGTATTATTATAAAAGTTATATTTATCTATTGCGTTTCGTTCAATGAGTGCGAGCCCCGGAAGCCCAAGCCCCTGCCTCTTGTTATCCTTTAAATTTATTTCTCTTATCTGTCCCTCTCTTACCTTGGGTTGGCAACGCGCTTGCAATGCAGTTGATGTTGCATGCGACTATAGTCTATAGAAGAATGTATATTATTATTGTATGTTCAAAATTCCATACTTCCACGATAGTGAAACGTGTATGTCTATTGTATTGCATTATTGCGTGTTATAGTAGTGCTTAGACACTACTGTGTTCCGGTTTGAAGGGCATTGTACGCTAGTGTAATTACTGGGCGAACGAGATTTAAGAACTAATATCTCGAGGTTGGCAACGCGTGAGTGGCACCTACTAATGGTGCTGCAACCGCTCATAGGCTACGGCAACCACTTACCATCAGGTGGGCCGTATGCTTGTTTGCCAACTTCTAACATAAAAAAATATATATAATATATAAACGTTTTTTTATTATACGTTTATCGCAGCAATTAAGGAGTTATTAGTTATACAAAAAGAAAACTTTTTCTCGTATTTAAACCAGTACGGAAAGTTTCGTGCAAGTTTGAGTTAAGTGCAGCAAGTTAAGATGGATCGGAAGAAAACTTGGGAACAACGATAACTAAGCGTTTTTCTATTAGAAATTATTCTAAAGCCGGAGCGACGTTGACTGAACGATTTAAAATCCGAATATTGAAAATAGAACAATATTCCATCTGATTTTGATAAAATCAAAAGTTTTAATTAAAAGAACGAGTCCACTGAAAAATTAAATGCAAGCGTCGAATGGATTGTATATTTAGAACGCGATAATAAAAGCGGCAATTTGGTATCGTCAAACTTAAGCAGACAGGGAAAAAATGTTATTTGCTTTACTAGGCCCGAGGGACTCGTTCTGTTGCCTTTTGTTTAAGAGATGGATTATTTTTATTTACAAAAATTATTTTTATCTCTTAAGATAGAACAAACGTAAATTGACATATACAAATCTGAATTTAATTTTTAAGTAAATTATTTTAACAAGATATTGTTTATTTATTGTTTCTATTCTCCTTTTGTTTCGTTTTACAATTAGGAAAGGGTCTGCTTGCGAAATGTCAATGTTATGTTTTCATATTAAATAAAAGATAAGCTTATTAATATTTCGCTGGCTAATTATTATCACCCCGATTTGGTGATTAATAATATAAATATATGAAGTAATATATAAATGAATTAAATTATAACTATAGTAGCATATTACTGTATTTGTTTCATTCTGACTTAGACAGGGGTCTGTTTGCAAAATGTTGAGGTTAAGTTTTAACTTTTTTTCTAATATAAGAATACAAGCAATGCTATTTTTTTCAAGACATTACTAATATTTCTTTTGCCTCTGCATATAAGCTCGAAGCTTGCGGTAGGAGTGGGTACGATAATAGCCAAAGGGGGTCAGGATCGAACCAGCAACTTTCGTTAACGAAGTGGACCGACCTTCTACTGTTGAGCTATTGAGGCTTCGAATATTAAATATCAATATAGTAAAACTCGTTGTCTTTCTACCTAAGTATTATATCTGCTGGTTTATCTGGATGTCTGTGGGGATGTTCAATTTCGAACTGAATGGGGATGATGATGCATTGTGCCCATTCATCTATTCATAGCGGCTAGCCCGAATAATGTACATGACGTACTATCCTTCCTCTTTACGAATGACATTGTCTTTATAGATTTAACAACCTCTTAGTAACAAATAGTTGATTTCCTCAATTTTACCCACAAAAATTTAACCCTAACTGGGTTCAATTTTTGTGGATAAAATTCAAAAAATATCAAGATAAAAAGAATTATGTGTTTATATACATTATGAAATTTCTGATCATGTAATTTATTTCAAAATGGTCTACTTTTTTGGAAATTCGAATCTTGCTTATGATTTTATTAAATTTGCGAATGTCAATTTGTGTCTTTGCTTATGACATTTGCACTTTTAAAACTCAAAAAGTAAAAAAAATATATAGAGGTTAACAAAATCACATAAGGTACCATCTAGAAAAAGTATTGTTCCAGAGGGACAGAAGAATAGGGTTTTGATGGTCATCCAGGACGTTAACGTGAAAGCCTACTGACATGAATAGAGAACAGTAACTTTTGCTTTAAGCCAGCTTTGCATTTTATTCTCAACTTTATGCAAGCGAAGTCACGGCCACATACTAGTTTATTATTATGCTTGTTCCAGGATCTTGTAATTCGACCAATTGAGTCATTATTATATATAATATACATCCATTTCCATTTCTATTATTGGATTTCTTACAAAAAAATAACAATTCTAATTGGGTATACAATCTCCAAGAAAATGAGGAAAAACGAAATATTTTTACATCTTAACGAATTCTTATTACATCCTCACTCAGGGACAATCAATCATCCAGGGACGTTTATTGCGTATTTATATTACGGAGAAAAGGCGTTGAAGGATTTGTATAATTTTTTCCGCACAAAATATACCTTTATGCGACAAAGGGACTCCTGAGAATAGCGTGTGTATTATGTATAACGAGCTTAACAAACATGAAAGTATCATTATAATATATCAAAAGTTTTGAATGCTTTTATAACTTCGATGTTACAAAAAAACCTACGCATCCAACGGTCCCCATTAAGATATATATTTCCTGTATCGGGGTCCGGAAACATACCAACAAAAGCACATACAGCCAGACCGAAACATATACGTATCTGTACCAATACAGATATCTGGTCTGAGCGGGAATGAAAACAGCGCCCTCCGGCGTATAAGGCAGTTTGCTACTATTGTTCCAGAACTATCGGTTAATCTCTATATTATAAAGCTGAAAGATTTGTTTGTTTATTTGGTTGAACGCGATAATCTCTGGAACTATCTACTGGTCGGATTTGAAAAATTCTTATTGCATTTGATAGAACATTTCTTGAGGAAAGCTATACATAGAAGCCGAGAAATGAGAAATAAAGCGTGGTGATGCGAAACAATCAGTTGGTCGAACAACAACACAATAATATAGGGAAAAAATTGTTCGTTTGTGTGTTAAACGAAATAACAACTATTTAAGCCATACGAGCGAAGCCACGAGCACAGGTAGTTTTAAATACAATATCGAATTCACCACCTTACCTGCCTTAAACGCCACAGTTCGCGGTTTCGATTCCCGCTCGGAGCATAATATGTTTGTATTGACCATGCAAGCATATTTTCGATCTGGGTGTATTTGTCCTTGTCTTTGTGAGTTTCCGGACCCCCGACACAGGATATCACTATCCTAATGGGAGCCGTTAAGTGTGCACCGTTTATTATTATTATTTACTTGCATTGATCATTTAAAAGTACGTCATTCGATGACTTTTATTATCCTTTACATAGCGTTTAGTCAAACAATAAATGCAAATATATATATATAAATATATTGAAAAACTTCCCAAAGTATTCGTAAATCATTGATAAAACGTTTTCTGTGTTCCTGTATCTCAATCACATTAATCCCAACCTTAACAGAGAACCGATTACAAATAGCTCTAGTCCGAGCCTCCCTAAAATAATAGTCAATTAAAAAGTTTTAATTAAAGTCATTGCTTTAAAATATGATAACAGATTTAACAAGATTTGTTGATAGATGATGAAAATTTATAGTTTTTGATTCAAAGCAAATTCAGCTAATAAGAAAGATATTTGAGTGTGGTATTTAAATAATTATCATGTGTAAATCCATTAGATTAATTATAAGATAAGATATGATAAGAGCAATTTACTTATGAAGAGTTAGCGATTATTATAATGTTATGTGATAACAACCGGGACCGACAGCTTGACGTGCTTTCCGAGGCACGGTGGGGAGACAGGGACGAACGCCTAGATCCGAGCGGGAATCGAACCCGCAAGACAGACTCGCTACCCACAACGCCACAATGGTGTCATTGGTTTTTATTAAATATTAGTATAGTATGAAATATAAGTATTCATTTAAGGTTGTCAAATTCATAGTTTAAGAACACCTACTTAAATAAAACTAAATTTGATATCTTCGTATTTGGAAATGAAATAATATTTTTAAATTATTTTCTGCTCTCGAAAAGGCCAGAGAATTTATCTGACAAAGTATAATTGAAATATACTATATAAAAAGAAATTTTTATTACTTTTAACGTAAAGCTGATTCAAGAACGTATATAACATTACAAAATTTAATTAGTGGTGTATTCAAATAACAGTAGACGGAAACGAACTTCAAAGATAAATAAGAAAAATTGTTTTGTATAAGTCATCACTTTGAAAATGTTTGATAAAGACATTTTCGGTTATACTTTAAAAATTTTAATGATAATAATTCTATTTGTAATTAAGACTTTTAATACAAATATTTTTAGAGTCACGAGATTTTAAATTATTATTAATAAAGACGTTTTATACGACAAGTTTTAACAAATCATTTTTTGCTTAAAGATCGATCCAAGCAGTATCTTACTACTTTTTTTTGTTTTTGGTGAGAAATGCATTTACGCACACTACGCACACTCATCAATTACAATAGGCAGTGTTTGTGGGGACTCGGTTGGCTGGTAGTCATGCATTGCCGCTTGACCAATTAAAAGTGACTTACTAAGTTACTACCTGTTCAACATAGTACGTGAATGCTTATATCCATATGAATAACCTGGCTATATAAAAAAACTATCTTCTAACCTCCGTATACTTTATCAGCAGTCTGCAGAGGTTTGCTACACGAGAATGTCGTAAAACGTATAAAATCCACCCGTATCAGGTGACCGTCATAAAAAGAAAAGCGAAAAGCTCGCTGTCTCCAAATCTTTTTTCATCTCGGCACTCTGGGACAATCAATCATTCTCACGACGTTTATTATGTATTTACACTGGTGTAGGTACGTTATTGTTGAGAGATTTGTACGAATTTTTCTTGACAAAAGCGAAGAAATGCGAGCACCAAGTGGCAGATACCTAAATCTTTTACGATCCGTAAATGGAGTGAGCGTAAATGGTGTTGTATTTTATAAGAGACAATCAAAATATATTACGAAGCAAATGTATAATAATTTAAAAAATTTAAATGGAAACTTCTGTGGTACGTTTGTTGATTGCATAAATTTAAAACTGTGCCGTGAGAAATATCATACATATTCAATTAGGTTATTTCGTGTTCAATAAAATTTTAATATTAAATAAAATAAGTGTCATACAATATGTGGAATATGATATAAGCACAATTTCAACTATTTCTGCAGGTGTTTACTCGCTTTAATGTAGTTGCTATGACGGACGACTATCCGAAAGCTGTTTTCCTATTTATTTTTTAACCAAATTCTATTAAATTTCAAGTGACCCAGGATTTTTAGACCCAATTTTAACTACCCTTGATTAGTGAATAAAAATAATGATATATCCACTCCTTTTATTCATAACGTATACGCTGTTTTTAATATCTGTGAATAATTTAACAGGAAAGAGTTTATTAATATGTCGTCAGTGAAAAGCCCTATTAAAATCAAGAAACATGGTTCTATCAGCATAATCTAGTTCTCCTAGTTCTGATCTTATCGACAGTGAAGTACTTTATCCAATTTCAAGGCAGGAGTTAAGGCAAGAATCCCTTTATCGAGTTCTCGTTGGATTACAAGCTTGGGAATGTCTTTGAAAGGAATTATATAAATTTAAATAATATTAAATTAAATTTCGTTGAACTTAAAATATTTCATCCATATAATATCAGGAAAGATACTTTATCAGATATTTATTATCATCATTCACTCACTCTTCACTCACTGCTAGGTATAGGCCTCTCTTTTCCACCCATCTCGCCGCTTCGTATCTAGGAGTGGGTACGATAATAGTCCAAAGGGGTCAGGATCGAACTCTCGACTCTCGCGTTAACGGAGCGAAGTCGGCCCGTCTACCGTTGAGCTATTGAGGCTTCGAGGTTGAGGTTTTCACCGTCAGATAGGTTGAGATATCACTAAGTCACGTTTTATTCAAGTCTGTTCAGTATAACCAGTTAACAGATGTTCCATTTCATATAGACGTATTTAATTCGTCCCAAATAACCCAACCTACTAAGGTATTATAATACATTCCCAATCATTTGGTATAATATAACTATAACTTTACTGTAAGTATATTAAACATATCAGTATTATAGCTATTTAATCCAATCATAAATGCATGTATTGATATACGTTTGGTATATGATCGTTGTAATGCTGTTAACCAGTGCCTGAAATGGATTATAGACTAAGTGGCTAATCTCCGTGAACGATGCGATCCAATATCTCTCCCCGCCACCGCGCCGCAACCAGAAATCAAATTAGTAACCAGATGTTTATCTAAGATATTGTCAATATTGATCATTTCTGCAGAAACTTCCATTGTTATGTTTCAAGTTATATACGTTCTTATAAGAATTATTTGATTAACGTTGACAAAAGAATGTGACAACAAACCAGGTGAAATGGCGAGATAATATTAATAGGAAGAACTTACATAAAATATAAAATAGAAACCATTATTTTTAATTAAAGTAAATGTAACCATTTTATAATTGATCCTGTGTCGAGGGTCCGGAAACATACACAATGACAAGGACAATCACACCCAGAAAACATGCCTTTATGTTCAATACAACCATCTGCTCCACGCGGGAATCTAACCCCCGATCTGTGGCGCTTAAGGCAGAGTCGCTGCCCCTGCGCCACAACATCGTATATTATTTCAACTTCATGTAAAATTTAAACGGCTAAAACTCACGTTGAATCGGTTTAGGTACTGACTAGTTTCGGTCCCATCGTAGGTCCTTCATCAGGGTAAGTGGGCTACGGTCGTGACCCATCTCGTAGCCCACTGACCTATCTCGACGAGAATTGGTTCCGGATGTCTAAACTATTATTACAAACCTTTTCTCCATTCTATTGATTACCAATACCCCTGCGACGCTGCGAGTACAACGGTTTATTTTTTATTTATTTTTTTATGTTAAAAGTTGGCAAATAAGCATACGGCCCACCTGATGATGATGGTAAGTGGTCACCGTAGCCTATGAGCGCTTGCAGCACCATTAGTAGGTGCCACTCACGCGTTGCCAACCTCGAGATATTGGTTCTTGAATCTCCTTTGCCCAGTAATTTCAATAGCGTATAGTGCCCTTCAAACCGGAACACAGTAACGAATAAGCACTACTATTTGGCGGCAGAATATTTGACACTGGGGTGGTACCTACCTAGGCGGCCTCTTGCAACAAAAGACCTACCACCAGTATATATTGAATATGATACGATAATAAATACTAGCTGCGCCCACTCGTGGCTCCGCTCGTGTGGTACCAATATTTCTTTGCTGCACGGAACCTTAATTTTTTCTATAATAAACGTAGCCTAAGTTACTTTTTATAACATCATCTATTTGCCATTTTGTGAAAGTTCCGTCAAAATCGGTCCAGCCGTTTCAGAGATTAGCCGCAACAAATAGACAAAAATTTTAAAAATAGATTTTTATGGAAGTTCCGTATTTATGTACTTTCAAGCATTTATTGAAAAGCTGTTAATTTGAAATTATAAACAGACACTTCAACTTCAACTTTATTTATTTGTATAGATAATTCAGTCAGAATATCCATACCTAATAATTAAATGTCAACAGCTAACACGTAATTTATATGTTAATTATAAGTTGGATTGAATAAACAGAACTTTACTTGAGAAAGGGTTTTATACCACTAACCAAAACCGAACTACAAATCCGCTTAGAATCAATATTATCAAACATCCTATTTCTATTTCTGCTTGTATATTCGGTAAGTTTCAGAAGTGCAGTGAACCGCGAGAATGAGAGATAAGCTATTTTGAACCTTACTCTAATAAACATACATGTGAACAGGTTTAACATTGTATATAATCTATTGGGAGGTCCCTTCCTCTAATGTTGGCTTAGGATCGTAGCTATTTCAGACCCTTCGTAAGTATTTGTTTGCTTTCTAAAAAAATATTTGGTCAGCCCTTTTAAAAGTTTATTGTGTGAAATATTTGACTAATTTTAAATATTCGTAGACAACTCTATCGACATTATTTGATTATTATGAAACATTTGTCACTTTCTCTTAAATCGGTAATTAATTGAAGGATTAATAACTTTCCAAGTAATTAATCGCTTCAAATGTAGCCTACAATTCTTTTTAAATATCTATCTATATAAAAAAAACTATAAAACTGCGCTATAACTCTTGTTATGGCGTAATCTGAGCTAGTTATACACATTCCAGAAAAAGAAAAACAAGTTGTATAAAATAACGAAATTATAAGCAATGATGACTTCAACTTTAAGGCGCGGACCCACCGCTGCGCACGGAGAGGCTACGCACGTGTTTCTAGCTTTACTTTGCAAGAAAATGTATGCGATGTGTGGATATGTGCAATGCAACCCACAAAGACGCTACGAAGGTATTGCCATCATTGCTACACGCGTAGTATGCTCAAATATGTCGTCCATGCAGCTCAGGCCGTCAACGTTACGCACGCAGAAAACGAATGCGAGCTTGTTTTATTTTTTATTGTACACAAAAATTAAAAAAAAAAACATAACACACACATGAACAAATTTAAATTTGCACAAAAGGCGGTCTTATCGCTTAGAAGCGATCTCTTCCAGACAACCTTAGGGATAGGAGATCCCATGAAATGGTGGGCGGTGTTGATATAAAATAAACAGTTATATATAAGCAGCTTAGTTTTAGTGCGAGAGGTGAGATGGACGGGAAAGCTGTTAATATTCAGTTACAACGTAGACCCACGTTGTAAAACAAACGAACCCATGCAACTAACATGCGTAACGAGGCCACGGCTGTGGGCAGCAGTGCAACTGCGCCATTTTTTCAAAGATAAATTAACTGTCAAATCTGAACACGGCTCAAATCACATTATGTTATTTGAATTACACTCGTTAGCCCTATTTACGTACTCACATTACACGTAGGATGAATATAAATTGTTATTCGTCGTCCGTATTTATATTTTAACATGATGAAAATATTTTATGCATATCAACCGCATATTTTTATTAAATTTGTCACGTTTTAAATCAACTCGAGTGAAATACGAGCGGACATGTTTACTATAGTAATAATTACTTCCATACTGATATTAACGAGATATTTTCATGTTTATACAATTTGTTTTGATTGGGTTATTTTCAATGGTTTGGTTTTTTATTTAATTCATTTTTATTTATTTGAGCAACTGTTTTATATTAAAACAGTACACAGTAAACAGATTTCTATTGATTTCTTCCGTTTTTATCTATCCAAATTAATAAAATTGAAGTGTCTTTTTGTCATTATATAAATTAACAGCTTTTCACTAAATGAACACGAAAGTATTTATTTATTTTATTTTTATTTATTTTTTATTTGGGAAACATACAGTTATACAATAATACTTAAATGCAATAAAACAATAAAATAGTTCACAAACCAATAAAGTTTCCACTGATAAATATGACAAACAAGAAGCAGATCGAAAGACTAACAAGAAAAGGAAGTCACAAAAAATTAAAATATTAACAATGATTATAAATCTATTGCAAAAATACAAAAATATACAGAAAAAAATTATTAATTCAGTTTAAATATGTACAATATTAAATTAAAAAAAAAATGTCAGTCTGTCTTTTTGTTCCGGCTAATCTTTTTAACGATTGGACCGATTTTAACGAGACTTTTACCGGGAGATAGCTGATGTTATAAGGAAAACTAAAACTTTATTTTAAGAATAAGGGTTCCGTGCAATAATAAATCTATACACCGCGTGAGTGGGGCGACAGGCACTGCTAGTTAGATAAACATATCTCAAAAAACCCTTTTCGGTATTTTATCGGTTTAGCATGGACTAAATGAATTAGGAAATTAGGATGAACGAGGGACTGTTGGATTTCTCTTAATCCTTTTAAAGGCTGTAACCTATTTACACAAGCACATTATATTAATAAAATGTTCTCGTGTACGCTCACGGATTTTACAAATAATTATAAAAGATAGCACACGTCTTAATACACCGGCTTACATGCTATTATTCTATGTCTCTAACTCGTTCAAGAACATTTATTTTACTTAATCATCGTTATTTTGTCCTTTAAATTAAATACTACTTTTACGTAAGTAAATTATTTGTAATTAACGTAATTATCTCTAATGAATTATTGTCTTCACAAGTAAGTCACATAATAAAGTTTATAAATATACCCAATTAAGTCTATAATCTTCTTATAATGAAATAATTATAATTAAGCAAAAGCCCTCATTAATTGCCTCATCAACGTACCGTAACAACTTAAGACAGAATCAGAAGTTACCTATTATTAAGTGTCCAAGTAATAAGATATATATACGATAAGACAGGATAAGAAATAGGGGATGAAGGTTTCCATGACAGTCAGTTACGTTTGATGCTACATATATGGAAGAAAATGATATTTCGGTATTGCTTATATTGCGTAGGTGAAACATAGGTGAAAAGTATGAATGAAGGTTTATAAGCCTAAATTATATTTTTTTATACATTGTTGAACTCTTTGTCGATACCATAATGAATTAAAAAAATCATAGTTTTTCTAGTGGTGGTAGGTCACTGATGGTAGGTAGGTCTTTTGTTGCAAGAGGTCGATTAGGTAGAAACCACCGCAGTGTTAAATATTCTGCCGCCAAATAGTGGTCCTTAGGCATTACTGTGTTCCGGTTTGAAGGGCACTGGAGGCTAGTGAAATTACCAGGCAGAGGAGATTTAAGAACTTATATCTCGAGGTTTACAACGCGTGAGTGGCACCTACTAATGGTGCTGCAAGGCTACGGCAACCATTTACCATCCGGTGGGCCGTATGCTTGTTTGTCAACTTGTAACATAAAAAAAATGTTTTAATCATTGAACTTATTTTAGATTATCAGTTTTGTATCCGATTCATTCAAATGAACTCTAGCTAATAAAATACTTTACATTAGGTTTTCTGAAGATGGGCAAAATCTATACTTTTATATATTATTATATATAAATATATTTTTATATAGTATAAAGCACCGTTGAGGTTTTAGTTTTTTACAATGGGGCATGATGTTAGTAACACAAGGTGCGCCTAAAGGTAAATAGGTAGGTGCGTGGTCTTTGATTGCATGGAAACGTCGGTAGCACAAACGTGTTATCAACCTTTTGTTTATGATGATATGATGCTGTGTTGACAGCGTTGGGAACAAAGATTTATCCATTGCACGACTAAGGTTATCGTTTGATGAAATATCAGTGGGCACGGCAGCGTCAAGTCGAGCAATCCTTATCTCGAAACAACACGGCTCTTTTGATAATTTTGTAACTTCGTTGCTTACGAAACTACGAAATAACTACGAACTACGAATAACTACGAAATATGAATTTTTAATCATCAAGACAACACTAAAACTGGCTGTTATGCAAATACAATATAGTTCGACTATATAGCTAATCAAAGTTAATAATTAATTTAAAAAATGGATTTTGTTAGAATTCAGCCTATACAGGAAGGAAAAATTAAAATTTCTAAATAGAACAAAATAATAATGATGACCTACAAAAAGATATGATAAAATTGGCAACTGTACGGTAACATATTCTACTCATTGAAATACTTTACTGTCATGAAATTGCAAAGGTTCAGTCGTTATTTTCATGAGATCTCAAAACTCTTTGTCGTAGAAGAACTGTGTTGCTGCGAAACTTGGAATTTTAATATTTTATGTTTTAATAGGATTGTAATCATTTCAATCGAATAATAATAATAATAATAATGTCAAAGGTTAGTTAAAGGTAGATTTAAAAATCAATAAAACACATAAATTAATCCGCCGTCTATCACTTGTTAGAATTAAATAAAAGTTACGATATATTTTTTGGATTAATATTTTACCAAATACTTGAATGTGATTGAAAGCAAATAGGCTAAAAATGAGGTTATATTTTCAGACTCGTTACCGAGGGACAGGAACGCTTCATTCCTGCCAGTCATCAAAGTAATTTAACCGGGAAAGGAAAATGTGTTTTTAGTTACATTATTATTTGTCATTTTTTGTTGCTGCGACGAAGCGTAATTTTAATTCGGAGACACACTCGTATTATATAATATCGATACCTCAGGGCTCTATAGGCGTTAACAAGCAAGAACATAAATGGTTGTTTGTTATGAGGTGTCAAAGGAAATTCTTCTAACAATTACTTCTGATATACAATTACTTATTTACTGAGGTTCTCCCAGAGAATTACATTATCTAGTTTTGAAGAGGTTCCTAAAAGATATGCAATACGCATGTGACACTTCCAATGCTACAAGCGTCCTTAGACGACTATACCATACCATGCAATTGATAATAGCATTACAGAAGACAAATAAAATAACTTTAGGAGTAATAGAGCTAAGAGCCACCATTTTCCTTCGGGTATTACACCAGTAGGTACTTTATGTTAATAAATTTAGTAAAAACTTTTATACTTTTTACATTAATGCTATGATATTTCGTAAACTTACTGCTTAAATCTTAGGGTCCCCATAGGATCCATCGGATGGTAGGCAGTCATCGCTGTCTATGGCTGCATGTGCGTGCAACTACCTTTCAAATATTTAAATAAGTTTTCCTTAACTAGGTATTACATATGGACGCAAATAAGCAATACCATGTCAACCCACAAAATTGAAAAAACTGAGTTATATATGCAGAAGTGTTGGTAAATGGCTGAAGAAAATTTTTCTTTAATATTTGTAGGGTTTTAAGCTTTAAAACTTCCAAAAGCCATTTTTATTCATGCAATTTATGTATTATGTTAAACGTTTTGGGTTATATTATATACGAAATATGCAGTTTGTATATTTTGGGAAAATAAGTAAAATAACTTACATAAATCTGAAATTGCCAAAAACTTGACCAATACATTAAAAAAATCGTATAAAGCAAGTTGTTCAAAATTTTCAAACGCGTTTTTCTCGAAATGACATTCTTGTGGGTTGACATTGTATTGCTTATTTGCGTCCATATACTTTACTATATTGTACTTAAATAAGTAAATTAGTATACAATACCTTTACTATGGAGACCTCATTTTGTAGTCCAATAATAATTAATCGCAGAAATATGTTCTATAAACTTTCGCACTTAAGAATCCTAATAAAATACCCACAAAAAGGTAGTAGATCCTTAAATAATCAAACTCGACTTCAGCTGATGATAAATAATTATTGTCGCAGTACATAGCTTTAGCTGCAAACTAATTGTAACCTATTAATTATATTTTGTAAGTATTAAAAATCGTTGCTGGTTTTGGCATGAATGAATGAGGTTTGACCGGGAAATGTTCACGGAAATTCGTTCACGGTTCCGATTGCTAATTGGAAATGTTTGTATTGAAAATACAAGCATACATTCCGATCAGGGTGGTTGATCTGGTAACTAAACTAACTATAAATAAATAAACGCTATACACTCGATGGCCCCCATTAGGATAGTTATATCCTGTGTCGGGAGTCCGGAAACTTACACAATGACAAAGACTAACACAACAGGACCGGAAAACATGCCTGTATGGTCAATACAAACATCAGCTCCGAGCAGCAATCGAACCCGCAATCTGTGGCGTTTAAGGCGTTCGCTACCGCTACGTCACAAGGTACTATCCTATTGATACTTTGAGTGTGTAATGTTTATTTATTTGTATTAAGATTCCTTTTAGTTCCGTGAGCAGCATCGGAGGCCAAATCCATGTCCCTTCTGACCCCTTCTTTTGCTTCTAAATACCGCAGATGGACTACTCTCTCTACTGGTTCTCGTACCCTTAATGGTATTGAAAAGAGAACTAATACTGGCTTAATACTGTGAAATAAAAACAGCAAACGTGTAGCTCAAACCAATTTCACTATCGTATTACCCCATAAGTTCTCCGAAATTGGAATTCATGATTTAAATAAATTCCGAATATGGGCGATGAAAGTAATAAAGGTAAAAGGGTCAATAGAGGTGCAAAGTTAGCGGAAAAATGCTATTTTTTCCAATTACACTTTGATATTGCTTTCATTTTTGTTTTCTGTTTTTCAATGTACACATTTTATTTCGCTTTGAATACATTTAGGAATTTGTTTAGAATTGTTGCTGTGCAATTGAAAAAAGTTATTTTTGAAAAAACTATTAAATTGGCAAGCATTGAAAAGATTATATCTATATATACCAAAGGAAGTGACTTAATTATAAACCTAACCCTAAAAAACGTAAACGCGCACCAAGAAAATATTTTTCGAATTACAACCCTAAAGAAGGTAAAAAGGGTTGAAAGTTTGATTTTTAAAACTAGAACCGTAAGGCTGTCATTCGGTAAAAAATAAGAAACACGTATTTTAACATTTTCTAAAATTCCGCCCCTGACAGGTTGAAATGGGGCTTTAAAGTTTGTATTAAATTCGTTATTCAAGTGGGCGAAGCCGCTGGCAAAAGCTAGTATTAATATAATTTATAAAAGTATATCTTACTATCATAATTTTTTGATCTTATTGACTTGCTAATTTTCTTTTAGAAGTCAGCATAATATTCGTCCGTATTGGCGTAGTAGTATTGATCTTTTAACGCCAACGATTGCGGGTTGACTCTCTCTCGAAGCAAATGTTATTTTGACGATAAAAATCTTTTCAGTTTGGGTATTTTCCTTATGGATCTTTTCACCGTGGAAATAGTGAACTTTAAATTCTTGCTTAATGGGTTTCGAAGGTAGATGGCAATTGCTCTACGAGCATGTAACAAGTAGTAACCCGTCAAATATCTTTAGAAAATAGTTGGTAACAATGTCAGGTAGTTAAATAAAATAACCCAAAATATGTTGCAGAATCTGCTAGATTAGAATCTGCGTGGTTGGTGTTATTATCTACCATGAAAATTTTATCAATCAGTACGTCAGTCGGCATAAGTCTTTGCCTCGAAAAACGAATGTCCATTATCCCTCGAAGAAAAACGCACCATAATAGACATGACAAATGTCAAAACCCGACAGCTTTACTATATACCGCAGAACTGTTTAGTCTATAATGTAACATGGTATTAAAAATAAATAAATCAAACTCTACCATATACGTATACAAATTTTACAGTATTTCATTTATTATAATTATGTTTTTAATATTATTTTTAATAATTCTGATTTGCTAAAATTAATATGACATAACTCTCGTAAATATGCAATTACATTAAAGCTTAAACATTGATCATTCAGATACAATAGAAAGACTATTTTGATATGCGAGAATGGGTTTTTAATATAACGTAAGTAATCCCTCATAAAATGATCAAAGGTCAAGTTAATATTCATTGAAGAACAATGTAATTGAAATAATATTTTAAATTTTAAAACATTTAAGTTAAAAGCGAATTTTATTTAATCCAATATCCTTTGTGAAATATTTCGTAACGAATCAAAATTCCGTCGATCTAACGGTTTGTGAAATTCATGCGGGCGAATCCGTTTTGGATGCATAAACTCGTTTCCATGTTGTCGGTAAAGAGGTTAATGCACGGCTAGGAAGCCTTGATTTTGCGGTACGCATTGGCTATTGGAAAATCGCCAACATCAAAGTTCCTAACCTATGTAAAGTATTACACGATAGTAATGCCTATAGTTATATATACACTATATGCTTATCAATTTTCTTTGAAATTTCTATTTTTTTATGTTACTAAGATGACAAGCAAGCATATGACTCGCCTGATTGTAAGGGGTTGCCGTAGCCTATGAGCACTTGC
The DNA here is from genome assembly GCA_023373885.1 of Hestina assimilis. Taxonomy (NCBI): domain Eukaryota; kingdom Metazoa; phylum Arthropoda; class Insecta; order Lepidoptera; family Nymphalidae; genus Hestina; species Hestina assimilis. The sequence goes on along the minus strand of CM041747.1, from coordinate 7,423,327 downwards.
AACACCATTAGTAGATGCCACTCACGCGCCAACCTCGAGATATTAGTTCTTAAATCTCATTTGCCCAGTAATTTCATTATAAAAATTACTAAGAATCAGTGCACTTCAAACCTGAACACAGTAATGCCAAAGAGACAACTACTTTGTAGTAGAATATTTGACACTGCGGTGGTACCTACCTAGCCGGCCCCTTGCAACAAAAGACCTGAATCTCTGCTGTGACCTTCTCGAGCCTATAAAATTCTGTGATTAATAATCTATGTATATTGAATGCGAATATTATTTTATTCATACCACACATTTAAATAATAAATAAATATCTATAACGTTATAGGCATTATTTTATATATTTGGTAAAGGACGGAGACTATAGGTAAAGAATGCGAAATTTGGATATAGGATAACAGTTCATCAATTACAATATTACACGAATTACACTTAACGGCGGTCATATTAAAATTTTCAAACACAAAAGACTGGAATTTTGTATAAAATTTCAATAAAATATTATTTAATTTATTTGACAACAGTGACAACACAGCTGTCATTTCAAAATAATAACTAACCAATTGAAAACCAATGGGTCAGGTATAGTAAAATATTCGATGTCAAGTACACTCGAACGGTGGTAGTTAGATATTAAATGTTGGTTAATTATCAGTACATTTCTATAAATAGTCACGCCGCGAAGTATCTGGGCGCATTTCTAACGGTTGCGTCTTGGTGTACGGACCGTCGGTTCCTCTCTTGATTGGCATTCTTTTGGCATTATAGTGGTATACCGCCCAAGGTAGTGTAAGCTTAGGCATCCAGCACTCGCACTCACCTAATGAAACGATCAAATGGCTTCACGTCGATATTTTTTACAAGGGTACTACTTCATGAGGCCAATGCACTTATGCAGAGAATAGCAAGGCTTCACTAAGTACAAAAATTGTATTTGTACATAGAGTAATACAATCATAGTTTAAGTAATTATTTTTCTTTTTTTTTTTTTAATGAAAAAAATAAAATCATTTATTTTGAGTTTGAGTTAAAGCTTGAGTGTAGGGGTCATGTTAGGGTATATAAGCATATATGATGTCCCACTATGGCGATGAGGGTTCTGCTGAGTTTAGTGGGTATTGCCGCTACAGGCAGCAGAGTCCCACACTACCACTGCCTAGTGTACTTCACGAGTACACTACGTGCAGTGGTGTGCGTAAATGCATTTTACAGCGAAAACAAAAAAGAATGCTCTATAAGCATTAACAGTAATTGTATAGCTGAGTTATTGAGGTTTCAATTTTAAATGTACAAAGGATTTAACTTGGATATAACTTTATTGGGACGAATTAATCACTACGAACAAATCTATTTAACTAGGTCGATTGATTTATCGTACGTGCCTATAATTCAGGTCTATGTACTACCAATTTAGGTCTTATCTTATTAGGCAATGTTGAACGTTTTATATAGTATAATGTCCATAATTTTTTATAATAAATTTATGAGTATTTTGTTAAAGAATTTTATACTTAAATATTAAAAAAATATCCTAAATCAGATTAATCTGCGAGTACCGATATGAAAATTTTAATCCAAAATCATTTGACGCTTTGTGATATAAACCCAGTCAGGCGAAAGGTATATTTTGTACATTAAAGTTGATATATGGTTCCTAATCGGTATTTCAGGTATATATTTTAGCTTTTTAATATTAATAAAAAACTTTGATCTAACATGCATGTTCGAGTCCAAATTCTAAGAGTTTAAACATTTTCTAAAATTACTATAGTAATTAAGTGCGCATAAAGATATATAATTTATCAAAATAATGCTAAGGGATGATTAATAAAAAAAAAAAAAAATCATTTATTTCAAGTAACAGTGACTCATTTGGTATTTACTGTACAAATAAGGTATAAATATATATTAATGGAGTTTATAGAGAGCTTTAAAATGCTTCAAATATATATTATAATAATTGTTCACGCAAGTTTCCTCACGAAATAGATTTTTGTAAAAATTGAATGACGTAAGAGTTGACGTAAGAGTTAAAGAAGTTTTTAAGAACTCCTTGAAACTAAAAATTAAAAAAAGAAAATAATAGTTTAAAGAATAAAGAATATTGTAGATAAGAAAAAAATATATTATTAATAACAATATAAAATATATTATTAATAATAGACTGGGGTGCTTTTTAAGACATTATCGAAATGATAAACCTGCTGACACCATGTATTTTCAAACAATTATTCGTACTGATTTAAACTACATAATGAATTAAAGTAATTATGCACATTTATAATCTGACTATTTACAATATTTTAAAAACAGGTTAATAAATTAATTTTTAGAAGTTCATGTTACCAAGACAAATTAAAAACTCTATTATTTTCTATAATACTCGTATTATATGGTATTATGATTTCCTTTTACGCAATGCTTTAAGCAAAAATATAATTATTATGTTCTTAAAAATTATGTTCCCAGATTCTTAACTCAACTACTACTCAGAATGCACTAATTTCCCAACGTATCAAATTTCTTAACATAAAGAAAAATGCTTTTTTTCTTTCTTAATTTCGATGAAGGATCACTGCTATAGGTATATTTTTGTTAATTATTTTCATGAGAAAAATCCAATTAAGGCACTGAAAAGCAGAAAAAAATACACAAAAAGCCTTTCTACCGAAAGAAAAAAAACGTTATAAATTCGGATAATTCAAATAAATTATACGAAAATTGGTTTTGTAGCTTCAGGTCACCCCTGTCAGATAGCCAATTTGCCTTTGTAAAACATCGCACAAAAATGGGTACGGGCCACTGTTTGTTTTACATTTTCAATCAGAATGTACGATGCGAAATACAAATTACCCTCCATTATTGTTTTATGAAGCTATTGATTTAAATTACAATGTGAGAGGTCGTTCGCTAATTATTTTCCACATTGTTCCGGCTTAATATGATATGTTTTCTGTCATTGAATTTATACTTAAATTTACCGTTTTTGGTGTCACCCTAAAATTAATATTAATTAACTGGTATTGATTTTAGGCCTTTTATTGTAAGATGCCCGCTAGATAGGTACCACCGCAGTGTCAGTTATTCTACCGCAAAATAGTATAGTTTGTTTCGGTTTGAAGGACACTGTAGCTAGTGAAGTTACTGGGCAAAGAACATTTAAGAACCAACATCTCGAGGTTGACAAAGCATGTAGGTTACGACAACCGCTTAGCATCAGGTATATCAGATTGCCAAATTAGTTACAAAAACAATATTATAATCAAATGCTTTCTATGCTCCGTTTAATAATTAACCTATATTAAATTTTGCATATAAACAAGAGTCCTTTATACATACTATAATTCAATTTGTAAACAATAACCCTTCCAAGCAATTTGACAATACATAATAATTACTTCAATTGATTTAACCACAATTCTATTAAAACGTTACTCATAAATGGGTTATTAACGAAGTTTATTGTAATGAAAAACTATAATATAACATAATAGACATATTATATAAATATTTTTTCTTTAAATAAAGTTATTACATAACCTTAATTGTATTTGACTACGTTGTGGCACAGCGGTAGCGAACCTGCCTTAAGTGCCACAGATCTCGTATTCGATTACCGCTCGGAGCAGATGTTTGTATTAACCATACAGGTATGTTTTCCGGTCTTAGTGTTTGTCCATGCCGATGTGTATGTTTCTGGACCCACGACACGGGATATGACTATCCTAATGGGGGCCGTTGAGTGTGTTGCGTTTATTATTATTAAGACTAAACTTCTCTGTAAAATCTAAAATTTCATCGCTACATTTAGAAAGTATGCAAAATATCCACAAAACTAATTTTTCAACAAAGGCTTAGGCAAAACAAAATCCAATTCAGTAACGCAATTTACGAAAGGAAACGTTCAAATTTATTAGTTGAGAATTGTCTACATAAATTCCGACCTTCGTTTCGGAGAACCGGCGATATCGTAAGACGGCTTACCCTAAGTACGAAAGGGTGGTTGTGTGAGAATTTTTTCGTCGCCAAATCCCCCCTCTATTTCTACCCACCACATGCCTGTTTTACGAGCGTCGTTACTCTGATTTCACTTGCTAATCTTTCTGGCCGGAATCCTATTTAGTTTTCTGAGAAATTTAAAGATGTTTTTTTCTTAACCACTTTCTTTATTATTCCAGGGTATGTACTATATGTATTAGAATAATTATTTTTAATTGACTGATAGATATAATGAGATATAAGGAAATATCATGAGATGAAATGAAACTTTTAAGTAATCCTGTTAATATAACTTCATTTATTACGATTGAAGTCTGGATATTATTTGTTTTCTCCGATACGCCTGTGATACATGAAGTATGACATGCACGTTTCCAACCCCAAGGAATAGGAGGAAAGGGATGAGAAGAAAAAGTGGAAGGGAACAGAGGGGTGGGAAATTGGGCGTCTAGCGTTCTCATTCATCCCACGAAACGCAACAGTAGGTACTGTTACTTTACACCGATTTTCTGTGAGAGGTAGTACATCCCGGTGAAGCTCATTTGTGCTGAAAAGAGCATGACTCTACTACAAGGTGACCGAATAAATAGAAAACGTAGAATGTAACCTAAGGTCACCTTGTGTTCAAATCCAGACAAGGACATCTAAATGAGATCTTAAATACAAGATTATGTCATAAGATATCTCTTTGAGGCTTAAACTATAATAGAATATTGATGTTATTCACATGTTTATTATTTTCTTTTATGTATCTGTATAAATTAAGTAAGTAAAGATCAAATAACTAACATTTCGCACTTAGAACCTAATTGTGCATCAAAATACTACGTATATATTCATTGTGCATCAAAATATTTGACGACGTTGTGGCGCAACGGTAGCGAACCTGCCTTAAACGCCACAGGTCGCGGGTTCGATTCCCGCTCGAAGCATAATATGTTTGTATTGTCCATGCAAGCATACTTTCCGGTCTGGGTGTGTTTGTCCTTGTCATTGTGAATGTTTCCGGACCCCCGACACAGGATATTACTATCCTAATGGGGGCCGTTGAGTGTGCAGCGTTTATTTATATAGATATGTGAGCCGTAACACAGATGCACATCAATCATAACATCAAATTATTTACTACATATGATGAGTATCGTAGCAGTTGCTAAACTAATAGTGAAAAATATTAATTAAATAAGTGTAAATCCAACCATTTGATTTGCCTGAAACGTTTAGTCAACCAATTAAAAATCACCGAAAAACCCAGCGGTAAAACTAAAATTAAACCAAATACATATTTACAAAGCGCACACTCATAATATTTACATTTTTCACATATTTCATGGAGGTATGCACCTACATCATTAAATTTTCGCATCACGGCTGAATGCAACGCAATCTAGTTACGATGGCATAATTAAAAAAAAGATTTTTAATCTGCGAAGCGGAACGCTTGTTGGAGAGACGCAATATGGTTGAGATGCAAAATGAAATTAATTACGTAGCAATTGTAACAATAGCTTTTAAATAATGACGATTTATGTACGAGTGACTTCTTTATTAAATTTTATATTTGTAACGAATTTTTCGATTGTTCTAGAAAAGTTATTGCCCTGTCTTTTGTTTGCAAAAGGCCGGCTAGGTAGGTACCACCACAGTGTCAAATATTCTGCCGCCAAATAGTAGTGCTTAAGCACTACTGTGTTCCGGTTTGGAGGGCACTGTATGCTAGTGAAATTACTGGGCAGAAGAGATTTAAGAACTAATATCTCGAGTTTGGCAACGCGTGAGTGGCACCTAGTAATGGTGGTGCAAGCGCTCATAGGCTACGGCAACCACTTACCATCAGGTGGCACCGTATGCTTGTTTGCCAACTTATAATATAAAAAAATGTAAAAACAATATATTTTTGTTAGAAACTAGTCTTCTTCGTTCTAGCATTATTCCCGGCTCTATAAGAATATTTAGCGAAGGTCTGCTTATTACTCTTGTTCAATTTGACAGGTTATTTTTACAAAAATCCTCCGTAAGCTGACCTCCACAACCCAAAAGGCGAACCAGTAGCTCATTGAATAAGAGCAATTTACTTATCAATTGTAATTAATATCAGATGTTATATGATAACAACCGAGACCGACAGCTTAGCGCCCCGACTGAAACAGACATTTGTAAGGTCAATGCAAACATCTGCACGAGCGAGAATTGAAACCGCAACCGTCGAGGCTAAAAGCATACCCGCTACCCATATCACCACAACGGCGTCATTTTATGGAAACTAGTATACGTTTGTAATGGAACCACCATATATATAATATACCCAATATTATATTTACGAAAATTTATTTTGTAGATTAGTATAAAAATTAACGAAATTGGCGAACTTTAGCTCATAGTTTCTACAGAGACAGCGCAAAACGCTTTCATTTAATTCGAGAATATTATTCTGGTAAGTAAATGACATACTTACATGGACATTTATTCTACAATATCATCAAAAACTACTTTTCCATTTAGAGAGTACGACGCTGTGGCGCAGTGGTAGCGAACCTGCCTTAAGCGCCACAGGTCGCGGGTTCGATTCCCGCTCGAAGAAGACATTTGTATTGGCCATAGAGGCATGTTTTCCGGTCTGGGTGTGTTTGTCCTTATATTGTGTATGTTTTTGGATCCTCGACACAGGATATCACTATCACTAATGAGGGCCGTTGAGTGTGTAGCGTTAATTAAAAAAAAAATTAAAACAGTTAATCTTTATTCATTTAGAGGCTTTTAGCTACTAAACTATGTCAGCCCCATCATAACTAACACTTTTTTTTATTTTTGCTGAGAAATGCATTTACGTACACCAATGCAAGTTATGTACTCGTCAAGTACAATAGGCATTGGTAGTTTGGGACTCGGCCGCCTGTTAATCTAACTGGAATACCTACTAAAACTCAGCGGAACCCTCATCATAGGGTCACTTGCGCAAACAACCATGACGATCCGGCAGATCATAACTTATACTTATATGATCAAACTCAACTAAAGATTGTTTCTTGAATTTAAAACTTTGCCTACAAACTAAATAAGAAGTCTACAATTAGCTAAAAACTAAATCCATGTCTCATTTATTGAGTTTTAATTGCATAACTAAGTCAGTTCTAATATAATTGAACCGAACACATTCCATCAACAAATGTTTGCAATCCTCACATAAGCCACAAATTTTAGCTAAGATGATTAATGAATACGTTATTTATGAAAAATGGCAACAACTTTTTCGTTGTGTTTATGACTTAAGAGAAAAACAATGTTAAAATAATATGACACACCGTACAATGAACATCACAATACTGTATGTTTATGAGCCAATCAAACCAACAGGACGTGTATAAAACACAGTCGTTCACGTAAATTGTGGTTCATATACACGTAGTTAATGTCAGGTTGTAAAGTAAATGGCAGACATGAGACGCGTATTTATGTATGTGTTACGTTATTATCTTTGTGCTGCCTAAATAATCGTTAATATTTCTCTTAATAAATTTCACTGTGTGTATTTATATGTCCTTTCATTGAATCTATATCCATGACTTCCTAAGCCGTAGCTCGGTATCGTAGAAGGCATCCTTAGTATAAAGTCATCTCATCTCATCGTTCAAATAATTCAACAAGTCTTGTCTATTTTAAAGGTTCTTCTTCTTATCGAGTTTAGCAGCCAACCTAGTGTCAGAGTGGTTCAGGTCGCCCGTATAGGCCTCTAACTTGACTTATCGAATATTATCAAATTGATAACAACCGGGGCCGACTTTTTACGTACCCGCCGAAGCACGGAACGCTGTTGATATATCACTATGCGATCACCCATCTAGTGACTGACCGCGCCTAAAGTTGCTTAGCCTTGCGATCGTTTACCGATCATTAAGCGCAACCGGCCATGAGCGTCTTTTAAAGATACTTAAAGATGACACACAACATTTCAGAAAAAAAAAAGAATTAACTTTATTTATTTTGTGTTCTTAATATTGAGTTAAGCATCTCCAATATCTACGTTTTAATCTTTAGTAAGTTCACTCAAACTTACTACCGTAAAGTTTTAAGATACACTTCGCTATAACATCCACTCGATGGTTCCTAAGAATCCTTTAGCGGATTTCGGAGCGATTTAATTTTTATGAAAGAGGATTCCGAGTGATTATTAATCGTACTCTGTTAAACCTTGATTATTCACTATTAGCTAACTTTCGGTTCTGTTTATTAGGCACCTTTAACTTTTTATTTCAAGCCACAATATTAGAATTTGCCTTTTAGTTTATTTCTACAATTTATTTCTGGTTATCTCAAAATTATGATAATGTTTTTGAGTGCTTAAACGAGTATGTGTTTGTAATCATTAACATAATATATCCATTTCTTTGGCACGCTCTATAGCCTGGCTCTGTAAATGACTTGGTGGATTTCAAGAAATCATTTATTCAATCATAGTCGTTAAATTTCTCTTATTCGTGGGATCAAAACAGCTTATAAAATGAATATTGTATAGCTGTTTAATAACTATTAATAATAATTTATAATGTTGGATTTTCATATAGATTAATATATTTTTTTTAAAGAATATTAGCAATGCTTTTTTTTTTCAAGGCATTATTACTATTATTCCTATTGCCCCTCCAAATAAGCTCGAAGCGTGGGCTAGGAGTGGGTACGAGATTGATTGAATATATTCCAGTAAATGTTTTATTTATTGAGGTTTATAACAAATATTGGTTTTATATTATGAAAAAAAATGTGACCAAATTAGCTAGCAAGCATACGACCCACCTGGTAAGCGGTTGTCGTAGCCTATCAGCGCTTGAAACATCATACATTTGTAGGTGTCATTCACACGATGCCAAACTCGAGATATCAGTTCTTAAATCTCCTTTTACAAATCAAACCAAAACACAGTATACTGATTTACGGTAGAAGAACTGACACTGCGGTGGTACCTACCGAGCCGGCCACTTGCAATAAAAGACCTACCAGTATATTATGGACTGCTTGTTGAAAATCAATTGCCGTTGCGTATGTCTTTAAGTTACACCAGAGTCGTCATTGTACCTTAATGCTGGGGATTCATTTCAAACGAGGCGTGAAGAGGCATCTTGTGGGTAGGCAGGGCAAGGGTGGCTAACACGGTTGCATTACGCAACCCTGTTAGCCGTTTTCGCGTTTGGACTTTATTTCGACTTACCATCAGGTGGAGTAGAGTCATCTGCCCTACTTTCCAAATAAAAAAAATTAAAAAAAAAAAAGAAATAGGGAGGAAGACAAAAGTTCAAATTCATTGGATGAAATTAAAATTGCAAAAATATTACAAAGTACTACAGGGTTATACCGAAAACAGCAGCACTCCAATGATATCTCAAAATATTAAGTCGCGATTAGTGAAATCATGCCAACGCTTTAGATTTGTTAAATATCGACAAAAAGTCAAAATTATATTGGCACAACCATCGAGATACATTGTTATACGAAAATATTTGAACCTAAAATCTTATTGTACGTCCAGCTTTAATCTGAAGAAGAGACTGTCGGCGTTATTATTAAAAAGATCATTATACGAGATCGAAATTGGGACCACGCCAAATGCTATACCGAACTGTAGTTAAGAGATATGAGAATGCTAGTATGACCTAATATTTTTAATCGCTGAATAAAATCAAAGCATCTATTGAATAAAAAATATTTTCTATAAACAGAAATTCACTATTGTAAAATAAGTTTAGTAAACATTTTTCGATATATTATTATAAAATAAAAAGTCAAATAGCGTTTAAATCAATTGACATAACCTCTATATGAAACATACCCCGTCTAATAATGTTTGTAATTTCAGTTCGTAAGCTACACCAGTTCCCTACAAAGGCTCTTTGAAAGGCATTCTAGGGCTACACTCGTGCGAGCGCTCGGGCGTACCTCTTGAGAAACGCCATACCTCTATCTAAGTCTACATTACCCTCAGCCTAGATTTTTATCGACCATGTTTCGTGAATAAGCCAACCGTTATGTATTGCAATTATGTTTACGGCTGAAGCCAGAAACAGCATTATGATTTCACGTTGAGATTAGAGTTCATGTTTTAGTAAAACCCTGTTTATTTTTTGATAAAATAATTTAATATCGTTACATTACATTATAAGACATTGAATTATATATTTTTTTTTACAGAACATTACAATCAAAGCATAAACAACAGGTATCAAAAATGTCTAATCCTACTAATAAAAATCGAAAGTTTGTATGTTTGGATAAAAACGACTGCACGGATTTGGATGAAATTTGGGACATATAAAGATTGCTAGCTGGATTAACTCTTAGATTCTCGTGGTATTAACAAATTAGGGGATGGAAGTTTGTATCGAGAACCATTTATTTCTATTCCAATAAAGGTGTCTCATTAAAAATCGTTATTCACGTGGGCGTATACGCGGGCAGGTGCTAAGATAAAGCGGTTTTCATGTCACTAGACTAATTAAAATAAGTCTTAATAATGAGTTTTTGATTAACTTATAGCATAACTGTCAGTATATAAATAAAAGGAATTGCAAGGTAAATCTTTTGTAACCAAAAAATAAAACGAAATCGTAGACACTCCAGAACACCAAAGTCACAGATATAGTCTACTAGATTAACCAATTGAAGTGGCAGTGGGCTGAAACTATTAGCGGCAGAACCCACATCGGAATGAAAGTGGCTTAGGGTCTACCAGTAGACAGCAGTATTGACTGATGATGATGATAAGACTTTGTAAACGTATTATATTTATAATTTATTACAAAGTTAATTAAAGAGGTATATGTATATTATTATAACGTCGTATTTGTACATCATGTGGTGTAGCAATTAAGGCATAGTTAATATTTACGTAGTTTGAGAGTAGCGAGCGGAACCCACAAAGCAGAACAAGTTTGATAAAATAACTTTAACCTCAAGATATTTAATACATATAACGCTCGTATTGCTTTTTGCTTTTAATTAATTTCCCTACTTACGTGTAATTAGTTAAAAACTATTTTTGGAATTACTTGTAGAATCTAGCATAAAATTAAAGAAATTATGAATGTCAAAATAACTTAGTAAACATAATATATAAAAATAATTGACAAATGTATTTTTTAAATCATAAATTGTCGCTACGAAACTGAGCGAAGATAATATTTTAATTTGTACACAATTATATCGATATCACTTTTTACGATTATTCAGTTGTATACATTGATATATACAAAACATTTTTTATACATCAATGTTAGTATATTAGCATTAAATGGCATTAGTATAATTAGTGGTAACGCTGATGAGGAATGGACAGCACGTACGACTATTAGGGTCGTTCCTGAGGGATACACGAGAATTGCAAGATTAACTTATCCAGAGACAGACAGAAAAATTTATAGGAACAATATGAGTATTTATACAAAATGAAAAAATACTGGAGTCTCTATCTCATTGTGTTTAAATGTTTGGATGTTTGTTATTCCATTACGAAAAAATGCTTAACGGATTTGGATAAAAATTGACACAAATATAGATTGTTACCTGGATAAAGACATAGGATACTTATTATCCTGGAAAAATATTAGATTCCTTTGCGACTATGCAAATATCTTCTGCATATAGAATTATGATTGGATGTTTGTTACTCATTCACGCGTAAACGTCTTAACGGATCGGAATGAAATTCTTATTATCTGAATTACCACGTAGGATACCTTTTATCCCGGGAAAATGTTCGGTTCCTGTGGGATGATCAAAATAATACTACAGAATGTATTTTATTGAAATTACATAAAGATGTGTTTTATTTCTCTCTGAAGCCAATTCGTTACCGCGGACGAAGTCGCGGACAGATGCTAGCTTTCAAAAGTGTTGATATTATCTGGTCTATTTTTATTTGTTAATAGGCTTATGGTAACATTAGTTGAAGATAATTAATTAAAAAATTCACCCGGATTCCATGCAAAATTGCATGCCATACCTAATATGAATGAAGTTTTTCGAAGAATGAAATGAAGTTTTTATATGCTGATTTCTAAAACGGATTTGTAACACTGAAAACGTTATAGAAAAGACTGTTATATTGTGAATCAATACAGCCAGAGCCATTTAATTTATATACACATAATAAACAAATATAAGTTTTTCTTACAAATATATTATTCGTATACATAAATAAGCTAAATATTTACCAAAAAGAACGTCTTCACATAGAAATGTATCAATCGATAACTTATTATCTGAAATTTGTTTAAGATAAAGGGAATACGCTTTGATCTTAAACAAATGTCAACATAATACATAACAGCCATACTTCGTATTGTTTACAAAGTAAATTCCTTTCAATAATGTAATGTGAAACAAATACTATATTAAGTACATCAGCTGAAGCTATTAAACCTGTTTCGTGCTATACCAACAAGAACAAATAAATCAAAGGTTTTGAAGTATATCGTTCAAAAAACTAAAATTGTAATATTAAAATTATTACACAGAGCACATTGCTACGAACTATCTTTAAAATCCCGAAAAATTCACACTCAGACAAACAAGTCACTATAATTCTACAATTTTTCAAGTTATTATTAACACTCCTATAATTGCCACTACTATAGTTACCCCCCTCCAAATAAGCTCGTAGCTTAACTAGTGGGTACGATAACAGCAGAAGAGGGTCCGGATCGAAGCCGCAACTCTCACGTTAACGAAGCAGATGCGGCACTTTATCGGTTGTGCTATTGAGGCATCAGTTTTGTTATATTATACCGCAATAAGGAAGCGTTTGCCCATCTTAAGGTAAATGGATACCGAAGCCTACGGCCCGTAGACAGAGAAAGATCATGTGTCTACGCTATGGCCGCTGTCAACGCTAGTAGAGTCCTGTACATGTTGTTAATTATAGGTGTCGGAGGGCGAGGAAGTTTAAGAGTAAAAGCAAGGAATATAGCCTTCAGTCCTTTTCCTTCTTAAATAAAACTATTCCTTTCATACGAAAACAGCAAAGTTCTCTATTGAACTTAGTTTTTTAAATTTAGTTACAATTATTTATTTACAAGCTACCTCCCTAAGCGTTACAATATAGTAACATTTTGAACCCTAATTTACATAATATACACACGTACGTTCCCCTCTACGAATTCACTTACAAAATCTTTCAGGTTTTCACTTAGGTTTGACTCCTACGTTTTTTATTCAAGAGCCCACGAACGCTAACAGGATCTCTGTATGCTCAATCCGCACTCATGAATTCCTGATACGATGAAAAACAGACAAGTCGACGGTCTAATCGTTTAGAGTTTTTTTACTTTATTTGTATTATAACAATATCGCTACGCAAATCTATTTTATATCTATTTAATTTTCATGTATTCTTATTAATAATAATTTGAGAATGAAGTAATTGCCAAGGCTACAGAGTCTGCGTTGCTCGTTAAATATTCAATATAACTAATGCTGAGAGTGTGCAGCGTCTTGTAGTGTAATATTTATTAATATTCAATTAATATTTCACCTAAAAGCGCAACACATTTATACGAAATGTTTATGTACTAAGCCGACAACACACATCAAATGTGCTGTAAATTATTAACATTTCTATAATACATTTATTGTTATTGTTTTAAGATATATACATAAATATTTATAATATTTTATGTGTTAAAACTTACGTGTTAGTCATAGTCGCGAATCCACTGTTGTAAGTGCTTTAGCATCCAAACACACACAATCACTCTATATACGAGTATGCACAAACACAGCGGACGATTTGTAGAACATGCTTTTCGCAATCATTTGCACAGTTCGAGTCTCAGCGTGGTCACCGTAGCGAGGGTGGCGTTGGACTGAGCGCGGGGGTGCGGCGGGGCAGGGGGAGGCGCCGCGCAGGCGGGCGGCGGTAGGAAACTTTATTTTTCTCCCGGATTGCCCACTTATCTTTGCTGATGCAGACTGCAAAGCAAAAGCGCAATTAGAACGTCGTCTGAGCGGGAATTTGATTCGAATTATCGTTCGTCTCAATGAAATGTTTCGATTAAGTATTGATTGAGAGAGCCACGGTTTGTTAGTTACCTATTTTAAAAATATTTATCATGATTTTATGAAATACAGCTTGTGTTTTTCGAACTATTTTTTATTTTGTCATGCAAACAAGCATAGTGCCTGATGGTAACCGCAACCGAGGTCAGCGCAACCTATGAATGCTTGCTTGAAGTATCAAATGCGCGTTGCCAAATCGAGGGATAGGAAGAAAGGGATGAGAAGGGGAAAAAGGCAGCGAATAAAGGGGGTGGGAGATTGGGCCTCCAGTGCTCTAAATCATCGCACAAAACGCAACAGTACTGCAACTGTTACTGTGTTTTACGCCGATTTTATGCGAGAGGCTAGTACTTTCTGGTCCCAGGAGGAGCATCGCTCTACTACCAATATGTCTTTTCCCCGTAAATAAAGAAGTGATAGTCGGTCTATACGATTATAAAATCAAAAAGATATTATAGTTTTGCAATAAAGATAATTTTAGTCAACATAAGAGTTGAAGTCATAACAGTACTACATAACATCTTTGCTCGTTATGTCATGACGTGATAATATGATCAAGGACTTCAGGTATAGAGAGCCAAAGTTTTTAAAACATAAGAGCTAATTACCCTCGATCACAGTACGCTATCATGGTGTGAAGACGGCTGTAGCTTTATTTGAAAAAAAAATTAGATTGAAACAAAAAATATATTAAATTATTTTCGTCGATCTGTCCACTATCTCAAAATTTATTATGATTCGGTTTTTATTGATTTGTTGTTTAAGACTGTCACTTAAAATCTTAGGTGCTTTTCATAAAGCCTATATAATAATAGGCGTAAGTAACGCTGTACGTCAGTACAGTTGCAAGGAAAATCTACAATCAAGACTAAAAATAATTCCTTATGTTAAGTACATAATTTTCGTTACTAATTTTAATTATAATATTCGTCAGTTAATGTTCATTTTGTCAACATAAATATACAAATACATTGTTTTATTTTAAAAGTAATGTAAAAATTTATGCTTAAAGAGCTGAATGCTCATACACATGACGTTTCACTTTGAGAGAATTTATTGAACAAAAATACATAATTTACATGAGCTGACTTCGCTGTCTTATTAATGTTTACATTTATACTAAAATTCACATAAAAATAATTTATTATTACTGCAAAAATAAAAATTGAATGCTGGAAGATGTATGTATAATAAATGTAAAAGATTGACGACGTTATGGCGCAGCGTTAGCGAACCTGCCTTAAGCCCCACAGGTCACGGGTTCGATTACCACTCGGAGCAGATGTTTGTATTGACAATACATGCATGACCATTTAGACCTTTGTTCTGGTATTAATAGACAGCGGCCGACAGCGGCCGTGAAGTGTAGCGTTTATTTATTACTCATTTCTATTCTTCTTTCTCTATCTGTCTCTTCTATTTATTTTGACTAAAATAATAACCCGACGTGGTAACTGTAACATTGCTCGTAAACATAACTTACGAAAGCTTATCATAAAGCTAACCATATCCTTTTCATTTGACCTCAAATACCTCTTCTGGGTGATAATTAAAGAGGAAAGATAAAACCTGTAGGATACACATGGTATTTTATAAAATGACAAATAGGCCGTCTTAGTTTCTTCACATATTTCAAATAGCCTAGCCCTTAAATCTAAAACACAAACATATTGAGTATCAAAGCTTACGCGTATAATCAATAGAAATGGAACCGTAGCTATAGGCAACCGTTAGCTTTAAATAACTAATTTTTAGATTTAACAGAGTATTAATTTTTCCTAAAGAAACTGGTTTTTATTATTACAAATAATTCTATCGTTTTTAACGCGTTGATATGATTGATGATTACAAAAATGGCTATTTTAGAAGTATTAAATCTCTGACCCTAAAATATTAAAGAAAAATGTTCTTTAACCACACTTCTACATATATAACTCAGCTTTACAATTTTGTGGGTTGACACGGTATTGCTTATTTGCGTCCACATAATAATTAATATATGATCTGTTGTACCATTATAAGTTAAACCATTAATGGACCACAGAAACTCGCAATACAGTTTCGAGTGATTTTATATCTCTTAGAAACCTAGGACAGGTCTACTTCGATATTGTTTCCCAAGAACCAATCCCAGGGAATCTAATTGCGAAAGTTCGTAATTCCTATCACCGAGACTTGTACGTACCGATCAAAGTAAAGGCGCTAAGAAAGCCTTTTAAAAGTTTCCTTTAATCTGCTCCGATAGTGTTTGTTCGAGTACTCTTCTATAGTATTAACAAAAGGAAAATAAAATTAACATTTATTGAGCTAGTTTTTTTATTCTATATTGATTGGAATCCTTCCTTTCCGATAATAGAATTTTTCGTTTAAATTGTTTTTAGAATAGAAAGTCGAAAGTTTTAAAAACGGAATTGAACTTTTCGCTACGGTTAGTTACAAATCAGTAGCAGCAATCCGATTAAACTTGTAGCTGGAGTTTGGAACGGTGGTAATAAAATACAACATAATATGAAATAGCAAAAACCAGCCAAGTACGTGTCGGACTCCCACATTAAAGATTAATTGTGAGATATAGCCCCCTGACAGACGAATGGACATCAGAAACTTAGTTAGGCCCTTAAAACCATTAATAAGTAATTGTAATCTGGGATGTGTTACAATTACTTATTATTATAATCACACACACACACACACACACACACACACACACATACACACACACACACATACACACACACACACTCATCGCTGCAATAATGATTTACTGATTGTTTCATTAGTTATAAAAATCTGCTAAAGTAAAGAATATTTCTACAAATTTTGATAGTACAAAAGTAAACGAAGAAACACTATACTACAGAAACATTAATTATAGCTACGACCCACGACGTCCAAGCTCCCCTCGAGTCGTACAGAATGCAATTTTTATTGACACATTCACCCACACACATTCACAGTTACCACGTTAGCGTTGTGGAGGTCATTATATTCGGTACGGTGCGACGCTAGGAAGACCATAATTTACAGTTTTTATGAGATAATGGAAAATAAAATCTGGCACAGAGCTAAAAACGTTGAACTTTTACACCCCTAACAGTACTTCCCAGTTCATAATTACATTGTAAATTTCAAGGTGTGTCGACTGTTAACAAGTCAAAGCTTTAATATTTTTGTACGTAGGTTATGTTTTTATGAAATATCTAATTATTGGCATTTCTTCTTTATTATTTTCTGTCTAAGATATTGAGGTTATATATATTACGCTACTTCATTTTTATTATCTAGTTAATTCATTTAATGTATATTATAGATTCTACTTGTATAATATTAAAATAAATGTTAAAGTTTGTTTGTTTAGATGTTTGCTACTCGATCACGCAAAAATTTGGATTTCATCCAAATGGCAAATGTATGGATTATTATCTGGACTAAATCATAGGATACATTTTATCCCAGAAAAATGTTACGATCACTTAGGGATCGGATACAAGAATCGAACTGCTAGATTTCAATTTCAATATAGTTGGGCCTTATGAATCCAGATTAACTATTATTATTATTATTCAATCTATAATTATAATTTTGAAATTAGCTTTAACTGTCCTTTTCACGTTGGACAAAGTAGCAAAATTTTTGTTGTGACAAAAACAAACGTGAAACGAGAAACAGGAGATGAAAATTGGTTTCGGGAACCATGTAGTTATATTGCAATAAAGGTGCCTCATTATAAAACCTTATTCTCGCAGTTGATACCGCGGGCAGATGCTTGTCTTTAAGAATTTAATTAGTTTGAAAATATAGTTAGTCACACCCGCTAAATTCCTCACGAGAGTAAAACCATGGTATCCCTACATTACCCATGATTAAAACGTCCGAAGCGAAGCTCTGTCAGATTAGGGTAGCTACAGGGAGGGCCGGTTTCTGACGAACATCGCTTCCCGCATTCACTTACAAAGCTTTGTTTAACCGCCGTCTAGACTAGGTCGTGGAGGCTGGATTTGGTACATTAGTAATTTATACTAATGTCATAAAGTAGAACTTATTTTAGACCTTCTTTAGAGAAACAGGAGAAGGTTGGGGAAGTTTACCCACTGGTGATCGACAGCCAAGCTTCGCAACGACTGGAGGAAAATTGTAAAGGAGGCCAAGACCAACAATGGGTTATAGCGCCAACGGAAGAAGAAGAAGAACTTATATTTAGCATTTCATTTTTATTATTAGCGAACTAAATGGTTTTCACAATCTTATTTATTGCTATATTGAAGTTTTTATCCGTAGTCTTAAATGGAGACAAAAATGCCGTCGTGGTAATTGTTATAGTTTTATTCCAGATTTTTTCTATTTTCTAACCAAAATGATCGCGTCTTGTAATGTGACTTTTTATATTTGGTTCCTACAACGATTCGAGCAACTATGTAAGCTAACAAACACTACGCATCGCATTTTGAAAAATATTTTTAGTCTCTGAAATTTTAATATCATAATCATTACTAATTTTATAACAATTTTAACATTACTTTGTATATATAAATTTAGAGATGAAAATAAAATCTCATAGATACATTTAATTCAGTGTGCTGAAAAAAATCATTCATACCCCAGTTGTCTTTATAAGCATACATCAACACTCACTAGGATAGTTATAATCATTACGTTTCGGGGGTACGGAAACAAACACACATATATAATATGCACAAACACCCAGACCAGAATACATGCCTGTATGATCCATACAAAATCCATTAAAACGCGACTTTTCGCGCTTAAGAAGGATCGCCGCCTAATCGCTGCTTAAAAGTCTAGTGTCTACAGATACAAATGCATTATAATTATGATAATACAAATTTTAAATATACCGTTTTAGTTGTACGTTCTTTCTATGAATTAATTCATGACACAATAAATTTGTATTTCATTTTATAATGTATATACATACTTTATATTAGCTTCGTCAGATGAACGACACGCTCGGGCATGTATCAAGAGACATGCAGTCTTGCTAAATATATCAAATGCCGATTGAAAATGTGCCCTAAGGATTTTACGCTCCATATATTTTTATTAAATTTTACTATATAGGTGTATTCTATAAACCGCACGGCGATTCTGTAATAAAATCTTAAAATATATAAGAACTAAGGGTAGCAGTCCGTACATGTAACTGAATGTTGAAAAAAAAATTCATCGTGTGTCAACGTGTGAGATATCTTTGGATAGGTCTTTCAAAATGATAAAGAGGTTTAATTATCACTTTTTTCATTAAGTCAGTTGTTGCTGAGATATTCTAAAAAGTCTAGAAAGTCTAAAAATTGTGTCCCCTCTAACTTTTGAACTATGGTATTTAAAATTCAGGAAAAATTTGAGCATATGGGACGTCAAATAAAATTTCAACCACATTTGGTTTGAAGAAGATAAGTCTACAAATTTCAGAGATATGTAATTTTTCCTATAACTTAGTTTTCCGTATTCATTTTAATAATTACTATGAAATTACCAACTTCTTTTTGCGGTCGATTTTAATTCGTTATATTTTTAAAGCCCTTGAGATTCTTCATAATCAAGCTGCGGAACCCTTTAGTTTCAATTGTGCGTGGCGCACAACGCACTTGACTGGTAATTATTTATTAATATATATGAAAAAAATGTCAATAGTACGTACAGATTTCCTATACACAATTGCAGTAAACGAAATATGTGAGTAAATATATATTTTTATATGCCTATACACCCAATTATTATGCGATATATATTGCTTTTTCAAACTATTGTATTAAAACGAACAAAATAGCTTTCGAAATGCAATTTATCTACAATGAAACGCTTCATTTGAGATAAATATATATAAATACATTGCATCTGAACCGGGCTCTCGTAAGCAAAAATGTTTTAAGGCTCCGCCACATTACTTATCGTCATATGAAAAGACCTTTAGCGACCTATTTGCTGAATAAATAAATTGAATTGGATTCCTTCTGCTCTCGAGTGAGGCCGCGTGTGCCGCGTCTGCAACGAGATCTAAATCTATACAAATTGATGCGATATTTCAACTTAGCTGGAAACACTGGGAAAATATTTGGGTGCACGTCCACATTGAAGCACAGATATTTCAATTGATTTAAGGGGAAGCTTTATTGATAGCATTGAAGGTGTAATCTTATTGTATTTTATATAAAATCCAAAAGGACACATAAATAGGACACAATTATAGATTAGAACTTGTAGCCAGAATTAGCTGTCTCAATCGGAATGAATATCCAATCACGGAATATAAATATAAAGTAGCAGAAACCGTTCTCTTGTTTTCTTTCGTAAGTGAGAGCTGGAGGTCTCAACTCTCACCCTCACTTTTCGTATTCCACTCCCCTTTTTACACTCAACGGCTTCCACTAGGATAGACTGTGGTCCAGAATCAAACACACACAAACACAACCCGGGCTAGAATACATGCCTGTATGGTTAATACAAATACCTGTTTCAAGAAGTAATCGGTCCCGCGACCATCGGCGTATAAAGCGCGGTCACTACCTACTGCTTGGCATGGCTTGTGATAACTGCTAGCGAGATTTAACGATAGGCAATAACAGTGTATTATTATAAATAAATTAATATAGAAAACTGTAAATATCCCTACTAATATTATAAATGCAAAAGTAACTCTGTCTGTGTGTATGTCCGTGTGTCTGTCGCGCTTTTACGCCAAAAGTACTTAATCGATTTAAATGAAATTTAGTACACTGTTTAGAGCTTGAGAAAGGACATGGACTACTTTTTAAGGCGAAAAAGAGTTGTAAGGGGTTGAAGGGGGATGAAAAGTTGTATGGAAGTATCGTCATTTTTAGAGCTAGAAGCTTGAAGCTCATATTTTGGATCTTGATTAGGTATAAATAAATATGACATTCAAAGTTTGTAAAATTTTTCTGTAGAGTTTATATTAAAATCGTTATTCACGCGGGCGAAGCAACTGGCAATACCTAGTATTGCTATATTTTTAAGGAAATCGTGGTAGTTAAGTGTTATAATATATGCTATGAACATAGCGAGTGGCTGCGACCACTCGCACCTATTACAATATAGCTACCGGCCGTTTCACTCACCCGTCCCCATACTTACCATTAAGTATTTTAATTCATTTATGTAACTTTGGGTCTACATCAGAATAATATTTCAAACACGTCCCACGTAATTTTATACACAATTAAGTGCTTACGGTCAAACTGAGTCGAATTTACAGAATTTTGTTCCGGCATAGTTAATGATGACATTATGTAGGGAAAGTAAATAACTAGTACATGTATGTATAGAAATATGAATAACTAGCATCTACCCGGGATTTAGTCCGCGGTGACCTTAGAATTGGCTGCAGAGAGAAATTAATAATTTGTAAGTAAATAATATTTTGTAAGACACATCTATAACGAATTTTAATTGAATACCTCCATAGCATGTAGCATGTTTTCTGATAACCTTTTTTTTACGTTACAAGTTGGCAAACAAGCATACGGGCCACCTGATGGAAAGTGGTTGTCGTAGCCTATGAGCGCTTGCAGCACCATTAGTAGGTGCCACTCACGCGTTGCCAACCTCGAGATATTGGTTCTTAAATCTCGTCTGCCCAGTAATTTCACTAGCGTACAGTGCCCTTCAAACCGGAACACAGTAATGCCTAAGTACTACTATTTGGTGGCAGAATATTTAACACTGCGATGATACCTATCTAGCCGGCCTCTTGCAACAGAAGACCTACCACCAGTGTGACTGATTGCACTGGTGGAATAATCTCTGCTGTGACAGAGGTTATCCCAACAGCGGGCGATGGGGTCGTCACATCCCGACGCCGGTAATCCCACAGGAACCGAACATTTTTCCGAAATAAAAGTACTCTATATGTTAATCCTGATATTAAGCAATAATATGTGTGGTAGACTTCATCCCAATCCGTTAAGCCCTTTTTGGTTGAGTAACAAATATCCATACATACCAACTTTCACATCTCGACACCGTTGTGGCGTTGTGGGTAGCGAGTCTGCCTTTAGTCTCGATGGTTGCGGGTTCGATTCCCGCTCGGGCAGATGTTTGTTTAAATTTCTGTCTCGGTCTGGGCGTTGTCTGTGGGTCTCCCCACCGTGCCTCGGAGAGCACGTTAAGCTGTCGGTCCCGGTTATTATCAATAACATCTGATAATAATCGTTAACTCTTGATAAGTAAATTGCTCTTATCCAATGAGTTACTGGTTCGCCCTTAGGGTTGTGGAGGTCAGATGGCAATCGCTCTGTGTAAAAACTAGTAACCTGTCAAATCCGCATAAGAGTAATAAGCAGACCCTGGGTACATAAAAATACCGGGAATAATGCTAGGATGAAGAAGACCAACTTTCACATCTTCAATATAAGCAAGATTTAAACTATAAATTGAACTAGACGAACGACGTAGCGAAATGGTGGCAGTCCTGCTACAAACGGGTCGCGTGTTCGATTCCTGCTCGGAACAGATGTTCGTTTTAAATATACAATGATTAGCTTTGGTCTGGGTTACTGTACTTGGGCATGTTTACGGGCCCCCTAACATAGGATATACCAATCTTTATATAATAAAACTAAATATTAACAGATCTCTCTTAAATCTTGATAAGATAACTAAAATGTATATAAAGTATCCACTTTCACAAATCTAGGTTATTCAAACACGCCATTCAGCTTCAGTTACCGACTTAGTTCAGTGTTATTTTACCAGCAAAATTGTTTCACGTCGGACCGTACAACTTCACAGTAACTATCCAAATTATATAATACTGCTCGTAAATCGCATTAGATATAAAGTAAATCAAATAGAATATAGATAAAATAAAATTTATTGAAAGAATATAATTATCTGGTATTAGATTTTTTTAGAAGTCATTTGCAACGAAGTATATATATAATATATACCCTTATACCGTTGAGCTATAGAAGCCTCAATAGCTCAACGGTAGAAGGGCCGACTTCACTTCGTTAACGCGAGAGTCGCGGGTTCCATCCTGACCCCATTGGGCTATTGTTGACCCACTCCTAGCGCAAGCTTCGAGCTTATTTGGAGGGGCATCAGGAATATTAGTAATGCCTTGAAAAGCACTGCTAATATTCTTTAAAAAAAAAGTCACATACATCTATTTATTTATATTTAGATTCCATAATTCTATCCGGCCTTTCTCTATTATAGTAGTTCTGAGTGGATTAGTTCTATTTAGTAACAATTGCAAAATATAATTAGTAACATTTGGTTGGCGAATGAGTAATTTTTAACTTTAAAGCAAAATTGAATTATTGCAGCAGCTCAGTAATCAACTGATGAATTTGAAGTTGAATTAACTTTTTTTAGCTTTAGTACATAGTTTTGCTTTAAAGTCTAATAAATTACGAGTATTTTACGAAAGTCAGCTTTATGGTATCTTAGTAGTGAGAAAGAAAAATTAGCAGTCAAGTGCGTTGTGGACCACGCACCGTTGAAACTAAAGAGTTCCGCATCTTGGTTATGAAGAATCTTAAGCCCTTTAAAATAATAACGAATTAAAATCGGATGCAAAAATAAGTTGGTAATTTCATAGTAATTAATAAAAGTTATATGAAAAACAAAGTTATGGGAAAAACTTATATATCTCTTCAATTTGTAGTCTCATCTTCTTAAAACCAAATGTGGATGAAATTTTATTCGAGGTCCTACAAGCTCAAATTTTTCCAGAATTTTAAATCCCATAGTTCAAAAGTTAGAGGGGGACACAATTTTTATGACTTTAGAAGCTAATATCTCAACAACTACTGACTTAATGAAAAAAGTAAGAATCAAACCTTTTTTTCGACATACGTTGAAATTTTTTTTTCAACACTCAGTTACATGTATGGACTGCTACCCTTAATTCTTATATATTTTAAAATTTCATTACAGAATCGTTGTGCGGTTCATGGAATACACCTATTTAGTAAAATTCGTATAGATAGAGCCAATAGTCTCTGAGTAAAATGACTGTGACATATGGATGGACGGACAGACGGACATGACGAAACTATAAGGGTTCCGTTTTTGCCATTTGGCTACGGAACCTTAAAAAAGATCTCATCGTGTCCAAAACAAGCGCGGATGTGGACTCGAGTTCGTAGGATTTTCTGGTCGGCAAGAGTTGTATACCAAAAATTGTGGAGAAGCAAAACATTATCTTATTTACTATAAATTATTTCCCAGCAAGTGTATGGCACACTAATCACGCTTAGAACTAGAAATTGAAACCTACGTTGATATCTGTGATAAAAAGAGATGGTAGGAGTTTGGGCCCAAGTATTCAGTCATTGAATAAAATGCAGCGGTTTTTCAATATTCTGCAAGATGGTCCAGTCGACTGATTGATGCTTCAAAAAGCCAAACTATTGTACCACCATTGCTTAAATATGGCGTGTTCTATGAATTTTTCTGAAAAGAATATTGGTTGAGGTAATAATTAATTGCATATTTGAACGCTCCATTTTAAATCCAATCACGTACTTAACTCAATTCACTCATACAGCGCTTTATCAAGAAACTTTCTCACCAAAATAAATAACCAATATTGATATAGTTTTAATGGTATTGATGTCGAGTTCTCTTCAGTAATAACTAAAGAAATATGACCGTAACTTATAAACCGAGTTCCGAGTTATTAGAGTTCTTTCTTTCTTTCTGGCATTGCTATTAACTTATCACAATTAATTGGGATCTCAGCTTAACTGGGGTGTTCTTGCGCACGCGAGATGATTTTTTTCATTTCTAGTTTACTTTAGCTACTACTGTTAATATATAGTTATTGTTAACCAAGAGTTGCTTAGGGACCATCTATAAATTACGTCACATGAATTTCATGATTTTTTAACCTCTCTCTCCATGTGTGACGTTACATACTTTTACAATTTTACATCTAGAAATTATTAAATCAAAACAGCAGTTCCGAAATTATTTCAGCAGTATTTTAAAGTTTTTCGTAAGCAGTTCCACCGTTTTCTTTCGCACGCAAGCAATAACCCCCCGTCACAAGTACTAAGTTTCAGTAAGTCCGCGTGACATTACCATCTTTCCATGGCATCCCACATAAGCCCTCCTCCCGAGTGTGCCGGGTATCTTGGGGCAGATTTTCTATCCATAAGAAGAAGGCTGCGAAAAGTACTTAGTACCAGTCAGGTCGTATACTTTGGTTTCATAAATATTAAAATATAAGAAAATATGTAACATTGTTTTACTACGTTACTTTCTTTCATATAAACTCTATTATTAAAGTGAAGTTATAATAAGCTTAATTTCGTACATCTTACTTAGTAGAAGTCCTTAAATACATTATCTTTGTAAGCTAACACTAATGGCTATCACCTCTGGAATTTAATTATTCTGACCGTAATGGGTTGATAAGGTCTATTTTTACTATATATTCTGTGGCTTGCTTGTTATAGCGTAGGCGTTGATTCTGATAAATGAGAGGGCTATTTCATGAGTGCTTTGAAGGCAAAATTGTGGGTGAAAATCGAGATATGAGATTTTATTTTTATCTTGTTTTTATATATTTAATATATTTAAAAGCATTTTATACTACATGGTGCAGTTACAATGATTTTTTTTAAGAATACTGTCTACACCCCCGGCTTCAATCACAAGGTGTACTGAATTATTGTTCCGATTTTTATTGTACAAAGCTGTTATTTTTGAATTACAAATTTACACTTCAATTTTATTTATTAATGTAGATAACATTAAAACTACAATGGAAGAAAAAGGTGGTGAGATAAATGGCCACAAAGAAGCTAAAATAAATCCGCCAAACACCGTTGACACCGTTGTGGCGTTGTGGTTAGCGAGTCTGCCTTTAGCCTCGACAGTTGCGGGTTCGATTCCCGCTCGGAGCAGATGTTTGTATTAATTGGCAGGCATGTTTTCCGGTTTGGGTGTGTTTGTCCTTGTCATTGTGAATGTTTCCGCACCCCCGACTCAGGATATAATTATCCTAATGGGGGCCGTTGAGTGTGCAGCGTTTATTATTATAAAAAAAAAACAATCTATTAGGCACTAGTCTATATATCGAGCCTATATTTGCACGATTAGGAGACGACAGTCACCGACCGTATTTTCTGGGTATTTCAGGTTTTACTCCGGCATGTGGTTGACTTTATTTCTAGACTGAAATTTTCGCTACGAAAAAGGTTTATTCTAGTTTTTGACAGCTGCTAGTTTGTCGTTCAATCTCTGTATAACTATTTTTACTATAGGCTGAGCATAGCGAAAGAGTCTATTATTTTTATTTTCATTACAAAGGCACATTGCTTATTTCGAGATTATATTTTAGAATAACCGGATCGAATATTAATAAACACTTATAGTATACACCAAATTTTTATAAATTGGTCAAGATCACACAACCAAATTTAAATAAATTGGCCACTTTCACACAATACTAATTAATAATAAATGTTACGAAGCTTAGAGTATATATTATAACTGGACGCAAATAAGCAATACCATGTCAACCCACAAAATTTTAAAAAACTGAGTTATATATGCAGAAGTGTTGGTATGTGGCTGAAGAACATTTTTCTTTAATATTTGTAGGGTTTTAAGCTTTAAAACTTCTAAAAAGCCATTTTTTAACCATACAATTTATGTATTATTTTAAACGTTTTTCGTTATATTATATACGAAATATCCAGTTTGTATACTTATTTTTTGTAAAAATAAGTAAAATAACTTACACAAATCTTGAAATTGCCAAAAACTTGAGCAATACATAAAAAAATCATATAAAGCAAGTTGTTCAAAATTTTCAAATGCGTTTTTCTCGAAATGACATTCGTGTGGGTTGACATGGTATTTGCGTCCAACAATAATTGTTATATATACATCTTTACCCTAAATTGTGACGAAGATCTTACTCAAGGTGTTACATTCAAAATGTTTTGAACACTCAACTAACAGATAAATAAAAATCGAGTATTTAGAAGTGTAAACAACCATTCTTTATTTTTTTGCATTTAATCATGCAACAAGTACTCGACAGGTTATGGTGCAGTGTTTAACATTTCAGGTTTGGACGATAGTGTCAGGTTCTGTTTATAGTAACAAATATGAATACAAATAGTGTCCAACAACAGTCCAAATAAGCTCGAAGCTTGCGCTAGGAGTGTACCCACTCCTAGTGACCCACTCCACCCACCCACCCACTCCGATAATAGCCCAAGAGGGTCAGGATGGAATCCGCGACTCTCGCGTTAACGGAGCGGAGTCGCTATTGTTGGAAATAAATTTATGGCTTTGAGAGAGAGAGAGAGAGAAATAGTAAGAAGAGGAGTTAGAAATTTGGGTTGCCTTTAGTTCTCCAAACCATCGAATGAAGTGCAATATATATTTTTTTATTATTTTCATGACAGTTGGCAAACAAGTATACAATCCACCGGTAAGGAGTCACCGCAATATATGAAC
This sequence comes from Hestina assimilis, assembly GCA_023373885.1. Lineage (NCBI taxonomy): Eukaryota > Metazoa > Arthropoda > Insecta > Lepidoptera > Nymphalidae > Hestina > Hestina assimilis. The sequence continues at coordinate 7,395,817 of CM041747.1, read as the reverse complement.
GCTTCCGATACTTGAAGTTTCACATGCGAGTTTCGAGAGAAAAGGTATTAGGGAGGGAAACAGAGGGAGCTGAGAGATCTAGCCTCCCCACAAAACGCAGCGGTAACAGTAACATCCATATTTTGTGAGAGGGTCATATTTTTCCGTCCTTTCTTCAGAAAAATGACAAATTTTTATGTTATATTTATTTATGTAGGACAACTAATAACACATACACCAAAAAAGTATAAATACACATTTAATATAGATTAGAGCTAAGTGTTGTCTTACTTATAGGTTGCCACGACATGCTTATAATGAAGACTTATTTAACAAAACTCAGAACTAAGTATGCTTAAAACTAGTTTCCTATGTTAAGGATTAAAACTTTAATACAGATGATAAATATTAGATAATGTAACTTGGAACCTTATTCTACTTTTTTGCCTAAATGACAGAGAATAAATTATAATATTTTGTTTAACCAACGCAGATTACCCGATTTGTAGTGTTCTTTGTAAGATTGGAAATAAACAAAGAATTTATTTTCTTTCTATACTTTTCTAGCTAGAATAAAACTTAACAATTTGAGTTAGTTAATTGTGTTCAATTACCAAGTGCGCTGATGTAGTAATGTCTCCAAGCGCTGTTTAGTTAAGAAATAAAATGGTTTTCTTTAGAAAGTACTGCACTAAGTTTCTATTTTAAATTAGAATTTACTTTAAAAATAAAAGCAGATTAATCTTTTAATGAATACATTTTATCTCATTCCAGTGATAATTGTTATTATTAAATTATAATACATTCTCAAACTTAGTTTATGTTTTTCGTTAAAATTCTTTACAAAATCTTAGTATTTCATTAATTATTATTATTAATCCAAGTTGCTTTATTACTAAGGTGCTTTTATTTGCAATGCAATATTATAGTAAAAAAATATTATTATATTAAGTAGTTAAAGTTCGACGACGTTGTGGCGCAGCGGTAGCGAGGTCGCGGGTTCGATTACCGCTCGGAGCATAATATGTTTGTATTGACGATGCAAGCATATTTTCTGGCCTGGGTCTATTTGTCCTTGTATGTGTTTCCGGACCCCGACACAGGATATCACTATCCTAATGGGGCCGTTGAGTGTGCAGCGTTTATAAAAAAAAATTGTTTTGGGTATATTCGAGGTGATACATATTTAATAAATTTTATTTACTATTATCAATCTTCTTTTTTACTCGTATTTATTTCATAAGGTAAAATTTACGCTTTAACCGAAGGCCGCGGATTCAAATTTGGGCAAGCACCTCAGAGTTTACAAGTGCTTAATTTGTGCATCAAATTTATCTCGTGATTAACGGTGAAGGAAAACATCGTGAGGAAACCTGCATATCGTGGAAAAAAATCTAAGACATGTATATGCTGGTGGTAGGCGGTGGCTTAAAAAAAAAGTCCGCTTGGCTAGCTACCACCGTACTTTGGTGGAAAACTCGTGCAGTGACTGCTCATCAGTCGCGTTTCGAGGTCAGCCAGTCACCAGTTCTATCATAAAATAGGTCGGCAACGCACCTGCATGCCCTCTGGTGTTGCAGATGTTCATGGGCGGCGGTAATCGCTTAACATCAGGTGAGCCTCCTGCCCGTTTGTCCCTCTGACATAAAAAAATTATACCTCATTAATTTCCGTACAATTTGTTGACTCTCAAGATAAAGGTTGAAATGATACTTATAACGAATTAACGATTCATTTTAAGTTTTCTAATAAACAGATAAAATAAAACGCGTAATGATTAGTTACGCGAATAATGGATTCTCACTAATAAATAACCGAAATTTAATTGTTTTACTAAAAATTCGTCTACATAATATACATACATTATACATGTATATAAATAATCTTATAAGATATTAAAATTATTAATACAAAATGAATTTTTCCATTGCTGTTTTTGTCATGACGTGACTTAAAGATAATGTCAACGTGAAGTAGCAGTAGTATGACGAACCTTGTCCCCCTTATACGAGCTTAAAAGTTTGATTTTGTAGAAATTTTTAATAGTATGCTCACACTCGCTACCATCGGTTCGAGAGTACACACCGGAATAACGTCCGTACGCTGAAACGACCGTAAACGCTCCAAAAAACAAAACGCTAGCCATTAGTCACATAATATCTTTGCCCCTTTAATGATACGTGTAAAAATAAATATATGATAGTTAAAATAATAAAGCATTTAGACTAATTCAATATTTTACGTTGTCAATAATAAGTAATATTAATAAATGAACTCAGCTCGTTACCGCACGAAAGTCTGAGTATCATAGGAAACGTTATTCATTTTCCATGTTTCAGTTAAACTTTGATAAAACCCAGGTCGTTGAACCATCTGCATCGCTTCCACGTAATGAGATATGCTAACGAATTACTGCGGAAGCCTCATACTGCTTTTAGTTTAATGATTAAACATATTGAATTTGCAATATTATGATAAGTTGTGGTTATTTTTGTAATATGATGTATTTAATATCGTATTCTCAATGGATTAAAAATAAATAATATGATAATAAAAATCCACAATACCGTGATTTAAAAGAAATTTTCTTCCTGGCACAACCACTTTGTGACACAACTTCCACCGGCGGTCTTTCCAAACCGATACGACCTGGAAACCTTCAAAAGAAGAGCCTATTCTTTCCTTAAACGTCGGCAACGCACCTGGCATGCCTGCATACCTCTGTTGTTGCAGATGTTCATCAGTCGTCGCTTAGCATCAGGTGAGCATATTGCCCTTTTTCCCTATTAAGTAAAAAAAGTGAAATTTTACTTTAGTATACAACCCCACGGGCGAATAGATCCTTTCAATGGCTTCGCCCTACTTAATAACGATTTTTTATTATCCATATTAATTCAATATAGAAGTAATTGACGCCACATAGAAACTTTAATCCCCTTCAAGTTTTGTTTTCGCGACAAAAAGTAGTCCATTACCGTCTTCGTGGTCTATTTTTGTATATCTATAAAGTACGAAAATACATCATAATCGGTACACCGGTTTAGGCGTGAAAGCGTCACAATCAAACGAACAAATTCACTTTTTAATTTACAATATTATTTATAATTTTGATATATAATTTATATTTATTTTATACATAATATTATAATAAACGATGGCATATAAACTATCTAATTATATGATATATTACTGAATGCTAGTGAAATTACTGGGCCAACGAGATTTAAGAACTAATATCTCGAGGTTGGCAACGCGTGAGTGGCACCTACTAATGGTGCTGCAAGCGCTCATAGGCTACGGCATCCACTTACCATCAGGTTGCCAACTTCTAACATAAAAAAAAATACTTACTTTGAGAAAGTAGGGAAAAATAGGGGATGGGAGTTCTGGCCTTCAGCGTTTTTCAGCAAAGTTTTACTAGTGTCTAACCAGGTGGGGATTTAACCCTACTACTACTTCCAACGATATTGCGTAAAGTGTGATTAAATTCAAAGTAAACAAGATTTGTATTTAAATTTAAGGAATATACATTAAAAGTCATATAAATTCATAAATTTAACATTTAATAGAATCAAAGAGATTATTTATTTAAAAATATTCATGATGATAAAATCTATGAAGGTATTAAATCCAAAAATATTTTTGTATAAAAAGTTATATAAAAATATTCAAACTGGATTAAAATCTCAGTTTTGGAGTACTTTTTTGTATCTTTTCGTACGGGCTTTTCGAAGCTCTTTGAACGTACTCGATGGCCATTATCTTTTATGAGCTAATGAATGCAGCGCTTACAGTGAATTGCAAAAAACTTTGTATAGAGTTGCGAAATCAAAAGAATTGAATTTACTGAATTACACACCTCAGATTTATTAACATTATTTTCAAATTATTAAACAGTCCTAAGTATTGAAGTTATTTTAAATAAAAAGCGAATTGTTATTGCTTGAAATTGTATCTCATTGAATAATTTAAATAGTATTCTTATTAAAAAAAATTTAACTTATAATAAATAAATATTTTCCTTTGAATATTATTATTAAATTAAAAAGTGTGTAATGGAATTAAAAATTGTAAAAAAAGTTAGTCAGGTCAGGTCACACACAAATAGTTAAATATAGTAAGTTTCTTATTAGCCTTTGTTTTTGACGAACATATGTTTTTCCATTCTAAAATATGATAATTTTTATTACTTCTGCCACTGGCTTCATCCGAATTAAAAAAATAATTGGTTCTCCATCCAATCTTTCATCCCCTATTTCAAGCCTTTTTTTCGAAATAAAAGTAGCCTATGTACTTTACTAAAATGTAGATTATCTCTTTACCAAATTACATAAAAAACCGGTTTAATGGCTTAGTTGTGAAGTGAAGGCATACTAACTTTCGCATTCATAATATTTAATAGTAATTATTTTGATAACAAACGAATATAGCATTATATATGTTTTACGTATCTAATGGATACATAATGACTCATAAATTACACTAGAATATTGTCTTACATTATCGACATCGTAATGTTATAAATTAATAGCACTATTAATTAATAGCCTGTCCTATTAGACGGGAGGGCTCAAAGCTGAATTGCTGAAGCTCACAGTCGGTGTCGAGAGGCCATCAACCTCATGCGATCCTTTTTTTTATATGGCATATGAAGTTGGCTGGAGAGGACAGCTTCAGCTACTCAATAAAGGTATTGAGAGGAATAAGATATATTTTCATTTATTTGTTTTGTTTTGGTTGGTTATTTTAACGACATTTATTATTATTCTTATATAATATATAAATGAAGTACCAATAATATCAATATAAATAAAGATAAAATGCAAAATAAATTAAATGGATAAAAGCATTTAAAGACATTCCATAACCTTTTAAAAAAAATTGATTTTATTAGTAGAGGCCTTAGCATTAACTCTTATTACGAATCAAATGACGACCAACACATGCCAAAAACTGAGTTACGTCGCTATTTCGTATCATGACATATATATGTAAACGTCATGCTCATATAAAATTTGAATCGAATTACTGTCAAATTTGAATAGAATTTTTATTAAAAGTTAATGGTACAAGATTCATCCAAATTGATACGATAATATTGCATAACATGCAGAGTAAAAAAACTGCAGAAATAAGAAAAACCTGTATCATTAAGACGGTTAAAAGAAAGACAAACTAGAATTGGTGATCCATAAATAGCTTTTGTTAAAATATCTACCTGGGCACAATATGTAAGACTGAACTAATATTAATGACACTCTTAAATATTACAATAAATGAAACGATTAATAAGCAACCACCATTAGTAACTAGGCTTAAACGCCACAGGTTCGGGTTCGATTCCCGCTCGGGACAGATGTTTATATTCACCATGAAGGCATGTGTTCTGGTCTGGATGTGTTTATGCCTATGCTTGTGTGTGTTTCCGGACCCCTGACTCAGTTTATTACTATCGTAATGAAGGCTGTTGAATTATAGCGTTTTTTATTATTTATAATAATCTACTTTCGCTCGAAAAAATCGGTTTTTAATATTTAAATTTGCTTTTACAGAGAATAGATAATAATATTTACTTTGACTGAACATTTCCAGTTAACAGCAAAAACCCTAAAGCCTTTTACGGTGAATTTTATTTATAGGCCTTTATTATTCTGGCTAGCAAAGCCTTCGAAGTGTAGCACAAAGTATTGTGTAAAAAATATTCGACGTATGTACGAGTATGTATAATACCTATTCATACCTTCCAGACCTTATACTGGGCCGGCAAATTGCAGACAGATATTTTTAACTGAATTTTTCAGACAATCCAACTCACTTCGTTTTCCCTAATGACTGCAGTTCTGTTGACAAAGCTAGATGATGCAGAGCGCAGTAACAGTTAGGCTGTTCATTAAACAGGTCACTGGATTTCAAACGATGTCGTCGCGTGAAAATTTAATTGTTTGATGTTTTTGCCAACTTGCTCTTCTACAGAACGATATTGTTATGAGGGGCATAGTTAGAAAGTATGATACTTAAACATTCATGCTTATTTAAAATATTTTATTTTTTGTATAAATAATATGTATAAAAAAATTTTGGTACTAAAATTATTTTCGATACATCTGATTATTTCTTCTAGACAATTTCTGTCTTTAAGATTACTTCATTGTAAATATAATAAATTTGTTAGGAAATCTTTATGAGAAAATTAAAATTATTTTATAAATATCAGTGAATAAAGTGAGTAATAATAATATAAATATAAATGTCAGCACTAATTGACCAATTATATAATAATATTATATATTATTATACTTATTAGAGGCTTGTCTTTTTCTGGGAAAGTAAAAGTAATATTAATATGGATCAGCTGTATCCGCACCATTTTATTCGGTTAGTGAAAGCACTGAAGGCCCAAATTCCCACCCAACGTTTCCTCCTACTGCCTTTACTCCTAACCGTCTCCTTTCAAAGTATATAACAATATTACATAAAAGTCATTTCATATAAAAAATTGAGACACTTATTTCAATTTCAGTTCGTTCATTTTTCTTCATCAACTCAAATCCTCCGTAATTTCATATCCCTTGGAACTTCAGTAAAACTTTAGTATTAATTCAGCGTCCCAATAGAGATTTAAATTTAAAAAGAGAAGTAAGATAAAATTTTATTGGCTTTAACTTTTCAAAAGAAAAACGATTCTCGGAGACGAGTTTAAGTAAATGCATTTATCTGATATATTTAACGATCAATAAAGTTTCGATTTGACGATTATTGGTAATACTTACTTACTTCCTCCGGCGCTACAACCCTTTATGGGCCTTTTCAACGACATTCGCCTCCTCAACGACATGATTCTTCACATCAATCTAATTTAATTTTTTTTTATTATATAATTATATTAAATAAATAAATAGACCACACGATTGAAGTAAAACTTCTTTAGCAAAAATTAGTCAGCGAGTAAAGGCTTAATCAGTCTGTCTGTCCATCCCTCAGTCCGTCCGTCCGTCCATGTTCGGAAACAAAGATAAGGAAAAATACACCCAGACCAGAAAATATGCTTGCATGGTCAATACAAACATATTATGCTCCGAGCGGGAATCGAATCCGCGACCTGTGGGGTTTATGGAAGGCTCGCTACCGCTGCGCCACAACGTCGTCTCTATATCTCTAACCGCCTGTCCATACTTTTCAGACCCTCCTCGACACAATGTTATTCTTGATTATTGGTAATAGCAATCTTTATTTAAGGTCAAAAATAATGCTATGAACGTGGCCGAATAAAAAATACCCTGTTGTACACATGAAAATAAGATAATTGAACGTTAAACGTTTAATAAGATAATCGATTGCGTTTCGTTCGGTTAGTTATAGCGTCGGAAAAAATTCACTTCCCTTTGCCCTACTTATTTTCTGCCATCCCTACATCTCAGGTGATATACACGGTGATGCTTCTGTTTTGTTACGGATAGGCTACAATACCTTTATGGTATAAAACGTGAGATATTAGAAAGGCAAGAATGTTTTTTCTTGTTTTTAATGGTCATTCTTTTTTTTATTTTTACATACTTTTATCTAAAAGACCATTTTTATAACTTGATCATTTGATGAATTTTAGAAAGTTTTCTAACAGCGACAAAACACGAAAAACATGACCACAAATACCGGTATATCCTTACGTATATACTGTGAAAACTTGCTTAATCTGTATATAAAAATATAGTCTGTGAAACAAATACAAAATATTTTAATAATATTTATTAAAATATATCTTTGTAATTACCTATATCGTTTAGTTTCCCTAGTTTTCGACGTCCATTTTGAAATTGGATTAAATTATTTTTAATTACTTAAAGCAATTGACTTTGTTGATTAGTTCCCTGATTTTAAACAAAATATATCTTTTTTTCATAATTAAAACCTATCACAATATCAGCGGTCACATTTATGGTCCATGCAAAATATATTAACTGCATGAAGCTCTGTTGAATTTGTTAGAAAGTTGCAACTTTTCACGTAACACTGTATGTCAGGCGGGAAGTTTTGATGTGGCCATATAATATTCATTCTCACAAAACCGTTAATTTTACTAAGCCCAAGCTATATTAGTCTTTACGCCATTATGTTATAACCTACAATGGCGTGTTATAAGTGCGAAGCTTGTGGTGATGTTCGGCAACCGCTCGTCTCGGCCGCTCCTAATTAATTCCGAGGAAAGTTGAAAACATGCGCAAAACTAAATAACTTAATCTATAATTATCATTTTAAGCTTAATTTAAATTATTATCATCTATTTATTTACGACCTTGTGGTGCAGTGGTGGACCTGCCTTAAGCACCACAGATCACGGGTTTGATTCCTGCTGGGAACAGATGTTTGTATTGACCATTCAGGCATATGTTATGTTGGCCGTTGAGTGTTTAGCTTTTATTTATTTACAAAAATATAACTCTATATTTTAGCGAAAGTACTAAAATTCTAACTTTTCAACGAAGAGTCTAGTCGACGACGATGTGGCGCAGCGGTAGCGAACCTGCCTTAAACGCCACAGGTCGCGGGTTCGATTCCCGCTCGGAGCATAATATGTTTGTATTGACCATGCAAGCATATTTTCCGGTCTGGGTGTATTTGTCCTTGTCATTGTGAATGTTTCCGGACCCCGACACAGGATATTACTATCATAATGGGGGCCGTTGAGTGTGATGCGTTTATTTATTTATTTAAATAATTAAAAGAATGTGTAATCATATTTTATTTTATCACGCTTTATAATTGGGTCCTCTATCTTAGCACCATCTAGTATACATTGGAAATAGCCAACCAAAGACCCACGAACTAGAGCTCACGGTATTTTCCTCTGTAAATCTCGAGTAGTCTTGCTTTTTTTTAGTTTGAATTCCTCTGCCAATCTGTCTGAGTTTATTTTACAAAAACGACTTTATTGGTATCGTGATAGTACAAGTATCAATATTTAAGTTTACAATATATTAAAAACATATATTCTTAATTATTTTAGCTTAATATAAACAAATATTAAGTTAAATACCTTTAAATCATATTAAAAAAAAAACATTTTTTTAAATATGATTTAAAGGTATTTTTTTAAACCTTTGAAATCAAGCGGTCTTGGTACATGTGTTTACAATGCATGAATTTATTGAAAGCTTACAATGTCAGTGGTGTTACACTGTCATAAGAAGGAAACGGAAGAATCAATAAAAGGTCCGTGGAAGTGGGAGCTACCAGTGCAATAGTTTGATACACAATATTAATAAAATTGTATTAAATAATTGTATTCTTTAAAACTGTTGCACTTAGCGCCATTCAATTATCGCTTTCCTTAATACAAAGCTAAGCTTTTGGTTCAACTTCGTCAGAACAAAGAAGCAGGCAAGATTAAAGTCTTGTCCTGACAGTAATAGCTGTTCTAGACTAAGACTTGCGGCCAAAGTCCCAAGGCGATTTAGCTTAACTCGTTAAAAATAACACTGTAAGCGCTTTGTAGCGATTTATTCATTCTGCATAAATAAAATGCATAGGGAGACAATACAGCTATAAGATCTAAGTTGATTTTAAGTTATTTTGGTTAAGTCTGTATTTTTTTTAAAATTAATATTTAATCGTTAGTTACTTTCCTAGCATATTAATATGTTCGTAATAGAACATATAACGAATATGCTGCGTCTGTAACGGAACTATTATCGGAGAATTCGTATTTTTTTTTGTCTTTAGTGATTTAATGGTTTTAATTAAAGGAATCAGCATAAGATTTAGAGGCGATTGAAAATATAAATTCCACCGATTTAGGTTCTTAATTCTTTTTTTAATATTTGGATGTACAATCAAGTGGTAATTACTTAAGTTATTTACTTATTAATAGTAAACATGTATATCTTGAAAACAAGTGCCCGCAATGATGCTTCATTGACTTGATAAGCCGTTTTAATATTGTTAGGAAAAAACTGCTTTTTTAAAACTTCATATACAAATAATCTTTTTTTAAAGAATACTATTATTCCTATTTCCGCTCCAAAGAAGTTCGAAGCTTGCACTATGAGTGGGTACGACAATAGCCCAAGGGGTCAGGATCGCACCCGCAACTCTCGCTTTAACGGAGCGGAGTCGACCCTTCTACGGTTGAGCTATTGAGGCTATAGAAATAGGCTTTATAAATAAATATAAAGAATAAATTTTAACAATATTTCAACACATACCTTGAAAACGTGGGAACACTTTTTCTAATTACGGCCGATAACGATGAATTCAACCATATATCTATGAATTTTCTTATATAGTATAATTTTATTAGCGTATAATCATTAAGCGCTATTAACGCATATCATTAAAATTTACGAGATTGATATCATTTTTGATATTTAATTTAACGTTAAATTTACTGAACTGATTGGTTCAAAAACTGTACAGTTATTATCTCATTCATTATATCGAATTTCATTTTCCAGAACGTAAAATATGTATTGTTCGCATTTTCAACTTTACTTTTTTACGAATTTTAACGTATTGCCTTTTATCTGACAGAATCGATTTTATTAAGGCAGATATTAGCTTGACATCGTGACAGGCGTCGTTTCTCATTTTCGTGACATTTGCATGTTTTTGAAACAAATATTCGAATACATTTTTTTTATGGCAAACAGTCACCGCAGCATCTGAACGAGCGGGATACTTGAAGTATCATATGCACGTTGCCAACCCAAGGGGTAAGAAAGGGATAAGAAGGGAAAAAGGAAGGTAGCAGATGGGAGATTGTGCCTCTGACGATTGGACCTCTCTAAATCATCGCACGAAACGCAACGGTACTCAACAACATTACTTTACGGCGGTTATCTTTGAGAGGCTAGTACTGTCCCGGTCGAGGGTAGTACTGGCCAGGTCATTTATGCTAGAAGAAGCATTTTATGACTATAGTTAATTATTATGTAATAATTTTAAAGAAAATAACTTATTAACAACGGGAAAATCCGATTTTAATGGGTTTCTAATTTTTCTGTATCCCTTATACAGGGAAGGGAACAGAGGGGAATGGGAGATTGGGCCACCAGTAAAATTCAACTATACCAGTTAGGCACTTACATTTAAATGCAAAAAAGTACATTTGTATGGTTAGTTTTTTCGATTCCATATTTCTCTTTTCACAACTCAATCAATTGTTTATTGTTGTAGTGTCTAGCTTTTCTGTATACGTTTTCCGTGCAGACTTGTCCGTCACAGATGACAGGTATGAGGATCACATCCAACGGCCAGACATAGTCCAGCTATTTGAAACTTAGCACTAATTTAAATAATGGATACATAGTCAAGTAATAATAAATTTTTGGAATATTATCAATAAATATATTATATCTTCTTCTTCCTAGCATTGTTCCTGTTATTTTATGTACCCAGGGTCTGCTTATTACTTTTATCCGGATTTGACAGGTTACTGTTTTTTACACAAATCGCATCTGACTTTCGAAACTCTAAGGGCAAACTAGTAATTCATTGGATAAGAGCAAATTACTTATCAAGGGTTAATTATTATTAACAGATGTTATTTGATATCAACTGGGACCAACAGTTTAACGTGCTCTCCGAAGCACGGTGGGGAGACCCACAAGGACAAACACCCAGACTGAAACAGATGTATGTAAGATCAATACAAACATCTGCTCGAGAGGGAATCGAACCCGCAAGCGTCGATGCTAAAGACTCGCTACCAATACGCCACATAGGTGTCAAAAAACATTTGTATATAATAGCACATAAATTAAGTCACGATCAACCGCTGCAATTGTAGCAAATAATTTTGTTTTAATTTTTTTTTTAAATATAATAATATTAATGCCCCAAGCCGGTCTGGTCACCGTGGGGGAAGTCGACCACCACCCTCCAACAAATCTGCTAATTTTTTAAAAATAGTTATATAAAAAAAATTGTGTCATCATTTTTTCCCTTTTATGATATCGAAACGATTATATTATTTTCATAAATTTAATTGTTTGTAGGCCTTGTTTAACAGCTGTCAATATTTGACAGAAGTGATGAGTGCGATGCGTTCTTGTTTATTTTCACCACATCATAATAATATTATAAGAGGTTGTTCGTATAAATTAATTTAAGCGGTGTCGGTCCGTAGTCAAATATGCATATAATTAAACGATACAAAGATATTTAACTAGTTATACAATAGTACATTATAATGCAAAGATATTATGTATACCATGGACAGGCCCTTCCATACGGGATAAAATATAAATAATAAAATAAAATAAAAATGTAAAGATAAGGTGCTGTTAACGAAACGAAATTAGTCACAAGCTTGCAACTCTGATATTTTGTCTATAAGGAAGAGCCTGACCAGAGTAGTTAATAGTAGATTTTTCTAGAACATACAATCATATATATATAACATATAATCATATGCGTATTGTATGTTCTAGAAAATCATATTCGTTCACGATCAGAATTTTTACATCTCTTTAGTCAACAAAGACACTTTACTTCCACAAAACTTTACGACCACGATAAATATTGTAAAACGTATGTATATCGGTTTTAAATCAAATTGGCTTTGTCTCTATGGCTATCTCGAATCGCTTGGGATGAACCACCTATATAAAGATAACGAGTCAACCCTTATTATTATGCGCATTTTTATTAAATTATACCTAAAACACTTGAATTTTGGGCCGTTTCAACGCTGCTTATTTTTTAATTAATTTTTTAAATACGTAGAAAAAGTTACAGACAATGATATTACATTTCAAACCAAGGGATTCCAAAATTATTCCCTATTAAAAATAATAAACAGATGATATTGCATTCCAAACACTTTAGGTATCGAAAAGATCAGATAACCTTCAATCAGTAGATACTATTATATTTGGAAACGTAAAAGTATAACTCGGTTATGTGAGAAAAACGAGTGTCAAGGCGCAGCGTGATGTCGTAAATTCAGGTATCTCATGATAGTATTCTACCTATTGGCCCCGAGATCCAACTCATGGGTACTCATCTGTAAGATTTTGTATTTATGAGACAATTCTCGGCCTTTCTGTCCCGATAAGTTGGGCAATATATGACCAATTAATGAAATTTATATTTGTAATTTGCTTAGACTGTTTTCTGGTGCTTGTCTAATATGTATATCATATAATTCTTTGAATTATGATTGTTTATTTATGTATGGCTTAGAAACTAAAGAATATACAACTTTTTTTTGCTCATGGTTATCTGGAGGCACGGCAGTCCCCCTGCCAAATCGTACCGTGGCACGGCCGTACCATCCTTTTCTCAAAGCAATTCAGGCCATTTTTGACCCTCTATAACTTCGTTTTGGATAAAACTAAAAGCCTGAGTTTTCAGTTACCAAGCAGGCATTGTATAGACTCGATATATTTTAAATTTCATTCAATTTAAGCCAGTAGTTTAAGAATTATAATTAGTCAAAATTCTTAATTTTATCACTCACTGACTGACCGATCATCGAAACTCTAAGGCACTTCTAGCAGACATGGAAGCTTCAAATTCAGTACATAATTAGTGTCTAGTGTATAAATCAAGGAAAAACTAAAATATTTTGTAATTACGGTCCAGTTTTCTAGATACACCAACTGCATAACTAACTTTGTAATCTCATATAAATGTATAGGATTACAAATGTTACATTTACAGTTAGTCAATCAGTGTACCTGTATAGTATATGCATAATATAATGGAAAAATAGGTGTAGATGGGTACCTAGATAATATAAGATTACATTCAAGAAGTAGGAAAAAAAAAGTTGGACTTTCTACACAAAAATATGAGATCCAATCAAAAACATAAAATGTAAAAAAAAGTCCAAGTCTCGCAAAGCAGTTCAACTTACGGGAACATATTCTACTCATTCAAATACTTTAGTGTCGTAAAACTGCCAAGTTTCAGGCGTAGTTATACATGAGATCTCACCACTTTTTGTAGTATAAGAACTGCTTCGGTCAAGTGCTAGCCGGACTCGTGCACGAAGGTTTCCTGACCATTATCTTTAATAATAATTCTTTTATTTTCTTTCACACAATATAACAATTTTATTTATTTACATTATTTGACGTTGGTGCCAATTAGCTAGTCCACCCGTTTCTAAGGAAATCGGTTGTGACACACGAATGGACATATGGACAAGAGTATCTTATAAAGCTTCTTGTTTTGACCTTTTGATGTACGGAACCCTAAAAATAGTTTTATTTTAAACGTATATTACTCTGAGATCTGCGTAGTATTTGTACCCTCAAAAGCAATGATGAGAGATAGATAGAGCTTATAAAATTATGTTTCGTCAAACTTTGATAGATAGATTGTGCTACACGTGCTTGAATACAATTTCATACAGTGCCTTTTTGATGTAAAGATTCGTACGTTTTAGGCTTTAATTTATATTGTATTATTCTTGACATAATATGTTTTTAAGTATATAACGGGTGAAAATCTATTTCTTGTATTTTACAATTGCTTTAAATTGAAATTGAAGTACTACGCTTTTACAGAAAATCTGCGTAAAGTAACTAAGTACTGTTGCATATAGTTCAATGAGTTCCAATCTCGCACCCTCTCTGTTCCTTGTCATCTCTTTACATCCAATACCGTAGGGTTGGCAACACGCATTTGATACTTCAAGTCTCATAAGCAACCTATGAAAGGTTGCGGCAACTATCTCCAGTCAGGCGGATCGTATGCTTATTTGCGGACCGTCATGAAAAAAAAAATAGCTTAGCCTTATGGTTGGATGGTAGTGGTAATTGTAGACGAATAATGTTTGAAACACCAGTAGTGTATAAGATCACGTAGAAAAAGTTAATCAAGTACTTGAGTATAATTCATTAATTTAAAATACATTATATTAAATAAATAAAAAGCGTTTGTAATGTGAAACTAAGAGAAAATTGCGATTATTTTAAAGCGGTTTTATCTGCTGATTTGCATAAGTGTCGTGACAACCGCCCTCCTCTGAAGGTTAAGCAGTTACCCTACAATCTAACTTTGAACTTGACCCATTTCGCGCCATAATGAACAATGCTAAAATGTCCGCATAAAATGAAACCTGTATTTTAATATATTAAAATGAATGCTGTTTTCTTTGTTAATCTACACATACTCTACATTGTTAAGCCTAAAATAAATGAAAACAAATTATTCTTACATATACTATGCTCAATAAAAATATCTCTAATATATAAAATTCTCGTGTCACAATGTTCGTTCCTATACTCCTCCAAAGCGGCTTGACCGATTCTTATGAATTTTTTTATGCATATTCAGTAAGTCTGAGAATCGGCTACTATCTAATTTTCAAACCCCTCAGTGATAAGGGCTGTCCACCCCAAAATTTTTATTTTTATTTTTTGGATAATATTTTTATTTTTTTTATTATGTGGCATTGAAAAATACATACGACCCTAAATTTTCACTATTTTATCGCCAACCCCTGTTTTTTAATAGCATTATTAGGCAATCAAAAACTTTCACCGTGTAGAGGGCGCTGCTATCGGGTCCTAGATTTTTTTCGGGGCAGGACAACGTCTGCCGGGACCGCTAGTTTTATATAAAAATTTTAGATTGACATAATATATACACATTGGGAACCAGTTGACAACCTAAGTGATAGTAGGGTAGGGCTGAAAAAAGAAATAATTACCCGTTAAGTGCGTTAGGGACCACGCACAGTTGAAACTAAAGGGTTCCGCAGCTTGGTTATGAAGAATCTTAAGGACTTAAAAAATAATAACGAACTAAAATGGACCGCAAAAATAACTTGGTAGTTTCAAAGTAATTATTAAAAGTAATATGAATAACAAAGATAGGTTAGTATCTACTGATACTGTTATATATACATACAAACATCTGCCCCGTATCTTTTCGTAATTATATATATTATAGCAAAAATATTATTATCGCTTAAATATTATCCTAAGAGAAAACTATATCTTTTTATTGTTCAAAAGTTATATTCTTTTTAAACCACTTCATTTAAGTTTCATAACCAAAGTTGAATGAAAAGTCCTAAACGGATAAGTGGTTTCATAAACGTTGTAATCGAAAAACTTTTTAATATTACTTATTTGTTAGGACTTAAAATTCGGACGATATAACGTTTCATTAAACTATAATCTAACTTTTTTATAATAACATAAAACATAATATAATCAAATTTTGCCTATATAATATCTTTTCTTAGCATTATTTCCGGTACTATATGAGTATTTACCCAGGGTCTCCTCATTGCTCTCGTCCGGATTAGAGAGGTTACTAGTTTTTACACATTGCCATCTGGCCTCCAAGAACGCATTGGATAAGAGAAATTTATTAATCAAGAGGTAACGATTATAATCAGATGTTATGTGATCACAACCCGGACCGACGGCTTAACGTGCTCTTCGAGGCACGATGGGACGACGCACATGGCCAAAAGCCCAGACTTAAACAGATATTTATAAGATCAATACAAACATCTTCCCGAGCGGAAATCGAGCGAACAGTCGAGGCTAAAGACAGACTCGCTCCCCACAAAGTCACATGCTGGTTTTGCCTGTATAATATATAGAACAGTTTTGTATGCTGCAAAAGCCAAATGGCGGAACACGGAAGCCTTATAAATTCAGCACACTATAGTTTTGATTTTGACTGGGGAGTTACTAGTCACATAAAAAGTAGGAAAGTTATATAGCAGTTATAGCAGTATTCGTACTTTTGCATTTCATTGGTAAGTATGAGCACTGGAAATACAAAGCCGTCTTTTTACTTTTTATAACTAACTTACAATGTTAAACGTATAGTTCGATCGGTCACCATTAGGCGGACCGTAAAAGCATATTTTTTTGACCTATGCAATTTTGAGTTTAGTGTTGATATTTTTTGTTTCGTTGATATTTATCATTATTCTATTATATTATTAATACTATCCGCAACTCATTTTATCAAACAAAAGACTCTTTCCCATACTTGCGTAAGTATTTTATTATTGCTATTATTTAATTCTTCATAAGTCATCTTTTTATAGCGTCGGTTTTTCAACAGAACTTGTTGTACAAAATTTTTACATAACGTTGTTTATAGTAAATTTCTGACCATACAAAGTATTTTAATAATGTGGAATAAATGCACAGACTACACAAAATTCTATAGCGTTGAAAATGCGCGGAAGACTGAGGAATCCTCATGTGCCATGCTGGTATGTAGAGCGAGGCCCGCGGCCGCATCGACTCTGAATGACGCTCGCGGAATGAGAGGCTGCCTACTTTGAAAGACGTGAAAAGAGTACAAGTGGGAACGTTGAACTTTGTGTATTATGAAAATCAAACGCAAACATTATATAGACATTGGCTTTGTCTTGTTTGCAAATTAAGGATCGTTTCCTTCGTCTTTAGTGATATTTATTTTGTACATAATTTTTATCATAATCCTGAAAAATAATCATAATATTGTGTTTTTTTGCTGTGTAGTAGTAGATCTAATTGGTTTTCAACATATATAGATCCGTGCAACGAAATTTTTAAAGGTTAAAATGACCGCTTACCAATTGATGAGTCTTATAATTGTGTGCCACCGTCTCGTCCTAGTATAAAAAATAGGCTGTCATGGAGTAGGCGTCAGATGTGAATGATTGAAATCTTCGAAAAACATTTTTTTTTAAATTTTGAAATTAATAATTTTATTAACAATTCAAAATTCACAATTCGATTTTTTTGTAGACTTATTGTTAAAAAATTGATACATTTAAAAAGTCTGCTAACACATGAATCAGTCAAGTATAAACAATGTTTTAGGGTATAAATGCGTATTCATGGACACACCACTGTGCGTCAGTAGGAGTTTGACGTCATTAGTATGTCGGTGATGCGAACCCACAATATTTTGGCCCTACCAAAAATCGCTTAACATGGCTAAAGAAGTTTTTGCTTTTAAAGTAACACGAAAAGATGTTATAAGTTGACAAATATTTTATATCTACTTTTTAAATGAAAAATTGAAAACGTAGGTACCTATAAAATAAAGCCGTTATATGCAAGTCAATTTGGAACCTAGTATCCGTATATCAATAGCCAGACTATACAGTAATAATATTAGTACATTGGTAAGAACCGCAAGTTAATAATTATTAGGCTATAATTAATTTGAGTTAAGGCATTTGTACGTGAAATATATTTGTGTTATATAATGGTGCGGTGCGCCCTAATGCGTATAATTTAATGTGGACTGTTTGTTCTCGAAGATTAAATCATAATAATTATTACGGGGCCGTTATTACACAATATGTTTTAACAATTATTTATTAATATAACAGATTTATTTAAGGAATAGTACGAACTGTAATTAAATAAATAATGGAAAGCCTAAATCGGATATTAGGTAAGGTGACCTGTGCTAAGGGTCCGGAAACACATCCATTATCCATACAAATAAATATCGTGGCAAAAGCTTGCGGTAGAATTGTTAGAGAGCGCTGGAGGCCAAATCTCCCACTCCCTCTGCTCCCTTCTCATCCCTTCCCTCCCGTTCCTTCGGTTGACAATGTACGTGTGATACTTCAAATATCGCAAGCGATCATAGATTTCGGTGACTGCTTACCATCAAGCAGATCGTTTGCTTGTTTACCAACCGTCATGTAATAATAAAAATAAACAAGCGGTTAGTGGGAAAATTTACACTTTTATTGATTTATGAAAGTAAAAATCATCATAATATAACAATTTTCTCAAACAAATACAAAATCCATACCTAAAAGTCGATTCCAATTTCTTATTTATAAAAGGGATTTACAGGTGATATTTCAAATATTTTATCTTGCATTTCAATTTCCTCAGCCAGATGCGAGCACAGATTAGATTTGTATCGAACGATGATACACATATTATTAGGTGAAGGGAAGAGTAATATTTTCGTGATCGTGGCAAGGTACCGACAAATTTAGTTATTTTTGTATTGAATTTTAGTTAAGGTGTGACGCCATCTTAACATTTCATCTATAAAATTATAGACACTTCATTTCTTCAACTTATTTTTTTAATACTATAAAGTTAAATCTTATTATTTAATAATACCTATGTAGTTAATATGCTATTCTAGTAAGGATTTATCATTTTCAATTTATTGTTAAATGTCTAATCAAATTTTGTATCCTTAAATTATAGGATAGTTACGAAAGGTTTTGAAGATTTATCCTCAGCTTAGTAATAAACTATTTACTTAAGTGAAAGGCTGTTTAAGACCCAAAATTCACCCGAATATTTCAGCTTAAGAAACTAATACCTACTTAACTATTTCATGCCCTAATTCTTAACTTTCTCAAACAGTAGTAGAGATATGCTCCAGTTAGACTAGAGAAGTATTACACTCTCATAGAAAACTGGTGTATAATAACAATATCAGTGAGAGCGCCGGGGACCTAAATTGCATAATATTAGACATTTTTAAGTTATTATTGATTATACCTTTTTAACCGACTTCAAAAAAAGAGTAATTTCTCAATTCGTCTCAATAATTTTTTTTTTTTTTTTAGGCGAGCAAGGCCGTGGACAGAATCTAGTAATACAATTATAATGATCTAAGGATAATATAGGTATTGATATTGACTTTACATCATGCTTTTTTACTGTTTAAAATAACCTTCGAACAATCCTTACACTATAATATATTAGAGAATCATGTTTTTTACTGTTTAAAATAACCTTCCAACAACCCTTACACTGTAATATATTAGAGAATGCTTATTTATTACCTGTAATATTTTCCACATTCATTTCATTTAAATATATATAGAGAATGAACGAGATGCGGATAGTTTTGCGGTACAAAATGTATATTTCATTCAATATATCTTGCGAGTTCATTTCACATTCGGTCCGAAAATGAGATCAAAGGTTAAATTACTTCTACGGAAATTCGAAACATTGAATTCATTATATTTTCATTTGATACATTTTATATAAAGTGGTATGAATATTTTTATCATATATTTTACGTGTCGTAGAGTATAGTTTTCGTAGTACTATTTTATGGTACTTATAACATGTTTTACAACGTTATATTTTTATTGAGAAACGTGATATACCTTTCTTTGAATGATATGCCTTTCCTTGAAGATGACATGAAACATCATAATTATTAAGAGTCTTCTTGAAAGAATGGTGGATATTTTGAGTTCAGTAGTAGAATATCATTGAAAACTAGGCTGGACATATTAATTGCTGCAACATTAGTGAATTTATTAATTCGTACATAGTAGTATAAATAATAAGAAACGCTACACACTGTCCGATTAAGAACTGTCCACGTCAAATGTACGGAGCTTAGTAACTCTTCACATAATGAGTCAATTATATTATTATGGAGCGATTTATTGACGTAACAAAGCGACGTCTTAAGACTCCTAACACTTCTACTTACAGCACTTGCTCAGATTAGATTCGAAGTGGTAACTATTCAATATGCAGTATATACATGTGTTTATATATGATGATGATTATATCTACGATAATTACTGAACCATTAACCAAATAATTATGAATCTTGGGAAATTGATACTCAGTTCATATCAGTATAAACATAAGGCTTTTCAGACTTTGACCATATTAAAAGCAATATTAAGAAAAAAACATGTTTCCAAAAACAAAACATCGCGATGTAGCTTATATTATGAACTAATATGCTGGCTGTCAATCCTTTACCGGCTGAGGTCTTCTGACCCGGTGATGCTTTCAAGGCTACTTGGGTCAACAGTAATAGACACCGAAAAAAAACAATACAATATTTTCATGCTAATATATGTTATACCTAACATTCATGTAGCTGTATAGTTAATAGACTCTTTATGTGGAAATTTGCTAATGGAACAGCGACATTGTTTGAGTAGCTAGTCATTGAATATCTATAACAATTCAAGCAATTAGCGGAAACTTTGAGCTTGTATCAAGTGCAGTTGAGTACGGATCAATTCTGTTCAAACTTTACGTTAATTACTGAAACCCAACTAGCGTAACTGATTCTAAACTGAATTTTGAAACAAAGACACGAAAATTAAATACTGAATATACAATAATATACAATTTAGTAAAGGGAATACAATTAATTCAGTACTTCGCAATCAAGTAAGTTTTAAACAAAGTATAAATAATAAATATGATTGCACTATATGCTACTTAAAATATAATAACACTAGCTGCTGCCAGCGGCTTCGCCAGCGTCAATAAAGATTTAAATACAATTCCTGAAGCCCCCGCAACAAGTTGTACAAATTTTGAATGTTATATTTATTTATATATCGAATCAACAGCCTAAATATTAGTTTCAAGATTCTACCTCGAAAAATGACTATACTTCCATACAAAATCTAATTCCTCCTTTCAACCCCTTACTACCCACCCTTTTTTAGCCTCAAAAGAGCCTATGTCTTTTCTCGGGCTCTAGACTATCTGTGTACCAAATTTTATTTAAATCGGTTCAGTTTAGTTTCTGCGTGAAAGTACGAAAGACAGGGAGACACAGTTATTTTCACATTTATAATATTATAATTAAATAAGTAAGGATAAGGATATTGTTTTTATTTACATATTTTCTCGGTCTATAGTTATAATTTGAGTGATAAATTTAGAACATAGAACATCTTATTATGTCAACTATATTGAATGAGATTAGCATTAACATTCAGATAACCTGGAACCGTAAGCACCCTTATAACCTTAAGTCGGCTTAATCCAATGGTAACGACTGCGGATGTTGGAACAGCTTGTATTTACATAACAAAAGGGAGAAATGAGTTCGTGTCAGGAATACGCCGCGTGTCACAATTTACTAGCATCATGGTAATATTTCATTACCATAATTTGCAGTGATCTTATTTCGTTGAAAAATTGTGAATTTTAAAGATTTTTAATGCCATGTATTACTATAAGTTACAATGCCTTATTGATTTTTATTATTTTTCTTTTGAAATTCACAACTAATTGGAGCTCTTAACCCTACTTTTAGTCCGCATTCCAAGGGTTTAAAAGGTTTTGGTATTATGTGTCTTTTTGAAATTATTGTCGAACGATAATTTTTGGCTTTTCTTGTTGTAATTGGAAGGACAATAAGTCACTAATAACACCTCAAAATATAATTTATTTCATGATTACAATGAGGAAGATGATTAATCTTGTCTTCTAGGTTATATTATCAAGTTTGTGCTAGTTCCTGGAACTAAGCCAACTAATAAATCAACAATAGGTTTTCACGCATGTTGTAATAACAAGGAACAAGGAACCTTGGACTCGCTACTTTGTGGTCAAGCTATTTTCTACAACAGAAAAATAAAATTTCAGATTGTAAATACCTTCAATTGTATAGAACGGATCCGAATTTTTATAAGCGTAGCGTAGTTTAACCTCAAGCTGACAGCCTTAGACTTACTTTAAATTCTAGTTTCAACTGATGGACAATGTCAGTCATATTATGAAGGACATATTTATTTGGATTAAAAATATTATTCGTCATATCAATAATGATAGACTTAAGCTTTTTTTTTTTGATACAAATAATAATAGGTATTGTGATAAGTGGCTATCACATTACATCATAAATGCATACTAACGAGCTAACATAAATGAATAATATACAAAACGAAGATTAAACTGTGTGTATGTACAGTGTAAAGTTGATAAATGTCACTGTAAAATTTTAATGTTAAAACAAGTATAGAAATATTTTTCAATAAAACATCGATATCATTTATTTACGTTTTCAATCCAATTCCCATCGCTAATTGTGATTTCATTTTTTTTATTTCATTTTTTTAAATAACGAATGATTTTAAATACAATCATTTAAAGTCTAGACGTCGCGTTGTAGCAAATTGTTGGAGATTGCAGATATACGTCAGATTTTTCATTTGCTTAGACACCGCTTTATATTTTTTACATTTATTTTTATTTCATGCGCTCTCTGTATTTTCATTGCAGATGATAAAATAATAAAATGTGGTTTACTCTTTGACATAAACTTTTTCTGTTTCCAAGGACTGTTGGATAAATATGAATAACTTTACACTCTACAGCTCCCTCTAGCCTAATACACAGTGTAGATTTTATCAAAGGTCTTTGAAGAAATCTACAAAACACAAAAATAAATATTTAAATATGTCGGCACGTAGCGTTGGAATATTTAAATATCATGTTTCTTCAAATAATTCACGAATAACTTTGTTATTACGGAAATAAATCAAAATGAACTTAGGTTACACAAACACATAGTCACCCCGATGCAACTAATAATTAATTAAATAATAACGATTGCCATTTCTGGTAAAACATTGTAATAATGTAAAAATATAAAACTCATTTTAATAAATTTGGATAGATAACATTTAAAATTAATTTAAAGTTTATACACTAAAAACTTTATACATTTTGTTTCAATGTTTTTATTATTTTATGGTACATATTATATAGAAAAAAAGCGTAAAATTAATGTGAGTTTATATTTTATATACTTGACGCTTGATGTAGTAGAGCCAAGCTTCACCAGCATAAATCGATCGAGCCGCTTCGATCGGGGCAATTCGACGAGTAAGAGCGCCAGAGGCCAACAACAATGGCCCACGCCTGTGCTCTCTTTCTTTTTTCCCTTTCTCTTTCTTTTTTCCTATAGCAATGTCCTTGCTCTTGCACTGCTTACCATCAGACACAACAGACACGCTGAGGGCGAACTCATTAGCAATGCCTTTTTAAAGGCATTACTAATATTCCTATTGCCCCTCGAAATAAACTCGACGCTTGCGCTAGGAGTGGGTACGACAATTGCCCAAGGGGGTCAAGATCGAACCCGCGACTCTCGGTTTCTTTTGTTCTGAAATTTATCAGTTACATAAATTCTAAATATAATAAATAGATCATGTTAAAACAGAAATAGGGTACGAGGCTTAATTTCTCACTAAATTATATTAATGACTATGATGATGCCAATATTTAAACATCGTTGTAATTTAAATTCAAATTTTCGTTAAAATTAAGCGAAATACTGATAGCCATTAATAATTTATTATCATTATGAAAATAATGAGGCTGAATACATGAGTACATTGCATTCGGGTATTTGGGACATATTTGGGGTATTTGCATTACCTGTGAGGATTCCAATGTGACTTTTTAAATTTTTTTTTATGTTACAAGTTGGCAAACAAGCATACTAGATGGTAAGTGGTTGCCGTAGCCTATGAGCGCTTGCAGCGCCATTAGTAGGCGCCAACATCGAGATATTAGTTCTTAAATCTCTTCTGCCCAGTAAACCGGAACACAGTAATGCCTTAGCACTACTATTTGGCAGCAGAATATTTGACACTACGGTGGTACTTACCTACCCGGCCTCTTGCATCAAAAGACCTACCATCAGTGTGACTGATTGCACTGGTGGAATAATCTCTGCTGTGACAGAGGTTATCCCAACAGCGGGCGATGCGATCATCACATTCCGACGCCGGTAAGTGGTGTACATAAAGTAACAAATTTAACAGTGTAGTATTTTCATTTTAACAACATGGGTATTGTAAGTTTTGTCACAACTTTGATACACTTATGATTAATTAAGCATATATTTTACTATATATTTATTTCGATAAAAAATCGTTTTACGGTCATGCTGAAACTTCAAGCGTAAAAGTCGGATACAGTTGAAGAGCGATGAAAGTAAAAATTGGAGCAGCATCCCAAGCACCCAACTTTACTGTGGCCACGACAAGCTCGGTCATGTGTTGCTATGAGCTACTTCTTCACAATTAGAATTGCGATACAAATTACCACAAAATAATCGTTTTAATGATTTGGATATATTCTAAAACATTAGGGTCGGTTTTCAAATAGTTGCCGAAGTCAAGTTCCGCCATCTATTTTAAAGTTTAACGAGTCATAAAGGAATACAGTGCGTCCCTTCCCATAAAGTTTTACCACAACATTTCGAGTTCATCGCAACTTATAAAACTTTAGCCTGTAATATTCACGCATTCCTCATTATCTGCTAGTTTACGATCATTTATCAATACATTTTATCAACTATTATTAGTAAGAATATTTTATTTTATTAATATAACTGGATATTATACTACCGTTGTGGGGTACTGGTGGTGATCCTTCTTTGAGTCTCGACCATCGCGGGTTCGGTTCCCGATCGGAACAGATGTTTTTGTCAAATACCTGTTTCGGTCTGTTCGTTTGTCCTTGTGGGTTTTACCATGCCTCGGAAAGCACGTTAAGCTGTTTTCCCGGTTGTTACCATAACATCTGATATTTATCATGAATTCTTAATCAGTGATATACTCTTATCCAATGAGTTACTACTTCGCCCTTTGGGTTGCGGAGGTCAGATAGCAATCGCTCTGTGTAAATACTAGTAACCCTGTAACACCTTGGGTAAATACCAGGAACAATGCTAAAATAAATAATAAAATAAACACTATACACTCAACGGCCCCCATTAGGATAGTGACATCCTGTGTCGGGGGTCCGGAAACATACACAATGACAAGGACAAATACACCCAGACCGGAAAATATGCTTGCATGGTGAATACAAACATATTATGCTCCGAGCGGGAATCGAAGCCGAGACCTGTGGCGTTTAAGGCAGGTTCGCTACCGCTGCGCCACAACGTCATCAAAAATGCTAGGAAGAAAAATATATATAATATATTATTAGTTACTAATATCCAGTTATATTCTTCTATATAGATATTAGTAATTAATGTTCGAAAGCTTCGTTTACAAATCAATACTCGATATGACCGTAGAACTGTGCTGCGTGCTGGCGTTGAGCCAAATACTGCTCCGATATTGATAATCTCGATTTCGCTGTATGCCTTCAGTATGCTTCGATTATCGCAATTACATACGCATATGTTTGACTAAAATTAGTCTTTACTGCCTAGCAGTATATGTATTACTAATTTCATGCAATATATTATATAATGTATTGTATAGATATAAACCTAGATTTTCTTACAATATTGTTAATTGGCATTAAATGCTTGCATGGACATATTGATAAAGTTAATGAGAAACGTTAATAGGCACACGTAGTTTTAGAGCTACAACGTACATGATTTCAAGTTTATTAGTAACTAAATCATAGCTGTGTGAGGATTCATTAATAGTTTGGTTTAGCGCTTGGAACTTCGCCAACGGTCCAAATATAATTATTATCAATAATCCGTTTAGGAAGCGTTTAAGCAAGCAATCAAAAATATTGTACTATACTTTTGAAGGTTTAAAACAACAACCAAAATATAACCGAATAAGAAACTCGATAGTAATTTCTTTTGAAATATAATGGATACCTAATTAATATTTCTTGAAACGCTTAACAAAACACGTGTTATTAAATATATATATATATATATATATATATATATATATATTTTTTTTTTTTGTTGTAAGAATAATTATGTTATTTGGGCTAAGATATCCTTTGAAGCTGTTTTTAAACTTCAAAAAATGCTAGTATTATAGGTATATTTATTAAAAATTTATAAATACATACAATTTACTGTACAGGAACAGCTAGCTGTCTTCAGGGAATGACATAAAATATTGTTTTATATAATTTCCCGTGCGGCCACAGACTTCATCTCTCTCGATTGGGTCAGACTAGTTTTGTATTCTACGTGGATATTTAAAAGAAACAAGCTGTTTGATGAAAACAGAATACAAGTTAACAAAAATAAAATTAAACAAACAATGGTAAGTTTATTGCAAGAAGTTAGTTTTAAGAGCTTCGCCCAGTCGCTTTAACTCATTAAGATCCGTCTGGTCCCTCAGTCGCTTTAACTCATGAGAATCCGTCATGGAATTCTTTTCGTTGCGGGGAGCGTTTATAATTCGATTCAGTACGGTGTTTTGCTACGACTGGAGTCTGTAAAGGTATTACAAGTGTAAGCTATAATTATGTTAAAATAAATATAGTCATAAAGATTATAAAGATGTTATTATGTTGCTATTGCTTATTGTTGGTTCAGGATCATGTTGTGCTAATCCTTATTTGGTTTATTAAAGTTTGTTAAGTAAATTTGTATTGGTTTTATTTGTTTTTCGCTATAAAGTAACAGTATTAGCATTACCTATTTAAAAACTAAATAAAAAGGTTTACACAAGGATAGACGCAAAAGTGCGCCATATTATAGTACTACATACACCTCGATTTTCACGAAAGCATTTCCTATAAATTGAAAAATCATAAATACAATTAGAATCCTAGTAATAACATAATTAAATTATTCTTTTATTTTTAATTATATTATTTGCTAAATTTTGATATGAAGCCGTATCGTATAGATTGAGGAAAAACTACCTTCTCACACAACATACTTAAAAATATGGCGATGTTGTGTTTTTGTCCTTTCTTTAGGACTGCAACTCACTTGTGATTCAATATCAATATTTTCATTTCAGTCTTTATAAATCATGAATTATATGATAGGTAATACATTTTTATTACTAGAGCTCGATTGTCTATGTAATGGTGATCGGTGCGGTCTATGAACATTAGCCATGATAGTATCGTTCCGCAAGCCCATGACATAACCATTGCGTTGTCGATTGTCCAACATAATGGCTATCTATTACGTTAGTAACGCAAGCTAAAGGACCCTTATCATTGTAACGTAATTTATTTGAGCGTAGTTAATAAAAGTCTAATACATAATCTGATTTTAAGAATAGTTTACATCGATTGCATTAAATTTGATTTTTGTATTGAATTGATTTAAATTAATATAATTTTAATATAAAATTTTATTACTGATATAGTTTGGGGCTAAAACATTAAATAGATTTTTATCACATCTTTTTGTTTATTGGAACGAAGTTTCTTATCGTGCGTTGTGAAAGGGGGCTAGACGGAAAAAATTCTTACGAAAAGTTGTCACGACACTTTTGCTATAGTAAGCTATTGTAAGCTGTGCGGCGTCGCATGTTTCTCTGTCTGTCTCTCTCTCTTATAGAAAGCAAGCCAGATATTTTCATTTCTATTTCGCATTGAACAGTGTGGTGTCGCGACGATTATTTTTGTTGAGTGTATACAGGTTTTTTGTAAATAATAAATAATGTTAATCATAAAAAAAATATTATTATAACTTAAAAAAATATAATTTTATTACAATTCCTTCACTAATTAATCGAAAGGAACTTCGTTCCATCCGGGTGCCCCTTGACACCTCTCATTTTTATTATATTAATTTATATTTGATCCATACCTCTGCAGATAAGTTGATCTAATCTAAAACGCGCTGATTAAGTGACTTGAAGACTCAGTAAGTACATTCTCTGAATCCAACTAGATGATGGCGGTTTTAATATTAATGATAGGATACGGAGATAAAAAAGCAACATTTACGTATATTATTCGGTACCAACAAAAAGTCATGTATGTGATATGTTTAATTATACTCATACAGAATTAAACATTTAGAGCATCAAAAATATCAAAGATAAATGCCTTTTATTTGAGATGTATACACAAGAAATGATTTTTTAAATGTATTATTTCAAAGGCGTCGGGATGTGGCGACCCCATCGCCCGCTGTTGGGATAACCTCTGTCACAGCAGAGATTATTCCACCAGTGCAATCAGTCACACTGGTGGTAGATCTTTTGTTGCAAGAGGCCGGCTAGGTAGGTACCACCGCAGTGTCCAATATTCTGCCGCCAAATAGTAGTGTTTAGGCACTACTGTGTTCCGGTTTGAAGGGCATTGTACGCTAGTGAAATTACTGAGCGAACGAGATTTAAAAACTAATATCTCGAGGTTGGCAACGCGTGAGTGGCACCTACTAATGGTGCTGCAAGCGCTCATAGGCTGCGGCAGCCACTTACCATCAGGTGGGCCGTATGCTTGTTTGCCAACTTCTAACATAAAAAAAAAAAAAAAAAAAAAGCTAATAAAGGAGTTGTAGAATTTTTCAACATCATTAGTAAGAGTCAAAATTTATTGCAAAATAAGACATTTGGGATGGTGAAGTAACACCAATTGAAATTGTTTATTGTTTTTGTTTAATTATAGTTACCTATTAATTGCTATCCGATAATGTGTAACAAAGATATTGATATTCTATTTGAAGTTATATTCGAATTATTTTAGATGTAACGTTGTGGCGCAGCGGTAGCGAACCTGCCTTAAACGCCACAGGTCGCGGGTTCGATTTCCGCTCGGAACATAATATGTTTGTATTGACCATGCAAGCATATTTTCCGGTCTGGGTGTATTTGTCCTTGTCATTGTGAATGTTTCCGGACCCTGACACAGGATATTAGTATCCTAATAGGGGCCGTTGAGTGTGTAGCGTTTTATTTATTTAATTTTATATAATTATGGAAGTATTATTTTTTTACATTATCATGACCGCCTGATGGTAAGCAGTCACCGCCATCTATGAACTCTTGCGGTGTTTGAAGTATCACATGCGCGTTACCAACCCAAGGGATAGGGAAAAGGAAGGGATGAGAAGGGAAAAAAGGAAGATTGCGGAGGGTTTGGGAGATTGAGTCTCCAATGCTTTCACTCATCGCAAACGCAACAGTGCTCTATTACTTTACGCCGATATTCTGTGAGGTAGCACTTTCCCCACCGACCCGGCCCATTTCTGCTGGGAAAGTATGGCTCTACTGCTACAAAAATAATATAATCATACACATATTATATTTTGTTAATCCTAATCCTATAGACTATGTATTTTTATCGGATATGTAGCCTATTTTTACTACTGGATAATGCCTTCTATCCTGATAAAGAGAGGAATTAGTGATTTATTCCACCGCGTTGCTCCACTTCGAATTTTTACACTGCTCTGTGTTGAATTTCTTGAGATTTCTTAGCCATGTTTTCCTTCACCGTAGTACAGCGTAGAACACAAATTAGCCACTTGAAAACTCAGAGATGCTTGTCCGGGTTTAAATTTTTAAACTTTCGCTTTATGTCTTATTTGACGATGTTGTGGCGCAGTGGTAGAGAACCTGCATTTAACGCCAAAGGTCGCGGGTTTGATTCCCGCTCGGAGCATAATATGTTTATATTGACCATGCAAGCATATTTTCCGGTCTGGGTGTATTTGTCCTTGTCCTTGTATATGTTTCCGGACCCCGACACAGGATATAACAATCCTAATGGGGGCCGTTAAGTGTGTAGCGTTTAATTTTAATTTTAATTTTTTAGTCCAGGTTTCTATTCTATAATAATATATCCCTATGCTTTTCATTTTTTTTAAGCGCTTCACACTCAACGGCCCCATTAGGGTAGTCATATCCTGTGTCGGTCCGGAAACACAGAAGGACAAGGACAAACACACTCAGACCGGAACACATACCTATATGGCTAATACAAACAGCTGCTCTGAATGTTAATTTTATATTTTCTAACACGAGTGTTAACGTGGTTTCCAAAGCACGGTAGAGAAATTTTATTGTCAACAAAACAATGTACACTGAACGGCTATCGCGCTTATGATCATCGCCGCTAAAAGCAGGCCACTTTTACACCGGAACGGTCGTGAAATAGTTATTATTAAATCCATTGTAACAAGCCCATTTATTTTAGCATAAAGGTATAACCAGTTTAATACAAATTATGTGAGTTATTTATAGAATTTAATTTAACAATTAAGGCCTAAAATAGCACCTATTAATCGGATAATCGGCTTTCCCGTTATTAATAAGGGGTAATCTTATTAGGTATTTGAAATGATTACCTAATAATTAATTCTATAATATGCTTCTCTCAGCACAAATAGGCCGGCTTGACCGGGAGTGCTACCATCTCACAGATAATTAGCGTAAAGTAACAGAGTAGGTACTGTTGCGTTCCCAGTAGTTCCCCCTCTCTTTCCTTTTTTCCCTTCTTATTGGCAACGCGTATGTTATCACACTTTAAATATCGCAAGCGTTCATAGGTGGCGGTGACCGCTTACCATCAGGCGGGCCGTATGCTTGCTTGCAAACTGTCATTAAATAATTTAAAAAAAAAACTAATGCATTTTTTTTTATAAATACATTGTAATAAACTGTTTTACATTGGTAATTTAGTGTAAACCAGTGATAAAACATCAAAGAAATTTCTAATACAAAGCAAACCCGGCTGCTTAACCATTAAACTCAGTCGATCGTGAAAATACCTCTGAGAATGGGGATTTCGAATCGAATCAAAAGATTCCATTTATCCATTTTAGATGCATTCCAGACCAACGTTAGCTCCGCTCACGAAGGGGTTTATATTTTTCAGTTCATTAAAGATAACTTTATACAGTGGCGGATTTACAAATTTTCAAGGTAAGGTTTTTGCCGCCCTTATCTCCATAATTATCAGGTCCTAGATTATTTTTACAATTCAACAAAAGGCCGATTACTGGTTGGAGAGCGGTGAACTAGCTGTTTTACTCCAGAATATGGAAGTTTGTTACTCGGAATGTAAAATGACAAGTGAGAGGACAGAGTCATCGGCAAATTATAAAGGACGCAGGATATCACTATCCTAATGGGGGCCGTTGAGTGTGTAGCGTTTATTTATTTATTTAAAAAAATTGGCAGATTTTCACCGGTAAAACATCGGAAAACGGTCGTGCAGAAATCTTTTTGATTTGTATGATTTAGCAAAAAACAATTTGGTCTCCAAATTTGCCGCCCCAAAAATCAATCGCCAATCAATCAATCGCCCTAGGCTCAAACTTACTCAGCCTGTTGGCAAATGCGCCAATGACTTTATAATAAACAAAATATTTTTTTCCACAATCATGTCATGACAAGATAAAAATTTTACCTGATAGTTAGGAAATTTAGTGTTTTATATACTTTATAGTAGCTATTAAATAAACTTGAAACAAATCCCGTTTCTTAACCGATTTGAGATAAGAGTACCTTTTTTTCTATTTCATATATAAGACATTATCTATGCTAAATATCAAGTGAATACTTTCTGATAATGCCATATAAAGCTAACATTTTTCAGGAATAAAATGTCCTGTGTTAATCCAAGTAATAAGGTTGCCAAATTTTACCTAAATCTGTTTAGTAGTTTGTGTGAGCAAGTAACATCCATCCCTCCATCCTAACGAAGTTTCACATTTATAGACACCGTTGTGGCGATGTGGGTAGCGAGTCTACCTTAAGCCTCGACGGTTGCGGATTCGATTCCCGCTCGGAGCAGATGTTTGTATTAATCGTACAGGCATGTTTTCCGGTCTGGTTGTGTTTGTCCTTGTCATTGTGAATGTTTCCGGACCCCCGACACAGAATATAATTATCGTAATGGGGGCCGTTGAGTGTGTAGCGTTTATTTATTTATTTATAATATTAGTGGTATAAATAAGCAATAAAGCAGTAAAATGTAATTAATACATAAACTAAAGGGTAATGGAACGAGATTTAGGGATTAATCTATTTGAATAAAATTATGAGGAGTTCAGTGAATATGGTTTTATGAGAATAACGAGCTTATATTGTTTATAATTTAATCGTATTATGAAATGTTATTCTAAAGATACTCGAGTGTAACAGTATTAACTGAATTCTTAATTTAATGTAGATATGCTTTTCAAATTTATTTACTAGCTTGCGCTAGTGGTTTCGGCCACGTTTATAACGACTTCAGTACAAACTTTGACCCACATTTCACCCCTTCAGAGGTGGGATTAAAAAAGTTAAAACACGTGTTTCTCTATCTGTAACAGTCCAAAAAACAAGGTTTCATGCTTCTAGTTTTAAAAATGAAGGATATCCTATACAAACTTCGAATCCTTTTCAAATTTGAAAAATCCTTTCTTAGTGCTCGTTTACGTTTTAAAAACAAAACCTGTGAAAAAAAATCAGATTTCTAGGTCCAAGGGTTTAGACTGGGCGTTAATATATCAGTCAGGACTCAGGTCTTCTCCATTTATGCATATAGATTATCAATCAAGCTTATGTAGGTTTTTGATAATCACCTTACAATTTTCCAGAAAAAAAGTATCTTATGTGTGTATGTGTGTGTGTGCCTAATTTTATTCAAATCCGTTCAGATGTTTTTCCGTGAAAAGGCTAAAATACATACCTAGTGTTCTCTCATACTTAACTCACGGTGCCACTATCACTAAAATTGAAGGAACTTTATAGAGTGCGAGATAAACAAAGACTTAATGTTACTCTAGCATATGCTTTAACACTTTCTTGTTTTCATTTTAGTTAAAACTATATATCCTATAGGATAATTATAGTCTTGTATTTTTTCTTGTGTTTTTTCTTTGCTGAATGTTTATCACCTCGGAAAATTTTTAATATTATTATAATTCATCAAATAATTGATTTTATTAGAACCTCGTTAATACGATGAAGTATCCTACAAAAAACTTAATCACCTATGTTTGTTAAAATTAACAAATTAAAAAATTATCTATATTTTAAAATATAACGTGGGCTTTTGTTTTACAATATTTTTTTCAAAAACTAATTATAATTTCATATTTTCACGTCAGCTAATAAATATTACTATAAGCATAATATTTTGTATACATTAATAAAAGGATTATAAGGCGACGCATACACAAATACTATTGTACAATATTATTGGAGAGTAAAATTTAAGTTTTCTTTAACTTTTACTCCACGTTCTTTAAATACAAAGCATATAACTTCAATAATATTGTGCAATCACCAGTATTGCGCAATATATTGAAGGGCATAGGACGCCTAAGACTCAAGTAACAATACATTGTTGTCGTATCAATTGTGTAAACACTCTTTATCACCCAAAGCCAGTATTGTGCTGCAGTCTTACACGACCGGTCTCGGTGAAGATTATTCCTGAGTAATGGTTGCAATTGAGGTTAAGCTTAATGTTTAGCTTTAAAAATTGTAATCGCTTATTGCAGCAACCACATTTATCTTGCTTGAACTTGTTACTTTTGAAACTAACAACGTGTATATAATAATATTAGCTCAATAAAAAAGTATTATGTTACCTTACTCATGGTTCACAACTTGTAATATTTTTTTTAGTGTTTTTAACATTTTCTATGAAGAAATAAATATATTACTTATTAGGATTTGACGTGAGGTAGGAAAAGAAAGAGGTTGAAGGTGACCGAGACGGTAGGGTTTGCATCTCCGGTGAGGCAGGTGATTTTTCATGCCGGAAATAGTAAGGTACTAAATAGAGACAATCTGAACCCAGAGGACAATAAAGTTGTTTGCCGTTGATGTGTATAGTAAAAAAGAAAATTACGTTCAATATATTTTTTATATTAGGGAAAATATCTTATTATAGAAATAGCGTGGATACATTTCTGAATTATTTAAATATTTGAAGCTCTACTCCAACCTGTCTGTTTGCGCTCAGCTTAAGTTTATTCATACGAACTCTTTCAGTAAATAGTTGAATTACGTAAGAAGATGCTATCGGGCTTACAAGAGGAAACTCAAAAAAAATCTTATAAAATGAGCAGATAATGTAATTTTTAAGAATATAATTTATACATTATATATCTGAGCTTACTGTAGAGAAATTAAATATGTACTCAAAAAGTGTAAATCAAACTATACTAAGAATATAATTATTATAATTTTCTTTTTTGCAATTTTTATGAAAAATTGGAGAGTTTTCTGACAAAAGCATTCTTAAGGTTTTGTTATATAATACAATAAATCTATATTTACTTATTCTTCTAGACTACAAACTTGGCCTTTCTTCAGTAAGAAGATTATTTAGTGAGACTTGTAGGGTACAACAATACCGTACGCACGGAGCAGAACTCTAAAGCGATGCTTTGTGATTCTATAAGCAAATAAAATACAATCGTCTCTTAGATCAGGAAGTATACTTTACTGATTTCATAAAAAGCATCATTTTCAATTCAATTAGCACCAAATTAATCGAAATATATATTTTTTATTGAAACAGACTTTTAAAAGTACTTTTGAATCTCAAGAAATCGATCGAATCGAACAATGAATAGATCGAATCATGAAGTCCCTTCGTAATCAATACCAAATTTTTGATGATTAATAATTTGTCACCAGTGTGACATACACTGCAAAACTAAAAATTTTGATTTTTTTAATAGCTTAATTGATACATGAAAGAATTTATTTACAAATAATATTGACAACATTAATTTTTACAACTCAATACTAACTTTATTATATATATATATATATATATATATTGTAGCAGAAGAGTCATGCTCCGCCCAGTACAAATGGGCCAGCTCGACAGGGGAAGTACTACCCACTCGCAGAAAATCGACATAAAGTAACAATGCTGTTGCGTTTCTTGAGAGAAGTGAGAGCGCCGGAGGCCCAATCTCCCATCCCCTCTGTTCGCTTCCCTGTATCCTTTCTCTTGCCTTATATTCTATCGCGTGTGTTCATAGGTTGCGGTGACTGCTTGACATCAGGCCGTACGCATGATTAACAACCGTCGTGACATATAAAAATAATAATATATCAATTGACTAAAGAACCTGCTAAAATTTGTGGAACTAAGCTAAAGAAATCGATGAAATAATTGTTTCGAAATACAATAATTAAATGTGAGTGATTTTATAGAATGCTTTCAGTTTTCTTTTAATCACTGAACAATTCTAGTAGTTCTTTTAGTATAAATATTCTAGTAAGCAAATTAAAAGAAAAAAGAACTTTTTATTCAATTAGCTTCACGTTCCCGGAGGTATTCCATCGAGTGAATTTTACAGTTATACAGCATTGATTGCTTTGTAATAAAAATGTCTTCTCGATTTTATAAGAACTACCATCTACCCGCGACTTCGTCCGCGGTGAACGCGGTGATTTGGCTCCAGAGAAGAAACAATCATTTGTAAGTAAGAAATAATTCATAAGACATATCTATATCGAATTTCAATTGAATAGATCCTGTATCATCACTACATAGTATAAAACAAAGTCGCTTTCTCTGTCCCTATGTATGCTTAAATCTTTAAAACTACGCAACGGATTTTGATGTGGTCTTTTTAATAGATAGAGTGATTGAAGAGGAAGGTTTATATGTATAATAACATCCATTAAATTGTGGAGAAAAAAAACATAATTTTTGAGGTTTCTAATGTGATTTCGTAAATAATTACATTTAACGCGTAGGGCCACGGGCAGTCATGAATAAATCAAAACTACTGGATCGATTTTAATAATTTTTTCAGTGAATGACATAAGCTATATATTTTATACCCGTGCAAAGCCGGAGCGGGCCGCTAGTTTTTTATAATCAGATGGAATCTGAACATTTTTCCGGAAATCTTTGTGTTTATTCAATTATCTGTGTATTACGCATCATCATTATCATCATCATATCAGCCAAAAGACGTCCACTGCTGGACATAGGCCTTCCCCAAAGAGTGCCACATTGACCGGTCCTGCGCTACCCAAATCCAGCGGACTCCGGTGACCTTTACCAGGTCATCAGTCCACCTTGTGGGGGGTCTGAGTAACAAACTAAGTAAAAATTTTAATCCAAGAATAATAAGTTATTTTGTTTCAAAAGTTAATAGCAAACCGTCTGATAAGATTGCGATTACAAAGCTATTGTATATGCTATTGAGATGGTCTGTTAAGAAGTTTGTTCATCCAAACTTCGTACCGTTACTTTGTTCTTGATATCTTTAAGCCACGTATTTTCATGATTATAAGTTATATACGTGAGGTATCTCGTTCTGTAGAGACTCTCGAATTCCTCTCAAACTCAAGAATAATAGTTAATGTTTATTGGATATAGGAGAGTATAACCGCGTAGCCAATAGTTAAAACCATAGAGTATATATTTGCCACTCCCTATAACGATTTATTTCAAAAATATTGTGGCATCTCCCCACAGTAAAATTCCTTTTCGGAGACTGTGATCCGGATTTTATAAAACGAAAAAGAGACAACAATAAATTTATATTTATCTCCCTCTCTCTCTCTCTCTCTCTCTGCTTATAGCCGCTCTGCATTTCTTAGCGCAGCTTTGGCTTCCATACAAACTTTCAACCCCTTTTTCACTCCATTATGGGTGGAATTTTAGAAAATTTTAAAACAAGTGTTTCTTTATATTAAATTGTTCGCCTAAAAACAAAGTCTCATGCTTCTAGTTCCAAAAATGATGGACTCGAATGGTTGATTTTCGAAAAACCGTTTGCAAGTGTTCGTTTACGTTTTAAAAACAACGCCTGTGCACAAATTCAACTTTCTAGGTCCAAGGGTTTCGGCTTGTGTTCTCCTGTATATGTATATATTGAAGATTTATAGTACATTAATTTAACGTGTAAATTAAAGTTAATTTTAAATTATAGGTAACCGTAAAATAGTAATTTGTAATAACTGTAATAGTATTATGTCAATAAAACAAAAACAAAAAGTCACGCCTGCGGTACAACTCGAACTGCATTCATTTTCTAACTGTCCAATAAAATATTTTTCAGATATAAAATTACAGTCGTCGTTTATTCCGATCAATTCATGAGATTAATCGTTTGACCTCACGTCATATTTTATTCATGAATATTACATAAAATATGTGTATAAATATTTAGCATGTTAAAACTTTTGAATTCCCAATTCCAATCGCCATAAAAATGTAGTTTCCTTTATGCATATAAAAATGGTAACTTTCACCACTATGCTCACTGGACGATAAACTGAAATTAAAATTATTATTTTAATATAATACACTAAACGAAAATCACTAAAAAGTTGTATAATTAAAAATATACCAAAATTATACTAAAGTTTATCAATGGCTATTTTTGGGGTAGTTTTCAAGATTAATTACATTATGTATGTATTTTACAAAATATTAGTCTTATGGCTGACGTATGTCATGGATATTGAATAGCCGCATCTAAGTAATCTGTGCTCAATTGGCACAACTAAAAGTCACTAACCTACGAATTAAATTAAATTTACTTTTCTTTTACATCGTGTTACCTCGCCTATTATAACAAAAACGCGAGGTCATTCATTACGAATGAAGCCTTTGCCCTCTAATTATTTAAATACCTTAATGTATCGACGCTTCAGTTAATACTATTTGTTAACATAAAATAAGCTACATGTCCATTTTCCGTATCATAATAATTAATAACTATTCGTAATTCACTTAACTTTAACGAAAATTTCATTTTAACTATAACTGTTTAAATATTAGTGGCAAAATTTTAAGCAATAATATAATTTAGTACAATATTAATCCACGTAACGAGTTACAGCGTGGTATATTTATAATATCATGCCCAGGAATTTAATAATTCAATTATTTTGATGAAACTATTCAGCAACATTTTGTTAAATTTTCTATAACCAGTATATTATATTCATTCCATACTGAAGTGCCCTAAATTTTGTATGTTATAATATTCATACAATTAAGGTAATATACACTTCCAACACTTTACATACAAAACAATACAATACTAAACTCTATAATACACATGTAATCTCCGGTTATTACATTTCTGTTAATAATGATAATCAATTTTTATACACAAAATATTATCAACTAACACATAAAATATCACCGATTTTCAAAATTCTCTATATATTTTTCACACATTTCACATCCGTAGGTATTGCTCTTGAAAATCTTATTTTCTCTCCGATAATCTTGATCCCTAAGCACCTTTCATCGCAGTTTATAAAAATGGCCCACACTTTAAATTTTATATTTGATCATGGATGACATAGCTGCTGAAATAGATACGATTTCCGTATCTGATTTTAGTTTTTGTAATGTTGATGAATGCTATAATTTTATTCCAAATTCTGCCCAGCACCTCACTGTGCTAACTCAAAATATAAGGAGCGTATCTCGTAACTTTGATGACTTTTTGGTACTTTTGAATAGACTTAAAGTAAAATGCATTCAAAATTGCATCAATGCGAACACTCTGGTCTCCAAATTACCTAAGCGAAATAAAATTATAAAACCGTGGATCACGCCTGGCTTGATCCGATGTATGCGAAATAGAGATAAGTTACATATGAAGTTACGACTGTCACCAGATAATGAGATACTTAAATTGATATATAAAAAATACCGTAATTTCTGTAATGCTATTTTAAAGAAAACAAAAAGAATGTACGAGAAAACACAAATACAATTAGCAGGTAAAAATTCAAAAAAGATATGGGATACGATAAATACAATTACTTATAGGAATAAAAGTAAAATTAGTGCGAAAGAGCTCATTAATCCTTCTTGTCCCCAAAAATCTGTTAATGCTGTTAATGACTTTTTGCTAAAGTTGGTCAGAATCTTGCTTCAATTACGGTTAACAGTGTCGGTTTTGATCATATTGAACAAAGTATACCTAGAACTTGTTTGTCATCTTTTGCTCTTTATAGCACCGATGAAGCAGAAGTGGAAAGAACAATAATCGACTTAAAAAATCTTTATTCTGCTGGATGGGATAATATACCAAACTCTTTCTTAAAAACCTACAAAGATTTTTTAGTTCCTCCACTCACACATATATTTAATATTTGTCTGTCTGATGGTGTATTTCCAAAAGTGTTGAAGAGATCTTTAATTTTTCCTATTTATAAGTCTGGACAAAGAAACCAATTAAATAATTACAGACCGATTTCTATTCTTCCTTCTATATCCAAGCTTCTGGAGCGCATTATTAACTCAAGACTGATGAATTACCTTGAAGGAAATAATTTGCTCTCGCCTAGCCAATATGGTTTTAGATCCAAAAAATCGACTAATGATGCTGTGCATGAACTTGTTGATTATGTTGTGAGAAATATTGATAAGGGTAAAAAGACTATTGGGTTATTTCTGGATATTTCTAAGGCTTTTGACACGATTTCGATACCACTTCTTCTCGCGAAACTAGAAAGACTAGGGATTAGACTCACTCACTCAGCTTAAATTGTTTGAAGATTACCTTTCTGATAGATCTCAAAGCGTCAAAATTGATGGTTATGTAAGTCGCGATCTTCCCATTAATTATGGAATTCCTCAAGGCAGTATCTTGGGCCCTAGCCTCTTTTTAATTTATTTAAATGATCTTTATGATATTAGCCTCACCCACGGTAAAATTATCTCTTATGCCGATGATACAGCACTCCTGTTCTCAGCTAGTTCATGGCAGGAGACTTATGAATTGGCTCAGATTGGCTTTGACAAGATAAGGCACTGGTTAAAGAGGAATATTTTATCACTAATTGTAGATAAAACTCAATATCTAACTTTTTCCATGAGAAATTGTGAGCTTTCAACCTCTAATCACCATATTATAGTTCATGAATGTGTCACCCATCGTCTGTGTTCTTGTCCTCCGTTAAATAAAACCTCATCTCTCAAGTATCTCGGCGTTATCATTGATAGTCATTTTTCTTTTACGGAACATATCAACTTAGTTGCATCCAGACTCAGAAAACTATCTTTTGTTTTTAGGGAATTGCGACATGTCGCTGATTATAAGTTAATCAAACAAATATATTTTGCACTTGCTCAGTCATTAATCGAATATTGTATAACTACTTGGGGTGGGACACCGAAATCAATCTTGAAACCATTAGAAACGGCACAAAGAGGAATTCTTAAAGTGATCACTTTTAGACCAATTATTTTTCCTACGCAATCACTATATAAGTCTTGCGATGTGTTATCAGTTAGACAACTTTATATTTTGAATACGATATTAAAACAACATTCTCTAACTTTTTACGAACAGGATCGTGTAAGCTCAAAACGACGAATAGGCCACATCTTTAAACAAACTACATTCAAACACGCTCATGCAAAGAAATTTATCTGTTACTTAGGACCCTTCTTGTACAATAAACTTAATAGATCCTTAAAAAATAAGAGTAAAATAAGAGTTACAACATACTTGAAATCACTGAATTATGATGAAACAGAATTATTATTGCAGAATTAAAAGTGGTTATCATTCTGTTCAATATATCTTTTCCGGTATATTTTGTACTAATATGGAGACTTCATTATTTATTATTATTACTACACACACACACACACACACACACACTCACACACACACACTCACACACACACACTCACACACACACACACACACTCACACCGACAATTTTATATCATAACATAAAAAATATATTGTTTTTGCTTAAATAATATTTTAGTTAAGAACTTGTATCCATTGTATTTGTGATTATTTTGTAGCTTTTTAGCTGTCTTAACTTTTTTCTATATATTTTTGTACCACGCTATTCGCTAAGCTATCATTATATTAAATACTTCAAAGTGAAGAGCTCTGTTGGTCTGAAATACAGATTTTCTTAATCTAGTTCAGACACAGATGATCGTAATTTTTCCTGTTATTTTAGCTATGTATGTCTTAAAATGTATATTTTTGTAGTTTTTACTCCTGAATAAAATATTATTATTATTATATTATTTAATCTGTTGAGGGTGCCCTCTTCTCAGGTCTTGTCTTATTATATTATTATTATTATTAT
Source organism: Hestina assimilis (assembly GCA_023373885.1). Lineage (NCBI taxonomy): Eukaryota > Metazoa > Arthropoda > Insecta > Lepidoptera > Nymphalidae > Hestina > Hestina assimilis. Next base: position 7,354,404 of record CM041747.1, on the reverse strand, counting down.
ATTATTATTATTATTATTATATTATTATGTTCACTGTGTGCTTGTGCATTGCAGTTTTCACAAAAAGGATTTTGATAAAGTTAAAGCTAAGGGCATATAATATATGATAGTAACGTATACGTAAATTTCATCGATTTGCACAGATTTGATAATTACGCAGTTGCAATATTAATATTTTCATTTTCAACAGAGTTACAGTGATGTTTTCCTAGTATAGTGAGGCAAAATATTTTAATATAACTTTAAGAGAATATAAAACTCATTTTATATTGGTTTAAGACTAATAGCGACTTGAAAACATACCAAAATGATATTTTTATTAAATTTTTACTCATTAAGCCATATTTTGATATAAATAACATTTCATGCCCGCCGCACTTTCTTATGACTCGGCTTTTAGTATCTCATAGTGATGTTGTATAGCCTATAACCTTCCTCAAGAAATGTAATATCAAATGTAAAATCCGATCAGTAGTCCCAGAGATTAGCGCATTCAACCAAACAAACAAACTCTTCAGCTTTATGATATAGGTATAGATATGTGTATAATATTATATTTATTCAAATTACGATCCTTATACTAGTTACCTCATTTTTCTCTTAAAGTCATTTAATTTTATTTTCACTAAGCTGTAGACCGCTATTTGCTAAGCACTTGCAAAACTATTTCCCTTTGCAGAACTTTTCTATTCGTAGAACATAAGTTCGGTTTCACTGAAGAGTAAGCTCAAAATCTAAATGAGGGTGCTAACGCTATGAGTTTGCTGTGATCGCATTAACTTGCCTCAAAATCTAATTTTTTTACTTTTTTTAAATATTAGCAATGCTTTTCCAATTTTTGCTAATACTTTTATTGCGCCTCCAAATAAGTTTGTAGCGTGTGCTAGGAGTGGTTATAACAATAGCCCGCAACTCTCACGTTAACGGAGCGGAATCGGCCCGTCTACCTTTGAGCTAAAAATTACACTATAAGTAACAATATGTAGAGTCATATACAAATTAAAATGTTTAAATTGATTACAGTAATTAAATTTAATTAACTGAGTTAAGAAGAGTCAGCTTTGAAATTCTTAGAATAATAAAAAACAAAGGACTATTCATTACAAACTTAAATAAAATATGACAAAAATTGAAAAAAAATATTAAAGGCGTCGGGATGTGACGACCCCATCGCCCGCTGTTGGGATAACCTCTGTCACAGCAGAGATTATTCCACCAGTGCAATCAGTCACACTGATGGTAGGTCTTTTGTTGCAAGGGGCCGGCTAGGTAGGTACCACCGCAGTGTCCAATATTCTGCCGCCAAATAGTAGTGCTTAGGCATTACTGTGTTCCGGTTTGAAGGGCACTGTACGCTAGTGAAATTACTGGGCGAACGAGATTTAAGAACTAATATGTCGAGGTTGGCAACGCGCGAGTGGCACCTACTACTGGTGCTGCAAGCGCTCATAGGCTGCGGCAGCCACTTTCCATCAGGTGCGCCGTATACTTGTTTGCCAACTTCTAACGTAAAAAAAAAAAAAAAAAAAAACAAAAATACACCAAGGTTAGTTATACCATCAATGGCTTTACTTTGAGTAATTTTGTTCTTCCTTCATCACAGTTTCATGTTTTTCGTATAACCAACATAGGACTTTACCATACATAATAAACAAGTAAGAAAATTCCAGAAGAAAGTACATTTGACTAAATTGAGAACTTCCTGAGAAATGTGTTAAAAGTGTGAAATAAATATAAAAACAAAAAAAAACTCTGGCATCCATTACACAAACCTCTATTACTATTAAACTTTAATTGATATAAAGAAATTTTCATAAAATAACAACTTTTCAAGCTCTTTATGCTTATAATATATTCAATATACAAACAGAAAAAAGTGGTAAAATAAATTGACAGAATTTAAGCCTGTAATAATGTGAAGCATAAAATATCACCCGCGCGCCACTGTTACCAGAGATACGGGGCTTGGAAAGAACTCACTCAAAAGATATTCATGTTACAGCCACAGATGAAACCAACTTTATCGAATATTAAAATATGTAAAGTAATCATGAACATATTACTTGTGAGTTATCGTTTAATATGCTACTGTAACACAAGCACGTTATTGTTTTCGCAGACATGCGTCAAACTTTAGCTCCGAAATAATTACGTGCAGTCTACAGCCTTAATGGGTTTTACGTAACATACTCATGTTTACTCTAATTTAACGTCTATAATAATCTTAAATAGGGTTCAATTTCACATACATCCTTCTTACTACAAATAAGGTTAATTTTCTACATTTTAAACTAAAACCCTCACGACTGTATGCAAATACCACCATAACGTTTTTGAAGTGTTCGACTTAACAAAACATAATTTTGTAGTAGATAAATATTTACCGACCTTCACAGGCCTTCCTGAATTTTTATACAAAAATTTAACTGCACTTCGTTCCAAAGAATGGATAGTTGCTTAAAATGAATAAAATATAATGTGTAAGTATATGCACGTCATAAACATGTATACTTTTATATTATATATAAATATTAGTCAGCTACTAGTGTGACACTTCGTAACGACTTCAAAAAAGAGGAGGTTCTATGTTCAACTGAATATCTATGTTAATTGTATGTATGTGTTTTTTTGTATGTCCACTTAAATCTCTGGCAATGGTGAACCAATTTTGATTTCATTTTGATCTGATGATGATCTTGGAGAAATCGAGAGAAGTTTTTTTAGCTGTTACATTTTAATAAACAAAATAACTACATAGTACGATTTTCAAAAATTATACAATGATATGAAGTTTAAACAGTAATATAAGAAAATAACATAATGTATAAGTAGCATTAGCAGGCATTAATTAAATACCATTGATTCATTAGCTTTCATCGTATAATGAAAACCATTTGGTTATTTCATAATGAATAAAATACATTTTCAAACACAAATCGAACGTATATTTTTCTAATTATAGTCGATTACGAACTGATTAATAGCTATTTATTCACTGCTGTATCGCCAATCAATTCAGTTTACTGCGCTACGTGCACAGAGTTTGCACGTACGTATAAATTACGTATTTAGACGTAGATACCCTGTGATAATAGTGTTACGTGCTGGGGTTCGAAGATTTAGATTTTAAAATCTGATGGCTCTAAGTGAGACTATAATGAGATCTTTAAGGTTACAGAAAAGAAAATCCAAATCACAGATCAAGTCAAGTCAATCAGTCAGTCAATACAATCGTAGTCAAGAAGGATAGCCGGCTATTATATTATAGATATTGCAAGAGGCCGGCTAGGTAGGTACCACCGCAGTGTCCAATATTCTGTTGCCAAATAGTAGTGCTTAGGCACTACTGTGTTCCGGTTTGAAGGGCATTGTACGCTAGTGAAATTACTGGGCGAACGAGACTTAAGAACTAATATCTCGAGGTTGGCAACGCGTGAGTGGCACCTACTAATGGTGCTGCAAGCGCTCATAGGCTGCGGCAGCCACTTACCATCAGGTGGGCCGTATGCTTGTTTGCCAACTTCTAACATAAAATAAATAAATAAATAAATCACGAAGTTTTGCTCACTTGTTTTGGCTTATATTTTTTGTTTATTGTTTTATTTTTTATAGAATATTTGAAACAAATTTTATGACGAAGCACATAACTACCTGTATTAAAAATTTAAACATTTGTATATTTGGATGTTTACTCAAACAAAAATAAACGACGTAACGGATTTGGAAATTTGGCACGCATATAGACTGTTACCTGTTTTTGTTCTCGCTGAGAAATGCATTTACGCACATCACTACACGTAGTGTCAAGTACAATTGGCAGTGGTAGTGTGGACCTCTGTAACGTAAATTGTTACCTAGATTAACACAAAGGCTACTTTTATCCTGGCATAATGTTAGGTGAGGTCATGTGAGATTATCAAAAAACATGCTACATGACGTATTTAATCAAAATTAGAAAGGATAACGTTATGTCTAGAAGCCAATTCTCAAAAGTCACCGGGGTTGAAGTCGCAAGCAGATGCTACTTAATAAAAAATTAAATATATTTTTAAAACATTGAAAAATCTTGAATCACTATGTTTATTCCAATATGAGTAGAAATTAGTGACACATTTTTGTTATTCAAATTTCATACCAAAATATAAAAAAATATATTTAAACACAATTTTATTATCTTTTCTTCTAGCTTGGACGTTTTCAACGTCAAATTAGAATCATAATGATTCTTAATTATAGATAAGAACGTTTTGTCGAGGTTGAATGAAGATTACGATTTTTTGCAAAAAGAAAAGGAAAAAACCTGCAAGGTTTTAATAAAATTATGAAAAATACATTACTACATACTTAGAACTTTGACTAAACTTTAATTGAGATATTTCTTTGAATTATTATTATAATATATATTTTCTTATTACCTATAAAATATAATAAAACAAACAAGATTCAGCGTACTTTTATTTACTGTAATAAGATACTTTAATACACTCTCGAGAAATTAACAATATTCTTCTCTTTCCCTTTTAAATTTGAAAATCTTATACATTTAAAGAGATTACTCACGTCCTAAGAGCTTAGAACTGCGATAAAACGACCAGCTTAATGTTGAGAAATTCTTGCCACGTATATAGTTAAAGAAGGTATACTCATTAAAACAAAGATTTTATAATATCATCGATAGCTACAACACTTTACTTTTACGAATATTAAACTGAAGGTTGTACTTGCACTACCATAAAATGATGTAGTCTACTGATCTTTTGACACAATATTTTAGAAACGAAGTTCCTTAACGTGGCTAAACGGTAGTGCACGGTACGGTTACTGATTTAGTAGAAATCGTCACGTAACGAAACGTCGTATGCTGCACATACTGTGTATGTGTATTTCGTTACGTGACCGCCTACTACAAGCAAATGAGCACACGAGAGCAAGCTAAATTTGCATGAAGTTTAATTGGACTCATATATGCTGTTAATACAAATCGTGATATTTACACCCGGACTCATTGCCTTCAAAGGTGACTGGTTCATTTTTCGCGATTGCAAATCAGCGGGGAAATGCAGCTAGCGTTCTTGTCACCATTCAATTAAATTAAATATATTTATTGCATCTCAAATAAAAAAGTCAGTATGTATTTCTTTTCTAAATTGAATATTCTTAATGTAAAATTAAACAAAGCATGTACGTTTTTTTTGGGTCTACGAATAAATAAAAATATAAAGCCGTCGTATAAGGTTTTTCGTGAATATATTTTACGTTCGTACAGAAAATTTTATTGCATATTCAAATTTTGTTAAAATGACACAAAACGAAAGCTGTACAATGTTGCGGTTTTTTAAAATTCTGAAAATACATGAACGTCATTCTCGTGTCAAGTTACGATGTGGATGCGATCTGCACGAGTTGGCGCGTACACGAGAAATTTGTAATGTTTAATATTTTAAAAGTTACTTTAACATAGCACACTATGATTTGGTTTTAACGATCTACGAATAAATATACAATGTTTACATAAATAGTATTTTCATCTAAGTACTGTTTTTAATAGAAAAAATAATTTATGCTGATTTTATGCCTATATTTTTATATATTCTAGACAATACAAATATTTGTATATAATTTTATTTCCGCATGCCACAATATCTTAATTTTAGTCAAATATAATATTGTGAATTTTTGAGCATTTTTTGTTGTGTATTGCTGTTGACCCTACTGGCCTTAACATCGTCACCGGGAGGGGATGTGCGAGCTTAAATAAAGTCGTCGTTTACGTTGGGGATTTACGCCCAGTCCTGAATACGTTATAAAATATTCAACATGATTCGCTTCAAAATAGAAAGCAAATTCTGTGCTTTTTAAAATGAATATAAGCACAAATAAATGGTCAAAATCTGATAGTAATTGATATCTGATAGTAAATGATATCATTTACTATCAGATTTTAAACAAAACAAGTAATTGACTTGAATAGCTAGGCTTCATTCTGTAGTAAATGAAATTAAATAATGATGATTATTTTATGTCATGACAGTTGGCTAGCAAGCATACGGTGAAGTATCATATGCGCATTGCCAACCCAAGGGATAGGACAGAAGGATAAATAAATAAATAAATAAACGCTGCACACTCAACGGCCCCCATTAGGATAGTAATATCCTGTGTCGGGGGTCCGGAAACATTCACAATGACAAGGACAAATACACCCAGACCGGAAAATATGCATATGCATGGTCAATACAAACATATTATGCTCCGAGCGGGAATCGAACCCGCGACCTGTGGCGTTTAAGGCAGGTTCGCTACCGCTGCGCCACAACGTCGTCAAATCAAGGAATCATAAGGGATGGAGAATTGGACCTCCGGCGCTCTTATGTATCGCACGAAACGCAAGAGTACCTACTAATACTTACTACTATTACTTTGCGCCGATTTTCTGTGAGAGGATAGTAACTCTGCAGTCGAGGTGGTCCATTAGTGCTGGGAGAAGCATGGCTCTACTACTAATTACGGTGGGAAATGAAATGAAAGAAATCCATTGATACCTCTCATCCCTCGACAATTTTTAATTATTGTTTATTATTAATTTCATAATTTATTCCAAACTACGTATCAAACAAACGTTGAACAGATAATGTGTATAGTTATAGAATATTATAGCTAAAAGATTCAATTTTGCTTGTCCTCTACTACTCAGTTCTCGTTATCAAATGATCTGATTGATTAATCGTAAAACGTATTTCATCTGCAACTCCAAAAATAGTTCAATTTTCCAATCAGATGTGCAACCGTAAGTATGATTTGTAAACATAGTAGCAAGTTAACATAGTAAAATAAGTCTTCTACTGATGTTGCAAAATTTTAAAATATTTGATACATCTATATATAAAAGTAGAAGATCTGACTGACATATCAACGCCTATTTTTTTTTGTTTTGGCTACGATTTTTCACCACTGCATGCATGCGCACACCACTGAACGTAGTCTAGGCAGTGGTAGTGTGGGACTCAGCCGCCTGTTAATCAACCGGCAATACCCACTAAAACTTAGCGGATCCTCATCGCACACCTCATGGAGTCGCTTGCGCAAACAACGCCCCGGCGACATATCAATGCCCAGCCATAGCCCTTTGATCTAGAAAGCTGATTTTAAACCTGATGTTTTTTACAGGAGTTTTTTATATAACGTAAACGAGCAATAAGAAAGATTTTTCGAAATTCAACCCTTAACCTTAAGCCGTTTATGCATATCTGTAATTTATTAAACCAGAAGCATGAAACTTTGTTTTAAGGCGAAGAATTTTTTGGGAAAGAAGCACGTTTTGTAACTTTTTCCATGTGTTGTATTATTTCTAACAAAATAGTGGACTCACAATTTGTTAGTACAATTTTTAGTACTGAAGAAAAAACTTCCGATCAAATATCTCATGAGCTTTATAATATCAATATTGATCAGGAACAATATTATTTATTATATCGGTGATTGAATATACACATTCTTTGACACGTCATATTCGTTTATTATAAGTGATCTGCATGTAAACAGCTGGCTTATTGTCTGAAAAATTTTCATATTGATAAAGCTTTCAATATGCCGTTCGGTAAAAAGGATTATAATCGCTGTCCAATATTTGATAGTGAACTGAAAATGGATTTTCAATCTTGGTTGGGGAAAAATTCTGTACATTATAAATATTTTCTTGTTACAAATTGAAATTTTAATAAATAAACGCAACATACTCAACAGCCTCCATTAGGATAGTCATATCCTATGTATGTCGGGGTTCCGGAAACTTACATAAAGACAAGGATTAACACGCCAAGACCGTAAAAACATGTCTACGTGGTCAATACAAACATATGCTTGGAGTGAGAATCGAACCCGCGACCTGTAGCGCTTAAGGCAGGTTCGCTACTGCTGCACCACAACTTCATCGTCAATTAAGTTATATTTTTGTAAAAAAATGACCAATATACATATTTATTATTGTTTTCAGAGAATCTAACAAACATCGGTTCAATTTTATTTAAATTAATTTTTGTTCTTAGCTGAAAATATAAAAGGAAAACTATTTGCCAACATTATAATATGAAAACGTTTATGAGAAGAGAGTAATATGTGTATAAATAACGATTTTAATCTCATCGCGGTAAAGAGCATCAACGCTATAAACAATTTAGCGTCGTCGTGTTGTGACATCATACCTGAAACAAACAAACCTTTTCACTAAGTTTATATTAAACTTTTATAAATATTAGTATTCATATTGTGATACTATATTTATGTTACGATCAAAATATTGGTTTGAATACGTTAATCTAAGTTCTATATGATCACGAGAACGAAAGCATTAAAAATAAATATCAATCTGTTCAACAAAATATTATAAAGGCAAGTATGCAAAGTGACATGGATGCAGCTTGGCCTGGAGGATGAATGGTGGAAACAACGAATAAGTATGTATTATCCTCATTAAACACAAGTAGAACGAACGAGAAAAAACAGCTGGTTTTCTTTAGAACTGCTTTCATTTTGTATGTGTGGATCAAGTATACATAGAAACTTAGAGTGTGATTTTAATGCGAACCCAAAAACTTCGAGATACTGTGCAAGATATTGTATTTAAATTTCCATTAAAAGTACTTCTTAAATAACCGAGCAGGAGTTACTTCTTTCATATAATCATTAATTTTCCTTAATCTCGCGAACTGCGACAGACACGCGTCACTTGCAACTGCCAGCCTCCGACATTTTATTATTAATGAACGAATAACAAATTTAACATATTATTATATTATAAATGTATAATCAATTTAAAATAATATTATAATAAAAAAACAATTCGGAGATATTAAGACTTCAAACTACAATATACTTAATGTGAAATTTAAACGGCTAACACTCACGTTCAATCGGTTTAAGTACCCACTAGTTTCGGACTCATCAGAGATCCTTCATCAGGGTGAGTGGGCTACGTTCGCTGTCGCAACGCGGACGGGTTGCCAGTTAATTATGTCTCACGATAGTTTTAATAATTTAATTACAATATACTTATTAAGACGGGGATTAGATTATCTCTAATTATGTCGCTAGTTTTTGTTATCAAACTTCTTCTGATTTCTTCTTAAGTTACGTCGGTTGTTGTTTCAAAGGTGCCTTGAAAGAAGTTATACACGCAGGCACAGCCGCGGCCATAAAAGCTAAAATGATTATATTACTCACATATTATATTACATACTTGGTAAATTGATAATGATATCGAGAAAACGTATCTATTAGACAATTTATATTTAGCATTTGAAATTGAATTATCTCTTGAATATATAACCAAAAATCATATAAAAAGCTTTTTGTATTTAAATGTATATTGCAGTGTCTAATAAAAGTAAAAAAAAAACATTGAACGCTTAAATTTAATTAATTCCTTAGCAGCCTTGGGATGTAGATTGCGTAAATACACATCTTCTGCAGGATGCAAATGAAATGGAAATTAGCTACACATGTAATTAACGAGAGCTGGGACATTGGATCCGTCGCACAATGCTCAAGAATAAAAATATAAAGAGAATTTAATGGATTAAGCAATTGTATGCTCAGATGTGGGAAAGCGCTCATAAATTAAAAATGTTCGATTAATGTTCGCATATTATTTTCTTAGCAATTAGTAGATTTCAGCGAACTTATTAATACTATTATTATTTATAGCTGCTTACTATAAAATAAGGACCGGCACTTCTATAAATAATAATTGTGCGGTCGGGAGAAGTTCGAGAACGATGTTCGTTAGGTTTTTGCTTTAACTCGGAATGCAATTCGAAATGAAATCTATATATTTCAATAAGTTATATGATAAAAAAGAGAGAGAGAGAGAGAGGAAGAGAGAGTTACGCTACCGACTACGCAGTCATTTGCTCGTGTGCTAATTTGCTTGTAGAAGGTTCGTGAAATTGAATGCAATAATAAACAATGCTATATATAATAATAGAAGCGTTTGAAATACACAATTACATTTACATAATGAAAGAGGAAAAGTTCTATGCGTAGAGAATAACTTGTCATTTTGATTGCAGCACAAAAGGCGACAAGCAATTCATGCAAGCATTGTGTTGCCTTCATGCATGTAATAAAGTGTTTCTCGGTTGGAAAGAACGCTTAACCAAAACTTTATGTACCATGCTTTTAGGAGAAACAAGTTTTCACTAATTAAGACCTTTTTAATGTTGGGAAACACATTTTCCCACACTAATACTAGTTAGTGGTAGTGTGGGACTCGACCTTTAGCTCGAGTCATACCCCAACGAACCACTTCCGCCATAGTGAGAAACCTCAGGTTCGGTCGCGCAATCCACTGTCAACGTCGGCGACCAACCAACCTCGTCAACCAAAGCGACCGGTAAAGAAAAGGACACTCTAGTCTTTTTCTTTATCAGGCATGTTATCGATTCTATCAATCTTAATAATTATGCATTAGTATACACATATTTTTTTAAATATAATATTACATAAATTCCAAATTCTAATTCTTGACGATTTTCGATTCAATACAGCAAGACTCTGTGCAAAGAACCATGTGATCCAGCTGAATCGTATGTTAATAAGAAACAAAAAGGAATACAGTAAAGAATGAAAAAAAAAATTGAACATAAAATACTACCAATGGCGATTATAATAGTTCTTTCACTTGTTTAAGCAGTGTAAATTTTATTCCCAGCAACAGTTAGTCTTATTATTTTGTTTAGAGACATATACTTCATGTTCATAGCTCGTAATGGTAGTCGATACAAACATGTGCTCCTAGTGGGAATCCAAGCCCGTGATCTTTGGCGTTTAAGGTTCGCGATGTGCGAACATGTCGACTGTTTATTTAATAAAAACGCTCTGATATTAAAACTTTGCTAATACAGACTTGAATCAGTTAGTAATCAGGAATTAAATACTAGCGCAGTTGTTTAAATGCCTTGAAAACGTTAAAAAAATGATACAGACTGCCTGATGAAAAGCGGCTACTATATTTCTCTATATTTACAATAAAATCAGCATCAAGTTGCTTCCTATGATGAGAAAATGAAGGAAAGAAAAAAAGAAACGTAAAGCGATAAAGTTTTTTTAAACCGCTCAAGGAGGAAAGCAAGCACTATATTATTGAACATAATTTTATTAATATTTGCGCAGCTAATTTATGTACAATATGTTTGTTGAATACTAGAGTAATAGTATCTATGTCTTGCATCATTAAGGATACTGCGGGCTTGATTAATTAATACCTGACTATTAATTGCTTACAATAATTTCTCCTGGATCTTAAGCCATATCTGTTTTGTGATTCAGTATATTTCCTGATGTTACTCATCATAATATGAAATAAACACTAGCTTTCTTGAATAGATTATTTGTCACAAAAGGTTAAGTCGTGAAGATACGCACGACTTCTCTCGTATAAAAAAGTGAAAATGATTTTAACAACCCAACACGTCCGAGAAACGACGGCCATCAGTTGGGATAAAAAGGGTCGGGAATACTTTCTCACTACAAACTGGATTTCCCCTAACTTAAAGACGTGAGTGGAATCAATAATTTACGCAGACTTAGATTATTAATGACCAAGATAAGATTTATAAGTAGAAAGCTTCTATAATAAATAAATAAATTAATGAATTTATAAAAGTATTTACTAACTTTAGAGTCGTCGTTGTCATCCTATTATATCCACGATGTTCATTTTATTTCACACAAGCAATCTTTCTTCCTGCATTCTTCTTTTTCCTAGCATTATTCCCGATCTTTACCCAAATTAAAATAAAATAAATAAATCTTAGATAATAGCTTCAAATAAATCAATTTTACTTGTTTAATGTTTGTTTATTAGCTTCTGCCATTTTATATCTTACTATCTTTACTATAACATCTTCTTAAGTAAACAGCTTAATGAAGCGCACTTTGAGACCAATATTTAAAGAAATGTAGTGCGTATTTTAGTTTTTTATAAAGTTATAAAATCATTAAAATATTTGTATAGCTTGTGTTAACTTTGAAAAAGATAAAACGAAATTTAGCATCAAATATAATGAGATTGTATTTAACCACAAATACTTGAAAGATTTATATCACAACTTTACATTCTGGAGGCCTCATTCACGAGAATAAGATTAGCGACATAAAAGAACAAGTATTCATTAAACGAAACCATAACAACGAGCTGCCTTCATCACACCCCATTAAATTTGTAAACAAGGACTCGTTTGCTCATTTATGTCATTCCAGCATAAATTTTATAAGACATATAAATTATATCTACATTCGTAATAAATACAACCATTTGTTTATGGCAAAGACTTACTATTATATACCGGCTCTTACATAAAAAAATGTCAAAAAATCGTTGGTGCTCCTTCGTAAATTCAACACCAACGCAACAAAACAAACTTTTTCACAAGCTTGCAACAGAACCGAAATAAATTAGAGTGTGACTAATTTTGTTTACTAAGATTCTTTCAGAGGTTATTACCGTGTGATAGCTTTCATTTTTAGTCTTTGTTTTATACTAGCTGTGCCCACGGCTTCGCTCCCGTCGGGTGACCACCCTGTTACGGCAACTAACCGCATCTAATCGCCCGCCCACACGTTCTTTCTTAATCCTCGGCTTCTAAGTATCGTATCGTATATATATGCCTATGGCCTTCCTCAAAAAATATGCTAGTTTGTTAGCATATTTTTTGAGGCAGAGAGAAATTTTCAAATTCAGTCAGTAGTTCCAGAAATTAGCGCGTTCAATCAAACAAACAAACTTTTTAACTTTATAATATTGGTACTGATTTAATAATCATTATTTAAAGCATAAAAACCGCATCCAGTAATAATATAAGGCATAGTAACTATACACCGTTTAAAACGTAGATATATTTTTATAAAATGCTAATGGTGACCATTTAAATTAATAGTAATATATTTCGCTGATTTTCCACTTAAGATTTTTGAAATGTACATAATTCAAATGTACTTACTTCAAACTAAATTGCTTATTACGTTCAAACTAGAGAATAAGGTAAATAATTACTAACTTTGCGTTACCACATTAAGCTCATTAGCGGCAACGCTTCACTCGTCTGACGTTTTATTACTAATATGTAAGCATGTATGTTCTACCGGCGTCGGAATGTGACGACCCCATCGCCCGCTATTGGCATAACCTCTGTCACAGCAGAGATTATTCCATCAGTGCAGTCAGTCACTGGTGTTAGGTCTTTTGTAGCAAGAGGTCGACTAGGTAGGTACCACCGCAGTGTCAAATATTCTCCCACCAAATAGTAATGCTAAGGCATTACTGTGTTCCGGCTCGAAGGGCACTGTACGCTAGTGAAATTACTGGGCAGAGGAGATTTAAGAACCAATATCTCGAGGTTGGCAAAGCGTCAGTAGCACCTACTAATGGTACTGCAAGCACTCGTAGGCTACGGCAACCACTTACCATCAGGTGGGCCGTATGCTTGTTTCCCAACTTGTAACATAAAAAAAGAAGCATTAAACAAGTAATGTTTTTTTATACAGATATTTGCTTTTCATATCTCTAAATATAATTTTAGAAGTATTTATGTTTTATACGAATCAGAAGCTAAAGCAAACATAAGCAACAACAACAACAGCTTCTATTACAATAGTAATATACTGTCTCTGTCGAAATCACGTACAAACACAAGTACAGGCACATTGATTTGAACTCGAGCCTTCTTCTTCTTCCTAGCATTATTCCCGGTACTATCTGAGTATTTTACCCAGGTTCTGCTTATTACTCTTGTCCGGATTTGACAGGTTACTTATTTTTACAAAGAGCGATGACCATCTGACCTCCATAACCCTATGGGCGAACCATTAACTTATTGGATAAGAGCAATTGACTTATCAAGAGTTAACTATTATTATCAGATATTTTGTGATAACAACCGGAACCGACAGCTAAACGTGCTTTCCGAGGCACGATAGGAAGGCCAACAGCCACGAACACCCAGACCAAAACAGATATTTGTAAGGTCAATGCAAACATCTGTCCCGAGCGGGAATCGAACCCGCAACCGTCAAAGTTAAAGAAAAACTCGCTAACCACAACGCCACAACAATATCAATTCGAACTCGTGCCAATATGACCAATACAAAAATCTGGCCCTAGAGAAAATCGAACACGCACTCGTGGAGTTTTACATAGGTTCACTGCTATAAGCTGTTATAAACTATAAAACTTTTACCGTTACTAATAATAATATTAATAATAAAGAAAGCCATAATGTTTATACGTATTAATGAATTACAAATGCTTCCTTATTAGGTATATATAATTATTAATAAAATCAGACTGCCTTATTCAAAAAAGTTAATTCTGAGTACCTTCCTCTTTTTTGCGGCAAAATTAATGGACACGTTCATTGTCCCCACGCGACTAATTAAGGCTTCTGCAAATAAGGCTTTAATTAATTATTAAGTAACCACAGAGATAAGAACATTTAGATTATTTAGAAATAGGTACACTATTACTAAATTATTTTATGAAAGATTTACTCTATATAAACTTCTGAATTTTGATTTTTAATTCTTAAAGAATAACAATTTTTCAATTTAATCTCATGAAGCTTTACTCAGATTAATATAATACGTTTATGTTTTTAATACTATAATACGATTTTATAATATGTAATAGCAAAGAGTATGTATATTATAAAGTCTTTTTAAACATACGTTTTTACATTGATACTTGAAGCTAGAAGTATCCAATTTATATTATTTTCTTATTAGTATAGCAAAGCAATATAGCAAGCAGTGATTGGAATATTTACATATTAAATCATCAAGTACTTTGAAACTGAAGTAACATAAAAGAGTGTTATATCAAAAAATAAGTTTACCTGTCAAAGATCAACAATCAGTCGGTATCAATTCGCTAGAGATGTTAAGCGATTACCGCCGCCTATAAGCAACTGCAACACCAGAGGGCATGCAGGTGCGTTGCCACCCTTTAGGGTAATAATCGCTTATAAGCTGACTGACCTCGAAGCGCGGCTGACGAGCAGTCTGCTTCACGAGTCTTTGTCACGATATTTTTATTTTTATTTAATAGGGGTCAAACGGGCAGGAATGGCGGGAACATTTGCAACACCAGAAGGCATGCAGGCGCGTTGCCGACCTTTAAGGAAAGAATACGCTCTTTTCTTGAAGGTTCCCAAGTCGTATCGGTTCGGAAAGACCGCCGGCGGAAGTTGACGATACGGTGGTAGTTAACCAGTCGGGCCTTTTAAGCCTTACCGCCAGCATATATATGTATGTCTTTGAATTTCTTCCACGACATTCAGGTTTCCCCATGATGTTTTCCTTCATCGTTAAATAAAAGATAAATTTTAAACACAAATTAAACTAAAAGGTTCTTCCCCGGATTTGAACCGTTTTCGATATATTGGGCCTTCTCGGCAAAATAAAAGTTGTATGTAGCTAATAAAACAAACGTTGAAAAGGTTGTATTCACCAGCCTAACGGCTAGAAAATTATTTGATACAAATATAGCTTTACCAATCAAAAACCCGACAATAAATAGTTCACATTGTAAGTAATGACCTCAGTACAAAATGAACCTTAAACATTAATTTTAGCTTACGTAGTTGTGCTCATTGTTTCAGTAGGTATTTTTATTCGCGAGCCTCGTCTTCGCCAGACCGTTAAATTGTATTTACTCTTGGGCTGTACAAATGCAGACGCGGCTCGCCGCGGCATCCGACCGTCGAGAGGAAATATCTGAAGAGACTAGACCAATAAAAGACAACAAACAATTGCAATTTTAAAAAGATGTGGCGATGAAACAGCTTCTGAAGTCTAAGATAGTAAAATATATGTTAGAGTTTGTTTGGATTATTTATATTACGTACGTAAAAGCTGTCGGCTTTTGATTGTATGTCTGTTTGTTTATTCGGTTATCTCTGAAACAGCTTCACCAATTTTAACGAGAAATTCATTAGCTGATGCTATAAAGACTAACTTATGCTACTTTTATTTTAGAAAAAGAATTAGGGTTTCGTCCAATAAAGAAAAATCGGTATACCACGCGAGCGGATCGGCGGGCGCAGCTAGTATTGCTTTAAAATTACCTTATGTGAATGACGTTTTACGGATATCATTTTCTATAATGAATTGGCTAACAAAATAAAATAACAAAATAAGCACAGTAACATGATAAATATATTAAAAAGCACATTGTCATAATAGTGGTTCCAGTTTTAGGATTATTTCGTTGCGTCATTTATCGCGGGGTTTGGGGCACCTCGTTGTACTGTGAGGTTCAGCGAGGTCATTACGGTAAGGCTTGTGTTAGTCAACGCATATTATGCGATAAATGTTATCAAAAATACCTCTTCATTTTTAATGATTGAACCTATAATAAAGATGAACGCTAAAGACAAACGATATTTCTGAACTATGTTCACGATTTGCTCTGAAGTTCTAAGTACCATATTTATAGTATTAGAGAAGTGTAACTCGAAAGTTGAGCAAAGAACTTCCTTAATGTGACTAAAGATAGGGTTCTAATATTACTTATGTATACTTTGTTTTAATTGTCTTCTTACCAATATTGTCACAGGCAAGCGTAAAGCTAAGAGAAAATAACGCCATAATACCAATGCAGCTGCTTCACTTCGGCATTATAGGGAGTAGTACTTTTCCTATCGGCTAGCAGTAGAACTACTACTATACTACTTCATTTAAAACTTAATCTATAAAATGATAATTAAGTACCTACATACGCATTTACCAAATCTGTTCCCAAAACTTGGATATATTTTTTAACTTTAATTAAACAAATTTACAATAATGAGGTAGTTTTTAAATAATGTAAATTAGCGTGTTTTTTTATGCTACAAGTTGGCAAACAAGCATACGGCCCACCTGATGTTAAGTGGTTGCCGTAGCCTATGAGCGCTTGCAGCACCATTAGTAGGTGCCACTCACGTGTTCCTAACCTTGAGATATTGGTTCTTAAATGCCTCCTCTGCCCAATAATTTTACTAGCGTACTAGGATTTAAACCGGAACACCTAAGCACTACTATTTGGCGGCAGAATATTTGACACTGCGATGGTACCTACCTAGGCGCCCTCTTGCAACAAAAGACCTACCACCAGTGTGTCTGATTGCACTGGTGTAATAATCTCTGCTATGACAGAAGTTATCCCAACAGCGGGCGATGGGGTCGTCATATCCTGACGCCGGTGACAAATAGTGGTTAATAAATAGTGGTGTTAACAAATACTGGTTAATTGTCGGGATATGTTTATTATATAACAATGTAATTACAATGAAAAGATTTACGATTGGAATTGACATATTGTAGATTAATTTGCTCGATTACAAATAAATAGAATTTTAATTAAAATCATAGACTGACTAATTACAGAATCATTCGCGTATCGAAATAGCGAATACTAAATGATAGCTGTTTATTTAGTCTGTAAATATTTGATTTTAATCACGTATTTTTAGACCTCAAAAAGAGATGAGGCTATCAAATCTTTTGAATATTTTATTTTTATGTGTAACGCGATATGCTTGTAAATTCTTTTGATGATATATCTTTTTTAATATAGTATACTTAGTACCTTTCTTTCAAAAGTTCCACAATTTTTAAATCTATTTTATAGCGAAATATTTTTCTGCTAGTAGCAATATCGGATTCATACATTTTGTTAGTTTCTTGCCTTAAAGAGATAATAATAGATAATAGAATACTATCATAGTTCTCGGAGCTATTAAATATCCCAATAGTCAATTTTCATTTGAAAACGAATGCTAAACATAAGAAAGTAACATAAAAAGCATCGCAAGACGCACCGGACGAAGTTCTATTTTATTTCCCACTATAATTTTTCATAACGAATTTAATTTAATCTCCCAACTCCTGTACTCCACTCCTTGTCGCTCCATACCACTCTTTGCCACTCCATGTAACCCCATTCCACCCCATGCCAATCCACCCCAAAAACTATACAACGCTTTACTGTCAAAACTTTCTTTCCAGCTCGTTCTCCTACGCCAACCCGCACAACCCGCGATAAAGAACTTCGTTCTAATTGCTTCGTAGTAATTGCATCAGCTCGTTATATTATGTACAATACACATATCCTATTCGGACGCAAATAAGCAATACCATGTCAACCCACACGAATGTCATTTCGAGAAAAACGCGTTTGCAAATTTTGAACAACTTGCTTTATATGATTTTTTTTTGATTGGTTAAGTTTTTGGCAATTTCAGATTTATGTAATTTATTGTTACTTATTTTCACAAAAAATAAGTATACAAACTGCATATTTCGTATATAATATAACCCAAAACGTTTAACATAATACATAAATTGCATGATTAAAAACGGCCTTTTAGAAGTTTTAAAGCTTAAAACCCTACAAATATTAAAGAAAAATATTCTTCAGCCATTTACCAACTTCTGCATATATAACTCAGTTTTTTCAATTTTGTGGGTTGACATGGTATTGCTTATTTGCGTCCATTTATATCTCGTATCACGTAGGAAACCGAGATTCATCAAAAATGTTACAATGCAAGATTGCAGCTACAATAAGTGCGGAAGAATAGCAGATGTTTTATAGGTATAATATTTCAATTTCCTCAGACAGATGTGAGTGCAGACTAGATGCGGATCGAATGATTTAGCCTTTGATGCACGCGAGTGTATGCGGCAGGTAGTAACAGAAAGCAATTTCAGTGCAATCGTTGCAACGAAAATGTATCTTTCTGTAATGCTATGAGAATTTTCTTTATTTACGATTATGATATATACATTTAGATTTTACTTTTTAACCCAAACCAATAAACAAAGTGTATAGCTTTAAGCAATCTTCTGTATTTGCTTTATATTTGGTTTAGATTGATTAAAATATTATCAAAGCTGGGAAATAGTTATCGTAGCTTATTACCACAAATACTAGAGATTTGACGACGTTGTGGCGCAGCGGTAGCAAACCTGCCTTAAGTGCCATAGGTCGCGGGTTTGATTCCCGCTCCGATTAGATGTTTGTATAGATCATACAGCCATGTTTTCCGTTCTGGGTGTGTTTGTCTTCGTCATTGTGTATGTTTCCGGACCCCCGACACAGGATAAATTATCCTGATGAGGCCGTAGAGTTTGCAGCGTTTATTATTATAACGTTGCCTGAAAAGGGCCGAAACATCTAGGGGTAGGTTTTGAACCACTAGCGTTCACTCACACTCATCGAACGAAACCCAACGGAACGAGCACCTATTTACTTTGTATGAGGGTAGTTATACTTCTACCCTAGACAAGCCAGTCAATTCACACCGTAAACAGACTTCTACTAAAGTCTCTTTTACACTTTTTGTTTTTGGATGTATTCATAGGGCATTTTCAAAATAGTAAAATCAAAATTTCGGTTTGCGGTTATTTTGGCTTCTTGTTTTGCAAGTTTCGAAATAAAATTTTGCATTATTTTGATACCGATAAGATTTCAATCTAAAGTTGAATCATTGAATGTCTCAACATATTGCTACAATTGTCTTTCGCTAAGAACTTTTCCTTTCTAAAACAAAATTTATTTCATAGCTTTTAATTTGATGTTTTTAAAAAATATATTTCTCTTTAATTTTTTTTTTTTTTTATGTTAGAAGTTGGCAAACAAGCATACGGCCCACCTGATGGTAAGTGGATGCCGTAGCCTATGAGCGCTTGCAGCACCATTAGTAGGTGCCACTCACGCGTTGCCAACCTCGAGATATTAGTTCTTAAATCTCGTTCGCCCAGTAATTTCACTAGCGTACAATGCCCTTCAAACTGGAACACAGTAGTGCCTAAGCACTACTATTTGGCGGCAGAATATTGGACACTGCGGTGGTACCTACCTAGGCCACAAAATTTTATGAAATGAAAAAAACATTGTATATCTATATGCAGGACTTTAGGTGTACTATACACAAGATTTTTGCTTTTACGGAACTATCAAAATAAAATGATATAAAAATATGAAAATCAAACGGCACGCTGGATGATAAAGTCAAATAAGCCTTACTATTCGTAATTGCGTGGCACAACCAGATCACAACCAGTCGACCATGAACGTCGATCAAACACGTCAAATGTGACAAACTATGGACGTAACGAAAGCAGAAATATTATTTAAATTGAAATAACAAATCGTTGAAACTTTTTTGTATATTTGAACTGTTTGGAAAAAAATAACTTTGATGATTTATATGTCGGACTTATTTGTCGCTTTTACATGATCTTGAAACTTTGTAAAATTACTAATTTTTCTTATTTCATGACGTTTAACATACGGTCTGCCTGATGGTACGCAAACTACGAACGCTTGCGATAATCGAAGTATCAAATGCGCGTTGTCAACACAAGGAAAAGGGGGAGGGGCTGAGAAGGGAACGGGAAAGAAGGAATAGGAGATTGGGCCTCCAGCGCTCTCACTCATCGCAGGAAACGCCACAGTACTCTGCTACATATGTAGCCGAACTTCACTGTCGATTCTCTGTGTGAGTTGGAGTGGTTCTTACCCGATCAAGTTGGTCCATATTTTGTGCTGGGAGGAACTCTGTCTGAGGATGTCTCTACTACTACAAAACTAGTCTAAAAAGAAAACATTTCAACAGTTTTTACTTTACGTGAATGTTTCACGCTGTACTTTGTTTTTAACTGTAGTTGTTTTAAACTATACATAATTAAATTCGTTTATTAAAGAGATAAAACGGTAAAATAACTGATAAAATAGGACAATATAAACAACGGTAGATTAAAGTCTTTTAGGATTAAGCATGCCCAAATAAACCCAAGCCGGTAGCGAGTGGCGACCCACACTGAAACAAACAAATGTGACAAAAAAAGCTACATTTTAATTTACCTTATGTCACATTCGCATTAAACAGTTGCCATTTATTTAATTTAAAACATGTAATTAAGTTTAAAGATGCTTATTATACTAAAAATTTTATCACAATTAAAACGTCTTATATTAAAAATAACAGGATTATTGTTATATCTCGTCTAACTTCAACAAGAGGCTGTTCTCGATTATTGCAGTTTTCTTTTGATACTTGATCTATACTCGTATTAATACGTCATAGAATACTGTAAATCTCGAAAAAATAATAGGTTCCTGTCCTATAGGACGATACAATTAAAATTATTTTATACCCTATCTTCCGCCATAAGAGTGTAATATAAAGTTATCTACATCATGATAGCAAAAAGTTCATGGTTCGTCTAGTTTTAACATCAACGGATACATTAGTCATTGGACTCAGGTGTTTTTCCAACAAGTAATAGGAACGAAAAGTTTGAAATTTCGGCGCTGCCATTCATCAAAAAAATGCAACAGTATGGTTAGTTATGTACCAGTCCTATCGATTAACTTTTTTTGAAGTGAAACTTCTTTAGAATCGTTGTGACTTCAAACTCGATGAAACGAAAAAATAAGTCCATAGAGACACAAATACAAAAATGTATGAATGAATGAGACAGAAATATACTTACTATTTTATATTATCGGTCTCTCCTCTTTGCGCCATGCTTTAGTGAGCCAGAGCAAGAGAGCAAATGTCGGTGTGTATGTATATATATATGTATGCGGCTGCGTGTTACAGCTTTTTAGTAAGAAGTTAGCGTGGTGTGTTATTATTTAACAGTGTTTATGAATATTTTTATATCTTGTTACATATATTCATCTCATTCTTTTGTCGATTTACTAAAGTTTCACTTCTATCATGTGGGAATCGCACACACACCTTTTTTTTTTGTTAAATAACAGTATAGTTATAGAAATGTAACAGTTTAGTTTGTTATGTACAAGTCCTATCGATTAACTTTTTTTTTGGTAAATAACATCATTTTATCGTCAACGAGCTTCTGCCAGCGGTTTCGCCCGCGTGAATAACGATTTTATTACAAACTTTGAACCTTCATTTCACCTCCTCAGTTGAGGAATTTAAGAAAATGTTAAAGCACGTTTTAATCGTTCGTCAAAAACAGAATTTCATGCGTCTACAAAATCCTTTTCACCTATTTAATCACCTATGAGTTGAATTCCGAAACATTGTTTCCTTGTGCTCGTTTACGTTTTAAAAATAACACCTGTGAAAAAATCTGAAAAAAAAAATATTTCAAGGTTAGGCTAGACGTTGATATGACATGTATCGTATTGAGTTTTCGAAAATGTGTCAAATTAAAATGTAATTTAAATCAAAAGCACTAAAGAGTATTGATATAAGCTTCAAAGCAAAATATGAATATATGAATTTCAATAAAATACGAAACACGTCTTTTATAAATTCTGTTACAAAAGGTTTATGTATATTTAAAGGTTTATGTTATGTAATTTGGAAGTAGATTGAAGAGCAATCGCGCTGTCCCATATAAACTTTGCCCTCCTTTTAGGGGTTACCCTTAAGGCTAATATTTCGGAAAATCATTTCTTATCGGATGCCCTCGTCATACAAAGAACACACCGTCCAAGTTACAGGTCTCTACGATCAGCGGCTTAGGCTGTGCGTTGATCCGTCAGTCATTCAAGACAAAGCCTTTTATATATATAGATAATCTCGATACCTATTTATAACTTATAACAAAGGTGGAAGTTACCTAAGAGCAAATGAGGAGTATAAGCTGATTTGATCTGTAAAATGTATATTTATGGCCTCCTTGCTACTTTAAATTCAGTGTAGAAACAAGGACAAAGGTGATATAAATATTAAAGGGCCTAGCTTTAAAGACGTAAGAGAGCTAGTAATTTTTATACAAGAAGTTGAAAAACTTGTGTTGAATTTGATAATGTTTGAAAATATTTTATTGTCGTGAAATATACTACCTAATAGTTTCATACCTCAACTTTTGTATCTTTCCGATTATATCATTTTTAATGTACAATCAACTATTAGCCAACCTGTGCTATTACGATTAAAGATAATAATTACCCGTATTACTGATAATGTGATGCTTTTATGTGGGGGTGTCAGAATCGGTGGCACCGTTTAGCTAAGCGTTTTACAAAAATACGTTGTTTTGAAAACAGCTTAGCAAAGATTAAATTATGTTTGTTATGGTGAATAAAAAAATATGAAAGGAAGTGATCAACGTAAAATTTTCTTTATTTCTCCGAGGAACTCGCTCTAACTATCATTATCACTGGCCTCATCCGCCGCTCTTCCTTCTACATAGAGGCACGTACTCTAATAACGGCCGTCGGCGAGCAGACAACATTCATACAATATTCATAGATAGCCTCCCCTCTCGAGATTATAAATAGGACGCGATTCCAGAAAATAACTTGTAATATAAGTCACTGTGTTTTTGTTTGGATTCATAAGTACTATCAAGTACAGTACTTTAAAACGATAAATTTATAATTTCACCTTCTAATCCACTAGAAAATATGAGAGATAAGGCGATATAAGATCCTTTTCAGCATGAGGTGAGTATTATCTCAATAACAAGATGAAAGCTGTCTACGACTTAGACTACTTACTAGTTTTTAATATTAAGTTTCGTTTGATGACTGTTTTCGTTGGAGCCTCAGACTCGGAGCTCCTCATGAAGTTTCGTTTAAGGTATACAAGTTCCCTCAGATTGTTTTCTTTCACACGACACACAAACACAAGGTGAATCCAAACACAAACGAGAACGAAGAGGTGCGACTCAAGATTTAAATTCGCGATTTTCGGTTTAAAAGGTTTGTAAAAAATTGATAACTGATCATTTTTTTTTAAATGAATGAATAAAATGTAGAATACAATCAGATAGTCTGTTCATATTGCATCAACTTGTATTGTCCATGTATGGCATATTAACAGCCAGCTTAATAAAGCCTCAACTGTATTGCTGCCATTACTGATTCTAGTGGCGTATCAGACTGCAACACAACACTACAACCATAGAGACACAATATTTGTACACTTAATAGGACAATGGGACATTGTTGCTCCTTAAGTCTGATCGAAAATATTAGATAAAGATAAATAATTTACATTTAAGTTTAAATAAATATTAATTCGTATAAATGTTAATTTGTTAAAGATGATGATTAAAGAGAGTTACAATTAATTCATTCCAACATGACTGTGTTACTACATATATTTAACCCAATTCCATAATAAAGGAATTATCAATCCGGATGGTTTTTTGTGTCTGTTTTACGCTAAATGTTGCATTTTAAGCGTTTGCGTTCCAACCAGCTTCTTCTATTTCTGATTTTTGTTTGTTTTATTACAACTAATCATATTTAAAACTAGTACCTTTGGTTGAAGATTACACGTAGGTCTTCTAACTTACTCGTATGTTCAGTATTAGCCTGGTGTTAACTGTTTCTGTAAATGAAAATAAATACGTAGAGCGTATTACTAAAACTCAATGTAAATTTTTCTTTGGCTGTTACATGTCTGAAGAAAAATAGCTTTAAATAAAGAGATTCTTCTTGAAAAATATCCTGAAGTTTAAGTGAGCGGAGCATCGGAATATCTGATCACAGTAATGGCGACTTTAAATCAAAGTGACTGCCTGCCTCTTACGGCAGCGCGTCTTTCCCGACTAGCCTTGCAGATTTTAAAAACTGCTATTATTTAATTTAATACGTAACGCTATTTTAAGTTTCCGTAGCAAAATGTCAAAACACAGATATTTTCAATGTTGACAGTTGTTTTTGTAAAATATAGGCTAGCGTGCCTCTTTGCACTCTAATGCAAAGTAAAGATACAGCCTAGAAGGTGCCTATTTATTTGTAGATGGTGGTCGGGAGGGTTCCAGACGTTTGCGGTGCGTATCAGAAAAGAGGAGGATAAAATTAAACTAGATATTTATTCATGACTAGTTAATTATTAATTAAAATTATCATTAACATCCGATGAATTAATTATATATTAAGTCAATTTTAAAATGTTGTGAGCATGGACCAAAATACAATACGTGTTTCATGTTGGTTCATTATAAGCAACAGTATCTTTAAACATTCAAATTAATTAAGAATGAATTCAAGTTTTGATGTCATTTACACAATATTTATCTTACCGTCACTTAAACCAAAAATAAAAAATAAATAAACGCTACACACTCAACGGCCCCTAATAGGATAGATATCCTATGTCGGGGGTCCGGAAACATACCAAATGACAAGGACAAACACACCCAGACCGGAATACATGCCTGGTCACATGTACATGCAGGGTCAATACAAACAGCTGCTCCGAGCGCGAATTGAACTCGCGACCTGTAGCGCTTAAGGCAGGTTCGCTACCGCTGCGCCACAACGTCGTCGAAAAATTATAGCTTGATTTTAAAAATCAATTACTTTTAATTTATATTAGAAACTATTACAGCAATATTTAGTTAGAAGTTTTTCTAATCTAAACTTTAGCCGCTATTTTCTTCATGTATTGGCAAATTTGTAAGTCGTGTGAGGTATCTCGGTTGGATGAAAAGACCTTCTTAAACTTGAGTTCAGGAGTTTTACGGCGTTATATAATTTTATAGTTAATGTCATATTTGTAGATCTTTTTGTTTCCTTTTTTATATATAGCTTTAAATATTCTTTTACTAATAGAAAATTTAATTTTTCTCAGTAACATTGGCTTTACTTAAGCCGAAGGAAAACGAAGTCGAGCTATTTATTTTAAACATGAGCAAAAACACTTAAAAAAACAATAAGGTCCAATAAGGTCCAAGTAAAAACTAATCTATCTTATGAGATTTTCGAGAATTTAATATTAATAAAATACATAATTCCAACGAACCAGGCTTTAAAGAGCTCAAAAATATAGGAACTAATTTTAACTTATTTTATTATGAATTTCAAATAGATATTTAGGAAGTTCACCTGGTAACATTTGTTTGTTTGTGTCATATGTGTAGGTGTGGTTGAGACATCATGTCATCAGCTCGAAATGCGCCAGGTGCACGATAGCTTAGCAGCCCGAAGTTGTGAACAGATTGCGACGTGCGTAATAGAGAGCCATGTTTCCGACGACGAAGATGGTGTTATGTGTGTAACTTTATGCATACACACACACTTTAAACTAACAAAGAACGTTCTAAAGAACTAAATTTTTACAATCCAAAAAAAATATTATTATGTAATTAAAAACATAATAGAACGTGTGGGTCTAGTATTAAAATATTGTGCAATAATATTGAAGGTGTATCAGCCTCTTGTCTCAACTTGAAACAATCTTATATTCATAGTTTTCATCGTAAATTATTTGAATTTATAATAAAATTTCGTAGAACTTTACAATTTTCATATCAAATATACAAACAAATTGGAAAAAAAAACACTTTCAGTCGCGTCTCTGTAAACGTTTTCTCGTCAATTGGCAAGCCGCGTCTGCAACTAGACAGGTCAAGAGTAAACACAATTTAATGGTCTGGCGATAACGAGACCTTTAAATAAAATATTGCAATCATGATAAAACACAAAAGATTTATAAGATGAAGCCAAGATAACAATTTAAATACTTTACTTAAATTTAAAATATTACAATTTAGTATTTCATTTAGTAATCGTTGTAAAATACTAACAGCATATTGTTTATCACAATATCATCTTCTGATAAATAAAAATTAGAATAACTAGGAACACCATACTGGCTTATAACTCGATTGACGATTTTAATTAATTCCAACCAATGAAAATTTATTTCTCTGATATAGAATATCTTTATTATAATTAAACATCAAGAACGACATCGGTTAAGCTTTCAACTGTTATATATAACATAACTAGCGGCCCGCTCCGGCTTCGCATGGGTATAAAATATATAGCCTATGTCATTCACTGAAAAAATGATTAAAATCGATCCAGTAGTTTTGATTTATTCATTACTGCCCGTGGCCCGCACGCGTTAAATGTAATTATTTACGACATCACATTAGTAACCTCAAAAATATTTTTTTTTCTCCACTATTTAATGGGTGTTATTATACATATAAACCTTCCTCTTCAATTACACTATGTATAAAAAAAAAACCATATCAAAATCCGTTGCGTAGTTTTAAGGATGAAGGGACAGAGAAAGCGATTTTATTTTATACTATGTAGTGATTCAACATCGTCATAATATGTGACAAATAATTTACATGTTAAGTGGTAATACGTCATAGACATATTGAGATTAATAGTCTAAAGCTGTCAGTCAGAGCTGTTTCACTCACTGCTTATTTTGACCATAAATTTAACACGTAATGTATTTACTAAAATGACATCAAAAACATGAATTAATATACCAACTTATAAATCAAGTCACAATCTCAGCCTATTGAGGTAAATGTAGTAAGGAGTTCTTATGCCCCAAGTTTTTTTTGGTTTTATTAATATATTTTGAAGTATTTGATTTTATAATTACAATAAACATATTTATGTATCATTTGGTAATGAATACGAGATCTGAAACTATACGGTCATGAATATAGTTATAATTGACGTCAACACTCGAATCGGTCAGGGACACGTTAGTTAATGGACATCCGAAAAGTGTAGTCAACTAGAAAATGTTCACATGTTTCAATATTTGCTATTACACGACATTATTTCCTCGTTACTAATGAAATTAGTTTACTGTTTCTTTTATTTTCAATGTACAAAAATAGGAGTAACCAAAGACCTTTTTTTTTTTTTTTTTTTACTTGGAGAAATGCAGTTACGCACTCGAGCGCCGGGACGGGTGCAATGGCGCAGGAGGTGTGTGGACTCGGAGCCGAGCTCCCCTACCCACTAAAACTGCAAGATCCCATCTAGCGCCTTAGTGCGACGTCGCGAGATCACCGAAGCATACCACCGCGACGCCCCGGCGCTTGCCCTACATACATAATAATACATACTATACATATATACAATATATAATACACCTTTCGGCCTCCACCTGCGGCGGCAACATAGTGCCGCCATAAATACATATAATACATTCCGGGACTGGAAGGCCCCGGCAAACCCTAAACCATACATACCATACAACCATAAACCATAAACCAAGGGAGCCCTGGGTCCTAGGGCCCCGCCTGCCGAGACTAACTTTTTAATGAGGTTGTTTCCTCACGACCGACCGCCGTTATTTTTTAAAGAGGTTTTCTTCCTCTACCGCCTGACCGAGGCTGAAGGCCCCAGTCAAATACACCACCTGTGTGGCAGGAGCCGCTCGCAGTCCATTCTGATAAGCAGAAAAGTACCGGAGCGACCCATACGACACCACCCTCCTAGGCGCGGTCTGACGTAAAACGCCCCACGCCACATTTTATTTTCACAATGTACAAAAATAGGAGTAACCAAAGACCTGAACTGACCTTATAACTTAATCTAATGTGTGTATGAAAATTTTAAAAATATAGAAAAGCAAACTAATAGATATAGAAGAAAGCGAAATAGAAAAAGTGATTTATACGGATGAAGTGAAGTGATTAAAGTTTTGGGTTAATTGGTTGAACTATGACGATAAATGTTGATGATGTCGGAAAAAGTAAAAACGAATCCTTTGTTGGTACAGCAACTCTTAGTCATGTCTGTTAGTATCTGATAAAACTTTTTGGAAATATCTTCGGACACAATAGATATATTATAAATTGACTATTGAAATGAAGGAAAATGTATTGTCTTACCTTTACTCCATAGCAATCGCGTAGCAGTTTCGTAGCACATTTTATTTGCTACGTGCCGTTTGTATATTAGCAGTATTTTTATTTACTTTAAGGTTCGATTAAACAAATTACTCGGACTCTGCTATAGGTTTCTGGTTAATCTTGGACAACAAGAGGCTTAATGACGATGAATGGAAGCCAAACCTTAATCTGACAGAGGACGGCATAAATTCGAATAACATGACTAGGAACACGGAATATAGACCTTAGAATAGGTAAATATTCATTAGTATAGTCATTTATGAAGCAGGAGCTAGGAATTAAGCAAGTATAGGAGGACTTGCAATTGTACTTAAGTCATGAAAAAACTAACTTTACTTTATATAAATGTTGGTTTTTTTTTAAATTTAATGAACTTTAAAACAAGATTTGTTATTTTTGAGTTAATAAAAGTATAATAAGTGGTTCAAATATAGAGCTTTGTTGAAGTTATAAGTAGATGGATCTTACGATAAAATCACACGCTCTTAAAGTTACATAAGACGAGTTCGCGTTCCCTTGTAAACTAGGGTAAGAAATTTTCACTCTTACGCGTCAAACTTTGTAAAGTAAATACTCATTGCTAGGAAAGTCTAAGTTGAATGTTCTTAGTTTTTGAATAAATGCATACGTAAATAGTTTAGTTAAGAAAGTTATTCAAAATATGAAATTAATTACATGAGAATTTATACTTATATTAAATGCTTTACACTATACTCAAACACTGCCAATGTAACCCTAAAGAAGAAACCTGTACCTAAAAGTCTACTTTAAAAAGTATATAAAAGACAAAATACATTATCTACAATTATTACCACGTGTTAAATGAAGAATTCTTGTTAAGAAATTTTTTATAAATTGTAAGCGGTCGAGTATATGTTCTTGCCTATTTACCTATTTCAGAATGGCAACGCGTAGGAGTTGAGACTTCACGTTTCAATGAATTCATTTATTACACTGTCCATCTTGATATCGGTTATACTTATAGACGTAGTTGCTATTCTGAAGATGTTTTATTTATATACATAGAAATAAATATAATGAAATATAGGTAATAAAGACGATTTGTCAATAATTATTTATATATTCTATGATAGATAAAAATAGTTGAGATATTTAAAAAACAGAAAAAGTGGCCGGCTAGATCATAATCACTGCACTGTTAGATATTCTACAGCAGAGCAGTAGTGTATTTTTCATTGCGGTTTTTTGGTTTGAAGAACGCTGTAGCTAATGAAGTTACTGGGCAAATCAGATCTAAGAGTTGAGAGAGTTGCAAGAGGCGAGTACAGTTGCATTAGCCGCCCTGGCTTTGCCTACCCGGAAGATGCCTCTTCACGCATAGTTTGAAGGAATGGTTATGTATGTATAAGAATTCGTTGCCGGTTCACGTGTTCCCTCCTTCTTGTAATCTGGACTCCTTCAAACAAGGCGTGAAGAGGCATCTTGCGGGTAGACAGTGCGAGGTTGGCTAACGCGGGTGCATTCCGCCACTTACCATCAGATGGAGTAGTATCATCTACCCTTCTTTCCAAATAAAAAAAAGAAAGACGGAATATCTGTAATGATAAGGAATTGCATTTTTTTTATCTCATGAAAAGTAATAGTATCTTGAACCAAATAATCTTGAACTACTAAATAACGTAAAAACGAAATTAATAGAACTAGAAACGATAAAATAAACAAAATCAGTGACATCAGATTTGTATTATATTAAGAGAAACGTAAAATGTAAAAGTCTTCGTCTATATCAAATACTCAAAACGATGGTGAGTTGTATAAAACTAAGCTGCTTTACTTGTCAGATTCTACCATCGGAAATAAGAATAAGAAGAAGAATAAGAATAATTTTATTGATAGATTATAAATTCACTACTGTCACAACTTAAAATTAACTTAATGCAAACAAAGTTTAAAAATAATGATTATAAAATAAGTAAAATGGTGAAACTTAACTTATATCATAGGAAACGAACCAGGTATAATAATATAAAGGACAGATGCAGCAGTGTAAATCTATCAATCGGTTGCTCGCTCAGTATAAGTTGTGACATGACCGCCACAACACTGATTTTCAGCGAGTACCGTTTATTTCGAGTGACACCACTGACAGTGAAAACAGTTAATAACAATGGTTATACAAATATAACAGAATGATGAAAATGTATATATTCTTTTGTGCATCGTCACTACTAACGGGACAGTCAAAACTATCTAGCCATTTATGACAATAATTGAATGTAAATATTAAAATTAAATATAAAACATACAATGGAAATAAAACAAATAAAAAAAAAAAAAAAGAGTAAGTAAATTAGGATACCAAATTGCTTGTTAAATACTTAGTAGCCAAAACCAATAATTAAACAATAATATGTATTTATGATATATTACAGGAGTTAGTAAGGTAATTAAAAGTAGTCAAAATGCAAGAATGTTACGGCTATTGGTTCTGCTTAGAATCAGGGTAGGATTGCATTGATTGATTGCATTTTTTTTAAATATATTTTTCTTTTGCATAGTTGCAAGATAAAGATCATTCATCATTATACCTTTATAGTATTTAAGTCATGTTTTTAATAAATATTATAGATATGACAATATTAAAATAAACAACAATTATATTATACAATCAATATTGTACAATACCTAATTTTATGAGAAATATACTCGAGAAGTAATTCTTTTTTTTTTTTTTTTTAGATATAGAAATGCAAACTTTACCTTAAAAAATAGTCGTCTGAGATTTTTTGAAATATGTTTAAATGGCAATTATATGCCAATTACTTACAATACAATGCTTGCGATTAACTAAAACTAAGTAATGTTATAAAAAAAAAAATATACATATATATATGAGAAAAAAAAATCTGAGAAATAGATATGTCTTCTGTAGTGACCTGTGTCACATGCAGGAATATATGAGATTGAAATCTTTCGGTTTTATATCTAATCTTCTTTCTTATCTACCTGAGGAAATTGAAATACGAAATGCAATGCTTGCAATATCGCCTGTACATCCGCGTTCTACAAATCTTTGCAGTTGCAATTCTAATATATTCATAAATTTTATTTATTTAATCTTAAATGTGATTCAGATATGGGAATTGTAGAATTTTTTATTCTAAAAATTTATTCATGTTAGTAATATTTTCGTATTAGAAATGATTATCTTAGTATGATATAAATAAGATTTCATTTGGCTTTTTTTGTTATAAATTTTATAATTCAGGAGTGAGTATAATCCTTAATAATGTTTTTAATTGTGTGAATGCATGTAGTATTATAGGCAATTTCAAATAGTAGAATATTTTTAATATGACTAACTTTGTTCTACAGCTTTGTTGCCATTACTATCGCATCGTATTTGAAAATATAAATTGGTCTGTTTAGAAGCTATAAAAACTGAATAAGCCCAACTGCCACCTATTATATTGAAGATCGCAAACAGCGGTACTTACCTTTAATAACGTATATCCACTTCTGTCAACAAGACGTATAGATTACAACACGCGGTAAAGAAAAATTAAACATCAATCATTCATAATAATATGCAATTTGAAACATAAGCCTCTTTCTGGTACAGTCGGGTAGTAAAATAAAAAATTAACTGTGTATAAAAAATTGTTATTAAACGAATTCGCGTTCCTTTTTACACTAATTAATCATATTCCGTTCCCTACCAATATAATCCTATTATTATGGTTTTGCCAATTAAGTCGACTTTTTAAATTAAAATCGTGTTTTTTTTTGCTTTTGTACATATTTATTTACGTAAGTTATTACAATCAGCATGTTTATTTAGGTACTTTCTTATTACCTTACTCATGCCGACACGTTTGATGAGCGAGATGAGAGGAATTATTTTTTAGAATAAAAAAGGGTTTGTTTGTTGTAATAACTAGAATTCTCAGTCCTAAAACAAATATTGTTAGCATAATCGACAAGGTTTTCGCTATGTTGTAGCTTATAACCAGTATATCTGTTTTCAATTATTATTTATCTCAAAGGTATTGTACCTTATTGAATTCCCATCTTTATCTCTTTATTGTCAATTTATTGTTTTAAGAATTTAAATATGAAAGTATTAATTAATAATAAGTAATTTAAAATGATAATAATAATAATTATTTACTTCCTCACCTGGATATTTCTTGTAGTAGATTTACTTCCTTAAGGTCCAAACATTGTTAGTGCTTAAGTAGTTTAATTTCCATACTAGCCTTTGCCATTCCTCACCACCCTTTTTTGTATAGGGGAAAAAATCTGCTCACAGATAGCTGGCCTTCTGGGGATTAGAACCGGATTATGTGGGGTTCCATGACAGGTGGCCGAGCTCAGTAAAAGAGAGTTGGGTCAGAATTGGGTCTCAGGGGCGAGAGGGAATGCTCCCTGCGCTTCCCATGCAAGCACGAACGGCAGTCGGGCCACACCGGCTAACAACCACCGAAGGGCCGCTCAACGCGTACAGTACAGGCTCTTCACCCTGCGCGTCCAAGGTCTGAACCACCACCACCCTTTGCCAACGTAAACGTAGCAGTGCGAATACTAACTATATAAAAAGTAGATAATTATTATGCGCATACTAATTTTCCTGAACAACCCGCCTATTGATGCTCAAAATAGCAAGGTTCTTCTACTACTTGTACTCTATTATAGTTAAATCTACACATAATTATCTAACTACATCTATTCAAACCTTTATTTATAAATAACTAGTGTTGCGTTTAATTTTACAGTAATATAACATTTCCACACCAACCGCAACAAAGCTTTAGTTATTAACCGGGGCTCGTGTGGTCGCCGAAATAATTACACCGACAGAGTGACGTCAATCTTAATAACAGTATTTATATTAAATGCTGCTTTTTTAAAACCAGAAAAACAACTCATATTTATGACTTTTAATGTAACTTTTATTTATTTTAAGCAACAGCTTAACAACTAATGTTTCACAAATATCTCAATGAATGTTTAATAGAATAAAGACATACTTATATCAGCTACTTATTTCAACATTAAATGTTATTTAAAATCTACTATATAGTTCATTTTCAGTTTTATAATATAAATAGCCTCAATAGCTCAACGGTAGAAGGGCCGACTCCGCTTCGTTAAAGCGAGAGTTGCGGGTTCGATCCTGATCTCCTTGGGCTATTGTCGTACCCACTCCTAGCGCAAGCTTCGAGCTTATTTGGAGGGGCAACAGGTATATTAGTAATACCTTGAAAAAGGCATTGCTAATATTCTTAAAAAAAAATGTATTTATTTTATGTTACTAAGTTGGCAAGCAAACATGTAGCCCACCCGATGGGAACACCATTAGTAGGTGCGTCTCAAGCGTTGCCAACTTTGAGATATTCCTTCTCGTCTTAAGTCTCCTTTACCCAGTCATTTTCAAAGACACTGTTGCTTTGCGGTAGAATATTTGCGATTAAACAGTGTGGTGGTACCTACATAGCTGGCCTCTTGCAACAAAAGACCTACCACCAGTGTATATTTTGTGGCCACCGTACGTATAATATCTATAAAGATATATTATATATACATAAGTCTCATATTTTATTTGTATAAATAAGAACGTATAACTCATATTGAGTATTATTAACATTAACATTATAGTCGTAATAGTAATTTCGTGCTGGTGGCACCACAGCTTGATCAAAGCGGTAGCGAATTAATTTGGCTAAAGAGATTACAGGATGCGAGGAAAAGGAAATTGACATAAACTCCACTCACGTATGTATTATAAGCCTATTCCTGTACTAATTGCAGACTGGAACGTGCTGAGTTTGTGGAATATATTATGTTTTACCAAAAAAAGGCAATCCAGAAAACCCTGAATATTTAAGGAATGTTTTTTTTTTGGAATGAAATTATATGAATTAACATATTTCTGGATGATTGAAATGATTGTTTTTAAGTTATTTGAGAGTGATATAATGTTACAATCCTAATGGGGGCCGATGAGTATGTCGTCTTTTTTTTATTATTTATCATCTATAAATCTTATTAAAGAAAGCAAGAAATATAATAAAGTAATTATTCAATCATCAATCATTCTAACACGTCGACCAGATGACACGCGCCCGCTACGCGCACGTCTCGCTTCATAGAAGTCCAACCGAACACGCCTCGCACACGTTTCATGCCCGCCACGTGCCCGCTGCGCGTCAAACTCGTACGCAAGGTGCTTGCGATGTTTATATTCATTCGATAATCGTGTGCGTAAAGTTGGTATAGTTAGTTGGCATGGTTGGTAAGCCTAGCTAGATTTGATTATAAATTAGTCAATCCAATAACTGGCCGTAGATAGAGTAGAGATAATACATATCGGAGTATCTCAATTGAGATACCGACAATGGTCAATTAGCAAGTTTCCTAGATATTAATATCTAATAATAATCATACGTGTCAAGCACAAATAAACAATTTGTATATTGAATGACTAGAATACAAGTTTATATCAATTAATTTGATTTGGTCTGGTGTTTCTTTGATTAACTTCTATACCATGAACCTTCCATACAAACAAAGTGTCATATACTCATTTGTGCCATTCGTAAATTCAACAGCAATGAATTGAAACGAAGCTAGTGTTAGTCATACTGTTTACTGATTTTCACAACATAAGCGAGTGTAGTTTGTGTGTGACTACACATAGATCTACACAAAAATGATAAAAGTGAGTGTAATGATCAAGATAATAATAATAAATGTAACACACTCGAAACACACACACTTATGAAGACAAAGACACCCAGACCTGTTAATACAAAGATGTGCTCCGAGCGGGAATCGAACCCGCGACCCGCGACGAAGGCAGGTTGCGACAAAACGTCGTCAAGATAACGTCGTCAACCGCAATATTTTGTATTGCTCTTGTGTGAGATTAATGTTATTAAAATTGTACTAATTATATTTAATAGTTATGTTTGAAGTATGTAAAAAAGTACTTACGTAATAAAAGAAGTTTTACTTTAAAAGCAATGAAAGTTGTGTAACTTTATATAATTACAAAGTCGACTAGTCCGTTTTGAATTGTACTTAATGCTGCTACTAATTTCGTTTCGGAACATATTTTACAAAACTTAAGCAATAACGAAAGTTTAAATAAAAAAATTCCTCCAACAACGCGAAACGGACACAGTTTGTGATGCTTGTGAGAACGATTGTGTAGTGGTATTGCCACTTACCACAAAGGCAAGTCAAGTATTTACCAATAAATAATTCAAATAATTAATCTTGCCTTTATTTAATACTATTATAATAGTTTTAAATAGAAAGAGAAATCTTATAATAAGTGTCTATACAACGTATATTATGGTACTAAGGCCTTAAGTTGATCTTTTAAATTCATATTATCTGTTATTAACTCACAACATGGTAAATATATTAAACTTTTTCTTTTCATTCAATACCTTGAATATCTTTATTTTTTGGAACGAACGAACTTTTTTACAACGAAGTTACTCAACACGGCTTACGGGTAGTGTGATTTAGTAAAAATCGTCACGTAACGAAATGCCGTATGGTGTGTATGTGTGCGTGCGTGTATCGAGCCTACTACAAGTAAATGACTGCGCAGCCGGATGCGCAACTCTCTCTCTCTGTCCCTGTCTCTTTCTATCATCATTATAACCTATTGAAATATACAGATTTCATTTCGAATGACATTCGGAGTTGAATAAGAAACGTGAGGAACTTCGTTCCTGAAGGGGGTCCCCAGTTTTGGTTTGCACAATTTCATACATATAAATCTATAAATCCACATCGTAAAAAAAACTCCCAACTAAAAACTGTATTAATATAAACTATTTAATAACTATTTTTATTTGAGGAAATTGGAGGATATATTGAAGAAAAGCTCTAATATCAAACCAAAATGTGCATGCACCATAAAAAGTTTTTTTTTAATTTAAAAATAAAGTAATAGTAAAAAATAGTTTTAAAAATTAATATTAAAAAGAGTACATAATAAAAGATAAGAATGAAAGCATTTCCAATGTAGAAAGAATTTGTGGTCAACACAAATTTATGTAGGCAATGTGAAGAGGGATTTATGGAATGAGTTTATGTCATTATTTTATGGCTTAACATAAATGGATATATTCTAGAATAAATATGGATGGGCATACATAAAAATACATGGATAACCAAGCTTGTGCTTCTTTTTATTGACATCGTGAAGTTTATTTGTTTGTTAACATAATTTATTCTCTTACATTTATATTTATGCATTATATTGGGGGAAATCATTATAAATTATAAAGAATAAATACAAAAAATCTGAGAACTTTACACTTAAGAAAAGTTACTATTTTTGGTATACATGAGCATTTGACTATTTAAGTACTAACGTCATAGAAAGTATGGACCTCCATCGAGCGTGAAGGCATACATGAAGTCTACGGTGGAGCGAATTTACTCATGAGAAGACTGTGTACTCGCATCTTGAAGAGCAGTAGTAGGTGCCTTTACTGTTGAGTGTGAATGCCGGAGAACCAATCTCTTCGTCCTCCTGGCGCCTTCAAACATGGTGCTGCTGGTTTGCCACTTATGGATGTATATAAAGAATATTGTTTTAAATTTGTTTTATATTAGTAAATCAACCTAAAACACTTAATGTCTAGTGACGTCTTACTGGTTTTGGCATAAATAAGACACTTCAACTTAGTTAACCCTATTACAGGATACCGACAAGAAATATATGTTTATGTAGCTTTAAGTTTCTTACATTATATGATAGCTTCGAAAGTCGAAACCCCCACCTGTCCCTTTTCTTTTGCTATTTCATCCTTTTCTCTTAATGACGACGTTGTGGCGCAGCGGTAGCGAACCTGCCTTAAACGCCACAGGTCGCGGGTTCGATTCCCGCTCGGAGCACAATATGTTTGTATTGACCATGCAAGCATATTTTCCGGTCTGGGTGTATTTGTCCTTGTCATTGTGAATGTTTCCGGACCCCCGACACAGGATATTACTATCCTAATGGAGGCCGTTGAGTGTGCAGCGTTTATTTATTTATTTATTTAATAGCCCTTATGCCAATGCTCGGCTATAAACTTTGGCCAAATATTTC
Organism: Hestina assimilis; assembly: GCA_023373885.1. Taxonomy (NCBI): domain Eukaryota; kingdom Metazoa; phylum Arthropoda; class Insecta; order Lepidoptera; family Nymphalidae; genus Hestina; species Hestina assimilis. The sequence goes on along the minus strand of CM041747.1, from coordinate 7,316,669 downwards.
AAATATTAGGTAATATAATATGTATGTGCAAAATATTTGTAAACTATATTCATTTTATTGATATTTTCGTCCTAATCTGAGGCCGTCAATTGGAATTTTGTTCACAAGACCAACAACGATTTGGATTAGAGCAGTGGGCTAAACGCAAACGTGTCATGTCAGAATAAGGCTGTCACATAATTACTTCGTTTCATGTCTTCGTTTGACGAAGGTCGGAATACATTGGAATAAAATAACAACCTGAAAAGCGAAATACTTCGATATTTATTTGGGATATATGTAATAAAACATGAATCTATCCTATTATGGACCAGATTTGTGTACTACATAAAGCTTAATATAATATTATGATACCGGTTATGATGTTTGCTTGACACAGCAATTTATGAAAACTCATAGGAAATCAAATTTGTTTTATCAGAAACTAGCGGCCCTCTCCGGCTTCGCACGGGTATAAAATATATAGCCTACATCATTCACTGAAAAAATGATTAAAATCGATCCAGTAGTTTTGATTTATTCATTACTGCCCGTGGCCCGCACGCGTTAAATGTAATTATTTACGACATCACATTAGAAACCTCAAAAATTAATTTTCTTTTTTTTTCTCCACTGTTTAATGGATGTTACTATACATATAAACCTCCCTCTTCAATCACTCTATCTATTAAAAAAACCGCATCAAAATCCGTTGCGTAGTTTTAAAGATTTAAGCATACATAGGGATATAGGGACAGAGAAAGCGACTTTGTTTTATACTACGTAGTGATAATAATCAAGAACCAGCAAAGCCTTTCAAAAGATGGTGGTGGTAGGGTGATGATGTTGGTGTCACGTAGTGATTGCGAGTAGGATTAGATACGTTACATTAAGATCTTTGGACATTTTTTCTGTAAGGGTCGGTCCTTAGTTTATAGCCAAACGTTAAATTCTCTTTCAACTTACAGATCGTTATTTAAGTTTCAGTACTAAATCTATCTTATTTTTTTACAAAATAAAGAAACTTAATAAATAACTTACAAATAGGGCATTTCTTAGTGACGAAATTATTATTTCATATTTGTAAATTTTTTCAGTTTTTTCTCTTTTGATTTTATGTGACAAATTTGTCCAAAAACTGTTTTAATAATAATTAAATTTAGAGTAGCTCTTCTAGCACCCATTCGGTAAATACTAGAACCTAATTCGAGTCACTCGTGAAAACTCCGGAATTGTCCCTTATTTGACAATTTGGAGAAGTGTTCTCAAGAGCTCTCTAGCGACGAAGGAGTACCTCTGCTAACAACAAATATAGACTCTCACTTATAAATCTAACTACAAAATACAACAAAATAATAAATAATATAAATAATAAATAAATTTGTTATTTTATTTGTTTGCAAAATTCACCCTACTCTACTTTATATAAGTACACTGACACACCGTTTGGCAATTTGATAGCGAGTCTGCCTTTAGCCTCGACGGTTGCGGGTTCGATTCCCGCTTGGGCAGATTTTTGTATTGATCTTACAAATTTTCGTTTCGGTCTGGGCATTTGATCTTGTAAATCTCCCCACCGTGCCTCGGTGAGCACGTGAAGCTGTAGGTGCCGATCGTTATCATAACATCTGATAATATTGGTTAACTCTTGATAGGTCATTTACTCTTATCCAAAGGGTTACTGGTTTACCTTGGTTCCAGAGGTCAGAGGGCAATCGCTCTGTGTGAATAACTGGAATAAGAGTATAAATAGGCACTTAGTAAATACCCCGAAATGATGCTAGAAAAAGAAAGAAAAACATACTCGGAAACGTTAAAGGCAAAAGGCAAACTTATAATTAAAAAAATAAAGAAAATAAAAAAAATACGAAGTTTCGACGTGTAGCAGCTGGTAACGTTTTTCTGCTCTTATAATCAGTAAGAATGCTCACATTTTATGAAACTTATTCAATAAAAATATTTACATTTATTTACAAACTATATAAAGAGATAAAAAAAATCTTAACAACCAGATTATAATGAGACACGAACGAGACAAAAGTAAGGGTGGTTACAGATCAGCGTTTTACCACACACACAACTCGTACGCTAATTCGCTTTGAGCTCGTACAAGCACGTATATAACCCTAAAATATAATTACGTTACTGTCGCCACCACCGGTTCTCCCACACGCTGGAAGGCCCGTGTACGCGCGCTCGGCTTTTTGAAGCGCGAAATAAAACGCGCGTGTAAGAGCTTAAACCGAAATTCCTTATAGGCTAAAGAAAAGAATTTTATTCTAAATAAATCTAGTCCGGAACCACCCTAACAATTACTAGTTTATGTCTACAAGCATCAATCAAAAGTTTTATGATTGTTGAGAAGCTTTTACAGCGCCCAAGGGGATATTGACGATTTGTGCGATGTTATTGGCTTAGAAGTGAGTAACATAAATTTATATGCGTTTATCGCAACATTAATGTAACAATACTCAAAACGAATGTAATAATGTTAATATTAAATGCTGTTTATATTTGAAAATATATTAGCAACTACCTGTGGTCTGTGGCTTCACTGGCCTAATTTACAGTTTTTTATCATTATTGGATTGAATCCTAATTGTTTTCTTAAATAAATCAATTGTTAAAGTTAGGTACTTGGTTATGCGTAACGTATATGCTTTCATATGCATTTAGTAAAAGGCTGTTAAAAGATTATGATAACACAAACAGACCCCAGAAATTTTTTAATTAATTAATTAGGTATCGGAATGACAACAACTATATAAAAGAAAATATTTGTAACAATTTTTAATGTAAACATTATATCGTTTTTTTACAGCGAATGAAGTACTCGTATTTCCTATAATATCGATTTCTTTCGCCATTTTCTATTGCTTGTTCAAAGGGAACTTGTAAGATTTCACCTTCGCATCCACTCACATGTCAATTGATTTGAATTTAAGGCAAAATCTAATATTGTTATGAAAATAGGCCTTCAATTTAAGGCAAAAACTAAAATTGTTAAGAAAATTGTCTTCCATGGTCACATATAGTTCCCTACTAACTATATAAATTCTACTAGACAGTTCTTTAATAATATAATTATTAATGTGACAATGTGTGTTAATAGCGTAGAGCCTCGTTAGCAATTTACTTCGAAGAAAACAGAATCACTTCTGTCACAGAATGTTATATTAGGAACAAATTTACTATGCTATAATAAAAGTAACACATCAATTCTGACTTTTCGATAGAAAGCGAATGTGAACGATGACGAAAAGTTTCTTACAAATAAATAAGGTCGCGTCTAATATGTCAAATATACGACACTCGTTACCTTAAGCCTTTGACTTAATACATCAAAAGCAGCTGCAACCACTCACAGCATTGTAGGAGGAAATAAATCTAATGACATACGCGCACAGTGACGATGTGATTACGAGAAAGTTTCCTAAGAATTGTTTTAATTTAAATTGTTTTTCCTCGTGATGTTTGTTTACTTAATTTTCCAGTTTACTTTTCGTATTACGATTCAAACAAATTGCCTTAATATTTTAGTTCCATTATTCAAGAGTTCGGGATTGTAACAGGCTGTCAAATTCGCAACGTTCCAACTGAGACCGTTTCGTGAAAGTTTGAGTTGTATGTTTTGCAAATATAATATTACAGAACCAAACAGAGATAGATATTGAAACATAATATTTAATATAAAATCCACTAATGAATGATTCTAAGGGAACAAATTAAATGTTAAGGTAGTAATATAATTAAAAATATGTTATTGATGATAATGGATAAATGGCGCAAGCGCTTTCCACGTGTTCATACACATTATCTTGAAAATAATGTGTAGTACAGTCATCGATCGACCGCCGTCGAGAGAGGACGAGTCGATGTGAAACTAAAATACGAATTCGAATGAATTGTACGATTATTACGTAAAAAGTTTATTTTTATCATTAATAGGTTGTGGAAGTCAAGAAACTTGTTTGCATTTAGTTTAATATGTTAATTTACAATATGTAAACTGTAATGGATGGTGAAAACTATGATTTTTTTAACGATAAGGAGATAAGTCGCGTCCAATCGGACCAGCAAACTGACAGAACGGCCGCGAGGAGTGTATATCAGGAGCAAAATGTGGAAAGAGATTTGATGAGGACTACTATGTTAGAAGAGTGTATAAATCAAGAGGATATGGAATCGGAATATACTAACGGTTTAAGGAAGAGAAAGGGAGATCACAGAGAAGAGGATAACACTTTTTATGAGGGTGAGTGGGAGACGGTTACTCGGGGAAGAAAAGCAGTAAGGCGCCATAAACAGACAGAAGTAGTAGAAGCGGAAAATATTCAAATTTGTGTAAGTAGCAAAAACGATTTACCGAAGCAATTTACGCTAGCTAAATTGCTAAAGGAGCATAATATTGATAAAATATCTAAACTTAAGTATGTTAGTAAGAATAAGATCTTTATTTCCTTTGAGAATGAGTCTAGTGCAGAAAAATTCCTTCAATCAGAAATTTCTTCCAAAATGGAGTGGAGGTGCTTTAAAACTTATGAGGTCGGGGAATCGTACGGCGTCATTAAAAATGTGGAGATGGAAATTTCCGAGGAAGAAATTTTAAACCAAGTATCTTCGCCAATAGAAATAATGTCAGCGAAAAGACTGAACAAAAGAAACATGGATAATACAGGCACTGCTTGGATTATGAGTGAATCTGTGCGACTGGGTTTCAAGGGTACATCAGTTCCACCATATATTTTCATTCATCAAGTCCGTATAAAAGTAGAAAAGTATATATTTCCAGTCACCCAATGTGGCAGATGTTGGAAATTTGGCCACATGTCTAGGTTCTGCCCTAATAAAAAAATTATTTGCCCGAAATGTGCTGATCTACATGAAAATTGTGAAACAGAAACCTTTAAATGCGTAAATTGTCTGGGATCCCATATGGCAATGCACAAAATATGCCCTGTTTTTAAAAAAGAGAAAAAGATCCGTGAGCTCATGTCTGAATTCAATGTGACATACAAAAAGGCTAAAGAAATGTATGTACCACCCACTCCAATCTCTGAACGCCTAGTAAGACGTCCCATTGACGATGAAGATAATAATGGGTCTGAGAATTTTCCAGTGTTAATTCCAGCTAATGAACCGGGGGATGTCAACAATATATTTTTGGATGGTTCTTATGCTTCCAAGGTGATATCACAAAATACTGAGAAAGAAAAGATAAATGTTATTACAGGAATAGAGAAGGTGCAGAAAAAAAAAAGAAAGACCAAGAAATGAGGTACATATAGAGAAATGAGGAGGAAATGATAGAGGAAGAATTCGGACAAGGCCAAGGCCAAACACAAGATCAAGGTTTGAGAATAGGACGAGGACATGATAAGAGACAGAAGAATCATAAACAAAGCTCACAGCCTCAATCTAATGAATTCAATTGGGATGAAGGACCTTATGTGTACTCTGAGAATGAAGCTCCTAATCATGCTACGATGGAAACGGACGATACAGATAAGTGTAAAAAAGACTTTTCATTCTCTCGTTTACTAAGTAAGTTGAAGGTCATTATATTTAATAGCAATCGTAGTTTAGAAAAGAAGATAGAAATGTCGATAAAGGTATGTATTGAATGGGTAATATCCAAGACAATTAGCTTTATATCAGCCAGATCCTTTTTAAATTCAGATAATCATTATGGATAAAAGTCATCTTACAAATATCAAAGTGAACTTGATCCAATGGAATTGCCAGAGTTTGAGGCCTAAATATGTGTCCTTTGAAGCACTTCTTAACCAGGAAAAAATTCACATTGCAATTTTAAGCGAAACTTGGTTTGAGCCTGAGAGTTATTTTAAGATTAATAATTATAATTGTTACCGCCTAGATAGGGCCGATTCATATGGTGGCGTAGCTTGTTTAACTCATAAATCCGTTAAGTCTTACCTTTGTTCATCGCACAGCTTAAATTCTGGGATTGAGTTAATACATGTAAAAATCCTAAATTGTAGATATATTGAAAATATTATTGCTATATATTGTCCGTCCTCTGTAAATACCTCTCAAAGTGATTGGGATCATATCTTTTCATTAAGTAATAATAAAACACTTATTTTAGGCGATTTTAACGGCCATCATATTAGCTGGTCTTATAAAACAGACAGTCGAGGCAATCAGATCATGGAGGCTATGTTAGATTCTAATTTTACTTATCTAAATGATGGTAGTCCCACAAGAATAAGACTTTCAAATGGTATTTTACAACAGTCATCGCCTGATATTTCTTTTATTTCTTCAGATACTTGTATTAACTTTACTTGGAAAACTACAAATGAGTCTCTTGGTAGTGATCACCTAATTATTAAAATATCTTATGTTCAAAACTTTAATAAAAACTACATCAAGAAGAGAAATTATAAAAAAGGTGCTTGGACGGAATATTCCTCACACATTGAAAACTTTTTATCCGTGTTTAGTGTTCCTGTCAATAATCAAAAGTTTTATGATAAATTCATAGACGTTTTACAAAATGCCGCAAACATTCATATCCCTAATATTAAAATTCCTACAGATGTCAATCATAATTTTGTTCCGAAACCTTACTGGAACTCTGAGCTATCAAAAGCAGTAGCTGAACGCAGACTAGCCTTAGCAACATTTCGACGATGCTCGTCACCTCATAATTTAACTGAACTAAAAAAGAAAATAGCTCATGCGCAAAGATTAATTCGTTTAGCTAAATGTAAGTCGTGGCAAAATTTTTGTTCATCGGTTGACGAAACCTCTTCTGCATCAGAAATGTGGCAAAAAATGAAGTGGATAAAGGGTCGTTTTACACCAAGACAAATTGTACCTAAAGAAAATATAGAAAAATTACTTAACGATTTGACTCCTGATTTTGTAAGTCCATCTGATCCGTTAATAGGTTCAAGTAACTTAATCCTAGATACCAATATCTCGATGCAAGAACTACAAAATTGTTTAAAAAAAAAGACACTGCTCCAGGTTGCGACGAAATATCCTTTTCAATGCTTTATCATCTTCCGCCTGCAGGTAAATTAATACTTTTGGAATTGTACAATCGTTGTTACTTGTCTGGTTTTGTTCCTTCACAGTGGAGAATGATTTCGGTTGTCCCTATACCTAAACATGGTTCAACTTCCTCACTGCGTCCGATCGCTTTAATATCATGTTTGTGCAAGGTTTTACACTCTATTCTTAATAAGCGACTTGAATGGTACTTTGAAAAACAATCCCTATTTCCTAACGTCATGACCGGCTTTCGCAAATCTCGCTCTTGTTTAGATAACCTTACTTGCCTGACTTCTCACATTCAAAAAGGTTTTTCTAACAACCTATTAACAGTAGGTTGCTTTATCGATATTAAAAATGCTTATAATAATGTCAATGTGACATCTCTAGTGAAGATTCTTGAGGAATTCCAGGTCGGATCTAAAATGTGTAGATACTTATTTGTTTTTTTTTTTTTTTTTTTTTTTTTTTATGTTAGAAGTTGGCAAACAAGCATACGGCCCACCTGATGGTAAGTGGCTGCCGCAGCCTATGAGCGCTTGCAGCACCATTAGTAGGTGCCACTCGCGCGTTGCCAACCTCGAGATATTAGTTCTTAAATCTCGTTCGCCCGGAACACAGTAGTGCCTGAGCACTACTATTTGGCGGCAGAATATTGGACACTGCGGTGGTACCTACCTAGCCGGCCTCTTGCAACAAAAGACCTACCACCAGTGAACTTATGGTCCTTCCTAAGTTTACGAATACTTCAAATATCTACTGAGGGTATTATAATGACGAGGAGGACTTGCCAGGGTTTGGCGCAAGGAGATCCTATATCTCCGTTACTTTTTAATATAGCAACATTGAATATATGTAATAGTGTGAACAATGTTGAGATATCACAATATGCCGATGATTTTGTGATTTACAGCACCAAAAAACTTTTAACAGATGCAATAAGAGAACTGCAATTAGCGTTAGGTATAATCAGTAGCTTGTTAGATAACATTGGATTGGAAATTTCTCCAGAGAAAAGCAAAATATGCATTTTTAAAAAAGGGCGTTTCCGTGGATCTGTAGACTTCTCTTTTAATAATTATTCATTAATGCTATGTGATAATGTTAAATATTTAGGTTTATGGCTTGACAGTTCTTTAAAATGGGGAAAACATATTAATGAAACAGTGCTTAGGGTTCAAAATTGTATTAAATTATTAAAATTATTATCCGGTTCAGGTTGGGGAGTTCATCAAAAACATTTAAGAAGGTTGTATATATCAATTATACGTAGTAGGATTGACTATGCTAGTTTTTTATATGATAGTAGCTGTAAAACTAATCTATTAAAATTAGATAGAATTCAAAATCAGGCCATGCGAGTGATTGGAGGTTATATACGTAGTACGCCCACACACGTTATGGAGAGTGATTTGTGTCTTCCACCTCTATTCATAAGAAGAAGATATTTAGCACAAAAATTTTGGCTTAATTCTAATTCTTTTAAAAATAGCAAAGTTATTAAATATATTGACGATCTCGCACTTCAACGCAGGAGTCCATTTTGGACTCAACGAAAACCACCGATATTAGCATCTATTCACCCATATTTAAATTCACTTCCTATATATTCCATTGATAAACTTGATATGTTTTCATTAGGCACCTGGATAAGTAATTTTAATTTAACAGACGTTATTGTAGACAACATACCGGCTGTTGACCGTGCGAAACGCTCATACAACTCCGATATTTTAAAAATATATGTTCTGTTTACATAAATAATAGATATTCTGAATATTACCAGTTATATACCGATGGATCCAAGGAAGGGACCAGTGGCGGTGCCGCCTTTTTTGATCCCATCATAAAGAGGCACATGAAATTCCAAATTGAAGCAAACATTTCGATAATGCATCTTGAATTAATAGCTCTATCTGAAGCTGTTTCCTACACAGATTCTATTGAATGCAACAAATTTGTTATCTTTTGCGATTCAAAGTGCGCGTTGCAACATATAGCTCGGTGTACCTCGCACATGCGAGGTAACCCGATAGCTTATAATATCTTAGAATCAATTTTAAAGTTACAATATAAAAATAGAAACATAGTTCTCCAATGGATTCCGTCACACATAAAACTTGAAGAAAACGAAAAAGTTGACCTTTTAGCGAAACAAGCTAGTACGGATGGTATACCTTTGCTAATACTACCTTTACATTCAGATTACCTATTAACTGTAAAATCCCAATGTAAAGAGATATGGCAAGAGTATTTCGATAAAAGATCTACCGAAAAAGGCATTTGGTATCAGACTATACAACCTGAAATCACTTCGTACCCCTGGTTTGACAAATTTATGTATAAAAGAAATATACTTGTTACTGCTCTCAGGCTCCGTTCCGGTCACATTCCAACCAATAAGTTTGCATTTTTAATGAAGAAAGTACAATCACCTAATTGCGAAATTTGTGGATTCCCAGAAGATGTACAACACATATTGATGGAATGTGAACGTAACGCCAATGAAAGATTAAACTTATTCGGTCATTCTATTTCATATGATGTTGGCCGATGCAATACAATATTAGCATTACCATTATCTAAAAAAGCTCTAAACCTATATGACCTAGCGATAAAATGTTTATTATTAAGGAAGTAAATTGCTTGTTTTTTTATGTATCTTTAGAAGTTTATTGTTTGTTACTGTGTTTTGCTGTTCTTGTGATTTGCACGATGGGGTGATGTGGTCGCTCAGCGACAAAACCCTTTTCTACAATAAATGAAAAAAAAAAAAAAAAATGTGAAGTACTTGGAAAATTTTTTTTGTGAAAACCTAACAAATTAGGAGATTTTATGTAAAAACTTACAATGAATTGTTGACTATGTTTAATCTTTAAATAGATTCTATCAATACAAGCAAATTTTGTGCGATTGTGGTACAAACAATAACTAGCGTAGAGCATAACTCCGCGTGGCATAAACTGCCTGGCAGTGAATATAACGCAGCTAATGCTGTCTGGGTATTTTACGATATCATTCCGGCTATTTATAGTACTTTAACTGCTATTCATTTTAAAGTTTTAATATTAACTATTCACGTATTGAATTATGACTGTAACTTAACTCTTTACCAACGAACGAATGTGAATAATTATTATGTGGGAAGGATACTACTTCTGTGGTCTAGTCAGCCCATACATGCCTATAAAAGGCAAGGTTCCACTACAAAGAAATAAATAGATAAAAAGAGAAGAGCTGACTGAAATATCAACGCTCATGCTAAGTCCTTGGCTCTAGAAAGCTGATTTTTTTCACATGAATTATTTTTAAAACTTAAACAAACACTAAGAAAAGTTTTTTCTAATTTGGGAAAGGGGTTGAAAGTTTGTATGGCATGTCAGTAATTTTTTAATCTAGAAGCATGAAACTTTGTTTTCGGCGAAATATAAAAATAAAGAAACACGTATTTTAACATTTCTTTTTAGTTCCACCCTTGAACCCCGAAATGGGAGCTTTAAGTTTGTATTAAAATAATGATTTACGCAGGCAAAGCCGCTGCCAGAAGCTGGTGATATAATATTTTTATCAAATCATTTATATCAAAATATTTAATTATATAACACTTATATTGTTTTCTAAAAGCTTAGCAGATTTAGGCCATTGTAAGATCCATTTTCTAATATTCAAATAGCCAGAAATTATTAATAGAATTATTTAATGTCTGGAAACACGTATTTTAGTATTTAAGTGTTTGCTGTTTTACTAATTTGCGGTCACAAATGAAAGCGTAGGGTACCACAACCATTATAAAGGGTAGCCTAGTAGACTTGGTAATTTGTATAGATATGAAAATAAATCAGGAAATTTAGGGTTGCCTTTGCACTTTGTAAACTAGTTAAGCGTTGCGAATTTGTTTATAAATTACAAGCATGTACATTGTACAGACATTACTTAGCAAGTGTATTCTTTTATTGATTTGTGTTTGTGTGTATATATATGTTCAATCGTACATGTGCTAATGCTTGTACTGTTATAATGTAAAGTAACAGGCTGCTAATATCCCACAGCTGGGCAAAGCCCTCCTCTCCCGTTAAATATAAAGATAAGGAGCTTAACCCACTACGCTGCTCCACTCTGAATCAGCGGATATACAATCATATATGTCTTGCTTGAACAACAGGCAGGTTTCCTTACGATATTATTCTTCATTAAATAAATTAAGGACTCAGAAACCGAATTTGAACGCGCGATTTTCTATAAAAATCTACGTCTTATGTTTCTGTTCATATATAACAAGATCTTATTTGCTTAATTTCTTTAACTATTTTATTTAATAAACAAAATAATATATAATTCATTAAAAAGATGCAGTAATAAATCATAAATTTAAAGCGGAAAAACTATTTGTATCTGTTAAACGGCGATATTATAATCTGAATTAACTGATTATATATATTATAATTGTGGAACCAATTTTCTTCTCATAAAATCTCTAATCTATTAATAATATCCTTAAATGTTACTACAAACATAAAGTGACTAGCACAATAAAATTATTTTAAGGCACCTTATATACGAACTGGAATATTGTGCAATACTAATGATTGCGAAATAATATTGAATGCATTGAAAGATTATTATTTATTGAATAAAATATTGTTTAATCTTAAATAGTGCGCAATATTTATATTGCAATGTATATTGTGTAATATTTTATAATGGTTATAATTATATTGTGTAACATTTTTCCGTTCACTGTCACTTCGACGTCAGACATGTTGCCAATTGCGCACATGAAAGTATTGATGAGAATAGCTCGTCAGTTTTATTGACATCAGTTTCAACGAGAAATTCAAATTCTTCGTCCTAGGGTTATTTCCGGTATTTTATTTACCCAGGGTCTGGTTATTACTCTTATCCGGATTTGAAAGGTAACTAGTTTTTACACGGAGCGATTGGCATCTGTCCTTCGCGACCCTAAAGGCGAACGAGTAACTCGTTGGATAAGAGCAATTTACTTATCAAGAGTTAACGGTGTTATGTGAAAGCAACCGGGACCGACAGCTTAACGTGCTCTCCGAGGCACGGTGGGAAGACCCACACAGACAAATGCCCAGACCGAACCAGAAATTTTAACAAACATCTGCCCAAGCGGGAATCGAACCCGCAACCGTCGAGACTAAAGGCAGACTCGCTACTCACAACGCTACAACGGTGTCAACGAGAAATTCAATATGCATACAATACTATTGTGCAATAATATTATAGGTGTATGAGCCGCCTAAAACGAAAACACAACAATCTCGCCTCGCATTTAATTAAAACAGCTACGAAGCGAGGCCTCGGTGTAAATTGTTTGACATTTCCCAGCTCGTAAGCAATAAAGCGTAAAATAAGCGTATATTGTTACATAAAAAACCAGAATCTATATTTACTTGTAAAATAATAATAATAATAAACGCTACGCACTCAACGGCCCCCATTAGGATAGCTATATCCTTTGTCGGAGGTCCGGAAACAGTCACAATGACATGGACAAACACACCCAGACCGGAAAACATGCCTGTATGGTCAATACAAACATCTGCTACGAGCGGGAATCGGATCAGGTTCGCTACCGCTGCGCCGCTAATGCCGCATGGAAATTTTAAAGTCTGCGAAGTTATAATTTGTCTTGATACATTATACAGTAGCTGAACTAATTAGAAAGTCGAACCTTAATGTATAAAATATTGAGTTACATTTAAGTTTTCACATTTTTTTATGTGAGAGGGGGCTAACGGGCATGGGGCTCACCTGATGTTAAGCGATCACCGCCGCCCATGAACATCTGCAACATCAGAAAGCATGCAGACGCGTTGCCGACCTTTAAGGAAAGCATAGCTCTTATCTTGAAGGTTCCCAAGTCGTATCGGGTGGGAAAGACCACCGGCGGAAGTAGATTCGACAGAGTGGTACATAGACACGATCAGTGATTTTATGATTTTAAGTAGATGTAGCATCGCATATTGTTGTTTTATTGTTAGCCTACACTTACATTTTTCTATTCTTGCTATTATACATATATATTTTTTTTTCGGAGTGTCTATTGCTGTTGGCCCTAGTGGCCTTGACAGCGCCACCGGTGGGGGGGCCGGGTCTGGAGACCTCAGCCGGTAAAAGATGGACTGCCCGCGCGGGGCACAAGTTGAATCCGTCCCAAGGGCCCCTCCTGCGAGGTCGAGCCTAGGCTTGGGACGTCATCGGGACCTATTATATTACGTGCGTTATTTTGTTCCTATTGAACATAAAAATTAACAATAAAAGAAAACAAATCGAGAATCTAGATATGCTGTGAATTTAAAGTTCCGTTCCCAAAGGGTGCCAACGGAACTATTACTAAGTCTGTAGTGTAACTATCTGTCACTGGGCTAGATCCCCGAACTGTAACACGAAGATTTTGTGTTTTCTTATGTTACAATTTGAAAAACAAGCATACGGCCCAGCTGATGATAAGTGGTTGCCGTAACTTATGAGCGCTTGTAGCAACTTTAGTATGTGCCACTCACGAGTTGCCAACCTCGAGATATTAGTTCTCAAATCTCTTCTGCCCAGTAATTTCACTAGCGTACAGTGCCCTTCAAACCGGAACGCAGTAATGCCTAAGCACCACTATTTGGTGGCAGAATATTTGACACTATGTAAATTGAGTAGGTTAAAATTAATTCTAAATTTAAATTTTAAAACAGAATAAATATTAAAAGTGAAATAAAATTTTAAACAGAAGTTATATATTTATTGAAGATTTTTGATTTGACATTTTATGGACTATAGTAAATAAATAGTTTTTATTTACATAAATTGTGTATTTATATGGTTACTATCAAATAATAAAAATAATTTCAAGATTAAAGGGTATTTACAGTATAACTTAAAAATCTAAGTAGCCGTAAGAAAGAGTTGCAATGCCAATTATTATTGGCATCTTATAAATGCTGCAAAAGATAAACTGGGGGAAATAATTCAGATCACATAGAAACGGGAGAAATATACATTTTCCTCGTGTATCAACGAGATGATGAAAGTAGGGCGATGCTTGAGGCGCTACGTGCTTTAGCTGTCTGAAAGACACCAATGGTAAAAGAAAAAGGATACACTTTACTTAGTTATTAATGGCCGCAATCTAACTAAAATTTGTTGCCATTATGGGATATTCTTGTGTATTTTTTTGTGTTTAAGTTGACATGCAAACATACGGCTCACCGGATAGTAAGCGGTTGCCGTAGCCTATGAGCGCACTTAACATCATTAGTAGGTGCCACTCATGCGTTACCAACCTCGAGATATTGGTTCTTGAATCTCCTTTGCCCAGTAATTTCACTAGCCTACAGTGCCCTTCAAACCGGGACACAGTAATGCCTAAACACTACTATTTGGCAGTAGAATATTGGACACTGTGTTGGTACTTACCTAGCCGGCCTGTTGCAACAAAATACCTACTATCAGTGTGACTGATTGCACTGGTGGAATAATCTCTACTGGTCTCTGTCAAGAGATTACCCCAACAGCGGGTGACGGGGTCTTCACGTTCCGACGCCGGTATTCCTCTTGGTCTTACTGGCAATGACTGCGTCACCAAGCGGATGCCAAGTACAGAGACCAGGGCCTTTTAAGAACCTAAGTCAATTTAAATAGTTATAACTATATTTTTTTATTGGCATTGATTTCTCAAGGTATTACTAATATGCCTATTGCCTCTCAAAATAAGTTCGTAGGTTACGCTAGGTGTGGGTACGATAGTAACCCAAGGGGGTCCGGATCGAAACCGTAACTGTCGCGTTAAAAAAGCGAAGCGAAGTCGCGTTAACGAAGCTTCTACCGTTGAGCTATTGAGGAATCATTTAAAAGTTATTAGCAATGAGTAAATTTTAAATCGTAATACAAATTAGGTTTGTGAAAACAATAAATTTTCGCATCTAAATTAATATGAAATATAGAGATAGATAATAGCAAATCGATGTAATATAACGTATAATATAATCAATATATCATATCATATTAGCAAACATATGGGCGAGAACCGCAAGCGAATGGTTTTAGGCTATTTAATAATTTTAGTTCAAACAAATCAACGTGAATTATGTTATAATACTATTGATCTTATTTAGAATACCTATAAAATGTAATTAATAATCCGCTAAGATTAATTTTAATAAACGCTATACACTCAACGGCCCCCATTAGGATAATTATATCCTATGTCGGGGGTCCGGAAACATACAAAAGACAAGGACAAACACACCCAGACTGGAAAGCATGCCTGTATGGTCAATACAAACATCTTCTCCGAGCGGGAATCGAACCCGCGACAGGCAGGTTTGCTAGCGCTGCGCCACAACGTCGTCATTTTATTTTCATTCATGTAAATTATTTGCAGTTTTTTGATATTTTTTCCTGTGATACGCTAAACTAGTCTCAACGCTATTCACGATAAGATTTTGACTTGACTTATCAGCCATTATCATTTTAATAAAACCTGGTACTGATTCATTACGTGCCTTCCAAAAAAAATTGATGCATTAAATAAAATCCCGTCAGTTATAATAAAATTTTAGTAAATACAGAGATGAGATATATTAGATAATGAGTAATTATATCATATATTATCATGTCGAAGCCTCAACAGCTGAACGGTTGCCGGGTCGACTTCGCTCATTTATTTTGAGAGCTGTGGGTTCGATTCTAACCATTTTGGAGCTTATTTGGAGAGGCAATAGGACTATTAGTAATGCCTTGAAAAACATTGCTAATATTCCCTAAAACACATACTATTTTACAACCAATGCATAAATATAATATAGTAATTTAACCGAGCATCGCAATAAATTTTTACTTAGATTTACATTTATCAATCTAAATAAGATAGTGTAGTTACTAGTTACTAAAGTTAGAACCTAGTTAATGATCATACTGAATCATTTCTCTTGGCTCAGTTATATTAGAACATTGAGACCTGTCTCATAAGTTTAGTAAAGTTCTGGATCAATGGCGTACCGCACGAACTCGTAATTGGAGTAACAAGCTCGTTACTTATAGTCTAATTGAAATATGAAGGTTATGTAAAATATATAATTATAATTTTGAATAATATTTTAGTCTTTCGCCCTTCGGTAGTGGTAACGAACTAGCTGGGTTAGGTTGAGCAGGAGTTGGTTTTGACCGAACCGTCATTTTGTAGCCGACTTTAAAAAGTGTATACATCTGTAGTGAGATTAAAATTGAATCCAGAGATAAACGAATCATTTTAAAGTGAATAATGTTCCATAAAATAACACTATACCAAATTTCAAATTTCAATTTAACTGAATACTGTAGCATTTTATTGATATCCTACACAACAGACACAGTAATCTCACATATTTTGAACCTAAGTGTTTATCCAAAAATTCACTAATATGCGTAATTAACTAACAACCATCCAAACTTTCACATTTATAATATTAAAAATATGTCTTGACGTCGTTAATTATTATGGGGTATGGGTCGTCTCGTTATGTTGTGACTCATGTGAGTTCCAACGATGTCATTACGTTGTAGGCGTGGGAGGATCGACGTAAGTACTCGCAAGGCTATTTATGCTTAATATCATGTATGATCATTCATAATATTTGTCAAAAATATCTCTTTATACTTATCTCCGTATTCTTTGACCAAATAACCACACAATTAGATCAGCAAAGAAACAAATTTTTGGTCTTCAAAATCTGCTCACAAATGAGTAAAAAAAGTGTAAAAGAAAACGTCAAACACAAAATTTACGATAAAGCCCAACACCCCTCACTATCAATTTTCGCTGCTTTTTGCATTATTTTAACTGGTTTATTTGTTTTTGTGTGTTATCTGGTAATAAATCATATACATAGATACTACTTACCTTGTTCTGAGAATAACACTTACCTGTTATAGTTACGGAAAGAGTTATCCCATTTTTCTTATTTTCTACCTATCTCTTCCCTTTGTAACACTACTGATATTTCAAGCACCTAGTATAAGAGGTACCGTGCGATTATTACTCTTTTTCTCATGTTAGTGGCACGCATTACTTCTTATCACTAGAACTGAGTAGCTACGGTAACTGATTTCCATCTTAAGCGCTTTACGCTTAAATGAAGCGTATATATAGCGGTATTTTAAATAAGCCTATGTTTTATATTTGTTAATACTATCCAATTGGTTCTAGTTATTATTTTCTGTATGAATTCAATTTTGCACACCATATTTTTCAATTTAAGCCATATAAATAAAGAATGAACCGTTTATTATATGGCGTATAAGATAATGTTGAACGATGGTTAAAATTTACATATCACAGCAGCGCTGCCGATGATGACACTAACCATGTTTGACAAACATCTACGTGCTGTGTCGGCTTTTGTCTTTAATTTTCATTTTATAATAGTAGGGTTGTCAGTGTTGTTTTTACGAAATTAAATAAGCAATACAAACTCTAAGTGGGTAAAATAATAACTTGGTAAAGTATAAAAATGTAATTTAATGTGATAAGTTTTTACGTTACTAAGACTATGTTTAAAATTAATGACAACCATTTAGGTCTATGTATAGGTTCTAAACGAAGAACGACTATGTTACCGCTAGATTTGCAGATTCGATCGTGACCCTTTGGGCCTTCCTTAAATAGAAATATTAATAATGGTTTGAAATCCGGCGTCGGGACGTGACGACCCCATCGCCACTGGTGGGATAATCTTTGTTTGCAGAGATTATTCCACCAGTGCAGTCAGTCAATTCAACTAGTGGTAGTGCCACGCTGCACAGTTCTTTCTGTGC
This sequence comes from Hestina assimilis, assembly GCA_023373885.1. Taxonomy (NCBI): domain Eukaryota; kingdom Metazoa; phylum Arthropoda; class Insecta; order Lepidoptera; family Nymphalidae; genus Hestina; species Hestina assimilis. The sequence continues at coordinate 7,298,858 of CM041747.1, read as the reverse complement.
AGCCGGGTTGAGCCAGCACGCCCGGGAAACACCACTCTCTCACAGAAAACCGGCGTAAAGTGGCAACTGTCGCGTTTCGTACAGTGAGTGAGAGTCCCGGTGGCCCACTACACCTCCCCCTCCAATGAAAGTGCAGAATTCGGTTTATTTACCCCAGGATGGTACCACCAGCTTCTGCTGTGGAGAATCCCTCTCTGGATGTCCATCTTCAGGACGAACTCTTCCTGAACATGGATACCCAGGCTGCCCTCCGAATTCTGGGGGGGCAATTTTGTGCTCAATACTGTTCGGGGCAAACAAAGCAGGCTACCTAAGGCTACCCCTGTCACGCTTACTGTGGACTTCTGCAACATACGGGGGCTAAATTCCAACCTGAACGCCGTCCACCACCATCTTGAGACAGCGAAGCCAACCTTACTTTTCCTTACAGAACACAGATATCTTCTCCGGCTGATACTTCTTTCCTCTCCTACCCGGGATACAATTTGGAACATTCCTTTGTACCCCGGGCTGGTGTGTGCGTGTACGTCAGAGAAAATGTCTGCTCTCGTCGCCTCGGCAGCCTTGAAGTAGGGGACCTATCGATTCTTTGGCTGCGCGTGGAACTGCGATGACCATCCGCGAATCTACGCGTGCCTTTATAGGTCCCATAGGCGGAAATGCCGAAATGACCGACTCATTGAGCACATCCAAATGGCTACAGATTCCGTGCTGCAACAGATCCCATCTGCTGAGATCGTGATTCTTGGCGATTTCAACGCCCACCATGCCGAGATGGCGGTTCACCACCACCGATCACGCGGGAGATCTGTTCTCGACTTTGCTTTGGCATATGATCTGACGCAACTGGTAACCTCGCCAACGCGAATCCCAGATGTAGAGGATCATACACCTTCACTGTTGGATCTTCTGTTGACCTCTCATCCGGACAACTATCTGGTATCCGTCGATCCTCCTCTAGGCTCGTCGGACCACTGCCTTGTTCGGAGTACAGTGCCGGTCTCGCGCCCAGCACGGCCCCGCTTCGCGGGCTACCGGCGCGTTTGGCACTACAGGTCGGCAAACTGGGATGGGATGCGTTCTTTCTTTGCGTCCTACCCATGGGGACAGATTTGCTTCTCGCCGGATGATCCGGACGTCGTTGCCAACTCTGTCGCCGATGTGATACTCAGGGCATGGAACTCTTTGTTCCGGCTTCTGCAGTGCCATCGGAGGCAGAGTCTCAGCCTTGGTTTGGTCGCTCCTGTAAAACGGCGTTTCGCCGAAAACGGGAATGCTACCAAGCCTGGGCTAAGGCGTCGACGATCTCGTGATGTAAATACCAGCGCACTTAGAAAGAGTACAACTCTGCCTCCAGGTCCTTCAAAGGGTTATTGCCAAAGCAAAAGTCGGAGCACATCGGCAGGGTGGCGAGGAAGACTGGTGCATCTTCCTTCGGGTACACGTGCATTCTGGTCCCTCGCCAAGTCTGTCTTAGGGAATTTCTGTAAGCCATCATTTCCACCTCTGCATAGGGACGATGATTCGGTGGCCCATGCCGCGAAGGAGAAAGCTGATCTTCTGTGCTCTCTCTTCGCGTCCAACTCGGCTGTGGATGACCAAGGAAAGTCACCACCGGCAATCCAGCGGTGTGATACCACGATGCCGGAGGTTAAATTCCGGCAAAGTGTAGTTCATGAGCACTTCTTTCCTTGGACATTCATAAGTCGAGTGGGCCTGATGGAATCCCCCGATCGTGTTGCGGACATGTGCTCCTGAGTTGGCGCCGGTTTTAACGCGTCTTTTCCGGTACTCCTACTCATCAGGCGTCGTCCCGAACTCATGGAAGACGGCTTTGGTGCCCCGATCCTAAAAAGGCAACCGCTCGGATCCGTCAATTATGGGCCAATTGCCATTACCTCCTTGTTCTCAAAGATAATGGAGTCCATTATCAACTGCCAGCTCCTGCGGTATCTGAAGGCACCAGCTGATTAGCGACCGCCAGTACGGTTTTCGTCGTGGTCGTTCAGCTGGTGATCTTTAGTTTACCTGACACATAGATGGGCGGAAGCAGTTGGGTCAAGGGGAGGCGTGCGGCCAGTCTGGACATAGCGAAGGCCTTCGATCGGGTATGGCACAAGGCGCTTCTTTCGAAGCTTCCTTCCTATGGGCTTCCTGAGAAATTATGCGAATGGGTCACCAGCTTTTTGGCGAGATCGGAGCATCAAGGTCGTTGTCGACGGTGCATGCTCTGACTTAAAACCATTAATGCTGGTGTCCGCAAGGCTGCGTACTGTCCCCTACTTTGTTTCTTCTGCATATCAATGACATGTTGGAAATTTCCAACATTCATTGCTATGCGACGACAACACTGTAGACGCTTTATACACCGGCCGCGCTAATATTTCTCGGGAAAACGTCATTGAGTGCCGGAACAAACTTGTGTCTGAAGTCGAGACTACATTGACCAAAGTCTCGGACTGGGGCCGACTAAATTAGTCAATTCAACCCCAAGAAGACACAAGTTTGCGCGTTAACCGCTAAAAATCACCATTTGTCGTATCTCCTCGTTTTGAGAACACTCCCCTGGCTGCCACAGCTAGTATCGGAATACTTGGTGTCGACATTTCGAGCGTCGTTCAGTTCCGCGGTCAGTTGGAAGGAAAGGTCAAATTGGCCTCTAAAAGCTTGGTGTGCTCAGCAAGGCGAGGCACTACTTCACGTCGGCTCATCGCCTAAAAGCTCTACAAGGCACAAATTCGACCACACGTGAATTACTGCTCTCACCTCTGGGCAGGAGCTCCCAGTACCAACTACTTCCAATTGACCGCATCCAAAGTAGAGCGGCTCGAATTGTCGACAATCAAGCCCTTTCCGATCGGCTTGATCCTTTGGCATTGCGTAGAGATGTCGGATCACTCTGCATCTTCTATCGCATATATCACGGAGAGTGTTCTGAAGAATTGTTTGGATTGATCCCGCCGGTAGAATTTCACCATCGGACATCGCGACAAAACTCTAAGTTCCATCCATACCACCTCGATGTCTGGAAATCCACAACAGCGCGATTTAGAAGACATTTTCTTCCTTGCACAACCACTCTGTGGAATCAACTTCCGCCGGCGGTCTTTCCGAACCGATACGACTTGAGGAACCTTCAAGAAGAGCCTATTCTTTCCTTAAGGTCGGCAACGCGCCTGCATGCCTTCTGGTGTTGCAGATGTTCATGGGCGGCGGTGATCACTTAACATCAGGTGAGCCTCCTGCCCGTTTGCCCCCTCTTACGCAAAAAAAAAAAAAAAAAAAAAAAAAAAAGAAATATCATTGTTAATATTCTATAAAATAAATAAATAACAATCATAAAATATTATGTTCAACGTTAATAATAATGGTAGTCTTCCAGAGGCGTGAGGTTTCAACTGTAAACAGTTTAACACTGTGTTGACATCGCAATTCAAACAAACAAACCTCGCCACTACATATACACAATTACACACAATGTGTATTACTTTACATATAATTGTGATGACGTGAAACACAAGTATCACAATAAATGTTTATAGTATACCCTTTGTATAAGGTAATTGGTATCTAGTTACCAACAAAAAGTATAGTATTTATTTATTATGTTTCTGAAAATCTACTGATTCAGGCTAGTTGCCAAATATAGTAAAGAGTTATAGTGGATTTTTTTTAAATGTATAAATTATTTTTGTTACATTTTTTAACACAGAAATTGTTTTTGTACAGAACATAGGTTTGTCATAGTGCCTCTGGGCACAATCTTGTAGCGCTTGCATCAGCGGCTTCCATAAACGTAAAATATTTAAAGTACTTCACTATAGTTCTCTCTCTGATACTGCGGTTTTGATGATTCTACCAACCAACCCATCATTCTCGCCAGCTGTGTCAGCCAGCGTATGACCAGTTGCATCGTAAAGGTCGGCAACATACCTGAATGCTCTTTGGTGTTGCAGATTTTCATGGGCGGTGGTAATTGCTTAACATGAAGCGAGCGTCCCCTCGTTTGCCCCTTCTGACATACAAAAGCTTGGATTAGGTAGTCAGATGTTCATTGCTCAAGTTTCAGAATTTCATCCAAGATATGCTTATTACATAATGAAGTCTAAACACTTATTACTTAAGACTTAAAGAACTCCAAGTTGCTTACGAAATCTATGGTATTTCGGCCTTTTTTATGGAGAACAGATTAAAGATAAAATTAATAAATATAGTATTAATAAAGTGAAAGAATTGTGGCAGGTTTATAAATAGTAATTTTATACAAAGAAAGGAAGATCCATTAAGTCGTGACATCTCTTTGGTATATTATTTCAAGGCGGTGGAATATCGTCCAAGAAAAATATAATTTTCAAGATTCAAAAATGTTTTAAAAAAATACGAACTTATCTCTACTTTTACATATTTAAATTTTAATGTAGTGTAGGATGTAAAGTATCTTTATTTAAGTACAGTAAAGTGCTTAGAGGGCTTAATGTATCATAAACAAAGTTTATCCCGGGCAATGTCTCAAAGGACGGATAAATTATCTCTAATTGCACATTCATGGTTCACTTGAGATCTTCATATTAATAATACTAAAACAGGAACTATGTAATGAAATTCTTATCTTTGTGACTCTGTTTAATAATATAGTTTATCGTTTACGCCTATAACAAGTTCATTCAATCTCTTCATTTCATTGAGGTTGCATTGTAGTTATTGTTATAGTGGATTCCTAGCTACTGACATTCTATGCTATACTTGTAATTGGCATGCGCAGTTTCTTGCCACGTACTTTTCCTTGCTTTCTTGGAAGGAAAACTGGTTGCATATATCTTACTAACTATTAACGTAGTAACTACAAACATATCCTCTATATATAATATTATGTAAAAATCTCGCACTTAACAATACATGAAATGCTTTATGGGAGCCATTAGTAGCTATACTGCCCATTACATATATTTTGCAGATTAGATATATTTGACTTGGTCGCCTAGATTGTTTCACGTAGTGATGGTTCACTTAAAACTAGTATAAATATAAAATTTATTTTTACACTTGGCTGGCATTTTATCATTCGTCAAAAACTTCAGTTACACTCGAGCGGTAACAGAGATCTAAAATTTAATGCTACGCTGAGCTAACCGCTCAGCAAATATTTTATATTCTGTAAAGAGTACTCTTAGGTCAAAAGTGAAATAATATAAAATAAGTTTAAAAAGACAATTTATTAAAAACATAACTAAATATTGATGTTAAATTATGTTTCAGCTTTTAGTATCTTGACCTTTTTCAGGTGGAATCTATAACCAATAATATAATCCAAACATAATCTATTTCTATTTTAATTTCTTAATAGTGAAAAAGTAGAGAATTGAGAAAAAAAATTAAAAATATCTCAACATCTAGCAAAGTTATAAAATAAGAAATTTGTACTAACCGGATTAATTACTACACTCTTCTGCTATACCAAAACATTTTCCATCTTTTCTAACTAAATAGTGAACATCCACGGTTTCATCGCAAAGTCCAAGCGAGCCAACGCGATTAGGCGAAGACATTTAAATTGCAAACGTGCTAACACGTCCCTGAGCCGGTAACGACACTTCGGCGACACGCCTGCTACACAAAGCCGCACCATTATACTTGACTTGCTTTGTCATCTATAACTCATTTGTAGGAAGAATTGTCGACTTTAAATATTTAAAATTTATAGGTACGAGTATTATCCATGAGCCACGACGTATAAATGAGCCAGCTCCACTAGCCATTCAACGAATATTGACGTGATGTAGGAGCATCCGTACGGTTTGTTTGTTTTTCAGAGTACTAGAGAACAACTGCCAACCATGATGGCTTGGTTTTCTTACTTTTCGAGCGACCACTTCTATCAGCAACGCATTTGGAACTGTTATTGTTGCAAACGTCTATAGGCCACGTTGACGCTTCCCGTAATATGACGGCCCTTGTAATTATTTAACATCAGCATCTTAGTAAAGTTTTATCAGTATTTTGTTTTGTATTTTGCTATGGCTCTCATTACATAAAGGCGTTCCTATTTAATCTCCGAAACTCCTATTATTATTGGCATGTTTGTCAAAATATATTTTAATTTCTGAAATGCGTGAATATTATCAGATGATGGAAATCAAAAACGTCTTTAGAACTTGTTTCTGCTATAAAGCATTTGAACACAAGCAATGTATAGTATATGTAATATTTGAGGATTTCTATTTAATATCTCCAGTTAGTTACTTAGTTACTCGTAATTACTCTTACAAATAAATGGGACAACCTTAAAAACGTATTATGCTAACCAGCAAAAATATAATCATCAAAGTTCACAGGTGGCCACCGTTCCAAGCCAACGCGTAATATACACAAACAAAATATGAGACAAATTTAAAGCCTCCTCTTTGTTAAGTCGGTTAAAAATGTAAAATCATGAACAGAAATTTCCATTAAATAAGACTCCAGTTATTTCAAAAGCAATTACCCGCCAACGTCTCAAAGGAATATTATGAAGTAAAGTCTAGCGACTTTATTAAGCTGCAATAACTGTTGAAAGCTCGAAAACTATAACGAAGCGCTTTCTTCGTCTCATCAATTAATAATTATTTATTGCTATTTGAGAAATGTGAAATTATTTGACTAGAATGGCCTAATGGTCATGTTGGACGTGTATACATATTGGTTTATGACAACGACGACACCTTTATAGTTATATATTGCTAGAATTTACATAAATGAAATTGCGAGGTGAAACTAGTTCAAAATATAAATTCAGCTTAAAGCTATAACTGTACTTATAAAAATGTGAAGACTATATCAGACATTATTTTTAGCATTGACGGTGACTCAGACGCCAAAAGCGGCGATCTAGTTGCATCCAAATCACGATACAACATTGATGCAGTCACAAAATCATCGATTGTGATAAGATAAAACGAAACGATACAAAAGAAGTGCCTATCGTAAAATAAAGGACCCTCTTTTCTCACTCACATTCACTCTCCCGTATGGAAAAAAACTGATTTTTATCTCAATGCACAACATTTATCACGTTAGGAGTAGAGTGTCGAAACGCTAAATGGTAGCAGAACCGTGGTCCTCCCAGCATTACCCTCTCACAGAAATGGGCTTGAAGTAACAATCCCATTTCTGTGAGATAAGTATATCAATAGATAGTGTCGCGTTTCGCGGATGAGTGAGAGCGCCGGAGGCCCAATCTTCCATCCCATCTGTTACCTTCCTTTTTTCCACTTTCATCCCTGCCCTGCTGTTTTTTGGCAACGCGTAAATGATACTTCAAGTATCGCAAACGTGCATAGTTTGCATCAGGTAAACTGTATGCTTGTTGGCCAACCATTATGAAATAAAAAAAAACCTTCTGAACCTAGAAGCGGTTTAAAAAGCAAACTATTCGTTAACTAATTACCTCGGTCTTTTTAATGTGTATATTTTAAAGTCTGTTACGTGTGTATTTTTAATAAAAACATGTGTATAAAGTTCTAATTAACATTTGTTGCAGTTGCCATTTTCATCGTGCCTTTGTATTATATTTTGATTCTCGCTAGAGACATGTTTAAGTGGGAACCCTAGAAAGGTATGTTTTTATTATATTATAAATCACTTTATGAATCGTGTTGTGTGTTGTTGTTGAACGGTAACACTTTTGACAAATAAGATGCATTAATTTTGAAATCAAAAATAGTTTTTTTTTTTTATTTAAAAATGAAAAAACATAAAGCAAGTAAAGCTGCAGACGTTGATAGTAATTGAATAAGTTAAAATTAAATATATATAAAAATTAAACCGCATATCTAAATGTTCCAAATTAAATGGACGCTTATAATTAAGATAAGATAATAATCAAATATTAATTTAATTTTCTTTCCTCATCTCACTGCTTCTTTAATTTAAAAAAAGCACTGTTCTTAATTACATAATTATCTTTTTATCAGAACACAAAAGACTCGTGCCGGATATCAAAACCATTGAAATACATTTTTATTATTATTTATTTTATCAAACTTTAGCGTTTTGGTTTCTATAGCACGTACATTTTTTATATAAGAACGAAACGAAACAGTAAATATGGTATCGACCAGGCTATTGATATTCTGATACTTGTAAGAGTACTTTCCACGGCGAAAACAAACATATCTAAAAAATCCAAATATTTATCAAAGTAAGCAAAATTAAAAGAGTATATTATAGAAATAAAACGCGCATCCGATTTCTTTTCCTTCTTCTTCTTCTTTTTTGCGTTTCGTTGGCAAACACCTATGTATATTGTTGTGGCCCAGAACGCAGCCACATTGACTGCGTTGTCGGAAGCTGCCATCAGATCTTCCCGCGTGCAGGTGTTAGGGCACGCAGGGCACGATGTAAGGTGGGACATCGTTTGCTTTACACCGCACAAACAGTCTGGGTTAGTACCATCCGTGAATCTCCACCTAAACATATTGTCCTTGCTTCGGCCAATCTGGGTCCGAAGTCTGTTTAGGGACTTCCAGACCTGCCATGGCAAACTATGCCCAGGTGGCAGACTCTCGGAAGGTAACACAAATGGTTTTGGCAGGGAATTTCTTTTCCTTATCTATCTTAATATAATAAACTAGTTAGTTTCCTTTTTTGTCCCATATAATATGATAATTATAAACTACGTAATATTAGTAAGATTGTTAACCGCGTTAACTTCCCAATGTAAAATACAATATGAGTTATTTTATTATTTTATTTGTTATTTTATTTTATTTAATATGATTTATTAATATTATAATATATAAATCACAAGTAAGTCGGATGTTGTAAACAGTAATAAGAAAACTCCGAGCAAAAGAATGTTTAATATTCCATCCACATGCTTTCATAGCCTTAGACAAAGTCCTTACATAGAGCCCTCACTTCATCTACAGGACAAAAACTCCTGCCTCGTCAACACTGCTTGAAGACGCCAGCGTAATATCAAAGGGAGTTTATTTAGGTAAGTTACAAGAGAATCTGTTATTAAAGCAACGTAAGCTACTCAATATGATAAATTAAACATGTCGAAAATTTGACATTACCATCCTGGTTATTGTTGTATCTTTCTCGATTTAATTTATAGTGCTATCAGTAAAGTAAGCAGGTTCATTAATGCTGGGCAAAGACTTTGTCACATATTAGGCACTAAGATTAAGAGCGTAATAAATTACGCTGTTCCAGTGCGGATTGGTGGATAAGTATATTACTTACAATTTCTTCCACGATACATATGAGTACAAGTAGATGTGTTCAAATACATAATATCTAGTATTCTTGGGTCAAATTCCGTGGCGTAGGTAGTTTGATTCTATGAATAGGAAAACGGAAGTAAAAATAGTGTCAATGTTCTTATATCGTAATTTCAGTTCGTTGAACCGATCATTTATTTACTACGAGTGCAAAATAAAGTGAGCTATTTCACAATATAAATTGAATGGTTTCTTGAACGGAAAATTGGTCGTGCGGAAGAACCAGTTATAATATAAAAGTTTATACTATAATATAAATATATAGAAATTTAATAACAAGACCAAGACCGCGTTCATACGACACGTGCCCGTTACGCGCATGCAACGCGCTTCAGCGCCCGCGTGCGTCACGTTGCGTGCTCATAGCGCGTGTTCTATGGACGCAGCTTTAGTGCGAGTTGGATCTATTAGCTGTGGATAGTTTTACATATATTGCGGGCCTACTATTAACTCTTAATGCAATTCAAATGACGACCAATATATATTATGAGATACATATTTATACGTGACCATATACATGACCATATAAAATCTGAATATCACAATTGGATTGGATTGATTTGGTCGTGATCTTAATCGCTATAAGAGTTTATGGTAGGTCCCCTGATCACTGATTTAATTAAAAAATTAAACGGACATATTATGTATAATCATTTGTTAATATATTTTTATTTTCCATTTTACTTACTTATAAGGACTTTATTTAGCTTACATAAAGAAATTTTCTTATCAAGCAATTATTTGTTCCTCTAATTCATAACCCAAGTAAAACCCTAATGCAAATTTTTAAATGCTTATGGTGTCACTGTTAAAGGTCTTAAAATCATTGCCTTATACTTATCTAATACATTACAACAGGTATCAATTAATGGAATAAAGTCTTCTGGATCTGTACTAAAAATGGGCGTTCCACAAGGTTCAATTCTAGGCCCTTTTCTATTTTTGATTTACATTAATGATTTGCCTTTCTATGTAAACAGTATATGTGATATCGTATTGTTTGCTGATGATACTTCCCTAATATTTAAGGTTGACAGGAATAAGCATAATTATAACGATGTAAACAATTCTTTATCGCTTGTACAACAATGGTTTACTGTAAATAACCTAATTTTGAATGCGAGGAAGACAAAATGTGTAGAATTTTCAATGCCAAATGTTAAGAAACAAGATTTTATTTTAAGTATGAATAATACAAATCTTGATATAATTGATAATACAGTATTTTTAGGAATAACACTGGATTCAAAACTTCAGTGGAACTCTCATTTAACATCCCTTGCAGGAAGACTCAGCTCTGCTGCTTACGCGGTTAGGAATGTTAGACAATTAAGTGATATCGATACTGCTCGATTAGTTTACTTCAGTTATTTTCACAGTATTATGTCTTATGGCTTTAATACTTATTACTTTGGGGTAATGCTACAGACATTGAGACTGTATTTATTCTTCAAAAAAGAGCTGTTCGGACGATTTATAATCTTCAAGCTAGAGACTCTCTTCGGGATGTGTTTAATAAGGCAGGCATACTGACGGTTGCTTCGCAGTATATCCTTAGCAATATCCTTTATATTCATAAAAATATTGATTTGTTTGACACAAACAGTGACAGACACTGCTTTAATACAAGAAGAAAAGATAAACTTGTTACACCAAGTTTTCGGCTTCACAAAGTGAGTATGTCCTTTTTGGGGCAAGTAATTCGCTTCTATAATAAAATTCCGCAGACAATTTTGAATCTACCACTTTTGAAATTTAAATCTTATATTAAGCGGTGTTTACTAAATAAAGCTTATTATTCCGTTAATGAATATATTGCAGAAAATGTGGCATGGAATTAATATACGTTGAGTTTCATGCGGGATATATATCTTAATTGTACATCTGACAAATGTAATGTGATTATTTTTGAAAAGAGTAACTGTAGAGTTTCTTGCCGTTTCTTCTCTGCAGAATCTATCTTCCGAATCGGCGGTAGCTTCACTTAGGCGGACATAAGATCTGTATATTTGACGATTCAAAAGTGCTTAAAAGCCTATTTGAATAAAGAATATTTTGGGTTTGAGTTTTATCTTGAATAGCCTCTAGGCCTTTACATGAGATAGATGAATTATGATAGGGTTCTGTTCAAAATAATTTTGTAAATCCTGTTTATATGACGGGAACAGTATTCTAATTTCACAAATATACATGATTGATATAGTTCAATTTAAAGGTGTTTTATACATGAACTAAGCTTCCAAATTATAAACCAAAATTCTCTTTAAGAATTGTCTGAAATGGTCGCTACAAGTTTTACAGAAAAAAATACCCTTTAATAACAGCCTAGTATTTTTTTTATCATAACATTCAAACTGTCCTTTTTTACTTATTTTTTTAACCCTTACCGAAAATCCGTAAAACTCACATTATTTTCCTATACAATATCCCATAACACCATTTAATAATTACGTTGAATTGTTTTATTGGCTACGATTCGTGAGGGTAACCGGATACCGTAATAAATAAATACACCCTTATTTGTTAGAAATCAAATCCAGTTATTTAGAGACAATGGACGTGGCAATGAATGTTGCCACAAAAATCGTGTGAATTCGTAATTTATGATTTTTTTTTAATATTAACATTGTTTTTCAAGTCATTACTAATATTGCTATTGAACCTCCATAAGATCTAGAAGAATAAATAAAAATTAAAAAAAATTAAAACAAATGTAGACAAAACACACATGCAACATGCATGTGAACTAACATACATATATAAAATAGTAAAAAAATAAAACTCTTTCGAGTTAATCTAAATTTTACTCTAAATTTTTTTTTCATACCAAGCTTTCAGGTTTAAGAATCTTTATTTCTCTAAAAGAACATTACATAATACGTTCACTTAACAGAGAATTTCTTAAAATTAAGACTAACAAGAAATCGAAACACCGGAAACAGCTATGTATATAAAAACTAATTTATCTATGTATATATTATAAACTTGTAGTAACATTTACAATTATATTATATTTATTATATAGGTCTTAGACATTCTTCTTTACTAACATCTTTCTTTGTTATAGAGATAATTATTATGTAGCACAAAACTGTTGAACGTGGGCTTTCAATTTTTTCTTAAATATATTGAGTTTATATGTACTTTTGACATGTATTGGTAAACTATTATGTAACTTATCTCCCACAAACTTTATATTATTTTTACCATAATTTGTTCGGGGTTTAGGTAAATCTATATTGTTTTCATACCTGGTATGATATTTATGTGTTTTTTTATCAAAAGTAGTATCAAGTGTAGCTTTTTATATGAAAATCGATTCTTAAGGAGTAAACTCCTATATATTATATGGGATATTCATAGCTCGGTACGCACATGGTGAACAATCAGTGATTTAATCAGCTTTAGGCACGGTCGGTCAATTGATGGATAACCTCATGATGGTAGTTTAATTGAGCGTCTCTGCGGTTCGGAGTGCACCTAAAACGTCCATACCACAGGCTTAAATCTTATCTTGCAAAAGCCTAGCGGTAGTAAAATTCGAGCAATAATAATTGCCAATCAAACAAACGACGTATTTTTAGGTAATACAAGTGATTAACAAACGATTTTTAAATATGTATATAAGTCATCAATCACGCAATATTCGTCATATCATGATCATTTAGATACAGACAGGTCATTTAGACAGCTTAATCTTTGATGAAGATCACAGAATACTTTTGCGATAAGCTGTAGTTCACAAAGCTGAAGTTTAAAATAAAAGTAAATAAAACTTTGTACACACACACAGACACAGTATGTGAACAGATAATAATTGATGTGGTCGCTGGCACCTCGCCAAGCAATACGAGAAACACAAGCAAGTGTGGGCGTCTCGGTTCTAAGTTCAATCACTTATCGATTGGTTTTCTATTTAATTATGGTATACGAAAAATCATGTGGTATTGTCGAGAAGTAGACAAAATAAAAAATCGTTATTCATAATGGATGTCTTATTTTTCGTATATATAATAATGAGTGCATTTTAATCGTAGAAACACTCCATTTGTATTTGTATATACTACTTATTTCTAATACACTACCTGACACACACGAATCTTTTCTTTATGTGAGCTATCTTCAATAAAAAAATCTTCAAAATACAGTTAAAGAGGAAAAGAATTACGAATAGACATACACACACGCATAAATCATAATTGCATACATAAAAATAGGGGTTTTATTGGATTGTATTGAATACATTTCTATCACAGAGCTGTAAGCATTGCTATCAATATTTTGCAATTCTCGGCTATCTCGAAGTTACGAGTGACCTTGTGCTCTAAGCCAATTCTTGAACTATTGGAGGTCAAAGTTTTATGCCTCATATGTGTAATGTATATATACATATATCACACGTTCCGATGAGTCGAAGTGAAGGCTATCAGACATAATAAAGAGGGTCGCGTCGCCCAGCGCTTTGTCACAGTTAACTCTAAGGACGACGGTGGGATTCGGTAATGGATAATATTGATTGACTATTAATAATCCGATAATACCTTGCCTTTTACCTGCAACTTTGCCATGTGAAATTTTGTAATACAGATAAATCAAAGTTTATTTTCATGCAATATTTTCATTTCTATGTAATGAAACGTACCTTTGGTTTTTTATTGAAGTTTTAGTTGATCATAATCCATTATAATATAGTTTTGCACTAGACAGATATACAGAAGGACAAAAATACTAAACATATTTAGTTTAAATCTAATGACTTCTGTTATCGGAAAAACTATGGAAATTCACTTTCGGATGGAATCTGAAAACTGACAAAACTGAAAAAATTCTTTTCTCATCACTATTTCACTTAAAGTGATATTAAGCTAAGCCTATTAATTATATCTAATTATATTATATTATTAGATCGGTAACAGCTATCAGAATCTTATCATAATAATATTATTCAGTAACAATATTAAATCATTCCACAGAACATTATGTATGACATATTAAACTTAGAAAATATATTTTTATTGACTAACCATTACCAACCATTATAACCTTTTAAAAACGTGTCTTTTATAGGTTCTATTTTATGGTTATTTATCTTAAAAGATATAACATTAGCATTTTTAGTACTCGCTGTTATTATAACAATTCGCTCAATGTAAGTGGTATTTTTAAAAGTAAGTCATAAGTACAAAAAAATGCAAAATAATTTAGCAATATAATTTTAATTACGATGACAACTAGATAATTTTTTTTACATTTTGTACGAAAATATATAATTTACAAATGTCGGATATATAATGTCTCTCTTAATAAAGCCTGTCCGAAACGGATCGTTTCTAAAGCTTTATCGTGTCCCAATACCATTTTAATGTAAATAAACGTTGCACACTCAATATGAGACAAAAATGTTATTTAAATGATCATAGTAAGTATATTTTCTATCAAATAAACTTCCCGAAGCCGGCCCAGGCGGAGGCCGTAAGGCCTAGGCGCGTAAGTGCCAGGGTGGGTATATCTTTATCTTTATATATATATATTAGTATGTATTTTATGTATATATGGCGGCACTATGTTGCCGCCCCAGGCGGGGACCGCAAGGTCTGGGCGCGTAAGCGTCAGGGGGTATATATATTTTATTTATGTAATATATGTAATAATAAGTATTTATGGCGGCAGTAAGTTGCCGCCCCGGAGGGCCCCTTGTGGGCAAGTGCCGGGGCGTCGCGATTGAATGCGCTAGCGATCCCGCGACGTCCCACTGTGGCGCTAGACGAGACCTTGGGGTTTTAGTTGGTATGGGGGCCAGGTCCTATAAAGACCATTGCACATAGCCTCGAGTCCCACACTCCCCGCGCCACTTTTACCATCTGTCCCGGCACGGGGGTGCGTAAATGCATTTCCCCAAGTAAATTTAAAAAAAAAAAGTATATTTTCTATCAGAAAAGAATGAGCGTCATATTTATATAATTATAATTAATTTTATTTTAATGTAACCTTTCTAATGCAATTTTGTTAAAAATATATTAATAATTATATTTCTATTATAATGTCTTACTTATAACGAGATATTCATTTTCGATAGCGATTTCGAGCAGAATTCAAAATTTTCGAAACGAAACGAAACGAGGAAAGAAATTAATATTTTTACTAATAGTAAACAGCGTAACACTTTTTGTAGCCTAAAAATTGACTAAATGCGCCGTCGATTGTTCACGCCCAGTCTTAAGTACAAAGAAGTTTTGAGATATTAGGATATTTTAGAAAATTATATGAAATATGAATACATTTTCAATAATCTTACTATTTTAGCATCCTTTATACGCTGTAGAATATTAAAATAATTGCTTTCATCCTGATAGCTTCGTGTCTACTTAAGTATTCCGTTTCAACGATATTCTAAAATAAAAGTTATGATTTATTTACGTCTTAGCAAGCACAATACTTATAAAATTACTTTAACATTTCCTTTTTATTAACTATTCTGCTTAGTTATGCCTTTATAATGAAATAGGTAAGATAACTCAAAATCGAAATTTTTAAAAAGAATTTTTAAATATCTTCTGGCCTAATAATGCATGTTTCCATTTCTGTCATATATACGAAAATTAAACAATTAATATATTATATATTGCAATTTTAATTTAGTAGAATATAATTGTATTGCTTACTGGGATTTTTTGTAATAAATAGCATATACTTAATATATAAAATACTCGTTAAAATATTCTAACTAAAACTTCGACGACAATTTTAATAATTTTTAATATACGGTTTTTACATTATTTATAAGAAATCATTGATAAAAACTAACAAAAATAGCTTTTCTGTTAATTTGAAATAGCTAACATTGTAACTACGACAATGGGGCATTTGTTAGTAAAAGTCTGCAGCCAATTTGTCCAGTAAATATTCTCGTAAAATTCTCAGCTGTTGTTTATGACTTGATGGACGCTCAACAGCGGCTTTTCGAAGGATAAGATCAATAATAATTTTCTCTGACTGAGAATATTTGGGGGCATTGTACTTTATTTAGGTTAACATTTATATGAATAGGAAAACACAACCTCAAAAGTTTATTTTTGGCATTAAAATTAAGAGGTTGATGCCCTGCAAGTAGTATTCAACCAGATCCGGTCAACCTAATAATAGTAGAGCCCCGTTGTTTTTCAATTTTCAATATTAGTACCATTTTAATACAAATACATAATTACTATAACAAAATCGACTGCGTGACACTTTGGTAACAAACACGTACAGTAACATTATCGCTGATGTAATAGTTATTGCGAATTCTGAAAATCAGGGGCCTACCATGAACTCTTATTGCGATTCAAATGACAACCTAAACTGAGGTCGTCGCTATTTCGTACCATGACGTATATATATATAAATATATACCTTTAAACCTTGACGACGTTGTGGCGCAGCGGTAGCGAACCTGCCTTAAACGCCACAGGTCGCGGGTTCGATTCCCGCTCGGAGCATAATATGTTTGTATTGACCATGCAAGCATATTTTCCGGTCTGGGTGTATTTGTCCTTGTCATTGTGAATGTTTCCGGACCCCCGACACAGGATATCACTATCCTAATGGGGGCCGTTGAGTGAGTGTGTAGCGTTTAAATGTAAATTTAAGACCTTATAATAACATTATGCTTGGCTATTCAGATTTCCGAATATAAATGTCGTGTTACGGTAAATACTATGAATTATGATTTTAAATTATTAATAATAAAACTCAGCTTCCATTTTAATTTAAGGAGTAGTTGTACACGATTGTATCATACTCATAAACATGACAAACCGCGTCTGTTTCGCGTTGTCGGAATAAAAATTTAGTTTAAAATTCCGTAATTGCTGAAGTTTTTTGAAATATATCTCCAAATGAAATTAGTAGCAGTTGGATTTAATAAAATTTTACTTGAAGCGGACCAGTCTGCCTCGTTATAATGTAAAACGACAAAAGTTTGGTTGCTCTCAACAAGCTCTACTGTTTTTTTTTCTGGAATTGTGTGAAGGTATAGAATCATTTTCTTATCGAAATTATTGTTGGAGGTTACCCCTTAAGAATCAATTTTCATATAAGGCGCCCAGTATGAAACAAATATGAGAGTAAAATTTAGTGATGAAGAGCATTATGAAAAAGATTTTTTTATTTTTTTCTTTTATTTATATTTGTTTGTTCACATGAATGTTGCATGACTGTTTTATCTTAATTTATTTTATTTTTATATATTTTTACCCTTTTTTCCTATTGGATATTCAAATACCAACCGCAGTTTAAGGTTAAGGTGTAAACTCCAGTCGTACATCGGAGCTGACGCACACTCTGTTTTTATATTATTTTCAATAAGAACTTGAGGAGATAAAACATAATATATTCTTCACTAACGAGACCATAATAATTTCGATATACATACTTTTATTACAGGAGAACTGTTTAATATTTCCCGCTAACAGATTGACATCAATGTACCTGAAGGTGGAAACACTGGTAGCAACTTTGTTAGTAATGACTGTTTCGGACTGTATATATTTCGTCATACGTTATTTTCGATAACTGAGTAAAATTGCTGGAGGTTTGATCCCCCACCCCTCTTTTTTATGTCATGACGGTTGGCAAACAAGCATACGGTCCGCCTGATGGTAAGTAGTCATCGCAACCTATGAACGCTTGCGATACTTAAAGTATCACAAGCTTTATACTTTAAGTATCGCAAGCGCGTTGCCAACCCAAGGAACAAGAGGGACGGAATGAGAAGAGAAAAAAAGAAAGGGAACAGACGGAGTGGGAGATTGGGTCACTGGCCACCTTTATACTCTATTTTTCATACACCTACCCAGAATGCCTCTCCCATCCTACCCTATATCTTAGGTAGCACGTACGCCACTAGTATGTCACTGGTATTACTAAGAATGTATACTACAATTTCAAAGCAGCCAGCCAGTTTTCTTGTTTCTTGTTATTTCAATTTTCATAATTTTACTTTGATCATTATTTTTAATGAGATGTCGAAATTCGGTTTTATCGTTTCAAATTACGATAAATTACTGCTTTGTAGGTCCTTGAAATTGAAGATGTTATTTGATTGATAATAATCAATTAGAAATTATTTCTGAAACATTTATTTTCTTCAAGTCATATTTGAATATTGTCGTTAGGAAAAGAAAATTTAACAAAAATGAAAATCAAATTATCTGCGACGGTATCAAGCGAACCCTACCTCATTAAAGTGGTCGCTAAGTGACTTTTGTTTCCTTATCTTCTTCGATTCTAAATTGATTTTGTCAATTATAAGATACAGTAAGGCTGAAGAATAGTCCTCTTATAAATTTGTAATAATCTGATCACGAACTCAAGATTAAAGCATAAAGACATAATATAAAAAATATACAAATTAATAAATATAAAAAAAATTAAAGAAATGAAGACAGGGCAGACACTGAAAAATACATGCGAACAAACATACAAACACACATACATACATAAAATGGCAAAAAATAAAATAGAAATTAAAATAAACGAAGTCTCCACAGCCGGCTATAATCAGACATGCTAAAAACTAAAAAAATTAAAGTGCACAAGTCCCTCTCAAGTCAAGATTATATTCAAGGTAAATCTTAAATATTCGGCTGGTTTTAGGGCTTCAAAGCCGCCTTGGTAGCTATTACCGTACGTTCGTGAAACACTAGTGAAGTGACTGCTCGTCAGCCGCGTTTCGAAGTCAGTATATAACGAGTTGCATGCCCTCTACTGTTGCAGATGTTCATCGGCGGTGTAATCGCGTAACATCAGATGGACCTCATACTTGTTTGCCCCTCTCACATAAAAAAGCAAATAATTTTTATCCTTGATTTTATGCACTATTGAACGTGATTATAATTTATATAATGGGAAATTGCAATAACAATAAATAGAATTACATTTTATAATTTCAATTAACAAATTTAAGGTTATTATTTGACGAATAAAAAAGGGTCTCGTCATAATCCTGAAACAAGGGGAAAATTAAAATTTACATTTTTTGTTACATTTACGTATCACTGTGGGTCGCCACTTGGTATGGTTTTAATTTAGGGATGTCTCATTTTAAAAGACTTTAAATGTACCGTTGTTTATGTCATATTATGTAAACAGGTTAACTCTGACGATAAAATCTCTTCAAAAAGTTAACTACATCATAATTATGTAATTAATAGGCTAATTAGCGTAACCCCATAATCCTTACTAATATTATAAATGTGAAAGTAACTCTGTATCTCTGTTTGTCGCGCTTTCACGTCAAAACTATGGAACCGATTTAAATGAAAATCTGTACACTAATAGTCTAGTGCCTAAGAAAGGACTACTGCTAGGCTACTTTTTTGAAAGTTGGGGCGGAAGTTGTATGGTTTTGTCAATTTTAGATCTAGAAGCTTGAAACATTTTTTTTAAACAAAAAGTGAAAAGCATAGTGGTCACGCCCAAGTAACTAATAAGTGCTTTCGATATTGTGGTAATCACAGCATTTTATTCGGTTGCCATAAAATTTCTTGTTTTATCCAATTTAAAGTTTTAATAATAAACTAGCGACCTAATGAACTCTCTGAGACCCGATAGCAGCACCCCCTCCTAGTAACAATATAATATAATTTAAATTAATTAATTCAAGTCAAGAAGTAGCAGACAGTATAATCTTTTTAAAAGAAAAAGCGAAGACTTTTGTTTATAATACACTATTTACTTTTTTTTTATTCAGTAAAAGGACCATTTGAATACCTTTTGATATTTTCTATTTATAAAATTCAATTACAATATATGTATATGTGGTATTATAAAAGTTATTTACAATTCAACCTCCGTCGGCCCTCACACAAACTTCACCGTAACGACCTCGTTGGATCTAACAACACAACGAGACTGCCCAGACTCAACAATAAATGACGCAACGAAATGCACTTTAGAGTGAAAACAATCCTTTTTAACAATGAGTTATTTCTGCCCGCTCAGTCCATTTGTTCTACTAATATCATAAATGTGTCAGGATGGATGGATGTGACTCTTTCACTCAAAAAGTAATTAACGGATTTGGATTAAATTCGGCACACTAAAAGCCTATAATCTGGATTAAAACTTATGATACTTTTTATCCCGTAAAAGTGTTAGGTTCGTTAGGGTTACCAAAAACTACTTTAGTACGAGCGAAGCTGCGGCTACAGCTTGCTAGAAATAGGAATCACATCTCGATATGATTTATGTAAGTAAATTATTATCAGTACACTTAGCCATACAAGAAAGAGCCGTATTATACGTCTATCTACACTGGAATAGCAGTATAAAATTCTAATGAAATCTTATCATAAGGCTATATATATAGGACTATAACCCTAAATTTGCCTATAGTTTAAATCGGTTACTCCGCTACTGTAGTTTGAACCAAATATTGAATAGAAGAGTTGAACGTAAAATGTATATCATGTAGTTCAATTTTTAATATCGTTGCTGCAATCGTGGATTTGTACTCATAAAATAGATTTATTGTAAAACGATTTAGTGGTCTGCTACTGATATTCTATACCGTCATTAAAAGTGTATTTTGATTCTGAGAATATTCTTAGTGGTTTATCGCCCTATAGAACTCCTATCAACTAGATAGCTCCTTGACTAATACCGATATGTACATACAATTCTAGAACATATTTATGATTTTCTGTATTCCATTAAGATTTTAGATTGTCCTAAATAATTTAAAATTAAGTGACGACAGCGATTTTCTTCGTTTGACTGACTGAAATTTCAATTAAATCTATGTGATTTTCGATATAAAACCGGTCATTATAAGCGGAGACACAATTAAATTTCTCTGTGGTACAAAATCCCTTGCAGGCAAAGAAGAAATATGTAAAAGTTTTTCAAAGTAAGAAGCAGTAGTTCCATAAAAATCTCAGAATAAATGATCCCTAAGTATAAATTAAATCTGTTTGAAATTACACTATATTTTGTGAATATCCAATGGCTGGCATTACGCAAATTATGGAAACTACAGCCCCCAGATTGAGGTTTTGACCCCATACGATTGAATAGTGACCACTTAACTTAGTCTAAGAATTACATTCAGTTATATTGACGTTACGTACCAATAATATAATAGCGTACTAGGAGGGTTTAAATCTATATATATAAAAGAAAGTCGTGTTAGTTACTCCACTTATAACTCAAGAACGGCTGAACCGATTTAGCTGTGAATTGGCAGGGAGGTAGTTTAGAGCCAGGAGAAAGACATAGGATACTTTTTATCCCGTTCGACAGCATTCCCGTGTGACTTGACATGAAACGTCAGTTATTATAAAACGTGGTATAACAAAAAAGAATCAGACTTGGAATAACAAAATGCAAATGACAGCAATGTAATTGACGTATAATGACAGATGTGTAATGACGTATGGATGACAATTTGATATTTGTAAGAAATCAATAATAAAACTATTTCTATTAAATAAATAATTAACAATTATAATGTAATGATAGTGCCATTGCCCATTCGTAAAAAGTGAAGTGAACTATAAAACTCGGTATGGATGAAAATTTGAGTTTTTAGGTGAAGTGAAGTTTAATTAATAATGCTGCGACCAAGACGATCGAATCTTTCCCGACAGAGCCGTGATGCAAGAAGAATACGAAATACTGAAAATGAAAGGACTGAAGAAGAACAAGAAATTGCACGTGAACAGCGCCGCGATAGTATGGCTCGACTTCGTGCTTCTCAATCACGAGAGCAAAGTGAAGCAGCCCGTGAAACAGCTCGGTTGGCAATGCAGAATCGTCGAGCGAACAACAGAGGTCAACAAATAGATAATTTGCGACGCAGAACAAGATATTTATCAAGTGCTGATTTGAATCGAGCAGCGTTTCAATACGATTGCAGCAATGATTCCAGCTTGCATCCTAGCGTTTGCATTGGCCAAATTGACGTAGTTTGCGAGTATTGTGGTGCATTAAAGTTTTCCGGAGAAATCCCTGGATTATGCTGCCTTAATGGTAAAGTGAAATTGCCATTGTTGACTCCGCCACTTGAGCCATTGTATTAATTGCTTTGTGGCGAAACACAAGAATCACGCCACTTTCTTGCAAATACACAAAAATACAATAGTTGTTTCCAGATGACGTCATTTGGGGCAGATATTATCGAAGAACGAGGATTTAATCCGACATTTATTCCGGTATTTATTTTTGTACTTATATAGATATAGTTAAAGAATAACTTACTTTATCTATTGGTACCTATGTAGTATATTTGCTAATTCTGAACTCTACTCTCCGACCGAAAAAAGTGTTTATAACACAGTTAATACTGTCTGGTTTTTATTTTGTAGATACAAGGACAGATTCATCATCGAATTGGATCATTACTACCTTTCGAAGATACACAGAATAAATATTTACAAATATATTTCATGGGCAACATGGAAGAACAACTTGATCGACGCCTAGAGATCAATGCAGGAATGAAGCGAGCAATTCTTCAAGACTTGCAGTGTCTGCTTCATGAACATCATGCGTTGGTCAGGTTGTTTAAGAGTGCTTTAGAGCGCATGCCAAGTGATGACTATAAAGTTGTCATCAAAGCAGATAAACGACCATCTGGAACACACGAAAGGACATTTAATGCTCCAACAGTAGACAAAGTTGCCATCCTGATTGTTGGTGAACAATTGGAAAAACGCGATATTGTGCTTACACGTCGCGATAGTAATTTTGTCTCATCAAAAGACGAACTTATCAACAATGTACTTCCAGAAATTATTTCTAACTACAAAAATAATGAATGGTTGAGTGAGTGAGCAATTTTAGCGGCTAAGAATAAAGATGTAGATGACCTAAACTACATAATTCAAAATAAGATCATTGGAACAATGCATTCATTCAAATCTATTGACTGCGTCAAAAATGAAGATGAAGCCACCAACTATCCAATTGAATTTTTAAACTCTTTGGACGTGCCTGGCTTACCACCGCACAATTTACGCCTAAAGGTTGGCTCAATAGTAATCATGCTTCGAAACATAAACCAACCAAAACTGTGCAACGGTACGCGTTTGGTGGTTAGAAAATTGATGAACAATGTAATTTACGCTACGATAATGATAGGAAAATTCAAAGGTGAGGAAGTTCTCATTCCGAGGATACCGATGATCCCAACCGATATGCCGTTTGAATTTAAAAGACTTCAATTTCCGATACGTCTTGCATTTGCCATGACCATCAACAAATCACAAGGCCAATCCTTAAAAGTTTGTGGTTTAAATCTAGAACATTCATGTTTTTCCCATGGTCAATTATACGTGGCATGTTCACGGGTCGGAAGACCATCTGCGTTGTTTGTTTTTGCGCCTGATAATAAAACAAAAAATGTCGTGTATCACAAGGTACTTAAATGAAGAGCAACCTATGTACTAAAATACAGAAATAATTATGAATGATTAATGTAGGTATTTAATTTTTTTGTATTTTTTCCAATTAAAAAAAAACTGCTTATTTATTGCCTTTAAGGCGGAATAAAGTTCGCCGGGTCAGCTAGTAAATCATATAAAATAAGCTCACAAAATAAGCTCACGCCATGCTCCTCAGCACCTGCATCTAACTAACTTGCTCTAACTTTGTTTTTTTTTTGATATAATTTGTGTCTTAGGACGCATCAATAAATCTAAAATCTGATGCTAGTTATGGAAGCCGCAACATTGACCTTGGCTGCTCTGCCGAGCACCTTTCACTTTTTCTCTACTCCGCGGCCGGCTGTAATGCGACATGCGATAGATGGACGAAAAACTTTGAGGCGATGGAAAATATGTTTCACTTAGAAAAAATGGCACAATTAATTCCTGATATGACAATGAACATTGGTTTTACAATATTTTCAAACATCATAGGAATCAATAAAAAATGATTTGAGTGGCTTCACCCATCTCTTCAGGGTAAGCCATTAAATATTGATATTACCTCTGTTCTCGTTTCTGGACTGAATTTAAAATAGCAGGAGGGCCATAAATATACATTTTACAGAGCAAATCGGCTTATATCCCTCACCGCCCTCTCACTTCCGCCGTTCTTATAACTGATAAATATGTATCGAAATTCTCGACGATAAAGTTATGTTGTTTTGATAATAATTGAATTAATCGATATGACGGGTACTTACCAACCTTTTTGTTCCAATCCATATAAAAATTATTAATGTACATAAGATTATTACTATTTTCGGCAAGAATAGACCACCTCTACAAGGCACGTAATACCAAAGCAGCGGTAAATATACCTACTGTTGCATTTCTCCCGATGAATCACGGCACAAGAAAGAGCTTGCTCCTCCTTTTCTCTCTTTGCCTCAATAGTAACCACTACTTAGAAAAATACATAAATCGTAATATTATAATAACAGCTACTGGAAGCATCGGGTGAACTGTGTAGCGGTATTTTTACTATTGTTAATAAACCATTTTTATTATTCTTTAAACAAAATTGAAATACCTAAAGAAACAATATTATTTATTTCTATCAGACATGCAAACGTACGACGACTATAAACAATTTGGATATTTCGATAGAATTTTTTTTATGTTACTAAGTTGGCAAGCAAGTCTACGGCTCAGCTGATGGCAAGCATTTGCCGTAGCCTTTGAGCGATTGCAACATCATTTTTAGGTGTCACTCACGCTTTGCCAACCTCTAGCTTGAATTCCCTTTGCGGTAAAATATCTGGCTCTGAGGTGGCCTCTTGCAATAACGCCTACCATCAGTAATCTCAGCTATTGAAGTAGAGAGATTTTGAGGCTAGAAATTGATACAAAAATGGTTGACTTCAGTTCATCTATCATTTAATCCCAGACTATTAATCATTTCATCTATATTTTTGTCTATTTATATCTGACATAGTTATAGTAATTTCGGTAGTTTTGTACAAGTTTGATTTTATTTACAACGACTTTCAATTTATTTTATTCAAATTGATATAACATATTCATTTTCATTGCGACAATAGCTTGTCATATTGGACGTGTTTGATCGACGTTGATGGTCGACTGCTCGTCTCGTTGTGTCACGCAGTTACGACTAGCAAAGTATGTTTTACTTTATCATTTCTCCGGCATGCCGTTTGGTTTTAATGTTTTTTCATCATTTTATTTAATAGTAACATCAATTACATTATATTTTGTTAGATTTGTAAAAATAAAAGGCTTTTAAAGTTAATTCATATACCTACACATTTTGCAAAGCTCGTTTCTTATATACAATTTTGTATTGACTACTGAGTACGTAAAATAATAAAATTTATTTTCAAAGAAACAAGGGATTATAAGTTGCTAAATAAATTTTGTTTCACAAAGGAAAAGTTCTTAGCAAAAGACACTGTAGCAATTTGTTCGGACAGTGAAGTTGAGATTGAAATTTCTTTAGTATCGACGAGAATGCAAAACGTTTTTCAAAACTTGCATAGCGATAAATCAAAGTTGCGGCACGGCGGAAATGTCTTTCTATATTGATATGGCCATAACATGAATATATCGAAAAAAGGAAGGGAATATTTTTGTCATATTTAGTAGCTACAGGTTCTTCTGTTGTAATAGAGCTATGTTTTTTGGCATGAATGTCCAGCTACCCCATGAAGGTCCTAATCTCATACGTAATGTAGTATCCGTTCTATTGCATAAACTGAAAATGAATGGACACCCGAGATCCGTACCTGTGTATTGCGGTTAGCCCTACTGGCCTTGACAGCGTCACCGGGTGATGATGGCCGAATACTGAGACCCGGAAAGCGACCTGCGTGGTGCTCAAAGTTAATTTCTCGTCCAGAACAAGGCTAAAGACGTCATCAGGAATGACTTACATCGTCTGTCATTTCCAAAAACATTTCCTATTAAAAGATAAAACTGTAAGGTGAACAATAAATAAAGCAAACTCTCATATCTAACACAGCAATAAAATAAATTTTCGGTACAAGGATTGCAAAGAAATTGATTTCCGATAGTACCTGCAGCATACACTCGCGAACATCAAAGGCTAAATCATTCAATCCACATCTAGTCTGCTCTTACATCTATCTGAGGAAATTGAAATACGATATAAAGCATCTGCTATTCTTCCGTACTTATTGCGGCTTCAATCTTGTATCGGAACATTGTAAAATGTTGGTATCATACGAGATAAGAAATATAATAATATAATGGTCTACGGCAGTGAATTTGTTTAATGACTGTATAAACAGGTATTTCTATTATGTACGTATCTTTTATCAAGGGTATGGTACAAAATACATCGTAATAAGACTTTAACATACATATTATACGTTTCTGCTCAATAAATATATATAATTGGATTTACAAAAAGTTTATCGTGATACAATGATAGCTAAATAAAAGCTGTGGAGAATATCTTGATGAGCGAATGGTTCCTTTGTTTAAGCCCGAGAAATTAATCCAGCTGACAATACCAGTACTCTCCTATTTTTACAATTGCGTTACTTATTTGAAATCGTATCATTGAAATTAAGTAATTGTAATACAGAAGACACATGGATAAGATAAAATATTTAAATACAAATTTAAGATCAAGATATTAGATTAATGAGCAAAAAAACTAGTGATAAATCCTGGGAGGACTTTGTATATAAAAAAGAATATTCAGAATCAGTTCATAAGCGATAAAATTATTGCGTAACATATAAATACAAAATCAGAGGATTTGATACCCTTGTCCCTTTTTTGAAGTTCTACTTCAAAAAAGGGACAAGGCTATCATAATTAAAATTAAATATTTACTGACTAAATAAATATCAAAATTTTGTTTTCGTTATTTCAATACGTGAATTAATAACTAACTGTATATAATATTCCATATTACAAGTTTGTTTGTGATCAAACAAATTAAGCTTCAACATTTAGTCGATTTCAAAAGTACATTTTTGCAGTGTAATTAGATTGATTTACTGCTTTTTAAGAACAATTTAAAATTAAAATGTAAATGTATGTATGCTCTAAAGTTGCAATATAGTTTATTGCAACTTTAGAACGAAAAAGCCACAATTCAAAAAAATATCGGAAATTTAGTTATTAGCGTAAAATTACTTAACATGAAATTCTCAATGTAACAATAATCTAAACATAGCTATATTCGAGCGTAAATTACTGACGTAAATAACCTAGACAATATAATATATAAAAGATTGTGCAGGTGTCAATTTAAAGGTTATTATGTTGATTCCCAAAAAATTGCTTTTTGAGGAATGTCGTTTTTACCTCCGTATGGTTGTGAATTTCTGCAATATAATGTTACGAGTAAATAAAAATATATTGGATATGTTTACAACAAGAGCACAAAGAGCACAGCGTCTCCGTTTCAGCTTTGGCAAAAATGGTATCATATGTCAAGATGTCCTACTGTTGTTCTCTACAGCTCGCTTTCCCAATCAATTGTTGTGAAATTTTGTGAACAGTTTCGATAATAACTTAGCTGATGAACTGATTTTTACTCGCATCTATTATGTACGAAAATATAGTATTTGTTTCATCTACACAAAATTGATTCTTTTTTAAATAATTTGCATTTGTTTTTTTTCTTCTTATTTAGTTTTCTTTTGTTTGCCTACCTCCAGTCTTATCTCTTCAGATATTTCCTCTCAACGGGCGGATGCTGGGGCAAGCCGAGTCTGCACTTATAGAGCGCAAGAGTAAACACAATTTTACGGTCTGGCGAAGGAGAGGTTCGCGAATAAAAATACCTACTGACACAATGAACATAACTACGTGCGCTAAAATTAATGTTTAATGTTAATTATTTACTAAAATGTAAACTATTAACTGTGGAGTTGTAATTGGTAAAGCTATTTTTGTAGCAAGTAATTTCGTAGACAGGCTTTTGAACATATTGCTTCAGACAGTCGTTCGTTTTAATCGTCATATTGAAAATATTTGCAGATCTGCGCGCAAAATGCTGGGCTTTGTGTTTCGGAATTCCAAACCCTTCAATAACCTCAAAACTAAAAGGATTTTGTATACTAGTCTTCTTAGAAGCAAACTCGAGTATGGCACGGTAATATGGAATCCCAATTACCAGATACACAAAGATCGAATAGAAAGTATCCAACGAAGATTTACACAGTTCTATTCTGGAACAGAGAAGAGAATTCCTTACTCTATACGACTTAAAACTTTTAATTTACACACACTCTCCAATAGACGTAAGCTTAACGACTTGGTCTTTTTACACAATCTTATTAGTGGAACATAGACAACCCCGAATTGCTGAGTCAGGTATTATTTAAAGCTCCAACTCGCATGCCGCGGTACCCTATTAATCCGTTTACGCACAAAGTTTACAAAACTAACGTCGGTCATCATTCAATATTACCTCGATTGATCAGACTTTATGGAGAACTTGTGGTCAAGGACAAGTCTATCGACGTGTTCTATGACAAAATAGCTCAATTCAAAGAAAAAATTTTAAAATTACTGAGTACATAAGTTTTTTCTTAATTAGATAGCAGCTTCAATTTTCTTTCCTTGGACAATAATATTAAGCACGAGTTTTGTTACTGTTTTAAACTACATTTTTGTTAATTTTAATTCCTTTTTTATTTTTTATTTTTTATTTTTCATCTTAATTAAGCAAGGTACGAACAAGTCTTGTTATGCATGCTGTGACTTCCTTTAAGTGTAATTATGTGTAACTTAATAACCAATATCCTTTTATGTTTAATCAAAACTACATGTAATTATGTTGGTTGTCCAAATAAAATAAATAAATAAGTAATTAAAACTTCACACACAATCAAAATACCTAATTACCTAATTATTTTATGTAAAGTAACATAGGTAATGTTACTTTACATAAGTTATGAAATAAATGCTATTAAAAATGAAAGGACAACGTAGAGTTTATGGCAAATATAAACAAAGAATAATAAAGTAACGTATTATAATAACATGAGAACTACACTGAATCGAGAGCTTGACAAAGATAAACGAAATAAAACCCGAAAAGACTAGCATGTTACTTTATTGCATAATAAACTGAAGCATGTTTTGAGTGTTTCGCACAGGGAGCACTCAAAGACAATGCCCAGCTCTTAAGTTTTATTTTAGTAAAGAATTATTGGTCACTCAGATTGCGCCTGACTTTGCCAAAAATATTATTGCTTTTATATTTTGTAACGCAGCTTTACTTAACTTAACCTTCGTAGTCAATTCCTATAATCTGAATCTTAAATATTGTATTTTTCAAATATAAAAATTGAATTCAGTCATCGTAAGCTAAGCAGTAAAGTGCTTGAAAAATGTTTAACACTTTCAGGGTAATATGGTATTAATTTTAAAGTCTATATACAACTATCACCATACAACCACAACAACACAGTAATTGTTGTTGTTAACACAGTGATTCCTTAAGTATATTATTTTTAATGTCATTTTAAAACCACCCATATTAATTACATGCGAATTAAACTTGTACAGGTTGTAAAAGCAATATTGGTATCCTTTGAGGCTGTACATATTTTGCATGAACCTACTATGAACTCTTATTGCGATTGAAATGACGACGCAAAATGAGCTGCATCGCTATTTCATACTATGAAATATATATATGTCAAGGTACCTTATAAAATCTGAATTTGTATACTAAGTGAATTTAATTACATCGCAATATAATTGTTACTAAAAGTTTATGGTAGACCGCGAGGTCTCCGTGAAAGTAAATATTCTTTGGTACAGGGGTGAAAAATATTAAAATTGGAACTTCAATTTTCTGTACTCACTTGTACCGCTCAAAAATGAAGGCTGAGAGCTATTTTCTGATATAGTAGCATCGTTCCAAACGTAAACGTCATTTCACACGTAAATTTCTGCCATTGATATGCATAGATTTAAAAATAAAAATTCAAAATATATATCTATTATTTTTTTCATCATGTTATAAATAAATAATAGTGTTACTGTTCCTAAGTAACTTAAAGATAAATGCTATGAACTCTATTGTTCCCTTAAAATTAATTGAAGCCTTATTTGCAGGAGCTTTAATTAGTCACGTAGGGACAATGAACATGTCCATTAATTTTGCCACAAAAAAGGGGAAGGTACTCTGAATTAACTTTGTTTTAGAAGGCAAATTAATTAATATGTTTATAAGTGGTCGTATTTTTATTTGTAATACACTAATTATGATAAACTTATAATAATATTTAAAAAATGTGTGGTCGGAGGGACCCAGGTCAGGAACGAAGTTCCTTACATTTTTTCTTCAAGTCAGATTGTAATTCGAAATGGAATATGTATATTTCAATAGATTATATGATAAAAAGAGACAGACACTAAAAGAGAGAGACAGAGAGTCGCACTCATTTGCTTGTAGTAGGCCCGATAAAAACACGCACACATACACAGCATACTGCATTTCGCTACGTGACGATTTCTACCCGCGCCCGATTCTATATCGCACTACCCGTAAACCACGTTAAAGAATTACATACATTGTGTGTTACAATCAAAAATATAGGTATATATTATAGTGGTCGCAACTGAAATCGTATTTCAATATTTATTCATTGTAAAAATAGTATAATTATAGTAGTTAATTTTTTGTATTAGTAATATAGTAGTTATTAAAAATTTGGTTCCCGCTTTACAGCAAATTTAGACACTTAAAATATATCCTTTTTCTAAGACAATTACATTCCTCTTCGGTTTAGATACAATTATGTATTGGATATCATCCCACCGCTGTGGCGTGTTGGTATTGAACAGTTTTTAGACTCGACGGTCGCGTGATCGATTCCCGCTAAGGACAGATGTTTGGCGTTTGTCTATTAAGGTATCGGTATGGCATCTGATAATTAATATTCGTTAGCTCTTGACAGTTGCTTTTGTAAGTTAGTAGTTCATCGGCGTCGGGATGTGACGAGCCCATCGCCCGCTGTTGGGATAACCTCTGCCATAGCAGAGATTATTCCACCAGTGCAATCAGTCACACTGGTGGTAGGTCTTTTGTTGCAAGAGGCCGGCTAGGTAGGTACCACCGCAGTGTCCAATATTCTGCCGCCAAATAGTAGTGCTTAGGCATTACTGTGTTCCGGTTTGAAGGGCACTGTACGCTAGTGAAATTACTGGGCAGAGGAGATTTAAGAACTAATATCTCGAGGTTGGCAACGCGTGAGTGGCGCCTACTAATGGTTCTGCAAGCGCTCATAGGCTACGGCAACCACTTACCATCAGGTGGGCCGTATGCTTGTTTGCCAACATGTAACATAAAAAAAGTTCAAAAAAATTCAAAACTTCAAAAAGCAATGTTTAATATTCAACGCTATAAGCTTTTTCTTAACTATTGGAGGTCAAAGCTAAAATATTCCATATAAATATGTATCAATTCATCAGCTTTTGTCGAAGCGAAGATTATCGGACGTAATAAAGAGGGTCATGACAGGCACTTCATGACAGTAATCTCTAAGGATAGACACCGTTGTGGCGTTGTGGGTAGCGAGTCTGCCTTTAGCCTCGACGGTTGCGGGTTCGATTCTCGCTCGGAGCAGATGTTTGTATTAATCGTACAGGCATGTTTTCCGGTCTGGGTGTGTTTGTCCTTGTCATTGCGTATGTTTCCGGACCCCCGACACAGGATATAATTATCCTAATGAGGGCTGTTGAGTGTGTAGCGTTTATTAATAATTTATTTATTATTATTTAGATTTGAAATTCATCATTTGTTCATGCTTATTATAATATTATAGTTCTTCAGATACGACACCGTTGTGGCGTTGTGAGTAGCGTGTCTGCCTAAGTCTCGACGGTTGCGGGTTCGATTCCCGCTCGGGCAGATGTTTGTTAAAATTTCTGTCTCGGTCTGGGCGTTTGTCTGTGAAACTGAAACATATTTGAAACAAATAATTACTACGATCGGGAATCGAATCCGTGACCGTAGAAGCTCAAAGAATATATAAGAATAATATTGGGTTTACAAAACCTACCTCACGCAGTTTGTCTGTAATGTTATGTTTCATTTGTCAAACTGAGTGGCTGAGCTGGCAAGGCTGAGTCATTTAGACAAACGTATTTTTGTATAGTTATTATTACGGCAACGTTAGGTTA
The DNA here is from genome assembly GCA_023373885.1 of Hestina assimilis. Taxonomy (NCBI): domain Eukaryota; kingdom Metazoa; phylum Arthropoda; class Insecta; order Lepidoptera; family Nymphalidae; genus Hestina; species Hestina assimilis. The sequence goes on along the minus strand of CM041747.1, from coordinate 7,266,490 downwards.
GGTTAGGTAACCCTCCCCCAACCGCAGAGGTCAAACTCTGCGGTACCCTGGGCTTGTCGTGCCGGGGGCTCAGTAGCCGGGAGTCGATTGTGCAGGTGGCACCTTCGACTGCCCGGTGAAGCTAACAGGGTCGGACGGTTCGGGCGTGGGGCGTTTTACGCTAGACCGCGCCTAGGAGGGTGATGTCGTATGGGTCGCTCCGGTACTTTTCTGCTTATCAGAATGGACTGCGAGCGGCTCCTGCGACACCGGAGGTGTGCTTAACCGGGGCCTTCAGCCTCGGTCAGGCGGTAGAGAAAGAAAACCTCTTTAAAAAATAACGGCGGTCGGTCGTAGAGAGAAAAAACCTCATTACCCAGGGCTCCCTTGGTTGGGTTTGCCGGGGCCTTGCGGTCCCGGTCGGAGGGGCGCGAAAGCGCCGTGGAGTATTTTATATATGTATAGTATGTATTAGTATGTATATATGGCGGCAGTATGGTGCCGCCCAAGGTGGAGGCCGAAAGGCCTGGCGCGTTCGCGCGCGGAGGTATGTATTTGTATATATGTATTTTATGTATTATTATGTATGTATGGCGGCAGTAGGTTGCCGCCACCGGTGGGCCCCTCGGGGCAAGCGCCGGGGCGTCGCGGTTGTATGCTTCGGCGACCCCGCGACGTCCCACTATGGCGCTAGATGGGACCTTGGAGTTTTTTGATAAGTAAATTGCTCTTATCCAATGAGTTGCTGGTTCGCCCTTAGGGTTGCGGAGGTCAGATGGCAATCGCTCCGTGTAAAAACTCGTAACCTGTTAAATCCGGATAAGAGTAGCAAGCAGACCCTGGGTAAAATAAAATACCGGGAATAATGCTAGGATGAAGAAGAAGTTCTTCAGATACAACTAAATCAACTGCTATATCATCTGCTATTGATAAATGGGAACATTATGGAATTTTTAGTATTTTTTACCAAATAGCAGTGAAACCGACGAAAAATTTGTTTAACGTATTTAAAATAAATCTCGATTCGACTTTTTCATCCATGAATGTTACGTAATATTTTAACCATTTGTTAACTGATTTTTGTGATACTATACGTAGTTTGTTATACTATAATAAAACCATTATAACGAGTAAACTACGATTTTGGAAAATATTAAAAACAAAATATCTAAATTCCTTCTTCGACGCTTTTATTTGCTTCAGGTCAATCTTAATTATTTATTATTGAGAAATAAGTCTTATAATGCTTATGTTTCCGGGATAATATCAAGAGAAACAAATTAGTGCTGTTAAAATGATGATAATCATCTTTGATAAAGGATGGACAATTTCCTCCATAAAATCTGTATCACAATCTATAATTATTATTGTATTCAGGGTTGTCGCCAATTTTTTGATAGACATTGTTCAAAGCGCTTTTAATATTTTACCAAATTTAATTTAAAAGACTACTTTAAGCTCCATACTTTCCCTGTCTTAACAAATTATTAAGTCTTAAATAAGCATTTACGTGATAATGAAAATCATCAAAAAAAAATGCAATCAATCAATAGCATTTTTTTAACTTTTGAATAATAAAATGTTATGCATTCTATTTCTATCTACGAATGTATTTTTATTTAATTTTATTATTTTGAATCATTTGGTGTTGTAAAATATTAATAACCATTGTGTAAACAAATCTGAAAATCATGTAATTCGTCGGTAATAAATGGACATTATGGCCCATTGGATAGAAAACGTAGACTTTAACAGAAAGTCACGAGTTCAAATCCTTACAAGCACCTTTGTGTTTTCAAGTGCTTAATTTGTGTTTCAAATTCATTTCGTGCTTAACGCTGAAGGAAATCATCGTAAGGAAACACATATGTCTTGATAGAAATTCTGAGACATATATATCCGCCAATCCGCAGCGGAACAGCGTAGTGGATTCAGCTCTAAATCCTTCTCCTTGACAGAAGAGGAGGCCTGTACCCACCAGTGGACATTAACACTATAACACGCAGATTAAATGTGAGAAAAAAGTGGGCAGCCCTTGAAATGTGAGAATCCCCGCCAGAACACGGACGTCGTTAGTCTGCGTCCTTAATATTTGCAGAGGGTAATGATCAATCTACATAATATAAGAAAAGACATAAGACTACGTTTATTATTATTTTCTTGTTGCAATAGACAATAATAATTATCAGAAATCGTTAAGGCGTTGTTAATAGACAAAAATATCTTTCTTTTTATTCACACAAGTTCTGTCTTTTTATTCACTCAATAATTATTTTTTAAAATTAAAAAAAAACTTTATATGTAAAACTTATAAGGCCGTTTAGTACTAAAAACGTGTCGAAGTCAGTGATATTCTTAACAAGAAATGTGGGTCTCCCCACCGTGCTTCGGAGAGCACGTTAAGCTGTCGGTCTCGGTTGTTATCATAATCTCTTGATAGGTAATTTTCTCTTATCCAATGAGTTACTGGTTACACTTAGCACCGCACTTAGGGTTGCGGATCTCTGTGTAAAACGTAGTAAGCGTTCAAATATAGATAAGAGAAATAAGCAAACAGAAGGTAAAATATAATAACGGGAATAATGTTAGAAAGAAGAAGAGTTTCACTAATAAATTTTATAAAACTTTATATGTAAAATTTATAAGGCCGTTTAGTATTAAAAACGTACCGTATACAGTAATATTCGTAACGAGACTATTGTGTTTCTACTATATAATATTATATCCACATAGCTTTCGCAAATATATTGAATTATTCATATTTTCAAAGCTGACGCCTCTCTCGTAGTAACTGTGAGGGGATTATGAGTATAACGTGTATGCAGTGAACCCGGGATTAACGAGAGCAAGAAACTTCACTATAGCATTACTTGCTGTATATCGATATGGAATTATGTACTATTAAGATAACGTTTCTAGTATTACTATTGATAGCAGAATTTCTAACACCGGTTTATAATTACATAGCTTTTTTTTATCGAGATAAAATAAGGAGGAGGTTGTCAACCTTAAAGGTTTGTTATCTCGGAATTCCGTCATTTATAAACAGATATGTAAAACATTTTTTATTTGAAAGGCATTCCAGATTGTTCTTATATATTTTTTATACTATAGGAAATTAAGGAATAGGCTCTTTTTTCTTCTCTTTGGTTGTGCGAAAAAAAAAACGCCTTCTAAATCACGCTACTGTGGATTGCGTCATCGTGGTGGTGCGAGTGAAATTTTACGTTTTGCGGCGATATAGAACAGCTCTTCATTTTTGCCTTTATTAACCAAAACTTTAGTTAAAGAGAGGCCTTAATTATGAAAAAAACTATTTTTTTAGGAACCCATTTATTTATGCAATATACTTTTAAAATAATTATCGTAAAAGCAAAATATTAAAGTAAAGATAACGGTAAGATTCAATTATTATTGTAAGTATTATTCAGAGATTTTGGTAAGTCGCCTCAAGAGTTAAGTCTTTACTTACATTAGAAGCTGTGGTAACTGATAGCGGGGGTTATCTAAAAGGATTATTCTCTCGAGTAGCGCAAAGATTTAATAAGGTTAAGCACACCCTTGACAGGAACCAAGCTTATTATATAACTTGTGTTACATATAGTAAGCTTAGAAATTATTTTTAGTGGTTCCATGCAATTATTATAGGGGTGACATGGACCCAATAATTATAGCTGATTCTTGAAACTAATGACATTCTTACTACTAAAACAAACAATGCTTAATCTGAGAAAATAGAGTACCCTATGGTTTTATTTCTTAATTTTTTAAACATTATTTTAAATTTTACATCTCTTATATTTTATATTAAATAAAAACCAAGTATATTGTATTTGTTTGTTACACCAACAAAAATACACATTTTGTGAAAGTTTCAACTCTCTACATCTACGGTTCTTGAGATATAAACCGCTAACTTAGGCACGGACAGACAGCGGACGCTTAGTAATAAGGTGTCGTTGGCACTATAGGATTAAGATTTATTGATTAACAATATACCAGATCATCATAAAGCAGACTTTTTTGGACTTTACAAAAACAAGTGAAGATATCGCACGCTGCGTTTTTTCTCATTATTTATCTTAAAGGACACGAAATGACTTCTTTTTTGAATGATAATGAGCTCCCTTGCCTAAACATTGCGGTCAAAATACCTGCTCTTCGCAGGATAGGTAGCTTTTGTTCAAGAGATGAGTACGCCCTGTGTCATTGGAGTCTAAGACTTCAAGTATAAGTGTTTATACACGCTCAGCATCTCAACTGTCATATTTTAAATGGTTTTTTTGGTTATGAGAACCTTGAACCAGGTTATGGTGGCAAAAGGCGTACGACCTTCCTGATTTATTAGCATGCGAGTCGTACGCTTGCCAATTTTGTACGCTCGTTATCGCCATGAGTCTATTAATGCTTGCGAAAACGTTAATACCACCTGTATACGTATATACAAAGAGCTCCTAGGAATTGTATGTATACTATGTGTGTATGTTGTAATAAAATGTTATATGATTTTAAAACCCCAAAAATAAGGTGTAATTATTTTTTTTTTCAATAAAACTAAGAATCTTAAAAAGATTGCATAATATATATACTTGAATCTGCCCACATCTTCGCTCGAGTGAATAATGTGGCACCTTTATTGCAGTACAACTACATGGTTCTCGATACAAACTCACCCCACGACGTTTTTTTATCGACAAAAAGTAGCCTACCTTTCATGTCCAAAGTCCATCTATTTCTACAAGAAAATTAATCTAATTTATTATTATTATTAGTCGGGATTCGTTTCGACCTATCTATATAGAAATTCAAATCATGTAGATAGTTTTTTGTGCATCCCATGATAACTTAACATTTTTCCGTAATAAAAAGCATCCTAGCCGTTAATCCAAATAACAATGTGCTAAATTTGTTCAGTTGTTTTTAAAGGCGTGATTGAGTAACAAACATACAATATTTTACATTTACCTAATATATTAGTAGAATAACCCAACTATTTTGATTAATGACAATATGAGCTTTATAAAAATTCTTCTTATTCCATAATAAATACATACATCAAACTTGGAATTGGCACCAACATTTTTGCGTGTTCTCATAGAGTGTAGCAAGTAGTACAGGATTACTTTGAATTTTACCTTCATAATAAACACGGTCAAGTGCGTGCTACACCTCCTGCAGCAAAGGACTGAGTACTTGAGTGCCAAGCTTCTTGGGGGCGTCATAACTCATCACATGAAAAGGACTCGCCATGCCACCACATCGCTATACGTAGCATTATGATGTTTTAATATTGACCTTACTTATTTAGGTCACCTATTAAGGTTTAATTATCAAACTCTGCTATTATACCTGCGCGTTAGTTTACATTCTTAAGTGATGATCGACCTTTAAGACATTAACTCGTTATACGTTAGCTGACCTCATAACGCTACTGACGAGAAGTCACTTCACGAGTTTTTCATCAACGTACGGCGGTAGCTAACTAATCGGGCACTTAAACCTTACTACCAGCAAAGGATCACCACTAGCGGATATAAATGTCCTAGAATTACTTTCACTACATGCAGATTTCCTCACGATGTTTTCATACACCCTTAAGGACGAGACTTTGAAACACGAATGAATTACTTGAAAACTTATGAGTTTGCTTGTACGTTTTCTATCTAGCTTCAATAATCTGATATGATTTTTAAAAGGCTATACATTTGAAATGAAACTTGAAGTAAATATTTAGGTCTATGGCTTAGATTAATGATACTAATTGAATAATTTTATACTTATATTCAATGATAAAATAATGAAATGATTGCATTGGCTGTTCACGTTATGCAGTATAATAAGTAGTCTACAATGCTAGTTCTGTTGTAGTTTCACTACGAAACGTAGACTTAATCCACAATAACATCTGCGTTATGTTTAACTTCGTGTAAACTATGAATACATGAATAGTTCCAATTTTCGTCGTGAATGCTTTGCTAGTATGAGATAGGAAAGTTTTGCCCTTGTCTTAGTAAAACACGTGCTGCAATTAATATAGTTGTGTATAATTTACTAACGTCTTTGCTCGCGTTATGTAGTTTTTTGATAATCCCACGAGAACCCAGCATTTTTTCGGGATACAATCTGTCCAATACTTTAAGCAAACTTTCACATTAATAATATTAGTATGAAAAAATAGGAGGATTACACTTAATTTTAAAAATTTAAATATTTTGCGTCATTATTTAAATTTAAGAAAAACGAACTTATATCTGTATATAAGTTCGTTTTTAGGGTTCCGTAGCCAAATGTCATCATGTCCGTCCGTCCGTCTGTCCGTCTGTCCGTCTGTCCGTCTGTCCGTCTGTCCGTCTGTCCGTCTGTCCGTCTGTCCGTCTGTCCGTCTGTCCGTCTGTCCGTCTGTCCGTCTGTCCGTCTGTCCGTCTGTCCGTCTGTCCGTCTGTCCGTCTGTCCGTCTGTCCGTCTGTCCGTCTGTCCGTCTGTCCGTCTGTCCGTCTGTCCGTCTGTCCGTCTGTCCGTCTGTCCGTCTGTCCGTCTGTCCGTCTGTCCGTCTGTCCGTCTGTCCGTCTGTCCGTCTGTCCGTCTGTCCGTCTGTCCGTCTGTCCGTCTGTCCGTCTGTCCGTCTGTCCGTCTGTCCGTCTGTCCGTCTGTCCGTCTGTCCGTCTGTCCGTCTGTCCGTCTGTCCGTCTGTCCGTCCGTCCGTTCGTCTGTCCGTCTGTCCGTCTGTCCGTCTGTCCGTCTGTCCGTCTGTCCGTCTGTCCGTCTGTCCGTCTGTCCGTCTGTCCGTCTGTCCGTCTGTCCGTCTGTCCGTCTGTCCGTCTGTCCGTCTGTCCGTCTGTCCGTCTGTCCGTCTGTCCGTCTGTCCGTCTGTCCGTCTGTCCGTCTGTCCGTCTGTCCGTCTGTCCGTCTGTCCGTCTGTCCGTCCGTCCGTCCGTCCGTATGTCACAATCATTTTACTCGGAGACCATTAACTCTATCTATACGAAATTTACTAAATAGGTGTATTCTATGAACCACACAACGATTTTGTAATAAAATCTTAATATATATAAGAATTAAGGGTAGCAGTCCATACATGTTACTGAAGATTGAAAAAAAAATTTGAACGTATGCCAACGTGTGAGATATCTTTGGATAGGTCGTTTAAAATGATAAGGAGGTTTGATTTTAAGTTTTTTCATTAAGCCAGTAGTTGTTGAGATATTAGCTCCTAAAATCTTAAAAATTTGAGCTTGTAGAATACCACATGAACTTTCGACCACATTTAGTTTGAAGAAGATAGGTGTATAAATTTAAGATATATATAAGTTTTTCCCATAACTTTGTTTTTCATATTACTTTTAATAATTACTATGAAATTACAAAACTTATTTTTGCGGTCGGTTTTAATTCGTTATTATTTTTAAACTTTTTAAAGCCGTTGAGATTCTACATAATGAAATCCATGCTGCGGAACCCTTTAGTTTCAACTGTACATGGTCCACAACGCACTTGACTGGTAATTATTTTATACTGTTATAAAAACCGCAAAAGACATAACTATCCTTAAATAAGAATTAAAATAACTTATTTAAGTAATAAAGTACTCATTTATTTTATGTTTTCATGGGTTAACCATTTTAAATAAAATCAATCAATTGTTGATGGTCCAAAAACAAATAGTTCCAGTCCGAAAAGAAAATAATCATTTGCTACTTTCCAATAATAAAAGGATTTAATGTATTGTAATTTATACTGCCACGACGCTTTTTTAATTAAGTTATATATATTTATATCTAAGAGAAACTTTGAACCCGATTGATAATGTTAGGCATATTTAGGTTCTTAATAAATTTTCGACAGTTATTCCATGCATATTAAAATCAAGAAAACGCAGACGACCTACAAATTATATTAGAATGTCACGTAAAACTAAGTATACCTATACCTACATTTATCGAGATATATTAAAGCCTCCTTCGAGAGATGATAATATTTCAAACGATACAGCTGTCTTCCCTTATAGTACAAACTAAACTAACTAAATTACTCGTAATCTTAATTAAAAGCTTCGCTTTATGTTAAGTGTCGTGTTAGAATTTTGGTTGATTTAATTATAATTAATATTTTTTTTTTTCACTTAACTGATGGTAAGTGAAAGTATAGTCCGAACGCGAAGGCTGCTAATATAACGTTTTACTCCCAAATAGCTGAACCCATTTTCATCATTATGAATTTTGGTATAGTAAATTTAGTCGTATTGCAATAAAGGTGCTTCATAGCAAAAGTTATTCACGCAGGCGAAACCGCAGGCAGATACTAGTAATATGAATAAACTCCTCCAATCATTTATTTAATCTACCTACTCTACTCTATCTACAATAAATAAGAATATCAAAGGCACAACCAAAATCTGAACTATTTTATTTAAAAGTTGAAATGCGCTGATGCGCGTTTTCGCGAAGACATGTAAATTGCAGATTTGTTAACACGTCGCCGAGTCGGCAACGAGACGTCGCCGACACGTGTTGTGACACACACGATGCTATTCTCTTTGTGCTGAACTTATTATAATATCGAAAACTCTTTTGCAAAGAGCATTGATTTAATAAACACTATCTTTTCATTTTCTCAGTGTTGAATATTAATTATGCTTACAAAATCGTATAAATAAAATCAACCATGTTATGAATAGATTAGATATTGTTATTCGGATATGTGATGAAAATTGATATCACCGCATAAACTTACAACGTTATCAAAAGCAAAATCGAAATAAATAAGCTTATGACCAACATTAACGAAATATATTATTCCTTTTTTACCAACACAGCTGCTTATAGTGATCATTAAATAGTAATAAATAATACAAAATATTCGCAGATTCTAATAATAATATTTGCAGAGCAGCTCATGAATCTGGCTTAAAATAAACAAGGCCTTTATTATAATTACAAAATAAGTATTTTTATTGAAATACTTATCGATATAGAAATATTTTAAAATGTACTTAGACTACAATAACTGCTCGCTGATAGTTACCGTATATTGCGTAACAATTTTTTGTGCTTACAAAAGCGCTAATAGGGTTGAATAAATTAAGGTACTTGACTAGGCCTAACCCCACGTGATGTAGTCAAATGTTGAAATCGTATCTATCTTTTATTCTATCAAATCGACGAAGCGTATCAAAGTGAGACCATTCGATCAATATCTTTGGCTATTAGTAATAATTAAGTACATAGTTTGTGATATTGCAATAATTTTTTATGTTACAAGTGGGAGAGCAAGCATACGGCCCATCTGATGGTAAGTGGTTGCCGTAGCCTATGAGCTCGCGTAAAACCATTAGTGGCAGCCACTCACGCGTTGCCAACCTTGAAATATTGTTTCTTGAATCTCCTTTGCCCAGTAATTTCAATAGCCTGCAGTGCCCTTCAAAACCGAACACAGTAATGTAGAATATTTGACAACTACCTAGCCGGCCTCTTGCAATAAAAGACCACCAGTGTGACTGATTGCACTGGTAGAATAATCTCTGCTATAACAGAAATTATCCCTCTTATTAGGGCGATGGGGATCACCACGTCCTGACGCCGGAATTTAAACCTTTTATTTTGTATATAGGAGCGACAATCGACCATTTACGTTAAATTATCACGGATTTATAATTTCATTGCGACAAATATACATTAATAGGTATTATACGGTATGTATGTTAGCAACGGCTAGTTTATAAATTATTCAGTTCAATAACAAACAGTAGATTAAGCGAATATACACATCGGAGTATCAATGGAAATAAGGACAGTGGTCAATTATCGAGTATCGTCTGATCAAATCTGAGAGACGTGTTGACTCATTTACGTATTATAGTATTTGGAAATTAAATTAATGATATAGAAAAAAAAATGATAGTGAAATTTAGTTAAAAAACCGGCCAAGTGCGTGTCGGACTCGCACATAATAATATTTCTTCTATAGCCGCTATACAAATATAGAATCTATGAAAAATCCAACTACTTATCTATTATTTTTGAGTATTAGACACAGCAAATAACGCCAAAAATATCAAGTTTCTTGTACGAGGGCCCCTAGTTTATTTTTAAATTTTATTTTATCGCGCGTTACGCACTCTGAGCGGATGGGAGCTGAACGAAAAAAAGTGTAATAGGACTTCTTTTACCCACACCAGAGGTCTCTCTAAAATAGTATCTATCAATCGACAGATTCATAATATAATGATATTTTCCTTCCCTTTTATGTTGACCAAAAAAGTCTTTGTACAATGGTATCAGTCGACAGCTTCATATATATTTTGCTTCCGTCCAGTTTAAGTTGACCAAAGAGGTCTTTGTAAAATGGTGTCAATCGTCAGCTTCATATATATTTTGCATTCGTTCAGTTTAAGTTGACATATTTGGTAGATAGCGTAAAAAAAACTTAGTCGCTATCGTGTGCCAGATACGATTCCTTTTTTTGTATTTTTTGGTTAGCGGCAACAGAAACACATTCTGTAAAAAAATTCAACTCTACCTACCTATTACTCTACATTCCGCTGACACACGGAAGGACGGATAGCGGAGGCTTAGAAGGCAATAGCGTTCCGTTGGCACCGTTTGGATGTCTAATGAATAAATACATAAAATGATATAGTTATCGCATATAAATATCTCATACACTTTAAGGAGTCCCATTTTATATCTCCGGAAGCGTTGATTAGATCCGCATATAATTTTTATGAGTGGTCCCAAATAAATTTTAGATTGGATATGTATACTCTCTATATCTATATATACATGATTGTAGAATTTTCATGAAATCAAATCAAACGAATTACCTCATCAATTCTTGACACCTTTATCTAATTATCTCGAGAGACAGCCGTCAGGAAGCCTAATCACGTCCTCTCCGAAACTTTTGTAATTCTAATTTCTAAGTTCGAGGACAGCTTAAGTGAGGGTCCTACTAAAGTCCTTTACTTTCGTCATTAAAGTTTTGCGTTGAGAAAGTGTAATTAGCTTAAAAGTTAATCACTTTTATTATTTTACATCATCAAGTGATACTAAATTGTTTTTTAAAGTATAAATAAAATTAGTACTTGTATTTGTAGAAAAAAATATTTATTTTAAATTAAAATTTAAGGCGTCGGGATGTGACGACCCCATCGCCCGCTGTTGGGATAACCTCTGTCACAACAGAGATTATTCCACCAGTGCAATCAGTCACACTGGTGGTAGGTCTTTTGTTGCAAGAGGCCGGCTAGGTAGGCACCACCGCAGTGTCCAATATTCTGCCGCCAAATAGTAGTGCTTAGGTACTACTGTGTTCCGGTTTGAAGGGCATTGTACGCTAGTGAAATTACTGGGCGAACGAGATTTAAGAACTAATATCTCGAGGTTGGCAACGCGCGAGTGGCACCTACTAATGGTGCTGCAAGCGCTCATAGGCTACGGCAGCCACTTACCATCAAGTGGGCCGTATGCTTGTTTGCCAACTTCTAACATAAAAAAAAAAAAAAAAATTTACCAAATAGTTTAATGAATTGATAGCTGCCACTTTTATGGTTGCTTAAAATACGTATACTTAAATTTTTTGAATTGTATTGCTGCGGATGATTAATGATGAATTAGCTGCCGTAAATTTCCACTTTCCACGTTAAGCTGTCGGTCCCAGTTGTTATCACATAGCATCTTAAGTAAATTGCTCTAAACCAATGGTTGGCCCTTATGATTACAAAGTTCAGATGACAATGGTTCTGTGTAAAAACTAGTAACCTGTAAGAGTAATAAGCAGACCCTGGGACCCTGGTAAATACTCGTATATTAGGTACCGGGAATAATGCTAGGAAGAAGAAAAACTTTCCACTAAGAAAGCATTCGCGCTTATGATACTCATTACTTATTTATTTATACTATATAATATATAAGCCAAATAACAGTTACTAGTTTATAATTTTTAATTCAGCAAATTACGTACTAATATTAAATTAATTTTAACTTAATTTAAACCTATTTTGACTAAATTGTTCCTCATAATTCTCTTTTAATGTTGCATATAAAAATATTTATTAAAATATTTTATAGCGGGAACTGTGTTATTAGCTGTTTGCTCGTCTTTAATGAAAATCTCGTTCAATCTGGCTGTCGTCGGTGTACGAGTATTAGCATAATGCCGTGCCCGGGAGCGACCGCTATCGAGCCGCGTTGATCGCTCCTACTAACGACGAAAGACGTTTACTACGAATAATTTATGATTTATAAATTCTGTATTAATACAATTTTACTTATGTTGTTTTTTATTACTAATACCAAACTATTTATATTATAAACAATAAACAACTGACCTAATATAGACGCACAGAAACACAAATTATATTTTAACAGTGAAAAATATCTCAGTTTTCGTAGGCCACGCAAATCCAACACCACTCCTCCAGGTTATCCTTAGTAATGAATTACGAAGTTCCTTGACAATGCCAGGGCGCAGTGGCACCGAAAAAATATCCAAAATAAGATTAAAACTACAGACACAGATATAAAGCAGATTTCTGTTTAATAATATTAAGTCAAAAGTCGCTCAACTCTGCTTCAAAAATATAACTAATATAGCAAAAAACTACGAAAGCCATTATACATTTGGTCGGATGAGGGGAAGGGCTGAAGGCCCAAACACTACCCCTTCCCTTCCTCGTTCCTCACTATTCTTAACATTTATATAAATCATAAGAATTGAACTCTTCTTGAACAAAGATAAAATAAATAATAAATAATAAACGTTGCGACGGCCCTCATTACGATAGTAATATCCTGTGTCGGGGTCCGGAAACATTCACAATGACAAGGACAAATACACGCAGACCGGAAAATATGCTTGCATTGTCAATTCAAACATATTATGCTCCGAGCGGGAATCGAACCCGCGACCTGTGGCGTTTAAGGCAGGTTTGCTACCGCTGCGCCACAACGTCGTCTTAAAATGATCTTAAAGTGTTGTTTACTAGACTTGTATCCGACAGTAATAAGTCTTAATTTTTATTTCTGCTGTTGTTATCTTCACTGTTTCTTAGTTCTAAAAGAAGACTTCTTATTTACATAATTGTCTTATTTACAGAATGCAACAGACTTTCGTTGAGAATGTAAACTTTTTAATTTAATGATAGCTACTTTACATTCAAGTCTGTAATGAGATAATACTCTACATGTTTAGTGGAACTTTCTGCTACCATATTTAAAATATTATAACTCAGCAAACTTTTATTCTTGGAAACAATACATATATTTATTTTAAAAAAGGTAAGCTTTCGGCATCCCCAACTTTACCAGCTTTTTTTTTTTTTTTTTCGGAATGTGTATTGCCGTTGGCCCTACTGGCCTTGACAGCGTCACCGGGCGGGGGCCGAGTACTGAGACTCAGCCGTGATAAAGGGACAGCCCTCACGGGGCTCAAATTTGATTCCGTCCTTAGGGTGCCTCCTGCAAAGCCGAACCACGGCTAAGGACGTCATCGGAGATGGAGGCAGCGCTCCGAGCGCATTCTATACTATAGACTCACCCGACGGTGTGAGCGCGACGCGACGTGCGAAACAAAGGACCTCGTCCTCGCCGGCGAAGACTGTGTTGTGTGCGTGTCTGTGCTGTGTAAGGGGCATTTCCTAATGTAATCCTATCGTCAGGATCTTGCAGGACGTGCTTAGGACGCCTTACTTTTGTCGGTTGGTAAACTTTACCAGCTGTATCCTCTCCTGCGGTAGTGAAGTCTTTCGATACCTAATGGCATTGATAGTGAAGATAGACTACAGTTACTGTTTTACATCAGCAAAGACATCCATACCACCATGCACCATAGTGCGCAAACCTTTAGTAGTTTAATATTGTTTTATGGAAATTCTTAATGCTGAACTTTAAAGTTCCTGAAATTGTTTTAAGTAGAATTTTCACATATAATATAAAACAATTTAAAATCACTTTATAATGTTTCATGCTGAATCAATAATTAATAAATTATTTTAGTGCTATTAAAATAGCCAGAATTATATTTTAGAACATATATTTTAATAACTGTTTTTTACAATTATTTTATATTATTTGAATACGATATAAAATGAAAAGCAGAAATTTTTTGTTGAAAACAACGAAAACTTGCCTTTTAACATCCGTACAAATCGAACGGTTCGTTTCGTGTTAAATTAAATCCAACTGTTACTAGTTTCGCTTGGATATTTCACAAAACTCCAACAATTACTCGAAACTTTTAACAAATATTTTTTTCCCATCGCGATACAAATAGGATTTACTGTATCAAAACTAGAAACCAGACCCGAGATGACCCAGTGGAAAAAAACATAAACTTCAATTGAAGGTAATGGGATCAAATCAACGGCAAGTACCTCTGAATTTTAAAATTTGAGTTTGTTTTGCCGGCTTTTCTCAGGTAGAGGCCTAAATATGGAATCGGTAGAATCTGCCCTTCAACAAATAAGTGTAATGCTTTTTACATTGAATAAAAATATTTGGATTTGAATTTGAAAAAAAATGCTTGGTTGGGTTTTCTAACAATTCGTCTCATGGCGAAGAAATCTGCATGTCATGGAAGATATTCTGACACATATAAATGCGCTAATCTAGAATCTAGCATCGTGGTAGATTAAGCGCCTAATCCTTATTCTTTTCAGGAGAGGAAGCAGTGCGACAATTGTTTACTTTACTTTACCGTAGTCTATATTTACAGCAAAAGCGGCAGCAACAAAAATGTATTTGTGAAGAGGGAGGCGGAAGAGTAATAGGGGTTAGAGGGGTGGAAATTCGTCTACGGCGGACAAACGGCGATCTTGCTCATTGAAGTTTTTTTATTTTTTATTTTTTTATGTTAGATGTTGGCAAACAGGCATACGGCCCACCTGATGGTAAGTGGCTGCCGCAGCCTATGAGCGCTTGCAGCACCATTAGTAGGTGCCACTCACGCGTTGCCAACCTCGAGATATTAGTTCTTAAATCTCGTTCGCCCAGTAATTTCACTAGCGTACAATGCCCTTCAAACCGGAACACAGTAGTGCCTAAGCACTACTATTTGGCGGCAGAATATTGGACACTGCGGTGGTACCTACCTAGCCGGCCTCTTGCAACAAAAGACCTACCACCAGTTAAAAAGTTAGTTAGTTTGTGTTGTCTTGATTAGATTTTCTTGATCATAAATTATTATCAAAAAAGTTGACTATTGTACGGGTTTAGTAAATAAAGTTTAAAATTACTTTCTAGTGTCCAAGACACAGATATTATAATAAGCTACATATATAACGAAAACGGAAATGCGCAATTAATCATAGATATTCATTATGATTATAATTTTTGTGATCAGTGAGGTGGTACAAAATTTCATCACAAATTAAAGCTGATATTTTGAATAAAAATGTCCCAATTAGCTCAACGGTGGAAGTGCCGACTGGAGTGGTAACGTAGGAGTTTTGGGTTCTTACCACACGCTAATTTCTTATTTGGAATATAGAAGTATTAGTAACGACTTGACGAAGCATTGCTAATATTTATTTAAAAAATTATAAAAGTACGGACATTGTAACGCTCATACGAAATTTAAAGAGAAAATTAAATGATGATTACGTGGACTATTGAGTTAATTTGCACGTAACTAAAGTACGTAAAGTTTACTGTTTTAATAGGTCTTATTAGAGACAACTACTGTTTTTGTGACCCTTTTACTTTAACGAAATTATTTTAAGTAATTATACACAATATAAAATAAGCACATTTTGCTAAAAGCTGTGTAAACTATTCCTTCAATTTGGATTATCTAGAGAATGTTCAAATTCTCAATATTTTCCTACATATAAAAATTATACTACTTAAAAATGTGTGTGAAATATTTTAGAAATATTAAAACAGTTTTGTTCCCTAGAAATAATAAAACAAGCGTCACTTATAACTAAAAATCAAAAACAGAAACACTACGAGGTCGCCATGCATTTTAATAAAACGGTGACGGTAAAACGTCTCGGTGGAAATTGTTCGACATTGTCCTTGTTAACATAATCATTTTTAGGGTTCCGTAGTCAAATGGCAGAAACGGAACCCTTATTTATATGACAATGGAACGATAGCAAATATTAAACATAGCATTTTAATAATTATGGAATCAATTTTATTCGAAGCAAGAAATAAGAACAATAGTGAATACGACTACATTTTGTATAACTTTTGATGGTTTATCTAGCATTTGGAAATATATTTTGATAGCATAAAATCCAGGTCTTAAATCTATAATACCTTTAAACTACTTCAAAACTTATACATCAATCAAACTTAATCCTTATACGAGACTGAATCTTTTACATCATAACTATATTAAGCCATATGGTTTAATACATATTAGATTGCATCTTTCGAATAAAAAAAGCTGTAGTAGAGTAACAGGCAAAATATATTTAGGGATGATTTGTTCTCATTGTGTTTTTCATTAAAAATAGGGCTTATAAAATATTGTAATATTATTTTTGATCTATAAAGTTTTCTTATGCTGGGAATTAATATAAATAGAAATTAAATTTGATGTGAATCAACGCTAAGCTAAAAATAGGACAACATCCATCGTTTTTGAGCTTCAACGCTCTGAACACCGCCCACGAAACGAGCAAAATACATTTCAGTTTTTAAATAATACTCGTGATAAAAAGATAAGCTGACGATAAATATTTATCCTGAATAGCTACAAGCTAAAAGTAAAAAACAACAATAAAAAATATGTTAAAGTATATATTCAAATGTAGCTGATTCCATGTACAATAAGATAATAAATATTAATTTTTTACTCATGAAATATTTAATAACCTGCACTTTTTTTAACGGAAAGGGCTATATACATATGTGTGTGTGTGTGTGTGTTTTGTGCAAAATTATTTGTCCATTGGCAACTTAATACTGTGTCATAGATGTGGTTGCACCCGCTGAATCAATTATGATGACTTTCGGTAAAGATGGTAATGTGCTACTCTTTGTCACGAAAAATTTCGAAGAAGTTGAAATAGAAGATGAAAGACAATATGCGGAGCTAAATATTACCTACTTGTACCTAGTAGTCATGCAATTAGCCGCTTATATTTATATCATAATTATTGGGTACTGTACTGTGTCAAATTTAAGATAAGCATTGTAATATATATTTATATTCAATATGACTGTATATCGATATCAGTCATAAATCATCTCATATTACAAACAAACGAGCGTGAACCGCAAGAGAATGGTTATAGGACTCTAGTTCTGTCGGTTCAATGTGAAATGGATTTATGATATGCTATCGTGACCGAATTCTGTGTACAAATGTATAATGAAATTCATAATACATTTAGCTTGTTAGAATATTAATTATTTAATTATACAATACCAAGTCAAATATTCACAAAAGAGCTGTTTTATGAACAATTACAATATTTCAATATTAATATTATCCCTTGGTAAAATTTGGTTAATGTATCTGGATTATGTTGCCATTAAACAAAAGTTACCTTTTTAGCTTTTTTGTGTTTATTTTTAATTACCTTACCAACTTATACTTTTTAATTAACATTTTGAAATGTCCGATAAAATGAAATAATATTTGTCCTCAGGCAAAATTAGCAATTCTATTTTAATAAAATGTTACTCAAAGGCGACAAAACTTTACCGAAAATTTGACTTTAAATAATTTATTCGATCCATTAAAATTTTTGCTAGGAGTTTCGTCGCCAAAAATCCCTAAGGGCCAACACCCATTGGAGACACAACATGACAATTTTATGTGATAATTATAAATAAAGCTTAAAACAATGACAACAAATTTCATCGTAATATAATTAAAAATATTAAAATATCTGAAATGTACGTCGAAGAATACAAGGGATCATCCAAATTGAAATATAATATAAACAGAACGAGACTAAAAACGAAATACAGACGACTTGAAAATCTGTTTTCATGCGCTAATCCCTTGTGAAGCGATGAAAAGAAAGGTCGTGGGGTCGTTTAATTTAACGCAAATTTTGTATTAATTCGGAAGGGGAACCCTAAATATCTCTTAAGTGGAGATTATTTAATCACTTTATTAACAAAATTCTGATACTGAAAGACTTTGAAAATACATTGTTTTCATGACACTATTGATTCTTCTTCTTCTTATCGAGTGGTGAGTAGCCAACCTAGTATCAGAGTTGTTCAGGTCGCCCGTAGGCCTCTGACTTGACTTTTCGACTGTTGTAATGATAACAGCCGGGACCGACTTTTTACGTAAGGACACTCAGTTGAAATACCACTATGCGATTACCCATCTAGTTACTGACTGCGCCAAAAGTTGCTCAACCGACCGATCGTTTACCGATCAGTGGGTACACCCAACTATGAGCATCTCTATTGATTATACAAATTAATGATAAGATCTCATAAATAGTATAAAAACAAGAATTACTAAAAAAGCAATAAAGTCACTACAATATACATAATAAAGGAACCCAGCTGACACAGAAATAAGTCATTGTTATAAAAGGATTGTTTTCACTTTAAGGGGCATTTCGTTGCGTCATTTATTGTTGGGTCTGGGCAGTTGTTAGATCCAACGAGGTCGTTACGGTGAAGTTTGTATGAGGGTCGACGCAGGTTGAATTATATTTTCTTTTCATTTCATTGCGGCAAACAAGCATACGGTCCGCCTGATTATAAGCAGTCACCGAAACCTATAAACGATTGCGATACTTCTAGTATTACATGTGCGTTGTCAATCCAAGGGACAGGAGAGGATGAGAGGAGAAAAAAGGAAACAGGTTACAAAGGTACAAAAGACGTAATGCAGTTTTATTTTTACAGAGATTGTTTTAATGTTAAACTGCTTACATAATATTACATTAAAGATGGTACATTAAACTCCTTTATATGTCCAATTCAAACATCCCAAAATTAAAACCGTGGCGAATGGCGACCCGCACTTAAACTAAAATGTAAATTTTAATTTTCCCCTTGTTTTGGGATTATGACGAGACTTTTATTCTTCGTCAAATTATACGCTTTAAAAATATCGTTGCACAGAAATAGAAAATTATTTTGTTAAATAAATTTTGTTAAATAAAATTCATTGTCTTAATTAATAATCAAAATCAAAATCAAAATTATTTAGGATAGGGATATCCTTTGTCGGGGGTCCGGTAACACATACAAGGACAACGACAAATACACCCAGACCGGAAAATTTGGTTGCATGGTCAATACAAACATAATATGCTCCGAGCGGGAATTGAACCTTCAGGGCGTTTAGGCTGGGTTCGCTACCACTGCGCCACAACATCGTCATCATTATAAGGTTAATAAGTTAAGAGAGAGTTAAGAACAGTGTGTTGCATTAATTCATTAATTATTATATTATAGCGATAGAACAGCATAAAATAAAACAAAACCTTTTTAACCGAATTACAAAATAAACAGTGGAATGGGGATGAAAGCTAATTTGCGGTTGAAAATGTATATTCATAGCCGTGCTGGCACTTTAGATTCAGTCCAGTAACGAGGCAAAATATTATTATGGTCAAAATTGGAATTTCAAAATTATTTAAAAGCAAAGCTATGGACTATATAGTAGCACTATATGCTATGAATATACATACCACTACAATTATTGAAACACTAGCATCTGCCGGCGACTTTCTCCGCGTGATTTTATAATTGGCTCCAGGAAGAAATTAATCATTTATAAGTATTAATGCCCCTGACACCGTTGTGGCGTTGTGGGTAGCGTGTCTGCCTTTAGTCTCGACGGTTGCGGGTTCGATTCCCGCTCGGGCAGATGTTTGTTAAATTTCTGTCTCGGTCTGGGAGTTTGTCTGTGGGTCTCCCCACCGTGCCTCGGAGAGCACGTTAAGCTGTCGGTCCAGGTTTTATCACATAACATCTGATAAAAATCGTTAACACTTGATAAGCAAATTGCTCTTATCCAATGAGTTGTTGGTTCGCCCTTAGGGTTGCGGAGGTCAGATGGCAATCGCTCTGTGTAAAAACTAGTAACCCGTCAAATCCGGATAAGAGTAATAAGCAGACCCTGGGTAAAATAAAATACCGGGAATAATGCTAGCACGAATAAGAAGTATTAATGCCCCATAGGACACATCTACACGGAATTTCAATTGAATATAGATGTTTTTTGATCCCACATGTACCTAACATTTTTGTGGGATAAAAAGTATCACATAAATCAAAAGTTCGTGCCTTTCTATACATCTATATTTATACAAATAAATAAAATTGAAGTGTCTGTTCGTAATTCCTAAATAACAGCTTGTCACTAAATGTACATGAAAGTATAATTTAAATATAAATGTTTAAAATGTTTGTCTTCCTGTCTGTCTGTTCCGGCTGAAATTTTCGGCTCAAAAACTTTCACTGGCAAATAGCTAAAGTTATAGCTTCGTCTAAAAGACTTAGGGTTCCGTGCAATAAAAATCGGCGCAACGCGAGTAGAGCCACGGGTGCAGTTAGTATAATATAACTTGCTCAAGCTAAGCAATATAGATGCAGTGAATCCACTAAACAATTAAAATCTTTGAAACTGTATATAAAGCTTAATCTAAATTGTAGCCATTACTCACCAGTAATCTTTAACGATAGTGTTACTACAGAACAATATACTTTAGATATAAAGAGCGCTAACTTTGTTGATAAGACAACTGCAGTCCATTGTGACTTCTTGCGGTACTTAAATATAAGTATTTGATGACTGTAAAGGAGTAAGGAAAAACACGTTTAAATGCTTGGAGTTTGGAGTATTATTGACTGAGAGACGAATGAACTCAGAGTATAATTGAGATATCCGAAGTTTGTATGTTTGTGAGTATGTGTGTGTGTGGTTTCTTTTTATGTTATCTTTTCTAAACTTAGTATGTATATAGCAATAAGATATTACCAATAGAGCCATCATACCTCTGAAATCATATAAAATATGGTGAAATGTAGGTGGTTAGGACCCCATGGTCAGAAAGAGACAAAATATACATATTGACATGGGGACATGGGGATACCGTGAGCAGCCAATCATGGATTTTTTAAAAATTCGGCCTTTGACTTCGTAGTGGCTTCACCCGATTAATTCCCAAAATTAATTGATTTAGAATATTAAAATTTATAAACTACTAGCGTCTGCCTGCGGTTTCACCCGCGTGAATAAGGTTTTGTAATGTGGAAGGAATTGCAATACACCTAATTTTTTTTTTTAAATAACACCAGACCGCAAATGACTCTACTCCACCTGATGGTAAGTGGAAGTGGAGTCGACACGCGAAGGTGGCTAATGTGGTTGCAGAAGGTGAACTGTACTAGCCATCCTCGCCCTGCCTACCCGCAAGGTGCCACGGTCTTCACGCCACGTTTGGTTTGGTTCCCGATACAAACTTTCGACTACTATTTCACACTCTTCACGTTTTTTTTTTCGTGACAAAAAGTAGCCTACTTTTGTGTCCAAAATCCCATCTATTTTAATTTAAGAAAATTGGTATGTAAAAAATTTTTAAGGTATAATAATAGATTGATTAATAATAATAATAAGTCTGGATTCCATAAGACACTTCTTATCTAAATTCAAGTATTGCGGTCCGTTTTTTATTTACACTACGGGAACTCAATAA
This sequence comes from Hestina assimilis, assembly GCA_023373885.1. NCBI lineage: Eukaryota > Metazoa > Arthropoda > Insecta > Lepidoptera > Nymphalidae > Hestina > Hestina assimilis. Next base: position 7,244,883 of record CM041747.1, on the reverse strand, counting down.
TATTTTTCCGGATAAAAAGTATTCAACGTTTTAATCTAGGCGTCCAATCTACATCTGTAGCAAATTCCATCCAAATCCATTCAGCCATTTTTGCGTGACAACATACAAACAAATAGCTATAGCTTTCTCATTTATTATATTAGTAGGATTTAAATAAAATTTATAATTTCCAATTCTTAACAGGTTTCACAATATTTTTTGTTGCATACAAAAAATGAAAAAAATACATGTAACCGTTCTATTCCATAATATAATTATTACACTGTTCTAGCATAAAATATGGCATTTTTAATTCAACGACCAATATGACACAATGTTTTTGATCTGTCTTGATCATTATAAATAGACATCACAATTTACCATTATAGATTTCATTGTAAATAGGCAGTTTAAAAGGTATATTTTTCAAAGACCACCATATCTCCAACATAAAATGAAGATTATCCATGAGAAATATCCTGAAGTTCCCGTTAGAAGAGCGTCGGAATACTTGAACACATTAATAACAGCTCTAAATCAAAATGTCTCTAAGAGGCAGAGCGTTGTGCTCGAATAGTCAATTATAAGAACTGCCATTATTTCATTTCATGTATTTTTCCTGAAGAATTTATAATAATTATTTCAAAGTTAAGATATAAGAGTTATAAACTTACATTTCTAAAATAAAAAAAATTAAGTTTAGAATTGTGCTATATGTTATCAATATAGATGGTTTTTAATAATGCAATAATATGACGTTTAAATTTTATTTATGTTAATGTTAAATTTTAATTGCTGTCGGTCCCGGTTGTTATCTTAACATCTGACAGTAATTGTTAACTCAAGATAGGTAATTTGGTCTTACCCAATGAGTTACTGGATCACCCTCAGGGTTGTGGAGGTCAGATAACAATCGCTCTGTGTAAAAACTAGTAAACTGTCAAATCCGGTTAAGAGTAATAAGCAGACCCTGGGATAAAATACCGGAATTAAAGCTAGGAAGAAGAAGAAGTTAAATTGTATATAATACCTACACGTACTGAAAATATTGTTTTAACAACCGATTAACATAAAATATTAATCATCATCATCATTATCACATCAGCCGAAAGACGTTCACTGCTGGACATAGGCCTCCCCCAAAGAATGCCACAATGACAGGTCCTGCGCCACCCGCATCCTGCTGACCCCCGCTACCTTTTACCAGGTCATCAGTTCACCTTTTGAGCTATATCCACGCTACATTAATTTAATTTAACCCATGACGATATCATAACCAATCAGTAGCAGTACCTAATTCCTACAATAATTTTAAAAACCTAATATGAAAAAGAGATATTTAACGGTGATCTATGGAAACATCGTAATTCAACGAGCTTATCTCCATTGATCAACTAGGATAATGTATTTCGCGTTAGCTCACCTTTTTGAAATAATTCACAAGAAATTATCTTTTATGGTATAAATGATCGTTCAATCCGAAACTGGCACGTGGCCAAACTCGCATATAACTTATAACTTCTGACATAACATTATATCTAAATTCAAATTTTAGTAATGTGTAAAAAAATATAACAGGTATGATAAGGTTCAAAAAATTTCGTTTTCCAATTATAATATAAACCTGGCACATGATTTACTGGCTGCAAGAAACGATAGGAAAACTATTAAATAATAATAAATAAACGCTACACACTCAACGGCCTCCATTAGGTCGTATCGTGTGTCGGGAGTCCGGAAACATACACAAAGACAAAGGCAGGTCCGCTACCGCTGCGCCACAACGTCGTCATATTATTCTGGTAATCGCTGAAAGTAGGGATCAAATGAAATATACAAATCTCTACTTAGTATAAAACAAAGGCCGTTTCTGCGTCAGTCTCTATTTCCGCTGTCATCCTACACCTGAAATCGAAAATGTAATCATTTTTAATGCGTGATTTTACTATTTCAAACAAAAATACTACTGATTATAACACAAAAAAACTTGATGGCCATAACTGCCAAGTTGTTGATCAAATCATCGTAAAAATTATGTGGGACGAATACGGCCTTATCTGAAGATCTTGAAACTCAGTTCACAAGCGAAAAATTTTTGATAGGCTTAACATGAAACAATAATGGTCACATAAATGATTTTATCTAGACATTCTGCTAATAGTTATGATACAATCTTTAAATTGTGTTTACCGTATACTGGATAGCGAATTTATCCCTTTGATATTGGAATAAAAATAAAGACGGTATTCCTATCGATTCTAGGTATCTTAAGGTTATGGAACTTTCTTAAACCAAATCCAAATATGGATATCTTTAAGATGGTTTTCTTCAATATAAATAAAGAATGGTTTAGCGACTCTGAGAAAATCTAGGGCTAGTCTGCAATTCCAATGAAATGAAATAAGTTAATGAAATCCTTTGACTGAGCTAGCTTTGATTTCGGAAAAACTCTTTGTGTTCTTATTTTTTTACATAAATAATTTAAGAACAAATTCCTTCCTTCAACTACAGAACTTTATTTAGTCGCTGGGCCCCTAAATATATTTACCAAACAGCAATGCCTTTTCCCGCAAGTGGGTCTAATGAATTGTAGTTAATAAAAAGTTAAAAACACAACATTCGTGAAAATTTTGGAATTTTGGAATTGTTGATTACGATCATCATTTAATTGATACTTCTCTTTGATTATTTTGTTTTAAATTCCTTGTTTACTACACACTTAAACGTAACTAAATTTTTAAGAGGACTATCCTTGATGGGAAGCGTATCTAATTATTATCGAAGTCGCTTTACAATCAGAGAAAATACCGCAGGAAACAAAAGTCACTTTGAGAGCACTTTAATGAGCTAGGGTTCGCTTAATACCGTCACAGATAATTTAAGTTTCCCTTTTGTTAAAGTATCATTTCCTCGTGACAATATTGAAATATGGCTTAAAGAAAGTAAAAGTTTCAGAAATCATTCTATTATTCCTAACTTATAAGTCATTTTTTTTTAATAAATCAACGCTACACACTCAACGGTCCCCATTAGGACAGTGATATCCTGTGTCGGGGGTCCGGAAACATTCGCAATGACAAGGACAAAGACACCCAGACCGGAAAACATGCCTGTATGGTCAATACAATCACCTGCACCGAGCGGGAATGGAACTCGCGACCTGTGGTTCGCTACCGCTGCGCCCCAACGTCGTCAATATATGTTTTAAAAATCATTGCTAAATTATTGAATGCTAATTTATCATCGAACTAGTATCTTCAATTTGGAGGATTTATCAAAACAGTTATCGGTTTAGATCTCCGGCAATCTTACGCATCCAACGAAATATCATACTGTAGATACGGCAAAGCCCCACTACTTATTAATTATGTAAAACTATTTTTAAAGTCAGACTGATCTTCAAAATTGGAACTTTAGTTGATACTAAAGTTCCAGTTTTCCAAAATAAATATAAGAGCTGTTATTTAAATCCCCACACATAAAAATCCAACGATAACATTTTACACAACGATAATACCCTTAAATATTTTCGAACAAATAATACCTTAGACAAATTTGGTCCTACGATATTTGTATAAAAACATCCTAAGTCAAAGAGGATTTACGATACAACTCTTTAATCTAAAACGGATCACTTCGAAGAAAAACATTTAAAATCTTGAAAAAAAAGGTTAAAGACTATTTCTACAAAATCTCTTCCGTTACATTTTGTCGCATTTATTCAATTAAAGCATTGCAATAACTTTGAAATTATGTCATTATAACCTGAAATATACTTATGTGTTGGAGATATTTACAAGTTCTTTACTCTTGCTATATATAAAATAACGTACTCCATTAAAAAGTTTTTATGATATAAATTTTACCTTTAAACTCCGATGAAGCTTAGAGGGTGGAATAAGTAACATTTTCCGGCCCAACGAAGACAATTACGATAAAAGCACGCACATTACACTTTACAGATAACAATTCAGCCGTCGATTCGCAAAATACACTATATACACAGATTTAAGAGTATATTGCAATTGATATAAAACAATTGTCTGTAGCAAGTTTTGTAATATTATGATTATGAAGACATGTGGATTGGGGACAGAAGTTTGGGCCTTTTTTTAATGTTATAAGTTGGCAAACAAGCATGCGGCCCACCAGATGGTAAGTGGGCACCGTAGCCTATGAGCGCTTGTAGCACCATGACCAGGTGCCACTCACGCGATGTCATGTGTGGTGTGTTTGTGCCGGAAAACATGCCTGTTTGTATTGACCATACGAGTTTTTGTATTGACCATATAATATAAACATCTTCTCCGAGCCGAAATCGAACCCGCGACTTGAGGCGCTTAAAGCCACCACCGCTGCGTCTTAGTTGGAATTGACTTACAAAAAGTCTGAAACAATTATTTTTAGAACATTGTGCGTCTATTTGCTTGTACGATAACTTTCGAATGGATTCCCTTACCTAACAAGCTTGTTATTGTTAATAATAAAAGCGTAAAGATTTAACGACGATAATGATTATAGCGGTAATAACAATATCAACAAATCTCAAATATCACAAATACTAATCATTTCACATAAAATGAAACTCACACAAGCGAAATAATTATGGCATTGCAACACAATACAAATCCTACGAAGGAAGGTCGGTTATTACATGCTATTTATTTTGTTAATGCGATGGAGGAACCTTATATGTCATAATTATATATACTATTATAACATATTAAATATGGAAACAGCCTCAGGGGATTTGAAGACCGCTGTGGCGTGCTGGTCTGCCAAGCCTGCTTTGAGCCTCGGCGCTCGCAGGTTCTATTCTCGCTCGGAACAGATGATTGAAAATATCTATTTCAGTCTGGGTGTTTGTCTGATCCGTTAGCACTGGAGAGTACTTAAGCTATCATTCCCGGCTGTTATTATAACGTCTGATAATAATCGTTAAATATTAATAGGTAATTTTATTTGTAAAAACTACTAACGCCTCATACGAGGATAAGAGTATAAGCAGACCCTGGGTAAATACCGGGAATAATGTTAGGAGGAAGAAGAAACCTTGGGTAGTGCTAAACTAAGATTTTGAGCGTTGGTCGTTTCGGCATACGCTTTTACACGCGCGCTTTATTTCAAAAAGCCAAACGCCAGTACACGTGGTTTTTCCAGCGTATACTCTGACCGGTTGTGGCGACTTTCAGTTGATGAATTATGTATATTCGTATAACTCTTTTAATATAAATTGAACCATGCGCAGTAACACATTTTTGGGTCTCAACCGATGCGATATGAAGGAGGCCGCGTAACTATAGCAACATGATGAAAAATGTTCATTAACAATTTTTTTTTATATACCTTTTTCCTACACAATTTATTTGTTTTATTCTATTTAAGTAATTAATAACAGTAATGAATAAATAATTAATTGAATTTAGAAGAAACAATAACTATATTATAAACTTAATTTCGTTTTCCCACTTCATAAAAAATCCATTTAAATAAGACGAAATCAATATTTTAGTCGACCATTTTTGTCCATGATTGTACCTGCACAGAAGCGGCCATTTTGGTTCATTTTAAATTGAAAGAACTATACGAGTTGCGCATATGGAAAAGGCGCGTGAAACACACCTATACTCGATTCAAAAAAGGAGCTTGGGTGCTCGTATACAACGTTAGTTAGAAACCGCCCTTGAATACCGATAGTTACGGTGGTTAAATAATGTACTAAGGAACGTATTAGTTAAAATGTATTTTTTTTCTTTACCAATCAGGTCCATGTGGTGCCAAGAACGCTACCAGTATTAAGCCAACCAATGCCAATTTGATTCGATTCGAAACCATGTCACCTCTCACTTACTCGGAATCGAAGTGATGGGAAGTTGTGTGTGTAGCGCTTATTTTATTTTTACAATTTTAACCAGTTTATATAGAACCAATATTTCATTGTATTTTTTAATTATCTAAGTAACAGAAAGTATACCAAAGTATTTCAACAAGGGTTCTTTAAAATAACGAATACTTTTGTACCTTACAAAACCGTACTTTCTTGTAACAAACCGATATTAGACGTGTCTTCGAATTGAAAATACTGAACTGAGTTCAAACAAATATTTGTAAAGGCGAAAGAGATTTGTTTCAAACGAAAGGTAAACTATTGCTGGCATTCACAATTTCACAGCTTCAATTCGAACCTATATTGTTGAGAGCGATTTTCAAACTTCGTCCAATACTTTCGTCAAAGTCCAATACTATGATGTGGTAGTATTTTATACAAGTGAATATTCTGATTTTTATGACGTTTTACAGCCTAATGACAAAAATTAAACCCTTATATTAATACGTCCTGAGTTTTTTAGGAAACTTACAGATTTTATTTTTTATTCATGATCTTCTATTTTGTACAGTTTCATGCAAAAATACATTTATACTTAAAATACAAAATCGTTTAAAAATTAAATTAAATACAAGCCAAATGAATGTTGGACAACGCACATTAAAGGGTTCCATTGCTTTATTAGAAAAACCTTATGAAAAAAAATATTCTATAACAAAACCTTAAACGTAAACATTTGTGCAGGTAATGTTTATATTATTATTTTAAATAATTTTAAGCTCGTACCAAATTTCAGAAAAAAAAAAAAAATTAAAAAACAATTGTACTTGTTGAGAACAACCAAAGTTTTGTCGTTTTGCATTACAACGAGGCAGACCGGTCCGTTCCGTGTAAAATTTTATTAAATCCAACTGCTACTAATTTCATTTGGAGACATATTTCAGAAAACTTCAGCAATTACGAAATTTTAAACTAAATTTTTACTCCGACAACGCGAAACAGACACAGACAGAACAGATTTATCTTGTTTATGAGAATGATACAACCGTGTAGAAGCTATTCCACGAATTAAAATTGAGAGTTAAGTTTATGTATTTTTTTTTATATTTTAAAACAAATTCATAATTACAGTACAGCCTTGTTTTCTGCATAAAAGCAAGAAGCAGTTTGGCTCGACCGAGAAGTACTACTCTGCAACAGAATATCAACAAGAAGTCAATGTAAGGAAGGGTTTTGCGTTCGATATGTGAGAGCGCTGGAGGCCCAAACTGCTATCTCTTCTTGTCTTTCCTTTTATGTCCCTTCTCAGTCTTGGGTTGGCAACACGATTGTTATACAATTGGTTTTGCACGCGTCTATAGGCTATGGTAACCACACAACATTAGGCGGGCCGTACCCTTGTTTGCCACCTTTGTGGTATAAATAAAAATTATTTATATTAATCAATGTGATTAGATTAATTATTAGTAAATTTGGTTAGTATTAAATTGTAAAGATGTTGTAATATTGGTTGTAAATAAAAATAAGTTATCTGAAGATTATACTATTTTAAAGCCATTAAATTCCATAATACAGTAATAGTCTATAGTTAATAGTAATAGAAAACAAAAAAATACCCTTGACAGAACTCCACTTATTAACTTTTACTGTCATAAATTATCGACACAAAAATAAAACTGTCTTGTTTCTACGTAAAAATAACAGTAATAACGATTTATCGGGGAAATGATGATAACATTATTGCCACTATTCCACGTGGACACGACTAATTGTATATTAATAATTATTAGCTCTTTGAAACTGCCCATTAATTAAAATGACCGCTTTGAATATAACAGCAAAGGTAATAATAGCAATGGGTTTGACTTTGAATTCTCAATTTGAATGTAAAATTTATATTGACGACGTTGTGGCGCAGCGGTAGCGAACCTGCCTTAAACGCCACAGGTCGCGGGTTCGATTCCCGCTCGGAGCATAATATGTTGTATTGACTATGCAAGCATATTTTCCGGTCTGGGTGTATTTGTCCTTGTCATTGTGAATGTTTCCGGACCCCGACACAGGATATTACTATCCTAATGGGGGCCGTTGAGTGTGCAGCGTTTATTTATTTATTTATTTATTAAATATTTAACTGCATTTCATTATTTTCTAAAATTAGTTCATTTACATTCATAACTATGAATGTATGGAAAACTTTCGTAGTACCAAAAATAAAAAAGACATTAACAGAAACAATAGAACAAAATTTAGGAAAAATTTCCTTTGAGGCTTTGATACTTTTTCTGATCGTTTTACAATAAAATGTCATCAGAGCATTATTAATAATCTTATATTTTGAACTCGTTAAAACGTCAAATTAAGGAATCAATCACGGTGGTAATATCTTTTCTTTCATTACCCTAAATGTTTCCAGAATTTTTCCGATAATTTAATATACAGACTTGTCTAGAAAATAAATTGAACCAAATCTTGAGATTATTAAAGTCAGACAGTATTCACGCCCACGAAGGAACATGCATAAACTACTAAGTAATTTAATTTCGTTAAGACTTTAGTGAAAACTAATAAAGCCACATCAATTAATTAGCTCTTCTATTTCCTTTTAGGGAAAAGTCCTGTAAAAAGTATAAGTGTTAATATGGTTTATTTTATCATTAAGCAATTTGCTTGTGGATTCGCTTGTTCAAAGTTGTGTGAAAAAAAACACCAAATATTGCCGTGAGTCTTCAACCTTTAACCATAAAACTAACCTAATTTTAGTACGATGCTCCCAGATATTCTCTCGGAGAAAAATCGTTATTGATCTTATCCTTCGAAAAGCCGCAGTTAGAGTCCGTCACGTCGTAAACAACTGCTGAGTATTTGAGGCGAAAATTTACTGGACAAGTTGATTGCAGGCTTTTACCTGCCTGCTTTTAATTTTTTAAGTATTAGTGTATTTTACTACAAAAAATACCTGCTTTAATATAATAAAGGGGTATTAATACGGGGTTACCTACGAATACCTACAAGACACTTACTGACGTTTATACTGAAAGTATCCATTGAAATTAAACCTTTGAATAATATTGAGAATACAATTGTCGAGCCATACGAGAAAATATTTTTATGTGAGCAACATGTCTGACGACAAAGTATTAGCTGCAGCTATCTTACAAATATAGCTCAATATAATATAAGATTGCTCAATATTTTATTCAGTCACTGTACAATCTTTCAATAATAGCCTCATACGTTCAATAATATTGTGCAATTTTCAGTACCGACTAATATTATTGAAGGTGTAAGGGCACCTAAAATGGCAAATCTTTAAGTGTCTTTATAGCTTCATTTATTGAGCAAATAACGCGTCGCGCGAAAAAAATATATTTCATAAAGTTTTAGAAAAATCGCTTAAATACAAATCAATTATGCTCCATATTTGTTTGCTGTTTTCCGCCGTTTGTTATTCGTATTGCGAGTAAAATAAATGGCCTATATATTTCAGTGCCGTTATTTAAGAGTTCGAGTTTACAACAGGCCGTCAAATTAACATCGCAACTAAAGTATATTTAGTATATTTTTGAAACAAACTTTCAGAATTGTTCTATAAAACAGATTATTTTAATGCGTAATTTTCTGTGTGTAATTTTTCCATGACATGCTATCGTTTTATATACTTACCTTAAAACTACCAAAATGTTAAAAAAATGATTTTCTGTAACTTTCAGAATGGAGTTATTTGTTATGACTTTTGTTTCATAATCTTTTAATTTTAAAGGAAAAGATTTTTTTTTATGTTTCTTTTTTTTTGTTAATTATGTACAAATAATTTTTTTCTTCATTAACTTAGAATTAAGGAGATATAACTACATAACAATCCGTGAAATAAATAATACAATACCTTCAACATATTTTAATTCATTGCTTATGAAAGTATCTTAGCACGTACCCAGTTCAAAAGTATGACACTATCTTCTACACTAAAATATTATCATTTATTTATTTTTAATATCGGGTTTATAACAAACATTTTAATTTATTTTTCCAATTATTTCAACACGTACGGAGGAAATTGTAAAGTACAGCAGTACACTAGAATTCGTATCAGCATCTTCTTGGATATCGCTCCCAAGGCGCCCCTCCTTAAGTTATGTATTCGATTCCCTGTCTTGATAAATAATATAATAATAATATAATAAACGCTACACACTCAACGGCCCCCATTAGGATAGTAATATCCTGTGTCGGGGGTACGGAAACATTCACAATGACACGGACAAATACACCCAGACCGGAAAATATGCTTGCATGGTCAATACAAACATATTATGCTCGAGCGGGAATCGAACCCGCGACCTGTGGCGTTTAAGGCAGGTTTGCTACCGCTGCGCCACAACGTCGTCAAAAAAAGCATCAAACAATAAAATAAAGCATCAAACAATAAAATAGCAGTCTAGTCTGAAAATATATTTCTTATATTTCTACAATTTATTTAACAAATTGCTATCATCAGTTAATGAAGCATACATTATTGTGCAAGAAGCTTATAAATTCCATGACGTTGTGGCGCAGCGGTAGCGAACCTGCCTTAAACGCCACTGGTCGCGGGTTCGATTCCCGCTCGGAGCAACATATGTTTGGATTTACCATGCAAGCATATTTTCCGGTCTCGGTCTATTTGTCCCTGTCCTTGTATGTGTTTCCGGACCCCCGACACAAGATATAACAACCCTAATGGGGACCGTTGAGTGTGTAGCATTTATTTTAAAAAAAAAAATCTTTTACAAAATTTTGGTTATTAGCATCAACACATCACACAGTACAAGAGTAGTAAATAAATATGAAAGGTAAATGTTCTAGAAGTTTCTAGAATATAAATAAAACATAACTTTTATTTTAAAGTATCGTCGATGTGGAATACTTAAGCAGACACGATACTACGAAGAAAACCCAATTATTTTAATATCATATAACGTATAAAGAATGCTAAAATAGCAAGAGTACTGAAAAAGTATTTATATTTCATATAGTTTTCTGAAATATTCTAATATGATGTCTCGTTTCTACTTCAAAGTTCAGTGACTGAGTGGGAATACACGACGTAGCTCTCTATCAAATTACAACTGTAGATATTAATCAAATAATAAGTATATTTGTAACGCTTCAATAATAATTTAAACATCCAATATCTTAAGGATACGATGGACCGATGAAAAGTATTGTATATATCCGCGACTTATCCAAACCAATGAAAAGACAATAAATCGAAGCACGTTTTGTGGCGTAACTACACGTTTAGGTAGAGAAAGCATATGTCTAAATGTGCACATATAACTGTAAGAAGGATAGCGATGTACATATAAATTAAAATGTTGTTGTTGTGTTGGTATGTTCCCTCCTTCGTATAATCTAGCCTCCTTCAAACGAGGCGTGAAGAGGCATCTTGCGGGTAGGGATAACCTCTGTCACAACAGAGATTATTCCACCAGTGCAATCAGTCACACTGGTGGTAGGTCTTTTGTTGCAAGAGGCCGGCTAGGTAGGTACCACCGCAGTGTCCAATATTCTGTTGCCAAATAGTAGTGCTTAGGCACTACTGTGTTCCGGTTTGAAGGGCATTGTACGCTAGTGAAATTACTGGGCGAACGAGATTTAAGAACTAATATCTCGAGGTTGGCAACGCGTGAGTGGCACCTACTAATGGTGCTGCAAGCGCTCATAGGCTGCGGCAGCCACTTACCATCAGGTGGGCCGTATGCTTGTTTGCCAACTTCTAACATAAAAAAAAAAAAAAGGCACGGCAACGGTGGCTGACGCAGTTGTCTTCTCAACTGTATTAACCGCCTTCGCGTCTGTACTTTACTACCACTTACCATCAAGTGGAGTAGAGTCATTTGCTTCCGTATCAAATAAAAACAAGTTTAATGTAAATAAATATAAAAGTCAAGTTATTCCTAAATATATGTTTTATGAGGATCTTTCATAACAAAATAAACAACAAAGTCACGTTGCATTTTAATATTAAAACCGTGGAATGAAAATTCGCAACGAAAATGGGTGGACATTTCCCCAGCTCGTAAACATCGTCTTACATTCTCAATTCTGCTATAGAACAATGGCGAGTATATCCATCCATCATATCTCGTATCAAATAACTACTCGTGATATAAAATAGAGTGACTACAATATTTTACGTATTTCATAATAATATCTGTCTAGTTTTGCTAAATGCTTCGCGTTTTTATGGCAACAAAAATACTGACTTACAACGAAAAATAAAAAGCAAAGAATAAATATTTACTAAAACAGAAGTGGGTGTTATATAAAACATCGGCACAAAAGGTATATTTGTTGCTTTCTAAAGACTTTTTACTTCACTTTTAAGTTTGGAAAAATTGTTCGGAAACATATTAAAGTACTTAATCGTATCGCAAAACGTGACATATTTGTTAGTATTGAGTAGCTCCACCTTTTTTTAAAAAAAAAAAATTTTCTAAATAACGCTGGAGGGCAAATGACTCTACTCCACCTGATGGTAAGTGGAAGTAGAGTTCACACGCGAAGGTGGCTAACATGGTTGCAGAAGGCGAACTGTACTAGCCATCCTCGCCCTGCCTACCCGCAAGGTGCCTCTTCACGCCTCGTTTGAAGGACCCCAGGTTGTAAGAATGAGGGAACACGTGTGCCAGTAAAGAAATGATGATTTTCCACAGCAAATGATGATTTTTCACAGCAAATGCACATACAGTGGCAAGGTTAATGGCTTTGTTACCTACGATAAGGCAAAAGCGGAGGAAGTAAATTGAATAAGAAAATAAAGGTCACATGGAGAGTTTGAACTTCTGGAACTGAAATTCTTCAAATTAAAAACCAATATATGACGACGTTGTGGCGCAGCGGTAGCGAACCTGCCTTAAACGCCACAGGTCGCGGGTTCGATTCCCGCTCCGAGCATAATATGTTTGTATTGCCCACGCAAGCATATTTTCCGGTCTGGATGTATTTTTCCTTGTCATTGTGAATGTTTCCGGACCCCCGAAACAGGATATTACTATCCTAATGGGGGCCGTTGAGTGTGCAGCGTTTATAATAGCACTAATTAATTTCTATTTGATATGAGCCGTTTAATTTGTTTAGTTATTTACAGTTAATTTAACTTTTAAAAAGTAAGCAATTTTATGTTGCTAATATAAAGTTTTCGCTTCCAATAAACTCTCTTTCTTAATCGTTTGCTTATTTATTTGTCTCAAAATGAAAGATTTTAACATTTTAAAAACTGAAATAAAACCTTTGGGACGTGAAACTTTGGCCTTAAACACTGGACATTTTTTATCTACTCTAGACGTCTTGCGATTCGCCATAAAAATTTCAGTAATAAAATGCAGACTAAAAATATATTAATTTTTTCTCTCCTCCCATTAGCATAATCTTTATTATTATTTACTCAAATAATAATTTATGTTACCTCCAAAAAGGTTAAATCGTCTTATAGAATTAGCGTATTAAGGTATGTACGTTACGTTGGATATATTAGATTTTGATATTGTACCATCAAACACTCGTTAAGGTAGCAGCGTTCGTAAATCAGTTCATGAGTCGACACTTCTCGTGATGGACGAGGGGTACTTGAAAGTATAAGAAGGCCCCCAGTCAATACGTGACTTCACCTTCGTCACAGTCATTCTTCTTCCTAACATTTCTCCAGGTATTTGGCCCAGGTTCTGCTTCTTCTTATCGATGGGTTAGTGGTCAACCTAGTGTCAGAGTTGTTCAGGTCGCCCGTAGGCCTCTGACTTGACTTATCGACTGTTGTCTAATTGTCAACAGCCGGGACCGACTTTTTACGTGCCCACCGAAGCACGGAGACGCTCGGTTGAAATACCACTATGCGATCACCCATCTAGGGACTGACCGCGCCTAAAGTTGCTTAACCTACCGATCGTTTACCGATCAGTGGGTGCACTCGACTATGAGCGTCTCAAAGCTTAGGTTCTGCTTATTAGTCTTATCCGGATTTGGCGGGTTACCGCAGCGCCAAGAGCGAGCCAATAACTCATTGGATTAGAGGAATTTCCTATCAAGAGTTAACGATTATTTATTATCAGATGTTATGATAACAACCGGGACCGGCTTAACGTGCTCTCCAAGGCACGGTGGAGAGATCCACAAGAACAAAGATAAATATAAATGTCTGCCTAATGCAGGAACCCGCAACCGTTGAGACCAAAGGTAGACTCGCTAGCAACTCGCTACAACGGCTGTGAACGGTTTTCGTCACACTCATTATACTACATTAAAGCAATTAAGATACCGCAAGACGTTCTTGCGTCTAATTATTATATGTCTGTTGTCAAAGAAGATTATTTCTAGAGTAAAATAATATATGAATTTGTTACATAAAAAAGTAGGTAAGAGGTCTTATCGCTAATTAAGTACTTCTCCTTAACTTTAGAGACATAAGCAAAAGAAATGTAGGCAGTGCTTATAAGGTATAATTATACATAAAATATATACTCATTATATTTTTAGTAATATTTTATAATAATAAAAATTAATTAGTAACAATTTTAAGTAATAGTAAAAAATGAATTTCATAAGAATAACGTTTTTATGTGTTTTAATAAAATTCAAATGATCAATATTCACCTATACAAAATTATATTTATTAAAGCGCGCAATCCACAACTTTTTATATATACTTATAAAATTTTGGGTATGCATAATGCAATTCTGTCGATTTTTATTTTTACAATAAAATTTTGTAACGATTTTCACAATATGTATATCTGATAATCGTTAAAATATTCTTCGTATTACGACCATACTTGATCCTCTTAGATTTGTGGATAGCTAAATGACGTCATCGATAAAACTATCGATTATGTAATATAATGATATGAAGGTCCTTTTTCCTGACCTAGATCAGGGCGTCGCGTCACAGTCTAGCACCAATGTCTGACCTATTTCGGACAAATAAAATAGAGCAGCCGTCTATCTTATTATCTAAATTAATTTGACTAACTAAATTAATTTATTAACTAAATTAATTTATTAACTTTTTATAAAATTATTTTAATAAAGAGTTTCGTATTAAATATCCAAATTTAATTTTCATACTATAATTTAATATCCATTAATAAGCTTTTCTTCATCATTTTATACATAATAGCTGTGTTTGCGGCTTCTCGGTCTTTATTGCTCGACTTTAAATCGTATTGTGATGTTATCTAGCCTATAGCCTTCCTCAAGAAATGTGCTATGAAATGCAAAAAGATTTTTTTAAATCCGATCAGTAGTTACAAAGAACAAACAAACTCCTCATCTTTATAATATTGGTATAGATAGATATAATATACTTGGTCATTAAAATCTTCTGTCTGCAACTATAATAGTTCTCTATTCAAAGCAAGACGTTTACAAGACGTTTGTTGTGTTATTTCAATGTAGTCTCATGTAAGATGAGAACGTGATGGGAATTAATTGCGCATGGCTCCTTGTGACATTATGGGTATATGTCTCCTAACAAACCTAATCTAGGCCATTGTTTTGTTTGACGACGTTGTGGCGCAGCTGTAGCGAACCTGCCTTTAACGCCACAGGTCGCAGCATATGTTTGTATTGACCATACAGGCATGTTTCCCGGTCTGGGTGTATTTGTCCTTGACATTGTGTATATTTCCGGACCCCGTCACAGGATATAACTATACTAATGGAATAATTGTATAGCGTTTATTATAGATCTTCTAACCAGAAATATCCTTGTATATTACAGATTAGCTTAGACCATTTATCAACAGGACATGCCATAAGTGATAGTTTACTAACAAATATTTCATCCATTTGTTGGGGGAGGTGAGGTAACCACTACATTGAATTCTTGCACACAACCTCAAAAATATTTTGTGTCATTATAAACGCACACTTTTAGAAAACTATAACACATGTCAAATACACCCACACTAATTAGCAAAATACATCAACATAACCGATTTTACGAGTGTAAGATAGAAAAAGTAATAGGGAAACACCACTGTCGATAGTCTGTATCGACAATTTTATTTCTTATATTATTTTCATAGGAGCTACAAAAGTACCGATTGAACGTCATGTAAGTGATTTCATATAAATTAAAATGAAACAAAACTAAAGTGAAAAATATATTCATAAATATTTACAATTACAAAAAAATATTTATTTTTATAACTAATATACAGAATAATAATATAAACAGGCTAATCTAACAGGACCTAGATTTCTTTGCTGTTAAATAGTCTAAGCAGATTATGTAGTAACGCTATGTTAAACAATCCACAAGTTAAGGAAAACCAAGCGCTCTAAGTAAATAACCATAGATGTTTCATGTTCATAATTCATAAAATGAAAAGCCGAGAGGGCCAAACCGATGAAACCCGTAGACTATAACAAATTCACGGGTTCGAATCTGGGGAAGCACCTATGGGTTTTATATTGTTTTACGAATTTATCTGGTATCTGTTTGACACTGAGTTACTTTCGCATTTATCATATTATTTTAGTGCGGATACACTACGGTATGGTACGGATACGGATACGGATACATTTTTTTATTATTATATTACAGTTTCATTTACTCTGAAATATAAAAGTATTAAATAAAGAAAATAATAGAAATGAGCTTATACATTTTTCTATTATAACAGTAAGTTTTAGATTCCATAACAATCTAAATAAAATAAATTTAAATTACACATTCGACATAGGCCATGGAAATAATAGCACAGTTTACTCTCTAATCTTGCTATTAATCTGTCAGCAATATTACCACTAAATCATATCACATTGGCAAACAAATTATCAGTAACCGCAGGAAATCGGCTATAAACTAAAATTCAACTTCAAATAGCTCAATGTGAAAATTTGTTTGTGTGCCAATATGTTATAATGTTTTCAAATCATAATGGATAGGATAAAAAAATATGTATTTAAGCTTCTGAGAATCCACAAATTAATTAAAGCTAAATGAACATTAGGAATTACTAATTACAATGTTTTGTGTAGAGCTACTACTACAAAACTTTTCAGTAGCAGAAAATGCTTATTGATTTTAGAATGATTTTGCTAAAAAAACTAGTATGATACAGAATATCGATAGAAAAATGTGACTTATGGTCGGTCAAGTCTCTTCATTCCTTTTTTTCCCATTATTTTTCTCATAGCTGCCACCTTATTGATAGGTGAGCATAGATTAGGGTAATTCCTTGGATGGTTTAGTCACCTCCACGTGGTGCACCCCGAGTAATGGGGTCCCGGGAACGGCTGAGTAGTGACTCGACGGGTAGACGCGAGGTGTTTAGCGTCAGATCGGTCTCGGATGGTTTTGCCACATTTGTCGCTCCTGATACTTCTTGATTAACAAAGTGGACCTGAGGGCAAGTGGCGTATCTCAGTGGGAAGCCGGGAAAGAAAACCTCGTAAAAAATTGCCCTTTTATAAATAGTGCTTGCCCTAGGGCTATTGGCTTGCAGGGGGGTAACTTGTGCGTCCCTTTTAAGCAGCACCGAGGATGACGGCATACGTCGTGGTCAGCCAGAGTCTGGGAATAAAAGTTTTACTTTTGTTAAATCAAGTCTTCCAGAAAATACACTTATATACATAAACTTAAAAAACAAGTATAAATGTCCAATTTAAATTCGAGAAGACACTGGGAAAACAAGCGATAAAACTAATTGAAATATCTTCTTGCTAAATTAAACATATTTCTGTTCCATGAAATTATTTTTATATTGTAACTAAATAAGATTATCAGATTAAGATTCTTACAACTGCTGCCGCTGAAAAGAATATGAAGCTACATTTAATTTATACTAGCATTATTAGTTATACGCGGGCTGACCTCGAAATGTGGTTAACGAGCAGTTAATTCACGTGTTTTTCACGTGTTACACTGGTGGTAGCAAAGCAGGTGGACGGGTTATATGTTAATTAATAATTTAATTGCCCACTGTTGGGATAACCTCTGTCACAGCAGAGATTATTCCACCAGTGCAATCAGTCACACTGGTGGTAGGTCTTTTGTTGCAAGAGGCCGGCTATGTAGGTACCACCGCAGTGTCAAATATTCTGCCGCCAAATAGTAGTGCTGAGGCACTACTGTGTTCCGGTTTGACGGGCACTGTACGCTAGTGAAATTACTGGGCGGACGAGATTTAAGAACTAATATCTCGAGGTTGGCAACGCGTGAGTGGCACCTACTAATGGTGCTGCAAGCGCTCATAGACTACGGCAACCACTTACCATCAGGTGGGCCGTAAGCTTGTTTGCTTACTTATAACATAAAATTTTTAAAAAAACATACTAGCAGAATATATACTTTTTTCAGAATATATTGAAAACGGATAAATTTATAGGAATGAATTTAAGGTATCTTCTATTTTAGAATTGGATTATTGGCTTGAAAAGTATAAATTGAACTATATAAAAATATAAAAACAAAGCTCTATTATGAACATAGTCCTTACTCTCATTCTTAAATTACGGCTCAAAAAGCGATCCCTTGTTTCAGAATAGGCAAAATGTTTTAAATAATGCGTTCCTTTGAGATTTGTTAATTGAAGCTGCCACTCGTAACTGAAACTTAAAAGTATAATGGACGCAAATAAGCAATACCATGTCAACCCACACGAATGTCATTTCGACAAAAATGCGTTTGAAAATTTGAACAACTTCCTTTATATGATATTTTTTATGTATTGGTCAAGTTTTTGACAATTTCAGATTTATGTAAGTTATTTTACTTATTTTCACAAAAAATAAGTATACAAACTGCATATTTCGTATATAATATAACCCAAAACGTTTAACATAATACATAAATTGCATGATTAAAAAGTCTTTTTAGAAGTTTTAAAGCTTAAAACCCTACCAATATTTAAGAAAAATGTTCTTCAGCCATTTAACAACACTTCTGCATATATAATTCAGTTTTTTCAATTTTGTGGGTTGACATGGTATTGCTTATTTGCATCCATTATTTTCTTAAATTAAATAGGTATTTAAGCAATTTTGTCAAATATACGTGCGTAAGTGAAGCTACCGCCGATTCGGAAGGTGGAATTTGCAAAGAAAAAACCAAGAAAAGAAAAGAAACCGGCAAGAAACTCTACATTCGCTCTTTTCAAATATTGTTAACATAAATAATATGCAGTTTAACTTTAGTAGGAAATAACTATCTTTCGCTTTATATTTGTTGTAAATCTGTTCTCGCTGAAAGTTCATTTTTGTTATCATACTAAAACATTTTCTTATATAAAAAAAATCTCTTTACTTTGAAAAATAAAATATAAGATATAAAAAATTATACTGATTGTTAAGGTTTTTACTTCGAAATGTTTTCAAGTACTCACGAAATCCCTATTACTTAGTAAAGAACTTCTTTACGTGGTGGCTTTTTCGATAAACTTTTACAATAACAATACGCATGTATAATATTGGAAAACATTTTACATTACCGATACTGAGAAATCTGTACCTTTCTTTAGGTAAAGATTCTTTTGTGAATATAAAAAAGGTGAAGAGATCATGAAATTAAATAAGTAACTAGTATTTTGTGATTGGTAGCATATGTTAGAATAAAGGTTGAATCAAATTTTACGAGTAATAAAGGTCTTTTCAGCAATGGGCTGTCTTAGCCGGGAAGGGGATACCCTCTCCGATAATACCAACTTTAAATTATGTATTGGTTACAGTCCTCAATATACTGGAGAAATTCTATAGATGAGTGAGGGTGGGTTCCCTGCCCTCACCCATCCCCCCACCTCTTCTAAACTTAGTTTTCTTTGCTGTTTTCGTTACGGTAACTGCTTTCTTGAATACGGTAATTGAATTGGCATAGCGAATCTGTCGAGAATCAAAACCTCACAATGCACGATATTACTATTAATAATAATAATTAGTATTTATTACTATATACTATTAATAATTACTATTTAACAGAAACAAACCTGTGACATTGAATTGAGTATGAAAGATTTAATACAACGAAATCTGCAATTTTCAGCCACATATTATATAGAAAAGAATGTTTCCAATTAAGATAAAAGTCCCATTAAATGACATTGTTACTTCTAGGCATTTCAGTTCACTGCAGATTCCAATCCACCCATTGTTTCGGATACGATGATCCGAGTATATCTTCTAAGCCGAACGTATTCTACGATTTATATCTATCGTTCTCTGGGGATAAGTTTAGGAAGAACTTAATGGCACATTTAGCTATAATAACTATCGGATGGTTATGTGTTTAGTATTAGAATTGAGTAAATTACAAAGAAAATATTGCATGCGCCTTGCTAACTTAAGGGAGTAGGGAATACAAAAGGGAAAAAGGACAGGACGAAGTAAGTGGTAATTTGGACCTCGGGCTTTCAGATTCATCGGGCATTGCATTGTAGTACCTACGAATAATGCTAATTCAATAGAGATTCTTGGTGAGAGTACCAGTCTTGCTATATCTTAATATTCTAAATAATATTTTTTTATCAAATCTCAATTATTAAATCAAAATAAAAAGAAATCTTTAAAAATGTTCTATTTAAATAATTTGAGGTACCTCAACGCGAGCAATGCTTATTTGCATAAGAGTATTATTCGCACAGAGATAGCGAAAATTCCCTCTGAGCTTGAACACTTTTAATTAAAGCGTTGCGGGATAAAACTCAAATGAGTTTTTATTTGTCCGCGAATATAAGTGGATGAAGATCAGGATATTACTGACTGTTAAATAAAATATATCAATTTTAATGTTGGACAAAGCTAATGAGGAAAATAAATCTATTTTATATTAATTACATTTCCAGTTTATAAAAGGAGATAATATTATATAAAATTCTTTATATATAAAAATATTATATAAAATTCTTTATTTATTGTGCTGAATCGTATATTATATTTCATTCATAACTACAAAATGATTTTGATTTTTATTCACTCTCGATTTGTACTCGTGTCTATTGGTTTAAAATAATATAAATAAAAATAAGAGATTTTAACTTCAGCTTTTCAATAAAGTATAATATTTAATCGATTGCGATACTTTCTTGATTCCTCCATGTTATAAGTCCTTGTTAAATTTTAACTTTGAACATTTGTTATCTATTTTTTAATAATATCTCTTACTCGAGATAAAGGAAAGGGATCAGAGAGGTGGGAGATTGGACCTCCGGTGCTATCCCTCACTCTGTGACTACGCCAATTTTCTGTGAGAGGGTAGTACTCCCCCGATTGAGCCGGCCATTTGTACTGGGAGAAGCATGGCTCTACTACTACTAAAAGTATGAAATATTCATATCAAACGAATCAAATGAATTCTTTATATGAGAAAGAGCTCTTATTATCACCGGCTTGCATAGAGACACGTACTCTAATAACAGTCGTCGTCGACCAGACAACATTCATATAAGATTCATACAGACGAAACTTGCTATCTCCAAATTATAAATAGGAAGTACTTTAAGAAGTTAACTTGTGTTATTAATAACTACTGTGTTATGTCTGTGGTAGAATCCGACTTTTAACAAAAAAGTGATATGCTCTTTACGTTGAATAAAAAATTTGAAATTGAATCTAAGAAAAGTTTAATAGATTCAATTTCAAAATTTTATGTAAGTACATGAAACCTGTTATTAAAAGAGTATAAAATGATTACATTTGGTTTTAATTTGTTTGACAATAATATAAATGGGATGTTACTTATTTAATTCTAGTATTCAATCAAAGTGAATGACCCAAAGACTTTATATTGATAATTATTTAGATGGTAGTGGAGCCTTATTACTTAAGTCCACAAAATGTCAACGTGAAGAATTTATAATAGTGTAGCTCGTAAAAGCGTTTGAGGCCAATACTCCCACCGATTATTTTTTTCTTCTCCTGGTCTATACCTTCTTACTGATCTTAAGTAGAGACGTGGCACCTTGTTCTGCAAATGGACACGGTAGCTAGGGCCGCCATCAGGTAGACCCCATTCTTTGCCATATGCGTGGCTTGTGTCACAGTAAGTTTTTCATCTAACAGTGACATAATTACCCGTGATCTACGCTTAAGTGTAATAGCTGCTGCAAGTATCCATAATATGGAATGTTATTTCATTTTTCTAATTTACTGTCTAGCACGCAACGTACATAAAATGAAAATTGTAATATAGCTTGCAAGTAGTTTAGTGTTTATTGAATGGTTTAACTAACCGAATTGAAAAAAGGAGGAGGAAATATCGACTGTATGTAGGTACATATTTTTTTATATACCATTCCATTACCATTCTTGGAAAAAGTAGAATATCATTATTATAAATTATGGAAAGGCATACACATTTGCGATTACTATGTCAAGAATTTTTAGGCAAGTTTAAATATGAAGTCAGTTTATTTGATTACTATTTTAATGTATCGATTTAAAAATAACTGGTATTTTAGCTAGCTGTAAAATATGCAGTCCGCTTCTGCTTAACCTGACATCAGAATGGCGTGCATACATTTATAATAATAATAATAATAATAATAATTTATTTCAATCAACGTAGATCATAACATAACTAGTACAAAAATCCTATCTAATAATAATAATAATACCTAAAAATAATATAATAAATTATTTTATAATTTAAAAGCAATAATAATAATAATAATAGCAATAATATATGTTAAAAGTGATTGAATTATATGAAAAATAAAATATTGAAAAATTAAATTTTAAAATACCAATTTATTTAATGAGCTTCAAAAAGTAAATAATATACAATGTAGTAATTTATTTTGAAAAAATACTTAGAAATTACCTATTTGATTCAATCACAATTAACAAATATCAAAAGCTTTATATATTATGTTACTTATGTAGTCAATAAATGAATCCTATTACAATTATTCATATATTCACAATCAAACCGGGCTGAAAACATCTTTAGGATGCTGTTAGAGCTGCCCCGAACTCTGTTTATGAGGGATGTACATCTCTTTCTTATAGTAGTATAAAAACAGTCAACACGAGCCTCCGCAAACATTCCCGAAGCACTACAAAACCTGGGCATCCCCATCAGCATCCTAAAAGCATTATTGTATTGTACTCTTATAGCACTGTATTGCCTTTGAGTATAATCAACCCAGAGATTGCTTGTATAAAAAGATGTACAATAAGCTTTAAAAAGCATCACCTTGACTTCTTTGGAACATTTTAAAAATCTGTTGACGATCATGTTAGCTCTCACAGATAACGCTCTGCGTTCTCGCTCAATATCAGCGTTATCTTTGAGATCAGAAGTTACCACGTGTCCAAGATATTTAAATTTAGTGACTAATTTTAATGGTGAGCCTTTTAGTTTTATTTGTGGTATATTGGTGTAAAATTTATTTTTGACCCCAAAGACCATAGCTTCACTTTTAGATACATTATATTTTAAGCCATGATGAGCAGCGTAATTTTCACAAGTCATAATGAGTTTCTGCAAGCCACATATAGAGGCACTCAATAACACCATATCATCAGCATAACTAATATTGTTAACGCATACACCGTCTATATGACAACCGACATGGGTACTGCTAAGCTCCTCTATAAGAGCGTTAATATAGAGGTTGAATAGCTTAGGAGAGGTCAGTCCTCCCTGCCTTACCCCGCATTCCAGCCTGTAAGGGTCCGATAATTCTCCTGCCCATCTCACTACATTTAACTGATTTTGATACCAAAATTTAAAAATATTTATTAATTGAACCGGTAATTTAATGTCATTTAATTTTTGCCATAACATGTCATAATGTACTAGATCAAAGGCCTTGGTCAAATCCAAATAACACGCATAAATATCTGTTTTTCGATCCATATAATATTTAACAGTTTGTTTAAGACTTAAAATCGCACTTTCTGTCGATAAACCTTTTTTGAAACCAAATTGATTATCGTGTAAATTTAAATATTTATCTAACTGGGAATTAAGCAGACTGTCAAATACTTTAGCGAGGATGGTCGCCAGAGAGATAGGCCGGTAATTGTTTTTATTGTTTATATCTCCTGTCTTATTTTTAACAATTGGCACCACCACAGTCTTCATCATGTCCGATGGCAAGTAAGAGTGATAAACACAGAATGTGTAGAACATAGCGAGCACTCTTGGTAGATGCGGACCAGCATACTGAAGGTGTTCAATACTTAGACTATCATGACCAGGTGACTTACCTTCCGACATGGATTTAATGACATTTTTCACATGTTTAGCAGTGAATGTAAGGCACAAATCCTGATCATGTGACTTCAAGTTCTTAACGTCTTCCCAATGTGGTGGCCCCAATGACGAAAAATTTAGGATTTTTAAATAACCGTAATATTTCACTGCTTTCTGCGAATCGGTGTTGGAGCAAAAATAAAGAACTGTAAAAACACGATAATTTTTTGCTTCCGTTATTTTAAATCGACTATTTAAATTAACTTAAAAAATAACTCTTTTTTCCTGATTGTATATTACTGTTGGCCTTGACAACGTCAGCGGACGGGATGGCTGAGTACTGGGACCAAGCGGAGAAAAAGAGACAATCTTCGCGGAAGCTCAAAGTTGATTTCGTAAATAGGTTGCCTCCTACGAGGCCAAACCGAGGCTGTGAATGTCATCGGGAATGGTTAAAATAACTGCCTTTCTGTTGTTGTTCGTGTATATTTCTGAAACCCTGACTATCCGGCTCAGGGTTGTGTGTGTAGCGTTTATTTATTTAATGTAAATGATAACGAATTCTCTAATATCTAATAACTTTAATATAATTATCAAGTTTGAACAATAGAAACCTCCGATTATTTATTAAGAGGTCATGTTTTAAAGGCTTTTTAAGTTTGAAGCCAACCCTCTTAATGAAAAGCGCTCTCTTCGTCTAAACAAAAGGAAGCAATCCTGCGGAGAGCGGGCATTTGACGACAGAATTTAGGCAAGGGTTAATTATCGTTCGGAAAAGAAAAAAGCAGTTTAGACCTTAATAATACATTCAAATTCTATAAGCTATTTTTAATATTCATTGAGAAAAGTTAAATTATGAAATACAATATTAACTTTCAATTTCTGTAAGACATCTGTAAGACATTAAAAGTCAAAGTATTTAATTTAACAGCTACGAAGATGTAATGAAATTTATAAACTTAACTCTTACCCCCAGTTTCTCGAACGTTGAACAAAGTCATGTCAACTGAATATAGCAAATATGTCGGAGAAGTCATAAGTACGGGAGCTGTTTTGACTATCGGCATTACAACATGGAAGCTGATTTGACAACGAGCCGCAAGCGTCATCGAGACAACGCTTCGACGGAGCCTAGATGCGTTCGCGCGACCGGCGATACTTCACTTCAGTGCTAGCCGCCGTGCTAACAACATCATAGGAACTGTCTTACGAATCGTTGCATATTTCACATTAAATCAAATAAGCGATTCTGTAGTATTCGTTTGTTTCCCGTACCCACATTTTGCCCACAATAATGTCGCACGGTGAAGTTTCGCCGAGATATAACACCACCTCCGTCAAATACTAAACGTTCATTGGTTGTCTGTTGATCATCGATTATCTTTAACCAATGAACGTTCTATATTGGGTATGTTAAGTTAACATGAATTTGATCAACGTTCGAGAAACCGGGGGCTAATGAGCTGTATTTGTGTTAAGCTTATAAACTATTTAATCTTATCACTCTATAAAACTTATGTTTCAGACTCACAATAACTAAAGAGTTAAGGATCGAATGTATAAACGTAGTATTGGGTGTTAAGATCCTTTCCCTTTAATAATAACATCTGCCTTGTCTTTTAAAAGCTAACAAAAGCTAAAGTATATACAACTGTAGCTGTCGAGTAAATGGTTAACTTTATCCAATATTACCGGTACTTGAGAGAGTAACTGTTAGATAACCCTGCTATTAGTTACCACAACTGCTAATATAGGTAAGAATTAACATCTTGAGGCAGCTCACAGAAACCTCTGAATAGCCCGTATTATATAACTTTAAGTATACCTATTAAGAGCTATAGCTAGTTCTAACATTATCATGTATAAGGCTTTTATAATGACACGTGATTATATTTAAGGAACAGAATTTTTACCTACGTACAAAAGGAGAATAGTTTTTCTAAGTAAATTTTAAAATTATATTTGTATAATTTTTATAATATATTTAATATTGACGACTTGTGGCGTAGTGGTAACGAACCTGCCTTAAGCGTCACAGGTTGTACTCCTTCTCGGAGCAGATGTTTGTTTTAACCATACGGGCATGTGTTCCGGTCTGGATATGTCCCCGACACAAGATATCATTATCCTAATCGTAAAAAATAAAGCGTTGAATGTGTATCCTTTAAAAAAAAAACGTGAAATAATATAGCACTGTAATAGTGTTTAGAAATATGTGACATTCTATTTATTATTTATGAAAACAACGATAGAAAGAGGCTATAACAGTTTCTATTTTTGTTAAATTTTAAAAATACAATCTGACGGCAAACCATTGTCTAACTAACAACTGACTGACCTTTTTATGTCTGAAATGCATGAAGCATAAATTTGCTTAGCTATTCGTGTTTTTCATCGAATATTTCTATTTGTATACATTGCCAATCTGATCATGGAGTGTGAGCTCGTGTGTTGACATAAAACTCGTTCGACGTTTTGCTACGCGCACTTTACCGAACGATTTCTTTTTTAGGAAAACGTTATCCTAACAACATAACATTGATTTAGGAATTCGTGTCCTGTTAACATTGTGCTAGTGAGGTTGCCATGAAAAAAAAAGGTTTATATAAGATCTTTTTTTTTAAATAAATGATATATGAATAGAATTTTTTTTTTTTATGTTACAAGTTAGCAAACAAGCATACGGCCCACGGTAAGTGGGCACCGTAGCCAATGAGTGCCACTCACGCGTTGCCAACCTCGAGATATTAGTTCTTAAATCTCCTCTGGCCAGTATTTTCACTAGCGTACAGTGCCTTTCAAACCGGAACACAGTAATGCCTAAGCACTACTATTTGGCGGCAGAATATTTGCCACTGCTACCTGCACTGGTACCTACCTAGTCGGCATCTTGCAACAAAAGACCTACTACCAGTCAATAAATATATATCAGTTCATTTAACTACACAGAAACATCATGTTCATAAGTCACAAATAAGATAATAAATAAATAATAAAAATAAAAAAAGTTTAATTCCGATATTTAACCCTAATTTTTAATATATTTTTTTCTTACTATGTTAGTAGAAAATTAACTTAAAAACCAAATACATTAATTTTTTTAACCCTATTTACTGAGCCACTGGGTATAATACACATGAGTATGTATCCTATGCCTACAATTAGAAAAACCAGGTTTATTATTAGCCATTATAGCCATCAATATGGTGTTAATTATCATTTGTTGCACTTACACGAAAATGACTGAAGCGGAACAGTGCCGCGGGAGCACCAAAATCATCCTGAAGGTGTTATAATATTGAACACGGAGTGCATTGTCGGTTTTCTACATATAATCAACCAACAGGCTACAATAATATATCGTTTAGCAATGTGTTATGAAAAGTAAAATAATATTAACAGTTTATAAGCATACTCAAAATAGTAGCTTATAAGCTACTTGTAATAGGTTGCGCTCATTGCCGGGTCGTCGCGGTTGATTGCTTAAGCGAACCCGTGTCATCCCACTATGGCGCAAGACCTTGATGGTTTTAGTGGATCCGGGTATCACACCTGCGCCATTGCACCCGTCCCGGCGCTATAGTGCGTAACTGAATTTCTCCAACTAAAATAAAAGGGTGCGCTCATTAGGGTTTTTGCTATCCACGAATATTATATAGCTTTGTATTTATAATATTTAAGCACAAATTTGTATAAAGATATTACAAATAAAAATTTTTTGATAAAAGAAATATTTCTTATTACATCATCCATTACCGAAGTCTAACAAGTGGAAGTGAGATGGATTCCGTACCGCAACAAGATGTTAGTCCTTGGCAGCATGTGTCTCGAGGCAAAGCATATAATTTTCAGAGGAGCTGCAGCTATTAATCAGCAGTAATCTTACCAGATAGCGGTCATGTGTCACGCTGCGCTGCAGAACGCTCTAAAGGAGATAAAATGTAAGTCCTTTAATACGGCGAAATACATGACATTTATTATAGAATAAAAAACCAGGATATTGACACAAAATGCAGTAAACTATTTTGTTTATTAAATACATAAATTTTCTAATATGATAATCTTAAAATTAAATAGTTTTAAGCTTATCTTTAGAATCTAAGATATAGGCACACCAATCCGCAATGGAGCAGTGTGTTGGATTACGTTACTAATCCTTCTCCCTAAGAGGAGAGGATACCTTTGCTCAACGGCGGGACATTAATTGGCTGTTACTTCACTTTACTTTTAATAATAATAATATAATAATAATAAATTTATTTTGTTAGTATTGAGATTAATAACAACAAGAATTACATTTCATTCATATTATAAAAAACTTATCACAGTAATTATAAATTGAAGTATCAGTAAAAATATTTTTTCAGTAATACTTAATTTTTTTACTAATTAACTT
This sequence comes from Hestina assimilis, assembly GCA_023373885.1. NCBI lineage: Eukaryota > Metazoa > Arthropoda > Insecta > Lepidoptera > Nymphalidae > Hestina > Hestina assimilis. The sequence goes on along the minus strand of CM041747.1, from coordinate 7,216,506 downwards.
TAAAAGTTTCATTATCAGTATATCTGCTATGTGGTTTATTTTTGTGAAATTTATTTAAATAAACACTTTTATATAAAGTTGAAATTATAAAAGAAGAACTGATGCACTGTAAAGCATAATTAATATTTTCTACGAGCTGCAGTATCTCTGCATCTGAAATAATGTTTAATGTAAATTATTTACTTTAGTGAATTCTGCAGTAAGCTTCATTAGCGGTAATGCCTCACTCGTCTGCCATTTCAGTACTAATGACATAAGCTCAAAACAACTGGTGCTTAAATATACATTTCATTACCTTCTCGAATCTTTTGTAGAAGTTTTTCTTTGGTGTTGAAAAAATATCTGTTTTTTTAACAACTTCGTAATGATTAAGTAATATTGAAAATAAAAGTATAATAATACATTAACAGTTATTTTAATGCAGTTGTATTATATACTTACTACAGTATTTTATAAAATACAAAGATTTTTTACTAAAATATATAGCTATCATATCGTCTTTAAATTATTTGTAAAAATTCTCACAAAAGAAACAATAGTCCATCAAGTAATTAAAATAGTAAAAAACATAGCTTCCTACATTTTTGACTTTCACATTTAATATCTCAATAATAAACTTAACACACACTAATTGAAGAATTTGTATAACTCAAATTGTAGAACATAATAAAGCAAAACAAAATTAACGTATGGCAATGTTCATGTCTCAGATAACTTTGACCCCTTTTTCAAGATGGCGGAGAATGCACATAGGATAATTATCCTGGTCGATAATTTGTAATCTAATCCTTTACTAAACCTAACAAATAAGAAAAATATCTTCTTCATTTAATATAAAACACTTCACATACTGTATAATGGAATTATATTAGTAAGGGTATTGTGAATGTGCCAGATCTAGTTAACTAACCTATGTATAAGTGTACGTCTATAAAAGCGAATATAAAAGACTTTCTTGTGACGTAAGCTTTTTATTACTCTAGTATTTAAAATACTACCGTTAAAACATATTGGGGCTACATAATAATTTCATAAGGATATATCATATTGTCATAAAATTATGGAAAATAATTGTTGCCTCATGTATTTTGTTTCATAACGTAGATTGATTATTTCTCTCGGCAAATATTAAACACGTAGACTAATGATATTGCGTTCTCGCGGGAGCTCCCTCAAAGCGAGGGCTGACTACTGTGTCGTATTTTGTATCTTTTATGAAATATTTGTATAAAGTAGAGGCAGCATAATAATGAATGTGTATTAAAATATATCTTTTCTTTTCTTTTATTACTTTTATCCGGATTTGACAGCTTACTACATATCACACAGAGTATCTCCGATACCCTGAAGTCAGACTAATAACTGATTGCTGGCAAGGATTGGCAAAAGGTGGACGCGTATGTGGTGGCAAGGCATGGCAAAAGTATATGTAAATGGGGTGGCACGGGTTGCCATATGAAATAAAATTGATAGTGAAAAATGATAGTTTTAATTTTATTTCCATCTTGAAATTACGTTTGTACTTATTTGTGTTTCTCCAACGCTACCGAATACGACTATACTACGAGGTGTCGCTGATTAAGTATAACACGTGGAGATTTTTTAAAGTTTATAGAAAGTATAATTAATAATAACAGTTAGTTAAAAAACGGAGATTTGCTGAAAAATTGATTACGAAATTATATACAATACAATATAATTATACAATATTATTCCAATAAAATAATGTGGAAAATAAAAGTTGGTTATAAAAGATTCTATAATTACCAAAAAAAATGTGTGAAAACGAGAAAGGGCTAGAGAAAAAGATTCAAAGACAAATAATAGTGAATCAAAAAAGTTTATAAAATGATATAAAAATTTGAGACAACAACAACGAGACAACCCTGAATATAATAAAGTTTTTATTCAAAAACATTCTTCATCCTGAGCTTGGACACCATCGCAAATAATTATAATTATTTTAACAGCTTGCATATTCGTTATTAGCAATATTGTCAGGGGAGTATACATTCATTTATTATGAGTATCATATATATTTTTAACTTAAACAAAACTATACCCATCGATCACAAAACTTGGTTTGCAATCGCATGATATATGCATTCTTCTATTTACAATTGTCAATGTTTAAAAGAATTATGGAACAAACTGAAGAATTTTAAAATACGTTGTTAGATGTAAAATATTACATAGCTCTAAAGCACAAGTACAAATAAAATAGTGTGGTTTGAGTGTTTCTAATTCTTTAGAGAAACAATTATAAATCGCTAAACGAAATAAATTTTACACCACTATTAATTTATAATGCATTCAAACGTTTTATTATTAATAAAATGTCTGGCTGTCATTACATAAAGTATATGGGGATCGGAGGCAAAATAAGAATTATTTATGTACATATATGCTACAATGAGGCTGTCTGTACATTAAATAAATTTCCAAAAAAATCCATTTGTGCACATCTCTCTAGATGACTGAATGCAAAACAATTATATGAATCAATCTGTCTGTTTATTGAAGCTTCGTGTTAGGGCGGTTTCAGACCAGCTTTTTATAAGAGCGTCTAGGCTCGTTTTTAGGGTTCCGTAGCCAAATGGCTAAAACGGAACCCTTATAGTTTCGTCATGTCCGTCTGTCCGTCCGTCCGTCTGTCCGTCTGTCCGTCCGTATGTCACAGTCATTTTACTCGGAGACCATTGACTCTATCTATACGAAATTTACTAATTAGGTGTATTCCATGAACCGCACAAGGATTTTGTAATAAAATCTTAATATATATATATGAATTAAGGGTAGCAGTCCATACATGTAACTGACGATTGAAAAAAAAAATTGAACGTATGGCAACGTGTGAGATATCTTTGGATACGTCTTTCAAAATGATAAGGAGGTTTGATTTTGAGTTTTTTCATTAAGACAGTAGTTATTGAGATATTAGTTCTTAAAGTCGTAAAAATTGTGTCCCCTCTAACTTTTGAACTATGGGATTTAAAATTCTGGAAAAATTTGAGCTTGTAGAATACCACATGAACTTTCATCCACATCTAGTTTGAAGAAGATAGGTCTACAAATTTAAGAGATATATAAGTTTTTCCCATAACTTTGTTTTTCATATTACTTTTAATTATTACTATGAAATTACCAACTTATTTTTGCGGTCGGTTTTAATTCGTTATTATTTTTAAAACCGTTAAGATTCTTCATAACCTTACCATCACCCATTTACTCCTGTTTTCTCGATTTATCCAAGGCATTTGACCTGGTTAATTACGATATCTTATGGCAGAAATTAAAACTCACTGGCATGCCTGAAGAGATCAACATGATTTTTAAGTTTTGGTATAAAAATCAGGTTACTGTTGTGCGATAGTCAGAGAGCTACTCAAGGTCTTAAAGGTTGGAATGTGGGGTGAGGCAGGGTGGCCTGACCTCACCCAAGTTGTTTAATCTGTATGTGAATGCCCTAATACAGAATTACAGACGCTCAGTAGCACTCGTGTCGGATGTCATATTGACGGAGTCTGTCTTAATAACATTAGTTACGCAAACGACATGGTTCTGCTGCGTGCATCTGTCTGTGGGCTAGCAAAACTGCTAAGTCTTTGTGAGAACTATTTCAAACATCATGGCTTAGTCTATAACTGTAAGAAAAGCGAATGCATGGTCTTTCAGGCCAAGGGAAAATCGATTCCATCTATTGTACCTGCTATCAAGTTACACGGGGTTCCACTAAAGAGAGTTGAATGCTTTAAATATCTTGGCCATGTAGTATTCTATGACTTGAAAGACAATGCAGATATTGAGAGAGAACGCAGGGCTTTGTCTGTTAGGGCAAATATAATTGTTCGCAGGATTGCTCGTTGCTCAATACCAGTCAAAATAACGCTTTTCAGAGCTTACTGCACCACATTTTACCCTAGCAGCCTGTGGGCAGACTATACGCGGAAACAGTACAACGCCCTGCGTGTACAATATAACAATGCTTTCAGGATGCTAATGGGTATGCCTCGTTTTTGTAGTGCATCGGGGATGTTTGCCGAGGCGTATGTGGACTGTTTTTATACCATTATGCGAAAGCGGTGCACATCGTTGTTGCGCAGGATTCTTTCCAGCTCAAGTGGCATCCTGAGAGCATTTGTTTATAGAAGTTGTTTGTATGTGAACCACTGCTAACGGATTCACGTGCTGACAAATTAATCCTGTCTTAGGTTAAATAAGTTTTGCATGCTGCGGAACCCTTTAGATTCAACTGTGCGTGGTCCACAACGCACTTGACTGTGTAATTTTTGAAGTTAGCGTTGACGCGCTTATGATCTCGTATAGGCACGTAATATTTATTAAAATAACACTGGCCACTACCGGTTTCAGAGTACGCGCCGGAATAATCCGTGTACATGCTTCTGGCTTCTTGTTGCGTAAAATATAGCGCGCGTTTAAGAGCGCATGCCGAAACTACCGTATACCTTACACTACTAAACGTATTATGATCTAAGCCAAACTTCAAATAAAAATCTAACCTATATTTTTTTTAACCCGTTAATGATAGCCGGAGATACAATTTGCGTAGAGTGCAACATTCCAGTTGGACGGAGTTGCGGGAAAAATGTACGTATCAGGTTAATTATATGTTAAGATAGTCGATCAATATCATCTATTACCCATATTTCCGATTCACACCGTAGCGCGTCGCCAGGGTTAACTGTGATAAAGTGCTGGCCGACGCGACCCTCTTTATTATGTCGGAGAACCTAACTTTGACAAATCGGAAAGTATGATATATGTTTATACATATATTATATATACTATATATATGAGACATTTACCTTTGACTTCATGTGTCAAGAGCTGGGTTAGATTATACAAGGTCACTAGTAACTTCCTTACTGTTTGATATTGATGAATGGATTATACCTAACAACCTGTTATACAAAATAATTATGATAAATATAAATCTTTTGACTGATTTTGAAGATATAATTTTTTTCTATACATATTTACGTGGAATACTCTTAATTATAACAGGTGTCGCTGTTGTCGAAAACCTTCTGTTTTTTTTGAAATATCCATTTTTAATTGTAAGAGCAGTTTTTGGTCAGCTTTTGATACAAACCTATAAAATCTTTTTTCGAAGCGCATATAGGTGCGTTAACGCGCGCCTTATACCACATCCGCAACTTGTACGAGCATGAGAGCGCGCATAAGCTCGTAAACACGCGTAATATAAGACGCCATAAAATATATGTTACTGACACTCGTCACCAACAGTTCGAACGTACACGCCGGAATAAGCTGATGAACGGCAAACTCGCGTTCAGTTTTTGAACGTGAAATGAAGCGCGCGTGTAAGAGCGTATACCGAAACGACCGTATACGCTCGAAAAAAAAGTTACACTAAAACCGCCCTAGATCATGCACCTAGCAAAAAGCGCGAACTAGCAAGTTTTCAAGAAAAAACAAATATTTACAAAGAATTTGTAATATTTCGTTGCTCTTACAGATAAGTGTGCGGATAAGAAGGTTAAGAATATTTGTTAATGCATCACTAAGCCGAGTAAATAGTCAATACACATGATTTTTTTGACGACATTAACGACCACGGCCGTTTTCCCCACATAAATGCTTTTGATTTCAACAAACAAGGCTGTAATTATTTATTACGGTTTCGTAGAGACAACAAAAGTTACCCTCACGATACTCCAATAAAACAATTCAACGTGATTATTGAATGGTGCTATGTAGGAAATAATGAGTTTTACGGGTAGATTTTAGGTAAGGGTTTCAATGCGCCATTTATTGCGTAAGTAAGCAAAAATGACAGTTTCCAAGTTATAATGAACACTAAAATTTAGATGTTTAAATTTTGCATTTTGTAGGTTTGAAAGTATTCTAAAAAAACAGGAATTTGGTTTAAAATGTAAACATAATAATTAATAAAAATCTCTTGAATTGGACCATAATAATTATTATTTCCTGTGGCATGTATTGGTCAGAATAAAGTGTCGTTGCAATGACATGCACGTTAATGACAAAATAATGTGAACAAAACCCTAACATAGCTCATCTAATACTTCCATTTGCCTAGAGGCTATTTGCGATTAGCATTTAAATTATATACATTAGGGTCTTATTGAGAATCATGAGGTAAAATACAAAGATTTTGTTATATAAAAAAAAGAAATAAATGTTTAGTATAGATTTATTTTAAATTAACAAAGATAATAACAAATAATAACTTTACCAGCTTGGAAGGTGGACTACGCAGTATTATATAAATTTTAAAAATAATAAGCAAAAACAGAGTTACGAGAAAAACTTCTATATATCTAAAATTACTGAAAATATACACAACCTTAAGTTATATGTACGAATTGCTACCCTCATTATTATTTTTGTAGTACAGAATTGTGTAGCGGTTAGAATGGAATGCTTAATAAAAACATATGTAATATAGATGTACATTTATGGAACTCTAAAAATGTACTATCTGAGACAAACATGCTAATTTTGATGATTTCTATTAAATAAGCCTTTATTTCCTTCATGCTCAGAAATTATAGAATAATTGTTAGCTCGCATATTAATACAATGATCTCGTATTTTATTTCAAAAAATATACGGCTAAATATGAGTTTTAGTGATAGACCTATACGCTAATCCCGACTAAATCCCATCACGATACTGTATTTCGTTCAAATCCGTTAAGCGCTTTTGACGCAATACGATAGCAATCAATGAATTGTCTATTTCCTTTTATAATAAAAGTAACGTATAGTACGTTGGCATTTTTTACAAGTAAAACCTTCTTTAGCTGCGCCAAATAATTCGTGGCTGGAGTAAAACTTATGGGTATATAATTATATACACCAATACATTGTATTTCGGTTTAGTATGACAAAAAAATGCATTATACCTTTTGCCGCCAGAACACTTAAAATGACGAAAAATTAATGATGGAATATATTTTAATATAATTTGTTACATTACATCTATATTCAATATAATTATTAACGGAACGGTACGGAACCTGCGGCACAGGTCGCGGGTTCGATTCCCACTTGGATCATATGTTTGTATTGACCATATTGTTTGTATTGTTTTTATTGATTGAGTGTTTTCGAACCTCCGACACAGGATACCACTATCCTTATGAGTGTGTAGTGCTTATAATTGATTATGTATATTCGAAAAATTCTTACGTGTCACTAACATAAAGTAAAAAATGCCTTCTTCGTGAGAAACTTAATTACTTGGTTGGATGAGAAAAGCTATGATTGTATAAGTTCCGTGCATTCGTAGACAGGTTTAAGAATACATTTTATGAGAAAAGGTTTATTTCAACAGATTTTGTTGTATATAAACATTTACATTCTCATTCTTACAACCTGGGGTCCTTCAAACGAGGCGTGAAGAGGCACCTTGCGGGTAGGCAGGGCGAGGATGGCTAGTACAGTTCGCTTTCTGCAACCATATTAGCCACCTTCGCGTGTGGACTCCACTTCCACTTACCATCAGGTGGAGTGGAGTTATTTGCCCTCCGGCGTTTATAAAAAAAAAAATTACAAATATGAACCGTGTACTCTTAGCATAAATATCAAAATATTTTTTTCACATTATATGACACATGATATAAACACCAGTACTGTATACAGTATACTATTATTTTATTTTAGTTTATTTCGAAACTGAAGCTTTGATAACCACTTTTAAAACAATGACCTTTCTCTAAAACGCCGAAGAATTTTCTAAAATAGGGCGTATAATTTCCGAGTAAAATGACTATGACGTACGAACGGACGGAAAGATGGACATGACGAAGTTATGAGAGTTCCATTTTTTGTATTTGGCTACGGAACCCTAAAATCTATTAGATTTAAACATATTCAAAACACTGGTGCTAGATGATTAATGGGAAATAGGTATTTAAAAAACACTTATTCCTGTCTTTATATACAACAAGTTAGAGAAAAGGATTAAAATCGTTTAACGAAATCAACAAAATCAATGTTGTCTTCAAGTGTATAACAGCTTTAAACCTTTTCAGTGGAAATTCAAGAAGGTCCTTTCATAGCCTCGAGATACATCACGTACAAGACTTACAAAGTTGCAGACGCATGAAGAAAGTAGCGACCCTAGTTAAGATTAGAACAAACTTTTAGCGCTATAGTGATATATGTAATTGGTTACTTACTTAAGGTAATAAATCTAAGTAAGTATTTGTTGGCGCATGACGAAGTATAGAACCTATTTAATACGTTGGATTAGAAAGATAATATTTGAAAAAGATGTCATTCTAAAGAAGCGTCACATTGATGGTTTCTTCAATATTTCACGTTAAGCTCTTTTAAAAAAATTGTTTGATTTAAGACTTTCACATACCTATATAGTTTAAAATAATCGGTTCAATTATTTCATTTCAAATTTTATACTCTCCTTTATTAATAAAATGCAAATAACACCTGCTTAAAGCTTCTGGTTCTGGTTCAGATTTTAATAAGATTCAGTAAAGAGGGCATTTATTCTCAAAGGTTTTATTAATTGCAAGGACTGAATCATTACGTATGTGCATATATTGCGACGGACAAGTGCCTTATTGTTAATTTTAATTTAACCAACAGAAATTCAAAATTGCGGTAAAGCCGAATTTTGATGAAATCTCTCAGTAATTCTTATAATTGGTAGAAAATTCAGAATAAGTGGTCATTCCGCCCATAGGAAAGAAACTTTGAACCATGACGTTCTTTAAGTTATGATTGAGTACTTATTCGCTGTATTTTGTACCATCAGTGATTACACATTGTGATTAGATTATGATTTTAATATACTTTCAACACTTTCCCGTATCATTACAGAAAAGTTACACAGCTGTAACTGAATGAAAATCGTAACGCTTAAAAAAACAGTTATCAATACAAAAAAAATCAAATAATTTTTGAAATTTGAGAGTAGTAGAGTTTGACGACGTTGTGGCGCAGCGGTAGCGAACCTGTCTAAACGCCACCGGTCGCGGGTTCGATTCCCGCTTGGAGCATAATATGTTTGTATTGACCATGTAAGCATATTTTCCAGTCTTGGTGTATTTGTCCTTGTCCTTGTATGTGTTTCCGGACCCCGACACAGGATATCACTATCCTAATGGGGGCCGTTGAGTGCAGCGTTTATTATTATTATTATTAGTAGAACCATGCTCCTCCCACCACAAATAGGCTGGCTTGACTGGGTAAGTCCTACCCTCTCACAGAAAATTGGCGTAGTTTTTTTTTATAAATAAACGCTACACACTCACGGCCCCATTAGGATAGTTATATCCTGTGTCGGGGGACATACATACAACATACACAAGGACAAGAAAAATAAACCCAGACCGGAACACATGCCTGTATGGTCAAAATAATCATCTGCTCCGAGCGGGAATCGAACCTGCGACCTGTAGCGCTTAAGGCAGGTTCGCTACCGCTGCGCCACAACGTCGTCAAAGTAGTCTCAATCTCCCAACCCCTCTTTTCCCTTCTTTTTTCCCGTATCATCCCTTCCATCGTAACCCTAGAGAGTTGGCAACGTGCATCTTCAAGCTTCGTAAGCGTTCATTTCGGTTATTAATTTCTTGACTGTGATGGTGACTGTTTTCCATAAGACACGCCGTATGCTTGTTTGTCAACCGTCAAGAAATAAAAAAATATATAATTTGTAAACAGCCAGTGTTCTCGAATAAAGGTAGAAATGTAAGAGCCGCCAAGCGTTTTGGCGTAATGGTAATGACTTGCCATTTAACCGAAGTTTGCGCGTTTCATTCGAGATTAGAAAAGATTTTGTATTAATCATAAAGATATTTGGTTTGATCTGAGAGTTCGTCTTGTGAATATCGCTATATTTAATGATTATATTTAAAGCTGGTTAACAATTAATGTAGAAAGAAAAATATTATGATCAAGTCTCTACCATAACTGAGAATATTATGCTATGCAATTAAGATTGCCAGGAGCGTATAATCCCTTACTTTAATGGATTTCGTACCGTTTTTTGGATGATATTGATGAAATAAGCAGTCTGGTGATAATTATAAAAATAAATGTTTTCTCTTTAATAATCATTATAATTATTCAATGTACAGATATATATAGTAATGTAATTAATCATGATATCTATTAACACTCCGATTGTCATAACAAAAAGTGTAAGTAACATTAATGATTATATTAAAACTCTAGAAGCTTCTTCTGATTGTCTCCATGAAAGTTTTTTGTTTTTGGTTCTTGTATCTACGTTTCCCAGTAATTTTACTAGCTTCTGTATCCTTCAAACCGAAACACAGCGATTCCAGATTTGATTGCGGAGGTCAGATGGCAATCGCTCTGTGTAGAAACTAGTAACCCGTCAAATCAGGATAAGAGTATAAGCAGAACCCGGGTAAATACTGGGAATAAGCAGTAACAGTGCGTGTACAGTAAAATTCAGTAACCTTATTTCGCTGATACTACAATCATCTTAAAACCAATGCAAACAAGCCATTCGTATTCAAATAGGAAAGAGAAATTCGTATTGTCTAAATAATGACTGTTTGTTCCCGGGGGCGCAGAGCTACAGAGCTATAAACAGTTTAGAGTCGTGTTTACATCGTAACTAACTAGCTATGTTCACTACCACTTGACATAATACGCTTCGTATGTAATAATTGTTATCGCGTGACAATGCTCGTTTATTATCTTTTACAACTTTTGACTACGATCTATTTATGATACCTGAATTCCCCGATAACCTCCACCTGTGAAAGATTTAACAACGTTAATGTTTATATTTTTTTAATGCGTCACAACGGTTGTCAAAATAAAAATAAATACAATCTGATCTGTGTATTAGGAGAACATAAATAAAACGCTAGAATTAAGAACTTTAAGATAACTTCCTAGAAAAATTCGAAGTTCTTCGAATCTTTAATTTTGAAATTAAAATACTTAGTTTTTGTTTTGCTATTATAGCAGCCATAGAAATGTATAATCTATGAAGATTCTAACTACTAATCTATTATACTAAGTTCATTACATATAGAAAAAAATTAAAGTAAAAACAAGTTCTTGTATAACCTCCTTTATTTTCAGAAAAATATCTATTACGGTTCGTGAGATACAGTCCGCTGACAGACGAGGGAACGGATGGAAAGTGGAGGCTTAGGAATAGAAAATAAATAAATATAAATAAATAAATAAACGCTACACACTCAACGGCCCCCATTAGGATAATTATATCCTGTGTCGGGGGTCCGGAAACATTCACAATGACAAGGACAAACACAACCAGACCGGAAAACATGCCTGTACGAATAATACAAACATCTGCTCCGAGCGGGAATCGAACCCGCAACCGTCGAGGCTTAAGGCAGACTCGCTACCCACAACGCCACAACGGTGTCGCAAGAAAATAGAATAAATACTAAGAAAAGATATTTAATCACATTTTCTATAGCTTTTAAAATGTTCTAAGTACTCAGTTTTTCAAATCCAGTTTTACGTTGCTTTAATACCAGAGTCATCTTGTAACACATCTAAACAAACTGCCTCGGATATTATGCCGGCGTTTTCAAGCACTGTTGACGAAGCGAGAGCTTGTTTTTGTCCTGTAGATGAGGTGAGGGCTCTATGTAAGGACTTTGTCTAGGGCTATGAAAGCATGTGGATGGAATATTAAACATTCCTTTCCTTAGACTTTTCTTATCCTGGTTATTACTTCTAACTTAGATATTTATTTACGAGTATATTATAATACTAGCTGTGCCCACGGCTCCGCTCGCGTGGTCTAAGAATTATTGTTCTTTTTTTTTTAAATAAAAGCAGTCCTCGTTAAACTCTGTGGTATATGCTAAATGCTTGTCATAATCATGTCAAAATCGGTGCAACCGCTTTGAAGACTTGCCGGAATAAATAGACAGATAAAATATTTAAAAATTTATGTTTGTTCATAATAGACACTCCAATTTTATTTATTTATATAAATATTACCACTATAATTTACAGTATACATCTATATGCTTAATCGCGGCTTAAATCATTTAAATACCGATAAAGGACAATTATTTTTAAAGTTCCATCGCAAGGGGTAGATTGGGAGGGAGGAAGAAGGTGACGTTATTCCTCCCGTACTCTAATACGTCGAAAAAAGTAAAACAAAAGAGAGACAAAAGACTTATAGATAATAAAGCTAATACAGTATAATGGTGCAGCGCATTGTGTCGCAGGCGTGTCGCCGAAGTGCCGTTGCCGGCTCAGGGACGTGTTAGCACGTTTGCAATTTAAATGTCTGCGCCTAATCGCGTTGGCTCGCTTGGCTTTGTAATGAAACCATAGTGATTTCCGTGGTCTTCTAGTAAAAATTTTAAATAAATTCTTTTCTTTATACAAATACAATATTTTATTTTTAAAAGATTATGCCACTCTTCATGTCGATATTCTAAGCATCTGGCTTTTGAAATTTGACCTACCTAAATCACTTCCTAATATGCTACATCACTAGGAGAAGAGAACTTGCAAGAAGTTTCCTTTACGAGGGAGCAGGGGACTATTTAGATAGGTACAATGTACATACTTGCCTAGAATCTGGAATGCCAGTCATAAGCATGTGTATCACTTAGCATAAATGCTAGTAGCTAGTAATTCAGTTTACAAATAATTAAAATACCATCTACACCTACAGGCATGAGTGTCATTAACTGACTGAATAAAGCGAATATAGGGCTAAACGATAAAAATATCATACAGAGTCACCAAAATAAAAATTTCATGTAATTCTTGTTTTATTATTATTAATACGAAGTCCTCCAGCGAACCACGAATGTGCAATTAGAAATGATTTATCAGTCCTTTGAGACGTTGCCTGATATTAACTTTGTTTATGATACATTAAGCCCTCTAAGTACTTTCATGTACTTCAATAAAGACACGCGACAGTATATTAAAATATTAAAATAATAACCTCTTAGATTTCTTAAAGTATGCAAAAGTACAGATAATTTATATATTTTAAAAACACTCTTCAATCGTCAAAATTGTACAAAATTTTGAAAGATTTTTCACCGCCTTAAAATAATACACCAAAGTGATCAAGAATTGACGTATCTTCCTTTCTTTCTAAAAAATATTATTTATTTACCTGCAAGTGCTCAGACAAAGTTACAATATCTATATAGAATATGATACCAATCATAAAAATAAAATAATAAAAGTTCACACTCAAGGGATAACAACAAATACAAGAAATCTCATACGAAATACATCGGTGAAATAAGAAATATTATTTAAGTGTCAATAGCTTACAGTGCGAGTCCAATGGCCAATGCTTTTGAAGTGAAACTTCTTTAGAATCGTTGTGATTTGAAATCGTGCAACGGAAAAAACGACATATAAGAGACACAAATACAAAGATGTATAGGAAGAATGAGACAGAAATATACATAATATTTTATATTATCGGTCTCTCCTCTTTGCATCATGCCTTAGTAAGCCAGAGCGAGAGAGCAAATGTCGATGTGTATCTATACATCTATGTATGCGGCTGCGTATTACAGCTTTTTAGTAAGAAATCAGCGTGGTGTGTTATTATTTAACAGTGTTTGTGAATATTTTTATATCTTGTTATATATATTCATCTCATTCCTTTGTCGATTTACCGAAGTTTTACTTCTATCATGTGTGAATTGCACACGGTGTGTGTGTTCCTTTTATTACGTCGATGGCTTTGGTCAAAAAAGTGCCAACTCCATTATTATGGATTTCAAGAAATTCAAGAAATCCTTTTATAGTGCAGACATGAATAGCATAAACAAGAAATTAATTTGCCTAAAATCAGGTAAGTCCTTTTTTGTACAAAATTACTAAAAATAAAGGTTTTCAATACATATTAACAAAAGCTCATACACATGCGGCTCTACAGTTTTGATACAAAGAGGTGGAATTATGGTACTTTGATAAGTTGAAGCCTTAAACAAGCCGTAGTTCATTTGGCAGTAAAAAAGTAAAAATAGAATCATGAAAGATAAATCATAACGTAATCGTATGAGATTTGGTACTAAAAAGTCTACACAAATCTTTGTGCCCGATTTAAACAGGATTTTCTTCACTATTGGTCGAGAAGGAAAATGTTTTGCATTGCAGCTAACGTGAAATCATCCCCCTAGGACTACGACTGCGATTTCACTAAGGCTGCATACACACATTTCAGATCTTTTAAAATTATTATGGTAATTATAAATTAATAAATGAAACACTTAATTTTCTTTTGCTAGGAATTCTTGAAATTACCAAAGATTCTTGAAGTGCACATATGTATGTATGCGAATCTATAAACACCCAACTGTCCAAGCTATACAAGTGTGCACACAGGTAGAACACTGAGCTACAAAAAAAGGGACAGAGATCGTTCGTCGATCGATCGAGAGAGAGGGTAAATGAATGACTAAGTTGGCAAGCTAGCATACGACCCACCTGATGGTAAGTGGTTGCGTAGCCTATGAGCGCTTGCAAAACCATAGATTTGTGATTGTGGTGTTGAGCTATTGGATCTAAATTAAATTTACCCAGTAGATTAACTAGCTAAAGTGTTCTTCAAAACGAAACAAAACATACTACTTTACGGTAGAATAACTGACACTGCGGTGGTACCTACCTAGACGCCCTTGCAATAAAGGGCCTGCCACCAGTTATAATAACTAATGCCTAATTTTTAACACAATAAAATAAATATCTGTTATTTTTACATGTGTCTGTAGTCACCCTATGACCACATTTCATATCGACACTCGAAAGTTTTCCTAGCGAAGGTAAACCATTCTCAGCATGTCAGCGGTTTTACTGCCATTTACATAGCACTCGAGTGAATTTTCTCGAATTTATGTCGTTTACATTTCGTTTTCCCACATAATTTATGTTAAATTTTTGACTTTAAAAACATTTAACTTAAATACAAAATATGACTAAATGCTTTATATTTAGTAAAGTATGCCATAGCCTATTTAGGTTTCACACAAAATGACAACTAGATCCAAAAATAGTGTGTTTTCGGAATTGAAATTAACATTTGTAAGCTTAAGTATATTTAAGCATTTTCATCTAAAAATACTTTATACTCTATATTCAAATAGAGCTTCTCAATATATAAAGATACCGAACTAAAAACTTTCACCTGTACAAAGGATAGGATAGCATATTATAAGGTAAACGTTGCTGTGGATTTGTATGGCTAACTTACAAATACTACAACGACCTCTTGAGTAGAACATTTCAAATAAATTTGTCTCCTCTACTCCCACCAACACTAGCAGCTCACTCCAAACTAAAATATTGCTATTTACTGTCTTTAATCGATGTAATCGATTAGGATCATAGTAAAACTTAAAAGGGTAATTTTATTTTAAAGAATATTAGCAATGCTTGACCCCATTGCCCGCTGTTGGGATAACCTCTGTCACAACAGAGATTATTCCACCAGTGCAATCAGTCACCACAGTAGGTACCACCGCAGTGTCCAATATTCTGCAACCAAATAGTGGTGCTTAGGCACTACTGTGTTCCGGTTTGAAGGGCATTGTACGCTAGTGAAATTACTGGGCTAACGAGATTTAAGAACTAATATCTCGAGGTTGGCAACGCGTGAGTGGCACCTACTAATGGTGTTGCAAGCGCTCATAGGCTGCGGCAGCCACTTATCATCAAGGGGGCCTGCTGGTATGCTTGTTTGCCAACTTCTAACATAAAATGATAACAGCCCGGCCAACGTCTGGAAATTTCTCGATGCCATGGGTATAAGCAGTCAGCGTAAGATTTCATGTTTGAACAATATAGATTTAGATGTACTTAACAAACATTTTTCTACTAGCTGTGTACTAAATGACTCAGTTAAAAGTTGTACTTTGAACTCTCTTTCTTTAATTCCCATCCCTATCTCTGCTCCATTTTCTTTTAGTTCTATTACTCCTAAGACAGTAAAAAAGCATATATTGTCAATTAAGTCTGATGCTGTTGGCTGTGATGGCCTCAGTCGCAAAATGATTATTTTGGCATTAGATAATATCCTTCCCATTCTCTGTCATATCTTTAACTATTCACTTTCCACTAACACATTTCCTAAAATCTGGCGTCTTGCTTCTATAATTCCATTACCTAAAATTAGTAATCCGTCTTCTGTGTCACACTTTCGTCCAATTTCTATTCTTCCTTTCCTATCCAAAGTGTTAGAGCGTATTGTTCATGAGCAACTCTCTCTATATACTACCCAAAATAACATCCTTTCTCCTTTCCAGTCTGGTTTTCGAACCGGTCACAGCACGACGACAGCGCTCATTAAAGTTTGTGACGACATTAGGTTAGGTATTGAAAACCAACAAATTACGATTCTTGCTCTGTTAGACTTCTCTAACGCATTTAATACTGTTGATTTTGATATACTTCTGGCCATTCTAAAATCAATAAACATTTCCTCTAATGCCGTAGAATGGTTTAGGTCCTATCTGTATGATCGCGAACAACGCATTTGCGTTGACGGCAAATACTCCTCCTTGTGTAGTCTTGCTGCCGGAGTGCCCCAAGGCGGTATACTCTCTCCTTTACTTTTCTCTATTTTTATTAATTCTGTCACTAACCTTCTTTCTATTCCTTTTCATTTATATGCTGATGATTTGCAGATTTATACTACGACGACCATTAATAACATAGATGAAGCTATTGATCTTGTCAATACTAACCTTGACAAGATAAGGAACTGGAGCAAGTCGTATGGTTTGTCGATAAATCCTAGCAAGTCACAGGTCGCTCTCTTTGGCAGTCGGAGCCAAATTTCTAAATTAAATTCTAATCTTTTTTCTCCTATCATATTTGACGGTGCCGTTTTGCAATTTAGTGATTCTGTGAGGAATCTAGGTATCATGATGGATAGCAGCCTATCCTGGGGTCCGCAAGTCAATGAAGTTAGCCGTAAAATATTTAATACAGTTGGTAGACTGAAGCGGTGGAAACATCTTTTGCCAATTGGAACCAAAAAATGCTGACACAATCGGTTCTCATTCCGCTTCTAGACTATGCGGACACTTGTTACCTGGATTTGCCACAGGAGCTGCTGAATAAGCTTGAGCGCCTGCAGAATATGTGCATTAGGTTTATTTTTGGACTTAGAAAATTTGACCATATTTCTCAGCATCGCATCCAACTACAATGGCTTACAGTACACCAACGCCGTAACTTGCGCACTCTAACTCTCCTATACTCTATACTTTTCCTTCCTTATTCTCCTTCATATCTTAAAAAGCGGTTTTCTTTTCTTGGCTCGAAATCCCAACTCCCTTTTGATCTTCGCTCCCAAAACGATAACTTGTTGGAAGTCCCTCTATGTCATTCTCAGTGTTATAGTAACTCCTTTACCGCCAAAGCTGTAAAGCTGTGGAACGCCCTTCCGCGGGACATTAGACGTTCTGAGTCTCTCGGCACATTTAAAAGTCGTCTAAAAAAGTACTATTTGACGCTTAGCAATTAGCACGTTATATTTAATTCAAAAATATATTATGTATTGTATGTATCAAAATATATTATATATATATATATATATACTTATATATTGTATGTATGTATGTATCTATGTATTTGTGTATTTTTATAAGTATTTTCTATTATGTACGTCTATTTATGATTATATTGTGTATACTAATATAGCATATATTATATACACAAATTGCACAATTCGCAGCCCTTCAGACTGAAGATTCTTTTACGATAATAGGTTGCCTGTAAGAGATCACTTTTAGTGATAAGGCCGCCTTTGTACCACTTATATACATTGTTAACATTTTGTTTTGTAATTATTTATTTTGTGTGTGCAATAAATAAATAAATAAATAAAAAAAAAAGTCATAATAATAATATATACTCCTATCTCTCTTCCAAGTAAGCTCGTAGCTTGCGTTATACGTGGGTACGACAATAGCCAAAAGAGGTTAGGATCGAACCCACAACGCTCGCGATAACGGAGTCGAGTTAGCCATTTAACCAATATCTCGAGGTTGGCAACGCGTGAGTGGCACCTACTAATGGTGCTGCAAGCGCACATAAGCTACGGCAACCACTTACAATCAGGTGGGCTGTATGTTTGTTTGCCAACTTAAAAAAAAAATTAACCGATGAGGTATTGAGGTCCTTTTAAAAAGATTACATAAAGATTACATATACAAAAGCCACTAAGATTACTTTAATCATTCAATAATATAAAAATCTAACAATAAATGAATATATTGAAGATGATCCCACGGCAACACGAAAATTTTTCGGGATAAAAAGTACCCTATATGATAATCTAGGTAATAAGGGATATGTGCTCCAAATTTAATTAAAATCTGTCCAGTAGTTTTTGCATGAAAGAGTGAGAAACATACATCAAAACAAACTTTCACATTTATAATATTAGTAGGATTAAGAGTCGTAGAAGGAATTGAAATTTATTTTCACATTTTTCATTTATATGTAGTTGTAGTTTTTGACAACAATAAGCAATGAATTTTAAAAGAATAACCGTAAAATTTCTTTCTGGTTCGTCGAATAACCGTAAAATTTCTTTCTGGTTCGTCTCTGCATAATCACTTTTCAAACAAGCGGTAGCTTCAACGGACGCAACAATGACTGAAAATTACTTGACAGCCTATAATAAAGAATATGTTGACTTCGAGTTTAAGTACATTTACTGATGTACAGACAATTGGAATGTGTGTCACGCATTTATTATTTAATAATAATATATTTTTGACTTGCTATTGTATATTTAATTTGTCTTTCAATGAATACCAAGTTCATCTTATTAATATGGTTGAGGTAAGTATTGAATTCCTACGATAATAATAATGGTTTCCAGGTGTGCCAGTTAAAATAACAAATCAAAGTATTATGTTATATTTTCGAGGGTATAAAATATATTTTTTAAATATTATCTAAACTACAAAGGGTAATAACCACTTCAATAAAGAAACTAATTTCAAAATAGAAAATGAAAATAAGTAAACAAAATATTTTGTCAAGTGAAAAGTAATATATTTTGTAATAGAGGTATTAACTATATAATTTACATCATTTTTTTTAATGAAAGTGTAATAGGAATTCTCGCTATCAATTTCTTCCTTACCTTGCCTTTAGGGCAGTCGTTAAAATATTAGGGGGGAACAAAAATTTTTCAAAGACTCGTTGAATATTTCGAAGCAGAGACAATTTCCTTATTATAAACTTGCCTAACTTGGCCAGGAAAGTTTATTTTCTAAGAAGGATTTGAAAATGTCGGGAAATGGCCTCCAGCAAATATCAACTCTCTGAATATTCAAAATTGACTCCACAACGGGGATGGCTTATTAATAATATTGAATAGAATAAAATCATTCAATCAACGCTCCCTATAAGTTCTCTCGCTAAGACGTAGTCTTAATTTTCATTGAAATCAAAGCTATATTTATTGTAAGAGGCTCATAACCAGATTCGCCCATTATTTGAACGATCACTAGACTAAGAAGCTTTCGGTGTTCCACAGGCAGAGCTTGTGTTTTGAAGCGTTCTCCCTGATGTATCATCTTGTCTGGGGCTTCACAAAACTCGGCTTATCCTTCTCCCCCCCTAGGAAGCAAGCAGATATCCTCCCTTTAAAAAAAAAAAGGTGACCACCACTGATCTTATTTTAACTATCTGAAAAAATTATATTGTAACTAGAGAAGTGTAGGAGTTGATTTTTAAGATAAAGTTTTAAATAGAAAGTGCTTCCGAAATTCCGGTACTTTAATAGGATATTACAACAATAACAATATTGTATACATAAGAGTTTATTTTAAATAAGAAACAGTACTTCCCGTCGATTGAATTTGACTTCATTGAAAAATCCTCTAAATAGGCAGTCAGGACGCGCCAATATTAAACATTCATTGAATATTTGATTTTAAATTTACGCCTAGACATAATTAAACCCCACAACCACCCAACTACCGCATTTACATAACACAAATTATATATAAAAGGCGTCTTCCCGGACGCCCGACACAAAATTATATATTCTAGAGAGTATTTATTAATAGCTTATTAAATGTCAGTTTGTTACGCTTTCACTCATTAACTATTCCACCAAAAATAATAAAAAAAATTGCATAACCTATTTCTAAATAAACATTGATTTCAAAAATATACTATTCCCGAGGCACATAATATATAAATTGCTTTGACATTCTTCATAACAGTCGGCCTGACATTTCTCTCCGAGCATAATAATTTTGAAATAGACGTAGTCAACGTTAACAAGAGTTCTAAAAATAGACAACTAAAGCGTATGTAACAATTAATTTTAAAATTATAATTACAGTAATATCCCTGTTAACATAGTGCAAGTATATTTCAAACAAAAACACAATAGGATGAGGTTAAATGTGAACGACCGCACAAGAACTGTTGGGTACACGCGCTGTTTACGAAACACCCTCCCACTGACACTCTTTTCTTATAGTGGATTTTTATTGTACATGCTCTACGCTACAACTTATTATGAAAAATTGTAGTAAATAATATTAAATAATACGTAGAAATAATAGTAAATAATACATGCAAAAAAGATTATTTTTCCTATCCCGATGAAAAGTTTATAGTTGGTTCAAAGGCGTCATGGTTGTATGCGCAAGCGACCCCATGACGTCCCAATATGGCGTTGAGGGTTCCGCTGAGTTTTAGTGGGTATAGCCGCTAGACTACTAGGCGGTAGAGTCCCACACTACCACTGCCTAGTGTACTTGAAGAGTACACTACGTGTAGTGGTGTGCGTAAATGCATTTCTCAGCGAAAACAAAAAAAAGGCAGAAAAGTGCCCGATTCTCTCCCAGCAAGATGACACTAATTAACTTACTTTACCTCTCAGTAAAGTAAAAGTGAACTTTCCGGCATATGAAAAAAAATTTATACGCACCACGAGAGAAAAGTAGGACATTGCCACCCGCGACTGTCGACTAGTTGCGTAATGTACTATTTGAACCAACCACGAACAAATACAAAAACGTCGCAACATTCAGTATTATGAAATAAAAATAAAGCGAAATTTATTTTTCCCTTAGGAAATCGCAAGGTTAGAAGGGTCAGCGGATATTAAATCGAAGTCACCTGTTCTCGTCCACCACGTGTCACGGCTTTTACAACTGGACACGAAACGTGACTTTTTCGTTCAAAAGTACAACTAAAACCGATATCTATTCATGTAACGTCAATACGATTATTACGACTGGTATATTTTCCTGTTTTTAATTTATAATAGTGTATTAATTCTTATTTTGTGTATCAGTTTGTGCGTAATGGCTAGACCTTTTTACAAAAATTCGGCATAGATACAGTCGATATCTTTTTAATAATTTTACTTCTATATGCTGATGTGTAAGTCTTATAGCCAGTTTTCTTTTATTTTTTTACCACTCCAAAAATGTTTTAATATTATCAAACGTGACTACTGCTTTCCATCAGACAAGTCGTACGTTTAATAATAATAAAATAAAATCAAAAACATATTGCCTCCGTTGTGGCGTTGCGGTGCCAAAGCTGCCCTAAGCGCCTTGTGGTCTCTGAACTCGGTTGCGGGTTCGATTCCCACAAATTCAGGCGTGTTTCGGTCTGGGTATATTTTTCCCTAGGATATCACTATTCTAATGGAGCCATGGATCTTTACATTAATATCAATAGAATTTTGCCATAATGAAACACAAATATTAATTTACCGTGTCTTATCTTATTGATACTGACACGAACAGGTCGAAGGTACAATTTCTCGTTGAATAGCTCTATTCATCACGGCTGAGATTATCACGCGTGAAAAGTTTATGGGAAGGTGATATCGATGAAAGTTATCTGGTACGTGTTCAATCTTGTTCAAAAGTTATACAGTTTGTTTTTGTCAACGGTATTAAGATTATGCTACGGACAAAATGGCCAAAGACTCGCTGGTGCTCCTTCCTAAAATCCAACATCAACGCAACGGAACGAAGTTAGTCACACGTTGACTCCATTCGATTATATGGCAAGTTTGTCACAACTCTGTTTCGTACACAATTCTTGTCCAGTGACGTTGTGGCGTAGCGGTAGCGATCCTGCCTTAAAAGTCTCGGGTCCAATTTCCGCGCGGAGCATATGTTTAAATTGACCATAAAGGCATGTGTTCTGGGTGGGTTTGTCCTTATCCTTGTATGTGTTTCCGGACCCCCGACACAGGACACCACTATCTTATTGGGGGCGTTGTGTGTGTAGCGTTTATTTATTTGGTTCGAATGGAAGGGCCTGTTCAAGTCCATAGTATATAGTAGTCTATTTATGTGATAAATAACAAGAAAAAAGGTAATATTTAAAAGGTCACAGTTTAATAAAAAAATAACATAATTTGCGGCAATGTATAACGGAATAATGTCATTGAACTTACAAAATAATGATACATAGCCTCATATATATTATATTATAACTTAGATTGATAATATCCCTCAGCAAATATTAAGCACGCAGACTAATGATAATGCGTTCTCACGGGAGTTCCCTTATTCCGAGGGTTGTCGAGTGTTTTATATTTTGGGTTTTAATAAAATACCTATATTTTATTAAAGTAAAATTCTCGGCATTACAATTGTCTTCTAAATTTTTATATTAAGTATCTTTTACACTTTGAGTAAAACCAGCACTAATTAATCCACTTCTTTTTTAATTAAGGTTTTCAATTTATTAAACAATAATATAATACTAATTGTATGCGCTAAAATAAATTTTTGTTGTTCTTGTAATGAAATACCTGTATAAACTTCGAATAAAGCAAAAGAGAAATTGAGGGGCATTATTGACTTTTATACAAAACACACATACGGTCTGACTATGAACGCAAGCGATACTTGAAGTATCATATACGCGTTACCAACCCAGAAGATAGGAGGGAAGGGATGAGAAGGGAAAAAAATTGCGGAAGAACCGGTACTGATACTGTTACTTTACACCTCTCTCTCTCTCTCTCCGTGGCATTTATTATTCCCATCTGATGGTGGGGTCTGCCTTTACACCGTTTTTAAATAATAAAAAATAAAGTTAAAGTGATATAAAATTTCTTTGTTTTTGGTGGTAGACATCCTTGATTATAATAAAGTATTTATATGAAAAATTTGCTAACCTTTGGTCAGAATTCGTCAGAATTTTCAAAACAACCCTCATTTAATTATATGTAATTAAATATATGTAATTAATATCTCAGAAGTATATTATGTTAATCTGTTATAAACAAAAAAAAATAATTATTAACTTTAAAAACTTGAAAAAAGACAGACTTGGGTTCGCACCCAAGCTTGTATTTCCACAAATACACAAACGATCAAGTCGAATCAAATACATTCACAAAATAAATATGTATCCCAAGAAAAAATCGAGAAATTGTGGTCAGAAAGTCAGATAGTACCTCTGTGTCAGAACACTCTACAAAATTATTTTTTGCTAGCTTCTGCCTGCGGCTTTTCCCGCATTAATAATGATTTTCAATGAGGCACCTTTGATGCCATAAAGAAATAATTGGTTTCCCATATATTACAATATTTAATTCCCTATTCCAACTCATTCAAGTTCTATTTTCGAGAGAAAAGTTACCCATAACGGTCTCCATGGTCTCCTCTATATCTATACCAAAATTCTTAATCGATTTAGCGGTTTATGTTTTTTTTTTTATGTTAGAAGTTTTTTTATGGCAAACAAGCATACGGCCCACCTGATGGTAAGTGGCTGCCGCAGCCTATGAGCGCTTGCAGCGCCATTAGTAGGTGCCACTCGCGCGTTGCCAACCTCGAGATATTAGTTCTTAAATCTCGTTCGCCCAGTAATTTCACTAGCGTACAATGCCCTTCAAACCGGAACACAGTAGTGCCTAAGCACTACTATTTGGCGGCAGAATATTGGACACTGCGGTGGTACCTACCTAGCCGGCCTCTTGCAACAAAAGACCTACCACCAGTGTGACTGATTGCACTGGTGGAATAATCTCTGCTGTAACAGAGGTTATCCCAACAGCGGGCGATGGGGTCGTCACATCCCGACCCCGAGTGAAAATGCATCACAAAGAAGCATTTTTTTTTATAAATGTATAAGCCAGCGCTTGACTGTTATCACACCTGATGATACCTGCTATCAAAGCTTAAGGCGCTTGCCTAGATGCGTATTTACTCTTAATTTGAACCTACATTGTAAGTGGCGGGGAAGACGGAGTTCGGCAGGGTATTCCAGACCTTTGCGGTGCGTGTCAGGAAGAAGCAAACTTACTTTGGCATTTATTACATTAGAAGGATTACACAATGATCAAATTTCCATCTGCCTAGCGCAAAGCAAACGCCATATCCCACGTCCATATAGGGACTTCAGTGCTCCCATTCATAAAATGTACATAAAAATTACGGATACGGCTGTTCCATGTCTATTTTCTTAGAGAGAACACCCCCAGTCCAGAGTGGCCATTCAGGACGGAAATAACAAGCTACAACAGAAAATTAGTAACACATTGTAATATTAGTATACAGTCGGTCGATATCATCAACTTCCCACATTTCCGACTCCAACGTCGTTAGAATTAACCGTGATAAAGTGCTACCCGTTGGGAGGGTCACATTACATTAATTACATTTGATAGCCTCCCGTTACATACATATATGTACATTGTACGTATATGAACATCGTAACTTTGACCTCTGTTAGGTCAAGAACTGCCCTAGTTAACACAATGTCACGAGCCATTCTTTGAGATGTTATGTATTTTGATACCACTAGTCTTTCTAATTATAATAACTTATTGGCTAAATTTAATTTAAAAAAAAATTCGTAATACATTATTAATATACATTATATTCATTATATATATTCCATATATTGTTCATCATTTAAATCGCAGTAAGAGTAAATGGGAGCCCGCAACATGTTACGTAGCCATGTTTTTTTATAGCATTACGAGGATTACAAACTAAGAAGTTAACACGCAATGTCACATTAAAATATCAAAAAGAGCAGTTTTTAGGGTTCCGTAGCCAAATGGCAAAAACGGAACCCTTATAGTTTTGTCATGTCCGTCTATCCGTCTGTCCGTCTGTCCGTCTGTCCGTCTGTCCGTCTGTCCGTCTGTCCGTCTGTCCGTCTGTCCGTCTGTCCGTCTGTCCGTCTGTCCGTCTGTCCGTCTGTCTGTCCGACTGTCCGTCTGTCCGTCTGTCCGTCTGTCCGTCTGTCCGTCTGTCCGTCTGTCCGTCTGTCCGTCTGTCCGTCTGTCCGTCTGTCCGTCTGTCCGTCTGTCCGTCTGTCCGTCTGTCCGTCTGTCCGTCTGTCCGTCTGTCCGTCTGTCCGTCTGTCCGTCTGTCCGTCTGTCCGTCTGTCCGTCTGTCCGTCTGTCTGTCCGTCTGTCCGTCTGTCCGTCTGTCCGTCTGTCCGTCTGTCCGTCTGTCCGTCTGTCCGTCTGTCCGTCTGTCCGTCTGTCCGTCTGTCCGTCTGTCCGTCTGTCCGTCTGTCCGTCTGTCCGTCTGTCCGTCTGTCCGTCTGTCCGTCTGTCCGTCTGTCCGTCTGTCCGTCTGTCCGTCTGTCCGTCTGTCCGTCTGTCCGTCTGTCCGTCTGTCCGTTCGTCCGTCTGTCCGTCTGTCCGTCTGTCCGTCTGTCCGTCTGTCCGTCTGTCCGTCTGTCCGTCTGTCCGTCTGTCCGTATATCACAGTCATTTTACTAGGAGACCATTATTACATTAAATTAAATAACATTAAATAAATAAATAAACTCTATCTATACAAAATTTAACAAATAGGTTTATTCTATGAACAGCACAACGATTCTGTAATGAAATCTTAAAATATATTATAAGAATTAAAGATAGCATATCCATACATGTAACTGAGTGTTGAAAAAAAAAATTATAAAAATTGTGCCCATTCTAACTTTTGAACTATGGGATTTAAAATTCTGCAAAAATTTATGCGTGTAGGACATCAAATAATTTTTTTTTTCACATTTGGTTTGAAGAAGATAGGTCTACAAATTTAAGAGATATATAAGTTTTTCCCATAACTTTGTTTTTCATATAACTTTTAATAATTACTATGAAATTACCAACTTATTTTTGCAGTCCATTTAAATTCGTTATTATTTTTAAAGGCCTAAATATTCTTTATAACCAAGCTGCGGAACCCTTTAGTTTCAACTGTGCGTGGTCCACAACGCACTTGACTAGTGTTCTTGTATTACGGAGAATACAGAGACAAATATTCGACGACTTTGTGGCGCAGCGGTATCGAACCTGCCTTAAGTGCCACAGGTCGTAGGTTCGATTCTCGCTAGGAGCAGATTTTTGTATTGACCATACATGCATGCGTTCCGTTCTGAGTGTGTTTACCCTTATCTGACCCCTGACACAGGATATCACTATCCTAATTGGGCTGCTTAGTGTGAAACGTTTATTGTTTATTCAAATAAGAAAGTGGACGATTACTGAATCGCATTTCTACACATCTCAAATCACTAACGAGTTTAGTTGTGTAAATGTGCGCCAAGCATAACTCTATTAAAATATTTGCGCCAATCCTAATTACGTTTAAAATCAATTGTTCAATCTTTCTATAAAAATGTATTGCTGAACGAATTGCTTATTTTTATTTCATTTTATTGTATTGGATTTTTTAATTCAATTACTCGACTAGCAGTGCTGCTCCGAGTGAAAAACTTATAACATAAATGCTCAACAATTACAGTTAGTTAAACTAAGAGTTATTTTTAGAACCAATAAGGTCTGCGACTCAGATGAGCTCGAACTAACTGGAGGGAATATATTTAATAGTTTAAAAAACAAACAACCAGGTTATAATGAAAAGAAAGATCCTTCTATGATTTATGTATAATTGTTATAAAACTACACAAATCCTATGCTACTAAATCCCTTTAAGTTTATTCGCACCAAGTGGCAAACTATTTACTTTATTAATCTTGCTATGCTGTGACACGAAACCACAGATTTAGTGAAAGAAATATTCAACAAATGGTATTTACAGATTCCAGAATACATATATCCTAAACCAAAGTACAAAGGCAGTTAATCTCAGTAATATATCGTCGTTAACGCCACGTTGCGCTACGGCTCTGACGTAGCGTGATGCGCTCATACAGCCTACTAAAGAGAAAAAGCTACGTCAACAAATTTTTTACTTAAATTTATCATGTAAATAAATTCGAATGTTAATCTAAAAAAGTAATCTTAAATTTTCATATTTCGGCCTTACCTTACCTTTTTAGACTAGCGTTTATACGAGCGCGCACTTCATTTTGCGCTTCGAAAAACCGAAAGCGCGTACGCCGTACACGGGCTCAGCGAGCTCTCGACCGTACGCCAAAATGACTGTATACGCTAGAAAAAAATTGCTAGTTTAGCGTCGACCTTAATCGCGTTCTATCAATTTTATCGTTAGTTTGCGTTTACCGCATTTTCTAGTTGTTTTTCCTATTAATTAATTCCCTTTCCTTTTTTCCTTTTAAGTTTTTCCTATAATAATAACCAACTCACACTTCGTTTCAATTATTATATTTTTTATATTACTAAATTGACTACACTTTTAAAATGAAATTTGTGGACTTATTCTAATTAAAGTTTTAAATTTCAGCAATAAGCAAGTAAAGAAATGAAACTTGTATTTTATAAATGAAGGAGAAAGGCAAAATCTGAAATTAATGGAACCGATTTCCATAAACTATATGAAATTTTAAAGAGAATTTTCTTGAATATAATAGAGTAACTTAAACGAGTCTTTGGGAGGAGCTAACTTTAGTACTTGCAAGTAAAGCTGATAGCTTGAATACTTTATCCAGTTAGATTCTATATCTGAAAAGTATGTTGGCAGTTTTATTTTATTATTTATAAACGCTACACACTAAAATTTTTGCCAAAATCTCGAAGATTGTAAGTTTATTTTAAGTTGGTTTTTACTATTTTAATTAAAATTGTATTACCCATTTGTTATATATTCATTTTGAATAAAACGCTTAGCTAAGGATATCCTTGAGCCTTTATCAATTTCTTCTAAGTAGGTTAACATTATGAACAACTTATTCTAACTAACAATGCTTTTAATCCCTCTACTAGATAAGATAATTAATTGCACAGCACTGCAACTACTACGTCGGATTTCAACGATTCGTCCTTTTATATGCGCTACGACAATAATGACAAATGTGACGCTTCTTTAGAATGACATCTTTGCAAATATTGTCTTTCTAATCAAACGTATTAAATTGGTTCTATACTTCATCATGCGTATAGCAATTTAAGGAAAGGAAAGAAAGAGAAGGAATACAAAAGTTTTTAAAAAGTCAAAGAATTATTAACTTCTTTGTATTTCATACAATTCTTAGTTGCTTTTTAACTAGAATATTACAAAGCAAAAATTTTAATTTTAACAACAATGTATAAACGCTACACACTCAACGGCCCCCATTAGATAGTTATACCCTGCGAAGCTTTTGTTATTTCAATGATATATCCTTAAGTAATGGTGTTTCTTGTTCTGCGCTTACGTACCATAACTTAGTATTAGTACAGAGTACATAAGTACCGTATAAATAATCACAGGACAGACAGGTGTCATAATCTATATGTTAGATTTCACAAACTATCAATTGGTTTGTACCTATTTTTAGACATTTAACTAATTTTAATAATATATCTACTCACCCCTATTTAAATAAAAATATTTTAAAAATACAATACTTATTGGTCAACATTCCCTTTTAGAAAGGCTGATATTAAATACTGCTACAACTGCTTAAACATTGTTCGAGTCAGACGCTTGTTCCAATCTAAACTTGGCCCGCTATCTTCATGCCTCTGCGAGTTTGTAAGTTGTGAACGTGAGGTATCTCAGCTGGATGAAAAGACTCTCTAGACCTCGCTTTGAAGAGTGTTAATGTTGTTACAACACTTTAAGAATTCTCGGGTTCCTTAACCGAAGGGTGCCCATGGAACTCTATTAATAAGCTTCTGCTGTCTATCCGTCAGTCAGATTTTTCGATTTGATATTTTTATGAATAAACAAGCGCTACACACTCAAAGGCCCCATTAAAATAGTTTCGGGGGTCCGGAACAGGATAATACACAATGAAAAAAACAAACAGACTGACCTGAAAACATGCCTTTACGGTCATTACAAACAACTGCTCTGAGCGACGCGCTTAAGGCAGCTTCGTTACCGCTAGACCGCAAAGTCGTATTCTATTTATATTCTACGATGGTGCGAGTCCGACACACACTTGTCCGGTATTTTTTTTTATTCACCATATAATGAATCCAATAATTTACAAAATAATACAAGGTCTCACTTAGCTAAATTATTCGTCCCTAACGATGGCCAAGCTCGTCTAAATGCAACAAGAGGCTTAAAGGAGATGAATTTGAGCCAAGCCTTAATCTGACAGAGGACGGCATAAATTGGAATAACATGACTAGGAACATGGAGCGAGGGGCCTTGGAATATGCGTTATTCATTAGCTGTATTTAGGGGTCAAGACGAGCACCAATATGGTAGGATTAATTAAAGATTATCGATAAATATCGGCCATATTTTTAGTCTCCAAAAATCGATAATGCAACATAATCAAGTCAAGGGCAAATCACCCTGTGACTCCACTCTCAAAATGAGATCTTAACAAAAAATTATCGTCGTCGTCAACCTATAGAAGTCCACTGCTGGACATAGGTCTCTCCTAAATGATGCCACCAGAAACGATTCTGCGCCACTTTCATCCAGCGGCTCGCTTTATCTCATCAGACCATTTATTTTTTTTATTTATCTATTTATATGCTAAATTTATATGGTTTTTATTTTTTTGTTTTTCTTTTTGTCAATGTCATGGTACACAATAAAGTATTATTATTATCAGACCACCTAGTAGAAAGCCTGCCGACGCCGCGACTTTCAGTGTATGGTCGCCATGCTTACACCATTGGGCTCCAGCCCAAAATCTATAATCGATATTTATTACCGAATATGACACCGTTGTAGCGTGTCTGACTTTAGTTTCGACGGTTTGACTCCGGCTAGAGGCAGATGTTTGTATTGATCTTACAAATATCTGTTTCGGTCTGGGCGTTTTTGCTTGTGGATCTTCCCACCGTGTCTCGGAGAACACGTTAAGCTGTCGGTTCCGGTTATCATATAGGATAAGATAATAATCATTTACTCTTTGTAATTTACTCAGACCCAATAAGTTACTAGTTCATGCTTAGGTTTACAGAGGTAATATGGCCATCACTCGGTGTAAAACTAGTAACCTGCTAAATCCGGATAAGCGTAATAGGCAAGTTATGTAAATGCCAGGAATAAATGCTAGGAAGAAAAGAAACGATTACGAAATATGAGCCTAAAAAATACAATTAAATCTGAAAAGTAAAATATTACATTAATAATTGAAATAGAATTCGAATATTATACGTTAACCATAGTCAAAACTACTGCCTGTGAACAGATAATAATTAATTTGGTTATTGGCACTACGCCAAACATTGGCAGACAAAGGCGAGTGTTAGCATGACTGAGTGTAACCTCATTCAAATTACACCTATCTATTTTATTGCTTCTTATTTTTTATTATAAAAATAAAACGACTTTGTGACGCAACGTTAGCCAACCTACTAAGCCCCATAGGTATGTCTCTGAACACCCACACAGGATATAACTACCCTAATGAGGGCCGTTGAGTATGTAGCGTTTATATTTTGCCGTTGTTTGTATTTTACCAATAAACAATTTGAATTTGAATTTAAATTTTTTTGTTTTTAGGGGCCGGATATAAGTGAACTTTCGGAATTAAAAAAAAACTACTTATTGTATCCCAACCAACCGGGAGTTTTACTCTAATGCTTGAAATGGTAAAAACCATCGGTTTCAATAATAAAATCAAAATGAGACAAAAATGGGTTTTATAAAATACTGTGCGATGTCTGCCAGCATATAACGATGTTGTATTTTGCGGGTAGGCAGGTAAATGGCGGCTAGTGCACTTCGCCTTCTGCAACGGTATTTGCGTTTTTCGCGTTTGGACTAAACTTCTACTTACTATCAGAGAAATAGAGTTTTGTGCCCCCGGGCTAAATAAAAAATTGTGGTTGGAGTATACTCTATATAACAAACGTTTAGTTACGCAACTGTACATAAGCTTAATAAAATATATATCACTATTTTTACTACTCTTTGCCAATATTCTGGTTCGGTATAGTCACGTAATATTGGTTATATTTATCGTCTCATATTTTAGCTCCATCCCAATATTCCACAGAGCTTGGTGACACATGATCGCTATCTGTAAAGATATTACTGATTAATAACTGCAGTCAACGTGAGCTAACACCGCTTGTTGCAAACAAGCATTTATCTCAGTCACACTTGGGCGTTCTTGGTAATATAGAAATGTAATATTCTTGCTATTAATCCACGTTAAAAAAATACAAGATGGCCGATCTATAATGGTGCATAAGAACTTGATTCAATCAATCTGAAATTTTGGTAACCTGGAGTTTTAAAGTCGCAGATTATTATATTTTTTGGTTCGAATTGTTTGTATCAATTCATAAAACTTAATTATAATATAGTAATACTCACAGTGATAAGTAAGAAATAAAAACAAATTAATAATAAAAATCTTTTTTTTTTTAACTAGCTTTTATTTAAATGCACTAAAAAGAAGAAAATAACCTATAACTTGAATCGAACCCAATTTGCAATTTATTCATGTTCCTTACAACTCTCTCCTTTTCTGCCCCTTATTCACTACTATCCGCCCCTTCTTTCTCCATTTTCAATTGCATTTTAAAAAATTACCACGGTTTAACTATTATTACTTAGAAAATCTATCCTTACAGACAGCAAATTTTATACATTATTTATTTTACAATACCCAAATGACAAATTAATTCTTAAAATTTATTAATTTGCCTAAGGGCTGCTATCAAACCAGAGAAGAGGATCACTCTTTTTTAAGTTTGAGGAGTTGTCCTCAAACTTTAAAACCTTTAAAACATGACTCCTCAATATTTCGAATACTTTACAAAGTTTATAATGAAGTAATATTATATCCTTCCTCTTGAAAAAAATATATAAGAAGAACTTATTTAAGCGTATTCGAAAAGGACAAGGGTTTCAAACCCTGTGATGTTTGTGTGTAAGTGATATGAATAAAATAAATAAACGCTGTACACCCAAGGCCCTCATTAGATATATTTTCCGATTTTGATTTTTCGATGTCATAAAAGGACGGAGAACAAAAATTTAAAGTATACAAACTAATTAAGCGCGATCCGATAATTTATGAATAATTGTAACTTTTTTTTGGGAAAGTAGGGCAGATGACTCTACTCCACCTGATGGTAAGTGGAAATAAAGTCCAAACGCGAAGGCGGCTAACAGAGTTGCGGAATGCAACCTTGTTAACCACCCTTGCCCTGCCTACCCGCAAGATAATAATAATAATAATAATAACTATATAACTTATTGTATAAGTTATATATTTCATAAATAAACTGAGGTAACATTAAATATTGGTTATTCATTATACAGTATTCAAAGACACAAATATGTAACACAACTCTAAGCCTATTATAACAATTCCGATCATTTCCAAATACACAATAGCTGGAAACATTCATCATCTATATTGTACAGAGTTCCCCAATTCTATATATCACTAGCATCTGCCCGCGACTTCGTCCGCGGTGATCTTAGAATTGGCTCTATAGAGAAATCATTTGTCAGTAAATAATGTTCCATAATATTCTTCTATATCGAATAACAATTAAGTACGTCCTGTAACATGTTTTCACATAGGAACCTTATATTTTTCCGGGATACAAAGTATCCTATGCATTCCAGATAACAAGCTACCTAAGTCCTAAAATATCTATCCGGTAAGCCGTTTATGTGTGATTGAGTAACAAGCATCGATACATAATTCCAAGTAAATAAGCCATACCATACATGTTTTTGATAACCCCACGTGAGCCCAATTTTTTCCCGAGATAAAACGTATCCTATGTGTTAATGCAGGTAACAATATATATCTAGACCAAATGAGACCAAATGAAATCCCAATCCGTTTAGCCGTTTTTGCGTTATTGAGTACACAAACATCCAAACATACAAACACATTTATTATATATATGACAATCCCACTAGTCCTGACCCTAATGAAAACTGAGCGACCTCAAAACTATTTGGAAACAATAACTTCATGACTCACACATGTACACATATCTGTGTACACTGTAGCCATTACCCGCAATCTATTTAGGGTATTGACTAAATTAGGATCCAATGTATTTATCAATATGATATAATACTTTGATATATAACAGTGAGACGCCATAATTATTTGCGAGAAACAGGCAAGGAGAAGTGTAGGTATAGTTTATGAGACATCTCACGAAACGCACTATAAATATACTGCCACGTCAATATTATGTAACCCAATCATATTGAGGGCATCAAGACTACTACCTTATTTAATTCAATTATCTGTTCAATTTTTTTCAGAACATTCAGTTGTTTTCTGAAGTAAATTGAATACCAATTAGGAATAGTCCAAACTAGAGATTTAAGATAATATCCAAAAATATTGACACCATCTCAGTATTTTAAGTACTCGAAAGTACCGTTCTGCCGGTGCTATCGAGACTTAGTCGACACAAAAAAGTCTCACCTCTGAGCCAACAATTCAATAGTAAAATACAATCGCAAGACGATCAGACATTCTAGGTACTCTAGTGACTGGTTCCCGACGAACACACACTAATAATCGTGCTCTTAGATTTATATAACCTTAAACAAATATGCATACACATCTATTTAGTTACAATTAATGAGAATAAATAATTAATATATTGAAATTAAATAAGTATTATTTATAATGCATGCATATGTGCAGCTACATCTACACGCAATATCACCAGCCCGGTAGGAGGATTCTCGCATTGTGATAAAAAGATAGCGCCGGACATTCGTACTTCCACATAATTATGTATGGCTATTTCTTTGGCAGCCTCCGTAACCTAAAGCGGCTTTAACAAATGAAGTATGAGTTACGAGACTGTAACAAATGATAGAGAAGAGTAGGTTTCCCTCAGTGGGAGTTATGTATACTAAAAAGCTAAGAAAATAACCAAAATCTAGCTAATAGCTAATAATAAGATGGATGACGGTGGGGTAAAATGAGAATTTGCAATTAGTTAAATAATTTTAAATTTAAAAACAATTCAAGACCAATGAAAAATTTCAATACCTTTTAATATCTATGAGAACTAGACTATAAATAAAAAATAAATGTGAAACTAAATAACGTTGCCTGTGCAAGTGAAGCAAACCTATTGTAAAAGAAAAATGACGTTCATTCGTTCACGTAAATAGCTTGGATCGTGAGCTATTTTTTAGTTTCATGCGACTGAGATTTCTTGCCTTTATATTTTCTACAAAGCTAACGATAAGACATTGAAAATCGCACTTTGAATCGGCTTCGTATAAAGCAGTTCATGTTCAATGGTTTTTTAAGAAGTTTTTAGTAACAGTAATAAGACTTTCAACAAATAATCTGCTTACGTTTTTGTAGCACTATTTATGATTATTAACTATGAAATTCTAATAATATATAAAATTTATTAATATTAAAGCAACAATAACAACCAAGTTTATACTTGAAGATTCATGTATTCAACTACCTCTAATTACTTAACAAGTGATCTACGTTCCAACTGCACTTTATCCTAAGTATTCCTAACTTTGCCTCTGGATCGTTTCTTGTTTTAGCTGAAGTACGTACTAATTGTATAACAATTAATTATGGAGTATGAAAAATATCTACCATAGTTGTAGTGTATGTATTGGTATATAAAGGCTACATATGCTTGAAAAGGAAGTGAATGCTGAGATTACAAGTTATAGAACCGATTGAAACAACAAGGCAAACAGTGCCGACTCCACTTAGCGTGGAAGAACGACAGAAGAAGAATCAGTATAAAGGCTATTTTCTTAACACACACGTTTGTAGTTTTATCTGTGGCAAGAAAAGTTAAAATAGTTCTATTCTGCAATAACAGTCACTTTGATAATAATCAAAAGTATCTTCCATTACTATGGCGCAGTCTATTTCTGAAATAGACAACTGTAACGAGGCGATAGACTTCGCGCTTCATTGAATACATTAATTAAACTCTCCGCCTTACTGTCTACAATGCTTACAGAATTAAGTCCTATTCAGGTTCATAAAACTTTATGATCACTATTTTAAGACAATTATCTTCTAGTAAAACAGAATAACGATGATAGATCATTAGCATATCTATACCAATATTTAAAAGGTGAAGATTTGTTTGTTTGCCTGTTTAATTGAACGCGTGTATCCTGAACTGTGGGTCGGATTTGAAAAATTCTTCCGAAATTTAGCATTGGATATTACATTGCTCGATACGTACGATACATAGAGACTCTGTATGGTGAATTGGTGGAACAGCAACACGAAAATAAAGCGTAAGAGTTATTCTTGTTTTTAACACATTCATAACTATGTCAAGCAAGCAAGTGAAGCCGGGAGCACCGCTAGTATATTATAAGTGGTATTTACGAGGTTCTATGTTTGGGTAATATTTTAACCTAATTTGTTAGTATTTATTTTCACAATTTATGTTTTTCTGAAGAAACACAAAGTTATGCCATTTCACAGTTATATCTTACAAATTAAATATATACTAATTTATATTATATATCATATCTATATATGTAGTGTAAACAGAAATCAATTCATAGAATAACTCTGTTTATAGTAACAAAAGTGATCAATTGCGCGTCAATGGAAAACTCTCTTCAAGGACGTCAGCTACACCATTGTAATTCACAACTTAAATGAGCGAGATTTTTATATTAAAACGAGATTAAACGAGATAAGTGTTGAAAAATTGAAACTTAGACACAGTCTTATACTTCAGTTAATTGATTATTATTAACATCAGAAAGAGATATCTTGAGTTAACTTTTAAAATCTAATAGTAAAGCCTCTTAAGAGGTTAAGCGTAGGGTTGAAGTCTATCAAGCATTTTTAAATGAGACCAATGACGCCCTTTATCGCGTAAAGCCAAAGAACGACTGCCCTAGTACGTTGCATCGCACTGACATTATTAGACATTACGAACAGACAATCATCTTAATAAGCACATGAAATATTTATTTCTAGTGACTCGTGCTTAAATAGAGTTTTAAAGTCTCATAAGCGTACGATGTTTATATTGTCAGTCGAATTTTACATTTTTAGAACTCGTACCCAATGGGTGCCTATTACTAAGCCTGCGTTTCTGTTCGTCTGTCCAGTTGTCCAGCAAACTGTTTCTCAAAAATTTCTCGAAATTGTCATACAACAACAAATACTTAAAATAAATCACAATAAACTTGATATTTAACCTGTTTTTTTATATAATGTACGAAACCTTTAAGTGCCAATTCAACATGCATTTGGCCCTTTTTTTTGTAATACAACACAAATTTGTCGAGGTCTGCATTTGGATTGTACTAGTTATAAGGCGAGCTATCAATGTGTGAAATAACTGACAAACGTGAAAGAGCACTCTGCTGATAGAGTATTTCGGCTACTTAATTAAGTCTGAACAAATAATTACCAACCTTCAGTAAGATAGAACCGGAAGCAATATGCTTGAGAAATTCCCCAAAATGACGACACGCCCGACATATATATTAATACCATCTTTCATAATACGAGTATGTTTCCGGTATTTATTGGTCTAGAATACATTATTTATGATATTTCTAACAAAATCTTTATTTATCTTATGGAACTTTTTCATTACACATATAGCAAACCACTAGATAATATAATTTTGTGAATAATAACACGCTTATATTACTTTGCTGTAAAGAATGAATTCCAAATATTAAAATACTTTAATGTGTTATTTTTATTTTACTAACTTAATTGAAATATAATAATTATAAGAAGGCACAAAGTACTAATGTCAGAAAAAACAACATAAAATTTAAGTTCGAAAAAAAATCTTTCATACATGTTCTGAGCTATATAATAATGAATCGCAGAAGTTTGATTTTCGACAAATAATTAGAGTTCCACCTCTTAAAATAAAACTAAGTAATAAACACTTAGACCATGCGATTAAAGCCATTAGTACAGCTAGTATTGTATACAATTCATTGTAGCATAAAAACTAATTACTTGCTAGCCACATTAGTGTGTATACAAAAGGCTGAGCAAATTAATTTGGTTACAGAGATTACAGCTGCGAGGAAATCGAGGTCCACTTCACTCTTGTATTGTCTCCGTAGCAACTCTATTCACGTACTAATTGCATGCTGGAAACAGCTGTCTCTCGAACTTATACTAAATACTTACACTACCGGATTCCTAATTAGTTTGTAGTTACATAATGTAAATGTTTTCATATTAAGCATGAATTTTGGTACTGAAATATACGTCGAAGTTGCGAGTTTTTGGTTGTTGCTATTCTCAGAAACCTTGTGGGCGTATACTGGGTAATCGTACAAAGAATATTTCATGTCATCTTTCGGATATTGAATAAAGAATGTCTTCGGAAGTTGACATCGACTCTTTCGGGAGCGTTGGTATGTTGTCGAATATTGCAATGTGGCAATTCTCGTTTTATATATATTCACAACCACATACTTTGAAAACTATTAAGCATAGGATTTGATCTTTAGATCAACTTAGAACATTAAACCTTTAAAATGGAGTATGAATATCGCAAGAAAATTGACAGCCGCAATTTTTTTTAAAGTTCGGAAAACATGCTTAGAAATATCGTGAATTTTGCTCCTTTACAGAACACACTTGCTGAAAACATTTAGTTTTCAATAACTAGTGTGTAGTTCGATTCGTGTTGAAATTTTGTGAATATATTAACATATGTTTTGGTAACTTATCCACATAGTGCGATCGCAACATGCGGTAAGCATTTCATTAACTTGTGGGTTGCAGTTTCAGCATGTTCATTATTATTTATGGGCGTTAATATATAAAAAACATAACTATTTAGTTATGTAAAACTGCAATACAGCATTTATTGCTCTTCTACAATGGAAATTACCATATGAACAAAGATATAGACTTTGTAGTGTTAACATATCAATTAATGACAAATTATCATGATAATATCGTAATTTCGTTTAACAACATTATGTACGAAATTAGTCATTGTTTTTTTAAATCACTCTGGATAGACATTTTAACACCTTAAAAAGTTCTTCCAATAATATTTACTTGTTTATTTCCTTACTCAATTAGGGCTCTTAAAAATTCGTATCATAAATTTTATATCTGATCAACGAGATAGTAATTTCATTTAACACTTCACACGGCTCTTCGCAAACTAAACCGTTAGCCACAAAAACTCATCAAACTAAAACGTTTGACTGAAACTGCTATAAAACGCTATCCGGCTTAGATAAATAAATTAACCTTTTACTCTCTGACTTGTTATACTATAAGTTTATATTAGTCTGATTAAGGCTACAACTGCTAAGCTACTAAAAGATGCTCAATTAATTTGGCTGGTTTCTCGTACCGTTTAATTTACATGCCTTGTATCATTTCGTTTGTACATGTCTTATTTATACATCACTGTGACCGCGGCTCTGCTCGCGGTTATACAGTTTTTTCATGATCCTACGGGAACCTTACATTTTTACAGGATGCAGTGACGTGCAATATAAAAATCCAAAATAAGTGCCAAATTTAAATCAAACCCCTTCATTAGTTTGATCTGCTTAATTATACATCCAGCCAAACTCGTATCTGTTTTAGTGTGGGTAGGTGCTTTTATTTCTGTGGATGTGTATATGGCCAAGTCCCTAAGACAGGGTAAATATGCAGAATAAATAGTATGTAGCGTTTATGTTGTAAATTTAAAACTAAGAGTTTTTACGTTTTTAACATCTGACATTTCTACCCTACTTAATCTATATAAACCGAAAAGCCCTTAGAATGGTAAAAATAATATAAAAACAATTTTAAAGCACGTAAGTTTATCATAACACTGTAAAATATATATTTTCTGATTGAAGTATATCCACAAATACGTCAAAGTACCAATAAATAACATGTTTGCGCTAAAATAACAAACGATATTAAACGTAATATCAAAAGAAACCTTGAATATATACACGGTACCAATAATTATTCTGAATGTTTGTGTTTCAAAGTTACATAAAGCGATGTGTGTTTACTGTTCCGAGACTCGAACCTCCTTTGGGGAATGATAATAATTCAAACATACTTAGGTACATATTTCTGTCTCTTACATGTGTTTAGAATACAACATATTATACAGATCCTTAATAATATGTATCCTAAATTATTTAAGCATTCATATTGGTTCAAAGAGCTTTGACAGAGTCAAAGACACAATTATATCGCAATACAAACGAAACGCCTTTGCTAAGTCTTCTTCCTGTCATTATTCTCCTTATTATACGAGTATTTAGTTCGAATTTGACAGGTTACTAGTTTTTATACAGAGCGATTGCCGTCTGACCTACGTAACCCTAAGGGCGAACCAGCAACTCATTGGATAAGAACAATATACTTATCAAGAGTTAACGATTACTATCAGATGTTATTGATAATAACCGGGACCGACAGCTTAACGTGCTCTCCGAGGCACAGCAGATCCTTAATAATATGTATCCTAAATTATTTAAGCATTCATATTGGTTCAAAGAGCTTTGACAGAGTCAAAGACACAAATATATCGCAATACAAACGAAACGCCTTTGCTAAGTCTTCTTCCTGGCATTATTCTCCTTATTATACGAGTATTTAGTTCGAATTTGACAGGTTACTAGTTTTTATACAGAGCGATTGCCATCTGACCTCCGTAACCCTAAGGGCGAACCAGCAACTCATTGGATAAGAACAATATACTTATCAAGAGTTAACGATTATTATAAGATGTTATGTGATAACAATTACTGGGACCGACAGCTTAGCGCACTCTCCGAGGCACGGTGGGGAGACCCACAAAGACAAACGCCCATACCGAAACAGATATTTGTAAGATCAATGCAAATATCTGCCCGAGCGGGAATCGAACACACAACCTTCGAGGTTAAAGGCAAACTCGCTAACCACAACGCCACAACGGTGTCAAACCGCCTTTGCTAGGTATCCGTAAATATACATTTTATATTTTGTTTTAGTTAAAATCAACGGAGCCAAAAATGTAACTGTTGGAACATCATGATTACAATTTGTAATTAGTTGTTTTGTCGTTTTACTTATTTAAAGCATTTAAACTAACTCCAATTGAGCTATAACAAATTCTGATGTGGTCATCAGGGGTCTCAACTTCGGGGAGCTCGTAAACCGGACGTTTGCCACTTAAAATAAAATAAAATTGACGACTTTATATAAAATGTTATATCCTTCTAAAAGGTTTCATTTTATTACATGCCATGTCATTTAATCTATAATATCCTATAAAGATAATATGACAAAAATATAGCTAAAACTTTGTTTTTCTTAACGTGAGAAGTTACTTCAGGCAAAGATAAACAAGATCTATGTGGCGTGTGCGTATTTGTTTGCGTGTGCACGTATGTTTGTGTATGTAATAAATTTAAAAATTAAACACCTTTAAATACATACAGTCAAAATACATTGCGCTCTTACGGAGGCAATCATATAAAAACGAAAATAAGAAGTGTGAATGTCCCATAGAATAATCATCGTTTGATAGCTTTTGTTAATGCCCGAGGCATAAGTATATTATTTGCGAGATCAATTTTGCCTGAAACCATTTTGAAGTTACCACCATTTAGATTATAAGGTAAACTTTGAGTATAAATAAGACTACGATATTGTTATCTGTATGCAACTATACATGGCCCATCTTTTTGTCATTGTAGTCTGCATTATAGTAGTTGAAAAAAACTACAGTTGCTTTGTTCCCAATTGCCAATCATCAATTCCCAAAAGTTTTTAATAATAGTAAATATGAAGAATAATAATAAAAAAATTACGTATTACCCTGATGATATATTTCTCTTTTGAATATATTGGAACGAAGTTCCTTATCGCGCGTTGTGAAAGGGGGCTAGACGGAAAAAATTCTTACGAAAAGTTGTCACGACACTTTTTGCTATAGTAAGCTATTGTAAGCTGTGCGGCGTCGCATGTTTCTCTGTCTGTCTCTCTCTCTCTTATAGAAAGCAAGCCAGATATTTTCATTTCTATTTCGCATTGAACAGTCTGGTGTCGCGACGATTATTTTTGTTGAGTGTATACAGGTTTTTTGTAAATAATAAATAATGTTAATAATAAAAAAAAAATATTATAACTTAAAAAAATAAAATTTTATTACAATTCCTTCACTAATTAATCGAAAGGAACTTCGTTCCATCCGGGTGTCCCTTGACATCTCTCAAGTTTTTTTTTTTTATTATAACGGTGGTCTTTCCAAACTGAAACGACCTTCTAAAATGAAGAAAACCTTCAAGAGAAGAGCCTATTTCTTCCTTAAAGGTCAGCAACAAACCTGCAATCCTGACCTCTGGTGTTCCAAATGAGAATGGTCGGCGGTAATCTCCAAACATCATGCAGCCTGCTGCTCGTTTTCCCTTATAACTTAAAAAATATATTTAAAATAGCAGTAAATACAAGATCTTGAACTATAAAATTGTTCTAGAAACTAAACTGTGTTTGAACAAAGAGATTGCAGATGTGCTTCCACGTTCCCGAATTGATAACGAGACGTCGGGGACACACTCAAATGTCGCAAACCACACTTAAACCTAGATTTATTATGCTGAAGTTTCTTGTCTATATCTTTTGCACAATAGTATTAACTTATGAATAATGAACAAAGGTTTTATATATATATATTAAAAATATTACAACATATTTATAAATAAGCACAACTTTATAAATCATGTCCACGGATAATGGTGTTAAGAATGCTAATTACATTTCCTCGCTGAATCGCAACCCCGATTCTTTCGCCGAAAAATGAACCAGCCCTCCTATTACCTGTGGAGGCAATGAGACCGGTTGTATGATCTATTAAAAACTGCTTGACACAATGGCGATGGCGAAAGTGTTTCTTCTGCTAACGGCACAAAGATATACTTTGGAATTAATGACGAATACTTACGCGGCTTACTAAATTCATCTTTCATTTAATAATATTCCTGATCATATCTTCATGGTTCAAATACGAATTGAATAGAAAATATCTTAACGACTAACTGACGACAACAAAGTAATACCCCGAGCTGATTATTGACGTGCAGATTAAGTACAAAAATAAAAGTATTCACTGATATTTGTATAACTAATGTTAAATTATTATATTAACGGTAAAGAAATTTCTTTCATAAATCTTAATGATAGCTATTATTATAACATAAAACATGTATATTCTAGATTCTGAAGCTATTGCATTAGATTTTTAAAAATAATTTCCAGTTTATTACATTTATAAAAATATCAGACCAAATATCTTTTTCATTAAAGGATTTCCTACAACTTCCAAAGCAATTAGCCACCGATATCTCAAAAGAAAATAATGTAAAAGTCTAGCGGGATGCTTTATTAACCTCCAATAACTGCTGACAGCTCAAAGCGGATTAACTCTTCTTATCTTTTTATAATGCAATTACTAAGTATAATTATTATAGTTATAGTAAGAAAATGAATTAATTTATTAAAATAATAGAGAGCGTTGTGGCAAATTGGTAGCTTTCATGCCTTAGGCTCCGATTATTGCCGTTTGATGAGTTTGATTCCCGCTCAAAGCAGATGCTTGTATTGACCATAGAGTTCCGTATTCTATTCTGGGTGGAAGTGCTTGAGTTTTGTGCGTTTCCGAACCCCAAAAACATTGTGGCTTATTTGATTTAAATGTTCAGCTAACCGATTACGAATAACAAAAAAATTGAATATGTCAAAAATGATTATCAATTATTTCGAATATCGAATGTGTTAGATTCCATTATTTTCTATATTTAATGTAGTATTTTAAATATATCTAATATTGTTTAAAGTTGTTGTATTGTATAACTTTTTATTTATCTACCGTCATATTTGTATGTCGTCTGACTATAAAAGGGACGATGTCTTGCTCGAGAATATAGTTCCTAATTATCAGTCTGCGATAGTGGTAACTCTGCTGGATTGTGTAAAATAACTACTTAGTATTTGCAATAGTGGTAACGCTGCTGGATTGTATTAAGATAAGTACTTTAATACTTGTAAATTCATCGTATTTAACTTATATTTTATTGCTACCCTGATTGCTGTGTAAAGAATATATTTTAAAAGAGGAGCTGTTGAGTTTCTTGCCGATTCTTCTCATCAGAATCCACTTTCCGAATCGGTGGTAGATAGATTCATTTAATGTCTATATCAAATAATAAGACAAATAAAAGATATTTTGAGAGAATATATATTTGGTCATTATTTCACCTTATATTCAATAAATATATTAGAGTAAATACTAGTTCTTTTAATAAATAGCTAATATCTTAAATGTCCTTTCATTAATATATAATTGCTGCCCACATATAAACAATAATCATTTTTATATTATTTCATATTATATATATTTTTATATCTACCCTATACAAAATCTCACAAATGCAATTGCTCAAAAATGTAAACAATAATTTTTTTAATATCGATATTTAAGCATTACTACAGAATTATTCGAAGCAATTTATTACTCAATGATTTAATTGCCAATAATCTGCTCTGAAATCTGCTCTGTGTTAATAATTAAAATGCAAATTAATAAATGTACACTATAATTAAGAACTCACCACGAAAAGTGTTAATAAAATGAAAAATGTAATATGTTTATTGCTTTAAAATTATTCGTATTTTTTTTTCATCCATACTATTTCAAGAGTAGAAAATCGACTTATTTCTCGCGTTGCATGCACACCACCGGAAAAAAAACAGCAAAAACAGGCAGAAAAGATGAGATTTTTTAGAAGTAATTTTAATTAATCTTTATTAAAAATAATAAAAATAAAAACAAATCGATGATAGGATATTTACTGCATAATACATGGCCTTTTCAACACGTAAGATTTACCTTACTGAAGTTAA
Organism: Hestina assimilis; assembly: GCA_023373885.1. NCBI lineage: Eukaryota > Metazoa > Arthropoda > Insecta > Lepidoptera > Nymphalidae > Hestina > Hestina assimilis. The sequence continues at coordinate 7,172,332 of CM041747.1, read as the reverse complement.
ATAAACGCTATCTCCGCTCAGCACGAGGCTTACAAACAATAAGAGCCCGTAGGAATCGTCGCATGATGTTTTATACTTTCAGATTCATATTGTTTTCAAAAAAGCGGCAACTTGGTCTCTAACAATATATAAAAATATGTATTCAATAAAAGCAATATTGAACTCGGAATACATTTTATAACAATAGCATGCAATTCAGTACAGTCTGTTACTAAACTAAGTTAGTCAATTAACTAACGGACAATAGAGTGCATATACATATCGGAATACCAATAGGGACGTGGCCAATTATAGAGCTTCTTCGAACTCAAGATTGTGTTTACCAATGGATAGAAATAAATAAACACTACACACTCAACTGCCCCCATTACAATAGTGGTATCCTGTATCGGGGGTCCGGAAACATACACAAGGATAGGAACAAATACACCCGGACCGGAAGACATGGCTGTATGGTCAATACAAACATCTGCTCCGAGCGGGAATCGAACCCGATACTCATAACGCTTAAGGCAGGTTCGCTACCGCTGCACCACAATGTCGTCAATGTTTCAATTGAAATATCTTTGAAATCTTTCTAACGGCATATCTCTAAAAATACTAGTTTTGAAGCTCTAAGTGTAGAGCTTGATTAGTTTCAAAATAAATTGGTTGTCGCTAAGTCTGAGTCAGAGTCAGACTGATGGTAGGTCTTTTATTGCAAGTAGCCGGCTAGGTAGGTACCAACGCAGTGTCAGATATTCTACCGTAAAGTAGTAGTGTATTTTGCATTACTGTTTCGTCTTGAAGAACACTCTAGCTAATGATGTAACTGGGCATCGGAGATTTAAGAACCAATATCTCAAGGTTGGCAATGCTGGAGTGACAGATGAATGGTGTTGCAAGCGATTATAAGCTACGACAACTGCTTACCATCAGATGGGCCATATGCTGTATTGCCAAATAAGTTGTATAAAAATCACCTCGCTAACCGGAATTAATTGTTTCATGTTACTTTTTAATCCAGGATTCAGGTTATAAATCAATGTGAGACAAATTTCTGTTAAATCCGCTCAACCGTTTTGTGTAATGAAACTAGCATCCAAACTTACATCTCTTACATTTATAATATTAAGGGATTACACAATTAATTAAAGGTTCATAAGATAAAATGATTTCTTAGCTGCTCAACTTAATTAACATTATTACAACAAACTTAGAACTTCTGCAGGTTCTAAGTTTGTTGTTAGGTTTGTCTTTATTAAATTATTGGATACGAAGAGTTGAAAATAATCAAAATCTCGCTCTTGATAGCAATAAATACCAAGAAAATCTTAATGCCAGGAAAATATATACTTTGATTATATTTTCTTGGAACTGATTTATTTAATATAATTAAGCTTAAAATACGTTAAAGTAACTATAATTTGTAATAAAATCATAAACGCTATAATAAAGCTGGGAAAGCAGGCTTACCAATTCAATATGTATAAATCGTACATAAAAATACAATAACTGTCGACTAAACATAACAGCCTCAAAGGTTTTTAATTGTGTCTAAGCTTACGGCTGCCCCTGCTAATTACCAGAAACGTTTTACCAACATAAAAAAACATATTGCAATGCGTCTGTTAAACATTTATAGATTCATTATATTTAAAAATACACTTTAGTAATAAAATATATTTTTTATGTAAGAGGGGACAAACGGGCAGGTGGCTCATCTGATGTTAAGCGATTACCGCCGCCCATGAACATCTGCAACACCAGAGCATGCAGATGCGTTTGCCGACCTTTATTAGTTTACAACTAGTTATACGCTGCCTGACCTCGAAACGCGGCTGCCAAACAGTCACTTCACAAGTTTTTCACCAACGGAGGTAGCTAACCAGGCGGACTTTTTTTAAGCCCTACCACCGACATATACATGCCTTAGAATTTCTTCCACGACATACGGGTTTCCTCACGACGTTTTCCTTCACCGTTAAGTACGAGATAAATTTGAAAAACAAATTAAGCATTGAAAACTCGGAGATGTCTGCCCGGATTTGAACCCGCGACCTTCGGATAAAGTCTATGTTTTCGATCCATTGGGCTATCTCGACTTATATTTAGATGATTTTGGTGCGGAAATTAGGACAAAGAGGTGATGTTATTGTACTGTCATCGACCTTTGACCACAACTTGACCTCAACAAGTGAGTGAAAATTTCGTCGGAAGATTCCGTTGTATTGATAGATATAGATAGATTGGCAGGCTACCTGCTTTGCAGGCAGGCAAACAATCAGTGATGAACAAAGAGCTATATTATCATCATTCTATTGTATTACGCAAGCCCAGTTCAGTATATCAATTGCATGTTGTGTAAACAGTGCACGTAGCGACGTAGAATAATTAATTATTCGTACGCTATATGCACTATCGGTAATTTTTACACGACAATGACGATGATGTTTTCAAATGGACGTTTATGTACACGTTTATGTAAATATATCTATTTCTTGGGTACTTTTTTATGTTACAAGTTGGCAAGCAAGCATACGGCCCATCTTATGGTAAGCGGTTGCCGTAGCCTATGAGCGTGCGCAACACCATTAGTAAGAGCCACTCACGCGTTGCCAACCTCGAGATATTAGTTCTTGAATCTCCTTTGCCCAGTAATTTCACTAGCCTACAGTGCCCTTCAAACCGGAACACAGTAATGCCTAAGCTCTACTATTTGGCGGTACAATATTTGACACTGCGGTGGTACGTACCTAGCCGGCCTCTTGCAACAAAACCATTCCACCATTGTGACTGATTGCACTGGTGGAATAATCTCTGCTGTAACAGAGACTATCCCAACAGGGGGTCACATCCCGACGCCGGGAATTGATTACTTTCTGTAGCCTAAAATTATAGGAGCAGTTATAAAAAAAAATATACTAGTATCGGCTATTAATAATATACTAGTGTAACTTAGCAGCTTTCGGCAATCCACGCACTACCAAGACCCCTCAGAATGTTTTTTTCCTCCGCATTCCTCTGACCTTAGCTGGAACCATACGGGAATGCCTCTAGTGTTACTAGTGCACATAGGCTCCGGTATATTTTTACGGTCTTGTATTATTATGTATAACTTTAGCTAACCCACGGGTCTTTTCATAATCATTGGGAGCACCTGGCTTTGAGATCCTCGGAACACAGATAATTTTGAAGAACATAAATAAAATACGAATACGATAAATACGAAATCTATATCATCAATTTGGTAGTTTATAGTTCATTGTAAGTCCCTATGCGATTTCTAAGAGCAAAACCGTGTATCTGTGTCTCATTGTCAAGAAGTTCACGCGTCAAGTCGTCTCTTAATTAAAGTTCGCATGTAGGACTCACTCTTGAGAATTCTCATGTACTTTATATATGGGTTCACATTTATAGAATTATCTGTACTATTCTTATAAAGAAATAAATACCAGAGTAGGTAAGTGGTGTACTACACCTATAGATCCCCATGAACTTTTGGTGACAGTTCTATTGCGATGCACTTCAATTTAACTAGTAAAACGATTCAGGTTGTATTTGGTACCATGATATATATATGTACCCTATTATGGTACAAAATTGCGATGCAGCTCCGTTGAAGTCGTCATTTGAATGGCTATAAGTCTTATCGCTTAACAGCGATCTCTTTCAGACATCCTTGGGCTACAAAAGAGGTACAGAAGAGGATATGACGTGGTGTGGTGTAAATAATTATACATCCAAATAACTACACCACAATACATAAACATAATACATACAAACTTATATTTAGATATAGAAATAAATAGACAGATAATAATAAATAAATAAAGAGTTCATGCTGGACAGAAATAGATAAGCAAGGGAGTTAAGAAAAAACCAAAAATGAATTTAATTTTAATAGTATATTTAATTTCAATAGAATAATGTAATTGTATAAAATGAGATAAGATTCTAAGTTGCCTTTTGTTCTGAAGATGCGTTAGGGCTTACTTCAAACTTTAAAAGCCTTAAAGTAAAGACTCCTCATATTTCAACGTCTTTTACTCTACAAGGTTCATACCTACTTTACAAAGTAATGGAGTCTTAATTGATCCTTTCCCTTTGGGGCGTGTTTTTATTTATGAAACAACAAATGCTTTTTGTAACGAGAAATACTTGTTAAAAAGTGTAAATTCGATTACTGTTTGTAAAAAGTCGGCGGTCTTTCCGAACCGATACGACTTGGGAACCTTCAAGAGAAGAGCGTATTCTTTCCTTAAAGGTCGGCAACGCGCCTGCATGCCTTCTGGTGTTGCAGATGTTCATGGGCGGCGGTGATCGCTTAACATCAGGTGAGCCTCCTGCCCGTTTGCCCTCTTACATAAAAAAAAAAAACAATTTCTTGTTATCACATTTTCTCTCTCTCTCACACTCACTCCCCTTTCTATACCTGCATATTTTCTTTCTTACATATCCAAGAATAAGCTGATATAAAATGCTCTTTTTGCTTTTTTTATAAAATATTAATCGCTCGCTCAGTGTGCTATATTATATGTAAATAAATCACTGGTGGTAGGTCTTTTGTTGCAAGAGGCCGGCTAGGTAGGTACCACCGCAGTGTCAAATATTCTGCCGCCAAATAGTAGTAGTAGCTTAGGCATTACTGTGTTCCGGTTTGAAGAGCACTGTAGGCTAGTGAAATTACTGGGCTGAGAAGATTTAAGAACTAATATCTGTAGGTTGGCAACGCGTGAGTGGCACCTACTAATTGTGCCACAAGCGCTCATAGGCTACGGCAACTACTTACTATCAGGCGGGCCGTATGCTTGTTTGCCACCTTGTAACATTTAAAAAATATATTTCATTTACAGAGTTCAATTTTAATATCATAGAATGTTTCTTACTAAAATAAATACTAAGTGACACTTAAATATATTACACTTCTCTAAGCCTATTATTACATTTCAAATTGTTCCCCGATGTACAATATAGTTATAGTAATTAAACATTTATCAAATATATCGTGTAGGAGAATCCCTCGATTCTAGAATTTATTGTCCTGACCCTTATGATAACAGAGCCACCTCAAAACTAATTGTATATTTGACGACGTTGTGGCGCAGCGGTAGCGAATCTGCCTTAAACGCCACAGGTCGCGGGTTCGATTCCCGCTCGGAGCATAATATGTTTGTAATGACCATGCAAGCATATTTTCCGGTCTGGGTGTATTTGTCCTTGTCATTGTGAATGTTTCCGGACCCTCGACACAGGTTATCACTATCCTAATGGGGGCCGTTGAGTGTGTAGCGTTTATTATTTATTATTATTATATTATATTGTCATTACTAATATATGTAAAGTTTTGCTACTTGTATCCAATCATGGCCTCAATCGATTGATTTTATTATTATTTTGACATCGTATTAACACTAACATATAAGTCCATAGAAATCCTTAGTCCTTGAGTAATCTATATATATGTTTAAAAAAAAAAAACTAGTTTTATATTGCCGACTAGCTTTTGCCCACGGCTCCACTTGACTATAACAATTTTTAATGAGTTACCTTTATTTATAGACAGCCTTTGAAACTTCTATTTTTATAATATAGTCCATCTTACAAACTTACAAACTGCAATAAAGTTAGAAAAGAATAGAACATTACTAAACAAAACAATACCATATTAAATAACCAATCTAGTGCCTGTCAAAAACGTCAAAAATATGTATTTTATGGCGATACCCTTAACCCATATACTTCCTCAAACACTTTCATTTTACGGACAGCAAATTGTAGGCCTTTGACTACTATAAAATAACAACAGATTACAAATTCTGTGAAAATTTCAACTCTCCACTAATACGGTTCGTGAGACAGCCGGACGAACGGACGGACTGCGAAGGCTTAGTAATAGGGCTCCGTTGGCACTCCGTGGATGTGAAACCCTAAAGAAGTAATTTTAATTTCGGAAAATTAGATCTCTTAAATTGGCTATGAAATTATATTGATTTAGTTTTATTACCTGAAAACATGGCAATATAAATATTATATCAATTTTAAAGTCCATACGTTTGCTTTTAAACAAAATCAAAAATAAGTTTCATCAAAATTGACTGTAGTATTTACGTTATAAAAGAAACTAGACATCCTAGTCTATAGTTTAACATCATAAACAGCTTCAGATGTGGGATCTGGCCTTATTTACATCTAATTGTAATATACATATGTCGTAAAAGTAAAGTTAGCAAAAACACAACATAAATGATGACAAAAGTCGACAATCGTCAAAAAGTTCCCCATAATTATATCCCCTTTTATTTTACCCAAATCCTATACAAAAGTTTTGTACCGTCAGCAAAGTTGTACAACTCATATTGGATAAGTCTCAAGATGCGGAAGATTATTCCATCATTCGATCTTACCTTTCAAGTTTTCATACGTGACGGACTATTCAATGAAAATTATTATTGGTATATGTGAGTTTAAGTATAAAAAATGAAGTTAATATGATATGATTCACGTTTTATCTGAAACCATTATTTGTATATTTTTTAAGCAATCGTAAATAAATAAGCACTTAATACTCAACGGCCACCATTAGGAGAGTTATATCCTCAGTCTAAGGTCCGGAAACATACACCTAGATAAGGACAAATACATCCAGACCGGAACACAGGCCTGTATGGTATCGAACCCATGTATATATTTTTGAAATGTGTCTGAGTAAAAAAACCTTTGATTTTTCGTAAAACAAAGGATTTAGCCCATTCTCTGATATCTGACACGATGAATGAAAATGTAAAAAAAATTAGCAGTCAAGTGCGTTGTGGACCACGCACAGTTGAATCTAAAGGGTTCCGCAGCATGGTTATATAATAATATATATAATAATAACTTTATTTCGACCAACAATGGATCATATGTTGTTAGTAATACAAGTATCTTACGCCTATTTGTTAGTAATTTCTAAAACTTATTTAACTTAAGACAGGATTAATTTGACAGCACGTGAATCCGATAGCAGTGGTTCACATACAAACGACTTCTATTAACAAATGCTCTCAGGACGCCACTTGAGCTGGAAAGAATCCTGCGCAACAACGATGTGCACCGCTTTCGCATAATGGTATAAAAACAGTCCACATACGCCTCGGCAAACATCCCCGATGCACTACAAAAACGAGGCATACCCAATAGCATCCTGAAAGCATTGTTATATTGTACACGCAGGGCGTTGTACTGTTTCCGCGTATAGTCTGCCCATAGGCTGCTAGGGTAAAATATGGTGCAGTAAGCTCTGAAAAGCGTTATTTTGACTGGCATTGAGCAACGAGCAAACCTGCGAACAATCATATTTGCCCTAAGAGAACAAAGCCCTACGTTCTCTCTCAATATCTGCATTGTCTTTCAAGTCATAGAATACTACATGGCCAAGATATTTAAAGCATTCAACTCTCTTTAGTGGAACTCCGTGTAACTTGATAGCAGGTACAATAGATGATTTTCCCCTGGCCTGAAAGACCATGCATTCGCTTTTCTTACAGTTATAGACTAAGCCATGACGTTTGAAATAGTTCTCACAAAGACTTAGCAGTTTTGCTAACCCACAGACAGATGCACTCAGCAGAGCCATGTCGTTTGCGTAACTAATGTTATTAAGACAGACTCCGTCAATATAACATCCAACACGAGTGCTACTGAGCGTCTGTATTAGGGCATTCACATACAGATTAAACAACTTGGGTGAGGTCAGGCCACCCTGCCTTACCCCACATTCCAACCTGTAAGACCTTGAATAGCTCTCTGACCAGCGCACAACAGTAACCTGATTTTTATACCAAAACTTAAAAATCCTGTTGATCTCTTCAGGCATGCCAGTGAGTTTTAATTTCTGCCATAAGATATCGTAATTAAAATGCCTTGGATAAATCGAGAAAACAGGCGTAAATGGGTGATGGCAAGGTTAAGAAGAATCTTAACGGTTTTAAAAATAATAACGAATTAAAACCGACCGCAAAAATAAGTTGGTAATTTCATAGTAATTATTAAAAGTAATATGAAAAACAAAGTTATGGCAAAACTTATATATCTCTTAAATTTATAGACCTATCTTCTTCAAACTAAATGTGGATGAAAGTTCATGTGGTATTCTACAAGCTCAAATTTTTCCAGAATTTTAAATCCCATAGTTCAAAAGTCAGAGGGGGGGGGATACGATTTTTACGACTTTAGGAGCTAATATCTCAACAACTACTGGCTTAATGAAAAACTCAAAATCAAACCTCCTTATCATTTTAAAAGAACTATCCAAAAATATCGCACACGTTGCCATACGTTGAAATTTTTTTCAATCGTCAGTTACATGTATGGACTGCTACCCTTAACTCATATATATATTAAGATTTTATTACAAAATCCTTGCGCGGTTCATGGAATACATCTAATTAGTAAATTTCGTATAGATAGAGTCAATGGTCTCCGAGTAAAATGACTGTGCCATACGGACGGACAGACGGACAGACGGACGGACGGACAGACGGACATGACGAAACTATAAGGGTTCCGTTTTAGCCATTTGGCTACGGAACCCTAACAACATGACATCAAATTGAACAGCAGACTTTTTGACTTTTCCGATCGACAAATACTGCAAAAAACGTTTCAATAAAAAAAACGTTCTAAGCTTAGTTTATGACGATTATTACAAAGATCTTATGTACATAAAATGCTGTTTCAATATATATTAACTAAAACCAACATACTAATCAATGTTCCATTATACTGGAAATGAACTTTCTTTGAATTCCGGGAAAAGAAATGAGAAAATTACATTACGTGTCCTAATCCCACATTATAATGTGTAAATAGAAAGTCCTGGAGACATGTCCTCAGATCAGTTGACCTAGATTTAACCCTATCAACATCTTTCGTCACGAATTTTTCAGCTTTTCGTTTTCTTTTTTCGTATAGTATAATAGATAGATGTATGGCTAAATATAACTTTTATCTTATTAAACAGCACAGCAAGCAATAATTTTTATACTCTGTGTTTTTTTAATGCTATTATTTCTTAGTTTTTGATCGAAGTGTAGCAACAGTTAGTATTCTTTGCCCGCGGCTTCATCTGTGAATAACGATTTCTTAATGAGGCACCATTAACGCCTATGCCTATTTCAGCCACTTCAAGTTTTATTTTCGAGACAAAATATAGCCTCTTATCGTCTCCATTGCCCCATGTACAAAATTTCTAAAATCCATCATCGTACCTAAATTCATCATAATCGGTTTAGCGGCTTAGGCGTGAAAGCGTCACAGAACCAATTATTTTTTAACACTAACTTTCGCATTTATAACATTAGTTACGATTATATTTCTTTTACTTTTAGGAAGGTAAGGTCACAAATATACTGAAACAATTTATAAAATTATTTTATATCTATCGAGTAAACTAAGTAACGTTACCTTGTACATGTGAACTTTTCATAAAAGATAAATTGATGTTCATTCATTCACGTAAATAGCACGCTTCACGTGATCCAATTTTTAGTTTCATCGTAATAAGATTTATTTCTTGCATTATGTATATACCAGATATTGTAGAATAAAGGCATTTCTTTTTTCAATCAGTATTATATAGATCTTCTGTACATTTTTCTTTTTGCCATTTGAATTAAATTTTAATATATATTAACTGAAATTTTATTTCATAACTAGCTCTGTTCTCGGCTTTACTTGCATATTCTATACAATTATTATTTATTTATTTTTTTCACGGAATCCTAAATATATTATAATAAAAGTAGCTCAAATTACTCCTTAAAACATCAGCTATGTGTCAGTGAAACTCCAATCAAAATCAATCCAACATTTCCGACATTTAATGTAACCCTTTCAGACATTTAATGTAAGAAACAGACAGACAAAAAAAATGTATTATATGTACCTAAAAAATATGTAGTGAAAAGCTGTTATTTTGAAATTACTAATAGACACTTCACTTCAATAATACTTTACATTAAATAATTATATTGAATGTAACAGCATAAAAACATTTTTAGACTTAGCGCTTTATGCCGAGTTGACACGATGCAAGCACGCACGAGAAATGGTTTTCGAACGCATTGTCAAGCAGTGGCGAGTAGCCAATACAATAAAGGCAAAAAGCGATGTAAACAATTCCATTCGTGCTATCGCGAATAATAGTTTAAAAAAAAGCATTGAAAGTGGGGTTTAATTTTAGAGGCGGTCCGATTTTTTCCTCAGGCTTGTTACGTGGTATAGTTAGGAGTTTTTTAGCCAGTAAAATTGAAGCCTTTTCCATACCTTACGTCTTAGATTTTTTGTTAATGTTAGAAGTTGGCAAACAAGCATACCGTCCACCTGATGGTAAGTGGCTGCCGCAGCCTATGAGCGCTTGCAGCACCATTAGTAGGTGCCACTCACGCGTTGCCAACCTCGAGATATTAGTTCTTAAATCTCGTTCGCCCAGTAATTTCACTAGCGTACAATGCCCTTCAAACCGGAACACAGTAGTGCCTAAACACTACTATTTGGCGGCAGAATATTGGGCACTGCGTTGGTACCTACCTAGCCGGCCTCTTGCAACAAAAGACCTACCACCAGTGTGACTGATTGCACTGGTGGAATAATCTCTGTTGTAACAGAGGTTATCCCAACAGCGGGCGATGGGGTCGTCACATCCCGACGCCTATGAAATTATTTTTGAAACAATTATTTTTTAAATCATTTAATAATTTTGTCGAATTAATCCCTAAAAATTAGATAATCGCTTACCGAATTCACAGTCTTATAAACCTAAGAAGAATAAATTTGGTTCTGCTCCAAACTGAGGTAAGAAATTTGCAATATATTATATATCTTGTCGAAATGTATACCGTAAATACTCTCAGACAAAAGTTTAAATGAGTTTTTGTAGTTAAAACGTTTTCTTAGTAAAAAGATAACAGAACGGGTCCTAAATGAATAATATGAACAGAGTACGGTATATATCGTGAGGGTCTTTAAGGCCTCAGCCGAATGGACAAAGAGAAAAAAAAAGTTAACAGAAGATGTACGAAGTTAGACCAGTAGTTCTCTCTCTTCTCACACTTACCTGAAATGTACAGACATTTTCTATAAATAAACAGGTCATATTTAGCTTTAATGGGAGGCTTATATTCTACTCTGTGTCGGTGTACGGAAACACCCAAAAACACATGCCTGTAAAGTCAACAAAAACAACTCAGGATAAATAACAATCCCAGCATTAAAGTTATTAAATTTTTTTATTAAATTGCAGTTATTCTATGAAATAAAATAAATTATAATTTAAAGCAAAAGCTTATACTGTACTAATTATATGCATTTCATTGATATCCAAGCAATTTTGTAACAGCCAGCATCATTAAAATTTTACTACACTATAGATTTTAAAATGTCATTAAAATCATTTTAAGGAAGTGAAAAGATTATCGTTGATGTTAAATTAGATTTAAGAAAGGGTTTTATCCATTAGGTTTTGATACCCTGTGGGAGTATAATTTCCGGGCTACGGATAACTGCTCAAAGAGTTTGATAATTTTAATAAGTAAGTACTTTCACAAAATATCGAAGTGAAGTGACAGTATGAGTGTTTTTGTTTAAAGAGTATAGCCTGGTGGTGGTGGTGGAAAATTTGGCCACTTCCTGTCTGGCTGAATGACGACCAAATGAATCCAATTTAATTCTGACAGTAAGCCGAGCAGATTTTATACGTGCATGACGTATACATTTATACATATGTTATGGTACAAAATAGCGTTGTATGTACTTCAGTTTAGGTCGTCATAAGGTAATATTTCTAAAATTTGTAGACCTATCTACATCAAACAAAATGTGGTTGAAGGTTCCTTGATGTTCTACAACCTCAAATTTTTCTAGAATTTTAAATCCCATAGTTCAAAAGTTAGAGGGGGGACACAATTTTTATGACTTTAGGAACTGATATCTCAACAGCTACTGACTTAATGAACAAATGCAAAATCAAACCTTCTTATCATTTTGAAAGACCTATCCAAAAATATCTCGCACCTTGCCATACGTTGTAATTTCTTTTATCAACTCTCAGTTACTTGTATAGACTGCTACCCTTCACTTTTATATATTTTAAAATTTCATTACAAAATCTTGGTGCGGTTCATAGAATACATCTTTTTACTAAATTTCATATAGATAGGACCAACAGGGTTCTAGTAAAATGACTGACATACGGACGGACGGACAGACGGGTAGACGGACGAACGGACAGACGGACATGGCGAAATTATAAGGGTTCGGTTTTTGCCATTTGACTACGGAACCCTAAAAATGGATTAAAAATTATGGTGGGTCGAATTTTACACAATTCAAAGCTTTTTTTTTCCAATCCTACATGTTTGATAAAAACAATAAATATATCGAGTCCTATTTTCTATAAAAAGAGATTATTCGTGATGACACGAAGGCATTTAAATTGCAGAGGCGCCAACACGTCCCGGAGTCGATAACGAGACGTCGGGCACACGCTCGAAAGTCGCATCACACAATACCGTGGGATGAGCTTGCCTTCTCTATAAATCTTTTGCACATAGTATCTAGTATGTAATTTATATAGTTGTAGTATTGTTAGAATTATAGCTAAGGGAGTAGTATACTTGAAAAGCAAGTAGTGGAATTTTAACGACGTTGTGGCGAAGCGGCGGCGCAACCTGCCTTAAGCGCCACAGGTCGCGGGTTCGATTCTTGATGTTTTTCGGTCTGGGTGTGTTTGTCCTTGTTCCTGTGTTTTCAAACCCCGACACAGGACATAACTATCGTAATGTGGGCCGTTGAGTCAAGATCATTGAGTATCTTGCGTTTATAAAAACAAAACGTGCTTTACATATTTAACATTTAAATTTTAAATATTATAAAAAAATACATTTAGATTTTAAATATTATAGCAAATGTTACCTAGCAAGGAAAGTTGTCTTGGATTACGACAATATGTTAATATATTGGTAATAATAAGTTTGACGTGAAGTACAACTTCTTACCAATTATTTATATTCTTACCAATTATTACCAGTTACTACTTCTTTACATAATTCTAGTTAAATGACTAGTCTTTAAATAAAAATTAGTAAATATTATAATCGCCATCTATATAACATTCGATATAGTCTGTAACTAAACTTTATTATTATAAATTAATTAATTATATAATTTCCAAGGATTTAAAGTATATTATGTATGTGTTGTACCATTCAGAAATATCTTTATAAGGAATCATAAGAATAATCAATCAAAGCCAATGAAATATTAGCAATGCTATTTCAAAGCATTACTAATATTCTTATTGCCACTCCAAATAAGGTCGAAGCTTGCGCTAGTGGGTACAACCATAGCTCAAGGGGGTCAGGATTGAACTCGCGACTCTCGCGTTAACGAAATGGACTCGGCCTTTCTACCGTTAAGAAAAAGAATGAATAGGATTGTACATATTATGTAAAGACATGTACGAAAATTGTACATGTGTGTAGAACGAAGTTAAGATACGAAGTGTAAGCTCAGGCTTAGACAATCCGAAAGAAAATCTCAGCAATTCCGGATAAGCTTGTAATGCAATCACCATAACTAGTCCTTTAACTTAGATTACATCTAACAGCCTAGACTATTAATTAGTTAATTACAAACTTATTCCCTTAATACATTTTATATATGTATGTATTTTGTATATTTATATGTATGTATGAATTTGTGTGGATTTATTATATATAAGTATGTATAAATTGTTATTTATTATAATAATTTTGTATGTAGTGTATAATTTCCTAGTCCCACAGTACACCTCCTTACCGCTTCTCTTTCATGTCCTTTAGCCAAAAGTTGTCTGGCAGAGATCTTTTGTATTACCATTTTTTTGTACTTTCATTGTTTTTTTGATTTCTGTGTTTTGGTGTACAAATAAAGTATACTATTATTATTATTACAAAGGATGTATTTTGTATATAAAACCACGCCTGTGGTTTTATCAGTACTCATTTTGAATCAAACTAAGCTAAGGATAGCCTGGAGCCTTTATCAATTTCATACAAGTGGGTTAACATTATAAACAACTTATTACAACCAACAATGCTTTTAATCCCTTTAATAGATACATAATAAATTGCACAGCACTGTAACTACTACGTCGGATTTCAAGTTTTCAACGATTCGTCCCTTTGCGGTACGACAATGATTTTCTGCATGATGAAAATATTGAAGAAACCATCAATGTGACGCTTCGTTGGAATGACAAATTTTCAAATATTGTCTGTCTTATATAACATATTAAATAGGTATTAGTCCATTGAAAAGTTACTTTTGGGGTTGCGTTTTTAGAGGACGCTATTTTATTTTTGATGTGTAGGGGGGTCAGTGTAAAGCTAAAACCAAGTTTGTGGGGTCGCCACCCTTGTCTTGTTTTAGCTTTACACTGACTACCCTACACATCAAAAAATAAAATTGTGTCCTCTAAAAAACGCAAGGTAAGGCCTAAAAAATGTAACATTTCAATGGACTAAATATCTCACCATGCGTCTACATAATATATATTAAGGTTGTCAAACCGTATTTCTAGTTGATTTTAGCTCAAGTTTAAAGAAAATCTCGCTCAATCTGACTGTCGTCGGTGTATTAGCATAATCCCGTCTCTAACACTTGGCAGTGAACTCGAGGTGCGTTGATCGCTTCTGCTAATGTCGAGAGACATTTACTGAGAATTTACGATTATTCATTTCCGTCTTTCTTATATAATATACATTACGTCATATACATATTATCGGCTTCCTATTTATTTATTTTTTCTTTATTGCACGGAACCTTCATTCTGTTTCTAAAATAAAAGTTAAGTTACTCCTTATAATATCAGCTCAGCATACTCTACCAGTGTAAATCCCGTTAACCTCGGTTCAGTTGTTTCAGCGATTAGCCGGAACAAACAGAAAGGCAGACAGACAGACAAAAAAATGTTTATTTTTATAGATATACATTTAAGTACTGCAAAAATAACAAAGCTTACACTAAAAATATTAAAATATGAATATAAATAATACAGGAATCAGTGAAAAGGCTAAAGACGCACACGAAATCCCTCACATAAAATAAAAGACCCTTTTTCATCCACTCACTTCAAAGGTTAGGAATGAGTGGTTTTTTATCATGACCACTGGCGAGGCACATCGTTTATCACGCTAAGAGCAAGGTGCCTAAGCGCCTGAACCTATAAACGTTTTAACAAAAAACCTACATTTTTTACGTCTAGCTTTTTGACGTTATTTATGGTAAAAATTGACTTATGTATTCTGTTGTTATACTTATAGTTAACTAGCAGCCCGCTTCGGCTTCGCACGGTTATAAAATATATAGCCTATGTCATTCACTGAAAAAATGATTAAAATCGATACAGTAGTTTTGATTTATTCATTGCTGCCCGTTGCCCGAACGCGTTATTATTTACGACATCACATTAGAAACCTCAATTTTTTCTCCACTATTTAATGGATGTTATTATATATATAAACCTTCCTCTTCAATCACTCTATCTATTTAATCAAAATCCGTTGCGTAGTTTTAAAAATTTAAGCATACATGGGGACAGAGAAAGCGACTTTGTTTTATACTATGTAGTGACTTTTGCTTAGGACTATTATGATTATTGGTATAGCGGATATTTGAATTTATAAAATGGGATTTTGCAATTTTTAACTAGATGCCATAAAATTAACCAGTGTAGATTTCGAAATATTTACTATTTTAGAACAAGTAATATTGTAAGAACAAAATAATGCTTCGTAATTTAGATTTTCGTCACAATATTGATTTGAATAAAAATAGTTTAATAGAAGTGATAAAATAAAAAATTTCACATAAATAATTAATTTCAGCTTATGACCTTTAATAATAAATCTAATACCTTTAAACGAGCAATTCTTGTATACATAATTATATGTATAATCTAAATATCGGAAACGCCTCTAACAATTTTCATAAAATTTAGTATGCAGGGGGGTTCAAGGGCGATAATTCGATCTAGCAAGGATTGATTATAAGAAAGTTTAGTTTTATCCGTGTTTTTAGGCAATGAAAACTCGAACTGGGATTTTCAGTCCAGATGTCTTTCATTATTATATAGGTAAGATCGAAAAATATTCATTTTGTACTTCGCATCTAAATATAATTTCTAAAAACACGATAAAAATACCTTATAACAAGTAAATAAACAAAATATAGTGCCCTTAGGAACTTGAAATAAAATACGATCTTTAAAAAGAATTGGTTAAATATATTGACGACGTTATGGCGCAGTGATAGCAAACATGCCTTAAGCGCCACACGTCGTGGGTTCTATTTCCGGTCGGGGCAAAGGTTTGTATTGACCTTACAGGCATGTTTACCTTGTCATTGTGTATGTTTACAGACCTCCTACACAAGATATTACTATCTGTAATAGGGGCCGTTGAGTGTGTAGCGTTTATTAAGTTAATAAATGGTTCAATCTTTATTTTTTAAATATATATAAATCCGGCAATAATATATAATAAATCCGGCAATTTGCCTATCGTTAAACTAACAAATCGTTAATTAACAACATTTAAGAACTAATTTCACGTGATACATTGATAAATTCATCCAAACGCTAATACTAATACTTGGAACTGTTATGTGATTTGACCCCAATCGTAATTCCAGGTAAAAGCCTAAATGCAAAGGCCGAAAATTATATTTTAATACAACACTAGACTAAATTGTAATTGTATGATGAATAGTTTGCTAATTATTGGTTTGCATTTTGGAAATACGTTATGCTTGTGGTGTTTTAAGATGAAATATTTCAACGTATAAATCAACTTTTTTAGAATTTGTACAGCTCAAATACACAGACATGCTATTAGTGTGTCAGTTACTGTCTTTTTTTATGTCATGACGGTTAGTAAACGTGATGGTACGAAGTCACCACAACCTATGTAAGCTTGATACTTCAAGTACTACATGCGTAGTCCAAAGGATTGGAGGGAAGGGATAAAAAGGAACAGAGTGGTGGGGCGTTAACCGAAATGAAGTTAGTCACAAGATTGCGACTTAATAGAATAAAATTAGCGTGCTCTGTGACTAACATCGTTTCATTGCTCGTTTGTTTGTTTGTTTTGCATCGTTTAAATTCGTTCATTAAAGACTCAATATTCAAATGAACGAGTATATTGCCATGACGTTAATGACTGCAACAACAATAATGATAAACATTTCTTTCATAGATTACCTTCTCTATCATAAAACAAGCTGCTATCGCCATTTACCGTTGAGCGCCATCTACCGACATAGCTTGGTATCTGAGTCGGACTACTCTGTAAAATTTGAAAGGTTAAACAGAGCAGGACTTTTATACTATGACAATTGTAAAGACTAAATTTCGTATTTTACAAATTAATTTCGTTCTTTAAAAAACTGCTTCTACCAAATACTTTAAAGGGATTCGTTTCGACTACAATACCATAACGAAATCACAATATTATTTTTGTTTATAAGGTTTTTTATCACAATACGTAGTTGCCAAGTTTTCATATGCTCATAGGAAAAATATGTCACACAAAGATAACAATTGTAATGAATTACATCTTTAGTGATGTTTCCTTGCATGTGTATTTCATACTACTGTAATAAGTTGATTTTTTAAGACTTCTTACACACCACGCTGGGATACGATAACTATATGTTTAATTCATTTACTTCGACAAACTTTTAAGTAGATTTTTAATAATAGTTTTGGATTAAGTAGTTTAATTATAAAAGCAATTTTATTATTTTTATTTCCCACACGGTGACTCCATGCACATTTTTAAATAACTATGTATAAAGGTATATAACGCGACAACAGTTCCTTTTAGTTGCTTTTTAAAAAAAGGAAAGAGCGAAGTATTTCTTTATTCCGCAACCCTTAAATATAACAATCAAGTAAAATGATTCAGAGCTTTTAACATTCAAAAAGAACAAAAACAGTACAAAACTATATAACAACAGCATAAAAAAACAAGTAAACATTAAAATTAAGAACATTAAAGAATCATATATTTACGATAAAAAAAAATATACTGACTAAAACACCAGCGGCATAGTTACATAAATAGTTAAAGTGAATCAATCAGTCAGTAGGTACATTATCTATAAATATTTTCAAAAAGATTTTTGTAAAGAAACGCTTATAACAGTGGAAGGAAGTAATTTACTTCCCCGGTTGTAAATCGAAAGGGCTTCGAATAACTCGTGCGAGGATGAAACGTGATTGCGGCACATTAAATTTTCTTTGACATTTAGTATATATTGTCTTCTACTTAGGTATAAAAGAAATAAGGCTATACTCCATATCGATATTAAAAAAACCAGTGCACGTGCACACTCTAAGCTTTTCGTAGGTCTTTTGTTGCAAGAGACCGGCTAGGTAGGTAACACCGCAGTGTCAAATATTATACCACCAAACAGTAGTGCTTAGGCATTACTGTGTTCCGGTTTGAAGAGCACTGTAGGCTAGTGAAATTACTGGGCAAAGAAGATATAAGACTTGTACGACTGTACGTGTAAGACCGCTATCAGACGACATGCACTCACTACGCGCAGCACGCTACGCGGTTTACCGCGCCCTTCTAATTTGCTTTGAAATTTGTTGCATATAATAAGCAATTTGTTGCTTATGATACACCAATAAACCTCAAATTGCATTCATTGAACAAATATATATCGAAAATATATATAATATTATATCGAAAGCAACGCATGTGCGAGGTTGACGCGAAGACACATTGCACATGTGGCGAACGTGTGGCGTGATAAATGAAATTTGAGATGAGAGTCATATGGAAATTTTATTATTAAATTTGATAAAAGCTTATGCTATATAGTTATAAAATTTATTAAGGCAATATATTCGGGTACCACCAGCTTAAACTATTTGAAAATTATATTTATCATCGGCTATCTAAGAACAATATAATTATCACACATCTTAAAATAAAAAGTACCATTTCGTCTTTATACATACAGAGTTAAACAAAATGATCAAATATTTCAAGATGCCACTAGATTCAATGATAAAGTGATTTCTTATTATCATACTCGGCACGTAACTCACAAAACTCATCTGCAGGATTCAGCACTCGAGCGTCTCCTAGGACTAGACCAATTTCTAAGTTTTCTAAACTAGTCACAACTTTATCACGGCTATCCTATAAATTATATTTTTTACTTGACATTAAGCTCATAATTCTATAATATTTTTTAGCAAACAAAGTGGTAGTTTGTACCAAAATATTATATTCCGAGTTCTCAACAGCGACAGAAACTTTGAAACTATTTTAACATCTTGGAATGACGATGAACATTGATAAGCTTTGTCAACCAGCATTATTAGTTACACAAAATTAGTTATAGCTCACGAAGTAAGGGTATATCGATATTAACCTAACTGACGCTTAACCGCTTTACAAGGAGTGATAGCCATAAACCTATCTTCACAACGATGCCAATAATCCGACTTCACATAAACAGTGAAATACGAGTACATGAGCCATCACCGCCACGTGCTCGACCGGCGGCGTATAGACGACAGAGCTTGGAACACAACCAACTCACCAATACTAGACAACGTTAAAATCTATACACATTTAGTTTTTTTGTGATAAGTTGATATATTATAACCTTAAGTACTTCTTATTTGTTCAAATTTATAGGCATAAAATTTTCCTATAGGCGAATATACTATAGGCGATAATGACGTTGTAATAGAAATGAATTCTCTAAACAATTTCATCTCCTATTTCATCCTCTTCAGCTTCCGTGTTAAAAAGTAGCCCATGTCCTACTCCATGATCGCATTTATTTCTCTTGCCAAAATAAATCTAAATTGATTCAATAGCTCAGGCGTAAAACCCTATCAGACTATTGTCGGATGGTTTACGGTACACCTATTAAATATGACGGCGAGAGCGATGAACTCGCTATCTCACAGCATTTTGGCGCTATGAAATCGTCATATTGGGTTTTGATAGTCAAACTATATTCCATTGAGAAAATTCATTCCAGGCACTTGATGATCGAATGGTCTTTGACTTTATTATTTTTTTTAATATAAAACTACCGTTATTATTTATTCTATTGACAAGTTAGAGTGCGATTTAATAAGTCGTCACATAACGAAATGCATAATATGCTGTGTGTATCGCCCACTACAAGCAAATGAGTAAGTGAATGCGCAGCCGGGTGCTCAACTCTGTCTCTTTCTCTGTCTCAGTCTTCCTCTCTCTTTTATCATATAACCTATTCAAATATACAGATTTCATTTCGAATTACATTCGGAGTCGAAGAAGAAACGTAAGGAACTTCATTCCTGCCGGTGTCCACGGCCCGCACAATTTTTTCTATCGTTATCTTTATATTTCTTTCTTTCTAATTATGTAAAAAAAACTTTTTGTTGCCTGTCTAGTTAAAAATCGTAAAACATGATTAACACAATTTCAAGGAAGCCCGATGAATAATGTGGAATATTTGAAAATAATCAACTCCCGGACCCCACAATAGCGTATGCCGCCGCGACAGGAAGTCGGTCAAAGTGGTCGTAGCGACTGTGAGAATCGTAATTGAATGATGGGTCCGCTATAGCACCCAATATATTTTTTTCTTGAACAATAATATTACAATATAATGGAAGAATAGTTTTGAAGATTGATTTGACTTGAGATAAAGCCGCAATATTTATTTAATTCTATTGCGGAATATGTTTTTAGCCCTACTGGCCCATTAAGAAACAGAAAGCACTCTCGGAGATTCAAAGTTATTTTTTTAATATCATGATGGTTGGCAAATAATCATACTGTCTGGCTTTGTGTAAGAGGGGACAAACGGGTAGGAGGCTCATCTGATGCTAAGCGATCACCACCGCCCATGAATATCTGCAACATCAGAGAGCAACGTAGGCTGATGGTAAGTAATCACCGCAACCTATGAATGCTTCCAATACTTGAAGTATTAGATGCCAACTCAAGCAATAGGAGGGAAGTGTCAAGAAGAGAAAAATGAAGGGAACAGACGGGGTGGAAGATTAAGCCTCCAGCGCTCTCACTCATTGCACGAAATGTAACAATACCTACTGATACTGTTA
Source organism: Hestina assimilis (assembly GCA_023373885.1). Lineage (NCBI taxonomy): Eukaryota > Metazoa > Arthropoda > Insecta > Lepidoptera > Nymphalidae > Hestina > Hestina assimilis. The sequence continues at coordinate 7,151,184 of CM041747.1, read as the reverse complement.
CTTTAGGCCGATATTCTGTGTCTGTGAAGTTAGCATCTCAATTGTTAGAATCTCAAAAAAACTTCAGTTCTAGTAGCATCCAGCATAGTTCTACAGTTCTAGATAGGTTTTAACAATAGTTCAGCCATAATCTAGATTTTACAATCAAAAACGTATTTTGGCCTAATGAGATGCTAACTTCGCAAAATGCATCTTAGCATCTCATCGGATTTGGATTCTTTGACTTCTCAATAATTAAAATCCGAAGAGTTCTACATCCTCAAGAAGTTTTAGCAATAGTTCTAGCCATTTTAGTCTTAAAATCGCAATTTTAATGTGTGAAAAACCAACTTTTTAAGATATATCTTATTATTAAAGTGAAATCTGGGTCAGATCAAACCTTCATATGATGGACAAAACTATCATACACGATTTTTAAATAAGTTCTACTTCCTTGACCAAAACCACTAATTTTTTATTTTTTTTTTATGAAAAAAATCGAACTTTTGTGAGATGCTGGGTTAAAATTTTGAGTTCTGGGTCAGGTCAAACTTGAACATGATAGATAACGATGTTCTACACGATGTTCCACAATAGTTCTACTCCTTCGACCAAAACCCTAATTTTAAAAAAATTTAATGAAAAAAAATCAAACTTGTGAGATGCTGGGTTAAAATTTTGAGTTCTGGATTAGGTCAAGCTTGAATATGATAGGTAACGATGTCCTATACGATGTTCCACAATAGTTCTACTCCTTCGACCAAAACCCTAATTTTAAAAAAATTTTAATGAAAAAATCAAACTTTTGTGAGATGCTGGGTTAAAATTTTGAGTTCTGGATTAGGTCAAGCTTGAATATGATAGGTAACGATGTCCTACACGATGTTCCACAATAGTTCTACTCCTTCGCCCAAAACCCTAATTTAAAAATGTTTTAATGAAAAAATCAAACTTTTGTGAGATGCTGGGTTAAAATTTTGAGTTCTGGATTAGGTCAAGCTTGAATATGATAGGTAACGATGTCCTACACGATGTTCCACAATAGTTCTACTCCTTCGACCAAAACCCTAATTTTAAAAATTTTTTAATGAAAAAAAATCAAACTTTTGTGAGATTCTGAGTTAAAATTTTGAGTTCTGGGTCAGGTCAAGCTTGAACATGATAGATAACGATGTCCTACACGATGTTCCAGAATAGTTGTACTCCTTCGACCAAAACCCTAATTTTAAAAAATTTTTTAATGAAAAAAATCAAACTTTTGTGAGATGCTGGGTTAAAATTTTGAGTTCTGGATTAGGTCAAGCTTGAATATGATAGGTAACGATGTCCTACACGATGTTCCACAATAGTTCTACTCCTTCGACCAAAACCCTAATTTAAAAAAAATTTAATGAAAAAAAATTAAACTTTTGTGAGATGCTGGGTTAAAATTTTGAGTTCTGGGTCAGGTCAAACTTGAACATGATAGATAACGATGTTCTACACGATGTTCCACAATAGTTCTACTCCTTCGACCAAAACCCTAATTTTAAAAATTTTTAATGAAAAAATCAAACTTTTGTGAGATGCTGGGTTAAAATTTTGAGTTCTGGATTAGGTCAAGCTTGAATATGATAGGTAACGATGTCCTACACGATGTTCCACAATAGTTCTACTCCTTCGCCCAAAACCCTAATTTAAAAAAAAAAATTAATGAAATAAAAACAAACTTTTGTGAGATGCTGGGTTAAAATTTTGAGTTCTGGATTAGGTCAAGCTTGAATATGATAGGTAACGATGTCCTAAACGATGTTCCACAATAGTTCTACTCCTTCGACCAAAACCCTAATTTTAAAAATTTTTTAATGAAAAATAATCAAACTTTTGTGAGATGCTGGGTTAAAATTTTGAGTTCTGGGTCAGGTCAAGCTTGAACATGATAGATAACGATGTCCTACACGATGTTCCACAATAGTTCTACTCCTTCGACCAAAACCCTAATTTTAAAAAAATTTAATGAAAAAAAATTAAACTTTTGTGAGATGCTGGGTTAAAATTTTGAGTTCTGGGTCAGGTCAAGCTTGAACATGATAGGTAACGATGTCCTACACGATGTTCCACAATAGTTCTACTCCTTCGACCAAAACCCTAATTTTAAAAAATGTTTTAATGAAAAAAAATCAAACTTTTGTGAGATGCTGGGTTAAAATTTTGAGTTCTGGATTAGGTCAAGCTTGAATATGATAGGTAACGATGTCCTACACGATGTTCCACAATAGTTCTACTCCTTCGACCAAAACCTAATTTTAAAAATTTTTAATGAAAAAATTTAACTTTTGTGAGATGCTGGGTTAAAATTTTGAGTTCTGGATTAGGTCAAGCTTGAATATGATAGGTAACGATGTCCTACACGATGTTCCACAATAGTTCTACTCCTTCGACCAAAACCTAATTTAAAAATTTAATGCAAAAAAATCAAACTTTTGTGAGATGCTGGGTTAAAATTTTGAGTTCTGGATTAGATCAAGCTTGAATATGATAGGTAACGATGTCCTACACGATGTCCCACAATAGTTCTACTCCTTCGACCAAAACCCTAATTTAAAAAAAATTTAATGAAAAAAAATTAAACTTTTGTGAGATGCTGGGTTAAAATTTTGAGTTCTGGATTAGATCAAGCTTGAATATGATAGGTAACGATGTCCTACACGATGTTCCACAATAGTTCTACTCCTTCGACCAAAACCCTAATTTTAAAAATTTTTAATGAAAAAATCAAACTTTTGTGAGATGCTGGGTTAAAATTTTGAGTTCTGGATTAGGTCAAGCTTGAATATGATAGGTAACGATGTCCTACACGATGTTCCACAATAGTTCTACTCCTTCGCCCAAAACCTAATTTGAAAAAAAAAAATTAATGAAATAAAAACAAACTTTTGTGAGATGCTGGGTTAAAATTTTGAGTTCTGGATTAGGTCAAGCTTGAATATGATAGGTAACGATGTCCTAAACAATGTTCCACAATAGTTCTACTCCTTCGACCAAAACCCTAATTTTAAAAAAATTTAATGAAAAAATCAAACTTTTGTGAGATGCTGGGTTAAAATTTTGAGTTCTGGATTAGATCAAGCTTGAATATGATAGGTAACGATGTCCTACACGATGTTCCACAATAGTTCTACTCCTTCGACCAAAACCCTAATTTAAAAAAATTTAATGAAAAAAATTAAACTTTTGTGAGATGCTGGGTTAAAATTTTGAGTTCTGGGTCAGGTCAAACTTGAACATGATAGATAACGATGTCCTACACGATGTTCCACAATAGTTCTACTCCTTCGACCAAAACCCTAATTTTAAAAAAATTTTAATGAAAAAAATCAAACTTTTGTGAGATGCTGGGTTAAAATTTTGAGTTCTGGATTAGGTCAAGCTTGAATATGATAGGTAACGATGTCCTACACGATGTTCCACAATAGTTCTACTCCTTCGCCCAAAACCCTAATTTGAAAAAAAAAATTAATGAAATAAAAACAAACTTTTGTGAGATGCTGGGTTAAAATTTTGAGTTCTGGATTAGGTCAAGCTTGAATATGATAGGTAACGATGTCCTAAACAATGTTCCACAATAGTTCTACTCCTTCGACCAAAACCCTAATTTTAAAAAAATTTAATGAAAAAATCAAACTTTTGTGAGATGCTGGGTTAAAATTTTGAGTTCTGGATTAGATCAAGCTTGAATATGATAGGTAACGATGTCCTACACGATGTTCCACAATAGTTCTACTCCTTCGACCAAAACCCTAATTTTAAAAAAATTTAATGAAAAAAAATTAAACTTTTGTGAGATGCTGGGTTAAAATTTTGAGTTCTGGGTCAGGTCAAGCTTGAACATGATAGGTAACGATGTCCTACACGATGTTCCACAATAGTTCTACTCCTTCGACCAAAACCCTAATTTTAAAAAATGTTTTAATGAAAAAAAATCAAACTTTTGTGAGATGCTGGGTTAAAATTTTGAGTTCTGGATTAGGTCAAGCTTGAATATGATAGGTAACGATGTCCTACACGATGTTCCACAATAGTTCTACTCCTTCGACCAAAACCCTAATTTTAAAAATTTTTTAATGAAAAAAAATTTAACTTTTGTGAGATGCTGGGTTAAAATTTTGAGTTCTGGATTAGGTCAAGCTTGAATATGATAGGTAACGATGTCCTACACGATGTTCCACAATAGTTCTACTCCTTCGACCAAAACCCTAATTTTAAAAAAATTTAATGAAAAAAATCAAACTTTTGTGAGATGCTGGGTTAAAATTTTGAGTTCTGGATTAGATCAAGCTTGAATATGATAGGTAACGATGTCCTACACGATGTTCCACAATAGTTCTACTCCTTCGACCAAAACCCTAATTTAAAAAAATTTAATGAAAAAATTTAAACTTTTGTGAGATGCTGGGTTAAAATTTTGAGTTCTGGGTCAGGTCAAAATTGAACATGATAGATAACGATGTCCTACACGATGTTCCACAATAGTTCTACTCCTTCGACCAAAACCCTAATTTTAAAAAATTTTTCATGAAAAAATCAAACTTTTGTGAGATGCTGGGTTAAAATTTTGAGTTCTGGATTAGGTCATTTTTTAAAATTAGGGTTTTGGTCGAAGGAGTAGAACTATTGTGGAACATCATGTAGGACATCGTTACCTATCATATTCAAGCTTGATCTAATCCAGAACTCAAAATTTTAACCCAGCATCTCACAAAAGTTTGATTTTTTTCATTAAATTTTTTTAAAATTAGGGTTTTGGTCGAAGGAGTAGAACTATTGTGGAACATCGTGTAGGACATCGTCATCTATCATGTTCAAGTTTGACCTGACCCAGAACTCAAAATTTTAACCCAGCATCTCACAAAAGTTTGATTTTTTTCATTAAAACATTTTTTAAACTTAGGGTTTTGGTCGAAGGAGTAGAACTATTGTGGAACATCGTGTAGGACATCGTTACCTATCATATTCAAGCTTGACCTAATCCAGAAGTCAAAATTTTAACCCAGCATCTCACAAAAGTTTGATTTTTTCATGAAAAATTTTTTAAAATTAGGTTTTGGTCGAAGGAGTAGAACTATTGTGGAACATCGTGTAGGACATCGTTACCTATCATATTCAAGCTTGACCTAATCCAGAACTCAAAATTTTAACTATCATTTCACAAAGTTTGATTTTTTCATTAAAAAATTTTTAAAATTAGGGTTTTGGTCGAAGGAGTAGAACTATTGTGGAACATCGTGTAAGACATCGTTACCTATCATATTCAAGCTTGACCTAATCCAGAACTCAAAATTTTAACCCAGCATCTCACAAAAGTTTGATTTTTTTCATTAAAATTTTTTTAAAATTAGGGTTTTGGTCGAAGGAGTAGAACTATTGTGGAACATCGTGTAGGACATCGTTATCTATCATGTTCAAGCTTGACCTGACCCAGAACTCAAAATTTTAACCCAGCATCTCACAAAAGTTTGATTATTTTTCATTAAATTTTTTTTTAAATTAGGGTTTTGGTCGAAGGAGTAGAACTATTCTGGAACATCGTGTAGGACATCGTTATCTATCATGTTCAAGCTTGACCTGACCCAGAACTCAAAATTTTAACCCAGCATCTCACAAAAGTTTGATTTTTTTCATTAAAAAAATTTTTAAAATTAGGTTTTGGTCGAAGGAGTAGAACTATTGTGGAACATCGTGTAGGACATCGTTACCTATCATATTCAAGCTTGACCTAATCCAGAAGTCAAAATTTTAACCCAGCATCTCACAAAAGTTTGATTTTTTCATGAAAAATTTTTTAAAATTAGGGTTTTGGTCGAAGGAGTAGAACTATTGTGGAACATCGTGTAGGACATCGTTACCTATCATATTCAAGCTTGACCTAATCCAGAACTCAAAATTTTAACCCAGCATCTCACAAAAGTTTGATATTTTTTCATTAAAAAATTTTTTAAAATTAGGGTTTTGGTCGAAGGAGTAGAACTATTGTGGAACATCGTGTAGGACATCGTTATCTATCATGTTCAAGTTTGACCTGACCCAGAACTCAAAATTTTAACCCAGCATCTCACAAAAGTTTAATTTTTTTTCATTAAATTTTTTTTTAAATTAGGGTTTTGGTCGAAGGAGTAGAACTATTGTGGAACATCATGTAGGACATCGTTACCTATCATATTCAAGCTTGATCTAATCCAGAACTCAAAATTTTAACCCAGCATCTCACAAAAGTTTGATTTTTTTCATTAATTTTTTTAAAATTAGGGTTTTGGTCGAAGGAGTAGAACTATTGTGGAACATTGTGTAGGACATCGTTACCTATCATATTCAAGCTTGACCTAATCCAGAACTCAAAATTTTAACCCAGCATCTCACAAAAGTTTGTTTTTATTTCATTAATTTTTTTTTTCAAATTAGGGTTTTGGGCGAAGGAGTAGAACTATTGTGGAACATCGTGTAGGACATCGTTACCTATCATATTCAAGCTTGACCTAATCCAGAACTCAAAATTTTAACCCAGCATCTCACAAAAGTTTGATTTTTTTCATTAAAAATTTTTTAAAATTAGGGTTTTGGTCGAAGGAGTAGAACTATTGTGGAACATCGTGTAGGACATCGTTACCTATCATATTCAAGCTTGATCTAATCCAGAACTCAAAATTTTAACCCAGCATCTCACAAAAGTTTGATTATTTTTCATTAAATTTTTTTAAAATTAGGGTTTTGGTCGAAGGAGTAGAACTATTGTGGAACATCGTGTAGGACATCGTTACCTATCATATTCAAGCTTGATCTAATCCAGAACTCAAAATTTTAACCCAGCATCTCACAAAAGTTTGATTATTTTTCATTAAATTTTTTTAAAATTAGGGTTTTGGTCGAAGGAGTAGAACTATTGTGGAACATCGTGTAGGACATCGTTACCTATCATATTCAAGCTTGACCTAATCCAGAACTCAAAATTTTAACCCAGCATCTCACAAAAGTTAAATTTTTTTTCATTAAAAAAATTTTTAAAATTAGGGTTTTGGTCGAAGGAGTAGAACTATTGTGGAACATCGTGTAGGACATCGTTACCTATCATATTCAAGCTTGACCTAATCCAGAACTCAAAATTTTAACCCAGCATCTCACAAAAGTTTGATTTTTTTCATTAAAACATTTTTTAAAATTAGGGTTTTGGTCGAAGGAGTAGAACTATTGTGGAACATCGTGTAGGACATCGTTACCTATCATGTTCAAGCTTGACCTGACCCAGAACTCAAAATTTTAACCCAGCATCTCACAAAAGTTTAATTATTTTTCATTAAATTTTTTTAAAATTAGGGTTTTGGTCGAAGGAGTAGAACTATTGTGGAACATCGTGTAGGACATCGTTATCTATCATGTTCAAGCTTGACCTGACCCAGAACTCAAAATTTTAACCCAGCATCTCACAAAAGTTTGATTATTTTTCATTAAATTTTTTTAAAATTAGGGTTTTGGTCGAAGGAGTAGAACTATTGTGGAACATCGTGTAGGACATCGTTACCTATCATATTCAAGCTTGATCTAATCCAGAACTCAAAATTTTAACCCAGCATCTCACAAAAGTTTGATTTTTTTCATTAAAAATTTTTTTAAATTAGGGTTTTGGTCGAAGGAGTAGAACTATTGTGGAACATCGTGTAGGACATCGTTACCTATCATATTCAAGCTTGACCTAATCCAGAACTCAAAATTTTAACCCAGCATCTCACAAAAGTTAAATTTTTTTCATTAAAAAAATTTTTAAAATTAGGGTTTTGGTCGAAGGAGTAGAACTATTGTGGAACATCGTGTAGGACATCGTTACCTATCATATTCAAGCTTGACCTAATCCAGAACTCAAAATTTTAACCCAGCATCTCACAAAAGTTTGATATTTTTTCATTAAAAAATTTTTTAAAATTAGGGTTTTGGTCGAAGGAGTAGAACTATTGTGGAACATCGTGTAGAACATCGTTATCTATCATGTTCAAGTTTGACCTGACCCAGAACTCAAAATTTTAACCCAGCATCTCACAAAAGTTTAATTTTTTTCATTAAATTTTTTTAAATTAGGGTTTTGGTCGAAGGAGTAGAACTATTGTGGAACATCGTGTAGGACATCGTTACCTATCATATTCAAGCTTGACCTAATCCAGAACTCAAAATTTTAACCCAGCATCTCACAAAAGTTTGATTTTTTTCATTAAAAAATTTTTAAAATTAGGGTTTTGGTCGAAGGAGTAGAACTATTCTGGAACATCGTGTAGGACATCGTTATCTATCATGTTCAAGCTTGACCTGACCCAGAACTCAAAATTTTAACTCAGAATCTCACAAAAGTTTGATTTTTTTTCATTAAAAAATTTTTAAAATTAGGGTTTTGGTCGAAGGAGTAGAACTATTGTGGAACATCGTGTAGGACATCGTTACCTATCATATTCAAGCTTGACCTAATCCAGAACTCAAAATTTTAACCCAGCATCTCACAAAAGTTTGATTTTTTTCATTAAAAAATTTTTAAAATTAGGGTTTTGGTCGAAGGAGTAGAACTATTGTGGAACATCGTGTAGGACATCGTTACCTATCATATTCAAGCTTGACCTAATCCAGAACTCAAAATTTTAACCCAGCATCTCACAAAAGTTTGATTTTTTTCATTAAAATTTTTTTAAAATTAGGGTTTTGGTCGAAGGAGTAGAACTATTGTGGAACATCGTGTAGGACATCGTTATCTATCATGTTCAAGCTTGACCTGACCCAGAACTCAAAATTTTAACCCAGCATCTCACAAAAGTTTGATTATTTTTCATTAAATTTTTTTAAAATTAGGGTTTTGGTCGAAGGAGTAGAACTATTGTGGAACATCGTGTAGGACATCGTTACCTATCATATTCAAGCTTGATCTAATCCAGAACTCAAAATTTTAACCCAGCATCTCACAAAAGTTTGATTATTTTTCATTAAATTTTTTTTTTTAAATTAGGGTTTTGGTCGAAGGAGTAGAACTATTGTGGAACATCGTGTAGGACATCGTTACCTATCATATTCAAGCTTGACCTAATCCAGAACTCAAAATTTTAACCCAGCATCTCACAAAAGTTAAATTTTTTTTCATTAAAAAATTTTTAAAATTAGGGTTTTGGTCGAAGGAGTAGAACTATTGTGGAACATCGTGTAGGACATCGTTACCTATCATATTCAAGCTTGACCTAATCCAGAACTCAAAATTTTAACCCAGCATCTCACAAAAGTTTGATATTTTTTCATTAAAAAATTTTTTAAAATTAGGGTTTTGGTCGAAGGAGTAGAACTATTGTGGAACATCGTGTAGAACATCGTTATCTATCATGTTCAAGTTTGACCTGACCCAGAACTCAAAATTTTAACCCAGCATCTCACAAAAGTTTAATTTTTTCATTAAATTTTTTTTTTTAAATTAGGGTTTTGGTCGAAGGAGTAGAACTATTGTGGAACATCGTGTAGGACATCGTTACCTATCATATTCAAGCTTGACCTAATCCAGAACTCAAAATTTTAACCCAGCATCTCACAAAAGTTTGATTTTTTTCATTAAAAAATTTTTAAAATTAGGGTTTTGGTCGAAGGAGTAGAACTATTCTGGAACATCGTGTAGGACATCGTTATCTATCATGTTCAAGCTTGACCTGACCCAGAACTCAAAATTTTAACTCAGAATCTCACAAAAGTTTGATTTTTTTTCATTAAAAAATTTTTAAAATTAGGGTTTTGGTCGAAGGAGTAGAACTATTGTGGAACATCGTGTAGGACATCGTTACCTATCATATTCAAGCTTGACCTAATCCAGAACTCAAAATTTTAACCCAGCATCTCACAAAAGTTTGATTTTTTTCATTAAAACATTTTTTTAAATTAGGGTTTTGGGCGAAGGAGTAGAACTATTGTGGAACATCGTGTAGGACATCGTTACCTATCATATTCAAGCTTGACCTAATCCAGAACTCAAAATTTTAACCCAGCATCTCACAAAAGTTTGATTTTTTTCATTAAAATTTTTTTAAAATTAGGGTTTTGGTCGAAGGAGTAGAACTATTGTGGAACATCGTATAGGACATCGTTACCTATCATATTCAAGCTTGACCTAATCCAGAACTCAAAATTTTAACCCAGCATCTCACAAGTTTGATTTTTTTCATTAAATTTTTTTAAAATTAGGGTTTTGGTCGAAGGAGTAGAACTATTGTGGAACATCGTGTAGAACATCGTTATCTATCATGTTCAAGTTTGACCTGACCCAGAACTCAAAATTTTAACCCAGCATCTCACAAAAGTTCGATTTTTTCATAAAAAAATAAAAATTAGTGGTTTTGGTCAAGGAAGTAGAACTTATTTAAAAATCGTGTATGATAGTTTTGTCCATCATATGAAGGTTTGATCTGACCCAGATTTCACTTTAATAATAAGATATATCTTAAAAAGTTGGTTTTTCACACATTAAAATTGCGATTTTAAGACTAAAATGGCTAGAACTATTGCTAAAACTTCTTGAGGATGTAGAACTCTTCGGATTTTAATTATTGAGAAGTCAAAGAATCCAAATCCGATGAGATGCTAAGATGCATTTTGCGAAGTTAGCATCTCATTAGGCCAAAATACGTTTTTGATTGTAAAATCTAGATTATGGCTGAACTATTGTTAAAACCTATCTAGAACTGTAGAACTATGCTGGATGCTACTAGAACTGAAGTTTTTTTTGAGATTCTAACAATTGAGATGCTAACTTCACAGACACCGATATTCTGTCAAAATGTCAAACCAGCCCATTTGAGCTGGGAGCTAATTTCACCTTAATGACGCCTCCTGCGAGAACATGGTCTGGTCTCGCTCTTGATGACATCCTCGGAAATAGAGGCTATACAGCCCTTCATGGTCAATGTCAAAAACAGCAGTATAGTAAAAATATATGAAGCATTCATTTATATAAAGTAGGTAGCTCCTCTTATTTTATTTATACCAAATTTTGAGATATCGGTCAGGATATTAAAAAAAAATTCTGTGGCTGCTTCCACTATCTGTTTCTATTTTAATACACACTAATTGCGTCTAGCGCTTTTATTTGCGTAAATATGGTTTCCAGCACGATGCAAGTATCTCATATGTCATTCTTGTGTACGATCTATCTAAAAGTAATAATTCATCTCAATTGGTCCTGTTAAGGATCAGCGTGCACGAGCTCACATACACTATTCTACGTACGTTTTTTTATAATTATGTATATTTAACATATTTTTATTATGCAAATAAAAATGAATCGTCGCAATGAAACTTTTATTGTATCACCTAAATTTTTTGGTTTGTCTTCACCATGTCGGATTTAGCCGGCCGCGGAGATTTCATTTATTTTTATTTTACTTTTTACTATTTTATGTATATATTATTGTTCGTGTGCACTTGCCTTGTCTGTTTTGTCTTCATTTATTAGATTTTTATATATTTATTTATTTTAATTTTTTTGATTTTTTTGGTTATGCAAATAATTGTATTGGCCAATGTTTGTATGCAAGTACTTAGTTTATAGGTAAGAAACCCAAGAACGGGATTAAAACTCCCACGGGAACGGAAAAACTTTACTTTGTACGGGCGGGGCGGGCGCTAATTTATTATAACGGTAAACAGCTAAAAGTCATTCATCTTAGAATTGAATTGGATAACAGTATAAAAATCACGAGAGTGGAATAATTTTCAAACAAAAACAACAATTTATTACGTCATTGCTGCTGAGTGGTCGGGCTTCCTGTCACCCACGTTTATTTTCCTCGAGTGCATCATGTTTACAAGCGTATATTTAAATGAGTGTCTGGTTTTGCTGTTCATTGCCATTCCTAATCATTTTTCGTTTGTAACAATACAATATATCCTAGTAATAGGAAAGGTTTGGAAAGGCATATAAATAACCGTAATTTTATTTATAGCTGGGTAGAGATTCAGTCTCAGATATAACTTTAATTGACAGGTGGTCTACCTATGCACTACTGTAATTAAGTATAAAAATAATGAAGTTTGAGATAAATTAAGAAAAAAAAGATATATGTCTTGCAACGGAACTTCATAATTACCACCAAATGAACATTTATTTTCTTGCTTGACGCTACAGAATAATAAATTTATATAGATCAAACTGAACAAAAAAAATCATTCAATTTGCTCGATTTTTCGGACGTTCTTTTGGATTTTCGCAATTTTCTTTTTTACTACGACCCCAACCCCAGTGAGGCAAATAAAACAAAAAATATATTCGGTCGGGCCATTTTGAGTTTTTGCGAGAATATCGCACGGCAATTGATTGTTGTATCTAGAAAACAGATTCTCGATACTTAACCGACTTATAGTATAAGCTGCGCATTTCTAATTAACCATTTTATTTTTTTATTTTGAGGTAAACAATTAAAAGTGTTTCACGTAAAACTTGCTTAAGGTCCATAAAGTAAGTTATTTACTAATTGATTTTGTTTGAATTTTTTACTGAAAAAACTTCTTCATTATATACTATAGAGCACTCTCACGCCTTATATAAGTGAGACAGCACGATTTTCCTGTCAGTATATATTAGCGTGCAAGATGAAGATATTGCTAATAGTGTTGCTCTTAGTGGTTTTCTCATATTGTCACCACAACCACAACCGGGATCACAGACACGACTATGATAGCGATAAAGGTCAGTTCAAATTACATTATAAAAATTAAAAGTCATCAATCAATATCCCTAATAACGAAAAGTGACTAATTCTTGAGGCATCCTCGAGTAAATAACCTTGGGTTTTTATCGTTCTTTACCGCAAGACTTTATAGAATTAATCATATTATAGATTCAAACTAAAATTTATTTGTTTTTTTTTAATAAACCAGTAATTATGTCACAGCCATAGATAAAATTGTACTTTAAGAAGAGATGCACAGCCACAATTACTATTTTTATTTTTAATTGCTTAAATTTTATTAACAAATAAATTTAATAAATATTTGCTTACTTTTAACAATGCAATTTAAAGATAATATGCTGTGAATATATAATCTATATTTAAAACGTTAACTGTCCAATGTACTGATTACGGGATATTGTAATTGTTTAACTATTGTGCCTAGTGTCTTGACTGTGAATATGTTAATTATTAAATAATTAGGAGTCAAGTGCGTTGTGGACCACGCACAGTTGAAACTAAAAGGTTCCGCAGCTTGGTTATGAAGTGTTTTAAGTGCTTTAAAAATAATAACGAATTAAAATTGACCGCAAAAATAAGTTGGTAATTTCATAGTAATTATTAAAAGTTATATGAAAAACAAAGTTATGCAAAACTTATATATCTCTTAAATTTGTGAACCTATCTTCTTCAAACCAAATGTGGTTGAACTTTCATTTGATGTTCTACAACCTCAAATTTTTGTAGAATTTTAAATTCTTTAGTTCATAAGTTAGAGGGGGGGGACACCATTTTTATGACTTTAGGAGCTTATATCTCAATAACTACTGACTTAATGAAAAAAGCCAAAATGAAACCTCCTTATCATTTTGAAAAACTTGTCCAAAGATATCTCACACGTTGTCATACGTTGAATTTTTTTTTTCAATCCTCAGTTATATGTATGGACTACTACCCTTAATTCTTATATATTTTAAGATTTAATTACAAAATCGTTTTGCGGTTCATAGAATACACCTATTTAGTAAATTTCGTATAGATAGAGCCAATGATCTCCAAGTAAAATGACTGTGACGTACGGATGGACAGACGGACAGATGGACAGATGGACAGATGGACAGATGGACAGATGGACAGATGGACAGACGGACAGACGGACAGACGGACAGACGGACAGACGGACAGACGGACAGACGGACAGACGGACGGACGGACAGACGATTGGACAGACGGACGGACAGACAGACAGACGGACGGACGGACAGACGGACGGACAGACGGACATGACGAAACTATAAGGGTTCCGTTTTTGCCATTTGGCTACGGAACCCTAAAAGGAGTGGATAACTTTTCAAAATATATGTTGCAATATGGCCTACCATAAAAATAGCCATGTCATAGAATGGACTGTTTTATGTTACAAATTTTATCAATTTTCAGTCAATTTGAAGATTACTGTATGTAAATTAATAGTCATTTTTACAAGAAATTAATGATCATACTCGTGAGTGCCGACTCAACACATGTTTTTCCAATCAGTTAATTGTTTAGCAACTAAATTTTTTAAACCTTGTATTACATTTTCTTATTTCATAATTTTGCGTTTCAACTATATTTGCATGTTTATATTATTATTTTAGAGTCACAAAAACAACCCATCACAATATCATCCACGGGTGAGTTCCGCGGCGGATATAACACTACTCGACGTGGTCGCAAGTTTGAGACCTACCGAGGAATTCGCTACGCTGAGCCACCGATAAAGAGTTTAAGATTTCAGGTACCAAGAATAATAGATAATTTTAGTTTTTTCTTCTTTTTGTCTTTGTAAATAATTAAAATTGAAAATAAAGTTGTAGTTGTAACATATAAGCATCACCTAAAACAGTGATTATATAAATAAATCGAATCAAAAAAGGGGTATGGCTTTGACATCGGAGCTTTATACGAATATATATATCGCGCTTGTAAAAGAATATGCCGAAATGAACGTATAAAACGCACGGAAAGTCCTAAACTGTCCTTACATAAAATATAATGCAATAACTATCATAAAAATGAAATTTTGATTAATTATAATTACAAAATGGAAGTACTTAATAAAAATGTTATTACTTTAGTCGTATTTTTACCACACTTCAGGAAGGTGGTTTATCATTTTAAGATATTTTCATTATTCATTCTATTTTACATAGAATAATGTTTGCATCAGAGATAAAGAACGAAAATATAATTACTCGAAATCAAGATTTTTAAACACTTCAATCATAAATACAACTTATTTCCTCAGCCTCCTGTACCGATATTAGAGTATAAGAAACCAGTGGATGCAAGCAAAGATGGTCCTGCGTGTCCAATGCGATCATCACCAGGGTACTATGTCAACGAAGACTGCCTCACCATCAATGTCTACACTCCAATTAAAGAGGAAAGGTATTTGGCTCATAAACCAATCACATTTAGTTAACATATTGCTGCTAGTGGTAAGTCTTTTGCAAGAGGCCGGCTAGGTACCACCGCGGTGTCAGTTATTCTACCGTAAAGGAGTATACTATGTTTGGATTTGAAGGAATCAAACACAAAGAGAGAGAACCAATATGAGAACTAATATCTCAAAGTTCTTCTTCTTATCGATTGGTTAGTGGTCAACCTAGTGTCAGAGTTGTTCAGGTCGCCCGTAGGTCTCTGACTTGACTTATCGACTGCTGTCTAATTGTCAACAGTCGGGACCAACTTTTACGTGCCATCTAAAGTTTGATAACGCGTGAGTGACTCTTACAAATTTATGACGTTGCAAGCGGTCATAGGCAACGACAACTGCTTACCATCTCATCAAAATCTCTTTGCCCAATAATTTCACTAGCTACAGTGTCCTGCTAATCGAAACACAGTATACTGATTTACGGTAGAATAACTGACGCCTCTTGCAATAAAAGGCCTACCACAAGTAAACACCTCCTACTTTTTCTAGCGAATATAGTCGCCGATAAATGCCTTTCATCGGACAGGCCGTAAACTTGTTTGCCACTTATAAATACTATGCTCAGTAATTATATTCAACAAAATTTTCATATTTTCCAGAACGGAACCCCTGCCTGTGATTTTCTACATACACGCTGGTGGGTTCTACTCGATGTCAGGACGCAGTGATCTCGCTGGACCACATTATCTCCTCGACAGGAACATTGTACTTGTGACTATTAACTATCGTATCGGCACACTTGGTTAATATACATATGTATTTCAGTACTATTTCTATAAATATTAAATAAAATAAATTATAATTTTCTTACCAAGTTGTGGCGCAGTCGTAGCGGCCCTGCTTTAAGTGCCATATTTCGCGGGCTTATTTTCCGGTCGGAGCAGACGTTTGTATTAGCCATACAGGCATGTGATCCGGCCTGATAGTCCTTGTATTGTGTGACACAGGGTATCCCAATGGGGGCCGTTGAGTGTGTAGCGTTTATTTATTTATTAGGGTTTCTTATATATTAAATATTATTCCAGGTTTCTTAAGTACTGGAGATGAACTTGCACCTGGCAACAATGGGTTCAAAGATCAAGTCGTAGCTTTAAGATGGGTTCAACGCAACATAGCAGCATTTGGTGGGAATCCAAATAAAGTT
Organism: Hestina assimilis; assembly: GCA_023373885.1. Lineage (NCBI taxonomy): Eukaryota > Metazoa > Arthropoda > Insecta > Lepidoptera > Nymphalidae > Hestina > Hestina assimilis. The sequence continues at coordinate 7,134,872 of CM041747.1, read as the reverse complement.
ACTATTGCTGGTTGTAGCGCAGGTTCTACCAGTGTCATGTTACATATGATCTCACCGATGTCAAAGGGTATCTATAAATTTTTTCAATCAATTTACAATTTATTTACAATTCAATTCTAACAGTAATTACAGACGTACAAATCAAGTCAAGAGAAACAGTGACAACTATGCTAGCTGCATTTCCCCACTGAATTGCAATCCCAACTCTTTGGGCAAAAATGAACCAGCCCTGCTGTCACCTGTGGAGGCAATAAGTCTGGGTATTATACCTATCTTTTAGAAATTACTTTGCACTCCATGACCCAAGTGTTTCCTACAACATACTAGAATTCTCTTTTTTAATAGCCGCAATTTAAAAGAAAAACAAAAGTAATAATTTCTATGTAATTTTATTAAAATTGTTTCAGGTTTATTCCACAGAGCAATCTCGATGAGTGGCTCTCCCTTCAAAATACGACCTACTCCAGACAATTTATATCACCTAGCAGTGAGACAAGCAGAATTAGTTGACTGCCCAACTGCAAACTCAAAAGTCATCGTCGACTGCTTGAAGAACAAGCCCTGGAGGGATTTGGGCGTGTCGCTTTTAGGCTTCTTTGTAATTATTCTATTTTAAGATCTACCTTTCTTATTCTATCTGAAAATTTATTTTAAATAAATGTAATGTGTACAGGAATTCGGATTCGATCCTCTAACAATTTGGACTCCGGTGGTTGAGAAAGACTTTGGCCAAGAACGATTCTTGCCCATTGATCCTGTTACCGCAGTAAAAGAAGGCAAAATACATGCAGTCCCTTACATTGTTAGCCAAACACAAGATGAATTCTTTTGGAAAGCTTTCAGTAAGTCATGCTTAAATATATCTTCAATTTGGAAAACTTCGAACAATTTGTACAAAAAAAATGTATTTGTTTAGTTTTGACGACGTTGTGGCGCAGCGGTAGCGAACATGCTTTAAGCACCACAGGTCGCGAGATTAATTCCCGCTTGGAGCAAATGTTTGTGTTGATCAGGTATATGATCTGGTCTGGGTGTGTTTGTCCTTGTTTTTGTATGTGTTTCCGGACCCCCGACACAGGATATTACTATGCTAATGGGGGCTGTTCAGTGTGTAGCGTTTATTTATTTATTATTTCTTTCTACAGCGGTGGTAAAAAACCAAACATTGCTGGATAAAATGAACTCTGAATGGGAAACTATAGCTCCTATATCCTTCGTTTTACCAAAAGAAAATGCAACGTTTGCAACTAAAAGATTACATACCGAGTATCTTCATGATAAGCCGTTGAAAAATGATGACGAAAGCACAAAAAACCTTGGTTTGCTGTACCAGGACGCTCTTGAAAGTAATCCTGTTCACAGGTATATTAAACATACATTTGGTATATTTGACGTCGTTGTGGCGCAGTGGTAGCGAACCTCCCTTAAGCACCACAGGTCGCGGATTCGTTTCCGCTCGGAGCAGGTGTTTGCATTGACCATGCAGGCAAATGTTCCGGTCTGCGTGTTTTTGTCCTTGTTCTTGTCTGTGTTTCCGGACCCCCGACACAGGGTATTACTATTCTTATGGGGGCCGTTAAGTGTGTAGCGTTTATTTATATTATTTCATGAAATGACTACAAAAAATAAGGCGACACTTCATGTGGTTATTAAAACGAAACAAGTCATAGTAATAGTATAATTCAAATATTGCAACAAATTTTCTGTTAATGAATACTAACTATACTTTACCGACATATTTAATTATCACACTTTAACTTTTTTTTTTATTATTATTATCAGTCTTACTAAAAATCTTCTTTCAGGATGGTGAACTTGATGTGTCGCCACTCGCCGCAGCCTGTATGGTACTATGAGTTTGCTTACATCGGCGAGAATAGTCATTACATGGACTCATTGTCAAAGAAGCCCTTAGGTAATTAAATAATAATTAATATTTTACTAAATTAACTCACAAACCCTATTAGTAACCCAAATAATATATTTGTCGAGAGTAAATTCAATAAACGACCTTACTTACTTCTTAATTCTATTGGTGTTACAACCCTTTGTGAGTTGGTTGCAAAGTTTGGCTGTCTTACTCATGTTGGTAAGATGGAAAATCTTTATCAGGTCTGCCTTCCACGAAAAGGCACTATAGCTTAATTTGCCGACCTTTCTATTTCTTTTGTTGCGGCGTCGATACACCACCGTGGACCGTCAACGCTATAATTATACCATTATATGCCAAGCGTCATCAAATTTTTGGCGTTGTTTAAATGTCATGAATTATTGCAATAAGCAACTTTCAAATAATAAATTTTACCAGGGGCAGCACACCACGACGATCTGATCTATCTATTCAGTCTAAGCTACCGTTTCCCGGCAATCGGCATTACTGGTCCAGACGCCACAATGGTCGACAAGATGACTGGTATCTGGTACAACTTTGCTAGACATGGGTAAGATATAACTCTCAATCAAATAAAACTAGTATATAACTGTTAAATTAAAATCTTACTTAAAGAAAAATATTTCTATACTTCAGGGATCCGAACTATGGCGACCTACCTGAACTGAAAGGGTTGAATTGGCCCCGGATCTTGCCTGACAGTCGCCAGTACTTGCGTATTGATACAGAATTCAATATACATAAAAATTTGAAAGAAGATAGAATGAAGATTTGGCAAGAACTGTACCCGATTGCTTATTAATATTGAAAAATGATATTTTATTATATTTTTTACGAATTATATGCTAGATATACAAATTATATTTACAATCATGTTTTCATTACATTAGACTATTAGTTTTATAAAATTAAATAGGAGTTTACGAAGGTAAATAAACAAACATGTCAAGTAAAAAGTATAGCTTTAAATCTGAATAGTGTCCTTTAATTTACCTAATTATTTAGTCGACTTCAAAGAGGTGGTCCTAAAATTTTCTTATTTTTTTATATCTTGCCTTATTTTTGCATGTCATTTATAAAAGGCATAGACTGTTGCTTTTAAAAAGTAAGCGCGCAATAAGAAAGGATTTTTCGAAATTCAGTGGATAAAAAAACGGTTTAAAAGTTTGTATAATTTAGTCCGACATTTTTTAAACTAGACGCATGACACTTTGTATTTAGGTGAACAATTAAAGATAAAGAAACACATGTTTTTAAATTTTCTAAAATTTCACCCCTGAACGGTTGAAATTGGGATTCAAAGTTTGTATTAGAATAGTTATTCAAGCGGGCGCAGCCGCTGGCAGAAGTGAGAAGCTACAGAGAACTCGCCGTTTTTAAACCGATTTTGTTAGAGAGAGTTGTGCTTCTTTAGTTATTCCCGTGCTATACAATTTCGTGATGATCTTATCAAAGACTGAATATCAAGAACGAAACTCCACCAAGTATGAGAGCTAATTACTTATTCGCGTTGAGTATATCTTAGTTCTTTATGTGTACATATGCCTTATCATTAAGTAGTAAAAGTCGTCTGCTGTATCTTTAACCAACCAATATCTACATTTAATATTCAACTAAAACTTAAATAATGTTAATAAAATCAGAACAATAGTTCATTATTGTGCCCGCGAAGTCAGTTACTTCTTGTGAAATATTAAATTATTTATTGCATATAAAATCAGGAATTTCCAGTTCACAAACATAGATTATCTGTTATCCTATTACGATTAAGCAAAATATAAAAGAAAATGTCAAGTTCATTATGTCTGCCTTAAAAGGTCTGTATTTGCCTAATTTCCCAAAACGAGTAATTTGAATAAATATTGTGAATAATTCAAGTATTCCATCTAAAAGGGACGACTCAGTCGTGGAATACGAGAGCTTGTTATCTTTGTAAATCAGATAAATAAAATTATTTGCCTTTTGATTAAATCGACGAATATTTTCTTAACGTTAACTTTTTATAATGATATTCGTAAATTAACACTAATTGGAGTATTCAAGTATCTTATTAACTTGAAGCTTTGAATAATTTGAGTAAAATATATATTTAACAGAGAGTCTTAATATCATTGTAGCTTTCTGGTAGCGAGTCCGTTTTGAACTTCGACGGTCGCGGGTTCGATTCCCGCTCGAAGAGATGACTGTTATAAATACCTGTTTCGGTTTGGGCGTTTGTCCTTGTAGGTCTCACCACCGTGCCTCGGCGAGCACGTTAAGCTGTTGGTCTGGTTGTTACTATAACATCTGATAATAATCGTTAACTCTGGATAGGTAATTTGGTCTTTATCAAATGAGGTACTTTGTCCTTGAAAGTCCTATGAACGCTAAATAAAAGTGACCACAATTTGTTTAATACTTAAGCTATTCATATTCTATTACTTTATCATATCTTATCAAATACCTTTAAACGAGCGATTCATGTAAAAAATATAATAATTATGTAATCTAAAATTCTGAATCTCGGGAAGGGCTTCAACGATTTTAATGAAATTTAGTTTGCAAGAGGTTTCGGGAACGATAAATCGATCTATGATTCATTGTTAGAAAATGTCGTTTTATCTGAGTTTTCACACAATGAAAACCCCGGTTCGAGTCCAGATGTCTACAATCCGATTATTTTTTACGTTTTTTTTCAAGTTCCTTCTTTTGTGAGACAAACTATTATTTTACAAAAAAAAGATTTATCATAAAAAAGTACCAGTCGGTCAACCAGGTGCTATTGACTTATAAACAATCTTATTTATATTTTTCTGATATAAATCATCATAAATAATGTACTTAAATAAACAGATCTTTACTTAAGCATATTATAATAGCAAATTAGAAGACTTTATATAGTTTAACTATATAGTGATTACTGTATAAAGTTTAAAGTGGTATGTGTTTTTAATTCGTTCGTTTTCATTATTGCATGATCACGTGCTCATACTTCGAAGTGAAAATACAGTGTATACATTGTATTTTATGATATTAGAGTTGGTTAATCCTGAATGATCGTGTTGGCCGCCGTCCAGTTGCAGCACAGACGTGTAAATTCCGACGTAACACACCTCTTTGCCTGTTGTTCATGTTTAATTATTGTTTTAAATTAACAGCGAAATGCTTGTGTTGAGATATTTTACTAAGGCAAATGAGTAGTTCTCTTTTTTAGTGTTCCGTACCTTAAAAGGTAAGAAAGGAACCCTTATAAGATCACTGTTGTCTGTCTATCCGTCCGTTTGTGACCACCGATTTTCTCAGGAAAGGGTTGACCTAGCAAGTAGAAAATCAAGGTCCTGAGTGAACATAATAAATAGATATAGATAAATTAGATTTTCGCGAAAACTAACGATAGAAGGAAAATAAAAGAGAATATTTAATATACATAATGGTACGGAACCCTACGTGCGAGAGTCCGAATAGTACTTGCCCGATATTTTATGTTGCTAAGTTAGCCAGCAAGCATACAACCCACCTGATGGTAAGCGGTTTTCGCAGTCTATGAGCGCTTGCAGCACTATTCATTTGAAAATGCCAACCTCGAGATATTACGAGATACTTCCAAAAACTTTTCATTTCCCCATTTCGTGTTAAAAAGTAGCCTATGTCCTTTCTCAAACTCTGGAGTATACTGTGTACTAAATGCGACAAACAGACAGACAGCGAGACAGAGTTACTTTCGCATTTATAATATTAGTAAGGATTAAAACAAAACATTATCATGCATTTTCATTTCAACCTTGTATCCAACAATATAAGCTTTTTATACAGAACATCGATACTGTTCCTCTTGAATCCCTGATCATAGAGGACTTTTCACTATCCATATATAAATCATCCAATTTATATATTTATTTATTTCGAAACCCTGCATACTTGGTAGTGAGTAAAAAGATAATGAACTTCTTGACTAATTTTGATAAAGGTTATCACTTACGAATAAGATTTTAACATTAAGAAAGTTCTTCAGGAGCAATAAGGCTCTTTACTAATTATATTTTTATCAACATCTGATAGAATTTAAATATTTAATACTCGTAGAAATGTCTGTAATCTACCCACGCTCTCTCTATATTTTAAATGTCAAGATAGATTACTTTCATTAAATTATAGCATAAAATAATATTTTTTGTAAAGAAAAAATATTAAAGTTTTAAATGAATTAGTTATTTTTAAGATTATAATATAATATTACAGTATATTATATCCATACATATTATAAAACAATATTTATCTCTCAATGTTAACACTATATCCATTTTAATACTTTAAAAAAAATGGTCAAATATAAAGCGATAATTGGAAAACTATTTACAAAAATACGGTATTATCGTTTTTAATAAGTTAGGCGCCTTTTTTATGTTACAAGTTGGCAAACAAGCATACGGTCCACCATATGGTAAGTGGTTGCCGTAGCCTATGAGCGCTTGCAGCACCATTAGTAGGTGCCACTCACGCGTTGCCAACCTCGAGATATTAGTTCTTAAATCTCCCCTGCCCAGTAACTTCACTATTTTACACTTATAATTTAAACGAATATTCTAGGATTAATCGCAAAATATTATGAACACGATATTAAAATTTAAACGCTTCGCTTGATACAACCTTTAACCCACACCGTCTTGCCGCGGGCGAAGCCTTGGGCACTTGGGCCGATGCAAGTTAGTTATATGAAAATAGGCAAAGATATTAGAAAAGATACAATAACTACTATAGTAAGCATAATTATATTATATACAAGGAGGCTTCAAGAAGTAAGCGAGAAAAATTATAGAAGGTAATAAATTTTAGACAGTATCATTAGATACTGTTGCGTTTCGTGCGATGAGTGAGAGCGCTGGAGGCCCAATATCCAACCCTCTCTGTTCCCTTCCTTTTTTCCCATCTCATCCCTTCTCATCCCGTCATGTATCGCAAGCGGCCATAGGTAGCGGAGACTGCTTACAATCAGGCGGACCTTATGCTTCTTTGACAACTATCATGATATGAAAAATGCTATATCGTGCGACATGAACACCTATTAACACAGCTGTTACTTAAACCTATATTTACGAGGAAAAATAAAAATATGTCAATGGGATACTCTAATTTATGACTCTTTTGATCGCTTTTTCAAGACACTTACACACACTTAGGATTGGTGAGTGAGTGAACACGATTGTTTCGAAGCTTTGAACAAAGAATGCCGAATCGCCAACCCTCACAAGTGGCCGGGAAGCCTTCTATTTTGAGAGCGAGTTCAAAACACTCCCAACAAGTATTTATGTATGTGTACATATACACTTCACGTTGAAACTCCAAGAACACTTATGATTTTATACCCTTTGCAATAGGAACGATTCGTATATATGTATGTATTCATTTTTTATTTTTTTGTGCTTATAATACATTTATAGTCAAAAAACAACTTCATTTATTCAATTAAAACTACTTAATTTTATATAGATATAAAAAAAAAGTAGTAACGTAAAAACCAAACGACAATCCAATATCCCAACGACTTTTTTAAATACCCACCTATTGCTACTTCAGTTTGGCAACATAGCCCATGTTGATGACTCCGGTTCTTTTACAGATGTCATCATTTATGGCTTAACCTTGTAGATATGTTCCTAGCAAAGCTCTTTCCATCGCACTCCGAATTCTTGTGCGGCCCATTGTTAGAATCAATGTTACAGACCATCAAATCATCAACAGGTTTATGTGATTATATTATGACTTGTGACCTTTCTCTTTTCGCCGCACTATGTCCGTTATCGGAAGGTCAAGGTTTCATTGTGCTCCATCCAGTCGTGTGCTCGTGGGTTTGAAAAAAAATTTAATTATTTATTTTCTTTTATGCCCTCCACATACTGACATGTGTAATTAGTGATAAAGCTTTATTAAGAGTCAATATTATATATCTATACAGAACCATTATTATTATTTCGTTTGAGCGTTTCATCCGATTGATTTCAGACGACCTACAAGAAGAGAGTGCAATATCGCAATGCGGCGCTACATTTGTGTGCGCGTCGGGCGCGAACAGTTGGCAACGACACCGAATAGTAAGATAGAGTCTGGGAACTCATGTTTGAATCTACATAATGAATGTATAACTGAACAGAATAGTTGAACTCACTGCTACATTAGCTTGAAGAGACTAACTCTACCTGACATTTCCGTTATGTTCTGTTAACTCAGATTATTTATATATTTGTTCAAAATAACCCATAGGATTCATTTAGATATAGACTACAGGTTTTTTTTCTATTTGCTAGGAAATTATGAACAATGTGTTGTTCGATTGGTATTCGCATTTAGAAAGTTTTTGAAAAGGTGTACCTTTTAAAAATGTTAGGAATAATTAAAGAAAAAGAGTTTTTTTTATTTGTAAGTATATCAGAACCTATTCCCGATATCGGAAATCGAAAATTTGAAGATTTTTGAAGAGCAGGGGCAACCATGAACTTTTAATATACAATTATATTGCGAAGCAATTCAGTTTATGTTCCGGGGGTTTACCATTAAATCATATTGCGATTAAATGACGGCCAAAAACTGAGCTAGTTAGCTATTTCGTACCATGACATATATATTTATAAGTATACTAGCGGCCCGCTCCGGCTTCGTAAGGGTATAAAATATATAGCATATGTCATTCTCTGAAATATGATTAAAATCGATCCAGTAGTTTTGATTTATTCATTACTGCCCGTAGCCCGCACGCGTTAAATGTAATTAGTTACGACGTTAGATTAGAAACCTCAAAAATAAAAGTTTTTTTCTCCACTATTTAATGGATGTTATTATACATATAAACCTTCCTCTTCAATCACTCAATCTGTTAAAAACCGTATCAAAATCCGTTGCGTAGTTTTAAAGATTTAAGCATACATAGGGACGGAGAAAGCGACTTTGTTTTATTCTATGTAGTGATGCTCATATAAATTCAGAATCGATGTACTGTCATAATTGAAGTGAATCGAAATTGATTTTTCCTAAAAGGTCATGGTAATGCCCGCTGGTAGTAAATGCGTGACGTAACGTTTTAAAATAAATTAAACATAATTGTCTGCAAGTTCCTATTAACATCATATTATATTGATTAATAATAAATCGCTAGAAGGTTGCCATGGTACGAACTACGACATTGTGATGGTCTTCATTTGAATCGCAATAAGAGTTCATGGTGGACATAGAAATTACCTTAAAAACATTCCTATATCCCGCAGCTATTCCACCAATATTTATAAACTACACACAAGCGTATATTTAACGCTGACCTATTCTATTATAATAGCAAGTTTACGTATTTATTTATTCTTTATTATACACCACAAAAAAGAATACAATAGTTATCAATAATAGAGAAAAAAAAATGTATAACAGGCGGTCTTATCGCTTATCAGCGATTTCCTCCAGACAACCTTGGGCTAGGAAAGATGCTAATCATAGGGTAGGTGGTGCAACTACATATAAAATATATACATACGAATAACTACACATTAATACATGAACACAATACATAAATAATTATATGAAATAAATATAACATATAAACTAATAAATATAATTATATATATTCATCGTCTTAATTTTCTTCGGATATATAATAATCCTTTACCGCTTTTTTAAAAATTTCTAAAGATTTAGTATCCTAGCACAGTGGCGCTCTTTATAGTTTATACATATTCTATAAACTATTAGCTACCCACAGTGGGGAAAAAAATCTGCGGCACACAATTAGTTTTTTTGATCACAAAAGTGGCAAACAAAGGTTTTTTGATCACAAAAGTGGCAAACAAAGGCACTCATACCACCGAACTGATATTGATGATACTTTTTAAGGCTCCGTTCCCAAAAGGTACCAACGTAATATGTGGAAATTTGAGTTTGTCAAATTATGTATATGTCGGAAATAAATAAAATAGGATACGGTATGGTATAATAGTAATAGTGTATTGGAATGGCACTCTTGACATCAAGTGGACACAGGTATCCATCTTAATTAACAAAATTTTACCTTAGATAATTATAATTCTATTAATTATTTCAATTACATATGGGCTGGCCGCGATACAGCTATAATGCCAAAGGAACGACAATAAGGATAGCTTGGACGGAGCCTTGGACGAGGCAACGGTCCGTACATGAAGACGCAATCATTAGAAGTGCGTCCAGATTCCAAACTGCATAGCTATTTATAGAAACCTACTGACAATGAATGCCGGTGGGAGTAGAGAGACATCAAATATCTAACTACCACCATTTATATTGTTCGGATCGAAAATTATATCCAAGCACCGCCATCTTGGTCTCGTTAACATTGAATATCTCTATAATATAATAATATGTTTCTGTTACGGCTACTAAAAATAAATTAAAATTCAAAAACAAAAATACGCAAAAATACCGATATTGTTAACAATATTGTTACACATAGAAAAACTGCAATAAAAAAACATTTTTTCATTTCATTTGAATTGGATGTTTTAGTATGTAAAATAAAAATATAACCAAAGGCAATATTTTCGATATTTCAAAATGGAAATATAACAGTCGATAGCATCCCCAAATATATTGCTCTAAAAGCTTTTTAATGCTATAAGAGTAAGTCTTATGACGGTGAACCACACCGGTTACATTTTGTTGAGCAACACATTGCAACACGACACATTATAACATTAGTTACCATTCTGTAACTTTTCGTCCATTTGTTGCTATTTATTGAATATTGCTTACCGCATCCAAAAAACGTTTAACATAAATTAACAAGAGATAACAAAAAACAACATTCATCCATGAGGGATTTGCAGCGCAAACATATCTTTACAAATTTCTGCAAATGTTGCGCAACCTTACTTAAATTGGCAACATATACTTACAACAAATAACTTTTTGTTATGAAATTTTGCCTACGTTGGTAACAATACACTTGGAAACGTTGCTTCACAAGATATAATAACTCTAAAATGGATACACCATTAGGTTCTAAATACAGGCTTATTTACCGATTTTGTCTATTTTTTTCTTTCTTTGGTAAGCAAGCATATGGCCCAGCTGATGGTAAGTGGCTGCCGCAACCTATGAGCGCTTGCAACACCATTAATTGGTGCCCCTCAAGCATTGCCAACCTCGAGATATTGGTTCTTAAATCTCCTCTGCCCAGTAAGTTCACTAGCCTACAGTGCCCTTCAAAGCGGAACACAGTAATACCTAAGCACTACTGTTTGGCGGTAGAATATTTGAGACTGCGGTGGTACCTACCTAGCTAGCTGGCCTCTTGCAACAAAAGACCTACCACCAGTGTGACTGATTGCACTGGTGCAATAATATCTGCTGTGACGGAGATTATCCGAACAGCGGGCGATGGGGTCATCACGTCCCGACGCCGATCTGTTACGTTTATTTAGCTCAATATTTTTGGTTTTGTATTTTTTAATTCAAAACAGTCAAGCTATTACCCCACTTTTTAGATAAACATATTTTGTTTTGTAGTATTTATAGCTTTTATCTTCAAACATTAATCATGATTGTTATAATATTGAGCACTTAATATTAATGTATACATGAAATGATTTCAAATTCATGACGTTGTTGCTATCACCATAAACATACTTGAATGTTAAATTTATTTATGCAAAACAAGAAATGCTATGTAAGAAAATAACATAGCATTTTTTGTTTTGCATTAATAAATTATTTGAATGCATGGAGATATTTTATGGAAGAACATAAAGAAAGCAATTTTTTATTAGTTTATTATATTAACTTACCAACCTGAACTAAAAAACATAACAAAGTATAAATAGCATATTAAATTCAAACCAATTAAAATAAGCCTAAATGTCTCAACAGTAAAGGGGCTGATTATATTAACGTGAGAGTAAATGGTTTGATACTGAACCATTTTAATTGTTGCACTAATTCCTAACACGAGCTACACGCTAAGTCGGAGAGGAAATAGGAATATGAGTAATGACTTGAAAAAACCGTTACTAAAAACCACCGAAGCTATTTTGACAGGAAAATTTGTTCCATATGTAAAATCCCAATTATTTATTATTTATAGTAATACAAAGAAGGGTAAGTCCATTCTCATACTTCTGTTCCATTAAAACGGGTTTTCCAGTGTACGGAAATGTTATTACCAATAACAGTAAAACCGATGTAGATTTGAAATGCTCGAATTTGATCGATGGGAAAAGTATAGTGATTTAAAAGGGAACATGTCACTGTCACAGAGACTTTTTCAGTATTCAGTCCCCAAAAAATATTTGATACTATTTTCCAGTTTTATGGCTTTGTCATTTATCTATGACGTAAAGCTACTATGATATAACAGCTTTTGATTTAGATATTCGTGGCATTTAAAAATTAAAAAAACTGCGCAGTTTTAGAACTCACAAATATTTTCTGAAGAATCATAAAAAATAATGCACAAAATGACTCGGCATATCTGTATTATCTTTAGGTCTCTTTCTTCCGGTCGTTAAGGAAAACTGATAATTTATAAAACGCTTTTTGGTAAAACCCAAAACTTAACATATGAAAAAGGGAATAGTTTTAATATTTTATAATAACCACAAGTCCATGATCATGATGATAAAAAAATGAAATATAAAGCCATGCCTGTGGTTTTATCAGAATTCATTATGAATCAAACAAAGTGAAGGTTTGCAACAATGCTTTTAATCAATTACTAGATAACACAATAAATTGCACAGCACTGTAGCTACTACGTCGGATTTCAACGATTCGTCCTATAGGCGGTACGACGATGTTTTTCTGCAGCATGAAATATTGAAGCAACCTTCGCACTACCATGAATTTGTTAGAATGACAGCCTTGCAAATATTGTCCTTCTAATCCAAAGTATTAAATAGGTTCTTTAGCTGTAGTCACACAACACTTTGCCATGCGCCAACAAGCAATAATAATGGGTACGATATTTTACGGAATAGATTACACATAGTTCACACTCACCATTATTTGAAAGGGTATATACTTCGAGATGGGTAGTCCCATATTAATTTTTGTGATAATCTGGTCTCTGGAAAATAAAGGAAGAAACTTCTTAAAATATCAAAGCTATTGACCATAAATATTGACCATAAATAATAATTCGCATTGATTTTGTGAGAGATTGGGCCTCCAGCGCTCTCACTAATCGTAAGAAACGCAACAGTACTGATACTGTTACGTTACGCAGATTTTCTGTGAGAGGGTAGTACTTCCCCGATCTAGCCTACTACTAATTCTACTATTAAATTCAGAAACCTGTTAAAATGAATAATGTATTTGAGACACCGCTAGTTTAGAAGGTGATATAAAAGTTTAGCATTAGGATAGCACTGCAGTCTGAGCCACATATTTACTCTGAGGAGCTTGTTCAAGTCTCTTGAAAATTTGGAGTGAATGTTTCTAAGTGTTTAGGATTGATACCGAAATCCGATCCTCATGAGAAGCCTGCTGGCGTTCTATTTGAAATATGAAATCAAACCACTCAAAACAAGAACATACTAGTATACTTCATATTTCCATGAAACACGAAACCACTTATAATTTCACAAGTCTAGAGCATCTTATGAAACTTTTTTTCTACTTTCATTATTAATCTTCTGCATTATCATTCAACATTTGCTTCGCGGTGATTCGGGAACATAGAGTGATCACAAAGAGTTTGTTTTTATAAGTGTACATTCATATTTTGTAGTATAAATATAATAAGAATAATAATAATTAATGGGTTTTAATAATGCTTTACAAAAATATATTGTCCTATTTCCTGAGATATAATAGCTACGTTAGATAATGTTGTAGTATAATTAATTTTCCTATGACAGGAAAGACACGACTTTTTTTCAACTCTAGGTAGATATAATCTTAACGCAACAAAGAAAACAGAAAATCTGAGGTCACGTACGACTGTGGGGCGTAAAAGAAATTCTTTTTATTTACCTTACATGCCGACACGCGTAATGTCGTTCACAATATCTTAATTCAGACTTGAGAAAGGTTGGTGAAAGCGACATATATTTAAGGTAACAGAATTTTTATAGGTAGAAATTTAAAAGATAGGGCAGACGCAAGCAATTTTACAAAAAAAAATATTTACAAGTGTATGGCCCTCTTAATGGTAATTCTTTAAATAAGAGATATATTATGTTCTCTTAATAGTTTTAAACTAATTAATCTTAATTTGTTACTGACAAAGAATGCTCATTAATTTTCTTGGTTACATATTAAATAAAATAAATATAATATAATTACCAGTCAAGTGCGTTGTGGACCACGCACAGTTGAAACTACAGGGTTCCACAGCTTGATTATGAAGAATCTTAAGACCTTTAAAAATATAAGGAATTAAAATCGACCGCAAAAAGAAGTTGGTAATTTAAAATTTGTAGAACTATCTTCTTCAAACCAAATGTGGTTGTAATTTCATTTGATGTCCTACAAGCTCAAATTTTTCGGGAATTTTAAATCCCATAGTTCAAAGGTTAGAGGGGGAGACTCAATTTTTAGAAACGGTTAAAGCGGAAAGTTGTTTTTGGATTTTTTTTCTAAGAATTATAAATACTAATACTAACCGTAAAACTATTTCCGATTACGGAACCCAGACCGTGGTTAGACTTGAACTTTTGACAAAACGACAACTTTTTTCCTTCCATTCTTTTTTTTAGAAAAACAAAATTTTACAAGACAATTCATATCAATTTTCAGATTACTCATTTTCAATAACACAACTAATGAAAACATGCGTCAGCTTTTAAATCGTCATGATGGAACAAAATTGATAATAATGTGAGGACGAAAGTGCGAGGTCACTCACGGTTGGGTCATGTGTTTAAACCATGTTTAAACATACTCTCGGCATGTCAGTGGTAAAAGTTATCAGAAAATTTATTTAGTTAGATTTTGGCAGCGGCTTTACGGGTTTGTATAATGGAGTTGCGATTCCGGACAAACGCATGAAAGTTATCCTTCTATATCTTGGGAACGCTGCTTTATATTTGCAGAAAAGTACCTTTTCTTTCAGGCAAAATTACAGCTTTTCACTAAATGCATATATAAAAGTAAATATATTAAAAAAATATTTTTTATCTTTAATTGTTCATCAAAGATTCAGTCTTATAGTTATAAAACGTACTCTATAACTATATCAATATTATACCAACTTAGAAGCCCTTTTTTACCTCATTAAGGGTTGAATTTCGAAAAATCTTTTCTAAGTGTTCGTTGACGTTTTAAATCATCACCTATGAAAGAATGGTTCAATCAGGTCTTCTCCTTTTATTACCCCATTATTTAACCATTTTAAACCAAATTACCACAGTAAATACAACATGAAAAGTTTATAACTAAACTATATAACTTAGTATCTACGCGATATCATGCAATTTATGTTCTACATGTTCTAAATAACGTACCACACTTTATCAAGCCCCTAATTGTCCACTACAGCTATAATTACGGATATACATTATTAAAATTAGTCTCGATTTAACTATAAATTGTTAAAATAAGCCAAATAAGCTTATATGCAACTGCAATTAGTGTACAAGCCGAGCTAAATCTGATTAAGCTCGTTGAGACAAGAACGCTTGTTAGCGTATCGTGTGTACGGTATTTCTAATCAAATTCTCCATTGTACACGTTCATTAGTAGCGTTTTATATTTTTTTTTATCTTTTCTCTTTAATTAAAATAAATATTCAGTCATGTTAGGTCACATCCTTACGTCTCTACTTAATATTAAAATGCGAAAATAGGTCTGTCTTTCTGTCATCGTCATCATTTGTTTTAAATTACGATTTTTAAATAATTAGCAGTCAAGTGCGTGGTGGACCACGCACAGTGGAAACTAAAGGGTTCAACAGCTTGATGATTAAAAACCTTAAGGATATTAACGAGTTAAAAGCGACCACAAATATAAGTTTGTAATTTCATGGTAATTATTAAAAATAATATGAAAAAACAAACTTATGGGAAAACCTATATGTCTCTGACGTCTATCTATTTTTAACGTATCTTCTTCAAAATAATTATCGTTGAAAGTTCTTATGATGCTTTACCACCTCAAATTTTTCCAGAATTTTAAATCGCATAGTTCAAACATTAGAGAGGAGGGACACAATTTTTATGACTTCAGGAGCTAATGTCTCACAAGTACTGATTTAATCAAAAAAGTCAAAATAAAACTTCGTTTTTTTTAAAGACTGCAGCTGTTTATAGAATACGCCTATTTACCAAATTTCTTATAGTTAGAGCCAATAGACTCCGAGTAAAATGACTTTGACATACGGGCGGACAGATGGAAAGACGGACATGACGAAACTATAAGGGTTCCGTTTCTGCCATTTGACTACGGAACCCTAAAATACCTTTTTTATCGGCGTATTATTTTACTTGGCCATCTATATGGCTCATAAATACGTCAGAAGCGCTATCATGTTCTTATATTTTATTTATAATAAAAAATTCTATGTATAAATAATAACAGAGTTAAATTTACAGGATAGTCATTTTCGCATTTGTAAATACCCAGTAATTATAATAATAACAATATAACGGTTTTTTACGGTAAAAAAACTTTTAAAACATTTTCATTATTTGTATGTATTTATATTATTACTATGTATTTATATTATTTCTATGTATATAAGCGGATGGAAAATGCTCGAATATGAGTGATGATAAAAGAAGATTACTTTAAACGCTGACGTACTGCACGTCACTGTCATAGGAGCTTTGAAACTTCAACCCCGAAAAATATTTGATAGTATGTATTTTCCACTTCTATGTCTACGGTTTTGTTCCGCTTCATTACATGACGTATAACTATAGAAATCTTAATAATAAGTAACTAGAAGTGGCATATTCACATGATCATGTTGCCGCAATTGCAACTTATGAGCCTCGAGCAATGTGACATCCATTAACGTCGTTTATTCCCTTTGCTTACCAATGCTTTATGCAAGCAATGGTAAGCAGCTATTCAACATCCGGAAAGGTAAGGGAGCAGTGTAATGTGAAACTTACGATAATGTCGTGCTCTTCGTGTGTAGTAGTGACGGCATTGGAGGGGAAAATTGTGGGGAAAAAATTGATTTTCTAAATAAAACAATTTATTTGTTTCAAACACTCAAAATACTCGAACGTAAAGAAATATAAATAAATAATAAATAAACGCTACACACTCAAGAAATAGCCGCAATCAGTGCTACTTAACTATTTATTAACCTTTGTCACTCATAATATGAAAATGTACTGAGCTCTGCCGTCAAATAGTAGTGCTTAGGCATTACTGTGTAACTAAGGGTACTGTCCGCTAGTGAAATTACTGAGCGGAGATTTAAGAACGAATATCTCGAGGTTGGCAACGCGTGAATGGCACCTACTAATGGTGCTGCAAGTGCAACCTGCAAGCAAACTTGCAAACTGCAAGTGCTCATAGGCTGCGGCAACCACTTACCATCAGGTGGGCCGTATGCTTGTTTGCCAACTTCTAACATAAAAAAGAGCTGTTTTGTGGGGAAAACGATCAGATAGTTCTGATGTGGTCGGTAAATGGCTACTACTACTACTGTCGATGATCAAAGCCGAACAAATGCTTGTATGGTCAATACAAACATCACCATTACAGAAATAAAATTCGGATAGCTACAATATTGAATGAAATTGTTTTATTATATTTTACACCAGATTATTCCAGACACAGGATATTACTATCCTAATGGGGGCCGTTGAGTGTGCAGCGTTTATTTATTATTATTATTATTATCAAAAATCAAACGTTTTGAACAAATTATCCTAAATATTATTTTGAGTCTGATTTAATTGTTTCCAGGACAAAGTAGGCGTAATCTACTTTAAAAAATTTCAAATATATTTATTTAGAAAAACCACGTCATCTTCTTCTTCCTAGTAATATTCTTGGTATTTACCCAGGGACTGCTTATTACTGTTATCCAGATTTAACAGTTTACTGATTTTTACAAAAAGCAAATGCCATCTGACCTTATTATCAGATGTTAACCATTATTATTAGATGTTATGGGATAACAACCGGGACCGACAGCTTAACGTGCTCTCCGAGGCGTGATGGAGAGACCCACAAGAACAAACGACCAGACCGAAATATATATGTTTTATGATCAATACAAGCATTTGCCCAGCTTGGTGTTGAACCCGCAACTGCCGAGGATAAACGCAGGCTCGCCCCTAACACCCTTGTAAAAATTATCATTTGGAAAAACCACTGTTGTTTTATAAACAATCAACACTTTATCTGGTTCAGATTAATTTAAAAAAAAACCCGAAGTGCTATCAAGTAATGTTGTTTGCATTGTAAATGAATCGTCATGAACTAATTTCAGCGAAATCAATAGCCATTGCAATGTACAAAAATAATTTCAATACTGTGATCTCGATTTTTTTTTCTACCGTGTAAAATTCACACAAAATATGCCATGTGTACCGATGTTTTACATCGCACCAGCTTCTGTTCTCGAAAATATTTATTTCTGGCTTAAAGTGTAAATTAAAATTGAGAACTTAGTCACTTTATCAGTATGTCGTAAACGGTATGAGGTTCAAGACATTTACGTACGCAGTAAAGAGCTTGAAAACCGCTCTAGTTAGTGGCCGTACCATCCTGATAAAGAGTTAGTGAACTCATGTTTCATTTATTTCTGGTAAATAAATATCCAAACATACAAACCTTCATATTTATTATATTAGTAGAGCAATTATTAACGATAATTTTTGAACAAAAAAAGCTTACTGATAATAAAAATTGCTTGCTGCTGGTAGGGCTTGAATGGTAGCCTGCTCAACTACAACCGTACATTGGTGAAAAACACTGACTTCTGGTGGTACGATTGCCCCCTCTTAAAAATATATGAATCCTGAAATGAAATAATTTGGGACTTGATAAAAAATATTGTTTTCGTGTATATTAATGGCAATTATTTTGCTGATCCGTTAGTGCGGAATTTATTTAGTTTATATTGTTGAGTGGTAAAATTAAATATAAATGCCTGATATGAAAACCGCAACAGACGTATTTGGGATAAAATAGGCAGTGACCACTGCTATTATATCCTACGCCATTACTAAATTATTATTTATGACGTAACAAAGTTTTTGGCATTGGTTATGTTGTATGTAATAAAGGGACAATCCCTTATAATAAAGGAATTGCCGACTAATTATAGCTAAATATACTTTATTTAACATTATAAAAAAATTAAATAAACTATGTGAATAAAATAAACACACTTAATAAATTCTTTCTAATTTCTTTCTTTATTAAATGCGTCTGCATAAATGATAAGGAAAGTTATTTCACATTTAAAAGATTATTAATAAGCCATTGTGAGATGCAATTTTCTTTCAAATATTAAAAACTATCAGAAAGTAATTGAAAAGAATGTTGAATTTTATCACGAACTATGGCCAATAGTTATTTTTTTTTTTATGTTAGAAGTTGGCAAATAAGCATACGGCCCACCTGATGGTAAGTGGCTGCCGCAGCCTATGAGCGCTTGCAGCACCATTAGTAGGTGCCACTCGCGCGTTGCCAACCTCGAGATATTAGTTCTTAAATCTCGTTCGCCCAGTAATTTCACTAGCGTACAGTGCCCTTCAAACCGGTACACAGTAGTGCCTAAGCACTACTATTTGGCGGCAGAATATTGGACACTGCGGTGGTACCTACCTAGCCGACCTCTTGCAATAAAAGACCTACCACCAGTGTGACTGATTGCACTGGTGGAATAATCTCTGTTGTGACAGAGGTTATCCCAACATATATAAATAAATATATTTAATTTATTCATTCAAATGTTGGAGACGTCAACTTTATTCATACAATGTTTTTAATAAAATGACGCTATAAATTTTGTTTGAAAATCTTTGAACGAACATGAATCTAATGAAAGTTATGCAGTAGATACAAATTTTTATTTCAGCGCTATTATTTGAAATAATTAAGTTGAAGCTACCAGCTGTCAATACCAACAAAAAGCAACAATATACATACTAGTACTTCACGTTGCTATTCTCTGAGAACCTTCTCAATGCTTACCCAATTGATCTTATACATACTGAAATCAGCATAACTCTGCTACTACTAAATATCATACTCTTATAACGTTATGTTGCTAGTGATTGCATAAAATATGAAAAAATTATATATAAGCTACTAAAACAAATTGTATCTAATCATATCGTTACTTCTACCCGCGAAGCTTAATGATCATCTGTTATCTGGAAAGGGTTCTTTTTTTTTATGTTAGAAGTTGGCCAACAAGCATACGGCCCACCTGATGGTAAGTGGTTGCGTAGCCTATGAGCGCTTGCAGCACCATGAGTAGGTGCCACTCACGCGTTGCCAACCTCGAGATATTAGTTCTTAAATCTCGTTCGCCCAGTAATTTCACTAGCGTACAATGCCCTTCAAACCGGAACACAGTAGTGCCTAAACACTACTATTTGGAAATATTCTTCTTGGAACAACACTAACGTCAATGACCCCGCCTCATGCCAATCAACATTTAAAGTACTTATATTATTCCGAGCGACGTCTTTTTGCTGTATAACGCGGAAAATCCTAAGTATTTAAGAAAAAAATAATAATAGACTCGTCTCGTCATCATAGTACGTTAGACAAGATGACTCATATTTGATTTAAAAATGGGGCTTTTATTACGGCGCTGACTGCACTTACCATCTGTAAAGTAATTAAATAGACTAATAATATAATATGTATATTTGTGTGTGTGTATACACAGACAAAATATCATAGATTCATTGTTCCATTCGTAAATTCAAAATGAATTCGGTTCTAGATAACTTGATTCAGATACGTTGTGCAAGTCTATACGAATATATGAATATACAAATATCGAATAAGCTAGCTTGTTCTAACTTCATTCGATGGCCTTGGTGTTGAATTTATTAAGGGACACCACTAACTATCTATCTTCATCTTCTAGATATCTTCATTCGGGACAAAGCGTTTATATATATATATATATCGGAATACCATCATTATTCGCATCATCGTCAGACATTGTATGGGCGTATAAGTTGGGTGTTCGAGCAAAAATAGAAACAATAAGTACACGAAAGGCGTTTTATACCCTTTTAACAATATGTTGTCTTATTATTACACTTTTAAAAACGAAACGAATGACAGCCCCGTCGTAGCACGACGTAAGCCGCGTTCTGACGTCATCGCGATTGTGTTGCCATCTCTCGGCGATCGTGCTGCGCTTCGTTTTGTTCTTAAAATAATGACCGTCTCCGACACGGCCATCCTGCGCTACACACGTCCACGTGTGTTATTCTGTAACAATGGAAAGATAGCACAGTACATACCGTTCGGTCACTTCTGACATCAAACTTTATTGAGAAGAAAAGTAAAATAATCTTCCTGACAAAACAATTTTTACTTTAACTAAGTTACATAAAGAAAAGGAAAGGAAACACATTAATTCATTAAGTTACAATTAGAATAACCAAAAATGCTAGAGCAGCTAAGTACCACTTTCGTCTATTATTTACAATCATTTTACCATCAGGAAACACCACACATCGATCGGATATCACAAAGCAGGAATCTTATTCGTGGCCTGTGGCTTTTCTGAAAGCCCCTCCAACAAACCTCGTGTTTGTTTCTTTGCATTCCACGAATGCCGATTCGCCCGGAATCTATGGTCTCTAAAAGACCCGACCTCCGCCAGAGCCACCCGCGCACCGCGTATCCACGGACTACTAGAGCAGATACCGACTTTTAGCGGACTACGGCTACGAAATGGCTACTGGTACGGTCCGACCAGCCGAACTAAGATTCACCACTATCACTACCATCCTCACTTAACTCGATCTCATCTACTTCAAGTGGTACTTGGCCCTCGGGCATCCGTCTTAATCTATCATGTGGATACTTGTAAGTACGTTTACAATTTAGTGCTCTTAATGTGTAGCGATCCCCATCTAACACATCAACAACTTTGAATGGTCCCTTATATTTGGGGTCTAATTTAGTTTGGTTGCGTTCTTCATTTTGAAGCAACACAAAGTCACCAACAGAAAACTTATTTAATCTCGCCTTAGTGCTATCAAACCGTTTTTTGTCATATTGAGCCGAATTTTCAATTAGTAGAGCGGCGCTTTCTCTAACTTGTTCAATATCTACGTCATTATTATTGTCGTGAACCATTAAATTTAAAGGACGCGCGACTTTACCGATCAGTAATTCGAGTGGACTCGCTTTCGTAACTCTATTGACCGTACAGTTTAGCGCAAGCTGAACGTCTCCTAATGCATCCTGCCATGACCTATCATCGCTCGATTCAGCCGCGGTAAGCATCGATTTTAACGTGCCCATTGTGCGCTCTACTTGACCGTTAGCTCGCGATGATCCGGTAGCTATTAAATGAAGTTTAATGTTCTTACTTTCGCAAAATTCCCTAAACTCGTGACTCGCAAAACAACGACCTTGATCCGCGATAATACGTACTGGTGCGCCAAACAACGACACGCTCTTTGTCACCGCCTTGATACTACTAGCGGTATCGATGTGCATTGAATGATGTAGGAAGACAAACTTAGTGAACGCGTCAATGAGTACAAACACGTATTCCTTATTATCGCGTTTTCCACTGAGCTTACCTGTCGCATCGATGTGCACCGTATGCCAGGGCACCGTACTTTTTGGAATCGGATGCAGCTCTGCTTGCACCTTGCCAGAATTTGACTTAGCTACTTTACATGTAACACAATTATCCACGAACTTACGAACGTAGCGACACATACCTTCGAACCAGTAATAGTCGTAGAGCTTCTCAAGTGTCTTCTCCCAACCCAGGTGCACGATAGAGTCGTGTATGTTGTGAACAACTGACCATCTTATACTACGAGGCAGTACAGGCAAACATTTGGTCTTACGGTTACGTTGAATTTTACGGTGAAGTAATCCAGAACGTACCTCATATGTCTGTGCAATTTCGTCCTTCAACTCACTATTGTTTAGTTGAGTAATGACGTTTTGTATCTCCTTGTCACGCTGTTGCTCCGCTAAAAGCCAATTACCGGTAAGTTCCGTTAACTCAACACGCTTCTGCTCCACCTCTGTTGCCTGGGGACGAGGTAAATGATTGCGAGAGAAAAAGTCAACATGTGCCATACTCTTACCAGATCTATAGACAACGTCGAAATCAAACGCTTGCAGGTAGGCCCACCAACGATGTACTCTCGGCGTCAGATCTATCTTGTCTCGAGAAGACTTTAAGGAATTGCAGTCGGTTACTATAACAAACTTCCTTCCATGTAAGTATGAGCGGAAGTGCTTTACAGCGTTAACTACGGCCAGCGTTTCCAACTCGTATGAGTGGTACCTCGACTCGGCGGGTGTAGTACGCTTGCTATAATAACCAACCACACGTTTCTTACCATCTACAACCTGCAAAAGCATCGCTCCGTAGCCGTCCATACTCGCGTCCGTATGCAGCTCTGTCGGGTAATGGGGGTCGTAAATCATCAACACGGGTTCTGATGTTAAAATAGAAATCACCTGCTGTCGTATCTCTTCGTGATTCGCCTTCCATTCAAACGGACATTTACCTGACGTCAGCCTATGTAAAGGTGCCATTAACGGTGAAAAATGGGGTATGAACTGCCTAAAATAAGAGGCTAGCCCAATAAGTTGCCTAAGCTGTGTTACCGATTCGGGTGGTGGTAAAGCACTAAGCGACTCGATTTTCTTTTTGTTTGGTCGAATTTCACCTGCCTCTACTTCAAAACCCAGAAACTGTACACGAGTTTTTAAAAATGAACACTTTTTGAGGTTAAGTGAGAAACCCGCTTTAGATAAAACCTCCAATACCGTGTTTAACCTGTCTAACCCCTGTTCTTCAGTTTCCGAAATAATTAAAAGATCATCGACGTACACTACAACGTAGCTATAAGCCAACTCACCCAATGCAATCATCAAAGCGCGTTGAAAAACCGAAATAGCGTTTCGAAGACCAAAAGGCATAGTTAAGAATTCGTACTGTCCGTCAGTCGTCACAAACGCAGTTCGTTCAATTGACTCTTCATTCACCGGTATCAAATGGAAACCACTAGCGCAATCAAGTTTTGTGAAATAATTGGCACCGTTAAGTCGTGAAATCTGTTCAGAAATCAACGGTAACGGGTATCTATCCGGGACGGTATTTTTGTTCAACTCGCGATAGTCAATACACATACGCTTCGTACCGTCAGACTTCTCAACAAATAACGCAGGGCTCGCAAAAGGTGAATTACTAGGTCGTATAATTTTAGCATTTAATAACTCATTCACTCGTTCTCGCATTACTTCTCGCTCTCCCGGTGAGCAACGGTAAGGCCGTCTTTGAACCGTTTTACTCGGATCGATTAAACGAATTTCTAGCTCGTAAGTGTTAACGCGAGTAGTGGGAAAACCTGTAGTGAAATATTCGGAATATTTTTGTAACATGTCGACAAGTGATTGTTTACGCTGAGTTGAAATGTCAGTGTTCACTTCGTCAAAATTATTTGTACACGTCGGGGCACGTTTTGTAACACACGAATTAATAATGTTGCTTTTTGTCACAGTAAACTCGTTCGCACTTATGTTAACTACAAAACCGGAAAGTAAAATCTCGCGACCTAACATAATATCACTACGCAGATATTCATCAGGCAAGACATGAAATAAGACTTTTATAGGGTATTCATTCATTTCGACATTACATAAAATTTGTTCAGTGCTATTGACATTTCTATTGCCTATACCTAACATCGTCACAACATTGTTAAAGCGTTTACCACATAATTTCTTAGCGAAACTTTCTTTAACTAATGAGCACTCTGCTCCCGAATCAAAGTGAAATATTATCGACTGACCGTTATGCGTTAGTGATCCTGAAGGAGGCTCGACCACGCACAGGTCGACTCTGCGTTCAGCTCGGGGCACGGTGGTCGACGTGGCAGAGACCACGGCCGGGGCGACGTTCCCACAGCGCGACGCGATGTGACCCGGCTGTCCGCACTTGAAGCAGACGAGGGCACCCTTCGGTGTCGGCTGCTGCATCGCACGAGCATGTGTAGTCATAGGCAGAGTGTTCTTCTTCCCATCCCTTCCTTTGAAACGGCAATCGAGTTGCTTGTGGCCAAGTTTTCCGCATACGTAGCATTTGAGCGGTAGCGTTGACATACGAGCTCGCTTTGCACTGTCCGAAGCGTCGTTCGCGTCTTGTGATATTTTGCGTTTCAAATAAGAATACGCTTGCAATTCTTGTTGTAGGTTATGGCGTGAAGAAATCTCAGTGGTAAATGCGAGTCGTTGTAATCTAGTATCGATTTGTGCCAAATGAGCTAGCACAACCGACACAGCTATTTGTTCAGTACTTGCATTTTGCCAACGATTCATCAATGACGACATTAAACGGCTAGCGTAGGCGGCATAGCTTTCTCCCTCGTTAGGCTTGCTGGTGTTCAAATGCATAAGCGTAGCTGGGATGGTCTCCGTTGGCACAAACCTCGCCGAAAAGAGCTCCTTGAATTGAGGCCACGTGATTCCGGAGTAGGTAACTTGTGACAGCCATGTTGACGCAGATCCCTTCAAAGCTTTGCTGAGCGCGACGATTAGCGCGCATCCTTCTAGCGGGATGTCGGAAAGGCACAGGTCGGCCGTTGCACACCACGATTGAGGATCCGCTTCTCGCTTATCAGGATCGAACTCGGGCAGTGTCACGTTGTTGCTGGGTCGTGGCGCGTTCAGGGCTTGTATTAGCGCCCGCATTTGTTCATTTTGCATTTCGAGCATCATCCGCCATTGTGACGTTTCGAGATTATCGCTACGTGTTTTCTCATTTGCTCGAATTGATCCCGCTTCTGATATCGGAATACCATCATTATTCGCATCATCGTCAGACATTGTATGGGCGTATAAGTTGGGTGTTCGAGCAAAAATAGAAACAATAAGTACACGAAAGGCGTTTTATACCCTTTTAACAATATGTTGTCTTATTATTACACTTTTAAAAACGAAACGAATGACAGCCCCGTCGTAGCACGACGTAAGCCGCGTTCTGACGTCATCGCGATTGTGTTGCCATCTCTCGGCGATCGTGCTGCGCTTCGTTTTGTTCTTAAAATAATGACCGTCTCCGACATATATATATATATATATATATATATATATATATACATATACATATATATATATATAGACTGACGGATCATCGCATAGTCTTAACCGCTGATTGTAGAGGCCTGAAATTTGCAGGGTTGGTTCTTTGTATGACGTACGCACTTGATAAGAAAGAAATTTCCGAAATTTTGACACATGTTTTAAAACTCATTACGTAACATGGCATATCAACGTCTAGCCTAAAATTGAAATAATTTTTTCTGTTATTTTTCACGGGTGTTGTTTTGAAAACGTAAACGACCACAAGGAAACAATGTTTCGGAATTCAACCCATAGTTAATCAAAAAGGTGAAAAGGATTTCGTAGAAGCATAAACTCGATTTTTTGGCGAATGATTAAGACGTGTTTTAACATTTTCTGAAATTCCTCAACTGAAGAGGTGAAATGAAGGTTCAAAGTTTGTATTAAAATCGTTATTTACGCGGGCGCTGGCAGAAACTCGTAGTATATAATAATAATAGTAAGTTTATGGGTGATTTCTTTAAAATTTTGGTTTTTGTTTTAATTTCGTGATTTGAAATTTGTAAATGTAATACATTATCATGTAATTCTTGAGAGCGTTGTACTTAGACGCCGAATCAACTGTTATTTTCTATTATCCATACAGTATTATATATAGGTATAATAACTTTTAAATAAGTTACATCAGCTTATTAGTTCAGTTAATGATGAACTTTAGGTAGATTTCAAGACGCATAGCGATGCTTTTATTACAAAATGGTCATTAATTTATTATTGGTAAAACCCGCAACAAAACATGCCAGCTTCATTATCACAGCCACATTAAGGTTGTAATACAAAACAATAATAATAATAATAATAAATTCGTGATATATTCAATAATTTTTCAACCATTTTTGTTTTTTGTGAAAGCCTTTCTTACTACAAATATTACAGTATATTTTCAATTCAAAACGAATCATATTTAGAAATAATTATAACACGTGACTGTAATACTACTATTTATAGTATACACTGGTGGTAGGACTTTTGTTGCAAGAGGCCGGCTTGGTAGGTACCACCGCAGTGTCAAATATTCTGCCGCCAAATATTAGTGCTTAGGCATTACTGTGTTCCGGTTTGAAGGGCACTGTACGCTAGTGAAATTACTAGGCAGAGGAGATTTAGGAACTAATATCTCGAGGTTGGCAGCGCTTGAGTGGCATCTACTAATGGTGCTGCAAGCGCTCATAGGCTACGGCAACCACTTACCATCAGTTGGGCCGTATGCTTGTTTGCCAACTTTTAACATAAAAAAATAGTAGTAGTAGAGCATCCTCCCAAAACAAATGGGCAAGCTCGACCGCGAAAGTACTACCATCTTATAGAAAATCAGTGTAAAGTAACAGTATCAATAGGTACTGTGCGTTTGAAGCGATGAGTGAGAGTGCCGGAGACCGAATTTCCCACCTCCTCAATGATCTTACCTTTTTCCCTTCATTCCTTCCCTCCCATACCTCGGGTTGGCAACGCGCATGTAGTACTCAAAGTGCGTTCGGAGGTTTCGGTGACTGCTCACCATTGGGCAAACCGTATGAGGGCTTGCCATGTGTTATTAAATATAAAAAGCTGGATTGTTAATTAGATTTTAAAACTCTGATTAATTTTAAAATAGCTATATAAACACAATACTAATAATGGTATTCATATGAACACTCTAAAATTCCCATTTGTATTACAGGGTTTTTTGTTTGCGGTTTCCATTATATCGTTCTATGTTAAATCATAAATCGATAAAATTAATAGTTGACTAAAATTCTCCGTAATAGAAAGATACAATACCAATAAAGCCGCTACATGTATGGTTAACCGCAATCAAAATTATATGTATATCAAAATTAGTGTTTGGGAAGAAAACGTGGTCGTAGTGAGGTAGGAACCAGGAGGGCAGCCGCCCCACCTTGAACCATGTTAAATATTTAGAAATAGAAGAATATAATACGTTTAGAACTATTTAACCGATAGCTATTGCAGAGAATAGGCGTTTTTAGGCCTTAAATTAAGATTTTGCCCTCTCCTAAGCGAAACTTCAACTACCAAGAAAGAAGACCATTGTCTTCAAAACTCAGAGCATATCGAACATTTTTATTCAGAAATTTTACTAAATAATGTATTATAAATATTCAAAATTACCCACAATTTTTGATTCAGTTTCGAGGATTTTTTATGATTACGAGTCGTATTTTACGACGTACTCTCCGAAAATTCGAAAGTAAAATTCCAACAAAAAAAAGCTATCACTAATTGGACATCCATCTTCGCTTCGGTTCAGTCGGGTTTTCCTCTACACGGGTAAAACCGAACATTAATAATATTTACCGCTACTACCCGACTACTCACACACATGTTATATATGGAATTTTCAATACTTTTCAACAAACATTGTAATAAAGAAATGAAAACCCTCCACATAATGTGTTTTCAAGATAACAGTATTATAATAACCATGTTGAACTTTTGTTTGAACATATAGCGGCATCATTCAATTCTATAATCTATACAAAGTTTAATTAGAATTATTAATAAAAACACAAACGCTACACAATCAACGGCCCCCATGAGGATAGTTATATCCTGTGTTGGGGTTCCGGAAACATTCACAATGACAAGGACAAACAAACCCAGACCAGAAAACGTGTCTGTATGGTCAAAACAAATATCTGCTCCGAGCGGGAACTGAACCCGCGACATACCACCTGTCACGGGTTTAAGGCAGGTTCGGTACTGCTGCGCCACGACGTCGTCTAAACGTCTTATTTTCGCCTGTAAAAAATAAGGAAGTTCTCAATTCGACTGTAGATTTTTTTAGGCTGGACCGATTTGAATAGTTATTTATTATTTGAAAGGATTTACTCTCGAAGTGGTTCAATTGTCATCAGGAGCTGATGATGGGACTTTTTAAGAAATCGATGGAATAACTTATAAGCATACCTATTAGGATATAACCTATAGGACTTAACTTTTGAATTTACTCTTTAAGCACCATTTGATAAATTTGAACTGAACTGAAGCGGTCTTCATGCATTGAGGTTAAGGACCACTTCAGATTCGAAACTCCACTGAAATCTTCTTAAAAAAAGATACGTCAAAATCAACAACAAGCGTAACAGGTCATACGCTGCTGCGTAGAATCGTTAAAAAGTTCCAGAATAAAATATTTTTGTATGTAAAATATTGTAAACACATAACCATAAGCCATTGCATAACAGCTTATAGAAGACTTGGCTAATAATCTTTAAGTTAAAAAATATCGATTATCATATTATCGAAAATAAAATTTCACTTGCCCATCTCTGATAGAAATAAAATATATTTCTGATTTCATAGAGCCTGAGAAAGGACATAGGCCACTTTTAAATGCGAAAAAAGGGTTTTGAGAAGTTGAAAGGGGGGGTTGAAAAGTTCTATGGAAGTATCATCATTTTTAGAGCTAGAACCTTGAAACTTATTTTTAGGCTGTTAATTCGATATAAATAAATATGACATTCAAAGTTTGTAAAAGTTTTAGCCTCAAGGATATAAAATAACAATAGAGAATAGGGAATGACAGTTTGCATGGAAATATGTAAGGTTTATATGAATGGTCTACACGCGGTCGAAGCCGTGGCATAAGCTAGCTAGATATAATTGCAATTCTTTGGGCGAAAAATTAACCAGCCGTTGACCTGTAAAGGCAACCTCGGCTTGGGTACGTGTTACGGGGTTTATAGAAACTTAAAAAAGGTTTTATAAATAATCATTTATTAAATGATGAATAAATGAAATTTATAAGTTTTAGAATCTAACTTTGGGTGGCACTTCCATACTCTTCAGAAGCAAGACAGTTATATAAAATAGTAAATTTATGTATTAAGCGTCGCATTTACGTACGTATATGTAACAATGAGGGTGGCATGTTCAATTTGTGAACAAACCCTCCATAAAAAAAGAAAAAAACTTTGGGTGGAAAATGATTATTTTAAATTAATTTTTAACCTAACGTTAGTGATTATAACATTCTTCTTGCGACGCTCATGGCCGGGTGCACTCACTGATCGGTAAGCGATCGGTGGGTTAAGCAGCTATGGGGGCGGCCGGTCACTAGATGGGTGATAGCATAGTGGTGTTTCAACAAGCATCTCCGTGCTTCGGAGGGCACGTAAAAAGTCATCAATTTAATTATTTCGGCTGTTATCAATTTAATAACAGTCGAAAAGTCAAGTCAAAGGCATGTAATAATTATGGGCGACCTGAACAACACTGATACTAAGTTGGTCACTAACCACTCGATAAGATAATTCTTTTTGAATTGTGTTTGTGCAACATATAATTATTATATCGGTAAATTTTAAAAGGCTTTTTCTTGTCTCTTTCGTTATATTTTAAATATATTTAGGTATTTACCGATATTATAATAATGTTTAAGAAGTACGAGAATGGCCTGGCTGTTTTGGGCAAGAATGGAATTATTAACGTCTCGACTGAGTACCTGATACAGAATATCAATGTGAAGTAGCAGTATGAATTATATAACATTTCGATCGGTGACTGTGTGGAACCCAACCCTAATATCCCTGAGGATCACATTCATTTTTAGATCCGATTTTTTTTAATTCAAATTCAAATATCTTTAAAAGCTTGGCATGATATTTATTCGTTAGTTTGAGTTATACTGATAATAATAATAATAAACGCTGCACACTCAACGGCCCCCAGTAAGATCGTAATATCCTGTGTCGGAGGTCCGGAAACATATACATCCAGACCGGAAAATATGCTTGCATGGTCAATACAAACATATTATTTTTCACTGGTGGTAGGTCTTTTGTTGCAAGAGGCCGGCTAGGTAGGTACCACCGCAGTGTCCAATATTCTGCCGCCAAATAGTAGTGCTTAGGCACTACTGTGTTCCGGTTTGAAGGGCATTGTACGCTAGTGGAATTACTGGGCGAACGAGATTTAAGAACTAATATCTCGAGGTTGGCATCGCGTGAGTGGCACCTACTAATGGTGCTGCAAGCGCACATAGGCTACGGCATCCACTTACCATCAGGTGGGCCGTATGCTTGTTTGCCAACTTCTAACATAAAAAAAAAAATATTATGCTCCGACCGGGAATGAAATGGTGATATTGGCTGTGGCGTCCGAATTCCTATGTCGTTCTCGTTTGACACCTCAAAAATGATGAACCGTAGGTTAAAAATGTATGTAACCCAAATTGTAGAACATAAAAATTATCGTAAGGTTCGTATGTCAGCAGAGAGCTGATACTGTAGTACTCGCAACCGCTTAGCTGCTGCCAGAAATGCCATGTCGTTTTCATCACTGTAGTAATGAATAAATATGATTCCAAGGTTTAAAATGACTACCAAAAATGCAAAGGATCCCCAGGGCCACAATAGCGCTGGCATATTATAATACTTATGTTTTATGAGGCTGAATTCTTATAAGACATTACTCGCAATACAATATTTATAATCCTATACATTACAGGAATTATACTACACAACCACTCTGTGGAACCAACTTCCGCCGGCGGTCTTTCCGAACTGATGCGACCTGTGAACTTTCAAGAGAAGACCATATTCTTTCGTTCACGGTCGACAATGTACCTACATTCCCTTTGCTATTGTAGGTTTGAGGATGAGCCTTCTTCCCGTTTACCCAGTAGTTTTTTTTTTTGTAAGACTAGGTTTTGCCCGCGGCTACGCATCTTTATTGAAATAGAAATTAGTGACCGACCGAAATTTCGGTTTCGGTTTCGGTTTCGGCCAGTTTCGGCCAAAAATCTAGTTTCGGCTTTCGGCCTCGCCGAAACTCGAGTGTTCGTGAGTTTTCGTGCATTGTTCGGTAAACTTCGCAGCCAAATCGTGACCGCTCGTTGACGCGGCCAAAAAATATCCAGAAATAAGTATTAGATTGATCTTTAAAATATTGTGAACACAACGTATTACTAATTAGTTATGTACCTAGTATGTCTAACTACAAGTTGTTTCTTTTTTTATGTTTACTCCCAATAGTAAGTCCTGTCTGTATATTCATGAAAAGAAAAATTGTTATGACTTTAATGAATTTTTAATTTTTATTTCATTTAACTCTATTTAACTGTCTATATTATATACAGTAGTGGTCAACTAATTAGGGACATGGGTATAATAAGAGTAACATTTATTCATATTTTCCGTAATTTCAGTTTACATGAAATCTTCATTACGTTTTTTAATGTTGATCTGATCTTGATCATTTAACCAATGTTTTCTTAATAGAATTATTAAATTTTTGAATGGATTATAATTAAAAATAACAACAATTAAAATTCAACTTTACTTCTTCTTCGTGCTAATATAACTCTGGACAAGTAATTAGGGACACTTAAGAAAACATTAGAAATAATAAACGTAGAATGTAATAGAAGAGAAAAATGTACATTTATTATTAAATTCATCTAAAAAGCAACGTTTTTTATTAAAAATTAACATTAAATGTGATTGCCATTATTAGCTATAGTCATATTAACATCGGCGTGGTATCGACTTGATCAAATAATGACAAGTTTCGTCAGTGAAGTTCTTCCAGGCGTCTTTGGAACTACTATAGAGTTGGTTTTAATTTCTAGTATTTTGTACCACAAATGTTCCAAAGAATTCATGTCTAGGCTATTGGCAGACCAATCTAAAACTGATAGTAGTTCACCGCCTAGAAATCATTTAATAAACAGTGAAGTATATTTTCGTGTTTTAACACGAAAATATACTTCACTTTAGCGCTTTGGGCGCTTTAGCGCCCATGTAACTTCGCCACTAAGTTCTAGCCCAAATATTTCTCTTTTAATAATTACAGAGCCCACAAAGGGAACTTTTTATAAAGCCATTAAATTAGCTAAAATTCTTTCCAGGTACACAGTTTCAGTAGTTTTATAGGTTTGAAAATATTGCACAGCGTTGAAAACCATACTTTTGGAGCAAATCAAATGATAAGCTATTTTACGGTATGGCCATTTACGTGGAGATAAAATTGTTTTCACTTGGTTAAATAAGTGAACCATGTTTAAATAATAAATTGTGATATTAATTTTAGAAATCAAAACTATAAACTAAAGAATGACGCCAAAGAAAAATAGAAAGGCTTCCCGCCTTTGTATTTCAGGTTTATTTTATAAAAATCGAAAATAAAGCACTAACTCTTGCTTTCCCTAATTAAATGGTCAGCCAGTAAATGAGCAATTTCAATGAGAGAGATTTCTTTTTAAATAAACGTACCATAAAATATTCTTAGCTTCGAAAAAGTACACACCATTGAACAGTATACTTTATAACAAACAGTATCTCATAAAATTAAACTTTTAAAATATTTAACCAAATTATTTTCTGTTTCTAATTAGTTGACTACGAATGTATACATGCAAATAAATGTAAAAAAACTTGAAATTCAAATTTAATTGAAAAAAACCTAATTTTAAATATATTTAAAAAGTTTCGGTTTCGGTTTCGGTTTCGGCCGAAACTGAGAGGGTGGCCGAAAGTTCGGTTTCGGTTTCGGTTTCGGCTGAAAAACCAGTTTCGGTCGGACCCTAATAGAAATACACAGTTCTCATTAACATTTATAATATGCTATAATAGTCTGTATGATAATAATTAATCTGGATGCTCATTTATACCGATATTCAACTCCTGTACTGCGGTTTTTGTTATTAAAGATAAAGTTTTATAATACTGTAATATCCAGGTATTGATCTACTATTTATTCACTGCATTCAAACAAGCTAAGAAGATAGGTAGTAGCTCGTAAGCCGTTTTACTAGTATCCAATATGAATACTTTACCGTTATCTCTTTAGAGGAGAACAAGCTAATATTCCCAGCGCAGGTGTGCGGATAAAGTGAACAATTTTATCAGCTTCAAGTTTATATCTTTCAAGTTTACAAAGCATAAAGTAAAAAGTGGATTATGCTACATTTACATAGTGCTTTAGAAATAAATGCGAGATCTAACCTTAATTTGCAGTAATTACGCTATGTCATTGGTGTAGGTGATGTGCACGACACAATTAGTTAATAATTTCGAATCCAAGCAAGCATCTGAGGTTTCATGTGCTTCATTTGTGTTTTAAATCTCTTGCTTAGCGGTGAAGGAAAACATTGAGAGGAAACCTGTATGTTGTAGAAGATATGCTATGCCATGAACGAGTAAATCCACCTATTTTAGCTTGGCTTGACTTAAATGGCTACCTGATTAACTACCACCGAGCGTTGGTAAAAAGTCTTAAAGTTACTGATAGTCAAACGCGTTTCAACCAGCGTATAAACAGTTCTATCTTGCGGGTAGGTGGAGCAAGGACGGCTAGTACAGTTCGCCTTTTGTAAGGGTATTACCCGCCTTTGCGTTGGGACACACTACTTCCTTTTTTTCATAAAAATATTAGCTTTTTCAAGTCATTACTAATACACCAATTGCTTCTCCAAGTACGTTCGTAACTTGCGCTAAGAATGGGAATGACAGTAGCGGGGGGGTCGAACCCACAACTCTTGTAAACAGAGCGGAGGTCCTTCTACTTGAGCTATTGAGGTTTCGACTTAGCATCAAGGGGAGCGGAATCATATTTTTTTATTAGAAGACCAATAAATGATAGTGAAGTATTAAACAAGTAAACTATTCTAATAGTAAATGTTGAGGTCTTTTGATTGTTTTGGTCTTTTGGATTTATTTTACACAAACCTGTCATATTCAGATGCCGAAATTTAAGATCTCTCACAGGCAGATCTTCTGAACAAGCTGTAAATAAGTTCATGGCTTAGGTATGAAATAAATATTACATTAGCATAGTAAGTAGGAGATTAGTAGAATACATTTGACTCTACCAGGGAAATACCCTCCCATACAATATTCACGTGAAAAAAGTATTAGTACAGTTGGATTTTATCCCATGAATGGAGCACCAGAGGACCAAAATCCCACCCCTCTTATCCTTTCTTTTACAACATTTGATATTTCAAGTGTCTGTAGGCTACAGAGACCACGCGTAACATTGGGTGGCTCTTCGTTCCGTATATTTGCCACATCGTGATAAAAAAGTATATATAAATTAACGCACAGTGCCATTAAGATAATGTCATAAAATCTACATATAAAATATGAGTTTCTTAATTGCATTAAACGGTATGATATTCAGGTGCAATAAGATAGTAATAATTATTTAAAAAGGCCTCATTAAATAATGAGGCTAATATATTAGCCTCATTATTGATGACGTCGTGGAGCAGTGGTAGCGAACCTGCCTTATGCGCCACAGGTCGCGGGTTCGATTGTCGCTCGGAGAATATGTTTGTGTTGACTATACAGGCATGTTTTCCGGTCTGGGTGTATTTGTCCTTGACATTGTATTTCTGGACCCCGACACAGGATATACTATCCCAATGGATGGAGTGTGTAGTGTTTATTTATTATTTATTTATTCATAACGAATGAATTGTACAATTTATCTTTAATGTATCTCATAAATTCAGTTGAAATAATAAATTAGCCGCAAAACTTTAAAATGCTTGTTCTTGGCAAACTACGGTGCACCTATCGGCCCTCGATTTATTGGCGAGACACGTTAGCGTCACATAAAGTTAATTTATGACGCGAGTTGCGAACCTCAACTCCTTAAACTGACACAACTTTGAAAACGGCAACAGCCACACGTATCATGTATTTACATACATAATAGAGAAGATTAATGTTCGTGTTAATTTTCCTGATTAAAAACTATAATTATACGCAATATAACTCAAACTCAAAATATTCTTTATTCAAATAGGCTTTTAAGCGCTTTTGAATCGTCAAATATACAGTCTGTTATGTCCGCCTAAGTGAAGCTACTGCCGATTCGGAAGGTAGATTCTGCAGAGAAGAAACGGCAAGAAACTCTACAGTTACTCTTTGCAAAAATAATCACATTACATTTGTCAAATGTACAATTAAGATATATATCCCGCATGAAACTCAACGTATATTAATTCCATGCCACATTATCTGCAATATATTCACAAAAATTCAAAATCAAAATCTTAATATAGGGTCCAGAGTGGAACAAAATGACTATTTCCTTCATACTATCATTAATAAAAATCATTAGTTAAATTGTTCAAGATACCTTATGTATTTCTCAGTATTTTTCAAAGTCCAGGGACAGCTGCCTCCCTTCCTCCTACTTCACTACGCTCATGTGCACAGTCTTGCCTACTGTTGTGGGAAATTTTTATTTTTTGCCTTTAAAATAGGCATTAGTTTTGAGTACTTCAGGTGGCCATTTGTGGTCATCATCAGCAGTTCCACTTCATTAAATAGAGCTTTTTCTGAGAAAATGCACTAGCTACTAAAAACACAAGCTTAAAAATAGCCAAAACGCAATAGGTGTGCGTATAAGTGTGAAGAGTTTCCTCGATTTCTCCAGAAACCCATCATCAGATCCGGACTAGATTACTATTAGACCACCTTAAGAGTAAAGCCTTTCAAAGAAAAAGGATTTAGCAAATCGGTCCATCTACTTTTAGA
Source organism: Hestina assimilis (assembly GCA_023373885.1). NCBI lineage: Eukaryota > Metazoa > Arthropoda > Insecta > Lepidoptera > Nymphalidae > Hestina > Hestina assimilis. The sequence goes on along the minus strand of CM041747.1, from coordinate 7,098,233 downwards.
GTACTCAAGTAGAAAATTTAAAAAAAACGAGCCATTGTCGAATTGATATCATCCCATCATCAGATTCGGACTAGATTACTATTAGACCACTTTAAGAGTAAAGCCTTTAAAAAAAAAGGATTTAACAAATCGGTCTATCGGTCTATCTGCTTTTAGAGTACTCAAGTACAAAATTTAAAAAAAAACGTGCCATTGTCGAATTCATATCTATCTTTCTTCTTTTTAAAATCAGTTGACAACTGCAAAAGATAACTTTTAAATTTTCTTCAATAAGGTTTAATCTAAATTATGCAATTGTCTAGTCAAGGACTCCTAGTATCGGTAAGCAGAGGCGGCGTAAGGCGTGGGCGGTGTGGGCCCCCGCCCACGGCCTCGCGGTGCAAAGGGCCTCGCGCCTCACTTCCAAGAGTAAATTTTAAAAAGCATGGAAAATCAAAAAGTACCTACAACGAGGTTTTTCCCATAATAAAAACAATACTAACAAAAATTCAAAAATAGTCTAAATTTGTCGGTAATTTTCAACAAGACATAACTCGGAGAGAGATGGTCGTACACAAAAGGAAAAAGAAACAGATTGTAACTTGTGTCTTGTTTTCAAATCTGGACCGCAATTTTTTTCAGCATATGTGGTTATCAAGTAATCATCAGAAAACATGTTTGTTTTCTAACATCGAGTTATGCCTTGTTCAAAATCACCCACAAATTTCGACTGTTTTTTAATATCCTTTAATTTTTGTGAGTAGTGTACATTAGAATTAATTTTCAACTTAAAGAAATCAAAGTTTCAGGCATAAGCGAAAAAATCAATGCCACATAAGAATTTTTTTTTATTAGTTGGCGTTCTTGTACCATCAGGGGCATGGCCGTAGCCAGGAAGCTTAGGGGCAAAATCTTAATTTAGGCGCCCAGAAGGGGGAAAATGACCATTCTCACACACAATAGTTATTGATTAAACAATTCAAAATGTATTATCTTCGTCCATTTTATTCATATTAGTTTTATTTTATTTATATTAGACAAAATCCAGGGGAGGCAGCAAGCCCCTTTGCTCCTACCCCGCTACGCCCATGTTATAGGGCCTCGCGCAACGTACCTTGCCCACATTAATTTTAGGTCCGGCGCCGCCACTGTCGGTAAGAAATTATAGCAGATACTTACAATACGTATCACTGTATCCTAAATATGCTTTGTCGTAGGCAGTTAAAATCGTCTATTGTATTATTTCTGACTTTTAACAAGCCAATAACTTATGAATTACGTATACAAGATAAAATGACAAGAAAATCTATGAGCACCTACTCTAGTTATGTTTCTGTACAAATTCTGAAACATATTGTAGATAAAATCTGTTGTTGGAATCGAGCAACGTCGTCATTATTATCGTATATCCTTGACCTAGTATAATGTATTGTACGTGGGTTTCTTAAAATGGACTATATCTTTTAACAAATTTACAACGCCTGAAAACCCAAAAAAGAGGAAAAAATATTTATTTTCAAATGTAAATTTAAGTACATACTCTACGACGTTGTGGCGCAGCGGTAGCGAACCTGCCTTAAACGGCACAGGTCTCGGGTTCGATTTCCGCTCGGAGCATAATGTGTTTGTATTGACCATGCAAGCATATTTTCCGGTCTGGGTGTATTTGTCCTTGTCATTGTGAATGTTTTCCGGACCCCCGACACAGGATACCGGACCCCCGACACAGGATTCCGGACCCTGGGCCGTTGAGTGTGCAACGTTTATTTATTTATTTATTTATTTATTATACTACGTTGTGCACGTGTTCAATAAAAATATAACGCGATTATAATTATTTTCTAAATAAATAACAGTAGTCAATATTATGAATAATAAAGATTATGATTAAAAATAAACATTATGATTATATTATTTACCGGGAAACTATTTAATATGACGAAAAATAAGTACTGACTTATTATGTTTACCAGAACGGAAGCGTTATCTCATTGTTCGGGGAAATCTGGATAATGAAAATACAATCAGTGGGATTCACGTTAAGAGTATGGGAAAATCTGTGCGTAGAAATCAAATATTAACAGAATTAATGAATTGATTTGGTATAAGAATTTAATATGTCCCTCATTCCTTATAAAATCGTATATAGTTATAGAGGCGTCTCTGTAAGTAGGCAATTTACTTCAACAATAAAAAAGCCCAGTTACTTGATTGTTCTTAGATGTCCTTTCACGATTCTTTTTTGTTTTATTAGCTCAATATTTCGGGGATACAAAATGTTGACAAAATCCTTATTAGTATTACCTACCTATAATTGCGAATGTGAGGATGATTGTTTGTTATACTTTTACGCCTTTACGAAAACCGATCATCGTGAAATTTTGCAGAATATACATTGTCAGTGGTACAGAAAAAGACCTTTCATACAGAAATAAAGCCTCAATATCTCAACGGTAGAACGGACGACTTCGCTCCGTTAACGCGAGAGTCGAGGGTTCGATCGCGACCTCCTTAGGCTATTGTCGTACCCAATCCTAGCGCAAGCTTCGAGTTTATTTGGAGGGGCAATAGGAATATTAGTAATGCCTTGAAAAACCATTGCTAATATTCTTTAAAAAAATTACTATAAAAAAAGTAATGTTCCCGAGGGATAGACAAATAACTTCGAGAAAGTTCTCTAGTAAAACAACTACAAAAACGCGAGCAAAGCCGCAAAAGTTAAAGCTAGTTTAAAGTAAATTTTCTTTTTATTTAAACTTCTTATCGATGACGTACCGAGAGTTATCATATTTGAAAACAAAAACCCGACCGTGAGTGACGTTACTCTCGACCTCATATTATTATCAATTTTGTTTCATCATGACGATCACGAAGTTAATTGACGCGAATCTTTATTAGCAAATAATTCATTCTAATTTCTCTCGTCTTCGAGTTAAATAATTCATCGAGCTTAGCCATCAATATGCATTGCTCTATGCCTATTACATTTTTCTTAATATCAGAACTAAGAAAAAATTTAATTTTTGTTTGTTTTTTCTGAATAGACATGGTATTAGGACCAGAGAGAAATGAAAAATGTGCAAGATATTTGTTAATTTATTTATATTTTTTACATAAACTGATAACAGTCCGCCATCTTATTTACCGTTCTATCTACCTTTAAATAACTTATTTTATTACGAAGTTGTTGTTTCATTTGTGACATGATAAAATGCCAAATTAGTTGTTTAAAATTCCAAATTAAAGTTTAAAAAAATTAAAAATGTTAAAAATTCCTAATCTTATAAATAATTTTCAATTCAACACCAAAGTATATTAGTATTTATGTTATTTCTTTTAAAATACCCTGTCTTATGAGAGTTTGACACTCAGATGTTGGTAAGAAATGTCTACTGTTCTTTTTAAGCATGATCACATCACCATCTTCCAATTCTAATTTACCATAGTCCGAGACACAAAGTACTTCAATGTATAATGATTTTGGTGGCCTAAGGTTTTCAGTGAGATCAATGCCACTATAACCTATCCCTTCTCCCAGAGACCTCATATATGAGGCCAGGTTTGTGGAGTATTTAGAGAACCATTCATATTCTAGGTCCGAAAGCAACTCCCGAACATCGGGAGGTAATATTGAACCGAATTCCCAACGCAGTGTCTTTATTTTGTTCATTCTGTCATAAAGGTAGGCAAGGAGGCACCGCTTGTTCCTCTCCAAAGCTGAATGTCGAACTTGAACAGTGGTCCACAAAGATTTGTTTTCTGTTGTTGCATTTCTAAAATATATTTTGTAGTTAAAAATAAATAATGCAAATGTTCAATGAAAATAAGATGTTGAGATTTTTTTTAGTAATGTGACACTTACGCATCACTCATATTCATTTTGAAAAGTATGTGCATTTCTTGAATTATCTGCCGTATTTTTTCATCCTAAAACATAAAATTGTCTTTATTTATTAATGCATATAACATTGGATCTATATAGAATTTATTCATTTATTCTTTATTGTTCCACATATATAGTTTGTAGGTAAAACATTAGTATTTCTTAACAATAAATACAACATTACATTCTTCTTAATAATACAACATTTCGTATTAATACAAATACGAAATGTTGTAACGACTTTTGATAAATGAAGTATCATTATTTATCATGTACAGCAATAATGAGCGTTTGAATTATTATTCTGTACAACATTTATATATAAATCACAGCTTTTAATCATGTTAAATATAAATAAGAAACATCATAGTTAAATAGTTAATCTATTGTATATCCCTTGCTATAGCCCATCATAGCAAGATATTCACAATGTGTAGCTTTAAATAGGAATATTACTTTATTAGTTTATAGAACAATTAAAAAATATCATAAGTTACATTATATTGATCAATTGTATCACGATTTCTATCTGCTTCTTTCAAAAGCTCTACTACTTTTTCTCCAAACATTATTTCGCATGAATAAAAGTATACTATAAAATGCTAAGTCATCAAAGCTTTTCGTAAATTAATTTTTGTTTTCAAATCTAAGTTCTCTAAACTGTTCTCATATCAACGTCAAAATATTAGCATATACTCAAATTATTTAGAGAAAAATCAAATATACGAATGGCTGAATGCTGACACTTGACAGCTGAATGCATGATGGTGTTATGGTTGCATTCAGATTTTAGCATTGACAAACAAGAACAAGCCAAGCAACGTCGGCATCATCTCTTGAGAATGAAAACAATAATCAACATAGCAGAGTAAATAAAGGAAGTTGAATTATATACACAATTTTGTTTAATAATTTAATTTCTTACATAAAATGCTCACTTTAAAATAATATAGTTTATATACATATACCTAATAGGTATCTATTTTAAACACCGTTATAAGCATAGACTATAATTTCGTTTATTAATAACTAGAGTATCCGATTGTTGTGAAATTTCAAATTCCCTTCTACGTAGTTGTTGAAGTTGACGTTGATTTATCATTAAATATGACGTTAAAAACACATTGAGCTCATTCATTCCCCATTCCATTTTGCTTTTCCATTTGGTGATGGCATTGGCATTTTATACTCATTGCGCACGCGTACGTTGTTTGATACAGTTGTACTTCTAATAACTAAATAATACATTTATAAAACATGTTATCGTGCCATTGCGAAGTATAAACCATTACTTTCTCTATTTACCTGTTTTATATAACAATAATTAAACTTATAGTGTGATAATCAAAATGAGTGCCAAAAAAGAAATTGATACAAAAATTTTCGAAGATGTGAATACGGACTCTGGATTTATATCTGGACCGTTGAGTGGGGAGCAGTTGCTTTCCGAGGATTTGACCGAAGATTCAGTGGATAGTGAAAAATCAGTGATCAGTGATTGTTTAAAGCTAGACAATGATGTGGATCAGTGTTTGGCACAGTGTATGACAAATATTAAATTAAGTGACCCTACACCATCAACTCAGGGACCCTTAATAGTTATTGAAGGCGAGAAGACCCAAGATAACCCACTATTAAACATATTGTTCCAGCAAGATGACGACGGAGATACGTAAGTTGCAATAATGTCTATACTGGCATATTTTTTCAATTACAACAACAACAATCCAGTATTATATACTGGATAGAATTTGTCAACTGATTACTGTCCTAGCACAGTATTCAGACAATGGACAACTATTCAGCCAATGGACAATGTTGTTTAAAGATAAAAGATATAATTAAAAATACTTAGTAATTATAAGTTATTAACATTGTATATAATACTAGCTGTGCCTGCGACTTCATCTGCGTGGAATTGTGTCGTTGGAATTTTTAATTATTTAGGCTAATTATTTTACAAATAAAACACATACGTATAAATACTTTAATGAACTATTTGTAGTATTTCAATTGTTATTTTACACCCTTGATGGTAAAACTTTACAAACTTTGAATCATCAATCATATGATATGACATCCAAAGTTTATATCGAATCAACAGCCTAAAAATATTTTAGCTTGTATTGAAATTTTATTATTATACTGGAAACTAAAAGTTAGTTTCCAGTATAATAATACAATCTCAAATAATCTCTATTATTATAACACAAATATAAAAAACATTATAATTATTATATAAACACTTTTCAAAATTAATATTAACTTAAAAGCTTATATTATGTCTATAATTATAATACTCTTCTAATTTTAATGAAGGAATTTAATTTCAAGGTGGGTTGTATTAAAAACAGAATTAAAAATATGTATATTTCAAAAAGTATTTATGCTAATTTCATTCATTTATGTTTTGCACAATGAAGTAAGCTTGTAACTAATTCCATATTGTCTTGTTGTTGTTAAATTTATGATGGGGCTCCATCAAAACATTGACATTTTGTCTATATGAAAGGGCTTGTCTTTAGCATATAGGAACTATGTTATATCCATTATTCTAAAAAAAGATACTTTCTGTGTTCAATATTATAATGATATTATATAATTATTTCCACCATAATCCCAAACATACTAACAATTTCAAAGACACATTTTTTTTTTCGTACAAGTTTGTTGGTTATGGTGAACAGACAATTATTATCTATCCTAGAAGACCCAGCCAAGCAATGCTGTGGCAGGGTCTGTGTATTGATTGAATTAAATCAAATGACAAAATTTGTTGAAATGTAAACAGTCTATAATATTTAACTTAATTTATTTTAATGTATTTATAAAATAATTATACATAAATAAACTCTGCATTCATACTCCATATATACTGTAAGTATAATATAATTATTTATATGTATATGTGCTAAAGCTTGTGTCCTACGCGCAAAATAGGCTTACAAAAGGGTCTAAAGTTTTTATCTAGAATATATTATATTATAGTGATAATACATGACAATCTCAATTAGATATTCCATTCTAATAGTAATAATTGTCTAATAATCAGATAAATATTATTATCAAAATGGGATATCTATTTGAGAATGTCATCTGTTATCACTATGTTATCCAACTTTAAGACTAATCGAGACAGTCCACATTAAATTTTATATATAAACACATAAGGTTGAGGTTCCTAACATGATATTCCAAGTCTACCAGTTTGTCCAAAACATGTTTATACAACTTTACCAGTATAAGGAAATTGTTACATGTTTTAATATCTACATATTAAAATTAATTAATAATTTTTGTATTTTTATAAAAATAAGAATAACAATTTTAAAAGTATATATATGTATAAATAGTCCTTACCGATTGGTAGTCCTGTTGCATGTACAAAAATATAGTTGAGGATAAATTGAATTAGAAAAAAAAAACAACTTCAGACCAGTACCTATAAATTAGGGAATTCAAATTTTACTAACCACCTTCAAAATTACACTTTATACTTTTAAGTTACGAGTAATAGTTTGTCATGTGGCTGAATATATCTGATAATTATCGTAGCTCCACTTCATCAGGCGGGCTTTTCCAGGACAAATGTTTAAGCTACTTTAATAACACCCAAATCGTAATAGGTTCCCTTGATTTATCCAGAACCCAATAACAGATCTAGACCAGATGACAAATGGACGGTCCTCAACAAACAAACCTTATCTCCTTTTTGACGTCGATTGAAAACTGACTTCGAAGGCGCATAGTGATATTTATCACGTAGGCAACTGTCCCATTTCGATTGTTAGTGACACAACAAGATATCAAGATAGATAGATCTATACTCTTTCACAATTTTTTTGTAAATTTTATGTACGTCTTTTACCACTTAGTAGTTAGTTAGTTAGTATTTACTGACAAACCACTATTATGCATATTTATAAAAATTACTAATAATGATGCAATTAATACGAATCTCTAAATAACAGCTAATAACCGCATATTTTATCTATTTGTAATTCTACGAAATTTATTTCGATCACATCCCTGAAAAAAGCGAACTAAGACGAAACCCTCTTCTGCACCTATTATGCATACATCTACACAAATTAATAAAAGTGAAGCGTCTGTTTGTAATTCCAAGTTAACAAATTTTCACGATTATTTATATTTTACTTCCATACAAATTTTTTAAATTTTTGTGTGTCTGCTTGTTCCGGATTTTAACGGGTCTTTCACTGGCAGATAGCTTAGATTTTATAAGAAGTAACTTAAGCTACTTTTACTTTAGAAAAAGAATTACGGTTCCGTGCGATAAAGAATAATCGCGACCACACGCCGCCGCGGGTGCAGCTAGTGTTTTGTAAAGTAAGCCCATTTGTACTGGCTCGACAATAGTTCGAATATTATTAAAACCACTAATTAGGTGAATATAATATTTGAAAGTGATTTTTAAATGAATTGACAAGAAAAAAATGTTATAGGCAACTCCACATCGCAGCAGTCCATGGGTGTGAAAAATCAGTCGGTACACTAATAAAAGTGTGTCCAGACAAGGCGTGGCTGGACGTACCGAACGACTATGGTCACACGCCTCTTCATCTCGCCGTCATGAGCGGGCACTCGGTCGTATCAAGAATGTTGGTCAGAGCCGGTGCATCGCAAGGAGCTAGGGACGTTAAAGGAGATACGCCTCTGCATAAAGCCGCCTCTGGAAACCACCTACAGTGCCTTCAGGCTCTCCTGTCACCAATACCAGAAAACCCACCGAGGAAGTTATCGACAATATTAAATCAGAAAAACTATAGAGGTATGTGTATTTAATTATTTTTTCTATTCAAAGTAATGTAGTTAAAACGTAAATTGTTGTATAAAATGTCAATTATCTAATGCATAAGAGGAAAAAAAATTAAGTAAATTTTATGAATATGAAATCGGAATGAAATGTTAAATTAAACTGCATTTCATTTAAATTATTGTAATGACGATAAGAATAAAAATGGCGTCATCGTAGGTTTATTATAAATCGTTGGTCATTTGAGGTCACTTCTGGAAACTTTGTTTGCTTGTTGTATAATTTGCTAGTCGCGGTTTCAATTAAAAACACGTGTGTTATGGGCTTATGTTATTCACTTCTATCACAAATACGGAAATCCCATATTGCTGCAGTGCCCTTAATTGTTTTCTATGTATCATAATGCAACGACGTGTGAATCACAAATGAATACATACTTATCGGTTTTCCCATATTTATTTTTAAAAACGTTCATTTCTTTGCAAATTTCCTGTTTATCCTAAGATTTCACTTATTATCGTCTGAGGAATTAGTTATCTCTTATATCCTAATTGTATAAATTTTATCTACAATTTAAACGTAAAACCCCTTATCATTCTATTTGGTTTTACCGCGGACCATAATATTTATAATAGGAAAGAAATACGATGAAAAACAAAAAATTCTTGCTTTTATTGTTTGTGTAATCAAAATTAATCATTAAAAAAAATAATAATTTAACAATAAAATGCTTGAGAAATGTATTTAAAAAAGCGATATCACATAATACTTGACCTGAGATACGAAACTTCATAAGGTCATAATTATTAGGCCTGAATTACATAGCAGCAATCGATTCTCATTTAGCTGTATGGTTTTGGACACACTTTTAAGTATCGTATGCTAAAGGTGCTTAGCCATGCGGAGGCGCGCTAGCACGTGCCGACGCATGCTTCAGCGTGCTTTTAGCTGCTATAGCCCGCTCTCACTTTTCTTTAACAGAACACCAGATTTACATAATTGACATCAAATAAAAATTGCAATATATTAATAAAAATGTTTTGACAATTTATAGTATATCTAATATTTTTTGAAGCCCCTATAAACCCCTTAACATTTTCCTCTTTTAGTCCAATTTTTACACCTAAATTTAAGGGTAAGCGCTTTCACCTAGGCGTGCTTCAGCATCTTTAAGCATGCGTACGCATGCTTTAGCAAACTTTGACGGCTGTTTGGTACTGATATATCGAACGTGACACTTATAAGCTTTTAAACAGAAAAATGCAAAATCCGAATCGATGCTAAAATGAGAATTGAGGCGAACGCATCTTCATACAAAATAGCTCTTTTCTATAGAGAGAATGCTGATCGATGCTGATGTAATTCAGGCCTTATTCGGAATAATAAGTAAAGTTACTATATCAATTAAATCAATACTTTGAACAATCAAGTTTTTTAATGTCATTGTTGAAAGTATAATAGAATGTTAATTATGGGAATTACATAACGGATATAAAAGTGGTTTGCGGATATCTAACGCTGTTTACCTTCACCGGATGGCATTGTCCTCTCAAGAATTGATCATCAGGACACGGCATGCAATAACACGTCATTCAATTTTATAAAAAAAAAAAAAGAAATCGGTATAACTAGGATCTTGAATTGAATTGTAGTAGAAACCAGTTTAAATACACAGACGTTGTTTACGTGTTTCGTCGTCGTTCAAGGTCTCGAACTACGCTATATGCCATCAAATTCTCACATCATCAGGAAAATAACTATATAATATTAAATTTGTTTCGTCTAAACTTCTGTTAGCCCCAAGATCCCTTATTACTCATAAGAGTACTGAGAATTATTGCGGGTTGGCTTTTTGAATCATAACGGTAAATTGCGATCTCTTCAAAGTGACTATTGTTTACGGAAAATTTTTAAAAATAATTAATTATTCAGTATTATAAATGTAATAGCTTCTGCTAGCGGCTTTACCCGCGTCAATAACTTTATTATGTAATATTTTAATACAAATTTTGAACCCCCATTTAAACCTTTCGGGAGGTGGGATTGTAGAAAATATTAAAGAACGTGTTACATTATCTTTAATTGTTGGTCAAAAAACAAAGTTTCATGTTTCCCCGTCTTCACGTTTCATGAGTTCATTCATAAAAAATTACAACCACTTTTTCACCCATTGAAGGGTAGTATTTTAGAATCGTTAAAAACATGCTTCTTTATGTATAATCGCTCGCCTAAAAACAAAGTTTCATGTTTCTAGTTTCAAAAATTACTGACTTCCATACAAATTTTCAACCCCTTTCTCACCCCCTTAAGAGTCGAATTTCGAGTCTTATCTTAGTGATCGTCTACTTTTTAAAAACAACACCTGTGGAAAAAATCCGTTTTCTAGGTGCAAGGGTCTAAGCTCCGTGTTTACATGTCGCTCCGGTCTTTAAATATATCTAGAAGAATAACATCTTCCTTCATGACTACGAAAACACAAATAATAAAACCCATGTTAAAGAAAAAGCTGGCATTTTAAGTCAATTCGGATTTCCCTGGTTTTTACATTTAATTTGGCAACATATTAGCGTCTTGAAATGATTATTTACTTTAAACTTACCTTTGGTTTTTCCGACATTATACGATGTTACATTCTCTCTTTCAGATGTGTGTTCATTTACATTTGGTTTTACCCGTTCGGCTATGTTTATAGACTGAAATGTATTTATCATAATAATTTAAGCTCCTAAATTAGAATATTACCTAATATTTACTTTTAGGATTAAAACAGTATCAGAAGGAATAATTTACATACCTGTGAATATGTTAAATAGTTATAATATGAAGATGTATTTGGATTTACCCAGAATATTAAATGTTAAAGAAGCTGAACAGTATAATTGTGGTAGGTTGGCCCGCTCGCTGCGGTCACGACGAGCCGTGGGTATTCCCAAAGTCAGCCGCTCGCGTAACAAAACGAACCGGCTTGGAATGAAAGCATGTGCCTATTCATTGGGTTACCCCGGCGTTTGCAAGAGTACTAATTGAAATGTTGTTACGTGAGTATGAAAATACCACGGTTGATGTATTCGGACAAAAAAGAGGTTGTTCAAAAGAAAAGTCACTAACCGCAATCATGTATAATATTGGAAATCTTTTTGTACAAAGTAATTGTATGATCGTAATGTGAACGTCTCTTTTATTAGAAGGAACCTAGACGCCTCTGCTACGCGATATATAAAAGAAATTGACATAGGTATACATTCGAAAAACGTAAGGCGAAATAGGGACTCAGTAGTTCCGATAATACAGTTATAGGCATTGCAGATATTTTTTTACAACTTCGTATTTATATTCAATACTATTAATCATACACAAATATATATTATTCATCATTATTATTCTACTTTGACATGGTAAGGGAAAACATGAACAAGAATTTTTAGCTGCCTCAGGAAAACCACAGAAGTCATCGAGGCGGCACGGTTATACCGAAATTGTTCCAAGACCAATTCAAATTGATGATGATTCTTTGGGTTATACCCGTGTGAAAGTGTTACTTTTAATGTGTAAAAGAAACCGCAACGGAAATCCCAAACAGACATTCACTGTTATCAAGCGATTATATAAATGCACCGTGCAATTACTTTTACTTCGTCCAAATGCATATTTTTTTCTTTTCTGAAACAAGGTGCTCGTAAAATGGCAACTTCTAGATGGAATTGTACAGCTGTCAAGTTAAAAACCGATACCTCAAGTCGATATCACAAAACATATTGAATAATATAGGGCTATTTATAATTTAACAATCATATAATGTCGTTAGCAAAAATTATTGAAAATTAGTTAATTACTTAATTTGTTTTTGAGTAATACGCAATTTTATATTTCGCTTACGAGCTCTATTAATAAACCTATTGCTTTTATTAGAATTTAATCACATAATATATGAGCTACTACGTCTCCATAGTAAATATTTTACTTAATTTATTTTAAATTTTATTTCCTTTACATAAATTGTACCTGAAATGCACTCACGTTTAATAAGTACGTATGTACCCGTCATTTGTCCTCTAATGATTTTTATTGTGGTAAAATACCAAAGGAACTTCCCAATTAGTTTATAATGAAATAAATTAAATCGTAATAACTATATTTAATAGCAATACAAATAAGTAATGGAATCTTCCTGTTAGGGTTTTTTATGTAGTGATAAACGACAAAACTAAATAATACACACGTACTTTGTAAACTTAATAATCTTTGAACATTAATAGTAAGACATTAAAATCATTCGTAACTCGAAATCTTAATAAAAGATACAAAATATTGATCTGTTCTGACTAATATGACATGATTTCGGCATTTAAATATTCTTATACTTATTTATCTGTATTTGTCTCAACGACTGTTATTAATTACAAATTTTGATTGATCGATATTTAAAAGACTTATACTTATTAATGTCTATAATAATTCTATTTATTTGCTTGGGATTTTCCAGTATTCGACCTGATTGGACTTTTAGGTATTCGCTTGGTATTCATCATGAACAATTTCATCATTTAATACGGATTTGGCAGCAATCAAGGTTAAAATCAGTAATTGTGATAATGTTTTCTACATTATAAATAATACAGAATTTCTTAATGTTTAGAAAATGTTTACATTTGATAAACAAGATATTATGATTTATCAGCATCTAAGGCATAAACTTCAATGGAAAGTTGCCTCGTTAAGAGTACGGGAACAGCGAAAAACATCGTCGGCCTTATATGGCGAAGGCAGTTCGCTGGCACGTCGTCGTCACATTGTTGGGAAAACCCCACAGTCCCCCCCGCGTACCTCGACCACGAGCGGCGCGCGCGCCCGCACCACACCTACACGTTGCGTTGTAACATTTAAATAAACTAGCATATTTTTAATCTCGTATACGTAATGACTTTACTACATTACTCTAATCTAAGGAGGAGAATGACTAGTAAAATCATCTTGAAAATTTACGCAATCTAATCTGATTTAAGAACCTAATGACCGGCCATTCTTTACAGTAAAAAAATGTCCAAAGATTTGCTGGCCGTAAATTCATAATTAAGGCAATGAAACGAAGTAAGTCGTAAGCTAATTTCATTCGGTTATGTTGCAAGCTTGAGACTAGGTTCGCTTCGTTACGTCAATGTTTATTTTATGAAAAAGCACCAGCTAGCTCTTGACATTTTGTTTGCATAGAAGGGCCTGTCCATATATAATAAGTCTGTGGATTTAACGTTTTATTTTGAAATATGAAGTCTTAATATATTTTCTAAATGTTACACTATTCATACACGTGTCAATGGAATACATAATTGGTATTGGTTGATAATATATAAGATTTAGAAAGAACACCTATTATACTTTTAATAATATAAATTTATATTAGTGCTGTTGAACGACCTGTATAGAAAAGCTAGAATTCAGCGATCTATTTACGCTGCCTTCAAAATAGTTTTGGAACCACTCCAACATCTACAATTAATACTAGCCCTCGTTTAGAATAACGGGATGGAATTTGGTATTCTATAAACGTATCTTAAAGTTTTTTTTCTTTAATACATAAAACGTCTAGTACTTTCCATAATTTAGCATCATTTATTTTCTATTTACTATGATGTTGCCGTTCGATATTTTCTGACTATTCAGTACAACTTACTAAAAATTTTTTATGTGACTAAGTTGGCAAGCAAACATAGGGCCCACCTAACATTGGTTCTTAAATCTTCTTTGCCTAGTAATTTCACTAGCCTACAGTGCCCCTAAACCGGAACACAGTAATGCCAATGACACTACTGCTTTGCGGTAGAATATTTGACATGGTGGTACTTACATATCTGGTCTCTTGCAACAAAAGACCTAACACCAATGTGAGTTATTGCACTGGTGGAACAATCTCTGCTGTGACAGAAATTATCCCAACAGCCAGCAATGAGGTCGACACATACCGACGCCAAAAACGTAATAGTAAATAAATCAATTAGTGGTATATTGTGTATACGGAAAAATATAATATTAATAATTCGATACGTTCTAAACATATAAAAATTATAAATAGTTTCTATTATACTTAAGTCAGACACGGTGTCTTACTGTTGGTATATACTTCCTAAATTTACATGTTCGGACCAGATGTTTTTTTCGCAAGAAATTATATAACTTTAAATATATAACTACACTTTAAAATGTTGAGTAATCATCACTGGATGTCTGACGATTATGTAATATTTGTAAGGTGAAATACGTACGCATTTTTAGATATGTAGCTGTAGCTATAATTTTGATTATTTGTTTTTAATACTACCATTAATTTTAAAATCATTACTATTTTCTCTACAACTATTGCTATAATAATAATCGTACCATTATTGACTGTTGAACTTATCTAGAACATTCTGTATTAAATCTCGATGTTTTTGTTTCAGGTCAAACATGTGTGCATCTGGCAACAATGGCGGGTCACATTGAAACTCTTAAGATACTCGTATATTTTGGAGCGGACATCAATGCTAGGGTAAGCTCGAGTTATATTTTAATTTCCTTAGAATAAATAATTAGATTATAATTCAACCATAAGGTAAACCAAATATTAAAAAAATTAGTTAGTTAGTTAGTTAGTTTACGCGATTACAAAACTATAGTTACAAAGGTATTGTTGTCGTATCTCATCGATGCTCACTTTTATCGTAAAAACTTTCTATAAAAGGGGCGATAACACATCAGTCATAAAGTTACCTGTACAGCGGGAAACCCGCTGTCTAATCGCCTGATAACGATAGGTGGTGGGTTTTTTGTTTACCTTCATACCGCAATGTCGAAGTAGCCTCGCGCCCGCGGTACAAAGTCTGCCGGTTTAACCCCGGGGTTTTGCGGAAGGCCATCCCATTACTTGTTATGCAGTTACTATAAAAAATGCATTTTCCTCTTATAGAATCATTCACGCTTATGCAATTGTGGTTTTATCAGCATTTATGAACTTATGTTTGTTGGCATTATTCCATGATTACTTATACCAACGATTCTCAAAACGTTTAATGAAGACGAAATCGAATAACTGCTTGTTTAATACCATATCAAATATCTGTGTACAAATAATTGTTTGCACTTGAATAATATAGATAAAGTTACTCAAATACTTAGACGCAGTCGTCGTAATGATTCAACCAGTTGTGATATTTATATTGACATCTCACAGTCATTAAAACCCGAACAAAAACCATAAGATATTTTAACGGTTCCTCACTTTTGATAGCGCAGAACACTCCTAAGAAAATAAGAAAGCAAGTACTGAAATTTAAAACAAATCTAAAAAAAGAAACCTGTTATCTGAATACATAAATAAAATTGAAATCTGGGCAAATTTCCTTATCCGCTGAATTTATTTCAATAAAAATCTTTGTGTTAAAAAACATATGGTTAGATTTTAAATGCTATGAAATATTTTATCTCACATAGATTACTGGTAGCGGAGTTGTATATGCTTATAGAGAGACATTAATCTAATTCCGCAAAGATAACGCCGCGGCTACAAGTGAACAACAAGGGTACTTTTGAACTTTGGAAAGATTATTGGGATGAATGACGATATTTAAACATTATTGTGCAAAATAATGAAAAATAAGCATCTATCCGCGACTTCGTTTCCATGGAAGTATTATGTTTAGAGAGAAATATCAGTAGCGAATTATTATAACAATTACATATTTTAAGCCTCGGAAAAAACCTTATTTCTGCATCAAATGATATCCTATGTTCTTTTATTTCCCCTGAAAATATGTATCTAAAATTGCATGATCATCGATTGTGTAGTAAAGCCGTGAAAGCGTTGAACTAAATAAAACTCACATTAGCATTTATAATATTAATTAGGATGTAACTGATACGCCCACTGTACAATGAGAACTCGCAAACGATATCGCTGAGCTTGAGCATCATTCTATTCTTCTAATATTATAAATGTGAAAGTTATTTTTGTCTTGAATGTGTATTCGTGTTTGCCCTACTGGCCTTAACACCGTCACTTAATGGGAGGGATGAGTACTGACACCCAGCTGTTAAAAAGAGACACCCCTCTCGATAGCTCTATTTTGATTCCATCCTTAGTGTGGATGGATGTTTGTTACTCTCAGCCGCAAAAACTACTGAATAAATGAATTTTGGCATGAAAATATCTTACTGAATGTATTAACATGCGACCTATCTTGAATAAGCTATAAAAAAAAAACTACATAAATGAGAGCATCGCCGCGACAACTAGTTTAGAGTAGAGCTAGTTTCTAATAAGTTCACGTTCAACAGGAGGGTCTGGCTGGCTGGACACCGCTACACGTTGCTGCAAGGAAGGGCGATCTAAAGCTAGCGCAGTTCCTGCTGCATCGTTGCGGCGGCGCGGAGGACGTGCGGGACTACGCCGGTCGCACGCCGCGTCGTCTCGCACGCAGTCCGCGCGTCAGCGCGCTCTTCACGCCCGATGACGACGAAGACGAAAGCGACGATGATGTAAGCGTCTCATATATACTTGTACTATACTCGAAAAAATATACATTTATCGAAATATAAAAAAAAATCTATTTTTGGAACGAAGTTCCTTATCGCGTTGTCGTAAGAGAGCCGCCAAAAAAACGTTATCGGAAAGCATTGACAGAAAAGCGTTACCTCGCATTGCTAGTTTTATGGTGTGGAGTGGACTTAGGGGTGGCATGGGTTGGCAAAGGGTTGACAATGGACAGCATATGAAATGGTGTTGGTGAAAACTTATGTTGGGAAATAAAATGCAATTAAAACGCGTGTCCCGCGACCCGATTTCATGTTTTTTTAATGCGCTCTTCAAGCTCATTTATATGAATCATAAGATTATATTGTTTATAGTAATGTTCCAAACAGAACTTAAAGTATATTTTTATTGATTGTACCGTTATCTTTCAGGCTTACGACAGTGACAGCGATAGCGAGAGTTTGTTCGAGAAGATTCAAAAGACCATAAACCCTATCCACGTCGCCTGATACACAGATACAAATATGGAATTCTCTCCCATCCCAACGCCAAGAAGAAGAAACATAGAAAACGGTTAAGTTCTAATCTACATCTATCCTAGTACTATATAATATAGTAGTGTCGCCGAAAAGCAACAAATTGGCTAACCCTTTGTGGAACAACTTCCACTTATAAACCGATGTTCCTCAAAAAGTGGGGATTCCGACGATGCTGCAACACAAACTAGGATATGGATTCTTATTAGTGCAATTGATGGAATAGTTTGTCAAATTTTCGAGCTTAAACTATTATATAATATTATTATCTATATTTTTTTCCGAATAATATGGTATGGTAAATGGTTACCACACTATAGAATTATACAAAAGTGATTTTGATATACATTAGTCGGAGTCTGTATTCTATTAATAATAATGTACGCATTTTCCTCATACTATCTATATTTTCATTTAATAAATATATATTTATGTTATTATATCCCCAGATTAATAAACTCTTTTATGATCAAATTGTGCTGTTAAATATTATATTAATAATAACAAAAATATATTGGAAACTAAATCGGATTTATTTATAAATAATATAACTTTATAAACAGTTCATTGAAGTGCGCAGCACTGAATTATATTTTCATTTAAATTAGTCTAAAAACTTAAATATTGTTTTGTTTAATTTTATAAATAATAATTTAAGTTCTGTATACATTATATTGTCAACATAACTATGTTTCTTAGATCATTGAAATACAAATTATGTATAAGGTTATGTAATATTTTAGAAAAGTGTAATGAGATTTGGACATATTTTTAACTGAACCAATGGGCAAAGATTTCTTGACAAAACATCTTATGTGCATAATTATACTTCAGTATACTTTAGCCAAACATAATGTTAAATTAATGTACAATAACATATTTTTAGTTTCAACTAAATTGATAATATAAATATGGAATAATTTCGACATAATGATAAACTTGTTTATAATACAAAGTCATGACTCGTCTATCTCAATGATGATAATGAATAAATAATATTTTTCATATGTTTGGCTGAAGTACATTATTTATGTGTATATTATATAGGGATGTCTTCCTGCAGAAAATTATTAATATGTTATTATATATAATATTAATGTTTATATTATTATATGTACTGTAATTGTTTATTCTCTGATTAATTATTTGAAATTTTAGTCTGTAATAAAAGCCATTATTATACATTGACTTACTATAAACTAAGGACCAATCCTTCATTAAAGAAGAAATCTCTGAAGATTTGCTGGTGCTCCTATAATTTCAATGAAGCTAAGTTAGTCACACACTAAATTTATTTGATTATGTTGCAAGCTTGTGACGCTAACTTCATTCGAATATATTGCAAATTTTTGGGTAGTTACGAAGCACCAGCAAATCTTTGGACATTTTGTTAGTATGGATGGGCATGCCTATATAATATAGTAAGACAATGCATATATAACATATATATATTTGGAATTTAATCTTCTAATATATATTTTATTGGTCTTGCCCAAACTTTTGTAAGAAAGCAGGGACTAAGATATACAATTTTAATATCGCGTTGCGCAATTTTCATTAATGAAAATAATGCGCTTGCGATTAGGCTACATTAGACAAATGTTTGTTAAGAATCAGCTGTTATGTATAAGTTTAGTCTATTGAGTGCGATTTATCCAAACTTACTCGTCGGATAAAGTGTCTCGAGCGTCGGTGCAAAGCGCCATTGAGGATCGGCGCACACGATCGTAAATACTAGTTCAGTATACATTGTAAGATATAAGTTGAACGTATGTTCTCCTAGTCTTTGTATTTAATTAAATTATAAATTGTTTGAATATTACAGATATTTTATTTCTTAACTAAAACAATTCATTAAAATAAAACAAATACTCAAATGTCAAATTGATTGACACTTAATAACGAATGGCATTTAATCAGATTTATTAATCTAATGTGACAAGCTTTTATTTTTATAGCTTTAAATATATATTTTAGGGGGTACTTTAAAGTATCATTTTCAAGAGCCGCCTGTAAATATCAAAGAGTTTTTTTTATATTTAAAATATTTATGCGCAGATAATGCGATTGTGTGCGCCAACCTTACTAGTACGCAAAAGGTTCACTTTTATTCATTTGTTTTTATTATCTATATATAAGTTATAGGACATGATTCTTATTCACATAGTTCGGCTAAGCTTCTCTAATGTGGTTTGTAACATATATATCCTTTTGAGTTACAATATATCGAATAAAATATTAGATGTTCTTTGATTTAATCCATGCCATATTTTATATACCTCTATGATTGTTTTACTATGAAATGTAATCAACAATCATGGCTTGCCAGATGGAAATTAGTAAACGTACTCTATGTTCACTAAACACTTTCAACAATAAAGGCATCAATGTATGTACTTGATAAGTGGGGAGGCCTTAAGGAAAGTAGGGAGAATTTATGAAGACAGAGATGGTAGATCTTGGGCTATAGGCGTTTATACTTATCGCACGAAACGCAAAACTACAGGTACTGCTACTTCGCGTAAATATTAAATAATAATGAAAGCTACACACTCGACAGAGCCCATTAGGGTAACCTCCTGTGTGGGACCGGTAACATAGAAGGCAAGCACTAACCAAAGCTAAATCCGCCTTGTGGCTTAAATAGAAAATCCTAGTGTTACAGCAAGATTACACTCGAGCTTGAAGTGTCTCTGTAGCTTCTAGTTTGGTTAGTTACCACAGAAATGTCAGAAAACTGAACTCCGTGTATGAGTGATATAGTGGGATCGCTTATTAGAAAATATTCTTCTAATCCAGATATCTTAGTATTCTTTGATTTTCCATCTTAGATAAAAGCGAGATAACAACGATAAGTCTGCAATTTTATGTATCTAATCTTGGTACCGTTTTTTTTTTTTGAGCAATGGACGATTATTTCCTGTCTTCCGCGATAATTGAGCATGCTTACAATATTTTCGAAAGCGATATTATAAAAAAAGCAAGAAGCAAATCTCACTCGATGCAAAATGCATTTTGCACCACCAATTTCACTATCAGCGAATTTTTGGTGAATGGTGGTCCTCAGTGTATAGTAATTTTTTTTTAAATATTTACTACACTTCTTTCGTTTTTACTTACGTTTTGCACAAATTTAAATGACAAAAATACGCTTAACCCATACCAAGTATATTAATATTTAATAAATTATGACGACCTTGTGGCGCAGCGGTAGCGAACCTGAGTTAAGCGCTACAGGTCGCGGGTTTGATTCCCGCTCGAAGCAAATGTTTGTATTGACCATACAAGCATGTATTCCAGTCTGGGTGTGTTTGTCCTCATCATTGTGTATGTTTCCGGACCCTCGACCCATATAACATATAACTATCCAAAATGGGGCCGTTGAGTGTGAAGCGAAAAGAAAAATTGCCAAATTGTTGGTTGTTGGTTTTGTTTTTTTCTATGCGAGTACTATAATTATTAATACGTAAAACACTATTTTATTTATCATCGTCAATACGCAGCGCACGGAAAATAATGTCTTTTATATGAATCATTTTCTTCAGTCTCTTCTGGCGCCGGTCTTTCCGAACCGATACGACTAGGGAAGTCGTATCGGTTCGGAAAGATCTTCAAGAGAGGAGCCTATTCTTACTTTAAAGATGGCTACGCCCCTGCTTTATTTTTATTCAGTAATCAGAATTGTGAAATTTTATCTAATACAAGTAAATAAAATTGAAACTTCCGATTGTAACCCCAAATTGACAGTTTTTCACCTAAATGCCTAAGAAAGTATATATACGGCACTTACATAAAAATCAATTTTAAAATTTTTGTTCCGGCTAATCTCTGAAATGGCTGCCCCGTTTTTAATGGCAGATAGCTGATATTATGGAGTAACTAAGTTACTTTTATTTTATAAAACGAATCAGGGTTCCGTGCTATAAAAATCAATACACCATGCGAGCGGAGCCGCGGGCACAGCTAGTATTAAAATGAAATATAGTATATCTATAGAAATTTTACATTTAGAACATTAATGCAAGATTCGTCCCTATTCTGATAATTTTTTAATTATAAATAATCATTGACCCTTATGTTGATGTTAAAAACTTAAAAAACAAAGAGTAAAAATCGTGTGTTTTGTAAAAAACTTTTGTGTTTTGTTGTTTTGTGTGTTTTGTAAAACAAAAGATACTAAGTCACGTTTTAGTTTTAGGCTTTTAAGATTTTTAGTTATTATTTTAAAAGATTTCGAAAATTTTCACAGCTATCCGTTATCATTCCTAGTGTTACGAAAATAGCCGTTCTTTTAGTTACATGAGCTTGAAAAAATTTACATTCTTCTGGTTATCTGTGCTTTTTGTGAAGACGGGAAAAAAGTTAGCGAGAAATATTTTTGTAAATGATTAAATTTAAATTATATATTAATTAATTGCCCCTTAAATGCTTCATCTGAATCAAAAAAATTGCAGATTCAAAAAGTTTTTTTTTCTGTAAAACGAAAAATATTAATTTTTCATTTAGTTCAGTCATAAAGGAAAATGTTCGCCGCTAACATCCATTTTTTTTTGTAGCAAGTGCGCACGATGGTATTATTTAGTTCCCGGTCAATTCAATGTGGCACTTAATTTTATCCACTTTACTTGTGTGTCATTTCACTTTGCTTTTGTGCACCTTTGTTGTTTGTACTTTATAGTCTGTAGCAATACTAGTGTCCAGTCTACTGAAAGATCAACGAGAAAAAATGAGCGATTGCTATTGGTCCTTGCCTAAGGAAAGTCGTAATGACTTCTACTTTTTCTTTCGTTTCACTCTTTACGCTATCTGTCTCTTTCGGCTCTTTTATTATGAGTAAATATTTATTCTATCTCCAATTCTCCATCTTGTTTTGCTAATTTTTTGTACAAATTGTGTCCTACTAGTTTGCGATAAAATAACGAAGTTATTATCCTCATTTATTATTTATAGTTTATATATATCGTCTAATATATATTATAAACCATGCATTGTAAAATAAACAATCATGGCTAGTAGAAAGTGTAAAGAGAAACAAAATGTGTCTGGGCTTGTGACGAAAAGATTTCCAAGAAGTGATTGTAAAGGAAATTTTGATAATTTTCTATATTCATTGAAGAAAATCTCGGTAAGTTTGTCGTATACAAATTTCGTTATGACCTAACCTATTTTTAAAACAATTCATATAACTTTGTTACTGAAAGCAATTAACTAGCTCTATTCATATTTCATTATTATTTAATTACAATAAATAGCACATTATTATGTAACGAAAAATTTACTCATTTTATTATAAGAGAAATTAAAATATTTTAGGGTCCTACGTTACATTATACCTAATACAAAAATGTTACTTTTGCATTAAATTTTTGAGCTAGCATTTGAAATTATTCCCTGAATTCAAAGGTTTATTAATAACTTAAATTTAAAATGAAAGAGTAAATAAAATCCCTTGTTTTATTTTCTACATATTCATCATAATGTCTGGATAACATAATACAGAAATTTTAAATAGTTTTATTATTCTTACAATCATTGTACTGAACTAATGTATTTTAAGACATAAAATACTTAAGAATTTCAATGGTGATAGAAGTTTATTATATTATGGTAGGTGTCAGTTTATATAGCAGATGATTATCTAATAAAACCAACATCTTTTTAGAAAAATGCCACAACCATACAATATAATGTAATAAAATAATTTTGAGTGTGTACTGTTTATTTATTTATTTATGTAATTGTATCAATACATAAATTAACATTTGTTTACACCCAATATAACATTGTACAATTTAATACTAACAATATTTACAAATAATTAAAACTACAAATTTTGTCCACAGCGAATGGTGGCAAAAATGCTAGCTCACAAGCTGCATTACATTAACAGTATATACTTTTGTTTCCAGGTGCAGAGAGTGGGTAAAAGTAACAGGAAAAGAACATTTGGCACACTTACCAACTGAGAGATTACACTAAAATAAGTTTATGAGTGGTAAACATTTTAAGGACTGATTTAAAAAAGAATGCTATACCATTTCTGTTGCTCAATGCTCCACCCTAATCAGATGAGATGAAATTATAAAACAGCTATATCTATTAAAATATTTTACCAATTCTATTTGAATAAAATTTTGGTTTGATTCGATTTGATTTATTTCTCAACATAACTATATCTCAATTTATTACTGATTTTGTTTTAGTGGTGAATTGAAATTAAAATAATGACTTAATTTCTTATTAAACAATAACCACTACAACAAAATCAGTAATAAATAATCCCAAAAAGTTTTGAAAAGCTAAGCGCACATCACTATCGATGGAATATTCATCGATATCGATAATTTTTTATCGACAGCACGTCACTAATCACTATGATTTATTGTAATGTTGGTAGAATTGATTGTTTTTTTGATAGTTGGTAAGAGAGCGATTCTTTAGGCTGACTATTCACGATGGTCATATTGAATCTATGGGACTCCAGTCTCTTACTTATTTGCTCTGTGCTAGTGTCTAGTATATCCTTTGATCTGTGGGTTCGTAAATCGTAATTTCATTATTTTTGTTGTGTTCTTTTTCTCAACTTTAGAATTTAGGCATTTGATGTAGAAATAATATGACACAAAATTGCATTCAGGTTAATTAAAAATAGAATAATAAGATAATTAGTTCTATCTATTCTAATAAGTTATTTTTTTCAATAATATTTTAAAGAATATGTGACAAGTTTTTAGTGCATATCATACATTTCAAAATTTGAAAAATGGATATCCCAGTGCAAATAGCTATTCGGCTTAAGCCCCCAAGTATAGCTGATTCAATGCAGTGTATATTTAGCAACCCAGTAACACAAATCGTCATAACAGAGAGCGGTCAAACGTTTCACGTAAACAGAGCTCTTCCTGGTGATTGTACGCAGGCTCATCTATTCAACTCATTTATGATACCCCAAATCAACTGTTTCTTAGACGGTTGCGACACATCAGTTGTCGTTTTTGGACAGGCAAAGTCAGGGAAAACATATACTCTGTTTGGTCCAGGTAAGAATAATAAATCACTTTTTAATTAATTTTGTGTCAGTCCAATATTCTACTATTAAAGGAAAATGGTTAATAAATTCATATCCTTAGTTATTGGACTTGTATACGTACATATTAACAGCCAGACAACTATTCTAATACAGGAATAGTGAACCTGTTATATACTTTTCATAATTTACGAGATAATTTACTAGAGAATTAATTGTAAATGTTATTGTTATTTGTTACAGGTTTTGAATGTATACATAGTGAATGTGATCAAGGTATAGTTCCTCGATTTCTAACTGAAATTTTTCACAAGCTGGGACAAATGCCTGAAAGAGAGTATATACTGCACTTGACCTGGATGCAAGTTGTGAATAACAATATCTTTGATGTATTGGGAGCTGGCTTGGTGAGGTGCTCTAATGTTGAAGAAGCTTTTCAGTATTTACAGTTAGGATGGAGACAGAGATGTCTTGGTAACAATCACACAGTTTTTACCGTTAGTATGGAACAGAAGTGGGTTGGTACTAATGGTGTTCTCAACCACAGAATGTCTACAGCTAGTTTCTGTGACTTAGCAGCATATCCTGAACCAGGTCTTTATGCCCTAGAAAATATCATAAAAGAGCTAGTTGCTGGAAACCCACCTAAACAGATAAACTATGACAGATGTATTCTAACTGCTATGCTAAGAGATTCATTTGGTGGAAGAGCATTCACATGGGTTATAGGATGTATTAGTACTGAACCTGATGATTATCAAGACACGCTAAAGATATTAAATTTGAGCTTATGTTGTAGAGGTATAAAAAACTTTGTCACTGTTAATTTATTTGCGGATAATAATACTCCTGTATATACTGATAAAATGCCTACTGAAAATGCATTCAATTTACAATTTGCTACTACACAATGGATAAAGCTAGTTTCTAATGCAGAAGGCCTTTTTAATAAAATTTTACAATCAAAATCATTGTCTGAGGCTGATATGAATCAAGTAAGTGAATGGCTGTTTTTGAAGGCTGAATGTGATGAATGCCTAAACAATGACATGACATCAGACAATAAAGAAAGTGGTACAAAGCAGGGCTTACCCAGAATAGCCGAGGATACTGAGCCAAGTGAACCTAGTGAGTCAGACGTTGAATCAGATTCTGAAGACAGTGATTCTGAAACACTTTTTCAAGACAAACTTGAGAAATTAATGGAATATTTTAGGGAAAAAAATGATCAATTATTTGCAGATAGATGTGAAGAATATTTAAATCATATTGATTCTGATGATATCACATTATCAGAAACAAGTGGTTCACAATCATTGCCTATAATGACGTCTCAGTCAAATTCTGGCAGAAGAAGAACTATACAACCTGGAGAAAGTATTTCTGGGGCTCAATTAGAATTATTAAGAAAGGTAGCTGCCAAAGCTATTTCACCTGAATCTCAAAAAATAATAATAGAATCTCATAAAAAAGATATAGATCCTGAACCAAAGTTGATAGAAAGAGAATTACTTAAAATGATTGACTCTCCAAAGACTACTGAAATTTGTAAAAAGTATAAAATTACAAAAGAAAAGTACACACAAAAACAAATATTAGCACGAAAGTTATCAAAGGAAATTAGCAGTAGCCAAACTCAATTAAAAGAATTAATTAATCTTTGTATAGCAAAGCAGAGATTGATTGACGAACTTTCAAGAGCATCTTATAGCTCAAGGAATAAGTTCTACATGGAAAAGAGTGAATCAAGCCTTGTAGATCATGATACTTTGAAAGAAATTAAAAGACATGAAACCAATTTAAAGACATATAAGAAACAAATTGATCAAATAAAAAGACAAATAAAAAAGGACGAAAAGAGAAAGAATACGTTAGATGTAGAACTTTTAAAAGATAAATTAAAATTAGATGAACTTTCCGAGTCATCTGTAGATGTAAAAGATAAAAAATCTCATTCCATCAAACATTTTACTCACAGAATAACTCAACTGGATAGTATATTGAAGGAAAAAACAAATGATTTAGCTAATTTAGAGTTATCAAAAGAAAAAGAGCTCATGTTAAGAAAGGAGATAAAAAATTTACGAAAAACTAGAGAATGTTTGCACGAACAGCGTTGTAGCTTAGGACACAAAAGAAAAATGTATAAATCTCTTTCAGACTCTGAGGTAATCTTATTAAAATTCTTCTGCATATTGTTAACTTATTGACCAACTTAATGTCAGAGTTTATCAGGTTGCTCGTATAGGCCTGTGACTTGAGTTATCAACTGTTATCTTATTGATAAAAGCAAAGACTGACTTTTACTGTGACCTCTAGAGTGTGAGACACTCAGTTGAAAGATATACCCAGGGTCTGTTTATACTTTAATCCTTATTTGATAGGTTACTAGTTTTTACACAGAGGTATTGCCATCTGACCTTCACAACCCAAATAGGAAACCAGTAACTTAATCAAACAAATCACTTATCAGGATTTAAGAATTATTATCTGATGTTACGATAACAATTGGGATCGACAGCTTAACGTCCTCTCCGAGGCACGGCGGGGAGACCCACAAAGATAAACAACCAGACCAAAACCGATATTTAAAACAAACATCTACCCCAAGCAGGAATCGAACCCTTGACCGTCTAGGCACAGAGCAGTTTCGCTATCAGCATGTCATCAATACCTATCTATAGACTGACAGTGCCTTAATTTGCAGCAACTTATAATTCACCAACCAATGATCGCCCTTGGCTATGAGCGTCTCATAAATTCTCACAATATCAATTTTCAATGACTTCAGAACTAGTAACTAATTTTGATTATGTATTATTCAATTACAGGAACGAAAATTACTTGAATGTGAAGAAGCCATAGAAGCAATTGATACTGCAATCGAGTATAAAAACAATTTGATATGTGGTAAATCACCATCCGCTTCTCTGTCAGATTCTCAAGACAATAAAGACAATCGAACTAGAGGAGAACAGATGCTAATGGCGCGACTTGACAAACTGTCGCATGATGAAATGAAAACTTTACTCTATAGATACTTTCAAAAGGTCTGTATTTTCATTTTGTTTATTTATTAATTTGGTTAATTTAACAATGCTACTATGCAACAATTTCTTTTACATACTTTTTTTTGTTTTTTTTTTTTTTTTTTTAAATATTAGCCATGCTTTTTACAAGGCATTACTAATATTCCTATTGCCCTCCAAATAAGCTCGAAGCTTGCGCTAGGATTGGGTACGACAATAGCCCGACTCTTGCGTTAACGGAGTGAAGTCGGCCCTTCTAGCGCTGAGCTATTGAGGCTTCAAAACATACTTACATGACAACAGTTTGGAAACAATATTTATTTTAAAATTGAATGTAATACTCCATAGAAATATGGTGTCATCAAAATTTTGTTTTTTTATATTGCTCAATTGTCAAACAAGAACTTTATCTGCTAGTTGCAAAACGCTCGCCATTGTTATGTTTGCCTGACATTGCTGTGCATTCATTCCATCTCAGGTGAGAGGGGGAGCAAAAGGAAAATATCAAAGATAGAAGTTTCGGCAAACTATGTTTATGACTTTCAAACGGTCAAGGATCGTTTGCTTGCTAAGGCCTATTATGAAATTAGTGAAAACCTTGCAGACCTTGGTGAATTAGACGGTCATTTAAATTACTTTTTAATTGTGGAATAAAGAAACTCGCATATATTCATGAACACTGAAAATATTACACTCATTTTTTTAGCAGACTTGTAATGTTGAAGCTTCAATAGCTCAACAGCTTAACGGTTAAAACCCGACACCGCTCCGTTAACGTGAGAGTTGCCGGTTCGATCCTGACCCCGTTGGGCTATTGTCGTATCCACTTCTACCGTAAGCTACGATCTTATTTGGAGGGCCAATAGGAGTATTAATAATGATTAATGACTAGAATAAGCATTGCTAATCATTATATAAGGTGTTTCACTTTTAAATGCGGTAACTTTGCGGGAAGCTTCTATAAGTGTAACAGATCAAATTCTAATTACGATATATGATGTATCTTTTTGCTATATTTTATAAAAACTATTTTCATATCATCGCTCGAACTATGACTCTAGCTGAATAAAATCTATACTTCAAGCCGTGCGCTACGTCACATCACATATGACGTAACACATAGCGCGTATAGCGGCATTGACCTGAGTCACCGACCGCGCGCCCGGTGTGTTATGTGTTTATCACAAAGTACGTGGATACATTATGACAGTAGTGTAGTATCTTGTCTGTAGCTTGCATGTCGTTTAAACTATCCTTCGCCCTTTCAAAAGTTCTTGTTCCAGCATCAATCCCGGTATTTTGCCCAGGGTCTGCTTATTACCCTTATCCGGATTTGACAAGATACTAGTTCTTACGCAGCGATTGTCATCCGAACACCGCAACCCAAGGGCGAACCAGTAACTCATTGTATAAAAGCAAGTTACTAATATTATCAGATGTTTTGATAATATCGACCGCCGACAGCTTAACGTGCTCTCCGACGCACGGTGGTGAGAACCACAAGGACAGACACCCGGACAGAGACAGATATTAATAAGATCAAACCAATATCCGCCCCGAACGGGAATCGAACCCGGGACCGTCGAGTCGCCATAATTTGACTTCTTCAGAAACCACTATGATGAAATAATAAAATCAAACTGCGAGTTTACGACCTACCCCACGTAAAAAGTCGTTCACTCCGTCATTTTTTAAATAAGGTTATTGACCGGTAGCATCGCTGGACGGTTTTGATGTCGCCGCTACTTGCCTTGCCTACTTAGCGCTCCACATAGATTCAAGACATCCCGCACCCCACACCTTAATCGAAATTTACTAATTTTATTTTTTAATAAATAAAACATGAATGGGTTCATCAATACTATCCGCCTCGCACGGGAATCGAACCCGTGACCATCGAATCGGTGGGCTCGCTACCTACACGCTACAACGATTTTATGCAATATTTACCTGTAAAAATTACCAAGACCGTATTCATAACGCGTATTTCATAACTCAGTGGAGTAGCCTACAAGAACAATAGCAAGATGAATATTAATCTGTAAATGTAGTCTCAAAAAGAATTGAATTATTGTCTATTATCGCATGTCCCAAATAAAGGGTAAAACTTTTCCTTAACCTTAAAATTTGTTTTTTTTTTTGCAATATTAAAGATTATCGATTGTAAAAATGTTATTTTAATTTTTAACTGAATTTCAATACAGTTGAAAAATCAAGCAAATTCCAGGAATATCTTTATCTTCACAAATAACGCAATAAAATATGTATAAAACTTATACTGCTATAATTCAGTATCACACATTACTAAATAAAACATACGTAAACAGAAATGTACATCTGAATTAGCTCAAATGATTATTATTAAAAACTAACTTTAAGAGGGATAACTGTTTGCGATATTAACTTTATACTACAGCTCACACAAGTAGGTACGCAAGCGAATCAGCATTTAGTCATTGACCTTCCTATTTATTCACTGATTTTCCTTCACACTCCTGTCACTTTAAAAATATCAGTTAAAAATAATTCAATCCATCCAACTAGAAGTCTATTATTTATCGTTAGATAAGTAGTTAGTTAGATTACTAATTTTATTTTTAATCAAGATATAATTAGTCTAATAAATTACGTACCTAGCTAATAGCTACATAGTACATTCTACAATTCGATTGAATTTATTTTGCATTTGAGTGTTTAAATTACGTAATAATTTTACCTACTTTAACCAACTCAGATCATAATTTACGTTTTAAAATATTAATAATAAATAATTTTCCTAAATAGGAAAATAGTATTTTATGGTAAATTGACACATCATAACCCTATTTAGAGTATTATTCGAAAATATCGCGTATCTTAACTTAAAAATTTCTTTTCTTTTCTTAATTCAAATTTAAAAATGTGACCCAATTCCTATAATCGCGGCTAAAGATTTCTTTATTTGCGGATTTAATCGGTACAAAGTACATGCATAGTAATAAAAATAATTCTAATACGTATGTTTCAATTAAATATTCTTTTAAACTCGCCGATAAATCGACTAATAAAAAGTAAAAAGACCTTATTACAACCGTACAGTAAGTATGTTATTAAGTGATATCGCCGCTGTATTTTTCGGCCTTTGACATAAACCGCCTTCAACGCTGTATTATTTCGGCCTTTGACATAAACCGCCTTCGCCGCGGTCGGTGTTTTTGAAAATGTAAACAAACAGAATTAAAGTAACCTTATTACTCAGTGCATAAAGTTTATTTTTAAAGGCTACCACGTATAAGATGTTCCGTTCTTTGGTAAAACCCGCTGTGCCTGTCTTATTGTTTCATCGTTCCATTCGTTACAAAAACTCTGATCGAGTAACACGTCTCTACCGCTGTCTTCGTAATTTAAAATGTCGACAAAAAAATATTAAAAACGAGTATTGACGCGAAATAAATTTGTGTTACCGCCTAAAGTGAAAATAGAAATGCTTGATCGTTTGTTGGAGAGTTGTTTGCATTCATATCACGCTCATTCAGTGTTAGCTTCAACTTCACTGTCAGCGAAAATTGTTCGTGATCCAGCAATAGAAAAAATGGAAGTGGCATTGTCATTATGGATCGAAGACCGCTAAAATCAAAACAAGGACGACCTGCCAGTGTTTTAGCGTGCTAATAAGAAAGCGTGGTTAACAAGTGCCATTTTTTGTGACTGTGAATTCCGGAATTGTTATGTTTCTGGAGTTGAAATTTGTTTAAAAAAAAGAATTCAGACTTTAAAGTGGTTCTAGTTTTGGACAATGCACCAGGTCATCCTCCATTTTTTTTTTTAATAAACAAGTAACATTTTTACCTTTCAACACGACGGCTTTGCTTCAACCTATGGACCAAGGAATAATCCAGGTCTTTAAGCTCTATTACATTAGACGAACCTTCAAAATCATTTTGAATAATATGGAAGGTGATATGAATCCTGATATGAATGTTATGGAATGCTGGAAGAAATTTGACATAGCAAAATGCATCGTTGGAAGAACTGAAGCCATACACATTGAATTCGTGCTGGAGAAAACTGTGGCCTGCTCTGACTGTGGAAAATGACGAAGAATCTGTGCAAATGCAAACTATTACTGCAAACATAGCCGAAATTGCGAGTGGAATAGGACGAAATGGGTACGAACAGATTGAATCAAGTTACATTCAGGAGTTGCTTGTATTGCAACATTAATATTTGACTGAAACCGACTTGGAGGAAATGTTCAACAAGCAATTTGGAAATGTGGTATTTAATCTGAAAAATTTTAGTGAAGGTTTAAGAATGGCAAATGAGCTTTGTGATTTCTTTATGAAAATTGATCCGCCTATGGAACGAAGTATTGTTTTCAAGAGGCACATTGCTAATGCAACTACTGAAGATCTGTGTGAACTGAAAGAGATTTTAAAAACTGCCAAGCAAGAAAAAATTACAAAATTCTTTAAACCGTTGCCTAAGCCTTAATGTAATAAGTATGGTCAAAAACTTCAATTAAATTTATTTTTTATGTTTGTTTTTTATTTTGTCAGCTAGGAACGTATCTCCTATAATGCCATATAAAATACCATTTCATATTCACTGTTAAGAGCTTTTACTGTACTAATAATTTTTGGTCAGCTTTAATAATAAACTAATTAATTAATTATAATGTTAAAGTACAATAATTAAATTTATAACTTTTTAAAGACAAACGTATTTTGTTTTTGTTTCATAATTACGTATACTACGTAATAATAACCACATCTACTAAATATCATCCATACTCGCCGGTATTTCCCGGCGACTAAAGAATTTTTGACGCCATTGTTGCTAGGGAAGCGGGGAAGAGGGCAAAGGCGGAGTAAAGATTAGTAATTAGTATTGCCAGACTTTTCAAGAAAAGTGCTACTTTTGTCATTACAACCAAAATTCTAATATTCTGTAACTTACACTTTCAAATATTATTTTGCCAAATAAAATTCCACAAATACAGGAATTCAATACAAAAGAAGCAAAAGGTGTAAAAATATTAGTATAAAATGTATATCATCTTTGTTCGAGTATTTTTTTAATATTAAAAAATCTTTTCCGTATTGTTTTAGTTAATTTTCACATGTATTTAATATCCTAAATCTTAACGTGCTTTATAACTCGACACCGTAATTTCCTTAAATATTTCGAAAATTTATATCTTGCCAACACTAGGCGCTACACGTATATCTACCTTGGGAGGGACTAGAATAAAAATAAGGCGTGGGGATGTGACGACCCCATCGCCCGCTGTTGGGATAACCTCTGTCACAACAGAGATTATTCCACCAGTGCAATCAGTCACACTGGTGGTAGGTCTTTTGTTGCAAGAGGCCGGCTAGGTAGGTACCACCGCAGTGTCCAATATTCTGCCGCCAAATAGTAGTGATTAGGCACTACTGTGTTCCGGTATGAAGGGCACTGTACGCTAGTGAAATTACTGGGCGAACGAGATTAAGAACTAATATCTCGAGGTTGGCAACGCGTGAGTGAGACCTACTAATGGTGCTGCAAGCGCTCATAGGCTGCGGCAGCCATTTACCATCAGGTGGGCCTTATGCTTGTTTGCCAACTTCTAACATAAAAAAAGGCTTGGTCTACACCACGGGTTTTATTAGTTTAGTTAATTAGTACTATTTTCTTGTAAAAAAAATATTTATCAGTTGATGTTTAAAGTATCCTACTCCATCGAAAAGTATTCAATGTTTGGAATTATTTTGCATTACATAATATTGTACATATTAGCTTTGCTTACCCTGCCTAATAATAGCAATAAAACAAATCTTTTTTTTTATTTCACGCGGGTAAATTGAAGACATAAGTATTTTAATTACATACTAGCACACTCACACTTTACCCGGGTAAAATAAAAAAGTAATTGTTTTGTTGCTACTCATTGGATAAGAGCAATTTACTTATCAAGATTTAACGCTTGTTATCAGATGTTATTGATAATAATCGGGACCGCCAGCCGAGGCACGGTGGGGAGACCCACACGGCCAAACGCCCAGACCGAGACAGAAATTTAACAAACACCTGCCCGAGCGGGAATCGAACCCGCAACCGTCGAGACTAAAGGCAGACTCGCAACCCACAACGCCACAACGGTGTATTTGTTAATTTAGTTACGTTCGACAGAAGTACATACATCCACAGATAAAAGCCTCAATAGCTCAACGGTAGAAGGGCTGGCTCTTAACGTGAGTGTGGGAAGTTTCATTTTTGTCTACTTTTTGATTATTTGGAGGGAGGACCATTAATAACAACTATTTATAATTAGAAAAAGCATCTAAGCATTTCTAGCAGAAATAAGCATTGCTTAGATCAATTTTTTTATTATTTTTTTATTTAACTAATTATAATTTTTAGTAGAAAAAATATTGAAGACTTGATTTACTATAAAAATTATTTTGTGGAACTTATACCTACTGAACATCTTATTTTTTCAGTTTGGCGTTTTTTCAAATGAACATTCTGTTTGTATGCCATATTATGATAGCGCACGTATTATTATTATTACTATTGCTACTTGCTACTAAACGCTAGCGTATCAATAATTTGACGTTCAGTGCGCTACAAATTTGATATTCAGATAAAGAAATTAAATTAAAAATTTATCTGCGATCGATCGATACATAAAATTCGTCAAAATTAATTAAATACAATAATAATAATCACGAGCGTAATCGTATGGCATACAGTAAATGAATATTAAAAAAAGGTTTTAATACTACTATTAAATGATTTAATTAAATCAATTTTAATGATTCAGCATTTGAAATTATACTAAATAAATGAAGCTGGTTAGGTATAACTAATTCGCATATGCAGTCACAGTAACGACAGCGTAGTGGTTCTGTGGCTCCGTATGTGACGCGGCATCCTGAGTTCGAATCTTCACTTCACAGTAGTTTTTTCTTATTTTAAGATTAGTTTTTTTTTTGTGTTTTCTTATTTTAAGATTTTAAGTTAGCCGTCGTGTAAAGAGGTCATGAACGAGCATTACCCAACAACTGTCTATTGAGACGAGGCGTACATCATATTTAATATGTAAATTAGAGACATAGATGTGTTCATTCTGTTCTAAAAGTATTGAAATTGTTATAAACAGTTTGTGTGGATAAATCTAAATCAAAAGGCGTTTTAGATTTCTTTTTGACCCGCACACCACCAAGACCCTGAACTTGCTAGCCGTGGTCTGGTTTTGGCAGAGTTCCAATCATTTGTAAAAACTCTCCTGGCGTCCAAACAATTTATTTAAGATTAAGTAACTAGTGGTTTATAAATATTATAAGTATACTCAGCATCTGCTGTCTTATTTTACGTAAGCCCGTAACACAATTTATTACTTATCACGCATTGTGTAAATTATTAAAATCCCCAACTCTCAAAATCCGAGTATAAAAATTTCGGACCAGTCAGGTCAGCTCGGCTAACGGCCCGAGGATTTCCATTATGTATATTAAACAAACCAGCTGTGGTAAAAGTAGACTCATCAGTCCACAAAATGTTGTGGCTAGGGTCTTCTAAGAGCCACCCGCAGTAATATCCGCCGGTTGCAAATATTGTATACGTGTATAATGGTACAGGGGTATACCTTCCTGGTAAAGTATACGCCACACCGTGCTACGGCTAATAGCAAAGTCCCGTTTTGTATCTCGCCCGTCTTGTGCTTGCCATGGGACTATTTAAAAAAAGTAAAAATTTTTTTGTAAATAAACATTTAAATGGGTCCGCCTGGAATCTAACACTGGAGGCTTAAAGCTATCATAGCTCCTCATTCTTTGTTCAGGGCCAAGAATGGTTCGCTCACTGGGGCGTTTCCCGTAACGTTTTAGAATTTTTAGAATAATAGAATAATTTAATTAGAATGCTATGGGCATTACCACCAACATTCTAATATTTTGAAACTTTTACTTCAAATATCATTTTGTTAAAAAGTATTCCATAAATTTACACAAGAATTTAACATAGGAATGGGACAAAATATTGTCGACGACGACACGACGTTGTGGCGCAGCGGTAGCGAACCTGCCTTAAACGCCACAGGTCGCGGGTTCGATTCCCGCTCGGGGCATAATATGTTTGTATTGACCATGCAAGCATATTTTCCGGTCTGGGTGTATTTGTCCTTGTCATTGTGAATGTTTCCGGACCCCCGACACAGGATATCACTATCCTAATGGGGGCCGTTGAGTGTGTAGCGTTTATTTATTTATTTAAAATATTTAATTATTGTATGTAAAAATATTAGTAGAAAATTATTGTTTTTATTCAATTATAAATTTTAAAACATGAAAAGAAGAATCATAATTATTTACTTCTTTCTATAAACTCTACACTGTAATTTCTTTAAATCTATTATAAAGATAAAAAAAATGAATTTTTGTGTGTATGTTTGTAATAAATAAACTCAAAAACTACTATTTAAAAATTCTTTCACCATTGGAAAGCTACATTCACCCTGATTGGATTTAATTGGATTGAAAAGATTGGGATCCTTACTAAAACTTAACTAACGTAATCTAAAGTGTAAACAATTGCCCTAAAACGTCTTTCGTCGCATGCGCTGCGGAAACTATTGATGATAGAACAAAAGTATGTTCTAAAATATTAAATAACATATTTTCAATAAAATAAATAATAATATCAACAAAGAAATATAAAAAAATATTATGTCCACCCGTGCAAAGCCGGGACGGGCCGCTAGTATTTCATAAAATTATTATTATTATTATTATAACTTGCCAACACTGAGCGATAGACTTTACACGTGTAACTATCTTTCAAGGACAAGTTAAGCTTGGTCCAGACCAGGCACTTGTACGGTAAGGAATTGATTATTTTTTCTGAAATATGCTTAGCGTGAAGATTTCTTTTTAGTTATGGTAATTACTATAATTATATTGTGAAAATACTTTTTATCAGTTAATGTTTAAAGTACCTTACCTACTCCATCGAGAAAGTTTTTGACGTTTAGAATTATTTTTGATTTCGTAATATGGTATACATATTAGATTTTACCTGTGATTTTGTTTGTGTCAATTCAATGTCAATCAATTCAAGTTTTTGTTACAAACATCGGTTAATGTACAAGTTAAAATTCAACTTTGTACTCCATTTATCATATTACAATTTATTAATTTTATATGCGCAACCGTTATGCTCGACGACCATGTAAAAGTTATTTTTCTGTTCCTCAGGAACATTACCCTTTTCTGAATGAACTTTTCATTCATTCATTCTGTATGCTTTCTAATACCCCTTGACCATGTCTATACAAAATTTGATAATGCTGGTCATTGTCGAGTAGTTAAGGTGTAAAAGTGTAACAACTAAACAAACTCACATTTCCCAAAATGTATGAGCGCCGCTTTAGGAAAGGCGGCACTTCAAAAGGCATATTTTTTCAACGATTTTGTAAAGACATATTTTTATTACATACTAGTGGTCGCTCGCGACTTCAACCGGAAAGAATCAAAAATATCATTTGTTTTTTTTTATATCTAAGGCTCCGGTCATCGTAACAAGATAATTACTATTTAATAGTTTTTAGGTAATTTGCTGCTTACAAACATTAATGATAAAATGTGCAATTGACGATTTCTTATTTTAATTTTTTTTCCTTTAAAAAGTTTAAATTTTTAGTTTTAATTTAAATTTTTAGTTTTTTTTCCTTTAAAAACCGCTTTCAAAGTAGGTTACTGACTTAACATTTTTGTGTGCCATACATAAATACCACACGTATTATTATTATTAGACGACGTTTTGGTGCAGCGGTGGCGAACCTGCCTTAAGCACACCTGCCCCACATGTTTTTATGGACGATACAGGCATGTTTTCCGGTCTGGGTACAGCCACAGGTTCGATTCCCGTGCGAGGCGGATATTTGTATTGATGAACCCATTCATGTTTTATTTATTAAAAAATTAAATTAGTAAATTTCGATTAAGGTGTAGGGTGCGGGTTGTCTTGAATCTAAGTGGAGCACTAAGTAGGCAAGGCAAGTAGCGGCGACATCAAAACCGGTCAATAACCTTACTTGGAAAATGCCGGAGTGAACGACTTTTTACGTGGGGTAGGTCGTAAACTCGCAGTTTG
Source organism: Hestina assimilis (assembly GCA_023373885.1). Lineage (NCBI taxonomy): Eukaryota > Metazoa > Arthropoda > Insecta > Lepidoptera > Nymphalidae > Hestina > Hestina assimilis. The sequence goes on along the minus strand of CM041747.1, from coordinate 7,060,380 downwards.
ATTTTATTATTTTATCATAGTGGTTTCTGAAGAAGTCAAATTATGGCGACTCGACGGTCCCGGGTTCGATTCCCTTTCGGGGTGGATATTGGTTTGATCGTATTGCTATCTGTCTCTGTCCAGGTGTCTGTCCTTGTGGTTCTCACCACCGTGCGGAGAGCACGTTAAGCTGTCGGCGGTCGATATTATCAAAACATCTGATATTATTAGTTACTTGCTTTTAACCAATGAGTTACTGGTTGGCCCTTGGGGTGCGGTGTTCGGATGACAATCGCTGCGTAAGAACTAGTATCTTGTCAAATCCGGATAAGGGTAATAAGCAGACCCTGGGCAAAATACCGGGATTGATGCTGGAACAAGAACTTTTGAAAGGGCGAAGGATAGTTTAAACGAAATACAAGCTACATACAAGATACTACACTACTGTCATAATGTATCCACGTACTTTGTGATAAACACATAACACACCGGGCGCGCGGTCGGTGACTCAGGTCAATGACGCTATACGCGCTATGTGCTACGTCATATGTGATGTGACGTAATGCACGGCTTACATTATAGATTTTATTCAGCTAGAGTCATAGTTCGAGCGATGGTATGAAAATATATTTTTTTTAATATAGCAAAAAGGTACATCATATATCGTAATTAGAATTTGATCTGTTACACTTATAGAAGCTTCCCGCAAAGTTACCGCATTTTAAAGTGAAACACCTTATATATATATATATATATATATATATAATTCTACAGTATGTGTGTATGTCACTTAACTCCTCCTAAACGGCTGGACCAATTTTGATGAAATTGTTCGTGCGTGTTGCAGTGGATTCGAGAATGATTTAGATTCACAATTAGACCTAGTAAAGGACACCTGCTGTCGGGTCCCCTAGTATTATCTATAAAAAGAATTAATACTTCTATGTATAAAAAGTTAAACCATATAATTTGTGAAGGTGGTGGACCTTCGCGGTGCGTGTGCAGCGCTAGAGGCGGGCGCGGCGGCGGCGGCGGAGGAGGCGAGCGCGTGGCGCGCACGCGCAGCGCAGGCCTGGAGACACGCGCAGCGCGCCCGCCCCACCCCGCACCACAGGTTACATACTATCACTTATAATATATTATGTATATTTTTTGAAATAACGCACTCATTTGTATTGTATATACTTTACAGTATAATGCGTGGGTGTCTCTTTGTGTCAAATTTTTAATTATTGTTTTTAAGTAAAAATATTATAAGTTATGTAATTTTAATAATTTATATTAGTGAGTGTGCATATTACAAGGGGAAAATACAAGGAAGTTGCCGACCCAAGGGATTGATGGAATAGAAAGGAAAGAAGGGATAGGTCTCCCCTAGTTTTTTTTATGAAAGTTGTGACGCAGCGGTATTGAACCTGCGTCAAGCGCCATTGGTCGTGGGTTCGATTCCCACTCGGGATAGATGTTTGAATTTTACCATACAGGCATCCGTTCCGGTCTGGGTGGTTTTGTTTGCTTTTCCTGACCTCCTACACAAAATATCCAAATGGGATTTGATTATTTATCATAATTATTTGGCATGCGCCTTTGCTTGCGTGTAAAGAGAGAGAGAGAGAAATTACTTAAATAGTTATTAGTAGTTTTAGTTAAATAGTTCAAAATTATATTTGTGTATTTCTCTAATAAGGTATGTATACAATATTAATGTGTGATCACCATTTTGTAATAAATTTTAGTTTTTGATTTAAATGCTACATTAAAATAAATTAGCATTTAAAAGTATTTTTGTATTTTTTGAAAAAGTTAATTATATTTAAGTAAATTTTGATAAACAGATTCCTCGACGGCGGTCACGCGGAGCGAGCTCTTTCATTCGGCATGACGACGGACTCGGAGACGTCGGACGACGCGATGCGACTCGTCGATCGAGTGAGACAACTCGCTAGATACCCACCGGTAGGAATTTATATATTATTATCATTACTATTTCCATTAGACTTAAAAAGGGAAGCGAATGAAATAATTCATTCATTCATTCATTTGGTACATAATCAAGTAATTTAATGAAAGACTTCAATATAAGGAGTGGAAATTCTTGAGGGATCTTGATGGAAATTCTTGCTAATAATATCTAACTGCTTCACTGATATTTGCAGCTGGTAATTTATTTGTTCATGCTGTGTGTCTGTATTTAACAACCAAAGTCGAACTTGAATACTTTAATTTTAATCATATCTACCCACAAACTTTAACTTAAATTTTCATACTATTTGACGTTTCTAAAACGCGACAAGGCTGAGAGTTCGTTACCACTTGCCGGGTGTCGGGTGTTGGGCGCCTGTTCATACTAGTCTGCTGTCGGATCCGATCAAAGCTTAGCGAGGCGACTGCACTCGATTTGATGTCGACGAAGCTTTTGTTACAAAGAACAAAAAAAATAGAGCTCAAGAGAAAAACGCTGTTAGCGATGCACGGAAGAATTTGAACTTTACACTTATTTATAGGCGGACGATTCAATTTTCATACGGACGTATAGTTGACGATTTTTGCCAAAAAACACCCAACACATCTTGTCCCGCCCGACAACAAAACGGTGTCGGTTAAGTGTGAACAGCTTCATAAAATGTTCTGCTACTAGGGCAGCCAATTTTGTGGCCGACATGTGGACACGGGTTGTGAATAGGATTAATCTGTCAGATAACTAAACAACACATATAATAGCTTTTCTATTGTGTCTCGACTCAAGGACCTGGACTCTTTTTTTAATTGATTTGAAAGAACACTCTCAGTATAATTCTTTGCTGTGTAAAGGGTTCTAACTAAGAAATACCGTTTCTTTTTTCAGCCTCCCTTAATCCCTAGTCAAAACTTGAGACAGCTGATGCCCGCCACCAATCTCCCGGTAGCGAAAGTCACGAAGGAGAAAAACAAGCTAGTGATAGTTCAGCAGAACAAGAAGAACTGATATTGGGAGATATTTTTATTTTTATCGCTTAATATTCCGTTAATACTCGCTATTTATTTATTATTCAGTTCAATGTGTGAATTCAATTTTACCGATTTTATTTTTAGTTAAAATAAAAATGTATAAAGGTCTGTTATATCTAACTGGAGTCAGCTGACTAAATGTGAATATTTAATTGTTTTACTTTTTTAATATGGCAACATCGGCTTTTATATGCGATATTTCCAATGAGTTTTTTTAAATTTCATTGTTCTCTAATTTTATGACTTAATATAATGCTATATAGAATGACGTTCGCGTGTGGCTAACTTAGTTTCGTTGCGTTGGTGTTGAATTTACGAAAGATCACCAGCGAGGCTCCGACATTTTGTCTATATGGAAGGGCCAGTTCATAGTATATAGTAAGTCTATGAAGATATAAGATGCTGAATAAATTGTAAATTTAGAAATTAAAACATTTTATAATAAATTCTTAGTGTGATTTATAAAAAAAATAATAAATTTGTCTATAATATTTTATAAATTGTTAATGATCCTAAATGAATTAAAATTTAAAAGCTATGTGGTTTTGTAAATATAATAAAAATCATTTTCATATTATGTATTAAAACAATTTTTTTTTTTTCATTAAAACACTTTATTCATACTTTTTACATGTAAACTAGCAGTTTTTTCGAGTTTTAATTATATTAAACATCGAATACATTGTCGTCCAGTGATAAAACCTTTACTACTTTAAATAATATATTTATTATAGTGAAACTGTATAAATTAACGCTATTTTTATTTTATTTCTTGTATATTTCATAACGAAAAACGACTGATGTTGTTGGGTTGACTGACTAAGTTAATTTTAGTACATAATTCCTGTGATTTATTTAGGTCAATTTAATTAAGTATCCCTATCACATTGTCTAAAGGTAAACTTTAAACTTTTTAAAATAATATTCAACTATCACAAATTTTTGTAAGCGCTGTAAATATATTGTATATGAATAAATACATTTTCTTGATTTTTTTGAAATCTTCCAATATTCAGTGGTCCAGTTTTATTTAAAATCCCATGGAATACACAGCACGCCTTCCGACAACACCGAGTAGTAGTGTGTAACATATAATATATTTCCCCGCAATTTCTGTAATAAACAAAATAAAATATAATTTTTCAAAATTTAAAGATCATAAAGACTCATTTCTGTTTGCCACCATTAGCCATTCACATAGTTACATGATACTTTTGTTGAAAATTTATAATTTGGTAAAATTTTCTACCTCGCTATATAGAGAGCCCGTGATGTATCGATACAACCGTAAGATCGCACTTAAAAATTGACCATTTATTCAACATATTGTCTGAAAGCAATTTGAGAAATGTTTATATGCGTCTACGCTTACGAGTCAAACCTGAGACCTTTAGTATGTATAAATTATATAATAATGTTGTATAAATGTCAGTGGCGTTACTTTTTGTGCGGTGTCCTTACTGAGTACTATATAAATTAATAAAATAAACAGATTATTATGATCAATATATTGATTGGTGGGGTGGCGAACAGTAATGTGACATGGGTTGGGGTATAAACAATAATAAATAAACAAACGCTGCACACTCAGCGACCCCCATTAGGATAGTGATATCTTGTGTCGGGGGTCCGAAAAACACATACAAGAACAAGGAGAAATACACCAAGACCGATAAATACGTTTGCATGGTCAATACAAATATATTACGCTTAAGGCAAATTCGCTACCGCTGCGTCACAACGTCCTCATTAAATTGATTGTAAAAAATCCTAGTGGAAAATGAAATTGCAAAATTTTAATTTTTATTACTTTTTTTTATTTCATGACGGTTGGCAAACAAGCATACGGTCTGCTTGATGGTAAAAAGTCACCGTAACCTTTGAAAGCTTCCGGTACTTGAAGTATCACACCGCGTTGCCAACCCAAGGAACAAGAAGGAAGGGATGAGAAGGGAATAGAGGAGTGGGAGATTGGGCCTCCGGCGCTCTCACTCATCGCACGAAACGCCTGCAGCAGTACCTACTGATACTGTTACTTTGTGACTAAACCTACCTTACATTATATATATAATATAGAAATAAAATATATTTAAATAAATACTAATTAATTGCACATAAATAAATAGCATAAAACTACGAAGTTGGCACGTGTATCGTCTAGCGGTCAAGACCCTTTGTTACGTTGTGATCGTAATAACCCGTGTTCTTTTTAGAGCATCAGAGCAACAGGTTCAATTCGACAATGGAAAACAATAATATCTTATTTATTATATAGTTTAATTATATTAGTGTAATATGATTATCAAAATAAAAATATTTGTATAAGCCAGTAAAGGCAAAATGGTGAGATAATAAATATATCCCTATACTTTCAACACCTCTTACGAGTAGCTGAAAGTAGTCCGCTCCTCCAATCCTTATATACTTAACCCTTTCTGGGAAAACCATAAAGGACGGGAGAAGGTCCATGGCCCCGCACACGCCACCGACTGTGGGCTCCAACCATATATACGAGCCCTCCCGGGTAAGGGATAGGCTATTTATAGTGCGCCTGCGACACACAATTTGATTAATTATATTTATAATAATTTCGTTATTAAGACATCAGTCTAATCTTTATTTATTTCATATTGTTCTTATTTTCAAGCATAGAAAGGGATCAAACCCTGATATTTTATAATAGTACCAATTAAGACCGAAGTCACATAATATTTTATATTCATTTTTGTATGAGAAGGCTAAACACCATAATAAAATGAGGGACAAGCCCTGGTCATTATATATAAGTGAATAAATCCCTGGTTCAGATATGTATTCGAACATTAAACCGCCAGGCGGCATTCCGTAAGCACAATGCTATAATCGTCAACCTCACCTTAGTGAAGTAAAATTCATCAATAATAATAAATAATATCATTTATAACGTATATTTGTCATACCACTATATGTGGTTAATATAGAGTTTATATTTATCATAAACTTCACCTTTGTTAAGGTATTTTCATCAATAATGCTATTTATAGCGTATATTTCTTTTATCACTATATATGGGTAATATAGTATTTATAATAACCTCACCGTAGTGTAGGCAAATTCATTAATAATTATATTTATAACGTATATTCCTATTATCACTATATATGGGTCATATAGTATTGATAATATTCAATTCTTTATAATATCTCAAACTGCAATTCCTTAAAACTAAGTCCTACCTAACCCTCCCTATTTGTTATTTAAATAATCGCATTGTCTTATAATTAATATTCGTTATCTTATATCGTATTCGTAATCGCATTGTCTTACAACTAATATTCTTTGATTTATGTCGTTTTCTTATTATTGTTTTGCATCATTAAAACTATAGCACTTGCTCACGCAAGGTACCCTTTGGCTCAATACTCAAACATACATCCGAATCCAGTTCATTATTTAAGACGTGGTAAACACGCATGATAAGAGTTAAGCAGGCCACACTGTCTAATACTAGTTAGCTATCTCGAAGTGAGAAGCAACCAGTTGCCCTAATAGTATGACATGCTACAATGTCAATTATAAAAATCCCTATTGCTAAGCTAAGGAGGCGTCTCAATAAGAAGACGAGTCATTTTGCTACAAACGATGTATAATATTCCAGCGCCTCAGCAACAAACTGAACTACATCACGGCATCGACCTTAGTCGCACCACCGCAGCAATTCTAATCTGTATCACTGAGGCCGCTTCAGCAATGGACCTGAGGAAACTACTGCATCGATATAAATCGCACCACAGAGTCAACCCCATGTCAACATCACATCAGCAAAGCCAAAGGACCTCACTCGAGGACACTATAGACATAACCAAAATCATGTCGGAGCCTCATACTTAAGCATCGGGTCAACTAAGATTAAAAATCCTCGGGCCTCGCTTAAGGACACTATAGACATGACTCAGGTCACATCAGAGCCTCAAACTCAAGTATCGGGTCAACTAGAACTCGCCAAAACATTATACACGTATACAGCTGAAATATAATTATTTATTAGTTATGACGCATAAATTCTTCCCAACGCATACTTTTAAATCTTCATTGAATTCGCTTTTTCTTAGGTTTCAAATAATCCATTAGATTCTGAAACATAAACAATATCTGCGCCGAAGCATTACTTTCACTATTATATTCACAATTACAATATCACATAATATTACAGAAACGAAGTAAACTTCGTTTCTTAATTTATATAAAACATATATACATTCATAATTGACGGACCCACAAAAACCGTCATTAAATATTTAATTTATAATAATAAATTATATTCAATATATTTCAACGATATAAATTTGCCTTTAACATGTATAGATCATATTATTCATATTAGATCTCTTTGCCAGTAATCATAGACGGACCACTATACCGTCATTATTTATTAATTATTGTATATATATTTAATATATACTTTATATATATTCTTTGCCATGCATCACCAATCACCATTAATAATATGTATAAAAACCATATACGAAGATCGGAAACCTTAACTAGCATTCTAGCAGCATGGCCGCCCGAACGCACCGCCTTGGTAAACCGTCCACATATACGCGGGGTAGAGACGTCAGACGGGCACTCACCAAGCATACGCTCGGAGACGCCTTCGCCGACACCACACCCCTTATATATGTGAAACAGCTGCAATGACATTCGGCACCTGAATCCGTGAATTTCCATACATTTTCCTTTTTCTATGGAAATTTTCATACAAAATTTTATAAATTTTTGATTTTGTTAAAATATTATTTTCGGGGTATGTCCATACTTAGTATTACGTTGCACATAGTCACGTGGTCGGCAAACGACTTTTAGGTTAAGCAACTTTGGGTGCGGTCAGTAAATGGATGGGTGACCGTCCATAAATAGGTTCATATTATAGAAAATACATTGTTTTAGAGATTTAAACAAAGTGTAATGTTGAGATCGTCACAACTTGACGCCGACTTTCTGTGACCGGGTAGTACTTCCCCGGTCGAGCAGCCCTTTTGTGCTGAAAGAAGCGTGGCTACTACCTTAAAAAATTATATATAAGTAGCGTTTGAGATTATAATTATAAGTAACACAGATTCACTTACCGTTTCCAGTTTGTCGATTCGGGTAAGTAGTCTTTGGCAGCAAAGTATCATGAGGCCGGGGGTTATACTGTCATCTTTATGTAGATCCAGTAAACCAAATCTTTCCGTCACTTCTTTGCATAGTGCTTTTTCTATGTGCTTATTTCTAAAAAAATAATTGTACAAATTAATTTAATTTCATTTAAAATTACTTTTATTGTTGTAATTTAAAATTAATTTTGTACTTCATCGTGTTTTAGCAGGGAAGGGAGGGAAATTATAATTTTTTTTTGATAGAATATTAGCAATGCCTTTTTCAAGGTATTACTAATATTCCTATTGCCCCTCCAAATTAGCTCAAAGCTTGCGCTAGGAGTGGGTACGGCAATAGCTCAAGGGGGTCAGGATCGAACCCGCAAGTCTCGCGTTAACAGAGCGTAGTCGGCCCTTCTACCGTTGAGCTATTGAGGCTTCGACTTGACATCAGACTGCATGTAATTGAGTAGTTACTAATAGTGTTTGTTTCATTGACGTTTGTTTCGTTTTCGTATTGAAATTTTTATCGAAATTAGAGGCAAATCAAAGATCTTCCAGAGATTCCTCGAAATCTCGGAAACGGCTCCAACGATTTTCATGAAATTTTGGGGTCGATGAATCGATCTAGTTAGGATTCATTTTTAGAAAATGTCGTTTTATCCGCGTTTTCAGGCAATGAAAACCTCGATTCGAGTTTAGATGGTTCAAGTTCGAAATTTTTTCTTTTAATCAAGTTCCTTCAAGAAAAACTAATATTTTCCCAAAAACTCGATTTACAAAAAAAGATACAGGAGCAAAGCCAGAGCAACCAGATACTTTTTTGTGTTCTATTAAACGTATATCTTTGAAATACTCACATGCTATATTCCGTTAGGAGTAAAGTAGCCTCATCGAGATGATTATTTATAAACGGTATGAGCTCGTCAGCGGGGCAGGAAGATGGCGTGATGAACTGACCAGTCGGGGAGACCATTAGGGGGCCAGCTTCACTGAAATATCAATGGTCATATTCATAAGATACTACACCTTCTTCCCAGCATTATTCCCAGTATTAGCCCAGGGTCTGCTTATTACTCTTATACGAATGTGAAAAATTACTAGTTTTTACACAAAGCGATTGTCATCTGACCTCCGTAACCCTAAGGGCGAACCAGTAACTTGGATAAGAGCAAATTATCTACGTAGTGTTAACGATTGCTAACAGGTGTTATGTGATAACAACTGGGATCGACAGCTTTACGTGTACTCCGAGGCACGGTGGGGAGACCAACAAGGACAAAGGTCCAAACCGAAACAGATATCCCGTCACCGTCACCTTTTTACTTCAGAAATGCGAGGCATCGCAAGGGTCTGCACCCATATATCAACTATGTATGTACCCAAGACTCGTACGAAACGGTTTGCTTCCTCGTTTCCGATACGCACCGCTAAGGTCTGGAATACCCTCCCGACCTCTGTCTTTCCCACCACCTACAGTGTAGGTCCTTCAAATCAAGAGTGAATAGGCATCTTTCTAGGTAAGCGCGCTCCACCTTAGGCTGTGTTAACATTTAACATCAGGTGTTAACAGCCAAGCGCTGGCCTATACATTTAAAAAAAAAAAAAAACGTTGAGGCTAAAGGTAGACTCGCTACCAACACGCCAAAACGGTGTCATCTTAGGGCACTGGACCTAAATGGCAAAATGAAACCTTTTTTGACCTACACAACGCATTACGTAAGTCATATCTGATTTTAGACTTCCCTTTTTGTAAATGCAAAAATAAGAAAATCATTATGAGATGAAAAAATCCTTGAATTTTTTTAAATATTGAAATTTAAATAGAAAATGTAAAAAGCGAAATTATTTATTTATTATTATTTATGCAGTAAATCTATCGTAAGAATAACAATGATAATTAAAATCACCATTTTTATTATTTTATAATCTATGCATGTCATCATTTCTGACCAATGAAAGAAGTTTGGAGGAACTTTAAAAATGTACCAAAAAGAAAGTTCTTATTCTAGAACCAAATTTTCAATACCTGTTTTGAAATACAACAACTCTTAATTTACAAAAAAAATCACATTTTGCAGATTTAATCAGCAAAATTATCTCCATCGAAAATATTAAGATTTTTAGACAAGTTATGTATTAAAAGATTTTAATTTTTACTTACGGTTCAACAACTATTTCGTATTTAGTAAGAGATTCCGGTACAGATTCTGGTATTTTCTTTCCTCGTCCATAAAAATCCCCTATAGATGTAATCAATTGCCTTAAATGGCTACAATATTGCGCCGCCGATACTTTCGGCATGAATTTTCTAAAACAAATAAAATAGTATTGTTATTACAAACGCTACCTACCCTATACGATAGTAATATATGACAATTATATATTTAAAAGAAAATTGAGAGGTCAGGGTCATGGGTTCCCCATGTCAGGAACGAAGTTTCTTATGTTTTTTCTTCAAGTCTGAATGACAAAACTTTAAATGAAATCTGTATATTTCAATAGCTTATATGATAAAAAAAGAGAGAGACAGTCGCACACGCGGCTACTCTCTCCCTTATTCGTGTGCTCATTTGGTTGTAGCAGGCTCGACATGCACACGCAAACATACACATCATATGGAATTTCGTTGTGACGATTTCTACTAAATCGCAATACCCGTAAGCCGTCGTAAAGAAATTCGAATTTTCGAGTATCAGAAACTATATCCTATCGCTCTTAATGGCTGGTCCAATAATCACACGTAGTATGCGGTCACCCACCCACTGAAGGACCGCGCTTTCTTATGTATAAGTTACAATTGAATCAGTAAGAGGTATTTAAGAAACATTAAAATACCTTCTACAGATATGTATATCTCTTAATATACTAGAAAGAGCCTTTTCATAATTTGGGATATCTCTTAAGGCACTGTCTTCTTGACTCACTTTTTTGATGAGCTACAACGAAAAAAAGAATCTTAAATAAACATCAGCATCGAAGGGAACATACCCATACGTCACCCATTTATGAGAGGAAGGGGAAGACATGGAGAGATAAAAAATAAGTGTCAATAAAAGAAAAAAAAAAAAAAAGCATTTTGTTTTTAAAATTAAGTTCATCACGCTGCAAGGGACGTTATTAATAAAGACAAAATAAGAGCCAAATATTTTTCTTTCTGTTTCGGTTTTATTATTGTAAATCATTTTTATGAATTACTAAGTGAAAACTAGAGAGACAGGGGTTATTGACATATAATAAAGGTTGTCACCGAAGAGGGAGGGTGCTAAAAATTAAAAAAAAAATTGGGTTACGTTCGCTAAGAATGTTGAATGAGATGGTTAAGAACAATACCGATAGCCACTCGTTTCTAACATCGATAATGTTTAGGAAGACATCTCCGTCCAAGCTGACACCAGTAAATTGTCCTAGTGCTATTGTTCTTCCTGAAATAAAAAAAAATTTAATAGTAAAATATGTATAAAACCGTACCACCGTAGGATAAAAATATAGAGTTACTTGTATGGGGACGCAGAGCCTTAGTAATAAGCTTCCGTTGGCAAAATAAAAAAAAAATGTTAGGAAAAGAATATAACAGCGTTCTTAACTCTTACCCTTTAAATTTCCCATGTGTTTGGAATGCTGAGTAGCCATCGAGACAAGACTTTGTAGTGCTCCTCTTATATGACTTATATTCCAGCCGTTGTCATATTTAACCTAAGATTTAAAAAAAATACTGTAAATAAATAATCCGTTCAAATTAAATGGAACCCTTTAGAATAGTTATAATATAATACATCACAGTCATGGGTCTGAAAACACACAAACACAATCACCCAGACAGGAACACATTCTTGTATGGCCAATACAAATAATTGCTCTGTGCGGGAATCAAACCCGTGACCATTGGCATTTTATAGCAGGATCGCTATCTACTGCGCCACAACACAAACACATGTGAGTACAGTACACATAAATTACATACATAAATATTATCTTCCTTCCACTGAATACTACGGTAACAAAACTGTACTTTTAGTTTTAAAAAGTACCAAATTAAATTTATTTGACCTACACATTTTCATTTAACATAGCACTCATGCTGAAATTTTATTTTTATTTTTCCTGTACAATGAAGAATCAATAACCATAATATTTAAGGAGTGAAAAATTTAGATTTTCTTTTCGATCTATTTGTTTCTTTTTTACTTTGCATGAAATTAAAGTAAATATAAAAATATAATTGACGTTAAATTAATAATATTTTTGTAATTTTGTAAATTTTCTTTCTGGAACAATAAAATAGTAAGAGCCATAAAAAAATTATTTCCAGTAAACTTTATCTCTGTCACATTATGGGAATCTTTTGGAAAAATGTAAATTAATAATAATAAATAAATATCTTATTAGATGCTTTACCAACTTCTTTTATACCATAGGTATTGCAGAGTTGTTCTATGAGAGATTTGACTTGATGTCTTGTTGCTCTCGTCTTTTCATATTTTTCCCTTGCAGTAGTACTATTTTCATATACCCACTCACTGAAATTTAAATATAAAGTATATAATATATAGACTTACTATACACTATGTCACAAACTTGTTGGTGCCCCATTCAACACCAAAACACACTAACCTCATTTGGATATGTTGTGAAATCATTACCAAATGAAGTTAGCATATGACTAAGTTTGTTCCTAATGTAGTTGTTAGAGAGTAGTATTTGTATGTAGTGCTGTAGTATATGTTACATTAACAGTGAAGTTAATTAGTTCTTTCAACTGTATCAATTTATTTGACCAAAATATATTTATTTTTATTATTATTTTATTTATTTTCGTATTTAGTCAGAATTCAATTTAGTAAAAATGGGTCATTTTAATGACAAAAATATTTAATAAAGTATTTTTAATAAAAAATATAAAATAATATAGACTTACATAATATTACTTATAGCTTTTTTTTCTTCAACTTTCCTTTTCATATCTGCAGCTTTTTGAAATTCTGTACTATATTCCTCATAAGCTTTTGTAAAATCTATTTTACTAAAACATTATTAAAAAAATAATTGTTAAATATCGAACAGATATTCAAGTTTATTTTACTTTTAATTTTTTATCTACTAAACTGGTTATGTTAATTTGGGAATAATTTATAAGAAAACACATATTCAGAGCAAATACTTTCCAAAAGTTTAATATTTCTGTTATAAAAATGTTCTATGCTGTGTTTTGAGAGTTTGAGAAGTCCCAAATGGAGTATTAAAAATACTGTTTATTCATTATCATTCAGTATATTATAAATAAAAATTAAATTTTAGTACTTATGGTAATAATATTCTTACCTTTTATTACTTTTATCTGAGCTTCTTGGTATTTTGTCTATATAATTTGTTGATATATCACAGGCATTTAAAACTTTTACTACTGTTTCTCTAACATTATTACTATTAAGATGAATGTTGACTAACTTAAAACTACCTGTAAAATAATTAAAGATTAATGTGTCATACCCAAGTTGTCAATGTATTAGATAAAATCTAAAGAGGGAAAATGGAAATTGGTAAGGCATACAAACTGTAAGAATTAAGGAATGCTTCACCTACTAAAGCCAAACCACTCAACTGGGACCGTTCCTATGGTAGATGTGCGGTGCGGAAGAAGTGTAGTGATGCAATGTGAGAGCTCACTGATATATCAACTTGGGACAACTTTCACTTCCCTCCTGCACCGCACAGCTATATCATGAACAGTCTCAGTTCAGCGGTTGGTAGTCACTATGCTTCGTGGACGAGGCACAGTATCCATAATTGCTCATCGAGTTTTGCAGTATGTTCCTTTTTTGTTAATATTTAATACCATCCAATATTTTATCATTGATAGACAACTAACTTTGTTACTTATGATAGACTGTGTCATTATCTCATGAGGTGTTATTTACTATAACAGTTAGATAGATATTTAAATTTCCATAGATTAGATACCAAAATACATTTATGACAAGCATGATAATGTGAAAATAGATATATCTATTCACACTATAGTGTGATATTTAAGACTAGTTTTAAATTATTTAAAGTAATAAAGTACCTTCTGGCATATCTTTCTTTCTTAAATAGAATGGAAGCACTGGTATGGACATGTTTCGACTAGATTGTTGTGCTTCTATTAAAGCACTGAGTTGTTGCAGGGAATTTTCATTAATTTTCTATAAAATAAAATTAAAAATTAAAACTGATGATTCATCACCAAATTTTTAATTAAATCACAAATATTCTATTATGTTAAAACATATGTATTTGATTTAACAATAAATTTAAACAGTTTAATATTTTAGAATAAAATGGAAATACACACTCACTCTTTGTTCTGGATATTTTCCAAATAAATCGGGATGAACACTGAAATAGAATGGTCTTAATGCAGTGGACACTTCTGCAGAACTTAAAGATCTGCTCAATATACCAAGGCAGCAACATCTAAAGGAGAAGTTATAACTTATAACACTGATATAAGCAAGACGAATTCATTTTGAAATGAGGTTAAAAAAACCTACTTTATTTTGAGTCTGCAATACATACTGTAAGTTGTTAATATTTTTAAAGATTAATTTTTCATAATTTACGCCTTAAGTTTTTGGCAAAAACATGGTTTGTACTTTGTAAAATCAATTATCTTTGTCTGGCAAAAACTATTTTCCCGAACATTTGACAGTTTGAGGATGATGTTTTAGGTTGACATTTGACAATGAAGCTTATGTTTGACGTACCTGGACTGCGAGTGAATCATAGACAATATTATTATTTTAACGGTTTGAATTAGTGGTATTACAGCTAAGTTTAACACTTGGAGATAAGTACTTCTTTTCCCTTTATAGTATTTTGTGTTATATGAAATAACTTTTATACTTGCTATTTTTTATACAAAAATAATACATTTTTTTACTTCTAAATATAGAATAGTGTAAAATGTGACCTATATTATAAAAAATAAATCAGTAACTATTATTTTCAATTATTTTGAAGGATAAACGGATTAACTTATATCTGATTAAAAAATCAGTATTCATTATGCACTCAACTCAATATTATTATACAATTTAATATTAATTAAAAAAAGAAATCTAAGCCTTAATGAAACAGTTTCTCGAACAAAATTTAGGTCAACAAATATAAGTAGGCAAAAACGGTGTATCAATCAAGTAAAGTAAGAATGTTTATTGTTTGTAAGGTTAATAGGTGAGCAGTGAATTAGTCGAGATATAATCTGAAGTCAGCGCATACGACGCGCTGTGCAGATTGTGACGCAATGGTAAAGCGCAGACGCGGTAGCGCCGCAGGCCGCACGTCCTCCGCCAGCCTTCAGCCACATGCCGAGCTGCCTCATAATTGTTATAGAGACGAGTTCAATAATTAAGCGATAAATATACCAACAGAGTGGCGGCGAGCGGAGGGCGGCAGTCGAGTTGCGGCCGCGTCGCGTATCAGACACTCGCGGCAAGTGATGGACCTGAAGTTCATTCGAAATTTTTCTATCGGACATCGAAGGAATCTCACCGGACTGGTTCCCGCGCAACGCTGCGTTAGTGCGCCGCTCTGGTGAACCCCTTCGCTTGTAAATGTGCCGATATTTACATATGCGCGCTCGATCTTGCATCGAACTTTCGATCTGCGCCCGTAGCTCAATTGGTGTGCTCTGCGAGCAGGTCGCCTGTGCGCCTGCGCCGTTGCCGCCGCCCCAGCGCGCTCACCTCCTGCACAACGTGCGATGATCCACGTACGTTACACATTTGAATCGCCTATATGTTTACCCTATTAATATTTAATCCATGCTCTTCTCTGGTAGGTACCTGCTGTGTCACATTAAACTGTTCAAGTCTAAATGAGATTCTACTTGCGTAATCGCCTGTTAAGATATAATCTAACATGCTCTCAGTATACATCATGATATAAGCGCCTATAAAATCATCGTTAAAATACAAAACTACTTCCCCATCATCTTAACAAAGTATGAAATGAATATCATAATAGCAATCAACTAATTGACTAAACTTGTTTATAAATTCCGAATATAGAAAGTGCTCAAAAAAACAAAGATGATAAAAGCACTCAGTAGTTTCAGGAATGTTTTGTAAATTATATGTTGCTGGCAAAACAAAGGCAATAAATACCGCACTAAGTAAGTATTTAGACAAAAAAACTCACACAAATTTGTTTTTTATAAAGTTATCAGATGATTAAACATACGCTCCTTCAGCAAGTATCAAAATAAGTTAATAGTAATGTGCTAAAACTGTTTCTTAGCTCTATCTTAAGTTAACTAGTCTAACCTGTTATGTCTCCACTAACCTAACAACGTCACAAGAACGCGGTCTCGTTTATTTTATTCAGAAATAGATTAGATAATTTCATATATTTGCCTTAACTTCAATTCATGACAATTAAAAATTAGTAAATAGGTTTGACTCTATGGGGTCTATAATTATAAAGTCATGATAAAATAATTTTTTTTATGAAATTTAACTTTTTATATTAAATGAATAATTTATTATAAAACTAGCTACACTTTATTTTCAATCGAGGTCTACTTATTTTAAGTACTTTCTTAACTAACCCCGACTAATATTATAAGTAATGCGAATGTGTTATCGTTTGCCTGCCTGCTACGTTTTCAAGCTGAATTGCTGAACATTAAAGAAAAATGAAGGCTATTCTTTGTCGCATATATAAAACTCGAAGAGGTTGAAATAGGGGACCAAAGTTTGTCTTCTTCTTCTTCGTCCTATCATTGTTCCCGGTATTTTATTTATTCAGGGTCTTCTTATTACTCTTATCCGGATTTGACAGGTTACTAGTTATTACAAGGAGCGATTGCCATCTGACCTCCGCAACCCTAAGGGCGAACCAGTAACTCATTGGATAGGAGCAATTTACTTATCAAGAGTTAACGATTATTATCAGATGTTATGTGATAACAACCGGGACCGACAGCTTAACGTGCTGACCGAGGTACGGTGAGGTGACGGGACCCACACGGATAAACTCCCAGACTGAAACCAAAATTTTAACAAACATCTGCCCGAGCAGGAATCGAATTCGCAACATTCGAGACTAAAGGCAGACTCGCTACCCACAACGTCACAACGGTGTCAGGGGACGAATGTTTTTAAGTTAAAGTTAAAGATAAAGCAAAAGTTAGTTTAAATAAAAGACTATCAATCAAATGGTTTTTGCAAATTTTATTTCATCCATATTATCTAATAATGAATTAACATTTTGAAGCATATTTAAAATTATATTATTAAAATTTATATATTCCACAACTTCACCCGCGTGCATTGCGTTTTTTTTATGAGAGACTTTATTGCGATAAAAATAATTGGTTTCATTCTATATCAAATTTATCAAAATCAGTTCAGTGGTTTACACACTCAACTCAACGTCCCCCACTAGGATAGTTATATCCTGTGTCGGGGGTCCGGAAACATATAACGACAAGGACAAATACACCCAGACCGGAAAATATGCGTGCATGGTCAATACAAACATATTATGCTCCGTGCGGGAATCGAACCCGCGACCTGTGGCGTTTAAGGCAGGTTCGCTACCGCTGCGCCACAACGTCGTCAAATTAAAGTCGTCAAACGTTTAGGCTTGAATAGGTAACCGACAGACAAGAGTTTCACGTTTAAAATATGAGTCTATATTGAATTACAAATGATGGAATTCGTTTTTTTGTTAATCCCAAGAGAACCTTAATTTTTCCGGGATAAAAAGTATCCTACGTGTTAATCCAAGTAGCAGTCTATGCAAATTTCATCCAAATCCGTTTAGCCATTTTCCTGTTATTGAGTAACAAACATCTCTACATACAAACTTTCACATTTATTATATTAGTAGGAAAATATATCATATAATACATAAGTAGATAAATAGGTATACTTATTTCCTATAAATGTTCCTGATGGACATAATATGGTCAGAGTCATTTGGTCTTGACCTCTGCGGTCTCTAGGATTACTTACTAGAATGCAAAGGTCATCTCGACTTTATTGTATCATTAATTAAACGCTTAATAGAATACGAACATGATGTGACTAAATTGTACTACTAGTTATTATTTTTTTATATTACAAGTTGGCAAACAAGCATACGACCCACCTGATGGTAAGTGGTTGCCGTAGCCTATGAGCGCTTGCAGCACCATTAGTAGGTGCCACTCGCGCGTTGCCAACCTCGAGATATTAGTTCTTAAATCTCGTTCGCCCAGTAATTTCGCTAGCGTACAATGCCCTTCAAACCGGAACACAGTAATGCCTAAGCACTACTATTTGGCGGCAGAATATTTGACACTGCGGTGGTACCTACCTAGCCGGCCTCTTGCAACAAAAGACCTACCAGCAGTGTGACTGATTGCACTGGTGGTATAATTTCTGCTGTGACAGAGGTTATCCCAACAGCGGGCGATGGGGTCGTCACATCCCGACGCCGGTTTCATTTATTTATTAAACTAGAATAAAGAGGAACAACACAGGAAAAAAGCAACAAATATTATTACGACTAATGATATATCGTAATAACTATGTTTTAATCATTAGGAATCATCAGTATTGTACAAAGGCAAGGGAACCCGATATTTTTCTAGTTTTCTTGTAAAAAAGTCGGGCAGGTGCGAGTCGGAGTCGCGCACGAAGGTACTATTTCTATCATAAATGTTTTCTTTTATTTTCCTTCACACAATAGCACAATTTTATTTATTAACCTTATTTGAGGTTGGTGCCAATTAAGCTAGTCCTATAAATTTGATTAGCACCCATACACCTTAGAGGCCTATCTTAATAGGTGTCCACTATGTATGTATGTACAACTGCTGCAAGGCCTTGATTTTTGTCAAATTTCGTGATTCTAGATTCGAGAAAATTGGCGGTGACACACGCACGGACAGACGGACAAGAGAGTGATCTTATAAGAGTTCCTTTTTTACCCTTTGAGATACGGAACCCTAAAAATATCCGTTGCTTGTTGTTATACCCTACAAAAACCTTGGCATAGAAGTCTTGATAATGAAAGTTTCCGCATTGCTATAAGTCATTGGTTCGGAACACCGTTAGGCTCTCATTGTGGAATGTTTGTGGATTCTGACAATTTTAAATTGGAGCTAATTCAAAATTTTCGAAACCATTAATGAATTTCATTATCTCTTTTATATTATATCTAATCTCTCTCGAAAACGGCTTAAACGATTTTCATGAAATTTAGTATGCAGTTTTGGGGGCGATAGATCGATCTAGCTAGGACTCAGTTTTAGAGAATGTCGTTTTATCCGTGTTTTCAGGCAATGAAAACTTCAGTTCGAGAAAATATGACTCTTTCTGACATCTGATACTAAGAATACTATTATTGACTCAGCTAGTAAACTAGAAAGCTAAAGTTACTTCAGTAATGTAATTCATATCTTATAATTTCCAAAAACACGATAGATCCAGAAAAAAAAAATGAGCAAAGCTCGGTCATCCAGGTACTGTACTATAATATATACTATCTAGACCCTGGACCAGAGTGGACATGACCTTCAGCAATGAAGCAAATGATCGAGAAGAATAGAATACTGGTGGTAGGTCTTTTATTGCCAGAGGCCGGCTAGGTAGGTATTTATTTATTTATTTATTTATTTATTTATTGCGATAACAAACAATTGTACAAAAAGCTTATTATAACAAATTCTTACAGCTAAATATTAAGTATTTGTACAACCAACACCGTTATCCCCAAATTAAACATTTAAATGGTTTTCAGAGACAATCGCTTCCCATACCATAGTTGCTAAACAAAACTACATCATAAATAATGTTTTAAGAGCGTCGAGTATCACTCTCAGTAACAAACGTTGGTATCCACTAGTAGTTGCAATACTAGTTTTTAAAATTGTATGGTGCCACATGAAAAATGTCAACAGTGGTGAACAAGTCATTATAAGCCTTCATTATTCGCCTAAGAGGCGCGCGTTCACCAGCTTTAGTTTTTGAAATATTTGGTAAAAACAAATGGTGAGCGAACGCGTTACAGCTACGTTGAGGACGGTTCGGTATTCTGATATATATTTGGTTTATTAATTGATTACAGTCAAATTTATTACGACAAATATTATATAATATAACTTGATCTAGCAGCAGTCTTCTATTTTTCAATGAAGGTAAAGAGAATTTGAGTAACAATTCGCTATATGAGGACTTAGAACGAAAGCAACGGTAGTCAATAACACGAAGAAATTTACGTTGTACAGTTTCAAGTTGATCAATGTATTTCTGATATATCGGATTCCATATAACGGACCCATATTCTAATTGACATCGGATTAAAGATTTATACAGTAGCAGGTATGTTTCCGGTCGACTAAAAGAAGTTGAGGTTCGTGCAACAAAGCCATACATTTGTAGTGCTTTAGTGGTAATGTGATTTATGTGTTCATCTAAATGAAGCTTTGAGTCAAAAATAATGCCTAAGTCTTTAATTGTATTAACTTTTTCAAGCGGTACGTTGCATAAAAAATAAGTCCAGTCAATGGTGTTAATTTTTTTGTAAAAGTTATAGATTTACATTTATTTAAACTGAGTAGCAATTTATTATTTAAGCAATAAGATGAAAGTCGATCCAGATCATGTTGGAGTTTGACACAATCGTCTTTTGAGGTAATTTGAAAATAAATTTTAAGATCATCAGCGTATAAGAGATAGTTACAATTATGAAAACAGAAATGTATGTCGTTGATAAATATAAAAAAGAGAAGGGGGCCCAAAATGGAGCCCTGAGGAACACCAGATGTTACATGTATTAGACCGGAAGCAAAACCATTTAAAACTACTTTTTGTGTTCTTCGATTGATGTAAGATGATAACCAGCGTAACAAATTGCCCTTAATTCCGTTAAAGGCTAGCTTTTGTAGTAATAAAATGTGATCGACCTTGTCAAATGCCTTGCAAATATCAGTGTAAACTACATCAACTTGAATTTTATTGTCCATATGTTCAAACAAATAATTTGTGTACACTAGGAGGTTGCTGACGGTTGAGCGACTTTTTGTAAAACCATGCTGAGCCGGAATTATTTTATTATGAACAATAGGATATATAATATTGTGAATTAATTTCTCAAAGCACTTTGACAAGGTAGATAGTATCGAAATAGGTCGATAATTAGTGACATCATTTCTGCTACCACTTTTATAAACAGGTGTAATATTAGCAGATTTCCAAATATGGGGTACGACACCTTCTTGCAAGCTCTTATTGTATAATATATATAAGGGCTTGCTTATAGAGCTGTGGGTGTGCTTTATAAAAAATGGTGACAAACCATCTGGTCCGGAACCCTTGGTCACGTCAAGTGCTTTAAGTTCTTTGAAAATCATATCTAAAGAAATATAGACATTCGAAATAAAATCACCTTCTGAATTTTCAGATGAAGAGCAGATTTCGTCCCGACTTTCTATGTCAGAATGCTCATATACAGAACTAAAATATGAAGAAAAAAGTTCACAGACATTTTCAGGGCTATCAGATTCAACATCATTATAAAACATAGTGTGTGGTATACCATTCTTTTGTTTAAGACGATTTTGAAATGACCAGAAAGTTTTAATATCTTTACCAATACCGTCTTCAATAGATTTTATGTAATTGTTGTAGCATTCTTTTGCAAGTGAGTGAAATCGGTGACGATATAATGAGAAATTATTATAATCTGTTTTGTTTTTATACAACTTCCATTTAATCCACGCATTTTCTTTGTTTTTAAATAAATGAATCAACGCCCTAGAAAACCATACTGGATATTTTTTAGATTTTTGTGTTCGCAAGGGAATGTATAACTTGATAATTCCATTAATTTTTTCATAAAACTTATCAACAGCAGCATCAACAGGTAGATCCATTAAATCTTTATCCCAATCAATAGCATTTATTGCTTGATTAATAATTGTATAATCCCCTCAGTGAAATAAAATCTAGAGATGGATTTGCATGACATGAGCTTGTATGACCTATTAGAACAGATAGATACATAGAAAGGTGGATGGTGGCAATCTTGAGGTAACAGGGGAATCGATGGTTGCTCGCAGGTAGCAGAGTTATTATTTGATATAAAAAGATCAAGTATTCGCCCGTTGCTATTTTTTATGTTGTTAAATTGCTTACCCCCCACAGCAAAAATAAAATTAATGAATAAATAATCCACAGAAAAACCTTGGCAAATTAAATGAGATTCTAAACTAGTAGCATCAATTTCAGTCCAGTCTAAGTTGGGTAAATTAAAGTCACCAATTATGTAGTACTTATCGAGATTATCATTTGTGGTAATATTTTGTTGAATCAAATCTAAAATTGAAGAGTATACTACGTACTGTTGATTAGGGGGAATATATATACCACATATAAGGTCATATTTATTTTTTAAATTACTAAAGAATTTTATAGCAACATAATCAATACATGGATTAATGGATACACTGTCGGATATCACGACACGATTAACTGATAACAAGAATCTGGCAGTCTGATATGTGCGAAGAACTGCTATCAAAACCCCCCCGCCATCTTGTTTGCCAGTCGCATCTCGATTTCTGTCACATCTATATACTATATAGCGAGAATCAATAAACTCACAGTCCGTTATATTGGGTACTAACCAAGTCTCTGTTAACACTATGACGTCATAACAATTAGCCAAAATATTCATGAATAATGTATTCAACTTTGTCCTAATTCCTCTACAGTTTTGATAATATATATTTAATTTATCCATGACTAAAAATAATAATTGTAGAAAAATATAAATGTACACAAAAATTTATGTAAACATGAAAACTAGAAGCTGCGCCGTACAATTTAGAAAAGTAGAAAATGTATTTTATGTATAAAAAGATAAGACTGTAACCATTACCTTCGTATAAATAATTACAAGTAAAAGTTAACGTGAAGTATTTAACAAAAGAAACTTTAATCAAATGATATAAATTATTTAATGCCGAAACTAAAACGTAATTGATATACACGCGATGTAACTTATGAGTTTTAAAGGCGATTATGTTAAGAAAATAGTTATTATCAAGTAGCATCCGAACTACGGTAACTACAGGGCTATTACAATATAGTAAAATGTTTAGAAAAAACCATAGAAAAACCAACTTATAAATTCGAAATCTAAAACTAAAGAAAAACATAAATGATGTACTTTTATAATATAAATAAAAATATAATAAGTAAAAGACGGTAGTTGTGTAAAATCCTAATAACAAAAAATGCAAAACAAGCAAGAGCATAGAGCAGCGAAATAATGAGAGACACCACATTAAACATAATATATGATTAATTTTATAGATTATTATAAAAAAAAGTTATTATATAAGGTAAAAAATATTTTAGTTACTTTCAATTTGTTTGACTGTAAATTTAAGTATATCTTTAGAAGAACGAATTGCAAATACAGGAGATGTCTCTTTTTCACGTACCAATATGGTCCCGTGCTTAACCCAAACAAATCTATAACTATTTTTCTTAGCTGCCTCACGAGCTTCACGAAATATTTTTTTATTATGTAAGGTCAAGTGTTCATTAATATATATTTTATGAACAGATCCAGAAATGTTGAGATAATCAGTGGTAATACCTTTTACAGAACGAGCCGAAGAAACAAAGTTATCACGCAGCCAAAGATTATTAAATTTCACTATAATATTTTTGGGCCGAGAATTTCTTTTATGCGCTTGTGGAACTCTGTGTACAGAGATTATGTCTTGTCTTGTCACTGGGTTTTTTATAGCAATCCCGATGTTTTCCAAGATATTGAAGAGATTCTCTCCACGCCGTTCAGGTACATTACTGATTTCTACATTGCATTGTCTAGCTTGTTGTTCCATTAAGTTAATTTTATCCTCAAGTTGAATAACACGTTCCAGTGAAGAATTGTTTTCCAGGGTGGCAATCCGAATACACATGTCATCAGTTTTCAGTTTCAAATCATCATATTTATCCCCGATAGACCTTATGCATCTATGTAGCTCTTCAAAATCCGCGTTGATTTTAGACATTTTTCCATCACATTTTGTAAACCAAGACTCCAATGTTGTCATTATAGTTGATTGAAAATGTTTGAAATCTTCACGTAATGTTACATCGTATGTATTTTCGCTGGAAATTCCTTTCCGAAAAGTGATGTACGCTGGAGGAGATTCTTTTTCAATAAGTGATTCGTCCATATTTATCTCGTCTTGAGATTTCAAATCTACCGCATCAAACGTTATATTTTTTGGGGACGACATATATGCTTGTAGATTATAATGCGATTTCTCTGATTGTTGGCTACTCTGTAACGGCGCACACTAGTACACTTCGAGTCACGGCTAATTCTCACGAGCTAACGCACACGCGTAAACGCTTAGCTCAATGTTCACAGGAATTATCGCGGCACAAGACGACACAACCGGCGCGTTAGAGAGCGAGCGAGCGAATGAAACCACCACCGCAGTGTCCAATATTCTGCCGCCAAATAGTAGTGCTTAGGCACTACTGTGTTCTGGTTTGAAGGGCAATGTACGCTAGTGAAATTACTGGGCGAACGAGGTTTAAGAACTAATATCTCGAGGTTGGCAACGCGCGAGTGGCACCTACTAATGGTGCTGCAAGCGCTCATAGGCTGCGGCAGCCACTTACCATCAGGTGGGCCGTATGCTTGTTTGCCAACTTCTAACATAAAAAAAAAAAGAATACTATTAAGACCACTGATAGAAACTTCCTAGTTCCACATCAGGTCCAGTTGGTTTATCATGAACTTTTAGTTACAATTCTATTGCGATTCAATTCAGGTAGTAAAACGATTCAGATACGAGCATGACGTTTAAATATATATATCACTAGGTGTGCCCGCGTCTCCGCCCGCGGTATGTAGTTGTTTGATGATCCCACGGGAACCCAACATTTTTCCGGGATAAAAAGTATCCTATATGTTAATCCAGGTAATAAGCTATTTCTCCCTCCCGATGACGTCCCAAATCTAGGCTCGACCTCGCAGGAGGGGCCCTTGGGACGGATTCAACTTGTGCCCCGCGTGGCAGTCCATCTCTTACCGGCCGAGGTCTCCAGACCCGGCGCCCCCACCGGTGACGCTGTCAAGGCCACTAGGGCCAACAGCAATGGACACTCCGAAAAAAAAAAAAGCTATTTGTGTACCGAATTTCATCCAAATCTGTTCAGTAGTTTCCGTGTGAAAGAGTAATAAGCATCCATCTATCCATCCATCCAAGCTTTCATATTTGGACGCATATAAGCAATACCATGTCAACCCACACGAATGCCATTTCGAGAAAAACGCGTTTGAAAGTTTTGAACAACTTGCTATAAAGGATTTTTTTATGTATTGGTCAAGTTTTTGGCAATGTCAGATTTATGTAAGTTATTTTACTTATTTTCACAAAAAATATGTATACAAACTGCATATTTCGTATATAATATAACCCAAAACGTTTAACATAATACATAAATTGCATGATAAAAAAAATGACTTTTTTAGAAGGTTTAAAGCTTAAAACCCTACAAATATTAAAGAAAAATGTTCTTCAGCCATTTACCAACACTTCTGCACATATAACTCAGTTTTTTCAATTTTGTGGGTTGACATGGTATTGCTTATTTGCGTCCATTTATAATCTAACTAATATTAATAAGATGGTACGAAATAGCGATGTTGCTCAGTTTATATTGGGGGTCTACTCCAGATGTTGAATTTATTTACTAAAATTAAATATTTGTGTATATCATTCAAAATGTTATGGCAATCGCTACAGTAATCCTTATTGCTGGTTAACATAATATACAAACTGTAATTATTCTATTCACTCATTTCTTAATGATTAATAAATAAACGCGACGCACTCAACGGCCATCATTAGGATAATTATATCCTGTGTTTGGTTCCGGAAACATACACAATGACAAGGACAAAAACACACCCAGACTGGAAAACGTGCCTGTATGATCAATACAAACATCTGCTCCGAGCGGGAATAGAACCCAAGACCTGTGCCGCTTAAGGCAGCTTGCTACCGCTGTACCACAACGTCGTCAATTACAATGATTACTAATCAAAATTATATTTGGTATTAGCCCATTACTTGTGTGTGAAGGGCTAATCACTACATAGTATAAAACAAAGTCGCTTTCTACGTCCCTATGTATGCTTAAATCTTTAAAACTACGAAACGGATTTTGATGCGGTTTTTTAATAGAGTGATTGAAGAGGAAGGTTTATATGTATAATAACATTCATTAAATAGTAGGGGAAAAAAAAAAGAAAAATTTGAGGTTTCTAATGTGATGTCATAAATAATTACATTTAACGCGTGCGGGCCACGGGCAGTAATGAATAAATCAAAACTACTGGATCGATTTTAATAATTTTTCACTGAATGACATAGGCTATATATTTTATACCCGTGCGAAGCCGGAGCGTACTACTACTACTAGTACCAAATATATTAAGAAGAAATACTAAATATTTAATAAGAAGAAACCATATAATTTACATAATAATTATGAAGGTGTATGGTAGTTATTACTTATTAATAAAAAAATAGACAAATGAAAACGTAATTTCAATGTAGAGCCTCAACTTCAACGGTAGAAGAGACTTTGCTCCGTCAACCCGAGCGTTGCGGGATTTATCCTGACTCCCTTGGGCTATTGGCGTACCCACTCCTTTTTTTGGTAACGGGGAGGAAATCTGCTACCAAATACCCGGCTTCCTGGGAAGGAGAACCGGGTTATGTGGGGTTCCATGGCAAGATGGTAACGTCACGAGGACCCACTAAAACCTCCTCGGTGGCCGACCTCAGTGCGATTGTTAGGTTACGGGAACTCTCGTAGAACTGACCAACGCGACCTGACAAGCACCGTGCTTCGCATAGCGGAGCTTGGTCCCGGGGGGGCGAGATGGTAAGCCCCCCAGCGCTTCACACGCAAGCGCGTACGACAGTCGGGTCCACACCTTCACGGAGGTTCTGCTTATTACTTTTGTCCGGATTTGACAAGTTACTAGTTTTTACACTGAGCGATTACCATCTGACCTCCGTAATCCTAAGGGCGAACCAGCAACTCATTCAAGAGCAATTTACTTATCAAGGATTAACGATTATTATCAGATGTTATGTGATAACTCCGAGGCACGGTGGGGAGATGCACAAGGACAAACGTCCAGACCGAAACAGATATTTATAGAAGAAGAAAGAAAGAAAGAAAGAAAGGTAAGGTCAATGCAAATATCTGCCCCGAGCGGGAATCGAAGCCGCAACTATCGAGGCTAAATACAGACTCGATACCCACAACGCCACAACGGTATCTCAACAATAGAAATGAATTCATAAATACATAAAGTATCACATACGGTAGCTATATAACTAGGTAGTTGTAAAAAGAGCTCAGATGAAGTAAAAACGCCGTGTCAGGATTGGTGATCATCGGTGCATGGAACCGGAGTGAAGTCAATGTTTACGGTTTGCTGATTTCACAAGCGCCGCCCCAAACAGATCGCCTTTGTTATAGTAAAACTTTTCAGCTTTTATATATTTCTAAACTAGCTGCACCCATGACACCACTCGCGTGATGTACCGACTTTTCTTAAATAAAAGTAAAAGTGAAAGTCCAATCGTTTCAGAGATTACCCGGAACAAACAGACGGACAGTCAAAAATAAAATAGTTTTGTTTTATGTAAGTACTGTATATTTTCATATGCATTTAGTGAAAAGCTGTTAATTTGTAATTACAAACAGTCACAAATTTCATATTAAATATTTATTTTTATAGTTTAAAAAATATGGAACGAATTCTTTAAGAATTTATTCATCATTCTCAGAGAATCTGACATGTAAATTGTCGTTGTATCGGGGAGGGTCACAAAGAAAATGGTCTAACTCTACCAATGCCCAAAAAACATATATTGTTTTCAAAATAACTGTACAAAATATTTTATTTTAATAGAAATAGACAATAAAGCTAGCCTTTAAATAAGACCCTAAGTATCTATTTAAATGCCCCATTACCTTCAGCTTTGTCAGACCATCAACTGGAGCTTAGTAAGACATCTTCTGTTAGTATCAAGTTTGATTTGCCAACGTAACCAATAATGATGATGTACGGACCGGTCTTATAGACTCGGGTGTACGATACGACCACATATTTTATATAAATGATTGAGCATCATGTTGCGTTTCACAATTAAAACTGTTAAAGCTGACTGAACAGTAATAATTCGTTAAATATTTTTTTTTTTTTTTATGTAAGAGGGCAAACGGGCAGGAGGCTCACCTGATGTTAAGTGATCACCGCCGCCCATGAACATCTGCAACACCAGAAGGCATGCAGGTGCGTTGCCGACCTTTAAGGAAAGAATAGGCTCTTTTCTTGAAGGTTCCCAAGTCGTATCGGTTCGGAAAGACCGCCGGCGGAAGTTGGTTCCACAGAGTGGTTGTGCGAGGAAGAAAATGTCTTCTAAATCGCGCTGTTGTGGATTTCCAGACATCGAGGTGGTATGGATGGAACTTAGAGTTTTGTCGCGATGTCCGATGGTGAAATTCTACCGGCGGGATCAATCCAAACAATTCCTCAGAACACTCTCCGTGATATATGCGATAGAAGATGCAGAGTGATCCGACATCTCTACGCAATGCCAAAGGATCAAGCCGATCGGAAAGGGCTTGATCGTCGACAATTCGAGCCGCTCTACGTTGGATGCGGTCAATTGGAAGTAGCTGGTACTGGGGAGCTTCCGCCCAGAGGTGAGAGCAGTACTCCACGTGTGGTCGAATTTGTGCCTTGTAGAGTTTTAGGCGATGAGCCGACGTGAAGTAGTGCCTCGCCTTGCTGAGCACACCAAGCTTTTTAGAGGCCAATTTGACCTTTCCTTCCAACTGACCGCGGAACTGAACGACGCTCGAAATGTCGACACCAAGTATTCCGATACTAGCTGTGGCAGCCAGGGAGTGTTCCCAAAACGAGGAGATACGACAAATGGTGTTTTTTTTGCGGTTAACGCGCAAACTTGTGTCTTCTTGGGGTTGAATTGGACTAAATTTAGTCGGCCCCAGTCCGAGACTTTGGTCAATGTAGTCTCGACTTCAGAAACAAGTTTGTTCCGGCACTCAATGACGTTATCCCGAGAAATATTAGCGCGGCCGGTGTATAAAGCGTCTACAGTGCTGTCGTCCGCATAGCAGTGAATGTTGGAAATTTCCAACATGTCATTGATATGCAGAAGAAACAAAGTAGGGGACAGTACGCAGCCTTGCGGGACACCAGCATTAATGGGTTTTAAGTCAGAGCATGCACCGTCGACAACGACCTTGATGCTCCGATCTGCCAAAAAGCTGGTGACCCACTCGCATAATTTCTCAGGAAGCCCATAGGAAGGAAGCTTCGAAAGAAGCGCCTTGTGCCATACCCGATCGAAGGCCTTCGCTATGTCCAGACTGGCCGCTAATGCCTTCCCCTTGGACTCAACTGCTTCCGCCCACCTATGTGTCAGGTAAACTAGAAGATCACCAGCTGAACGACCACGACGAAAACCGTACTGGCGGTCGCTAATCAACTGGTGCTCCTCTAGATACCGCAGGAGCTGGCAGTTGATAATGGACTCCATTATCTTTGAGAACAAGGAGGTAATGGCAATTGGCCTATAATTGGACGGATCCGAGCGGTTGCCTTTTTAAGGATCGGGTGCACTAAAGCCGTCTTCCATGAGTTCGGGACGACGCCTGATGAGTAGGAGTACCGGAAAAGACGCGTTAAAACCGGCGCCAACTCATAATTAGAAAGCATCATCATTTCGTAGTTTGCCATGTTTTTATGAGATCAGCGCTGGATATATCGTATCTTTACAACGAAAACGACATAAGTCAAAAAGCAATTTTTGGGAATCAACAAAATAAGTTTTAAAATATTGACACCTGCACAATCTTTCGTATATTATATTTTCTTGATTATTTACGTCAGTTATTTACGCTTGAATATGGCTATGTTGCGACTTTTGTTACATTGAGAATTTCGTTTTTAAGTCATTTTACGCTGATAAGTAAGATTGTGACGTTTTCGTTAGCGATGCGATTATAAGATACGATTATTGTGGTGGGGTTATCAATAAACTGAGAAAGTCGTTAATTTGCATGCACATTCTTTAACTTTATAAGAAAATTGTTTTATTAATTCCTAAAAATAATTTCAAATATATCCATAAATTACGAAAATTCATGATTGACTTCTCCCCGTTCTTATCAGAAATTGTCACATTAAGGAATCCCCTTCCCCAGTCACATAATTTTCACAATTTAACATCTAGACATTATTCATTTAAGTTTTTCATTGGCAGTTCAGTTTTCACGTTAAATACTTAGATTGATTGATTGATTGATTGATTGAATGGCTTTTAGTTATGCCAAACGGCACTGATTATTCCGCCAATGTCACGTGGAGTGGAGAAGACACGATGCAGATTGATCAGTGCGGTTGAGATTACGCCGTCAAAATAAATTTTGAAAACAGTCGAAATAGTACGAATATCGTTGTTAGACCTCAACCTAAATACTTAGATTTATTAGATTCTGAAATGTGACGTTACGACATTTTGGACCCTTCACTCCTTGGCACAGAATATTAATCTTCATGAACACTATCACCATTGTTTGACGTCATATAAAGACGACCCCATATATGGCTGCGGGCTTAGGTATTTTTTAAAACATACCAATTATTATCAATGAAGCCGTAAGCTGGTTCGCCTTTGGTGGTATAAAAAGTATAATTAATAAAATATAAATTTATCTTATCATTCCTAAAACTTGTAACTTACAAACACTTAATTTTATCAATATGTATATTCTTGGTAAGCCGGTTTCATTTTTTAAATATATCCAATTACAGTATCGACGAACTTTTTTTACTATATTAATAATATTTTGTATTAAAATTATATTAGTGTTTCGACATATAAAAGCTTGCTTTCATTATTGGAATTAAAAGATCAGAAAAAACCTGAGTTAGTTTATTAAGATAGTGTAAATGATAGTTTAGTATGTCCAAAGTGTGTATAAGGACGCTAGAGCAAAGTGCCTTTCCCGTTAGAGTAAAAGAAGTGTTTTTTTTATGTCAGCGAGGGCAAAGGCATAAGAGTCTCAACTAATGTTAAGCAATTACCGCCGCTCATGAACATCTGCAGGGCCAAAGGGCATACGTTGCCGCCCTTGATGGAAACTTCCTTAGTTTTATCCTACTCGGTAATTTAAGTTAAATTTAAAATATTTATTAAGTCTTTCTAGGCTAGATCGTAATATCAATAAAGTGTTTAGATGGGCATCCATAAATTACGTAGGAAATGTGAT
Source organism: Hestina assimilis (assembly GCA_023373885.1). Taxonomy (NCBI): domain Eukaryota; kingdom Metazoa; phylum Arthropoda; class Insecta; order Lepidoptera; family Nymphalidae; genus Hestina; species Hestina assimilis. Next base: position 7,028,900 of record CM041747.1, on the reverse strand, counting down.
ATTTTGTGACAAGGAATGGAAAGGGTTCAAGTTTCGTGACTTCACATGTCAAAAAGCGAAATTTGAACTGTGAGAAAAGATGCTGGTTGCAAAGATTATGAGACGTAAGAATAGGGAGGCGGGTGTCTCACAAATGTGACCAGGTGTGACAAGAACGAGGGAGTGGTTAAAAGTCATGAAATTCATGTAAAGACTTTTATGAATGGCTCCTTACGTAATCAAAATAAATACTGGAATGTTTATGAAAATTAAATTAATGAATATTTTTCTTTATTGGAGATAATTATTAGGTAAATATAAAATATATTTATTTTTGGTTCGTGTTTACGTTTAGCATAACAAGTTATCCAAGGTTGAGTTGTATATTGTTACCACAATATGGAAGTATCCCTGTTGTTCTGTCTAGAATTCATCAAAACGGTTTAATTTACATTTTTATTATAACTAAAAGGTTAACTTCGCTTCATGTTATAATATATTAATGCAATAAGATAAGACACCAATTTCACTACATTGAAAGACATACAAAGAAAAACAATTTTAATTACGATAAATATATATGTATTTAAAATCTTAAATAGAAATATTGTTTATCAATTTTATTTAAAATAAAAAAGCAATAAAAATTTGACATAAAAACTTTACACAAAAAACGCTTTCGGTATTTTATAATTATTAATAAGTGATAATTATTAACATCCGTCTTATACCTAATTAAATAACAACAACGAATTTCAATTCGATCGAATTCTCCTAAATTTAAAACTGCGCAAAAACATTTTTTTATTTTTTAGATATCAAGAGGTATGAGGGTCAAGAGTTTGTGTGGTAGAATATGCGGTTTGGTCGCCATTTTGAAAATGGGGTGCAAATTTTTCACGCCCAATATGCAGGCGCACAGGAATTTGGTAGCATTTTTTTTGCAAATAAATCCTCTACAACATTAATCCTATATTTTTGTGTCGTAGAACTAAAAATAACAAATTTATAAACATAAAAGAAACAAATTTCTGTTAGCCGTTATACCTTTTTTCAGATCATTTACTCACAAGCTGTACAATATTTATTGTTGATTTACTCCTTTTAACAAATCATAGTATCATATCATATATTCGAGCAGTGGGTTCGGCGCACCGATCTGACTTCACCTCCCAACAATCTAAAAGTGATCCAACTCGATCCAACCACAATTTCACAATATGTCTTATTCCCGTAAAACAACATAACTTTTGTTTCTTTTGTCATTCCCACTGACAGCGTTCAGATGGTGTCTCGATCCCACTAGAGGTTTCGCTCTACTCGATATGGCCAGGATTATAACAACTTAATAAAAACTTAAACAATATTAAAAGGTGATAACAACTCAAATTAAATTAATTTATGATTTAAAATAAACAAATATCAGTAAAATTATTAAAGAAAAGCTCGTTTAGTATCCAACTCCGACATATATTTATATACAAGAATTGCTTGGTATAGATAGATAGAAAGCAAAAGTAATAGTTTTCTTACTAATAATCATTAAGGCATAAAAATGCATTTAGAGTCTGCATAATATGATATACAATTTTTAGCCCCTTCCTACAACTATTTACAAGTAGAACGTGTGAAGTAATAAGCCATTACACTAATTAAGCAATGTCGAGTTCGCAGGTATTCCTCGAGGCACTCGCGTAGGCAGACTGTAATTAACGCAATTGTAGTACGCCTTGTAAAACCCGTAAATTATTTTGAAATACTACTCATTCTTTTAATATAGCTTTTGTATGAGAAGGAAAGGATAATTTCGTGAAATATCTTTCTTCTTTTGTATTATTTTCATTTGTTTCATAAAGGAATATAATTATAATGAATAATTATAAAATATAAAATAACTAAAAATCTAGTACGATTTAAGACAATCGAAGTCTAAATTAAAACAAAAATATATACATTGACAATAGTTATAAAAAAAATCGGTGCCCTGAAGTCAGGTGTTTCCTTTAATAAACCACAAAAATATTTGCTAATATCTTTAATAAACAGACACATTTCTGCTGCTGTTTCATAATATATACAGCCGGGCTCGGCAGACGTTGTCCTGTCCCAAAAAAAATTTGGGAGCCGATAACCTACTGGGTCTAATCCAAACCATTCTCCAATGCACTGGAGCACACCCAAACTATTCGTCTTAGTCGGTTCAGCCGTTTATGAGTTCAGTTACATACACACAGATTGAAGAATTATATAACATTATATTCAATATATTTTTTTAATTTTTTATATTATTATTATTTATTTGCAGTTGGAATTGTAATTGGGTCACTGTATGATAGATCTGATTAGACAGATAGGTAAGGCTGGTATAGGGGTTTCGACAAGAAACCCACGAATCCAAAAAAAAACAAATGATTCTTTACATTTCTGTTTGAAAGAGAGATATATTTACTATTGAACGGAGGGGGTTCAGACACAGTTAATTGAGCTAAAGTTTACCACAACATATATATTGTTTATGGTTTGTGAATTAATTGGAAACAGTCCAACAAGATAGCATATGGCGAGATTCCAATCAGATATATATATAATAATAAACTAAATGATAAAACAATTTAGCATGTATCTCGATATACATCATCCGGAATGCATCGACGACCTTCAATTTGACACGCTGAGCAGACAGTATCGCATTTTGATTGCTATCAATGCATTTGTAGGCTTCTGCCAGTGCAATCGGAACCTACCGATGCAAGTTTAGTGGACAACGAACATAAGAAGACTTTAATCTTAATTGTATAAAGGATTGTCTAAGAGTGCAGTCCGTTACACGGAAGTGAAATCCAATCCTAACTACTAGAAATACGAATCTTCGTTGTTCTTAGTAATTAAGATTGCACTCAAAAGTCAGTACGTATAACAGTCAAACACATAGACATGTGTTTCTATTACGTAGGTATTTACGCGTAGGTACGTATCTAAAGGTCACTTCACTTTAAGGTCGGTACGTTGCTACTAAAATCAAAAGGTTTAAATGTAGATTATACATGTAGAAGACAAGACAGGCACTCTTTCTAGCTTTGTAGGAATAGCAATAATTACTCTACCTCTCGATATTATTGTGGTTACGAAATTCCTATAAGCGTTGGAATGCAGACCGGGTATCACATGTGTTTTATAAACATTATTAATATATAATATATATTGTTTTCAATGACTACTAACAAAAGTATTATATTTTTGATTAAGTAAATCAAAGATCTACATATAAATTTAGAAGTAGGTTAAAATAAAATTTCTAAGACCCAGATTTCCTTTACGTTACGTCTCTGACGAAGACAGACATAAGTGGGCTGGGAAAGACGGGCAAACTATTACTGGTATAAAATAGCTGTACATTAGGTGTACACCTGACAGGATGAGTGGAAAATAGCTTCGGAATCGTTGTTTCTTGCCGGCATTTCTTAGCGAATGTTAAACTCGGCTAAAATAAATTGCTCGTACCGTTTTTTTAAATCTTGGAAATAGAGGGACATCTGTCAATTGTTGGATACATTTTATCCCGTGTTTCATTGAAACCGGGGAACGTAATCCTGTCAGCTATTCCCGACGGTCGTTGATCTAATTGAGCATTTGAGCGGTGCGTGCGTGCTAATGGGCTAATTACGTACATGAGGAGAGAATTGGTGAGTAACGCAGGACGCGAGCGGCCGTGGGTGGCAGACGGCATGGCACCGCGACCATAGTCCGTTGTTGAATATCAACCGATACTGTACTTTTTCATTTGTTGTTAACATTGTTAATAAAAACTTTTTTTTTCACAGTTTTCCCTTCTAAAATAGATATTTGAAAATCTTATTGGACGAATGGTCACATCAATCGATCTTTGAAATTCATTCTATCATAATGTTAAAGTAATTATAGTTATAACAATGACACTGATAAAACAAAAATAGGTAAGTAATTTGTAAAAATAAAGTCAATAATAGATACTAATTACTAACTTGTCCTTCTATATCATAATTTTTCTTATTTTATTTATTATTCTATATCATCATCATTCTTACTAATTTCCTTAACAGCGTCACCGGGTAGGCGGTCGAGTAGTGAAACGCGAAAAAGGGAAAGCCCTGACGGAGGCCCTTAATAATGTTTGACGTACTTAAAAGTATTTTATTAATAGATTATTCTAACAAGATTATTATGTACTCAATTTAGTAGATATATGGAAAAAAAAAACTAAAAATTCGGCACCATATGCTGCCAAATGGAAACCAAATGTTACGAGTCGCTGATTTCGTGCTACTAAAACGTAAAATCGCCAATCTTAGTTATCATAAAATTAATCAGACGGTAATTTAAGACACATTAGATAGTAGATTAGACTTGTGGCTCGTTCGCCTTTGACAGGTTGCAAAGGTTAAATGTTATTATAAAACTGGTTATATGAAGCTTATGGTAAACTAGGCATACGCTGATTATGAGATGAATTTGATTGAGAACTAGTATTGAAGAATATTAAACGAAAAACACAATTAAGAAGCTCTAATAGAGTTAGTTTAATAATGTACAAAATCATTAATATAAAAAAATACATGTGTATTCTGTTTAATTTATCTACGATATAAAATAACATTATACCATCATTAAGTACATGTAATCATCTTTGACGATGACGCAGCAGATATTCAGAGATATAAGTAACCAAAATTCTATAACCTCAAGAAAAACTGGTATAAAATTCCGAGCGACTTCTAACTTTCGCTGCCAGCATATAACGGAACGCGAGAGACACGCGCCAAAAAAATATATAAAAAAACAAGAACAACAGTTCTTTATATGCGCGTAACGGCTCCGGTAGCTGGCTAAGAACGATAAGCCATCTCAGTAATTTTAATTTAATGGAGGCTGCTTTATGACAACTTAGCATGGTTTTATTCAGCACTAGCGCCGTACGTCGGTGTTTTATTATTGAATTGAATCTTGTAATGTTTTTTTTGTTAAAATTAAAAAGTTGATACAGAATGTTGAATGAAAATGAGTATTATAATTAGTCGTTATCGAAATGTTTTTGAATAACAATATTAGCTCCTTGTAACTTATGAGTAGTGAACTAAAATATATAGAATACAGATTAGTTGAAATGACCCCGTGGAGAGAAAACGTAGACCTTAACCAGTGACCTTTCGTGTTTCTAATTTGCCTGATACTTTTTCGGTGAGGGAAAACAACGTGAGGAATTGCTTCAAGAAGGTTTCTCATAGATAGAGCACGGAAGTGATTTTTTTTATCACACGACGGTGGCAAATAAGCGCACGGCTTGCCTGATGCTGAGCAATCACCGCAGCCTGAGGACACTTGCAGCCTTTGACCCTTTAAATCTTCTTCAACACTCGTTTGAAGAACCCCATACGTTACCCCAAAAGTTAAAGAAAACTGTAATCAAATAACGTCCCTAATACTGTATAGAGTGCAGTCAGTAAAGCTTCAGAGACCGTGGTACATGATGTTTGTATGTGATGTACAGGAAACCTACAAATTTGCTTGTTCTATGAGCTATAAAAAAGATTCATGGCAACTATGTGATACTACTGTGAGCTATGTGATCATGGGTCTACAAACAACCGAGTACCGAGCAGATCAAGCACTTGTCAAGGACGTGGTTTAACTTTTTTTAAACAAAAATTGTGATAAATTGTATGAAAATTAAGAAACCGAGACATTAATTTGAGCCCTGTATTTACACATATATTACTAGCTGTAGCGCTTAAACTGATGTGTATGACCATTATTTTGTATTTAATGAGCATGATAAATAAACTGCGCATATTTAAATGACTAAGCCAAAAAATATTCTCTTTTCGGTCAAAATTAACGATCCGTCAAAAAAGCTATATTTTTATTGTATGTTATGTTTTTATATTTTACTTAATTTTAATAAAACATTGAATGGAAATAATAAAATAACAGAAACAAATAAACAGTTTTAGAAATAAAAAAATTAAAAAATCATAATAAAAGTGTAGGTACATTTTTTTTAAAGTCTATAGGCATAGAAAATAATTGCCAAAAACCGTAAGTGTGATAACAACTACACATTAAGCTTTTTGACACGTCGCTTATGCCAATAAAACTAATCATTCGCTATCGAAATTCGAAATCAAATATTTAAATCACTCAAAATATTTATTGAAAAAAAAACAGCTATTTGTTTTTACGTCTATTTATAATCAAGTAAAGTTTTTGCTACTATGTCTGTTGGATTCTATTCGTATATCTATAATTGATTTTGAAATTAATTGGCTAATCAATTTTATATGCATAATGCTAATTACGAATGTAAATAGGAGATATATAGGTTTTTTTTTCATAAAAGTCTTCGTTTACGTTAAACCATCTGTAATGGATGCGTGATTTAACACGAATCAAAATAAATTGTCTCGCCACCTGTTCGATGCATTCTATCATTGTTAACGTACATTCATCGCTGAAACACGCAAATCGTACGTAAGAAATGCATTTTTCTTCTCTACAATATTTACTTTTATAGCACCATTTTAATTGTTCTATCTTTCGTTTTTACACGTGGATATCGCACAGGAAACGAGATTAAAAACAATTACGTTCAATCATCTGGTGAACGTGAAAATGTTTACAACAAAGGTATTAATATAAACGGAAATACTTTTTAGTTTTTTGTGTTAAAATAACTTTCGTTCCTTATCTTATACTGATAGTGCGGTGGCTTGTGACTAATCGTTTCATAAAACGAACTGTACACATGACGCTACCAGTTCAGTTCAAAGGATCATTAGTAATCTATAAAATCTGTTTAAAATAATACTTTATACAATTTTAATCCTAGTTAATTATAATTAGGCGCTTTTTGTACCCTGTAGTTACCTTCTCTTGTAAGAGGCCGGCTATATATTATTATTTAAGAAACAATATCTCGGGGTTGGCAAGGCGTTAGTAACATCTACTAGTGTTGCAAGTGTTGATAGGTATGCTACTATATGTACTTACCATCAGGTGGGTCGAATGCTTTCTTGCTAACTTCTCACATAAAAAGAGTCTTGTGTTTTTTGTTTTTAAAAAATTTATTAGGAACGGATTTTTCAAGATATTAATAATATTCCTTTTGCTCTCTAAATAAGTTAGTAGCTTGCGTTATAGAGAATGTTATAGAGAATAGCTGAAAGGGGTCAGGATCGAACTCGCAACTCTCGTGTTACCGGAATTAGTTCTTCTATTGTAGAGCTATTGAGGCTTTTCTTGTACGTTTATCAAAATAAGTGATTAATCAAAATATATATTGCACTGTTTTATATAACATATCGATGTCAATTACGTATATGTATTTTTAATACATTCGATGGTATTTTTTATTGTATTTATATTTGTGAATTTGAACGTAGTTACGTTTTTAACCATACGGCATATTCAGTTATAGTAATAAGAATATTGTTACTCTTTTATCAATATATTCTCACGTGAAAATTCAAAACACAATTGAAAAACTATATTTTAAAAGAAAACCTTAAAAACTTTAATACAATTAAAACAATTAGTATGGTAATCTTTAAAAGCATTATAGAAAACTAATTGTAACTTTGAAAGACCGTTAATCCCTAAGTTCATGTTAGGCACTCCTATTGTAATGTAAATCCATTTATTGTATTGCTCACGAAGAAAAGACGCTGGACAGTAGCAAGGAGTCTAATATCTCACGAAATTTCCCTTGATGGGGTTAGTTCCTTATCTTATATAACGGTGGGGCGGTCTTCTCGGAAAATCAAGTGTCAAGTCACAGTTGTCGACACCCTATCCCCACTCTTGGTGATGAGTCGGGGCCGCATAGTCTAGCCCACTTATAATTACGACTATTTACTTAAATACAGCTCAGTTATTCTGAGACGGGTCTTATGTGACATAAATACGTTAGCGGACGCTGAGTGACATATTGTGATCGGTTTTTGTTGTGCGTCGGATTTTTTGGGAGCGCGTTTTTTAGTTATTCGGTAAGAATTGTTTACTTTATTACGTATTTCTATTTTAATTTAATAATAAATATATTAGTAGAAAATATTAATGTTCTAAAATAAGCAAAATTGTTTTTTAAATAAAAAAAATCTAGCATTTCTTTACTGTTACTAAATACTGTGTTTTGTTAATTTTTCACTCAAAAGTTACCAAGTATCAAATTTAGTAAGTAGAAAATTTAAAAAACTATTAAGAAAAGAAGAAGAAGAAGGTACATCATAGTTTTATTAGCGTAAATTATTTAAGTAAAATTAGTTAAAAAAAATTCAGCTATAACAAAATTGCAGAGTTGTTAGGGGAAGCAATACTTTGATTTATCTTGACACTTAATTAAAGTTTATAGATTTTTTACCAATTTTAAATCTTTAATTGTTGCTTCAATTAATAAATTTCTGTAATCGTTTTTATAAAATGTAATATATAATACTAATAGCACCGGTCAATCGAACCAAAAATAAAGATCATTTATAAACATTCGCTGAGTGTAGCGCAAGCATAATATACGTTTACAACTGATATTAATGAATGTGAAATTGATAAAGTAGAAAGTGGCCTTGCAATAAAATCTTATCAATTTCTCGACTTATTTCCGTTATCCATCCAGCTTTTTATTTTTAAATGAATTTTTGGAGGTGAGGTCAGTTAGAGGAGGTTCTGTTTGCTAGTGAGGTCGTCGGGCAAAGGTTGAAGGGTAGGGTGCTGTGGTAGTGGGTGCGGCGGTTGCCGTGGGTGCGGGGGGGCGGTGGGGCGGGGCGGGGCCGAGCCCAGCCTGCCTCGGCGACGCCGCCGCGTCTGGAGCGGCCTCTCATTCCAGCCGCGAGCCCGGCGCCGCGAGCACGTCATGCGCGCACACATCGTCCCGTCCGTCGAACACGCACGCCGCGCGCGCCGCCGCTCCCGCGCGCCAACACGCGCCAGTGATGTTACCCGCCCGCTCTGTTGTTATGTGCCAACGGTTCGATCGTGAACGAGTGCGGTTTCATTTGTTCCCGAAGCGTTGACTGTACGCGTTTTTCACTCGCGGTGATATCACGGATTGCGGATTTTGTGTAACTATCGACGTTGGATGCGTTAAAATTTCGGGTGAGTGAGAGAGCCGAGCGGTCGTGCGCCTGCGGCTGGTTTGACCGCATTATTTTCGAAATACGTACGCCATGATCCGGTCGATCGTGCTAGAGCGATCAAAACACTATAAAAACAAAATACGTATTCGATACTATCTAATCAATTATATGTTGTTAACATTTTAAGCTTGCTAGTTAAGAAAAATGATATGAAATATTGAGTGATGAATATTATGTATACAATTATTAAACAATATAATATATAATACGAGAACCTATTTCACAATAAAATTTCTAAATATAATATGTAAGAGATGAAAGTAAAAATCACTCATATCGAACACTGTCCCATGTGTGCGACTCGTTGAAGTCTTTTACTTAAGTAATAGAGCTTTACATTTTAGTTTCGATAAAAAAAAATACATGAGATACGAGAACTTATTATATAAATACATAAGTAATCTTTATTACATTAACACTTTAAATTTTCAATTTAGAATTAATATGTATTAAGCGGCAAATACAACAAACTCTATAATATTTTTGAGATATTGCGTTTTAAAGTTTTCTTTATATAACTCACGCAAAAAATACACGAGTATCAGCTGACTCTAGTAAAATTCGTTTCTTCGATAAAAAAAATTGATTAGCATTTTCCTAGACATTATTACGAATACAAATTGATGAATTAATACAAATATAACAGCCTCTATCGTAAGCATCTGCTTAGGAACGGAGAGGTCGAGAGATTTAAAAGTGAGAGACGAAAACATTTGATAAGATACATTTGACATATTCTATTCCTTAGATAATATATTCAAATATAAATGATACACGTTCAATGTGACATAAATACAAAAAAAGTATTGTTCCGTTTCTATAATTATCATAAAAATAGCTTAAAAATCGTATATACGTAATCATGTACAAAGTTTCAAACATATTGCTTAAGTGCGGTAGAGTTTGTCTGGGGATTTAAATGAATAATTAACTCAAGAATCCAGTTAATTATATATCAAAATGTACTAACTATAATACTAAATAAATTGATATTATTATCGCAGAATTCGTAAAGAGATAATGTCTGTCACACGAACAAGCGTCTTGTTAGTAAATAAACAAATTATGCACGATGGCGTAGGTATTAAAGGTTACGCTATGCTAAATGCCTACTTGTACAGCTTCGTTGTTTTGATTGTATACAATTTACATACGAATTACTTGGATATTTTATCATTGGTTTTATCTATTGCATCTGCATATCATAAAGTTAAATATTTAATATCTTTGAACGCCATCAATTCGTCGTTTTGAGTTGGGCCCATGGCTCCGCTCTCTTGGTTTTCAGAATTATTGTTTACATCCCTAATTCGAATTCTATAATAAAGTATCGAAGAATACTTCTTATGATAGACAAAAATAAATAAATAAAGTTTTTGTAATTAATACCTTACAGTATCTGCTCATATTTTCATGAGCATTAAGTAAAAAGTACACTTTAATTTTATTATTCTTATATAGATTTATGCCAACAAAATAATACTTCAAGCTCAATAATATCATTGTAAATTTCGAATCTTAAAAGTCATGTTCTATATGTTTAATATGCAACATTGTATCGCACAATGGTTAAGAATTTATTAAATAAATTCGCAAAGGTATGATATATTACAATCACTTACAATTTACATAAAACCAGTAAACAGATGACAGTAAAAATGGGCAGTGATTTATTATTGAGCTCACCATTAAATGGAGCCTTTTGCACAACGCCGCGGGAAACCAAAATAAAATTATTATTTATTGAACTATTTTAAACGAGGCTGTCCTTTTTTAATACTAAGTAAAATTATTTATTAAAATTTAAATGTAGACATTATTACATAACAATAAACACTAATATTAATATAGTTTTACATTATACACATTAATTTAGTTTTAGGGACAAGAGTTGTTAAACTAGCATAATTCAATTTTAACTATTTTAATTTGTGTATATGTTTCGATATTTCTACGGCGATTTTGTACGGAAAACCTTGAAAAAGTATAGTTAATTAATAAATATTACAACTCATTAGGATAGTAAAATCTTGGGTCGGGGATCTGGAAATTCACACAATAACAAGCACAACTATCCAAATAGAAAGCCCTGTAAAACTAATACAACTGGTAATCAAAGTAATTTATACATTACTTTTATAAACATTACCTTCCTTCGGAAGTGGGGTAAAGAGAAATGTTTACGTCTAATAAGATGATAATGTTTTATTTCTAGCTTTTGACTTATAAGGAGTTGTTATGTCATAGTGTCGTTAAATAACCATATAAGGCTCGATCTACTAACGATTGCAAGACAAAAATACTAATGTATGATGTAACGCAATCGATTGTCATCGCTTTATCTTTATCAATGACTACTGAAAAATTATTAAATAAATTTAAATTTGTATCTTGTTTAATACAAAGATGATATTCTTTATTACATAGATATTTCAATAAAACAAATAATCGTAATAACTTAATTTATGAATAGAGTTATGGTTATTCAACATGCACTTGTAATAATAGTTGCGGACATTACAATGTGACGGTGCATTTATTAGGAATAGTGAGAAATGTGATAAGCCGACTACCGGTATATACAATGTTGACCTTTGTTAAATAACTGGTAATTTGAATAGTATACAGCCTATGGAAATTTTTAATAATTTTTATAGTTACTTGTGTGTATCATTAGAATTTCATTTCGATTTAAAATTTATAATTTCATGCTATTAATAATAGTATTTTTTCATCTTTGCAGGTGGGTCGAGGAGAATTATGCGTGGGGCGTGCGCGTGCGCGGTGGTGTGCGCGTTGGTGGCGCTTTGCGCGGCCGCGGGGTTGGACGAGGCGACGCGCGCCGCCGCCGAGAAGCAATTGCTGGCGCTGCTGGGTATGCCGCGCCGGCCGCCACCACGCCATCGGCCAGCTCCGCCGGTGCCCCGCGCCATGCGCTTGCTGTACGATGAGCGAGGCTCCTTTCCCGCCGCAGCCGCCAATACGGCGCGCTCTTTCTACCATACGCCCACCGATCTCGATGAACGCTTTCCCGGCGAGCATCGCTTCCGCCTTTATTTTAATATAAGCGGTGTGCCATCAGATGAAGTTGCGCGTGGCGCAGATATCACGTTCCAAAGGGCCGTCGGTACGACGGGTAAGCAGAGGCTGTTGCTTTACGATGTCGTTCGACCTGGCCGGCGAGGGCACAGTGAGCCCATTTTAAAGCTTTTAGACTCTATACCACTTCGGCCCGCCGAAGGCATCGTGACTGCAGATGCTTTAGGGGCCGCCCGAAGATGGCTTAAAGAGCCAAAACATAACCATGGACTTTTAGTGCGTGTCATAGAAGATAATGCGGAAAGTTCAAATGCAAAATTTCCGCACGTGCGTGTCCGTAGACGTGTTACGGAAGAAGAAGAGGATTGGCGAACAGTTCAGCCATTACTTATGCTCTATACAGAGGATGAAAGAGCGAGAGCAGCTAGAGAACGAGGTGAAACGCGATTAACGCGAAATAAGCGCGGTGCACAGCGAAGAGGTCATCGTGCCCATCACAGGCGCAAAGAAGCGCGTGAGATTTGCCAGCGCCGTCCACTTTTCGTTGACTTCGCTGACGTGGGCTGGAGTGACTGGATAGTAGCCCCGCACGGCTACGACGCGTACTACTGCCAAGGCGATTGTCCGTTCCCGCTCGCGGATCATTTAAACGGTACAAATCATGCAATCGTTCAGACTCTTGTTAACTCAGTGAACCCCGCAGCAGTGCCGAAGGCGTGCTGTGTTCCCACACAACTCTCCTCTATATCAATGTTATATATGGACGAAATGAACAATGTGGTGCTTAAAAATTATCAGGACATGATGGTAGTTGGTTGTGGTTGCCGATGACGAAGGCGCGGCGGCCTCGCGCGGACACAGTGATAAATCGTGGACCCGGTGTATATATAGTTGTGGCCTCGATAATTGTAAATAATCATTTGTATATATACTCGTGTAGTTATTATTTTATTGAAAGGATACTGATCTAATAAAAGAATTAAATATTAGGTATGAATTATTATTTATAGTCATCCATTAGTATTTAAAGTAGTAGATACTAGAACATTTAACGAAAAAAATATTTTTTATTTATTCTATATTTCGATATTTATTAAAATGGATTCTGTAGTTGAATAGTTGTAGGTACATTAATGCACTACAAAAACTTTGAAAAAATTATTCTTTATATGAAATAAGTTACACCAAAAGTTTACCATTTAAGTCTAAGGAGAGACTTTGCTTCTTTATGCGTATTCTACCGCTTGTACAATGGGATGTGTTCCGAAGAATTGTTTGATATGATGCCTACAGCAACTTTCCACCACCGCACCGCTCGCCATCGGCAGGGTATTCATCCACACACACTGGAACCCATAAAATCACGAACAGTGCGGTTCCAAAGGAATTTCCTTCCGCGAACCCTCCGGCTGTGGAATGAGCTCCCTGCTGAGGTTTTCCCAACACGCTACAGTATGGGTTTCTTCAAGGGAAGGTTGAAAAAGTTTTTAAGGGGCCGACCCCTTAAACACGCATGCGATACCTCTGGGGTTGCAGGCGTCCATAGGCTACGATGACCGCTTACCATCAGGCGGGCCGTACGCTTGTTTGCCACCATCGTGGTATTAAAAAAAAAAAAAAAATTTAACAGACACGACAGTGGTCTAATTTTGTCTGGTTAAAATTATGAGTTATTAAAATTTTAATTATTTAAAGTTATATTAGCGTAGGTACTTATGTAGATAATAATAATAATAATAATATCTTTATTTCTTCAAACTTAATCTACGATACATTTCATGGGTTTAAGAACCTCTTTTAAGTAGATTTTATTTTAATGTCCAGAAGGTTAATATAAAAATATGGTACTTGAGTGCTACGTACTCTATTATAGTATTGAAGTCGTAGGTCGCCATAACATTCTGAAAATGACGTTATCAATAGCCTTTTCATTCAAAACAGAAAAGCTTTGAGGCCTTGAATATGTAGCCAAAATATTTGGAGATAGACAAAACAAATTTATAAGGCACACCATTTACCTTCGGCTTCATCCATATGGAATAAGATTTACTTCACCAATTGATGCATATCACAGTGGGGTGATAATTATGTGATTTCTAACTTGAAATGTAACCAAATTGTAAGGTCTTTTTATATAGGTTATTTTGATATGAATTTATTAGAAATAGGAATTCACCTTTTACTGCTTTATTTAGGTATAAAATGTCATGATAATAAATATTTATTAAGTTTTCATTATCGTTTTATACTTTTAACCCATTCGATTCAGATTCAAGAGAAAAACCATTGTGAATGTTAACTGGTTATACATATGTAATAATAATTAATCGTTTCATCAAAATTGTTTAAATTTGCGTGATGCTCAAACAAAAAACAAAATATGAACAAAATCCAATAAATAATCTGATTTGAAGGTATAATCTTAGCATGAAAATAAAATAGAGTTTGTTTCGCCGGTTCTTCTTGAATTAATTAATTAATTTAAATTTAGAGCCGGTGATAGAATCTGACTTTCAACTAATAAGTGTAATGCTTTTTACGTTGAATAAAAATAAAATTCTGTATGCTAGTCTTAATAAAATATTTTTATTCCTTTGAATTTTTACTTCAATGTAACTATTTTATATATAATACTTAATATATCCATCTTATATACCTACATTTATTTCAAAAATAGTATTTTTGTATATGAGTTCGCTGATAACATTTGATGTCAAACCGATTTTGGTAAAAATTTTGCATGCATAATTATAGTCCCGGATTTAACAATTCTATATTCGCTTTTTAATCTCGATAGGTATATCTTCGCGCTCTACGCACATATAAATTTCTAAAGATTTATTTAAGTTTCTTAAAAATGAACTTAGAAATGAATCTTGTGTATTTTGTTTACAATTTTATATCAATATCAATTGTATTAACTAAACCTTCATTTTATAATTTAATCAATTACGTAGTGCTATATTAAAACCTCAAAACTATATACAAAATAAGCGATTGACTATATATCTAAGCATTATCTACAGTATTTCAAATAAATTTAAACGATAACGCGTCTTATAACACGAGTAACAGAGTTTTTACAGAATTCTAAATTTATAACGACAAAATGTGTTATTTTTTTATTAAATTCTATTTGAGAAGACTTTCAGGAATTTTGAATTAAAACTAAAGAATAATGCTAACTAAAGAATAATAAACTAAATTATCAATTTTTAGTTTCGATTTTAACCGATTTTTTATTATTGTTCCTCATGAAAATGATGATGCATGTTTTTATTTAATATATTAATTCTCTTATACCAATCGTACTAGCCCTTTCGTTCCAAAACATTTGCTCTCAAGCGGTCTGGTATTAAAATGGTAATCACCCAATTAAATTCAACTCTGCAATTTGTCATAAACAAACCACTAAGACTAATATTAATTATTAAAATAACTGAACTATGTAACAAAGTGTTAACAATTATTACATGTCAGTTGCTTAAGAAAACTATTAAATACTAGCTCTTTGCTCACGAACACGCCCGCTTGAATGCAATTTTTACTGAACCATCTTTATTGAATATGACTACCGTTGTGGTGTGCTTGTAGTTAGCCTGCTTTGAGTTTGTCGATTCCCGCTTGGAGCAGATTTTTGTTATAAATATCTGTTTCGGTCTGGGCGTTTATTCCTGTGGGTATTCACAATGCCTCGGAGAGCACGATAAGCTGTCGGTCCCGGGTGCTATCATAACATCTGATAGTAATCGTTAACTCTTGATAGGTTATTTGTTCTTATCTAATAAGTTATTGGTTCGCCTTGGATCACTCCTACTGACAAGGTCAGATGGCAATCGCTCTGTGTAAAAAACAAAAACTAGTAATATAACATAATCGTGATAAGAGATTGATAAGAGTAAAAGCAGACCCTGGGGAAATACCACGAATAATACTAGGAGGAAGAAGAAAGTCTTCATTGAAATAGAAATATGTATATTGTTCCCGACACAAATTTTGATCCCCTATTTCACCCTCTTCAAGTTTTTGCTCGCGTCGAAAATTCCTCAAAATCGGTTCAGCAGATAACACGTGAAAACATAAAATGGCCCACCTGATGGTAAGTGGTTGTCGCAGCCTATGAGCGCTTACAGCACCATTCGTTTGTCACTCACGCGTTGCTAACCTGGAGGTATTGATGCTTCAATCTCTTTTGCCTAGTAATTTCACTGGCTACAGTGTCATTTAAACCGAACACAGTAATGAAAAAAAACGCTGCGGTAGTACCTACCTAGCCGGCCTCTTGTAATAAAAGGCCTAGGAATAATAGGGTTTAGCTTGTTTAAAACTTGCATAGGTTCAAGATGAGCACTCTCAAATATGTTGATTCCAGAATGTGCTTTCTGCACGTAATAAAATATAAATTATATTCCATTCGCGACATTTACTGCCAAAAAATGTTCTATATTCAATTTCGTGAAAATTGGTTTAGCCTTTCAATTGTGAAAAGATAATGGAGAAACTTACGTATTAAAAAGAGTTTAAAAGTAGTGTTCAGTTTGTGTGTTTAGTTGTATGTATTTTGGTAAGTCTCTTGCTTTACGGTGACGGTAAAGTTCATTAGGAAACCTTCATGCTGCAAGAAATTCTCAGTACCATATTGAGGTGGAAAAAGTTCAAAACCCTTCTCCATAATATATATAAAATTAGAATAATGACTTCATAACAAATTATATACATTAAAGCTTAAACGAATTACTATTTTTAAAGATCCCTTCATCCTAACAGTAACAAGAAAGTTGCAAATTTTATAAATAAAGAACTTAAACATAACGTAAGCCAAGTTGACCGACAAATATAAATTACTTGTCCGTTTAGTAAAAATTTCACGCAAAGGCTTATAAAGTCGTCGACAAAGAATGCTTAAGATAATATTTAAAGTGAATTCCATTTAGAGTGTGGCAGGTCTCCAAATTTCAAATATTTCGTCACAAGGCGACGATATATCATGTTTTTGCTCAGACGCAGGAATGCCCGCCTGTATAATTTGGCCGGCCACCCGGCAACTCCGCGTCTGCCGCGCTCGCCGCCCTACGTCTATATTATCAGTAGATAAATTTAAGCTTTGTCTTTGCCTCGTATTTCGTCCTCTCGAGGTATTGCTTTTGTTTTTTTTTCTGCCATGGACGCCAACAAAAAACTGAGTGGAGGCGAACGAAGTGGGTATAATTTATTTTATAGTCGGCTCGCTCGTAACTCGATGGTGGACGGCTGGACGCCGATTTATTCCCTTCTCGACGTAATTAACGTAAATGGATTGGCCAGAGTCGGTACCTCTGAGTGCTTAAGCGCCTGCTTCTACTTCAAAAACTGTTTTCTTTATCCATTACACTTTTATGTCGACTAAGCAAAGGCTTCGTTGATTTCGTAGCGTAGTAATCCGATGTAATCCAATTAACCTTATTTTTTCGAAACCGCAATACGTATAAGATACCAGAAGAACGAGAATCGTTTGTGATTACAGACTCGATTTTCAAGGAGCGCGGCGACTTATCCCTGAGGGAATTATAATTGTTTTGCATTCTTGCACGGGTATAAAAACAAAAGGGCGAGGTACTGGCCCCCCGCGCTGTTGGTCTTACAGACCAGACCAAAGTCTGACGACTCGCATTCCCTCGAGACAAAAAGCTACAAATGAAACGGAGCTTACCTACTCAAAATCAAATATCTTTCTTTGAAGTCCGCTAGCTATAGCCTGATATTTTATTCTGTCACAACAATGTTGCGCAAATTAATAAACGTATATGTAATAAAACTGAAAAGTGTGCCGCGATTCATTTAAGAGGTATTTAAAATTTATGATTTATTTTTTAACTTTACCATCGCCTACGCCATCGTTATCAAGTTTATTTTGTGTTTATAAAATAAATAGTTTCAATGTTTACTTAATTTATTTAAAATTTTAAAACGAAAAAAGAATAAGTGTGAAAATTTAACACAGGGCTATTATCGCTCTCAACTTATAAGTCTTAATCTAAAAATATGATGAAGTGTGGGTGAAAGGTGTCGATTTGATGAAGTCTATTAAAATCTCGAAGAAAAGGTGTCGATATCTGATAGTGTTATTGATTGGTTGATAAGCCAACGTGTGTAATGCATAATTAGGTGTCACTCGCATATTATGTGTAGCGTGAGGTAGGGAGACGACACGGGGCCATCGAACTCGCGCCTCTTCTCAAAATATTCCAAGTATGCACAAATTAAACTGGTTTTTCCTTGCATTACTTTATTACCTTTACCTAAATATTGATTTGTAAACTGAGGTTGTATATGAACCAGTCTAAGCTATGTTACGGCTCAATCCTTTAAGTATTTACTGGACGTGTTTCACGTATTATCTTATAAATATGCTACAGAGAAGTTCGCAGCTTTGTAAGGAAAGTTGTGTAACTATAAATAGTCTAGCTATCTAGTGCCGTTTCTTGTGTTGAGTGAGCGTTAAATCTTTTATCCTCTTAGAATAGCTAAGCAGGTTAGTTATCATAAATTTATAATTCATTGAACATTTTTTTCTCCTTTTTAAAATAATTTTAATGTGAACTGAAGAAACTGTACAATATATTCTTTTATCTTTCGTCTGTTTTAATTAACATGATAATATATATGTATATGAGGTCACCTGTGTCACCCTGTGTAATTTAATATGAATGTATTTAATTAATATTCCAAAATATTAATTATAATTTGAAATCTTAACATACGGCATAATGATTATGGCAAAGCCATATATTTTAATTCGCTAAATGACCGTGAGCCGAGATCGAAACACGCTTTTTCTTGTAACTTGTGAAACCTAATATTTCTCATAATAGACACGACCAATAATGTATTTAATTTAGTAATTTATTCTGATACAACTATTTTTAATAATAATTGTTGATATCATCTTTATTAAATTTTATATAAACTTGTTTGACATTAAGTCTTAAATTGTAACTTGTATTTTGTGTATCAGGTTTTCTTTTGTGGTAGGTACTTCAGGTTTCAATAAACTATATCGTCAACCTTGTAATTATATGTAATTTGCGAATGGGCAATTGGGCATTGGGCATTATAATGAAAATTATTCATTAGCTGGTATATAAAGTACATAATTGACCGGCAAATATTTACGATATATGAAACTTTGGTAAAATTGTTCGGCCGTCGCGTGCCACGATCGCAAGCCACGTGCTTGTGTCGTACGCACCTTAACAACAATCTACTTTCACCGTAAGGGCGTCGTCACATAAGGTAATTGGTTAGGCCTATCAGCGGAAAATTTCTATAACCGCTATCACTCAAATCACCGAACACCACAAACTTGATCTAAGATGAGTTATCTAATTCATAGCTGTTTCGTTTGTTTATTTATTCAATATCGGCTATTCATTAACATACATGATTATATTCGCACGATACGATATTGTGAGTTTTTAAATTTAAAATATAATTTTTTTTTTTTTAATTTCGCAAATTATAATTTAGTTTATTTATTGTCAGTAAATTTTTAGAGAGAACGAACTTTTCACTTGCTTCACCGTGATAAGATAAATAGAAATGTTATGATAGAGGTATTTAATGCGACTTGTCTGTCACGTGTCTGTGTGTGTTGGCCGTATAACGGTGACATATTTAACAGGCTGGCGACTCCGCGCTCGGATGCGCGTTCCACTATACGAAGATCTTCGCGCTATTTACTGGACAACTGACAACGAACAATTTAACACTGTAGATCACAGAAACAATGTTAAATTTGTTGACATATAATTCAGATTGGTTGACTTTTTAAACTACTTCAAAAAATCGTCGTTTGTATTTTTTTCAATTTTGCTACCACGATTTTTATTTTGTTTCAAAGCCACTTGCAGGTTTATCTGACACAATTTTTTTGATTATCAAATCAAATAATAAAGAGATGTAGAATGAATAACCTCGAAATATAAAAGCAAATACCAAACCCAGGATCAATGAATCTCTAATCCTTTGTACTTTATCGTCTATACATATAAAGGAAGAAGACCTGATCGACATATCAACACCCAGCCTAAACCTGCAAAGCTGAATATTTCACAGATTCAGGTTCATGTTTTTAAAACGTTAACGAGCACTAAGAACAGATTTTTCGAAATTCAACCATTCAGGGGTTAAAAAGGGTTTTTAAATCTAGAAGCATGAAACTTTGTGTTTTCGTGAACAATTGAAGATAAAGAAACGCGTGTTTTAACATTTTCTAAAATTCCACCCCTGAAGAGGATTTCTATTTGAATGAAGGGTTCAAAGTATTTAAATCGTTATTCACGCAGGCGAAGCCTCTGGCAGAAAGCTAGTTTTCCATAACTACAACATAACAAATCAAATTCTTCTTTGTCAGTACTATTCTATTCTTCAGTATTTTTGGACTGAAGCAAAAACCTTAAATCAATTTTCTTTTGGTTTTTATTATCTGTTTGTTTTACAGGCTTGTGTTACACATTAAGATTTATATAACCATTATTATGTAACAAAACATATGACGCATTTTATTAGCTTCCTTCCTATTAAAATACAAAATTATATGAAATGACAACTTATTATGAATAATGAGCGAATAATAATAGGCTGCCAAATAAGGAAAACTGTCGTATTTACAATTTTTTGAACACTTTATAATATACAAACTTGATTACTATTATTAATTGTTAATAAATGTTTTTATATTGTATTGGAATGTAGCCTAAGCTCTTTAAAGCTCACTAAGCTGAGTTCGTAGTGCGTTCTTGTTATTCAGGTATTTTTGCCCTACACAGATAAAAACCAGTTTTTTTTTTTTTTACGATTTTCGATCTTTTGATATAATATTTACAAAATAATATCTAATTACAAACTTAAAAAAATAATCTCCGCAAATTTCCAGACGATGATTTAAGCCTCGTAGGTGGCCATTAGGATGGAATTAAATCTAAGCCATCGCGATGGATGTCCATTTCGATTAAGTCTATATACTCTGCCATCCTGATTAACAGCAATCACACATCCCAAAGAAACAGCAAATTTCAAATGCGAAAAACGAACATAAAGTGACTAATAGGTACTAAGTGGTGAACTAGTAGTATTCATCCCATCGCCTACATTTTCCACAGTGCACTAGACAGACTTAAACAGTAATTTATTTCTGGCAACGAACCCGCGTCCTTGGCGTCGACCTTATATTGCGCAACACCGGTTTCGAAACGCGCACACGCACGATCTATGTTCATATTACTTAAATGACAAGCGATGACATGTCTATGTAAAGGTTTTTTATCGATAGCTGTAATTAGGATGTTATCTAATTAAATACTCTACATCTACATCCTCAAAAATCTCGTTCGACGAGAATTTGTATAGATTTTAACATGTAAAGATGATAGATAAATAGATAGTAGAATAGATAAGAAATTAATTTTCCAAAGAATCTATAATATGAAATAGAAAAATTAACAGAGATATAATGATAAGCAAAGTGCGCAAAAGATATTGCGCGTCAACAACGTTTTTTTGTCTAAACATCAACGTGATCTATGTAATAATATTGTTGTTATATAATAATAATAAATTCTGTATGTCTTTTAAGTCGATATCTTGCAATCGAAAGTGCGTAATATAGTACACTAGCTTATGCCAGTGGCTTTGCTTGCGGTAATATAGTTATTATTAAGCCGGGCAACCTTCTGACGGTTATTTATCTAACCCTCGTGTACTTTTCTGAACCTGTATGAAAAAATTTCAAGTTTGATCGATTAAAACGTAGCAAAGAAAAACTCACATTCACATTATTAATATTAGTTAGGATTACATTGTAAGTTGACAATAAAATTTAAAAGATATTTGATGGCAACGCGAACTCTATCTTGGCAACTGCTTATGTTAGACTTGGAGAAGCTTGTGCAGCATACATAATATATGAACCCTTTTCATGTTTGACGCGTTAACAGTCTGGTGTACCGGCAATTGTTTAACTATTGTGTCTACTGTCGGGACTGCGAATGTGTTAAGTTTTAATATGTAGAGTTATCTCTAGAATTCGTTATATGTACCTACTCATTGGACGTAATTTACAAGCTTCTTTAGACACCTTATAAGGACGATAAATCCTTATAAGTATTATAAATGCGAAATTGAAATTGTTTGTTTACAAGTTTGTTACGCTTTCGTGCTTTCGCAAAACCAATTATGATAAATTTTGGTATAGATCTAGATGGAACCGTGGAGACGGTGAAATAGTAAATAAAAGTTTGTAGGAGGTGAGGAACGCAGTAGTCATTTCTAAGGAGGGATCTATATTGCATTAAAGGGGCTTAAAAAAATCGTTATTAACGAAGTTTGCCCACCTACAAAAGAACACAGAATGTAATGACAACCAGGACTATTAGCAAAAGTTAGTTTCGATTATACCGTTCATGTGTTAATTATTTTAGAATTTTTTATGTTCATGGGAGAATTCTAAACCACGTTCCACTTCAAGTTGGAAGTTTTATAATTATGTCTCCAAATATCTCTTAAGGAAGCAGCAATCCTCACGAAATATTGCAGCGTCGGAAGCCAAATTCCAATTCCCTCTGGTCTCTTCCTTTTTTTTACCTTCATATCCCTTCCCCCTCATCCCTTGGTTGGCAACGCCTGCATAGCCTTCATAGGCTGCTTCAGGTTACCATCGCTTGTTTACCTACCGTCATGATATAGAAACCAAATCAGCAAAAGGCACTAGATGCTGTGAATTTGAAATGTTGATGTGGTAATTAGTTTACCACTGGAAGAATTTTAGTTAGATAAACTTTTCGATCTCTATAAACAGTATTTTAATATGTTTATATACAGAGTCGAGGACTCTTTACAATTTACATGAATGATACTATAATTTTTGTTATTTTTTTAAATTAAAATATTATTAGTGATATTTGCAAATGTGCAACCTTCATTATTTTTAAGTACAGACATAAGTTTATAATTTATAGAAAAATTACAAGCTCGTGTTTCGTGAACTACGAATAAAATTCTAAAGTGAACTATCATTATTTTGCTTTATAATTAGCATGATGATAATTGTTGTCATAAGTACAATTTATGTTATGGATTTCCTTAAATCTGCGTCGGAAAGAGATCCAATTATTTTTATAGGTATATATGTGTATATAATTTGTCGATTCTCGTAGTGTACCAAAAAGAAATATTACATTTTTTGTTGAGGTGAATGGATTAAAAATATAAAGAGTAAGCTCTATGCTCTATGCTATGTTTTAAGTTGTTGTTAAATTGAGACCAATTTAATAATTTTGTTAATGAAATATAAATCGAACGAATTTATCTAATTTTCATGCACACAAAAATATCTAATACTTTTTATAATAAAATAGTAACTGTTACTTAGACATTAAATATTTTTAGCGATGTAAGATTTAGTTTTCTGACCAACCACAAAATCGTCAACTGATCAAAACTGATTTTCTCAATAACTTAAGACCATTGACGAATCTAATAACATATCCCTTCTGTAAAAACTCTAGTTTACACCTCGATGGTTCTCAGAGAAATGACACATTGCCTATCATTATTACATTAAAATAAGATAAAAGAGAGTTCCCTGTTCTGTTCTGTTTCCTTGTACGGCTTAGATCAACTGTTTAACTATTGTGTCTACTGGCTAGACTGTGAATTATTAAATATAGTTCTGATATATTAATCTATATAAAATATATATAAGCATTGAAGCAATACCTTAAAAACGATACTCTGTGACAATGCCATATCCAATTGTGTCAGTTAAATTCGTGGCTGCGCAGTGCTGCAGAGTGAAAGTGGCAGCAAGCCTCTTGGCTCTCGACGAACGAAGGCCGTCGCGCGTTGCACCAAGCGTAATAATATACACCAAAACCATTATAAACGACACAGAATACGAACTAGGCATTTTAGAACCTAGCGATATCTATTTTGCCACATTTTTAGTAATTTTACATATTCGCTTTCATGTGAGAATATATTATAATTGTTAAATTACTTTCTCTTCTCTAACATCATAATGTTTATTTGTATAAAATCTGTATTTAGAAATCTAGATCTGAAGTAATATTTAAGTATAAGCTTGTATATATAAAGTTTATTTATAAGCATACATTATATATAACTCTTTTTTTTAATTTTATGTTAAATGTCAAAAGAAATACAATTTGTTATAAATAATAAATATAGTGTGAATGTCATATCAATTATTATTGATATAATTAGGTTACCCTGTCCAAGAGGTCGTTTTTTGTGACCGCTATTAGGATTTTTGTTTAGGCTATCAATGCGGCTGATTTTTATACGTGCATATAATTATAGCGTGTTATCTTCATCATTGGCGAACAGATTTTGATGTTTCTTTTTTATTGGGTAAGATATATTTCCGTTATTATAAATTTTCCGCTTCGAGTTATTCCGCTGTTATAAATTTCATGATAATGTAACCAAGAAATCCAGGTAATCTTTTTTTTTTTTTTTTTTTTTTTTTTTTTTTTTTTTCGGAGTGTCCATTGCTGTTGGCCCTAGTGGCCTTGACAGCGTCACTGGTGGGGGGCTGGGTCTGGAGACCTCGGCCGGTAAAAGATGGACTGCCACGCGGGGCACAAGTTGAATCCGTCCTGCAAGGCCCCTCCTGCGAGGTCGAGCCCAGGCTTGGGACGTCATCGGAGGGAGGAGCGCCTGGAGCGCAGTCTAGCGACCGTACGCGGCGCGGTGCTCACCGTCCGGGGTGAGCGGTCGAGGTGGCGTTGTGTCGGGCTGTGCGAAACAAGGGTCCTCGTCTCCGCCGGCGGAGACGCTGCAGCATGTGTGTCTGGTGTCGTGTTCTGTTCGTGTATGGGGCGTTAGCTGTCGTGATGCTATCGTCTGGGTCTTGCAGGACGTGCTTGGGACGCCTGAGTCGTGTCGGTATGTCTCCTCTACTTGTGTAAGTGGCGGCCTGTCTGACGAGGGGTTCGGGTGGATAGGCTTTCGAAAAGCTCTTGGAGAGCTTTTTCATGAATTTCGCTATCGAATCGAGATCGAAGTCTCTGTGGAGATTTACGTTGCGCATGTACCACGGACAGCCCGTGGCCATGCGCAGAAACCTATTCTGAATGACTTGAAATTTCGCTAATTGCGAAGAACTGACATGAGCGAAGACGGGACTCGCGTACGTTAGTATAGGACGAACGACGGTTTTGTAAAGTGTTCGCTTATTTCTAAGCGACAATTTACTCCGTCCGCTCATCATCATGTAGAGCCTTCCGAGCACGAAGGGGCGGCTCTGTTCCTAACTTTCGATATGTGGACTGAATTTAGCTTGGCGTCGAGCGTGACGCCTAGGTATTTGGCCTCCTTTTTCCAAGGAATAGGTTGGCCGAAGAGCAGGATGTCTCCGCTGACCGAGCCTCCAGTAGTTTCTGACGGCGTGTCTGGTGAAGTGCACCGCTGCACTTTTGTCGGGATTGACTTCGATCCTCCATTTCCTAAACCAATCGTCATGGCGTTGACCGCGGTCTGGAGGCGGCTAGTCAGAAGGTCGGGTCTGTTGGATGTGGTATAGAGGGCTGTGTCGTCAGCGAAGAGAGCTAAGCCTACGCGATCGTTGGGATTCGACTTTGGTATGTCGTTGGTGTACAGATTGTACAGAACGGGTGAGAGCACGGAGCCCTGGGGACTCCGGCGCGTAGGGTGCGTCGGGAAGACAGCGTACCTGACTCGGTAGCGGAAGGAGCGGTTGGACAGGTAGTCTCGTATGATGAGCACGAGTCTGTCTGGCAGGCCGTAATCGAACAGCTTGTATATCAAGCCGTCGTGCCAGACTTTGTCGAACGCCTTTGCGACGTCGAAGAAGAGAGCCACCGTTGCGGTGGAGCGCGATTGGGTGAAGCCCTGGAGGATGTGTTCCGTTAGGCGGTACACTTGATCGGTGCATGAATGACGGCCTGAAAGCCGAACTGTTCGTTGATCATTATGTTTTTGGCCTCAACGACGGCCTTGATCCTAATGAGTAAGATCCTCTCGTAGATCTTACCGAGACAGCTGATCAACGATATGGGTCGGTAGCTGGTGGGAAGGTTTTAGGTTTCCTGGTTTCGGGATCCCTATGACTATCGCTTCCTTCCACTGATCCGGGAAGGAGCATCCTGCCAGAAGGGCGTTGAAAATGAGCACTACTAGCTCGATGATCTGAGTCGGGAGGAGCTTCAGAGTCCTATTGGAGATTCGGTCGGGTCCGGGAGATTTTTTGACCTTGAGGGCCTTAATAATGGATTCGACCTCGTCCGCTGTCGTCGGCGACAGCGGCTCGTCCGTCGGGGCCAGGGAGATTCTACGTTCGACCTCCGAGTTCACCTTGAGGAGGTGCTCGGGGTCGACTGGGGGAGCTGGGGAGCATTGGGATTCGAGGCTGTCAGCCAAGCACTCGGCCTTATCAGAGTCGTCGGATGCGAGGGGTCGGTTTGGACGCAAGAGGGGCGGCATCGTGGAGACGGTCGGATCTTTCAGAGTTCGCGCCATCGCCCAGTAGGCCAGGTTAGAGGGCGCTAGCTCTTGGAGATACCTGCCGAGTCGGTCGTCCCTGAGTTGGGCAAAGCGAGCTTTGACCTTCCTCTGTAGGGCCCGGAGTCGCCTCCGGTTGTCGTCGGTCGGACCAGGTAATCTACACTCCTCAAAGTATAAGAGCTAGTTATTATCACTCATGGCAACTGCGTGCAGATTATTTTTATTTACCTATTTAGGTAGTTGAAGTTGTCTGCTGACTTGTTATTATTAAGAGTTCGTTAAAATTTGCAATCGATTTCCTGATGACTTGGAGACTTTAACGTGCCAAATATGAAGCTTTTTACTTCTGTAAAACATACGTATAAATAATTAGATATGTATTCTTTAGAGATATTAATAAATTTACTGTATTTAGATTTAATGATCCAAACAAATTCTTTGAGTATAACATGACAGAAAATTAATGATAATCTCGGTTATTATTATTTAATGCGAATTATTATAATACATACCGGTTCGTGCTATTTTCCTGCGACGTAAACAATAACCGTATGGACGTTACTAGTAAATATTGAATTATTATTAACGTTATCTGTACAGTGTTATTAGGATATTATTTCTACTAAGGTTCCAATTAAGAAGAACTGTACTTATAAACCCACAGCTCCTGGGTAACGGATTGGAAATAAGTCGGTCAAAGACAATATAAATTGGATTTTTTAACGTTTATCAAATTGAAATAGAAAGAACACGAGTAGCTAGCGGTAACCGAAGTTGTTTTGAGTAATAAATTTATGAAATAGTTATTACATGGAGAATCCGGATATAAATAAATCTTCGCAAGAGCGTACGCAGTGATCATGAGCTGCTTGTTCGATATCAGGGTTGTGTAAAACAAATTGAAATGTAAATATTATTTGTAAACCTACAAGTAATCGTCTATTAATCACATGAGTATTGAATGGGGGAGATTGTTCGAAAAAACGTTATATCACAATATAACGTAAATTGTAAAGCAAAATTCCCATTTTTATGCCAATCAGAAAAAAACTACAATTTTAGAAATGTTTATCACGGTCCTTAATTTTTCAGAATTTAATTATATTATACCTGTATTCAATTACAACCGATATTGCAATTGAAAACGGTGAATGGTGGCACGAATGCTAGCTACATTTTCCCGCTGAATCGCAGTCATGATATCTGTGGAGGCAAAGAGTTGGGGTGTAATGTCTTTTAGAAATCGCTCAGCAATAAAACTCCATGACTTCACAAGAGTTTCGATTGCAAACGACATAAAGATGTAGTTTGGAATAAGTGACGAATACGAATGCGTTGTTTACAGAATTCGGCAATTTCCGCAGCGGATTTCACTCTTACCACTGTCTCTCGTAACGTCGTCATGAGACGGGGCTCATGTGTCAACGCAAGTGGCGTCCCACAAAAGGAACAAACGTCAAACTATCAGATCTTACCAGCACCTCGGCTGGATCACTAATCCATCACATTGCTCAGTAAGAACAGGAATATTGATTGTGGCAAGAGCTTTTTTATAGTAGCATTTACAAAGTCTCGTCAATTCGCTCGTTTTCTCCATATTTCTATACGGAACAAAAACACTCTGAAGGCTATAATCATCATATCCTTGAGGTGTATTGCATAAAAAAAATACGTATACTATGGACCACTGACAGGACCAGCCAATCAGTACTCAAAATTGAGATGATGCCGAGATTATTGACACATGCTTTCTAATGATTTTTGTGTTCTTTGGACACAATACTAATCGTCTCCGAGAAAGTGAAGAGCAAGAGACTGTCATAAAGGAATCCAATGCGGACGTGGTTCGTGACGCCAGAAGCCGTATTGAAAATAGAAAAAATTGGAAATGAGTATCTTCAACAAAATCACTATTACAAATCATATCGCGATTGTACCTGTTGCCCGACAGGCTGTCAGAGTTTCAGCTATCACAAGCTATCTGAAGTATCGTGCCATATAGGTAAATATGTTTTGTATGATAAAGGTTATTTTTAAATGGCAGCCCTAGAACTCCGAAGATTGACGGCGCGCGCTCGCCGCAATTACCGCAGTGGCCTGTGGCACATTCCACAGAACGTGGAGCCTAATTAGCCCACTAGGCGATGAGCCTTTGTCTAACAGTTCACCTTGCCCTTACGTTTGGAATTGAAACACTGTTCGTTTTGTCGATAGCCGTTTCGCTTAGTCGACCTTCCGTAAAGGACGTGTCCCTTTTGGCACAGAGCAAACGTTGCGTATTCGGCCGGTTGCGTGATAACTTGTGTGACCTATAGACACAGATATTACATTTAATAGATGTCAATTTCCTTCGTTTTTAGCGCACAAAATGGCATTCCAAACTGTTTCTCTAACGAATTATTTAATTAAATTTATTACAATATTTTCTAACTAATACTGATTAAAGACGTTTTAATTGATTCGCAGTTTTATATTACTATTGTTTTTTGGCTTCCACATCGTTAACATCATATTATATCGACGATGTTGTGG
This sequence comes from Hestina assimilis, assembly GCA_023373885.1. Classification (NCBI taxonomy): domain Eukaryota; kingdom Metazoa; phylum Arthropoda; class Insecta; order Lepidoptera; family Nymphalidae; genus Hestina; species Hestina assimilis. Next base: position 6,999,663 of record CM041747.1, on the reverse strand, counting down.
AGCAGTTGGTCGCAGGTTTGATTCCCGCTGCTATAAGATTTACCATATACTCAGGGCGTGTTTTGTGTGTTTCCGGAACCCCGACTCAAGATAATATTACTATCGTTATGGAGATCGTTGAGTGTATAGCGTTTATTAAAACGAAGTTCCTTAACGCGCCTTATGGGTAGTGCGATTTAGTAGAAATCGTCACGTAACGAAATGCCGTATGCTGTGTTAGTGAGCGTGTGTGTATCGAGCCTACTACAATGAGCACGTGTGCTGGTAAGCAAGAAAGTGTCAAGGAACTCTCTCTCTCTTTCTGTCCCTGTCTCATTTTATCATATAACCTGAATATATTCGGAGTTGAAGAAAAATTGTAAGGTACTTCGTTCCTGTAAGGAATTCCTCTGACAGCACAATTTTAATGTAGATTATTATAAATACGATTTTTTTTTTCTTAAAGTAACATCAGTTCAGCTTCATTATACATGATGGCCTCGAATCTTCTTATTCTTTTTTTATCCAGATCTAAAAAAAGGTTTGGATTCATAATTATACTAATTTATATAGACAAATAACGTACAGCTTAGTAAATTTTTAATTTGTAAGCTAACATAATTTACATGTTTGATTTTCATTACTAATTTTTATATTTAAAAATCCATTAACATCTATAAAGAAAACAAAACATTATTTACTCATGCAAAAGAGGTGCCACGCTGTTGTCTCAACAGACTCAAGCTCTTCAAAATATTAATTAAAAATCAATCATCACATGAGTAATGTCAAAGCAATGTCTCGTATGTGCATAGCGGTCTTTCACACGAACGGGGATCCGAAAGCAAACATAGAATCCGAGTTTAGTTCGGAAGCCGTACCGTGTTTACCAGCAGCGCCGCATAAACGACTCCTAGCCGAACTGTTACGTAAACATGTCGAACACAGTGCGCAAACACCGGCTGCACTGATCGTTAAAAACAATATTTATTCTATTACCGTGAACCAACACGCTTTTTAAAACTAATGAGTAATTCAAACACAAAAGGTGAAAGAGGAATTAGGAGGAATATGATTCTCAAAGTCAAACTCAAAATATTCTACACTAGCATCTGCAACTCGCTAAAAAAGTAATGTGTATGTCATGTGTAAAAAATAATTTGTATGTAAAAGTAAAGTTGATATAAAAACTCCTTAGTGCTTGACTGGTATATCAACGTCCCGCTTAAACTCTTGAACCAAAAACAAAATCTGATTTTTGAAGGGACGAAATGAGTTCAAAGGTTTTAATAAATCGTTAACACGCGGGTGAAGCCGCTGGCAGAAGTTAGTTCGTAATATAAGTCTATATCGAAGTTCAAATCCTGTATTTCGCCTTTCTCAATATATAACCTAATATTTTTTTGGAATAAAAAGTATCCCGTGTGCTAATTCATGTAACAATCTATATCTGTGCCAAACTTCGTTCAAATCCATTCAACTTTTCCAAACATACACAAATCTATACATTCAAATTTGTAAACATCTAAACAGACAAATTATCATGTTTATTACATTAGTATGATTCAAATAGGCTTTTGAATCGTCAAATATACAGTCTGTTGTGTACGTTTAAACTTTAAGTGAAGCCAGAAATAAAATACTTGAATTAAACTTTAAGTATGTATATTCTGCAGACTTACAGAGAAGTACTATACTTCTGTGTTTGTGTTTCGGTTTGAAGGGCACTGTAGCTAGTGAAATTACTGGGCAAAGGAGGTTTAATAACCAATATAACGAGGCTATCAAACCGTGAGTGACTTCATCAAATGTATGGTGTTGCAAGCACTTAAAGGCTGAGATAACCGCTTACCATCAGGTGAGTCGTATGCTTGCTTACCAGCTTGCTTTGCATAAAAAGAAACAAATAAATTAAATATACGATTAAAAACATTATTACATAATATGCATTATAACCTGCCTTAAACGCTGATGGTTGTTAGTTCTATTCCCTGTCAGGTCAGATGCTTGTATAAACCATACAGGCACATTGTGTTCTGGCCTGAGTGTTAACAATTTTTCCGGGCAAAGAATCAGAGATATTACTTAGAAAAAAGTTTATCAAAACTTTATTTTATTGTAGCACATATAATACGTTCGAATTTACATTGATATAAAAAAAATATACCGACTTTTGACTACAGAACGATTACACTTTTATTGAATTTTCTCAAAGCAAACGAGTTTCCATGTATGTACGTTTGCCCTCAAAACTATATTCATAAATCGTATAATTTGCACTAAGCACAAATATTCGTGTTACGTACATTAAGAATAATCCAGGGAAGTGTCCACTGAATAACGCAACATTGAAGCATGTTTAAATTTCATATCACACCCAAACTTACCTAACCTAAATGATAAGTGATCGTGTTAAGTTTACAAAGCTCGCATTTACCTAACAGTATATTTTTAACCTATGTACCAAGTGCGGTCTGGTTTATAAATAGCCTGGGCAGGTGCAACGGCGCAGGCAGACGCACAGACGCCGCGCTTCCGCGAAACCAATGACCAAACATCGCAAGCAAGATTGCGAACCAACTCTTACTGCTAAATGAACCTTCGTAAGGAATAACTGCATAGGTTTCTTTGGCATTTATTTAATAACAAAAAACGTTGAGCAATGTACGTAAATACAATATCCATAATATCATAAGATTGTTGACGAGATCGGAATACAAACAAGTCACTGCTCATGGAAAATTATTCTTTAAAGTAATTTATATGGAAAATTATCCAGTAATGGTCAATTTGAAATGACGATATTTTAATAGGAAACTGGTTGAATACAGAAATCTTAAACTTGATTTACAATCAATGATTAAGTATTTACGCCATTAGGTATTATGGAACGTTTACGATATTACTAAGATATAAGAATATTTTAAACGACCGCTTATATCAAGCATTTCAGTCATAGACATATACTTTATATATTTCGCGTCAAAAATAATTAAATAGACGTTGTATTTCTTCTCCTGTCTTTAGTAACCTTTAAACATTCGAACAACGCTTCTTAAATTTTCATTGTTTAACAGAAACCATATTACATATTCCACTTTTAATTGATAAAAATATTTCAAACGGTTCATCAATTATATTTCTAATCAAATCCAATAATACAAAGTAACTGATTACGAACATTTTGCAATGCGGTTGAGCATTCTCTGGGTACAAGTCCTGGAAACAAGAAAACTGAGATAAATGGAATGCAGATCGCTTCTTTTACGATTCCGATAAGTATTCGATATCTCGTACACTTTTCTAGACACTTATGCTTTTTTAATTATTAAATAAGCTGGTGATTTGAAATCTTAGTTATAACCTTAAGGGCAGTTAAATCCTTTTAAATTATGTTTATGAAATTGATTACAAAACATAACTCCTTTAAGGTCTTCTCACAATATTTTTGTTTTTAATATATTATATAAATAATAGTTTACGAAATCGAATAAAATTTCATGGTTAATTCCATATTGTCAAGGGTCAGGGTTTTAACGCTAGTAGATTGAAAATAACGTACAAGTGCTTTGTAACTCTTTTGCATTTAGGCCTTTCAATAGTTTATTTATATAAACGGGTATTTAATGATTATTATTATTAACATTATGGTACAGTTGTACAAAAATACCAGGATAAAAGATCAACTGGTAACATTTGGATGGGAATGATAGTCGGCTGGTAGACGAAAGGGCGCCGCGCGACGACGCCGCGCCGCCTGACCGTGTCGCATTACGTATCGCACATACTGCCTTACACGCCTGCCAGTGGAACTCAGACACACATTACAGTGTTAGGTAAGTAAACAAATTAGCTGTATGTTTACAAAATGTCGTTAAATATTGACAGAGGCGAACGTGTGACTCTAATATTGATTGCGATAAAAATTCCTTTGCTATAAAGTTGGTTTCTATTACTTAATGTAAACAATATAAAAACCAATAATTTGCATAACAAAGTTATTTATTTTTTATAGAAAATAAAAAGTAACAGAAGTATTTAGTGTAGATGAATTTGCATGCACGATCTGAATGCTATTTTATAGTAGGTACAACTTATTATCAAGAGACACGCGTCGAGCGAGCACTAATTTTATGTTCATATATCAAGTAGCCCTTTGACCTATCCCAGTTGACTCGCAATACCAATAATTTATGTCAATACAACGCAGATCTACGAAAACATTTCCCAACATATTAATAAAGTAAACAAGGATAAAATACAATATAAAAAACACTTAAATTGTAAATCGTTGAAACGATCGTCGAATGGAAACGAGATGTTGTTTTGCATTAATTATGTACATAGTGAATACACGATTAGTTAGTCCGTCCAGGTGCTGGTCGTGCTCGTTGTCCTCGGCGACGGTGTGTCTCTCGACTCGAGTTACCGTACACGCACCTGCGAGCCGCGATCACCACCAAGACTTGCGTCATTTACAAGTTACAACTTTAAAATAATAAAACAGGTTTTGATTGTGATCTATAAGAAGGTGGATCGACGATTAATGTTCCGAGCACACCTGGCAGACCCCGTGCTGGTACGACACTCGATACCATCACGATCAGAAATGTTGTTCAAAAACCATATTCTACATGTAATTACGACTATAACAATTATGAATACATTTGCGAAATGATATACGTTTCATTTTTTGTATAAATTTATAGCTTTTAGCAAATAAATACAAAACAATATATTATAATATACCAATTTTAAGACCTGATTCTTGAGTCTCGAATTTCTTTACGATATTTTATTGTGAGAATAATCGTTTTTCTACATAAATATTATATTTCAACTTGTTGATGATATTCGATCATCACCATCTTCTTACATTCGAAATAAAAATATTTATATAATCTTAACATAATAAAAATATTTATATAATTACTGACCTTTAATTTTTCTTTGTTTTGTATTTAAGGTTCGTGAATTAATTTACGTCGGTTGAGTATTTCAATCGCATTCTTTAAATACAAATGTAGTCTTTTGACTCATTATTCATCCTTACTTAGCTTTCCGTACACGTATAAAGAGACATGTGTTTTTTTAAACAAAGAACTCGGAGCAACGACCTGCCCTTATTTGGTAGAGTCAGCGCGAACCATGAAGGCGATATGATGAAGCTGCGCAGGATCTGCTGTTGGCAAAGCGCTCTGCAGATACGATGCACAATATGTATGTATAAGCATACTGCACAATGTGCGGGATACGCGCATATATATAATTAGAAGGTTTTATATTCTTTTCTTTCCATGTAAGGACTTTGGAATTACTTTTTTATATATAAGTAATACCCTAACACGCATTATATTATTAAGGAATAATAGACGTTTCTAGAAAAATATTTAAAAAAATCAATTTAGAATGGTCTATTAGCAGAGTTGACGTGAGCTTCACAGGTGTAGCGGCAACCTGTTCGATCTCGGTATCACGTTACACTAGGTTTCACATTAGGAAATTTATACGACGTCTCGTATGACTACCGATGCTGTTAATTATTATTTTATTGATGAGATAAATTATTATAATTATTAATTGATTCCGAGAACTTACTGCAAAACAAAGTGATTCATCCACGTTTACACGACTGTGGCCCGCCCAGATGTGCTACCGCGCGACCAGATACATTGACTACATTAAGTGACATTTCATTGTAATTCAATGACATAAATCTTAGACATTACGAGGAGTATTATCGTAAGTCGCAGGTGCCGCCGCACCCCACTAAAGGCAAAGGTCTTCGCATATCGGCTAAAACGAAACGACATCGTGTCTGCCTCGGACTTCGGTAATGTGGCGATTATAATCGTAAATAACAATTATCTCGCGACCGATTGATACCCTATATTATAACGTTCGCAAAGATATTGAAATGATATCGAAATATCAAATACGCCGCTTCATATTTAATTATCATAGCAAAATACTTGTTTACATGATTATATATTTCTTATCAGTAGAGGTTAAGAATAATCCATTAATATATCGATATATTGAATAGATTTTGATGTTGTGTTTATCACCAATGATATCAAAATATTCTTATAGAAGACCCGCCAAAAGACTATTAGGACTCTATAGAGTTTTTCGCCGGTTACTTTTTGAAGTAAAAAAATTATAACAGTTTGAAACACATGAGATCCCGCAATAAGCAATATACCTAACAGGTTCCTGTAAATATTCTTCTAACAAAAATAAAATAGGCAATCTTAACTTATTTCATAACAATTCAAGTAATTTTTTATAAGTTATAGCCGGATGACGTGGTATTCTCTCTTTAAGGTAAGACGATAAGAACTGATACACCGTCACTTTTACACATCCACTTCATGCATTTCCATTTATATTTGTATGTCAATATTCTGCATTTGCATAAGCCAAGTGAAGGAAATATTACTTATGCACCGAGTACGACATACCTGAGCTCCACGGTGCGTTTCCATTTTGCAATAAAATCAACACTATGATACGCTAGCACCGGCACAGCTTATTAACATAAATATTTACGACTCTGTGGCGAATCATGACATTTATACATTGGAGATTAGGTACAGCTGTTACTTCTGGAATTCTTTAAGTATAACTTACAAACTTTTGTCATTTTTGAGTTTCTACATTTGTAAAGATTTCGAGAAAACTACTTTTTATGTAAGAGGGGGTAAACGGGCAGGAGGCTCATCTGATGTCAAGCGATCTCCGCCGCCCATGAACATCTGCAACAACACCATAGGCAACACGGGAGGGAACAGCATGTGCGTTTATTATTATGTGGATATCCACAAATCGAGAAATCCAGACATACTTTAAATAAAGACCATTATCTTCATTCACAGAGAAAAGTAGCTAAACTAATTAATTAACTCAAATAGATATGATAAATGTTAGGTACTCTGTATTGTTTCTATGATATTGTTCATGTATTCTAAGGTACCAGATCCCCAAAATCACACCCTGTCTGTTTATATGTAACAGAAAGGTAACTAGATATAGTTTGAGCCGTCGACTACCACACATACAAAACGAAACACAACTGTACGAATGTTCAGATGTAACTGCTACTTTCTCTGTGACTAGGTTGCTTCCACACTGACGTCAATAGTAACACACATCATCGTTCCCAAAATTTTGTTGAATCCGTAAACTTTTTCAGGAGTTATTTATTTTTCTCTTTCTCTAGATGTCTAAAAAATAGGAATTTTTCCATAACCTAAAAAAATCGTCAATTGAAGCCTTAATAGCTCAACAGTATCGGGTTCGATCCTAGACAGTATTAAAAACTAAGCAAACATTGCTAATATTCGTTTATAAAAATATAAAAAATTCAAGACAAACAATTTATTATCTGTACCTTTATAAGATTGAATCAAAATAGGTAGACTAGCATAAAATGTTGGAAAATTATTGTACACACTAAAGGTAATTTACCTGTATCTGGGATAGTCTTGAATCAAAATAAACATTTTCCTTAAGTCTACAATTTATAGACATATTGTCACATATTGCAAAAATATATAATTCTGCGTTTGGCATGTTGTTCGTCATTTTCTTTTTTTTTATTCTCGAATTAAAAAAAAATCGTGATTGCTTAAAAAGATCTTTCCGTTTGTTTTCCTATTTCTTAAGTGTCTAAAAAATGGAACTTTTAGCATAACTTAAATATACCACGACCGTCGGTTTTACCTCTACGGTACGGTTATCTATTTCTTGCAACAAAAAACCCATAAATAATACCATACTTCTAAATATTTTATAAGACACTATTAGAAAAATAAAGTAGTAATTCGATCAAAGGCAACATGTCTATATTTCGGCTCTAAGCCTGCAACTTTTCACAACTAACGTTTATTAGTTAGTAATAATGAATACATTTCCTTGTGAAGTGACATGGAGAGCATGTGTTTTTACTGCAGACTTATGAAACTGCGTAATATTTCTACTGCCAAAAGTTCTAGTAAACAAAAATGAAGACTAATTATATTGAAGGAAACTGGAATTTTTCTAGTGTAAAACGTGGTGTGTTGTTATTATGACTACACATCAATTAGCAAGGCGGCGTGTCTGGTCGTGTCTGTTCAACAGTTGGCTTCTAAATTTATATAGAATTATAATGGCTGCGCCCACGGCTCCACTCGCGTGGTGCACCAATTTTTTTTACTGCCCACAATCCTAATTATTTTTCTAAAATAAAACTAGGCTAAGTTACTCCTTATAACATCAGTTATCTGCCAGTGAAAATAGTTCCAGCCTTTTCGGAAATTAGCCGGAACAAATAGACAGACATATATATCTTGGATAGGCTACGCGAGCGATTGTATGCAAGCGACTACCCAAATACAAAACCACTAATTTTGTAAGGAAATTACAACAAAGCAAAATTAGAAATTTAATGTACCTACCGAAAATGGGAAAACATCTGCACTGCATCATAATCAATAGATGTCCGTTTAAAAATTATTATGATAACATGCTACGTGTTTTCTATTGACCAGTCTTAGAAAATCACTCCTAATACAAGCAAGTAAAAACTTCTTGACTATTTAACGATCCATCTTCGTACTCGAAAATTTATGGAGAAATTATTTCATAAGAAGTCGCTGGGCATAGTTTAAACGTATCCGATGTGTTCGTGTAAACGTATCCGATGATTATTAATTATTATATACTAACAATATAAGGTGTTATACAGTATTGTTTTTTTTTGAATGTGTAGTTCTGTTGGTCCTACTGGCCTTGACATTGACACCGGGTACGAGAACCGAGTACTGAGAACAAATACAGCATTGTATTATATTGTTACGGACAATAAGTTCCCAATTAAAAACACACCTCTACATTTAAAACCTTGTATTAAATATGATCTGACGACGTTGTGGCGCAGCGGTAGCGAACCTGCCTTAAACGCCACAGGTCGCGGGTTCGATTTGCGCTCGGAGCATAATGTGTTTGTATTGATCATGCAAGCATATTTTCTGGTCTGAGTGTATTTGTCTGTGTCATTGTGTATTTTTTTTTATGTGAGAGGAGACAAATGGGCAGGAGGCTCACCTGATGCTAAGCCGTCACCACCACCCATGAACATCTGCAACACCAGAAGGCATTCAGGTGCGTTGCCGACACTTAAGGAAAGAATACGCTCTTCTCTTGAAGGTTCGCAAGCCATTGAGTGTGCAGCGTTTATTTATTTATCTATTTATTTATTTATTATTAGTCTGGCTGTTCTAGTTTGGTATATGTTCATGACCTAGGAAGTCTGGGAACTACGTGTATATAGTTTAAGCCGGGTAATACTGACAGTTGAACAGGCTCACGCACGCGCAGTGCAGTAGCGACCTTGTGGCGTCGGCGCGGGCGCGGTGTCAGGTTGCGAACTTGCGGCCACATTTCTGCCGCTCGCCGCCTCCACTCCGTCGCGCGTGCGGTTCGTTTGCGAAGGAATGCCCCCATCATTTGATAGCCTGACTTAACATTTGATACACGAGAGTCACATAGTTGGGACGCCTTGGAGGCAGCCAATGTAACTAACTGTCCAAGATTCCATGAGAGGTATTTGCGCTTAATATGAACCGTCTATTTATAGACTAACTGTATCTATGTAGCCTATTGACCTTTATTCAACATTTAATTTATTGTTGTAGGTTGTGGCTATTAAATATTAGTAGTTCGCCCCGAAGTGAGACCTCGAAGCGTTTTTTAGAACGAAATTGTGTTTTTTTGGCAATAACATTAAAATTGTTTGTATCTTAGCCTTAAATTGACATGAAATAGTTTTGTTTTACAAAAGGCATTAGAACTGATACACGACGGGTATAAACTTAACGAACGATATAATATACCTAATTTAAGCTCGAGATATTTGTTCTGGAATCTCTTTTGCCATTAGTAATTAAGTAAGTAATATCACTAGGCTACATTGCACTTCAAAGCGGAAAACAGTAATGCCTAAGCACTACTTACTATTCGGCGGGAGAATATTTGACACTGTCTTTGTCAAAGCACGGTATCACAAACATAATAATAAAAATAATCAATTACTGTCATATATTAGCATAATTATATAATATCAGGAGCTCTACATTTTATCCTTCTTGTTTATGTAACATATTTGCAAGTGCGAATGACACGAATCCGTAACGAACAAGCGCAGCTATTAGAAATTATACAAGTGCGTCTATTAATAAAACTGATAGTGTAATGCCAAGCTTCGATGATAAATGAAGGCGTTCACATGTGCCACAAGCCGGCCCTTTTAACCGACTATTAAAGGGACGAGTTAATTAATTCATTAAATTGTTTTGTTACTTTTTCTTAGTGTAGGTTAGGCGATGCCTTTGACGTTTTTGAGCTGAATTTGATGATTCTTTTTAGGATTCCGTAAACAAAGGATGCTAACGGAACCCTAGTACTAATCTTCCATAATTATGTCGGTCCGTCTGTCAGCGGGATGTATTTCACCAACGTCGATAGTTCATATTTCATATAATACAATTTACATTTCATATTTTCATTTAAGATTAATAAAATAAAATTGAAAGGTAAAGAGTCCTCATAAAAGAAATTTGATATTTTTGACGTTTAACCTCATGAACTGTATTATATATGTATAATACTTGGAATTTTTATATATTGGTTATTTCACTGGCCGCTAAAATAACAAATTATAAAAAAACAATTTTTCGCGGCGCTCGTTGTATTTTTTTACTTCTTTATAATAAAATTTTAAAATATATCAAATTTCTTCATTAGATTCACTCTTTTTGACATTTTTGTAAAAATGAAAAACAAGTTAAAAATATCAGGTCAGGAAAAAACAGTTAGACTAGGAATCTCAAAAACATTTTACTGAATTGTTTCTTTTTTTGAAATGTAACTTTTTTAATGTCACTAAAACCAGCCAGATAATAATAAAGCCAAAGAGATTTTATTACGAGTTTATACATACGATATGCGAAAAGACTTTTTTCCCGACCTGTTATGTATTTAATGGAGTCCCCATACAAGACACTTGACCACCAACCTGTGCGAATTCAACACGCTATGAACCTTATTTTTTATTGATTATGTACATAGAGTATCTATGAATTTTTATTATCTTCTCAGAGTCTGAGATATAATTCCTCCTTTGAACGGAACTTCCTCAAATTATAAGTGAGTACTTATGTCTTAGAGTCTAGACGGTTGAAGTGGACTAGTTGTTTTTTTATCGACTATACTAGAACTTCGAACATTCCATTATTATATACATTCGACACGAACGCTTATTAATATTCCCCATTACTTGCGCAAATTGTAAATACATTTAACCACTTAATCACCTCAAGCTGTGTTTAACATATTTTATATTTGCGTCCGTGTGTACACAATGCAAAGATGAATTCTCGATCGATTAGATCAACTCAATATTTTGCTAATCTTGTGCTAAAATACATTTTAATATTATACATATTATATATAAAATAAATAAACGCGACACACCCAACGGCCCCATTAGGATAGTGATATCCTGTGACAAGTATCCGGAAACATACACAAGAACAAGGGCATATGGTATAATACAACTGCTCTGAGCGGGAATCGAACCTATGACCTGTTGCACTTAAGTTGTTGCATTTATCATCAAATTCTATTAATAATTGTCAAAATATATATTCGTTAATATTATATGACGGCGTATTCATGGAAAAAAAAACTTCGTCTTAAAAATAATATTACGTGATCTTACAAGATAAGGTACGAATAATAAATAAACTGAAGGCTTATTATAGCATATAATAAAGTAGTTACGATAATAACCGTAATATGAGAATGTCTATTTTTAGCCCCGATCGTTGCACTGGTTGGTAACCGCAAGTGATAAATAACACAAAATGAGCTTTTCACGGCGCTATTACTTGGTATTAGAAGCATGTCTTTCATTTCTCAAATCTCCTGAAAATTTCTATCGTCTATCTATTAAATTATGTACTATAGAATTACTATATATAATATAAAAATAATAGGTCCATTTTTAAACGACTTTAATTATTTTATAGTAATCCTATACAAATCGTTATCTAAGCGGAACTCGATAGTGCTACATAGAGCAGATTTTTTTATGGGACAAAGTTGGCAAGCAAGCAAATGGCCCACCTGATGAAAGCTTGCAACAATATTTGTAGGTGCCACTCAAGCGTTGGCAACCTCAAGATATAGGTTGCTAAATCTTCTTTGACCAGTAATTTCACTGGCTACAGTGCCCTTCAAACCGAAACACAGTAATGGAAAAAACACTACTGCTTTGCTGTAGAATATCTAATACTGCGGTGGTACCTACCTAGCCGCCCTCTTGCAAAAAATGCCTACCACCAGTGAACGATTTTTCTCAAATTAAGGTAAGATTAAAAATGTAGACCAATAATTAAAAAAATTACTTACATTTTAAATAATATTTCATTTTCGAATATAATAATGATACACTCATCCACCTCGTGCCAGGTACTGGACAGTCTAAGTATGAATCGAGATAACTTTAAGGGTTCCAAAACGGAGGTCTGCCGATCGATCATTAGAATTTATTTGTTTTTGACGGTGACAAGACGCGGAGCGGGTAGTGGTGAACAAGTTTCGGCTGTTATCTGAAGGTTGCATCAGACCATTCGTCATGCTGTCACTGGGACAGCGCACAACGAAACAATCAAAGTAACCGCGTGATAACAGTGATGGGTTCGTGACGGCATATTGGTTCCCAACTAAATTAAACCAGAATGTTCCTTCAAGTTATCTCTTATACTAAAACTTCAAATTTTCATTGACTGTTCGTACTTTTTATACATCGTTGTTTTAAAGGATCTCATATTAAACGTCTGGGTAGACGTTAGTTTTTATACATTTGGTAGTTTTCCGCAAATTTTAAGAGTATACAATACAAATTTAGATAAAAGACCTCTTTATTTTAGTATCTGTCAGCTGATGGTTTAACAGACACAATAGAGCTATTCTTTACGAAAATAGGTGTGTAAGTAATTACACTAGCGTTCTAAATGTTTATTATTTGAGTTGAAATATACTATCTGAGATATAATTATTACCCCATTTATTTTAGGATTTATAGGCTTGTGTGCTACCTAAGTATGTTGCGAGCTATAATAAAAAAATGTATCAGACGTAAGTAAAATTCACGTAGCAGCATAGACATGTATTATTCACTGCTCTGCATAGTCTTACTATATAAATAGTATGGATAGGCTTTCCATGCAGTGAATAAAGTCAAAGACGTTTTGGTGCCCTTTGTAAATTCAACACCAAAGCAACCAAACGAAATTGGTCACACGGTAACTTCATTTATGTTGTAGACAATAATAAGTTAACCGTTGTTAGCTTATTATTTCGAACTATATATATTTTTTCAAAAATATGTAAGGGTTTCTTTATATGCTAATGACGTTATATAAACGAAATATTCTATGTTATTTATACTATATTTATCTGTTATACAATATTCACTGTCTTAAGCTTTTAGGGGACCTCATTGTTCCACTCTGTAAACGACTAACAGGATAAACAACTTTTGGTGCGATTAGTTGTATTGTTTCAATTGATCATCATCTCGCTCGGAGAGCACGTTCTCGGTTACTATTATCACTTTTATAATATATATTATTATAGTAGTGGAAGCTTATCCTGGTATGGACATATTATGAGAAGAGAAGAAAGTCATGTGACGAATAGAACGTTGGATATAAAAGTGAGTGGTAATGCTAAGAAAGAACGCCGGAAGAAGACTTGGATGAAATGCGTGGCAAGGGAGTGCATGGAGAGATGGCGAATGATAGAACCGAATGGAAGAAGAAGATGTGCCGGGCAAGAAGAAGAGGAAGAAGTGCAGTTAGATTCACTCAGAGGCTTATAAGAGCGAAGAGCAACTATGTAAGTTGGGCGCCAATTATATGAAAAACAAATCTTTTTTTTTTTTTTTAAAGTTGGCAAACAAGCATACGGCCCACTTGATGGTAAGTGGTTGCCGCAGCCTATGAGCGCTTGCAGCACCATTAGTAGGTGTCACTCACGCGTTGCCAACCTCGAGATATTGGTTCTTAAATCTCGTCTGTCCAGTAATTTCACTAGCGTACAGTGCCCTTCAAACCGGAACACAGTAGTGCCTAAGCACTACTATTTGGCGGCAGGATAATGGACACTGCGGTGGTACCTACATACCTAGCTGGCCTCTTACAACAAAAGACCTACCACCAGTGTGACTGATTGCACTGGTGGAATAATCTCTGCTGTGACAGAGGTTATCCCAACAGCGGGCGATGAGGTCGTCACATCCCGACGCCTTTTCAGCTTACTCTCAAAACGTCTGATAAGATTTTGACATTATGTGGAGCAGCGGTAGCGTAACGTAAAGTGCAGGTCGCAGGTTCGATGTTTGTTCAGAGCAGACGCTTGTACTAACCATATAGGCATGTGTCCCGGTCTAGGTGTTTGTCCTTATCCGTGTATGTCCCCAGACCCCTGACATAGGACATTATTATCCTAATGGAGAGCGTTGAGTATGTAGCGTTTATTTTATTTATTTGTTTACAAATTATTTAAATTTTTTAAAACAATTATTCGATCTGTGTATTAGGCCTGCAATATACATTAACTACACAAAATTTCAGCAGAATCTTCTATATTATATGCTTTTATTTAAAAAAAAACTTTTGCTTCTTTATAGTAGATATTTAAGACACAATAACATGTGGAATTTGTTGTTAATATCAATTCGCAATAATAAATTATTGATCAGTTACACTTCATTACATTGGATAAGACTCTGGTTGTATTTGTAATATCTTATTTCAAAGGCATACGGTTCGTAATCAGTGCGGTCGTGTTTCGTATCCAGCAAAGTAAAACAGGTATTTGTACGTCAGATTATCGAAGGCGAGTTTTGCATACCGCAGGCCATGTCTATAAAATACAATACATTACGAGCAATCATTGGCTCCCGTGTTACGTGTATATACAGTTTTAATAATATTCCAATTATTAAACGACTAAAAACCAGCACTCGGTAAAAGCAATAACTCCGGTTTTTAAGCTTTTTGGAAAAATACTAAAGAAGTTAAGCCATATTTACGATTATTTTAACGACTGTTGTGTCCAAAAGTTTCGATATGTTGTTTATAAGGAACGTTAATGAAGAAAACTATGTTAATGTAATTAAAAACTTCATTTAATACTTTGTATATGCTATAACCATACTTCAGAAGAATTATAAAATCTCTAACATCGAAATCAAATTTATTATTAAATTATATTTTTTATTAAAATTCGGTATACCGCTAGGAACTATATTATTTGTGAACTGAAGTCGATAATATCGAGGCAAAATAACAGATTTTTTAAAATTTACTTGACACGAATTGCGTGATTGGACTTGGGTAACCAAGCAGACTTCGATCAACATAACAACTGATCGAAACATGAAGATCTCTCGGGAAAAAACCATATAATATGTAATCCATATAACCAGGAATAGACTGCCTACGTGCCTAGTTTCATGCAAATTCTATTCATTTTAGAGATTAGCAGAGCATCATAAACTCACAAAAACTATCGTGTTTTTACTATGTGCACCGATTAAATGTCTATTTATTATATTTACTAATGATAGGTGATACTCAGTAAAGATTGGTATGCGCACCTACCACGCTCATTCATCGCCGCCTCCCAAATGACATAGAAATCGTTCCAAAACATCGTTATCTCTATTCCCACTCAAATCATGGGACAATAAAATTTCGATGGCCCAAGAAAAACGGGGCATCACGATAACCATAAATTTGAGCCGAAACGGATGGGACAAATTTTTATAATGGGCCTCCCCCATTTGGTCTCTGCGCCGCGTTAATGACAGCCTAACAGTTTGTTTTAACATCATTATAGGAGCGTATCGGACATTCCATCTCAGGTAGGTACCTGCGCTCAGCGTATAGATACACATGTCGGAACATCACGATGTTCCGATACAACACTTAATGTTACCGATTTCACTGATTTCAACAAATGCTTCACAGGTTGTTTAAGGTAAAAAAAATGCTACATATTTATTATAGCATTTTCATAATATTTATGAACATATAAAGTCGCCTTGTTCTTGGTTGTAATTTTATAATTATTTTTATATTAAAATAATCGGTGTAGTTTTAGACCTATGAAATAATTTTTCAAATTGTAACCTTAATATTATTGGTGTGTTGTAATTAATAATGTTTAATTGTGACGGCAAGTTGGCAGGAGAAGGGTTAATGCGACGGCCGCGCCCGCGCCGGCATCTCAGCAATATATCGGAGGGACAGCTACACGCATTCACAATTACCTTATCTCCCTTCAACCTGGCTCCTGACATCAGGCGACAAATATTTGTGATCGTTGGACTCATTCAACAACCAATTGCAACTTGTGAAACATATGAAACTTCCACAACCTTATATATACAACTTATACCTTAGTATGAAATATAGTGAATCCGCCTAATGTTCGACTCTAATAAAGAAAGTAATTATCTAAATACAGACATTTATATTTTACATATTCTGAACACGTATTTTTTCTAATTTTCGTATAATATGATATTAATAAGTTTCGCTCACATGATCTACAAAGTTATATGTTTTTTTTATTATTTGTCTGTAACAACAGCTCTCTGAAAGAGAAAGTCAAAATAGGCCGAACGGTCTGGGATTAGCCGAAACAGACCGAAAATTGATTGGTTTTTTGTTATAAGTACCGTATATTTTTTCATACGCATGTAGTTAAAAGCTGTTATTTTAACATTAAAAACAGACACTTTAATTTTATTTATTTTTATAGATTATAATATATTTCAAAACTCTTTTTAATATCACAGTGATTATAAATAGCATACATGCATACGGTCTGCCTAAAAAAAGTTACCTTAGCATAAGTTCACAGCAAGATAACATATACATAAACGTGCGCTATCACCTGATAAGCATAAAATGAGCAGATCAGACTAGAAGAGAAATAGGTGATGTCTCGGGCCTAACATGTTCATGGAAAATCAATACGATAAGAATGTTCCTACTTCACGGTGATGTTCTGAATTAGACTTGAACTCTGCTCGAGTCAGTCCCTTCATGCTAAAACAGCATTGCTTTACTAATAAAACACTCGGAAGCCTAAGACTTTTTTATCTTTATTTAAAGAGCTCAGTCACTATAGGTGACTATGTCGCTCTATTAATTAAACAAATTAACAAAATCATCTTAAACGTAAGCATTTGTTTGTTAATTTATACTGTAACTTAGCACTATCAGATTTTGGAAAAGAAAGAAAGATTATACAATCTGCAATGGTTAAATTAGTTTTTAAATAACAATTAATACATGATCTAAATGACTCGTTCCGGACAAAGCCTAAATCTTCATGTAAAGGATTTTAAAACTGACTGAAAGTTGAATTTCCTTTATGAGGCAGATGAAGTCACTCTAACTAATTTAGTATAAATTATAAAAACTATATTCTTCATAAAAGTTTTTCACTCTCATGTTTGACCGCACTCAAACATAAAGCTGCATGCGCAATTTATAAGTCAAATAAAAACAAAAGAATCTTTCTTATTTTAGCCAACAAAATGAGACCTCAGTGTAAAATGAAATACAAGTTTCATTCCTACCGTAACTCATTATGACCCTAAAATAAAAGGACTCGGTATAAGGCAAAACCGCATGCCCACCGCGAAACTGAATCAGAGGTGACTCTTAATTGATTTTAGGCGAACGAGCTCTCGGGAGATGGTAAAGAAATTGACATTTCAATGGCAAAAAAGGAAAGGAGTTGAGGCACGGCGGCGAGAGTGGTCGTTCGGCAATGATTTAGCGCGTCTTCTTAGCCTCGAAGCAGGGTTCCCATGGGAAAACGTCCGCAAATATTGACACTGCAGCAACATGTTTATATGCACTTAATGCATCGCTCACATTTTTTACATTTTATTTGTTTTATGCGAGCGAGGCAGACGGAACGTCGGCCTCTTGTTTGAGTTCTTTTTTGTCGTAATTCTATTTAGCAGGTAATATCTTACGTCCGTTATAAAATGATAAGCTTAAAATTGCACTTCGTTTCGATAGTTTAGTTTCTTAATTTATTTTGATTAAGAAAATAAAATTTAGAGTTACATTTAATAAAGTACCTACTATTTTATAAAATGTAAGGTTTAATTTGAACTTTTATATAAAATAATTGACAAATGAAGGAGTAAAAAAGATACGGCAATCTCACCAACAATGTAATGAAAAATTTATTCCTTGCACTTGTACATTTTTGTTAAGTGTGCGTTCTGTCGGTAATTTTACTGCTCACAAAATAGTAATAATATCAACATAAAAATGGTTTCAGAATTTATTGACAAAATTAAACAACCATACTTTTCTGCATACATACTTACAAATATAATTATTATTTTATTTAAAAAAAAAAATACGAAACTACGTATGCTATAAGAAATTACTTTCTGAGATTAAAGATTCTTTCATTTATAATAAATATAAATAAGTAGATTAACAGCGATTGTTTTTATTTAACCTAACAATAATATTTGAAAACAGTAACGTAGTAAGCGGACAGTACGCAACAGAACAAAGAAATCTCATTTTTTACACCTAATTTAAAATGAATGAAATAAAGAACAAAATTGATAGATACTTAATAATTATTATTCGGTTTGATACGTGATTAGGGCAGGCTAACACGGTGTGAGGGACGGCAATTTGCGGTCAGAGTAATGGGACAAAATTATGACTTGTCCTTGGCGTGTCCATATGGGAATGTGCAACTTATTGCGTCACGTCCCCTCTAATTATTTATGTCGATGTGGATGCACAAATTATAGCTTTTCGATGCCGACTCGGGACTTAAAACGAATAAAAATTTTATACCTCTTGGCCCAATTACTTTATACATTTTATTTCGTTGTTATATTTGTATTCGTTTCGACCTTACCTTTTTAATATCCGACCGTGTAGGCGGTTTCTTATGTAGTTTTATCGTTCTAGTTACTTAAGATTTGTGTAAAACAAATAAGTACAAAAATTCTTTAAATATTTTCATGGAAAAAGTTTGAACTATTCAAAGAAACACGTATTCGGTAGTTTTTAAGAAGCATTCGTTTTAAAACCTTTTGTTGCCAGCGATCAACCTGTTACCTTATGTTTAAATATCTATTCTATTATGAAAGATAACAAATTTTTTTTGAGACAGAGATAACCAGTAGTACTATATACAAATAAATACAAATCCCTAGAAAATGCATGCATAGATTTCGTATTGTTTTTTCATTTGAAACAAAGGGTCGAATAGAGGTAAATATATAATCAGATCACCTCAAAACTCTATTTACAGATCATGGTCGTGTTGAACTTAAGACATCAAAATCAATTATAATTCTCGAACTGGACTTATCCCTCGAGTTATTTATCATTATGATCTTGATCATAAAAGGAAAAAGAAACGAAATAACTTATTTAAAACTCTTCACAGGAGTGTCGACTCTGTAAAGAGGGTATGAAAGATCAAATCGTTTGTTGAAGATCGATATGATGCTTGGAGCGATTTCGATTTAGGATACATGAATGCGTGCAAAGGATTTGGGCTGTTTACGGCATCGTGGGTGGTTGTGGGCGTGGCGTCATCTCTCCTGCTCCCGCATCAGGGTCCTGTATTCATCCATCTCATCTCACGGCCGCTCCCACAGGACCTTCTTGTTAATGTATTTTTTGTTCCTCTCATCTTGCTTTAAGAAATGGTCAGACGGGCAAATATTTACTCACGATTTTGAAAATGTTATCATCATACTACCAGCTTTGATGCTTTGAGAATGATTCGTAATACAGATTATTGCTTTGTTACTTCTGCAATATAATTGAGTTGAAAAATCACATTGTGAGTTATTGACAGTATAATTACTTAAGTTCATTATTACTATAACTGCATTGTATAAGTAAGCATACATGATTTTTTAAATAAATATTAAATCAACTAAATAATACGTTGTGTATTTTTTTTATTATTTCAGGCGGTTGCTAAACAAGTATCCACCTGATGGTAAGCAGTCACCGCAACCTATGAAAGCTTGCGATACTTGAAGTAACACATGCACGTTGCCAACCCAAGGGATAGAAGAGGAGGGATAAGAAGGGAAAAGAGGAAGGGAGCAGAGGGGGTAGAAGATTGGGCCTCCGGCGCTCTCACTCATCGCACAAATGCAACAGTACTATTACTTAACACCAGGTTTTGCCCATTGCGCTGGTAGAAGCTTTTTTTTTTTCGCAATGTGTATTGCTGTTGGCCCTACTGGCCTTGACAGCCTCACCGGGCGGGGGGGTGAGTACATAGACTCAGCCGTGATAAAGGGTCAGCCCTCACGGGGGCTCAAATTTGATTCCGTCCTTAGGGTGCCTCCTGCGAAGCCGAACCACGGCTAAGGACGTCATCGGAGATGGTAGAAGCATGGCTCTACTACTAATAGTAATTAATAAATAAGTTATGTTTACTCAAAGCAAATAATATATAAAAAGTTTCTGATGCAATTAATCAATGGCAAAGTACTGGTGTCATGAATGATAAATTCTAGGAATAAATGCTGAATGAAAATTGTTTACATCTATGAAGTCACGTACATTGGAAACATACTATAACTATAAATAAATAAACGCTACACACTCAACGGCTCCCATTAGGACAGTTATATCCTGTGTCAGGTCCGGTAACATACACTATGACAAGGACAATCACCTGCTTGTATGGTCAATACAAACATCTGCTCCGAGCGGGAATCGAACCCGCGTCCTGCGCTTAAGGAAGGTTCGCTACCATTGCGCCACAACGTCGTCTATAATTATAATTTTGGGGTTAATTTTTATTGCTCTTATAACATTTTTATTATATCAAAGTTCATGTTTACATGAACAACTAGGTACCGTCTTTCATACATACTATATCTATCTATATATAAGTATAATGAGAAGATTTGACTAATAATCATATCTTATGCTATCACTATCATTATATAATATTAAACCCCCCGCCGCGTCTGTGTGTCTGTTAGTGTTAACCTTAAAAACTACTGAGCGGATTTTCATGCAGTTTTCATCAATCGACAGAGTCATTTATAAAAGAAGTTTAGTTGTATAAATTGTAAAGACTTTCGTGATTTGGTTGAAATACGACGATGATTGTTAAAAATGTCGGGAAAATACAAGGCGAATTCTTTATTGTCCAGGTCTACTAGTCACTACATAGTATAAAACAAAGTCGCTTTCTCTGTCCCTATGTATGCTTAAGTCTTTAAAACTACGCAATGGATTTTGATGCGGTTTTCTTTAATAGATAGAGTGATTGAAGAGGAAGATTTATATGTATAAAAATAGTGGGGAGAAAAAATATTAATTTTTCAGGTTTCTAATGTGATGTCGTAAATAATTACATTTAACACGGGCAACATTGAATAAATCAAAACTACTGGATCGATTTTAATCATTTTTTCAGTGAATGACATAGGTTATATATTTTATACCCGTGCGGAGCCGGAGCGGGCCGCTAGTATTATACATAAGAGACTACCGATATACATATTAATTCATTTTACTTTACTATAAGTTTTAACTGACTTTAATATAAGAGATTTTATGGATTTTAGTTCGTATGATGTGATAATATATCATTACCGTGAAACGGTTTGACGAATACTGCTTTGTTGGATATGGTGTATTCTGAAGATGTAGAATAGTAGTTTTCTAAATATAAGAGTATATACGCTGCATATTTAACAATTGAAATCGGTTGTCGATTATTAGGATTCCATAATCAACAACGTCCGTACAATCTTTAGAACAATGGTTCCCAACCAGTGGTCCTGATCATTGGAGACAAGTCCGCAGGAAAGTTCTGAACTTCTGGAAGGAGCTGGGCTGGTTGGAATAGACCAGCCAATCCCATACACAAAAAGGACCGAACTATGAGTCTAATTGTGGAAAAGGGAGCCCTACTAACTAACTAACTAACTAACAAGTCCGCAGGAGGCAAAGAAAGGTCCGCGAACGATTTATCGTCCGAATTTCGCGGCAAACAGAAAAGTTTGGGAACCACTGCTATAGAGAAAAACTTCAGGATCGAAATTCAAAGTTGATACTTAAATATTTATATAAGGATACAATATTAATTTTACCAAAAAATAAATAAATTTGCATTTCAATGTTTTTATAAAACGAATTTTCTTTGCAAGGGTTTTTTCATTAGCTGCTTGAAGTACGAGTTATTAATCAATTTCGTAGGACGAGTTCCAAGGAACAATGATGGCCGCAGCCCCGGAGTAGAGAATCAAAGACGGTGTGTTAGCATTTGACAAGAGGAAAAGCGATGTAACTACTTCTTTTAATAATCGCATCACTGCGTTTAATATTTAACCACGAAAGTTTTGTATGCCGATAAACTGTATTGTCTTGCAATTGGGCAGAGTATTACTTTTAAGATAGTTATGTTTAAGCTTGTATGTTTTGAATTTCGAATAAAAAAGGAACTACAATTTTTCAAAAAACACATGTTATAAAATTTCTTCCTCATTTTCACTCTTTTCTAAATACTATAATTTTCTATGCGGTCCCGTTGTTTGTCCTGACGCCTGCAACTGCCTAGACTCTTGAACGCTCTGAGTCACTGAGTTCAATACTAAATATAGTGCTGTTCCCATTTATAGAAAGACTCAACCTTTTTCCTAGAACTCACCCGGTATTAAACGCGGTCTACTTCTTGCACTAGTACAGATTTGCTATCTGAACGCCGCAGTATTTTTGCTTAAGGTCCGAATCACATCCATCCCGTTGTTTGAAAAACTCTTTCCTATATGCATTTCTTTAAATAGTTATATATCTTGTGTCGGTGGGATGGAAACATATACAAATATAAACACTTCCAGACAAGAACACATGCCTATATGTTCAATAAAAATATCTGCTCAGAGCGGGAATCGAACCCGTCACCTGTGGTGCTTAAGACAGGTTCGCTACGGCTGCACTACAACGTCGTAATTCTTAATATATTTTGTATATCACAACAATGTCAATAGCGTAGGGTGTGTCAGATGACAAGCATTTTCGACGTTCGCGTCGTATATGTTTATAGTAATACCAGCTTCATATCTCCGATGACGTCCTTAGCCGTGGTTCGGCTTCGCAGGCACCCTAAGGACAGAATCAAATTTGAGCCCCCGTGAGGGCTGCCTCTTTATCACGGCTGAGTCTCTGTACTCGGCCTCCCCGCCCGGTGACGCTATCAAGGCCAGTAGGGCCAACAGCAATACACATTCCGGAAAAAAGAAACCCAGCTTCATATCGCGTTACCGCTTACAATCGGCTCTAGAACAAGAAGAGGCGAAAAGAATGGAAAAGTTAGTGGGAATTTCAGCCTCCTGTGCACTTGCGTATGGAACATGATGTAACTGTACGGATACCTTTGCCAGATCATTAACAAGATAAATAGCACAATATCATTATTCCGTACAACCCTAAAATATTTAAGATTAACGTAGAGAAAGTATTGATATATTACAGTTCATGATATACAGCACAAAAGGTCAAAAATATCGTGACTCTTGTACACACCCCTTTATTTTTTAAGTTTATTTAAATAAATAAATAAATAAATGCTACACACTCAACGGCCCCCATTAGGATATTTATATCCTGTGTCGGGGGTCCGGAGACATTCACAATGACAAGGACAAACATACCCAGACCGGAAAACATGCCTGTACGATTAATACAAACATCTGCTCCGAGCGGGAATCGAACCCGCAACCGTCGAGGCTAAAGGCAGACTCGCTACCCACAACGCCACGACGGTGTCTAAACGGCGACGGTGTTTAGTATTTGTTGTTGTAACGGCAACAGAAAAGAAATCAATTCTCTACCTAAGATACAACTAACCGAGGCTTAGTGATAGTGTTCCGTTGGCACCCTTTGGGTACGGTAGCCTAAAAGGAGAGTTCTATTTTATGTCGATATCGAAAGGATAGTACTTCCCCGGTCGTGCCTGAACATTCATATCAAAAACAACAAGGCTATTAGCTACCACAACACTCCATAATTATAATAATCTAGTTTCACCCGCGTTTATACCCGCTTTGCACATCATGAAAACGCCCTTGGTACTTGATTAACACGATGATATTTCCTAAGATATTAGATCAAATTTGACATTCAATTTCGAATTTATTCGACACCGTTGTGGCGTTGTGGGTAGTGAGTCTGCCTTTAGTCTCGACGGTTGCGGGTTCGATTCCCGCTCGGGCAGATGTTTGTTAAAATTTCTGTCTCGGTCTGGGCGTTTGTCAGTGTGGGTCTCCCCACGGTGCCTCGGAGAGCACGTGAAACTGTCGGTCCCGGTTATTATCAATAACATCTGATAATAATCGTTAACTCTTGATAAGTAAATTGCTCTTATCCAATGAGTTACTGGTTCGCCCTTAGGGTTGCGGAGGTCAGATGGCAATCGCTCTGTGTAAAAACTAGTAACCTGTCAAATCCGAATAAGAGTAATAAGCAGACCCTGGGTACATAAAAATATCGGGAATAATGCTAGGATGAAAAAGATATTAGATCAAATTTGATTAGCGTAAAAATATCAGGTGATTTTACTTTAAAATATAGACATATAGACTTTATTTATAACTTCTAAAGGGAAAAACATTACACAATTTTTGGGTAACTTTAACCGTTTTCAGAGCGCATGCAACTGAAGCTCCCAATAGGAATATTTTTTCCCCGTTTTGCTACATTTTTTATTGATGCTCCTCTCCTATTCAATACAAGAATTCTTCTTTCAATTCGAACAACCAAACAAACTCTTTAGCTTTATTATAGTAGTATAAATTACTTCAATATTAGTTAAAGTTTATGAATAATTTTCTTTTAGTTTTATTAAACACTATTTTTTTTTGTTTAATCCAATGAATCCCATTGCTTATTTTACAATTGAAAATGTTGATCACGAAAGTACGTGTTATTTTCGTTAAATCAATCTCGAATTTCTTTTCGAGTTTTAGCGGCCGAATATAAAGATGAGGATGGGGCCGGACCGCACGCAGTCCTGGCGATAAAGAAATTATCTTCTTCCCAGCTAACGAGCCAAGCATGTATCTAATTGGTACCCTGCCGAAGCTCTGATTCATTTATACGTTCCACTCTAAAATGCGTCGAAAATTAATGATGATCTCATACACAGTATCAATATAATCGTGTAAGTTTCGTCCTTGGATATCTGAAATGTTCGGCGGATATTTTTATTATTATTATTTTTATTATAAATTTTAATTACACGTGAAGAAATTATTTTAGTTATATCTGAAGAATCATATGAAAATAACAAGGGTTAATTACTTTACGATAAAAGTTTATAACAATAATCTATTTTATAATAAGCGTTTGTCAATCCCACAATAAAGAGAAATCTCTTGACACCACATATATCACAAACCATATAACTATCTACCGCCTACAAAGCGTAGTCTAAGAGTTCCTATATACAATGATATCTTAAATACACCTATATCTCATTACCTATATACATGTATATTTATTAATAACAGTGATGGTCTTATAATGAGGCACTCAAGAACTAACTTAAGGTATCGCCTCAAAGAGGCCGTTAATTATTAAAAATATCATGCTATCATGTAGCTTCAATTTTAACTACTTTACCTAAAAATGAAACGAAAATTATTGCATGTTTTGCTATAAAACCAGTATCCAAAGTTAAATCGGCGCTCCTGAATTTATAACCGATATAATACGTACCTACAGTACAAAAAAGTTATTAGTTCTGTTTATCATATATGGCTTAACTTTTTTATAACAGTGCCTCGACAAGTCCTGTCGTGAACTTACTTGTGTTTAAAGTAAAACGTTAGAAAAGCGTTAGAAATGCTATGGTGACTGTCCTTTTAAATTCTATCTTACAAAGAATCTACCCGAGTATTCAAAAATTAAAAAAACAAATGAGTCACTTAGAACTGAAAGCGTGAATCACAATGCATAACCGCTACCTTCTAACGTTTCACCGATAAGTCGATAACATTAAACTTTTCAACAATTGTATGTCAAAAAGACACCGTTTCAGCGGCTCAAAAATTTATAAAGAAATCATAAAACATATCACAGGGATTTAGATGTTAAGAACATGGAATACGTAAAACAATTCTTTGTAAATAAGTAAACAATGGCTAATGGTTCTGAGTACGGGAGCTCTCTGAGTGTGCCGCTGGCGCTTACAGGACAATAGCGATTATCTAACATTCAGACAGAGCACAAACACGACTCTTCGTCACAGCTCTATACTCTATAGTGAAAAAATGACAGTGACACTTGGGGAAAGTTAGTAAGCGCACAAAGATTTGAGATTCAAAGATAAAGCAAACAAATTTTAAATAGTATGAACTGTATCCTCTTTTGGTATTTTGAGTATTGACAATGCGTTATACTTAAGATAAAGAATTACATTTACTGTTACTTTTAACTCCTTGATATTACCAGTTTTATTATTCACAAGAAATTGATTTCTTTTTCTTTAAAGAATATTGACAATGCTTTTTTCAAGTTATTACATTAATATGGAGCATTAGCTTATATTACCCCTTCAAATAAGCTTGTAGCTTGCGCTAGGAATGAGTACAACAATTATAACCCAAAAGATCACGATAGAACCTGCAATCCATAACGGATTTCTATCACTGAACTATTGAGGCGTATTGAACATACTAAATATTTATTTACATTAAATTATATCAGACACAGACATCAGTCCCCTATTGTTTCTATGTTTAGTTTATATTATATTTTTTACAATTCAAGTTCTTACAGTTTATTTACTCCTTAAACAAACATGTTAATACAAATACATTCAATTGCAGAATAACGATAATTACAATAGTTATTTAGTATATAGCACCAAAATTAAATATCAAAGCTGTACACCCACAGCATACCAATGCGCTGACGCAAATCAGATACGCACACATAAAATACGGTCAACTATCCACGCTGCACTGTCCGCAGGGTGGCGATATTAAGTGTAAAAGCAGGGTGGTGGCGCTAACACGCTATTTCGCTCCGTATACTACAACCTTTGTGTCCAAATAAGCGCCACCATAAAAAAATCTATCGACGGAAGTAAGCTCACAAAGCGAATACCAAAGAGCAAAAACTTGACGAAAAAAACCTGCATAATGCGGTCTAGGGGCAGTGTGGGCTACGACCGCTCTTGTAAAATTTATAACAGCTCTATTTTGTTTACCTGCTTGACTTCGCTTTATATTGTCTTGTAATTGGAGGTATTTGACGATGAGTTATTAATTTATTGACCATAGTTTCTTTTTCAGTTTTTATTGAAGTGCTAAAACGTTCGTCATTCTCGGACTTTGTTTTATTTGGACGCTTGCACAACTTTGCCATATTATAAATTTAACATACATTTATACTTTTTAGGGTTCCCAATCGAAAGAGTGTCAACTTTGTGGGTAACTACTAATTCAGAACTACTAAGCCTCCATCCGTCCGTCCGTCAGTCCGCCAGTCTGCATCTCACAGTCCGTAATAGGTATTGTAGAAATTTCATTTACCGCACTACAACAAATACTTCATATAAAATAAAATTTAAAAATAAAGGGGGTATGGAACTCTTTTTACTGAAAATTATCTCGCACTAAGATTATTATCAATACATAACGATTATATTATCATATGATTTCGTTTTCGTTATACAATTGTATATCATCAAATTATATTTAAGGTCAACAACAAAAACGAGTGAAGCTGCGTGCAAAAACAGTTAATATATAAAAAAGATACTCAATATTATTAAGATCCTATTAGTGAAATATATATATAAATGAAAGTAATTCTTTTTATAAAAACTAAATTATTACGTTAGCTTTAAGCGCGGAAAATCACTATAAATGGAAACTTTTGTAAGATGAAATCCTTGATAAAATGTCTATCGAAGCATATTATGACGACGTAAATTATAAATTATGAGCTATGACAAGGTTTAATAATACACACGCGCAAAGGTATATAATACAGTAATTATAATTTACAGATAAATATAATTCTTAATATGATAAATAATAAAATTTCCCACAAGCAATGGCGATTGTTTTGCATACTCGGACAATAACTTGGTAAATCCTCTTTTTCATAATTTAATAAATGAATTAAGTAAAGGTAGAGGGGCCGACTTCGCTCCGTTAATGCGAGAGTCGCGGGTTCGATCCTGACCCCCTTGGGCTTTTGTCGTACCATCTCCTAGCGCAAGCTAAGACCTTTTGGATGGGCATTAAGCAAAAGAAAAATAAAAAACAAATAAAATAACGAAAAAAAGATAAACAATTAAGCTATTTGTATCAGCAAATAGAAGTTTATTTTCAATCGAACTCAGCTCTGTAAAGATTTTGATATCACGGCAGAGAGCTGTGAGCAGATGGTATATAAACATGTTCTTGCTACAAGAACTTTAATGGCTTTTTAGTACGAGAGACTTAACAAATATAAAAATACGTAAATAAAAGTCTCCAACGGATTAGATATAAGGATCATCGTAATGCTTTTTCTTTTAATTTTGTAGAATATTTAGGTTCATAGCGATATTTAATAAACGAATAGGTGTCAAGTGTTAAAGCAAATGATATAATAAAGCGCCCGCTACATTTCCTCATCGCTGTCGCCCGCTTGTCTCGTATGAGACGTTACCGTTGCAACATCAAAAGTTATTACTATTACAAAATATGTTTTTCAACGTAATGCCGTGTGTGATCGATTATGTTTATTTGACTTTAATATGTAAGCAGCAATGGTAACGGATCGTTTTAAAAATAATGTTCAAAAAGTGTTATGATAGTGAGCGTTCGAGTTCTCAGCACCTGCAGACGAATGTGCCATTTACATTGTAATGCACGTACAGCCTCCAACCAGTTCGATTAGGAGGGGAATGCTGTCTACATACTTACCGGGCTCTGTAAATGATAAAGTTTTGTTAATGTGTGATGCTTTAATACTTTATCTACACACTATATTTATATTACAATTTTTTTTTAACTTTATTTTCTACTTATTGAAAAAACAGTTGCTTATTTAATATACAGTATTATATATACATTCCGAACATTTTAACTTCGTGTAGAAACGGTTAACTTGATAAAAAAACAAAAGGTTGATGTAAACAACTTAAGAGTCTTCTAAAACCTCTTCACGAAACGTTTACTTGTATGACAATAACAAAACATGTGTACACAAATACGTGATTGATTCCTGTGCGGGGTGGTGCGAGGGAGGGGGGAGTGTGAGACAGCGGCAGTGACCGCTGCAGCCAGGTGCGTGCGGCCATCGACACCATAAAATTAATAACCCGTCGAGCCTCCTAACCAATGCACTCTTGAGTCCCATGCGCACTTCACACGTACCCAGTAAAACGAGCGTTTACCGCTTAATTTCGTAAACCTGACTTATATTCTAATATTGTTGAGTGTAAAAAAAGATTTGTGAATTCAATTCGTAAAAACTACTTTAGTTGACTTTATTGTATATTAATAATATATTTTATTTGACCTATATTTCCTTACTAAAGTTAAAAGTAATGGCTGTTTTAATACAAGTGAAAAGCATGAAATTTCAATTCATATTCTTGTTAGAAATACATTGAAGTTTTTGGGTTTATCATAACTATCAAATACGCTAAATAATAAATATTATTAATTAAAAATATTGACATACTAGTATGAAAAGGCTTTTAAGAATTATCGAATTGTTTAAGTTACTGCGTTCTCAGAGTTATGTCTCTGTATTATAGAGAATGTAATTGAATTTTTCTACATTTTTAAATTAAATTCTGCTCCATGCATCCGGTGCACCCATCACAAGCAATATCAAGACTGCACTACCATCGCTTATATATTATCATTCGAAATAATTAAATGTTTATTCTTTAAAAATGATACCAGCTTCTAATGTAGAAATGAATTTATAACACCCATAAAATATTTCATTTGAATTCCCACAAATTGAATTATCATAAATAGATCCTTTCATCGCGGTATGTTTCATTCAGGGAGGGTTTTAAATTTGTATTTAA
Organism: Hestina assimilis; assembly: GCA_023373885.1. NCBI lineage: Eukaryota > Metazoa > Arthropoda > Insecta > Lepidoptera > Nymphalidae > Hestina > Hestina assimilis. The sequence continues at coordinate 6,969,480 of CM041747.1, read as the reverse complement.
TAGCGGCTCGGAGTGCCGACTGATTTGATCCGACAGCAGCGCGGCCGCAGAAGGAGGGGGAGGTGTATAGGTTGGAAGATCGGACAACACCGAGACGGTTAGTCTGCCTGATAAAGGAGGATTTTATCCGCTCGATTTAGCATGAAATTGGAACACAAAGTGAATAAAGCCACAAGATTGTAAACATTATGAGGTTCCTCTTTTTATTGCGGGCTTCGGCTTATTTACAGTTTTTCTTTTTATTGGTGGCTAGTGCCCACATCAAAACCCCCTATTTATTACCTTGTTAACTATAGCTAACGAACTCATCTCCTGATGCCAATTCAGTGCTTACGATGCGGTTAATTGGAAATTTATCGCTTTTCCTTTACAATGGTAAATTGATTTGCGAGTTAAGCGATTGGTAAAGTGAAGTACGTGAATTGTGTAAGGTATTTAAAAAAGGGAAAAGTTTAATAGTCTATTTTAGATAGAATTTTAAAAGCTCGTAAATGGAAGCGAGTGTAAATCACGAATACCGCCCCGTTCCCACGCGACGTTGCGTCGCTTCAACCAGAATGAATGACTCACTGAACTCGAAGCTCCATTTCCACAAGTCATAGTGCAATTAATAATATACGGCATCCTGTCGAATTATCTCTCGTCGTGGCAGGGGTCCGGGCGGCTTTAATTTACCACAATGGAAGATGGTTCTGAGAAGCGTTGGCCGGCGAGGCGGGCCGATTCTTCGACGAAAACAAACAGAAAATAATTATCATAAAGATGAAGAGCGGCCGCTCGAGCCGAGGCCGCTGCTAATGGGAGCCCACCTGGCAGCGTGCGCCCCGCGCCCCTTCTACACGCTACACGCTCACACATTCCACACACCACATGCTACACGGCCATCCAGCCAAGTCATCTCCGCCACGGTTTAAGGGCGTGATTGATTTTTGATACACGATTACGATGTAACAATATTAGCTATATATTAAATAAGCATTAAATTTTAGAAAACGATACAACAATAAATATGTATTTTTATTATTTTTGACGTCATTTTCCAAAGCTCTTAGTTGAACTGAAATAAACTTTAGTTACATTGGATAGAAATAGCCCAGTCGTTGTTCATGATCACGACTAATTAAGTAGGCAAACATAATTGGTTTAGTTGTCATAATGTGGGACTCTCTCAGTAGAATACATAACATTTCTGAAACTGATTTCAAAACCAAAAAGCAAGAAATATTTTTCTTCTGCACCAGAAGTTGATGCTAAGTAGGTCAGAGTGGTAGCATATAAGGCACTGAGTATTTTTTTCAAAAAAAAATTATACATTTTTAAGTCAGGAATAATAGTTCGGTATTACCGATTAACCATATTAAATAACCGAAATATTCATTTGTATTGAGTCGTTCTGGTGGCCATTTGTGGTCTTCATCAGCTGTTCCACTTCATCAAATGGTGCCAGAGAAATTCCAGAGAAAATGTACAAGTTACTTAAAAAATATCCAAATCGAAATAGGTGTGCCTAAAAATTAAGGGATTCCCTTGAGTTTTCCAGGATCGTCAGATTCTGACCCTTTCCAATAAAAAAAGAATCGTCTAAATCAATTCAGCCGCCTTACAGTAATTGAGTAAAATAAAAATAAGAAACATTAAAAAAAGACGTACAATCGAATTTATGACCTCCATCTTTTTGAAGTCGTCCAAAAATAAAAAATAAAACTTATACAACAAGTCAAAATATTATTATAAAACTTATATACCTGAGTAAATTAAATCCTTACGTGTTTGTGACCTACAAAAATTGAAACTTGAATGTTTAAGGTTACATTTTCAACTCCCCTTGATGAATAAAATGCATTTTCTCCATAATATACAAAATAGTCCCGTAGGGCATAGTCCATTTAGTAAATTCATGCACTATTAGGAGCGCCTGTTACAACTCTATAGTCTATGCCTTCCTTAGTTTATTCTATTTCTAAAATATTCTTAAGTACTGTTCTTAAATTGTAAAGTCAGGTAAGTTGATTTACAAAAATTTATAAAAAAATAAAGAAATATCTAAGTTTTAAAATTAAAGTTAAAAGTTAAAAGTTTTAATTTTTTTTATTGCCTGTCTCTTATATTTTGATATTGTAGTGTCAATATAATTAAATTAAAATGTGTGAAAAGTCATAGATGACTCCTGACTTACCTTAAAAAATCAAAAAATCTATGTTACTAAAGTGGAAAAGAAGCATACTGTTTGATTGTAATTGTTCATTGTAATTCATGTTTACATAAAAAAAACAAGATGTCTACCCTGAAACCCTCTCACTGCCACCTGAAATAAGACTTCTTCTCCTTATCGTCTGGTTATTGACCGACCTAGTGTCAGAGTTGTTTAGGTCGAAAAGTAGCGCACAAGCCAGTGACTCATGTAGAGTTCTGATTTGTGACATTTATGGTGAATTTAGAAAGAAAAAAAGAACGATTTTAATAAAATATTCGTGTTGATGTATTTTCAAAAAAGACTGAAGAGTCGTTTATAAAAAAAAATTATAAGCATTATTAGCCTATATTTTGTGACCAAAATATATTTTAACCTAGAACTAGACTTGATTAGGTTGATAGAAATAATAAACCATAATAAAAGATTAAAAACAAAAGTTAGACATGTGAGTAACAGAAATATTTTAATTACCGTCATAGTTCTCACTTAAATAATTAGTCCACATTAACAGTTTAACACTACGACCACTATCGACCTGTGGAAGGCAGAGATAAAATACTTTACGGAATTCTTCGAGGGACTAAGACTGTATATTGTTTTTCGTAATTCTTTTTTCGGCATCGACATTTCAGAAACTGTTTTTGCAGAAATTCCACCTTATATCGGGCGGGTGGTCCATTAACTTTGGAACAATGGCCCACTCCGTTTCTATTACCAATTTTATCTATATTTAACGCAGCTTATGTGAAATCTGTCGGTGTTTTTTACAAGTCGAACTAATGATGTGTAGGTAGCCATTAGCAAGATAATGTTTTATCGTTGGTAATTGTACCTCTACATTGTATTCATACAAAATTCTACCTCTAATTTACGTCTTCTCAAAAGTCAAAATCTCTTTTTAAATACTTGAAATTCAATATTATAACAAGATTAATTTGTGAAATATCAATAAACTGAAAATTTATTATAAAGTAAGCCATTAATTTAAATCCTTATTTAAAATTATATTAATTTAATATATGATGGATTTTTATAATTAACTAGCTGTGCATACGGCTCCACTTGCGTTATGCAGGTTTTTTGATGATTCCACGGGAACCCAACATTTTTCCGGAATAAAAAGCTATGCGTGTACCAAATTTCAAAAAATGAGTAACAAACAATCCAACCACCTATCCATCCAATCTTTCACATTGAATATATTAGTTGGATTACTTAGATATAATTGCGTGAATGTTATTATATAAAAAAGTATATTAAAATAAAGGAATGCGGAGAAGAAATAATTATTACTTAGTGTAAGAATTTTATCAATTATGTTAGTCCAGAGCCACGGGTGGTGTCCCCAGCAGGTTGCCTGCCCGACTAACGTGGAAATAGCTTCCCTTTTGTAGGTCGAATAAATTACATTATTTTGTTAACGAATTACTCGTGTCCTTCGGGTATAAGATAATGATTTCATTTAGATCGAATGCTCAAAGACAATTAAGTACTAACTTTTTGACAAATTTTTACATTTATCTGTTTTAAAAAAGCTTTGTGCATATCTTCCCTATGAATTCAAGAAATTTTTCTTTCTGCAAGATTGACTTAACGGCTTGACACTGAAAAGCTTAATATGACGACCATTATGACGTGTTGGTAGCGAGGTTGCCTTTAGCCTCAACGCTGGTGGGTTCGATTCCCACTCGGGGCGGACGTTTGTATTTGTCTTACAAACATCTGTTTCAGTCTGTGCGACAAACGCAAAACGTTGTCGTTGTGGGTCTCCCGACGTTGTCTTGGAGAGCACGTTAACGTGTCAGTTAAGTGTATACATATACATTGAACTTACAGTGCTAGTACGGAATGCCTACATACTTCGTTTGATCTATGTCGCAAGAAAATAACTTATTATGACAGCTACAAACAATACAAGAAATATGTTTATGCTACGATAATAGCAAGACATGCTGCTCGCCTGGTGTTAAGCGGTTACCTATAGATGCTCCCAATCCCAGAGGCATCACGTGATTGTCGACGATCCATAAAAAGTTCTTCAGTCCACCCTAGAAGTGTCCCATACTAACCCGTTGGAAAAACCTCGATAATGGTAGTAGAGCCAATGCTTTTCCCAGCACAAATGGGTCAGCTCAACCGGTGAAGTACTACCCTCTCACAGTAAATCGACGTAAAGTAACAATATCAGTAGGTACTGTTTCGTGTGATGAGTGACAGCGCTGGAGGCCTAATCTCTCACCCCTCTATTCCCTTCCTTTTTTCCTTCTCATCCCTTTTCTTTGGTTGGCAACGCGGTTGTGATACTTCAAGTATCGTAAGCGTTCATAGGTTGCGGTGACTACTTACTATCATGCGGACCATATGCTTGTTTGCCAAACGTCGTGACATAAAAAAGGATTAATTCACAGCTGAAGCGTTTGTGGTAGGAAATTTCTTTGAAACCGTACTGTGCGCAACCAATTAGGTATCAATTTGTGAAGATGATCCTGTCGGTGGCGTATGCTGATATAGTAGAAACTTAGAAAGTATATATAGACATTAAAAGATATTACAAAGTAAATCGAAAATGCTGCGAATATATTAAAAGACAGTCGTCGAAATAAATTAATTTAGTTTATTAAAACAATATAAAAAATATATAAAGTAGAAGTCGAAATCATTAATAACTTTAAAATAAAATACAATAGTATTTTGTTTCAAAATCTTTCTACAAACATTTATATTACATACCACAGCGAACATCTAAAAACATCTCAGTGACCAATTGACGCAAAGTCTAATAAACTTATAAATGTTTATTTACAATTCAATTGAGAATTATTTAACGTTACATCGAGCAAAACGTAAAACAGCACGCCGCAATGTTTGTAAACGAATACGAAAAGGCCAGGAGCCTTGAAGAGTGCAGCCAACATTTTCCATCCTAACCCAGTTACACAATGTAAATAAAACTTTCATCACGTTACGATAAACTTTAACATCAAAAGAAAATTTTGTATTTATCCCTCACTAAATATAGTACGAAGATTTATAAAAAAAAACATCGCCTTTATAGCGTATAAAATAAGGTTCAATATATATTAAATTATAAAAATCTGTATCTGTGTAGTTATAACTGGATTAGGCATCCGTATTTGTTTATCGATAAATCACGCTCATTGTTTAAATAATAATTTCTATTTTGAAGCGTTACCGTGAATCGTTTGCCACGGGATTCGCACTAAACAGTGTTTCACGGTAAACGTGGGAAGTGCCAGCTTAATGCGCACTAAGAACAGCTTTTGTGTAATAACAATTTTCAGTATATTATTATTATTAAAAACATTTCCCAATCTAAACGTGAAGGAAGTCTACTGATAAATATATTTATTTTGGTTAACGTAAACCAGCAACAAGTTATTTTTTAATTAGATTTTCATTAAAGAAATTTTCAGTTTACACTGCAACATCCGAAGAGCATTTCGAAAACATAAAATATATCAAAGCTTAATATAACCCTAATTAATACAGATAAAGAAATAACTTAACAATGTCACGGGACTTTAATATCCGGGATAAAAAGTATTCGAGTTACCTGAGTGCCAAATTTCATTCAAATCCATAATATTTCCGCAAAATTAAATAATTTTTGCTGGAGTAGGCTAACATTAATAACGCCGTCATTGACATTGCAATAACTTTTGATAGAGTGAACCGAATTTTAATGAAACTAAAGATTATTACATCACTAGAAAATATCCTTATGCTTTATCATATCATCAGGTTTAACAAACAACAAGACAAACATTTCTAAAAATAATAAAAATTTATTTAAACTTACTTTTAGGTCCATGAATTTTTTTTTCATAAAATTCTAAAATGTACAGACACTTGAAGTCTACAATTTTATTATATCATGCATTTTTTTTTTCGAAATGTGTTTTGTTCTTGGCCCTACTGGCCTTGACAGCCTCACCGAGGAGGGGAGGGGTTACGAGTACGAGGAGCGAGGCCGTGAAAAATGGGTAGTCCACACGGGAGTCAATAAGTCCTCGTCCTAACCGGCGAAGACGGTGTTCTATGCGTGTCTGTGCTGTGTTAGGAGATTGTCTAATGTAATCCTATCGTCAGGGTCTTGCTTAGGACGCCTGACTTTAGTCGGTTGGTTACATCTGTCTGTATAGATACAAGCCTGACTAATCAGAGGATTCGGATGGAAGGATATTGTGCATAGATTAATAATAGATAGTAGTAGGTAGGTGGTAGGTAAATAATATAATGTTACAAAATTCACAATCATGTGTGATTGAAAAACATGCTTTTTTGTGCCATTTTGTAATTGCTCTCTTTACTTTAATAATTTGCTTGAATTTCTTTTAGTACTTATTGGAGTTTATGGATTCGTTTTAAGTATTTATTTTTATATGAAAATTTTATAACTAAATTTTTTAAAAAGCCTTAACAAAAAGTGTCACGAAAGAGATTAACACTAAAGAGGTATTTTGTTTATTTTTTAATCACTACCAATACCACATCTGTTTTTTTTTAATCCAATAGGATGATGTGCCAAGCAATTGGCACCGAACCGAATATTTAACCCTGTGATCTATATGATACAACTTGTCTATACTACCATTTTAATTGTTTCGAGTCAAAAAGGTGTGAAGAATTTCGTGAGGTCACGTTTAATACGCAAGGTGTCATTTTGAACCCGCAAAATAATCATGGAAATTCTTAATAAGAATTTCTTAGTAATTAAAACCTAGAATATTAGTGACGGCAAAATGAGAATCATTGACGAATGGTTTCGATTCTCGCTCGGGTCACAAGTTTGTATTGACACAGGCATATGTTCCGGTCTGTATGGTTGTGTGTGTCTGTGTGTCTATCCGGGCTCCCGACCTTTGTCAGATAGATTATTACTTAGTTTTCAGCTCAGAACAGATATTGGTATTTCAGACTGGGCGATGTCCTTGTTGGTTACCCCACCATATCACATAACGCCTTTTATAATTCTTGTTAGGTAACTTGCTCTCTTACCCTGTGAGTGACTTTTTTTTTTTTTTTTTGGTATCGGGGAGGAAATCTGTTCACAGATACCTGGCCTCCTGGGGAGGAGAACCGGGTTATGTGGGGTTCCATGAGAGGTGGTAAGTCATGGGGACCCACTAAAACCTCCTCGGTGGCCGACCTCAGTGACAAAGAGAGGCTCCGGGATCTCTTAGAGAACTCTGAACCGGTGCTTCTCGAACACTGTGCTAGCAAAGCTCGGTCCTAGGGGGCGAGATGGAGTGCACCCCTACGCTTCCCACGCAAGCGCACACGGCAGTTGAGGCCTCACCGTCTGCCGTCCTCCTCAGGGCCGCTCAGCATGTACGCACAGGTACCCTGTGAGTGACTAACCTAACCTAAACTACCTGGTTCTGTCTAGAATTGTGGACGTTAGTCAGGCAATCAGACTGTTACAAATTAAAAACTGATTTTTACAATAAGCAGATCCTACAAAAATACAAAGAAAAATCTTGGAAGAAGATGAAAATTTTGAAATAATACAAATTAAATATTTATATTAATATTATTATCATTATCTTTGAATTTCACGCCTTAAATGTTGCATGTCCTTTCAATCTAACTTTTAGTTTAAACCATAGAGTAAATGATAAAGTTATCTTTACCTTAATTCCTGTATGGTTTAAGCATTTTTTTTGGTTAGAAAGAAAGACAAAAAACATCTTATACTAAAGACAAAATAATCATGCTGCTATATGAAAAAAAATCTATATTAGACAGACCTTTTCTCTTTATACGAGACAGACCAATTGTAGATAAATCATGAATAAATCACATTACCTATCAGTGTTCTTTCAAACAAAGTTCATAAATATTAGAACACAAGCGTCCTCTTTGGAATACCGAACGAACTACGATGTAAAATTGGAGTAACAAGCAGTCTTACTGTATACTATGGACGGGTCCTTCCGTAAAAAATCAGACTAGTTGGTGCCTCTTCGTCAATGCAACACCAACGCAAGTAAACAAAGTTACACACTAACTTTTAGTTCATTCGATATTTGGTTATGAGCTTAGACCATTTGTTGTTAAATGGTCTAAGGTTGAGTTTTAAAACGTAACCTAATAAAGTTAGGGTTCGTCGGTGTTGAATTCTGTTAACTCAATCAATAACATATTTTTAAAGAGCGCATAGTTTATACATAAAAAAATAATTGAATTACTTAAAGCTAGAACAACGGGAAATTAAAAATTTACATATGTAAATGAACTTTACAAATTACAACAAATTTAGTGTAAATTGCCAGGAGAAAAAAAAATTACTTCAGTTTCATGACTTTCTTAACAGACTATTAAGTTTATTGTTAAACAAAAAAAAATTTCGTAATAAAAATAAAATGATTATTATTAGTTTTAGTAATGAACTGTATCAAACAGTTCCTTTTAATATAATATGGGTAAATAAAAAGCCTTTACTATAATTATATCAACTAGCTTTATTTTTATTTTATATTATTTCTACTTAATATTAGACTAATATGTTTCCTCTATTAGGAAACTCTGAACACACTTGTTATATTTTTCCGGTAATATTTCGGTTAGCTCATTCCTTGTCAACCAATTGGGTTTTACAGTCTTAGTGACATCACCTGTTTTATAATTAGCGTAATAGAAAAATACCTGAAAGCAGAATGAACAAAAATAAACATTATAAATTATTAACGATACATAAAAAAATTATCAAAACTTTTGAAAGAATTTCATGTTTCCTTCAAGCCCTCGAGGGTCTTTATAACATAGCTGTCAAGGCCAGTAGGGCAAACAGCAATACACATAAAAAAAATTACAATATATAATTTAAATATTTATTTATAACCTTTAATTATAAGGTGCAAATCAAAATATTTTAAGAAGTAACCTCACCTTGGCACCAATTTTGCCATTAACTTCGGAAGGATATTTGTATTTATAGAAACCATTTGGAGCATTGGATAGAAATTTTACTTTTAAGTCAGGGCCACACTGCTCTAAAAGTACTCGCTCTGCAGTCTGTATAAGCAAACAAACAATTACTAAGCTAAAATCAGGATTTATATCAGCAGTTATGGTGCCTTGCTATATATTTTTACATTAAATGGCCTTGCTCAACGAGGGAAGTACTACCCCTTCAATAGATGTCACTCAGGCATTCAGGTTCTAAAATCTCTTTTGCCCAATAATTTCGCTCGCTGTTCATCAAACTGAAACAGAATAATGCCAAAGACATTACTGCAGTAGTATATTTCACACTGTACTGGTACCTACATAGCCGGCCTCTTGTAATAAAAAGCCTACCACCAGCTTATACTGCACATACCAGATAGCTCATTAACTTGTCTACAGAAAAAATATTAATTTTGGAATTAGTTTCTGGTTGGATGTGTCCAATAATAATTTAATTGCAGAATGGAATGCTTTACAAGAAAAATATTTTTATTCCTTCAAGTGGGAAACAAGCAGATGGAATGCTTGATGGATATCATTTACCATAGCAACTCGAGTCGACATTAAAGATGATTAAAAAACTACTGTCGTTATTTCACATATTTTTGTAAGGTTATAGTAATTTCCCGATCATAAACCATAGTTGTCAAAAACAGCAAAACACTAAACTATATACTAAAGTATTGGTACATTTGAATATGATTCACCATTTCAATCAACTACCAATCACTCACCATCCACACCACATAAGAGATTTGCTTAAATAGTCTAATAAGAATCCTATTAATACAATAAAGTTGGTATGCTTACATGCTAGACAATCACACAAAAACTGACTGGATTTGGATGGAATTTAGTACACAGATCATAGGTTTATCATATGTGTAGGAAAAATATTAGGTTCCAGCGGGATTTTTACAAAATGTGCAGCACTACTACACTAGAACTTAAATTATTAAAACTATCGTGAGACATTATTAACTTAATGTAAAAATCTAAATGGCTCACACTCACGTATAATCGGTGTCAGTACCGACTAATTTCGGACTTATCGGAGGTCCTTCTTCAGGGTGAGTGGGTAACATTCACAGTCGCGACCCGTCTCAGTACTTACACCGATTATACCTGAGTGTGAGCCGTTTAGATTTTTACATTACGCTAGAACTTTGTAATAGATGTCCATAGCCTAGTATATAGAGCCTAAACTATAGATGGGTTGACTCCTCTAGAGTCGCAGGTTCGACATCAATTCTATTGGGCTATTGTTGTATTCACTGTAGCTCAAGCTACGCTTTTACATGTTTTATTTATCTTTTGAACCAATTCTAACGTAATTCATCGTAAATGAAGTCGAAGGCAGATGGTAGTTTATATACACATCTATTATACCTGTCGTAGGGTTTCTCCTTCAGTCCATAAACCTTGTGGTAAAATAGTTTTGACGTCACTCCCAAGTTTTACTTCTGTGACTAGAACTAAGTGTCTCTGGAGACATCTATCATGTGTACATTTATCACCTTTCTTATCCGCTTCTGGAAATAAAAATATTTAATGTATAGTAAATTTCTCAGCTAATTAAAAATTATAAAAACAGCCACAATAGTTTTTCTATTGAGTCAGTTCTCTTCAGTTCATGTATAAAAAACTTGATATGTTTGAAAAAATTTGATTTGGTTTGATTTTCCAAAAAAAAGACATTTTGTACCAGTTTGGTGATTTTTGTAATGAATAAAAGAGAGTCCTTTTTTCATTTATTATAGGGTTATGTTTGTATTACTCATTAAATGAGACATATAAAAAAATATAGTTGAGTTTTTTGTCATATTGAAGTTAATTTTCTTAGCTTAACCATCCCCCTTCTTAAATTGTATAGCTTAAAAGTAAAAATAAATTTTTATGGAGGCCACATATTTATGACTTTTAAACCAAAACTATTTGAATTATGATGAAGTTGTGGAGTAGCTATAGTGAACTCGCCTTAAGCACCACAGATCCCGGGTTTGATTCCTGCTTGAAGCAGATGTTTGTATTAACGATACTGACACATGTTACGGTCGGGGTGTGTTAGTCTTTGCCCTTGTGTATGTTTCCAGGACCCCAACACAGGATAATATCTTCCTTATTATATAATTATTGGAAAATAATAATATAATACCTGTTTCAAGATCTGCAAACTTAAATTTGGCTAATTCATCTTTAGCTGCATCTTCAAAATCTTGGGCTGTTATTTTGCTGACAGCATCCAAATCAATGTCCACAGATTCATTTTTGAGAAGCTCTGCCTGTACTCTAGTGAAAAGAATTATCAATTTTAATGTTTTTTTAAGCAAATAAGTCTGCATGTAGGCCACGCTATGGTGTTTACCAGCTAAACAACCATTTGGTTGTCATATCCTAAGAGCAACAACTTTGGAATATTGGTTCTTAAATCTCCTTTGCCCAGTAATTTCACTATATACAGTGTCCTTTAAAACAAAATACAATAATTCAAAATACACTACTGTTTTACGGTGGGATATCTGACAGTGGTACCAACCTATTCAGCCTCTACAATAAACGGCCTTCCACCTTTAATACTTTGAAATGAATCAAATGCTAAAGCAAATGGGCCTGTCGATTTATAATTCAGAGGTCAGAGAAACCCTTGACAACTGTGACAGTTTTCAATATATTTGTGCCCACTTTTCAGTTTTTTCACCAAACTTTTCAGTTTTAAAAGTAAATGCCATTATTGTGAAGACACATTTTCACTCTAAACCTTATTCTGAAATCAATCTGGGCAAAGTTACAGGCAGATTATTTTTAGACAGTACTATTTCACACTAATGTTTAATAATCTAAGCAAATTACTTTAAAAGGGAACATAATTTATTGAATATTATTAAGTTGTGCGTTTTTACCATAACTACATATTTTAAAAACTAATCTTACTACTTTATTACTAAAAGTAATCTTACTTATCCTGCTCCTTTCTAATTTCGTGATTTGATTTAAGACTCTTTTCGACCTCAATTGTCCACAACATATTTTGAAATTTCTTTTGAATTTCATTAAGTGGAGGAGAAATTACTGGTAGCCTTTCGACACAAACTCCAGTTACGATGTCCCATGATGACTTGGCTAGGAAAAATATATATTTTAATTCAAATATGATTTATAAATATACTTATTTTCATGAACATTAACAACAATATTACCTCTAAGAAATAGTTTATGACTTATGCTAATTTCTGATAAAACTATTTTCCTTAAAAGCATGATGCTAATTTCTGATAAAACTATTTTCCTTAGAAGTATTGATATCACTAAATATACTTTAAAATTTATAAATTTGCACCCACAGTAAGAAAACTTATTACTTAACCTATACTTATTATTTTTTTTTTTTTTTTTTTCCTCCGATGTTGGCTTTTAGTTGTGTCCTATAGGCACTTATTATCTCGCCAATGACACGTTACTTATTATTTATTATTAATTTCAAAATAATTGTCAAAAACTAAAAATGACAATTATAGAGTCCGTCTCACTAAAGAAGTCCTGCAAACGCAGCGCTTTGGTCGCAAGACAGAATGCTGCTAGCCTCTTTACTTTCAAACTCTCCTAATTATTTACAGTAATGATATACTTTTTTTAATAAAATCAAATTTATTGTATAAGTATATAAATATTCTAAAATTATACTCATATTTTGTTCATCAAGGCATAACCCACGGGTAATAATTTAAGCATGAGTAAATAAATAAATAAATGATATTTTACATTACAATTGTATAATAATAATTATTATAAATATCGATTGAGTTTATTCCAGACATAATACCACCACTTTTAAAATCATTAACATGAATATAGCTGTAATAGATACTCCAAATATTTGCATTGTCTAAGCCAATCTTCCAGTGTCACTCTAATCTCATTCTAGTGCTCTCAAATCTTAAGGGTAGACAAAGTGAGGGTGGCAAACGTGGTTGCATTCCGCAACTCTGTTAGCTGCCTTTTCATTTGAAATTTATTTGCACTTACCATCAGGTGGAGTAGAATAATCTGTCCTACTTTTCAAATAAAATAAGGATTTAAAAAAATGTTCGTTAAACGTTATTTGTTTTTATTATAACTATAATAATTTGTTTCTAATATCTTGGCTTGTTTATTTAACTTTGTTTGGAATATTACTTGGTATTAAATATCACAGTTATAATAAAATACCAGTTAATCAAAAATGTTGATAGTAACCAAATATCGCTAAAATTGTTACAAATCGCTAAAAACTAAAAATATGTCACTAGATCTAGCAAAAAATTACTTAGGTGGCAACACAGACTAGGTTACAACATGGCCGACCTGTCATAATAAATTAGTTCCACTTAGCGATGCGACGAGTTGGATTTTTTTTGACTCGAGCTACTCGAGTTTGTATGGCCTTGAACTCGAATCGCAACTCGAGTTGACTCGACTCGGTGACTGACTCGCACCGAATCCAAGGCCTAAGCAGTAAACGAGTTGTATGAATGGACGAGTTGAATCACGCGCGTGACTTGTTAGGTATATAACAACTCGAATCGACTCGGTGTTTTCAAATTTGTTACAACAATGTAGCGTAGCGACGTAATTAAAATTATCATTCAGGCTCCCACGAATACAGGTGTAAATAACTAAATATGTTATAAAAATAGTAATATAGGTATATGCAATTAAAAATACTTAATTATTATTGCAAAATTTTTATATTTTATACTTACTTATTATTTTTAACAAAGAACTCTCACGCTACACTTCTTTTATTAGGTGCCATTATAAAATTTAAAAAAGAAATATAGACACTGGTCACTATAAATAACGCGGGCTAGCTTACTAATAAACAATAACATTTACGATTTAATATTCAAAAGCGAGTTGAACTACGCGCGCGAGTAACAACTACTAGGCTTGGGCATTTAAAGTTTTAAACGAAAAGTTAAAATTTTAAAAAGTCTACTTATCAAAATAATTACCAGTGCAATCAAGTGCGTCGTGGTCCATGCATAGTGAAAATTAAGGGTTCCGCAGCTTGGTGTTAAAAATTTTTAAAGACTTAAAAATAATAATGAATTTATATCTAACGCAAAAATAAGGTGATTTTAATACAAACTCTGAACCCCCTTTTACAAACTTTGAATATCATATTTATTTATATCGAATCAACAGCCTAAAAATAAGTTTCAAGTTTCTAGCTCTAAAAATAACGATAACTTTCATACAGCTTAACAACCCATTACAGCCTTTTTTCTCATTAAATAGTAGCCTATTTCGTATAGGAGCTCTAGACTATCTGTGTAACAAATTTCATTTAAATCGGTTCAATAGTTTTTGCCATTTGGCTACGATACCCTAAAAAGCACACAAGTATGCTTTTATTAGTGTAGTCGATTTCGTTTGAACTTGACGGCCACTATGGTTGAAAAAGAGTCCTATTTGTAATAGTTATAATTCACAATTTAAAAACGTTTAAGTATAAAAATAACATCTAAAATCATAATTGCGTTTGACAAGTTTACGAAGTATTTGTTTTAATAATGTTTTCATCAGGTACACTTAGTACTTGATGACTGGTTGGTTTATTGTTTAGCTAAATTTTATTGAATTTTTAACATAACATTAGCATGTTTTTCGTAGAGTTTGGATTTTCGACTTATTATTATTATTATTTATTTCATTGAATATACCTATTTAAAAAATTGACTATGGGCCATATGTTTATAAGATAAAAGATTCGAGTAAAATGACTGTGACGGACGGATACGGATGGGAAGACAGACATAACGAGCATTTAACAATGATAATTATAAGGGTTCCTTTTTGCCACTTGGCTACGGAACCCTAAAAAGACAGCACAACATTGCATGTTTTCTCAATAATCATAAATATTTAATGTCCAATTTTAAACAAAGTTGTAACGATGAAGAAACTTCAACGACTAGCTAACTTTTATATAAAAAAAGCATTTCAATTGATATCTCTTTTAAAAGCACACTTAGAAAAATACGCGATGTCATAAAAAATATTAAACGTAACGGCTACGCATTCATTTCATTCAACTCGAATCGGAGATGCTCAGCCAACTCGGTAGTCGCTAACTCGGCCATTTAGCCGACTCGATGCTGCCCACAATACGTGGCATGGGTTATACAACTCGAGTCGCGAGTCACCGAGTCACGACCGTCCGACCGCGCGAGCTGCGAACTCGCTCTGAACTTGGAGTAGGCGAATTGAATATTTGATATTATAGTGATCCGAGTTGGTTCGAGTTATTTAAAACTGGACTCGAGTTGACTCGTTTATGAGTTGATTCGAGCTACTCGGGTCAAGTGACTCGAATCGCACATCGCTAGTTCCACTTGTTAGCCACAAGACTTTTTTTTTGAGACGGATTATATATAAGAATACAGATATAATATGATTTAATTATATATATGATATATGTTATAAGAAATGTGTCTTTATTTATCTTTAGAATTATTCATGTGTTCCTTTTGTTCACTTTGTATTAATTCTTTTTTTAACACACGATAGTACAGATCCCTGATACGACAGACTCTTCTCATTACTATTTTTGTAGTGTGCGGCTTTTTTATTATTTACATTCTAATCTTAAAATTATCAAAAGATATTAAATGGAAATTAAAAATGAAATGTTGAAGTATTTGAAATAAAATTGAAATAAATACCTCATAGTTACATTAGTGTACCTACTTAGGGCTTAACGCTATTGTGTACTAACGTTCTTTATTTTATAGATAGTGAGAAGATCTATTAGGAAAAGACCCAGGCTGAAATAAATTTCCATATTGTCGTAATTGGACGTAAATAAGCAATACCACGTCGACCCACACGAATGTCATTTCGAGAAAAAACGCGTTTGAAAATTTGAACAACTTGCTTTATATTATTTTTTTATATATTGGTCAAGTTTTTGGCAATTTCAGATTTATGTAAGTTATATTACTTATTTTCACAAAAAATAAGTATACAAACTGCATATTTCGTATATAATATAACCCAAAACTTTTTACACAATACACAAATTGCATGATTAAAAATGACTTTTTAGAAATTTTAAAGCTTAAAACCTTACAAATATTAAAGAAATATATTCTTCACCCATTTCAACACTTCTGCATAAATAACTCAATTTTTTTAATTTTGTGGGTTAACATGGTATTGCTTATTTGCATCCAATTGTCAGTGCTCATCATTATTGGCCAAAATTATAATTAACAATTTCCTGAAAAACAATTATAAATGTGGAATAATTAATGTTTTAAACTAAAAGCCTAAATCATAAGCGTAACTTCATCCTTTTTAAAAAATATTTAAAAGTATCTCAGCCGTATCTAATAATAAACATTTCATGTTTTATTTAATATTTCAAAAGATGGATATATACAATTATAAGTCGTTAAGTAGCATTCGGTATTGGACACTTGTACTGACTATTGCAACAACACCAGTTTGATAACGTCAATATTCAACTCAAGTTTCAAAGTCAAAGTCAATTACTCAATTGTCAAATCTTTAAAGTAATCCTTCATTTGTTCGGTGTTCCTCTAAGTTCTTAATTCTTCTCACAAATTTTAATAATAATTGTTCTGAAAGTTTCAGTGTGGTGTATTTCAACTTCGATATTCTCATGGTCATATTGACGTGTTGTAATTGTTTTAAGGACTTATAAATCATCATCATACGATTGAGTTTGGTTAAGAGCCACGAACTTCAATTTTTTCATTATAATTTTCAAAAAATAACATGATATTATAAAGTCAAATAAAGTATCATAACTATTTTACAAAAATGGAAACAGAAGTAGTAGGTGATCAAAGTATGGAAATGGATGAACCACCTAAATATGGTCTTAAATTTGCATTGAATCATGAATTTCCTCTTAAAAGCAAGCAGCTTATCATACCTAGGCCTAAACAAATATTTGACTTCATGCCTCTAGCAACCAGGTGACTTTCAGAAGAATATACTCTTTAAAATTAAATTGAGTCTTACAAGTAACCTTTACTTTTAATGTAGGTACCTATAGCATGATTAATATTCATAAATGATATACCATTCTCGTTATTTGTTTTAGGTATCTGAAATATTATTTAGCTCGTAAAATGCAGAAAAGGAAGCCAATTATGGATTATATTCATATGATTTCTGCACAAAGAATGTATGGTATGTACAGTATACAAGTTGTGTTATTTATCAATATCTTAAAACAAAAAAAAATGTTTATGAACAATATGATAAAAATAAGTTTTTTGTTGTTTAAAGGTTAGTTAAGTTAAAAAAAACTAAGACCTTTTGTTTGTAAACAAAACATAACAAAAAAATCATACTTTTATTTAAAAGTATCCATACTGGAGAACTTAACGTTTTATGATTTTATAAATATTGTAGGTTGTCCAATTGGTGGTATTGGAGGTGGTACAATTGGCAGAGGTTTCAAAGGTGAATTCTGCCGTTTCCAACTTTGCCCAGGCATATATGAGTATGTGACTGTACCGGAATGCCAGTTCATTGTTAACATTAGGGATGCCAAGAAAGAGACTATATTTCAATCAGTTTTATCTACATATAAGTGAGTATGTTCAGTGTGTGACATAATCCAATAACTTTATTCTAATTATTTTTGCATGTTCTGGCTATAATATTGAACATATAACTTTTGATATATTTTTAATATTTTTTTATCAGTTGCAAGAAATAAAATTCAATTTTATTACTTTCTTTGTAAAAAAAATATTTTTATTCAGTTTTTAAAACAATTACCTATTTTATACTATATAATTTTTTTTTCCTTAAGAATACAGATTTTTATTGACTCTATTTTCTATATGTATTTTTTGTGTGATAGAAATTATGAATTGGTTTAAAAATGTGGTATTAGTAGTTGATTTTATTAAAATGGCTTATTTTTATTACATTTACAATAAATTTCGAGTTACTCATAATAACTTTTTGCCATACAGCACATACAATTATATATGTTTCTGTTCTATCCACACTATTAAACTATATTGATGTCTGATAGCTAAAAATTTGTTATTTATATTTGTTTGAGCAAGTCATCCCTTTATACCATATCAGTCGTATCTTCCTACAAGGATACTAGCCATGACATATATTTTACAAAAACTAAAATTCATAATATAAGTCATGCATAATCATAAGTTATGTATATAATTTTTAGCAAGCCGAAGAAGGTATTACAATCATGGGAATGGAAAATCAATGGATCAGATTGTGAATATACAGCGTTATATCCGAGAGCTTGGACCAAATATGACCTTTCCAAGTATGGTATTAAATTAGTTTGCCGTCAAATATCACCCGTGATACCTCATAATTATAAGGTATGCATATATTTTTTCTATTTCTTCTCATTTTCATTTGTTAAAGAAAAAATAATAATATTATTTTCAGAGGTATAAATTGAAAGTATGTTAAAGTAACCAAATCCTTGTATAATATGTAGTTTTTAATATTCTCCATTTTGAACTTCACCAAAAATAAATACGACAATAGAACATAAACCAATAAGTTTATCATCTATTAAAAGAACTCAATTATTTTAATTACAGGATAGCAGTTTGCCCTGTGCCGTTTTTGTATTTTCCGCAAAAAATATTTGTAATGAACACAGGGATGTTAGTATAACATTTACATGGACAGAGGTGCTGGCGGAACCAAATAAAAAGAAAACTATAAGTAAGTCAACGATTTTTAAATCATTTATTGACCTTAAGAAGTGATAAGAGTATCTTACAGCTTGGGCCAAAATGCTTTCGTAAATCAACTGGTTGTCTATTCATCTACAATATTCTCAACCGATTCTCGTAAAATTATGTCAGTAACATCCATAACTACATGGAATTTTTGGTCAATTCAGTTTTGAAATTTTTCATAATGTTGGATATAAAGCATTATTCAGCCATTACGAAAAATGTTCTGTGCAAGACAGGTTCATCTTAAGGTGTACGTTCAATGCAAAAACTTGAATTTTTTTTATAAATATTCATGACACACACTTATTATTAAAATATCTCAAAATAATACAGCTAGACTGCTGAATCAGAGCTGATGTTCTGATGCACTTTTCTCAAATAGGACATGAATATATAATCCTAAATCTGGATTAAAGCAAGTTCTAAGAATTTTTATTGTTTAAAAATGACCTCTATAATCTTAAAAATCTTTAAAAAAAAACTTTAAAAATAACCTGAATTTTTAATCAATATTTCATATGAAATATTTACATCATACATATTATATAATATACATAAAGTGAAGTCGTCTGTTTACTCTGCAAAATTTATTTTTGAACATTATTTTTCGCTATGATAACGAGAGCAAAAGAGCTTGTTATTGTTATAGAATGATTTCTAAATCATCACTCGTTGATATCTTTCGTATTTTTTATTTTAAATAAGAATATTCCACCTCATATATTCGCCACAAGATGTGATAAAACTTGAAAAATAATTGGCTATCATCCAATTTGGATATACAATGATCTTTTCAACTTTACAAGATAACGTAAACATTACGCATCGTCTAATTTTATATAATTCTTACAAATAATTGGGTCTAATTGGCAATAGTAGCACTTTTGTTTCAAGGTTTACCCGAATTGTATGATTCATTTCATGAGCACTATACATAAGTATATAACAATATTTTTTTCGTGCTAATACAGGTGTATGGTTTTAGTAAGATTACAATTGATTGATTATTTGATAATAATTAATTAGCGATTCGACAGATGTAAAATGTATTGGGTTATTATGTATTGAATTGAATAAGCAAATTCATATTAAAACCATTTTCAATAAAGAAATCATTACGTAGCATTTATGTTATATAATTATCGTTTTGTGAACAAACTATTGGTGTAACCTTGAACAAATAAAATAATAAAATAAAATATTTTGTAACTAAGTTCCTTATCGCGGGTTAGCGTAGGAGAACCGGCAAAAAAAAACGTTATCGGAAAGCGAACAAGTTCTTACCGCGCATCCCGCGACACATTTTAATTTTTGGTTTATTTTTTATCAGTAGTTTAAGTGTTTACACATTGCTCTTAATTCCAAACGTTGAACCCACCTATTATCATATTATATGTACTAGCTGCTCCCTGCGTCTACGCCCGCGTGAATGCGATTTCAATGAGGCATCTTTATTGTAATAGAAATAAATGGTTCTCGATACTAAGTTTCATCCCCTATTCAAGCCTTCAGTTTTTTGCTCCAAAAATTAAAGTCGGCTTATCTAAACCATCTGGCTAGGTATGAAAAGGTAACAGACATATTTACTTTCTCATTTATAATAATAGTCTGAAAAATATTGATGACGGATTTGACGACGTTGTGGCGCAGCGGAAGCAAAAAAAAAAGAACCTGCGTTAAGCTCCACACGTCGCAGGTTCAATTCCCAGAGAATATGTTTGTATTGACCATACAGGCATGCTTTCCGTTCTGGGTGTATTTGTTCTTGTCATTGTGTATGTTTCCGGACACCCGGTGCAGGATATAGCTATCCTAATGGGGGCCGTTGAGTGTGTAGCGTTTATTATTATCATGTTATTATTCCATGACACATTGATACCAAAATTCTGTGGTTAGTTTTTTTGTTAATCCCACAATTACGACACTTTTACGAGATAAAAAGTATCCTATGTATTAATCCAGGTAACAATTATCCGTATAAAAAAAAATCTTCTGCCATAAAACTTTAAGGTTTTTTAAAGGAATACAAACCTTGATTGTCAATGCAAATGCTCCAATATTGCAGATAAATTAGATTTAGAAAGGTATGCAGAAGATCATACATGCGGTGTAACATTGGAACAGAAGATAGACGATCAGCCGTGTACATTTACAATAGCTAAGAGGAAACAGGATAATGAAACTATTCACGAGGGTTATTGTCTATGGAACTCTGCGAAAACGTCCAGCTATGTATGGGAATGTTTAAAGAAAAACGGTAGATTAGAACCGGATCCGAGTCAGATTCCGTCCGCTCTGAAATTATCCGATAAATCGGATAATAAAAGTGATGAAAAGGAGAAGAAAAAAGTTTATAAAAGTAAGCACTAAGTAATAATTCTTATACAAATGTTTATTATAGACGGTCGCGAGTTCGATTCCTACTAGGAGCAGATGTTTGTTATGAATATCTGTTTCTCCACCATGCCACATTAGGCTGTAAGTCCCGGTTTTTATCATCTGATAATAATAGTTACTCTTTATAGGTAATTTGTTCTTATCAAATGAGTTACTGTGTCGTTTGTGGAGGTTTCCATCGCTCTGTGTAACAACTAGTAACCTGTAAAAAATAAATACCGGGAATAATTCTAGAAAGAAGAGTGTATTTCCTGAGAGAATTCAATTTTATGACGTCTTAACAACGCTGTATGCCGTCGCACATGCACAGTTTGAGAACCACTGGCTTAGATGTCTTGTTTGATGATTATTTTTAGATATTTGTCTATGTTATCGATTTATAAAAACATTTGGTAAATTTACAGATGACTCGATAGGGCTATCGAGCACAATATCATTGGATCCTGGAGGAAGTGGTTCCACTGAATTTTGTCTCGTATGGGACATGCCCATCATTAAATATAAAAAGGATTCTAAAATACATAAAAGGCAAGTTTAACATTTTAAAAGGTCCAAGAAGTTAAAATTTGCTCAAATGTTTACGAAATAAAAATACTATTCATAAGATTTTTCGTGTAAATAATTCCAGCTCAAGTAATTTTTATTTTGTTTTAGATATTACACGAAATATTTCGGCAGTGACGGTATCGCCGGTGCAAGCATCGCAGCGTATGCGCTTAGGAGTTATAAAAACTGGGAGAAGCAATTAGCTGAGTGGCAAGACCCTATACTAAACAATAGGTAATTTAAATTCTAAAACATCAAATGTTTTACATTTTTAAAAAGTTGATTAAGTAAAGAGAAGAAGTAAGTAATTATCAATCCTCATCAATTGGTATTATCATCATCATAATCAATCATCATAAATCATCGTCATCATCATCATCATCGTCATCGTCATCATCATCATCATCATCTTCATCATCATCATCATCATCATCATCATCATCATCATCATCATTATCATCACCATCATCATCATCATCATCATCATCATCATCATCATCATCATCATCATCATCATCATCATCATCATCATCATCATCATCATCATCAAGTATCGCCATTAATAATCTTTTTTCTTTCCAGTAACATACCGGACTGGTTAAAAAGTGCCTTAATGAATGAGCTTTACTTCGTCGCTGACGGCGGAACTATTTGGTTCGACGTTCCCGACGAGTTCCCGGAGACTGATCCTCGGTAAACATTTAAATCCTACTAATATAATAAATGTGAAAGTTTTTATGTTTGCATGTATCTTACAAATGATTGTTTGATTGACCACTGAGGGCAGATATTAGTAACCAAAATTAAAAAAAAAGGTTCACACATTAATAAGGATTTTTTTTGAAGTCTTTTATGTGAGATTAGTTTAACGTATTATACATGTCGCACTGCTGAGCAAAAGCCCCTATCCTGTTAAAGAGTTTACTAAAAATGACATGACAACGGTTTTAGTCATTAATATGACCTATATCTCGTAAGAATATACCGAGGAAGTGGGCGTGATATAAGTTTACTCGGTAAAAAGAGAACGATTTACATCGTTTCTTGCATCTCTTTTTAGCAACCAAGCACTTCACGCTCGGGTAATGAAGAGCGTGCGCTCGGGTAGTTCCGTGTCCGTTCGCTAAATCTCATCCACGATAGAACAGAATTATCATTCGCTCTCTTTTTATCGAACTTTAACTTCCATTTATATGATTACTAGCGTGTTTTTTATATTATAATGGTTTTTTTTTTATCGAGTGGTTAGTGGCCAACCTAGTGTCGGAGTTGTTCAGGTCGCCCGTATACGAGTAGGCCTCTGACTTGACTTTTCGACTATTATCAAACTGATAATAGCCGCGACCGACTTTATTCGAAGCACGGAGACGCTCAGTTGAAATATCACCATGCGATCGCCCATCTAACAACTGACCGTGGCTAAAGTTGCTTAACTCACCGACCGTCTATGTTTGAGACAGTTTCAGTTGATTTATCTATATAAAATTGTTTTTCAGACACGAGTTCGGGGTATTTGGTTACTTAGAAGGACATGAGTACAGGATGTATAATTCTTATGATGTTCATTTCTATGCGTCTTTTGCGCTAGCACAGCTTTGGCCTAATTTACAAGTAAGTAACATGTTACTACGCCTATACTCAATTTATAAAGTTTGGAAATGACATTTTAAGAGATTCCTCGATTTCTCCAAGATGAAGTGCATCAGATCCCGATCTTCTAACACAAAATCGGTCCGGCTGTCTCTCAATAATCTAGTGAAATATATAAAAAAGAGACAAATTGATAACCTCTTGTTTGAAATGTTGAAAAACTAAAAATAAAAAAAGAATCATCAAAATCGGTTCACCCAGTCGAAAGTTATGAGGTTACAAACAAAAAAAATACAGTCGAGAACCTCTTTTTTAATTCGTTTAGTAAAAGTTAAAAAAAATATTTTTATATTTGTAGGTCGTGTTACAATATATGTTCCGCGATTCGATAGCAGTAGAAACAACGAAATATAGACGATCACTATACGATGGTAAATCTTGTAAGTTTAAAATAAAAGATTCCATCCCACACGATCTCGGCGATCCCGGTAAGTGATAACGTTATAATATTATTATTTTCTTTGAATAATTTCGTTCCTTTAAATTTTCCTAATAAAATGTAAAACTTAAACGAAAAGAACATCCAAATAATTTTTGTATGCCACTTTTTTTTTTTATGTTAGAAGTTGGCAAACAAGCATACGGCCCACCTGATGGTAAGTGGCTGCCGCAGCCTATGAGCGCTTGCAGCACCATTAGTAGGTGCCACTCACGCGTTGCCAACCTCGAGATATTGGTTCTTAAATCTCGTCCGCCCAGTAATTTCACTAGCGTACAGCGCCCTTCAAACCGGAACACAGTAGTGCCTAAGCACTACTATTTGGCGGCAGAATATTGGACTGCGGTGGTACCTACCTAGCCGGCCTCTTGCAACAAAAGACTAGTATGACTGATTGCTCTGGTGGAATAATCTCTGCTGTGACAGAGGTTATCCCAACAGCGGGCGATGGGGTCGTCACATCCCGACGCCTTAACTTAGCTTATTGTTTTCTATCGAGTTAACTGTCCTCGAAACCGACAGAAAGTCCAGTTTAGTAAAAAATAAATAGTCTATTAATGTCCCACTGGGCAAAGGTCTCCTCCAGGGAAAGGATTAGAAGCTTAATCCACCACGCTGCTCAACTGCGGAATGGTGGATATACAATGTCTTAGTTTATCCAAGACTTGCATGTTTCCTCACGATGTTTGCCTTCACCGTAAAGCACGGAACGAATTTGTAAATTAAGCACTTGGAAATTCAGAGATGCATGCCCTGGATTTTGAAATCGTGCCTTTCGTTAAAAATCTAGGGTTTCTATCCACAATGCCACCTTAACATAATTGAACTTAGGATAACTTGTGAGGCCGTCCGATTTATCTAATATATATATTTAATTACAGCGGGCTTACCATTCACACATATAAATTGCTACAATATCCACGACGTATCCGAATGGCGGGATTTAAACTTAAAGTTCATTTTACAAGTGATGAGAGATCATCGACTATTACGGGCGTACAGCGCGCCCTTCGGCAGAGAGAGATATCGATCGATGGCATTCATAGACGATATACGAGATGGCACTGAGGACGATCTATACTCTCGATCGACCGGTCAAACAGAAGATCAATCACCCGATCAATCGACCAACCTATCGACCGACCCATCTCCAGTAGTCAGTCCGGAACGACCGAGCGGAGTTGCGGATATACTAGATCTATTATACAGGAGTTCGGAGGCTGTTGAAGAGTGTGGGGAGACTCTGGAGCCTCGTGAAGCCGCTGTGGCTGTGTGGGATTCGAAACAGTACCTCTTGGATATGTATCCGTCCTGCTCTGCGCTGTTACGGCGGGCCGTGGAGTGGGACAAAGACGGCGATGGTTTGATAGAGAACGGCGGTTTTCCCGATCAGACGTACGACGCTTGGATTATGACAGGGCCGAGGTGTGTTTGATGTACTGATTTCTGTAATATGCAATTATTATGAAAGCGCCATCTAACAAGTGGCTGGGAATTTGAATGTCATTGGTCAATTTCAAAGTTTTAATTTTGTAAGTCCTTGCCACTTCGTTGTTGGCGCTACTTTATCCTTTAATTTTTACCAATCTCTATAAATAAAATCGTAAATTTATATTTTTTCTTTATCTATGGTTTTGATGCAATATGGCTATAGACATTTATAATAATGCTTTAAATGACTTCCGTAAAAGGATTCTCTGTAAATTATCGTAGCATTACTTAATTCTGTTAGGATTTAATATTATTTTAAAAGTTTTCTTATTGTTATAAGAAAGTAGAAAATAAATTATCTTAAAATTTCTCCACCAGATGTTCCATTGCGTAGTATATAATAGTCAATAATCGTAATTATACTTGCAGTATAGCTATTTCAGAAAAAATAAATAATTTTTTATCTTTGTTATATCAGAAAAATAGCTTTTAACAAATACATCGACGGTAATAAAAAAAATCAAAAACCATATTTTGGTCTATCCGTCTATTTGTTGCGGCTAATTTCTGAAGTGATTTGACCTACTTTGATGACTTTACTGGCAGATATTTTAAGGAGTAGAAAAAGAAGTATTTCGCGCACAAAAATTCTTCTAACATAATATAATATTATAAATGTGTATCTTTATTTGTTTTTATGCAATAACAGGCTAACCGCATTAGGATGAGTTGTTAAAATTAAAATGATTAAAAAACTTTAAATATATTTATGATTACAGTGCATATTGCGGTGGCTTGTGGGTGGCAGCGATAAGCGTGGTTCAAACAATGGCTCGTATACTCGGCTACGATGAAGACGAAAAGGATTTTTCGAAGTTACTGGAACGAGCTCGGGCTTCATACGAGAACAAACTGTGGAACGGAACCCATTACCGTTTCGATACGAAACCATCGAATTCTGACGTTGTAATGGCTGATCAGTTGGCTGGACATTGGTGAATATTATTTGTGTGTGCTTTTTTTGGGTTCCGTTCAAAATGGTTGCCTACGGAACCCTATTACTAAGCCGTCCCTTTGTCAATTTATCAACGTACTATATCGCCCGAAATGTAATAGACAGTTCAAATTTTCACAGAATGTGTATTGCTGTTGTTGAAGCAATAAATACTAAATTAAAAATAAAATTAAAAAATAAAGTTTCTTGTAAACAATGGGGGATGGTCAAATTGTGTATTTCTATGGTCGTTATAATAACAAATAATAAAAACAACTTTAATTTCAAAATTAAAGTAGGTCTCAATATAAGAAACTTGATATTTTAATTCTATGCTGGTACGGAATCATCTATGTGTGAGTCCGGCACGCATTTGGCTGGTTCCTCTTTCCTTCATCTCTATTTCAAACACCTAGGTTCCTACGTGCATCCGGTTGGACAGAGCCAGTGTTCCCGGAAGCGAACGTCAAGAAGGCCCTACAAACTATATACGAGAACAACGTCCAACGGTTCCACAACGGTCGTATGGGGGCCGTTAACGGGTTCGTGAGGGGGGCGCGGGGGCACATCGACACCACCGCGCTGCAGAGCGAGGAGGTCTGGACCGGGGTCACTTATGGGCTGGCTTCGCTTATGATTTACGAGGGTGAGTTATCATAATACTATAAATATATATATATACGAGCTATGAGGACCTTAATCCACAACACTTCTCCACTATGGATTAGCGGACATAAATATCATAAGATCTTTTCCTGTGTAACCTGCGTATCAAGATCTTTTCCTCCATCTTTTTTACAAAGAATATTAGCAATGCTTCTTCAAATTAGGTCGTAGCTTACGCTGGGATTGATGAGGACAACAGCCCAGTCAGGATCGAACCTGCAACTCTCGCGTTAACGGAACAAAATCGGCCATTCTACAGTTGACCTCTTGAGGCTTCATAACGGCTTAAACACGAATTAATTCGAATTTAATTACTTCAAGCACTTGAAAAACTCGATGGTTCTTGCCCACGTGAACACGTGGCCATTGGTTAAAGTCTATCTTTTTTATCTATTGGACCATTTCGGCTTAAATTACTATTTTTTCTTGTCAGCTGACTTGACTTATCGACTATTACTTAATCGATAACTGCCGGGACTGACTTTTTACGTGGCCTCTGAGTCACGTTGGCGCTCAGTTGAAATATCACCATGGGTTATAAATCTATAGATTGACTGCGCCTTATACTGCGTCTGCACTGGCCTTTTGCCGGCAAATGAGCGTACCTGACTACTGTTTCAAAATTATAATTTTTATCGAATATATTCGATCATCATATAGAGTGGATTATTGTAAGTCTAAGAAAAAATATTTAACAAATAAATTTTTCCACGCCATTTTGAAGTTATCCTTAGATATGACCATTCAAAAGTGATTCAAAAGCCTATTTGAATAAAGACTATGAGAGATCAAATCAACACACATTTAAATTTCCAAATTTTATCACTAGCAGTGTTGGCTTGATGATCAGTTAAAGAATCAGTGAGCACACTTTTTTCGTCGAAGTAATTATGATTTTTTTTTAATATTGAAATTCCGAAAAATTGTACAAATAAAAAACACTGTCATCATATTTCAGTATTCAATTAAATATATTATCTTTATTAAAGGAATGCACGAGCAAGCATTTGCAACCGCTGGCGGATTACACGGCACTTTAATGAAAATGGGATTATCATTCGAAACACCTGAGGCCCTCAATGATAACGGCAACCATCGTTCAATAGGATACATGCGGCCTCTATCCATATGGGCCATGTACCAAGCTATATTAGCCAAGCCTACTCCATTAGTTCCTATCACCAACGGCCAACCTGTCAGCGCAAAAGAAAATAATTTATAGTGTTAAAAAAAGTGTTCGATTTTACAGAATATGTGAAATTAATGCCAATTCTGTAAAAAGTTACACATATAAGATCTATAAATGTATATTAATAGTCATTCAATGATTATTAACCGGTGAATCACCAATATGTCTTATACAAACACTAACCAATATTGGACATGGTAAATTGGTCGAAACCATTGTTACGACGGCCAATGGCCAACCTTTCAAATTAATTTGAAATGCTAAAGATATGTTTTCTTTTCTATGATCGAAAATAATTATGAAGGTATAGGACAATAAAACATTTCTGAAACGTTCTTCGTACCAAGTGTTTGCGTTTTCTTCACAATTATTGATATAATAGTTGTGATAATTAATTTATTTTATATAAACAATATAGGGTAAAACACAATCGTGTTGACAATGTTACCATTACGAAAATAAGTTAATATTGCCTTATAATTTAATAAAGCTTCGTCCAAGACGAGCATTTCAAAAAATTTGAATTTTAAAAGAGCTATGGAGGCATTTTTATAAATTTTGACACAAATATTTGTAGTGTTAAATTAAATGTAACAAGGACATAATATTTCATTAGAATTACGTAAAACATGTAATATTATTGGTTTTAATCATTTTTAATTTACTATAAATAACAATAAAACATACGACAATAAATTGAAATGAGAAATATTTAATACATTATAGTTTGCTCACTAATTTATACTATTTGTATTTTACTGAATAATATTATGTATAGAAGGAAATATAATTTATTCAACTACCGTTTCAAATATGCAGCAACAATGCACAGAAACTAACAATATAACGAACCAATCACACACTTTCATAGTAAATGTCTAAAAAATAATATGTCTAGTTCGTATCGCTATAACAAATATAGTCCGAGAGATAGTGGCAAAGAATTCCCATTCATTTCTTACATGTGTGAAGACCCTTCAGATGACTATTATTTTATTAATAAAATGAAATATTTTCGTATTACCCGATAATCTATAAAAATCAATCCTCCGTTTAATTACATCTTGAGTGCGCGTGTATTTTATTTTGTTATACTGATTTATGCGAGTCAAGAAATTGCTCATACGAGTTCAAATTCTAGTATTTTCTTGATAATTCATTTTTATTATAAATCGATTACAATAAATAAAATAAAAAGCTTGATATAGATATTTAAAATAATGTTTTGTTAAAACTAATAAAAACTTAAATTCAACGCTTCGGAAATAAAAAAAAATTTGTTCGCTGCTTTTAATGGACTAAAACCTATTTCGTTTGATAAGTGTGAGTGCCCGCTCTCTTAATCTCATGGCTCCCTTTGGTTGTCTTCATACTTTTTGTAACTGCTTCCTATAACACAGGTCACCGCGCCATGACATGACATTATGGTATTAAAGAAAACAACAAAATCGCAAAAATTCTAGTCTTCCATTAGATTATAAAGAGCTTATCTTATAACACGTTTGACACACAAATATTACCTTCTATTTTCTCTTATTTGTTTGCTGTAAGTATGCTGTATATTCAAAATTATAATAAAAAAAATATCATCCACTATCATCTGACTCGTCCTATTATATAATATAAAATAAAAACTCTTTCGTTTGTTCTAAACCTTTTCTGATGACTGCGTAACACTTGATACAGCTTGATTATTTATATTAATAACTATCCAGTAACTTTCGAAACGGTAAGGATGATAATGGTTTTCCGTGATGATTACTCAAAAAAAAATTTAAAATTAACATTTAATTTGCAGCTACACTGGATTTTTTGCCATTTCTCTAGCGCCAATTATATTTTTATCGAATACCGGCAAAAACTTTAAAATACAAATTGGATTCATGTTACAGCTATTAACTTTGAACAACCAGTGCCGTGATCATTATTTTGGTTTTATTAATAACCTAATTGATGAAGTAGCAACAATACTTGTAATCAATGACTGTCAATTTCTACCACTATTTCTCGTACTATAAGCAAGCTGACTTAATTTCATAGTTTGCGCTATTGTAACAGCTGTTAATCCGCATTTTAGTAATGCTAATGCGATAAATATTTTGTGGTTCCGTTCTTAATATTAAATTACAGGTCTATACATTATATTTTATTCGTTGTATTTTATTAATTTACTTTTAAAAAAGGTTTGTGTAATATGTTAAATACAATTTTATAATTATGTATATTAAAATATATACGCTAAAATCTACATGGTGGATTAGTTAATTATTAAATTTAATTTTATTTAAAATTGATCATATTTTTTTATAAAAAGCACTCGTTTACAATAAGTTCACTTGAAGTATTTAGATATTTAATTTTTAGAGAAATTACGTCATAACTA
Source organism: Hestina assimilis (assembly GCA_023373885.1). Taxonomy (NCBI): domain Eukaryota; kingdom Metazoa; phylum Arthropoda; class Insecta; order Lepidoptera; family Nymphalidae; genus Hestina; species Hestina assimilis. The sequence continues at coordinate 6,938,864 of CM041747.1, read as the reverse complement.
CGAAAGATCGCAGCTATACACCTCATGTGATGTTGTATTCCTGTAGCAAGTAAGTTCGCTATAGTTACTGAGCGTACGCTTTACTAAGAGCGGAGCACTCATTAACAAGATTCGCGAACACATATTTAATTATGTGATACTGATGTTGCTAGCGTCCATAGACAACGATGATAACTTATGTTTAGTACTAGTTTCTGTGCCATCATATACCACCTCATTTGTCAATTTCTTGTTCAGGAGGCCTACCATGGACTCTTATTGTGATTCCAATGACAACCTAAACTGAAATTAATCGCTATTTCGTACCATGACATGTATATTTATACGTCATGCTCATATGAAATCTGAATCGTTTTGTATTTTAATTGAATTGGATTGCAATAGAGTTGTTACTAAAAGTTCATGGTAGACCCCCGGTCGCTTGACATTGGTGTCTTATTCCCGTGAGTTATTTTAAGCTCGCATACCACCATAAATATGTAAATCATCAAAAACCAGTGTGATTACGTACAGTTAGAACGTCACAAAACCTTTTGGCGCGTCATGTCACTTGTAGTGTCACGTCATATCCGTTATGTGTGACGTAATGTAAGACTCCAGAATGGTCTGATATTGCACAATGTATTTTTTATGACAGAGTTACGTGTAAGTTGTTTTAAATAATTATTATGTGTAGTAATATTTATTGATATAATTAAAGCTTGCAATAATTTTAATTTATTTTAGATTAAAACAAAATCTCAACGGGTTTTAACTGAGGCCTTTAAATTTTTGTATGTTGTTTCGAAAACATTTAACAGTGTGTGACTTATTTAATTAACAAAAATTTAATTGCTCTGATAGATTTTCCGCCAGTTTCTCGAACGTTGATCAAATTCATGTCAATTTAATATAACAAATATAGAACGCATATTGAAGATAATCGATGATCAAGAGGCAACCAATGAGCGTTGCTATGTTAAGTTAACATGAGTTTGATCAACGTTCGAGAAACCGGGGGTTAGTATTATAATTAATACTTGGTTCTACAAACATTTTATTCTGCAATTTGAAATTAATTAAAATATAAGTTCAATCGTGTTCATGTTATAGGTGCAGTACTGTGTGCAATCAAGTATGAAAATCATAATTATATGCCAAAGATAGTTTCTGTATTACTTTTTAAAATATTTAGTTATTTTTATATAAATTGTAATGCTTATTGGTTTTATTGTTTATTTTATTATTTTGTGTTATTATGATGAATGCCCTTAAGTATAATGAATTTGATTTTATTCATCAGAGGGTAGTAAAAAAAAACAGAATTGGTTTTATTTTTTTCTTTATTTTCGTGTATACCGTATTATAAATGCATTTTGGGAAAGTTAATATAAAAGTTTTAGAAAAATCGTGATTTTATTCTAACATTTTTCCAAGCTACCATTATTACATGAAACTGCTTAAATTAACTTTATCGGAATCAATTAAAACTATTTTGTTTTATAATATTTTGTACCTTTACTTAAATAAAAAATGTAAAAATAAATAAAAATGCTCAAAAAATTATCTATCAAAATATGTACAAATATTTACATCATATCCCCAAGAATGACCCCAAGAATGATTTTCAGTCTTTACAAATTTCTTGAATGTACGTAATTTTTACAAAGCTAAACAAAGTCCGAAGTTGCAATTAGTGGCAAATATATTGGTGAATTGCACCAAACCTAATGAATTTTATTAGCTTTTGACGGGATCATAGCGTTCCCTTGACAGCAATTTTAAAATAAAATATCAGATATTTTGTAGCTAATTTCTAGAATAATTTTATAAGAAAATATCATATTAAACTAATATACCTAATTAGCTGCTACAACCAGCATAAAGAAAAAATGGTGATTTTTTTTAGACCAGGAACCGTCGCGGTTGAACGCAGAACTATTTTCTACTATAGGCCGATTAGAAGCGCATAATTTATTTCATTTACTAAGTGCTTGCAGTCTTAGACTTCGATAAATGGTCTAAGCTTGACGTACATTATTAGTCATATTCTTTAACTAATGTTTTTTTACGTAGGTACTTAAAAGGGATTGATGACTCAAACAATTGACAATGCATTACCTATTCGTTATAAACAACACTTCAATTCCCGCCAAATGTGGCTGATTGCCGTCATATATTGTCATAATTATATGTTCTTATAAGGATCAGAATCAAGTTATCATTATAGATAAATAATATATTTTTGTTTGTTTGTATTTAATTCCTGAAAATATCAATTTAATAATACCCCTTTAGAGAAACTATATTACGATCAGGTAGATAAACTAAAGTCAAGGCGGACAATACTTATCTATTATAACAATATTATGTGATCACTAAAGGTATACTATTCATAATAAAAATTGTAAATAGTAAAAGTCGAATTTTACATTTCTAAATTTTATGTATGAGTCGCTGAAATATTCATGTACATGTGCGCTCCGTCGCGATCATCGCAGCGACTTGCGACAGATCTGTCGCGTGCGCCGAAGTTTAGTCGGAGGTGTGTGGAGCTCGTGTCCGAGTCACCATCCAATCGCTCTCTTGACGCAGAAGCTTCTCTTTCCACAATCGTCGCCATATGTTGTCCTCTGTAAAAAGTCAAAGTATGAACGAAGATTCTATTTTTTTGTTGTTAATTCTATAATCACAGTGTTTTTGCGATTAAGGATATCAGATCTGGGTGGTTCTTTGAAGCCTTTGTATTGATACATACACATTTCTCAACTGCAACAAATCCTACTAATATTATAACATTTTTATAGTCTAAAACAAATAGTTATAAGTATAGACTCTTGTTATTGCCAATACATATTAATAACTGATGCGCGCATTCAGTTATGCAATGCAACTTAAAAAAAAAGTGTTGAAAATTTATTTTTTTAGGCTAAGGAACTTTCGCAGCTACATGTAGAACTATCTTTTCAGGGTTTCAACTTAATCGGATTTATGATTGAGAAATGCATAAAGGACAATCATGAATTTTTATTGAAATAAAAATATATTGATTATAGTTTTATATTAGTAAAGTGGAAAACCACATTGTTACTCGTAAATAATTTGAAGGAAGCAGCAACATAAGAAGAGTTTGCCTTGTATATTTATTTACCTATTCTCGTGCTTAGGATGTCCAAATGTGGTAAATTGAGGACATCCGTTGAGGGGTCGCGGTGGCGGCGGGATTAAGTAGTCGTCGAGACGATTCTCGCTGTCACATGAATTCATTGTTAAAGTACTCGCCGATATCTGAAATAGATTCATCTATTTAATATCGTTTATTGATCGTAAGTTGAGTCCATATTTCCCAGGGCCATGTAGACATTCCGGCGTATATATACTGACTGACAAAAATTAAAGGATATTTTTGTACAATATTTAAAGGGATAGCTCGAAAAAAATCAGATCTGTACGGTTTTTTTTTCAGCGCGGAGTAAGTAATCGTCAATCATGGCAAAAAATCTATTTTAACTTTGATTATTATTAGAGATTTAGATTAGATTAATCAATTACCTATCTACTCAGGAATTAATGATCGTACAGAAAATGAAATCAATTAAAGCTCTTAACATATTACTGTTGTTTTAATACGATTTTTATTTTCTTTAATTATCATCTCAGAGACAAAACTAAATATTTACGTTTGCTATTAACTACTTTTATAATGGATTATATATTTACTAACCACTGATCTAGCTTTATCGTCTAATTCAGATTGGACGCTGTTAGTTTCTCCAACGCTTCCACCACTGACTGTGCTAAGGCGGCCGGATGATGACGAACCTACAATATTAATATAAATAATGTATAACTAACAAAGGTGTGTGTATTTATCAATATGTACCAACACATGCATTTATGCGTTTTTTTTCCAAACCGTTCCTAAAGAAGTTTCAAGAAAAGAAGTGTCTAAAACATTAATAATGCGATTTTGTTTTATGTCTAGTAAATTGAACTCACTGTCGCTTAAGCTGCTATTTGGCCTTGTATTTCCGTTTCTTTTCTCTATCGTTCCTGTGTTGTTGTCATGGTCTGTAAGAACAATTATTAGTTACTATTATATTGTATTACTTGCTGTGTTTTACCTATTTGCTATTAATAACATTGCAACTACTTACGTTTATTCTTATTCTTTGAAAACATTTTCTTGACTCTTTCAAAAGGTGTCGGTCTTTTCATATTGTCTTTTATTTTCTGCTGTATTTTATCGTACTCTTCGCGCATCTTGTTCAGTTGCTCCTGCTTCTCCTTTAGGGATTGTTGCGTTTCGTTACGATTTTTCCATTCCATAACTAGTTTTTCTACTTCAGATATGGTAAAAACGTTATTTTTGAAGTCTGTTATAATTTCTGCGAGTTCCTCCTGTCCCGTTGCGTCCTTACCGGATTTAATACTACCACTGTTACGAATATCTTTGGTATTTAAATTAATTTGGCTAATATCACTTGTTGGAGTGTCAATAGTAAAAGACTTTGATTCTTCGGTGGGAGAGTATAAGAAAATGTCTGTTTGTTGAGGCAACAGCCTCGAACTATTTGCATACAAATTGTTAGGTCTAAATTTAGGGCTTTCTACTTTTATATTTGAAGGTTGCACAAGATAGTCGTGTTCGATAGCTTGTTGAATTCTATCTACAGAATTGTCATGTACTTGGAAATCGTTTTGGTAAAACTGTTCTTTTACTTTTGGGAATTTTATTTTTGGTTTTGGTTTTTTCTCATTTTTGTTTATCGGCAGTACTTCCAAATTTTGAGTGCAAGCTTCACTAAAAGGATCAGATAAACTTTCATTTTCTGATTCTTTCACAGTTTCCCTGCACGGCGAATCTACCGTGTCTGCGTTTTCTACTATACACAACTCTTCTGGCTTATCTTCCTCTTGGGAATCATCCTTGTCATTATCAGACATATTTTTCAAATAGTAATACATATTTGAAAATTCATTGATTTTCTGTAACAAAAAAAAAACATTTATAAACAAGAAAAGATCAAAAAACAAAATTATTCGACAAGCGCGCGAATAAACATCGTGTTTAACGATAGATATCAGCGCAGACTGCAGCAATATGTACAAATAAAAACTATAGTTTATTATGTTCTCCATTTGGCATGACGACAAAACTCAAGGTATGTATGTACATCGCATTTTTTCTGCGAATCTAAGTCTAAGTTACTTTTAACTCACGAGATGGTCGGCGAGCATGTCGGCGAGGCGGTGATGGCGGTGGTCGCGCGCGAGGTCGGCGGGCGTGCGGCGGCGCGCGTTACGCAGCGCCACGGCCGCGCCGCCTCCCGGGCACTCCAGCAACTGCCAGCACACGCGCTCCAGACCGAAGCGCGCCGCCCAGTGCAGCAGCGTCGGGTACTCTTCGCCGCCTGCCGGTACACATACATCTTTAGAACGAGGATTTCTTTTACACAACGTCTCGAGATATAGCGATCGATATATAGCGATCTTTATGTTCTTATAATTTAATCACGTTAAGCATCACTGGTCCGATTTATATTATGATTCTGATGTACAATGGAGAAAAATTATATGGTCTATTTTAGTTTTAAATATTTTATATTCATTTTTATGTATCGGCGCCGCTAAACGATCACTATATTTTAATTATCTTTTACAAGTTTAACTAGTCACTAACTAATTTACTATAATGATCCTAGCTAATAGTTTATCGGTTATCCAACCGTATAGTAAAAAATAATATAGAAATAGTAAAAAATAATATAGTAATATAATATAAAAATAGTATAGTATTACTTACTGGTCATATCGGACTTAGGATTGTACTGTTCGGTCGAAGAAAGCAGATTAAAATGCGGTGGTATATTCTTTTGGAATGCATTCAACATCCAACTATCTAATTGTTCCTTACTCGTAGTCTTAAAACCTAATGTCTGAAAATAAAATAAAAAAGTGAAAACCAATCTTTTTTTTTATTTACAGTTTAATTGCGACTAGAATATGTTATACCTGGCACATGAATTCTAAAGGATGATCTGATGCTCGGAGTAGTTGATCCAACTCTCTTAAACGGCTTTCACATTTGATTTGTCTCCTACCCAAAGATTGTCCGTTTTTGCTCACTCGCACCCACACTAACATCGAGACTTCTAGACATGATTCTGAAAAAAGTATTAGACATGTAGTATTTAGAAACAAAATAGTATGCGAATTTTTGTTTTTTGTAGAACATCTTTGCTTTACCTGGTATGTCAAACTGCAGAGTGTAGGGATTCCTCTTCTTAAAAGTTGGGATGTTTATAACTTCGCCTTTTTTGTCGACCATTATCTTTATACTGTCCTCCTCTCTAATAGGGTCGTTGAGAAGCGCTATCACTCGACTTTGACCCTGTGATAAGAACATCATTATAACGAAATTTCTTATAACTTCCTTATTATCAAGAAATATATGTAAAATGGTTATTTATGGTAACAAAACGTTAATTGTAATAGTAAAAGTAAAGCACTCAACTATAACCATCACAAAAATAATATCGATAAAAATTGACTTTCTTAGACTTCCTTTTAGATTTTACTCCTGGAACATTATTCTAAGAATAAAATATTTGTGACCAACTTAACATCAACTCTTTGGTAAAGTTGAAGGCTAGTTAAAAAAGCTATATGCTTTTATTTATTATGATTTTCACACTTACAATTTTAACTTTCTTTGGTACAATGGAGAAGCTTGTTCTGTCCGTGGCGGTGTCTTTGCAGTCCTTGGTCCTGAGGATACCGACGGCGGCTGTCAGAAACGTGTCCACGAAAGATGTGTCCTTCTCTCGGACCGACATCATCTGCCACTGGTCGATAGTGGGATAATCTGAAAATAATAAATATTAAAATCAAATAATAGTAGTTTAGATCAAATTCCTCAATAAAATAAAAAAATAAAAATCAAATAAAGTAGTACGTTTTTTACATTATCTTAATGGGGGCCGTTGAGTGTGTAGCGTTTATTATTTATTATTATTATTATTATTTACATTGCAAAAAAATAAAATAAAAGTTGGACCTACCTTCACAATTATTAGCCACCACATGATTTTTTTCGACGCCAAGAAGCATGACTAATACTTTGTCGACTTTGAACAAATTCTCAGAATTCAATTCTCTTTTCAGATCAGACATTTTCGAAGCGAGGATAGGACAGAGTATTACTATTTGTAATTGAGCCTTAGATATTTTATCTAGTTTCTCTTGAGAATCGGAAGACATGAGTTCTTCCGCTGTTATAGGTGTGACTCTGAAACAACGTATTTTATACAATGTCAAAATTATTGTTACACAACACAAGGGCTCTATTTGGCGCTCAGCGATCTATTAAGACAATTATGGTTTTTAAACGGAAATGCCTGGTTAAAACGGTACACCACACTTAAGTAGGAAACGAGAATTTTAGGAATAATTTTACAACAGTCGGTACAACACATTATAAGCCTCAATAGTTCAACGGTAGGAGTGTCGACTTGCATGCGAGAGTTGCACGTTTGAGCCTGACTCTCTTGGGTTATTGTCGTCCCAACTCCAAGAACAAGCCACACTCTTACTTGGAAGAGCAATAGGAGTATTAGGATTCGAAAAAACCATTTCTTATATATAATCTTTAAAAAAAAGAATCATTATGTATATCAAAAAAAAATCTTATGTTAATTAAAAAGTTAGTTTGTATTATATTAATTATACCTGTAGTGATGCCTCGCTCGTTGTGACATAATTTTGTCGAAGCTAGCCACGAGGTAATCTGACCACAGAGCGCTCTCGGGCGATCCAGAGCTCCACAATATAGCAATATCCTCCATTTCTGTAACAAATGAAATTAAAAACATGATGTATTTTCATAATGTTAAAGACATATTTTACCACTTCACATATAACTATGTAATTTATCTATAGTAAAGTTATTAGGGGTAAACATAAAATTAATTTTAAAAAATACGAATTAATAATTACTACAAATAATGAAAACTATACTATTGATAAGAAACAGTCTAACCCGTAGTGAAGCATCATGGATCGATATAATTTTTATTAGGAGATGAGGTTTTGAATTTGTTTCAAAATTAATCCAAACTAAATAAGTACACAAGGTTTAATATTTTATATTTCAAAGATTTTTAAGTTATGAATAAGCGCAAATACTAGATATACAGAATTGCATATACAATTTTATGAAAGAATAACCAAGAAAATAAAGTAGGAAATATTAAAATGTAACAAAATCTAACCAAACCTCAAATACAATAACAATACATATAGCAGGAAGATGAGTTGATTGAATCTCTGAATAATATAATAATGAATGATTAATTATTATTACACGTTATTTATTACAGATATAATTTATCTAACAAGGAAATGCCCTAACCATAAACTTTACGTCAAGTGAGATTGATGTAGCGATGGTGAAGTTTTAATCCCTAATGTTTAAAGGAAGTGTTGTCAAGGGATAATCAAGGCATGAACGATGTCGTTCACTTGATATCTTGATAGGTCGTTGCCTGGATCGAAGTTCACGGGTCATCATAAAGCTCTACTCATAACTCTTACGGACTATATATATCGCTTTGAAGATTTAACGGGAAGAATGGAACAGTGATCCTTTATGAATGTTTCTTTGAACTTTTTATATTATATGTTAGTTTAGTTTGATTTTTTGATGTTCGTATTGATAAACACTACACACTCAACGGCACCCATTAGGATAGTGATACCCCGTGTCGGGGACCCGGTAACATACACAAGGACGAGGACAAACACAACCAGACCGGAACACATGCCTGTATGGACAATACGAACATCTGCTCCGAGCGGGAATAGAACCCGCGTCGTCTTCTTTTTTGATTTGAATAAAAATTAATGAAAAATATTTCTAGGCATAAAAGCATATTTCATGCTTTGCAAAAATATTTCAATTAGGTTAAGTCTTATAACTTAACGTAACACTGCGCGCCGCCGCTGTAAAAGTCTTATTACACGTGTAATGCTATAAATAACGTAAGTATTTACCCTTTAATATAACGCTTTATAATATAGATATATTATATTAAACGTCAGTTAATCTCTGAAGCGCAGTTTAGATAATAAATTGCAAAGACATCTGCGCGCCTACAGCTGCACACCCGCGCCGCCGTAACCTGACCGCCCGTCTTTAGTCCTTGTCTTGCCATTAGACCGTTTATACTTAATGCCACTTGAAATCAATTAATACAATTTAAGACATGCTTAATGCATTTACAAAGAAATTTTAATTATTCACAATTAATCCGTTCAAAGCTATTTAAGGATTATATATTTTCGTTACTAAGTCAAAGACCTACACCACGTTGCTCCCAAAACACATTTCTCTCGAATGGAGAAAGACACAAGAATAAAAACATGCGTCGGCTGTTAAAGTTTTTATTGCAGTCAGCGCTGCGCATACGCATCGGCTGCTTACAAAATATGCTATGCACCGCGCGCACCGGAAACTCATACGGATTTATACTTACCCACCTCTGCCGCCAAATGAAGACCCAACTAAATGTAATATCCGTTTCCTAAATAGACAAACGTCTATCAGCGTGGCCCGGAATAACTATGGCCGATTAGATTCAGAGGGAAGTCGCGGACTTATTAAAAGGTTTAATAACAGGATCGTGGCTTCATTATTTCAAATTTATCATGTGTTAAATTTGTGATATTTGAGGCCGAAAAAAGATTGTTTAATCGATATAAAGAAAATTTTGAGATGCCTACGACGCAACGACACCTGCAGATCGCTTTCAGCATTCACGACATAAATGGGCACTTTTTTTCTTTAAATAATGTATGTATTGATATTTTAATTCAACTTTTAAACGTTAAGTAAAATTAAATACAAGTTTATTCGTAAAGTACCGATCACATATATACGGAACGAGTTATGGCTGACGAGTCAAGGCTTAAAAGGGTATTTCTGTTCTTAATCCTTAGGTACTTTATCAACTTTACTTTTCAAAGGAACGCTACATATACATAATTATAATATGAAGGTTTCTTAAAATCGTTTATCATTGGCAATGAGCGTTCACTATCCGTTTTCAGTTCAATGGCCGAAGTCTTTGATGTGCCGGCTGAAATACTGCAGTTTCCTACAGCGGTTTTCAATTTGTCAGGTGGCTTTTTGATCTATTGTTTTCTCTCACGTGAATTACATTGCTCCGAATAATGTTAACAATGAAAGTGTTTCGGGTTTGAACTGGAAGACATTACGTAAAAATTTATGAGGCTTTTATTACGAAATAAAATTTAAAAATTATAGCTAAATGAACAACATTATTCAAATCCGTAAATTTAGTAACGTAAGATATAAAAAAAATAATGTGAAACTCAAATAGCAAAAACTTGTCCATTACTCTGAAAATCTTCGACATGGATAAAAATACATGTTTTATATAGGTATAATTGCTATTTATATTAATATTAATTTATTATGGGACTAATAATAACAAAGGGCCTGTTATGTTTTCAGTTAGTATGAACTGTGAGTCGGCAGCAGCGGCCTGTGAATGAATCACGATATTAAAATAAACTTTTCCATCTTTTTCTGTGTCTTCTCTGTGCTCGTTGACTTAATCATTACAATTTTTACTTACTGACATCATAATATTATAGTGATTTCCTAAATATATCATAATTTTATATTACTCATGATGACTAACTACTGAAAAAATAATAAAACTTTAATTATCGTGGTTTCTGACCTTTTTACTACACTTATAAAATCGATTGAATCATAAAATAATTACGTTTAAATAAACTTATTTACATTGAAATTACATATTGTCGTAATTTTTGTGGACGTATTTAAGATTACTAAAACAGTTTAAAATAATATGAAGTTCGCATTTTAAATGCCATCATTTAATGTAATATACTTTTATTGACAACGTTCAAAACATATTGATTAAAATTTAGACTGGAATAGGCACGTGTAAATAAAAATGAAGGTACACTTGGGACCGTTCGATAAAATATTGTAAACACAATTACACAATTTCCTTGACTTATACGAATATAGTACGAAATCAATCTATCTTAGCGAAAAAGGTATTTTCTATAGAAATTTCTTCAAAATTCTAGTATCCGATAACAGTATAAGAAAATGTTTCTTTAAATACATATTATGTTAATGTAATGTCCGTTTAAAGCAAATATTAATATCTTATAATCTCTAAATATTGTATAGAAATAGACTTTATAAAAAACCTAAATATTATCTAGCGCATATCTTGATCATATTAACCTAGGTCATAAACATTTGAAAGGAAGTATGAATAACGAATGCGGTGTTAAACATTTTGCAGACTTTTGTCCTAATTTAAAGAAATATTAATGGCGTCCTATTTATGTATAGATCACGTATGAACTAATTGTTTGTTGAAGTGAATCAATCCAGATCTCTAATCAGTCATAACAGGTTTTCAGCTACATTGGAAAAATGGAACCACTCTATTTTTCATAAACTTACATAGGTAGATATGTTTTGGTACACTATTACAAGACGCTTAAGGATCCACCGGTCTGTGGTTAACATTTTAGTTGAATGCTTTGAATATTTATCTATAAAGCTATTTATAACTCCATTGGTGCTAAAAAATAACTTTATTTGTAAAAAGCTGAAAATTTTAAGTAGTTGTCAGAGTAAACAAAGGCTTTTTTATATATTTACGATATTTTGTAAACGCCGGATGTCATAAAATGTGTTATACAACAAAGAATATAATTTTTGCTTCACGGGGCGATTCTTTACTTTAAGTTGGAGAACAAAATAGGCGTCTACATTTATATTCCTACGGCGAGTACATTACGGGAGTCGCCTCGATGCATGTAAAGTATACTGTGTTTATTCTGCCTGTCCTGCCATCCTGCATTTGTAATGTCCGTAAGGCTTAAAAATATCGTATATAAACGATTTTCGCCTTTATGGTCATAGCGTAACGACTAAGTAACTTGATTTATTATTTAACGAGCCGGTAAAATTGTTATGGTTATAACTTTTACGGTGTCCCTTTGACATATCTTTTGGAGCAAATTATGCATTTTTTTCATCGTTAAATTGTACCGTGATGAAAGCACCATAGCTTAATTAAGTAGCCGCTAATTACAAATATTAGGTAATAATAATATACATTTATGTAATTTCGTATGCATGAGAAAAATAAAGTTATACTATGCATGACCATAAATAATATATATTAATGAATATATTTTTAGAATTTTATCTTGATACTTGTATAAACCTTTATTTTTATTGAGTAGATTATCTTTTTATCAAAAAATATATTATTTTTTCATGAACAAAAAGTAGCACTTACTTGCGTAATTGTCTTCCATTACTTCGCCAATTTTATCCATAATTATTAACGATATCAAGAGACTACTCGATGTTCTATATGTTAAGCTTCAATGTATAACATTGCACTGAATTGTAGAAAATCACTAGAATGCGCACGGAATGAGCAAACTGAACAGGGGTCTTATAAGCGAGAGCCCTGAGAGGAGAGCGTCGCGAAGTGTCGGTTCGCGAGTCGCGACGAAGCGCAACGCGCCGGCGCGGCGGGAGTGCTGCGCTGGCGTCAGGCGGCGCGCGCGCACGCACTTCGCATACTAAAAGCACTAAAACGCAAGCTCGTCGCGACAATGATAATCGCAACACCATCCCTGTCGCCTAATCTTGTCAAACATATTTGGGACCATTTTAGGTCTTAAGTAAATATTCTCGAAACGTTATCGATCGCCAAATATAACGCTGTAAACACTGGCACGTTCCGATTGTATTCTCAACACGTCTTGCCGATAAGCCGATATTATACGTCTGTTGAAAACAGATAAGTTCTCTGATCTGTAAGCTTATTGATACATATTGTGTGCATAAAATCACATTCGTTGTGTGCATAAGAAAACAAAATAACTTGACCAATCTTAAGAAATCAGTTACGAAACTCGTGCGTATACGAGTAGGTACACAAAAATCAAAGACGGCGCTCCTATGTACTGCATAAGATTGATACGTATTTGAAACAATGCTTTTCCTTATCATGTTATCATAAAGGGTCGAAGAGTTCGGGTGCAACGTTCTCAACTGATAAAGCGCCACGTCTCTAACGTATTGTTTACGACCATTTATTATGCTGTCCATTCCTACGTACATTATTAGCTACTAATAGTTATTATCGATAGAAACTTTCATTTTCTTATAAAAAATGGGGACACTTTAAAGTTAAATTTTTCTTTACAAAATTGGCAAAACATGTAATATTTAATTTGTTTTAAACTTACCTTTGAAAGGAAAATTTTTTGGCCGCCTTCTCTTAACAGCTTCGTCCTCTATTTGATTAAAGCGAGGCGGTGGCATCTTTGGGACTTCACTTGGCACCGTAGTGACTTCTCCAGTCCCCGCAGATCCAGTAGCTAAGTATCCTCCAACTGAGTGTCGTCTCCTGCCTTGCAAGGGTATTGTATAGAAAACCTCTTCATGCTCCTTAGTACCATCTGAAGTAACGACTTTTGAACTGATTTTACCCTTCCTAAAAAAAAAGATAGTTATAGGTCGAGTATAATAATAATTATTGCACTCATTATTTCCTATCTCCACTGGAGTAACGAGGTCGAACACTTAGACAGTACAGTGAAGATAACGTCTTTTGTTTCAAGGTATTATTGTTCTACATCTGTTTAGAATAAACAAAAGAAAGAATTGACTTAAGATATTGTGGAATACCTTTGTAACCTCAATGAAATTTTGTAGACAAAAGTGAGTCTTGTGAGTTTCAACTGTATATTATGTGTCAAATAATTTTTAATGTGTCAGCACAATTGAAACTTACTTCAATCTTGGTGCCGTAAATGTGTTCCTCATGTCACCGGGTGCACAATCTCCCGGTCTAGGTTGGCCTTTTAAGAATGCTTCAGCTTGTTCAGGTTCCTTTGCTGACAGAGACCTTAATAGAGCTCTGAATTCTTTTCTTCTAGGACTTTCTGGCTCCCGTCTACGAGGAGAACTCAAAGGTCGGCCGCCATCCGCCCAAGCGCGGGCTGGCGCTGACCTGGAATACTGTTCTGACCCTGATGCATGAGGGCCGGCGCTATCGGCAACATCTTTCTCCGAAAACGCAAAATACGATGGATTATCTGTAACAAAACGTATGTAATATAGATGTTATTTAAAAATGCTTTAATCAATGGAAACGTGTACATAAAATGAATATTTAAATATCGTTGTGAATTAAAATATATATGTTAAATACGTTCTTAAGATGGTAATTTTAAGATTCCTGCTTACCAATGATCATCATCAGTACTCAGTAACCCTGAAGCGGCATTGCCCATTGGCTAACGCGGAGCGACTGTGCCGCGCGGGAATTATTCAATAACGACAATGAACTAACGGCTCTCCATTACGTCCAGTACGAGCCGAAGACCAACCTACTTTTATAAGCCGGAAAATGCGAATTGAAAGCAATCTTCATCCCAGCAATACATTAGCCACTGTTCTTATACGGAGCGAAGATTCCTAGATAAACCTACTTAGGCAATCAGAGTTTGACCCGCTTTGAGTAATGGATGCGCACTGTTTGCTGATAGTAAGTGCTCATAATAATTGAAATAGAAACATTTACTTTCCTTATTGCTTTATTTATTCCTTATGGCTTTATTTTTGTACGTTTTTTACAATACGTAAACTTAAATGGGTATATAAACCTGAAGGGTACTTAGCATTGGGAGTTAATAACTAAATCAGTGTCTTAGATAGAACAACTTAGAGCTACTAGAACCATAATATTTGGATACTCAAAATAAACTCAACACACTCAACATTCCCTATTAAGACATATCCTGCCACTTGTCCGGAAACACACAAACAACAACCACGATTCTCTAAGCCCAATGCAAATATCTCTTTTTTTATATTCATTGTAATCGCCTGATGGTAAGCAACCGCAGCCTTTGAACGCACGCGATACTTGAAGTAACACTTCGCGTGCTGCCAACCCCCCTTGGGTTATTATAGGATCAAAAGGGAAGAGAAGGGAAAAAAGGAAACGAACAGAGAGGGTGGGAGTTTGCGTCTCCGGCGCTCTCACTCGTCGCACGAAACACATTAGTACTCTGTTACTTTAATAATAATAATAATAATAATAATAAAGACATTTATTCATCAAGCAAGCATAATTATAAATTGTTACATCGATTAGAACTAACATTAACCATTAAGTACTGCTTGTGAAAAGGCCATCGACTCAGCTTACAGCTGCTTTTCAGTCAAAGCCTGTACAAATGCTGCCAGCACGATGTGTAGATGCTTAGGTACAAAATAAATCTTAAGTAGAAAAAGAAAAATTAAAAAATAAAAATAAAATGAAAATAAAATGAAAATAAAATGAAAATAAAATGAAAATCTGTATTTGTAAGTATAAAGCAATATCATGAACTGCATATAGGAGCCTGTATTTTAATTTATAAACATATAACCTGCGTTGGAGAGGAAAAAAAGCTGTCTGTCTAAACAATTTAATATAACTTAATATTCTGTGGTTACTAACTTAATAAAATATTTTATGACAAAATAAACAATAACATTAATAAACAATTGAATTGAATATCAAATAAATTAATTGCCCTGTGTTGGTAGCCTCACTGCGGACCAGTTAGATTGCAATTTTTGGCAATCAAAAAGCCATTTTACACAAAAATTTTGAATTTACCAAGAGAAGACGCTGATCTTATAGGGGGTGGAATATCATTCCAGCATTTGGAGGCCGCGAAACGAAAACTACCTCTGAATGATACTATGCGCGGTGGAGGCACAACTAAATTTGATTTGCGTAAAGATCTACACTCATTACTTTTACTGTCATTTAGCCAATTCAACTTTTCAAATAAATATAAGGGAATATTATGTTTTTTTAAATTATAAATAATAGTGTTGAGCTTAAGGGTACGGCGGTTCTCCATATTTAAAAGATTGTACGTGTTTAAATATGGGGTAATGTGGGAGCCACGAGGAACACTATTACAAAAGCGTACACATGAATTTTGGACTCTCTGAATTTTTGATTCAGTTTGTTTTAATAAGCATGGACCATATACTACATCACAATAGTCCAAATGAGAAAGGACTAACGCATCTATAAGCTTATTCCTAACAGTGCCACTTAGGAATGGCCTAAATTTGTAAAGCATCTTAAGAGCGGCGTAGCATTTACCTATTTTTCTTTGGACATGTTCCTTAAATCTTAATGATCCTTCGAATAAAACTCCTAGATTTTTAATAATGAAAGCCTCTTTAATTGAACAATTTTCAATCGAAATATTTGGTTTCATCTGTTTTATTATTTCAACTTGCCGCTTAGTACCAAAAATAGTAAAAGTACATTTTTGAGGGTTTAAAATAAGATCATGATTATTGGACCAATTATAAATTGATGATAAATCTTTATTTAAATAACGAATGCCATCGTGCAATTCTTTATTTGAAAGTGTATTAATTTTTACTAACAATTGTGTATCATCTGCATACATGTGAATTAAGGCGGATTGAACGCAAGTAATTATATCAGACGTATAAACAGAGTACAGCAGAGGTCCTAAGATTGATCCTTGAACTACGCCTTTGGTTACTGCAAGAGGAGATGATCTAGCAAGTTTTCCAAATCTATCTATGCACTCAACAACTTGCAAGCGATTACCAAAATAACTACTAAACCAATTACACACAGAATCATCACAACCGTAAAGCCTGAGCTTATCGATCAAAATTTTATGATTAAGGCAATCAAATGCAATGACTGTAATCCAGTAATACTAATATAGAAGCTTTATTTTCGTTTGAGACAGACAGAAGCTCATCAACTATGTGCAGAAGCGCAGTAGTAGTGCTGTGGTTTTTACGAAACCCAGATTGCTCAAGTGGTATAATTTTATTTTTATTGAAAAAATTAATTAATTGGGAATTGACAATTTTTTCAACTATTTTAGATAGAACTGGTAGCAATCCTATTGGTCTTAAATCTTTTAAATTTTCTATTTTATTACATTTTGGTAACGGTTTGATTAGGGCGACTTTCCACTGATGGGGGAAATGACTGCGGCGCAAAGAGGAATTTATAATATGAGTAATGGCACTTAGCGAATAGGGTAATGTAAGTTTTATCATTTTTATGCTAATTTTATCGGTTCCAGTAGCATTCGAGCTTATAGAATTTATTATTTTAGCATCTTTTGACGTAACCTTTATAAATTTAAATTTAACTTTATTTTCATTTAGTATATTGTATTTTTTAAAAACATCGTAATTATTATTATTTGTAACCGTTGGAATTGTTTCTAAGAAGCCTTTATTTATTTTATTGGGGTCACAAAGATGATTTGGGAGTACGTTAGGAATTGAGGTTCCACGTAATTTATGAAATACGTTCCACATTTTTTTCGGACTACTAACATGTAGATTGATTTTCTGATTAAAATAATGTTTTTTTTCATTACGTGTAGTGGACAGAACTAAATTTCTAAGTAATTTGTAAGCACGCCAGTCAGATTCATTTTTTGTAAGCTTAGCTCGCTTACATGCTTTATCTCTGTCGATCATTAGTAATTTTATAGTATCTGTAATCCAGGGTGTTGGGGGATAATTAAATTGTCTCGTTTTCACGGGCACAAAATGATCAAAAAGACCTAGTATTAAGAAATTAAAACAATCAACCATATCGTCGATTTCATGAATTTGCAACACCCACTCCCAAGGAGTGATTGAGGCTGCGAACTGATATGTACTTAAATTAAAGTCATTGAAGGGTCTATAACTAAATATTCTAGGGACTCTTCTGGACGTCTGAATAGGGAAGGAGGCCTGAACAAAAGCGTGGTCACTAAGGTCGTCGTTATGCTGTAAACATATTTCACTCGGATTTAATTCATTACTACAGCAAATTACATCTAATAAGGTACTACTATTGGGTGTTATTCAGAGTAGCATCATGTATAATTTGCTGTGTCCATACTCTGATAATAATTGATGAAACTCTAATTGGTTTGAACTAGCACACAATAAATTGACATTAAAATCACCCGTAACAAAAATATAATCATATGCTGGCGTTATTGTTGATAAGGAGTCACTCAATAAGTCTAAAAAAGTTTTAAAATTAGATTTTGGTGGTCTGTAAAATACACCAATAGCAATTTTACAGTACTTCAGCATTATTTCTAGCCATAATTGCTCTATTTCAGACGATGAAATAGCCATTTCTTTTATCTTTTACTTTACGCCGATTTTCTGTGAGAGGGTAGTACTTCCCCGATCGGGCCAGCCAATTTGTGGTGGGCGGAGTATGGTTCTACTACTACAAATTATTTCAGGCAGGAATCGAACCCACTACCACCTGTCCACCGCCATCTAGGTCTACTGTATTTACGTCAGTATGGTCCTTAATTGTGATGTAAATGCCTATACAGTATACAGACACTTGACTTGTTTTCTACTCCTAAATGGAGTCATCATTATTGAAACCTTTTTTTACACGAAGTTAACCCGCATCTGTGAAGTATTACGTTATAACAAATTTCAACGGGGCGGGATGAATTCTCCCTTGGGACATGTGTCCCACAAAAACTACAAGTAACATACAATGGACGACTCATTTACTAATAATGTGTCTAATTTAAATGCTATTTATAGTTATTAAATAAGAGTATCGTGAGAAACATCCGACAATAAATGATGGATTTTATTTAAATCCTTTCAAGAGGAAATATTTAATTATACTAGTATGGATAATATTGTACTTATAGCTGAATAATCATAGTGTTATATCAATGGAGATAAATATAGTACCCAAAGCATCTGTTGTCTGGTGAATCAATCTAAATTCTTGGAAAAACAGAAAAATATGCCGGAAGAAAAACAGAGCTTCGAAAATGCGGCTAAATTCCTTTTAATTTATTGTTTTTAAGTATCATATCTAAGTTAAATTATACAACTAAATTAACTTTAAGGTTATTTATAAACTTTAAAACTTTTTTATTTAGAAACTTATTGCTTGTTATTTTCTTTTAAAATACATATTTTACTGAAAATAAGCTACCGAACCAATAACAAAATTAAATGCTTTTTTTATTGATTTTTAGTACATGAGCGTAATAATATTAAATTCGCTAAGAGAATAAGTCTGTTAAATGAATTATAATGTATTTGGTTACCGTTGTATGCATATGCATTGTTTGCAAATAAGTACATAGATACTGGCTATAAATATTTACGTTTGTTAATTAACTTAGTTGTAGATTCATAGGATACAATTAATTTGGAATATTCGGTTTACACTAAAAATAGTTTTTCTCCCTAAAGATCAAAGATGATATTTTTTGGGCAACGGTATGAGTGGGAAAAATTAAGTTTGAAACTGAAAGTTGTAAGAAAAATGAAACAAAAACTTCAAAATAGACTCACTGGCGGCTCGAAGGCAATAGTCGAATTGGGGTCCCATGACTCCGGAGATAAGTAACGCACTAAGCACGACACATCCCGTCGAACGCGCGGCGGGTTCTGGCTGCGGCCTATCTCAGCTCTGCGCGCGCGCAGGTGGATCGACGTACCACACGTGCGGGCTTTCACGAGGAAGGGAAGCTTTCTTAGCACGCGCGAGCAGGAAACGTCCCTACCAGAGAACAGAAATCACGTACATACGTTTTATGAAGGGGAGCCTACGACCAGATTTAATTTGAGCGCACAAGCGTGCGTGTCCATTTTGGTTGCACACGCCAGCTTTTAATGTTTGTAAATAAACGCCGTACATTGTTGATGTTGACGTTCAGTCATATACGGTGCCGGTTCCGTTTACCCATTGTAACATATGCCAGATAATTCATATAATAAATTATTTATCAACATTCATCATAATAATTAAAACTCACGCGAAATATTGGCAACTCTTATCTGGTTAACCTTTTTAAAATAATTATGTATTCTTACCCCAAAAACACAGTGAGTGAATGAGTAAGCTTTATATGTATGTACATATTTAGAATCTCAACTTTTGACTGTTGTTCGTAAAATGAGAACTGTGACAAAGGGTGACATCTTGTAACCACACGCAGCTGTTCCATATCGCATGCGAAATATAAATATCCCGCATTCCGAACAGTATTAATAACTGGGTTATTTTATTGAAGTACATTTCCGACTTCAATACTCAAATATTTACGCATGTGCGACCATAATTTATCTAAAAATATTTCAAGCACACTTTCTTGTTTTTTCTTTGTGATTAAATGTTACGTAATATATAGCGTGAGATGTTCAACAGTTATCTTACCAATAAAAACATTGAACATAAAGATAACGAATGGTTTAAAAATAGACCACTTTGTTAGTGGAAGTAAAAAAAATACACCAGATGTCGAACCGAATGTGTTTGGTTGCATCTGTAAAACAAAGCTCACTTTTGTACCGGCGAAGATTAACAAAGGAGTACGAGGAAGTAAGTTTTCAATGAAATTACTGTTCCGTTTAAACGAAACAAATTACAATTACAAATAAACTATTCTTATCTTTTTATTTCATCAAAACTATGATTCGAAACTTGCTGCAATAAAATTGACCTAATTTATGAATATTATAAGAAAATAACCTCTTCATTTATTCCTTTGCTCTTTTTATTTAAAAAAAGGAGTGTACTTCTAAATCAATTCGGCGGGAAAACTAGAATGTCAGTTTGAGCTCGATGTACTCAGTTGGGTCGTGAACCATTTTATTCATTTATGATTGTTATTTATTAGTTATGTGCTAGAAAGGCCAATATTATATCCGCTCACCGATTTATTTGCATTACGATTATTTGTAATGAACAAATATTAAAATACTAAAAATATATTAATCTTTATAATACAATAGTATTATATTAATATTCAATATTATTTTAAATTCATCACTATCGACAAAAAATATATTATAATTATTTATTGAAATAGTAGTTGAAAGTCTTATATTCTTTAAATGCTTCCAATAAGGGTAGAGAACGAAGAAATGATCCTCATTTCGAATTTTATTGTGCGTTATTTGTGTTAAGCGCTTTTTCGATGGCTCTGTATCGTTTTTGTTAGTCCATGAATATGGT
The DNA here is from genome assembly GCA_023373885.1 of Hestina assimilis. NCBI lineage: Eukaryota > Metazoa > Arthropoda > Insecta > Lepidoptera > Nymphalidae > Hestina > Hestina assimilis. The sequence continues at coordinate 6,917,703 of CM041747.1, read as the reverse complement.
ATGATGCCTATGATCCTACATTGTGTTGATCAGATGAAACACTCAAGAGATAAAATTATGAAACGTAAGAGTGCTAGAGCTAATTACCTATAATCCCAGCATTCACATTTGTTGTTGTTCTACGTATACAGATGTATATGAAATAAATAGTTATTTATTTTTAAATATTCGAAAGTAATAAATGAAATACAGTACAAAATTTCGGAAAGTTTGAATGCGTTTTATTTCAGGTTAAATGCAACTATTAAGTATAAAGTTTAAATTAAATCTAAATACGGAAACTCAACAAACAATATCTTAGAGATTCAATTAGTCTTATAATTAAATCAAAGTACAAAAAGATGAACTTAAAATAATTATTCATTATAAAAATTAAATAAAGAAAACAAAATTTCAAATTTTTTGTCACTTAAAATGATTTACAAACATCTCGGCCGCGATTAAATTAAGACACAAAAAAGGATTAAGTCGCAATGAGTTCAAAATCCGCGAAGTATTTGCGGAATGGTGCGTGTTTATTTAAGTCGGCGTTGCGCGGGCGCGTGTTGTGCTTAAAGCACCGGACCAAAGCTGGTGCTAATGCCGCATTACTCATTAAACCACAACAAACGACACATTTTATTATTATATTATATCTTGATTAAAACTGTATAACCCTGTTCGGTGTATATAAAACAACTAATTGTTGTTTTATATACACCGACATATAAAACAACAACTAATTGTTGTTTTATATACACCGAATAGGAATTAAATGATGAATATTTATTAAATATAGAAACTTGAAAATGTGAAAGCTTCGTGAACATTTTCATAGATATTATTAAAGACTAATACTATATTTAAGCACTACTTTTATCGATCTAACTGATAAATATTGTCATAACTATATGTCACTTACTATAAACTATTAATATTACAAATGTGAAAGTTTGTAAGGATGGATGAATCGGTGAATGAATATATGTTACTTTTTCACAAAAAAGCTACTGAACTTCTATTTATTACCTGGATGACATTAACAAGAAACCAATTAGACTAATTGAAATTTGGAATAAAAAAAAATTTAAGACGGTCGAACGGCATTACATCTACATTACCGCAAGCAAAGCCGCGGGCATTGTTAGATTACATATAAAAATATAAAGCTTCATTTTACAATATATTCAGTACGCTTCCTCCCTCTCTTTTTATAGCGAACAATGTCAAGTGACTCTTGTGAATAAATAAGATAAAACACGAGTATACATACATAATGATCCTTACAGTCAACGGATTACAGAAACCTCTAAAAAAGAAATCATCCGTATAAAAAAGAAATAATTTAAGTATTAGTAATTAGATAATATTTATAACATACTAGCTTCTTCCCGCGGTTTAACTTAACGAATGAAAAATGAACATCAAACACAACCATCACAACGCTGCACCACATTCTTGTCTGTTTGCATAAAATGCCTACAGTTTGCTGATTACTTTTTTTATGAATATAAGCCAAAAATACAAACATGTTGACCCTACTGGTTTTAACAACATCACCGAGTACTGAGACCCGGCCATGGTCTTTTATTGTAAGATGCCGGTTAAGTAGTTACCACCGCAGTGTCAGATATTCTACCCCAAAGCAATAAAGTCTGTTTACAGTATATTGTTTACAGTCTACCTGTCGGTTTGAAGGCACTGCTGTAGTTCGTTAAGTTACTGGGCAAAGGATATTTAGATTTAGAACCAATATCGCAAGGGTGGTAACGCACTTACAAGTGAACGGTGTTCAAAGTGCTCATAGACTACAACAACCGCTTACCATCGCATGCTTGCTTTCAAACTTAGTTGCGTTAAAATAGGTGATGTTATAAGAAGAAGAATAAGAGTTGTGTATAATAAACTACACTACACTAAACTACTAAACTTTTCCTAAATACAGGTAGCTGAGCTACCTAGCTATGAGAAAACCTATAAATTTATTAAAATACCAAGCACTAAAATTACACCTAGAAAGTAAATATTTCGTTTTCTTCTACTTCGATCTTTGTTTTTTATCTACAATTATTAATTGTGAACAATGTTACTGGTATTTATCTATACTGGTGTTTAACATTGTTAATAAGTTAAGTTTGAAAATATGTTTTTGTATTAAAAGGACGCAAATAAGCAATACCATGTCAACCCACACGAATGTCATTTCGAGAAAAACGCGTTTGAAAATTTTGAACAACTTTCTTTATGTGAATTTTTTTTTATGTATTGGTCAAGTTTTTGTCAATTTCATATCTATTTAAGTTATTTTACTTATTTTCACAAAAAATAAGTATACAAACTGCATATTTCGTATATAATATAACCCAAAAAGTTTAAAAATACATAAATTGCATGATTGAAAAAATGGCTTTTTAGAAGTTTTAAAGCGTAAAACCCTAAAATTATATATATATATATATTAAAGAAAAATGTTCTTCAGCCATTTACCAAAACTTCTGCATATATAACTCAGTTTTTTTTATTTTGTGGGTTGACATGGTATTGTATATTTGCGTCCAAATATATTATTAAATTATAAAATTATAATGATAATCAATAAACGCTACACACTCAATGACTCCCACTAGGATAGTTATATCCTGTGTCGGGTTCCGGAGACATACACAATGACAAGGATAAACACATCTAGACCGGAAAACATGCTTGTAGTGGCAATACAAACATTTACTCCGAGCGGGAATCGAACCCATGACCTGTGGCGTTTAAGGCAGGTACGCTACCGCTGCGCCACAACGTCGTCAACGTCGTCATCGTCAAATAAGGAAAACAAAACCTAAACAATAATTCTGTAGACCAAGCAAGCGAAGCCGCGGGCACGGTGTAGAAGTTAGTAACAAATAAATATACAGTAGATAATATCTCCGACGCGACCACCAGGCGTCGCTAATAAAATCGCAACATAATAAGTCATCTCGTGTAGACATCATGACATAATGAAAACATACATAGAATATCGAATAAGGGTCAATAGACAAACATAGTCATTATTGCCACTGCGACGGCCATCGCTACGCTATAGACAGTGCTATAGATACAATTGGTAGCTTCCGCTTGTCGAATTAATTCCCTGTGCATACATTGGACTAAGATCGATGCTATATATCCCATAGGATTATAGCCTTTATATAAAACTCAATAAGAACGGTAAGTCTGTCTCTATTAACATATGTAGTTTTTGTACTTTGACTCTCTCGTAGAACCGTTTTAGTAACTGAATTTTAATAATCTCTTGTATAAAATATCTTTAAGATCTATAAGCGATAATTAAGTTATTTGTTGGTTGAATATTTTCTTTACATTAAAAAATAGATCATCATAGATACAAGAAAAATACATTACAGCAGTCACTACTTCATTGTAAGTTGAAGGAGATTAACCGACTTCATCAGTTATTCGACTTGGCCCGATTCTGCTCCGTTAGCACGAGACTTGCGTGTTCGATTCTGACCCCCTTGGTCATTCTCGTACCCACTCCTTAAAGTCTTGTGTCACTTGGATTTGATTAAATTTTTATCCCCACGTTATCTTCAGATCGGATCAGATGACGGAGGTTACAGGTCCACAACAGATACATTTCCTAATTTGAAATCAAATTCATCAAAGACTTGCTAACCCAAGGGATGGAAAAGATGGGAAAGAGAAAGAATACAGAGGAGGTGGGAGATTTAGCCTCAGGCGCTATCACATATAACACGAAACGCAATTCAGTACTCAGTTACTTTACGTCGAATTTCTGTGAGAGGGTAGTACTTCCCAAGTCGTGTCATTTGTGCTGAGAAAAGCATGGCTCTATATATATAATCTTAACTCTATAAAGTCTTTTAATTTTATTCTAGGTTACATAGATAGTATTTAATAACGTGATATAAATTCGCAATCGAAGTTCAATGACATCCTATCACATCATTAAACTCCCAGACACATGATTGCCTTACATAACCGCTGCATAGATTATATATGTGCACTTTATTGCTACCGGTGGGGCGTTGTACGTATTTGAATAAATGATTTGTATCTATAATATTAATACAGTAATAAAATTCATTTGGTTCTTAGTGTCTTAGAATCGTTTTTGGTGTAGGTATATCTAGGTATATGTAGGTATATCAACTAGAAAATATGTTTGAAATATTAAAGAATAAATAATGTTTTTTTTCTGTTATTCATAATAAAAACCATCCTATTTTGTTAAAAAATAATCATTGAAAATATATAATTATCTGTAATACGATATACCAAGTAATAATAACAGTCGACCTACTTATTTAAAAAAATAATATCTGTTATAAGATACAATTTATATTTCATTATACCTACAATATTAGACTTTATAAATATATAGCCATGACTATTAACAAAATGTCCAAAGATTCGCTGCAGCTTTTTCGTAAATTCCCACTAACGAAACGAACGAAACGAAGTTAGTCACAAGCTTGTAATGTATTAACCGAATACAAATCTCCGAATCTTGATGAATCCGAATCTTGATGAAGTTAGCGTCACAATCATGTAAAATAAACGAATAAAGTTACACGGTAATGGGCAAAAGAGTAGAAATTTTAGAAATATAATTTTCAGCCCTATTTGCATGATTGAGTATTAAACATGGGCGTAGCGAGGTGAGAGCAAGGCAGCAGCTGCCTCTCTCCCTCCTTGATTTTACAATATACTGAAAAATGCACGGATATAACGCATTTTTGAACAATTTAACCAATAACTATTGAAGAATATAGTCATATTGCCCCTCTCTGGGCCCTAAATTAAAATATTGCCTCCCCATGGCGAAATGCTGGTTACGGCCACGGTATTAAACACCCAAACATACAAACTTTCATATTTATTACATTTGTAGGATTCATCCAAAATCCGTTATAAGATCATCATAAATTTGTATAAGACCACCCTGAAAGCATACTCTATCCAACTATAACAGAATCATCGAAATAATTCATAAAATCGAAAGTCATCGCGTGAAAAAAACAAAGATGGCCTATTCCTTTAGGAAGTCGAATACAAATAAATAAGTAATGAATGACAACAAAGTAACGAGGTCAAACATTATCATTATAGATATAAGGCAATAAAAACTCTATCTATTTTAATGTTGAAATGATTTATAAACACCGATACTGAAATAAGAACTCGCCAGCTTAGCTGAGTGCGTATGAATTAATTTATATGTATGTGTTTTACTGTAATTTTCCTTAGTGGCCTTCACAGCGTCACCATGCGATTAATTGTCATGATTAATCGTTTGGCTATAAACTTTCACAAAGTTTTTAATTGTAATTAACAAGAAGTATCATATCTGATTTAATTGACTACTTTAATAGGCCTAGCATTGCCTACTGCTTCTCTCGCATTCACTACGTAAGCTTTTATTCATTGCGTAACGCACCCGCATCGCGCTTTTATTTTCTTGTTACTAGTACTCTAAATATTTTATGGTAACAAATATTTATTTGTAAATGAAAATGCCCAAGTTCGCCGGGGCGGTAATACTTTCTCACAGAGTATTCACGGGAAATAGCAATATTGATAATGTTCCGTGCCGTCGAGAGGTCCAGAAGTCTTAATTCCTAGCCTTCTTTTACCTACTCTTATCCCATAGTCATCTTATATGGCAACATACGGTCATGCAGCTGGTGTTAATTTCAACCAGGCATGTATGCTCCATTAACATTTTAGTTATTTAATATGAAAAAAAAATGAATCTCCATAGTAAACCGGAATCAACTCGTATTGCATTAAATTTTACTCATAAGAATCTTCATGATGATTATGCTCGAATAAGGCTATATAGATTCCAAAGGAAATATTTCAACCAAGTCTGAAGGAAAAGCAATTCTCAACTGCTAAATCCGCATGCGGTGTCTAATAAGGTGGATAGACTTCGAAATACTATATATAAATAGTGTAATTAGTAATATTTTAACTTTATTCTTCTACTTGTAGGATCAGACGCTAAATTAAATTCATTCAAACGCGAATGGAGGCAAATTGGAATTTAGGTCACGCTCCGCCAGGTGCCCTACTGTCCTATATAAACTAACCAATGAACGTTCGGTGTCAACGTGAAAAAGGTTAAGCAAGAGAGGTTTTATTTTATATTATACAGACTTTAGCTAGAAAATTCATTTTTATTGAGGTTTTTTTTTTACATTTACTAAATTAAAACTGTAGACAACAATTAATTAAACAGTATTGAGCATGCTTGTTGATATCTGATATTTTATGTTCCTTCCATCATGTTTTACGAATTATGACCGTGTGACCATATAAATATTGCATGCATCATGCATCACGTTCTTTGATAATGGTCTCTGCTTTTTATCGGATAACACCTATGTTCCAGTATGTTTGTAAAACAATGGATTTGCAGTTTAATAGGATTTGAAATGGTAAAACGAGATATTATAAAAATTATGTATGGTATGGAATAAAGATTTTTATATAAAAATTAGATTAAGCTTATTTTAAACTAGTCAGCACTAAACAAAGAATAATAAAGTGTTAATTGATGCATTGTTCAAACAAAACGGGGCCGTATACGCGTTTGGCACGCAAAGGTAACAGTACCTCCGCGTCAATGTCACACGCCTTTAGTAGGCTAATAAGATACAAAGTATTAATTGCTTACAGATACAAATTAAGCTGAGCTATATAAAGCGTTGAGCATAAATAATAATTATGTAGCTTATGCGTAGCAAAATATTCCGTTATCTCCTCTGTGTTAAATGTACAGTTTTTAGTTACAACATTTTTATTACTTGTTAAAAATATATAATTAAGTCATATTTGGTAATTTACAGACATTTAATGCTCTATATTTTAGTTACAGTTACAGCGTTGTACATAAATATACATATAATTAAGTTTACAAACGATTACATAAAATACAAAACATCAAAAAATATAGAGTAAACTAAAATATAGAAAATTAAACTAAAAACACATTAATAATTCCAAATAAGTTATTAAATTCATAATATATAAAATAATATAAAAATGAAAATAAAATTATTTAATTAAAAATAAAATTGAATTAATTTATTCCTAATCTAACTAAATCTAACCATTTAAATTGATACTTAAAGTTATCATATGTTTACTAAATGCAATAGAAATTAATTTCAGTTTTTTAGTTCTTTTTAAAAGGGCAAAGCAACAGCAGTACGTCCGTAGATATAAAAGTTAGAATAAAAGTAACAGAGGAAGAGCCCTTGCTGTGTCCCATACTTGATTCTGTCCTCAGGCCTGTGAGTGGAGAGTTCGGTTTCTCTTTAGTTCAAAATATCAGAAGGTGAAATGTATTTTATGGAAACTAGTATTATACATACTAAGTTCCATAAAATAGTTTTATTATATCTCTATTACTGTTTGTAAAATTTTAACAGTTCAATAAAGTTTTAGTAAGTACCATTAATTTCGTTTACATCATTTCTTCAAATGCAAAAACTCTATATATTTCAAATTATGACGGTTACAACTACTCGTAGCTTACAATGTTTATACGATTATTCTTCTTAGGTATTTGAAAACATAAATATAGTAATACTACGAAAATAAAATATGTACTTATATTTCGTTTCTCCGACGGAGCGAAAACGAGTGACTCGTACTCTATACTAGTCACATTAATCATGCAGTATCAAAGAAAACATAAAAATCTCATAAATAATATGAGTTATGTATATATTTTGCTGTAATTTATTCGCAATTCGAATTAGTACATATTGCGTAGTTCAAAATTCGTATAATGTAATATTTATATACGGGTAATATAATAGGAAAGACCAGGGGGCTCAAAGTTTTTATTAAAATCCTTATTCACGCGGGCGTAGTCGCTGGCTGAAGCTAGTTAATTCATACTCATGTAAAATGTAGCGCTATAAAAATGAATCCATAACCAATTTGGTTAAATACAACACAATGTAATAAGTATAATGTATTCCTCAAACAAAATATAAAATATCAAACAGTGTTCGCGCCTACATAATAAATCTATCTCGACAAAAAATTAAAGGTTGAACAAACTTTTGGCGGGGACACGGAGCGAATAGAAATTGTGGGAACGAGTCTTGAGCATTGTTGTTAGGCATTCATATGCCACTCCACTCACCCATTGCCGGGACATCCGCCGCTACTTCCGCTGCCAAAGATGGTGGATCTTCGAACGTCTAGTTCGTTGACAGGGCCTGTCGATGTCCCCGATACTGTATCATAACAACGGCACTATTATTTTTGAATAATAAATGAACGAAACGAGAACGATCACGGTTTTGAAATGTTATTTAGATGTAAACATTATTATTAATTCCCTCGTGCGGGGCACACAGCCGATGTGCCCGATGAACTCCGTAAACTTGCGTCTAGAGCGTCTTCGGTGGCTATTTTTGATGCAAAAGCGCGTTGGGAACTGTTTGAAACGCCAATGTCTAGAGCATGCACAGAATATGCAATGTCGTCAGCCTTGATGTTTATATTGAGAAATTGTTTCCCTAAATTTTTAATCAGAACAGTATTTTTGTACTGATGGTAATCATAGTGATCATAAACCTTTTACACAAATTAATGAAAATACAGTGGGCGTAGGTATAATATGATAACTTATAAAGCACCGTGCATGGTGCTATATAACTTTTGCTATTAATTGAACACGTCAAGCAATTATGCAGACACTATAGTTTTTAATTACAGAGATTAACCGTTGTATATTTTTGTTACTGCTGAATGACTTTTACCCCAAATTTTCGCTGACCTATATTCCACACCCGGCACTTGGCAGAAATATGTATTTTTATATAAATGACTTTAATCGATTGTTTCCTATGAACTTTATTATTTGTACTAACACATAATGATTTGTCAATTATAAATAAAGTTTAAGGATTTCATTTTATTTCATTCTTGTCAGTTTTTTTAACGGCAAAAAACGTAAACTACCAGCGTAACTACATGTTAATCTAGCGTAGTTAAAACTGGATATTATGTACACCGACAAAAATAGCGGACAACATACAACGAATTATTTTTATTGTAATTAGTTACTTATTTCAGAAATTCAGTATAATATTAGTACATACTTATTAGTATAACGTATATAAACGTCTATGCCTGATTGAAACAGTAGTTAATAGTAGTTGTAGAGCCGCATGGCTCCCTCGTCCCAGCACTAATGGGCCGGCTCGACCGGAAAAGTACTACCCTCACACAGAATCGGCGTAAAGCAACTGAGTACTTTTGCCTTTAGTGCGATGAATGAGACCACTGGAGGCCCAATCTCACACCCCATTTGTTCCCTTTTTTTCCCTTCCCATCCCTTCTCTTCTATCCCTTGGTTTGGCAACGCGTATGTGATCAAATATCGCAAGAATTTATAGGTTCCAGTAACTGCTTACCATCATCATCATACGCTTGTTTGCCAACCGTCCTGAATTTAAATTTAAAAAACCATATATTTACTAGCTACGCCACAGTCGTCACAGTCTGTTGACTCTTCAGAAGAGACCTGCTCTTCTATTCCCTATATCTTGTTATATTAGTGTAATTACCACTGGTGAATCAAATAAAATAAATAAAATTTCTTGCGTAGTAGTTCTTGCGGTCATTGGAGAGGCGAGGAGGGAACATGTAAAAACTGTATACAGCCCACAGTTTAATCTAATTAACTGCAACCTTTCTTAATTCTAGCTTACGGTTTTCTAACCGTATTAATATTGAACTTTATTAATATTTAAATATTAACCGTAATAATATTCTTATTATTCATATTGCTAGGTACAAAATTATAATAAAATCATACCTATTTATAGTTCGAATATTAGAAATAATAGGAAGTATATATAATTACATATATTTATAAAAATTAATGATAGTGTTAAATGAATGGTTATAGACATTTTATTTCGATGATACTTATTTAGAATTGGTAGTAAACCAATTTTTAGTCTAGTCTAAGTATTTTATTAAGATTTTGCAGTCCTTCACTAATCAGCCATTTAATTGCCATCATGATGCTTCTTAAATTATAACAATTTTATTGACATCGTTATGTAGTCATCATTGAGAGAATCGACTGTCGAGACAACCTGGTCAAGCTCAAGACGGTGATGACTGTTGCTGAACAGATAGGATACTGAATTTATTTTTATTTAATTAAATTAGAAAAATTAAGCAATCCACAAAAAAATAAAAAAGGTACCAAATATTGCCTATAATTGAGTAAAGCAGCAATGTACCTGATTATCATTTAACGTGATGACCCATTTAAATTTAAAAAAAAATCTAAAATCTTTTAATACATTTCATTACAATAGGCGTTATATCATTATACGTACATTGATCTGAAATAAAATCTCGCTGGAGAGTGGAGCCGTGGAGCTGAACTATTGATCACAACCGAACGGAGCTGCGCGGTGCGGAGCTTCATTCATATACCCAACTGTACATGATATACATACATAAATCGCTCCTTAAAGCTGGCAACAACTGGATGTTTTATTGTACATTGCTTTTTTACACTCATTAGAGTTGAGGTTGCATGCGAAAAGCAAGCAGTGTATTCAACAATACCGTCAGTGTCACAACAAGGTCTAGCTTTAGGCGTGTGAGTGAATATACAAGGAAAGTAAGTGTGTAGTGTGTATATATGTATATGGTTTTAAATGTGTGCGTGGAGTGAGAGGTAAATTTGTGATCATTCATTTTGGCATAGCGATACGCCATTATAGTCTTAATTTCTTTTGAATAACGTTTATAAATGTGTAAAAGTTACAGTGATCGGATGTATAAACAATAGGGAAAGTTGTTCTCTGCTACAAATTCAATCTGCGCAATACTACAACACTAGTATACTACTATTACTATATACAACAAGTCGTTACGTCTACATTAACAATTTTCATCAGTATACATTGGGGTTTGCCAGGAGGGTCGTGAAAATGACTGAAGTGGTTAAAATATTGAGTTATGAAAAGAACCCTGATGATGACTTTTATGGATTGCTCGGATGTGATGAAAAGTCAAGTGTAAGTAGCTATTTATTTTGTATAACTGATATTGCGACGATAAAAATAGTTATTGATTTCTTTGACCCACTTTTTGACCTCAATTTGAAGTCGTCGATCTATATACTTACTGCAAATAAGGCAAATATTGTCAAAAAATACTACAGTATTTGCTATCAATCAATATTGGTCACTCAGTTAAATGCCCTTGATAACTTTTTAATTATTTTTGTACAATACAATATTAATTAATTTTATACAGTTGTTACTTGCATGAAGAATGTTGAACTTATTATTACAGGTTGAGCAAATAACTGCTGAATACAAAGTGTTGGCTTTACAATACCATCCTGACAAGAATGATGGTGACAAAGAGGCAGAGGAAAAGTTTCAGAAACTAAAGGTAAAAATATTACAATAGTAGCTATCTCAACCTTTAAATGAGTCAGTGTCATGGTCATAACTTTCTGGGGAAAAACATAGATGTATATGAATATGTGTATCTATTTGTTATATACATATATTTGTTTCTTTTTTATAGGAGGCCAAAGAAACACTTTGTGATCCAGCTAAGCGTGCTTTGTATGATAAATGGAGGCAGAGTGGCATCGCCATGGGCTATAAGCAGTGGCTCGGCATGAAGGAACACATTCAGCAGTCCATGCACTGGTCCAAGCCTAACACCAAGGATCGTATGTTGGAAGATGAGTCTGGACGTTCATCTGGTCCATCCAGCTTGGGACCTACTAATGCAGCAGCTCGCCGTGCTTCTGAGGGAGGTGCTGCCCTTTGGGGACGTTGGGGTGGTGGTAACCAAGAACCACCCTCCGAAGTCATATCCAAGTTCCGTAATTATGAGATCTAAGTCTCATATTACAGTTCCGATTGTTTACCTTATTTTGTTACTTTTTTAAATTATATTTAAAAAGAGATTAATGTGTCCTAATCTCTTTTATTTTGTTGCAATATTAACGTTGTTTTATGAGTTACCATGTAATCATTTGAAATTACTTGCCGTTTGATAAGTGATTAAATTATATAATGTATTTAAATATATAACTAGATTATAGAATAATTAGGCCTATAAGGGCACAATATTCATCAAGTCAGCTCATGGATCAGATTTTCTCGAATGTCACTCGTGTCTAAATGTTCAGTGTCTAATATTTTAAAATTCTCAGTGTTTTGCTGTAAATCGATGTTAGAAACCCCTAATTAGTAAGGAGATCTTAGTGTTTAACACTTCTGTAGCCTATCCTTAGCTTTAAGCTATGCACATTCCTAAAACTTATGAGTCTGATTATTACATTTCTGCTGTAGTACAATATTTAAGGGTTTTATGAGAATCTCTATTATATTTTGAAGAGTTGTATTTTTGATCCTCTTAAGGAATTATATTATCTTGCTGTAAGTATTACATTGCCCACTGTATGGAGGAAAGTGAATATTGGAAGTGTTGTGAATTTAAGTACAGGGTATTGGGAAGGGACAGATTTTGTTTATATTTTATTTCTGTGACCTTAACAAATCTACAACTTACATTTTATTATTATTTTTATCTCCTTCCTCTGAATAAATATAGATGTTGTGTCCCATGTTAGATATAAATAGAGATTAATATGTGTTAAATGTTTTTATCAGTATTTAATCTTTATTGAATGTTTCTTAAATATTAAAATGTTTTATTCATAGGTGTGTAGATTTTAAAATCTGATGTTTTTGATCTATAAAAGAATCTCTTAATTATAATAAGTATTATTTTTGATGTAAAATCTAAATGGAACAATAAAGTTTATCAAAACAAAAAGGACTTTACTGGCATTTTAACAAATTATTAGGACCTGGAGGCAGTGATTCTGCCTGTATTGCCGATGGTTACGGTTTTAATTTTCTGCTACTACTTTCTATTTTGAGGCCGACTCGACCTAGAAAGTACTACCCTCTGGCCTCACACAATATCGGCATGAGGTAATAGTATTCGTAATCGTGTACCCAGAATTTGAAATCTTAAATTGGGCTCAGGGTAAAGGTGTTCAAATTTCTTTTAGTTCTAATAGTTCAAATTTAATTATTTTCAACCATTTCTCACACATTCGCATCGTTGCGTTTCATTCAACGACACCGCTAAAGACCCAAATTCTACCAACCTTCCAAAGAGTGAGTGAGGCGTAAAAATACCTTCGATTGCTACACGTCGGGGATGTTGTATGTGTATATAGAATGTTGACGCAATTTCTGATGATGAAGAAAGAAGCTGAGAGCAATCCAAATTCCTCAGCATATTCCCCTTTATAGATGCTGTACCAGACATAGGGTAATCCAACATAACTACGCAAGGCCAAAGGATCAAGCCGATTGGAAAAAGCGCGATCGACGACAATTCGAGCCCGTCCAGAGATGAGGGCCATGGGCAATTTTAATGCGTTGAACCGATATGAAGTAGAGTTTCACCTTGTCGACCTCACGAATCTTTGGAGACCAATTTTGCTTTATCTTGTAATTGGCTACGAAACTGAAGACGTTACAAACGTAACGCCAGCCCGCCAGAGTCAGGTCAGGATACTAGCCGCGTTGTCAGATAGTGGAGATATGATTATGGTGACCTTTGAGAAGTTAATGTATTAGAAAATTATTCCTAAAACGTTAAAAAAACATGCCTGTGGAATGTTTTCGCAGAGCTGTTATTAGTCTGATGGATTACGGGTACGGCAGCATTTTACCTTTCAGAACGAGATATATTCTTCTTTTTCCTAGCATTTTTCCCGGTATTATCTACCCAGGGTCTGCATATTACTTTTATCCGAATTTGACCGGTTACTAGTTTTTACACAGAGTGATTGCCATCTGACCTCCGCAACCCTAAGGGTGAACCAGTAACTTATTGGATATGAGCCAATTACTTATCTATACAAACATTTGCCCGAGCGAGAATCGAACCCGCAACGTTCGAGGCTAAATGCAGACTCGCTACCCATACGCTACGACCGTCCACGGTCCAGTCCGAGATATATTATTACAAAAAAATATTTTATTATTATTTATTAACATCGAATAAAAAACTAATTTAAACGCTAATAATAAATAACTGGTCAATCGCCGCTTCGTGGTTGTGTTTGTATGTATTTCCGGACCCCAGACGTGAGAAATTGCTATCCTGATAGGAATTGTTGAGTGTTTAGTTTGAAATATATATAAGGACATAAAGCTATGAAAATTCTGAAATTGATTGATTGATTAATTTAAACTATATGGAGTTTTCACATTGGCAAAATTTTATGTAGACGGTTTGTAAACTCGGCGCGAGCACCGGCAGAATTTTCGCAAGGTTTAGCTTACATATTAATTGAAATTTGATTCTAATCAGGGAAATATAAAGAGACGAATAATTTTTAATTCTTGCATTTATAAATGTTTTTGCCTTATATTGCAATATATTATTTCTTAAAGATTCTGGAAATCGATAATTGCAATCTCTATTTCTGGGATAATTTTGCATACTTTTGACTGAAAACCAAAAAAGCCCAAGGTGGGTACCAAAACTAACCTCCATAAAACTGCTGCTGTCTCCCATAGCTATCTATTTTATCAGTCCTGGATTCTTAAAAAAAAACGATTCTAGCTACGCCCATACTTAACAAATAATTACTTACATTGTGATTGATTGACTTTTCACAGAAGATATTTTGTAAACAATCGATATGGTATTTTCGCGTAGGAAAACAAGCAAAGAAATAATTCTGTGTCACCGTTCGATTGTTTAAAAATTCCAGAGACACATTATTGAAAAACATTTAGCGCGTGCCTTAGCTGGAAATAGTCTTAGGAAGTAAATTGTACATTTTGCATATTTTAATTCTATATTTTACTAGCTTCTGCCAGCGGCATCGCCCGCGTGATTAACAATTTTAATTTACAAAATTTACTTATATCGATTCAACAGCCTAAAAAATATGTTTAAAGCTTTTTATTATTTTTTATTATTAAATAGGTTAATAGCTCTAGAAATGAAGATACTTCCATACAACTTTTCATGCCCCATACAACCCCTTACTTTTTCTCGTATCAAAAAGTAGCCTATATTCTTTCTCAGGCTCTAAAGGTACCACATTTTATATAAATCGGTACGGTAGTTTTGGCGTGAAAGCGCGACAGACAGACGGAGAGAGACAGAGTTAATTTCGCATTTATAATATTAGTAAGCATAAGGATAATTTATTTTTTATGATACTGAATGTGGTAAGCTATTACCACAGCCTATCTGATTGAAAAATACGGTTTTACATGACGTAACGAGATAGAGATAGACCCTACGGCTGGGAGGGCCCAAGGTACCCCACCCATATGCTTACTATTAGAGCCATCACATCATGCATTGCCACTTGTGATGCAGTAGAATAGGAAAAGTTGGAAATGGAAGTGGACAAGATGTGGTAGCTTTTGGTGGTCCGAATCGTCTAACGAAACGTAACAGTAGGAGTATTTCTAATACACGTCGATATTATGTGTACAAACTTTCAAAATCGCTGAAAATATATTCTAACCAAATGACCAATTACCAAGTTGCATGTTTGCTTTAAAACTAAAACACTCAAAATAAATCCTTACTACGCCCTATTTTTACCTTTAGGAGTTAAATTTCCTAATTTACTTATTGCTTTGTACCAAAAGGTATTGCCAAAATGGTACTTCCAATAACAGATTCAAGCTCTTAATGTGTAGAAATATTATTTCAGATCAAGATAACAATAAATCACTACAACGAAAGACCACGCAATATAACCTTTTTATTAAAAAACTGATAAAAAAATCTCAGTCTATTGTTTTATATCATTGCCATTGATGACAAAGGGTTGAAGTACTTATCTATTGTCACAGTACCCAACACCAGCAAAATCATCGGGCGTTTAGCGTGGTATAAGAGATTGATAAATAGGTATACTTATTTAGCTTCTGAGTAATAATTAATTGACGAAGTAGACAACATCCATAAATTAGATTCCAAATACATATTTTAGTGTAGCGAGATCATGTACGTGGAAATTTGGGAGTTCGGCATTCGTATTGTTTGTATGTTTGTTCTACGATAACTGACACACATCTGATACGATGTTAATGAAATTCTATATATATTATAGTCGAATGATCTTGACAGTTTGACCTGAACCTGTCTTAAACGCCACTGGTCGCGGGTTCGATTCCCGCGCGGAGCATATGTTTGTATTGACCATACAAACATATTTTCCGGTCTGGGTGTATTTTAATCATGTTGTTCTTGTCTTTGTGTATGTTCCCGGACCACCGATACAGGATATAACTATCCTAAAGGGGGCTGTTAAGTGTGCAGCGCTTATCTTAAATGATAGCATATTTTATGCCTTTGGTATTATAAACTTACTCTTGCGGGACCGCTTACATCATGGGATGTAAGTGACAAAAACAAAAACTTATAATATAGTAATATTTAAATAAATTAATACTTAAAAGCCTTAATAAAAATAAATAAATAAATGTTATCTCCACGGTGGCCGTATGAGCTATTTAACGTAATGTGTCGTTGTTATGGGGCGCTAGCAGCTGATAATTCCTGACACTGGATGTTTACACTTTAGCTCCGGTTGCATCGTTAGCCGGCGACAGTCTCGGTACCAACACAGTTTATTGTCAGTACTCGTACAAGAGAGTGTGGTAACTGAATTTATATTACAATTTTACATAATTTTTAAATTGCTTGAGATAATTAATAGTCGTTGGGGAAAGATGATTCTGAAAACAATTATTATCATGACTTTCACTGAGTTTTTATCAAGTCATTTTTTTAATTACCATTAAAAATGTGTTGAAATTTCAAAGGATGTGAAATCGCAATATAAAGAGGTGAGGTGACTTATGAATATTAGAGTACAAAATTCATATATCCTGTGATATCCTTTAATATTCAGTATAACAATAAAAAAAACAGCGATAAACCAAATTTATTAATATAAGTGTTATTCGTTGGAAATGTTAAATTTTGTATAATAGAATAATTTTGATTAAGTGATAAATGTGTTTTAGAGTAAGTTCTTGAGAATATTCGGTCCCATAAAATAAAGAATCAGAAAAATAAAACGCAGAAGAAAAATTTCATTCGGTTTTCAAACACCGAATATACCGCGAATATACTGAAAAAACAACAAGATTGGGAGAATCCCTCATTTTGAAGCTGAAACTATACCAACGCGTGCGAAGAAACTTAGGTACTTTCCCAAATAATTGAAATTACGCAACGTCGTGGTCATAAATTACTTAATTAAATTGAATTAAACACCGTTTTTCCATGAAGCTGGAATCCATTGAAGCAATGTGAGAATCCAATGCACGATTGACCTTACAACAAAGAGTCGTTACACTTTGACAGTGAAATACAACACCGGTAAACGAAGGTTATCCCAATATCCGAGAAATCAATTTATATCAGCAAATCCTGTAATTTTCAAGAAAAAATTCTGATCACTTTTAACACGTTAACAGTCCAGTGTACCTAATAAGTATTATGTCTACCGTCGGGACTGTGAATATGTTATACAAGTCAAGTGCGTGTAGTATTCGAGCACCAAGGGTTCCGTAACATAACAATTGCTATGAATTAACTGGTATAGGTTTATTTTAGGGAGACATATTTAGTTAACATATTAGTATAATGGTTACGTATTATCTGAAGATTTAAATTGTTTAGCTATTAATGTTCCAAAAACACAAGCTTGTAGCAAACACACGGGCTGAGAGACGGCTTAGCCTTCCGGTGCTAAACTTTGGGTATCGAGACTTTGAAAACAAAATGTTAAATGTTACATAATATATATATGAATAACTATGGTTTAAGTCGCGTTAAATTTTGGATAACAAAAAAAGATTTACTTACTTTTTTTTTTCATTTAAAGTTTGAAACGTTTTACACCTTCAGGGTTGGAATTTCAGCAAATTTTAAACCACGTATTCCTTTATCTTTAATTGTTCGCCAAAAAGCCAAGTTCCATGCTTCTAGTTTCAAAAATGACGTACTTCCAGACAAACTTTCAACTCCTTTTTACCCTCAACCCTTTCTGATTGAGATTCGAAAAATGCAACGGTTGTTCACGGTCATACAGTATATTACTTTTGTTCCTCTTTATCGGAATATCCCAATTTGTTCTTAACAATATATAATAACATTAATAATTAAAGACCGTTTGGAATGTAGGATGATACTACGAGAGTGCATGTGCATAAAAAAGCTAAATCGAAATCTCAAACCATAAAGAACCGTGTCCCGAATTGGGCCATGGGGCGTCCATTAATGAATCGCATACCAATTGACAGGGGTTTACGGGAACATTCACGGAAAAAATAGTTTCATTGGTATTGGAAGTGGGCGTATGATTATAGGCAGCCCAACACTGGTGAGTTAATTGACGTTTATATCTGTGAAAGTTCTTCATCGGTCCTATCGAATCTTATGAATATATCTCCCATTTGTCTTGATGGTGTTTGTATGGGCTGTATCAGATGCCTTGCATACCCTAAATACCAAAAAAATTGTTATGTAAGCTCAACAGCCTGCCGTTCGAGTCCAATTTTTGCAGGTGCAATATTAGTATATTGCAGCATGTGATAGGATGTTTCTTTCATGTAATCTAGCTGACATTATTTGAGATATTTCCTAAACATCATTTGTAACGTCATATATAAATATTTTCACAAATGAAATGAGTTTCCGACACTAATATAACAAACACAGTTTACTTGTATCGCTAACAAGGTATGCCCACCAGATAAGCTCATAAAAACGATATATTCTATATTGATAGGCTATGCACTATTTAATAATATATATGTTTCCTCGGGACTCGTCATGACCCAGAACCCATAATATCTGGAACTCGGTTCTTTGTTAAAACAAAACAGACTAATAGGCATAAATAAACTTTATTACATGATTAGAGTTCTAGTATAAGTCATACGTAATTTTTTCAGGGTTCCATACCCAAAGGGTGCCAAAGAGACCCTTTTACGAAGCCTAGAGCCTGTGCTGTCCTTCCGTCTCGCGTCTGTCAGAGGTCTGTATCACACGAAGCGGAATATCTTATATATACATTATGTGGTAATACTGAACCCTTTATGTGCGAGTCTGGCACACGCTTGTTTACGCCAGCTTTATGTTATTTTGATAATTCTATGTATGTTCGAATATATAGCGTAATCAACATATCAGAGAAGAATTAACAAGATCTTAGAATAATGAAGATTGAAGAATAAATTGAGAGTGTTTTACAGCAAACACAGTAGTGTGCAATGCTAAAGTTAGTCCATGCATGTACTTACTTTGTTTGTTCTGAAATGTTCTTCCGAACTTCAGCGACGTGGTGCCGACCAGCTCGAAGAAGCATTAGGGTAATGTATAAACAACAGGAATGTTATGTACAGTATACAAATAATTCTATATGTAACGTTTTTGTTGTCTTAAATTGCTCTCCGCTCATCAATTTATGAAGGTATTTTTTACTTCGGAAAGACATGCGGCGTGGTAAGACATGGGCGCAGGTTGGGGCGGAGGGAAGAAGATATAATTAATTTTTAATTATTTAATTAGCAACTATTTAAAAAAATAATTACCAGTCAAGTGCGTTCTGGACCACGCACAGTTGAAACTAAAGGGTTCCGCAGCTTGGTTATGAAGAATCTTAAGGCCTTTAAAAATTATAACGAATTAAAACCGACTGCAAAAATAAGTTGGTGATTTCATAGTAATTATTAAAAGTTATATGAAAAACAAAGTTATGGGAAAAACTTATATATCTCTGAAATTTGTAGACCTATCTTCTTCAAACCAAATGTGGTTGAAATTTTATTTGATGTCCTAATAGCTCAAATTTTTCCAGAATTTTATATCCCAAAGTTCAAAAGTAAGAGCGAGGGGACACAATTTTTATGACTTTAGGAGCTAATATCTCAACAACTACTGACTTAATGAAAAAAGTCAAAATCAAACCTCCTTATCATTTTGAAAGACCTATCCAAAAATATCTCACACGTTCACATAGGTTGAAATTTTTTGTTCAACACTCAGTTACATGTGTGGACTGCTACCCTTAATTCTTATATATTTTAAGATTTAATTACAGAATCGTTGTGCGGTTCATAGAATACACCTATTTAGTAAATTTCGTATAGATAGAGCCAATGGTCTCCGAGTAAAATGACTGTGACATACCGACGGACGGACGGACGGACAGACGGACATGACGAAACTATAAGGGTAACTAATATATGGCAAGAACGGATTCTTGCCATTTGGCTACGGAACCCTAAAAATGGTAATTACGGTCCGTAATTTAAGATAAGACCTTTGTCTAGCAGTGAAAAATAATAGATCGCAAGTTTCGTTTTCCATGTCCAATTAAATCTTGTTGTTTAGGTACTTTATATATTAAATAGTTTGTGAAATAATACGAAACAATACTTTCGGAAACTTTATTAAAATAAACTACAACAATTCATGTTTGGAACAAAATAACAATTTGGCTTTCCAGATTATTTTAAAATTAAAATTGATAAAATGTAAAGAAGCATAGAATATAAGGCCGGTTACAGACTAGCGCATTTTTTCAGCGTTTATGGCCGATTTGGCATACGCACTTACAGTCTGGCAATTGCCATTGCCAGTTGTATATTAATATCGTTTTATTTTACGGGTTTATAAGAGCGTCAACGCTCGTACGAGTTGCGCTTGTGGTAAAAGACGCGTCTATAGCCACCTATACGATCTCGAAAAAAACGGTGGTTTGTAATCACCCTAATGCGTAATATAATACATACATTTTAAATACTTATTTTAAACGTTTAAAATGACATTTTAAAATAATTTATTTTATTTTGAAACGTAATTTTTATCATTTAATGTTTTGTCACATTCACAGTCCTCACAGTAGACATAGAATAAAACTATGACCCAACATCCGGCCATAGGACTGTGAAAGTGTTCATATTATAAATAAATGAGTTTGATAATATATTTAATTAACTTATGGCATTTATGATGTCTGATAGTGACAATCAGTCATTTACTTAATGTTAAAAAAATAATATAATTATCAAAACAACATTATAAATTCATTATTAAAATAATGTACACAAAATAGTTTATATAAGAATTTACATATATTATAACCAATGTTAAAATATATTAAGCTAAAAGAAATAGATAAAAAAATATTTGTACATATAATGATCATAAAAATTTATATTCATTTTAGTAATAGTTAGAAATTTGGTAACCTAAAGTTAAATAATAAATGCAATATTAATGGCCATCATTGTTAAACATAATCTATTAAAATTAAAAACAAAAATTCACAAAATCATGACAGCCTCTATGGCGTTATAATTTTAAAATAATCTAAATTTATTGAAACTTTATGCTAATACCGTTTTTTGGCAAGATTGTAATTATGGTACATTCAGAAATTCAGAAGGCGGCATACACAAGTTTACTTTAATTTTTTAAAATTGTGTTGAGCGTGAGTATTGAAACATTGTACAATGATTGAATGTTTAAAATGCTAAAACATTCGTAGATTTTATAGGACAATATTATGATTGCACCATGTATGTATGTATATTGCGAAATATTTTTAGGGACAGCTTGTCGTTATACACATGAAAATATTGACGACAATTTATTATCTCAGTATTATTGAACGTTTTATTTTATGGAGACATTTAATATTAATGCAATATAATATTATGCATTAATATTGAGGGTTTATGGGCCACCTTCGATCTTGTATGTAAAGTGTCCGTCCAGTTTCGACAAATAAGGAATAAATCTGTCAGCTGTGTGTGTCAAGTTTAATAGGATATATAATTATATGTGTGTGTATATAGTCAAAGCCTATATGTGTGTGCATGACAATGTGTATAGTATTTATGAGTATAAATCTATACGACATTTCAAACTGACGCTGCGCTTGCGCACCTAAATTTTTATTGTTCATTAACTCAATTTATCAATCTAAATACAATTTGTCGCAGTATCGTGTAGAATCATATGACTCTATAAATTCAGATATTAGATTTTATATAAAGAATATATGTCATTAACGGTTAAATGTTACGCTTGTACTGTTTAACAGAACCAAAAAATAAATTGATTTAGTATTATAATATTATAGATTAGTTAGTATGAGATTAATCTAATATATTTTCCTATATATATACACAATGTAAATATATTTATCTGAATGATTTCATTACTGGTTTTGGTACTGGTCGTATCATACTTTCCGTCTGGTACTCGAGATCGCATGGTTTTATGAACTCCTGGCCTCTTTGGTGAATCCATTTGTTGCACACTGTAATATGGAGAAATATAAAGGTCAGTTTTACTTAATTCTTTAGAACAGAAGCGTTAGTATTTAGACAACAGCTCTGCATCAGAGAAGCTTCTTTCGAGACCAGGCAAGTACGGCTTTTACATAATATTGTAAAGCAGCAGTATTCAGTTGTGTATACTATGTTTCTGGACATGCTTTGTATATATGAAGCCTCTCTCTGTTGCCTTCCTTTTTGAACCACTCCACGTTTATCTCTCGGCTTAGGTTGAATAGAACTTAATACCTCAGATCATGACCACGTGTCATGATCTGAGGTATTATTATAAGTCGCTGGGTTTTTGTAGGAGGGCGAGACGGCAAATAACGTTATCAGAAAGCATTGACAGAAATGCGTTACCTCGCGTATGATTTTTTTTGGCGTGGCGGGCAAGGTGTGGCAAAGCGTGGGGTGGCAAAGTTAGGTAAGAGTGAGAGTGGTGGCAAAAGGTGGGATGGCAAAGGGAGGAGTGGGAAGAGGTGGGATGACATGAATCGGTATGAAGTGGATGGCAAGGATAGGTAAGAGGTGCAAGTGATGACAAAAGGTGGGGTGACTAAGGGTGGTATATTAAACTGACGTAAAATCATGGTGGGAAAAAAATGAAGGATCTTCCACAAAGTATTTTTTTAAATTCCTTATAGGATTCCTTATAGCCGCGCAGCATGTGGCACGAGGTCACCCTCGCCGGATGGGTGCAGACCAACCCGAGATGTGTGTTCATCATCTTCCTCGGCGTGTACTCACCCCACTTGGAGCCGCGCAGCACGGGGCATGCGGCGTGGCGCGTGGCGAGGTCGCCCTCGCCGGACGGGTGCAGGTTGAGCCAGAAGGCGGCCGCGCCGCGCTTCGGGAACAGGCTCAGCCCCAGCTCCGTGAACACGGTGGCGCCGCCCTGCGCCACGTCCGACATCTGCCGACGGATATCGACAGTTATTAATGGAAGCAAATAAGCAATACCATGTCAACCCACAAAATTGAAAAAACTGAGTTGTATATGCAGAAGTGTTGGTTAATGGCTGAAGAACATTTTTCTTTAATATTTGTAGGGTTCTAATCTAAGCTTTAAAACTTCTAAAAAGCCATTTTTTCAATCATGCAATTTATGTATTTTTAAACGTTTTGGGTTATATTATATACGAAATATACAGTTTGTATACTTATTTTTGTGAAAATAAGTAAAATAACTTACAAAAATCTGAAATTGACAAAAACTTGACCAATAAATAAAATAAAATTCATATAAAGCAAGTTGTTCAAAATTTTCAAAACGTTTTTCTCGAAATTACATTCGTGTGGGTTGACATGGTATTGCTTATTTGCGTCCATTTATCGCACGTAAAAAGTGTACATTTGGTGGGAGTTGCCATTGTCATTTGTTTAATTAATATGTACTTAATTCAGTAACACGCAAAATGTTTTATAGTTGAACAAATTGACATTGAAACAGATAATTTTTGTGTAGTTTTTCTATATTGTTTCTTTTTGAGATTCGGTATACGGATACTTGATATGTTCTATGTACATTAAAAACATTCTCCAGTTAAAGCACAACAACTTTTTTTTTAAACTATAATCTAAATAAATTCTTAGATCTAAATTAAATTAGATTATAATTAAATAATATTAATCTTTTTTTTCTGTATTAACATATATTAGAATCATTCATTATTATTTATTTAAGAATTAAACAATAAATAAAGATGACTTCCAACCTTCATTATTTTCCTAACGAAACCTGAAAACATTACAATGAACACTACAAAAAAGTGCAATTAATTGGTACTTACATAGAACAGAACTGTTGCAATACGATTTCCGTTAACAGAATCAAAAGCATTTTCTTGTTTCTGTAACAAGAAAATAAATATTATATTTTAGACGTGGCAATTTATTTCAATACTTGGAAAGTCTGGTAATAGTTTTGTCTTTACTAGTAATAAGATCACTTTTGAAATCTTTTTTACGACCTTGTGGCGCAGAAGTAGCGAACTTGCCTTAAGCGCCACAGTTTGCGGGTTCGATTCTCCGCTCGAAGCAGATGTTTGCACTGATCATACAGGCATGTGTTCCGGTATGGGTATATTTGTGCTTGTCCTTGTGCATGTTTCCGGACCCCGTACACAAGATATAACTATCCTAATGGGGCCCCCATTAGGATACGTTGAGTGTGTAGCTAATTAAGTCTGGGTAATATGTTATGACTCCAAGGATATTCAATTATAAGCTCTCAAAAAATATTAAATTGATTAGTTGGATATGCAGAACAACAATAAATCTTTTATTTTGAAATTTTGCTAATGGTCCTGAATTCTTTTTTCTCATATAATAAAGGGACTTGTGAATATTAAATTTAAAGCTATCTAGTTTCTCACCTATATAAGTATATGTATAAAGTATTTGGTTCTGAATACATAATATTTTTATTTGAAAAAAAAAAAAAGTAGTATACAATTTACTTTTCTTTTTGTGTCAAATGATTTAAGAGTGACTTAAAAAAATAGAATATACAATAAATCATCACTAAAAATCTTCAAATGTAGGTACTTAAAATCATCAAATGTCAAACAATAATAGCGAACGAATAATCGGTACATCTCAAGCACGACGACGTTGTGGCGCAGCGGTAGCGAACCTGCCTTAAACGCCACGGGTCGCGGGTTCGATTCCCGCTCGGAGCATAGTATGTTTGTATTGACCATGCAAGCATATTTTCCGATCTGGGTGTATTTGTCCTTGTCCTTGTATGTGTTTCCGGACCCTCGACACAGGATATAACAATCCTAATGGGGGCTGTTGAGTGTGTAACGTTTATTATTATTGTTAAAAAAATATACTCACACGAGCAAAGTCGAAATGCGGCTCATAGTGTCCACCGATCCCGTAGTTCACAACCTGCAACTCCTCAGCACTGTCCAGACTGAGGCCGGTGAAGTCCCTGACGCGGCGGGACACCTTCGCCACGATGGGGGACTCTTCATCCTTCAGCCACCCTGACTTGCTGATCCTATAGTCAGCTGGTATCAGCTTCCCCGTCTTCCAATCGTGGACCGTTGCTCGACGAAACTAGAACAATATCGAATTTAAGTACCCGTATCTGTTTAAATAAACAAACGCTGCACATTCAACGGTCCCTATTAGGATAGTGATATCCTGTGTCGGGGGTCCGAAAACACATACAAGGACAAGGACAAATACACCCAGACCGGAAAATATGCTTGCATGGTCAATACAAACATATTATGCTCCGAGCGGCAATCGAACCCGCGACCTGTGGCGTTTAAGGCAGGTTCGCTACCGCTACGCCGCAACCTCGTCAAAATAAATATTACGCACGCGCATCAAAATCTTGAATGTCATTGGTCAACATCACACATGCGCCATTTTTTAGATCGAACAACTTTATTGGTGGTGGTTTATTTTTCAATTTTTATCAATTCTAATTTATGAATACACAATCTATTGTCCTCTATATCTATGGTTTGAGAGCTTAAAGCCTAAACGACTCATTCGTTGTTCTTTTCTCTCCCTCTTCCACCCGGCGTTGACAGTGAACGGACGTGTCCGTGGCACACGTTTTGTACAGTAAAATACTTTTTAACATAAAGGTTGCGTTTGCGACACTTTGTTTTATAACGTATTTGTAAAAAAAAAAGTTAAATTGTGGAATTATAATTGCAAGAATGGTACACGACCTGACCAGTAAAAAATATACGACTATTATCTAACAACAAGTGCAAAGTCATTGTCCACTACGTACTACATAAACTTTGGACCTCGGACATATATAAGAGACAATAAGTATACTAACAAGAAGTCCACCGTTTAGTAGCCCATTACCTTACACAGTATCAGAATCGGAGATTTCAAATTTAGAAGTACAGAAGACGGATAAACAATATGTACCACAACGTACTAAAAGACCCAGAGATACTTGTTGTGAAGATCATCTATCGCAATTTAAAGAAGAAATTATTTCAATGATTAGGGAAATGGGAGAAGCACAAAATCAAAGTCTAAGTAAGCTGATTACTGATGTTGCAAATATAAAGATTCAAAACTCTTCTATCCAAACCACTAATCAAGAAATTGAAAAGTCGATACAATTTCTTTCTTCACAATTCGATGGTGTGTCTGCAAGAGTTGAGACTCTGGAACGTGAAAGAAAGGACCATCTCGTACAGATCTCCACCCTTGAAGAAAAAATTGAAGACTTGCAAAGATCCCTAAAGTCTACCACTGTTGAACTGAGAAACGTACCCTCCCCTAATAAAAATGAGACCAAATCAGAGCTTGCTAATATTGTGATCAATACTAGCAAAATACTTGATATTGATTTACGTTCAAGTGATATTAAAGATGTTTTTCGCACTAAAAGTAAATCAGGGACATCACCTATTGTTGTGGATTTCACGAATACCATGACAAAGCAAGCAGTAATAAAAATGCCAAAGCTTACAACAAGCAACACCCAAATGCTCGGCTTAATTCATCTCTTTTGGGCATCAATGAGCGCACTGTGCCAATATATATATCAGAAGGACTTACGAGTAGAAGTCGGAGACTGTTGTATTTAGCTCGAACCTTTCAATCAACTGCTGAGTACAAGTTTTGTTGGACGAGTAATGGGAAGATTTTTCTACGTAAAACGGACCACTCTCCGCACATCGAGATAAAAACTGAAGCAGATTTGAAGAATCTTAATAATGCTAAATGACTAGTAAAGGTAATTTATCCCTTTCTCGATATTGGATTAGAAAAAGTATTCATTAATATGTTCATGTATTTTAATTTTATTTTAAATTTATGTTGTAAAAAAAATATATTCATTTTAATAATAGTTATAAAAGAAGCTCATTTCATCTTAAAATTCAAAACAAATTTTAAAATCTTAGTAACGAGATATTACAATTGCACCAAATCATTACTACCAAAGTCATTGCTACCTAAAAATAAAATTCAATACCATAACTAGCAACCAAATCGCCAATGATATGGATAAAGTTAACATTGGAAATTCATATTTGTGTGAACCGGAACATTGTAAACCTATCTTAATGTCTGTCTCAAATAGTAACAGTGTTCAAATATTATCGCAGAATATTAGAAGTATAAATCGTAACTTTAATGAATTTCAAGTATTACTGGCAAGAATTGATATAAATTTTGATATTTATGTTCTAACAGAAAGTTGAATAAAAAATATTGAATTCTTTCCTAAGATGCCTAACTATGACACTTATTACACAAAGATTAATAAAAATAAAAGTGATGGAATAGTTATATTCATAAAAAATAGCCTTGACTGCACCATTCATGAACCACAGTTTAATGACGCTTCCTGTCTAGTGGTGAAAATCAATTCTGAAACTATTGTCATAGCCATATACAGGTCACCGTCTGAACGGAATATTGGGCAATTTATTGAATCACTGGAAAATCTTCTTGTGTTGTATAAAGCCTACAAGAATATTATAATAACGGGGGATATAAATATAGATATTAAG
Organism: Hestina assimilis; assembly: GCA_023373885.1. NCBI lineage: Eukaryota > Metazoa > Arthropoda > Insecta > Lepidoptera > Nymphalidae > Hestina > Hestina assimilis. Next base: position 6,889,760 of record CM041747.1, on the reverse strand, counting down.
CGTAATAATGAAGACAATAATTCAGAAGCTTATCTTAACTTGCTAGCGTTTCATGGTTTTGTAGTAGCTCACACTGACCTTACTCGAGGAGAAAAGTGTATTGACCATGCTGTCGTCAAAACAAAAAGATCAATCACTACCTTAGTGTTAACTACCCCTCTTACTGATCACTCAGCAGTCATATTATCAATGGAAAGTTCAAATCAGTCATCTCGACATTATAAAAATAAATCTAATAGGATTATAACTAAAGTTAATTATCAAAGTATTCTTACTGATTTAGAACAAACAAATTTTGATGACATTTTAATTTCTCATGATGCAAATTGGGCTACTGAGCAGCTGGTCAATCTTTTGTGTACTTACTTAGATAAACATACTTTAAAAGTTTTGGTCCCGCGTAGATCACGCTGTCTCAAGCCATGGATCACTCCGGGATTAATGCGTTGCATTCGGAATAGAGACAGAATGCACCTTAGATGTAAAGCAGAACCAAACAATGAAATAATAGGTATAACATATAAACGCTACAGAAACTTTTGTAATGATTTACAAAGCGATTAAAAAAGATTTATGATCAAAATGAGTTAAGGAAGCATTCTAAAAATCCCAAAAACGTGGGATACAGTTAAATCGATGGTTTACAATAAAAATAAAAAATCTCCAAATGAGCTCTTAACCATTGATGAATCTCCTCAAAAGTCAGTGGAAAATATAAACAAATTCTTTTGCCAATGTAGGAAAAAAATCTCGCAAATGATATTCTTAATAACAACACTATTAATGACGATTTCAGTACAAAAATGAATATAACACCATCCCACTTCACTTCACCAGTTAACTCAATGTTTATGTTGAATACTGATAATAAGGAAATTGAAACAATTATTTTCGGACTTAAAAATAATTGCGCTACTGGATGGGACGGTATACTAAATAAACTTTAAAAACTTGTCACAAGTACGTTGTACCCGTTATTTTAAATTTTTAAATTTTTAATTTAAACGCTGCACACTCAACGGCCCCATTAGGATAATTATATCCTGTGTCGGGGGTCCGGAAACATTCACAATGACAAGGACAAACACACCCAGACCGGAAAATATGCCTGTACGATTAATACAAACATCAGCTCCGAGCGGGAATCGAACCCACAACCATCGAGGCTAAAGGCAGACTCGCTACCCACAACGCCACAACGGTGTCAACTCATATTGTTAACCTATGCATTACTACGAGCGTCTTTCCCGAAATACTTAAGATATCTATAATACACCCAATTCAAAAACTGGATCAAAAGACTCGATTAATAACTATCGCCCGATATCAATTCTTCCAACACTATCAAAAATTTTTGAAAGCGTCATCAATAAGCGATTGTTGTCTTTCTTAAATAAGCATAATCTGATATCAAATAATCAATATGGCTTTAGGGCTGGGAAATCTACTGCTGAAGCTGTTACTGGGCTCGTCGTTCACATAGCTGACAATCTTGACAAAAAAAATAAATCCATTGGCATATTTTTAGATCTAGCAAAGGCATTCAACACGGTATCTATCCCACTCCTTCTCGAAAAGATGGAGAGCATTGGTATACGTGGAAAAGCACTTTGTTTATTTAGTAGTTATCTTTCACAAAGAAAACAAAGGATTAAAATCGGGGACATAGTCAGTCAAGATACATCTATCATTTATGGAGTTCCACAAGGTAGTGTCTTAGGTCCTAGCCTCTTCTTGATCTACATCAATGATTTATGTGAATTAAAGTTGAACAACTGTAAAATATTCACGTTTGCGGATGATACAGCAGTCATTTTTAACGGCAAAACGTGGCAAGAGGCTAGGACAAAAGTAGATTGTGGTTTGCAGATATTGACAGGATGGTTACGTAAAAATTTACTTACGTTAAATACGACTAAGACTAAATGTATCACCTTTGGAATTTATAAAAATCACACCGCAAAATGACCTCATCATTAAAGCACACTCTTGTCAAAGTCCTGTTCAATGTATTTCTCCATCCCAGTGTCCAAATTTAGAAAGAGTAACAACGATGAAATATCTTGGCGTATTATTAGATGAAAATCTTTCATGGATTCCACAAATCGCTTCCTTATCAGAACGAATTAGAAAACTTATTTTTATATTCAAAAATTACGCCACGTTGCTGATCAGAAATTATTGAAAACTGTATATTTTGCTTTAGCACAATCTATATTATCTTATTGTATCAGAGCATGGGGAGGAGCTAAAAAAACGCATTTACTAAGAATCGAGAGGGCCCAGCGCTATATACTTAAGATCATCTATTTCAAGCCCTTTAGGTTCCCGACAGTTGAGTTATATTCCCTTAGTGATGTGCTCACAGTGCGATCATTGTTTATAATTGACACAGTATTAAACCAACATAAAAATATGGCATTTGAACCCGACAGATTAAATAAAAGGAGAAATTACAATGTCTGTCCCTCCAATATTTACAGAACTACATTTATTCAAAAATTTCAATGCTTTCTTGGACCTTTCCTCTATAATAAAATTAATCAATGCCTTAATATATATCCAATGAATTATAGTAGATGTAAGATTAAAATAATGGTTTGGTTAAAATCGTTAACATATGACGAAATAGAAAATCTTTTTACTATTTTAAGATGAGCTTAAGAAAAAAAAATTGAATAAAATACAAGATATACATATTATACATAACTTAAGTAATAAATCATATTAGTATAAAAAAATAATATATAAATATATATATAAAAATTATATAAGTAAAGTAATAAGTCATAGTGTGTTTTATTTATGTTTTATATACATATGAAAGAGTAGTATCTAAGATACAGGCTAGGCCTAGTTTAGATACTAGCACTGCATCGCATTAAAATACACTTATATTGTTAATCTAATAATAATATAACAAACGTAAGTAAACAAAACAAAAAAAATACAAAAAATATTATATTTAAAATATTTATGTTCATAGTTTTCGTGTTTGAACTTTACATCTAAGTTGTTTACTTACTGCACTGTATTCTTTAGTCATATTGATTTTACTTTTACCCACATTGTTACTTATAAGATTTGTTTATAAGAACTACGTTTATTGAATAAGTTTTTTTAATAATTGTGAAGTGTGTTTGCTTTATACAATAAAGATTTATTATTATTATTATTATTATTCTCATACTCTTCCTCTCGCTCTTACTCCTTGGGTTGACAATACTACCGGTATTGCAAATGTCCAATGGCTACAGTTTGAAAGTTAGGCCTGATGGAGATTATAATAAAACCTTTCCTTTGGTATAAAGTAAATATAAAAACACCAGGCAAGTGCAAGTTAGACTCGTAAATAAAGGTTTTCGTAACCACCGTAGGATAATAATACCTAAGTTTCTGGTATTGGGATCCCAGTTTAATTTTGACATTAAATTTGTTTTTATTATTTGCTATTATAGCGGTCATAAAAATACATAATCTATGAAAATTCTAATAATTTATCCATTACATTAGTAGATTCCACTCACGCGTTGCCAACCTCGAGATCTCCTTTGCCCAATAAGGAACACAGTAATGCCTCAAATGCCTTCTGCTTGGCGGTAGAATATTTGACACTGCGGTGGTACCTACCCAGCCGGCCTCTTGCAACAATAGACCTATCAGTGTGAATGATTGCACTGGTGGAATAATCTCTGCTGTGACACAGGTTATCCCAACAGCGGGCGATGGGGTCGTCAAGTCCCGACGTCTATTAAATTTACTTTTGGGATTTTTGTGGTGTATAAATATAAAATTACCAAATCTTTGTAATTTACATTACTGAAAGTTTATGTAAGTCAGTCAGGCTGTGGTAAAATCAAGTATCAACTCACCCTTGGTTTAGCCATTTCCATTATCTCGAATATTTCTAAATCACTCAAGACTTCGTGGAAAATTACGATATCCGGATTTATGTACATGTATTCCATTTTAATAGGAGCCAGTTTAAGGAATGGATGGTTTTCGGTCATGTAACGACATGTCAATCTGAAAATATGTAAACATGTATACGACATTCGAAACAAATCTTTCATATAATACGCCAAAACACCAAGGTTTTACGAACTTTATGAAGGGTACAGGAGAAAAACATTTAATGTTACAAAGGCTAAATTAAACTTTTGAAAATTTAAAAAAAAATGCTTTGTGACTCTGCACAAAGGCTACGCACTCAACAGCCCGCTTAGGATAGTTAAATCCTATGTCCCCGACACGGAAATATACCCAATGAAAATGGCAAACACAACCAGGCTGGCAAAAATACGTGTATGATCAATACAAGCATCTGCTCCGAGTGGGAATCGAACCCGCGACCTGTGACGTTTACGGCAGGTTCGCTTTATTTAATACTGTATATAAGGTTTTGTTTTAAAAAAAATTATATTTCATACTTTTTTTGTATTTCACTTGGTATATCCATTTCTCCGCGGCAAAGCGCTTCGTAGGCTTTCCTTTCTATCTCGTACGTTGATTCTGGTTTGTTCACTTTTTCATTTACTTCCAAATCTGGTTCACCAGTATCCTGTAATATCATTAATAAAATTATTTATAAAAATTTTCTGTTACCAACAATCCATCAAAATGTGTTGTTTGAAATTTAAATGAGTAAGTGTGGAGTTTTTCTTGCAGGTTCTTCTCCGGAAATTTACTACAAAAATTAGCTACACTTAAATCGGAGAAAATAGCTGATTTGGACGATTCGGAAGTGCTTATAAAACTTATTTGAATAAAGAATTACATATAATAATATATTCATTGTGCCTGTATTTTGAACAAAATACGGAAACATACCCCGCGTCGTCTCTTGAGGCGCTTGTCTTTCTCAGCGACGAGCGCTTTGATGTAGTGCGGCTGGTTACCGACCGCTCGCTCGTGGAAAGGATCTCGGGCAAGCAATTTCGTATTCCAGTTCAAGGCATTCTTATAATCACCTATAATATATTGCCATTATTATTACCAAAATCAAATGTTTGTATTCAACGTTAAAAGCATATAACTTATTTGTTGAAAGTCAAGATTCTACCACCGGCTCCAAAATTAAACCTCTACCCGAGAAGAGCCGGCGACACAAACTCGGGGGGTTATATCTTTTTTTAATCTATTTTTTTAAAATGTCAAAGTAATTTATATATTATGTTCACTGAAAAGCCTGGACATTTAATTTTAATATAGTATAATGACAACGATAATCGGTTTTTTTCTGGCCAGCTCTTTCCTGCACAAACCACTTTCCGAACTGGCAGTAGTTTCAATTAAATATTAATATCAGGTTATATCCATAGAAATCTTAATTATAATGTAAGCACGTGTCACAGCCTGGCAGTTAGATGTTTCCCACCAATGCTGTCATTACATAAGAGCGCGTGGATATAGTAATTTTCACATTACATTGTTACGTGCGTTTGTAGAGCTCGAGGTATTGAATAGCTCACACAGCAATGGTAAGCAAAGTGTCCAAACGACACTAATGTATGCTCACACCACTCGTGGCTTGTAAGTCACAATAGCTGCGACAAGGTCACGCGGTGATATTATTAAGATTTCTATGGTCATTAAAAGCAATAAATTAAAATATTTAGCCTGTTTATCTCACCCAATAAATAATATGAGAAGCTGATATACTCCAGGATATCGATATCGGTGAAGGAGTAAATATTTTTATCCATTGGATACTTTTTGAGAGCCACTTTCATCCACGCCAGCGAGTTATTGAAATCCTTATCATTGTATAGAACTTTGCCAAGCTCGTAACAGTCATCGGAATTCATTGATGTACTGAAGATGAATAAAAAACTTGATTTCAAAAGAAAATTATACAATTTTTTTTTAATTACCATAAATATGTCCATAAACGTATATATAGAACCTCGAATAAATTTCCTCGCGAAACGTAGACCAAACGACAACCAATATGCGCGTGAATACATTCGCTGACATGCGCAACTTTAACAATTAATAAAATTAAATGTATCTGTATAAATTTAAAATAAATAAAATATAATTGGACGGCGTTGTGGTGTTGTGGGTAGCGAGCCTGCCTTTAGTCTCGACGGTTGCGGGTGCGATTCCCGCTCGGAGCAGATGTTTGTATAAATCGTACAGGCATGTTTCCCGGTCTGGGTGTGTTTGTGCTTGTCATTGTGAATATTTCCGGACCCCGACACAGGATATAATTATCCTAATTGGGGCCGTTGAGTGTGTAGCGTTTTATAGCGTTTAATCGATGAAATATATACGAAACGAAACCTTTAAATTTTGAGAAGATTATTAATTCATAAAATATTAACTAAAATTATAAACTATTAAATTAATGAATGAATGAGAAGGCAAACTTCTAGACTAAAGTGGGAAATTATTAATAATATTATTTATGAAATAAATAATGGATTAAATACTATAAAAAGGTCTACGTTTTTAACAAATTTGTCATAGATACCGTCCTGATCTTTATATATATATTATTAATTTAATGGTCATTTTTGATGGTACTTATAAATAAATAAATAAACGCCTTACTCAACAGCCCCTCCACTAAGATAGTTGTATCCTGTGTCGGGGTGCGGAGACATTCACAATGACAAGGACAAACACAACCCAGACCGGAAAACATGTCTGTATGGTCAATACAAACATCTGCTCCGAGCGGGAATCGAACCCGCGACCTGTGGCACCTAAGGTACACTACCGCTGCGCCAAAACGTCAACTTATGTCGGGTTTTTTAACATAACCAATATTCAGAACTATGAACGTAATTAATATTTGTTTAATTGATTAAATAAAATTTTGTTGTTTGTTTTATTCGTTCTGCTAGGTTATTGTTAATTTTATGAACATTACAAAAGGATATATTATAATCTAGACGATTTAGTACATAAGCAACTGGCAACACCTCGTTCAAAATATAAGTGACATATGTCACTCAGTCACTTAGTACTGAAACAGGTGACACTGCTGACAGTTTACTGGAGTCCAACTGTCATACTTTGACAGTTGGACTCCAAGGAATGGTCTATATATTAGGCGTCTACTATCCTTCTCGATGTTACAATCACATTATCAACTAGAAAAAAAGCTGATAATCTTAAAAAGGCTGGACAGATTTTCTTAGTCACCTTTCGAATACCGATTGCAGAAAATTGCAATTTTTTAACTATGACGTCTACTCTCGTCTGTGTATGTGCTAAATAATAATAATATATTCTTAAAACTTCACCTTTATCTATGATTCTCCAGACTGAAATAAGTTAAGCTTCGATAGCACACTCTCAAATACAAATAACACTAACTATCTATATGTTATTCTTATTTTTTTTATAATATATTGTACACCTTGCATGAAAATTCACATAACGCAGAGATCAAAACAAAATCCAAATATTTTTTGATTTGTTGTTAGTTTTAATCACGTTTTTTTTACTAAGTAGATTTGTATAATATGTTTTTTGTTAAGCAAATTTTGCATAACTAAAGCAATAAGAAATTGTTTTTCGGGAATTTTCTACTACATACAATTTTTTTTTTTTTAAATTTTTGTATTCACCATTTATTTATTTACTTGGTAAAAGTTTAAACCGCAATTTCTAATAATGATTACGAGTTAAATTAATATTCTTAGCTTTAATAACAATAGTTAGAAGCAGTGGCAAAAATAAACGTTTCATGAAATGACTCAACCATTCACAAAAACAGCGTTCAAATTTTAGGTAAATACATACACCTCAAACAATGTAAATTATAAACGTGTGTCGATTGTTATGTAAATGTGATACCTTCACCATAAAATTTACTGTTATTTCTTTATTTAAAACCGCTCTCAAAACAACACAAAATATCAATGAATACAATATATACTTATAGATTTTTTTTAATAAAATATATACTTTGAAATTACGACCGCGAGCCAGTGTGTTTATTAGTAAATAGTCAATAACCCAAAATACAAATGCAAAAAAAAAATACTAAAACTCATCATTACAAAACATAAAAACTTACGAAACGGCCGCTGATTCATAATTACTGAAATAATAAAGAAATTTTAAATAATATTTTTTTTATTTATTTCATAATTTAAAAAAAAATGTTTTCAATTACTTACGGTATATTATTGTGTCTGTAAAATACAATTGGAATATTTAAATTAATTTTGCAATTACATATATATGTTTAATCATTTACCTAATTAAATAATTTACTTAATTTTAATATTTGTTTAGTTGTTGCAAGCTGGAATTAATTACGGGAAAATTACGTTGTTCGTCTATAATAATTATGATCCACTATAGTAAATGTTAGTACAAAAAATAAGGTAAACTCTAATATTTATATTTTTTCTCTATAAGATTTTTTTAGAAATTGTTCATTTTTTAACTTAATAAAAATTTATAACTTAATTAACATAAATCATTATTTATATTATTGATTAACGTAGTCTTTTTGTTGTTTGTTATAGGTGTACTATATTTTTTTTGGTATTTCAAAACGCACCCTTTTTCAATTTAATGCAAGAATTAAATGCATCGTTGTCAATTTTTATTCTAGTACAAATTATTCGCAAGTATGAAAAACTATCACTAGTAAGCTTTTACCTATAAATGACTCCATTTAATATCCCTTCGGAAAGGTCCTCAACATTCAGTTTGTAGGTCTCCTGAAGGCGAGTGAGAGCATGAGCGGCACCCGCTAGGTCTTCTGCCGTCGGATACTTCAGATTCGAATCATTGTTCAATATTGTTATATTCTTTATGTATTCTGTAAATAATATATTTTACACTGATTTTAATCATCATTATCATTTCATCGGCTACCTGCCAATATAAGTCCCGTCAAAATCGGTCCAGCCATTTCAGAGATTACCCCGGAACAAACGGATAGACTGACAAAACAAAAATTGAAAAAAATATATATTGTGGTGTATGTATCGTATATTTCATTATTATAAAATGGTTATTTCAATATTACAAACAGACACTCCAATTTTATTATAAGTATGTATGGATAAACTCAAACATGCCTAATTTGCGTTTTTTCTTGTTTTGTAATTCATTTGAGGATACCATGTATCCAAAGGATGCCGGAATCTAAGTATACTACTAGTACTAAGCCCCGTTATTTGCAAGCTTTATTTCACGAACCGAAATAGAGAGTTGAAATTTACACTTGTATATTTCTGTTGCCGCTACAGCAACAAATATTAAAAATAAAATATAATTTAAAAAATAAAGTTATAACGGATTGTGTATTTATTTACTTTTACAAATACTATTATCATTTTCAGTATATATAAAGTTAGGTAATTAAGTTATATTATTGAATGAGTGACCTTATACAAAAGAGGTAGGTCATACCAGTGGTGTTAAAAAGTTTATAATGACTAAAATGTATGAAAATAAAAACTAATTTCCTTCTAATTATGCACAGATCCATTATCATTATCACGATCCGCAGACCGTGTGAAAATCAGATAAGTCAATAAACCTATTTGATTTGGTGTACAATTAAGTGACAAAACCGTAAAAAAAAACATATGTGATGTGTGGGTTTTCGAAATCAATAGGCTGGATTCTCTAAGACACATTTAATTTAATTTCGATATAAATATTGTTAACTACGTAACCAACAATACACTATATAATGAATCTTAAACAATACACTCTAATTATTTAAGCTTACACATATTGAAGTTGTTTACAAAATGTTATTAAAATATAGGTAACAAAACCATTAATTTTTCAAACAAAAGATTTTTTATTTGATTACTTTATACACACAGGTGGTATATATTTACGTAGTTAAATTGTGTACAAAGAAATAGCGTAAGATGATCGTGGTTATTAAGATTAGAGTTAAGCGTATTTGAATGCCCCTTTAATTTTTTTCGGAATGTGTATTGCTGTTGGCCCTACTGGCCTCGACAGCGTCAGCGATCGGGGGCGGGGGCTCGGGGGGGATTACTGAGACTCAGCTGTGATAACGGGCAGCCCTCACGGGGACGAATGTCACGTTTTATTTTTAATTCCTAGAACATTGCCTTCAGTCATTACTATTTTCCCTAAACTTATGCGTGTAGCTTCTGCTTAATTGCTCAAGGGGGAAAGGAACGAATCTGTAATTTTCACGTTAGCGGAGTCATTTTTCTACCATTTAAGACCTTTAAAATAATGCTGTATATTATTTCGAAGAATAACCTTTGACTGAATTATGTAGAAACATGGGGAAATAATTCGTGAAAGCAGTCACGTAAAAGATACTTCAACATTAACATATTACAGAACAAAATACAAGAGTAAATCGAAATTATGAAACATAAATCATTATAAGATGGCGTCGTGATGCACGTCCTGTATAAAACTATTATTATGTAAACTCTAGCACAGCGCTTCCTAAAGTGAGTTCTGCGAAATCAAGCTGTTGAGAAAATGATTTAAGCATTTTCATACTAAAATTAAAACTACGGAGTATGTAAAATAAAAGGATATTAATTTACTAGTTAAATCCAGTCAGGTCCTAGTCTGATGTTCATTAGGAAGTCAAATAAAAGTATTTTAAATTTAAATTCAATCCATCGACTACTTATCGAACTTTGGTGTAAACTAACGAATTTTTATTTTTTGGAAGAGTTTTTATAATATATATAAATAAAATAAAAAGAAGAGGAACCGCAAAAGATTAGAAACCGCTGCTATAATCTATTATGTTATACACAATATGTAAGTAAAATACATTTCTAATGTTGGCTAAAATAATTATCTAATAATCCTACTAAATGCTAACAGGTACATATGTAAATACAGATTGACTAAATATTTACTTTGGTATTACGTTCGTATGTACAAATAATTATGTTTGGTGACCTACAGCTGGACGTTATCAAGGTCGCTTGTAGACACGTGTGACTGTGACACACAATTTGAAATCTAAGCCTAATTTTTTAATAATGACATATTATAATTAATAATAATACCATATTTATACAACTTGACATTTTTTGTAGCTTATGTTATCCCTTTCATTCACAAAACATATCAGTTTCAGATTGGGCAAAGATCAGTATTGCAGAGCCGTCGATAGTTTTACTATCGATTGTTGACCTCGAAAACCATTCAGGATATCGATAGGATCGCCACATGTAAATACTATCGCGACTATCGAGTATTTAGAGTAAAATAATATCGATAGTATCGATAGTATTACAACATTTGAGAAAAATAATAAAAAATTATCAATACTATCCAAATGTAGCTTACAATCGATATCACAAAACTATCGATTGTTTTATATTTTTAGCAAATTTTGCAATACTATCGATAGTATTGTACGTTAAACCCTCGATAATATCGATAGTATTGTCATCATCAATAGTATTACCTCATTAGACCTGTCGATACCATCGAAAGTATTGACATATAGCGATACAATCGATAGACTGTCGATAGTCTATCGATAGCAAGCTATTGATAGGCAACACTAGCAAAGATGCTTTCGTAAAGCCTCTTCTCCTCTACAGCGGGCTTATCATTAACTTTAAGTTAAAATTCTATATCGATACAATTCAATGCTGACGGTAAATCCATTCAGATTTTATATGAGCGTGGCGTATAAATATATAGGTATGTCACAGTACGAAATAGCGATGCAGCTCAGTTTAGATCGTCATTTGAATCACAATATTATAATTGATGTTTATTTCGTTAATTCGTCCGTTCATTGTCTTTATATGCATTATTTTCGTCCCTAAAACATTATTTAGCTTAATATGATAAAGCGACTCGACACCTTGGTGTAAAAATGATGTGTTAAACTTTAAGAACCACAGATCCAATGGAACGTGGCCACAACGTGGTAAGTAATGAGTTATTGAAATTACCTGTTCCGACTTCGATACTTTTCTCGATGAAGTCCATGTCAGATGTTAACCTTTTTATTAATGTGAAAGCGTTTATTGGGTTACCCAAATAATTTGGGATATCTTCCATAGCCTTTTCATGTTCGACTTTATATACGTCTAAATGTCTGAAATAAAAAAAAATATATTTATAAAATATATAAAGAATCTTTATAATAAATATTTGCAAGTAATATAATTTTGGTACATTAATAAAAAAAATTAATCTTATCTAATATTATAAATGCGGAAGTGATTTTGTTTGTGATGCTTTCACCCCTAAGCTGCTGTAACAATTATGAAGAATTTTGCTATCGATATAGATGGAGGCAGTTATAGGCTACTTTTTGTCGCGAGAACAAAAGGTGTGAAATAGGAGACGATAATTTATATGGGGAACCAATTATTTCTGTATTGCGTTAAAGGTACCTCATTAGAAATCGTTATTTACGCGGGCAAAGGCGCGGACAAAATCTAGGCCCATAAAATACCATAACAATACATACGTTTTTAATATCGACAAACGCTCTTCCTCTTTTTGAATATAGTTTTCCAAATCGTCGATGATTCTCTTATGTGTCTCTAAGAGCGGCTCCACATCTGATATAGCGGTAAAATATTCTGCGTGTGTTGGACATGATAGTAATGTTATGAAATACACAGGTAAGAGTAATGACTTCACCGCCGTAAACATAATTAGCTGAAAAAAAGAAAGTATCATCGGTCTTATTGCGTATCGTTATTGGCCTCACCAGCTGTGGTCAGTGAATGAGTAAGTAACATTCGGTACTGAAACTCAGCCGTAAAATTGAACAGCGCTTGTTTAAATGTTGATTCTGTCCTAACAGTGCTTCATGCTAGACCTGACCTGGCTTCGGATGTCATCTGGAAGGCCATGCTCTAAATTTATACATAATATTTTTGCGATATGTCATTGCAAAGATTGGGAATTGAATACATTTTGGACCTTACATGTAGAGATTTATGATTCATGTGCGCGCACGAAACTTATTTTATTTTGTAATCGATTCTCTTTCCCAGATTTGATATCCATCGCACCAAACCCGTCATACGTAGTATAGAATTCCTGGAATGCAGATGCGAGCGGATCTCACAAAAAACGACTTCCGGTCCGAAGATCTGTTGAGGCCGTAGGACTGGACTACTTGTGATCCGACCATCAGAACAGTTCTAAGTGTCTCTTCAAATTGTATTGGAACATTCTTTACGGTTCTACGGTTACCACGACTGGGACAAGAGAAAAAACGCATCACAAACTGTCAGACGGTGTTTGAATCTTCCATCATTATATTTATAAACTGGAAGGACTTCGGAACTGAGAGGGATGGCCGAGAGGTCACACACCATTGACTAAATCCGGCTGTTTCTCCAATCCTGCCGGCTTTTCCATAATCCCATAATTAAACACCGTGCTATAAAAAGCTTCTATTTGTTCCGAGAGGCGATGACACAAATGATCAATGATATGAAATAATAATGACAAGACTCTACTACATGTAGAGTTAATTATATATTCAATGAGAATATGTTAACATCTTATTATAAGTCTTAATAACTTCATATTAGCTTATTTTGGTACTTGATTACCTATTCTTTGAATAATTAATCCTGAATCTTGTCATTCACTATACTATGTATAGGACGGTGTTTTAAATAGTAAAAATTTATTGAAACAGATAGGCACATCGATCCCATTCCAAAATATTTAGTTACATCGTCTCAGGGGCCAAGCTTCTCAATTACAAGTTTCATTTATAAATTGGTTTGTCGTCCCCTCAGTTTCAAATTGACGCTACAATATGTACCGAATGTTTAAACCATTATTGAGCTAGCGCTACAATTAAAAATACACAATAACTATGCAAGTTCTGAAATTCATTAGATTTTAACTTCAAAAGTACTCTAATATTAAATGTTTCCATGATTAAAGATTCAATAATATTACGTATTCATTAATATTATTAGCAATATAAGCACAGCATTAGTATCTAGTTTTTTAAAATGCATTAATCAAAAAGGTATAACTAATAATCATTTACTCGCAAGAAAATTATTTATATCCTACTAGATAATAACTATAAATAAAATTGATGGATATTAAGTTCCGGCTATAAGCTTACTAATACACATGCGACTGTAACTTTCTGATAAAGTCTCGAACTTTCCTGTTTTTATAACAATAATTATTGTTTTAATTAAAATTTATTTTAAAACGATTTTATAGCAACCCGATTTACCAATTAATCTCTATTTGATATACTTTTATGTAAGAAGGTACGCATAAACTTTTATAATAGAGACGCTTGTGTTATTAATTCTAAAGTTCTAAAATGGAACCGGTGGCCTTTTAAAAACATATATTTTAAGTTTAAAATAACCATTATTACACAAATATGATAATTAATAACAATTAATTTAAAAAGCGTATTAAAAGATTTATGCCTGTGAAACATAGGGACATTTTTATATAAGATTTATTTAAATTAACTTACAGTAGACTGTACACCCACAAAATCATAATGATATATAGGTATTAAATTTCCTTTCGATTTGTTTAATCTATTCAAATTGCTACTTAATTTAATAAATCTTCACTTAAACTGATTTACGTTTAAAAATAAAAAGAAACATGTTAAAAATATTAGGCATACGTACCTAATCACAAATGCGTCTTGATAACCTATATTATCAGATTCACAAAAACGATCACTTGAAAAGAAACAAAAAATTAATGTTTTTATTTTTAATTATAAATAAAAAACACTATAAACTATATGTAATTATTTTTATGAATTATTATTTGAGTTCTATCCGGTCCGGGCGCCGTCATATGACCAAATGATACTACGTGAGCAAGCGCACCACCACATCGGGTCAACGGACAAATAAAATTTTTGCTTAGAAGCTTGCGAGCGGCAAACCAGTGACCTTATCAAATGTGATGACGTTTTCATGTTATTAATATTTATAATTTATGTGACACATTATTATTCGGTAACTCTTTACTAATAAACCGTTAATATATTGACAACATGAATGTCACTTAGAATGAAATAAAAGTTAGTACTAACAACTTGATTTCAGCTCCGTATTCTTTTTGAACCTTTTCGGTATAAGACCAACAACTTCACTTCCCACGTTGATAAAATTAATTCAATATTAAAAACTTGGAATAACCTGTTCGAAACCTATAGGTACATATCACAAGATTTACTTTTTTTTTTTTTTTTGAGGATTCTAAATATTACAATTAATTAATATCGTTACGACTAACCGAAAAAAAAAGAAAAAGGAATTTATTAACTTTGATTTATTTTCATAAAATAAACTACTAATGTGAGTAAGCTTTTTTAACATGTTAACAAAACCTGACCACTGAACCACATATGGCTCTGTTTAATCGTTTAACTATTGTTTCTACTGTCTGAAAAGTAAATGGGACATTTCTGTTAGTGTATATAAAGGTGGCAAAAAAGAATGCAGTCCTTCTCATGTTAGTTACCAGATTCTCAAAGGGTCACTCTAGCTTATGTTCACTTGTAACACCCCGGCTTTGCTGAGCATTACTATGATATGGGATATATTTCTCGTATATCAGAAGAAGCACAGGAAAAGGCATGGCAGAGAGGAAGGTCGTTTGCGGCATCTCTCCTTTCATTTAAGATTTTCATTTAGATTCTGTTAAAAACTTAAAAATGTCTTAAAATTTACGAGTACGAGTACGAGTAACGAGTATTATAGTATAGTAAGTTACGACATAGAGTACTTCTTTATCGCGATATACAGTTTATAACGAAAAGTCACGGGCAATATGCATGGGCGTAGCCAGTATTTGGTCTAGAGGATGGCAAACTCTTAATTTAGGAACCAGAGGGGACAAAAGAACTATATTCTTAAATAGTCATTACTTAAATAGTTCTGAAATGCATTATATTCGTGCATTTTTCAGTATTTCGTAAGGTCCGGGGGCAGCTGCCACCCGCCCTTGCTCCTACCTCGCTAAGCCCATGGCAATATGTATACAATTATGTATTTACTCAGACTTGTAAAAAAAATTGAAGCGAAGGAAAATAATATCATTGACATAACATTTCCCATTTTTTTTCAGATACATGCCATGTAATGTCAAGACCGCATGTGCATAAGTTAATCGATGGTCAAGTTAAGAATCGCCAACAGCACTTACAATTAGATTGATTACTGGCGGCCTATGGATATATTCCTAGAAAACTAGACATGGTAGCATTCTAACAGATGCATAACAAGCACACCCCATTTATGTTGCATACATATGTGATGCATTCCACATGTATTGCACTAGAACAGAAGTTATCTTATTCAAATTCACAAGCATCATCTCTTCCCCAAGAGAGTGATCTTTACTGATAAATCAAACACAGAAAAAGACACTGTTTTCACAGATGACCCTAACACAAAATCCATACCACACTTGGACAAAATCCATACCACTGACAACTCTGTATATCAAACAGAATATTTGGGCATAAACAATTATAACGGCCATTTAAGTAAGGTCTTAAAATTTGGATCATCTCAGATTGTGCCGCAGTACTTCAGTCCGTTTAATACTAATAATAGATTAGAATGTCACACAGCTCTGAAATCAATCTCTGGGAGTAATTAAGTAACACTTAAAAAGACAAAAGCTCAGTAGACCAGCAGCCTAGTAGACCATGATGCAGCAGATGTGTTAATCAGGGCAAGCTTCAGTTGTAGGATGTAAAGGCCAAACAGCCCATAGAACAAATACCGTTTGGCAAAAATGTAACTGGCCCAGCACTACAAGTCTTGGACTACAACCTTACACTTGATCTGCTGACATTGTGGAAACATAAAATCTATAACATTATAGGGCTTATATTAGGTCATCAACTCAACAAACACATATAAACATACCTTGGCGTTATGAACAGACTGTATAGGGCTATGTAAAAAGGCATAGATACCTGTTGCTCATGTAATGTTGACATGTACTGAGGTGGCCATAAGATAGGCTAAATTCCTATGAACCTAAACATGCTTGCTTCTGGCAGAATCTGGATAGCTAGCTTTACTACCCCATAGGATAATTCAAACACAGTGGTCTTCTAGGACTAAGTGAGTATAACGCCCATAAGAGCAT
Source organism: Hestina assimilis (assembly GCA_023373885.1). NCBI lineage: Eukaryota > Metazoa > Arthropoda > Insecta > Lepidoptera > Nymphalidae > Hestina > Hestina assimilis. Next base: position 6,872,675 of record CM041747.1, on the reverse strand, counting down.
AAATATAATTAATAATATTTCTGTATGTTGTCTATGTTTCTAAAGAAATATTTTTGAAATGAATATACAAACATTACTATTTTAATTTTCTAATTAGTAATTGATGTTTACTAATCTTTCAATTCAAGATCTGCTTCTTAAATGAGTTATTTATTAGTGGAAACTTGATGGGTTTATCGACTTGTATTTTATTGTTATATGTCATTTATGTAATACTGAAATATTTGTTTTACCAATTAATAAATAAACAATAAAACAAATTCTTACTGATTGAACAACTTGCATGCAGTTTGTGTAACTTTATCTGAGTTAAACAAACTGCAAGCATGTCAAGTCAATATGATAGTGTTTCCATAAATGAAGCAAAAAATAGACATATCATGATTGTATTATTTAAAAGGTTCCCCAGGTATGTCTATCTATTTATGTATTTGTCTGCAAAAGGTAATCTCAAGAGTTTCGTGGATATTGACGGGGTTCCTTCTAGTTTTAGATGTATAAAAAAATAATTTGTCTTTATATAGAAAAAAGAAAAAATATATATTTATGAAAACGAGAAAAGCACCTCTTAATTAAGTCTAAAATATTGGTTTTCACATTAAGCTTTCAGACACTTATCGGAGTGTCCCATTTAAATGCGAGAACGCTGTCACATTGCTTTTATCAAATACGAACCTACATCAAATAAATTTTAGAATTACGGACATATACAATATGAATAGAATTATTAAATTAACGCAATTAATTTCCATAACTACTCATTCATACTATATACCTTGCATTTTTAATTTAACTTACCTATATGTCTTATTTCATTTCATAAAATGAAAATGACGCTGAATAATCGATACAATACTGATACAACGAGACAAAAATGCTTTCCTTATCAAATAACCGGCGAAGCTTTTAATACTAGGAATTATAGATACCGTAATTGTGATAAATTATATTTTATAAAGAATCTGCTACTTCACAATGCTTCACTTGACTGTCCTGAGTGATTACTGATATTGATAATTGAACTTCAGACTTCAAAGTTTTCTGTTAAAAGCTTTAGCAAAGGCCCCGGGCCAGGGTTGCCACTACTCAGTAGAGCTAGATAGAGCCATCATCATATTTTACACCTCGGGGTTCAAGTATGTATTTATATTTTATACAAAATTAATTTTTACCTCGGCCCAATTATACAGGAATCTTTTTAATAAATATTTATTCTATAGCTTAAAATTTAACATAAAGGTATCTTTAAAAAAAATGAGTTTGGAAGGATACTTTTAATGGTCAAGTTATTCATGAGATAAAAAACAGAATTTGTTGCCTGTGAAGTCGGTTTACGGACGATGATTTTATTTGATAACGTCATGGAAACATTGAATTAAACGCTTACGCCCATCGTGCCTCTCTATCGCTTGTTCGTGGCTTGTTCCGCGTTCTCGCTTGCACGCTCGGCTCAGGCGGAATGTGACAATGGGTCATGCTTTTTCGTACGTGCAGCCAGCATTCATCGATTTTAAGATGGTATCAAGTCAAAAAATCAAATTTTGTAACTTTTGTATACATTTTGACATTATTTCGGCAATATCATATCATTGATTATCTTCAGTGAATTGGTTTATCATTAATATTCTATTTATTTCAACTTAAATCTAAAATGCTTCCGAGCCTTTTTTTAATTTTTTTACTTTGGGAAATGCAGTTAAGCACTCGATCGCTGGGACGGTGCAATGCGCAGGAGGTGTGGAACTCGGAGCCAGGCCCTCCACCCACTAAAACCACCAAGGTCCCATCTAGCACCATAGTGGGATGTCGCAGGATCACTGACGCATTCACCACGACGCTCCGGCGCTTCCCGGTTACGCGGCCCACCAATCAGGACCCTAAGGCCCGTGCAAATTTCAAAGTAGGGCGCCCTAAGGCACCCTCCTCCTTAGACTATCTTTTTAATGAGTTTGTTGACACCAGAGTTCCTGGGCGCGGGCTGACGTCAAACGCCCCACGCCCAACCGTCGGACCCTGTTAGCTTTTTTTTTTTTTTTATTTATTTTTTTATGTTAGAAGTTGGCATACAAGCATACGGCCCACCTGATGGTAAGTGGCTGCCGCAGCCTATGAGCGCTTGCAGCACCATTAGTAGGTGCCACTCGCGCGTTGCCAACCTCGAGATATTAGTTCTTAAATCTCGTTCGCCCAGTAATTTCACTAGCGTACAATGCCCTTCAAACTGGAACACAGTAGTGCCTAAGCACTACTATTTGGCGGCAGAATATTGGACACTGCGGTGGTACCTACCTAGCCGGCCTCTTGCAACAAAAGACCTACCACCAGTGTGACTGTAGCTTCACCGGGCTGTTGAATGTGCCACCTGCACAATCGACTCCCGGCTACTGAGCTCTCCCGGCACGACAAGCCCAGGGTATCGCAGAGTTTTACCTCAGCGACTGGGGGCTTTTGACGAGCCTCGGAGTCTTAGGTCCTAGGTAACTCTTAACTTCTTATAGTTAGACGGAACATTTGTGACTTGTGACATAATGGACAGCTTTTAGGAGGTTGTATTGATTATCAAAAAACATGCTACAGGTCGTATTCAATTGAAATTCGATATTGACGTGTCGTAGGACACATTATTCACTTACAAATGATTCATTTCTCTCCGTCATCAATTCACCACCGCGGTCACCGCGGACGAAGACGTGGGTAGTGGAGGTGGAGATGGTAGTAAAGTATATAGTAAGTCATTATAACGTGAAAAAGCTAAGTGCTTACTGATTGATAATATTTAGTCTATTTATTTATTTATTTATTTGGTTTGCTAGGGTTTGATACATAGTATTTAAATTTATTATTCATACACTTAGAAACTTATAATTTATGCACAAAACATTTAAAAGCAAACACAGCATGCCATATCCTTATATAATATCTCGAGAATAAATGTCTTAATAATAAAGGAAGACTAAATTCATTTAATTGAGTTAAGAATACATATAGATTAAGTAATTATATAAACAGCTATCACTTAAAAACCTTTTTTACAATTAAAACAAAATAATTTAAAATCAAAAATAAACTTAACATTAAACAAAAAATCAAAATTAAAATTAAAAATCTGTTTAAAATTAGAGCAAAAGTCAAAAATTAAAAGCAAGATAAAAATTAAATTAAAACAGTTAAAATTAAATTAAATTACAGTCAAAAACAAATATAATTATTAAATCAATGTTAAAGTCATAAATAAATTTCACCATTAAAATTAAATCAAAATCAAAATAAGTAAAATAAAATCATCCATAACGAGTTACAGAGATGTAATTACAGGTGGCAGTAAAAGGTTAACACGTTTTCGTGGATAATTATGGGGTACTCTAAAATTAATTTTCTCTAGCACAGTAGGACAATCAATGTGGTTATTAACCAATTTGTACAGAAACATAAGGTCAAGTAAATCTCTTCTTTTTTCTAGGGCCAATATTCTGAAATACTTTAATTTGTTCTTATAGGAAACGATGGATTTGTTGACCCTTGCTGTGTACGCCAAATGCCAAATAAAGCGTCTTTGTATTCGCTCTAGCCTTAAAAGTCCTTGTCCTTGATGTCCTTCAAATATTAGTTACTACGGCATCAGATTTCAGATTTTTATTATTGAATGTCTTGACCAGGATCAAGGTGACAATATCATTTTTGATGTATGGGCTTTTATGAACCTTATATTTTGCGGATAGTTGCGGGTTCCATTCCACTTGTGCCATATAATAATTATTACTTTACTATACAGACATCTGTTGGGGTACTGGTACCAACTTATCAAATTTAATTATCAAACGTTAATCAACTTCATCGATAAAATAAAGTGATTGTATTACATCACTACAAAATATGATGTTTGTAAAAATTTAAAAATTAATTAAAAATAAAGCTATAATAATATGGTTTTATAACAAAACAACGTATTGAAAAATTATTGATTTGAAACAAATCTCTAAGGTTTTTGACGTTTTAAATAAAAAATCTCAGAAGTTATTAATGAAAACGATACGTATGATACGACCATAGACTAACCTCCATTTTTCCATTGCAAAGGACTTCCAGGATAGTTGAGTAGATAAGGATAAAGTCAATTAACGGAACTATAATATTTAATTTATTACCTCAAGAGTGTTGATTCTTTACATGTGCTTGCTTACATTCGACTAACTGTAAAAAATTATGGTCCTTATTAAAATAAAAATAAAAAAAAACGTATTTTCTAGGGTAGAATATCCATTAACTGGCTTGATTCATTACAACATATCGATTAGAAAATCGATTCTTCAAGTAATAGATCTCAGATCGTCAATTCGTCAGGCATATAATATATAAACAATTTAATGCATTTAATATAAAATATATAGCGCAGAGATCTTTTTAGTAGGGATGGTGATTCTTTCAGAAAAATATCAATTTTTGAAACCATTCGAATTCGTAACCTCGTTTTTTTTTTCAAGTTTGCACTTAGAATGTAAATATAATTATTATTGCCTTATATTAAAAACAAGAAAGATACCATAGCAAACGAACTTTTATCTGTAAAGTCAAGTAATTCAGTAACAACAATTATTTTTATTACTACATGAAATTATCGAATCAGATATAAAAGAAAATATTTATTTTCGAAATGTATTTGTTACTTTAAACTAAAATGGAAACTTTATTGACTAGTGAACTTTTAATTGTGAACTATTACATAAATTAAACCATAAACAAACACAGACAAATATATAACCACTTTGAGTTGTTTAAGAAAAAGTATCCTACGATTGATTATGACAATGCTAAAGTCTATTAAAGTCAGTCAGCAACATAGAATTAATATAAGAACAAGAAAGCTCACTGAAGCAACATTTCTGTGACAAAAGAGAAGTTTCAAATGGTAGCTTTGTCCCTATCTAATTGAAACACCATAATTTTTAATAATTGAGGACAAAATATAAACTTAGAATTTTTCCTGCATACTATTAATATATTTAAATTAGAACCAATTATAATTTTATTGGAATATTAGTATTTTTATCAGAATTAGCCAGTGGTATTATATTAGTGGCATGTAAGTCGGAAAATATAATAAAATTATATTTATTTTTATCCATTCTTTTTTCTTTCCTCGTCACGAGGAAAACTGAAAATAACTTTTTGTTACTAAAAAAAAGATAACATAACTTTATTTTTAAATTTTAAATTAATTACTATTGATAAAAACTTTAAGAATCGTCTTTAAACTTAACATAGCAGAGTCACCCTAGTTGTTATAAAACAAAATTACTTACAGGTGGAAAGATTTACCACAACCTGGATAAGATTCATTCTTACAACCAGGTATAACGCATTTGTTCACCATTTTTCTAAGAAAAATCATTTAAAAAGGCTTTGAAGAGCCCAATCTATCAATAATCAATTCTTGAACGAGAGGCGAAGTAAATTAAGTAAACAGCTATCTTGCAATTTTTTGAGTAATTAACCTTATAACCAGCTACATCGTAATATTACAGGAACATTCCATAAATTGTAAATAATAATAAATAAATAAATAAAAAGCTACACACGCTTATCGCTAAGTCTGCGGTCTTTACCAGACAACCAAATGTACTGGTAAATAAGTTATTGGTTTTTACCAAGACAGAAAAATCAATGAGCACATACAAAATGTCGATATTCAAGGGTGAAATATCGATTTTTTGAATCGATTGTGCTTCATATCGATTTAATAAATCGATTTTTTTGGCCTGAACAATCGATTTTAGATCGCCATCCCTAATTTGTAGTTGTTAAATGTCATATCAATTGTCATTTGTCACTTACACGACGTTATTGTAATTTGAAGGTTATGTTATTTTTTCGTTCAGAGTAATTTAGTTTTGTTTAGTTATATGTAGTTTGTACTTTGTTAATTATTATTGAAAAACCATTAATATTATTATCAAAACAAAAATTTAATATCTTATTAAATTAATAAAATTAAAAATATTACTACATGTAAAATGTCCGTAAAAGTTAAAGTTATTAGCCGTAATCCTGAAGATTATTTACGAGCAACTAAAAGGGATATTCATAAAAGTAAGTATCAAATAGATATTTGTTATTTTGTAAACATAATAAAATGAACTAAAATTGTATAAATAACCTGATATTCTAATTTTTAGTACCAAGAAATTATGATCCTAGCTTGCATCCATTAGAGGGCCCTCGGGAATACGTACGTGCGTTAAATGCAGTCAAACTCGAAAGGGTTTTCGCAAAACCATTTATTGGTAACTTAGATGGACATTCAGATGGGGTTTCGTGTTTGGGTAAGCATCCAAGCCGATTAGGAGTTTTAGCCAGCGGTGCATTTGATGGTGAAATAAGGCTTTGGGATTTGGCTAGTCGCAAGTGTACTAGACATTTTGTGGCTCATGAAGGTTGGGTCCGTGCTATATCTTACATTCCTGATGGACAGCAGTTTACTAGTGTAGGTGATGACAAAACAATAAAGACTTGGAAATCTGTAGTAGAAAATGAAGATGATGAAGATCCTGTTAACACATTGTTGAGTATGTCAGTTATCTCAGGTGTCACACATCATAGATCTAAACCAATTTTTGCAACATGTGGTGAACATTGTCAATTGTGGGAGAATACAAGGAGTGAACCTATTAAAATATTTAAGTGGGGTGTTGATAGTCTTCATCATGTAGCTTTTAATCAGGTAAGTTTTTATGATATTGATTTTACAATATTAATTTTTTTATAGAATGTTATGTGTTTACGTACAAAAGTTGATTTTCGTTTAAAAAAAAATGTAATAAATAGCTACTATGGACAGTTTTATATTACTTTATAATAGTCTAAGTTAGGTTTTGTATGATTTAAAATAATCATTTCTATTTATTTAAAGTTTGGATCAAGATATTTAATATATTTTAAGTTGATAATAAATGTTATTATTTTAAATGCTAAACTGATTTAATTTTCAGTAATGTTGTCAATTTCTATGTTTAAGGTGGAAACTAATCTACTAGCAACCTGTGCAAGTGACAGAAGTATCATATTGTATGACTTTCGGGAGTCTGGTCCACTTAGGAAGGTTGTGATGGAACTGAGATCTAATGCACTCTCCTGGAATCCTATGGAAGCATATATATTTACTGTAGCTAATGAAGATTACAAGTTAGTATGGTTACTGTAAATATGAGCTGGAAGCTCCCAGGAATCTTATATAAGCATTTTAATTGTTTAACAATTAGGTCTATTTTATGGACAGAGAATTGGTTAAAGTAATATAAATTAACCTCAATAGCTCAATGGTCTAAAGGTGGACTTGTAAGGTGGGAATTGCAGGTACAATCCTGATCCGCTGGGGGCTATTGTCATAATCACTTCTATTACAAGTTACACACTTAGTTGTAGAGTAATAGGAGTATTAGTATTTAGTAATAACTTTAAAAAGCATTACTTATTTTTAATAAAAAACATTAATTTGTTATTAGTATTTATTTGCTTTCTCTTTGGCTATATACTTATAAATTTCTTACTCTTACCAACAATATTTGTATATAATTATATATTTGCAATATATAATATAATTAAAATTAACTTTCAGTTTATATACCTTTGATGTAAGAAAATTAAAACAACCTGTAAATGTACACATGGACCATACATCAGCCGTCATAGATGTTGACTATTCACCAACGGGTAGGGAATTTGTATCAGGAAGTTATGATAAGACTGTAAGAATATTTGAGAGTCTTAAAGGTCACTCAAGAGATGTTTACCATACCAAGAGAATGCAAAGATTAACCTGCGTGAAGTGGTCTCTGGATAATAAGTATATATTGACAGGATCAGATGAAATGAATATCAGAATGTGGAAAGCAAGAGCATCAGAGAAGCTTGGGGTTGTAAGTACATATACAAAAAAAAATATTTCTTTATTTCATAAGGGCTGAGAGCCTGCCGTAAGTGCCACAGGTCGGGGGTTTGATTCCCACTCGGAGCAGATGTTTATTGACCATACAGGCATGTTTTCCGGTCTGGGTGTGTTTGTCTTTGTCACTGTGAATGTTTCTGGACCTCCGGCACAAGATATAACTATCTTAATGGGGGCTGTTGACTGTATAGCATTTATTAAAAACAAGCATATGGTCTGCCTGATGGTAAGCAGTCACAGTAACCTATGAACACTGAAGTATCACATGCGTATTGCCAATCCAAGAAATAGGAAAGAATGAGAAAAAAAGGAAGGGAACAGAAGGGGTAGGTAATTGCACCTCTGGTGCTCTCTCATTGCATTTTTTACTTTATGTAGATTTTCGGTGAGAGGGTAATACTACCCTGGTCGACCAGAACTATTTAAGCTGAGAATGGCTCTACCACTACAATATATAATATTTTATTAAAAATGCATTATTAGTACTTCAAGAAAGTGGAGCCATATGTGGACAAAATTTAATTGTCATGTCATCCCAGTATGGACTGTTTGTTACTCGTCGTGTATAAAATCGTATTTTTAGCTTAAACCTCGGGAGCGTACAGCCCTTAATTATGCAGAGGCACTTAAAGAAAAGTTTAGTGGACACCCACAAGTTAAGAGGATTGCACGCCACAGACATGTGCCGAAACATATTATTAATGCACAAAATGAAATTAAAACAATTAAACAGAAGAATAAGCGAAAGGAGGCAAACAGACGTGCACATAGTAAGGCAGGCGCTGTACCATTCGTTCCAGAACGCAAAAGGCATGTTGTTAAGGAGGATGAATAAAATAACCATCATTTTGCTCAATTTTCATCTTCTTTTTAAATATACATTGAAATAAACATTGTGTTTGAATAAATCAGGTCTACTAACATTTATTAATTGCATTTTGCTTTATACAAAGTTAATAAACATTTCAGTTCAATCTCAATGGTCTTAAAATTTATCACATTAACCTTTTTTTAAAAAGTATTAATAAATATTTTTTTTTCTTTAAGAAGTTCATTAAAACTACGACTAAACATTGTTAACTATAAACTAAAAGATGAGAAATTAAAATATAAAATCTTATAAGTAGAAGCAAAAAGTTGCACATATCACATTTTAAGCAATGAACAACAGAGACAAAAGCCAGTGTTTTATTTATTTTATACTTACTTCAGCCCAAGTTTAACCTGCATTCAATTAGGTTTTAAAAAAGACAGCGTGACCACGCAAGTTGAAAAATTTTAGGTTGATGTATTCTTATTTTTTTAACTGAGAAACAGTGCCCACAGTGCAGTGGGCACTGTTTTCACATGTTTTTTTTACCTACTTGGTTAATTTGCCAGATTGATTATTGTTTATGGACGTAAAATTTACTACTATTACTACTAGTAATAAAAATCATCTAATGCCAAAAATTACTTCGGTTTTATAGAATTAGTTTGGGAGTCTTTCAAGAATTATCTGTCAAATTACATCATAGAAATTTAATAAATACACATATTTTTACAGTATATAAAGCATAGCTCTTAAATATATTATTGACATAATATCAGAATATCCAGACTCACAATATCTACAGGATATCATATATTTCTTCAATTGAAGCAGTTAATTTCATTGATACTGCACTGTCAATTATTCAAGTGTCCAGAATTAAAAATATGATAACATTATAATTATAATGTAATCATGTTAAACATAACTATAATATATAAAAATGTACATATTTAACTTAATACTAATTTTTTGAGTTAACCAGCTTGATTTATAGGTCTGCTGATGCGATTTGGTAATGTCATTATTTTTATATCAATTCTGAAAAAAAAGTAAAGAGTAAGTAAGGTTGTGTACCAATGCTGAATAAGAAATTGTTAAACAAGATTTAATGAAAAAATAATGATACATTTTAGTATTATGTAAGTATTACATACATAATACAAAAAAAAGCTCTAACTCCTGAATTGGTGTCACCCGTGCGTCAGTTGCATTAAAATATTAAAAAAAAATGCAATTGATGTTCAATCTGATAATTTTAAAAGAAAATGCAAATATTTTTAATCGCTTAAAAAATTAAATGTTACTTACATAATATCTCGAGGAAGTGATGATGGATCCAATTTATTTTCCAAAACACTAAGAATGCTTAGAGTTCTTAGTGTTGGCAGATAGTCTAATACATGCAGATCACTATTGTCTATCAATATCTCAGGATTTTCTTCTGCATCTTCAATTTGCCTATTGTTATTATGTGCACAGGGACTAAAATAAAAAATAAATTCACTATATTTTAAAAGGTATTTTTTAAACACAATCGCTTCACTACTGACAGTGCTCCATATGTTATTGGTATTGCAAAATATTTTTAATTTATTTTGATAATTTTATTTAATTATGACGAATAAAAAACAACGAAAATTGTCACATTTTTATGATAGTGAAATTGGAACTACATTTTTTTTGTACATTCAGATTATAAATTGAACGTATCTATTTTGAGAAATTAATAAAATTTACAAACCTTGTCCCTCCAAATAAGTAAACCTTGTCTTTGTACAATAAACAGGCTTGTCGTCTCCTCTTGCAAGGGCCTACTCCGTGTGCATTGAGGTATTCCCAATGATTTCCTTTTATGGAATATCTGTATAGGTCATTAAAATGTGTCTTTGTTATAGCATTTAGGCCCCCAAAGATGTACATGTAATCATTATAAAGCCCTAGAAATGAAAGCATAATTAGTACATAAGTACTATTTCACAATATTATGTAAATTTAACACACAGTTCTTACATGCAGAATGACTTCTTCTTGCTTCAGGCCATGTACCTTTAGCATTTACATTCACCCAAGTCTCTGAAGTTGTATCTAAATAGAAAACTTGAGGACAATATATTTCTACTTCAGAGTTATATGGACTGTTCAGGTCACCTCTGCCACCATATATGTACATTCTGTCATTATAAGCTACTGCTGTGTGAAAATCTCTATGTGATGGTGGTGTGCCATGAGCATGAATAAATCTCCACTGCATTGTTTCTAAATCTAAACAATGAACTTCCTGTGTGTACTGATCTGTGAGGTATTCAAATCCACCAAATATATACATCTTATTTCCAATAATACATGCAGAATGACCATCTTTAGCATATGGCAGCATTCCAGTTACCAAAGGTGTGCTCCATTCCAGTTTTTTTGTATCAAAGCAGGATAGTGTATCACATGCTACTGCATTGTTTCTTCCGCCCCACATGTAGACCTTAAAATTGAATGACAAAATTTTGATCATAAATATTGCAATAGTTAATTTACTATTAAGTAATTTTATTTACCTTATGTCCATATGCAACTGCCGTGTGACCATATCTCTGGAAAGGTACAACATCATTTTTCTTGTAAATAATGGGGGACCATCTAAGTGTTGATGTGTCTAAAACATGGACTGGAATCGGCTCCCAGTCTTTGTATTCTTCAGTTGAACAATATCCGCCAAAAGAATATATTTTGTCACCAATACATACAGCCGCATGATTAACACGTCTGGGACCACCTTCAATATGTACTGTCCACCGCATTCTGAAAAATTAAATAATAAAGCTTGATTTAAGTTTGGTTTTTGTATAGATTTTTGCTTTGCTTTTCTATAAATAAACAGGATAAACGACCGACGATAACACGTTGTACATAATAGATACTCGCCTTCTTTTGAACCCAGGAGTTAAGACCGAGGTCTTTCCGTGAATAAATTAAACAGCGTTTCTTGTTTTTATTTATTATTAAGTATTTTTTATTGAAAAAAAGCCGTCAGTTGACACTTGACAGTTCATGGATAGTTCAGGCTTAAACCGTAAGCTGACTGTCGTCTGTCATGACCAAAATCACAGAACACATATTCTACGAGACCAAAATAGACAAAATAACAACTGTAACTTCCTCACTTTTCTAAGCATAAATACATATATCTGTATTATAACATTGAGTTCGATTTCTCTGTATAAAAAGATAATAAAAAATGTATAATAATGGTGACGGAGAGGAAATCTGTAACCTGGCGAAAGGCTCCAGGAACTCCTGTGGTAGGCACTCTGGTATCTCTCAAGTACATCGCGCAACTGAACTCATCCCGGGGACAGATGACGGTGTTGCCCTCACCCTGGGAGAACTGACAGCGTTGTCACCTCGTGCTGCCTCAAGCTGGTGAGCAGCGCAGTCGGTCGGGTCCACCGGGTAGGCACCCTCGGTGCCACTCCGACCGCCATCTTTCTCTAGGCAGTATAAGGGGCTAAACGGTGATCGCACCTTTTGCACCCACGACCTAAGGGTTCGACGCCCTTTTTAAGTACCGACGATCGTAAGACGGCACCAATGGTGGCGTCATCAGTCGCCGTCGGTAAACTAACCGAGTTCACTGACGCCGTTGCCCAGGGTTTTACACCCCGTGATAATTATTACCTTATATTAACTAGGATATAAAAAGTGTAGGCACAGTTAGCGCTAGATCACTGCAATGATTTGGTGTATTGGTGTATTGGTTGGTGTAACAGATAAATATTTAAAAAATTAGCTATGCTTCATACTTTATAGATAGATAAAATTAATTTACTTTATATTCGTTTATTCTGCTGTCCATACAGGCCTTGATAGCGTCACCGTGCGGGTAGCCTCAACTCTCAAAGGAAAAGGCTGCTTCGATCAGATAATTATGTAACACCATGTCACTTTTTTTTGTTTTTTAATGAGAATCATTATTTTTTATAAATTTATCAAAAAAAAATCACCGCTGTTATTATTTGGTATGTAATCGACTCAGGTAAAAACCGTCTCTTAATTAATAAAACAATAATAACGCAATTACTCAAAATATACATAAATAATAATTATTTTCCGATACTTCATGTAAATTTAAACAAAATCAACAAGTTTCCATCTAAAAATTAGTTAAACTCATTATTCATTTCCTAATTTCTTATTTAGTTTTTTTCAATAAATAGTTTTTTCAATAGCTCAAGACATTTCAGCAATAATAAAATGTTTAAAAATCACAAAAAGTACCTGATATGATGATATTACCACAAAAGTCATTAAAAGTGTAAATATAACTATATCAACAGTATTAAGCTATATTATTAACCTGTGTGTCGAAACCGGAGTATTCCCTACTAAGTTAAAAATATTGGTTGTAAAACCACTCTATAAAAAAGGCGATAAGAATGACGTAGACTGCTATTGACCTATTTCACTGATACCCATTTTTTCCAAAATTGTAGAAAGGTTTATATATAAAAACTTAATTGACTACTTAGAACTAAACAGAATTGTCTCTGAGGAACAAGTAGGTTTCAGAAAAAATAAATCAATAAATTTGGCAATATATAATTTCATAAAAAATGTAACACTACATCTTGATGAAAAGGAAATTGTGTGTGCGCTGTATATAGACTTAACAAAGGCATTTGATTATGTTGATCATGATTTACTGACGAGAAAGCTATACGCTTATGGAGTGCGGGGTAATACTTGGTCTTTGTTAAAATCTTATCTTAGCGAAAGATTTCAAAAAACAGAAATTGTACGTATCAATAAGATAAATAATACAGAAGAAAAGTATTTTTCCGATGCAAAAAAAATTTATGCTGGCGTACCACAGGGAAGTGTTCTAGGGCCCTTGTTATTTATTACGTATATTAATGATTTTCCGAATTGCACTGATAAACAAATGGTCCTATTTGCAGACGATAGTACAATAATGTTCAGTAGTAAAGACAAAATTTCGCTTGAGAATGATATCAATTTGACTATAACAAATATTATTAATTGCCTAACATCAAACAATCTTAATAAACCTTGACAAAACTAAAATAATGATCTTTAAGAATAGCCAGCGGAAATTAGATAAACTTGACATTAAATACTCAGGAACCGAAATAAAAGAAATCAATAACACAAAGTTTTTAGGTTTATACATTGAAGACTGTCTATCTTGGAAAACACACATAGAAAATGTATGTTTGAAATTAAATCGATTTTCGTTTGCGCTACGCATGCTTTCTAAAATAGTTAATAAAAATGCAGTCATAATAGCATACAACTCATAAGTTAACACAACACTTAGATACGGAATTATCTTCTGGGGTAATTCCGCTGATAAAGACAGAGCGTTTCAAGCCCAAAAGAAATGTCTTAGAGCTATCTGTCACCTTCAACCAACTGATTCATGTGTGCCTTATTTTAAACAATTAAACATTTTGACTTGCACGTGTTTATACATCTATGAAGTTCTTGTTTTCATTAAGATGAATGAAAACCTGTTTTCTTTCTCTGAAAATGTTAGAAGGAAAAATAAAATATGCTACATTCAGCATACGTCAGCGCAATTCGGCAATAGTATATTAAACATGGCGCCAAAAATATATAATAAGCTACCAAATGAACTGTCAGATAGATCTTTGGGTGTATCCATGCTCAAGTCCAAATTAAAAGAATTTCTTGTGAAAAATTGTATTATTCTATTAATGAGTATCTTGACGAAATAATAAGTATATCATTTTAATTGAATTAATTATACTTAATGACATTTTCATTTAATAACATTAACAATTTTATCAGTTATTACCGAGTACTTGACATTTAATATTTATTACTAATAAATATATTGTATTTTTCATAAATAATTATTAAATAATTGGTTAATTCTTAAATATTACAATTAAGCTTTGATATATGGTTACAAATCTTTATTCTTTCATATTGTAAGTCTTTCTTCATTGATACTGTAACTCCCTTCTTTTATGTTATAAATTATAAATATTTGCACACCTACTAATGGGTAAAACATTGTACCTAATAATATGTACCAACTGTAATCGAATGTTTTATGCAAATAAATCTTTCATTCATTTATTCATTCATTCATTCATTCATTCATTCGGTCAATAATTAAATCCTTAAAATAAAATCCTTTAAATAAAATAAAATAAAAATAAAATAATAACTTTTGACTACCATTTATTGGCAGGTACTGAAAAAGGCTCAAACTTCCACCTCTCTTATACATTTTATATTGTCTCCTTCACTCTTAATTCTTACGCAAAATGAATCCGCTGGCGATACTATAAATACAGCCTATTGTACTTTATTTCCAGATTCCATGTAGGAGGTCATAAGCTTGATTGTAACCTCCCTTTGAGATTTATATTTATAAAAAATATATGTACCTTCAACTATAATATAAATAACTACTATTGTATAATCGTAACAGTTAAAGACTAGTGAAAGTGTGAGTTGAAAAGCTATTCTTGATAGACATAAATCTCTTTTAAGTGTTTGTGATTGTAACTATAAAATATCGGTAGACAAGCGGGCTGTGCAATAAGCCCTGTTCTTTTTTCATCACTAAAAGAGCAATAGGCGTGATCTTTCAACGCCAGGCGGTGTTAGGGCGCGAATCATTTGTTATTATTTCTATCACGCGCCGAGTTTCCAAACAAGTTGTATTGTAACTGACAATATGAGCGATTATTGTTCGATTTCATACAAATGTTCCGAGATACTTTTCGAAAGAGATACAATTTCGTAAATCGATTTTCGTTGTTTTGTTTTTCAATTTCAATACTATTTCAAAAATCCGTTCGAGTACTAACTTATGTAGACGTGATTCAGCCGTAGCTTAAAGTTGAAACGAAGTACGTTAAAATGTTGAGGGATCAACTTTATAACCAAGAGCTTATCACTGTCCTCAATAAGACCTTTACTTGGTAAAAAAGCAATTGGTCCGTCTGGTGGTAAGCAGTCATTGCAACCTTTTTTTTATGTTACAAGTTGGCAAATCAGCATACGACCCACCTAATGGTAAGTGGTTGCCGTAGCCTATGAGCGCTTGCAGCACCATTAGTAGATGCTACTCACGCGTTGCCAACCTCGAGATATTGGTTCTTAAATCTCCTCTGCCCAGTAATTTCACTAGCGTACAGTACCCTTCAAACCGGAACACAATGCCTAAGCACTACTATTTGGCGGCAGAATATTTGACACTGCGGTGGTACCTACCAAGCCGGCCTCTTGCAACAAAAGACCTACCACCAGTGTGACTGATTGCACTGGTGGAATAATCTCTGCTATGAAAGAGGTTATCCCAACAGCTTATCAACGCTTGCGATACTCGAAGTATCTCGTGCGAGTTGCCAACCCAATGGATAGGAACGAAGGTACGAGAAGGGAACAGTGGGAGATTACGCCTCCGGCGCTCTCCCTCATAGTTTGAAACGCAACAGTAGGTAACTGGGTACTGTTACTTTACGCCGATTTGTGTCAATTCTATTATAGGGTAGTGCTTCCTTTTCCTTCCGTGCCGACATATTTGTGCTCGGAGGAGCATACCTGTAAAACGTGAAAGATTTCGTATATTTAGATGGATATATTTATACTAGCAAAATAAAGATTCATATAGGTTGAGGCTAAAATAATATCTTCACCCCCTACTACATACATGCACCTAGGTGATTCTAAGCTACACGAGTAGATACTACGACTAGGCACCTACCTATTATTCGTTTTTTAGAATTGTTAATGCAAAGAACTAGCTAATTAATGTTTTAATTGATTTGTGCATTATATATTTACAGTACAAGTGCTTTTGACCCATTAGGAACTTGCATAATATGAAATAGTAAATAACTATTGAATCTTTATGTTTTTCCTGGTTTAACGTAATTTGAATACAATGTGATTATATTAAACATTTATATTTGTTATTTAATCGAATTGTCTTCGCTCGTCAAATTCCACACAAAACAAGCGATTATCGTAGAATGTTGATATAGAAATGGATACTATCGGAATATATTTTCTTCCCCCAAGCCAACCCGAGGCGGTGACATGTCCTGACGTATAGAAAGCGCATTGCCGATGACGGCCGATCTATAAATCATATTTGGGATCAGCAATCGTCCGTCCTCCCGTCTGCCTCGTGATTTTACTCGTTTTTTGTCTGACTTCGAAACCGAGCATCTGTGATAGGAGACAGTGAAAGATACATAACGTACGTCGTATCGTTGATATTAGATTTAAAAATATAGCGATCAGCTATAATATCGCTTTGGTTTAGCCTAAAGATTATGACCGTTGGTAATGCGGTTATTGACTCGCAATTATTCTGCTAATGTCAATGTATAGTGGAAAAGAAATCGTGGGCTAAATGGTAGAGTTTCTTTTATTTTTGTAAAAATTTTGGGAATTGTTCGGTACTAGTACTGAATACCTAAAAATTTAAAATATTAAGGATAGTTAATAAAACATTTAATTTTATTTCATGACGCTTGGCAAACAAGCAGGTAAGCAGTCACCGCAAGTTATGAACGCTTGCGATACTTGAAGTATCACATGGGCATTGCCAATCCAAGGAACAAGAGGGAAGAGAGAAGGGAAAAGGCAAGGAATTCGACGGGTTGGGAGATTGGACCTTCGGTGCTTTGCGATGATTGCATCGCACGCAACGCAACGCTGGTACTTAGGCCGATTATTTGTGAGAGAGAGCTCATAGTGAGGAGAAAAGCATTGCTCTACTACAAATGCTAAAAAAAAAACCGTTAACTGTAGCGCCACAATTCCGGAACCATCCTCTTACCATCTCCAAGAATATTGGAGTCAATGCCTAACATCGACATTTCCAGTGACGTCCAGTTCCGAAGTTATCTAGAGGACAAAACCAAGCTGGCGTCCAAAAAGCTCGGTGTGCTCAATAAAGCAAAGCAGTACTTTACTTCAGAGCAACGACTTCTATTATATAAGTCCCAAGTTCGGCCCCATATGGAGTACTGCTGTCATCTGGAGCGCCGGGATACCAGCTTGGGCCTCTTGACTCGGTTCAAAAGCGTGCAATGCGGATTGTCGATGATCCTAAACTAACAAGCGGTATAGAACCTTTAAGTCTAAGGAGAGACTTTGCTTCTTTATGCGTATTCTACCGCTTGTACAATGGGATGTGTTCCGAAGAATTGTTTGATATGATGCCTACAGCAACTTTCCACCACCGCACCGCTCGCCATCGGCAGGGTATTCATCCACACACACTGGAACCCATAAAGTCACGAACAGTGCGGTTCCAAAGGAATTTCCTTCCGCGAACCCTCCGGCTGTGGAATGAGCTCCCTGCTGAGGTTTTCCCAACACGCTACAGTATGGGTTTCTTCAAGGGAAGGTTGAAAAAGTTTTTAAGGGGTCGGCAACACGCATGCGATACCTCTGGGGTTGCAGGCGTCCTTAGGCTACGGTGACCGCTTACCATCGGGCGGGCCGTAGGCTTGTTTGCCACCATCATGGTATAAAAAAAAAAGCTCTACTACTAAATAATAATAATTGCATAGCAATATAATAAAAATTGTTTTATTGAATTGAACTAAACGAGAGACATGACTTGCTTTGATATTGGATGGATAGTAGCAGTTTGAATGTAAACAATCGAGGTTATATTTGGGCATAAATATAAAAATATTCAAATAAGTAAAAGTGGTGGAAAAGTGGCTATTTGGATACGTTTCACGCACCATCCGTTAGCCTGTCCAATGGTAACATTTATCATCTGAATCCTATAAAAAGTAAACCGGAACTAATCCCGCGCCCCAGCACGCTCCCCTAATCTGCATACTGTAAGGAAGATCATTTCACGCTTTCGCCTCATACAGATGATTTTGTTGTGAAGATATTTTTGAATATTTACAATAAAAATATAGTTATATACGGTTATACAATAAAAATATAGTTATATACGGTTCGTTTATTTCCTTTTCATTTATTTCATTCAAAATTCTTTGTTCTTTTTTAAAAGTAGTTTTTTTATACATGTGCTTAATTTTTGATAAATGAAAGAAACCCAATAGTTATTTCATTGCTTCTATACCAACCTAAAACCACCAGCTAACCCAATAGGGTTAGCTGGTGGTTTTAGGTTTTAGTAATAACTAAGCATCAGCGGTATCAGCAGGCTGTATCTCATGTCACTTGCCGCTAAAACAACAAATACTACAACAGCTAAATAAAATTAAATTAAAAAATAAAGGGTTCGAATACAAGATATCGCATATTTTTGACGTTTTTTCTTATATATTTTACGGTGGTAAGGACTTACGGAACAGTTTATAATATGCGAGCCCAACCTGAATTTGGCCGTTTTTCATACAGATTTATATTTGAATAAAGTTCTAAATAATTAAAAGGCTTATTTAAATTCATGTAAACTAAAAAACAGTAATGGGAATAATTAGGTTTTATTCAATAAAACATACACAAAATATTATTTTAGAGTTGTCTTTAAAGTTTCGATTCAAATTTGATAGCAATTTTATATGTAGATGCTAGCGTATTTATGTAACGATTCTTAGCGATAAGCTTCGATGTCAGAGGACATAAAAGAGCGCAATGTGTCTAGTCGACGCCTCGGTTGGCGTTATTGATACACGGAAAAGATTTCTCTTTGATAGTTGCGGTTGGTTCGTTTTGACGCCTTCCATGTCTGTAATAGTGTATACGATGCTAGAAATTATATCGATACTTTTATTAAAAAAATAATTTTTAGTTACGAATTATACCACAACCATATTAAAGTACATAATTACTTAAGTCGTACACGTGAAGTGTTTATCACATGTGAACATCATTAATAGTTCTACATGATCAAATGGTACTTAATCGGAGAAACTGGACAAGTTAATTTAAAAAAATATCCAAATTAGGTTTGACTATAAAATTTGAAGAGTTCACTAAAATTTTCCAAAATTTCATTATCAGATCCTGACCAAATTACAAAGAAACCAACTTCAAAGTATACTCTTTCAAATTAAAAATAATTCTCAAAGTCAGTCAGAATTAACGGAGTAATGGTGAAGATAAAAAATTATACCATTCATTCAAATTCAACTATAGAACCTTCCCCTTTTTTTATTTGTTTTAAAAATGTAGCGAGATGTTAGAGTTACTTTATACGATAGATATTGCTAATGGAAGTAAAATTTAAGTTTATTATAATGGCTAGATTACCTGATATTCAGGCAAATGGCAGAAAATGAGGTGGACGCTCAAATGGACAGCGATTATCTCAGTAGCTATACTTGCATAGCGCATATTAATACATGAAAGTTTGGTTAATAAGTAATATGTAGTTATAGATTATCGAATATCGATATCGATAGCGTTACGCGGTAATCTCTATTAGGTGGATAAGGCGTAAAGTTCCCCACTCAACGTCGCATTTATTGATGGACTTTAGAAATTTTCAATATTATGACTGCCTATTTTACATGTGATGTGGATAGTTTTATTACGATTTCGCATTTGCCGCCTGGTGCGTCAACCGGGTTTTAGCCCCTGACAAAAATACGTGGGGTAGTAGATATTTGACCTGTCTTAGAGTTACATACATACAAATATTCATATTTTTTTTTCAATACTGTACACATACTAAAGTAGAAAAACTATAAACACAATTAAAAATTTATTTTAAAATAGACCTAATATAATATAATGAATAGACCTAATATAATGTTTGCTTAACTTATTTGATTTTATTTTTAAATTTTTTTATGTTATAAGTTGGCAAACAAGCATACGGCCCACCTGATGGTAAGTGTTGCCGTAGCCTATGAGCGCTTGCGGCACCATAAGTAGGTGCCACTTATGCGTTGCCAACCTCGAGATATTGGTTCTTAAATCTCCTTTGCCCAGTAATTTCACTAACGTACAGTGCCCTTCAAACCGGAACACAGGAATGCCTAAGCACTACTATTTGGCGGTAGAATATTTGACACTGTGGTGGTACCTACATAGCCGGCCTCTTGCAACAAAAGACCTACCACCAGTGTGACTGATTGCACTGGTGGAATAATCTCTGCTGTGACAGAGATTATGCCAACAGCGGGGGGTCGTTACATCCCGACGCCGGGTGATAAATATGAAATGTTCTTAATGAGTACTACTTAAAATTCTTTACTTTGAAATTCCTTAAGCTATTAACATCCAGTTCAATACATAACATTTCCTTATAAATGATCAAATTGAAAAATGATTTAAAACATTACTTATATGGCGTGTTTTCTTATCTATACGAAGCTTTATTTTTCCATTGAAACCGTACGTCATTTTTATGTGGCCACTTTTCGGCGATTTATTCCTTTCTATTGTCGCAAAGGTGCTTTAGGGATAAGGGCTTTAATATACGATTATAGGTGACACTCACTATTGTGCTTGACCTACTCCGAGAGTTATAGCTATCATTGACAATGATAGAGCAGTTTCGTTATTTTTTATAATGTACATTATTATATATAATTAAAAAATGTTACATGATTTTCGGACAGTGATCTTTTGAAGCTGTTGTCAATCACTGATACTATTATATTGACGGAAATTGGTACAAAATTTTATTGACGCGCAAAAAGAAACATAAAATTAATATTCAGTGATCCTAGGCTGCGTTTAAAATCTTAAAAGGTAGAAAAATATTACGCCAATTCACGTAGCCTTACTGTTATTGAGTAGGTACATAATATGACATATAGCAATAAGAAAATATAATTATGTGACCGACACGATTGAAATGCGAATAAGTTCAGCCATTAAGTACAAGTTCAAATAGCAACTTCTTAAAAAATATCTTATCCAAAGAACACATAAAAAACAGACATCGTTTTTCTTTTAAAAAACTCTCTCATTTGCCTATCAATAGTGGTTCGAGCAGATCTGACCGTAATAAATGTCATACTTTATGGTACTTAGGAAAATATGCAAGGGATCCATTTTTACATTTTTAGACGGTGACCGGGGATCGCTATACCGAATTACGCATTTTGATGGCCACATCCCGGGGGCATTTTAAAATGCTTTGATATTGACAATATTGTATCGTGAATGTGAGACAGACGGAAAAATCCATTTATTTCGTACGCGTAAATGTTTCTACATTTACAAGTATAATACTAACTGTAATAAATATTTATTAACTATTTCTTTATAAATTTACGTCATGTTTGAACACTGATAATAATATATATAGGTAATAAAACAATCATCAATCGAAATTATTTTTGCATATACGTTACTTGATATTCAAAAAAAATAACTTTATATAAAACATCAGATTATATTATAAGTAATATTCTTAATAAGATAAGATTAGGCGTTCACGTGAATATCAAAATGTATTCACGTTGTTCTGAATTTCACTAAAATGCATCAAAGCTTAGTCTGCTATTAATAACGTTAGATTAAAAGCGCCACTGAAACGAGGTACATAGCGTCGCATAATAATTACTAATTTATGTTGAAATTCTGACGATATAAGTCGCCGATAAGTAATGAATTATATTATAATATATATATTCGAAACCTTAACAACTTAACGGTAGAAAGGCCGACTTAACGCGAGAGTCACGTGTTCGATCCTGACCCCCTTGGGCTATTGTCGAATCCACTCCTAGCGCAAGCTTCGAGCATTGCTAATATTCTTTAAAAAGATGTAAATAAAATAAAAATACGATAAGACGAAATGTATTATTCTAACCGACAATAATATAAATTGTACCTACTTTGTGATTTCTCAAGTGAAATGACTACATGCAATTTAAAATTTTGCGTACAACAATTATGGCTTTATTATTTCGGTGAGATATAAAAAAAACATGCATCCCTGCAAGTACAACGCAGGGTCCGTTGTCGCCGTCCATGAACAGCTGTGATTTTGTTGACTATCCTTTGATTGATCGCTACAAGACATGACTTACAAAACGAAACATTTAGAAGACAAACATTTAAAAGACACAGATTATTTGATCAATGCAATGTTAACATTCCCTAACTATTATAAGACATATATATATATTCTTCTTCTTCTTCCTAGCATTATTCCCAGTATTTACTCAGGGTCTGCTTATACACTGATCTGGGTTACTAGTTTGATAGGAGCAATTTACCTATCAAGAGTTAATGATTATTATAACATGCTATGCTGTCAGACGCATGGCAGGGAGACCCGAGAGATAAGGACTAACCCCCAGACCGCAACAGATATTTATACAAACAACAACAACAACAAATATCCACTCCGAACGGGAATCGAATTCGCGACCGTCGCGGCTCAAAGCAGGCTCATTACCAGCACGCCACAACGGTCGTCATGATTTCTCTTCATGTCTTCCTGAAGAATGGGCCAAGTTTGTTTCGGGCTCCTACAACAAGGGTTCCAGTGGATTAATATTTAGGAATAAAAGTCAAAAATATTAAGTTTCTCATAAAAAAATTATTTACCGTTTAATCGTTTAATAGTTAAAATTTTATTCAAAGCGGAAACAGAAATACATATTATGTGAAAATTTGAACTCTCTACCTATAACGGCTCGTGACATACAATCCACTGACCAACGAAAGAACGGTCTGTGAGCTTGGTTATAGGGTTTCGTTGACAGCCTTTGGGTACGGAACTCTAAAAAATTACCTTTTGAATCTTTTAATTATTATAATTTATACTTTTAATATAATAATTGAAAAAAAAAAGCTTATATTTCCTTATTATCATCTAAAGCCAGGTTGTATAGTTGTATCGATCGCTTACTTATGCACACTCTTAACATTTGACAAAGGCGGGAGACAGATTAGGTTACAATATTTGCGTGCGGCGAGTGTGGGTGCCCGATAAAAATATTCTATTTATTACAAAAATCGTAGAGGAGGCACATTCAAAACGCGTCATGCGTTGACATTCGACTTGTATAGGGTTTTCAAAATGTTTGCTCCAGGGACTGGCTTTGGCATGTTAATAATTAAAGATCTGGGCTATTAATTTTTTTCTTCACTCGATAGACCTAGGTGAACTTTAATTTTGGTATAATTTTTTTTATGCTAGCCAAGTCAAATTGCCAACCTAGTATACGGCCCATCAGATGGTAAGCAGTTTCTTAAAAAACCTAAGTACTTAAACGCACGTAAAAAAGGCAACTTTACTATAATCATGATGATTCGTTTCTCATATAAATTTTTATTCCTTATTTCACACCGTTCAAATTGTTTTTCCCGGCAAAATGTAGGCTATGTCCTTGTGCGAGATTTTTTTCGTAGTTTTCGCGTACAGTAGTTTACTGTGTTACGGTTTGAACACTGTAGCTAGCCAAAATTACTGGGCAAAAGATATATAATCAATATCTCGAGGTTGGCAACGCGTGAGTGACACCTACAAATGTATGGTGTTGCAAGCGCTCACAGGCTACGACAACCGCTTGCCATCAGGTGGGTTGTAATCTTGCTTTAACAACTTAGTCACATAAAAAAAAATGAGCCGCATTATGCGTAGAGTCAACCCTATGACAGTTTCGCGAGCTCAAGCGCCCCTGTCAATATGTGCAAAGTCAATACTCGCGAGTGTGAATAATTTTTCATCCATTTCTTATTCCCATTATGAATATCGGCAGCTTGCTATCAGCTCTAGCGCAGTATACGCATTTGTAATACCACACAGCTTATCGATAATACTTAAAATTATAATTTATGACTTTTCGTTTCAATATTTTAACACTGTCCCTGTCCGATGAACCAAATAATAAAGCTCAGTTCAATTGTTTAACTATTGTGTCTTATGTATGGACTGTGAATGATTTAAGAAATATTTAGCATAAAAACGCAAAAAGATGTTTGATTTTGAGTTTATGGGTATAAAACGTGATTTCGCCTAAAAATGAAAGTACCTATTATTATTTAATAGAAAATACATATCTATTAGTAAATTTGTGTTATTAAATAAGAAATTGAAAACGAACGTGGTTTTAGATTTCGAAAAAAACTAAAAACACCTCCGAACTAGCTCACGTAAAAGTATCATTCATTCACCGCGGTCAGCTTCGACTAAACCGCTTTGTCAAGTCAAAAGAGCTTTGACTTCAAAGCGAATGGCAACACTAAGAGAATGCAAAATAAACTAGCAACACTAAAGGAAGAGTGCAAAATAAATGCGGCAACAACACATTACATAGCCACTGAATCAAAAGACAGACTGAGCGTGAAGTGATGAAAACTGGAAAAAATAATAAAGGTACCCCCTTGTTAGCAGTTAGATGCGTCCTATTCTGGGATCTTAGCTAATGTCCTGACCCACGTGACCCATAAATATGCATAAGAAAATATTAATTACATGAATATGTCATTGACTTTTCCTAATTAAAAAACGCATTATTTAATACGGATAATTAAGAAGTAGGAATGGAAAATAAGACGATAGTTAAAGCATTTTTTATTGCAATGATTGTAAAAATGTTTAGGAAATGAAATTAATAAAAATTTGAAAAAAAATTAATAAAAACTTTGAAAAATTAAAAATTAATGAAAAGAAACTAAATTTCAATTTTTTACAAATGCTAATTTTGTTTTTGTATACGCACAAAATAGGTGTTAGAGAATAGGCTTTTTTAAAGATAATTCAAACAAAGTTCTTTAGCTTGTGTCAATATGGACAGACATTGCAAAGGGTGAGACAGATGATTTTTACATCAAAGCAATGCCGACATGAATCACACCTCGTAAACACAGCTTAAATGGATACGCATTTGAAACTATGGTACGAGAAGAGGTAGCATAGCGTTGTAATTCGCCCTAAGTACTCCTTTTATACTCTGTACTTTAGAGGACTTTTATTTGTTATTTTAAAACTAGCTTCTGCCCGTGACTTTATCTGCTTAGGATAAGTCCTTCGAGTAGTAATAAATAAACGCTACAAGCTCAACAGTCGCATCCTGTGTCGAGATTCCACTTGCCTGTATGGTCAATGTAAACATCGGCGGAAGCGGGAATCGAAACCGCGACCGTCGAGTCTCAAAGCTGGCTCTCTACCAACACACCACAATGGTTGTCGGTATACAATACGTAGCACCAAATACTAATTTAACGTAGAAGAAATCAAAAAAGTGTGTGTTCACCTGAACAACGAGTGAGGTCAGATCGGTAAGCTGGTGACAGCTTACAACCTATGAACGCTTTCGATACGTGTACACATGCACGTTCCCCATTCAAGGGATGGGAAGGAAAGGATGAGAAGGCAAAAAGGAAGGGAACAGAGGGGTTCCTCCTCTCACTCATCACACGAAACGCAACATACTTTCCGCCGATTTGCTGTGAGAGGGTTTTACTTCACCGGTCGAGCTGGCCTTTTTGTGCTGGGAAGAACATGGCTCTACCACCTCTATTACTACTACAGTGCTCGTTTTTGAAGTCGGCTACAGTGTTTTATAAAATTATTGTGGACTATATATAAATACGCGTTTTATTCTTATTTCGACACCGTTGTGGCGTTGTGGGTAGCGAGTCTGCCTTAAGCCTCGACGGTTGTGGGTTCGATTCCCGCTCGGAGCAGATGTTTGTATTTATCATACAGGCATGTTTTCCGGTCTGGTTGTGTTTGTCCTTGTCATTGTGAATGTTTCCGGACCCCCGACACAGGATATAATTATCCTAATGGGGGCCGTTGAGTGTGTAGCGTTTATTTATTTATTATTATTCTATGATCAAATGTATTTGTTAACAATGGAGAATGATTCAAACACGCTAACGAATATCAGGGGGCATACCATTAACTATTATTGCGATTTAAATGACGACCAGAAGCTGAGATACATCGCTATTTCGTAACATGACATTTATATTTACACGTCATGCTCATATAAAGTAGAATTGGTTTATTGTCAAATTTGAATTGGTTCGAATTTTTAATAAAAGTCAATGGTATCATTCACTCTTATAGCGTTTACAAATCAATCCAAATTTTTTTTTGGTAATGTGTATTGCTGTTGGCCCTACTGGCCTTGACAGCGTCACTGAGCGGGGGCCGAGTACAGAGGCTCAGCCGTGATAAAGGGCACCCTCACGGGGGCTCAAATGAGATTCCGTCCTTAGGGTGCCTCCTGCGCAGCCGAATCACGACTAAGGACGTCATCGGAGATAGATCGTCAATTAAATTCTAACATTCAGATTTTATATGAGCATGACGTATACATATGTATTGGTCGTCATTTGAATCGCAATAAGAGTTAATGGTAAGCCCCAGGACCGTATATAGAACATCGTTAATTATCGAAAATGGCTGCCTTGCTCTGTGCCCGAATTTAATTTCATAGTTCGGTAAATGCATGAAATGTGGCCGGTAGGCGGTTATGCTAGTTAGTACTTTATTTACTGCGCTATGAAAAGCAATAATTCGATTATTTGTTGTGGCCATCTCTGAGTGCTGGACGCACTATTCTATTGTTACGATAATGTGATATTATATATTTAGGAATCAGAAGTGAGTAGACTTTTTAAAAGTAACAATTTCAATATTTGTTTATTCCAAATAATCGTAATACAAATAAATCGGTGAGCGGATATAATTACTAGCCTTTCTAACACATAACTAGTAAATAACAATGATAAATAAATAAACACCACCCAACCGAGTATATCGAGCTCAAACTGACATTTCAGTTTTCCCGCCAATTGATGTTGAGCTACCATCCCCTTCTTAAAAATAAAAAAGGCGAAGGAATAAATTAAGAGGCTTATTTCTTATAATATATTTATTTCATATTAAATGGGACCAGTTTATTCATTCCCGATGACGTCGATAGCTGTAGTTCGGCCTCGCAGAAAGCAATGGACGAAATCAACTTTGAGCCTCCGCAAAGGCTACCCCTTTTTGTCGGCTGGTTCTCAGTACTCAGCCACCCCCGCTCGGTGACGCTGTCAAGGATGGTAGGGCCAACAACAATAGACAATCAGAAAAAAAAAGTCTGGCATTAGCGTGTATTATATATATATATATGCATGCAACTAAGCAGTGCTTCGCAGAAATGAGTCTTAGTAGTAAGGTTTCGTTGCCAACCTTTGGGTACGGAACCTGTAATAAAAAATAGACCAACGTCAGAGAAGGCAATAGTCGTACGTCCAAGCATGATATTAGTAATAACCTCTATAGCTCAACGGTGGAAGAGCAGACTCCACTCTCATAAAGCGAGAGTTGCGGGTTCTATCCTTACCCCATTAGGCTATTGTCGTACCCACTCCTAGCGCAAACTACGAGTTTATTTGGAGGGGCAATAGGAGTGTCAGTAATGCATTGAAAAAGCATTGATAATATTCTTTTGAGAAAAAGAAAAATAAAAAGATTTTTTTAATTGACTCATCTTTTAGTACTCTTGCAATTATAGTAGTCTTAATAGCTAATTCAAGTATAATATATTTTTAAAATCTATTGTCTAATGAAATTCTAATTAATGTTTTAGTTCTAGTCATAATAAAGAATGTAATGTATTCAAAGCCTTAACCTTAATTTTGGGTTAATTGTATGTTAATAAATTTAAAGCAGTTCATTGCTGTCCATTGTGTCATAACGTAGATGTAATATAACAAATTATATAACTAAACAACTGAGGATTATCGCCTTTTATATATAATATAGCTATATATTTTTTTTTTATTTCACAGAGAAAATTCGATGTTTTTTATATACTATATGTTTGAATCTGTTGCGTATTCTATCTATTATAATATTAATATTAGATGACGTTCCAGCGCAGCGGTAACGAACCTGGCTTAACCACCACAGGTCATAGGTTCGATGCCCGCTCGAGGCAGATGGTTGTATTAACCGTACAGACATGTGTTCTGATCTGGGTGTGTTTGTCCTTGAGGTTGTGTATGTTTACGGGCCCCCGACACACGATATGTCTATGTCTGATCTGTCAGACATACACACGTAGAGGTGACACACCAACAAGACTCAGGCGTCCCAAGCACGTCCTGCAAGACCCAGACGATAGCATCACAATCATCATCAACAGCTAATGCCCCATACACAAACAGAACACGACAACAGTCACACATGCTGCAGCGTCTCCGCCAGCAAAGACGAGGTCTCTTGTTTCGAACCACCCTACATGACCTCGCAGTGACGGCCCCTTGGGACGGATTCAATTTGAGCCCGACGCGGGCTGTCAATCTTTTACCGGCTGAGGTCTCCTGACCCGGCCCCTCACCGGTGACGCTGTCAAGGCCACTAGGACTCACAGCAATAGACACTCTGAAAAAGGGTCTTGACTTCTAGAGGAATAAGATCGACGAAGGTACTGAATACAGGAACATAGCACCAAATACTAATTTCACGCAAATGAAGTCACGGGTGGAAGCCAGTTTTTAGTCACTAAAAAATAAAAAAAAATTAAGTCAATTTTGACATCTACAATCGTTGTCTATCTAATTAATGTTTTTACAAAGAATATGAAGGATCATTTTAATTAATTTTATAACTATTTAAGTTTTTGTAATTAATAGTTTTGTTCGTTTTATCCAGGTATCTGAAATTTCATGGCGGGGATTACGTCGGTGGCCGTCGCGTCCTGGAGTTACGGCTTTAATACAAAAATAAAGTTTAACGAGGACGCGCAGTCTGCTGCAGCTCCCAATGTTGAGCCCGATTTATTGCTTCCAAAAGACCATTTATTTCCAATACTTTTCTGACTATAAATTCGTTATTTCCATACAAAACTTTAATTACATTTTTTTGTTTCGATTATCTTTTACGATCAAAAAAGGTTTAGCGCCTGTGAAATAACGAATGCAAAATGTAGTACTGTGAGTTGTACCCAAAAATTTAGTATAAATATCTTTTATACTCAATGTACGGTTATAGCTATTTGCTTGTCAAGCAAGCCAGATTATCATAATTACAAATTATTTTATTAAAATTGTAATCCTATTAATTCTTCCAAATTAAAAAAAAGATGCCAAAAATTAATTAAGTGAATTTTTGCTAAATTTAATGTCAATACTTTACTTTACAAATTTAGATTAAAAAATTATTGCTAGAATTGATTTTACTTGTATACTAAATAACGTTTAAAGTTTAATCTGGTATTACAATGATACATTATATAATTATTATTTTTTTCCAGATCGATATCGTAAATTTTGACCTACCTACCGGTGTACTGCGGGGAGTTTGTCGGAGGCCCGCAAGGAAGCGGTAGCCCCGCTTGTATAGCTTTCAGCCCTGTAACCCAACAATTGGGGGTGTGGACCAAGCGGGCCGCTCCCTGGACCATGCTTCATCCTATCCTGCTGAAGAGTTGCCTATACACCACTGTGAAGATATATAAGAGGAATACAATTTATAGTTTCGTTGACCGTGTTACTAATTCTGTTTTCGGCTATATTTCTTGGTTATCACAATATTCCTAGTTATAAAATGTATATCTTAATTCTAAGTGAAATAAATATTACATATTACATTAATGTCATTTCAATACAATAAGTAAAAGCATTATGAAGAAGGTAATTTAAGGATGAATAATGCTGAGCAATGTGCTTATAATTATTAGAAAAAATATAATAGTAGGTCTATCATATTTTACGTGAAAGATTAGTGGCAGAGAAATATGAGTAGATAGGTAAATATCACACAGCGTTGTGAAATCTCAGATCTGAAAGAGATAATGTGCCGTTAATTTGTTTGTATGTTGATAATAACAACTAGAGATTATCTGACATCTAAAATGTTCCACGTATTACGCTTTAAATTTGACATAGATTATAATTAAGGCCTAGTCGTAGACGTTTTTTTTTATGTTACAAGTTGGCAAACATACGGCCCACCCGATGGTAAGTGGTTGCCGTAGCCTATGAGCGCTTGCAGCACCATTAGTAGGTGCCACTCACGCGTTGCTAACCTCGAGATATTGGTTCTTAAATATCCTCTGCCTAGTAGTTTCACTAGCGTACAGTGCCCTTTAAACCGGAGCACAGTAATGCCTAATCACTACTATTTGGTAGTGCTTAGGCAGGCCAAATGGCGGCAGAATATTTGACACTGCGGTACCTTCCTAGCCAGCCTCTTGCAACAAAAGACCTACCACCAGTCTGACTTCCTATGATTATATTCTATGGACAGGCCTTTCTTTCTTCTTCCTGGCATTATTCCCTGTATTATATTTACCCAGGGTCTGCTTAGTATTTCTATCCGGGTATTGACAGTTTACTAGTTTTTACAAAGAGCGATTCCCATCTGACCTTCGCAACCCTAAGGGCAAGCTAGTAACCCATTGAATAAGAGCAAATTAAATATCCATTGTTACCCATTATTATCATATGTTATGATAACAATTTAGACCGATAGCTTAACGTGGTCTAACAGATTTATCTAAAACGACAAACACTCAAACCGAAACAGATATTTATAAGATCAAAGCGTACAACAATACATCCCCTAGACGGAATCGAACCCGCAACCGTCGAGTCGAGACTCGCTATCAACACGCCACAACGGTATGGACCAGCCCTTTTATACAGACGAAATGTCATAGACCCGTTGGTGTACGAAATGTCATAGACCCTGCGCAAAATTCAATACCAATGCAATGGAACGAAGCTAGTCACACGATAACTTTATCCGATATTTGGTTATTATTTCAACAACATCATCTAATGAAGTTAGCATGTGTTTGTTTAAAATTTATTTATTTATTTCATATGACACACATAACAGGTAGCAACTACAAAATATAATTAACCAGAAACATGCGTTAAAAGTTTTAAACAAAGTTGGCACCTAAGAACATGTGTACACATCTTAATTAAATACTGAGCTAGCTACAGTTACTTGGACGCAAATAAGCAATACCATGTCAACCCACAAAATTGAAAAAACTGAGTTATATATGCAGAAGTGTTTGCAAATGGCTGAAGAAAATTTTTCTTTAATATTTGTAGGGTTTTAAGATATAAAACTTCTAAAAAGCCATTTTTAATCAAGCAATGTATGTATTATGTTAAACGTTTTGGGTTATATTATACGAAATACGCAGTTTGTATACTTATTTTTTTGTCAAAATAAGAAAAATAACTTACATAAATCTGAAATTGCCATAAAACTTGACCAATATATATAAAAAATTCATATAAAGGAAGTTGTTAAAAAATTTTCAAATGCATTTTTCTCGAAATGACATTGGCGTGGGTTGACATGGTATTGCTTATTTGCGTCCACTTATAAACAAATGAAATTGAAGATTGCATAATTATTTATAATACAATCGTTAATAGACTGTTTGTTTTATATACAATCATAATAATATAAAATAGCTTAAAATAAAATATTATGGAAAAAGAAAAATAAATTAAATTCATTAATAAGTTAGGTACAATGTGTTTCTTATATCTGCCAATATTATTATCAAAAATGTCTATATTGTTATTTGTCACTGCAATGTCTTATTTTATATTATTACTAGCGGGCCCGGCAGACGTTTTCCTGCCCCAAAAAAATCTGGGACCCGGTAGCAGCGCCCTACACCTGAGTCTAGAAATGACACCGGTGAAAGTTATTAATTTATTAATATAGCAATTAAAAATAGGGATTGATGGTAGAAAAGTGAAAATTTAGGGTAGTATGTATTTTTAATACCACATCATGTAAAAAAATGTTAAAAATAAAATAAAAATGTTGGGGTGGCACACACTTAACATTTAGGGGTATGAAAAATAGATAGTAGGCGATTCTCAGACCTGCTGAATATGTATATAAAATTTCAATAAAATCGGTCAAACCATTTCGGACGAGTATGATAGATAATTTTATATATAAGATAATTACTTATGTAATAATGTAAATATGTGATCATATAAATAAATTGTCGATTCTAATTAATTTCATAGGACTTCATCCCCTTAACAACCTCGATGCTAAATCATATTTACGGTAAAACTTTAAAAGATTCGAAATCATTATGAATTAGTGTTTCAGTAAATAAAGATAAGAATGTCCTTTGTTTCTTAAACATTATGTTGTGACATGTCATTATCGCGAAGATTTATCATTGATGATAATTTTATACTCGCAACTTATGTGAAGTTTCGTGTTTATGACTAACATATTATAATAAAAGTAATTGCTTTTTGAAAAAAATATATCTAATACCTTTAAGCAAGCAATTCTTGTAAATATATATTCTGAATCTCGGAAACGACTCTAACGATTTTCATGAAATTTAGTAAGCAGGAGTTTTCGAAGGCGATAAGTCGATCTAGCTAGGATTCATTTTCAGAAAATGTGATTTTATTCGTGTTTTCAGATAAATAGTAACGATTAACGGTAAACTTTATCAAAGTTTCGATAATATATTTATATGCAATAATTGAACTATATTACGATACATTTTGCCAGCGACTTGGTTTATGCAACGAATCGCAGCAGAAGAAATCCAATCAAATGCAACGAATCCTTTAAAACTGTTTTATCTTTTCAGAGAAAAGTTTCCTTCTAGCCTGATGATAGCTTGTAGAGGCAAATGAAGGGGATATAGGGGTGGTGGACTCGCCTCGTTACCTACAACCGTATGCTGGTGAAAAACTCGTTAAGTGACTGCTCGTAAACGTAGGCAGGGCAAGGGTGGCTAGTGCAGTTGATCTTCTGAAACGGTATAAGACGCCTTCGCGTTTTGACTCTACCTCCTTTTACCATCAGGTAGAGTAACCCCTCTTAAAATGGGCTCATTGTTCTCATTTATCGAAGGAAACGGACAGTATAGCTTTGAGATGATCTGGTCCAAACTATCTCCAACCCAATTACATAAAGCCGTGAGCTTTATTATTAAAATTTAACTTAAAATTTTCCTTTAAGATTTGAGAATTATTAAAATAGTAAAAATTTAGTGAATGTAAATATATAAGCTTCAAGTGTATTTTAGTACCTTTGTTGGCAATCTTAAAGCATTTTTAAAACAATTGAAAAAGTTCTTTTGTTTACAAAATTTCGGAAAATAAGTTCCATAAGATAAGTACTTATAAGTGACACTTATATTTCTTTATTCACAACTTCTATCGCAGAGCTTTAAAGTTGAAATTTGATCCAATACAAGCACGTAACGCTATGTCGTTCAGGGTTATCAATTAAGGTCGCACTCATGTGTAAAATTTTTTATTATTATTAAATTTTAACCATAGATTTTCTTTCAAAATTTATAGATATTTTAACATGGGCGCAGACGGCATTTGGCTTAGGGTAGGGCAACATTTTATTTAACTATTTCCTTCTACAGTTATTAGTTAAAAGTAGTCCGGAAGAGGGGAGGGTAGCCCCCTTTGTTATGACTGTCTATTTTCTTAATATTGATTTTACTGAACTCGTTTCGAAAATTGATTTGTTTTCTTTTTGAAAATCACTACATCTTGTTACATGAGACAAAGGGAAAAAGATTATTTTCGTATATAAAAAAAAAAAAAAAAAGAAAAAGATTAACGTTTCTACAGCGGCTTCTTCCACATTGAGCGTCGACTTTTGTAATATTAGGGGACTTCATGAAAACCTAAATGCCGTCCACCACCATCTCGAGTCTGCAAAACCGGCTTTACTTTTTCTCACCGAGACAAAAATATCCACCCCTGCTGACACAGCGTACCTTGACTATCCGGGGTACAGTCTCTCACACGCCTTTATACCCCAGGCCGGCGTATGTGTATATGTCAGGGGTGACATCTGTTCTCAACGTCTAGGCAGCTTGGAAGATAGAGATCTGTCAATTTTATGGATGCGCGTAGACTTTGCAGTAACCACTCGTATTTATGCGTGCCTATACAGGTCTCATAGTGGTAATAGTGAAGTTGATCGTCTCTTTGGTAGCGTCGAAAAAGCCACAGAATACTTGCTTCAGCGTTACCCCAGCGCGGAGGTCGCGATCCTCGGTGATTTCAATGCCCATCACACTGAATGGCTAGGATCACGTGCCACAGACCACGCAGGGAGAGTCGCGTACAATCTTGCCCATGCGTATGGTTTTTCCCAACTGGTTCCCGGTACTACCCGAATTCCTGATGTAGACAGCCATACACCCTCCTTATTGGACCTTCTGTTGACTACCCGGCCGGAGATTATCGAGTACTGGTTGATGCGCCATTAGGAACATCTGACCATTGCCTGGTACACTCCGAGGCACCCTTAGGTGCGGGTCTATCGACCATCTGGATATCGTCATGTGTGGCACTACAAGTCAGCAGATTGGGACGGATTGCGAGAGTTTTATGCATCCTACCCCTGGGGGCGGCTTTGCTTTTCTTCGAATAATTCATCAATCTGTGCAGACGCCGTCACGGACACTATCCTGCAGGGAATGGAATGTTTCATTCCCAGCACTGTTGTCCGCGTTGGTGGAAAATCGCGGCCCTGGTTCGATAATGCTTGTAAAACAGCCTATAACATTAAACAGGCGTGTTACCGAACCTGGGCCGCAGCAGTAGCAGAGAGGAATCCAAGAAAACTTGACCTCAAGAAGAAATTCAACGCTGCCTCCAGGTCTTACAAAAAACATATAGCTAGGGCAAGGTTTGACCATATTCGCAGAATTGGAGAGAAACTGTTAGGTTTTCCCTCCGGATCCCATTCTTTTTGGTCTTTGGCCAAAGCTGTTCAAAGTAATTTTTGTAAGCCTTCGCTACCAACTTTGCGCGATCCAGATGGCTCACTGGCACATTCCGCAAGAGAGAAAGCCGATCTCCTGTGCACTCTCTTTGCGTCGAATTCAACGCTTGACGACGAGGGAAAAGCACCACCGTCCATCCCTCGGTGCGAGCATACGATGCGTGATGTGAAGTTTACACAAAGTGCTATTCGTCGTGCTCTTCGCTCCCTCGACGCCAGGAAGTCCAATGGTCCTGATGGTATTCCAGCTATCGTGCTTAAGACATGTGCTTCTGAATTGACTCCGGTACTTACGCGCTTATTCTCACACTCTTATACCACTGGAATAGTGCCGTCCTCGTGGAAAGTAGCTATTATTCATCCTATTCCTAAGAAAGGTGACAGCGCAGACCCATCCAATTACCGGCCTATTGCGATCACCTCCTTACTTTCCAAAGTCATGGAACGCGTAATTAATAGGCGGCTCCTTGGTCATCTAGAAGATAACCGATTAATCAGTGACCGACAATACGGATTTCGTCATAGTCGTAGTGCTGGTGATCTTCTAGTGTACCTGACTCACCGCTGGGCAGCCGCCATCGAGTAAGGGGAAGCCATGGCAGCTAGTTTAGACATCGCGAAGGCCTTCGATCGGGTCTGGCATAAAGCTCTCTTAACGAAGTTACCATCTTACGGCCTCCCCGAGAGACTATGCAGCTGGGTAGCCAGCTTTCTTAGCGGGCGGAGTATCAAGGTCGGTATCGACGGTATATGCTCGGAAACTAAGCCCATTAATGCTGGAGTACCCCAAGGCTCAGTGCTATCGCCTACGCTGTTTATCTTGCATATCAACGACATGTTACAAACCAGTAACATTCGCTGTTATGCAGATGACAGTACATGCGATGCCTTTTATACTGGCCGGGCAAATACATCTCGTGCCGAAGTGGAAGAGAAGAGAATACAACTTGTGTCCGAAATCGAGTCCTCTTTGGAGCAGGTCTCTGAATGGGGCAGACGCAATCTCGTCCAATTCAACCCCTCCAAAACACAAGTTTGCGCGTTTACCGCAAAGAAAACTCCCTTCACTGTGGCGCCTAGTTTCCAGGAATACTCCCCTTAAGACCAGCAAAGTATTGGGATCGCTTGGAGTTGATATAACGAGCACGGCTCAGTTTCAGGGTCATTTAGAGAGCAAAGCTAAGCTGGCTGCGAAAAAGCTCGGTGTACTCAACAGGGCGAGGCGGTACTTCACATCAGGACATCGCTTGTTGCTCTATAAGCTCAAGTTCGTCCTCATGTGGAGTATTGCTCTCATCTCTGGGCAGGTGCCCCAGTATCCTACAGCCTCTTGACTCCATTCAACGCCGAGCAGTTCGTTTTATAAATGATCCCAAACTCACAGACGGCTTAGAACCCCTAAGCGTCCGGAGAGACGTCAGCTCCCTGTGTGTTTTCTACCGTCTCTACCATGGGGAGTGCTCTGAAGAACTTTTTGACATGGTACCACCGTCTCGTTTTTACCATCGTACCCTTCGCCGCAGGACCTCATACCATCCACATCACCTTGATGCTTGGTTTGCATGTAACGTGCGAGCATCAAGATCTTTCCTCCCACGTACGTGCAAACTCTGGAATAGTTTACACTCCCGAAGTCTTCCTGCTCGATATGATTTAGAAGTCTTCAAGCGTCGAGTATATAGACACCTTTTCCCCAAAGGCCGGCAACGCATTCTCGACCCCTTGGTGTTGTGGATGTTCATGGGCGATAGTTGCCACTTACCATCAGGTGGAGCTATCTGCTCGTTTGCCCCCATATGATATAAAAAAAAAAAAAAAAAAAGATTTATTTACTAACTCAAAGAGTTAATCAACCACGATGACCAAATATTTGTATAATTGTCGAACCTAACTTTACGACTGGTTAAAGCACGTCATTTTATGTGCTGCTAATAATAACGAACAAAAAAGATGATTTTCTTTTAGTTTAAAACGGTATTATATATTTTTGTGAGAGCAGTAGAGCATTGCCCTTCCCAGGACAAATGGATCGGCCTCGATCCGGGAAGTACTACCCTCTCATAGAAAATCGTTTCACCGTTAGGTTTCGTGCGATTAGCGAGAGCACCGGAGGCCCAATCCTCCCCCCTCTCTGTTTCTTTCTTTTTTCCCCCTTCGATCCCTTGGATTGCCAACGCGCATGATACTTCTAGAATCGCAAGCGTTCATAGGTTGCGGAAATTGCTTACCATCAGGCGGACTCTACACTTGTTTGTCAAACAACATGACATAAAAAATAATAATAAAATCTGACAGCCCTAGTGTTGGTGTCGAAAGACGGGGCATTTTCGAGTGCTATTGGTTTCTTTGTCGAAGGCCATAGATTGCCATTGTTTTCACTTCCAACCCCTTTGTATTGTAATGAGTGGCTGCAGATATGTAAAAGCAGATGGATGGGTATATTTTGTTAACATTTAGCGTGTAAAAACACGGCCAAGTGCGTGTCGGACTGAAACATAAAGAGTTCCGAACCACTGTAGGATAAAATTATCAAGTTTCTTGTATGAGATCCTCTTTAATTTAAATTTTATTACATGTTTGTATTATATAGACAGTTGTTGTAGCGGCAACAGGAATACACATTCTGTGAAAATTTCAACTCTACTTGTTACGGTTAGTGAGATTGGTACCTATAACCAGCTGACAGACGGACTGAGTCTAAGTTACAGGGTTCCGTTGGCACCTTTGGTTAGGAAACCCTAAAAACTGAAGTCGTTACTTTAATATTACTCTAGTAATAATAATATGGCTAGCATTTACACTTGTAAATGAAATTGAAATATATATTTTTAGGACTACGCATGCTATCTTCAAACGCACACTCATTTACCAAAAAAATAATTAAAACTTCAATATTCGTTTATATTTTGAAATCTATCTCCACAAGTAGTTTCTGTATAGTATGTTTACATTGCCCTATAGCCAGAGGGCTTGTACTGTGTACGAACTTTTCTTAAGTTCACTAACTCATTGTACTAAACTTTAAGTTTATTTAAACTTATGCTACTAAACTATTAACTTAAAATTGAATGTACAGGTCTTTTATTATTATTGCTTTAAATATACAAAAGTAGCCAGGTTTTGTAAGATTATGAAACCTTATAAGAATGCATAAAAGTCTATTTGAATAAAGAATATTTTGAGTTTGAGTTCGAAATATTGGTTATTAAATCTGTTTGTCCCAGAAATTTTACTACAGGCTCCTTCAAACCAAAACACAGCAATGTAAACACATTACTGCGGGCTTACCATTAACTCAGTAAAATTTCTATTCAATTTTGAAAGTAAATCAATAAATAAATAATAAATAAACGCTACACACTCAACGACCCCCATTAGGATAGTTATATTCTGTGTCGGGATTGACAAGGATAAACACACCCAGACCAGTATTGACCATACAGGCATGATTTCTATGCCTGTATGGTCAATACAAACATGTGCTCCAAGCGGGAATCGAACCCGCGACCTGTGACGCTTAAGGCAGTGTCGCTACCGCTGCGCCGCAGTAAACCGATTCAAATTTTATATGAGAATGATGTATAAATATATGTCATAACACGAAAACACGATGTAACTCAGTTTTTGGTCGTCATTTGAATCGCAATAAGAGTTAATGGTAGGCCCCCTGTTTTGCGGTCGAATATCTGACACAGCGGTGGTAACCACGTAGCCGGCCTCTTGCAAAAGCCTACCAATACAATTATCATAGTAAGTAATATAATTACTATTCTCATACAGAATTTGGGGGTCAATATCAGGTCCAAGGCCCCAAAATTTGTCCTTTTCCATTTTTCTTGCCTCACTCCTATTGCGCGAGTCGCCAGCAATCTTGCATTTTGTAATTTCTTTCCCTCTTAGTGCACCAGAATTTTTTAGAATCACTGACCTTTTTCTTTCCAAGGAATCTATGGATAATTAAATTGTAAATAAAGATTTTTTTTTATTTTCTATGATATGTATCTTTTTATAAGTGAACCCAAGATTTTTGGATTTATTAAAAGATAACGTAAAGATATAAACTTACGTAAATAATAAAAAGCTCAGACAATTGGTGAAAACTTAAAACTTAAAAATGTTTATTGTCATATTTAGGTACATTGTACTTTAATATCATGACTGTTAATTAAGAACGACAAGTAAATTATTACTTATTTAAAATTTAAATTTCCATGATAACCCATTATTTAATAAAATCCTAATAAAGCTGTAAATTCTACCTAAGTAGGTAGGTAGGTAGGTAGGGAAAAGTAAAAATATTTGTGTAGTAATTTTTTTGCTTTAAAATAAGTATGTAATATTATATTAGTACGGTGTCAGTTGTAATAGATAGGTGTTATTATTTTGTGTTATGACTACGTCATGAATAAGCAGGCTTAGTAAAACTCGAAGTAAGTTAATAACCTTCTGTGACCCTGACCCCGATATCAAATAACGACCTACACAGATTTACAAGCCGAGCGAACTACGTGCACCCATCGACACTACCGACATACCATCACAACCAATATGTCTTTCTTATACAACTTATAGATTTTAATAACTTAAAAAAATACTATAAGAAAATAAATTTCAAAAAAGTATTTATTAAATCAATTTATTAAGAATTAAAACTTGGTTATATTATTTGAAAATAAACAAAACATCAATGTATATATAACTATATATATACATTTATTTTTAAAGAAATAGATATTGAAATAAGTTCGATCGTTGTCGTGAGTAGTATAGAATAACGTGTAGTAGAGTAAAGGAGCGTAGAGTAGTGTGTCGTGCGAGGTGCGACGCTTCCGCGACGGCATCTCGGCTCATATTGATTGCTGGTGACATTCTTATCAATACACCCCCGGCGCGGTCGCACCGCACGCCGCACCGCTCGCCACCCAAAAGAAACAGAAACGTTTCTTCGCGCGTTCGCAACGCAACGGAAAAAAGGGCGGAGACACCGCAGCGACGTCGTCGCCCAATCGTATCGGATTCAAACCGCCGGCGGACCAATCGCACGCGAGCGCCGGGGCGGGCGCGCGCACGCGGCCGCGCCCTCGTTTCGCTCCGGCTTTTTATTTATTGTTGCGCGAAACACCGCGCGCGACGGGCGTGTGATGCGCGCGTAGACAGAACCGATGAAGATGGAGTCCGCCGTGGACTCAGCGTCGACCGCGAGCGAGGTTAGCGGATCGTCCGGGGGCTCGCCGAGGGTGAAAGCGGCGTCACCGGCCCGCGCCCTCAGCCCACCACAGTTGCTGGCACCGAGGTTGCCGTTACCGCCACCCGGCCTCGGCCTGCTGGGCTCGTTGCAGATGATGCACCACTCACCGCTCGAGCTGATGGCGGCGGCTCATCACCACGGTCCGCCTCGCTACGGAAGTCCGCCACCAATTTCGACTTCCGACCCATCCGCCAACGAGTGCAAGCTGGTGGACTACCGCGGGCAGAAGGTCGCTGCCTTCATAATCCAGGGCGACACGATGCTGTGCCTCCCGCAGGCCTTCGAACTGTTTCTGAAGCACCTGGTGGGTGGTTTGCACACAGTGTACACGAAGCTAAAAAGACTGGACATAGTGCCGCTGGTGTGCAATGTGGAACAGGTGCGCATTCTGCGCGGTCTGGGCGCCATCCAGCCCGGCGTCAACCGTTGCAAGTTGTTGTCCTGTAAAGATTTCGACGTGCTCTACCGAGACTGCACAACGGCAAGGTACGTTTCATTTATGAAACCGTCATTCTTAAGTTTCACATATTTATTTTTTAGCATTCCTCAGGTTCCTTATAAATAGGCTTCGTAAAATTGAGTGCTTCCATACTTTATTTTATTTTTAGTGGTGTGTTTTGTTTTAGTTTAGTGAAAATGTATTTTGTTAATTTCTTTATTATTTTTTCATATTGCAACACATAATCATTTGCAATATAAAAGTATATGAGCTAATACATAGAGTATTAAAAATCCAAAGTGTCTTCAAAAGTGTAATTTGGTAGTCGAATGATTTAAAAAATAAAAGTGGAAGTGAACAAAAAATTACCCGTCGAAGTATGAAAAATAATTTAATATTTAAACCAATATTTCAAACTCACGTACAATACATTGCTTTGAATATTTTCTGCGTCTGTGTTTGAAATAAGCACAACCAAAAATAAGTGGTTATTAAAAACTTGGATGACACTAACCTTCCGTAAAAGTTGTTCTCCGGCGAGAGGGTTGCGAGAGTCGCATTAATTTTTCACATTTTAATACGCGCCAAATATTTCCACAGGGTTAAATATTAAATTGAGCTTCGGCGACGGAAGGGTTAATTCTCTGTTAATTAGCGGCTGAGGTTTAAATTTTTAAATAGTAATTTTTACAAACGCTAAAGTTTGATTAAAAAAAAGTCTTGTTTTGTACGCGCCTCGCCCGGTAGGCCTATATCGGATACCTCAATGCGATTTTAAAAATGTAATGTTTGCGGTAACAATGCGTTTGGGTGTAGTAAAAGTTAATTTTTTCGCTCGTATCGACGCTTTGGACTTTGTAATATTTAATGTTTGTTTATTGGCGATGAAACGCTTGGCCAGATGTCGGGAACTAGGCTGAGCTCCGTGATTCATTTATGTTTGTTTTTAATGAAGTCACCGTTGACTTCTTTTGACTGATTACTGTTTACATAGAGCCTTTAT
Source organism: Hestina assimilis (assembly GCA_023373885.1). Classification (NCBI taxonomy): domain Eukaryota; kingdom Metazoa; phylum Arthropoda; class Insecta; order Lepidoptera; family Nymphalidae; genus Hestina; species Hestina assimilis. The sequence goes on along the minus strand of CM041747.1, from coordinate 6,830,546 downwards.
TAAGGCCGTTTTGCAACTGTAACTAACATAATTAAAAAATAATAAAAACTTATAATTGAATTACTAGCGATGAATTATAGATACCTTAGATAGATAGATTATTTTAGGTTTATTCATACGCTATTGAAATCGCGTCGCAATTTGTAATTACAATAAATCAGATCCATAGTATTTTAAACTAAGAACCACTAGTAACTTTTTTAAAATATAATATTTAAAAGATATATTATTATGATCATTCTTATTCATCCTTTGCTAGAGCCATTTTGATTTACATAATGGATGGTGGATAATGACTTGACAATTAATTATAAAAATTAAAGATAAAATTATTGAATCCGCATAAAACTAATTATTTTTCAATTGTATGTAATTGTACGTTTTTTCTTGCAAACTTTTTTAAATTATTCAATTATTTATTTAGCTTTCAGTATGAATGACTAATTCTCTTATCTTCATTTTGTTTTTAACACAATAATAATTGTCAGAGTAATTAGTTAAAATTGAATCACTATTATAAAATTTAGTGAAAACAGATTTAGTGCAGTCTTGTAACAGTTGCGTTACAAGCTTCAAATTTTAATTACATTAATTATAATCAGCAATATCCGTATTATTTGATCTGATTTAGTTTTTGATACATAATAGATCTTGTAGATAAGTTTTGCGGTCTGTGTATTTTGTTAGATAGATCGTTCCTTTCCGCTTGGCTGTCTGCGGATCGATCGTCGGTCGTCCATGTCTTAATTGGATAATTAGTAGCCGTGGATTTATTACTTTCTTCACCACTACATTATCATATTTATCCATTTTAATTATGTTTTTCAACGCCATAGACATATTGTATACGGACACGCAAAATGTCTAAACATTTGTTGGTGCTCCTTTGTAAATTCGCAAGGCAACGAAATTAAGTTAGTCACAAGCTTGCAACGTAATTGAATGAAGTTAGCTTTGTTTCGTTGCCTCCCAATTTACGAAGGAGGACCTTTAGACATTTTTAGGTTTTTAGACATTTTTTTCAGTATGCAAGGGCCGATCCTTAGTTTATGGTACCTAAGTCAAAGTTCAACACATTATTTTTTATCTGTAGTAGGTAATTATTGGAATAGACAATATAAATAAACAAAAAATTAAATATATTAATAAGCAAAATGTAAGGATTAAAAATTGTTTCTAAAATATTTCAATAATATTTTTAAAGTTACAAAAGTATTTATTTTAACAGATAAGATTTAAAAAAATAAAGGCAGATCTCGGTGCGGTCGAATCAAACTAATCTGTATTGACATGTTTCCGCCATTACGATTTCACTGGCTCCACTAAGACCCCGTTCACAAATAACATGGTTCTTGTATTACCTACCTACATCAGTGTGGATGCGGCTTAGTTATTTTTTTTAATTTTCGCATTATCTGTCATGAATTAATGTTGTCATTTTAATATATTTAATCTGCAAATAACAATATTTAACCCATATTTTAAATATTTATACCATAGAATTACTATAATTTATACTTTAACCACGAATTAACAAATAATTTTTTTAAAGTATGTTTTAGGTTAACTTTTGACAGTTAATTCAAAACAAAATTAAAAAAAAAAGAATTGTAGATTAAAAATCATCATATAATTATTTATCCGGGTTATAAGCTGGTGCTAGGAAATGCGATATTTTATAGCATCGCCCGCATTACAAAACTCAAATAATAATAGGTGGACGTTCCTTTTCACGCTTCAATAATTGCTCGACGGCAGATAAACGGGTCTCAGGTTACCTTACCGAGAATCGAACCCCACGGGTGTGACTTGTGATTGTGACTTACAACTCTTTTTAAATCAAGTACGAGTTCGAGTGCTTTAGACGTAATTGAATTAGATCTGTGATTCTTTGAAGAGCCGTCTGGTTTTTTTTGTTGTTTGATCTATACATTATAGAGATGGGTATTATTATTTAACTTATAGATTGATGTCACAATTAATAACATAATATTTTTAAATTTATTTATTAAAAACTAGGTTTTGTCCGCTACACGCGTGTACGATTTTTAATGAAGCAACTTTATTGCTTGTTATAAAAATATTTCAAAATTGGTTCAGCGTGTGAGGTGTTAAGCTGTTTAGGTCAAGACATACAATAAAAAATCGGTAATCTCACGAGAACATTATTTCCGAGATAAAAGTATCCTTGTTAATTCAGGTAACTGTGTGCCAAACTTTATCCAAATCCATTCAGCCGTTTTTATCAAAAATCCAAACAATCAAATTATCACACCTATTATGTTAATAAGATAATTGATTTTCTGTTAATTATACACTTATATTTCTATAATAATTATTGAATAGTATTCTCTTAATCAATACATTGAAAGCGTTGGTTCCGTCCATTGTCTCTGCTTCACAAAGCGAGGTTCAATTATGGAGGTCATCAACACGACTTTTTATGGAATTTTCAGTTTTACGACGCATTTTGATGGTCCGCCTTCAAACAGAGTGATATTTTGTAAATAAACAGAGCACTGAAATAACTACCTCATTACCTTTGTAGCGCCGGTAGGTGTGACGGAACTACGCTTACTGTAGTCATTTCAAAGTTTAAAAAAACTTTCAATATTGTTGAGGATTACGGATATACAAAAAGGATATTTAGACGGCGGCCCTGTTTGAACGTTGTTCTCACGCCTTTAGATATACTTTTTAAAGATCTTTGATATTTTGTTAGGTAACAAAATTTTAACTTTTATTTATATTTAATACTAGATGCGATCTCGGCTCCGCTCTTGTAATGTACCGATATTTCTTTAATACACGGTACCCTAATTCTTTTTTCTAAAATAAAATTAGCTAAAGTTACTCCTTATAACATCAGCTATCTGCCAGATCCCATTAAAATCGGTCCAGCCGTTTCAGATATTAGCGAGACCAGAGTAGGTACCGTATATGATATATATATACATTTAGTGATAAGTTGTTAATTTGAAATTTCAAACAGACCTTTCAATTTATTTATTTCTATAGATAATGAGAATGTTAATAAATTATGATACATTATTTATACTATTTTCTTATATAGAAATAAATATAATGACGATGTTTTAGTGATAATATAAAGAAATTTTCTCATTAAGTAGGTATATTAGTGTGTCTTGACTTATTTAATTTAATTTGAAGTTATATTATAAAGTGTAAGTGTGTAGCACATGTAGTTGTTATGAACGATGATCGTATTGGGAGCCACTGGCTGAGATCCAAGCGTTGGTACTCATTGAAATATTAAACCAAGACGCCGCAATGCAGTCTGAGACACATGCCGCCAAATTTCAAGAAATTATACATCCGCTATAGATGAGATAGTCATATTATGTAAAATTACAATTGAATAATATTATAATATTCGTTATGTTTTGACGACGTTGTGGCGCAGCGGCAGCGAACCTGCCTTAAACGCCACAGGTCGCGGGTTCGATTCCCGCTCGGAGCATAATATGTTTGTATTGACTATGCAAGCATATTTTCCGGTCTGGGTGTATTTGTCCTTGTCATTGTGTATGTTTCCGGACCCCGACACAGGATATCACTATCCTAATGGGGGCCGTTGAGTGTGTAGCGTTGAGTGTGTAGCGTTTATGTATGTGGAATTATAGTTGAGAACACGACCGGGTCACTTATTTCTACGTGTTTCTTCTTACTAGCATTGTTCCCGGTATTTTCTTAGGGTCTGCTTACTAGACCTCCGCAATTCTAAGGGCGAACTAGTAGTGCATTAGATTAGAGCGAATTATTTATCAACATTTAACCATTATTTTATGATGTTATGTGATAATAACCGGGACTGACAACTTCACGTGCTCTCCAAGACACGATGGGGTCTTCCCACAGCCCTTCTCCTCCCCTACAAGGACAAACGCATAGACCAAAAAAAGATTAGATTATTATCAGATGTTATGTGATAACAAGTCAGACCGACAGCTTGACGTGGTCAGACGTGAGACAGATATTTTTAAGATCAATACAATAATATTCGTCTTAGCAGGAATCGAACCCACAACTTTTGAAACTTAAGGCTTCCACTACCAACACGCCACAACAGTCACTTATTTCTACGTTTAAGATTTGATAATATAATTTTTTATAAATACTTCAGGGGGCTTCACACTCAACATTAGGATAGTGATATCCTGTGCCAACTTATAACATAAAGAAAAGGCATTTTAATCGCAATAAGAGTTAATGGCAAGCCCGCTGATCACTAATGATTTGAACTGTAGGTTTATTTCTGTTCATACAGCTGTATGTAATATCTGTATATTGTAATAATTTAATTAAGTCTTGGTACACATTTTTAAGAATATTTCACGCGCGGTGGAGTGTGAGTTTTAGCATAGTTACTATTTATATGCAGAAGTAGTGCAGAAAGTTGAAATATATATAATAATGCTGTAAATACTTTTTTCACTTTCATACCAAGTACCACTTATTAGTTAGATTTATAGAACTATTCACTTAGTTTCTCATAAATTTACATAATAAATAATAGTTTGAAAAACTAGAAAAACACGCTTTTATAGAAAATGCAGATAAAAATTAACTGTTCTTAATTTTTTACACATTTTTTTAAAATTCTTTAGTTCTTTTTACAATTATTAAATTGCCATCAGTTATTGATAGGTATGCAAAAGGAGGTCAAAATCATGTTCAAAGTTTCCGGTTACATACGTATGAAGCTAACAAAAGCGTGTTACTCATGTAAATTTTTTTGACTTGTCGGTAAATAAACCATTATTTTGCAAGTAATAATCTTGACGACCGTGAACTCTGCCAAAACATATCAAACTTGACGCTACACGTCCAATAGTTTTTCTACCAAATTTGCAATGAATGGACTTACCTCATTTTTAAAATAGTTTTCAGTCCGCTACAAAGCAACAAGCTAAACAACACAGATTTATCAATAATTCTTTCTTGATACTACATTTTTGGAGCTATTTATTTTCATACATCTTTATTACCAAATCTCAAACAATTTTTTTAAATTTCAATAAGAATTTAAAAATTAAATATTTTTGATTGTATCTATATCGTTAATAATGTTAGTAGACATAATAATCATAAACATTTTATCAATTCTTAAATAGAACTTTTGGAAACAGGTAATAATGGTAGTGCTTAATAATTATAATTCTATAATTAATAAGTATTTTCGGAAATAAAAAACAAAACGATAGAGCCCAAAATGAAAGGATATTGTATATTTGGACGCAAATAAGCAATACCATGTAAATAACCACACGAATGTCATTTCGAGAAAAACGCGTTTGAAAATTTTGAACAACTTGCTTTATATGATTTTTTTATGTATTGGTCAAGTTTTTGGCAATTTCAGATTTATGTAAGTTATTATACTTATTTTCACAAAAAATAAGTATACAAACTGCATATTTCGTATATAATAATAATCTAATACATAAATTGCATGATTAAAAATGGTTTTTAGAAGTTTTAAAACTTAAAACCCTACAAATGTTAAAGAAAAATGTTCTTCAGCCATTTACCAACACTTCTGCATATATAACTCAGTTTTTTCAATTTTGTGGGTTGACATGGTATTGCTTATTTGCGTCAATTTACACTGCTACCTATAACTGTCAGAAAGAATTGTGGTATTTTTTTTTTCTAAAAGAACAATTCTAAGTAAGGCATAGATATAAATTTAATGGTGGTACGTATTAAATTTATAAGGAGGACATTATCATATTATCAATTTAATTCAGTTCTACATAAATATACGACAAAAAAGTGTAGGAATATGTTTAGTAAACCTACCATACTACGCCTTGTTAGTGTTACATTATTTATAATTTCTATAATTTTGGCAAACTCAATAATATATTTATGATAAACGTTTGATGTTTAACGTCTGTCGAATGTTAGAAATCGAGAGTCGTATTTATTTAGCTGCGGCTCTACGTGGGCGGCTAAAATTGGGTCTAAGACGTGCCCGTATTAATCTCGGCATTGTTCGATGGAGTGTACTGACACGCTACTTCCGGATTTAGGTTGAAGGAGTTAAGTTGATGGTAATACGCAATTTTATGTCGATTCTTGATCGGTTTGTTAATCTTAATTTGTTTATATAATTGTACATCGGTGAATCAATTGTGAGTGGTACTCAATACCTTATAGTTAATTACTTTCGTATAGGACCTTCATTATTCTACTAATATAATAAATGTGATATTTTCTATGTTTTGATATTGTTGGATTTTGATGAATTTTAGCACAGGTATAGATTGTTACCTGGAAAAAATGTTAGATTCCTGAAGTATTATCAATACACATGCTACAGGCCGTATTCAATTGAAATCCTGTATAAATGTGTCTTACGGAGCAGTAATTACTAATAAATGATCCATTTCTCTCTGAAGCCAATTCTAAGGTTATCGCAAACGAAGTCGAGTGCAGATGGTAGTTTTTTTTATAAGGATGGTTACAAGTGGATAAAATATATTATTAAAAATTTAAGACTAAGGCACTTCCAAAAATTTACAGGAATGTGTAAAAAGTAGTTTTTATTCAAAATCAAATGATACAATTGTAACAACAATTCAATAAACCCGAATTGTCATTCAAAGAACATTGAAGCGTCAAATAAACTCGAGTAGCTTAAGGAAACACAATTTCCTTCGAGGCAGTAAAGCGACAAACCGTTCCACAATGGGAATATCATGGAGGCAATTTATTACGATTGATCAACAAGTAGCTGGGGAACTCGGAGCCTCAGACGGAACGGAAAGAATGAAAACCCCGACACCGACAACCCGAATCGGAACGATAAAGGACCCTCCGAACAGAAATGCACAGTCGAAACGCACGCCGACATTCGTAATCCTCTTGTACAATTCGAAAAACGCACACAAGTGACACGAGGGAATCCCTCCGACTAGACGGAATTATCTCGGGCTCTCTATTTCCGTTTCGCGTACTATTCAAATTGCGTCTCGCTCCTTCCTCTAAAATTCTATATAGCCGTCCCTTTCGCATTCCGTTTCATTCATGATTGTGGATTTGAATGGTTACGATATGTTTCAGCAATTCCACAACTCATCTGTTTATTTGCGGGTGAAGTCTTGACGCGTCGCGAACGTTGACTCGATATTTCTCATTACACATGTATTTATAGGACGCTGTTGTGGCGTGTTAGAAGAGAGACTTCTTTCAGCCTCAACAGTCGCGGGTTCGATTCCCGCTCGACGTTTGTTATAAATAACTGTTTAGGTTTGGGAGATCACATTAAGCTGTCGCTCCCGGTTGCTATCATAACATTAATAGGAGAACTTTCGCTCTTTAGGTTTCGGAGGTCAGATGGCAATCGCTCTAAAAACTAGTAACCCGTCAAATCAGGATAAGGGTATAAGCATACCCCGGGTAAATACCGGGAATAATGCTAAGAAGAAGAAGGCAATAGTGATAGCTGTACATGTAAAAATGAGTGATTTTTTACAATAATTAAAATTAGCTTCCGTGCCAGTGAATGGCAGATAGAAATTATAGCATGGCATGTAGCGTAGTGCGGTAGCCGTTGTACCGTCTTATAATTGCGACTCACCATGTGTTGAGCTCTAATCATGTTTAATTATAGTTAGAAGAAGTCATTGCCGCTTATCATGAGATGAACTGTTACAGACATATAAATTGTGGAAAAGAATGATTAAGTGGCGTTCTATTTAGAAAGTAGTGTTAGTAGAAATGTGGTTTGATTTAAAATAAGTTTTCAAAACAGTCGCCTTTTCTACTTTTCTAACTATCCTTAGAATTTGCTTCATTTTGAGCTATTAGTTTTTACGAGAGATTTTATTATTCTCTTTTAACCAAAAGTCGTAAGATACAATACATTTATACTATACAATTTATATACCCTACTTTATATAGTAATCTTACTGAGAATATAAGTATCTTACGTATAAATTAATTTATTAAAACTGTGATTTAGCAATAATATTGCGGTATTGAAATCTGACTGTTTTAAAATAACTGTTAAAACTTTAATTTAAAACTTCAACTTTCTTCAAATTCCTTGACGTATACTAATATATAGGACCACCATAGAAGCATGCCCTTACTAGTAATAGAAAACTATAAAAATTATACACAAAAATCGGTTGCATTGAATTTTAGGAGGCGGTTTTGAAGTTACATATGCAAAAGAGATATTGATTAAACTTTGTTAATCTTTAAGACTTAATAACTTACTTATATTGAGTATCTACAATTGTTTTTGCTGACCGTATTCGATAGCAACTGTTATTAATCCAATGCAGATTGTAATGAAGACAATAGGTGGCGGAAACAGAGGGAATTGGCGTTTTTGCGCGCCTCGCTTCACTCACTGTGAGAACAAGAGCGCGCTTATCTTACAATTGCACGTTCAAATTATATATTGCACTTGTAATTTTAAGGCAAAACAAGAAAAATATCCTCTACATATTGTTTTATGGAATGAGTGATTTAAATACTTAAATAGAAGAGCCATGGTCTTCAGAATCGTGTCGAAAAGATGAGTGAGAGCGCCGAGGCACGATCTCCCAACTCTTTTGTTCCCTTCCTTTTTTCCCTTCTCAAACCTTCCTTCCCACCCCTCGGGTTGGCAACGCGCATGTGATACTTCAAGTCGCAAACGTTCATAGGTTGCAGTGACTGTTTACCATCAGGTGGACAGTATACATGTATGCCAACCATCATGACGTAAGAAAAATCAAGTTGGTAGTAAAGGCTTGTTGTTTTTTACTCGTAAAAGCAAATTCTATCATCTCATAATCTATCATTGTTGAGTTGATGTATATAACAAATATCAGAGCCAGAGGCCAAAACTCTTAACTTCATTATTTTTTGGTCCCTTTTCTTTATCTTACGGTCCTTTAAAAATAGTTGTTTTATGGTTCAAATAGCTAAAAAATAATCGATTCCAGTTTGTTTTCAAAATTATATTTAGACAATCACCGAAGGGAATACTTACTAGTTATACTCGTAGTAACGAAAGTTGAAGTGAACTAACTCGCAAGCAACTCGAAACGTCCACAACAAAGAACGAAATGAGATAAGGGCTACTTAAGCCCCTCGTTAAACTCTGATATACGGTTAGTAATAAAAACTAATAAAACATTCGCAACAATTTAAAAGGGAATCGATAAAAACTTTGTAGAATATCAAGTGGACGATGGAGGTTGTAAGTTGAAAGATAGTAAATTGCATTTTACGGCCATAATGTTATTACTCTTGTTTTAATCATATATCACTATCAATGTCTATTAAAAATGTAAAATTAACTTTAAATCTTTATTGTTTGCGTTGCGTTGATAAATAAACGCTGCAGAATAAGTAACTATATTCGGATATATTTTGTTGCATTTTATGACAATAAAAGATTCGCGTTGTTAATAAGTGTAAAGTTATAAATAATGAAAAAGTAATTATCTATATAAGTGCGTGTAAAGTTTTGATTTATAATCATTATTTTATATAATAACTAACCCTTGAATACAGTGTTGATTCCTACAACATTGTATTTAGTCATATAAAATGGCAGCATTTTCTGCGTTGCGGGTAACAGCCAAGCGTCATCGATTAAATTAATTTATGGTCAATATAATGTTATTCCATTCCGACGGCGGATTCAAAATACAATTATTGTCCTCATTTACTTTGTTTTGTGGCCTTGTGTATGGTCTTAGGTGCTTAGTTATGTTTTTAATAAATATAATAACAAGAAAATACTATTAATGTTTTATTAATTAAAATCAAAACTAAAAATGTATTTAATATAAATTCGTATTTAAATCGATTCTATAAGCACATTAGCAGTTACAAAATAGATAAAAAGTAATCGATTTTAAGTTACGAATGTAAAATCGATAGTGGTCCAGATGCACAAAAATGGGGCAGAGGCATCGATTTGTCCCACATTTTGGCGGTCTAGCGGTCGCGCGCGAGGGTAACGCTCGCGATAAGGGATAGTGCCCCCTCTGGGGCGGGGGTACGAGTACACCCCGTCCCCCCTCTATAATATTTACCGCCCCCGGGCTATACTTACGCCCCTCAGTATTTACGGGTTAGAGAAAAACAAGGGTACTCGAGCTTCGGAAGGTGCAACGTAGATTTTAATCCTTTCTGATGTTTTATGATTGATGGCGGATTTCGCGATCGGTATTGCGCTGATGTTGATGGATTCTTTATAATTCCCGCTTGTTGCTTGTCGCTTTGTAGCGGATCGTGTCTCTGACTCGAATCATGTGATTAGTGAATAATTATATGTAAATAGATTAATGACGTATGTGTATTAAAAAAAATCATATTATCGTACTAAAAATGGAAAAGGGACAAAAACTGGGATCAGTTCTTGACAAACGTGGCGCTGCATACGAAACTGGTTCGTGACGACGCACATACCTCTTCTATGCAATGTTGTTGTATCTTTTCTTAGTTCAACATAATAAATTAATAATTAAAAAATATAATTATATGTGTATTAAGAATTAACTTCATTTTTTAAATAATGATTCGAAATGAAAATCATTAACAATTGTAAAAAAAAATCGTTCTTGTATTGAAATAACGTATTCATTTAAAAATGCCGCTAGCGCCATCTGCCAATCAACGTTGAATTTCAATACTATTAAAAACTTAATTAGGCTCTCAAAGACAGAGTAGTTTAGTGACCAATTTATATTGAGCTTTATGATACGTGTTTTGGTAAAATAATTTCTAACATAAACGTAATAAAGTATAAAATAGGGTGACTGATGAAGCCTAAACCGATAGTCAAATGAATTTAGTCGTGACAGTGTAATGTAGTGATGATTGGTAAGATCACGTGAAGATGTCTGTCAAATATTGACGCGTGCAGGATGGCAGACTGAGATCACAATACTCTGTCAGGGCCAAAAGACTAATTATTATTTTTCATGGTTATGAAACAGCTGATCAGTGTATTTTTAAAATATACACCGACTAGCCTATCAACTATTTTTATACTTTCGCACATGTTTTATATTGGAAGTTAATGAATGAAACGATGTTGTTAATATAAATACGTCTCCGTACATCTCAGACGATAACCCTTCTAAGTTTTATTACCAAGTAAGTTTTTACACTTTAATAATATGGAATATAAAAAACAATTTATATCTAAGGAGCATACAATTTTATAGGATTGTATAGCTTATATTTAAGTTAATTTATTAAAACTGTAAAGCGTTACATTCCCTGTTAGTTGCAGGTTTACGTCTAAGGAAATTAGATTTGGGGAATAGAAACAAGTTATTGTTCTTTTAATTGCCGCAATTTTTGTGGCGTTCTAGACGAATTGTGCCGATCATTGTGTGTGTAGAATTTAATCATCCAGTCTTTATACTTAAACTGATGTTGTGTTTGTTTACATCCAATAATTATATATGCATCTTATATTCTATGCTAGTATCTGCCTGCGGCTTCGCCCGCGCGAATAACGTTTTGTAATGAGGCATATTTATTGCAATATTATTGGAGTTTTAGTAAGGATATCTACATTTTTTGAAAATATAAAGTAGCCTATTTCACCCGGGGATAGTGTAGCTTCCCAACAGTGATAGGATTTTTCAAATACTTCAGTAGTTTCGGAGCCTATTCGATGCAAGCAAACCAACAATCATATAATTTATTATTAACTTTTTAGTATGTAATGCTTTTCGTTTAGCAATAACACACAAATAAAAATAAATAAATTCAAGTCATGTATCAAGTATGATATATATTTTAAATAGTAACATTTCCCACGTGTCCCAATCATATATTTTTTAATAATTTAATTCCAAATATCATTATAGATATCAAAGAAAGGGTTGCACAGTGGGCCGAGTGCGCGCTGACTCGCACAAAACGTTCTATCTACATGTGCCCCCTGATTGATGTGCTCTGTAATTATTTAGACGCGTTAATAACACCACCGACGACGGCCGCACTTTGTTTTTGACGACTTAAGACGAATGAAATGAGAATTTCTATCCGACTCTTAATAGAGCTTATTGCTTTCTGATGTTTTGTTGATTAAACTCGAACTTATTAATAATACGCTATGAGGATTAAAGTTTTACGTTTCGTTTCAGTTTTGCGATTTTAATTACACATATTTAGACATTCAGTTATGATTGTTTTTAAAATGAAACGCAAATTATAAAAGGGCTAAAATCATAGACTTACTATATATTATGACAGGCCCTTCCATGCAAACAAAGTCAAATACTCGTTGGTGCTCCTTTGTAAATTCAGCACCAATGCAACGAAACGAAGTAATTTTTTTAATATTATAAATATGAAAGTTTGTGAGGATGAATGGATGTTTGTTACTCTTTCACGCAAAAACTTTTGAACTGATTTGGATGAAATTTGGTACACACTTAGCTTATTACCTGAATTAACATATAGGATGCTTCTAAACACATAGCATAGCTAGAAATCAAATAACATTGTTATGACATAATAACATTGTCTATGACATTTTGTCTGTATTTAAGTAGGTACCATAGCATATAGTAAGCTTTGACACCGCTGTGGCGTTGTGGGTAGCGATTCTGCCCTTAGCCTCGACGTTTACGGGTTGGATTCCCGCTTGGGCAGATGTTTGCATTGGTCTTACAAATGTCTGTTTCGGTCTGGACGTTTGTTCTTGCCGGTCTCCGCACCGTGCCTCGGAGAGCACATTAAGCAGTCAGTCCCAGTTGTTATCATACGATAAGTGAATTGCTCTAATTTAATGTTAAATAAAGTTACTGGTTCGCTTTTTGGGTTGCGGAGGTCAGATGGCAATCATTCGTGTGTAAAAACTAGTAACTGGGTAAATACTCGTATAGTACCGGGAATAATGTTATAACGAAGAAGAAGCATATAGTAAGTCTATGGCCGGAATCGAATAATTTACAAAAGCAACCACACCCAAGGATTACATAAATACAAGCCCCACCCGTTCCGTATCTACAATTTTCATAATAGCAGAGTATAGTTGATTTATATTTACATAAATGGTCGCTACGTACAGATTGTCTTTATGTTTGTTGTGCGTGCGACCCCAGCGAGCTCAAACAAATCAGAATATTAACGTAAATAGTAATGGTAGGAAGAAAAAAAGCTATTATGCAAATGAAAAATTTTGTGGTAAATAGAAAATGACGTAATGCGTAAAGGAATAATAAATCGTTTCTGTCGTTTAAGTTATTCGATAATTTTCTTTCTAGCTAGATTATGTTTACTTACGATTTTATTTCAATTTTCTTGCACGTACTCGTATAATATAGGTTTAATTCAAGTTTTATTATAAAACTAGCTGTGTCGGCGTCTTCGCTCGCGCGGTTTTAATATTATTGTTTAGTATAATTTCCTCACACCTATGACAGAAAATCCTAACCTACTACTTACACCATCTATCTGACAGTTGCAGTGTTATAGAAATTGGTCCAACCGCTTTGGAGATCGAGGAAGAAAGAGACAAAAAATGTTTACCTTTTATAAGTAACGTAGTAAAAATACTTTCATATTCATTTAGTAAAAAGGTATTATTTCGACGAAACAAACAGACATCACAATTTTATTGATTTGTATGTACTTATGTGTGTATAGATGTAGATGTATAAAAATATATAAAAGACTCTCGACATGTGGCAAAAAGTGCAGATATCAATTCCGCGTTCCCGTAATAATGAAATTGGCATATCCATTCAGATTGGAGATATGAATACGTTATGATATATATTATTACATTTAATAACAAACGGTCGTTGAATCAAATGTGCTTACGTCACAACGGTATACGCACCGAATAATAGAGTTCGCTCGAACGTTTAGCGCACCCTCGAAAATTGAAATAAAAAGGTCCATTCGAGATGTAACAGCGATATGATTTGGCAGTTTTTTATTTTATATTTCATTTTTTCGTGTGTTTTTAGCTGTGAGTGCTGTAGAACTACGAACGTGGTAGAGGGTACATCTGTCAAACAAATCAATTTTTACCAACTTTGTCCAAAGAGTACAAAGGTACTCTCTTAGCTCACTGTTTGACAGACACAAAAGTTTTTGTATTGTGTCTGGAGTGCTGGTGGAATTACGTAGTTCATTGACTCAAATACATTATTTAATTTTTTTTTATTTACTCTTTTAAGGGAAAAACTAAAATCCTGCTTGCTGTACCTACAGCAATAATTTTATTAAATAAAAGCCTAGAAACCATGGTATCATTACAATGAGAAGTTTAAATAAATAAAAATCAGTTTAGTTTCGTAAGCCAATGGATAATGCTAATTAATGCATATGGAAAATAATAATTAATATTATTAGTATAAGCCATGTCTAGTCGTGCATATGTCGCTCTAGCGCCCCCATTTTTGTCAGACTAACATAATTACAAGCGAGATTGTTGCAAAGTGACTCGTAATATGAACCCTTCCAAAACATTATTTCTATATCAAAACATTTTGAATTATTCGACAAAATTAACTGTTATTTTTTTACTATGATTGCAAAGTTTTTTATTATATTTATGTTGGTAAGCTGTCACTGTAAACGCTGCACACTAAACTCCCCCATTAGGATAGTGATATCCTGTATCGGGGGTCCGGAAAACATACAAGGACAAATTCACCCAAACCGGAAAAATATGCTTGCATGGTGAATACAAACATATGCTCCGAGCGGGAATGAAACCCGCGACCTGTGGTCGTTTAAGGCAGGTTCGCCACTGAGCCACAACGTCGTCAATTTTGTTTGTCATAAAAGTTTGAAGCTCGAAAACAAAGTCTAGGATAAACTTAACGTCAAATGATTAGTAACGTTATTGTGATTCATTTACTCGTGACAAGATGTAATTTCCGAGGCTATTTTTTGCGACATTATTACTGTTCGTTTTATATAATAACTTTTAATATTAATCTTCCGTCACTACCGAGTTATTGCGTCATCGGAAAGAACTCAAATTATTCGGACATTCGGACGGCATGCCCCAATCGTAAGAATGTGATTAATTAAATAAATGTACAGAACCGGAAAGAAATTCGCCAACCCTTGGCTCAATTTTTTATAACGGACATTCCACGCCATTTTGTTTTCGGGGGTGTAATTGATTCATCGTTAATTTTCTTTCAATTTTCTACAGCCAAGAAAATATATTTAATATTAAAAACGAATTCTTGTTGAAATATTTCATCATGATCACAACATATTTATTTTTGATCGATAGATCTTCTTCTTTTTCTTTTTTTTTTTTTATGTAAGAGGGGGCAAACGGGCAGGAGGCTCACCTGATGTTAAGTGATCACCGCCGCCCATGAACATCTGTAACACCAGAAGGCATGCAGGCGCGTTGCCGACCTTTAAGGAAAGACCGCCGGCGGAAGTTGGTTCCACAGAGTGGTTGTGCGAGGAAGAAAATGTCTTCCTAACATTACTCCCGGTATCTATCCAGGGTCTGATTATAACATGGTCTTATCCGGATTTGACAGGCTACTAGTTCTCACACATAGCGATTGCCATCAGACATCAGCAACCCTAAGAGGAGCCAGCACTTATTGGATAAGAACAAATTGCCTATCAAGATGTAATGATTATCACCACTACACTACACACTCTACAGCCCTCACTAGGATAGTTATATCCTGTGTCGGGTCCGGAAATATTCACAATGACAAGGACAAACGCACCCAGACCGGAAAACGTGTCTGTATGGTCAATACAAACATCTGCTCCGAGCGGGAATCGAACCCGCGACCTGTGGCGTTTAAAGCAGGTTCGCTACCGCTGCGCCACAACGTCGTCATTGATCGTCATCCTGGCCTTTTCGATCGATAGATAAGCGCAGTTAAAAATATAAGGCTATTTATTTAATGAAAAATGATCTTTCAAAGCAAACAGGTAATTGATGGTAATAAAACATTAATATCACATTAAGAATCAACCAACGACAGGATAGAAAGGTTACTTAATCAAAGCGATGAAACATTCGCTCATATTACCAATTAAAATTCCTATACATATGCATTGTTCCGAATCATATATCTCTATTGTCCGCTGAATAGTTTTGTTTCTAGACTACAGTCTATTATGCGATTCTAGTGATCGTTGTGTTGCGTGTAAACATGCGAATAGGTCTAGATGTGTGATTTTCATTGCGTTAAGCTCGATGAAAAACTTGACTTTAATTGCTGTACACTTTGTATTTAGGAATGAGCTAATTCCATTTTGTTTCTTAATTGTTACATATCATAATTCATGTTAACAAGTTTAAATTAGTTATAAGAGGTATTACATTCTTATGTTACTTTTTTTAATTGAGTGATTTAGACGTGAAAAGATTTTTGCACACAATATTTTCACTATTAGTAATGAATTTAAATTGAACTATGGAAGTTTTATTTAAATTAATTAAATGTATTTATAACATGTTTATACAAAAATTCTATTTTTAGTTTTAGTGCTAAACAATTTCTAAAATATTTTACATTCCGACTCATTGCCACCACAGATGACTACTTGCATCTACTACTGATTGCAGGTACACTTTTCGCTTAAAGAATCGGGATTGCGATTCAGCGGGGAAATGCAGGTAGTATTCTTACCACCATTCCCCGTGCACATGATTTGTAAAGTAGCAATTATTAGTAAAAATAGTTAGTATTGACTTAGGTACCCAAAGTTGGTTGTAAATAAAGTGTCCGCGTCTCCGCGTACGAAATTTGCTCACATGTCTCCGCGTACGAAATTTGCTTAGAAAGATTTATTTTCAAGTGTCTAGAAGATATTAATTATTATGTTATTAAGAGTTATCTTAAGAGTTATATGAACGTTTTTTACGTTATCTCAAGGCAATATAATAAAGCAAGTATTTAGTACACACTTGCTCAATGAAGAGCAAACAAGATTAACAGCACATCCTGCTATCCCGGTGGCCTAATCTGCTCTTATCGTTACAGGAAAAATGTATGTACAGGCCTCTATGCTCATTGTTTATTATTAACAAAGGTACCGCGCCCAAAATTTATAGGAACAATTTAAATTACATTTTATCTTCTATCAAAAATGGTAATACAAATTTGTAACATACAGTACGACTATATTGTAAATGATATAAATAATTATTGAATAGTTAATATATAATTGGTCTGTTTTAAAAATCTGTCTTATTGACTTATTAACTACAAGTTTTTGACCGCGGCTTTGCCAGCATGATTTTTAATAAAGCACCTAAATGCTTCTTATACAAACTTTTATCCACTATTTTACCCCTTTCAAGTTTTGTTTTCGCGACAAAACTTGCCTTTAATCGAATTTATGGTTACATCCATATCTATACTAAGACTTATTATAATCGGTTCACTCGTTTAGGCATGAAAGTGTCACAAATAAACAAACTCACTTTAGCATGTATAATTTTATATTTATAGTAATAATATACAAAATAACTGATACGTAATATACAAAAGACCTGACTGACTTATAACGACGCCCAGCCTAAATCCTTGCACCTAGAAAGCTGATTTTTTCGCAGATTTTGTCTTGAAAACATAATCAAGTACTAACAAAGGATTTTTCGAAAGGGGTGAATTGGGGGTTTAAAGTTTGATGTGAGCATGTGAGCAAAGCCGCTAGCAGGAGATAGTCTTATATGAATGTTCAGCATCAGTACATAGATATAAATTTATATATTATAAATCAAGGTCTGAACACATCTCACGTTACAAATTGTGGCTAAGCGGTTCACGATCGGCATAAGCACAGCAAATAAAAATCTTAATAAAATCATTCATTTGTCGCCGCGGTTGTGATTCACTATGCTTTTTTTATGCATTAGGAAATCGGAAAATATGATTTTTTCCTCGTCCATAGTATGAATGATATCATAATAAGACTAATCGGTAACTTGATTTCGTATCGAGCTGGTTTTATAAAGATATTTTCCTGTTGATATTATTTGTTTTAAATATATTTTCAATTCAAGTATTTCCTGACGACGTTGTGGCGCAGCGGTAGCGAACCTGCCTTAAACGCCACAGGTCGCGGGTTCGATTCCCGCTCGGAGCATAATATGTTTGTATTGATCATGCAAGCATATTTTCCGGTCTGGGTGTATTTGTCCTTGTCCTTGTATATGTTTCCGGACCCCGACACAGGATATCACTATCCTAATGGGGGCCGTTGAGTGTGTAGCGTTTGTTTATTTTCATTTCTTATTTATGCGAGAACATTTAAATTGTATAAAAGTTCACAAAAATGGCAAAAAAGTATGTCTGTCCACTGTGGAGCTGATAACTTATAGATATTAGTAGTAATATCAGCGGCATAATTGGGTTATGCAACTTGTGATGAGGGGAAGTAAGAGGGTGTGAGGAAGAAAAGGATGGCACCATCAGTAATTGAATGAAATGCATCCATACTGATACTAATTTTTGCATGTAATAGGATTTAAATACCTGCCTGATTAGCTATCAACGTCCAGTACGATGGAGAAAAACTCGTAAAGTGACTGCACTTGCAATGCTCTCTGGACTCTGGTGATGCAGATGTTAAAGAAAAGTGGTTATCGCTAAACACCAGATAAGCCTCCTACCCGCTTACCCTCTCTGTAACTCCACGTGTATATTCTGGGAGAGGGTAGTCTTCCATCGTCGTGTTTCTTAGGTCTTTGAAAATATTTATTCTCTCCATGAGATAATATTGCTTGCTATTTATCACACTAATAATTATCGAATACATTATACAGATAATTATTTAAACGGGAGTTATTTAAGACGGACTGAAGTTATAAAAGTACCTGACCAAACTTCATATCTAAATAGCAACAAAGCACGTTATGCACATACACTTGTAATGCAGTAGGAAATGCAATTAGCCAGTGCCTTGTCGATGCCTTCACGTCGCTCAAGCATGTAACTCTTATCTCTGTTGCATGCTTTTTCAATATGCAATCCCAACACAATCGTGCCGCTTTATCTGACAATCAGAATTCTCAGGTATTTCTTCATTCCTCAACAGTTCTAATTATTGTTTAGTTTCGTAAGCAGTTTCGTGTCAATCGAACATCAAATACATTGTAACACACACAGTCTCGGTGAATTAGCAACGTTCAAGCATTAGTTAACTAACCTAATACGTGTTGGTTGTAATGGAAACACAATGCGACATGTTTGTTTATTATGGGACCTTAAGCTGTTTAGCATCAAGTACCATAACATACTGGTGAATTATGTGTTTGTCGGAGGCGGTATGGTTGTGGCGCATAGGTAACGAATCTGCACTAAACGCCACAGGTCGTGGTTTCGATTCCCGTTCGTAGTGGGAGTTTGTATTATACATAATATTGTCTGGGTGTGTTTGTTCTTGTCCTTGTGTGTGTTTCAGGACCCAGGATGTCAGTATTCTAATAGAGGCCGTTGAGTGTGTTTTCATTTATTATTATTTATTATATGTTCGTAAGCCTTGGCGCCGTTGTGTATATTGTTACGTGATTTTTTATCATGTAGATAGCTCGCCTCGTTTCATACGGATTGCTCGGACGTTTCGCTCGTGCTAATTAATAATTTTCCCTGATCGACTGGGTGTTTCAAATAGTAAATTAACTGCGTTATTATCTTTTACTTTTAACTTTCTGGATTTCAGATAAGAATATAATTTTCAATAGTAATAATAATTTAAAACCTTCACAGTCCACATTAAGGATCTAAAAATTCTTGCTATCGCTATACCAAAGCAGCGATAACTTACATTTTCCGGAATTATACAAAGTAGTTTCCCACCCCTGTTTTGTATTTTGATGTCTTACTATCGTCCGAATGATGTATGCCCACCGGAACTGAGAACGGTGGAATTATGATATATGAATATGAGATTGGGCAATTTGTAACATCGTACCGAAACACTGACTTATTTTACTAGCGGTTCATCTTGAACCAGGCTGTTTACCGTTTTTAGGACCTTATCGTATTTTATCACTTACAATAATATCTCGAAAATCGACTGTTGTGGCGTGCTGCTTTCAGCATAAGCAAACCCTGGTGAGATACCGGGAATAATGTTAAGAAGAAGAAGAAAAATAATATCTTTAAAATTTAGTTTAATTATACACGTAAGTTGTAGTACAAATCAGTAGCAATATAGGCTTGCTGATTTGATCCGGCCCGGCCGGATTAGTACCCTCACACTGACTATTGACATGAAGCTCTAGTGTTTATACTGTTTCGTTTCGTTTTAAGAATTGTATTGATACACATATAATGTGACTCTATAAGTCACACGCGCACACATATATAGGTATATTATTACTAGTGGCCCGCTCCGGCTTCGCACGGGTATAAAATATATAGCCTATGTCATTAACTGAAAAAATGATTAAAATCGATCCAGTCGTTTTGATTTATTCATTACTGCCCGTGGCCTGCACGCGTTAAATGTAATTATTTACGACATCACATTAGAAACCTCAATTTTTATTCTCCACTATTTTTATACATATAAACCTTCCTCTTCAATCACTCTATCTATTAAAAAAAACCGCATCAAAATCCGTTGCGTAGTTTTAAAGATTTAAGCATACATAGGGACAGAGAAAGCGACTTTGTTTTATACTATGTAGTGATGTTCCCACCTGGTGACGCTGTCCTGACCAGTAGGGTCAACAGCAACACACAATCAGAAAAAAACACATGCACATACAACACAATTAGGCACATACAAATGTGCCTGACTGATTTTTTTACTTCGTTTTCACATAAAAATGTCTCTGGTGTGCTTGAATCCGTTTTCGATTTTAGACATATCAACATTATGGTGTTTACGCCCTTATAAAGAATATTTATATAATGATGATTTTATTTATTATTTATATGTAGCCTTGTGTACAAGGAAACTTGCTACTATCAATATATAAAGCTAACATAACTCTAAAACTAGGCTATAGTTTGCAATCATATTCAATACTAACTCGTTCTAAGCTAAGACAAGATCTTCCTTAAACTGTTCAGACTACCAACTCAATACTATGATGCACTTCGATAAATCCGTTTAAGGGATTTAACACTCTGAGTATACAATAATAAAGCCTAATATCGTCTAATTGTAATAATTCGAGTACAAATTTAATATTGTCGTAGTGAAATAAATCGTGAGCACGCACTCTGTCGATGCCTGCAGCTAATCGCTCCCGTTGTGTTCTGCAGTCTATGCCTCTCTCATTTCAAGACCTAGAGCTTGTCTAATAATAACTAAAGCATAATGTGCATCGAAAAATTAAAAAGTTAATGACTTCTTATTATTTGTGACGTAACTTGTACAAGGTAGGTACAATTATCTTATGATTTCAATGTCACACAGGGACAAAAACACAGGAACCTTGAAATCGAACTACTAAATAATTTATATATTATATAATATAATTATAATTTTAACAGTTATTCTTGTTAGTTATATTGAAATATTTATTTCGACTCTACATAACAAGAATCTGAACTTTTAAATATATATTTTCGATTAACTTATACAGACTGTAAAAGAATCTAATAATAAAATAAAAAAAAAAAAATAAAAATAAAAAAAAAAAAAAAAAAATAATAATAAAAATAAATAAATAGTATAATAATAAAATTTTGATGGGCTTAGAATTATACTTTTTATATCTATATTTTAGTAAAGCACCAAATATATTATAATTACATTGACTTACTTTAATTTTCCATATAGTAATGAAACGAAGTCAGTCACAATACATTCGAATGAAAATAGCGTTCTAAGCTTGCAACATAAACGAATAAATTTAGCGTGTGACTGACTTAGTTTTTTTGAATTTACAAAGGACCACTAGCACTCTTTAAACATTATTTCTATATGGAAGGGCCGGTCCTTTAGTTTTAAGTAAGTCAATGAAGTGTACCTACTTTTTTTTCCGAAAAGAAAAGGTGAAGAACTGAAAATTTCTCCTTTCCGCTTCCAACACATGACAATTTCACCGCACTCTCAATCTAGGAGCCCAAGCCCCATTTTATTTTACATTAATAATAAAGTAATAAATCCATGTACGTAAGTATTCCAAAAAAATGGAACTGATTAATCGTTATTTTTTGTAATTCATCCCTTTAATTAGAGATAGGGAAACATTTTAATCTTAGGATTACAAGTACGGGGTAAGGACTTAAACGATTCAGATATAATATTTCTTTAGGCTGTAATAAATAAGAAACGTAAAGGATTTTCCGCTTGCACCAATAACAAAAGGGGAAAGTGTTAAAGGTATTCACTACATTGAAAGATATGCTTTAATATGAAAAGGTGCTCCTGTCGAAGTGATTTTCTAATTCAAGAAATTGGTGACATTTGACAGTTGAAAAAAAGCATGATAACGTTTTCATATATAAATAACATCAATTGTATGCTTAGTCATACCTCCTCTTAATTTATGTTGTATTCAGTCAATGTATTCATTATTTATCTCTAATAGAATCGAACATTATTATGTACGTGTGATTCATCGAGAAGAACTATTATGAGTGGGAGTTTTATAGTTGTATTAATAAAAATTCATTTTGTTTATACATAATGTAGTAAATGACGTGTCAAAATAATTGTGATAATTTATTACATAGTAAAATTAATTTATTTTATATATTAGAAATATGTTTTTTTAAAAATAATATTAGATAGAAAAGGATATACTATAATATTAAGCCTGTCGTTGTGTACAATCACCTTAATTTGTAACTCGAATCTAAGTAAGAAGTAACGTACAAATTGGGTTGTATCGCGAGTGTCGGAGAATTAAGTGTCTCGGGAGGATAAATCCGCCATTATTTTTCTCGAAAAATGTTTGTAATTGTGTCAAAAGTTTATTTTAGGGGCAGATGTGGATAGGATGAACCTTTTTTAAGGTACTTTTTATAGCTTTATAAAAGAAAAAAATATATATCATTCACAATTGTTTGGAAACAACATCAAAACTTTGTTTTACATATTTAAGGAATCTTATCATAAACACAATACAAATAGTCCTAAGTGTTTTTCTGCCTACAATTATATTTAATTATCATGAACGAATGAATGACTGTACACTCATGTTTAATATTATTAATTTAGCAAATCTTATTTCCGAGGGGTGGAAAATAATTATTTTTCGTTTTAATTGAGAGCTCTGTAATTTCAAGACCCTTGAGATTATTGCCAGTTGCTATATTTCAAATAAGTAACATCATTTTCAATGATCCTTAATGAGTTATTATGAGATTTTATTTTAATAATTGTTTGAGCGAAGAATTCTTACTCCTAGCTTAGATCCTACTTGGAAAACTTGGTATATGTATTTAGGTATATATGTTTGTTTGTTCATCGATAGCTGTTGAGGTCTTGGCCGAAGTTTCGCTATAGGTTATTGGTATATAAAAAAAATCTCGATACCTCCTTCCTGACGATCTCAACATTTTTATGTAATATAGTCATTTCTAACGGTTTAAACAGTATATGTAAAATATATCTACTTTTTGATCTCACTATATGTACTTTTAATTTCATTCAATGACTTTACATGCAATAACTTTGCATGAACTTTAGTTACTAGTACTAATTTACGGGAATAAAAAAGATCAAAATGTTTACATAGATACAATCTACTTCGGATTTATACATGTAATTCAGATTTCAGCCACTAAAATAATTAAATAAGCTTAAATAGGATACAAGACCCCTACATCCCGGCATATCAGCTTCAATTGGACGTGTAGCCTAGAACATATCAATCTAATTTTATGACCTGTCAAACTTAATTTATTTGTTACGATGGGTCCTGTCATTTACACTTACAATTTGACGTTAGAAATAAAAAAAATGGAGTCGTAATTAAAGCTAAACATAGGATAAAATATTATGTATATTTATAATTAAATTAAATTCGGATTTCGATAACTACGTAGGTAAGTTTTATTCATAATTTACTAAAATCTGCAAAAAGGGTGAACTTATTTTGGAAAGCGTTTTGACGAAGATATAACCTTTATAAATATTAAAAGAATTTTTATATTGTCGACAATTTCTAATTGGAAATTGTTTAGAATTAGATTAATATTAAGAGTGTATATTACTATTTAAATTAAACAAATTTTATTGTTTAAAAGTTGATATTTAGAAGGAATATAAATAAAATAGTAGTCAATTTATTTACAAGACATTCGTTACGGTTTGGGCGGATACTTGGTTCGATGATGAATTGTATGCGGTCGGTCATTATATTTTGTATCTATTGTTATTGCAAACGAAATTGCATCTTATTACTTTCGATTTAAGCTTTAAAATTAACATTTGCATTCGTAGTAGCATCTTAAAGATGGATGTATTGATGGAATTTTAATTTGAACTTTATGGCTTTGTTCTAAAAATCATTTTATCGTGTATGGCAATCATCTTTCAACTATGAGATTCGAATGACATTGCGGATTGACAAATGAATACCAGACACAAATCAACAGTTAATTTGTATGTTAATGGTAAAACAAATTATTATTTATCCTTGTGCAGCTTCATTTTGAGAACAAACGTTTAGAAAAAATTATATAGAAGAGGTAGAATTAATACAGTTAATACTTATAATAAGACATTGTATTGAATATAAAAGAAAATAAATGCTAAATTGCACTTATTTAGTGGGTCGCTGCGATCAATCATGGCGGCCAAGTCATCAGCCGGTTCAAATGTCAAACGAACCTAGGGTGGCTATAAAAAAGAAAATCGAGTTGCCATTATTAAAAAAGTGACTGTGACTTTATTTCCATTGTCGATTGCCGATTCAGGATTATTAACTGACTTGCATTATTTTTTGTGTTCTAATATTGATAGATTGGTTTTTTTCGAGTACGTTTCTTTTTGAATTTATTACGTGTATGCTCTGCTATCCGAGCCGTAAGTGCCGTCGATTATAATATCGATGAGAAAAGAGCTAACCAACGAAATAACATAAAACGATAGTCATCGGGGGCCGCGGTTTACACGCGAAGTGCTTTGTTTGAATTGCAATACTTAACCTGGCAAGATATATTTATTGTTCTTTTTTGTTCCGCTTAAATGAATTGATTTCAAAGTCATGACATCTTATTTAACTAGAATGTGTTATTGTACCCAGTGATATTAAAACTATTTCAATTTAAGACCGTGGCTAATCAATACGATCATAAATAAAACTGCAAATTGAAGATAGATATAACTACACTAATAATAATTATATATTATGAAACTATATATATTTTTTAGCTACAAATAGTGATTTGATAAACATATTACGATATTGAATGTAGATTGAATTTATTAGGAATGAAATTTATGGAATTGGATTCAATTTAACCAAATTGACTTCCTTTAATTTTACGATTTCGTTTGCGTGATCTCGTCCGGTAATAATCTAATAAATTCGTCCATTGGGATAGGGCAGCACAATACCGTAATGACTCAATATTAATCGGTCAATTTATTAATATACTTTTGTTTCCCTTTTTATTGGAAATCATCTACTTAACATGTAGATGGAATTACTTAATTGATTGAACATACAACTTTGGAGGCTTGTTTTAGGACTGTGGTTTTCTTGACAGCACTATCAATGATTTTGTTAAATAAAATAACTTTACATCCTTAGATTGAATTGTAATTATAATATTCTGATCTTTATAATGAAATCTTCTGATATTAATTTTGATGTATGTTTTTTTTTGTGTACAAAATGTTTAGGGACAAGATATAATTAATAAAATATAATTCGAATGGCAGAGTACAAACGCGACGAGATCGCGTGCAAGCGCACAATATCATCGGAGTCAAGCCGTTCCACGCTACCCTATATTTTAACAACTGTCCTAATACATCTTGCAATGTTGTTTTTAACTGTTTTTGCCACATTTATTGTTAGCTCATTTTTTTATTGTTTACTTTTAATTTTTGTATTTCTTTTTTGTTGCCTCTTTTTATGTATAAACTCTTCTACGGTTCATTGATCACAAAATTATTTCTAAAAAAGATAGAGTTACAGTGTTTTGTTTCATCCGTAAAAATGTGGTCTGATTTGACAGTTGTTATACTAATCCTAGTCGGATGGAGTAAAATGACATTTAGAGTGCTGCCACTTTTTATTAAAAGATAAATAGTGCACAAACGTAATTAATCGAACAATATTCATTTTAGTTCAATTTAATTAATTTTTTTTAAATATACAATTATTATTTATTTAATATTCATGCCTGATTTGTAGTCTCAGTAAGCGATATATGATAAATTGCATATTTTGAAGTTAAATTTTTCTTCGTCTTGATTATAAAACTTGTAATTATAATATAAATTATTAGCGTCCATTATTCATACATGCTACTTTAAATAAATAGCGGAAGAACTTTTCTTATTATTTTAAGAATATATACTTACTATTCTATAAACATTTTCGTTCTTTTCAATGATAATCCTAAGCATGATTATTTTCTAACATTTCGCATATGGTATCATTATTTTATAAAGTGACACTTCGATGTGTCATTTTACTCCGTCTAACTAAAAATACTAGTACCTACCTAAACATGATTATTATTATTTTTAGTTAAGTTATGTAAGCTAAGATGCATGTAAATTTATCTGTGTAAATCGAATCGAAAATTTTCATTTGTAATATTCAACGAATTGGATGGCTTTTTTTCTTCATTTCAGGTGCCTGTCAATGAAAGCGCCAGACAGGTATGTCGCTAAGTCACTCGCGCGTTCGGTTTCGTTCGACCGGATTCGGTTACGTTCGGAAACGTTCGGGCGGGCTCGGCCACTAGACTGGTCGGCCGCAGGGCAAAGGGTTAGCTTGGAAGACCACACGATGAAACTACACACCCGGGTCGCAGGATTTTTAAGCACAGTATTATTTTTCATCAAAATTGCTTATCAATGTGTGTTCTTTTAAATGTTTTTAATTTTTTTAATTTTTTTTTATTTTGGCAATTCCATATATAGTTAAGATTTAAATTTGTCATCTGTCATTGACATTTGAATTTGAATATTTTTTTAATTGCTTGATTGGCCATTATCTTCTTGTAAAATCGATTGCACATGTTCGGTGGTGTGTTTTATTTTACTGTATCAATGTATCGAAAATTGTGGGTGATTGTTAGTTGTCGTTGTTTTGCTTCCAGGTTACACCCTTTATTATATTAATAAAATCCTATATAAATCACAGATAAATTTACAAATCTTTTCCGTAGCGTAGTTTATGTGTATTGAATGCATTTATTTATATTTAGTTTTATAAGCATGAATATATTATTATTTTAATTGTTGTGTGACCTATGAGCTTGGTAAGTACAAAAAAATGTAATAACAATAGTAAAATCCATTCGGATTTTAGTAAACGCATGAGCAGTAACGAGAGTCCAAATTGATCCCATGACAAATTCGTGATCATCATCATCATCTAATCGTAAAGGATTTAACGCCTCCGTTGGCACGCTTCTTTTGTTGGCATCATAATGGCGGCCATTAACATGTTTGATAAAACGTTGGCCGCACAAAAAGAGACCGCTCAGCTACTGTGGGCATCCCGCTGAGACACCTCATTGAGGAATGACGCCGTGCTGTGCTACTTATAAAATAATACAAAGACGAATTCCGTTCTCTGTCATGTTTTAGCAGCCTTGAATTCGCATACCATACGTGTCATACTATTTCCAATGATTACATTGTGTACGCATATACATCTGCTACTTAATGCAAAGTTTGTAATTTTAAAATATTGAAAAATATACCTTATCTTATTGGTACAATAAGGTACATTATCAAAAAAGCGATTATAGTAATTGACATTTAAAAAAATGCGTGAAGTATCTATATCACAAGCCCACCATTAGCTCAATCTACGTGCTTTGACCTTTACAAAAGTCTTCCAAGATTTTAAATACTATATGAAAAGTAACAAAAATGATACTAAACGACGCGACGGGTACAACAATAGCCCAAGGGGGTCAGGATCGAACCCTCGACTGTTGCGTACGTAAGCAAAGTCGGCCCTTTTGACGTTGACCTATTGAGACCAAATTATTAATATTCCAACGAAGTTAAAAAAAGTCATCGCGCTACCTACACAAAATAGTTTAGAAATGTAACATTGCTATAATCCCCTGACTTGCCGCCCATACGAAGAGGATTCGAGATAATATTTATAATAATGATTATGATTTAACTAATGGACTCAAAATCGAAGCAGATCTATGTCATTCTACATCGCTTCCGAATCCCGAAACTTAATTCCAAAATAAGATAAAAGACTGAGTGTTTTTTTTATTCTCATCAACTGATATTGGACTTAACTAAAGGAGCATTAATACTAATGAAACGGACAAATATGTACCATTGTACTTATAGATAAAAATGACATTTCTGTTTTTGACATTGAAATAACTGCTTTTTAGAAACTTCTAGTGTTCTGTACCAAAAAGGTACTCTATTACTATGCCTCTGTCTGTCTGTCAGCGGGCCTTATCTCACGAACCGTGAATTTAGAGAAATTAAATTTTCATATAATATATACTTCTATTGCCGCTACAACAAGAAAGTAAAATTTAAAATTAAAGGAGGTCTCATACAAGAAAATTTATGTTTTTATTGTAGGGTACCTTTAAGTGCGTCTCCGACTGAGTAAAAATTAAAAACCAATTTTTGAAGTACGCGTAAACACGAATAAAGCCGCGCGATAATGTCAGTAAAGATTTTTTCGGTAAATATAAAAAAACTGCAGTTTAAAGTAACATAATTACAAATATTCGTAAAATGAGTACGATGTTTAAAAGAATATATTATTGTTACAATTTTAAAAGCTCTACCGAAAAGGTTTTTTAAACAAAACAAACAGAAATCGCAACAAAGGATCAGTTTACATTCTGACGCCTTTTATATTAACAAAGGACGAATTAAAATAAACACTAAATCGTTAACCCTTTGACCGTCGTCGGCGGGTAATTTTCACTTTGGAAAACGGAATCGAAATCAGTTCGCCAAAGGGTTAAGGCGACGTCCATAACCGGTAACAATACCGGTTTTATTTTAACACTATAAACTTCCAGAGATAGAACTGAATGTCTTGTGTTATCATTTATGAATACATTAATTATATTTAAAAATAACGAAAATATTTCAATCGCATCTACATATTATTCTTATCTTAAGTTTATAAAAAGCATTGTGTCACATCGATCAAAAATTAAAAAAGATGTGTGACATACGAATGAGATAATCTATAATAATTCTATAACTAAATTATGAACTTATATAGGAAATATTGAAATGGTGGAAATGTGACTTAATAACCAGAACTTGGGGTTTACCATGAATTTTAACTGCATTGCGATGATTTTATAAGGACGTATATTACGTATGTCATGGTATAAAATTGCCACGAAAGTAGTTTAGTTCGTAATTGGAATCGCAATAAAAATGTATGGTAGATTCATTCATTCATTTTATCGAAATCCGTTCAGTGGTTTTTGCGCGATTCAGTAACAAACACCCAAACTATCACATTTATTTTATTAATAGGATTAAAGCCTACTCTTTCCAGCACAAATGGGCCGGCTCGACCGGGAAATAACTACCCTCTCACAAAAAAACGGCGTATCAGTAGGTATGGTTGCGTTTCGTGCGATAAGTGAGAGCGCCGAAAGCCCAATCTTCCACCCCTCTGTTTCCTTACTTTTTTTTTTTTTAATATTTTTTTTATGTCACAAGTTGGCAAACAAGCATACATCCCACCTGATGGTAAGTGGTTGCCGTAGCCTATGAGCGATTGCAGCACCATTAGTAGGTGCCACTCACGCGTTGCCAACCTCGAGATATTGGTTCTTAAATCTCGTCTGCCCAGTAATTTCACTAGCGTACAGTGCCTTCAAACCGGAACACAGTAATGCCTAAGCACTACTATTTGGCGGCAGAATATTTGACACTGCGGTGGTACCTACCTAGCCAGCCTCTTGCAACAAAAGACATCCTTCCTTTTCATCCTTCCTTCTGATTCCTTCTATCCCTTGTGTTGGTAACGCGTATGTGATACTTCTTGTTCATAGGTTGTGGTGATTGCTTAACATCACCGTACCGTATGTTTACCAAACGTCATGAACAAAAAAAAATTACCATATCCAAATAATATTGATAGATCTTTGACGAGCAAAGAACAGTTAGTTGATGAATAAAACGAATCGTTACATGAATCAATCATAATCATAATTTACATGCGCATCGTTCTTGTGTTTAATGAGGCCTCTTGCGAATTATGTCATGAATGGCCGGTGCATTGGTTGCCAGTAACCGCACTCACCCAGTTGCGCGCGGAGGCGTGAGATACTTTCCCTCTCATCAATACTTGCGCGAACCATTTCTGACCCACACATGTTCCGAGCCAAGTCACTCAAAAGAGGGTGGTTATCCGAGTAAAGAAAACGCGATGAAACGTATTGCTTAAATACCCTTTGTAATAGACATAAACATTGTTCATTACTAAACTCAACTGGTCAACATAACTTTTGGATCGTCAAAAGTGGATTCTGCAGACAAGAACTTTCAAGAAATTCCACAATTACTCTTTTTAAAACGGAACTAAAAGTAAAAACCTAATTCAACGACGTTGTGGCTCAGCGGTAACGTAGCCTTAAGCTCAGGTCGCGGTTTTGATTCCCGCTCGGAACATGTTTGTATTGACCATACAGGCATGAGTCTGTCTGGGCATGATAGTCCATGTCAATGTGTGTTTCTGAATCCCCGATACAGGATATAACTATCCTAATGGGGGTCGTTGAGTGTGTAGCGCTTATTTATTTATTACGTACTAGCGGCCCGCTCCGGCTTCGCACGTGTATAAAATATATAGACTATATCATTCACTGAAAAAATTATTGAAATCGATTCATTCAGTAGTTTTGATTTATTCATTACTGCCCGTGGCCTGCACGATAGTTTACGACATCACATTAGAAACCTCAAAAATAACAGTATTTTTCCACTATTTAATGGATATTATTATACATATGAACCTTCCTCTTCAATCACTCTATCTATTAAAAAAACCGCATCAAAATCCGTTGCGTAGTTTTTAAAATGTAAGCATACATAGGGATATAGGGACAAAGAAAGCGACTTTGTTTTATACTATGTAGTGATTGTAGCTATCATTACAAAGTAATACAAACAAATTCAATCACGAATGTTTCGTAACGTTTTAGTTCATAATTACTGTAGAATGTATTAATTGGAAATGTAATTGTAATATGTATTTATTGAGTACTCTCATGTATAAAACTGTTTTTTATTCAGTAACGGTTTTTAGCAATAAAAAATATCAATT
Source organism: Hestina assimilis (assembly GCA_023373885.1). Taxonomy (NCBI): domain Eukaryota; kingdom Metazoa; phylum Arthropoda; class Insecta; order Lepidoptera; family Nymphalidae; genus Hestina; species Hestina assimilis. The sequence goes on along the minus strand of CM041747.1, from coordinate 6,799,156 downwards.
AACTTGTGACGTAACGGTGTAACAGATAAATAAAATCGATCCAACGTTCAGCGAATAAATATTTCAAAGCGTCTAAGACAAATGAATCTATAAAATTAATTGGACAAGTAATCGAAAACTCAGAAAGAATTTCTTCATCTCTTGCTTTAGGGGAGAGGAAACAAATGAAGGGCGGACATTGAATAATTCGATTTCCTTATTTGCACCAATCAATATCTTATAAGGGAATTTGATATCATAAACCGAGACATTTGGCTACAGATATTGTTTATATTTGAAGTCTTTTTCGAAACTTTTTTTAAGCATCGCGTAAAAAAATCTAAGATCAGATTAAATTATACATATTTTGTAGCCTTGACCTCGCTCCGCTCGCGTCGTGTATAATTTTTTTACTGCACGGAACCCTTATTCTTTTTATAGAATAAAAGTACCTCAAATTACTCGTTTTAACATTTGCAATGTGCCAATGAACGTCCTGTTAAAATCGGGTCAACCGTTTCAGAGATTAGCCGGAACAAACAGACAGACAGACAAAAATTTTAAAAATAGTTTTTTATGTAAGTACCGTATATAATATGTGATTTCATATGCGTTATGTGAAAACCTGTTAGTTTGGAATTACAAACAAACACTTAAATTTTATTCATTTGTGTAAATATATATAATATATTGAATAGCAAAGACCTCAAAAATTTCTTTTTTATTAATACTAATAAATTTAAAACAAAATCCTTGTTACGTAAGTTGTTTTTTCTTTAGCTTCCGAACAGTTTTGCAAACTCAGGTGTAACATTGTAATAACTTTTAAATTATCTCTTCAAAACAGTTAAAGGGTATCGCTTGAAGCAGCAGGGTGGTGGCGCGCGTCGGTTGCAGACGGCATATTAGTTGATATAATTGCATTTGCTACCGACCTCGCTGACGTTTCCTGTAGAGTGTCTACAGCTCGATCTTATAGACAATTGAGTTAACAACATAAATCACCCTCGGTATAAATTGCTGTTGATGAGAATATTTCTTGATTGACATCTTGAAATACTTCAAACGCCGTCCGCAAGAAGCGTCAAATAAATATTTTGACTTCAATTCGCTAAAAAGTATTTCATAGCAACGAATGTAATAAGTAGATAGCTGTATTTGATTAATTAAGTAAGATGCTTGGCTAAAAATAAGCTCATATTAAATTTTGTGCGTAATTCGGTTTGGTACTTATTTAATTCCGGATATAAAATTTCTGTGATTGAGCCCCAGCGGGAGGGGCTGAGGGGCGTGAATTCCAACAAAATTAGCACCAGGGGTCGAAATAAAAAAGCGAAGGAAAAATTTAATGAACAGGAAAATGCTCCTTTTTGCAGCTATTCCATCTATTTATCTACATCGGGATGCCCATTACCTTGCTAAGAGAAAAGTTTACATTTTTAATTTAATGATTCCACTTTGTGGAAGTTGGGCGGGTTTCAGCGAAATCTTAATTTGGGGATTTCTGAGGCGTCTCGTTTTGTAAATATTATTCCTTTAATAAGACCTCACGTTGAGGGGTGCTGCTGAAGTCCGTGATTACGATTCTCTTTACGAGCTTCATTTTGGACCTCGTCATTTTGATTGGCGCTAATGAAATTTTTTCTTACTCCACGACATTTTCTTGTTCTTGACAGAATAATTTTAAGGAAGTCATACCGTTCGAGATATGTCATAAACACACCCTCTAAACATTCAATGAAGGTAATTTCACTACAGCTGAGCCTATGTTACTGTCATCTTCATTTAAATTTTCACTTTTGCTAATGCAATTTCTTATTTTATCTCTTGTGAAGTGCTTGTCCCATCTGTATCAAAATTTCTAAATCGTTTCGTCCCAGCTGCGTCTGTATGGGCGATGACATTTCGCTTTTAGCGGCTGTTTTAAAATTGAATATTTGATGGCGCATTCCCTTATGACGAATCCGCGGTAAGTGGTAAAGGCCAATTCCGTGGAAGATAATTTTTTGAACAGGCTTTTAACGGGATAAACCATTACTATATTTTTTTTTTATTTATTACTGAAATATTGTAATAAATAACGTTAAGAAAAAACTTTGTCACTTGTTAATTCACGGGGTTCTTTTAATTTATTGATGCTTATTCAATACATATATTTTATCTGTTATCAAACAACTGTATTGCGCTCAAAAGTTCCCATTATAAACGCAAATGGTTCCAGCTTAGTACATTTCTAATTACACAGATAAGCGACTACAATAACGGTTCTTTTATCACGTTCATACGTTTGGAATCTAATTGGAATTTTGCATGTTGATATGTGGAACTCTTTATTAGTCGATATTATGTTTGCTTTATGATATTGATGTTTGTAATTCAAATCGAGCTGTCCAACAAGCTAAATATCGATTATACTGACATGTATCGATGGACTTTCATGTTATGTTTCAATTAAAGAGAATAGATATTAATAGTATCCAAACTTAACAGCTAAAACACACCTGCCATCATTCTAACATAATATGAGCTAAATTGGAATTTTTGATATAAAATTGATTATTGGACTAGTGGTCTGAACCAATTTGTCAAAATTAGATCTATATTAATTCATCAGCAGCAAATTTGCATTTAAACGTTTGTGTCAGAAAGTTAATTTAGGAAATTACATTTATCCTAATAGAAAATTATAGTTGGAGTTTTTTAAAGTATATTAAAGTTTTTTGTATAAGGGTCGACGGGGTTGGTTTTTTTTTACTAAAACATCTGTTGTGTACATCATATGAGTTTTTGTTATTTTAAAAGGAGACATGATGGATCAGTTTCAACACGTATACGTCGGTCCCTTTGTTGCTTGGTTTATGGCTTTGTAATGCGTTTCTTTGTTTGTTCAATACGTGTTGCAGTAGCTTCCAAAGTTTTGAAAACTTAACTTTCCTAACATTTTAGTTTTCATAAGGGTTACGTAATTTATATTTGAAATAATACATATAAATATTAAAATTACACATTAAATTTGAATTAATAAAATGTTATTAATTCAAATTTAATGTCACATTCATCAAACTAAAGATACTAAAACATTTTTATTATTTGTGCACTGTTAAAAACAAAAAAAATAAATAAACGCTGCACACTCAACGGCCCCCATTAGGATAGTAATATCCTGTGTCGGGGGTCCGGAAACATTCACAATGACAAGGACAAATACACCCAGACCGGAAAATATGCTTGCATGGTCAAATATGGTCAATACAAACATATTATGCTCCGAGCGGGAATCGAACCCGCGACCTGTGGCATTTAAGGCAGGTTCGCTACCGCTGCGCCACAACGTCGTCACCTAAACCACATATTTTTCAGTTTTTATTTGACAAATTTTTATGAACTGAAGTATTTTATTGTAATCATAGTATTAAAAAACTTAATCCAGATTAAGTGACAAAAGATTTTGGTGTTACATGCAAGAGCGATATTGCATAAACGAAATGATAGGCCGGAGGTGCACTATGAATGTCGTTAGTGAAAACTTTTGTGCGAGTGTGGGAGTGTTCAAAGGTTTTAAGAGCTTGTTCTTTAAAAGTCACTGTTGCGTGTTCCATAAATAGGATTTTGTGCAGATTGCCGGTATCCGTAAAGATTACTTATCTCATAAGAGGTCTGTTTGTCGTCGATTTCTTTCAAATGCTATTAAAGAGACACATGTTTTACGAGTGCAGTTTCAGCCGGAGATACGACCTTATTCAAAGTTCATATAAATTACACAAAACATTTTAAATAACTCTTGAATTATTACCAATAACTAACATTACAAATGAAATATAATTCATAGTAATTTCGTGCTATGTTTATAAAAAAATATTGAAGGTAATATTAATCTAAGTTTGTGTGACTGTTGGTACTTTTCAAGATTAAGCCATTATATCAATTTTGTTAAAATTTATCGGGGAGGCAATCATAGCACGAAATATTCTACTTTTCACTTAAAAAGATGCTAACTTATTAACGAAAGGGGTATTTTTTTCCAAACAAACTTACAAACGATAATTTATAAATATAAAATTAATCGTTTTTAAAAAATGTGTCGATAGAACGTAGAAAGACAGAGAACGGATACATTAAATATGTGAATTATTTACAACGAGATAATTACAAGATCTCAATTTATTGCGAGAGTATTTTTTTTAGAAGACTCACTGATTGATGATGAGCTGATAACTATAGTGTGATTGAGTAATTTGTGTTGGCATGTTTCTTTGACGTATATGAATTTAAATTTATTTTTTATCTAGCACCTCTTAAGACTTTCTCTAAGCATCACGACATACTATTGATCATTGCTTGGTTATTATAACTACTCGTAATGTTGAGTCGTGACTCAAAGCTGGCGCTGTGTAAATTTTCTATAGCACCATATAAACGTTCATATTTATACGAATTGAATTGTATATAGATGAGTGTTTTCTAAGTAATTTATTTGGCGTAAAGAATAAAACCTATCTGTTTTTGGGGATGTTGTTGATGTGTAGCAAAATTAATATTGTTGCGTTTCCTTTTAATGAGAAGGAGCACCGGAGGCCCAAGTTCCCACACCGTCTGTCCGCTTTAGTTTTTATGTAATCAATAATCATAGGATCCGCAAAATGTATGTGATACTATAGTTTGCAGGGTCCACTAGTTGCTATGATATCTTACTATCAGACGAGGCAAGCTTGAAATATTTTTGATATATATAGTGTTATAAAAAAATTAAAGAGCAAGTTGTTATAAAAAAATTAACTTTGCCAAAATTAAATTGTAAAGTCAAGTCTTAGGCTAGGAGTGTGTGCGACAATAAGCCAAGGGGTTGGGATCGAATCTGTAGCTCTCGCGTTATCAGATGCCCCGCGGCCCTTCTACCGTTGAGCTATTGAGCTTTTGCATAACAATAAATCATTTGAACCGAAATCCATCAAACTAATTTAATTCAAAGTGTATCAATTTCCTTTTTGCAAATAAAATAATAAAGACACATTTATAGTGGTAACAGAAAGGCGAAAGTGTACGTACTGCAATGGGGTATAAAAAAGCGAACGCGACTTTTGATTGATCACCAAGTCGAAATTTCGAAGCAGTTTTTTGTGTGAAATTAAAAACACGGAGTGGGCATGCGTTGGATTAAAGAGGAATTTCAGACGACCAATGAGTATGGATTGGGGCCTTTGTTGCCGAAAACAAATTTAGAAATTAATTTATTTTTATAAGACGCGAATTCGAACATCGATTTCGCATTACTGAATAATAGAAGTGCTCTTTATGGATCGAATTTCTCGACGTTGATCCTATAATATTTTTAACGAAGTTCGAGTGATACTGTTTGAAGACTTTAACATGAAAGTCCCAATGCATTAATGTTTAAATACTAATTACAGACAAAGAACATTTACAGCCACAGACAAACAATCAAAATATTTGTAACACAAGTCGTGCTTACGGCTTTATTTACCTAAAAATAAAATTACTAAATATACAAGTCATAATACAGTCCATTATGATATACCTTCTCTTTAAAAGAAAAAGTTTTAGATATGTTCGTTTTGAAGTTGAAGAGATTTAAAATTTGCAAAAGTTGCTTTTTAATATTAAAAGATACAATGTTTCATATTAGTGTTTCATAGTAGTGAAAATATATATTTTTTGTATTAATTACCTTATTTATACAATTCAGAAACATTACATTTCCATTCAGCCTTAGGTATGTTCTTCTTATGAATATTAAAATAAATGCTGCGAGACTCATTACAATTTATTTAACCAAATACAGATTATATTTTTGGTTAGTATAACATTGTGGGAATGGTTAGGGAGAACCGTGTAACACTCAATATCGCTGAGGTGAAATGTAATAGTAGTAGCTGTTTTGAGGTTTATGAACGATCAAAATTGCAGGAGCACGTGTATAAAATACACTTTGCAAAGTAGATTTAAATTTTAATACAAAGCTTTCAGTCGAGGGTCGTAAGTAATGTCTTGGCGTTGGAAATGGGTGGAAGTGCTTCCTAGCACGAATTCTTTAAGTGTTCCTATAAGTGAAGTTGGCAACTCATACTTTTTAGGTTACTTCAGATTTTTTTTAAATAATTTAATACTTTAAATGTTTTATATCAGAAATAAATAAGCACTAGCATTCTTATAGTAATATAGTGTGGAAATTTGTATCGTATTAAACTACTAGACGTACGATGTTTCCGTGGTGAGGTTTCACAGCGAGCGCTTAGGATATCCACGCTAAGTTCACGGATCCCGAGTCTCAGGTGTCGACTGCGGCCGATTTCACAAGACAATGCTTAATAATTTCATTTCACCATTATGGCGGCCATCTTTGCGAGTCGCACAGTTAGAGGGCATCGACGCACCCCTCCGCGGTAATTTGCATTGTAACTCGGACCACGTAGAAGGCCCTAACTGCTATACCACCACCTTCTAACTCTTGAATATATAATTTTGTTGCTTTTATTAACAGCGACTTTGCGTGGGAATTGACGATAGCCTTCTGCGTTGACTGTTTATTGTGGACGATAACTTCGCTAGATTTATTTTATAGTTCAGCTAGACTTTGTCCGCAAGGGTTGGAATTTTTTTACGGACGCATTTATACTGCCAATAAAGAGGCTCGATGCATGTGCCCATTAAAATATTTGTTGGATTTATTTGTTGTGCTTGTTTTGCTGAAATGTTTATTGGATACCATTACATTGTTGCTCAAATTAAGTAGTAAAATATGTTATCATATGCTTTTTGTTTTTTGCCTCTCGTTTTAATGACATATGGATGTTTCGTAGAATATTTATTACTTATTCCTAAATTAAATACGTTCTAAGTAATTAATTAGAATTTTATTGCCTTCGTGTAAGGGTATTTATATTCATCGTAAAATTAGTCTCTCTAAGAGTTCTATTAGCATACAAAGTAAGATTTAATTAAATATTAGCGTACATATTAAGAGATGGAAATAAACATTAAATCGAAATTCATAATTTATATTTATTAATATCTAATCTTAATGTGATATAATTAACCTTTAGAGAAATCATAACTAAACTGAGTTTGTAGAAAATAAAATGAGCAAAAAATATTTTCTTGTTTTTATTACAATATTTTATTATTTGTCGACGTTGTAACGTGGCAGTAGCCTGCTTTAAGCGCCGAAGGTTGCGGGTTCGATTTCCGCTCGGAGAGGATGTTTGTATTAACCTTACAGTCATGTGTTCCGTGTTACAGATATATATCGGTTTTAATTACAGTTCTACCTTTTTTGATACTTAGTAGACTTTCCAACTGTGGCTTTTACAATAAAAATTAAACAATAAAAATCTATTATTAAGTAGCTTAAAATATAATATAAAAAAAAAATATTTAATAATTTTTATTATTTCCCTGTATTTATTTTTTTGTCTACAGTACACGCTTGTGTGAGCATGGATAGCAGTATAATGCGAATGAGAGGACGCGATTATTTTAGATTTGCTTCTTTATTGATAGGAGATATATAATTATGTCATTAATAGCTCTACCCGTAGGTCAGAGCTTAGTACATAAAACCATAATATTAATAACTAGCTATGCTTGCGGTTTTGCTCATGAAGTGTACAGATTTTTCCTAAATAAAAGGCAAAGTAAAATGAGCTTCTTTTAAAGTCACTGGTATACCTGGTAAAAAAAACAACAGACAGACAGCCAAAACTTTCAATTTTTTTTAAGCATGTTATATTATATAATATAGATATATATGTGTTCCTTCATATGCATGGAGAAAGTATTTAATTGACATTACAAATACATATTTAAATTTTATTTAGATGCAGGTAATACATAAAAATACGATTTTATGTATAAAAAACATTCATTACAAAATACAAAAAAACATTTCTATGATTAGCTCTTACTTTTTTGCCTGTTTCGATCATTCAACTGGAAAATTTTCTATTATAAATAATAAACGACCATACAATAAACAAATATCTCTATGATTTTATAAAGGGAGAATTGCTTTAACAATGTATTTATACTGAAAGTTTTAACATTGTTAGAAGGCAAACGACATTTGTCGATGACTGTACGGGTCTTAACGGCACAGTAATAGGTGCAATCGTAACCGCTCCCCATTCCCGGTGTTAATGTAAAAGTTGTCGGGGGCAAGACGGTTATAGACTTGTAAAGTTTGTTTTCGTTCTATTAATTAATGTGTTTGCATGTCCCCGCTTAAGATTTTATAACTTTCCGTATCTTGAGAACCCTTTACGTTCAATTATTATAATAATTATATTTTGTTGTTGTTATTAAATGAATTATTTTCTCCTTTAATTGGTCGTTTACAGTAACTTTTAGAATCGAAATAATTGTCGTTGTAATTGATATCATTAATGATGCCTTATAATAAAATAAGATGGAAGCTTTTTAGTCAATCTGATTCTATAGTTAAATACAAATTGTGAAATTGTTATTTACGCAACAAAAACATTTACGAAAAAATGACTAAATTAAAAAAATAACTAAAACTGCTGTCCAAAATAAATTAGTATTATTGATTCTGTGATAAGGTTTTGTTAAGAAATATTATGGAAGCTTTTTAAATAATTTTGATTCTTTAGTTAACTACTAATTGTTATTTGCGCAATGTAAAAAAATACTAAAAGTTAAGAAAACTAAAACTGTTACCTGCCGTAAATAAACATAAACCAATACAGGAAAACGAGGAAATGTAGACCCCGATGAGAATAAATCGTGCCTCTAATTCTTATGGCGACTTTTAGGGGGCGAGTAATTCCATTCCGTGTTTCTAACTCTTTAGGGGGTCGAAATATCGACATTAATAGAATCTAAAAGCTTTCTTGCGACGTAAATTTTAAATGACTCGTTTGTTGTTATAGTAGTATTATTGATTGACTTTATTATATTTAATTTAAAGTATATCGAAACGATAATAGTAGTAATAGAATGTTAATATCCGGATAAAGAGATTTGTCAACAGTGATCCTCTACTGCAGATTGTCGGATTTTTACGAAGTTTTGCTTCATCGTTTTACACTTGAAAACTCAGTAGTACCAGTTTGATTTAATCCCGCAACTTTCGGTTAATGTTAACGTTTCCTTTCCACTATATATCCATTAAAATATCTATAAATAATTGTAAAGTTAAATGAAAACAATTATAACAAGATTAAAATATATTAAATTTTCCATTTATATAGTTTTCACTAAAACGAAATTCTAACATTCCCACAGATTAAGTAAAGTACTATTATGCTGTATGAATGAGTGCAGCCGTCGTCATAGGGGCATCTTATGAGCTCTCCATCAGGATATTGACACTTCTGTCTGTCAGCCTTTGTTCTAGCACGTGTTAGGTTACACTACCCACACGTCACAATCGTACACGTGTGCCTATCCATTCTTCCATACAACTCCGGATGCTTTTGTCTTTTGATCTCGTCACTATATTCAAAACAGGTCAATTTCTCCTTTAATTATATATGTGTTAAATTAGGTTACAGTATTAAAGGGTAATTGTAGATTTCTCTTTTAGGTTCCTGGATAAACTCATTTGAAAATCTAAAGCAAAAGATAATAGCTAATCTGGCTCCACTCGCGCATTATAATTAGTACAAATGGTATGTTCAAAGCTATAGATCTTTGAATGAATAGACAAGACAGTTTTTATATTATATTTCATTTTGAAAGTTTTATTTTTATTTTCCAAGATTTTAGTTGTGAGAATAAGATAAATAGACAGGAAAGTGAGTAGAAGAAGAATAGAAAATATCAGCATGCCATGTCTATATGTGTCGATGTCTATAATCTGCAATGGAATTCCTTAGTCGTGCGAGTTAATAGATACGATAATTCTTCGTCACGCCTTGCATTTGATCCGACGATGGATGGCGCTCGTATCGAGACAGATAAATCCAATTTCTACATCGTCTAAAGATTATCACGCAATTAATTTATTAATTTATACTGCTGTGTGATTTCAAAAATAAATAAAAACATTTGTTTTATTTAATTATTTCATAACCACCGTTTGAAATGATGAAACCTTTCTATTGATTCACTTTCCCATAGCAATGGTATTTTCGAGTGACTTGAAACGATTCAGTAGTCGATTCGGTGCGGTCCTATATTGTTAAAACCTTCATTTTTGTGAGAAAAAGCCTTTTATGCGATCAAGATCTTTCTTAATCTGCTCTAGATTATGCTCTCTTCGTACTACTTGTGATTCATTTTCGACGAAATTCCAACGATTTTTACGCTACCTTAGTAATGCTATTTTTAGTACTATATAATTGTCCGTTACTAAGAAGTAAAAAATGTGTTCTTTGTCGTAAAATAGTCATGTTAAAAGTACCAAAACATCAACAAAAATAATTATATCGGTAAGCGGTGGCTACCGAAATCGTGGACCGAATTATGCGGGTTAAACATACCGTAACTAATTATCTAGAACCTAAAAAATGTTGGAATTGAATTCAAACATTTGTCTCTTAACGAATCGTGTCGCGGCGGCTTTTGCTCAAAGCGGCGTGATTCGGCAATTCTATTTCATTTCCAAATCCTCGCTGCCCATTCGTTCTCTCAACTACGCCTACCCAATAAATTAGATGTCTAGCGTAGCACACAACATAGTTACAAACTAATGAAATCTCGAAAAGTACTCAACCCATTTTCTTAACAACTTTTCCGAAAGAGCAGCCGCCTTCAAAGATTTTACCCTAAGAAATAATTCCGCTAATAACGCTCAGCGCTCACACGGGTATGTTATGCAACCATAGGAATTTCATTAGATACACACGCGTCTGTTTGTTAAGGCGTTTTCCATTGCTAAAAGTTTCTTGAGGCGGGTATAATTCCTTTGTTTGTTGTCGGGGGTGGCCCCCACCTCACCCACTACGTTTTCTAAGTCATCGGGTCCAATTATGCCCCTTTGTAGGTTTTGATATGTAAATTCGCGATTTTATTAAACAAACCATGATGCCATTCGAGGGCAGCGAGCCGGATTAATAGCTTCTTCAGATTTGTGTAATCGCTTTCTCTTAAGATAACATCAAGACGCGAGGGAGCTATTTGCTCCTCAGTACCTGTCTATGGGCAGGAAATGTGATTGTGATTTTCGCCTCCGTCGACCCCGGAAAGAACTATTGAAATATATTATCTGTCTGTTCATTAATACGTGTAATTATTATTGCTCGTATCCTGAATTAATTCAATGTGTTGCGATTCATGTGATTATTATTACAGAGATTTCGGGGACTGTTATCGCCCTACAAATTAATCTGTCCATAGAAACATAAAACGGACGTTACTGTCCAAACTACCCATTCGATTTAAGCTTAATTTTTACCCCAGCACTATTAATAATTTACACTGTATCCCGACAACGCTTGCGCCATATTACATCGCATAAATTAATAATGTCGTTCGCTTGTTTAACTGCGAATCAGATGAGTTTTATTGACAATTTTGTTTGGAAAGAGCAATTTGCGGGATGGCCGGCCAGTGTCACCAAGTGGTCACCAAATAGGGGAGAATCGAGCTTTATGGGAGATACGAATCTGCGTGCAATTGTGAAATATAAAAAGCTTTTGCACTAATATTCATAATTCTGTATATTAAAAATCAACTCTTCAATGAATTGATTTAATTAAGAATTTAACTAAGCTATACTATTACTAAAATTTTAATTAAACAATTGTTTTGTTTCAATCATTTAGGCCGTGACTTAATTTGCGTTAATTTATGTTCAGTGAGAAATGTCAGTAGGCCGAGTTGTTATCACAGTTACTATCTAAAAGTTATTTTTCTAGCCCTCAAGAAGACGTTTTTTCTGACGTTTTATATCCAACGCGTATTTATTATGAAGATTGGTTGATTCAGTCTTGAAAATTTCACAAACAAACTCACACTGGCATTTATAACACTAATTAGAACACAATAAATAAAGCCTATAAAGTATTCTCCACTACATAAATAGCATAAATACTAAGTGTATTACGAGTCCACACCTCAACGAAACTATTAGCAGTCAGGATGCAAATGTTTCCATCGCATTACTGTAACTCAATACTCGCACGAATGTACACAATTGCATTTGGGGTTGCATTGAGGAGAACACCGCTATTATTGTGCAAACAGGGACGGCTGTTCCGATGATCTATGCACAGTGTTCGCCACTATGCATTAACTAAATTTAGTGCTTGAATTACGTATACCATTACGTTTCATGTGTAAGGTCGTTATCAATATTGTCTTTAAAGCCAATAGAATCTTAGAGTCTATATAAATTGGAAGATAATTAACGAATTAAAACTACAATATTTAACATTAAAGGTTAACTTAAATAAAAAAAAATATTCGTCTGAAAGTAATGTTTTAATTGGTACTGTAAGATAAAATCGAAATGTGATAAAATTTTCCGATGATTTAAGTTCCGCGATAGTAAAGTATCTGAATCTGACTTGTACGATTGAATGCCCCTTATCATACATGAGCAAAACGCGCTGTCGCCTCGAATTAACACAAGCTTTTGTTATCGTTCAATTTGATTTCGCCGCCGGCTGCTTTATTATTTTAATGAGACTCAATTTTCAGGGATAATTGAATGGACGTCGCAGTGCTTCGATTATTTCATTTGATAGTTAGGTACAGTCTGTTTATATGGAGGCTGAAGAGGAATTTGGAAGGTCGATTTTAGTACATAATAGACACCGTAATAGTTGACATGTTTATTGGATAAAATGAAATATAGCTATGTGTATAAATTGAAGTGTCTGTTATAAATATCAAAATAAGTTCTTACTCAATCATACGAAAGTATACGTATATATTATATTGATTATAAAAAGGCAATCTTTAAAACTTTTGTAACATATGTTTGTGTCCAATAAAGAGTTATTATTATTATTTGATGACCGTCTGTTCGTTCCGACTATTCCCCGATTTTGATACGACTTTTCTGGTAATTCGCAGGCACAACTAGTATGTAGGTACAAATAACTTAAAACATAATTTATCAAATGACTTTCTTACAAAGAATTGTGTTTATATTCTGATCAATTGTGAGTTTTAAATGCATGCGTTCAATTAGCTAACTAACGCCTATGTCATTGTCTAAAAACCACAATGTTTGCTTAAACTTGAGCCAGTTCAACCCCGCTTAGTAAACAAAGTCATACAATCTACACTAGTGAATTATATGGGACTTTATTCCGTGTTTAATAGCTAACTAGTTTTACCTATACCTAGTTACAGTTGACATAGTGCCGCCAGTTTAATTAAAGGGGTGCGTGTTGATTTGTCGTCGCCAATATTAAAGAGTAGTCGCGATAATATGTTTTCAAATAACTGTTTTAATTCTTATAAAAAATATTTCTATAGAGTCAAATATAATAACTGTGCTTAAATAAAAAGAAAGTACCTGGTTGACCGAGCTATGCTCGTTTTTTTTTGTTTTTGGTAAATCGAAAGTCTTTAAGGGTAACTCGATTGAAGCCTTACCTGGATAATAAAATAATGATTTCGATAACAAGTTATATCCGCAAAAATTGGTATTGTTGAGTATTTTGTTAAATTCTAATGGACGCATCGCTGTCAGTCAGTGACATATTATAATAAATTAAAGAAAACGTCAACTGTCATTGTAGAAATGTTTGTCATTCGATTCAATTCAATAAATCCTTATTGCCATAGCAACGCGTGGTCGCTAGAGTGCGCTGTGAATTTACTTATATATTTTGACATTTTTAATTTATTTTGTTGATAATAGATGGCGTGTCGACAACGGCCTGAAAATACGGACAGAGCCACATTTTCTAAAAATAAATCCTAGCTAGATCGATTTATCGTCCCCGAAAACCCCTGCATACTAAATTTCATGATAATCGGTGCAGCCGTTTCTGAGATCCCAAATATATATAAATATATATATATATATATATACAAGCATTCCTCGTTTAAAGGTATTAGATAGATAGATTAGATATCTTCAAGACCCCCTTCATCATTGAACCTTCATGCAAAGAGCCAATTCTTTTTCAAAGGCTGGCACCCTATCTTCAAGTCTTCTGCTATTACAGATGTTCATGGGCGGTAGTGATAACTTTCTATCAGATGCGCCTCTGATACTTTTCTTAACTTCCAATATATATACAAACACTGTTTCAAGTTATTTGTTGTACGAAAAAATCCAACTACATGAATAGTACAATAAATTTTGGAAAAGTACCGCTCTCGTAAGCTAATACCTTTAATGGGGCGATTTGAAGCAAGCAATACACGGGCTAACCGCAGACCGCGGCACGCGACTGATCCGAGTGCATCATGACCTCATTTATTACATCAAATGTATATTCACATTTCTTTCGTCCAGACTATTAAAATATTCGGTTGGAATACAACAGTTTTTTTAATTTGTTTAATTTCTGTATTTCGTTTGCTTGTTAAAATTCTTGTCTGGACAATGGGTCCGTTGGCATGTGGTTAGTTAGGTTTTTTTGACGACATCTTATCGTTAATTACTAAAATATAATATATTTTATTACTAAATAATATATTTAAAGTAATTTAAAATACAACGAAAACACTAAAATGGAGTAGTTGTAGAAAATATATGAATGTTTATAGAATATTATGGGCCAACCACAGACCGCGAAACAACAGCCGCCCCGGCCACATCTTAGTTTTCACGCCTTATAATTGACTGAATAGTATATCTATTAAATAATAAATTACTGTTAATATTCTAGAAAAATATAATAATTATAAGAATTATTTATATATTATAAGAATTATTTATATATGAAAATGATAATTTAATTTGTTATTAAAAACATCTTTGTGCCGTTTGTATTTGAAACACCGGCATGGCCACCCCGCCTCACACTGCCTCTACAGGTGACAAGAGCTGTGTCATATTTTGTCGCCCAAAGAATGATATGATTGGTACAATTGTATATATTTAAAATCTTTGAAAACGTACATAAAATTTAAAAATATAACGTCAGTTTGTTTAGATTATAAATATAATATAAAACGCCGTTAAGATATTAACTAAACCGAAAAGGTCACAAAGTAAAGATCACATTAGTGTCACTATAATTACATGGTTTCGGAACAAAGCGATGACTTTTATTGATATTGCATTCTATTATAGGTGCATTAAAAAAACCGTTAGTGAACCCTACAAGTGAGAGCTTGGGTTTTGACAGCTCTGGTCGCGTGACTAGTCAGCTTAATACGTTTTTTTTACAGTTTTGCTTTTGACCAAATTGATTATGTCTATTAGGTTGTTTTTTAATATGGCGTCCTGTATTGTACTCGAAAAGATGACGCCATTTTATTTGATTAAGGATGTCACTTCGATTTTTTTTATGTATACAAATAATGATAACGGAGCTCTAATAATGCAAATGATATTATATTTATTTTATTGAAATAAAATTAAGAAAAGTAAATTAAAAATTGCTTTTAATTTTTAAAATAAAGTTAATTTTACGCTTCAGAAATTGCAGAGACAATAGGAAAGTATGGTTTCAATATTCCAAAGTACAAAAAAGGTTCAAAAAAGTAGGGTCATTGACTGTTAAGAAGATTAGAAATAACTATAAGAGTTGGCTTTCTTTAAAAATATTTAATATAACAAATTCAAACGGTCTTATCAAGATCTAATAGATTCAAATTTTCCGCTGTACGTATTATTTTTCTGTCATAACAGACTACTACAAACAAGTCTGACTTATTTAAACAATTGCACAACATAAAAAGAAAGATATATTTTTCATCTCAGTATTACATTAGTTTAATTTTATATTTGCTCAAGATAAGCAAAGGCTGGGAACGGAAGTTGTCTGCTGACGCATGTCAAGTGGAGTAGATAATGTAACTTGGAGAATGAAAAATGTAGATCCATTCATATTTAAGATATGTAGGTCTCTTGTTTTTGTATATTCATTTCATTTATCTTATCCTACTCGCTATTAGAAAAACGTCCTTGAACTGATAATGTACCAATTGTACCAGACGTGATAGACATTTCTAGTTATTTTTAATCAATAAAAAATAGAATACGATAAATCGTTAGGTAGTTAATTAACCTAAAATCAAATACAGAAGGAACAAATCATAACCCGGATGTGTAACACAATAGAATGATTCCCACATGCCTCCGACGAAACAAAACAAGGTTTAAACATCGTCTAAACGCTGAAATAACAAACCGATTACGCCACGATCGGTGCTATATCTGGGCTTAAGTAATGAGCTCATTGAGATTAGGGAGTTCATATTATGGATGAAAATAAGTTGTACCAATTTGGACTTAAACTTCACTCGACAGACTCGGTAAAATACAGGAACGGTTTTTTTTCTGTTTGTGTTCCTTCGTTCGCTCGTCGGTTATCACTTGCGCTGAAATGTAAAAACAGTTCGGGTATTCTCACTCAGCGATCCAATATTTAATAGTTTTATGATGTATTATCAAAACAAATCTCGGATAGTTACTATGAAGCACTGTGAGTACGTTTCGGCTGCAATTGATGCGCGACTCATTTGCCTTGATACTGTACACGCAGTGATATATTTATTTATTTTTAAATGTTTTCTTTTTATTTTATATTATACATTGTTAATTTTTAATGTTAATAATTAATATTAGTAGCAAAACTGCCTTAAGCGCAACAGGTCACGGGTTCGATTCCCGCTCGGGATAAATTTTTGTAGTGACCATACAAGCATAATATGTTCCGGTCTAGGTGTGTGTGTTTCCGGACCCCCGACACAGAATATTCCAATCCTAATGGCCCCCATTTTTACTAAAATATCTGAAATATACTGTTAAGCGTTATAAGTTATTTTTATTTGTTTTCTTATTTTTATTTAGTCAATTTGATATTGATTTCATTTAATTACCCTAATTATAGATACTTATAAAAGTTTTCTACAGTAATAAACAAGTAAAGTTGGCATTTAATTAAATGAATGAATATTATTCATACTTGCTTATACATTTTATTTATACGACATAAAAGCAATTAACGTATTACTGCAGTCCTTTAGACATACTATTTATATTTTTTTATAGTTTGGTTCAACATTGTCCATTAATTGGCAAAGATAAAACGATAAGGACAATGCATCAACAGCTTACAACGGTCAATTTAATTTTTATATATTGCTGTACAAATTGAATTTTTCATTACCGTTAAATTAATGTAAAGTATCAAGATCGTTCATTCCTAGTTTTATACAGACAGCGGTCCATACAAAAGGACTTAACTTGTTTTTTCTTAATATTTTATTATGAACTTCTGTTCAACATCCAGATGTTTGAGTCTGATCAAACAAAAGATTTTTCAGACGTACTTACGCAGCGTCAGAGTGTAACTATTACGATCTTGATTTATGAATAACTTGTGTTTATTTTAAAATTCCCGCAAGTATTGTAATGCACAACGGGATATTTATATTTATAAACCATTCTATTTGTTACGTTCTTTATAGGTCTCAGGGAAGATCCTTAGCTTAAATGTTGCAAGTAAACAATTAAGAAATTTATTTTTAAATAGATTAACAATTTAATTGGTGGTGCATTAGACACAATAGATTTTCCGTTGTTTCCGGGACAAATGCTCGTTTAAGGTAATAGTAATTAATATTAAAACTTTATTTTTAATTAATGTACAATATCAATCGATATCGTAGTTCTTATCTTTTTTACGTATTCTGTACTGTGAAAATATTTACTTTCAAATCTCGAATTTATAAAATTTATAGATCATAATCTATAAGTACTAATATTATAAACGTAAAAGTAACGGTCTGTGGACGATTTTTTCATAGTTAATACATAGAATTTTGTAAATTAATTCGGAATTCTTCAATGCACGATACTTATGGGTTCCTTAATTAAAAATAACTTCAATTCATATAGGTATAAATATTGAAAGCATTTAATATTTATCATCATGAACACGGTACAGAAATACCGTAATAATTGGTTTTATAAATCTCCAAAAAGGTAGTGTTCTCGATAACCAGAATAGTATAGTAGAAATTTTAGATGGTCGTACGCAATAACAATTAGGCTTGTAATATGATGTCTATAGTCAAAACAGACAATGTTTTGGGCAGCTGCTAGTTGGTTAAACAAAAGTACAATCAGTAGAAGCCATGCTCCTCCCAGCAGAAAAGGGCCGGCTCGATCGGGGAAGTACTACCCTTCCACAGAAAATCGGCGTTAAAGTAACAGTATCAGTATCAGGTTGCGTTTCGTGCGATGAGTGAGAGCGCTGGAGGCCCAATATCCCACCCCCTCTGCTTCCTTCTTTTTTTCTCATCCCTTCCCTCGTATCTCTTGGGTTGGCAAAGCGCATGTGATACTTCAAGTATTACAAACGTTCATAGGCTGCGACGGCTGCTTACTATCAGGTGGAACGTATTCTTTTTTGGTCAACCGTCATTAAGTAAAAAAAATGTTATTAAATAAAATGAAGAGATGCTTGAAAAGTGTTAATTGATAAAATGGAGTATTTCCTTACTCCTTGTTAGCGGCTCATGTTTTTCTAATAACCTGTTTAACAAATCATAACGTTTATTTTTGTTCGACACTAAACGATCACACGTCTCTATTCTGTTTCAAATCTTTACTGTTTTAATCTTCACTGTTTGTTTTCATTAATTTAGTTCTTCATTTAACATACAATGTGAAGTTAAACACGAGAGCGTACGTGTTTTTATGGACTTCAGTACTTATAAAATACTAGCTTAAGCCCTCCACTGTAACTGCGTTTTATTCAAACTGATTCCGATTTCGATGTCTGGAGACACTGTTGTGATATTTTTTTTCCAAAGATTTTTTTAAATTTGATACGATCAATTGGTTATTTCAATGGTCATCATACACTTAATGTGTGGAGCCGATTCTTCTTCGTATTCTCAGCGCCTGTCCCGCCGTACTTTTATACTTACATTTTTCCCTTTCGTGGACATCAAGCTAACACACAACACTCCATCTCTACACAACACTCTTCGTCAACCGGGTATGTCCAGATTGAGTGTTGTACTGTCGATATATTCAGGAAACCTCCTTTTAATTCGTGCATCTTGTCGGAGATATCACAATTTCGTTTCAATCTTCACTGTTTGTTTTCATTAATTTAGTTCTTCATTTAACATACAATGTGAAGTTAAACACGAGAGCGTACGTGTTTTTATGGACTTCAGTACTTATAAAATACTAGCTTAAGCCCTCCACTGTAACTGCGTTTTATTCAAACTGATTCCGATTCCGATGTCTGGAGACACTGTTGTGACATTTTATTTTTTTCCAAAGATTACAGGTTTTTTTAAATTTGATACGATCAATTAGTTATTTCAATGGTCATCATACACTTAATGTGTGGAGGCTACTCAATACTGGAGTCTCAGCTTCCGATTCTTCTTCGTATTCTCAGCGCCTGTCCCGCCGTACTTTTATACTTACATTTTTCCCTTTCGTGGACATCAAGCTAACACACAACACTCCATCTCTACACAACACTCTTCGTCAACCGGGTATGTCCAGATTGAGTGTTGTACTGTCGATATATTCAGGAAACCTCCTTTTAATTCGTGCATCTTGTCGGAGATATCACATTGCGGATCTGGTCAAGTCTCGTTAACCCGCTAAGTTCAGTCGCGACTTCGAATATTTGAAATTATTTGTTAACAATAGTATTCAACGGCGAATGTAACGATTCCTCATAATTTGGTCGAGTAAATCTGAAGCTAATAATATTTTGAAAAAAAAAAAAAAAAACATGAGTTATGGTTTTTGCGCGTGGTAATGCGGTCAACCGTGGCGAATTTACAGTCAAATTTTGATCTTTAAATGCGAAGAAGTTAATAAAAATAGTAAGTTACTCTTCTTTATATTTATTAAGTTATATAGAATAGACTATTCTCGATTATTCACACAAATGTTATTTAAAGCTATATAATCATTTGATCGTTGTAAGCATTTTAGTTCCTACGTCTATTTACAATAAACGAAAAAAATTTACACGAAAAACCTGATCTGGATCCATAATTAGGATAAATATTTCTTGTGTCTGTGTCTGTATGTTAGACTAGACACATGTCTGTATGGTCATTATAAACATCAATACCGGGCAGGAACTAAATCCACGATAATCGGCGTTTAAGGCGAATTCGCTACCTCTGCGCCACAATGGTCCTAAAATCTACAAAACTAATACTAATCTAACAGTAACGAAATCTTGAACACATCATCCCTTTAACCACACAAATAAAACCACATCTATCTTTCAAGTGTCTTTTTAATGGTTGTTGATGAAAAACACCTTTTTAGTTTTTTTCTTTCATCCTATGTGTGTTAAAAGCCGCTGTTGGTATATGACTTATATGACTAGACAATTTTAGTTGCCAGAATTAGACGAAATTAATTTAGGGCCCAGCAGATTGTGTTGCTCGGCAGGTAGCAATTTGTTTTTTAAAGCGCCACAACAGATCGTTTACGAGTAAAAAATACAATGAAATACGGGAACGGTAGCAGATATCTTCAATTGTTAGTGATGAACCATATCACTATAAATGGAAACTATTAAATCTTAAAAAGGCGACAATAGTTATGCATTCGAAAACTGAACGTATTCGTGTTATATCCGACACGGGTCGAAATTTTTAATTTCTTTTTAAATCGTACGCCCGGTGAGAAAAAAACTTGGCGCCAGGTTCCGAGACTCGTTTTGCGGAATGACTGATGTATCGTTAATTTGTTTTATTTCGATTTTTTGGTTTCGGTCTTTTTAAGCAACGATAAGTTATGAAATTTCATATGTCATTTATATGATATTTCGTTTTAGTTGATTGTTTTAATATAATAAATCATTCATAGTTATAGATATTTTATAGTTATAATTAATAAACTTATACTCTATTCAATGAATATTTTAATGCAAGCCAGAAAAGTTAATGATGTTAATAAATTAATACTAATATAAAACACAAATATATATATAAAAGCCTCAATAGCTCCACGGTACAAGGGCCGATTTCGCTCCGTTAACGCGAGAGTCGAGGTTCGATCCTGACCCCCTTGGGCTATTGTCGTACCCACTCCTAGCGCAAGCTTCGAGCTTATTTAGAGGGGCAACGGGAATATTAGTAATGCCCTGAAAAGCATTGCTAATATTCTTTAAAAAAAAAAAAAAAAAGTGACTAGAAAATACTGTGTTTTTATCTGTATGGATAATAAGTTTTCTTGTCATTGAAAATTTGGATATTTATTAAATGGCATCGACTTAATATAACCTAAAGACCAGGCCTTCGATACAGAAAAAGTCGTTTTGTTGCGTTGCCGTTGCGGTTTTTTGGATATTTTGTTAGCATGGAATATATATCGCTATATATAGTACTTCAATCATTAAAGTACAGATTTCAATTCGCTACAATTTTAGTAAAAGTACGAAAGTCTTGTAATAAACTCAAGTAATATTTTTCATTATAATTGTAATAGTCCAGGGCGTTGCAGTGTGACCGTAGGGGCGGGAGCCGTGGTCATTCGTCTAGAAATTGTACAATTTGACGCAACAAAACAGTTTACTAATACAGTGTGCGTGAATGGTTATGTCCGAACCAGCGGCCGTCAAAGAGTCAGAACAAAACATGCCAAACGCACTATGACCGTTCCAATGAAAAGTGGGAAACGAAAAACATTTACAAAGGGAAATTTAATCTTTTATCCTTTTATGGTTTCATGTTGGAATTGGTCCCATTAAATGGAAGCATATTTTCAATTATAAAATGAGGGATTTTTAAAAATACATACTAACTTATAAATTTGAAAACTCTTATACCTGATTATTATTAATTCGATTAATAGCTTTCATGGATGATACTTCATTTCTAATAGTTCTCCGTTAACAAAGACGAATCTAAGGACATCTAACTTAAAATAATTACCAAGCCATGTCCCCAGAGCATGCCAAAACTTAGTGAAACATAACTTCATACATATACCTACATATTGAGAGGTCCGCTCATTAAAGACAGTACTTCCTAATCACAGTTTATCGATGTGCAATAAAAGTATTAGTCCTGCATTGTTTCTTCAATAAGGGGAGTGCAGGAGGTCAAAATCCTCATGATCTGATCTCTTGGATCAGTGAGAAAGATACATTAAAACAGTTGCCAACCTGGTGATATAAAAACAAAACCAACCAAAATACATATACTAGAGAAACATAACCACTCTTCTTGGTCAGTCGGATAAAAAGACGTCGGTTAACAGTTAAAAAGAAAATTTCATAAGAGCAAGGAGGAAATGAAATAAAACGACAATATGTCGGGAGCTATTACCGGACTGACAATAGAGTTACGACAAAGGGAATGTAAGAAAGCTTTTCAGCAGAAGAGATAAAGTTACATTGGAGATAATATCATGTCTTAAAAGAGGTTGAATGCGGCGTTCATACATTTTGCATTAACGTATAATTTAATGATGAATAATGAATCAGAGAGATTTATCTTGTACGGGGCAATGAAAACATTAATTCGTTTTCGTATTAAAATTTGATATAGCATGAGGCGTTGTTTTTAGGGTTCCGTACCCAAAAAGGTGCCAACGGAACCCTATCACTAAGATTTAACTGTTCCTCCGTCCACAAAATGTATCGTATAAACCATAAAAGGGAATACAATTTAAAAATAAAGGGATCTCCATACAAAAAACTAGATATTTTTATTCTACCGTGGTACGGAATCTTTTATGTAATGATAATTGCTAATCGACTTAAGAAAAGAGGCAGATTCTCAATACAGTTTCACCGTTTTGTGAACTCATTTTGGATAATTCTTTTTTGTTTCATAGGGGTATGTTTCTGCAGTGGTGCTATAGTTTTTTCGTAATCTGGTCGAGGCTCCGATTACGAATGAAATCAATAAATCTTAGAGTGGTTGAGGTTGGTTTGTTGTTTTTTTAAAAAGCTTAAATTTTTCAAAATTTTTATAAACCTTTAATTAGAAGAAGTTATACAAATACAAATAATCTTTATTGATTTTTTTATAAGTAATAAAACCCTTTGATAATGTAGACAAAGAATGATTACAGAAGCCAGTATTAGAAGTTAATTCAAAACGAAATAAAACGAAATGGATTCGCGGGTCTTTCTGAAGATGACGTCTCTTTCTTCCCGGCAGTCATCGAGTTTCCTTTGTAATTAAATATTGAAATTAAGAAATGAACAGCCGCTAATTACGAGCGCTTGTCCCTTGAGGGCTGATTATTTTGCCCTAGCGTTCCTCGCAGAAGGGATGCGAGACCAATGCTACTGTATTCTACTGTATTATATTCATAATGGATTTTTGTTACACATAATTGCAGCTTTGACTCGTGAACAATTTAAAAAATAAGTACTTCTTGTTTTTATAATTCCCATTAATATTATAAATGCGAAAGTAATTCTGTTTGTCTGAGATAGGCTAAACCTTGGGAAAGCACTTAGGCTACTTTTTATAGCGAAAAAGGCTAGGAGGGTTAGAAATAGAGGATGATAGGGAATTTACTATTAGTAGTATGGTATAGGGAATCTATTATTTCTTAGATATTGCATAAAAAGGTGCCGAATTAAAAATTGCTATTCACACCGATGTAACCGCGGACAGAGGCTAGTAAGGAAATATTTTATGTATTTCATTACTATTTTGAAGTACTTTTTTATATAGTATAGTAATTAAGTAGGTCACTAATATTCTATTTTTGTTATAAAAAAGATATACAGTCATCATAGTAGCAACATAAATTTAGTGTTTGGACATTTCAATTATCCGGACCACGTGGCGTGCCGACAAAGTTCGTGCCAAAAGCAATAAAAATTAAAAAAAAAAAAACAATATAAAAATCGTCCTCCTTTCTTAAACTTTGGAATTAGGTGGGGTGTTATTATTTATCGCTGCTTCAGCACATTATTTTACGGGATTTGTTTTATGTTATCAATGTTGTCTGCGGTTCCACTTTCGAATCCAAGTCAAAAAAGGAAGTCATTTCTGAAAAAAACACTCAATATGGCGACGCATCTAGTCTGCAAATATTACAATTGTGAAAGTTAATGCATGGTTTTGTTGTTGGATGGATTTGGATTAAATTTTGCAGACAGATAGAATTATAACTTGAATTTACGCTTAGGATACTTTTAATGGAAAAATAACAGATTTCTGTAATGGCATAAGATTACCAAAAACTGCCTGAACGCGAACGGGGCAGCGGGCACAAGTAGTTATAAATATACGCCGTCAAAAGTGTATACTTTTAGTGTAAAATTAAAGATGATAACAATGTTGCCAGCAGCGTTCGATTGTAATAGACCATTTTAAAATAACAATCTCTAATAAGAAATAAAGCAGACATAATAACATTTCTTCATTATCAAACGTAGTCAGAGATGAAATGGTCTGATCTTAAATTCGTTTGGAATGTCTTTATTAACTGTCATCGAATCAAGAGGCACCCGGAGCTATTTAATACCCTATCAGACAAACATAATTAGTTTTGTAAATAAAATGCCTCGAGAAATTGAAACGTACCAGCTACCTGACTACAGCGGTGACTTGCTTTATTAACTTATGATTTCTTTGTGCTCTAAATAAACGATAATACCGATTGTCAAAACTGATGATCGTTGTGGCGTGATAGTAGCTAGTCTGCTTTGAGCCTCAACGGTCGCGGTTTCGATTCCCGCTCGGAGGAGATATTTGTTATATCTGTTTTCTGTGCCCCGGAGAGCACGTTAAGCTGTCGGTCCCGGTTACTATCATGAGATCTAATAATAATCGTTAACATGATATATAATATGCTCTTATCCAATGAGTTACTGGTTCGCCCTTAGGGTTGCAGAGGTCAGATGGCAATCGCTCTGTGTAAGAGCCTAATAGCCTAATAACCTGGCAAATTCGGATAAAGGTATAAGCAGACCCTGGGTAAATGCAGGGAATAATGCTAGGTAGAAGAGGACGGACTGTTATAACTCTATCTTATGTGTGGCGATGTGATGTACGGCGATGTACGTTTCATGTCTTCGGAACCGTATTATATAGAGTTGACATTTTCACAGAAATTGTATTTTAAAATGCTATAAATAAAATAATTTCAAAATAGAGGAAAACGTTAAGATTACCGGGTGGTAATGTTACGTTTTCGCTGTACCTTACTCGTATATATGAATTATCTTAATACAAATTTTTTAGTTAACAATATGTTGGATATTAAATTAATAAAACTTTTATAGTAGTAGTAAACACTAGTTTTTATTATAAGACGCCATATGTTATTATTAGGTAGTATTAAAAAAAACTATGCATATGTAATATTTAATTGCTCCTTCTTTAATACTAAATAGCCTAGGGACAGGTAATATTAAGAACGTTGCTCCATCTGAATATGAAATAATTGCAAAGTTCCCGTAACTTTTTCACCCTAAGCATTTTTTATTTAATTTTTATTTTTACGACACACTTAAACGCGGCTTTGCTTTCATTTTTTTATTGTTACTGTCGATGTACCCTCTAATTTTTGGTTACAATTAAATTTTTCTTTGCTGTTTTATTAAAACATTGTTTTTAATGATGTTAAGTCTGCGCTTTATACTTTAATTTGCTTAACGTTAATGTTTTCCCTTAATTTTTAATATATAGAATAGATTATAAAAATGTTCTCTGGTAAATCAATAATGTTCGTTTCTCTTCTTCTCCAGGTACTTCTCAAGGTGAATAGGTATTATAATTTAATCAAGGAATGAGTCCTCGCACCGACCGGAACTCGTTTAGAAAATAGAACAATGTTTTTTTTATAACCGAAATCATTTATCATGTTTGTACTGAACCCAAGACAAACTGCTACTGCGTTTGAGTTTACCGTAGATAAGATTACGTTCGTTTGTTTTACCTTGTCTACCGATACCTGAGCCATTTTTAAGACAGAGCTTCGTTGTTCGGTGTAATACAGACACGGTGTTTCCGAGAGAAGTGTATTATGAAAAGGAAATGTCGTTTATATAGAGCCCTAGATATCCTATGTGACCGTGGCTTAAAATTTTATCATTCTTATTCTCATTTAGATTTAACTAATTTTTCATCTTCTATTCACAAGGACAATTATTTTTTTTAATATCTAACGTTAGAATTTCTATTTTGAAACTAGGGATGTAGAAATTATAATTTAATACGTAAACATTCCCATACGGGTTACATTGGGTCGAGTAAATAATCGGATGCTACTAAACAAAAAACTGTACATATATAAACAGATTATGACTATTAGCTCTCTATCGGCTGTCAGCGACTTGTATTTGGTCTTTTCGCTTTTTTTAAACTCCCGTTGTTAGGGAAGGATGTTTACGCCACGTGAATGTTATGATTTAGTGTTAGTAATTGGTAGTGAGTGTGAACACGTCCACTAAGAGTCGAGAATAGTAACACAAATATAATAACAGAGACTCCAGTCTATTCATAGTTTCTGTGAAGCGGCGATTGTTTGTACTCTTAATAGCTCCGAGGCGTTAAGATTCGTATTATCTCCTATAAGCGTACGGTGTAAATACATCGTAGTTGTATTTGTGTTTTCCAATGTATTATCGCGGATTTTTATGTTTGTCGTACCGGCTATCTGTCAAGGGTAGATCTGTCAGAAATATCTGGGGAGTCCTTTGTGGTTGCTATTTGATCAGTGACATGGGTAGTGAGTGATGAATATTGCCAAGCAAATATTACAAAAAGCAAAACTATCGGCGGTGTTAGTTTCACTAGGGCTGGGTAGGGTTGATCGGTAAAAGTTTGGCTTATAAATGGTACCGTCTGATGTTTACATTCCGTAAATGTAGATAACATTTGCAAATATTGATAATGAGATTCTTTTAACAGTAAAATTTTCCTAAAACGTAGTTTATATAGGTATTATATATTCAGTCTGAATCGATTAATTTTTTTTTTTATAAAAAAAAAAATAGATAAATAAAAAGGCTTTAATTTGAATTGTGATATCCTCTGTCGGGAGTCCACCACCGCAGTGTCAGCAGTCTACCGTAAAACAGTACACTGTTTCGGTTTAAAGGACACTGTAGGTAGTAACAACATTACTGGGAAAATTTAAGAACCAATATCTCGAGGTTGGCAACGCTTTGCACGTTCATAGGCTGCGACAACCGCTTACTATCAGCTGCTAACTTAGTCACACACAAACACAGGAACAGCCACCCAGATGAGAAGACATGTGTGTATATTGTATAAACCAGCAACAATTGATGTTTAAGGCAGCTTAGCTATCGCTGTACAACAACGGTCGTATTATTTTTAAAGTTCCATAATAGCCGTAAAAATGCGTACATATAAAAATGTATTAAACGTTTAATTCAGTAAGAACTATCGATAAAACAGAGCGTCCTTAAGTAAACGATCCTGAATTATATCAGCTACACATTGACAATAAGTCGATAGTGTTCTGCACTTTGCACAGCCATATAAATCGTTCGGAAATCGTTGTGTAATAAATCGAACGCTTTTTAATGGCAGTTTATCGGAGTGAGCTTTGGTGTTCAGATTACGGTGTGGTCTAAGTGGCGGCGAGGGGCACGCGTTCCTTATCGCTGTCCCTCGACACTTTCAATATTCGGTTTCGACGCTTTATGTTTTGTTCGATTTTTAGCTCCTGGTTTGTTAATAACATGAAAAAAATAATCTGGGTATTTGATGACATATGGCGTTTTATTTGTTATAATGGTGCGATTTATATATGCGTATGTGGTGTATCAATTTGGTATTGTTTTTGATAACTATAACAGCGGTTTTAAGTGCTGGTTACGTCATCAGATTGTTTGTTTTCCAAATAGCTTCAATGATATTTTACAGATATTTCATTGGGGAAATAAGGAAACGTTAGATTGGTTTTGACAATGAGCTGTGTCGGATTTATGAAACAGTCCCTTTGCCTTGTTAAAAAAAAACAAAGAGCGTTATTATTTAATTCGCCTATCTAATAAATATAACCCTTTCAAGGAAATAGCTTTTCCCTAAATATTACTGAGAAATTCAATCATGATGAATTGTAACAAAAAAAAATTTAAGAGGATTTTACAATGAGCTTACCATAAACTAAATTTCCGTATATAAAAAATCTACTATAGCCAAGTCAACCGTAGCACCTTGAAACCGAATATTCAATTACGTCGGAGTCATCGTTTTGTTTGATTTTTACGCTTCCAGCATTACTGGAGTAAGGTGTTAAAAATAAATTAGTTACAATTTTTGTGCGCGTCATTTTCCAATTTATTGTCGCTATTTTTGTATACATCTGTCGATGTGCGACCACCGGAAAGACTTTTTATTGAAGCACGAGTAAAATTTATTGTTCTAAATATTGTGTCTGGTTTCTTTCATACTTTTAGTTTAATTATTTCAAATTTATATTGTAAGCAAAATAATTTTTGAACACGGTTTTAATTACGAGATTTATGAATGTTAAACTTTGTTTCTGAAAAGTTTCGACGTGCGTTATAAGCAGACATTAAATCATTCATTAATTTTATCAAAAAGTCGCACCGAAACAAAATCGTCATATTACCGAATCGCCCCACCTACGGAAAACGAGATACCACAATCCAAGCTAATGGAGTGTCTCATAATGACGGTTGCTGACATAAAAATAAATAGGCGAGAGTCAGTTTCTGCGTAAGCTGATACTATGATAACAGCATCGCTCCCCCGATAATTGCCGAACTTGTCCGACGATACGTGATGGTTGTAATGTGGTATTAGTTGCTGGTGCAATTGCTCTATTCGATTACAAGCGTTTCTATTTCGTCATAATACAGAATTATTTAGAAAAAATAATAATTCTCTCATATAATATACTTTATTTCATAAATAAAATCCGTGAAATTATAACTTATAAATATTAATTTCACAAATTCTCTTTCTCTTTTTAATTTCTCTTTTCCCTTGTTCTTCATTCATCTTTAACATATTATCTGAGGTGGCACAGGTAAATTAAATCTTCCTACGAATTTGAGGCTTTCGCTCGCTTTATCATAAACTTTATTCATAAACTAGTGGCTACTAACTTTTTACAGACGTCGGGACGTGACGACGACATTGTGAGAGAGGTTATCCCGCTGTTGGCATAACCTCTCTCACAGCAGAGATTATTTCACCAGTGCAGTCAATCACACTGGTGGCAGGTCTTTCGTTGCAAAAGGCCGGCCAAGTAGGTACCACTGCAGTGTCAAATATTCTACCGCCAAAAAGTAGGGTTTAGGCATTACTGTGTTGCGGTTTGAAAGGCACTGTAGGTTAGTGAAATTATTGGGCAAAGGTGATTTAAGAACCAATATCTCGAGGTTGGCAACGTTACTAATTGTGCTGCAAGCGATCATAGGCTACGGCAACCGCTTACCATCAGGTGGCCCGCCCAGATTTCGTTCGAGTATATAGTAAAATTGTTGTTTCATTCTTGATTCACCTACCTACCTGCATACAAACATTAGGTTATACAAACTTTTCCATATAAACTTCCCGATCTCGTTGATTCTGTTCCTGTGAGAGTTTGAATCCAGTTCTTGGGATTCTTACCTATAAATTGCTTACCTGCATTTAAGCATTCGGTAAAACAATTTTTCTGTAAAACTTCCCGATACCGTAAATAAGGGTTTATCGTTACAATTTTGATCCCGTGCCTTGTTATGCGCGTACAAACATTTCGACGATCCATTTTTATTTATATACGTATAACTGGAAATGAACTTGCAACTAAATATTAGATATCTTTTTCGGACGCGGTCAGTATTTGGATGGGTGACCGGTTATGTAGCTTCAGGCGCTCACTAATTCAGTACTTAACTGGCCACCAACCACATACTGACCGTGTTGTTATTAAACATAAACTGCTTACCTAAAATTAGGTGGGATGTATGCCTGTTATACGGTTGCATAAATAAATATGAAAAACTAAGAGAAGGCAATGTTTTATTTTATTGGATTATCATTAGATTACGAAATTTATGTTGCAATCTAATTATTTCATATAAAATATTTAAAATAATCGGACCAATATTGATAAACAGTAAGTAATGACTTCTAAAGACAAATTCATTCTTCTTCTTCTTATTACTTACAATTTTATAAATAAAAATCAAAAATAATTATTATAGTAGATATTAGAAAACTAAACTTTGTTAACCATACACTTTTTATTTCAAACAAAAAGATACTAACATCGTCTAATCCTAAGTAATATTATAAATGCAAAATAAGTGTATTTGTTATTATTATATGGTGTTTCAACTGAGCGTCTCCGTGTTTCGAAAGGCATGTAAAAAGTCATGCCCCGCTGTATAAAACCTAATAATTGGGGATAAGTCAAGTCAGTGGCCTGGAAGGCGGCTTTGACAACTGTAACGATAGGTTTTCCACTAACCACACGATAAGAAGAAGAAGACCTTAATAGCCCTTATCTCATATGAGAATTCAATTTAATATAAGACTGACGATGACACTTATCTTATAAATGAATACATATGGCTACGATAGATTACAATCGGGCAGGTATCCATTATTGCTATAAAAAAATTGCAATAGCTTTCAGTATGAACACACGACCATCTAATAATTCGGTTTGGTACACGACGAACGTTATTTGTAGATTAGAAATTTAATTTGTAGGCACACATTTTATCGCATGTGGTCAAGGGTAGGCAATAGGCTTAAGGGCAAAGATTTAGGTGACAAAGTTTATTACGGCCAAGAATATACTGTAGACTATTACTTGACCATAAATCACGGATGGGAAAACAATAAGCGTGAAATTGTGGAAACTGCGGACGATGTCTTGCGGTATTAAATCTTAGGGGAGTGAAATAAATAAAAATAAATCTGGATCTACCCTCACGCGAGAACATGATTTATTAGATAAGTCCCGGAAAGAAACTTGCGCAAGGAGATTTAGATACTGGCTCGTTTCGTTTTAATTGTTATTAATTAATTAATTCTGTCCCTTTTTTATTGGTCACAGTACACTTATTTGTGCAAATGATATATTTATTTTTTGAGCAATTTACTTGTTCTTGTTTTTAAAGTAAGAAAAAGGTTTTGAGCGAGAAAATGCGATGATGTTTATTAAGCCCATAGTAATTACATCGGCATATATAAAAGTCCTATTATCTGTTTAAATTATCTATGTTGCGCAGATTATAAATGAGCAATTGCAATTTTCAAAATGTAAAAAGGAATCCCTTCTCATGAGTTTGGCGAAATTATTGTAACCGGGTGCTTGCAGAGAGCTGCGAAAGCATCGTAACGTCAACGTTATAACAGGGGCGTGAGGCATTAGTTGAATACACTCATTAGATAAAATGCCTTAGGGTTTTTTAACAATTTGAGATGTTATTAATTAATTAATTTATCAGAAATATTTCCTATGAATATATTTTAATATTCAACTAAAAATTGCGACACGGAAAAGCGCGGAAATTAATATCACCCACGTCTTCTTGAAGTCTAGACTCTTCGATTATCAAGATCTTATATACATCTACGCTTAGTCTTTTAATGTTAACATTAAGAATCCAGATAGCAAATATAATAGTTAAACAATTGCAAACACTCTTATGGGGACTAATGGAGCAACGCACCCCCATCATTTTTAATATCAGTACTCAAATTTAAAAGTATGTACATACTAAATTTTCCGTTTTATTCAATACAATGTGTTTTTTAAAGAAATTGTTTCAAAACGTAAACAAGTGCTCTAATTTATTGAAATATGTAGCTTAGTATTATTCTAAAAGTGCTTTAAATATCTCTTTAAAATTGATAATTTTCGCACTTTTCGTACCAGTACTATTACTAACTAAGTAGCATATTAATGTATTTCTAGAAACGATGCTTTGATTGTTGCGTGGGTACGCGTACAAAGAATGTTTCAAGTCGTCTTCACTCTTCGGCTGTCCAGTAAAGAATGTGTTTTCAACCGATTCAAGCGCTGACGTCGACTCTGTCGGAAGCGCGGGTGTCGGATTAAGCATATTAGAATTAAGCAAGTTTCGTTACAAATCTGTATTCATAACCGCAAACGTTGAGATCCCGTATTCATGACCGACATACGAGTATTAAAGTATTTGTTGTATATTATATTTTCTTCTAACTAAATCTGAATTCTATAACATTTTACAAATAAGTTACTTGCAGTTTATTTACAATGTCTGTTGTTAAGTCAATTCGATGCGACGCTAACAGACTTTCAGAACGTAAATCTTCCGTGATTAATTACCAAAAAATTAGTAGTTTGTCTTGGAAATTCAATTAGGGAAGCGTATAATCTAATGAAATTATAATTGATTTCAATATATTCTATGAATAATAAATCCACCTCTATCATGACAGGAAGGCATCGTATTTTGGTTCTTACAAAGTTTTCTTAATTTAATGGAGGATAGTATAGATAAATATACATACCATTAAAAACATAAAATGTAAAAAAATCCCAAGTCTCGCAAAGCACTTCTTCTACTACAAAAAGTGGTGAGATCTAATGTATAACTACGCCTGAAACTTGGCAGTTGTACGGCAACTTATTCTACTCATACAAATACTTTAGTGTCTCACCTCATCTCATCTCACCACTTTTTGTAGTAGAAGAAGTACTTTGCGAGACTTGGAATTTTTTTACATTTTATGTTTTTAATGGGATCTCATATCTTTTTGTAGAAAGTCCTACTTTTTCTACCCACTTCTTGAATTTAATCGTATATTATCTAGGTACCCACCTACACCTATTATACCATTATATTATGCATATGGTATACAGGTACACTGATTGATTAACTGTAATCGTAACTTTGTAATTTTATACATTTATATAGAATTACAAAGTTATTTATGCAGTTGGTGTATCTAGAAAACTGGACCGAAAATACAAAATATTTTAGTTTTTCCTTGATTAATACACTAAACACTAATTATATTCTAAATTTGAAGCTTCCATGTGTGCTAGAAGTGCCTTAGAGTTTTGATGACTGGCCAGTCAACGAGAAACAAAATTAATAAATTTTGACTAGTTATAATTCTTAAACTACACTTTCAAATTGCATAAAATTTGAAATATACCGTGTTTCTACAATGCCTGTTTGGTTACTGAAAACTCAGGCTTTTAGTTTCAACTAACACGAAGTTATAGGAGGTGGAAAATTATCGAAGTACCTATCTAACTACAAATGTAACTTTGTAATCCTATACATTTATATAAGATTACAAAGTTATTTAAGCAGTTGGTGTATCTAGAAAACTTTTCCTTTATTTATACACTAAACACTAATTATATTCTAAATTTGAAGAGTTTTGATGAATCCTTAGAGTTTTAATAAACGGTCAGTCAGTGAGTGACAAAATTAAAAATTTGACTAGCTATAATTCTTAAACTACTGGTTCAAATTGAATGAAATTTGAAATATACCGTGTTT
Organism: Hestina assimilis; assembly: GCA_023373885.1. Lineage (NCBI taxonomy): Eukaryota > Metazoa > Arthropoda > Insecta > Lepidoptera > Nymphalidae > Hestina > Hestina assimilis. Next base: position 6,765,653 of record CM041747.1, on the reverse strand, counting down.
ATTCAATGTCTGCTCGGTTACTGAAAATTTAGGCTTTTAGTTTTATCCACAACGTTATAGGACGTCGAAAATGGCCTGAAGTGCTTCGAGAAAAGGATAGTACGGCCGTGCCGCTTTTTGCTCGACTTGGCGGGGGCACGGCAGTGCCATTAGACGTTAGACGCAGGGCAGATTGGACGTTAGTTAAAGTTAAAATCTTCCATATATTTAAATTAATGGTTTAATGCATTCAACCGACGTATAGGACAGTACTCGCTTCTCGCAGAACAACTCAACTGTCCATGGCCCAAAAAATAAGATATTCCTAGCAGAACATTATATCCCATCAAAAACATTAAATATAAGAAAGCCCCCAGATTTCATTATATAGCTGTTATTTAACAGTATTTCTAATTTAAGTTATCCGTAACTTAGTAGATATATATTGGTAGTAATGATGCAACACTATGTCTGTGGTACATTTATTTAAAAAAGAATATTAGCAATGCTTTTTCAAGGCGTTACTAATATTCATATTGTCCCTCCAAATAAGCTCGAAGCTTGCGCTAATAGTGAAAAAAATTTAAAAATGTTTATTTGGTTAACTTTCAGTACAATGTCTTTATACTAGGTTGGAACCAGCTAGTAGGTTTCACAGAAACCTGTATCAGGTGGCTCCACTCTTCCATATCCATCACAATTTTAGCAAGAGTTAACTTTTTATACATTATAAAAACAGAATAATATAAAAACTTAATTACAAGCTAATACAACAATAATGTGTGTGAGTGTGTAGGTATGTGTGATTAATGCGTATTGTGTGAATGTGTATAGTGTAAATGTGTTTAGTGTGAATGTTTATAGTGGGAGTGTCTGTGGCGTGATTGAATTAAGTAAGTAAGTCAGAGTGAGTAAGTCGAGTAGTAGGTACGATAATAGCCCAAGGGGGTCGGGATCGAACCCTCGACTCTTGCATTAACGGAGCGAAAACGGCCCTTCTACCGTCGAACTATTGGAGCCTCTTATATTTAGGATAGTGTACAGTTTAATTAGCAAATTAAACCTTCCATTTTTAGTGTAAGTGGATTGTCATAAACGGCAGTAACGTGCTACTATGTCCGCAGCTCCAGACCGGGTCGACCACCGAAGCGCGCGTCTGGCGTGGGTCTGTCTCTCGCCGCCACACAGTTTCCCGGTCACCCCTTCAAGAAACATCGACTCGAGAACGGTGACTACTCGCCTTATGAAAATGGACATATGAGTGGTAAGTATTATTGTTATATATAACATATGTTAAGCTGAACTTCTATGAAGTCTAAGTCACATCTCCTTTACACTCCCAGATATAAAAGAAAAGCGACTAAGATTAATGGAAAGTAAATTTAAATAGCAAAATAATTTTATTATTTACTTTTTTGATAATGTTGATTTCTAAATTATAATGTGTTATGAAAATTTCTGTAATTTTCATATAATACAATACTGTTAAAGCAATTTTAAGAAACCTTAGAGTGCAAATTGTCTAATTCATTCAACACATTTGCCAATCATTTGTCGAAATTGGTATATACCGAAATAATTCGGTAAATAGATAACTGTAATGAATAAATTTCTAATTTTGGCTTATACGAAATTTTACAATATGTAAAGTATAACAACGCACAAATGGGCCGGCTCGACCGGGGAAGTACTACCCTCTCACAGAAAATCGGCTTCAAGTAACATTATCAGTAGGTACTGTTGTGTTTCATGGGAGAAGTGAGAGTGCTGGAGGCCCAATTTCCCACCGCTCTATTCCTCTCCTTTTTTTCCCTTCTCACCCTTTCTTTCTCGTCCCTTGGGTTGGCAACGCGCATGAGATACTTCAAGTATCGCAAGTTTTCATAGGTTACGGTGACTGCTTACCATCAGGCGGACCGTATGCTTGTTTGCCAATCATCATGAAATACAAAAAAATAAAAATAAAATAACGAAATACGATGATATGATTAAAACGCTTAGTATCCTACTTAGTAATATAAATCTAAGCAAGCGATAGCGCGATATGTGATAACATCGAAATGGGTCTGAGTATTCCGGATAGGTGCCGGATATGAAGCCCCGCTGCTCGGGTGGTATGCTCGTCATCTCGTATACAAATTACACAAATACAAAATTATCCCAACACAAACGGAGAAAAGGGAATAAAGTGATTAAATAGAGCTCAACGCAAGACGGCTGGCAATCAATCATTTTTGTCGCTTAGGCCTTTGTTGATTATTTTCTCTTTCATCTCATTTGCACTTAAGCAGCCAGCTAGCTCCGTCTCACTCTGGCTTGAAGTGTCGTGCCAGACAAGGGAGCAATTACATTCGTGATCTTGCATAAGCGACACTTGCTTATCGCGCACTGCCGCATTTGACTTTGAGTGCAGTTTGTTCGCTTTTTTCCCTAAATTTGCAATTCGAAACAGTCTCATAAGTTCAAAAGCATTGTTTTGTTTTTTCCTACCCCAGCTCGTTACCCACATATGATTGTTATTACCTTACGACAAGAACGAAAATATTTATATATGCAATACTCTGCGTTTTTGAATAATAATATAACCTCAATAAATGCGAATTAAATTAAATGAAATATCAAAAATAATTCCTCTTTCATAATACGAATCAAATATATTTTTCATTATAACTCAATTCTATATTAAACCAATAATATTTTGACGAGTCGTTGACAGCAATTTGGAGTCGATGAAGCAGTCTCACACAAAGATATAATTTCTTGAGTCTGAGACACACATACGTAAAATTATGAATATGTATATAAATTCACGTCACACATAAATGTCAATGTTTGAATGAGTGAGTGAGGTGGCGGGTGGCCCATTTTCACCCTGTGAAATAATAGGATACGAAAACATCCGAGGCAGAATATAATCCTACTAGGAAGGTTGAACGGAATGGAAATAGGAATATGAAATGCGCGGAAGGGACGTCGGTACACGTGCGTCAAAGGGGTTCATGTTTATCTTTAGGTGATAAATCAAAATCGATGTTCATTTCATCTCGTTTAATTTTAAATTTAAAGATGTGTTTTGGCAATTACATTATCAGTTTTATCTAAACCTGTCGACCTTTTTATAGTGATAAAATATGGACATGTTTAAAGTCATCCAACAACATTAGGAATAAATAATTTAAAATTATAATCAAAGGCTTATATTCAATACATTTTACTAAAATCAAAAGGCGACATTTCCAACATTGTTTGTTTTATCGGCTGTAGAAATGTTAGCGGTAATTTTCCAGTAGCAACCCTATTATTACGAAAACTGGTATGAAAATGATGTGTTGATAATAATTAAAGGTTTCGTACGATGTCGCCGCGATTCGGATGTTATATAAACGGGGGGATAATGTAAGGCATTATAACATTACGCAGGGGTATAAAGCTTTACATTCTGATTGAATTCTGCGACTGAAATTAAGTAAGGATTTGCCTGTTTATGTTAAGGGAGAGGGATATGACGGATCAGTCAATTTGCGAGCCTTGTCTATTCACGCCTTTGTTCTTGATTGTGTACCGTGATTGTAATGTGAAATATACGATTACATTATTAATCTCAATACCACAGAGGAATTTATACGATTAATTATATTTCGTAAAAAAGACATGTGTTTTTTTCTTTTTATATCACAAAGGTAACTAACTAGCTTACGGTGCCACCTCATGGTAATCGGTCAATATAACTTGTAGTCATTAACATGTTCTCCAACTTACTGGGATATGAATACTATAAAGAGCAGTGGGGCTTTTCGAACAAAGTCAACACCACAAATATTGCTTAAGAGTTATACTTACCCGTTAAAGACGGGCGATTCATATTGACATCAACAAGGTTGTATTCCCGATGACGTCCATGGCCGTGGTTTGGTCTCGCAGGTATGGACGACATCAACTTTGAGCCGAAGGCTGTTCCTTTTTCTCGGCCAAGTCTCAATACACAATCAGAAAAAAAGCATCTTTTACCGAAAATGCTACTAATTATCTGAAAAAGACTGCGTTTTCTCCTATAATCGATACATTTATTTTCCTGAATTTGAATATACTGGTGACCTAAAAACTGATAATTTACATACAACTGCTATTAATGCAGACATTTAAAAAACCCGTCCAACACGCAATGCAACATTTATCGCATTGTAAAAAACCAATTTGCTCCACAATCTACGATTGAAAGTTAATGTAATAAGTTTTTATCCGCTTACATACGTAATGTGGCGCATCGTACAGTCATAGGAATTCAACATTTTTGTAATTAAAACATTAAGTGGCAATTGCTAGCAATCAAACAAATTACAGATGGATAAGGAAACAGTAACAATAACCGCCGCGACAATTAAACGCCGAAGTGAAGTGGAACACGGTGTTACGATCATAGAACAAATACTACCGTACCAGTGCTATCATTTGTTTTTTTAAATATTATCAATGCTTTTTCAAGTCATAACTAACACTCCGATCGCTATCAGAGTGACTACGACAATAGCTGAAAGGGGTCAGCATCGAAGCCGTAACTCTTTAACTCTCGTTAATGGAGCCGAGTCGGCCCGTTAACGGTTGAGCTATTGAGAATTATTATTTTATTTATATTATCATTATATTTGCTTATGTTTTTTGTCAATATGGACCCTGTAATGTTTGTTCCGAACTAAAATTATTATTACGGAATAATTGGACTGGAAAAAATAAGATACCTTGGCAGATGAGGTTGCATGTAACTTTAGTGTTAACAAGCTTTATCTTGCAAATTATAAGAATTAAATTGGGCCAATTAGATGTTTTTAGTATCAAGTTGCTAGCAGATATTGTAGACAATTTGAAGACCCTAATATTATGTCAAATATATATTAAAATTAACAACAAACAACATTATATTTACTACTAAATTGATTGAATATTGAATGTTTACTAAGTAATATGATGTCTAATGCAAGTTGATAAGATCGGTACCATTATAAACAGTTTTATGATATTTCTGGTACGACCTCTGTTCTAAGGTTTTGTCAGAGAGCCACTGACGCTACGTGTGATTTCCACGTTATTGCGGAGATAAATACTTACAACGGTAATAATATGCTATTACTGTGATTTCTATTCTATACAAGTTATATCTTATCGAGTAACTTGTATTCGACTAGTTTTCATTCCAATATGTTGAGAAATGTTGTGTCAGAATTAGTAAAGATTCAAATATTAATAATAAGCAAGCTTTTTATCATTCAATTTTAGTGTAAGCTAAAGATAAATTAAGCTTTTAGTGTAAGCTAACGGAAAAATATACTGTATTAATATATTTAATTTGGTTGTTGAGTCTTTTAAATGAAGCTCTCACCTGTTTTGGAAAATAGATGTAATTGAACAATATTTTATTTGAATGTTTTAAATATTTAGACGACACGACGACGTTGTTGCACAGCGGTAGCGAACCTGCCTTAAATGCCACAGATCGCGGTTCGATGCCCGCTCGGAGCATAATATGTTTGTATTGACCATGCAAGCATATTTTCCGGTCTGGATGTATTTGTCCATGTCACTGTGAATGTTTCCGGAACCCCCAACACAGGATATTACTGTCCTTATGGGGGCCGTTGAGTTTATTTATACAACATATCAATAAACCTTTAAAGAATTAACGTCCTTAAAGTTTTTAGGGATCACATTGGATAATCGCCCGAGATAATTGTTTAGTGATATTAAAAATCGTCAGAATATAAATATGATTGTCAATGTTTTTCTTATACGTATAGTTAAAAAAGTATGAGCACAATTAACGACTACCTATAAATATAATGTAGTTATAAATTTCTTTTGTCTATAACAGTTCCTGAGAAGTACGTGCAGTTTTTTTACCGACGTTGTGACTAGCAATAAACATTTCTTGCCCGTCATTACGAGCATCAGCGCAACCTATTTCCATACTAACATTAGCAATAAACTGTTTAATTCCCATCGTTTTGTTTGCGGTGTGGAACGAGGTTTACAATTAAAATGCTGTTTTGCCACTTACGACATTACTCACACCTCGGAGTCATCATGGCGCATTCATTTCGTTTTTTGCCCGAGTAAAAGCATAACGATGGAATTTCTTTTAATTAACAATACCGGCGTATTTTGAATGTCGGCGCCGGTAAAGTTTTCATTCGTGATTGTTTGCGGTATTTTTTGTTAAAGAAATCACTATCAGTTAAAGATTTTTATAAGTTTGAAAAGAAGGCTAGCTATGTATTACGGAAATAAATCAACAAAAATTAAGTATAACGTATAAGTAGCAACTAATCTTTCTTATTTTAGCTTCTGGTTGAAAAATATCTTTAACCAGTATTTAAGTTATCTGCTAGAGCTAGCTATCAGCTTATCAGATTAAAAAATATATTATATTTACCACTCTGTTTTGGATTGTACAAAAAATAAAATCATACTTTTTCATTAAAGATACAAACAGTCTAGCCGAAACTATTTCAAAGGTAATAAAATCGATCTCGTTAATACGAAATTATAGGTTATGTCGTAATTCAGTGCGTATCCGCTCAGCGACAGTAATAACACTGTATTAATTCATCGAAGCAGCCTAACAGGCTGTCACGAGCTATCGACATAGATTTTGACAAACGATAATAATTACTTACAAAAAAATATATCGGCAGAGATCTGTATGTGATACAAAGATATACTAAATTATCGTATTAGTAATAAATTTTAGTGACTAGAATAATTTGTATCTTTTTTTTAAATGACATCTAAAAGTTTTATTTTATTGTGACGTCAGACTTTTGATGAAATAAAATGTTGTCTTTACATGTTTTTTAACGTGTTAATTATTTAAATAAATAAAAAATCAACGTTGCACACTCAACGGCCCGTATTAGGATAGTGATATCCTGTGTCGGGGGTCCGGCAACACATACAAGGACTAAGACAAATACACCCAGGCCAAATTCAATACAAATATATTATGCTCAAACCTGTGGCGTATAACTACGTCGTTGTATTTATACTGATATCGTAGATAAAACATAATATTATATATTAAAGAAAATCTATCATCCTTAACAATATGACGTATTACGTCTATAGTAACAATAATGCCAGTTGAAATATCAAAATTACATGTAAAAAATCGTATCATTTTATGATTCGGTAACGGCAGCTGTTATTAACCACGGATATAATCCCTCTTTTGTGTATCGATATTAATAAAATATGCTTCGATTTTGTATCTTTGATACTTGCGTTACAATGGCGTAGCTTCTTTTGTAAAAGTTTTACGGATGAGTAGCTCTCAACAAGTTCTAGGTCGATTCGATTCAAAGACTTGCGTCATTCTTTGAAATACATTATTTAATGTTTGTAACTTTTATATGATTTGGTATAATTAAAATAAAATTGTACTAGTAGTAGAGCCATGCTCCTCGCAGCACAAATGCACACAGCACCTCTCACACTCGCACATAAAATCAGCGTAAAGTAACAGTATTAGTAGGTACTGCTGCGTTTCGTCCGATAAGTGAGAGCGCCGGAGACCCGATCTCCCACTCCTCTTTTTCTCCCTTTTTCCTTCTCATCCCGTCCCCCTTAGATTGGCAACGAGCAAGTGATACTTTAAGTATCGCAAGCGGTCGTGTGTTGCGGTGACTGCTTACTATCAGATCCTATGGTTGTTTGCTAACCGTCATTATATAAAAAAAGAATAATATAAACGAAACATCTCATTATGGAATAGCGTAAAGGCCAATTAATAGGTCTTCCATAATATAGAGTAAAATTTGTTTTAATTTTTTTATTTATTAGGGGTTGGCAAACAGCCATACGGTCCGCCTGATGGTAAGCAGTCACTGTAACTTATGAACGCTTGCGATACTTGAGGTATCACATGCGCGTTGTCAACCCAAGGAAAAACAAAGAAGGAATGAGAAGGGAATAGAGGGGTGGGAGATTGAGCCTCTGGCGTTCTTAAAATTACATACAAATTATTTTATGAAAAACTTAATATTTAAGAGAAGTAGAGCTTTCTTGTTTTCTATATAAATGGGCCGCTTTGACGGAAGGAATACTATCCCCCTACAGGATATAGATGGATACTGATAGTATCTAGTATTGTTCCAAAACAATCAATGTTCGTATTGTTACATACAAGCCTAACTTCCCATCTCTTTTGTTCTTTTCCTCCTCTCGATTCTTACCCCTTGAGTTGGCAATATTTGAGATGCTATTCGTGTTGCACCTTGAAAGCGTATACGGACTTCAGTAATCGTTCAGCTTAGGTGTTTACGCTTGTTTGGGCGGTGTGATATAAAAGACACTGCTTAAGCTACTGATCATTAATATTGTATAGGATAAATAAAAAAATGTATTTAGCCTATTGTTAAGTGTGTATGAAAATAGGTTAAGATTTTAAAGATAGAAACTATAAAATATATAGGCAAACTACAAGTAATTTGAATAAATAACAGCTTATATTAAACAACATTAAACATCCCTAAGAAGTAACGGAAATCTTCCGTCACTAAAACGAACATAATAACGAATATGACACATACTAATCCCGGTCCATATATTTATCCGGGATAAAACTGTATCCCGGTCAATTTACGAGTAATTAACTCTGACCCTCTTTCGCACATCAGAGGGAGAAGTTTTATTTCGCTCGTAGAAACAGTCCCGAATTGCGTTAAACTTCTATATTATTGCCTTATATTAGAACTATTATGCCATTAACAAGATAAGGCGTTTGTACATTACAGTAAAGTATAATCTATATCTCAAATTATCTCAAGTTTATTTCAAGCAACATCAAAATGTACATAGCTTTTAATTATATTAGTAAATAATAAATATAAAAGGTCAAAGCATACTAAAATCATGAAATATTTTTACAAAATATACATATCTTGATTAAGTTCCATTTCCAATACCAAATATGAATTGGACTCTAATTCATTAAACCTTATTTAAAAAAATTAAGTTTTTGGGTTTTATTATATATTATTGAAAATAATTTTTGACATTGAATGATGATTAATACTTTATTACTTAGGTACTAAGGTCGGAATTACGTTTCGGTGATATGTTTTAACTTGTGAATAAAGACGTCACTTTCCTTTAGCCTATAACTTCTCAAATTGCCTTCGTAAGTGAGGGACGCGGATTAGCGCGTGCTAGGGCAAATATTTTATTACAGTCCAAATCTCCAGCCCTCAACGTTTTATTGTTCATAAGGCTCGTCCGAGCCAAATGAAAGAGTTTATGGCGAACACATAAGTCTGTCGGTGTTGCAACTTCGAGGAAGATTTCCCCGCTTACTAAGAATTATGGTTTTGTCTCATCAAACAGTATCTCTGCTTATACTTACCATAAGACAGGATTAAGAAATAAAGAGATATAATCTATCTGGGCATATGCTTTATAACAATAATATATTACACAAAAATAAATTCATATTGTACTACTCTTTTAAATATTTTAAATAGTTCCAATTTATAAATAAATATTTCATTACTAGCATTTAAAAGTGGGTGTACAACGAGCTTTCATCTGGTAACACTGTCTGATCCGTCTTGTTGACTCAAGTTATTGGCGTCCGCAGTTTGCCGGCTATTGTGTATTACTGTTATTGATTGTACTTCGCACGTGACTTGTGTTGACGATTATACTATCTACTATGGACAAGACTGTACGACCGTTTCTTTTAACGCTTATTGACATTAAGGGTAGCTCACAAATTGTGCAATTTATAAATCGCTTAATGTACGTCAATGACAAAAAATTCGAAAATATATTTAAAGATGTGTACAGTATTAAAGTTAGAAAGCTAGTCTCGAAATATATATTTTTTTTGTTTAAGTAATCTAGGCCACTAAAAACAAGTTTTATACAAATGTGGGTTTTTAATTATTTTTTTGATTTTAAATGCTCTTTTTTTTCAAGACATGCTAATATTCCTATTGCTCCTCTAAATAAGCTGAAAGCTTACGTTAGGAGTGGGTACGACAATAGCCAAAGGGGGTCAGGATCGAACCCGTAACTCTAACATTAACGGAGCGGAGTAGGCTCTTCTACCGTAAATCAATGAACCGAACACACATAAAACCATAACTAGATACAATAACTAGATAAAAGGTTTAACAGTAGTAATCGTTTTAAAATAATATATATTGTGAATCAACGCTTGCGCAAGCGACAAGCCGCGATTTATCCACAAAATTGCAGACAATTATTTCGCCCAATCGTATATGCCATTGGTACACTGACCGTACAATTATGTGTTTATTGTAAACGCTACGATTGCCGGCCGCCTGTAATTTTCTTTTAATTCGCCTTGTTTTGTATCATTTTGAGTTTCGTTTGCCGTTTTTGCTTTGGGATTTGTTGGATTCAGTTATATCGCCTTGGAGCGATAATTTAATTTTTTTTTTGTTAAATTTAATTTATTAATGCAAATTATTATGGTACGAAATCTCGAAAGACATTACAGTATACATTTTTGTGATTTTAAAAAAACTTTTTTTTGTCAAATAAGAATGAACAAGAAACTAAAAATGATAGTTGGAAAAACCATTTTGTTTCTAATTTCTCACTAAGTACTTATTTGATTTCTATTTGAATCTTGTTAGACCGACTTATTTTGTAATACTTACCGTACAGTACACAGTACACCTAGCAAAATTACTACTTAGTTCCTATTGAATTTATAATCTCTATCTTATCACGTAAAAATACACGGATTTCGATGAAATTTAGCACACAAATAGCTTATTATCTGGATTAACACACAGGATACTTTTTATCCTGGAAAAAGGCTCAGTTCCTGTGGGATTATCAAAAAATATGCTACACATATTCAATTGAAATTCGGTATATACGTATCTTATGGAACATCGTTTACTTATAAATGATTCATTTCTCTCTACAGCCAATTTTAATGTCACCGCGGATGAAGTCGCGGGCAGACGCTAGCGTTTATATCGATAATGATAAATATCACTGTGTTGTCTGTATGTTCTACGAATTAAACTGTTTAGCGTCTTGTTAAAAAAAAGTTTTAATCTAGATATGACAGATTACAAGTTCTCAATACCAGTGATTGCCATCTGACGTCTCAATACTTTGCTTTGAAATATTTTTCCAACTAGACTTAGACTTGTATTCAAACGGGACGAACAGTTTAACGTGCTCATCGAGGCACGGAACATATCTACAAGAACATCATCCAGATAAGAAAAGTATTTCAGTATCTTATAAAAGTACCATTACTATAATTCTCGAGGAAGGTTCTAGAAGTCTACAAACGTAGTCTATACTAGTTGCGCCCGCGGCTCAATCGCCTGGTACACCGATTTTTCTTTAGTCCTTATAACATCAGTTTCTGATGTTAATGAAATTATCCGGAACAAACAGACAGACAGACAAAAAATTATAAATTGATATTTTATATAAATACCGTATATACTTTCATATTTGATTGATGAAAAGCTTTTTTTTTTTTATGTTAGAAGTTGGCAAACAAGCATACGGCCCACCTGATGGCAAGTGGTTGCCGTAGCCTATGAGCGCTTGCAGCACCATTAGTAGGTGCCACTCACGCGTTGCCAACCTCGAGATATTAGTTCTTAAATCTCGTCCGCCCAGTAATTTCACTAGCGTACAGTGCCCTTCAAACCGGAACACAGTAGTGCCTAAGCACTACTATTTGGCGGCAGAATATTTGACACTGCTAATTAATATTTGAGCTATTAACAAACTGACTTCAATTTTATTTGTTTGTGTATAGGTTATCATTTAGTATAAGCGTTATGTATTGATGCATTTTTTACTACTACTGCTGGTACTAAAAAATTTAATCAAATGAAATGAATGAGCTAATTCAACAATTAAAGATATGTTCCCATACATACATTGTCAGTCAAAGCGCGCTCTTTACGCTTTATGGCCAATCATTTATGCTTCACTCATTCGGTCATTCCGCAATCATTCCGTAATAAAACTCAATGGTTATTATCTCTGTGCCATTATCTCCGGATCTGCGAATGTAAAAATTCCTTACTTCAGCTCGTTACGAGATCAAATTAATTATTTCTCAACTGATTCCGTACTTTTCACTATCAACCGTGAAACATCAGAGATTCCATGCTTCTGCTTGAACGCTATAAACAGTAAATAAACAAGATTATTAAACGAAAACGGAGCGAAACGATTTTTATTCGTTAGTAAAAACGTAGTCCTTTAAATTTGCGGTTATGATTGCTTTTATCCCAACCTCCTTTAAACACATAAGTGATATAATTAAGGTTTCGATTCTATCGATTCTAATTTTAAATAATAGCCGGTAATTTAGTTCGGTCATTTGTCGAGGACAGTCAGTCTGTGTTCGATCAATAAATCGATGAAAATCGATATAATAACCGGTCAAAATCGTTTCATTTCTTTAAATGCCTGATCAGTAGATTCGCTTAATAATAGTAATATTCGTAATCGATGATCGTTTTGTTGTTTCCGATGGAATGTTTTGAAAAGTAATTTGATTTTTTTTTCGAAACTTCATAACACTTACGGGGAAAATTAGAATGAACTTTTAATTTTAGTACTTAAATATGTAAATATTTATGTTTATTAAAAAATATATAAAACAGTAGACTTATACACCATATGTAAAATAAAAAAAAATATAATAAAATCTCCGACTATTAACAAAAACCATAGATTAAAAAAATGCAAAAATTAATCTGTTGCGGACAGCAAATCATAGGAATAAGAAATAGAATATAATTATAGATTAACATAGAAATAAGAAATAGAATATAATTATAGATTAAGCACGCTTACTAGTTGTAGATACTAGTTGCGCGTACTAGTTGCGCGGTGGTGCGGGAATGTGCGGCGTCCTCGCCCCTCCCTCACCCCCGCGCAGACGCAGGTGAGCGCGATAACGCATCGTGCGTTATCGCGCCTCTCAGCTGACAATAAAAGCGGACGGTCAGAGAGGCGAGCATGGATTCACTCTCCGACCGTCAGCCAGTTTTACACTAGCCACGGGATTATATATAGAGAGTGAAATATAGCCGATTGGGTTTTATTTTGGTTTGTCCTTAATATTACCCGATCTCTTGGTCCTTCGAGCCGGATCACCCGATCCCTGATCCTTTAACACGGATTGAAGAGTCTGCGACCCTACGAACGCTGAGGCAAGACAGCAGGAATCCGCGATCCTCAGAACGCCGCAAGCAAGACAGAAGGAATCCGCGATCCTCAGAACGCTGAAGCAAAGAAACAGGACACCGCCGAGACAAGCATCCGAAATGGTCATCACAAGGAGCCAATGCGGTGACGCAGAGGCCGCGAAAAGCGTACCACGCCGCTTTGAAGAAGCGCCACGCTCGCCATCAGCGACGACGTCAGGGCAAGCCCATCGAGAAGCCTACCGGACTGCGCCACCTGCCACGGAAACAAGAACGGACGTTGTTGAGACAGCACAACGACAGTATCCACCGGCGCCGGCATCAGTTCGATCGACAGAAAGCACCGCTCAAGGATGAGGAAGCGGAGCTCGAGATGGAGGAGCGCCTGCTGGAAATCCGACGCCGCGAACTGAAAATGGAGGAAGCAATGGTCAAGAGACGTTTCGCGTTCAAAATCGCGTCACTGCAAGACGAAGGAAGCCGAGTCGACCCGAATGAAACCCGAGACGTCGACGAACAAGTCGAACAACGGGTCGACAGTTGGCTCAGGAGAAGCGCGCCCGAAACCACGACGGAGTCACGGAGAACCGAGGACAGACAGCCGTTACCTTTGGAACAACCGGTAGTAGAAAAGACGAAGCCACGGCATGTCGAATGGTGCGAGCCTACGCCTCAGAGGGAACGTCAGCGATCACCTACTCCTACGAGAAGAAACAGGGGCATCGAGCAGCTGGCAGAGGCGATTGAAAAGATGGCACGCAACAGACCGCCACCGCGCCAAGTCACGGATTTGCCTGCCTTCTCCGGGGAACCGAACGAATGGCTGCCTTTTAAAGCAGCTATGGAGGATAGCACGCGCTTGTACAACTTCTCATCGACGGAGAACATCGCCCGCCTCCGGAACAGTCTACAGGGGGAGGCACGTCAAGCGGTCGCCGCGCTCTTACACAGCGCTGTAGACGCCAGAATTATAATGAAGACACTGGAACAATGCTTCGGCAGACCCGAGGTGCTGATCGACCGATCCATAGACGACCTGAAGAAGCTACCTCGCCCAGGATCATCGAGCATCGAGCTGAACAGTTTTGCAGTTAAACTGCAAAATATCGTTTGCGTCCTGCGAAGCATCGATCATCGGGGCTACCTGAATAACCCGATGTTAGCTCGGGAAGTAATCGAAAAGCTGAGCCCACACTTGAGAGCGCGTTGGTGTGACTACGCCGAGGAACAGGCAGGAAACACGGAGCCGGAGATCGTCACGCTAGCCGACTTCCTGATGCGCGAAGCCGACAGAGGCCTTCGCCATGCATATGCAGGGACAGCTACGACCGCTACCGCTGCCCGCAAGGAAAACTACACGGCGAAGACATCAGCGCGTCGAAGCGAAACTAGAAAAGCGTCGTTTGCTACCACGACGATAAACGAAGAGCACGCACTATGCATCTGTTGCGGCAGAAACTCATCCTCTTCAAAATGCGTTAAATTCAAGACCATGAAGATGAACGACCGATGGGAAGCGGTGAAAGGCTCAGGCCTTTGCTTCAAATGCTTAGAGAGAAGACATAGAAGATATTTATGCAAAGCGAAGGCATGCAGCATCAAAGATTGTGGACGGCCGCACCACAACCTCCTTCATCCGACGTCGAGTACGCCAGAGAACGAGACGACCACAGCAGAAGCAGTGATGACGGCAGCCGTGGCACACAACAGCCATCTAGACGTCCTATTGAAAGTCTGTCCTGTCACTATATCGGGACCAGCAGGCAACGTCGACACATACGCCCTGCTAGACGAAGGCTCGACCGTCACACTAGTCGACGAGGCTCTCGCGAATGAGATCGGCGTAGACGGGCCGACAACGAAACTCAACTTGCTCGGAGTAAACGCATCAACGGAAGAGGCAGAAAGCAAGACCGTTGGCCTTTTGATTAAGGGCAAGAACGCGGATGAGTACCGCATAAAGGCAAGAACGGTGAAGGAATTAACGCTTTGTAGACAGACGGTACCCCGGGGGGTTTTGAACTATCGTCACCTCCGGGGAATGAAAGAGACGGACGTCTGCTATGAAGGGGCGCGCCCGCGCCTTCTGATCGGAGCCGACAACTGGCATCTTATAATGACGAGGAAGGTGAAGATCGGAAAAAAGAAACAACCGGTGGCAGCCGAGACTAAGCTCGGATGGGTCGTACTGGGGACGATACCCCGTCAAATAATAAACGAGGCAAATGAAGTAGTCCATCACTTACATCACCGATACCGAGATGACCAACTGGAAGAGCTGGTGAAGGAGCACTTCAACGTAGACGCACTGGGGTCAGGCTTGCTGGAGAAGAAGCGGCCCGACGAGGAACGCGCGTTGAAGATCTTCGATGCAACGGCGAAGAGAGTCGGGGGACGTTTCGAGGTCGGGCTACCATGGCGTCGCGACGACGTGACGATGCCGCCTAGCATAGATCAAGCATTCCGTCGCCTCCGCACGATAGAAAGGAAAATGGATCAGAACAACGCCTTTGCCGAGAACTACACCACTCAGATAGAAAATCTACTCCAGAAGGGATATGCCATAGAATGTGATGGTACCGAAGGAGCCAGCGACAAAGCGTGGTTCTTACCACATTTTGCCGTTAAGAACCCAAATAAGCCGTCGAAGATACGACTAGTCTTCGATGCCTCAGCCACCGCCAATACCACCAGCCTCAACCGCCAGCTGTTAGATGGACCGGACCTACTACAGTCCTTACCCGGCATAATGTATAGGTTCAGAGAAGGAGCAGTAGCAGTCACCGCCGATATAAAGGAAATGTTCCTGCAGATAAAAGTACGACCGGCTGATCAGCCAGCCCAGATGTTTCTCTGGCGGGGTAGAGATAGAGAGAACCCGCCGAAGAGATATAAGATGACTTCGCTCATATTCGGCGCTTCGAGTTCCCCCTTCATCGCACACAGCGTTCGGAATAAGAACGCACAGGACTTCATACATACGCATCCCGCAGGCTACGAGGCCATCACCAGGAATCACTATATGGACGACTTCGTGGGAAGCTTCGCCGATAAAGAGGAAGCCGGAAGAACGGTAGATGAAGTGAACTATGTGCAGCAGCAAGCGAGCTTCACTCTGAGAGGGTGGGACACCAACGAGCGCGGCGTCCTCACGAATATACCTCCAGAGTTGCACTCCAGCTTACCAACTCACCTGATGATGGGACTCGACGCAAGCAGAACGCTAGGATTGATATGGGGACTCGCGAAGGACGAGCTCGGCTTCAACACGAACATGAGCCGGGTACACGAAGATGTGAAATCCCTTAGTCGCGCACCGACTAAAAGAGAGACACTGAGCGCGGTCATGTCGATTTACGACCCGCTCGGATTCCTAAGCCCGTATACGATCGTGGCGAAGATAATATTACAATCACTCTGGAAGACGGACGTTGGCTGGGACGACGAAATACCCCAAGAGCTAGCCGAACGATTCCACGAATGGATGCAAGGACTTGAAACCATCAAAACCCTGCGGATACCACGATGGTACGGAGTCAGCAAGAATGACGTCAGACGCGAGCTACACATCTTCTGTGATGCAAGCGAACTCGCGTACGCAGCAGTCGCATATTGGCGAATAGAGAAGAGCGATGGCACAGTTGCGATAGCTTTAGCTGCAGGGAAGGCCAAGGTTGCTCCACTGAAAATCATAAGCATACCGAGACTGGAGCCACAGGGCGGCCGTCATAGGCACACGACTCGCGAGCTCCTCAGAAGGAGCACAACATCAATGCCGACTCAACGACGTATTGGACTGACTCCAAAACAGTCCTCATCTGGATCAGAACGAACGCAAGAAGATATACGCCGTTCGTCGCCCATCGGCTTGGCGAAATAGCCGAAGCGACAAGCCCGAAACAGTGGCGTTGGATTCCGACTAACAAGAACCCAGCAGACGATGCGACGCGCACCAAGTACGTAGAGGGGCCCCGGGACGAATGGCTAAACGGGCCGACCTTCCTCCGGTTACCCGACGAAGAATGGCCTCGAGAGACAACCACGGAAGAGACTGAAGAGGAAGTAGTCTACCACGCTACAAACAAGTCGAGCCCGTCCCACTGGCAGGCGATGCCAGACCCGAACCGGATCTCCAGATGGACCACCTTGCAGCGCACCACAGCTATCGTCATCATGATGGCCGAGAAGTGGCTACGCAAAGCGAAGACTCTGGAGGTGCGGCACATGAAACTCGCTGAAAAACTATGGCTCGAAAGAATACAGGAAGAAAGCTTTGCAGACGAATGGGAAGCGCTTACACGAGGACTGCCCGTCTCTCGCTCCAGTCGCCTATATAAACTGGATCCAAGTATAGGCGAAGATAGACTTATGAGAGCAAGAGGAAGGATTAATGCAGCCAACGCATGCCGGAAGACATGAAGAAGCCAGTCATCCTCGACGGCCGACATCAAGTCGTGAGAATGATCATCCAGCATGAACACGAAAAGGCAGGGCACGCTGGTCACGAGCGTGTGATCAACGACCTGCGACAACGATACTGGATCGTTCACCTGCGGCCTTCCGTCCGAGCCGTAGCCAGAACGTGTCAGAGATGCGCCGTCAGAAAAGCCACGCCTCGAGTACCACGCCTCGGTGACTTGCCGACGGCCAGGATGGACCCGTTCACCCGACCTTTCACGAACGTCGGGATGGATTACTTCCGGTCAATGGGCGTCACCATTGGAAGGCGCCACGAGAAGAGGTGGGGTGCCATATTCACCTGCCTCACGACTCGCGCCGTGCACATCGAGCTAGCAGCGAGCCTATCTACGGACTCAGCTATAATGGCGCTAAGAAGGATGGCGGCCAGACGCGGTTGGCCCGCGATCATATACTCGGACAACGGGACGAACTTCCGAGGGGCCAACGCCGAGCTTCGCGCGGCGTCTGAAGAATGGGACGCGGCGCTGGGAGAATACTGCGTCAACAGAAGCATCAGCTGGCGATTTATACCGCCAGGGGCTCCGAATCAAGGTGGAGCATGGGAGCGGTTGGTCCGCTCAATCAAATCTGCCCTGAACGCAACGCTACGAGAGAAGTACCCGCGGGAGGAGACTCTACAGACCCTACTCATCGAAGCTGAACACTCAGTCAACGCTCGTCCATTGACCACCGTCTCAGTGGACCTAGATGATCCCGAGGCCTTAACGCCGAACCACTTCCTGCTGGGATCATCATCTGGACTACCGGTGACCGGACCCTGCTACCCTGCGAATCGACAGGCATGGCGAGCAGCACAAGCGCTGGCAGATGAATTTTGGAGGCGATGGGTACGAGAGTACTTGCCCACACTCGTACCTCGAGGGGACCCAAGCAAGGGTCAGAGACAACTTCGCCCTGGAGATCTGGTGGTTATCGTCGACGCCGCACTACCAAGGAATGTTTGGCCACGCGGCGTGATCGAGAGAGTCTTCCCTGGACCCGACGGCGAAATAAGAAGCGCTGAAGTTCGCACGAAAGGAGGAGTCTTCAGGCGACCGACTAGGAAGATTGCTGTCCTCCCAGTAGAAGTCGAGGCTGCGACGAGTCTGCGCCGGGGGGAGAATGTTGCGGACAGCAAATCATAGGAATAAGAAATAGAATATAATTATAGATTAACATAGAAATAAGAAATAGAATATAATTATAGATTAAGCACGCTTACTAGTTGTAGATACTAGTTGCGCGTACTAGTTGCGCGGTGGTGCGGGAATGTGCGGCGTCCCCGCCCCCTCCCTCACCCCGCGCAGACGCAGGTGAGCGCGATAACGCATCGTGCGTTATCGCGCCTCTCAATGACAATAAAAGCGGACGGTCAGAGAGGCGAGCATGGCATTCACTCTCCGACCGTCAGCCAGTACACTAGCCACGGGATTGTATATAGAGAGAAATATAGAAAACGGATAAGAGCCGATCGTGTTTTTATTTTGGTTTGTCCTTAATATAATCATTTCGTGTCGTAGTATATAAAAAGTTTATCAAATCTAACACGAAATTGGACCCTTATATAAAACTTTAGCCTTTTTAGTAGCGACACAATGACCAGTATCAATTGAAGAGAGTCGTCGTATTATGAAATGTATAAGTGAGAAAGAGAACGTGTAGAAGGGTTGTTGTAACCGCAGTTTATTACGAGATTTAACACGTATTTAGTTAATTAGTAAGTGCGGTTGACCGGCGCGGTTGACCGATTGCCGGGTTCTTATACATTGGGGATTTGTAAATATGATTTTTAGTATACTGACCTAATTGCGGTTTTATGTTAGTAACGATAAATTTTATATCGTACAACATGGACCTTTTTATAATTTGTTTATAAAATGTTTTCTTTTGGTTTGAATATACGAAAAAATTTACAATTTATATAATTTTATGTACCGTTTACACGTATATTTTTCTATAACAGAAAAATATTTTAATTATTGTTATTAATAATTTATATACCGAATAACCTAAACAAGCTAATAAAGTTAAATTCGTATGGTATAATTTTGTTTTTTGTAAGTTGGTACACGATGAAGTAGTTATAATGTTAGAGATTTGTTTTTTCAGTATAAACGTAAACAACTAACATAAAACTGAAAGCCAACAACAAATACATTAAATGCTGTGTATGGTTGAGAAGATAACAGTCGGTTAAGTAAGTAAATAAACCCGTCCAATTAATTCAGGGTCCATTGGTCATAATGTTTGTTTGTTACTTTGTAAGTTTGTACAATCCTCGAATGCGGCTGATGTTACATAATACCTATGCATTTAATTAGATTAAAAAAAAGTCACATAAGTGAATTAATATAACTATACAAATTATACTGCGATAGAAATATCTATTGTGTAACATTACAGATAGCAGAAAAAAAAAAGAAAAGATAGATGTAGAAACCTATTATATAATATTCTACCTCTAAATAGTAGTGCTTAGGCATTACTGTGTTCCGGTTTGTAGGCTAGTGAAATTACTGAGCAAAGGAGATTCAAGAACCAATATCTCGAGGTTGGCGTGAGTGGCACCTACTAATCAGGTGGGCCGTATGCTTGCTTTGCCAACTTGTAACATAAAAACGAAAAAAAAAAATTATTGTCCGTTTGTGACACTTTCATGCCTAGGCCGCTGTATGACAAACTTTTGGTATAGACAGAGTATAGAGGGGACCATGAAGACAGATATAGGATACTTGTCGCGAAAACAAAACTGGAGGGATAAATTTGGGAATGAAACCAATTATTTGCGTTAACGGTTACTTATTACAAATTGTTATTCACAAGGGAAAAGCGTCACATTTTCGTCATCAATGGACATTTTTGACTTTACCTCAACGGCTAAACAATTTATGTTTAAAAGGTAGAACCTTTTATTAAATTCTTTGATTTGTAAATGTACACATCGTTTCAAACACACCTGATCCCAAATCGTGTAACAAAGCGAACACATATTAAATACTCAGCAATCCTAAAATCCTTTGTAGAGCGTACAATGGAAAAGGGTGTTTTCCTTAACGGTCCAAATGTTAATTTGTGTTTAATTCGACACCTTGTTAATTGTTTCCGACACCCCAGTCCGTTTGGTGACCTCTAGGGGGGTATGGACATCCAAAGACCACCCGGCACCGAGTACCCCCATAGGGGGTCATTTTAAGAATATTTGCCTTCCCCCCATGTTTACACGGGTTGTTTGTGGTACCCAGAAAACAATAGTCTCGAAATTCATTGCTCATTTTATTATTGTTGATACACCGTTTTACGGGCGATTCGATTATTGGAACGAGTAATTAAATGATAATACTGGGTATTAATTGGATTTTACCTGAGTTGGTACGCGATTATATTTAAGTGGTATGCTATTTATTATAAGAAATTGAAAACGGGAATTACAATTTATACCGTGCCCAAATTTCATAAACCTTTTGTCGGCTACAAATATAATCAATATTTACGTATTACGTTATTAAATCATAAAGTACTATACATTTTCTATGAAATGAATATAATTTATATAAATATTAGAAAACTTACTTACTTAAACTCTGTTACTGCCTCTGAAACAGATAACTTTATACCAACATTAAATTTTGCTATCAATTAGATTAGATAATCGTGATTGTGACTTTTCCTTGCCTACAGGCCAGTTTCTCATAAAAACGCCAATCGATGGCAAATAATTTATTTTTCATTGAAGGGAGGAAGAATAAAAATAGACAAAGGAAGAAATAGGAATAGGAGGGAAGGGATGAGAAGGGAAAAAAGGAAGGGAACAGAAGGGGTGGGAAATTGGACCTCCGGCGCTCTCACTCATCGCACGAAACGCAACTAATACTTAACGCTGATTTTCTGTAAGAGGGTAGTACTTCCCCGGTTGAGCCGGCTCATTTGTGCTGAGAGGAGCATGACTCTACTAAATTTTAATATCACAATATATTCAAAATTACTAATTTGCTACAGAAATTTAATTTATCACTTTTATTACAGAAATGGCACGGATGGATAAATCACCACTTCTGGCTAACGGTTACAACGCACCACCTACCCACCTGGGACCAATGGGCTTCATGCACCAGCACGCGCTCATGTCCCCCGGCATGCCTCATCATGGTGTTCCAAGACCTGATGGCTCCATCATTAAGGGTCAACCGATGCACAATATGGAAGCGTTAGCGAGGTACTGAATCTTTTTTCTAATAACTTTAAGTAATACTTTTGAAAATCGCATATATTATATGGCTGATATAAAGTTAGATGGAAAACATATATCTGGATATAAACTAACATAATTACAATTACCTCTTTTTTTTTTTTTTTTTTTTTTTATGTTAGAAGTTGTTAAACAAGCATACGGCCCACCTGATGGTAAGTGGATGCCGTAGCCTATGAGCGCTTGCAGCACCATTAGTAGGTGCCACTCACGCGTTGCCAACCTCGAGATATTAGTTCTTAAATCTCGTTCGCCCAGTAATTTCACTAGCGTACAATGCCCTTCAAACCGTAACACAGTAGTGCCTAAGCACTACTATTTGGCGGCAGAATATTGGACACTGTGGTGGTACCTACCTAGCCGGCCTCTTGCAACAAAAGACCTACCACCAGTGTGACTGATTGCACTGGTGGAATAATCTCTGTTGTGACAGAGGTTATCCCAACAGTGGGCGATGGGGTCGTCACATCCCGACGCCTTCGACCTCAAAAATTTTACAAATTCTCAATAAAAACTGTAAGATATAAGCTACTTGAAAATCAATATTCGGAAATTACAAAATAAAGATTGCCAATCAGAAAAGGCAAGCCAAGCTCATCAGCTTCTAAATTCATAAATATTCTTATAAATTTAAACATATAAATTATATATTCAAATATCAAATTAGTCCTCAATTGCTGTTCTATATATAATGTGTAAAATTTGAAGCAGAATTTTATTTGTTAGTGCGATTTAATCTTAACATTGTTTTATCCAATTTATAATTTAATACATAATCCGTACACTAAATTAACTTAAAATTTATAATTCTACATGAATACTCGGGTACGAGATCTGCGAAAATAAAATCATAAAGAGAAATAAACTAAAAAACTAGTTATACATTTCTAAACATTTATTTTCATTATGATTCTAACGCCATCTAGCGACAAAATATGTATATATTTTTTAAAGAATATTAGCAATGATTTTTTCAAGGCATTACTAATACTCCTATTGCCTCTCCAAATAAGATCAAAGCTTGCGCTGGGAGTGGGTACGACAATAGCCCAAAGGGGTCAGGATCGAACCCGCGACTTTCGCGTTAACAGAGCGGAGTCGGCCTTTCCACCGTTGAGGTATTGAGTCTTCAAAAAAAAGTTTTAATAAAAAGGCTTTTAATAAAAAGATGAAAAATATTTAACTCATGTTAGAGTAAATTATAAAATCAACCAATGCATTTGCAGCTTTTAATATAAAACAACGATAAACAAATAATTGTTTTGAAGCGAGCTTACAGCGGATATTGGTTGCGTAAAACTGTGGCTTCCCAAACATGGCATGAGCTGGTATTAATTCAATATTATACCATTTTACCCACATGGTCTACCGGGAGGTATGTGTCGTAAATCATGATGGCATTGGCTGTGTCTATTTCAGTTTTATTGATTGAAAACTAAACGACAGGCGAGACGTATAATCTATATTTGTCTTTTATGATTATATTGTTTACATAAAGCCGATGGTTTATAATTATTCGAATAATAATTTTAAAACAGCAGGTTTAAAGTTTTTCGATACGATATGGGAACCTTCAAGAGAAGAACCTATTCCTTTCTAAAAGGTCGGCGAGCCCTCCGGTGTTGCGGACATTGGCGGCGGTAATCGCATAACATCTTGTGAGCCTCCTAGCCGTTTATCCCTTCTCCTATATAAAGGCATTAGTATTTATTCAAACGTAAGACAATAAGATGATGAAAAAACTTTAAACAAAAATACATTTTCTTATTACTGAAATGTATAAAAATCAATACTAAGTACAATACAATTTAACTAAATTAAATAAATTTTGGAAGTGACGTGCTAAAACGATTACGCTTAATTAACTCATAATGAGCTTATATATAATATCTAAGTAAATGAAAGAGAAGCCTGTAAGCGGGTCACAAGTGATAGAGGTTAAATGACTGAGTTAATCCAATAAGAAAAGTACAAACACTGAGTGCCCTCACTTCCGCCCGAAGACCCGCAGTGCTCACTTGACTTGACTTACCCCAAGCTTACCCCACTGTCTTACTGCCACCCATGTGGTTCAACTACAAGTACAATAACCTACAAAGTATTACGTTGCGTTACACACGTATGTCACACACTTATGTTACATACTGACTGACTTCACTTATTTTACGTACTGATTCTAATATGACAATATTCTGGTTGGACGTAGTTTATGCTATAATAATATGGTCCTTATAATGCATCATTATTTCATTTTAAATAAAATTTATCACAGTCTTGAGACAAATATAATATGAAGAAACATTTAGTTTACATTATTTAAACCTATCTTCGTTTAAGTAACGTAATAGAAATTCGGCTATCAGCTTGTCGGAATCGTAAGCCGAGGATTCCGTTTTATGTTGACCAATAAATTTAATGCAAAATCCCGATCCATCAGCCCAACGAAATATGTAATATATCCTTAATTCTTTTATACTTTTTTTTTTAATATTACGATTGTTAAGCGGTTATCGTAACCTCACGTGATACCAGAGGTGTTTCATAGTTGAAAAAAAATCGTGACTCTGTGAGAGCTTAGTCCCTTAAATCTTAAGTCAGCCATTTCCCGCTAAAATAGCTAGCCTTTACTACTAATAAATAAATAAATAATAAATAAACGCTACACACTCAACGGCCCCCATTAGGATAATTATATCCTGTGTCGGGGGTCCGGAAACATTCACAATGACAAGGACAAACACAACCAGACCGGAAAACATGCCTGTACGATTAATACAAACATCTGCTCCGAGCGGGAATCGAACCCGCAACCGTCGAGGCTTAAGGCAGACTCGCTACCCACAACGCCACAACGGTGTCTAATAATTTATAACTAATAATTTTAATATAATTTTTAATTTAAACTAATAATTTTAATATAATTTTTAAATAATTATTTTCTATCTCTTATTAATAACATAGTGCTCCTCGAGTAAGACAATACAACCCAGAGAGTCTTTAAAATCGTTGAGGACAAAAGAATGCTTCAACATTAGATGGTACTGAATTAACTCTCAGAACCCTTTAACTATAGTAAGAAGTATTCCCTCGAAGAAAAGTTTAATGAAAACAAAGTGCTAAAGTAATTGAGAAACAATTTCGACGATCACGCATGAGTTGTTACGACACAAATATAAGCGATTGTTTTAAAAACATAATTAATTTCTTCGACCCCTCGCTCAGCCTAACGGAACATTTAATATCGAGTGCTCATAATTATTACTTTTACATTCAAACCCTTTTTTATACAAAAACTCTTTGAAATACTTGAAAAACACTTTGTAGCAAGTTTTGTCTTTCTAGAGAACTTATTAAATAGCGATTGGGAAAGTCGTTCTTTGTAATAAAAATGTTTAATGTATATTATAAAAGCCGTCCGGTCATCGTTCATTTTTATCTTTCTTTTCAAATTTTAATATTTCATTTTCTGTGTTAATTTTTTCTTATTTTCTTTATCTTTGTCTACAGATCTGGTATTTGGGAGAATTGTAGAGCAGCATACGAGGACATCGTTAAACATCTGGAAAGGTAAGATGACTTACCTGCTCATTAAACAATAATACAATAATGCCATTTAATTAATTTACATTTTTTTTCGAATTTGATTTACTTTTTATTATTTTTATGCATCTAAGTTTAGGGACGGCAATTCATTAAAATAAGACTGAAAAAAAAACAAAATCGTTTTTAATTTAAATGGCTCGCAGATATCACAGGGGAGTGTGAAATTAGAGGAGACAATTAGATCGGTGGATCGGGTGTATTTTTAACAAATGACCGCTCTCCAGCGTCGGCGGCGCGGGGCGCAAACAATTCATCAAACTCATTCTGGGCTAATCTCGATGCGAGGAAAATGCGGCTCTCATGTAAATTGGGCCGATTCGAGGGCCAATGGTTAGGGGAAACGCTTTTCTTTTCCTGCTTAATGGATGGTGATTGATCGGCGGGTTCGAACGATACTCGCGGTTTTGACTTCATTTTCAAGTGCCCCGATTGAGTGTGTCGATTTTGATTTGAAACGTTAAAGACTTGATGGATATAAATACATTATTAATAAATGAAATCGTCGAAAAAATAAGCACATTTTGATATTGATCTAATCCTTATGAAATTTAATTCTTTCGATTCGAGTTATCATAATTAGATGGTTCTAAAAATGGTGGAATACGAGTTTTCACTTCTTAATTGTTAATCAAAACCAATATCTTTAGTAGTAGTTTCTTAACGTGTCACATTTATAGATATATGTTAAAAGAGATCATAACTTTAATGCAGGCTGAAAACCTTCAATGGAACAATCCACTAAACATTTCTTAGTGTTTATTTTACTATTCACCAGCATCCGCCCGTGACTTCGTATGCGGTGACGTAGACTACAGAGAGAAGTAGGTCATTTCTGAGTATTTAATGTTCGATAAGCCACATCTATACCGAATTTCAATTGAATACGTCTGTGACATGTGTTTTGATAATACCACAGAACTAGAAATCAAGATATTAAGTTATATTTGTACCAAATTATAACCAAATCCGTTCAGCCGTTTATGTGTGATTGAGTAACAGACATCCAAACATCTAAACATCCAAAAATACTAAATGAAAATGGTTAATAAACATTGTTTTAAAGCCCTCAAAATCTAGTCGTGCTTAAAACATACAGTTAATTAATCCTCTAGATTTGAAAATAAAACGTAACCATGGTCCATGCGAGTTGGGTAGAATTACAGTCGGACAGGCAACCTTGTACCGATGTGTCACTGTCAGACGCGATCGCCCGCCACGGGTGTAGGATTAAGGCTGTTTTTAAAGAAATTACTTGGTAATTTTTGGGACGAAATCTATTCGTTTGGAGATTCGTTTTCAAGTATTAATTTCTAATCAATTAAAAGCCAAAAACAACTAGTTATAATAAATACAAAACAAAGGTTAGCTTCTTACGCTGTCTGTTAGATATCTTTATCTTAAGCAAATGTTTTTGTAAAATAAAATGACTATAATTAAGTATACAAAAATACGACGACGACGGAGGGGTGAATCAAATGTTTGACTGGTTCCTATCAGTTTTATATGTTAAATGAAATTGTTAGAACTTTCAATTTTTCCATTTTCTCACTTTCCTGGACTGCCACAAATTAGCCAAATCCGTCCAGGCGTTCTCGAGTTTTAACGAGATTAACAAACAGCAATTGATTTTAATATAATATACATATAAAGAGTGAGGAAAAACAGCCTTTCCTAAATTAACATATATGTAGATATCTCAGGAAAAAATCGAAACTCAAACACATCGTGATAATATTTCATGTTAAGATTTTGTCAATAATTCTATACTTTTGCAACTAAACAGTGATGCAGGTTCGTTTCGTGGAAATATTTTGTAAATGATATGTGAATTAAAAGTTGAAATGTTGCATATTGTATGCTTTCAATATTGACATTTATAACAAGCAACAGAGTTTATTAATACCGAGGTCCTTGGTATTATTCGTTCGGTTCGTTTGATTCGCGCATGCGCCGACCGGTTCTCGATCCTAAGTCCAATTAATTGACAGGATTATCTCTGATTTAATATAATTCGTAGGTACTGTTTGTTTTGCATCTTTCAAGTGCACTCAGCCGTAGCCCGTGATTATTAGACGCTTTAATAACAATCTTTCATTCATTTCTTATTAATTATGAAGAGTTTGTATGATAAGAAATGTGAGAATTATTTTCTATGAACACGATAGATGATTTAGAATTAATATTAGATTATAAATAAATATGTTGATGTATAAAATTTTGACACCGTTGTGGCGTTGATGGTGCGAGTTTACGTTTAGCCTCGATAGCTGTGGGTTCGATTCCCGCTCGGGTAGATGTTTGCATTGATCTTAGAAATATCTGTTACGGTCGGAGCTTTTGTCCTTGTGGGTCCCCCCACCGTGCCTCGGACAGCACTGAAAGCTGTCGGTTCCTGTTGTAATAACATCTGATAATAATCGTTAACTCTTGATAAGTAAATTGCTCTTATCCAATGAGTTACTGGTTAGGGTTGCGGAGGTCAGATGGCAATCGCTCTGTTTAAAAATTAGTAACCTGTTAAATCCGGAGACTAAGAGCAGACCCGTTGTTGTGTTTCGATCAAATAAAGTTTGAAATTGACTTAATAAAACTGCTATTTTTACAACACTGGCAATGTATGACAAAAAGTTGAAACATAAAAGCAATTTTATTGAACGTATCGGAATCGGCAGTAAATCAAACGACGACTCAATTAACAGTCAACAAATCGTTGGGATCTATGCATTCGTCCGGTTTAATTCCGTTTCGGATCGAATTAGCTGCGATTAATCGGCGTACGGCGGGTTAAGCCGGCAGAGCCGGGTAGCCGGGGAGCCGGGACAGCCGGCAGAGCCGAGGGCATACGCTGCACACATCGCTCTGACGTCGATCGTTATTCACCGTGCCCCTTGCTTTGGAAAGATAGCTTTGTTTGTTCACCCTTAATTCGCGATTTTAAAACGATTTTTGACATAAAAATGAATTTAAATGATGAATTATTTTTTAAAAAAATCTTGAAGACTAAATATATACTTAAAATTTCAAATTAATTATAAAAATGATTAAAAAAGTCAATAATTAAGTCAATGCTATAGTTTTATATAATATAAAAGTACAAGATGTTCTTGAAAAACTAAGAAAAAAGTCTTCTAAAAATAATAGTTTTTAGTATCACCGGATATACAGTTTGAATAATCTGTAAGTTAAAGTATTTATTATAAAATTATACATGTCAGGAGTAATAAGAAAAAGGCTATAATCATTAATAAAAGAAATTACATATTGACTTTGGTTACACTCATTTCTAATTTTGAATTGCAAGGCATATTATTTTATTTAAAGCGGCATATTAATTGTAGTGAAAGTATAGGTATTTTATTGGCGTGTAGTAGAAAACGTCAAGAATCGCGGCGGTAACATTTGCGTGATTGAATCCTCTACCATTAATTTCAACGAAGATCAAACGAAGACCGAGGGTGATATTTATCAAGGATATTGCGAATTATTTTAATCAAATCAAATTCCCTTCGTTGTAAACAAATGCTTTTGATTAATGAGACGCGCGACAGAGCTTCGTCGCTGTGATAAGACACCCGAGGAAAAGACAAAATTAATGGTCATAAAATGAACTCTTGTATCCGCGAGATAAAGATGCTGAATGCTTCGGATCTTCAATAATTTTTCCTTGCTACCATTTGAAGGATGGTGCCGGAGATCGCATCTGGTGACTGTACATTTATGTCACGATTCTGTTCGAGATGATTTTCGCGAGTTTAGTGCTCAAGTTTCAGTCGAGATATTTAGATTGTCATGACGCGATGTCATTAATAATAGCGACTTTTGATTTTCAGTTGACGTCGTTGTTTGAGTTAATATGCGTAGGGCGTTGCGTAAAGGGTGCCGAGTCACGACAGCCGGCCCTCTGAATACCTTCCGAGTTTGTCACCGATGCGGTTGTACTGGCATTTTATGTAGCTCTTTGTACTTTGCCCTTTTATGACTGAAACTATTCGGATAGTACCGTCGGTGACCCGAACTATTTATTGTGTTTACTTTGATATTCCTACCTGTGCTATATCTGTTTGTAAGGAATTAGCCATTTTTAGAATATTTAATCATGCTTTTATATATAAACTAGATTAAGCGGTTTCTATCTTTATAAAGCTTTGTTAATCCTCGTAAAAGATATATAATCTTAATTTGTTTTTAGAATACTAGAAGTAATATAAAATAGAGATCTTGAACAAAACACGAATGATCGTTTTATAAGCGGGGAGCGTCAAACATTGTTATAGCGTAAGTTGCAACGTCAGCCTATATTAATCTGGATCCGGCGCCTGACAGCACAAGTCAAATTTCTCATCAAAAATAAGAATTAATGGCGAACAGCATTAATCATTAGCTGGCAAACAGCACGAGGTGTCCGTATCCCATTATTTTGCATTACTAATGATATGTACACAGCGATAAGGGATGCTTTATAAAAACCTCTGAGGTATCAACTTTCTTCATCGATTTTGTGTAAGCTCGCTAATGTTTCATTATTTTGTGATGGCTACGAACTTGTTTTTACTCGAGTAATTTAAATATATATCTTAGCAGCAATACTTGTTATAAAAATAGTGAAATACGTCGCTTCGGAATGCTAATTCGAAATTAGGATTAAATTTTATGCGGTAGCGCGTACCGAGTGAAAAAGATTTATTATTCTCTTGGTTATTCCGGTGTCACTCTGGAAATGGTTTTGTAAATAGGCTGCTATTTTTCAGTTTTTGATTAACTATTGTTGAGCTTTGTTTGTTCATTATTTTTTTTAATTAATTAATTATGAAAGTATGAAGTTATTTCCGGTCATTAGGGCGTGTTATAAGTATAACAAATTAGTTGTGAAGAAATATAAAATATGTCGCATTGCTTAACGAAGCGTGACGAACGTTAAAGCCGACAATCAATTAGACGCCTTCACTCAATAATTTTTAATAAGTTCGCAACACTAATCACTTCCTCCCCAAAAGGCGTGACCGTTCTATTTCTAGAAGTTGGCCACACTGTCATTGACAGAAGATGTCACTTTTCCTTTAATTACCTAGCGGCCTCATTCTTTCGCGCCCTATTAGTACGCATCAATCAATGTTGCCAATACCTATTTTTTACCCTGCGACTCAAATGTTTTTTCCCTTGGTGCGTTTTTGTTTACGGAGATTTTTTAAGTGGGGAATAATTTGATGAGGTCCGCCACCCGACTGTGTTGGACGCGGCCAATGCTCATTTGTCATCGTCTTGTCATTTCTGCGTTTCTTTCGAACAGTTGTATCGCTAAAGTAATTATGTAATTTTTAGTATACTTTTTCCATTCTACTCGTGGATGGTATTTGTATCCATAGCAACATTGTACTGATGGAACCGCTGATTATGTTAACAGTATTTCGATGAATAAAACCTTTTTTTTTTCGTTAAGCTTTAATGTGTATAATTATTTAAGGAAATGAAAGATATATACACCTATACTTTTAAAGCCGAAAATTAGATGTTTAGGTATTTCTCAAGTTCTCTTTCTCTTCTTTCTAAGTTTGGTATTTAACGCGGACAAAATTGCAATCAAAAGCTAGTCTTTGGTATTTTCTGAATTAAATATATCATTAAGTCTTTTTATTGTCTTTTTCTTTTAATCTATACGTATTTAAATATGTCCAATCGTAGTATTCGATGTTTCCTAATTAAGAAAAAATAAACATGTCTTCAATTTTAACAGCTTTGAATAGTTGATAAGTATTATCCGACTTGTTATTTATGACAGGTTTGGGTTATGTAGTTAAGATATCAGTCACTTCATTAAAAATCAACTCAAAATAATCTCGTACATTCTTTTATACAACTTATGACTTTTACTTTTGAAAAAAAAAATGTTGTATTATAACACATAATATTGCATTGTTATTTTATTTAAAAAATGAAAATTTTAGGAATAGTTTGATTTAGTTATATTTTTTATTCGAAAGTCGTTTATTGTTGATAAGTTTAAGAAGATTTTAAAGAAGGCATCGTAAGGAGAAAACAATTAATGACAATTAAACAAAAATAATCGATTTGCAATTAAGTAAATTTCTTGCAATATTTTAATCAATATCTACTACAATAGTATAGTGAACATTTTTAAAACAAAAGATAGGTGAAATATTAAGGGTTTGTTGATTTTTAAGCCAACTCAAAATTATCGAAAGACTTTATTATCTCATCACAGTCAGCAAATGCATGATTAACACCACGCAGAAAAACTATGAATACTTAATCATATATCACGTTAATACTGACATCGATGGGGTAAATCAAATATGTGAATCCACAGATCAAAAGAATTCATTACAGTGTGTAAATCACAATTTGCATGTGGCGCAAAGTAATCATGAATATGCATTCGAAACGCCCGAGTCTGAGCAATCTGTGCTTCCTTTAGACTTTCTAGCCACTGATAACAATTTGATACTTTCTATATTTATTACTTAAATATAAATTCTCATATATTTTTACCATAATTTTTTCTAGATTAAATCTGTATATAAAAAGAAAAAATATATGTATGTTTACGGTTTCTAATATATTTTTGAATTCTTCAACACATTCTAACAGAAGAAATAAAAGTCAAACATATTCTATGAACGTAATTGTGGTTATAGAACTGTTACCGTGTTAACTTTTGCGATTACAATTTTATTATGGAAGTGAAGTTATATACTTATAAAGGGCCATACATCAATATCGCAGAAAAAACTTTAATCGATTGCAGTATCTAAAAAAGTAATCGATTATAGTTACAGGATATTAGTTACTGACATGCGAGTGTGATGGAACGTTGGAACGAACTCGCAGTCAGCCAGCATTGCTGACTGGGCATCATGCCGGACACTTGCCATTCCGTTCGCTTCCTGACCTTTCCCCGCTTCCCGTTTTGTTATGCAAATCCCAAGCGTGGAAATTACAACACGAATAAAAAGTATTCTACTGTTTACATGCTGACTGTGCACTGACTTCGTGTTGAGTGTGAGCGTGCATTAATCAACGAGAAAAGCATTTTTCGTGCAAATGTTATACTACTGAATATTTGGATATCTACAATTGTGTCAAATTGCATATTGCATTTTGATCGACAGATAAATTTATCGATGTCAAATATTTTTTCCAATTTACTAGTTCCAACAAAATTAAGAGTGCTAACATAATAGTTTTTACGGTAGTAGAGCTATGCAAATGGGCCGGCTCAACCAGGAGAGTACTACAAACTGTGGTATTACATGTACCACAATGATGACCAATAAGAGTACGCTCCGTTTCTAGATCCCGTTACAGAAATAACACGAGAGGAAGTGTAGAAACAGGAATGGGATAAAATGAGTGGGAGTTTCCAGCGCTTTAGCATATCGAACGAAACGCAAATGTATGATACGACTAAGTCCGTAAAACTTAATATTTTAATACTTATGAAAATTTAATGTGTATGAAAATTAAATAGAACTCTTGATAGACTGAACTGAAACGTGTCAGTAACAATAAACGTGAATAACAAAACAATTGTTATTGAAAATTATAAGAATATATGAAATAGTAAACTTCAAAGTTATTAAAAACTCATTATTAATACAGAGTTAATACAAGTAAAATAAATAATCGCGCACTTATGTACATACTATTATGCGTAAGAAAAAAATAGTATTTCTTAAAATAGATTAAAAATATTGAACTAACGATGAAATACAAGCAAGTAAAAATAATTGATTGAACATAAGTTAGGGTCATCCGTAGCATCGAATGGCTAAATAACCGCACTCAACCCTACGCCACAAATCAAATGTTTTGATAGCGTGGTATTAACGAGACAATTTGATTGCGGACATATAGCGCTAAATTGCTTCTAAATTATATTTTCTGTTTACTTTCAGCCGTACTCCCCGCTTAGAACAGATGGCTTTGTTTCTATTGCGTCGAGTATCGGATAGAGCAAACACGGTGTTTTAATAATGTTTCTGTAAACGATATCGATACGAAATTTACATACATTTACATTTATATATAGCTTTTATAATTTACTAAATGCTTGTGCGTAACTTCGTTCAGTTTTTTTGAGATATAAATAGATATATAAATCAAGCTCTATTTTCGATTATACTGAATTTTTAGATGTATGTCTTTAGTAATATTATTTTAAAAATGAGTTGAAAATAGAAAATCTCTTTTTAAAAAGTTTTTGAATATATTTATTAGTTTTGAAGTAACTAACCAACTATTGTTCTATTGGAGACGATTCTTTTTTTTTATAAAATTTCGTGTTGAACCCGATGGAGTATACTTTTTATCCTCATTAAAAAAGAAAGAAATTCTCATTCAAACATATGAAGTATTCGATAAGTTCATTAAAATTAAATCAATGCTTATCTATAGGATAATGTTAAATTTATCAATGGAGTGAACAATACTATGATCGATGTGTCGCGCGTTGTCTCATTCTGAGATAATCGGCATCAGTGTGTATCCTCATTAGATATCTAAGAGACATTTATAACGTCAAATTTTCTTTCTAACGACTTAAACTTTATATTATATCTTATCGTAATCGTCATATTTATGTAATAAATAAAAAGGCTTAATAAGACGGTTATCTTTCTTAAAAATACACCGACAGAGACTTTAAAAAATTACTGTGGAATAAAAATCAATATTTGCTCATTGGAAATAGGTTGTGGTTAACGCAAACGATCACTTCGATTGCAATCATTACCCATGGCGGTTCTTCATGTGCATCCAGCGGTCATAGCCGAGGAACAAGTCTAACCATCTAGACATGAGAAATTTATGCTATTTGACGAGTTGCGCTGCAGCCGCTGGAAGGCAAGGGAGGATTTGTCACGTCACATTATCCAAGGAATTGAATTGGAAGTGTGTCGATGGATGTGAATTCTCTGCGGTTATCCCATATGCTGCATGCCGTGAAGCCTTACTTATGCAATCTGTGGTCGGCGAAATGTAAGACTAGGATTACAAAAAACAGCATCGCTGTATAATACAATTCACATCTCCCTAAAGGTATTACAATGAAATTTAACATTATCAAAAAACATTCCCATTACAGATAATGGTAATGCCCCTAAAAAGTCGGGGACTACGAATCGTAGAAGCAATTTTGCATAATTATCCAACATTGCGCCGGGAGACAGGCGACGCGCTGGCGCTTAAATCCTAATAACATCGCGAGGATCCGATCGGAATCTCGTTACGCTACTGTAATCTGTTGCGAACAAATAGCTTATTATTTTTTTTACATTTTCCACTGTTTAAACTTAACTTTACGATTGTAGCTAATTTATATTCTAATAGGTTCAACGTAACTCCACTTATAAATGGTTAGAATCTTAATTTTTATTACAATTCGAAAAAACTTTATCAAAGGTCCCTTGTTACCGTTCATCTATTACATTCACCAATGACAACTTAAATCTTCTCACGTTTTCCTAATATCATAATGAGCTCTAAAGCCTCCAAGACATATTTTATTTTCTTCCCGAAGCATTTTATATTTCATTTCACGTTTCATAGGCAAAATTTTCTTGTCCCTCTTTGCATTTGGCAAGCGTAATGCCCCAGTCGCTTAGTGCACTTTTATTACGGTATTAAGTGACGTAATTTTTTCCATATTATATTATTCAAATTTAAATAACTGTCTCCGGTTTCCCCCGCAAAGGTCCCGCCGACTAGCGACTCCTGTTGTCGCGGTTTGAATCTCGTTATTTTTGGTAAGACACTTCGCCGAAATAAAAAGACGGTGGAGTCGTTTTCATCTACAATATTTTGTTATCAAAAGTACATAATTTTACATGCGTTGTGCATTAAGATAACATCATCAAAGTAATTATTTGTAGCAAACGAATACATTAAAAATAATAAATACTTCGTAACACTTGAAATTATTTTTAAATTTATTACGTTATACACAATTAGCTTCTCTACGCATTTTTGTTACAAAGTTGGAGAAGTTTGAAGGCCGCAATTTTTACAAATGACATCGTGACGTTTATGCGGAGGGTGCGGCTGCCGACAAGTCATCATGTTTCTTCTTTCTTATTATTTTTGTATTTCGTCGTACTTACCCCGTACCCTGAGTGTTTTTCTTCCGTCCTTCCATTGATGGTCTTTTCAAACACATTGTATGTCATTCTAGTTTATATATGTAGTTTAAATAAATGACTCTCTGTAACAATAATTTAAAAATATTTTTTATATCTTTTGAAAGTTTTGAAAGAACTATTTAACCTGTACTTTAATGTAATTGAAATAATCACATTGATGAAGTTTATAATTTTTTTGTTTTCATCATTTAATTTAATATGTACTTATAAGACAAAACATAATGCATGCAGCATGCAGCATGTTCATGATGCATTAAATATAAAACTTTTTGCTTGCTTACAGCCCTCTTGCTACTTGTACTTTCTTTATAATTTATTCCATTTCTCCCCCATACATTGGCATCGGCCGTTGATATTTTTTATTCGATTAGTAAACCCCTAAGGTGTTTTTAGCCTTTTTTCGCTCGATTTTCTTCGAAGCTTTGTTGACTGTTACGGGGGGTTACAATGCTCATTTCTTGTGTATGAGCAAGCTTATTTATTATCTTGTTTGTAAAACGAAACATATAGATATTATTAGCCATTTTTCAGCAAGATATATGTACCTATCAAACGTAATCATCAATCGACTTTGTATACAAAGTGTAACGCAACACTTTCACCAATAAACAATCTAGTAATTAGGTCGTCACCGCAAATTAACAATTTGTCACATAAAGGGTAACAGAACAACTGTACGGAAAACTTCGTAAAGTCGTAGACGTCGGTATGTGTGACCCTAGTTCCTCAAACCGCAGTACTTACACACTCGATTTGTGTCGAAGAGGAGACGGGGGAAAGGAAACTTTTTGATGGATCGGACGGAGTTTGTTTTGCATGTGAGTGATATGTCTGAAATAATAAATGTTGAGGCGTCGACGCTTCCCCAAACTCCCCTCGGGAGGGTGAGCTAAAACGATTTTTGATTTGGGTGTCAAGCAAATGTTTTACGCAGTGACGCTCCAAGAGGATTTGATTTTCTTAATCGATTCCTCGAAATGTTAACAATCCGAGCATGCATTTTAATTATTTTCGTAAAGCGATTGATGAAGTTTTAGCACCTCTATGTAAATAGATGACGCGATCACCAAAAGCTTTGTATAATACTTACTCTAATCAGATTATGCATACAAGAACGGTTTGGAACGTAAAGCGCTGCAATATTAGGCAGTATGAACGGTTCAGAATTAACTAATCAACGTACATTGGCGTCGGTGGCGATTGCATCGCATTGTCCGCGCTCGTGTCCCCGGAATATCTGTTTAGGCCACTGCTCGCCCTGTAATGGCAATGGTTAGCGTTAACTAACTAAGTTAACCTTTATAATTTTGTTAGTGAATCATTTGCATAGCTACGAGATAGAGTCGTTCATATAGCACTAATCGAAATTAGATTGTTCGTTTGCCCATAATAATTATGTGAAGTTATATAATATCTTATTATATGAGTAGACGTCTTTTTGTTTTTGAATGACTGAGTAGGTTCGACCTGGTAATTACAACTATCTCACACAATATCGACGCGAATTAGTGCTTTTCGTTTGATAAATGTTAGAGACCTTAGTTCCCACCCTTTCTTATTCCTACTTAGCTTTGAGGTAGATTTGGGTTCCGCTATCCATTTGGTATCTTTCAGTATATAAAATATATAAATAAAAATAAGTAAATAAACGTTGCACACTCAACGGCCCCCATTAGGATAGTAATATCCTGTGTCGGGAGCCCGGAAACATTCACAATGACATGGACAAATACACCCAGACCGGAAAATATGTTTGCATGGTCAATACAAACATATTATGCTCCGAGCGGGAATCGAACCCGCGACCTGTGCGTTTAAGGCAGGTTCGCTACCGCTGCGCCACATTGTCGTCTATATATATACATATACTTTTTTTTCATCTGCCCTTATGTTCAAGTAAAATAAAGCATGATCAGATTAAATCTGTTTAAAATTTATCTTCTAAAATAAAATAAAAATTCGAGCATAACAAAATGAGTATTTAATTTGCCTCCCTCAATCCGTCACGAGTCGGTTTGTTTTTTTCACTTTACATTGCATCGGTGTTTCGTCGCCAATTTTAAAATTGACAAGAGAATGAATAATATTTTTCTTCGGCACTGTGACTGTTTTTTAATGTCAAGCTGCTGTTATTTAAAATCGACATATCGATAAATAAATTTCAGTATTCGATGTCATCGAATTTGTCACCTAACTAGTTAAGAGATGCAATAGTTTTTTCTATTAACACTGATTCTTCTCTAATTAATTGTAAAACTTTGATATTTGAGTATCAAGACATACATGTTTATCTATAAAAATATTAAAATTCATTTACAATTCACATAACCATAACAATTATAAGTATTGAATTCAAGTGTCACAATTTATTGTACTTATATTTAATGCAAAGAGTATTAATTAAATTACAAAATATAGTAAAGCATAGCACAAATTCAACCAATTCGAAATATCATCGATCACATTAACAGTTTTATAATGATGAAAATAAAACGAAGGAAGTGGAAATAATTTATTACTTTATTGATACAGGCGTTATCTTTTGTCCGATCGCGCTGTGATGATTTGGTCATTTCTTTTGGATTCGTTCAGGACGAGTCCTCATTCATTTTCAATTCATTAAAGTTGAATTGGATTGTCAAATAATATCCTGTCTCCTTTATAACTAATTGATAAAATATTGGTTCGCCTTTATTATTTACACGTGTATTCTTTTTGACGAGACGTCGGTTTTATTTCATGTCAAACTTTTTGAGTTCGAAATTTTTACGGTATAAATTTATTTAAGATGTAAGGAATTATTAACATATTAATAGCTGCGGAAATGAAAAATATATTAAATCCAAACCGAGTTTCGTGACTCGTCAGTAAAGTATGAAACGACTCCATTTCGAGGGTTCAAGCACAGAGTACTTCATTACAGAGATAATTAAAAGAAGAAAATTAATGCAACCCGTCGACTTTATAATATTTTAAAAGAGAATAAAAAACAATTTTACTATAAAATTTTGTTATATAGTTATGGTATTATAGTATTTTTTGTGTAGCTCTACTGATTTTTTCATTATATCGGCGTAAAGAAAAATAGTAAATTTGAGCACTGCATGTCTAAATTTATCTTTTTTTCTTTTGCTTGACAATGCGTTGTGATACTTTTGGTAATGTAATACTATGGCTATTACATACTGTGGCGCGTTACCATCGAGCGTGTCACGCCACCATTGCTGTGTAAACTATTGTTTTCTTCACTTATTTTTATTATTTATATAAAACTATTTATAAACTACGAAGAATCTTCTTCTTCATCCTAGCATTATTCCCGGTATTTTTATGTACCCAGGGTCTGCTTATTACTCTTATCCGGATTTGACAGGTTACTAGTTTTTACACAGAGCGATTGCCATCTGACCTCCGCAACCCTAAGGGCGAACCAGTAACTCATTGGATAAGAGCAATTTATTTATCAAGAGTTAACGATTATTATCAGATGTTATGTGATAATAACCGGGACCGAAAGCTTAACGTGCTCTCCGAGGCACGGTGGAGAGACCCACACGGACAAACGCCCAGAGCGAGACAGAAATTTTAACAAACATCTGTCCGAGCGGTAATCGAACCCGCAACCGTCGAGACTAAAGGAAGACTCACTACCACCTACAACGCCACAACGGTGTCGATAAACTACGAAGAATATATTTCTTCGTTTCGACATCTCTTTCATTTGAAATTGCTCTGTAATCCACAAAAGGGTTCCGCGAAGGCTTAAAACAGCCACTTATTATGTATGTTACATTTCACTTTCAGACGTCATTTATATTCAAATGCTCAAAAGGCATTACTGGGCAAAAATTGTAGCATTAACCCCTTTGAAATGAACGAAATTGGTTCCGACAAGGGAAATCATTTTTCAAGATATATTTTTTTATGTTAAACTGATTCATACTTGAAACATGAAATGGATTATTTTATCATTATATTTAATTATCCTCAAATTCAACACTCAAAAGATATTATTCGTTCGCATTGAGATAGTTTGTTACATAAATAATATTTTAATAAGTCAGCATTCTCGTGATTCGTATATTTATGACGATTGGAAAAGAAATTGATAGAAACCTTTTAGTTGTAATTTTATATTATTAACATACATTGCGATAGTCAAGTAAAATTCCAGTACAATTTAAAAAAAAACAATTTAATATTATAACTAGGCAGTTGGAAATTTATTCGATACCTTAAATAAACGAAATGAAACGGAAGCATCAAACATCAATAACTCACAATCAAAAAGTGCCTACGGAATTAGGGTAACTGTACCAATCCGTAGAAAATGATTACGCACACCGTCTTCATCCGTTCACAAAGGAACTCAGCGGGGTCTTATAATATTATACTTTTCCCTTTGTAGTAGCTCCGCAACACAGTGGGTAGCATGCTTTATGGTTTCAAATGATAAAACTGTTTGTCAGTGGCTTTGTTGGGATTCGTTTTGCGTGGTAGCGTGTTCGATTGTCGGTATTTATGATTTCTGATTGTATCTATAACGAGGTGCTGACATATGATCCTGTTTATTGTGAACTTCGATTGAGTTTCTCTACGAGTATTGTTCGAAAACTTAGGCTAGGGTAAACAAGTTTCGCAGACAGAAGTTTTTGAAATGATCAAAAAAAAATTTGACGACGTTGTGGCGCAGCGGTAGCGAACCTGCCTTCAACGCCACAGGTCACGGGTTCGATTCCCGCTCGGAGCATAATATCTTTGTATTGACCATGCAAGCATATTTTCCGGTCTGGGTGTATTTGTCCTTGTCCTTGTATATGTTTCCGGACCCCCAACACAGGATATCATTGTCCTAATGGGGGCCGTTGAATGTGCAGCGTTTATTTAAAAAAAAAAAAATTAAACATAGGTTATTTACTGTGGAAGGGTATAGATTGTTTTTTAGCAGACAAATATCTCCGCTAAATCTTCCTAAACCATGTAGCGGATTTTGATGTGGTTTTCACCATCCTTTAATTTTTTTTACAGGTTTATATATATAATAGTACCAAGGACTAAAAGAGGGCGAGTTGCTAGTACGACTATGTATATAAGATCATTACTTTCAAAAATTTGATTGACAATATTTTTTTATGTAAGGCGGCCCATACACGTACAATAAT
Source organism: Hestina assimilis (assembly GCA_023373885.1). Taxonomy (NCBI): domain Eukaryota; kingdom Metazoa; phylum Arthropoda; class Insecta; order Lepidoptera; family Nymphalidae; genus Hestina; species Hestina assimilis. The sequence goes on along the minus strand of CM041747.1, from coordinate 6,724,834 downwards.
ATTGAGCAATACTGGTGACAATATTGTTGAACATCTGAGCTAGTATTGAAAACTGAGCAATAATGAAAATGTATGTCAAAACTGTGTATTAAATGTTACCATGCATAATATCGTGTATGGCCTTCTCATACATTTAAATTAAAAATACGACGCAGTTAAAATAACCCAACTCTGTAACAATACTTGGTACTACTCTATAAATATAGAGTGATCTTAAAGTAACAAATCCGCGCCCCTGCAAATATGATAAACACAGAAGGCAAAACGCTCTAGGGCCTCGAACACGAATGCTAGCAACCCTTCATAATAGTTAGTGATCTGGATAATATCATGATGTTAAGAATAATCTCACTATCAAAATATGATTATAGAGTCTTGTTTTAAATGTATATAACAGTTATATATAGAACATATGTAGAACAATTAGACTGCTTAAAAACCATTTTTGAACTTCATCAACCTAGGCTATAAGGCATATATAAAAACACGCTACTGAAAGGCCTCCATTAGTATAGTGGTCCAGAAAATCACAAGGACACGTACAAACACATCCAAGCAGGAACATAAGCTTGTATGGTCAATACAAACATATGCCCCGTGCCCGTGGCGTATGGTGCTTATGCAAGGTTCGCTACCACTACCACAGTAAAAAAAGCAATATTAAAGATATTACGTAAGAAATACAAAAATTCAAAGCCTCAATAGCTCAACGGATAAAGGGCCGACTACGCTCTGCTAAAGCTAGAGTTGCGGGTTCAGTCCTGACCTTCATGGGCTATTGTCGAACTCATTCCTAGCGCAAGCTATGTTCTTATATAAGAGTAGTAGTAATGACTTTTAAAACATTGCTAAAATTCTTTATAAAAATCGATAACCTCCTTACTTAAGTAGATTAATAATATTAAATATGAATTTAAATAAAAGGCTTTATAAGTGTTAGCAAGAACATGATGAAACGATTTTCTTTTGTTTCAGGTTGCGTGACGAACGAGGAGACATCGAACGTGTTATAGCTATGGACAAAGCTCGAGAGGGTTCACATCATGGTAATATTCCTTATTATAAAGTTAAGGAAGATTTGATTAAAAGGCTTATATAGAATTTCAATACAGTAGTTATAATTGTAAAAGAAATATTTTATGTGCGTAATAGTTTTCGTTCGCGACTATACCCGCGCATAATGAAGGAGCTTTATTGCAATAGAAATTATCCTTATACAAACTTAAAGATGTATATTTCAACCAAAACTTAAGTTTCTTTTGCTTTTAGATATTTGACGCAAAAAATAATGATATATTAATATAATTAATTAATTATATTGACTTTTAACTATTTATTGACTTTTTAAATACCTTATTTAAAAATACGTAAGAAAGCAACCGTTATGTGCGTATGCAGTGAGCGTGGTTTTTATGGTTATTGTAATCTTCTAATTCAATAATTATAATATAAAAAAATTAAAAATTAAATATTTTTATCACACATCAAATAAGTCACATAACCCAATTACGAGTTTTTGTTGTATGAATAACTCTTGTGTAAATTTTGTAAAATGTAACGATACCACTGAACGCAACGCAAATCAAGAGTCCACCGTATAGGGAAACTTAATTAAATGAAATCACTTTGAGAAAGTTCACCTATACGCGTCTATATAAACCTTTTATTTATGCACAGGTTCCTCACCAGGGCACAGTCCTGTGCTAAACCTTTCAAAGTCTGGTTCCGGCGAGCGCGAACGTTCGGAACGCGAACGCGATCGTGATCGCGGGGAGAGGGGCGATGGGTCCGCGAGCGGGCGAAGCTCGGCAGCCTCCCGCCGCACCCCTCAGCCCCCGCGCATACCCTCTACGGTAGCTGCTGCCTCACCACGCTCGCACACCGATGACAGTGACGCTGCTTTATCTGATCAAGAAGACCATAATGTCAAAGATGAGGATGACGGTGAGTCAAATCCAGCCAAAACCGGCTGCTACATCTACATAAAGATAAATCCTTGTCCCCCATTTTAAGCATATTTCGCGCGCGGAGGAGTATAAGATTTGGGACATTCAAAGTTTATACGCGAAAGGAGTACCATCGAAAGGAGTATCATTTATACTGACAATGTCAAACGTATCCGTATAAAGTAGGTACTAAGTAGGTACTAAGTAGGTACTAGTATTATTAAAATAAAAATCCAAACTCTTCACAATCATATTCAATAATATATCCTTTATATATAATATGAGATAAAGAAGCGTATCGTTTTATAATCTACGATAATAATTGTCTAATCGTTTTAATACCATCCTACATCAGTAATCACAGCTATGACAAGAAAGTATCCATGTTGCATTAATTCACCTCGTATCACCCGAGCAATATACGCGGCACGTAATGCAAAGCAAAATTACCTAGTAATAGTTACAAAATCTTCGGCTTCACTAGTTGAGAAATTATCAGCCATAAAGGTAACTTCTTTTATTTTTAAACGGAAAGCACTTAGAGTTAAAAACTGACCCTACATTGTATCACAACGTCTATGTTTATTGGTAATTAAAGTACGAATGCTATAAACCCAAGCAGGTGAACAAAAGTAATAATTCATTTATTACCAATTATTATAGATGCCATGGAAGTAACAATGAAATGTGTCGTGGTATAAATAAACTACGATACAACTGCTCCCCCCACCAAAATTCAAAACCTTTCAATGTTTTATGAAAGTCTCACAACGCATATGTGCGTACTGATCGGTCATCAAAAAAAGTAAATCCATGGATTTGTTGCACGACTAGAGGTGTCATTAATTACAATTATTACTAATGTAGCCCTGCACTGACATACTCTATGAGAAAATGACACATTAAAAGAGTTAGATTTAAGATTAGCTGACCAACATAACTGCCGACCTACAAATATATACAAATTCTTTCGTAAAGATATCAGCACACTCATGGAAACAGTAATTTGGAAAGGCGCGCCATGTTATCGTAGTTTATCTATACCTTGATTGCTAGTACCTAAATGATTCCTCATCTTGATCCCGGGGCACTGCACGTGTACTTATAATGTTCCAATATAATAAAATCTTATTACGAGTATCTCCCGCAATCGCCTTTAATGATATACGAATAGCACTTAAAGGATCAATTCAATTTCACACCTTACTAAAGTTTACTATAATCAAAATATTAATTATAGAAAAGTATTCAAAACAAAAATTATTGAAAATCATGTAACAGCTAATAAAAGCCTCACACTAAATATAGGCATGAAGTAGATATACGTAATGTTGCACTACGTGTCATTGTCCCCTTGCCTTTCCTTCCCTCATCTCAGGAGGAAAAGTGCGGTGATAACTTTAGTATTGCTAGTGAATAAAGGCTACGATAATTACTTTGTCAGGCTGGCTGTATGTTGATTTGTTCTGGCTTATATTGATATATAACGTAGGTAATAAAATTACTGAAATAGCAAAAAGTTTTCCGATAATATAAGAAGAGTTCGCTTGATTTATACAGAATCGCATTATCAGATCCTGTCCTCATATAAAAAGGTAATCGCGGAACACACATGAAAGAAAAAATAGTCGAATTGAGAATTTTAAAATTGTTAACAAATATGAAGAAATTGATTGCATTAATTAATATAATCAATTTACAAAGCCTTATGATTATTTAATAGTCAATTTATATCTATACGTAGAAGATATATCACCTGAGAACTAAGTGGATAAAATTATTATCAATATAAGTTCACTGTAATGAGTTCTGTTTCAAGACGTCACTATCTTTCACTATTAAGAGTATTAAAGATCAATGATGGATGGCATGAAAATTTCTCCGAAGATGTATTGAATAATTCGTTTAACCACAGCTTTTTGTATATTGAAACCATTACCTTGCTAAATATTTTAATCAATTTAGCATAATCTATCTATAGATCATCAATCATAAGGAAACTCGTTATTCCCATCCTAATAACTTCGTCAATTATTGATGTAGTTACATAATCAGAAAATTAAATAAAATTTAATTTTTTGCCATCTATTATAACGACTTTATCGATAATATCTACGCCATCCATACATTCGTCTGTATCTCGTAATCAATCTTGTCGTATTGATCTAAAGGTCAATTCATTAAAAATCCGTTATGGATAGACTTAGTATGGACTATGGATCAGCCCTTCCATACAGATGAAATGTCATAGACTCATTGGTGCCCCTTGTGAATTCAACAGTAACGCAACGGAACTAAGTTAACCACACCCAAACTTTCGATATTAGGTTGTGATTTGCAACTTTCACAACATACATATGGAAGAGCCTGTCCATAGCTTATTTAAAGTCTTTGCTGTAAGGCAATTATAGGTCATCATTTAAAACAAGAAGTCTATACTATAGATTTTGATTTTCTTGACGATGTTGTGGCGTGATGGTAGCAAACCTGTCTTGAATGGCGAGAGCGTCTCGAAGAGACACGAAGCGTTAGGCAACGCATCGTCAGGGCAATACTACCGAATTTTGAGCCCTGGCTTAACAGAAAGAAAGGTAGCGTCACGTTTAGATTGACACAGATTCTGACTGGGCATGGCTGCTTTGGTGCATATCTTTTTAGAATTGGACGTAAGACGACGCCACGATGTCATCATTGTGGAGGGGTACAAGACGACGCTCAACATACACTCGAAGAGTGCCCCGCATGGGAATTAGAGCGGCGCGTCTTGGTTGAACAAATTGGGAGAGACCTCTCTCCGCCTCTAGTCATCGCGGCTATGCTAACAAATGATGACTCCTGGAAGACAGTGGTCTCCTTTTGTGAAACCGTAATGGTTAAAAAAGAGGCCAGTGAGCGAGATCGAGAGAGGCTAGATCCCGCTCGGAGAAGAAGACGTCGGAGTCGGAGAGCCCTCACCCGGGCGTAGGTGCTGAGGGTGATTTGTCACATCGCCCTTTGACTTCTCGTCTACGCGGGTGAGGAGAAAAGCCGTACCCTTAAGTCATGGGGGCACAGGGTGGGGCCACCTGTGTGCCCATCACAAGGCCTTGAGGAAAAAGGCGGTCGGAGGTGGCACCGACTGCCGTGCTGCTCATCAGCGTGAGGTGGCAGGGGGAGACTATACAAGGGTTTCCCCAGGGTGAGGGCAACGTCATCAGCTCTCCCCGGGATGGGCTCAGTTGAGCGATGTGCTTTGAGAGGCTCCGGAGTGCGTTCCACAGGAGTTCCCAGAGTCTCTCGCACGCACTGAGTTAGGCCACCGAGGAGGTTTTAGTGGGACGCCGTAGTACACGGAACCCCACATAACCCGGTTCTCTTCCCCAGGAGGCCGGGTATCTGATCGCAGATTTCCTCCCGTCAAAAAAAAAAAAAAAAAAAAACCTGTCTTAAGCCTCACAGGTCACAGGTTAGATTCCCGTCCCGAGCAGATGTGTTCCGGTCTGGGTATATTTGTCCTGGTTTTTGTGAATGTTTTTGGACCCCCGACACACGAAATAACTATACAAATGGGGGGCATTAAGTAAGTTGCGTTTATTATTATTTATGGTAATGTGTTACAAAAATTAAAAAAATAATCACCCAACTAATAATAGTCTACAGTTCAATAAGTTTGGAATTACGCTGACAATGAGGTAAATCATAATAGCGTTCCAAAAACGTAAATAACTGACACGTACAATAGAGAAATTGGTGAAACAATAAGGATTGTATATGGTTTAGCTAGCGAAGGTTCTAAACGTAGTAAAGCGTGGGAACCATTTTCTATATAAATCTACATATATATGTATATATCATTTACAGGTAACATTTATGTTGTCTGAATTCACCTTTAAGTATTTTTTTTGTTAAAAACACCTAATATCAACTTGATACCGACCTTGAAGTTCAAAAACATTATAATTTATAATCACGTTTTCTATCGACGGAATTCTGCAGTTAATACAAGAAAGACCCGGTAATAAACATCATCAAAAAATATAAAAAGCGGTTAAAAGACAAGTACATAAAAAGGATATAGAATTCATAGCCTTCATTTAATTTCGGTAAAAAATAAAAATAAAAAGAATATTTCCTGCAATATACTACTTCTACTAGTATTTACATAAATTAATTGACAATATGAAACTAGTTCTTATTTCAATTATATATTTATTTGTTAATAATCAATTTCGTTGAAATCTTACTGACACGATCGTGACGATCACCCTGACCATCACAATCGTTTTCATTATAAAAAGCTTTTCCCTTACACGCGTGTCATTCAACTTTGATCTTTGTCGGCCCGATATTACCTCTTTCTTTCAATCATCACACTCCTTTGTGACCCTGGCTTGTCTTAATATCCATTTAGTTATATGAGTCACAAATAATTAAAAATTAAATTAAATGTTGACATCAAGTGCTTAAAGTTCATATTCGCGTGTACGCTTTAATAAAAATTTGTTAATTGGCCTTATTAGGAAGATGGTGTTGTGACAACTCGAAAGTGCTATCGTGCGCATCGACAATGACGAAACGATGTTGTCTTCATTATGTGATGAGCGTTCACTATCTTGTCAGTTAAATTAAATGTATCGATAGATTACTCCGAACCGTGAGAGACGCCAATCGAAACGCTTTCTTTATTGAAGAAATAGACGTTCTATTATTTGTTTAGCGTGATTCATCCGAGTTAACTTTAGTTCGGATAGAATAATAACGAGTTTGTAGATTGAACAGAAATAATAAGATACTTAATCCGTTATAATTGGTAGTATTCAAGTACCCGATGTAGGATCGCAAAAGGAACAACTAGCGGTAAAGAGCAACGAAGCATATATAAATCGTTTAGAGACAGCCCATTCGGTGTCGAATGGCTAACCGAGTCCTTATTCCGACTAGTATCTGTAAAACTTACTTGCTACGATTAAATAATTATCCGCTTTAAGTTTAAAAATAAAAATACTTAAGATAATGTGAAATAACTAATAAACTACTACAAAAACGTAATATTTCTTTCCTTAATTAGCAAATATAATCTTTAAAAAATTATAGCAATAAATAAATAAAAATTAATAAAACTTCAAACAAACAATAGGTGCACAACATTTGTATACAACTATAATATTTTCGTTTCGTTTTCTGTGTTTCTGTTGTATTTAAAAAAAATCTAAATCACTTTAAGAAATAGCGAAGAAAAAGTGTTGCGTAGCTTTCGAACTATTTAAAAATCCATTCAATGTTGATATATATAAAATATCCATTTGATTCTTTAAATATAATTGAATTGGAGATCGTTGTTGATGTTTAATAAAAAGATTACGATGTTAAATTTATTAAGTTACATTCCAATGTTATTTGAATAGGCCTTGCTCTTACTCCATCAGCACCGCATGGATTACCACGCGATTTCCATGTACCTTGCAATAATAATTGTTATGCGAATGATACACGCACGCGATCCACTATGTCGTATTTATTATTGATTGTTTTGAATATATTTAAAGCTTCCTACGGAGCTATTGATAGTAATTATTAATTGTAAATGCAAGGTTGTATTGAATTTTATTTTAGTTATTGTCATATAAATTGTATTTTATGTTTTATTTCATAAGATTAAATGTCGAAACGGTTTAACAATGACTGAAATCCGTATATTTTTTTATGCTATTAAGTTGGGAAGCAGACATACCTACGTGATTTTCTTATCGAGGGGTTAGTGGCCAACCTAGTGCCAGAGTTGTTCAAGTCGCCGTATAGGCCTCTGACTTGACTTTTCGACTATTGTCAAATTGATAACAACCGGGACCGACTTTTTTCAGACGTTTAATTAAAATACCACTATCCGATCACCCATCTGGTGACTGACCGCACCTAAAGTTGCTTAACCCACCTATCGTCTACCGATCAGTGAGCGCACATAGCTATAGGCGTCTCCCACCCACGTGATGGTAAGTGGTTGTCGTAGCCTATGAGCGCTTGCAACACCATTCATCCTCTAAACCCAAACATAGTAATGCAAAATACACTACTGTCTTGTAGTACCTATCTAGCCGGCCTCTTACAATAAACGTCTTACCACCAGTGTCATTAGTTTGCATAATGTAATTAACATCAGTATAAACAACGCGTTTTTTTGCTAGGAGCAGAGCTGAGTGATGGTGAACGTGACCTAACCACCAATACGTCACCAGCGCCAGTCAACTATCCAGCACAAGGTTCTTCACCGAATGTTCCCGTAGACCCAACCGCCGACACCTTGGTCTCGTCTACGGAAACGCTCCTCAGAAATATCCAAGGTCTTCTAAAAGTGGCAGCAGATAACGCTCGTCAACAGGAACGGCAAATCAGTTACGAAAAAGGTTAGTAAATTTTCCATAGGAATTTACGTTGATCGATAGAAAAGAAGCAATATTTTAATCCTGTTAGAGATATAATTTGAATAAAACATGACTCTTATTATGTTGTTCACTTAAATAAATGGATTCAAGATAAGATCTCTAGAATTAAGGTAAAAATAATCTGAAGTTTCTTAAGATTGAAGGCACGGCTTATTAACAATCTTTGTAGTTCTAGAATTTACATATCAAATTAAACGTTATTATATAATGAGTACTTAAAAATATTATCTAGTGAAGGAAAACATAGTCATAAATATTATTATCGATATTAGTAAACAGCACGCAGGGATAGATCCACAGTAAACAGTCGTATGGCGAAAGCAATTACTTTTACAGCTCTGTGATCACGTTATTTTCAATGACCAGTTCTACATACTTGCACCTCGCAACTACTTTATGTTTAGCCTATTTGCATCTGTTTTGCTTATATTGCATTATAGGCTTAGTTTATTATCAACATAAAAAAACTGTAAGTTATTAGTACAAAAATATTAATTTTTATTGCCTCATAATATAAATTAATAAACAACTCTAGTTAGGACAGTAAGAATATCTATTTTCCATGCGAGCACCAGCGCAGGCTCATGTCGTGCCTTTGCAAATAGCCGTAGAACAGATGCGCCTGAGTTATAGCACAACCCACTATCATTACCCACGATTCCATTCGGACAGCATAATTGTTTAATTGATATTTCTTCGAGTTATTTATTCACGTCATTTCGTTTTCACCATGAGAAACAACATCGTGCGCTATGGCTTTCGTTCTATATATCTCTAGATAAAACTTGCAATTTAGTCTTTTATAAGAATTTAAAATTTGTTTCAAAAGTTGCTATGAATAAAAATATTGTATTAAGATTATAAATTAAGGCAATATCTAAACCAAAGGAAAGAAAGACGCAATTGTTATAAAAGCCATAAAAATACAGAGGATGAGAAAACGCGGCGCAAGTCATCATCAAACTTGAATATCAATATTGCGCCTCGAGCCAATTGTATTAATAAACAAAACAAAATGAGAAATAATAATGCTATAGGCCAACAAAAGGTTCCATTTCTCCCCCTGACATGCATTTAATGCTAAAGGAATAAACTCCTAATCGCAAGGCATTAAGATTGGATATTGTAAATCTATTTACTTAACCAGTAATTTTGTTATTACGATAATAAAATTATTGTTGATGAAACATTTTTTCGAATCGATGTGTCTGGCGAACCTTACCGTTGATTTTTTTTAAGAAATTACAGCAATCACCCGCCTGGTTCGCTTCGGCTGAATTGATAGGTGTGTATTGGTTGAAAGGCTTATATAATATTTTAGTTGCACATTTGACTCCATATGGTATATATTTACAACCTTCTGACATGGCTTAAATCGGCGTATCAGTAGGTACTATTGTATTTCGTGCGATGAGTGTAAGAGCCGAAGCCTAATTTCCCACCCTCTCAGCTCCCTTTCCTTTTTCCCTTCCTATCCCTTGGGTTGGCAAAACGTATGTGTTACTTTAAGTATCGCGCGTGTTCATAGTTTGCGGTGACTGCTTAACATCACACGTATGATTGTTTGCCAACCATCATCACGTAAAAAAAGGTTATATTGAATGTTTGAAGCAGCTTTATTCATAAGTCTGCAGCGTTTTGAAAACGACTGTAAACATAAGTTGAAACGTCGCCCCTGTGTCGCTCTCAAATAGTAGATCGCTATCAGAATTATTCGTTGACAATTTTTACACTAGACATAAAGCGTGGGTGTCGTACAGACAAATGTACTGCATTCACGGTGTTATCAGATAACAGAGGAGGGTTCTATGAAAGGACTTCACTATGATAAAAGTTTTTCGATTTGTTACAGTAAATGGAAAAGCGATGTATGTAAAACTGTCTGTAGATATTAGAGGTGTGTTTCTTGCAAATTTTTAACAATATTGAATGGCATAAAAAAAAGATATCAATCAATGACATACTAGCTGAGCTCGCAGGTCCGTTCGCGTGATGTACCTATGTATGTTCTTTGTCTAAAATAAAAGTAGCCTAAGTTTGCCAGCCAGATATTAACCGGAACAAACAGACAGACAGACATATAAAATGATAAATTTTTTTTTTTTATATAAGTACCATATTATATGCTTTTGAAGAACTGTTAATTTGGAATTACAAACAGACACTTCGATTTTATTTATTTTTTTTAGATAAAGATGTATATGTGTTCATAAATTTTCCAATTCAAGAGCTTGTTTAATTGTTAACGTAGTCGTTTTAAAACATTCGTAACTCGCAGAATCGTTCCGATCGCAATCGTCGCGACATAAATCTGCTTCGGCTACTCTTTAATCCTTTATCCCTGTTAATTCTTACCGCTTAGTTTATTTCTGAACCAAATGGCCCGGTCTTGTACGTGGTTTTGTTCGACTCTTTTGTTTAACAACTATCAGTTTTTGTTAAGCTAAGTGCTGTTCAACGGACAAATGGCACATGCGCAAGCAGATAGGACAAGCGTATTTTATGGGGTTCTGTTAGAAAGGAAATTCCACCTCCATATCTAGAGATAACTGGTGTCGAGGACCATAGTAGTCATGGTCTTGATACTCAATATCGTCTTGACTTAAATATTATGAGTATTTATGTGTATAGGCATAGTGAATTCATTAATTTATGTTTTATTGCTTTGATGCTTTGATATACAAGTTATATAAAAGTAAAATAAACTTTGAACTTAAATAATGATTAAAATTTGTAGCCTCTAAAGCTCAACGTTTAAAGGCCCTACTCCTCTCCGTTAACGCGAGAGTTGCGGGTTCGATCCCGACCTCCTTGGGTTATTGTTGTACACATTCCTAGCGTAATCTACAAGCTTATTTAGAGAGGCAATATGACTTTTAATAATGGCTTGAAAATGAGTTGTTAATGTTCCGAAAAAAATACATTTTTATAAACATACATTAACAGGAGATAATATAACTAAATCGTATGAAATATTTTTAATCTTTTTAACAGTTACATGCAAAATATACCTGAAATCAAGTGATACATTAACCAAATCTAATGAACAAGTATTGAAACTGACTAAATAAACATGAAAATATACCGCACAATTAAAATAAAACGTTTCTTATTTCAATGTATTTATGACATAATTTTCGATGTGATCGCATTGGAGGGAAACAGCCCATCAATAACATGGAAGTGACCGATCGAACAAACAAGAACTGGCCAATGATAAAAACTGATGAGCAAATAGACAGCCAGGACTTGTGTACTCAGCTAATGGATTCAATTGATATGAAAGCTTTTACAATACTCCCATGGACATTGCTATTATATCGCGATGTAACCAAATTAGCGAAATTGCTCATAAAGCATTCATTTTATGAAAGCATACTGTTGTTTTTTATTTCATTGAATACATAAATGTAGCTAAAATTATGGTACCTATAATAACCTATCTAATATCAGAAATGCGTAAGTGAGATTGTTTCTTTGCTTGTGACACCTTCACGCCTTATCAGCCGAATCAATTGTGATGAATTTTGATACAGATATAGATCGAATCATGCAGATGATTATAGCCTTCTTTTTGTCGCCAAAGAAAACTTAAAGGTTCGAAATAGCAGATGAAGATTTTCATTCCCTCTCAACCTCTTCAAATTATGCTTTCGCGACAGAAATTAGTATATAACCGTCTCCAAGGACCCATGTATATCTATACCAAAATTAACTATAATCGGTTCATCGGTTTAGCATGAAAAAGTCACAACCAAACAAACTCACTTTCGCATTTATAAGTAACGATTGCATTAAAGATGTGCCTCATTAAAAATCGTTATTCACGTGGGCAAAGTCCTGGGAAAAGCTAAATGATAATAATATTTGCAATGTTTACACATTATAAATTTGTTTACAATCAATCATATTTTCTGTTGAACTAGTAAAGCGAGGTCGTCGATCACGCCGCTCATAACTCGCTAGCCCAAACCGCCCCCAGCTAACGAGCCACCGCGAGATGTTCTGATATAGGAACGATGCATTGTGCAGCGTCAGCTTTCGCACCATTGTTGCATAAGCGCTGCATCTGCCCGAACAATCTCTGTTTGTTTACTCCAACGTGCTGACTTGACTTATGGTCTTGTGATATCATTCACTATATTTATTTAAATTTCTTTCATGATTTTAATTGATGATGCTCTATAAAATATAATTTTAATAAATGTAAAAGTTTGTATATTTGGATGTTAATTAGTCCGATACACTTACTAAAATATATATTATGAATAGTCCATTTCATACAGATCAAATGACACAGACTCGTCGGTGACCCTTCGTCAATTCAACACCAACGCAGTAGAACGTAATTAGCTATACACTTTTGTATATGTAACCATACAACTACAGAACCATACAACTCAATTACGAGTGTAATACGTATTGAATAAAATTTGACTAACATCATAATACTTGGAATAACATACAGAAGGTCTTCTACCCCCAGAAATACTAGTATATAGTGACGACGTTGTGGCGCAGCGGTAGCGAACCTACCTTAAACGCCACAGGTCGCGGGTTCGATTCCCGCTCGGAGCATAATATGTTTGTATTGACCATGCAAGCGCATTTTCCGGTCTGGGTGTATTTGTCCTTGTCCTTGTACATGTTTCCGGACCCCCGACACAGGATATCACTATCCTACTGGGGGCCGTTGAGTGTGCAGTGTTATTTATTTATTTATTTATTGATATACTTGTGGGATTACCACAAAACGAACAACAGTCTCGCCCGATATAGCAACTACTTTATTAACTATTGCTTGTTGCAAATAAAGACTACCTACATATAATGCCGGCTTTTTCAACAACACATCACACAGATTCATAGAGTTGTGTCTTAGGATGATAGTAATCGATACATGTTTTCCGTACCACTTGACCATGAGACCAAGTAAACAATAAGTGACATTAACAGGAGTATTAAAATTGCATTCCTGCAATGTACCGATATGTGAGAGACATCGGGCGGCCATATTGGATTACTTGCGCGTGTCGCTCTGGTTACATTGCGCACGCGACTTGACCACACGCACGCCATCTAGTTGAGAATGTGAATATCGATAGTTAAACATTGTGTAAATGTCGGTACACCACAATAGATAAACAGCTTATCTATTTCACGTCGCTATATCTTCTTACTTATTACATTTTTCGCTATGAGTGCGTGATGAACTCCGAAGTTAAGTAGGTACCTACGATCTTATTATCTTAGTTTCTTTTTTGTAATGTTTAGTTTGTTCCAACTTCGAGGATAGGATAGTTTTTTCTGAATTTCCTTTTCTATTAAAATAACGATTTAACCAAACTTTTCTTAATAATATTAAATATTTTCATATATGAAAATGAAACGAATTATAATCTTGTAGCAACATGTGGCCGGATTCAATAATTCGTATAATTACGTGTTTTTGGCCCAAATATCATAGTATTATGCAGGCACAAAAAAACAGCCTTTTAAACAATTCCCATTTTTCACAATTGTGAGTTAGATTTCGTAAATTCCTTTTTAAATTCTTGCATATATATTCACTATGAAAAACTCTATGTCAAGTAGTTTCGATTATGCATTAATCCAGTTCAAAATATTAGAATATATCAAAGCAGTTCAAATGCGATTGCATAAATATTATTAAAATTTACATTCATAATACAATTTTCTTTGAATATAATACATGTATAAATTCTCGAGTGGCTCAAATATGAATCCTTTACCGGAACAAGCCAAGATACTCCCTTAGGATCTTAAAGTCCGTACGATGAATGTCAATATTAGATACGCAGAGACAATGCATTTGAATTTGCACCTTACGTATTTGCGATTACATACAAAATCGTTTATTATTTATTAATTCTTTAATATCTTATGTATCTCTAACTCATATAAAGGGCTAAAGTGAGACAATCGTAAAGTTTAATAATAATTACATTCTCAACTCTCCTCCCGGGTTGTGCGTAATAATTAACCGCTCGGAATTACTTAGTTGAAATAATTTAATGTGACGTACGCCCAATTATTCATGACGAGAGAGATGTCTTTATTGAAAAATAATATGTGCCTCACGGTTTCACCAGCAATCGTTTTATATGACTTTTTTGGAGACAATTAAGAGTTTGAGTCGGGTGATGTAAAACTGATCTGGGGCTTAGACAAGCGGCAAATGGCTCTGTGTCGATTCTATTTCGAGAAATACGCTTGTGCGATGTCAATCAAAAACGAAGAGTCACATGGTTTTTCGGAAACTTATGCCAATTTCCATACATTTCGGATTTATAAATTTTTTTATCGATAATTAAATGTAACTTTGCCTAGGCCCCTCTACATACTTGACAATAAATTGTTCATACAGAAATTGCTACTCTGTCCAACTCTCTAGGGATTGACGTTGGGTCCAAAATCAAAATTTCAAATTTCGGTCCAATCGGTCTAAAATACGATCACTGTAATAAGATATTTATTATTATTTTACATTATCGCTATAACAAATTTTAATGAATTAAGGAATTTTAATTGTAAGAAATCTTAATTAGTAATATTATATGCCCTTTCATGAGCTTCTTAGTATCTTAGTAATAGAGTCTTAGGGTTCGGTTCGAGCGAAGAAATAGTATAGTACTGCGACGTAAAGTAGCAATATTCGTACTGTTGTTGTTGTAAAAATACGACAAAAATGACAAACGGTACGGTTCAATAACCCTTCATCTCAGGTGGCAACGCACGGTTATTGACTTAGTAAAAATATAATTAGAATCCATACTTGATAAGAATAATTCTAATCAAGCTTGATTATAACGTAATTGTTTTCATGTAACCTGCAGATTTATGTATAATTAGTAGATACTAGCGATTTTCTTAGTATGATCTTAGTTTTATAAAATTCACACATGTATTATATTCCGTATGAAATTTCATTCGACCATTAAATTGTATTTGTAGGCAGATTTCACTGTTCTTAATATTTAAAACTGACATAAACCGAGGTTTAAGAGCAGTTATTTGCTGGCAAGTTTAACGAGAACCGTGCGTGGTAGCTTCTTGTGAATTATAAAAGATCACTAGAAACTGGTTATGTTCTGTCTCTATGGGGTGAAACAGAACCCTTGTTCTAGTTGTAATTTACATACCGAATTACAAGCCGGAATAACGTCGTTGATGCATATGTTTATGGTTTGGAAGCACATTTATTAAATGAGATGTTTTTATTTTAGAGTTTATGATGCCAGGTAGAATAATATTATAAAAAAGGCTTAATATTTCTTATATATGTTGCTGTTTTTAGGCCATCTAAATAACGATTTAATTAGGCACCAATGCAATATAGAAATAATTAGTTCCCCTTACAAATTTTCATCCCCGGTTTCACCCTTTCAAGTTTTGTTTTCGCGACAAAAAGTAGCCTAAAACCGTCTCTTTGCTCCCGTCTGCATATACATATACTAAAAGTCATCATAATCGGTTCAGCGGCATAGATGTATCGGTAATGGTATTAATTATTAGGTATTACCTAATTTTATATCGTTAAAATCTTAAGCTTGTGTTGTTAGTCGCGCGAGGTCATCAGCGTATTAGACACAAAATATTTTTTTAAGATTAAATAAAGTTTCTGTTACAGGGTGATAATACTGAAATTTCACCCAAACCTAACTTTTGAGACATTTTAAATTTCTATTATTTTTTTCCCCGCTTCAAGATAGTTTTTGACTCTCCAGATATAAGTTGTAGAGTTGAAATTATTGGACAAAGGAGACTTAAGAACCAATACCTCGAGGTTCGCAACGCGTGATTGGTACCTACTAATGGTGCTGCAATCTTAGGCTACGCAACCGCTCACCATCAGATGGGCTGTATGCTTGCTTACCAATTTGTAACATAAAAAAAAGATTACCTTTTGTCCAAATTCTATGGAAATAGAGAACCTGCTTTAATCCAAATGAAAATTGTTTATGTGATGCTAATAACACCAAGCATACGGAAACAAATGAATACGAATTTTATCCATAAAAAAAATGTTATCTTTCGAAAACATTTTTATATTTCAAAAACATTGAAAACATTTCTGCCATTTCTTCTCATTAAAACTTGTTTAGCATAAATTCTATTCCCTCAATAGACAAAGGGAATCGTAATAATATAAGTCATAGCTTGCAGCTGGAGTTCCGCGGGTGTATAAATATTCTTTATATGCAGTTAAATTTTTTACAACGCGCCCATTATATCAGGAAGTTCGCGAAAAATGAAAAATTACCGGTCACGGAGCGACCGCAAAAACATCTCATAAGGAACAACTAATGAAAGCTTAGAGCAATTCGCATAAATCTCCCTTACATTTTTAATACCAATATATCCGCGGAGGAGCTTCCACGGGGAATGAAAAAATGAAGCCAAAAACAAAACATTCGTGGACTCGCGAATTTATATCTTATTTAAATAACAGATGTTGCCCGCTTATAAATGTAGATATTTTTTAATCGGTACCTTACCGGGGACATAATGGTATCTGGCGATCTGCCGTCAGCTGGTATGTAGATGTACGAGAGTTTATCGTGTTTGGTGGCTAATTTAAAAGTCCCTCTCGCGGGGATTGTTCGCATTGCGAGCGCCGTCATCCCGAACCGGCAGCGTGATATCTCTCTTGACCCGTATACTTTTTATTTGCCTTCGTTACCTAAGCTTTTTTCGTATCGCATCGAATCTCAGGGAGTCGTGTAGTCTCATTAAAATAATACAGGGCTACCGGATAATCTTATCCGGTGTGTTTCGATCGCAGATTGGTTGCGCGTGCGCCGATAACACCGCGAGTTATTCCGGCGGTGCTCGTTCCAAGCACTACTATTTTTATTATTTACATTAATTTATTTTGTGCGAACATCTTCATTATTTGTACTCTCAAAATGACAAAAAAAATATTGAGACAAAAAACATCAAATAAAGTACATACTATTTTTACATGCGTCACATCCCTCCAAAACGAAATGATATGTTGATTATTATTACAGTAAGACACAACAACAAAAAAATATGAAAATGTAATGGGTGCAAGGATTTCATGATACAAAATTTCACACATAATAAAGTAAGGCAATTCCTATGATTATTAGCGTGGAGACTGCGGGAATAATCCTCCGCAATGCTTTATCTCCGTGTGACATAATCCGGAAAAATCTAATAACACTAAAATAGAATTGCCGACGGTTTGTAAATTTAAAAAGCATAGGGAAGGGAATTCGTTTTTTCGCACCGTGACAGCCATTATCATTACTTTGAATTTGTCGTTTAGAAATATTGCGAATTCGTTTAATGTATTAGTTGATGTCTTTATCAATCATTACGTTACAAAAAGAAGAAAAAAAACAAAACATTAAAAGTTATTTTCTTCTTCCTAGCATTATTCCCGGTATTTATCCAGTCTGCTTATATTGTGATTGCCATTTGATCTCCGAAACTCAAAAGGCAAACCAGTAACTGATTGGATAAGAGCAAATTACCTGTTATTCCAGCAGTGCAATCAGTCACAGTGGTGGTAGATCTTTTGTTGCAAGAGGCCGGCTAGGTAGGTACCACCGCAATGTCAAATATTCTGCCGCCAAATAGTGATGCTTAGGCATTACTGTGTTCCGGTTTGAAGGGCACACTGTGCGCTAGTGAAATTACTGGGCAGAGGAGATTTAAGAACCAATATCTCGAGGTTGGCAACGCGTGAGTGGCACCTACTAATGGTGCTACAAGCGCTCATAGGCTACGGCAACCACTTACCATCAGGTGGGCCGTATGCTTGTTTGCCAACTTGTAAAATAAAATTTTTTTTTTTAAATATCAAGAGGTAAATATTATCAGATGTTATGAGAACAAACGGGACCCAAAAGCTTAACGTAATCTCTAAGGCACGGTGGGTAGGACACAAGGACAAAGCCCAGACCAAAACAGATAATTATAACAAACATCTGCTCCGAGCGAGAATCGAACCCTTGACTGTCGAGGCTCAAAGCAGGGTCGCTACCAGGACGCCACGACGGTCTTGAAAACATTAAATGTTTTTAGTTATATATTGCTTTCTAGCAATGATAATCCGGCTTTATTCACACTTCTTCATCTTCTTAAGCATTTTAATCAGGAATATTGCACCGTAATATTTCCTTATGCTATTACTATTAAAATTTTACCTTCAAACCGCCGAAGACTTCCTTCCATTCTGCCGCTTTTAAAAGGACCAAAGGCGAGCCAGAGGGAGTGCTGAATGCGTTCTTTTGTTTCCCTTTCAAAGAACAATTTCAGTCGTGTTCACCTCGTCGCTCGTTTAAATTATTTCGCCAGTTTTGAGTCGTAAATTTAAAGCGGACTTTAATTGTTATTTTAACTGCGAGCACAACTTTGTCTTCGCAATGGGGCTGTGAAAATATGTCTTAATTCGCTCACCCTATGACTTATGTGTTACGCCTCATTGCTATTTTGCGTTATTGTTTAATCACTTTGAATTATAATAATGGTAGTAAATGCAGATTTTTAAAATATGAAATGAACATTAACAATATATTCTTTTGTATATTAATTTATAGAATCGCCTCAACCGTGTAAGTGACAAGAGTTACGAAAAGGTTATGTAAAAGTAGCTCCTTCGTTAATTTACATGTATATATGACACTAATTGCTTATATGGTGATTTATACTTTTATTTAAGTTTTGTCATGATCTGGTCAAGGATGAAGAAGAACAGCACTCTTCAAACTATTAAAGATCATTAACCACTTCAACTAAATATTTCTTAAGCGGTCTTTCAGTAGCGGGTACAATTTTATTTTTCAAAGAAACCGGTTTTTATTTATACGAATAAGAATCGATTTCTGAACAATTCTCTGAGGGTGTCACACTCGTAATTTAAATATTGTTGTTGCTTTTACTGAGTGCACGAAATTGAAGAGAAATAAAATTTCCCTCTCGACCCTCTGGGACTCGAATCGTAAAGACATCAAGCTAAAAAAAATAACCAAACGACTTTTCAATTCAAGAACACTTATTTTTTTTAAACAATTTTTCAAGAATCGATACGATATCAGTTAATTACTTCAGGCCATTATTAAATTGCGTAACCGGAATGGATCCTTTTGTTTATGGGTTTCGATCCTTTCAATCATCTATCAGCCAATTGAGCTTCGGTATAATAATAATTGTCCATAATTATATATTCCCTTGAACGGCGCATCACTTTTATTGTTATTTTATTTATAAAGTGGTAATTTTTTGTCCGGCCCCACTCTATCATTTTTTTAAATATGATTGATTCGATATAGAGATCGATTTTGTTATAATCGAGAGATTATTCTACAGCGCTTTGCTTTTAGATTGTTTTTATTCTAACGGTTCTTAGTAAAGTTTTTATTGAGATATATTTTACGGTATCCTACATTGCTAAAATTATAGGTATAAAGAAATTGGAAATTTATTTAATTAGATATAATATCTAGTAAGTAATTATTAACCGACTCATTACTAGTATCTATAACACGAACATCAAACAATACAAAGATAGATCGGTCCGCACTCAAAGACCACCGGGAGCATCTTTTGTTGAGACGCCTCGGCTCACAAATCGCGAGATGCGGAGATAGGGCGCGCGCGCATACCGACGCGGACCTTAATGGCCGCCTCGCCGAAGGTAATTTACGTCTCATGTGCGAAACCACTCTTAACTAAAAGCCTTCTAAATTACACCATACAACTGGATTGATTTGAAATTAAGCTCAAATCTTAAATTGAAATACATAAAATTACACGAGTTTCATATTTATAAAAAAGTTATAACAAAATTAATTGACTCTTAAATATATTAAGCTAACGTAGCATTTCGCGTAGCATTCAATTATAAAATCATTAAAAATAAAAACTTTTAAAATATACAACAGTACGAGAAAATTTTAACAAACAATGAACAAGACAACGTTTCACTTTACAAGATCGAAGTCCGAGATAGTCAGTAACTCGGCTTTATTCCCGGGGCCTATTACACGGCATACGAGAGCAAGTTAACTTGTCTCTGTATTATCTCCGAGATTATTGTTTGTCGATATGGAAGCTACCCGGTACGGGTACCGGTACAGCCTCCTTGCAAAATATCATGGCTTAATGTATAGATCTGTATCAGATATGGATTTTTCTCTACACAATTTATATATAGGGATTTTTCTTGTTATTTAACCTTATAGTTGGCAAACAAGCTTACGGTCCGCCTGATGTTAAGCAGTCACCGAAACCTAGGAATGTGTTACCAACCCAAGCAATAGGGAAAGGATGAGAAGAGAAAAAACGAAGGGAACAGAGAGAGTGGGAAATTGGGCCTCTCTTCTTCTCTCGCTCTTACTCTTCGCCTTACTTTATGCCGATTTTCTGTGAGAAGGTAATACTTCCACGGTCGAGCTAGATTGTGCCATTTGTGCTGGGAAGAACAAGGGTCTACTACTACTAAATATAATATTTATGAAAGACTATGCATAGCTATTACATTAAATGATATTTGAGATAAGCACTCTTATAACCATACCGATCTACCACCTTCAAATCTACAATTAATATGATATTACGTTCGATGCCAATTCAAGCTAAATTTTGGTAAACTTCATTAAGATTAGTTGGTAGTCCTTTTTGGGTTACGCTTCATACCTCGGAGAGCACACAATTTACTAAAGATTGCTCCCTTTGGAGTAGATGGACGGATAGAGAGATCTCTATGAAACCTGTCAAATCTGGATTATATTCTCTAGGATAAAACGCAAACATTTCCTAAAAATATTTAATGACTAATCAAAGACGAAATTCTTCACTTTATTATGATGTAAGAAAATAATATAATAAAGCCATGTAACCTTTAACGATGTCGTAATCAATGCCTAGTAGCATTCACAATTGAACATTTAAACTATACCTTAAAGTAGGAACTCGATTATCTTGTAACATAATAACCGATTGTTTATTAAATAATGCATAGACTCGAATACCACAATCAGCATAAGTAATTACTATGGTTTCAACTAAAACCCTCTTCTCGCAAAAGCGACCGTAATAATAGCAATGCTTATTTAATTAGTTATTCTATTTTAGGAACATTAATATTGTTGAGATATTGTACCGACTTAAATAGAGATGAAGTATAATATATAAAAATAAAAAATAATAATAAATTAATTAATAATAAATAAACGCTACAAACTCAATGGCCAAAAACACACCTAGACTCGAAAACATGCCTGTACAGTCGATACAAATATCTGCTTCGAGCGGAAATCGAACCCTGCGCTACAACGTCGTGACATTTTATTCAAGTTACTATATCCATTACAGTACTGTAGACCAAGTCAAGTAATAATTTAGCTAATTGTTTAGCCAGTGGATTTATGATACAATTTTTTCTATTGTGTCTGGATATCTGACCTACCTAATTCTTATCAACTTGATCCCGATCGATTTGTACCGAACATGTGGCTTTTTACATAATAATTAGTGACAAAATAAAAATCGAACTGTTTCTGTTTCATATTTCACTGTGTCTAATAGTTTATGCAAAAGTATTCCATTTAAGAAACCTAAAATAATAAATACATAATTTATAATATCAGATAATTTTAACTTTAAATTATGTCAATGATCCAAATACAGATTCAAGTACTGTATCTAAATTAATCTGTTGTTTTAATACAACAAATAGTGCTCGAGACCCATTACTGAGACGTATTCAAATCGGAAGTAGCTCCCCAATAATTTCCGTCAGGTTAACTTTAATTGAAAGTTATGCAAATCTCTCAAATCAACTCCTTCACAATGGTGAGGATTCCAAATGAGTTAATCCGTGTTTATGTTCTAATCGGCCCCTTGCTAAGGCTTGTTACGGGTTCGGTTCACTGTTAAAATACAATGCCTTTTGTATATTGAATCATTTATTTCACTGTGAGTTTAGTACCTTTAATTGTTTGTTGATTTCTCGTTTGACATTGTAAAAGTAAATAATGGATCAGTCTGCAAATGTTCCACCGCTGGGAAAATAAGTATAAACGATGTATTTATAGCCCTATCCATCATATTATTATTGCTAACAAAACTTTCTTAAAAATGTTTTCTTTGTCTATTAATACGTACCTAAGACGACCGTTGTAACGTGGTGGTAGCGAGCCTGCTTTGAGCCTCGACGGTCGCGGGTTTAATTCCCACTCGAAGCAGCAGATGTTTGTTCACCAACCATGCCTCAGAGAGCACGTTTAGCTGTCGATCTCAGTTGCTATCATCTGATAATAATCGTTACCTAAATCATGATAGGTAATTTGATTTTGTCCAATGAGTAACTGGTTCACCCTTACTGTTGGAGAGGTCAGATGGCCATCGCTTTGTGTAAAAATTAGTAATCTGTCAAATCCGGATAAGAGTATGAACAGACTCTGGGTAAATACCGGCAATACTGCTAGGAAGAAAGGATTAAACTCGTATATTACAATATTTTTTACTACTTCTTTCATATTTTTTCGTATATACTTAATGTATATTTCTTTTTGTTACAGCCGAACTGAAAATGGACGTTCTCAGAGAAAGAGAAGTAAAGGACAATTTGGAGAGACAATTACTTGACGAACAAAAAATGAGAGGTAAGTACTATTAGAAGATAAACATATTTCATTTGAAATTGCATTTGGTATAGCAATAATTTTACATATAGAAATTTAGTGGAATAGACGTAGACGTAGAAGGAATATGAAAAGAAACAAAAGCGGTGTAATTTCAATGCCTTCATAAATCGCCGGTCACGACCACGCTCGGCATTCGCCAAAATTAACAGGAGATCTTATTACAAGACCATTGTCTTCTCCCAAGACACGTTATTTATTTCCTACATTAAAACCTATTATCTAAGAATGAAACGGTATACCCATCCGTGGCCAATTTTCTTTCCGTGCCACCGACACATTGCTCTTTCCTGTATAATTGTATGCCACAATAGATTGCGGATATTCGATTAAATGCATTTTTATTTTCCTATTCACACGTTTGTAATTCTCGTCTAGATGTTATTGTTACTTATAATATCACATTTTGCTTAACTTTCCCAAGATTGTACGTTTTGATAATTTCTACAATAATTTATGGGTTTATTGATAGCGCTTCAGATATCACTGGACTCTTTTATTATGCGATTTCATTGCGATATCGTGTTTTTTAAATTATACAATCTATGCAGACCATTTATTATTATTAGACATACTTTGGATACTTTTTATACTACGATAGTGGCAAATAATTGGTCGGCTATGAAAAGACCAGCTTGATTGAGGTGATATTCTCAAAAAGAATATATACGTAAAGTAGCAGTATTCGTACTGTTACGTTTCGTTCAACGCAGTTGAGTGCCGAGGGTTATCCTTACAATCACTACCATCGACCTTGTCCATTCATCCTGGAATTAGCACAATTATGATACTATTTAAAAATAAATAAACGCTACACACTCAACGGCCCCCATTATGATAATTATATACTGTTTCGGGGGTCCGGAAACATTCACAACGACAAGAACAAACACACCCAGACCGGAAAACATGCCTGTACGATTAATACAAACATCTGCTCCGAGCGGGAACCGCAGCCCTCGAGGCTAAAGGCAGACTCGCTACCCACAACGCCACGACGGTGTCTATTTAATTTACGATTACACAGCATAATCCAATATTTAGTATCATATAAATTATTTTGTTACACAATGCAAAGGTTAAATTGAACGCAATACAATAACCACCCTTTCTTGACTAATAAAACTAAGTGTCAGCAAAGAAAACGTACAGAAAGGTAACCTTTATGCAAATGTCAGTGGAAACGGTAGCAACGACCTACCGCCCTAAGACAAAGGGTTATTCCTTTTATGTTAACTTAAACCATTCCAACTAGCCTTGATACAACTTAAATATCACTTACCACCCAACGACGACCGTTGTGCCGTGTTGGTACCGAGGTTACCTCTCGTCTCGACGGTAGCGGGTTCGATTCCCGCTCGAAACGGATATTTGTATTTCTCTTACAAATATCTATCTCGGTCTGAGCGTTTGTCCTTGTGGGTCTCCCCACCGTGCCTCGGATAGCATGTTAAGCTATCGGTCCCGGTTGATCATAACATCTGATAATAAATCGTTAAGTCTATCAAGACTATTAGAGGTAAATTGCTCTACTATAATGTGTCACTGGTTCACCCTTAGGGTTGCGGAGGTCTGATGGCAATCGCTCTGTGTAAAAACTAGTAACCTGTTAAATCGGGACAAGAGTAATAAGCATCCCCTGGGCAATATACCGTGATTAATGGTAGGCAGAAGAAGACCCAACAATAATTCGATTAGACGAAATCGATTCATGATTTTAAATGATATGTTCTTTAGGTCTTTATCTCACATAATTATCAGCATTAATATAATAATAATAATAAACGCTACACACTCAACGGCCCCCATTAGGATAGTGATATCCTGTGTCGGGGGTCCGGAAACATACACAATGACAAGGACAAATACACCCAGACCTGCTTGCAGGGTCAATACAAACATAATATGGTCCGAGCGGGAATCGAACCCGCGACCTGTGGCGTTTAAGGCAGGTTCGCTACCGCTGTGCCACAACGTCGTCGTCAGCATTAGCATCAATGTCATGATTGACAATTTATAATGTGCATTTTCATAAATAATTATTATTAATTATTATTTACCCACTAAGAAAATATTTCTGTTATGTGGAGCATTAATATTTGAATAAGTTACAATCAGTTTTTTTCGACAAGAACAGTTAATGGATTTTCCCCGATATTTGACAATCTTGTGTCCGATGCACTAAAAGCTTTTTGACAAACAATTACTCACCGGCCAATTAAAATTATTGGCGAAATAGCGTTGCTTCCCTAGCTCTTTTAAGCGTTTATTTTGCTTAATTACACAGAATTTGATAAATATTATTTCGATAAAAGCACAATCATATAAATTTTAATCATCGTTGTTTTACATTTATAAAACCACGCGTAATTTGAATAATAAACTATTCGTTGTTCACCGCAATGGATAGCAACAAAGAGAATCGCGAATCCCATACATATTTCATACGGTGAATGAACTCGATTGCGACGTGAGCAATACTGGTAATTGCCAAAAACCAATCATCAGATAGTGTTCTATGTGTCGACGGTATGAAATACGCCTTCGGTTACAAAAGCGATGCAATATGTGCTAGCACGGTTGAGTTCAAAATCATTTTGCAACATGAAACCTTTTTACCAATTATGCTCTTGTTTATGATATTTCAAATAGAAAATTTTAAAAGTTTTACTTTTTGTTGTCAAAGTTGTACTTCTTCACTACATAGTATAAAACAAAGTCGCTTTCTCTGTCCCTATGTCCCTGTGTATGCTTAAATCTTTATAACTACGCAACGGATTTGATTTTGATTTTTTTAATAGATAGAGTGATTGAAGAGGAGGTTTATATGTATAATAACATCCATTAATTAGTGGAGAAATACTGTTAATTTTGAGGTTTCTAATGTGATGTCGTAAATAATCGTGCGGGCCACGGGCAGTAGGTAATGAATAAATCAAAACTACTGGATCGATTTTAATCATTTTTCAGTGAATGACATAGGCTATATATTTTATAACCGTGCGAAGCCGGAGCGGGCCGCTAGTTAATAATAAATTAGTAAATGGTGCACGACTTCCGAATTTTAACAAAAAACTACACAATCCCAGAGAGATATATAAATTTCTTTCTCAAGACTTTACACTTTCTTTTAGTAGTCTAGTCTAGAGGCGCTAGTCTAATATAACGACCCTTATATTTCATATAAAATTTAAAAATAAATATTGTAATTGAAGTACCTAATACATTTAACCTTCAAACAACTGTCAACAACAGTTAAGCCTTATATATAATTAGAGACAATTTACCATTATACTATAATGTTGCGAATAGCAATAAATAGTTTTGTGTTAATTCAAATAACTTTCTAAACAACACATGAAACTTTCGGAATGAAACCGCGTCAATAACAATCAATCAGGGAGGTTCGCAGTCCGCCATGAAAATTGGACTAGAGCCCGAGCCTAATCAACGTCCAACACTCATAATAGATATTGTATTGAATAGTCCGGTATCGTATTAGAATCTACAATACATAATGCACCGCTGCCATTAATACAGAAATGTATATGAGAATGCATTGTAATTAATTGACAAGATCTTAAATACAAACTTACCATCAGTTTTCAAAAAGTTAAACGAAGTGATAAATTTTCTTCTTGTCGTGTGGTTGCTGGCCATCCTAGTGTCAGAGTCGGTCAAATCGTCCATACATCTGACTTGACTTGATTTGTTTCATGCCCTTCGAAACACGGGAACTCTTAGTTGAAATACCCCTAAGCAATCACCCATCGAGTGACAGCGCCTAAAGTTGCTTAGGGTACCGATCGTTTACCGATCAGTTACTGCACCTGGCTCTGAGCGTCTAGAGATACAATGTTTTACTATGACGGGGATTTCTTCAGAATCTCTATATTAAGAAAGAAATAAATAAACACTACACAGTGAGGCCGCTTTAAGATAGTTACATCCTGTGTCCAGTCTAAGGACACAATCAATGACAAACAAAACTATCCAGGCCAAAATAAATGTATCTCCAATTAAAACATCTGCCTTGATTATTGTTTAATTGTTACTGCTAGTAGTCTTAGTTATTCATCTTAACAAAAAACTACAACACCTCTAAACATTCCAATTCGTTTTAGAAGTGGTTTCAAAACTATCAGACTAACAGAGACAGATGCGTTTATGTTTTATAATACGTAACAATTAATTTTGCAAACTAATTGTTAATTAAACTTTATACAGATTATATCTGAATCCATCACGTTGATATATACGTTTATAATTGGTTCGGACAGCCAGTTCTCTGTTAGGGATATCTTAGAAGGGTCTCGATTGTAATTTACCTTAAGATTGCGCTGAACTTATCGAGGACTGTATGAATCCGTACTGCTTCGTACTGTTTCGTAAGTTTAAACTGATTAGTTACACATTCAAGTTTCTGTATCTGGAGAATTCAGTAGTTCAATTGAAACATTACCTGTTAGTCTGTATTGTATTAATTGTAGAATCCTTAGAAACATTATGTTTTTTAATTATTTACCATATATGTATAAAATGACTTCTTTGCCGTTTATGTATGTAGAGTAGTGCTATTTGTGTTACGATTGGGCTGGCTTGGCCGAGAAAGTTCTTCCCTTATCCAGAATATCGCGCTAAATTCGAAGTCTTTGTATTTTTGCATTTCTTTCGACGAGTATAACAGCTGGTGGCCCGAAATCCCACTCCTCTATGTCCTATTCAGAACATTAACTACAAGTTGATTGTTTGCTCAATTTTAGTTTAATTTCCAATAGATTTTTTATGAAATAAACCGAGGAAGGGGAAATTATCAAAGGATAAACTCATATTGCTTTCTTGACCACGGTATTAAATTATTTGAGACGTACCTATTTCATTGTAACATATGAAAATACCTCCGAAATCTAACACAAAGATCACAGTCACATCTCCTATTTGATGTCTGCAACAAAGAAACTGTAACTACAGTTCACATTGTACTCGAGATTGCGTAATTAAATAACATGTAGGCCGTAACATTACGGGTGTCTTGAAAGGGTTGGAATGGAAATGTTTCGCCAATTATGTGAACATTATGTTCGGAATGGAGGGTTATCGATATACCTCACGAGTGCGGAGTGCGCTACATCCACCCCTTGTACGAATATCTCTTACTTATAATTAATAGAAAATTTCGAAATCAAATTGTACGAAATGGTAATGAAATATTTCTGGAAGTGGAATCTATTAGGCTGTTTTAAATATTATATCTTAAAGTAACTTCTAAATTAGTATTTCGAGTAGCTTAACCATAAAGACCCAGTTAAAAAAAACCTATATAACTTCTTCTAAGCTTTTAAAGAGACAATAAAAAAGCGAGTGCTAGAATTTAAGTTAGACCTGCAATAATATGTGTGAAAACCACATCCAGTAGCTTTTTTAATGCTCGTAAAAAGATGCCAAAAGTAAAAATAGTTGATTATCATTAGATTTCAAATACTTCTTTTCTTATATAATACAAACACTTCGAACATTTATTTATCTAGTCTTTTTGTATTGAATTGTCATATTGACCTGATGATGAAACCCCATCTCGTTCAAATGCTATCACGAATCCGACAGCCGAGTGGTCAAATTCAAATGAATTGTTTTGTGAAACAATCGTATCAACGTACATCAGTAGTCAATCCAGGGTATTGTTAGGCTACCTAATGCACCCCAATAACTGTTTGACTTGTGGGAGGAGGGATACGTCGTTCATGAGCACAAAATGATACTTTCGAAAGCACTATGAAATGTTTGTTTCTTAATTACAAATTTACGGTGCTATAATATATTATGTAGAAATAAATTATTTCTATAGCTCAGTTGTTGATGAAGAATAAGACAACCGTAAGTTCTGTTGGAATAAAAATGGAATAGACATATTTTATTCTATATATGACGACGCTGAGGCGCAGCTGAACCTGCCTTAAGCCGCCACAGGTCGCAGGTTCGATTCCCGCACGGAGCAGATGTTTGTGTTGACCATACAGACTTGTTTTCCGGTCTGGATGTGTTTATCCTTGCCATTTTGAATGTTTCCGGACCCCCGACACAGGATATAACTATCCTTTTAGTGTGTAGCGTTTATGTTCTAATATATTCCGTTAACACAAGGTTTAACAAATACAATAATTTTATTTTATTTTTTATATCGTGTTTTAGCAAATCATCATCATACAATCACCATTCTGTTTAAGTCGGAAAACATTTAGGTAATTTTCAATTGACTGTAACAATTCACCTGGAGTTAACAGGTTATAGTATAGTTGAGGCGAAGAACAATGCTATATCCGTTGAGGCTGCGGAGCACCTAATAGATGCAATCAGCACCGTCGAATGAGCATCTCACCGTTGCTATTGTTCCTGGCGTTAGACGGAAAGCTCCCATTACAGGGCACGTCCCGATCGTGCAAACACTTTCCAATAATATTACAAAGATACGTTCTACGATTTGTGGCGATAGTTATAGCGATTAATAAATAAATTATTTTTTATATATTTTCTTCTTGTCCTGTTGTATTAGTTTATTTCAATTGAATTAAAAGTAATTAAATCGTATTTAATTTTAATACTATTTAAACTGCTCTATTCAAATTCAAATTCGCCTCTCCTACCCTCACAAACTCTTGCAAACATTTATAGGCTTTAGTTCTTGTAAGCTAACTTGTACTAAGTAGTTAAAAAAAGTTTTCCTCTACTGAAATGATGCACCATTACTTAATTTTAACACACATATTACAGAAATTCCCGTAATAAAGACACGAACAACTCAACCAAGAGAAATATATCAAGAAATATTTTCGATAATCACTAAATCCCAACCGCAGCGAGACGTGTGAACCCGTGAATTTTCGTGCGACGAATACCACAGCACCACTGCATACGAATTCGGAAGTCAGAATCAGAAAACCTATTAAGCCAAAAAGTACCTCGAACGTTTTTGTCCCAAATTAATATTATCTTTAAAATGGTAAAAAATATAAATAAAATATTAATCTCAATGTCACCTAAGAAATGACCTGATAAAATTCCGGGAAAATAATCGAGATATTAATAAGCAAGTGTTATAAAATGTTATTAGTCAGACATTAACGAAGCTAAATAGAAACGTTTCAGAAAATAAATGTAAACAATTAATCGTGACAGAGAAATTAACCTATATATACCGTGACCTTTCAACGTAAAAGACAATATCTTGTTAGTATGAGTTATATCAACAGTCCTAACTTTCAAAGTAATAACAAAGCTTTACCTAACTATCATGTGAACTGACATACGTTGACATGGGTATGACTGAGGAACCTTCGATATTCAACGAAGTTTCAGGGCAGTATCTTATTTTTTTTTCAATTGCGGTATCACGAAATTGTCGGCAGTACGAAATTTTTGCAAACGCCGGTTAAATATTTGCACCTGAACAATGCATTCGTGATTCAGTCGTTTTTATTCTGCTGCGGCTTAGAAAACAATTTTGAGGTTGAATTTTTAATTTTGTTTACCCAAATAAACGTTTTGTAAGACACTATGTTTAAAGAATATTAGCAATGCTTTTTAAAGTCAAGACTAAAAATCCTATTTCCCATTGAACTAATTATTACGCATAATAAGTCATGAGATATTGTGGAAGTAGTACATCCATTTATAATGTTTAATGTTAGAATGCTATTATATTTTTCACTCACTTAGTTAACAACATATCAACATAGCGCGAAGGTATTCACTACGTGACCATTTTAACAATACCCCTAATGCAGGGCACGTCACCAAGGGAACATCCCTCATATGTGTAATATCTGTGATATAATAAAAGTGTAAGTTGCTACTGCTATCAAGAGAAACTTGAAAATAATTATTAATAGCTGTTTCGAACTCAATAAGTTATTTCCACTAAGCCGCATTTTCAAATTCTGAAACATCTCAACCGTACAGTTCACAAACAACTTCGCCTCATAAACAATACTTTTCTTTTTCTTGTATCCTAATGGGTTTCGATTTTTAATTTTGACGTAGATTTTCAATTTGAGATACCACAAACGTATAAATCGGATCAAGGGAGGATGTTCTGGTGAAATGAAGCGCAGTATAGGCTTCGCCCGCGCATGACTAATGCAGATGATTAGATTTGGCCGACTGGTCAACTCATCTCTCCCTAATGTACGGGCCGACTGCATGCGATATTGGAATGAACACAACGCAAGTATCGCCTGATACTACCTTTAAATATTATATTTTTAACAAATTGATTAATAAAGTAAAATGAACTAATTTAAGTAATTAATTCGAAACTAAATGTTTCACTTTTGCATTTTCACGATTTAACTTTATTGATTCTTGTCTTTATACGGTTGTCTTGTCCTAGTAAAAGTCAAGACGTGTTAAGGAACAGTATAGGGCGGCTTAAGAAGGATTCGAATGAAAGGCATTACACATTTCACCGCTAAGTAGAAGACGCTGTAGTCATGAGTCCTGCCGTTCTACACAAATGGACTGCCTTATAAGAAAGGTAATTTCTCTGTACGCATATACCGTATCCAGATTTAGTATCGTTACATTCATTGTTTTGTAATTCCTTCACTATTAAATACATATGATTTTCTACGATTAAAATACTTTATTACTTATTCATCGTGAATAGAAGCGTTTAAATAATATCAATTGTCAGGAACATATGGTATTAGATTGAAGAAGTAAATATAAATTTGTAGGCATTAAAAATTATAGTGATAGTGGTATAATTTAAATAAATAAAGAGGATAGACAGTTGTTAATAAAGAAAGTATCTGTCTGGACGACGTTTAATTTAGTAAACCATCAACATTCGCAACGCGATAACATACTCGTAACGAAAGCCCAGGAAGGCTTAACAATGTAAGCAGCCTTGTAATTACAACTTCTGTAATTACGAACTTGTAGCTAAAGAGAACACATACGAGAACGATGGTAATCAAGGCCCTATTCAGATCCAACGTACGAGAAAAGCAATCAATATGAAGCGCTAATAAAATCTCAGTAGCGGAAATAATAATAAAATATTACAAGACCCCAAGATTTTGTCTAATTAATTTTGTATACGTTGCGGGGCTGCACCGTCTTGGGAGTAACATACAATGAGAACGCGAAACACAAGGTGGGAACACGATCCGGCAACTCGCTAAATTAGAATTTATGATTGTATGTGAAATTATTAGAACAGGTTTCAATGTATACGCGATACGCGTAACTTTGAGGTTGTTAAAATATACTCCTACTATACTTCTTTTTTACTTTGAATTTGTATGACGATAAAAATATATAGATCTTATTCATTTTATCTGTATGTATGTAGATACATTATACCATATATTTTATATTTAAAAATACTAGTGTTGCGACGAAGTCGTGTTGATTTTGCCACGATCGAATTGTCGATTTCGCTTCAATCCAATGCACGCGCCATGTGTCGACCATATCGCATTAGTAATCTGATACGGACTTGTTGCCTATATGACAATCGTTCGATTACGTTCTATCGATTCAAGCCACAATATGGAAAAATACGCATAACTTATAAAGGTTTTTTTTTGTACCGATTGTCCTTAGTGAAGTGGACTAAATGTCGACATTGAAATAAAATTACATAAAATACCAACTAATATTACATACAAATCCCAATTCGCTTACAGCTTTAGCAAAATTGAATAGAATGCCGTGTTCAAAGTTAGCAACATTTTCTAAATTGCCCACTGGAGCGCATGAACTAGCGAGGCAGCGTTGCGTGCCGCGTACCGCTGGGAGTTGGGCTTCAAAACTACAATGACTCACAGGCCACCGGAGGTAATGTGGCCAGCCAGGCGAGTGTTAGGCTGTGGCGAAATCTTCGAAAAATTAGAGACGACGGCCAGCCCTGACTTACCTACACGTGACCAGAAACTAATAATTAAGCGAAAAATACATTAATATTGCTAATATTTGTAATTCGCTTACACTTTGAAGTAATTGACTAATTATTGTAGAAACAAAATAAATAATAACCTTGATTTGGTTAATAATTAGATTATAATAGTAATGGTCACCGTAGCCTATAGAGTGTAGGCGCTTGCATTCTTACCGAAACTCCCCCCACCCGGTGACGCTGTCAAGGCCAGTAAGGCCAACAGCAATACATATTTAAAAAATCTTACCGAAAGCCGAAAGTAGCGATGTTTTATAAAAGTGTCACTGATCATTATTTCATGCTATAAGATTACTAATAACTCTTAATTCATTTATTTAACGAAAAAGTAATAAGTATCATTCGTATAAACTGTGTAATATTATAAATCACTACTTCCCTAAAAGAGCTCTGGGTTAATGGAATTCGAAAATTAGATAAATCTCGAGATTAACTCGAAATATCTTAAACAAGTTCAAATTATAAGTAAATAAACGACTAAATAATCCTAAACAGTACAAAGCGAATAAGCTGGCGAAAGGAATAACCCCTTGCTAAACCGATTTGACGAAACAACAACACAGAGTCGCCTTTTAATTATAATAAAAGTTTTTAGTATTAATTCTACCAATAACAAAACACTGATTAATTTGTGATATTATTTTAAGCGTATTGTGTTTTCTAAAGTAACCATTTTGAACAGCTCTTAAAATAGAAAAGATTTGATGTTGTAACTTTTAAGTGCATGATTTTTTAGGTATGTGTACCGATTTCTCAAGAGCGGGTTAATTTGATTTATATACTATTAATCAGGCCTCTGTATACATAGTCTTTAGTGTCACGAACTAGTCAAGAAAGAAAGATAAAAATGAAACTCTTCGAAATATAAGAGTTACTAAACTCCATTATTTAGAACGCATCTGTGTAACTGATGAGGCTATTGTATTTAGTTTTTTTTTTGAAATACGTTAAATTTTTTCGAATGCGTTATATTATTCTCCAATACAGTATTAATGTTATTAGCATTCAAATTTCATTTAATATGCAGTGCTTTAAGAGCATATTATGGCAAACCCCTTAAAAGGAAGCATAGCCTAGCCTTTTTGCCGTCCCTGGTATAGGAAATTCAATAATAATTGAACTAGTGCCCGGCAGACCGCATCCGGTGTCTTGGGGAAATTGCTTATTGATCTCGACGCTTTTCCGTGCGCTTATAAGTGTGGATTTATTGTAATTAAATACCGAACGGATTACGTGAGGCTATTAATAGTACTTTCAATGTTCATCCCGAAATGCGTCGCTATTAGTGCATTCAATATCAGTAAATAGTTTTATTATTACATTGTAAAGTTTTTAAAAATAATTATTAATTATATTATTTCTGGACAATAGCGTGTCGGGCGGTTTTGACTATTGTAAAATTGATAACGAGAAACTCTGTTATAATACTACAATACGATCACCCATCCGTAGACTTACAGCATCCAAAGCTACTTAACGCTGTACTTAACAGTAGGTCTATCAAGAAAAGAAGTATTTGAATATATCATAATGTTTACAAATTTGACGACGTTGGGGCGTAGTGGTAGCCAATTTGCCATAAGCGACACAGTTCGCGGGTTCGATTCCCGCTTGGAGCAGATAATAATAATAATAATAATAATAAACGCTACACACTCAACGTGTTTGTATTGACCATACAAGCATGTGTTCCGGTCTGGGTATGTTTGTCCTTGTCATTGTGTATGTTTTCAAACAGGATATAAGTATCCTAATGGGGGCCGTTGAGTGTGTAGCGTTTATATATTTAAAAATAGCCGTATGAAAGCTTAGTTATAATCGATCAGTTTGAAAGCCAAACCATCGTTTTCAGCGAATGCAAGACGATACTTCGAATCGACTGTAACTGCAATTACGATTGTGGCAATAATCTGTTGACGTTACACTACAGCCATTAAGATCTTTGTTTACGGACCACACACGGGCAGAAACCATTGAAGCCGTACTGATTTGATTGCAGGATATCGTATTTATGTTGCTAATATCATATTTAGACGACTGAGTTTGAATCTGTTCTGAGTTCACGATATTCGAAATTATAATCAATAGATAGACATGTACGTATTTGTTTAATGTAAAAACCAATCTGTTTATAAAACATTTGATTATTGCGTCTGTCCGCTGGCGTCTTAACGCGAATCAATAAATAAGTGTTTTAAAAATAATTCGATATTTGTATAAAATCTACGATAATATATAACAAATTAAGAAAAAAAATATTTAATATAATATGTTAATCCTATTGTGGATGCAGTGGAAGTGAATTCGCCTGAGATGCCAATAGATGCGGATGCCATTCCAAATCAGGGGAAAATATAAATAATAATAAATAAATAAATGCTACACACTTAATGGTCCCCATAAGAATAGTTATATCCTGTGCCGAGGATCCGGAAACAACACAATGACAAGGAAAATCACACCCACACCGGAAAACATGTTTGTATGGTCAATACAACAATGTTTTCCGGTTTTGGTACTTTTGTTTGTGTATGTGTGTTTCCAGAACTTACCAATTAATGTGGTAACTTAAAACTATTACTACCAAATCGACTATTTACGTGAAGAACTTTCATTAGACTACAGATATTTCAATACGTAGTCAATAAAATCAATCTTGTTTTCGTGTAAAGCGCCCGGCGAGGCGTGAAAGATGATTCCGTTTATACTCTCACTCGGTAGCAAACAGTCATTTTATGCTATAAGCCAGTTTATATCGACTTATTGGTTTTTAACGTAAATGTTTCTGCGTGTTTATCTTATTAGATTTGTTATTACCAACTCTTTACTTCTTAGTTTTTATTACATCGATTCGGTTATATTGTTTGTTAACTTTTTTTTATTTTGTGACAAAGTTGGCAAGCAAGATTACGACCCACCTGATGGTAAGCGGTTATCGTAGCCTATGAGCCCTTGGAACACCATACATTTGAAGATGTCACTGACGAGTTGGTTCGAGATATTGGTTCTTAAATCTCCTTTGCACAGTAATTTTACTAGGTACTATGTTCTTCAAACTAAAGACAGAAAGCTAAAGTCAGTATCACACACTGTACCTACCTACCCGGCCTCTTGCAATAAAAGCTCTACCACCATTAAAAGTATATTTTTATAACGCCGGGGGAAATGACTCATCTCCACCTGATGGTAAGTTTGAGTGGAGTCCACACGCGAAGATGGCTAATATGGTTGCAAAAGGCGAACTGTACTAACTTCGTTCTAGATAATCTAATAACCGCTTAATAAATTAGATTTGTTTCTCAAATATATTTTCCATGTCTATCTAATAACCAGAGAGTCAGCAAAAATGAATTATTCTGCGCCCTCTCGAACTGGACATAATCAAATCCTGTAAGCTGAATTGATTAATGGAAACCCTTTTCAGGCTTTTCTGCATACAGACAGTACTATAACTGGAAAATTTACTAAATTTTTTGATACCTGAATCATGCCAATACCTCGATTGTTCATTTAGTTAAATGGTATTTTAAAATATTAAAAATTTTACCGTTAAAATTTCATCAATATATTCCATAACAACAACCTTTGCAATATGGTCTATCGTTTATGAATGAAACTATAAAAAATTGAATACTTATGTACGAAAGAACGCTTTCCATTTAATTACTTACGGCAAATTTATTTAACATTTTATTACATAGTATGATGCCTTAATTTTTAGGGTTCCGTAGCCAAATCGCAAAAACGGAACCCTTATAGTTTCCTCATGTCCATCTGTCCGTCCGTATGCCATAGTAATTTTACACGAAAACTATTACCTATATTTACACGAAATTTAGTAAATAGGTCTAGCGCAATCCCGAACTTATTTGGAGGGGGTTTTAATAAGAATATTAGTAATTCCAAAAAAAACCATTGCTATTCTCTTTACAATAAAACTGTATTCTTTGAATCGCTACTATTACTAGTCTAAAATATATAAAAATTCATCTCATTAAGGATAGCAGTCAATGTTAGTGGACTTGACTGGCATATTTATATTGCGTCTCCATACAAGTCTATAGATGACCCATAAATCAATATATAGGGTTGGATGAAATGCTCAATTTACGATTTGAAGTCATTTCGTATGTTACGCTCCATTTAAATTAATAAACTGTCGGCACCGGTTAGTGTTTACAAATGGTCCGGACATACGTTTCCCGCCTTGGTTTCCCGACAAGGGCGCCGATTCACACCCCTATGATGAATTCACCTTTTATTTTATCCCACTTGACTCGATTGAGAGTGATTTTTGAGCGTGAATGGGCAGCCAGTGTAATTTGCCACTGACAGGATGAAATGTACATTGAAAGCAATAAAGGACTGGACCAAACTCAATCACGGTTGTTTTTTGTTTGGGCCAAGTAAAACGGAAAAGTTTATTCCGGACATTCAAAAACAAGTGTTTTTTTTTTCTGTAGCTGTTATGTTTTTTTTACACTACAAAAAGTACACTAAGTATTTATGTGAAAAGGTTCAAATTAAAAATCATTCGTGTATACTATATGAACACGTTTCATTTCATAAAGTACGACTAAATGTGAACATTGTAATTCATTTAAGTTTCATGGACGAAGTTACCGCTGGCAATGCCATAACAAAACTTTGCAGAATCTTAGCGGAACATTTGAGAACTGCCCCTCACGAATAGTTGTTAGACAATAAATTATTTAATAACCCTCGGCCCGGTCCCAACCTGTGCACTTAATCAGGGAACATATTCGTCGGAATCACCTCTTTAGAAACAATTAATTCTGTCTTGATTAAGGCCGTTGCACTTGGAAGACGTCTTTGTGGTGTCTAATGGAGGTGGGTTTCATACTCACGAGACATTTGATCTTTGCTGTGTATTATACTCGTACGTTATTATGGTAAGAAACAGTCACGAACATGTTATTATTATATGTTTAAAAATTAAATAAAAAGATGATTTCAAATAAAAAAATCGCGATCTAATCTCAGCAGCCTGTGCATATTGACGTTTTTGTGTCCTCTTATAACTTTTTAACTATGGGATTTAAAATCCTGAAAAAAATTAAGATTAAAACTTTTTAAACACTTATAGTGTAAATTATAGCCTCAATAGCTCAACGGTACCAGGGCCGACTTCGCTCCGTTAACGCGAGTGTCGAGGGTTCGATCCTGATCTCCTTGGCCTATTGTCGTACCCACTCCTAGCGCAAGCTTCGAGCTCATTTGGAGGGCAATAAGAATATTAGTAATGCCTTGAAAAAGCATTGCTAATATTCTTTAAAAAAATATATATATATTTTGAAAACGATAGTTAAGTAATTTTAGTTATGATACACAGAAGTTTTTCCAATAGTTTGTTTGTTGATATATTTTTCAATAATTACTGCGAAATTACCAGCTTAGCTAGTTTAGCTTAGCTTCAACTAGCTACAGAACCCTTCAGTCTTTAATGTGCGTCATCCACCACGTACTTGATCGGTATTTATAGCTATACTCGCTGGACACTAATATCAAATGGTCAAGCTGTAAACGATCCAGGTCGCGGGTTCGATTCCCGCTCGGAAAATATATGTTTGTACTGACCATGCAGACATATTTTCCGGTCTGGGTGTGACTGTCCTTGTCCTTGTATGTGTTTCCGGACCCCTGACATAGGATATCACTATCCTAATGGAGGCTGTTGAGTGTGCAGTGTTTATTTATTTTAAATAAAATTAAATATGATATACAACATCGATTGTTATAAATTAACTTTTATTAAATTAGTTTAAAATATGATTCGGAACTACAAAGTCCATTTGTATTACTCCTCTCAGGTTTTCAATTTCAAAAGCACATCTCTATAATTATTCGTCCCAACTGACCGACGTTGACCGGTATCGGGTTATGGCTTAGGACTTTACAATTCAAAGAGCAATCGTTTCCTTTTACACCCCTAATAAGACAGTTAGTTTGAATATACTACTATAAATGAATGAAATTAAATAAATAACTATTATTTTTCAATCTTTCTTATGGTTGTTTTTACTATAGAAGTGGATGTTTACACCTTAAGAATAACATTTGACAGACATCTTTTTAATCCCTTCTATCATTATTATAAATGTGGAAGTAAATCTGTCTGTCTATGTGTCTGTTAGATACAGAAACAGACAGTCTTGGTAAAGGAGATACGGTACCTTTTATTGCGACGAAAAGGCTTGAAGGCGAGAATGGAAGTTTGTATGTGGTACAAATTATTTATATATTGTATTAAAGATGTATCATATGTGAGTAAAGCCGCATGCAGAAGCTAGTAGTTCATATATCAATGAAAAAGGTTTTTATTCAAAAAATAATCGTTCAATAAACATAAAATAAGGTATATATACCGACATTTGTATTGATATCAATTTTAATCACGTGCGATCGACATCTCCGAACTTTTAATTTTCTCTCGAACAAAATGCGAGAAGGGGTGGCCCATTTGATGTCCAGGGTCGGTGAAGTTCGAACGCTTTATTACTGTGTCCGGCTTTAAGTGGGTGTAAAGTTTCAACACCCTTTGATTTACTTGCCGTGCGGGAAATAGGTATTCCAAGGATTGAACTAAAGTTTTTGATGCTTAGTCCATTTCTACGTTCACACTACCTCAACACACAAATCAGTTATGTAAATCAATACACAACACGTATTAATATTTCAATGGTAATTCTTACAATGGTTACCGAGGAATACAGGCAACACTAACCTCTTAATGGACCCCACAATTATTACTCTAATGCCTTAAAAGGACTACTTTAATCCCCTAATCGGAAGCCAAACTAACGTGGCGCCGTCCCGCATAGAAATATCTTAAATTGGCAACCCAGTCCGGCGGGCCGACCATAAAACATCTTAATGAGTACAGCCAGCAGCTGCGAAGCCCCATATTGCCGTTCTCATATCCATGCAAACTACCCAACGACTACGTCTTAGCGAGCTTACTTTCCTCCTTCGTGTTTACAAGTCGACAACTAATTTGTTGCAATATGTGCATAGGACAACATTATGGGCGCTATCTCCTCGGTGCGTGTCTTGCATACGTTTACCTCCTTCCTCAACACGATGTACCTCTGTACGTGACCCTCGAGCGTATCCCTACTATATTCAAATTTAGTCTGACCGGCCATTTGGACACGGATTTGTTATAAGATTAAAGGAAGATTTCACTTGTGAAACAATATGGCAGTCGATTTACATATTTCGTTTCCTTATTAGTTTCGGGATATTTGTTTTGGGGTCGCCAAATTTACATCCACTGACCGATTAAATGGCCCTTAGGCATCTTTAATGGGGGTGCCGCGTGGTCGTTGTTGGCCTTAGAAAATGTGTGCTTATGCGTAATTGAATATTTTATGGGCTAAAGCAAATTTAGTGCGGAAACTATATTGATTTCTCGTGCCATGTTGCTTTTTATGCGGAATTCTTTAGTTTGATGGCACAAAACGTTTGTAAAAATTGAAGAGAGCATTAAACAAAGTCAACATTGACATT
Organism: Hestina assimilis; assembly: GCA_023373885.1. Classification (NCBI taxonomy): domain Eukaryota; kingdom Metazoa; phylum Arthropoda; class Insecta; order Lepidoptera; family Nymphalidae; genus Hestina; species Hestina assimilis. The sequence continues at coordinate 6,684,282 of CM041747.1, read as the reverse complement.
CATAACTCGCCATTCAATTCTCGCATGTGTTTATCGTTGGCATTTATCTGTTGACTGTTTTTATTTTGCGGTTGACATTAACCCTCTGTTTCAACAAACTCATCCTGTTCCCGACGAGTTTCTTTCATTCGCTATACGAGTGCTCGCGTTGCATTACCCCTATTCAAGTCGAGATAGCTTCACTTAGTTTCCGCTTTTGCAGTACGGACGGGTTAATTTCTGCATCTTTATTATTCGAGTGGCCAGTATAGACTGTAGTCTAGTGAGTCTGGTAGCGTAGATTGTGTGGTGGAAAGCAAACTTGAATTGTTGGTCGCGTGGAGGTAATGAACGCACGGGTGGGACACAGTGCTGCTGGAGGCGTCTGGTTCGAGCGAGAGGCACGCCGGGGGGCAGCGGGAGGCGTGGGAGGTGCGCCTCGCAGTGGGAAGGGAGGATGCAACGCGTCCTGTATGCACAGCGCCGCTTCCGCATTCGTTAATGCAAAAGCGGGCACAGACTTCAGGTGTACATTTTCAGCGCTTGTGTGCTTTATACTCGATGTTAAGGCGCGCGTCTTTGTGAAATGTTAAGCCTTAATTATTATTACATTTTGTCTCGTCTATGTTTCATACTCTTTGCCAGCTTTATGTATATAAATAAACAAACATGGAGGATATTTTATAAGACGTACAATGAAAGCTTAGATGATGTTATACATATACATTAATTAAATGAACTATTTGACGCGTTGCAATGAATGCTTTAATTAAATTTCTTTTCTTATTTTCATTACATTCCAATTCTAAAAAGAATATCCAGTGGCTTAACAATTCATTATTACATTCGTTCATTTCGGGTTCATTAAAATCGCATTAGGATTAATTTTTCTCGTCCCCATTTTAATTCGCAGTTTGCCAAGGGGATCTGGCTGGCCGGCTGCAATCATCCATTGTCAATATTTGGCGAATCTTACCTGCGCCTATGTTTTATGATATTGCATGAAAAAGCTGAAAAAATTCCCCGTCTCTATTTATCTTTTACCTTAGTTGTCATTGCTTTTAATTTATTATTAGTAAGCGAAAGGAAATATACAAAGAAACTTAATTTGGATGATCTTAAAATTATACAGATAATTCTTTCGTCCGTGTGTATGTGAAATTTTTAAGATTTTTTTGTGTGTGTTTGAATGATTTAGATTCACAATTAGAGCCACTAAAGGCGCTGTTGTCGGGTCCCAGATTTTTGTATTTTAGGGACAAGACAACAACTGCCGGGCCTGGTAGTAAAATTATATAATTAAATAACTGAGGTACTCTAGACTAAAGACAGGCCCTTCCAAAAAAATTCCAAAGATTCACTGGTGCTCCTTCTTATTCAACACTAATGCAACGAAACGAAGTTAGTCACATGTTTTATTTGATGATGTTGCAAGCTTTTGACTAGTATTATTGCGTCGATGATAACATTTCGATTGTATGGAAAAGTCTATCCATATAATAAATATAATTAATTATATCCACAATCTGTTTTCATATCAGACATAAAACTAATATATAATTTCGATGTATAATGTGGTAATAGATATGCATTTATGTCACTATCAAACATCGGCCCTAAATTAAATGTCCAATATGTCATAAATAATGATTAAATGTTTTTTTTTGTCGGCCATTACGATTAACGACTAGACGTCCAATTTCAGTTATATCGCGTCGACACTATAATAAAAACGTGACATAAATATACGATAATAACAAACTATATATTTATAACAAATGGAAAGTTTTGTAAATAATTTAGATTCTCCGATAGCGGCTGTTTCAGAGTTATGTTTAACAAAATCTAGCCATATATATCAAGAACAATCTTTTGAATATACATTGACGACCGTTGTGCCGTTCTGCTAATGAGCCTGCTTTGAGCCTTGACGGTCATGGATTTGATTCCCACTCGTAGCAGTTGCTTGTTATAAATATTTGTCTGAGCGTTTGTCCATGTGAGCCTCCGCACCGTGCCCCGGAGAGTACGTCAAACTGTCGGTCCTGATTATTATACAATGAAATACTAGCTTGCCCTTAGGGTTTCGGTAGTCAAATGGAGATCGCTCTGTGTGAAAACTAGTAAACCGTCAAATCTGTATAAGAGTATAAGCAGATCACAGACTCGTTGGTGTTCGTAAATTTAATTCCAACGCAACACGCTAACTTTACCAAGACATGCTTTTCGTTCTTTATATAACGACATAAAGTAGTATCCATACTGTTGATTTAGCTTATTTTTGTTTTTATTACTCACCTCTTCTGTCTTCATTCTATCCTGCCTTCTACCCCTCACCCCTTTTATTGGCTTCGTTAACCGTTTATAATGACCCAGGCCTTACACTTTTTTGATATCCATATGTCGACTTCCTCACTAAACATGCAATCGTCTACAGCGACGATTCCCTATCGAATGAATCGTATGTAAATCGATATTTTTCTCAAATCGTTGCACTGAAGCCTCACGATATCATCATTTGCACGCGACTTGGCCCTTGCCGACTAATATCTACGTTATTAATTCAGGCATATTAATAAAGGTGTCGCGTTACGACCACACTCGTGTCGCAGGAAGCATGGCCCGCTGAGCCATTCCAACGAAAATATTACACTCGATCCCGAATATATTTTTTACTAGGAATCGTATTTTGAATTTGATTAAATTAATAAATTCAGGACAGCGACAACAGAACACCTCTTATAATGTTGTTGTTGCCAACCATTTCCAGAGCCCCGTAATTTTAGCTATATTTATACGGGAACGTTACGGTATTGTTTGTCACGTAATGTTTAATTGAAAATAATCGTCAAAAGGAACCAACTTGTGATACGATATGTGTGATGTTGGCTTTGCCTCTTAGCTTCGAAGACTGCTTGTCATCCGACAGGCTGTAAGCTTGTTGTTCTGAGTAAAGGAAACAGAAATCACAAAATATATTTTTAAAGTTCTACTTGGAAGAAAAATATAATGATAATTTCATTGGCTACTGCCTCTTTTTGTAAAGGGTAGTAAAATAAGCTTGTTGCTTGTTTTTGCTTCGTTCTATATCTTATCTAATGGCTCAGTAATATTAAATAAAATTTCCACTATTTTGGAATTTCCGTAATCAAATTCTGTAAATTTTATTAGAATATCATTTTTTAAATTTATACAGTTCAATTATTCTTATACATACCGGCCCGTCTTTCTCAAATATATGGAGACGAGCTAATTGTAGTTTTATAATAGTACAGACGACGTATCGTTTTAAATAAACTTTATATAAATATCTTATTCAGACGCGATGAGAGAAATGAAGCGACTATTTAAAAAATTATATTTACATAAAATTTAGAAAGCTGATCTCTACAAAAAGGTTTTTGTTATTTTTCATTAGTCTGCAACTAAAATGTAATATAATCCGTAATATACAGTTTTTAAAGTTTAGAATGTCCAAAATTGGTCCACAATCCGGGGCAGGCCCGAGGGCTGCAATATCGAGAATCCAACATTTCACGCTCCGTAAGTTTAACCGTATCGATACGGATATAATAACCAGTGGAATGGTAACTATAAAGAGAGATTGTATTTTTTACTAACGTCGTAAGAAGTCGGAATGTCCGACCGGCCTTTGATCGGTTTGATAAAAGTGCCTGCAATTTTCTTCGTTTTTTTTCATAAACATTTTCTTTTGCCTTTATTGTAAGTATGAAATATAGAATGGAATGTACTGTTTAGAGTTTTGTTAGAAACTTAACGACGACTGCTCATGTTCGTTCCCGCATCACTGGACTAGAAGATAGAGAGAAATTTATATGACAAAACATCACGAGCTATACATAAATCAAAGAGGTCTTTAATTGTAGGTGGTTGGTTATTATCTTGTTAAACAAATTCTTGAATTTTTTTTTTACACCACAACGGGTACCTCAACAAGGAAGACAACCTTGATGGTAAACGATCATTGTAACTTATGGATGCTTGCATATAGAAATATTACAAACGTTTAACCAACCCAAGAAAGGGGGGTGAGAAATAGAAGTTAGGAAAAACAGTGGTAGTCTTCACCAGTTATTCTATAAACAGCAAAGCCTACATTCCCAAAACAATACAATTCTAAAATAAAAATATATTTACAAAGATATATTTTTAAAAGTAACTCTTTCCTTGCCTTATAGGCATCCCACAACAGCGTTATATGAACAAGCTGGTGTACTAAGTGTAAGAAAAATATATATTAATGAAATTTTGAATAAATATCACAAAAAATGTGTTCCATATTTACCTATAAATAATAAAAGAACCATAAGATTTCCGGTGGCCCCTAAAAGAACCAAATTTGGACAAAAGCATTACGAATTCTATGCTCCTACTATTTACAATAAATTTAATACTCAGTTTAAAACGACTGCATTAAATAATTATGAATTTAAAAAAAGTGCTTACCTGGTTGAAATTGCTGGAGTACGATGATACAGAAAATCTGTTAATAACACTTAAATAAAAATATGTACACATGCTAATACACACACTCACCCTCACATACACTAACACTACACACACTAAACACACCCACGCAACCCACACAACACACACACTCTTACCATATAAATATTAATTAAATAAATAGCAACTATTTTCTAGGAAGGTTAATTTAATTTTTTTCTTTTTTCTGTTAACGTTTAATTATTATTTAGTCAAAATGATTAATTCCTAAGGGCATAAAAATGTAATGATGATGATATTAAGGGGAAGAAACTGGCTTCTGCAACACAGCCCTGCTAGTGCAGAAGTCTGGGTAATCCTTCTTATTTGTAACATATGTTTGTGTCCAATAAAGAGTTATTATTATTATTATTATATTATACATATTAAATATTTCAATTTACTACATTTTTTTTCACGTTGTACGTCACTGTTATCATCAGGTTACTACTTTTTATCGTCACGTGTTTTCAACTCAAGTGAATATATCGCCTTATGGGTGAAGGTCACTCGTGGCTCGTAACTCAGAGTCCCCACTCGTCCGACAAGAACAATAATCCGAACAATTTTGAGGAAAATGTTTATCGCAGGAGCCACTCGCCCCATAAATTCCACCCAAATAAAACAGAGAAAATAGATAAAAGCTAAAATTGCTGTCAGTGAACGAAACAACAATCAGCATGATTGTAATTGGTGATGACAGTTTTGGACAAGATTTATTTTGCGGGCAGAAAGATAACGACTATATGAAAGACATCACTTTGGAATAAAATTGTTCCATTTGATATTTACCCTTTCTTTTACGCCTCATTTCTGTCCTCACTTACCCAGTCCCTCACTTACCCTCATCTCAGGTGATGGCGCAACTTGATGACTTTGGTGTTACAATTAATAAAATAAATAATATTTCATAATAAATGATAAACACTAAAAAGTTAACGATCCACCATTAAGATAGTTATATCCTGTGTCGGGGATCCGATAATATACACAATGACAATGACAAACACATCCAGATCGGAAATCATGCCAGTATGGTAAATACAAACATCGGGTCCGCGCGGAAGTCTAACCCGCGACCTGTGACGCTTAAACAGTTTCGCAACCGCTGCGCCACAACGTTGTCATGACAACAATAAGAAATAGGGTATCGTGGTAGCTCCCCATCAGAGGACAGACATACTATATATTATATGACACAGACAGAGAAATTAATTATTAATAATACTATTTTATAATCTATAAAAACAAACTATATCGTAGAATTTATAATATTTTTAAATAACTTAATACACCCCAGTAACAAGTTGAAGGAATAATACCTAGTCATCTCATTCGACGCCCCTTGAAGGGAACATACGCTGTGATAACTGACGAATCTTATCTACCAAACATTATTTCATACACATCTATCGGAAAGCCATTCCGACTGTGTCTGATTTTATTCTAGGCAATTTAGTTTCAATAAAGAACTATAAAAAAGACTTATCTAAATGGCTCGGGCGCGACTGAGGGGAGTGCCTGTCATAAATGTCGAATTTTATTTACGTTATGTCACGGTAAGAGTGGGAAAACTATCATTATTTCCAGTGTACCATAATATCATAAAGAAATAATTAGTATTAATATTTTCTCAGACTAATTTACTAATTTCTAATTTAACTTCTACATCAAAATCATAACATTGATCCATAAACTTCTCCAATCTTAATATTATATAATTAAAATAATAAAAGAAACATTATGATGTATATCTAATAACGTTACATTTTAAGTATCATTTAGGGGAATGAAATAAAAATTTGTATACAGAAACTGACTCATTTACATGTTATTTGAGCAACGAACCCAAGGGGCCCGTATCATCCATTTATGAGTTGAAAGTATTAAAGAAAAGAACCGAATACATACAAAGAGATAGATATAATAATAATAGAAGAAAGAAGCGTGCAAGGCAACTGCTCGCGGCGTATAAGCCCCGCAGAAAGCGGTATTGTTCTGCGACTTTTAAAAAACGGAACAAAATGAACGAGGGGGAAAGGAAATCGGATGAAAATATGAAAAGAATACACGTTATACACGTAAAAGTGAAACGAAACGTCGGAGATCGGGTCTCAACCGCGGCGGTCCGCAAATATAATTTGCATAGTCAAGTAGCCGAACTTTTGTCTGCAACGGATGTTTGCAACCATATTCGTTCGTTGCTTTTTAACCACACTCTCATTCTGTATCGGACCGGACTTTTTATTGCATTTTTTCCCCTTTGAACGGATTCCTTCAATATTTCGCTGGTATGTTTTTATTCATACGCTCGTTCATCGAATTGTTTTGCTTAATATCGCGACCTCTGTTCATCTCTTAGGAATGCAAATCGGTTATCATTTTTACTTTAATGCGTATTAAAATGCAAATTATAAATAATTTCAGTACCCATTTTTTATTTAAATTTGATATAATTTCTTATAACACAATCAAAATAACCAATTTTACCATATTTTAAACTGTTTTAAAATGTGAGGGGAATATAAATCAATAACTTAACAATAAAATCAAGTATCAAAGTAATTTTATATATAACAAAGGGTAAGAACTCTTTTGTAATCATGAATAGAACAGAGAGGAATAATCAATAGAAAAATTATTACTATTCATCTTTACTCGTGAACCTATCCATTTGGTATTAAGAACTGGAATATTTTCAAAGGGCGCCGACGATCCGTAGACAAATATTGACTTATAAGAACAAGAGGCGAACATTGCTCCCGCTTATTGAATTCGATAAGACGTATGATTGCTATCTAAGCCTTCTACTTTGAAACTTTTTTTTTTTTTTTCGGAATGTGTATTGCTGTTGGCCCTACTGGCCTTGACAGCGTCACCCTCGAGTACAGAGACTCAGCCGTGATAAAAGGGCAGCCCTCACGGGGCTCAAATTTGATTCCGTCCTTAGGGTGCCTCCTGCGAAGCCGAACCACGGCTAAGGACGTCATCGGAGATGGTACTTTGAAACGGATTAACTTAATAAAAAGCCTCTTTTTTGTATAACATATATAGCACGTTCTTCTACTTCTTCTTCCTAGCGAGCGGTACCTACCTTAAACGCCACAAGGCACGGGTTGGATTCCCGTTCAGAGCTTATATGTTTGTATTGACCATGCAAGCATATTTTTCGGTCTAGGTGTATTTGTCCTTGTCTTTGTATGTGTTTCCGGAACCCCCACACATTTAGGATATCACTTTTCTAATGGGGGCCGTTGAGTGTGCAGCCTTTATTTTTTTTTTCGTAGCATTGTACCGGGTACTATACGAGTATTTACCCAGGGTCTGCTTATTACTATTATCCAGATTTGACAGGTTACTAGTTTTAACACAGAGCGATTGCCATCTGACCTCCGTAAACCTAAAGGCGAACGAGTAACTCATAGGACAAGAGAAACTTACTTATCAAGAGTTAACGATTGTTATCAGATGTTATGTGATAACAACCGGGACCGATAGCTTAAAGTGCTCTTCGAGGCACGGTGGGGATTGGTAGGCGTGTCAGATCAATGCAAACATCTGCCCGAGCGGGAATTGAACCTGCAACCGTCGAGGCTAAAGGCAGACTCGCTACCCACAACGCCACAATGGTGTCATAGCACGTTAACTAATTGATAATTTATGCGTTATTTACAATTGAGGTAAGATGAAAAGGTCCAAAAATAAACGTCATTGGAGTGAGAAACCGTTTTTCAGAGGTGTTAGTCTGTGCCGGTGTTCGGACTCGACGGTCCGTTGAATTTTCCACTGACTGGACCTCTGGGGGCACAGTCGCACCTTTGTATTAACATAACCTTTTATCCTAAATATATGAATTTATGTCGTATAAAACTCGAGCCAAATGGATAGATCTAAGCATGCTTTTTACTAAAATAAATATAAAAGAAAATACGATACTTATAACAAAAAGTAAGCTTCAAAATTTCTGTCTATCTGTCTTTTTTCGTTCCGTCTAATTTCCGGGAACGACTGGACAGTTTTATGGAACATTCACCAGCAGATTGGTGATGCTATAAGAATTAACTTAGCACGTTCCCTGTCCATTGAACCACAAATGGCTCCGTTCAATTGTTTAACTATTGTGTCTACTGTCTAGACATTGAAAGGGTTAGACTAGTTTATTTTACAAATAGAAATATGACATGTCATGCAATTAAAAATAATAAGACTCCTGCCCCGAGAACAATTTTATTATACACAAAAGAAGGTATAAATTTTTTTTTTTTTTTTTTATATCATGACAGTTGGCAAACAAGCATACGGTCCGCCTGATGGTAAACAGTCACCACAACCTATGAACGCTTGCGATACTTGAAGTATCACAAGCGCGTTGCCAATCCAAGGAACAGGAGGGATGGGATCAGAAGGGAAAAAAGAAAGGGAACGGAGGGAACAGAGGGGGTGGGAGATTGGGTCTCCCGCGCTCTCACTCATGGCACGTTACGCGACAGTGATACTGTTACTTGATGCCGATTTTCTGTGAGAGGGTAGTACTTCCCCGGTCGAGCCGGCCCTTTTGTGCTGAGAGAAACATGGCTCTACTACCGTAGATACCGTACCGTAGTTTCTGCATTAAGACAAAGCTTTTGTACGAATCAACTTAGGAGGATCAATCCGATGTTAATTAATGTTTATTTTTACAATTTCCATAAAGGCAATCCACAAATCGTATTAAGAATTGTAGAGGAACAAAAACGAGGCGTTATTACGAGCCGTGTCGGAGGTTGTATGACAAATGATGCGTAGGAGTCGCTCGCTAGTGAACCCCGAACCTTCATTAGCAACAACATTAATTATTAGCGAATATTTAATGAGAAAATGACTTCGCGTTTTATTTTCAGTCAGCTTTAATTTATACTAGGCTTACTAGCATGCTAGGCAATATATTCTACTATTATAATTACCTGTGATAATGTAATTAGTTTGTTTCTAACTAGAAATATATAAGAGTGGGTAATTTAAGAATGGCAATTATAAGTGTCTTAAATATGTAACTATAAACATTTTGTTCATATACTATACAACTAGCATCGGGCCGCAGCTTCGCCCGCGTGAATAACATATTCCCCTGTTGATATTTTACACCCTTGAAGATCAAACTGGTACAAACTTTGAATGTCATATTTATTTATATCGAATCAACAGCCTAAAAAATAAGTTTTAAGCTTCTAGCTCTAAAAATTACGATACTTCCATACAACTTTCATCCCCTTTTCAACCCCTTACAACCCTTTTTTCCCCATTAAAAATGGTCTATGTCATTTCTCAGGCTCTAGACTATCTGTCTACCAAATTTCATTTAAATCGTTTCAGTAGTTTTAGCGTGAAAGCGCGACAGACAGACAAACAGACCGACAAAGTCACTATTAAGAAAATTTGGTATATCTTTTAAATCTAAGACGACTAAAATTATATACTTTATACTCTATCAACTCTTCCAGTCTATTACCCATCAATCGAACTTCTGGAGGAAAAAGATAGAAAGATACTTATCTTTCATACAGAAAAGGGACATAGATACTACCTATAGAAAATCATTGATGATCGAAGGCGTTATATTGCGAATCAAAGAGATACTTTCGACCCATCTTTGCATTGCACATTATCATACAAGGCTTATAGATGTCAGAGAGAGATACAAAATCCGATTCGAAATTTCGTTCTTGTCGATGCACGCGTTTTGACGAATAACAAGAATGGCGCACGACTTAAAAGCTAAACCGATTATTTAGTTTTAGTTTTATTTTGTATCGCGCTGTATTCACAGCAATTGTTATTTCGATACGGTACAAGTGAGCGAGATGATTCGTCGCTCTGGTGAATATTGATGATGCACTCGCAGCGACTTTAAAAGAGTATAGTATTGCATTAAAATTAAAGTAATAATTATATAACGTAATATGGAAAACTTACTGCGTAATAGTCTCACAATTTTAAACTTTAGATCACGTATGAACAATGAGCATTTATAAAGCGTACTTTATACCTTGAATAATATTGTGAAATAATGGTGATTGCCCAATATGATTCAAAATAAAGGTGCAGTATTGAAAGATTTAAGCAAGCCTAAATTTTATTGAACAATAATATTGAATGTGTATGGACCGCTCCAATTTATAGTACCTACTAAGTAATTAAGACCCATCAGGAGAGCGTTAAGATTGCGATTTTGTAATTCATTAAGTGATATTTTTTAAACATATATCTTTTTTTCCAGTAATGTACCAGAAGAGACTGAAGAAAGAGAGAAAGCAGAGACAACAAATTCAAGAGCAGTTAGAGTTAGAATTGAAAAGACGGCAGAAGATCGAAGAAGCACTAAAACAATCTGGAGCTCCCTCTGAAATACTCAGAATAGTAACTGGTGAGTTAATTATTTTCATTTTCGGTTCTCTTCCCTGCTCAAAGGGGCCAGTTCGACCGGGTAGTACTGCCCTTCTACAGAAAATCAGCCTAAAGTAAACTGTTACTTTAGGATGTTACTGATACTGATCAGTAGGTATTGTCGCGTTTCGTGTGATGAGTGAGAGTGGACCCAATCTCCCATTCCCTTTGTTCCCTTCCTTTTTAACTTATCATCCTTCCCTCCTGTTCGTTGGGTTGGCAGCGTGCATGTGATGTTTCAAGTATCGCAAGCGGTCATAGGTTGCGGTAACTGCTTACCATCAGATGGCCGTATGCTTTTTGCGGTTGCCAATTGATCATGAAATAAAAAAAACAATAAAATATTTTTGTATTCTTAAAACTCTATAACTCTTTTTAACTCCACGAAATTGTCAAACAAATGCACAGCCTTATCATTCAAAAACTTCTTCGCTCCATCCAAACAAAACCTTATACTGCCTATTGGGAAAACATCGGTAGTTAACTCCACAATAAAATCCAACATATCCTAATATTACCGTATGGCTCTGACATGTTAACTTAACTTCTGTCAAACTATCTGCATATCAGTTAGAACTCGACATTTGTATAATAATGAAATGTAATAAGATTAAAAGACTGTAATAGAAATCTGAACTGTATGTTATAGTTAATAAAATTGTATTTCATGTAGAGAATAACATGAGTTGTCTTACAATTGATTGTAAGTGTGTATGGAGTGCGTGACGTAAGTGGGGTGGTAAACGCTAGTGAAGGCTTGTACTAATCTCCGTGTCAGGAAATCGTTTCGCAGACCATTTGAAATGAGGGTTCGGAACTGAAGTAACACGCATTTGAGTTAAATTTCTTGTATAATCACTGTTTGCCACTTACATTTATTAACAACCTATTTAAGTAGTACAAATACAATCACTTTGCAAACTGGGCTCTTTTACTTGTTACATATAATTTTAATTTAAAAAAAAAAAAGTTTTCTTGTACTGATATATCTATAATCACGTCAAATAGAATCCATCGATAAATGAGTAACATCCTCTTCTTCCTTTTCATAGCATTATTCCCGATATTTACCCAGGGTCTGCACATAATCTTATCCCAATTTGACAAGTTACTAGTTTTTACAGAGTGATTGCCATCTGACATCCACAACCCAAAGAACGAACCAGTAACTCATTGGATAAGAGCAAATTACCTATCTAGTGCTAACGATTATTATCAGAAGCTCCGAGGTACGGTGAAGAGACTCACAAAGACAAACGCCCAATACAAAACAGATATTTATAATAAACATCTCAACTCCAACCGTGAATCAAACCCGTGACTGTCGACGCTCAAAGCAAGCTAACTATGTACCAGCACGCCACAACGGTTGTCCAAAATTAGTCATATCTATTTCCCATATCTGTCAATGACTGGATTTAAACTGAACTCTTCTTTCACAGAGAACCTAACACCTGTACCGCAAGAGAACCGAGAGCGTGAGAACGGAACGGAGAGTAAACCACCAAGTACGGAACCACCCACCTCCTCACCACCCTTCCAGAGGGACCCGCCTCGCACGCCTGATAAGCCTCAGTGGAATTATCCGCCACCGCCAGTCGACATCATGAGCGGAGGTGCTGCTTTCTGGCAGAATTACTCTGGTACGCACACATACTTACAAACACACATGCAATACAAAGCAATCTTTTTGACTAGCAAATATTGACTAAGTTAGCAAGACGGATTAAGACTCCATCTCAACGGAACTTATTACGTGTAATTAAAAAGCAAATTTAGTTTTACGTATCACAGTCTTAAAATAGCACTTTTACTATATCAGCAACTAATACCAGTTGACGAAAGTATTCTATTAAACGAAATAATTTGGAAAACGCTTTACTACAAAACTTCACTTTAATTGATACTATAATTTCCAGAAAAAAAATTAAAATATAAATGTTGTCAAAAAAACTAAAAATGTAATTGAAAAGTATACCAAAAAAATCAGATGATTCATATTGAACGCAAAAGAGGGTCTTTTTGAAAGAAGAAAAAATATTCGACATGCCAAATTTATACTCATCATATTACATACCACTGTGTATTGAGAATGTCAAGTATTTAAAAGCACAAAACGATACACGCATTCCGATTTTTGTTGAAATTGTACTGGGGAGAAATTCACTCATTGATGTTTTATTGAAATAACAAAATTACTTTTCTAATGGGAAATAATTTTAAATTTTGTGATAAATTCTGAAAATACAAATTTGTAATTCTCAAAAAGTCATTCGTAGCGTGTAGTATTGTGTAGCGTTTATTTATTTCATTAAAAATTGTTATAGTATTAATAATGATGCTGAATTATTGAAGGCGTAATGTGCTTCGGCAGCGCAGGATCACCTTAAGCACAGCAAGAACAGAATCTTTGTGCCTGTGAGGAATGTTTTCTTTTCTCAAGTGGATCTCAGTATACAGTCCCACCCACTTAAAGACAGTATCAAGAAAGTAGTATTTTCTTTGTCGGCACACATTCCCTGCGTATAATCTGTGTTGCTTCAAAAGAAGCGTGAAAATGCATCTTGCGGGTAGAAGGGCGAAAGTGGTTGGTGCACAGCCTTACGCAACTGTATTAGTCGCCTTTACGTTTGGGCTGTACTGTCACTTACCACCTAATATCTAGTATGCCATTTGCCCACCGTTGTAAATAAAAAAGGACAACCATCATACATATTTAAAAAATAAAAATACACCACACAAGTCAATGACATTAAAAATGTTAATACCATAGATCAATAAATATACGAAGCCGCACGTCACCCAAAAAGAAGAGTGCGCTTCACTCACGTGTTGGTAGTTTTTTTCATTCATATCCTCTTTGTGGAAAGCCCAGAAATTTCATTAAAAATGCACCGGCCTCTGTGGATTTTCAAATACTATTGTGTTCAGCCACACCCTTACAGTGACTTTGATGGATATGAAAACGGGCTTTGCTCTTTGTGGTTTAAATTTATTGAATCGAATTTATAATAAATAAATAAACGCTGCACACTCAACGGCCCCCATTAGGATAGTAATATCCTGTGTCGGGGGTCCGGAAACATTCACAATGACAAGGACAAATACACCCAGACCGGAAAATATGCTTGCATGGTTAATACAAACATACATGCTCCGAGCGGGAATCGAACCCGCGACCTGTGGCGTTTAAGGCAGGTTCGCTACCGCTGCGCCACAACGTCGTCAAAATAAATTTTTACAAAAATAAATACAATATCATGTCATTAAGTTTTTAAAAATTATATATATTTGTAAAAATTACTGACTACACATGTCATAAAAAGATATAAACGCAAAAAGAAGAGAGGTACACATTTTTTCATAAATAATACAATGCATACGCATTGTATATTTATAGAATCGAATTGACTATTTGATTAAATATCGAATTGATTAATTAGAATATCGATTTGATTAAACCTAAAAATAAATGATTTTATTAGAGTAATATCAAAAATATTGATGTAAAAAGTTGCAAAGAAAAATCTAATAAATTTAGCATAAGAAACATACATTTTTGGTTTGAAATAAAATTTTCTAATGGTACAACATTGATACGCTCAACATTTCCTGTTCTGCCGACAAGTATCCAGCCATCAGGCTTTGCTTTCAAGTAGAAATTGCAACTAATTTAACTGTAACCCTTTCGACATATCTAACGCACGCGAACACGCGACTGCGAAACCTACAATTGGACTATTACTGTGCTAATTTCACTATGCAACTCGTGAGTGCTAACAAATTAAAATCTTATCTTTTATCAAAAAATCAACTAATAAAATCCAACAGACAGTCGTTTTTTAAATAATAAATCTAAATACCAAAGGGCAAAAGTTTGATCAATTCAGAATATTTTATACTATAACATAATACACAAACCCTTCACAATAGAAAGATAATGTAAAATATTAATCAAAATTAAAACTTCGCCCTTCTATTAACTTTCTTCAGTGCCGCCGGTAAAAGAAAAAAAAAACATATTTTATTATTCGTAAATTAGAAAACTTTTTCTACATTTTCCTTCAACGAAACGGCATAAATCAAAAGTTATAAGAACAATGAAATAGAATTACAACAACACGAACACAACATCATCCGACTTTATGAAGTAACTCTTATCTTTGAACAAATTCGTAAACCCGTCGTATGTGCATATTACATATATGCATACTATGTGCATATTACATATATGCACATAGTATGTCTAGTATTATTTTAAGTAAATAAATGTCAGTAAGAAACATTTTTCATAAACGAAATGAACCAACTGATGTTAAGTAATATAAAGTTGAAAAATTAATAAAGAGGAAACTTCTCCGGCTACTTTATAGGTGCGCTTGTAAAATGAATGGAAATAAAATTGTACAACACAGGTGCGCCCGAAACCTTTGACGATATTAACTTTTTGTTTGTTCATAACAAAATATTAAAACAAATCTACACAGATACAGTCATCATGTTCATAAAATATTATTAAAAAAACTACGTTCATTTTAACTCAAATTGAAAATAAATCGTACGGATCGTAGTTTGAACGATTTAAACACAAAGGTTTGTTTATTTTTAGAAGTGGCTTTAAGAATGAACTTAATTGTGTCACGAAGAAATTGAATCTTTGAAAAAAACAGTCTCCGTTTTTTTTTACTTTTTAATAGAAAACCAATTCGAAATGATTGGACAAGCTTCAAAAAGTCGCCGGTAGCACCCTTCGAAATAATAAGAAAACTTATCTATTATACAGATTAGTATAGTCGGCCGTCCATAACATAGTTGGAAAGAAAGCCTTGTAAACCATTTGTGTAATTCAAACCCTTTTAATATAAACTTCGGAAATTTTGCAAATAATAAAACATTTTTTTTGGGTAAGGCTTAATTACTTTAATTTGAAGGTCTCAAGCGGCGGCGTTGATTTCTTGAAATCGCCAACTAAGGTTTTTTTAAGTATTAGATTTCAAAAAAGTAATAACTTTTTAAACAAAACATTTAATGCTTTTTCTTCGGATCAATGACATCTATCTATAAATGTATAATAGAAAAGGTTTATGAACTCCTTTTTTGTGTTACCAAAATAAGAGAAACAATTTGCTACAAAACGAATGAATATCGACATCCTAATTTCCTGTTCTTTTATTTAATACCAAAATCGATTCGTTTCTCTATAAATTAATATAAGACGCTATCGTATTCGAACGGTTGTTCAGATTTTCTATCAAAAGGCATAACTGACAGAATGCTTATTTATGAACCGGTTTCATGAGGTTTTTAGCTATTTTATTGTAAGAAAATTTAAGATAAATACTGCATACTGTATTTATTTTTTATATTGGACAAAAAATTATAAAATAATGACAACAATAATTTAAGTACAATTTAAATCGAAACCTCTCGAAGAACAACGGAGTCTTACATAAAAGGCTAACTTTTTATTTAACTCGAGCGCTCAAGCGTAACAGTTATTTCAAAGAACAAATAGATTATAGCACTCAAAGGAACCGGCAATTCTGTTTTAGGAGCG
Organism: Hestina assimilis; assembly: GCA_023373885.1. Classification (NCBI taxonomy): domain Eukaryota; kingdom Metazoa; phylum Arthropoda; class Insecta; order Lepidoptera; family Nymphalidae; genus Hestina; species Hestina assimilis. The sequence goes on along the minus strand of CM041747.1, from coordinate 6,667,817 downwards.
GCAAATGCAAAAATATTACGTATTCAAACAGACCTAATGGGACATTTAGGGGTGGCAGCGAAGTGAAACGGCAAAGGCCGAAGCTTTTAAGTGTATAATATTTAATTGTGACGCCCTAGGCGTATAATCTCGCCCGGGATAATAGGTTTCTGTTTCGGGACAACCCTCAATGAGTGACACTTGTGAGTGTGATGCCCTGGAGCCAGTCTCCGCTGAGACAAATCGGATTATAATTGAGTTTTTTTAATGACAAATGAAACTAAGTCATTTGAGTATTTGTTTATGCTTCTCGTTATCAATATATAGTATACATTTTCACTACACGAAGAAGATTAAACTATTTGATTTTATTTGATAACACACAATAGGAACAGCGCATCTTTTGATTTAGGCATTGCGTTACTTGTCGTGATAATAATAAATCGCTCGACAATCATCAATTCAATACAAATTTTTAAATAAGAGAAACAGTCAATTTGCTATTATTTTTAAATCATAAATCATAAACGAATATCTCGTACATAAATTGAATTCCCGTTGAGAAAATGTTCCCTGAGAGTAAGCAAAAAACGTGATTCCGTTTATATCTTTTATATCTCGTAAATTGCAGGAGGCGGCAAGCGTTGCATGAAATTGAATAAGCATATTTCGTAAAACGTAGACGTTTTCGGAGACAATTGCCTTACCTCACCTACTCTTGCCTTTTCACGAACTTTGTCAATTTTCCCAAAATCTTATTAGCTAATATTCGTCTCTTAAAATGTATTCGTTTTATTATTTTTATTTTCATTTGTTTTAAGAGGATTTTAGATCTTTTCTTACTTCTACTTATACGATATAAGCTTTGCTACATATTTAAACAGTACGTGCGTGTTGCCAATTTAATTAATAAGTAGAGTAGTAGAGAGAATTACTACCCTAGTAGAAAAGACGGGTGAGGATGGCGAGAAAGAAAAAAAACGTTAGAAATTTGGTATTTTGGAGATCTTCTACAAAACGAAACGTAGTAGTACAAATACTGCTCCTTCACATTAATATTCTGCGTATCTTGCAATTTCCCTTGTATTTGAGCCTGATACGGCCGATTTAAATAACAAGAAGACAGACAAAGCATTCTTTTGGGCCTCGAACGACGTTTCTCGAACATCGAAGTAAACGCCGCAGTACTCTCGAACAGTAGCAGTAATAGCATTTCATAGTGATATTCTCTGTAACCAAAACTGACCCGTTGGTACTAAGGCTCTACTACTGTTGAACTCACTAATTTTATTAAAAGAACAATAGACAACCGCCCGTTGTTAATGATTTAGTCATATATACAAATTTAAGTTTTAAATGTGATACATTAATTAATCACGAAACGAAGATATGAAACTCCCAGTCAAAGCTTATACTCAATTAAATAAGCGCCCACGTTACGGAAAGTGGTACGTTTTTACCGAAGGCAATATCGAATATTAAATTAGGAAGTGCCATACAGATGCGGAGTCCGTTTGATGTCAGCCTCCACGATACTAATGACATTTTACGGGGCGGTACACTCGTATTTCGCAGCAGACATGTGATATTAAAAAGTTTTAACTGGTTATAAATTATTATATATGGTTTATATTTTATATTTAGATTCACTAACTAAATTAAATATGAAAAAACCCCGACATACATTATCAGCTACAGAATATGTGATTATTTTGAAACAGGTAAGCTGTCGGTCCCGGTTGTCATCATAGCATCTGATAATCTGAACTCTTGATAGGTAATTTGCACTCATCCAATGAGGTACTGATACGCCCTTTGGGAAGTCATATGGAAACTGCTCTATATAGAAACTAGTAACTCATCAAATCGAGATAAGATTCTAAGCAGACCCTGGGTAAATACCAGGAGGAAGGCATTTTATGAAAACAGTATTTTTTTGTTAATAATATATTTTTTTGTCAACAGAATCCTTGGCGCAAGAGTTGGAAATGGAGCGCAAGTCCCGCCAACAGGCCATGGAACGTGACGTGAAGAGCCCCCTGTCAGACCGCGCTGGCTATTATAAGAACTCGGTGCTATTCAGTTCAGCCACTTAGCTGGCAAGCACCGGGGTAAATGACTTCCCCGACCAATACGAAAACAACGACGAAACGAGGAAGCCCATCATAAGCGTCAAACCCGAGTTCAGAGAGAAGTAGCACAGAAGATCCCAGGCAATTACGTCACTGGAATCTACGCAGTCTTATGACATTTGTGAAGGGCTCCTGTCGAGTCTTATTCCGAAACGAGACTTTCGTTTGTGTACATTAAAAATATTGAACTAATTATTAGCGTTAAATTTTTTTGTGTATTTGATCTCGACGAAGTAATTTTACTTTGAGATTAATTGTAAATACTGTTATTAAATTTGAAATAAGCACATAGATTTCGTGGTGTAAGGCGAAGTCGCAGAAACTCTTCTTCCATAGTGAAATTTGTAAATATTTCTTAATATTTTATAGGTTTAAGTTTCAACGGATATATCGACGATAAACATAATTTATCGTCAACGTTTAATCTTTTACGACATGTACCTTTAAACTTATTGTTAAATGCCATATTTATACATTAAGTATCATGATTTACAATTTATATATTTAAATAAGCAACAGCCTTAGCTTACTTTTTGTTTTGTAACAAGATAACAATCATACTGTTAAAAATTTCTTTGAACACTTAAACGATTGGAATTGACCTAAGACTGCTTTTGAAAATCTCCCAAATATCTGTATACGGATTTAAGTTTCTGCTCACTAGCCGATTAATTTAAAAATTTATTCAAATTAACAATAAAGAAAATCACTATAAAAAGTTAAAACAAAACATTATCAGTATGAATATGTGATCTTCAATATCGAGTAATTTATTCAATTTTAGTGCAATGACTAGTTGTATAACTGATACTAGGATATCTACGAAAGATAGACGTGTATGATAGTTATGATAAGCGATTTTATGGTTCACTATACAAACACAAATATGACTGAATACCCACAAAATAACAAAACGTTCTGGCGTACAATATAATGTAAGTGTTTTCTTTCGTATTTTAGACAATGTAAAATAATCTTAGCATCTCATATCCATGATCCGGTTTACGTGGGTAGCTATTGTATTAAGTGATGTAGGATTAACGTTAAATATAGAATAGCGTTATTTATATCGATGCTTAGTTTACGAAATGACTTTAAATGTCTAAAATAGTTTAAATAAGATTTAGACATTGTTTCGAGCGTTCGGTCGGCGCTTAGCTGTTAATTGTATATCAAATTAAAAATTACGAGTACATGAATATCTATGTAAAAATAAAGCGCCGATGCTAAATAAGGCTTGAGATGATAAATTTCATACATATTATCTGTAAATGATAATGCGAAGTAATAAATAAAAACTTAGTTGTTAATATAAATGTTTAGGTGAATGCGCATGTGTGTGTGCGGGGCGTGAATGTGGCAAATTCATATCATTTCTTTCATTTTTATAATAAAATGTAAGAAAGTTTCACTGTTCAAAGTTTAAATTGTAAATTTGAAATCAAATAGTAACCGTTAGAGTAGGTTTTCCTTTGTCAATTAGATGTCGAGGCTTATCAATGTACACGTTTAATAAACTTGGTTATTGCGTTCATAAAGCGAGTTATTATTATTTATTTATATTATAATTATTATTAATTTTACTTAAAATTGTGTGTGTGCCTTGTATCGTAGAGGAAAATATCAAGATTAAAAATGAAAATTATCATATCGTGTTTTGAATCCACCTTTCCCAAACCTTACATAAGATCAATGGCTTTAAATTGTAAAATCCCAAAGATTCTTCCATAGTTAACGATTGATATTAATGACTACCGTGATATTAATGACTACAAAAGTAAATGGCCAAAAAAAATTAAGTAAAAATTTTAGAATGAAACTGTTCCTGGTGTGAACTTATAACAAAATTTATTAAAACTTAAATCCGCTTTGCTCTATTTCTCAAAGGTCAATGACCTTTATTTTATTTTCATGAAATGAATAAACTACTTGGAAATAAAGTCTTTTAAAGCTTTTTTTACGACATGGTTTTGAAAAGATTGATTGAAACAAATCTACAGGAAAAAACGTAAACAAAACTTTTTGCTTATGACTCACTAGTGGAGTTTAAGGAAATAAATTTATTTGGTACGTATCGTAATACTGAAGTAGCTCACTGAAGCTTCTTAGAAATTTTAACTATATTGAGGTAACTTTATGGTTCTTTTTTGTATGTCTAGTTTTTAACAAACCAAATTTGGGATCTGTAACATCTTATTTTAGTACAAAAATTATTAATGATTCAGATACAGAATAAAACTTTATCTTGAGTAATACATATGATATTAACGTATTTAAAAAATCTTTAGTTATTTTCTCTGCAATATCCATAGATTCCTTTTCAAGCCTAATATAAAAATGGAAGTTTTATTATAAAGAAAATTGTAAAAAAACAACTTATTATTTATACGTATTTTTGATACATAAAAACAATTTGCATAAAGTTTTCACGATTCATCCAATTTTAGACTCTATAGAACTTTCGATACCGTTAAAGTTCTTAAACACATTATCGTGATGAGACTATTCCTGAAACCCCCCCGACTATCGATAAGAAGAAGAAGACCATACAGATATTTGCTTCGGCCTTGGTGATTGTGCTTGAGTTTTATCTTAAAGAACTTTAATTGTGCCAAAACTACGGCTCCTATTAGATTAGTAATATCCAGTGTCGGGGATCCGGAAACATATACAATCACAAACACAAACACATGCCGGAACACATGCCTGTATGTCCAATACAAACATCTGTCCCGAGCGGGAACTGAACCAGCGACTTATGGCGTTTAAGACAGTTTTGCTACAACTGCGCCACAATATCGTTGTCGTTAATTTTTTTATTTCTATTTAAAAATAGTCTTTTGCATATTTTACAGAGATTGTAACAGTGATGGATTTAAGTAAATAAGCCAGTTGTAATATTTAACAAGGACGTTATCAATTCGACTGAGTTTATAATATGTGATACGCGTTAGAGACCTTAGAAATTATAAATTATAAGTACTAGACATTCAACAGCCTAGTATTATTCCATATCTAGTAGGTACGGCCTCCCAGGCCGGAATACATGTCTGCATAATATATATAAACTGCCCTGAGCGCTAAAAAACCTGCAACAACTGGCGTGAAGTACCATTGCACCACAGCGTTCATCAAGTCGGGTAGGTATCAAGATTGTTCAGGTCGCCCGTATAGGCCTCTGATATGACTTTTCCACTATTATCAAATTGATAGCACCCGAGACCGATTATTTACGGGCTCTTCGATGCACAAAGATGCTTGAAATACCACCTAGTCGCCCATCTAGTGACAGACCACGCCTAAAGTTGCCTAACCCACCGATTATAGTCAATACGAAAGTCTGCTCTGAGAGAAAAGAAATACAAGACCATTTGCATTTAAGTCGCTAGCACTGTGTTATTTCGTCAATTTAATAAATGAAATAAAATAAAATTTATAAATATTTAAGTGCCACACTGATACCTAAAAATTACGAAAAAAACTCATATTGTTAGGATAGTAAGACTATTATAATAATGCCTTAATTAAAGATCCTTAATAAATATAGTTCGAACCGCAATATTATTAAAGAAATCGACCCATAACAACTGTGTCATAAACCAGAAAAAGTCATAGGAACTTTGAAATTTTATTACAGACGCTCCGCCATTTTAAATCCTGTTAAATCGGAAAACTTCATATTTATTGCTAATAGATTTTCGGCCGATGAACACCGGGTTATTTGGGATGCAATTTTATTTTGTCCATATGAATGATTTTTATATCTGCCCCGGGCGAATGGACGCTGTGTTCGACGCCCTCGACTTTCATTTGGACATCGCTTTATCTGTTTCGACTTTGTCATTTATATTTTTGATTTTCTGATATTTGCTCGACAAAATAGCGTTATTTAAAGCTAAAAATAAACTAAATGTATAAATATAATGAAAACCATAATTTATATGTAATGACTTAATCGTTATTATATGTGTATATTAGGATTTGTAATTTTTATAAGTTACTACTGTAGAAGTGCCGACTTTACTCCGTTGACGCGAGAGTCGAGGGTTCGATCCTGACCCCCTTGATAGCCCAAACACGCCGTACCCACTCCTAGCGCAAGCTTCGAGCTTATTTGGAGGAGTAATGCCTTGACAAAACATTTCTAATATTCTTTATAAAAATAAAAAGGTATTCTTCTTCTTCAGATTAACTTAGAAGGATACATGGTACGCTGTGATGGTATTTTGTTTTTTTTTTTTCTTTAGAAGATCGCTATTTCTAGCCGCGTCGGCACTGTGTTCTATTTCACAATATAATTTAAGATACTCACAATAAACACTATTCTAGTCTATTTATATTCACAAATTAACGAATACACTGTAATTGTCACGTTATTAAAACACGATATCACGTTTTATTATATTGTCTTTCGGTAATGCTGTAAATAGTAGTCGCACAAGAGTTAATATTGCGGGCATAAATATTGTCGCCCGCGACAGCTACTTGCTGCCTATAGTCTCTATTGAAGTATGGCGCTACTATACAGGCTGATACCATAAATTAATTGATGGGATATTATGATATGTTAAAGAAACACACTTTTACGTATGTCCGCGTAATTTAAAAATACAGTTAGTAAGTTTACGGCAATAACGAGCTAGTCAGCGCCGGGTGATGCTGTCCAAACCAGGAGGGACAACCGTGATACGCAATCAGAAAAAGGGTTGGCTCTACCAGATAAATACTTCTCAGAAATAATCGCGTGAAAGATATTGAAACACAGAATTTAGGATACGGATATACCTATTTCCTGAAAGGCTACGGTGACCGCGTTCTATCAGTTACACTTATTTGTCACATATTTGATACAAAATAAATAAATATATCAACATTTCATTGACTTTTGTGAGCTTGTTTTTTTTTAAGCCTTATGGGCCTTATGGGCTTTGATAGCGTTTTTGGCCTTATGGGCTTTGATAGCGCCACCGGTCTGAGGTTGCGAGTATTGACACTCAGCCGAAGTCGTTGTTAATGTCATTTTTTTTTTAATATAGCTACAGAGTCTTCATCTGTCTAGAAGTAAGAGTAAAGATTTGATGTTATGACTCTCAAAATAAATGCATACGAACAAGAAATAATTTCGTACATTTGTATAGTAGCCATGGCTTTTTGTATATCAAAGTTATAAACCGTAATTAAATTGTAAGATCTTAATTTAAAAAAAAAATCAATTACTAACTAATAACTTATTTTTATTAATCATTTATTTAAATTTCAGTCAAAATGCTGAACATCCTATATAAGGCCACGTAAGCACACATCCACACATATACGCGCACCTGTCGACGGGGCGCGTAATTTTCGTTCTCAACAACGGATTAGTTTTTCCTTTGGATAATTAAATAACTTTGAGCTATGTTTCTGCGTGATGTATGGCCTTGTTTATTGTCTTGTTACGGTGTTCATTGTTTAATATGGCGAAGAAGCTTTTGTATTGCTCTACGAAATGCTTACGTTTAGTCTTACTTACTTTGTTACTGTGACAAAATTAAAAAAAAATTGAGGACAGTAATAAAATTACACAGACAAAACAAACACTTTAAATTAACTAAGAAGTTAAAAGTGAAGCCTTAATAGCTCAATGGTAGAAGGGCCTACTCCGCTCCGCTAATCCGAGAGTCGCGGGTTCAATTCGGTCAGAATTGACCCTTGGCTTGGGCTATTGTCGTACCCACTCCTAGCGCAAGCTTCGAGCTTATGAGGAACATAAGTAGTGCATTGAAAAAGCATTGCTAATATTATTTAAAAAAAAACAATGAAAAATCCATGCCTCTTGCTTTACTAAGGATATTTTAAAGTAATTTTTATTCATTTCAATTTGACGGACCAGAAAGGCGATTCCTTAGAAGTAAATTGTAATAACACTTCGCTACAAAAACAGCTTAACCCTCCGAGGAAAGGGCTGTTATTCGAATTTGCATACTATCTGAATTTAAATTATCGCACTTCGAAAATTCAATCATGTCATTGCAATATACTTTAAATCGAGAACTAAAATAATTAGCGATTTATAAAAATTAAGGGACAGAGACTGTAGGACCTCTTAGTCTTTTTTATAACGTGTTGCATGTCTTCTGGTGTTGCAGATGTTCAAAGGCGGCGGTGATCACTTAACTTCAGGTGAGCCTCCTGTCCGTTTGCCCCCTCTCACATAAAAAAAATATCAGTACGAATACTGCTACACCACGTCGTTATCTGTGGGATTGAGTCCTAAATCTGAATCAGACATCCATTAAGACATCCATTAATATGTAAATTGAAATTTTGATCCTAAAATGACGACGTTGTGGCGCAGCGGTAGCGAACCTGCCTTAAGTTCCACAGGTCGCGGGTTCGATTCAAGCAGATGTTTGTATTGACCATACAAGTATATTTTCCGGTCTGGATGTGTCTGTCCTTGTCATTGTGAATGTTTCCGGACCACCGACACAGGATATAACTACCCTAATATAACCGACACAGGATATAACCTCAACAGCGCCCCGTTGTGTATGTATTTTTTTAATGTTACAAGTTGGCAAACAAGCATACGGCCCACCTGATGGTAAGTGGTTACCGTAGCCCATGAGCGCTTGCAGCACCGTTGGTAGGTGCCACTTACACGTTGCCAACCTCGAGATATTGGTTCTTAAATCCCTTTTGCCTAGTAATTTTACTAGCGTAAAGTGCCCTTCAAACCGGAACACAGTAATGCCTAAGCACTACTATTTGGCGGCAGAATACTTGACACTGCGGTGGTACCTACCTAGCCGGCCTCTTGCAACAAAAGACCTACGACCAGTGAGAGACGTATGTAGCGTGTATGTAGGTATGATTATGTTTAAAATAATCCAAAACTACAGAAATAAATCCAGTTATCAAATTAATAAACGAAACTTTTAATAATATTTTCATACTATATTCAGTAGTTAGGTAAAAACTGATTAGCTTTTAAAGGTTGCTCAAATACATAAGTACTTACTATACGGTCAAAGATCAGTACGTTAAATAGTTTTGTGCTCAGCCAGTTAATAAGAATAGGCGACAAAAGAATGATACTTTAAGTGAGCGTCTCCGACGGCGATCAGTATATTTCTGGTCGACCATGAACAAGAAAGCATTTCCCTGTAAATATAGCAACTTTTAACACAGTGTTTATTGAATAATTATTTATTTACATGCATAAAGCCTCAATAGCTCTAAAAGAGCCGAATCCGCTCGGTTAATGCTAGAGTCTCGAGTTCGATCCTGACTTGGGCTATTGTTGTACCCACTCCTATATTCCTAGCTTCGAGATTATTTGAAGAAGCAATATGAATATTAGTAATGCCTTTCAAAAAGCTTTGCTAATAATCTTAAAAAAAATGTGGTGGGAAACCATGAAATAGAAGATAGATCTGATCATAAAAATGGTGAAATATCTTTCTCGTTCATATCGAGGACAACGAAAGGTTTTTACTGGCTATTTTCAACAATGGAGAGCAAAATATAAACGTACATTAACAGCCCGGTGCGACACAGAAACATTTTAGATGGCTTACAAACTCCCGAATTTCAATGATTAATATTCAGTATCTGTTAGTGTTTGTGTATTTCGCGTATATACACATACACACAAAATCAGCTAAAATTAAAATCATTAAAATTCGTTTATAAAAATAAAACACTATAATCAAAACTGATTTATGTCTAAAATTATTCAACCTCTAATCCTGTAAACCAACTACAATTTAGTTCGGTAGAACAGTTATTAGAGCCTTAACTAGACGCGACAGCAGCGGACGATCAACTCGGAGATTCGCATCAAGTAAGACATTTGATACTGCCTTAAGACCTCCCGCTCTTAATACAATTGGATTTAATTCAGGGCGCTCGGGATTCCAATGTTTACATTTAACATTCATCTTCAAAGGCTTTCGCTATTAAAATTCTGTCTTAGTTATAGCAGACTGCAATAATTTTACTTGGAAAATGATTTCCATTAAATGCTTTCTTTACATATTCATAAATTATTTTAACTAAAAAAACTCTGCTTTTAAGTTTTTAAGCTTTAAGGATCCATCGTGATTTCACTCTGAAACAAACTATATTGCAATTATTGTATTTCCTAGTATTCACAACTTTAACATTGTTATTATGATTTGTATTATGATTCATAATTGTAAGAATTTAAACTTTTTTTAATGTGTTTATCGATGTTTCGAAAAATCTCGTCAGTTTAAGAGCCTATTAATGACTATTTTTGTAAATAAGCAGTAGGGAGTAAAAATAATAGCTTCAAAATTTTCATTTCGTAATTTGGAAGAAGTAAATCAGTATTTATTATATCAATTTCATTTATAAATGATAAAAAATTTTGATGCATATTTTTATTCTGTACCTAAAAAATAATAAACAGTTTTCGTTTTGGTTTTGAATATATGTTGAGCCGCCCTAATTTTCAGAGGCTGGATTTATGGGGATTAAATGTACATAGACTATACTGCAGAATATAGTCGCCACCTTAACATATCCCTGAGATCCAGAAGTAGTATAGCCATGCTCTTCGCAGCAAATGTGCCGGCTGCATCAGAGATGTATTACGCTCAAAATCAATGTAACAGAGCACTACTGCGTTTTATACGATGAGTGAGAGCACCGGAGACCTAATCTCCCACTCCCTCTGTTCCCTTCTTATACCTTCTCTCTTTTCCCTTGCGTTGGCATCGTGTATGCACTTCAGTTATCGCAAGCATTCATAGGCTGCGGTGACTACTTACTATCAGACGGACCATATGCTTGTTTGCCAACCGTCATGCAATAAAAAAATTAAAGAAAAGCTAAATGAATGACTTGTGGAATATCGATAATATTTAAGGTGTTTAGCTTTATGTGTGTCAGTTCGGTCGCGATAATTTAAAAAAAAAAAAAAACAAAATCGATTTGAAACCCAAGAAGCAGCTGGCGTCTATTTTTATACTTCAACAACTAAAAAAATTTTATAACAATTTATCGTTATTGCAATCGCTCCATGAATATTTTTATTAAATAAAAACTTACTACCAATTGTCTCAGATTATTATAAAAACGTAAACATTTTCAAAATACTTTCCTAACACGTTAAACGCTGAATTGATTGTGAAGTCTTTCTGTTTGAGCCGCGGGGGAACACTATTACAACACGAACTAGAAGCGACTTTCAGCATCTCTACTGAGCAGCCGAGCACAAATATGATGCATATATTTAATTAGTATGGGCACGAAACTAAGGCACTAAAAACTTATATTAAAAATGATATGATCTAGAATTTTGAACCAGGCTCTCTCGACTATATAAGTGAGTGAGGCCCAATTCGTTTGACGTGTTAAGATGTACCAAATTGTGGTCTTGTTGAAATTCAGATAATAAACATAGCTTTAAAATGATTAATTATATGAAAATATTATGTTATTTTTGTTAAAGATGTTTATTCCCACCGGCGTTCTTTACTTTGTTGTACGATACATTGTCGTCTCAGCGACTCAGCCGTCGAACGAATCCTCGCCAAGCCGAGCAATTACGAGCGTAATAATCCTCAATTGCCTCACAATCGTTATTGGAAATACTGGAATTATCCAGCACTAGAGTCTATAAAATGGCGGCAGCGACGAAGGCGGCACAGAGACACAATAATAAATTGTAATTACAATTTAAAATGAGCAGGCGTCGACGAGGGAGTGGCCTCCAGCCCCCACACGGCACGCCACCTTACACACATGTGCACTTTTACATGCACGCAAGTAATTAATGTACCTGTGTGTGTTAACTTTAGAATACAAAGATATCCAATGAGGCATTAATAAATCGAATCGTAATGTCCATAGCTCCACGGACATAAGAAGCTGGGAAGTCCGGAAGACGACTAAGCTAGGCAAAATCAGTGCAATACCCATTTCTTAAAAATAAAATAAAAAATAATTCAATTTTTCAATACTTAAAATATACCAAAATAAAAAATAAACACGCGTTATTAAAAATATGTAACAAATGATTTTTTTTTATTTAAAATATACCAATATCCGTAGGGCTATATACTCATATACACCATTTAATTAAAACAATATAATAATAACTAACATTAAGAAAATATGAGACTTATATTCATTTGTACTGCTTTTTGTTCCCAAAACGATTTGATTCGTATCGAAGAGCTATTTACCAAAATTATATGTTATGAAACTACTTTTATTTTTCGTTCCCCTATATTCGAATATGATTTTTATTATAAAACCCGAATCAAGCAGACCGTTTCATTAATAAAGTTTATGGGTCCCGTATACGAATGCGTATAAATATTTTTCGTATAACAAATTAATTTAAATTCGAAAACCAATTTGTAATTAAACAACCGACATAGGTTTTTGTGCAGTAGAGCCATGCTGTTTTCAGCATGAAAGGTCTGTCATGGCCAGGCATGTAAATACTACCCGATACAATATCGTTGTAAGTTACGTTTCCCTCGATGACTGTAAGTAGCTTAAGTATAACCTCCCACCCCTTTTTAACCTTTTCTCCTACTCCGCCTTTCTCCTTCTTCTATTTTGGTGACAAAAGGCAACGCACGGTGATGCCACTGATATTTAAAGTACGCTTAATATACGCTAAGTGGTTTCCATATACTTGTTTGCGAAATTATTTTTAAATAATTACAGCGTTAAATTGCCGATCTTACTATTCTCGCTTTGACAATTGATTTACTTCTAATACCAATACAATCAAAAGTTACATTTATAATTAGTATATTTTTACATGTTAATTTCACCACTAATATTTAGCTGTTTAAGATATTCTTCAACGGTACCCTAAAAAAAGGATAGAGATCATAATCGAAGAGGTTGGAGTCGATGCTCCAATAAAATGGGAATACATTTAATGATTATTATGCCCGAAAACGATTTGCCCTGAACGCTATATTATTCAATGGACCTAATCATTGGAACACTTTTCACCTATTTTTAAATTTATTTAAACTTAAATATAGTGAATTTATCTTAAATTACGATCTGTATCTTTATTCGTGTATAAATTTCATATTGTCCTAAATACTAATAATTTATAATTGTGATTCTTTAAAACGGTTTAAAAAAGAAAAGCAATTATAATATAATTTATAATTTATATGTTTAAAATGCTAATCAATTTAATTATTTGAATGACATTTTGCATATTTTATGACTGAGGTATTTTTAAAACATAACTTTTTAGACACGCCGTCGAGTTACGTCAGGTCAACTATGTCAAGAATTAATAAACAAAAAGTTCGTTATAAATTAAATGTAAAATGCGAACATTCTCTCATGGTAATATTTTTGATCGTGATCCGAATGATTGATGGAAATTGACCAACGCCCCTAAAATTTTGCTTCGGTAGTGCTGTAGGTATTAATATTTAAATTTTGATACCCAAAACTGTGCTTACTCGTTCATCACTTGGAGCACTTCGTCAAAAGACCGTGGCAGAACTAAACACAACAATACTGTATTCATTGGCGTCGGTACCGTGATGCAAGCTAGAGCGAGTTACTAAAATAGAATAGTCTAAATAATTATGTTCATAAAGGAAACTATAAACAGCTAATAATTCTATACTAAATAGATTTTTTCGTCTAATTACATCTTAAGATTTTAATCAAATATCAAAAAAAATCCTATCACATTCGCGAGTTGATCTAGATAAATTTGAGGCAGCGACACGCGACTAAGTTGGCAAACAAGCATATTTGCCACCTGATGGTAAGAGAGTGTCGTAGCCTATCGGCGCTTGCAACACCATTAATATGTAGGTGTCACTGATGCGTTGTCAACCTGGAGATATTGAATCTTATATCTCCTTTGCCCAGTAATCTTACTAGCTACAGCGTCGTTCAAACTGAAACACAATAATGCAAAACATACTATTGCCTAACCGGCAAGAAGCTCAGAAGTTCAATATTTTTCGCATCTTTTACCATATACACAAAGTCCCTAAAACTGTTGGCAATCAGTCGTGTCTATGGAGCCCCAAATCAAATGCATAAATCTCTATCGTCTATAAATTGTACTAGAACATTAGCGGCGCAACGAGAGCACTCTTCGAACGCTGCACAATGCCGGTTTGTTTGTCGCTGCTGTTTGTGCACCACCGCACTGCATGCCAGCAATTCAGAAATTATAACTAAATTTTCAAGCCGCATTCAAAGCCTCGTGTAGTTACATTTACGTTTGTTGATCGTCATCTCTTTTATGAGTGTCTAAATACTTTTTTAAATTCTAATTCTGATTTTCTTCAATCAAATCCCACTGTTAGTTTAAGATGTATAAATTAATCATTGAAAAAGTGCTGCTGTCCTTATGAATTATCATATCATTGTTGAAAAAAAAACGATAAAAAAGCATTCATTGGATAAACTATATACATATTTAATTCATTTATAAGACGTTTAAGCCAGATGTCATTTTTAAACAGTCAGTGGTTTGAACTAAAAATTAAAATATAGAGACACAGTATATCGTCGTTGCAAATTTAAAATCTCCTATGTGACATTTTGTCATAAACGAGTTATTTATATATTTTAAAAGCAATTTTGTATACCTACACATTGCAAAAACTCCTATGTGAATATCTTAATTCATTTTTAAAGTATTCGCTAATTTAAAACAATCGAGATTTTTTATCCTTTGTGCAGAAAAAAAATTAAATGTATAATTATATATGCTAAATGATACATTATATAAGATAATCTTTATTTCAATATATTATAATTCCTTTATACTTAAGTATACCTAAAAAAATCAAGAATGTTTTTTTAGATTTTTTTTCAGGAAACTGTTTTTTCGTTTTTCTCGAAAAGTTACTTTTTACACATAGGAGATTTTAAATTTGCAACGACGATATATGTATATTTTTAATTTTATTAATGAACACGACAGCTTAAATACTAAGAAAAAAATAAAAATGGAATTACATTACTTTTAGCCCATGACAGTTGTCCACAGATGATTTAGTAGAACAAGCAATATAGAAATTTAAAAAAATAACCTGGCAGAGTGGAAAGAAATTAAATTAGTTTGATAGTAATATATATGTTTAGAAAGGATTTAAAATTTTTAAGTATCAAACTAATTGAATTTCTTTCCACTCTGTCAGGTTATTTTTTTTTATTTCTATATTGCTTGTTCTACTACATCATCTGTGGACAACTGTCATGGACTAATTCAATTGAATTGACCATATACATGTATATAAAAATGTTATGTAAAGCATACGGTTTTATACATTTTTATATGTTTAAAAATAAAATACATACCTACATTACGTATACGTACATACAAAATATAAATCATGCTTATATAAATATGTAGTTTAGATAGAATTTTATACTGTATATCTGTAGTAAATGTATTTCAATAAAAATACTTCGTACTTCTAAAGACGAAAAGAACGTAGAACGTAGAGGTGCAAGTAACAATTCGGGCCCAGGTGTTATCAACTTGGTAACAGTTTACTAGTCATGTCAAAGGCCTATATCAGAGACCTGAACATAGCAGATATTACGTTGGTCACATGGTAACAATCACTACATAGTATAAAACAAAGTCGCTTTCTCTGTCCCTATGTATGCTTAAATCTTTAAAATTAAGCAACGGATTTTGATGCGGTTTTTTTTAATAGATAGAAGAGGGAGGTTTATATGTATAATAACATCCATTAAATAGTGGAGAAAAAAAAAGAACCTTTGAGGTTTCTAATGTCATGTCGTAAATTAACATTTAACGCGTGCGGGCCACGGGCTGTAATGAATAAATCAAAACTACTGGATCGATTTTAATCATTTTTTCAGTGAATGACATAGGCTATATATTTTATACCCGTGCGAAGCTGGAGCGAGCCGCTAGTAAAATATAAAAAACAATATTATTATAACCGTCAACGTACGATTTGTCAGGTAAAAACGCCTGAAGCTATTAGAACAATTTGCCATCGCAATATTGCAATTTTAATTAACATAGAAAATTATACCATTAAAGTCCAATTCTCATGCGACCGTAATAAGTAATAAAAATACTATTATTAATAAGGTCCTGTCATTGTGTTGTTCTTTAGTAATTAAATAATTCTCTGAGGACTTATTAAATACAGATAAATTAACGTCATGTAGTAATTATATAACATCAGTTATTATTAATATATAAAATTGTCTTTATAAGAACTTACGTAATAAGATTTCGCTCTTGTAATCTTTTTATTATGTTACAAGTTGGCAAACAACCATACGGCCCACCTGATGGTAAGTGGTTGCCGTAGCCTATGAGCGCTTGCAGCACCATTAGTAGGTGCCACTCACGCGTTGCCAACCTCGAGATATTGATTCTTAAATCTCCTCTGCCCAGTAATTTCTCTTAATCTGTCTATTTCGCAGAACAGTACGAGAATAAGCAAAGAAGAGTTAAAGTTTTCGTAATCTATTATTATTTAATATGATCAATACAATTTTATACAATAAGACTATTTTAAAAAATAACTAACATCAAACTCAACCGTCACAATAAAGCGTTGTAATTTGATCGCAATCAATTAGAAATCTTGGCACAGAAGCCTTACTGTAAGCCGTCGAGGATTTCCATTGATTGTCGTCACGTTCCACTACTACGTTTACATCAACATATTGTCATCACGGTAACTTGAATATCCCGACACCAAAAACAAGTTTTGTACGAGTGTTAATTTATATGTGCTCATAAGAGAAGAAAACAATTAAAATAATTCGAAATAGGTCCATAGTTATTAACTGTATTAAAACTATATAAAATTTATAAGAACTTTTAAAAGTATTTATATACGATTTCTATAAAAGAGATTAATATGTACGAAGTAGAAGGGCCGACTCCTTTAACGCGACAGTTGCTGGTTCCATCCTGACCCCCTTAGCATACTGTCGTACTCACTCCTAGCGCAATTCACTAGCTTATTGGAGGGGCAGTAGTAATATTAGTATACTTTAAAAAATATTGCCCGTATTCTTAATAAAAAAACATATCTTCATATCTATAAAACAAAAAAAAACTAGAATCTATCTCATCTATTAGCTGATAGGGAGTGAGACACGAGATGCAAAGCAATAACTCAATTACGGTAAGGGGGGCAACCGGGGTTGAAGGCGATGGAGGTGGGATTATAAGAACTTCGTTAGCCTCACGAAGGTGTCTAACTCAGGCCTGAGACGAGAGAGATTATCGCTTTTGCCTTTAGCTCCGCACTTTGTCGTCATACTAATGTGTGATACGTTATGGTAACGCTGCGTGTCATCGATGTGTTTATAGTGAATAAAACTAGTACACTCCTACAGTGCTGTATGCCTTAATTATTATTTGACAAAAAAAATTCACCGTCCTTAGTTGTTGTTATCACTTGTCACCGTAGTAAAAAGCTTTTTTAAAGATTTTAATGAGCTCTGATATTAATGTATAATAAAGCGTAATGTATCAATTTTTCTTTTATTAATGGAATACTTAAAACATTGTATTCTGATTACATATCGATACAAATATATCACCATCATCATGATGATTATGAATAAATTAAATTCAAAATACAAATTAATCATTATAACAAATGCACGATAATAATTTATAACTTGTGACTGGAAAATTAAAATGTAATTACGTAACAAGATTGTTATGTAGTTCACAGATATTGTGTATTAAAAGGTGTTCTATTCTGGAACGTAGATAGATAGCGAGTGCAGAGTAAACGCACCAGTTCGTGGCTTACAAAGGCAACCCCGCAAACACAAAAGGTATCGTCTACGCTCCAAAGTTATGGAGGATGCAATCACAACTTGTGCGGTATAGCGTGCGCATATAATTAAAGTTTATATTACTTATATACAGCAAGATGATTTCATTATGTTACTTCAAGGTTTTTTTTTCATGAAGGTTGTCAAACAAGCATACGGTCCGCCTGATGGTATGCAGTCACCGCAACCTACGATCGTTGCGATATCACATGCGCGTTGCCAACTCAAAAAAAGGAAGGGAATAAAGGGGGGAGATTGGGCCTGAGACACTCTCATTCATCGCACGAAACGCAACAGCTACATTCAGTATTTTGTATGATTTCTTCTCATTTGTGCTGGAAGGACCATGGCTCTACTACTACTAAATACTAAGTACTTTACATAATGTATTATATCATTTAATTATATTTATATTATCTAATATAAATTTACCTATTATATAATTGGAACTTTGACAGTGTTAATGATATTGATTATTCATTGACTTTAAATTTTGTCAAAATCATTGTTACTTGTACTTTAACTATTGCAGTGCAAAGCATTGCTTTTTTAGGAAGAAGCGATCGAATTCGTCAGCTAATATTTATAGATGACGATGATATAACAGTTTTCTTGTATGTTTACCCTACTTCATACATATTTCGCGAAAAGTAAAATTCTTCCCGGAAAATATTTTGTCTCCAGTGGTCCGGTGGTCCGCCAACTATTGGTTGGGAACCACTGCTCTAAGATAATAACAGTAAAACGACATGAATACAAGCCTGCAATTTTAAGTTACAAGCCGGACGTTGTAGTTTAACATTCACATAAGTCCATAAGGACATGAAACCAATCTAACTTCAGACTAATAAATGAGTATTCTCCTGTTTTGTTAGTCTATATTCGTTTTGGTTTTTAGGGTTCCGTGTCCAAAGGGTGCCAACAGAACCCTATTACTAAGCCTCCGCACTCCGTCCGTCCGTTCGTGTATCAACGAGCTGTATCTCGAGAACCGTAATAGGTAGAGAGTTGAAATTTTCACAGAATGTGTTTTTCTGTTGCCACTACAACAACAAATGCTAGTAAGAAAATAAAATGTAAAAAACGGGTTTCTATTCCATGATGGTACAGAACTCTTTATGTGCGAGTTAGAAACGCACTTATCCGGTTTTTAAAGGATTTATTTATTAATAATTTTATAATTTGTGCATGAGTGGGTAAGGAAAGTCTTCGATAAGATGATATAAAAGCGCTTAAAAGCCTATTTGAATAAAGAATATTTTGAGTTTTGAGTTTGAGTTATGTATTTCCACAAAATCGTGTAACTGGCAAAGAATAATTATGTTACACAATATGAGATACGTCGGTTTATGAGGATATACATTATTAAAATAAATGCAATCCTTCGAACCCGGAAGCTAAACTATAGTTACATACACGATATTTCTATTCCGGCGATCCGAACCTTACGGAAGATGCGACCACATCCTATTTAATGATGTTTCTAGAATTATTAACTAAGATCTGACGTTGGTAATAAATTCCAAGTTTTGAGGGATAAGGGACAGTTCCGGTCCATACCTCCGGGGATAGTTATTGTTAACCCACTATTACATAACTAATACTTTAACCCTTATCGTATCCGTGTTTCGAATAATAAAAGCTAATGACTTTTAGAAACTAATTGTAAGCCATTTTATAAGGAGTATTAATTAGTTTTACTGTTTTTGATTGAAATCGTTAAAACCCTTATAATAATATTAACAATAATAAATAAAAGAAGCAATATTAAAAATATAAAATAAATATTAATAATAAAGAAATACGAGTCTTAACATTTTCTATAACTCCTCCTGAAAGCGTGAAATGGGGGTTTGTATTAAAATTGTTATTCACGCGGGCGATGCCGCGGGCAGAAGCTAGTAAATATATATGTAGTAAGTTATCGCGCCGATCTTAAAAATGATTGTTTTAGTACTGGATTCAATCAAAGCTACTAACCCTTTGGTCGCGCCGTCCGTTGGCCTCTAGTTTTAACGTCTCACCCACTCATGCTATATTAAAGATCGCTATCATTCAGGAAGATACTATGTTTCCATTACCGATATATATGGCCAAATTAAAAATTATTACTTTCATATTCCTCATATCAAAAATGAATGCCTCAAATTATTTTCGGATTAAAGTCAGTTGTTGTTTCAACAAGGAATTTTAAAAACCTCGTTTCAACAAGGGAAGAATTTTAATTTATTTATAAATGTATGAACTTAGTGAATTAATTATTAACCCTTATAATTTCGTCATGTCCGTCTCCATATCTAACAGTCATTTTATTCGGTGACTATTGGATTTTTATTTATTTTTATGTTAGAAGTTGGCAAACAAGCATACGGCCCACCTGATGGTAAGTGGCTGCCGCAGCCTATGAGCGCTTGCAGCACCATTAGTAGGTGCCACTCACGCGTTGCCAACCTCGAGATATTAGTTCTTAAATCTCGTTCGCCCAGTAATTTCACTAGCGTACAATGCCCTTCAAACCG
The DNA here is from genome assembly GCA_023373885.1 of Hestina assimilis. Taxonomy (NCBI): domain Eukaryota; kingdom Metazoa; phylum Arthropoda; class Insecta; order Lepidoptera; family Nymphalidae; genus Hestina; species Hestina assimilis. The sequence goes on along the minus strand of CM041747.1, from coordinate 6,647,371 downwards.
GAACACAGTAGTGCCTAAACACTACTATTTGGCGGCAGAATATTGGACACTGCGGTTGTACCTACCTAGCCGGCCTCTAGCAACAAAAGACCTACCACCAGCGTGACTGATTGCACTGGTGGAATAATCTCTCCTGTGACAGAGGTTATCCCAACAGCGGGCGATGGGGTCGTCACATCCCGACGCCTTTAAATCTATCTAAATGAAATTGAGTAAATAGAGGTATTCTCTACAGAATTTTCTAATAAAACAGTAAAATATATAAGAAATAAGGGTAGCAGTCCATACATGTAACCGAGGGTTGAAAAAAAAATGCTGCATAAGGCAACGTGTGAGGAGAGACCTCATTCGATTGGTCTTTCAACACTTTTTTTGATCAAGTCAAAAGTTGTTGAGAATATATCTCATCTAAAATCATTAAATATACAATTTAATGATTTTAAAGCCTTAAAAAAAATAGTAGCCATATTGTCACAATCTTGCAAATGCCAATCCAGATCTTCCAAATATCAGAACATCCAAATATCATGTAAATAGCATTAAAATATACAGATATACAAACCTTTCCATTTATAATATTAGTAGGATAAACTATTTTCAGAAAGTATAAGAAAATACACACGTAGCCACATGGTGCATGGTCCAGTAATGTTTAGCCGGCGGCTGCTGCAATCACATTACGGTGTCACCATCGAGGCAGTAAATTAAGAATTAAGAGGGTACTGATTATTTTAAAACGTGTGATACCCTTTCTAACTAGGTTGGCGGCGAAGCTCCTCCCAATTAATTAACTTTAATAGTTTGTTATAAATTATTTCTCATTTAATTTTTTTTTGGAATGTGTATATCGGGAAGGGGGCGAGTACAGAGACTCAGCCGTGATAAAGGGCAGCCCTCACGGGGGCTCAAATTTGATTCCGTCCTTAGGGTGCCTCCTGCAAAGCCGAACCACGGCTAAGGTCGTCATCGGAGATGGAGGCAGCGCAACGAGCGCATTCTATACGATAGACTCACCCGGCGGTGTGAGTCGCGACGTGCGAAATAAATCTCATTTCATGTAGACAGATCTTGTCGTTGCGTTTCTAAATGAAATGCGGTATTTATAGTTGAGTGTGCATATATATATATATATATATGTATGCTTGTTCAAATAGAACCTATTAATCGACTAATGTTTTTAATTAAGGCATTTCGGTATCAAAGTCTTAGTTAGGCTTTAACTTTATACATATTTATATTAATTTATATAACTTTATTTATATAAATAGTCAATATTGTATCAATAAAAATGTGATAAAAACTATTTTACTAAGAAAACGTTGCAACTTTTAGTTTTGATACGTAAAATGCTTTTGTTTTTTTAATATAGCATATAAATATTACAACTAATATATACATAATCTGTACATAGAAATAAAATTATTGTTCATCAGGATTAAAATGGGTATAATTACGTTATAATATATTTAAGTTTTTATAGAACCGAAGCCAATCGATTTGCTAATGTAGTGTAGATAAAATTTTATTTAAAAAAACTATAAACGGCTAAAACGCAATTAATATTAATTATTGCACGTAGGTGTTCTTTAGCAGCGGTGAAAGATCATCGTAAATGTCATCGAGTTCTACACCCCATAGATATATCATTGATAACATCAGAAGAATTATAGAGTATAAATATATAAATATTTATGATGTTTGACAAAAACGCAAAAAGGACTTTCTGTATTTTATATACTTAATATATTTTTGAAATATCATATCTTTTCTTTTTTTAAATATTTTTAATGATCATAAACAACACTGCACACCAAAATAGCAGTTCACCGTTAGGGCATAGTTATTCCATATTTTGATTTCATAAGAGGCCGGCCAGGACCACTGCAGTGTCAAATATTCTGCCGCCAAATCGTAGTGCTTAGGCATCACTGTGTTCCGCTCTGAAGGGCACTGTAGGCTAGTGAAATTACTGGGCAGAGGAGGTTTAAGAACAAATATCTCGAAGTTGGCAACGCGTGAGTGGCACCTACTAATGGTGCTGCAAGCGCTAATACGCTACGGCAACCACCTACCATCACGTGAGCCGTTGTTTGCCAACTTGTAACATAAAAAAAACCTAAATAGTCCAAAGAAATCTATGTACTTATATAAAATTTGAATGGGAACATTTCTTATTGGGATTGTCATGCACCAAATACATGACTACTCTGTCTCTTTTAAGTTGGTTAAAATATAACATTATACAATCTCTCTTTCAATTTCTCTAAATCTATTTCTCTCTTTCTTTCTGTTTGCTAATTACTCGGGTTCGTGCTATATCTAGCTAGGTCCTGGTACACGAGTAGAGTAGTCTGCCATGTACCCTGAATAAATACTTAATCTACTTAAATAAGGAATAATAAACGCCAGCAAAGCCGCAGTCAGTACTAGAATTGTATAGAAATTAAATTCGTATATTTTAATAGAGACTTCTATTCTTGAATTGATCCCAAAATCATTTCAATAAACACTGTTATGAATATCTAAGAGCTATAGCATAAGTAAATATAGATTTAAATAATTTTTGATTATATTCCTTATTTTTTTCGTAAATAGTATACGATATATATTTATGAAAAAAAGTCGATCTATATAACCGAAGCTGCAGGAAATTGGTAAATTTATAAATTACCGATTTATTTAACGGTAAATCGTCATCCATATAAAATCGTCTATCGACAACACTTCAACATTGTTACGATTCGTTACAGTTTAAATAAAAAATCATCGTTATATAGAAATAAAAACTTGTGGGAAAAAAGTATAAGGAAAAGGAGGAAAACCTCCCGATAAGCTACGAAATCGTGTTGGCAAAATTGTATCGTGACAAACATCCATGCCTCAAAGCTGTTCCGTAAATCAACGCGCGGAAACCAATTACGATCACAAAACCATTACCCATATTCATACAATATAATATATATGTACATTGCACAATATGTACAAAAATATAATAAACTGTATTCCTTTGTGTTTTTAATACCAAAAGAGTTGCAAACAAGCATACGGACTGTTTGAATGAAACCCGAGGTTTAACAGCCTAAGACGAAGAATGGGATTGGGGATAAATGGAAAGGATTAATGTATTTTATTATGTCATGACGATTGGCAAGCAAGCATAAGATCCCGCAGATGGTAAACAGTAACTGCAGGCTATAAACGCTTGCGATACTTAAGCATCACATACGCGTTGCAAACTCAAGGGATATAGGGAATGGACTATCTAAAAATTAAAGTAAACACTTTTTTTCGTCCTTATTATACTATATATTCGAGTGGTTCCCTAGATTTGTCTAAAAGTTACAACCTTAGAATTTCAAAACTTTTTTAAAATTGTGGTTTACACCTACTAAGAATACGCAGGACAAGGCGCTATTTGTTTTATTATAAGTTTTTTTTTTTGAATTTATTTATTATTTTGGTCCAAATGGCCTCGATAGCGTCACTGGACCGGGCCTGGACTGGTCATTAACTGAAAACCACTCGACTAAAAAAAAGAATCGACGTTAACTAAAAACGAGGTATTCCTCGCAGCGGCTGAAACTTAACTTCCTTTTAAGGGGCCTCCGTGACAGAATCACAATATAGGACATCATCCACTGGAGGAAACGCTTACTAACCGATAAATGCACCCGACGAGCGACGGTGTGAGCGCGTCGCGACGTTCGAAAAGAAAGACGATCGAAAAAATTTGAGCCACAATATAAATTTAAATAAAAAATACAGTAAATTACACAATTAATGTTAATGTAGGCAACGAACTGAGCCCACAGACCTCTGAGTCCTCGTACCGTATAAAAGACTCAGTCGTATTTCGATCATCCATATTGCAAAAAGTAAAATAACAAAATTATTGAATTTTGCAATTTAATATCGGCGCGCTCGCTCTGTCCGTAATTACCAATGCGGGCCCAATTCATCATTCTTTATTACAAGTACAAAATTCCATGTAAATTTCATGCTCGAACGATACACAACGCGAATAAGTTTCGATGGATTGGAGGAATCATTTATTTATTACGATTAGCCTTGACAACTTACGCGCACTATATAAGTATGCATACTAGCTTTAGCCAGCGGCTCCGCCCGCGTGAATAACGATTTTAATACAAAACTTTAACCCCATTTTCAACCTTTCAACTTTATCCCCATTTCATTTTAGAAATGTTAAAACACGTGATTCTTTATTTTTTATTGTTTACCGAATGCAAAGTTGCATGCTTTTAATTCCAATTACGGTTTTCCATACAAAGAAACCCCTCTTCACCCGCTTAAGGGTTGAATTTCCAAAAATCCTCTATTAGTGCGCGTTTACGTTTAAAAAAAACACCTATGAAAATACTCAGCTTTTTAGGTCCGAGGGTTTAGGCTGGGCATTTATAAGTCGGTCAAGTCATTGCCTTCATATACATATTTATATAAAACAACATATTATGGTAAGTATGGTGGTACGGTCAGTACCTAATTTGCATGACAGTCTTACCACTCCATTGAGGAATAAACACAAAGTTTCGTATTATGCACTTAAATTTTTTTCTATAAATAACTTTAACAAAATTAAAATTCTCTACAACAACGAAACAAGATGGCTTCCATTACAGTCCAGATAACACAGAACCGTGATGTAGATGTTATAAGTAGGCTTTAACAGCTCGTTTATTCCATAATAATTCCTTAATAAATTTTGATTTCGTCAGAAGCTAATGTCAAAACTTAACGAAATGACTTTCAAAATCATTGTCTGTATGCCAACAAGCAACAAAATCCCTCGCGTGCCAACTGAAAATGTCATTAATGCCTGAGTGAAATTTGGGGTCTAATCTCGTCTGCAAAGCTTATTACATTTATACAACGGAGCAATCTTGGAATAAAGTTTTGAATGGAAACTGTTGAATCATTGAGGATCGCGAACCCTTCCCGCTGAAACAAGTCGCGCTACGATGACGCACATTTGCTAAATATATATTTTTTATTCAATTAAATATTTAAAAAAAACTCTTCGAGTCTTATATTCGCATACATACACTTCATACTACATACATAAAACACATATTGCAAACGTTATTGAAAATGCATTTGTATCATCTACCTAGCTATTTAACTGATCTAGGGGCCCAGAATGAAGTCTTATTGTGATTCAAATGGCCTAAAGTAAGCCATCGAAATTTTGTAGTTTGTACCGTCATGGTACGTCCTAGTAGCAATTCATTACTAATAACAATATTAAGGTAATAGGAAGTTATAGGTAATAATTACGTTCATTTTATTTTAGAACGTTACGTCACGCATTTACTACCTGAATATAACCTTAACTTAATTGCATCTCAATAGAATTTTGTACTAAAAGTGTATGGCCCCCTCATGTACTACAGCAATAAAAGTCATAAATATACGAGATTTGGAATCCAGTAGAAAACATTTTGAGACAAGACACAATTACATAAGAAACATGTTATATATTCCAATTAGCCCTCAGTCTTCAGGGTATGTTCGATCGCTTCATACCAATTTATGCCCTTAACAATTCGGTTCGGAGATGACTCGTCTGGATCTTGATTCAAATCTCTTGTTTATGTATACGATTAATCACATTATAATTTCGGAAGCAATCACGTATTTTTTTTCTGAAATAACCCTCAGATTCATTGAATTATGTTAAAATAATAAATAGCGATTATTTTTGCTTATATTAACGTAAAAAGATACTTATTTTTATAGAAAGAGGCGTTTCAGAAATTGTAAAATTAACTGTTTTTGAGCTTCAGTAATATTTAGTTCTATATCTGCATTTTAATTTTATTATATATAAATATTAAAATGAATTTATAATAAAACTATCCATTGCCCTAAACCTCGCTTGCGTTAATTTAGTTATTGTGCCGGAAAATTTTCTTAAATTTATTGGTTCTATATCTCGGGAACAGTATTATTGTTTGGATTGTATTGGTTTGTATAGTGTTATTTTTTGGATGGAAAATTTCATGATGCGATTTAGTAGTGAAAGCGTGCCCTAAGTGAAGAAATCAGTTATGTAATGTAAGTACAATGGATAAGGAACGAATGAACGAATAATATAATAAATGTTAAGGTTTATTTGGATGTTTGCCACACAATCAATTAAAAACTAAAAACAGCTGATCAGATTTGAGTGAAATTTGGTAAATCTATAGATTGTTACCTGAATTAACTCATAGGGCACTTTGTATCCCGGAAAAATACTCCATTCCTGTGCGATTATCAAAAAACATTCTCTAAGACTAATTCAATTAAAATTAAATATAGATATATCTGAAATCAATTATAAGGTCATCGTGGACGAAGTCGCGGGCGGTAAAGAAAATAATATCAAAATTTTAAAATTTTATCGGGTATCATATGAAGGGCGCATTTTCCACTTAGGTCGGAAAAAGTCATGGTGGCCGCGTAAACCGCATAGTCATTGCAACGCAATAACCAATTGTGAGAGTATTACGCGTCCTATCACAATGCCCCGGCTCACGGCACCGGCCCATAAAGCTACTAGAGGAGACATAATATTAAAAAGATAATGAATAAGAATGTGTAGATAATCAAAACGGTCATATAATATTGCATTGTTGGTGTATAATGTAAATTGTAAAATAAGAAAAAGTACGGATATGAAAACACTTTTATGTGAAAGAGAATTTTATGTTAAGAAATGATATTGAGATCGTACTTATCGCCGTAAAAATCAAAATAATGATTACGTGATGGACATTTGTATATTTTATTATGACTACAAACATCATGTACATTATAAAGTTTAATACCGAACATCAAAACTATGTATGTAAAGTCTAAACTAGTAACAAAATATTGGAATTCAACATGTTTTACTATAAATATAATTTTACGACTATTATTCGATTAAAAAGCCAAACTTTTAAGGTTCTGAATATTAGACAAATACTACAAGATACTAGACATATAAAGTACTTTAAACATAATTTCGTAAGTAATAGATAAACAGTGCTCACGAGTATCATCTAGTAAAATTATATTCATGTATAGATTTTTTATTACATTGACTGTGATGCGACAAAGTCGTTTTTGCGCAAACATATCGGCGACAATGGGAAACGGGGCTTTTGTATTTTTTAGTTTGATTGATGATTTTAATTTCCTATCTGCTTCATTGATTTTGGTGATACAAGCGATATATATACAACCTTATTATAACTTTAACATTGAAATTAATACAAAGACTAAAATTAAAAGAATTTCCTATTCAATAAATTTTATGAAAGGAAAATCAATATTTTCACTTAACCGTATAGAAATATTACTTTAATTTTTGCGATTTTTACGCTATAAAAGTTATGCTTACGCTTACATTCGCAAATATAACAGGAATTTGTTAGATTTTTCATATATAATGTTGTTTATCTATAAATTAAGAAAGTAGGTAATGTTTTTATTTACCGATTTTCATATTCTATACTTTTGAAAGCGTACTTGTGACATCGGCAAATGCCAGTAAAATGACTTTTTCCCCTGCGTTACGCGAATGTGACAGGCCCGATTTAAATATGGCGGCGGCATCATGCCAGTGATGCTGCGGCCGTCCATTTATCACTCCGTAAGCCTCCGCCGATATTATGATCAATGCCATTCGCCCGAACGATCACCTATTACATATCATATGAACCAAAAAATCTGAAATTGCTAATTATTTTTATTTAAAAAACGGGTTACAAGAAAAAACATCGAAACAGTAAACAAAATAAAAACATAAAAATTCTTAATTCTAAATTGATAATTCTTCTAATTTCAAATAATATTTTCATTATTATACTGACATATTACATATGTTCTTGTAAAGCAAAAAGTTAAATCTTTAATATTAATCTTAGGCTATAAAATGTTTTTAAATATACGAATACAATATTTAATAGGGCCGATAGCGATCACCCACATTGCATACTTTATATTGTCATAGTCACCACCTGGGATAGTGGCTTTTTAAAGAATCATTATCTACGTTTCACTTTGGCTGGAATTGCACAATTTTATACCGCAGACCATCGTATATTTTAATATTTAAATTATTTATAGGTACAAGTTATGGCTTGGTGCGTTTTTGATACGCTATCTATATAATTATACAAGGAAACAACGACAAACAAAAACATGATGGTTTTTAAAATACCTTCGATTCGACTTCCGATGTACGACAGATGAGATAAGTACGAATTTTAATAATATTGAATGACTCTGTAACAAGATATGATGACTGCTAATACAATAACCACTGATTTCGATTCCTTGGACCCAATGCTTATACGAAACTCATAGTTAAGCTATACAGATTAAGTTGAGAATAGTTGTAAATGACAAAAAGAAATGTTACATACTAATGCTATTGATTTTAATGCCTGATAATAAAATGAATATATTAGATTACATTTATCTTCAAAATAGCCGTCTATCACGGCTATGTAACAAAGACGGTCCCCACCCTCGAGTGTCGCAACTCAAAGTGCGCCTCACAAAAGATTGGAACCGGAAAGATAGGTGAGAGCTACTCGACAACCGAGTGGATTGAACGGACTCACGGAGAGCAATCTCTGAAGTCTGCGTGATCAATTGATATCGGCACGAACGAGCCCTTGAATACTTGGTTTCGTTTTCATTATCAATCGTGGCTTCTCTTTTTAAGCTATCCAAGCGCCTATCATTATTGTATAGCAATAATCAGAAAAAAAGTTTTTGCTTCAAAAAGGTATTTTATTATGGTCTTTTAAATATTAAATAATATTAATAATTAACCACTTATTACTTTATTGTATTATCACTTTTATCATTAAAATAAAACTGAAACGGAAATTTGAAATAATGTTATCAATTTGTATAAAATACATACTAACTTTAAAGAATCCAAAATAAATAAATAATAATTCTCCAACAAAAGTATCTACCGTTTATATTTAAATTTCGTTTTTAAAATATATGTACTTTTGCTGTATTGTATTAATAATAATTGAAATAATGAACCTGTATCATGAAATAAAATTAAAAAACTTAAATTAAAAAACGAATTCGTGCAAATAAATTTGAAAATAGAAATGGTTGAAAACTCATAAAAGTAAATCGCACTCAATTATTCACCGTCCCCTCGAAGTCACTTGAAAAAATCCAATCAGCATAACTCGTCACTTTAATATCGATCCCCAATTTGCCAACACTTACCAAATCATTTTATGCATAGATATAAAGAAAAGCCAACAAAAACTCTGCGGTTTTTTTAACAGACATTGATTCTTATTGCCTTTGTCATAATGCTTTTATATTATTTTACCATCGCGCGGTAATCTTAGGGACGTACAAAGCCAAGTGGTTTACTTAGAGTTTAAAATATTCATAGCTTGTACTGGATCGTATTTAAATATTTACATAAGTGTCACGCAGCGGCTGTGACGTTTGTCGATAAATGTATTGAGTGGAACGGCTGAGTCGGGTGGTACTTAGCTGGGGTGAATGGGAAGAACTTAACCATAGATAAATAGGACCAAAGAAACTCATTATACAGATAATTAAATATTGAGTTTTATTACTTATTATTCAATTCATGCAACATCATACTATACGTTACGGTAGCAGACTTGCTATTTTTGTGAATTGGTCAGCTCGGCTGGGGAAGTACTAGACTCGCACAGAAATTGTAATATCTGTACTAATGCGTTTCGTTCATAAAGTCGAAGCAACAGAAAATCCCTCAAAGCCCTTCTTCCCAATCCTCAACCTCTTAGCTCAAATGTCCAGACGGATCATACGGTTGCCTACTACCTTTATAGATAAAAAATTTGTTTACATTTTTATGCAACAAACATGTTTATAGAAATACATTTTAGTTTACATTTTTAGGATGCAACAAACATATTTATAGAAAATCATTGCAATCAATAAATATTACGAAAAAAGACGCTTACAGCATTTCTTTAACCACTGTTATTTTAACATACACACAGACAGAGAGGGGCGCAAGATACTAAGCGTCGTGTATTGGGGCTATAAAAAATAATGGATCTGCGAATCGTCGAGATACGCGTGGAAATATGAAGAAGGTGAGCGAAATCGTAATGGCATCGCGAAAATGGGGATTTGAAAACGATCGAGTGGAAATCAATCCGGACTTACGAGATACACGGCTAAGTGGTTCGAAGTACGCTGATAAACAGATGCTGTCATTTGTGAAGAGTTTAATGAAACAAACTTTGATTTAATATAATAAATTATTTAATTTAGGTAACCTCGTCCGGGAAGTACTACCCAGCTAACAGGAAATCACCATACAGTAACAGTAACAGTACTGTTGCGTTTCGTGCAGTGAGTGAGAGCCAAATACTTTAAATTTCTACTACCTTTAAATCTCTTTGGTGAGAGCATTAACCCAATCTCCCACTCCATCTGTTCCCTTTCTTTTCCTTCTTATTTCCTTCCACCTACCCCATGAGTTGACAAGCGTTCATAGATTGAGGTGACTGCTTACCATCAGGTGGACCGTATGTTTGTTTCTTAACCATCAATGCATTCAAAATATCATATTAAATACAATTGCTTTTATTGAATGATAGATAAATAATAAAAAGATAAAATTGAATAGAAACAATTAGTATGAAATAATTTCCGTTTAATTTTCCCTTAAACGACACACAGGAACATTGGCATTATATACTACAAAAACAAACAATAGTGTATCGACATAATACGGACAAATACTTAAAAACTAATAATTTATACTTAAATTAAATGTAGCACTGCCAAAATTATTATGCTATTATTATTTTTACATATAAATAATCAAATATTTTCATCGTGTTCACTTCAAACAATCACATTCACAGACTGCTTGACAACGAAGTGAAAAAATCTAATCATTTAAAATGGCCTTAGATTACATAAGATCGTATTATTATAGAATTCCTTTCCAAGTGTACATGTCACAGGATTGCATTCAAAGTACTCGTAGCTCCTGTAAAGTTTCCCTTTAGAGCGGAACGCGTGATAAATTAATAAACTTTCGCTTTACTTAGAGAAAACATACTGGAACTTTGTATGTACTTCTTTATATAATAATTTCAATATTCAGTATATTTATTATGTTTAATAATAATTATGTATTTTAATGGGAAAAATATTTTCAAAATGAATTTAAACCGACTACATTTTTTTTTCTAGACCTAATTAACAACCTATTACAAACCATCTTTACGATAGTATATACCTATACAAATATGTATAAATAAACAAAAAATAAATAAACGCTGCACATTCAACGACCCCCACTTGGAATAGTTATATCCTGTATGGGGGGTCCAGAAATATGCAGAAGGACAAGTACAAACACACCCAGACCGGAAAAAACATATGCTCCAAGCGAGAATCGAACCCGCGACCTGTGGCGCTACCTGGTTCGCTACCGCTGCGAGTATATATCTCTGAATTTCTTCAGAAACGTCTAACGTTTTTCATCATTTTAAAACGTCTTAATATAAATCCAAAAAATAGATACAATAAGTCTAGAAATGTTCTAGAAACCTATCATCCCAATATATAAAACTAAAATAAATCGGTAGCGTCAAACTTAATAAAGCCTAAAATTCAACTAGAGCAGCTAGGCAAGCCTTCAAATATTATTATAAATAAGTACCCAAAATGTATTTCCTTGGTTTTTCTAAAATATGTATCTTAATATAATGATATTATATAAATAATTTCGTGTAATTATCTCGGTGTTTGTAGGAGCGTGTAAATAACATAACATAAAACACTACCCTTATTCCAGGTAATCGTGTTTACACGCCGCATGTAAACAAATTACGGTGAAATGAGTATTCCTAACGTTCTTCAAAACACATGTGCGACTTTACGATCTACCTTAAATTTTCCTATTTTTTTAAATTCGTGTCAATAAATTCGGGTCATTCATTTTCGTGTATTCATTAATTCGTGTCAATAAATGTTAGACTCAAAGTTGTATATCTATATATGTATATAAAAGAAAAAGACTTGATTGGCTTATAAACGCCAAGCTTAAGCCCATGGACTTAAAAAGCTGTTTTTTTTCATAGGTGTTGCTTTTAAAAAGTAAATACGCACTAAGGTTTTTTGAAATTCGTCATTTTTTAAACTAGGACCAAGAAGCTTTGGTTTTTAGGTAAATAGCTGAAGAACATTTTTCTTTAATGTTTGTAAGGTTTTAAACTTTAAAATATTAACCCAAAATGGATAATAATAATAAACGCTGCACACTCAACGGCCCCCATTAGGATAGTTATATCCTGTGTCGGGGTCCGGAAACATACACAACGACCTGGACAAATACACCCAGACCGGAAAATGTGCTTACTAGTCAATACAAACATATTACGCTCCGAGCGGAAATCGAACCCGCGACCTGTGGCGTTTAAGACGGGTTCGCTACCGCTGCGCCACGACGACGAAACATGTTTTTTTTAAATTGTCTCAAATTCCACCCCTAAGAGATTGAAAGGGGGGTTCAAAATTAGTATTGAAATCATTATTCACGTAGGCGAAACCACTGGCAAAAGCTAGTTTTGAAGTATGTTAAAACGTGAATATATTTGTGTTGTTTAAAACGTGTTTGTTTTAAATAATAGTAGAGCCTGATTTTGTTATAAATATGCTGGTTCAATCGAGAATTACCCATAATTATGTTCATTTAACTCTTCATCTGGTGGCAAACACAGTGAAACTTCTCATATCCCCAAATTGATTATAGACTACTATGATTTATAGTTTTAGTTAAATATTCGGTACAAACGTATTTTTCTGCCTGATTCCAACAATACCAATGTATCAATGCCTGTAATGTATCAAAATTTTTGTGCCTGATTCCAACAATACCAATGGTCAAGAATGAATTCTTGATCTTAATAAAATTACCGTAAAAGCCGGTTTTTACTTATGTCTTATTAAGTAAATTTTTTTAGGACAGAAACCGTCGCAAAATCAGATAATGGTTTAAAGGTTTAAAGGCAAAGACAATGAAAGAATCGTTCATTTTTATTTAATACTAGCGGCCCGCTCCGGCTTCGCACGGGTATAAAAATATATAGCCTATGTCATTAACTGAAAAAATGATTAAAATCGATCCAGTAGTTTTGATTTATTCATTACTGCCCGTGGCCCGCACGCGTTAAATGTAATTATTTATGACATCACATTAGAAACCTCAAAAATTACTTTTTTTTTCTTCACTATTTAATGGATGTTATTATACATATAAACCTTCCTCTTCAATCACTCTATCTATTAAAAACCGCATCAAAATCCGTTGCGTAGTTTTAAAGATTTAAGCATACATGGGGACAGAGAAAGCGACTTTGTTTTATACTACGTAGTGGTTTATATTATTTTCATTTTTAATATTTATATGACCCAGTTTAACTAAGAATGAACTTGCGTGATATAAACAAGACGGGATAATGAAAGGCTCATCCTTAAGGTATGACGTAGGCATTAAAGTCCAAGTAATTCGTCTCAAGTTATTGGCAAGCAAACAAAGTTACGGCCGACGGGGAGCGAACCCAATTATCTCTAATGAAGACAATGATATAAGCGCGGTTATTGATCTAGATTTAAATTTCAGGATGGGTCAGTCCCTGCGATGTGCGAGCCCTTAATGTTTCTTGCCAAGTTTCGACTACCGCGTCCGAACAGTCTTGATCGATTAAGACATCGCTTTGAAATATTTTAGATTTTGTTCTCAAATATTATTTGTTACACTTTTATTATAATCTTGTCGGATTATTTACTCTGTCAGCTATCAATACCTATTTTTATTTAATTGTTTATCGATAAATTAATAGCCATTTTTAAATTCAGGTTACATTATTTGGACGCAAATAAGCAATACCATGTCAACCCACACGAATGTCATTTAAAGAAAAACGCGTTTGAAAATTTTGAACAACTTGCTTTATATGATTTTTTTATGTATTGGTCAAGTTTTTGGCAATTTCAGATTTATGTAAGTTATTTTACTTATTTTCACAAAAATAAGTATACAAACTGCATATTTCGTATATAATATAACCCAAAACTTTTAACATAATACATAAATTGCATGATAAAAATGGCTTTTTAGAAGTTTTAAAGCTTAAAACCCTACAAATATTAAAGAAAAATGTTCTTCAGACATTTACCAATACTTCTGCATATATAACTCAGTTTTTTCCATTTTTTGGGTTGACATGGTATTGCTTATTTGCGTCCATTTAAAGTTGACAATTGACATACATTCATTTGATAAATAATAAACGCTACACCCTCAACGGCCCCTATTAAGATAGTAATTTCCGGAGTCCCGAAACATACACAATAGTAATACATAGAACAAACAAACAAAAAACAAAACAAAACAAAACAAACATCTGCCCCGAGCAGGAATCGAATCCACGACCTGTAGCGCTTAAGGCAGGTTCGCTACCACTGCGCCACAACGTCGTCAAAAAGACAAAAGTAGTTGACAAAATGAAATTTTACTTTTCTTGTAAAAAACAATGGACTAATAAATGAGTAAATAAATAATCTAAGACGAAACTTTTCCTTTTTAAAGATCAAAATAATCCAATCGAACTTCACTCAAGTTTAATGTCCACTAACTAATTTCTTATACCCAAAACATAATATAATGAACCAACATACACACGTACAAACGTCTGAAATTATGATTAACGAGCCTACACACACATCAATATGAAGCTTCACACACATTTACACCTAATGGAATAGATCACCGTGTCAAGATTAAAATAGACCTCGCTTAGTTGCGAGGATCAATCAATAGTCCTTGTACTATCTATAACTTTAAGACATTAACAAACTGCAGTTAATGTTAAATAGTATAACATCTTGCTCAAGAATATATAACACACGATCTTTTCTCTGGTCGAAAGAAAATGAATGAATTTTTGACTTAGGGAAAAAAACG
This sequence comes from Hestina assimilis, assembly GCA_023373885.1. Taxonomy (NCBI): domain Eukaryota; kingdom Metazoa; phylum Arthropoda; class Insecta; order Lepidoptera; family Nymphalidae; genus Hestina; species Hestina assimilis. The sequence continues at coordinate 6,632,355 of CM041747.1, read as the reverse complement.
TCCCAAAAAAATGTTTCATCCGAAGGAAACAAATGAATGTACATATTTCCAAAAAATTCTATAATTTCGATCCAGAAATACTGTCTTTTGACTGACGTAGAGAATTTCTTTAAAATTGGGTAACAGTTTCTCAGGTTCTTTCTTTCCGAGTTTTATATATTAAGATTATTATTTTCTTACATCTTAATAGAAAATAAAGATTCGAAACCGTGGATTGCTGTCAATATTCAAAAGGGCCGTGCTCCACTGGGGAAGTACTACCCTGTCAAAGAAAATCGGCGTACAGTAACAGTATCAGCAGGTACTGTTGCATTTCATACGATGAGTGGGAGCGCCAGAGGCCCAATCTCCTACCCAAAAAGAAGGGAACCAATCTGCTCCCTTCCTTTTTTCCCTTTTCATCCTTTCCAATTCATTAGGTTGGCAACGCGCATGTATCTCAATCGTTTCTCGGTTACGGTGGCTGCTTCCCATCAGGCGGACCGTATGTGCGATGGCCAACCGTTATGACATTTAAAAAAACCACACAATATTCTTTCTCGATATTTCCTCTAAAATAAATTCTTGTTTAAAGATATTCCATTGTTTCAGAGAGCGAATTCAAAACAAAGAACACACTGAGACTGTTTGGATCTGACAACAAGCCACACTAGTTTTTCAAACCGTAGTTGGAGAGAATGTATAGGGTTCGCGGTGACCCTCGACCGAGCATCGCTTTCTCACGATCGTATCTCTGCCATAACATTTTCGGACACTGAATTATATCATATTTTACTTTTTGTTTCGGGGTGTAATAGCCTATAGAAACATTAATGTGTTATGTCGTATTGTAAATTATTACTCCAGGGAAAGTATTTTTTGTGAATGCTATAGCTGGCTTCTATAAATTAATCAGGAAAATTCACGTGAAAGATATATTTATACTTTACATATTTTTTTAGTATGAAAGACATCTTGAATCATAGCGGTTTAAAGTGCGTTATATTCTGCTATACATAACATACGCATTAGAGCCAACAAAAACACACAATCAGAAAATGGTATATTTCGTATTTTTGTTGTTTTTAAAGCGTTCTTTTAAACGTTTTAAATTTTGTTGCTTATGTGGTCCTAAAAGTTCTCGTCACTCGTCGCATAAAAAATAATATAATCGATTTAGTCTGCGATATTGTCGTTATCAAATAAAGTCTAGCGAAATAAAAACCTACGACATTCTTCAGGGCTTAAACTATCTCCATACCAAACTTCATCAAGATCATAAAATTTAATATAAAAAGAAGAGATAATGTAACAGTTGGCTAAATTGATTTATGATATGAAGCGTCTTCTAAAATTCAAAATGTTTAAGTATCTATATATATGTATACGAATACAAACCAAATCTTACATCTTAAAAGATTGCAAGCCCAGAACATTACCCTGCGGAACGATAAAATAAAAACCAAAACATCATTTCACACTTCCCTCACAGGGAGCTATCCGTAAAAATACGAATAAGAAGTCGCAAAATATTATTTCTCCGCAACCACGAGGGTTGCCAATCGTACAATAAAGTAGAACTTTTGATTTTGATTTTAAAAAAATGTCGACTGTAAAAATAATTGAAAATAAACTACGATAACATGGCGCACATATGAAAGAGTTTGTAATATATAGTTGTAAATATTCGTCTTCAGTAGCAGGCCGGCAGAATTATTGGTCAACTAATCATACGTAGCCGACCGTGCACGTGCAAAGTCATTTTTCTATAGTAGGTACGTCAGTGCAGCGCCGTACAAATCATAATTTTAATTAATGATGCCAGTAGTCGTGAAAAATCCATGGATTAATTTTTGTTAGACGGTCTTATACGAACGCACAGATGAGTTGTAAGACTTTTGGACGAGCGTGCCATGTTAGCGTAGTTTATATATAACAAAGCAGTAAATGTATAATTCAATTCCAGGAATACTTTTATAACAAATCATTTCCCTTGCCAAAAAAAACCAAATAAGGTAAATATGGGCAACCCTACCCGTAGGGAAAGTAATGTTATTATTTCATATTTTCACAATAGACTTTAGGAAATCGATGAGAACAATTATTATTTTGATTCAGTCAATACATGTTACTTAAATGTTAATAAATTTGATAATGGATACTAGGGTTGCAACAACAAGCCTTCAGTTAAAACGTAAAAAAATATTACTGAAAAATAAATTGCCCAACGGCTGAAGTTGAAGAGTTGTATATATGCTACATTGCACAGAAACATTCGATGGGACAGTACAGCACGGTGAACATCTTGTCTATGACTTTGAATATAATACGAAATTCCCAAGAAACAAAAAAAAACTGTCTATCCGATAGCTACCAAATTCATTATTATCCTCTTAAGATTGATCCTGATAATTTCATCAAAATCAAGACAGCCATAGTAAACGCAATTACTTACTTAGATTTTTTATATAATTATTAGCTTTTGTCCGCTTAAAGCAAGCTTGTTTACCATTCTTTAAGCAAGCAAACAAAACGGTTGGTTCCTCATACAAACTTTATAGTGGAACTATTTCGTCGCGACAAAGTAGCCTTCTCCAAGGTTCCATCTAGTTCGGTATCAAGCTTAGTTTTCGGGATATCGATACTCAAAAATCGAAAAATCGAAATCATGCATCATCATACTTGATATATATATTTTGGTCAAATTTGAAAGCAAATTAGATCAAGAATCATTAATGATACGAGAATCGTAGTCAAAATGAAATCCCTTGCGAGCTCGCTAGGAAACACAAACACAATAAGTCAATCTATTGCAATAGAGTCCCGAGGGTGGCCATCAATCTGCGGTCCTCCCGATACATTAAGTGGTCCACATACTGCTTCATACGCAGATGTGGCCTGTCCGCAGGAATAACTAAAACCAACAATACAAAACATTGTCACATCTACTATATGTAAAGTTGTAGACGTATGCTTGGAAGACCTACACGATAACACCAAAATTAACAAACTCAAATTATTAAATGAAACAAAAAACCCGACTGCATTAAATATACAAAAAAAATTGGAATGGAAAACATCAAACTTTAACCATCGAATTAATCGTCTCACAACAGAGACGGATCTAATGATGCCTCTGATATGTTAAAATCCCTCAAAGGGTCCAGGCTGTAGAGCGTTATAAAGAAATAGACATCCATACATACTTACGCTCGAATAACATTACCCTTCTTCGGCAGTCGGGTAAAAAAAATAACCTACTTAGAAATGGAATTTGCCAATATCAAAGAAAGGTTTGCTACTACTCCAGAACGAAGCCATTAACAAAAATACAACGAAGTTATTAAATTTTTAATCATTAATTTTGCTTCAATTTATAAGTAAAGTCGTTTCTAATTATATATTTTAATACTCATCAAAATATTTAATTATAAGTAATTTAATTAAACGCTTACCTTTTTAGATAGGTTAATTTATATTGCTTCTTAATCGAAATAATAATTGTTCCAATAAATGAATGAGGTCGAATTTTCAAAGCGAATAGAATTCTTTGCCACAAAATAATTAATTAAAGTTGAACAAGTTATCTCTGAGCGACACCTAGCGGCTACCGTTCTCTTTTGTATAGCCATCTTTTCATCGTCAAAACTCATTTCAATTAATTTTCCTAAAAGTAAGTAAATGATGTGCCCTTTAAAAGCGAGATATCATTAACACTACGGCTGGGGTGGGATGCTGTACTGACTAGGGATGTTCCAAAATGGTAAATAAACAAAGCAATAAGATCGCAAATATTAAGTAATAAAATATATATCATAACATTTATATAATTAAATAAAATAATGATTAAACTACTTTTTATTGATAGATATAACACGTTAATAGCTGTGATCCCAAATGGGGTTATAGGGTTACTCTAGACTGTGAATGTGTTAAGTTATATATTATGAAACTAACTTTCGCCCATGGCTTTACCTTTGTTCCTTGTACCTTCAAGCTTTGTATTCGCGACAAATAGTACCTTATAATCTTCTCGTCTTCAAACTTCATGGTACTTTCTGTACCTGTAATAATTGGTCCAGCGGCTTACGAGTCAAAAGGTCACAAGCAAACATATTTTTACAGTACTACTCTATAATTCCTATCCATGTTTATACCAACGTTTTCGTGCGTGGCATTCTTTATGAACTAAGAAAATGTGAAAAAATAACGATCTCCCACCCCGCTTTACCACCCGCTCCCGTGGGAGAATCATTAGGAAAAAAATCGTGTTGATGGATTTAATTACAAAAAATAATTATTCGTAAGAAAGTTGCCTGAATAAACTCGGACGGAGCGGGTTCTTCGATTCCCCCTTAATCGGATTAATTTACTTTTAAAAAGCGGGGGGACGTTGTTGTAATTAATGGAATGATAACATTACCCACCTCGTGGTTGACGCCTTTTGAAACACAATAGCCTAAAAGGTAGCGGATTATTAAAAATATAAAATATACAAAAAGTAATGATCAACACCTACCTTCAAATGCCTGCCTTTAAATTAATACAGCTCCTCATATATCACAGTGTACTGAAATATTTGTGAAGAAGAATATATTATATTTAAAGCTCCATATTGAAACCTTCTAAAGTTTTTCAATATTAAAAAAATACTATTGATGGATTATATTGAATTTGTTCGTATATCAACATACATAAACTTAAAATAAAGTTTAAAAAATTTCATTTAATTCATTTCAAATTTGGATACCCCACATGACCTAAGAGACTGGGCTTTAATTTAGAAATTCTATTAATTTAACATAACTATTAATTTAACATAACTATTTGCTTCATTAAACATAATTGCAAACGTCGGTCTTTTAAAGTATACTCGATTTAGTTAAACATTAAAACTCTTCGAAGTATTCGCACAAAATACGCAAACACTCAAACTGTTTTTCAAAACGGTTGGATGAGATGCCGTTTTTCCACTCCGTTACCGTCCGGTGATCAGTTCTAAACGCATCTCCACTGACGCAAATCATATTGCACGGAAGGGTTTGAGTTTCCAAACGTAAGGGTACCAACCAAATAGTTTTTATACCTAAAATAACCACGGAATAGTGCATTCTCTTTCTAAAACTAAATGTATAAAAAGGACGCAAGATGACTTTCGGAATAGAAGTAGTTTGGTCATGGATAGAGAAAAATCGACAAGTCATTGCCACTGATTTTTGCGCGCTTCATCCTTTGTGGAAACATTTTTTTTACTGTCACGAATGTATTAAAGGGTCCTTTTAATTTGACTTGTTTGATTTTGTTACAAATTTTTATCCTATTTACATTGGTTGCCGTAATAACCACAATAATACTTACTTTCTTTGATTTACAATACCTGCTTTTAAGTGACTACTTTTTTGCAGAATCCATTGGCTGCTAACAAGAACAGTTTTACATCGATTAGATAGAAAACGAACGATTTAAAATAAAATAAAATTATACATTTTTGATTGCTGAATATTCTAGACTATACTCTCGGCTTAAAATGTTTAATAAAAACTATTTATGTATATGTGTATATACAATATTATTTGTAATGGAGTCGGTTCGTAAATTAACATTTAAAGTAATTCTAACCCTTGATCGTCTCGAAAATTTTGTTCAGCCCAGAACATACGATAAGAGAATGAACGTTATTTTTCTACCAAGTGCTACATCACGTTACGATCATTCTTCAACGCTTTGTCTATCTATTTTCTACATGTGCTTGTGTGTAGCTTGAGGGAGACTCGCGTGACTGTACGAACGTACCAGACGTTTTATATTGTTACTTTTAAAAAAATCATAACAAATTAACTTGAATTATTTAACTTAACCTTCTTCTTTTATTGCGATATACATAGATTTTATTTTGGTAAAATAGAATGCTGTCTTTTTTTTTTTTAGACGACGAAGAATGTTAGAGATTTAAAGATAAAGGAATAGTAAGGTGAAAGAAAAAGATGGTGGATGTCGGATAAAAATAAAACACATGAAGACTCCGTCTCGTATAAATTTCCACTTTACTAATATTTTATACACTGATTATAAAATAAAAGCAGGCTGAATGGTTTATCGAGAGCACTAGTGACGAAAGGCTAATATAGCATTAAGTGGCATTGCGCATTGGCCTCATACACTCAATGATCTTGTACCGGTGGAGCTCTTGCATAATTTATTATGTTCACTATATGCGTATTAAATACAACTCAGCAAATCTTGTGAGAGGAAATGCTCTACACGTTATACGCTATTTACATGTCGCGTCATTAATTCTAACATGATCGTTGTTAGTAAATTATTGCATGAAAGCATTTCTTTAATAATCGCTGATGAATAGTAAAATGACGACTCTATGTATTGAAGAACGATATAATTAATAATTATTTCTTTAATATCCAGTAACATGACCAGCATATGTAACGTAATATATTATTATTAATATTTTTGTTTTTTTTTTAGATTTTGGCGTTGGTCTGAATATCATAATTATAATTATTATGCTTATGCATATACAATAAAAAAACGAAAAAGGTTTACGTTTATAAAACGGATAGAGACCATTCGAACTAATTTCCTTCACCGTTGACTTAGCAAATACTACAGCACCATCTCTAAGAACTACGATGTACATTAAGAACGAATTTAGGCACACGCTAAACTCATTTTCTTAAGAGTCCCACAACATAACCGAATGAAACTAGCGTGAAGTTCGTTCCATTGCTTTGGTGTTGAATGTACGAAGGAACACCAAGGCACCAACGAGTTTGTGACATTTTGTCTGTATGAATGAGCCCGTCCGCAGTATAAGTTTAAGATTTATAAATTAAACACATGCATTATATCGCTGAAATGACAACAACGATGAAAAATCAATGGCTAAAGCAACGTTAGGCGCGGTCAGTCTATGGATAGGTGACCGTATGGTAGTATTTCAACTGAGCGTCTCCGTGCTTCGGAGGGCACAAATCGGTCCCGGGTGTTATCTTGATAACAGTCGATAAGTGAATTCACTTAAGGTTGGCCATTAACCATACGATAACAAGAAGAAGTGATATTCAACTAAATAATTTTAAAAAGCAAAAATAGCAAAAGATTTATCAGGAGCTACAATAGGGCTATTATTATATGAATTTGTGAAGTAATTCTTATTATGGACAAAACTCATTTTGACTTCGCCAGCGCGAAACTTGAGTTGAAGATTTACATGTAAGCGTCACAATAGCAAAGTAATTTCAGTTCAATGGTGCCAAATCCTGGTGATATTTCTTTTGTTGCAAGAGGCCGGCTAGGTAGGTACCACCGCAGTGTCAAATATTCTGCCGCCAAATAGTAGTGCTTAGGCATTTCTGTGTTCCGGTTCGAAATAAGTAGGTTCACTGTAGGCTAGTGAAATTACTGGGCAGATGTGATTTAAGAACTAATATCTCGAGGTTCGAAACGCGTGAGTGGCACCTACTAATGGTGCTGCAAGCGCTCATAGGCTACGGCGCCGACTTACCATCTGATAAGCCGTATACTTGTAACATAAAAAAAAAAAATCCATAAATTAGATACATAAACAAATAAACAGTACTAAAATATCTATATAGGGCAATAGTTCGTACACGTTCTACAATTTCCATAACACCTGCTCTCAAGTTTCCGACGTTTCATATGAACTTTAGGTTGTGTGTTGTATGTATCGATTGTAAACTTTATAACACTATAGGGCCACTTGAATACCAGTTGCGACCTAGTTTTGTCACACTTTGATCTAAATCATGTGTTAGATAACACTGGCTTGCACATTACATATAATATTTAGGCCGTATTTCTTATATTGAAATTAGTTTTAACATTATTATCGTTGTTGCGTATTGGTAAAAAGCCTACCTTTAGTCTTGACGATTGCGAGTTCGATTCTCGCGCGGGACAGATAATAATAAATAATAAATACGTAAAGGCTACACACTCAACGGCCCCCATTAAGATAGTTATATCCTGTGTAGGGGGCCCGGAAACATTCACAATGACACGGACAAACACACTCAGACCGGTAAACATGCCTATATGGTCAACACAAATAAATGTTTGAAGCGGGAATCGACCCCGCGACCTGTGCCGCTTAAGGCAGAGTCGCAACCGCTTGCGCCACAGCGTCGTCAAATGTTTATATTACAAATATCTGTTTTCCATTTGAGTTGTCTTTGTGGGACTTTCCGTTGTGCCTCGGAGGGCACGTAAGACTGGTTCCAGTTTAATCGTTAACTCTTGATAGGTAATTTGTCTCTTATCCAATGAATTACTGGTTCGCCCTAGTATTCCAGAGATCAGAGAACAATCGCCTGATGTAAAAAGTAGTATATTGTCAAATCCGGATATGAATGACAAGCAGACTCTGGGTAAATATCGAATGATGCTAAGAAGAAGAAAAGAAGATTAATATGACGTCATGATATGATATAAATATGTATCATCACATAGTATAACACAATGTCGCTTTTCTCTGTCCCTATGTATGCTTAAATCTTTAAAACTACGCAACGGATTTTGATGCCGTTTTTTTAATACATAAAAAAATGATGTTTCTAATGTGATGTCGTAAATAATTACATTTAACGCATGCGGGCCACGGGCAGTAATGAATAAATCTAAACTACTGGATCGACTTTAATCATTTTTCAGTGAATGACATAGGCTATATATTTTATACCCGTGCGAAGCCGGATCGGGCCGCTAGTATGATATAAAATAACACCGCCTAATTTTACGAAGCGAACCATGTCATAAAAATTGTACAATTACCCACCAGATATAGCTAGCACTATTATGTTTCGATATACATAATTATGACGGAATAGGACGTATACTAATAATAACACAAAGCAAAATATTTGATTATACAATATATTTATTTAAGTCTTAACTCAACGGTCCTGTATCATATCATGTATCGGTAATCTGAAACACACACACATATAACATGAGTATTACATACAAAGAAATACCTAAATAACTTATGAATAATACCATCATATTAAAGAACACGAAGTGTTAACTGACTTGCATACACAAATTAAAAGCATGCATTTTTCGAGGGTTTTTGATATTGGATCCTTTCCTTTTGTTTGGACTTTATACTGTTATTATTATTAGCCGTAATAATAATTATATAAAAATACGTTTGTCTAAATGACTCATCCCTGTAACATACTTACAGACAAACTGCGTGAGGTAGGTTTTGTAAACCCAATATTATTCTTATATATTCTTTGAGCTTCTACGGTCGCGGATTCGATTCCCGATCGTAGCAATTATTTGTTTCAAATATGTTTCGGTTTCGGCATTTGTCCTTGGAGGCCTCCCCACCTTGCCTCGGAAAACACGGTGACCTGTCGATCCCGGTTGTTATCATAACATCTGATAATAGTCGTTAATTCTTCACATTAATTTGCTCTTATCCAATAAGTTTCTGGTTCACCCTTAGGGTTACGGAGGTCATGTGGCAATCGCTCTGTTTAAAAACTAGTAACCCGTCAAATCTGGAAAAGAGTATAAGCAGACACTGGATAAAATAACGGGAAAATAACCAAACAAAAATTCCCACATTTACATAACTCGTAATATCTCGTGAGTTTTAAAATTCTTATAACGAAAATAACTCGAATTTAGTATATGTGTGCGTATATACAATTGCGTCTAGTTTTTATCAATAGCAAACTACGTAGTGAATGACCAACTCGCAAACCATCTTCGCTTTACTAATTGATTAGTTGGCATTGAATCAAGACGTAATCAGATTTATATTGCGTATTGCCTCCGTTTCGACGATAAAACTACTCGTTCGTAGTATTTCATTTACTTTCATTCACTGCGTCGGAATTGTTTTATGCGAAGATTTTTTTTTAATTTTTAATCTCGATCAAGTGATTAGGTTAGAATTTTTGGCTGATTTTGGTGTTTTGTTCTTCATTAAAATAGGTGAGTATTATGTTTTACTTCTATTTTTTATTTGCCAATAACCAATTCATGACCCTTTCATTCAGTTCACATATTACTGATAATGATCAACGTACAATTTTATTCAATATTTTGAGCACCTTAAATCTATGTATATACCTACGCCATGCTATTGTATTATAGAATATGCATATAATTATTTTTTATCATTCACGATGTCTAAAAATAGACTAACGATCTTTTGTTAGAGAATAAGATAATGTATTTTTTATTAACAAAAATAAAAACCGACTTCAAAACTAAAAACAACAAATTATAAATATTTTCTACAACAGAATTCAATGCCTTATGCCTGCCTGCCGTTTTAAATACTTTTAAACTAGGATTAATAGTTCGGCAACCATATCAAAGAACGTAGTTGTATCGCTACCCGTGACATATTTATTACTGTCGAGTAGTTCTGGTGACCATTTGTGGTCATCGTCAGCAGTTCCACTTCTTTTAATAAAAATGCTCTTCCAGAGTAATTTTAAAATATATCCAAATCGCAATAAACGTTCCTATAAAATTTGAAGAGTTCCTTCGTTTCCTCCAGAATGCTATTTATTACCTAATGAAAATTGGACAACCTCGAAAGTATGCGTGAGTTAAAAATGCGAGCGGCATATGCTTAGCCCTGTTAGTTGTAGTTTCAAAACATAGGTTTCGGACTGACTTATTTAGTTTTGTTTCTTACCCGGACCCTGAACACAGCATATAATGTTATAACTAACGTAAGCCGTTGAGTGTGTAACGTTTATATTATACAAGAATGAGTCACAATGTTTTGTGTGAGCAAGGTAAGGCCTCATGCGTTATCAGCAACTATACAGTGACGCAATAACAATTTTAGTAGTAACATAAATACGATATTTTAACTGACGTTATTTTTACAAAGAAACTTTTAAAAAATTAAGATCTTTATTATTTCTTTTTTCTTGGTGCAAGCATACAACCTGGCTGATGGTAAGCAGTCATCGCAACCTATGAACGCCTGCGATACCTAAAGTACCACATGAGCGTTGCGAACCCAAAGGATAGGAGGGAAGGGATGACAAGGGAAAAAAGTAAGGAAAGATAAGGGGTGGGAGATTGGGCCTGAGGCGCTCTCACTCACGAAAAGCAACAGTATTATCTAATGATACTGTTACATTACGCAGATTTCCTGTGAGAGGGTAGTATTTCCCCGATCGAGCTGGTAGATTTGTGCTGGACTGATCATAGTTCGATGACTACTAATATGAATAAATCTATACATATAAAAGTAGACGACTTGACTGACATATAAACAGCCAGTATACTAGGCTAAGCTCCTCATCCTAGAAAGATGTATTTTTACAATTTTTTTTTTTTAATGTTAATAGTTGGCAAACAAGCATACGGCGCACCTGATGGTAAGTGGTTGCCGTAGCCTATGAGCACCTGCAGCACCATTAGTAGGTGCCACTCACGCGTTGCCAACCTCGAGATATTAGTTCTTAAATCTCGTGCCCAGTAATTTCACTAGCGTACAGTGCCCTTCAAACCGGAACACAGTAATGCCTAAGCACTACTATTTGGCGGCAGAATATTTGACACTGCGGTGGTACCTACCTAGCCGGCCTCTTGCAACAAAAGACCTACCACCAGTGTGACTGACTGCACTGGTGGAATAATCTCTGCTGTGACAGAGGTTATCCCAACAGCGGGCGATGGGGTCGTCACATCCCGACGCCGGTGAACTTACTTTACTTACTTTTAATAAATATGTGCAATGAAATTACCAACTTATTTTTGCGGTTGATTTGTTATGATTTTCAAAGACCCTATGATTATTCATAACCAAGCTGTGGAACCTCAACTGTGCGTGGTCCACAAAGGACTTGGTAATTATTTAAGCTTAAGTTCAGTATATATCGATTTTATTTACATACTACATACTGGCTTCTCCTTTGAACGAAAGATTTTTCGCAAGCCCTACATACAGTTATATTCCTATTTTTGTAAATACCCCACTATGTTTCCGTTCCCCGTGGAATTTACTCCTACAAATATGATCATCTTTGGAATTTCCCTGCCCGTGTCCTTCAAACTGGAACACAGTAGTGCCTAAGCACTACTATTTGGCAACAGAATATTTGACACTGTACCTACCTAGCCGGCCTCTTGCAACAAAAGACCTACCACCAGTGTGAGTGATTGCACTGGTGGAATAATCTCGGCTGTGACAGAGGTTATCCCAACAGCGGGCGATGGGGTCGGCACATCCCGACGCCGGAGTAAGTGTTGGTTTTAAACATAAACGAGCACTAATAAAGAATTTTTTTTAAGTCAACCTTTAAGGAGGTGAAAAGGCATTAAAAATGTGCATGGGATACCTGTCATTTTTTAAACTAAAAGCATTAAGCTTTGTTTTTAGCGAACAATAAAAGATAAAGAAACACGTATTTTAACATTTTTTTTAAATTCCACCCTCCAAGGGGCAAAGCCGCTGTCAAAAAGTAGTGTTTAATATAGTACGTATGTATGTTACGGTACACTAACACTTTTTCGTATTCCTCAAAGAAAATCAACAGAAAATTGTAGTACCCTTACTATTGCTTTTTGCTTGTGTGTGGGAAGTGCGAGCCTTGTCCCCTTCTTCTTCCTCTATTCCCTCCTATACTCTTCCTCTCATCTAATCTCAAAAGCCTCTGAATGGATAATAGGCCATTTCCATTGTATTTTTAAAAGATATTTTAGACATTGCCACACGTTGAAATTTTTTTTTTTTTCAATCATCAGTTACATGTATGGACTGCTACCCTTAATTCTTATATATTTTAAGATTTTATTAAAAAATCGTGGTGCGGTTCATAGAATACACCTATTTATTAAATTTCATATAGATAGAGTCAATGGTCTCCGAGTAAAATGACTGTGACATACGGACGGACGGCCGGACAGACAGACAGACCGACGGACATGACGAAACTATAAGGGTTCCGTTTTTGCCATTTGGCTACGGAACCCTAAAAAGTACTTCTATACTTATTATGAAAAACTATTTTTAATTTTTTGTCTTTTTGCAAATTTTTTAGATTTTTGCAAATAGCTGATGCTATAAAAGTTAAACTTAGGCTAGTTTATTTTTAAAAATATTTAGGGTTCCGCCAATTAAAAAAAATTTAGCTAGTAATGTTAAATTTTGTAAGTATTGTCTATCTCTTTTTTTTCACAACAGTCTTAGCCGTAAACCCTTCGCCGAGGATACTGTTTCGATTCAATTCTTAAGTTAATGGCTTGCATTTGTGCCTATTTAACACGGATTACTTCACTTTCACTTCACGCCAATGTCACTTAGAAAAGGATACTGTTTTATCGCGATAAACGTTGTCACAGTTGAAAAAGTCTAACATAAAACATTAATTTGCGTCATGAGATCACGTGTTTAGCGATTCTAAATAAATTAGAGATGGCTTAGTGCATTACCGATCTTGTTATCGCTTACAGCTAAAACATTATTCCATTTTAACTTAGTTTCCTATTATTTTAAACCACGATGGTGGTAAACAACACACAGTAGAGTGGACCTGGGGCCTAATTATTGTGGTAGTTGACAAAAGCGAATATAAACTATGTAAACTATTGAACTGCATACTTAATTTTATTACTATATTTCAACTTATTACATGCAAAATATATTTTTTGAAATAATAAGTTCGTGACAAATAATTAAAAATATTGTAAAATAAAATTTTAATTTTTAAATTAAAACTGATGTGATCAAATCACCGTTGAAATACCATTTAATTAGCAAAATTAGGCTTATCTTAAAAAATTATAAATATAACGTAACTAGACAAACAAGGTTCTATGATGATTAAAATGTTAATGTATAGAATGTGAATCATCAATCTATCTATCATTAAAGCATCTTCGAGGATGAATTAATACATCAACGGATATCATAATTGTTTATAATAATGATATCAATATTAGCATAAAACAAGACGGTTTTTTTTATTATAATGACTAAATTATTATATTAATAATTCAATTTTACATTTAATAATGAGAATCTTATTGCCCTTTTATCAATATCTGTCGAAATAATAAATTACATTATAAATGCGAATGTGAATTTATTTGTTACTCTTAACTACTCAGTCCACTAGGCCTCCTCTCAGGCCAGGCCTCAAGGATCGCGGGTTCGATTCCCGCTTGGGGCGGACTTTTGTGTTAATCTTACAAGCATCTGTTTCGGTCAGGACATTTGTTCTTGTTGGTCTCCCCACTGTGCCTCAGAGAGCACGTTAAGTTTTCTGTCCCGGTTGTTATCACATAACATCTGATAATAAATCGTTAACTCATGTCAATAAGTAAATTGCTCTTATCCAAAGAGTTACTAATTCTCACTAAGGGTTGCGGAGGTCAGATGGCAATCGCTCTGTGCAAAAAGTGGTAAATTATCAAATCCGGACAAAAATAATAAGCAGACCCTGGGTAAATACTAGAAGAAGAATTTTCAATTTAAATAATAATAAAATTTATAATCTATAAAAAAATGAGATTAAATTATAAATGCAACAATCTTTATTCAAACGAACCAAGTTATTAAAACATACAATTATTATAATAGTGTTATACATGGGTATTATATAAACGTATATAAAACACTTCCAGCGCCTTCGAAGGCAAGTTACATAAAAGTACAGCTCATTCTCGGATTGTTAACGCTCGGGCGATACATAGCTTTAACTTCCGAAGCACACGCTCTGAAATATTTATTCCTGAAACGTAAAGATCGGGCGTGGGGGGAGTGGGGTTTATCCCGCGGTTTCCTTCCCGCCGTGTTTTACTTCGAGAATGGGAAGTCGCCGCCGACGGGTCGATATTACCAAAGATAATGACGCAGATATGATTTTACACCTTTTCGAATATTTGTCTAAGTATAAATTAAGTGAAAGCTTTAAATTAATTAAATATATCGTTGTTTACTAATTAAAAAAATTTACGAAAAAAAAATTGTTGTTTCGAAATTTAAATTTAGTTTATAATAAATATAAAGTTGATTGTTTTTTTTTATTATTTTGATATGTTTTGACTTAATTTTTTTTTATTAGAAAAATAATCAACAGTTATTAAGAATATACAAAAACGCATAATGTAATTGTAATAAAAAAAATATGTTTATATTTTAAATAATAATCAAGTATTGTCTTATTAAACTTTTCTTAAATCCTTATATTATGACATTCGATATTTTTTTGTTAAATTATAATAGTTTTTTAAAGGAGGTTCCAATGTAACGGAACGTATATCGTACTCTTACATCTGTGTAGCTGGTTCTAGTCTATGCCATTCTCTACCTCCAGTGGGGGTGCCCCCACCGTTCGATTGTCTGCGGAGGCTGCCCCGCCGGTGCCATCTGATGTGCCGAGAGCACTCCAGATCTGCATAGATCGTTGCCTTCGTTTTTTCCCTATCGAAAAATCAATACTTACTGTTATATATAAATGGAAAGACACCTCTTAATGTTCTTAAGAGCTTATTTGTCTTGAACTTTTATATTTATAAAACATTTTTAACTTTGCATTACTGACTTATTACGTTATCTATATTAGTCCAGTGGGATTAGTGGTCATGTTTATAGTATTATATACAGTCAGAACTCGAAATGTAATTACAAATGTACTATTTGTGTGTAGGCTGTAAAGGATTTGAGTATATAATGTGAATGTCTCTTCTCAAAACCGTATCGAGGTTTCCGCCGCTGTCTACCTCAAAGTGAAAGAGGCTCAAACACCGAGCAATAAAGCCTTCGAATCCAGCAAAACAAATACGACGCACATTCCAATGCTAGATATCATTCGCCCCGCCCACACAGTCGGCATGACGACTGTAAGCGTTCCCATTGGTCGCCGCGAAGCCTTCTCCATTTCGAATTGGTTATTTTTTTTTCTACGATTGAAATTGGCACTGTCCGTTTGTTCTGTACGAGTGCTGTACGCATGCGTTACCAGTAGGCGTCTACGTCACGTAGACGTATCTACGTTTAGAGCTACGAATGTTTTATTGGAGTGCTTTCTCAATTCTCATTCGTATTTCGTATTCGAATGTGGATTTGTGGCTGCTATTCAACCACTGCGCATTCGTACCTAACACTATTGAACTTTTTTATTCTTCTACTACATTCACTATATGACGTATGTAACTATGGGATTTATTTTCAAATTTATTTCAAAGAAAAAAAGATAAGCCTGAAATCATATTAAAAATAATCCTCTAAAGGACCTTCCTATATTTATGTAGAACTATAAACGATTTTAATATAATAAATAGCACCTGGTGCTACCTATTTCGCACGGTATGGGATAGATAGCCCAACCGATTAATTGTATAATAAGCCACTAACATACAAGTAAACATACAAACGTACGTGTACCGAGGGCATACGGTTCAAATACGCGACGCTCGCTTGACAACTGCAATAACACACAGGCATCCATAGCAGGCTGTGTCCCGAACAATTTCATTTGCGACTGGGCGAGGATAGCGTTGTAATTACAACAACAATCGATAGAGGCGCCACCGTCTGCCGCACGTTTAATCTCGCCGGAATCAAAGGACCGTCGCCTCACACCCACCCTAAACGAGATTCACCTATCAACTAGTACCGACGAATACTCTAGTATGCAGCGTATTCATTGCTTTATTCCGAAAGATATAATGTAGAAGAGTTTATGCAAACGCGCGTTGGTTATGGTACAGTTACTTTTAATTGTTTTCAAACTCGTCGGGTAGTAAATACTTTGTCTCCAAGCCTATATCTGCAGCGGTATGCTTAGATGTCCTCGGAGCAGATAGTTGCATTTCCAGTCTATGTATAACTATTCATGGAGTTTTATTAAAGCTTAACATTGTTTGCCTCTTGTTTGAGCTTTTATACAGCCGCCAGTTGTTTCCATATTGTTTTGTAAATATTACCACGCTGTTAATTGAATTCCTGAATCATTTATTTATAATATGTATTAGAACGTTGTTACACAGTGTTCTAATAATATTCTACGCTTATAATGTGTCATGAATATTTTGAATATGCACACATACAAATATTTATAAACTAACAAACTGTTCCATTATTGTGTGGTGTTTAATGGTTATAATTTACCTACAAATTTGACAACGTTGTGGCGCAACAGTAGCGAACCTGCCTTAAGCGCTACAGGTCGCGAGTTCAATCCCGCTAGCAACTGTTTTTGTTGACCATACTGGATGTATTTGCCCATGTCCTTACGTGTTTTTCCGGATCTCCGACACAGGATATTACCATCCTAATGAGAGGCAAAGTGTGTAGTGTTTATTAATTATTTTTATCATAATTATTATAAAGTATGTATCAAAAAAATATTTTTCTTTCTTTGTAATTTATTTATGATGTGTGATGTTTTTTACTGTGCCTTAGACGGGTGGTCTCGCTCTAATCAATAGGTAAAACAACAGTCCTTATAATTAAAATATTTCAATAAATAACTTGTCAATTTAAACAGTAATAAAACCCATTTCATGATACATAATATAGTAGTAATTCGTAGATAATAGATTGTAAACTACAATCGAGCAGTATTAAGGCTTGCATGTATCGATTGTCAATAATTTGCGTTCCCGCGTTGTTGTTAGACGATGCATAGTTTCGCTAAATTATCGCTCGCTACATCGTTTTCGTATCAAGTATCAAGATCATATTTCTATAAACAAAGAATATATATACCAACTGCTATTAGTATTGGTTTATATTATAATACGTAATTGTATTTAAAAAAAAATCACCAATAATTAGCTATGGTTTGTATTTTCGTATTATTATATGTAATGATAGCTCATTCGACTTCGAAGTCTTCTTCGACTTCGTAGATTTTTCTTCTTTATGTAAATATATTTGTACCTCAAAGTCTCCGATGACGTCCTTAGCCGTGGTTCGGCTTCTCAGGAGGCACCCTAAGGACAGAATCAAATTTGAGCCCCCGTGAGGGCTGCCTCTTTATCACGGCTGAGTCTCTGTACTCGGCCCCACCGCCCGGTGACGCTGTCAAGGCCAGTAGGGCCAACAGCAATACACATTCTGGAAAAAAAAACCTCAGAGTTCAGACTATACAAAACATATTTGAATGATAACTTATGAAACGTATCTTTAATTGAACTTTAAAATAACAACAGAATAAAAACGTTAATTTTTCCGCATCATTTTTTCACCAATCTTAATTTGTATTACATATAAAAATATCTTATCATTAAAAAAATAATATAGAGGTGGAAAGATGTTGGCTTGAGACACTTTTTTAAGAAATACGTCAAGTATAGACATCAGCGATTAACAATGAAATTTTAATGACCAATAAAAGTTATTATAAATTACTATTGTTATAATTAAAACTATCGTGAGACATTATTAATTTAATGTAAAAATCTAAACGGCTCACACTCACGTATAATCGGTGTAATTAACGACTAGTTTCGGACTCATAGGGTGAGTGGGTAACGTTCGCGGTCGCGTCCCGTCTCGCACTCTCAGAGTGCCATTCACCCTGAAGAAGGACCTCCGATGAGTCCGAAACTAGTCAAATATAGACATCAGCGATTCACAATGAAATTTTAATGACCAATAAAAGTTATTATAAATTACTATTATTATAATTAAAATTCGTGAGACATTATTAACTTAATGTAAAAATCTAATCGGCTCACACTCACGTATAATCGGTGTAAGTACCGACTAGTTTCGGACTCATAGGGTGAGTGGGTAACGTTCGCGGTCGCGTCCCGTCTCGCACTCTCAGAGTGCCACTCACCCTGAAGAAGGACCTCCGATGAGTCCGAAACTAGTCGGTACTTACACCGATTATACGTGAGTGTGAGCCGTTTAGATTTTTACATTTACTATTATTATCTTCAATTGTCAAAGCAACCGGTTAAGATTCAATTATAGTATAGATTAGAAAGGGATATAAATTGCATTCTTTTTCATTAAAATTCGTGAAGTCCTAAATGTCAGATATTTTATGTATCCGGTATAATTCAGCAGCGAGGTAGCAATGTAAAAGTTGGAACGGTCTCGCATTCAGCACTATGTATAAAGGAGTGCTCCACATAACGCTATGTATTTGAATCTTTTGCACGTAGAACGTAACTGTGTGTAACTATTTATTTAAATATTTTAAGTAATTTTTTATGTTGACGACGTTATGACGCAGCAGTAACGAACCTACCTTAAGTGCTACAGATCGCGGGTCCGATTCCCGCTCGGATCAGATGTTTGTATTGACCATACAGACATGTTTTCCGGTCTAGGATTTTTGAGTTTGACCTTATCATTGTGTATGTTTCCGGACCCTGACACAGGATATACTTACATAATTATCCTTATGGGACCCGTTGAGAGTGTTTGTGTTATGACCCACCTGATGAAGCGGTTGTCGTAGCCTATGAGATCTTGCAACACCATTCATTGGTGTCACTCACTCGTTGCCAACCTCGAGATATTGGTATCTTAATTCTCACATTTTGTATTATTGGTTCTTAAAATTAGAGAGTAAAAATAATGATTTAGTTAATATTTTTTACCTAGGTGCCCTTAATAAGTAAGGGACATGAAATATAGCCAATTTATCTAATCTTTCTCACTACACATAACAGCTACAATCATTTTTGTTTCTAATAAATAGCCATAAAGATTATTCTTCAAAGCTAGTGGAAGCCAATGAGCCTTTAAGAGTGCCTCTCAGATGTAAACTCAATAATTGATAAATTTATAAAGACTAATAAACTGTTATTTTTTTTATGAGAACAATAAACTCACTCGGCCAAAAAGAGATCACAAAAAATAACTAATTTAAAAAAAAATTATATATTCTTATAGTACCCATTTAAAAATGTTTTATTTAAGCTACAATAGTAAACTTAGCTAAGGAAATAATTAAATTACAGTAAATAAAAATATATATATATATACGACGCTCGCCCATTTACGTTCTGCAAACCACGCTACTTATAGAATAGGAAGCGAGTGTAGGTAATGGCGCAAAATAGTGACGCAGTATTATTGCAGTGGGTGGTGGGACCCCCCACTCTTACCAAAGCCTCCTTCCACCCGAGAGCGACTGAAAAGTCCGCGAGAAAAATAAGATCCGCACTCCGTCCTGCTTATTCTTAGGAAAGCTTTTTGTATATTTTTGTATACTTTTTCTTTTGGTGTGCCGTCCAGGCGTTTGTGAGCGTCAGTAAATAGTACTTTTTTATGTAGGAATGAACTTAGCGACGTTACAAATATTAATTTTGGACAGCGACGTATTTATTTCATGCCTTTGCGGATTCAACTTTTTTCATTACAAAGTTTTAGTCGGATAAAAAAATAACCACATGATATTTTTTCTGTTTTATTTTTAATTTACTTCAAGTAGTATGAAATTATCAAGCAAGCAACGCAAGCGTTAATAGGTTGCGATGACTGCTTACCAACAGGCGGACCGTATGCTTGTTTGCCAACCGTCATGACATTAAAATAAAAAATTAAAAATTAAAATCGATATATGTTTTACATGTTGCCAAGTACGTGATCAATGTCTTGTATGGGGACACTATATTTTTAAATTTTATTTTATTTTTTGTCTTGGTTGTAGCGACAGACGGACGGACGGAAAACGGAGGCTTAATAATAGAAGCGTTCCGTTGGCACCCTTTGGGTACGGAACCTGAATAATCGTATATAATAATATATCTTCATCGTTTTTGATGGATAGGATATAATTTTGTAATAATCTGATCAAGGGCGTCGGAAATCTAGAACAAAAATTCTCAAAGCATAAGAGCTAATTGATAACTGTATACATAATGCTTTTTTTCTTTACTCACTTATTGTATAAGAAACATAAAGGACATGCAATATAAACATGTAATATAAACATAAAGTAGCCATAAACGGGTTATCGGTAATAAATAAATGATAAACGCTACATACTCAACGGCCCCCATTAGGATAGTAATACCCTGTGTCGGGGGTCCGGAAATATACACAATGACCAGGAAAAACACAAAGACATGGAACACATTTCAGTATTGTCAATACAAACATCTACTGCGAGCAGGAATAGAACCCGCGAGCCACGACTGTTCGCTATCGCTACGGCAAATTTACTCAATAAAAATGAATGATTTACTAAGATCTATTATTGCTTACTTATTACTCAAAGTCATCAAAGCTAGATGACTCCTAGAATAACAGTTTGAAAATATTAAATTTATTTAATTTTGTTCAACTTTTCTTAGCCCTAGAAAATATTATTGAAAAATATTTTTAAAATGCTAGTTCGTAACCAAGTCAAAACTTATAAAATACAAAGCAAAGTAATAATATACCTTCAAATAAGAAACAACTTTTTTGTTTATATATCATCTCAATATCTAATTTTTTTGTGATAATAGAAAACCATAAATATAACATCTTCAATCCTCTATCCGTACCAACGGATATTATGATATGATGTCAAATAAAGTTTAAAAACAAAGATTTACTTTCATATTTTATAATACTAGTGTGAATTTTGAAATCTTTAAATTTCACGTACACTGTATAAATTAATAATAAAAATTTTATATTTTATTTATTAAATCAACGCCCTCTAGCGAAAAACTTACCAACTTCATATACACCAAACCTTCAAGTTAAAATAACTGAATCTTTGGAGATAACATTACAGTACAATATAAAAGCTAAGAGGTAGATGGCTCTCTCAAGAAAATTCAAAATACGTTTCCTACCTTTTACCTAAAATATATCACTTTGACCAATTATCTATCCCATCTAACTATTCTAATTGTGTATTTACTAAAAAGAAAAAAACTAAATTTGGAAAATTCATATCCAAAAAAATCACAATGAGTTAAAAAAAATTATTACAATTTTTTATGATATAGTGTAGTGATAAATAGGGTTTGCATTATAAGTTCTACACATTTCTAAGCCTATGACAACTCTTATGACCTCAAACATAACCTGCCTTAATGTCTGAACCATTGGGACTTCAATAAGAGACCAATTTCAACCGGCGTACGGCGCTTAAACAATTTATTTCGGCACCCGACTCTTTTACGCCAACGGAAATGACGTAAGAGCGACAAAGAAACCATACCAATTTAAAATTTTGGTAGTAATGTCCGTAGGGCAATGCACTCGCTAACTGGTTAGGAAAGGACGAAAGTACGATTTTTGCAATTATTCGAGTTAAATTCGTTTAAACGTTTTAAAATACTGAAACATACATTTTACATTTACTTGTAAATTTAGATAACGAACGAACTATAATAAAAATAAAAAGACCTCATGAAATTTTACATGCTCGGGGATTAGCGATTTTGTAAAATCCTTATACGTTTTATAAACAGAACGTCTCTATATGCCTGTCTATACACCCAGAGCGTTAATAACTCTAGAACCGATGTTAACTGCTATATGTTACATACTTTAAGTACTGTATAAGGCGGTAGAAAAATCACGGCGCAGTGCGGGTCCACTACAAACATAATAAAATATAAAAACAAATAGTCTACGCGAGTGTAACCGTAGACAATGCTAGTTTATTCTGTAAGATTAATTTTTAATTTGCAGCATAAAAACAACCTATACTATATAACTTATAAACAAAATTTATATCCTATAAAATTATCAGTTAAAAACATAGATAAATAGAAAAAAATTGAAACTTCTACAAGATAAATACAAATCAGTGTACTCCGTCGATTTCAAAATCACTTTAAAAAACATATCGTTAAAAACAGCCTAATCTCAAATTTAAAAATTACCATAAGCATCCCGCGGTCATAAAACCTTTTTATTACACGTAAACAAAATTGTTATCTATAAATGCGAGATAAATTTAAGGTCAGCTACTTTCTCCATCTAAATTAATATGGTACAATGATACAAGTACTACCTCCGTACGTCCCGGTCCGGTCCGTGATATTGACTTTTTCTAACTTTCACTCAAAGATTTCATCATCAAATCCCTAAGGTCATTTGGGTGGTCACCTATTAAGATACAAGCTGTGGAATTTTTAAAAGTATTCCTATATACATATGTATGTATTTTACTGATTATTTCACTAATATTTCATTTTGTAAACAATTTTATGTGATAAATAAAATGATAAATTATTAACTGGAGACAAAGTACTAGTAATTACTGTTGGACAAAAGTTTCTTTCGACGCATGACAGTTTTTGTCACGACACTTTCCTTCCACATTAAAATACGAGACGAATTGGACTCAAAGCACAAAATTGGCTAGGAAATTTTATTTAAGTAGAACTACTTTACAAAACGCATATTTTAATTTTATATCTGAACTTTACAAAAGCATTTCGTAGTGAATTAGTATTATATTGGATCTGATAATAGTAGTTACTTCTTAGTAGGAAATTTACTTAATCGACTTACTTGAACGATTGACCATAGCATACAAAGTATAATTGTCATGATGTTGTTAACAAATAATAATAAAGGCTACACCCTTACATGCCCCCATTAGGACAGTGATACAGGATATATAGATATATATATATAGATAGGGAGTCCGGAAACAAACACAACAACAAGGACAAACACACCTAGACCAGAACACCTGCCTGTATGGTATAAATATTTGATCCGAGCGGGAATCGAACCCGCGCCCTATGGCGTTTAAGGCTGGTTAGCTACTGCTGCGGCAAGTCACCAAATTTTTAAAGCCCGTTAAAAATAAATTTAATATCTAAAGACCGAGTTACTTCAAATAGTAACGGAACTCTAAAACACTTGGAACACCTAACATAAGCCAGTACAAGTTTGATGCGTCACGTAAAGCAATTTAATATAAATTACTTTTATTGTTAAGGAACGAGATAATCAAACTTTGAAAGCATTTATTCACAGCGGAACTACGAATTCGATGAAAGATTTTAGTATCTTATACAAATAACATGCAATTTATAACATAAAGCTATGCCCGCGGCTTCAACCACATGAATTAAGTTTTTTAATGGTTGCCCCTTTATTGCAATAGATATAAGAGGGTCCCAATACAAAATTTCATATCCTATTTCAACCTTCTCGAGCATTTTTCGAGACGAAGGTAGCCTATGTCTTTTCCCAAGGTCTAGCCTATCTTTATATCTCATCAAAAGCAAAGAGCGCAACTCAGAGAGAGAGCTACTTTCGCATTTATAAGATTCTATAGGGAATATGGCGGATATTATTCTGATCACAATTACATTGGTTTTTAGTAAAGTGATTGCTTGATATAATATATATATATATATATATATATATATATATATATATATATATATATATATATATATATATAGAAATAAATATATATATAAATATAAATATATATATTTTTATACCGGCGTCGGGATGTGACGACCCCATCGCCCGCTGTTGGGATAACCTCTGTTACAGCAGAGATTATTCCACTAGTGCAGTCAGTCACACTGGTGGTAGGTCTTTTGTTGCAAGAGGCCGGCTAGGTAGGTACCACCGCAGTGTCAAATAATCTGCCGCCAAATAGTAGTGCTTAGGCACTACTGTGTTCCGGTTTGAAAGGCACTGTACGCTAGTGAAATTACTGGGCAGACGAGATTTAAGAACCCATATCTCGAGGTTGGCAACGCGTGAGTGGCACCTACTAATGGTGCTGCAAGCGCTCATAGGCTACGGCAACCACTTACCATCAGGTGGGCCGTATGCTTGTTTGCCAACTTTTAACATAAAAAAAAAACAACTACTGATTGGACGAAACAATACTACCACTTCGAGATATTTTGTGAAAATATTGTATTTTCCTGATCGAGCCTT
Organism: Hestina assimilis; assembly: GCA_023373885.1. Lineage (NCBI taxonomy): Eukaryota > Metazoa > Arthropoda > Insecta > Lepidoptera > Nymphalidae > Hestina > Hestina assimilis. Next base: position 6,607,523 of record CM041747.1, on the reverse strand, counting down.
TCCATTCAAGCCGTCTTTCCAAACATCAAGGCTTTGGCATCCATTAGTACGTCAGTTAGATTAATAGATCGATATACTCTAATATTTAAAGCTAATATTGTTATTACATTTTCAAAGAAATAAACGAAGATTTTTTTGCATCTTTGAGACATAAAACGTCAATGCCTGCATGCAAAAACGGAACCCTTATAGTTTCCTCATGTCCGTCTGTTCATCCCTTCGTTATTAAGATATAAGCTCCTAAAGTCATCAAATTGTGCCCCTCTCTAACTTTTGAACTATGGCATTTAAAATTATGGAAAAATTTGAGCTTGTAGAACATCAAATAAACTTTCAAACATATTTAGGTTAAAGAAGATAGCTCTATAAATTTCAGTGATATATATATATATATATATCACTGAACAACATATATATATATATATAAGTTGTTCCCATATCTTTGTTTTTCATATTACTTTCAATAAATATGTGCAATAAAATTACCAACTTATTTTTGCGGTTGATTTGTTATGATTTTCAAAGACCCTATGATTATTCATAACCAAGCTGTGGAACCTCAACTGTGCGTGGTCCACAACGGACTTGGTAATTATTTAAGCTTAAGTTCAGTATATATCGATTTTATTTACATACTACCTACTGGCTTCTCCTTTGAACGAAAGATTTTTCGCAAGCCCTATATACAGTAATATTCCCCATATATTTTTGTAAATACCCCACTATGTTTCCGTTCCCCGTGGAATTTACTCCTACAAAGATGATCATCTTTGGAATTTCATGTATATCCTGTTATAGGTACTGAATGAATGTTAATGGAACTTCGTACTAATTTTTCTTCCATGATATGTGATACATAAATCATGATCAATGTTTAAATTGAGACCACGAAACTAATAGACAGCGTCAGACAGACAATAATAAATGTAAAACATAATTTATAAAATAATATTTTGGGTTCAGCGAATTTTAAATAGCCACCAGCAATTATCTTTCCAAAATATATTGAGTAGAATGTACATACTTCAGTTACAGTTTTATTAAAGTAGTTTCTACTAAATAGTTAATTAATGGTAACATAAATTCTTATTTCTTTTTTTTTTTGGCCAACAGCAATACACATTGTATTGCTGTTGGCCCTACTGGCCTTGACAGCGTCACCGGGCGGGGGCCGAGTACAGAGACTCAGCAGTGATAAAGGGACAGCCGTCACGGGGGCTCAAATTTGATTCCGTCCTTAGGGTGCCTCCTGCGAAGCCGAACCACGGCTAAGGACGTCATCGCAGATGGGCATATTTCTTACTTTTTTCTATATCGAATGTGATATTTATTATGTTCTTTAAATCATATATATATTTAAGAAATATAAATTTAAGAAATATATAAATTTAAGAAACTAAAGTCATATTTTTTGACGACGTTGTGGCGCAGCGGTAGCGAACCTGCCTTAAACGCCACAGGTCGCGGGTTCGATTCCCACTCGGAGCATAATGTGTTTGTATTGACCATGCAAGCATATTCTCCGGTCTGGGTGTATTTGTCCTTGTCTTTGTATGTGTTTCCGGACCCCGACACATATAGGATATCACTATTCTAATGGGGGCCGTTGAGTGTCTAGCGTTTATAAAAAAAAAAAAGGTAATCAAATTTTCATGTATGTTTGGGAAAGGCTTCAATTTTTCATAATTGTTACGTAATGTAAAGGTAATATTTCCTTGTCAGGTTCTTATACATATCCTGGCTTAATACATAAATTATTTCATTTCATATTATAACAGTTTAGCGTTTTATTATATTTTGATAGGGTCATATTTTGCAGCACTTATACAACTCTTGAAATTACGTTTGCTTTGTTTTTTACAACTATGGAGACAAACAAGCGTACGGCCGGACTTAATGGTAAGCAATTGGCGCTGCCTATAGATAACTTGCAACACCAAGCGCAACATATCCGTTTATTATACAAGGGATAGGAGGAGAGGGAAAAGGAAAGGAAGGCGAGGGGGTGGCAGTTTAAAAGTCGAATAAAGCCTAAAAGTACGGAAACAGCTACTTAGGTAAAAGGTACTCTACCTGTAGAGCGGGCCTATCCCTGTACAAATCTATAAGGCTTGACCATGTCTGACACTACAACTAATTATTGAATTTATTTATATAAATCTTTCACTAAATAAATATTGCTGTTAACTGCGAAAAAAAATGTACTATTTGAAGATTAAATAAGATAAAGATACAAAAAGGTAGTTTGCCATATTTAAAGTCATAAACATTTTAAAAGGTATATGGTATAATAAAAATCCCTAAATACAAGCCCTTTCTCCTGATCTTGAGCGTTGAACTCGGACGGGGTGACATTGCGGACGACTGCAATACACAACCGCCTACGAGTTTTGATACTTGGATCTTATTTCTTTTTTTTTGATTTTCAAATTACACCGAAAAGATGTAGCCTCAAATTTCGACTGTATGTTGTTAAACTCTTACTTCAAATCGAGAATATCTAATCTTTTTCAATATAATATTCAACAGCTCAGCGGTAGAAGGGCCGACTCCGCTCCGTTAACGCGAGATTCGCGGGTTCGATCCTGCCCCACTTGGGTTATTGTCGTAGCCACTCCTAGCGCAAGCTAAGAGCTTATTTGGAGAGGCAATAGGAATATTAGTAGTACCTTTATAAAAAGTGCTCCTAATATTCTTTAAAAACAAAAAAAACAAATCCGCCAACTGCATTATAAGATATTGAAATCATCTAATTTAGGCAAACATTTAAAAAAGAATTAGAGATCTAACTAACTCATCTAACTCATCAAACAAGGAGATCCGACAAAGAACAAAAGTAACCGACATAGCCCAAAAAATCGGAATGCTGAAATGGCAGTGGGCTGGTCACCTTTGTCGTACAACCGATGGCCGTTGGAGCAGACGAGTTGTAGGATGGAGACCGCATATCGGTAAGCGTAGCGTAGGACGCCCTCCGGCCCGGTGGGCTGATGACTTTAAGAAGGTGGGTGGTGTTGGCTGGATGAGAACAACAGAGGACAGAATGTTGTGGCACACCTTGGGAGAGACCTATGTCCAGCAGTGGATAGACAAAGGTTGAAATGATGATGATGATGATGATGATCTAACTCATTGTTTTGATAACCACTTTTAGTAATAGTTTTACAAGCGATTTTAATGACCAAATTGATTTTGTTAGTACTACTATATTATATACTTTCGTATTGATAATATATTAAATATCACTCATCATCTATTGAATAACGTCTACACAAAATGATGTTTATATTGACCATACAGACATGTGTTCCGGTCTAGATGTATTTGTCCTTGTCTTTGTGATTATTTCCGAACCCCCAACACAGGATATCACTATCCTAATGGGGGCCGTTGAGTGTGAAACGTATATTTATTTATTTATTTATATTCAACTTTTGGTTACTTTTAAATTGATTTTTAATAAATTGTAAATTTTTCATCATTTAAAAAATTATAATGTTAAGTCAAATAATAAATCTGATATTAAAATTAGACATATATCTCTACTTAAAAATGTTGGCCTTTCTTAAAAAAGTCACTTAAGAATACAAGCAAATACATAAGATTTTATCCACGGTATGATCCGTGTAAAATAGAGAGTTTAAATACTTTGTATAATGATTTGCTATTATCGAAATTAGCTTGCCTCTAATCTCAAAGCAAAATTTTAAATGTTAAAAATTTGTAGTATAAAAGACTTGTATACCAAATCTATGCAGAGAGATGTTTGACATTACAAGTATTAACGTAATCAGCCTATGTTTTATTTACTATGTTATAGTCTTTATTTATATATAACTAGCGGCCCGCTCCGGCTTCGCACGGGTGTAAAATATATTATTTTGATAAATCTCTTAGGGTTCAGCCTGCGTTTGTTGTAATGTAAGCGGAAAAGAACAGTATTTTTCCACTATTTAATGGACGTTTTATACATATAAACCTTCCTCTTCAATCACTCTATCTATTAAAAAAACCGCATGAATATCCATTGCGTAGTTTTAAAGAATTAAGCATACATAAGGATATAGGGACAGAGAAAGCGACTTTGTTTTATACTATTTATATCTATAATTCTACTGTACGTGTGTATGTCACTGAACTCCTCCTAAACGGCTGGATGGATTTTTATGAACTTTTTTGTGTGTGTTCCAGTGGATTCGAGAATGGTTTAGATTCAAAATTAGATCCAGTAGGGGGCGCTGATATCAGGGCCAAGTTTTTTTTTTATCGGGGCTGGAAAACGTCTGCCGGGCCCGCTAGTATATTTATAAATATTAATTTTTTGCATTGCTTTTCCATATAAAGTTTAAGTATTTAAAAGCTCAATGTCCTACGCGCGCAAAATATGCTTGTAAAATAAAAGAAATTTTCTCTTCACATCTGAATTGAGTATAACATTCAAATTAATTTATTAATAATAGACACTTTTAAGTACATAAAGTATGTTGCTGATTTTAGAAATCAGTAGATATAATTAAAAAAATTTTGTACAAAAATGCTTTCCAAAGAATAATGTTTGAATCACCTGCTACCCTAGAAAGATCCTACTAATATAATTGTATTGACCATATAGGCATGTGTTCTGATCTGGGTGTGTTTGTCCTTGTCCTTGTCACCTTGTCTTCAGTGTATGTTTCCGGACCCCCGAAACAAGATATAACTATCTTAATGGGACCGACCGTATTTAAAATTTTGTATGATTGGATATTTGGATGCTTCTTACTCAATAACGCAAATGGCTTAATGGATTTGGATGAAATTTTGCACAGATATAGATTGTTACCTGGATACTACTTATCCCGGAAAAAATGGTATAAAAAATAATGGTATGGTAGCCGTGTGATTATCAAAAAACGTGCAACAGGACGTATTCAATTGACATTCGGTATAGATCTGTCTTAGGGAACATTATTTACTTACAAATAATTCATTTCTCTCTGTATCCAATTCTAAGGTCACTGCGGACGAAAGCACGGGCAGATGCTAGTGACTAAATAAAGAAATGGAATTTAAACATTTTAAATTTCAACTGTGTATCAAAACTGTTTGCACGCCTCGCTTAAATGTACAGTGCACTTGCATTATAGCGTATGGATGCACCGTCTTGAATTTTTTTCGCCGGTTTTTAACTTCGTCCTTGAATTTCAAGTTTAGATTACAGCCTGCACATTACCAAAACACGTTGGTTACACACAGGTGCATTACTTCATGTACACACATTACGTACATATGTATGTAGGCTTATATAATATGCGGGTGAGTCATATACTATAAATACAAAACGTTTTCGGACAGTGCGTATAAAATTTCTCCAAGTAAACATAAAACCAAAACTAATTACAACTACTCAAATTATAAAATAAATTAAATAAATAAAAAATATATTTTTAATTACTGTATGCTATTTTCTAAGAGCGTGTAAATAAAAAAACACAATTGTGCAAATAAAGATGCATCTTTCAACGTCGTCGTCTAATTGAAACCGGTCGTTTGATCAATACAAATCACATTAGGCTAGGTCAAGACTCCTAACCCAGCTGAGTAGATACGCCTCGAATAAAGGTAATAAAAAAGTTGAAGTACGTCGCGGACCCAGGGCAATGCACTTTTTCGTGGACGGTCAAAGAAGAACGAATGCGCCTGGTCCTACCCAACATTTGTGAGCAGCATGATAATTTCATCAATTCCTTTCAAACAATTATATGACATAAGCCGCTTCAAATAAAAAATAAGTTTCTTGTGCATTGAGTAAGTACTTACTGTCTTTCGAAATCATTAAGGTTTTAATCCAAAAAATGCTCTCGCCATGATGGAAAAAGCACCTTGTAATGAATGCAATTGATATTAATTTCAAATGATATAACCGAAAATTGCCAACTACATGCGAACCATCTGTGATCGAAGCATCAAACGAAAATAACGTCTAATTCCAACGTTATAAGGTTAGTAATTTGAAAGAGTATTAGTTAAAAAAAAATATAATGCATACGCAATGGAATGCAAACGTGAGGTGGGTACATGCGAATCAGTTTAACTAAGGTCATGATGCAGAGGTGCATTTGCAAATATAGTTTTTGATCATCACTTGAATTGTATTTTCAACATATAAAATTAAAGACAAAATTAATTCAGTATATAGACCGGCGAGATGTGAGTAAATTTTTATACTATCATTTAAAATTTTTATTAAATAAAAATTAAGATTAATAATATTCATAATTAATTAATTGATACAGTATAAATGGGCCACCTCGACCTGGGAAGTATTAGCCTATCACAAAAAATAGTAAAGGCAGTAGGTAATGTTGCGTTTCTGTTCCCTTCCTTTTTTCCTTTCTCATTCCTTCCCTCCTAAAGTCCTCCTCCTCCTTGGGTTGGCAATGCGCAAGTGATATTTCAAGCATCACAAGCGTTCATAGGTTGCGGTGACTGCTTAACATCAGGCGGACCGTATGCTTGTTTGCCAAACGTCAGGAAAAAAAATAATAATTATATAATTACAAGCCACTTATTAATTTCGGCATGATAAAACTCGATGTTTCGAGTACCTTAGTAAAAAATTTTATGACTTTTAGTTAACAAAGGATTATAACGGAGAGGCACGACTAACACGTTATTTAAACATACTTTTTTTTGTTTTTTGTTTCTTTTTTTTGTTTTTTATTCTGGCCCTAATTTTAATTTTAAAGTGGCTAACAAACTTATGGCCTATCTAATAAAAAGCAGCTTCCTTTCATTTCGTGTTCTTTAATTTAATTTTCTAGAGTTATTAAAAATTTTATTTTATTTTACTTTTTAATATGATGAAACAAACATACGTAATATATTTTTCGCATCCATGTCTGTTTTGTCTTTAGTTTTTTCAAAGACAACCGTACTTAACAAATTCCAGTCGTACGTCGAAGATGACACACACAATTTTTAAATATATTTATTTATGTATATAAAGACAACCGTATTTAACATTCAAATTCAAATTCAAATTCTTTATTGGCAAAATACAAACAATTTACAATATTTAGAGTACCTGGTTCCTGAACTAGATGAACTGTATCTCAGGAACCAGAGGAGGAAACTCTCATTGAGGAGTAAACTCCAGTCGTACGTCGAAGATGACACACACAATTTTTAAATATATTTATTTATTATGTACTATATCAATAATTATTAAACGTAAACAACTTAAATACATCGTGGACTAAAAATCGAAATCTTAAAATAAGTTCCATGATAAACAACGATAACCGAATTTTACAGCCCCCTAATTAGACCTTAGATACGTACTTTAGTCTTAAGTCATAAACTGAACAATCAAATTTCTTTAACAGCTTTACATTTACATCAACGCTTAAAAAGTAAAAAACATTATTACAAATATATTGTTCAACACAAAACAAGTAGTATTCAATTTGAAGACGTTGTGGCGCAGCGGTAGCAAACCTCCCTTAAGTGCCACAGGTCGCGGGTTCGATTCCTGCTCGGAGCGTATGTTTGTATTGAACATACAGGCATGTTTTCCGGTCTGGATGTATTTGACCTTGTCATTTTGTATGTTTCTGGACCCCCGACACAGGATATAACTAGATTAAAAGTTACTAATTAGATTAAAAGTTATAGGAGGGTATTTTTAAGAGCAGGGAAGTTCTACCCTCCTACAAAATATACAACCATCTAAAGTCTAAGACAGGTACACAAATAATACAATACAGCGCAGCTCCCAGTGTTCAAGACAAGTCACAATAAAATCTATAGATTTTATGGGACTGCCGCAGAATCATACGACATTCAACAGAAAAATAATAATCATTAAAATCATCAATAATTTGGCTTAGAATTCGTTTAAAAATTTCTTGGTTTAGATTTGGTGCAGTTTCTCAAACCGTTTTCAATGTACGAATACATTCAGTAATAATAGAGTCTCGTGCTATTATCGGAATGAATAAGACGATTTGATCGGGAAAATACTCCTCGCAGAATATCAATGTGAAGCATAATTGTATCAGTAAACCAGTCTTCTGATCTCAGGTGACAAATCACAGAAATGCGTTTTGTGTTTTTAGTTATCAATGGCCGACCGTCTACTCGCACGATCGTAGATCTGACTGAAATTTAAAGCAACTTGTATTATGATATTTCTATTACCATAACCTTATTGACGTAGATAGTTATATAAGGATAAGTTATTTAAAGAATCAATTATTGGTAAATATATAAGATGAGGTGACTTAACTGAACATAGAAAAAAAATATGTTTGTGTAGTTGAGATCAAGGCCGATGATTTATATCACGATACAAAAGAATCGACTAAGAAGAGGTTATCGGTCAGACAAAGGTCTATTTTCGGACAAATGTGAATTACGCTAGTTTCATTGTCACATAATATTGATGCGCGTACAGGAAAATGCACAATACAATAGAAAGGCTATTTTAAAACTATTACGACAGGCTTAGAATGGAGTTTTTTATTCGTACTCTACGCTTATCTCCTTAAAGATTCTTCATATTTAAATTCCTAACTATTGTTACGTTTTGAATATCTGAGTCCCAACATTTTCTTATATAATTGTATATTATAATAAAACAAAATAATAAATAAATGTTTATGTATTTTTGTAATAAAATCATATAAAGCTAATTCTTCTCCTTAACATTATTCCCGGTATTAATTTTAACCAAGCACTACTTTTTGCTGTGATCCCGATTTGACAGCTTACTAAACTATAGTTTTTACACAGAGCGATTGCCATCTGACCTCTACAAGGGTAAGGGAAAACAGTAGCTCATTGAAAAAAGCAAATTACCTATCAAGAGCTTACGATTATTATCAGATGTTATGTGACAACGACTGAGACTGACAGCTTAACGTGCTCTCGGAGGCATGGCGGTTTGACCCACGATGACAAATTTGTAAGATCAATACAAGCATCTGCCCTGAGCGCCGAGTCAAACTCGCTACAATGTGTTAACATGGTGTATAACAATTCCTCCTCTTTCCCAAAAACCTGCATAGTATATGTTTTTCTCATGTCTCTAAATTAAATCAATTACCATAAATAATCATTTTATTAATGTGAAAGTAGCACCACAAGTGTATTTATTACCTTGTTAAAAATAAACATTTGAAATGCTGATCTTAATAAACAGATACTTTGAACCTTAAAAATGTATATAGGATACTTTTGATCGCCAGAAAAAGCATAAAAGGAAAACAAAATGTAGTAAAGAATATCGTATATTCGTATTTTTATTTCGTATTTTGTGAGAATATACTCAAACTCGAGAGATTATAAAATAATAATTCCTGTCTAATTTTCCAATTATCTTTCAATCCGATCTTTAAAAAAATATCCTTCTATTATTAACAATCACATAATAATGCGGATATTAATAATATTAATTACATTATGTCGACCTGAAAACTGCAGTATTTGAAAACTTTGTACGTCTGTCAAGTTATTGACCGCTCCGCTTAGAACCCCTTAAATAGATTTTGAAAGTTGAAAAATTATTATCAAGAGATACCAAAATTTTATATCTTCTCTACCTCTCTTTTTTATTTCTCTATCTAGAGCTATATAAAGTCATAACTATATGAGGTTATAGAGTTCTTACAATTTATATTTCAAGAAGTTACAATAGTATGATACATACTCGCATATTTAAATTGACTGGTATATTTAAGTTACTGGTAGGCTTTTTATTCCAAGACGACGGCTTGGTAAGTACCACCGCAGTGTCAGATATTCTACCGCAAAGCAGTTGTGTATTTTGCATTACTGTGTTTCTATTTATAGAAGACTGTTGTTAGTGAAATTACTGGGCAAAGAAGAACCAGTGTCTTGAGGTCGTTTGAGCGACATCTACAAATGAATGGTGTAGCGAGCGCTCATAGGCCGTCATGCATGGACAATTAGGTGGGCCGTATGCTTGCTTTGCAACTTATTCGCATAAAAAAATCATTTCGTGTTTTTTATTTCAATAACATTTTGATTATACTTCGGTAAGAGTTTCTCAATAAATATATATTTTTTTTAATTATAATAAAATAGTAGTCTTTGTCTAAAGTAATAATTTTCTTACGAAACATTTCAATTTCAAGTGACGTAAGTTACATCATAATTTCAAAGTCCGGGAAGCGCATGGTGACGTCACTCCATACGCTAGTTTATTGTTTGCTGCCAAATTGTTTTTTTTGGTAAGCAGAAAACTTGAAAAACGCTTTGAGAAATATTAGTACTTTAATTTTCAATTCTTTAAATTAAAATATTTTTCATTGTATTTAAATTAAAATGTATTTCAAACAAAATTCCGTGTCGGGTGTTTGTAAATTGTTATACTACATGGAAACTTGATTCAAAATATCTTATATCTTTACGAATCTCCTTCAGATTATCCAACGCCATAAAAAATATATTCTATTCTATTCTAAATTGAAAATAAAACGTTACATTGTCGGTAAAAATATTTACTCGTCATGGCAAACTATTTATTTTAATTAGTGACGTCATGTCAATAAATCAGCATGAAGTCCAAAATTATTATTTCTGTTTATTTTAGTTTTTAATTTCTGATATAGGGATCATTTTTTCTGTTAATCTAAAGATCTTCCGTGCCAGTTCATATTATCATGAGTCAGATCTGATACTGCTCTCTACTGCTCTTGCTAGAAATTTAATGTCATTTCTACTATTTTAGTTTTAATTATTTTTTAATATATAAAAATATTAGAGCATTTATTAATTATTTAATTAATTATTTATTTAACAATAAATAATTGAGTTACATTTATTACATGATATTACTGACAGTTTGTTAAAACCCTGTTCAAAATCTGTAGAAAAACATTAGTCAGCTCTAACCTGTTACCTTGGCAGGGAATAACACTAGTTTACGCCAAATTGTGTAAGCTTCGTTTCTAATTAGGCAACGGAGCGTTAGTGTTCAAAAGATTTTACACCGTCATCAATATTTTTCGCCCACAGAATCCGGATTGCAATTCAGCGAGAAAATGCAGTTAGCATTCTTGCCACCACTTCCCGTGGACATGATTTGTACTGTTGTAATTATTTATCAATAAAGTTATTATTGAATTTGAAATGGGTTGTAAATGCATATAGTGTAGGGTTGATCGCAGTTGAATATTGTACATTATATTAAATGAACAATAAACGATACGCACTCAACGGACCTCATTAAAATAGTAATATCCTGTATTGTGGGTCCAGAAAGCACACAAATACCAATACCCAGACCAAAGTCTGTCCGGCCAATCCAAACATATGGCTCGAGAGGGAATAACGCTTAAGGTAGGTTAGCTGTCGCTGCGCCACAACGATCGTCAATAGCCTTCTCCTTCTTCTTATGGAGTTGCTGGTGGCGAACCTACTGTCGATGAAATGGACAACTGGATACGATGAAATAAAATGTTTAATATTAGAATAGTGATCAGCGATAAGCGTTCATCGAATTTTATGACAGCTTTCATCGTCAGGCATATTACATGAATACTGCTGACCCTTTAAACGTTTTAAGTATGTTAAATTTTTCTCTTGACTCCTCGGAAAGTCCAACAAACAGTTGCACAACCAAACCGTAACACTTGTAAATGTAAGGTGGACAACTCCACATGTATAAAGTTCTAAAGCGATACATGAAGAAATGTATAGAACTCTCTACATAGGAGAAAAGTGTAGCTAAGAGTGCAGTAGAGAGTCACTTTAGTCAAATCTGTAATCCATGACTTTGAGGCCAAGTCAACTTTTCTCAAAAAAAATTAGAAGCCTGACCACCGGTAGCAATCAAGTATAACAATGATTCGTGATCACAGCATACATATCGTTTTGTCTTTAGCCATTCCGTCGTTTTTACGGTCCGATTTTCATTTCATAACTTTGAAGGTAGGTAGTAGGTTGTGGTAGGCCTATTATCACTCAGGCGGACCCTATCCGTAGACTGAGACCTGGAGGCAGGAGGCGCCGTTTTGCGCGCCTGGTTCCTCCACCCTAGAGGGCTACGTTGGAGGGACGCTTCTAGTCCCTTCGCACGCCATCAGGTCGGGAAAGGGTGCCCTGCGATACCCGGGGTACCCTTTCGGCGACGGTGGCCGCATAGTCGGGTTTTTCCGCCGGGGCGTCATGGTAGTTTGCGTAAGCGACCCCATGACGTGACATTATGGCGATGAGGGTTCCGCAGAGTTTTAGTGGGTATTACCGCCTGCTTAACAGGCGGTCGAGTCCCACACTACCACTCACTAGTGTACTCCTCGGAGTACACTACGTTGAGTGGTGTGCGTAAAAGCATTTCTCTGCGAAAACAAAAAAAAGGCCTATTATCACTTATGGTTTTATTTTTTTATTGTTTTTTTTTAGTTTCATGACGGTTGGCAAACACCATACGATCCTGCTGGTAAGCAGTCACCACAACCTATGATCGCTTGCGATACTACTTTATTGATATTTATATTATATTTAATTATATTAAAAGGAGGGAAGTGAAGAGAAAAACGAAGAGAACATCAACAATTATCGACAGTACTTAAAAGCTTTTCATCTCTGATAGTTACTTCAGAATCTTTGAATTGTTGTCATTTTCAATGCTTCCAATCTAGACTGGACTAATGTGAGATAATAATAAACAATATTATAACAAAAACCCTACCTAACTCCTTACCTCCTTTTATCTCGGAAAGATGTTCGGGTCATGAAAAAGGCATGCTACAGCCTGCAGGACGTGTTTAATTGAAATTCGGTAAAGATCTGTCATAGAATAAATTATGGTTCATGGTCTTATGGAACATTATTTACTTATAAATTATTCATTTCTTCTTGGAGCCTATTCTGGTATTCAACTTGTAATAGTTTTTTGTAAACCTCTATCTATTATTGAAAAAAAAATTCTAAATGATATTTATTCCAGTGGTTATGTAAAATAGTACTTACAGTGTTTAATCTTTAGCCGTCTAAAAAAATGATCTCTTATGATCTTATCATCTGTTATGGTTTTTGTCAATGGGATAACGTCAGCTTTCATTTAAAGCATTAGTCATACTACCTAGTCCTAACAAACAGAGACGAATTATTTATTATTCGCTAGTTACGGAATATTCATTTTTTTTGTAAATTTGACTTGGTCAAATTTGTGCCAAATCGTGTATAATGAAAACACACATAGATATTCCCCAAAAATACCAATTATTCATGATCGATTATTGATTATTGATTTTTGCCATTTCTGTTATTAAATATAAAACCACGTCTGTGGTTTTATCCGTATTAATTTTGAATCAAACTAGGCTAAGGATAGCCATAAGCTTTTTCGATTGCATCTAAGTACGCTAACATTATGAACAACTTATTGTAACCAACAATGCTTTTAATCCTTTTACTAGATAACACAATAAATTGCACAGCACTATAACTAGGTACTACGTCGGATTTCAACGATTCGTCCTTTTATATGCGGCACGACAATAATTTTCTGCATGGTGAAATATTAAAGTAACCATCAATGTGACGCTTCGTTAGAGTGATATCTTTTCAAATAATGTCTTCTAATTCAACGTATTAAATATGCCATGCGCCAACAAATATATAGAAAAAAATTATTTAATTAAAAAATCACGTTACGACCATGAGGCAATATATTGTTAGTCTTCTGATTTTTAGACATGTACAAAATATTTCGTTATCATGTTACATTGCCAAAAATCTTAACATAAGTGTAATTATATTTTAATAAATATTTAGTTTTTTGTCATTTTAACGTTTAAAAAATCCAATTGTTTTAGAAAAGAATTCAGAAAATAATAATCTAAAAGGGTTTATTTATCTGCATTTACTAAAATATAATTATCAGTCAAGTACGTTGTGGACCACGCACAGTCGAAATTAAAGGGTTCCGCAGCTTTATAACGAAGAATGTTAAAATTTTTAAAAATAATAACGTTTTAAAATCGACCGCAAAATTAAATTGGTAATTTGAAAAACAAAGGTATTAGAACATAGAATAATATATAACATACTAAATTATAACTAAATTATTTCTAAAATTTGTAAACCTAACTTCTTCAAACCAAATGTTGTTAAAAGTTCATTTGATGTTCTACAACCTCAAATTTTTCTAGAATTTTAAATCTCATAGTTCAAAAGTTAGAGGGAGGACACAATTTTTATGACTTTAGGAGCTTATATCTCAACAACTACTGACTTAATGAAAAAGGGCAAAATGAAACCTCCTTATCATTTTGAAAGACCTATACAAAGATATCTCACACGTTACCATACGTTGAAAGATTTTTTTTTAACGCTCAGTTACATGTATGGACTGCTACCCTTAATTTTTATATATTTTAGGATTTCATTTCAAAACGTGGTTCGGTTCATAGACCTATTTAGTAAATTTCGTAAAGATAGAGCCAACAGCCTCTTAGTAAAATGCCTGTGACATACGGACGGACGGACAGACGGACATGACGAAGCTATAAGGGTTCCGTTGTTGCCGTTTGGCTAAAGAACCCTAATAACATACGACATGTTATATTTTATTTTATCTCTCATACAAGTCTCAGACTTTTGCCGCCGAGAATTTTACGAAAAAATCCGTTCTATATACATGGGTGTAAAGAGGTAGGTAGGCAGCAGGTGGACTTTGCTAAGTACAGATAAATGCAATAATATAACGCATTTTGAACTATTAAACTAATAGCTATTGAAGATAATAGACATATACCCCCCAAAATTAAGATTATGGCCTACCCTAGGCCAAATGCTGGCTACGCCCATGTCTACGCATATTTATTATTGTACCTTATACATAGACTTACTATATACATATAATGGACAGGCTCTTCCATACCAACTTAGACCATGGCAACTGAAATTTTGTATGTTTGTAAGAGCCTGTCCATAGTATATACTTATATAGTAACTAATTATATGGTTCTATACTTATAAAACGTGAAATATCATTTTTTTTTAAATTTTATGACTTTTCCTGTAAAATAAAAACAAATAAATCAATAACTTAATTGTCTATAGATTTTTCATCATAGCTTAACAAAACCCACACATTTATAAGTTTGTTTTCGTAAAAAGGCTTATTAGCTTTCATTGATAAAAATATGTCAGTATCGAATTTACTTAAAATATTTTTAGTACGGAATGAGAACGTTATACATTTTAATACTCTTATATACACAATATGTATATTACATAGAAAGAGACAAAAAAATAGTAATATCGACAATAATTTAGAGAGTTTATAATTTATATTATTTAATGTAGTTCAAATTTCATTTTCAGGTTTCGACGGTGAGTCTTCAACAAGACCTGATATTTTCCTCGTCCATCTTTGCCACAGTAGCTCCAAGATGTCGTGCATCGGTGGCACATATAAATACATACGAACCACGCTCCTAACGAGACTGCCCGCCGAAACCGCGCCGAACACAGCGACCTAACGCACGCGTTCCCGCTTAAAAATAACCCTAATTTTTTTCGATAATAAATAAAAGAAAATGAATAATGCTGAATTATATCAGAAAAGCAACACTTTACAGAAAAGAGATGCCTTGCAATGTTTAGAGGAATATGCGAAAAAAATTAAATGGAAAAACGACGGGGATACAGTCATAGACATAGGTTGCGGGGATGGAAGTGTAACTACAAGTGTACTGAAAAAATTTATACCTAATAACTGCAAGAAGCTGTTAGGCTGTGACATCAGTGAGAAAATGGTCCAGTTTGCTAATGACCACCACGCGAATGATCACATCAGCTTCACAGTGCTGGACATAGAGGGTGACCTGCCGAACGAGCTTCGAGAAAATTTTGATCACGCATTTTCATTCTATGCTCTTCATTGGATAAAACATCAAGAGTAAGTGTATTCTGAATAATTTTAATTTTTAATTAAAAAAATATTCTTTATATAATACAGAAAAATATAGATAAATTAGAATTATAATTAAATTATTATTACTATAACTAATCTGCTTTATACTTTTTTAAGAATTGCGAAAAATTTTAAAAAATTCTTTCATTGAATTTTCTTACCTACCTCTTACGGGATAAACACTTTGAATTAAGCACGTGTTTTGTATGTCCTTCAAATACGGAGATAGGTAAATGTTGAGTGAATCCATTTGGCTACGTTCGTAACGCATCCAAAAAAGTTAAATATCTGCTCAAAAGCCTCCTATATGATTATGAGTTTTTAAAAAAATATTAATTATCAAATTTATATTATTAATTATTACATTAATTAAAGTTTTTTAAATTTATTGCAAGTAATATTTTTTTTTTGCGGCTTCTTTATTTTAAAATAACATGATAATAATTGTTTGAATATTTATTAAGACAACTGTTTAGGCAAATCTATAGACACAGGTGGTTATTTTTATGAATAAATCATTTACAAATATTTTTAATCTTATTATTTAAAAATGACGCGATTTATATTAAATAATCTTTAATAATTTTTAGGACAGCATTTTTAAATATCTACGATCTGTTAGCAAAAGGAGGCGATTGTCTTTTATTATTCCTGGGTCACATGCCGGTGTTCGACGTGTATCGCATCCTGGCTCGGACTGCGAGATGGAGCTTCTGGCTGAAGGATGTCGACCGATTCGTTTCACCATACCATGACAGCCAGGTAAAAATCAAACAACAATAAAATGAATTTAAATTAATTTTACTAGCATGTTCAAAAATGTACTAAAGATCTAAAAATAGCATAAAAAATATTTTTGTGTTTTTACTTTTCCAAAAAAATCAACAAAACTTTTATTAGTTAATTAATTATCTATCTAGTTTCTTCTCAATACATATCGATCTATTTTATGAAGAATCATAGCCTATCGTAAACGCCATAAAACTCAAAATTGTATTTTAAAGTAACCTCTATCAGATCACTGAATTTGTGACTGCGTAGTAATGAATGAATCAATAATATAATAATCAATGAGTACTAACGAAATAAAATTTCATGGAAAAATCACGACTATCATAAATGCTTTAAAATCAGTTGAAACCTTCTTCTGTATAAGATGTTATTTGTCGGTAACGATATTGTATCCTGAAAATGCTAAATAAATAATCCAAGAAATCATTGAAATTGAAGGTTACAGTTTTGTCGACACTCGATAATAATAACTTTTTCATATAAAACGGATAGAACCAAAGTGTTTTTCGAGCGTGTGTATGTATGTATGTATGTATGTATGTATGTCTATTTCTTTGTGACGCTCTAAATCCTAGACCCTTTGACCCTTTTCAACATATGAGGTGTCATTAGATTCGTCTCAGTTGTGAGAGTAACATAGGATACTTTATTTCAATATGGTGACCGTGGGAAAAAGAAGTATTCTCTAATAAATACTGCAATTCTTATAGCGCCACAATCAGATGTTGGTTCCTCGTAGAACTTGACAAAATAAGACGAAAAATCAAACAAAAAACGATATTTTACTTGGTTCGAGTTAGATGTTTAAAGTCTTTAATGCAGTCGGGATTTTTGTTTTTCTAAATATGTATCACTGTTTGGCCCTACTGGCATTGTCAGCGTGGTGCTCAAAGACCTAATTTCAAGTACCTCTATAGTCCGGTTCTCTAGCTTAAAATTATGGTATTTCTAAAAATATAAATAAATACGTTAGTGGGCTTGAATTCATAATGCCATCTAATTCAACCACGCAGTGGAAATCAACCGTAAAAGGATGTATTTAGAATTAAAGAAAAAAAAATTACCATATATATTCTTTATAGCAATTTTATTGGATAGGTCTTTTGATGTTCTACTAACTCAAATTTTTCCAGAATTTTAAATCCCATAATTCAAAAGCTAAGACACAATATTTACGACTTTAGGAGCTAATGTCTAATCAAAACAGTCAAAATCAAACCTCATCATTTTTAAAAACCTATTCGCTGATATTTTTTTTCAACCGTCAGTTACATGTATGGACTGCTTGCTACCCTTGATTTTTATTTATTTTATTATTTCACTGCAAATTTCTGTAGCGGTTCATAGAATATATCTGTAGACGTACAAACAGCGGGACCCTAAAAAGTAGTATAGTTTAAAATAAACAATTGAAAAAGTTATGCACACATAAATATTTTAATACATAAGGTCTAGGTTTTTTAAAAAGATGAAAAATTATAGGCGAGATGAAAATTATGTTGACTCCAAGAAGTTCATGCCTATTGTTACTTATTCTTTTTATTTAATAATGAAAAAGTGTGGAAGCCGTGACGTTACGAAGGCTTTAAACTGATCGATAATCTAAATAGTGTCTTTATACTACTGGGGGCTTACCATTAACTTTTAATAACAATTTTTTTTTCGATCCAATTATATTTTGTCAGTAAAACGATTCAGATTTTATATGAGCATGACGTATAAATATATATTTCATGGTACTAAATAGCGATGTAACTCAGTTTACGTCGTCATTTGAATCGTAATAAAAGTTAATAGTAAGCCCCCTGAACAAAAAGTTTCTACATGTCGATTATATATATTTTTTATATTTTTACATATTATGTATGAACAGTATTATTAAAAGATAAACCTTGTTATTTAAGGATCCTGAAAAGGAAATTAAACGAATGATGACGACAATTGGATTCACGGGCGTGGAAGTTAAATGTATAGAAAAGTCATTTATTTACACAAGCTTGGAAGCGGTTAAAAGTAAGTCATTACAATATAATTATTATCATTCAAAATAATCATAAATTACTTTTTTGGCAGACTGCTAAGCCTTAATATTTCCATCGTAGAAGGGCCGACTCTGTTAACGCGAGAGTTACGGATTCGATCCTGACCCTCTTAGGCTCTTGTATCCACTCCTAGCGCAAGTTACGAGCTTATTCGGAGTGGCAATAAGGATATTAGTAATGACTTGAAAAAGCATTGCTAATATTCTTTAAAAATAAAAACCCTCAGAAATGACTAACAGCCATTTTGTAGAACATATTTACTTCAACTGTTTCATAACATTAAATACTCCATAAATAACCAGAAACCATTACATACATATATTTTATCAAGCTTATTTTTCATCCGAATGCCATCCTTCGGCTTAATTCCTCTTACGTTCATCTTTGTCTTTTTGGCCAATAACATTTTCGTCCAAACGGCCAATATGATGAACTAATCGCTTTAGTTTTTATTTAAATAATAAAACCTTACATTAACTGAAAACTTCTATTAACGAACGATGGGCAAGTCAAATTTATCAGGCTTATTTCTGTAATTTCGTGTTTGTATAGTAGGTAATATAAAATATATGTGCTCGACCGAAGACCGGTAAGCGTAGTGTAGGACGCCCTCCGGTCCGATATGCTGATGATATTTAGAAGGTAGGTGGCTGGATGAGAACATCAGAGGCCAGAATATTGTGACTCACCTTGGGAGAAACCTATGCCCCACCTGATGATATGCAGTTGCCGTTGCCTGTAAGCGCTTGCAACACACTCTCATTCGACACTCTTATTATTTAATAATTAAGTCTCCTTTGTCCGTTAATTTCACTAGCAACAAACTGTCATCTACAAGCTCTTTTTTAAACCAGAACACAGTAACGCCAGGGACACTGCGATGGAAACTACCGCCGGCCTCTTACAATAAAAGATCTGCAACCAAAGAAGAATCAAATTTGAGGCCCCGGCAGTCGCTTTTTCACGAGTACTCGGCTCTCCCACCCGGTGACGCTGTCAAGGCCAGTAAGGCCATCAGCAATACACATAAAAAAGATTATTTACAATTTTGCTAAACAATCTGTTTTGAATGTAACTAAATTTTTTGTAGAAGCAGTAACGGCAGTTAGTCCTTTCAAAATACCAAAGGAGTTGCAGGAAGACTTCCTCGAAGACTACGTCAAGATCGTCCGGGACATGCATCTGATTGACCATGACAATAACAACATAGACGGTCCAGTCACGGTTAGAACGAACTACCACCTTATCATAGCATATGGAAAGAAATAACTTTTTTATTGTATTATCTCACCTGGCAGTACAGAGTAGATTTAAAAATAATATATAAGATTAAAAAAACTGTATTAATTAAATAATAAATTCATAAATATTGGAATCATACACTTACTTTTTACAAGCTTGCAACAAAATCAAATAAACTAACTTCGTTTCGTTGCGTTAATATTGAATATTCAGAGATTTTGTCTGAAGAGCCTGACTATAATATTTATTTTTTATTTCATGACGGTTGGCAAGCAAGCATACGGACGGATGATGGTAAACAGTTACGCAACCTATGAACGCTTGTGATATTATTATATTATTGATATTTGAAATATCACTTGCGCATTGCCAACCCAAGGGCTAGCAGGGAAGGAATGAGAAGGGAAAAAAGGAAGGGAACAGAAACGCAACGGTAACTACTGACACTATTATTTTGCGCTGATTTTCTTTGGTACTACTTCTACTACTACTAATACTAGTTCTAAATTATTTAATAAAAAATTTAAACGATATTATAAAGTTTTACTCACGTTTCGCAGTTATATGCATTTAATTAATTCGGTCGTTATTTTTTTATGTTGAAAATACAATTTTTTAAGTGATGTTATATTTGCAAATGCATCTGTGGAGAAGGGAAAAAGGAAGGAAATAGAAGGGTGGGAGATTTAGCCTCTGGTGCTCTCACTCGTCTCACGAAACGCAACAGTACCTAATGATACTGTTACTTTACGACAATATTCAGGCAGTGGGTAGCACTTCCTCGGTCGCGCCGGCCCATTTGTGCTGGGAGAATATAGTAAGTCTATGGTTACAATAGTTTAAAAGAACAGTACAAATATCTTCTGTATAATTTATAAATTTAGTCCTATGTTTTGGCATAAGTAATGCAGCATTTAATTATTATTTACTTAAATTATATAACTTAAGTAATTTACTATTTAATAATACGTGTAGTTATAGGTAAAGAATAAAACGGCTATGAAGTTTTTAAAAATAGAATATAATGATAATATGATATTTCTTATCCGGATATTGATATTTTAAAATCTTTTGTCATTTTATTGATGTGGATTTTTGTTTTTACACACAAAATACACAGTTTCACTGTATCGCCTGTCGGATAGAAACCGAATCCTATATTATGTTTAATCATTAGCAATACCAGATGCAATACAGTTTGCCATCTGAGATGAGGGGAGAAGGTATTGCGATTATATGATTGGGGTATTGAGAAGTAAGAGGAAAATAGAAGAAGAGAATGGGAGTTTGGCTCTGCGGTGATCAATCTTATCGAAAGCAACAGGCTGTATACTATAAATTGACGTAATACTTCCTTGCAAGAAGAGCATCTATACACAGGTAGTGGATATATTGATATTGAAGTAAATGAAAAATAAATTCAATTAAAATCCAAATATTATTTTTTAATTTTCGGATTGAATCTGACTATAAGTAACATTCCTTACAACATAACATAAAAATAAATGAGTAAAGTTTTTTTAATGAATAATATATTGCATATTATAAATGTTATAATTTAGCTTTATAAAACTCGTTCATGTTATTCAATTTGTGTTTCTTTTTTAAAATTTTATTGATGTTTACTTTTTATTTTGTAATTTCTTGTAATTCTAAAAGTGTTTTAATTATACGAATAAATGATGTTCAAATATACCTGTGACTTTAACTAAATATTATCATGATTTGCTTGAAATACTATATAATAAATATAATTTTTATTTAGGTTGTGAAAGGCAATTAATAAATACAACCATCAACTCAAAAACTGTGCATCAACCCATCAAACACCAGCTCCCAAAATCTACTTAGTTCTTGATTAAAGCGAATACAATGAGTTGAAAAATTAATATTATCTGTCTCCTTAGTGGGAGACGTGAAGGTTTAATATGAAATTCTTTATTTATTGGACTGAGAGAGTGCGTAAGGGTAATGTTGGTTGTCTCAAAATTATATGTAAAATTATATGTCAAGAATGTGGATACTAAATGTCTTTTTTGCATACTAGCGTCTAACTGTAGTTGACTTTAGTATTGGGTCCAGAGTAAATAATATACCATTAAACACACCTATACCAAATTTCAATACGATACACCAGTAGTTCATTTTTTGATCCCATAGGAACCTTTTATTTTACTTACACGTTTATTATTAATAAGCGGGAAAAATATTAAGGTTACCTTTAACGATGGAATAAGTAACAATTTAATCTATGCACTTGCATGTTGCCGAAATTATAGGACAGACGAGGTGAGAATTCGAGATTTCAATGCTCACACTTATCGAACAAAAAACCCGTGGGAATTAGGGATGGGCAGGTGAATAATATCGATGATCGATAATCGGTGGTTTTGGGACAAGTGTTTTCTTAGACTTTTTTCAAAAGCAAAGCCTTTGGTGACGTTTTTTACAAAAAGTAAAGACGTAATTTTTCCGAGGGTTTTTATTTGTCGCTACAAAAGTATATCGAATTCGATACTAAACAAAAATACCGATTTTTGATTCAGGGGGGATAAAATATCGATGGTATGTATCGATTACTTTACTATAAAAAATCCTAATGAATTAGATAAATAGACTAATTGAAATATTTTTTGAGAGTTCATCGTCATTTACGTTTATTGATTTAAAAAATTCAAGAATGGTCCAGTTAAATCTATAAAAAAAATATAGCTGTTTATTAAAAGAAAAACAATAATTACAAACAAACTGTTACGCTAATCTTAACAAAGATTTTTATACTTGAATTTGCTCGCCTTTTGTTGAAGGCGCCTCAATTTATTTATTTACAGTTCCTGACTCTACATCAATTTCACTAGGATTTTACTAATTTATAAAAAAACATTTACCTTTCAAAAATCAGTGATGTGATGGTTTATAAATAAAAGGATAAAAAGAAACAAAATTTAAAAAGAAACACCATCATCAAGGATAGCAAAACTACTTGTTTTTTACAACAAAAGACGGTGCCTTATGTGCCAATGTTTTATTTACTTTTATTTTTATTAGTTTTAGTTTTATTTTTTTATTAGTTAATATTTGTATATAACATATATACAAATATTAAATATTATATACAAATGTTAATAAAATCAGTTTTTCAGACGATCAATTCTCCTTTCCCCTTAGTTTTCTTCACAATTCTAGTCACATGTAGCACACACATAATGTTCCCTTGCTTTGAATTAACGGTAGTTTTTAACATGTAGTCGCCATAAAAGAAGGACGTACCCAGAAATACATTGGAAATCTGATTAAAATTCAGGGTTGAATAATAAGTTCCCTGCAATAAAATTAAACAGTGCTTTTAATAATAAATTTATAACTTACATTAACATCAAGTGAGCTTCTTGCCCGTTTGCCCCACTAACATAAAAAATTTGGGTCTCCTCTTAAATTAAAATTGAATAATACAAAAAATGCAGAGGATATTATGACGGTGCCTGAGTAGTCGACAGCGGTAGCCTAGCTGCTGAGATGTAAACTAATTTCACAATATAAAAGAACATAAAAAAAAAGATATAACTCTCTGAGTTTGTTTCGCCTGCTTGCTTTTGCTTGCTTATTTTTGAAGCTGGTGGTAAAAACTAACTTTCATAAAATACCGGGACGACCCCATTGTCCGCTGTTGGGATAATCTCTGTCACAGCAGAGATTATTTCACCAGTGCAATCACACTGGTGGTAGGTAGGTAGGTACAACCGCAGTGTCAAGTATTTTGCCGCCAAATAGTAGTGCTTAGGCATTACAGTGTTCCGGCAAGAAGGGGACTGTAGGCTAGTGAAATTACTGGGCAGAGAAGATTTAAGAACTAATATCTCAAGGTTGCCAACGGGTGAGTGGTGGTGCTGTAAGCGCTCATAGGCTACGGCAACCACTTACCATCAGGTGGGCCGTATGATTGTTTGCGATGGGTATGGGCAATTTTATGAGTTAAGAAAATTCTAAATTACTTTCACAAAAAGAAGTCCTTTTACAAAAGATTCTGAAGTAAAAATAAATAATTAATACCATTTTAGGTACCTATATATAAATTGACGACATTGTGGCGCAGCGGTAGCGAACCTGCCGTAAACGCCACAGGTCGCGGGTTCGATACCCGCTCGGAGCATAATATGTTTGTAGTGACCGTGCAAACATATTTTCCGGTCAGGGTGTATTTGTCCTTGTCCTTGTATGTGTTTCGGGACCCCCGACACAGGATATCACTAATGGGGGCCCCATTAGGATAGTGATATCCTGTGTCTGTGTTGACTAATGAAGCGTTGAGTGTGAAGCGTTTAAATATAAATGAAAAAATATAATCACAAGAAATCACATACCTTATTTATAAAACAACTGGTTGATTTAAAAAAAGTTTCTATAACAGCACTGAAAGCAAAATGTCTGCACGGGTCCCTCAGATTATAGGTCCACAAAAGGGTTTTATTGTTATTCTTCAATGAGTAGACTACAATTTTTATCTGTACCGATTCAAGTATACATAGTAAGTTTAATTTCCACATTTATGCATGAGCATTTAAGCTTTAAATAGTTTTATAATGTTTTCAAAATAGCCCCTAAGCTAACGAACGGAATATACAGTGACTGAATGTCGTAGCATTAAAACCTACAAATGCTGTTTGACTGTTTTATTTGGACTTGCTAATTTTACACGTTTTGCCGTCATTTCACAGCTATTGGTACCATATACCTTCAGCGACGAGGAAGTTGAATTATTTAATTCTGCAGCACGGTCACAACTTATTGCTTATAGTTTGCATACGTCTATGCAATATTATTGGCCAGATTCGGCCTCAAGACTGATAATCGTGTGATATATTTTTACATAAGTCTTAAGAACGAAATTTTTCAATTCTTAGTAGAAGTGCTATTTGATCAATCTTACCTCTTCAATTTTAGTTCGCGCTAGAAAGGTGAAATTAAAAGTACCGATGTAATCATCTCCTTCCTTCGTGAGATTTGACGATAAAAAAGTTAGATTTCTTAATTTAGGCCCTTTGCAAACTTCATACCGAATCCAGCTCGCATCGTATGGACCCTAGAAATAAAAATAAAACAAACCAAAACCTTTATAGTCCACTGAAAGGTGAGTCACATATGTGTTTGCCAAAGTCAGAGAATACAATTTTATTTTTTGGATAATAAAAGGGGGTAGAGTGACGCTACGTCTAGGTTTGAGGGGTCGCAGCCCTTGTGGGTCGGTCATGATCTCGAAAACTGGATGCTAATTGTTTTCTCGCTATAACGGTCAAACTATTAGCCGCACAGAAAACTACATTTTCTAGGCTAACCCCAAAAAATTTAACATTTCACTATCATTTCAAAAATTTAACATAACATTTAAAAAATCTAGTTCATTGTCATATCAGGGGGCACGGCAGTTTCAGCACAAGTTCAGCCACGGTTATACATGAGATCTCACATTTTTTTGTAGTAAAAGAACTGCATTGCTAGTCTTGGACTGCATTTTCATCATCATTAATAAATTGAATGGTTTTTTCATTCAGAGAATTTGGTCCTTGCACGAAATGTATTATGAACCTTACATTATGTATCTCAGGAAAGTTTAATTTCATTTGCATTTTAATATATCAACATTTCTATCGAGATATAAATATACGTACTTAACATTATGTACTTACAAAATCATTTGAATCCGTTTGTAACATGTCTCCTACTGGAAACAATAAACATAAACCACATATTATAATGGAGATCATTTTGTAAATGACATTATAACGAGATCGCTTATACGACAAAAAAAAATTGATATTGTATCATTTTTACGAATCTTATTTGAATAATTTAATCGTATTTATGTGTCATTAAGGGATTATTTTATACTATTGTTATATTATATTATTCTCTTCTAATGACGGCCCTTGTGGCGTGTTGATAGCAACGGTCGCGGGTTTGATTACAGCTCGGGCAGATGTTTGTCTTTTTTTGATTTTACAAATATACCGTTTTTCGAAGAACACGTTAAGTTGTTTTTCTTGATTATTATTATCACATAACATTTGATAAACACATAACACATGATACGTAAACTATTACCCACTTTACTATAAAAACTAGTGTGTTGTCAAATCCGGATACGAGTAATAAGCAGACCACGGGATAAATACCGGGAATAATACTAGGAAAGGAGAAGAACCGTTCTAGTTAAAATTATAGCTGATTAAATAATGATTTGTTCAAATAAGTTTCAGCGCTTTCTCGAAAGCAATTACTCGAGGATCCTTTACTTAAGAGCTAATCGTTAAAACCCAATAATAAAATGTTTTTGTAATTTCACAATATCCTTCCGTTGACAACACAGAAGACAGTTAGCCTCCGAATTTCATTAATATATTGGCATTTCATTATACTCGGTACCCTAAGTGTGCGACGAAACTGACAGACGGAGATCAGAGGTCTATGGGCGACCAGGGGGCTCACCATTAATTCTTATTGCGATTAAAATGACGGCCTTGAATGAGCTACATCGCTATTTAGTACCTTGACATATTTATACGTCATGCTCATATGAAATCAGCATCAGTTTAGTGTCAGATATAACGTTATCCAACAACTAACACGCTAAAGGCGGTCTCAAACCGTTGTTCTTTTCACAACTTGCGCAGACACGCGCGTCCATTTCGCGCTTGAAAAAAACGGAACACTTGACGCCGAAATAAGCCGGTGTTCCTACACTACACTCGAGCCGGTAGAAGTAGAATATTTCAGAGTTGTGTTTTATACGAACAATTATGCTCGTTTTTCGAAGCACGTCTTACGACACACAAGCGTTAATGAAAAATGCGTAGACGACCGTGTACATTCGAATAAAGAGGCTAGTCTAAAACCATTCACGATTTGTATACAATTATTTGCGTATACGAGCTTATAAGCGCGTTAACGTTCGTACGAGTTGAGCGCGTCTCAAAAAGCGCATCTATACGAGTTTCAAAAAACGAGCTTATACGTTAGGCTGATACCGACCTAACCCGACAAGCAAGCAAAGCATATAAATAGCACAACCTTATCATGGTTCCTCTATTTCTTCAATTAAAACAAACTTATTAAATTTAAAATTATAATTTATAATGAAGCGGCCAATATTTTAGAGAACATAAAACAAATTTACATACATTCGACGGATAAGTTTTGTAAATTAAACAAATGATATTTTTTTTAAAACTTTTATTGCTCATACAAATACAAATATTTTACAGAAATACATAATAATACATGATTATGGTTTACTCATATGGAAAGGCCCTTCGGTACAGAAAAAAGTCCAGAGACTGGATGGTGCTCCTTCGTAAATTCTTAACGCTAACTTCATGCGAAAATGTTACAAGCTTGTGACTAACTTCGTTTTCTTCTTGTTTTGAATTTGCGAAGGAATACCAGCGAGTCTGCACAATTTGTCTAAATAGAAGGGCCTGTCTATAGCATATAATTTATACTAATTCATACATACATATTTTTAACATACAAATCTTGTATCGTTTCCTTCAGATTTCTTACTAAATCTAGTTACAGTAACCAAACACATAAGATTACCTTTCTTAGAAGTCGCGGTTACTTTGAACATGAATTCACCATAGAAGAAAGAGCTAGCGAAAAATGCAGAATTTATTTCATTAAAATTCAACGATGAAGTATATGTTGCCTGAAAAAGAATATATTATTGAAATATGGGATAAAACGTAACCATATGCAATTCATGGGTTCCGCAGCTTTGTTATGAATCTTAAGGACTTTAAAAATTAATTATTTTAAATAAATCGACAGCAAAATAAGTTGTTACATTCATAGTAATTATTAAAAGTAATATGAAAAACAAAGTTATGGGAACAACTTATATATCTCTAATTTTTGTTGACCTATCGTCTTCAAACCAAATGTGCATGAAAGTTCTTGCGGTATTCTACAAGTAAAATTTTTCCAGAATTTTAAATCCGATAGTTCAAAAGTTAGAGGGGTGGGACACAACTTTTACGACTTTAGGAGCTAATATCTCAACAACTCTCCTCCTTTTAAAATACCTCCTATCCAAAGATACCTATACACATTGGCATACATTGAAATTTTTTTTTCAATACTCAGTTACATGTATGGACTGCTACCCTTAATTCTTATATATTTTAAGATTACATTACAAAATCGTTGTGCGGAGCCAATAGTCTCCGAGTAAAATGACTGTGACATACGGCCGGACGGACAGACGGACATGACGAAACTATAAGGGTTCCATTTTTGCCATCAAACCGTATCTGCTAATATCGTCCCAAATAAAAGCAAATAGAATTAATATGTATATATATTTTTATATACGTATTCACACTGAAAGATTGAAAAAGGAATTAGAATAAAATGATTCGGAATATATTTATTTTTAATAGTGTACTACTAAACAATAACTAAGCAGTAGTAGAAGTTCCTCCAATTGTAAGCTTGTGACTAACTTCGTTTCGTTGCATTAGTGTGAATTTAAGAAGGAGCACCAGCGAATCTTTGGATATTTTATTAGTATGGAAGAGCCTGACCAATGACCATATAGATATAAGTCTATATTTATATCTCATTAAGAAGCTTAATAAAAATACATTATAATTTGTTTATTATTTATTTAAATTATAATTATATATAAATAATGTATATTATGTTTTTCTTAATATTCCTAT
Organism: Hestina assimilis; assembly: GCA_023373885.1. Taxonomy (NCBI): domain Eukaryota; kingdom Metazoa; phylum Arthropoda; class Insecta; order Lepidoptera; family Nymphalidae; genus Hestina; species Hestina assimilis. Next base: position 6,578,799 of record CM041747.1, on the reverse strand, counting down.
ATTTAAAGCAATAAGTTTCTTAAATTTCTGTAAAAGTACACAACTCTTGTAAAAGACACTTAAACTTTACGCGTAGTATCACAGCTTGTTGGCATTTACAATTTATATCTGAAGTTATATCTGGCTTTCCTATGCACTACGCCGTGATGACCTCCATGATTAATATAAAACCATAATATATAAAACTATCCCGAGCGGGAATCGAAACCGCGGTCACCATCGAAATAGGCCGACATTATATGACTACCCTTTTCGTACCGTGCTTGAAATTTAAAAGTTGATTAATACGTTACTTTAATATCTGTAATAGCTAATAAATATAGTTATTTTCATAAATTTACGTTATGAGTTTTGGGTTTTAAAATTACAATTTAATTTCCTTAAAAGTGATGACTCACTCAAAATATAATTCCATACGCAGTAGTTTTTTTGATAATCTCTCGGAAACCTAACGATTTGATATGAAAAGTATCCAATGTAGATAATAAGCTATCTGTGTACTAAACTTCATCCAAATCCGTAAAGCCGTTTTACATGATTGAATACAAAAATCCCATGGGTACCCAACAATTTTCCGGAATAAAAAATTAAGCATCAAGTAGGATATTGGAAATATAACCAGTTTTAGTGAGTTCAAACTTCTTGCTTTACCCAAAAGGACAGAGGGTCAAAAGTGCCACAAGTCGCACGTGACTATGGATTCATTGGAGACCATTCCAATTTTATTATTGAAATCAAACATCAAAAGCATCAGAAGACATCAAAAGCAGAATTATGTTTATTAAAATTAATTATAAATATACAATACTGATATTAGAATATTTTTAATATATTAATTAGCTATTGTTGTTGTTGTTGTATATAACTTTATTGTACAAGTATTTTAAAAATTACAAAATTTTTCAAAGAAATATCATTTGTACAAAGGCGGGCTTATCCCAATAAGGGATCTCTTCCAGCCAACCTTTGAGTTTCTAAAGGAATATGTATACCAACTATTATTGTTTTGTGATAGTTATCTCATAATGGTACTTACCTCTTCAAATTTGACTGGAGCCGGAATAGTAAAATTAAAATTACCATAACAGGAATCTCCTACCATAGAGATATTTAATGTCATGAAAGTGAAATATCTGGATTTAGGCCCATGACATAATTCATACCTTGGCCAACTAATATCATACGGACCCTATAATAATATAAATATAATAAGCAATATATATAATAAGCAGTACAGCTCTACTACTATAAACCGCCCCCTAGTCCCCGGCCAGTAACAGCTCCCAGCACCCGGTGACGCTATCAAGGCCAACAATACACATACCGAAAAAAAACTCTACTACTAATAAAAAAAATATTTAGACAAATCCAAAAACTTGACATTGATATGACACGTTGATTTTTATCTTAAATCTTTTAAAAACTATGGGTCATGATATAACAGTATACTTACAAAATTATTAGGATCCTTCAGTAAAATACTCGTCATATTTATTGCTGAAAATAGTAGTATGAAACATAAACTGCCTATCACAGAGTGCATGACGCTACAAATGACTTTATAACGAGATTGCCAAATACTACCAAATTGATTTACTACCAAAAACTGTTTATCATTTTAATCTGAACGATCTTTAATAATATAATAACATCCAATAATTTTTATATAAATATTTACACATGGATAGTAATAAGGTTTGATTGTTGTTCATAATTTTTTTGATAGCAGGTGCTTTAAATCAATTTACCCCGAAACTATCGAACACGACATACGGTGTTTAAATGTCATAAACATAATCAATCTTTTGGAAGTTTTTCTTACATTTCAAAAATTTTGAACCCTACCTATCTTATGACGTAATCTCTAGTACCAGCGTAGTCGAATTATTTAAATTTGTAGCAGCTGCACCCTTTTTTACGATTTCAACTACAAACACAAACATCCGAAGGATCAGATACTCACAAAGCCAAAATCAAAATCACGTCGACAACTTTTTGCTTATAGTCTGCATGTCTACGTAATGTTATTGGCCAGATTCAGCTATAGTGTCATTAAAAAGTCTCTAGATTATGTTCCTATTTTTTTCCTTTTTTAAATAGCTTTACTAAATGCGAATAATCTAAAATAAAAAAAACCTGAAAGTTCCCAAAATGTATCTGCGTGGCTAATCACTTTTAATCTTAGACTATAGGTGGCAGACATAAGATTAAAATTTCTTCAAACTCCTAGCTAGCTTAAAGCTTAAAGCTATTAGTCTCAATAAAATATGCGTAGATAGAGGAACAGGACTGCCTAATTCTCCTAATAAAAACAATGGAGCGACCTAGACTAAGTATATAACGGAAAGTTGAGACGTTTGCTTACATTCGATATAAAAGTGATGTAAATCAAACAAAATATCATTTTATTTAGCATTTTATTTATTTTATACACATATATTTATCAAACGTACATATATATGCAGGTCCATGTATAATAAACATTTAAATACTATTGCAAAGAGAGAAAAGATACCTTGTAGGCATTCATATTTGTAATATCGTTCACAAATAGAATATAGTTTTTAACATGCAAATGTTTTACCATTTCCTTCAGATTTCTTAGTAAATCTAGTTACAATAACCAAGCACAAAATATTACCTTTCTTAGAAGTCACTGTTGATTTCAGCATGAAATCGCCATAGAAGAAGGAGCTACCGAAGAATGCATAACCTATTTCATTAAAATTCAATGATAAGGTATATGTTGCTTAAAAAAATATATACCTATCATTAAAATACAATATAAAACTTAAATTTCAACCAGTTAAGTCAAAAAAGTCTTTTATTTTTATATTTTTTTCTTATAGTTATTAGATATTTTGTTTTTTTTACGTTGAACTTAAGTTTTATTGTGCCACACATCGTGCTGGCAGCATTTGTACTGTCTTCGACTAAAAAGCAGCTGTAAGCTGAGTCGATGGCCTTTTCACGCCTTTTCACACCTTTTCGCAGTGCGTAAGGCTTAAGTTACTTCAAATCAATGTAACACTTTATAACTATGCTTGCTTGGTAAATAAATGTCTTTACTATTATTATTATTATTATTATTTATGTAATAATATAAAACATTTTATTTTACAGAATCAGTCTGAAAGTTTATATCTTAGATAGCTTATATCTATCAAAAACATCGATAACATCCTACTTTTGAAATAGCTGAAAATATTATGAAGAATTTAACTAAAACAATCTAATAAAAACTTCAAAAAAAAAAATTTTTTATAACAGCTACCATGTTCAATTTTAGCTTACGTTCGAAATACTATTTTTTTATGCTGCTGTACTTTATGCTGGAGTACTAAGCAACTACAAAAAATCAAGCTGTAGTTACAGGGATCTCTCTTAGACCATTTAACAAGGTTTGAGACAAAATTATCTTACAAAACTCTGACAAATATCTATCTATATTAAATAAAATTTAATCGTCGAAATGTATTTAGCTACTCGGGATCAACGGAATCGAAAAGCTTATATAGAAATGTTCCTACGCAAATAGGTGGTTTATAGGTAGGAGACCCAAGAACAGGATTAAAACTCCTGCAGGAACGGGAAACGGGAACCGACGCGGGAATAAAATGTTACTATGTACTCGGACGAAGTCGGGCTCTTAGTAAATACATAAAATTAAATTATTATTACCTTGTCCATATAGCAGTTCTTAGATTTGAAAAAAGATTGATTAAAGCACGGAATGCGCAATGTTTACAGGGATCCGTTATTCTATATGTCCACAATAAGGTTTTGCTTTCGTTCTTCAATGAGTAAACAACTATTTTTACCTGTAAATAATTATACTTAATTATTTTATTTAATACTGATTCTTTAAATAGCACTTTCAAGGTATGTTAAATACCTTTAAAATATTTATAATTAAAATATACAATAACTTGGTTTTTTGATATAAACCTAATAACAGCTTGTTACTCGCACATAAAGGGGTTTCAAACTATCGTAGAATAAAAATACCAAGTTTGTTGTATGGAGACCACTTTTATTTTATTTTTATCAGATATATGAACAAAATACGGAAACTGTAAAAATTTCAACCGCTGCCAGACGGAGGGACGAATGGACGGACAGCGGAGACAGTAATACCGTTGGCAATAAATTGTTTCTTTTACTTGCAATGACGATTATTTTTATATTAATTTGATACTTATATTTGAGATTAAATCATAACAAAATAATACTTTTTTTTCTCTTTATTAATTTAGGGACTTTTAGCACTAATGTGAGAATGTCAATCCCATCGTTCTCTCATTCACATAAATGGTTCAACTTAATTAAATACAAATAACTAACAACTATAACTAATCAACTTACTTAAATTTAAACTTGTAAAGCATTTTAGCTGCATCTGAAGAAGGAGCAGATAAATTACTTTGAAAGAATCAAAGTATTTTTAACCAACATCTATTATATTAATATTAAATTTTTTAATCAATTCTAGCCTCTTCTCCCTATTCCGACCACATTCTATCAGAAAGTGTTGAATAACCGCTTCAAATTTAACTGGAGACGGAAATGTAAAATTAAAATAACCATAACAGGAATCGCCTACCATAGATAGATTTAATGTCACTAAAGACAAATTTCTGGATTTCGGCCCTTTGCATAATTCGTACCTTGGCCAACTTACATCATATGGACCCTAAAATAATTGTAATAAAATTTTTTCAACAAACTGGTCGAACATTACTACTTTAACCCATTCACTATCCATACAGCACACACTATAGATAAACAATAGAACATGTGGTTATTGGACAGGGAAAGTGTCAATTCAATGTTTTAAAATCCTTGATCCGAACCACTCATGTCGAACAGAGTATAAAGCGGCATTTAATAATAGCATAATGCCAAGTGCACACGTAAAAATATCACATAATATTTATTTTTTTTCTGAATTGAGATATTTTACACATGAAATGTTGATTTTAATTTTAAATCTCAACACAAATCTGAATCATAAAATGACAGTATACATACATAATTATTAAGATTATTTTGTAATATATTAGTCATATTTATTGCTGAAAGCAGTACTATGAAACATAAACTAGCTAGCACAGAGTACATGATTTTATAAATGAGTTCATAACTAGATCGTTCAGTATACTTACAAATTATGGTGCATTTCATACTGATCGATTTTTAATAACTTAATCTGATCCAATAATGAACACACATATATTGTAATATGTATATATATATTACAATTACATGTAATATTTATATACAACGCACGAGATTCACATATACACCCATCATCATCATTAAAATGCTATACTATATCAAGTAAATATAATGTCTTATACTGGAGGGAAGCCCACTGGTGCCTATAGTACAGGGAATCCTAATTCAGGCAGATACTCACTGCAACCTGTTTGTTATCATTGCATCTTGTATATTTTAGCCGACTTGGCCGGCCTAATTGTACAGCACTAATAAATATAATCGAAATATTTGAATCGAAATTTTTCCTTTTTAGGGTTCTTAAAATAGATTTTGGGGGCACAAAGTTCAAACCTAGAGCTGGGCAAGACCTTAGCTATAACATTACATTTATACACGGACGAAAAGTAATGAAAATCAAACAAATCACATATTTTTTAACCTTTTATTTCTAATATCCTACAAACACAAATATTGTAGATATATATAAATACAGTACCTATTTCATAAATATAAATCCAAGATATTCGAAGGCATTATCTTCCAACTGATTTTAGGTAATTTAGATCATTTATAAATTATAAAATAATTTTTAACACACAAATTTTTCAGCATTTCCTTGAAACTTCTTAGCAAATTTATTTACAACAATCAAACACATGATGTTACCCTTCTTAGAAGTCACATTCACTTTTAGCATATACTCGCCATAGAAGAAGGAGGTACCCAAGAATGCATTACATACGTCATTAAAATTCAATGCCGAATGATATGTTGCCTGAAAATAACAGTATATATGTTGAAATGAAAAAAATTAAACAATTATAATATTAGGACGTACTCCAAACTCCTTGATCAGATCATCACAAAAGACATAAATATTAAAAATTGGAAATTCTTCCAAAGCACTGATGATGTTGCCTAGCATACACAGAAATAGACAAATTGATAAACACCTACTTTTAAATTTGAATGCAATCAATACATAAAGTTTGGTATGAAAACATAAAAAAAAATTGAATACCTATTACAAAATATTAGAAAATAAATAGAGATTTTGGGCCACTTGACAAGGGCAGAATTATTTCGTCCAACCTTGAGGTCTTAAGAGAGACAAGTGTCTCCGTTACATAACTATTTAATTTAACACAAAACCTACCAAATACTTGATTAAAGAGCACTATATAAGCTTCTCCTACTCCCGATGTCCCCGACATCAAATGGCACGAGATTTTCTTTCAAAAAACTCACACTCACGCTACCGCATGAAGATGGAATCAGAGTGGAAGAAGTATTTTAAAATTACTAGTTTCTTTATTCATACAGATAGTATCATAACACAAAATACAGTAAAATTGGATGGATTATAAATATAAGTATTTTATTTACAATTACATATATTATTACTACCTTGTCAATATAGCAGTTGGTAGATTTGAAGAAAGATTCAATGATAGCACTAAATGCGAAATGCTTACACGGATCCTTTATTTTATATGTCCACATCAAGGTTTTACTGTTGTTCTTCAGTGAGTAAACAACTATTTTTACCTGTAAATAATTATAATTATTTTATTTAATACTGTTTCTTGGAACCGTGCGGAAAAAGCAGGAAAGCGGACCCGAGGCTCTGAAGTGGTCGCTCCACACTCCACTGGGATCTAACGCTGAGATGAAGATGCTGACGATAATGATGATAATGATGATGATGATAATGACGATGATGATGTTTCTTGAAATGTCACATTCGAAATTCGAAATTGGTTTCAAAATATATCCTATGTCTTACAAAATGATCTAAAAAAATTAAAATAATATCATACACAATAAGAAACATAAGAAATATGTTTATTAATTTACTATCAATATTTGACACCTTAAAATGGTCTAAGTTTGAGACAAATAATTATAATATAATTTTACTTACCTCTTCAAATTTAACCTGAGTAGGAAATGTAAAATTAAAATAGCCATAACAGGAATCTCCTACCATGGATAATTTTAATGACAACAAAGTCAAATTTTTGGATTTTGGTCCGTGGCATAATTCATACCGTGTCCAACTTGGATCATATGGACCCTAAAATATATACGAAAACTATATAATATTATATTTAGTCTTATTGAAAAGAAAATATATAAAATTAATATCAGATATACAGTACACTTACAAAATTATCAGAATCCTTTAGTAATATATTCGTCATATTAATTGCTGAAAACAGTAAAATGAAACAAAAACTGCCTATCAGAGGGTACATGATGCTTCAAATGACATTATAACGAGATCGTTTGGATTACTTTCAAATTGTGTGCCATTTTATACAAATCGATTTTTAATAATATAATCTCATCTAGTAATTATTATTTATACAACATAGTTATAAGGATTAAATACTGATTAAAATTGTTTGACAATTTAAGCATTTAGCCATTATTAATAATAATCCAAGCTCTGGTATTCTAACAGAACATAGTAAGAGGAAGAACTCTTCCTCTTCTTTCTATGTCATAAGGGTTGTAAATTAAGAAACAAATAACAAGTCATTTCGAAGTTTAATAATAAAATAAAAAATTGAGTCTGCAGTAAATACAATAAACAAGATATACTAAATTTACACGTTTGAATGAATGAATGGCTATTTCATTAACTACCGAGTTGTTTACGGCATAAGTCAATTTTTTTTTCTAAAATCTAACACAGTGTACAGCCTAATATGAAAGTCATAAAAATTAAATCTATTGAACGTAAGTCCTACTAATGTTTATTAGGACTTAGAATTTAGAGACTTTGTGTATGTCAGTATCTATATAATAATACAACCAACCATCCCCAGATGCAGCAGTAGTAATAATTCAATATAAAACCTACATACCTAACATCAACCGAACACATATTTTTAAGTTTTTTTAAACATCTAAACAAAGAGTATATACTTATATTTATTGTCAATCTTACATAAGATTGAACTGTGACGGGAACATCTATAAGAATATATAACATTACTATAGTATTCAATATAATTTCACCATGAAAAGGAATAAGGTAAAGGAAATTTTAATAATATATTTAAATATATTTTATTTAAATGTTTTTTGTTTTGCTTAATTCGTTTCTTTTACAAAAATAATCACGATGTACATATATTTTTGTATTAGTTATTTAGGTATTGTAATATGTATATAATATTTTTTAAGAACAAATCTGAAGTATCTCTAGCGTCAGTAAAGTCAGTGAAATCAGTGAGGTCAGAAAAATCAGAACAACATTACAAAGAAGAAATTTACGTTCCACCGCTCGATGTATTAAATATTAAGATCCTAGACTTCACGGTACCAGACGAGGATCCTAAGCCTTATGCACTGAAAATTTCATTTTTTGATCAACTGCTATTATCGAGTATCGTCACTTCTTCACCGGGTAGAGAACTCAAGAAAGAGAAACGAGTCATCGCTGAAGGCTGTATGAATTATGATCCGTCAGATTATGAAAAGATGTGCTTATTTGCTGATAACCCACTTACTAGTAAGATTTTTTATAGACTGTTCCTGTTAATATTGTAGAATATTGCCTGAGCCCAATTGCTTCAGTGGACTTTCATTACCTGAGCTAAAATGGGCCATGAAAGTTGTGGTTTCAAATCCGTTCCAGCACCTCTGACTTTTGAAGTGCCTAATGTATTTTACGATTGCGTTTGCTTGCGGTAAAGGAGAAGATTATGAGAAAGCCTGAATGTCTAAACAAATTCGGAGACGTGTTTAAGCTCTTAATCATTCTTCTTAATAGTATACGAGGCTATTGTCCGGCAATTAACATAATGCTATTTAATTACTTTGACTTTTTCTTTTTATTTACTTACTTGAAGCACTACCAATAACTACTACACTGAAATAAATTTATTTTAAAGATTCGCTGGGAAATTTATGGAATTTACATTGCGTAGCGTTTATTGGTGGCCACAGCTAGCATATAGGTACCTATACCTATATTAAACAGCCCACAAATCAATCAATAATTACTCAAATTTGATTATCAAGGCGTGATATATAAGACAGTTCATGGTATAATTTAAAATCAAGGTTTATCTGTTTATTAAAAAATAATAATTCGGAGTAAAGCTAAAACAATAAAATAAAAAAATAATGAATTTATATAAAGAAATACAATAAAAAAGTAATATTTTAATGTTAAAATTAAAAAAGAAACGGGAATTTAAATAAAAATTTATGATTGAGGTAAATTTATAACAATATTGAAAATTGAAATAAAACATTTAATAATTTGACATCAACTTGAATTTTAAAAATACATAGAACTATTAGATATGATTTGGGAATTTAAATATAATTTTGTTATTTGAGTTTTGGACTTCGCGTCTCTCAACAACTGTTAGGTTTCTTTAAGACCTACCGGCTAAGGTCTCCACACCCAGCCCCACCGGTGACGCTGTCAAGGCCACTAGGGCCATCAGTAATAGACACTCCGAAAAAAAAAATATTTTACGATAAGTAGATAACGAGAAGTATAGAAGGTTGTCTTTTATTTTCAGTTAAAATACATCCCTTTAAAAGTACGGAAGCAAACGTTTCCTGTGGTACCAGTACTACGGGACAAAGTCAGTCTAACAAATCCAGTTTTCTATACAGATCAAATCCTGATGTATATGCTTGTAACATAGACATATTGCCAATATTTATCGGTGCGTATCATATATTTACAAAAAAATACATTACTATAAAAACTTATACTCTTTTGTCATTAAACTTTATAAAAGTTTACAGAAATATTCCTTTATAATTAAAAACAAAATTCGATTTTAGATAGAAACGAAATGGTCATTAAAAAACGCTTGGAGCCCATCATAGCACAACCTGCCTTACAAGCAAAGAGTTGGGACAATTTCCCACAAATTAGTTTAATATTGAATGTCGACAAGAACTTTGAAAATGAAATACATCATCAAAAATTCAAAAAAGTAAACCATTTCAAGCTAACCCTAGTGGGTTGTTACAACTTATTACTTCCGTTTGACGATAAGTCCGTATATACAGCAGCGACTAAATTGCCTCTTTCAAATGAAATGGTAGTATTACTGTCGTTATATTTATTCGTATAATCTCACACACTTACTATTATACTATAGACATGGCCTTTTATGGAACAAAATTTTAAAGACTCACTGGTGCTCCTTCATAAATTCAACATCAAAGCAACGAAACGAAGTTAATCTCATGACGGTAACAGTAGATAAAATTATTCGATTATGTTGCAAGCTTTTGACGCTAACTTCGCTTCATTGCGCTGATTTTGTGGAAAACCAGAAAGTCTTTGGACATTTTGTCTGTTACAGAATGGCCTGTGAGTACAGTTAGTATATGTATAATCATCATCATTGGGTGTTTATAAAATTTGGTATTTTCTAGAATTATTCCACTTTTACTTTCAATAGCGGTTATAGACTCCCAAAAAGATTCGACAATACATCTTTTTACCCGCACTGGGAAAGTCTACGACTTCAAGACGACTGTTTTACAATAGATAGTGAAAAATTGCAATATAAATTAGAAGATCTATATAGTGAAAATAACATCGATGTCCAATATTACCTAAAGAAATCGCCAAAACACTGTAAGTATTCTGATATGTTTGTCATTTATATAAATATCTTTAAAATCGTATTTTTATTTCTTTTTATGTTGGCCCCAACGGGCAGAAGGCTCCCCTAATATTATGCTATTACGCCCGCCCATGAACATTACAACACCAGACGGCATGAAGGCCTTGCCGACTTTTAAAATGCAGGTGACGAACAGTCACTTCACGAGTTTTTCACTAACTAGTGGTGGTAGCTAATCAGGTGGACATTTAAGCCCTACCACCAGCATGTTCGGAAGATTCTCCACATAAACTGACTGACACCGCTGTGGCGTTGTGGGTAGCGAGTCTCCCTTCAGCCTCGACGGTTGCGGGTTCGAGTCCCGCTCGGAGCAAATGTTTGCATTAATCGTACAGGCATATTTTCCGGTCTGGGTGTGTTTGTCCTTGTCATTGTGAATGTTTCCGGACCCCCGACACAGGATATAATTATCCTAATGGGGGCCGTTGAGTGTGTAGCGTTTATTATTATTATTAAAAAAACTTTACCTCTCTCATTTACCCTTAGGGACAATTTTTTTGAAAAATTCTTATGACCTTGAGTACACCTCAAAGAATGCGCTACGCAACAATTTTAGAATTTTATTCACTATCAATGTTACAAATAATCATATGTCTCAAAACACCATATTTTAAGTCAGGCTTGGCCAATTTAAGTAAATCTTGACGCCTAAAGTCCTATACTACTTTTTCAGACTCTACAGTATGGGCATCTTTCCATCGCACTCTTTTACTGAAGGACAAAGAATTGTGGTTATCTGAGCACATACGTCGGTACAAATGGCCATTAGAGGTGCATATCTATGGAGAAGACCACGGTTTCAGTTTTATGGGATTTATCGATCTCTTCAAGCTTTTGTACCCAGGAGGTAAAAACCGTTAAAAGATTTATTTAACTAATTTTTTGTTTGAAAGGCTTTACCTTTAAGGTGGTCCCATCCTAATCTAGTCCGGACGTGATGATGCGATGCTGGAAATATCAAGAAGACTTTCAATTTTATAGGCACTATTGAGATTAGGGTATTATTTGAAGTAGATTATGTGCTTGCACTGGTAAAGCCCCATTTTATGAAGTAAAACTGCTAATGATGACCAAAATAATCACAAAAACTACTCAAAACTAATAAATATTTTAAATATTATTACTTATAAGTGTAAAAATGTTTTTGGAAAAATAAAAATTCCTACAACAGAAGTTGATGCCTTATGTGCTGGTGTTCTACTTATCACCAACTTGTTTTGTAGGAAATATTTATTTTTGCAATCAACAACAAATGCGTTCACCATGAAATTATATTACCTACACTTTAAAATTACAACAACAGAAATTGTTATTTATAGAAAAAAAAGCTAGATTAGTTGTACCATTACAATGGATTGACCCTGAGATCATGATGGAGAAATGCGACTGTGAATTACTACTTGCACCTAATAAGCCTCCATCCTCTGATGCGAAGTCTAATAGGTTAGGCACTTTATATATTACAAAGTAGCACCTGCCCTTGACTTTGTTTGCCTAAATATAAAATTTATGTTTCGTTGACACAAAATTTCCAAAATACCAAAAAATACGATCAAATCGCTACTAATCACGGGATCAATATTGGTATTGAGCTTCTCTGAAGAATGCTTTAAAATTTCATCAAAATCAATCTAGCCCTTTTGGTGTCCATAGGGAATATACATTTATATAATATATTAATAATATACTTACTTAAAGATTTATACTTAAACCTGGTGATAAAATTTCATGCAAAGTTATTTCGCCATTTTTCATCATTAATTATATTGTGGTCATATAATCTGAAACTTTTTCTAGAAATCATAAAAATATCTCTTTTTTTTTCTCTCGTTTTTACAGAGATACATCAGAACCTACTTGTACAAGTGCCGTTATTCCAATACCCACGGGCAGCGACGGCAACAGTGCTTTTGTTATTTTAGAAGTGGCATTAGCACGACCATTAAAGAAGCCAATAATACCTCCAATTATAACACAGTAAAACACAATATACATAGCAAATTTCATATATAATAGCATATTAATAACTTTCATTTAATATAAAATTATTCTCTTATTACAAATTTAAGAAATAATTCGTATATTGAAATTAATACACACATACGCAAACACAAATATGGAAAAGAGAAAAAGTAGTACAAAGAAGGTATTGATGGGGTGGAAATTTGAGCTTCCAAGGTACCTGTCTATATCGGGTCTATATCGTACTACTTACCAGGTAGTAGAGCCAGCACAACTGGGCCGGCTGGACTGACGAAGCACTACCATCTTACAGAATATTCGCGTACAGTAACAGTATCAGTACTATTGCCTTTCGTGACACGAGTGAGAGTACCGGAGGCCCAATCACGCACCTCTTTTGTTCATTTTTCACTTTCTCATCTCTTCCTATCCCATAGGTCGGGAGCTTCAAAACGTAATACGTCGAGTATCGCATTTTGAAGCTGTTTGCGGTGCTTGTTTACCCGCCGTCAAAAAAAACCTACTTCACGTCGCTATTCTGTCTTATCTTAAGTATTTAATGATATCAACTAAGAGGCAGAGTTTTAGTATAAAATAAATTTACAACAGGTCGGAAATAAACGACATGCTATTGGACATGGAGCTATTGCCGACGAAACGCGAGTGTACCGGGCGAGGACAACTCGATCGCGACTGGCAATCCACAGTACGAAACGCTGCTAACTCCTTACGACGTGTTCCTTACTATGGTAAATATACATACACATATATATATATATTTTTTTAATGTTAGAAGTTGGCAAACAAGCATACGGCCCACCTGATGGTAAGTGGCTGCCGCAGCCTATGAGCGTTTGCAGCACCATTACTAGGTGCCACTCGCGCGTTGCCAACCTCGAGATATTAGTTCTTAAATCTCGTTCGCCCAGTAATTTCACTAGCGTACAATGCCCTTCAAACCGGAACACAGTAATGCCTAAGCACTACTATTTGGCGGCAGAATATTGGACACTGCGGTGGTACCTACCTAGCCGGCCTCTTGCAACAAAAGACCTACCACCAGTGTGACTGATTGCACTGGTGGAATAATCTCTGCTGTGACAGAGGTTATCCCAACAGCGGGCGATGGGGTCGTCACATATTAGATTTTTATTTACTTTGCATTGAACTTTTACTTCTTTCCTGAATTGTCTGAAAACTGTCTGAACTTTAAAAAAAACACATTCGAAGGCGCAGATTCTGTAAGTGACTAAACAAACAGGTTTCAAAATAGCCAACATGTAATCAATATAATATTTGCATTATTAACAAGTCTATTTTCCCTAAGGTCCCGCAGATATGTGTGTAATCAATAGGCAACTGAGTGAATCACGAACACGCGTCGAACTCGTCACGTCCTTCTGGCAGGAAGCTGCCATTTACGTCAACAATAATTTTATTCTCAGCGAATTTCTGCAGTCCGACGACACTTACGAAGTATGCTTCACGTGCTATTATATCATCAATTTGCATATTTTTAATCTAATACATATATATACAACAAGCTGCTACCAATTGCTCACGGCTTCGCCCGCGTGACTGACAATAATTGTTAGTCAGGCATCTTTATTACAATGTAGTAATCATCATGTTCATTTAATTTTTCACACTGGGATATACAAATTTTAATGACAATAACAGGGGACCGGGCGAAATGATTGGTGGTTGAAATGATAAGACGTTTCATCTCCTATGCAAAAAAGGCCTCTATTCTTCTCCAAGGTTTCATCAACATATTATATAAATAATCCGAAATTCATCAAAAATGGTTCAGTGCTTACAATATTACGTACATTGAACTGAATAGGCAGACTGGCAAAATTACCTTTACATTCATATTAGTGGGAACATATCTTTGAGTATCATTCGCTAAATAACTTAAATCAGACACATATTCCAACCAATTATCATTATTTCACGTTCGATTGCATTAAGTGCTTTTCTAAATAATAGTCTACTTTCTAAATGTGTATAAAAATCCTAGTCCATTGACCTTAGATTATGGCGACAGCTATTTTACACAAGCTACTGAAATAAACGGTTATCTATAGGAGATGCTGATGATGGCACACGCTTGTCTTATGGGAAACACGCATGACATTCTCATTGGCTCTGATAATATTCAAGAGCTGAATCCTACACTGAGAGCAGCTAGACACGCCCGTCAGCTTCAGAATTTGCCTCACGCTATGGACCTCTATTTACAGGCAAGTTCTATTAAAAGATATTTATATTTGGCAATATACATTAATTCAGACGAGCGGCATATCATTAGCCGTTTAGTTGGTAACAATAAACTTATCTCAATAACAGAATTGTAGTAAAAACTTTTTAAAATTAAAGGAATGTTAGGTTTTACCCAACTCCCGTAGAAGAAATATATTTTTGATATAATAACATCTAGAACTGAAAAGTATTTTAAAGTAATACCTTAAAAAAGTTTACGTTAGGTTTTAATAATGCATTTCAGTTAATAGCAGAAAATTCAAAGGATGCAAATCATTGGCGAGAACTAGCCACCTGTCTCAGAGATATCGACAAAGACTGGGCTAACGTGTGTATTAACAAATCAGTATTGCTGAATCCACGCCACCCTTTAAGGTACAAATTTATCAGCAATTTACTTCTAAAATTACCATAAACTTGACTAATGTAGTTTCGCTTTTTTGACTCTGATCTCAGGTCAGCTCACAGTTATGCCTCTTTGTAGCTTGATGTATAGATGCTACTGAAGCTGCTTTCCATGAGGCATGCCCATATTTGTTTTTGGATTTAAAAAAGTTAATAATTATGTGTTTATCTTTCAGTCTTCTTTCAAAAGGTTGCATGATTTTCGAAGATAACCCCGATGCAGCTGAACCATTCTTCGTAGCTTTACTTGGACTTTACCCTTTTTGGGCTACTATATGGGTAGCTGCAAATGCTTATTACCTTCACAGGGAGCTGTTCGATATTGCGCACAGTATTATGGAACAAGTGAACAAGTAAAGCTAAATCTTAGTAGATTTGAATATATTTTGTGAGTAATTAAACTCCATTAATTATAAATCTCTCGATAGAATGAAAGCCGAAGGTCTCGTAGAAGATATGTGTTACCCTCGCTCGTGGGAACGGGAACTTGGTGACTGGTGGTACAATACGCCTCTGTTACCAGGTACCAGCTTGTACTATGATGCAGCGGACCTCCTGCTGAGGATACGTGGTGTCTCCGTAAGTTTAATTGGCTTGAAATACAAGAACATGTCCGGTACAACATCAAAGATAAGAAATATTATATTTATATATATCACTTAAACATGGTCTTAGGCTTTCCCAGCATTTAGCCTAGGGTAGGACAATATTCTAATTTTGTTATTGAATATAGGCTATGATACGTTATATTCGCACGCTACCTACGGTGATATATATTATTTAGTTAAAAAAGTATATCGATAATATAAATATACATTTCTTCAGTTGGCAGAGGTGTGCATAGCTTGTGCACTATCAGAGACCGGTGAATCACCTGTATACTATCATATGGTTTCCTTGTGCTGTCGACTGAAAGGACACGTTGATGACGCATTATGTTTTCTCAAACAAGGAATCGAGCGTTTTGGCGAAGTACGGATATATATTAACAGATTTAATAAAAGTATATCGTAGTATCCAAATTTTATAAAGTTAGTCCTTCTTTTTATTAGATCTGCTACTTAAGAACACTTGAAGGCGAGTGCTTTCATAAAAAGAAGGAATTGGGTTCATCAATGGCATCTTTTGAGAAAGCTAGCAGCTGTGGAAGCCCTTACATGTATGTGTTTAAGCGTACCTTTTCAAATAAATATGTTTAGTTTAATATAGTTCAGTTTAATATTATTCTGGACAGTTCTATAGACGTGGTAATTACTAGGATATTGTTTTTATAATCATATATCTATAAATCATACTGGATTTTGTAGAACCTTGCTGTCATTACCTCGTCGTGATCACCAGCGAACACGGTTGATACTATCGGATTTGGTTCGTCGCCATCCTAGTGCTTATGCGTGGATTGCCTTCGCTGAAGATTGGGTTACGGTATGACAAATAACCAATTGATAAAAACCATGGCCGTTTACAGTGATCCGCCTGTTACTATTCTTAATAAAAAAAATTATTAATGATTCGAAAGTATTGGTTTGGAACTCAAAACTTCGAAAGTATTGGTGTGGAACTCAAAACTTTTACAAATTTTAGTTATATGACTGTTTTATACTCTCTGTTACGGTACCTATGCAGACGTTTTTGTTTCAGATATTTAAACCAAATTTATTTTTAAAATAGCTAAGTCTCAGAAGTCTTCAGTTGATTGTAATTTAAAATTCCAATTTTATTTAAATTTATAAAAACTTTTGTAATTGAAAAACAGCTTAGTACTGTGGGTGAAGGTGGAGATGCAGACGCGACAGAAGAACAGCGATCAGCAATATCAAGTGCTGCGAACTGCGCTCTAAAAGCCCTTAAGTGCGACCGACGTGCGGGGCGAGCCTGGGCACTTCTGGCTAGTTTATTATCACCGAGTGCCAGACGACAATACTGCAAAGAGATGGCGACTATGGTAAGGACTTCAACTAATTTGTAATTATCAAAATTACTTTAAACTCATATTCATATTTATTTTTTCAGGAGATGATAATGACATTAGTTTGTAATTATTAAATCATAAATATGTGAGCGTTCTATTTAATGTTATATATTTTACCTCCTTTTTCAGTGCGACTACAATAAGCCTGTTGAAGACCACTTAAAACTAAATTTAGAGGAAAAAGATTCTTTCTGTTATCGTCTCGGCAAAGCGATACGAGAATGTCGTTGCAAAATGTGCGAAAATCTTGTTATTTAACTTTATTTTGTAGACATAATTTGATTAATAAATAGTTTAAAATGCACTTGGTTATATATTTATTTATATAAATGATACAGAGACGTTCCGTATTTTACATTAACTACTTTTGAGTCCCACATATATGCTTGGTATAGCAATGAAATGATTTAATTGCTTTCCTGTTTCTGAATAAAAATGATAAATATACTGCACTTTTAACTATGTATGTTACGAAATTATAAACATAAACATTAGACACTCAACGGCCCCCATTAGGATAGTGATATCCTGTGCCGGGGGTCCGGAAACACATACAAAGACGAGGACAAATACACCCAGACCGGAAAATATGCTTGCATGGTCAATACAAACACATTATACTCCGAGCGGGAATCGAACCCGCGACCTGTGGCGTTTAAGGCAGGTTCGCTGCCGCTGCGCCACAACGTCTAAATTCACCAAAATAAATGCCAAATAACAAATATCTATTGACAGTACTGGAGATCACATGTTCATTCCGGCATTTAGTAATATGACTTGTGTATCTGTCACCTATTCAGGTTTGAAATGGTAGATTTTGGTAAAGCAAAATTTATATTTGGCACAAGGATTTTTAAGAGGCACGGTAGAAACTGCAGACAACTAGTATATTATGGAGTTCCCTATGCATCAGTAACAAAGAGATTCCAGGAGAAATTCATTATAATATACATATTATATAAATATTAACTACGTACATAATTTTAGTATTTTCTACTTCCATTCAATATCTAATCATTTCGGGAGAATGATTGATACAATCACTTCTTTACGGACCAATTTTGCCACCCAACTAAATTTTGACCAAATTAAAACCGAGTACTAAAATCTTTTATAGTTTTTTAAACCTTTTCAATTATTATTATAAATATTATCATTACCATATTTTGAGTTTGCTATTAAATTCTGCTAATCGCATATTGTAGGTGTGTATATAAGTTTAGCACTTAATCGGTTTAAATCTTTTTTAGATGTCCTTCAGCAACGAATATTACATGGATACAGAGCGATGATAAATATCAAAATTTCTTACAACTTGATAATGATATACAAATGATATTACTACCAAATCCAGAGCGATTTCTATTTTGGGATCAAATATATATAAAATATGCAGCGTTTTAAAATAACATATATTAAATATTGAAGTAAATTATGTTCCAATTATTTTGTTTACAACATTTATAAATTTGACATTTTCACTGATTTATCCATAAAGTACTGGTACCGTAGGTGGCATGTGCCGATCGTGTGGCGGTGTCGGTTCCACGTCTGGAGGAGGCGGGCTAGGCAGCTGTGAAAGTTGCTGAGTCAGCCATATCAGGAAATAGATGAATATTCCCATCCCAGAAATCCTGTACAGATTATTGTAACTTAATAAATTAAAACAAACAAGCACGACTTCTCTAACGGAAATAAAGTGTATACATATAATACTTAAATCACTGCATATATTTTGATTTCTTTTCTAGTCCAAAATGAACCATTCATAGACCACCAACCAACCAACCAATTCATAAGGTTTACAGAATATTTTTTCAGATTTCTTAGTGAATACCTTAATTTGACGAGAATTAATTTCCTCTAAATAAAAATGTATACGTTAAATTCTATTGAGTAAGTGATTGCAGTTGATTGTCCAAATTAAATTAACAGTGAACACCGTATGACAGAAGCTAATATCACCACAACTGACCCACCAATATCATATATCTTTATGTAAAATATCATAAAATGTATGCAACTGAAACTTACATGCCAATCATTTTCGATAGCCGCTCTCTCTTGAATAACCACTTCGTTGTGACAAATCGGATGCATCGTTTCACATGTTTAGTAAATTGAAAATAAACAAACAAATATACATGCTTGCTCGATATAAAGAATACTTACTTGTACACTTTTCAATAATATTATTTCTTTACTTTTTAATCTTCAAAAGTATTTAAAGCAAGATGAAACTATAAGGGTTCCGTTTTTGCCAATTGGCTACGGAACTAAAAACACCATGTGACTTCAACCGCCTTAGCTCTACAAAAAATTATGTTGTGAATTTCCGTTCTATATTCCCTCTTCTAAGGTCACATCACCACAAAATGTATGTGTCTGGGACCACTGCGAGACCATACAGTATCTTAACATAAAGACTCGCTCAAGACTCAATAGTTCCGGTAGAAGGGCCGACTCTGCTCCATTAACGCCAGAATTGCAGGTTCGATCCTGAAGCAAGCTACGAGCTTATTTGAAGGGGCAATAGGAATATTAGTAATGTCTTGAAAAGGCAAAAGAAAATATTCTTTTTTTTTAATAATTATTAACAAAATTCATCCGAAAATACCAAACTTGTGAATGTCTCCACCGTGCTTTGGTGAAAACGTTAAGCTGTCGGTCGCAGTTGTCATCACGTAAGTCCTGAATAATCGTTAACTCTTGATAAGTAATTTGCTCGTATCCAATGAGGTAACCTGTCAAATCCGGACAAGATTAATAAGAAGACCCTTGAAGAAGAAAAGAATTTTCTAAATCTGTTTATAAACATTTATACGACGGAGGTACGAGTTAAGAAATATGAAACAAGTGCAATCTATTCGAAAACCTCCTCCTTTTTCTCCTTTTAAAGTCGCAATGAAAGTGTAATGAAAGTTTTTCGAAATATTTTTATATAAATGTTAACTGAGCCTAACAAAATGTACTTTGCCTACATTATAATTATATAAGTATTGGGCCAATACTGATTACTAATTTCGGTCTTATCCGCATGACATTAGGATACCTACTTACTTTTTAAGTTTCTATACCAAAATGGTGCCAACGGAAATATGGACGCAAATAAGCAACACCATGTCAACCCACACGAATGTCATTTCAGGAAAAACGCGTTTGAAAATTTTGAACAACTTGCTTTATATGAATATTTTTTATGTATTGGTCATGTTTTTGGCAATTTCAGATTTATGTAAGTTATTTTACTTATTTTCACAAAAAATAAGTATACAAAATGCATATTTCGTATATAATATAACCCAAAACGTTTAACATAATACATAAATTTAAAGCTTAAAACCCTACAAATATTGAAGAAAAATGTTCTTCAGCCATTTACCAACACTTCTGTATATATAACTCAGTTTTTTCAATTTTGTGGGTTGACATGGGATTGTTTATTGGGTCCATATATCAATTAACCACAAAAACAGAACTTGAATTAAAGTCGGTTCAGCGTTTATTGGTTTGACCAGACAATCAGATATTCGCTTCAATTTTATGTTTTTAATATCCCATGATTATAGATAAATAGATATTTTGCTTTGAAGATTCATAAATACATTTTTTTAATTGGTTACCATAAAAGTTTTGGTTTTTTAAAATAGACAATTTGCGATTTGGTCAATGAAAATAATGTTATTTGTTAGAACTATAAAAATGTAAGACTTATTAGACTTTAAAATTCCCAATTTTTAGGGTTCCGTAGCCAAAAGGTCAAAACGGAATTGAAGACCAAAAACTAGGGTCCGACCGAAACTGGTTTTTCAGCCGAAACCGAAACCGAAACCGAACTTTCGGCCTCCCTCTCAGTTTCGGCCGAAACCGAAACCGAAACCGAAACTTTTTAAAAATATTTAAAATTACGTTTTTTTAATGAAATTTGAATTTCAAGTTTTTTTTACATTTATTTCTGTTCCTAATTCGTATTCAACGAATTAGGAACAGAAAATAATTTGGTTAAATATTTTAAAAGTTTAATTTTATGAGATACTGTTTGTTATAAAGTATTGAACAGTCAGTGCTGTGTACTTTTTCTAAGCTAAGAATATTTTAAGGTAACGTACCTTTTAAAAAGAAATCTCTTGCATTGAAATTGTTCATTTACTGGCTGACCACCTAATTAGGGACAGCAAGAGTTAGTGTTTTATTTTCGATTTTTAAAAATAAACCTGAAATACAAAGGCGGAAAGCCTTTCTATTTTCATTTGGCGTCATTCGTTTATAGTTTTGATTTCTAAAATTAATATCACAATTTATTATTTAAACATGGGTAACTTATTTAACCAAGCGAAAACAATTTTATCTCAACGTAAATGGCTATACCGTAAAATAGCTTATTTGATTTGCCCCAAAAGTATGGTTTTCAACGCTGTGCAATATTTTCAAACCTATAAAACTACTGAAACTGTGTACCTAGAAAGAAATTTAGCTAATTTTATAGCTTTATAAAAAGTTCCCTTTGTGGACTCTGTAATTATTAAAAGAGAAATATTTAGACTAGAAGTTAGTGGCGAAGTTACATGGGCCCTTTAACACGAAAATGATCCAAAATATACTTCACTGTTTATCAAATGATTTCTAGCCGGTGAACTATTATCAGTTTTAGGTTGGCCTTCCAATAGCCTAGACATGAATTCTTTGGAACATTTGTGGTACAACAAACTGTAAATTTAAACCAACTCTATAGTAATTCTAAAGACGCCTGGAAGAACTTCACTGACGAAACTTGTCATTATTTGATCAAGTCGATGCCGCGCCGATGTCGATATGGCTATAGTTATACATTCTGCGTTCATTATTTCTAATGTTTTCTTAAGTGTCCCTAATTACTTGTCCAGAGTTATATAAGCACGAAGGAGAAGTAAAGTTGAATTTTAATTGTTGCTATTTTTAATTATAATCCATTCCAAAATTTATTAATTCTATTAAGAAAACATTGGTTAAATGATCAAAATCAGAACAACATTAAAAAATCGTAATGAAGACTTCATGTAAACTGAAATTATGGAAAATATAAATAAATGTTACTCTTATTATACCCATGTCCCTAATTAGTTGACCACCACTGTATATTATATAGACAGTTAAATAGAGTTAAATAAAATTAAAATAAAAAATTCATTAAAGTCATAACCATTTTTTTGTCACGAATATACAGGACTTACTATTAGGAGTAAACTTAAAAAAAAAACTTGCACATAACTAACTAGTAATACGTTGTGTTCACAATATTTTAAAGATCAATCTAATACTTATTTCTGGAGATTTCACGGTCACGAGTTAGCTGCAAAGTTTACCGAACAAAGCACGAAAACTCACGAACACTCGAGTTTCGGCGAGGCCGAAAGTTTCGGCTATATTTTGGCCGAAACCGAAACTAAAGCCGAAACTAGATTTTTGGCCGAAACTGGCCGAAACCGAAACCGAAATTTCGGTCGGTCACTACCAAAAACTAACTCGGCTTAAAAAAAATATTCCAAAGTATGGCATTTTTCGATTTTCTTGTCAGTAATTTTTTAAGATCCTTGATAGTTCCTAAACCCCTAAAAATTCTGTACAAGAATTTTTAACTTTACAAATTAGAGATTTAAAATTCTGGAAAAATTTGAGGTAAGTAGTAAAACTTCAAAAACATAATTGGCGAAAATTATTTTGAAGATTAGGTTAGTAACTTCAGCGATATAGAAGTTCTACCCATAACTAATATATCAAAATATTCATATTATATTTAATCATTACCATGAAATAAATTTGTTGATATTTATAGTAATGAAGATTATTATTGTATTATTAAAACTATCGTGAGACATTATTAACTTAATGTAAAAATCTAAACGGCTCACACTCACGTATAATCGGTGTAAGTACCGACTAGTTTCGGACTCATCGGAGGTCCTTCTTCAGGGTGAGTGGGTAACGTTCGCGGTCGCGACCCGTCTCGCACTGCGCGCTTGTGCTCGCATCGCGCGGCTGGATAGGGCGGCGGGCGGGGGATGCGCCGGCGATGGTGGTGAAGCCGGAGAGAACGATGCACTAGTGTCACAATTGGAGTTCACGGGCGCACAGAATGTACTCACAATATCCAATACACACTCATCAACACTTCCGATACTCTTCGGCGTCGCGTTAAGTAGCACCGGTTTCCAAGTGGGTGGCAGGGCCCACCCCTTGTCTCTATTAAAATTAGGACGACGGTCGATTTCTATTGCCTCACGAAATTTGCGCGATACGAAATTCTTTTCGCGGGCCAGTACTTTGACCTTATCGAACCTAATATAATGAGAGGTGCCGGAGTAGACGGCATGCTCTGCCACCGCCGAGGTGTTAACTTGCATCTTGCGAATGCTGCGGATATGTTCAGTGAGCCTGGTAGTGATACTGCGTCCCGTTTCTCCAATGTAGATTTTGCCGCAATCGCACGGAATTTCATAGACGCCAGGGCCCTCCAGAGGTTCCAGATCCTTCGGTGATCGTAAAAGTCGTGCAATCTGTGTCATGGGGCGGAAAATTGTCCTGATGCTATATCTGCGGCGTAACAGGTGTCCAATCTTATCCGTTACCCCTCGCATGTAAGGTAAATAGGCTGGAACTCGCTCTACGATATGAGGCCGTTGTCTGATGGTCGTGTTTGCTAGACGGTAGCTCTGTCGCCAGTTGTAGCCGTTGCCCTCCAACACCTGCCGCACATGTGTCAATTCCGACTCTAGGAATTGTGGATCGCATAGACGTAGTGCACGGTTGATGAGAGTGCGAGGCACTGCAGACAATTGCGACGGGTGGTGATGGGAATCCGCTCTAAGGTAACGATCAGTATGTGTCGGTTTTCTGAATACTGTATGTACCAAGCTTCCACTAGGTTCCCGCTTCACAAGTACATCCAAAAATGGGAGAGTTCCGTCTTTTTCCTCCTCTGTAGTAAATCTTATTTTTGGATGTCTTTCATTTAGATGGTCTAATAATTGTCCTACACCTTGCTTCGAGACTATAGCAAACACGTCGTCTACGTATCTCCACCAGTATCTTGGTTTTGATGGCGCACTTTTCAACGCTTCCTGCTCGAAATGCTCCATAAATATGTTGGCCACAACTGGTGCTATTGGTGAGCCCATTGCCACTCCATCCATTTGCAGGTAAAGTCCCTCGCCAGAGGAAGTATCCACTGGTAAGGCAAAACTCTATCAATCCCATATACTCAGTAGGTAAGTTGTTTACAATAAGCTGTTGTTTTATTATATCAATAGTTTCCGTTACTGGTATATTAGTGAATAGGGATGACACGTCAAAGCTGACCATTACCTCATTATTTTGGATTTTGACGTTCTGCAATAGATGGGTGAAATGTGTTGAATCTCTTACAAAGCTCGTTGTTTTTCCCGTCACCGTCTGCAGGATACTTGCTAAATGACGTGAACTTTTGTAAGTGGGAGAGTTGATTTGACTCACAATGGGACGTAAAGGCCAGTTTGGTTTGTGTATTTTAGGCAGTCCATATATTTTAGGAGGTGTTGGGTTCAAGGGACGCAACCGTTCTTTTTCTCCATCTGAGATAGAAGATATGAGCTTATTTAGTTTGGCAGTAACACGAGTTGTCGGATTGTAGCTGACCTTTTTATAGGTACTGGTGTCACTTACTAGCTGTGTAACTTTCTGTTCATATTCCATCGTATCTACTATTACAGTTGCATTACCCTTATCTGCCGGTAACACGAGAATATCAGGATTCCTGCGTAAAGATATCAATGCCTGGAACTCTTGTCTTGAGAAGTTCGGTTTCGGGGTGTTATGTTTGCGTATGATAGCAGATATATCCTGCCTAAGGCATTCCGCTTCCGGTCCAGGCACTTTGTTGCGCATCAGACAGTTCTCGACGCTAGAAATGACTGATTCCACCGGTACTTTGATTGGAACAATCGCAAAGTTTAAGCCTCGTGCCAGAGCTTTCTGAGCCTCTTCTGACACTTCATGTGAGGATAAATTTATTACATTACTTACCGGTGTATAAGAGCAAAGTTGTCTCTCAGCATAACTTGGTTTGCCTTCATTTTTCAACAGGCGCTTCAGTTTATGTTCATGTGTTTTAATTGTTTCCAACTTTAATTTTTCGGCTCTAATAAAGGTCATCGCATCTAAACACTGCCATGCATCAAAATCAAGAACTCGAGATAATTCCAAGTGCAACATATAAAGGTCTTTATTTACATACGCGATGTTACGTCGGTAATTCTGAATTACCCGCCGCAGTATTTTGTTGTGTGTAGTATTAAAGAATTCTTTGTAACCACGAAAGCAATTCACTTCCTTGATACGTGCAAATTTCGGTATCACACCACTATTACGACACTGTATCACAAACTGTAAACCACATTCGAATTTATTACGTTTTATTCTTAATGCCGCAAAACGTTTCACTCGCGTTTGCCATACCTCGCCGTATCGGTTAGCAATTGTATTATTAAAACTATCGTGAGACATTATTAACTTAATGTAAAAATCTAAACGGCTCACACTCACGTATAATCGGTGTAAGTACCGACTAGTTTCGGACTCATCGGAGGTCCTTCTTCAGGGTGAGTGGGTAACGTTCGCGGTCGCGACCCGTCTCGCACTGCGCGCTTGTGCTCGCATCGCGCGGCTGGACAGGGCGGCGGGCGGGGGATGCGCCGGCGATGGTTGTGAAGCCGGAGAGAACGATGCACTAGTGTCACAATTGGAGTTCACGGGCGCACAGAATGTACTCACAATATCCAATACACACTCATCAACACTTCCGATACTCTTCGGCGTCGCGTTAAGTAGCGAGTTCCAGCCTATTTACCTTACATGCGAGGGGTAACGGATAAGATTGGACACCTGTTACGCCGCAGATATAGCATCAGGACAATTTTCCGCCCCATGACACAGATTGCACGACTTTTACGATCACCGAAGGATCTGGAACCTCTGGAGGGCCCTGGCGTCTATGAAATTCCGTGCGATTGCGGCAAAAGCTACATTGGAGAAACGGGACGCAGTATCACTACCAGGCTCACTGAACATATCCGCAGCATTCGCAAGATGCAAGTTAACACCTCGGCGGTGGCAGAGCATGCCGTCTACTCCGGCACCTCTCATTATATTAGGTTCGATAAGGTCAAAGTACTGGCCCGCGAAAAGAATTTCGTATCGCGCAAATTTCGTGAGGCAATAGAAATCGACCGTCGTCCTAATTTTAATAGAGACAAGGGGTGGGCCCTGCCACCCACTTGGAAACCGGTGCTACTTAACGCGACGCCGAAGAGTATCGGAAGTGTTGATGAGTGTGTATTGGATATTGTGAGTACATTCTGTGCGCCCGTGAACTCCAATTGTGACACTAGTGCATCGTTCTCTCCGGCTTCACCACCATCGCCGGCGCATACCCCGCCCGCCGCCCTGTCCAGCCGCGCGATGCGAGCACAAGCGCGCAGTGCGAGACGGGTCGCGACCGCGAACGTTACCCACTCACCCTGAAGAAGGACCTCCGATGAGTCCGAAACTAGTCGGTACTTACACCGATTATACGTGAGTGTGAGCCGTTTAGATTTTTACATTAAGATTATTATTACTCATCAAGCTGCGGAACCCTATAATCTCCACTGTGAGCGCTCCACCACGCTCCTCTAGGTCGGCATTATTTTGAATTTTGTTGAATTATCCTTTTTGTTGAATAAATAAATCATTTATTTCAGGTACCATAAGATGTAAAGGATGAATGAAAAAAATAAAAAAGACATGAATTTCGGTTATGTTGTTTTTTACTATCAATTTTGGATGTAAGTGTACAAGTATGAATTCGAGGAAAATAAAGGAATATGTAATGTTTTTATAATATATATTCTACATCGCAGTATTCGTTATGAACAAACATTACTTAAGTTACTTCCGATATAGTAGTTCTACTCATTCATAGTTTTTGTTCGTTCGCTCATTGCGTAAGAAGACATCGTGAGAGCAGTTCAATACATGTGACAAAACAACAGTACTACCTATATATGAAGATCCAATCGTATTAAATAAGACATATCAGCTAAGGAAACCACTTCACTCGTTCTCAGCAAATTATCAGCAGATACTGCATAAAATCTAACTGTACAGTACACGTAATGTAAACGAATCAAGGAAACATCGTCGGTATCCTCATGTTATTTATTACAAAGGTCTCGCTTACAGTTGCATAGAAACGAACAATATTCTCACTGCGTATAGTAAAATTGGTGAAAAAGTTGCGATAAAAACCTAAAATCCACATACTGAAAATCTAAAAATATATTATAGTAGATTTCAAATGTCTATACATAGATGAGTGTTCACTACGCGCTCGTAACGTTACAATACTTAGATACGTTCAGACGAACCGTCGCTACTCGCAACCGAACCGGGACTAGGCACGCCATCCGCAGGTGCCGGCGACGCGACTCGCTACTGCGATAAGTTTAGAGTTCGTAACGAAAGTAAAATTACATATAATATAGTATTATATATAGGGGGGTCGCGGGCGGCGCTCACACGAACACCTTGGCGAGCCCGTCGGCGCCGGCGCTCGCGATGTACGGCCGCAGCGGGTGGAAGGCCACGTCGAGGATGCTCTCGTCGAACTTCTTCCGGTGCGCGGTGATCTCCTGCACGCAGGTCTTGGTGTCGAGGTTCCACAGGCGCACGGAGCAGTCGTGCGAGCCCGACAGCAGGAACAGCCCGTTGGGGTCGAGCGCCAGGCCCGTGACGGAGTCGAGGTGCGCCACCATGGCGTGCGCGCAGCGGCCCGACACCGCGTCCCAGAAGCGGATGTGCCGGTCCTCGTGCGCCGTCACCAGCAGCGGCAGCGTCGGGTGCGAGCGCACGCGGTTCGCCGGGCTGTCGCACGACACGCGCAGCACGTTCTACACGTTGTGTTAAACATACCACGTTTCATTTTATACACACATAATGACACCTCGACTAATTATTATAACGTTGATTTCAATTTGTAACTTGCTTTACAATTCTACATTAATATAGAAAATTGTGCACCAATTGTTAAATAGAGTTGTCAACAAGTGCATTAGCTGTAATTTGATATAGCATGAATTGTAAACAAAATAAATGAACAGACTCAAAACTAATGAGATTTCGTTGCGTTCGTGTTAATCATGGGAGTGAAATTGTAGTGAGCGTGTGCGATAGTAGTGATCGTAATTTAAAAAATATACTTTTTTCAATCAGGTTACTTAATAATTAAGTACCATCGATTTTTAATTCAACGAGGTAATGAGAGTAACCGATGTGATACCTGTCCGGTCTCCAGGTCGAAGAGCAGCAGGTTGCCGTCGCGGTAGACGACGGCGGCGCGCGAGGCGGCGTCCGCGAAGTCCGCGGCGGCGGCGGCGGCGCTGGCGCAGGCGTCGTCGCGCAGCGTGGCCAGCAGCGGGCGCGGCGCGCGCGGCGCCCACAGCCGCGCCGTGCCGTCCGCCGACGCCGACAGCAGCCGGCCCTGCGCGCTCGCCAGCGACCACACCGCGTCCGTGTGCTCGCGCAACACTGGACCCTGCGACAGGAACGAAACTCATTTTGAAACTTCTGGAAATTAACATTATTACTTTTTACCAGCATGGTATCGATATTAGAAACACATTTATTTTGATAATAAAAAAATGAATACTATAGTATTTTTCGATTTAGATTTCAGGAAATTGTATGTAAGTCCCAATATCACTCCCACAAATTGCAGGAAAGCAAGACCAAATGTTACAAATATTATTACTAATGGCGCCCCGGGCATTAGTTTAATTTTCGAGTGAGGTTTATCAACCGCCAAGCGACAAACCGCATTGCCGCGGGCGGAGCAAGTAGACAGTGATAAACGACCTGCACGGAGGGGTCGTAGGGGTCGTAGGGGTCGGCGGTGGGCGGCGGCAGGTTCCACACGCGGATGGTGCCGTCGAGCCCGCCGGAGAAGCACTCCTCGGAGCGCGGCGCGCCCATGGCGAGGCAGAGCACGGGCGCGGAGTGCGCGCGGAACGTGTACAGCGGCTCCACGTCCAGCCCCGCCGACTTCTTGGCGGGCACCGTGCGCTGCAGGTTCCACAGCTTGAGCGTGTGGTCCTCGGAGGCCGTCACCAGCGCCGCCTCGGTCGGGTGGAAGGCGAGCGCTCGCACCTGGATAAGTTGATTGTTGAGTTTTTGGAACGAACTTCCTTAGCGCGATTTACGGCTGCTGCAATTTAGTAGACATGGTCACGTAACGAAATGCCGTATGCTGTGTGTGTGCGTATGTGTATCAAGCCTACTACAAGCAAATAAGTACAAGAGCAAGCGGGTGCGCAACTCTGTCTCTCTCTCTCTCTATCCTTGTCCCTTTTTATCATTTAACGGAGTTGAAGAAAAACGTAAGGAACTTGACGGGGTCCCCTGACCTCACTTTTTTATCATGATGGTTGTCATACAATCATAATGGTCACCGAAACCTATGAATGCCAACCCAAGGCATAGGAGCGCAGGTATGAGAAGGGAACAGAGGGGGTGGGAGATTGGGCCTCTGGCGCTCCCGCTCATCGCACGAGACGCAAAAGTACTGATACTTTTACTTTACTTCGATTTACTGAGAGGGTAGTACTTCCTCATTTGAGCCAGCCCATTTATGCTGACAGGAGCATGGAGCATAAAATGAAAAAAAACATTATTGTAAGCTACATATTCTTTCCGAGGCAGATGAGTATTATAAGAACACCAAAATCAAAACAAAAGACATATAATAGTATAATAAGAATATTTGACTCAAAAGGCAATAGTTTTTTTTTTTCTTAAATAATATTAGCAATGCCTTTTCAAGGCATTACTAATATTCCTCTTGACCCTCCAAATAAGCTCGAAGCTTGCGCTTGGAATGGGTACGACAATATCCCAAGGGGGTTAGGATCGAACCCTCGCCTCTCGCGTTAACGGAGCGAAGTCGCCTTTGCACCGTTGGGCTATTGAGGCTTCAGTTATTTGATTATCACACGCATAGATTACTTTTGAAAGGCATACTAATAATCAAGGCTAGTAACAATTTCTGCTTTTTGGTAGAAACTTAATTAATACAACAAATGAATAGATAGTATAATGACAATATAAATTTTTTTAGTTAAACACATCTGTAATGTTAGTTGAATTTATATGTTTATTGTTATATAGGAACTTACCCCATCAAAGTGTGAACGCAAAGTGTACTTGGCATTCCACGTCTTCCGAAAGGATTCCTTACTGGCACTAGCCACATCATAGCCCTCGGATTCGTTGCTGACAGTAAGCTGTGCCAGCTCACCCAGTGCAAGAGGTTTCTCGTCAGCCTCACCAGCCCCCGGTGCACTTCCACTTGGGAACTTAACTAGAATAAGAATAAATATTATTAGAAAACTAGTAGATATTAAATTAGTATCCATTGTGATATAAAATAATAATTTTATAAAAAATAAATTCATGCTAAAACTCTTCTTCTTCCTGGCATTAATCCCAGTATTTGCCCAAGGTCTGCTTATTACTCCTTTCCGAATTTTACTAGTTTTTAAACAGAGCGATTGCCATCTGACCTCTAAGGGCAAACCAGTGATTCATTGAATAAGAGCAATTTACTTATCAAGAGTTAACAATTACTATCAGCTGTTACATGATAACAACCAAGAGCTTAACATGCTCTCCCAGGCATATAGGGCGAGACCCACGAGGACAATCACCCAGACCAAACAGATCTTTCTAAGAACAATGCAAACATCTGCCTGAGCGCACAGACACACTACCCACAATGCCAAAACAGTGTCAGACACCAGCATTAAGCTTATTAAATTATCTAACACATTAACAGTCCAGTGTACTTTATTTTATTCTGATATTGAACAGTGCAGTGCAGAAACATAAAGGCATGGCTCAGATTTCTTCAAAAAAATATCATTAGCATAACTATATTTAGTTAAGATGGCCTAAATTATTATATTAGAAGTATTTATGCAAAAATAACTTACCTCCGACAGAATATTCATCCCCTTGTCCCCCACCATCTGCTTCATTCGCTGATAGTAGATTCAGCTCATTTAAAACTTCCTCTGCCTCATGATCAACCTCCTCACCTTATTGCAAGCAATAAAAATGGTCACAGTTATTTATATATAATTTTAGAATATCTGAGCCAAATTATTTTAATTTAAAATTGCTATTGCAATATAAAAGCGTATAGTGCCATCATATTGAAATAAAAATAATAAAAGCTCAAGTGTAAATCAATGAAATTGTGGACACATTTGTGTGAAGTTCAAAGTAGAGAATACCTTGTTTCCCCGCAGTGTGATGCATTTGTTTTGCATCTAAGTCGTCAATTTCATCCATGTCCATTTCCTGATTAGCAAGGAATTCGAAATTAGCAAACACGGCTGCTGTCTCTTGAACAGAGAGTCCCTCGTCACTGTAGCCACTCCCTTGTGATGCACCACTTTTACGCTGGTCTTTTCCACCTAAAATACAAGCCAATTTTAATTCTTCTTCTTCCAAGCATTATTCCTAGTACTTACCCAGACTCTCCTTATTACTCTTATCCAGATTTGATGGGTTACTAGTTTTTACACAGAGCGATAGCCACCTGACCTCCGCAACCCAAAGGGTGAACCATTAACTCATTGGATAACAGCAAATTACCTATCAAGAGTAAACGATTACCATCAGTTGTTATGATAACAACCAAGACCGACAGCTTAAAGTACTCTCCGAGGCATGGTATAGGCCAATTTTAATTCATACGTATATAATTAAATATTATATAGTGTTTAAAATATTTTTGTTTACCATACCATAGTCATACATCTTGCGACTTAAGGCAGTGTTCATTGAATAATGCTGTTGCTTTTCACAGTTCCTGTAGCTACTTTCTTCTCCCTGTTCTTCATTATTTAAACCAAGTAAAGTTCTTACTTTGTTTGAACGTACATCAAGAATTGTGTCTGTGTAACCTATTTCCTGGTAACAAAATAATTATAGTGTGCATGATGATAATTTATCTAATTACATATATTTTGTACATTTTAGCATTGCAATAGTTTTAGTTTTGTATATTACAAGTTTGAATAAAAAATATAGAAAATAAATTTCTGCATACTCTTACTATTTTGAGATGTAAATAAACACATATTAGTGATTTTATACATTGATTTAAGATTTGCTCATACCTGTAGGTATTGTTTAATAAGTTGGCGTCCCTGCTTCCACTGTGCACGTTCAGCCGGCTCAGGTTCTTGAGGGGCTCGTCAGGTGGGGACGCATATCACCTTGCTGTAGTTCCACTCCATACTTAAGCTTATGAAATTTTGCTCTTTCTTGCTTTAATGCATATTCAAGCATTTTAATCCGCCTGACAAGATCATTTTTCAGATTCTCTTGACCTTTCCTCTCTCCTTGGAGGAAGGCAATCCTCGCCTAGTTTTTGAAAAAGCATAGCATTATAAGCATTTCAAAAGTATTTATTATAATAATAATTATTATTATTATTATTTCTATCAACATAGATCATTTACAATACTATTAGAATTGTATATAATAATTATAACTAATAATATAATATTAACTAGCTCAAGTAAGTTTCAAACAAAAGCAATATAACAATGGCAATATATAAGGCATAAAATCAATATTTATATAATTACATGAATTAAGAGGTTGGTTTGTATTTGTTATTTTGAAAAAATTGTGTATGTAAGATAGAGGTATGAAATTGAAAGTGTGAATAAATTATTAAATTTATGAAATTGATGGGATTTCATATTTTTATTTTGGGTGGAAAAATTAGAAAACTAGAAGACATAGAAAGGCATTGTCATTATTATAGATAATAATGGTGCATAAACACTAGCAATATGATACACACAAGTTATTATATATGTCATTATAGTTTTAGTAGATACATTGTAAGTTTATTCTAAATGTGAAAGTAAAATTTATATACAGTTAAAATAAAAATAAATTGAAATTGAATTAAGAATTTTACTTACATAAAAATTTACAAATAAACCTTATATTGAAATAATAATCAATAAATTTATAAAATGTAACCTAACCTATTTTTAATAAAGTATGTAAGTGTAAAAAAATCTGAAAATAACTAGATAATAAATAGAAAAAGTCAATTTTTAATTATAATATTTTGTAAATTAACAATTCATAATCACTATA
This sequence comes from Hestina assimilis, assembly GCA_023373885.1. Taxonomy (NCBI): domain Eukaryota; kingdom Metazoa; phylum Arthropoda; class Insecta; order Lepidoptera; family Nymphalidae; genus Hestina; species Hestina assimilis. The sequence goes on along the minus strand of CM041747.1, from coordinate 6,545,070 downwards.
ATAATAAGCAAATTAAATACAAAGTAAATTAAATTAGAATTATGTATATTATTAGCTCCAATAAGAAGCACAAATTAGAAGCAGATTACAAGCAAACCTTACAATACTACAAAAGGACCATGATTTTATTACTCACTATTTATTTTTGTATCTTATAAAAAAGAGCTATACCTATTTATTATAACTTATTCGTATTTTAAAATTCTACATCTAAACAAAAATTAGGAAGTCAATGAGCGAATTTGTCAGAATTGAAGTGGATTACGTGGGTGTTGCGAAAGAAATACATGCTTTATAAAAGAACGCATAAATTAATGAACACTTTTTTCGATTAAAAACCTGAAATTTATAAAAAAATCTACCTCAAACTCTGCTCTGTCCACCTCCCATTGTGATCTCTCGAGTTCGAATCTCGCCCATTCATGTTGAATAAAATGCAAAACGCCCGGTATTGAATACTGGACACTTTGACTAGATTCTTCATTCTGTTTGTTATTTACACTAACTCCTATCTGAGATCCCACTTGCCCTCCGTTATGATGAGATACGGAGCTATCATCCATGGCTGTGGGGATTTTCATGACATGGCCACCATTACCGTACTTGTCACAGACCTATCAAGAACTATAACTTGAAGTATACGAAATCATACACTAAAATATCATTTTTATTTTTATTCTAACTAGTGTTCACGACGGCGACACCATCTAAAAAACTTTTTAACAAGGTATTCATGAATGAAAAATTATTGCATGACGGAATACAAAAGTCGAAACGACGTCCGTCCGCTGAACATTGCTTTTAAGTTTTTTTTTTTTTTATTTGAAAATGTTACCATAGGTACCGTGCCTATTTTATTTGCTTTCTAACTTTATGCTTATGATAAAGAATATTTTTTGTACCTACCATAAAATATTAAATTGGTTTTAATAATACTGCAATTATTTCAAATAATTATATAACATTTTTTTTTTTTTTAGTATTTATAAAAATATTAGCAAAACAATTTCTAAAAGATTAAAGTAAGGTATTTCGTAACCTTCTAGATTAAAAGTATCTTGTTGTTTGTTCAATGTTTAGCTAAATACCGTTTATAGAAGGAAAGATAATTTTTAACTAAAATTGTATTTGCTCATCCCATAAACTATTACGTTTAAGATAATAAAAAACTTTGCATACCTTACCCCTTAACCTTAACCCTAATCTTACTTAATTCTATAATAATAGATCGAATCTGAGCGAAAGCTCTCAAATCTATTCATCTTGTTTCAATGACTCAATGTAGTCCAATCTTTCTGAAAGTGGATGATAGCCCCTTTTGCACAGTGGAGGCCTAGAGGGGGCGGTAAGGGAATCAGAAAAAAGTGTGTGTGTACTTATGTACACGCGTTAGAAGTTATACTTCTTTGGCGTAACAAGATAAAAATCTTTTCAAAAATTTTATCTTTCGCCTTATTCTACGTTTGTAGAAAAACGACACTAACAATAGAATCAAGGTATTTAATACATTGAAAGTTTTATTATAACGCATTATCTAGTTAAATAAAGTTTATTTAAATATCACAAAAAAATGTTGACTATAGCTTGCTTCACGGTGTCGGTTTTTGTGACGGTGTGCGCGCGCATCGTAAAAATTTACTCTCATCATTTTTCCCTAACGCGCCAAAAGAAGTATAACTTCAATAATAAATGCTAAACACTCAACGGATAGTAATATCCTGTTTCGGAATGATTTTTATCTTGTAACGCTAACGCGTGTACATAAGTACACACACTATTTTTATTTATTTAATATAAAAAATGAGGAGAGAGAATGAAAAATTATTAATTTTCATAGTGGGGGGTAAATGAAATAAGTTTCAGAGCCTGTGATGTACCTGATTGTAGCCTACCTCATACAACAAACATACATACAGCTTGTACAAGTACCGGACATTACAAATAGAAACAAAACTTGACTTTGCTTGGTCATTTCTTTGGACAATATAAACCATAACGTAAAATATTAAATATTATACCAATTTTGAGTCGTAAGGTAGTTGCATTTCACTCCACATCCCTGGTGTGCACAATGAATCTAATAAGATTGGCAGCACATTTAGTGAAAAAGTGGTGGTGGTGTTAGTGTAGAGGAACACGGGAAATTTCTTGGATTGTGCCTTTACTACTTTTCTAGCCATGTTCTATCTATTATTATATATATATTTTATCAAATCATGTCCAGGAATCAAAGAATATTTATATATTATATAACAACTGGAATAGGCCAAAACGTCTCAGCCACTTAAGAGCTGTGTCAGACACACATTTTTCTTTTGCGTACATACGCTCGTTTTGGCATACGCATTTCCATGTGCGTTTTAGATATACCGGCGTATTCCGGCTAGCACTAAGCACGCTCGAGCCTTGAATCGGTGGTAGTCTGGTGCAGTGTCAATGGCAATATCGGCTCCGACGAAAGAACATTGCGTTTTGTTACTTATTCGCCGTTGACTGCGAATACGACGATGCTGGCTATCACTGGTTCATCAGTTGCATCAAGACTAACTTAAAGTCAATTTATTACTTTATCAAGAACTGCGATTTTATCCTTAAAGCATAATATTATAAACGAAGCTTATAAATGCTTCAAGTTGCGTGTGTTCAAAGTGCTTCGAAATATTGAATTTCACATCTCGAAAGCCTGCATTTGCATCAATTCTGTGTATCTTGTGAGTGCGATAAAATCCTCAGCAAAATGTCCTACATTATTAAACTGTAGATTTAAAAAAATACTTATATCCGAATGTTCCATGTCCACATATCAAAATTACTTATATTTTCAAAGTAGTTTTCAAGGCTGCTTTTTACATTTTATGTTTCCATTGAATATAAATAAAAAACAAAATAAGGTTGAATGAAACATTTTTATTTTCATGTCAATATATTGATGGCATTATCAATACTTGTTATATCTTACAGTCATTACATAGGAATGATATTTGTGAATCTGGCGAATATTGGTGAAAAGATAATTTCTTGACACCAAAATATGATATTTTTAATTTTCATATTAAAATTAATGATAAAAGAAATGGAATTCGCAATTCTACTTTGCAATATTATGGACTTAGTTCGATTTCTTTGAATCTTTGGATGGTGAACGCGATCTTGATCGTGACATAGATCTTCCTTTAGAACGAGAACGGGAGCGGGAACGGCTTCTCGAACGGGAACCGGACCTCGGCGAACGTGAGCGTGTGCGACGACGGGATCTCGACCGGCTGGAAAAATTAATGGCTTATTAAAATTAAATTTTATCACACTTTACTGTTTGCTTGTGTCTAATCCAGTGTTCTTTAAAAAATCTATGTAATAACAATTTTTTTTTGGACGGTATATATAGCCATGGACATATCTATACAATATTATGAAATAACTATACAATTAAGGATTGAATAGTAGAAACTACAACCTGTACACTATGTGTTTTTTTTTTGTCTTCTCATTCTCAATTTTAATTGAAAGAAAAAATACTAAAACTTAAAAAATGTATGTGTATTGAATTTAATTTTAAATGATGTTATATTTCAGTTTTTTTAGTTAGGATCAGACACAAGCAATAAAGTCCATACACCTTTATATGCTAACTTTGCAAACAAACTCACAACACGGTCTTGCATCTCTTCTGTGTCTGACTAACAAACACTTCACTGCTATATCTAAGTGCTCACAAAAACCTATGACCTAATGTTTTACCCAAAGAAGTCTGTCTGCCTTGAACAGATTGAACATATGGGATAATAATGTGTAACTCACTGAGTGCACGCAGTGATTACAATAGACGTGTGACGCGACGCGCAGAACGAACATTACGTTCAATGTACTTCTCATTAAGTGAAGTGTGCACGTAGGCTGTAGTTACGTAGTTCACAGAGCGAAGTTACAGTTGCTGCCAACATTAGTGTAGTACACGGCGCGAAGTGAAAGCTACGTAGCGCAGACTATAAGAAGTGCAGACACTGAAGAGTTCGTTCTCGGCGCACAGGCCAATGATAACCTATAACATAGTTATCATTGGTTTATGTGGTTACAAAGCAATGGAATGGAATCTTTACTTTTTTTAGACCCTGTTTACATGGTCAGGTACCATTTTCAAACTTTATCATAAAATTATTATGATATCGATATAATAGTTGATATGTAACTAGTGCTATTAGAGACTACATGTCTCATAAAGATTCCATACCAACAAAACTTTCACACATTTATTGCAATCGTGCTATTTTTCACCTGCGGCGACGTCGACGGGTACAGTCTCTGGCATAGTGTCCACGGTCGCCACAGTCATAACAACGATCATCATAAGGACGAGGTGGCAACCTGGAACGAGGAGGCGGTCCACGTCCTCCGTAACCACGACCTCCGTTTGACATTTCCACGCGAGCGCGCCGGCCGCATATCGTCCTTCCGTCTAAGCCCCGTATCTGTTTAAAATAAGTCGCTTTTATAGAAAACAATTATTAGTAATTTATGTCCTTATAATTTGTAAAAATGTTGTACTTACGGCATCTTCAGCATCTCGTGGATCTTCAAACTCAACAAAAGCAAATCCTGGCGGGTTCCTAGCCACCCACACATTCCTCAAAGGTCCGTAGTAGGAAAATGCATCTTCTAGTTCAGGTTTGCTTGCATTGTTTCCTAGATCACCAACATAAACTTTACAATCGCCGTAGCGAGACATTGTACCTAAAAACATAAGAAATCTTTAGTATTTCACATTCACATTTTTACATGGCTATAAAACCACGCCATTCAACTGTACTTTAAATTTGCAGTTACAGAATATCACCTTTTAAAAACTTTTACCAATTATTTAATCAGTATCACTATATACAAATAAACTTAGCTCAAGGAGGAATACGCTTTTAAATACAGAAACAACAATATTAAAATAAAGCGTCACTAAACGCCGCAACCGGATATCACACAAAATGGCGGAATAATAAATCTGAGGAACAAAATTGAACACAACTCACCGTCACCAGCCACCATATCCGTTTAAAAGTGTTGCAAATTAAAATTTTATTTCTAACATTAATACAGTGTTACTAGTAACTAACATTTAAGTTGACTATCGTTTTTTAGTCAACAAAAAGGAAATATTTTTAAAATAATTATCTAATTGTATTTTTTTATAAATACGAAAAATGAAGACCACGACAGAAACGTATATCTTCGTGGAAGCATTTCAATTCAGGTTTAAGTCAAGAAAAAAGAACTGGCTAACAACATATCTGTGTAAATTTGAGACCCAAAAGTGTGTTACTGCACATTCAAGGTCATAGTTCAATAGTTATGTGCCGCGAGTTATAACTAGCTTATGTTAATCCACAAGAAGCTAACATTTGACCGGCGTAAAGAGTATCCTATCCTACTCGTTAATCCAGCTAACAATATATTTGCGTGCCAAATAATCTATATATATATAAATGAATCCCCATATCCCTTGGTCACGCCATCACGCGTGAACGACTGGACCGATTTTACTATTTTTTTGTTTCTTGTGTTTGTTATTATCAGGAGAAGGTTCTTATGACAGAAAATATTAAATATAAAGTAAATTTTAATTTTAACAGTAAATACCAGGTTTGAATGGAATCGACGGGTAGGGAAGTTCGTATAGAACGGAATTAAAACTCCCACGGTAACGAGATAAACAGAACAATTTAATGCACCCGGACGAAGTCGGGGCGGGTCGCTAGTTTGATATAAAAATGATTGAATAAATTAGATACCTCCCTAGGTACAGGTTTATTGATTCCGTGTGGATAATAAAAGTTCAAAATAAAGCAGCTTCCAAAAATTCAATTTGTTAACTAAGTCACCGAAAAAAATATTAGGTTTTACGTTTTATAGAACACTCAACGGGAGAATTCAACTCACACTTGAATGAATTAACTTTGATTTGGAACCAATTGATTTCATGTATTTGTATTCATGAAACAGTAAATATTATTATTTATCTATTGTGTATTTAGTTTTAATATACAACAATATTTAATAATTTTAATTTAGATAATTTTTCGTATCGTAGATAATATACATACTTTTACATTATGGTAAAGACGTCTTTATTATACGTCCTTTACGTTAATAGGAGCTCCTTCTTAAGATATGCTGGGGCTCACGGTATACAGGAGCTTCTTACATAAATAAATGATTTTCTTTTTATTCATGTAAACGTAATTTAATAATATATTATAATTTTGGACTGCGGGCGACAGCTGTCCGCATTGCACAGGTTTAACTGTGACGATGAGAGCGAGCCTAAGGATTTCTGTGTGCTCTCATTCCCCCGATCAGGCTACAGACGGGGCCAGATACTGTAGTGTTAAAATGGCATGGGGTCAAACACTGGTGGCATGCTCAATGTGGCCTCATAGTAACGGAACTGTATTAATAAAGTAAACACTACGACTATAGCTACGAAAGGATCAAGATACAAAACAATAATTTAGAAACTTACTGATAAATTGTTTATTCAACACATTTCAACTTACAATATTATAAAAATGGCGACTATTAAGTTTCCATAGGTGAGCTTTCTATGATGGTTACAAAGTACAATTTTTGGGCTTATCGATTTATATAAAATATTGATTATTATATTGGCATTCCATTTTTGTTAACTAATTTATCATTGAGATCATATTAATCATTACTACTACGTATTTGCAATCAACCTGGCAGACACAGAAATAATATTAACGTTTTAACACCTACTACATACAAAATCTAATAATACCTATAGACGTAAATACAAAAATAACTCCAATTTAATAATCTCACTTAAATAATCTGTAACTTATATTTTCTTTAAATCTATATAATATGTTAAAATTTAAAGCATAATCTTCAGTAAGTATATTAAAAACAATCTTAGATATGAATATGTTAAATTTGTATCAATCAATTAACTAGGTTAACTAATCTTTTTTTGTATATATTTTAAATACAACTGGTTAAATTCGGCATTTGAGTTTTATAGCACTACTGCTATTATTACAGTGAAGTCATATGAAAATTAGAATAGGTTTTAAGTTTGTTAAGCTGAAGATTTGGAATTATTAAGTGATATTATACAACTTATGCAATTCTTCATTTGACAATAGAGAAATACTTTATTCAATGGAAGCTTATTCAAAAGTCGTAGTAAACGACGTAAAACAACTTAATATTACGATTTATATGCAAATGTTACACTGATTAATATGAATAACTTATTATATTATGTATTTCATTATAGCGTTACTAGAAAATTACCCCAGAAACTACAAAACTAACTACTATATGATAATAATATAACATATAAAAGTATCAAAATTTACATAATATAAGCTTTGGTAAAAACTAATTTACAAAATATGTTTTACATAATCTAAATGTCGAATTAATGTTAAGTGTTTCTCTATTGCAAATTATTTTACTAATATAATGATATATTTATATAATGTGAGAAATTGAAATTACAGTCATTATTTGACACTTTTTATTATAAAAAGTATCCATACATACAAAGTGATGATATTTATGTTTTTACAAAATTCTTGTAATTATTAGAGAATATAATATAATTGGAAAGCATTAAAAATGTTTACTCGACTTTAAATTGGTAGTTTTTTTATTGCATAAAATATAATTGATCACTGGACGTAATAATTTACACCCATAGACTTACGATATACTATGGACAGGCCCTCATGTACAGACAAAATGGACTTGTTGGTGCTCCTTCGTAATTTCGACACCAAGGCACGATAACTTAATTCGGTTATGGTGCAAAAATAACCTTATATGGATTGAAGTTATCGTGTAGCTTACTTCGATAAATTGGGTTGACATCTACAATTCTGTATCATTTTGTCTGTATGAAAGGGCATTATCAGAGTTCATAGTATATAGTAAATCTATGTCACATTTTTCTGTATAGATTCACATTACTAAATTATCCACCCTTTCATCATGGCACTTTTTTTTCTTGCTTATGAATGTTAAATTACTATAATAAAAAACTTCAAATTCACAAAAAAGGTTTTAGAAGTATTTTATAAGTGAAATGACAAAATTGCTAAATCACAGTTTGGTAGACATTGAGTAAGTTTTTTTTACATTTAAAAGAGATTTCATATTGTCGTTGATCTATGTAGATTTTTCTATTTTAGCTTTACTTGTTTTCTTACGTTTAACAGATTATTAAAAAATATTTTAGGTTTAAAATTGTTCTGAAAATTTTTGAGCTTTAGAAAAGTTGGTTCTTGGTCATAATAAATGATTATATTATAATATAATTATTATAATCTAAACAAAAATGATACATTACTTTACAAAGTTTGAATGTAGAGAACAAGTTAATAAGTATTACTTACACAAATGGGTATGGGGACTAATTTTCTGTGACCAATGACGGAATTAAAGTAAGATCATTGATGTCTGTACTCAGTACAAATTTCTTTTGTGTATGCGTACGTAATTAGAAGGAAACGTCAACGTAGCCATATATATTGTTTGGCATTATTTTGTACAATTAAGGCCTGCGCCCTTTTTCCTTTGCACAGCAAGGGATTTTTATATAAAAATATTTAAAAAAATTAAAATTTGATTTGATTGAGTCGCAACATGCTGAAATTTATTGTTGTTTTTAGTTTTATTACAATTTGTCACATAAAAATCCTTGCCATGCAGTTCAGGGGCATAGGCCCTTAAGGGACTATTAGACACAAAAAATAACTTACAGATATCAAATTTTTAAAGATAAATAAGTTAATATTCACTCAGATACTTCTCCTGCCACCTTTGGTGCAATTAATAAATATCCTTTACACAAATGGATATATCTTATAGCATTATATATAATTATATATTAATATTTTTATTTTGTTGTACCTAAAAGACATACTCATAAAGGTACAGTTTACATGTAACTTCAAAATATTCCATATTAAATTCTAAAGCAGATCAAGTTTTTATGCTAATCTATATATAAATAGAAGAATACAAAACAGTTCAGTATCTTTTTGATTTGTTTTTAGAGCCCTTTTTTATAAGTATCTATTGACAATTTTGAAGTTAGAAATTAAGACAAAGAAATAGTAGTTTTATATATAGCATAATAAAGAAAAACAGTTCAGTAATTTTTTCCTCTGTTTGTCAACTGCATTTTTTTAGCTGTTAATGAGCTCTATTTTGTCAGTAACGATTATGGTCAAATTTCCACAACGGCCAATACTATTTTTTTTTTATATAGAAAACATTTGAAGTTATATAAATTAATTGATAAATCAACAATACTTAACTTATTACAATAACATTTTGTACATATGACCCATATTCACACACTTTAATATATTTAAAGAAAATGCACTCATTACAAATCTTACATGTCATGTTATCCATCATCACTTCATATATCGAAGTGAAACACACGATTATGTTGTGTTATTATTTAAAAAAAATCGATTTGAACAAGCAATCCATTCAGACTATCACATGAAGTCATTATTAGGAAATATCACATATTGCAATAGATGCAAAATATCTTTCATGAAACCTCTTTTCAATCGAGCTGCATAAAAAAGTTATAGTCTCCCGCACGTAACTTGGCTATAGTCTTTAAATACTTACAAGTTGTTTAGGTTTCTTTGGTTGTCAAGTTGGGCATTGAGGTATGACAGTATGAGATAACACCATTCTGAGCATGCGATTGGTGGTCAGATCCTTTGACCCTTGCTGGCCTCTAAAACCCTTGAGAAATAATAAAAGTGATAATTTTTTATTTTTCTTACCCAAAACTTGGCCAAGTTACGTGCCAGTGATTATAGAACACGAGGTTTGCTCGCCACTGGAGGATTTTGCATTTTGTATCAATTTTTATATTGACAAACCCTAGTCTTTTTATTCAATGACTAGAGAACTTTTAGGCCATATCCCTTACGTGATGATGCTAAGGAAGTGGATGACGTTGTTTTCTCTGTCGACGCTGATGAGTTTGTAAATGTTGTGACTCGTAGTATGTTTCCTGTGGCTGACGTATATCCATTTGTGTTTCATGAATTTTCTTATCGGGCTTTTTCACTAAATACGCATTGACTGGGTGAAGTAATGCAGTCTTTAATTGTTCATTGTGTTCTTCTAATGAATTTGCAGCATAATGCAGTACAAGCTCATTTAATGTTCTGAAATAAATAAATCTTTAAAAAAAAATCCAAATTTAAATAGTAAAAGCTGGCCCCTGCCCTACCTCGCCCTTGGTTAGTACTTTAAGTTACATGTGTGCACTTCATTACTCATGTGTTGACCAGGGCCGGATTTAAAGGTCTGGAGGCCTAGGGGCAACCAAGGCGCGATAATCCAATAAAAAAAAGCCGCAACACGGAATCAAATACCCGATCTCCGATTTTTGTTTACGAAGTCTCTATTATGGTGGCCTCTATTGTGTGTTGTATTGTATATTACAATTTATCTATATAACAAATATAATATGAATTATCCTATTTTTTTATATTTATTATTACTGGACTGTATTGGCTATTTTTATAAAACGAATAATGCAAATGTCTACAGTATTTGTAATGTAATTAGCATATTTTGTGCACAATTTCCTGTTCGTTTTTAAAACTCTATGCTATTGAATATCCTGTTAGAACATTAGAATAGTGAAAAACCTAAAAATAATGCTTTATAAAAATATTAATTTGAATTACTTATATTAGGGACATGTTAGTATAAAAAAAAACCAGCCAAGTGTATATCGGACTCGCACATAAAGTATTCCATGCCATAAATAAATGTCATATTTTTGTATGGGGACCCCCTGTGAATTTTAAAATTAAATTTGTTTTAATTATTTATTATTATAGCGCCCATAAAAATACACAATCCAACTATTTATATTTACAGCAAAAAAAAACTATGAAATATAAAGTTTCTTGTATGGGGACCCTCTTTATTTTTAAACTTTATTTTTAGCGGCAACAGAAATGAACACTCTGTGGAAATTTCACTTTTCTACCTATTACAGTTAGTGACGACGTTGTAGACAGCAAACCTGCCTTAAACGCCACAGGTCACGGGTTCGATTTCTGCTCGGAACATAATATGTTTGTATCAACCATGCAGGCATATTTTCTGGTCTGTATTTGTCCTTTTATGTGTTTCTGGATCCCCAACACAGGATATCACTATCACTAAAGTGTACTTTTGAGTGTAAAGCATTTATTTAAATACCAGCCCACTGATACACAGGCAAATGGAAAGCGGAGGCTTAGTAATTGGATTCCATTGGCAACCTTTGAGTCACAACCATAAAAACGAAACGAAATCTACTTACTTATAGATATTATAAGGTTCCGCAAATCCATAACCTCTTTCAGTCTTAAAAATAAGGCAATGATACACTTTATCATTACAACATATAGATAGTGCGAGTTGACCCGTGGAATTTGGTCTTATTAAAAAAGTTCCTGTGGGTTTCCCGTCCAAGAGTTTCTCAGCCATTTCACGAGTGCAGTTCTCAACCATCCATGTTATCATTTCGCGATGTGCATATAACTGTTCTAGTATATGTATATTGTCTTCCTCTAAAGCTTGCAAATATTCCTCGGTTTTGCCTCGTCTTTGTAACCACCTGAATGAAAATTTAAAATATATTTTTAGTATGTTTACCAAATTTTCCTACTGTATAGTTTAATAAATTTTAACATGTAAAACTTTTATGTTTTATTTATCACTAGCGGCCCGCTTCGGCTTCGCACCGGTATAAAATATATAGCCTATGTCATTCACTGAAAAAATGATTAAAATCGATCCAGTAGTTTTGATTTATTCATTACTGCCTGTTACGCAAGCAATAAATGTAATTATTTACGACATCACATTAGAAACCTCAAAAATAACAGTTTTTTCTCCACTATTTAATGGATGTTATTATACATATAAACCTTCCTCTTCAATCACTCTGTCTATTAAAAAAACTGCATCAAAATCCGTTGCGTAGTTTTTAAAATTTAAGCATACATAGGGACAGAGAAAGCGACTTTGTTTTGGTACTATATAGTGATAAGTACTACTTAAACATAGACAGGATATGATCTATATCATACTTGAAGACTTTTTTTGGGCCCATTTTTATATAATAAAATTAATGGAGGGCTATTTCTTTACAACTGACCGTAAGCTGACTGTAATAGTATGATCACCAAATTATTACAAGATAAACTATTAATATTCAAAACTAAAAGCTACTTACAATAATGGTGATCGTCTAACTTACAATCTTTCTCTTTCACTCACACACACACACATTCAAATCTCACCTACACTTAATATATAAACATACTCACAAACACAGTCAATTTGCATTGATCTCTATTCTTTGTCTATTACTTTTTGATTATTTTTATATTTTCTAGTTTTAGTAATTTTTCAAATTATACTATAAAGCTTACTTATTAAATGTTATTTGTAAATTATAGTAAACAGTTGAGGGAATGGCCGTGAGGTTATTGTGTTACCATTTAGGAAGAGCAGTTTATTCATTTACTGTTTGTGTATATACCTATAAACTGTAATCAATTTATAGAAAATAAGTATTACACAATACTAGGTAATAAAGCTATTCATGTAATAGAGAACTTTTCTTGTGCAATAATAATCCAGAAAATAATAATTATAATTTTGTAAACATCAAAGAAAAAAAAAATTTATACTTTAGCTAACATATCAATAAGTGCAAACATTACTCCCAAAATTTTGTACCAATTTCGAAAAGAGTAAAATATAATTAGGGAAAAGTAATTTGTTTATGGAAGTTAATCCTTACTAATATTATAAATGTGAAATTAAGTATGTCTGTCTAGTGTGGTTTCACACCAAAACTACTGAACTTATTTAAATGAAATTTAGTACGTAGATATCCTAAAGCCTGAGAAAGGCCATGGCTACTTTTCAATGTGAAAAAAGTTGTAGGGTACGGAAGTATGGTCATTTTTAAAGCTTTTTTAGACTGTTGAGTCGATATAAATAAATGTTACATTCAAAGTTTATAAAACTTTTACTCCCGTGAGTGTAAAATAGCAGTAGAGGATGAAAATTTGATGGTGACTAAGACAATAAACAACCCCTTGGTTTCTATTTTTCAAATAAATATATCCTTGCCTTTATTATTATCATCATACACATTTTGATGCATTAGCCAAATGATAAACGTTGTATTTTTGTATTATGTAAAATAATTAAGTATTGTTACATTTCAGACAATCACCTATATATTAAAGATTGTATTAATGTACATATACACTGTTATAAAGGAGTTTATTATAAAGTTTACGTTCTGTGTAAATATATTATGTGATATATTTATGGCGAGATAAACTTTGAAATCAATATTTTCTGCTAATCACTTTGTTAACTGCCAAGAATCAATAAATATAAAGTTTATTGTGTATACAATCTGATAATTAAGAAAGTAGTACTTTTAAAATGAAGGTTTCAAGAAAAACTTGATACAGAAAGCACAAAAACAAATACTGTGAAAATTGTTAGGAAAAATAATTCCAGTGAAATTTTTATATAAAAAAAATCCATGTAGTTTAACATGGGATGCGATTTGTAATAAAAGGTGAAAATCTCATTAATGTCAATAACTGCATACTTAATTATCACAGCAAATCATAGCTATAATATACATATAAAATTCTTGCAATACTTACATTTTATAACGGTCTTTTATTTTATAAAGTTGAATAATTTCAGATTTTAATTTTGTTATTTCTCTTTCCAGTAACAAGTTAGAGTCAACAGTTTCTTTAAGTATATTATATAACTGTGCTATGGCTTGCTTTAAATTGTTCACTCTCACAATTAGTTGTCTATTATTTTCTATTAAATCATTTTTTTCATGGGGTTGGGCTTCTGACTGCATTTTTTCTTGTAATTTCAAGTGATCTTCACATGCGTTTAGAGTTTCCTTAAAAGCATCTAGAGCTTGTCTTTTAAACTTAACTTCTTCACGTAGCCTCATATATTCATCAGAGCGTTCATCATAATCTTTTGTTTTTAACACAAACTCTTTGTGTATATCTTTGTATCGAGTTTCCAGATTTTCATCGTTGATATTATCTCCGCCATCGTTATCTTGATGTCGGGAAAGTGGGTACATGAGTTTAATATCCAAACTACTATTACAATGTCCCAATGAATACTCTGAATAGAACCTAACAAGATCGACAACAGAGTTGTATTCAAAAGGTTCACAGAATCCATATCTGCCATCTTGATTATATATCTTTATTAATTTGTTTGTGCCTCCTTTTCTTACAGTTAAGGTGTAGCCGTTATCTTTATTGGATGCATTACGTACAAGAAAAGTGCCATCACAGGTGTCCTTAAGTTTTTCATTAACTTCATCACTGTAATATAAAATATCAATAAAATACTATTTAATAGCAATATAAGAACAGTAACTCATGAACTTATCATAATATTTAATAGGCTTGTAATATTGATAAGGTCCAACAAAAAAAGAATCAATCAATAATCAGGGATGTACTCTCAAAAGCTGTATTAAATATTGGTGTTAGTGATAATATATCATATCTAGAAATATTATATCTTCATGGTATCAAATTTTGACTTTATTTTGTCAATGGGCAATTTTTTGGAAACCAGCAGAACAAATAATTAAATTTTTAATTTATTTTTTTGGACTCTTGTTTGAAATAGATATTATAGAAATCTGAATACAACAAAGTATTTGAATCTCCTCTGTAAGCAATCAAGGGTATATAATTGATTACTATAATTATTTGTAACACTTAATACCTTTTTATGTGTTAAATAATATAGCTAGTTTAAAGAATTTTAAACTTACCGAGTGATATCACCCCAATACCATTCTGCATTTTCCAAGCTGTCTTCTGCAGACTGCTGGGGAGCACCTATCTCTACCATTATAACGTTATTAACTCCTGTATTTAATATGAAAGACAATTACGACACTCGATAACTTAAACTCAATAAAATCGTAAATTCACTACAATCAGCAATTTTCAGCCACTTCCGCTTGATTGAGGTTACAGGACGAATACGCCATTGTATATGTTTCAATATCACGACATAATGATCTATTTGAGTTAAGAATTGTGAAATAGGTTTCAAGCTCTTACACCGAAAGGGAAAAAACACTGTTTCTGGATTTTGACTTCACAAAGGAACGGGCTAGTTAGGTTGACGAGTTACCATGGCTGACATGTACTGTAAGTACGAGAAGTTCTTGTTTCTAAGAGACTTCATAATTTAAAATTGTGGTAAGACATTATTTAGCTATATGTTCTGGTTTATTATACAATGATTATTGTTAAAGCAGCTTAAAAGACTTGCGTTCCTATTTTGCAATTTATCTCATATAGAAAACTTGACTCTTTGAGAGAAACTGACTGAAATCTTAATGATTGATATTTGCAATAGACATGGATAAATCTATGGATACTTGAAGAAGCAACCATAGATGATACAGATTTAAAGAGAGCAACTATGAAGTGTGAAGTTATGAACTTATGAACCACAGGTAATCTGTGGCAAATTGGCAATCTGTGGTTGTTGATCGCTGCTCAGCTCCGCTATTCGGTATTCAGGATTAAATATATCTGAGGGAGCAACGTTTACATTGAATTTATTAGTCGGAATTCGGATGTTTGTGATTATTACATTTGTTTTGTTTTACGCCTAATGAAAATAAAGGAATTGTCCTATATGTTTCCAATTACCCCATATTTTGATTAAATACACGCTACTGAAAAACTACATTTTGACTAACACATAATTCGAAACTTTTATTACACATTACTGTATTTGGACGCAAATAAGCATAACCATGTCAACCCACAAATTTGAAAAAACTGAGTTATATATGCAGAAGTGTTGGAAAATGGCTGAAGAACATTTTTCTTTAATATTTCTAGGGTTGTTTAAGCTTTAAAATTTCTAAAAAACCATTTTTTAATCATGCAATTTATGTTTTATTTTAAACGTTTTGGGTTATATTATATACGAAATATGCAGTTTGTATGCTTATTTTATGTGAAAATAGGTAAAATAACTTACATACATCTTGAAATTACCAAAAACTTGACCAATACATTAAAAATCATATAAAGCAAGTTGTTCAAAATTTTCAAACGCGTTTTTCTCGAAATGACATTCGTGTGGGTTGACATGGTATTGCTTATTTTCGTCCATTTATGACACTTTAAGAAGATAGCACAAAGCATGCAGTAGTGATGGGTAACTCGTCAATTTCAGATGAGGATGAGGGAGTCCCTCATTTTACTTCGTGAGGTACTCACGAGGTACACCTCATTTGAGGTGAGGATTTTTTTGACAGCTTTAATTATCACCTCGTGGATCTTAACTCTCAAATATCGCTTATTCATATATTCATTTGCAACACAAGGGTGATGTTGCGAGTAACAGATAATTTATTTTAACATGCTGCGCTTTCGGCTTCGCTCGCGTGGTGTATGGATTTTTCTTTATTACATGGAACCCTTCTTTTTTATAAAATAAAAAAACCCTAAATTACTCCTTATGACATCAGCTATCTGCCAATGAGTCTCGTTAAAAATCGGGCCAGCCGCTTTAAAGTTTAGCCGGAACATACAGACAAAAATATTAAAAATTGTCTTTTTCTTAAATGTAAATACCGTATATACTTTAGTGAAAAACTGTTAAAATTTAATTACAAACAGAAACTTCAATTTTCAATTTTATTTATTTGTATAGATTCATATCAAAATTATTTGGTTACATACCGCCATACATGTAAGCATCATGCAATAATAAATTCATAAATATATATAAAATCGATTCATAAAATCATAAATCACGCCCTCACTCATTTACGTAAGAAATACTGAATAGTGTCGAATTTCGATGCATCATCCTCATTCCTCATTTCTTGTTCATTCCTCATTTCTTGCTCATTCCTCATTTCTTGCTCATTCCTCAAATCCTCATTTCTTGCTCATTCCTCACGCTCGACTCACGAGTGGTGCGACATCGCGAATGAGGTGTTTCAAAGTTGAAAAATGAGTCTTTCAATTTGTTGTATAAGAAAAATCGTTTTAGAACACTTTAAATGTTGACGTCAATGCCTATTATAATTTATAGTGTCTATTAACTATTGATATCTAGATAAAGATGAGATAAAAATCTTTTAATATAAAATATATGATTTATATAAGTAAATGCGCCATCTATCTAACATGTATTCAATTACACAGTAAATACTAAATATTGACAATTCATTCAGACTAGATGGCTCTAATTAAGGTTCCATAAAGGACAATATTTTTTAAATTTTAAGATTAAGAAGAAAACGGTAAATGCTGAAATTAATACTTTTTCTTCATTGCTTACATATAAAAATACTGCTTTATTTAATTATTTTCGCTTAAACGTCTATTCTTTACTGCGAAGGTTTGTTTCGTCTCTTCTCGCTAGATAAAGTTTTTATTTATTTTATTCATTCATCTTTGCATAAAGAAGCTTTAAGATTAATTTTGATTATTTTTTGTAACAATATTTAATTAATAAATATCAATATTGTGGTCATAATCGCAACACATCACAAAGAAAATATAATGCAATGCGGTGATAGTTATCGTAGTCATTAATCGGTGTTTTATTTTTAATAAAGTAACCCAATACTACAATCGCCGTACGGACGAATACTGATGTCGTTTAACATATTATTATTACGTATACTCTAAAGTCTAACTGCAGAAATCCGAATGGTATTAAGTATGCCTATAAATATAATGTTTCTTCGTAATTGACTAATTGCTAAACGACGAATGTTATTGTATATTCCTTACAGTTAGAAGTTTAGAACAACGAGAAAGTTAAAAATTACATAAGTTTTATTACCAATTACAACAAATTTAGTGAAAATTGCCAGGAGAGATAAAATTTGTTCCGGTTCATGACTTCCTTGACAAACTGTGCCTAGCTCATGAATACAAAAAAAATGCATAAATGTAGGGGAAAGTATTGCATAATTACGAAAAATTAAGTAAGTATTTTGTGAACACTTACTATTAAGGTAAATTTATTTTTGTCATGTCAACACTATTACAATTCACAAAATCTTATGGTCACAACAAAGTACGAACGGCAACAGCGCGTTGTATTTGTGAAAACGAACCGGCAACGCCGCAGCGCGGCTTTTCTCTTTAAACTCTTTACACGGAAATGATTAGGCACACATGCATACAATCTTAGAAAATAATTACCTAAATATAAAAATTGTGGTGGATCACGCACATTAAATACTAAAAGGTTCCGCAGCTTGATAATAAATAATCTTTAGAACCTTAAATAACCAATTAAAATTGACTGCAACAATAAGTTGGTAATTTCATAGGAATTGTTAAAAATAAAAGGAAAATACAAAGTTATTAAGTGGGCCGTATATTTGATTTCCAACTTAGTATTATAAAAAAAAAAAATTGGTTGAAAATTCTTTTGATGTTCTATAACCAATTTTATCCTAATTATTTAATAAATAAAATTAAAATCGCTACCATATGCTGAATTTTTTTTTGAAAACCCTCAGTTACATGTATCGACGAAATTTTTGTAGTGGTTTATACAATACACCTACTTTTTAAGTTTCTTATTAATAAAGCCAATAGTTTCCGAGTAAAATGACTGTGACATACGCATAGACAGACGAACATAACGAAATTATAATTTATTAATAATTATTCCGTTTTTTCTATTAGGCTGCGAAACTCTAAAAACTTAGGGCGGCGAGCGTATATAGGTATACTTGTCATCCGTCTCACACGCATAATTTTTCTTTCACCTATTTTTTTTAGCTCCAAGAAAAAATATTAATATTTATTACGAATTCATGTTTTTCTTTTTACTTTTTATTGACATTTTAAAGCGTAACGTTTGAGGAATTATTACGTACACTACATATAAACCTTCACTATTACTTACACTACATATAAACCTTCCTCTTCAATCACTCTTATCTATTAAAAAAAACCGCATCAAAATCTGTTGCGTAGTTTTAAAGATTTAAGCATACATAGGGACAGAGAAAGCTACTTTGTTTTATACTATGTAGTTAATCTACATCTTTTATTGTACTATTGTATGTTAAATAATAATAATAATTATTATTATATGGTAACTGTATAAAATAATGTGACTAAATAAGTTTTTTTTAAACCTTCAATTTGATTTATTTGTATAGATTTATATCAAAATTATTTGCTTGCATACATGTGAGCATCGTACAATAATAAATTGTAAAAAATCGATTCGTAAAATCATGACTCACGTCCTCACTCATTGAAGTAAGAATATTAAATAGTGTTGAATATCGAGGCATCATCCTCATTCCTCAAATCCTCATTATTCGCCTCAACTCAACTCGCCTCGCACACGACACTAACGTGTCGAATATTGCCAGTCGAGTCACTCGAGTCGGCCACGATGAGCGAATGAGGCGGTTCATTGATGAAAAATGAGTAACTCTTTCAATTTGTTCTCACGAGTACCTCAAATGAGGCAACTCACGAGTGAGGAACCCATCACTAGCATGCAGTCTCATATTTATCACCAAAACATAAGATGCTGTTCTTATTTACCCCATAGTCAATATTACGTCTTTAATAGTGAGAGGAAAATAAACACTGCTTTTAAACCTTTTAAAGAAAATAACAATAAATATATTAATGTAAAACTAGATAGACGATTTATTTACCTGTAGGTGAGACTTTTAACTAACCCACAACATTTTTAGATCGAAGAAGACTGGTTAGCAAAGAGTGCTCGTTTTACAATCTTCCCTCTATTCTCCTTGATTTATTTTTATGATATCAGACAACAGAATATGACAACATCTTGTCAAATGTCAATTATAGTCGAATGATAGCTTACTTGGGTAGAGTAAAAAATGAAAATGATTTATTTTTCTATCAAATTGTTTTTAAGCCTAAAAAGTTTCCAGTAAAATATTCCAAAATAAACAGTTTTAATGATGTGGGAGATAAATTATTCACTATGGTGTAAAGATAGTTCAAGATAGGTTTAAAAGAAATGTTGACAGTGTTCTGTTGTATTTCGTCAAAATGTTTAAAATACTTATAATTTTATTATATTCCTGTCTATTCCACACTGTGTCACCAACACATATTAAAGGAGAATTTTCGACACAGGAATTTTTCAAGTTTTTAGTAAAGTTTGGATTTCAAAAGACCGACATTCATTTTCAGAAAGAAACATATGGCTATATTTTTGGTAACTTAACTTCGAAAGAAAATTTTAAATATCCCGTAACATTTGCAGTGTTAGATAGACCACATTTTTTACACTATTACAAAAGCCGAGATATTGTTGACAAAGAAATAGCTTGTCAGGTAATGTTTCAACAATTAAATGGATCAGCCTACCATCCGAAATGTAATACAGTTGGTCAAGACTTGTTTAGAAGAATACCCTGTCCTAAAGGTAAACTGTGTGTGGATGAAGACACACCATGGAATGTGATTAAAAATAATCAGTTTACTTATGTTATCAAAAATAATGGCCAACCAAGGTAAGAGATATGTTATTTTAAGTTTTTATTGTATACATAAACATAAAGTAAAGACAATAATAGAATATTTGCAGAACACAAAATAAAGTAATCTTAATTGTATTGTATTCTACAGATTTTGGTATGTATCAATGGTGTCCTGCTATTTAGATGAAGTTAACTGTACTTGGCACCACTACAAAGGAGCACCGTCAGTAGATAACATAGCTTTAACAAACACCCCACAGAAGATACAATATGATTTTTGGCTTGTCAATGGGAGTCCAAATCTTTCTATATATAACTCAATGTTATATCAATTTTCCTTTGATAGACAAGACACATTCGGATTGTATTTGTTGTTCTGGCTATGTTATATTATTCTTCTGCCAGTCCAAATTTATGCTGTCAGGTATTGTGAAATTTTAATTTTAAATTTTAATTAGTAATTAGGTAACAATACATATTCATAATTCTTCTTCATTTAAGGACACAGAGACATTATGTGACTAAGCTGTTTACATCTAGTTTAGTTATCGAGTTTATTGCTCTCTGTTTCAATGTCCTGCATACAGTGAAATTTGCAGCAGATGGAGTAGGTTTTGCTGGTTTGGATGTGGCTGGTGATATACTGGATATTATGAGTAGAGTAAGTACAACAACTCTTACTCTTAATTTACTTGTAGACTAAAAGTTTTATAGTATAATTACAGTCTGTTGTGTCAATTTTAGTTTAGTGTTTAACATAAAACAAAACAGTAATGTACAGAACCGTCAATAACATTACTGTTTTATCTATTTTTTTTAGTGTAACAGATAATAATTTTTTGGGAATCAAATAGTTGACAAAAGTTTAGAAATTATTTTAAAATTATTATAGTTTGATAATCTAATAAACAAAAATCATATAAATAAATTAATAAAATTTATACACATATTTAAAAATTATATATATTTATTATTTATAAATTTTTACATATCACACAAAAGTCCTCATGAGAAATTAAAATATATACTTTTTTACTTCAAAATGCAGTTTCAAAGTTTTTGTTTTTCTGGAGCCCTTACATTGTCCATTTAGACCTTGTATCCAACTAATGTCTGTGAAGTATAGTATTAAACATGGTGGTGTACCTGCACAACCCAAATTCCTGGCAGAAGCTGCAAGTACATTATAATTCCTAGTGTGCTTTTGTTGACTATATAATTATAAGATCTGTGCTCATTTCCTTACACCCTTCAACCTGTTCTGTTGTTCTTTAAGACATAAGCTAGATTTTAAATAATAAATAAATAAATAAATGCTACAAACCCAGCAGGCTTCCGTTAGGATAGTTATATCCTGTGTCGTGGTGGTCGTGGAAATATACACAATGACAAGGACAAACACACCCAGAAACCCGAAATCCGAAAAACATGCCTGTATGGTAAATACAAACATCCTCCGAGCGGGAATCGAACCCGCAACATGTGCTGCTTTAGGCAGGTTCACTTCCGTTGCGCGCCATCATTGTCATTCAGTTTAAAACTCACGTTATGCAGTCTTTTAAAAATTTTCATTGCAATTCAAAGAGAAGTCAAATTGAAGTCTAGAGTTATACTAGACTGCTAGACTTTCCATCGTTTAAGAAACTAAGTTTCCCATGCCATCAGTCTAGGACCTTCTGCAGGACAAAACCCAAACACCCAATCTTCTATCTAGACCTGCTCACCGACATGTGCTCACTTTTCCAAGTGAGCACAGGTTTTCCAAGTAACATGACATGACATCTTTGCAGGAATTTGAGTAGTTTTTCAGACATAGAATACAGACAATAATATATTATCTCTTTGATCTCTTTCAGCATGAAAGCGTTTGTTCTGCACTCTAGAATATCTACAATGGTCTGTCATGCAAAGAAAATTTTTTTTTTTTTGTATTTTAAACAATGTGCTTTGTATTTCAGACATTATTCATGTTGCTCCTACTGCTATTAGCAAAAGGCTGGGCAGTGACACGCCTAGAATTAACTTACAAACCATTAGTTTTTGGTGTATGGCTTGTCTATGGGGTTGTTCACATTCTGCTATATGTTTGGAATACAGTAAGTACATATTAGTTTAATTTTGTACAATAATATAATAATAATAGACTTTAGTACATTTTTTATGGAACATTATTCATTATTATATATTGTTACAAGGCATTCTGTCTGTCACCGGGCTGAATGTCACAAGCCATAATATATAGAGAGTTGAAATTTTCACATAATGTTTAT
Organism: Hestina assimilis; assembly: GCA_023373885.1. Classification (NCBI taxonomy): domain Eukaryota; kingdom Metazoa; phylum Arthropoda; class Insecta; order Lepidoptera; family Nymphalidae; genus Hestina; species Hestina assimilis. Next base: position 6,522,183 of record CM041747.1, on the reverse strand, counting down.
TTCTTTTGTAGCTACAAAAACAAATTTAAAAATAAGGTGCAGGTGAGGGCTTAATACAAGAAATGTTATATTTATGACGTTTTTTTTGTTATATTTCATGAACAGTAATAGATAAATTGTTCGAATTTTTATAGATTGTGTATTTCTATAATCACTATAATTTTTTTTCAAATGTTTCATGTTTTCAGACTGAAGTAGATATAATAGAAGAAATTGATGAGTACCAAACATGGCCTGGATGGTTGGTACTTACACTGCGTGTTGCTATCATGACGTGGTTTGTGTTAGAACTCCGCAATACGATGATGTATGAGCACAACATGCCAAAATTGAATTTCCTCCTACACTTTGGAGCATCGAGCCTTGTATGGTTCGTTTACTTGCCAATTATAGCTCTCATAGCTCTGCAGATTAGTCCGCTGTGGAGGTTTAAGTTTCTTTTAGGTGAGTTTTAGTTTCATTTTGTTGACATTTAACTGTATAAGTAACATATAAATATATTTCTCTACTTCTGGTTTTTATAATCAATACATTACAAATCTACAATCATTCATTTTTCAATTATTTCCAACTAATATTCGTTAAACTATTCCTATAAAATAATGAATTTGTAATAATCTTTGTTTCTTTCTTATCGAGTGGTTAGTGGCGACCCTAGTGTCAGAGTTTTTTAGGTCGCCCGTATATAGGCCTCTGAATTGACTTTTCGACTATTATCAAATTGATAACGGAACCGGCTTTTTACTTGTCTCCAAAGTACGGAGGCGCTCAGTCGAAATATCACTATGCGATCACCTATCTAGTGACTTTTTTATTTTTATTTTTTATTCCTAAATGGGTAAGCTCTTGACCTCCATCGAGCGTGAAAGCATAGATGAGGTCTACGTTGGAGCGAACTTACTAAAGAGAAGCCTATGTACTCGCACCTTGAAGAGGTTCAGGTTGTATGCATTCGGAAATACAGACGCCGGAAGAGCATTCCAATCCCTGGCCATGCGCATTATGAATGACGAACGAAAGTGCATAGTTCGGATATTAGGTATATCGACCAGATATGGGTGGTACCCGCAGTGCGCCTGGTATCCCGGTAGAAAAACGGCGATGGCGGTATGAGTTCATGGAGCTCATCAGCACACTCCCCGAAGTAGAGTCTGTAGAACACCGACAGACAAGCGACTTTACGATGGTGACAAAGACTATGCAGAGCGGTTTCAACTAGCCTTTTGTCACCAATCAGTCGTTTAAATAAAATAAGTCTGACCGCGCCTTAAGTTGTTTAACCCACAGATCGCTTACCGATCTGTGAGTGCACCCGGCTACGAGCGTCTATCGTGTAATAATAATTGTGTTTATGAAAAACATTTTTTTTATTATGTTACTAAGTTGGCAAGCAAGCATACGGTCTACTGATGGTAAGCCGCTGCCGTAGCCTATAAGCTCTTGCAACACCACTTGTAGGTGCCACTCACGCGTTGCCAACTTCGAGATATTGGTTCTTAGATCTCCTTTGCCCAGTAATTTTACTAGCTTACAGTGGCCTACAGCCCTCCTGTTTCCGTAGCATATGAGCGCGCGCAACACCATTAGTAGGTGCCACTCACGCGTTGCCAAACCTCGAGATATTAATTCGTAAATCTATTTTCCGCTGTAATTTCACTAGCCTGCAGTGCCCCTCAAACCGGAACACAGTAATGCCTAAGACACTACTGCTTGGCGGTAGAATATTTGACACTGCAGTGGTACCTACCCAGCCGGCCTCTTGCAACAAAAGACTTACCACCAGTGTGACTGATTGCACTGGTGGAATAATCTCTGCTGTGAGAGATTATCCCTGGAGCGGGCGATGGGGTCGTCACGTCTCGACGTCATGAAATTACTATAAGTGGAAAAGTTTTCCCGGCCTATTGTTTAAGTTACAAAACACTATTTGGCAAAAAATTTACATGTAAAAATGGTTATTAACGTGTGAAAATGGTTTGAAAAAAATATAAAATTATTTCATGGTAGAAAATATGCCCAAATTCTTTGTTTTTTTTAGGTATAACTTATTCAGCCGACTGTTTGGCGTATTGTGTGATGGCTCACTTATTGTGGCCAACGCGATCCGAACAGTACTTATTGTTGGCTCCCTCTAATTATACAGGTAATTATACCATTACGATTATGAAAGTTTGTATGTTGGAGATTTGTTACTCTGTCAAGCAAAAACGGCGGGACGGATTTTGATGAAATTTGGCTAACGGATAGATAGTTATTTGCATTAATAATTAGAATTGTCCTATCCTAGAAAAATATTAGGTTCCCGTGCGATTTTAAAAAAGGGATATATGTAAATGGGTCTTTTGGAATGTGGACTTAATAATATTTTAATGTAAAAACCTCTGTCTGTCTTCTACCTATTCACGCTCCATTTTTAGTCGCGAAAAAAAAACTTGAAGAAGATGTAATAGGATTAATAGAATTATTATTTTTAATTAATCGAAAATTCGAAATGTCTATATTAATTTATTGTGATTGAATTTTATGATAATTGAAAACAACAAAATTTATCAAAACAACACTTGATTGACCTACTGATTACACTATATGCCTGGTTACATAAGATTTCAATTAATCCATTATCACTGATATTTACTAGTTTCTGCCTGCGGTTTAATTTGTTTTAAATAAGAATATTATACGACCGTTTCATACAACAAGTATTTTTCATATAATGCCTTATACTCTTTAATTTTTTGTGAAATTACAATAGTTTTACAAAACCATGTTCAGTTAAATTTCAAAATTGTGTTATTTAATTCAAAAAAGTAATATTAAAAATGCACTTTCAATGAAGCTGCACCTTTTGACGCCGGGCATTATAACTAAACGTAAAAAGAGAATGGTGTCATATCGGTCATTTACATGTCATCTCATAAAATTTGTATCTTGTGACCACGCGTTTACTAAAGGGCGCTAAAGTAATCATAATGTATAATTTATATTAATTTACAGCCGGTATAGAAGAATTGGACGAGTTCAACGAATCGCCTCACGTAGTCCACAGCGATACGGTAGCTTTAACGACAGCGGAGTGCATCAACGCGGATGACGAAGAGATTATATTCACACGCCCGCATCAAAATGGTACGGTCTTTTCATAGCAATTCAAAAAAATATGTCCAATTGAAATTATGAACAATTCTATTCCGATACCAATCGTGGAATCGAGTCATAGTTTTAATACGTTTTGACGTGACAATTGTGTATGACATTGACATGTTGGTGTCATGTAATGTTGGAGTCTTGTCATGTTGGTGGCATGTCAAATCAAAATCAAAATCATCAATCGCTTGCGTGAGTACCAAGCGGCTGGCTATCGAATAAACATTCAAAATTGATATATACACTCAACACGCCCATTAAGGATAGTTTATATCCGGGTCTTGTACGTGAAAATTGCGATCGGAACAAAATGTCTGTATGGTTCATACAAACTTCTATCGTCGTATTTGGAAACGCGTCAGAAGGTTCCTTAAAAGTATTTTACTGAGTAGAAGTACATAGTTATGGTAGATTTATATTCATTTTTAAATAATTATGTAGCACAGTTAAAAAAATTGCACCTGTTTTCATATTATTGTACTTGTTTTCATTTTATTTTCATTGTATCAAATATATGTATATATTTTTTATTTTTGCTAATAATTCTTTGATGTAAAAATTAACACGATATTTTTTTTTGTTACCTATTTTTATTAGTCTCTATTGAAATCTCTAAAAGATTTGTAGAATTACAACATGTAACTTTGCTTTAAAATCTTTAGAATTATTCTTGGTTCGTAGAATAGATATAGTGTATAGACAAAAATAACAAATAGTTTTCTTTCTATTGGCTGATTTGACCGAGATAAACTCCACATTCCAATTTTACTTTTACTATGCTTTTTGCTAATTGTGAGTAAATTGAAGAAATACATTGCTGAGTTTTATATAAAAGTAATTAATAAATAGATTTTATAAATGAATGTCAATTTTTTAAATTATCTTGGTCGAATAGAAAATGTACGAAGAATGTGCCAATTTCTAATTTTATTCGAATACCATGTGGACAGATTCACACATTGGTTTTAAAGCAATGAATGTTAGTGAATAATCACACAAAATTCCTGCAAACAGTTTTTTTCAGTTGTGATTTTAGTTACTTTATTCGCAATTTACGTGAAAAAAAATATTTAATACCATTTTTGCAACTGCAAAAAAACAGCATTTTTCACAAATGTCATTTTAGTAGTATCTTTCTTTAAAATTCTCAAAAAAAATATTTTGAATTTAATTATTTATAATTAAAAAAAGACAACAATGTGTAAATCTGTCTTAAAAATAAAAAGGAATTTATTAACTTTAAAATCTAAGAACTTATTATATAATTATATAAAGTAGTGTCGTGTATGTGTTTCAACATTGTTGTTGATGAGTAAAAACGAAAAATGAAATAAAACCGATTAGCTGGTATACATATTAATTAATGTGATACATAACTTTGATATATGTATGATAAGAAATAATTCTCATTATTTATTTTATAAATATGATCAGGTCTACGCTCAATCACTATATTGAATCTAATGAAGTATTGACTATACTGTATTTTTTTTTTAATAATTCAAACCCCCTTCTGCATAAGCACAAATAAGTTTCGCCTATTACGATTATTCAATCGAATGAACCATTAGCGTTATAGCTCTAATTTATGCCATATCGTGTGGTTCCTCTCGATACCAAATATTATGAACTCTTATCTATAAAGTTGGTCTTCAATGAGTTAGTCAAATCAGCTTAGATATGTTTATGTGTGTGTAGTTTGATTGACATAGCCAAGGAGGAAACGTTTATAGGGTGCTGTTCATACACGTTCGGTACGGAACCTTAATAAAAGTGGATAAACCCGTCTTGAAACTTAAACCTGGATACTGTCGGGAGTTTATCTTGTATGTGACATTACATATAACTAACTATAGGCGACTGATGCGAGAGGCCGAGGCAGTGGTTTATTCCGGTTTTAAACTATTACAAAAGTAAAAACTTCTAGCGAATTAATCTATAGCAATGTTGCTAGTATACCGTGGAGTAATATGATTTAGTATTCCTACTGTGATAAGAGTTCAAATATAAATACTACTATGTACTTTTATGTGTATGGAGCGCAGGCCTGATCGTTAAAATATGGCAATATATTATGAAATGTTTTGTTATACTATACAATAACATTTACAAGTTTATGTTAATCAAAAAAGCAGACGCTTTTGAATTGATTAGTCTATATTACAGTAAATAGAGAAAATTTAATATAAAAAAATTATCATATTTTAGTTTTGTTCGATATATACTGTACTAAATACTTTGCAAAAAATACTTATTTTTTTGAGACTCAAAAATCGTTCGTAATATAGAAAAAAAAAAGAAAAGTAACACCTCGGTTTCTGAAATAAATAAATTAAAAAAAAAAACATCCCAGCCTCTAAATAAGTATAACTCCAAAAAAAATACATTAATTATAAATCGCATATAGGAAAATAATAAGCTAATGTGTTCCAAAATTCACAAACATTCTGTTAAAACTAAAATTCTGAATATACTTTTTTGTATATTTTATTGAAATTATTTATTTTTCTTTTCTTACTTTGAATGCTACTTCTGGCAACCATATATTTGAGTATACTATAAGTGAAAAGTGCTGTGAAATTATGATTTAAAAAATATATCACGTTTTATTCTATCAGGTTTTCAATTGCTTTTTTTATTTTCTTAGTCTCAATTTACTTTAATATAGACAAATCAAGTAATCGAATGCTCCACATGAATGTTCCTCGGCGCTTATGATTCGAATAATGTGTGATTTTTGACTGTAAATATTATATGAAATTTAAAGTACAATTAGATCTCTGACATTATAAATAAAATGGTAATGATAATTTAAAAAAAAAGCTGTTAAATGTACTTATATACGTAAAATAGTTTTTTTACATGTCGAGTACTTAGAATCACTGCAAATTGACATAAATAAAAGTTTCTTTACAATTACTCTAATTATGATTTTAGAATACATTTTACTATCTCTCTCTCTCTTTGTATGATAATGTTAAATATTATGTTGAAAAAATAACAAGGCAGTGATTTTAAGATTCTACAAAAAGCACAGTTCCGTTTTGTGATAAATCAAGGATTATATTATTATTATTACAATTTAAGCGAAATAGGTATAATTGAAAATATATTTTTAATTAGTATATAATTATAATAGATATCTACAAATTGCCTTTAATGTGCATGAAAATCTATCTAATTGTTTAGTCGTCTCGTATAGTTAAATGATTTATTGTGTTGTAATGTGCTGTTTACATCACCTCGAACAATGAAAACGAAAAAAAAATTGTATTAAATATTAGTAATCTCTTATATTTTTTGTTTTCTTTTAAAACCTATAATATTAAGACCTGGAAGGATGCTCCTAAGTATATGTGTTGAAGAAGCGGAACAGGGCGAAAGAAAACTTTGTTAACAATTATAATAAACTCCGATCAGCTGGCGTTGGGTCTCTGGGTTTCTGGGGAGTCGGCTGGATAGGGGTTATTGGAAGGTCGATCGCCCTCAGCCTTCTTGCTGGTTCCTACACTCGGGGAATATACAAAGAAAACGTAGGCACACGTTTTAGTGGGATCCAATGAATATTCGGCGTGCGTTGAACCCCAAATTGACCCGTTCTCTTCATAGGTTAGGTATCTGGTTGTAAAATTTGTCCTCGTCAACAAAAACTGGATTGTTGTTATTGCCAGCAATAAAAATATGTTATGAAAAAAATTAACAGTCATTTATTTTATTAAAGTAAATGAAACAAATTCTTAAGAGCCAACAACAATAATTTATTTATCCACACATAGTTATAATTATTAATAATACATTTAATACACATGAAATTGAAGCTAGCACAGCACTTTGAGAAAATTAAATTAAAATATTAGATATTGTGTACATCAATACATAAACGTAAATTATTCATCTGATAATTTTGGCTACGTCTTTATTATATAGATACATTTTTATATATGTACCTATATATACATAATCAAAAGTGCATTTTTTGTATTGAAACATCTTATAGTAGTTTGATAGTTCGCTTGTAATAAAAATATTCTTTTATTTAAAATATAAATATTCTTCTTTAGAATATACAGATCTGTTAAATATTTAAAAATTTTCAATAAGATTCATTTTTATATAATAAAAAAAATAATAAGAAAATTTTACATAGTTTTACCGCTTCTAATACTATTAAGGACAAACCAAAATAAAACCCAATCGGCTCTTATCCGTTTTCTATATTTCACTCTCTATATACAATCCCGTGGCTAGTGTGTACTGGCTGACGGTCGGAGAGTGAATGCCATGCTCGCCTCTCTGACCGTCCGCTTTTATTGTCATTGAGAGGCGCGATAACGCACGATGCGTTATCGCGCTCACCTGCGTCTGCGCGGGGTGAGGGAGGGGGCGGGGACGCCGCACATTCCCGCACCACCGCGCAACTAGTACGCGCAACTAGTATCTACAACTAGTAGGCGTGCTTAATCTATAATTATATTCTATTTCTTATTTCTATGTTAATCTATAATTATATTCTATTTCTTATTCCTATGATTTGCTGTCCGCAACATTCTCCCCCCGGCGCAGACTCGTCGCAGCCTCGACTTCTACTGGGAGGACAGCAATCTTCCTAGTCGGTCGCCTGAAGACTCCTCCTTTCGTGCGAACTTCAGCGCTTCTTATTTCGCCGTCGGGTCCAGGGAAGACTCTCTCGATCACGCCGCGTGGCCAAACATTCCTTGGTAGTGCGGCGTCGACGATGACCACCAGATCTCCAGGGCGAAGTTGTCTCTGACCCTTGCTTGGGTCCCCTCGAGGTACGAGTGTGGGCAAGTACTCTCGTACCCATCGCCTCCAAAATTCATCTGCCAGCGCTTGTGCTGCTCGCCATGCCTGTCGATTCGCAGGGTAGCAGGGTCCGGTCACCGGTAGTCCAGATGATGATCCCAGCAGGAAGTGGTTCGGCGTTAAGGCCTCGGGATCATCTAGGTCCACTGAGACGGTGGTCAATGGACGAGCGTTGACTGAGTGTTCAGCTTCGATGAGTAGGGTCTGTAGAGTCTCCTCCCGCGGGTACTTCTCTCGTAGCGTTGCGTTCAAGGCAGATTTGATTGAGCGGACCAACCGCTCCCATGCTCCACCTTGATTCGGAGCCCCTGGCGGTATAAATCGCCAGCTGATGCTTCTGTTGACGCAGTATTCTCCCAGCGCCGCGTCCCATTCTTCAGACGCCGCGCGAAGCTCGGCGTTGGCCCCTCGGAAGTTCGTCCCGTTGTCCGAGTATATGATCGCAGGCCAACCGCGTCTGGCCGCCATCCTTCTTAGCGCCATTATAGCTGAGTCCGTAGATAGGCTCGCTGCTAGCTCGATGTGCACGGCGCGAGTCGTGAGGCAGGTGAATATGGCACCCCACCTCTTCTCGTGGCGCCTTCCAATGGTGACGCCCATTGGACCGAAGTAATCCATCCCGACGTTCGTGAAAGGTCGGGTGAACGGGTCCATCCTGGCCGTCGGCAAGTCACCGAGGCGTGGTACTCGAGGCGTGGCTTTTCTGACGGCGCATCTCTGACACGTTCTGGCTACGGCTCGGACGGAAGGCCGCAGGTGAACGATCCAGTATCGTTGTCGCAGGTCGTTGATCACACGCTCGTGACCAGCGTGCCCTGCCTTTTCGTGTTCATGCTGGATGATCATTCTCACGACTTGATGTCGGCCGTCGAGGATGACTGGCCTCTTCATGTCTTCCGGTACGTTGGCTGCATTAATCCTTCCTCTTGCTTTCATAAGTCTATCTTCGCCTATACTTGGATCCAGTTTATATAGGCGACTGGAGCGAGAGACGGGCAGTCCTCGTGTAAGCGCTTCCCATTCGTCTGCAAAGCTTTCTTCCTGTATTCTTTCGAGCCATAGTTTTTCAGCGAGTTTCATGTGCCGCACCTCCAGAGTCTTCGCTTTGCGTAGCCACTTCTCGGCCATCATGATGACGATAGCTGTGGTGCGCTGCAAGGTGGTCCATCTGGAGATCCGGTTCGGGTCCGGCATCGCCTGCCAGTGGGACGGGCTCGACTTGTTTGTAGCGTGGTAGACTACTTCCTCTTCAGTCTCTTCCGTGGTTGTCTCTCGAGGCCATTCTTCGTCGGGTAACCGGAGGAAGGTCGGCCCGTTTAGCCATTCGTCCCGGGGCCCCTCTAAGTACTTGGTGCGCGTCGCATCGTCTGCTGGGTTCTTGTTAGTCGGAATCCAACGCCACTGTTTCGGGCTTGTCGCTTCGGCTATTTCGCCAAGCCGATGGGCGACGAACGGCGTATATCTTCTTGCGTTCGTTCTGATCCAGATGAGGACTGTTTTGGAGTCAGTCCAATACATCGTCGTATGTATGAAGTCCTGTGCGTTCTTATTCCGAACGCTGTGTGCGATGAAGGGGGAACTCGAAGCGCCGAATATGAGCGAAGTCATCTTATATCTCTTCGGCGGGTTCTCTCTATCTCTACCCCGCCAGAGAAACATCTGGGCTGGCTGATCAGCCGGTCGTACTTTTATCTGCAGGAACATTTCCTTTATATCGGCAGTGACTGCTACTGCTCCTTCTCTGAACCTATACATTATGCCGGGTAAGGACTGTAGTAGGTCCGGTCCATCTAACAGCTGGCGGTTGAGGCTGGTGGTATTGGCGGTGGCTGAGGCATCGAAGACTAGTCGTATCTTCGACGGCTTATTTGGGTTCTTAACGGCAAAATGTGGTAAGAACCACGCTTTGTCGCTGGCTCCTTCGGTACCATCACATTCTGTGGCATATCCCTTCTGGAGTAGATTTTCTATCTGAGTGGTGTAGTTCTCGGCAAAGGCGTTGTTCTGATCCATTTTCCTTTCTATCGTGCGGAGGCGACGGAATGCTTGATCTATGCTAGGCGGCATCGTCACGTCGTCGCGACGCCATGGTAGCCCGACCTCGAAACGTCTCCCGACTCTCTTCGCCGTTGCATCGAAGATCTTCAACGCGCGTTCCTCGTCGGGCCGCTTCTTCACCAGCAAGCTGACCCCCAGTGCGTCTACGTTGAAGTGCTCCTTCACCAGCTCTTCCAGTTTGTCATCTCGGTATCGGTGATGTAAGTGATGGACTACTTCATTTGCCTCGTTTATTATTTGACGGGGTATCGTCCCCAGTACGACCCATCCGAGCTTAGTCTCGGCTGCCACTGTTACTTTCTTTTCCGATCTTCACCTTCCTCGTCATTATAAGATGCCAGTTGTCGGCTCCGATCAGAAGCGCGGCGCGCCCCTTCATAGCAGACGTCAGTCTCTTTCATTCCCCGGAGGTGACGATAGTTCAAAATCCCCCGGGGTACCGTCTGTCTACAAAGCGTTAATTCCTTCACCGTTCTTGCCTTTATGCGGTACTCATCCGCGTTCTTGCCCTTAATCAAAAGGCCAACGGTCTTGCTTTCTGCCTCTTCCGTTGATGCGTTTACTCCGAGCAAGTTGAGTTTCGTTGTCGGCCCGTCTACGCCGATCTCATTCGCGAGAGCCTCGTCGACTAGTGTGACGGTCGAGCCTTCGTCTAGCAGGGCGTATGTGTCGACGTTGCCTGCTGGTCCCGATATAGTGACAGGACAGACTTTCAATAGGACGTCTAGATGGCTGTTGTGTGCCACGGCTGCCGTCATCACTGCTTCTGCTGTGGTCGTCTCGTTCTCTGGCGTACTCGTCGTCGGATGAAGGAGGTTGTGGTGCGGCCGTCCACAATCTTTGATGCTGCATGCCTTCGCTTTGCATAAATATCTTCTATGTCTTCTCTCTAAGCATTTGAAGCAAAGGCCTGAGCCTTTCACCGCTTCCCAGCGGTCGTTCATCTTCATGGTCTTGAATTTAGCGCATTTTGGAAGAGGATGAGTCTCGCCGCAACAGATGCATAGTGCGTGCTCTTCGTTCACGGTCGTGGTAGCAAACGATGCTTTTCTAGTTTCGCTTCGGCGCGCTGATGTCTTCGCCGTGTAGTTTTACTTGCGGGCAGCGGTAGCGGTCGTAGCTGTCCCTGCATATGCATGGCGAAGGCCTCTGTCGGCTTCGCGCATCAGGAAGTCGGCTAGCGTGACGATCTCCGGCTCCGTGTTTCCTGCCTGTTCCTCGGCGTAGTCACACCAACGCGCTCTCAAGTGTGGGCTCAGCTTTTCGATTACTTCCCGAGCTAACATCGGGTTATTCAGGTAGCCCCGATGATCGATGCTTCGCAGGACGCAAACGATATTTTGCAGTTTAACTGCAAAACTGTTCAGCTCGATGCTCAATGATCCTGGGCGAGGTAGCTTCTTCAGGTCGTCTATGGATCGGTCGATCAGCACCTCGGGTCTGCCGAAGCATTGTTCCAGTGTCTTCATTATAATTCTGGCGTCTACAGCGCTGTGTAAGAGCGCGGCGACCGCTTGACGTGCCTCCCCCCGTAGACTGTTCCGGAGGCGGGCGATGTTCTCCGTCGATGAGAAGTTGTACAAGCGCGTGCTATCCTCCATAGCTGCTTTAAAAGGCAGCCATTCGTTCGGTTCCCCGGAGAAGGCAGGCAAATCCGTGACTTGGCGCGGTGGCGGTCTGTTGCGTGCCATCTTTTCAATCGCCTCTGCCAGCTGCTCGATGCCCCTGTTTCTCCTCGTAGGAGTAGGTGATCGCTGACGTTCCCTCTGAGGCGTAGGCTCGCACCATTCGACATGCCGTGGCTTCGTCTTTTCTACTACCGGTTGTTCCAAAGGTAACGGCTGTCTGTCCTCGGTTCTCCGTGACTCCGTCGCGGTTTCGGGCGCGCTTCTCCTGAGCCAACTGTCGACCCGTTGTTCGACTTGTTCGTCGACGTCTCGGGTTTCATTCGGGTCGACTCGGCTTCCTTCGTCTTGCAGTGACGCGATTTTGAACGCGAAACGTCTCTTGACCATTGCTTCCTCCATTTTCAGTTCGCGGCGTCGGATTTCCAGCAGGCGCTCCTCCATCTCGAGCTCCGCTTCCCTCATTCTTTGAGCGGTGCTTTCTGTCGATCGAACTGATGCCGGCGCCGGTGGATACTGTCGTTGTGCTGTCTCAACAACGTCCGTTCTTGTTTCCGTGGCAGGTGGCGCAGTCCGGTCGGCTTCTCGATGGGCTTGCCCTGACGTCGTCGCTGATGGAGAGCGTGGCGCTTCTTCAAAGCGGCGTGGTACGCTTTTCGCGGCCTCTGCGTCACCGCATTGGCTCCTTGTGATGACCATTTCGGATGCTTGTCTCGGCGGTGTCCTGTTTCTTTGCTTCAGCGTTCTGAGGATCGCGGATTCCTTCTGTCTTGCTTGCGGCGTTCTGAGGATCGCGGATTCCTGCTGTCTTGCTTCAGCGTTCGTAGGGTCGCAGACTCTTCAATCCGTGTTAAAGGATCAGGGATCGGGTGATCCGGCTCGAAGGACCAAGAGATCGGGTAATATTAAGGACAAACCAAAATAAAACCCAATCGGCTCTTATCCGTTTTCTATATTTCACTCTCTATATACAATCCCGTGGCTAGTGTGTACTGGCTGACGGTCGGAGAGTGAATGCCATGCTCGCCTCTCTGACCGTCCGCTTTTATTGTCATTGAGAGGCGCGATAACGCACGATGCGTTATCGCGCTCACCTGCGTCTGCGCGGGGTGAGGGAGGGGGCGGGGACGCCGCACATTCCCGCACCACCGCGCAACTAGTACGCGCAACTAGTATCTACAACTAGTAGGCGTGCTTAATCTATAATTATATTCTATTTCTTATTTCTATGTTAATCTATAATTATATTCTATTTCTTATTCCTATGATTTGCTGTCCGCAACAAATACAAAAATCTATACACTTATTAACATCGAAAACGACTAATTGAAATAATATTCATAATCTTACGCTAAAATTGTTGAAACCTTATATATTTATGAATCAGTAATCAAAATAGTTTTAAAGTTGGAATATAAATGAGATTAAGATAATAACAATACTCTTTTATATCATAAAGTTCAAATAGTCAATACTTTGGGCGAATTTTATTAGTGTCAGCGTGCTAAGGAAAAATGTTATAACTTTTTCAATATCATTACAGCTGTAAGGTTTCAATTATAAATCTTTATCGATCGGATACATGGTGCGGCGGATTAACTTTTTTTTTATAAATAACGAGACGGCCTCGGGCACGACATATGAAACCTTATAAAAATAGGTGAGAACTCTATCGACGTGCTGAGACCTTCAATTATTAACATTGAATTCCTAATTTAATTGAATCATTAATATTCCCTGAATTTCTTTTTACGATATAGGAATGCATACGATACTACTATGCATACATTACTATACTATTGCAGTATAATGAAATACTATGGTTTTAGGTAATACCATAATTATGTAAGTGCTAATATATTTTTTATTATAATTATAAATTAAAAAGAAAGAAATGCACACATGGAAGGAGTACAATAGAGATAATAATTTCCCAACTCTTACATATCTTCAAACTAAGAAAAATGACTTCATGACATCACATGTAACTGTATATACCTATTTAGCATAATGTAACTATAACTAATAATAAACGCTTATCGCATTCTCCTAAAAAGTAAACTATTGAGACCCAAAAACTCAATTCCTTAAGACCTGACCAATTATAACAACAACAGAAATTTATAACAAAAATGAATGTACATACTAAAAAACGTTTCCTCAAACAGTCAATATCAAACATTCCATTCTCCTGAAACCTTCCAAAACACTTTTAGAACTGTATATTTAGGTCAGACTACCGTAAACATACAAGATTCTGGATTCTGTAAACGATTTACAACTACTTAAGCTCATGTATGGGTAAAGAATACGAGCGATATAAAAACAGCTTATACGCTAAAAGATAAACAAATTTTTATGAGTTATAGCATATGTGCTAAGAATTTTAAGAAATAATAAATTAATATAAAAAGATATTTCAGTCGAATTTTTCACAATATTTTCATATTTAGGTGAAAGTTTTTAAAATTACGATACACTGTAGAATGTAAGAAATTTAAAAATTGAATTTTTTCTCTTGATAAAGTAAATTTGGTAACCGATTTTTTTTGCTTAAAATAATTATTACTCAATGATTTTTCTAAAAAAAGGGTGCATTCATATTACAAGCTACATCAATAAAAATACTATGTTAATAAATAAAAACAAACATCTTATATAGACTTAGCTATTATTTTCATCATCTATCGACGATTGTCATGATTAGTGCAAATTCTGAGAATATATAGAAAATACTGGGAGTAAATACCATTCCAAAGATATTAATACACATGTAACACCTTATACATAATAAATCCATTTAGAATAATAATATGAGAAAAATATCTGAAATTTTCTCTTAACAATCTCGAAGTAAGAGAAATCTAAAATAGGATCATTTGAAATTGCTTGCCCAAAATACGCTAGATATAATATCAAATTATTCGAATTACAGTTTCAATTTGACATTGTTATTATTATATAATGCACATAAAATTATTTAAGCCTTATTATTTAACATCAATCTAATTTTAATACATACTAAGATTTATAATCTGACTGCAGTTGGTGTTTATAAATAGATAGAATCTCTAATAACGAAATATTATATATTTGTACTTTTATATAAATTTTACTAAAAAAAAGTATTAGGTACAAAATATATGTAATTAATAAATTATTTTGATGGAGATGTTATTTTACTACAAAGTATATTGTATTGCAGTACTTGTAAATATATGTAATATATTCGGCAATCAATACCAAAATATTAAAAATGGTAAGAGAATATGAATGATAAGAAAAATTAATAGGTATTCATTTTTTGATCACATATTATTTATAATTTCATTGTATTGTTTTAAATTTTTGTTTAATAAAGGAATACACAAAAGTACCATCTATTATGCAGTCAGATATAAGCGTTTCAAGTTTTTATTTTCTTAATACTACGAAGTTAATAACTGGAATAAATATTTCTCTATATTATAAATATAAATAAATAACAAGAGATGTAATATCAATATTTCCATTGACATTCTACCTTCTTAAACTATTAAAAATATCTCAAAATTCATAGAGTTACAAAACAGATCAATAATCAGACAACCTTATGGATTATGTCCATTTTTTTGTGAATAATAATAATCATCAATATTTGAAAAATTGGGATATATAATTTATTTCATTAAATAATTAAATTGATAATGGCATAGTAGGTCATACTAATACATTAAAAAATATATAAAAATCTATTGAAACATATACTGAAAGAATTAAGATATAATTTCAAACATTACACTGCAAAACTTTAATTTATAAACTTTACTTATTTAAAGCAAGTTAATAAGCATGTATTAGTAAGTCCATACCAATATCACCAAATATTTCAATTAAACAGACTAGATTAATTTAGGAATTACTAAAATCATAAAATAGTAAGAGATTTCCAGCCTTTCAAATTGAATAACAATAGAATTTATGTTAACAACGATTAGCCCATTATGTAACCAAGTTAAATTACATAACTTTATTATAGAAAATACGTTATGATAAAATAGTTAGGTACACAGTGACAATAAACTAATTGAATTTATGGATATAAAGACGTTAATTTACATTTTTTATGATTACGTTTAGTACGCGAAATATTTTCTAAGAAAAAATATATTTCTAATATATAGACATGTATTCTTCAAATGACATCATAATAATAATTATTAAATATAAAATAATTTCATTTTCTATATTTTTAAATAAATATTTTGCGAGATCGCCTTCTATTTTTAACTTTAATTAAAAGTAGTGTGGGAGGGGGACATGGTATTTATATGCGTATTTAACGACGTCCACGAGAAACTGCAGCATTGCTCACCGGTGCCAACAAACGCCTGGGAACAAGTAGGCGAGCGTTTCCTCTAGCTGGTCTCGATGCTCCCGGCTGCTTCAAATCAGCTAAATGGGATGCGTAACCATCACATAATGTCGTAGCCAAGTTGCTATATTTTTTACTTATTTTTCCAATAGCATATATCTGCTTTGGTGGTAATCCACAGTTGTGATATACGCTTATATCTTTGCCTGAACCATATGCAGCATGGAGAATTACTGAATGTTCTGTTATCAAATTGTTTAAATATGCAGATTTATGTCCCAGAGGATCTGTTGAAAATCCATCCGAAAAAAATACTAGTCCGTGTGGGAAATTATGCTCTGCCAACCAAGATACTACTTTTCTTTGTTGCATGTCGGGTCTTCCTGTTATATAAATAATTAGGTACCCTAAATCTTGCCAAAAACGTACTACATCTACCGCTCCAGCTCTTACTTTAGGGTCGCGACCAGTTACTGAAACACTGGCCGTGAATGAACCATCAATACTAAAGACAACACATTCTGTCTGTGGTGGTACAACGGCCAGATG
This sequence comes from Hestina assimilis, assembly GCA_023373885.1. NCBI lineage: Eukaryota > Metazoa > Arthropoda > Insecta > Lepidoptera > Nymphalidae > Hestina > Hestina assimilis. The sequence continues at coordinate 6,505,629 of CM041747.1, read as the reverse complement.
AAAATTACAACTAGTATGATCGCCCCTTACTACTGCCCTAATCGGATATATACCGCATCCGACACTTTGTTTTTCAGATAATGTATAGGAGATTCTTCCTGTTTTATCAGTCACCACTGTAGCTAGTAAATTCCATTCTCCTGCAGGTGGATCTTTTATCATGTGTATATCAACTTTTTCGCCAGTTAAAGTGATCATATCAAGTGGTCCATACATAAATCGAGCTATAAATGTTTGCGGACAACCTTCCATAACAATAACATCATTGGCTCTGTGATTAGCTGAAACATTCTTTAGTTTAACTGAAGTTCTTTTTCTCATCCACTTTTCTTTATCTTGTCCAGGTTTAAACATGGCACTCTCTTTATCGTCTGATTGATTATATAACACTAAGTCAAAGTGTCCCACTTGACGTAATATAAATGCTATTACATCAGAGCTTTCCCAATAACTGGCATGAAATAAATGGGGCAAAGCATTTGTGGGGAAATTAGCTAGGCCTTCTGGGCAATATAGAGCGTAATCAAGTCGTTTTGTACCCCACCATTTTTGCTGAAGAGCATTCATTGTTATTAACGGTATGTTATCAGCCAAGCCACTGACAGTGCTTTGAACTGATGCCTCCGATAATCTTCTTAGAACTGGGGTGGGCGGCATTTGCAAGTGATCGCCAAACAAAGCTGGATGTGTTTGTATCAGCTCCATTAAGTGATAAGGTTGACCATTGCCTAAAGGGTATTTAGCATATCTTGCAACATTTATAGGCGGAAGATTTGTAAAACGTGCTGAGAGTAGAGGCTCTAATCTAGAAGCCACAGGATCAGTAGGATGGAATAAATTAAAAACTTGCTGTACTGGTGGTTTTACAATGTCTTTGAATTTATCATCAGATATTTTTCTTGAAGCCAATATAAGCGAAAGTGGACTGCCAAATGTAAACAGATCACTAACTTCAAACTCTAGTTTTGTCTGGTTATCGCTAGCAGTGGAAGATCGTCTCCTAGGCGTAGGAGCTTGAAGGTGGGATTTGTTCAAGTAATGTTCAGTTGGCTCGTTTGGGATAGTTATTTCAGTGTCAAGAATACTGTTTTCACTGTCATGCCTAGACTGATATCGTAAGGTTCGACATAACGAATCGTAAGCCAGCACAGATCCCATGCTGTCACCTACAATACATACTTGTCCATTAAATCCTTTTCCGTCTTCAGATTTAATGAATTCATTATAAACCATATTTGCAGAAATGATTGTTTTTGTTACATAATCACAATACTCAGGTGAAGATGTTGAAATTAATGGTATGGCACCGATAGGTATGAGATCATTTGTCAGTGAAGGTGTTTCAACCATAGAAGGTGAGCAATCAAAACTATAGGGGCTTAAGGTTGATAGAATTCCCAGTGCTTCTGTGCACAATGATGGACATGACACTAATTTTATAGTGATATGACCAACTAATGTTGGATAGTGTTGACGCATAACTGATTCAAAGGCTCCTTTAAAAGTTGTAACATCTGATTTTTTTGCAGTCATATCAATATTTGCATCAAGGACACTACCTGCATGAAATACCAAAATCAGAACAGTTGTTGGACAAGAACTATGCACTGGTGTTTCCGGACATCCATCTATGCTTGGGTGACTTTGAAAAGTCATAACCCGACGTGAACCACGCTCTGAAGTGACACGTTTTAAAAACATTGGATTAAATATGCTATCTTCTTGGTTATGTTCACCTTGTGTTGGTGAAATATCAATATCTGCTTCATCTAAAGAACACATAGATGACCATTTATTGAAAGAGGATTCACAATCATAAAATTCATCTTCTGATCCAGTTTCAGTTTCAGATTCTCTGACTAATGTCTCCATTCTCCAATTGGCAACCTGAGTATGCAAACTTTTTATGGAGCCTGAAGAAGATGATCGAAGTTCCGATTTCAGTGATGTTTTAGGTTCTGAAGGTGGGGTGCTTTCAGGACTCAAGTCTTTTTGAACTCTTATCTCTGTACTAGACTTTTTAGTAGAAAGTGGACTTGTTGATTCTTCATTCTTCTCAAGGCTACTCATAGTAGCAGCTAAAGACTTAGAGTTTTCTTCTGAAAGATCAGTTTCTTCACCAGCTTCACCAGCCATCTTTTTCTGTAATGCTAATTGTGTCTGTCTTTCAATTTCTCGTATATCGTCCATTGTAAGACCATGCCACTCATCTTGCCAAGCCCAGGCTTGCCTATGAGCCCTAAGCATTGTTTTCCTTAATGCAACATCATGAATAAACTTCTCCAATTTAGTTTGCATACCCCAGTAACGAAATTCAACTCTGCAAAGTTTATATGCACACATAAGTGACCTGCCATTAGGTAACGGTTGAGATTTTCCTTGAACTTCTCGCCAATATTCTTCCAGCCAAGAATCTGATAGAGGTCCTCTATTACATTTTTGAGATACAAAAAGTTTTGGATCTTCTTCTTTTACATAGTCAGCACCATAGAGTTGGTCTTTTACAACATCAATAACATCAACTATTCTGTTCTTTAGATCACTTCCAGACAATTTGAAAACATTATCTTGGTGGCCATTATCAGCATAGTAATATGTTTCTATTTCAAGAGAAAACTTCTCAACAAAAGGACAAGTGTATCTTGTTTTTGTATAAGGGTATGCATTCCATGCCTCCTCTGATACAGTCAAAGCTGATTTAGGGAGTAAGCTTTTAAACCACCCTGGCAAATGGCTACCAACATGATAGATTTTTTGAGTATACTGACCTTTCCCTCCAGGGCCATTTTCATATGGTTCATTAACAATTATTTCCACTCCACTTCCTTCACCGGAGCTTTCCTCTCTGCTTTTCTTAGCAATCATATACAGTTGAGCTATTCGATATTCCTCAACAGTTAGAGGTAGAGGTATCCTATATTCCTTTATCAGCATTGTTGGTTACTTTTAGAACTAGTGGATGACGATTCTGTAACAAGAGTTTTTCGTTTTCATACTACATCGAAAATTATAATAATGAAATATTTTAATTCACAAAATAATTTTATTATTTTCCATTACGTTGATTATGATAAATTAAATATTATTCGATACACACATTAATCGTATGATGTATTTAATTAATTTTAAACTACGCAGATATTAAATCAAAGACTGATTTCTTATACATTAAAATTTGATATTCAGTGCACTTTCATTATACAGTAAAATTTATTCATTTTCAAAAACTACGTTATATATTTTATTATTTACAGGTCTATTTTGTCTGGAAAATAAATAAAGCCATTACCTAATGAGATCAAGTAATATTGTATTACAATGGCATGATTCCAGAACCACTATTGTTTTTCATTTACTTTACTTATTATAATATACATTATTTAATTTTTTTCACAAAACCATCACTACTCTACTACAGAAATGAACTTTGACATTTTCATACATCCGACCGCACAATGGTTCATGCACCATTCCATTTAAGTTAGTATTTTTAGGGTCAGTAATTTTTAAATTCAAAAGTTTACCTTTAAATTATATTTAATTCTGTATAAATACTAGATTTGTGTTATTTAAATATAAGAACAAATAAATGTTACCCATACACTGAATATTAAACCAATTCTCATTGCTCAGTGGCAGACAATATCAGTCACAACCGTAAATCGGAACGTTGTACATGATATCCCTCGACAAATGGCAGTATTCATAGTCAAGCCGTGTAGTTTTGGAGTAGTAAATAAATATTTATTTATAAAATAACATTTTTTGTAGCACCAAAATGATCACGTCATAACTTTGTATCAGTAATGAATTTGCATTTATGTATAAATTTGTTTAAACTGCGTTGTCTTGTCACGAAAACAAAACTGGGACGCAGTAGCAGCACCTCACTACTGGGGCCAATATTGTATCTAAGCCATTCTCAAATTCACTGGAACACACACAAATAATATCATCAAAACCGGTCTAGCCCTTTAGGATGAGTTCAGTCATATACACTTAGCCAGAAAAGTTATATATATTAAGATAATTCTAGTACAAAAGAACTGTAGAGATATATCAAGTAAATTTAGCACTAACAAACGTAAATATTTTATTAAAATTTCATTTGACCATTTAACAACTAAGTGGTCCAAGGAAATACCAATTAATATTATCTAACTAAAGGTAAGAATGCTATATACCTACTGCTAATAGTAGTAGTTGCAGTAATTACATTACGTATTTAATTTTGAAATACTGAAGATATGTAAATATCTAAAGAGAACTGATTTAAATATGGAACTACTATGAATGTGTCCTTTGCAGGATGAGTGCAAGGAAATCGATAACAGTCGTCACTCGTCGACCTCGACGTTGAATTAACCCTTCAAGTTCACCATACTCCAAGTCTCCGACCCACATTTTAAGCACGATATTCAGATGCAATAAAAAATATATTTCATTTATTAAATTTATATAATTCAATGTGATGATGTGAACACATCATAATCATTACTTACAATAAATAAAATCAACGAAACAAAAATTTCATTTTATTTTATTGTATATGGACACGCTCGTATTCGTTTATCGTCGAGGCGGAAATAAAATAAAACTTTTTATGCATATGATTAAAATTTTATTATTGATGTAGTCCAAAAACCACCTAAAAGCTACATTCGACTCGCTTGTTACTTCAGTTTCATAAAGGATACTACGTCAACAAGTTTAAAGACACTTTACTATAAAATTAGTAAATATGTGTTAATGGCGTACATAAACATGACGAAAAATATGTAAATAGTTTTTTTTCAAGAAAACCAAAATTTATATTACCAAAAAAACTATAAATTAACGATTATTACAGTTATAAATTATACCAATAGTAGGTAATAAAAATACAAGTACATAACTTTAAATAAATTTATTCGTATAAAGTACAAAATGTTGATTTTTCCTTAAGAGTATTTTTAAATATTAAACACGTTGATATGTTTAGTAATATGTATAACAATAGATAAATAATTATTTTATAACAATGTGTATATAATTAATATACATTACGACACAATCCTATATATTCTTCGTTAAATATGTAAATATAATTATGTAAAATATGATTATAATTTTTATTTTACAAAAATATTTTTTTACAAAACTTTATCAAAACCACAAAACTTTAAACATGTAATAATAAATAACAAAAAAAGGCAAACAAGTCTCCAATTACCATACATCCATACATTAGCATACATCTGAACTTTTAGGGTAATAAATACTGAATAGTTTTTCTTAATTTTAAAACTGCACATGATTGCAAAAGATGTTTAAGTAATTCATTTCATTATAAATATCAGCACACATATAATTTCATCATAAAAATTATGTAACATAAATGGGGTGAATAGAAACTATTGCTATACCAGTTAATATGCTATTTTAAGGACAGATAATGGGTTAAATATCAAAAGTGGCTCTATGTTTAGTGTGAATTATTATTTTTTTTATGAAGAATGTATAAAAATAAAACATTATTCAAATATTCACATATATACATTTTCAGTTGCACGATCAAAATAACATTTATTTGACTTGCTCCCTTAATAATTAAAATTACTAATATTTTGTCCATCCATTGTTTTCAGTAATTTGACAATCCCCTAAAGATCATATTTATTACAAAAAAGTATTATTTTATAGTAGTAAAATGTGTACCAAAAACCTAACAATTAAAAAGAAACCACCAAGACTATACCATATAAATACATTGTGTTTGTTTATGTTCCATTCACGTAGAAAATTTCAATCACTCAACTCACTACTATGTTTATTACAAAATTATATTAAAAGAAAATCGCAGTCGTATAATATCTTATAATTAAACTCAAAATTGAGAAACAAACCATAAATAAAATGCAATTAAAACTTTTAAATGCCTCACTTAGCTGTTGCTACTCGAGCTATAATTAGGTAGATAAAATTTTCGTGATATCAACAAATGATTTATTTAATGCGTCAACGAATTTTGTGCTGTCGTTATGGGATTTATAGCTAGCTATCGCTGCTCCAAGTTTATCGGGAAAAGCAGAGTATCTGTAAAAAAAAATAATTGTTATCTTCTACTTAAAAAAAAAAACTACAAATGTAAAATAAATAAAATTCTTCTTCTTCATTATTCACAGTATTGGTCAATACTGTGTCTGTTTATTACTCTTATCCAGATTTGACGGGTTACTAGTTTTTACACAGAGCGATTGCCATCAGACTTCCGCTACCCTTTTCGGCTTTCATTGTGCAAGTGTTGAAAATACACTTAGTGATTTTTTTAAGGACAAACCTCAAATATATAGATATCGATATCAATATTATTACCTGGTTTTACAAAAAGGATACCTTTTATTCCGAAAAAAAAATACATAATCGTATGGCAATTGTGGAATTATGTTCTTCCTAGCATTCACCCAGGTATTTATTCTCGGTATTTACAGGGTCTGCTTATACTCTACTAGTTTTTACACAGAACCATTGCCATCTGACCGCCGCAAACCATAGAGCAATTAGTAATTCATTGGATAAGAGAAACATAACTTCTGCAACAGCTCTGTGTATTTATTTCGGTAACTCTTTTTCTCCTAAAAAAGGATAACTACAAAAAAAAATTAAATATACATTACCCAATGCCAAATCCTTCTCTGGTGACAGGACCAAAACCTCCCGCCAGAACACTAGGCGCTGACAAAGTACTAGTACTTAAAATAGATTTATTCAAGTACTTATATTCATAAGAATCGTATAGTTCCGGTCTTGGCATGTTGTTTTCTTCGGCTATTTTCATTAATGCGAACATGTGACGATCGAATCCCTGGCCCATAGCTGCCTGTTTGACTAATTCCGAATGATAAGTTGAACATTCCTGCATAATTGATCTTAGTTCGTGTTTCGAGGGATTCTTCGAATGGAGTATTTCACAGAAGGCCTAAAAAATACATTTCTTCATATAATTGGTTATAGTGGTGAAATAAGAAATGAATTTCAACGACTGTTGTGGCGTGTTTGTTGGTTTGTCGATATTAAAATCATCGAAAAACTTTTTTTTTTCGTGACGGTTAGCAAACAATTCCGCCGGCGGTCTCTTCGAACCGATACGACTTGGGAACCTTCAAGAGAAGAGCGTATTCTTTCCTTAAAGGTCGGCAACGCGCCTGCATGCTCTCTGGTGTTGCAGATGTTCACGGGCGGTGGTGATCGCTTAACATCAGGTGAGCCTGTCCGTTTGCCCCCACTTAAATTAAAAAAAGAAACAAGCATGCGGTTCACCTGATGGTAAGCAGTCACCGCAACCTATGAACGCTTGCAATACTTGAAGTATCACATGCGCGTTGCCAACCCAAGGTATCGGAAGGAAGGGAAGAAAAGGGAAAAAAGGAAGGGTACGGAGGGGGTGGGAGATTGGGCTTCGGGCACTCCCACTCATCGCACCAAATGCAACAGTATGTACTGATACTGTTACATTACGCCGATGTTCTGTGAGAGGGTAGTATTTCCCCAGTGACGCCGGAAAATTGTGCTAGGAAAAGTACGGCTCTACTATTTCATTACATTTCGAGAAAAACGCGTTTGAAAATTTTGAACGATTTGCTTTATATGAGTTTTTTTATGTATTGGTCAAGTTTTTGGCAATTTCAAGATTTATGTAAGTTACTTTACTTATTTTCACAAAAATAAGTATACAAACTGCATATTTCGTATATAATATAACCCAAAACGTTTAAAATAATACATAAATTGAATGATAAAAAAATGGCTTTTTTAGAAGTTTTAAAGCTTAAAACCCTACAAATATTAAAGAAAAATGTTCTTTAGCCATTTACCAACACTTCTGCATATATAACTCAGTTTTCTCAATTTTGTGGGTTGACATTGTATTGCTTATTTGCATCCATATATGAATAGCTAAAATATGAATTACCTTTGTCTTTTCAGTACAAGGCCTCATAGTTTCAGTTCTCCCATGCTTGAAGGCAGAGGTGCTGCAGGATTCATATGTGCCGACAAATTTCCCATAAAGAAGATGATATGCAGCCTAAAATATCAAATATGTTTTATAATACATATCGCTCGTTAAATTCAAAAGTGCCACAAATCAAAAAAATTCAAAAATGCTTTTATTGCAAAATTACAATCATAAACCTTCATATTTTTATATTTAGCAAAGACACCCATTGATTTCGCATTGTAAAGTACAAAAATAACACAACCATTAGTTTGGAATTTTCGTTTTAAACGCTCGAAATATAATCTAAACCACCATATTTCAAAAATGACTTCAAAAGTGCCATATTTCATCATTTTTTCATGAATATCATTTCAATTTTTAATAAAATAATTAGAACTGTTGCTAAAAAATACCAAAGTAGCCCCAAAGTTGTCCAGATCAAAGAAAAACATAATAATCATTATCAGCTTGACCCATCTCAAAAACACGAAGTCAGGGCCCATATGAATTCTATCCAACGAATCTTTATTTCTTTTAAAGTTTTTTATAGCATTTAACTTATACTATTAAATATCATGAAAATTTTAATTCAATTCCTTAATTTTTTTTTATAGAAAAACACGACTTGGTTTTGACTTTTTGACTTGCGGTTGTTTTATTACATATTTTTTTATATTCAAAAGTACCGTAACAGGATAATAGTATAAGCGGACCCCAGGGTCCGCTTATACTATTATCCTGATTTGACAGGCGATTGCCATCTGACGTCTACAACTCTCAAGGGCAAGCCAGTTAATCTTTGGATAAGAGCAAATTACTTTTCATGAGTCAAAGATTATTATCAGTTGTTATGATATCAACTGGGACCGACAGTTTAAGGACGCGTTTGCAAAATAGATAGGTAGCGAATCGCACCACTACATTCACACGAAACGATCACACAAGCGCACGACTGTGATCGGCGGGAATAATGAACGGTAAACTAATTTTGAGACTTTAAATGTTTAATTTTTTGTGGGTATATTTTATACGTTGTAATGTTAGTAAGTAATAAATAGTCATATTTGTTTTGTATACTTTGTGTACATAAATATTGTAAAAACTATTTTTTTCCTTATTTGTATTATTTTTATTTAAAGGTTATTTATAGGTAATAAAATGTTTTATATGAATATTTTTATATTGTCGTCAATAAAAAAATTAATAAGATACTAACCCTGAGCATGATGGAGTTACCTGATGATGTTTTTCGACGACTGCTACTGTAACTGCAAGATGAGTAGGGCTATGTGTGCCGTGCTTGTAATCGTTTAGGAAGTTACAATGAGACCTTACCATCCGAATTATTGGAGTGATCTGAAGGTCTACTTCGATGACTGATACAGGATCTGCAGCATGAGTAGGGTTATGTATGCCGTGTTTGGAATCTATTTGTTAGGTACGGTGAGACCTTACGTCCGAACTTGTTGGAGTGATCTGAAGGTCTACTTCGATGACTGCTACAGGATCTGCAGTATGAGTAGGGTTATGTGTGCTGTGTTTGGGCTCTATTTGTTAGGTACGGTGAGAACTTACGTCCGAACTTGTTGGAGTGATCTGAAGGTCTACTTCGATGACTGCTACAGGATCTGCAGTGCACTTCTGTCTGTGTCTTATAACATATTCAAGAAACGGACTATCTATGTATCGAAATTTGCCAAGCAGATGTGGAGATTATTATGCATAAACCCATTTGAAAAATTCCTTTACCGGCTTAAATATACATATAGATTTTAAGGATAAAATAAGAGTACCCAATACAAATACGTCCGCATTAAATTCACAATAACATAATACGGTGTCCAGACGCAATAATACAGATTAAAGGTTCTTTGATAAACGGAGATAGATAATAATCTTTGAACGGATGAGATTTGGCGTTGAAAATCGTAGGTAGAGAAACTATTAATATCGTTTCGATATATATATTTATTTATCACTGTCTTTTAAATTCTAATTTGGTTTTATTTGACGGTTGGCAAACGAGAATACGGTCCACCTGCTAGTAAGCAGTCACCGCAACCTGTGAATGCTTGCAATACTTTTAGTATCACATGTGCGTTGCCAACCCAAGGTCTGGGAAGGAAGGAATGAGACGGGATAAAATGAAGGATGCACACAGGGTAGGAGATTGGGCATCCGGTGCTCTCATTCATCGCACGAAACGCAACAGTACTCTGCTAATTTACGGCAATTTTCTGTCAGAGGGTAGTACTTCCCCGGTCGAGCCGGCCCTGTTTTGCTGAAAGAAGCAAAAATGAATAAATGAGGTTCAACCTCTATTATGAATTTGTGTTAAAAATAATAAATCATAATTATATTACTCTCTGACCTATTTTTCATTTCTGCCTAGAACCACCCCTGAAGTCTACGCACATAAAGTTAGATAATAACAATATAAGAATAAGAAATATATAAAATTAAAGTGCCTGTGTGTAATTCTAAATTAACATCTTTTTAATCCATGCATAGGAAAGTATATACGGTACTTACATAAAAAAAAATAATGTTATAATTTTTTTTCTGTCTGTCGGTTTGTTCCGGCTAATCTCTGAAACAGCTGGATCGATTCCAACGGAACTTTCACGCCAGATAGCTGATCTTATAAGGAGGATACTTACAGCAACTTTTATCTTTATATTTAGAAAAAGAAATAGGGTACGTGCAATACATGCATGCAAAGTAAAATCATTACACGATGCGAGTGGAGCTGCGGGTGAAGCTAGTATTTTATAAAGAAGACTATTAGAAATTATTGTATAATCAAATGATTCTTTTCAGACACATTTCTCGGTATATAGCTCAGTTAAAATAATAAATCGTAACGTGATCTTATTAAGTGTGTGGAAGGCTTAGGTTTTATAAAAGCTTATGAACAAAAATATAGCACACGAAAACACTTAGACTATTACATAACAAAGGCAAACATGTTGATAAATCATAATAATGCTGTAATTTCCAATTTGACCCGCTAACTTACTTTCATGGCAGGGGTAAGAGCGAATGATGTCACCCCTAAGTCCCTGCAAGATGACATCATCGTTTTCTCTGCGTTGTTACATTGCTTTATATATTACACAGGCGCTTAGTAAAATGGGCTTAGAGGTTCTATGTAAGTGCTATGCGCTAGCTATAAGCTTATAACAATATAAATTAGTATTATTTGTATTTACTTGTATGGGCGAAATACAATTTATTTTACGGTTTCTACGTGGCTTTACATGTGCGTAAGTCCTCTTGCGTCTTCTGACTAAATTTTTTAAAAATTGTTATTCAGAGTTTGTATCGAAAACGTAAATGACGCGTGCGAAGCCGCTGGCAGAAGCTAGTTTAAAATATATCTAAATCGAAACTAGACATTAGACTCACGAAGTACGACTAAAACTGTAATTAGAAAACCCGCATTGGTTTAATGAGCACGCTTTGAATGAGAGTCGCTAAAAGGTTTTTTCAGAGAACTCGTATATTGATACAAAGGACCCAAGTCGTGGATCGAACAGTACGATAAATCAAGGGTAAAGGAGGAGAGATACACTCTCATTTGTACGTTAACAAACGACTGCGATTTGTGATAATTTTATTAATCTGACTGTTTTTTTTTTTTATAAACGCTGCACACTCGACGGCCCCCATAAGGATAGACCCGCCCGGTGACGCTGTCAAGGCCAGTATGGCCAACAGCAATACACATTCCGAAAAAAAAAAAAAAAAAATAAGGATAGTGATCTGTGTCGGTGGTCCGGAAACATACACAATGACAAAGACAAATACATCGGCACACATAACCCTACTCTTGCTGCAGATCCTGTATCAGCCATCGGAGTACACCTTCAGGTTACTCCAACAAATTCGGAGGTAAGGTCTCACCGTACCTAACAAATAGAGCCCAAACACGGCACACATAACCCTACTCATGCTGCAGATCCTGTAGCAGTCATCGAAGTAGACCTTCCGATCACTCCAACAAGTTCGGACGTAAGGTCTCACCGTACCTAACAAATAGAGCCCAAACACGGTACACAAAACCCTACTCATACTGCAGATCCTGTAGCAGTCATCGAAGTACACCTTCAGGTTACTCCAACAAGTTCGGACGTAAGGTCTCACCGTACCTAACAAATAGAGCCCAAACACGGCACACATAACCCTACTCATGCTGCAGATCCTGTAGCAGTCATCGAAGTAGACCTTCAGATCACTCCAACAAGTTCGGACGTAAGGTCTCACCGTACCTAACAAATAGAGCCCAAACACGGCACACATAAGCCTACTCGTGCTGCAGATCCTGTATCAGTCATCGGAGTACACCTTCAGGTTACTCCAACAAGTTCGGAGGTAAGGTCTCACCGTACCTAACAAATAGAGCCCAAACACGGCACACATAACCTTACTCATGCTGCAGATCCTGTATCAGTCATCGGAGTAGACCTTCAGGTCACTCCAACAAGTTCGGTGTTAAGGTCTCATAGTAACGAGCCCAAACACGGCAAAACTACAATCATCCGAGACTTCCACTAGCAGTCAGGGATGTATACCTTAAGGTCTGAGCAATAAGTCTAAGACGAGTTAGAATTTTTAATCTCTAAAAAAAAAGAAAATATTTATCAAATTATCCTTAAAATAAAGTATCAAGAGTTGTAGTTATAGTCAATTTTTTCTATATAATATTATATTTTAGCGATCTTATTTAATATAACCTCCTGCTTACAAGCGACATAGCGTCCACTCACGAAGGCGTCTCAGCGCCGACTAATATTTTACTAGAAAATTTTGAACAATAAATCATGGCCGTCATCAAACAAAATAGGCCTTAATGCAACAGCTTAAGGTACAACTAAGCGTATATATGTCGAATGTCATGAGTAAACAAAAGAATGCTCTCACGGAGCATGCGCTTTCGCACGGGGCCTAAGATGCTGCTGCCTGTGCCACTAAGAAGGTGGGCGAGATTTTCCCACATATCTCTTCCTAGGGTTTGAGTTGAACATGTCTTACTATTAGAGGTATTTTTTTTAATTGATATCACGTAAGAAATAGTTTAAAAGGCTACCTAAACTCAGCTCGATATCGTTAATTTGGTGTGAAGAGGCTCCGGAAAATCGGTTTTACTATAAAAATAATAAGAAAATTTCATATTTTTTACAGCGTTATTAAAGATAAAGGCCTGATCTATTCATAGTAATTAAAAGTTCCATTTAATTTACTTTGATTTTGTCGGAACTTAGATCGAAATACATCTATTTTTCGTCAAATACGTAAACGCGCCCTTAACGTGTTCTCCGATGCACGGTGGGGAGACCCACAAGGACAAAAGCCCAGACCGAAAAATATATTAATAAAAAACATCTGTTCTGAGCGGTAATCGAACCCGCAACCGTCGTGGCTCAAAGCAGGTTAAAGGTAGGTAGTAAAAATATAGTATATCTATGATTGTTAAAGGTTTACCTGAAATCCGAGCTGCATAATACAATCAGGGCTAACTTTAAACTTCTTACAAGCCTCTTTAGTGAGACCCTCATATAATATGTAGTCAATACTTAAGGAATTACACCAATCGCTGTACTCCTTTGTTGCATTTTCAACAAAACTTTTTGATTTATCATCAAGATTGAATTCTGGAAAAGAATAATTTTATAGCTTTTTTTTGGGCTTTACCTTGTTTTTTTTTTACTATAACTACTTAAGCAAATACCTTTAAGCAAGCAATTCTTGTATATATATTATATATAGCATGAATCTCAGAAATGGCTCCAAGGATTTTCATGAAATTTAGTATGCCGGCCTGGCGGGGGTTTTGGGAGTGATATATTGATGGAGCTATTATTGCTTTAACAACACAGCAACACTAAAGTTACTTCAGTAGATGACGTTGTAAATTTTTTTTAATTTTTCATCATTAAATCATTTGTATCTAAGTATAATTTCCAAAAAACACAATCTACAAGAATAAAAATACCGAACAAGCTTGGTCATCCAGGAACTAACATTAACTTGTTTATCCGAAACATACCTAATTTTTGGACTGTAATATTATTATTTGATGGCTTCAAATCGGGATTGACAAAAGGTTTAGTTGTAGTTTCATTGTAGATATCTTGAAAAAATCTAAGCACGGCCACTCCATCACCCCAGGAATGTTCAAAGTTGATACCGGAAACACCATCTTTAGTAACTATGAGACTAAATGATTTATCAAACCATCTGAAATAAGGACATGAAAAAGAAAAATTATGACATAAAAAATGACAAATTAAAAACTGGCCAACCTTATTTTCTTTTTCTGATTGTGTATTGCTGTTGGCCCTACTGGTCTTGACAGCATCACCATGCGGGATGGCCGATTATTGAGACCCAGCAGAGAAAAAGGACAGCATTCATGGAGGCTCAAAGTTAATTTTGTCCAGAATTGAAAATAAGCTTATTAAAAACTTTTAATTTATTGCTAAATAGGTAGAAAATAATCCTTCATAATTTTACACACCTATTTAATCCATCCGAATGTAAAAATTGTGATAGTATTTTATGTTTATTATCGTCAATTCTGAAATCGTCCAAGACTAAGTTAAAGATAGCCGAATCAATTTTTCTTAGGGCTTCGAGGTTTCCAATTTCTTCTAAATGTGTCCTTTGTATAGCCCATACATCTCTATTTTGAGATGTCAGTACTCCTAATGGGTATTCGGCTTTAGGAGAATTATCATTTAGGATTTTGGATAGGTTACCCAAAAGCTCTGATGGTGACAAAATATTACCTGAAATACGAGATTACCATTCTTTATTTTCTTACACAAAATATCTCGATAGCTTAATGGTGTAATGTATGTGCACAAAACACACAATGGGGGTAGATTTATAATTATTGCTAAAATGTGTAATGTAAATTGTACCACTTTTGTCTGCCAATATATGTCATGCTGATAGCCCATGTTTTATTTTCGAATATTTCTCAGTGGCGACGAGGATGGGGTGTTTTGGGTTAAAGACCAAACTCTGCGCCATTAAAAGTTACGGGTTCAATCCTGACGCCTACGAGCAAGCTATGAGCTTATTTGTAGAGGCTATATTTTTAGTAATGATTTTAAAAAAGGATTGTTAATATAATATTCTTTAAAAAAATTGTATCTAGTTATTTGGAAAACATTTTGTATTTAGACGCTGTTATTGAACCACATTAGATATAAATATATTTCTTGTATCTCTGAAAGGGCTCAAATTGATTGATTGATTGATGGATGAAATTTTTTTTATATTCAATTCTTTTAGGTTTTGCTTGAAATTTGATGGACAATAAATAAATAAATAAATAAATAAATAAATAAACGCTACACACTCAACGGCCCCCATTAGGATAGTGATATCCTGTGTCGGGGTCCGGAAACATTCACAAAGACAAGGACAAATACACCGAGACCGGAAAATATGCTTGCATGGTCAATACAAACATATTATGCTCCGAGCGGGAATCGAACCCGCGACCTGTGGCGTTTAAGGCAGGTTCGCTACCGCTGCGCCACAACGTCGTAACAATATATACACATATACACCCCTATTATAGTAGTTATATGCCATGTTTGGGGTCTGGAACCACAACTAATTAATATTTGTAATCATCATTTATAGACACTTGGCTATTGAAAATAAGATAATTTGTAATATTTAGCATTACATTACCATCAGAGTCCAAAACATCGAATATATAGAAATTTCCATTTTTCTGTACAACAACATGATTGGCATTTGGGTCCTTAAATATTACATCTTTTTTTAATTTAGGTAGACGAGTTGCATTAAATAAACCAGTAAATTGACTCATATCTAGAGGAAAAGCTTTGAATAAATAAGCTCCATACCTGAAAATATTGTTGTATAAGTAGTGTAAATTGTACCATTAGGGGTTTTAAAGCGTAGATTGTAAAATGTAAATTTATAAAGGTTAACAATGAGTTAATTCTAGGTATGGGGAATCTGTGCTTAATTTAATTCTACACTTAGAATGGCAATTGAGCCATTATAGTTAATATTTTTCTTATTAGTATTGCTTAGAATTATCATAATATCAAGTCATGTACATTTACACTACTCCAATGGAAGTAGGGTAACAGTAGTACTAGTAGTCTCAGCGTATTCATTAAAAATTAAAAAATAATTGCTACACACTCAATGGCCCCATATGGATAGCAAATGACTCTGGAGGTGAGGCACAAACACACAAGTACAGCCACAACCACCCTATGTGGAACATATGCCTGTTTGTTTTATAATACAAACATCTGCCCTGAGCGGGAATTGAACCTGCAACCATTGGCATTTAAAGCAGGTACACTACCAATATGCCACAATGACCATTTAGTTAAGTAATAACAATTAGGGTACGTAGGAAAGTAATATAAACTCGTACTGTACTCCTCGTAAAGAAGTTTTGTCTGTAAATTTGTTCATGATAAAAATCTAAATTACACACTTCTATTACACATTTCTAAATATTACACACTTCTAAGAAGTAACTCAATGTTTTATTATTTTTTAAATTATTCTTTCAATGATCAGGTAGTAAAACTCACTGTCATCAACTGAGTAAATACTTTTGTTATCAAGAAATGTTTAAAATCTCACCATGATAAACTTTCTGGCAGCAATCCAGTAACGGTTCTGAATAAAGAAGTATTACTTTTTTTAGGTTGCAAGTGGTATACCTCAGGCTCAAGAATTTGTTCCCTCAAAGATAACATGAATCTTACTGCACTTATCAATAAATTAGTTGATCTTATCAATTGATCATTGTATTCAGGTCTTGTATCATTTTGAAATACCAATAAAGGATTGTAATTAATTGGTAAAGCATTGCGATCTTTTAAATACAAATCAAACCAGTAATCCGATATATAACTGGTATGTTTATTTGCTTTATCCTTAACTATTAATTTTGTTTGTAATTTTTTTCCCTCATTTTCTACAAAATTATTAGTTCTGTTCTCAGCTTCAGTATATTGGTTGTTAGTAAGCAAAGGTTTTAATGCTTTTAAATATCTATCTCGAGTATTATTTAATTCAGGTATTGGCAAACGTGGTAAAGATTTTTGAAAATGCATTGTAGGTACTTTACTCCTTTGCATGAATTGATATTTGACATCTTTAAAGTTTTTCGATTTGTTTGAAAAGTTTCTTCGAACTTTAAAATATTCCAATGTCACATTCTTTGAGTTTACAACTTTATTTACTGCCAGCATTTTTTTACATAAATATTATAATACTATACCTATAAAATAACTGGACCGCTATAAAACACTATAACGCGTCGAAAAATAACGAAATTTAGAACTGTAAATACCAGTACCAGAAATAAACAAAACAACTTAAAAATAAACTGGAACCTTATTTAGAAACCATGAGTTTAATTTTTTTACTTGTTAGAATTTGATGTTATAAATTTTAATAGAGAACAAAATGGACCACAATGTTTTTTATGTGTCTGATCCTATGCTATATTTTACAGTCAACTTTCTAAAAGAAGTCCAACCAAAACAGCAAAACTCCAACTATCGAGATCAAACTCCAAACCAGTGTTGCTAGTGCTAAATGCTAAAGCCAAAATATCTACTTTGATAGTCAAAAATCGATAAAAATTATGTAAAAACTTGAAAATTCCGAAGTTGCAAACGTGCAAGCCAATTATCTTGAACAGCAAAAAAATTTTTTCGTGAGTGTCAAGACTGTCAAGTTGTCAACTGTCAAGTGCTGGTCAACACACAAGTGTCAAATTAATTTTCAATTTCAGCACTTTCAGCTGTAAGCAGATTCCTGTGCTATAAATATATATAATTAATAAATGACGAAGTTAACCTCATTGCGCTGTATTCTTTAATGTTAGTTTGAACAACATTTAAATTAGTATAAGAAACACGTACAAGACTTAAAAATGAACGATCTTCCCGAGAATAGTAACGTTGACGGTGCTACCGATCTTGAGACCTTAGATTATCTTCGTGAAGTTAAATCATCTACATGTTTATTGCTACCCTTGACCCCTAGCCCTACCCCGTTGGACTTTAAACATCCTCTCTCAGAAGAAGTTAGTGAAGATCAATTTTTAACATTAAATGATGATCAGAAAATGGATAACCAAAATTCAGGTATTTATTTTAAGATCAAAGTTAAAATTGATGTCTATTTTTAACCAACTTCGAACAGAATGCAGTTCTCAATTCGGATGTTTATATGTTATAAAATGGTCCCATTTTGGAATTGAAACCTGTTTCTTCTCAAAAAAAGAATTTCATAAAAATCGATTCAGTAGTTTGGTTTTTATATCAAAATAGCTCTCAATTTCACCAAAATCGATTCAGTAGTTTGGATTTTATATCAAAATAGCTGGAAAATTTATACAAAATGTGTGACTTATCAGTTGTGTTTAAAATTACAAAAAGATAAGAAATAAAAAAGTTAGAAAAAAAAAACAAAATTCAAATCTAAAAAGAATCTTAAAAGCAAAAAGTAACTCATGTAGTTAAGTAAAATATCAGCATGTATGGCACCAAGTTCTGTTATAGATCAATATTGATTTCTTGTTTTTAAGTTGGTTTACTTTTCTTAATATGTTTAGCAGATACTTGTGCGGGAGATTCCAGTTCATCTGCAGATTCAAACTCAGTTGTTCAAGACCCTGTCAGTGCTCAACTTATTAACAACATTAGTATGTTAGATTATCAAACTCTCAGTAAAAATGGTGACATCATTATGGGACAGGTAATACAGCAATTACCTTATCATATATATTATTTGAATTTCATGGTGGTTGGCAAACAAGCATACGATTGATAGTAAGCAGTCACCGCAACCTATTAAGGCGGCAATACTTGAAGTATCACATGCATGTTGCTAACCCACGTGATAGGAGGGAAGTCCTGGGTTGTTATCATAACAACTGGTAATAATCTTTTAATTAACTCTTGACAGATAATTAAACGATGCTCTTATCCAATGTGTTACTGATTCAGCCTTAAGGTTGGGGAGGTCAGATGTCAATCGCTATGTGTAAAAACTATTAGACTGTCAAATTCGGATACGAGTAATAAGCATACCCTTGGTAGATGCCTGGAATAATGTTAAGAAGAAGAAGCAACAGCTCTTAACAAGTATCAGATTCTTTATGGGTCTATGATATTTCTGATGATCTTAGACATCAAGGTTTAATGCTTTTATGTAAAATAATTAATAAGTAGCTATGTCTATTTATTGTATTTTGATTTAAAGGTATATAATATATAAAATCGTAAAGTGATTTCTATTCATAAGTAGTCTATTTTCAGTTATAGGATAATAATAGATTTATATAAATATATTAATTATTGAGATCATATTGGTACCCATATAACCATAAATCAATTTTGCACTCTTGTTTTATTTCAGCCTGAAGGTTGTAAGCTTAATGGAAGTCTGAACATCAGTAACCGAAAATTGCCTAATTTTGTCAACTGGAATTGGATTATTATTAGAAAAGTTTTGCTTTGGTTTGTCCTTTCAGCCCTAATTGCTTGCTTAGGTGCGATTATTGCAATGGTAATTAATATTCCCAAAGCGTGCAATCCAAACTTACCTTGGTACCAAGGCAAAGTATTTTATGAAATTTTACCAGCTAGTTTCAAAGATTCAAACAAACAGGGTTTACACTTACAAGGGCTAACAAAGAAGCTAGATTATATTAAGGATTTAGGGGCTTCATCTATTCGTCTCAATTATATATTTGAAACTGCTAATTACCCTGAACATTATTATAACACAACAAAAATTGATGAAAGTATTGGCAATTTGAAAGATTTTCAAAATCTTGTCACTGAAGCGCACAAGAGAGAAATGGGGGTGATATTAGATATCCCAGTGCAAACCATGGTTGAATCTAAAACTTCCTATGAAATGAATGAAACATTTGTTTTTTCAATTGAACCTCAGGAAAAGGGCTATGATCATACTTCTGAAGCAATTGCTTATTGGTCTCAGGCGCAACATGTTGATGGATTCTATTTAAAAGATTTAGAAAAATTTATTGATGATCCTAATTTCGGAAAATCTCTTCAAATTTGGAAACAAATTTTAGGCAGTGGTAAAATTTTTATTGCAAATGAAGCGGCATTGGAAAGGGCTACAGGTGCTAGTCGTATAGTTTTACTAAATAGAATTGATTTAATTGATGTTAATTTAGATTTGCAAAATGGTGTAAGTCATTTAAAGACTCAGATTGACAATGTAGTATCTGGTGTTCTATGGAATAAACCGCATCACCCTTGGGTACATTGGAATATTGGTAATATTAACAGTCATAACATTTCTTCTAAACATGAGAATAATACTCTAGTATTAACAGCATTAGAGTTAGCATTGCCAGGTACAATAAGCATATTTTATGGTAATGAAATAGGGTCTGGTGATTTGTCAAAACAAAGTGATGTAGGTGATATACAAAAGCATACACATGTACATAATTTAGAGCCAATGACAATTTCAAATGATAATAAAACTGAGAATAGTGCTTCCATTTTGCCTCAGAATTCAAACCTTGATGTAGAACCCGAAGCTAATAAATACCTTGACGTAATTAAAAGCTTAATAGATTTAAGACTGAACACTCCGACTATATATTTGAGGGAAATTTATAAGGATGGTAAAGTGCAAAAGAATATGAAGATATGTGAAACTGAAGAAAATTTGTTTGTTATCGAGCGTTGGTATCCACGAAGGAATACTTGTGTTTTTGTAGGTAACCTTGGCAGTCAACCAATAACGACAGATTTATCATCAATGTTTTATGGAGGAACAGTAGTTGGTGGCACTAATACATCTTTAGTTGGTCAAGTATTGTACCTTGATAAAGTTACTTTCCCTCCAAACTCTGCTATTATTTTGAAGTTGGAGAAATAAGAAAAAACAATTCATTAAATATAAACCTTAAAAGTCTTACCAAAGAAATGAATTGAATACATGTAAGAATAATAACGCACAGAAACCTATTATCCCTTTTTGCTATAATCGTCAAGTTTAAACAGGATGTTCAAAAAAAAACAATACTTCTCTAGATTTTATATTTTGTAGAAAAATGCCTGATGATTCTATATATTATATATGTATGTGTACTTGAAACGATGACAAACATTCTCATATCTTGCACTCTCGCTCGCGTGATGTTTCGATTTTTCTTTATTGCACGGAACCCCAATTCTTTAGCTAAAGTAAAAGTAGCCTAAATTACTCCTTATAACATCAGCTATCTACCAGTGAAAATCCTGTTAAAATCGGTCCAGTCGTTTCAGAAATTAGCCGGAACAAACAGACAGACAGGCAATAATTATAAAAATTGTTATTTTTTATGTAAGTAACGACCCTTTACTTTTATTTATTTGTATGGATACATATGTACCTATTGTAGACATGTATCGCGGTTTCTATGCGTTATTGTTATAAGATATTAGAGAAAATAAGATACCTAGTTATCTTGCCTTCCTTTACGTTACCAAATTGTGAAATATTCTTACTTTTCATATTTTCATTTTGTATGTAAATTTTACGATACTTATATTTTATATCAATCAATGAAACTTATTGCTTAAACGCTTAACATTTTTTTTCTCGTTTTGAATCTCATTTTTTTTTACTTATACTAGAATAAATTAAGTTAACAATTATTTATTTCGTTAAACAATATTTGGTTTTCGACATTTCGACACGTAACAATATGCATTACTATATTTTGAAACTATATAGAAATTTTTACATTATTATGCTTGTTAAAATATTTAAATATATTTTAAAGTTTATTTTTTGTACTGCGTGCAATGCGGGCTGTGCTAAAACAAAAATAAGAGGTTAGGCAATTATAATGTCGGCAATTGTCGGCATCACACGTTCCTTTCTTACCCACGGTTTCTCGTACGTTGATCAAATTCATGTCAACTTCCCATACCAAATGCAGAACGCTCATTGGTTGTCTGTTGATCATCGACTGTCTTAAAACCGGGGATTACTTTATGCTGTAGTATAGACATGCCATTCCATACAGAAAAATATCCCAAAGATTCCTGCGTAAATTCAACATTTCAATTATTTTCAACACGAAAGAAGTTAGTCACAGGCTTGCAAATTTAATAGAACAAAGTAAGCGTGTCATTAACTTCGTTTCGTTTCGTTAGTGTGAATGTACAAAGGATCACCAGCAAAGGTTTGGACATTTTTTCTGTATGACAGGGCGTCTTTAATTTATTGTAAGTCAATATTCATTACATACATTTTGAAGTTTCAAGCAAATTTGCGAGGTCACAGATGTGGCGAATGTAAAAGAGTACCTACTATCGAGGTTTTTTCACTTTTTAAATGCAATAAAATTGTGTCTCAGACATGTGGTATAATTTACTTAAAATTTACTGTAGCTAGGTATAATTTGTTATTTTCCTTGAATTCTACATCTAAGTATTTCCTTGAATTCTACATCTATATACGACTCGTGACACCGGAGGAGTTAGACGTGTGCTTAGTTCGTTAAAAATATTTTATATTTCATAAAGTATATATTAGACAAAAAGTTCACTAAATTACATATTACTAAGGTTTAAAATACTAAAAATCAGTATTGTTGCAATTATTGTTTACGACCGGCTGCATCGAGCGGTAACCGCTCTTCACCTCCTCGGGTGAGCAGGACGACGAAGTATTTTTTACTCGCTTATTCATTTACGAAGTCGTTTCGGGCTTGGTCTAAGTTATGAACGTAACGCGCTCACCATCTAAGGAAGCTAGCGGAGGCGGATCGTTGCAAGATTTACGCAATATAAGTGTACAAAAGTACTAACTACTTGGGCACTCAAAGAAAAGAAGACAACCAGATGGAGACTTTAGGATAAAAGAACAATTATCCGACTTTCGTCAAGAGATATTGGACTTTTTTCAGGAATTCAAAAAATCACAAAATGAACATTATGAAATGATTAAGCAGGATATTATCACAATAAAGAAGATATCAAAATATAAAAGATCAACAGAAGGTGTGATTTTAGAACAAAATACTATGAAAAACGAATTAGAAAAAATAAAACTATCTAACATATCATTAGAGGAAAAAATTAATACTTTGGAGAAAGATGTCTTATTTTATAAACAGAGAAATACGAATACGCTGTTAGAATCGCCGAGGCTTAATCACTTGGACCTCATCTCAGAACTCGAGGAACGATCTCGCCGCGAGAAAAATATTATAGTAGCGGGTATACCGGAATCGAACTACCAGCAATCTACCGCTCGACGAGAACATGATGTTAACGAGATAAAAAATATCCTTCAAATGATTAAAGAGAATTATCTCATGCCCATCAAAGTATTTAGATTGGGAAAATACGAATCAGGTAAAAACCGCAATCTAAAGCTATGTTTTGAGTCACGAGATTTTCCTAAATATATCCTACGCAATAAAGCGAAATGTAATTTTGAGACAGTACGTATTTTTTCTGATCAAACTCCCATGCAAACTAAATATTTAAAGAGCTTACGTGATGAACTCAATCAACGTCAAAGTAACGGAGAGAATAACTTAACCATTAAGTATATAAAAAACATTCCTAAAATTGTTACTAAAGTCGAATCAAAAAATTAAATAGAAAAATAGAAAACAGTACAGGAAACACTTATGAAATAATTAATTCATATGACGAGGTATCTTATATGTCAACCAATTCATTAAAAATATTTTATACGAATATTCGCAGCATTCAAAGCCCGGGCAAAATTGACGAATTAAAATGTATATTGAAAAGTTTTACATGTGAAATCCACTTAATCATTCTAACCGAAACCTGGATCAGGACCAAATTTGAAGCAGAATACTTAAAAATACCCAATTACTCGCATATATATAATTTACGCACCGATAAGATTGGTGGAGGGGTGTCAATATATGTTCATAATAGCTTGAAGCATAACATCACGACCGATTGTTACATCAATGGCAATAATTATTTAT
The DNA here is from genome assembly GCA_023373885.1 of Hestina assimilis. Taxonomy (NCBI): domain Eukaryota; kingdom Metazoa; phylum Arthropoda; class Insecta; order Lepidoptera; family Nymphalidae; genus Hestina; species Hestina assimilis. The sequence goes on along the minus strand of CM041747.1, from coordinate 6,481,615 downwards.
GGATATCTTTAGAAAAGTATGGTTTGAATATAGGTGCAATATACAAGCCTCCTAATACCGACATAAAGGATTTTTATCAAGTGTACTCCTTACAGTTAGAAGAACCGAAAAGATCACTTATTTTTGGAGACTTCAACGTCAACCTCTTGAATAATGATCGTCAAACAGGTGAGTACACCAACATGTTACAAGAAGCGGGCTACAGCATTATTAACAAAATAGATGAGAAATATTGCACGCGTGAAACTACGAACAGCAAAAGTATTATTGATCATGTTTGTTCAAATATTACCGGGAGTTCTTTTCATATGTCTCTTATAAATTCCTCACTAAGTGATCATAAGCAAATATTCTTAGAATTAAAAAAACATAAACATACTTCTTTAGATAAAATACAGTATAAAGCTTTAGATTACAGCAGATTCACTGAAAGTATGGTGAAATCGTGTTTACATAATGAAATTAGTGATTATGATTCTTTTAAGTCATTGTATATAAATGTTATGGAAAAATGTATAATTAAGAAATACAAAATACTTAACCCGCCATGTAAAGATTGGATTAGTAAGGATATAATTTGTCAAATTAAAGAACGTAACAAGCTGTGGTGTAAATATAAAAATGATCCTGAAAATGAATTAAATAAAATTAATTTTATAAATAAAAGATCTGAGGTAAATAAAAATATTTATTGTACTAAAAAGAATTATTATTATAAGAAATTTGCTGATTGTAAAAATAAATCTAAGAAAATGTGGCAATTGATTAATAATTTAGTTTGTTGTAAAAAAAATGTTTCTTTGGCTCCCCCAAAGCTTTATGTTAATAACAAGCATATCACGAATGGATTCCATATTTGTGAGGAGTTTAATAATTATTTTGCGTCTATTGGTCCAGTCCTAGCTAATAAAATAAATCTTCAAACAGTTTTTTCTCTTAAATGTATCTTTAAATCTTGTAATAAGTCGCTAACACAATTTAGTCCTTGTACAAAGTTAGAAATATTTAACATCATTCGCACACTACATAACAATACAAGTGCTGGAATAGATGGCATAACTACAAAATCTATTAAATGTTGTAAAGATATAATAATTGAGAATCTTACTAAATGTATTAATAATTGTTTACAAAAAGGTTTCTTTCCGGACTCGCTAAAAATCGCCAAAGTTGCTCCAATTTATAAAAATGGTTGTAAAAGTGAGCCCAGTAATTACCGTCCAGTATCAGTGTTGCCAGTTTTCTCTAAAATATTTGAAAAGGTCTTAAATTGTCAACTATTAAACTATCTAAATGAAATTAATTTCTTATATGATCGCCAATATGGATTTCGCCCAAAATCAAGTACATTAAATGCAACTGTAGACCTTATAACAAAAATTACAGAAAGTATTGACTCAAAGCAAATAGCACTTGGAATATTTATTGATATAAAAAAGGCTTTTGATACCATAAGTCATTGTCTTTTATTACAGAAATTAAAAAAATTGGTATTGACGGTTCAGCATTCAAAATGTTTGAATCTTATCTTACCAATAGATACCAACTAGTAAAATTGGAGAATACAAAGTAATCTTACTAAAATAATATGTGGAATTCCCCAGGGCTCGATATTAGGCCCCTCGTTATTTTTAATTTACATGAATGATATAAGTCAAATAGGACTATCAGGTAATATAACATTATACGCGGATGATACATGCCTCTTTTACTTCGGTAATTCTATAGACGAGATTATGCAAAAGGCTCAAAATGATCTAGATATTTTGTCAAATTGGTTTCAATCAAATTTATTAACTGTGAATACAAGTAAAACCTCTTATATGATTTTTTCGGCAAAGAATAAGCAAGTTCCCAATGACATAACACTTTTATTGAATAATTAGCCTATCTCAAAATCAGACCAGGAGAGATATCTGGGCCTTATACTGGATAGTAAATTAAGCTGGAAACCTCATATTGATGGTGTAAGGTCAAAGATATCTCCCTTGATTGGACTTGTTAAAAAGATGTCTGGTTGCATCCCTTATTCCACAAAAAAATTAATATATAATGCCCTTGTTAAGCCGCATCTGGAATATCTTATTCAAATCTGGGGTACGGCATCTAAAACAAACCTTAAAGATCTCCAAATAACTCAGAACAAAGTAATAAAAGCCCTTTTTAAATATCATAGGTTAACACCAACACATAAGGTATATAACGACACAAAAATATTCAACATAACACAACTATATACTTACCACACTTGTTTATTTATTCAAAAAAATATTACACACACAACACACTCTTTAACTACTTTTGATAAAAAAACACATAAATATCATACCAGGTATAAAAACAATATAGATTTACCTAAACCCCGAACAAATTATGGTAAAAAATAATATAAAGTTTATGGGAGCTAAGTTACATAATAGTTTACCAATACATGTCAAAAGTACATATAAACTCAATATATTTAAGAAAAAATTGAAAGCCCACGTTCAACAGTTTTGTGCTACATAAAAATTATCTCTATAACAAAGAAAGATGTTAGTAAAGAAGAATGTCTAAGACCTATATAATAAATATAATATAATTGTAAATGTTACTATAAGTTTATAATATATACATAGATAAATTAGTTTTTATATACATAGCTGTTTCCGGTGTTTCGATTTCTTGTTAGTCATAATTTTAACAAATTCTCTATTAAGTGAACGTATTATGTAATGTTCTTTTAGAGAAAATAAAGATTCTTAAACCTGAAGTTCTATCTGAAGTTTATATTTTTATTAGTTAACGCCGTATCACTAAAACTATTTGTCTTCGGATATTGTTAACTACATATTTTGTATTATGAAAATGTATTATTTTTATTTTATGATATTAATAAAATCGTTCTCGATTTAAAACAAAACTCGAATTCCTTTTTCGAACGTTAATATTTAATAAATATTTTAAGTATGTAAGTACTAATATTAATTTTTTGTTATATTTATTAAGATCAAATATATTAATATATGTTTCACACGTTTTATTGTATTTTATTAACCATTATTTTATTAATGGCGGCGACCATAGACTAATAGACTTCTATATACTATACACACTACACAGGTTCTTTCATACGGACACACTGTCAAAGGCTCGCTGGTGCTCCTTCGTAAATTCAACATAAACGCTACAAACCAATTTAGTCACACCTATAGGTATAAGGAAGTAGGTACTGTAAATAAAGTGCAATAGTCTTGTGAAAAAATTTACTATACATTTGTACACATTGAACAATATGATGTACTTAAAATCTAAATACCTGTTATGTACATAATTGTGAACAAAAATAAATAGATGTGGAAAATATTACATTTCTATATTTAACTAGGACTTAGCAATGACTTTCAGATATTCCTTAACACATTAAAGGTTATATTTACTTCAGGTTATTACAAAAAGTGAGTATTTAGTCTTATTTCTGATTACAAAAATTCACTATTTAATAGAGAATTCCATTTAGTGTTTTTTAATAAATAAATTACTTTTCTACACTTTACATGTGAATTAATTTTAATTGTAAAACAAATTAAAAAAATAAATATAGGTAATAATCGTTTATAGAATTACTCATATATTTTCTGAACTCAAATTCCTAGAGCATAAAAACATGATTTACACATAGACTTATAATTATACTATGGACAGGCCCTTCCAAACAGACTCGCAGGTAATGGAACGAAGTTGGTCACACGCTAACTTTATTTGGTTGTGCAAGCTTGTGACTAACTTCATTTCGCGGCGTTGGTGATGAATTTCCGAAGGAGCACCTGCGATTCTTTGATATTTTGTATGGATGGATCTGTCCATAGTATATATTTACAAGCAAATCGAAGTTCCTAGTACTAAATCACAATCGATATGACCTAATTTAAAGTAATTAGTTATTATGAATTGGATTTTGCTTCAATGTGTAATTGTTGAACTAACTCTATTACTTAAAATCAGTGGGATTGCTTTAATATCTAATTTCAGTCTTTTGTTATTATTATTAAATTGACGGAGGAAACCTGAGCGTTCATAGCACTGGAAGGATTCACAATCATAACCAAAGAAACATTATAAATCCTAGACCAACGTCATGAACTTTGTTGACTTTTCTTTAATTTAACTGCACTTGGATGCATTACATATGTATTGGATAAAGCTCTAGGAGTGTGAGTTTCAGAACCGGGTAGCGCTGGAAGTTTATCTGTAGGATTTCTTACCAAAATTTTTTTATGAGATCCAGTTACTACTTTCCTAGCATTTAATTCCGGTTTATTCTTATGATCTATATTATCGGTGGTGTTTTGAGAAAACTTGGCACTTTTTCTGTCACCTTCACAGTCACTACTTGTTTGTTTACTTAATTTAGATGAACCAAAAGCTTTAGTTTGTTTTAACAATGATCGATCATTACACAATGCAGCAATTAATGGCAAGTCCAGATTTTTACTTTTTTCTCGTAAGGTCTTTATATCTAGATCGCAATTAGGATTTTTTACTTTAGGTAAACTACCTTCACTATGCAAAACGTTTCCACTGGGATTTTTTAGTTCTTGCAAATAACAAGGAATTTTCTTCTTGTGTTCATAAGGTGGCGGAGGAGGCGGCGGCATTCGTCTCGTTTTTATTTGTGGTTGATCCGTAATGAGTAGTAAATTCTCATGTGATTTTGTATGAAGAAAATTCGTTTCTGCCACACACGCTGGCATTGGAAGCCTTTCTAAGTTTATAGAATGGCTACTTGCTGAAGTTCTACTCGTCATAGAGTACCAACTTGTTCGGTTGCCTGGTATTTGAATATACGAATCGGAAAGATTATGTAAAGATCCATATGTAGATGAAGCAGATAAAGAAGTAGACAGGTATGGTGTGCTTCTGTATTGCAGACTATTTTTATGCATGTTAGTTATCCGTGACTCTGTTAGCTTATGATCCAAATAATTCTGTTGTGATATAGAAGGATCTTGAAGAGGATAGTAGACATAATCAACATCGCTATACAACTGTTGATGAAAAACAGGGTTGTGGGGAGGCGGCGGTGGCGGTAAACGGGTACCGCCTGTAGGTGGAGGAGGTGGTAGTCGCGGACGCCGTGGTGGTGGCGGTGGAGGTGGCAGCTTCATCATTGCGACAAGAACATTGGCATTTACGTGGGGTACAACTTCTCGTGATGGCGAAAGATTATTACTAAGACCCTGTGCTAGTTTCGACCTTTCAGCTCTTCGACTGGACGCCTGATGTCTTTTTGATTTTTGAAAACGGTGTTCTACGACCATTGGACTGGCAAATGTGCGTTCACCAGAAGCATTTACTTCGCCTGCTTCTGCTTTGAGTATAGTAATCATAGGCTTAGAAGTTACAACTCTGGCTGCAACTTCTTCTTTCTCAACAGACTGCTTAGAAGAGTTTGATACATTTGTTCCAGGGTAGGCAGGTGGAGGTTTCGGTGGCGAAGCAGAGAATGGTGCGAGTGTTAGATGCTTGTATTCATAAGGTGGCGGTGGCTTGCTCGGGTACTTAGGTATATTAGGCACATTATCGTCCAAGTCAAGGATATTTGGTAATGACAAATTAAGTCCTTTACGACTATCAATTCTTGTAGGTGGTGTTGGTGGTCGGTCAAAGAATGAATTAATTGGATAGTTGTCGTCTGAAGGAGCCGTATCCTCGTGACCTTGTAGGTAACTATCACCGGAAAATGGCAATGGTAATCTTACGTAATCAGACACTGAGTCAAATGTATCACTAACTGACTGGTTTTTGGGATAAACCCCTCTACCTACAATTAAGTCACTCAATTCACTTGCACTTAGCAAATTGTGTTTATTGTCTGTTGGATCACTACCATCACCATGGAATGACTCAACACTAACATTTGAATTTGTTCTCTCACGAAATATATTTTCTTTGTCATCATGTCCTTCATTATGAAATTGTGATACCCCATCTACACAATCAGCATTACCTAAAGTTACTTTTAATCTCAAATCTTTGGGTGAATGTTTGATTCGCTGTGATTTGTTTTTCAGTATAGATGAAACACTATCAATATCGGCTAAATCATTTTCTTTACATATTTTATAACTATCATAATGTGAGCTACTATATTCTGTTCTGCTTCCTTCTGAGAGGGCATACATTTTAGACCGAGATGTTAACTCCGAACTGCCCATCGTGTAAACTCCACTTGTCTCACTAGAAGCAGCTACAGTAACCGGTTGGCCTAGACCATCATATAATGCTGACGCCGTGTCTTGAGTATATTCAACTTCTATACCAACGGTACTGTTATCACTTAACATTGAATTTTGAGCTGTGTGACTGTATCCCAGTTCTAAACTGCTAGCATTAGATGCTCTGCTAAGGGCACTAAGCCCTCCACGCGCCATTATTACAGTACTACACGATGATGAACATTGTGACCCAGCACACTTCATTTTGCTAGAACTTGGACTGTCTGTTAGTTTATCACAAGCACTTTGATCCGGTAATAAACCAGTATCATCCATATTATTTGTTGAACAATGGCCCATTTCTAATGAAGAGCAATCCATTTTTGAGACATTATCAATATCTTCTTTGTTTTTCTTAGTTTTTATTTTGCATTTTTGTAATTGTGGCGATGAGTTTTTAGTTAAACCATGAACGTCTTGAGGAATATTGCGTAGCAAATAAGAATTCGAATAATCTAATAAATGTGCTAATGCCAGGCTTTCTGTAGAAGGAGCTGGAGGAGAGTCAATCATAATTTCCAATTCATCTTCAGATTGTACTCTATCGCTTACAATACCAGATGTAGTATTTGAGCTGGTAGAAGATATCAGAGATATTCTTTGTTCACTTTTATTTTGGCAGTATTGTAAGTTAAAAGACTTTGAATATCCAAAACAATTTTTCCTTTCGTCTTCTTCCTTTCTCAAAACGTCGTTTAATTTAGGCGATAGTTTCATAGAAAATTGATGTGTTTCTTTACATAAAGCAAATAAATATTTACATTTTTCTTCGCTAGAAGAATATAAAGTTAATTTCCCTTCTTCAGTTCGTATTTCAAACTTTTTTCTATCAAAACTGAGTTTCCCAATAGAACTCCATATAAAATTGGAAATAGGACCATTATCAGGTAAAACTTTAATGCCCTTAGCTGCAACCAAAAGCCATACCGTTCCCGGTTCTAATTCGGATTTCGATTGCTTCAATCGATATCTGTGAGAGTTAATAGTATCTGGTAAAATGCAAACTTCACGAATAAATCTGATTTCAGCATCACTTTGAGATAGACCTCGATGTTCGCGATGACATGCACGTATAGCCGATGAAACCCAATCACCAGTTAACGACGATGGTGCAAACTCTTCAACTTTAAAGTATTCACGTCCCTCGTAAAGTTCTTCATCACCATACTTAGCCTGTAATGCTAAACCGATTAGTAGTAATACTATTTCGGCAGGTAATGCGTCCCTTGAACGGATATTCTCTAGTAGTTGCAGAAAATATAGATGTCTTTCGATTTCATCCTGTAAAAGCAGCGGACTCTCTACGTGATACTGAACAACCAAATGAAGTTCTAATAACGGTTTTCCATTAGCATCTAAGCCCTGAAAAAAGAATTAAATTAATTACATTTAATTGTAGGTGGCCATATCATATTGTTATTTTATAAAAGATCTAAAGCTTACATGTGTATGAGAAGATCTCCAGCTCTTTGGCGCATATTTTGAAAGCTTACTTTCTAAATCAACAAACAAGTATTCGCCATCTGAAACATTATTTTAGCTACAATATTTTGATAAGTTACTAACTAACAATAGTAACAAAAATAAAAACCAGTTGTTTTAAAAATACACATTACATAGCGGTTCGTTAAAAATTAGAATTGTGGAAATCTTACTTTGTAAAACGGCTAAACCGAACAATTCGGTATCGGTCATGCCTTGAAGTTGTGAATGCGCTCGTGCCAAAGCTTTTAATTCTTTGACTCTGGATTTGGCTTCTACAACAAAGTGTAGGGGCTGAGGCTGGCCGGGCATACGCAAGGATAGGAGGCGAGCGCCAGCACCGAGCGCGCGCGTCTCCCCGCCCAACGGCCCGCGAACCGAACACAGAGCGCGCATATCGCATCTCGAGACGACTATTACTCTCCCTGAAACAAATAACAATTATACTTAAAACAACTAATGCAAGAAATAATATCGATAATACCATTTAAAATTACTTTCTCCTCATGTCGGCAACATATTTGTAATTTAAAAAAAAATGAAATCAAAATAAGTAAATACAGAACTTTTTTCGTTCATTTAAAACTACACAGTTTAGACAGGAATGTCCGGATCTGCACCATCTGTGTCTTCCGTATTTTTTTTTGTATTGGTACAAGTGGCTTTTTGCTACCTGCATCTTTAAAAAGCCGCATTGTTGCCTTCACGTATATTATTTTATAAATGTTTTGAACCTGAATTTTGAGTTTCATTCAAAATATGGACTTATTTATTTGTTATTGATTATATGTTTTATTACTTATACTGTAAGGTGTTTTAAATATATTATGTAATTTTAAACTTTCTTCTTCTATTGAATACTAAGCTTTATAGTAATATTACATGGATTCGATTTTATATTAAAAAGAAGTTTCATTATATAAATACGCGGTGTTGTTGAATAAGGTACCTACTCTATATATTTAATATATTAAGTGGACATGGGGTTTATATTATTTAATTTTGGTTTTGATAAATATAGACAGATGGAGTAAACTGTCTCTTATGAGTACGATGACAATGTACAAAACTTGTGTTCGTCTCATAGGTCAGTAACTATGCGAGCCCTGTTTTTCCGCACGTCCACGCCAAAAAATAAATCAGTTGCAAAATAATTCAAAAACCGTTTCTAACGCATGTGCTCGGGCTGTCCATGGCAGTTACGTGCGCAACATAGAATCTTTGAAATCGATTCCATCCCCAAACATTTGAAGCTCTTATTGCAAAACTTTTTCAATTAATCTGTCTCTCACTCAAATCCCCTGATTATCGTCAGGGTCTTGCAGGACGTACTTAGGCCGCCTTACTTTAGTCGCTTTGTCATCTATGTCTGTATAAGTACTAGCCCTAGACGGCCCCAAATAAGATCAAATCAGACAACGCTCCATACACAGCATAGACACGCACACAACACCGTCTTTATTCATTTGCCGGCGAAGACGGTGTTGTCTGTGATGGTGAGGCCTCTTGATTTACACGTCGCGACGCGCTCACACCGTCGAGTGAGTTCATCGAATAGAGTGTGCTCCGAGTGCTTCCTCAATTCCCCAAGACGTTCTTAGCCGTGGTTCGGCCTCGCATTAGACACGTAAGAACGGAAATCAAATTTGAGCCCCGGCGACGGTTACATCTTACACGGTTAAGTCTAAGTACTCGGCCCACCACCCGTTGACAGGTGAATGACATTCAGGAAAAAAGGTTTATTAAAAGGTTTGGAAGTGAAAAGCGTTTTCAAGAAAACCTCTTCTTCTTCCTACCATTATAACTAAAACATCTGCCGCGAACGGGAATCAAACATGCAACCGTCAAGGCCAAAGGTAGGCTCGATACCATTACGCCGCAACGTTTGTCAACGGCTGTTAAGTGTTATTTTTATATAATTGTGATAAAATGAGTTTTGTTATGGAAAGTATTTTTTTTGGAATGTTAATATTATAATGAAGTTATCGTATTTCATTTTGTCACTTTAAAAAAGTGTATTGACTTTCTATTTGTTTGGGTGTTAATTCAGTTCAATTTTGTAATAGGCTTGAATTTGTTGAAGTACACGATTATTATTATTCATATAATTTTATAATAACTATATTATATAACGAAATAAAAACTATATTATAGCACATTTTTATTTTGCTACAGAAAATAATTAAAAGTATCGAACGAATACAATACCCTAAATAATGCAGTTCACATTTTTGCGTTTTATATTTTAGTAGGAGGTAGGTTACCTACCCAGGTAAGTTTTAAAATTGTGGTATATTAAAAAAATAATCAATATTTTTATAAGCTAAAATGGTTTCGATGAACCAAATGGTAAGTAATAGGCACCTTCATTTTAAAGCGTAGTAGGTTTATAGCTAGTTTTACAACATTCCTAGGTACCCCGCAGTAGTAAGCAAAACAAGTTTAATTTTATGTATTTCAACACCAAATACATATTAAGTGCTTATATTTTATAGTTCTAAGATAAAATATATAATATATTGTTAAAGATTCAATTAATCTGAGAGGGTAACTAAGGGTAAATTATCCAGTACTCTGAACTCAATCACGTAGGTATTACAAAACGTATCTTGGAATGTAGCACCACAAGTTCACTTCGAAAAAACTAGATGCGAATAAATTTCATCGCATCCGGTACCTCTGCGGCTCTTCAGGTCTTGATAGCCATAAGAACATGTTTTTTTGTTTTAATAAATGCGCGATAGTTTGTGATGGCGGTCAGGCATAGCGGGGCGGGGGCAGACCGGTCGGGTGCGAAGCGCGCGGCGGGGTGTGGCGCGGCGGTGCGGGACGGAGGTGAGGCGCGGACGGGGGCGCTACGTAAGCGCGGTAGCAGCGGACGGCGACGCGAGGAATGCGGACGACCTTCAGATGCCGAGCGCCCTCCCTACGCCAGCCGCATCTTGCGTCCTCGCATACCTATGGACGTCGTTGCCTCCACTTTTCGACATCTCGCCACCACTTTTGACACTCGCACATTGTTATGTATGACGTTAATGAACGGGTTTAAAAAAAAAATATATATATAAATAATAATAACATTCACAATAATAATTGTTATCAGTTTGTTACTTAAGTAAGTAGACTATAAAAATAATGATTTCATAAATTGCTGTTAATTTTAGTTTTATATAACAGGTATTATTTTAATGTTTTCCAGTTTCATTTGTTGATTTAAGTACAAGTACCTATCTAAGTAAGGTATATTACGGTCAAATTATGCAACACAAAGTCAATGACATTATGCAACTGGAAGTTTTTTTAAGGAGTAATTTTGAATGTTATGAATAATAACAGGCCTTTGTTATAATTCTATGTACGTATATAATAATAAATAATCAATGGCCACATGTGTATAGAAGATCATCCAGTGAGACAAAGTTCGTTATTTGTATGAAACTAACATTTTTGGAATTTAGATGGTAGATATTTAATTCATATCTTTCGATCCGTTCAATCGGATAGTGAAGAACTTGTAAAATATAAAACGAATACGACTTGTAAAATATAAATATATGTATATTTATTATTATTTAATGTAAAATCAAAACTTATATCTTTTGGGCATATTTTGGTCAAAATGGATGGATAAGTGCTCGTAATTATCTCAGACTGTTATAATAAAGGTTTATATATAATAGTCTGACAATATTAAATAGGTAGGTACTTGTTTTTGTCTGTGGTTATTCCAATTATACCTATTATCTAACATGTTTGAAAATAGATGCTTTTTCCATATTCCTATTTATTATTCCCTTATTTTAATAACCTGGACCACCATTTGTTTTCAAAAGCCGGTATGTATAAAGTTACTCGTAGTCAACAATTTGAACATTTTACCAGGTAGGTATATTCTTTATTAATGGTGACAAAATCCTCTTACCATCGTCCTTTTCTTTTTAATGTAGACGATTGTAATTATTTCACGTTATAGAGCTTTGACGTAAAATATTTTTGATTTGTTGTTTTAACACTAAATGTAGTCAAGTTATCATATTGGTCGTCATTTGAATTGTAATAAGAGTTAATGGTAAGCCCGCAGAACTGTAAATTGTGTAGGACATTCATGCTTTAAAGAAGTGTCAAGTATTTATAGTAGGTAGGTCCTCGTAAATGCAATAAAATAGAGGCATCGTAAATGCGATAACGCAAAGGTTGAGAAAAAGGTTTAAAAGCATTTTTTCGTAAGTACTCGAAAACGGTAAAAGTTACTTTACAATTTTACTAAAGTTTCAATGAGTCGAAAGGCAGAATGTGTTTTGCTCTTGACACTACTGGTGGTAGTACTGGTTATCACGTGTATTTATTTTTCATTGAACACGCAATTTCTAAAGCCAAAATTGTTTTTTTTTATTGTACAGTAAATTTTTGTATATACTTTTATATACGGGTGTGGTCTAATACCTCACAGTGTATCAGGGTGAGTAAGGGTAGGGCAGTCTAAAAAGTTGATACAACATAATAATATTATGGTTAGTAGACGACCCCTTCGAATTCCATCAGGAATGGAGGAATTGTTCTGAGTGCATTCTAATTTCTAGTCGATGGATTTACTCGACGGGTCTCGACGATGCGCTCACATTGCACGTGCGAGACGGGAGTTTTGCTTTAGACTTAAGCCTGAATTACATTTTATATCAGGATTCTCTCTATGCAGAATAGTTATTTCGCATGAAGATACGTACGCATAAGTTCTCATTTCAGCATCGGATCGTATTTCACATTTTTCTGTTTCAAATGCTTAAAAGTGTAACACTCGAAATTACACACGTTATAGTTCCTTAAATTTAAGTTGAACCAAAATGGCCGCTTCTGCGCAGGTACAATCATGGATAAAAATGTTAAACAAAAATATTGATTTCGTCTTATTTAAATAGATTGTTTATAAAGTGGGAAAACGGAATTAAGTATATAATATACCTATTATTTCTTCTAAATTCAATTAATTATTTATTTATTTTCGTTATTAATTACTGAAATCGAATAAAACAAATAAATAGTATAGAAAAAGTTATTTATGTAAAAATAATAATAATAGCAGTTAATGTACATTGTTAATAACTGTCACTTATTGGAATGACACCTCATCTTAAAATAAAATGAAATGTTTACAGACCTGACAAAAATAATTTATATTTTACTTTAATTTTTAATTATTTATTTTAAAGAACTAAAACAACCGTGAGCGAGTGTACTAAACGTTGAGACTCAAAAACGTCTTACTGCGCATGGTTCAACTTACATTTAACAGACTATAAACTACTAAACAGCCGTCAAAGTGTGCTGACGCATGCGTCCGCGTGCTTACGGATGCTTAAACATGCGTCCGCATGAGAACGGACATATCAAAGATAAGCCGATGTGATTGGTTGCTAATTAAATATATTTTTGTTTGTATATAAAAAATGCAGAAGGTTAGACTTATTATTGACCTTTCCATTTCGTATATGAATTCCTACTGTGGTATATATACCAATGTAACATACGACAACATGTTAAGTTAAGCACGTTTCCGGGTAGGACCTACTTCAGCATGTTTACGTGTGCGAAAGCATCCTTATGCGAAGCGCATTAATTGTGTCCAAAACAATCGAGCTAAATGATGGTCGACGCTGATACATGAAATTCAGGCCTTAAGAGTAATCCAAAGATGTTAAGATTAAAACATTCAGTAATGTATCAAATACTTGTGCGTTGGAATAAAACTGAATAAGTTCATAGAAAATTTAGGTTTTTTTTCTGTTATATAAAAAATGTGATATAACTTTTCTTTCCTTAGGGATTTGAGATTATTAAATTTTACTTTTCATTTACTTCTAAGGGCAAGAGAGCTAGGAAAGTCTCAAATAAAAAAAAATATCAAAAAGAGCCCATAATTCCAACTCAATCCTATAAAGAACTTTTTCTAAGAGACTTTACTTTCTCATTGAGTCAAGCTACAGCTAATATGGTAACGTTTAGACTTTAGAGTATTCTCGCAATGAAGATTGAATGACTGACTATACTAAAATATAACGACACTAAAGTATTTTAATTAGTAGAATATGTTGCCGTAAAATTGCCAAGTTTTACGATCAGTCATGGTTTTACGAATTCATAAATTTTTGTACAATTAATAGAAAATTGCGTTGCGATTTTTGATAGACTGTGGATGTTTATGTGTAGCGAGCATCAACTGGGCGGTACCCGTCAGTGAAGTATGAAATGATCTGTAAAGCACCCTTCTTAAAAAATACGAAAATTCATAGGTGACATCTGTCAAAATTATCATCCAAAATTGGACAAAGTACAAATCCATAACTACTAAACACTTCTATCAAAAATATGTTTCCAACTCACAAACCATAGATAGATATTACATAATATGTAAAAGAACATATCAAAATAGACTTTTAACCTATTTGCAAAAAGCACTACCTAATAATAAATAATTATTCATTTGGTTTAAAATTTTAGAAATTAACAATAAGTTTATTATGTAGATACTAATATTCTTTAATACATTTAAAATGACAGTGCTTGAACTGAGTATAAAGCAAAAAGCAGGCTGATTTTGCCGCGCAACGTAGGCCGTGCGTCTCATGTGTGTGATTTCGTTTTAAATTGATTTATCATTGTAGTTGAATAGAATTTGTCTGACTGGACCTCAACTACATACATGAACGCCCCTGAATTCTGGAATCACCCTTCATCTAAACGACTCGCGTCTAATTCCCCATCGTTTAATTTTTAGGTAAACGCACACCCAACAGCAAATCTACCTAGTTACCCGTTTAAGAGTTGTCAACTCTAAAAAGTAACACACCTTTTATAATAATATTATAATCTATGTTATACTATTCTAATCTATAATATATAATACTCCTTAATTTTATATAATTTCTATTGGAAATATTTATTACTAGCTAACTACTCGGAATATACCTATTGGCCGAGATCATATCTAACGAAAATCTGCCACATAAGTGCCATGAGTATATGATCTTTCAGCAGTTCAAGTGACGCAAGTGGAAATGTGTTGGCCACATGCTCCTTATAGATTCCTATCACATACCATTAAATGCAATAGATTGGAATCCTCAACGGAAAAGAAAGCGTGACCGTCCTCGGTAAACATGGCGTCGCTCAGTATTGGCGAAAACGACGAGAGAGAATGAAGTGGAGATAATTGAGCGGGAAGCTCTAAGCCGTAAACTGTGGACGCCTCTGTCCCATCTGAAGGACATACAGAAAATGTTCATTACCTTGTTCCTTTTATCTGCTCTTTAAGAGACCAACAGAAATTTTTGGTGCACCGTGCAACATATTATGCACTTCTTCACTAAATTTGACTAATAATGCTGAATATTATTCGAGGTCCATTTCTTTTGCAAATAAGTAAGTAATATTTCAACATTACCTACCTACTTAACTACCCGACCCGAAAAAAAAGGAAGTTTTCAATTTATCTCAATATTTTCTTTTAATGTATGTTGCTCGATATCTTTGAGACGGTTAGATCTATTTGGGTAGTTCTTTTTTGAAAGGGTATTCTTTCCAGTTTGTCCCATTGTAATTTGATGAGGATCTGATGATGGGATCTAGAGAAATCGACGGAACCTTTCAATTGTTATGAGTACAGCTATCGCGATTGGATATATATTTTTTTAAATAACTGGTCCATTTGTTTCGTACCATTTGGTAATATGGAACTCCTGAAGATGACATGTGGCCACCGAAATCACACAATACTAATAAATATTTCACGGGTTGCCATACAATTAGTTACCTTAATATGGTTCCCTATCATTTTTAACTAAAAAGTACCTTTACAATGAATGTTAATTTAACTTTATAACAATAGTTAATGTTAATTTTTGAAGTCGGTATTTTGTTAATACAGACCGTTTACTTTAATTCATCATATAAATACTTATATGCAACTTGTATGTTATATGTCAAGAGTCCTCCGTAATTTATAAGTCTTACATCAGACCACATTCCAATGTAAAACTAGTCAGAAAAACCATACGCAGTCGAAACAAGTTTTGGCAGTAATTATCTGATGTATTAACTGGTATTCAATATCGCAAATTAATAATAAATTTTACACTTGCTTTTGCATACTATCAGTACCTTTTATTTATATAATCATCATCAACAACATCATGTCAAGTACCTAATCTATCAACCTAAAAGTAATATTTTAAAGAGATAGATTTGATTTTTTGTTTGTTTCTTTGCAATTTAGCTCAAAACTACTCGACTGATTTAAAAAATTATTTCACCATAAGAGAGCTACATCTTTTTAAAAAATCCGTATCTAAAATTGAAAACATTATTTTCGGTACGTGATATAGAAAACAGTGTTCTTTATATTAATTGTAGTCATGATTGCTCACAAAAAAGTTCGCGATGCCCATGCCTAAAATTTTAAGCCAATAACAATAATAACAGTTAAATATTAAGTTTGAATACCGGTGGAATCGAAGAGTGGTGATATTGGTATCATGGTATTATCATTATCCATTTAAATGGTTTGATAATTACTAAGGTTAATAACGTAGGTACGTGTAAATTCCACAAAAAAGGAGCATCATTACAAAACGTTACTCACGGAGGCGAAGCCGCGGGCCGCAGCGAAGTCAAGCGCTAATATAATTAGAAAAATAAAAATTGTTACCTATTGTACTGTTTTTCCAGAATTTTTATTTTAAATTCACTTATTTGTTATCATTTTTATTTTCGGTTTTCTTGTTTTTTTTCTATTCTTATTAGGTACATGGATTGTGTTATGTCTAGATTAAAGGTGATGTCACAATAAAGTTATTCTTATTCTCAATAATCACACGATATTAAAAAGAAAAAATATAAAAAAGCGTTTTTATATTTTAGGTAGTATAGGTGAAGACATACGTGCAAGCTGTCGATACTTTTATTTACACACTCGGTGTGCTATCGCAAGAATGCGGTCGCAGCCATTGCCTGTTCAAAGCTAATGAATCATTTACTTTATCAATCACTCAAGCGATGTGTTGAGCTTGTACGACGCACGTTACTTATGTTACGCTAACAAATAATAGACATTCGAAATATGTAGAACACATATTAATATAAAATGACCATTCTTCTTCGGCTAACTTTGTTTTTTAATAAGTAAATGTATAACAAATTAAGTTTTTATGCAATCACATTCTAATACAAAACTTGACAAGTACTTATTTAAAATTTTTATTTGGTTTATGACAGATACTATCTACTCGTAGTATTGAGTTTCTTGTAAATTGATAATTACACTTTTACAATCTAAATCAGTAGGTAGCCCGAAATTTTACTTATACAATGTATATTCTTATATTTTAAGGCTAAAATTTAATATGAATAAAGTCTAAGCTATTTCAAAAGAAATTGTACAATCATAAAATCCATACCGTCTCTTTATTAGGTAATAAATACAATTTAAGTATTATTTTTGTCATTGTCAAAATAACAGCTGCTTACTAAATGCACATGAAAGTACATACGGACGACACGGTATTTATTAAGAAAATTGATTTTTTTTTACATTTTTGTCTGTGTTTCTGTCAACATGAACAAAATGACTAATTTCTAAAACAGTTAGACCATTATGTAAGTTCTTATTACAATATTTACCTCGTATTCATCTGGTAGGTACCATTATAATGCCCCAATGGTTTGGCGAGTATTTTGAATAATATCAAATAATGTATGAGGATAGCAACAGTTTAATAGGAGACGTTATTTAATGTTTATATAATATTTATACTTATTAGCAATGCAAGGCCATGATCTAACAACTTAGTGTGGACATAATACTTATGAGCTACCTACTTATTGTATCATTTAATTGTATGTACCATTCGAAATGCCATCGATAGTGTTTAAAAGTTTCGTATCAGTTTGGACGTAAAACGCAATATATAATATACTTCTTTTTTATCTTTGTATTTCAAATAATGTAAGAATTAAAAATCAGTCGTGACCGTTGACCTAGTCATGTTAAATTATTTCAATAACATGTGAGCCTTTGTTATTACTGTTACTATTTGCTATTACTTGATTATTAGATGTCATTTAGTAATATGCTGGTTTAAAAAAAATCTTAAATGTTACACGGAATTTGACATTTAGATAAAGTGAAGTACGTAGGTCAATGTATAGCTGCTGTGCGCGGTGGCAACTGGCAAGCAGTGGTGTGGTTGCAAGAGGAAGGCGCGCGGGCGCAGGGTCAGCGGCCGCGGCACGGTGTCGGCGCGGGCGCGGAATTCGAGATATGTGTATAAAATGAAAGTGGCCGCATCGTGAAAGCGCGCGCATTATATACCCTGGCTGTCCAGAGCGTAGTTGATAAACGCTCCACTCACCATTAATAAACAAATCCAAAGAGGCAGATCCCAATGATATTAAACTCCGATGTTAACCGCATCCATAGGCACTTCACTTCACTATACGCGCGATCTCTACAGCGTAACTTTGCGGCGCAGCGTCAATGCGCATAATCTCTATAAGCGCGTAGGAACGACTGAGTGAGTGAAGCGGCGAGGGCGCGTGGGTCGGCAAAGGCATGAAGGCACGCGCGGGGCGCGCCGCGGCTTTGGCTCATGGAATGCGGCAAGATAGTGGCGCACGGGTACCGGCCGAGGCCCGCTGTAGGCTGGAGCATGGAGGCTCCATACCTAACGTTTGGACGCGCCTCGTCGGCGCGGCGTCGCCGGTCGCGCATGGAATGCGAACGGTCAAATCTGCTATACACGCCAATCGCCATTAAGTATAAGGTGTCATAATTTTTAAATAAAATAAACATAATACAAAATTGGTTTATCGTAGCTATATTGAGATTTTGTTTTAATTATTAGTTTTTTCCAGAAAGCGAGCTTACTTTTTTTGGATATACCTACTCAGCAAAAAACTGTTTCGATGTATATTCTTCGACTCAAGTAAATGTGATATATATCTTTTTTCCTTCCAGTTCCAGAGAATGTTCATGATAAATTTAAACAATTAATTTTAGCAGTTCTCTAAACGCGAAAGGTAACAAACAAACAAATGACGAGTCACAGAGTTACCGTTGCTTATTAGCCGACTTAAAAAAGATGATCAGTTAGTTTAAATTTTTTATAAACATATTACACGAAGACTGCTAGATGGGATAGTTCTTTATTGTTTGAAAGAGGGGGTATTCTCCAGGTGGCCTCGTTTTTATAAGGTCAGTCAGGATCGGATGAAGGGATCCTAGAAAAACAAGGGAAATCTTCTAAACTAGGATATAATCTAAATTTGGATATTTTTTAAATAGCCTGTGGATTTGCTTTGAAACTGCCAATGATAGCAACAAACGGATCACTATTAGATTTACACAATACTAATATCGGTTTGGCAAAAATTAAGGTTCTTTACTATTATTGCATTCTATTCGCAACTACTAAAAAAGGTACTAGTTACTTATAAAATAGTTTTTTAAAAGAATTACTGACTTCAAAATTACTAAAAAGCAAACAATCAATATTTTTCTGCCACAGGAGGCGACGCTATATCTGGTGATATTTTACTACGCAATTTTTTTTACTGATTAATACCCAATATTAATGATGGTAGTGATGTAGTAACTGGTTACTGTTACTTGTACTTTTTATCTATTATTGCAAAATTAAAGATTTTCATATTTGAACGGAATATCCAGAGAGGAAATGCGAGAAACGCTTAACCAATTTTCCTACTAACATTAAGTATTTTGAATTATGAATGAATTTTAACTGTGCCGCAGCAGCATTAAGACTGAGCCATGGAACACATATAGGTATTCTACGAGGATTAAGCTTTTTATTATATTTCTAAGCAAAATTTGAATTTTGCGTTCCATATAACGCACGGGAGCTAAAAAACAGCAAACGCAAAGGCTTCCGAATAGGAGAATTTTTTAAAAATCGCTATAAAGTACGAGAAATTTTGCCAATGGAGCTCAGAATGGGTTTTTGTCTAATTTAGCCACAGATTTTAGAGTAGAATTTAACAAAATAAATAAACACGTCGATATCTACAGTTATAGTTCAGTAAAATCTAGCTGGTTTTCAGCATGAATGGGCCGGCTGACCAGGGATTCCATTTATTTTTAGGGATTTCTTTTTATCTCTTCTTTGTCCCATTCTTCTCTCGGGTCAGCAACATGGTCCGTCACATTTTATATACCTCTATAGGCTATTATTATTGCTTAGCATCAAGCGGATCGTATGATTGTTTTCCACTTTTGTGGTATAAAACTTCTTTTTAATGTGTTTTGATAAATGATTTAAGAGCTAAAATGCCTCTCTTTTAGTGATTTTAAGTTCATTTAATTTCAAGTTGCTGCTAATAGAAATTATATTATTAATTCAAGATGGAAATACTTTGCGAGTAGATGCCAATTTACCTACGGATCCTTATTCATTCTGAAAATATAGTAAAAGCATAGAAAGATAACATAAAGAGGGATAGTAGACGCCCAAAATAAACTGTCAGCAGTGTCAGCTGTCTCAGTACTGACTGAGTGACATATGTCACTCATATTTCGAACGAAGTGTTGCCCCAGCTGTTTATGTACTAAATCGCCTAGATTATATATCCTTTTGTATTGTTCAAAATATACAATAACCTAGCAAAACAAATAAAGTAAGTATGAATAAATAAATTAAACAAATATTAATTACGTTCTGAATATTGTTGTGGTTATGTTAAAACACCGAACATAAGTTGACGATGTTGTGCCGCAATGATAGCGTACCTGAAGCGACACAGGTCGCGGGTTCGATTCCATTCGGAACAAATGTTTGTATTGACCATACATACAGACATGTTTTTCGGTCTGGATGTGTTTGTCCGTTACATTGTAAATGTTTCCGGACCCTGACACAAGATATAATTATCCTAGTGAGGACTGTTGAGTGTGTAGCGTTTATTTGTTTATTTATAAGTACCATCAATGAAAGTAGTAAAATATAAATAACGGACTATGACAAATTTGGTACAAACGCAGAACGTTTTATAATATTTAATCAATTATTTATTTCATAAGTAATATGAATACTATTTCTAGTAGGCGAAATTAATTTATTAATTTATAATAAAATTATTTATTTGAATTAACAATTTTCCAAAAATTTAAATATTTCAAATGCTGGCAACATTACTAGTGCGCTATTGCGCATGCATTGAATGTACTCACGCACATATTGGTTGTCGTTTGGTCTACGTTTTGCGAGGAAATTTGTTCCAAGTTGAGGTTCTATATGTTATACTTTTATGGGTAAAAATATATTTAATTAATTTCATATTCATTCAAATGCAGGAGTTACATGGGAAAATTATTAATACAAATGAGCTAACATAAAATGGCTATTTGGTTCATTTGTATGCGGTAGAAGTAGGGGCGAGAGGTATACCAGCGAAATCTTTCTACAACCTACTGAAAGATCTGGGCCTGCCTGGGGCTGCGGTGATTTCTATTTTAGAACGAACATCTAAAGCAGCTCTTACAGGCACCTTTCAAATTTGGCTAGGCAGGGGGAGCAACACCAGCAGTGAAGGTGAGCGTTGAGGCGTATCGGAAAGGAGGCCTCCTTAAACCTACACCCGGGTCGCAAGTCCCGGGAACTGCTCGAAGTTTCTCCCTCTACCACACGATTGACCCGGCCCCCGCACGGTGAAGCCATGGATGATAATCGATAAGCAGTTCGTCTCTCTAAATCTGTTCGAATGTGACGCTTATGTCATCAAGATGTCATAATAATATCATACGCCTGTGTTACCAACTGAGAAGTTTTTCTGAAAGCCATTAACATAAGAATTGAATTGAGAAGTTTTTCCCCTAAATTTGTGGAGGAGCAAATAAGCGAGTTGGGATTTTTTTACGAACTTTATATTTTTAAGGGTTTATTTACATCATGAAGTTTAATGGTTTAAAAAAATTACAACATATTTGATATGTTAAATGGTTTTATAAGTTTAAAGTATAGAATATTATAAAGCATGAATGACATTTATACTGATCCATTTATACTGATCCATTTATATTTTTCTTGATTGGTTTTTGACGCTTTGTAGGTATCGTGTGGTATAGTAAAGGATGCTTTCGCATGCTTGCGTTTGCCTTCGACTGCTATAGTCTGCGCTTCCCACGTCAGCTTATGTTTTTTTTTTTTTTTTTTGTTACAAGTTGACAAACAAGCATGCGGCCCACCTGATGCTAAGTGGTTGCCGTAGTCACGCGTTGCCAACCTCGAGATATTAGTTCTTAAATCTCCTCTGCCCAGTAATTTTACTAGCGTACAGTGCCCTTCAAACTGGAACACAGTAATGCCTAAGCACTACTATTTGGCGGCAGAATATTGGACACTGTGGTGGTACCTACCTAGCCGGCCTCTTGCAACAAAACACATACCACCAGTGTGACTGATTGCACTGGTGGAATAATCTCTGCTGTGACAGAGGTTATCCCAACAGCGGGCGATGGGGTCGTCACATCCCGACGCCGATTATGTTTGTCCGTTGTCATATGTATTGCGTATGAATGCTTAAGGATACTTTAATAATAATGTGACATGTGTTGTTGTAAATGTAATGATAAATGCAATTTAAGCCCAATTTTTTAGAGGAATTTCCAATTAATTGAGGGCTTTTGGAGGTCTTTTTTAAACGCTACAGACTCAACGGCCCTCATTAGGATAGTTATATCCTGTTTCGGGTTTTTGACAGCCATTTAGGGGTAAAATATTGATATTATTACAATATAGGGTAACATTTTTCGGAGTTGCTAACACTGCATGTCCATGTGTCATATTTTGTCATTGAAATTTTTACAGCTGTAAAAGACTGATAACAAAAATGTCAGAGATAAAAAGTCGATTTTTGTTGACAAAAGAACTTTTATTGCATCAGTAAATGATTTAGTATTTTAAATTATCTAGAGACGATGTTAGGGTGTATACTAAATTTATAAATGAAAACGACGTGTTATAAACTGTGTCTCTCAATAAATATTTAACAATATGATTTTTTCTAAAGTAGCCATATCAATTGTTTGTGTGCTTTTGATTTTGTCTATATTTATGGCAAATTTATTAAATATAATTGCAACAGACCACAATTTTTATGCAGAAAATAAAAATATCGGTGAAAACTTTACAAATTATTTAGGTAAAAAGTATGGACAAATTACTGATTCAACACAAAATCTTGTGTGGTTTTTGCAGGTACAGTTCACACAGTATTTTATAAAACAATACTCTTAGTTTTTTTATTTAATTGGAATAATTAAAAAAATTATTATGTGCAGACATCATATTATTTGGTGCAGTTTTTAATATGATGCACTTTTAATTCCTTTTTAATTTCATTAGATAAGTGACATACACATCAGTATATTCAGAGATCCAGGAAGAATTACCCAATTTCAACAGTTTTGTGATGTTACTGTGAAAAATATAAAACCTTATGTTGTGTTAGCATCAGGTGATCTCACTGACGCCAAAGCTAAAGACAATCTGGGTAGTTCTCAAGTGAAAAAAGAATGGATATATTATCATAACATTATAAAGGAATCAGGAGTCACAGAATATACAACTTGGTTAGATATAAGGGGAAACCATGGTAAGAATTAGAAATAAAACAGTACCTAATTACTATTGTAAAATAAAAGCTAAGATGAGATTACCATTGCTTGTATAGACTTTACTTAAAAATACTTCTCTTGCAAAAGATGATTCACAACTGATACTAGTATCGGACAAGTATCAGTTGCGTGCACTTATTGATATTTATGGATTAGCCCATCCTATTAAATTATGGTAAATAGTAAATACACAAAACATAATTCAAATTTATATATCATTAAAGTAGGGTAAACTCATAATCATATATGAAATCATTATGACGCTAACACTATTTAGTTATGTTAAATGATAATATTTTTTGCTATTATAGTAAAAACTATAAGGCTACAGTAATTTTTAGTGCTATTCAGAGACTCTTAATAGCTAAATGGTAGACTAATGAGAGAATATAAGTAGGTGCTCAGAATCTATTAACAAGAAAGTTACAGTATGAAAATTAGTCTATTGCCGTATCCACGCTTGTCACAAGTAACATACTTAGTTGGAGGGAAAAAGATTATTTGTATATATATATTTTTTAATAGGTATAGTAGTTTCCTTAAAAATAGATAATCACAAATGAAATTTAAAAATAATAATTTTTATTTTAAATGTGAGTACTGACTTAATTCTTTGTTTAAATTTAAAATGCATTTTAATATAGAAAAATAAAAACCTAAAGAAATATTAATAATATATATTGCTATTACAAGTTGAAATATTGATTGCACAATAGTAAATGTAATTTACATTATAATAATAATTTATGATTTAATACATTGATTATGATTAGATTATTTATATAATCTCTATCTCAATCTGAAATGTTTATTTAGAGTAATGAATCCTAGAGTAGTTTTCTTTCCTATGTCATAATTGATATTTATGGTTGTTGGGCAATGGTTTGCATTCAATATTGGCTATTAAGCCGTGATGGATGCTGCCTGCCTTGGAAAAATGAAAATATGATATTCTTATGCAGGTATTTACTATTTAATGGTAACAAAATAGCATAAAATAGTAAACATAATACCTAAATATAGTAAATTACTATATAATGCTTCGGTAAGGATAGTGTATTTGATTTATTATGATAAATGTAGGCTATCAATATATCAATATGGGTACATATTGAATGCACGCCACGCGGTGGTGGGCGAAATCAGAGCAAGTTAGTATCTATATAGTACATCTAAATAATAGATAATAATTAGAGTTTAAAAAAATAACACGGCTTAACTATCTTTCTTCTCTCTTTCTTTAATTTGGGGCTACAATGCGCTGGTACACTGCCAGTGTTGCAGCACATCTTATCATTTATAATTTAATGGTTAAGTTACCAATACAATTTTACATCTAAATAATAGATAATAATTAGAGTTTTTAAAAAATAACACTAGGCATAAATATCTTTCCCCTCTCTCTATCCATACAATTTTTTTCATATCTAATTTTTTAAAATATTTTTTTACAGATAACTTCAACATAAAAGCACTTATCGCTCAAGAGAATTACTTTAGAAACTACTCAATACAGGGGAGTAGTCATGATAAATCATATGTCCATATTGCAAAGCATAATGGACTCAGTATGGCTTTTATAGGGGTTGATGCATGCCCTGACCCAGGATTAAGACGGCCTTTTAATTTCATTGGTATTTTAGACATTCAAGAACAACAAAACTTACAGAAATTAAAAAGTGAAGCAGAGAGCAAGGCTGATCATTTAGTTTGGTTTGGACACTATCCTACATCATGCATATTGACCTTAGAATGGGACTCCAGGTTGGATGTACGAGAGCTTATTGGTAGCTCTAAAGGATCTCAAGTGTATGTTTGTGGTCACTTGCATGCAATGGGAGGCTTGGTTAAGAAAATGTACACAAAACATAAAAGAGGCTATCTAGAACTGGAATTGGGCGACTGGAAAGACAATCGAATGTTTCGTTTAGCTGCTATTGATCATGGACTCTTTTCATTCATAGATCAGAAACACAACACATGGCCCATAGTTTTGGTCACAAATCCAAAACACGCTCGATACATTTTACCAGGACGTGAACCGCTTCAGTTAATACCTGACTCTACTCACATACGTATATTAGTTTTTAGTGACGTAAAAATTGAGAGTGTAAAAATTTCTTTTGACAAAATTAGTTGGATGAAATGCAAGGAGACAGATGGTCCATTATATGTTTGTCATTGGTTGCCACATTTGTTTGCAACTGGTTTGCATAATTTATATGTGGTTGCAACTGATGAAATTGGAAAAGAAACCACTTTGGAACATCCATTTTCATTAGATGGTACTATAATGTCGTTTAGTTTAGTATCAAGATTAATGCTTATGTTGGATGCTGGTGCTGTAGTAAGTTGACAATCATTTGAATATGGAAGTTAATTATTTGGAATAT
This sequence comes from Hestina assimilis, assembly GCA_023373885.1. NCBI lineage: Eukaryota > Metazoa > Arthropoda > Insecta > Lepidoptera > Nymphalidae > Hestina > Hestina assimilis. The sequence continues at coordinate 6,455,801 of CM041747.1, read as the reverse complement.
TCCTGTCTTAATGAAATTAATTCAGTTTCAGGCTGTTTTTGGAACTTTGCTTTTGGCCAATGTGCTGCCATTAGTTATATTGAGGCTTCATAAGAGACCGCCAAAATATTTAAGAAAATGCGGTCGTCAAGTATTGAGAAGCGTTTGGTTATTAAGCAAAATTGACAGAATATTCTACCCACTCGTACTGTATGCTATTTACATTCCTTTTGGACCATGGGTGATTGGAGAACTTATAGATGGATATATAGGAACTATTTTCGCTTGGGGGATATTAATACGAGGAACATTTTTACCTGAACCATTTACATACATGTATGGAAGTGTACAATTGATGTTCGTACAAATACCGTTGATTCTTGTACTAGCCCATAGCCTGAATACAAGATTATTCGCTCAACATTTGAGAGGATATAAACGCCTCATAAGAAATGTACCATTCATTTTTCTGATATCTATACAATTGCTATTAGCATACTTTTTTTGGTTGGAATATGGGACGCTGTCCTTCTTATTTGGCCCGTTGAGAACTTGGAGCGTCGCTCTAAGCATGCTTTTATGGTACAAAACTTTAACACTACCTCCAGATTATTGCAGGTAAATAGAAAATTTTGTGGTGTGTGAAATGTGCTAAATCACTACATAGTATAAAACAAAGTCCCTATGTATGTTTAAATCTTTAAAACTACGCAACGGATTTTGATGCGGTTTTTTCAATAGATAGAGTGATTGAAGGGGAAGGTTTATATGTATAAAAATAGTAGAGAAAAAAAATAATTTTTGAGGTTTCTAATGTGATGTTGTAAATAATTACATTTAACGCGTGCAGGCCACGGGCAGTAATGAATAAATCAAAACTACTGGATCGATTTTAATCATTTTTTCAGTGAATGACATAGGCCATTTTTTTATACCCGTGCGAAGCTGCAGCGCTAGTATGTAAATAAATTAATAAATAATTCTTTTCAGGTATTTAATCAGACTGAATGAAGTTCCGCCATAATAATGCAAGGATTTGACATATTTGATTTGGGGACAAGCGAGAATATTTTTGTATAGCACACTTAATAATTATAGAAATTTTGTTTCAAAGACTGTTAACTTTCGTAAAAAGTATACGTTTCGAATTTTAGCAGTCGTAAAATCCCTTAAATATTGTACTTCAGTGTATATAAAAGTCATTAGTTAAGATTTTAAAAACTGAGTATTTATGCACCAAAGACATCATAGAAAGTATCGTGACAAATTAACAGCAATGTTTACATGGTGATAATAAAAAAAAAACTCATTTTACGTTATGGATAGACGAAAGACAACACCTATGTTCCCGTAAATAAAACATAGATATATAATGTATATATTCAGCGCCACTTCAAAGATAACAACACTTTGATTTTGATTTTGATTTTGACGAGGTTTTATAATATCTTGGTTTGCGTGTGTTGACATCAAACTTGTGTGAGTGCAAAATTGCAAATATATTTCATTGTTTCTCATCATATATTGACAAGACGTACGTATACGTCACTGAGCTTGCGTGAACAAAATTTAGTACGCGGTGTACCTTTGAATCTTTTATAATGTCATGGCGTATTATGGAATATCTTCCATTCATAACGTAGATCACTATAAAAAAATGGCGGTCATGGAGACTGCCGATAGAAGTGAAAACTCGCTACTTTAGAATAACTGCAGGTATTTTATTTATTAATATTAGTGCTGTAGCATCAAAATAGTCGTGTGCCCTCGCGTGTCTGACGTAAAACGCCACATTAAGCATGTCGTCACGTCAGGTGACGTGAAACCATACGTTTAGCCACTAAACTAAATTTCTTAATGCGACTAAAGAAGTTTTCACTTCAAACATCAGATAAAGTATTATATTGTGATAAAATGCATTATATTTTTAGAATTATAAATATTTCACAATACTAGAAAATGTATAGAAGAACAATTTGCTGTCTTGCAATGCTTAAAGTGCATGTATGCAGTGTATTTATTAATATTTTAATGTAATATGATTTTTGAAATATTAAACTTTGTTGTACTGATTTATTAAAACTTCTATTGATCCTTTTAATAATGACATTGAAAGGATCGCAAGCCCTCATTAACTTATTTATGAATATCAATGATTTATTTAACATCACTCAATTTGCTGGAAGCACGCTAAGGATGGAAACAACCCTAGTCCCTGCGTGAGCTGTCCCTATTTTATTGCCGGGTTCAGCACTCCTATTACCTAAAAATTACAAACCCATGGCTAAAATTTACGTGTGAAATAACTCTTATCGAATCACGTTTAGGAGGCTGCTACTATATCAGAAAATAGCTCTCAGCCCTATTATAATAAATAAACGCTACACACTCAACGGCCCCCATTAGGATATTGATATCCTGTGTCGGGGGTCCGGAAACATACACAATGACAAGGACAAATACACCCAGACCGGAAAATATGCTTGCATGGGCAATACAAACATATTATGCTCCGAGCGGGAATCGAACCCGCGACCTGTGTCGTTTAAAGCAGGTTCGCTACCGCTGCGCCACAACGTCTATGCCGTCCCTATGCCGTCATTTTGAGCGGTACACCGTACAGATGAGTCTTCTTCTTGCCCTCATCCCACCTAAGTGGGGTCGGCACAGCATGTCTTCTCGCGGTACAGATAAGTATAGTAGAAAATGGAATTGCCAATTTTTCAAATATTTAACCCGTGGAGTCAAAAATATGTACGGCGTTAATGGTTAATGTAAAGAATAGGTATTATGGAGAGGCCGTACAGGAATAAATTACCCATATTGCTTCTAAAATTACTATCGGCGAATTAAAAACTTTTTTCTATGGTCACCAGAAATATTAATTAAAAGTAAGACTTTATTGAGTAGACCTTGGGAGTTTCGATCTCGATCTTGGGTATCCTATCTATAAACTACCTTTCTGCATACAATACAACCATTAGATATATATTTTTTTCCATACTAACTTTTCAATCCTGTTGTTGCCGATCACGCGGGAATTCCATACGCATCTTGCCTTGACCATTGCACAATAAAAAAACAAATAACCATTTTTTTTTGGAGAAGTTTGAAGTCATGCGCGTAGTATACATAAATTTCCATGATTCATTCATTATATAATTTCAATTTTAATGTAGAAAAGTCCTATATCCCATGATTTCTGCGTGTTAGCCTTTGTGATTTTTAAAAAAATAATTTAGGTACGCGTTGAATAGTGAAAATAAAGGAAACAGTTTATCAAAAATATATTTATTGTAAAATAAAATTTATAAAATATATTCCTCGTTTTTTTTAATACATAGAATATTTGTAAGTTCTAAATATTTTTTTCAAATAATATTGTTATTGGACACAATAATAATATTTATAATAAAGCATTGTACTTACTTAGTCACGTAACAAATTTCATAGAATTAATTAACTGGTATAAATTTTTTGCATCTGTTTTACATTCCAGATTCGTTTATTTTCTACTACTATCAGAATTATGACACATCTTATAATTCTGTTATTACGATTCTCGAAGAAAACTATTAATTCGTAAAATTTTAATTCGTTTTCAATTTATTTTACTTCTATTTTAATTCTAGCTTTTGACTCTGAGATTCTATTATATAAGTACTTATATAAATATATATCATCAAGTCATTTATACAAAATATAAAATAATCCGTTTTCTTAACATTTTTATCACTAGACCATTTCCACCGATAATTATACCTATCTATAGGCTTAGGGCGATTTTAGACCAGCGTTTTTTACGAGCGTCTATGTTCATTTTCGAACATATGTATAGTCACATGAACAGGTGCGTAACTCGTACGAGCGTTGACGCATTTATTAGCTCTTCTCTTTTTTCTTAGCATTATTCCCGGCATTATCCAGTGTGTGCTTATACTCTTGTCCAGATTTGACGGTATACTCGTTTTTAAACAGAGCGATTGCTATCTGAACTCTGCAACCCTAAGATCGAACCAGTAACTCATTAGATGAGAGAAAATTACCTATTACGAGTTAACGATTATTATCAGATTTTATGTTAAGAAGAGGGACCGACAGCTTAACAGGGGCACGGTGGGGAGCACGCTTAACAGTGACAAGGTCAAATGCCCAGACCGAAACAGATATTTATAACAAACACTCGCTCCAAGCGGGAATCGACCCCGCGACCATCGAGGCTCAAAGCAGGCTTGCTACCAGCCTGCCGTGGATACTGACACTCACCACGACCGTTTTCAATTTAAAATAAACCAAAATGGCCGCTTCTGTGCAGGTATCATCATAGACAGAAATGTTAGAAAAAAAATATTGATTTCGTCTTATTTAAAAAGATTTTTTATAAAGTAGGAAAATGGAATGAAATATATAATATAATTAGTTATGGTTTCTTCTAAATTCAATTAATTATTTATTTATTATCGTTATTAATTACTTAAATAGAATAAAACAAATAAATACTATAGAAAAAAGCTATGTAAAATAATAATAATTGTTAATGTACATTTATAATCACTGTCGCTTATTAGGATGACAGCTTGTCTTGAAATAAAATTAAATGTTTACACACCTGACAAAAATAATTATATTTAAAAAAAAAAATTAATTTAATAATAATTTATTTTTAAAGAACTAAAACAACCGTGAGCGAGTGTACTAAGCGGGTCTAGCGTCGCCGCGTTGCTATAGTTACGCGGCCCCCTTCATACCGCATACGTTTGAAATCCAAAAATGTGTTACTGCGCATGGTTCAATTTATATTGAGAGAGTTACACACACCGTAAGCCCGTGTATACTAGTTTTTTAGGCATTTTGAAGCGCGTTTGTAAGCGCGAAAAAAAAAAACGCTAGTCTGAAACAGCCCTTATGGTAAAAGTCTATAATCTTTTCAGATCAGTAACATACGTTTATTTTAAGCGATAGCACCAAAACCTTATTATTATATCTATATTTATACCTTATTACAACATATTAAAGCTGCTTCATAATTCTTATTTTATATATACCAGGTTAAGATCAAAAAACATTATCATTTATTTATTTAAAATTGAAATTATCCCAAAGCGCCTGTCATGTTTTTAATACTGTAAATATCATAACTATCTACATGCTTTATAAACCCTGTACTTTAATACGCACATTAGAGATATTTTCAACAAAACAATCCATATAACTAAAGCTAACATATCGGCCTGAAAGTTTTTCGAAAGTCCCAGGTAGTCTAAATACTTCTCCGGTCTTCTAAATATGCAAAAAACTGCATGGCAAGGAAGAACTTCGCGACCGAAGCCATATGCAGTTTGTAAAAACGCGTCAAACGCGTATCGGAAATATGATATTAAGGCAAATGGCTGTAGATACGAAGGCATTTCATGGTATGGGATGAAGAATCCTGAGAACATTAGCATTGGAATATTTGCAGCTGGAATGACGAACAGGCCAAGCTGAAAGATAAAAATAATATTTTAATACAAATTACTATCACAGATGTGTGTGTGTGTAATGAACATTTTTTTAAAAAGAATATTAGCAAAGCTTTTTGCAACCTTGTAGCTTGCACTAAGAGTGGGTACGACAATAGCCCAAAGGGTTTAGGATCGAACCTATTGTGGCTTCAAACATGGGCTTCATGACGACGTCTTCACGACGCCTTAGGAGCCCCAGGAGCATTAAGCCGTCGTCTGGGAGCCTTCGGTCTAGCCAATAAAACATTCTATTAACATGATTAAACCCATTCAAAATCAGTTACGTAGGTAAACCGTAGTGTACAAAAACAACAAAAAACAAGGCTCTGTGTCTTTTTTTGATGTCAAAGAAAAGAAGGATTAACTTTTTAACACTCTTTTATCCCCTAATAGTCAAACCAATTGTTTAATTATTGTTATTTCTACTGTCTGGACTGTGAATCTGTTACACGATTATCTAATAGAAATGTTGCCTTCATTATTATGTCTGAGTTATTAATGTTTTTTTGTCACATTATTAACCCGACCCTGGCTTGCAATTTTCTAGGAGGATAGTAAAACGAAAAAAGGCCCGTTTTTAAATATTACCTTGACTCCACATGCGGCGCCAATCACAAGTCCAAATGTTTGCGCCAGTATAGTTATAAGGATACAGATGAGCCAAGCCAGTCCCAGTCTTTGTACTTCTAAAGGTTGTGAAGTTAAGTACCATGCCGGAAATACGAACACCGTTGCGCATAATAACTGCAATAAAAATTAAAAACGAAATTACTTAGACACTTCAGCGGTAGTGCTAGCGAACCTGCCGTTTGTTAGACCATAAATTCTATTGGTTCTTATTAAACACATCCCTCATTAAATCGCTACACACCTCTGGGGAAACGCAGTCTCATAAAGATTTCTGTGGATAGCTCAATGAAAAAATCAATAATTATTGATTTAATTGTAGTCAATATGAAGAGGAAAAATGTTCAGCAAAATTTTATCTATATATTGTATTGAGCCACGCATAATAACGATTATTATCGTTGTACTTTGAGTGTCTGTTGCTGATAAGCATACAAATGTTTAACTTCATAAAACAATATAATATATCATAGTATGACAATTATTCATTGTCTATTCGACCGTCTTTGAATGTTTTTAAAAGTTACGTTCCTGACTAATTCTATTAATTTGCAACATACACATTTATTATGGACACTAATTCCATTGTTCAATAAACAATTTGGTTTGGTTTTATTTTATACTAGCATCTGCCCACGGCTTTGCCAGTGTAAATAACGTTTTGTAATAAGCCACCTTTGTTGCAATACAACTAAATTGTTTACGATACAAACTTTCATCCCCTATTTTTACTTTTCAAACGTTTTCGTGACAAAATAAAAAATATAAAAATGTCTGCTTACTTCTGTCTAAAGTCCCATCTATTTCTATACCAAAATTCATCAAATTTATTATTATTATTTTTATTAGTCTAGAATCTAGATTCTATGAGACCTATCTATATATATATATATATATATAGAAATTCAAATCTTGTACTTCGTTTTTAGATAATCACTTTTGGGAACCTAACATTTTTCCGGGATATAAAGGATCCTTTGTTTTAATCCAGATAGTGTATATCTGTGCAAATTTCATCTTAATCCTTTTAGCCGTTTTTGCGTGATTGAGTAACAAACATCAAAACATCTAAACATCCAAACATACATAGTTTCACATTTATTATATTAGAAGGATTAATGTTTTCGCCTAATTTCATGATAACGGCTGGATCAATTTGGATAATTCCTTTTTTGGTTTGAAAGGCTATACTTTATAGTTGGTCCCATTGTAATTTGGATAAGAACTGATGATGGGATCTTGGAGAAATCGAGTCTTCAACTTTTACAGTCACACCTATTGCGATTTAATTTTTTTATTACCGTGTTATGAGTATAACCTAATTATTAATAATGAAAACAAACTAGTTCCTCTGTTATATATAATATTAGATAATCATTGATGAAAACACAATTTTTATATGAATTTCGAAGCCAATTAAATCTGTGTTTTAGAATAAGCAATGTGAATTATTAACTAATGTAAATTGTAATTGCTCACAACAGTTACAGCTAAGGCACAGGTATAAAATAACATGCTTAAACTTATATTTTGTAACAAAAATTAACATATATTTTTAACAATAAATGCCATAGAACTACGTCAAACTATTGTTCTATTCACATAAATAAAAATATTTATAATTCTGAGGAATTCTAACCTTTTGCTAAATTAACAATTTGTAACCTTTGCTCTTGCACTCCTAGATTTTAGAGGGAGAAAAATAATCTCATAAACCAGCAAAACACAAAAGACAAACAGACATCGTCAGTTCAGAAAGCAATATCTAATTTTTTAAAGTTATTCTTCTTAATCTACATATTTAAATATAATATTTATTAAAAGTTATTCCTAATTAATGTTGGATTTATTTAAAATAATATATAGTTATTACCTGTATCGGTAGGTCAATTATTATTTTCGTAGCGCAGTATGTTGATAAGTAATACCATTTATTGAGATGTTCTTGAAGTACCACAGTCGATTCTATTGGAACTGCAATATTAAATGAAAAGTTTTTTTCACAGCATTATGCGGCGTTCTGGAGTTCCAATGACACTGTTTGGTTAAGGTCATCCAAGATAACAGCTTTGCTCTATGAAATACTTTTTGATCAGGTAATTTAAGCAGAATGTGTGAATGGACTGATGGCTCTTCGTCCTATTTGACATATTGAATTGCAGAAACCTATGGTATTTGAGCGTTCGATTGAGCGATCTATGGTTGTTAACATTTTTAGTAAAACTCGTCTGATAACGATACGCTTCGTTTGTGTTGTATTAAAAGAACAAATAGCAATATAATTTTTATTTATTAAGTCCAAGCGTGAAAGGGGTGCAGAGAACAAACTGCACTAGTCACCCTCGCCCTGCCTACTCGGAAGATACCTTTTTTCGCCTCGCTTAAAAGACCCCAGATTTTTATAGCTTGATTCCATGAAGCCACCAGGCCACTAGAGCGATAAGACATTGGCATAAATTGAGAATAATACTTCCTGTAATAATATTTTATTGCAAGATAAGAAATATTAATCTTTTATTTTATATTTATGGAATAAAACTACTTAATTACTAGCTATTAAGAATTTTTATTATAATTAAAATACATTTATCTAACAGATTCTGAAGCAATAAAATCTAATTACGTATTTATAAACTTATTATGTATTTTAAGTATTAAATTATTTACTTTTATTATACTAATAAAAGTAAATAATTTCATAACTCAATGTTAGAAAGAATATATAAAAGTCACATTTAATTATCGATAACGAATTTAGATAATTCCGAAATGTATGGAAATTGGCATAAGCTTTCAAATTACCACATCACCCATCGTTTTTGATTGACATCGCACCATAGAACTATTATATTTCTTTTTTTTTTTTTTATGTTAGAAGTTGGCAAACAAGCATACGGCCCACCTGATGGTAAGTGGCCGCCGCAGCCTATGAGTGCTTGCAGCATCACCAGTAGGTGCCACTCACGCGTTGCCAACCTCGAGATATTAGTTCTTAAATCTCGTTCGCCCAGTAATTTCACTAGCGTACAGTGCCCTTCAAACCGGAACACAGTAATGCCTAAACACTACTATTTGGCGGCAGAATATTGGACACTGCGGTGGTACCTACCTAGCTGGCCTCTAGCAACAAAAATTATAAGAATTGTGTTTCAATTACATAGGGAAAAATGTTGCTTCAGTGAACTTTCTTGTTCTTATATTACTTCTATGCATCGCACAAGCGTATTTGACTTACGAAATAGAATCGACACGGAGCGATTTGCCGCTTCTAGGCCCCAAGGAGATCTACGTCTAAAATAGTGTTAACACAACGACTTACTGTTGGTTTGTTTTTAGCTATAATTTTGACAAATTTATAATACTTACAAGTGTGTATCGTTGGCATGGCGTTAGAGAAGTATAAGAAGAGTAGGAAGAAGAATAGACATCCAGTGTTGGAGATAATACGGCTTGCTTCTACGCCTGCGCCGTGATAGAGTGCGCCTAGTAGCAGCGCTACCACAAGATGACTTATTAGTCGTATCTGGAAAATTTTTAATGTTTATAAATAATTTAATAGGCCCACATTTTTACAAGTATTAATATTGTTTTTGCGTTTTTAATGGCAATGTTGTTCTATTTTCCTACGCTTCTTGCATAAAATAATGTGAAGCATTACTCATAGCTGTCAGTACTTAAGTAAAACAAAAACAAAAATAAATACGTTACAACTTTTAAACTTATTTTCTCTTTCCCATTATATATGACAGGGTTAGAAACTGTAGGCTAAGAGAATTAGAGCTATTCTTTTACTATGACTCCGTGGTCCGTGGTAAGATTGATAATCCGGACACATTGTCTCGATGTGCTTTAGCGGCCAGAGCGCAGCATAAGGTTTTTCATTCGTGCAGGCAGTTACCCTCCTTTTCACTACATATTATCACGTATAAGGTATGCTATAAATACGCCTACCTTCGCACACTAGAGCTACTCAAAGAACTAATTACTAAACACCAAAGTTATTGTATTTTGTAAACTATGTGAGCTTTGGATCAGTATGCACTGTAAGCATACCGAGGATATCAATAAATAAATAAATAAAGGGAAATATATTATATAACTAATATGATAATATAATAATATTGTTACAAAAAATCGTTAATTATTTTCTCATGTAAATTATTATAGTTTAGTTAGGTGTTTATGTATTAATTATATATAATTAATATATAAAACTTTTCCATAATTACATTTAAACTGTCGTCATTATGGTTGTATTTATGTGACTAATTTCGTGAGTTAGAATAGGTACACATCATTTTATGGTGTACGTTTATGACTACGAATTATTATTCTATGACGCATAATATTATGTTTATATTTTCGTCCTACAACCATTTGCATCCTGATGTCACACATCACACAGACTAAAAAACCTACAAATTTTCCAAAACTAAATATTTTTAGCACAACATATCGTTGTCGACTTTTTGTTGTTATTAAAAAAATTCTTTATGAATTTCCATAAACATAGTAAAGCCGCTTTTTGAATTTCAATCACTACGATTTTCTATTAGATTTTTCATGAGTTCCCTAATATCACTTTTGAAATCCAATATCAATGAAATTCAAATGAGACTAAGTGGAAGCTATACATATTTAAAGGCGTCGGGATGTGACGACCCCATCGCCCGCTGGTGGGATAACCTCTGTCACAACAGAGATTATTCCACCAGTGCAATCAGTCACAATGGTGGTAGGTCTTTTGTTGCAAGAGGCCGCCTAGGTAGGTACCACCGCAGTGTCCAATATTCGCAGCCAAATAGTAGTGCTTAGGCACTACTGTGTTCAGTTTGAAGGGCATTGTACGCTAGTGAAATTACTGGGCGAACGAGATTTAAGAACTAATATCTCGAGGTTGGCAACGCGTGAGTGGCACCTACTAATGGTGCTGCAAGCGCTCATAGGCTGCGGCTGCCACTTACCATCAGGTGGGCCGTATGCTTGTTTGCCAACTTCTAATATAAAAAAAAAAAAAAATACTAAAGCCTGTGTAAAAAGAACTATTAAAATCCGTTCTCAAGCAAAGATATGCGAACAAACATTGTTTCGTGATAAAACACCCTATGTGTTAATCCAGGTAACAATCTATATGTGTGCCAAATTTCATCCGAATCCGTTCCGCCGTTTTTGCATGATTGAGTAACAAACAGTCAAGCACTTTCACACTGGTATTACATTGAGTATATATTATATTTGGACGCAAATAAGCAATACCATGTCAACTCACACGGATGCCATTTCCAGAAAAACGCGTTTGAAAATTTGGAACAACTTGCTTTATATAATTTTTTTATTTATTGGTCAAGCTTTTGGAAATTTCAGATTTATGTTAGTTATTTTACTTATTTTCACAAAAAATAAGTATACAAACTGCATATTTCGTATATAATATAAGCCAAAACGTTTAAAAATACATAAATTGCATGATTGAAAAAATGGCTTTTTAGAAGTTTTAAAGCTTAAAATCCTACAGATATTAAAGAAAAATGTTCTTCAGCCATATAACAACACTTCTGCATATATAACTCAGTTTTTCAATTTTGTGGGTTGACATGGTATTGCTTATTTGCGTCCATTTATAAATATAAATTACCTGAGTTAAGTGAACATCTCGTAGTGCACCTATGTACCCTCGTCGAAGGAGTGCACGCATTTGTTGACCAAAATTAGCAGTGTAACCGTCTACGAAATCGATGTTGGAGTGAAGGAGTGCTTCGGCTTCTGTTGAATCTACTACAATACAAAGGATAGTGGAAATAATGAGACGATCATAGCCGGGTGCGTTATCGGTAAATGATCGGTGGGTTACGCAACTTTAGGCGTGGTCAGTCAGTAGATGGGTGATCACATAGTGGTATATCAACTAAGCGTCTCCGTGTTTCTGGGCACGTCAAATGTCGGTCCCGGCTGTTATCAATTTGACAATAGTTGAAAAGTCAAGCCAGAGTTCTATATGGGTGACCTAAACAACTCTCACACTAGGTTGGCTACTAACCACTCTATATGAAAAAGAAGAAATGGGAATAATATAACAGACGATCTTATATATAAGCAAAGGCTGTCGGTCTGCTCCGATCTGGGGTTACTATGAACTCTTATTGCGATTCAAATAACAACCTAAATTAAACCGTATTGCAATTTTATAGTTCGTACCATGATATGCTACTAGCGATTCACTAGGGTCCAAACTGTGACATCAGCTGAATCGCAAATAGATAGTAAACATCTAACTGGATCGCATATTCATCATATTAAAAACATTATTGAATAGTAGAAAGTATAAAATAAATCATCTTTCTTTAAGGAATTATCTTTCTTTAAGTAATATATTAAACTAATAGGAAGTTACAGACAATTACGTTCGTTATTTATTTTAGAACGTTACGTGCATGCGTTTACGTCCGGAACATGACCTAAACTAAATTACACTTCAACAGAATTGTATAATAGAAGTTCATGTTTGCCCCCTGGCATTGAATGCCGGATGTTACTCTCGATAATAATATCGACGATAATAATTGTGCCATCAACCGTTTAGATTCAATTAAAATGCTTTATTATAATACTTGTAATATTATTACTAACTGGTAGTAACTTGCAACTCCTTTTGCTTATAATTTCGTAGATAGATTAAAGTAAATAATAATTTAAATCTTGGTTGGTCCATGAGACAAATGGCGAATATCATAATCTAGTATTTAGTACAACAGGAGATAGACAGAAAAATTATAAAAATAGTAATAGTATATAAATTAGCAATTAAAAATGTTGATTTCGGAATAATATACACATTCATAGGTAATATTCATAGCATCAGAAACATCAGAATGTTATTGGAAATTATCTGTCATTTCCATCTTGTCATAAACCAATGTGAAAATTAGCGTAAGCTTAATGATGAGACGCTCATGGCCCAGTGCACCCACTGATCGGTAGGTTAAGCAACTTTAGGCGTGGTCAGTCACTAGATGGGTGATCGCATGAGGGCACGTAAAAGTCGGTCCCGGCTGTTGACAATTTGACAACAGTCGATAAGTCAAGTCAGAGGCCTACGGGCGACCTGAACAACTCTGACACTAGGTTGGCCACTAACCACTCGATAAGAAGGAGAAGCGTAATACCTTTTCCATTTCTCTGTTGCCGTTCTTTGTCTGCTATCTTCTTCATTTCATTCGCATATGTTGCTGCCTCCTGTTCTAAAAGTGCTAAATTTCCAGAATGTTCATCACTCGCTATTTCTAAAACTAAAATAAACATTGTTATTAAAATAATTATGAATTATATTTATGATATACTATATATATTTTATTATTATACTAATTAAAATGAGCTATTGATCTCTTCAACGTTATAATTACACAATAATAATAGAAAGAGATAACCCTTCTATATAATTATGATAAGAGTATTGACATCGTTGTTCTTAGTTTCAATAAATTATATAGTTTTAATATCACTATAGGGAGTTTTTATAATATTCTAGCATTATAATTTTATAATAATTATATACCTTTAAATAAAAAAGTAATTTTCTATTAAAAGTATTCTATTATCGGCCGTAAACGTTCCGGATGTGGAATAAGTAATGAGATTTCTATCGAGATTTTTCCCGGGGGACAACAGAATTTGTAAATTATATAATGATGGTGCAAAACATATTTACAGCCCACCTTTACCTGGTGATAAGCCACACCAGCATTGTACATGTGGACGCAAATAAGCAATACCATGTCAACCCACAAAATTGAAAAAACTGAGTTATATATGCAGAAGTGTTGGTAAATGGCGGCGGAACATTTTTCTTTAATATTTGTAGGGTTTTAAGCTTTAAAACTTCTAAAAAAACATTTTTTCAATCATGCAATTTATGTATTTTTAAATGTTTTGGGTTATATTATATACGAAATATGCAGTTTCTATAATTATTTCTTGTGAAAATAAGTAAAATAACTTAAATAAATCTGAAATTGCCAAAAACTTGACCAATACATAAAAAAATTCATATAAAGAAAGTTGTTCAAAACTTTCAAACGCGTTTTTCTCGAAATGACATTCGTGTGGGTTGAAATGGTATTGCTTATTTGAGTCCATGTGTGGTACCGACCCAAAGGAAAAAGGAGTTTTCTGGTGAGGAGCTTTGAGCAACATCGATATTTTGTTGACAGAGTTTTTATTCGTAAAGGAGCCCAAATGACTTTACTTAACCTGATGGTAAGTGGCAGTAAATTTCAAACGCGATAATACAGTTGCGACAGAACCCACCCTGCCTAAGCATGAACTCTGTCGTTTGAAGGAGCCCAAATATAAGGAGGTCGACAGGAACGAGAGATGTGTCGGCAATAAGTTTGACTTTTTAGAAGTAGGTACGACAAAGAAAAGAATTGGCAAACTTCTTTGTTCGCGATGAATTTGAAATTAAAACTGTAAACAGCAAGGCTTTACTATTGTAAATCAAATCTTCTAAATTCAGAAGAATCGTATGCATATTTGCTTGTTTAAAAAATATACATTCATACTTCATACTTACGATAATCTGCCATATTGTAATACTGCGGGCAGACCAGTCCAGACCTTTTTAACAATTCAGGTATATCTGCGATCGCACCGGAGTATAATGTCTTCCCACTTGCAAGGAGTAAGACGTCATCAGCAGAGGTGAACAACTGAGATGAAGGCTGGTGTATTACACAGGCCACTATTCTCCCACTGAGAGCTACAGACTTGAGAGCTTGAGCTACTGACATTGATGACACGGAGTCAAGACCGCTGGGGACAATTTTATTTTTAAATATTAATTTCTTTTTACTTAATATAAAAAAACATTAATTTTGATTGAATAATTAATTTTGAGCATGTATTAATGCCATAGATATAGAGGATACAGTTTATCCTAGGGCGCCTATATGGGCGTCTATATGGGGTTAAATGGTTTAAAATTTTAAAGCTTCAATAGCTCAACGGTAGAAGGTTCGCTCCGTTAACGCGAGAGACGCGGGTTCGATCCTGACCCCTTGGGATATTGTCCTACCCACTCCTAGCGCAAGCTTCGAGCTTATTTGAAAAGGCAAGAGGAATATTAGTAATGCCTTGAAAAAGCATTGCTAATATTCTTTATTAACAAAAAAAAATCAAGCGGCATCTAACAAGAGGCTGGCAACTAAATAATATCATCTAACGCATGCGCTACAAAAACCTTGAATGTCACTGGTTAATATCCCAGCCACATACGTACTTTTACTTTCGTACATGCGCCATTTTATTTTTTCTAGTTTGAACCACTTAATAGATGGCGCTAGTTCAATATTCAGTTTTCAATTTTTACATATTTCAATACCTATATGGAATTCACTATCTTTTGTTATCATACATTTATGACTTATAAATACCTAGTTGGTTCATCGAGAAGCATTATGGTAGGGTTTGTCAGTAGTTCACAGGCGATCGTGAGTCGCTTTCGTTCGCCACCAGACAGTCGACCAGCTCTAGTGTTCAACACTTCCCAGATCCCCAACTGTTTTGATACTGTCTCAATCTAGGACAAAAAATAACAATATTCTATATTTTAATGTTTGATTTAATTTAAAAAATTGAAGCGTCGGTTTTTAATGTCAAAATAAAAACCTTTGCTAAATCCTTTTGAAAGTAAACACGGCAAAAAGAGCATTTTTATTTTTATTTTTCTATATGTCTGTCTGTTTGTTCTGGCTAATCTCTGAAACAGTCGGACCGAGTTTGAAGGGACTTTCATTTGCAGATAGCTGATATTATAACCTTTCGGGCATGGAGAAAAATAATAAAAGTAATATACACATTCATAGGTAATATTCATACCATCAGAAACATCAGAATGTTATTGGAAATTATCTGTCATTTCCATCTTGTCATAAATCAATGTGAAAATTAGCGTAAGCGTAATAATGAGACGCTCATAGCCCAGTGCACCCACTGATCGGTAGGTTAAGCAACTTGAGGCGTGGTCAGTCACTAGATGGGTGATCGCATGAGGGCACGTAAAAAGTCGGTCCCGGCTGTAATAAATAATAAAAGTAATCCAAGGAAGCCTTACTCGTAGCGGCTGACTCAGGAGGGTTCCATTCTTTATAATAAAGTAAGCAATTCTGTAGACCATGCGAGTGCAGTCACTGAGTTACAGCAAGTTTTAAATATTTTCATACTTTATTGACAATTATACGCATAATAATAAATCAAAAGTAATATTTTATGTAAACTCATATAATTAATTCAGTTTGTTGATCCAACGAAGCGGACCTTACTTCTTTTCTGTATGTATATTTAATTTTTTACCTGAGTGAGTAGATATTATATTTCTAATTATAGCTGCTGAGCCGTAGATCGTTATGTAACTCGTTTTGTTGGTAAATGATATAAAAACAGTTTTATTATCTGCACATCAGCCAAATTGAATTGATCACGAACTAATTCGCTGCGCCAGCGGCTTCACTAGCGTGGTTTCTTTTATGTTGCGAAGTTAGCAAGCAAGCATACAGCCCTCCTGTTTCCGTAGCATATGAGCGCGTGCAACACCATTAGTAGGTGCCACTCACGTGTTCCCAAACCTCGATATATTTATTCTTAAATCTATTTTCCGCTGTAATTTCACTAGCCTGCAGTGCCCTTGAAACTGGAACACAGTATAGCTTTTTCTTTTTACTTGGAGAAATGCAGTTACGCACTCACTCACTTCACCGGGCAGTCGAAGGTGCCACCTGCATAATCGGCTACTGAGCCTCCCGGCACGACAAGCCCAGGGTACCGCAGATTTTGACCTCTGCGGTTGGGGGGGCGGTGGTACCTACCTAGCCGACCTCTTGCAACCAAAGACCACCAGTGGTGTACCGATTTTCTTTATTGGACGGAACCCTAATTATTTTTCTAAAATAAAGAACCTAAGTTACCCTTTGTAACATCAGCTGTCTGCCTGTGCATGTCCTATTAAAATCGGTCAAGCCATTTCAGAGATTAGCCAGAACAAACAGACAGGCCGACACTGACATTGTTGACACCGTTGTGGCGTATTGTTAGTGAGTCCGCCTTTTGCCTTGACACATTCGGTACACTATTGACTATACAGTCTAAAACTTACTTTCTCGACGTGGCAGTTCTACGTATGATTATAGTCTTTGTATGTTTTTTTTTAAACAAAAAACAACGATGTACTTATGACACTTATTTTTCCTGCATAATTGAATTCGTCTTAGAATATTTAGTAAACATTTACACGTTTGGAAGCACATAGGAATTACAAAACAAATTAGTAAGGTTTATTGTTAACACGTCATTACTATGTATACTGCTTTTATGCTTAACTTTACGATTTAAATCTGCACAGCTATATATATGTTCCTAATTTAAGTTTCGTTTATAGTTTATATATATTTTTAATATATTATTATTATTAGGTATGATGCGGATACAGCCTCTATACAATGTTTTGCAAACTGTTTTTGACTATGATGAACAATCAGTTTTAAAATATTTTTTGTCGGTATGAATATGTGCGAATTTGCTGTGCTAGTTGTGAGTTGTGGTTAGCAAGCGATTTAAAGATTTGTCGGCAAAATAAAGAAACACTAAGGCTAAGAATTCACGCAGCCGGTAAACTTTTTACTTGCGCTTGCTAAAATTTAATAAATTACGCGACGCGTTTTATGCCTGCAGCGTGTGCGATTGTTCCAGGTTCCACTGTATCGGCGGGCCACTAGTAGAATCACGCGGATCGCGGTCCCCAGCATCTGAGACGGGTTTCACCCTAGCGCTTTGGGAATGGTTGGCGGTTGGCGCGCTTAAAGAAATGTCTTGGGATTCGACGGGTAATATCTCCCGTAAATAATCGCTCGTCTTGCGATAGTTACCCGCTGCGTTTAACCGCAACTGTGACGTCCGTGTAACCGGATAGAGATCTGGTCTTGTAGAAGTAAACAGCTGTTGCTCCATCGCGACAAAAGCGGTTTTTTTATTAAGGTTGGCAAACAAGCGCCTTTGAACGCTTACTTACGGTACTTGAAGTATCACATGCGCATTGCCAACCCAAGGAACAGTAGGGAACAGATGAGAAGGGAAAAAAGAAAGGGAATAGAGGAAGTGTGAGATTGGGCTCTCAGCGCTCTCACTTATCGCACGAAACGCAACCGTACCTACTGATACTGTTACTTTACGCCGATTTTTTGTGCAAGGTTAATAATTCCCCGGTCGAGCTGGTTCATTTGTGCTGGGAGGAGCATGGCTCTACTACCGTTAAAAATCGCTCTATGATTTCTTAGTCCTAAGCAGGTTGTATAGTAGCGTTCACGAGACAATTGAAGAGGAAATAGTAAGACACAATTGACTGCATTTTGGTTTTGTTAAGATGTTTAGTATAATTTGGTTCTGCTATTATTTATTATTTCTAGAGCAGTGTAAGCTGTGTAGAGTGTGTAAGATTTTGCCTATATGTATGTAAAACCAAATATAAGTAGCAGCATGTTGCACAATGATACTGAGATATACACAGGATGGTTCGTTTGAAAAATAATCCCACCTGACATAATCTGATCTGATTTACTCTACCAACAGTTTTCTAAACAATAGTAACTTTAAAAAAATATGGTTAAATGTATAACTTATAAAAGCGTGCTTATTTTCGTGCTAATTAATAGAATATGTTTTCTGACTACTTTTATATTCTTGCTGACGAATTAGTATTTCTATATGTTAAGTATTTATTACATACTGGTGTCTACCGCAAAACAGTAATGTGTTTTAAATTACTATGTACCGGTTTGAAGGGCACTGGCAGGGCATGATATTTAATGAAATTACTGGGCCAAGGGGATTAAAAAACCAATATCCGAGGCAACACGTGAGTGACACCTGCAAATGAATGGTGCTACAGCCCCTGATCGGCTACGGCAAACGCGTAACATCAGGTGAGTTGTATGTTTGCTTGCCAACTTAGTCCCATAAAATAGCTATATACTCACACTAGCGGTAGGTCTTTTGTTGCAAGAGGCCGATTATGTAGGTACCGCCGCAGTGTCAAATATTCTGCCGCCAAATAGTAATGCTTAGGCAGTACTGTGTTCCGGTTTGAAGGGCACTGTACGCTAGTGAAATTACTGGGCAGAGGAGATTTAAGAACCAATATCTCGAGGTTGGCAACGCGTGAGTGGCACCTACTAATGGTGCTGCAAACGCTCATAGGCTACGGCAACCACTTACCATCAGGTGGGCCGTATGTTTGTTTGCCAACTTATAACATAAAAAAAAATACATATATAACATAATGAATATATATATATATATACATTATACCGAGACATGTTTATAAATTATTAAAATATTATTTGTTTTGATACGAAATTATTGCGTTCTATATTATATGTATATTCTATATTTTTAAATATCTACAGAATACGTAAATATAGTATGCTATGCAAATAGTGTTACAACTGCTTTTTTGCTGACTTTATTTGCTTCTTTGTATATAATATAGATATTGTCTTTATGAGCTTTAAGCTTTCATAATTTTGCAATATACCGGTTTGCGCTTGACTTTGCTAACTTAAATGTCAGTAAAGTCATGTAGTTAAGTATGAATATCCTTTATTAATATAATAATTATTATTTTTATAATTACCTTAAGGAATCGCAGAATCACAAGAATTCAATGGCGCCAATTCTGATACAGCCGCGTGACACAAGTTGTTATATAAAAATGTCATACAAGGAAAACTACCACGTAATAGAAATAACTACCTGGTAAAAATTGTTGAGGACCAAAATCAATAATTTATTTACTAATAGATATAACATTTTACATTATTGCGGTAGATGGCAGATAAATATTGTAAAGATAACTAAGACTTTATTATACTTAGACATGATTATATTTTTCAAACCATCAAATCATATTAGAACTTAGACTTTAGATTTAAAGCGAAGTTTTGATTTAAATGTTAACTTTTTAATTTAAATGATTCTGTCTTTTACACTTTGGATTGAATTTTGTTTACAGTCGTAAAAATATTAGAATTGAAATAGAAAAAAATATTTGTAAATTTTTACGTAATCTGTTAATAAGCTTTACGTGCGTAATGAGTCCAATGTCTAGGTTGGATTGGTCAAGGTCCAGAGAGGGGCAACTGTAGTTATCTGTTATCTGTCTATGATAGTAACTACTCAATATTCTTTTTTTTGTGTTGTTTACAATAGGTTAATTTTTTAATTTTTTATTTGTTTTTCTTTTTTTTATTTTTAAACTTTTTCTGTTATTATAATATTGTCTATGCTTTTAAATTGTTTTACATTTTATTATTAGTTCATTTTTATTTTTATTATTTTGTTTTTGCGTGTCCAAAATAAAGTTTTCTTTCTTTCTTTCTTTCTTTCTTTCCATAGAGAAGTGTTATGAACTTACAGTGTGGTGTCGTTCATTGCGCGTCGCCCAAGGCAGCTTTAACGATGCCGCAAATTGTAAAGTCTCTTTGACAGTAAGCGTGTCGATGAGTTCGGCGTGTTGAGCAACCATCACTACATTCCTTCCAGACCCTTGAAGGCAACCAGTCACACCAATCTTCCTATAACAAAGGAAAATAAATAATCTTAGTCATTTTAGGTACAAAGTTGCTACACAATACAATTGTACAATCGATTAGCAATTGTATTACAATGTAATTTATATATAAATCATCCCATAATTTATACAAAAAAAAACTTTGAGAGGTGTCAAGGGACACCCGGACCACTTGTATGCTGACGATCTTCAAATATACGCACAAGCTAAACTTTGTGATCTACAATGCGCAATCAGTAAAATTAATTCTGATCTAAACAATATCTTGACTTGGAGTAATTCATTTGGCATTAAAGTTAACCCAAGTAAAAGTCAATCTATTATTATCGGTAGCCCTAAATTAATCACGCGAATCGATTTCTCACTATTGTCCCCTATTATTTTTAACAACACGAGAATTCCTTATAGTGATAAAGTGAGAAATTTAGGCGTAATCTTTGACCAAGCGTTTTCCTGGACTCCTCAGCTTAGTGAGGTGAGCAGAAAAATGTTTGCTTCCATTGGATCCATCCGGCGTCTGCGTAATGTTCTTCCAATTCCTACCAAAATTGCGTTAGCACAATCTATCCTACTACCGATTCTTGATTATGCTGATACATGTTACCTGGATTTCAGGGAAGACCAGTTAGACAAACTCGAGCGTATTCAAAATCTTTGCATTAGGTTTATATTTGGACTTCGCAAATATGACCACGTTTCCGATTTTCGCAAAAAGCTTGAGTGGCTTCCAATCCGACTTCGCAGGAATACTCACATTCTCTCTCTTCTGTACTGTACTCTATTTCATACTAATACTCCTTTTTATCTTAAAGAACGTTTTGAATTTCTCAAAGATACTCACAATCGTAGTCTTCGCTCTCAAAAACTCCTGACCCTTAAAATACCTTCCCATTCTTCTTCTTTTTATTCAAAATCGTTTACAGTACAATCCATACGACTGCGGAACTCTCTTCCAGAAAACATAAAAAGTGCCAAAACTGTGTCTATTTTTAAAAATTACTTAAAAGTCACTACTTGTCTTTATAACTTTATTTGTCCTATCTGTCGTTTTTATGTCTATTTATGTATGTATAAAAGTATATATGTATTTGTTATTTATATAATATATATATATTTGTATTTGTATTTATCTATAGTTATGTCATTTATTATTTATTTATTTAATATAAGTATTTGGTTATATAACTTATATATTTCTATGTACACCGTCCTACCACCCTATCTCCTAGCAGTAATGACTTTTTCACAACAATAAAGGTTGTCTGGAAGAGATTGCTTGTAAGCAATAAGACCGCCTTTTGTGCATAATTTTTGTTTCCTATATTTTAATGTCTATATGTTTTTGTATGTGGTGTGCAATAAAGTATTATTATTATTATTATTATTATTACCCGGATGGAACGAAGTTCCTTTCGATTAATGAATTGTAGTAAAATTTCTAAAATTTAATGTAGGAATTGTAATAAAATTAATTAATTGAATAAATAAATTAATTTAATTATTAAAAACTAATTAATTTTTTATTTTAATAATCGTCGTGACACCACACTGTTCAATGCGAAATAGAAAGACGAAACGAAAATAACCGGCTTGCTTTCTATGAGAGAGAGAGAGAGAGAGACAGAGAGACAGACAGAGAAACACGCGCACGCCGCACGGCTTACAACTATAGCAAAAAGTGTCGTTACAACTTTTGGTCTTAATTTTTTCCGTCTAGCCCCCTTTCGAAACGCGCGATAAAGAACTTCGTTCCAACAAGTTCCTGCCATCGGCTTCGTGAACGACGGTTTTTAAAGCGTGCTGCTTTAATGCAAGATTGAAATAATTGGTTGCTCAACGACAATATCCAAGGAAGTACCGTTGAGTCTTTGAGAAATAATATAGTTACTTTCGTATTTATAATATTAGTTGGTATTTATAATAATTATTTCGGATAAAAATATATTGTTAATAAGTTAGTTAAAATGATCAATGTAGGAACGACACAGATTAAGCTTAGTACAGCGGGGTTTTAGCTTAGTACATGATTATGTAGTCGTGTATTCACATAACAACCGCTGTACTTATTTTTTACCGAGATGGCTTCTCTAAACATCTGCTTTAAATTGTACCTAATTTGTACCAAGCTGTTACCACGATGGAACTCATTTATTTATGTAATAATGTAAATAAAATACATATATTATAAGAGTTTAAGGTTGCTTAGAATAACCACATAGTAACTCTCCGCCATCTTACTTATGTCTGATATTAAAAACAATCATAAAAAGTAATAAAAGCTATAAATTTGTATAAAATAACTAAGTTTTTGTAATGAGTATATTTATGAATATGTAAATCTTCCTTATCATCTACTATGTACACCTGTAAGAGTTATCCAATTATAATCTTATTCTACTAAAATACCTATTTAAAGAATGATTTTGGGTGTCAAGTTATATTAATTATTCTAATGTAAATAACGAAATG
Organism: Hestina assimilis; assembly: GCA_023373885.1. Classification (NCBI taxonomy): domain Eukaryota; kingdom Metazoa; phylum Arthropoda; class Insecta; order Lepidoptera; family Nymphalidae; genus Hestina; species Hestina assimilis. The sequence continues at coordinate 6,432,608 of CM041747.1, read as the reverse complement.
TATAATATAAACAACGAAAACCGTGTCAAGCGAGAGGAAAACTTAGATAATTTTTGGCTCAAGAGATCAGGGTTATCAATCGTCCCATTTTTAAGTTCAACCATAAGCATAATTTATAAGTAATGATTTTATATCTTACAAGTTTTGGTCGCTTATTCGATAACGAGTTACGCTTAAAACATTGATGTTCGATAATGTTCCAGAATTATAATATGTTTAAAAAACAATTTTTGAGGTGAATTAGCGAGCGCCTTTATATTATCATGGCAGTAACCTGTTTGCACGGTATATTCAAACGGCTCGAAAACTTTGCATGCAATATGGACGTGGAAGCTGTCAATAGGCTAAATGCTAGTTCATCATTGGACCGCTTGATTGCGTTAGCGGCTACTTAAAGCATTAACCCCCGGGTTCTCGTACGTAGATCAAATTCACAACCAATACAGAACGCTCATTGATTCAAGACAGCCGATGATCAATAGTATGATCAATAATATTATGATTTTCTATAGTGTAGGGTGAGAGTGTCAATTTTTTACCCTGTGATTCGATTCGATTCTATTCGATCATTAAAAACCTGATGAAATCTTTTAGTACCTACTATATCATTTAATACCTACTATTACATTTTAAATATGTCGTTGCAAAATGAAAACTTAATGGCATAGCTAAAGTGATTGCATGTACTAAGTGTCTGTTTAGAAAAGTTGAAAAAAGTTGTATGAATTTGTTTTAAAGAAATAATGACCTTATTTTTTATTCTTTATTAATGCACCGTTTCTAAGATACAATATTTATTGATATCCTTTTATGTCTGGCCGCTAGCAGACATTGGATCGACAAGTTAGTCTTTAAATTACCATACTTGTTATATATTATATATTTTAAATTTTTCGTTCAAAACCTGTTCATAGTTTTGCAAATTTTATTATAAGCAATCTATTTTAATAAATTATTGAATAATTGTCGTTGCAAGGATTCGCGAATGACATTGGATACTTAAGTTCTGAGTTTGGATTAATACATATCACACGCTCATAGTTCTAACAATGGATACACCTACATTAAATATGAATACTAATATGGGTCTGCTGTCACTGGTCTTACTCTTGTCCTACTAAATAATATCAATCTATATTAGTGGTCGGCAACACTTTTGGAGTTTGAGACTATATCTAAAAAGTTAAAGTAGTAAGTGTTAATAGGTTGAAATATCCCCCTCCCCTCCCCGCAGGATTAATTTATTATGTGTTTAATTACATTTTTTTTAATTAAGAAATATTTCTAAACATTTTTGAAAAAAACTTACGAGTTATTGCTTCCTACATGACAGAACTCAAAGAATCTGCGTACTGCCATTATTCTACGTGGACATGATTTGTTTAGCGTTATTTATTAATAAATATAATTATTATTATAAATGGTGACTATGTTTTAGTATTTATTAGTTAGGAATCATTATATTTAAATGTAATATGCATGAGCACGATATTAATGTTAGGTCGAGGCCCCACCGCTGCGAACGGAGAGGACACCCTGTATATCTGTCTTGCTTCGCTTTGCAAGAAAAGTATGTAAGAGTGTTCATTCTTCTTCATCCTAGCATTATTCCCGGTATTTTTATGTCCCCAGGGTCTGCTTATTACTCTTATCCGGATTTGACAGGTTACTAGTTTTTACACGGAGCGATTGCCACCTGACCTCCGCAACCCTAAGGGCGAACCAGTAACTCATTGCATAAGAGCAATTTACTAATCAAGAGTTAACGATTATTATCAGATGTTATTGATAATAACCGGGACCGACAGCTTAACGTGCTCTCCAAGGCACGGTGGGGAGACCCACACGGACAAACGCCCAGACCGAGACAGAAATTTTAACAAACATCTGCCCGAGCGTGAATCGAACCCGCAACCGTCGAGACTAAAGGCAGACTCGCTACCCACAACGCCACAACGGTGTCATGTAAGAGTGTTCATTGTAACTCACGAATACACTACGCACGAAATGATGTCCTCGCTAATAGCGTGGTTTTCTCAAATAAATCCACGTCGCGCTATACACGCGATATACGAAAGCATGCTTAGCTTCAAATCAGGAGGTGGAACGGGTATTTAATATACATGTATAGCGTGTACTTCAGTGGAAATGTAGACCCACGTTGTCAAACAAATATGCGTCGATCCTATGCAGCTAACATGCGTCGAGTGGCCGTGCACAGAGTGCGCCGCGGTGGTGTCGCGTCCTTGTGAAGTTTTAAACGGCTTAACGTTTAAGTGTTATTCATTTATATAAATATTAAATACTACCTTATCCGTATCCTCAACCAGATTATCTTGTATAATTAGTTTATAGTCTATAAAGTATGTATATAAAATGCTTTGTCTTGAATTACTGACGGATCAACGCACAGCCTGAACCACTGATCTTATTGAAACTTGGAAGGTGCGGTTTTGTGTGACGTAGGCGTCCGATAAGAAAGGATTTTGCGAAATACTATCCCTGAAGAGGTGAAAAAGGGGGGCAAAGTTTATATGGGATAGTGCGATTCCTTGGTTCTATCTAGTTCAAATTTTGTATAAACCTTTTTTTAGCAGAATTGATAGAAAACGTGTTTCGTATTTAATTGAAATTCATTTATTCGTTAAAAAGGAGTTATATTGAAATAACATTTGATTTTGAACAATGTGTGTTTGAAAACTTAATCCAATAAATATCAACGCCCAACCTAAATTTAAAGTATGACACAACTAAAAGCCAACATTGGAAAAAAAGTTTAAATAATTCATATAATAATTATTTTCTATTTTTTTTCAGATGTGTTGTTTTTAATATGTAAACCAGCACAATGAAATTTTTGAGAATTCAATCCTTAAATAAATAAAGATACAATATAATTTTTTTTTTTGCATAATGAAACTTTATTAGTTGGTCATAGTGGCCATAGGCTTGATAGCGTCATCGGGCTGACTCGCTATGGGACTGAATGGAAAGTGCTTAGATTTTTTAAGGCGAAATCACTTACAACTTCAGTTTCGTTATAATTTTATGACATTAAATATAAGTATCTAAACCCAAGTTATGTTAACAACTATCTAATCATTTTATACATTACAATAGCGTTTTGTTGGTGACCGCGTTGGCATGAAATTACACCTTTACGATAGATAAATCAGACAATATATCCTCTTATATGTATATTACAATATTTTTGTTTAGTGAATCTTAACCTACATGAAAATTTGTGTTTCTTACTTTTTCACGCGAAAATTACTCGACAGATTTGGATGAAATTTGGTAAGCACTCAGCTTATTATCTGGATCAACATATAAGGCACTTTTTATCCCGGAAAAATTTGGGTTCCCGTGGAATCTTAAAAAACTACATAACGCAAGCGGAGCCGCGGCCACACCTAGTATGACTAAGTTATAACTAAAAATATCTAAGTATTGAATTTTTATGCGACTTGTGGCCATGTCATATTATAATTTTGGGTTATAAAACAACGTAGTCATTATAAATTACTATGCATGTAAAATTAATGTAACTAAGCGTGCTAGATTTAGACAGGTATATTGTATAAAAAGTTGTGAAAAATTAATCAGCATCTATATTTAGCAGTTTTAAATCTGAGTTGATGTGATACAATTGTGCTTGCAAATACAATTTGTAGTTTAGTTTATGATAAAATATTTACTTACTTAATACTTAAACTTTGCACTTGCAAACGATGCAATTCAATTTAGTAGTAAAATGATTCAGATGTTATAGTGTACTATGAAGTATGATTATATTATTATATATATGTTATTCTACGAATCAGTTCAGCTTATGTCGTCATTTGAATCGAGATAATGATATTCAAAAATACGTTTTTTATGTTGTCAGTAGGTTTTCCAATATCATTTCGTATTGCCTTGCCGTTTTTGGCATGGGTGTGTTTGGCCAAGTTTCAATAATCAAAAATTTTTATGCTTGGTCTAGGCTTCATTGAAGTATATTTGAAACAATGTCAAACATTATTATAAACATTGCTTTTTTATATAAAAGGGGGCAAAAAGGCAGGATGCTTTCCTCATGTTAAGAGATTACCACCACCCAATGCAATATCAGAGGTCCTGCAGGCGTGTTGCCGACCTTTTAAGATGAAACGTTGATACGCTGGCTGACCTCGAAAACCTTGCTGACTTCACGAGTTTCTCACCAACGTAACTAACTAGGTGGGCATTTAAGCCCTCGCTACTCGCTATGAAAAAATACAGTCATTTTATAAAAGGAAGAAGAAAACAGAAAATCATATAACAGATTTTATTTTAAGAGTATTGCATAAGGCCTATTAAATATTTTAAACATATTACCAAGGGCAGATCGACAATCACTAAATTAGTTTCATATACAGATCGATAGGGTTTACCAAGTTGATGCTATTTACACTGATCCAAGTAAAGCATTTGATCAAGTTTCTCATCCCATCCTTATTCAGAAGCTGTTGCACTATGGTATTACAGGTTCAATGCTTAATTGGTTCTGTTCATACTTAATCCATTGATCATTACATATAGTTATGAATAAGTTTACATCTAAAGCCTGCAAAATAACTTCAGGGTTACCACAAGGTTCTCATTTAGGACCCAATCAAAAACGATAGGTTACTTGGTTTCGAAAGCCTATGCCTATTTCCATACATTTCGGAATTATCTTATTTCCTTGTAGATAATTAAATGTGCCTTAGCCTAAGCTCCCAGGTCCTTAGAACGAAACTTTCCATATAAACAATTTTCATTTAAAGGTTTTCCAACACACTTAGTAAAATCTTGTAAATGGTAATGTGTTTATATCTAAAAATATTTTCCTGAATCACATTTCATTAAAACGTTACCTTTTTTTAGGTGATGGGTAGGAAATCTGCTACCAGCTTCTGCTACCCGCTACCCGGCTTTCTGAGGTTGAGAACCGGGCTATGCGGGGTTCCTCATGGGGACCCACTAAAGCTCTACGGTGACCTTAGTGCGTTTGTCTGGTTACGGGAATTTTCGCCGATTGAACCAACACAACTTGACAGTCACTGTGCTCCACTGGTGGTTGACAGAGCTCGGTCCGTGAGGGGGAGAGATGGAATGCCCCTCAGCACTTCTTACGCAAGCGCGTACTGCACTTGGGACCACACCGATTGCCTTCCTTTTCAGTGCTGCTAGACACGGACGCACAGGCTCTCCACCATGCGCCTAAACGGTTTTACTGTTACTGTTACTATTATTATGAGCCCGTGAAAAAGGGACAGCCTTCACAGGGGCTCATGTCCTTAGGTTGCCTCCTGCCAGAATATATATAAGCTGTTTTGAATTCGTTCTATGAGTAGCAGCTTATTTCCACCAAAAATAGAGTACTTTCCCTAGGGTTCTTTATGGGGCACCATGTGTAGTGCAGTGGTAGTGAACTTGCCTTACAAGCCAAAGATCGTGCGTTCGATTACCGCTCGGGGCGGATCTGTTTGTATTGACTACAAAAACGTGTAATCTGATCTTGGTCTTTGTGTGTGCTTACGAACTCCCGACACAGGATATTACAATCCTAATGGGGGCCGTTGGGCTTTAAAGTATTTTTTTTCGACCTACAGTATCAGTATCTACAATGTTGCATTTCGTTCTATTATTATTATGATAGCCGGCGATAACTCTTCCCCAACATATCTAGAAGGGTTGAGTCTTGACGTTCCTTTCCTTATCCCTCCTTGTTTATCAATTCTCATCTTAGATCGCCACTCGCGGATATGCCGCTGATACTAGTATGACTTGAATTGTTATCACGCAGGCCGTAAACGTGTTTGCTACATTTGAGGTATAGAAAGCGAATACTATATACAGAAGATCTAAAAATATTATTTGTCAAAACAAAATAAACATTAATCTTATGATATATAGGATTTTGTACAACTAATCTAAAGTAAAAATAATAAGTAAAAAACAAGAAAACCATTTTTATTTTTATAATAAGGAAAATATATTGCATTTTAAAGTTGTTATTACAACCATGAACTCTGGGGTCATGTTTTGTGTCCGTAAAATATTTGTGATTTTTCAAATGCTAGCCGCGTTAGTCTTTATACTACTGTAAATAATTCCCCTTAAAATCTTAAGAAGTATTTCGAAATTTTGTGTTCAGAATTATAATGATAACATTAAAATATTTTTTAGCTTTGAATAATTATATGAATATAAAAAAATGCTGGCATTTATAAACTGGAAATTAGACAATATATCTGACGGAATTAAGACTAAAAGTCATCGAACAAATAACTTTATATACTACAATAATTTTTGGTAATATTATTATGGTGATATTATTATTGAATTAGTGAAAACAATAATTAAATCTTACTTTCTTCCAGCCAATATTTTAAGAAGTGTTGTCTTGCCAGCGCCCGATGGTCCAAGTATGAAAGTTAGCCGGCCTGGTCGGATAGCACCGCAAGCATTTCTCAGAATAGTATGTTCACCTCCTTTTCTGTTTGAAAACCATATTTTTTCTGGAACAATAAAATTTATGATTATAAATACCATCATGATAATTGTTGCTAAGGTAACAATAGTATATTATAAATAACACAGGGCGCACCCGGCACGTTTTCCAGTGGCACGTGAGTGTTGAAATAAAAAAATATATGCATGGTAAGCCTGTTCTTTGTAATTCATTCATAAAATTATCAAATGGTTTTCTAATGTCACGGTAATAGATATAAATTACCGGCCTTATGATGAGTTGAAGAATATATTACACAAAAACTTTATACTATATATACTTTATATAATGTTTGCCCGCGATGGCATTACGATTGACTTTAGAGACGAATAAAACATCTACGTAATAATACGTAAATAATTTTCCTTAAGAAATGTAAATGAAATGAAAAAATGTTTATTATGCCAAAAACTTTTCACAATTACAAAAGTTATTGGGAACTTCTTTTAAGTTAACAATTTGATGACAACTTGTACCAGAAGGTCCCGCCCGTCCATAGCATTTCAGTCAAGAAATTTCTTTCGGACATAATTAACTAATATAATATAATTAATTTCTAACTTATATTTATCTTATTGTTTATTAATGTATGTATGGATATACGTGTATCAAGGGTGTGTGTTTGTTTGTGTGTGTATGTGTGATTGTGTGTGTGTGTGTGTGTGTGTGTGTGTGTGTGAGTTACCCATGTAATTTTAAATATATGTATCATGTTAATTTGAAATATAGGTATAGACTTGTTAGTTTTATGTTATTTTAAAATATCTAGTAAAGCTTCAATTCAATTTTCAATTTAATGTCCTATGTCCCCTAGATGGGGCAGAGGGCGTCCACAGTAGTCCTCCATCGCGAACGGTTTTGAGCTTCACGTTTTATTTCAGGCCATGTCATCCCGATGCTTGTCGTTTCCGCCAATACCGAACGACGCCAGGTTTGCCGAGGACGACCACGCTTTCTTTTACCTTGAGGATTCCAATCCATTGCTTGCTTGGGTATGTGATTGGAATCTCGGCGAAGTGTAATGGCCAATCCACTTCCATTTGCGCCGCTTGATCTGCTGCTCGATCTTGGACTCATGGCATTTTTCTAACAGATCTTCGTTAGATATGATCTCGGGCCAGTGTATTCCGAGTATACGACGAAGACAGCGGTTGACGAAGACTTGGATTTGGCGTGAGATGTCTTTTGTGACCTTCCACGTTTCGCAGCCATATAACAACACGGATTTCACATTTGAACCGAAGATTTTTAGTTTAACTCTTCTGGTGAGTTTCCGTGATTGCCATATAGGTCTCAACTGTGCGAAGGTTGCTCGGGCTTTGGCAATCCGCGAAGTGATGTCCTCTTCTGTTCCTCCAGATTCTGACACGACACTCCCGAGGTAAGTAAATTTGTGGACTCGTTCCACGACCTCATTACCAATTTTCATCGGTGTTGGATTCTGCATGCAAGTTCGCATCTCTTTGGTCTTCCGGATGTTAATCTTAAGTCCTGCTTTAGCCGCCTCCCGACGTAATTCGTTCAGCTTAGATTGCATGTCGGTATGAGTGTGACTAAGCAGGCATATGTCATCGGCATAATCCAAGTCTTCTAAGACGTCGAACAGCCCCCATTCTATCCCGCGGCGCTTGTGATCGGTGATACGCAGCATGATTCCATCCAGGACGATTAGAAAGAGGAGAGGCGAGAGGAGGCAGCCCTGTCTAACACCTGCGTGAACTGTGATGTCATCCGATATTAAGCCGTCATGAGTTACCTTACAAGAGTATTTCTCGTAGATGCACACTAATAGGCGAACAATTTTGGGCGGCACCCCTATAGCAGTTAAGCGAGACCATATACTTGACCACTTCAACGTATCAAAGGCTTTTTCAAAGTCTACAAAGGTAAAGAAGACCTCTCTCTGCCATTCTGATGCCTGCTCAAGTATGATACGTAGAGTGTTGATTTGGTCTATGCATGAGCGGTTCGAACGAAAACCAGCCTGCTCCTTGCGTAAAAGGGGTTCGACGGCTTTCGACAGCCTATCAAGGATAATCTTACAGAAGACCTTCGAGGGTGTCGATAGCAAGGTAATGCCTCTCCAGTTATCACATTGACTTAGGTCACCCTTCTTTGGCACAGTTATTAATAGCCCCTTGTTCCAGTCGTCCGGGAGTTCTTCAGCGATCCAGATCTTCTCAATCAAGGGCGTCAGAACGTTGACAGCGGAGGATAGATCTGCCTTGAGCATTTCCGCAGTTATAAGGTCGAGTCCTGGCGCTTTACCTGTCTTCAAAGAGCGAATAGCTTCAGCAACTTCAGGAGACGATGGTGGTTCTGTGTTGATATCGAGTAGCCTTGATGGTGAGGAACTGACTAACAGTGGATCAGAAGTAGATGTTGCCGATAGATGGAAGATCTCCTCGAAGTGTTGACGCCAGCGTTTTAGTTGCTCTTCAGATGTTACTATGAGCTGACCATCTTGGGACTTTAGAGGTTTCTTCTTATAGCTGCTGTTTCCAGCCAAGGTTTTCGTAGCCTTATACAGTTCTCGCAAGTTGCCAGTATTCGCAGCTTGTTGAGCACGATCCGCAATATCGTCAGCCCAGCGCCTCTTGTCATTACGTGTACTACGGTAAATTTCCCTGCGTTTCTGACGATATTGTATATTTAGGTCTGCTCGAACAGCGTCATTGTGGGTTTCGAGCAGCTTAAGATGCAGATTTCTTCTGTCGTTGATAAGGTCCCATGTGTGTTGTGACATCCAGTTCTCACGTGAATGAGGCGATTTGTGCCCTAGAACAGCGGAGCTGGTCTCTGTATAGGCCACTTTTATGCGGTTCCACTCATCGTTCAGTGAATACGTATCTACTTTGAGATTAGCAAAACGATTACGGAGTTCAAGTTGAAACGCGTGAATAGTATCAGCGCTGCATAACTTATCCACGTTAAACCTTCTTCCCAGTTTGCCAGATCTTCCGGTAGGACACGCTGCCGCAACTTTCAATCGGATTTCCGCAACCATCAAATGGTGGTCGCTATCTATATCGGCACCCCTGCGGTTGCGTACATCCAGCAACGAAGAGCGCCATTTGGAGCTAATGGCAAGATGGTCAATTTGATTTTTAGTGACGCCATCGGGTGAAGTCCACGTATATTTGTGATGGTCTCCATGAATAAACAATGTTCCTCCGATGGTCAGGTCGTGGTTCTGACAAAACTCAATGAATCGATCGCCATTCTCATTACTTACTCCAAGTCCCTGTTTACCCATGTGCCGCTCACGTTTAGTATTAACGCTTCCAACCTTTGCATTCCAGGTCCCCATAACGATGACAATATCTTGCTTCTTGATGCTTCTAAGGGTGGCGTTTAGAGCATTGTAGAAGTCATCTTTAGTATCTTCTGACGTTGCATTAGTTGGCGCGTAGCATTGCACGACAGTTATCTTCCGGGCTGTTGAGTTGAAGCGGGCGCAAATTATCCGGTCTGACACTGGCTTCCAGTCCAAAAGACAGTTCTTTGCTGTATTAGAAAGGAGAAAACCTACGCCATACTCTCGGATCTCCTGCTCACTTTCTTTCCCGGAATACAAGAAAGTCAAGCCTTTGGACGTTCTAAGCTCCCCAAAGCCATTTCTTCTCACTTCGCTGAGACCGAGTATTTGAAGGTTGTATCGAAGGAAGACTGTTTCTGCCTGAGCAAGACGGCTATCATCGCTAAGCGTACGTACATTCCAAAAAGCAATTCGTGTCCGGGTTTTCATGCCAAAAGTCGTCGGTAATTTATCGGTCCGGTTTCTTACTGTTTTCGTTTCTTTAATCATATTTTGTAGTAAAGCTTCAGTCTCATCATAATTAAGTTTTTTAAGCCAAATAGTCAATGATTTTGTATATTCCTGGCATTGTACATATTTTAAGTTTGTTATTAACTAAGTTGTATAAATAAGATGACCTATTACAATTTTTTGTAGCAAATTTAGTTTTCGTATTACTTGAAAAAAATACTATGTGATTTCGTTTATTATATTTCCTAACATTACCTTTCGGGTTTTTGTGTAACTTCAGTACAACGAGTAAAATATATGTTTTCTTTACTGTAAGAACCTCACTAAGGCTATATAAATCAACAGTCGGGTACCTTAATGGCTTAAAGAAAACGACTTTGAGTAATGCTCTTTGGGATCTTTCCACTCCCAAAAATCTAGTTTTACAAGCTCCTCCCCAGACCGTTATGCAGTAGGATATAACTGACTGACCCAATGCAATATATGTTTTAAATAGTATGTCTATGGTAGCAACATGTCTCAGTATTTTGAAAATCCACATAAGTTTTCTAATGCGGTTAGATACAAGGTCGATATATGCATACCATGATAGATGCTGGTCTATAACGATACTCAGGTATTTAGTGAAATCTACCCTGGATAATTAAGGTAGAACACATGCAAATGCTATTTAATGTATGTTTTGATATTGTGCTACAAGTATGTATTTTAATATTGAAATGTCTCATGTCGTGTCCCAGAAAACTATCGCAGTGTCATCTGCATACGAAAAAACCTGTGCATTTTTTAATTTTAAATTAGTCAGCGCGTTAATATTAATGAGAAACATGGTTGGTCCCAGTACGCTTCCTTGTGGGACCCCGTATGGTATGCTACTTTCCTCACTTACATAAGAACTGATTTTAACTTTTTGTGTTCTTTTAGAAAGGTAGTCGCTAAATAAGGATAGGGAAAGCCCACTTACGCCAATATTTTGTAGCTTATGTATAAGAATGGGAACAGAAAAGATATCAAAGGCCTTTTTTAAATCAAGAAAAACCGTAATACATTTTTGACCTTTATCCAATTGATTGACAATTAAGGAAGTAAGTGCCGTAACAACAGACTTTCATTGCCTAAATACAAACATGAGCATTAGAAAGAATGTTATATTTGCTAAGATAATTTACTAATCTATTGTTTAATAATTTTTCAATAATTTTTGATACCGCTGGTAACACTGATATCGGCCTATAATTGTTGATATCATTTCTGTCTCCATTCTTATATACCGGTGTGATGATCGATTGTTTTAGGGGTATAGGAAACATCCCCTTGTAAAAGCAGAGATTAGTCAGATGTGTTATAATTGGGACTACCTCATGTCTGGCCAATTTCAAAAACATAGTACTGATACCGTCCCATCCCGGAACACTATCAGTTTTAAGAGAACTGAGGGTACTATTAACTTCTCCCTAATCTGTATCCAGAAGACCAAAAGAATGTAACTGAGACACGGTGGTTTCAGTAATTAGATTGCTAAATGTGGGTTGGATGTCTTCAGCCAAACATCTACCAATGTTCGCAAAAAAGTCATTGATATAATTTATGGAATTTATAGGAGTAGGCTTAACACTAAGTAATTGTATATTTTCATGTTTAACTTGTTTTAGATTAGTTATGTTTTTAATGTTAGTCCAAAGTTCTTTATTATTTTTCGTAGATTTTGAAAGCTGTTCCCTATCATGTTTACGTTTAAGTTTTTTTAATTAAATTATTACAGTAATTACGGTGTCGCTTGTAGGTTTTTAATAGGTAGTATATAATTTAAGTGAATAACAAAAGTTGTCAAGAAATAAACTTGTTTTGATAAACAAGGATAATAATTGAGAAGTCATAATGATCATTTATGATAAGCAATTTTTTCTTTAGTCAAGGAATTAAAATTTCGATACCAATCATTAAAAAATGATCATGATCAATCAATATTTATGAGATTGAATGATACAACGACACTACATAATCCATTGTGTTTTAGACTATTAAAATAACAAATGTCAATGTCATGGTCTACTACGTACTAAAGATGCAGAGTACAACACATTGACACATTGCGAATAAATATGTATTTTAGTGTCAGACTATCAGAGAATAAGCGTGCCACATGACGTCACTCATGCCAGGTGATGCTGTTAATACCAGTAGGGCCAACATCAATATACAATACAAGGAGGTAAAGGCAGTTAATTAGTGTCATTTTGCCAGGAGAGAAACGGACACTCTTCTCCCTCGTACAAGCGATAAAAGCAAGCTTTTCATTGAGGTAGAAAAAACTGAACACGCTGTATATTCATATTTTATTAGTATGTGTACAGAAAAACACATTTATTTGTTTATTTCTTTTTCGTATTTTTATATGAGAAACAATTTTAAAGTAAGTTCCAGTGTTATGTAATGCGCGTCATTTTTAAAACTAAAAGAATCAACCTTTGTTTTATGGCGATCAATCAAAGATCCGCCCCTTAAAGGTTAAAACGGAGTTCATAGTTTGTATTAAAGTCGTAAGTTGTTGCTGTTTTTATAAAAACGCACGGCTGAGGCCGTTCACAGAAGCTAGTCTTTTATAGTTTCCTTAATGAACATTCGCTACTTATCTATATAGCTTTGTTATTAATTTTATTGACATCAAATATAACACATACATGATAATTAAAATTTTAGTCATATTAAAATACCATATGATATTAAGAGATATATTAAAAGGTTATCAAATAGGAACTGATACGTCAATTACACTTGTGTTTTTTCGCCAATTATAAACATTTTTAGCTGTCCAGTCTATAAACAATGAAGTAATACAGTTAAATATATTATTTAAACCGATTCCAAATCATATTTAACAGCATTAAATACAGATACCACGAAAAAGTACTGTAAAAAGGGATTATTGGTAATAAAAAATCATACAGTGAAGCAAAGCGTGCAATGTTTCTATAAAAATTTAATCAAATACAAGAATAATATGAAAATTTTAAGTTATGCGAAAAGCTTATATTCGTCAAATTTTTATAAATATTTTAGGATTTCACTATAAAATAGTGTAGCGCTTCGTAAAATGCAACTATTTACTCAATTATGTATAGATAGAGCCAATAGTCACCGAGTAAAATGACTGTGATTTACAGTCAGATGGACGGTTGGGTTTTTGCCATTTGGCTACGAAACCCTAAAAAAGAATGAAAACGTGTGGCGGAACAAAGTACTTTTATTTCGTTTCCAAAGTTTCGGAATCGAGTGGAGATTTCGAGGAATGTGATTGGCAAATTCTTGATCCGCTCTTTTCCTCTCAGCTCAGGTCCGTGTCAGAAGATCTGACAGCAATAATAATTGCAAAGCGACTTAATGATGGCTCAGTGGACTGAAAACGTAAGATTTCAAACAAAGATCATTCCGATTGAAATTTGGGCAAGCGCTTCAGAATTTCCTTCACATCCTCAAAATGTGTGTCGAATATGTTTCGTTCTGTGCTTTGAATAATTAAAAAATCGAAACGAATATGAAAAAAATTAAGAAAAACGTAAATTAAATTTATCTAGTCGATGTCACCGTCCTTGTCACTTATTTATTCCCGGAGGCACCCATTTAATACTAGGCATGCTAAGGTGAAATTTGGAAGATGGGTTCATCACATGAACTGTTAGGCTACTTATAGGTACGTATAATGTAGCAAGTTCCGAAAAAAAAACAAGATGTGGTATTATAGCATTTAAAATAAGGATTTTTTTTTTTACCGCGGTGAAAAGTTCGTTTTTTGTCCCGCCAAGATCCCTCCCTCCCCTCCTCTTCCTCCTTCCGGTAAACTAGCAACCGTAGGCTTATCCCTCGGTCCAGCTATTAAAAGCGAGCTTTTCATCATGGAACAAAAATCATATACGTAACACGGGAGAAAAGTAGGACATTCCTACCCGTGATTTTCGCCATTATCGCGATCAAATCGTGTATGAGAATACCCTAATTCTTTCCCGTGATGCGTAATGTACTATTCTTCAATTTTAAATATTTAGTATATAAAGCTGATACATAAAGCTTTTAAAGTAATCAGAAGTTTTCGGCAGTTAAGCGCTTACCTTAGCTTCTAAAATCGTAAATATCCATCCAATTTTTATATTAATTAATAAAAGACATGGAAAGTGGAAAAAAAAGATTAGTGCAAAGCAATTTCTAAACGATATTACACCCCGACTCATTGCCTCCACAGATGACAGGAGGACTGGTTCATTTTTGCCCACAGAATCGGGATTGCGGGAAAATGCAGCAAATTTTGTACAGCTTGTACAGATGTCATGATTTATCCAGTATTATTTATTTGTAAATATAGTTAGTATTGAATTGTAAATATGTTTTAAATTTGGTTGGAAATTTTATAATTTGTAAATTGAAATATACTTAAATGTATACAAAATGTTACGATTAAAAATTGATTTTCATATATTTTTGTGGTTATATAGAACATCCTAATGTGAGTTGTTCGACCGATAAAAATAACGTTTTTATGTCATTTATTTTAAGCAATTTAATAATAGTTAAAATAAATCAATATAAACATCTTTACCACAAGCCACAAGAACTATATGATACTTAATAATAACATCGCTATGACCTTATTTTGGCTATAAATTAAATCACTGACACTATCAACAAAACTGCACAAATAATTATTATTAATTAAAACAAACAATTCACTTTGCCACTTCATAAATGATAATTTAATAAAGAACTGACAATCTTTATTGTAATAAATATATATTACCGGTAACTTTGTAATTGAGGTCCGTGAAAATAGTAGGTTGTTCAAATTTTTGTTCATTCACACACCCAATTTCGATATCCATAGTTAATGGATTAAGACGATTTGTCCGTAAAGTTTAGTACATTTGTTTATTAAACACGCGTTGACTTGTGCTGAGGAATAAAACACAACTGATGACCGTTTACGTTTCACTTCGAGCGATTGTACCCAGATTAAAGTAGGTTTCCCACTAACCAGTAACCGCGTAGAGCAGTAAAAGTATTGCGGACTACAAAATATGCGAATAAAAATATAATCAGTTTCGTGCGCGATTAAACAACAGTACATAAAACGAATGAATACTTTTGGTATTTTCTTTTATTAAAATTTTATTCATAGTTTATATAAGAAATGATAAAATATATTTATTACGATGTGGTTCATTCAAGCATCAACATTATTAATAGATATTAAAATTAATGCTGATTATCAAATAAATATTTAATTACATATTTTGTAGTATATATTAGAAATCATCCATATATCAGACCTTTGTGTTACAGTGACAAATTTTGAAATGTTCATATATGGATCATATATGGGATAGAGTCAAGATAAGAATTTTATTTTATGTGTAATGCTGTAATATGTATTATATTTGGAACCAAATGGAATGCGCGGTCTTATTATTTTTGGCTGGTTTATTTATTTGTGTTCATAATTATGTAGGTGTTATAATTCATGTAGTGTCTTTGATCAGTGCATGATGACAAAAAAGTTTATTATAATTATTTATTAACGCTATAGTTAATGATATAATTTAACTGTAATAATCAGTTTTTTTGAAGAACTAATATTAAATTAAGCCTTTTTGAGCGATTACTGATATTACTATTTATTAGGGTCCGACCGAAACTGGTTTTTCAGCCGAAACCGAAACCGAAACCGAACTTTCGGCCTCCCTCTCAGTTTCGGCCGAAACCGAAACCGAAACCGAAACTTTAAAAAATATTTAAAATTAGGTTTTTTTTACTGAAATTTGAATTTTTAAGTTTTTTTAACATTTATTTGCATATATACGTAGTCAACTAATTAGGAACGGAAAATTATTTGGTTAAATATTTTAAAAGTTTAATTTTATGAGATAATGTTCGTTATAAAGAAGAATAACTACGAATTTTTTATGTTTATTTAAAAAGAAATCTCTCGCATCGAAATTGACTATCTAATTAGGGACAGCAAGAGTTAGTGTTTTATTTTCGATTTTTAAAAATAAACCTTAAATACAAAGGCGGAAAGCCTTTGTGTTTTTATTTGGCGTCATTCTTTAGTTTATAGTTTTGATTTCTAAAATTAATATCACAATTTATTACTTAAACATGGGTCACTTATTTAAGTTGTGAAACGACCAAGCGAAAACAATTTAACGTAAATAGCCATACCCTAAAATAGCTTATCATTTGATTTTCTCCAAAAGTTGGTTTTCAAAGCTGTGCAATATTTTCTAACCTATAAAACCACTGAAACTGTGTACCTAGAAAGTAATGTAGATCGCAGACTGGTAATAGCTTTATAAAAAGTTCCCTTTGTGGGCTCTGTAATTATTAAAAGAGAAATATTTGGACTAGAATTTAGTGGCGAAGTTACATGGGCCCTTTAACACGAAAACGATCCAAAATATACTTCACTGTTTATTAAATGATTTCTAGCCGGTGAACTACTATCAGTTTTAGACTGGCCCGCCAAACAACAAACTGGAAATTTAAACCAACTCTAGTAGTTCCAAAGATGCCTGGAAAAACTTCACTAACGAAACTTGTCATTATTTGATCGAGTCGATGCCGTGCCGATGTCGATATGGCTATAGCTAATAATGGCAATCACATTTAATATAAATTTTTAATAGGAAACGTTTCCTTTTAGATGAATTTATGTACATTTTTATCTTCCATTACATTCTGCGTTTATTATTTCTAATGTTTTCTTAAGTGTCCCTAATTACTTGTCCAGAGTTATATTAGACCGAAGAAGAAGTAAAGTTTAATTTTAATTGTTGTTATTTTTAATTACAATGCATTCCAAAATGTAATAATTCTATTAAGAAAACTTAAATTGGTTAAATGATCAAGATCAGATCAACATTAATGAAGACTTCATGTAAACGAAATTACGGAAAATATAAATAAATGTTACTCTTATTATACCAATGTCCCTAATTAGTTGACCACCACTGTATATCATATAGACAGTTAAATAGAGTTAAATAAAATAAAAACTAAAAATTCATTAAAGTCATAACCATATTTTTTGTCATGAATATACAAAACTTACTATTGGGAGTTCTTTTAAAAAAAGAAACAACTTGTAGTTAGATATACTAGGCACATAACTAACTAGTAATACGTTGTGTTCACAATATTTTAAAGATCAATCTTATACTTATTTCTGGATATTTTTTGGCCGCGTCAACGAGCGGTCACGAGTTGGCTGCGAAGTTTACCCAACAACGCACGAAAATTCACGAACACTCGAGTTTCGGCGAGGCCGAAAGTTTCGGCTATATTTTGGCCGAAACCGAAACTAAAGCCGAAACTAGATTTTTGGCCGAAACTGGCCGAAACCGAAACCGAAACCGAAATTTCGGTCGGTCACTACTATTTATTATGTGCTAGGACTGGCTAAGTGAGAGCAAGTCTCGCGTCACAAGTCGGCCCTTCTACCTTAGAGCTACTGAGGCTTAAATTATTTTGATATTTAATATACATGTGGCATTGAGATATAAATAATATGTTCATGTATTAAATTAATTACACGTTTATAAATGTAATTAAAATATATATTTCATTTTAATTTGCGCTTTATAAATTTTTAATAAGTTATTTATTGTTTTAAGATGTCTAGAGAGAAAGTTATGATGCGATTGTCATTTCCAAGTTATGATCAAGTCAATTTGCATAGCTATGTATAAATCAACCTCAAATTACAGTAAACAGAAAACGTTTGCAAAAGTATGTATAAGTATATTTATACTAACATTTTAGTTATTAAGCTTTATTTCTTAGATAATTATTTTAATTAATTACTCAAATTTGAGCCCCCTTGAGGGCTGCCCCTTTATCACGGCTGAGTCTCTGTACTCGGCCCCCCGCCCGGTGACGCTGTCAAGGCCAGTATGGCCAACAGCAATACACCTTCCGAAAAAAAAAAAAAAAATTAATTAAAATAAAAATTTAAGAAATAAATCTTAAATTAAATCGATTTGTATTATGGAATTATAAGATTTGGCACTTGTATATGAACTGTTAAGTATATAAACCGTGAGTTTTGTCGGATGGTGCGTTTTATTGGATAGTGCGTACGATCTTTTATCTAATGTAGAGTATGTTTTGCGCATTCAAATGACTACTCTTGATTTAATATTGGATTGTTTTAATTATTAAAGTCAAATTTGAATTAATAATTACAACGTGATTAGTTACTGTAAGATCTTTATTTTTAGACAATAATAGAATAGAAGAATATACTAATTGAATGTTATGTTTACAAATTCAGTTGAACTGTTTCTAAATTCCACCACGTAATAGCAATTATTTTGTAAGGGAACTGAATACGAGTAAATAAATTCAACTCATGTCGTAGTTATACACAAGTTAAGAATATAATATTGTTTATTTATTTAAAAACTTAAAATTGCGGTAGCGGAAAACTTTATTAAAACTTGAATATTATTAATAAAATAGTGTTGTTTATTTATAGTTTTTAAAAGTTAGTTAAAGGACTTTAAAGGAGGTATGATTTGTAAAGGAACTATGCAATTTGTTGCAAAGGCTATTAGGGACAAGGATTTCTATTTATCGACAAGTAAATATAATCGTGCTTAGAGCAACAGAGCATTTTCAAGGATTTTTTAAATTAAATTAGTTGTATGTTTTAAATTAATATTTTTATAACATTTTAATTTTGTTTTTATAATTATAATTTTCTAGTGGAAGATACTAGTAAGTATGGATTATCCTGGCTTGTCTTGCTACCATTATTTATTTCTCTTCATTATTTTCATTAATCGGGCAGAAAGCGCAACGATTACGTTACCATAAACATAAATGCGTTTGGAGCATATTGAATAATATTTAACCTCCACCATTTTAATTATAGTATAATAAATGATACGTTGTATTGAAGAAGAAGAAAAGAATTTAGTTGGCGTTTTTATATGAAACAATAATTAAATATAATTGTGCTAAAAGCAAGCGAATAAATCTTTCTCAAGTTTTTTTTAATTAATATAATTTTTTGTTATAGTTAAATATTCTTATAACATTTTAAATTTATTATTTTATATAATCAAGAATAAACATAGTGTTTATGACCAGTTTAAAAATTTCCGAAGAAATTCTAAAAACACTAAACATATTATGTGAAATTAAACAAGAAGATGTAAAAGTGTTGTGTATTGGAGGACATGATTATAATCATATAAAATTACGGCATGGTTAAAATCATATATAACTATGGCAGAACTTGTCAGATTTTTTGATATTAGAGGGGTAGAAAGCTTACGCCATCTTAAGCTTTCAATTTCTTCTACAACATGCAGGTTTCCTCACGATGTTTTCCTTCACCGCTAAGCAAAGGATAAATTTGAAGCACAAATTAAGCGCTTAAATTCAAAGGTGCTTGCCCGCGACTTTCAATTAAAGTCTACTTTTTCCTAAATCAGCCAACCGTTAAATACACAAAAATATAAGTAATTTCTATGGTTCGATCTCACAAAAACTTTAACGATTCCTTAAGGACCCTAAAGATGGCATTAAGTTTGAGTTCTTGCAAGGGTTGTCCACGGCAAGTTCTTAGTCAATCTCCCCATGCGGTGACGCTGTCAAGGCCAGTAGGGCCAACAGCATTACATATCTCTATATACTCTAAGATAAACTAATACGGGCCATAATAAAGGCTCTAGCCTTCCATTTATGGTCGTCATTAGTAATACAAGGAATTTAAGTAAGCTAATGCAAGCAAATTAAAAGTCCGTAAAGAATCAATAGTTTTACAGCAACGTGTATTATATATGAAGTATGTATATAACTGTGTCGGCGGTAGTAAGTAGTGAATATATATAACATTACACGACTCTATCTTTTTTATTTAAATAAAAACTACTTTATAAAACATAAAAAATACCTACAATAATCGCTTTACATATTTATTATCCGATAAGAATTTAATTTTGAATTAGAATTTTCATTAGTGTATGCTTCATAAATAACTTGAATCGGTAATGAAATAATATTGTTTTCACCCGCGTCTTCGTTTGCTTGGCCTAAGAAATTATTTTTGATATTTTTTCTGCCCAGAGCACTTATTTTTTTAAGAAAAATTAAAATACTAAATTCGAAATTAAAAAGTATAAAATGATTAGTTTCAATCGAAGTGGGCGTTTAGTAAAATATAAAATATATTTAGTAAAAAAGCTGTTATTTTTACAAAGAGGCAAATTTATTTATTTCTATATATAAATATAATAATAATTTGAAATGGGGTCGATATTTACATAATTATACATAAAACATTAACGTTAGAATTATTATTAATTATTAGTTGAATAATCAATTATTGTTTGATATAAAATAATGCTTATTTAATTTTTTTATTTCTTATAATACAATGTATCTTTTCCCATCCTGTAATTAAGACAGTATAACTTTATTGAGAAATATAAAAAAAAACGTATTATGAGTAGTAAGTAATTTATCCTTGTGTTAGGTTGGTAAAATCGTTGACGTAAACTTTTAGACAGCAATTACAGTAGTTTTATTACTCAATAGAAATACCAACGTTGGTAACTTTAAACTTCTAGCTTTCCTCCTGGCTTTCCCACCAAAAGGTGGAGGAAGAGGGCAGACTGGAAAGGATTTTGGGCCTCTGATGCCCTCATAGTACGGATACATTTGCATTCATGTCAATATCCTGCTGTGTAGGATACAACTGGTGATACGCTGGCTGACCTTAAAACGCTGCTGACGAGCTGTCACTTCACGAGTTCAATGTACCAACCAGGCTCGGCAGACAAATAATATTGTTAACCTCAAATCAGTGGTCGGGGCTTAGTGAAATTATTTCGTTGATAGGAAATATTATAATCTTTGTGTATCAATTATATTATAATTCTTGCTGAAGGAGATAATATAAAACCAAAAACAAAAGTTTTAGTCCTTTTAAACTCTACCACCAGCAATATATGTAATGCAGCAAGGATCTTAATGTTTTGACAGATTTTAATACGCAAAGTACTTGCCATCTGTTCGGAAGCACTAGATCTAATTTATGAGTTTAGGGCCTCTAATTGAATGTTAGTTTTAAATAGCAATCAAACTATTTTCACACACAAAAACACTTATTTTCTAATTTCATTCTTTTGCAACGATAATTTTGATATGAATTTGTCATTTTGTAAAATAAGTATATAGAAAACTTTATAAAAATGAATAAAGGTATAAATTGATTGTATGACGCTAAAAGTATTTCACGTGTTCATAACAAAATCGTCGTTTTTGCCTCAAATCAGTTGTCAGGGCTTAGTGATATTATTTCGTTGATAGGAAATATCATAATCTTTGTGTATTCGATTATATTATTATTCTAGCTTAGAGAGATAATAAAACACAAAAAATTAAAATCCATCATTATTTACACATGGTTTTAATATTCTTGTAATTTTTTCTGTTATTTGGATTGAAATTGAGATATTACAAAGCTATCGATATCCCTTCTTAGTTCTTATTTTTCCGGTGTTGCTTATATTTTTCAATTTTGTTGAGGTACCTATTTTTTTATAAAAATAATGTGTAGTCTATTTTTACAGTGAAATCAACATGTTGGTAGGAAGCATTTGTTATTTTTTTATATTATGTCATCAAAATAAAATAAAAATAAATTGATAAATGTATACGTTACAGTTTTATTGTATTTGACTTAATTTACAAAATGACTGGAAATTAATTTTTGTACTCGGAACTAATATATTATGGGAAATTAATCTGCACATATTTTTCTAACAGACTAGCAATTTTTCAAATTCAAAATTTTTTATCCAAACGAAATATTAAAATAATAAATTTCTATAAGGAAAAAATTACAAACGACTTTAGCCGTCCTTCGTTAACCTTCTAATGCTCAAAAACAGACACAAGCGGAATTCAGATCGTGTGTAAGTGGATTTTATTAATTGAATATTGAATTCCCAAAGTTTTTGATCATCTCATGTTTTTATCACAAAATTTTTATTAAAAAAATAAACACCAAAATTGATTGACATGAGGCAAATATTATGTGAAATTTATATATAAAGCCTAAAAATTACTTAAATTAAGAACTTCCACTTTTTAATTCAGTTAGTAAAAATGTTATCTTACTTTTAAAATATGTTTTAACTCCATAGCTGATGTTGTTGAAGACCAAATGATAGCTGTCTTCGAAGCTCACGTCGTCTCCCAAAATTTCCACGTCCATTTAAGATGTTGTTTTCAACACTACTTTTATTAAGGGAACGCCGAACGGACGCCGTCGTCTCACTAGGTAAGACTACAAAGGAAATGAACAGTTGACTTGGTTAATACTCGCTTCTATATATATTAGTATATCACAGTATAATGCACTGAGCACATAGGACGAATTAACTTTGGAAAGACAACATAATTGAAGCAATCTTTAGATTGAAAAATAAACTTTATCAGACGTATACTTTATCGAGTATTTTTCGTAATTGATATTGGACACTGAATTGGAAATGAACTATTATACTGCCCCGAAATTGTCTATGATGTATAACCGATATGTTTTAGATGACAAATATTTGTAACTTAACTAATATCGCACAAAATACTACTAATAATATAATTTAAGACTTAGTACCTACATGATGTGGATCAACGATAACAGACTTACTTGAACAGCAATTCATGAATCTATACATTGGCAAAAGTAATCACAAGATGCAAGGAGATTGTGAATCTATACTATTTTAGACTAGGATGTGCTAAGTTGAATATAGGAAAGTATTCATGAATTGTGAATAATCTTAGGAAAATATTAGTGTACGTAGTGAAAAAACTTCCAACGCTATGTCAATATTGTGTATTACATCTGGTTGTTTCGAAAGTAAAAGTATTGAAAACACATACGTTTACTTTATTAGACAATTTAGACCCAGGCTATACACATATAGTGAGATAGAAAGTTGTAAGATACAAGACAGTCGAGTTTCAAACAATATTTATTCATTTTATCTCGACCGAAAGCGATTTTCGACCGAATGTCGGGGCCTCTATTTTTTGAGAGCGACTCGACAAAAAGACAAAGACATCAATGCTAGTAGCCTTTTATCAGTACGCATTTTGGAATCACAAAATAACAGATATAGTGAAATAGCCCAAAACACTTCGTCCCCAGTTTACCGTCTTGTAGACTTAGAGTTCCATTATAAGTTGAATTTTGAGTCCATCTTCGAAAATTGTTATGCCCTGCTCTTTTGGGAAAGATTCCTTATCTCAAATAAGGTGAATTTTGTAGCGACCAAGCATTATAGTAGCAACCTAGTACGCATAATTGGACGCAAATAAGCAATACCATGTCAACCCACAAAATTGAAAAAACTGAGTTATATATGCAGAAGTGTTGGTAAATGGCTGAAGAACATTTTTGTTTAATATTTGTAGGGTTTTAAGCTTTAAAACTTCTAATAAAGCCATTTTTTCAATCATGCAATTTATGTATTTTTAACGTTTTAAATATAACCCATATTATACACGAAATATGCAGATTGTATACTTATTTTTGGTGAAAATAAGTAAAATAACTTACATAAATCTGAAATTGCCAAAACTTGACCAATAAAAAAAAATCATATAAAGCAATTCAAAATTTTCAAACGCGTTTTTCTCGAAATCACATTCGTGTGGGTTGACATGGTATTGCTTATTTGCGTCCAATTAATTCTGGACGTCAATATTCCAAATGACAATTTGAGCAAATATTTGCTGAACTTGCTGCTTAATTGATTCTTCAAATCAGAGCGAGATCGCACTGTGTGCTATCTCTACAATAAGAAAATTTAAAGTAGGCATTAAGACGGACACAAATAATTTAAATTTTGTATTGCTAGGGAGAGCTATAAAAATCAATTCGGTATGGCTTATCTGCTTATAAAGATAAAACAAATTAATTCTCACATTCTTATTTTTATTTGTTTAATTATTTTTGTTAGAGTTGAATAGTAATTTGACCGAATACCAAATAAAAACTATTCGGACATGCTGTAAGTAGAAGTTCCGAATGTTTTGCTTCGACCTTTTTATGTGTATTGCTGTTGACCTTTCTGGCCTTGACAGCGTCACCGGGTGGAGGCTACGACCTCGCGCGGGGTTGACAATGCGAAGAAATGAGCAAAGAATGTTATAGCTATGTTAGAAATGTTAGAAATGAGATCATAATTCTTTATTGTTTTTTGAATTCACATCCTAAGTATTAATACATAGGTTAGTATACTTAATAAAAAGCGTAATTTTTGTTATCAAAAATGTTAAATAATTAATGATCTTATCTCCCAAAATACAGCACAATTAGGTTTTAATTATATTTTGTGTAATTTTTTTGTATATTGGGTATTCGGCCAACTATTACGGATTTTTCGGCTGGATACAAACAGAGCCCAATATTAGTGTCATTTACAAAATTTATACTATAAATATTTTTAAAGTGGCGACGATGTGGCGCAGCGGTAGCTAATCTACCCCAAACGCCACATGTCGCGGGTTCGATTCCCGCTCGGAGCAGATATTTGTATTGACCATACAGGCATGTTTTCCGGTCTGGGTGTGTTTGTCCTTGTCAATGTGTATGTTTCCGGATCCCCGACACAGGATATAGCTATGCTAATGGGGGGCGTTGAGTGTGTAGCGTTTATTTATTATAAAGTTAACAGTATTAATAAGTGACAGTAATTAAATTTAAATAAAAGCTGAGTTCCATGCGAGTTATTTACTTTGGAAACATTAGCTCGGGTTGCAAAACTTAGGTTAATATCAGTATTTGCTCATATTGTTGTACTTGCATATAAATCTAAAATGAATAAATTAATCGCATGCATATAATAAAGTAATCACAATGCGCGATTACCGTGTGCGTTCTTATTGCCAAGGATGTAAAGGGAAAGTTGTTTATTTGTTTTAAAGTTCAAAATTACCTATGTTTGTTCGACATCACTGGAAGCACCCAAACGTTGCAGTCAATTGTCAACACTCGAGATGGTTGTCCTCTTCACAGCCGAGGAACCACACTCGGTTGAGGTTGTCAAGCCCACGGGCAACAGCAATACACATAGGTATAAATAAAACGTTTGTATATAACAGAAAATCATGAAACTGCATGCAAGGTGCACGTTGCACATAGTGCATTACCGGCGTCGGGACGTGGCGACCCCATCGCCCGCTGTTGGGATAACCTCTGTCACATTAGAGATTATTTCACCAGTGCAATCATTCACACTGGTGGTAGGTCTTTTGTTACACCACCGCAGTGTGAAATATTCTACCGTCAAACATTAGTGCTTAGGCGTTACTGTGTTCCGGTTTTGAGGGGCACCGTAGGCTAATGAAATTACTGGGCAAAGGAGATATAAGAACCAATATCTCGAGACTGACAACGCGTCAATGGCACCTACTAATGCTGCAAGCGCTCATAGGCTACGGCAACCGCTTACCATCAGGTAGGCCGTATGCTTGCTTGTGAACTTGTAACATAAAATTAATTCATTTCGTTGCGTTGCAATATACGAATTAACATAGGAGCACCATCGAATCTTTGGACATTTTGTTAGTACAGAAGCCCTTCCAAACACGTTCCTATAGATAGACATGCCCATGTCTATATATATATAGTACGTCAATGGTTTGTATTGTTAAAAATGTTATCTATATTATAATAAGTACTTTAGATTCAGGTTAAAGTTTGTTATCAATGAATTTTCTTTTGAGAAATAATTATAGAACAAAGATAGTGATAAGAATTATAATTATCAGTTTTGACTTTTTATTGTCCTGTTGATAACTACGTGGATATTTCTTTTTGTTTCGAGTCATATTATCACAATTACACTTCGAAGCTATAGCTTGTATAGAGACACAGCTACAAGCACTTTGGTGTACAGCTGTACACTCGTGTTATTGTGAATATTATTGTTGGTCTATTAATTTACCAGACCTTGAACTGCTAGATCTAGGTGTCGCTTGGCTTGTAAGTGTAAGTGTCAAATAATCCTTTTCAAATACTTTTCTCTTCTAAATTATGCAAATTTTGGAGACTTTTATTGCGCACAAGACCTCGCTGTAGCTACAGCTTTTAAGCGACGTTGTTGGGCTCCTCATTCTGGGTTGCTGACTTTCCCAGTTTGATATATTTTTTTATTTATTTGTAAATATAATTATTTACAATTTGTTTTATATTAAAGTGTCACAAAACCAGACAATTGGTTTGACTGTAAGATCGTAGTTACTATTAAAGTTTTTATATTTATACTTGTTTGTTCGTTTGTCAAATTCATGTCAACTTAACACACCAAATACTTAAATTCAATATTTAAGATAGCCGATGATAAACAGACAATCAATGGGCGTTTTTAGTATATTCCTATTTTACTTTACAAATCTCTAGATACGTAAAGGTACGATAGCTCGTTTGTTTTCGGTCACACATTCACGATTTTGTTGTTTTATAATATAGTTCATTCTAAGGAACGAAAAAGAAACCACAAATCAATCATATATTATTTATTTTACAAACACCACGATCAATAATAAAAACCATAGCTTGATTTCACCTTCTGTCAAAAATCTCACATTTCTATAAAAATATAATTACTACTATCAGGCTAAATAATTCTAAATCACAGATCAATAAAAGGTGCCTGTTCCTATGTGTGCTATTGGAATGTATAATATAATCATTTACCTCAGTGGCAAGTTAAGAAAATCAAATTAAATACTTCTCATGCGGTAACGAGATCAAATAACTTAGCACCAAGTTACATACAATTTTTGCCTATGATATGTGAAGAGTTATAAAACTAATAACATACTATATATTATATGTCGATCTGTACCACTGCACCCGCAAGTTTAATACTAAATAAAATAACATCACCCACTTAAATATAACAACTGGTTGTCAGTCATAATCGTGCCCTTCACCTAGCGCTTCTACAATATATTTACAACTTTGAGGCGTACGTACATAGAGTAGGCAGTAGAGCTTTATTCGACATCTATATACTGATTTTTACTCTTGACTGACTTGTAACATATTCGTCTTAAATGTTTTATGTTTATTAGTCAGTTTGTATAATGAATTATCACATGATTAAAACTGAGAAACTCATCCGCAATTTTACTACAATAGGTTGCTTAAGGTCAATCACATCATTACCATTTAAACACATTTATTATATTATATATTTTTAAATAACGGTAAACGTTACAATATAATTTGTTGTTGTTGTTGTTGTTGTAACGGTGATAACTTATATTGTACAAATATAACAAAAATTACAAAAGGTTTCATAACAAAATTATATGTACAAAGGCGGGCTTATCCCAATAAGGGATCTCTTCCAGCCAACCTTTGAGTTACTAAAGGAATATGTATACCAAGGGTAGAAATAGCAGAAATTATATAACAATAAAAACAAGAGTAACAATCAGCCTATAGTAAGTGTACAAATGAATGAATATATGTATCTATACAAGATGAAGAGCAAATATATATATATATATATATATATATACATATATATATATATATATATATATATATTACTATTATATATTATTATAAAATAAAAATAAGTAATATTATATATTAAGTTATAAAATTATTCGGAAAGTCTATATATCGGTAAATGTATATAAATATATCAGAATATATGTAAATATATATAATATAATAACAGTCAATAGATTGTACAAAAAAGAAGCTAAATAAACGGTATTACTTTAGTAACTCGCCAGCTGTTTAATTTACAAGTAAAATAACAATAAAACCTCATTATAATGAGGAACAAAATTAAACTTTATAGGTATTAACCAACTGATGAATCGACATAGTTGATATAGTAACAGATAGAAAGACAACTAAGCTTATCTCCCTTTAAATTTAGCTAAATTAAGATTACTTGTCGAAATTCCTCACACCCATTTTAAATATTTGTATCTATATAATAATGACTCGATAGATCAGTGTTAGCTTCTTATATTTTGGATGGTAACGGAACATGCCGTGAGCAAAAATTATATAAAATAATCATACTAAAACTTAACGGAGCTATCAGAAATTATTAAGTTAATAAGCAAATGTTTTGCACACTGAAAGACAAATTCAAGATTTATGAACATCCAAAATACGTTTTATTTGTTGAGATTCTCGACATACAACTAGATATTTTTGGTAATATTTGATACAACACCATTTTTTACACCAGTGAAGCCAGTATCTGATAATATATTAAGGCGGTGTCAGACCCGCGTTTTAAACGATCGTATAAGCTCGTTTTGCGAAGGACGTTTAGGTGAGTATAGGTGCGCCTTTTTCGACAGCCGCAACTCGTAGGAAGTTTGATGCGTCAATATGCTCGCATTAGCGCGTCTTTTCATTTTCGGTATAAATATGCTAATGACACCACTGGTACGAGCGTACACGCCGGAATAAGCTCGTGTACGCGTATAAGCTCGGCTTTTTGAAGTGGGGCTGTAAGTGTCTGAAACCGTCCTTACTCTGATATATCTTTGCAGAATTCACTGTTAGCAAATAGAATATTAATAAACAAATGATAAAACAATTTGTTTTCTTTGTTTAAGTTTATGAAACATATTGTTGCAACCTACGCTAAAGTATATATTGTTACGTTTTCTTTAATTATATTCATATATTATATTACTATTATATTTGTGATTGTCAGGACAATTAAAAAGGAGTTAAATGTAACATTGCTTCAGAATTTTAGCTAAGTATAATTTACGTATGCATCGGTTCTATTCACAGCCATACTTGTAAAATACGCCGGATATCTTTAAAGAATTTCTTAAGATCTAAACCCTACCATTTACTCTTTAACCTTATTTTAAGCACAACATAAGCGCACGTAATGAACACAAAGCCGATCGCAATAAGTGCAGCTACAACAATTGAGTATTTATCATCCAACATTCCATTATCTTTTAAGAATTGTTTTGGATGTGCGTAATGGCAGTACAGAACTGTACATTCAAATTTTGGTCGATTCATTCCGAAAATTGATATGACTAGTCCAGAAAGGCCATGTTTTAGAAATGAAAGATGGAACAGCCATCGCATAAAAAAAGGTGCGTCGCTGTACCGAAGAAAGAAGCCAGAGAATATTGTAAATGGCATTATGAAGAACGGCCCGAAGACTACACCATTCTGAAAAGATAAAATTTAATTCTTTTAATGTGACATTATATTTTATAATCATAGATATAATTTAAGTTTTTCTTACTTTGACATTGAACATCGACCCGTTAAAGAGACCGATACAGAGTGCGACGTAAGATACCATCAAAAGCGTACAACAATATATTAGGAACCGTATATAGTCTAAAGGTTGCCCCGTTAACCAGTATGTAATGCAGGCAAACGCTAGTGTACAGACAGTTTGTGTTGGTAGTGCTGACACTAGTGTAGATGCATAGTACGCTCCAGTATTGTACCATCGGTTGAAATGTTCTCTGCGTACTACTGGGATTTGTTCTGGAACTAAAAATAAAATGGTTAAATTTATATTTACCTTTTCGTGTATTAATTATATAAAAATCATAATTAAATAATCTAATATTGAAAGATATAGTATGAGGATAAAAAGGCCCAGTAAGTTTAAGACAAGAAATATTAATATAAAATTTAAAACAAATATAATATGTATTTTTATGTTATTGTTTGTGATCTTCATGGGCATTGCCATAATAATAATTAACAGTATATAGCTCTTATCACTACATATTATAAGACAAAATGATACATGAGGAAGGTTTAGGTGTATAATAATTGTTGAAATGTCAGAAAAAGTTTTTGTTGTATCAATTGCCAGTAAACAATATAATAAAATATTATATACTTACAGCTAATAGACACAGAACTGAAGGCTGTGAACATTAGGAACATGAGACTGAAGTAGAGGAAATTGTAATTGTCACGAATATATTTAGCATCTTTTCCAACATTGTAGAATAAAAATCCAACAAACAACGCCATAGAGCAATGGATACCCGTGATCATTATGGTGAAGGTAGGATTGCGCCAGATGGACTAAAAACATTAAAATTGATTGTCTTGTTATAAAAATTTCTTTAATTGGTACAATTTATGATACTTAAACAAAACAATTAGTATTATTACGACCATGTAGTTAAGTACAACCAAGTAATGTAAAATAGGAACGGTAACTGATAAGATTGTTAATTTAAAATTTACTATAAGGACGCGGTCCCATTGCGGCGCACGCTGTGCAAGGCAACGCAACACATGTTAGCTGCGTGGCCTCGTTTTTTTGACAATTTGGATCTAAGTTTCCACTATACTTCACGCACTGTACACGAATATTAACTTCACTTCCCTGCCCATCCCACCTCCCGGACTGAAGTAAGCTGACGACTAATTTGAGCAAGCCATGCGTGTAGCGTACTCATTACATTAATTCGTGCGTAGCGTGTTCGTGGGCTGCAATGGACACACGAGCGCGCGCAGCGGTGAGGCCGCGGCCTTATTACTACTAACTTTTTATATTATTTGTTGTAAATTTGATTTATCAATATATGCATCGTGGATAAGCGAAGTATAAATTTATTTTAGCATAAAACAATTTAATATAAGACTAATCGTAAGTATAATTATAATCATTTCATGATTTGAAGCTTAATGTTCGATGAATGTTTTGAGTTATTTTAAAGCGTTGGATTAGCAAATAACAGGGGGCTTACCATTAACTTTTATAGCGATTCAAATGACGACCAAATCAATCGAATTTAATTCTGACATTCAGATTTTATATGAGCATGACGTATAAATATATATGTATATTCGTCGTCATTTGAATCGAAATAAGAATTAATTGTATTATTGTGCAGGACAGTTTAAAACAATCAGCTTATACGTATCATAACGTTGTTTATTATTTAATTATGACGACCAATGATCATTCCGTCAAAGTGGTAGCAGGACAGTCTTTATCGCCGATGGGCGTGACGATTATCGGTTGGAGCAGATGTTTTTATTGAACATATTACAAAAATCTATAAATTTCGATCTGGGTGTTATCCACATGAGTAGGTACTTCACCTAGGTCAGCCTTTCTTTCATAGCTCCCAAATTCTTTTATGTTACAAAATACAAATAATTAAAGCCTTACTCTTTGAGGTCAGCAAAAATCATGACAAAATTTAATAAAAACGTCTCCTTCTTCCTAACATTATTCCTGGTATACGCGAGTTAATCTAGAGTCTGCTTATTACTGCTGTGCGGATTTGACAGGTTACTATTTTTTTGTATAGTGCGATTGCCATCTGACCTAAGTAACCCAAAGGGTGAACCAGTAACAGATATTTTTAACAAACACAGACAGATCGGACAGATGTCCGAGCGGGAATCGAACCCGCGACCGTCGAGGCTAAAGGCAGACTCGCTACCCACAATGCCACTACGGTGTCATTTGTGTGTGCGTTTTTTGTGATTACAAAATTTGAGAAAAACGCAATCACCATTAAAGCTCTTTTAGTTAATATTGTGAATTGCTTCCAAGATGTGGTTGGGTATGTACTCTTGAGGGCCAATAATATTTTACTAGTTGGGTCTTCTTTGGGGGTAGGTAGCGTTGTCAAATATACTTCCTCACTTTTACTTCTTTTATATTCTGAAACATTAAGTTTAAGTTCATACAATTCCATATAAATTGTTCAAATTCTTCTCTTCTTTTCAAAGATTTTTAAAAGTATCACAAGAAATTTTCGACCTTAACTTTATATTCGTCAGGTTAATTTAATATTATTCCAACTTCCTCAAGCCTCAAAAGCTATAGCAGTCAGGTTCGATCCTGACTCCCTTGAGCTATTGTCGTGCCCACTCCTAGCGCAAGCTTTGAGCTTATTCGGAGAGGCAATAGGAATATTAGTAATGCCATTTAAAAGCATTAAGAATATTCTTAAAAAAAAAAAGAAAAAAAATACTTACCTATTAATTTTCTATCAGTCTCATTACAAATATTTTGTGTATAATCTTCTTTTTTCCCATTCTCCGACCATTCAACTAAACTAGTTTCATTATCTGAGCATATTTCTATAACTGAAACAAAGAAATTTGCAATTATATATGTATAACGAGGATCATTTCGAGGTCGACAAATCAATTCAAAACCTACACTATATTAATATGTTAAGCTTTCTCGTCAGTATAATTTTTAAGTCATCGAAATTGGTCCATTTGTTGAGATTGCTGAGATTTTATAACACATTTTAGATAGCTGTGTGCTTACACCATTTAACAATTGCGTGTGATAAATATTTCACGTGTGACGTCACACGGATTGATCGTTTTAAGTCGCGCTGTGCCTATACACTACAAGTAGGTGATGTATTATTTATGTGGTGAATATAATTTAAAATAGTGACGTATAAATATTGTATTGTTGCTAAATTTACGAAAACTTCAGTAAAACACGATTCGATTGATCTGACTGGTCATTACTTCGTTAATTTTGGTCGTAGAGCAAAAATATTAGCACTGTATGTTATGAATTTCTTAGCTATATAAATCCGCATTCTCAAATAAATTCGTTGCGGATCCTCATTATAATATTATATCTGTATACAAAGTCGACAAATTCGGTTTTAATGATAGTAGTTTGGGAATAATAAACAATGTACTATTAAATATAAATTGCTTTGTAAACTCATTCTATATTTTTGTTTAAGCAGGCGTAATAAAAAAAGCTTAATATCATTTTGATGACTTTTAACAAAGGCCACATATAATAATTGTTATTATTCTCTTTTTCTATTATATATATTTTTATATATATATATATATATATATATTAGGAAAAGTGTATAAAAATTTTGGATATTTATTATATTAAGTAGGATTATTATTTCTCCTTCCTCCAAAATAACGAAGCATTGTCGTTGTACAGGTACTTCGAAGTTTGTTCCGGATGTTTTTTTCGTTTGTAATGTTGAGTAATGTGTTGTTATGTTTTTTTGCTGTGTAATTCAATCTTTCTTATCTATATTATTTTTTATGCACTAATCAAATTATAACGTCATTAAAGATTTTAGGTATTAATAGATAAGTACTTACAAAAATCTACAGGATTGTGGTATGGAGGGCATATGAGGTCAATTTTCTTTAGGTATGGTAGGAGTTGCGAAACAGATCCCATGTACGCGCATCTTCCAGCAACCACCGCGTACAGTCTATCCACCATATGCAGAAGCAGAGCGGACGGCTGGTGCATACTGATCACTACTGTCCTTCCTTGCCTTGCCAGTAGATGTAGGAGGTACATCAACTGCTTTGATATTGAACTATCGAGGCCACTGAAATACAGATTATATCAAATAATTATATTTCATTTATACCTTGTCTTTAATGTTTGTGTTGACAATCTACCGTGTATTTGATTAGAAAATTATAATAAATAAATTTTGAATATAATTTTAGGTCCTTATCACACTGGCGAATTGCGAACGTGCTGAAAGCCAAGTGAGTATGTAGCAACTTTGTCCCGAGTTCGTACGATCTGCGTTTTGGCCAGTCAGTGACAGAATGGATTCAGAAGAAATTTTTTGCCGGCTTGGCTTAAACAATATGGTCAAGTGCGTGTCATTATTATTATTTCATACGTATAAACTAGCTCAGTCCAAATTTTATCCAGAAAATAAATGATTTTTCAATATATATTTACGAGCGATAAACGTTCAAAACGTACAGGGACACATTTCAGTTTCGTTTTAATTTATTATTGAACGCGAGCTTACAAATGACTCGACAAACTCGCTCGCAAATAAATACGTCAGTGTGATAAGGGCCTTAGTCAATCTGTCACGGTTGTCAAAATCACGGTTGTTTGATTCATGTTTGATTTTAACAACATTAATTAATAATTACTATGTTGTATATATCAGAACAATTTTTAATTAATATTTTATGACAACGTATTATTAAACATTATTTTTTGTTTGTCGTGTATTGCTGCGTAATAGTAATAGCCAATCTGTAGATTTAATTATTAAAATTATAATGATTTAATGTTAAGTATAGTAATTGGCGTATAGTGACCATCCCCGAGGACCTTGTTAAATACTGATAAATTCACGAATATTATTCGTTTTGAACTATTTAACCAATAACTATTGAAGGAAATAGTCATTTTGTCCCCCTTAGGCCCTAAATTAATATTTTGCCCTCCCCGGGGTCAAATGCTGGTAATGCCCATGAGTACAGTATTGTAGTGTACACAAATTATTTTAATTTTTCCCGACGCTACGAATACTCCAAATATCAGTTAATTTAACACGAAAAAGAAATATTATTATATCAGAAGTGCTTCAAATTTTTGTCAAATTATTTTCAAAAATATCTACTACTGCCACCGCTATTTAGATTTAATGAAAATATCTACGTGTTTTTCGGCTGAAATACTTTAAATACACTAATACTCCACACATTGCCACTTTTTATTGTATTATTTATGGTAAAAATTAAACACGTTTTTTTATGAAAGCGAATCAACGACTAAAACTATTTATTTTATGAATAAAAGATTACATTCCATGGAGTTTAGTACTCCAAATTTTATTTAATATTGCCTTATGGTTGCCTAATGGGTTAGTGACTTTATAACAATCTTAGCAGACCATACTGATCGGTCAGAAGCAGTTGGGCCAAAGTTGGGTCGGATTTCGAAGTCGGCTCTTAACATCCTGCTTAAACTGGCCAAATTCTCTTGTACTTTTTGTGCTTCGTATATACGAATATTCAAGCTTAAGAACCTTTATTTTCTCGAACACAAAATTACATTAAAGGTTTACTTATATATAGTAAAACCATATTATCAACATTAATTTTTAATCTTTATCATAATGGCGAAATTGTAATCGACTTATTTATAAAATGCAATGACTGAATCAAATTACGCGATATACTTCATAAAATAATTGTAATAGCGATGATAAGTAATAAATATAATTTATACAATCTCAAGTCAACGTCTGATAAGATTGTCTGTTAGCCTTCACTACAAATAGTGATTTGGGAACCACAATGTGTAGATTATAGCGACTGCGAGTCAAATGTCGAATATTTGTTTGTTCAAATTTAATTAAATTTAACCATATAAAAGATATGCAATTTCTGCATTTATAAAATTTCTCCTAATAGGAGAGGTAGCAAGTCAATTACTACTCTCTCATGAAACTGCAATGTAAAATAGCCGTGTAGAGTTTGATGTATTGAGAGCACTAAACGTCTAAACAACCCTCTCAGTCTTATTATCTTTGGGGTCAGCAACACGTACATAATTATGTTACTTAATGTTGCAAGCATCCATGGACAACGGGGACCCGTTACCATCACTTTTGGGCTTTGCGTTAAGTGATCACATCGTGCATCGTAAGAAAACTTACTTTTTCTTGTGAGGTGTAAACCTATCCCACAAAAATTAATAATTCTTTTTATACTAGACCTCGTCCCAACTGTTTCATTTTTTTTTTCTTAATAATATTATTGTTACCTAGTTGGCTCGTCTAGAAACATAATCGGTGGGTCGTTGACTAGTTCTAGGCCAATCGCTAGCCGTTTCTTTTGACCTCCTGACAAATTGCCCGCTCTTGTATTTCTTGCTTTATTAACACCTAGAGAAGTTATAATTTCTTCAACCTGAAAAAGTATAAAAAAACAAAATAAATAGTGAAAAACTCACTGATCGATAAATGACCAGCTATACCAGTAACGTTGAGCGCAGGCAGGCTATGGATGGGAGAGTTTATAGTGATCTTTCAAGTGGGCGTTTACACCAACATATTTAGAAGATCTCAAAAAAAATCAATTCCAGCTGTTATCAGTTTGATAATAGTCCATAAACCAAGTAAAATGGCGATCTATAAAGGCGACCTGCCCAACTCTCACATAATGTTGCCCAATAAACTATATAAACTAGTAAGTATTTTTTGCTAATTGGTTTGAACAACTATTATGTTATTATATGGTGAAATTAAAAACTAGTCAAGTAAGTAATTATTGTTATTCTTAACTTGATTGACTTGATTATACACATTTTTATTAATTACGAATGATGCCTTTTTTCATTTGAAGGTTAAGTGCTCTTTTGATCCCTCTAAAATCATTTCATGTTCTTTTAAGATGTTGAATTGTTCCATCGTACTTAGTCACAAAAAAATCAACAATTAGAATGGTAAAATTTAATAAAGAATTATGGTCGCAACTTTGATCATTAGCACCGCCTTGACCTACAACGTCCTCTCCGCTTCTTAAATTTGTTTTAATTTTAAGATCTTAAGTAAATCGATAATGTTTCGAGTTTTACAATTATCATTATCAAAATATACATAGCTATTTCTGTAACAATTATTTTTTAATTCTCAGTTTAAAATTTCATTTGATGACGTGTAACACCTTTTCTCTCGCTATCCTGCAATCTTTGAGATTGATTTTGCAAAAGGGGACGGTAGTATATAGGAGACCGGGGAAGCATGCGCGTTTTGATATGGTATGTACTAGTAAAAACTGTCGTGGCACGTAAGGTCGTTAGTATTAAGATAGCACGCACAGCTGCTGAGTGCAATAATCTAGTCCTTCCTGGGTGCATGTAGTTATTATAATTCGGTTGCGTGGGTAACCTAATTCAGTCCAGACCTCTGACGCAAGAAGATACCAAATCTACATCACATAAGTTGCCAATTTTCTTTACCCTTAGTAAGTTAAATCTTAGTAGCTTTAAGAATTTATAGCCTGCCAGTCTGGCCTGACAGTCGACCCAGATATCACGGGAACGATTCAGTCACAAAAGACCTGAACGCCCTAGGAAGAGCCGATTGGCGTGAAGTGTCGGAGTCCAAGATCCTCTTTGGGGCACTGAGACAGTGCAGTGAGTGAGTGTAGGAGTTTATTTTATTTGTTAATTACCCGTCGTTGTTTCTGTTGTTGGCTAACATGATTTCCTAGTTTTAATTCGGCAGCTATTGCAAGGGATTCTTGAACGGTAAGCATGTCGTGAACCTTATCGTCTTGCAGGATGTAGCAGGAACGTCTTCGGAACATTTTCTCATTGCGTACTCTACCATTCACGCAAATTATACCGCTCGTCGGTTTACTGTAATTAAAGAATAATATTGTTATTTAATTATTCAATTGCTTGTTATAAAATGCTTATGCTACGTCATACAATTTATCAATAGCAATAACATACATTATTACAATACGGTTAGTAATGCAATAAATTTTTATTTAAATTATTATTCATTCGTAGTCATTAAAGTTGTCATATTTGATAATGAATGTTTGTGAAAATGATTTTGA
Organism: Hestina assimilis; assembly: GCA_023373885.1. Lineage (NCBI taxonomy): Eukaryota > Metazoa > Arthropoda > Insecta > Lepidoptera > Nymphalidae > Hestina > Hestina assimilis. The sequence goes on along the minus strand of CM041747.1, from coordinate 6,394,901 downwards.
AGCGGAAATAAGAAGATTTATAATATAGCATTAAAGATTTATAAAATAAATTAAAATTTTAAGTGTTTATAACAACTAACAGTTTCTCACAATTTAGCGAACTATAAGTCTTTGTGTGACTTGATATTCATTAAGCATTTGACTACATAGAATACAATTATTTTAATGTTAGTTTTTATTGTAGCACGAGTGTAATGACTTTATTAATGGCAAAGGACGCGCGGTGGGTCACCGTCTAAATTGACCGCAAAGTATAAGTTATCTTCCAAATTCTACACGGTCGTAATAGACGCGATGGATAGAAACCAGTGGAGACAGGTCATCCGCTCCAGATGCAACCTTGATACTGACCACGATTCTGGATATAAGGGATACGACGACCCAAGAGAGAGAATACATTATAATAGTAATTGCTATTTTTGAACAACTCGACTGTAAAATATCAGGGAAGTGCCCTTTTTCACACCTTTTTTTTATTATTTTCGCTGAGAAATGCATTTACGCACACCACTGCACGTACACTAGGCAGTGGTAGAGTGGCACTCAGCCGCCTGTTAGTCTAGCGGCAATACCCACTAAAGCTCAGCGGAACCCACATCGCCATAGTGGGACGTCATGGGGTCGCTTGCGCAAACAACCAGGACGAACCCTTTTCTCACACCATACCACCAGCACATAGAATCGAGTACTATATACCACAAATAACGACGTGAAGTAGCAGTATACTTAGTGTCGCGTTTCGTTTGCTAGAGGTTTATATTTCCTCTCTGTTTATTCTATACCTTTTCCTGTACCCTCTTCTCCTGTCTTTTGGATCTGCAATACGCTACAGATCAATTGTATTATAAAGATTCGTAAGCTACGGAAACCTCTTACCATCGTAGATTTAAAAAAACTTGTCCTAGTTGCGATAATTTTAATAACGATTTAACAAGAGTTGTTAAAGTTTAATAATAATTTAAATTAACTGTCTATTGTTGACTTTTTTTTCAAGTTCAAGGTCATTGGTAGAAAATTCGGTACTAAGCATACCTTTTTCACATGGTTGTGAAAGTAAGAGTAATTAAATAAATAGTAACATTTTGTAGCGAAACAATCTTATTTATTTTTTGTTTATTTATAATAGTCCGTAGTTTACCTTCGGATCAAAATCTATACTGTTAAGTTATATATGTTAAATGAATATATAAGAGTATATCTATATAATCTAATTATTCATTAATACTTATTATGGTACATTTTTAAAATTGCTTAAGGTTTTAAATTCAAATTAATTTTTCATAGTAAACCCAGTTTGAATAAAGTTTATATTTGAAATGTCCACATTTTTAGTAGCCCAAAAATAATTCCAATTTAAAATTAAAACAATTATGATTTTTTACTACATAATGATTTACACTTTGAAGTTAATTAGTATTTTTATAGTAGCGAATAATTTTCGTTTAAATTAACTTTAATTTCCATGTGAGGTTATTTTTATGATAAAATTGATGAATACAAGATTATTTATAAAAATGTACACACTGATAGATAAATTGAAAGGAAGCGGGTAAGGTCATTACAAATGAATACTTCCTTCATGATCTAAATACTTGTGAATAAAGAAACTACTGCGGCGGCATCAGATTGCATAAATAGGCAACGATCCAATCTATAGGTATTTCTTAGGTTTTTTTCCACACGATTGTGACAAACAATCGTACGATCCGCTTGATTATACGTGAAATTCATACGGCCAAGTCACACTATAGGAGGTTCCTTGTCATAAATGTACAGCCAAGTAAATCCAAAAATTGATTTCATCTGTAGCTAGTTTTGTTTTACTCAAAGTAAAGAACAGAAGCGCTAGAGAAACTTTTGATGAAAAAACAAACTCGAACGAAATACGAATTTAAAAAGTAATGACGAATCATTTTTAAGCTGATTTACGTAGTCTAATTATATCTAAAAAAAACTAGTGTCCTGCCATCAAGACAAATAGGGAATAAAGTTTGTCATTAAATAATTTTTTTGTTTCTTACAAGCTCTCCGTGAGATTGCCTCGGGTATTATAGTTACCGAAGCCGATGGACGCTTGTGCAGTGGTGCTGCCAACCCAAAGCATACGAAAAAGCAGTGGAAAATGAAAGAAAACTAACCACTCTTTTTCGTACTTCCTTTACTCCCCATATTGATCAAATACGACGATTATTATACTCAATAAGTTCCTGACATATGTACATAAAATAAACTGATGTATTGTCTATGACCTTCCTCTAAGGAAGACATGATATTTTTTTAATTTGTCATTCCTTTCCTTATCTCTGTGCAAATAAACAAACAAGGCGATTAGCTCCGCCTTATAAAACGTACATTAAAGTTATTCTATGTTATGCGTATTCAATCTCTGTGATATCAGTCAAAAACTGAGCTCTTGCTAAGATTTTAAAAAAGTATTTTGCTACAGTTACTTCGGCAAGATTTAATTATTAAGTAGATTGTCCATAGGCCAGTTCCGCTATGACGCCCTTGGTTTTTACGTTTATTTAAATTACGTTTTCTGTACAAAATATTACGACAGTAAAACAAGATCGGGATCATTCAAAATTGATTTATTTTGAATTTTAGTCGTCAATAACGTTTAAGTGCCTCTACTAATAAAACCAACTCTATATGGGATACGGAGCATTATTAAAATCTTTATCTAATTATGATTTGATTGTGATGATAAGACAAGTTATTTCGTAAACATATAAATTGTCTTTTGAATGAACGTATTTTTAACCCACTGAATGATAACCGAAGGATGATTTGATCTAGATCTCCGAGGATGTAGAGCAGAACTCCTTAAATTATAAGGCCATTCATTAATAACGTCACATAAATTTCATTATTTTTTTAACTTCCCTGCTTGTCACATTTGACGTGACGTCACATAATTTTTGCATCTAAAAATTAAAACAACAGTTGTGAAATTAGTTCAACTTAATATTTTTAATTCAAAAAGTTCCAAATTCGTCTTTTGATAGTTTGATATAGATGCTCACATAATGTCACACTTTGTTCCTCCCTCCCCTTTGTGTGTCACATATTTTTTATGGATGACACCTTTTTTATGTGAGAGGGGCAGGCAGGAGGCTCATCTGATGTTAAGCGATCACCGCTGCCCATGAACATCTGCAACACCAGAAGGCATGCAGGCGCGTTGCTGACCTTTAAGGAAAGAATACGCTCTTCTCTTGAAGGTTCCTAAGTCGTATCGGTTCGGAAAGACCGCCGGCGGAAGTTGATTCCACAGAGTGGTTGTGCGAGGAAGTAAATGTCTTTTAAATCGCGCTGTTGTGGATTTCCAGACATCGAGGTGGTATGGATGGAATTTAGAGTTTTGTCGCGATGTCCGATGGTGACGTTTTACCGGTTTTTGACGGTGGGATCAATCCAAACAATTCCTCAGAACACTCGCCTAGATATATGCGATAGAAGATCCGACATCCCTACGCAATGCCAAAGGATCAAGCCGATCGGAAAGAGCTTGATCATCGACAATTCAAGCCGCTCTACGTTGGATGCGGTCAATTGGAAGTTGCTGGTACTGGGGTGCTCCCGCCCAGAGGTGGGAGCAGTACTCCACGTGCGGTCGAAAATTTCACCTATTTCCACGAAAGCAGTGTCCGTAATCCATATTGTTTTTGTTACCTTAGGTTTCATCGGGTGACGATGGATAGTGAGATTTTTTTTAATGTAATACTTTGTCCTTAATTCAGTACTTTGAACCATTAAGTTTGATTTGCATAGTAGACATTGCTATTAAAATTTCAAGTTTTGAATTCCGTAAATAATAAATAATGAATAAGGACACATTTAAATAAATGATGTTAATAGTGTTAATGATCGCTGTTGGAATCGCAATATACTTTCTAAGAGGCGAATTTATGAACACTTCTTTCTTTTAATTGGACCAACTTTAAATAATTATTAAATTAAGAACTATTGCACACTTTTGAAACAACACTAGATGATTTCAACTGCCAAAACGTCGGTATACAAACATAATATATTTGTTACAGTGATCGCTAGTAACTTTATTTTCTTAAGGAGTTTTGTGTATCAGTGAAAATGAAATAGTTTTTTAAATTTACTAAAAACAACAGTTACAAACAGGATTAACCCTAAAGCGCTATATCACTACATAGTATAAAACAAAGTCGCTTTCTCTGTCCCTATATATGTTTAAATCTTTAAAACTACGGAACGGATTTTGATGCGTTTTTTTAATAGATAGAGTGATTGAAGAGGAAGGTTTATATGTATAATAACATCCATTAAATAGTGGACGAAAAAAAATGTTTTGAGGTTTCTAATGTGATGTCATAAATAATTACACTTAACGCGTGCGGGCCACGAGCAGTAATGAATAAATCAAAACTACTGGATCGATTTTAATCATTTTTTCAGTGAATGACATAGGCTATATATTTTATACCCGTGCGAAACCAGAGCGGGCCACTAGTGTTTAATATATCTAAATCTATATAAGATTATTTATGGCATATGGTATACGTTTCAACAATTACAGTTAGTTACAATTAAATATATCAAGATCCGAATTACTCTTGGTATAGTACACAACATTTAAAAAGCATTAGACCTGAATTATATTTATCAGTACCGAACAGCATGTGACGATCTCAACATTATACTTTATTTAAATCTCTAAAACAATGTATTTTCTATAATATGAACCTATTTATGGACGGTCACCCATCCATTTACTGACCGCACCCAAAGTTGCTTAACCTAAAAATCGTTTGCCGATCACGTGACTATGTGCAACGTAATACTAAGTATGGACATACCCCAAAAATAATATTTTTACAAAATCAAAAATTTATAAAATTTTGTATGAAAATTTCCATAGAAATAGGAAAATGTATGGAAATTCACGGATTCAGGTGCCGAATGTCATTGCAGCTGTTTCACATATATAAGGGGTGTGGTGTCGGCGAAGGTGTCTCCGAGCGTATGCTTAGTGAGTGCCCGTCAGACGTCTCTACCCCCGCATATATGTGGACGGCTTACCAAGGCGATGCGTTCGGGCGGCTATGCTGCTAGAATGCTAGTTAAGGTTTCCGATCTTCGTATATGGTTTTTATACATATTATTAATGGTGATTGGTGATGCATGGCAAAGAATATATATAAAGTATATATTAAATATATATACAATAATTATTAAATAATGACGGTATGGTGGTCCGTCTATGATTACTGGCAAAGAGATCTAATATGAATAATATGATCTATACATGTTACAGGCAAATTTATATCGTTGAAATATATTGAATATAATTTATTATTATAAATTAAATATTTAATGACGGTTTGTGGGTCCGTCAATTATGAATGTATATATATATGTTTGATACATATTAAGAAACGAAGTTTACTCCGTTTCTTTAATATTGTGAATATAATAGCGAAAGTAATGCTTCGGCGCAAATATTGTTTATGTTTCAGAATCTAATGGATTATTTGAAACCTAAGAAGAAGCGAATTCAATGAAGATTTAAAAATATGCGTTGGGAAGAATTAATGCGTCATAACTAATAAATAATTATATTTCAGCTGTATACGTGTATAATGTTTTGGCGAGTTGTAGTTGACCCGATACTTGAGTTTGAAGCTCTGATGTGACCTGAGTCATGTTTATAGTGTCCTTAAGCGAGGCCCGAGGATTTTTAATCTTAGTTGACCCGATGCTTAAGTATGAGGCTCCGATATGATTTTGGTCATGTCTATAGTGTCCTCGAGTGAGGTCCTTTGGCTTTGCTGATGTGATGTTGACATGGGGTTGACTCTGTGGTGCGATTTATATCGATGCAGTAGTTTCCTCAGGTCCATTGCTGAAGCGGCCCCAGTGATACAGATTAGAATTGCTGCGGTGGTGCGACTTAGGTCGATGCCGTGATGTAGTTCGGTTTGTTGCTGAGGCGCTGGAATATTATACATCGTTTGTAGCAAAATGACTCGTCTTCTTATTAGAGACGCCCCCTTAGCTTAGCAATAGGGATTTTTATAATTGACATTGTAGCATGTCATACTATTAGGGCAACTGGTTGCTTCTCACTTCGAGATAGCTAACTAGTATTAGACAGTGTGGCCTGCTTAACTCTTATCATGCGTTTTTATCACGTCTTAAATAATGAACTGGATTCGGATGTATGTTTGAGTATTGAGCCAAAGGGTACCTTGCGTGAGCAAGTGCTATGCTTTTAATGATGCAAAACTATAATAAGAAAACGACATAAATCAAAGAATATTAGTTGTAAGACAATGCGATTACGAATACGATATAAGCCCACGAATATTAATTATAAGACAATGCGATTATTTAAATACCAATTAGGTAGGGTTAGGTAGGACTTAGTTTTAAGGAATTGCGGTTGTGATATTATAAAGAATTGAATATTATCAATACTATATGACCCATATATAGTGATAAAAGTAATATACTTATAAATATAATTATTAATGAATTTGCCTACACTACGGTGAGGTTGTTATAAATACTATATTACACATATATAGTGATAAAAGAAATATACGCTATAAATAGCATTATTGATGAAAATACCTTAACAAAGGTGAAGTTTATGATAAATATAAACTCTATATTAACCACATATAGTGGTATGACAAATATACGTTATAAATGATATTATTTATTATTATTGATGAATTTTACTTCACTAAGGTGAGGTTGTCGATTATAGCATTGTGCTTACGGAATGCCGCCTGGCGGTTTAATGTTCGAATACATATCTGAACCAGGGATTTATTCCTTATATTTAATGACGAGGGCTTGTCCGTCAATTATTATGGCGTTTAGCCTTCTCATACAAAAATGAAAATGAAATATTATGTGACTTCGGTCTTGATTGATACCATTACAAACAATCAGGGCTTGATCCCTTTCTATGCTATGAAAATAACAATAATATAAAAGAATAAATCTTGCGTCCCGATAACGAAATCACTATAAATATAAATTACCAGGACTTTGTCCTTTTACGTTATAACAATCAAATTGTGTGTCGCAGGCGCACTATAAATAGCCTATCCCTTACCCGGGAGGGCTCGTAGCTATGGTTGGAGCCCACAGTCGGTGGCGTGTGTGGCCAACGATCTCCCCTCTTCTTTATATTTTTACTATAGAGTTTAAGTATATAAGAATTGGAGGAGCGGACTACTTTCAGCTACTCGTAAGAGGTGTTGAAAGTATAGGGATATATTTATTATCTCACCATTTTGCCTTTATTGGCTTATATAAATATTTTTATTAAGATAATCATATTACACTAATATAATTAAACTATATAATGAATAAGATATTATTGTTTTCCATTGTCGAATTGAACCTGTTGCCTCTGATGCTCTAAAAGAACACGGTTATTACGATCACAACGTAACAAGGGTCTTGGCCGCTAGACGATACACGTGCCAATTTCGTAGTTTTATGATATTTATTTACGTGCATTTTAATTAGTATTTATTTAAATATATGTTATTTCTATATTATATTTATAAAGTAAGGTAGGTTTAGTCACAAGCATTTAGCTGGATGGTTTTGGAAACACTTATGAGCATTGTCCGTTCTTACACGTACGGCTGCTTAAGCATCCGTAAGCACGTAAAAGCATGCTTCAGCATCCGTAAGCCTGCGTACGTATGCTTCAGTAACTTTGACGGCTGTTTAGTAGCGTAAATTGTTATACCGGGTTTTACGCTTATAAGCATTTAAAACAGAAATATGCAAAATCTATCTAAAAATCTGAAAATTGCTATTTTCTTTAGAGAGAATGCAGATATTTGTTGAAAGTCTAAAACTTAGCGAATCCAAAATTAAACCTCTAAGTGAGAAGAATTGGCGACACCGACTCAGGGGTTAATTTTTATGTAATATTTTTATTGGGAGTTTATATTTCGTTCTGGATCAAAAGACCATGAGAGTAAACTTTATTGAAAATTGAAAAACATCAAAATAATACATAGCATACATAAAAAACAAAAAATAGGAAAACATTGATATTATACGCTAATGAAAACATTATACGGTAACCTTAAAACCGTCTACCCATATTATATCATTAGTATATCATTAAGTAATTTGATAATTATTATTAAAATTAATTATTTCCCGAATAAAAGATAATTTTGTATTAAAGACGATATGGCGAATCAGATTAGGTGTATAATTTGAATATTTAAGATTTGTTATATTATATGGACTTTAGACTCAAGTGGAATGTATAATTAAATATTTTGTACCAATTATAATTATATTATGCCCCTTTATTGAAGTGGAATTGTAATAATGTCTTATTTAATTACTGGCTTCTGTAATAACTATTAATAATAACCTCTGAACAACCAACAAACTTTGAATGTAAAAGTTATTTATATCGAATCAAGAGTACAAAATAAAGTTCAAGCTTCTAGCTCTAACTTTTCATCCCCCTTTCAAACCTTTTTTCGCATTGAAAAGTAGCCTATGTACTTTCTATAGGCTATAGACTAACTGTGTACCACATTTAATTTAAATCGGTTCAGTAGTTTTGGCGTGAAAGCGGCAGACAGAGAGACAAAATACTTTCGCCATAAAAAAAAATTAGCAAATGTAGGGGTAAAGCACTACCGAAAAACCAACCTTTAAATCTTATTTGTAATTATGATATAAATGAAATAATGAAAAAAAAAAACAAGACAACTTAAGTTATCACACGGCGAATGTTTGAAGGCTGTCCAAACACAATGTAAATTATAATTTTTTGTAAGTAACTGATTTTGATGATTTTTTCTTGGTTTGAGTGAATTTTTAATTTTAAGAGTTCTTTCCGTAATGTTGCTAAATATATATATATGTTTATATTTTGGATCTCGGTAATAGCTTCAACGATTTTCTTTAAATTTAGTGCGCATGTGGTTTCGGAGGCGATAAATCGATCTATCTATGATGATCATCCGTGTTTTCAGGCAACGAAAATCCTGGTTTTAGTCCAAATGTCTCTAGCCCGATTATTTTTCTACGGCTTTTTTTTATACAATTTAAACACAATTTACCAAAAAAAAATACAGAGCAAATTGGTCATCCAGGTACGTCTATAAAATTTGCAACCAGTTGTGTATTTAATGTGAATTTAATTTGATTTGAAATGTGAAATTTAATCAATATAATATAATAAGGGCAACATTACTCAGCATGGCAAGATATAGTTAACAACAAATAACGTTTATTTAGGACGACGTGGCGCAGCGGTAGCAAACCTGCCGTAAGCGCCACGGATGAGATGTTTGTATTGACCATACAGGCATGTTTTTCGTTCTGGGTGTGTTTGTGTTTGCCATTATGTTTGTTTCCGGACCCCCGACACAGCATATAACTATCCTAATGGGAGTCGTTGAGTGTGTAGTGTTTATTTACTTATCAAATGATACCCATAAATGCTCAGAAAAAGTAACTGCAATGTGGATGGACCATACGATGGAAACCATTGTGACCTTTTTAAAAGTAAAATAATATCCATTGTATAACTACAAATGAATCACTTCATGAAGCTTTACTGTATGGATTGTTGATATATTAATTTACGAAACTTGAAAATATAAACAACACTTTTATATTGATATGAAACTTTTAAAACATTATCTTTAAGCGTTATATTGCACTTTGAGTGCCTTTTGTTTATTTTACCGGTAGATTAAAATGTGCAGCGAGCCGTGTACTGATTATATTACTTTAAGTTGTATGTAATATTTTAAAATATAATTTATAGTTACTTTTATATTTACATTCAGTCTTATAACGTGAATATCAACAGTGGGTCATATCATATCTATCTAATATTAATAATTAGGGAAGAGAAAACTTCAGACCCCTTCTTTGCTTCATATTTCGCGTTTTTTGGAGAAGAAATTCAGAATGTTAAAATTTTTGTACAATTATGTGTAGAGTAATTTATAAAAACCGTAGTTAGTAAGTTTTTTTTATTTAATCGTAAGTTGAAATAGGTAGTTTTTTTAGAGATCTCTAATGTAATGCAGTCAACAATAAAATGCTGTGCCAACATAATAATATGAAGATCCAAATGCAGTGTCAAGAGAAACCATTATAGAGCACTAGTATTTATTATATTAGAGGGGGCAAAAGGCGATTCCCACCGTCACGCGAATCGAAGCCTTCGCATTATGGAGCATTAACCGCAGCAGAAAACCAGTTTGATAAGTCTAAGAAAAATGAATATACAATTTGATTACACTAATTTAGTCGCTATCTCCGAAGTTTGCCTCAGTTATTGGACCGTTGCGAAAGTAGTATTCAATAAAATTATCATCAAAATATCTTGCCAAATGCCAAAGACGTCTATATATAGATAAATAAAAACACCACCTGAATAAGAATTAGATTGAAGATATTGATTTAGAAATTAAATTAACAAAATCCACTATAAAAATAATTAGCAGTAATGTGCGTTGTGGACCACGCACAGTCGAAACTAAAGGGTTCCACAGTTTGATGATGAAGGATCTTAAGGACTTTAAAAATAATAACAAATCAAAATCGACCGCACAATAAGTTGGTAAATTCATACTAATTATTAAAAGTAATAAGAACAACAAAGTTATGGAAACAACTTATATATATTTAAAATTTGTAGACTTATTTTTTTTTCAAACCAAAGGTTGAAAGTTCGTTTACTGTTCTACAACCTCAAATTTTTCTAGAATTTTAAATCCCATAGTTCAAAAGTTAGAGGGGGGACATATTTTTTATCGACTTGAGGAGTGTACATCTCAACAACTATTGGCTTAATGTAAAAGTCAAAACTTCTTATCATTTCGAAAGACCTATCCAAAGATGTATCAAACGTTGCTATACGTTGAAATTTTTTTTTTCAACTCTCAGTTATATGTGAGGACTGATACCCTTAGTTTTTATAAATTTTAAGATTTCATTACAAAATCGTGGTGCGGTTCATAGAATACACCTATTTACTAAATTTCGTAAAGATAGAGCCAACAGTCTCTGAGTAAATTGACTGTAACATACGGACGGACAGACGGACATGCCGAAACTATAAGGGTTCCGTTTTTGCCATTTTGCTACGGAACCCTAAAAAAACCAGACAAATAAGAGTTCAATGTTTTCCGGTAAACCAGTTTAAGTGAAAAAGTATCTCAGGCCTCTTTTATTTCGTCTTTTCATTACTATATTAAAAATACATAAAAGCCTTCAACATTTTTTGAAAATCACACAAATCTCTTCGCTCTGTCTTAAATAGATGGGTTATAGTAATTATCATACCATATTTGCAAATGTAAATTATTAAAAATTGGCACACAGGCTTACTAGTTGTAGGTCTTTCATTGCAAGTTTTTTTATGCTACAAGTTGGCAAACAAGCATACAGCCCTGATGGCAAGCAGTGCTACAGCCTATGAGCGCTTGCACATTGCATTAGTAGGTGCATTTCACTCGTTGTCAACCTCGAGATATTGGTTCTTAAATCTCGTATGCCCAGTAATTTCACTAGCCTAGAATGCCCTTCAAACCGGAACATAGTAATGCCCAAGCACAGAAGATTTGACACTGCGATGGTACCTACCTAGCCAGCCTCTTGCAACAAAAGACCACCACCGCAGTGTCAGCTATTCTACCGTAATGCAGTAGTAGTAGTACTGGGCAAAGGAGATTTAAGATCCATATCTCGACGTTGGCAAAGCGTGAGTGACAGCTACAAATGTATGCGCTCATAGGATACTACAACCGCTTACCATCAGGTGAGTTGTTTGCTCGCTTGCCAACTTAGTCACATAAAAAACATAGACATTTTATTATCTGGATTAGCAAATATGATATTTTTTATCGCGTAAAATTTTAGGTTTCTGTGGGATTATCAAAAATTATGTATTAGTTTATATATAAGGTATAATTAATAAGATTAAAGATCTATAATTGACAGTCTTAAATTAATCAATGAAGAATGAAGCTATGGAACAACACTATCTCAATAAATGCCAAGGACGTTTAACAAATTAAAATCGAATTAAATAGTTTGATATACATTGTTATCATGCAGATAGTCTTATACATTGATAATAATTTTATTGAATATAACAAAATATTTTATATAGCATATTTGTTGCTAAGTCAAGTGAGATTATCACTTTTCTTATCTTTAATGAAAAAAATCTGTACGCTTTGTACAAATGAATTGATTTTTCGCTTTAATTTTTTTATTAAACTTTAATAACTACATGCGCTTACTTTTTTAAATACATTTAAGAACTGGTTAAATATTATAGTATTATAAAAGGATAAAATAACTTACTAATGATAAGTAAAATATATGTACTATATTAAACACAAAAAAATGTATAAACAATACCGAAATCAAAGCAAAATACACAATTTTGTTTGCTTAAGTTACATATCCTTCTTTCTATTAGTTTTTTCATTATTATTATTATTATATTGTATTATTTTTTATTAGAAACGCAATAATTGAATAATTTTCATGAGGCTACCCTAAATGAAATGGTATGAAAGTGTACCCTTTTAAAAGAAGAGAATTTTATATAATTTTTTGTTTAATGTTATGAAGTTAAAAATAAACACGAGCGAATTGAGATCCTTACGTAACCCACTCCACAAAAACGCGCTCTGGTTGGAGTTGGATAAAATTAGTGGTCGATTGATTGATTGAACTAACATTGTAACTAAGTAAGTACAGTTTGTTAAGGAGAAGGAAAAATATGAATCAACCCTGCTCCATTGCGGATTGGCGAATAAAAACTTAATAAAAAAAGAAAATCGGCTCATAAGGCATATTAAACTACCTAATTGTATCACCACCCGTGAAATATTTACTAGTTTTGAGTGATTCTGGTGGCTATTTGTTGTCATCATCATCATTCCACTTCAATGGTGTTTTGCCAGAGCCAATCCATAAACTATTAAAAAAAATACCAAATGGCAATAGAAATAAATAAATAAACTACACACTCAAGGGACTCCATTAGGATACTGATATCCTGTGTTGGAGGTCCGGAAAAATTTCACAATCACAAGGAAAAACACAACCAGACCGGAAAACATGCCTGGTATGGAGCCGCACCCTGTGGTGCTTAAGTCAGGTCGCTAGCGCTGCGCCACAACCTAGAATCTCACCAATTCTCCAGAATCCATCAGATCTGAACCACCATTACAGACAAAAAATGAATAATCTAAATCGGTCCAGCCATCATCAACACATAGAAAAAAATAATATACAGGTGTATTGAGAACCTCTTTCTTTTTGAAGTTGTTTAAAAAGACAATGCCACTGGAAGCCACTGTATATTTGTCGCGATAAAAATCTTTTTATGTGACCTTGTCGTAATATCATCAATTATACAATACATTGTATTAACGATACAGCGAATATTGTTACTGCAACAGCTGTTGTGATAACACTAATCTTCGCGGAATATTAATATTGTTGCTAAATAATATATTTCTTTGATAAAGTTTTAGACTAACTTTGGCATAAAGAAACATTTCTTTTTATTAAACATAACCAAATGAAATTATATGTATGTATAGTAATTTACCGATTTGTTCCATAGAATATTAGCAATGCTTTTTAAATCATTAATAATATTCCTTTTTCACGACCAACTAAGCATATACCTTGTGGTTCGGATCGAAGTGGTTTGGATCGACCTTTTAACTCTCGCGTTACCAGTGTCGAACCATCGACCGTTGGGCTGTTGGCGCTTTCAATTATATCATTTCATCGTAGAAGAGCCTTTATATTTCCAGTATAAATGGGCCCGGCAAGACCGGGGAAGTACTAACTCCCATAGAATATGGTCATAAAATCACAGTGTCTGTACTATTGCGATCCGTTGTCTGTCATCTTCTTTGCTCGGGCCGTAAATAAGGTTGTAATCTTACATGTACATCAAGTCTCTATAGGCTACAGTGACCGCTTGCCCTTAGGCAGGCCTTCGTAATGTAGATCGAAGGGCAGGCCGTAGTACAAGGGGTTAGGCGTCGCAAGGATTAACATATGAATCTACGGAAAGGAACCGGCAAGAAACTATTGTTGTTTCATCAAATAAAAATATATACATTTGTATGGTAACATGTATAACCACTTTTAATCCATACACTATCGATAAGTATTGTTCCTGTTGAAAATTGATTTTTATTTCAATTAGTTGTATTTTCACTTTGAAGTATTGAAGCATTGTCCAAGCTAATATGGGCCGGCTCGATCGGGGAAGTACTACCTTCTCACAATATCAGTAGATACTGCTGATGTTGCTATTTGTGGGATGAGTGAAAGCCCCGGCGGCGCAAACCCCAGTCCCTATTTCCATTTCTTTTTCCCTTCTCATTCATTCCCTCCTATCATTTGGACGCAAATAAGCAATACCATGTCAACCCACACAAATGTCATTTCGAGAAAAACGCGTTTGAAAATTTTGAACTACTCGCTTTATATGATTTTTTTTAATATATTGGTCAAGATTTTGGCAATTTCAGATTTATGTAAGTTATTTTACTTATTTTCACAAAAATAAGTATACAAACTTCATATTTCGGATATAATATAACCCAAAACGTTTAACATAATACATAAATTGCATGGTTAAAAAATGGCTTTTTAGAAGTTTTAAAGCTTAAAACCCTACAAATATTAAAGAAAAATGTTCTTCAGGCATTTACCAACACTTCTGCATATATAACTCAGTTTTTAAATTTTGTGGGTTGACATGGTATTGCTTATTTGCGTCCATTTTATAGTTCAAGTATTATAAGCGTTCTTAGGCTGCGGTGACTGCTTCGTCTTCTTCGCTTACCATCAGGCGGACCAGCTTGTGTGCCAACCGTCATGAAATAAAATAAAATTCTAGTTAGTATATTATGAACGTAAGTATACTGACGGATATGCAACTCGCAAATTATGCTAATGATTTGATAACAACACTTCCCTGAGTGTATTGTAAAATGACCTATTGTAGAGTTAACGCCCTTGTTTAGTGATTAAGTTTCCGGTAGAACAAAGCAGTTTATGCAGAATTAGCGAATATTCAATATAGAAACCCTTTATTATTTTGAAAGGAAATTTTAGGCGGATATTATGAATATGATTTAAATGTTTATATTTTATATACTATTTTTAAAAAAGTAGCAAAAACCTTATTAAAACCTTGAAAGTAATTAAGATCATACGATTATTGCAATTTATTAAAATAACTTGCGTTTTAAATGTAGTACCACGACTTTACCGAAACTACTTTTTTCAACACTTTAATGGTTATATTGCGCTACATTTCGAATGTTTAATTGTGCTAATATTTTCGTATATAATTTATATTTCTTCGCAATTACTTGTTTACATTTCCTTCGTCAAAAAACAGCTAAAAGTTATAAATTATTTTCTGTTCTTTTCTCATATATTGAGCTGTCAAAGTACCTCAATAATACTACTACCTCTCTCACTAACTACCTCAATAATAGGCATAGACTTTTTATCTGCCCCGGGGGCAAATGACTCTACTCTAACTGATGGTAAGTGGAAGTAGAGTCCAAGCGCGTAGTTGAATAAGGTTGCTGAATGCACATTGTACAAGCAACCTAGACCTGCCTTACCCGCAAGATGCCACTTCAACTTAATATACTATGGACCGGTCCTTCCATAGAGATAAAATGTTATTGGTGCCCCTTTCTAAATTCAACACCACCAGCTTTCAATGCTGATACCTATAGATGCATAAGTATACGTTTCAGATGATGTTTTAGCCGTGAGTCGGCCTCGAAAGGAGATTCGTAACGAAGAATTAACTTTGAGTCCCGAGGTATCCTTTTCACGGCCGGGTCTAAGTACTTTTTTTAAGGTCTAAGGTATTTTTGTTTAGAAGGTGACTTCAACAATATTCTTCGCTGTAATTCAAGAAAGTCTGACCAGCTGCTTGATTTTTATCAGCCATTTTCTTAACGATAGTTTTTAAGATTTTATATTTTAAATTGCTGTGCTATTCTTATAACAAACATAAAATTTACTTACGTGTATCCCGCTAAGATGTCCATTAGAGAGCTCTTACCCGCCCCTGACTGTCCAATGATAACACTCAGCTCACCCGCGCTGAACTGCCCACTGACTTCATTAAGAATTGTCTTGCTACCTATAAAAAAAATACTGTTAAAATATTGCAAAACAATTAAAATACTAATCTATTCTTGTGGCGGAAATACAAGCAGTCACCAATGCTTGTGATTAATAAAACCAGCACCATCAATGTGCTTTGTTACTTAAGGTATGAAATATGGGTGGGAAGTGCAGTGAATAAATTGACTAGACTGAGGAACTAGAACTGGGCGATGAAGGCAAATTTCCATCCATTCTGTCCCTTCCTTTTTCCCCTCCTCCCATCTAGGCCTATTAAAAGAGTCGGTTGGTGGTAGGTGTCAACGTATGGTGATGACGTATGTTCTTATATTGCTTGTATGCGTATCTGCTACACGTGAAAGGAGGCTTCGGTGACCGCTGACTTTAAAGACGTCCTTATTATTATGTAACGAGGTTAGACTTATAAGTCTTATATTAATATATAAATATCAAACTTTTATAACTATACCGGGCATCGACATATTGTGACGATCTCAACATTACACTTTATTTAAATCACTAAAACAATATATTTTCTAAAATATGAAACTATTTTTGGACGGTCACCCATCCAATTACTGACCGCGCCCAAAGTTGCTTAACCTAAAAGTCGTTTGCCGACCACGTGACTATGTGCAACGTAATACTAAGTATGGACATACCCCGAAAATAATATTTTTACAAAATCAAAAATTTATAAAATTTTGTATGAAAATTTCCATAGAAAAAGGAAAATGTATGGAAATTCACGGAGTCAGGTGCCGAATGTCATTGCAGCTGTTTCACATATATAAGGGGTGTGGTGTCGGCGAAGGTGTCTCCGAGCGTATGCTTAGTGAGTGCCCGTCTGACGTCTCTACCCCCGCGTATATGTGGACGGTTTACCAAGGCGGTGCGTTCGGGCGGCTATGCTGCTAGAATGCTAGTTAAGGTTTCCGATCTTCGTATATGGTTTTTATACATATTATTAATGGTGATTGGTGATGCATGGCAAAGAATATATATAAAGTATATATTAAATATATATACAATAATTAATAAATAATGACGGTATGGTGGTCCGTCTATGATTACTAACGAAGAGATCTAATATGAATAATATGATCTATACATGTTAAAGGCAAATTTATATCATTGAAATATTTTTAATATAATTTATTATTATAAATTAAATATTTAATGACGGTTTGTGGGTCCGTCAATTATGAATGTATATATGTTTGATATATATTAATTATTCTGTAATATTATGTGATATTTTAATTGTGAATATAATAGTGAAAGTAATGCTTCGGCGCAAATATTGTTTATGTTTCAGAATCTAATGGATTATTTGAAACCTAAGAAGAAGCGAATTCAATGAAGATTTAAAAGTATGCGTTGGGAAGAATTTAAGCGTCATAACTAATAAATAATTATATTTCAGCTGTATACGTGTATAATGTTTTGGCGAGTTGTAGTTGACCCGA
This sequence comes from Hestina assimilis, assembly GCA_023373885.1. NCBI lineage: Eukaryota > Metazoa > Arthropoda > Insecta > Lepidoptera > Nymphalidae > Hestina > Hestina assimilis. The sequence goes on along the minus strand of CM041747.1, from coordinate 6,377,238 downwards.
TACTTGAGTTTGAGGCTCTGATGTGACCTGAGTCATGTCTATAGTGTCCTTAAGCGAGGCCCGAGGATTTTTAATCTTAGTTGACCCGATGCTTAAGTATGAGGCTCCGATATGATTTTGGTCATGTCTATAGTGTCCTCGAGTGAGGGCCTTTGACTTTGCTGATGTGATGTTGACATGGGGTTGACTCTGTGCGATTTATATCGATGCAGTAGTTTCCTCAGGTCCATTGCTGAAGCGGCCCCAGTGATACAGATTAGAATTGCTGCGGTGGTGCGACTTAGGTCTATGCCGTGATGTAGTTCGGTTTGTTGCTGAGGCGCTGGAATGTTATATATCGTTTGTAGCAAAATGACTCGTCTTCTTATTAGAGACGCCCCCTTAGCTTAGCAATAGGGATTTTTATAATTGACATTGTAGCATGTCATACTATTAGGGCAACTGGTTGCTTCTCACTTCGAGATAGCTAACTAGTGTTAGACAGTGTGGCCTGCTTAACTTTTATCATGCGTGTTTATCACGTCCTAAATAATGAACTGGATTCGGATATATGTTTGAGGATTGAGCCAAAGGGTACCTTGCGTGAGCAAGTGCTATGGTTTTAATGATGCAAAACTATAATAAGAAAAACGTCATAAATCAAAGAATATTAGTTGTAAGACAATGCGATTACGAATACGATATAAGCCCACGAATATTAATTATAAGACAATGCGATTATTTAAATAACAAATAGGTAGGGTTAGGTAGGACTTAGTTTTAAGGAATTGCGGTTGTGATATTATAAAGAATTGAATATTATCAATACTATATGACCCATATATAGTGATAAAAGAAATATACTTATAAATATAATTATTAATGAATTTGCCTACACTACGGTGAGGTTATTATAAATACTATATTACACATATATAGTGATAAAAGAATTATACGCTATAAATAGCATTATTGATGAAAATACCTTAACAAAGGTGAAGTTTATGATAAATATAAACTCTATATTAACCACATATAGTGGTATGACAAATATACGTTATAAATGATATTATTTATTATTATTGATGAATTTTACTTCACTAAGGTGAGGTTGACGATTATAGCATTGTGCTTACGGAATGCCGCCTGGCGGTTTAATGTTCGAATACATATCTGAACCAGGGATTTATTCCCTTATATATAATGACCAGGGCTTGTCCCTCATGTATTATGGCGTTTAGCCTTCTCATACAAAAATGAATATAAAATATTATGTGACTTCGGTCTTAATTGGTACTATTATAAAATATCAGGGTTTGATCCCTTTCTATGCTTGAAAATAAGAACAATATGAAATAAATAAAGATTAGACTGATGTCTTAATAACGAAATTATTATAAATATAATTAATCAAATTGTGTGTCGCAGGCGCACTATAAATAGCCTATCCCTTACCCGGGAGGGCTCGTATCTATGGTTGGAGCCCACAGTCGGTGGCGTGTGCGGGGCCATCGATCTCCCCTCTTCTTTATATTTTTACTATAGAGTTTAAGTATATAAGAATTGGAGGAGCGGACTGCTTTCAGCTACTCGTAAGAGGTGTTGAAAGTATAGGGATATATTTATTACCTCACCATTTTGTCTTTATTGGCTTATATAAATATTTTTATTAAGATAATCATATTACACTAATATAATTAAACTATATAATAAATAAGATATTATTGTTTTCCATTGTCGAATTGAACCTGTTGCCTCTGATGCTCTAAAAGAACACGGGTTATTACGATCACAACGTAACAAGGGTCTTGACCGCTAGACGATACACGTGCCAATTTCGTAGTTTTATGCTATTTATTTAAGTGCATTTAATTATTATTTATTTAAATAGATCTTATTTTTATCTTTAATTCTAAAAGCAAGGTGGGGATAGTTACAATATGTAAATATATGACGCAGTGGTCTCTAGTGAATTAAGTGGCATGAATTCCATATAGGCAATGAGACAGTACTTACCTCACAAAAAATCTATTACGTCTTTCTTACCGAGGTATTATATAGTAAGAAAAGAATTTAATTTTCAATGTACAGAACAGCTATGTAATTGTTTTTTGAGGAAAAACTTTTCTTGCCATTTATTCTTTACAGTTGAATTAGCAATAACTTTTAGATTTTTAGAAGCATAGAAATTTAGAATTTTGTCTTCAATTTAGTAAAAAGTAATATTTTAATGTCTTTTAGAGAAACAAAGATTTCTAAAAACTGAATTTTCGCGATCTTGCAATTCTAATGTAAAATTTATATAAGTCACCGACATATAAAGTTCAGTAAGAGTTCAGACAGTAAAATTGTGACTACTGTTGCCACTTTCGCATGAAATTCCATAAAAGCATGCATTTTGTAAACATACGTGTTTAAAGCTATCAATAAGACTATGCTACAATTTCAACAAAGCTTTATTTTAACAAATTTATTTATTGCTTGAAAAATATATACTTTCTTCTCTCCTGTGATAATTATTTTATAAAGAAATTCGCAAAGGTACTTGAAGACTTAAACATGTTTGGTAACTTTCAAAGTGGTAAAACCCAATTTAATTACGCAATAATAAAGCTTTAGCGAGTAATAAACGTAGTCTATAATAATATTAAATTTTTTTTTTTAATTAAAATTTAGTATTTACGAAAGTTCATCTTTCCATCTTGTTTCTGGTCTTCCTCTGGATCTACGACCAGCGATGGAAAGTTGTAGCGCCAAATTTCCAGCCTAGTCAGTAGGCTTCCCTTTCAAACGGCCATACCATCGCAGCTTACTCTGCGGGATCTTATCGGGAATTTCACGTACGCTTGGGCTTCCTCGCACGTCCCTAGGGCCGTGGACGCGCAGGTAGGGAACCTGATCCCGAGCCCGGAGATCCCGGAGCCTCTCTTTTTCACTGATGTCGGCCATAGAAAAGGTTTTAGTGGGTCCCCATGACTGACCACCTGTCATGAAACCCCACATAACCCGATTCTCCTCCCTAGGAGGCCAGGTATCTGTGAGCAAACTTCCTCCCCGATAACAAAAAAAAGGGGCTTCCTTGCACGTACTTATAACGGATCTTAACGAGCCTAGTGTCGCCTCACATCCAACAATCTCAACATCTTTGATATAACTATATAACTTGCATAGCATTTGCGTTTTTTTGGGTTACTGCTCAGGCTTCATTGCCGTACATGAGGAATAATAATGACGTTATACGTTAAACCCTTGAGCTTTACAGGTATTCTACAATTACATGTGATACCAGTCGTAGTATTAAATGATAATAAAAGTCTTTTATCTCACTAAAAAGCTGCCTAATTCGTGTTGTATTTTGTTTATGAATATTTTTTTGTTAATGAATAAAATAACGGTATTGTTTTAGGTCTTTAACTAATAATATAATTGGATAGTTATTATTAATATGATGAAGATGGATTTTCGCTCACATATTTCCTGTTATTAAGGATATTTTTATCATAAAAGCGACACGACGTGTTTTTCAGTTGTGTAATTTTAAATTAATGATTACGTCACTAAAATTAATGCATTAAGCATTATGCAGCTCTTTTAACCTTAAAAGCCTTAAAAGCGTTTGGTATTTAAGTAATTACTGCAGATTTTATTTTGATGCTTAAAATCAATGTTTGGGTTCGTGTATACAAATGTAATTTTAGATTACACGAAAAAATATATACTTATTTTATTTTTTGTACTTATTGTAGTAGCGGCAACATAAATACTTATTCTGGGACGATTCCGTTCCTATTACAGGCTTACTATTAACTCTCACTGCGATTAAAATGACGACCTAAACTGAACATCGCTATTGCGTACCATGATATACATATACATTTATACGTCATGCTCATATAATGATGACATACGGACGGATGGACAGCGGAGGGCTAGTAATAGCTTTGTTGGTTCCTTGGTTAAGGAACCCTGAAAAAGATTCTGCAGCAGTTTATTGTTGTCTACTTATCACGTTCCTTGTCACTACATATCACATCAAATTTCAGCAGTTTATTAAGCTACTGCATAGCTTTTATCGCGGGCTTTGACCGAATCAAGAAATTCCGTAACGAAAATAAAACCTAACACTCCCCACAAGAAAGATAGCAAGTACCTCAATGAATGTATTGGAAAATGGTCTTTAAATAATACGATATAAAGATTAATGTTCAATTTTCAAAAAATAATAAATAACCTTTATACATAATCCTTATATATGCAAAGGATTTTCGTCTTTAATTCAAATAGAATTAAGGCGGTTATTCTATAAAGAAAAAGTTCCATATAAACTGTATCTATTGATGTACTTACGTTCCAAATTCAAATATTTTTGATTAGTTATGAAGTTTCTTACTTTATTTCAATGAAATTTTGAATTATAGACGAAATTGTATCTTATCGACTTGAAATTAATGTTCGATTTCATCTGTATTTTAACGTTTTAAAAATAGCCAAGATTTTATGTATTGCATGAGTTGATAAAAAAATGCTATGCAATAATTTTACCCCGGCATTCCCTCGAGTGCCACAGGTTTTTGTTTATTTATAGTTAGTCATAGATCAGGGTATTCATCACACATTGGAACCTATAAAGTGGCGCACAGTGCGGTTCCAAAGAAATTTCTTTCCGCGAACACTGCGGATGTGGAATGAGCTCCCTGCTGAAGTTTTCCCAATATGATACAGTATGGGGTTCTTCAAGGGAAAGTTGAAAAAGTATTTAAGGGGCCGGCAACACACATGCAATACCTCTGGGGTTACAGGCGTTCAAAGACGTGACCGCTTACCAGCAGGCGGGCCGTACGCTTGTTTACCACAATCAACAATTTTTTAGCGTAAATATCGTTAAAAAAAAATTGTTTTTTCATGTAAAATTTCAAAATTATTACAGATACAAATACTGTGGTGGTAACAAAGCACTTAAAGTACAAAGTACGTTTTGTTTTTATTGTATACAGATTGCGTACTCGTACTTGATTAAGGTTGTCCTTATTCATGTCATGATTATATTATTGATATTTATTGATTTTATTAGAAAATTATTGCTAGAGTTACCAAGAAAAAACTTAAAGGATTCTAAGGATATTTAATTTTTAGTGTAAGAAAATTGTTATAAAAATGCATAGATAAAAAAATGTTGATTAATTTAAATAGAAATATATAACTGATATTGAGATACAAGATTTATACGTCCAAGGCTTATTTTTAATTGATCTGTTTGTGAAATATGAATAACAAATATTTAAATGACAAAAAAATCACAGGTCAATAACATTGATATAGAAAAAATAAGAAGTATTTATTTATAATGCAAGAAATAGGCATACATAATTTAAATTTTAAATCGTTTATTTAGCTATATTTTTATTTATCGATTAACTTGACGACTGACGACCCTAGTCGGTACATTTGCACCGAGTGCGCTCGTTACACACATTACCAAGTTTATTACAAGTATTACAACAATGAATTTATTTCTATAATAGTTAATGATTATTTATGAGTAATCTATACCAATACTATGAAGCTAAAGAGTTTGTTTGTTTGGATGAACGCGGCAATCTCTGGATCTACTAGTAGGATATGAAAAATTCTTTTTGCATTTGATAATACATTTCTTGAGCAAGTATATGGGCTATAACATCACGATACGATACATAGAAGCCAAGCAATAAGAAAGAAAGCGCGGGCGGGCGATGAGATACGGTGAGTTGGTGGAACGGTAACACAGTTAAGAAATAATAAAGCCTAAGAATTGCCTGTTTGATCAACTAAATAATAACTATATAGGCCACGCGAGCGAAGCCGCGGGCAGCGCTAGTGGTGATATAAATATTAGTTATTTATTTTGAATTGAAAACCTCCAAATATAATAGTATTAAATTAATTTATGACTTGTTTTATTATATCGTAATTTTTTGCCCGAGTTTAAGAGTAATATATTTTTAAATATTTTGTTGCACTAAAGCATGATTGATAATAATTGTTATTTACTCAGCAATAGTGTAAGACATTAATAAAAACAATTTGTTTGAATTGGTTGCATGTAATTGGCTATTATACTTTGTAGTCTTTATTTCCACCTCTTCTTCGTTTACATCATTAAAACATCAATCAAACCCGCGACCTTTAGCGCTTAAAGTAGGTTCACTACCGCTGCATTATAAAGTATTTGAAATCCAAAGTTTTGTTTTGGATTTGATTTTTAATTGATTTGATTTTAATTTTTAATTTTTAGTATAACAACATTAACAGACTTATTTAATTCTTAAGCATTCTCACAAATATTTTGAATGTTAAAATATTGTTAAGGATTAATTTCAATATTGTTAATTAATTAAATTTATGATTGACATTAAGATTCAAGATTGACATTAAGATACAATTTATACGACCAAGGCCTATTTTTTATTGATCAAGATTTTTATTATTATGAGAAATACGCAAAACAAATATTTAAATAAAAACCACAGGTCAATAACATTGGTTATATCCTGTGTCGGGGTTCCGGAAACATACACAATGACAAGAACAAATACACTCAGACCGGAAAACATGCCTGTATGATCAATACAAACATATGCCGAGCGGGAATCGAACCAATAGATTGAAATAGATATATTTAATTTAAATTTTAAACATAAATAGTTTATGTATATTTTACTTAATCGATTAACTTGCCGAGTGACGACCCTAGTCGGTACATTCGCACCGAATGCACTCGCTACACACAAATTACAATATCTATCTGAACAGCTGTTTTACGTCTATATACTTCTACGATAATATGAGTCACGGCGATATAAATGTTATTGTTTTTTTATTTATTTGAAATCAAAAGACGGCAAATTTTTATAATCATTAAGTTAATTGAGTTTTATTTTTTAAGTTATTTTTGTTTTTGTGATTAATAGTGTAATATATTTTTAAAATGTTTTGATGAAAATTGTTTGTGATGTTCCAGTTACCGAAATATATACAATACACAAAATTAATACTTTATGGCAGCGTTGGTTACATTCTCTTCAATTCAATTCATTCAAATATGCATGGGCGTAGCGAGGTAAGAGCAAGGGAGGGCAGCCGCTCCCCCTAGACCTTGCTAACTATTAAGAAATATACATATATATAAATATGTTGATAAAATGGGTTTGTCCTATCAGAAAAACCTTACACATAATATTCTTAATGACCTGTATAACTCAATATTAAACCAATATGGCAATGAAATTGAAAATCATTCCTTAACACTTAAGTATATCTTTCCATTAAATATGTAGATATAAACACAAAATCTGGTTTAACTAGTTATAATACAGAATTTACATATGGAATATATATATATTATATTTATATTTATATATTATAATTTAGTAACATGACTAGTTCAAATTGAATTAAAAACATTTTGTAAGATGGCATCCTCTTATTTTTCGCCGACCATAAAACGGAGGATGTTGTTAATATACTAGTTTTTTAAGGTTACGTACCTAAAAGAGTGCCAACCCATTACTAGCTACCTATTACTATTAGGGTTCCACCCTATATTACTAAGCCTCCGCTGTCCGTCTGCCTGTCTGTCCGTCTGTCAGGGAGCTGTATTTTACGGACCATAATAGATAGTCCGTGTAAAATTCCGAATGTGTATTTTTTTGCTCCTATCACATCAATTACTAAAAATACAATTTAAAGAAACGAATTCTCTGTACAATAAACCTTATATTTTTGACGTTTTTAGGGAACTAAAGTCTAAAGGTATCTTCGATATAATTGTAGTCTGCAGCATTTTTACCTTTTTACATTCATACAGGCATGGGTGCATGGTGACAGTAGAAGTATTATCATTTTGATAATGTCTTAAAAGGAAACCCAGGCTTTTTTTAACAACAGAATATATTTTCTGGCATGTAATGAATAAAGTGTACGAGGTATAAATCATGTTAAAAGTAGCAGTTACATACATATGAAGCTAATACAAGTGTATTAAAAATGCTTACGTTAAATAACAGAATAATAAAAACGCATAATAAACTAGAAAAATACTAATATTGTTAGTGCTTTGTGCAATAACACGAATTAAAAGCTTAGTTTAATTTATCTTTGTTGTTATGAGTCTATACCGTATTTAATGTCTTTTGTAATTTTTCTCAATTTAATTATAGTAAATTAAGCCGGAGCCAATTGGCAAAAATGGAACTTAACTATGATGAACTACCGGCGTCGGGATGTGACAACCCCATCGCCCGCTGTAGGGATAACCTCTGTCACAGCAGAGATTATTCCACCAGTGCAATCAGTCACACTGGTGGTAGGTCTTTTGTTGCAAGAGGCCGGCCAGGTAGGTACCACCGCAGTGTCAAATATTCTGCCGCCAAATAGTAGTGCTTAGGCATTACTGTGTTCCGGTTTGAAAGGCGCTGTACGCTAGTGAAATTACTGGGCAGGGGAGATGTAAGAACCAATATCTCGAGGTTGGCAACGCGTGAGTGGCACCTTCTAATGGTGCTGCAAGCGCTCATAGGCTACGGCAACCACTTACCATCAGGTGGGTCGTATGCTTGTTTGCCAACTTTGAAGTCCATTCGTCTGCAGATTTTATTTACCAAAACATAATTTACAAGAGTTTCGCAATATTTGATAGTATAATTAAAAAAAGTAAGTAAAGGACCTATTTATGCAACTGAAAAATATTTTCAAATGTGATATATATATTTTATTTTAGTCAATAGTTGGAGAAATATGGACGTTTGGTTATATAACTCCACTTGACAGGTTTTTTAGAGTTTCGTAAGGACAACCCTCTTAATTAATAACAAATCCTATGATATATGAGGTACTTACTCATAAAGTAATAAAAACAGTCAAAACAAATTAAAAAAGAAAAAACAAGAAACATGTTTTTTCCATGTTTTCGTTATTCTTTGCAATTTTAATTTAATTATGAATTAAATTACATAGAAGCATGAATCGCTGTGTGATTATATTTCTAAAATTAAACTACACTAAATATAGACCGGTTTTAGTCATTTTTGTAAGAAATTTTACAATTTATTAACTTAACAATTAAAAATATTAACTTATTATATAAAATCATGACTGTGTCGAATGCGCACATCGCAATTCTTACTGAATGGCTTTAATGAAAAGATTTTTGTGACGACTTTTCGTTTAAAGTGCAATTTGTATTCACTTTAACCTTATTTTGGATGGAAAGATTAAAATTAACTTACCTATAAAATATTAAGAAAATTACATTCTCCTTGGACTTCGTCTGCGGTAACATTAGAATTGGCTCCAGAGAGAAATGAATCTTTTATAAGAATATAACGTCCCATAAGACAGTTACAGGATCTGTAACCCTTGCGTTAAAAGAGTTGACTCTTGTACTGTTTATCTATTGAGGCTTATGTTTGTATTGACCATACAGGTATGTGTTCCTGTCTGGGTGTGTTTGTCCTTGTCTTTGAGTATGTTTCCGGACCCCCGACACAGGATATCATTATCCTAAAGGCGCCGTTGTGTGTATAGCGTTTATTTATTTATTTATTATTTATTATACATGTTAATCTTGAGATAAAGATTACAATGGATTTTCTTTTTTTCTCTACTGCCGCCAAAAAATATTTTTATTTTCCAACGAAAAGCAAACTTATTAATTGGTTTTTATATTGCTTTTTGTACATAGCCTGAATGAGTTGATGTTTATTTTTATCACGTCGGTGGCAAACAAGCAAACGTTAATATAGTTCCACAATATAAAGTTTTTAAAGGATTTTCCTTATTGATGATATACTTATAGAAATAGAGTAATATACTCGTATGTAGGGATGTAGTTGTAAAAATTCCTCCCAGCACAAATGCACCAGCTTGACCACACATAAAATAGGTGAACAGTAACAGTACTTAAATTATTATAATTATCGTGAGACATTATTAGCTTAATGTAAAAATATAAACGGCTAACACTCACGTTTAATCGGTGGAAGTACCGACTAGTTTCGGACTCATCGGAGGTCCTTCATCAGCGTGAGTGGGTTAAAAACCAACCGTCTCTGACTGACTGACGTCTCTCGTACTTACACCGATTAAACGTGAGTGTTAGCCGTTTATATTTTTACATTAAGTAACAGTACTGTTGCGTTTCGCGCGACGAGCGACAGTGCCATAGGACCAATCTCCCACCCCCTCTGTTCCATTCCTTTCTTCCCTTCTGATTATTTACCTCTTATATCTTATCGCATGATACTTAAAGTATTGCAAGCGTTGTAATGTTGGAATGACTGTTTACCATCAGAGATGTAATGATGCTACAATTTTGTTGGATACTGACGTGCAGTGTGTGACGATCTCAACATTACATTTTATTGAAATCTATAAAACAATGTATTTTCTATAATACGAACCTATTTATGGACGGTCACCCATCCATTTACTGACCGCACCCAAAGTTGCTTAACCTAAAAGTCGTTTGCCGACCACGTGACTATGTGCAACGTAATACTAAGTATGGACATACCCCGAAAATAATATTTTTACAAAATCAAAAATTTATAAAATTTTGTATGAAAATTTCCATAGAAAAAGGAAAATGTATGGAAATTCACGGAGTCAGGTGCCGAATGTCATTGCAGCTGTTTCACATATATAAGGGGTGTGGTGTCGGCGAAGGTGTCTCCGAGCGTATGCTTGGTGAGTGCCCGTCTGACGTCTCTACCCCCGCGTATATGTGGACGGTTTACCAAGGCGGTGCGTTCGGGCGGCCATGCTGCTAGAATGCTAGTTAAGGTTTCCGATCTTCGTATATGGTTTTTATACATATTATTAATGGTGATTGGTGATGCATGGCAAAGAATATATATAAAGTATATATTAAATATATATACATTAATTAATAAATAATGACGGTATGGTGGTCCGTCTATGATTACTGGCAAAGAGATCTAATATGAATAATATGATCTATACATGTTAAAGGCAAATTTATATCATTGAAATATATTGAATATAATTTATTATTATAAATTAAATATTTAATGACGGTTTGTGGGTCCGTCAATTATGAATGTATATATGTTTGATATATATTAAGAAACGAAGTTTACTCCGTTTCTTTAATATTATGTGATATTGTAATAGCGAAAGTAATGCTTCGGCGCAAATATTGTTTATGTTTCAGAATCTAGTGGATTATTTGAAACCTAAGAAGAAGCGAATTCAATGAAGATTTAAAAGTATGCGTTGGGAAGAATTTATGCGTCATAACTAATAAATAATTATATTTCAGCTGTATACGTGTACAATGTTTTGGCGAGTTGTAGTTGACCCGATACTTGAGTTTGAGGCTCTGATGTGACCTGAGTCATGTCTATAGTGTCCTTAAGCGAGGCCCGAGGATTTTTAATCTTAGTTGACCCGATGCTTAAGTATGAGGCTCCGATATGATTTTGGTCATGTCTATAGTGTCCTCGAGTGAGGTCCTTCGACTTTGCTGATGTGATGTTGACATGGGGTTGACTCTGTGGTGCGATTTATATCGATGCAGTAGTTTCCTCAGGTCCATTGCTGAAGCGGCCCCAGTGATACAGATTAGAATTGCTGCGGTGGTGCGACTTAGGTCGATGCCGTGATGTAGTTCGGTTTGTTGCTGAGGCGCTGGAATGTTATATATCGTTTGTAGCAAAATGACTCGTCTTCTTATTAGAGACGCCCCTTAGCTTAGCAATAGGGATTTTTATAATTGACATTGTAGCATGTCATACTATTAGGGCAACTGGTTGCTTCTCACTTCGAGATAGCTAACTAGTATTAGACAGTGTGGCCTGCTTAACTCTTATCATGCGTATTTATCACGTCTTAAATAATGAACTGGATTCGGATGTATATTTGAGTATTGAGCTAAAGGGTACCTTGCGTGAGCAAGTGCTATGGTTTTAATGATACAAAGCTATAATAAGAAAACGACATAAATCAAAGAATATTAGTTGTAAGACAATGCGATTACGAATACGATATAAGCCCACGAATATTCATTATAAGACAATGCGATTATTTAAATACCAATTAGGTAGGGTTAGGTAGGACTTAGTTTTAAGGAATTGCGGTTGTGATATTATAAAGAATTGAATATTATCAATACTATATGACCCATATATAGTGATAAAAGAAATATACTTATAAATATAATTATTAATGAATTTGCCTACACTACGGTGAGGTTATTATAAATACTATATTACACATATATAGTGATAAAAGAAATATACGCTATAAATAGCATTATTGATGAAAATACCTTAACAAAGGTGAAGTTTATGATAAATATAAACTCTATATTAACCACATATAGTGGTATGACAAATATACGTTATAAATGATATTATTTATTATTATTGATGAATTTTACTTCACTAAGGTGAGATTGACGATTATAGCATTGTGCTTACGGAATGCCGCCTGGCGGTTTAATGTTCGAATACATATCTGAACCAGGGATTTATTCCCTTATATATAATGACCAGGGCTTGTCCCTCAATTATTATGGCGTTTAGCCTTCTCATACAAAAATGAATGTGAAATATTATGTGACTTCGGTCTTAATCGATACTATTATAAAATATCAGGGCTTGATGCCTTTCTATGCTATGAAAATAATAACAATATAAAAGAATATATCTTGCGTCCCGATAACGAAATCACTATAAATATAAATTACCAGGACTATGTCCTTTTACGTTATTTAATCAAATTGTGTGTCGCAGGCGCACTATAAATAGCCTATCCCTTACCCGGGAGGGCTCGTATATATGGTTGGAGCCCACAGTCGATGGCGTGTGCGGGGCCATGGACCTTCTCCCGTCCTTTATAGTTTTCCCAGAAAGGGTTAAGTATATAAGGATTGGAGGAGCGGACTACTTTCAGCTACTCGTAAGAGGTGTTGAAAGTATAGGGATATATTTATTATCTCACCATTTTGCCTTTACTGGCTTATACAAATATTTTTATTTTGATAATCATATTACACTAATATAATTAAACTATATAATATATAAGATATTATTGTTTTCCATTGTCGAATTGAACCTGTTGCCTCTGATGCTCTAAAAGAACACGGGTTATTGCGATCACAACGTAACAAGGGTCTTGACCGCTGGACGATACACGTGCCAATTTCGTAGTTTTATGCTATTTATTTTCGTGCAATTTAATTAGTATTTATTTAAATATATTTTATTTCTATCTTTAATTCTAAAAGGCAAGGTAGGTTTAGTCACAATTGTATGAGGCAGAACATTTAGTGCAAAGATTGGCTACATCAGTCACCTGAGAGTTCATCGCCGATGTAGCTCTCCAAGTGAAATAAAACAGTTGCTAAGGCCGAATACGGTCGTATGATGATGATGCTTACCATCAGGCGGTCCGTATGCTTGTTTGCCCAATGAAACCCCATAACAAAAGATGCTCACAAAATAGTGTAAAAAAAAATAAAAGAAGTAATAAATAAATAAATATTGATCATAAATAAACATCTACACCACACTTACTATAAAAAGCATACACATAAACGTACACACAAACACACACATACATAAACACACACAAACGCATACACACGTAAACACAAGGTTTGGATTAGCTTTTATTAACTAGTAATATGAGATAACTTACTTTGTAATACTTTAAATTAATTTAATGGGAAGGAACTGACTTCTGACACACGGCTGACACCAGTTCAGGAGTCAGGGCTACTTTTAATATTTGTATGTATTGGAGAAAATAAAGTATTATTATTATTATTATTATAGTGTAAGTATATAATTATATTATGTCTTGTGTTTTTAATAGTTATACTGTATGAAAACAGTAGTAGTATGCGTTAGATAATATATTTTGTGACAATTGTGTTGAGTCCAAAGTTTTTAATAGTGAGTCATCCATCAGTAATTTCCTACGTTTTATGCCTAAAATCTGATAATTCATAATTTTAAACAAGTTTTTCGGTGATGGCAGTTGATGAAAAATTTATTTAAATCCTTATCAACTAATAATAATGGAACAGTCATTATACTTTGAAAACATGATAAAAATATTCTTAACTTTGAAAACAATAAATTAATATATGCAAAATTGTATCTTATTGAAATAACAAATTTTGTATATTTGTTGCAAAATCATATTATTAGTTAATTATCATCAACTTATAATAATTAAATTTTATAAGATTGATCAAAATTTTGAATAAAAACTGTTATATTTATGAAAAAAGATAATAATTCCCTATATTATTATAATTAATAAGGTTGTTTGTATGAGTCGTTAAACATGAACATCATTATATAATTGGGCTTAGGCGTTGAAGATTTTTTTTGTGGGCGATTTTATGATTGAATGGTAAAAACTTGTGTGTTTAAAACTGTGTTAGTCACGCATCGTATTAAATAACGTATGAAATGTTTGATTGCTATACACCTTTTGAATTACGGGTTTATTTTAAATTTTATTTTCAATACTTCTGGGCGATTTATCCTTGTGTAAACTAATTTAATTAATTTAACATTCAATTAAAACCACTTCTCTTTATCGGTTATTATAACTAACAGCTCATGATGTCACAACTTAGTCTATCTTTATGAGGAATAGCAGAAGCATCACCATGGGTTGTCAGCTCAGAGGTTAAAGAAGGGGATAATGATTGTAGGGTTTGGCCTAACCTAACCGAATTGGGGCACTCTCACCGTACTCGCCGGAATAAGCTCGTGTGCGTGAAATGAATAAAGGAGTTTGCGCTTAAAAACCGCCAGTCTAAGACCGATCTTGCTCTCATACTAAATGAAAGGCGTTACAAATATTCTACGTCAATATTTATGCAAGTATATATCCTTAGTAATAGGAAAATTCTTCCGATTACCGATTGAGACGCGGCGGCGGAATGGCCTTGTGTTCCAATAGAAAACTTCCAAGGAGTGTTTTCATGAACCATAAAACAAAATAGAATTAAACCCAGTAATTTATAATTTTTGAATATTAAGAATTAATCGTAGGAAACTAACTAATGGTGTAGATAAATTAAACAATAACACAGTTATTAATCATAGACTACGTTACGAAGTTTTAGATTAGTTAATTACTCGCTAAGTAGGTGATAAGATTATTTTTGTATTTGTTTTTGGTAACTTTAGATGTTTTCCCAATGTTTATGACGACGTTGTGGCGCAGCGGTAGCGAAACTGCTTTAAACGCTACAGGTCGCGGTTTCGGTTCCCGCTCGGAGCATAATATGTTTGTATAGACAATTCTAGCATATTTTCCGGTCTCGGTGTATTTGTCCTTTTCCTTGTTCTTGTATGTGTTTCTGGACTCCCGACACAGTATATCACTATACTAATGGGGGCCGTTGAGTGTGTAGCGTTTATGAAATAAACTATAAATAAATAATTAAATAAACGCTGCACACTCAACGGCCCCATTAGGATAGTTATATCATGTATCGGGGTCTGGAAGCACAGACAATGACAAACACAACCAGGCCAGAACACAAATGCCTGTATGGTTAATTCTAGAATTTGCTTGCTGATTTTGACTTTTATTAAGTCAGTAGTTGTTGAGATATTAGCTCCTAGAGTCATAGAAATTGTGTCCATCTCGTCCTCTAACTTTTGAACCTTTTGGGATTTAAAATTCTGGAAAAATTTGAGTAGGACATCAAATAAAATTTCAACCACATTTGGTTTGAAAGAGATAGGTCTACAAATTTAAGAGATATATAAGTTTTTCCCATAACTTTGTTTTTCATATAACTTTTAATAATGAAGATGAGGAAGGTAGAAGCGCGGGCTATAGCAGCTGAGAGCATGCGAAAGTATGCCCAATTATGCGAAAGCATTGTTGGCATATGATGCGTATAAGGATTTTCAAAACCATCCAGCTAAATGAGAATTGATGCTGATAAATGTAATTCGTGCCTATAGGATTATATAAGTTAATATAACTGCTATAATCATAGCAAAATTACATGACATGTCATTTATCTTTGTTATTTTCATGAATTGTTAATATAATGTAATATAAATCCTTATTAAAGTTAATTATTTTATGTATAAAAATAGGTCGTTGTAGCTGGATAGTTACATAAATCTACCTATATTACAGAAGCAAAGCTCAGCCATCTCTAATAGATAATAAATGAGACGATAAATTTTAAATATGAACATTATTATCATACACAATGTATTTTAATTACATTTTTTATTTCTTCTTTTATTATCCTATAAACGTACTAAGCTAAGTTTATTACTTGAGGAAAAAAAATTGGCTAATTATGATTATTTTTTGTGGACTTCAAACCTAAGAATGTTGTAAATTTGTCTGAATTTTTGTTTATATTTTACGCGGCATTTTCGCCTTTTGAGAATCGATGGTCAGATTAAGGACTCCGGTGATAAGGAACGAAACTCTTCAAAGTGCAAGAGCCATAACAGCGATAGCTGTATCTAAGCGGCCTTAAATGATAGTCATAAATAATAAAAACTAATATCTTAACGTACAATTGGATAACCAATAAAGTAGATATTAATTGTTAGTTAGTTATTGTTTAGTTGTAGTGTATAATGGTTTTTTGCACTAGACTTTAGTGTATAAATTTTTTAATGAAAAATTAATTGGTATTTTGTAAAAACACTTCTAAAAGATGTATATTCTTCAATCCTAGTGGTGGTGTTCTGCTGGTGGGAGATCTTTAATGCCGGTCTGGTAAGCTACCAGCTACGTTGGTGAAAAACTTTTCAAGTGACTGTTCATCAGCCAGCGTGTTATCGGTTGGATTTTGAATCATTCTCCTTTATACCTCCCTCCCCTTTGCATACAAGAATTACGCGTGCAGGTCCCCGATGGTACCGACTAACTGTGGCATCAATTCCTTCGCGGACAAAAAAGTTTGCTAATTCTTTTCTTTGTCGTTCTTCTAAAAAGTTGAGCTCGTTGCCAGCACACGTGTTCCTCCTTTCTATAATCTGGGCTCCTTCAAACGAGGCATGAAGAGGCTTCTTCCGGGTAGGCAGGGCGAAGGTGGCTAACACGTTTGCCTTCCGCAAATGTATTAGCCACTTTCACGTTTGGTCTTTACTGCCACTTACCATCATGTGGAGTAGAGTCATCTGCCCTACTTTTCAAATTAAAAAATAATACTACTAAGTTCTTGCCAATACATAATATAAAGTCACAGATGCTGGTTTAGTTAATAAATATATTTAATATTTTATCATGTTTCTAGTTACAAAAGTTATTTGAGTAATTGTGTTAAACCATATTATCCCACGTTTATAATTCTTAACATAGAATGTACAATGTAATTTAGTTCTTAATTTTAGTTGTATATGTAGCTATAGTTTTTAAAAATGCATTAGTATACTAATTTATCGTACCTACTCGTACGAGTACTAATTAGGTAGTGTGTATTATTCATATTTTAGAAAATTCGTAAATTATACGTAAGCATATCAAGCCTTTAGTTATTATGGCTGTGTACACCTATAATTAAGGAAACACAAACATTTATTTTATAAGATTTTTAAAGTATTATGACTTGTAAAAGTGTATATTACACTGTGATTTTTGTTGTTTAACTTTTTTTTTTTTTTTTTTTTCTATTTCTAATTATTAATTGTAAAAATGATGACCCGTGGTTATAAGGTACGTCAGACTGAGGAACAACTTCAGCTGGCGTTACAGGAATTAAAAAGGTCTAAAGAACAGTGTGAAATATTGCTCAAAGAAAGGGATGAAAATGAAAAGGAAACATTAGAAATTATAGATAAAAATACTCAGTTAAAAAAAGAATTGTCTCGTTTACACAATCTGTATACAGATACATTAAAAGAAAATGAAAATTTGCAAAATATTGTAAATGGTTTTGATCAGTGCAGAGATGAGTATGAGGGTGCCCTCAGTCTCACCGCTGAACTGAATGTTAAGCTAAAAGAAGCTCAAGATCAAATATTATGTTTGAAATCGGAAATTTTAGATAATAAGGCCTCTCAAGGACAAAATTTATTTAGAGAATTGGTTGGGAAGACTTCTAAGATTTCAACGTGCACCACCTATAAAAATGACATTACTACTGTAGACCTGACTGGTGATGACTCCGTTGTTTCCCACCCAATCCTTAGCAAAAACAAATTTAAAAAATACATAAAAATTAAAAATGTAATTAAAAAAACACAACATTTATTAAAATACAAAAATATTTCAAAAATGAATGTTCAGCTCTGTAAACAAAAGTACGCACTCAAATCTAAAGTTGACCTGTACTCAAAGGAGATCAATAATATCAGGTCCAGTTATGAGGCTGATGTGAAGGCTCTCCAAACTGAGATCTCTTCTTTACATATGTCGTTGGATTATATAAATAAACAATATAAAATTGCTCAGAATGAAATATCTGAGCATGTCTTGGCACTGGATAAACTGATTAATTTGAGTAATTATAATGTGGAACGCGTTGAGTCTCTTAATAAATATGAGTGTAATTGTCAACACTCCTCATCAGGTTATACGGAGCCAAGGTCTAACACAACACATTCGTCTCTGCCATTGGAGAATCACATCAGTCCTATAACCTTAGAAAATAATAGTACTCCCAAAATTCTTGACAGTTATATTAATATTTATAGTGATGAGATGGGAAAAAGTCTGGGTGTACTATTAAGTGACATGTGTCAGGGGCAGTCAGTTACAAACTATTGTATGCCGGGTGCATCTTATATTCAAATTATGGAAAAAATTATAAGAGGAACTCACTGTCCTAACACAACAATAGTACTGTTAATTGGGAGAAGGGGAAATGTGAACAAAAAACACATGAGACAATATTTTGATTTATTATATAATATAACCAATATTAAAAAAGTTATAATGTTCACATTTCCTTACATTAAGAATATGCCGCAGGAAAATCAAAAAATATATACTTTAAATAAATATTTACATACTATCTCATATAGTAATTATTTGACATTAAATAATACTAATTATGATAAATTTCATTTAATTGAGATCAATAATATAATAAATTATAAATCTTATATATTGACTTATGATAGGTACAGCCTATCTAATTATTATATGAGACAGATAGCTTATTCGCTATCATATTATTTATTTTACAACTCAGCCAAGTATTTGGCTAATAAGACCGCTGCTTCTATTGAGCAGTGTAATCATTTGACATATAAACATTTGGAATCTGTTCCAAATAATTTAAATTAAATTTTAAGACAATAGAGGCAGCCTCTTGCAATATTAGACGCAACCCATTTTTTCAGAATAGCAATAAGAATTATAAAAATAATATTCATTTATTTCATCAAAATATACAAGGCATAATGGGTAAAGACACTGAAATAGAATTATTTTTGAATTATCATAATATCAATATTTTATGTATTACAGAACACTGGCTTAAAAGATATGAAAATATGTTTAATTTTAGTAAACATTATGTAGCTAGTGCGTTTTACAGAGAAAATTCCATAAGGGGTGGCTCTCTAATTATAATTAATAAGACTTTGAAATGTAAAGAAAGAAAAGATATTGTGAGCCTCTCTGTTGAACGCACTACTGAAATAGCCTGTATCGAGCTTGATTGTTTCATTATTGTAAGCGTATACAGACCTCCCAGTGGGTTATATGATTGTTTTGAAAATATTATGGATGATATACTTAAAAAACTATCTGGATCTAATAAACATATTTTAATATGTGGTGATTTCAATATTAATTTGTTAGATATTACTTCTACCACTATTCGATTCAGATCATTGTTAAAATCATATAACCTTGTAAATTTATTTTTAGAGCCGACTAGAATTACCCACTCGACAGCTACTTGTATAGATAACATTTTCAGTGATCTAGTACCACTCAGCAAATCAATAATTAATCAGCTTACCTCTGATCACTGTGGACAATTAGTTACATTTCAAACAAAAACTGTTAAAAATAACAATCAAAAAGTTATGTTTGTTCCTATGAATACAAAACGTATTGAGAAATTTAGAAGTAATATTCTGTCAATAATCCCATACATTCAAGATTATGACCATCCAAATTTAACATATAATAAATTATTCAAATTAATAAAAAATGAATTTAATAATATTTTTACTTCTAAAACAGTCTATGTAGGTAATAAAACGACTTTTGGTGAATGGGCAACAGTTGGAATATTTAAAAGTAGGCAAAAGTTATATGAACTTTATGCTGAAAAAACTATTAATCATAGCGTATCTTTTATCAATTATCTCAAAATGTATTCTAAAATTTTTAAACAGGTTTGCAACGCGGCTAGAGTTCTACATATTAAAGAAAAAATTAAAAATTCGCATGATAAAATTAAAGCAACCTGGCATGTGATTAATTGTGAAACTGGAAAAGTCAAATCTCGCAACACTAACTTTTCTTTAAACATTAATAATAAAAATATTTCAAGAGACCAGGATGTTGCGGCAGCTTTTGAGAAGTATTTTGCTGACATTCCAGCTTTGACAACTGAATCACTAATTTCTTCTCCAACCGTTGCTGAATCACTACTTATTAATAGTGTTAAAACATGTGAAACTAAGTTCAATTTCAGTTTTGTGAGCCCCAAGGACATTATTAATGTATTCAAAACGATTGATATGAAGAAAACAGCAGATTTATGGGGCATGTCTGTAAAAGTAATAAGCTCAATTATAGATCTTATTGCACCGTATCTCGCGACCATATTTAATGATTGTGTCAAGTGTGGAATATTTCCTGACTTAATGAAATATAGCAAAGTGATACCGTTATTTAAGTCTGGCTGTGCGTCAGATCCATCTAACTTTAGACCCATATCGGTGTTACCGACTCTTAGTAAAATTTTTGAGAAAATAATGTTAAATCAGATGCTGTTGCATTTTAATAAATATAAATTAATGCATAAAAATCAATTTGGTTTTACCAAGGGTCGCTCGACGTCTGACGCAGGTATCAAACTTCTTTCTAATATTTATGATGCCTGGGAGGAGTCACGGGATGCACTTGGTGTTTTTTGTGATTTATCTAAGGCTTTTGACTGCGTACAACACGAGACGTTAGTCAGGAAGTTGAAGCACTATGGTATACGTGACACTGCGCTCGATTTTCTTATTTCTTACTTGCAATATAGAATTATGAAGGTCGACGTAAACAGTAAAAGATCTTCAGGTACAAATGTAAATATGGGAGTCCCACAGGGCTCCATTCTCGGCCCATTTCTCTTTCTTGTTTACATTAACGATTTACCATATTTTGTGGAAGGAGCACAAGAAATAGTATTGTTTGCTGACGACACTTCTTTTATTTTTAACCTTAAAAGACATAGTATTAATTACGACGAAGTGAACAATGCTCTTTCTAAGGTACTTCATTGGTTCAGTGTCAATAACTTACTTTTGAATAGTAAAAAAACGAAATGCATTAAATTTTCAATGCCCAATGTGAGACAAGTTCAGTCTAATGTAATATTGAATGGAGAAGTATTAGAAATTATGGAGTCTACAGTTTTTCTTGGAATAACTGTAGATTCTAAACTACAATGGGGCCCCCATATTGCTAAATTGGCGAATAGACTTAGTTCGGCAGCATTCGCAGTAAGAAAAATTCGACAATTAACAGATGTAGAAACAGCCAAACTAGTTTATTTTAGTTACTTCCATAGCATTATGTCATATGGAATTTTACTTTGGGGTAACGCGGCTGATGTAAATACAATTTTTGTGCTGCAAAAGCGAGCTATTCGTGCAATTTACAATCTTGGTTGTAAAGATTCCTTAAAGGAGAAATTTAAAGAAATTAATGTATTGACTGTTGCTTCTCAATACATTTTAGAAAATGTTATGTATGTACATAAGAACATCAATGAATTTACAAAATGTAGTGATAATCATAACATCAACACTAGGAACAAACATAAATTAACAATGCCAGTTACTAGACTGCATAAAATTAGTAACTCTTTTAAGGGTAACTGTATACGGTTTTACAATAGGATCCCAGAAAGCGTTCAGAAACTTTCTTTAAATAAATTTAAAAAAAGGTCAAAGAACGTTTGTGTGGTAAAGGCTATTATAAAATTAGTGAATACCTTGAGGACACCACGCCTTGGGAATGAGACAGTCACTCCAGGCTTTTCAGTGATTATAATATGTAAACTAATATCAGTTCAAAAAAAAAAAAGATAAAACCCCCTGAGTTTGTTTCGCCGGTTCTTCTCAGGTAGAGGTTTTTCCATTTTGGAGCCGGTGGTAGAATCTGACTTTCAACAAATAAGTGTAATGCTTTTATGTTGAATAAAAATATTTGATTTGATTTGATTTGATTTGATGTCTTCTTTGTTGGTGTTCTTAATAAAGTAAATAAATAAACTGTGACGAATATTTCTCAAAAATTGTCATAAATAGTAAAGCTGTTTTCGATATGTATTTATCGACTCTACCGAGGAAATACACTCATTGATATTAAGTAACAATATCTATAGTGACGTGTTTCGTCCGATGAGTGGGAGCAGCGGAAGCCCAATAATTCTCCTCATCTCGAGATATTCTCTAACATTAACGTTAAATGCCAATATCCGTAATGTCGCGTGTTTCGCACAATAAAGGAAATTCCGGCAGTACATAGTCCAAACCCCTTTCTATACCTCCTCGTTTCCTCCTAATTGAGGTGGTAACGGTCTGACAATCCACAGACATACGCAGAGTCCAGACTGTACTTAATATATACATGTTTGTTAATATTAGAATAACAATAAGCAAGTTAAATTAGTAAATATAAATGTCGAACGAATTACGTATAAAGATAAATATTACAACTCGTTTTATGCTTTATCGCTTCATGTACATATATTTGTTTAGTATGCGTTGGATTTATAGGAGTATTATTAATATTCTTATTATACAATAAGAATTATTTTTAAGTTAAGTATCAAGTTTGATTTCATATTGATGCAATAAAATAATCAGCGGCATTTTGTTTAAGTTAAAACGATATCGGAATATAAGATTTTCGTAGATACAGGTTATAAAAATAATTGGCTACTTAAAAAATCATCAATTGAAGACAATTGTCAACAAAAGTTGAAGGCGTTTTTGTAGTTCTTTAGACCGTTAGGGGTATGATTAATACAAATCACATATATCTATATGTTGGCGCATGACGAAGTATAGAACCTATTTAATACGTTGGATTAAAAAGACAATAATTTGAAAAGATGTTAATGTAACGAAGCGTCTGAATGATGGTTACTTCAATATTTCGCTATACAGAAAATTAATGACGAATCGTTGAAATCCGACGTAGTAGTTACTCCTGTGCAATTTCTTGTGTCAACTAGTAAAAGGATTCAAAGCATTGTTGGTTACAATAAATTGTTCATAATGTTAACTACTTGGATGCAATTGACAAAGGCTTATGGCTAACTTTAGCTTAGTTTGATTCAAAATGAATACTGATAAAACCACAGGCGTGGTTTTATATATATTATTATCTTCTGGCGAATAATAGTAAAAGTCGAAGTAGTAATAAGCACACTTTGGGGAAATTTATTTATTGTGATAATAAACAATTGTACAATAAGCTTAACATAAAGAATTCTTACAGCTATGTCAGTATTAAGTAATTGTACAACCTTCACAGTTATCCCCAAATTAAATACTTAATCGCTTCTTTTACTAGAATTATTAAAGAAACTATATCATATATAATGATTTAGGAACACAGAATATAAGTAGTACTCAGTAATGAACATTGGTATCCTTTAGTAATTGTGAATACAATTTTTAAAAAAATATAAGGTATCACATGGAATATGTCAACGGTAGTGAACACATCATTATACATTTTTATTATTTTTTTAATCAACTTATTGAACCGCCATTGTTAAATACTTCGATGAAACGAGACATTGGCTTTTAGTAATGGTAATGTATAATTTTAAAAGTTGAATGAGATCTCGCGAGAGATTTGATATAATTACTTATGATACCGGATTTAAGTTTTTACTCTGTCACAATACGAAGACTTTCTAAAAAACTTGTTTTACGGAAAATGTATTCATCCAGTTTCATTTATATAGACTTTTAATTAGTAAAAGACTTTTTGGGTAATTCAGTTGTATTTTTAACTCACTTATAAATAATGTTCTTTGACACTGAATGTCGTATGATATGATATTATACAGAAAGTTTATATACGAATTAAACAAAAAAAATTAAGTAACAACTCAATTCGTTCCACTTCCATAATTTTTACGCAACTATTTAAAATTCAGAAATAAGTTACAAACGAACACTTTGAGGTTTCTTCAAATATATTAAACATTTCTTTGAGAGCTAATTAGTAATACGTTTATCATTGAATGTATGATAATAAACTACAGATAACTAGAGCAGCGTTTGTACGTTCGTTTCTGTGTGGTTGTTAATGAACCAAATACTAATAAATTGTACTATCAGTGAATCACTTTAAACGAAAGTAAACATAGTTTATAATTATGTAAAGGTTCGCTCACCTCCAGCGAAGAAACCATCTCGTACTTTGTAGGTGACGTCTTTGAAGGTAATATTTAAGGAATCTTCAACCAACGATGTTGAGTTAGTCTCCTGTGAGTCCGACTGGCTGTCGACAGCCATTTCTAACACTATCACAAAGGGTAACTACACAAGAACAAAGGGTTGCGCTTCCATTGCTTGCTTAGGAAGCACAAAGAGTCGTGTTGTATGTAAACAAAGAGACACGACACGATTGTCGCAAGACGCCTAAGCGCGGGAGCGATTAGCGGCACACTGACTTGCGCAGGCGTTTCTACGATGCAATTATCGGTCGTTCTCCCCACCCCTATTACTCTTTGGTAGTTGTCAAACTGAGCAGCTGATTGCCGATGCCGTTATCATAAATTGACAGATAATTCCTTTTAGGAATGCAATTGCAACGGCTATCGATATGAAACAGTCCACTAGGACAATGAATCTTTGTACATACATATATGTGTATATAGATAATATAAGTGGTGCCTTTCAATGGCGCGAGGCGTTAGAGGTATATAAGTCGAAACCTTTTCCAAAACTATACTTCATTTATATTTTATCGTGCAGTTAAATATTATAATGTTTTTTATTTTTTTATTTTATTGTAAGTTCGTGCGCTCATAATAAATTCGTACATTACAAGGTTATTATTACGGTTGAAGTTTTAAATTGCTCTACTGTAGAGTTATTAGACTGGTTGTTGGTTTATAATGGAAATTCCTGTTAATAAACAAAAATATTATTTTTATGCACACATTATAGTATAAATATACATATAATACACCTAAACCTAAAACTACGGATACCTACAAAATATTTGAATTTTGAATATGGATGATAATTACTATTTTTTATAAATGTGATGGCCTTACTGGCCTTGACAGCGCCTGTGGGGGAGCCGATTTCTGCGATCCAGCCTTGAAAAAGTGGCAACTTTCGCTACTGCTCTGCTTGCGTCAGAGTCTCAGAGTTGAGCTGAACCTGCCGAACGGAGTCGTCGGGAATGGGGGCAGCGCTCCATGCATATTCAAGTTATATAGCTCTTCTTCTTCTTAGCATTATTCCCGGTATTTACCCAGTTGAAGCAAGTTTATGTGCGGTCAGTCACTAGATGGGTGATCGCATAGTTGTATTACAACCGAGCGTGCTTCGGAGGGCACGTAAAAAGTCCCGGCTGTTTACAATTTGACAACAATCGATAAGTCAAGTCAGAGGCCTTTGGGCGACCTGAACAACTCTGACACTACGTTGGCCACTAACCACTTGATAAGAAGAAGTCCAGGGTCTGCTCATACTCTTATCCTGATTTGACGAGTTACTAGTTTGTGTACAGAGCGATTGCCATGTGACCTCCGCAACCAAAAGGGCGGACCAGTAACCCATTGGATAAGAGCAAATTACCTATCAAGGGTTAACGATTATCATCAGATATTATGATGACAACCGAGACAGACAGCTTGACGTGGTTTCCGAGGCACGGGGAGGAGACCAACAAGGACAAACGCCTGTACCGAAACATATATTTATAACAAGCATCTGCTCCGAGTGGGAATCGCACCCGCGACCGTCAAGGCTCCACTACCAGTAAGCCACAATGGTTGTCCACACACGTTTTTATATCTATTTCATGAATTCAAAAAGCGTGAAGAAGATATGAAATCAATTTTAAAATTATCATTAATATTATAATATGAAACAAACGGTTATAAAACGCCTTATCAAAATCACGATGCAATATTTTGCATTACCATCACAATAAATAAATGCTAAAGTGAGTTTGTTCGTGAAGCTTTCACGTCTAAACGGCTGAACTGATTACGATGAATTTTGGTATTGATATAGATGGGACCATGGAAGCGCCATAAGCCTATTTTTGCCACTAAAAACAAACTTGAGAGATGTGAAATAGGCGATAAGTTTTTGTATGGCGAACCAATTATAGATATATTGCAATAACGATGCAATAAAAATCGTTATTCACGCGGAAGAAGCCACCGGCGAAAGCTACTTTAAAAATACAATTTTGTAGCCGATTACCAAAGGACGCAATTGATGAGTATTCCGGGGATAAATAATGAATTTTTTGATAATTCTTAAATCTTTGTATGGACAAAGATTGAAGTCGGTTGTAATTACGTCTTTTTTTAAAAAAATGATTTATTTTTGTAAGATACATTTAAAATTTTTATACAACGAAATTAAAAAAATACAAATAAAACAAAAGTAGATCAAAAAACGAATAGTTCCGGTGAACGAAGAACACGTACTAATTATGACGCTTGTTTGTTTGTATTATCGTTTTTATGATAGAGCGAAAACAAAAACTGGTTTCTTGGATATTGACCCCTTTAATTTGTGACTGTTTGTTGATTATTATAATTTTAAGAGTATCTGCCATAACAACACATCTATTCTGTATAATTCAATTAAATTAATTTTTTAATAGCTTTTAGGAATGGAAAAAGCCTCAGATTATTTTGGTAGTGTCACGTAGTCAAAAGAGATGACGCCTATTTTTTTTTTTTTTTACATAAACGCCGGAGGGCAAATAACTCCACTCCACCTTATGGTAAGTGGAAGTGGAGTCCACACGCGAAGGTGGCTAATATGGTTGCAGAAGGCGAACTGTACTAGCCATCCTCGCCCTGCCTACCCGCAAGGTGCCTCTTCACGCCTCGTTTGAAGGACCCCAGGTTGTAAGAATGAGGGAACACGTGTGCCGGTAAAGCATTCCATTTTTTTAAAGTGCGACAAAGAAAAGAGTTGGCAAACTTCTTAGTTCGCGATGGCATTGATGCCACAGTTAGTCGGTGACATCGGAGACCGGCACGCGTAGTTCTTGAATGGAAGGGGGAGGGATGAGGGAAAATAATTCCTCTGAATACTCGCCGTGGTATAGTCTATAGAAAGCGCTGAGAGCGGCAATCTCACATCGCTGTTGTAGAGGTTCGAGGGTGTTAGAAAACTCCACATCACCAATAATTCGAACGGCTCGTCTATTTTATTGCTTTAAAGCAAATTTAACCGATTTTTTTAGTTATTACATAAAACACAAATGTGGCCGTAAGAACGATCACAGCAATGAGATTAAAGTACGCCCGAAAAAGACTTGGATGAAATGTGTGGAAGAGGATATGCGTGGAAAGGGAGTGAGTGCAGAGAGTTTAAAGGCGTCGGGATGTGACGACCCCATCGCCCGCTGTTGGGATAACCTCTGTCACAACAGAGATTATTCCACCAGTGCAATCAGTCACACTGGTGGTAGGTCTTTTGTTGCAAGAGGCCGGCTAGGTAGATACCACCGCAGTGTCCAATATTCTGCCGCCAAATAGTAGTGCTTAGGCACTACTGTGTTCCGGTTTGAAGGGCATTGTACGCTAGTGAAATTACTGGGCGAACGAGATTTCAGAACTAATATCTCGAGGTTGGCAACGCGTGAGTGGCACCTACTCATGGTGCTGCAAGCGCTCATAGGCTGCGGCGGCCACTTACCATCAGGTGGGCCGTATGCTTGTTTGCCAACTTCTAACAAAAAAAAAAAAAAAGAGATGATGAATGATAGAACAGATTGGAAGAAGAGGACGTGCAAGCCGTAAAGGCAAAAGGAAGGAAGGCACTTTCCTTAAGGAAGGAAGGTCATCATAATTATATTTGTGTATCATATATTTGAATACCCAACATTTATTTTTTAAATATTTTTTGTTATAAATATTAGGTTGAAGTTAGATAAACAGCTTAATAGCGTAATTTAAAACCAGAAATTTGTATCTCAAAATTGAATAACATATAAATTTCAACTCATTGACCTCAATAAAAATTATAGCTTTTTTATCAATTTTGAAAGACAATTGGACCGGTTTTATTGATTTTTACGAGTAAATCGGAATGCTTTCTATCCATATTTTTAGTTCTATATTTTAAAAATAAAGTAAAAATAAAAATCTATAATATAAAATTGTAAACATGGCTATCTCAAACTTTATATATTATTTTTAATTTATTATCTTACGTTTTTATTTTAAATTTATAAATAAATATAATTTTAGATATGCTACTGGCAACATAATCAGCCGGGAGGTACCGAGATCCACCCGGTCTTGAAAATTGCCCGAATCACAGCTTAGGGCGTAATAAGAAAAGGAGTGCTGCGCACGCATACATACCGATGAATTCAACCGGCCGCCCGTCCATCCGTCTGTCTGTCAGGGGGCTGTATCTCACGAACCGTAACCAAGACTTGTAATTTCCACAGATTGTGTATTTCTGTTACCAGTACTAGTTTAAAAAGCCAACTCTCTCCATACAAGAAACTTTATATTTTTGACGTTTTTTTGCGGTATCTCATGAAATCTAGCAGATAAATACTTTCTTACGTTAACCTAATATACATATCTTCGGTGGTACGGAACCCTTTATTATATACCGTTATGTTAATTTTTTTTATTAAAGTAGTAACAAGAATATTTTTTCACTGAAAATATATAACAACATGTGTTTCCTTCTAAGGTGGCGGATTGAAAAAAACAGGAGAAGAACAATAAAACAGACAGTGTTAGGTCTCCGCCTCATGATATGAATACATAAGCCGAATCAAACAAAGCACTACAAATCCGGATTTGGCTTTGAGTAATGATTTCATTTATTATTTTATCCTTATTGTTTATATTTGTATTCTTGGATAGAATAATGAAAAACACATTTTTAAAATTATTATTTTATTGCTATAGAAATACTTCGCTTCCTTAAGCAACAAAAGCATCTATAGACATAGACACTTAACTGGTTTTATAAGAAAGGTTTTGGTATATTACACTATTATACAATATACATAGAGTATACATACATATATGGAGTATGACATACAATGGCTTTACATATAAGCAATTAAGTAGTTCATACGTCATAAAATTTTAAATAACCTATCCTTACCGAAGTATTTTCTAGTAAATATCTGGATAAGTAAAGCGTATGTTAATTTTTATATATGGCTTGATTGCTTGTATGGAATGCATATCATCATCATCCACAGCCTGATTTTACCCACTGCTGGGTATAGGTCTCTGTTTGATGTCACCATTCAAAGCGGTCCTGTGCCCACCTCATCCAGGGTCAACCCTTAATTTTGGCGATATCGTCCACCCATCTCGCAGCTGGACGACCGACGCATCGCTTGCCAGTTCTCGGCCACCACTCTGTCAGCGTCTTGTTCCAACTGTTATCACCACACTTTGCCAAGTGTCTTGAACTTTGGTTTTTTTTTCGGATCTTGGTGTTCGGAACGCGGTCTACAAGTTTGACGCCGAGCACTGCACGCTTTATGGCTCTCTGTGCAGCTCTTAATCTGTACACTGCCTCCTGTGTGTCACACACACTATAATAACAATAGTATAAAACTAGAATGCATACCACTGATAACATATACATGTCAGAGAATTCATTCTATTATGATCCGTGTGGTAGATGTTTGTGTCTACCATAATAGTTTTATCAATCTGTGCCTCAGTTCTCATACGCGCTGCCTCGAAAAACGACCATCCACTATCCCTTGAATAAAAACGCACCATGACTGATACGACAGATGTCAAAAGCCACCTGCTTTACTTTATATTACTACAACCTCTTTATTGTAAGACGATATTAAAATAGATAAATCAAACTCCCACATACATATATGTATATTGTATTGGGTACATAGTGCTTAGATTCAGTTGGGTTTTATGTTAAATAACATGGAAATTTATTTCTAATTCCCTTATCAATCAAAAATTGTTTTAAAGTGAATACATAGAAAAATTAACAGAAATAAATAACAAGCAAACAATATCTATGTTGTGAAATACATTAACAAGATCTATTTTTACTTAAATTTGTTTCTTACATTTTAATAAGTAATACATTTTAGATTTATTAATAAATAAAAACTTAATAAAGCTATCACCTTCAATAAGTACATGGCTTATAATTATTTTGAAATAATAAAAGTTACATTTTTTATATTTAAATTTAAAACGATAACATTTTATAATAATACTATTAAAAACACATTTATTGGAATATAAAATAATTAATATTTAATTAAAAATATCTGTCCGCAACTTCGTTTGCGGTGACCTTAGAACTAGTCCTGGGATAAAAGTGATTCGTCAATCTTACCAAGATATTCCGAAGCTACACTATAAATTTACAGAAATAGTTTCATTAATCATAACAGGCGAAACTTATGTCTTGACGAACGTTGTGGCGTGTTTGTAACGAGACTGCCTTAATTGTCGGCGGTCGCGGGTTCGATTCCCACTCGGTTGGATATTTGTATTGATCTGAAAAATATATGTCTCGATCAGGGTGTTTGTCTTTCTGGGTCTCCCGACAGTGTCTCGGTGAGCACATTGAGTTTTCGGTTCCGGTTGCTATCATAATATCTTATAATACTCATTAACACTTGATTAGTTATTTGCTGTTATCAAATAAATTACGGATTCGCCCTTAGGGTTGTGCATATGGTAATGGCTCTCTGTAAAAATTAGTAACCCGGGAAATCCGGATAATAGTAATAAGCAGACCCGGGCAAAATACCTGGATTAATGCTTGGCAGACGGAAAAGATGCCACTTATATCTTATAATATCAATTCACTATATTTATATAACGGCCTTCTATACATCATAGTTTCATGTCAAAAATATGTATAGCCTTATCAATTGCCTAAGACATGATTTAAAACTAAAAATGGAGATAAAAGTTTATGTCAGTGCCGTCATCAAGTCAGCAAGTCAGCAAAGGTTCTGGGTTAGGTTAGATGTAAATTAATTGTTTTTTTAATTATCAACATTCAATAATTTTATGTGGAAAGTTTGTTTGCTTTTCTTTAATTAAAAAAAGGTGGCAAGTAAGTAACGTAGCCTACGTTGGTAAAATCAAAGTATTTAAATTCATAAATTATTTTTATAGGTATATTTAGAATGGAGGCCGTCCAAATGGTATTAGGCACTGATTTCTTTACAATACATAATAATCAGTTTTATCACATTGTAGCTATCTAAAGTACAAATTAAATCAGTCAAGACAGATCTGTTATAAGGATTCTTCACTTCATCTCTTGTTAAGTCGATACCAGAGAGCGGTACAAGTGAGTATGTGCATCAAAACTGTGGTTGCAAGAACAATGGCCATATTAGAGCCGACATCTATTGTAGCCATGTCCATCTCTACGAGGAATTTGTTTGGCGTTATGTAATGGCAGTACTCTGAAAAGATAAGAAACAAAATATATTATGAACAATGTTTATTTTTCTTTCTGAATGTTTATTGCTATTAAGCTATTGCATAGATTTTATCGCGGACTTTGAGCGCGGCGACCGAATCAAGAAATTCCGTAACGAAAATAAAACCTAAGCCGAACGCT
Source organism: Hestina assimilis (assembly GCA_023373885.1). Taxonomy (NCBI): domain Eukaryota; kingdom Metazoa; phylum Arthropoda; class Insecta; order Lepidoptera; family Nymphalidae; genus Hestina; species Hestina assimilis. The sequence continues at coordinate 6,345,241 of CM041747.1, read as the reverse complement.
TGGCCAATGCTATGCTCGACAAAAGCTATGCAATAGCTTAAAATCTCAATTTCGTGATACTTAGTAAGGCAAGTCAAAACCTGAGTCTTTGACCACTACAACTCTGACATTAGGTTGGCATAAACGGCAAAGAAGCACATGATATACATATACTTAGTACGCACCTTTAGAACAGTGCATTTTTGTTCTATTAAATCCATATACAGAATGTACAGCGACATGAAAGCCAGCCCTGAAGTAAGATATGTGGTGGAGCCACCGGAAAGTGTAAGGCGTGTCTCTTAAAGATAAACAGAAACCAAATATGGAGAAGAGACAGGCAATTACTGGTCCAATAAATACGGCAATCTGAAATATAAAAGAGAGTAAAAATAGGTATTTCAAAAACAATTTACATTCCGGGTTGTGATAAATTTCAATCAATAGATTAATTATAATTATAGATATATATAGATTATAATACAATCGATTTAAAAGTTCAAGTACATAGTTACAATGACAATGTACGTAGATAATTATGTTATCTGATAAAGAGTTTAATTTGTTATCTACAAATTTCGCTATGCGAACTTTGAAAAGATATGATACATAATGATAGGCGATATGAGGGGGCAAAACAAGAAACGAAACAAAAAAACAGGTAAAATAAGAGCGTAATTTCTTTAAATTCAGATAATAATGGGCCCTTCCAGAGCTCCTCAGAAACTACCGAACTTTTGTGGTTATGCTGCGATAGCATAAATACTGGAATATATTGATGCTATCGCATATTCAATTACGTATGGAATACAAGTGCTGTACTGCATTCAATTCCTGCAAAAGTTTTCAATGTTTCCCGTATCTTGATGCAGCAGAGGTTCATGGATTCAAACTTGCACATTTTCTACAACTTTAAACTTGGAATTTGGAAACCAATGAACCTATAATATTACCTTTGTAGGAGTAGTAGATCCAATGAAGTATCCCCATGCTTGTGCGCAAAGTGAAGTTGCAACGACTGTCGCAAGGAATAAGGTCGCTCGTGTCGGTTCGAGTGGGTTGTCAGTTAACCAGTACGACAGTACTACGTATGATACGCATGATATCATCTGCAAAAGTAAAGATATTTATTTAGATATTATGAAAAGCTGGTTACCTCCTCGTGGTAAGACCTAGACTGCTAGTAAAGAGATACGAACGGTCGAACAGTCGTCGATGAAGGCTAACGGCTGGCACGAGTATACGTATATGTGTCACATGGGTACCCCTCTGATTATCAAAATCGACCTTTGAGCAGCTCTGTGGCACCAAAATTTAATTGGGGCATTTGGCCTTCTTCAGTTTGAGGAGTTTACCTTGTTAAAAAGGTAAACCTTCTCAAAACACGCTCGTAGAGAATCGGATGCTAGATCGTAAAGGGGAAATAATCTCATTTAAATATTAATCTAGACTGACAGGCCTTAAGGCCACCATTAGTTGATGATCACGTCAGAGCTTCAAAGTTAATTGCTTGGACGAGACTGCTGTGAAGTGCCCTTTTGGCGTAGGTCAGATGCTAAGTTTATTTGGGTTATTGACGTTAATAATTATAGAATGAGTTGCTATTGAACAAATATTGTTACGTCTCGTTGATATTATATGAGAATGTAGTTGTTCTCTGATCGATCTTCGCCATTCACTTCAAAAGCAGTAAACTCTACTAATTATAGATATTTTACAAAATATATCTTAATTACTAATAATAAATGCGACGAATTTACATATCCTCCTTTGGATACTAATGTTCTGTGTCGGGGGTCCGGAAAACACACAAACACAAACACAACCCCCAGACTGGCACACCAGTGCTACTAAATATGAACTATAAAAATAATCTGTGAATACTTTTTAAGTATACCAGTATTTTAAAAATTGCTTAATGTAAAATTTAAAATTACCTGAAACGGTAGTTCCACAGCCAAAATTGATAAAATGTATGGACCCAAATTGTACCAGCGATTGAAATATTCGCCTTTCAATATGTTCATCTCAAGAGGAACTGCAAGTATAAGAATATAATAGTAATAAATAGTTACAAATATAATAAAAAGAAAAGAAGGGTGTCTTACTCGTATGGACACCCGATTGTAACATTTATGATGTGAGTCTCTTTTGCTATATATTTCTTTAATGAAATAGGTATTATTATATAATTCTAAGAACTAACTATATTGAAAGAAAAACAGAAATTAATATAGCTCCGTAAGTACCCATGACGGTCTTATATTATGTCACGTCGATGCCTGATGTGTGCGTGTTCGTGCGTGTGTATGTATGTTTGAAAAAATTTTTGTCTAATTAAAATTTTTTAACAGCATGATTTGCCTTATTAGTGGTACATTGGCTATTAAAATTTTAATTACCACCGTTTATCAATATTAATGAATTCTAAGCATTAATTATGTATTTCCCAAACTGCCGTACGCAAAGGCTATGTGGACTTGCTTAGTTTATGTGATCACAAAAACAATATTATCATAATTTAATGTTGATAATAAAAGATAATTATCAACCAAATGCTAATTTGTATCGTATTTTTAATGTGATATTTATATGATTATAATTATTATGGTAAAATATTCGAATATTGAAACATATTTTTCTATAAATACATGATTAGCATTGATTGGAAATAACGGTAACATAATATTTTAAAACTCGGTAATCTAATGTATATTAATGTACTGATCATACCAATACTATAAAATAAATTATTCAAAATTAAGAAAGCGAAAAAATAAATATTTTCTACAAAATATTTTCTTTTGAAATCTGCACACGCATGAAATAAAAAAAGAATTATCAAAATTGGTCGATAATTGACGGGAAAATCGGTAAACATATAAAAAACATAAATACAGAAGAACGTAGAACCATTTTTGCTGTCGGTTAAAGAGTACAAGTTTTGTGTGTTTACCAATATCCAGAACATTCATTTTTGATTCATTCTGGCTAATGCACACAAAGCGAAATAAGGTAAATTCTTAAAGTATTATGTATGTATATTTTTATGTATTTAAGTAAGAGGAATGCTGACATGCAGTGAATGTGGTCGGACTTTCACTGCAAAAATTGGCTATGTCAGACACCAACGAGCACACCAGCGACGCTCAGAACAACAGCCAGAACAATTCACCGTGGTTGAATACGACTAGGAGGACATCATCATATTTTTATATAGACGCAAATAAGCAATGTCAACCCACAGGAATGTCATTTCGAGAAAAGCGGGTTTGAAAATTTTTAACAACTTTCTTTATATTATTTTTTTATGTATTGGTCAGGTTTTTGGCAATTTCAGATTTATGTAAGTTAATATACTTATTTTCACAAAAAATAAGTATACAAACTGCATATTTCGTATATAATATAACCCAAAACGTTTAACATAATACGTAAATTGCATGGTTAAAAATGGCTTTTTTAGAAGTTTTAAAGCTTAAAGCCCTACAAAGATTAAAGAAAGATGTTCTTCATCCGTTTACCAACACTTCTGCATATATAACTCAGTTTTTTCAATTTTGTGGGTTGACATGGTATTGCTTATTTGCGTCCATATATGTGTTTGTTCGATACATGTGTTTGTTCGATGAAAACTGCCGAAATCAATCAATTGTAAAACCAGTTAGAAAAATTTCTGGGCATTATCGACAGACGTCAATCGTGTACATGTTATTAGAGTTACAATAACCATACAAATGGTCATTTAAATTTCAAAAGAAAAGCTAATATGCACTTACAAGATAATGTGACGGACATCTTTCCAGTATAAACCACTAGCAACATCGAACCGTATAGGTATACATAATTGCCGAGGACACTGCTAGCTTCGCTACCCACTCCAAGGTATAAGTAGCCAAATATAAGTGCAATTACTACGTGAGCCGCAACTCGGTACAGGAACAGCGACTGAAAATATTGAAAAGTAAATATTAAATAAATTAATAAACGCTACACACTCAACTATCTATCTATCTATCTAGCTATCCGGTTTCGGGGGTCCGGAAACATACACAATGAAGTAGACAAATACACACAGACCGGAAAAAAATGCCTGTATGGTTAATATAAATATATGGCACCGAGTGGGAATCGACCCCGCGACTTGTAGCGCTTAAGGAGGTTCGCTACTGCTGCGTCACAATGTCGTCATAATATATTAATTTATTATTATAATATACATTTCAGTTGTTAAAAGTTGTTCATTATAATTCAAGTTTATATATAGTTAACCTGAGTGACATTGTTATAATAACAAAGTGAATTAATTAACGTTAATTGTTATCCACTGAGGTGTGCCACTGGTGTGTCTTTAACTACAACATTAATTAATCATCATAAAACATAATACATATGTGGTTTTAAATAAATCACGAAGCAAGTGAAACTTTTTTAGGCATTTAACTGAACATTTCTGGAAAGTTATTTAGGGTATAAAAATTGCGTTCTTCATCTTAACTTAAAAATAGTAATACTAATATAAAAAAATACAGTTTGCTTTAGACCACACGATTGAAGAAAAACTTCTTTAGCTAAAATTAGTCAGCGAATAAAGGCTTAATCTGTCTCTCTGTCCGTCCGTCCGTCCGTCAGTAAATCGACAAAGGAATGAGATGAATATATATGTAATATAAAATAGTATGTATATTTCTGTCCCATTCATTCCTACACATTTTTGTACTTGTGCCACTTATCTGTCGTTTTTTCCGTTGCATGCGGTTTGAAATCACAACGATTTTAAAGAAGTTTCACTTCAAAAAAGACAAAATAAACACGCAAATATGCATGCGAGCAAACATACATGCATAAAAATAGTAAAAAGTAAAATAATAATAATAAAAACATGCATCTACTCCGCGGCCGGCTATAATTTGACATGCTAAAGATAATGTAAAACATTTGAGGCGATGGAAGTTTTACTTTAAAATTATTTACGAGTATAGTAAGGATATATAGACGATACTTAGATTGGGGAGACAAAAAAGTTTATGGTAATACATATTAGCTCAATATGTACTGTGCAATTGTTGTCAAATTACTTAATTTTGTACCTAAGCATTCACACATCGTGCTGCCAGCATTTGTACAGGCTTTGACTGAAAAGCATCTGTAACCTGAGTCGATGGCATTTTCACAAGCAGTACTTAATGGTTAATGTTAGTTCGAATCAATGTAACACTTTATAATTATGCTTGCTTGATGAATAAATGTCTTTATTATTATTATTAAATATTAAATGATATTAATTGTTAATGTTAGTTTAAATAATGTTGTGGAAGTAATGTAATATGGAAGTTCGCTCCGTAGGCGATTATGAGATTAATTCAATGGCTTAGAATCAAGAAGATTTCTGTTATGATGTAGACACTTCTGATGAATACAGTACACTTAAATAAGGTTATTTCGCGAACCCTTCCCATTTGGATTAAATAATTCCCATAAGATGTTGGTAGAGCAATCTTGTAACGAAGTTTGCTAATCAAAAATGCTTTAACGGTGTTTCGCCCGACTTTCAATAGAGTCTAGAAATTACGATCAATTTTAATTTAACTCTTTGATTACATATCATGAGCCGTATTATTTAAAAAATCTGAATATTTACAATGTTATTTAAGTAAAGCATTATTACGTAAGCAAGCGTCGACAACGTTTTTTGTGTATCGCTATTAGGTCTACTGGCCTTAACGATTATTATTATTACAGGTCAACGGGCGTATCGAAGTTATATATTTAATATGTTAATACATTTTTTTTTCATTACAGAATATGAAATTGTTCAATGTAAGTTGAAATTGACACTATCAAAATCCACTGCCGTGTACGTTTATTAATAGAATGTTACCCCTATTAGCACGGTGCTTTACTTCGCATCTTATAAGTACGACAATAGCTGCTATGAGTTTGACGTCTTCAAAAGCAATTATTCTAGTTCAAGGCTATTGAAGACGCAAACTGGATAGCATGAACATGATCTCCAAGCGTGTAGCAGTAGTTTAAGCACCCTAAGAACTTCATTTATGACAAGTTAGGAAATGTTTATATTAAGTGGAAGAATAAGCAAGCCATACCTAGATTAATATATAGTAGAAACTCACATAATTTCTTGTCGTTATTAAATAATTTCTGTATAGCAAAATCCATAACTGCACAAAGAATCCAGATTGCCTGTAAATATTCTTTGAGTAGTTCTTCTGATGTTTCGTATTGCTTCTTAAGTATTTGTCTTTTATTTCCGTATCCATACCTATATTAAAAATAAATTATAAAGGGTTAAATAAAGTCCGTAATTAAAGAATTAGTTGAAGTGGTGCTAAATAAATAAACGCTACACACTCAACGGCCCCCATTGGGATAGTTACATCCTGTATTGGGGGTCCGGAAACACATACAGTGACAAGGACAAATACACCCAGACCGGAAAACATGTATGTATGGTCAATACAAACATATGCTCCGAGCGGGAATCGAACCCGCGACCTATGCCACGTCGTAATATTAAGTTTTGTAAAAGAACATATTTTAACTTACTCAGAGTATTAGTGAAAGACGATATAACAGGTACATCTTCCCATTCACTAGAAGTAGATTCAGGTTTGTACTGTAGCATTGTTTTAGCGGCTTTTGTCAGGTCTACGTCGTATTCGCCAGAAGATACTTCCATTACTGAAAGAAATAATAAATATATAGGTTGAAATTACTATTTAGAAAGTTTATTTAAATAAGAGACTATAATTTCATAGTATATTTTTTCCTCATTTTTCAGGTCCATAAACTTTCATGTTTGACAAGTTTCTTTTTTACAATCCCTTATAGATATACCAGAAACTCACTTATAGATATACCAGAAAATCCCTTAAAGATACCAGAGTGAATGACAATAAATCATATTTTATATTCCACAAGGATAGCAAGCGTGTGATTTACTTGATGGTAAGCGGTCACCAGCCTATAAACGATTAGAACACTGACCAAAAGGATTTTTTTTGGTTAGTGGACGCTCAGTGGACGAGGAGGAAAATGAAGACATAAGGTGAGAGTTTGGCTGTCCGGCATATATCATGCTCTGCTGTGCAATATCTAGAGTTAGTTTGAGTTAGTTATATAGAGAGTGTTAGGCGTCGGGACGTGACGACCCCTCGCCCGATGTTGGGATAATCCTAATGGGGTCCAATCCGGTTTGAAGAGGACTGTAGGCTAGTGAAATTACCAACCAAAAGAGTTTTATGAACCAATATCTTGAGGGTGGCAACGCGTGTGTGGCACATACTAATGGCGTTACAAGCGCTCATAGGCTACGGCAACCGGCAAATGTTTGCTTGTCAAATTAGTGATATAAAAAAGAAGTTATTGCTATTATCAGATGGTCGTAATAAGATGCGATTTAAAACGGATTAAAATACTTTTGATGATCAATGAATAGTCATTAATATAGCCAATTAATCATTTAGTTTCTTGAACGTAAGGTCAATTTGCTATTTTTAAATTGATTCTCTCAATGCCGCTTACCACAATTGAATCCTCGACTATATCATTCACCAGACAGACTGAGCAATCTACCCAAATACTACTAACTAAACAAAACATTTAAGCTGATATTTTAAAATTTATTAAACACATATTAAACGTGTTTGGAACGTTTGGATGCAGTTACATAAGGATAAATCCAAGTGTGATTGTCGTTCTTAAAATATTATTCGTTCTTTATTATCGAACATCTTCCGAAGTTGGAATCTATTACCTTTATTGAAGCTAGTTAACAACAATGAAAAAAGAAACTATTGATAAACCGGTAATTAGTTTATCTACTTTCCTTAAAGGGAAGTCGATGGAGGAAAGAACGGCATTTAAACGTAGATGTTTTCTATTCTCTAATTAAATTAATCCAAGGAAATAACCTTGTGCTTTACAAGAATTAATATTATAGATTGATTTCAAATGTATTTCATATTTTTTTTATCGATACACATTTATAAAATTAATAATCTTTTATCAAGATAGAAAAGTTAAAAATAATTTTTCGTGTTTCTTGTTTGTTATATTGTACTCATTAGTAAAAAACAACATATTAAAAATTATTTATTTATTTACATTATTTCTATATTAACCTTGAACTATATTTATCATCGATTCGCATTTTTTACAGAAAATAGCCATTTTGTATGGAGATGCGAACGCATCAATTCTCATTTCAGCATTGATTTGCATTTTTCGTTCTTCTGTTTTATAGGTTTAGGAGTGTAACAATAGCTTTAGCATGTTACAGAATGCTTACAGGCGTTGTAGTATGCGAATGCATGAGATCGGGTGCTGAAGCATGGGTTAGCATTAAAATGGATGCCTAGGGAATGCAAAAGCATGTTAACGCAACTACTCGCAGGTGAACATCTGTAAGTGTACCTTTAGCTTACGATGCGTTCAAAACTATCCAGATAAATTCGATGTTAAAATAATTTGCTCTTCAAGCTTTAAATCATTTTTTTTCGACGGTTTTTCGTGTTAATGTTTTGTAGTATAACATACTATATTACTTAATATAAATCGCAGATGCCAATGTAGAGCAATGCCAAGTAGTTACTAACATAATTATATTTAAAAATAACTACGCCAATATTTAACATGTATTATTTTTCAATGCGTGTACATATAACTAGGTTCTAGTTATTAACACATGAATACGTTTAAGGCTACTAGCACAAGCTCATTAAGAACAAAGCAACGATATTTAAATATATCCAATGTCGTACAGTTGTGTCGCTATTCAATCAATTGTAGTTTTTATAGTGTAGAATTCAGTTATATATGAAATATATATATATTTTTTTAAATCCTCTTTCGATAATTTGATCTTAAATGTACTATCATTAAGAATACTCCAGTTTGTATGAATTTATCATTGACATATTAAAAAAAGCGGTAACCAAATTCAGCAATCAGTGGCTGAGATGGTTTAAATGGGTGGACTTGACTGGAGAAGCACTGCCATGACATACAACCGATTCGACCTTTAATAAGGGTTCGGTATTATTGCGTTTCCTTTTATAAGTCTGAGAGCCAGATGCCAAAACTCTCCGCCTCCTCTAAGACCGTAACCAAAATAATAAAAATTTGAACGCAATGTTATTAAAATAGCTATTTAGCTCATAAGCTTCGATAACTTTAGTTTCATTATCTTTTTTTAGAATATTATCAAATTATCAAAAAAATTGGCGAGACTACCCCGAATGAATAAACTGTCCCATAAAGATAAAAATATCACAATCATGCTAATTGGAACTCGAAATTCTCCATCTTTAAATAAAATGACTTCTAAAACAAAGCTTCAAAGAAAATGGTTACTTACAGAAATCAGCAGGATTATGGTAAGGGGGACATCTGAGACCAGCGCTATCAAGAGCTGGAAGGAGATGTACACGAGGTCCAGAATATAGGGTGTTTCCAGATGACAAGCAGTAGACGGAATCTATCTTCTCAAAGAGCAGCGCTGAAGGCTGGTGTATTGTTGCCACTAGGGTACGACCGCCTCGTGCCAAACCATTTAGAAGTGCGATAAGAGATGCTGATGCTGACGAATCTAATCCACTAAAATATGAAAGATATTTGAAGCAAGTTAATAAAGGGTATCATTTTGATTTTGCCATAATAAAAGTGGTACGCTGATAGGTTTGCCGTATACTGAAATAATTACCACTTGAAAGTATTTATTTGTATAATTTCACATTAGAAATATGATACTAACGTGGTTGGTTCATCAAGAAACATCAACGATGGGTCTGATAACAGTTCAAGAGCGACTGCTAATCTTCTTTTCTGACCACCTGAAAGATCTCTGCACAGCGTTCGAGACGTTCCTCCAAGACCCAAAAGAGCCAAAACTTCGTGAACCTAAAAGAACATTCGTGTTAAAAGTCTTACTTGGCATGTTATTTAAGCTTCTTTACGCATATTCAGCTGAATGTAAATTAAAAGTAATAAATAAAAATAATTATAGTATTAAAAATAAATATACCAAAAAGTTCCACACTCGTTATGTTATAATTTATTTTGTTGTCTTGTAAAATATTTAAAACGACGGCACCGCTTTTTTGCTCGACTTGGCAAGGGCACTTTCGTGCCTCCAGATTAAATTATTATATTAGCTCATTACATAAACTCAATTTCCTCAAAGCTAGTTTTTGATAGACGTGTTAGTCCAGACGTTCCGTAGGTATAATATACTCTATAATCTGATTCTTTCCTTTTTTTTTTTTTTTTTTTTTTTTTATGTTAGAAGTTGGCAAACAAGCATACGGCCCACCTGATGGTAAGTGGCTACCGCAGCCTATGAGCGCTTGCAGCACCATTAGTAGGTGCCACTCACGCGTTGCCAACCTCGAGATATAAGTTCTTAAATCTCATTCGCCCAGTAATTTCACTAGCGTACAATGCCCTTCAAACTGGAACACAGTAGTGCCTAAGCACTACTATTTGGCGGCAGAATATTGGACACTGCGGTGGTACCTACCTAGCCGGCCTCTTGCAACAAAAGACCTACCACCAGTGTGACTGATTGCACTGGTGGAATAATCTCTGCTGTAACAGAGGTTATCCCAACAGCGGGCGATGGGGTCGTCACATCCCGACGCCTCTACAAGTATATCAAATATTGCATATTTTAATATTACAAAATTTAAAACCAGATTCATATGATATTATGCCAATATGTGTTACGTAGATTAATACTACTATTATATAATTTAGTGATCGATGATAAATTGGTATTTTTTAAAAACGAGACAACTTTCACTATAACTGAATTTGTCTTACTTTCTCTTTGCGCTCTTGTGAGTTGAAATCGGCCAGTTTAAGCGTGGCTGCAAGAGACATGGACTCGTAGACAGTAAGATGAACTCGTAGGTCATCTTGCTGGCGGATGTAGCGTGCACCGCCCCGTCCGGTAGATCGCGATGCGCATGTGCACGCGCCGTTTACTGTTATCTGGCCTTTTGCGCCTTTCGTTCTGGTGATAAAAAAATAATTGCACGCTTGTTAAATTTTAATTACATGAAATACCTAGCACTTCATGTTAGAACAGGGGTTTTTAATGACAACAATGGAAAATATTCACATTCCAAATAATATAATTTTAAAACCATAGACTTACTATATCCTATAGACAGGCCTCTTAATACAGAAAAAATAAAAAAATAAACGCTAAACACTCAACGGCCCCATTAGGATAGTAATATCCTGTGTCAGGGGTCCGGAAACATTCACAATGACAAGGACAAATACACCCAGACCGGAAAATATGCTTGCATGGTCAATACAAACATATTATGCTCCGAGCGGGAATCGAACCCGCGACCTATGGCGTTATGCTGTAGACTAAGTAGATATTCATGTATTTATCTTGAAATCTCCAACATGGTTAAGACTACAACTGTCATAATAGTTGTTCCAAATACCATTGTTACCTAAACAATAGTATCGAAGGATGTTTGCTTATACTTACGAATAACCGGCGAGGATGTTCAACAAAGTTGTTTTCCCGGCACCGGACGGGCCCATAATGGCCGTTAATTCTCCGGGTTTGAAGCATCCATTTACGCCCTTTAAAATTTGTTTTGTTTCTGTAACAAATAAAAAAATGGGTATAAAATAAAGTATGAGTCGGATTATTATATTAGATGAATACGGGTTTTTTCAAGGTACATAATTATTATATTCCCTTGCTATTTTTGGCATGGAAATCTCATAGTTTGCCATAATCGTGGGTAAATTGGTACACGTATTTTGTAAAAATACAATCTAGCTAATAGTACTAGATATTAAGATTTAAGAAATAAAAAAAAAATAGGAAAAAATGATTATAGTTATGCGTAAAAGAAACGAATTGCAAAATCATTTCTATTTTATTGTCTCGAAAGGAGTTAGGAGAGAGCAGAAATGTTTTTCAAGTGTAATATACATATTTGTCATGTCAGTTGAACCTTAGCGACTCGGTGAAATATAAAAAAAAAATATGACGTTTTGTCTTCAACTCCGAATGAAATTCAAAATGAAATGTGTATATTTCAATAGGTTATATGATAAAAGGAGACAGAGACAGAGAGAGAAGTGTTGCGCACCCGGCTGTGCACTCAGTTGCTGGTGTGCTCATTGGCTTGTAGTAGGTTCGATACACACACGCATACGGCATTTCGTTACGTGATGATTTCTACTAAATCGCACTACCCACAAGCTGCGTTAAGGAATTTCGTTCCAACAATAGAAGTGATATCAGATTTAAATGAGTGCCACTCCAGTTTATTGAGTTTCTGTTAAAATTACGTGACTGCGACTGACACCCATATTTTTATTAATAATACCTTATGCAATAAGCAAGGTATAAAGAATATGCTATGTGGAGTGTCTAGTGTGGTTACGTTAGTGCGTTATTTAACTATTGACAACACAGTATTCTTAAACTTTTCTTAGCTAAAATACCCATTTCTATTTCGTAAGAAATAAGTTACGTCTGTACTGTAATTAAGGGCAAACATCTAACAGATTACATAACTGATTTTAAAGTTATATAACTGCAAAACTTTAGTAAATATGTTTTGTTTTTGCTTTCAACTACTTCTTAAATATATTTTTTTTTAATTTTAGTATACACTCTTTTCCTGACTGTACTCTTCTTTTCCTCAAAATATTTAACTAATGAAGAAGGGATATGTACATTGTACTTATGTTTATTTTTTTTGATAATTAGTTGGGAGGATTTTAACAACTAAGGGCTTTTTGGTTGCGCAGGCTATTCATAGTAGAGCTAATTTCATGAGTGCCATAGGCAAGATTCGAAGATAAATCGTTTGAATCGAATTTACAAGATAAGATGTTCTCAATTTGAATATTGTTATTTTTTTAACTATACTACTTATCGGTCCAAAGTAATTCTATGCTTTTTCCTTTTGTTGTGACTTCTTCATTTAACAACGCCTTTAGTTAACAAAGCATAACTCTGAGTAGGAGTTTTACCATGAAGCGTGATAGTTGAGTTTTGTACTAAATTCAGAAGTGACAAGTGGTTATAAATTAAAAAAAGCATCATATAGTATTAATTTAAGATTTTGATATAACATGAAATAAGATGTAAGATGAAATGTAACTAACATTTTAGAGATTAGTGGTCAGCTGCACCATAATCTATTACTTTTTGGTGATTTTAAAGGTATTTTATTTTTATTTAAAGCCCTTTAGATCAACAATAAAATATTTCTAGATGTACAGTATGGCAGATGATTAAGGTTAGCTGATGATAGGCAGGTGCCTACATGTTTATACACTTTTAATGTGCTATATAATATTTCTAACATGCCCCATACATTCAGTTATAGATGTCAGTTCATACTATCTAAATAAATTAAAAAATATATATTTCAGTGAAATCCATTTAGTACTTGATAGAAGAGTCCAGAAGCCTATTCTTTAGATGAACAGCTAAAATTCTAGAGTTATAATTATACCAAGTGGTCTAATATGAACCTCTAGTAACAATTCTATTGCGATGCATTTCAATTCAGCTAGTAAATTCAGATTTTATAAGGTAGCATGACGTATATATTATATGTCATGACTCATCGTACAAAATAGTGATCCTACTCAGTTTAGTTTGTTATTTGAATCGCAACAAGAGTTCGTGGTAGGCCCCCAGATTAATTATTAAAACGAAAAGACAATTACTTAAAGTGGTTTAGCTTGAAAGTAGAATGTAGCTATGGTACGTAAGCAGTCCTATGTATTTTGGCCTACCGGTAAAAGGGATTGTATGATGTATATCACGTCATTAGCGAAAGCGAAATGGCGGAACTATTAATGAGATTAATGTAACAGTAGTAAGCAATATCTATAGCTGCTGTTTACTTACGTTAAACTAAGGACAGGTAGCCTTGTAAAAAAATGTCCAAAGTGCTGTTTTCGTACAAAAAAAAAGTCAAACTCGCTGGTGCTCCTTTCACAAGTTGTTCACAAGCTTGCAACATTTTTTTTTTTTTTCGGAGTGTGTATTGCTGTTGGCCCTACTGGCCTTGACAGCGTCACTGGCGGGGGCCGAGTACAGAGACTCAGCCGTGATAAAGGGACAGCCCTCACGGGGGCTCAAATTTGATTCCGTCCTTAGGGTGCCTCCTGCGAAGCCGAACCACGGCTAAGGACGTCACCGGAGATGGGCTTGCAACATAATTAAATAAAGTTAGCTAGTGACTATTACTTTCTTTATACGGAAGTGCCTATCCATATGTAATAAGTCTATAGTACCGATTACATATTAGTTTTCTTGCGGCAATATTGTTGTGCTTATTGTAATACTACAATGTATTATTCTTTTGCTGATTAGTAAAATTTATTCATGTTTGTTGACGTGCAATGACAAGCGTTTAACTTTGGTGACGTCAAATATTGAATACAATATACCTTCCAGGGTACGCAGCGTGAATTAATTATTTTCTGATTCGATTATGTGTCAGTTCAAATCGATGAATCGGCATGTACTTGACGTGCTATGTATTTATAGAACCGCTTTACAATTGTATCTGATAAAGCAGCTAAACTTAAATAAGAATCTTATTGACTTGTATCTAAAGTCATAAAATCATAATTTGTATTTCTTTAAATAACAACGAGATCATCGTGTATCCGTCGAATATGGAGTTTAACGAACTGACTATCAAAAAATAAAAGTAATTTCACTTTTAGTAGGTCGCCGTTGTTAGCTTACAGTTCAGTAGGTATATTACAGTACTTTTAATACGTCGGCTTCACTTTCAAGTCCCGTCTCACTTTTTTTGTCGTGGGGACCATTTTGCGGTTTATAGCAAGATCTATGTCTACAATATTTGGGTTAAGTTATATAAAAACAGTACATCTGTTCAGTACAAAGCAATAAAAGTCAGTCATCCTAAGTACGTCTAGCAAGACCCTGACGATAGGATTATGTTCGACAATGCCTCATACATCACATACATGCAGATAACACCCTCGTCATCGGCGAAGACGAGATCGCTTGTTTCGTACGTCGCGTCGAACTCATACCGTCGTCGGCTGAGTCCATCGACTAGAACACGTTTGAAACATTGCCTCCATTCCCGTTGACGTCCTAAGCCTTAGGCCTTCCGGCCTGGCAGCAGGCACCCTGAGCATGTAATTACTTTTGAGCCCCCATGAGGGCTGTTCCCGGTTAGTTGACGCTATCAAGAAGCAGAGCCAAAGGCAATACACATTTAGAAAAAATATTATAATAAAATTTTGTATAGTATAGTCAATTATTTTTGTAAATCAAGTGTAAAGAAAACGCACTACTAGACTTCTTTATCATGGCTGCATGCGTTGAACATAAAGTTGAATAAACTTAAAAACAATATTTTGCATGTTTGCGTTATTACAATGAGATAAAAAGGAAACATAATAAATATTATGATTTAATTACATCCCTATTCACCCAAGTGAGGCGAAGGCGAGTAGCTAGTATTAGTATATGTCTCGAGTCTCCAATATTAATTTTATCACGTATCGTTAACTGTGACATTTAAAACAATTTGCAACAGATGTGCATATCATTCACACGCTATAATCATATTAATGAGATGTTATTATTTCCTACGCATAATAACATATCTTTACACGTTGAGCATGCGCTTGTATTTAACACGACAAGTGATAATTAATGTTAACAGATAACATGTTGTATAACATAATGGCCGGATATTAAACTCTGACCTTTATGTATTAGTTCGCTTTTTACTGATTTTGAGTCATATTTAAATCTTTGTGCAATATTGCTTTGTTACAAATTAGGTCCTGGTCATTGTTTTGTTTAGGGTTGTCAGTTTCCAATTTTATTTTTACAGAGGATCCACTGTTACATAGGTACATCAAAATCAAAATTATGTTTTTTTTATGCAAATTAATTAAAAAAATGTTATACCAATTATGTTTCGTTTTACTATAAAAATATTTTTATTATTTTCATTACTTGACCGGTAAAATATGGTGCATTCGGTGACCCTAGTTTTATATAAATATTCATTTCTATGTACGTATAAGTGACACATACAAAGTAAGACATTGAATTAAATTATGTTATTACGATCAGTATGATAATTATATACTTTTTACGATTTAGTATTAAATGGAATGCATTTAATCATGTGCAAATTTTTTGTAGCTGTTTTTCAGTTCTGATAAAGTTCACTTTAGCAACAGGAAATGTAGTAAAGTTAGTTTTCAATATGATTAAATATATTTATTATTCACATTTGTTTGTTTTTGTCCAATTTACATATCCTTCATAGATAGTTATACAGTCCTCAAACTTAATAATTAATTTAATTAATTGTAATCTTAACACATATTTGACAGGCAATATAATATATCCTGTCAAATTAGTGCCAAGATTTTTAATTATTATCATACCAATATATCTTTTTATACACAAAAAGAAATAATGACAGCAACATCTTAATTCGGCTTCGAAGATATTATATTTATTTTTTGCTACTGATAAATACTCAACAAATTATTTTTGTATATTTTACAGTAAGTATGACCTTTAATTTTGTATTCAAAAATCCTTAAAAATCTAACGTAACATATTTTATTTAATTAATATAATTACATATGATTGGTAGTGCGCAAATATTCAAAATTGGATTTTTCTCCTTCCTCTTAGCTGGTTAAAATAAAATAAAATGGCGTATAAATTCAAATATTTAATATAACGTTCGTCCGGTAGCGTAATAGTTAGCCTAAAATATATGACGTTTAGATTCAATAATCTGTGTATGTCAATATTTAAAATGTATACAGGCTTTTTAATAAATAATAATAAACGCTACACACTCAACTTTTTTTAATTTTTCTGACACTACAATATATAGATACCTTGATTGCAATAAGGCCTTGGTCTAGTTTTTTTAAAAAGTGTCTAAATTTAAATTGAATATTAATAAAGGGTAAGGACAATTGTGGCGTGTCGGTAGCGAGCCTGGCTTCGCCTCGACGGTCGCGGGTTCGTTTCCCGCTCGGGCAGATGTTATCGACCATGCAGGTGTTAGATTCCATTATTTTCTATATTTAATGTAGTATTTTAAATATATCTAATATTGTTTAAAGTTGTTGTATTGTATAACTTTTTATTTATCTACCGTCATATTTGTATGTCGTCTGACTATAAAAGGGACGATGTCTTGCTCGAGAATTTAGTTCCTAATTATCAGTCTGCGATAGTGGTAACTCTGCTGGATTGTGTAAAATAACTACTTAGTATTTGCAATAGTGGTAACGCTGCTGGATTGTATTAAGATAAGTACTTTATTACTTGTAAATTCATCGTATTTAACTTATATTTTATTGCTACCCTGATTGCTGTGTAAAGAATATATTTTAAAAGAGGAGCTGTTGAGTTTCTTGCCGATTCTTCTCATCAGAATCCACTTTCCGAATCGGTGGTAGATTCATTTAATGTCTATATCAAATAATAAGACAAATAAAAGATATTTTGAGAGAATATATATTTGGTCATTATTTCACCTTATATTCAATAAATATATTAGAGTAAATACTAGTTCTTTTAATAAATAGCTAATATCTTAAATGTCCTTTCATTAATATATAATTGCTGCCCATATATAAACAATAATCACTTTTATATTATTTCCTATTATATATATTTTTTATATCTACCCTATACAAAATCTCACATCAGAAGTGGGATCGGCTCACTTCCACTAGCTTAAAATAAAATTCTAATATTGTTTCGTTTGTTTCAGAAGAATCGCAAAAGATCACGTAACATCCTGGCGAGAAAAATCGTGAAGCCTGTTCAAGTATCACTGTGGGTTGGCGCATAATACTGTGAGATGGTATTGCAACGCTGGGAGGTGGACCCTCGTTGCGAGATAACGCATCTTTGCGGATCAGCACATCTGAGCCAGCTAACGCGCCGCTGCGGGCTGTGTCACTGCTGCGGGCTGCCGTCTCCAGTCCGGCGATTGTGGACATGGACATAAATTTTTAAGTTTTCCTGTGTGTTGACCAAGTACTAAACAATCAGTTGTCTTGAGTTGTATACGTGTCGTTGGACTAAACCCACGTAAAGCCTTGTGCAAATGTTCAAAGGTATCGGGTCGAAGTAGAAAGTACTGACTACAGACCTGTGTAAAGCCATCTGTGTTTAGTTTTCGGGTTGACCTGTTAGAGACCGATGTAGATCCGGTCGCACATTAGTCTGAGGTAATAGATTGCACAGAAAGAGACCTGAGTAAAGCTTAGTCAGTTACGTTTAGTTGCGTTGTGATTATTGTTGTTTGGTACTTAGTCTGATAAATTTAAATACTTAATGATTAACATGTATTAAATGCCTCATGAGTGTTCTCAGAGACTTGGTATAATTATTTTAGTTAGGTTAGGTTGAAACATGCTTTTATAGGTACTGATTTACACACGCAAAGCCATGACATTACTATAACTGTATTGTCCTCTGGCGAGTCGTGAGGGTGCACTCCCCCGACGGGTCCTGCCCCGGGTGATTAGTACATATATCTGTTTGTTTCATATCCATTGGTTAGGTTACGCTAGATGATAATTTTGGAAAAGACATAAATGTTTTCAAATTATATTTTTTTAGAAAAGTTTGGGTTTCTGGTGATTTTTGTTCTCACAGATGCAGATAGCCATTCTATAGCTGCTGGCGCACATCTGCATGCTGAGAGCCCAATGATGACTATTATGAAACTGCCCATAAGAGCAACGCTGCCGGACCGGCGTACCTTGTGATATTCTGCCTGTTGTCAGTTCATCAAAGTACAGTAAGACAAAACTAAAACTTAAGACTGTTTTGAAGTCCCCTAAATATCGTTATTAAGCACCTGTCCCTTCATTTGAAATTATTTAAATAAGACTATTTTTGATTCTGTTGATAAACATAGTTAGAGTGACATAGGTCAAATACATATTTTCTTAAATACAGTTATTAAATGCCCGTCCTTCATTTGACATTATTTAAATTAATTTATTTTAAAAATAGGTGTTACTAGTGTCATAATAATAATTAGTGATATTGAAATAGGACTGGAAATTGATTACTGACTAACTTATTTCTGACAACCAAGTTAAAGTACAATTAAGACAATAAACCATAGGCCATACAAAAGAATTATGCTAAAATAAATATAGAAGTGATTAATTCAGCTTCAATTTAATTTATTTTAAATTATTATACGAACTATTTAATTAAAATAATATTGATCCATATCAAGAAAATTCAAAATAGAATAATAGAAAAATAAGTAAAAATAACATAAGTAAAAATAACAAATTTCAAATTTAAAAATATAAATAATAAATTGCAAAGTTACAATAAATAAACAATTAAAAATAAATTAATAAGAAATTCAATTAATTAAATTAATAGATCAATTGACTATCTTTAAAATCTGAGATATAAATGTAGAATATTGACTAAAGTAGCTTTTGTTGAAAATATCGGTTTCTGTTTAGTTTAATTATTTTAAGTATATGGGACAGCATTGACATTATGCTTTGTAGATTAATTTGCCTAAATTAAACTTATAAGGCCTACTCTTATGATTATAAAAAAATATTGTAAATTTATTGAAATTAGTTTCTTATTATGTTCGTTCGTTTGTTTAATTTTTTGCACATTTGGTTATAATAATCTGAAGTGGTTGAATATTCCTGTTAAAAATTATAATAGTTTCTGAATGAAACGACAATGTTTATTTATTATCACATAGTAATGAAAAATAAAATGATATCGAAATCTTACATTTTTAGTAAATAAACTTTTGTGACTTTCCTTTTCGCCTTTTCGTTATTACGACGAAATTATAGGAATCAAAACAATACTCTTTTACTTTATAATTCTGTTTCTAAATGCAACGAAGTTTTATTCTTATTTTATAATAATTATAATTCATTATTTGCAAAATTCCACAATCCAAATACAAATCAAATAAAATTATTTATAAAACATGAAACTAATTTTTAAATTAGAATTACACTTCTAAATAGCATAATGGAAAATTCTTAACAATAAAAGAATTATAAATCGGATTAAAATTTTAAGTGTGATACAATAAATCATACCATTAAATTAACCTGAGTTAGAATTAATAAATTAAAATATAAAACTTTAATTTTCTTTAAAGTAGTTGATTCAAATAGATAATTATTCTACTAATAGAAATAATAATAATTGCAATGATTTATGTTAAAAATGATTAAATTATATGAAAAACAAAGTTATTAGTTAAAATTTTGAAATAGTAAAGTAATTAATCCGCTTCAAAAATTATCTATTCGATTCAATCACAATTAATGAACTAAGGTTTAAGAGAAGTTATATTTATTAGTTTAAAAGTAAGACACTTGCAACACATACCGGTCTTTTGATCTAAAACTTTTAATAACTGTTTATCCTTTTCATACTATAACTTAATTTTTTGAACTTTGAAAGAAAACTTCTTGAAAGATTTTTTATTTAAATATTCCATTTTATAATATTATTATTCCATTTCATTAATAGTTAAACCGGCTATTATTATAATATGTATAGTAATTTAACTTTGCAGTTGTGACCGTGAGATATTGGAATATTATTCCATAAAATATACTTTCTACAATGATATTAAATACAAAAAGAAGAATCATTGACTTACTAAATTATGAAAATAATTTCAAAATTATAATAATTCGTTTAGTTTGTTTTGGTTTATGTTAATAATAAATTAATAATTTGTTGAAATCTTATTCCATAATTTTTAAAATGTTGTTAAACGATAATACAACTTTATTTTACTAGAGAAATAAAATTAAATTACCGAATCCTATTATTTTAAATTTTTAAAATTTAATTTAATTGTAGATACTTTTTCAGAATTGTCTTGGTAATTTTAAATAAAATTCTACCTCGGTTTTCATGAGCACTGGTTTTGTTTCTTTGATTAGTTTGAATTAATTTCATATAAGACTACATACGACTACTTATATAGATTCTTTGCTACATTAGACTAAAAGATATTGTCAGAACAGCCGAACGGTTTTATCATAATTATTTATGTTTGCATCGGATAGCCATGTTAGATTAAAAGTAATATTAATGTAATATAATAGAAATCAAAATCAATAAAAAAAAAACAAAAAAATTATGATTTATGTTGAGTTTATTGTTGGTTTATGTTGAGAATTTTATTTTTGCTAAAGCTCTGGGTGCCTATCCTATTGATTAGTCCAGTTTGCAAAGATTGAAATTAATTTGTTGAAATTTACTGACACAATTTTTGTATTGTTTCATGAAATAACCGCTGGTCGACCGTGGCTTGGTGCTGGTTAGCTCATCAGCAGCGGGTGAATGGAATCAGCATGTCGATGCCACTGGCTTGTATATCTAATGTGAATATTTGAAGCTATATCTGCTGGTCGGGCTTATACTTGGTGTCAACCGTCTCACTAGCAGCAGGTGAATGTGGTTGACATGTCTATGTATACATGGCACATATGATGGCTTAGCCGTTATCCACTGGTCGGTCACATACTTGGTGTCAACTGGTCTCATTGGCAGTGGGTGAATGTGGTTGACATGTCTATGTATCTGGCATATATAATGGTTTAGCCGTTATCCACTGGTCGGTCACATACTTGGTGTCAACTGGTCTCATTGGCAGTGGATGAATGTGGTTGACATGTCTAGGTATCTGGCATATATAATGGCTTAGTCGTTGTCCGCTGGTCGGTCACATACTTGGTGTCAACCGGTCTCACTGGCAGCGGGTGAATGTGGTTGTCATGTCTAGGTATGAGGCATAGATGAATACTTTTACAAACGTATACTACATACTCTTTTATTAATTTTAAATGTTATTTTAAATATAACTGACACGTCAAATGTAATTTTAAATGTTAGTTTAAATGTAATTTAAAATTTGATTGTCATGTCTAGGTATGAGGCATAGATGAATACTTTTACAAACGTATACTACATTCTCGTTAATTAATTTTAAATGTGGTTGTCGTGTCTAGGTATTAGTCATATATAACGACATTTGTAAACTTGTAATATATACTCTTTTAGTAATTTTAAAATTAAACTGTTTAATGATATTTCCAAATAAGAAATTTTCAGATGTATTAGTTTAGTTTAGAGTAAGTAAGATTTGTTTTGTGTATTGGATACTTCGGGGACGAAGTACTTGTCAGTATGGCCGTGTTAGATTCCATTATTTTCTATATTTAATGTAGTATTTTAAATATATCTAATATTGTTTAAAGTTGTTGTATTGTATAACTTTTTATTTATCTACCGTCATATTTGTATGTCGTCTGACTATAAAAGGGACGATGTCTTGCTCGAGAATTTAGTTCCTAATTATCAGTCTGCGATAGTGGTAACTCTGCTGGATTGTGTAAAATAACTACTTAGTATTTGCAATAGTGGTAACGCTGCTGGATTGTATTAAGATAAGTACTTTATTACTTGTAAATTCATCGTATTTAACTTATATTTTATTGCTACCCTGATTGCTGTGTAAAGAATATATTTTAAAAGAGGAGCTGTTGAGTTTCTTGCCGATTCTTCTCATCAGAATCCACTTTCCGAATCGGTGGTAGATTCATTTAATGTCTATATCAAATAATAAGACAAATAAAAGATATTTTGAGAGAATATATATTTGGTCATTATTTCACCTTATATTCAATAAATATATTAGAGTAAATACTATTTCTTTTAATAAATAGCTAATATCTTAAATGTCCTTTCATTAATATATAATTGCTGCCCACATATAAACAATAATCACTTTTATATTATTTCCTATTATATATATTTTTTATATCTACCCTATACAAAATCTCACACAGGCATGTGTTCCGGTCTGGATGTGTTTGTCCGGATCCACGACACGGGATATAATTATCTTATTCCGTTCCGTTGAGTGTGCTCCGTTTATTTATTTTTTATTTATTAATTAAAAAAAAAACATAAGTCAAATGGACGCTATTCGTTTTGCAAGCTAATGTACACTTTGCATAATATTAACAAGAATTATATCTGAATATTAAGAGCACGCATTTACCTACAAACCTATAATAATATGTGTAAGTTATTGCATATTTTTTGCTTATATTGCGATAACTTAGGATGGTTGTTATAAATTGTTAGGAAATGCGCACATCGCTATAATCGAAAGTGGTTTGGAATCGAAGTTTATTTATAATTTATCAATCAATGAATCATATCACCTTTCTGTAAGGGTATACTCCCAAGTAAGGTAGGGAAAGAGTGTGACTTGATAAATTTTTAATCTTGAAAATAATAAAAATCCTCTTGATTTTTATTATTATTGTAATTTGATTAGTACCGACTTCTGTGGTTGTGTCTCTTTAGTTTTGAATTTGGTTTTTCTTTCTAAAAATTATTATATTTAATATTTTTTACCAAATTGACCGAATTGAAATGGGACCACACGGAAAGCACCAGCTTTCAAATAAAAAAATCATATCACCCAGTCGAAAATTGCGAGGTAACAAACAAAAAAAAATGCAGACGAATTGAGAACCTCCTCCTTTTTTTTAAGTCGGTTTAAACAGAGATCGTTGATTTCGTATATATAATTTTAAAAAAAATTAATTCGGGTTTAATAAGTTTTAGTCGTCTGGCAGTTAATGCGCCATCTCAAAAGGTACTACAGTACTAACTTCTTAAGATATTAACGTAGAGGGTATTGTAGCGTTTTTTTAAATAAAAGTGTCTGAGGCTGAAACGACTATGATCTGTACCCTTTTTCCCACTTCTATTTATCTCTCTCCTTTACCGAGCATCCCAACTCTAATCGCAACGCATCTAAGTTTTTTGCCACATTTGTGGAATAAGCAGCTGTCTTTCTAAACGTCGGTTTGTCAGTGTCTTTTTTTTTGTAAATATACATAAATTATTGAACACAAGATGTTTTCGTGATTATTTTTGTTATTTATGCACCGGATATACTTCTGAAGACTATTGTTCAGGAGACGGTAATACAATGCATAACGGATGTTTTTGTCCACCTTTCGTTGGTAAAAGAATACCAACTATACGTCATTTACTGTACATTCCTTTATTCAATGTTTCGAAGAATGGATAATTAATTTATCCTCGATATATCCGCAAAAATCGTTATTGTTTTTTTACTTATTGCTTTTATAGCAAAAATGTGCATGATTACGTCAATGGGGACATTTGAGAACAGTAGCGTTAAAAAAAGTTGCCAAGAGTCAATTATTTTTATACGTAGATGCTTTCAAAATGAGTCAATTTTATTCAATGGCATTTTAAATTTTCCTTCTAAAAAATTAATATTTTTTTAAAAAGGTTCGTGATGTATAGGTAACTATACCTACAAGGTCAATCTTCTTTTATATTAATACAAATATTACTAATAGACATAAACAAGATTAAGACTTATACAGGGTCAATAAAAAAGTATAATCGCAATCACCATTTGCGTCAAAGTTAAATCCATTGCCAAGTACTACTTTTATTTTTTTAAATTAATCTTATTGCGAAAAAAAAAACAACTAGTGGTATTTCAACTCCGTCGGTCGGTCCCGTACTAATAATAATCGAAAAGTCAAAACAGAACCACTTTGACACTAGTTTGGCCACTAATCCAGTAAGACGAAAAAGCACCGTAACTCAAATGTCCGGGTAGTTTTATTATATTGTTATAGATTTTACTATCACAAAGCAATATGATTGTACAGGGCTACCAATAAGTATCATCAAGTATCATAATAATAAAGTATCATCTATTAAATACTCTATTAAAATTGATCCTTCACGTAAATATAAGGAAACTACGACGAACTGAGAACCTTAAAGTTACTTAAAATGTAATGTTATCAAACTTTAAACCTACAAAAATAAACGTTCACCAAATATTAGACGAAAATATCGCAAAATACACAAAAAAATTAGCATGAATTGTGACCAGCCTCTTTTTTTATATCATGACCGGTGGCAAACAAGCATAGGGTCCGCCTTTTGGTAAGCAGTCACCGCGACCTATGAACGCTTGCGATAATTGAAGTATCATATGCGCCTTGCCAACTCAAGGGATGGGATGAGAAAGGAAAAAAAAGGAAGGGAACAGACGGGGTAAGATTGGGTCTCCGACGCTCAGTCATCGCACGAAACGCAACAGTACCTACTGATACTGATACTTTACGCCGATTTTCATGTGATTTTTGTTGGGAGGCCCATTGCTCTACTTTTTTAAATCGGTTATGAATAAGGTTTTTACTTCATAAACTAAGTATTTCTACTGATATTGTATTTTGCGATTATATTAAATGAAAAGACCCATATCCATATTATTTGTATAATATCGGTTTTTTCTTTAACCAAGTTCTTATATGGTTTAAACTAATTAGTATTGGCATCAGATTTGCTTTTCGTAGAACGGCCGACCATAAGATATAGGATAGATAAAGGTTGCTATTAAACATGAATCACGAGCGAGTATTATTAATGATGTATTGATCTAATCGTATTGTTAAGAAGTTTGTTGTGGTCTATGGAAAAGTATGATAGCCTTTATGGAAAAGTACTGTGGTCAGATACAAAAATAGACATGTAATGGAAATTTTAATATATAAAATAAATCTGTGATTCGTAAACTAATCATGTTTAATATTTTGTACAATTTTATAAAAACCAATCGAAGTAAAATAATATTTACTGGTGCTAGAAACTTGTCGCTTTAAGCATTAGCAAATGAGCTTCTGAAACATAATGTTGATCGACGTGCAGTAGAAGTACTTCTACTGTTTTATTTTGATCGATGTGCATAAGCGCCAAATACTTCCTACCACTTATTTCCAGTGCATGGACGGCATACCCTTCAAGCAAGGCGTATGCTTATTTTTTTTTATACCTATACTAGGTATAAAGAAACAAGAAACTTTTCTTGGAATTGAGTAGTGTTAAAACGACGTAGAATCAGGAATACTTACTTTCGAAATCTTATTATTCCAAGGCTAAGATTTAATGGATTTCATACTGTATATGCTATACAATGCATATATAATGGATGTAGAGGAACATCCGCGTATCATAAAGGTTCGCGTTTTTTAAACTCTTTTGCGTAAATATAAGTATAACGCTTTCACCAGCTGACGCAGTCTGAATGATTACCGGAATTGGTTATAAAATGCAACTGCCAGTGGGTTTGTGGGTCATCGTGTATACTTCGAAGGTTCCAGAAGTCAGTGTTTAGAACTGAGCCTCCCCTCCACTCGGAATCCCTCCACATAAAGTAAAACATGTACCAGCATGTGTTTGATGTGATATTACACTTTCCATACCTGCGTTCTACGATAACGCCATAAAATACTTACTAGAATGGACATTTGAGGTCTGTTACAAATTATGACAAGTTCGTTATTGTGATAATGTGTATCAATACGTTTTACAGTAAATGTACTTCTGTAATATAATATTTAAAAATAAATAATAGTTTAATAGGAGGAAATTTGCTACCATATATCCGGCTTCCTGTGGAGGACAATCGGGTTATGTGGGGTTCCATTAAAAGGTGGTAGCGTCATGGAGATCCATTATAACCTTATCAGGGGTCGACTGCAGTGCGTTTATCAGCTTACGGGAACTTCCGTATAGGAAGCCTCTAATCTCTTCCCGCAAACTGTATTAAAATCCGTGGAATAGTTCAAAAGATCTAAGCGCACAGACAGCGCAAGCGACTACATTTCATACAATGTAAATATTATATAATCAGTTTAATTATTGGTTGCAAGTAAAGTTCACATTATTATTGTAATTTTTTTAATACGTTACATGAGTGTGTTATTAATGTTACTTTAGATTACTATCTAGACTTCGTATCTATAATTATGTGTTGTAGGTGAGTAAGGTTTAATTTTTTGTTATTAAAATTTAATATGTTCTATACATAATAATAAAAACTATTATACTAGATAAGTGGAAGTCGTATAAATAGATAATTAAAGCCGATGTGAATAGTTTTTGCTTATAAGTTTTCTAACTAGTTTTTAACTTCTAGTTAATTGGATGAAGCAGACCGAAATAATATAGATAGACATTTATTGAAACCCACTTATCAATATTGTCGGTGTTATAGTTTCAAAATATATTTCTTATATTTTTTTATCATTTATTATGATAACTTCCTTTGAGTATGAATAATTTTATCATTATTTTTTATTTTTAATTGCCTTCAGAAGTGACAGGAGGGTTTGGTTTTTTTCTTCCAAGGAAACGGAATTTTGTGATTCAGCCGGAAAATTACATTGCGGCATTCCATACGATCTTGAATTGACACTATTAATTAAAATATATGTTTTTTTTAAATTAAGTACGATAAACATTTGCTATTTAATTTTCTTAATCAACTTCTTGTATATTAATCAGTGGAGAGAGAAATAAAGTGATTTGGTAATACAGACTCTAGTAATACCGAAAACAAACAAAAAATCCCATTAGCACGTTATGACTTTTCGCACGCAGATATTTTAGTTGTATACTAAATACATAAGATACTTTTTCTCGCGATTTCATTTAGCAAATTAGTTAATGACGTCTTCCAAAGTTTCATGTATTATTGAAAAAGATATTTAATAATATCGTAATTTTTTGACAGTTACGATTTTTACAGACATCCCAATATCTATAAGCTTTTACGTCTGTAAAAGCGAGAATCGATGAAATATAATGCTTTTAAAATTTATTCATTTATCTTATATAATAATCTGATTGGTTGTTAAAAATTTAAAACGGTTTGTGACTGTTTCAGACTGAAGTATACGAATAATACAGGAAGTTACCAAATCGATTAAATTATTATTTACAGTAAATTCTTTTCTATATTTGGACGCAAATAAGCAATACCCTTTCAACCCACACGAATGTCATTTCGAGAAAAACGCGTTTGAAAATTTTGAACAACTTCCTTTATATGATTTTTTTTAATATATTGGTCAAGTTTTTGGCAATTTCAAGATGTATATAAGTTATTTTACTTATTTTCACATAAAATAAGCATACAAATTGCATAATTCGTATATAATATAACGCTAAACGTTTAACATAATACATAAATTGCATGATTAAAAAATGGCTTTTTAGAAGCTTTAAGGCTAAAAACCCTACAAATATTATAGAAAAATGTTCTTCAGCCATTTACCAACACTTCTGCATATATAACTCAGTTTTTAAATTTTGTGGGTTGACATGGTATTGCTTATTTGCGTCCAAATGTCTTATAACAAATTAATCGTTTTAGATCCAGTGGGAGGTTGTTGTACGTAACATTAAGTACAATGTCCATAAAACATAGTATTTTTTTAAGTTGGAAAAACATCTTACATGACAAAAAGACGATGCCTTCTATTCAATTTATGCATTTCCAACTTCTAGTCCCAAATATATTTGATTACTGTTCTACTACGTAGTTATTTATAGCATCCAGATGTTCACCGAGTAAACTGAGTAGTTATAAATTTATAATTATACTAGCTTCTGGCAGCGTTTTGCCCGCATGAATAACGATTTTAATACAAACTTTGAATGCCATATTGAAACTAAGCCTAAAAAATAAGTTTCAAGCTTCTAGCTCTAAAAATTACAATACTTCCATACAACTTTTCATCCCTCCCTTTCAACCCCTTACAATCCTTTTTTTTTCATTTAAAAGTATCCTATGTCTTCCTCAGGCTCTACACTATCTATGTACCAAATTTAATTTAAATTAGTAGTTTTGGCGTAAAAGCGCGACGGACAGTCAGACAGAGCTACTTTGGCAATTATAATATTATTATCAGATAAAGTGAAATAAGTCAATGGAATTCGTGACGAACCTTCGCAAAACATTTGCTATGAGTTGCACTTTGTTTAATAGATAGTATGTAAGATCTTTCAAATAAAATAAGTACAGTAAAAAATCGGCCAGAAACGCTAAATATACATCTAATAAAATCACACGAATTATAACATCCTAATTTTTAAAATAAGTTTAACATTTTTAAAATAAGAACTAGGACATATCTAGAATGTTCGACAGAAAACTTTCCAACCCGAGTTGAACAAGGAAATAACAAATGCGGTTACAGTCGCTCACAATGGATACGTTTTTTGGTATTATTTATAGAATAATGCCATAATTGATCGAGTTGTGTTTACTTTATTAGTCGTTGATACGCTACATGACATTATTTTTCATTATACATTCATTTTGAACTAGTAATTGATTATTAAATTTACGTCTATATATACATCACTATAATCTCCTTCAGCCTCACCTCTCAACCTCCTTCCCAAATATTTTCAACTCAAAGGTTGTTTGGAAGAAATGGCTATTAAGTGATAAGAACGCCTTATTGTACAATCATATTTAGATTTTCTTTGTTCTTTTATACTTGTAAGTGTTTTGTTTTTTTTTTCTGTGTGGTGTGCAATAAAAGAGTATCTATATACACTATACAATGTGAAATAGTTCAATCGTGATAATCCCATGTAAGACTTATAATATCAAGAACCTATTGAACATTTTGTGTAAGAACTTCTGTGTACCTATGTCGTTAAACATTTATTAATAATACATTTACTGTGTGGTACTAAATGGTTCTCTGTGTCATCTAAATTCTGCGTCAGGGAAAATCCGATAGCGTATGATTAATTGGGAATAATGAAACAGTGGGATACTTGTGCATATGTCGTGACTTGCAAGTTTTAACTTGTTGAATGATTTTCATATTCAGGTAGAGAGAAAAATATTGTTTATTGAATAAGTATATTGTATGTACATTTTGAATTATATTCACATCATTGTTACTTATATACTTCTTCTTTTTAGCAATTATCCCAGTAGTTTGCCCAGAGTCTGCTTATTACCCCGGATTTGGCTCATTGGATAATAAAAAAATCTTTTCAAGAGTGATGTTATGATAATAATCAAAGCCGACAGCTTAGCGTGCTCCCCGAGGCACGATGGGGAGAACCACAAGGATAAACGCCTAGAACGAGACAAATATTTGTTAGATAAATACAAATGTCCGCCCCGTGCGGGATTCAAACACTACCAATGAGACCAAAGGCAAGCTCGCTACCAACACGCCACAACCGTCGTCTACATACATTAATTTATGGACTCAAAGCTTCCGGCGTCAGGCTTGACGTCATTTGTTTTTTATTCGTAGTAATAATTGTGATGTTATTAAAGGTTTTCATATAACTAGTATTAAGATTTAAATATTTCCAATGAAATTCCTAATTTTTGTATATCGATGGTCCCTAAGTACAAGAATGTTAGATGCAACTCTCCGCTGAATCGCAGTCCCCATTCTTTGCGTGAAAAATGAACCATGAACAATGAAAGAAAAAGAATAACATTAAGTATTTTATCAGATATTCTAAATGAATATTAGAACAACTATTCTGATTTCCGGCCAAAAAAGAATGCTGTAAATGCGTCAACGTCACACGCATCGATTAGTACTGCGCTTGAAATACGCGCCACTAGTTTCGAACTCAGTTCCAACGAACATAACGCCATCTGCGGAGAACAAGCTAATAATACGTGTTTATTTATTATCTTGTTATTTTTTAGGGCAAAGGTTATTTCATCAATTAATCACATACTCGTAGTTGTATGTTTAATTTTTTTTAAATAAAATAAAATTATCTTTTAATCCCACATATAACCAGATATCTTAGACTTACTAATAGTTACAATTCATTATTTTAATTTCGACGCAGAAGCGTTCATTTATCGTCAAAATAATATTAAATTTTAACCACTTGTTAGTAACACTTTAATAAAATATTATAATCTTAAGCTTTTTCCTAGATCTTTTTAGGCCTACCTCATGTTAACCTACGTTTTGGACATCTCTCCTGCGTAGGGAACGTTTATATGTATATACTAAATTCTTCCCTCAAATTCACAGATTGTTTAAATATAGTATAGTTTTATTCCATGGTTCATGCCCATATCGAAGTGAGATAAAATACATAGCCTTTAAAAATATAATTTAAGTACTACCATACCTACGTATTTCATCGGTGTCAATATTTTAGTTTCATTAATTATTTTTTTAATTATCGCTGTGTTTGTTTAGACAATTTATTGGGGTCACAAATCATAATTGCCTGAATCATGCTTTGATTTACTAGTTTGTATTTTCTTTGGAATTAAAATAATTAAGACGGAGATAATAAAATAGCGTAGGTATGAAGTTTACTTATAAAAAGCAAGCAAGCAAGTTACCTAATCTTAGTAATATTTTAACAAACAATGCAAATGCATTGAAGGGAAAGCAAACGTTGTGAATACAATGGTCTTCAATATCTAGGTCAGTAAGGTCACGGTGAATTCACACTATAATTGAGAGCAAGAGGTACTTTTTTCGATAAACAATAGAAGTCGTAAACCGATCGTACCGTTGAAATATTCTTTATAGAATACGATACGATACGGTGTCGACTTTCGATATACGATACGTGAAAATTTTATGAACTCATGGTTTAAACGTATTCTAATGTTATTGATATTGATACTTTGGAAGTGGCTTAAGAATTGCAGCATTTCACAACTTTATTTTCGATACAATATTATTGCCGATTACTAATTTAAATGAAGTATAAAGTATATATTTAAATATATTTAAAAATAATGATATTGTTATCAATAAAATAGGTGATTTATGATGTGCTGATAAGAGAGACTACGACTACGTTTTAATTTTTTGTTTACTATTAAAACATTGACCTTGCAGTTATCATCACGATATCGGAACGGATAATGTGAAAAAGTAATGTGTAAAAACAAATTCTAAGCATTTAAGTCATGTAAACGATAAACTTCTCTAGTCCCTTTTCGCACTCACTTTGTCCTCGTCATGGTATCGAAACTGGATACTGATATCACATCAAACAATGTGTAATAACAGCTTTGTACACATAAGCTAAATGTAGCAGAAGGAAAATAATATGTGCTATCTGAAATACTGACTACACAGTTAAAATAATTGCGACAATGACGCACCAACCGCTTCAAACTTATTGAATAAATACATGGTAGTTAGCATTCATGTTTTAATAATATTCTAAAGGCTTAAATTAATGTAACATATAAAACAAGTCTTGGAACTGGTTGGTAAATGTTTAAATTGTTTTTATTCGATTATTTCGTTTTCAGTTGTTTGAAAATCGGAATTTACTGGTTTATATGGTTTAAAATTTGTTAAAATTTTACTAAGCGAAAAAAAAAACAACTTGGAAAAGTAGAAAAAACTGAAAAGTTCTCTATGTACTTAGTCAATACCTGGCTAGAAATTTTTCTCAGGTTTCTAAGCCCTGATACAGAACATTCAATTATTATTAATAACTAGTGAGCTCGGCAGACGTTGTCCTGCCCTAAAAAAAATCTGGCCTATTAAAAATAGGGGTTGACGGTAGAAGTGTAAAAATGTAGGATTGATGTATTTTTTAAATGCTGAATTATAAAAAAAATGTCCAAAAAATAAAAATTGGGGTGGACAACCCACAACATTTAAGATCTACAGAATATTTTCTTTTTGGTTGTTTTTCTCATTAAATTTAACATTTGCTTGATTTACGACTAATTCCTTGACATTAATAGAAAACTAGGACATATTTACATTCCTTCAATTATCACTCACTAAGCAGACGTAATGTCGTCAACGTTCGTTTGTTTTGACGGGCAACAAAAATGTGATAAACTTTTTTAATTTTAGCATCATAATTAAGCACCAATCAAAAAATGTGTTTTTTAAACTATGTTACTATGGCTACGTCTCTTAATTATTAATTCGTATGTCTATTTAATTATTAATTCGTTTTTATTATTGGGTGAATCCGCATTTATTTGTTACACTAAAAATTTAGCATATTTTATACGCTACTTATAATAACATCAGCCAAATTGTCGAAATCGGTCCAACCATTTCGGAGTTTAGCTGGAATTGATTGATTCACATTTTTTTACTTTAAATCTTTTTTTTTATGTTAGAAGTTGGCAAACAAGCAGACGGCCCACCTGATAGCAAGTGGCTGCCGCAGCCTATGAGCGCTTGCAGCACCATTAGTAGGTGCCACTTACGCGTTGCCAACCTCGAGATATTAGTTGTTAAAACTCGTTCGCCCAGTAATTTCACTAGCGTACAATGCCCTTCAAACCGGAACACAGTAGTGCCTAAACACTACTATTTGGCGGCAGAATATTGGACACTGCGGTGGTACCTACCTAGCCGGCCTCTTGCAACAAAAGACCTACCACCAGTGTGACTGATTGCACTGGTGGAATAATCTCTGTTGTGACAGAGGTTATTCCAACAGCGGGCGATGGGGTCGTCACATCCCGACGCCTACATTGTATTATTACTTAACTTGTATTCTTGAAAGACTTATAAAAATGAAGAAGTTCCATATTCGAAATGATTGTTATTTTTTTTATATGTTATTTGGTTTATCGGAACCGACTTAGCTAGTTTAGATAATTGATGAGGTCGGGAGGTTATCCTATATGAATATTATAACTGTCTACCAGAGATTATCGGAGGAACAGACGAACAGAAATATGAGAGTAATATGAGATTTGTCGAAGCTTTAGGTTTGTCTTTTTTTTTTTTCTTTTTTTTTTTTTAAAGAATATTAGCAATGCTTTATCAAGACATTACTTATATTCCTATTGCCCCTCCAAATAAGCTCGAAGCTTGCGCTAGGAGTGGGTACGAAAATAGCCCAAGGGGGTCAGGATCGAACCCACGACTCTCGCGTTAACGGAGTAAAGTCGGCCCTTCTACCGTTGAGCTATAGAGGCTTAAACTTTTACTTTTTATTACTTTGCGAATAGAGATTGAAGTATATTGTTTTTAAAAACGTTATATATGTTACAGGCTAATTGATAGAATAGTTTAATTTCAAATAATAACAAATAATTAGACTTAATTTTTCCATTTTTAAAAACGTAGTAAAAATTTAGACGTTAATTCAGTCACGCATTCCTCTTAATCTATTAAATGAGCATGATTGTAATCTTGAAAAAAAAATCTTTATGAAAAATATATTCGAGATAATCGTGCAATAATCAAAAACTGTTTGTTTAATGGTAATAAGAATTAAGTCAATTAATTACACATAAACAGGCTTTGCATTTTTAGTCAATATTAAGGCACGCTTACGTTCTTCCGGCGTCACGATTTAAATATGTATCCGCATAGATCTTGACGACATAAAACGAAAAGTAAGAATAACATTTTGGAGATTGAATACTTAAAAGTCGCAAATGAACATTTTGTTTACTTTTTAAAATACATTTATAGATTTTTTAAACTATTTTAACTGGCATAAAAAAGTATTTTTACATAATTGTATTAGTATAAGTTAGATTGCAAGTAACGTAACAATAAAAAAATCTATAAGGACTAGTCGTTTCTGACACGCGATGCTATGTTCTAACATGAACCTAACCTAACCAACGGTTTAATTTAAATTAAATTGAACTCCCTGTAAATCGTGGCGCCGAAAGCACCTTAATATCCCCAATATTCATAAGTGTTTAAAAAATCAATTAAACTACATAAAAATTTTAATGTTAGTGCCCTCTAAACTTCTAACTATCTGTCACTTAAATTCTATTGAAATATTATTAAATAAAATATTGAAAATGTTGCAAATACAATTTTCTAGAACTAGATAATTTCCTATATTTAACACTTTATTATAATATCGCGTTACTTTTTGAAGTGAAACTTCTAATGTGACTTTCAACAAGGTTGCGTTAAACGCTTAATGCACGAGAGAGAAAGAAAGATAGACAAAGGTAGAAAGTAAGAGAGAGCAAGAGAGTGAGTCGGTAGATCCCAAGTACATACGCGTGGTATCTTTATTTTATTTTTTACTATTTTTATGCATGTGTGTTTGTTCATTTGTTTTTTCATTCGTGATTACGTCTATATTTATATACTTGTATGTATTTCTAAGTACTAGAGACCCGCTGACCTATCGCAGTGATAGAGGATTTATTAACGTGAATTTACATATCAAATGACAGGCAGACATATGTTTGACATTGGCAGTTTAAATGTAAGCTGTCGCTGTTCTACTTAAATTAATTTTAAGTATATGTAATATATCTATAACATAATTTGAAATAAATAATTACTTTTTGCACCTATTAAAGCTTACAGCTCTACTCTTTAATATCATCGGATTCAAATCCAACATTACGCCCGGTTTTTCGTACGTTGTTCAAATTCATGTCAAATTAACACAGCAAATACATAACACTCATTATTCGTCTGTTTATCTACGGCTGTCTTCAATCAAAGAGCGTTTTATATTATGTATGTTAATTTGACAAACTTTCGAGAAACCGGGAGTAAATGTTACTTGCTAATCTTTATTTAAATAAGTTTGATATAATGAGAGTATATTATATTCCGGCGTCGGGATGTAACGACCCCATCGCCCGCTGCTGGGATAATCTCTGTCACAGCAGAGATTATTCTACCAGTGCAATCAGTGACACTGGTAGGCCGGCAGTTTCAAATATTCTGCCGCCAAATAGTAGTGCTTAGGCATTACTTTGTTCCGGTTTGAAGGGCACTGTAGGCTAGTGAAATTACTGGGCAGAGGAGATTTAAGAACTAATGTCTCGAGGTTGGTAACGCGAGAGTGACACCTACTAATGGTGATGCAAGCGCTCATAGGCAACGGCAACCAGTTACCATCAGGTGGGCCGTGGCTTGTTTGCCAACTTGTCACATAAAAAAAAGAGCACTCAGATTGCACTAAGTATACAATGAGGAAAATCAATATTTTTCAAACTGATCAAGACATCGGAACCAGATACATTTTCTAAGGTTAATGTGACTTTATTTTCATATAAAGGTTTCCTGTTCATTGCGACCGTGATAACAAGATCAAATATATGAAGAAGTTAATTAATGACAGGATATATTTTGAAAGTTAGATTTTTTACATGTTAAATTGACCCAAGATCAATTTATTCGTAATATACTAGCTGTGCCCGCGGTTTCGCTCGCGTTTACATTGTTATTGTATAGTTATACAAACAAACGAACAATTGTTAAGTTTTATAATTGTGTTGCTGTTCCACCAACTCACCGTTTAACATTTAACACGTTTTTTTCTTATTTCTCGGCTTCTATGTATCTGATCGTGATGCCTTCCTTAAGAAACGTACTATTAAATGGACGCAAATAAGCAATACCATGTCAACCCACACGAATGTCATTTGGAGAAAAACGCGTTTGAAGATTTTGAACAACTTGCATTATATGTATTTATTATGTATTGGTTGGGTTTTTGGCAATTTCAGATTTATGTAAGTGATTTATACTTATTTTCACAAAAAATAAATATACAAAATGCATATTTCTTATATAATATAACCCAAAACGTTTAAAATGGCTTAATAGAAGTTTTTAAGCTTAAAACCCAACAAATATTAAAGAAAAATGTTCTTCAGCCATTTACCAACACTTCTGCATATATAACTCAGTTTTTTCAATTTTGTGGGTTGACATGGTATTGCTTATTTGCGTCCAAATGTAAAAATATATTCTTTAATCCGACCAGTTTTCAGAGATTAGCGAGCTCAACCAAACAAACAAACTCTTTATCTTTATAATATTGGTATAAATTAAAACGGTTATATTAACATAACGTTCTTAACTCTACCTGTATGTATGACTCCAATAGATCCGACACTTAAAATGACGATAACTCACTTGTCTGAAGCATAGGTACATAAGTATAGTGATTAGGTGTAATTATGTTTTTTGTCTTTGAGGAGTTTCGTTTGGAAAAAAGGAAAATAGAAACATCAAAATACATTCAGAAAATGATGAAAATATTTATGGATGGGGCATTCAACTCTAGGAAGGAAGCTAAAATGCATTGATATAAATCGCTGAGTCGGAGCCTTGTATCTCTTCTGAATTTTTTTTTTTTTTTATGTAAGAGGGGCAAACGGACAGGAGGCTCACCTGATGTTAAGCAATCACCGCCGCCCATGAAATCCTGCAACACCAGAAGGCATGCAGGCGCGTTGCCGACCTTTAAGGAAAGAATACGCTCTTCTCTTGAAGGTTCCCAAGTCGTATCGGTTCGGGAAGACCGCCGGCGGAAGTTGATTCCACAGAGTGGTTGTGCGAGGAAGAAAATGTCTTCGAAATCGCGCTGTTGTGGATTTCCAGACATCGAGGTGGTAGGGATGGAATATAGAGTTTTGTCGCGAAGTGTAGTATTTGTAGGATTTCCTCTAACTTTTAATGAGTTCAGATCAAAACAAAATGATGAAGAACGTAACACGATGACTATTGTGGGATATCTATGTGGGAATGTAATGGAAAATTTTCAAGAACAAGCCACTTCCTAATGGCGGAATTGAAATAACTTGACATTCGGTAGTAAAATAATATTGGTATATGCTATAATTATTAGCTATAATATACATAAATTATTGATTGGTTTATATAGTTTCAAAAGTTTTTAATTTTTTACCATATTTTTTATTCGACTTTCGTAAAAGATAATTTATTATTGTATTAAATTTGAAAATTTCTTTAAAAAATATATTATTGAATAATAATAATTTCTGTGAATTTGTATTGCCGTAATAAAAAAAAATGATACTTCAAAATTAAATTGTAAGATAAGTCCACCTTCCAGTTCCGAATTGTAGAATATTATAAATGAATTATCAAAACGATTCCAAGGAACTCATGGCAGCATTTTTATTTATTAATTGTCAGCATCAAATGCTTTAGTCAAAGCAATTGCGATCAATTGCATTTTCATTGGTTCGACCGTTCGTTCAAATGAAGCTAAAAGAATATGTGTGCTATTTCATAAGAGGGTTTTTCTTATTATTAATAATACACTTGCGAGATTATCTATATAATAATTTATATATATTATTATTTTACAATTGATTTATTACGCTCATGTATCTCGCGTGTTTGTATACAATTTAACAGATCGTTTTTTAATTGTAATATCTTATTAATGTTAATATTTTATAGAATAGTAAAATAAATTATTCATAAATTATTTTTATAATACGATTACATTAAGATGTAAATAAGCTTAATAAATAAAGAGGGTCAAAGTCTATACATATATATATATTATTAAGTAATATTAAAAAGATTAGTATTTTATTTAGTGAAAAATTTTAAATAAATTAAAAAAGTAGCTTGTCGTATTAATAAATATATTTGAACGTATTTACTAAACGTGTTAGAAATAATATGAAATAGGACTCACCGAAACGGAATTTGGTTATGGAGAAAGTTTTGATCGAGCAGGTTATATTCTTGAACTCCAATCGAACTGTTGGTCTGGGGAGCAATGGTACAACATTGTTGTTGCTAAGCTCAACGCACTGATCCTCTTTCACACCGGGCGTCATATTGAATGTAGTTCACAATCAATCAGAAATAGAGAACTTCAATAAAGTTTTCGTAATCAATATCACACACGAGGCATTTGTTTTTAATGATAAGAATACTACAAATGTTTCCAGGTGTTTTGAGGTCGATGTTGTCTCAACCCGTCAACGATTCAAGAAACACGGATCTGTAAACAAAGATAATTTTATAATTATTATATTGTTATCAGTATTTATTTGTTCACATATTTTAATTGGTACATTCAAGTTTATATAATGTGTTCTTTATATTTTTGTTTGTTAATTAATGGAAATATTTGGGAACAATGGACTGCTATTGTAGTCTGTTTTTTAAATTAACTGAACGTATAATGAAATGTGGTTAAGTTTTTCTAGGTACATTCGGGTTTTTTGTTGTGTCTAGATCTATCCATCTAGACATAATTATAAAATAATGTCGCGGGCACATCAGGCGATTTCATCAACTTCTTAGCATAAGTCCCGGTATTTCCCCAGGGTCTACTATACTCTTACCCTGATGACAAGTTAGTAGTTTTTACAAAGAACGATTGCTCCCTGAACTCCGCAAAGCAAAGGATGAACCAGTAACTCATTGATTCAACGACAACAAATAACCGGGACAGAAAGCTTAACGAGCTCTGCGAGGCATGGTGGGAAGGCCCACAAGGATAAATGCCCAGCCCGAAACAGACATAACAACGGTCGTCACTATAGGTGATTTATATTTCGTTAAAATAAATATATTAGGCAAATCAAAACTATTTTCATTCGATGTAGTTTAATTTTCTGCACTTAATTATTGCATATAATGTCATAAAGCGAGTCTGGGTTTAATATTGTTTTTTGTTTAGCAAATTTACTTCTCTAAAAATGTTTATTATGCATATTTACCGTGATCAAATTTGACCTTAATTAAAGCAATGTTATCCATAGATATATTGGTAATAAAATCGTAAGCAAGATTTTATTTATGTACGAATTGGAAACACTAATCTCAATATTAGCTCAATTTTACGAAATTTATTATCTGATAGTTTATGTCCTGGATTGTTAAATATATTTTTCGCATCTTTGGAGAACAAATCGAGATCTGTGCCCACAGCGCTCTAGTGATTAAATATAATAACATGACCCCTACGTGTATGCCTAAAAATATTATTAAAGTGTTTGTATCTTTGTTTATAGGTATTATTGTAACGGCTGAACGTATTTCTCTGACCGACGGACCCATGGACAGCGAAGACTTGGCAGTAGGGTTCCGTTGGCATGGTTTGAGTACAAAATCCCATTCTCAAAATAAAATATTACTCTCACACAAAATATCGATTTAAAGTATAGAGCTGCATTCTGTAAGTTGAAGTGTGAGTGATGGAAATCCCATCTTGTACCCTCTCCGTTACTTTTCTTACATTTCTTTTTCCTGGTTGGTAACACGTGTCTCATACTTCTCATGTTCGTATTATACGATGATCATTTACCACTGTAGTATAGTGTTTTCCAAATTTTAAGTATAACAAACTTCACTGTTAAGCCGCGATCACTGTGTTCTTTATGATATTACTACCAGATTTACATGGGACATTGTACGTTAGTAAATAATTGTATAAACATGGTGATGGATGAGATCGTTAGTAAATTTGATTGTATCAAGTTAATTTGACAAGGTTCGTCAAATCAATCGGAGAAGCTTTTTAAAGTCAATTTGAAAAGGTTTGTCGAGTCAATTCTTAGGCCATTTAACCTTCATTTAACATAGTAATCTGATAAAACGCTATAATTGTCGTCCTCATTTAGGGTTGTAAACATTTTTTACCAATTTATTTTTAAGAACTTTATATTTTGCACTTTAATGAGATACTACTTCTGCTTTTTTCTTCTGGCTTTTTCGAATTCATAATTCAAATTCGAATCTTAAATATTGTTTCTGTGTGTTTAATCTTCTTCTAAGTGTTTAAAGTAAACACAAGTTTACAAATTTTTAAGTTTGTCTTTTTTTGGCTCTATTTAGCAAGCAGTTACAAATTTAGTCTCTTTGCGTACGTATATAGCTACACACAACATTATTATATACATACAACAGTATAATTATAGTCCGGAACCCAAAATATAGTTACGATATTATCCATTATATTACGGTTGGCATTTTATGTTACAAGTTGCCAAACTAGCATACGGCACACCCGATGGTAAGTGGCTACCATAGCCTATGAGCGCTTGCAGCACCATTAGTAGGTGCCACTCACGCGTTGCCAACCTCGAGATATTGGTTCTTAAATCTCCCCTGCTCAATAATTTCACTAGCGTACAGTGCCCTTCAAACCGGAACACAGTAATGCCTAAGCACTACTATTTGGCGGCAGAATATTTGACACTGCTGTGGTACCTACCTAGCCGGCCTCTTGCAACAAAAGACCCACCACCAGTCTGACTGATTGCACTGGTAGAATAATTTCTGCTGTGACAGAGGTTATCCCAACAGCGGGCGATGGAGTCGTCACATCCCGACGCCGCTAAAAAGCTCAGTAATAAGCTCAGCAGTTCTCTGTAGTGCATTGTTAGGATTGAACAATTTTATTCCAACCTGGTTTTATTTCTACTTTTTTATTTTTGTAGCGACTTTGTGAACACCAGTCATTTTATTTTATATTTACGTGTATAAATGTTAACTGGTTCACAAAGTCTCGAGCGTTTAGTTTACCTTTTTGTATCTCTTGTGGATGAAAGAACAAATAGAATAAAACTAGCCTCTATATTATTTGTACTACTGAATAATATTACTTTAGAGTTATACATTACCGGTATGGGCTTTGAATATATGCACTTGTAATACAGAATTATCAGTTTTTATTATAATGCCGGTCCTGTTCGAACAGGAGTTTCAACTACCATCACCCCACATCACATAATAAAAATAAATTCAAGCCAATCACAAGATTTTTTTCGTTTCGTCTGCGTCGGTTTCGACGATCGGTCATTTCAATAAATAGAGTTTATTTTTAAGTTTTATTACAAAACCTCTAAAAATAAAACGATTCTCATAATTGGATGTTTTGAAAAATCGATAACCAACTTTATGCGTCTTTTATCGGTAATAACAGTTTGGATGCAGTTATATCTATTAGGTAATTTGTATACATTTAAAAGTGCCTTATCTAATATATATTATAGTATATATTATATGAAGAGTTAGTTAAACACGCAAAATAGAACAAAAATATTTTATATTTTTATTTAACATTGTTTATCAAACTATTTAGGGTTCCGGTTGCTACAGATCCCTAAAAATGACTAAAATGGAAACCTTATCATCTTCATGCCCATCTGTCCGTCCTTATAACATAGTCATTTCACTCGGTGACTATTGGCTCTTTCTATATAAAACTTAGTAAATTATAGCGGTATACTAGGTATTTTCTATGAACTGCTACACGATTAGCAAAAACCTTTGAACTATGGGATTTAAAATTCCGGAAAATTTAGAGTTAGTAGAACATGAAATAAACTTTAAACCACATTTGTTTTGAAGAAGATAG
This sequence comes from Hestina assimilis, assembly GCA_023373885.1. Lineage (NCBI taxonomy): Eukaryota > Metazoa > Arthropoda > Insecta > Lepidoptera > Nymphalidae > Hestina > Hestina assimilis. Next base: position 6,303,180 of record CM041747.1, on the reverse strand, counting down.
GTTTACAAATTTAAGAGATATATAAGTTGTTCCCATAACTTAGTTTTTCATATTACTTTTAATAATTAATATGAAATTACCAACTTATCTTTGCGGTCGGTTTTAATTAGTTATTATTTTAAAAGTAATTCTTCCTCATCAAGCTGCGAAGCCCTTTAGTTTAGATTGTGCGTGGTCCACAACGTACTTGTCTGATAATTATTTGTCTATAATTTTTCTTAATTACGATGAATAAATCTATTAACTAAAATTAAATTTACACAAAAATGTGAAAAAACGTTAAAATATACTTAGTGTTTCATTTATTTTCAATATTTGAAGCAGTATTTAGTATATAAAAATGATTTACATATTTATTACTATACCTTTGTGCATCGCTTTTCAAGTTAACTTTTAACCAAATTAAAAATCAATTTAAATAATGATCATAACATTTAACCTTTAACTTACATTTTTAAATTCATTATTTGTAATACTTACAACAATATAAAACTCTTTTTACGTCTTATATTTTTGTTAATTATAAAAAATAAAATAAAATAAAACGTCAACATTACAAATAATTAATAAAAAAAAAGTCAAACACTACAAATATAATTTTAGCATTATGTAATAGAGAAAGTTAAAAAGCCATATAGATTTCATCATAATTGTCGTTTTGAAATTAGAAATCTATCATTAGCATATAAATGATAAAAATTATTTTTAAGTAAAAAAATAATACGCACTTGGCTCTCATCATGTTTTCATCCGAGTTGATTACTTTCACGAAATATGTATACACGCACGAAAGTTACAGCTTAGTATCACAAATACACGTCTCTACCACGTGGTTATCTAGATACGACTGCCGTAAGCCGTTCGCGTGCCGGCGACCGGCGTTCGCTTTATAGCAAAAGTACATTAAGTATATTGATCTAAATGCTAGAAATGACGCATCGGAGCTTATCTTTCGGAACACGTCATTCTATTTACAGTTTCGCGATCAAATTATTATTGTTCAACATAATTCAGTTTCATAAACTAACTCCTAGCTAACTTTTTAACAGATTTAATGTTTGTGTCGTTTGCAGAAGAAAAAGTTGGGCTATGGAGCGTTAGTGCTAAGCAATTTTTAAAAGATATTTCTCTACGACTCATTGATCCACAGGTGGCAGGAGGGCTGGTTCATTTTTCACCCAAAGAACCGGGATTGCGATTCAATGGCATGCAGCTAGCATTCCTTGCACCCGTAAGACAATTGGATTGCAATTATTTGTGAATATGGTATTAAAGTGTAGATTTTTAGCATATACAATTGTTTTCCAAATGTTTAAGGAGCAAATATTACTGCTAATTAAAAATAGCAAAAAATATTAATACGTGTGGAACTACGCATACTGAAATGTTCTGTAATCGAAAATAAGGTTTAGTGATAACATTGAAAGATAAAAAACTACTAACACATGCGCAATATTTATATTATCAGCAGTGATTTACATACAACAACAAAAGAGCGTTTCTAAGCAGTTGATGTTTTTTGGGAGTCGACGAATTAGGAAGGTAATTTTATATTTTAAAAACTGCATAATATAATATCTTTTTCAAATTATAAATCAATGTTAATATTTTATAAGATAAACCTTAAATATTATCAGAATTTTCCAGCTCTTATTTATTACGACTTAAGAAACGCACATCACACGAATAAATATAAAAATTTAGATCTATTGTCTGATTAGTAGATAAAATTGGAATGGCGAGTAAGAATTACGGCAATCGTTGAGGTTATAAAAACAAAACCCTGTACAAGATTAAATTTAATATTTATTTATCGTTTTTTCTGTTAAATTTCATTTAATTTATATGAGATCGGATTTGTTAAAAAAACATTACAATTAATTTACGACATTGAGTCGACCTATTGACGTAGCTTCTCGAATGCGGAAATAATGATTAGATAAAGCGGAAGATGAATTATCTTTACTCATATTGATGTAATTGGTCGAACGAGTTTCGCTTGTCTTTCAATTTTGCCATGAGGTAATAAATAATACCCATAAACCAAATAACATATTCATGCTGTTTGTCGTTAATGAATTCCTTCCTAGTCTAAATTAAGTCCACACCAGTATATCATTGATCCTATTTTGGTATGTACTCGTTTGATTTTGTGAAAGTCACACTCGCTGAGACGTTGAAATGGGACGCATCGCTAAAGGAATTATTAAATAAAATAAAATAAAATATGTTTTAGTGGGCAGAGGGGCCAGGCCCTTAGACATCACTGTACAGGCTTCGAGTCCCACACATCCTGCGCAATTGCATTCCTGGCGCTCCAGTATGTCAAAAAAAGTTTTGTGTGACTGGCAGATTATTTTATTCAATTAAATTTAGTTCATAAAAAAGATGTTATAACTGAACCTAAAAAAAATATACACGATGAATCGACAAAGATTGTTTTGCAGTCACTTTTTATTTGGCGTTCACACAATTAATACTTTCGTTTACCAAGCCTACTGTATAACGGAGCACATGACTAGCAATGATGTTGTTGTTCAAAACTGTTGGGAGAGCTTACACATCCCATCCCTAAGTATTACCATATAGAGTCATGCTTGTCATTCAAGACAAATTATCTTATATTTTTCATCAACATAACTATATATAAACGGCGTAATGTCCTAGTATATACTGAAACTGTTTATTGTCAAAAAATTCTGATAAGAAATTAAGTCAATAAATTGAAACGAATTTACTAATCAATACATTTTACATGAATATAATAGGACTACATTGAAATGTAGAGTCCATGCTACTGGATTTTTTTCTGATTGCGTGGGTTCAGTTTATTATCAGTCATGGGCCGCTGGTCAAGTACAAAATGATGTTTGTTGTTTTCTTATCTAGTGATCATGACCGCTAGACCCTAAAAACTCATTTTACATTGAACATTTGAAAATAACTGTAGGGAAATTTATACCAGTAATTCTATATAGCTGTATCATCTCCAAAATAATTATACATAAAACTACGCTATATACGATAGACCATTTACTTATCTTTATTAAGAAGTATGCATGCTTTCTTATATAAAATTTGCCATTTGGCACTGAGTGAACGAAGACCGGTTAGCCTCAAAGAATGATTAAGTCTTTATGTTAGAGCAAACTAGTTACAAGTTAATCAGGCAGGCATTATCTGATAATACGCAGATAATATGAGTTATCTTTGAGATGACAAGAATATAATCAGAATTTGTTTATTAATAATATTTTTCAGTTTTTGATTGTAGCTCAACAGTAGAAGGGCCGACTTCATTCCATTAAAGCACGAGTTGTGGGTTCGATCCTGACTACCTTGTGCTATTGTAGTACCAACCTAGCGCAAACTACGAGCTTATTTATAAAGGTAAGAATAAAGGCAAAGAAAGGAATTTTAATAATATCTTGAAAAAGCAATGTTGATTTTCTTTTACAAAAAAAAAGTAACAAAAATTATGAAACAGCGTACGAAAAATAATAAAGTTAATTTAAATGTCAAAAGTAATTCAATCTTATCAGTGCAACGCACATAACAAAATTATATATAAACATTAAATTTCGACACTTCTTCTCCATATAGACTTTAAGTGTGCTATAGCTCACAAGCCTCTGCTCCCGAAATATTCCTAGAAAGTCTTTATAAATATTTTTTTCTTTTTATAAAGCTTACCTTGCAGAAGGACCTCCAATGGGTCCGAAACTAGTCGGTACCTAAATCGATTGAACTTGACTCACCTGATGTCAAGTGATCACCGCTGCCCATGAACATCTGCAACACCAGAGGGCATTCCTCAGACCGTTCCACGTGATATTTGCGGTAGAACATGCAGAGCGATCCGACATCTCTACAGTTCCAAAGGATCAAGTCTATCGGAAAGGGCACGATCGTCGACAATTCGAACTACTCTACATTGGATCCGGTCAATTGGAAACAGCTGGTAATGAGGATGATGAGATGTTCCACATTTTACTTTGAATAAAACATATTATATTTTATTTTACTAAGTTACTTTTTGAGTGTAATATTAAATAAAAAATAAAATAACGGAACAATAATAGACTGTTCAATGTTTTTCTATAGTTTTGAGAAAAAAAGTTATTAAATTCCCAGAAAATAAATTTAATTGATAACATTGTGAACAACTTTAAGAATATAAATATATTTCATTCACATGTGCATTGATAATAATTATCTCCCAGAAATGTACACGACCATTTACATCCTCTGGCTGGTTTGATTAATAAAAATAATTGAGCATCACGAGAGTAAGCAAAAAAATATAAATTGACGGTTGGCAAACAAACATACGGTTGGCGAACTCATGCCGCAATTTATGAACGCTTGTAATACTTAAAGTATCACATGCGCGTTAACACCCAAAGGGATTGGAGGGAAGAGATGAGAAGGGAATATAAGAGATTGGACCTCCAACACTCTCTTTCTTGATACTGTTACTTTAAGCCGATTTTCAGTTACAGGATACTTCGACATGGCTCAACTACTTCTGCTAAACATATTACGTACTAAATATATATCAATGCATTAGAGCCCCATTACAAAATGAGATTAGAATGCAATCTATACTGACATTAGATTTTATCTATTGAAGAGTTTTAATTTGAAGACTATTTTATTGATATAAAACTTCACTAAGTCTCAAACTATTAAGCCTCAATAGCTCAAACGTAGAAGGGACGATTTCCAATGAAAAATTATACTTATATAATTATAGCCTTGAGTTATGGTCCTATCACAAGCTACAGGCTTATTTCGAAGGAATAGAAATATTTGTAATGATTTGAAAACCATTACTAACATTTAAACTTATGAAAAAGCAAAGAACAAACAGAGTTGCATTTCTAATTAGAATCTTATCGTAGGTTATATTGTATCGTAGCGCAAAACAAAGCATTCCCGGCTAGTAATCAAGGCTAATTGGCTCTTATATCATGACGATTTAAACTCGGTTAGATTAACATAACATGGGACCACCTTGTTGTGTAAATAGAAAAATCCTAATCGTCTACTTTGAAATATCAAAATTATAAACAGTTTTTAATTAAAAACAGACTCATGAAACTCACACATAGGGCGGTGCCCTAGAATCCATAGAATGTAAGATTTATGCAAGAAAGTATTAATCTAAGATGATGATTATGTGATACAGTAAAAAGCATCAAAAATCAAGTTTCTTCCCTCTCTTTATTTATAAAATTACAAATTTGTTACAAATTTATTTATAAAGTTACCGTTGTGGCGTTGTGGGTAGCGAGTCTGCCTTTAGCCTCGACGGTTGTGGGTTCGATTCCCGCTCGGAGCAGATGTTTGCTGTTAATCGTACAGGCATGTTTTCCGGTCTGGGTGTGTTTGGCCTTGTCATTGTGAATGTTTCCGGACCCCCGACACAAGATATAATTATCCCAATGGGGGCCGTTGAGTGTGTAGCGTTTATTATTATTATTATTTATTACTATACGGATTTCTATATCTTTACCAAAATTCATCATTATCGGTTCAGCAGATTAAGCGAGAAAGCGCCACAAACAAACAATTCCCGCATTTATATATTATTAGGATTAAAATAATGAGTATAAAATCAGTAGATAAAGCTATGAAATGTTATCAGCTGGAGTCAAGGTGTAGATAGTACTAACGAGTATGTTGACATTCGTCTAGCCGTGAACATAAGCTTCACGATCTTTGATACTTTGTAATATATACATACTAGCGGCCCGCTCCGGCTTCGCACGGGTATAAAATATATAGCCTATGTCATTCACTGAAAAAATGATTAAAATCGATGCGGTAGTTTTGATTTATTTATTACTGCCCGTGGCCCGCACGCGTTAAATGTAATTATTTACGACATTACATTAGAAACCTCAAAAATTATTATTGTTGTCTCCCCTATTTAAATGATGTTATTATACATATAAACCATCCTCTTCAATCATTCTATCTGTGGCAGTCTCCATTTTTCATTTTTATATTTATAATATACATATTTTTTACATATACATATATTTAATACACACTACACTTTTAAAAATTCTTGTAAACTATCTATCCTGACAATATATGTGTGTATGTGAACTTCCGACTTTTATTTCGTATTTCTCAGTGAGTACTTTTAAATATTAACTTTTATAACTCTTAACATCTATATATCTATTAAAAAAACCGCATCAAAATCCGTTGTGTAGTTTTAAAAACACAAAGATTTAAGCATACATAGGGACAGAGAAAGCGACTTTGTTTTATAATATGTAGGGATAGTGATATAAACAAGTTATATTATATAAGTACAACTTACAAAATAAGTGTACTATAGTCACAAATTTTAGAGCGGTATAAGTTCATTAGCAACAGATTCTCTAGACTCCGATACACTCAATTGTTCAATTATAGAAAAGCTGTTGAACTTCGTTGATGCGAGAGTTGCGTGTTCTACCCATTTTAGTAATCTTGTTAATATTCTTTAAAAAAAACTAGATGCGTTACCGTGCGATCTGATGTCTCTATATATGTATATATAAGAATTAAGATACGCATGATAAGATAAGATTGTCTCATACAAAATTAAATCAAGGTGCTTAGGTCAAAATGAAAATATGTTTTTTACCTACCACGCTGAAAAGTTCGGATTTAGTTTCTGGTACGAGGGTTAAAAGTAACTATATTTTTATTGCCCATGCATGTTGTCTGGTCCTGGTGTGTTTGTCCGTATCGTTGTGTATGTTTCCGGATCCCCGACACAAGATATAACTATTCTAATTGGGGCCGTTGAGTGTGTTGGTTTTATTATTATTAATTATTTAATATCTAACGTAATCCTATCATCAGGGTCTTACATGACGTGTGTCCTAAGCCTGAATTTAGTTGGTTTTTCGTCTCTGTCTGTATATATTAATACTAGAATGTATGATTTGTGTCTATTGTTGTGACACGCGACACCGTTGTGGCGTTGTGGGTAGCGAATCTGCCTTTAGTCTCGACGATTGCGGGTTCGATTCCCGCTCCGGCAGATGTTTGTTACAATTTCTGTCTCGGTCTGGGCGTTTGTCCGTGTGGGTCTCCCCGCCGTGCCTCGGAGAGCACGATAAGCTGTCGGTCCCGGTTATTATCAATAACATCTGATAATAATCGTTAACTCTTGATAAGTAAATTGCTCTAATCCAATGAGTTACTGGTTCGCCCTTAGGGTTGCGGAGGACAGATGGCAATCGCTCTGTGTAAAAACTAATAACCTGTCAAATCCGGATAAGAGTAATAAGCACACCCTGGGTACATAAAAATACCGGGAATAATGCTGAAGAAGATTTGTGTCTATCTCTTTATTAAAAGCGATTTTTTCATTGTAGAAAAAACCTCGTATATCACTAATAATATAATTCCGATAACAACAAGTATATATGTGTATTAATAGCATATAAATATGGCATGCTATCAGTTAATGATAACGTTTCATCATGGTCAAAAATCAATGTTAATGTGTGTATGTGTTACAGTGGGAAAGAAAGTTTGGGCTTTAGACGCTCTCTGCACATTTATTCATACATTTTGGAATTTCATTTCATTTTGGAATAATTCAAAAACTGGTCGATTTATGCTTGATTAGATATTTAAATTAGTTCTTTACCATACGAGATTGTTATCTTAAAAAAATACTCAATGCTGGTCACAAAGCAAAAACTGATTCATATTAATTATTATATATTCTCTACTTAGAGACCTTTTTTCTAGATACTATGATAGTTGTGACTGTGTGTGTGTGTTGTAATTATTATGTATTAAAAGTTTTTTTATTCTGCAAAACTATTCTTAATTTCTAAGTCAATGTAATTGCGCTAGCATTGGGTAAGACAATAACCCAAAAAGGAAGGATCGAACCCGCAACTCTCGCGTTAACTAAGCGGAGCCTTACCCTCTGCCCTTTGAGCAAAGGGCGGACTCCGCTCCGTTGAGCTATTCAGTGTGAATGTGTGTCTCGGTGATTTTTTAATTTTTTCATGACGGTTGGCAAACAACTATACTATCCGCCTGTTAGTAAGCAGTCACCGCAACCCACAAACACTTTCGATAATTGAAGTGTCACCTGCGTGTTGCCAGCTCAACGGATAGGTGGGAAGGAATGACACGGGAAAAAAGGAAGGGTACAGAGAGGGTGGGAGATTGGGCAACCGGCGTTTTCACTCATCGGACGAGACGAAACAGTGCCGCAAGATCATTTAATATGTTATATAATTACAGAGCTATGGAAGTTACGTATGATGGCAACAAAATAGATTAATACCTATGACCTTTTTATTTTAAAATAGTTTAAGTGAAGCTTCCTGATCCAGTAGCTGTGACATTGTTGGCTATAATGAAAATAATTTATGTTAATTCGGTGACCCCATTAATTACAACGTTTTGTGGAAGCCTGTGTACGATATTAAGCCCATTTGTGATCAACAGTTTGTACAAATATGAACTATACATGGAAATAATTTGTAAATTGGGAATAGTTTTTAACTAATATTCTTATATTTTGTTCGAGTGAGAGATATAAAAATGAAGTGGATTTTTTACGTGATTGTATTCATTTACATGTGTTATAGAACAGGTAATTTTATATAATAATTTGTTTATTAAAATTTTGTATAAGTATAGAATTGTTAGTCCTTTTAATTTTTCAATGTAGAATAGTAGAGTGTATATATCCGTTAGAATACGTTAATATGCGCATCCACTAGATATTCTAAGTACGTGCACTATATGTGCAGGTATCTGCACTCTACCTAGTTACTCTGCATTTTCCGAGAATTTTCTTCGAATACCGAGACATCAGAAGACCTGCAATTGTTTCTATATGAGTTCAAAATATAGCCTAATGAATATTTTTATGACGATTTTTGATATTTTGATTACTGGTTTTTAATTCTAAGTAATTCTTTTATTTATTTCATTTATAATAATGAACTATTATAATATGTGCCTCTCACACATTCATTTGTTTTAATAGACACTTATATTTTAAGATTTTTTTAAAAGAATCCGTTGAATTAATTAAATTACATTACAGTAGAATACGCAACAAAAAATTACTTCATTTCTTGATAATAAATTTAGACTTTTTGTTCCTTATATTTTTTGTAAATAGTGGGGAAGTTTATAAGGATTATAATATATTTCGTGAATTAATCACGTAAAAATTATGTGAAAAATAGAATAAATAATGATGTATTCTTGAACTATTTTCACCTTAAAATAAAAAGCATTCTTATCATGGTAATATAATAAAAATGACTTGATATTTATTAATAGACATTTAAAGAAGGTAAGTGTTTGATGTAATAACTCATTACACACTAGAGTTAATTAGGACCTTCTCACCCGCGGATTACTATTATTACAATCGCGACAATCGTGGGTGGCAATAACTTTGTTTTCTCATACGAGGGAAAAACATATTATTACGGTTGCTAGGTTACCGGGAGGTAAAGTGAGTTAATTGGCGTTATCTTGCAGGGAGAGAATCGGGCACTTGTCTCCCTCATACCAGGGACTAAAAGCGAAGTTTTCATCAAAGTAGAAAAAAAACGTCATTAAAATATTACTTTATTAATTTTTGAAGTGAAACTTCTTTATCGACGTTGGAAAAAAATTTACCGTCACATTTTTCTGTTACGCGCCATCTTTTTCTTGTCCCTATAGTTCCTTAAATGTAACTTGAACCAAAATGGCCGCTTCTGCGCAGGTACAATAATGGACAAAAATGTTAGACAAAAATATTGGTTTCGTCTTATTTAAATCGATTCTTTATAAAGTAGGAAAACGGAATTAAGTATATAATATAGTTATTATTTCTTCTAAATTCCATTAATTATTTATTTATTATCGTTATTAATTACTTAAATAGAATAAAACAAATAAATAGTATAGAAAAAGGTACCTATATATTAAAAAAAGTTAATGTACATTATTAATAGTGAGACAGACTTCTTCGTATCTTCCGCAGTATTATTCAGAGAATTAGTTATATTATATTCTTTTAAAAAATAACTATAAACGTCAATTACCATCCTTCTCTCCCATCTCCTTAAAGTTGATTGTGGTCGAGGCATTATCTTGAAATAAATGTTAACACACTTGACAAAACTAATTTATATTTTAATTTATTTTTTAATAATTTATTATTAAAGAACTAAAACAACCGTGAGCGAGTGTACTAAACCCGGCCCCCTCATACCGCATACGGTTGAGACCCAAAACGTGTTACTGCGCAGGGTTCAAGTTACATTTAACAGACTATACCACGGTTGATTCGAAGAGTACTTTCTCCAGCGGAGTAGGGATGGCATGTAATAATTCTATTACAATAAATGAAATGCTGTAATAATCTTAGTAGTACTAAGGTAAAATGAAAAAAAAAAAAGTTTTTTATTTATTTATTATATTTCATTTGTATTCATGTCTATGATAATAAAAGCATTTTGTTAAACTTTATCTAATTTAACTTTATTTAACCAATTTATTTAAAGTTGCATATAGTAGATCATTTTTCGAAAAATAAGGTCATAAAGAAGTCTCACTTCACATATTACACGCACAGATTTTTTATTTTTAAACTAATTATGTTTGCTTTTTTATATTTTGTCTAATTGTAGTGTATGGATTAAAACTGCAAAAGGAAACGAAGAGTTTATTAGTTGAAGCAATCGATTATGGAGCGAATCAAAATTATTATGATGCTGGTGTACGAAAATCTATAACATGCAAGAGCACGAATAAAAAGCAAAAGGTAAATCATACATTATTTGGACGCAAATAAGCAATACCATGTCAACCCACAAAATTGAAAAAAACAGAGTTATATATGCAGAAGTGTTGGTAAATGGCTGAAGAACATTTTTCTTTAATATTTGTAGGGTTTAAGCTTTAAAACTTCTAAAAAAGCCATGTTTTCAATGATACAATTTATGTATTTTTAAACGTGTTGGATTATATTATATACGAAATATGCAATTTGTATACTTATTTTATGTGAAAATAAGTAAAATAACTTACATAAATCTGATTTGCCAAAAACTTGACCAATACATAAAAAAAATCATATCAAGCAAGTGGTTCAAAATTTTTGAACGCGTTTTTTTCGAAATGACATTCCTCTGGGTTGACATGGTATTTCTTATTTGCCTCCATTTAATACTAGCTTTTACCCACGGCTACGCCCGCGTGTATACAATTTTTAATGACCATGTTGATTGCAATATAAATAAATGGTTTCCGTTACGAAAAAAATAATCGTTCATCCCCAACTTCACTTTTAATTTTTTTTACCACAAATAACTTCTAAATCCTCCTGGGTTAAACGTGAAAAGATAAGAGACAGACAAAATTACATTTATAATGATTCCATAAAACACTTTTATTCTAAAATTCAAGTATTTATTTAGTTTTATTTTTAATCACACAGCTACCTTACACTTTCCGGTATACTATGTCTACTTAGATAAAAATCTATACATAAAAAACTTTCACGTTGTCATATTTATGTCATTTTAGGCGTCGGGATGTGACGACCCCATCGCCCGCTGTTGGGATAACCTCTGTCACAACAGAGATTATTCCACCAGTGCAATCAGTCACACTGGTGGTAGGTCTTTGTTGCAAGAGGCCGGCTAGGTAGGTACCACCGCAGTGTCCAATATTCTGTTGCCAAATAGTAGTGCTTAGGCACTACTGTGTTCCGGTTTGAAGGGCATTGTACGCTAGTGAAATTACTGGGCGAACGAGATTTAAGAACTAATATCTCGAGGTTGGCAACGCGTGAGTGGCACCTACTAATGGTGCTGCAAGCGCTCATAGGCTGCGGCAGCCACTTACCATCAGGTGGGCCGTGTGCTTGTTTGCCAACTTCTAACATAAAAAAAAAATGTTCAGCTTTTGCTACGCATAAAATAATTGAGATAAAATTTTAATCTTTTAACGTCAAAAAAGAACCAAACAGGAATGCTGTTTCATTTTTAATTAGAATTAATTCAAGGTTACTTAATTATGTTTATAACATTAATGATAATATTACAATGATTATAGCTGTATTAAATATTATGCTTTAATGAAATTATTTCCTAAATTTTATGTTCCTGGTCTACGTAGTTGTGTCTTGACTCTTAATATATATCCATACTAGCTTGTACTCGCGACCTCGATCACTTTAATAACGATTTTATTTTATGATGACATATTAGTGAAACATCCTTATTGCAATAAGGAATAAAATAGTGCGTGGAGTCCCTTCGCACGGAAGAAGTGAAACTTCGTAATGTGGAAATGAAAATAGGCCTTCCTATTTCTATTTCAATTTCTACCCCTTGGTAGAAATTGATTTTTTGTGAAATCAAATAGACACACTTTATTAACAGTGCTTACAATTCACAATTTATCTCATCTTTTAATTGTCATTGTCATTTGTCGAGTGGAGAAATATCCAAATCTATAATAACACTGTTTATCTCGCTGCATAGCAAGAATACCATTTATTTATTTATTATTAGTTCTTTTTTTTTAATGTTTTGATATTTCTGTGATATTCGTGTCAATATTACTTTTACTTATTATTGCCTTTTATGAAAAGCATTAAAAATAGTGCTGATAATAAAATATGTTAAAAACAACTTTGTTAATGTTTGGTAATAGCACAAAAATATTGTTTGAACGTGAGATTAAAAAAAGTATACGGTCTTTGACTTGATATTTGTAAAAATAAAAATGTGCTTAAGATTTTTTTGATTCTTTTTCCAAGAAATCGAATTTTGCCTTTGTAATTTAATTATATTATTTGAATTTCTATTACATTTAACGCTAGATATTATTGTACAAATGTAATTTAAAAATAGCACTGCTGGCTCGTAAACAAGGAAAAGATCCATATTAAATTTTGTGAATAAATTTTAATTTGCTTGCCACAATAATAATAATTAGCAGTCAAGTGCGTTGTGGACCACGCACAGTTGAAACTAAAGGTTTCCGGAGCTTGGCTATGAAGAAACTTAAGGCCTTTAAAAATAATAACCAATTAAAATTGACTGCAAAAATAAGTTGGTAATTGCATAGTAATTATTAAAAGTTATATGAAAAACAAAGTTATGGGAAGAACTTATATATATCTTAAATTTGTAGACCTATCTTCTTCAAACCAAATGTGGTTCAAATTTTATTTGATGTCCTACAAGCTCAAATTTTTCCAGAATTGTACATCCCATAGTTCAAAAGTTAGAGGGGGGACACAATTTTTATGACTTTAGAAGCTAATATCTCAACAACTACTGACTTAATGAAAAAATCAAAATCAAACCTCCTTACCATTTTAAAAGATCTATCCAAAGAGTCACACGTTGACATACGTTGAAATTTTTTTTTCAACAATCTTTTTCTTTCTTTCTTTTTCTTTCAACAATCTGTTACATCTATTCATATATATTTTAAAATTTCATTACAGAATCGTTGTGTGGTTCATAGAATACATCTATTTAGTAAATTTCGTATAGATAGAGCCAATGGACTCCGAGTAAAAAGACTGACATACGGACGGACGGACGGACAGTCAGACAGACAGACGGACGGACAGACGGACATAACGAAACTATAAGGGTTCCGTTTTTGCCATTTGGCTAAGAAACCCTAAAAATGATTTATTTATCTCAATGTATGTGCTATGTAGTAGGGCCAAGCTATAACCAGCACAAATGAGCCAGCTCGACCCGTGAAGTACTACACATTCACAGAAAATCGGCGTAAAGTAATTGTATAATTCTTCAGCGAATATACGTTGGTCAAGCATATTGCGTGTTGGTCTATGACCGAAGAAAAGTAAGTATTATAGACTTTTCTATGCTACAAAGGTGGTAAATAGAAAGAGAGACTATTTAGAAAATATTTGAAATTTTTTTTTGCAGTTAAAAATATATCTCGATAAATAAGTATAATTTCAAATAAGAACCGTATGGTAACAATAATCTGGTTGTTCTAAATTTCACTTTCTATTTTCATTTTACAGGTAGAATGGTATAGTCCTGCCGGAAAAGTCGTACCGCGTACATCAACAAATAGAGTTTTCACACAGGAACATTTTGTATCTGCTTTTCGAACTCGAGTCCCAGCAATGGTTCTTGTTCTAAGTCGGACTCTCGTTGAGGATACTGGGGTTTGGGAATGTCGCTCGGGAGATGTAAGGCATAATGTCTCTATTTGTGTTATAGGTGAGTTAAATGTATGAATGGAACAATTGCATACATAATCAACATGACAAAGAATGGCTAAAAATAATTAAACGCAATAATAGACAAATAATATTATAACTTTGTAACCTACAATTTTTAAACGAAATTCTTTTTTTTTTTGGAATGTGTATTGCTGTTGGCCCTACTAGCCTTAACAGCGTCACCTCGAGTACAGAGACTCAGCCGTGATAAAGGGGCAGCCCTCACGGGGGCTCAAATTTGAGCGAAGTTCCTTAACGCGGCTTACGGATTTAGAAGAAATCGCCACGTAACGAAATGCCGTATGCTGTGTGTGTATGTGTGTGGTATCGAGCCTATGAGCACGCGAGCAAGATTTTCTTTGTTACAAGTTGGCAAATAAGCATACGGATCATCTGACGGTAAGTGGTTGCCGTAGCCTATGAGCCCTTGCACCACCCTTAGTATGTGCCACTGACGCGTTGCCAACCTCGAGATATTAGTTATCAAATCTCCTCTGCCTAGTAATTTCACTAGCCTACAGTGCCTTTTAAACCGGAACACAGTTAATGCTTAAGCACTACTATTTGGCGGCAAAATTTTTGGTGCTGCGGTGGTACCTACCTAGCCGGACTCTTGTAACAAAAGATCTACCACCGTAGAAAAAAAGTACCAAACCGTACCAAAGTAGTAGAAAAATAATTAAATTTAATTAATCTAATTTTTAATTTTATATTAGATCATTCTGAATTTGTGGACACGCCAACTGAAGTAACAGTAGACCGAGGTCGATCTATCACACTATCTTGTGAGGCAAGAGGCGAACCCGAACCACGAATAGTTTGGCATAGGAACGGTGAAATAATTTCCGGTGAGGACAAGTTCTAGCTTATACTTCTTTTAAATAAAGTAGCCTATTGTGTTTGTATATAAGTTATAATTGATTGTCGATTGACTGAAGCCTGAAGTATTTGAACAAGTGTATGATATATTGAAAAACGAGATATGTTTTTATAATATTTGTCACTTTTGTTTCGGATTTTGTTTTCATTATAATTGGCCATGACAGGAGGCTTTGCTAATAATTGAAATTCTAAAAAATTGTGACAAATAGACTTGAGCAAGCACACACGGATGGACAAACAGACCGACCATGGGACCGACCACGACCCAAGGACTTTGTAACCCTAATTCTTTACAGTTTAGATTTGTTGCATTTGAGTATTTGTTTAATGTTTTTGCATGCTTAATTTACGTAAGGCAATGTTTTTATTTTTGAATTATAGATAATCTTGATTCATCAAAATACGAAATCATGACGTGGTTCAGACCTCAAGGGTTTGTTGGTCTCTTGACGATCAAGTCGCTAGAACCAGAAGACAGTGGTATTTATAATTGCGAAGCTGTTCAAGAGAGCCCGCTTATAGATAACTGCATTGCCAGTAATAGCATGAATATATCACTGCTTGTTAACTGTGAGTATCGAAAAAATTGTATCTTTATTAGGTTTCTAATGTGAATTGATTTCATTAAACAAGATAATAAATAGAAATTACTATAATATATAAGAGCAGTTCTTGTTTCTGCTAATATTTATAAATCATAAACGTTGTATAATATTTTAGTGAAGCAATACTATGTTTACTTTATCTATGTTAATATTAAAGCTGAAAGGTTTCTTTGTTTGTTTGACTCTCGATTAACTGCGGTCTGAGATCAGGGCACTGTTCTAGAGGTAATGATAATGTTAACCTTAAATGATAAATCAAGGTGACGTACATCATTTACAAGATTATTTTATTAAATGTAATAGTTAATTACAGCAGATTATGAAACCAATTATTTCTTATAATAATTTATATGTTATATAACAATAAACAGAGCATATCTTTGTATTATAAATATATTATTTTTACATGCTATTATTGCTACATTTCAGGACTTAAATTTTAAAGGGTTAGACATAGACTTACCATATTCTTTGGCCCATAGACAAAATATCAAAGACTCGGTGGTGCCTCTTCGTATATTCAACACCAACCCTACGAAACGAAGTTAGTTGCAAGCTAACTTTATTGAGTACAACATAACCAAATGAATTTAGCCTCTAGCGGTAGCGGTCTTGTATAAACGAAGGAGCACCAGCGAGTCTGACATTTTGTCTGTATAGAAGGATATACTTAATGTGTTAGACATTTTTAGTTTTTATTTTAAGCTAGTTTAAGATTATCTCATATACTATTACGATTTTTTTTATTTTATAATAATAAGTATCCCATTATAGACGCACCGCAGTTTGCTGATAACGATACTGCCATCGTTTATCGTAAGGAAAACGAAAGGTAATTAATTTTTTTTCTACATATTATCCCATTTCTAAATCTTCAATTTCATTTTGGCATGATATGTTATGACACGATTGAAGCATTTCGTCACACTTCGGTTGAACCGCATGTCATCCTGAATACAGGCTATACCTATGCATTGACGCATGAAACATTGTAAACTTTTATAAAATCCTGACACATTTTTTCAATAAATATTCACTTGTTTCATTAGTACTATACATTTTATTTATGTTATTTTAATTTTAGAATTGAAATCATTTGCGCTGCAGACGCGTATCCTACACCGACCTACAGATGGTTCCGAGAAGATGCAGATATTTTATCCGAGTATCCAAAAGATGAAATAAAATTGGTCGAAAATGGAGAGATTGCGATTCTTAGTTTACCACCAAATGAGACTTATTTTGGTCAAAGATATGTATGTAGATCGAATAATCGATATGGAGAGATTGACAAAACGTTTGTTGTGATGAAAATGGAAAGACCTACAAAACCAAGTGAGGTATAATTATACTAAATATATATAAAAAAAACAATACACAATAAGGATTCACTAAATTAGTTTTTATGTGCGTAATTTAATAAGTATGAAAAATAATTGATATATTTGTGTGGTTTTAGATAATTCTCGACAATGCTTCACACGATGCCCTGCAACTACAAGTTAAATGGGACGACGAAGTACTTTTTCCTGTTGATGGCGAGTGACTTATCTATCTCAATATACATCATAATATATTAACCTGTAAAGAACGAAATGAACGAAACGATACGTATATTTAATAATTTATTGAATGGGTATTTAGAAGTCTCTGAAGTCTAAGCGATTATTTTCTATATTTTAATCACTTCATCTGTATGTTATAAAATATACAAATACTACTATTTTTCGGTACTATTATCTTGAGATTCGATTAAAATCCTTAAATACCTTTTATTACAATCAGTTTTTTCTCCACCACCTACTACTTCAAATCAAGAGTGAATAGGCATAATTATACTAAGCAAGCGCGCTCCACCTCGGGCTGTATCATCACTTTATATCAGGTGTGATAACGGTGAAGCGCTAGCCTATGCATTTAAAAAGAGTTTAGTTTAACAGGAAATATTATTTATTTCTCTACAAACCAATAACCTACAAACAAGGACAGAATGTGATCTTATTCTTAGTTAATCTCACTTACCTCGTTACGCTCAGCGTCCGTAACCGTAGAGTAACCGTGGGTGCTAACGTGGTTCGACTGAGATAACCACCGTGCTAGTTCATAATCTTTCCTTCACCTATTATATTTATCTTATTTCCATTTTGCGTTAATATTTATTATTAATCATCTCAATATTATAATAAATCTACAATACTATTAATAGAGCTATTTATAATAAATGGTATTTCTTTAAATAGATTAGTAATAAACAAGAGCAAGGTTTTTACTGTGTTATTGTTATAAAAGGTTGCCTTGCAATAATTTTAATGTTTAACTGGGTTTACAGAATTCTTTATTCAGTATATGAAAACTAAATCTACTTTAAAAAAGAGGGTTGGTACATCTGAAGATTGGAATAAAGCGGAGGAGGTTTTGGTAAAATCAGATGAACACAATGTTATGGATGGTGATAATTCAGGTAAAAGTTTCTTTTAAAATAAACTAACTTTTTGAATATTCCAAAAGTCAAAATATATTTACGAAAATCAAATTTATACCCAGGTTTTTTGATAACGTTGCCCAAACTAGAGGAAGAAACCAAGTATAAAATTCGAGTCCGTGCTACAAACGAGGCTGGGGATTCGCCTTGGTCTGATTCAATCACTGCTTCAACAATAACAAAGCCTGAAGTTGAAAATCCTGAAGAAGTTAGTAATGATGAGGAAGAAGGCGATGATAGTAAAGAACCGGAAGCCGCTGCACAAATATCAGATGGAACTTTTTACGGAATATTCTTTGCCGGAGGCATTGTTGTTTGTGCTATAGGATGCATGTTTTTTATGCGTATGGTTTAATTTTTTATATAAATAAATGTATTTTATTGTGTTGATCGAAATTGTTGCGTTATTAGTGTTTTATCATAGTGTGTTTAATTTTATTAAAATTACATTATAACAATGGAGTTTCTTTCATTAAAAATCGCTAAGCTAAAAATGATTTTTTATATGACTAAGTTGTCAAGCAAGCGTACGACCTATCTTATGATGGGAAGTGGGTGTAGCAGCCAATGGGCTTGTCTCCCTAACTCCAACCTCGATATGTGTTTTTAAATCTTGTTCTTCCAGTAGTTTCATTAGCCATAGTGTCTTTAGAAACACAGTAATGCAAAACACACTTCTGTTTTTGAATAGCACTGCGGTGGTACCTTCTTAGCCGGCCTCTTGCAATAAAAAGCGTACCATCAGTGAATACTCCCCTTAGAAAAATATATATTATTTAAAGAAGTATTTGGAATAAGAAAAATTCTTAATCTTTTGTGGTATTTACTTTTGATTATAAAGAGTTATAAAAATGATACAAGTACAAATAATAAAGAAGAACTAAATTATTAAAAGAAAAGTCGATTTGATGAAATTGTTATTATTTTTTAAGAAGTTTATTCTTTAAATTTCCCTAACTTATCAATTAAAGGAAAGTTTTTTTGTGAAATAAAACACATAAATTATATAAACCACCTTTATTACAGGTATCAGTGTATTCATTGTAATTAACAGTTTGTGTATATTGAGAGCCAAATTACACTGATACAATTTATACACAATTTAAAATATTTCGGCAATAGCTGCTAGAGGGAAGTAGAATCTAAGAACAACGGTACAAATTCACTTAGTGTTTGCAATGGAGATAAGGTCCCTATGGGACTGGCTGGGAACTACACGCTTTTTAAGCTAAATTGATAACAAAAAAGTATGCATATCGTTCATAAAGTACAGTAATTTATGTAAAAAGTAAAAAGCAAAATAGACGAAATTCAGTCTTCCTGTATACAATATCTATAATTGAAAGACGTCATCTTATTTATTAATCATTATAAAAATTGACAGACATTTTAATAAAAAACCAAATACAATTCCTTTAATTTTAGGCCAAGTCGATCGAGATCGTACTATTAATAAAGTAGAAAAAGCAATATTTGGTGTGAAGTCTTACATATATTGTCATTATTTGGTTTTAATTAGATTTTTCAATTATCAACATCATTAAACAATACCCTATTATTAAAAACGATAGATATAATATCGAGATTCTAAAACAACATTTATATAAACTTAAAGTGCAATTACAGAATATACCTAAGAAACTGTGCTTGTGGTGATTGTAAGGAACCATACATTGGATTTAGTTTTCTAAATAATAACAGAACATAATATTACAAGCGTTATTTATCTCGAGTGAGTGGTATGTCTTACAATCCTCATAAATACAATTTAAAATCATTGCACACACAATTTTCAAAAAGCCTATACTATTAAATATTATAAGCTAACAACATTTTTTTTATTTACACATCGATCACACATCAAGCTGATAAAAACACATTGCTAGGGGAAAAAATAATTTCGGTAAATAAATGCTTAAATAGCTGAAGTTCAATTTTACCGCTATTTAAGTTATTGTCTATGTTTTCTATTATAAAAAAATCTTAAATGAAATTGGTTATAAAAGACATCAAGCACATCAATCAATCTCACACATTAATAAAAAACGGAAGTCATGATGTGGACGCAAATTGCTTTTTTTGCAAACAATTTTATGTGATTAACAACCATAATATAAATTATAATATTATTTTGTTATATATAATGGAAAATAGGAATATTAAATAGATTTCTATTTTCAATTCTCAATGATATTGTTACGGGCTGGGGTTCGTTTATTTGGAAACAAGCACCTGCGGCGATTTTTATGTTATGTTCCCTGTGATAAGGTTCTCCGTAACAATATTTATCGATCAGAAAACTTATATCGATTTTAATTTTTTTTTAATTTTAGGTTACTTTTTTAGGATATTAAATATGAAGTATACATGTAAGCCCGATTAATTTTGGCTTTGCATAAATTAAATTCAACACTGTGTTGGAACTGTTACAGACGCTCCCGTAACAGAACGTAATGGCTATTCTTAACAATTATATTTCCTATCTATGTATGCTTGGAATGTCTCTGAAATTATTAAGCTATATTATATAAGTTTTATATTTAAAGTCTTTTATAATTGTTTTTTTTTCTCCATATCTCATTTCTGAGACACGAACAATATAACACGATATTGTTTTAAATGTGTTGAAATTTCAAGATATCGACGAAAAATTAAAAAACATCTTTTAAAATAATTAAAGCGGATAAAGTAATTAATTATATCTTTGCATTGTTTTGCGAATCAAATTTACTATACGTGATTATAATTCGTGTCTCAGAAACCAAAACAATAGATAATAACATTTGTTTAATTAAACACATTTATTTACAATAAAAATAAAGTATCGCAATTATACCGACCAAAAGCATAATTATTTACATAATTAATAACAACCTGTGAACATCAAGGTGACGAATAGAAGGAAAAAGGACACGTGGATTGTTACTCCGAATCCGGTGGTAGGGTTGGGTGTGATGTCAACCCACTCTGAGTTGCCGGCGGCGTTGCGGGTACACACTCGGGCGTGGTATGTGGTCTTGTTAGCCAGTGGTCCCACAGTGAACAGGGTATCTGTATATTTTAGTTTTGATAAGGCAACAGTACTGTAGAGTTTTGAGTGATGACTGAGCTGAAGGACCAATCTCACATCCTCTCTGACCCCTTCTTTTTTCCTTTCTCATCTTGGGCTGGCAACGCGCATGTGACACGTCAAGCATCACAAGCTTTCATAAGTTGTGATTACTGCTTACCAGCTAAGCGTATGCTTGTTTACCAACCGTCATGATACAAAAATATATATAGTTAGATAGGTAGCAAAATTATTAGCCTGTTAATATCTAAATGCTGGGAAAAGGAGTTACTAGATTAATCCACAAAGGTGACCCTATCCCTTTCTCCCTTACAGGTGTTATTTGACTACTTACAATTGGAAAGTTATCTAGTTTTCTATTAAAATATTTTAAAGCTTGCGTGTGAGTTTTTATAGTAAAATCACTGAAAACATTCTTTCGGTTTTTAAGCTACTTGTGGCTTCAAGAACTGCCATTACAATATGCATATATAGTTGTAATTAATAAAAATATAAATGGTTATAGGTTATTACTAAGAAATCAGTGAGCGAAGCAGGTTTTGGGCGATGTCAGTCTAAGTATAGGTCGCGTAATGGTATTTAAATATTTGTTTTTATAATGCACGCAAAAAGTCGGGCTTAGCTGTTATCATCTTGATTAAAATCAATAAGTCGACCCAAAATGTTCAATAAACACACACATAAAATGTACATACAAGTTTTTGAATGGCCAGATAAAACTAAAACCAGCGACCAAATGTTGTCAAATATATATTAGGACATAAATATGTATACGTCATGCTCATATAAATTCTGAATATCAGAATTGAATGGGATTGATTTTGAATCGCTTTAAGAGTTAATGGTAAGCGCCCTGAGTTTGCTTGATTAAATATTTAATACATACTTAAGTAGGTAAGAAAAATGAAACGAATTCATCACTAAAATAAATTCTATAAATAATTTTTTGACACCCATAATTATAATGATTGTTCCAATAAAACCAAGGGTTCAATTCTGTAGGAAAAACCAGTGAGTTACTTATTGTTCGAAAATACGTATGTTGTTATATTTATATTTAGTGAATACATTGTTCAACTTGACCTTTGAATAATACTTTATTCTTTATTTTGACATCATATTGAAAAAAGGATAACAATGTAATTAATATGTATTACAGTACAGAGGGTTCATAGGCTAAGTTCTATCGGAAATTCATTACAAGAGGAAGAGGGTAAAGGCGATTTATGTGTATAATAAGTTATATATAGATAAAGGCAAAATATATGAAGAATATAAAATATATTACCATTAGGTTGCACAATATCCACTTTAAATTCCGTCGCTGCATCCCAATCCGCGGGGTATTTTTCTTGGAATGGAACGAGCAGGAACGAATACCCTGTATGCGTGACAAAAATTGTGTATTATCAAATTAACTAGACCAATATTTAATTGTCAGTTAGAAAAGGAAAATTACGTTTATATATAATAAAATAATAATAGTAAAGGCTATACAATCAACGGCCCATCAGGGTGGTAATAACCTGTGTCAGGGTCCGGAAACACACATAAGAAAAAGGACAAACAAGCCCAGACCGGACCATATGCCTGTATGGTTAATACAAGCATCTGCCGCGAGTCGAAGTATCGAACCAGAGATCGTAGAGACTTAAGGCAGGCTCGCTACCAAAACGCCACAACCTTCGTCATTTATTTTAAATTACATACCTACTTAATTCGATAACAGCAGATTTATCGAAAAGCTTATAAAAATAACCACAATATGACAAAAGAATCGACGTTATTTTTTATATATTTCTTATTTTTAGAGAAAATTCAGGGCACTAATTTAAAGCATTATTATATTTAAAGTAACTACTAAGTGACTACCTTTTCTTTACTAGAAAAACCGATGCACTAAAATTTAAATGGCTTCTTTTGGAAAATCGTACCTTTTATCATGTCGAGTTTTTTTAGAGAGAACGCATATTTTTAGCAGTTTCTTTATTCCGTATTTATGTATTTTGGATATGGTAAAATAATTGATCTTTTCGATAAAAAACAGTTAGCAGTGGGTATATGCGAGAGTTCGTCATGGTTGTTTGAGCAAGCGACCCCATGACGTCCCAATATGATATTACCGCTAGACTAACAGGCGGCCGAGTCTCACACTACCACTGCCTAGTATACTTGAAGAGTACACTACGTGCAGTGGTGTGCGTAAATGCATTACTCAGTGAAAAAAAAAAATGCGAGAGCCTGGCTTATTTTTTTGTGTTTAATGTCTTACCAATGACCGTAAGATTTTCAGGATTAGGAGATTTATCTTCTTCTTCAAACGCCATGTTACACGATGAGCAAGTGACATTGAATGTTAATTCAGAAGCTGTAGCGGACACCAAGCTTACCTGAAATAATACTTAATTTAAATAAAAAAAATTAACGTTACACACTCAACGGCATTCTTTAGGATAGTCATATCTTGTGTCGGGGATCCGAAAACACAGGGACAAGGACAAACACATTCAGACTAGAACACATGTCTGCATGGGCAATACAAACATCTGCTCCGAGCAGGAATCGAACCCGAGACCAGTGGTGCTTAAGGCAGGTTTTGCTACCGCTGCGCCACAACGTCATCAAATACACTCAAATTTAAACATATTTTGTTCTTATTTTGTTATTATCTTTGTTATACGGAATTATTTATTTCCAAGTCTGACACGTAATTGGCCAATTTTTAGTTTCTTACCAAATATCACTCGTTATGGAGAAAATAATGGACAAAGTGGACTGATGATCTGATACAGGTCACAGGAGTCCTCTGGATTTGGGTGGCGCAGAACCATTGTAGCACTCTTTGGGAAGGCCGATGTCTAATAGTGGACGACTTTCGGCTGTTATAATGATAATGATGAAGAAATTTTCGAAACTTACGTAATCCGGTGGGTTAGGCTTGTTTCCCAACTGGACGTCAAACACAACAGAGACATGACCCTTTTCATTGGTTACGGAACACTTGTACTCGCCAAGGTAGCTCTCGTCATACACCCTCAGTTGTAAGATGGATGAGGTACCATCAGGTGAATTCAAAACCTAAAAAAATATACTAATTAGATAAATAAACGTTACGTACTTAGAGCTCTCTTTAGGGCACAACCACACCGGGAAACATGCCTGTATGGTAATTACATATATCAGTCTCGAGTGGGCTTCATACTTTTAGTATGTAGTATGTAGGCTGTCTAGGATTAATAATAATAATTATATTTAGGATTAATAAAGTAATTTTGATAAGAAATAAATTAATAACTAAAAAACATAAAAATAAAGCTTTAAAAAATAATATAAAAAAGCATTAAAAGAATAATAGGTTTATTATACCCAGTTTATTACATAAAAGACGAAAAGATGTTGCATAGTACATAATTAGCAACAGTATGAAAGTGTACTATTTAAAAAAAAAAAAATTAAACAATACGTAATGTATGTACATGAACTTTTTGAGAATATTTTGATTGGTAACGCTTGTTCTGATTGTTATATATTATGTAATTTTCCTATGATGTATTTATGCACCCAAAAAGCAAATACAAAAAATATTAAATAAAATACAAAAAATTATATATAACAATGAATTTATCTCTTTAAAAGATCTATCTCTTTATTAGTGTGGGAGTTTTTGATTAGTATCATGACGCAGTACTGGAAATATACGTACAATGAAATGCATAAAACCTTGGTTATGACCTTCTGTATAGTAGTGCAAAAAATAGGTGCAATGACCGATCCCTCCATATTCCGCCTCTTTTATGGGTTAAAAGTTACTAGATAGTTTGGATAATGTGAATGAACATTTGACCTGTATAAAAATAGGTATCTGCATACATTGTTTTTTAATTAGTTTTGAGACAGGCTATAAAAATTTGCTCCCACGTAGAAACAGGTATTTTAGACAACAATGAGCTATGTTAATTATTTTAATATAATTATTAATGTTAACGCGAACGTAGAAACTGTTATATGTCGTATTTTTTGACAGAATAATAGTATAAATGCTTGATACCATCTTAAATTTTAATTATTAGTTAAAAAAATGGAACGTTCTTGTCTAATTTTTTCCTCGATATCTGTATGTACGTAGGAAACGTCGGTTCGGAATAAACGGTCCATCTTAACAGAGGAACTCTTACACTGAATATCGATAGGAAGTAGCAAGTTTTCTCCATAACTTTCCTCTTGTAACTGTATTCTATAGGAAATTAAGCAGTCCGTATGCATGTTTTCTTTGCTTATTTGCCACTTTTGTTCAATTAAAAAAAAATTATTGTATACTAGTATCTGCTCGCCCCTCGACTTCATACGTAGTTTATTTAGAATTGGTTGCAGAGAGATTTGAATAATTTGTAAGTAAATAAGATGTATCATGTTTTCTGATGGTCCAACTGAGCATTTTTACAGCATAAAAGTATTATATGTGTTAATACAGATAATCAGCTATCTATATGCTAAATTTCATCACCATCTGGTAAGCCGTATATGTGAGAATGAGAAACAAACATCCAAACAACCAGACATCTTAAATTTCCCTTAATATGTTAGTAGGATAGTAGATTGTGGGTCTCCCACCGTGCCTCGGAGAGCACGTTAAGCTGTCGGTCCCGGTTGTTATCACATAACATCTGATAATAATCGTTAATCTTGATAAGTAATTTGCTCTTATCCAATGAGTTGCTGGTTCGCCCTTAGGGTTGCGGAGGTCAGATGTCAATCGCTCTGTGTAAAAACTAGTAACCTGTCAAATCCGGATAAGAGTAATAAGCAGACCCTGGGTAAAATAAAAATACCGGGAATAATGCTCGGATGAAGAAGAAGATGTTAGTAGGATAGTAATCCACCTGGAAACTTAAACAAGGCATAACCCACCAAACTGTTACAACTTGATATGTACTTTTAGAAAATTATATATTTCCAAATAAAAATTTACCGTATCTTCATCAACAATGGCTTCTCCATCAAATCCGTTCGCACGTTTGTTCCAGCGGAAAGTAGGAGGTGGATTGGCGATTGCACTGCACGTGATATTCTTCCTGAAAAATTACGTTTTTACATCAATTAATATAAGCACTTTCAATTTCGTTTTGAGTTCTCAAGAGTTTATCACTACAAGGATTGCAACATTTTTTTAAATATTAGCAATTCTTTTTTAAGCCATTTCTAACACTACTATTGCACCTACAAATAAGCTCTTAGCTTGCGCTATAAGTATGTACGGCAATAGTCCAAGAAGCTCAGGTCCAAATCCGCAACTCTCACGTTAACGAAACGGAGTCAGGCCTTAAACCGTTAATTTATTGAGGCTTTACAAGTAAACTTTTCTTTTTCTGGTATTTATGAGCACCAGAGGACCACATGACCACACAAAATGGCCATCATTTATGTATTACTTTTGCTGATGTAGTTGTATTCATACGCTGCGGCTACGTCGTACCATCAGGCGATTATACTTATAAACATCTAGTATATGATATACAATACATTGGGGTACAGCAATAAACTATAAGCACCTGTCCTATTGATTCAATTTCTTCTTAATTCATACGATTGTTTTTACTGCAAATAGTATTTTACTTACGTTTTATTCATAATAGCGTACACTTCTTCAGTCCTATACCTCGAATAGTAGACTTCATTGGTGTCATGGTTGACGATGAGGGGCTTATCTGGAACGTGAAAGATATATTTTCGCATAAGCGCACTTTTGAATTTTTCAAATATTGTTTTTTTTTATTGAAAGAATATTAGCAATGCTCTTTCAAGCCGTTACTATGATTTCTATTGCCCCTACAAATAAACTCGTTGCTTGTGCATGGATCGAACCCGCAACTCTCTCATTGATGGAGTTGAGTTGGCCCTTTAACCATTGAGGTATTTGATAATTAATATTCAATTATATTACGTATGGGCTTTGTAAAACTAAAATTTTTAAGTAAATAATTAAATGCAGTGCGAGAATGGACAAGCAAACTTGAAATAAAGTACAGTAACAAAAAACAATTCAAATTTTGAAAAATAAAAAATATATAAATGGAAATAAAATATTACAAGAATAGTCATTGTTCTCATTATCATTTAATTAACAGACAAAAAAGTATGCGTTAGCTTAGTTTTTGTACTAGGCAGATAAAATTATAATTAATATTTGTTAGATTTGTACTACAAAAATGTGCAAATATTTTACTCACGCTGGACGGTGAGAAAAACTCGTTTGTAGGTATAGTAAGATAATGCCTTTTGAGTAACTTTGCAAGTATATTCGCCGGTGTCCTGGTGGGTGAGATTCCGGATTTCCAATTGGTGATTGTCTTCTCGTTTCCTTAAGTTATACTTTTTATGGTCCTCTGTAAAATCAAAATTATAATTAAAGATATTTTATTAAAATATATACAATATAATGATAAATGGTTACTGGTTTTGTACTGGTGTTATGGGAATTGCCAATAAACAAGTTTCAAATCTACATAGAAAATAAACTTGTCAATAAAGCCTATTATTCGTTAGAGGAATATTTTTCTGATAAAAATGTTTGGGACTCTTAATATTGCTGGATCTCATTCAAGAACCAAATTTTATAATAAAGAATACAATTGTAAAAATCATATTTGAAAAGAGTAACTGTCGAGTTTCTTGTCGGTTCTTCTCGATAGAATCAACCTTCCGAACCGTCGGTAGCGTTTGACTATTCAAAAGTACTTTTTAAAACTCTACTTGAATAAAAAAAAATGATTTTGATTTTGATGTAATTTTTTCATAATTTTTTTTAATTTTGAACCGGTATAAAATATAATAAATTTAATTCTTCATTACTAGTAGATTTTTGTAACGAAGGCTTACTTAAACAAGTAAGTTTTATCACATTGAATTGTCACAAAAGTGATTGGGATCGTCAGAGATCTAAACTCCCACTCTTCTCCCTCACCTCTTTTCTTTTCTAACGATTAGTTTCCATAATATGGTAATGCTAACGACGATGACTTTCAATGATGGCTAAGGCTTTATTCAACCCGGCTGTGTTTTTTATATTAATTAGTTCAGAATACTTAATAAACTACCACAATAAATGGTATCCCTTTTATCTTTTTATTATACAGAAGCGTTTGCTTGAACGATCTATTCTAAAAAAAAGAATTTATAGTCTCCTAGCGGGTCAGGCAGATGTTGTCTTGCCTTTAAAATAAAACAGGAAAATCTTAGACTTGATTACAGTGCCACCTACCGAGTCAAATTGTGAATCTAAGTCATTCTCGAATCCACTGGAACGCATCCAAAAAAACCATTGAAATCGGTCCAGCCGTTTAGGACGAGTTCAGTGGCATACACACGTACAGTAGATATATATATATATATATATATATATATATGATATTATATCTAGCTATCTAGTACGATTTTATATATATACTATATATATATAATATATATATAGGACACCGTTGTGGCGTTGTGGGTAGCGAGTCTGCCTTAAGCTTCGACGGTTGTGGGTTCGATTCCCGCTCGGAGCAGATGTTTGTATTAATCGTACAGGCATGTTTTCCGGTCTGGTTGTGTTTGTCCTTGTCATTGTGAATGTTTCCGGACCCCCGACACAGGATATAATTATCCTAATGGGGGCCGTTGAGTGTGTAGCGTTTATTTATTATTATTATTTATTATTATATATACTAGATATATTATCATGCCACCGCCACTAAAGAGCAGGGCAGTAAACGCTATAAGCGTCAATCAATCTGTCAAATTTTAGGAAAGTATGCAATGCGACTAGGGTTTGACTCGGTGATACGATGTTTTTGTTTCATGTTATGAAACAAACACGATACATGTCAATTTAACAATTTATCTCGCAGAACATATCAAAGTTAATTATAGTCTTAGTCTCGGAAAACATAAAACATAGAATATAGGCCTAACATAGAATATAAAATATACCTGTGTCGATTAAAATCATAGCCCTAAAGTACGTACCGACAATGGCCACTAAGTCTTTGTACCACTGAACTACAGGCTGAGGGAATCCTTTTGCTACACAATCGAGTTTAGCAGTTTTCCCTTCTTCTCCTTCAAAACTAGTTTCCTTCACGCCCAGATTAACTTTTTCTGAAAAAAATAAATTTAATATTGCCTGACTAATATTTAATAAATAAAATTATAGAACTGAAGAGTTTGTTTGTTTGAACGCGCTAATCTCTAAGCTTACTAATCGGATTTAAAATATTATTTTTTTATCTAGGGTGGCTATAGGTTATTAGTATAACATCACGATACGATACTTAGAAGCTGAGCAATACGAATTAAAGTGGGGTCAGGCGATAAGTTGCCGTTAGTTGGTGGCACAGAGCGGTCTCAGCAGTCGGAGGTGAAGCCGCGGGCACAACTAGTAATGGATAAAGGTTAAAATGTGCTTTTCGAACCCAGGAACAATCGATTGTTTCTGGGTTCAAAAAGCAAATAAACACAAAACAGATATCTGTACAGTAAATATATGTGTACATATATTAGCTTAAGCCCACGGCTTCGTCCACGTGAATAACGATTTATAATGAGACACTTTTGAAGAAATATATAAAAATAGGCCATACAAACTTTCATATCTTAATTCGCCCGCTTTATGTGTGATTCGCGACAAAAAGTAGCCTATCTTCATCAATCGGTTGAGTGGTTTGACCGTACATGCGTCACAAACAAACAAACTCACTTTCACATTTATAGTATTAAGTTAGGATATAATTACATATCTATATTGAGCGATAATCTATCAACAAAATATTGACATTAAAGGTCGCTACTCGCTACCAAAACATTTGACAGACTTAATTACACATATGAAGCAAAGTTCTGTAGCCATTAAACGCCATTCAACGACTCCCATTAGAATAGTTATATCCTTTGTCGGGGGTTCGGAAACATTCCAACGACAATGGCAAAGACACCCAGACCGGAAGACATGCCTGTATATTCAATCTGCTCCGAGCGGGAATCAAACCCGCGAACTGTGGCGCTTAAGGCAGGTTCGCTACCGCTGCGCCACAAAGTTGTCAAATTGTGTCGCCATTATATTCCTTGTACAAGCAAATTTTGTTGTTTAAAACAAATATAATATTTCTCAAGTACATAATAAAGTTATTTAACTTGTTGCGAAAAGTTATGGCAAGTACTCAAATTATTAGATGGAATACATCTTGAAAGTTTCGACGTAATCAATTATGTTCACTGTCTCTAATTTAACTTACGATAAGTGTTTCATAAAAGTAATAATATGATTATGAAACATTTTCATCCTCTTCCCAGAATTATTCCTTTTTTTTTTCGGAATGTGTATTGCTTTTGGCGCTACTGGCCTTGACAGCGTCACCGAGCGTGAGGGCCGAGTACAGAGACTCAGCCGTGAAAAAGGGCAGCCCTCACGGGGGCTCAAATTTGATTCCGTCCCTAGGGTGCTTCCTGCGAAGCCGAACCACGGCTAAGGACGTCATCGGAGATGGAGGCATTCTATACGATAGACTCACCCGACGGTGTGAGCGCGACGCGGCGTGGGAAACGAAGGACCTCGTCCTCGCCGGCGAGGACGGTGTTGTGTGCGTGTCTGTGCTGTGTAAGGGGCATTTTCTAATGTAATCCTATCGCCATGGTCTTGCAGGACGTGCTTAGGCGACGCCTAACTTTTGTCGGTTGGTAGAATTATTCCTGATATTATATTTGCCCAGGGGCTTATTATTCTTATCCCGATTTAACAGGTTACTAGTTTTTAAATAGATCTATTGCTATATGACAAAATTCCTCCTCAACAATAACAGCGAACCAGTAACTCATTGGATATGAGCAAATTAGCTGTCAAGAGTTTACTATTATTATCAGATGTTATGAAAACAACCGGGATAGACAGCTTAACATGCTCTAAAAAGCACGGTGGGGCGGTGGGGTGTTGCGCGTACATTTTATAAGATAAATACAAACAACTACCTCGAGCGGGAACCGAATTCGCAAGTGTCGAAAACTAAAGACACACTCGTAACCAACACGCCACGGGGTGACCATGATTATAAAACCTTTTATTCTTAGTAAATTAAAGCAAACGGTTTTATAAAAACTATTTTTAATTTTATTATACTTAAAATTATTTTGATTGCAAACTGTATCTGACACATTTCTCTTTTAACTTAAAGTTATTAAAGACGCAGATTGAGCACTGGAACTTAAACTATTTTCAGCAAGCACGTTAACTAGCTTTACGGTTTTGAATCGAAAATAATATAATACAAGTTTTAAAAACTACTAGTTGCCTGGAGATTTGTAAGCGTCCGTCTTTAATTTTAAAAGGATAAATATCTAATATAAAAGTATAAGACTTTTATCAGTAACTGTAATTTAAACGTAAATCAATTTTGATTCAGTAGTTGATCAAGGAACCTTGATTAGAACATGAGATAAGTATCATCAAAATCGGTTCACAAACCAAAGATGTCGCGTAACGTTTACAAACAATAATGAATAGAATATCTTCTTAATCTCTTAATTTACCCACTCATTCTTTTAATAGCCGCAATAATTAATTTTAAAATCAATA
The DNA here is from genome assembly GCA_023373885.1 of Hestina assimilis. Classification (NCBI taxonomy): domain Eukaryota; kingdom Metazoa; phylum Arthropoda; class Insecta; order Lepidoptera; family Nymphalidae; genus Hestina; species Hestina assimilis. Next base: position 6,271,269 of record CM041747.1, on the reverse strand, counting down.
TAATATATCCAAAACCTATGACGATTGTAACGACGCTTAATTTGTAAATAAAGAAATCACAAAGTGGTCCTAATGACCACTGAGACAGACACTGCTAAACAAATATAATATGTATTCATAAATAAACTCGAAAACCATACTCATATTCTTCTCTGCAGAACCTACCTTCCGAATCGGCAGTAGCTTCACTTAGGCGGACATAACAGACTGTATATTTGACGATTCAAAAGCGCTTAAAAGCCTATTTGAATAAAGAATATTTTGAGTTTGAGTTTGTAAGGTATTTTATAATGTTTATGTAAACATAATAAATCAAAGACTTTCAGACATTTTTGATTTTATATTTATACAAGCATAGGATATAATTTTAATCACTCGTTTTAACTATAAATCATTCAGAAGCAAAAGTTAACAGAATAACAAAAATATTATCCATGATTTCATACTTAATATCATAGTTTACAATAGTTCACGCTATATATATATCAATACGCTATATATGTACCAATACATCTAATAAACCCGAGAGCAGTAAAAAGCTACTTGAAAAATTTGGTGAAATATAATCCAACAGTAGGTATCTACTTACCACCAACAAGAATTTCTATGCTTTCACTAAGAGACCCAGCTTTACAAGTCCAGTTTCCAGTATCTTCCATCTTCGTACTGAAGATGATGAGTGGAACCAAGCTGCTGGCTAGTGTTTCATTCTTGGGTCGTTCCACGTATACCCTGGTGTTCTTGATGGAACGACCTTCCACGACGGCTCCCGATGGCGAGTACCAATCAATTTTCTGAAAAGCAATAAGCAATTTCTTAGATTGGGTGAATTTGTAATCTATTATCAATAAACCTGGATATTTGTTAACAAGAATGAAGAGAAAGGAGTCAAGTTTAAAAAAAACTCAATCCTGTTGCTTATATTATATAGTGCGAATGAAATTGAAAAGGCTATTTAAAAGTAAGAACTTTCAAATGGCATGAGTAATAAAACCTTCTGTTTTAATCCCCACAGCTCGGTGTATTTACAAATACCCCGAGCTATATATATTTATATAACCTATCATAATATCCTCTATGAGGAAGTATATCAATCACACACTGTGGTAGATTATACACAAAAACATGGTGCCAATTCAAACACGAAGCCAATCCGAGAACAATTTAGGAAAATGTTACTCGTGTTTGACGTAAATACCATAAATATAAATATACGCAACACACTCAACGGCCCCCATTAGGATAGTTATATCCTGTTTCGGGGGTTCGGAAACATACCCATGGACAAGGACAAACACACCCAGACCGGAAAACATGCTTGTATGGTCAATACAAACTTTGGTGCTTAATTGGTGGTCAATACAAAAGGCAGGTAACCATAATAGGCTCAGTATTATTCACATTCATTTTACCAATGGTGTCTGATGGTGACTGGAAGATCTTATTGCAACTTTTGGAAACCTCAAAAAGTTTTGGTTCAGTAGGCAGTAAAATGTTTACAAGGTTTTGTTTTTATTTCATGGCGGTTGGCAGACAAGCAGTCCGCTTGATGGTGAGCAGTCGCCGCAACCTATGAACGCTTGCGATACCTGAAATATCACATGCACGTTGCCAACCTAAGAGATAGGAGCGAAGGAGTGAGAAGGGATCAGAGAGGGAGTGAAATGTAACAGTAACTACTGAAACTGTTACTTTATGCCGATTTTCTGTGAGAGGGTAGTACTTCCCCGATTGAACCGGCTCATTTGTGCTAAAAGGAGCATGGCCATATCATCCATATACTATTGCATATCCCTAAAATGAATTCAGTACTCCATAGTATGGGAGTTACTGAATGCAGGCGGTACAGAATCGTTTTCGTTAGTGTCATTCAGGGGAGATAGCAATTGACGCTTTTCACGCCGAATTTTAGAAGGTTGTCTGGTTTAAATAGTATGGAAAATAACACCTACATGTTTTTAATTTTTTTTATAAAGAATATAAATAAATAAATATAAATAACGCTGCACACTCAACGGCCCCCATTAGGATAGTAATATCCTGTGTCGGGGGTCCGGAAACATTCACAATGACAAGGACAAATACACCCAGACCGGAAAATATGTTTGCATGGACAATACAAACATATTATGCTCTGAGCGGGAATCGAACCCGCGACCTGTGGCGTTTAAGGTAGGTTCGCTACCGCTGCGCCACAACGTCGTCATTTAATATTATATAAATATTAAGCAATGCTTTTTCAAGGCAATACTAATATTCCTATTGACTCTCCAATTAATAAGCTCGAAGCTCGCGCTCGAGTGCGTAACTGCATTTCTCCAAGTAAAAAAAAAAAAAAAAAAAAGGAGTGAGTACGACAATAGCCCAAGGGGGTCAGGATCTAACTCGCGTTAACGGAGCGGAATCGGCCCTTCTACCGTTGAGCTATTGACGCTTCGATGTTACATTACTTTTTAATATCTTTATATAATTAGTTAATAATGCGTGTGTAATATAATTGTATTACATGTGCCGTTCTTTTAATTATCCTAGTAGAGTAATGATATGAAAGCATTTCATATTGGAATCATATTAATCCGATATGAGAGGTTTTAGGTAAGAAAAAATAGGAGTCAGATCACGTAATCTGAACGTGTTTGAAAGGAAATTATTGTACAAACTGGAAAATAATAACTATATTCCCTTGTGGTTAAAGTATTCAACTCTACATGATGCTAAGTAATCACTAATGTTTTTGTTTTTAATTTTTTAAAGCTTCTGCCAATATTACAAGTTTAACGTATCTACAATGAAACATGATAAAAACATTTTTATTTCTGTCATTGTATTGTCTTTACTATTTTCTTATCAGCTACCTCGATTTTCACATAATTGTTTCTAGCAAAAAAATACAATTATTTTTCTTTAAAGTCAGATTAAATTTATACCTAAAGAAAAAAGTGGGAATTTTGGAATATTACATAATTATGTGTAAGCGATAGTCGGAAAAAAATCTGCATGTTTTCAAGAATTTCAGTTTTTCAAATATTTTTCATTTATTTTTAATATTGATATTATGAGAATAATTAACATAATCCGTGCAGTTCCGTGGCTGTAGCTTATTTAGTATTTTTTTTTTGTTATAAGTTGGCAAACAAGCATACGGCCCACCTGATGGTAAGTGGTTGCCAAAGCCTATGAGCGCTTGCAGCACCATAAGTAGGTGCCACTCACGCGTTGCTAACCCCGAGATATTGGTTCTTAAATCTCCTCTGCCCAGTAATTTCACTAGCGTACAGTGCCCTTCAATCCGGAACACAGTAATGCCTAAGCACTACTATTTGGCGGCAGAATATTTGACACTGCGGTGGTACCTACGTAGCCGGCCTCTTGCAACAAAAGACCTACCACCAGTGTGACTGATTGCACTGGTGGAATAATCTCTGCTGTGACAGAGAATAATCTCTGCTGTGACAGAGATTATCCCAACAGCGGGCGATGGGGTCGTCACATCCCGACGCCGGGATATAATATTCCTATTTAAATATTATGCAAAAATTTCAAAATACTTATAAGTAATAAAATGCAAACTGGGTTATTCTCTTGTTATTTTGTGAAATACGAGGTGAGCAGATTGTTAAAACAAGGCCTGTAAATGAATAACCGTAGTTACCAATTATGAGTTTGGAATGATAAAGAAAATACTTCAATTTAAAAAAGGGTTGTATCGAGGCCAGGATAAATTATACAAGCGATAACAAAACATTCAGAAATTATGCCAGTCTGAATAGCGAACAGAAATTAAATTCTCGTACCAGATGAAGTGAAAAGCTACATTTTTTTGTTATTATCGCTATTACACTTCCAACAAAATTAAACTCGAACTCACGAAATTGTAAAAAATAACTTTTATTACTTGAATTAATTCCATTTTTTTTATATTTAAAGTGTATGTAAATAAAAGTTATTATTCGTATTATAGTTATAAAGCTGACTACCTTTCACAATATTGTTAAATTTTATAATAATTGATAAATAGAGATTTCATTTCATAAGATGGCTAAAAATAGTAACTTATCTAAGTCATATTTGTCAACATGCATAGACTTATAATTGGACGCAAATAAGCAATACCATATCAACCCACAAAATTGAAAAAACTGAGTTATATATGCAGAAGTGTTGGTAAATGGTTGAAGAACATTTTTCTTTAATATTTGTAGGGTTTTAAGCTTTAAAACTTCTAAAAAGCCATTTTTTTATCATGCAATTTATGTATTATTTTAAACGTTTTGGGGTTATATTATATACGAAATATGCAGTTTGTATGCTTATTTTTTGTGAAAATAAGTATAAATAACTTACATAAATCTGAAATTGACAAAAACTTGACCAATACATAAAAAAATCATATAAAGCAAGTTGTTCAAAATTTTCAAATGCGTTTTTCTCGAAATGACATTCGTGTGAGTTGACATGGTATTGCTTATTTGCGTCCATTATGTATTCATAGTCGTATTAATGTAATATTTAGGTCGTCTCTACTAAAACATAATGACCGGGAATAAAGTTTTTTTATGCTACCAAAGAGGGCCAACGAGCGTACTGTCAGATTGACAGACAAAGCAGATATTATAGCTTATGTTTACTAGTAATGGAAGAGCATCAATTTGCATATCCATCTGAGATAAAAACAAAAGCATATAGCGGTTCATAGAATACACCTATTTACTAAATTTCGTATAGATAGAGCCAATAGATTCCAAGTAAAGGGACTGTGACATACGGACGGACAGACGGACGTCACGAAACTATAAGGGTTCCGTTTATGCCATTTGGCCACGGAACCCCAAAAAGGAAGTGAACAGAGGATATTCTGTCTACAAATTCACATTAATATTGAAAATATCAGAGCTCTGTTACAGTTAAATTAATATACTTAAAGACACTATCTAAGTTCTACAATCCCAATTATTGATAAATATGATGACGTTGTGGCGCAGCGGTAGCGAACTTGCCTTAAGCTACACAGGTCACGGGTTCGATTCCTGCTCGGAGCCGATGTTTGTATAGACCGTACAGGCATGTAGTGTATTTGTCCTTGTTTATGTTTCCGGACCCCTGACAAAGGATATCACTATCCTAATCCTAAATAAAAAATATAAATATTTCACTTGGGCGGTAAAGACATTAGTCTTTCCTTAATAGCACGACTCTTTCTTTTCTTGTTGGGTGGTGCAGATCAGAGTTGCTCGGGTCGTCCTTTCAGGCCTCTGCTTCAAATTCTAATTCTGCTCTGGCTATTATCAAGTATATAAAAAATTGTGGTATTTTATACATGCGGTCACCCATCCACCTGACCACTAGAATAAAATAACTTAGTTAAATTACTTTATAGTTTTGCGATTAGCATACAAGGATATGAATGTTTGCAAAGTTTGTCGCCAATATGCAGGAAGTGCTACAAAGCAGAGCAACGCAAGTCCTCTGTTGTATACTTGAGGCTCGGAAGAGAAGAACACTACTCAACATGAAATAGAGATATTTTCCAAGTCAGACCATTCTAAATTCGTTTTAAGTTTGTGTTGACAAAACATTAACATAGAAAATTTCTAAATACTCGTATGTCAAGAAAAGTGCATATTCTTTATGTAACTAAGTTGGCAAGCAAGCATACGACCTACCTGATCGTGTCTTAGCCTATGAGTGTAATTACTTGTAGGTGTCACACACGCGTTGCCAACCTCAAGATACTGTTTCTTTAATACTTTGCCCAATAATTTTACTAGTGTCTTTCAAACCAAAACACAATATACTGCATTACGATAGAATAACTGGCACTGCGGTGGTACCTACCTAGACGGCTTTGCGGAATATCTTAATTAAATAAAAAAATTGGACAATGTTACCTGTTACACACTCTATCATTATCACATTTTGCTATCAATCACTCCCGTCAGACGTTCTAACAATCAATGGCCCCTATTATATAGTTTATAGGAGTCTAGGATAGTTAAATGGTGTGTTGGTTGTCGGCGAACATTAACACAATCATTCAGACTAGAACACATGTTTGTATGGTCAGTACAAACTTATCCCGAGCGGGAATTAAATTCACTGCACTTTAGATTCAAACAGCTATGCTCGAACAGACTGCATTTAACATAATGACAGTCGTTCATTGGAAATTAGGGACGTATCTTGTAAGCGTTGTTTGACGACGTTGTGGCGCAGCGGTAGCGAACCTGCTTTAAACGCCACAGGTCGCGGGTTCGATTCCTGCTCGGAGCATAATATGTTTGTATTGACCATGCAAGCATATTTTCCGGTCTGGGTGTATTTGTCCTTGTCATTGTGTATGTTTCCGGACCCCGACACAGGATATAACTATCCTAATGGGGGCCGTTGAGTGTGTAGCGTTTAGCGTTTACTTAAACTGATGTGAATATTTATAGCGACGAAAATGTACCGTGTGTGTGCAAATACTTGAGACACGAACACCGAAACTCGTGCATTCTTTATAGAGTACTCTATACGCTTCAGGTATCCCTAGAGCTGGAAGTCTACATTTTCGATACACACACACGATGTGTTGTCAGAACTCCTAGAACGATTTTCTGACAGTATATAACGCACATAACTGCAATACAAGACAAAACAATGCAATACTTTTTAGAATTTCTTGCAACATTGTATGTCGTTTTCTATACAAATATATTGTACCTGGATGTCCGAGCCTTGCTCGGTTTTCTTTTTTAGAAAATGGAAAAATATACTTAGATACGAATTAGATGCGTTGATAAAGGTTTCCCAATAATAGTTTTCTCACAAAAGACGGAACTTGAAAAACATTTTCAGCGTGCAGATATCTGGACTCAAACAGGGAAAAACACGGATAAAACGACATTTTCTAAAAACGAATCTTAGCTAGATCAATTTATTACTCCCGAAATCCCTTGCATACTAAATTTCATGAAAATCGTTGAAGCCGTGTCCGAGATTCAGATTATATACTTATATATATATAAAAGAATTGCTCGTTTAAAGGTATAAGATAGATAGCTAAATAGAAAAAGGAAATATTAAAAGAGAATAAATTAAATATTAGTCGTCTTTAATTAAAGAAATAATTAATGGTAAATACGTGAAAACTGGTAACACGCCTTTAAGCAGTTTGCTACTCAAAATTTATTAGGCGCGTAAAATGTGAACTCAACAATTTGTATGAGAGAAAAGTTGCTCCTATCTGTTTATCACGAACTTATTTATCCCTTGCTTATATGAGTTTTATTAAAAGCTTTTTCTAAGAAAAGATTACTTTCAGAGAATTAATTAAAACTAACAATAAAATTAATAATTTATGTGACTTTCTAATATATAGCTTATGTCAACATGCCTACAACAACAAACAACTATACTATTATAAAATCGTAACAGAAATATTTTCTATAGAAAATATTTACAAAAAAGAGGTTTTGTAGATCAAAACTGGATGTTTTCCAAACTAAAAACCAACTATTCCAAAATTACTGCTTCTTCTTTTTCTGCGTTTTTCGAATGAAGTAAAAATTTCTGAATCTGATTTTATTGAAATTTCATCCGTAAAATATCATAAGCAATTTTTCAACTATTTATTTCATTTATTTGTAAATATTTTCTCAAGGTTAAAGCGTGAAATTTCATCTTATTTAAAATTAAACCTTGATTTTAAAAGTAACTTTAAACTTTAACATTGCTTAAAATCAACATACGGGATCACTGTGCACTTCCGACTTGCGATTGTCCGTACAAATTTGACATTTACAATGTATGTTTTGAATAAAAAAAAGAAAACGTATTAAAAATTTTTCGTTAACTCGAACGACATTAAAATTCAGTATTTTTATTTTGCGTGTTCTTATCGACCTGACTATTAAAATTATTTATATGTTTGAAAAAAAAACTCTTACCTCAGGTAGATTCAGTCCTTTACAGTAAATAGCTTTCTTCTCGCCGACGTTGTAAGCTGATGATCTTGCCATGACTTGTAGGAAAGGCTCTCCATCGTCTGTTTCAGCTGTCACGACTAAAACAAAAAAATATATCTATAAATACAGAGGGAAAATTAAACCTTATTAGACTCAAGTCAATAGATATATTATTATGATTTTATTATTTTGTTGCCAACCCAAGGATTGTAGGTGAGGTAAACTTAGGAAAAAAAGGATATGACGCTCCAACTCACTGAAACAAAAGCAAATATAAAGATGACGCTTCTGCACTTCGATATTCTGTAAAAGACCCGTCCCATTCAGCATTCGATATAGCTGTCCCATTCAAAATGCATGCCGAAGCCGAAAGCAATGAAAGTATTAGAGAATATCTGTAAAATTTATTCCACAGTAAACGAGACTTGTTCATTAATGTTTTTTAATTACAAGAAAATTTCCTTCAGAGTTTTCAAGCCATTTAAATACCGGCATAAGAAGATAACTTAGTGTCGTTGTCGAGGAAACTTGGTTGAATGTTTGTGTAAAAACATTAAGAACATGAGAAGAGCTCTAACTTGGACGCGACGGTCACAAAGTACACAACTCCATCTCAATGTTGAGTGGCGTCCATTAGCAAGTAAAGTTTTGTATTGGAGATTTAGTAAGAAGCTTAGTTACTGTTCGCGACGATCTATACTTAAAAACGTTAATTGTGGAAATGTATAAAATATCTATTTAATGAATTATCGTATTTTGTGTACACAAAATATGTTTTTAATATTATTAATTGTTTCAGTATCAAGCTGGTTCTTATTTTTTGACTAATCAATACAAAGTTGTAATTGCTGTAAATAGTACCACAATTTTTGATAGCATAATAATTATATATATAGCTTTTATTACATAGGCAAAAATTAATTTTACAAAATTCTATAAAAAAGCTCTTAAATGAATAGAATTTAAAGACAGAAATGTCATGACTGTTTACCGCAAGTCTAACTTCATCAAAATTCTGCACAAGTCTTGGAAATATAAAAAGAAAATTCGTAATAATCTATCGTAATGTAATTTCAAGACCTCCGTTTTCGGACAATTTGAACCGCACGCTCGGAAAATGTTTTTATATATTCTTTCCGCGTTTAGATCGATACCTATAAATTACGTATATACTTGGGAAATTGTAGACAATGTTTTTTGGAATATATTTTATTTATATAATTCTTTTGTAGTTGTCACAGAAAGACACCTAAACGGCTAAAACGATTTTGATGATGGATGGGTCTTTAGATGGTGATGCTATCAGGTTCTACTTAAGTTTTCAATGGGACTTTTTTGAATTCCCACAAAATTTGAACCCTTACATTCCATTTATTTGTAACTGAAATCAGCGTCAACGTCTGTCGGTCTAATCCAGTATCGAATTCCATTCAATCTAAGGGAAAAAGCTGTTTTTATTTCATACGTAAAAGTGATGAATTAGTAAAGTAGCTCAATAAAGAAGCCTCAATAGCTCAACGGTAGAAGGGCCGACTTCGCTCCGTTAACGCGAGAGTCGAGGGTTCGATCCTGACTCCCTTGGACTATTGTCGTACCCATTCCCAGCGCAAGCTTCGAGCTTATTTGGAGCGGCAATAGGAATATCAGTAATGCTTTGAAAAAGCATTGCTAATATTCTTTAAAAAAAAAAAGTAAGAAAAATAAAATAAAAGTTCCATTACAGTTGTACGTGCATCTTTTATTTGTAACTGTTCACTTTTTATTACATATATTTATCTCGCATAGTTTAACTTAGATAACAGAAGATATTTTGCAACACTAAAGCGTCTAGAAACTTTATTTCGAAGACGACCATTAGACTTCTGCAGAGGTTTATCGTTAGCCGCACACACTAACAATTATCAATGGATTGTAGCCTTTATTCATTCTACAATAAGAGCTAAATTATATTCGCCCTAGCTCAATTTTATTTTAACCCCCGTCTCAAAGAAATGCCAACGTAAAAGTACACCAGCAAGTGCATATTGCGGTTTGCCTAAACCGTCGAGCGTTTCCAGTTTTCAAAGGCCTTTATCAGTTATCTAGTAAATTTAGTTTTATAAATTACAGCTACATTTAACCATAGGGTAATAATAATATATTTATCGACGACAAAAGCAGTTGTTAATTACGCTACGTATTATTTACGCTATAACAAGGCCAGTATCGAACGACGTGTATTGTAAACGCGAAAACATTTTGTTCAATTTCAAAACCGATAATTTGAAATATAGTTTAATTTAATTCGCTAAATAAACTACAAAATGCATTTAGGATGTTAATCTATAATCCGAAATGGAAACATTTTCGTTGATCAGTTATTAAGAAGATTACACTTTTCGGCTTTTAGCGGATTATGGCAACACTATATTAAATTACAGCCGAATTGATTTCAATCACAGTATTATCAGTATTTTATTTATTTTATTTCCTGATGGTAAGCGGTTGCCGTAGCTTATCAGCGCTTGCAGCACCATTTGTAGGTGTCACTAACGCGTTGCCTACCTCGAAATATTCGTCTTTAAATCTTCTTTGCCCAATAATTTCACTAGCTACAGAGTCCTTCAAACCGAAACACAGTATACTGTTTTATGGTAGAATAAGTTACATTGCGGTAATATCTATCTAGCCGGCCTCGCGCAATAAAAGGCATTTAAACATGTAAATTTTAAATTCATGAAGCAAATCTTTCGTTTTATATTTGTTGCGGGCGTACTCGCCTGTATGTACTTTATTTAAATTGGTTACATGAAGAATGTTAAACATGGAGGATGTGCGCCAAAATTCGCTTAAACTCGTTTGAGCAGCGCGTACAAATGACTGTGGTTCGTTCTCTACGCACGAAATTGGGAATACCCCTTTTATTTTGTAAATACGGACACCGATGCGCAAAGAGCCGCTGCGGTAAATACAAGAATTTAAATGGAAATACTTAAATTTTCCACTTAATTGCTTGTGAAATTTAATATGCTGTTGATAAAAATGTTGTATATATCCCCAGTGTCGCTGTACTCGTGTTTTCGAATGTATTTTTATTATATTTTTTTTTGAGAACCTTTCTCCGGTTTTTTTTATGCATTACATTTGCATTTGCATGCAATCGCTTTGCGTAAAAATTAGTTCCTACATGCAAGTGCCAGGAAAAAAGCATAATGATAATGTCGAGACAATAAAAATTTCAGATGAATAACTTATTTGTTTATAATTAAAGATAATTTAGGTAAGTATGCATTGCCTAGTTATATTTGTATATAACTTGCAATCTATTGAAGAAATAAGTATATATTTATATATTATATAGTCTATAATTGTATACATTGTATTTGTAGTAATATTTCTAATTCCAATTGAGTCCTATATACTAATTCAAAATGACTACAACTGAAGATGAAAACTACAATTATGTTACTTTCATCTAATTTAACATGACTGCGGCTATTTGAAGAGATTTTAAAAGGTTTGGGGAACCATCTAACTATGGAGATCTAGTTGTTTATTTAAGAAGGGTAGGTAGCCTTTGGTTTGAAAGAAAAACAATATTTTAAAGATAAATAATCTTAAAGTCTATTTTATAATATTCCTATTTAAAAATGCAGTGAAAACTATTTTCATAGTATTCTTAAAGAAAGTCTTCACTATACAATGTCGGCTTGTCGCGCGCTCTGATAGAAATTTTCAATAATATACGGACTTTAGTAGTTGTTTGGATGTTGTCTAGACAGTTTGTCAGTTTTCGAATAGAAATCGTTATTGTGAAGAATTTATAGGATTCTAAATACACAAAATATTCACTGTTACTCTAGATATTATATGTATGTTGGCGCATAAAGAAGTATAGAATAAAACAGTAGGTGGGTCAGGACAGCGAAAGAAGCGAACGACACTCGATTTGACAATATTTATTAGACGGACAGAGTAACCGCCCGGTTCAAACTTCACAATAATAATGACGGTTTATTTTAAAATGCATCACTATTTATAACAAAGTCAAATAATATTAATGTAGGTAGTTATACAAATCATTTTATGAAATTAAACAACATTGAAACAAAATTAATAATAATCAAAATAATGATTACAAATATGTTATTCTAAATTATAGACGAGATGGTCGTAGCGCTGAGTTTAACATTATACACGCGACTGTCGTAGCGCTGAGTTTAACAAGAACCTATTTGATGCGTTGACTTAGAAAGACAATATTTGAAAAGATGTTGTGTACCTGTAACGAAATAGAACTGGTTGACAGGCACACCTACCTGGGACTTGTTATCGATGACAGATTGAATTGGAAACATCCATAGAAATAATATAATTATGTTATTTCTATGGAAACATCACATTAACTATGTATGTAACAGACTAAGGGGAATACTGTCTAAATTCAGTCTAATAAAACATAAAATACCTTATAAAACCTTATTAATTTTATATAAATCTCTGGCTGAATCTATTATAGCATATGGACTTTCAAGCTACGGTAGAACTTTTAAAACACACCTTGACCAGATATATGGACTACAACTACGCATTTTAAAAGAATTAGTTCCTCAAAATATAAAGAATAAATACAAAAACGACTATAGGAAGCTATTCGATGTCTGCAATATCTTACCCATACACGAAAAAACGGAAATACTAATGGAAGTATTCTTTAATGAAAATTTGACCAAAATGGAAAGTATTCAAAATCGTACTCGAATCTTCGCTAAACGTAAACTTATATTACCAAAATTTTCTAATTTATACGGCAAGAGAACTTTAAATTATGTCATTCCAAATCTTATAAATCAACTTCCTCTATCACTAAGGGATTCAATCACACATAAAAATATAAAAGGTAAATTAAGAAAATACTATTTTGAACTTTTAAATACAGAACATATATCGATTTTATAATTACAGACTATATTATATATATTCATAATAAAACACTTAGTACATCCTCTCAGCAGCCTGTATACAATCTGCAAACAATTTATAAGACGGTAGATTTGTATCGCACGCAACACGGCGTCAACATTTTTGTGCAAAATGTGCCTTTCTCTTTTGTTATTTCTATTTATCATAAGTTTTAAACATAATGTTCGACGACACAGGTATCCGGTAAAACTCGAATGAGTTTATGCAGACACTTATTATAATTGTAACTTATTTCAACTGTTTATGTTACTATCAATAAAAAAAAAATGACATTCTGACGGAGCGTCACATTGATGGTTACTTAGTTAGTTTCAAAATGAATATTGATAAAACCACAGGCGTGGTTATATGTATATATACTGTAACAAAGCAATGCTTTTTTCTTAGTTATTATTAATTTTTTTAATATCGTTTTATGAAATATCGTTAAATGCATCACTGAGCCTTATGGCTGAGGAGGAAAGGGGGACGGAAGAGAAAAGAAAGGGAGCTAATGGGGTGAGAGTTTGAACTTTTAGCAGTACCTCCAATTGTGCTTCTAACGATGGGAATACGTCATGATATTACTGGTTGTCGGCGTTCAGTAAACTTCAGTCATAATAGCTCTTGGTCGAAGTCGCGAAACACCTCTAATTAAAATTACTTTCTTTGTTAAAAGAGTAAACAAGACCCACTCAGATTAGCTTAGTGGTTTGTGGAGTTTCACGTTAATGAGATGATACATATCATCCAAAGGTTACTCGTTGAGTTTACATTGAATGAACGTTTGTAAGTGACGTAATTACGCTCACGTTGAGGTGCGGAGTAATACCTGTCAAGATGATTTATTATCGTCATCTCATTGATCGTTTCAAATGAGAAGACAGTTTATTAAATATATTTGACTAGCTTTCGCCCGCAGCTTCACCCGCGCGGGTTACCACTTCTAATACCGTTGCTTTTATATAGTTAGAATATCTTACATATATAAATAAAAGGCTTTGTCCTGAATGACTGACGGATCTACGCACAGATGGTAGAGACCTGAAACTTGGAGGGTGTGTTCTTTGTATAACGTAGGCATACGATAAGACATGATTTTCCGAAATACTACTCCTAAGGGGTTGAAATAGGGGGCAAAGTTTATATGCTTCTTGAAAATTTAGTATAAACTTTTTAAAAGAATTGAAAGACGTATTTTATAGAAATGTATCCTCTAACGGGGCTTAAAAGGGGTAGAAAGTTATTTATAGCTGTGATTTGCTTTGAAGTTCATATCAACACTTTTAAAAAGCGCCTTAGTGCTTTTGACTTAAATAATATTACATTTTATTGTGACAAATGTTTGAAAACTCAATCCGATTTTATCTCTACATATAAAAGCAGAGATCTGACTGGCATATAAACGCCCAGCCTAAGCCCTTGTTCCTAGAATGATTTTTAATAGAGAAACACGTGTTTTAATATTTTCTTAAATTCCACGCCCTGAAGGGGTGAAATGAGGGTTCAAAGATTTTATTATAATTGTTATCCACGCGGCCGAAGCCGCTGGCATAAGCTAGTATACAATAAATTACTAAGTTGTATTTGTATGATTAAGTAGCAAACAGCCAAACGTCTAAAGATACAAATATACAAAACTCCACATCTATAATATGAGTTGCAGATTTCTAACCCCACGATTTTGCTCGTGTTGACGTAGACTTCAATCAATTTCTTTAATTTGACGACGTTGTGGCGCAGCGGTAGCGAACCTGCTTTAAACGCCACAGGTCACGGGTTCGATTCCCGCTCGGAGCATAATATGTTTGTATTGTCCATGAATATTATTAATCCAAGCATATTTTCCGGTCTGGGTGTATTTGTCCTTGTCATTGTGAATGTTTCCGGACACAGGATATTACTATCCTAATGGGGGCCGTTGAGTGTGTAGCGTTTATTTATTTATTTAATTCAAGTTCTCGGTTGAAACATAGGTCGGTATATATTTAAGTGCAGATTCTGTAATCTAGGCATCGTATTACAATTTATTAATGTCAGTAGTTTGAATTGTTGTACCAGACAACAATATAAAAGCTTTTTATAATATTATTACTATAGTACATACAGAATATGTTGATATATTTTATAGTCTAATATCATTAAAAGTGTTTTCGTTCTACTATAAATAAGGGAATCTTTTTAAGGTATAGAGAAATGTATCCTACAATATGGCACTGGAAGTCAGTGCAAAGTCGAATCTATTACTTTTCCAGTAATGTCAAACGAGAGGCAACGCGAAATAAATCTCAATCGTACATAGCATCCTAAAACACAATATTTATAGAGGTTATACAGGAGTACATTTAAACTAAACTAGATTCTGCACTAGGATGTTTTCACGTGAATTAAGTATCATATGTCATTACATTAAAATATAAAGTAATTATTCGAGGCTTTTGTTAAAGAGATTCGATCAAAATCTTAGCCTTGTAGTAGTTTTTGCTTTATTTTATTTAATAATTTTATTTTATTTGCTAATCCAACAGTTTACATACATAATTTATTATATAAAGTATCTTATCTATTGTAACCAAAACCAATAAGGGATTACACAATATTTAATTTTTAATATTAATGATTAAAAAACTAGAAGACGTAAAGTAGGAGCTATAACTATCGAGATGAGAATCCAAAGTATGAGTCCACGCGTGTAGCGCGAGCGCGCTTTCCTCTGTGTGTGTGTGTGTGTGTGTGTGTGTGTGTGTGTGTGTGTGTGTGTGCGTGTATGTGTGTGTGTGCGCGCGCGCGTGTTTGTGTGTGTATTAATGATAAAATTTTGATGTTCAGAGTAATAGTACAGATATGGTCACAAATATTTAAATATGAAAATATAGTGTTTGTGTTTATTTAACTCCCGACGCAAAAACGGTGGGGTTTTTATAATTTTGATTTGCCTGTCTGTGGCATCATAGCTCTCTAACGGATGAACCGATTTCGATTTTGTTTCTTTTTTTGTTTTAAAGGTGAATTAGTCGGAAGTGTTCTTAGCTATATTTGATGAACAACAGTCCAAGATGGCCGCAGCCACAAAATGGCAGATTACATATTTTATTAATAACTGCCTCAATATGGTTTTAAAATGAAAGGGCTTGACTATGACTATGATAAATTTCAAATCCAAGATGGCCGCCACCGCAAAATCTTTACTGTGTTATTTTGTCACACTGTACGGGGTTACTAGCAAGTAAAAGAAAAATAAATTAATTGCTTTTTAAGAAGAAAGATCCAGAGTCTGATCCGTTACGTTGCACCTCAAGCGGATGTATATGCCTCAAAATTCCTTCCAAGAAATGTAGGTTTCCTTACGATGTTTTCCTTCATAACAAGGAATTTAAGCTGTATCTAAAAACAAAATAAGCATTTCGAAACTCAAACATTCTTTTCAGAATTAAATCCCACATATTTTCGTTAAAGTCTAAGGTTTATATGCTCAGTCGTCTTCAATAATATACGGATAGATTTGCTGAAGCCAAGCTTATTTGTTATTCAAAGGTTATGAGGGCCAATAGTGTATATTCATGTATGCTTCAATATATTTACGTGGCATTCAAGCAAGGATTTTATAAGTAAACTTATTATATTAATCAATTTATATGCTTTAAGATTTTCATTGATAAGACATTTTGATATTCCTCCCATGTGAAGGTTGACCATTTTTTTTACAGATAATATTAGTTGGTTTGGTATAAAATTGTGTGTTCCACTTATTTTAAAGTTTTGAACTGGAAATTCCGATAAAAATCAAGGCACAATATAAAAACTAAAAGAAGCTAGGGTTAATAAAATAATATGTGCAGTAATTTTTAAAACACGGAATGTTTTCATTTTGAAGTATACAGCACACAACCACATTGCCACATTGCGGTTTGCGACATTTCTGTGTTGCTTTTGTGGCGAGGAAGCCCACGACGGGTATCGCTGTATTGTGTTTGTTTCTATAGGGTCTTTTGTAAATACTATGAAATCTAAAACCTTATGGTAGGTCTTTTATTGCAAGAGGCTGGCCTAAGAGTAGGCTAGATACTACCACAGTTTCATATATTCTGCCCCAAAACAGTAACGTGTTTCGGTTAGAAGGACACTGTAGCTAGTGAAATTACTGGGCAAAAGAGATTTAAGAGTCAATCTCTCGTTGGCAACGTGTGAGTGACACCTACCTACAAATGACCGCTTACAACTGCTTACCATCAGGTAGGCGGTATTTTTCAAAATAAGTTCAGTTGTTTCAGTTGTTGTTGTGAAAGCGTGACAGACAGAGTTACTTTCGAATTTATAATAATATAGTAGGGATTATTAATCAGTTTTATATTTAGATTATTACATAATAACTACTAAAACCCATCCAAATGTTAATATTGGCTTAGTTCCTAAGTGTAGCGTACGCTGATGGATACATAGTGCTACCAAACTTGTGATTTCAACACGAACTTGTTCCAAGTATCGGCTGTAGAGTTGCTACTCGTATTGGTATCTGTTACACTGTTTGAGTTCATTTCAAATAGCTTTAGAATCAGTTCGCCAACATTTAAACTATTTTGGTTTCTCTAATTAGAGATCAGTAGTTACTTTTAAATTTTTTCCTCCTGATCAGAAATTATTTCTTTTTTCGACGTCATGGCGCAGCGGTAGCGAACCTGCCTTAAGTGCCACGGGTCGCGGTCCGATTCCTGCTCGGAGCAGATGTTTGTATTGACAATACAGGCATGTTTTCCAGTCTGGGTGGGTGTGTTTGTCGTAGTCATTGTGAATGTTTCAAACCAAAACTACTGAACTGATTTCAATGAAATTTAGCGGTTTGGTTGTTTAGAGCCCGAGAAATGAACTGAATGAAAGACTACTTTTTAATGCAAAAATAGGTTGTACGGGGTTGAAAGTGAAAGTTTGAAACTTATTTTTTAGGCTGTTGATTCGATATAAACAAATATGACATGTTTTTTTAAATTTTGTCATAGGAGTAAATAACTGGCACCTGAAACCTTGGATCCTATATTGGGAGCTATGACTTCTATGTTTTTGTAAATCTTTAATATGATTAAATAAAGATTATTATTATTATTATGAATATACACAACGAGGTATTTTATTACGTCAATTTATCTGCAAGAGATATAAATAACTCTTGTAAATCTGGGCCTGAGTAATTCTCGAGTGTGCGAGAGACTTTGTTTAAAAGCTTTTATATTATACTTGTGTTAAGACAAAACCCATTATTTTATTACAACGTGAATTGTATGTGATATTTGATTACAACGTGAATTGTATGTGAGTTGATTTCATCTTTCATAAACTTAAGGAGTAAACATTTATTAAATGAGAATAATGATTTCGAGCATTTTAAGACATTACTCGTGCTTAAACACTTTTGCAAAGACCATCAAAATTGGGCAGTTTGATGAAATTCCATAATTTATCAAATGGCCTGTCCAAGTATCTAAATGTTTGGTGACGTCATTAGGTCTTCGATAGTTCTACGATATTCATTTTGATTTGACGGATTACTAGTTTTTACACTATCTGACTTCTGGAATGTAAAGGACCCAGACCACCGCGACCCACAACCCAGAAACTCATTGGATAAGACCAAATTATATCAAGAGAATTAACGATTATTATCAGAAGTTATGATAACAGCTTAACGTGCTCTCCGAGGCACGATGGAGAGATCCACAAGAACAAACGCCCAGACCAAATCAGATATTTACAACAAACACCTGCTCGAACCCGCGACCGTCAAAGCTTAAAGCAAGCGTACTACCAGCACAACCGTCGTAATTTCTATAAGGGTTGAACATTTAGTTCTATTACTCATCAAGGCTGACTTGGGATATATAAGTTTTAATCCTCTTAAGTAGTAACAGCCTATTAATCTCCTACTTTTGGGCAAAGGCTTCCTTTCCTGTTTCGGAGAAAGATTAGTAACTTAATCTGCTATGACGCTTCAATGTTGTTTGATGGAAATATATCGGAATTTCTTTCAATATATACATTTAATTTATGACCCATAATTGATTATGTCGGTGTGAGATAAATTCGAATTAAAAATTAATGCCAATATTCTTTTTATTATTAAAGGTCTTGACCTTTTGTTAATTTTTTATCCCTTGGGATGGACCCGGTTTCTCTTCTTGTTGAATTTATCTTTTCTAAATAAAATAACAAATTGTGGGTTATAATATTTTAAAGTGTATTTTTGAATCATCTTTAAGCTTTTTGGTAATTTAAGTTCTTTTGTTAAGATTGTTACAGATCTGTTATTTTCATCATAAACATGTTGCTGAAACCGAGGAACACACAACATTGATGAATTTGTACTGTTGCGTTCGTTTCGTAGGCCCTAACTTTTCTATTCTCGTCTTTTGTGTTCTTTCTCTCCATATTTCCCTTATTAAATGTGATAAAATTTAAATTCCAATGATATAGCTCATAACCAGAAGCTTTAACTGGTCACTAAACAATCAGTAGGTTAAGCAAAGTTAGGTTCGGTCAGTTAATGAATGACTGATTCTACTGCATAGTGGTATTTGAACTGAAAGCCTCCGTGCTTCGGAGGGCACGTAAAAAGTCGGCCAAAGAATAAGAGCCTTCCTCTTATTCTTTGGCAAGACACGACGAATCCTCTGCTCTTGCTAGTACAGATAGAATATGATAACTGCTTCCCATAAGGGAAGCCATATGTTTCTTTGCCTCAAATGGTGTTATGACATAAAAGTTTTTCTATTACGTCTGGCTAGCCGACGTTCTCGGAACTCAATGGAGAAGTAAAAATATTATTGTGGAAAATGTATTTTGCTATTGTGAAGAGAAATATTTCTAAGAAATATATAACATTTTATTTAAATAACATTTCATTCGAGTAGAATATATTGCGGCATTGAATGAAAAATAAACTCTGTACGTAATATCATATATCCATGAAAAAGTACAATTGGAATTATGAAATGAGGAATTATTTAATGTATTATCTTTACTCTTTTCAGCACTGAAAGAAGAAAATATCAATAAGAGCGATCTCGTAAAATCAGAAGCAATCCGATTTCACGTCACGTAAAGCTAAAGCTAATGAAGCCGAGTTGGGTTTAAGTAGTATGTTCATTATAAGTGTAGTAGATTCGTCCAGTTTTCCTTATAAATGATTTGACCGGAGAAGAACTATTTTTTTATGTCATGACGGTTGGCAAACAAGCATACGGTCCGCCTGATAGTAAGCAGTCACCGCAAACTTTGAACTCTTGCGATACTTGATGTATCACCAGCGCGTTGCCAACCCAAGGAACAGGAGGGACGGCATGAGAAGGGAAAAAAGAGGAAGGGAACAGAGGGGATGGGAGATTGGGCTTCCGGCGCTCTCACTCATCGCACGACACGCAATAGTACCTAATGATAATGTTACTTGACGCCGATAAAATTGAATCACAGAATATTGACAAGAATAGAAGATTCATAGTTTTATATATGATATGGACCGTCAGTTTTATACAAATTGTCACAGATTCATTGGTGCTCCTTCGTACATTCAACACTAATGCAAGAAAATAAAACAGAAGTAATCATGTGATTAAGTTCATTCTTAATGTACATCGTAGTTCTTAGCTGCTCTAGTGTTTTCTTAGTTAATGAAGTGAAAAAATAGTACGCTCGACTCTTTCCATTCTTTTTAAATCAATGTGTCCGATTGTGTTTTGTTTCACGAGTATGAGCGCTCGTCATAGGTACAGGCTTTCATTTTTCTGCTCATTCCTTTTTCCCATATTTCTTCGGTTCCTAAATTCCTATCGTTTTATTCGACATTACGCTTGTAATATTAATGTTGCAAGTATACTTCAGGCAGGCCATATGTGGAAACAAGTTGTAAACACAAACAGTGTCTACATTTCATTATGTACTAGTAAGTAAAGTATTTCTAGATTAAACACTTCATTATTATTCTCAAAACCAACGATTTATAGCTATAATGTGTTCGTAAATTATATAACTATAAATAAATACATTTTAAACCTAATAATTTATTCGTTTTTGTAAGAAGTAAGATGTTGTAATTTGTAATACAATAAAACATTTAACGCAAGCCATTCGATCATGCTTACCCGAAGTTTTTGCTATGCATAAACTTGACGTGCAACTACTTTGATATTGTTATATTTCAAAATATAAATATATCGGAAATCCGATATTTCAAAAATATCAAGTCTTACTAACGTTTACCGATTGAAACGATTCTGTATATGTCGAGAACATCCCTAAATGGGGTGACGTCATCATATGTATAAAAAAGATAGCACACTCGGTTTTCATACTAATGAACATGCGGTATCTAGCTTACTCTAAATCTGTGATATTGTCGGAGTTCTGCGGACGGAATGTTTTCGCTACATTTACATAGATATTCGTTTAACGTTGTATGAGCTTTTGCAATCTGAGTTTAATTTTGTTATTTGAAAAAAATCGTATGAAATTACTCTAATAATATGAGCGATTACACACACACAAACACAAACGTTTTAATTAATTATGACAACCGGGCGATGTATCACCGTTGTGGCATTGTGGGTAAGGAGTCTGCCTTTAGTCACGACGGCTTTGGGTTCGATTCCAGCTAGTGCAGATGTTTGTTATAAATTTCAGTTTCGGTCTGGGTGTTTGTCCGTGTCGGTTTCCCCACCGTGACTCTGAGAGCACGTTAAGCTGTCGGTCCCGGTTGTTATCACATAACATCTGATAGTAATCGTTAACTCTTGATAAGTAAATTGCTCTTATCCAATGAGTTACTGGTTCGCCGTTAGGGTTACGGAGGTCAGATGGCAATCGCTCTGTGTAAAAACTAGTAACCTGTCAAATCTGTACACGATTAATAAGCAGACCCTGAGTAAATATTCGTATAATAACAGGAATAATGATAGAAAGAAGAAGAATCTTACTTAATTATTAATTCTTACATCTCACATAACACAATGTCACGTTATTTTAATCGTAATAGGATTTATATTTAACATTTTTTTTTAATTTTTTCAAAAAGTTATATTTTTTGGTAAACTTAAAATATTTAATATCTCAAATCTGGTCAACCACTCTTTCATATAAAGTTGTAATTTCATATATTATGTCCACAGAATTGTTGTTTTGATTAAAGAAATACACTGAATTATTCAAATTTCTTCTATCTACTGCCAATTGTAGGGATGAAATTATAAACCATTCCATTCATTTTTACCATTCGCCTGGCAATATACTAAATATTCATCCCAAATGTCGAAATCACAACTAATGAGATATAAATACACACCCACACATAAACCATGGACTATTCTTATTCCTAGTGGAATTCAATTACCAACCGAAGACAAAGAGGAAAAATATCCCAGTTGAAAAATAGAATAAAAATAATCTCTAACTACGGTATTCAATAACGGATACCATAGCGGAGAATAGTTTCCTATGTTGGCGGGGACTGCAAGAATTAGCATAGAATTGATTCTAATTTTAGCTCGTCTTACAATACTTTTTTTGTATAAAATATATTGATGTAGCCTTTTTCTATACAAATCTGATAGAAAGTTACGTATTCTATTACCAAATGCATAACCATGCGTTGCTATTTGAGATAAAGAAGTGTACAAAGGTGTAGTTTGAAGAAATTGGGACAAAGAGGGTCATAAATAAATAAAAGTTTCAATGGCCCACATATTATTAGTATGATGTGTCGGGAGTCCAGAGGCATACACAATGACAAGGACACAAACACACCCAGACATATGCCCCGAAGGGGAATCGAGTCCTCTTTAGATACGTTTCTTTAGGTACGAAACTCAAGAGTAGCAATACTTTATCAACTCTTTCTGTTTATCACTTCTCTGGGTACTAAGCCAGCTATTTATGGCAATACTGCAAGGCTCTATATATTGGATACCCAGAGAAATGTATATAATAATATCTCTCTATAGCTTCGTTTTAAAATTGGCAGATAGATGTATAAACAGTGTGCATGCATACGCTTTGTACTGTGTGTTGTTTTATTGTGAAGTCGTTATAATTTAATCTGTATTCGGAACAAATGTTTGAAGCTATCCAGATGTGTAAAACTACCTTATATATAATTTATGTTTAACTATTTTCCGATCGCGTTGATAGATCACAAAGTCATGTTATTTTAACTGACTTTAATAAAGAAGGAGGTTCTCAATTCGGTTGTATTTTTTTAATGTTTGTTTTATAGCTTGTGGCTTATTAATTGATTTGGTAAATATTTTTTTTATATTAAACGATATATTTTCAAATTGTTGTATGTATATTTCGTAGTAGAGAAATATATTTTTGTACTGGTATAAAGCTTTGTTGTCAAATCTAGGATTCAGTTTGAACATACGACCGTTAGTCCAGCTGTGTTCCGGTACGTAAGTGCTTTTGATTTCCGATCTTTGTACATTCGTGTTCAGTGTACTAACGTTACACTATTACGGAGATTATCTGAGGTTATTATTTTTAGACCATTAGACATAAATGCTACACAATTAGTGATTGTTGCCAAATTTTGCGTTTAAGCGCAATCTAGTATAAAGTTGCTAGAACTTTCAACCCTTGGATTTTAATGTTGCTTTTAAT
This sequence comes from Hestina assimilis, assembly GCA_023373885.1. Taxonomy (NCBI): domain Eukaryota; kingdom Metazoa; phylum Arthropoda; class Insecta; order Lepidoptera; family Nymphalidae; genus Hestina; species Hestina assimilis. The sequence continues at coordinate 6,247,744 of CM041747.1, read as the reverse complement.
ATAACAAGGAATATGTATTCTTGAGAATTTTTGTCAAGGGTCAGTGGGTGCATATCGCTATGAGCTTGTGGAGGGTAAGACGATGTGAGAAATGTGTCTCAACACGAAGGGAGGATCCTCCGACCAGGCGGGTGATATTTCCTGGCGGACCGAACCTCTGGGCCGAAGCCCAACGACTTACGTTGGAAAGTTGTATATATAGTCGTTTCGCGTAGGAAACTTTGATAGCGCGATTTAGGATCGTGACGTTCGTTGGTCGTCCATATCGTTGCGTAGTATGCCCTGTAGGTGTCGTTGTAGCTTGATGCGACATTGTGACAATCTTGTCTTTCTATCGCGTTACGTCATGTTGCGTGTAGATGTCGCTACAAGCTTCTCAATAATTTGGTAATAGAAAAATAAACAGAATACATGCAGACTAAAGTATCCTTGTTGTCAATTAAAATGTTCATGTTAGTCAGATAATAAATTCAAGTGATACACTCCCGCTAGCTTTCGTGATGTTAGCTTGCCCTACTAAGTCGTCCATTGTTTATTTATTTGGCCTAATTGTGGGAATGCGAAAAATATGTTCTATGAAAATTAATATCTGCTACGCGTGACTGTGGTCAAATTTATTGCTGTATTTTTGACGAATTAAATATTTTGACGAACGCAGTTACAATTTTTCATATCAAGATTTTTGTGGCTAAATGTGTGAAATAAAAACTAGTGCTATTGTTTGTCTTTTTCTTGTTTTTGATTTGATAATTTATACACCTACTAGTTTTTGTTAATACTTTTATGAATTGACAGAGTAAAAATATATAAAGAATGACCGGATTGAAATATCTTACACAATAAAGATTAAAAATAATTCCATAATTAAGAAATATTTTAAACAAATTTTTGTAACCCAAGAAACTCTTATGACTTAGAATAATCTAACGGGATTTCATCAAAATCATATTTGTCTTCAAGTTGCTTAGAAAACAAAGAGCGCGATAAACCACATTTATAGATGTACAAAACTACATAAGTATAGCCTCATAACCCCGTTTCTACGTCAGTTACATTAAAAAACAAAGTTTAGGTAGAAATTATATGTTCATTTACAATTAACACAGTTGTGTGACTTTCGTTACTATTAACCCTGTAGAGTTTTGTTATGGTGGAAATTGTCAATAATGCATCATGCGACGATTATAATTATTAATACAAAACTGTGGATGTCCAAACTTCTTTTCTGTAGTAGTTTCATAATTATTTCAATAGTTTGTCCAGAAAATCAGTTTTGACCTACTTTCGGGTAGAATTCGCGTGACACAGCTTTCAGTCCATAGTGTTTGCTACACGTGAGACGTGCAAATTTCCTGTCCACTGTAATGGGTAACGCCTTAATTCACGATCATGACGTCACAGGGTGCGTGCGACGTGACATTATAAATGTTGCGGTGAAATTAACATGCTTGGAACTATCACGTATCTTGTATGTGAGTAATTATATCTGTGTGTAGTATTATGTGCCACAGGTGCCAGGGAGGCTTGTTCATTTTTCGCCCATAGAATCATTATTGCGATTCAGCAGGGAAATGCAGTTACATTGTTGCTACTTCTACCATTCCATGTGGACAGTTTCGAGATGTAAATAAATTATTTATTGACACTTAATTACACAGGCCAGTTAAATTCATTTGGCATTTTCAAGGACTTGGGAAGTACTACACTCTTGGAGAAAATTTGTATAAAATAACAGTATCAGACTGTTTTGTTTCGTAGGATAAGTGAGGGCTCTAGAGGCTCAATTTCCCATCCTGCCTGGTCCATTCCTTTTTTCCCATCTAATTCCTTTCCTCCTATTCCGTGGATAGGTAATATCGCAAGCATTCATAGGTTGCGTTAACTGCTTTTCATCAGGGGACTGTATGCTTGTTGGCCAACCGTAACGACAAATAATACCAGCTCTAATCGTATTATATTTATTGTCAATAAAAAATATGAAACATCTGTATATAATTATTATCTTTTAATCAGTGTGACTCTGTTTGCATAATTATAATATTATTAGACAAATTTATATTTTTTTACATTTTATCAAACTATTTTATTTCACCCAAAGTTGAAGCATTTTAATGCCACAATTATTTTCTTATATAGCTATAAAATTAATTTTCATTTAATTATCCCTGACAGAAATTTTTAATAATATAATTGACTTCAGTAAAAGTTTGGCTTGTTTAGACAGTTTGTCAGCTTTGGAATAAAAATCGACAGTGCAAACTTTTTAGGTTCTATATAATCAACTTATTTAATATAGACTTATTGGTACATTTTTGTAGAAACTTTCCATTTGTATTTTATGCTAATCTCTAAAGTATAAGAAAATTTTACACAAAAATTATTTTTTTTTCCTTATTCTTCTGGGAAAGTTACTTGGCTGAATAATCGTATTGCGTCATTACGATACCCTTCTGGTTTTTGAAGTAGAGTAAACTCTCAAGAGCTTTTAATAAAATTAAATTTTGATAAAATATAATTTTTTTCCTTAAAAATTACCTAAATCATTTTTAGAAATTTTGTTCGTAAAAAGATTATATACAATATTGAAATATTTTTCTCTCCGTTTCTTAATCTCCATGTAAAAATGTGTAGATTATGACAAAAAAATGATAAATATTTACTCTCTTTTCGAATGAATGATGATGGAGGCCGAAATTATACAATATAACAATAAACAAGATATTTTTAGAAATAATCCGAAGTTCAGCCTCTTTACGCCTCTTTTGGAGGACCTCAGTTTGTAAGAAGGAAAGACCACGTGTGCCGGTAAGGCATTCCAATTTTGAACCGCGACAAAGAAAATAGTTGGCAAACTTCTTTGTTTGCGATGACATCGATGCCACAGTTAGTCTATGACATCGAAGATCAGCACACGTAGTTCTTGAACGGAAGGGGGAGGCAGGGATAAGGGAAAATAATTCCTCTGAACACTCGTGTGGTACAGTCTGTAGAAAGCGCTGAGGGCGGCAATCTCACGAAGCAGTTGTAGAGGTTCGAGGGTGCTAGAGACCTCTACATCGGCAATAATTCGAACGGTGCGTCGCTGGCGTCACTGCAACCGATCCAGGGCTTCAGTTCTTAGCTGAGCCATGCCAAAGGTGCGAGCAATATTGTATGCAAGACCGTTCATTAAAAGATCTATATAAATACATACATATATGCCATTAAAATAATAAAGGTTGATACAAAATGAATGAATGAATGAATGTCCTCTCTGATGTATGGTATCGTTTCAAATATCTCACCAAAGACTAATTGTTTTCTTGCAATATTTACGGAGGTTAACATTTTTCGATCACAGGATTCTATTAAAAATTTCAACATATAAAACCCGCATTAATGTAATCCATTCGTTTATTACATTTGACCACCTGAATATAATCCGCTTTTACGGCATTGGTTGCGGGTTCCATGTGCTTATAGCAAAGAAAAATTTTCAATAACTGGATTACCAATATATGTAATTGTATGTATACATGACATGTTTATCATAATGTAGGTGATTGAGCTTATGTTCACACAGTTTTTGTTGTTTTAATTTTTTCTCACACAAAGGAAAATATATTACTGGCATAGAACCTATTATTAAATCAATAAAAAACTTCTCTTTCGTTTGTGAGAGATTGGTATCAAGTTTTACTGTGTTTCGGTATTACCAGACTCCCACACCCACAGGCAGAATTTATGGATTCACATTGGTATAACAATCTTTAGCTTTTAACAGCTGTAGCAAACCTGCCTTAAGCGCCACAGTTCGCGGATTCAATTGTCCTTCGGAGCAGATGTTTGTATTGACCATACAGCATGTTTTCCAATCTGGGTGTGGTTTCGTTGTCATTTTGCATGTTTCCGGACGCCCCACACTGGATTTAACTATCTTAATGAGTGCCGTTGAGTGTGTAGCGTTTATTTATTTATTTAATTATTTACATTCTATCGCATTCCCTGGGTTCCTATTTTGAAATTAATAAAGTTTAAAAACCAGCTACAAATTGAAAGAATAAATTTCAAGGGTAGCGTAGGTTTCACAAGAATAAATGGGTGCGCGGAAAAATTGGGTGGAGTACGAAAATCATTCTTCACTGGCTAACCATACGAAATAAATCCGGCCAGTTTGAAAAGTCCAGCTAGAAGGCTGAAAGTCGTATCCGTCCTGACATAAGAATTGATAGTAGCTATACTGTACTACTTCTATTGAAATTTATCCATAAGTAAAAAGACTAGACTCTCAACGTTCCACATTAAAATAGTAATATAGAGGGTCTATATAGACATACACATACATATATACACAAAAACATCACTTTTCCTAAATCCGAGATTGTCTGGAAGAAATCGCTGGTTAGCAATAAGACCACCTACCTGTAGAACATGTAACTAAACTAATAAGTACGCGATTGTAATTTAAATTTAAAGTGGTGTACAATAAAGGTCATTATATTCTATTCTATATAGCACAACCACCAAGACCGGAATACATGTCTTTATGGTCGATACAAAGGTCTGTTCAAAAATATTCACTAAGACACCACAATGGTCGTCAAAATTTTTATAAACATAGATGAATTAGCTAATTATATAATTCTCAAGTATCGTTATAAGGATTACAAGCAATAAACCCTAGATTAATATTCACTTTGTTCCACTTTTGATGCTATCTCATCAGGAATAGCTAAAGCTGGTCTATAACTTGTAATTCGACCACAATTTCGTTTTAAGTTTCGGCCACTTGTATATGAAATAATATCAGCTTAAGTATTTAAGTTCACTTACATAGTTTTGGTTTCATTTATTAGGTATTGTCTTTTTGGTTTCATTTATTAGGTGTTGTTATTGATATTTTTTTCGAAATGATTTTGTAAATAGTCGCTAGTGTTCCCTCGTTAATTTAATTTGAATTTAACGAAACGAAGCTAGTCACAAGCGTAGTTAGCTGCAAGCAACGAAGGAGCATCAGCGAGTCCCTTACATATTGTCTATATGGAAGGGCTTGTCTATAGTGTATAGTATGTCAATACTAACGTTCAATTCCATCGATAATTTAGGTATATGTCAGAACAACTTTTGCTGAGTTAGGTAGTCATATAGAACCATTGTAAGTATTTAAGGCAGAATCTTTTTTATTCCAATTCGCCGTTGCATATGTTGCTATCATGTTATAAGCAATGTACTAAGTTTATAATGTGCAACTCAATGACTAAATATTATTATTTAGATAATTTAATATGTAACAAAGTGTTATTTCCAGAAATATAGTTAAGCATTTTCGAAAAGCCTGTGGTTTATATTATATCGGCATAATACGTACCGCTTAGCGGTTTTATTGTCAAACTTTGATAACGACAGATTTATGGAGCGTTATAATTAAATTTACTCACGAGTAATAAAGTTTCATTTTAACATCGAAGACGCTAATTCATCTCCGAAATGTTTGAACAATATGTTTTAACACAATACTGTTATTATACTGGCACAAAATATAATATTAATTTAGTTTTTGGACAGATATTACTGGTGGTAGGTCTTTTGTTGGAAGAGGCCAGCTAGTTAGGAACCAGTTACAAATATTATATCGCAAAGCAGTAGTATCTTTGGCATTACTGTAATTCGGTTTGATGGGTGCTGCAGTGAACTTACTGGGCAAAGGGGATTTAAAAACCAATATCTCGAGATTGGCAACGCGTGAGTATGACTTTCTAATGGAGCAGCAAGCGCTCATAGGCTGCGGCAGTCATTTACCATCAGGTGGGCTGCATACTTGCTTGCCAATTTAGTGACAAAAAAAAAATATTCAAATTCTTGTGCAAACTATTACTGACGGAAAGAAGCGAGCTTTGAATCGAATCCTTATGAGTAAAGTTTACTCAGTACGGTTTATTTTTTTTTAAATTTATTTTTTAATTTATTTATTAAGTCAATATAATGTTCACAATATGTTTTATACTAAAGTCTTAAAAAACCTGACAATTGGTTTGACTGTAAGATCAGTTAAAGTTATACTACTAAGTCAAATAAATATACTAATAACAACAACATTTTATACATTTAACAAAACAATAAAATATATATATATATATAACGTACCTATATCTAATATAGTTTGACATGTATGGACGTTATAGGTTTGTTCGAGGATAATTACTAAGCTTTGAAGCTGCTGATTTGTCAGCTCTTTTTCTTAAGTGTAGTGAGTGACCAACCTAATGTCGGTGACGTTTGAGGTCGCTCATAAAGGCTTCTAAGTAAATTTATTTCAATTCGATTTACAAATAAGACAGAATTGTAAATACCCTTCAAAGCAAGGAAATGCTTGGATAAAATATCACTCCACATAAAGTTACAAATCCACTGAGCACGCCTAAAGCAGCTTAGCCCACTGATAGTTTACTCCGACCAATTAGTGCAACCACGTATGAGCATCTTGATCCTCTCGTGTAAGCCATAATACGAGAAATAAGCTCCAATTCTTGTGTTCTAGTTCGAGAGGCAGAAAGAAATATATGAAATAACCAGGTACCCCGGAGGGAATCGAATTTAAAAAAAAAGAAACATGTGGTACTCGTGGACTGCCGTGGTAAATATATTGCATATCCTAAACTAAAATATTCTGGCCACCGCGATGTCGAAATGACAATTTCGTATTTTATTTATCAAAAAATAATAAAGGTTAAATAATAATTAATTAATTTATAATATTATATTATAATAACATTAATAATATTGTAGAAACCATTTGCTACTACTAATTATACATATGTACATGTACATACTTTGACGCTGCCATATTAGATGTCAGTAAGATAGAAATTGTCATTTCTATATCACGGTGGCCAGAATATTTTTGTTTAGGATATAGTATTTACAAATCTTTTGTTTCTTATTTTCACGTTATTTATTATTTAATTTTGGAGATCTGTCATTTTTGACACTCCGCCTACCATGTAGCTCGGCCGAGCGTTCGGTGTTAGGTTTTATTTTCGTTACGGAATTTCTTGATTCGGTCGTCGCGCTCAAAGCTTTTGATAAAAGCTATGCAATAGCTTAAAAGATCATTACAAAAATCATTTCACACATCTCGATACGGTAAACCGCGATATATCAAGTCAAAATACTAGTTATAATGTGTTAATGTTCGGATACGCTACTGTAATATCAGAGCTACAGTAATGACGATGATTAATGGCGCGATTATTGACTCCTCTCGCTAACTAATTGTAACCGTGACACACACATTCAGTTACGGCCTACGGCACAATTATAGATTTTCTGTTTCAATGATGAAATGCCTGATAATTATTAAGACAAAAATCTGACAATGGAAAAGTGTATGATCGTTTTCAAACCAGACAATTTTTATATGTTAATCGATTTGATTATTATTGTAAGTTTTTTTATGTGAGAGGGGTAAACCGGCAGGAGGGCCTCCCTGATGCTAAGCGACCTTTAAGAAAAGAATACGCTCTTCTCTTGAAGGTTCCCAGGTCGTATCGGTTCGGAAAGACCATCGGCGGAAGTAGATTCCACAAAGTGGTTGTGCGAGGAAGAAAATAAAGTGATGTAGTAGTGACGATTATAGAGATAATTAATATTAACTATTTCGCAAGAGATTTATGTCATGAAATAAATCAGATCTGGAGAAAACTTGACAAGTGACGCGATGTTATGTTTAAGTTTTCATTTTAGGTAGATCCCATTGTTATGGTGGGTAGTTTAAGGGATAGTGTTCGAAATCGCATATAAAACAAAAAACGTGATAAAAAATATGAGTTTTAAGTATCCCAAGGAGATAACCCAAGAGGGTCAGGAACGAATCCACAACTCTATTATCAGCATTAACGGATTCGGCACTTCTGCCGTTGTGCTGTTGTGGCTTTATGTAATTAAACATAGTATTAAATTCGTTACCATTATTATTTTATATGTGATACATGTTCATATTTCTACGAACATAGATATTATAATATATATTTTTAATTGTTTGTAAATATATAAACTGTATAATACTATTTTAACACTACAACAACATAATATATATGTGAAGAAATTTGATCTTATAATTGGGTAATTAAAACGGTTGCGGCATTGATTGTATTGGTACTTTAATTTAAGGTTTTATTTTTGGAAAGTAAAAAGAACAGGTGGGGCAGTAAATTTTGTATCCAAAATGTCGTTGGTTTATAAATGAGCGATACCTTGTTCGGTTCTATTATTAATTACGGCTGACTTGGGATATGTGGGTTTTAATCCTTTCTAAGCTCATAAGTCAATGTAAATATTTAGTTTGTATTCGACTTCAGTAATTTTCAGAATAGAAGTTAATAACTGGCGTTATATGATTTTTTTAAAGAAAATCTTTACTAATATTATAAATTCGTAATTAACTCTGTCTGTCGCGCTTTCACTACCATTTTAAATTAAATTTGGTACACAGATAGTCCAGAGCCTGAGAAAGGACATAGGCTACTTTTAATGCTAAAAGGATTGTAAAAAGTTATATGAAAGTATTGTAATTTTTAGAGCTAGAAGCTCGAAACCTATTTTTAGGCTATTGTTTCGATATAAATAAATATGATATTCAAATTTTGTAAAAGTTTTATAGGGAATAGGGGGAAAGTTTGTATGGAAATATGTAAGGTTTATAATTAGTCTGAATAATTAAAAATGCTACCCAAACTATATAAACACTATTCCACGTGGACGAAGTCGCGGGCTCAGCTATGTCAACAAAGATATAAAGTATGACAGAATCGGGGGCAAAATTCTAATGGAAAGTAAATATATTATTAATTTCAGCATGTAAGCTTTAAACAATGGACTCGTAATAAAATGGTTCACGCAATGTATATATGTAGATATGTGGAGCATAATGCAAAGACCAACTCTCTTTATTCACTCTGTGGTATGAACTATATTATTTTCTACTCTTTTCATCATTGAAAGCAGAGATATATCAATAAACCTATCCCTAAAATGAGAACCTATCTGATTTCACCTCACGTATGGCTGAAACTAATGAAGCCTATCTGTATATATAAAAATTATCCCCTAAGTAGCTGTATTTTTTAAATAATGTTTACATTTATATGTATAGAGTTGTAGTTGTCTCAAGTAAAATATGCTCAAAATTCCTTACAGTCTATGAATATTAAACTAAATTACTTTTTTCGGATTGTTTATTTATGTTGGCCTTATTGGCCTTGACAACGTTACTGGGCTGAGCTGGGCGAGTACTGAGGCAGTGAAAAGCGACGACCCTCGCAGGCGCTTAAAGCTAATTTCATCGTGCCTTCTGCGAGGCCGAACCGCGGCTATGGACGTCATCGGGAATGAAATGAAAATAAAATACATTTTAAGCTTAAACGAATACATAAAGTAGGAAAATTGAATAAATGTTTTATGGTAACATTAAGAATTCATAGCATCCCTTGTTTTGAAGATAAAAAAAAATGGGCTAAGCCCAACTTGGACAAAGCACAGTAAAGTTTAAAATCGTTAGAGTGTTCAATTGATTTAAAGTAATTCATTAATCATTTTTAACACATAACATGTATGTCTAATTTTATATACAAGAAATTTATATTATCCGCAGCAAAATTTAAAAAATATAAATTTCACACAAAATTAATAAATTTTTAATAATCACAAGTGGATAGTATAATATTCTTAATTTAGTACCGATTCAAAACGATATTTTTAAAAATGGAAATTTTTGAAAATAATTATTAATATTAAATATGAAAAAAAGAGGATAACTATTGCAATAGTTTAAATAAACCTTAACTTCTACTGTGCAATAATATTGAAGCTTTATGGATCGCTTTAGCTACGCAAATGTCGAATTCAAAACAAATGAGGAGTTGAAACTCACCGCACTACGTTCTTATTCCGAGCGGAATTCAATTACCGACCGAAGACAAAGAGGAAAAATTCCCAGTTCGAAAAAAGAATAAAAATATCGTCTAACTACGGTATTCAATAGGGCATACCATGTGCCTCGTGACAAGACACTTATAAGGAGAATAGTATCCTGTGTTGGCAGGGATAAAAGGAATTAGCATAGTATTGATTATAATTTTGACTAAGGTTGAAAATAAGGTTGAAGAAATAAATAACAGTGATTTTATATTTTACAAGTTTTTATTCTTTATTTTTAAGTTTATTTTTTATTTTACAAGTAGGTAAGCAACGGCCTACGTGATGGTAAGCGGTTACTGTAGCCTATGAACACTTGAATTACCATTAGTAGGTGCCACTCACGCGTTGCCAACCTCGAGATGTTTGTTCTAAAATATTATGTGGACATTATTTTTATAGTGCTAATTATTGTATCCGGAGTGCATGTTTTTTTGTTAAAAGATATTATGTGGACATTATTTTACTAGTTTTTATTCTTTATTTTTAAGTTTATTTTTTATTTTACAAGTAGGTAAGCAACGGCCTACGTGATGGTAAGCGGTTACCGTAGCCTATGAACACTTGCATTACCATTAGTAGGTGCCACTCACGCGTTGCCAACCTCGAGATGTTTGTTCTTTAATTTCCTATGCACGGTAATCGGTAGCTTACATTGCCCTTCAAACTGGAACGCAGTAATGCCTAAGCACTACTGTTTTGTGGGTAGGATATTTGACACTGCGGTGGTACCTACCTAGCCGGCCTCTTGCAACAAAAGACCTACCACAAGTGTGACTGATAGCACACTGAGTGGAATAATCTCTGCTGTGACAGAGGTTATCCCAACAGCGGGTGATGGGGTCGTCACGTCCCGACGCTATTAAATTATTTTAAATGTCAAAATAACAATACGGCACCTATTTATAACAAACAACAGTCTTTAAAAATTTTGTCTAATCCTTCAGCTAATTTCCATAATACCATTTTGACATGACTTCACTGGCAGATAGGTGATGTTATATATAGTAATTTAGAAGGAACTTTTATTTTAAAAAAAGCATTAGAATTCCAGACACATTTCAGAGAGTAAAAAGAACTGCAAAATCAATCCGCAGATCATGCAAGCGAAATCACAGTCACAAAAGCTTAGTCTAGTCTTGAATAGTTTTTCATCCTTGCGAATTATATTGTAATTTTTTTTTAGCCAGTAGCCAATAATACAAGCGTGTTACCAGGTTACCACCCTCCAGGGGACAGTGACAAGGGGGAAAAGAAAATGAAGAGTAAAAGGTAGAAATGAAGGCTTTCGCTTTCTTTCGTATCGTATTATTTTTGTATATTTTATCATAGCCAAAAAGAAAACAATAACAAAAGTTTTCGCATCAATTCAGAATGAGATAAAGCACGAATTTATTCTTCGTAACTCGAGAGACAGGTGGAGCAATTAATTGCGTGCCCAAAATGTCCTTTGTTAATAATTATAAGATTTATTAACTGTTTTGTCCATAAATAATCCACATTAAATATTGTTTTAACTTTGGCTTTAAATTAGGTTCTTCGTATCAGTTAAACATAGTTTTTTATAAATTTTGTTTGAGTTTCTTGCTGGTTTAATAAATTAACAACACACTCAAACTTATCCATTAGGATATCCTGTGTCGGGGGTCCGGACTTATACACAACGACAGTGACAAACATACTCAGATCGGTAAACTTGCCTGTATGGTACCCGCGACCTGTGGCAGGTTCGCTACCGCTGCGCCACAACATCGTCGTCAGTAAATCTATATTTTGAATTGGCTATATTTGGAATTAGATATTGCAAGTATTTGTTTTACCATATTTCCGATGAAATAATATCTTGAAGTGCCTTATATAAGGCAGTTGGGTAAAAATAAATCTTAGTGAAAACAATATTTTTCGTATTATTCCTCTATAAATTTAACTCACGCAAAGCGATGGACTGAGATACTTTGCGATGTATTATGTGAGGATTTCCACGATGTACATTTTTTACGATCTCAAATCTAGAGCACGATATAAATAACTGTTTTGACTTCGTTTCAGTCGTGTTACCAGTTTAAGCGTACGACCGTTTCAGCCGCCTTGTTCCGGTAGATAAGCCTTTGATTTCCGAGCCTTGTACACTTGTGCTCGATATTCTAACATTTTATCACTAGTATTCTGAAGAAGAATATTATTCTATTTTATTTAAAGAATATTATTCTGCCACTTTTAAATGGTAATATTAAGTTATGTATTATTGTATTGAAAAGGAGTTTTAAATCCGAGCAGATAGATGACACTTTCTTTTTAGAGTTAAACTCAAAACAAGCTTAAATCTTGATTCAGTACTAGCAACTGCCCGCGACTTCATTCACGCTCTTTGAAAGGATTGCCTCTGATATAAATAAATTTAATAATGTCAAATAAATAAATAGAGTATTAATAGTTTTTCGCTTGGTATCAATCTTATTTCTTTTTATGGTATTTACACCTAAATCTTCAACCATTTTAATGTTGGTTTGCCCTACTAAATGAAACCCAATGTTTAAATGTGACGTACACAAAATTACATGTATAGCTTAGTTGGGTAAACAAATAATATATTCCACAAAAAATAATGTCAGTAAAGTGTGGGACTGCGGTGAATGTATTGCTATATGAAAGTTTTAAATATGCTCTTGAAGTTATTACAGGTCGTTTATTTGCCCTTTTTGTTCATTACAAATATTATATAATGCATTTATTCGAATCGATATAATGTTCTTGTTTTAAGACTACGTACAGAAACTTTACTTTTATTTCGAACAATAAAATAAAAATATTATGTGGACATTATTTTTATAGTGCTAATAATTGTATCCGCGATGCATATATTTTTTGTTTGTAAAGCGAAACCTTTGACGTTTGTATATCAACAGTAAGTTTTAACGTTTCTATATCGCTGTTTTATTGAACTTTGCGTCAAGGTTTTGTCAGGTTATTGGAGGAGAGAGAATAGGAGAAATAGGAAACGGACAGGGCAGGTGGCGGTTGAAGCCTTCGGGCGTTCCTACAAAGCGATACCCTGTCTATTAACGAAACTAAGTATATACTAAAACCTGGTACGTGTTGTATATTCATAGAGCCTGCTTGGTTTATTCATAAATAATATATAAAGGTTCTTCTATTATTTTGAAATACGATTGTAATAATTTCAAATTGATGTGATGATAGATGATTTTCATTTCGAGGTTGCTCTTGAAGCTTACTTTGAATAAGTGTAAGTGACGCAATAACAGAGGTGCGAAGTAATACCTGTCAAGATGATTTATTAACCTTATCCTATTGGTCGTTTTAACTAGAGACAGCTTACTAAGATACCTAATGAAGGTACCCTTGTAATTAATAATTAATTAATATAAATAAGGCGTAATCATATTGTACAAAATTGTAATTGAAAATTAATCTTCAATTTATAAAAATAAATAAAAATTGATGTGTTTGTTTGTAACTAAATTTTTTTTAGGTGTTTGTTAGTAACAGTTTTTCACTAAATGCATATTAAAGTATATACGGTAATTACCTACAAAAAAATTATTAGAATTTTGGTCTGTACGTCTATTTGTTTGTTGTTCTAGCTAATCTGTGAAACGGCTGGACCTATTTTAACGGGACTATCACTGTCAGATAGTTAATGCTATAAGGAGTAACGTAGGCTATTTTTATTTTAGAATAAGAATTAGGGTTCGGTGCCATAAAAAATCGGTTCACCGAGCGAGCGCAATGCGAATATGGTTTTTTAAGCTTTTATGTCAGAACCACTCCAGCGATCGTCATGAAATATTTCAAACAAGTTCTCAGGGTATAGAAAAGGGCATACCTTTCTTCCAAAAAATATAAGTTAAAAATACCTTTTTTATATTAATAAACTTGAAATAGATGTCTACAAAAGAGCTACGGTTAAACGGAACGTAAGGCTAAAATCCATCTAATTCAAGGTAAAACCACGGGCAGACACTAGTGAATTATAATCAGTATAATTTAGTATCGCTACCAGGATCTCTAACAAGAACTCCGTGTTAATATTGGTTCAATTTCTCAGTCTGGTGCGGTTGCGACGGGAACATAGTGGTACCGAACTTGTAATTCTACCGCAAATTCGTCCCAAGTATCAGAGTTGGTACTCTTATTTGTATCCGCTGTACTGTTTGAGTTTATTGCTAATAGCTTGAGAATCAGTTTGACTATATTTAAACAAATTTGGTTTCTCTAATTAGTGATCAACTGGAACTTACTTCAAGCAGGATTTTTATGCTAGTTGTACGAAATGAAATTTTTATAGAGACTTCAGAGACAGGTTCTGAAGTTCGAAGAAGAGATCCGATAATGTACTTAAGTGTACTTAGCTCCAAAGAAATTATTTTTGAACTTTTTCTGTCTGTTTGTGTATTCGATTATTACTAAAATTTATTGAATAAATTTTATTGACTACTTTTATGCTTAAAAGCTTATGTTTGTTTCATAAGATAGTGTACATTTTTGTTTTTTTGTCATATCTCTACGACAATAAGAACTGCAGATATAATAATGAAAACCGTAGACAGAAACTACTACTGGTTTCTTAAAAATATTTTTTATTATTATTTCTTTTAATTATTTCAGGACGGTTGACAAGCATACGGTCCGCCTGATACTTGAAGTATCATATGGCCGTCGCCAACCCGAGGGACGGGAGGAGAAGGAAAAAAGGAAAGGTACAGAGGGAGTGGAAGATAGGGCCTCCGGTGCTCTCACTCATCGCACGAATAACAACAGTACTGTGTTACTTACGACTATTTTTTGTGAGAAGGTAGTACTTCCCCGGTCGAGCCGGCCCATTAGTGATGAGGGAAGCATAGTTCTACTACTAAATTTTTAGAGTTCCATATCTATAGAGTCCATCTGTCTGTCAGTATGCTGTATCTCACAAACCATAATAAGTAAAGAGTTGTTAAAAAATAATACATAAATTAATTAAGTTGCTATTCTGATATAACCACGATGTACATTTGTATAATTATGTTAAATATCGGATCCTGTGTAGTATCGGAGCTGGATGGAGTGAAACTGACTATGATTAATGACCTGCTTATCGATTCCTTTCGATAACCCGAATATAGAGACTGGAGAATTATTACGAGTTGTCAGACTGATATTTTTACTTACTGGTGAAGATATTTTCGTGATATGGTACCATATCTGCCACTAAAGACGATGGTTGTGGAACCCATATAACTTTTGTATTGAATAAAGAATATTAAGGCGTGTATCAGGTGGGCCGTATGATTGCTTGCCAATTCAGTAACATAAAAAAAAACTGATAATAATTTCTAATTACTGAAAATCTAGTCACTCTATTCTTGGATTAGATTTTTTAAATATAGAGATCATATTATGGCATTAGCTCTATGATATAACCATATAATTGTCCAAAATATAAATAACATATGAATCTGCTTTTATTTTAAGGTTAGATTTGTATAGATGTTTGAGTTTTTAGTATCACCTTTAGTATTGCAGTATACTCATGAATACTTAACATACAAACAATTATAAACTATTTTAATACAGTTTCAGGAAATGGAAAATCAAATATAGAACATATATTTTATTTTGTTAGTGAGAGATTTAGCTGATGTAAATCAGGGCGTGAATAATCCTCGGGCGCGGAGAAGCAATATTAAAAAGGTTTTATTTTATACTCGTGTGAGGACAAAACACATTTATAACCATGATGATTACAATAAATTTAAAGCAAAACTGTTTTAAATGTAAAGATGAGAAAACAAGCTTTACTTGTACATATAAAAGAAACGAACCTGACTGACACATCAACGCTCAGCCTCAACCCTTAAACCTAAAAAGCAGATTTTTTTTCACAGGTATAATTTTTAAAACATAAACGAACACTAAAGATATTTTTTCAAAATTCAACCCCTAGCGGAGTAGGGGGTTGACAGTTTGTACGAGAAGTCCATCATTTTCGAAACTAGAAGCATAAAACTTTGCTTTTTGCGAAAAATTAAAGATAAAGACATACGTTTTTCAAAATTTTCTAAAATTCCACCCATGAAGTGTTTAACTGGGGGTTCAATGATTGTGTGTGTTGTGGGATGTGTTCAAAGGTTGCGTCGCTGGCAGAAGCTAGTTGTATTTAAAAGCAAATACGTTGAAAAATATATTTCAATGATAAAACCTAAGGTCTTAAACCGCATTACTATAAGGCATGGGTACCCAAAAAACATATGGATGCAGTCGAAGTTGTGGAAAATAAAATTGTATAATTTGAAGAATATTCTTTTTCATTAGACATTACAAACATATATCACTGCAAAACCTTAGCCAAAAACATAAAACACACACAAACAGCAAATAAATCACGTATCGCATACACACATACAAAAATGAGAAGAATTGATATTACATACATATTTTATGTTCAAATGCTATTAAAATTATGACGTATTTTTGCTCCGTTCGATATGCATTTGACTTTCAAAGTATTCCAGAGATTTACCAGAGATTTATGTACACAAATCCATATGAAATATTACTCAATCTTAGTTCACTGAGTGGTTTGTTACAGCAGTTCCGTCCAGCAAATCGATTTCAAAGAATTTCATATAAGCTTTTTATTTTAAATTCAATATACTGGGTTATATTGTGGCTACTGTGCAACTATATGTAGGTAAAAAGCACATGGCGTTTATTATTATTTACAACTAGCAGTGCCCGCGGCTCTGCTCGCGTTAGTAGTTTTTTGATAACCCCACGGAAAGCTAACATTTTTCCGGCATAAGAAGTATCCTATAATAAGGCATAAAAGCTATGTAGCAAATTTTATCCAAATCCGTGCAGAAGTTTTCGCGTTAAAGAGTAACAAAAATCCATCCATCCAAAATTTCACATTTATTAGTGTAGATTGAAGCAAATATTCGTGTGAAATTTTATCTATCATGAGCATAAAAATGTAAAAAAATTACCAAAAATATAAGTCCATAAACTAAAGAAACGTAACTATTTAAGTCCATTATATCTTTTACATTTCACATACATTGAAATTGGCAGAATTATGCCAAAAGGAGGCCAATAAAGGAGGCCAATAACTACAGTATCACAGGCCATTAAAAAATTAAATAAATTGTATTGTAAAATTTTTGGTGAAAAAAAAAACAGATGAAACTAAAACAAATTTGAAAATATTGTAAACATATTTGATTTGCTTCTTATTAATTTTCCATTATCTCCCTTCTTAAGCCGGCCCATATAAACAGCAAGACGGTAAAGATCTGTTACCATTCAATAATCATGATTCCACAGAAAATAAATGAAATATGATAGCGTAATTATGTAAAAATGATTGTATTTATAAAAATCTTCTACGCAAATGTCGAAATGAAAGCACAAATTAGGTATTAAAGCTCACCCCAGAATGTTCTTGCTCAAAGCAGAATTAAATTACCGACTACAGACGAAACGGCAAAATGAAGGTCAAAAAATAAAATAAAGATAATGTCTACGCTATTTAACAGCAGATACTGTTCGTTTCGTGATGTAACATTATTAGAATAGTTCTCTCAATAGTATTCTTTCCTAGTATTGTTCCCGGTATTTTTCCAAGGTCTGATTAGTATTCTTATCTGGATTTGACTGGTTACTAGTTTTAACACAGCGCGATTGCCTTCTGATCTCCCTATCACTATAGGCGAATCTATAACTCATGCGTGGAGTCTAAATTACCTATCAAGGGTTAACGATTATTATCAGACGTTATTAATAATAACCGGTACCGACAGCTTAACGTGCTCTCCGACGCACGATGGGGAGACCCACAAAGACAACGCCAAGACCGTAACAGACATTTGTAAGATCAATAAAAACATCTGCCCCTATCGGGAATTGAGCCCGCAAACGTTGAGGCTACAGGCAAGCATATAATATCATGGACTTAAATATATCCGTATAAGTCCAAAGAGACTTTTATTTGGGTGGCTTTTCTTACATACATATCGATGTAGTTAGATTTAATGAGCCACATAGAAATACGTAAAAGTAACACGATAAGTCTTTCTTTATTACTTATGTAAAATTGCCAATAGCACCGGTTGTTAAAGGTTCGCATATTGTATGCAGCGCACATTATATGCACAGCTATTTTTTACCTTTTTATTAGATTGATTCGTATTTTCAGTAAATATTTGTGTCAATTATCAAAAGGTATAATTTTCAGCCGAGGATTAATCGGTTTTTTGTTAACTTGCTTTCAATATTTTAGTACAGCATTGGTTGTTATTTTATTTCTAGGACAAGCAAGAAGTAAATTCGTTTTATAGCCTGGGCTGGGCTACCTAAGCATACACGCCAAGTAAAGTTTTATTTTTCAGAATTGATTAATGAATAATAGCTCCGAAAAAATTATCAGACTAATATTTATTAGTGGTTTTAATTTTCGTTGAGCCAGATATTAAAATTAAGTGCTACACCTAAACAGTTAGCTTTCGTTGTGTTGGCTTGACCTACTAACAGACACCCTGTGTTTATTTATGAGGCGTAACTTACACAGTCATAGCTCAGTTGGAAAACAAGGAAATGTGTTTCACGAAAAATACCGTTAACAATGCGTGACTGTTTTGGTAAAATGACAATTCTTTGTTAATGTTTTATTTTTCAATATTTAAATATATACATATGCTCGGTATCAGAGACACTTTTATTGTTTATCTATTCATTAGCGCTATTGTTTCGATAACTTGCGAAAGTGCGTTTTTCGAACACTATTGCGGTGTTCATCAATCAATGAAAGAAATTATTCAAAGAATCAATAGGTATTGGGAAGTTATGTTGGGACTTCATGACTTCTTCATTTTGCAAACTATAATTATATATATATTTTTTTATAATTTAACCACTTTACGCAAAACCGCTACATAGTATAAAACAAAGTCGCTTTCCGTCCCTATGTATGCTTAAATCTTTAAAGTTACGCAACGGATTTTGATGCGTTTTTTTAATAGATAGAGTGATTGAAGAGGAATGTTTATATGTATAATAACATCCATTAAACAGTGGAGAAAAAAAAATTGAGGTTTCTAATGTGATGTCGTAAATAATTACATTAACCGCGTGCGGACCACGGGCAGTAATGAATAAATCAAAACTACTGGATCGATTTAATCATTTTTTCAGTGAATGACATAGGCTATATATTTTATACCCGTGCGAAGCCGGAGCGGACCGCTAGTGTAATATAAAATGATGTGACTGGAAGCGAGCATATCAAGCTAAAAAGTGGATCATATCAAATATCGGAGTAGGTAACTATAATGCTCGTTAAACATGAGATGTGCAAATTACCTGTCCACTGTAATGGATTTACGCCTAAAATTTATCATTGTAACCTTAAAGAGTGCGTGATAAAATAAACTGCGCAAAATACATTTTTAAGACAAATTTCTATATATAAATATTTTTTAATACTGCTAGAATTTCGATTTTCAATTTCGAAACCATTTTTAGCTAATAATTGATTTAATATTATTTATTTTATCCTGTATGAGCCATGCTATATTTGGTATGCTTAACAAATCAAATCGCCTGATTTCCACCTGAAAAAAAGTCAAAATTCTTGATCCCCCGGTCTTAACCATCGGTAGCTCTATAGAATTCATGAGTTCAAATATTTATGAATCACATTACTGATAACAGGGCCAAAGTTTAATATTTAAAATAAACAAGACATTTTTGGTGCCTTATTAAACTTATCTTTGCGTATTTATAAGTATATTGTACATTTTTCTGATTTCCTGGTTTCTAGCGGCATCATCTTACTGTACTAAGGACAGCCCATTTTATACAGACAAAATGTAACAATCTTGCAAACATAACCTAATTAAACTAGCATGTGACGTACTTCGTCCTGTTGCGTTTGTGTTGTATTTACGAAGGGGCCCAACGACTCTGTAACATTTTGTCTGTATGACATGGCCGGTCCATAGTATATAGTAAGATGGACGTCATTGATATATCTATAACAAAATAGTATGTTGTCATTGTCCTTATGTATGTTTCCGGACCCCCGACACAGGATATACCTATCCTAACGGGGGCCGTTGAGTGTGTAGCGTTTATTATTTTTAAAAAAAGATAATAGTTATTAATTTTTGATAGAATATTCAATGCGGAAGTTTTATTCGTGTTTCAAAAAGCTAAATAATATCAGTTCAAAGCGTCGAATCAATAGTCAATTAGTTAAAAGATAGGATACCGCAGACAGACCATTATCCCGATTTCAATCTAAGCTTCCAAGTAGATTCTTTTCAAATAAAAAAAACTAATTGCCGTCCGAACAATGCTGGATGAAGCGTCTGAAAAAAGTAAGTTACGATTCTGTTTTCGTTTTAAAATACACGTACAAAATTTAATACTGGATTAAACAAGTCTGTTTTGTATGCAAATGTAAGCTGGCGTATGTTTTTGCAAAATTAAATTATGTCGAAAAATATTTAATAAAATTTACGAATAAATGAATGTGTATGGTTACATTACTATGAGATTTTGTTATACATTATGAAACCTATATTATACTAGCTTAACTCTAAAATCGTCATTTTTTATAAACTATTATTATTATTACTATAAAGTCATTATTCTCTTCTAAAAAAACCAAAATAAATATAAATATTATATTTTATTATAAATATATATTTCGGTCTGGGCATTTGTTCTGTGGGTCTCCTTATTCCTCTCTGTGGGTTGTAATCATAAATTCTGATAATAATTGTTAACTATTAATAGGGAACCTGCTCTTATCCAATGAGTTACTGGTTCTCCATTTGCGTTGCGGACAGATGGCAATCGCTCTGTGTAAATGCTAGCAACCCGTCAATGCAGGATAAAAGTATAAGCAGACCTTGGTATTTACCCGGATTAATGCTAGGAAGAAGATTATATTTTAAGAAATTAATTTAAACGATATACTCAAAATTGCGTGTCGCGGTGTTGCGTGATTAGTCGACGTGTTGTAACTTTGAGTAAGGCCTTTCATTATTAATGAAATCAATTACTACACGGTAACAATTACTCAATCAGAAGAATACATTTTCGAAATGGCTTTCTTTTATGCTCTAAATATTTTTCTTCTCAAACATTTTCATTTACAGGTATAAGTTAAGTAATGATAAGTTTCTTGTACATTATTAAATTACTAAATTTTGAGCACGAATTAATCCGTAGGGATTTTAGTTTTATAATCTTCTTAAGACTACTTTAAAAATACTTCTTCATACCAAATATCATTATCATATTAAAAAATTTACAGACAAACTTATTTTCGTATCTATAATATAGATAAAACTATGATAAATTCAATTTGTGTCAAGCATCATAAATCAAAATAATTTAATATCATTGATTTTAAGATAGTATATCGACATTTAATAGCTTTATAGTATATACCTATAATGGTTATAAAAAATAATCCTCTGTTATTGAGGTTTGAAATTTAGTCGACTTGAATGCGTCGTTCTGAACGATTGCCAATTCGTAGGTCAGAACGGCGACTGTGTGTCTCGCCAGAATATAAGAACAGTCTGAATAACAGACGGAATATATAAGCGTCCTACATCAGTGACCTCTATCTCGAGATATGTATAAATATAGCTAAATGTGACGTCATTGCTTAAGATTATGTACTCTTTGATACAAAATGTATAATCTTTCACAACTTGCATTAACGTTATAAAATGATCTTAAAACTTCGACATCGAGATAAGATTTATTATAGACTAGTGCCTTGTGGGTTCTTTCGCTTTAAATACCATATTATAATAATATTGAAAAGCAGTCTTCACTATATAGTATAAAACAAAGTCACTTTCTCTGTCCCTATGTATGCTTAAATCTTTAAAACTACGCAACGGATTTTGATGCGGTTTTTTTAATAGATAGAGTGATTGAAGAGGAAGGTTTATATGTATAATTATAATGAAATAGGCTTTATATTTTTACCCGTGCGAAGCCGGAGCGGAACGTTAGTGCTTAATAAATTCCTTCCTTCTTGTTAGTAATAACTTCATCTTAAGGTCAAATCTATAGATACATTGATTTAATATTAACGTTATCAGTCATTTAATTATTCACGTATAACGTATAATGTAAGCAATATTAAGCTTACAATATTATGAAAAATATCTTCATTAGAGTCGGGATTATGAATTATTTTTAAGAGATTAATTTTCTTTAATAAACCTTCGCGTTCTTCGTCTAATTTTGATCCGAATACCTTCAGTGGAAGTATTTTCTCGAGTGGAAGTAATCTAAATCGCCATAAAACTCGCAACGGATATTATTTGCCGATAAAATTTCTTTAGCCGAATTAATTAAGAATTTATTAAGCTATCACCGTGATAAATATTTGTTCATGATATTTATATAATTTGTGACGATCAACTTGTACTGGTTACTTACCAGGTAAATTATCTTTGCCTAATATTGATGTTAGCAGAAAGCCTCTTAAATACAAGGTAATTGGTTGTATATTTATTTAGCTAAGCAGTTATTTGTTTAGGTCTGGTTGTTTTATTTGGAGTGTTTCTTAACTTAAGTCGAGACTTATTTTTCTCGGTTATTATTATTAACAATGAAGAGTGTAACACGTTCATAAAGAGTTCGAAAAGCTTGATAATAATAGCCGGTAGCTATCAATAAGGTTAGCTATCAATAAGAAGATGTTTGTAAAATTAATAACAATGACGTTTTTCTATGCGACTGTCGTAAGCGGTTGTAGTAGCCTATGAGCGCTTGTAACACCATTCATATTTTGGTGTCCCTAACGTATTGCCAATCTCGAGATATTGGTTCTTAAATCTCTTTAGCCCGTCAATTTCAATAGCTGCAGTGTCCGTCAAACCGAAATACAGTAATGCAAAACACACTGCTGCTTTGCGGTAGTATATCTGGCACTGCGGTGGTACCTACCGGCTGGTTTCTTACAATAAAAGCCCTACCACCAGTGAGTATCTTATCTATTATAGATTGATATTAGCAGTATTAAATTTATAAATATATGTTAATTTTTTATAAATAGATTTAGTGTCTATGACGGAATTATTTTCATAATAAATTACTGAAAAGTAATGCTTAAAAAAAAAAAAAATTTCTGTTTGTAATTTGAAATTAACAGCTTATTTTAGAAAAAGAATTAGGGTTCCGTGCAGTAAAGAAAAATCGGTATACCATGCGAGCGGAATCGTGGGTGCATCTAGTCTTTAATAAATACAACATGTTTGTCAGAATTTTTTATGCTGCAATGGTGGCAAGCGATTACTTACAACGCATTATATGTATGTTGTCATAATATGATCTTTTATTCGAAAATGTATATAAAAAGAAAATTGTACGTGTATTTTAAAACGAAAACAGAATAGTGACATTGTTTTTAGGAGCTTCATCTGGGTGTTAATTCCGATTGTTGTTTAATTAATTTTTGTAATTGGAGAAAATCTACTAAACTAAAGAGCTTAGATTGAAAATCAAGATAATATTCTTTCCGCAGTATCCTATCATTTTAACTAATTGACTTTTGATTTCGTGCTCTAAGTGGATATCCTTTTTTAAAAATGGTAATGAATTTATGGTTTTGTAATTTAGTTTATTTGTAATCGGATTCAAACTGAAAGAGGCTCTTAGCTCCTGATTATGGTCTTATATAAATTTTGCTATTTCTCATCAAAGCCTTCCAAAATTAAGAAAAAATCTGCAAAAAATATAAAAGCTGATAAGGTTCTCTCTGATATTCTTTTTGTTATACATATTCTCAAGTCGGTTGGAGCGGGTTATCACTTTTTTAACAATCTTATTATTACCATTTATAACATGAATAATACTGCTTCAGGTAGAAATCTCAATCTATTTTTACCGATCTAAGATTGCATTTGCGATCTATAAATACGAAAGACACTTCAATTCCCTATTCTTAGATCCTAATATCAATCCAGAATGCACTCTATCTATCGATCTCAGGCCAAAGATTGAATATTCAATCTCCGTAATAATACATAATATACAATATGTAACGGTTGCATGTCGATTGAGAAAATGGATAGCATATATTTATATGTAACAGATAATATTTCGAATATAAGTGTTAATATTTTTCTATCGTTCTGTGTAAAGATAGTATTCCGTTTCTGACTTAGGGTGTTAAATAAACTAAGCCGAGACGTGCATATATTATGATAATAATTTGAACAATCCTTGTTATTTCAGATCGGCCCAGAAATTGAAATTCTTACTATATAACGTTTATGTTTGGTTAATAAAGCGATTTGTTGTACTACAGTGTTATATTAGAGGCTATCAAACTTTTTTCATCTAAAGTGGGTACTTTGAATATCTTAACAGCGTAGCTTGATCTCCGACGCACAGCCCCACCTGTGCACAGACCCATAAAGACAAACGCCCGAACTGTAAAAGATGTATACAAACACTCGCTCCGAGCGGAAGTCCAACCCGAGACCGTCGAGGGCAGAAGCAGCCTCGCTACCAACACGCCATAGCGGTCGTCCGACTAAAGAAGTACTACCAACCGTAAGAATATTGATATGACTTAATATTATCCACCAGTACAATATAAATTCATTAAATGTGAGTGCTAGAGGCCGTATGGCCTTCCTATCACTTTGTTTTGTGGGTTAGGTAGGGAACATCCTATCATTTAATTCGTATTCCTATAGGCTTGCTAGTCAATATTGGTCACTGTTTTCCATCAGAAACACCGAATGCTAAATCCCACCTTTGTTATATCAAAGGCAACTAGATTACCTATTTGCCTTTGCTTGCTGACTCAAATTGAAAATGTTCAGATCAGAAGCAATTTGCGGCGACAACCACGCCTATTCGATGATATTATTAATAATAAATGATATATTTTTGTCACTAAAACCCATATTTTAAGATTAGTCACAAAATGAAAACGGAATATCATCCTGACGTGATGATAATTTATCAATATCACAAAAGATGAGTCATAAAAATTGGTCAATTTGTAAGAACCTTTTCCCGTTATGTGATGTCATAAGTCTTTATTACTATATATCCTGAAAATACATATAGTGAAAGTTTTGTTGAAAAAAAAAAACTGTAGACGTTTTATGTGATATTTTTAACCTATTTCAAAAAGAAGGACGTTATCAATTCGATTGGTATTTTTTATATGACAATGTAATTTTAGTTCGTGTACGGCTTTTTAGGAGTTTTCATTTAAGATAATTATATATTATTAAAGTATTATTCGTAGCTAAAAAGTATAAAATAAATTACTTTTGAAGAAAAGAAAAAATACCAACTTCAAAACTAAAAAGCAAAATATGAAAGAATCTTTAGGAAGTGCCTTCTGTGCCAATATTTTATTTAACACTGACTTCTGATGAAAATTTTCCTACAGATTATTTTATTTTATTTGCTTTTTTTTAGTTTTTAGTTTTTTTTTTTAGTTTAGTCGGTAACTTTTTTAAAAACTTTTAATGCGTAATACTTCTTCGAAATCGTAATAATCCCTAGAATACTTATATGCGCAAAAATATTCTAAATATTTCCTGAATAAAGAATTAAAATTGTTTTAGAAAACCTGCACCTCATTCTATGTTAATTTTATAAACATAGAGCAAAATTAATTTGAAACAAGAATGCAATTTTCTTGTCTCTTCTATATACTCTATATTGTATATTCTGTCTTTTCATTAATTTGCAAAATCATATTAAATAATAGTACGAAATACGTAAGCATGTATGATATTAAGTAAGTAAGTAAGAATGATTCTTATTAATAACAAAAAGGTACGTTTTTTAATGACTTTGATATGGACGGACAAAAGGACGGACGGACGGACGGTCTGGCTACAAACCCCTAAAAGTACTTCTTTACGTTAATTTCTGTGTATTTGAAATAAAGCGCTCATAATATGGGTCCAATTACCGCTACTTTAGCTTAGCAGAGTCGGGGATTTGACTCCGGTCAAGTATCTCTCTACTGCTCTGAGTGCCTAATTTAGCTGTTGAGGAACAGAGAATATTGTGGAAATGAATAGTAATGTAACAAAGATTATATTTCTTTACATTATTTATACTCTGTCCAAGGAACAATGTTGCTTTCATTTTATTTCGTATTAAAAGACGGCCTATACACCATCAATAATATTGTGCAATAATATTGAAGGTCTATAGGCCGCCTAAGTGAAAGAAAACCTTTTGTATTGGTTAGGAATACATTATTATTAATGTCTGTGTGAAAAAAATAATTTTCTGCTCCTTATGTGTATGCAAAATTTCACATGCAAATAAGTGTGTGAAAGCGTGACAAACAAACTTGCATGTCAAACTTATAGTATTAAATTAGGATTAACTTTCAATTCAAGCAACGTATAATAACGACATGAAACGAAATTTAACTTAATACAAAAACACTTCATTTTCAATTACTTATCCACGAAACTTGGTATACCGTGAAAATTGGCATTTATGATTTTCGGCTTTTTTTAATTTGATGAAACGTACAAATGATGCAGTTTCTTCTCTTCTATATTCCTTGCAAAAAGGTTTTATGTAACTTATGGAAAAAGTGACGGGAGAGCTAGTAATTATTAAATGATTTTAACAATTATGTTATCAGCGCAATAAACAAAAAGAGACCAAAAGATATATCTAGAAGGCTATTAAAGAAAAATTCAAAACGAACAAACCCGTATCTACCTCGATGAAGACTAGACTGTGTTAGCCACAGATAATATACGGTCAAATAATACATCATCTCGACACCGTTGTGGCGTTGTGGGTAGCGAGTCTGCCTTAAGCCTCGACGGTTGCGGGTTCGATTCCCGTTCGGAGCAGATGTTTGTATTATTCGTACAGGCATGTTTTCCGGTCTGGTTGTGTTTGTCCTTGTCATTGTGAATGTTTCCGGACCCCGACACAGGATATAATTATCCTAATAGGGGCCGTTGAGTGTGTAGCGTTTATTTATTATTATTATTATTATTTATCATCTACTACCTAGAAAGAGAAAGAAGATCGAAGGAACATTAGCTAGAAACCTCGTGCCAATATTTTACGTATATAATTTATACTTACCTATATAATTGACACCGTTGTTGGGTTGTGGGTAGCGAGTCTGCCTTTAGTCTCGACGGTTGCGGGTTCGATTCCCGCTCGGGCAGATGTTTGTTAAAATTTCTGTCTTGGTCTGGGCGTTTGTCCGTGTGGGTCTCCCCACCATGCCTCGGAGACCACGTTAAGCTGTCGGTCCCGGTTATTATCAATAACATCTGATAATAATCGTTAACTCTTAATAAGTAAATTGCTCTTATCCAATGATTTACTGTTTCGCCCTTAGGGTTGCGGAGGTCAGATGGCAATCGCTCCGTGTAAAAACTAGTAACCTGTCAAATCCGGATAAGAGTAATAAGCAGACTCTGGGTACATAAAATACCGGGAATAATGCTAGGATGAAGAAGACTTACCTATATAATTGACAAATGCACCTATATAACATTTAACAAATAAAACAATAAGTTGCCAAACCTATATATATCTATTTCTTTTACTCGTATTAGTGCTCCGAGCAACAGACTAAGATAAAAATATCTCCTTTGAAATAACGTTACAAGAGCGGCAGCATGGTATGACCCCGTCCATGATATTCTTAGTGTAAGATGTACTATGTCACATAAATAAATAAAAAACTAAAAGGGGTGAAACTGTATACTAAGTATCCAATGATTGATTACATTTCGTCCTGCTAATGGACATAGTCTTCTTTAAAAATATTTAGGAACAAGTTTACCTTCTAATTACTCACAAAATCCTATTTATCAAACTTTATAAACTCATCAAAACAAATTGAAGTTTTAATTAAAATTTCTAAGAAATTTGTTTCACTGCTTAAGATGCTTGGGTATCAAAGCATGTAAGGCAACTTTAGGAAAATCTTTTACTCCATCAGAAAAGGATTTAAATTGAGCTTTGTAATCAAATGTTCATCTTAAATCCATAAATCCTTACTATAATATTATAAATGCGAAAGTAACTCTCTCTCTGTCTGTCTCTGTCGCGCTTTCACGGCAAAACTGCTAAACCGATTGAAATGAAATTTGATACAAAGATAGTTTAGAGCTTGCAAAAGGACGTAGGCTGCTTTTCAATGCGACAAAAGTTTGTAAGAGGTTGAAAAAAGGAAATGAAAAGTTGTAAGAATGTATGGTCATTTTTAGAGGTTAGCTGTACCTAGCTCGAAACTTATTTTTGGGCTATTGATTCGATATATATATAATAAATATGACAATAAATGACGAATAAATATGACACTCAAAGTTTGTAAAGGAGAGAGGGTTCTTTAAGAGCTTGTATTAAAATCGTTATTCACGCGGGCGCAGCCGCTAGCAAAAACTAGTTTACTATAAAGATCCCGTTAAACGAGAGCGTCGATAATAGTTTTACTCTCGCTACTGTCTAGAGACTATCTTTCTTTAATCATTTGGCACTTACAAAGTTGTTCGACGTTCGACTTTGAGAAAGAATAAAGGATGTATTCTGTTTTATAGATTTTTAATAAAGGTCAGGTAGAAACTGTTTAATAATATTTCTTAAATATTGATTGAAAAGCATAAATATTAAAACGAACGCTTACCATAATTTTTTAATGTTATATGTGTGTGTAACTAGGCATGTGTGCGAGGGTGCCGCCTCGCGTATGACAATAAGCAGTGCGAATATAGCATCGGTGCGTTTCACTTGAGTCCTGATATAACAAAACAACAAAAAAACTAGCGTTATTTATTTTGCACTACTTATTTACAATATAAAGCTTATTTATATTTAAATACATAATAATAAGTAATAACTAAGTTTATTTGATGACTTTTAATTGACACAGTGTCATATTATTTTTATTGTGTCTTTCACAATACTCTGAGCGTTTCTATTATTTATTCATGAGTGCCGAACTAGAAACACAATTATTTTCCTATGCAAATAATAAAGATAGAGTTAAAGGCTTACAATTTCACTTGCTTTTAAAATGCACAGGATACTAGTTCCATTATGGCGTACATGTCTCTCCGTGCTCATGAAAAAATTGGATTACCCTGCAATCAACCCGAATGCTCCCCGAAATGTGCAGCCGAGGTATTACGTGAGGAATAACGTTTTTTACCTATTAAAGTACGAAAACAATTGCACCAACTACTAAAATATAGCATTAAAAGACATAAATCTAGATACGGTCGCATTGCCGGTCGTCCAGAGGCCGTAACATTAAACATAGCAGTGACCCAGCAATGAATGTCGTACATAAATTACAGGCATGGTGATATGTGAGAGTTTACTGACAATATTACAACTACATAAGTTCATATTATAGCTGGAAAAATTGGTAAAATTTGTGAAAAATCACTTAAAGCAATAGAAATAATAAACGATGAAATGTCCAGGTGATAGCTATTGCAAACTTATTACTTGCCAAGTTACAATTATTAATAAAGTCGCCTGCAAAGGTATTCGTATCTGACTCGTCATCGTCTAGTATTGAGACTGACATTCTAAATACCCTCTGATTCTCGGAAACAACCCTGAAAACCACATAACTTATTCACAGATTGACCACACTCAAAAGTAGAACAAGTAGTTCTTCTAGTCTCCTACGCTAAGATTTTTTATATTTGTGGAGTTGTATTTCGGAATGATCTGAATATTGTACAAATTGATTCAAATAAAGAAAAAATCATCTAAGTGTTTTAAAATTACAACATACATATTTACAATTCAATACTAACAATTTACAAATCATTAAAACTACAAGTCACGTCTACGGGGAATAGTGGCAAGAATGCCATTAAAAATTGTTTTGCCCTAGCGCTCCATGGCCCAAGTGTTTCTACTGCAAACGGCACAAAGATGTTATTTGGAATAAGTGACGAATATTTACGTCGCTTACAGAGAGTCCCCTTTTAAAAAATACATATATAACTCTCAGTGGATAATGTACATAGCTTATCAATAGCTTACTCTTAGTTAGAGATATTTAAGAATCGGGTACGAAGTCTTAGAATTGAACTAAATATACTTGTAGTAACTTGAAGATACTCATTTTACTGGCGTGGACATCTTTGTGTCTCTTTAGAAATACGACTGAAATAACCATAAAAGTGAGGCTAAGCCAGCTTTTTATCAAAGGGAATAAACTTTCTTAAGGTAAAAGGGTTCTATTTTAATTAATTATGCGGGCTTAAAGCTTTTAAGATTAATTCATAACGATAATGTAGGCAACGCTTTTTGTATTTTTTCTTAAGGAAAATCAATTAAGGTTTTTCATAATATTACCATTTGTAATTTTCGGTATAATTCAAGATAAATAGGAAGAAAAAATTAAATTTTATTAAGAAATATTTCAAGCATTTTGTCTTACAGTCGTTTAATATATATTTTTTATTTTCTAAAATCATTTGAATGAGTTTTTCTGTCTCCTTCCTCTTACATATTTATAATAATAACTCGGAATGAAAGTAATAATAAAAATAATAAGTAATAAAATCCAATGGAACTATATACGAATGCACGTTAACTTAATTTCGGTTATACTTTGCAATAAAACGTAACGAATGAAATTAGCGTGTTACTAAATTTCCTTATCTAGGTATTTACTAGTTTTAAGTTTTTGCGAAGTTAACGGGAAAGGAAATGAGTTCGCTCGACTGTATCTATTCTTTAAAAATCGATAAATAAACTACAATTGTCCTAATTTCATGCCCCTATTTCCAGTAGTTTCGTTTCGGGATTGATTAATTAACAGTAAACCGTATTTAAGGAAAAAATATTTTTTCTGTAACACCACTGTGTTCATCGTCAACACGAATAACTGCATTTTTAGTTTACTTCTTTAAATGTTTAAAGATTTTGATGATATTTGATGATGTTTAAATGTTTTGTGGGACGGTGATAGCCAATCTGTCTAAAACGCTAAAGGCAGTAGCTTTGATGCCCGCTTGGGGTACTTGTATTTACCATACAGTCATATCTAGCTAGCTGAATGGTCGTTCTTAGTGTGTGTTTTCGTATCCTACATAGGATATAACTTTCTTAATCGTTTTAGGATTACGGCTCGTTTAGTTTATAGTGTTTTTATTGCCAATATCGTTGAAATCTATCAAGATATTGAGTATTGTTTTTTTTTATATTACGTTTCTCCAAGATAATGTTAAACGACCACGGTAACTATTCATCGATTGGTATGACTACAAGCATTACTTTTGACAAGCAGCGACATGAATCATATATTTTTGGTTTTTAAAAGTATATTAGCAATGTTTTAAGTTATTACTAACACTCCTCTTGCTCGAAAATAAGCTCGAAGCTTGCGCTAGGAGTGGGTGCGACAATAGGCCAAGTGGGTCAGAATCGAACCCGCAATTCTCGCGTTAACAGAGTGGAGTCAACCTTTTAACCTTTTTTTTATGACGACGATGTGGCGCAGCGGTAGCGAACCTGCCTTAAACGCCACAGGTCGCGGGTTTGATTCCCACTCAGAGCATAATATGTTTGTATTGACTACGTCTATGTCTGGGTGTATTTGTCCTTGTCATTGTGAATGTTTCCGGACCCCCGACACAGGATATTACTATCCTAATGGGGGCCGTTGTGTGTGCAGCGTTTATTTATTTATTTATTTTAACCGTTAAGCTATTGAGGTTGGCTTAATGTAAATAAACATAATTATATCGTCTATATCGTAATGAAATGGAACATTGTAGAATAAATAAATACAACTTAAAAGTTTACAACTCCTTCCCGTTATAAAAATCTCGACGGCCGGGAAATGAAACACGTCCTATAAAATAACTAGTATCGAAGACAAAGTTCGTTGCGTTTCTACGCTAGTAGTAGTAGTAAGTAAGTCCGTATTAGTTTCACATACTGACATACACTTAGAACAGGCAGTGAACTGAAATGTCACGTAGCTGAAGTGATTCTGAAAGTAATATACATTGAAAACCATACGTTTCTGTACCAATTATAATTTCCGTTAGTTGATAGAAAGTTCATGTATGCCTAAGGGCCGTCTCAGATCAGCTTTTTTTTTCTCGAATATACGGTATACGAGTGTTAGGTGTCGAGACGTGACGACCCCATCATCCGCTGCTGGGATATTCTCTGTCACAGCAGAGATTATTCCGCCAGTGCAATCAGTCACACTGGTGATAGGTCTTTTGTTGCAGGAGGCCAGCTAGCTCAGTAGGTACCACCACAGTGTCTAATATTTTAACGCAAAGCAATAGTGTCTTTGACATTACTGTGTTCCGGTTTGAAAGGCCCTGTAGGCTAGTTAAATTACGGGCACAGGAGATTGAACAGGCACGGGAGAACCAATATCTCAAGGTGTTACAAGCGCTTATAGGCTACGGCAACCACTACCATCAGGTGGGCCGTATGCTTGCTTACTATAGTTAATTAATGAATTCCTTGAGGACACCACACCTTGGGAATGAGACAGTCACTCCAGGCTTTTCAGTCATCATAATATGTAAATTACTTGGACATTTAAAAATAATAATATATTTAAAAAAGATATAACCCCGAGTTTGTTTCGCCGGTTCTTCTCGGGTAGAGGTTTAATTTTGGAGCCGGTAGTAGAATCTTGACTTTCAACAAATAAGTTATATGCTTTTTACGTTGAATAAAAATATTTGATTTGATTTGATTTGATTTGATTTGATTTGATTACTTAACTTAGTAACATAAAAAAAGGCTTTTGCACGCGCCCTTTTAAAAACCGAATGCACGTACACGAGCTTATTCCGGCGTGTACGTTCAAACTGGTGATGGCGAGTTTCAGTAGCAATTAGAGGCATCTCTAGCGACTTGTATAACAAGCTTAGAAGCGCGTCAACTATTCGTACGACTTGCATGTGTGGTAAAAGGCGTGCCTATAAGCGCCGCTACGCGCTTGGTAAAACGATATAACGACGTTGCAGCGCAGTGGTTGCAAACCTGCCTTAAATGGCACAGGTCGCGGGTTCGATTCCCGCTCGAAGCAGCTGTTTGTATTGACCATACAGGCATGTTTTCCGGTCTGGGTGTGTTGTCCTTGTCAATGTGTATGTCTCCGGACCCCCGACACAGCATATAAATATCCTAATGGGGGCCTTTCAGTGTGTAGCGTTTATTTATTATTTATATCTTACACGCTCGTACAAAACGCTAGTTAGAAAGCGATTTAAAGTACGGACAGAAATCGATATACTTATAAGCCAACAATATTTATTTCTGACAACTAAAATAAGATTGGAAAACACATAATCTTGTATACATCCAGTAAAAGAAATGTAGAAAATGCTATGCTTTTCTAAGAAAAACGGTTAAGACGATAATTTAAAAAACTTTTAAGACATCGGTATAAATTTTTATTGTTAAAGATAAATTGGATTTCGCAACACCCCAGGTGTTTATAAAATACTTTCGTAACGTTGAAGATATCGTTAACAAAAGAGAGCATTTTAGAATTGTTCTTAGATGAAAACTTCTGCAAAGATTTTTATTTTTTATTTCATAATGGTTGCCAAACACGCATACTGTCCGCTATAGTAAGCAGTCACCGAAACCTATGAACACTTGTGATATTTGAAGTATCTGAAGAACCGCGTTGCCAACCCAAGGTATAGGAGGGAAGGAATGAGAAGGGAAAAAATTAACAGAACAAAGGGGAGTGGGAGATTGGGCCTACGGCGTTCTATTTCGTCGCACGTACCTACCGACACTGTTACATTACGGTGAGTCCCCTGGTACTTCCTCGGTCGAACCGACCGTAATAAAATAATGAGTTCTACTTTAAGCCTTATTGTTATAAACGGGTAATCGTCATTAAGATATAGAACGACAGAATTGTGAAATGCCATTTTTATTACCTATAAAACACGTATCACCGCCTTTCGTTAGATTTCTCCTACCCAAGCTGTCACTATTAAATACGCAGAGCATGATTATATCGTAAGTTTCACATTATATTGCTAGGTACGCTTGTACCAATCCAGATATTGAATAAATTATACAGCAATGGTAAGTAAAGTGAATAAATGATATTAATGCATACTTGGACCGCTCGTGGCTTAAAGGTCACAAATATGGTATCGAGGTCAAGTAGATATACGACTTCTTCATCCTAGCATTATTCCCGCTATTTTTTTTATGTACCCAGGGTCTGCTTAGTACTCTTATCCGGATTTGACAGGTTACTAGTTTTTACACAGAACGATTGCCATCTGACCTCCGCAACCCTAAGAGCGAATCAGTAACTCATTGGATAAGAGCAATTTACTTATCAAGAGTTAACGATTATTTTTTGATGTTATTGATATTAACCGGGGAGACCCACACGGACAAACGCCCAGACGGAGAAAGAAATTTTAACAAACATCTGCTCGAGCGGGAATCGAACCCGCAACCATCGAGACAAAAGGCAGACTCGCTACCCACAACGCCACAACGGTGTCGCAAGTAGATATACGACTGTCAGTAACTTATTATTAAGATTTCTATGAATAGAACAGCACGTCTGCCCTCACAAAATAACAGTGTCCGTACTGTTATGCGACCAAAACATACATTCAAATACTTTCTCCCTTTTAACTCGAAACATGTAGCAAGACTTTTTGTTTCACTTTTATAATTTAAGAACTTCATTCAACTTTATTTGTCAACTCCTGTACCTAAATAATGATCTGAATAGATATTTGATAGCTTTCATTACAGACATACGTAAGTTTTATGGCTTCTTATCTGCCTACAATCGCATAGACTAAGCACCTTGGCATTTTTTCCCGTTAACCGCTTTATTAGTCTTCGCACAAGTGAAATTAATTTGGTAATATTTGATTAACAGAATCACAGCGAATTACAAAATAATTAATTAACTTAAATAAAAACTAATAAAAACAGTGAATAAGTAAAAGTGACTTTTTCGTTGCATATATCTTGAAATAAAATATTTGTATACTTCGAATTATTGATAATTTTCTTTCTATAACAAATATAGGATTATCATATAACAAAGGTATGGGATTTATTAAATATTTGAGATGACTAGCAGAATTTCTCCATTAATATTAAGGCTAAGAATAAGGAATAAGAGGCTAACGGATATTTGATTTTAATGCATTCAGCAGGTACCTTCGTTTGTTGAGGCTTTTGTGAACCACTGAATCGTATATTTCTCATAAACATTATATTATGAAGCTTTGTAAAGCTTTATATTATTAGAGCTGTTATAACGTGTTACAAGTAGGTCATAAAAATATACAGTATTCAGATGGGCATTATCAATTCATTAGTAGTTAAAGAAAAGAGACAGCCGATTCATTTTATAATGTTAAAGAGAGACAGTAGAGCATAGCAAAAGTAAACTTCATCTGAGGATCACTGATTAAAATCTGGGCAATCTTTACGTTTTCTAAGTGATATTAGATTCGAATTCTTCTTATAGGTATTATATGCATTAGTTTGTTATCACAAACTTATTAGATCAGAACAAATTATAATGCAGCATATATAAATTAAGTGTTTATTAAAATTGGCATTATCTGTGTTTCTTGGATCGCTGATTGTAATAATAATAATAATCATAATAATAAAACCTTTTATTGTACACCAGAAAAAAAAATCCCGGCGTCGGGATGTGACGACCCCATCGCCCGCTGTTGGGATAACCTCTGTCACAGCAGAGATTATTCCACCAGTGCAATCAATCACACTGGTGGTAAGTCTTTTGTTGCAAGAGGCCGGCTAGGTAGGTACCACCGCAGTGTCAAATATTCTGCCGCCAAATAGTAGTGCTAGGCACTACTGCGTTCCGGTTTGAAGGGCACTGTACGGACGAGATTTAAGAACTAATATCTCGAGGTTGGCAACGCGTGAGAGACACCTACTAATGGTGCTGCAAGCGCTCATAGGCTACGGCAACCACTTACCATGAGGTGGACCATATGCTTGTTTGCCAACTTGTAACATAAAAAAAAAGACATAAATGAAGAAGAAGAGAGGATGCAGAGAAAAGAACAAAAATTATGTACAGTCACGAGCAATGAAATGTATACATTGTCAATTTTTTCAAAATGATGTACACGCAATACTTTTGCAAAAGAAACTATACAAGTTTAACTTCATAAATATGTAACCGTCAAATTGTTTCAAAATAATGTATACAGTGACATTTTCAATACCATATCTATAGTGGGTATGAGGTGCTCGTTTATTACTTTTAAAATATATTCAGGTACATTATATTATGCCGAGTATTAATAATATTTTCGCATATATATATATATATATATATATATATATATATATATATATATATATAGTTTTCTACAAAAGTTTAAATGTAGACTTTATAATTTCATAATTAACTTTAAATGTATGATTGTTCTTGTCTTCACTGAACTTCTCTGATCGGTTTTTGACTTTTTTTGTATTCGGGTGCTGCCTGGATGGCTTATAATCATAATAAGACCCGGTAGATACCGTTGAAATCGAGTACTCTTTTTTTTCCGATAATTTATATCACCTTACCCTTTCCCCTAAATAAACGACCCTAAGTGAAAAGGTGTTCATGAAATAAAAAACCAGTCAAGGGCGTGGTGGTTCACCTCGCATAGTGGAAACTAAAAATTTACGGCAAAAATAAGTTTTTAATTTCATTATTTCCTTGTAATTATTGAAACTAATACGAAAAAAATTGTAGATGATCTATTTTCTTCATTAGGTAAAGAAAATTCTTTTGATGTTCTAGAACTACAAATTTTGAAGACGGATAACACGATTTGTATGAGCTAAAGAGTTCCTATCTCTAAAACTAATAATATAATCAAAAAACTCAAAATAAAACGTCGTTATTATATTTAACGCCTATCCAAAGGTAAATTTTTTAAGGTCACACGTTGCCATGTGCTAATATATTTTTAAATGTGTATTGCTGGTGCCAATAATTTCAAGCCAATAATTTCCAATTAAAATGACTGTGACTTAAATGGAGTGGAGTGGAGACACAAAAGTGGAGTGTGGAGATAAAATATAAATTAATTATAAGAGTACGTAACCCTTATAATTTTTCTATTTAGCTATGGAACCCTAAAATACGAAATGAGCAATGAAATTTATAATTTGACAGTTTTTTTATTCATTCACAGTACATCGCAAAAATAAAGTATACGAGCTTTGTTTCAAAATAATGTATCCATCTAATAATACTAGAATAATATTATGTATATAGTATATCAAAATATTTTTTGGAATTGAAGGTTTTTTCTTTTTTAAAAAAACTAGTCATGACGGTATTATATAATTTAAAATTATTCGATATTTTCATTACGTATTGTCTTGCGTTGTATTATGTGTGCGTGATATGTCACTTTATCACTGTGTGCATGTGTCAATTTATCGTTTACAATTCTTACAATAGTTTAAATCAAATTTAAAAAATACAATTATTGACGTTTAGGGAATAAAAATATAAGTTGCCAAACCTATATATATGTATGTCTATTTCTTTTACTCCTATTAGTGATTCGAAGCAACAGACTAAGATAGCAATATCTCCTGTGAAATATGGTTACAAGAGCGGCAACAGGATATGGTTCCGTCCAAGGGGTTCTTAGTCTAAGCGTAAGATGCATACTGTGACATAAAGTGTCAAAGGAATTTATCCTTTATTCAATAGGAACATGATCGGTTTCTTTAATTATCAAAGGCTTTATGACTTAATAATATAGAATTAAAGATTAATTTCCTTTGAAACCTGAAACTATCGCAGTGTCTATCTAGCGTAAAAAATACCCGCGCACGCTGTAGTAAAATGTAAACGACTAATATTAAAAAAATTAAAACGTGTCTCAGGGCGTGTCTGTGAAGTTAGCATCTCAATTGTTAGAATCTCAAAAAAACTTCAGTTCTAGTAGCATCCAGCATAGTTCTACAGTTCTAGATAGGTTTTAACAATAGTTCAGCCATAATCTAGATTTTACAATCAAAAACGTATTTTGGCCTAATGAGATGCTAACTTCGCAAAATGCATCTTAGCATCTCATCGGATTTGGATTCTTTGACTTCTCAATAAATAAAATCCGAAGAGTTCTACATCCTCAAGAAGTTTTAGCAATAGTTCTAGCCATTTTAGTCTTAAAATCGCAATTTTAATGTATGAAAAACCAACTTTTTAAGATATATCTTATTATTAAAGTGAAATCTGGGTCAGATCAAACCTTCATATGATGGACAAAACTATCATACACGATTTTTAAAGAAGTTCTACTTCCTTGACCAAAACCACTAATTTTTATTTTTTTAATGAAATAAAAACAAACTTTAATGAGATGCTGGGTTAAAATTTTGAGTTCTGAATTAGGTCAAGCTTGAATATGATAGGTAACGATGTCCTACACGATGTTCCACAATAGTTCTACTCCTTCGACCAAAACCCTAATTTTAAAAAATTTTTTAATGAAAAAAATCAAACTTTTGTGAGATGCTGGGTTAAAATTTTGAGTTCTGGATTAGGTCAAGCTTGAATATGATAGGTAACGATGTCCTACACGATGTTCCACAATAGTTCTACTCCTTCGACCAAAACCCAAATTTTAAAAAAATTTTCATGAAAAAATCAAACTTTTGTGAGATGCTGGGTTAAAATTTTGAGTTCTGGATTAGGTCAAGCTTGAATATGATAGGTAACGATGTCCTACACGATGTTCCACAATAGTTCTACTCCTTCGACCAAAACCCTAATTTTAAAAATTTTTTAATGAAAAAAATCAAACTTTTGTGAGATGCTGGGTTAAAATTTTGAGTTCTGGATTAGGTCAAGCTTGAATATGATAGGTAACGATGTCCTACACGATGTTCCACAATAGTTCTACTCCTTCGACCAAAACCCTAATTTAAAAAAATGTTTTAATGAAAAAATCAAACTTTTGTGAGATGCTGGGTTAAAATTTTGAGTTCTGGATTAGGTCAAGCTTGAATATGATAGGTAACGATGTCCTACACGAAGTTCCACAATAGTTCTACCTTTGCCCAAAACCTAATTTTAAATTTTTTTAATGAAATAAAAACAAACTTTTGTGAGATGCTGGAGTTAAAATTTTGAGTTCTGGATTAGGTCAAGCTTGAATATGATAGGTAACGATGTTCTACACGATGTTCCACAATAGTTCTACTCCTTCGACCAAAACCCTAATTTTAAAAATTTTTTAATGAAAAAAATCAAACTTTTGTGAGATGCTGGGTTAAAATTTTGAGTTCTGGATTAGGTCAAGCTTGAATATGATAGGTAACGATGTCCTACACGATGTTCCACAATAGTTCTACTCCTTCGACCAAAACCCTAATTTAAAAAAATTTAATGAAAAAAATTAAACTTTTGTGAGATGCTGGGTTAAAATTTTGAGTTCTGGGTCAGGTCAAACTTGAACATGATAGATAACGATGTTCTACACGATGTTCCACAATAGTTCTACTCCTTCGACCAAAACCCTAATTTTAAAAAATTTTTAATGAAAAAAATCAAACTTTTTGTGAGATGCTGGGTTAAAATTTTGAGTTCTGGATTAGGTCAAGCTTGAATATGATAGGTAACGATGTCCTACACGATGTTCCACAATAGTTCTACTCCTTCGCCCAAAACCCTAATTTTAAATTTTTTTAATTAAATAAAAACAAACTTTGTGAGATGCTGGGTTAAAATTTTGAGTTCTGGATTAGGTCAAGCTTGAATATGATAGGTAACGATGTCCTACACGATGTTCCACAATAGTTCTACTCCTTCGACCAAAACCCTAATTTTAAAAAATTTTTAATGAAAAAATTCAAACTTTTGTGAGATGCTGGGTTAAAATTTTGAGTTCTGGATTAGGTCAAGCTTGAATATGATAGGTAACGATGTCCTACACGATGTTCCACAATAGTTCTACTCCTTCGACCAAAACCCTAATTTTAAAAATTTTTCATGAAAAAATCAAACTTTTGTGAGATGCTGGGTTAAAATTTTGAGTTCTGGATTAGGTCAAGCTTGAATATGATAGGTAACGATGTCCTACACGATGTTCCACAATAGTTCTACTCCTTCGCCCAAAACCCTAATTTTAAAAAATTTTTTAATGAAATAAAAACAAACTTTTGTGAGATGCTGGGTTAAAATTTTGAGTTCTGGATTAGGTCAAGCTTGAA
The DNA here is from genome assembly GCA_023373885.1 of Hestina assimilis. Taxonomy (NCBI): domain Eukaryota; kingdom Metazoa; phylum Arthropoda; class Insecta; order Lepidoptera; family Nymphalidae; genus Hestina; species Hestina assimilis. Next base: position 6,207,529 of record CM041747.1, on the reverse strand, counting down.
TATGATAGGTAACGATGTCCCTACACGATGTTCCACAATAGTTCTACTCCTTCGACCAAAACCTAATTTTAAAAATTTTTTCATGAAAAAATCAAACTTTTGTGAGAGGCTGGGTTAAAATTTTGAGTTCTGGATTAGGTCAAGCTTGAATATGATAGGTAACGATGTCCTACACGATGTTCCACAATAGTTCTACTCCTTCGACCAAAACCCTAATTAAAAAAAAAAATTTAATGAAAAAAAATTAAACTTTTGTGAGATGCTGGGTTAAAATTTTGAGTTCTGGATTAGGTCAAGCTTGAATATGATAGGTAACGATGTCTACACGATGTTCCACAATAGTTCTACTCCTTCGACCAAAACCCTAATTTTAAAAATTTTTTAATGAAAAAAAATCAAACTTTGTGAGATGCTGGGTTAAAATTTTGAGTTCTGGATTAGGTCAAGCTTGAATACGATAGGTAACGATGTCCTACACGATGTTCCACAATAGTTCTACTCCTTCGACCAAAACCCTAATTTTAAAAAATTTTTTAATGAAAAAAATCAAACTTTTGTGAGATGCTGGGTTAAAATTTTGAGTTCTGGGTCAGGTCAAGCTTGAACATGTTAGGTAACGATGTCCTACACGATGTTCCACAATAGTTCTACTCCTTCGACCAAAACCCTAATTTTAAAAAAATTTAATGAAAAAAAATTAAACTTTTGTGAGATGCTGGGTTAAAATTTTGAGTTCTGGGTCAAGTCAAACTTGAACATGATAGATAACGATGTTCTACACGATGTTCCACAATAGTTCTATTCCTTCGACCAAAACCCTAATTTTAAAAAAAAATTTAATGAAAAAAAATCAAACTTTTGTGAGATGCTGTGTTAAAATTTTGAGTTCTGGATTAGGTCAAGCTTGAATATGATAGGTAACGATGTCCTACACGATGTTCCACAATAGTTCTACTCCTTCGACCAAAACCCTAATTTAAAAAAAAAAATTAATGAAAAAATCTAACTTTTGTGAGATGCTGGGTTAAAATTTTGAGTTCTGGGTCAGGTCAAGCTTGAACATGTTAGGTAACGATGTCCTACACGATGTTCCATAATAGTTCTACTCCTTCGACCAAAACCCTAATTTAAAAAAAAAAATTAATGAACGAAAATCAAAGTTTTGTGAGATGCTGGGTTAAAATTTTGAGTTCTGGGTCAGGTCAAGCTTGAATATGATAGATAACGATATCCTACACGATGTTCCACAATAGTTCTACTCCTCGCAAACGAACTCGAACCCTAATTTTAAATAATTTTTAATGAAAAAAATCAAACTTGTGATGAGAAAAAGTAGTTTTACATGATTCAATAATAGTTCTACTCTCTTGAGCATTACTCTTTACAGTTTAAAATAATTTTTCATAGAATAGTTTTAAATCTTTATACAAATTCTATTTTTATCTTTTTTCGATGAATTTTAAATTCCTTAACGCGTTCATATTGCATTTTTCTGCAATTTTACTGGAAAAATTTCAATAATCGAATCTAATCGATACGGATGTTACCTAAGCGATAACAAATTCTTAGCAGACTTACGCTAAAAATTTTGTCTAAAGTCTTAAAAGCATAAAAATTTCTTTGGCATTCTTCATTTACCGTAACGTATTTTTCTAACGTCTTAGCATATTTACTCCAATCGGCATGTTTAAAATTCCTCCGTTTAATATAGTTAATATTATCAAAATAGCCAACATACGTCTTTATAATAAGATGATCTCTTCCTAAACATTCTTTAGTAACGACCCACTGATAATTTATAATAATATCTGACGAGATAAATGTAATATCTGGAGAAGACTGCTGTAATAATCTATTGACTAACTTAACTCTTGTGGGGCTGCCATCGTTTAGTGTTGAAAAACCATATTCCAAAGATGAATCAAATAATTGAACACCTCTATTATCAGTTTTATACGACCAGTTAGAATGATGGCCATTGAAATCACCACCAATTATCGATTTATTAGTAAATTTACTAAACAACATATCCCAGTCTGATTGAGTTGTGTGCACCGTAGATGTACAATACAAGGACATAATGAATTTTAAATATTTATAATTTAAGATTTCGACACATAAAATTTCTATTCCTAAATTATTTACGGTAACAGGATACAATCGAACTTTAAGCGACTTATGCGTTATAATCGCCACACCACCATATGAGTCAGAGCGATCATTCCTGAAAATATTATATCCACTAATATGTAGCTTAGACGTAGGGTCCAACCAAGTTTCACTTAACAAAGCAATGTGAATGTTTTCTTTATCTAAAAAGACACTAAAGTCCACTAATTTAGGACGAATACTTTGTGAGTTCCACTGAATAATGTTCAACTTACAATCAAGAGATGAGTTATCCATTTTTCCAAAGATAAAAAAGTGTAGATAGCATTTCCTTGTTTTTAATGGAGTGTAATATAAGTTCATAAAACTCTTTTATACATAAACCTAGAACTGACGTTATTTTCTCTTCCAAGCATTTATTTGAAAATATTATTTCCTTAACCTTAATAAATAGCTTCTTACAGTTAAAAATACTTTTTCTCTCCTCCGACTGTCTTTCTGTATGAACATCATCCAATTCATTTTGTGAAACTTCCATAGTCTCTCTCTCTTGTATCTCTTCTACATTCTGTTTCTTTTGTTTTACATTTTGCCTTTTTCTACTTGTGTTTTTCTCTTTAGGACTGATATTTTCAAAAACGCTTTCATCTTGGCTATCTTATTTAGCGTAAGTCTGCTAAGAATTTGTTATCGCTTAGGTAACATCCGTATCGATTAGATTCGATTATTGAAATTTTTTCAGTAAAATTGCAGAAAAATGCAATATGAACACATTAAGGAATTTAAAATTAATCGAAAAAAGATAAAAATAGAATTTGTATAAAGATTTAAAACTATTCTATGAAAAATTATTTTAAACTGTAAAGAGTAATGCTCAAGAGAGTAGAACTATTATTGAATCATGTAAAACTACTTTTTCTCATCACAAGTTTGATTTTTTTTCATTAAAAAATTATTTAAAATTAGGGTTCGAGTTCGTTGCGAGAGAGTAGAACTATTGTGGAACATCGTGTAGGATATCGTTATCTATCATATTCAAGCTTGACCTGACCCAGAACTCAAAATTTTAACCCAGCATCTCACAAAACTTTGATTTTCGTTCATTAAATTTTTTTAAAATTAGGGTTTTGGTCGAAGGAGTAGAACTATTGTGGAACATCGTGTAGGACATCGTTACCTATCATGTTCAAGCTTGACATGACCCAGAACTCAAAATTTTAACCCAGCATCTCACAAAAGTTTGATTTTTTCATTAATTTTTTTTTTTTAAATTAGGGTTTTGGTCGAAGGAGGAGAACTATTGTGGAACATCGTGTAGAACATCGTTATCTATCATGTTCAAGCTTGACCTGACCATGAACTCCAAATTTTAACCCAGCATCTCACAAAAGTTTGATTTTTTCATGAAAATTTTTTTAAAATTAGGGTTTTGGTCGAAGGAGTAGAACTATTGTAGAACATCGTGTAGGACATCGTTACCTATCATATTCAAGCTTGACCTAATCAGAACTCAAAATTTTAACCCAGCATCTCACAAAGTTTGATTTTTTCATTAAATTTTTTTAAAATTAGGGTTTTGGTCGAGGGAGTAGAACTATTGTGGAACATCGTGTAGGACATCGTTACCTATCATATTCAAGCTTGACCTAATCCAGAACTCAAAATTTTAAACCAGCATCTCACAAAGTTTGATTTTTTCATGAAAAATTTTTTAAAATTAGGGTTTTGGTCGAAGGAGTAGAACTATAGTGGAACATCGTGTAGGACATCGTTACCTATCATATTCAAACTTACCTAATCCAGAACTCAAAAATTTTAACCCAGCATCTCACAAAAAGTTTGATTTTTTCATTAATTTTTTTTTAAATTAGGGTTTTGGTCGAAGGAGTAGAACTATTGTGGAACATCGTGTAGAACATCGTTATCTATCATGTTCAAGTTTGACCTGACCCAGAACTCAAAATTTTAACCCAGCATCTCACAAAAGTTTAATTATTTTTCATTAAATTTTTTTAAAATTAGGGTTTTGGTCGAAGGAGTAGAACTATTGTGGAACATCGTGTAGGACATCGTTACCTATCATATTCAAGCTTGATCTAATCCAGAACTCAAAATTTTAACCCAGCATCTCACAAAAGTTTGATTTTTTTCATTAAAATTTTTTTAAAATTAGGGTTTTGGTCGAAGGAGTAGAACTATTGTGGAACATCGTGTAGGACATCGTTACCTATCATATTCAAGCTTGACCACTAATCCAGAACTCAAAATTTTAACCCAGCATCTCACAAAAAGTTTGATTTTTTCATTAAAACATTTTTTAAATTAGGGTTTTGGTCGAAGGAGTAGAACTATTGTGGAACATCGTGTAGGACATCGTTACCTATCATATTCAAGCTTGACCTAATCCAGAACTCAAAATTTTAACCCAGCATCTCACAAAAGTTTGATTTTTTTCATTAAAAATTTTTTTAAATTAGGGTTTTGGTCGAAGGAGTAGAACTATTGTGGAACATCGTGTAGGACATCGTTATCTATCATGTTCAAGTTTGACCTGACCCAGAACTCAAAATTTTAACCCAGCATCTCACAAAGTTCGATTTTTTCATTAAAAAAAATAAAAAATTAGTGGTTTTGGTCAAGGAAGTAGAACTTTTTTAAAAATCGTGTATGATAGTTTTGTCCATCATATGAAGGTTTGATCTGACCCAGATTTCACTTTAATAATAAGATATATCTTAAAAAGTTGGTTTTTCATACATTAAAATTGCGATTTTAAGACTAAAATGGCTAGAACTATTGCTAAAACTTCTTGAGGATGTAGAACTCTTCGGATTTTATTTATTGAGAAGTCAAAGAATCCAAATCCGATGAGATGCTAAGATGCATTTTGCGAAGTTAGCATCTCATTAGGCCAAAATACGTTTTTGATTGTAAAATCTAGATTATGGCTGAACTATTGTTAAAACCTATCTAGAACTGTAGAACTATGCTGGATGCTACTAGAACTGAAGTTTTTTTTGAGATTCTAACAATTGAGATGCTAACTTCACAGACACTCTCAGGGCACGCGGTATGAACAAGTTGCCTTTGCTTATTAATTAATATTTTGCTGACTAAAAATATTGAAAAGTACTAAAACGCATTTGCTTATAAAATTGAATGCGTTTACACATAATCTATCCAGGATCCCATCATCATCTTGACAGTATAGATTATCCAATAAAACAGGCCGTCTTTGAGTAATAAAAATTAAAACAAATATTGTGTAGAATCAGTACTTTTTTTAGGTTGGCGAAAATATATTGTTAAAACTATCTTTCATATACAAAAATATTATTTTTAAAAGAGCAGTAAATGCATAATAAATTTTTATCTAAATATATTTATATAATTTTAAAGCAAATATGCTTATAACGTAGATTTTATTCAAAATGTCAATGTATACTTTATCGAAATCGGTCCACACGTTCAGTTCAGGAACAGACCAAGTGTCTGTTTGTTTCAACAATTATGGTTTATATATTTTGTTGAAGGTGTGTGTGTGATATGAGCAAAAACTAAAAATAATAAAACCTAGAACTTGGTGGCGTGGAATTAAAGTCTTATTGTGATTGTAAGCTGTCCAGGGATAACAAATACCCAAAAACAAAAAAAAAAAACCATCAGAATCAATTAGAGAAATTCAGTGATATACACATAATAATAAAAGATATTTTAAAATAAAATTAATATACTGCTTTAGACGTAAAAATGTCTTGAAAATGTCACTGTATACATTATTATGAAATAAATTGACGCTTACATATTTATGAAGCAAAACTCGTATACTTTCTTTTGCAAAGTATAGCGTGTACATAATTTTGAAAATTTGACAATGTATACATTTCATTGCTTGTGACTGTACAATTGGCGGTCTTATTATTGGAATTGTGATAATTCTTTTGGTAATGGTATAACCTATTATGTTATTGGTATAAATCAAAATGGTATAATACAATCAATAGAAAACTCACTTTATTTTGAGATTGCACATATTTTACTGGAAAGGACATTGAAGATATGTATCAATAGCAATTTGTGGAGCGCACAGCAAATATTGCATGCATCGAAACAACTTGCTTTGAAGACTAAAGTTTGAAACAAGTGACTGAGGCGTGAGAACTACCTATCAATGCTCTACTTTGATACAAAGATTCCAATTTTCTTTTGATATAGGAAGGCGATGAATCAAGAAAATAATAACAAAATGACCGTGTTTTATTCTTATAGAATGTATTATGTTGTTATTATTTTAAGGCTCTAAGGGCCAGTTTTCAAACAATATGTGTTCATTGGACCTCAAAATATATCCTATATTGTATACATCATGAATGTTTTTTTAAGAATATTAGCAATGCTCTCTTTTTGACATTACTAATATTCCTATTTCTTCTCTAAATAAGCTCAAAACTTTCGCAAGTAGTGGGTACGACAACAGCCCAAGTGGGTCGGGATCGAACCCGCAACACTCGCATTAACGGTGTCGACCCCGAATCCATAACAAAGATTTTTAGAAAATCTTTTTGTAAAATAACTACTGAACTTTTGAAAATATCCTTTTCCCAATTTTATACTTTGGAAACGCAGCTAAGTTTATAACAAATTAGAAATTTCTCGGAAAGAAAAAGGAATAAATGTATTTGTAGCTATTTTAATTGCAAGAGAAAAAACTATTATTTATTTATAGCGGTTGAATGAATTAAGAAAAATTGGCATTATCCAAAGTGCCTATAGACTTATACGTTTTCGAATTATATGTTTGTACGAATTAATACAATAGAAACACTTTGAGACCGCCTTAATGTGAAGATATGGCTTCCTTTTAGTATTGTACGGCTAATCCGGACAGTCCGCCTCTTTGTTTCCTGCTGTTCCATTATAATACTAGTCATTTGATCATGACTGTGTCTGCGTGAAACAGACGTTTCCACAACGGAATAATTATACTATACCTGTTTAACAAACTTATAACTTGAAGCTACAAAAATTTAAAACCACGTATAACACGTTCAGTAGTTACTGCGAGATGCTAGATATAAAAATTCTGAAACTAACGGTTAATATTCAAAATTTAAAATTCTTACCATCTGATCTAATTTATGAAAAGTAATTAACGATTAAAATTCCTTTTCAAAAGTCTAATTCAATAAAAGAAAGGGTTTATCTATTCTTGATTCTAAGCTTTAAAATTATTCAGGTTTTATAAGCTTTGTTTCTTATTTGCAACGTATTTACTATCATTACTTTGAACGTATGATTATTAATTTGAAGCCTCAATAGATCAACGGTAGAAGGGTCTTCGCTCCGTTAACGCGAGAGTCGCGGGTTCGATCCTGACGCCTTTGGGCTATTATCGTACCCGCTCCTACCGCAATCTTCGAGTTTATTTGGAGGGGTAATAGGAATATTAGTATTACGTTGAACAAAAGCATTGCTAATATTCTTCAAAAGAATGTATTCTTTACATCAAATGCAATCAAATAAGTAATCCCACGAAAATTAATCCTTGGGGACAAACTATTTAAAATAATGACAAGTATAATTTTCATAATGCTCTAAAGTACGTGCGATCTAAAATTTGAAAATTCTCTATAGACTTTAATCCTTGGATAATATTCGAATACAAATCTATACTTTATTGAGATCGGCGAGTACGCTTGTAAGCCTTCCGTGATGAAGTACCTATTGAGTTTGCTCGACTGTATAGATGAAACAGCTATATCTTGCGATAGTGACAAATTGGACATTATCTGGTCTTAAATACTAAGATAGACGGTGTAGCTTATTATCGACTTGTTAAAATTTAATTTATATCTCGTTTTACTTTTATAAGTTTACGGTATTGTTGGTTTTAAAAGCACTTAAAGCCTAATTTCGAAAACAAAGACAAAACTGTTGAATACCTTTTTTCTTTTGCTTGTCAATTGGTTTCTTTTGATGAAATATTTTAGGAAATTTAAGTAACGAGTATAGTTGAATTTCCCCATAACCGGTCGCACTCACTGATCGGTAAACGATCGGTGGGTTAAGCAACTGTAGGCGCAGTCAGTCACTAGTTGGGTGATCGCATGGTGGTATTTCAACTGAGTATCTCCGTGCTTTGGAGGCCACGTAAAAAGTGGGTCCCGGCTGCTATCAATTTGACAATAGTCGAAGAGGCAAGTCAGAGGCTTATATGGGCCACCTGAACAACTCTGCCACTAACCACTCGATAAGAATTTAAATTACGAGAACTAGACGAACTAGTTAGTGTTAATAGTATTAGTAAGTAGAGACAATCTATTTAGTTTTTATCGGCATGAATGGGACGGTGAGAGCTCCGGAGACTCAAACTTCTCTCGCTCTTTCTAGGATTGGCACGATACATGTCTTAGAAACAAAAATGAAGCACTTGAAAACTAAGAAATGCTTTCCCGGACTTAAGCCTTGACGTTCCATTTTAGTCTACTTTTAAGGGTTCCGTAGCCAAATGGTAAAAACGGAAACCTTATAGTTTCGTCATGTTCGTCTGTCCGTCCGTCCGTCCGTATGTCACAGTCATTTTACTCGGAGACCAATGACTCTATATATATGAAATTTACTAAATAGGTGTATTCTATGAACCCCACCACGATTTTGTAATAAAATCTTAAAATATATAAGAATTAATTTGAAAAATTTAATTTAATTGAAAAAAAAATTTCAACGCATGGCAATGTGTGAGAAATCTTTTGATAGGTCTTTCAAACTGATAAGGAGGTTTGATTTTAGCTTTTTCATTAAGCCAGTAGTTGTTGAGATATTAGCTCCTAAAGTCGTAAAAATTGTGTTCTCCCCCCTGTAGCTTTTGAACTATGGGATTTAAAATTCTGGAAAAATTAGAGCTTGTAGAATACCGCACGAACTTTCATCCACATTAGGTTTGAAGAAAATAGGTCTATAAATTTATGAGATATACAAGTTTTTCCCATAACTTTGTTTTTCGTATTACTTTTAATAATTACTATGATATTACCAACTTATTTTTGCGGTCGATTTATATTCGTTATTTTTTTAATAGTCCTTAAGATTCTTCATAACCAAGCTGCGGAACCCTTTAGTTTCAACTGTGCGTGGTCCACAACGCACTTGACTGATAATTTTTTCTATCTATTGGGCCAAAGAAAATTAAATTAATTTTACGCCTTTACTGAACAAATTTAATTAAGTTCTTATGTTTAAAAGCCCGCACGTAGCCTCTTGGGCGGACGTAAGAAACAAATTAGCAGAAACTTCAAATTTTTCGTTCCTCGCGAGAGTTATATAATTTTACTGTAGACTGACTTTTATTTATGTTTGATCATTAATACTAATCATTTGTAAAAGTTTTGATCAACACGGGCAAAACTGCTTATAAAATATAACAAACAGACATGTATAAACAAAATATTTTTCCGACGTCGGGATGTGACGATCCCATCGCCCGCTGTTGGGATAACCTCTGTCAAAGCATGATTATTCCACCAGTGCAATCAGTCACACTGGTGGTAGGTCTTTTGTTGCAAGAGGCCGGCTAGGTAGGTACCATCGCAGTGTCAAATATTCTGCCGCCAAATAGTAGTGCTTAGGCACTACTGTGTTCCGGTTTGAAGGGCACTGTACGCTAGTGAAATTACTGGGCGGACGAGATTTAAGAACTATTATCTCGAGGTTGGCAACGCGTGAGTGGCACCTACTAATGGTGCTGCAAGCGCTCATAGGCTACGGCAACCACTTACCATCAGGTGGGCCGTATGCTTGTTTGCCAACTTCTAACATAAAAAAAATATATATATGCTAAGTACAATTCTTGCTTATCGAAGATACACAAGTCCAGTATGCGTTGCCAACCTGAGGGATAGGAGGGAAGGGATGAGAAGGGTAAAAAGAAGGGAGCAGTGGGGGTACTTTGATACTTTACGTCGATTGTCTGGGAGAGGGTAGTACTTCCCCGGTCTAGAGTCTAGGTCGGAGCTGGGCTCTATTACATAAACTGAAAACACATACCACACATACACATTAGGTTAGTACCTAAAACAATGTTGGTTTGAATGAAATGAATTGGTTTAGGTTGGTATGTGTAATGACACAAACATAAAGTTACAGACATAAGTATCACCATAAGGGTTAATTTTGTACTAGAATGTACAAAACTTCTATACATTAGAAACTTTGCTGTATAACTTTTTATTACTAGTTTACTTTTTAGTACTGAGATTGATAACGTAAAGATGATAAAATGTAACTTAATACGAAACTTTGTGAGTGTCGTAAAATACCAAACTGTCTAAAGCTGTACACATTTAAAAAGTTGTAAAATTACGAAGAAGAACCCATAATAATCTTCTTATTTTACTTTGTATCCATCAAATCTTTTAGTAGTAAAAAAAAATCGATTTTTGACTAACGAACCTCCATTTGCTCTTGTTACGTAAAAATTTCAATGAACTATTGAATAACGATACACTTTTTTATGACTTCGGTTCAGAATTTAAAATTTCCATGCAAACCTTTCCAAAACTCTCATTCCTTGTGGATTTTCTCCGGCTCTCCTTATTGTTCTTCTCAAGATCATCCTCATTGCTAGTTTTAACACAAAACAATTACCATCTGACCTTCGAAATTGTTAACAAATAATGCTACAGGTTTTGTTTATTTCAGTTTAAAATAATCATATCATGGTTTCGGTCTGGGCGTTTCTCCACACCATGTTTCGAAAAGCACATTAAGCTGCCGGTCCCGGTTTTTACCATAACATCTTATAACAATCGTTCACTCTTGATAAGCCAATTGCTCTTATCCAATGGGTTATTCTTTCGCCATTAGGGTTGCGGAGATCAGATGGCAATCGCTCTGTCTAAAAACTAGTAACCTGTCAAATCCGTATAAAAGTATAAGCAGACGCTCTTAAAATACCGGGATTAATGCTAGGACGAAGAAAAAAACTATTATAAAAATAATTATTAAGTGTCAAAATATCTAATCGACGAAGTAAATGAACCTGTCAGTGTTAATTACTACAAGAGAATACAAGGAAAAAATAAAGTATGTACAAAAATTAATAGACTTTTAGTCTATTAAGCTTAAGCTGTAGATGACATGTTTCATATTAGTGACATTATTTTTTCCACAAAACCTCACACATTATATCCTCGAATAGCAAACAAATTAATTTGGTTATGTTGTGTTTTTGTATACAAAATACCAGCCGCATAATACATTGTGAACACAGAAATGGATATTCAAACATTTGAAAAGGAAAGACAAATTAATTAGATGACAATGTTGAAAAGGTGAACATAAGCAAAGTTTTATATAAGACACTTAACAAAACTTATTTGAAATTGGTTGGATAAGCCTTTTAAATGGCGCTCGATCATCATTTTTGATATCCATAGTCTGTACTTGTGTGTTCTTGTTGATTGGAAATATAACTTCAATAGGTTTCAATAAAAAATGGTTTTAATAAAACATATCAGGCATTACAGGCGTCGGGATGTGACGACCCCATCGCCCGCTGTTGGGATAACCTCTGTCACAACAGAGATTATTCCACCAGTGCAATCAGTCACACTGGTGGTAGGTCTTTGTTGCAAGAGGCCGGCTAGGTAGGTACCACCGCAGTGTCCAATATTCTGCCGCCAAATAGTAGTGCTTAGGCACTACTGTGTTCCAGTTTGAAGGGCATTGTACGCTAGTGAAATTACTGGGCGAACGAGATTTAAGAACTAATATCTCGAGGTTGGCAACGCGCGAGTGGCACCTACTAATGGTGCTGCAAGCGCTCATAGGCTGCGGCATCCACTTACCATCAGGTGGGCCGTATGCTTGTTTGCCAACTTCTAACATAAAAAAAAAAATATATATCATAGTGTAGTTTCTGAAGTAAGCACGATATTAAGTTTAAGTTTTTCAAAATATCCTTAGAAAATACTATCATATATAGTCTGTTAAATGTAAGTTGAACCTTGCGCAGTAACACGTTTTTGGGTCTCAACCGTATGCGGTATGAAGGGGGGCGCGTTTAGTAAACTCGCTCACGGTTGTTTTAGTTCTTTAAATATAAATTGTTAAAAATTAAATTAAAATATAAATTAGTTTTGTCAAGTGTGTTAACATTTATTTCAAGATAATGCCTCGACCACAATCAACTTTAAGGAGACGGGAGAGAAAGATGGTATTTGACGTTTATAGTTATTTAAAAAAAAATAATAATAATAACTTTCACAATAATATCTTACACTTATGATTTTGAAATTAAAGGGGATAGCTAGATGTGATTGAGTTACCCTGGATATCTCACTAGGAGACCCTGTGCGGAGACATCCAGTGATCACTACTGGCAGTATTGATATAAGTGTAGGTGTTTACTTACATGGTATATATTAATATTGATTAAACTTTAATCAGTTTATATATAATTATAAATATATAATATATACACACACATATATACATACATACATATACACCCATACACACATATATACATATTCATACACACATATACCTATATATACATACATACATATTACGAATTGTTTTTTATTTTAAAGAACGCTTAAACAATATTCAAATAATAAGTAATAAATTAAAATTACTTGGGTCAAAAAAGTAAAAGAAAATAATATAACTAATTCTCTGAATAATACTGCTAAAGATACGAAGAAGTCTGTCTCACTATTAATAATCTACATTAACTTTTTTTAATATATAGATACCTTTTTTCTATACTATTTATTTGTTTTATTCTATTTAAGTAATTAATAACAATAATAAATAAATAATTAATTGAATTTAGAAGAAATAATAACTATATTATATACTTAATTCCGTTTTCCCACTTTATAAAGAATTACATTTTTGTCCATTATTGTACCTGCGCAGAAGCGGCCATTTTGGTTCAAGTTACATTTAAGGAACTATACAAATTTATATTTACAGGTAATATTAATATGGGACAAACTATTTTATAATAAACTTTAATAAACTTGACCTTTGTGACTGCGGAAACCTTCACAGTGGCTAATCCAACGCACACTTGATCGGCTTATATACTTATAGTATAAAAAGGATGGTAACAACAACAACAACGTTAAAATAAATAAATGCATAAAATAAATTATGCCTTAAATTGCGTTTATTTAACGAACAAATCCAAACATTTCAAAACAACCAATCTCGTTTCATATACATAAAAAGGCAGACAATATCATTAAAAGTCTGGGGTAACTTTATTAAATTGTAAAGACTTTTTCTAGGTCACAACTCGAGATAGAAACAAGTAGCTTGTTATTTCTGCGGGACGCACTATATAAATGACACCTCATACTTGCTAACAAGCTGAGACCGAATTTTTAAACATTGCATTTGTTTTTTTATCTGCTCTACGGATTTCGGTTGTTTTTGCGTTCATAACGAGCTTAGTAGGATATAGAGCGCAAAATTTTGTTTCGATTTTGAAGTTTTCAATGATTTATTTTACTGATGATTGAAAGAAAGAATTATTTTATTGAAAAGTGAGGCCTACTTAAAAGTTTGATTCCCTAGACAAATTTTTAAGTTGAAATATAGTCTGTTAAATTTTGAAGCGAAAACTTATTTATTTTTGTATATACTTTACAACAAAAAAGGTAATTTTGATAGTGCTACGCAACAAAAAATAAAAGGACTCTTTAGTAAAAAGCTTATATTGCGTTTATTATAAGAGCTGATGAAAGGCACTATTGAATCATTATTTATTTTTAAACGAGCAACGGGCATTTTGGTTTCATTATCATAACATCTTTATGTAATAGATTTTTTTGATATAAATGTGTTTAAGAGAAAATGTCCGTCTTACTTAAAACCTTCGTTTTTTCGTGAAATAACCAATAAACCAATTCAATGACCTTTCTAGCAGTCTCAGGTTTAAATCCCACTTAGGATATCTATATTTACTTTACGGTCATGCATACATTTGTTTCGATTTGAATTTTATTTTATTTTTATGTTTCCGAACCCCCTTTATAGAACATAACTCCATCAACGCAGATTGTTGAAAGTGTAAATTTATTATCTAGTACTATTTCATAAATAAAATCAAAAACATTGCATTTTATTAACAAAGGCGCATTTAACATTCTTATATCCTTTTTTATATTTCATTTAGTTCTTGATTGATAAAAGTTATGAAACAAAATAAACGTAATTGTTGTCTAACTAAAAACATTCCAGTTTATTCATGAAAATAATTGGGCTTTAGTTATTACGAAATAAGATCAATTTTAAACTGCACCAGTGTATGCTCTTTGGTGTAGCATACACATAATTAAATCTAACTCTATCTAAGGCATTCAGGCAAACGTTTGACTAATGAACGGAATCATGTAACTAATATGCTCCATTAATTTTACTACGCTTTGTCCATTACACGCAGTCTGTTCGATGAAGTGGCGCTGTTACGCTTATGAAGAGATCAGACAGATTTTGAGTCCTTTATGAAGAATCACTTACAACATCGCACAAGGTATTTCGTGGGGCTATCGATGTCTGGGTGAATTGCGATGTTTTCCATTTTGTTCAATACCTGATTATGGAATTTATGTATTAGATGTGAAATCTTATTGTTTTTGTAGTGAATGACTCATAAAAAATATGAATGTACCAGTATTGCTACTGATTCATTTCTGTCAATAAAAGTTAGTACCGGTGGCGGAACGCCTATTACTCCTGACTCTTTTGTTTTCTTCTTTCTCATTTTTTTTTCTATCCTTCATCTCAGATGGCAACTCACTGATGTTACGAGTGAACAGGAGTCAGCCAGGAGTCCATCAGGAAAGACACAATAGGTTGCACAATACAAATTGGTTACATATTTGCTCATAACAAAGCCTAAAATAAAACAACAGTATTAACATCATCATATAAATACGGGTCATAGAGAAAATCATAAGAAATGTGTACCCATTTCCAATTTCTTAAAATGAAAGAAATAACTTTTAGCGTTATACCTTTATCAGAGTATCAAAGTCACCTTTGTAAAAGGTTTTAAAAATCTTTTCCGTATTGCCAAAAAAAGTATGACATAAACAATGCGTAACTATTACCTTAAATTTGGACCTTTCAACTAAGGAAGAAAATTTCAGAAGTAAAGTATTGAAAAATTCTTAATTGTATTTTTTATTTAGAAATAATTACTTAAAAATTGTACCCATCCAAAAACCGTGTTGGGATCACATATTATTATATAACATATCATGGGTTAGTGTTTAAAATATATGCCTGTCGATAACATAAACCCAAAAGTTTTACCTCTAGAAGAAATCGCTCAACGCCTACCTCGTTTAATTATCTAATAAATTAATATTAGCTGTCAAAAGGTATTGCTTTAACTTGGAGAATTATCGATGTGAACGTTGTTAAATTGCCATTACTAGATATGTTATTATTGCTGTTGCTACTTTCATAAAATATTCGTTTAATAACAACAATTTTAATATAAGTCTGCGTCTGTATGACGGGTAAAAATGTTTAAAATTTGTTATGTTAACTGTACTTCCCGGTAGCGAAGCCAGACAGTTAATATTTTGTTCGTAAGTGGGATTGCTTTCTGAGTACGACCTCACAACCTCGAGTGACGCGTCGTTAAATGTTTCAATACACGTGTCACAGTAATACCTCTCTCAACTTTTCTAATATCTTTGTAACTCTCTTTTTAAAAAACCTACTTAATATAAATGTGAATGTTTGGATGTTGGATGTTTGTTACTCAATCATGTAAAAACGGATTTGATGAAATATTGTATAGACATTGATTGTTTACTGGATTAATATATAGGATAATTTTTATCCCAGAAAAATTTTAGATTTCCGTGGGACTATCAAAACACAGGCTACAGGAAGTATTCAATTGAAATTCTTCATAGACGTGTGTTATGGAACATTAAACTAGAGCCTACTACAGGCGAAGTCGCGGGCAGATGCTAGTAACAAATAAAACCGACTCAAATAAAGATTTCATATAATAATATCTACAAAAAAGTCTGCGACACACTATACCTATCTATGTCGAGTGAGGCACAACAACCATTTTTTTATTTAAAAATCTTGAATTTTTTGGACTACATTTAAACGCATTTATTTTACTCATACTATTAATCCTTATCGAAATAAATTATTTTATCTCTAAGTACAGTTGATGTAGATAATATATATTTGGTCTTTGAATGATTAAAATTGGACGTTTGGTTTTGAAGTTATGGCGAAATTAAAATATTACGATTTCTGCTGCACGGCCCGTTGCGAAGTGAGCGTCACACAGGTGGGGTTGCGCGTGCGGGAGGAGCTTAGATCGAATAGTAACCAAAGAAATATACAAAAATCTTATGTCCACCCGTGCGAAGCCGGGACAGGCCGCTATATTGAATAAAGCCGTTTTTCTTTTCTTTCCACTGGGTATTTTGGGCTGTATGTTTATACTTCTGCTTCACTTATATTAGCTGTTTGAGGAAAATGGCGAAGCGAAACCCCCGCGGATATGTTGGCATTACTCTGTTTGATGTGAATATTTAACTAAGAATCACGACGATGCGGAAGTCTGGCAAATTAAAAAAATTGTGTGTGTCAGCGCCAACGCACGGCTGGTGTTTACTTCTTAACTTTAAGTACGGTTGTCTTTGAATATGCAAAGGGGTAAAAATATTTCAATCCACAAATAAAAAAGATAAATAAATGAGGACAGAACAGACAAGAAAACATGCAAGCGAACAAACATACATACATAGACACAGTAAAAAGTAAAATAATAATAATAATAATAACCCACCCATGGGGACCACCTTGCCGTGGTGGTGCACCTTGCTTACGGGCAGAAGAACTGCTTTACAAATCCGAACATCAGGATATGCTTGTTTTATTTTACAATACTGGATTCATTTCACGCGAACATCATGTGTCTACCATCCTAACCAAGTGTCTCCAACCAAACCCCCTTCTTTCATGACAAGTCGCAATTCGAGGTATAATCTACGGTCGCTGCCCGGGGCGCCGGGGCACATCTGGAGCCGACGCTGGATATTACAGTATGCGGTCCGTCGGTGGCGAGGTGTTGAGCAGCCGGGCGCCCGCCGCAGAAGAGGCTACAGCCGATCTATCATCGTCCACATCTTCATCACCATCTTCATTTTCATCACTTTTTTCATCTATTCCATCTTCACCACCATCATATATGGATAACCATATCATATATGGAGAAGAGCGTATTCTTTCCTTAAAGGTCGGCAACGTGCCTGCATGCCTTCTGGTGTTGCAGATGTTCATGGGCGGCGGTGATCGCTTAACATCAGGTGAGCCTCCTGCCCGTTTGCCCCTCTTACATAAAAAAAAAACCTCCATCAATCAACGTCAGCAGGGTTATCCTCACCATTAAGCAAACAATCCTCCGAGGATGTTGTGCAGAAGGCAAATTATGTCAACGATCCTGCACCCATCACGGCTGGAACTAAAACGCGCAAAAAATGGTCTGATGATATGAACATTTTTATTTTGCGCAACTATTATATTTTATCATCACGGCTACGTGAAACTATAACTTTTTCTAATTAATTTCGTTTTGGCCAAAAGCCTGCGACATTAATCTATCTTGCCAGCAATGGTAAAAAAAATATACACATTTAAAAATCAACATAATAATAATAATATTTTTTTTTCCAGTTATCGTAACGCTTTTGATCACTAAATTTTACTCTTCATATTTTTCTTATCTTACAAAACACATTAAACGTTTTAGCTAATCTGAAACTTATGAAATATTAAGATAATAATAATTGTAATTTGGATGCCGAACACGATTTCGTTTCAATCCTAAGATGAGAAAGTCAAGTCTGCCGAACTATTCAAATCGCAAAAACTTATTGAAATGAAATGAAATGAAATGAAATATCGCTGAGAAAAGCCAGAAGGTAAAATGTAGATAGATTTCAATCCTTAAAAGTCGAAGTGGTTTTAAGTTTCCAGATTAATGAAATCTTCGACGGAAAACAGTTACTCAAATAATTCATAGTCTTAGAATAATAATTGTTTCCTTTTTAGGATATAATTATGTTTTATCATTTTTTTACGGACACGGCTATAGCGGTCGAAACATTTTTGCTTGTATTTGACACTTTTAGTTTTAAAAATGAGAATATTTTGTTACCTTGTGAAGTTCTGTCTCACTTATTATTAAAACAGTATTAGTAATAAACTGATACGCAAATACCATTCTAATAAGATTCAGCTATGGGGCAACTGATAATCTTTTAAAAAATAACTACTATGACAGTTTGACAGACAAGGGATATGGCTTTAAGTTTTTGTAATGGACTAAAAACGTATGTTACCAATGTCAGTGATGTAACTTTAAAATCTTTTAGTTTCAGTGTTAGTGTTTTTTTTATGATACAAACTAAACAAGCATAATATTGGTGATTTCATACACTTTTCTAAATCTTGATTATCTTTTTTCACATACTGTCAAAACGTCGTTATGAAAATTTAACAAACCCAAAGCCTTACTTTCATATTTGTGTAAGAATGATGTATGGATCTATAATATATTTATATATACATACTTTGATTTCCCAAGCGAATTTTTACTTTTTAATGCCTGGATGAACACGAAGTTTTGCATAATACGTAACGACATTGTAACATTAGAGCACGTTAAAGAAAATAAAAATCTTAAAAAGCTTAAAGGGAATTCTGTGTGGCCTCTGGGCGGAAATAAAAGTAACTAAAGTACCTTAAGTATTATGTCGATGTAGAAGTTTACGCATTTGGCAAAATGACGAATTTTTGAATACATTAAACCAGACATTTACGAAATATACATAATATAAGTTCAAGACGACATTATTATTTATATAGTAATAATAATAAACTTTATGAAGGTTACAATTTTCTTTTTATACCACGCATGGCTCGCCTTTTGCTTTGCTTTTGGACATTTCAAATATCCTATTATGATATCAATTGCTGAGCCAATGAGAGAGGTGGTGCCAAAGGAATATTACGGGGAGTACAAGAGTCTAGGCTTTCAGCGTAAATTCACGAGATTAAATACTATACTATAGATAACTATGTTGGTAGTAGAGCTAAAATAGCTGTTTGAATAGCTACCAACGTACGTTCATGAAGAACTCGTGAAGTTACTGCTCGTCAGCCACGTTTCATATCACGTGATCAGAGTGCCTACCTTAACTCTTAGTGCCTTTTTCGATATCCGATACGATAGTGAAGTGTATAGGCATGTAGGGCAGTCTTCACACGTACCTCTCGGCAAGCGTTCGGCGGGTGCACGCCGGAATCACCACTGTCCGTATGAGCTGCTAGATTCAAAATTAGGTCATGTGAAAGCGAAATAAGTTGCCTGACAGTTGCCGACAGATACCCAGCAAAAGACACGTGTGAAAAGGCACTCGTTGTGATTCAAATGACAACCTAAACTAAGCTACATCGCTAATTCGTACCATGAGATATATATTTATACGTCATGTTCATATAATATCTGAATCATTATCCTACCTCAATTGCATTTGATCACAATAGAATTGTTTCTAAAAGTTCATGGTAAGCCCCCAGGTCGAGCAGATAGGCAGGGCAAAAAAAGTAATAAAGCCGCCTAGCTTAGCCGCCTTCGCGCTTAGACTGTATTTCCCATCACGGGTGTAGTAGACTCATCTGCCATCAGCCAAATTATAATAATATCGCTAGTCATCTTAATAATCTTTCTAAGAGGGAAAGAGATAAGAAATAACAAGGATGTAGATAAATTTTTAGTACATATTCGGATAATAAATATTTATAAATATAATAACCATGACGCTTCTTTTCGAGAAAAGTTAAGGGGTATTTTGAGATATGATGATATATTGATATAAACAATATATTAGAAGAACGAACGGAAAGGTAGAACGGATTTTACTAAATACTAGCATTAATACCGAAACAAAGCAATACTGTGGATGATTAATGGCTTGCCTTAGAATTGTAATATATCCCTTTGGGGAAAATGGAATGTTAAAAATAATCATAATATCATTTCCTCTCGTTTATCGCTGAACTCACTGAAAATTATTAGTAAAAGTAATATTTTTCAACTTATTACATAGGCACTTGATTTAACATAAAATATATTTTTTCTATCTACAAAATTTTGGAATAAAAATATCCGAATTATATATTGCACATTGGTAATCCTATTAATATTATAAAGTGTTTATGTTTGTTACACAATCATGCTTTACACAGTACACAACTACTAGCTTGGTAGAATTATGATTTAATACATACGGTAGTTTTTATCCCAAAAATGTTAGTGT
Source organism: Hestina assimilis (assembly GCA_023373885.1). NCBI lineage: Eukaryota > Metazoa > Arthropoda > Insecta > Lepidoptera > Nymphalidae > Hestina > Hestina assimilis. Next base: position 6,187,043 of record CM041747.1, on the reverse strand, counting down.
GGGATTTTTATATATTTATTCTTTATTGACTATATAATATGTAGGTACAAAACACGCACTTAACAGTATTATTATCAATATATAAAAATTCGGTTTCAATGATTATGGATTATGGTGTCTTATAAAACATTATTTACTCACTCACATTAATGTTTCATTTCTCTATGGAGCCACACAAGTCGCCGTTTTTAACGATCAACGACATTAATACGTAGACAGAGCTCTTACATTTTAACGATTCTTTTAATTATCTTGTGATCTTTATTATGATTTTGCAAGACACCACATCGAAATCAACCTTAATTTTTTACCTTGTAAATAAAAAACAAACGGAACAAATTTAACGACCCCCATTAGTACAGTTAGATATCTTATGTCAAGCGTTACAAATACACACACAAGCACTGTTATAAACCTTGAATGGTCAACACAAACATCTGCTCCGAGCGTGAATCGAACTGGCGATGGTTAAAAATATTCGCCGATTTCGTAATATTTATGACACATTTATGTATGCGTACATTGATTTGTAGAGAAAGGTATTTCCACCAGTCCTGTCTCCACAAAAGCTATTATTCTAAGCAAAAGCTGTGAGCCCATATGTGAATTCGGACGTCCAACAGAGCGAGTCGTGCAGCCACATACAATCAATCAAATTGACATTCGTTATTGTGGTGCATACGTTAACGATGCACTAGGTTAGTTAAAGCTATCGCAAAAAAAATAATCAAGTGGACACAAACACGTAAACTCGTGAATTGTTTATTTTATGTATTGTCGGGTCGATTTTGAACGACGCATTTTTTTTAGTTCTAATTGAATAAAAGTAACTACAATTTTTTTTAAATAATACTTTATTTGTCGTACTAGCTTCGGCTTACGGCTTCGCTCGCTCGCTTCGTTAAATTTAGGGTAACATAGACAACCTTCTTTTTCATATATGTTTTCTACGTAAAGACGGCAAATCATGAATAGTATAACTTTCTGTTTCAATATGTTTAGATTTAGATCTACTCGTAGAACTAAGTTTACGAGTAGCCCGCTTCGTATTGAATGACATGATGCTATTATGAATAAAATAACACAAATACTAAACAATTGAACAGACGATTAACGTTTTGGAAACAGGTTTTGATACCTACACAGCGCCCGGCACGCAACAGTGTAAGTTCGATAATGTACGTAAACAAGCAAACAAATGAAATAGTTGTAAAAAACGCAAAGCAACATACACGATGTATATGTAACGAGTTAAATGTTTACTTGTATAGACGATAATATAATATTGTCTATTCGAATATTTTAGAAACAATTCTGAAAAACGATTAATTAACAAAGAAAATACTAATTCTCTTCGTTACGTATGTAGGTACATTTAGTTCATGTAAACGAAAGGTACGATGACGATTTTATATTATTATTACAGCCGATAATTTTATATAAAACACCGATATTTGTATAAAAATGGTTTATGTATGATCCGTAATAATTATGAATAAACTATTACAGCCGCGAATTAAGTACATAACCTCGATACGCAAAAGATTGTTTTATATAAGATCCGTAACAATAACGAATAGAATGTGGCATAGGAATTTAGTACAGCCGAATAATTTACATGCATAAACACCGATAAAACTAAAATTGTTTGCTTATGCCTGCGAAAAGATCTGTACCAACACAAATTTCAATAAATATAAAATTGTCACAGCCGATAGATACATATAAACACCGACAGATAGATACTTAGATTGTTTATACGTGATCTGTAACAATTCAATATGTTTTGTGAACGAATACTAATCACATCAAAGCCGCAAGTCGATAATTCGGCAGATATGTGCGTACATACGCACATATAAACCGAAACGAATATTATAAGAAATATTTAATTTCTCATACGAGTATAAACGAATGAACGAATGGTACACCTAATGAGGGTATATTTTTTGATCGGTAGACCCGAGTGTGAACGATCGGATAATAGTGATAATAGTAAATTACAAATTGCAAAATGGCCGAATGAGTTTTTAATTCTATTATTTAACGTATTTAAGTATTGAATACGAATATACAAATTAATAAACGTTAAAACTAACTTGTAATAAGTAATTAAATGAATTTTAAACATAAAATATGTAATAAAACGAAATAATAACCTAAAGAATAACAAATTAAATTACATATACGCTTTCACTATATAAACGAAAAATACCAGCCATATTGATTCTCTGAACAGCTCAAATTGACACTAATAGGGGGTACTCCTCCCGGGTTTCGGCACCATAAAGATGTATTGATCGGGCCCTGCCGGAGGGGCCTTAACCAACACTCTGGGTCAGATGACTCGTAAGCCTTCTGCCGATATTAAAACGATGGAACCTGGTAGCAAGATTGGTACTTACAGGCAGAATTCTCCAGGTCCCCGACTGATGAGACGCCCTTCGTGTATCACTCTGAGCTGGTTCCAGTGGGTGACAAGGGTGGCAGAGTCACGTGGCTAGCACCTAATATGGCTGAATGCGTATAATGTCCACACACGTTCACACCGATCACACAATATTGTATTTCGAGTAAAAAAATGGCGGCTGCCGCGGCGGCGCAAAGTCGACCCCGAAGTCCGCGCGTGCGGTGCTTGTCTTTTGTTCGTTCCGTTGCGGGTCGACCCATCGGAATGTCGAATCCGCCGTATGCTCGTATGATGAGCTCCAATCAGAGCCAACCAAATTCCATCGATAATGATATAGAAAATATTAGATTGAACGAATAGTGAACAAAGTAAAAAAAAAACTACACTTTCAAATGTGGAATTCAATTCTTTATTGTTCCCAAAAAGCAAAGTTTCATGCTTATATTTTCAAATACGAACTTCCATACAAACTCTCAACCCTTTTTTCACCCCCCCCTTAAGGGCTAAATTTCGTAAAATCGTTTCTTAGTAAGCATTTTTAAAAACAACACATGTAGAAAAAATCAGCTTTCTAGGTTTAACGGTTTAGTCTGGGCTTTTATAAGTCAGTCAGGTCCTTTTATATATAACGATCGGCTTTTGTGCTGGTCTGATCAAGGAAATAGATACCCCTCAAAGTATAAAAGCTAATTATCCACGATCCTTGTTTTGTAATTCAATGCTTGAGGCAGTTGAGATTGGTTGTCGTTATGTTGTATTTAATTATCTTCATCGCAATTTTCGTCTCAAATATCACATCCATTATTTATTTTTTATTATTGTTATTCTAAAAAAAACTGTTCATATTTTCCTAACTTTTCCCACATACCAAATGAAAGGAAGCAAGAAATGATAACATAGATATTATATCATAGTTAGAACTAGGCTCTATTCGAGTAACAATTTGGTAACAATTAAATTGTTAGTATGTAATGTCAGCGAAATACTGATTAATGTTCGCTGAAAATGACGACAACTTATGATTAACGATAGCATTATATACTCGCGGTTGCGCCCAGCTTTACATATCTATTTAACACAAATGTAAATGTCGTGAACCTTTCATCTTCTCTTTACAGAAAGTGATAAAGTTCACGGACTCGACCTTTTGGAAGAATATCGAAATGAAATAGACGTATTGACGCTACGTTCATATAAAATAGCTTATTGTAGGTAATGTAGGCATTAATCACAGGAACGCTCAATGAAATGGCCGAGGTGTCTAAGGTAAAAAAATAATTATTATTAGCTTCACCAGCGCCGATACAAGATATGGAGTAGGATAAGAGAGAGAGGATTTTTAGGCTCCGGCGCTGAGTAGGTACCACCGTATTAGACACGTGTTCTTTCAAAGCGGAGCTAGACACATGTGTGTCGTGCGTAGACTCTCCGTGCACGAGGATGGGACCGCCAAATTTTACAAAATGTAGTAATTAGATTATAAGATTAATTCTGGTTGAAAATAAGTTAAAAACATAACTAAGTTGTGAGTTTTGGTACAAATAACTATTGTAATATATATAATACTTCATAATCCTTACTTTAGCTCAATTCAGAACGTAAGCGGCTCAAAAACTTGCCTCTAATATTGTCACAGCCTGTCCAAGTTTATCAGCTTAACGTATTTAGTGAAGCGGCTTAAACGAATAAAGGGCTCCAGTATAATTCTTTTCAAGCGGACTACTTTATCTCAATTCCGGAAAGCGCGGTCTCACGTTTCATATTAACGTCCTTCAGGATTATGATCATGCTTACATTAATGCAGCCACATGATCTCCTACTCGGTACACCATTACCTTGTAATATATGTGTACTCAAAACGGAAATTTGTTGATATATTTAGATTACTCGTATGCTTCATTCAGATCGATATTGTTTAAAGTATGTACTTTGTTCTTATACATACCTTAAATATATTGCTTTTAAATCAGTCACTTAACCTTTTCAGAATAAGATTGTTTATGTTTTTTTATCAAATCCTAACACAGTAAAGGATGTTTTGTACTGTTTGTGCTTAGAAAAGTGTGAGCATGGTTGGTTTAACCCCAATTTATTTTCCGAATGCGTATTGCTTTTGGCCTTACTGGCCCTGACAGCGTCACCGAGCGGGTGGCTTAGAATCCCGTGAAAAAGGGCCCGCCCTCACGCGGGCTCAAGTTTGTTTCCGTCCTTAGGGTGCCTCCTGCGAAGCCGAACCAAGGCCAAGGACGACATCGGAGATAGAGGCACCGCTAAACCTCCATCTCATAACCATACCACGGATAACACATAATTATGCCACTTGTGTTAATTTGAACATTAGCTACAGTAAGCTGATGGTATTGTAAGTGGAATTAGAGACCTAACGCGAAAACAGCTATTACCATTGGACAAGGCGAACTGCATTAACCACTCTTGCCATGCCTACCCGCAAGATACAACTGTTATACGCTGGCTGAACTCGCCACACGGCTGACGAACAATCACTTCAGAAGTGTTTCATCAACGTACGGAGGTAGCTAAGGCCTACCACCAGCAAATCAATGCAATACTCCGAGCGGGGTAAATATCTGGCGCTCAAAGCAGGTTGCCATTACAGAGCTTTCATCAAACATTTGTTATTGTATAAAAATGAGATATATTCTTGTACTAAAATTAAATATATTATATTTAGCAACTGTATTTAATATCACTCGGATGTTCAAAATAAGGAGAGTGAGTAGCTCTTACCGACACGAACAAATCTTGATCGCCGGTTATTGTTTCGAGAACGAAATAAATAGCATTTGATGCATCTGCAGCCAGCACTTACCCGCAGGCAGGGCGGGTCGCCATCATATTTCATAATTGCATGCTTTTGAACACTTTGCGACGTCACTTAACACCCATTAGCACCAATCGTAAAGAAAATTGATACATGACCTTATTTTCACCACTATCTACGAAATTTTAAAACTTCGTGTATAAAATTGTGTGTCCGTGTGTGTGTCTCTGGACGGGATAACACAAAGGACCCAAGATGCCATTATTATAATAGGGGCAGAGTGTGTAACGTTTATTATTATTTATTATTTGTTAGTAAAAGTTTTTATTCTTTTTCAATTTTAGGAATGGTTTTTTTTTAAATCATACTCGTTTACATTAACTATGATTTGGACGCAAATAAGCACTTCCATGTCAACCCAAAAAAAAATTAAAAAACTGAGTAATATATGCTGAAGTGTTGGTAAATGGCTGAAGAACATTTTTCTTTAATATATGTAGGGTTTTAAGCTTTAAAACTTCTAAAAAGCCATTTTTAATCATGCAATTTATGTATTATGTTAAACGTTATGGGTTATATTATATACGAAATATGCAGTTTGTATACTTATTTTTGTGAAAATAAGTAAAATAACTTACATAAATCTGAAATTGCCAAAAACTTGACCAATACGTAAAAAAAAATTAATATAAAGCAACTTGTTCAAAATTTTCAAACGCGTTTTTCTCGAAATGATATTCGTGTGGGTTGACATGCTATTGCTTATTTGTGTCCATTTAAAAAAATACAAAAAATATATTTATTGCTAATCATAAATCGGGCCTGGAAGAGGTTCCTTAAAAAGCTTGTTAATCGCATCGCTACCTACCTGATTCCTATTGTGAAATATAAACTATACAAGGACCCAAACACACACAAAAAATAATTAAAATCTGCCCAGCCGTTTAACACAAGGTCACTGACACTTAATAAACAACATACAGTATATACATAAAGTTTTTATTTGAATCAAATTAAAAGCAATTTTTCTTATAAAAATTATATTAAAACAGACTTTCTTTTGAAGGGCATTGTACGCTAGTGAAATTACTGGGCGAACGAGATTTAAGAACTAATATCTCGAGGTTGGCAACGCGCGAGTGGCACCTACTAATGGTGCTGCAAGCGCTCATAGGCTGCGGCAGCCACTTGCCATCAGGTGGGCCGTATGCTTGTTTGCCAACTTCTAACATAAAAAAAAAAAAAAAAAGTTTGTTTATATGGATAGTGAAACATAAAAGCGAAATCTGTCGAAATATAATAAGTATAAGATACTCACTCTTAATTGCTGCTGTGCTCTGTACAAGAACAAGAACCATATTATCCTTAATTACGAAAGTTAGTCTATATAAAGCCTCGCGGGCTTACGTCGTTAGCGTGGAACAACAATAATTATTATAATATACCCAAATTCATAAAATACATTTTGAACAACACAAAATAATAACATTTTCGATAATACTTTCAGTGACAATGTAATAAATATAATTAAATTTTTGTAAGTACTCGTATATTTCGCTTTTATTATGTGATAGAAAGGCGTTGAAAAGAAATATCCTTGTGAATAAAACTTCGTAGATATTACAAAAAATTAATAAAATTAAGTGAATTAACTTTGTTCTTATCAGCATAAACTATGTTTTATTCAATAAAATTACCATAATTTAAACATATTCTAATCGAATGGTAAGTAAATAATAATAAAACACACTACAACGGCCCCCATTAGGATAGTTATATCAGAGTCCGGCAACCTACACAACGACAAGGACAAATACACCCAAACCCGAAAAAGATACCTGTATGGTCAATTGAAAGTTTATATTGCATGATTGCAAGCGTTTTTTTATTCCATGATGGTGCCAAACAAGCGCGCGGCCAACCTGGTGGTAAACGACTGCCTTGTATTGCCGACCTCTTAAATGTGATAGATCGCCGCTAGCAGTTTAAATTATTTATCTATTAATTATTTATTGTTAAAAAAACATCACTACATTAGATAAGTGCTATTTAGCTCCAGAGTACTGTACTCCTTCGAGATTCGAATCCAATGTAGAATTAATTATACTATGCCTTGTTGTACTCAATTTCTTATAACTAAATGAGCTAGCTTGACCACGGAAATACTACCTTCTCGCAGAAAATCTGTGTAAATTAATACTAATGTTGCGTTTCGTGCAATAAGTGAGAGCTCTGGAGGCCCAAACTCCCACCCCTCTGTTCCCTTTCTATTTTTTACTTTCTTCTCCCTTCCCTCTTGTTGTCCCTTTCTCGGGTTGGCAATGTGAATGTGGTACTTCAAGAATCACAAGAGATCATATGTTACGATGACTGCTTACCAGACGGAACGTATGTTTGTTTGCCAACCGTCATGAAATAAATTGAAGCCTCAATAGCTCAACGGTAGAAGGGCCGACTGCGCTCCGTTAACGCGAGAGTCGAGGGTTCGACCCTGAGCCCCTTGGGCTATTGTCGTACCCACTCTTAGCGCAAGCTTTGGGCTTATTTGGAGGGGCAATTGGAATATTAGTAATGCCTCGAAAAAGCATTGCTAATATTCATTAAAAAAAAAACATTATTATAATAGAATGAATTATTATGTGAAGGTTGATAATCCCTCTATATCAAAACTAAATTGTCAAGTTTAGATCGGTATATTAAAAATATGAATCACTTAAACTGCTGTCGAATAAATAACATTAAAAAGATTTTACTACCAAATTGCTTTGAAGTCAAATTATGATAAGGGTTATTTTCATTTAACCCACAAGTCCACGTATTATCTGAACATGTTCTGTCGTCTAAAAATAGACGGATTCTATTTCATGTGAGTATTCAACCTTAGCGTCTATTGAAGCAAAACTATCCCGTATATGAAAGGTTCCCAGAGAAGAGTTTTATTTTCAGAATTTTTTTTTTTTTTGATTTATTAGGTTTACCAACAACTATATCATTTACAACAACAATAAAACAATTTAAGTTTACAAAGTACTTAGACTAAAATGATAAGTTACTTAAAGGTAAACACCGCATGCAAATAAAAATAACAGTAAAAACGTAAAAGTTAAGTTACACTAATTATATCAAAACTCATGTTTTTAAAATACTAGTAGAATATACATTATTACAGTGCTTTGACAAAAAGTATCAATAATACGTAGCAAATAAAAGTAAAATAAACAGAATTAGTAATTTTAAAACAGAAGCATTAACCTATTAATAGAAGAACTATATAATATTATAAATTGAAACTAAACTTTACTTAAAGCTATATTCACTGATTTCCGAAATTTTGCCAAAGAATCGCCATATATATCTAGTACATTGAGCTTATTATAAAGTCGACTTATTCTCGAAATTGGTGAGTTAGCACCTGTAACTGTTAAACGGCGAGGAAAAGCCAAGAGGGAGTTTAAAGGCTTTCTTGGATATCTTATTGGGACCCTTAGCTTGAAACTACTTAAAAGAGAAGAGCAATCAATTTTATTGTTAAAAATCTTGAATAAAAATATAAGGTCAAGTATTGTAGTAGTAGAATTGAATGCTCTACATTCGTTATAGCATTTCATTAATAAATATCTTTTTAAAATAGGATTTAATGGAGTAATAGTAATAGTGTACAACGTTTATTTAAAAAAAATGTTATACTGAATGAAGTATAATAATGATAATACAACATATATAAAAAAACCAAATACATAACTGCCGGTGTTCTTGCAAAAAGCCTAGCTACTATATTTAGGGTGGTCGAAATGTAATACAGTTTATATTTTATACGTATGTATACGTTCTTAACGTATACAAATAGACAAAATAATAATTTAAAATACATGTATAGCTTTTCTGTAAAATATTAGTGTTTTTATTAACAATGTTTTTCAAGTCAAAACTAAAACTCCAATTGCCATTCAAATAAGCTCAAAGCTTGCGCTAGGAGTTGATACAATGACAGCCTAAAACAGGTCAGGATCGAACCCGTAACTCTCGCGTTTACGGAGTAGAATCGGCCCTTTAGCCGTTGAGCTATTGATGCTTATTTTAATATTAAACTATTTTTTAAAGTTTTATTTTAAACAGTCTTCGAAAGTATAATATCGAAGGCACACCTGTTCTACTCAGATTTAATAACGGGTCTCCGTGTTCAATTTTTCCTAACATATCCTAAACTCAATATTTTATATTGAAATATTCAGAAGTTATATTATACATTTAATTTTTACTTTCGATATATTGAACTTAATATAAACGTTGCTTTTTTTTATTTTGAAACACTATTATAAAATTTGTCTGAAAGATTATGTAGGTAGGAGGTATATAAAAAAACCAAAGGGTTAATGTACCGTATGAACTCTTACTTCGCCACAATCACAAGCCAACAAGCTCTTAGTCAAGAGGTAGGATTTCAGGCCTCAGGTACTCTCCGCCCTCAGGTACGGTCCGGACGACACACAAAGTACACAGACGGACAGTACGGATATTGCTACTTCACGTCGATATGATTCGCGTTCAAGTCGCCGCATTGTTCTGAAAATAGTCCTAGTTTCTGCTACTAAATAGTAGTTATTTATTTTCCATTGTTATTGAACGTTATCTGTATTGCCAATGCGCTTCTAACTTTATAACTTATGTCATTGTATCAATAGTTTAACAAGTTCATTATTTATTCTTGTTCGAATACAATATTATTCTGTAACGTATTTTCAATTTTATAATGAACTAGCTTCTACCAGTGGGTTTTGCTTGTGGCTTCGCCCGCATGAATAACGATTTTAATACAAACTCTGAACCAATGACCACCCCTCCCCTTTTAGAGACTGAATGTCATATTTATTTATATCGAATCAATAGCCCAAAAAATAAGTTTCAAGCTTTTAGCTCTAAAAATGACGATACTCCCATAAAATTTTTCATCAACCCAACATCAACATTATGATTTCTATATAAAAAAGATAATAATCGCTTAATAACGATTAATTAATTCCGATTAGGAAATTGATAATTATCACTTTATAACATGTAGTAAAAATGATAATCTCAATCACAGAAATCATCAAAAAATGTCATGATAATGTATCGTATATAATAAAGATAATTAATTTTCATAAATAATTTTCGCGTATTTCGTAGAATTTTCTGTGTGGCCTTTTAAATGATTCAGTAAAAATTAAATCATTAATCATTCGTCACTTTCCAGGAAGGAAACTTTAAAAATGATATTTTCCAACACCCATGACCAAAATATAATCAACTGCATTAAGGAATTTAAATATTCCATAGAAAGAGGATGAATATTTTTATTTTCCAGTGCTCCCAAAGCAGAGACGTAAAAGAAAATGCAGTTTTCGTTCTCTGTATTCATAATTTCCTTGCCTCTGTTTTTGCGGTCTAGATTTATTTCCGTGAAAACCACGTTTGCCTTCACGCCCACCTTTTTAACTCGCTTTCCCAAAACTCGAGTGCATATTCCGAGGAAATCTCTCAACAGCAAACAAAACATTGAAGCGTACTAAGCCGCATCTTGAGGATAAAAATGTTACTTGTTATTTAATATTTTTCTTACTGTCAAACATATATTTTAAACACGAGTTATATCTAAAATATAGATGTAAACATATCTAAAAATAAAGTTTTTTTTATAGGGTTCCGTTCCCAAAGGATAAAACCCTATTATTAAAGGTATGCTGTGCGTCCGTTTGTCTGTCTTTCTGTAACCAGGCGCTGTGTCATGAACCGTGATAGTTAGACAGTTGAAATTTTCACAGATTGTGTATTTCTGTTGCCGCTATAACAACAAATATTATATTATCTCCCATGCAACAAACGTGATTTCTAGCTCGTTTTCGCTTGATATTGATAACGGCAACAAGTAGACGCTTGAAATATTCGTAGAATACTTAGTTATATATTACTCACTTAAAAAAAATAATTAAATTAAAATAAAATAAAACAAATATTTAAGGCGGGCTCCCATACTACAAACGTAATTTTATATTGTTTTTATTATAGATAATGTTACGGAACCTTTCGTGCGGGAGTCCGACTAGCACTTGGCCGCTTTTTATATATAATCATATTAGATTTTGTATGCCAGTATTTGCACTAATGACACTCTTACAAGAAGCCCTTGGAATATCCTGCCTCGTAGGTTATAAGTTCAAAACTTTCCATACTTTGCATAATTGCATTTGTGTTACAGAACGACATAATATAATACATAAATTGTTTTTTTTTTCAATTGTAAGTCTATTCATAGTTTGAATTATATATCTCTGTAAGTGCTTTCACCGTGAAATCTTGAATCTTGTCGAAACTACACGCTTAATGTGGCTTTACCAAAATTTGAGATTATAATAAAAACCTTTGTATATTCAAGAATCAGTCAACGGAGCCTTAATAGCTCAATGGTAGACGCGCCGACTGTACTCCGTTAGCGGAAGAATTGTGGGTTCGATCCTGACCCCCTTGGGCTATTATCGTATCCAGCGCTATCGCCTAGCTACGGGCTTCTTTGAAGGGGCAATAGGAATATTAATAACGCCATGAAAAAAAATGTTAATATTCTTCAAAAAAAATATTATTATAGTTTTAAAAACTCTTCATCTGTGTCACTATTGTTTACATAAAAGTTTCAGAACTAGTTTTTAATTTTTGTCCATATAGCTGTATACAACTTTTTTTTATTTCATGACGGATGGTAAACAAAAACACAGACCGCCTGAAAAGCAGTCACCGCAATCTATAACCGTTTGTGATACTTGAAGTAATACATGCACATTGCCAAGACAAAGGATAGGACGAAAAAAATGAGAAAGGAAAAAGGAGGGAACAGAGAGGATGGAAGATTGGGCCTCCTGTAAACTCACTAATAGCACGAAACGCAATAATAGTACACTGTTTCTTTCATCCGACTTTCTGTGACAGGGTAGTATTTTCTTGGTCGAGCCGACCCATTGTGCTGTGATGAGCATGTCTCTTCTATAATATTTCAAAAGAATTTCTAGTATTTCTTTAAGTAGGTACCCATAATTTAAAGTAGCAGCCGGTTAAACTTTAAATTCTTGTCTAGTACTCGTAAACTCCGTTTAAGGCATGTTAATTTGATTAATTTACAAAGCCTTAAGAATGTATAAGTTTGCGTCTTGTTTGCATATTAAAAGTCACGAAAATCTACTTTGAAATATCAATTGGAGTTTTAATTTAAAAATTAGATTTAAAATTAGTATGGAAAACTTTTGGTAATAGTATTGGAGAAACTGCCAGCTGTTGTTCCCAGCTTTCAATTTTGGTTCGAATCAGATGTTTGTATTGACCATACAGATTTAGATTAAGTCTTTAAACAACTCACTATAACTTCATTAGTAACCAGTTCATTAAAGGCTTGCGGAAGGCAGATATATATATGTATATTAAAACTTTTTTTTTATGGCATGATGATTTCCAAACAAGCATACGATCCGCCTGATGGTAAACAGTGACCGAAACCTATAAACGCTTGCGATACTTGAAGTCACACATTGAATCACAAGTTGTATCACAAGCGTTGCCAACCCAAGGAGCAAGAGGGACGAGATGAGAAGGGAAAAAAGGAAGGCAACAAAGGGGAAAGTGGGCCTCCAGCGTTCTCACTCATCCCACGAAACACAACAGTACCTAATGATACTGTTACTTGACGCCGATTTTCTGTGAGAGGGTAGTACTTCCCCGGACGAGCCGGCCCATTTGTGCTGAGAGAAGCATGACTCTATTAAATCTACTATCTTGTTAAATTATTACTATTGAATTCGAATACCCTATATCATTTTAATTACCTAATGAAACGACATATTCGATAAATTTGAATATGTTCCAAGCAAATTATTCAAAGATCTATTTAAAAGGAGAAAAATATTACTGAGGGTACTTAAGCGGTATAATAGTTGGGATTGGAAAAAGGCACATTATGCACCAGTCGGCACGGACAACATCTGCCTCAGTCGTTACGATGGTTATTACTCCACGAGAATTCAGGATTTACTGAGGATTCGTTTAATAATTATTATCGTTATATGTTATCTCTGTACCTCTTTAAATACTCGTATTCTTTTATATTCAACAATGCTGTAATTAGATAATTGTTATGTACAAGTAGCGGTGCGACGTAATTGCCTTCAAAATGCTGTGGTTTTAAACATTTAGCTCACACATTGATGTGCGTATCTTCAATGTCATCATTATAACATGTAACCTTGAAGGTATCAAAATGGAATAGATATCAGCGAATACTCGTACATTTTTATTGGTGGGTTAAAACCTCACCTGGTTTGCTAAAAATGTACATTGGTGAAAATAAAACCTCATAAAATCAGTTGCATGTTAAAGGGTCAGCAACACCTGCATGTTTTCTGGTTTTCCAGATGTTAATGGGTACGGCGGTAATTGCTTAACATCAGGCGCGGCTCCTGCCCGTTTGCTTCCTCTTACATTAAAAAAATATAAAGGATTCTTAAATGCATTGAAATCTCGAGATATCTCTGAATGATTTTAAATACATACATGATGATTTTAAATACATATTTACACTACAATTACATGTTTTTGACGACGTTGTGACGCAGAGGTAGCGACCCTTTTTTTTTTTTTTTTTTTTTTTACTTGGAGAAATGCAGTTACGCACTCGAGCGCCGGGACGGGTGCAATGGCGCAGGAGGTGTGTGGACTCGGAGCCGAGCCCCCTACCCACTAAAACTCCAAGGTCCCATCTAGCGCCATAGTGGGACGTCGCGGGGTCGCCGAAGCATACAACCGCGACGCCCCGGCGCTTGCCCCGAGGGCCCACCGGTGGCGGCAACCTACTGCCGCCATATATACATACACTACATACTAGAGGTAGCGACCCTGCATTAAGCGATACATGTCGCGGGTTCGATTCCCGCTCGGAGCAGATGTTTGTATTGACCATACAGGCATGTTTACTGGTCTGGGTGTGTTTGTCCTTGTCATTGTAAAGGTTTCTTAACCGCCGACACAGGATATCACAACCCTAATGGGGGCCATTGATTGTGTAAAGTTTATTTATTATTTATTATGTTTTTATCGTTACCTTGCTATCTGGTTCTTAATATTTGAAAGCCAAGTGTTTCAGATCTCCGCCATCTTGTACATTTTGACCTACAGGTCAATCTTGAAAATCCATAACTCAATAGAGAAATAAACACGTATGAAATGCAGACAATCAAAATATGTCAAAAGATGACAAGAGTAATCGAGAAATTCTGATTATGACTAGTCATGAAACTAGGTCATCATTAGGTATTGACGACAGACAGACGACAGTCTCATAATCAAGACTCAAAGGGATATACAATTCTTTGCGAAGACTCAATCTTAACAGTACCGGTTACAGATTGTATTGACTTTAAAGAGGGATATATTTTCAAAATTCCTTATGGACGATTTTTATCAACCATGATTTTCTATTTTTTTTTATTCCTTCGCAAGTGAATAAAGCAATTATTATTGACCTATTGTTAATATTTTTAGAGACAATCAACTCTCTTGCTCTTCTTCCTAGCATTAACCCAGGTATTTAACCAGAATCTGCTTATTACTGCTACCCGGATTGGCCAGGTTACTAGTATACACAGAGATGATTGCAGTGAGTTACTGGTTCGGCCTTAGGGTTGTGAAAGTCAGATGGAAATCGCTCGGTGTAAAAACTTGTAACCTATCAAATCCGGGAAAGAGTAATGAGCATACCCTGGGTCAAATACCGAAATCAATGTTAGGACGAAGAAGGAGACGATTTTGCGTTCGTTATTCGATTTTTTTTTAAATTTAATTTATTTTGAATTGTTGTAAATGTAGGAATGGATATAAATGGCAGCGGGTTCTTACTCAAAGTGGCTGTTTAAATGTGAAATATATTTTTATTGCTGTCAACATGTGCTTCAACCTTTGAAAGCCACACGTTTGAAACTGAAAAGAGCATTTTATGTAACTTTGATACATATGTATTATACAGCTTTAACCCTAATATTTATTTTTAAGAAATGTTAATAGGAATATCTTTGGATATTGTGCGTTTTATACATAAAGTAATACTAGTTATATAATAATAGTATTTTTTATATATGTTCTTGAAAATACACAAAATAGTGAAACTATAGAAATTTTAATTACTGTTATGTATATATGGTTCACTACGGACTGGCTTACTATATACATGAAAAATGATACACATATGATAAATCTTAATATATTATCTACTATGTAACATAGCTCAAAAATACGGAGATACGAAATATTTTGACTGATGTTTATTGATGAAATAACGTCTGTAGCTGGCGGCGATGAAAACGCGAGCGTAAACCGAACACTGAAATTATAGCTTCAAGCCATTTCCAATATAATATAAAATAAACTTGACGGAAACCGAACAAATTGTACTACAAGACTTTAAATGAATATACTGAATACATATAAATATAATTATATCATCGGTTGACACCGTTGTGGCGTTGTGGGTAGCGCTCGGACAGATGTGTGCATTGATCTTACAATTATCTGTTTCGGTCTGGGTGTTTGGCCTTGCGGGTCTCCCCACCGGGCCTCAGAGAGCACGTTAAACTGTTGGTCCCTGTTGTTATTACATAATATCTGATAATAATCGTTTTAAATTGCTCTTATCCAATGAGTTCCTGGTTCGGCCTTAGGGTTACAGAGGTCAGATGGCAATCGCTTTATGTAAAAACTAGTTACATATCAAATACACACAAGAATAATAAGCAGACACTGGGTAAATACTTGTATAATACCGGTAATAATTCTAGGTAAAAGAAGATAATTATATCATCGGTATATATTTGCAAACGTTAAACTAAAAACTTAAAATTAATATAAAAGATTTTGTAATTGTAACACTTAATAAAAAACTGTAGTCTTATCTCATTTTAGCTAAAATTTGTTTTGTTAGAACCTCAGTAGTAACCTTAAAAAATCTAAGTGGGTTGTACTTAATTTTAAAGTAAGTAGAAGTATAGAACGCGCTCAGAATACAAGCAGATTCACACACGCTCTTGTGAATTTTAAAATAGCTTAAGCCTCACTGCTCACATAGGTGTACTTGCTTTAAAGATAAGGTTGTGAAAAAATATCAATGAAAACTATGAAAAAATACTTCGACCGGTAAATGAAACTCCTGGAAGCCCAAAACTCCTTACCTCTTTTACCGCTACAATCAAATTCCACACATCATAATTGGACGCAAATAAGCAGTACCATGTCAACTCACAAAATTGAAAAAACTGAGTTATATATGCAGAAGTGTTAGTAAAGGGCTGAACAACATTTTTCTTTAATATTTTTAGCGTTTTAAGCTTTAAAACTTCTAAAGAAGCCATTTTCTAATCGTGCAATTTATGTATTATGTTAGACGTTTTGGGTTATATTATATACGAAATATGCAGTTTGTATACTTATTTTTTGTGAAAATAAATAAAATAACTTACATAAATCTGATATTTCCAAAAACTTGACAAATACATTAAAAAAATCATATAAGGCAAGTTGTTCAAAATTTTCAAACGCGTTTTTCTCGAAATGACATTCGTGTGGGTTGACATGGTATTGCTTATTTTCGTCCATTATTATAACCCAGGGTGGTTACTCTAATCTCTCATTTGGTGGGTACTCTTCTAATTTCTTCGGTATTTTAAAACTTAGATAGAAACGACCTAACCACCTAGCTAAACTTTTTTATGTGGAGAAATCCTAATGGATGCCTCTCTATGAGAGATTATGTCAGACTCCTACCGACACCACAGCCCACTGTTTCATCAGGACTCCCTAAACGTAAGGATTAATTTTCGTATTCATCCTCGGCCCCGGCAGCAACTAGAAGCTAAAATTAACTTCTTAATTATACTCTTCAACCAGTTAAATAGTGCGATTGGAGTTAAAAATAAAAATAATACGTAAGTAAGGGCTAATTGCGTTTCTCACTCGCATATAAAGAGAGTTACTTTACCCCTGTACCACTATAGAGTAAAAATTTTAAGTGTCTTATATTTTATAAATAAAGGGCACCTCCTTTTTATTTATAAAATATAATTTTATCATTAGCACGTTTTTGTAGCGGCAACAGAAATACATATTTTGTAAAAATATCTTCTCTACCTTTAACGGAGAGAGAATTAAATACTTTCAGTTATTAGAAATACTTGTGTGTTTAGTTAATTATGTAAATAATTATACCACATCGTAGTAGTGAGATAATTTTATAACGCATTCAACGTCAAACAACACTGCAAGTGCGTCAGCGATGTACTTTAATCGGATGAAGCACTTCAAGCTTAATACCATTACAGCGTACACAATGCGAAGAAACTTTACATAAAGAAAATACACACGTCTTACGTAATCATTGTCTTAGGTACTATGTTGTAATATTCATTAAATACATACAGCGAAATTGCTAGGGATTTTACTGATAGGCCCTTTAATGCAAGAAGGCGGCTAGATAGGTACCATTGCGGTGACAGATATTCTATTACAAGCAGTAGTGCGTTTGGCATTACCGTGCTTCGGTTTGAAGGACACGGTAGCTAGTTAAATTACTGGGCAAATGAGATTTCAGAACCAATATTTGGTTGAGGTTGGCTACATGTGAGTGACATCTACAAATCAATGGGGTTGGAAGAGCTCATCGGTTTTTTTTTTTTTTTTTTTTTTTTTTTTTTTTTCCGTGGGGAAATCCATCATGGATACCTCGATAGGTTATGCCGGACTCCTACCGGCTAAAACCCCACGGTTTCCTTCTCGGCACCTTTAGCCGCCGGATGCGGGAACACTTTCGTAATCTTCCGCAGTACCGGCGATGCTAGCTTTCCTCAGGAGGCCTCAAACCAAGAGATAATGGTCTTCACGGACGGTAATGTCGACTTTTACGCCGTATGGTATAGCCATAGATGATCACCCGGGGCTTATTCTTTCAGATGACAGATTCCCCGGATCCGTCATCTAAGCCCCTGTCAAGGAGGATGTAGGAGAAAATATCTCCTTCGACGCCCTGTTCTCCTCCTGCGGATCGGAAGAAGAGCTCATCGGCTACGACAACCGCTTTCCATCAGGAAAGCCGTATGCTTGCTTGCCAACCTAGTCACATAAAAAAGGATTCAATAACTATGATATTGTCACACAAATACACAACGAACTGTTTAGAACAGAACGGCGTAATGTAGCCAATTTTTAGTACGCATTATTACAATCTTGACTTAATTAAGAACTATAAAAATCAACACACTGTATACATACATTGATGTATACACGTATACACGTTGAGTGTGTAGCGTTTATTTATTATTTATTATACATACACATGCTGACTACATAACCCATACATCATACATTATTAAAATTATAAATGCCAAAGTGACTTGGTTTGCAACGTTTTCACGCTTACGCCACTAAACCAACTTTGATGAATTTTTGTATAGATATAGACAGGATAAAAATGGAAGGTGAAATAGGGTATTAAAGATTGTATCGGGTACAAATTTTTTGGGTTCCGTAGCCAAATGGCAAAAACGGAATCCTTATAATTTCGTCATGTCCGTCTGTCCGTCCGTCTGTCCATCCGTCTGTCCGTTTATCCGTCCGTATGACACAGTCATTTTAATCGGATACTGTGAGTTCTAACTATACGAAAAATAGGTGTATTCTATGAACCGCACGACGATTTTGTAATGAAATCCTAAAATATATAAAAAATAAGGGTAGCAGTCCATACAGATAATTTAGGATGGAAAAAATATATGGCAACGTGTGAGATATCTTTGGACACAGATATCTTTCAAAATCATAAGGAGGTTTGATTTCGCCTTTTTTCATTAAGTCAGTAGTTTGTTGAGATATAAGCTCTTAAAGTCATAAAAATTGTGTCCCCCACCCTCTAACTTTTGAACTATGTGATTAAGAATTCTAATTTGAGGCTGTAGAGCATCAAATGAACTTTCAACCACATTTGGTTTAAAGAAGATAGGTTTTCAAATTTAAGAGATATATAAGTTTTTCCCATATCTTTGTTTTTCATATTACTTTAATAATTACTAAGAAATTACAAACTTATTTTGCGGTCACTTTTAATTCGGTATTATTTTTAAAGTCCTCAGATTCTTCATCATCAAACTGCAGAACCCTTTAGTTTCGACTGTGCGTGACACAACGCAGTTGACTGATAATTCTTCTATATTGTGTTAAATGAGCCTCGAATTAAAAATGACATTTACTCGAAACTTTAAAAATTAGAACTGTCAGCAGTGGAATAATTTCCTATTGGTAATTTCATAAGCAATATCTATTTTGTGAAAATGATACCAATTAATAATTGAGTTGTATTCGCTAGAAGTTTCACGGAAGTAATTTTATACTACAACACCTGTCACCGGAACATTCATGACGAGTGAAATTTAATTAAAACCTGCTTTCGGAAACCGTACGTATGCACGACAGCGTCCTCTCACTCAATCACGAAATTTAATAAACTTTTGTACGCTTATTTCATAAACTTATGTCTAAAATTTTGATTTAAATTTAAATGTTCCTAGCATTGTTTTTTTTACTTTGTATTCCATATTTTAACATTATTTGATCATCAGTGGAAATGTTTCATTGCTGAAACGGCATTAAATCGAAATTTTGTTATGTTACGAGTATTTCCTTGATTTTTATGTTTATATGGTTTCGAGTTGATTGCGGATGTTTTCACGACCAACAATCGTTGTTTTGAATTGTATCATACAAGTCTTCTTCTTCATCCTAGCATTATTCCCGGTATTTTATTTTACCCAGGGTCTGCTTATTGCTCTTATCCGGATTTGACGGGTTACTAGTTTTTACACAGAACGATTGCCATCTGACCTCCGCAACCCTAAGGGCGAACCAGTAACTCATTGGATAAGAGCAATTTACTTATCAAGAGTTAACGATTATTATCAGATGTTATGTGATAACAACCGGGACCGACAGCTTAACGTGCTCTCCGAGGCACGGTGGGGAGACCCACAGACAAACGCCCAGACCGAGACAGAAATTTTAACAAACATCTGCTCGAGCGGGAATCGAACCCGCAACCGTCGAGACTTAAGGCAGACACGCTACCCACAACGCCACAACGGTGTATCATACAAGTCATACAACCAAAATATTTTACGAATATTTAATAAATATCATAAATATTTACGTTTAGGTAATTAAACATGTGGTTGATGTTTTTTCACTTAGGTAGTTTAAGAGAATTCTGCCTATTAGAGATAAAAATCCTTCATTAATTACTAATAGCAATAAATTTTACATTACCTTATATTATTTGCTGATCGATACATTTATATTTTGTAACTAGCTTTTACATCCGGCTTTCCCCGATTTTTCAATATGTACATTAATCCTCAATAAATATTATTAAATATCCAGCTAGAGCGGAGATTTATTTTATGGCTTTATTATATGACACATTTAAAGGTTGGCAAATATCAAAATATAAAGCATTGATTACTGAACGTAGATAACAGGCTATCTACTGGCCTAGTGGTTTCGATAATTAGCTCGGAAAAATAAATAACCAAAAATTATATGTACTACGTGCAATAGTTCAACAAAACATGATTAAAACCGAGCTAAACCAGTGCCTCGCACTTTTACATTGGTTGTTTATGTATATTTTTTGCTTATAACAAGTGTCATGCCATTTCGATAGTTTAGGATACAAACCTTATACAAACTAAAAACGTCTAAGCTGATTCGACGCAATGGAGTTCTACTAAATATTATTTTTGCATGACTTTTGAAAGACGAAATTGTTGAAAAATAATGGAAAAACATTAAATCTATGCCATTCTTCTTTTAACATACATATGTAAGTCAGTAAGTAACCCAGAATATATTTTCACTGATTATGGCGGTCTATAACAAGTAAGAAATTAACTAACGCCTCATTAAAAACTTTTTTATTTGTTATTTTATTTTTGCTCAGTGATAAATCTATTAATAGATATATGCAAATGTCTCACTTGTATAGTATGAACTCAAAAGTAAAACAAATAATAAAAACTAGTCAATTTCAAGTCGGCTTAAGCTGAACTGAGCTCGGGAACTAAACCAAAAAAATAGTACGGTGAAGTCGGTTTACTTTTGAGTTTGTTTTCGTGAATTTCATGAAAAACTTTCCCCGAGTGAGATTAATACAACCACCACTAGATTATCACCTGCCTTATAATGTCATCTACATATTTCGTCTCATTAAGTCTGAAATCAAATCAAAACAATCTTTTGATTGCTTGCAAAGCAATCTTTTGATTTGGTATAGCTTTATTGATATTAGACCACCAGTGCAATCAGTCACACTGGTGGTAGGTCTTTGTTGCAAGAGGCCGGCTAGGTAGGTACCACCGCAGTGTCCAATATTCTGCCGCCAAATAGTAGTGCTTAGGCACTACTGTGTTCCGGTTTGAAGGGCATTGTACGCTAGTGAAATTACTGGGCGAACGAGATTTAAGAACTTATATCTCGAGGTTGGCAACGCGCGAGTGGCACCCACTAATGGTGCTGCAAGCGCTCATAGGCTGCGGCAGCCACTTACCATCAGGTGGGCCGTATGCTTGTTTGCCAACTTCTAACATAAAAAAAAAAAAAAAAAAAGACGAAATTCGTTAAGACAAATTTCAGCGTAGTCTTCAGATAAATCTTTTCGGTATTTTTTCTTTGTGAGTATTATCTCCTATCTATTTTTTTAACCTCCAAAGGTAGCGGAGAAGCGTACGGCCCGCCTGATGGGAAGCGATCGCTGTAACCTATATACGCATACAAGCTTTACAAATGTGTAGTCGACCCAAGGGAAAGAGGAAAAAGAGAAGGGAAATAAAGGAGAGGAAAAGGTTGGTATTTGGGCCACCGGCACCCTATTTATCAAACGAGACGCAACAGTATGGATACTGCTATTTCACGTCAATATCCTGTGAGATCAGGTTCATTCATGCCGAAAGAGCAAGGCTCCGATACCACGAAATCTCTTTGAATAAAAAAATAATCCAAAAGAATTAGTAATTTTTTTTTAATGAATTTTTCCTGACAGACCGCCAGCTAAAATTTTCATTGAATTCACATCAAAACACGTATTTTGAAACTTTGAAACGTACATAGCTGGGAGCGCTCAGTAGTCAGTGAAGTGGTCAAAAGGTTAAGTATAAGTAGCTGTTGAGGCGATCAGTCTATGGATGGTTGACTACATGTTACACGTTTTCAATACGGCTATTTTTTTCGTGTTTTGGAGGGATCCTAAAAATTGGTTCCGGTTATTATCAACTCTAGTCTAGTCTTATGTGGCCAACTTTACCTATTCTGACATAGCTTGGCCATTAACTACTACTAGTTCTTTCGTTAAACGCTAACAGTAGCGTAAAAATACTGTAGTTGTAGAGAACCACCATGGTCGGTCGGCAAAAGTTAACCGATCACTCACATATATGTCTAGACCATCGCATATCGTATAAATTAAAATTTATATATGTATGAATTCATGTTTTAATCAACACCTCATTCCTTTAATCCTGAAGTTAACGGATCTATTTATAGAAAAAGAAAGATTTATGAGACTGACGTTTAGTCTTAGTCATGTAGACAATGATGAGATACAACAAAATACGGCATTGTAATTCCATAAGCGTGGAATTTATTTATCTTATTATTGGTTTTCATATTTTATTATAAGAAAATTTTAATCCAAATTCTTATTGCTTCTGGCAATCAATGTTACGAAATCCTTATAGCTATCAATTTTTGTAGTATTCTTTTCAATTCATGTGAATTGATATAATAAATTGATTCCTGCAGATATTGCGAAATTTCTAGACAGTCTATAATTGCTTATCGGATAATATCAAATTAAGATTAAGCAGATGCCTTAGAACTAATTATTATGTAAATTATAGTTTTGTCTTAGTTAAATAATCGAAAGGCGGTGTAGGAACGACTTTCTAAAATATTAAAACGTCGTTGAAAATTTATTTTCTGCAAACTAACAGCCAATTCCAACGCACTTGAATTGTCGGAAAGTTTTTGTTCACAAACTAAAAACGCTACAAGTCAGTTTAAATTATGTTTTGAAATTTAAATGACCTCGCCGTTAAATATATCATTAGAATAATTTGAAGCCTCAATAGCTCAACGGTACAAGGGCCGACTCCGTTCCGTTGTGACTCCGCGTTACGCGAGTCTTGCGGGTTCGATCCTGACCCCCTTGGGCTATTGTCGTACCCTTAGCGCAAGCTTGGAGCTTAGTCGGAGGGGCAACAGAAATATTAGTAATAACTTGAAAAAGCATTGCTAATATTTATTTAAAAAAATAATAATAGAATTATCCGAAGCCCAGAACGCTCAGTATAATTTACAAGAAATACCGAAGTTAATAATTTTCTCAATTACGTTCAGAATGGCTCAATCGATGCGACACGACCCAACTCAATCCACCGCGTTCCGAAACTGACAGAAACACCAAAACCGTATTAGTGGATGTAATTTTGAAATCCGGAAATCAAATATTGTTTTTTATACGATCAGATAATATATAATAAGAAATAAATTTGATCAAAATTGAAACTTATATATATTTTTACCGGCGTCGGAACGTGACGACCCCATCGCCCGCTGTTGGGATAATCTCTTTCACAGCAGAGATTATTCCACCAGTGCAATCAGTCACACTGGTCTTTTGTTGCAAGAGGCCGGCTAGGTAGGTGTCACCGCCGTGTCAAATATTCTACAGCCAAGCAGTAGTGTCTTAGGCATTACTGTGTTCCGGTTTAAAGGATGTATGCTTCTGAAATTACTGGGCAAAGAAGATTTAAAAACCAATATGTCCAGGTTTCAACACGTGAGTAACACCTACTAATGGTGTTGCAAGCGCTCATAGGCTACGGCAAAAAAACTTTTATGTCACGTACGCGTTATTTATAACAACACAATTTTTGTGACCGTACTTTGTACAAAGCTTAAAACCTGTGCCTGTGATTGCGAATGTTACCATCAAAAAGGAAATAAATGGATTAGACAAAGCTTTCAATTTAGAAAATATTAATATTGGAGAAAACTCATTTTGTACGGATTCCGTCTGTTATCGGGCACAAACACAATAAAATACTTAATATGTAGTATTAGCTTCTGTCCGCTTCACCCGCGTGAATAACGATTTTGAATGAGGCATCTTTAATACAATATACACATAATTGGTTCCTTACAAACTTCCATCTTCTATTTCACCACCCTCTAACCTTTTTGGTGATTAAAGGTAGCCTATGCCTTTTCCCAAGGTCTTTGTCTAACTCTGTATCAAATTTCATTGAAATCGGTTTTGAGGTTTAGGCGTGAAAGCCTTACAGAGAGATTCACAGGCAGACATAGTATTATAATTTTAAAATAAAGGGACTATCTGTGGACCGATTAATACTACTAGACCCGTGTACAGCCTGCGTAGTCCTTTAATGGATGATCGTTGTAAACGATATTAAATCAATGGAAAGGTCAAAGCGTTCAGTTAAACTCCTACGAGAAACCGATCATTCGTCACAGGATTCTCAAGACCCCTTAGAGTGTTCTCGGTGAACCGGCAAATTTAGTCCGCTATGCATCTAAGCATGACGTGAGTGACGTCTTTGAGTACCACAGCAAGCTGGATAGCTTACCATTATTAACTACGATCGGCCCGTGAATTCGTCCGCTGTGACCTTAGAATTGGCTCTAGGGAAAAATGAATCATTTGTAAGTAAATAATGTTCCCATAAGATATATCTATAGCGCATTTCAATTGAATAATTTATCTAGACTTTTTTTTTTTTTGATAATCTCACAGGAATCAAACATCAACCAATCTATAATACGCAAAATTTCATTCAATTCTGTTCTGTTGTTACTGAAAAGACATCCAAACATACAAACTTTCACATTTACTATACTAGTACGATATGTAGTTATAAGATGTCTGAAAAACCTTTAGCTACTATTTAAGGAATACAATTTCTCTAAAATCTAAAGTCGGGTTTTATTAAAAAATAAAAAATTGTACTTTACTCATTAACATAGAATTTTTAGTTAATTGAAAAAGAAAATAGAAATTATTTTATAGGTTATTTTTATTTTTATTACACTTGATAAATTAAAACTTCTAAATGCCATTTCAAAATATGAAAATATACATTTCATAAATGTTATAATCTGTGTTCATAAAAGACGGGATATTTTATAATAAATAGATTATCCGACAAAACTAAACTTTTTCATTTGAATAATTTTATATCATATGAATCTGCAACAATTTGCCCAAATGCAGCGATAACAATCAACGTGGAATTATAGCATTCCCAGCTTAAAGCGTTTGAATGCATCAGCACGTTCTGACAGTAATGCTGTCGAATATCGAGAAGCATAACTATTGTGGCACGGTACGTTACTGCTATGTGCTCGGACGGTGAAATTGCAATCTATAAATCACTTTGTATATCTTTTGCGAGACTAAAATTCTTATTCTTAAAATAAAACAGTCAAAGAAAATGTACTATACGTGTGTACATATATGTGGGAGTTTAATTTATTTATCATGTTAAAATATAGGCGAAAGAGGTTGTAGTCTTAATATAAAGTATAGCTGGTTGCTATTGACATCTGTCGTATCTGTCATGGTGCTTTTGTATTAAAAGATGGATGGATCATGGATGGACTTATCTTTGAGGCACTGATTGATAAAATTATTAAGACAGAAGATCAACCAGGTATATCCTAATTTAGTCGATTCCCCGAAATATATTTTAACGTCTCTACCTTACGTTCTTAACATGCAGACAAAAGCAGAAGTGGCAGTGAGTATTGAAATGGGTTACGGAACTATGTAATTTAGTTTTATTATCATTCACAAAATGTAAATACTTGAAATCAATATAATTTTTACTAGTTGTTTCGATTGATTTCATTGGTAAGCAATCATTGTTATTTGTGTTCACTTACAACATTAAAAATGTGACCTGCATGCTGTCAGCGTAAGGAGTAGGGCTCAAAGAGGACAAGGAAGAGGAAAATTAAATTGACATAGATAATTCACAGTATATATTTTAGTCTTAAACGCTCTCACTTAACGAAAGTAACAAAAAGTAAATTGCTACTTCACATTAGCATTCTGTTAGTAGTAATTACTAGAGATGTTTCGAATACACATTTTTTTCGGAATTACATCCGCAATTACAAATGCGAATGCGATTATTATCGACTAGCACTAGTAATTACTCATGCTGAAACACAAAGGCTCTCATTAAGGTAGTAGTTAGGTTAGTTTTAACGCTAAATTTATTTCACTAAATATATGAGATAATTTCAAACTCTCTAATGCATTATACTGTATTTTAATTAGGAAGCCTTAAAATAAAACGGAGAGAGTTAAATAGCGCATACTCGAATACAAATTCGGTTTTGCGTCAGTAAAATTTGAGAATGATATTATTCCACTTAAGCAACATAATGTACTTAAGTTTACGATTGTACATAAGTTTTCTTTTGGAAAACGATGACCTCACAAATATGTAAGTTAGTATGTTTGGATGGTTGAATTCGATCCCAACAAAAGGTAAAAGAGTTTTTTTTATATAACAAGTTGACAAACAAGCATACGGCCCACCTGAGGGTAAGTGGTTGTCGTACCCTATGAGCGCTTGCAGCACCATTAGTAGTTGGCGGCAAAATATTTGACACTGCGATGATACCTACCTAGCCAACCTGTTGCAAAAAAAGACCTACCACCAGTGTGACTGATTGCACTGATGTACTAATCTCTGCTATGACAGAGGTTATCCCAACAGCGAGCGATGGGCTCGTCAAATCCCAACGCCGGGAAAATTTGAATAACAATGACAATTGCACACGGATAGTTTACAGCCTGAGTGAACATGTATACTACCTTTATCACAGATAAGTTCAGGTTTGATTTTGATTATCAAACCAGCTACCGAACTTGTGAAATTTAGACAAAATATGGCTCTAGAACCAATTCTAAATCAAACAAACAACAATCCAAACAAAGTCACGGCCATATAATGTTCTTCTTCTTCTTCTTATCGATTGGTTAGTGGTCAACCTAGTGTCAGAGTTGTTCAGGTCGCCCGTAGGCCTCTGACTTGACTTATCGACTGTTGTCTAATTGTCAACAGTCGGGACCGACTTTTTACGTGCCCACCGAAGCACGGAGACGCTCGGTTGAAATACCACTATGCGATCACCCATCTAGTGACTGACCGCGCCTAAAGTTGCTTAACCTACCGATCGTTTACCGATCAGTAAGTGCACTCGGCTATGAGCGTCTCCAGATAATGGTTATGCTTATATAAAAATATTTATATCTTGTTATAAATAAATAATAATAATAAATAAACGCTACACACTCAACGGCCTCCATTAGGATAGTGATATCCTGTGTCGGGGTCCGGAAACATTCACAATGACAAGGACAAATACACCCAGACCGGAAAATATGCTTGCATGGTCAATACAAACACATTATGCTCCGAGCGGTAATCGAAGCCGCGACCTGTGGCGTTTAAGGTAGGTGCGCTACCGCTGCGCCACAACGTCGTCAAAATATTTATGTTATAAAGGAAATGTTTTTAACTTTTTTAACTTTTAACTGTCGTAAGTTTTACACTGGTGGTAGGTCTTTTGTTGCAAGAGGCCGGCTAGGTAGGTACCACCGCAGTGTCCAATATTCTGCCGCCAAATAGTAGTGCTTGGGCACTACTGTGTTCGGGTTTGAAGGGCATTGTACGCTAGTGAAATTACTGGGCGAACGAGATTTAGAACTAATATCTCGAGGTTGGCAACGCGCGAGTGGCACCTACTAATGGTGCTGCAAGCGCTCATAGGCTGCGGCAGCCACTTACCATCAGGTGGGCCGTATGCTTGTTTGCCAACTTCTAAAAAAAAAAAAAAAAGAGACTGTCGTCTTACTGATCTATCGTTTGCATGATAAAATCGATTGTTGATTGCTCAGCTTCGGCCTTATAGCAATTCTTTCATTAACATACAAAGCTAAAACTTTGAAGAAAATAATAAAAATTAATTTGAAAATGTAAAACCACATAACCCAAACATGCACCATGCGTGCGTTCATAACGAATGGTTTGCATAATTTTCCGACGGTTGGACACATTTGCATCAAGCAGTTAATGTATTCATACGCTTTGACAACCACTTCACTATAAACGTCACAATCCAATCCGTATAAAATGGAGGTACCGAATTGTGACCACGACTAGAACCATCAAATCGACTACTTTAATCGGTTACGTCTAGCTTCTAGCAATTTTCTAAGTATTAATTATGTAGTTTATATAAAAATCCTGTATGTACGTAGACAAACCTATGCTTGTTACATCACTAGGCACTTTTTATAATAATGAATTATTTTTACTTAACGACATTTGTGGTAGTGAACCTTGCTAATACTCTAATAGTTGCAGATACGATTCCACTCAGGACAGAAGCTTGTATTAATCAAATAGAGATGTGTTCATTTAGGTGGACATGCTTTTGCTAGTGTTTTTAATAACGTGATTTATCTAATTCGAAATTAATAGAGATAGAAGTATAAATTTATTACACTCTTAATTTGCCACCTCTAAATTATCAATGCGCCTCATTTAGCACTAGTACGATGCATCACAGAGGTAAATTTATAGTCACTAATAATTACAACAATAAAATAACTTTAAATATTAAACACATGCCCTCAAAGCTTCAATTAGTAACAGGGAATTGGAAGCAAACAAGTAACCAAGAACATTTATGAACATTCATAGGGATTTCATAGTTATGACAATTTTAAAATGTAATAAAAACTTTAGGTAGCGTAATAAATCCCGAAAGCGGGGTTTAACTTACATTAAAAATTATGTATTCAGTGGAATGTTCTAACAATACTAGTTTGAGTTTTTAATATCTGAAAATGTATTAAAATTAATTTGCTTTAAAAATTTAGAAATTCTTGCGCTTATAACTGTTAAAGTTTTGACGCAAAGTCATAAGTTGAATATTTCTTTATGTACGTGTTAAATAAAATATCTAATACTTTTAAATGAGCAATTCTTGTATTTATATAATATAACGACTTCAACGATTTTCATGAAATTTAGTATGCAGAGGGTTTCGGGGGCGATAAATCGATCTAGCTAGCATTCATTTTTAGAAAATTTCGTTTTATCCCTGTTTTCAGGCAATGAAAACCCCAGTCCGAGTCTAGATGTGTCTTAATATTATGTTGGTAAGATCGAAAAATATTATTCATATTTCATCATTATGTAATTCGTATCTGAGTATCTTTTCCAAAAACACTTTTACCAAAAAATACCTAGCAAAACTTCGTCATCCAGATACCTATTATTAACTTAGCAAAAACCTACTTGCACCAAAAGATCAATATTTAATTTAATAAATAGTAGTAAATAAGTAAAGTTAAAGTATATAAAGTTTATATTGTGGAAAGGTGTTAAATATCAATAATGTTATAACTGGTAAATTCACTAAATTCACTAACTTTATTTCAAGACATCAATACATCTGACACGGGTTGCTTATGGTAGAGGAGCCCACGATGCTAAATGGGGATTTACTCGAGCGTTGTAGAGACCTATTGGGATGCAAAGCTTAGATGATAAGAAGAAAAAAATGTTATATGATATATACCTGTACATCGGTGGGGGAAGCGGCTATAGATTTTTAAATATGTAATAAAAAAACTGTTGCATGGACATCCTCGAGCGCGTCAGATATTGATAGCATCAATGCCCTACGTATTTTTAATAATGTACGTATGTTAATCTGATCGTTTGCATGATGCGGGTGGTTGTATTTAAGGGTTGAAAATGAAAAAAAAAAAAATTATCGAGCGCGTCAGATTTTCTAAGGGAGTGTTAAGTGCACCAAAAAAAGCTCTCATTCACTAATCTGACAATTTCGATGGGACGCAAACTGGTGGTCATTTTCATAATGTGCAAAAAAATTCGCCATTTTGAAATACTCAAGCGCGTCAGATTAAGATATATGTGGTTCATTTTTATGTTCTAAACATACTGTCTCATAATCTGACGATTATCTAGAGGAATTCGGCTGATCTGACAAAAAAATTAGAAAAACGGTTCACCTTAAAGGCCATCCCTGCAACTTCCCGCTAATTCCATTCCTGGGCGCTTAAAATTGTACTTATGATATTTTTGAGCTCAAAATATAATTTATGTGATATTTTGAGCTCCCTGAATTCAAAGAACTAATATTAAAATTTTTAATTTTTCTTAGCGGGAAGTCAAAAAAAATTTTTCTATTCTTTTAAATCATTAAACTTAATTAATTGAAAAGATCAGGAAATAGCATGCAATTAAATAAGTGTATGCTTTTTTAGTAGAATAAATGTATTTATAAAAAAATTACTTAAAAAAAGCTTAAAATAGTTTAATATTTTATATTTATTTGATTAATTAATCATCATCTTCATCCGAGGCATTATCTCGAAATAAATGTTAACACACTTGACAAAACTAATTTATATTTTAATTTATTTTTAATAATTTATTATTAAAGAGCTAAAACAACCGTGAGCGAGTGTACTAAACCCTGCCCCCTTCATACCGCATACGGTTGAGACCCAAAAACGTGTTACTGCGCAGGGTTCAAGTTACATTTAACAGACTATACCACGTGTCTTTATGATCAGCTGTGATGGCGTCATGGCAGCAGAAACCAGAGTGGGGACGGAGTGAGAGAGTAATAGATAGAGAAAGAGTGAGAGAGGAATAGAAACGCGGAGAAGGAAATGTAGGCATCACGCAACTGCACGCATTTAACTTTATCGACGAATTTTTGTGATTTCGGCTTGCGGAAATCGTCAGATTATATATTTTTCATTATTCTTGAATTATTTCCTTCAAAATAAAAAAAATTTAGCTACGCTCGAGAATGTCGAGATGACGTTTTTTTTTACAACTTTTTGCCCTCCCCTTTTTTTACGTCACTCTCAAATTGTCAGATTAGTGGAATATACACTTTTAGGATGTAATTAACTCACCCTACCTTAATCTGACGCGCTCGAGAATTTCTGATGGTCAATATTTTTTTACTAATCTGATCCTGTATCCTTTACGGGCGGCCTTATATATGGGCCTCATGTTTTGTGGAGGTACTTAACCGGGTACAAGGTATCCCCTGTATATTAATCTGACGCGCTTTAGTAAATCCCGAAATCCCCGCTTGGGCTCCCCTACTATTACACAAGATCGCGAGTCTCTTGATTTGACGCGTAGACAGAGAATAAGATTTGACGTCATTGTCCGTGACAGTTGACTTAAAATTGTCTACGACTTTCTCTTTCATTTTTGAGGGCGGTTTCAGACCAGATTTTTGAACATCATGTTTTTTTTTGTATTTCAACTGAAATAAATACATTTTGTATATTTAAATATTATCTTATATCTTGAAGAAAACACGTCAAACGAGAATGATTATAGAAAACAAAGCTACGTTTATGTTTAAATTTACACAAATTAAGTTATCTATATCAACAGAGCCACAGGGCTTCCACCTTATATTTTTAGTCATGTCACTACTGGATGGCAGAAATACGTAAAAAAAAAACACAAATTTTGTATGTCAAAGCATTCTTACAAAATATCTCGAATTACATTTTTTGAGGCGTCTTTGGCTACAGTGTAGGTTATTTAAGCGTTTATGTAAGTATTTTTTGGAAAAAATCTACTTACATACGTGAAGAGAAATCTTTGTACCCCTTTTTAAGCATATTCTGCCCACGGAGGCGTGTGAGCATTGGGCATGTTAAAAGATTATACGGAGAAGAAATGTGGAAAATATATGTATAATAATATTATAAACCTGTCCTGCTGTACTCATTCATTGCATTATTAAGTCATGTAATTTTTTTCTGGACAGCGTTTCGTCTACGTTAGTAAGTATATATCATGACCACACAGACATGATAATTTTTGATAAATTTCAAGACATTGACAAATTAACACATTATTATTTTATTATATTTGGAATTTTTTGAAGCGGTTTTCGACACGGCATATAAAACTGTTAGCTTTTGCTAATCTGTTGTAGTTCACTTTTTACTCCGTACACTTACAGAAAGAATAGAAAAATAACATCTGCCCGCGACTACACCACCATTGACTTATTTTTATCCAATGGTTATCAAGTTACAGAGCACTCACCGCGTTATTCTGAAGATTACCTGAAAATTTCATCTCAACTGGTTCAGTGGCTTTGAGTCCTTTCTTCTGTACTTTTTTGAAGTATAGTGTAAAGTATATTTTAATAAAAGTAATAAGGTATAGCAATCTTATCCTACCTATATAATAAATGTGAAAATTTGGATGTTTGCTAATTAATCACACAAAAACAGCTGAATTGATTTGGATAAAATTCGGCATATACGTAGGTTATTACCTGGATTAAAGCAAGAGCTACTTTTCATTCCGGAAAAATGATATGTTCCTGTGAGATAGACAAAAAACAAACTACAAGATTTGAAATTCGATAAGATGTGTTTTATGGAATTCAGACTAATTATTTTGATAAATTTTGGTAAAGAAATAAATGTGATTTTGGACAAGAACGTAGGCCAAATTTAAACGAAAAAAAAGGGAATAAAAGTTTGTATAGGAAACCATTTAGTTGTATGACACAAAAGGTGGCTCATTACAAAACGTTATTCACATGAACGAAGCTGCTAGCAGATGAAGTTAGTAAATCAAAGTCTTTAGTAAATCATCGCCTTTATATTAAGACCAAAAACAATTATTGTTTTTGAATAAAATTAAAATTTTCCACAAACCGATTATATTAATTTAAAATCGAACGACAAACAAAGTTATAATCTATAATCTTATTAAAATACTAAGAACATAAGTCTCGGACATTAATTAGTATTATCAAATGAATAAATCATGAAGCTAACAACAAATTGACTTGCCTGTCGGTTGATAAATTCTTATAATATAATTATAGAAGATTATATCTGTATTCATGAATCCATACTCTATAATTATTATTAACAGTATCCTGCTGCCTTCGTTATTTTTAAAATAGTGATTATTACGTTTTTTTGTATTAGTTTTTCTGATATCTAACAACATTGTCATTAATATTTAGATTTATGTGTAAATATTGCTCTAAGCCTAATAATTTGTATCTATTATTATTGATGGAGAAGCTCTAGGTGTATTTAAAACATTCTAATTTAAAACAGGGAATTCTTCTTCTTCTAGCATTATTCCCAGTATTTACTCAGCTTAGGTCTGCTTATACTCTTATCCTGATTTTACGGGTAGCAAGTTTTTACACAGATCGATTGCCATCTGACCTCTGCAACCCAAAAGGCGTACCAGTAACTCATTGGATGCGAGTAAATTACCTATCAAGAGTTAACTATTATTATCAGATGTTATGATAACAACTGGGACCGACAGCTTAACGTGCTCTCGTGACAACTAACGTGAGGTACGGTTGAGAGACCCACAAGGACAAAGGCCCACCGAAGCAGATATTTATAATAAACATCTGCTCTGAGCTGGAATCGTCGAGGCTTAAAGCAGGCTGGTAAAAGGGAATTAAAAAGTATTATTTTTATAGCGATAAATATTTACCGGAAATATTTACATATTAATAACATTAAAGGTTTTTCTTTGCAACATTAAAGTGCATCAAAATTGTTTTAAAACATGTAAGGCTCTATAGCGGAAAAGGCGTGTATCGCTTAGTATGGTAATTGATAGCTGGTTCTTCTCTGGAAGCGCATTAGAACGTCGTTAGTAGACAAGACATTTAAGCAAACAATCCAAAGCAGATTGGTTGCTAATGCTCTTTAAGGTACGGTTTACAAAGTAAACAAAATGCATGCAAATATCCCTCTTTACTAGCACAGTCTTTCTTTTTAATCGAATGTGCAAACCTCCTATATACTATATATTATGGACCAGCTCATTAATACAGACAAATTGACAACTCCTTGGTGGGCAACATTTCTTTTTTCATGGGGAAATCCATCATTAATAGATACCTCCAAGGTATGCCGGACTCCTATCGGCTAAAACCCCACGGTTTTCTTCTCGGCACCTTTAACCGGGTGTAGGAATACTTTAATCGTAATCTTCCGCAATACCGGCGATGCTAGACTTCATCCAGAGGCCTTAACCAAAAAGATGGTAACCTTCACCATCTGTTGACTATAAACCATATGGGATGGATGGGCTGTAACCAAGTCAATGAGGATGAAGTAGAAACTACCTCCTTCAGCGCTCTATTCTTCTCCTGCGGATCGTAAAATCAGTTTGGTGGCCAACATGCGCTAACTTTATTCAGTTATGTTGTGGAAATTATAACAGAATGAAGTTAGCGTCTGATTAGTTCGTTATTATTAGAGAAGGTTCTGTAGTATTGGCTAAGTGAACGGTAAAAGAAATTAATTTCCTCGACCATATCTATTGTTATATATAAAGATCCGGTCCGAGTTCCGTACCATCGTCGAATAAATATATAAAGTTTCTTGTATGAAATTTCCATCACTTACTTGTATCAGTTTTAACTTTTTTTTGTGTATCGACAAGTGCAAAATATTGCCAGCGCTTATTTCATGTCTTTTCCAACCCTTTATGGTTAATCATTAATTACTTAGTTTTTAGGTTGGTATTGCCTACTAATTGCCCTTGTTCAAATGGAGAGGTGACATTATCTGACAAGTAAAAACATCCTCTATCTATCAGTCTACGCTTGATCTAAATTAAGGAAAAACAATTACCAAGTTTAATAACAACACACGCCATGCCATTCTATTTTATGTTAATAAATTATAGACGTGACGTCTGGTAACAATAATCTATACAAATAAATAAAATTGAAGTATGTATTTTTGATTTCAAACACAAGCTTTTTACTGAATGGACATCAAAGTTTATACGGTATTTATGACAGAATAATTTGAAATTATTCGAGCGATTTTGACAAGACTTTCATTGGCAGATAGCCGATATCACAAGGAGTAGCTTCTACTTTTATTTTAGGAAAGTGGTTCAAGGTCGGCGATAAAAAAATAGCTATAGATGTCAAATGTGAATTACATAAAAAAATTAACAATTCCATCAGACATAGTATTAAAAGATTAAATCTAAAATTGAATTTGTTAGAAGTGCGGTATCTCGCGTTCCGCAAACGACAATAAAGAAGAAATAAAAAAATAATAAACAGCGTTTCATTTGTACTAAGTGAAATGTTCCACTAAGAGTTCCCTGACCCTCTTACTAAAGCTACGCTTATGACACCCTGGAGGATGCTTCCATACACGTAGTCTTCATAGCGTGTATAAATGTATTACCTAGACTAAAGTTTTTTTGTATTTTTACCTAGATAACACTATTTATATATTTTTTGTGAAATATGTTTGCACGCATTAAAATTTATAATTTGTCTAATACCAAAACTGGACACTGACTGAAAAAAGCTAAAAAAACTTAAGGTAGGCTCTACTTAAATAACTGGGTACTGCAAAAAATAATGTCCCTATGTTGTTGTTATTAGATTATATATTAGATTATAATACATAAATATAGTATAATTATAGTTCTTATAATACTTCTATGCTTATAATAGATTCGTGTAGCACTTGACGGTAGTAAGTCAGTAGTAAGATTGTTGCTCGTGATCTCAGTCAATTGCCACTAAGAATGGTCAATTGTGACTAAGGTGGTAGCTAAACCGACTCTTAGATAAGAAACGGTAAGGGCGCTTAATAAAAATTTTAATAATAAACAGATTTGTTTTTTTATGTTACAAGTTGGCAAACAAGCATACGGCCCACCTGATTGTAAGTGGTTGTCGTAACCTATGAGCGCTTGCAGCACCATTAGTAGGTGCCACTCACGCGTCACTAGCCAACAGTACCCTTCAAACCGGAACACAGTAATGCCTAAGCACTACTATTTGGCGGCAGAATATTTGACACTGCGGTGGTACCTATCTAGCCGGCCTCTTGCAACAAGAGACCTACCACCAGTGTGACTAATTACACTAGTGGAATAATCTCTGCTATGACACAGGTTATCCCAACAGAATGTGAACATTTCTAGTCAGTGAAAGAATTGGAATAGATATGGAAGAGTATAATATATCACTAAAAGTTAATAATATTTTACAAGATTACTAAGCTAAGCTTTTTAATTTACTAGTATATAACATTTTTAATAACTGAATACTGCGAGACGATCATAGCCGAGTGCACCCGCTGATCAATAAACGATCGGTGAGTTAAGCAACTTTAGGCGCGGTCAGTCACTAGATGGGTGATCGCATAGTGGTATTTCAACTGAGCATCTCCGTGCTTCGGAGGGCACGTAAAAGTCGGTCCCGGCTGTTGACAATTAGACAACAGTCGATAAGTCAAGTCAGAGGCCTACGGGCGACCTGAACAACTCTGACACTAGGTTGACCACTAACCAATCGATAAGAAGAAGATAAGAAGAATAACTGAATAAAGAAATATGATATGTTTGGTATGGTCAGTTTTATGTCACGAAATTTTAAATATAAATTTTGCGTAGGTACGCCACAGTGGTCATCGTCATCGTTACTAAAAAAACCTTTATTAAAAGAGTAAAGATAAAAATTTACGCCTTCATTGTATCATTTAGATTTTAGTGCAGAACCCTAACAATTGGCCCAGACTTATGCTTGACCTTTTTGTGTTTTTTTATATTTATTTTCACAGAATATAATCCTCACTGAAAAATAACACAGGCTTAATATGAAATTTTATTTTATTTCACAAGTCGTTTGTTTTTATAAGCTTTTATTGAAATATCACGAATCTCTGTATGAATTAAACATCAGGAGACTTATGTGGAAAAATTAAAACATTAAAAGCAATTTAAAATATACAAAATGTTTACAATGGAAATGTAACAGATTTAAAGATTATGCATTACTATTCAACATTGTTATATGAAAATTTCAATATGATGTTAAAATGAAAGTTCAGAGGAGGTAGAATTGCATTTCCACCACACGTTAAACAGAACGCAGCAGTACTAATTCTGAAGTTAATCATGACAATACTGGAACACGCACACACACATACATATTACACACAATTTCAATTTGCATTTACAGACATAAATGGTTAAAAAGGAACACCCCAGAATTCAGAAATAAATATAAATGAATTTCATTGTTTATTATTATATTATAATGATTAAATATTTGATGACCGTTGTGACGCGTTGGTAGTAAACCATTTTTTGTTTCCCTTAGAAATGCTTTTACGCACACCACTGCACATAGTGTACTCGTCAAGTCACTAGACAGTGGTAGTGTGGGACTCAGGCGTCTGTTAGTCAAGCGGCAGTAACAGTAGTCAAAAAATATCTTTTTTTTAAAAAGTACCCACTAAAACACAGCGGAACCGTCAACACCATTGTAGGACGTCATGGGGTCGCTTGCACAAACAATCATGACGCCCCGGCGTTAGTAGTGAACCTGTCCTAAACGTCAAGGTTTCAATTCTCGCCCAGGGCAATTTCTAGTATTGACCATATTATAAACATAATAATATATGCTGATCTGGATTGCTGTGCTGGTGTTTGCGTATACTGTGACCATACCACACCATAGATGAAACATTACTATAAAGCTAATACAGCCTATTAAGTGTTTTACATTCATTTATTTTTAAATTAGTACAATTATAATTTCAGTACGTTAGACGATAGCGTTTAATGTTTTATATATAATAGTTATTGCATTAATTAAAAACTTTTACATAGAATACTTTGCTACGTAAAGTTTTCACAAAAAGAGAAGTTAAATTGTTGTAGATACAAAAACATTACTTTAGGTGCAGTTCAGCGAACAAAGTTCTTAAATTACACAAATATAATTTAGTAGGAAACATTTATTTAAAAAATGCAAACAGCAAAAATACGAAAGTATCGTAATATTTTGTCATTCAAACCGTCTAATTGTTGTTTAAGATAAATGTATGTTGTTTAGTACTCGGTACCTACTTATTCTGAAGAAAAATTACAATGATTATGAAAGTCACCGGCCAAGTGCGTTTCGGACTCGCACAAAGTCTTTTATTTTTAAATTTTAAATTTTGTTATTTAATTTTATTGTTGTAGCGGCATCGTAGCGGAAAATATCTGCTGACAGACGGGCGGACACCGGAGGCTTACTAATAGGGTGCCGTTGCCGAGTGTTGTATGAGAAAAAATATTTCTAAGAAAAAGATATCATTACCTCGAGTCCAAAAAGTCAATATTTATTGTAAATTTTTAATTAAAGTTTATTTATTAAAAAAGCCAACCACCTTATTATTACTAGTCATTATTATTGAACATAAATATCTCCATCAATACTAATATAAATATCTACATCAACTGGAATACCGTAGAATGTGTAATTCTATGTAAAGCACTATAAAATCCTCCATTAATTATGCGTTTTAACTGTAAGTAAAGAAAAACGCCGTTAATCACCTACAAGAAAAAGTTTTCCTATCTTGTTAAGGAAAAGTATTAGCTTCTAATACTAATACCAATGCTTCATTGCGGGTTGGACGATACACATTTTTTCCAAGACAACCATGTTTTTCACCATGATTTCCTTCCGCGATCCTCAAGGTTAATTCGAAACGCAAATTAAAATCAGAAACTCTTAACAATTTGAATCTAGAATATATTAATTCGTCTTAGACTAAAATTATAATAGTAAAATCTTGTTGTAGTTGCTCATTCCAGCACGCATAGGCCGGGTCGATGGAATGGACTAAAATGGCTTCCCCATTTCAGTGCATTCTCTCTAAGGAAGGGAAGAATGATCCTCTCAGTGAAAATAGACGTAAAGGAACAATGTCAGTACTATTGCGTCTCGTTCGATGAGTGTGAGCGCAGGAGGTCCAATCTCCCATCCTTTCTGTTCCCTTTCTTTTTTCCCTTCTAAGTAAGCAGTGACCGCAACCTATGAACGTATGCGACGTTCATAGGTTGCGGTCACTGCTTACTGATGGTAAGCCACTGACCATATGCTGGTTTGCAAACCGTCATGACATAAAAGAAGAATTAAAATATGAATAAAAAAATTACAAAATTTAAAATTCTATTTGAGTATCCCGAAGTCTTGATCTTATAATATCCGCTAGGGCTTCGTGCAACATGTTTCTGAAAACATCGCTTTGAGCAGGTTCACTTTAAAGTCTATTTACACATTTTAAAATCTTTCAGACACGACTTTATCATTTATACAAATATGTCGTTCAAGAAAGTTGTTTAAATATATATATATATATTTGTTTTGCTTGAATAATGCTCTTAAAAAATCATATTAAATATACTGAAGTAATAGTGCTCTCTTTTTTTTCAAGTGTAATTTAAAAAAAATTAAAAGTCTATCGAATAAATTTATTAATTGATTATTGTATATAAAAAATATAAAACCTTTTTATTTCGCTGTTATCTTGTTTTTTTTTTAATCAAAGGAGCAAAGCAGCGACAGTAATTGACAAACGATGTCAAATAAATGATAACATCAAATTGATGGTATTGCATTTTCAGGAATTCCGAATGTGAATCAGTTATTGACCTCGGGCTATATTCAATAATTATATATGTACATAGATATACGAGATATTCATGTATATAGACGTTAATAGATAATACAATTATTATCACAATTTATCAAGGTTATATAAAAATAACCTATTTCCGTGGAAAACGGCGATGCATCAAAATATATTTTGAGTTATATTCTTACCTATGCCCGTGGCTTCTCCCGCGTTTACTGTTACTGTGTCTAACCTTCCTTGATAAAAGAACTATTAAACACAAAAAGATTTTTATGATTTAAGGCAGTACCTAGTTCCCGAGATAAGCACGTTCGACCAAACAAACAATCAAACAAACAAGCTCTTCAGCTATATAATTTTGGTAGTGTATAGATATAATAATATGTGAATTTCATAATAACTACTAAAGGCAACGGCTTCTGACGCTTGACTTTTCAAAATATTTAGTTAAATAAACCATATTACCCATATAGTAACTTAAATATTCTTTATTTCGAAAGACTAAGACGGATTTGCACAGTGATTATTTACTTAATAAATAAGTAATAAGGAATATTTGATATATTCCCACAAATTACGAGAAACTTCAATTAAATTTAAATCGCAAATTCAATTAATTTATTTAGCTACTACAAATGCTTAGTATAATCAATGTTGTTGCTAGTTTATATTCTAGTCTTTGTATCTACGAAAACTAATGTACTTTATGGCATAAGACACTAAAAAAGTCAAAATGTGTACTTCTTTCTAAAGTACTAGTTTCTTTCTTTTAATTATTATTACTTATAATTTTTATAAATTTCTTTCCATAAATTCCAGTAACACGCGTCGCATAATAAACATTGCCTACCTTGAGATAACCATTTTGTGTTTGCCTATAAAATCGTTTTGACTTTTCGCATTACTCAAGTTTTAAAAGATGAGACGGGATGGAAAATATTGGCGACTGAATGTCGCGTCGTCCAGGCGCCGAGTGACGTCACAGCGAAAACTGTAGGTTAGTGGGACGGGAAAATAGATAATCGCTGAATTCAAGGTTGTATCAAACAAATAACTTCAAGGCTTACCTTCACGCTAATGGACGTGCAAACATACTCGTGACGTCTTTATAATTTGATTGGGAGTGACTAATCAGATCAATTACTATTTTCATTGGGTTACAAAAAAGATAAGATGTATATCTTGTATTAATAAAAACACTGGAATTGCATTTAAATTCAGCAAAGAAAGCAATTTAATTACTTGATTATGATTTAAAAAATTGCTTTGACCCACAGCAACAGACGCGTGATTGTCAATCTTTTACGTGACTTAGAAGTTAGCTAAGCCATTGCTTAGACTATGGAATAGATTACAGAACATTTTGTTATGAGTTCAAAACTAGAAAATTATTATATTACGACTGCTTACTTTTGGGATGAAAGGTGCTTAATTCACGGCTAATTCAAGCCGTAGCATCCTGTTCTTGACATCGTACAAACTTCCAGGTCGATTGATTAAGTGGTCACGATGTAATAGAGTTGCTAACAACCAACCGTCTATCCAATTTTATATAATTAAATGTAAGATTACAGAATAATTAATTATTATAGTTTGGATATCAAAATTTTGTTGAAGACCAAAACAGATATTTTAAAGATTAATACAAAGATCCTCCCGAGCGGGAATGGAACCCGCAACCGTCGAGATTAAAGGCATACTCGCTACCATCACGCCACAGTGATGTCATCATCAATAAATTACTTATTAGTGGTGATAAACTTCTTCTTCTTATCGAGTGGTTAGTTGCCAACCTAATGTCAAAGTTGTTCAGGTCGCACGTATAGGCCTCTGACTTGACTTATCGACTATCATCGGATTGATAACAGCCGGGACCGACTTTTTACGTGCCCTCCGAAGCACGGAGACGCTCAGTTGAAATAACACTATGCGATCACCCGTCTAGTGTCTGACCGCGCCTAAAGTTGCTTTACCCACCGATCGTTTACCGATCAGTAAGCGTACCCGGCTATGAGCGTCTCAAGCTGATAAACTGACAGTTATCATATACAAGTAGGTAGTTTACCATCGATAATAAACAAAAATTTTAATACGTCTATCGTGTCAAAACTTGTTAAAAAAAATTTATAGACAAATCTGCATAATTACCTACGTATAGTAATATAGATAGAAAAAATCAATAAAATAGTTTTCAGTATGCACATAAATAAATTATATTGGTCATTAAAGCATAAGCAAGTCAATTGTACACTGCGCCAAACGCTATTCGCAATAAAATCTTGAAACGGGGTCGCTCATCCCTCAGGGTGCGTCGGCGACGGCGGGGCGCGTCGTGGTGGCGCCTTATTTGAAATCAATGTTACCGAGATAATAAGGTCTTAAATTGTCTTTCGAATTTTACAAATCTCATCTTTCGATAACTTCTGTATGACGCTATCAGTGGAAACACTAGAAGTAGAGCATTAGCACTAAAGGTTTTTTTTTTTTGTTTCAAATGTTCTTACACCATGTTTTATTGAAGCCAAGCCCACTGGTAAAGGCCACTGTCGAAATGAAGGCGCCCAAATCGAAGATCGAGTCTTCGAATCGAGTCGGGATTGCGATTCATTCAGATGTTTCTAGTTAGCATTCTAGCCAGTATTCAAAGTGGATGTTATTTGTAAACTAAATTGGGTTTTTTAGATTGTGAATATATTATAATTACTTTTTTTGATTAGTGTCATTAATTATAGCAACGATTTTTCATAAAAGTTAATAATAAGTGGTCTTTAGTCTTCTATGTATTTTAAGTACACACAAAACACCCAGGCTTTTTTTTATTATTATTTTATTTATAAAAACTAATGATGGCTCAACTATTGTAGTCCTATTAAAAAAAATTAGCAAAATGAAATTTTAAAATAGACTTGTTCGAATTCACTACATACACAGTTGTAAGAAACGGATTCTTTTGAATCTGTTCTGGGGATGTAGTGGTACTTGACGCGATGAGTGAGCACCTCTTACGTAAGAAGCTTACTGGTTATGTAGGGTACGGAAATACTTTGGCTTTGGGAAATATTCAGGAAACGTGTTAATAACGCAGGTGAACATTTTCTTGACTTTATTTATCTCACTTGTAAAATTCAGTGGCTCTGCGTGTACAACACTTGCACTTGGACATTATATTATTCTATTATTTACAATAAGATTTCAATTTAAACTAATATAATTTGATATGTATATATACTTGAAATTATGTAATTTAATAGTAATTCTCATAAATTTTGACAATTTGCACGCCTCCCTGTGGCAAATATGAGCGACTTAAACAAAATATTGTTAACAAACCAACTATTGTAACCACATTTTAGCAAATAAAGTATCATTCATTCATTCATTCATTCATTCATTCATTCATTCATTCATTCATTCATTCATTCATTCATTCATCATTCATTCAAAAAAACATTTTAGTTTTTTTAATATTATTATAACTTCTGTGTATATAAATTGATTTGCAGTATACAATCATAACTATGTGAGATATAAATATCATACGCCTTTTTTTTATTTATTATTAAGAGGGCTTATTTTTATGGATATGTCACCCCCTCCACCGAAGTCATTTTTCTATAATTAAATGCTGCGCTTAATACCTAGAAAAAAAATACTACCTAAATTATACAGCAACTAAGATTCTGGTACTTGAAGCAAAATCAAAGGCATAGCTTAGCTTTAATTTTACCTATATCCATCCTGGTTTTGTTTTGCACATTCCAACATTATGTGAAAAACATGTTCCACTTATTACTCCGCTACACACACTTTACCATTAGGTTTCCAAGGCTTTTGAGAGTAACGTGTTCGGAAGCCTAAACGATCATTATGGCCTTAGTAGCGAGCCTGCCTTAAGTCTCGACGGTCGCGGATTCGATTCCCGCTTGGGGTGGATATTTGTATTCTTATAAATATCTGTCTCTGTCTGGGTGTTTATTCTTGTGGGTCTTCTCATCGTGCCTCGGAGAACACGTTAAGCTGTCTGTCTCGGTTATTATCATAATATCTTATAATAATCGTTAACTCTTGATAGGTAATTTTCTCTTACCCAATGAGATACTGGTTCGCCCTTAGGGTTGCGGAGGTCAGTAGGCAATAGCTCTGTGTAAAAACTAGTAACCTGTCATATTTGAATAAGAGTGATAAGCAGAGCCTAGGCAAAAATATAATTCAATATAATTAATATTCGACAACACCGTATTTCTAGTTTCTGGTAGCCGAGTTTCCAAGCATTCAAATAACTTGTACGGAACGAGGCAAAGGTTGTAGTTAAACTAATCTTATTAGATAAGTTTTACCCCTATACAGGTACGTTAA
Source organism: Hestina assimilis (assembly GCA_023373885.1). Classification (NCBI taxonomy): domain Eukaryota; kingdom Metazoa; phylum Arthropoda; class Insecta; order Lepidoptera; family Nymphalidae; genus Hestina; species Hestina assimilis. Next base: position 6,142,775 of record CM041747.1, on the reverse strand, counting down.
ATTGTGATATAAAGTTTGCGGCTCTAAGAACCGCTACGACTGAAAGCTTATTTTTACTTTAAATTTAACATGTAGTTTGCAATGTTTAATATTTTTCTTTTTCTCTTTAAATAACTTATTTTAATTTTAAGTATGTTTTTAAGTGCTAATTATTCTTCGCAGTACCAGATATTCTACCGAAAATCAGTAGTGTGTTTTGCATTACTGTTCAGTTTAAAAAATACTCTAGCTAGACAAATTACTCCGCGAAAGAGATTTACGAATCATTCTTATGGTAACGCGTGAGTGACACCAAGAAATGAACTTGTTGCAAGAAGTGTTGCAACCACTCATAGGCTAAGAAAATTGTTTACGATAAGGTGCGCAGTATGCTTGCTTGCTAACTTAGTGACATTTAAAAACTTGTACAAGTAGTTAAGACCCGGCGTCGGGATGTGACGACCCCATCGCCCGCTGTTGGGATAACCTCTGTCACAGCAGAGATTATTCCACCAGTGCAATCAGTCACACTGGTGGTAGGTCTTTTGTTGCAAGAGGCCGGCTAGGTAGGTACCACCGCAGTGTCAAATATTCTGCCGCCAAATAGTAGTGCTTAGGCATTACTGTGTTTCAGTTTTAAGGGCACTGTACACTAGTGAAATTACTGGGTAGAGAAGATTTAAGAACTAATATCTCGAGGGTGGCAACCCGTGAGTGGCACCTACTAATGGTGCTGCAAGCGCTCATAGGCTACGGCAACCACTTACCGTCTGGTGGGCCGTATGCGTGTTTGCCAACTTGTAACATAAAAAAAAAGAAGACGGCTTGACCGTATTATTACACTGAATGTCGTCACGAAGAAGGAACGTATACTCCTCGTATATGAAGGAAGAATTGTCGTTGAAGGGTTTTCCAAGCCTTTGGTCTAACCTCCACTTTGGGTCTTCCATACGTATCTGACCTTATGTTGTAAACGGTCACCATTAATTTTTTTGCGATTTACACAGTAGATTTGTGCGATTTTATTTTCAAAGTCCGCAGCGGACATTTATATGGCATTTAACTTTGGCGTGAAAATTCATAAAAAAAATTTTACGGTCAGTAGATTTTGGTTTTTGATCATAGCTTAAAGCAAAAAACTCGTTAATTTAATCCAAAACTAATCCAGAACTGGGACTAACTACGCGATAATCTTTAAACTAATTATTTCCTCCCGACAAACAGAGTCTTCGTCAGAGTACTGTTACTTGCACTATCCTTTGAGCTATACGCTATCTTAATTAGACGTAGAGTTCGTCTACAATCGGATATCATAATAGATAGATAGATATTATAAAATAAGAAAGATTGATGACCTTACACTTGACAAAAAGTCCTTTAAAGGTCACATATATTTTGAGTTGAAATATTGTTATGATCATTAAATAAGACCAATTTTGGCCTTACCAAGATGAAAATGTCCTACTTTATCACGTATTTCCTTAAACTTTCTTACTTACCTTACTTTCAAACTTATGGATATAATAAAAAACTTTAGCTTTGCCCGAATCAAAGTCACTAGTATAACACTGAGTGACTAAACTACTAAAGACGTTAATAGCAAAAATACATTTGGCATTGAATGATGGCGCCACAATTATGCATAATAACCACCTAATTCCACTATGGACATAAACACTATATTCGTAATATACTTTAATGAATTCACTAATACGAAAGGCAAACATACGGCTGTTGTAATAGCGATAATATGCGATAGGGTCTACTTTATGGGAGTAATAACATTAAATTATGATTTGATAACCTGAAGTCATGAAAGCCAGGCCATTAAAGTGGCCATTATGCGACCCATAGGCGCATCTATATAAAAAGAGTTGCCTGCCATAAGCGGTAAAGTTTTAACTAGCGTCAAGATGACATAAAAATCGACATTATTTAACGCCTTATGTCAGCCATTTACGCTTTTAGAACGAAGTTCCTTATCGCGCGTTGCGAAAGGAGGCTAGACGAAAAAAATTAAGATCAAAAGTTGTAACGACACTTTTTGCTACAGTTGTACAGTACAGTTGCTTGCTCGTGTTTCTCTGTCTGTCTCTGTCTCTCTCTCTCTCTCTCATAGAAAGCAAGCCAGTTATTTTCGTTTCGTCTTTCTATTTCGCATTGAACAGTGTGGTATCGCGACGATTATTAAAATAAAAAAACATATTAGTTTTTGATAATTAAATAAATTAATTTATTTAATTAAATTTTATTAATTTATTTATTTCATTAATTTTAATAATTAAATTATTTAATTAATTTTATTAATACAATTATATTACAATTCCTTCACAAATTAATCGAAAGGAACTTCGTTCCATCCGGGTGTCCCTCATAATATATTAAACTTAGAAAACCATTTTTAATAAACAAAATTATAGAAAATTGATAAAACTAAAGCTCAATTATTCTAACCAAATCATGATAATATAGTATTAAGATCACGTTTGAGGAGCCTTATTGTATCTAGTGTTAGTTTAGTGGACGATATAAGCTATAAATGACCGCATCATCGTGTCATCTCCAACATGCGGTCATGATAAACGATACGTGCCATAATTATGGCAGCATATATCACTATACATGGACTCGCAGTTCCGCTTGCTTGCTCTCCATTAGGAGGTATTTCTGTTACTTCATTAATGTTTTATGAAAATAACAAACGGAAATTATATATTTTTTATGGAAGTCGATCTTTTTTTCTAAAAAATATTTCATGTTATTCTTTTAAGTTACGAATAATAGGCAAACTGTAATAAACGAGGTTCTGCCAGCGGCTTCATACGCGTCAATAACTTTGAAACTTCATTTCACCTCTTCAGTTGAGCAGTCAGAAAATGTTAAAACACGTCTTAATTGTTCGCCAAAAAACAGAGTTTCATGCTTCTACAAAATCTTAAAAGTGGGTTAAGAATGAGTTCTTCTTGAAATCAAAAATCTATACTATAAATTTATTCGATAAACAAATTAGGATTGGTTAATAACGTGTATTTTTTCTTGTAACAAACAAAATAAGGGACTTCCCATTTAATGCTTACATCACAAAATAAATCCATTATTAATTTTGAATGTAATGATCGCTATCGCATTAGTGATGATGAATTAATCAAAACAATGAGATAGATATGATTAATATCTATTCAAATTAAATATTATAAACATGAAAGGAAAGATTAGCAAACTACAATAAAAAAAATTATACTAACTTTAATAATATATCGTATAAATTCTCTCTAAATTTCATACCAAATAGGAATACATAACTATGTATGTATATATAGATATAGATTGAGGTCAAACGTAAGCCTATTTTGCATTAAAAAAAAATACAATTTAGTCCAGTCATTTCGTGAGAAGTTGATTTTTTGATATATTGTGTGGGGGCTTATCTTAACTTCAAATTGTCGACCACGATTTCTGATGCATTCTGTATGCATTTCTTCTGTGCATTCTCCGCCATCTCAATTAAAAGGGTAAATTTTGTTTTAAATTAATGGCAACAAAGAGACATCATGAATTTGAAAAGATTCCGTTTTTGACTTAGATTTTTTTTTTCGTGTTCCATATTAAATCCCAGAACCTTGAGCATACATGTTAAAGGCTCGTATTTCTAACACTTACATATATTTGAAATACAAAATAGTTAAACGGCAAACAAGCGAACGGCCACAGTTCACATAAAGTTATCACACTTATTTTCAAGTGAATCATTAGAAGTTTTAATTACTACGTTCAAACTTTTGACGATTATAATCCTATTATCACCCTTCTAATGAGAGTTTAAAAACAATTTATTTCTAAGGGACTGCTACCCGTACTATGAAACCGTAACCGCCTCTGCTTAACTAATAATAGCCTATTTCACGTATATATGTATGCAAATATTTTCATATTTTTATGTAAACTCTCAAAACCATCCCTTTATAACATATTACTATATTAATAGTCGACTATTAAAAGCACTAAAGCGAATGAACGGAAATTACGTTCTGGCGAACATTAGCTATGCAAATTACGCCTTTAAAGACAATAGAGCTACAAATAATTATCACCTTATGTAATTTAATCGTATTATGGTTTTGACATTAACTCATTATTATTAAGCCTTACGTTTGATTAGAAACGGGGGTCCAAACTTCTTCTCCATGCCATGCTTATCTTAGCATAAAAGGGCCGGCTCGACCGGAGAAGTACTACACAGAAAATCGGCGTAAAGTAACAGTATCAGTAGGTACTGTTGCGTTTCGTGCGATGAGTGGGAGCGCCGGAGGCCCAATCTCCCACCCCCCACTGTTTCCTTCCTTTTTTCCCTTCTCATCCCATCCTCCCTCCCGTTTCTTGGGTCAACAACGCACTTGTAATACTTCAAGTATTGCAAGTTTTCATAGGTTGCAGTGACTGCCTACCATCAAGCGGACTGTATTCTTGATTGCCAACCAACATGATAAAAAAAAAACACGTAGCTGGCTGTTTTTTTTTTTTGATAATTGTAAATATGTTAAGTCATATAGCCTATATGTGAAACAAGTAAGCAAGAAGTTTTTGTATTCAAAATAAATAAACAGTACCATTTTTATAAAGGATTTATCCATCATTCCAAGTAAACAAATCCCTTAAACGAACTTGTGTTTAAGTAAATGAACACAGCTACCCAGATTAGATTTACGTAAATTAACATAGAACCCTGCTTGACTGGATCCCACAAAGCCTTGTTTGCAGCAGATGGCTGCAACAAATGTTAGCTTCATCATTATTATTTCCACGTCAATACTAAAGACCAAAAATTGGCTATCATAATACAAACGAATTAAATTAATAAACAGACTGGAAAATTTAGTTAAAGCTGTCGATATTTTTGTCTACAGATACATTTTTACAAACTTATTTAATCTATTCGTTAAATATATCAGTTTTCAAGTCACGGGCGTAGCCAGGATTTCGCCTAGGGAGGGCGAAATCTTAATTTAGGAGTATAGAGGGGGCAAAATGACTATTTTCTCTAATAGTTAATGGTTAGATAGTTCTCAATGTATTTTATTCTTCCACATCTGAATATTTAACACAGTCCAGGGTTGGGCAGCTGCACCCCCTTGCTCCTACCACCTATTCCAATGCATCCATCTCCGATGACGTCCTTAGCCGTGGTTCGGCTTCGCAGGAGGCACTCTAAGGACGGAATCAAATTTGAACCCCGTGAGGGCTGCCCTTTATCACAGCTGAGTCTCTGTACTCAGACCACCAGCCCCAGGTGACGCTGTCAAGGCCAGTAGAGCCAACAGCAATACACATTTCGAAAAAAAAATCCCATGCATTTAGTGGCAAAAACATAGAAGAGTAGTTTAGGCCTACGGCATTTGTACTCGCCATTCCTAACTCAACGTTAAAGATTGCTTGGCTTCAATATTCTATGTGTGACTTTCTCCATCAAGCCGTCTCATTCATGAAGGAAGCCATATCTACTTAACATATTTTAAGCATACAGTATTATTGTTATCATGTAGATGTTAACGTGATTATTACTGCTACGATAATATGCACTTCACGAATATCAATTAGTAAGAAAAAGTAATATTAAATGTATAAAATGATTTTACATGTTGATAATTTTCGGCGGATCATCGCTAGCTTGTTATAACACTTAACATAATTAATGACAAAATTATTTTGAACTGGATAGATAGAACATTGTATATATTCTAATAAAGTCCGCGGCTTCACTCCTTAAAATTAAAATACAACTGGATAAGTCCCATAGTTCGTTTTTCAATGTCTTAATCCTGCCTGGATTATATGATAAACAGACGGAGCTACTTTTGCATTTATAACATTAGAAGCGATTAGTAGGGAGAAATGATAATTAAATTTTAAATACATTACTTAAATATATACAACTAGCTTCTACTAGCGGCTTCACCCCCACGAATAACGATTTTAATCCAGCACTTTTAATGCAATATAGAAATAATTGGTTCCGCTTACAAACGTCATTGCGTCCCAACGTTTAGTCTATGTCGGTATCAAATCAAAATCGGTTCAGTGGTTTAGGCTTGAAACCGCGACCGACAGATAGACACACAGACAAAGCGACTTTCGCAATTATAATAGTGAGTACATAAACAATACAATGGTCAAATATACACGGGACATTTTGCAGTAATCTACAAAGCATTGTTCAATCTCTCACTCTAAGCCTTGGAACAATCAGGAAATGGAATGTATAATTGGAGTAAGCCCTCACATACAATGTAGAGCACTGACGCTGCTCGAAGCTGGATCTTAAGGACTAATGCATTATATGTACTATTTGACCTCATCCGTAATTATTAATTATCCGTAATTAATTTATACCTTATTTGTACAGTAAATACTAAATGAGTCTCTGTTACTTGAAACAAATGATTTTTTTTTTATTTATTAATTTTTTTTATACATCATTTCGATATGTATTGTTATAATAATTTTCCAAGGATAATTTCTATTTTCTTCCAAGTTAAAAACCTAGACCTTCTAATTTAAAAACCTTCTTGCTGGCAAGCAATCATACGAACCTCCTGATGGTAAGCGGTTGTCATAGCCCCAACGCTTGCAAGTTGCAACACTATTCATTTGTATTCCGACACGGAAAATCCCCTAGACCGAAGCAGATATTTATAACAAAGATCTACTCCGAGCGGTAATCAGAAAGCTGGCCTGCTACCAGCACGTCACAATAGTCGACAAGTAATCGTCAGTGGATATCATTCATATAGGTAATTATGAACCATATTTAATTAAAGACAAATAAAATTATAACTAATATATAAAATTACATATTCCAGTCGGGTAAGCGTGTAAGACGCTAAAGTGGTGATTTCTCGTATTGGGTTAAATTGTTTTGCAAACTATTTCAGCATATTGTACGAAGTTTGTCCTGAATTAATGTGCTTGGTCCACTGCTCGGCGCTAGTACAATAACTGTATCCAAAATAGTGACAGATACAAACAGACTTTGTGACGAGTCTGACGTTGAATAAATGTCTATACAAAAGCCGTTAATCTAATTCTCTCAAAACGCAAATTGTTAAATTAAACAAATTCGAATCCAAATATTTTTTTTTAACGTAAAAAACATTATACTTATTTGTTGCCAGTCAGATTCTACCACCGGCTCCAAATTTAAAGCTCTACCCGAGAAGAGCCGCCGAAACAAACTCATGGGGTTATCTTTTTATGTATTTTTTTAATGTCAAAGTAATTTACATATTATGTTCTCTGAAAAGCCTGGAGTGACGGTCTCATTCCCAAGGTTTAGTGTCCCCAAGGTACTCACTAATTTTATAATAGTAATTTTGTAATAATATTCCACAGAAACGTTCCTAGACCTTTTTTTAAATTTATTAATAGTTAGCTATTTAATTTTGTTTTGCTATAAATAATTTCAAAGACCGCTATGGTCTTTACAAATAGTCGTAAAAATCAACGCAATCTACTACACCTGATATGAAGTTTTATCATCACTTTTAACATTATACTGAACAAAACAGCAATCGCTATTTTAACGATACACTTTTAGTGATTTTAATATGCATACAGTCATGTTATATTTCACTTAATGTTTTCTCAATCAATCAAAATATATATTCAGTTAAGCCTCCGTCATCGTGAATAATTGGACTTTATTAAAAAAGTGCGTGTCGGACTCGAAGGGTTCCGAACCACCGTAAGATAAAAATATCGAGTTTCTTGTATCGAAACCCTCTTTAATTATTAAATTACCTTTGTTTTGTAACCTATTTGCAATTATAGCGGCCACCGATATTGAACAATCTATCAAAATTCCTACCATTTATCTATTACAGTTCATGAAAACCTTTAAAAATATCAAGTTTCTAGTCTCCCATTATTCTTAAAATTTCTTAAACGAAAAGCAAAATATTGTGTAACACACACAGACAGATAAAGACGACAAACGAATTGATAACCACCTCCTTTTTGAACTCATCTAAAAATGCACTATTTGTTTTTCACGGTTAAGTGACGTACTGAAATTGTCATGGCGTAAATGCATCCCAAACTATGTTGAGAGTTTGATAAAAACAACAAGATCAGTTTTTTACTCTGAAATTTGTTTTCCAATTTTACTTTTTGAATGAAATGAACTTTATTTTAGTTCCATTTCCATTTAAAAAGGAATAGATTAACGAGTTATTTTTAGAAATCAAAGTGTAAACCTTTGCAAGATAAATCACTGTAACAATTTTTTTTATAAAGTACCGCTTTTTAATCCTTTTGATTAAGGTAGGGACTAATACAAATAGAATAGTAAAATGAAACATTAGCTTTGTACTTTTATGCTTGCAGAATGATGCCTAGAAGTCGAGAGAAGATTGAAAAAAGGGAGAGAGTGATGGAAACTTGGGGGCTACAGTTATAGAGCTTCCATTTCTCCGAGAAAAAGCAGAAGAATTAATACTGCCATTTCACGTTGATAAAATTCAAATAAATTGATAAAAAAAAATTCAATGAAAGATAACACTTTTCCAATCAACCGACCCCTTCTAGCTAAAATGCTACTTATTACCAAGCACTTTTCTTCGTTTTCGTAAAAACGTACAATGAAAAAAACCAATTTAATTAAAAAGCTATGTTCACCGTTGATAATTAGTTTATTAGGATTTATTTTAAAATATAACGAAATATATGTCATATGGAATTTTTAATTAAGTTTTTGATTATGATAATTAAATTCTAAATATCTTTACTTTATAGTAAATTCGTTTAAATCTATATGTCAACATTGATTATTTCAATTGAAATCATGTCGAATTTGAATTTTGTTAATGAGAGCACATACTGCCTCTAAATCAACGCCTTATTCATGGTTGAACTGTTCTCTCGATAAGCATATCGACACTGTGCAGGCAGTGTAGCATTCAATCGATACTAATTATATAGTTTCTATGACATTCATGATTCCAGCTGCCAAACTATCGAAATGAATTGCTTTTGTAATAAAGTGCAGCTCTATTTGTACTCGTAGTGATATTTATTACCCACAACCAAACGAAGTTTGCTAAAGCGTAATCGTATATAGCTATATAATTGGACTTTATTAAAAGATAAGAACTTTTAACCGCTACAAGCATAATACCTACTCGTATGCTATAAATAATATAATGCGGTTTGATTTTGATATTTTTAAGTCAGTATTTGTTGGTATATTTTTTAGCTTCTAATGTCATAACAATTGTAACACCCCCATCCTTCTAGCTATATGATTTAAAATCTTAAATAATTGTGGTAGTATAACATCAAACTTTCCAAGAAAATTATTTTTATATTAGATACTTTCAGAAATTTTCTACATAAAGAAGTTTTGCCCGTAACTTTGCTTTATCATATTATTTTTAATAGATGAAATTACCAACTTATTTTTTCGGTCAAATCGTTAATATTTAAAGTCCTTAAGATTTTCCCTCATCAATCTATGGAACCCGTCAATTTACACCACGAACTTAGCCGATAATTATTTATGTGAGAGAATAAGCTTGTATCCTTTTTCTAGCATATTTCACGCGGAGGAGTTAAGATCATGAATAAAGCTTGTGTGGAGGGTTGCAGGAAGTTAAAATGTATGTATTATAACAATGTCATGTTAATAATGAATAATATCAGAGATACGTTAAAATAAATTACATATGTAATTATCCCCTCGAGTCTGTTTCGCCGGCTCTTCTCGGATAGAGGTTTAAATTTGGAGCCGGTGGTAGAATCTGACTTTCAACTAATAAGTGTAATGCTTTTTACGTTGAATAAAAATATTTGAATTTGAATTAATTTATTTCGATTCGATTCTTAGATAAATTGCTCTACTTAGTATAGATCTTAAGCAATGGCCTGCTTTAGTTATATTAATTAACTTGTTTCGTGTAACCGCTTCGTAAATTTCCAGAAACATAGTCTTTAATTTCCGATTTGAGCCGATGAATAGCAGGAAACGAACGAAAACTAATATCGAAGTAAACATATGTCGCCAAATTATTTGTTATTGAATTCCTATAAGTTGGAAACCGTAAAGTTAAATAAGTAGAAACTTCAAATATCATTATTAATAAATGTTTAGTAAACATCGTCCAATTTAAACTTTATGAGAATCCTAAATACCCTGACGTACCATTATGTGAAGATATTTACAAAAAATTCTATTCAGCAGTCTGATTGAGTGACTCGTACATCTAAAAACTTCAATATTTTTTTAAACATCTACACAGTATGATGTCTACGCAAAACATTTACTATCGCATTTTGCATACCACAGTACGAGTAGGTGACAAACAGCAACCTGCCCGATTGTCCATCCGGTAGGCGGTAATAATCTATGGTTACTATGGTTGCAATACCAACGGCTCTACTGCATGAAATGAGGATAGTATATATAGAATATAACTAAAGTTAAAATAGATTCTTCTTCCTAGCGTTAATCCCGGTATTTATCCAAGGTCTGCTTATACTCTTATCCGGATTTGACAGGTTACAAGTTTTTAAACAGAGCGATTGCCATCTGAAGTTCGCAACCCTAAGGGCGAAACAGCAACTCATTGGATAAGAGCAAAGTATTCATTTCGCAATTAGGGCTTCTAAAGGGCGGTTTTAAGTAAGTATAATCACTGAACAACTAACATATTTTTAACTAAAATAATAGTTACGTACTAAACATATATTTAATATTAGGTACTAGTAAAGATAATATACTGATTATGTTTAATATACTTTATTGAGCTTCATAACAGCCATAAAAGTAATATGATAACGCGAACAGTTTTCTGAAGCGTTTAACGAAAATATCTCAGCTTGTGACGATCTCAACATTACACTTTATTTAAATCTCTAAAGCAATGTATTTTCTATAATATGAACCTATTTATGGACGGTCACCCATCCAATTACTGACCGCACCCAAAGTTGCTTAACCTAAAAATCGTTTGCCGACCACGTGACTATTTGCAACGTAGTACTAAGTATGGACATACCCCGAAAACAATATTTTTACAAAATCAAAAATGTATAAAATTTTGTATGAAAATTTCCATAGAAAAAGGAAAATGTATGGAAATTCACGGAGTCTGGTGCCGAATGTCATTGCAGCTGTTTCACATATATAGGGGTGTGGTGTCGGCGAAGGTGTCTCCGAGCGTATGCTTAGTTAGTGCCCGTCAGACGTCTCTACCCCGCGTATATGTGGACGGTTTACCAAGGCGGTGCGTTCGGGCGGCCATGCTGCTAGAATGCTAGTTAAGGTTTCCGATCTTCGTATATGGTTTTTATACATATTATTAATGGTGATTGGTGATGCATGGCAAAGAATATATATAAAGTATATATTAAATATATATACAATAATTAATAAATAATGACGGTATGGTGGTCCGTCTATGATTCAGTAATCATGATTTCTATGATTCAGCAAAGAGATCTAATATGAATAATATGATCTATACATGTTAAAGGCAAATTTATATCGTTGAAATATATTGAATATAATTTATTATTATAAATTAAATATTTAATGACGGTTTGTGGGTCCGTCAATTATGAATGTATATATGTTTGATACATATTAAGAAACGAAGTTTACTTTGTTTCTGTAATATTATGTGATATTGTAATTGTGAATATAATAGTGAAAGTAATGCTTCGGCGCAAATATTGTTTATGTTTCAGAATCTAATGGATTATTTGAAACCTAAGAAGAAGCGAATTCAATGAAGATTTAAAAGTATGCGTTGGGAAGAATTTATGCATTATAACTAATAAATAATTATATTTCAGCTGTATACGTGTATAATGTTTTGGCGAGTTGTAGTTGACCCGATACTTGAGTTTGAGGCTCTGATGTGGCCTGAGTCATGTCTATAGTGTCCTTAAGCGAGGCCCGAGGATTTTTAATCTTAGTTGACCCGATGCTTAAGTATGAGGCTCCGATATGATTTTGGTCATGTCTATAGTGTCCTCGAGTGAGGTCCTTCGACTTTGCTGATGTGATGATGACATGGGGTTGACTCTGTGGTGCGATTTATATCGATGCAGTAGTTTCCTCAGGCCCATTGCTGAAGCGGCCCCAGTGATACAGATTAGAATTGCTGCGGTGGTGCGACTTAGGTCGATGCCGTGATGTAGTTCGGTTTGTTGCTGAGGCGCTGGAATATTATACATCGTTTGTAGCAAAATGACTCGTCTTCTTATTAGAGACGCCCCCTTAGCTTAGTAATAGGGATTTTTATAATTGACATTGTAGCATGTCGTACTATTAGGGCAACTGGTTGCTTCTCACTTCGAGATAGCTAACTAGTATTAGACAGTGTGGCCTGCTTAACTCTTATCATGCGTGTTTATTACGTCCTAAATAATGAACTGGATTCGGATGTATGTTTGAGTATTGAGCCAAAGGGTACTTTGCGTGAGCAAGTGCTATGGTTTTTATGATATAAAGCTATAATATGAAAATAACATAAATCCAAGAATATTAGTTGTAAGACAATGCGATTACGAATACGATATAAAACAACGAATATTAATTATAAGACAATGCGATTATTTAAATAACAATTAGGTAGGGTTAGGTAGGACTTAGATTTAAGGAATTGCGGTTGTGATATTATAAAAAATTGAATATTATCAATACTATATGACCCATATATAGTGATAAAAGAAATATACGTTATAAATATAATTATTAATGAATTTGCCTACACTACGGTGAGGTTATTATAAATACTATATGACCCATATATAGTGATAAAAGAAATATACGTTATAAATAACATTATTGATGAAAATACCTTAACAAAGGTGAGGTTTATGATAAATATAAACTCTATATTAACCATATATAGTGGTATGAGAAATATACGTTATAAATGTTATTATTTATTATTATTGATGAATTTTACTTCACTAAGGTGAGGTTGACGATTATAGCATTGTGCTTACGGAATGTCGCCTGGCGGTTTAATGTTCGAATACATATCTGAACCAGGGATTTATTCCCTTATATATAATGACCAGGGCTTGTTCCTCAATTATTATGGCGTTTTGCCTTCTCATACAAAAATGAATATGAAATATTATGTGACTTCGGTCTTAATTGATACTATTATAAAATATCAGGGCTTGATCCCTTTCTATGCTATGAAAATAATAACAATATAAAAGAATCAATCTTGCGTCCCGATAACGAAATCACTATAAATATAAATTACCAGGACTATGTCCTTTTACGTTATTTAATCAAATTGTGTGTCGCAGGCGCACTATAAATAGCCTATCCCTTACCCGGGAGGGCTCGTATATATGGTTGGAGCCCACAGTCGGTGGCGTGTGCGGGGCCATCGATCTCCCCTCTTCTTTATATTTTTACTATAGAGTTTAAGTATATAAGAATTGGAGGAGCGGACTACTTTCAGCTACTCGTAAGAGGTGTTGAAAGTATAGGGATGTATTTATTATCTCACCATTTTGCCTTTACTGGCTTATACAAATATTTTTATTTTGATAATCATATTACACTAATATAATTAAACTATATAATAAACAAGATATTATTGTTTTCCATTGTCGAATTGAACCTGTTGCCTCTGATGCTCTAAAAGAACACGGGTTATTGCGATCACAACGTAACAAGGGTCTTGACCGCTGGACGATACACGTGCCAATTTCGTAGTTTTATGCTATTTATTTTCATGCATTTAATTATTGCTTATGTAAATATATTTTATATCTATATTAGATATATAATGTAAGGTAGGTTTAGTCACAAGCTTTGGAAGATATTAGTTCCTTCAACTATAGTGTTTTCTAGATAAAATCTCTTTATAAATGATATGATCACACCATCGTGGAATAAGCAGCTATAACTAACTTACCTTACGCTTCACTTGAGAGTAACTTAGTACGTTTGCTTTGATACCTATTTATATCTGTATCTCATTCACTCCTTTGCAAAGATAAAAGTCAGAAATACTGCAAGCCGGTTTCTTTAAAAAGTATTTTGATTACAGGGGAAAAAGTTCTTATGTAAATTCAGTTCATTAAAATATATAATAGCATTAACAATTAATATGGCAGTCGATTTGCTTTGGAGATACTACTTCTGAGTGCTTACTGGTGGTGTTCCACAGGCGTTCTTTCCCCTCTACTCTTCTCCATTTTTATAAATGAAATCACCAAAATTATTACTTCTCACTACCATCTCTATGCAGACGATTTACAAATATATAAGCATGCTACCTTATCTGATCTCAATGCAGTCATACAGGATATTAACTTTGATTTAGCCAAAATTAGTAAATGGGCCACATCATTCGGACTCCTTGTTAGCCCGGCTAAGTCACAGGCGCTGATTATTGGTAGTAAGCAACTACTAAGTAAGACCGATCAGAGTAGCTTACCCAATATACTCTTCAATGGGAAGCCTATAGCATATCGTGAACACGCTAAAGATTTAGGCTTAATTATAGACTGTAACCTGTCTTGGAAAGCTCATATTAATGAAGTTAGTAAGCGTCTTCATTACTCCCTTCATTCATTACAACGCCTTGTCAGAGATAGGCCCGCGCGCTCATGTGTAAGGTTGAAATTGCTTGAGGTGCCACGTTACAATACTAGTTTCTTTGGCAAATCTTTCTCTGTACATGCTTCGCGTCTGTGGAATTCTTTGCCGGACCACATTTTTCACATGAACCCTAGCCTCACTACTTTTAAACGCAGATTGAAAGATTATTACTTATCCCTATCTATATAACATAATATATGTATTCGTTAAAAAAATAGTTCTATGTATATATTTCTATTTATATATGTATATGTATTTATAAGTAATTTTATATGATTGATATATATGTAAGATATTTATATTTCATTTGTTTCTATTGCACCTACACCACATTTTACTTTTTTAATAATCTCAAATTGTCTCAGGATTTCTGGCAAAGATCTCTTATGAGAGATAAGTCATCCTTTGTACAATTATTCTGTGTGTCCCTCGTGTTTAACTGTATTGTCTATTTGGTGCATAAATAAATAAATAAATAATAAAAACGTATGAAGTAGATAATAATTCAGAAAATGGAGTATCAAATATTTTTACAAGTTTCTGCCTGTGACATCGTCGGCATAGACTTAAGAACTACATCGTTATTTTCGTCAGATTTCTGTCCATTGACAAACAAGTACACGGTCCGCCGGATGATAAGCAGTCACCGCAACCTATGAGTGGTTGCGACACTTGAACATACATGAGCGTTGCCAACCCAAAGGATAGGGGAAAAAAGGAAGGGAGCAGAAGAGAGAAACACCAGGCATCCGCTCTCACTCATCACATGTAACACAATAGGACTGATACTGTTATTTTACGCCGAATTTATTAGAAAGACATCTCCGGTCGAGCCGTTTCATTTGTGCGGGAAGGAACATTTTTTTATGTTAGAAGTTGGCAAACAAGCATACGGCCCACCCGATGGTAAGTGGTTGCCGCAGCCTATGAGCGCTGGCACCACCATTAGTAGGTGCCACACACGCGTTGCCAACCTCGAGATGTTAGTTCTTAAATCTCGTCCGCCCAGTAATTTTAGCATGCACCAGGTTCAGTGCTCCAGGCATCATGCTGCAAGTTATTTACGTCAGTAGATCGAGTTATTATACGGAACAACAGTCTTAAATTTTTTTATTTATACTTCGAAAACAGTACTTTGAAATCTTTGTTGAAAATGTGAGTATATCTTTTTTTTAAACCCTGACGTCATGTATGCAAAATTTACGTATGAGTAAGTTTAGCACTAAGTAGGATAAGGATTGTTGCACTTCTTATAGATCAAAGATGCAAGTCACGTAGATATGTTTTCATTATTATCGATAAAGGCGTCATCTGGCGTTACGTATATTGCAACATCTGTTTGAATACGAAACTCTTAGTAATCCATCCGCGACTCGCTAAAGTTCGCTTATATATTCAACGACCCTTATCGTTACATCTTATGGCGCATAGACATTTAAAGCAAATGTGAAATCTTCCAAGTTCTGAGGATCCTTCAACTGTTTTTAGTCTATAAATCATATAGCCCTGGAGAACATATGTTTAGAGGTGATTTTTTAAAATTTGGACTGATATTAATGGACGCAAATAAGCAATACCGTGTCAACCCACAATGTAATTTCGAGAAAAACGCGTTTGAAAATTTTGAACAACTTGCTTTATATGAATTTTTTATGTATTGGTCAAGTTTTTGGCAATTTCAGATTAATGTAAGTTATTTTACTTATTTTCACAAAAATAAGTATACAAACTGCATATTTCGTATATAATATAACCCAAAACGTTTAACATAATACATAAATTGCATGGTGTAAAAATGGCTTTTTTTAAAGTTTTAAAGCTTAAAACCCTACAAATATTAAAGAAAACTGTTCTTCAGCCATTTACCAACACTTCTGCATATATAACTCAGTTTTTTCAATTTTATGGGTTGACATGGAATTGATTATTTGCGTCCATTTATTCATTAGATTGCGTTGTGTTGAAATTAAGCTACAGTTAGCTATGGCGTCCATTGCCCAGCCTCTTCTACTGTAAACAAATACGGTTGAACTTTTTTAAAACCCTTTTTTATGCTATTATATGTATTTTAAGACAATTCTGGCAGTCGGGTGAATTTTCACACCTTAAAAAATATAAAATAAAAAATAAAAATAAAATTATATCGGCTGTTTTTCCCAAGTAGCCCAATAATAGTTTTCAGAGTTTAAAAAATAATTCTAGTCATGTTTTATGTTTGTATTTTTAAATTATTTCATTTAATGTAAGTTTCAAGTAATGATTATTTTCTATACAATTCTTTGTATGTAAGTGAAGTACAATGAAGTGAAACTAACTTCATTGTATGGAATATGTGACATTATACTTACAAGAAAAATGCTATTTATCATTGCTATTTATTATATACATGTATGTATATATATTGTATATATAGTAACCTACCCTTTTGTAACATTTATAGTCCAATGACACTTCAAAGCGTTTTCTTATCAAATTAATCGATAATATCAAATCACGTAAAGTACCTATAAGATTTAGCTATATAGATAAGATTATAGATTGCTTCACAGACTGAAAACAATGGGATAACAAATTAATTATTTTAGTAATACGAATAGCCAGCTGGGGGTCTACCATAAACTCTTAATGCGATTTTAATAATGATCTAAGCTATGTATATGATTTAAATAATGACCTATCGCAATTTCGTAGTTCATACCATGATATCCTACTAGCGATTCATTAATCGATATGTAAGTTAATAGGAAGCTACAGAAAATTACGCTCAATTTATTTTAGAACGTTACGTCACGCATTTATTACCAGAACGTGACGTAAACCGAATTGCATCGCAATCGAATTGTAATATTAAAAGTTCATGGTAGCCCCCGTGTTCGGAAATTTAAGTCTACTGAGAAGAACCAATGAGTAATCAGTTACTCTTTTCAAAACCATAGAGATAACAACAGTGTTACAAATATTATTAGACTATATAAGATCATCTTTAATGTAAATTTAAAGCTAATTTATTTTCAGTTTGAATAATGATTCGGGAATCGTTAAAATTCGAATATGTTCCGTCTGATGGTAAGCAACCGCAACCTATGAACGCTTGCGGTACTTGAAGTATCACGCCTTCTCGCCAACCTAGGGGATGAGAAGGGAAAAAAGGAAGGGAAAAGAGGGGTGGGAGATTGAGCCTCCAGTTCTCACTCATCTTGAAACGCAACAGTACAGTGTGGGAAAGAGTACTTCCCCAGTCGAGCTGGGCGATTCGTGCTGGGAGGATCATGCCTCTACTATTACTAATTAAAATTCATATAACTTTACTGCGATGTCTGACCTTAATCCGACAGTTTATTTTTATTTCTAGTATGAAATGAATGTGCTATTTTTGCGAAATTATTTCATAAAAGATTTTAATAAATAAATTGTATGCTACAGTCATAATACCTATATTCTTTAAAACACCACACTATGAAGTTAGGGCTGATAACTTCAAATGGTCTCAATTGCTCTTTTTTTCGATGACGACGACTGGCCTTTGACGACGTTGCGGCGCAGCGGTAGCGAACACCACAGGTTGCGGGTTCGATTACTTCTTGGAGCAGATTCTTGAAACATGTCTGTATTGACCATACAGGCATGTTTTCCGGTCTGGGTGTGTTTGTCTTTATCGTTGTGAATGGATCCCCGAAACGTGATATAAATATCATAATGACGGCCGTTGAGTGTGCAGCTTTTATTTATTAATTTTTAAACAATAAAAACGAGTAGCACCAATGTTGCCGAATTTGTAAAAATACGGAGATAAGCAAGATCTCAAAAATATACTTGATTTAATATCCATATACATATATTGCTTATATGTATATCTTTTTTCTATTGTTCGTCAATGACTGCCGACTCTCTGATCTAATCATGATAATACTTGATAAGATAAACCGTTTTTTAAGTTCAAATATGAGCGCCAATTTTATAGATTTATTAGATATAAACCTTTCAAATTAAAACACGTGAAGCATCAAATGCAAAAGAAAAATTATAAATAATACCAAATTTTATATTGTTTTGAATCTGAACAGTTTTTAATATTTAAAACAAATTTAAATACAGTATTAAAAAAAATTGTTATTTTAAAACCGGAGATGTATTTTCCAATTTTATAAGCTTAGTCTCGGCCCTTAAACACTTTAAGCAGAAAATGTCAAGCACAAGCAGATTTACATTAATTCAAACGCAAACAAAACAGCAGTAGCGAAATTAATTTCGGAGCGTTATTAAATACGCTTTGAATAATAAATCTTTTTAAAATAAAATCACTATTCAACGTCATACGCCTTAGGTCTGTCCACATGAAAAATATAAATGCAATAAATAGCTGTTATATTTTGAAGAGTTCCATTCTATATCTGTTTACCAGACGAGAGACAACCCTCAAAATAAACATTTTATCGTGAAAAAGTAATCATCAATATTGGTTCATAGGTTTTTTTTTATGTTAGGAGTTGGCAAACAAGCATACGGCCCACCTGATGGTAAGTGGTTGTCGTAGCCTATGAGCGCTTGCAGCACCATTAGTAGGTGCCACTCACGCGTTGCGTTGCGTCGAGATATTAGTTCTTAAATCTCGTCCGCCCAGTAATTTCACTAGGTGGTGAAGTTATTACTTAAAGAATACAATCCCACTAATATTATCCAATATCCAATCCCATTAATATTCGACATCGTTGTGGCGTTGTGGGTAGCGAGTCTGCCTTAAGCCTCGACGGTTGCGGGTTCGATTCCCGCTCGGAGCAGATGTTTGTATTATTCGTACAGGCATGTTTTCCGGTCTGGTTGTGTTTGTCCTTGTCATTGTGAATGTTTCCGGACCCCGACACAGGATATAATTATCCTAATGAAGGCCGTTGAGTGTGTAGCGTTTATTTATTATAAATGAAAAAGTTTAAATGGAAGGGTATTTGTTACACTTTCATGCAAAACATAGCTTAAACGAAACATAATACAAACATTTTCACACTTATGTCACAAAATAAAATTCGTATCATGTTTCGATGTAATATAAAATAATAAATTAAAAAGATCAGCAATATATAATTATATACGCTACGATAAATATTGCCGACTTCTAAGCTATCTGAGATAAATCAACGAGCGCGAGTTGTTTTTGACTTACGCTACGTATTTAATTTGTTCCCCGTCCGATTCCCGAGTGGAAATTGTACGAAGTACTTTTTCACCGTTGTTTTAGACAGGCAATAGGTAAGGCAGAAGTGAGATATCCAGGGAATATAGCGGTATTCCGATGCTGCTGTGCACCTGTACACTGAATACGTGGATGAAATAAATTAATTGTATAATAAATCGTAGTAACAAAGATTGTGAATATAAATTGCGTATATTTCATAAAACTACGAAATGACATTTTTGATTTCATAATGTGTGGCTACATAATTATATAATTTTTATTAAAAATTATTTCAAAGATCGAGAAGTAATTATTATGTCTATTTAATTAGTCTCCCATGCTTTAATTTATAATATACAAAAATAAGTTTTAAATATAATGAAAACTTCTACAGTATAGAAGTGCAGAAATGTCTTTATTGTTTACTATAATATTAAAAACATATATAATAATTGATCAGTATTAATTTATAATATTTAGAAAAACTTGAACCATCTTTTTAGTTTCGATAATTAATCAATAGATTTTAGACTAATCACAGATTGACTAAAAGTTCAACGCAACGTCCTAATTTTAGTATCCTATACATTTCAAAATCGACTTAGACTGATAGTTTAGTTCTGAATCAGCATTTTCCGTCTGAACTATATTTCTTAGCCACATATAACTACCGGCGATCCAAGCATTATTATAATGTTTCTGTACTAACATCATATAACTTGAACAACTGAAATCTGTTGTCATTTTTTATTTTATCTTTATATTACAAATTAAATTAAAACTAAACCAACAGGAATACCCACATGGAACCCCCATGTGGGTCTTTTGAGTTAGGGCTTAGGACTGTTAACGTGCTAATGTCATGAAGTCTAAGCAATCGATACACAGTCATCAATGGCTATCGTTTTAAATGATGCAAGTCGATTATCCTATTACCTGTCGTTTTATTGAAAGTGGATTATTGTCATGGTCACTAGAGCATCACTTGAAAGGTCTTGTCTATAAACTATTTAACTTTGTCGTTAACTATACTTTAACTTTGTAGAAAGTGTATACGATACTGAAGTTTATTAATTGTTTATGATTATCATCATATGAAATAAACGCTACAATATAAAAAAAATTCTTCGCCTTTTTGTGGCGGCAGCCATCTTGGATCGCTTTTTATCAAATATAGCTAAGAAGATTTCAAACAAAAAAAAACAAAATCAAAATAGGTTCACCCGTTCAGCAGCCACAAAGCCTCAGACAGACACACATACACACAGATAGACACGTCAAACTTATACCCTGTCGCTTGTGCGTCGGAGGTTAAAGCGCCACAAATATTAAGATATAAATATCCCTTGCCTGGCCACACAGCCGCCCAGGTCAGAAACATGTCTATTTAGTCTATGGTCATACAAAAAGTTAAGATCAAACTTATAAATCTTAGGTTATTATTTTCATTCTATTCATAATTATTATTTCGATCCCTATTATAATGTGCTATTCAGTATGATGAAAAATTTAAAATTAGATAAGATACGAATCTCTGGTATTCGTTATGAGAAAATCTGTAAAATGCCCTTTTCTATTGTATCTTAAGCTATTATATTATACTATGTTGTACATATTATTGATATTTCTGAATTTTAAAAAAATATGGATAAATATTGGTGAAAGCACATCTATGTTTTCAATTGCTAAATTTTATTTTGAATTTGTCCATTGAAAAAGAAACTCTGAGATCATCCACCCAATTATAAAATAAATTGGTAGTACTTCAATTCAATACCTTACGTAACTCCTACATTTAAAAACAACTTAAGTCGTAATGCTACAGACCTTAATAAATAAATAAATAATAAACGCTACACACTCAACGGCCCCCATTAGAATATTGATATCCTGTGTCGGGGTCCGGAAACATACACAATGACAAGGACAAATACACCCAGACCGGAAAATATGCTTGCATGGTCAATACGAACATATTATGCTCCGAGCGGGAATCGAACCCGCAACCTGTGGCGTTTAAGGCAGGTTCGCTACCGCTGCGCCACAACTTCGTCAAAATTAAATATCGAATGTCCTTCTTTATAGACCGACAGAAGCTATTTTTCTATGAACGTACTGCAGGATGAACTTAAATATATGATTTTTTAATAATCTATATCATCAGTGAATAAGAAATGCATTTTGAGCTTGAATCGAACACTCCCTTCATGATAAATCTGTTAGGCAAGCACTAGGTAATAGGACCCTTAAGCTTCTCGACAAATACTTACTGCAGACTTCAAATATCTTACGCCACATTAACCCCTTCAGGCTTTCATATACTATATCAAAACGTATTCACGAATATCGAATATCGGAAATATTATGAAACGGTAGACGAATTGGTTATTATATAAAAAGGAGATAAAAGTTGGCTTAATAGAAACGTCAATCAGTCATTGTTCAGCTTTTGTTAGCCTTACCGTAGTTTGAGGTATATTGATGTAGTCTGTCATTCATTGAGTCCAAACTTCGTAGCAACTATCACTATACTGATCTATAATAAATAAGATTACAGGTAGTCATCAACTTATAAACATATTGCAAATACAATAAAAATACATGCATTTTTATGATGAGCATATAAATTTATTATCAATTACTTATAAGTATACAATAATATATTTTTCCTCAAAGCTTTATAATTGTCATAAAGATCACAAAGGCCGAACTCGTGAAACAAAAATATATTACTGAAATTCGAATGAGTATTTAAAATTTAATTTCATTGAGACAATAGTGAATGTGGCATTCAATATACGTCACTACAACACCAATTAGCCCCGTCGGTATTGAAATGAATTCGATTTGAGTAGACCGCTGCGTGAGCATCGACCGATGCTGGAATTATGGCATAACCAATATTCCGGATATATTGTGTGCAAAGTGGATTTTTGCACTTATATTTCGGGAAATTTATTGAGCTATCAAAAGGCAAAAAAGCACTTTATGTGTATGAACGTTATTGTTTTTATAAAATATTTAGTCAGACCAGACGTAAGTGAAATATAGTTGTGTCTATTGAACTATGAACTGATAGATATTAACTGATGAAGAGCAGTTTTAAAACCTTTCTTCTTCATCCTAGCATAATTCCCGGCATTTTATTTACCCAGGGTCTGCTTATTACTGATATCCGGATTTGAAAGGTTACTAGTTTTTACACGGGGCGATTGTGATCTGACCTCCGCAACCCTAAGGGCGAACCAGTAGCTCATTGGATAAGATCAAGTTACCTCTTAAGAGCTAACGATTATTATCAGATGCTATGGGTTAACAACCGGGACCTACAGCTTAACGTGCTCTCCGAAGCACGGTGAGGAGGCCCACAAAGAACGCCCACACCGAAACAGATATTTGTAAGATCAATACATCTGCCTGAGCGGGAATCAAACACGCAACCGTCGAGGCTAAAGGCACACTCACTACCCACAACGTCACGACGGTGTCCTGAATTTAAACCTTAAACCTTTATTTAAAATAATAGAAATCATCCGAGCCAATCGTAGTCCATATTTTTTTTGTATATACGTGGCATTTCCCCAGATTATATATATTATGCCCTAAATTACATAGAATGATAGTAATCTGGCCTTTGCAACTGCTTAAGTAACGTTAATGTTCGTAACCAGATGTCAGTTGAGATAATTAATAAAATGAATCAAAACGGAACAACGATCATCCACCGGATCAGCAAAAAATATCTATACATACAACCATTTTTATCGAATATATGAGTGTGCAGCGTTTATTTTTTTGTTTGTTTATTTTTATCGAATACTCAATGAAAAAAATATTTCATTATTTATTTATGTCAATTATTAATTTATGTCATGATGTTGCAAACAAGTGTACGTTTCGCCTGATGGTAAGTAGTCACCACAACCTATGAACGCTTGCGATACTAGAAGTACCACATGCGGATTGCCAAAGGAGTGAGAAAGGACAAGAAAAATAGAACAGGGATTGAGAGATTGGGCTTCAAGTCCTCTCACTCGCACGCAATGGCACTACTTAATAATTAACTTTTGCTTATAATAAAATGGACACAAATAACCAATACCATGTCAACCCACAAGAAATCCATTAAGAGAAAAACGCGTTTGAAAATTTTGAACAACTTTTTCAATATGATTTTTTATGTATTGGTCAAGTTTTTGGCAATTTCAGATTTATGTAAGTTATTTTACTTATTTTCACAAAAAATAAGTATAAAATCATATTTCATATATAATATAACCCAAAACGTTTAACATAATACATAAATAACATGTTTAAAAATGGCTTTTTAGACATTTTAAAGCTTAAAACCCTACAAATATTAAAGAAAAAATGTTCTTTAGCCATTTACCAACACTTCTGCATATATAACTCAGTTTATTCCATTTTGTGGGTTGAGACGGTATTGCTTTTTTGCGTTCAAATATTACTGCGATTTATTACTTTACTTAATAATTAACTTTTGCTTATAATAAAATATTACTGCGAATTTTCACATGCGAAATTTCTAGATTAACACAATACATTACAGCCTAAAACTGAAATCTTTCAATTGACATACGATTATATTACGATATATAGGCTAAGATTTTTCCCTCTGATAAGCTACATCAAATATCTGATTTTTATTTTATTTTTTTCGGAATGTGTATGGCTGTTGGCCCTACTGGCCTTGACAGCGTCACCGGGCGAGGGGCCGAGTACAGAGACTCAGCCGTGATAAAGGGGCAGCCATCACGGGGGCTCAAATTTGATTCAGTCCTTAGGGTGCCTCCTGCGTAAATATCTGATAGATATAAATAAAATAAGGAAACATAATAACTTAGTAATGACTATTAAAAATTGCACAGAAACAGGTCATCGTCCCTCCAGGGCTCGGCCACCACACCCTCCTTACGAGTGCCGGTAAACTATTACTTATGATATATACCTATTACAAAAGGTGAACATCCAGTGCTTGTTTTATACTTTCACATAAATATGGTTTTATACCACAAAAGTGGCAAGCAAGCGTACCGGCCGGCTGATGATTCAGTTTCACTATAGAGTATAGGCGCTTGCAGTCACACTGGTGGTAGGTCTTTTGTTGCAAGAGGCCGGCTACGAAGGTACCACCGCAGTGTCATATATTCTGCCGCCAAATTGTAGTGCTTAGGCATTACTGTGTTCCAGTTTGAAGGGCACTGTACGCTAGTGAAATTACTGGGCAGAGAACATTTAAGAACTAATATCTCGAGGTTGGCAACGCGTGAGTGGCACCTAGTAATGGTGCTGCAAGCGCTCATAGGCTACGGCAACCACTTACCATAACGTGGGCCGTATGCTTGTTTGCCAACTTGTAAGATAAAAAAAAGGAAAGGGAAAGGATACTAACTGGTGTCTCCCCTCATAAAACGAAACGCAACGGCTATTATTACTTGACGTCGATATTCTATGGGATTTTAGTATTTCCCCGGTCCAGCGGGCATATTCATGCTGAAAACAGCAAGGCTCTAACATTACAACAGGAGTGATGAATCTTCTTGCTATAGAGGAAGTAAAAGAAGAAAGGGAAAAGTCCCTTTTCTTTATATAAAATTGGATTTCCTTTAAAATTGGTTTTGCGCTCGTCTTAAACGATCTAACGAAACAGAAGTTTATGAATTGAATATATTAATAAATCTTGTAATAACATGGACAGGCCTTTACTTGCAAACAAAATGTCCAAAGATTTACTGATGCTCATTTATAAATTCGCACTAACAAATCGAAACGAAGTTAGTCACAAGCTTGCAACATACATTTTTCTGTATGGAAGGGCACGGTTCTTAGTTTTTCGTAAGTCAATAATATGAATGTAGCTTTACAAATAAGATAAAGAAAGTTATTAATAATTAATCGATGAATAACTAGAGAGCCCAATAAATATTACAAATATTACTACTGTCGGCCATATTGAATTTATGATTGACGTCAAATCGCCTTCGACATTTAGGACGCAACACATCAGATATTGTCTGCAATAAAACCTTTTTACGCGCTTTGGTTTTAATGTGGTATCATAAATAAATCCATACGAAATACATAATAACTCGCATGATATAGTACTTTATACTTACATCAAGATGCTAGTAAATTAGAAATAGTCGTATTTAATTTAAGTATTTGAAATATATTTACCTAACTTGTTTAAAAAATGCGTTTTATACGAGCGTGTAAGCTCGTTTTTCAAAGCACGTATAAGTGCAAATAGCCGCGTCTTATAGGAGATACGCTTCTCGTACGAACTTTATATTATTAATCTTCTATATATATATATATATATATATATATATATATAGAGAGAGAGAATATATAATTCTACTGTACGTGGGTATGTCACTATACTCCTCCTAAACGGCTGGACCGATTCGAGAATGCTTTTGATTAACAATTGAACCCAATAGGTCGCGCTGCTTTCGGGTCTCACTTTTTTTTCATTTTCGTGGCAGGCCAACGTCTGCCGGGCCCGCTAGTTAATTAATATTTTTTGAATAATATGCTACTGACACTCAGCACCTCTGGGTCTAGCGTACACGCCGGAATTATAAGACCTGTACGGGCGCGTTCGGTTTTTTGAAGCGTGCTTTTAAGCGCATACGTTCGAAAAGGAACTCTGATCTTTAATAATGGCAGCATGCTGCACACACACACTCATAGTAAAATCTTTAATCTATTCTAGAACAACTTGCTGCCCATCGATTTATAAGAATGTATAAACTTACATTATCAATTATAATATAATAATCAATAAAGTAGTAGCCAACCAAGTTCCATTAATAATTATTCTGACAAAGAAACCATTCCACATTATGGGTCCAATAATCAATCTAAAATTAGACGAATGTATCATCCGAATTTATTAGGTAATAATGTATAATGGGTACATAGGGAGGTATATTAGAATTGACATGGCCACTATATAATTATTTTTATTTCATGACGGTTGGCAAAGAAGCATACGGTTTGCCTGATGCTAAGCAGTCACCGTAACCTTGCAATACTTTAAGTATCACATTCGCGTTGCCAACCAAAGGAAAGGTAGGGATGGGAGATTGGGCATCCGGCGTTCTCACACATCCCACGAAACGCAACAACACCTACTGATAATGTTACTTTTCGTCGATTTTCTGTGAGAAAGTAGTACATCCCTCATTGAGCAGGCCTATTGGTGGTGGATAGAGCTCTACTACTTCGTAAACTAAACACAATTATATCCCAAACACCTACGTACATTTTACTACAAACATTGTTAACCTTAGCAACTTGGCCTTTGATCTATTCAGTACAACAATATGAACTAAGATTTTATTATTTTTTATTACACATTTTTAGATAAATTTAATACATTTTTCTTCATTATATTGAATGAACATAACTTAGTATACGATAAAAATGGAATTTCTTTTTAATAATTCTTTATTAAGCGCGCTATAAAATATAAAGAATGTTATTAGGCACATGAAATCCTCAATAGCTCAACGTTAGAAGGATCGATTTTGCTCCGTTAATACGAGCTTTGCGGGTTTGATCCCGATCCCTTGAGCTATTTTCGTACTCACTCCAACCGCAAGCTACGAGCTTATTTTGAGGAGCAATAGGAATATTAGTAATGCCTTAAAAAAATGGTAATATTCTTTGAATTAAAAAATAAAATGAAATATTTTTTTATATGTATAAAAATATACAGAAGTGATTATATGAATCGTAGGCAATTTCCTCTGACCCTATAGTAATTTGTAATGTTAACAACGACCGCGTCATTCATGAGATATTTTATTGGTGCGTAACCTCATTAGTTGAATGAACTATAATTGACATGCCGACTGACCTGCCAATTAAACGGACAATGAAAAAAAATCATTGTTTTATTTTAGATTTGATGAGCTAACGATCTTTTAAGTAAGACTAAGTCTCCAAATATACTTTTTAGGTTGTATTCTAAGTTGTGAATTTCAGAAAACTACTTTTATAAACTACTTCTTCACTCTCTAATATGTGTATGATAGTTTGCATTAACAGATATATTTATTAAAAATGTCCAAATATTAATTAACGGTGACAAAAGTATGTTGAAGTGAATTCGTAATTAACACGTCCGTCATAAATTCATAACGAATGATAGGCCAATTGTGAGCGTTTGTTTCATTGGCGAAGGTCAAATAACATTTACTATCTGGAGCTCTTATCAAACGGCTCATTAAATGTAATTTTTTTTTAAGACGTAGATACATAATATTGTATGGTTTTAATTTAAACCAAACTTTTAAAGAAATTAATATAAATTTTTAAAGAAATTTAGACTTACCGTTGGATAATAAATTGACGAACAACACCAATGCAGCCCACCTCATTTTCACGTTTTACACTAAAGACATGAAAACAACCGAAGCGCGTGGGTTTAGTTTTGCGCGCGTTACTTTTGGAAAAACTTTTTCGAGTCTCCTGTTTCCCGTGCGGCACACAACTGTGAATGCGTTAATGGAACTACCGTTGTCCTACAGCTCTTGTGCTCAACCTTTGACACGCATGCGCACAACAGGAGATAAAATAATTGAACTTTTTAGTGTATCAAGTGCGTATTAAGCTTATAATAAATACGAATGTATATAAAAACAAAAATAAATAAAGAATATATTTTAGATGAAATCATTTTCAAAAAATTTAATTAACCGTTTTCTTGGTAATTTTTTGAAAAGTCAATATTTTTAGAAAAATATTTATCAATTTAATTATTTTTTTTTTTTATATATTTCATTTCATTTAGTTATTAATAATAAAGCATTTTTAGGGTTCCGTAGCCAAATGGCAAAAACGGAACCCTTATAGTTTCGTCATGTCCGTCAGTCCGTCCGTCCGTCTGTCCATCCGTCTGTCTGTCCGTCCGTCCGTCTGTCCGTCCGTCCGTCTATCCGTCCGTCCGTCTGTCCGTCCGTCCGTCTGTCCGTCTGCCCGTCCGTCCGTCCGTATGTCACAGTCATTTTACTCGGAGACTATTGGCTCTATGTATACGAAATTTACTAAATAGGTGTAATCTATGAACCGCACCACGATTCTGTAATGAAATCTTAAAATATATAAGAATTAAGGGTAGCAGTCCATACATGTAACTGAGTGTTGAAAAAAAATAATCTCAACGTATGTCAACGTGTGAGATATCTTTCGATAGGTCTTTCAAAATGATAAGGAGGTTTGATTTTGACTTTTTTCATTTAGTCAGTAGTTGTTGAGATATTAGCTCCTAAAGTCGTAAACATTGTGTCCCCCCCTCTAACTTTTGAACTATGGGATTTAAAATTCTGGAAAAATTTGAGGTTATAGGACATTGACGTTATAGGACGTTGAGTGTGTAGCGTTTATTTATTTATTTATTATTTAGTTTGAAGAAGATAGGTCTACAAATTTAAGAGATATATAAGTTTTTCCCATAACTTTGTTTTTCATATAACTTTTAATAATTACTATGAAATTACCAACTTATTTTTGCAGTCGATTTTAATTCGTTATTATTTTTAAAGGCCTTAACATTCTTCATAACCAAGCTGCGGAACCCTTTAGTTTCAATCTGTGCGTGGTCCACAACGCACTTGACTGCTATTAAAATATAATTTTGTCGTATCATCAATCTATCTTTTAGAAATACGAGACTAGCGTTCCCACTAATAGAACACAATTATATTGTATACAATTAAATATTTTTGTTATTAAAATTTTAGGCATATATTATTTATTTTCGTTTTTTTAATTTAAAAAACACAACAAGCAAATTAAGTGGCAATAAAATTTTGTTGTTTTCGGTAAGAACAAGTATTTATATATAATTTTTCCTGTCAGGAACACTTTTTCGAAAATGTCGGACATTAGCTGAAACAAACAAGACAGAAAGACAAACATTTCACATAGCAAACAGACACTTCAATCTTTTTTTATTTGTGGGTATAAGCATAATATTTCCAATACTATAATGACATAATCACATTATGTCATTTTAAAATGTTTATATCACAAATAGGTAATATCTAAGACGCTGCGTGTCTCCTCATCTTGTGCCAAGTAATTTTGGGTCAGTAAGTGAGTGGCCCTCATAAGTTACAAGACTTGGACGAGTTATAGCACCATCCTGCCAAATTTCTAGCTTCATGCGTCACCCTACACCAACGACCTACTAAAGTGAACTCATATTGTGAATTACCTAATTTAAATTTTTATTTATCTTATTTCGTTAACTTAGCATTGACTTATGTTGGAGAAGGATATTGATCTTGTGCTTTTAAAAGGTTCCCTGTACAATTAACCGTATATGAACATTTCAATTGTTTAACAATTGTGTCTATATTATAGACAGGGAATAGGTTTTGTTTTCATTCTTTTTTCATAACATTTTCTAACTATACTACATATTTTATTTCTTTTCATACCATATTTTGCAGTATCCATAGTTTTAAAGACCCATTGTAGCAAAATAGTCCATCTGATAAAATAAAAATTACTGGTAAAACATAGACATACATATCACATAAAGAAGTTTAAAGTAAATCGAAAAGATGGGCGGAAGTGTGGGCTTTAATACGAATGCCTACAAATTCCATCCATAATAGGATCGTTGCTTTGCTTGCATTTCGTTAAAGCAATATAACCCTTGGCACAAAGAATATTCTAACACAGACTACACACTTATCAGATATCATGATAACTGTTTTCAAATATTATTAGATTATTAATGAAATTTCACCAATACTTTATCTATCTTATCTTTGACCAATTTATAAAGCAATCAGAATAAATCAATCGGCAAATTGTATTTCTTTTGATGGCGGATTAATTATATCTATCGTATCTATTTGATTTTATATTGATATTATATTAGACATCTACATAAATAGGACTACTTTTAATCAGCGCCAGATTTTCAAGAACACTGTCGTGAAAAATGGACAGGATGTACAAATTCATTATCGTGCTTTCGGCTGCGGTTATTGGTAAGAAAAATACTATATACATATATTTTTGTGATAGAGGATACAGTGATTTATATGTTGCTCGAATTCTGACACACCAGATTCTTAACTGGAGATTACTGTATTCAAGCCGAGATGGCTCAATAGATCGAAAACGTACACTTTAATTGAAGGTCTCGGGTTCAAATCCGGGCAAGTACCTCTGAGTTTTCAAGTGCTTCATTTGTGTTTTAAATTTATGTCGTGCGTACCGGTAAAGAAAAACATCGAGAGGAAACTTGCATGTCATGTATATGCTGGTGGTAAGGCCTTAAAGACCCGCCTGGTTAGCTACCACCATTCGTAGCTGAAAAACTTGTGAAGTGACTGCTCGTCAGCCTCCGTTTTGGGGTCAGCCAGCGTGAAACCAGTGGTATCCTAAAAGGGCAACGCACATGCATGACCTCTGATGGTGAGCCTCCTGCCCGCTTACACCCACTGATATAAAAAAAGCATCTTAGACTAACTCAACCACTCTTAACTCACCTCCATCTTACAGCAGAGCGCAAACAAAAAAACTGCAGTCTTATCTTAGTTTTGTGTTAATACAGCTTTTGAAGATGCACTGTGTAGACTGACTGACTGTGTTGACTTTTGTTACCTATATTTTCAGTTCAGTTTTAATATTTTTCTTATGTTACTAAGCTGACAAGCAAGCATACGGCCCACTTGATGGTAAGCGGTCGCCGTAGCCTGTGACCGCTTGCAACACCATTTGCAGGTGTCACTCGCGCGTTGCCAACCTCAAGATATTGGTTCATGAATCTGCTTTGCCCAGTAATTTCACTAGCCTACAGTAAAATACTTTTTTTATGTTAGAAGTTGGCAAACAAGCATACGGCCCACCTGATGGTAAGTGGTTGCCGTAGCCTATGAGCGCTTGCAGCACCATTAGTAGGCGCTACTCACGAGTTGCCAATCTCGAGATATTAGTTCTTAAATCTCGTCCGCCCAGTAATTTTACTAGCGTACAGTGCCCTTCAAACCGGAACACAGTAGTGCCTAAGCACTACTATTTGGCGGCAGAATATTTGACACTGCGGTGGTACCTACCTAGCCGGCCTCTTGCAACAAAAGACCTACCACTAGTGTGACTGATTGCACTGGTGGAATAATCTCTGCTGTGGCAGAGGTTATCCCAACAGCGGGCGATGGGGTCGTCACTTCCCGACGCCGGTAAATACAGTAATGCCAAAGACACTAATGCTTTGCGGCAGAATATTTGACAGTGTGGTGGTACCTACCTAACTGGCCTCTTGTAAAGAAGACCTACCAACAGTGTGACTGATTGCACTGGTGGAATAATCTCTGATGGGACAGAGATTATCCCAAGAGTGGGCGATGGGGTCGTCACGTCCTGGCGCCGAAAATGTAATTTAATCATGGAACAACTGCTCATTGAATTTGGACGTGCCGTATAGATGGTTTGAATATCTTTTTTACTGGGAAATGGATTAATACACTCTACTATTATAGTAGATATAAAGACAATTTCAAATTAGTTTTCATTGATTAATGATTATATTATGTCTGTTTTTATAGCATGTAATGCAGTGCCCACAGCATCAAGGCAAGGAACCTTCAACAAATACTTTGCTTACACAATGTAAGAATTTATTTTTATTCTTTATCTATTAAAAATAAATAAAATTTAAGTGTAAGTGTTTATAATTCCAAATTAACGGCTTTTCACTAAATGCATATGAAAATATATACGATACTTACATAAAACAATAATTTTTTAAAATTTGTTTCTGTTTGTTTGTTATGGTTAATCTCTGAAACGGTTAGAACCATTTTAACGGGACTTTCACTGACAGGAAGCTAATGTTATAAGGAGTAACTGAGTACACTCAGCTCTACCGGAAACAATATTTTGGATTACGTATTTGAGCTACGTAAAGTGCTTATCTCCTTGCTTTGTCCCTAAGTGCCCCATTTTAAGACGCAAGAGAACTAGCTTTTCTCAATTAACATGCTTAAAATAGAGGGACAACGTCTCATTGAATTATTCGGGAACCTTTCAGCTCTAACCCCCGAGTTCCTGTTGAAATCAGTGTTAGTAATATAACAGCAGCTACAGAAGTAATTCTTGCAACAAGAAATACAAGCATTATTGTTCACGGGCACAGAGGTTCTGGAACAACATCCCTAAATCCTACAGTAAAAGATGGTATGTTTTAATTGACAATATTAAACACACACACTCAACGGCCCCCATTAGGATAGTTATAGCCTGCGTTGTGGGTCCGGAAACATACACAATGACAAGGACAAACACATCCAGACCGAAAAACATGGCTGTATGCTACGTGGGTGGGGAGAAAAGCCGTACCCTTAGGTCATGGGGGCACAGGGTGGGGCTACCTGTGTGCCCATCACAAGGCGTTGAGGAAAAAGGCGGTCGGAGGTGGCACCGACTGCCGTGCTGCTCATCAGCGCGAGGTGGCAGGGGGAGACTATACAACGGTTCCCCCAGGGTGAGGGCAACGTCATCAGCTCTCCCCGGGATGGGCTCAGTTGAGCGATGTGCTTGAGAGGCTCCGGAGTGCGTTCCACAGGTTCCCGCAGCCTCTCGCACGCACTGAGTTAGGCCACCGAGGAGGTTTTAGTGGGACGCCGTAGTACACGGAACCCCACATAACCCGGTTCTCTTCCCCAGGAGGCCGGGTATCTGATCGCAGATTTCCTCCCCGACAAAAAAAAAAAAAAAGTTCAATACAAACATATGCTCCGAGCGGGAATCGAACCCGTGACTTGTGGCGCTTATGGCGGGTACGCTACCGCTGCACCACAACGTCGTCAAGTTGAGTGTGTGTGTTTATTTAAAAATATATTTTTTTTTTTAATAAACTTAGAATTAACAAGAAGCAATATTAATGAGAAATAACCTTCTTATGTTACAGCGTTCCTTACAAGTGACGATTTAAACATTATCGTAGTGGATTGGTCAGTATTTGCTTCACAGTCATACTCTGTGGCAGCAGGTGCTGTACCAAGCATTGGTACATTTTTGGCAAATCTGATTACTGAATTAGTTACCGCGGATGTTGTTACTCTGGACACTTTGCATCTGGTAGGTTTTGATCTTGGAGCACACGTTGTTGGATTTACTGGAAGAGCACTTAATGGTCAAGTTGCTAGAATAACTGGTATGTCATACATCAACTTCCCTAATAAAAAATCATTATATATTATAACTAGCAGCCCGCTCCGGCTTCGCACGGGTATAAAATATATAGCCTATGTTATTCACTGAAAAAATGATTAAAATCGATGCAGTAGTTTTGATTTATTCATTACTGCCCGTGGCCCGCACGTGTTAAATGTAATTATTTACGACGTCATATTAGAAACCTCAAAAATATTTTTTTTCTCCACAATTTTTATACATATAAACGTTCCTCTTCAGTCACTCTACCTATTAAAAAAACCCGCATCAAAATCCGTTGCGTAGTTTTAAAGATTTAAGCATACATAGGGACAGAGAAAGTGACTTTGTTTTATACTATGTAGTGATTCACAAATAAATATCTTCTATTTTAGGTTTGAGTCCAGCAAGGGAACAGTGGGGTACCAATTCATTACGCTTAAGCCGTCTAGATGCTCTCTACGTTGAAGTTATTCATACTGACGGTGGTGGTCTATTTAGCAATGGTATTGGAGAAGCTATTGGTCACGTGGACTTCTTTGTAAATGGTGGATCTGGACAGCCGGGCTGTTTTCTGAACAATGCCTGTAGTCATAGCCGTTCCTGGGATGTTTTTGCTGCCACCCTCACGAACAATCATTTAATAGGGAATCAATGTGGTAATATGCTCCAAGTGAGCTTAAACCTTTGCCGTGGTTTCACTCTTCCGCTGGGAAATAACCAATTTTCAAAGATAGGGTGAGCTTAAATCCAAATATTATTCAATTAATTTTTAATTTTACATGATTTTAAAAATCGTCTTACTTTTTGCAGGACTGGACTATTTCGTGTGAATACAGGAAGAACCTACCCGTTCTAAAGGATGCCCATTTATAAATATAATTTTAAGACATTTAAAAAATTAAGAATCTGATATTCATCTTTAATAAAATAAAAGTATTTTATACATAAAATTTCTTTTCTGTGTCCAGTATTTTATAAAAATAAAAATAGTAAAATTTTTGACCTGATGATGATTCTACAGATAATTATGGAAAATAAAACTACTACTTTAAAAACGTTTCATGTATTTATTTATCGAAGACGACCATTCTGGCGTGCATATAGTTAGCCTGGTTTGAGCCTCGACGGTTGCGGGTTTGTTTCCCGATCGGAGCAGATGTCTCTTATAAATATCTGTTTCGGTATGGGAGTTTTTCCTTCTCTGCCGAGTCTCCTCACCGTGCCTCGGAGTTACACGTTAAGCTATCAGTCTCAGTTGTTATCTGGACATCTCATAATCTAACGATTCTCTCGATAGATAATGCTCTCGATAGATAATTTGCTCTTATCCAATGAGTTACTAGTTCGTTGTGTTGCGGAGATCAGATGACAATCGCTCTGTGCAAGACCCTTCAACTCAGAATAATCAATATCAAAATTATTTTTATTCAAGTAGACTTTTAAAAGTATTTTTAAATTGTCAAACCCTACCGACGGTTCGGAAGGTTCTATCGAGAAGAACTGACAAGAATATATTTGAAAAGAGTAACTGTCGAGACAGTTACTCTTTTCAAATATATGCTGGTTACAATTATATTCTTTAGTATAAAATTTGGTTATTAAGAGTCCCAAGCATTTTTATCGGAAAAATATATAAGAAGATAAGCAGACCCTGGGTATAAACCGGGAATAATGCTAAGAAAAAGAAGTATTTATTCATCTTCCTCTTGCATTCACAAAGCTATATCGATTGAAACTAAATTAAAATACTGAATAATTGGGACGAAGAGGAATATTTAGGACGAGGAATATTTATATAAGATTAGATAGATTACTTATTTACTTAATAATTATAATGTATTTATTCCAAAATAAGGAAAACCAATCATGGAAACAATTTTTCTGTATATTATTTCCTAGCTGTGCCCGTGGCTCTGCTCGCATGCTCTGCAGAATTATGATCAAGTTTTTTTTTCTTGTTTAATCATAAAAGTCTGTGGTGAGCTGGAAAAACATGCAAAGCAGACAGACGGAAATTTTAAAAATTGTTTTTATGTTAGGAATACTTTGTAAACGAGTACCATCATATGGATTTTTAAAGGGTTGTTTCTGTTATATATATACTGCACACATTATTATAATTAAATCACTCAGACTTTTTATATGATAAATATAATCATATTTTTATTTTGTCTGCCTGTTGACTGTTGTTCTTACGAGGTGACGTAAAAAGTCAATTTTGACCAGTGGACAATAAAGTCTTATTACGATCCAAATGACGAACTTAGCTGCATCGCTATTTCTTAAATCTGAATCGTTTTGCTACCTGAAGTGAACTGAATCGTAAAAGCATTGTTATTAAAAAATCATGTTACTTCAACCTCACGCTAACAATGTATTTTTAATAGTATTTGCCATTAAGTAACTTCTTCTTCGTCCTAGCATTTTTCCCGGCATTTTAATTACCCAGGTTCTGCTTATTACTCTTATGCGGAATTGATAGGTTACTAGTTTTTACATGGAGCGATTGCCATCTGACCTCCGCAACCCTAAGGGCGAACCAATAACTCATTGGATAAGAGCAATTTACTTCTCAAGAGTTAACGATTATTATCAGATGTTAAGTGATAACAACCGGGACCGACAGCTTAACGTGCTCTCCGAGGCATGGTGGCGAGACCCACACGGCCAAACTCCCAGACCGAAACAGAAATTTTAACAAACATCTGCCCGAGCAGGAATCGAACCTGCAACCATCAAGACTAAAGACAGACTCGCTACCCACAACACCACAACGGGGTCTTGCCATTTAGTAACTCAAGAGTAAATATATATATATATATATTTTTTTTTTTTTTTTTTTTTTTTTTTTTTTTTTATGTTAGAAGTTGGCAAACAAGCATACGGCCCACCTGATGGTAAGTGGCTGCCGCAGCCTATGAGCGCTTGCAGCACCAGTTGCCAACCTCGAGATATTAGTTCTTAAATCTCGTTCGCCCAGTAATTTCACTAGCGTACAATGCCCTTCAAACCGGAACTCAGTAGTGCCTAAGCACTACTATTTGGCGGCAGAATATTGGACATTGCGGTGGTACCTACCTAGCCGGCCTCTTGCAACAAAAGACCTACCACCAGTAAGTAATGAAAAGGAAGCAATAACAATAAAACAAAACACTGAAGGTCTATTGATTTTCTAAACATCACAACCGTATAGTATCACCCACGCTTGTTTTATATAAAACTCATACAGTATAGATTACCTGTCTAAAGAGCTTACCGTGTCTCCTCGCACTGCACAATAAAGGTATTCTTAATGAGAGGCTTCGTGCACTAATACCTTTAGCCGTTTAATAGAACTTCTGATGCACGATGCAATTCCTACCATGCCAATTTGAGGATATTCTCAGTCGTTTTTAAAATCAACGTCTTTCTTAATAGAGCCCTGCTGATTTCGATATGGTAAGTCGATCATATAAGTGATGATTCCCTGCCTTTTACACAAAGCAAGTGTGCTAACGAGACGGCAACCATCACCGTTGTTGGACCGTGCAAAGGTTGATACCATTCTAATATAGAAACAAAGAAAACCACCAATAACGAATTTTAGTTTTCTTTACTGTCTGTCAGTCTGTCTGCTTGATATGCCTAAGTTCCTATTTTTAAGGGCTTTCACTGGTTGTTTTTATTTTAGACTTAGGGTTCAGCCCAATAAAAATAAAACCAAACAATAATTCTGTAAACCACGTGCATGAAGCTGCGGCCATAGCTAGTTACTTTATTAATTAACAAAATTCATATAATGGTACTTCTTCACTTAAAGTAAAACGGTGAGGTCAAAGAAAAAAAAGCAATCATTAGTTTAAGGCGTCGTATTACTTACCATAATTTAAACTTCGACAAAGGCACTGACCAAAACGACGGCTGTAAAACTTTGGCCTGACTACTTCGTCCACTTTTTTATCTTGCCAGGACACCGTCATGAGCTTATTAAAGTGCTTAATTTCTTCTTTAATTTCCACTAAAGATAACTACGTCTATGATGTTAATGGTCACCTATTCAACTGAATATTTATAGATTTAGATTCGTGACTAATTAGTCATTATATATTAAATTCTGCAATTCACTTTAGCACAACTCACATAAGTGTATCGAGTTTTTTTTCATGACGGTTGGCAAACAAGTATACGGTCGACCTGATGGTAAGCAGTCACCGCAAGCTATGAACGCATGATACTTGAAGTATCACATGTGCGTTGCCAACCCAAGGAACAGGAGGGCAGGGATGAAAAGACAAAAAAGGAAGGGATCAGAGTGGATGGGAGATTGGGCCTACGGCGATCCCACTCATCGCACTAAGCGCAACAACAGTTACTGATACTGTTACTTTACGCCGATTTTCTGTGAGAGGGTAGTACTTCCCCAGTCGAGCCGACTCATTTGTGCTGAGAGAAGCATGGCTATACTAACATTAAAAATAGAGTATTCTCTGTAACAGCTAATATTTGAAGCCATTTGTGAGCTGTTCTAGTTTCGCTTTCATAAACTTGCTATTTTAAATAAATAAACACTACACAATCAATGGCCCCCATTAAGATAGTGAAATCCTGTGTCAGGGGTATCCGAAACATATGCCTGTATGGTCAATACAAACATCTGCTTCGAGCGGGACTCGAACCCGCGAGCTGTGGCGCTTAAGGCAGGTTTGCTACCGCCGCGCCACAACGATGTATTTATTTATTACCTGTATATTGCGTAGTAGATTTTATCTCTATCATCAGCATTAAAGGTAATTTCAGTATCATTGCAGTAGCGGGCATGGTTCTCTGAGGCAATCAACATGCTACCTGTACATTGCGCATTCTAATTAGACGCACATGACTAATTAGGCCTCGACTATGGCTATAGGTAACATATTCTGTTTTTGGGAATTGCTATAACTAATGACAATAAGTATAAATATGGTCAAGTTCGGTATTTTAGCTTTTTTTATAGAAAAGCGTACGATCCGTCTTAGCGATGCCGGTACTAGACCCTATGAATATTTCCAACGCTGATATTGCAACATGCGTGTTGAGGGAATAGGAGAGGAAGAAATAGGAAGAAAAGGACCTCCTGCAATAATAAT
Organism: Hestina assimilis; assembly: GCA_023373885.1. NCBI lineage: Eukaryota > Metazoa > Arthropoda > Insecta > Lepidoptera > Nymphalidae > Hestina > Hestina assimilis. Next base: position 6,103,684 of record CM041747.1, on the reverse strand, counting down.
AATAAGCGCTACACTTATCGGACCCTATCAGGATATCCCGTGTCGGGGGTACTGAAAAACACACAAGAAAAACGATAGACACACCCAGAGCGGAAACACTTCCCTTTATGGTTAATAAAAACCTCTACTCCGCGCGGGATTCAAACGGGCGACCTGTGGCGCTTAAGATACGTTCGCTACCGCTGCGCAACGTCGTCAATTACACGCATCGTGCGATTCGTCGTCAGCTTGTGGTGATTCGATTCCCGCTCGGAGCAAATGTTTGTATTAAGTAAAAAGGCGTATTTCCGGTTTGGGTGTGTTTGACCTTGTCATTGTGTATGTTTCCGGGCCCCAGACACAGAATATCACTGTGCTAATGAGGGATGTTAAGTGCGTAGTGTTTATTTATTTATTTAAAATTAACGCAAACACCTCTAACTCTACTAGAATTATTTGAAGACAGAAAGACAAAATGCTACATCAGAATGTAGCAAGATACATTTAAGAAGAATTTACAGAAATTTACATATACAGTAATTTGACCGCATATACAGTTATCAATCGTTAAAATAACACATATAATTCCAGGAGTCTACCATAAACTTTCATTGCGATCCAAATGATGACCTAAACTGAGCTGCATCGCTATTTCGCTATACGTCATGGTACCGTATAAAATTCGAATCGTTTTACTATATGAATTGAATTGCAACGCAATGGGATTGTTACTAAAATTTCATGGTAGACCCCATGTAACAATTTGACATCTGAAAAATAAAACCATGTACGTTTTAATACCAGTCAAAAACTTACCACTGTCAATAGCAGCAAGTGATTGGTCGAGAGCAATTAACTAGCTATCTAGCAATAACCTTAGCATTGGCTATGTTGATTAGCAATAGCAGATTATTATACGCGATAAGGAATAATAATAGAACGAAAAGAAGGAAGAGAAAGAACAGGAAGGGGATAGAGAAGGTAAGGCTTTGGCCTCTGGTTTCGACCCCATCGTACAAGACACAACATTTATACTGATATTTCATGAAGATATTATAAAGGGTAGTACTTCACCGATCAAGTCGGCCCATTTACGCAGAAAATAGGCCAATTTCCGTATTTGCTTGTATATTTTTTTTTTCGGAATGTGTATTGCTGTTGGTGTTACTGGCCTTGACAGCGTCACCGACCGGGGGGACCGACTATAGAGACTCAGCCGTGAAAATGGGGCAGCCCTCACGGGGGCTCAAATTTGATTCCGTCCTTAGGGTGCCTCCTGCGAAGCCGAACCACGGCTAAGGACCTCATCGGAGATGGTGCTTGTATATGAAAATACAATTATGTATGGAATACATTTCCATACATCATTATTTATTTAAAAAACGTTTCGTCTTAAGAGTGCTTTTATAGTAACAATATTGTAAACCTAACATCGAAGTATATATACAGGCATTTATTTTAGCAAAGTTAGTTTTTCTATAGCTCTTGGGGCTTTTAGACGTTCATATTCGAAACCAAAAAAAAATGACTCTATTGAATATTCTCCGAAGCGAACAAAATTTATTAAAATTTCGCCTATCAGTGTATATTTTTATGATTGTACATTCAGTGGTCATTTCATTCAAATTATTGACCATAGATTTTGCTACATCGGATGATCCAATAATGCGACAGTATTCCAAATTAAAATGGAAGCTTTTGACGACTTGGTTTAATGTAAGTAAATGTTTTTTTTTTTATGTTAGAAGTTGGCAAACAAGCATATGGCCCACCTGATGGTAAGTGGCTGCCGCAGCCTATGAGCGCTTGCAGCACCATTAGTAGGTGCCACTCACGCGTTGCCAACCTCGAGATATTAGTTCTTAAATCTCGTTCGCCCAGTAATTTCACTAGCGTACAATGCCCTTCAAACCGGAACACAGTAGTGCCTAAGCACTACTATTTGGCAACAGAATATTGGACACTGCGGTGGTACCTACCTAGCCGGCCTCTTGCAACAAAAGACCTACCACCAGTGTGACTGATTGCACTGGTGGAAAAATCTCTGTTGTGACAGAGGTTATCCCAACAGCGGGCGATGGGGTCGTCACACCCCGACGCCTTTATATGTTAAATCTAATATACCTTTTAACGAGCAATTCAGGTACATATATGATTCTCATGAAATTAGTATGCAGGGGTTTCGGAGCAGTTAATAGAAAAATGTCGAAAAATGTTTTCAGGCACAACTAAACCCTCGGTTGAAGTCCAGATGCCTCCAGTCCGAATTTTTTAAAGATTCCTTCTTTTGTGTAAAAACTATTATTTACCTAAACAAATTAAGCTTTGTTGATTTTTTTAAATAAGGAAATATTATAGCTTTACCTCTTAGCTAGCCGATTATCGTAATTGGATTTTTTTATATTATGTGACAAAAAAAAATAAAGAATTTTAACCGTAAAAGAAATAAATAGAGTTGTGTGGGTTTTATACACATATACTAGGTTCCCAAACAGATAACAAAGGCTTCGTCCTATACATATTGATATGACTAATTTATTCAACTTATCTCGACCTCTTAACCTTAATTATATGAGTAGATCTTACAAGGAGATTGTGCATTGTTTTGACTTAGAAACCAATAGAAACCGCAAGCCCAGATCTTTGACTGGTTCTGTGGTCTTGTAATAACATTGCTTTCGGCAACTTTATTAAAACCCTATTTACGATCATGATTTACGACCCATCTATAAATGTTACGATGTTTTACATATATTTGTATGGTTTCCTTATCTTTCATATTTTATTACGTTTTCTTACATTTCCATTTTTTTGTTCGTAAAGAATATTAGCAATGCTTTTTTCAAAATTACTAATATTCCTATTGCCTCTCCTAATAAGCTAGAAGCGGGTTGCGCTAGGGTACGACAATAGTTCAAGGGGGTCAGTATCGAGCCCGCAACTCTGCGTTAACGGAGAGGAGTTGGACCTTCTACCGTTGAGCTATTTTCTAAAAGAATAATTTTATCTAAACATGCAGGTATTCTATTATATGAATAAACGTCCATATCTGTGTCAACAAAATCAAGGTCATGCAAAGAAATCGCTATCCTTACCGACACTATGTATCTATTTATTTACTATGGAAACATTTGTATAGCAAACAATATATTAGAGTAATATTTCTGAATTCTTGTCTGTCCGTTGTTTATATCACACGATATTACGACAAAAGTCTCAATATGCGAACAAAAATGCGGACAAATTAATACCTAATAGTTATAATATGAGAGAAGTGAGGAGGAAAGAAAAAAAAATAAAAAGCGTTTGAGCAACACTGGGGCAACAGCATGGACACTTCGATTTCACGAAGACATTTTGTAAAATTATAGTAGTTATGCTTTCGTAATCAAGGCTGTCGGACCAATGACGTAAAAATCAGTAAGGTTTTTACTTCTCATATATACAAAGTTATCATTAATATCATCATCATCAGGATTTTTCTCTCTACTTCTGGATATAGGCCTCTCCAGTTGTACGTACAGTGACCATAATCCTCCGCTGCTGTCGTCCAGCAGTTTCTTACTAGCCATAATGCAAAGGCCAAGCTAAGTTTGCTGTTCCCGAAGTGCGTTCCACAAGAGTTCCTGGAGTCTCTCGCTCGCACCTAGGTTTAGGAACCCCACATAACCCGATTCTCTTCCCCAGGAGGCCGGGTGTCTGGTTGCAGATTTCCTTCACGTACAAAAAAAAGTTTGCTGTTTACAAATACAATACAATGTAGAAAATACAAACGATTTAATATTTTCCTTTTTCCAGTTACTAGTAATGGCTTACTTGCCTGTCTGCCTTTTCTGCGACTGGGTAGCATTGAACGGTAACATCAAATCGAAATATGTAAAAATATTCAAGGACTTCAGAACGTTTTCATTCACAAGCCTTATTTTTCCGACAACCGCTGTAAGTATGTATATATCGTAATTGGCTTTATTTTTTATGACAAAAAGTGACAAACAAGTGTACGACCCGCCTAATTTAGATTTAGTTTTTCACAATTGTCAAAGTTCAAATTTTTCCGTGTGCTTACTCAAACTCATATTCATAAGATCTTTAAACTCTTCTTCGTTCTTATGTTATTCCCGGTATTTACTCAGGGTCTGCTTATACTTTTATCTTGATTTGACGGGTTACAAGTTTTGTAACGATTATTATCAGATGTTATGATAACAACCGGGTCCCAAGCGCGCTATCCGGCACGATGGGAAGAACTAAAAGGACCGCCTAGACCGAAACGGATATTTATAACGAACATCGGAACCGAGTGGGAATGGAACTCGCGACCGTCGAGGGTCAAAGCGGGCTCGCTACTAGCATGCACAACGGTCGTCACCAACATAGGGATTTTAAGCTGTTTGTCACTTTTTTACACACAATTGTGTTCTATTTTAGTTTGGAGATATCCTTTTCTGGCGACTTTGGAATAAAAACCGGGAGCTGCTTATGCCTCTATCGAGTGATAAATACATATCTATTTGGGACCACCACAGCATGCACACGGTCTCTCTCATTTTTGTTATCTTCGAGCTAATATTCGTCAAAAGAGAAAGACCTAGAAACATTAGTCTTAGAGTCCTGACGCTGTTTACTTTCATCAGCGTCTATATTGTTATGTAAGTACTAGTATTGTCCCGCAGCTTCGCTATGTTAACTAAATTTGATTTAATTTGGGTAGCGTTAACGAGGATGTCTTTAGGCATGAATTAAAATTATTATTTCCAATATTTAACACTACCTTCTGCCAGCGGCTTCGCCCAGGTGCCTCTGTTTCTGACTTTTTTTTATGTTACAAGTTGGCGAACAAGCATACGGGCCACCTGATGGTAAGTGATTGCCGCAGACTATGAGCACTTGCAGCACCATTAGTAGGTGCCACTCACGCGTTGCCAACCTCGAGATATTGGTTCTTTTTCCCAGTAATTTCACTAGCCTACAGTGCCCTTAAAAACGGAAACAGTAATGCCTAAGTACTAATATTTGGCGGCAAAATATTTGACACCTACCTAGCCGGCCTCTTGCTACAAAAGACCTACCGCCAGTGTGACTGTTTGCACTGGTGGAATTATCTCTGCTATTATAGAGGTTATCTCAACAGCGGGCGATGGGATCGTCACATCCCGACGCCGGGTAACTCTGAACCCTTCGTTTTACGTGTGTGGATATGCCATCGACCAATCGACCAAGTTGTTTATGTATACATTCATTTTTAGAGAGTGATGCAGGTTTATATTAAAGCTGTTTTAATATTGTCCACAGGTGCCTGATAAGTCGCCTACATGGAGAATACATTTATCCTGCCTTTAAGTCGTTTTCGGATCTGAAGTTAATAATTCTCGCAATATATATGTACATATCTCATTTCTTCTATTATACGAGCCAGTGGTTTATTGTGGATCTCGTTTATGGTAACAATAATGTTTGTAAGAAAATAATATAATATACATAATTAATTGTTAGTTGTTCAAACTAGAGTCTAGAAATGAAATAGACATTGGGATTTTATCTGATTTCTTTTGACAGAATACTGAAAAGAGTATTCACAATAAGAGTTACTTAAACTCCGACATATTTTTCAAAATCGTCTTTTTACAATAAATCTGGGGTATTTTAATGTAACTAATAAAATTGCAGTTTTGCGTATTTTACGATTTCGGTGCTACGCATTATATGCGTTGCAAATGCAAAAATTTATAATTTGCTTTCTTTGATCTCATCACCAACTTCAATAAATGTTAACAACTAGTCTGACTGTGAATGGAACATTTCTATGTGTGGAGTTCGCTTTGTCGCGAGTATGAAGAAAGTTTGACAGCAACGGAAGAAATATCAAGAGCGTGTTGAAGTAACCCAGTTTTAAGTTATAACAATACGTTTGTGAGAACTTTTAAAGAGGACGGTTTTAATTTAGTGAGAATTACAAAACAATTAGTGTTTACAAATTTAAAAGTCTTATTAAACCATAACTCGTTCGTATGGACAAATAATATTTTAAAAATATTTTAAAATTGAGATGCTCGTAGCCGGGTACGCTAACTGACCGGTAAACCATCGGTGGGTTAAGCAACTTTAGTTGCGGTCAGTCAATAGATGGGTGACCGTCATAGTGGTATTTCAACTTTTACACACACACATTTATTCCCAACCTAATGATTTATAAAGTCTTCATTGTAATTAAAAAAGGTCAAATCGTTATAAGAAAAATAATCCAATTACTATTTTTTTAAATGTGTATGAAAATAAAAATAATAGTGCCATATTGCATAGCAACAAAAATTTGTTCAATATAATTTCAAAGAATATTTTTATGCAAATAACATAGTGTGCAATATGTACATGAATTACTGTGAACTTACATTGTTTGCCAGGCTCTTATGGCGAGACGGTATTAACACAAGTTGATGTAAGTAAATAAAGAAATAATATAACAATATACAAATAGTTGTAGTCGAAGCGTAAAGTAACAACCAAGATAGTTATAATCAGTCAATTTAATAGAATTATTTTATATTACTAGCATTTACCCAGGGTTTTTGCCCGCGTGAAAATCGATTATTATAATAATTCCACATACAAACTTTCATTTCCTCTTTTAATCCACAGACCGATGTAACCAACCGACAAAAGTAAGGCGTCCTAAGCACGTCCTGCAAGACCCTGACGATAGGATTACATTAGAAAATGCCCCTTACTCAGCACAGACACGCACACAACACCGTCCTCGCCGGCGAGGACGTGGTCCTGTTTCGCACGTCGCGTCGCGCTCACACCGTCGGGTGAGTCTATCGTATAGAATGCGCTCGGAGCGCTGCCTCCATCTCCGATGACGTCCTTAGCCGTGGTTCGGCTTCGCAGGAACCACCCTAAGGACGGAATCAAGTGAGCCCCGTGAGGGCTGTCCCTTTATCACGGCTGAGTCTCTGTACTCGGCCCCCTGCCCGGTGACGCTGTCAAGGCCAGTAGGGCCAACAGCAATACACATTCCGAAAAAAAAAAAAAAAAATCTTTTAATCCGTTCAAGCTTTGTTATCGTGACAAAAGAAGCCTTTACCGTTTTCACAGTCCTATTTATATCTATACCAAATACATGATAATCCATATAGCGGTTTTGACAGAATTTGCACTGACAAATAGCTGTAGTCAGAGGAATAACTTTAAGTAGTATAATATATATCAATATTTTTTTGTTTAATAAATGCTCCACACTCGACGACTACCATTAGGATAGTGATATCCTGTGTCGGGGCCCAGAAACAACACAAAGACAAGGACAAGGTTAAACACACCCAGGACGGAAGACGTGCTTATATGGTCAATAAAAACATATGTCCCGAGCGGGAATCGAACCCCCAACTTGTGGCGCAGAGCAGGTTGGCAAATCGTCGTACGTTTCCGCCAAAACGTCGTCAGAATAAAAGAAATATTTTAAAGAAAAAAAAATACTACGTTAGACCACGCTTCCAGCCGTTGGAACAGACAGCGAGTAATATTCATAATTTGAATTAAAATAATTAAGTAAAACATGAGATTTCTATTCTACTTTCTTTATAATTTCTTTTCTACATTTTCGTGGGGTTTATTTAGATTACAAATAGCTGTTGCCTAAATAATTTAGAGAAAAAATGGTATTACAAAAATACTTTCAGTTTTCATTTTCCAGAAAAAAAAATCAAAAGCATTTTGCTAGCTGTCCAGAACGGTAATGCCACTAGAAACATACCAGATGGTATGTATTTTAATTTTTAATAACTATATCGTACAACATGTTATGTTATGTATTGGTATTGAGTTCACTTGGGCAATTTTAACAAATTTTCACTAAATTTTTTACGTTTTCTGGCTAATTGTGGCATTCTGTTAAGTTTTTATTTTTGAGCTTTAATTTTTAGTGACCAAAACCAATGTTAACAATATAAACACAAAAACTAAAAACTGCTACTAAAACACAATAACTGCTACAAAAAAGGTCATGTGGTAACAATATTCATATTCTTGCGTTTCTTTTCGTTGAATGGGTATACCGAAAGCCTCTTCTTCTACCTAGCATTATTCTTGCTATTTACCCAGGGTTTGCTTATATTCTTATCCTGAATTGACGGGTTACTAGTTTTTACACGGATCGATTACCATATGACTTCCGCAAACCTAAGGGCGAACCAGTAACTCATTGGATAAGAGCAAAGTGAACATCGTAAATCTAAAAATACTTCATTTTACTTGTAAAATTAAATTGTTACTCTTTATGTTTTAATTTTCTATATTTTGGGTATTTTATAAGTATCAGTTATAAGTAAGTTGTAACAAAGAGCAGTTGTTCCGGAACCAGAAGTTGATAACTAGACAGTTGTTCGTCATATAGGTATTGAGTTTGTTAATTAGAGTTCTGGTATCGGTGAGTAGAGGTCTGGTAACCATCTTGGATAGCTTTCATCAAACCTAGCTAAGAACTCTCCCGACTAATTGACCTTTGAAACCTAAAAAAAATCAAAATTGGTTGATCCCTTCGTTTATAAAAGAAAAATTTTCAAACCAAAAAGTATAAATATTCTTTTTTGAAGTCGTTTAAAAACACATTGTCTCAAAAAATCCAATATAAAGCGATTTTATTACTTCTGTCTGGGTTAAAATATTAAAATGCCTGAATGGAAACTATTCACAATTTAATTTGGCAACCCTCGGTTCCGCGCCAGCCAAAATATACAACACTAAGGATTCAGTGCCCTTCAAGCACAGTACAAACAGCAGTAATTCATATAAAATGCCTACATCAAGACAGGCTTAAGAATGCAATTGGGCTTTTAAGCTTTATTTATTTTTATTTTATTTTATTTATTTTAATACTTTATTGCATGAAGGTTTAGTTAACATCTCATATTTAAAATTGATTATTTTTAAAATTGTATGGAACTGAAATTATGATAGTAATGCACCAACGTTTTTACGAAAATTAAGGATTACTAGTAACCTATTAGTACTCTAGTATTGAATTGAATTGATTCTAATGACAAATATGTGCTTGACATTGGCAGTGTCAATGTATTTTTTAATTTATTAAATACTACTGGTCCGTCCCGGCTTCGCACGGGTGGACATAAGATTTTTTAACATTTTTTTATTGATATTATGATTTATTTAATGAAGATACGTTCTTTAATATTGTAGAACATACTTTTGTTCTATCATCAATAGTTTCCGCAGCGCATGCGACGAAAGACGTTTTAGGGCACCTTTTACACCTTGGATTACGTTAGTTAAGTTTTAGTAAGGATCCCTAATCTATTCTAGCAATAAATATAGCCCATGTTACTCATGGTGAATGTAGCTTTCCAATGATGAAAGAATTTTTGAAATCGGCACAGTAGTTTTTGAGTTTATTCATTACAAACATACACACAAAAATACAAATCTTTCCTCTTTACAATAGTAGTGTAGATTATTAATAGCAAATGTGCATTAAGACGACTATAACTATTCTTATTTAACGCCTTTGGAAAGATAATAGCAAAATAGATTTACTGTGTAATATCAACTGTAAATGGTTACTCGATAAGCAAATAATAATTGTACTGTTTCCCTCGTGATTCTATAGAATATTTAAGAACTAACATTATACAAGTATAAAAAAATCTATTGGTCTTACCTGTGGTCGTGAGATAGGTGCTTGATCCGATGATTTAGTGAGCTAAATACGGCTGAAGTGCGAGAATTATGAGTTTAATAAAGATTCACATTTTCAATGATTTAGTTTTTCCCTATTCGAAATATTTTTTAAATTGTTTTAAAATGTAGAAATTTTAGGTTATTTCAATAATAGTAGAGTCTGAAGATGTGACGTTATCACAGAACACATATTTACCATGCAAATGAATTGTTCATCTACTAAAGAGGATGTTATCATTATTGAAATTTATTTTATAATTTTTAAATCATAATATTTATGTTTTGTTATTTTATGGACTAGCTAAGCTCGTGGCTTTGCTCCCGTGGGGTTTTTTTAATGTTACAAGTTGGCAAACAAGCATACGGCCCACCTGATGGAAAGTGGTTGCCGTAGCCTATGAGCGCTTGCAGCACCATTAGTAGGTGCCACTCACGCGTTGCCAACCTCGAGATATTGGTTCTTAAATCTCGTCTGCCCAGTAATTTCACTAGCGTACAGTGCCCTTCAAACCGGAACACAGTAATGCCTAAGCACTACTATTTGGCGGCAGAATATTTGACACTGCGGTGGTACCTACCTAGCCGGCCTCTTGCGACAGAAGACCTACCACCAGTGTGACTGATTGCACTGGTAGAATAATCTCTGCTGTGACAGAGGTTATCCCAACAGTGGGCGATGGGGTCGTCACATCCCGACGCCGGTAAACTGGGTTGGACCCCCTGTTCCAACTAACCGCATCTTATCACCCACCCGTACTTTTTTATTGCTCGGCTTTTAAGTATCTTATCGTAATATAAGAAATAACAATAACAACAAATCATAACAAACAAAAAACAACAAATCCAAAAATAATGTTTCAAATCCGTTCAATTGTTCTAGAGATTAGCGCGTTCAACCACAAAAAAACCCTTCAGCTTAATGATATTCGTATAGATTTCACTTTCGGGGTGGTCCATATATTCTTATGAAAATCTAATCAAAGACTCCAGAAATACAATACGGAGTGTAAAATCTAGAGAAATACATCCAGATTATATTTGTGTTTAGTGTGTGCTTGTGAAAGGTGAAACAGTTCACGCCAGTTAGTTGTTTTCTTTTTAATTTAAAAATAAACAATTTTTATTATTAATGTCTCTATAAGCATTTGAGACATTAATAATAAAAATAACAAAATAAAATAGCCATCAGAATTTAACTCCTGAAATAAAAACCGGACTGTCTCAATCAGACTTCAGAGTGTAGCAAAATGCCACCTACGAACAAGCTCATAAAACAGTATGCCGTAATGTTGCTTTACGATGCGGGCAGGCGTTTACATTACTCGCTCACTAGGTGGTGGTGTTCTCCTGAGTGAAAATTAATTTGTTACACGTACTATTTTCTCGAATTTTATCGTCATCGTCATAATTTCAATCAGAGCATTGTATGTCATAAATGAGTTTAACGATATATACAATTTCATGCTGGGAAAGTAGCCATGCTTTCATTTGCGGTCTACCATTATATTAAAAATCGTAATCTTAAAAATAAATATTATAGAGAAATAAGTGATCAATCAAAAATCAAAAAAACATTAACACAGTCGAATTAGAACTTCCTCCATTTTGAAGTCGGTTATAAATATAAAAAGCCATTACCTCATACACTTAGAACTTATAATCCATTATTAAAAATTGGATAAGGCTTTAATGCTGCCTCCGGCTTCCAAGATTGTGAAACCGTATCAATTTTTTTTGGTATTACCGGTTTCAAATTCAGGTCTTGTTACAAGATTTGTTTGTAGGTTGTATTATTAAGTAACATGATATTAATGTAATAACTACTTTCTTTTTTATCACATATTATTTTAATAAAACTGCCCAAAACCAAGCAAACCGTTACCCTTCGAATAAAGGGTTCTGTTATACATCAGATAAACATAACAAAGTATTTATCTATTACATTTCATAAGATACAGCAAAACGTTCATAATATTAAGTTTCTTATATTTAGTATTTGATGTTGTAGCCGCAACAGAAATACACATTCTTGAAAATTTCAAATCTCTACCTATTATATCTATCTCTACCTCTGCAGTTCGTGAGCTGGTTTGATCATGGATTAGTTGTAATATTTTGAGAAGCTTCGAATTCTAGCACCGAAGCCTTTGTTTAGAATCACAAATACTTAAATATAGACTAAGCAAGATAAATATCTACTACTTCAGCCTCTACCATTGATGCTGTCAAGGCCGCTGGTGACCAACAGCAATAGACAATCTGCAAAAAAACTAGGCAAAAGAGCATTTTTTGTGTTACTAAGTTGAGAAGCAAGCATATGGCCCACCTGATGGTAAGTGGTTGCCGCAGTTTATGAGAACTTGTAACAATATTTGTAGGTAACACTAACTTATTGCCAACCTCGAGATATTGGTTGTTGCCCAGTAATTTCACTAGCTACACACTGTAGCTAAGCCAAACCAAAACACAGCAATGCCAAAAACACTACTGCTTCACGGTAGAATATGTGGGACTGCGGTAGTACCTACCTAGTCGCTCTAGCAATAAAAGGTTTACCAAACGAACGGGAAACAAGCTCTACAATGCTCTTCATAGAGTTCATAACACTTTAAAATATAATAGATAACATTGTCTTTAAAAACTTATCAAATCTTATCCATTAAATTATACAACAATAAAGATTTCAAACGAACTTATATGTTGATATTCAGTATATGCATGCGGAAAAGCGAGTTCAATACTGATCATCTAAGCACATTATTTACCTACTGTGTGACCTATACCTTCTCTATATCACTGGTTGACCTTAATATCACCAGTACTGACACTTAACAAGCTGTCAGATTTCCATTTACTTTGGTGACAAGCCACGATGTGAAATCCTCCCAACATTAAGAGCACTCTCGCTACTTAATTAGAGATTAATTGAGTCACGGTGTCAGAGCCCTTGTAGGTATATTAAGTTCGAGAATTAATGAACTATGTTATAATGATCTTCTAGATTTGACGTACTTATTAAAAATAATAATGTAAATGTTTTTTTTTTTTTGAGTTTTTTTTTAGTTTGTGTTGCAACGAGCGAATAATGGAGTCTGAATTTCTGAAAGTCAGTTGGCCGCGAACCGTTGTCGGTGTCGCACGCGGCGCGATGTTTCGTGCGGTCTCTGTCGGATGGAAGCGATACTGGTGGGGCACAGGTACGGAACCAGTAATCACAACATCCTCAATAAATAAATTGATTTTTCCGACATAGGAACCGTTGCATTTAATTAGTTAATTAATGAAATATCATTACAAAAAAAAATACCGCGTAAATCGTAAACAAATCACTCGAGCGCAACATGCAATTCTATTAAAGAAAACTTGTTAAAAAACAATTGATTCAAACAAAATTTAAAACTATTAATGTAGTTCGCGAGTCAAATTATTATTAAAAAGCATTCATACCGGTGTTTGGCAATTAAATCGCGATGTTCAAGCATGGCATGGCTGAATGCCCCAACTATTTACGTTCACGATAGCACGTCTTCGTTCGTCTCCGGCCGTTTTCGGAACACGTGGTCGGGTTTTGACAGGTGATAGCGAATCTACGATTTAGCCCTTGCTCTAAGGTTTCGGCCAATGACATTGAAAGTAACGGTAACGCGGAACTGTGATATAAAATAGCTTGCATACCATCGTTATCTAATCATTTAAAATTAAAATTAAAGGTTTAAGTATTAAAACATATAATAACATGTTCTGGAAATATTTTCTAATTTAATATAAGATGTGACAATTTTAATAATATTTATTAACATAAATTAATCATTTACATGCTAATCATCGCCAATAACGCTTAACCTATTAATGGGCAAATTAAATACACAGGCTAAAGTTATTAGCCGTGATTTTAAAATTAATGAATTACCCAATTAATTATTAGTAAAAACAAAACGAAAATTGGACCATAATCAAATATTAGTTTTTTTTTAATCGGTTTAGCCCTTTAAATACGTGACAAATAAAGTGACATAAATTAAAATAACGTATTTATATCACGTTATTCTTAAACTTTCGAAAATTATAAAAAGTTTTGCAGTGGCTCTAATTAAAATCATTTAACATTAGTCTTTAGTGGGTAGTGTATACAGCGGTTTTAGGGTTCCGTAGCCAAATGGCTAAAACGGAACCCTTATAGTTTCGTCATGTCCGTCTGTCCGTCCGTCCGTCTGTCCGTCCGTATGTCACAGTCATTTTACTCGGAGACCATTGACTCTATCTATACGAAATTTACTAATTAGGTGTATTCCATGAACCGCACAAGGATTTTGTAATAAAATCTTAATATATATATGAATTAAGGGTAGCAGTCCATACATGTAACTGACGATTGAAAAAAAAATTTCAACGTATGGCAACGTGTGAGATATCTTTGGATAGTTCTTTTAAAATGATAACGAGGTTTGATTTTGAGTTTTTCATTAAGCCAGTAGTTGTTGAGATATTAGCTCCTAAAGTCGTAAAAATCGTGTCCCCCTCTAACTTTTGAACTATGGGATTTAAAATTCTGGAAAAATTTGAGCTTGTAGAATACCACATGAACTTTCATCCACATTTAGTTTGAAGAAGATAGGTCTATAAATTTAAGAGATATATAAGTTTTCCCATAACTTTGTTTTTCATATTACTTTTAATAATTACTATGAAATTACCAACTTATTTTTGCGGTCGGTTTTAATTCGTTATTATTTTTAAAACCGTTAAGATTCTTCATAACCTTACCATCACCCATTTACGCTTGTTTTCTCGATTTATCCAAGGCATTTTAATTACGATATTATATGGCAGAAATTAAAACTCACTGGCATGCCTGAAGAGATCAACAGGATTTTTAAGTTTTGGTATAAGAATCAGGTTACTGTTGTGGGATGGTCAGAGAGCTACTCAAGGTCTTACAGGTTGGAATGTGGGGTGAGGCAGGGTGGCCTGACCTCACCCAAGTTGTTTAATCTGTATGTGAATGCTCTAATACAGACGCTCAGTAGCACTTGTGTCGGATGTCATATTGACGGAGTCTGTCTTAATAACATTAGTTACGCAAACGACATGGTTCTGCTGAGTGCATCTGTCTGCGGGTTAGCAAAACTGCTAAGTCTTTGTGAGAACTATTTCAAACGTCATGGCTTAGTCTATAACTGTAAGAAAAGGGAATGCATGGTCTTTCAGGCCAGGGGAAAATCGATTCCATCTATTGTACCTGCTATCAAGTTACACGGGGTTCCACTAAAGAGAGTTGAATGCTTTAAATATCTTGGCCATGTAGTATTCTATGACTTGAAAGACAATGCAAATATTGAGAGAGAACGCAGGGCTTTGTCTGTTAGGGCAAATATGATTGTTCGCAGGTTTGCTCGTTGCTCAATGCCAGTCAAAATAACGCTTTTTAGAGCTTACTGCACCACATTTTACCCTAGCAGCGTGTGGGCAGACTATACGCGGAAGCAGTACAACGCCCTGCGTGTACAATATAACAATGCTTTCAGGATGCTAATGGGTATGCCTCGTTTTTGTAGTGCATCGGGGATGTTTGCCGAGGCGTATGTGGACTGTTTTATACCATTATGCGAAAGCGGTGCACATCGTTGTTGCGCAGGATACGTTCCAGCTCAAGTGGCGTCCTGAGAGCATTTGTTAATAGATTCGATTGTTTATATGTGAACCACTGCTGTCGGATTCACGTGCTGACAAATTAATCCTGTCTTAGGTTAAATAAGTTTTAGAAATTACTGATAAATAGGCGTAAGATACTTGTATTACTAACAACATATGATCCATTGTTGACCGAAATAAAGTTATTATTATATATATTATTATATAACCATGCTGCGGAACCCTTTAGTTTCAACTGTGCGTGGTCCACAACGCACTTGACTGCTAATTTTTCTAAATGTAGTCGTGAGGTCTAAGAAGGTCATGTTTATAAAAAATAGCGTGTCTAATTCAAAAACAACTTTATATTCATGTATTTTTCATGTGTTACAAAATTAGACTTCATCACATAAATATACATAATTATTAAGGAAATACCTAAAAATATTAGATTTAATTTGTAGGATATAATATAATAATTTTCTTTTAAGAGTAATGTTGAACTTAAAAAAAAAAGTTTTTATGAGAAACTTTGTAGAGATTTATAAAACAAATATATTGACCAAATTTTCTGTAGATACAGCCAATAGACTCTGAGTAAAATGACTTAGTCATACGGACGGACAGACGGACATGACGAAACTATAAGGGTTCCGTGTTTGCCATTCACCTACGGTACCCTTAAAAGAGTTAAAAATTTTAACAAAAAATATATACATACTACTAGTTGAAACATTCAATAAAAATCTGCAACAGTATTTACATCAATTAATATTTAACAGAAGCACAGTCATGGTTGTAGAACACCAGTGTTCAAGTCATTAAACATAACCTGCAGTTATGTACTTGAATACATTGTACTTAAAGGTAACCAAATGTGAATTATGATCAATTTTACAGTAACTAAGATTTTATGTAGTTTAAGATAAGTTCTTAAACACTTTAGAAGACCTACACAAAAACTACGTACGTGGTTTTTTGTTTCAACCCTCATTTAAACATATATGAACTGTAATGACCTACAATTTCTTGATAAATAATCAGAAATACATGAATATTTAACAAATAACAATCAAAGAATACGGTTACTTCGCTCCCCTACCCCTTGCGTAAATGTAAAACAAACGTAATGTAAAACAATCACCACAGCCTAAAAAATAAGTTTCAAGCTTTTAGCTCTCAAAATGACAATAATTCCATACAACTTTTCAACCCCTTACAACCTTTTTCGCATTAAAAAGTATGTGCTTATGCCCTATCTCAGGTTCCAGACTATTTGTGTACCAAATTTTATTTAAATCGATTCAGTAGTTCTGGCATGGAAGCGCGACAGACAGAGTTACTTTCGCATTTATAATATTAGTAAGGATTTACCCTTCCTTAGGCCCAAATGCTGATTACGTCCATGAGCGGAACCAATAGCTTAAAATGCTCTACAAGGCACAATGTACATAATGACACCGTTGTGGCGTTGTGGGTAGCGAGTCTGCCTTAAGCCTCGACGGTTGCGGGTTCGATTCCCGCTCGGAGCAGATGTTTGTATTAATCGTACAGGCATGTTTTCCGGTCTGGTTGTGTTTGTCCTTGTCATTGTGAATGTTTCCGGACCCCCGACACAGGATATAATTATCCTAATGGGGGCCGTTGAGTGTGTAGCGTTTATTTATTTATTTATTTAATGTACATCTGAGGACAATACAAACATCCGCTCCTTACTAGACGTAATTACCTGGACTCGAATTAATTACCATCAATACTTAAAGTAGGTTGTGGCAAAATCTAAATCACTATAAAGACTATAATATTGTCCCTTAAATTCACATTAGTTGACTGTCCCAAAAGTGATATATTTTTTGATATCGTAAAATACTTTACATAATGCTACCTTTCACTTTTTCTCTTTCATTTAAATAAAAACGGTAGCTCTTTTAATTATAATATTTCTTATTTTATTTATATAATATCCAATGATTCTTCGATAACAAAACGTGATCAAAGTTATAGTTAGACCATTCAAGTAGTTGTTTGTAAATATCTCGTTCAATAATACAGTGAAACGTGCTTTATGTATAATTAAACATGCTATGTATGTAATTATATAAATTATAAACGCTAAGATTGATCTTGCTTGATGCTTGAGCATGGAAATATTTACGACATCGGAATACAATGCCATTTTTTATGTGTATTCTAATTTTATCATATTTACTTAGATTTCCGTACTTAAATTTGTTTTTATGATTAACGAGTTTTTATGTTTTGGTTTTACATTTCTATTTAGAATTAAACCTTCATCGTAAATTTTAAAAAAAATAGGAAATAACGTGATATTAAAGTCCTTTTCTTAACTCTTTTTTTCAAGCAATGGTTTTTAAGACATTACTAATATTCCTATTGCTCCTCCTACGACGATAGCCTCAGGGGGTCAACATCGAACCCGCGACTCTCACGTTAGCGGAACGAAGTCGGACCTTATACCGTTGAGCTATTGAGGCTTGAAGTTGGATATAAACTATATAGTAGAATTAAAACTATGAACACTGTGGACAAACAAAATAATAGACACAATTCGAACATTACTACAGAATTTTTCGTACCAAAATATAAAGTAAAACTCATTTAACAGTAACTGTTATACAACTGACCTACTTAAATGTCGTGTACACGTACACTACTGGTGAACGCATCATCTAATTAGAACAATTGATTCCTCTCTTGATTTGTTGTACATAGTTGTACTGCCTTCAAAGCCTTGTTTGGTGATTTTGTATTGGATTTTCGCAAAGCAGATTTTATTTTAGTTTATCTCACTATATATATATATATATATATATATGTATATATACAGAAGCCTCAGTTCAACGGTAGAAGGGCCGACTCCGCTCCGTTAGCGCGAAAATCGCGGGTTCGATCCTGACCCCCTGGGGCTGGGCTATTGTCGTACCCACTCCTAGCGTAAGCTTTGAGCTTCGGAGGGGCAATAGCAATATTAGTAATGCCTTGAAAAAAGCATTGCTAATATTCTTTAAAAAAAATGTGTATATGTTTTTCTTATAATTATGAATATATTTATTGATTTAGCCAAGCGTGACAGTTGACAGCGCGTCTACAGTTCTTACAGCGTCATAATTCGACGATTTTTGAAGATGTTTCGCTCGCTCGGCTCGTGCGCTGTGATCATATCCTATCTTACCTAACCAACGGAATTTTTAGTAAAGATATCTAGACAACTAAGCAATATATCGAAATATTTTATTCCTATTTCTCTAAACGCGTATCAGTGTATTCATGATGAGTTTTGAAGATGCTTCGCTCGCTGCGTGTTTTGTGATCTCGTTGTTACCTAAGCAACGGAATTTTTGTTATAGATATCTAATCTAGTGAGCAATCTAATATTACTGACGGTAGCTCAAAGCTTGCGCTAAGAGTGGGTACGACAATAGGCCAAGGAGGTTAGGATCGAACCTTCGACTCTCGCGTTAACGGAGCAATGTCGGCCCTTCTACCGTTGAACTATTGAGGTTTATGAGGCTTATTATTAGGTAGTCTGGAAGAGATCGCTTACTAGCGATAAGGCCACCTTGTTGTACTTCTTGTTTAGTCTATATCTTTGTAATTAATCCTTTATATGTAGTATGCAATAAAGCATTATTAATAAATCAATAAATCAGCGCATGTAAACAGTTTTGGGCCTTGGAGTATAAAGAATCAAGTTATTAATTTATTTACAACTGATAACGACGCAACATACAGCCTTGTACAGATTTCATTGCACAATATAATTTCTTAAAGTATTAAAACAATAGTATGGTTTTTATCATAATTTATAAATTACGTCGTTCTAACGCTTATTCATTATATTTAATAAAATATAATGTATTCTGCGTACTGTATAATTAGTAAATTGAACTTACATTTATTAATAACGATTTTTTTGCATACCACATAATTACACTATAATTATGTATTATATAATATGTATTTCATGGGTAGTAGAATCACAAAGTAAATTCCTCACAGATATATAACTTCCGTAATCTAATAGACAGTATCTCAAATTATACTATTTACATCGATTTATTAAGGAAAGATACGAACTAATTTACTTCACTATAAACTTAGCAAATACTACACATAGCTATAATCTCAGAACTACGGTTTATATTAGGCATTATATTGCACAACGAAACCGAGTTAACCGTAAGACTAACCGTTTCGTTGCGTTGGTGTTGAATTTACGAAGGTGCACCAATGAGACGACGACATTTTGTATTTTCCATGAGCCAGTCCATAGTATATAATTATATAGATCTCGCACAGAATATCGACGTGACGTGACGTTTTTTTATCCAGGCACTAAATATGTTTCGTTCAATAAGTATAAGTGCCTGTTAGTCTCATATCATTGTCAATTTCATTATTTTCTCCTCCTTCCTCCACTTCTCCTCTGGTTTTGCCTCTGGTATGACGCATAAGAAAGCTACAGTAAGTCACACTATTGAAAGGTCCATGTCTCCATTGTTACATGTTAATATCCACTTATGAATACTTACGATTATTTCTTTTTGAATTTTTACTTAATTTCCTTTTATTAAAAATAGTTAAGAATTCAGAACTATCACCACTTTTTTTATTAAAAAGAGGTAAACTTTTAACTTCCTCATAGATGAGGTCAAACAATACACACATAAAAAAAAACGGACTCGCATCTTGAAGATTTTAAATTACTTTATTAAAAGCGTTAATATATTGTCAAACCTCTTCACTATACAACGAGATAAAGTTAACCTTGCTTATTACAATCAAGCAAAGAAAAATAGCAGACACGTCTGTTAATACCGTAACATGCTACATCCTATTATATGGTTAAACATTTTTAATACCAAAAAAATTTACTAGCCTTATTTCGAGAATAGTTTATGTAACCGGGCAGCTGTTCCATCTACGTTAAAGAATTGACTTTAATTAGCCTTGCCGTCAGACTTCGATATAAATCAATACACGTACTCGTATATGGCACGTGTCTACCTCGCTTGAAGGAGGAGAAAAATAAAGAGAATGTTGTGGGAGTTTTTACTTCCATCACTTTCTTTATTTTCGGAATGTGTATTGCTGGTGGCCCTACTGGCCTTGACAATGTCACTGGGCGAGGACTGAGTACTGAGACCTGGCTGTATAAAGGGACAGTCCTCACAGGAGCTCAAAATTGGTTCCGTCCTTAGTCCCTAGGACCCTAGGCCTCCTGCGAGGACGAACCAAGGTTAAGCACGTTGGAAGTGGAGACAGTGTTCAAAGCGTATTCTACGAGATGAAATCGCTCTTACTCATTACATCACATTTTAATGAATAAAACTTAACAAGCCAGCCCATTCATGTTGAAGCAGCAAGGCTTAACTAATCAATTTGCGTCAATGTTTTGTACTAGTTTTTTAATTAAAAGTATTCAGATCTACACACTTACACACACGAGTTTATTTCTTGTTTGGTTCCGTCAATCCATTATGGTAATGCCACATGCATGTTTTAATAAAAGATTAAAGCTACAGTAATAATGTAGATTGAATACTATTGTCTGTTATATTTAACGAATCGTGGTTTGCGGTTCCAACCATCTAGAATTTTAATTATTATAATATTATAAGTAATTAAAAATATGATTTACATAGAATTACACCCTTTGCTCGAAGTTACTGTCACGTATGAATTCAGTATTATAAGTATTAATATTCAGTAATTGTTTAACTATTTTTGTTGACGTTGAGACATTACGACTCCATCGCCCGCTGTTGGGATAATCTCTGTCAGTGCAGAGATTATTCCACTAGTGCAATTAGTCACACTGGTGGTAGGTCTTTGTTTTAAGAGGCCCGCTAGATAGGTACTGCCGCAGTGTCATATATTCTACCGCAAAGCTACGGCTTTCTGCTTTTTGCTGCTGTGTCTTTGGCATTACTGTGTTTCGGTTTGAAGGGCACTGCAGGCTAGTAAAAGTACTGGGCAAGGGAGATTTAAGAACTAATATCTCAAGGTTGGCAACGCGTGATTAGCATCTACTAATGGTGCTGCATGCGCTCATAGGCTACGGGAACAGCTTACCATCAGGTGGGCCGTATGCTTGTTTGCGAACTTATTAACATAAAAAAATCGATATACCTACTATAAATGCATTAGGACACCACCAAAACGATGTCTAATGAATACCTATTAAGAGATAGGGACATTAAAATAAACGGTTTCATTTTATGAGAAATCCTATCAATTATACTATGCGATACGACATTCTTAGAATAATATTAATGTCTAGGCATTTTTCTCTGCATTACTTTAGAACTAAAAATATCAACTTTTGAGCCCAAACAATGGAACTCTTCAACGCTAATTATCTCTATTAAACATCAACAATGGTTGACACTTTTTGCGAACAATGGTAATCGTAAACAATCAGAAGCTATTGCAAGACTTCTGCGTACAATTAAAATTGATTGTATCTGTAACAAGATCTTGATACATAAAGTTCACAGCCACAGAAATCTTAATAATAAGGTACTAGAAATGTTAAAAGTCGTTTATTACGAAACACGTGTCGCCTTGCCGCTAGATCTCTCCCACCCATGTTGTCACTACTACATACGCAAAGCACGACGATATCGTAAGTCACACATTTCATTGCTACGTGCGGTTGTACAACTCCGGATATTGAAAAGCCTATAGAGCAATGGCAAGCAAAGTGAATGAGCGATACTAATGCTTGCTCGCACCGCCCGTTGCTCATGACTCACAATTGCGGCGACAATGTCACATACATAATATGCGACTTCTAGTAACTTATTATTAAAATTTCTATGTTCACTGTCCAGCCTTGATGTTATTGGCATGAATGGACTGGCCCGAATTGGGATGTTATAGACCTTTCACAGAATATCTTCGTGAAGTAGCAGAATCAGATGTTGTGATGATGACGACGTGCAGTTATTAAATAGTTAATATGACCGCTTACCGCTAATAATCTATAACATCTGATTTAGCTTTCGCCACTTATATATGTATAATAAGGGTTCCGTTTGTGCCATAGACATTTTTAATACTGCCGTTTAATTCATTTTAATACCAATTGAAATAACGTAATAAATAACAAGATTTTTGATTCAATTTTTTTAACTAAATAGCATAATTTTATTGAACTTTTTAAATTGGTTAAAAAGAGTGGTTTATGTAATATTATAATTTTAATAAATGTCGGACGACGTGTCGTTAGCTTTTGTTAGTGACTAGTCTAGTCAATAAATAAAAATCGCGTGAGATAGTCCAATTATTATCAATTGCAGTCGCTAATTTCATTTCTATTAATCTTCGGACTGGGATTTTTCCAACTACAAATCAAACATTATCCTAACATTATTCTCGGAATTTACCAAGGGTCTACTTAAAACTCTTATCCAGATTTGACACGCTACTAGTTTTTACACAGAGCGATTGCTATCTGACCTCCGCAACCCTAACAGCGAACCAGTAACTCATTCGATAAGAGCAAATTAGGTAATAAGAGTTAACGATCATTATCAGATGTTATGATAACAACCGGGACCGACAGCTTAACGTGCTCTCCGAGGCACAGAAGAGAAACCAACAAGGACAAACGCCCAGACCTAAACAGATATTTGGTAGAGGCATAGAAAGGTGCGCTCTGAGCGAGAATGGCGACCGAAACCAGCGACCGTAGAGGCAGGCCACGAATCAAATATTATAAATATTTATACATATATCCGTCGTGTGAGATTCAAATCGTGTTACAAAATGAACTGTTTACGGGAAATATAGTTATTTATCCAGCTTTCAAGGTAATACCGAATTATATATTAATGAATGTAAAAAGTATGTTATTTTTCCTTCCTGGTATGGATAACCTATAACTGAATATTGTGTGTTTTTTTTTATAAATCATTTACCATAAAACACGCGAATAAAAATAATGTAAATTGGCAAATGCATAATATTGAATGTATTATGTCGTCACCGTCCACTTTTTAAATCTTATTTAGTAAAATGAAGGCTAAAAAATTTAAATACAAAATCTAGGTCACAAGGCCTACGGTGCTCGTTCTTAGAAATGTGCAGTTTCATTGACAAGTTTAAATTAAAAGAATATTAAGAATCATTAAAATGTTTATGTCCCAGATAATTCATACAAAATTTGACTCCTATAACCATGTATAAATAAATAAATAAATAAATAAACGCTACACACTCAACGGCCCCCATTAGGATAATTATATCCTGTGTCGGGGTCCGGAAACATTCACAATGACAAGGACAAACACAACCAGACCGGAAAACATGCCTGTACGATTAATACAAACATCTGCTCCGAGCGGGAATCGAACCCACAACCGTCGAGGCTTAAGGCAGACTCGCTACCCACAACGCCACAACGGTTATTGCAGTAAATTTAATGGATCTATATTTTATAATAAGTATATTAAACATTTTTGAAAATACGAAGTAATTTGTATCAATTAAGTATGTGTGCGAAACTGTAACGATGTTTAGTAACTTTAATCGAAACAAATTTTTAATAAATGTTGAAACTTTATTTTGTTTTCGCTAAGAAATGTATTTACGCACATCCCTACACGCAGTGTACTCGTCAAGTACACTAAGTAGTGGTAGTGTGGGGCTCGTCTTTTACGAAGCGGTAATACCCACTGAAACTCGGTGAAACCCATGTTCAACATTTATTATAGCAATTTATATACTCCGGTCTATTTACACATTCAAGTTTACATAAATTCCCATAAAGCTGAATATTGGCATAGTTGTTCAAAACATCATTATAAAGAAAATCTCAAAAGTCCTCATCGTTCCGAGGTGTGCTAAAAATTTGGCACGGGGTCAAAGGTCAAAAAATGAGTTTTTGCGATTTTTAGCGAAACGGTGAGTTTTTTCGCAAAATTACCCCAGTACAAAATTGTAGATCACAAAATTCTCTACAAAAAATATATCAATAATTTTTTTCCTAAAAGCCACCATTTTGGAGATATAACGTTCCGAAAAGTTGGATCAGTCGTAATCCCTCTATTTTGCACACGTTTCCACGCCACCTATGAGGTAGTGTACAAAGCGCGTTTTTTTAACGTGGTTTCCCCAGTAGGCCTATTCCACGGGTCTGCTGAGATTTTATATGTTTTAAAACTATTGCAAAATAATATTATATATTATAGTGGGCAAAAACAACGGCGGTGTAATTAAATAAAATACTTAAAATAAAAAGTTAGTCGTCTGATTCATAACTGTCCAAGATTTCTGTTTCTTCTTCTTCTTGATCTTCTTCTCCTTCTTCTTCCTGTTCATCCTCTTGTTCTTCTTCTTCTTCTTGTTCTATTTCACACGTAAACTGCCCCAATAGCGATTCCTGATCGGTATCAAACGAATCTTCAAGAGTTGGTGACTCAACATTCGAGCATGATCGGCCTTGACAGTGTGTGCATGCCAGGGAACAAAACAGTCCAACTTTTCTGCAACCACATTTTGCACTACACCCTTTCTTGCAGTTGCAAAATATTGTGTTGAGAAGTTTCTCAGGTGCTGGTGGAAGTAAAGTTTGAACTGGCTCTAGTGTATTGTCGATCAACTTCCAACCCCAGTCTTTAGGGTCCAGCTGATTACCAAGCCACACTTGAACTTGGTAATATACCCGAAACAGATGTTGATGAGCAGCTACTGAGGTTGGAGGAAGAGAAGCTAAGTTGACTTGTTTTTTATTACGCGTATTTTTCACGAAAGATGTGTATCGCAACTTATCTAAGCAAGTGGTTTTTTTGGGGGCTCCGTACATAGCAAGAAGAAATTGAACTCCGTTGGTGATAACATGTTGTTGAGTTGAATTACTATTTTTAAAAACTTCAGCACATTGTAGTAAATCTTTTTTTTCAAACATTTTGAAAACTGTTGTTTTTCCTCTCCTGTAAAAAGCAGATGTCGTATCGCAGCCAGTTATTGCGTGTAGAAACAATACATGATTTTGACATTTAGGAGACCTGAGATTCTCGTAGTTTAACTTATATTTTACATAAGCAAGTTACAATAAATAATAGCGAACTTATTTTAGTTCTATTACACCGTTAGTGACTTTCATATGTGGCGTACGTGTGCAAAATAGAGGGATTACGACTGATCCAACTTTTCGGAACGTTATATCTCCAAAATGGTGGCTTTTAGGAAAAAAATTATTAATATATTTTTTGTAGAGAATTTCGTGATCTACAATTTTGTACTGGGGTAATTTTGCGAAAAAACTCACCGTTTCGCTAAAAATCGCAAAAACTCATTTTTGACCTTTGACCCCGTGCCAAATTTTTAGCACACCTCGGAACGATGAGGACTTTTGAGATTTTCTTTATAATGATGTTTTGAACAACTATGCCAATATTCAGCTTTATGGGAATTTATGTAACCTTCCTCCTGATTTTAGGCTTAAATAGACCGGACTAATATTAAGACACAGTTTTGACAAATTCGACTAAATTTTTTTGTTAATTTAGTGAAATTGTTGAAAAGCTACAATGATTGAAAATATATTTACCAATTATATAAAAGCCTGTATATTTATTAAGGAAGGTTATAGACATCACAACATCACGCTACAATACAATAACAACACGGATAGTACTAACTATAGCGAAAAAGTTATTTAAAAAAAAATTACAATGTACTGGTCAAGCATGTTTTATTTTATCACGGAAGTCGATATTAATCTTTTTATGTTATTTGAGAATAGATAAATAAACAAAACATTACACACAACAAACCACAGAGATAACAGCAATCGTACAGCAAAAACACAATAGATTTATGGTTTTGTTTTTTGAGTACAGTAAGTTAGGGTTCCGTACTCAGCAGTGTTGAAACCTATTGTAATCATTAAGATTTATATAGAACTAGATTTTTAACGCGTTAATATCGTCGATTTTTAATAAGGCAGCTTTATTGCAATAGAAATAAATGGTCTCCGATACAAACTTTTATTTACCATTTCAAAGATTTTGACTTTTAAAACGGTTTAGCGGGCTAGGCGTGAAGGTTAATTTCACATTTTATAATTAGAGTCAACAATATTAGTCTAAATTATTATTAAAACCAGTAAAACGGCTTTCGCGAGTTATACTCTTACACATCTCACAACACTTAGTTCTAACAGTGGAATTTTAAAAAAATTGCAAAAAATCTTAAAATACAATTAAATATAATTGTCCGACAATTTAGGCGTTATCTGCCTAAGCCGTTTCTCTTTAAATCGCCTTATCGTTTACCATTTTATCGCTAAAAATACAACAATTTTTTAATTTATTAACTGTATATTTAGCTAAAACTTTGTAGTTTAAGTGATGTAGTAAGACTTTTTTTGACTCAATAAATAGATATTTACAAAAATATCTCTGACTCTAGGTCTCTAGTTTTTAAAATGTTATCTAATTTTGATAAAACTCTAATCTCTCAATACTTTTGAACTTATTAAACTTAAATAAAAAAAAATGTCTAATTTAATTAAAATAAAAATTTATTGGCTAATATAAAAATATAAAGCCACGGGAAGTAACTCGTGAATAATACAATAGCTACCTATTGTAACCAATCTGATTTGTAAAAGTTTCAATTATTTCAATCACTTGAACGTCTACTTACTAGTTTATCGATTGCTTTAACTACAAAGAGTTGTAGAGCCATGCTTCTCCTAGCACAAAGGAGCCGGCTTAGCCGGGGAACTACTACCCTCTCGTAGAAAATCGGCGTAACAGAGTACTGCTGCTTTTCGTGCGATGAGCGAGAGTGCCAAAGACCCAATCTCCCACCCCTATGCTCCCTGTTCTTTTTTCCCTATTTAACCCTCCCCTCTCATCCCTTGCGTAGGCAACGCGCATAGCATACTTTAAGTAAGTATTACAAGCGTTCATAGGTTGCGGTGACTGCTTACCATCAGGCGTACTGCTGTTTGCCAACCGTCATGAAAAGTAGTGGTTTTAGGGTTGACAGTCTCTATCATCTTCTTTATTACGTAGAATATAAATCAAAACATATTAGATAAAAATTACTAAACTGTTAGTCATTATATCGTATTACACATGGTTATTCAAATAATCTTATAACTTAAAGACGGTAATTCCCTAGAAATTGAATATAAAATCATATTAATCACATCGCTTTGTGCTGCCATGACCGTCGTACATATTTCATTGATTTTATTTCTTATTTCATTCGTTGAAACGAATAATGTTCCTTATGAAGTTTTCGATTTAAATTTACCTGGTATGTATTTTATTTATTTTAGGCCCTTCACAAATGCTACATTAATACTCAATTATCTCTTGTACTGTAACTACAAGATACCCGATGCAAGCTTATATTGTATTTTTACTATTATTTAGTTGAAACTGATGAACTCAAAATATTAAGAACTAACTATATGAAATTATTTCTTAGAAAAAACAAAAATATCTTGTTTTAGACATTGATTTTATATAATATTATTCAGTTAATTTTCCCTGTATTAAATACTAGTCATATAATATTTTTTATATCTAGATTTTTATGAGTCAAAAAAGTTTGAAAGGACATTTTAACGTAAATTTTAATAATTAATAACTGAAATTAAATTATTCACATTATAAAAAACAATTAAAAATTTATTATTCGCGTCACCAACATGCTTTATGTGACGTGTTACGGCAGACTAGCGACGCGCGTGCCTATACGACTTTTTAGATATTACCTGACTTTGACATTGATAATAATTTCAATTTACAAATTATGACATTTTAATTAATTATACTATAATTAGTTTACATAAATAAAAAAATACAGTTATTCCAAAGTTGCACGTCATTCTTCATGTTTTTTTCCATAAATTGTACGTTACTAAAAAAACGCCACCGGCACCGCGTAATTTTAGGAATGTATTCTATCGGCCGGCCAAAATATGTTGACTGCCTTAGCGAGAATTAGCAATGCTTCGTGCAGCGTGCTATATCGATACCTGTGGTCACGATATTGACCTTCTGATACGGAACCTAATCGTGTTTAATTATATTGACATTAAAGCACGTCTCGTATTTTGATTTAATAAGTTTTTCATTCATTATTTTATATATTTATATAATGTTAAAAATCCGCATTTTTATTTTTCAGGAATACTACCAGACAGAACGAACAGGATCGAAGACATATATTTACGTTTTTATAATGGGTAAGTTTTTTTATATTAAGAATAATTATTATTATTCGATTTCATATTTTATTCTTTTAAATATAAAGTCAAGATTGCACTATGTATTTATGTATATAGATATATAAATTTTTTCATTGTTCTAGGTTATTCGATTTTCTTATTGTTTATTTTTAAAAAGCTTAAAAATATATAATCCACCATAAATTATCTGATATATTTTTTCTTCAATATTTTCCTTTTGAGTGTTATGACACTAAATTCTGAAACAGTATAGAAAAATAGGTCTCATTAATAATATAATCTTTATTCCATAAAATAATGTCAATCAATTCACAAATTCCAAAAAACCCACCACATATTTTGAAATAACAAGAAATATGTTACACAAGACTAATTCCAACTAAAACAAATGATTGTGGTAGCTGGCCTTAACATAATGTCTTCTTTCAATGTCATGTAATTTGACTAGAGGCTACAACATATTCTAATGCATTAAACGAGCGAAATTCCCTCGCTGTCCACAGATAAAAAAATTAAAGATATAAATTTACGAATTTATAGCTTTGCCCGGAACTAGACCATAGGCTTACCTTAGGCCTAGACCTTAGGACCTTTGGCTTAGGCAATAAAAATAAATGGTTCTCGATAGAAACTTTCATATTCTATTTTTTAACCCAAAAACAAATTAAAATTCAGTGTGTTAGGTGTGAAAAGATGACAAACAGACAAATTCAGTCTGGATTCCATAAGTACAAAATTTATTCCGAAATTTAAGTCCTAATAATTTTCTTGGATAAAAAGTATAATTATATATAAACACGTAACAATCTGTGTGTATAATTTCATCTGCTGCATAATCCGTTCATCCGTTCTAGTGAGATTGAGTATAACAGTGAGATTGAGTAACAAACATCCAAACATACAAACTTTCATATTTATAATATTAATATTAGAATAATAACAGAATAATATATTGATTAAGATTAAGACCATATCCCATTCCATCAATATATCTCGTAGAGAATGGGTTCGACTTTGAAAGGGACTTTGAACTTTAATTTGATTAGGTCAATTATCTACGTAAGACAACTTAATTAAAGTATTAAAGTTATTGTACAAAACAAAATCTGGACAGAAAATTGAATATATGACTTGATAACATAAAAAATAGGTCACACGAAAATGTGTATATGCGACAAGTAAGCAGATGTTCGAAGACCATGAAATTATCGCTAAACAATTCATCAACAATAACCACTATTGTCCTAATAAATGTGCGCACTTTATATTCATGAAATTGCTGTACTTAATAAGCTAAATAAGTTATCCATGGAAAAAGCATTGCCGATTTATATAATAGAACTGATATATACATAATCGCATTTCAAATCTATTAAGGAAACAAAAGGAAAATCTTTTTTCCTCAAGCCTCATATTGCAAGAGACCGGCAAAATTTAAAGTGTCACCTATAAGTGCTCATAGGCTACAATAACCGCTTATCATCAGGTAGGTCGTCTGCTTGTTTGTCAACTTAATCACATAAAAAAATATCTTCTTCTTCTTCATCCTTGCATTATTCCCGGTATTTTTTTTTACCCAGGGTCATCTTATTACTCTTATCCGGATTTGACAGGTTACTAGTTTTTACACAGAGCGATTGCCATCTGACCTCCGCAACCCTCAGGGCGAACCAGCAACTCATTGGATAAGAGCAATTTACTTATCAAGAGTTAACGATTATTATCAGATGTTATGTGATAACAAACCGGGACCGACAGCTTAACGTGCTCTCCGAGGCACGGTGGGGAGACCCACAGACATACGCCCAGACCGAGACAGCAATTTTAACAAACATCTGCCCGAGCGGGAATCGAACCCGCAACCGTCGAGACTCAAGGCAGACACGCTACCCACAACGCCACAACGGTGTCCACATAAAAAAAATATACGAGTACTAATAAGTAATTGCCATAAACTAAATAAATTAAAAATGATTACGATAATAATTAACAAACTTATCTGGAATAAAAACTTGTCTGTAGTCACAATCGTCATGAAAAGCTCCGATAAAAGCTCTTCGACAGACAGCTAACCAAAAGCGATCGATAAAGTTCATTTATCTCGTTGTAATTACGGAGATTTCGAACTATTATTTATGTAGTTTTAACGAACATTTACTTTTAACACTTTACTTTCATAATGGCTTTACGTAAAAGTTTCAATAAAAAATGCACGTTATTTTACTAAAATAATAAACTCAAGGGTATATGTTTCGGTCTGCGACTATTGTGAAATACATTTAATATATATTCAGAACTATTCATTAAATTTGCAAATATAATCTCTACTTAAAACGAATAAATTCCACCCATTATTAACCATATAATATTGTACCTGGGGTTCATTTCTGCTAATTAACAAACGCAGCCACGTTTGATATAATGTTGATTGGATTTTGAGCTGCTATCGAATATGTTTCGTGTTATGCAATTCAATAAAATTTGTCGTAAAATTGAATACGAATTTTAATCAAAGAGATATAAACTCATAATTGTGAACTGAGAGTCATGTGAGACTCCATCGACTCTACATCGAAACTCTTTTCAGACCTTTGTTTTACGTATAATTTTTTCCCAATGCAAGAGCAAAAATATTATTTGTGGCGACGACGTTGTGGCGCAGCGGTAGCGAACCTGCCTTAAACGCCACAGGTCGTGGGTTCGATTCCCTCTCGGAGCATAATATGTTTTGACCATGCAAGCATATTTTCGGTCTGGGTGTATTTGTCCTTGTCATTGTGAATGTTTCCGGACCCCGACACAGGATATTACTATCCTAATGGGCCGTTGAGTGTGCAGCGTTTATTATAAATATAATATATTTTAAAAATAACTACTTTGTATATTATTTCAGAAATTTATTTGAAGAATACATTGACATACCTCTTAGTCAGGCCTGCAGACTGCTCGAAGTCAAGGGCTTCGAAAACAACAACCCCACCGTCCTTTACATACATGGATTCATAGAGACTGCTCAACAGGAAAGTGTACAGGTAAATTTATATATTTATACTTAATTTACACTAGCGGCCCGCTCCGGCTTCGCCCGGGTATAAAATATATAGCCTATGTCATTCACTGAAAAAATGATTAACATCGATCCAGTAGTTTTGATTTATTCATTACTGCCCGTGGCCCGCACGGAAACCTCCAAAGGTTTTTTTTTCTATTAAAGTTATTTTTTCTCCACTATTTTTAAACATATACCTTTCTCTTCAATCACTCTATCTATTAAAAAACCGCATCAAAATCCGTTGCGTTTTAAAGATTTAAGCATACATAGGGACAGAGAAAGCGACTTTGTTTTATACTATGTAGTGATAAGGAGTAGACATAACGAGTTATCAACGTTCAACCTATACACTTGGACATAGAAAGTTGAATATTTTCATAGTTGTTGGTTTTAAAACGCAAACGTGCACTACGAAAAGCTTTTTCATAATTCAACCTTTAAGGGGCGAAAAGGAGGTTGAAAGTTAGTATGCGATGCTCGTCATTTTAGAGACAACTAAAAATAGAGAAACACGTATTTTAACATTTTGTAAACTTCTAAATGTAGGGGCGGTTTAAAATTTGTTTTAATAATATGAAAAACGTTGTGGCGCATATAGCGGTAGCGAACCGGCCTTAAACGTCACAGGTCGCGGGTTCGCTTCCCGCTCGGAGCATAATATGTTTGTATTGACCATGCAAGCATATTTTCCGAGCTGGGTGTATTTGTCCTTGTCTTTGTATGTGTTTCCGGACACCCGACACAGGATATCACTATCCTAATGGGGGCCGTTGAGTGTGTCGCGTATATTATTATTAAATGAATGAAATGAAGAATAAATATTTATAATGTCTGAAATGTTTCACTAAAAAAGTCAAAGTTAATACAATAAATTAACAATAATGATAAGCACAATTTTACTTATTATTGTCTTGTAGATATTTCGTAATAATACTTATTTTTTTGTTTTATTTACATGAATCCTTGATCTTTTTTAAAATGTTAACCTTTAAACTTAAAATAGGATTATAGGTTAAAAACAAATATTACCTTACCTTGAAAGAAAGCTTAGTTATAATAGGATTAAACATACAATAAATTTACATCTTTTTCTCAGCAAAAATCAAGAAGCAAGCATACTTATTACTTACTTTTATTTAAACATTTTTTATAGTATTTATATGCATATAATATCCTATTCGTTGAGTGTGTAGTGTAAAAATGACATATTAATTTAATAATAAAGAATAAAATGTCATTGTGGTGATTAAAATTGTGGATTTCATCGTAATATTATCTTATTATCTTCGTTTTAGCGGTTGCAAATGCGTGGAGAAATACGCTCAATGACGAGTTTAAACATTTAAGTTTAAGTAAAAATATGTATGCATTGCTCTATTTTTATACATATATTGACGATTGGCAAATAATTATACGGTCCGCTTGATGGTAAGCAGCCACCGCAACTTGTGGAAGGAAGGGGTAACAAGAGAAAAAGGAAGGAAATAGAATATAATAGAAGCGGCGGGAGACTGGGCCTCCAGCGCTTTCACTCAATACACGAAACGCAACACTACCTACTGATAGTATTACTTTACGCCGATTTCCTTATAAAATATAAAAGAGGTTTATTTTATGTTATGTAAAAAATAAGATTTGCATATCATTGAAACATTATACCTGCCCACTTAAAAGCCTTGGAGCTGCAAATGGTTTTACAAGAACACACAACTGAGTAAGGATAATGATTATTTAAAATATTCTAAAAAATCTCATATTCCAACAGGTCATGGTGAACGCGTACTTAGAATCGAGACCGGGCACGAATGTTGTTTTACTGGATTGGTCCAATATGTCTCATGGATCATATTTAGTTAATGCTGCTAGAAATACGAAGAAGGTACGAACATTGACATAATAATATCTCTTGGTTTGTATAAAAAGTAGTAGAATAATTTGTCTTAGAGCTATATAAAATATATGCTAATAATAAATAAAAAAAAAAACATCAGCTATCTTTTTTAGTTAACTATTTACATCACTAAACGGGTATTTCTGAAAGGAGTTTACATTGATACACACACTCCTCCAATATTATTATTGGTAAAATAAATTGTAATTTTTACAGGTCGGTGCTGCATCTGCGGAACAGATAAACAATTTAATAGAATCAGGGCTACAAGAGGATAAATTACAAGTTATTGGACATTCACTCGGCAGTCACGTTGCAGGGTACCTGGCGAGAGAACTTAAAAACAAATATAATAAAACTGTCAAACGGTAATAAAAACTAGGTGCGGTGATAACCACTCCCGTGGCATACCAATTTTTCTTTATTGCAAAGAACGCGAATTCTTTTTCTAAAATAAAAGTAGCCTTAGTTAATCCTTAAAACACCAGCTATCTGCCAGTGAAATACCCGTTAAAATAGGTTTAGCCGTTTCAGAGATTAGCTAGAACAAACAGAGAGACAAAAATTTAAAAAATTGTTTTTATTTTTACATAAGTGCAGCATATAATGTCATATGCATTTAGAAAAAGTTGTTGGCTTGGAATTACAAACAGACACTTCAATTTTATTTATTTGTATAGATTATCATATTTTATAGTACTTGCTCATAACTGACCTTGCTTGAATCCGAGAACGTTTTTTATGCTGCTAGTTACCATCACCCAAGGTTAAAAATACAAAAAGTGTTTATTATCTATATCGTTATTCTAAGCACACATGCTATTATTTTGTCATTATCAAAATATTTATACACATAGAATAGTCCGAACAGTCATTATTAATAATTATTAATACTTAAGCATGAGAATAGCGCGTATAGCTAGCTATGGTACGCAGGTCCCATGTAATAGACCTAATATGACAATTAAAATTAAAATGTAGGGAAAAGTATCACTTTCTGAATAACTAAATCACTAAATGCAAAATTGTTCCCAGAGGGATTATTGAGAAGATTATCCCAGTGAACATAATAAATTCACATTGATATTATAATCCTTACCTAATATTATAAATGCGAAAGTAACTGTCTCTCTTTCTGTCTTTTAGAGGTCAGAGTTTGTATTAAAATCATCAACCACGTGGGCGAAGCCGCTGGTAGAAGCTAGTTCTGTATAAAAAAGAATTAATTGATCTCCATTA
Organism: Hestina assimilis; assembly: GCA_023373885.1. NCBI lineage: Eukaryota > Metazoa > Arthropoda > Insecta > Lepidoptera > Nymphalidae > Hestina > Hestina assimilis. Next base: position 6,068,959 of record CM041747.1, on the reverse strand, counting down.
AAGAATCAACACATTTCTTAAAAGCTTATTAAAGGATATAGTAGATAACACCCAAAACCCAATTCTAACAACAACAAAAACTAAAATCCTTTAAATTCCTTATAATGAGATCTGCAGTTTTTTCTAGCTTTGGTCAGGCTTTTATTTTGATTTAAGATTTCATTCCATATACTATTATAGGCAACTCAAGACTTCTGACAAAAGTTACGGTTTAAGCTCTGTAAAAGTTTATGTAAAAACCAGACAAATTTCCCCTTACAGATTAACAGCCCTAGATCCAGCATTTCCCGCTTTTTATCCAGATGGCGTTGTGATGGATCACGTTTCGGAAAAAGACGCTGATTTTGTTGATGTGATACACACGGATGCTGGGGGCTATGGCGCTCCTGTTCGGACCGGTACAGCGGACTTTTGGCCAAATGGTGGAAAAAGCATACAGCCAGGATGCCCTCGATTTGCGCCCATACCACTTTCCGATGAAAGTAAGTAAAAACACTTTAACTAACGTCGTTACTTAAAGTTAGTTACTCTCTTCTCCTTCTCACAATTATGGCATCCTTCCACTATATTAAGGAGAGGGATTATAATTTTATTCTATTATGAATTTCCTTCAAAAAATATAAGTCCGTAAAAGGAATTGAGAATGAAAATAAATTCATGGTAAACAGTGATAAGAAAGGAAAAAAAGAAGGAGCAGAAGGGGTTTCTTCGCATGAAACGTAACAGTACTTATTGATACGGTTACTTTACCACGTTTTTCTGTGAGAGGGTAGTACTTTCCCGGTCGAGCCGGTGCATTTATGCTGGGAGAACCATGACTCTAGTACTACTGTACTTTAAGATTGAACCAGTAACTCATTAGATAACAATCAACAATGTTATACAGCACAGCTTGGCTCACATGGACCTTAATACAAATATCTACTTGGAGCTGTAATTGCACGTCACATTTCATTATAAACAACAGATTAAAATAATCTTCAGAAATGTAACTTTAACTATTGACATTATATTATGTAAGTAATTATAATTGAGCCTATTATTTTTTCAGACTTGTGCAGTCACTGGCGATCGTGGAGGTTTTATGCGGAATCGGTGAGGAACCCAGAGGCATTCCCAGCATCACCCGCTGCTTCATATCATAAATTTAGAGAAAATCCCACACCGGAAATCGGAATGGTTTATATGGGAGCCAACTGTGATATTAAGTAAGACTGTTTAAAAAACTTTCAGTAAATAACTTGGTGTGCCCCGTGGTTTTGCTTAAGCAATCTTTTTTTTATGCGACTAAGTTTGGCAAGCAAGCATGCGACCCACGTGATGGTAAGCGGTCGTCGTAGACTATGAGCACGTGCAATTCCATAGAATTGTAGGTGTAGTGTAAATTTCCTTTGCCGAGTTATTTCACTAGCTACAGTGTCCTTGAAACCGAAACACAGTATACTGCTTTATGGTAGAAACCGACACTGCCGTAGTATCTACCTAGTCGGCTTCGCGCAATAAAAAGCTTACCTATATCTTTGTTAACTGTTATGTTACACCACTGCTCACGTTATGCTACAATGCCCTGTTGTGGCTGATCACAGGGCTACACACCTTTGGAAGCCGAATACGCTTCCTGAAGCACTGGAAGAGCCGAGGGATGCTCTTGGTTTCTGGCAGGAGCTGGGGTAGCTGTGCTGACTGCCCCAACCCACACCTCTACCTCACGCACAATGGTCCAACTGGACCGGTAATGGACTAAGTGCGGAAAAGAGCCCGCGAGGAAAAAAAATGTTAAGCCAATGTCATAATTGTTTAACCTGTTATTATGCACGTTTAATCTTGCCCGAATGGTCGACGTTGATGGCACGCTTTTATTCATAACGTTATGTTGAAATATGTTGACAATAATTTTGTTTGGTCTTCTTACAGTCTGTACAGCTTATTAAGTGTAGCTGTTCAGTCTGAAAATACTGCAATTAGAAGTCGCTTAATTAATTATTTGTGTTTTGTTTCAGTGCTCGAGGATCTTATTATTTGACAACAAACGGTGAATCTCCCTTTGGAAAAGGATTAGACGGTATTTACTCGGAGAGTAAAAGTAAAAAAATCAAAAAGTAACTATTTATAATAAAATTTTAGGCTAATTCTACTTAAATACGTAATATGTTGTCTTCATTGTATTAATAGGACCAATCTTGAAAAAACAATTGAATTAACTAATTTAGTAAAAATCACATCTTGGAGAACAATTGATTAAGAATTTGTTCTCAGTAAAATATATCTTGATCTTGCAGTCTTGGTCTTGCTTAAACATCAATATTATGTTACTCAAGCAAGACCATGTATTTTTAACGTTAGCAAACGCATTTACACGCACATGTGTGGTAATGTGGGACTCAACGGTCGTTAATCGAGATAAGTACTGCCCACTAAAACCCACTAAAACCCAACGAACCTTTCACGGCGCGTCCACGGCCCTAGGGCATGCCCTATTTATTACCCCCGGGTAAAGGGTCTGAAGAGCCGGGACGGCTAGTGGCATCAGGTGGTCGAGGCCGCAGCCGTCGCCATCGAGCAGGATCGGCCCTCTCCGGAGCCCGCTCTGCCGTCTCCTTCTGGACCATGACGGTCTCACAGAAGGAGACAATGGCCCTCCACGCCGAATCCCCGCCTAGCATCGCCTAGACTAACTAAGCAAGACCGAGACCAAAATTATTCCAGTGTTAGTCTTGAAAAGAATTTCTTGCTCATCACTAGTAAAAAAAGCAGTCTTTCTTACGATGGTAAACGATTTTTATGATTATTACTATTAATAATACTGAGGACTAAATACTTACAATATAAAATTTCACCTGTTTTTTAATTAAAGTGTAATAGTAACATTATTGATAAATATTATAGCTACTGAATTAACTGTTGATATTTATAGCGTTATATAGTGATAAAATATATATTTAAAAACACTTACTTCACAGAAGTAGTAAATTAATCGAAAAGTGTGTTCAATTACGCAATGATAATTGTATTAAAAGTTAATATTATACACAATTAATTTCAAATCGAAATCACAAAATATATACTCACGAGATAATAAATTCTTATTAATCAATGTATCACAATTATTAACTTCGCCTTTTATTGACATTTTTTTTTATATTACGATTTATAGTATTTTAATTTGGATGTTACTATAAAAAGGTGTACTTAATTTTACGGGTTCAGATTTATTTGTTTTTGAGAGATTAAGATATCAATGGTATACAATTCTACAATTTTTTTGTATCAAAATTGTAATGATATTGATGATGGTCATAATTATAATTATATTGTTATAATGGCAAGCTTACATTTTTATTGTAAAGATTTAAGCCCTTTGTAAACGTTTAAATGTTAAACGTTTTAATTTTATTTGATCGTTAGTAAATAATTTTTGTGATTGCTCTTTTTCAATAACACAAAGAAAAATATAGTTGTTGTATACATACGTGCAGTAATAAAATAGGTACAAAAGGTACGCACAATATTGTATTTAAATGAACAGTAGTATTCTTCATATAGTATTAAGTTTTTTTTTTACATAAAAGTGTAAATAATGATAAAATAATATACTATACCAGTTTTCGAACTTTTTGTCTTTTTAGTTCTTGGATAAATAAAAAAATATGAAAAAATTAAAATAATGTTTTATAAAGTAAGACAGCAATTTTTATGGCTGTAACTCAAGATATCGCCTGTTTAGCTTTTATTTGATCTTTTGTTGTTCTTTTTATAAAATTGATTAAAAGTTTAAAATAGCAAATATTCGTAATTAATTTCTATCAAATTTATCACAAACATGTTAAATAACAAATAAACATCTTGGAGATATATATATAATCAACATCTGGCTATAAGAGACGCAAGTTTGGACCCTCGTCGCGCAACACGGCAAAACACAACAGCATAACAACATATTTTTAACTTTCTATATGCTGATCCCCACCCATTTTTACCGATCTGATATTGCATTTGCGATCCAGGAAACCGAAAAACGGTTTCAGTAAGATTCTTAGATTCTAATATCAATAAATATCGCATTCTTTGATCGTTTTTGTGTACAATGGTGATAAAATATACTCCACGATATAAATACTCACAAAATTAATACTCATTAAAATATTAAGATGATATTTTTAGTGAGCGTAACTTCAAAATAATTCCAACTAGCTTCTACAACTTTCATCCCCCTTTTCACCTCCTTCAAGTTTTGATTTCCCGACAAAAAGTATTTTTTTTTTATGTGAGAAGGGGCAAACGGGCAGGAGGCTCACCTGATGTTAAGCGATCACTGGCGCCTATGAACATCTGCAACACCAGAAGGCATGCAGGCGCGTTGCCGACCTTTAAGGAAAGAATACGCTCTTCTCTTGAAGGTTCCCAAGTCGTATCAGTTCGGAAAGACCGCCGGCGGATGTTGATTCCACAGTGGTTGTGCGAGGAAGAAAATGTCTTCTAAATCGCGCTATTGTGGATTTCCATCCATACCACATGGATGGAATTTGAAGTTTTGTCGCGATGTCCGATGGTGAAATTCTACCGGCAGGATCAATCCTATAATCGTCTCCATGGTCCTTCCTATATATATTAAAATTCATCATTAGTTCAACAGCTTAGTAGGTAAGATACCATTTATTTATCTTTTACACTGAATATAGTTTAAGGGCCTTCAATAAAAGAGTCACGTTTCATTAAATATAATTTTATTCCTTAGATATTAGTAGAAAATATATAATCATTGATTTAAAACTGTGAGGTACTATTTTCAGTCCAGCTTACAATTGTATTTGGTGGGTATTCAATTGCATTTGGTGTGTATTCACTATAACCATCATCGGCGAAAAACTTTATATTGAATTTTATATTAAATTTACGCTTAACCTCTTCTGTTATTAAATAGAGACCAAACATCATTACACCAGTTAAAAGAAATCTGGAAATAAATTTAAACTAGTAAGTACATTATGTATAAAAAAAACTAAACAGTTTGTTACAAATAACTATCAACTAGCTAAAAATTAGAAAATTCTGATCAGAAAATCTACACAAATGAAGATGAAACAGGTTAGTCATTTGTGTAACCGTAGTTTAAATGAAATGAATTAATCTTTTTATTCACGTTACCGTACATTTTGTGTTAAATTTGATTACATTTAAATGCATTGAACCATTGAAGTATGGAGCAACCCTCGCACTTCCAAGGAACCTAACCAATAAATACTTTGCTAATTTTATAACATAAATTATAAAAGAAATAAGCTGAAAATCAAAAACAAGCAAGCGTCTGCCCGAAAATCAGAATTGGGTTACAAGAGAAATAATTTTTTAGCACAAATTGATGTTTTAACATAAAATAGTAATTTTTTGCGTGATTGAGTTATAAAATATCCACGATAACTAAACATACAAACGTTTACGTATTTTAAGATTGCATATATATGTATAGTACTAGTAAGCAGTTTCGAAATAGATGAAATTTAAATGTATTAAACATACCTTAATATTGTTAAAATTAATAAAATCATTCAGTATATTCTAAAAATTCTCCCGAAAACTTAGGTACTTGTGGTGTAGCGTTCAAAATCGACATATTCTGTATTGCTATAGGCTTCGTCTTTGATACAGAATAAACATCCAACAAAAACTTAGTAGTCCAAAATGCGGAAAAAGCAATAGCACCTATTATAACTACACTGAAAAAGAAATTGCGCTCGTGGACATGTTTTATAATATCACTAAGTATTCCAGTGATATAAGGTCAAGAAAGTAAATTATATATAATAGAAAATTGATTATTTCATTGTTAACATCGCTTGGGAATAATTTTTATAGATATTAAACAAAAAATCTTACAACTTACAGTCCTGGACCCATTTTGCTTTTCTTAATTTAACTTTTTCAATTCAATCTCTGGTTATATTATTAAATTCGTCTTTCTTAACACTGTTTATCTATTCGCAACTCAATAGTGACTAAAGATTTTTAATTTGAATAGAACAAATACCTATTGTTTTGTTTGAATGACGCTTATAGTTTAGTCAACAATTGTGATAATAAAAAAATAAAAACATCTGACCGACCGTAACTTAAGCTCAAAAAAATAGCATACGGACTGCCTGATAAATAAAATAAATAAACGCTACACACTCAACGGCCCCCATTAGGATAATTATATCCTGTGTCGGGGGTATCCTGATGAAAGCATTTCCAGAATTTTCTAGTCAATACCACTACACCAGACATCACTGTGCGTGCACTTTAGATGAGAAATTTGAGAATGGTGAGGACGGAGAAAGGGAGTGTGCGAATTGGGAAACCAGCGCTACCCTGGAGAATCCGGAGCCATTTTTTCCTTAAGTTTATTGAAATAGGACTAAAAAAAGGTAAAGACATTTTCAAAATTTTATGAAATGTCTTTATATAATAATATTATTTTATAAAATTGTATAGCTTTATGTGAATGTGAAAACGTGGCCAGTGATATTTTATTTATAAAAGTCGACAAATTTTATAGTCTTGTTTCATTGACTTATTCAGTTTCCACCAGATTATCTCGGGCGTAACGCTTGCATATCTTTTTATGGATCATAAAAGTAACATAATCAAATTTATAACAAATTAATATATTTGTAAATTTACTACAAAATACATGGCACATTTCATCCGAGTCCTGTTAAATTTGCAATAGGTATTTCGTTCACTTCGCCATCCATTTCCAATAGATATTTCATGCCCAAGAAAAGCGTGACCGCAAGAGCACCCGTGACCAAGAATCTGAAAAATGAAACATAAATATCTTTTAAATAAAATAACATAAGACATTCCTACTAAAAAACTAATTTTTAGCGAGAATTTCAAGTCTCGAATGCCCCACGAATCCTATTATAACCAGCGATATTATGACTACCTCTTTTGATAATCAGCTAATCTTTTTATTACTAAATATTTATGATCTTGGTTAAATTATATGGAAAAAGGTTGAACCTTGGTGAAGGTCATGAGACACTTTATCACGAGTAGCTGTAGCTACGCAAAGTGGCCGAGGATCCTATACAATATCACGGAAGGAAGTATAAATGTGGACATAAATTCAAAAAATATTTGAGCTCGGACAAAAATAAGTATTTTCTAAAATTCAATAAATAAAAGACTAATCAACGCTGTAACAACCATGCAAATTACAACAGAGGTATACACAAAAATCCTTGTTGATTAATAATAATATAATATATCAACCCTAATTTACGTGCTTTCATATCCAAAATTAGGGACTCGACCGTCAATATCAAAACTGCACTAAAAGAGTGCTCCTTCACGGTCAATAAGCATGCTAATATGTCAATAAGATTGGCCGAACCAAGGACAATATGTTCAGGAGATATACGTATGATAATAATCGAGGTTTTTTATGCGGTGTATAGCAAACGATGTCCCACCTGACATCGTGCTTTGCGTGCCCCAACACCTGCACGCAGAAAGATTTGCTAGCGACGACGCAGCCAATGTGGCTGCGTTTTGGGTGGCAACAATATAGGTGCAATATATTTTGCTATCGAAACGGTAAGAAGAAGAAGTACACTCTTTCTGCTTCACACGCATCATGGTCTGAACCTATACGCGATCATTTTAATCGGCGACCTAAAACTTTGCTTGAATAGCACAAAAAAAGAAACACATAACTTTAAAACCGACTTAACTATGTTTTGATAGTTAACTTTATTTATTTGTATATTTATATATATATATATATTTCACCATCACTTACATAATTTATCATGGAGGGTGTATATAAGTCATTATTAAGGACAAACCAAAATAAAAACACGATCGGCTCTTATCCGTTTTCTATATTTCTCTCTCTATATACAATCCCGTGGCTAGTGTGTACTGGCTGACGGTCGGAGAGTGAATGCCATGCTCGCCTCTCTGACCGTCCGCTTTTATTGTCATTGAAAGGCGCGATAACGCACGATGCGTTATCGCGCTCACCTGCGTCTGCGCGGGGTGAGGGAGGGGGCGGGGACGCCGCACATTCCCGCACCACCGCGCAACTAGTACGCGCAACTAGTATCTACAACTAGTAAGCGTGCTTAATCTATAATTATATTCTATTTCTTATTTCTATGATTTGCTGTCCGCAACAGTCATAGTACCCAGAGTAAAGCGACTGCGGGTGAATGGCTCTTCTGCATGTATATTGCTTATGACCTACTAGCAACAATACACGCTCCACCTCATTGATTAAAAATAATATTTTCACTCTAATATACAAAAAAAAAAAAATACTGACTGTGACCCTCCTGCCGAAAATAAATGATCTATCTTTTTTTACTTACGTTCCAACTATTATCATCTTCTTTTCTTAAAACATATAATAATATATTCTGTTGCGATAAAACCTTAATTGTAAGTCAACTTACTGAATGACGAATGAGTATCAGCAAATATGTAGACTTTTGTTTGCTTAATATTTACAAGGATGTATATAAAACTCAAATGTTTTTTCCTTCATGATATATCATAACGTTCAAAACATATTGTACGATATGTTTCTACGTTTTGATTTATATTGTGCCTGTTTTAATGTGTATTGCGGTTGACCCCACTGGTCAGCCGTGAAAAAGAGACAGCCCTCGTGGGGTCTCAAATTTGATTCCGTCCTTACGGTGCCTCCTGTGAGGGCGAGCCACGGCTAAGGACGTCATCGGGAATGGAGAAAACGCTCCGAGCGCATTCTGGTCGATGGACTCATCCGATGGTGTGAGCGCGTCGAGACGTGTGAAACTAGGGAACTCATGTTCGTCGGCGAAGACGGTGTTGTGAGCGTGTTTGAGCTAAGATTGGAGCGTTGTCTAACGTGATCTTATCTTCAGGGTCTGGTAGAACGTGCTTAGGAACTCTGTCTGTATAGATACTAGCCTGTCTGATCAGGGGCTTTGAGTGGGAGATAGATTGATCGAAATAGTAATACTGTAACGAGCGTCTGCCAGCGGCTTCGCCCGCGTAAATAACGATTTTAATACAAACTTTGAACCTTCATTTCACATCTTCAGTTGAGGAATTTCAGACAATATTAAAACACGTCTTAATCGTTCACCAAAAAACAGAGATTCATGCCTTTCACGTATCCTTTTCACCTATTTGATTATCTATGGGTTAAATTCCGAAGCATTGTTTCCTTGTGCTCGTTTACGTTTTAAAAACAACGTGAATGAGTATTGAATATACACATGAATGAGTATTGAGTATAAACTTCGAAGCAGACTATTTTTATTCCTTTTTTACGTGATGAATGATACGGTACGGTGATGAATTTCAATAAAATACGAAACACATCTTCCATTTCTTTTTCTTTTTTTTTTTTTTTTTTTCTTTTTTTTCTTTTTTTTCGGAATGTGTATTGCTGTTGGCCCTACTGGCCTTGACAGCGTCACCGGGCGGGGGGGGGCGAGTACTGAGACTCAGCCGTGATAAAGGGACAGCCCTCACGGGGGCTCAAACATCTTCCATCAATTCTTTTAAAAAAGGTTTATGCTAAATTTGAAGTAGATTGAACCAAGGAATCGCGCTGTCCCATACAAAGTTTGCCTCTAGGATCAGCGGTGTAGGCTGTGCGTTGATCCATCAGTCATTCAGGACAAAGCCTTTTATATATCAACTTTTTTGAATACTGATGTAATTTACTACATATGCAGCTCGATTTAGTCAGATATTTTATTTTAAATATTAGAAATAAAATAATTAAACATACATACAGCAAATTAAGGAGGAGGAATTGTCATGGTTAAACCAGGTATCGTTTCTCCAAATTCTGGATTAAATATTGTAGTTGTAGGAGTAGTTGTTTCTATAATTAAAGGAGTTGTAGTGATTTCCGGTTCTGTTACTTTCTCCGAAGGCATAAGAGCATAATTTGTCGCCCAATAAGCTCCAAAAGCAAGTACACAGGTAACTAATATGCTGAAAATAAATGGGAAATATGAATCAAATGGATTATGGAAGTGCCACTTAAATATAATTAAAATAAATAACCTACAATCCTAAAGCCATTACAAAATCCTTAATGCCGGTACTAGGTTCTGGTGACTGTCCACGATTGTGTTTCGAGTATTTTCGTACCATAAACATTGTCATAAAACTAAAGGTATTTTCACATTATATCATTTTAACAATTGCGTTGAGACTTACTTAGAAATTCAAATGTCATTCAAAAAACACAAATTTTACACTGAAAGGTAAGAATTTCGTGTTTGATTTAATTTCGCGTTTTACGGTGCAAAGAAAATATGGATGTCTACATGCCATTAAAGAATTTCTGTACATCTAGCAATTCGCAGAAAAGCAGTCTGGTAGTAGTAGTATAAAGCTGTTAATACTACTTCTTGATAAAAAAGTATAAGCAGCAGTGTCATACACTATAACGTGCTATACGCTCAAAAATGTCATAAATTTTACAAGCATTAATAGCTCAAGGTTAGGAGGGCGGACCCCGCTCCGTTAACGCAAGCGGGTTCGAACATGACCCCCAGAGCTATTGTCGTATCCACTCCTAGTGCAAGCTTCAAGGTTATTTGGAGGGGCAATAGGGATGTTAGTAATGTCTTAAAAAGCATTGCTAATGTTTTTCATAAACACAGTTAAACTTTGTATTGAAATAAAATTATTGTATTTCATACATTTTTTATATGATTTCAAATTTAATTAATTCGAAGCTATTTAGATGGTAATGCTTATCAGTATGTGTACCATTCAATCAAATCCTTACCCTTTCAATGAACGAACAATCACATATGTTATCTAAACTTGAAAACGGAAAATGTTCCGTGAGAAAAGATATCTGTGTTACTGTGAAGGTATCATCTTTTTTATACAAAAATTGGAATGATGGAGTTATGATACAACCTTTTTTTTGAAATTTGAAAAGTACCTACTCCGTTGTATTTTCTGAACTTTTTACTATTATTAAAAGTTAGCTTACCTTGATGATTTTTTTCTACCTTTTCTTTTGAACTTACATAGAAGCAATAGATACATAAAAAACTTGACGTTAATTTTAGTAAAAAAAAACTTATAAATAGCAAAATCTATATACGAACGTAAACTGTAAATAGTAGCAGTCTAAGCTACATTTAGGCATTGTTTCTCTTGTAATATACCATAGATAAGCTTATATATTCATGTGAATATATTATTATTTAGCTTTGTATACTTATGAAGTTCAGATCCAATCGAATAATAATAACAATTTTATAGGTAAATCAAATAATACTAATAATAAACAAAACACACTTTTTATTGACAAATTAAATTTTCATAACTTACAGTCTAGACATTAGACATAGTCTAACAATTGCTGTGACCCTTGATTCTAATAAATAATCACAATAATATATAAATTACAATAATATTAATAAATCAAAGGATTTTGAGGGGCGGTATATATGCAGACCTGGAATCTCTCCGATGAGGGATTTGATCTGAGAGATGTGTCATATTGCAAAAATTTGCCGCCTTAATCACATTATCATAGCTCAATTTTCTTTTCATTTTGAAAAATCAAGCAATCAATGCGACCTATTGATAAACAACAAAGTATAGCTATTTTTACAACGACGGCGCCAGTGTTGTCATATTTTGTGGAGGCGCATAAGATGAATTACTCATTATGTACTTCGTTGTCCAATACGCGCCAAAAGCCAACAGCCCGGTGATAATTAAGCTGAAAAATAGAAATTCGAATTAATATAATATCCTAAGATGTATCCAAGTGTGCTTCATAATGTTCGTGAGGCGGACAACCTGACCTTTAGTTGTAAAATAAATAAAAACATCAACGCTTACACAAACACATAGACGAATTTGTTAAAGCTTAATAAATAATAATAAGTAAATCAACGCTACACACTCAACGGCCCCCATTAAGATAGTTATATCCTGTGTTGGGGGTCCGAAAAACACACAAAAACAAGGACAAACACACCCAGACAGGAAAACATGCCTGTATGTGGCGCTTATAGGTTTGATACCGCGGCACATCAACGACATCAAGGCTTGTATTTATCTATAAATTAAATACTATTTTATTACTCTTAGCGCTATAAAAAGTATTTGCGGTGATGCTTGAACTGCAGCTTTCCGTCCACAAGATGAAATTTGAGCACTGTGCGAAGTCATAGCATGTATAAAATAAAGGCTACTTACTCAACGCTATTCTTTTAATTTATATATAAAATACAGGTAATTCTATAGTAGTATATAAATATCAACTTTCTTTTTTTTTTTTTGCATTTGTTATTGTAGTGGTAACGATAATGCACATTCTGCGAAAATTTGAACTCCCTACTTATTACTCTTCTTGGGATATAGCTCAAGCAGCTCACTGACAGATGAATGGACGGAGACTTAGAGGGTTCTACTGGCACCCTAACACGGCGTACAAAAACTAAGGCTAGGAACAAATATTTTACTTGTACAATAATTTATTACGCTATCTCCAAAACACGGTGGGAAGACCTACAATTATAAAAGCCGAGACCGAAACAGATATATCGTAATTGCAAATTTTAAATCTCCTATGCGTAAAAAGAAACTTTTCGAGAAAAACGAAAAAACAGTTTCCTTAAAAATCTAAAAACATTCTTGATTTTTTTAGGTATAATTAAGTATAAAGGAATTATAATATATTGAAATAAAGATTGTCTCATATAATGTATCATTTAGCATATATATTTATACATTTAATTTTTTTCTGCACATAGGATAAAAAATCTCAATTTTTTAAAATTAGCGAATACTTTAAAAATGAATTAAGATATTCACATAGGAGTTTTTGCAATGTGTAGGTATACAAAATTGCTTTTAAAATATATAAATAACTCGTTTATGACAAAATTGTCACATAAGAGATTTTAAATTTGCAACGACGATATGTAAGATCAATACAAAAATCTGGCCCGAGCGGGAATCGAATCCGCAACCGAGGCTAAAAGCAGACTCGCTATCAACACGACATGACGGTGTCAATGCAATGGTTATGCAAGGAAAAGTTGGACAAAACCACAAAATGATAACTTGGTGGCGCAGCGGTAGTGAACCTTAAGCGCCACAGATCTAAACCGCAGATGTATATATACGAGTAGACGAAGCAGAATTATGTTCCGGTCTGGATGTTTTCCCTCATCCTTGTATAACAACTAATCTTCTTCGTCCTAGCATTATTCCCGGTATTTTATTTTACCCAGGGTCTGCTTATTACTCTTATCCGGATTTGACGGATTACTAGTTTTTACACGGAGCGATTGCCATCTGATTTCCGCAACCCTAAGGGCGAACCAGTAACTCATTGGATAAGAGCAACTTACTTATCAAGAGTTAACGATTATTATCATATGTTATGTGATAACAACCGGGACCGACAGCTTAACGTGCTCTCCGAGGCACGGTGGGGAGACCCACAGACAAACGCCCAGACCGAGACAGAAATTTAACAAACATCTGCCTGAGCGGGAACCGAACCCGCAACCGTCGAGACTTAAGGCAGGCACGCTACCCACAACGTCACAACGGTGTCTTGTATAACAACTAATATATAAATATAATATACAATAAATACTTACAAACCCAAAGGCATTTCAGGATAAATTTCGTCTTGTGTATATTATTATGTTAACTCTCATTAGACATATCAAAAGCACTTTTTGTATATTATATTCCTCTGATAGCTGATAGATTATAATGAATGAGCTGATTGATAATAATGAAAACCTTTTTATAAGACTCGTCCATAAAATACCTGTTTTCCACTACATGCTTAAGATAGACAAATATAATATGATATGCGGTGCAACCATCTCTCTCGACACCGTTGTGGCGTTGTGGGTAGCGATTCTGTCTTTAGTCTCGACGGTTGTGGTTTCGATTTCCGCTCGGGCAGATGTTTGTTAAAATTTCTGTTTCAGTCTGGGCGTTTGTCCGTAGGTCTCCCCACCGTGCCTAGGAGAGAACGTTAAGCTGTCGGTCCCGGTTGTTATCACCTAACATCTGATAATAATCGTTCACTCTTGATAAGTAAATAGCTCTTATCCAATGAGTTACTGGTTCACCCTTAGGGTTGCGGAGGTCAGATGGCAATCGCTCCGTCTAAAAACTAGTAACCTGTCAAATCCGGATAAGAGTAATAAGCAGACCCTGGGTAAAAAAAAACCGGGAATAATGCTAGGACGAAGTACGGTGCAACCATCTAATTATATATTTTTAAGCTACTGAATGGTTTTTTATTGCGATTTTCATCAATAGACAAAGTGATTCATGAGGAAGGTTTATGTGTATAGTTTGCCAAGCTTCCGTGTAAATTTCGTACGGTAGCCGTTCCAAGCTTCTCTCAGCACAAAAAGCCGGCTCGACCGAGGAAGTACTACCCTCTCACAGAAAATCGGCGTCAAGTAACAGTATCATTAGGTACTGTTGCGTTTCGTACGATGAGTGAGAGCACCGGAGGCCCAATATCCCACCCCATCTGTTCCCTTCCTTTTTTCCCTCCTCATTCCGTCCCTCCTGTTCCTTGGGTTGGAAACGCGCATGTGATACTTCAAGTATCGCAAGTTCATAGGTTGCGGTGACTGCTTACCATCAGGTGGACCGTATGCCTGTTTGCCAACCGACATGACATAAAGAAATAAATGGTTGAACTAATTCGTGCCCACACCGTTCGTGGCTCATAAGTCATAATTGTGACAACAAGGTCACGCAGATATGTGACTTCTGGTACTTTATCATTAGGATTTCTATAACCATGTGCATAAAACCGTGTACTTTATAATAGCAATCAAATATTGTTATGAACAAGTAGTCACTGGACCAAATGCTAGGAGAATAGCAAACTTGATTGATATTGTTTTTAAAAATTGTAAAAAGTTTCCTTATCGAACGAAAATAAGGCTAAAATATTCTGTATATTAATTCGTAAATATTCGACGATGTTGTGGCGCAGCGGTAGCCAACCTGCCTCAAACGCCACACGTCGCGGGTTCGATTCCCACTCGGAGCATAATATGTTTGTATTGACAATGCAAGCATATTTTCCGGTCTGGGTGTATTTGTCCTTGTCTTTGTATATGTTTCCGGACCCCCGGCACAGGATATCACTATCCTAATGGGGACCGTTGAGTGTGCAGCGTTGGTTTGTTGTTGTTTGTTTGTATAATCGTCAATTAACAAACCGAAGCATTTGTTTTAACATCAATCAGCACCAAAATTATTTCATTATGGTATAATGTAATGCTATTTTTTATTTATAGCATAGCATTGAGTATGATCATGCATGAAACAACTGCTCACTGACTTAGGTATAATGTTTAACAAATTCACACTGGGAAAATAACAGTAAGGCATTGTTTTATCGAAATACTCATAACAATGACAAATAAACTTAATCTAAAACTAGAACACAATAGCTTTTAGTTGTAGCTATATCGGATAAGCAGATATCGGTATAGAGACTAAGCTATTCTCCATTTATTCATATAAAGGTTGTAAACGGACTTTATTTATATATAGGTTGTGTTCGGAGTAAGATTAATACAAATACTTCCCATTGGATGTAGCGGTAATTGATGGTCAATGGTTTTTTCAAGAGTGCAAATCGCATACGAAATGTCCTCAGACTAGGTGGAGCGATGATCTTCACAAGTTGGCTTTTTTTTCTGAATGTGTATTGCTGTTGGCCCTACTGGCCTTGACAGCGTCACCGGGAGGGGGCCGAGTACAGAGACTCAGCCGTGATAAAGGGGCAGCCCTCACGGAGGCTCAAATTTGATTCCGTCCTTAGGGTGCCTCCTGCGAAGCCGAACCACGGCTAAGGACGTCATCGGAGATGGAGGCAGCGCTCCGAGCGCATTCTATACGATAGACTCACCCGACGGTGTGAGCACGACGCGACGTGCGAAACAAAAGACCTCGTCCTCGCCGGCGAGGACGGTGTTGTGTGCGTGTCTGTGCTGTGTAAGGGGCATTTTCTAATGTAATCCTATCGTCAGGGTCTTGCAGGACGTGCTTAGGACGCCTTACTTTTGTCGGTTGGTTACATTGGTCTGTGTAGATACAAGCATGTCTAATCAAAGGATTTGGATGGAAAGTAGTTTAAACGGTTCTGAATTATTTGTTATTGATTAATTCTTCTGGCGTGGACATGTGAAAAAACAGGGCTCGCGTACAAGTCGGCTGGCACGAGCTAGATAAAAGTGGTCATAAATCGTTCTTAGTGGTGTAAAGTTTAAGAGGCCTATGTCCAGCAGTTGTCAGAAAAAGGCTGATGAATGATGAATGGCTTTTTCATAGTCCACAAAATCTAAACAAAGTTGATGATTATACAGTTCGGTTGTGGAGACTAAAGCATTGTCAGAATCCAACATAATCGGAAGAGTGGAAGTCACTAAACTTGCGAGCAAAACCATTCGTACAGTTTCTCGAAAACATTAACTTGCCTCATCAGCAAGAGGGGCCTGATTTCAACGGTTTCTTTATTAAATTCTATATCAATTTTTTTTTTTTTTTTTTATGTTAGAAGTTGGCAAACAAGCATACGGCCCCACCTGATGGTAAGTGGTTGCCGTAGCCTATGAGCGCTTGCAGCACCATTAGTAGGTGCCACTCACGCGTTGCCAACCTCGAGATATTAGTTCTTAAATCTCGTCCGCCCAGTAATTTCACTAGCGTACAGTGCCTTTCAAACCGGAACACAGTAGTGCCTAAGCACTACTATTTGGCGGCAGAATATTTGACACTGCGGTGGTACCTACCTAGCCGGCCTCTTGCAATAAAAGACCTACCACCAGTGTGACTGATTGCACTGGTGGAATAATCTCTGCTGTGACAGAGGTTATCCCAACAGCGGGCGATGGGGTCGTCACATCCCGACGCCGTTAAAAAATCAATTAATAATCCTTGTGGCTATTAGCCACAGAATTCATTTCTGTAATCTGGAGAGATATTTTCATTGTATAACTATCCCGTATAACCTTAAAAGTAAGGTCAGAAGATTTTAATAATGTATTTTTAAAGAAGTTCTGTTCATTTTCTAGTCTCACCATCTCCATGACGCTAGAAACATCTAATCTGTGTGGTTCTATACATACATCTATAGTCAAATTTTGCCACTCTTTTTTTATTTCGCTAGATGATCCTGCGACAAAGTCATTTATAGCAACATTGTAGTGGGTATCCGTTGCATCTATGGTGACATGGTGATGGTCTAGAGTGTAGTATAGTGAAACGAAATCAAATGAAATAAAACAAGTTTTCACTTGTGTTAACAATCCACATGACTTAAGCAGCCATTTTTGTAATTAAAAAAATAATTAAAATAAGCTAATGTTTTTTTTCTAATATAATAAAAATTATAAAACCATAGAAAGCCATAACACTTTTATCAATTTCCTTTTGTATATAACATTTGGTTACACATTAAAAAAAAGTTAAAAATCATTTACTGTATAAGAATCACTACAAAATCAGCGAAAGTTATAATAGCAGCTAATTGTGTCAACAAGCCTATACAAAAGTATGTCTTATCGAAGGAAGCCCTGAAATTCGTTACAGTATTTGCTGCGACAATTGATCGCCTTCCTTTAAGTTTTCTACTCTCAGCTGTTATCTGAAAAAATAAACTCACGGTTAATACGATTGCGAGTATCAAGAAAGCTAATTTATACTAAAGCAAAAAGTCTTAGCAACTGAAAAATGTATGTATAATGTATGCCAAGATATTGGTTTTATAAGAAAATATCAATCGAATGAAATAATAGTGGTAACCTAAAAAATTTTATTTTCAAAATGTGTATTGCTGTTGGCCCTATTAGCCTTCACAGTGACATCCGGCCGGCTGGGTACAGTACAGGACGTGAAAATGGGGTAGCCCTCAGGGGCTCACATTTGATTCCGTCCTTAGGGTGCCTCCTGCGCCACACCACGGCTAAGGACGTCATCAGAGACGGAGGCAGCGCTCCGAGCGCATTCTACACGAAGAACTCACCCGACCGTGTGAGCACAACGCGACGTGAGAAACAAAGGACCTCTTCCTCGTCGGCGAAGACGGTGTTGTGATCGTGCGTGTCTGTACTATGTAAGGGGCATTTTCTAATAAAGCATTTTGGAATAAAAAAAATAATAACAATAAAAATAGATAAAGCCGTTAAGCACTCACCAACACAGCTCCAGTCAAACCCAGTATTAGAAGACCAGCAAATTGCAAATAGGCATGTAAGAAAACATACAGTTGCTCATCAAAAATCATCGATATTATTAGCCCAACTGGGATTTGAGTCTGTGACCATATCGCCCCACCTATTAAAGTCTGCTCATCTCGATTCTTAGGTCTTGTATCCACATCAGCACTAGCCCACAAAACTCCTGCTGCAATAACTAGACCTAGACTAATAAACTTTAAAATAAAACTAACAATATTCAAAACCATTAGCAGCTAGATTTCGAAATTCATTTTGTTGTTTTTTGATTCAGAATTTGTGGTATAATTTATTTCATATTGATATAGATAAAATATTACTTCAAAATGACATAGGCGTTCGTGTTTGCTAGATGTCTTACTGACATAAATATCGGATCGTATTAAAAAGTTGACATTTAAAGTTTTCATCTTTCAGCTTTTCAAAGAAGGATAAATTATACAGCGAAAAAACAAGATCACTTTAACCTTGAACATCTTTTAAAGCAGCGAGTTTAGCCAAATATAGAAGATTTTTCGTAGAGAATTATGTTTCCTTCAAGAACATTTATTGGCCTTTATCCGGATACTGATTTTTATTTTACCTGAATTACAAAACGCCAAAATTTTGAAATCATACCAATATTCGAGGCATGATTATGATCAGTTCATCTGATAAAAAAAAATTTAATAGATCGGTTAATTTCCCAGCCCCAGACACCTTTTACCTCGATGATTTGAGAGTTAGGGGAAGACCTGCTCAGTAAAAGACAAAGACATTCAATTTATAGTGGTTAAAAATAAAACAAAAATTGCGATGTTAAAATTCTTAGTTTTAAAATTCAAATTCTCACAGTATGTCATCCCGTCGTCATCCCAATTAATATTTTCGATATATTTTTTAAATAGTCGATATTGCTGGCCGGCCTCCTAAATACTCATAAGCCCAAAAATGGGTTATTAAATTTATTATAATGCTGATAAAACCCAAAACCTTTACAAAAATTATTTATAACAAGAATTCATTAAAATAATAGTCCAATAGAATTAAATTCACGGCAAATTACACAGATCATGATAAGAGTTTTGCCTTTTTGTCAATATAAAGGTAAATGAAATCCTATTTTTTCATAAGCATTACAAAAATGAAATATGTTGAAACACGTATTACTTATTATCATTTTTGTCGTTGTTCATACAATATATTTAGCATTTACTGAATCATCGAAAACTTACGTAAGTTTATCGTTTATTAAAATCATTACTAAAATTTAAACACATATGCAATTGCAGCCATATTTATATTGTTTAGTTGTTTTGTAGCAACAGCTTGCCACTTTTGACAACTGTCCTTCGACTCGAATGGACAGGTACTAGCCCTCTTCCAAAATATCGACGTGAAATGACAGTATCCGAACTGCTTCGTATGACATTTTCTTTATATTGCTGATCGAAGCCAAACCACCTCCTCTCTGTCGTCTTCTTTCTTTCATCACTGTTTCTTCTTTCTCTCTACACTTTGAGTCAAGAACAGACATGAGACACGACTATTGTTGCTTCCATTCATAGATTACGATGACCTTATTGGCTTATACCATCAGACGGATTAAAAAAATATAAATATCTTTATTATTAATAACTATATTGTTTATTTTGAACAGGGAGAGTTCTCACTTAAAATGACAAATTTCGAAGTCTGCAGAGGCCCTAAAAGAGCAGACTGCTGCAAGCTAACAGCCACCATACAAAACGATACCCATCTACAAGTTAAGCTTGAAGTGCTTAAGAATGTAATACCAAATCGGGTAGGTTATTGATATTTGTAGAGAATTTGAATACGTGATAAGAAGCTGATGGAAACTAAACAATAGTTTTTAAGTTCACACTGATTTTATAAATGCGAACTTAGACATTTTTAAGACTAGAGGTTAACTTAGGGGCTCGCAAACTGGTTTGTCATGAATCCAAATGTTCATGTTCATTTACACGCGATGTGGTAGGTAAGGACTAGCTAGTTATTAGCAATTTGAAGAAGTTAACCCCGACAATATTATAAGCTATGAGAAAAAGCAAATTTATACAGCCTTTCCGTAGCTTTTTAATGTCTTCCTGTATTAGAAATAGGAAATAACCCGCTCTCTACAACACATATAGGGAGCCACAATTAAAAAAAGTTTGGGAACCCTGGGTTAACCTACAGTCTTAAAATGCTTGATGTAATTGAACATAAATACAGTTTTAATCACTAACTATAATTTTAAGTTTTAATATGAGAATTTGTCTGTATAACACTGACCAACAAAAGCTGCAACCAACAGCACCGAGATTAAAATATATACATACAATTATACATAATATATGTGTTCCATAACATCATCCCTTATATCTTTTTAAGCTAGGTAACGTAAAGTTTATCACAAAATTGTGTAATATAACGCTTTGTTCCATTGTAAAAATCTATAATAATTAATATATGATACCTATTATTATCATATACCTATTATTATTTTTTTCAATGACAGGGAAAAATTGTTTCAATGGTGAACAACAAACCACTTGTGAGACTACAAATGAAGAAACCATGTGATCACTTATTCATGAAGCCTTTATTCCAAGCAGTATTTAACACAACACAAAATTGTGAATTTAAAAAAGTGAGTATATTACTTACTTTAAATATAAAACATAAAACAACATGCGCATGACATTTAATATTTAGGGCAAACTATGGTAAAAATACATGATGAATGGAGATATGACGGAATTGAAAACTATAGTTATATATCTACGAAATCCCTAATCAGGTAAACACAAATTTTAAAGAACCACTACAATGCAAACCTAACAAAAAAGGTCAATATTATCAGTTCACAGGCGATGAAGTTATATAGTTTAGTGGTAAAGCCTTGCTCCTCACAGAAAATTGGCGTAAAGTAACAGTATGAGTAGATAATGTTACCTTTCGTGCGATGAGTGAGAGCGCCGGAGTACCAATCTCCCACCCCTTCTGTTCCCTTCTCATCCCTTCCGTCTCATCCCTTGTTGTACTTCAGGTATCACAGGCGTTCATATGTTACAGCGACTGCTTACCATAAGGCGGACTGTGCGCTTGTTTGCCAAGCATAATAAAAACAAATGGCGTAACATACAAACAAAGATAATTTGATAACCTCAATTATAAATTTGAATGAGGTTATATAGTCACTATTGCCCAACAACGAGAAAAATCTAGTCTCTGGTAATAATGTCAAATAATGAAATGTAATTTCTTATTCAGGGCGACCACTTCATAACCGTTGATCTTGAAGAAGTAGCGCAGAAGTATTATGGAGGAATGTTCTTATACGGAAACATGTCGTTTAAATCTTTGTTTTACAATGATGAATGCAATTTCTCTTGCTCCATAGCTGAAGTTACCTTTTATCCCAAGAAGCATGTGAAAGCAAACAACTAGAACTTGTAAGGATCAATAAATTATTATAAATGACTAAATATATCATTGTTTATAATCACATACCTCTGTATTAGCAGTTTTGTAAATAAAATATGAAAAAATAGAAATTGAAATGTTAATTACTTTTATTAGCTGACATTACATGTTACGAGTCATGCCTTAAAGTCTTTTAAAAATTAAATGTAAACCAAACAAACAAATGTTTTATTAGCTTCGTAATAGTAATATATTATATAATGTATAGATCATTTCCAAATCTATAAGATCTCAGGATAAAGATCTTAATTTCTATGTATATCAATTAATAGAAAAGATAATTATAAAGTGGTGATTGAACTTTGTACACTAAATTGTAATTGTACTCTGGTTACAAACTTCTATATAATATTTCTAATAAATAATAAACGCTACACACTCAACGGCCCCCATTAGGATAGTGATATCCTGTGTCGGGGGTCCGGAAACATATACAAGGACAAGGATAAATACACCCAGACCGGAAAATATGCTTGCATGGTCAATACAAACATATTATGCTCCGAGCGGGAATCGAACCCGCGACCTGTGGCGTTTAAGGCAGGTTCGCTACCGCTGCGCCACAACGTCGTCAATTTCTAATAAATAATCAAATACTGTGTGTTAATCTTTCAAAACTTTGAAAATGGATTAAACAATTTGCATAATTATTTTCCTCAAATTTGCCTCAATATTGGGATGATTTTGGGAAAACCCAAAAGAACACTAAAAATGTCGAAATTTTACGGAAATTGGCAACATCCATAAAACAAATGACGATTAGATAACAGGATTTTTTGAATATATTTAGGACAGCGTCTACTGGAACAATTAGTTTCTTAAAAAAACCAACTATCCGACTTCAACCTCCTAAGCTCTGGCATAGGTACATTTATCTTGATCCTTTAATACTTTGAGAAGTTTTGCTCTATATCTTAAGAGTTCTTGATCATATGTAGTAGTGGTTGGCCCTCGGAGAACGGTTACCAGAAATAGATGGTTAGTTCTGCTTGTGTTGAGTACTCAACTCACAATATACCTACATTAATTGGCGACCGTTGAGTTTTTACCGTTTATTTCTTTTTGGGTCTTAATTTTACTACATTAAAGAGGTCCTAAGAATAGCTACACCATATTATTTACTTTGTAATACCAGCAAAAAAGTTGTTGCTTCGATTTTAAAAATAATCCACAAGTCTGAAGTTTGATATAGGTGAATTAAAATTATTAGAAAAATTGCTTTTAGATGGAACATATTACACAAACACTTTTATAGTATTTCTTCTTTGGTTTACCTACCTTATAACCAATGATACGTAATATATGGAAATGGTTACATCTTATCGGACATGCATTCATGAATATTAGTGAATTAATTGACTGGATCAATCGCCTAGTTAAAAATAAATTATTTCATTTAAATATTTATATAATTCAAACAATTATAAAAACATTGTTATCAAACGTAACAGACCGAAATTACAATCCTATTTCATTTGGTGCATACACACACGTATGTAGTAAGAATACACACACTTTTTGCGTATGGTTAAGTGGGTCCCTGGATTTCTTAGCTCCTCAATTAGACCAGGTAAATGGTTCCATAAGGGTTATAGGTTTTTCAAACGTGTAACTCTTAGTCAACTCTTATATTGATTTTGATGAAATTTTTGTATTTGGGTGTGTACCGGTTAGAATACGAAAAATACTAAAGTGCGAAGTTAAAGGGAATAAAAGACTATTTTACACTTGGAGGCATAGAATACGAGCGGATGGTATCGCGAACGGAAGACTACAAAACGACTCCGCTATTGCGGGTTATAACATTTAACGTATACGAGGTGGCGCTGCTCTCGCATTATAGCCCATGCTTTATTAATCAAAACAGATTAAGCAATATTTACAGGTTTACACATGTTAGCAATAGATGGCGTAGTTGGTTAGTACAATTTTATTATAAATTACATTTATTTAGGTTTATATTTTATATTTTTAACAAATTAATAACTCTTAGATAATTTACTTACGTATTTAAATTTGCTTACTTAGTTACCTAAACATTGTCTTATTTACTTCAATTTTACATGTTTTACATTATAGTTTCTTTTCTTAGTTACAGATGGCGTGTCGACAGCATCCTCCACTTGAGTGTCACACTTGTGACACTCATCTACCAAAGGTAAGGGTAATATTTTTATTACAGGTCTGCGCAGGATTCCTGTGGCTGTTTTTATATCAACCACCCGAACCCTTCCATCTCTTCCCGCGTGAGTATGTTGTATAATTCCTTTCGGCCACATGTTTCGCGGAGTATTCGATTCCATGATGATCACCATGTCTCCTTCTTTTAAAGGGGACGACTCCTCGTGCCACTTTCTTCTAGGAATGAGCACTGGTAACACCTCCTTTATCCATCTTGACCAGAACATATTTGAAAGCTGCTGTGCTATGCGCCATTGTTTTCTTAAGTATAAATCACCTTCGTCACATACTCCAACCTGAGGTAAGTTTGAAGAAGAACCCAGTAAAAAATGATTCGGCGTCAGCGCTTCAGAATCGCGATGATCCACTGATACGTGAGTCAGCGGCCGACTATTAACCATATTCTCCACTTCAGCCATAAAGGTAAGCAGAGCTTCTTCACGAGGGGCTCTTTCTTTCAGAACAACATTTAATGCTATCTTCACGCTCCTTATTAGTCGCTCCCATGCTCCTCCCATGTGAGGAGTAGCAGGCGAGATAAATTTCCATTCCACTAGCTTACTAGATAATTCATCTTTTACCTCTTCGCTAAGAATATCTTCATAAGATTTCTTTAATTCGCGCTCAGCACCTCGCAGATTCGTACCATTATCCGAATAAATTCTTTGAGGCCATCCTCGTCGTGCAGCCATCCTTCTGAGTGACATGATGAATGAGTCGGCAGTAAGATTATGTACAACTTCAATATGTACCGCGCGTACAGTCAGGCAAGTAAATAAGACACCGTATCTCTTTTCTCTGCGGCGACCATTGGTTATCTCAAGGGGTCCAAATAAATCAATACCACAGTTCGTGAAGGGGCGATAGTGATGTGCTAATCTGGCTTCCGGTAGATCACCCATTCGCGGATGTGTTGGTTTGGCCTTTTAATCCGACAGGTAAAAACATTTCGCTGCGACGCTCCGTACTGTAGGTCTCATCTTTAAAATCCAGAATTTTTGACGTAACTCGTTGACCACCATCTCAGTACTTCCATGTGCGGCCGCTTCATGATAGCATTTCACAATAAGCTTACTTATAGCGTGATGTCCGTCGAGCACAGCTGGTTGCTTTAAATCAATACATATATTCTTCGAGGCATTAATTCTTCCTCCGACGCGTAAAATTCCAAATTTATCAATAAAAGGCGTAAGCATACGTAGACGACTATCCTTTGGTATCTTTTTATTTTCCATTAATAATTTATATTCGGTTGAGAATGATTGCTTTTGTGAAAATTTTATCAAAATCTGTTCAGCCTTTTTTAATAATTGCGGATTTACTTCGGTTTTTATTTTTCTGCATTTTCTATAAATTGTAAAATTCTAGCTGTACTTCTCTTCAAACGAAGCCACGACGAAAATCTTATCGGATCCGGTACAGGTAAGTCATCAATTTTATAACTCACTGTATTTATTAACTCCAATGCATTCTCATTAATTTCCATATTTTCTTTTTCAGGTAAAAGGTTCGACGTTGGAAGTGGTTCTCGAAGAAAGCTAGGTCCCAGAAACCACTCACAATCAGCACGAAGATCATAACTACACATTTTTGTAACGATATCTGCAATGTTATTTTTTGTTGAAATATAATTCCACTCGTTTTTACTACTTAATTCGTCTATTTCTCCTAGTCTATTTGCAACGAAAACTTTGTACGATCGCCTGTCGTTCTTTATCCAGAAGAGAACAGTTGTGGAATCAGTCCAAAAGAAGCGAGTTGTAGCTTTAATTCTATGTTGACACTCAATAGTTTTCGCTAAACGGCAAGCCATCACTGCGGCTTGCAACTCGAGATACGCAGTATGGAAACCGGTTTTAGCGGTGCAACTCGACTTTTACATGCAATGAATGAGCAGATAATTTTATCGCTTTCAACTCTGCGCCAATAAGCGACGGCGGCGTATGCGCTCGGGCTAGCATCGCAGAAAATATGTAACTCCAATGCCGTCTCCTTCACTCCTATTGTATCAGACGTAATCTTTACGGAATAGTAATTAGTTGCATCCTTTTCCAGCCCTTCTGACGATGAATGAAAGTACCAACGGGGAATTTGTAAACAACTTATATTATTTAGTTGTTTTATCCATTCGATAAACATTATATTATGTTTATAGTCAATTTGTTCGTCCCATTTAATTTTTGTTTTCCCTATACTTTGTAATATAATTTTTATTTTTATTGTGAATGGCGTCAAATATCCATGAATGTCGTAAATAGACATCGCTATTCGTAATATTTCCCGTTTTGTAGGTTTAATCTGACAGTTTAAAATTTCTTTAGGAATTTTCTTAAATGATAAGTCAAACCCGAGTGTATCACTAGTCAGGTGCCATAACAATCCCAAAGTTCGTTCTTGATTATCGATTTTGAACGTTGTGCATTCTCGCTTAAAGTTTCTTTCGGCCTGCCATTTAATATTTCTTGTTTGTTCGAGTTGAAGTTTCTTATAAAAAATCCTCCTTGGGAATGAATAAATGAAATTTCCTCGATCATTTTCTGTGCTGCGGTGACGTCATCCATCGAGTCTATGTAGTCATCCATGTAGTGCGATGTTTTTATTGCGTTTACAGCTTTTGGAAACTCTGCTGTGAAGCGTTGTGCGTTTTTATTCTTTATAAACTGAGCAATAAAGGGCGAGCAGTTAGCGCCGAATATCAATGATGTCATAACGTATTTTTTGATAGGTTCTGAAGAATTATTTCTCCACAGAAACCGAAAGGCATCTTGATCTTCTTTTCTTATTTTGATACGCAGAAACATATCTTTTATGTCTCCTATTAGGCCGACGGATCCTTCCCTGAATCGTAACATAATGCCATATAGTGATTCCAGCAAATCAGGCCCCTGAAGTAAAAAGTCGTTCAATGATTTTCTTTCAGATGCTGCAGCTGCGTCGAAAACAATACGAAGCTTCTTCTTGTTAGGGTTGTCCACGCCGAAATAGAGTAGATACCAAATTCTTTTTCCAGGGTCACGATCATCGGCTTCTTGTGCGTAATTATTTTCAAATAAATAATTTATTCTTTCGCGGTATCGACGGGCGAACTCAAGGTTCTTCACCATCTTCTGTTCTACGAACTTCAGTCTTTGGAGTGCTTTTGAATAAGATTCGGGCATAATGGAATCGTTTTCCAAGGCAAACCTACTTCCCACTGGCCATTGAACATCCTGGTTGAATTTTCCAGCAAAGATGTAGCTCGTACTTCTAAGGAGTTCTCTCTGGGCTTGTTGTTAACACCTATGGATTCAAAACTAAAAGAGTGACTCACCAAATCGCTTAACTGCTTGTAGGCTTCTGTCTCTTCACTACTCTGTGCAGTGTAGCAAGCGGTAGGAAAGCTGTGGTTTACCGCCACAGTCAAGGCTGCTTCAGACCTAGGGACAAGAGAATGTGTCGACACCACACCATGAATACACCAACCAAGTGGCGTTAAAGTTGCTGAAGGCTCATTTTTACGACCCATTAAAGTGTCTATAGGACATATTAAATGATAGTTATCTTGACCTATTAATACAGTTGGTTTAACATTTTTGTTACAGAACATAGACATTTTAATTTTATTTAAATGACAATATTTTGTTATATCAATTTTAGCCAATTTTTGTACAGGTAAATCTAATTCCTTTATTTTTCTAACTCTAAGCTTAAACTTATAATTGTCCATATTAGTCACATTACAATTAATTATTTCACTATTGCATACAAGTTCACTGTCGAATGCGCCGCGTACGCGCATCGTAGCCGCTTGTCCGGTGATGCCTGCAGCCTCGGCGATGGACGACGACATGAGCGAGACAGTCGCTCCGTCATCGAGCAAGGCATACGTTGATACAATGCCTCGCGGCCCGTGAATGTTTATACGCACTACTTTTAACAAAAAACACAGCTCCGGATTAATTGTAATAGCTACGGTTTCACTTTTTGTGTCACTTTTTGACAATCGCATTTGACTTTTGTCAACACTTTCACTCATTTGCACTTCACTAGGATCTTTTGACGTTTTGATTGTCCAGTGGAGGAGTTGATGGTGCGCCTGCCCGCACCCGTCGACATCACAGCTCGCCGCGGTACACTGCTGTCTATCATGCCGCGTTATTAAACATTTGTAGCATAAATGATTGTCTCGAACGAATCTCCACCTGTCTCGACGTAACGCGCGCTTAAAGCGCTTGCAGTCTGGCAATGCATGTTTACTTAAGCGACAAAATTTACATTTATTGCTTTTATCTTCATCGTTCAAAAGTAAGACTTGTGAATTAAATTTGCGATTCTCCGGCTTCATTTTGTACTCTGCCGCATGACTATGAATATGACTAACGCCAGCCATGGCTGTTTTCTTCTTCTTCATGTAGAAGTCCGAAAACAATTCTAGTTTCGCCTTCTGCGACTCATTGTATATATAAATATAATCAGCCCATTTAGTAATGAGCATGCTAGGACATTTGGATAACACAGATGTTATTAGCTCCGGGCTTCTTAGATAGTCCGTTTGTTTTATAGCTTTGGCAGCAGCCACGTAGTTCTTGATTTTTATAGAAAAATTAACAACTTCGTTATGATAATTATGCGGTAATGGCGACAATTTTCTTATTTATTGTAGTCAATTTATTTATTATCACCTCCGGTCGCCCGTAACGCAACTCTAAGGATTCTATCACATCATAGGGCGTCGTATTTCCTATTAACAAAGAAGATACGGTATCTCTTGCTTCACCACGTAAGCACTTTCTGAGTCTCCACAAATTTTCTGTATCTGTATAATTGCAGAGCCTGGATGACTCATAGTAAGCTTCTTTAAATTGTAACCAGTCAATTGGGTCCCCAAAAAATAAAGGTAAATCTTTAGGTGTTGATAGCCTTACCAATAGATCTTGATTCCTGGCCTCGACCGACGCTTGACCGATGACCTCTCTTAACGCTTGCGCTAATTCTTGCATGTCATTGCGAGAGACGGGTGAGAATCGGATGTACGTTTTTAGGCTCACAATCAATTTGGCTATGTTCTAACCAGTTCTCGATTCTCTTTCAGTATCTTCCGTTAGTAAAGACGACATCTTACTACGGTTTGATTTTCTACTTTCAAGGGCAGCTATGTCAGCAGCTAATTTCTTTTCTATTAACTCTTTGTCGATTGCAGCTTTTGCCTGGGCAGCTTCCAGTTCTAGTTGTTTCTTTCGTGCAAAGGAAGAGGAACTCTTACCTTCACTATAAGTTGTCTTTTCGACTTTCTGAAAAGACTTCAAACTACCCTCATTTTTAGGGCGTGGCGCAATGAGTTCCGCAGAATCTACGGCCCTTTCAGACTGTACATCGCGTAGAATAGCATTTTGTTGATCCATACCTTCAATCTGTTGCTCACTCCTCAAGGCGCGACGAGTTTTTACCATTTTGCGTGGCGGTGGAGTGGTGAACATCTGATCGAACTTCACGGGTTTCTTCGTATTTCAGATCCGGCTCGAAGACCAAAAATGTACCGGTTAGAATACGAAAAATACTAAAGTGCGAAGTTAAAAGGGAATAAAAGACTATTTTACACTTGGAGGGCATAGAATACGAGAGCGGATGGTATCGCGAACGGAAGACTGCAAAACGACTCCGCTATTGCGGGTTATAACATTTAACGTATACGAGGGTGGCGCTGCTCTCGCATTATAGCCCATAACTTTATTAATCAAAACAGATTAAGCAATATTTACAGGTTTACACATGTTAGCAATAGATGGCGTAGTTGGTTAGTACAATTTTATTATAAATTACATTTATTTAGGTTTATATTTTATATTTTTAACAAATTAATAACTCTTAGATAATTTACTTACGTATTTAAATTTGCTTACTTAGTTACCTAAACATTGTCTTATTTACTTCAATTTTTACATGTTTTTACATTATAGTTTCTTTTCTTAGTTACAGATGGCGTGTCGACAACAGGGTGAGTCTCTGTAAGAATTTATTATTAGACCCCATTAGTAGCGCTGCGATCATGTTCCAATATTCTTTTTATATTCAGGGTACGATAACGTTTGCCGATAAAGTTAAAATATAGCGTGCAATGTACAACTCATTTCGTTCCATAAATTTTATACTTTAACATATTTCATACACAAAGTACGTAAGCTACTTGCTTCTTTAATCTAATGTCTACAGATTGAGTCTCCTATCTATAAGGTAATTGGAGCAGAATGGATCTAATTGTGGTAATTAACGAACGCTTGAATGTAGTTTCTAGCTAACGCCCATCGATGTGTGTAAAACAAGAAGATCACCAACTGAACAAAAAGGTCAGCAGCTGAACGACCACGACGGAAACTATATTTAAGGACGCAAATTAGCTGGTGCTCTTAATTTAATCCAATAACAGTTATAGTAACCAAATAGGTAAATTTTAAAGGCGTCGGGATTTGACGACCCCATCGCCCGCTGTTGGGATAACCTCTGTCACAACAGAGATTATTCCACCAGTGCAATCAGTCACACTGGTGGTAGGTCTTTTGTTGCAAGAGGCCGGCTAGGTAGGTACCACCGCAGTGTCCAATATTCTGCCGCCAAATAGTAGTGCTTAGGCACTACTGTGTTCCGGTTTGAAGGGCATTGTACGCTAGTGAAATTACTGGGCGAACGAGATTTAAGAACTAATATCTCGAGGTTGGCAACGCGTGAGTGGCACCTACTAATGGTGCTGCAAGCGCTCATAGGCTGCGGCAGCCACTTACCATCAGGTGGGCCGTATGCTTGTTTGCCAACTTCTAACATAAAAAAAGGTACTTTAAGAACAAGAATATGATGGCAATATAGACCTATATAGTTGTACAGCTCTGATCGATTGCTTTTTTTGGGACTTGGGTGTACAAAACTGGTCTTTTAAGATTTCAGGAAAATGCCCAAAGAAGGAAGTGCATTAAGAACTGCGCGTTGCCGAATTTTAATCATCGTGGCTACTTTCCTTAGTCATCCCAAGTGCCTTCTGAGCATGGCCAATCATCTTAGAAAAAGACCCCAACGCATCTCATTCGTCCAAAAACAGGGCAGTAATGCCCACAAAATGCCATTTAGGAAGCCCGTGACTGGCACATTACATCGGACGAGGAAGTGGTTAAGTAAGCTAAGAACTTGATCGACGGAAACAGCTTAGCCGTCCGATTGGGAGGTCAGCGAAATATACTACAGCGAGGATATATGTTATCTTCTATATCTAAGACTCGCATTGGCAAAAAGAAAGAAGTTTCTCTCAAATGATCGCTAACAACACGTAATATGTTGAATCCAACAAGTCGCTTAGGTAGCCTTAGATCATAATTATGTACATACGTTCGAATAGTTTTATCCTCTTTTGCCTCAGTCGGTTTAAAAACATGTTTACTTATCTAACATATTATGCATAGTGTCTTCATATATGATAACATAATGAATAGTCATTCTTAAGTACAATTCATTGATAAGAAAAATAAAAATTAAAGCATGTGATGATAACTTATAACAGTGTGCGTAAGATAAACGATTTATAGTTATAAATTTTTATTTTACTAAAATACATTTCTAATAACTAAACCTATAGCACAGGCTCGGCCTAGTTTAGGCACTAGTGCATTGTATACTTCTAAAAATATATGATAATATTATAATACTTACTCTTGAAATTGTAAAATAATTTTAGTTCACAGTTTTAGTGGTTAATTTTACTTGCCACTTGCTACGGGTCTACCACATACGCTATAACGACCCGTATGACTCACTGACTAACACTCCTTTTCCTATGATGTTGAGACGTTACAGTATCTAGTTGATGCCGAGGGTAGCAAGCAAAACTATTTTGTTTAATTTCTAATATTGTCACTGTTTGTATTAACCGCACTACATACCCTTTAATAATGTTTAACGTAGGTATACAAATTGTAATTAATTTTTCTTTTAACAATAAACTATTTGTATTTGTATTTGTAATAACGCAGTAGAAGAGCCATGATCCTACCTACACAAAGGAGCCGGCTCGACCAGTGAAGTAATGCCCTCTAAATCTCACAGAAAATCGTTATAATCTAATAGCATCAGTAGCGTTACTCGTGACCGTAGCCGACTCACCCTCATAAAGGACCAAGATGGGTCCGAAACTAGTCGGTACCTAAATAGATTGAAAGTGAGTCTAAGGCAGCATTTTTGGCTTTTAATATACCGTCGTTTGGCTTGTTTATTTTTATTCCTATGTTTCCAAACCGAGGAACTAGAACTTGATAAACTTGACTCATTCGAAAATAAGCTCGGCCAACGAGTCCTCTTTTTCTGTATTTCATAATTTTTTACCCGGCTTTGATGTTCTTGTATTTTATTTTCTATAATTAACTAATTCTATAATTAAAAAATATCACACGGCAAATTGACATTTTCAAAATAACAGACATATTATTCTAGATTTTTTCTTTCTTTCTTTCTTTCTTAGCACTTCGAGATTTACTCAATCCGTGAAATCTAAAGTATTCTAAGTATACCCTCCTTGTAACCATTTTTTCTTATTATAATTATATTTTATTAATGTTACTTTGCTACTCCACTAGGCAATTATTATAATTGTTTACCTATTTATTATTTCATGTTCCGTGTAAGTTAATTATATACCTTATGAGAATAAAGTTTATTTAACCATAAGTTTATTTTCAAGTTTCCTTTCATTTCAAAATTAAAATAGTTTTTTATTATTTATTATCTTAATGTCAATAGAAATGGACGTTATGTAAAAATTTCAATTTCTACATCTTAAGGGTTCCATGGGCACCCTCCGAACACCGAACCCTAAAAAGAATGTAAACAACAATTATTTAGTCCACGCGTAGTTTAATTTATAATATTATAGATATTATAGTTTTTTTTAGACTTAGACTTAGACTATAGACATTACAGTTTTCTTAGACTTAGACTTAGACTATAGACACTATAGTTTTTTTTAGACTTAGACTATAGATATTATAGTTCTTTTTAGACTTAGACTTAGACTATAGACATTATAGTTTTTTTTTGACTTAGACTAAGACTATAGACACTATAGTTTCGCTCAGATTTAGACTATAGAGACTATAATTGGGTAAGCCATGTTTCTCTCAGCACAAAAGGGCCGAATCGACCAAGGAAGTACTACCCTCTCACAGAAAATCGGCGTAAAGTAACGGTACCAGTAGGTACTGTTGCGTTTCGTGTGATAAGTGGAAGTGCCGGAGGCCTATTCTCCCACAGAGAGGGCTCTGTTTCCTTCGTTTATCCCTTCTCAACCCTTCCTTCCTGTTCCTTATGTTGGCAATGCGCATGTGATACTTCAAGTATCGCACGCGTTCATAGCTTGTGGTGACTGCGTACCATCAGACGGACCGTATGCTTGTTTGCCAACACTTGTACTACTTCAAGTATCACAAGCGTTCATAGGATGCGGTGACTGCTTACCATAAGGCGGACCGTATGCTTGCTTTCCAATCGTCATAATATATAAAAAAAGTTATTAACCACAAAAAATATATTTCAATAAATACTTGATTAATAGTTCCTCCCGACTTAATCAATTTTTATCAAGACATAATAAGTTATATCATAATTGATAATATACGGTGAACGCTAGTCATGATAAGGAATATAAGCCGTTAACGACATAAAAATAGAGAGGTTATTTGCTCGAATGGCTGAAACACAAAAATAAATAATTCATGAGTAGATATTTTGTACGTCTTCAGGATTTTAAATCTTCAAGCAACTTAAATTAAAATTCAATCTAATAGCTTTAAACGAGCAATTCTTGTATATAAATAGGAAACGGCTTTAATGATTTTCTTGTAATTTAGTCTGGTAGAAGTTTCAGGGGCGATAAATCGATCTACGTACGATTTATTTTTAGAAAATGTCGTTTTATCCGTCGTTTAAATAAAAACTCTAGTTCGAGAAAGAAGAGTCATAACTCTTCTTGATATCTATTAAGTAAGCAAGTAAACTATCAATTTCAAATAAAGCATATTTATTAGATGGTGTTGTAAAATATTATTTGTATTTCATAATTACGTAATCCGTATCTAAATAATTATAATTTCCTAAAAACATAATTTACCAAAAAAAAAATAAAAATATATCGAGCAAAGCTTTGTCATCCAGGTACTGAGATTATTTATGCGTGTTTGGCGTTCTATCTGTGTGTAGCCATTGTTATCAAAAACTCCAGTTGAGCTATTTTAATACATGCCACAGAGAGCCACAGCCCACATTGCGGGAGGCCGCGGAAGAGAACAGTCTTGTATTTTTCGTTTGTGAATTTCAGTACAATGGTTAAAGTTGATATTAAATACACTAAGGTGAGTTTCAATTTTAAATATTTATTCAATTTATGACTAACTGTTGTGTTATATCATAAAAATTCAATTTTAATGATGAAGTAAAGAGATTATCTTACTTTAAATATCATGAGTACTGTAGCCGGTAGGGAACGCCTTATCTTTCATTTTCAGTCTTTGCGTTATTATTGGAAAAACATAAGTAATTATGAATACAATTATGTATTTAAAAATAAGATATTATTTATCTTAGAAAAACTATGTAAACATTTCTGTAAAAAAAGACATTTAAAATGTAATATTTTTTTTTTGCAAAAAAGGATATTTTATATATATAAGTGAATTCGATAATCTATCATCTATACTTGACTAATTCGTAATATATAGGCTTAAAAAAACTTGAAACGATCATCAAGGACAAATCCGGCCTCTATGCATATGAGAACTTATTTCTATTCCCAACATGAAGACCGTCATAGTGACAACAAACAGGACTATAAATTAAACACGATGGTACTTGGAACATTGTATTTGCATCCTTGGCATTCAAATAACAAATAAAAGAATACCCACTTCAAAACTATGAAGCAAAAAAATAAAAATGTTCTACAAAAGAAGTTGGACAACGACTTTTAAATCTGTTTTCTTAAATATTAAAAAAAAATTAAACTTTTATGTTAGGAATAGTATTTCGGTAGTTATATTAAATAATAATTAGGGTTCCAAATCCAAAGGGTACAAACGGAACCCTATTACTAAGCTTTCGCTGCCGTCCTTCCGTCTGTCAGCGCGCTGTATCTCAGGAACCGTAATAGTTAGAGAGTTTTTTTTTTACAAAATATGTATAATTTCTGCTTCCGATACAACAACAAATACAAAAAAAATCAAGCGGGTCTCTATTATTCCCATAGCCGCTATAAAAACAAACCATATAACTTTTTTAATTTCAAAATTAAAGGGTGCAACCCCGTACCCGAAACTTATTATTTTTATTCTACGGTGGTACCAAACCTTTTACGTGAGAGTCCGTCACGCGCATGTCCAGTTTTTTTCCTTCTGCCAACATGTCACAAGTACATAATAAAGTTGACTCATAAACCAAACAAACATGTTCACTTGTTATTGCGATTTCTTGTATGCTTAAGAAAAACTAGCAAAAATATTATCAAATCTAGTAGAATTGAAAAACAATAACTCGTTTAAAAAAAAACTAAACTTGTTCTTTTTGCTTTTGTAATTCCAATTTTTATATAAGTACCGTATATACTTTCGTATGCATTTGCCACCGTATATACTTTTATGCAGTGAAAAGCTATGAATTGAAATCTGAACATTAAGGTCTCTAAAGAAACTTATTAAACTTATAAACCCGTATTAAATATTAAAGTCGCTACTAATGTCCTCATGCCATTACAAAAAAAATACGTGTACAATTGTACACATGACTAAATTGTTATTAATATATTACGTAGCTAAGAAAATTATGATATCAAAAAGGCACTGCGAAAAATAAAGATTCAAGTCACAGACAATCTCTATCATAAAAGCTGATTTATTGATCATAATAAAATGATGAAGTTGTGGTGCAGCGCCATGGACCGCAAGTTCGATTCCCGTTCGGGCAGATATTTGTATTGGCCATACAGGCATGTGTTCTGGTCTTGGCGTGTTTGTGTTTGTATGCGTTTCCGGACACTCGACACAGGAAATCAATATCCTAATAGGGACCGTTGCGTGTGTAGCGTTATAAAAAAAAGTTTAGATAGTTTTTTCCATAAATCTTAATAAACCGGTTGCAACTTCGATTCACCGTCAAACAGGCTTGATGAAATCGACATAATCTAATTAAGAAACGTCAATTTAGAAGTGCTTCAATAATTTAGATAATAAAGTTCATTTTAGGTGCTATAATTATACCCTACCTAGATCGTGGTTTGACTGAATTGTAATAACATTCTTGACAATCTAAATATCCTGAAATTTTGTACTTTAGAAGAATTAAACTATTTATGATTATTTTATGATTTAAAAATTGAACTTTAGGCTATTAACTCGAAAAAATTATAAACAATCTATTCAGTAGTAGTATTTTTTCTGAATATATATTACTTTTGGCCCTGCTGGCCTTAACTGGGCGGGCGAGGTGGTAGCGCAATAATATAGCAGATAGACAGACTGACAAAAATTTGAAAAGATAATTCGTTTTAATCGATCCCAATTAGTACTACAAATCTTCTTCGTCCGCGCATTATGCCCAGTATTTTATTTTACCCAGGGTCTGCTTATTACTCTTATCTGGATTTGACAGGTTACTAGTTTTTACACGGAGCGATTGCCATCTGACCTCCGCAACCCTAAGGGTAAACAGTAACTCATTGAATAAGAGTAATTTACTTGTCAAGAGTTAACGGTTACTATCAGATGTTATGTGATAGCCAGCGGCACCGACAGCTTGACGTGCTCTCCGAGGCACGCTGGGGAGACTCACGGACAAACGCCCAGACCGAGACATTAATTTTAACAAACATCTGCCCGAGCGGGAATCGAACCCGCAACCT
Organism: Hestina assimilis; assembly: GCA_023373885.1. Classification (NCBI taxonomy): domain Eukaryota; kingdom Metazoa; phylum Arthropoda; class Insecta; order Lepidoptera; family Nymphalidae; genus Hestina; species Hestina assimilis. The sequence goes on along the minus strand of CM041747.1, from coordinate 6,032,152 downwards.
TCAAGCTAAAGGCAGACTCGCCATCCGCAACGCCACAACGGTGTCAAATTGGTACTACAAATATTTCCAACTTTATAGATTAATCCCTGTTATAGTTTTCTAATACTTTATATAACTGTATTTTTAAAAGCCTTGTAATTTAAGTTTTAATGTAAATATGAAATCTCGCTTATATAATAGTAACATATATAGGTATATATATTGTTATCGTACCCACTCTTAGCTACGAGCTTATTTGGAGAGGCAAAAGAAGTATTAGTAATGACTTCAAAACTCATTCCTAGTATTCTTTAGAAATATAGATATATAATATAGATATAGATTATATATATTTCTAGAGAAATATTTATAGTACTTACATATAGTATTTAAAGTACCTATCTACAGTTCTATGTGCGGTATATAACAATATATAACGACACATTATTGTTTGATTGTTTGATGTCCGATCACTCTGTGGAATCATTTATGGCAATTGCATGTAATGACACAAATGGTCCTTTGTTGATAGACGTAAACAGCCGCTAACAATACCAAATAGCATAGCACTGTGTGCGATTTATAAGGTATTAATTTTATTGTATATGTGGGCGTATCCTGTGAGTTACTTGAAATAGATGGATAAATTCTGCTTCTATCTCTAAGGTTAGGAGCATAGAAATCGTTGCCTTAAATCAGTATTATTCAATTATTTAATACAAAAATTTGATTTTGATAATTTAGACATAAGAAGAGAAGTAGAAAATCCAATTGCTAGGGATTACGTCACTCATATTTATGCAACGAAAAGTAACCATTGAGCACACATACAAACTTCAATTTTCATGACTATATTCTTTATAAAAGGAAAGCAGTAGTAGTTGAAGTGGCTCGTTATATAAAATGTAATGTATAATGTAAGTGTATGCAAAATAAAATTAACAAGGATCTACCCCGCGGCTTCGCAAGCGTGAATAACGTTTTTAATGAGGCACCTTTAATGATATACAACTAAATGTTTCCGATACAAACATTCATCCCATAATTCATTCGCGTATTTTTTTCGCGAGTATAATTGCAGGTAGTCTGTCCATTATCTATTTTATACTAAAATTTATAAAAACGGGTCGATTTAAGCGTTATAAGGAATACATATATTTATATATTTTAAGGTAGAATATCAGATTGAATAATAATAATAATAATTAGTATGTGTTCCATAGACTCATCTTATCGAAATGCAAATCTTGTAGTCCGTAAATTGCTTATCCCAAGGGAACCTAATATTTTTCAATGATAAAAAGTTTTATCCAAATCTGTTCAGCCGTTTTTGCGGGATTGAGAAACAAAAATACAAACATCTAAACATTTATTATTTTTCTCGCCTATTATATTAGTAGGATTAAAATTTTACCCTTTCACTAAACTGAAATTTGCTTGGGCCCTTGACCTCTATTGTTTTGATATTGATTATAAATGTCATCTGAAAAACACACAGGTTAAAAATACAGGGTTATCTGTTTCTTTTTAGTTTATATTCGTGGCTGTGTTTATATCTGTATCTTGGCTATTGTAATCTTATTTTCAGGTTAAAGGTAAATTAAATTAAATATTCATTATCAAATATTTTTTGTCATTTATACAGGTTATTATCATGTCTCCACATTTCTTTAAGCTTTGTAAAGTAGATTATTCCGGCGTCGGGATGTGACGACCCCATCGCCCGCTGTTGGGATATCCTCTGTCACAGCAGAGATTATTCCACCAGTGCAATCAGTCACACTGGTGGTAGGTGTTTTGTTGCAAGAGGCCGGCTAGGTAGGTACCACCGCAGTATCAAATATTCTGCCGCCAAATAGTGTTCCGGTTTGAAGGGCACTGTACGCTAGTGAAATTACGGGGCAGAGGAGATTTAAGAACCAATATCTCGAGGTTGGCAACGCGTGAGTGGCACCTACTAATGGTGCTGCAAGCGCTCATAGGCTACGGCAACTATTTACCGTCAGGTGGGCCGTATGCTTCTTTGCCAACTTTTAACATTAAAAAAAACTTACTAGTTACCTTTAGAGAAATTAATCTCAATATAATACAAAAAACCACGCCTATGGTTTTATCAGTATTCATTTTGAATCAAACTAAGCTAAGGATCGTCTTGAGCCTGTATCAATTTCATCCATCATTAACATTAACATTTATTAATTTTCACTACGACTATTGTTGTTAGATTATAGTGTCAAATTATTTTGCTTACACAACATCTTTCATTTATTTCCAATCTTCGCTTGAATATTTATTTTTCTGTTAAAAACTTTTGGTCGTTCTTACTCATACTGTACAATAATAATCAGAGAAATACTCGTTATACATATCTTGATGGTCATTGTATATAATATGATAATTATAAACAACAAAGATGACTAGTCATTTTTAAGAGTATACTACAAATACAATAAATTAACTTAATTACTATTATTCTAGGCTGTTTACATAATATTTTTTGTTGTAAAATAATTTTCTTGCGACAGCCCTTATAACTGACGTACACATACATACATCAATTTAAAAAAGATTTTAAAGTATTAATTATTATTATAACACTAGAACCATACAAAAATAATAACGTTAAAAGCTTATATATTACTAATCTTATTTAATAATTTAACGATTTATATGTTGATTCGAATTGACCACGTTATTGACCTACACATAATCTATGCGGCAACTATAGTTTTTATTTACTGCTCCGTTTTCGTAATGAATACATAATCACTACACATTACTTTCAAGTCCAAGTTCATGTTATGGAGATAATATTTAAGAAATATTTTCGAACTGTATATAACTGTTTTTAAGGCGTCGGGATGTGACGACCCCATCGCCCGCTGTTGGGATAACCTCTGTCACAGCAGAGATTATTCCACCAGTGCAGTCAGTCACACTGGTGGTAGGTCTTTTGTTGCAAGAGGCCGGCTAGGTAGGTACCACCGCAGTGTCAAATATTCTGCCGCCAAATAGTAGTGCTTAGGCATTACTGTGTTCCGGTTTGAAGGGCACTGTACGCTAGTGAAATTACTGGGCAGACGAGATTTAAGAACTAATATCTCGAGGTTGGCAACGCGTGAGTGGCACCTACTAATGGTGCTGCAAGCGCTCATAGGCTACGGCAACGACTTACCATCAGGTGGGCCGTATGCTTGTTTGCCAACTTTTAACATAAAAAAAAAAACTTCGCTGATTTTGATTTAGTATTTTAGTAATTAATTTTAAATTCCAAAAAATTCTCTGTATTTTAGTTGTTCATCAACAATGAGTGGGTGGATGCCGTTAGCAAAAAGACATTCCCTACCATAAATCCTCAAGATGAATCCGTCATTATTCAAGTTGCTGAAGGAGACCAGGTACAATCAGTGAATTAAAAAATCTACATTACGAATTGTTATTCTTATTTTGTTCTTTTTATCTTTAGCTTTCTTAATCCTGGCACGAAGTTGGATAATTGCATGATTAAATCAATAATGAATATAAGATTTATATTTTCTAGGCTGATGTAGACCTTGCGGTAGAAGCCGCAGTAAAGGCTTTCCATCGGTATTCGGAATGGAGACTAATGGATGCATCTCAGCGCGGTAGACTGCTTCTTAAGTTGGCTGACCTCATTGAAAGAGACGTCAAATATTTAGGAGAGCTAGAGACATTGGACAATGGCAAGCCCGTTGCACAAGCAACTGGCGAAGCAGCTTGGTCTACACAAATTATCAGGTACTACGCTGGAAAAGCCGACAAAATCTTAGGAAATACAATTCCAGCAGGTACATATATCTTCCATTATATCAATTAAAATTTTGGGGATAACTTTGTTTAAGTCTAATTTGCGTTAATTTATTTTTCAGATGGCGAGGTTCTTTCTATGACTTTGAAAGAGCCAGTTGGAGTTTGTGGACAAATTCTGCCATGGAACTACCCCATTCCTATGTTTGTCTGGAAAATCGCTCCAGCTTTAGCAGCTGGTATGCTGTTCTATTTTTTTTTTTTGCAAGTCAGATTTTAAATATTTACACAAACGAAATCTTATTTAGTTCGACTAATTAGTTTGATTATCTTAATACTAAATTTACTTCATAACCAGGCAGTTAACGTTTGGATATTTTTTTTTATTCAGGATGTACGGTTGTCGTCAAACCAGCGGAACAGACTCCTCTCACGGCGCTTGCTCTGGCTGCTTTGGTTAAAGAGGCTGGTTTCCCACCCGGTGTGGTAAACGTTATTACTGGTTATGGACCAACTGCTGGCGCCGCCTTAACTAATCACCCACGTGTAGACAAAATGGCTTTCACTGGATCCACTGAGGTAAAAAATATATGAAGCTATAAAGACACCTAATTAAAGGCCACACATCATTTCCGATTTGAAATTTGAATTACAGATTGGCCGTCTCATCATGAGCGGTGCTTCAGCAGTCAATCTAAAACGCGTTACTCTGGAACTGGGAGGAAAGAGTCCCCTAGTTATTTTCAATGATGCTGATGGTAAGCTAACCATATTTGATCTTTCTATATTACATACACAACAGTATAAAAAGTACCATTTTGTAAAAGTTACAAAATAAAATTGAAAACGATGAGTCTAAACTTGCATCCCTGGTAATAATGTCTTAATTTCTTCATGAAGGTTTCTTCGCCATGTTTTCCTACACCGCAAAATACGAGACGAATTCGAAACACATTTTCAAAAAGTACTATTTCTGGATTTTGTTTTTTGTTAAAGTTTTCTATATATTATCTACTGAGTTGGGCTATAATATAATTATAATAATGATGTAATTTATTAATTTAAAGTTGAAAAGGCAGCCCAAATCGCACACCGCGCAGCCTTTGCAAACGCAGGCCAGTGTTGCGTTGCTGGAACTAGGACCTATGTACAATCTGGCATCTATGACGCCTTTGTTGCAAAGGCCGCTGAAATCGCTAAGAACAGGAGCGTTGGTAATCCCTACGGAGACGTCCAACAGGGACCTCAGGTAAGCTAAAAATTTTAAATTCTATATAACTTACTAAGAACAAATGAGGAATGGTAATGTTTTATGAAGTGACTACTTCTTATTGTTTTTTGTATACATATATTGTAATACTATGCAAAATGTATTCTTTTTCTAAATCTATTTCATAATTTTGTATTACAATTATTGTTCTGTTTAAAAATAAAAAAATTGTGTCTCGATAAGGGAAGAATATTGTAGGGGTTGGACATTGAACAATAAAAGCGAGCGCGCACTAGCGGGGCGAGCACTCGCTAAGAGTTGTTTGTCAATAAAAGTGCCACAGTGAATTGTTGCCTTTTTAAATTTTTCTACTACCTAAACACTTCATCTGAAAAATAATTCAAAGATAATCAGATCACTTAACAATAACATTTAAAAGATACAAATAACCGGCTTTATTTTTTACAATATAACATTTATTTCAAAAAATAAAATAAAATCTTATCCGTATTTTTTCTAGATCGATCAAGAGATGTTCACAAAAGTTATGGGATACATCCATGCAGGCAAAAGCGAAGGTGCACGCTGCGTAGCTGGTGGTGATCGACACGGTTCAGTTGGCTTCTTCATTAAGCCTACCGTATTCGCTGATGTTAAGGACGACATGAAAATTGCCAAAGAAGAGGTACAAAATAAAATTAGAACGCTTTAAAATTATTTTGGTAATCAAAATAATGCCTAATAATATACTAACTTCTTCATATTATATTTTTGCCGGCACTGCTGTTACTTTTTATAAAGTGATCTATCTGATGGTGAGCTATCCCTGTATCCTATTTATATTTCTCACACCAGTAGTGTCAAGTCATGCATGTTGCTGATCCAAAGAACAGGAAAGGAAGAAAATGAGAATATAAAGCACGCAAAAGAGATCTGCCCTTACGCTCGTCAAACCATCAATCATGAATCACACTCAGTTTTTGCACTGCTACTAGAGTATATATTATGAAAGGACTGTACTTATTTCATGGTGATCCCAATTACAAGGAAAATAGCAAGCAACGTAACGAAGTTAGTCACACGCTAACTTTATTCGATTATTTTTTTGCAACCTTGTGAAGCCAACTTCAATTAAGTTGCAAGCTTCAGACTGACTTCGTTTCGTTTCTTTGACTTTGAATTAACAAAGGAGCACTAGCCAGTCTTAGCACTTAGTCAGTTTGGAAGGGTCTGTCTGTGGTATGTACTATGTAGTAAATCTATGCATAAATAAATTATTTAAAATTAATTTAATTCTTTAAGATTTTCGGACCAGTTCAAAGTATCCTCAAGTTCGAGACATTCGAAGAAGTCATTGATCGTGCAAATAACTCGAACTATGGCCTCGGTGCGGGAGTGATAACCAACGATATCACAACGGCCTTGACATTCGTTAGACACATCCGTGCAGGAACTGTTTGGTAAATACATTTTCTAGATATCATAATATAGATAGACTGATAGATAGATTTTATAACGATTTCATTATCTTATCTATAAGTATTTCAATTAGAAAGATAATCTACTGTATCGCTGTTTTTGATTGTACTTTATAGAGGTTATGTTAATTGTTATGTTTATATATATTTTTAATGCTTTCAGGGTCAATACATACGAGCATGTAGCACCACAAACACCATTTGGTGGTTTCAGAGAATCTGGTATCGGGCGTGAATTGTAAGTATATTGTAATAATATTAATTTTAGTAGCTCTGTTTTCATTTTAACTACCATGATGATTCTGGATTTTTTATACAAGCATCTCTCCGTGGCTTCGTCCACGATGACTTTAGAATTGGCTATATAGATAAATGAAAATTTTTAGAGTTCCATAAGACACGTATAGACCAAATTTCAATTAATAACAATAATAAACACTGGGACACTCAACGGCCCCCATTAGAATCGTGATATACGATGTCAGGGGTCCGGAAACATACAATGACATGGAGAAATACACCCATACCAGAAAATATGCTTGCTTGGTCAATACAAACATTTATGGTCCGAGCGGGAATCGAACCCGCGACCGTTGGTGTTTAAGGCAGGTTCGCTACCGCTGCGTCACAATGTCGTCAAAAATTGACTACATCGAATCATTTTTGACAATCCCACAACCGAATCGAATAATTTTCCAAAATAAAAGTATCCTATATAACTGAAGCAACTTTTAAGGTGTTATGACACAGTATCGAAATAAATCATGAAAATTATAAAATAAGCCTGGGAAAATAAATTAAAAAAAACGGAGTCATTTGTAATCGGAGATAATCGGAGATATCTGACACCGTCGTGGCGTTGTGGCTAGCGAGTCTGCCTATAGCCTCGACGGTTGCGGGTTCGATTCCCGCTCGGAGCAGTTGTTTGTATTAATCGTACAGGCATGTTTTCCGGTCTGGGTGTGTTTGTCCTTGTCATTGTGAATGTTTCCGGACCTCCGACACAGCATATAATTACCCTAATGGGGGCCGTTGAGTGTGTAGCGTTTATTTATTTATTATTTATTTAGTGTGTATTATATATATTACCTATGAAGTCAGAAAATCTTAGGTAATAAAATATCCTAATTTGTCTATTTTTTATCTATGTGGTATACAATAAAGAATATTCTATCTTTCTGTCTATCCGTGTACAAATTTTCATCCAAATTCGTTAAGCCATCTTTGCGTGATTGAATAGCAAAAATTAAAACATTTAAGGACCCAAACATGCAAACTTATATTATATAGCTTATGTATACAGCTTTTACTATGTTTTTAAGGGAGATCATTTATTTTTAGGGGCGAGGAAGGCATCACACAATACTTGGAGAATAAGACTGTTACCATCGAACTGCCAAAGAAACCCGCATACTAATTTTTTTTAACTGAACTGATAAAGCTAAGGAATTTCAAGCAAATTACTATATTAACATTTTATATATAATATATTATATACTTTGTTCAATACAATAGGTCTTTTTATATACAAAATGTGCTTGGATATAAAATATACGTATAAAAAAAATTTGCTTTCATTTACGCAATCTATGAGAGAAAAATTTAGTTAGGCTAACAAGTACCTTCTAGATTATTAATAAACCCAGTGTCGTAATATATCGCTTACTAGTTTTCCACTCGACTCTACTTTCTATATAGTAATGCCTTCATTTTAGTATTTTTTTATTATATCTGAATTGGACGCAAATAAGCAATACCATGTCAACCCACAAAATTGAAAAAACTGAGTTATATATGCAGAAGGGTTGGTAAATGGCTGAAGAAAAATTTTCTTTAATATTTGTAGGGTTTTAAACTTTAAAACTTTTAAAAAAGCCATTTTTTAATCATGCAATGTATGTATTATGTAAAACGTTTTGGGTTATATTATAAACGAAATACGCAGTTTGTATACTTATTTTTGTGAAAATAAGTAAAATAACTTACATAAATCTGAAATTGCCAAAAACTTGACCAATACATAAAAATCATATAAAGCAAGTTGTTCAAAATTTTCAAACGCGTTTTTCTCGAAATGACATTCGTGTGGGTTGACATGGTATTGCTTATTTGCGTCCAATTATAGTTTTACTAACATACTAAACATTTCATACCTCACCTTTCTCTGTAAAATGTGGATATGTATATGCAAATTTACATATCCATCGACACCGTTGTAACTTTGTGGGTAGCGAGTCTGCCTTTAGCCTCGACGGTTGCGGGTTCGATTCCCAATCGGCCAGATGTTTGCCTTGATCTTACAAATATCTGTTTCGGTCTTGGCGTTTGTCCTTGTGGGTCTCCCCATCTTGCCTCGGAGAGCACTTTAAGCTGTCGGTCCTGGTTGTTATCATATAACTTCTGATAATAATCGTTAACTCTTGATAAGTAAATTGCTCTTACCCAATGAGTTACTGAATCACCCTTAGGGTTGCGGATGTCAGATGGCAATCGCTCTGTGTAGAAACTAGTAACCTGTCAAATCCGGATAAGAGTAATAAGCAGATACTGGATACATTCTCGTATAATACAGGAAATAATGCTAAGAAGAAGATATATATGCAAATTTATATTAAGTTACTATTAAGTTGTGAACCTAATGAGATGTCTATTTTTTAATATCCATCAAGCCGTTTAGGAGCTGCTCAAATGGAGATAGTATTGTGTCATGGAAATGAAAATAAAAATGAAATGCTAAATACTAGATACCAGTAAATCATAGATAGATAATACAATTTTATTTTCATTTCAACAATATAAAATAATTGAAAGTACTGGGAAAGGTGATTTAAGAACCAATATCGAGGTTGACAACGCGTGAGTGGCATCAATGTGTGATGTTGCTAGCGCTCGACATCAGGAATGTTGTATGCTTGCTTGCCTCTTTTGCTTTTTCATTTGCTCCGAGCGGGAATCGAACCCGCGACCGTCGTGGCTCAAAACAAGCTTGCTACCAGCACGATACAAAGATTCTCAAAGAAATGGGTACGTACATACATTCTAAAATATTACTGTCTACCCCAAGATGATGCTGCACACACCTTCAAAAAACTTTCCTGCTATCCGGACTGATACAAACACGCTCAAGTTTTATCAGTAATAATTGTTGCACTTATGGTTCCTGTTATAAATAAATAATAATAAATAAATAAACGCTACACACTCAACGGCCCCCATTAGGATAATTATATCCTGTGTCGGGGGTCCGAAAACATTCACAATGACAAGGACAAACACAACCAGACCGGAAAACATGCCTGTACGATTAATACAAACATCTGCTCCGAGCGGGATTCGAACACGCAGCCGTCGAGGCTTAAGGCAGACTCGCTACCCACAACGCCACAACGGTGTCAATACGGTGTCAATCGGTGGTGTTATAGGATTCAGTCAATGTTATCTAATCAGCTATCTAGTAACAGATCGTCTAAAAATTGTTGTACATTTAAATAATGGCGCATGGCGAAGTGTCGAGTAAGTGCAGATAGAACCTATTTAATACGTTGGATTTGAAAGACAATATTTGAAAAGCAGGCGTCACATTGATGGTAATGCGATGGTTGCCTTAATATTCACCACGAATCGTTGAAATCCAACGCAGTAGTTAGTCCTGTGTAATTTGTTGTGATAGTAAAGTGATTAAAAGCATTATTGATTATAATAAGTTGTTCATAAAGTTAACCCACTTGGATGAAATTGATAAAGGCTCAAGGCTATCCTTAGCTAAGTTTGATTCAATAATGAATACTGATAAAACCACGGGCGTGGTTTTATACATAGAATAATTACGTGTAGGTACTTGTATTTCATAATGTTATACAATGCAATATATTCCATAAACATTAGTGAGTTTGTAATAATGATATAGTTATTTACAAGAAGAATACAGCACATACAAACGCATGGGCTTTTGTTATCAAAAATAATGAAAAAGCAATAATTTATTAAAAAATAATCTTAATAATTAATAATAATTTATAGTTTATTTGTATTTGCTAAGAGAATTATTTCTTGTAATAACTGATTCTTAATCAAATGGGCATTTTTCTTCGTGATCCAATCTGACACAGTACATTCCACGTGACCTGAAAATAATATTAATGATTAATATTAGAATATATATATATATATATATATATATATATATATATATATATATATATATATATATATAAGGTGTTTCACTTTAAAATGCGGTAACTTTGCGGGAAGCTTCTATAAGTGTAACAGATCAAATTCTAATTACGATATATGATGTATCTTTTTGCTATATTTTAAAAAACTATTTTCATATCATCGCTCGAACTATGACTCTAGCTGAATAAAATCTATACTTCAAGCCGTGCGCTACGTCACATCACATATGACGTAACACATAGCGCGTATAGCGGCATTGACCTGAGTCACCGACCGCGCGCCCGGTGTGTTATGCGTTTATCACAAAGTACGTGGATACATTATGACAGTAGTGTAGTATCTTGTCTGTAGCTTGCATGTCGTTTAAACTATCCTTCGCCCTTTCAAAAGTTCTTGTTCCAGCATCAATCCCGGTATTTTGCCCAGGGTCTGCTTATTACCCTTATCCGGATTTGACAAGATACTAGTTCTTACGCAGCGATTGTCATCCGAACACCGCAACCCAAGGGCGAACCAGTAACTCATTGTATAAAAGCAAGTTACTAATATTATCAGATGTTTTGATAATATCGACCGCCGACAGCTTAACGTGCTCTCCGACGCACGGTGGTGAGAACCACAAGGACAGACACCCGGACAGAGACAGATATTAATAAGATCAAACCAATATCCACCCCGAACGGGAATCGAACCCGGGACCGTCGAGTCGCCATAATTTGACTTCTTCAGAAACCACTATGATGAAATAATAAAATCAAACTGCGAGTATACGACCTACCCCACGTAAAAAGTCGTTTACTCCGTCATTTTTTAAATAAGGTTATTGACCGGTAGAATCGCTGGACGGTTTTGATGTCGCCACTACTTGCCTTGCCTACTTAGCGCTCCACATAGATTCAAGACATCTCGCACCCCACACCTTAATCGAAATTTACTAATTTTTTTTTTAATAAATAAAACATTAATGGGTTCATCAATACTATCCGCCTCGCACGGGAATCGAACCCGTGACCATCGAATCGGTGGGCTCGCTACCTACACGCTACAACGATTTTATGCAATATTTACCTGTAAAAATTACAGACCGTATTCATAACGCGTATTTCATAACTCAGTGGAGTAGCCTACAAGAACAATAGCAAGATGAATATTAATCTGTAAATGTAGTCTCAAAAAGAATTGAATTATTGTCTATTATCGCATGTCCCAAATAAAGGGTAAAACTTTTCCTTAACCTTAAAATTTGTTTTATTTTTTTGCAATATTAAAGATTATCGATTGTAAAATGTTATTTTAATTTTTAACTGAATTTCAATACAGTTGAAAAATCAAGCAAATTCCAGGAATATCTTTATCTTCACAAATAACGCAATAAAATATGTATAAAACTTATACTGCTATAATTCAGTATCACACATTACTAAATAAAACATACGTAAACAGAAATGTACATCTGAATTAGCTCAAATGATTATTATTAAAAACTAACTTTAAGAGGGATAACTGTTTGCGATATTAACTTTATACTACAGCTCACACAAGTAGGTACGCAAGCGAATCAGCGTTTAGTCATTGACCTCCCTATTTATTCACTGATTTTCCTTCACACTCCTGTCACTTTAAAAATATCAGTTAAAAATAATTGAATCCATCCAACTAGAAATCTATTATTTATCGTTAGATAAGTAGTTAGTTAGATTACTAATTTTATTTTTAATCAAGATATAATTAGTCTAATAAATTACGTACCTAGCTAATAGCTACATAGTACATTCTACAATTCGATTGAATTTATTTTGCATTTGAGTGTTTAAATTACGTAATAATTTTACCTACTTTAACCAACTCAGATCATAATTTACGTTTTAAAATATTAATAATAAATAATTTTCCTAAATAGGAAAATAGTATTTTATGGTAAATTGACACATCATAACCCTATTTAGAGTATTATTCGAAAATATCGCGTTTCTTAACTTAAAAATTTCTTTTCTTTTCTTAATTCAAATTTAAAAAATGTGACCCAATTCCTATAATCGCGGCTAAAGATTTCTTTATTTGCGGATTTAATCGGTACAAAGTACATGCATAGTAATAAAAACAATTCTAACACGTATGTTTCCAATTAAATATCCTTTTAAACTCGCCGATAAATCGACTAATAAAAAAGTAAAAAGACCTTATTACAACCCTACAGTAAGTATGTTATTAAGTGATATCGCCGCTGTATTTTTCGGCCTTTGACATAAACCGCCTTCAACGCTGTATTGTTTCGGCCTTTGACATAAACCGCCTTCGCCGCGGTCGGTGTTTTTGAAATATAAACAAACAGAATTAAAGTAACCTTATTACTCAGTGCATAAAGTTTATTTTTAAAGACTACCACGTATAAGATGTTCCGTTCTTTGGTAAAACCCGCTGTGCGTGTCTTATTGTTTCATCGTTCCATTCGTTACAAAAACTCTGATCGAGTAACACGTCTCTACCGCTGTCTTCGTAATTTAAAATGTCGAAAATTGTTCGTGATCCAGCAATAGAAAAATGGAAGTGGCATTGTCATTATGGATCGAAGACCGCTAAAATCAAAACAAGGGCGACCTGCCAGTGTTTTAGCGTGCTAATAAGAAAGCGTGGTTAACAAGTGCCATTTTTTGTGACTGTGAATTCCGGAATTGTTGTTTCTGGAGTTGAAATTTGTTTTAAAAAAAGAATTCAGACTTTAAAGTGGTTCTAGTTTTGGACAATTCACCAGGTCATCCTCCATTTTTTTTTTTTTAATAAACAAGTGACAATTTTACCTTCCAACACGACGGCTTTGCTTCAACCTATGGACCATGGAATAATCCAGGTCTTTAAGCTCTATTACATTAGACGAACCTTCAAAATCATTTTGAATAATATGGAAGGTGATATGAATCCTGATATGAATGTTATGGAATGCTGGAAGAAATTTGACATAGCAAAATGCATCGTTGGAAGAACTGAAGCCATACACATTGAATTCGTGCTGGAGAAAACTGTGGCCTGCTCTGACTGTGGAAAATGACGAAGAATCTGTGCAAATGTAAACTATTACTGCAAACATAGCCGAAATTGCGAGTGGAATAGGACGAAATGGGTACGAACAGATAGAATCAAGTTACATTCAGGAGTTGCTTGTATTGCAACATTAACATTTGACTGAAACCGACTTGGAGGAAATGTTAAATTCACAGCCCATTGAAGAAGATGCGTCAACAAGCAATTTGGAAATGTGGTATTTAATCTGAAAAATTTTAGTGAAGGTTTAAGAATGGCAAATGAGCTTTGTGATTTCTTTATGAAAATTGATCCGCCTATGGAACGAAGTATTGTTTTCAAGAGGCACATTGCTAATGCAACTACTGAAGATCTGTGTGAACTGAAAGAGATTTTAAAAACTGCCAAGCAAGAAAAAATTACAAAATTCTTTAAACCGTTGCCTAAGCCTTAATGTAATAAGTATGGTCAAAAACTTCAATTAAATTTATTTTTTATGTTTGTTTTTTATTTTGTCAGCTAGGAACGTATCCCCTATAATGCCATATAAAATACCATTTCATATTCACTGTTAAGAGCTTTTACTGTACTAATAATTTTTGGTCAGCTTTAATAATAAACTAATTAATTAATTATAATGTTAAAGTACAATAATTAAATTTATAACTTTTAAAGACAAACGTATTTTGTTTTTGTTTCATAATTACGTATACTACGTAATAATAACCGCATTCACTACTCGCCGGTATTTCCCGGCGACTAAAGAATTTTTGACGCCATTGTTGCTAGGGAAGCGGGGAAGAGGGCAAAGGCGGAGTAAAGATTAGTAATTAGTATTGCCAGACTTTTCAAGAAAAGTGCTACTTTTGTCATTACAACCAAAATTCTAATATTCTGTAACTTACACTTTCAAATATTATTTTGCCAAATAAAATTCCACAAATACAGGAATTCAATACAAAAGAAGCACAAAATATTGTTTGTAAAAATATTAGTATAAAATGTATATCATCTTTGTTCGAGTATTTTTTTTTTATATTAAACAATTTCTTTTTCCGTATTGTTTTAGTTAATTTTCACATGTATTTAATATCTTAAATCTTAACGTGCTTTATAACTTGACACCGTAATTTCCTTAAATATTTAGAAAATTTATATCTTGCCAACACTAGGCGCTACACGTATATCTATCTTGGGAGGGACTAGAATAAAAATAAGGCGTGGGGATGTGACGACCCCATCGCCCGCTGTTGGGATAACCTCTGTCACAACAGAGATTATTCCAACAGTGCAATCAGTCACACTGGTGGTAGGTCTTTTGTTGCAAGAGGCCGGCTAGGTAGGTACCACCGCAGTGTCCAATATTCTGCCGCCAAATAGTAGCACTACTGTGTTCCGGTATGAAAGGGCACTGTACGCTAATGAAATTACTGGGCGAACGAGATTAAGAACTAATATCTCGAGGTTGGCAACGCGTGAGTGGGACCTACTAATGGTGCTGCAAGCGCTCATAGGCTGCGGCAGCCACTTACCATCAGGTGGGCCATATGCTTGTTTGCCAACTTCTAACATAAAAAAAGGCTTGGTCTACACCACGGGTTTTATTAGTTTAGTTGATTAGTATATTTTCTTGTAAAAAAAATATTGGAATTATGTTGCATTACATAATATTGTACATATTAGCTTTGCTTACCCCTGCCCTAATAATAGCAATAAAACAAATCTTTCTTTTTTTATTTCACGCTGGTAAATTGAAGACATAAGTATTTTAATTACATACTAGCGGTCGCTCACACTTTACCCGCGTAAAATAAAAAAGTAATTGTTTTGTTGCTACTCATTGGATAAGAGCAATTTACTTATCAAGATTTAACGATTGTTATAGGATGTTATTGATAATAATCGGGACCGCCAGCCGAGGCACGGTGGGGAGACCCACACGGCCAAACGCCCAGACCGAGACAGAAATTTAACAAACATCTGCCCGAGCGGGAATCGAACCCGCAACCGTCGAGACTAAAGGCAGACTCGCAACCCACAACGCCACAACGGTGTATTTGTTAATTTAGTTACGTTCGATAGAAGTACATACATCCACAGATAAAAGCCTCAATAGCTCAACGGTAGAAGGGCTGGCTCTTAACGTGAGTGTGGGAAGTTTCATTTTTGTCTACTTTTTGATTATTTGGAAGGAGGACCATTAATAACAACTATTTATAATTAGAAAAAGCATTGCTAGAAATAAGCATTGCTTAGATCAATTTTTTTATTATTTTTTAATTTAACTAATTATAATTTTTAGTAGAAAAATATTGAAGACTTGATTTACTATAAAAATTATTTTGTGGAACTTATACCTACTGAACATCTTATTTTTTTTTCAGTTTGGCGTTTTTTCAAATGAACATTCTGTTTGTATGCCATATTATGATAGCGCACGTATTATTATTATTACTATTGCTACTCGCTACTAAACGCTAGCGTATCAATGGTTTGACGTTCAGTGCGCTACAAATTTGATATTCAGATAAAAAATAAATTAAAAATTTATCTGCGATCGATCGATACATAAAATTCGTCAAAATTCATCAAATACAATAATAATAATCACGAGCGTAATCGTATGGCATACAGTAAATTAATATTAAAAAAAGGTTTTAATACTACTATTAAATGCTTTAATTAAATCAATTATCATTATAATTCAGCATTTGAAATCATACTAAATAAATGAAGCTGGTTAGGTATAACTAATTCGCATATGCAACCAAAGTAGTCGACAGCGTAGTGGTTCAGAGGCTCCGTATGTAACGCGGCATCCTGAGTTCGTATCCTTACTACACAGTAGTTTTTTCTTTTTTTAAGATTAGTTTTATAACATAGTTAGCCGTCTTGTAAAGAGGTCATGACCGAACATTACCGATCAGCTGTCTATTGAGACGAGGCGTACATCATATTTAATATGTAAATTAGAGACATAGAAGTGTTCATTCTGTTCTAAAAGTATTGAAATTGTTATAAACAGTTTGTGTGGATAAATCTAAATCAAAAGGGGTTTTAGATTTTTTTTTGACCCGCACACCACCAAGACCTGAACTTGCTAGCCGTGGTCTGGTTTTGGCAGAGTTCCAATCATTTGTAAAAACTCTCCTGGCGTCCAAACAATTTATTTAAGATAGTAACTAGTGGTTTATAAATATTATAAGTATACTCAGCATCTGCTGTCTTATTTTACGTAAACCCGTAACACAATTTATTACTTATCACGCATTGTGTAAATTATTAAAATCCCCAACTCTCAAAATCCGAGGATAAAAATTTCGGACCAGTCAGGTCAGCTCGGCTAACGGCTCGAGGATTTCCTTCGACCCAAAGGTGGGCATTATGTATATTAAACAAACCAGCTGTGGTAAAAGTAGACTCATCAGTCCACAAAATGTTGTGGCTAGGGTCTTCTAAGAGCCACCCACAGTAATATCCGCCGGTTGCAAATCTTGTATACGTGTATAATGTACAGGGGTATACCTTCCTGGTATAGTATACGCCACACCGTGCTACGGCTAATACCAAAGTCCCGTTTTGTATCTCGCCCGTCTTGTGATATGCCATGGCCTATTTTAAAAAAAGTTAAAATTTCTTTTTGTAAATAAACATTTAAATGGGTCCGCCTGGAATCTAACACTGGAGGCTTAAAGCTATCATAGCTCCTCATTCTTTGTTCAGGGCCAAGAATGGTTCGCTCACTGGGGCGTTTCCCGTCACGTATTAGAATTTTTAGAATAATAGAATAATTTAATTAGAATGCTATGGGCATTACCACCAACATTCTAATATTTTGAAACTTTTACTTCAAATATCATTTTGTTAAAAAGTATTCCATAAATTTACACAAGAATTAAACATAGGAATGGGACATTGTATGTAAAAATATTAGTAGAAAATTATTGTTTTTATTCAATTATAAATTTTAAAACATGAAAAGAAGAATCATAATTATTTACTGCTTTCTATAAACTCTACACTGTAATTTCTTTAAATCTATTATAAAGATAAAAAATTGAATTTTTGTGTGTATGTTTGTAATAAATAAACTCAAAAACTACTATTTAAAAATTCTTTCACCATTGGAAAGCTACATTCACCCTGAGTAACATAGGCTATATTTATTGCTAGAAAAGATTGGGATCCTTACTAAAACTTAACTAACGTAATCTAAAGTGTAAAAATTGCCCTAAAACGTCTTTCGTCGCATGCGCTGCGGAAACTATTGATGATAGAACAAAAGTATGTTCTAAAATATTAAATAACATATTTTCAATTAAATAAATAATAATATCAACAAAGAAATATAAAAAAATCTTATGTCCACCCGTGCGAAGCCGGGACGGGCCGCTAGTATTTCATAAAATTATTATTACTATTATTATTATAACTTGCCAACACTGAGCGATAGACTTTACACGTGTAACTATCTTTCAAGGACAAGTTGAGCTTGGTCCAGACCAGGCACTTGTACGGTAAGGAATTGATTATTTTTTCTGAAATATGCTTAGCGTGAAGATTTCTTTTTAGTTATGGTAATTACTATAATTCTATTGTGGAAATACTTTTATCAGTTAATGTTTAAAGTACCTTACCTACTCCATCGAGAAAGTTTTGGACGTTTAGAATTATTTTTGATTTCGTAATATGGTATACATATTAGATTTTACCTGTGATTTTGTTTGTGTCAATTCAATGTCAATCAATTCAAGTTTTTGTTACAAACATCGGTTAATGTACAAGTCAAAGTTCAACTTTGTACTCCATTTATCATATTGCAATTTATTAATTTTATATGCGCAACCGTTAAGCTCGACGACCATGTAAAAGCTATTTTTCATTCATCCTGTATGCTTTCTAATACCCCTTGACCATGTCTATACAAAATTTGATAATGCTGGTCATTGTCGAGTAATTAAGGTGTAAAAGTGTAACAACTAAACAAACTCACATTTCCCAAAATGTATGAGCGCCGCTTTAGGAAAGGCGGCATTTCAAAAGGCATATTTTTCAACGATTTTGTAAGACAGATTTTTATTACATACTAGTGGTCGCTCGCGACTTCAACCGGAAAGAATCAAAAATATCATTTGTTTTTTTGTTATATCTAAGGCTCCGGTCATCGTAACAAGATAATTACTATTTAATAGTTTTTAGGTAATTTGCTGCTTACAAACATTAATGATAAAATGTGCAATTGGCGATTCCTTTTTTATTTATTTTTTTTCCCTTAACAAAGTTTAAATTTTTAGTTTCAATTTAAATTTTTAGTTTTTTTCCTTTAAAACCGCTTTCAAAGTAGGTTACTGACTTAACATGTTTGTGTGCCATACATACATACCACACGTATTATTATTATTAGACGACGTTTTGGTGCAGCGGTGACGAACCTGCCTTAAGCACACCCGCCTTACATGTTTTTATTGACGATACACGCATGTTTTCCGGTCTGGGTACAGCCACAGGTTCGATTCCCGTGCGAGGCGGATAGTATTGATGAACACATTCATGTTTTATTTATAAAAAATAAAATTAGTAAATTTCGATTAAGGTGTGGGGTGCGGGATGTCTTGAATCTATGTGGAGCGCTAAGTAGGCAAGGCAAGTAGCGGCGACATCAAAACCGTCCAGCGATGCTACCGGTCAATAACCTTATTTAAAAATGACGGAGTGAACGAATTTTTACGTGGGGTAGGTCGTAAACTCGCAGTTTGATTTTAGTATTTCATCATAGTGGTTTCTGAAAAAGTCAAATTATGGCGACTCGACGGTCCCGGGTTCGATTCCCGTTCGGGGTGGATATTGGTTTGATCTTATTAATATCTGTCTCTGTCCGGGTGTCTGTCCTTGTGGTTCTCACCACCGTGCGTCGGAGAGCACGTTAAGCTGTCGGCGGTCGATATTATCAAAACATCTGATAATATTAGTAACTTGCTTTTATACAATGAGTTACTGGTTCGCCCTTGGGTTGCGGTGTTCGGATGACAATCGCTGCGTAAGAACTAGTATCTTGTCAAATCCGGATAAGGGTAATAAGCAGACCCTGGGCAAAATACCGGGATTGATGCTGGAACAAGAACTTTTGAAAGGGCGAAGGATAGTTTAAACGACATGCAAGCTACAGACAAGATACTACACTACTGTCATAATGTATCCACGTACTTTGTGATAAACGCATAACACACCGGGCGCGCGGTCGGTGACTCAGGTCAATGCCGCTATACGCGCTATGTGTTACGTCATATGTGATGTGACGTAGCGCACGGCTTGAAGTATAGATTTTATTCAGCTAGAGTCATAGTTCGAGCGATGATATGAAAATAGTTTTTTAAAATATAGCAAAAAGATACATCATATATCGTAATTAGAATTTGATCTGTTACACTTATAGAAGCTTCCCGCAAAGTTACCGCATTTTAAAGTGAAACACCTTATATATATATATATATATATATATATAAAATTGGCTCCTTCTAAGCAATACTTAAGACATAATATTAAACATTTTATGCACGTGTCTGTATCTGTTACTTTTTATGAATACAATTCGAGAACAACTAAACCCATTGACATTAACACATGATAAGTAATAAAAGTATTATCAGTAAGAATTTAAATAAATTATGGAAAATGGAAAGCAAATAAAAATGCCTAATAATACAAGTAGCCAACACAAGCGGAGCCACGGACAGTGGTAGTAAATGACTTACGACTCAGGAATGTCGTCTCCAACCCTCACAGATTTGCGGTCATCACCTATACCCCATCGACCTTGTTTGGGACAGGTCGAGTCGCAAGGCACGCCTACTATGCGTAAACGTTTCCGCACGCTCGCAGCGAAGTAGCAGGAACTCATAAAATGACTACATCGTGCTATACCTGCAAGTATTGTTCTATAAAGTTTTGTGTTTCTTTAAATTAAATGATGCTGATATTTAAAGACCGGTGCCTTGTGCCGCGTTGAGACCATAATATGAGCCCGTTACGCGCACAAAACAACTTTCAAAGTTTATTTAGACGAGCGTGATGACACGCGTGGCGTGCGCACTGCGGAGCATAATGTCTTATGCTGGTCAAAAAGAGAAAAAGATTGATATTTATAAAAACGTAAATGATATTATCCATGAAAATATGTAATTAATAATTTAATAAAAAGTGCAACATACTTCAAGAATATTTGAATAAATATATATTTATTAATTTATATTTACATTTGAAAAAAAGATGTGTGTGCGATTCACACACGATAGAAGTAAAACTTTAGTAAATCGACGAAAGAATGAGATGAATGTAACAAGATATAAAAATATTTACAAACTGTTAAATAATAACACACCACGCTGACTTCTTACTAAAAAGCTGTAATACGCAGCCGGTGCCGGTGCCGGTAATGCCGGTGTGTTTTTTTTCGGAGTGTCTATTGCTGTTGGCCCTAGTGGCCTTGACAGCGTCACCGGTGGGGGCCGGGTCTGGAGACCTCAGCCGGTAAAAGATGGACTGCCTGCGCGGGGCACAAGTTGAATCCGTTCCAAGGGCCCCTCCTGCGAGGTCGAGCCTAGGCTTGGGACGTCATCGGGAGGGAGGGAGCGCTCCGGAGCGCAATCTAGCGACCGTACGACCGCGCGGTGTGTATATATATATCATTATATATATATACACACCGGCATTTGCTCTCTCGCTCTAGCTCACTAAAGCATGGCGCAAAGAGGATAGACCTATACTATAAAATAGTATGTATATTTCTGTCTCATTCTTCCTAGACATATTTGTATTTGTGTCTCTTACATGGCGTTTTGTCCGTTGCACTCTTTGAAATCACAACGATTCTAAAGAAGTTTCACCTCAATAAATAGTAATTTATATAAAAATGAAAACAGCCTTATTTAGACCTAATGAAACAATAAAATAAGGAGGTTTATAGCTTACGCATCAAATGTCCTTTGCAACCTGGCTGTAACCGTCCACCGTTGACACAAAAGTCTGCGTGCCCTATCTGACCACTTTCCCCAAGAAAACCAGCATTTGTATGTATAACTTGAACAACATATGCGTCATCTCTCCCAAGACGGAATAATCTTGAACCAAAGTTGGACACAAGCGGACGAGCCGGGTCTAAGCCTGCAAGAAATAAAACACTTTAAGAAAAAAAAGTTTGATTTGCATAACGGCATACCATACTACGTTCTTCGTTGACTTTTTTCAAATCAATCAGTAGGAAAAAATTAAATAATCCCTTAGTCGATATCACTGTAGCTACATTTGGACAAAAGGTTTATTTTCTAAGAAGATCTTTTTCATTTTGTAATGAATTTGGGCACAAATATCAGGGTCTCTTTATTACTTTATAAACAGGTTGCTATTTTTGTATAGTTAACATAATACTCAGGTAAGCGAGTGAGAACGCGGAACACGGGTTCGAGAGAGTTCCCTGCGCGGAACGTTTTACGAAATTTTTCGAGAACCTACGCGTCGTCGTACGAACCTATAACACATCTGTACATAACGTCGTCAAGGAAATAAACATAGAGAATAGCATGCGATTTTGAACCTTATACCCCGGTGATAAGGTTCTTCGTAACAATACTCCTTAGCTTAAGCTAATTTACATTAAAAATGACATTTATATAGAGATAAATTTTCTTATTGAATTGAATTGAAAAAAAAAAATTAATATATATCTCACAATAATTATGGTTTAAAGGATAATTAATATTTTTTAGTCGCATACCTACATCATATCAAACGTAAGAACCTCCCCTTTTTTGGAAGTCTATTGAAGAAGTTTTTTTTTTTACACATAATATTGAAAAGGAGTATAAATACATAACATCCTTTTTTAGCCACTTTAATGGGAAAAATATTTAACAGCTCTTTATAGTTTACACGGAAACCAAAACCAAACAAGAATAAGACAACTGTGTTATTTATTCTATGACAACAATAAATTACTTAATTCTGAATTCAATAAAATGATAAATCTAATAATTGATGGACATAGAATTTAGAATTCGTTTATATTCGGAAATGAAATAATTGCCGGGGTGCGTTAAGAAAAAAAAATATACACATTTGAAGAAGAAGCAATGAAAATGGCTGTTTTGCATTTTACATTTAAAAAATATGAAATCATCACTGCCCCCGCTCTAAGTCACTTTATCCAGTGTTAACTTTGTAATCAAAAGATTAAGTGAAGTGGCGAGGGCAATCATGATTTCACGATTCTTCCGGCAACAACATAAAATGTATACCATGTTTAGTTTTATGTTACTGCACTCATAGATATCCTATAAGCATTGTTATCAATAAATGCAATGCAGTCGATCAATACATATCACACTGCACGAGACTGCAGAACAAATTAGTTGTGTGCTTGTAAAATAAATTTATTAAAAATGGTTAAAGTTAACATTAAATACACTAAGGTAGGATATATAATATTATTTATTATATCAATAACATAAAAAAGCAAATACATTTTACAAAAATACTGAAAAATTAAACTAAAAAAAGGTTAATAATCGTAATTATTCATTCATCTCTTAAGGACGCGTTTGCAAAATAGATAGGTAGCGAATCGCACCACTACATTCACACGAAACGATCACACAAGCGCACGACTGTGATCGGCGGGAATAATGAACGGTAAACTAATTTTGAGACTTTAAATGTTTAATTTTTTTGTGGGTATATTTTATACGTTGTAATGTTAGTAAGTAATAAATAGTCATATTTGTTTTGTATACTTTGTGTACATAAATATTGTAAAACTATTTTTTTTCCTTATTTGTATTATTTTTATTTAAAGGTTATTTATAGGTAATAAAAATGTTTTATATGAATATTTTTTTATTGTCGTCAATAAAAAAATTATTAAGATACTACCCTGAGCATGATGGAGTTACCTGATGATGTTTTTCGACGACTGCTACTGTAACTGCAAGATGAGTAGGGCTATGTGTGCCGTGCTTGTGATCGTTTAGGAAGTTACAATGAGACCTTACCATCCGAATTAGTGGAGTGATCTGAAGGTCTACTTCGATGACTGATACAGGATCTGCAGCATGAGTAGGGTTATGTGTGCCGTGTTTGGAATCTATTTGTTAGGTACGGTGAGACCTTACGTCCGAACTTGTTGGAGTAATCTGAAGGTCTACTTCGATGACTGCTACAGGATCTGCAGTATGAGAAGGGTTATGTGTGCCGTGCTAGGGCTCTATTTGTTAGCTACGGTGAGACCTTACGTCCGAACTTATTGGAGTGATCTGAAGGTCTACTTCGATGATTGCTATAGGATCTGCAGTATGAGTAGGGTTTTGTGTACCGTGTTTGGGCTCTATTTGTTAGGTACGGTGAGACCTTACGTCCGAACTTGTTCGAGTGATCTGAAGGTCCACTTCGATGACTGCTACAGGATCTGCAGTATGAGTAGGGTTATGTGTGCCGTGTTTGGGCTCTATTTGTTACATACGGTGAGACCTTACGTCCGAACTTTGTTGAAGTGATCTGAAGGTCTACTTCGATGGCTGCTACAGGATCTGCAGCATGAGCAGGGTTATGTGTGCCGTGTTTCGGCTCTATTTGTTAGGTATGGTGAGACCTTACGTCCGAACTTGTTGGAGTGATCTGAAAGACTACTCATCATGTTCGAAGGTAAGGTCTCATCATATCTAACAAAACAAGCCCAAACACGACACACATAGCCCTACTCGTGCTACAGATCCTGTATCAGTCATCGGAGTACACCTTCAGGTCACTCCAAAAAGTTCGGACGTAAGGTCTTACCGTACCTAATAAATAGAGCCCAAACACGGCACACATAACCCTACTCATGCTGCAGATCCTGTATCAGTCATCGAAGTAAACCTTTATATCACTCCAACAAGTTCGGACGTAAGGTCTCTACGTACCTAACAAATATAGCGCAAACACGGCACACATAACCCTACTCATGCTGCAGATCCTGTATCAGTCATCGGAGTACACCTTCAGGTTACTCCAACAAGTTCGGAGGTAAGGTCTCAGCGTACCTAACAAATAGAGCCCAAACACGGCACACATAACCCTATTCATACTGCAGATCCTGTAGCAGTCATCGAAGTAGACCTTCAGATCACTCCAACAAGTTCGGACGTAAGGTCTCACCATACCTAACAAATAGAGCCCAAACACGGCACACATAACCCTACTCGTGCTGCAGATCCTGTATCAGCCATCGGAGTACACCTTCAGGTCACTCCAACAAGTTCGGAGGTAAGGTCTCACCGTACCTAACAAATAGAGCCCAAACACGGTACACAAAACCCTATTCATACTGCAGATCCTGTAGCAGTCATCGAAGTAGACCTTCAGATCACTCCAACAAGTTCGGACGTAAGGTCTCACCGTACCTAACAAATAGAGCCCAAACACGGTACACAAAACCCTATTCATACTGCAGATCCTGTAGCAGTCATCGAAGTAGACCTTCAGATCACTCCAACAAGTTCGGACGTAAGGTCTCACCGTACCTAACAAATAGAGCCCAAACACGGTACACATAACCCTACTCATACTGCAGATCCTGTAGCAGTCATCGATGTAGACCTTCAAATCACTCCAACAAGTTCGGACGTAAGGTCTCACCGTACCTAACAAATAGAGCCCAAGCACGGCACACATAACCCTTCTCATACTGCAGATCCTGTAGCAGTCATCGAAGTAGACCTTCAGATTACTCCAACAAGTTCGGACGTAAGGTCTCACCGTACCTAACAAATAGATTCCAAACACGGCACACATAACCCTACTCATGCTGCAGATCCTGTATCAGTCATCGAAGTAGACCTTCAGATCACTCCAATAATTCGGATGGTAAGGTCTCTACGTACCGAACAAATAGAGCCCAAACACGGCACACGTAACCCTACTCATGCTGCAGATCCTGTATCAGTCATCGGAGTAGACCTTCAGGTCACTCCAACAAGTTCGGTGTTAAGGTCTCATAGTAACGAGCCCAAACACGGCAAAAAAACTACAATCATCCGAAACTTCCACTAGCAGTCAGGGATGTATACCATAAGGTCTGAGCAATAAGTATAAGACGAATTAGAATTTTTAATCTCTAAAAAAAGAAAATATTTATCAAATTATCCTTAAAATAAAGTATCAAGAGTTGTAGTTATAGTCAATTTTTTCTATATAATATTATATTTTAGCGATCTTATTTAATATAACCTCCTGCTTACAAGCGACATAGCGTCCACTCACGAAGGCGTCTCAGCGCCGACTAATATTTTACTAGAAAATTTTGAACAATAAATCATGGCAGTCATCAAACAAAATAGGCCTTAAAGCAACAGCTTAAGGTACAACTTTAGAAGCAAAATATGTGAAAAAGATACATTTGATATTTATTTTTTTCTGAGCTAATATGTCGTATTATTATAAATATCTCTTCCTAGGGTTTGAGTTGAACATGTCTTACTATTAGAGGTATTTTTTTAAATTGATATCACGTAAGAAATAGTTTAAAAGGCTACCTAAACTCAGCTCGATATCGGTAATTTGGTGTGAAGAGGCTCCGGAAAATCGGTTTTACTATAAAAAATAATAAGAAAATTTCATATTTTTACAGCGTTATTAAAGATAAAGGCCTGATCTATTCATAGTAATTAAAAGTTCCATTTAATTTACTTTGATTTTGTCAGAAATTAGATCGAAATACATCTATTTTTCGTCAAATACGTAAACGCGCCCTTAAAGAATATTATGAAACACATGATGAAAGCTATACTTATAATTTGAAACTCAGAGAATGTTTCGTAGTTGGTGAATACTTCAAATTTATAATACAATATTTACGAAAAAATACGATATTATTTTAACAAGAGCTCTCATCTAACAGAAGCTTTAAGGAAATCTTCTATCAAAGCTTATTCAGTAATTTCAAAATTACTTGTATTTCTTACAAAAAAGCGCTTGTTAAGTAGTTTTTTACATTTGTAATGATAATAATGTATGCCTGTATGTATATGATGTATGACCTTAGATTGTGCAACTTATAGTTTTAAACTATGCATATAATAGATAATAATATTATATCTCTTCGTGTCATGTCATAACCAAAGATTATTATTATTATTGTAAATTGCATAGATAACTAGATATTTAACTCAAATACAGAACCTTGAGATGTTGATAATGCAGAGTCATAAAATTAGCACTATTATTAAACTCGGGAAAATTCCTGCAGACATTTCTAAGATCTTCTAATTCCACAAATTCTTCAACTATAAGTAATACCTTCTGTGATTATTTGCATGTTATATTACTCCTTCCTTCTTCCCTCTTACGTACCTTACATATACAACGCAAATCTTTTCATCATTAAATGTATTTTAATCGTCACTTGAGGGTCAAGCTTGTTAGTAATAAGGATACTATGCTATATAAAAATATAGTGTAATATTAAAATAATATTTGAAATAAAAAAAAATACTGTTTTGTAGTTGTTCATCAACAACGAATGGGTGGCTGCCGTCAGTAAAAAAACATTTCCTACTATAAACCCTCAAGATGAAACCGTTATCACTCAAGTTGCTGAAGGAGACAAGGTACCTTAAGTTTTTGTAAGGAAATTTAAAATCGCTATAACCTACAATCTTTATAAGTTTATTAATAAAATTGTTTTACCAGGCTGATGTAGACCTCGCTGTTAAAGCTGCAGTAAAGGCATTCCACCGTTATTCGGAATGGAGGTTAATGGATGCATCTGAACGCGGTAGACTACTACTCAAGTTAGCCGATCTCATTGATAGAGATGTAAAATATTTAGGTGAACTTGAGACATTGGATAATGGTAAACCAGTCGCAGATGCAACTGGCGAAGTAGCATGGTCTGCACAAATTATCAGATACTACGCCGGTAAAGCTGACAAGATCTTAGGAAATACTATCCCAGCAGGTACAACTTTCATTTTCATATAGGCTTAATTTTTTTACTATTAAACTAAAAATCTCAACATATTTTTTCAGATGGTGAAGTTCTTACAATGACGCTAAAGGAGCCAGTAGGCGTTTGTGGGCAAATTTTGCCATGGAACTACCCAGTTCCAATGTTTGTTTGGAAGATTGCACCTGGCTTAGCTGCTGGTAATATACACGTATATAATAAAATCATAAGTCTTTAATACTCAATAAAGTATTTGACGATGGTATTCTCTTGATTGAGATAACTTAATGAACACTAATATTGTTTGAAGGATGTACTCTTGTCATCAAGCCTGCTGAGCAGACTCCTCTTACGGCGCTTGCCTTAGCTGCTTTGATAAAGGAAGCAGGTTTCCCACCGGGTGTGGTAAACGTTATCCCTGGTTATGGGCCAACAGCTGGTGCTGCTCTAACTAATCATCCTCAAGTGGATAAGATAGCTTTCACTGGATCTACAGAGGTAAAGTATATGGACTAAATATAATTGCTACATAAAATATTTACCCAAACTATAATATAGCTGTCATAATAATGTAAACAAATTAAAATTAAGTAATCAAATTAAATCAGTTATATTTCTTTAGATCGGTCGTCTCATCATGAGCTGTGCTTCTGCAGTTAATCTAAAACGGGTTACTCTGGAATTGGGAGGAAAGAGTCCTCTTGTTATTTTTAATGATGCTGATGGTAAATAGCTTATCAAAATACTTAAATTTTATAAATTATATTTACTCGTTCCAAACATTTTTTTTATTAATTTCATAATTACTCAAAATTTATATTGTATTTTTTAGTCGAAAAAGCAGCCCAAATTGCTCACCGTGCTGCCTTTGCAAACGCTGGCCAAAGTTGCGCTGCTGGAACTAGGACTTACGTTCAGTCTGGAATTTATGACGATTTTGTAGCTGCTGCAGCTGAAATCGCTAAAAATAGAAGCGTTGGTAATCCCTTCGAGAATGTGCAACAGGGACCTCAAGTAAGAAACGATTAAACATCTAGAGACCAAACTAACAAAATGATAGCAGAGAATGTTATTTATTATTTCGTTCCAATTGATTATTTTGCAGAGCTGATTATTGGTTTTATTATTCATATAACTTAATAAACATAATCTTATAAGACAAAAAATACTTACATTACATATATGTATTTACTTATAGAATGGTGTTTGATTGGTGGAACGTTTTATACATTGCATCGAATAAATTATTTATCGAAATTTAATTAACTATAAGACTTGAAAGACACAAGAACTATATGAAGCCTTCTTGTAAGAACATTACTTTCTATAGGTCGACAAAGAGATGTTCACAAAAGTCATGGGATACATCCACGAAGGCAAAAAAGAAGGTGCGCGCTGCGTAGCTGGTGGTGACCGTCACGGAAAAATTGGATATTTCGTCAAACCTACAGTGTTTGCTGATGTAAAAGACAACATGAAAATTGCTAGAGAAGAGGTAAAAAACACAGAACTCGACACTATTGTTTTAAAGAAAATAATATTACCATTTTATGAACAAACCCTAAATATACCATACGGTCTATAGATATTAAGTTTGTAAAAGAAAGCTTAAAAGTCAGAAGAAATCTAATTATCATATAACAACTAAACAATCGATATACTCCGTTTCCAAATATGTAACGCTTATAATATCACCAAAAACTTTGTCAAATTTTGATAACTTTGCAGATATTTGGGCCTGTTCAAAGTATTCTTAAGTTCGACACATTCGAAGAAGTTGTTGATCGTGCCAACAATTCCAACTATGGTCTGGGTTCTGGAGTCATTACCAACAACATCACAACTGCCTTGGCATTTGTAAAGCACGTTCGAGCTGGAAGCGTTTGGTAATTGTTTTCTTATTAAAAAAAAACATTTTTAATAACATTTCCGTTCTAAATCTAAACAATTATATAATTTCAAAAATATATAGTTTACTATAAGGCGTTAATTAATAAATTTCTTATACTATTTTTAGGGTTAACACATATACCCATATCACGCCCCAAACTCCATTTGGAGGTTTCAGGGAATCTGGTATTGACCGTGAATTGTAAGTATTAATATTTATTAGAAACTTTTAAAAAATAGCCTTTATTATCATAGTTGAATTCTTTTTTATAAAAGCCTTTCCTAGGAATACTAAAAAAAAAATTCATTTCAGGGGCGAGGATGGTATCCAGCAATACTTAGAAAATAAAACTGTTACTATAGATTTGCCAAAGAAGATGGAAATGTAAAATTTTAGATTAAAAAACATTGAAATATGTTCCTTGATTGCTTATTATAGAAAGTTCATTATTCTTGTCATAATATATCTTTGAATTAATGTATTTGTGTAAATTATTATACAAAATCAATTACAAATAAATTATGATTATTTCGTACTAATAAAATCTCATTAATTAATAAAGCCGTCACTACATTCAAGGAGTCAATCAATGCCTTGCCGATGCCTACAGAAAGTTCCCATTACGCTTATGTATAAACAATGTCACAAAAAATCCAAGTAGAGATACCTCGGTCAGTGATATATTTAAAACCATCATTTCAGCAGAGAATTATTGCATTTGAAAGCGTAACGACTGACTACCAATTGGAATCATGTGACCTACATTCAGAATCCTTATAAGAGCAGAACAGGATCGGGAATCGATTAATTTAGCACCTCGAAGAATTTTAGCTAAAAATAAGTTCATTGATGGCCTGGATGGAATGATGGATATTATCTATCTTTTTGGAAGCGCCTATTCAATACATAAATTTTTTAAAGTCTCTTTACGTAGGCACTGTATCTAGCAACATCTAAATTAATGAAGAAAATAATAAAAAATAATTTGATATAATTTTTCATAGCGAAGGCTTTTATTTAATTCTTACAGTTTAATTCGACTTTGAAACAGATCGACTTTTTTATGTATTTACCTTTATATATTAATATGTTTATTTGACATCAACTGCTCAGCACTTTTACTCGTTAATATGTGACTTAAATAATTATATCTATAAATCCAATTCTTAAGTTTTAATGATAGTAATATAAAAGGAAGAAATCTCTAATTAGCGATAAGACCGCCTACCTATAAATGTATACATATAAATAATAATAAATAAACGCTCCCTACTCAACATATCTGGTGGTGTCCAATAAAGCCTAGTTTATTATATTCTAAGAGATAATATCACATTATTACAATCTTTTTGAAAAAAAAAAGAAAAATCAACAATATAACAAAAATACATTTGATACGTTATGATATGTGAATTATTTTTATTTATAAAACTCAGGTTTAAAAGCTAAAATTTGCTATAATTTATTGGATTTGACAAGCATAAAGTAGAAAATATTTTTATTTTGTTGGTAGATTGTGTGATTATGTGTGATTGGATTTGGCAACACTTGTGCAATGCCAAATCCAATCTGACAGACCAGAATTGCAGAATCCAGATTGTCATTTGTCAATACGGTAGGATTTTTTTTTTTGCTATTATATGCGACGTTAGCCGGTTGCATTAAAAGTAAATCGATATTAAAATAGATCACTTTAGACGTAAATATAACATTGAGCTACGGGTAAAATTGTAAGAATTTCATAATGGTTAAAGTGGACGTCAAATATACGAAGGTAAGTTACGATGTATTATTGATATTCATTTAAAGTTAATAATTTTTTGATTGAATTATTATTAATTTTTTGATTTTTGTCAAACAACTTTTCTTTATAACACCTATACATTAAAAATTAGTATTTAAAAACTGGATTTGATGTGTAATCGAAGTAGTTAATAAAAGTTATGGCTACGAAATTCTTAAAAAAAACATATGGTTACAAGATTTACTTATAAAAACCTAAGATTAAACCATTAGTAGGTATTATTATTCAATCCCAAAGAGTAGTATTTTAAATAGTTGTATTCTTATTTGATTCCTATAAATATACTAATTACAATCAACAGACAAAACTCTTCACAATATATATGTTTTTTGATTATTAAATTACTAAATAATGATTATTCATCGTATCGGCTCAGTACCCTCATTTTTTAAACTAATTGAATAACAGGAAATCAATTGAGATCGGCTTTTTGATACGCGTATACCACATACCATTCCAAGTACGTAAATAACAAAAACACACTTGTTTCATAATAATATAATGATAAATTTTTAAATTTGAGATTGAACTACTTTTCGTTTTAATACTTTTTGTTCTATTATACTTTCCACGAAATAAGAAGAAGATAATGTTTAAAGAGATGTTATAGTATACAAATTGATAACACTATCTATACAAAAATAACACCTTTTTTTTTAAATTATAAAGTCAAAATTTGCATCATACATTGTTTTTTTGTAAATTTGAATTTATTATATGTTTTAAACACGTAACGCAAAATCTACGCTGGTTATTATCGATTTTAATGTTCTTTCGACATTGGGTAAAAGTAACCTTCAAGTGTTAATCAAAATATACATTTTAAAATATATTATATATAAATAAGTAGGCAAACTATATACTTTGGACAGAGTGTCATAAAAGGGGCACCAACGAGAGTTGTAAATCAACACCAACGTAGCTACTGTAACTTCATTCGTTTATGTTGTACAAATCATAAGCAAATATCGGATGAAGTTAACGTATGCCTAATTTCGTTCCGTTGCGTTGATATTGAATTTACGACTCTGACATTTTGTCTGTATAAAAGGGCAAGTCCATAGTATAGTAGCCAGTGGCGTAGTGAGGTACGAGCAAGGGAGGGCATCTGCCCCACTCTGGACCTCGTAAAATACTAAGAAACGGACGAATATAACACATTTTGAACTTTTTAACCAAATATTGGTGAGAATGGTCATTTTGCCTCCCAGGCCCTTAATTAAGATTTTGCCCTCCTCTGTGCCAAATCCAGGCTACGCCCATGATAGTAACAGTTCTGTTTAATCATAATTAAACTCTAAAAATATAACAAAATCAGTAAATAATTAATTTTTTTTTAAATGATTTTTGAAACATGAAATTCAATGACTTATTAACTGTAACTCACTTTCTCATTAATAAGTTTTCGTAAAATATGGTAGATTTATTTTTTTCTTCATGACGGCTGGCAAACAAGCATACTTGTAGGCCTGATAGTAAATAGTCATCGCAACCTTTGCATGCTAGCTATACTCTGAAGTATCACATTGGTAGGCAATCAAGGCTCTGACTCATCGCGCGAAACACGACAGTACTCTGTTACTATACGCCGATTCTCAAGTCGTGCTGGCCCATTTGCCCTGGGAGAAGCGCAACTATACTACTACAAGATTTAGATTTATTTATGCAATATTTATATTCCTGTCTAGCTCTATATCAATAATGAGTGGGTGGACGCCGTTAGTAAGAAAACATTCCCAACGATAAATCCACAAGATGAAAGTGTCATCACTCACGTTGCCGAAGGAGATAAAGTAAGTAAATAGATGATTATGTATTTGTCTGGTTTATGTATTGAAAACTGGCCACATATAGTTCGGTATCTCCGTAAAATAAAAATGTCAAGTTTCTTGTAGTTATGTTAATTGCCCTTTAATTTTAAATTTATATATTCTATGAAAATTTCAACTCTTTACTTCGGCCCTTCTTTTCCCTGTTACGGTTTGTGGGATACGGCCCACTGCAGACGGACAGCGAATGCTTAGTAAGAGCATTCTTTAAAGCCCCAAATCGGAAATGTTAACGCTATAACAGCTTGTTATTGGTCGTTTTCATACAAGACGCCTTACCCAGATGAACTCAGAACGAGATACTAGAAAACAATCCTAATAGTCTGATGGACAGGTTAGTTTTTATACAAAGAGAAATTACAGACCGACTCAATTTGGTGAAGGACAAAAACGAGAAAAGTTTTCACCCCTCGTTTTCTACCATCCGGTGGGTTTCTTCGTAAAAGCAATACAAACGTATGAAACGTTTGTATAATAATTTTATAATATCATGAATCTTATAAGATTTCGTGAAAAGTGTCTCTAAGATATTACTAAGTATATAATCCCCTCTTTCTTTTTAAAGATTTAGCGCTGAATCTGTAGTTGTGAAACCTACCAAAATAAATACGGTAGAAAAATATTTCGTTATCGCTAAGAAAGTTTTAGATTCTTAACACAGTGCGTGTGTGCCTCAATTTTGAAGTTACAAATCTATGCCTAAAACAATAAATATTATATTACTAAAATAATACATTATACATCTTCGCAGACGAATCTATGACAGGACAATAATCACTACATAGTATAAAACAAAGTCGCTTTCTTTGTCCCTATGTATGTTTAAATCTTTAAAACTACGCAACGGATTTTGATGCGGTTTTTTAATAGATAGAGTGGTTGAAGACGAAGGTTTATATGATGGTGGAGAAAAAAAAATTTGAGGTTCCTAATGTGATGTCGTAAATAATTACATTTAACGCGAGCGGGCCAAGGGCAGTAATTAATAAATCAAAACTACTGGATCGATTTTAACCATTTTTTCAATGAATGACATAGGCTTTATATTTTATACCCGTGCGAAGCCGGAGCGGGCCGCTAGTCCTTCAATATTAGCATGATATCTTTTATTTTAGGCTGACGTCGATATTGCTGTGGCAGCGGCAAGAAAAGCTTTTCACCGCTACTCTCCATGGCGTATTATGGACGCTTCGCAAAGAGGACTGCTCATGCTGAAACTTGCTGATCTAATTGAATCACAGGCTAGATATTTAGCTGAACTGGAAACACTGGACTGTGGAAAACCAGTGAAAATAGCTGAAGAAGAAGTCTACTATTCGGCCAGCGTCATAAGATATTACGCTGGAAAAGCTGATAAAATTTTGGGCACCACTATTCCTGCTGGTACCGATTATTATAATTAAATTCATTACCAATCATAGTCCATATAATTAGGTACATATATATTTATTTTAATCTAATCTCCGGAACGGCAGGACCTATTTTGACAATATCTCTCAAGTTACAAGGAATCACTTACTTACTAAGGCTACTTTTATTATAGAAAAAACTTATTTTCCAATATAAAAAACTAGGCATTAAATCTGTAGAATTTGTATATCCAATTAATATATTAAATTTAAATATCAAATTAATATATTACTATCCATTTTCCCCTTACATTGTAAATATATTTGGTATTTTATATGCAAAAACTATAAGTAATAACTAATTAAGTAACTCTATCTTGTTATTTATGAATCAAATCTTTGAAGAATACACGAGTTCGAACTCTTTATCAATAAAATGACGCACATTATCACGCTATCTCCTGAATTGAGAGACATGTTCGTTATGCAAGTTTAATCACAGCAATTCCACGAATTGATAAACGTCAACAACAATAGGAATATTTCATTCACGTGGCTTACGGGTAGTGCAATTTAGTAGAAATCGTCACGTAACGAAATGCCGTATGCTGTGTGTGTGCGTGTGTGTATCGAGCCTACAAGCAAATGAACAGCCAAACGAGCTGTCCCTGTCTCTTTTTATTATATAACCTATTGAAATACAAATTTCATTTTGGAATTAAATTCGGAGTTGAAGAAGAATACGTAAGGAACTACGTTCCTGACGGAGGTCTCCCGACTGCACAATTTATATTTCTGTTATTTAATATATAAGAATTGTCAAATAATATATAACGTGTTGGAGTTTTGATGATAAACAATAGGTTCAACTCGGTCCAGCTGGAGTAATCAATTAATATAGATTTTAAAAAATAGACGAATTGAGAACTTCAAGTTGTTGTCGATTAATAAAGAAATAAACGCTAAATAGGCAACGCACCCCTTTTAATTTGTTATACCTTGTGACGTAAGCGTGGAAACACATATATAACCAAGCACATCCACTCAGAACAGAATAATAAAATGGACACAATGTATGGTGTTGCAAGCGTTTATATAAGATAACCCCTTATCATAAAGTGGATATACGGTTAAATACGGCATGCTTGCCACCAAAAAACATCGTCCCGAACGTGATTTGAATCCCCTACCATTGGTGATTAAGGCAGGTTTGTTGCCACTGCCTCACTGCAGTGTAACTCTTCCACGAATTCTTCCACATCATTTTCTATGGCTTCTAAGTATAGTCACTCAAAAAAAAACTATTTTTTAGTAAAAAGCATTACACTTTGTTGTCAGAGTAAGACCGGCTCCAAAATTGTACCTCTATCTGACAAGAGGCGGCGAAACAAACTCGGGAAACTAAATTCATTCTTAATATTCATTACAGATGGCGAGGTATTATCGATGACCTTAAAAGAGCCTGTGGGTGTATGTGCGCAAATAATACCATGGAATTATCCGATACCAATGCTCTCGTGGAAAATAGCACCGGCTTTAGCGGCAGGTAGGCTATTATGTCATATTAAGTGGCAAAAACTTATACATTGAATTAATCTAGATAATAAACATACATATATGATATATTTGACATATTATTCGGCTCACAATTTAGTCGTAATAGTTTCTTTGCTACATCTGGGATATATCCGAATAATTGGCCCCAAATTGATATGGTGGAAAAGTCATCGAAATGTTAAAATTAGTAAATAAACAGTTTAACGTTTGTTAATTTATATTATAAAAATTGTTCTCGTAAAATACATAAAATCATTTACCCAATTTTACCTAATGGAAAAAGTGAGACACTTAAAAAACTAATAAAAACATTAGTTCCCCTTTATCTCCCTCTCGCTCTCTCAATTTTTAAATACCTACCGAAAGATACACACACAGATTGTATTTTATTTTTACAATTTTTTTCGTAATTACTATTTTAAAAATATCTTCTTTCTGAATTTTCGAGTAATGCCCATCACCAAAGCATCGAGTTAAATACGGAAGTAAAAATTACAAGCTTTTTATCATCAGCCTAAAGAATCCTAAAAGATATAAACGTATTAGTAACGTCGATTTTACTGTTCGAATTTTTCCATTCTTTATAACCGTAGATAATAATTATGTTACTAACAACATAATGGTAAATTCCAATTAAAGATAGTCAAAACAAAAATAAATCGGTGAATGATAACAGCACTTGAACCATATTGAATAAAATGCTTTAAAAAATCCGATAAAATTTTAACAAACAATGTTATGCTTGGTCACACTTTTTTAATGATTTTGATAAGATTTGTTAGTAAAATTATGCTCCCGTTCAATCAAAAATAAGACTCGATTTGTTTTATCAAAATTTAATAATGATTTAATTAAAGACACGTGATTTCGTTTAGAAAAAATGATAAATTTTAAAAGATTAATAATTTGATAATGACTAAACAAAAGCAATTTACAATATATGTCTATCGTATCACTTAATAATCAGTTTTAAGTCGAACCTGAATTTAATATTAGTTCTCTTTCGAAAATTAAGTCGTATTTTGAAGAAAACATAGTGCTATCTCTTTTTGCCGGCTTGACTTGCGTAATAGGTATAAATGTGTTAAATCCTATCCATTTTAATAGGATGCACAGTGATAGTGAAGCCGGCGGAACAGACACCGCTAACTGCCCTCGCTGTGGCAGCTCTTATTAAGGAGGCTGGTTTCCCTCCGGGAGTTGTAAACATGATCCCCGGCTACGGTCCCACAGCAGGAGCGGCTCTCGCTCACCATCCTGATGTGGATAAAGTGGCCTTCACTGGTTCCACTGAGGTATGTTTATCCCAGTATTTTGATAAGGTTCTGGTTATAAAGATTTGGCAGATTACTGGGTTTTATGCAGAGCATTCTCCATCTCATTTTCGCATTGGAGAACTGATTGGCATCGAAAGAGTAAAATATTATTTTTAAAATTTTATGTGGCAACAGCCTGAACTAATATGAAATATGAAATCTCTCAATCGAACAAAAGGGACACATATTCTGTGAGTGAAAAGTACATCCCCGATCATGCTATCAATAACAAGATCATACTACTAATATGATATGATAATATTATGGGCCTGTGACCTTTTGTGGCAAGCCCCAAAATAGTTTTTTTTTTTTTATATATTTTATGGGACGAATAGAAACTAACAGCAATTGGTGCACGCCATTATAGCTACTTGTCACATCAGAGATAATAAAAACTAAAATAAATCAATTCCGCGACGATTGAATTAGTAATATCGAGAATGTACAATAGATTTGTATAAACATACGGAATACATGACAACATTTAAATGAAGTAAATTACGTATGTCTTTCGTTTACAAGAAGTTATAAGGCGTTTTAAAAAAGATTAGTTTACGAGATATAAAATAATAATGTCGGACAGTTTCAAACCAGCGTTTATACGTGATAATATAAACTCGTTTTTCGAAGCGCGAAAAAGTACGTATAGGCAAGCATTTTACCACACTCGCAACACATGACTTGTGATGACGCGCTTATAAAGAGTAGCGCACGTATATGAGCGCAATATTTTTTTAATATGTAATAATTGGACGCAAATAACTAATATCATGTCAACCCACACGAATGTCATTTCGAGAAAAACGCGTTTGAAAATTTTGAACAACTTGCTTTATATGATTTTTTTTTTTAATGTATTGGTCAAGTTTTTGGCAATTTCACATTTATGTAAGTTATTTTACTTATTTTCACAAAAAATAAGTATACAAACTGCATATTTGGTATATAATATAACGCAAAACGTTTAACATAATACATAAATTGCATGATTAAAAAATGGATTTTTAGAAGTTTTAAAGCTTAAAACCCTACAAATATTAAAGAAAAATGTTCTTCAGCCATTTACCAACACATGCATTGCATATATAACTCAGTTTTTTGTGGGTTAGCATGGTATTGCTTATTTGCGTCCAATTATGCTACCTACTGACACTCGCTAACACCGGTTCGAACGTACACGCCAAAATGTGTCCGTGTATGGTCTGTTAAA
Source organism: Hestina assimilis (assembly GCA_023373885.1). Classification (NCBI taxonomy): domain Eukaryota; kingdom Metazoa; phylum Arthropoda; class Insecta; order Lepidoptera; family Nymphalidae; genus Hestina; species Hestina assimilis. Next base: position 5,993,595 of record CM041747.1, on the reverse strand, counting down.
TGTAAGTTGAACCCTGCGCAGTAACACGTTTTTGAGTCTCAACCGTATGCGGTATGAAGGGGGGCGCGTAACTATAGCAACGCGGCGACGCTACACCCGATTAATACACTCGCTGGCGATTGTTTTAGTTCTTTAAAAATAAATCATTAAATATTAAATTTAAAAATAATTTATTTTTGTCAGATGTGTCAACATTTAATTTTATTTGAGAAGACAAGGTGTCATTCCATAAGTGACAGTGATTAAAAATGTACATTAACCTTTTTCTATACTATTTATTTGTTTTATTCTATTTAAGTAATTAATAACGAGAATAAATAAATAATTAATTGGATTTAGAAAAAATAATAACTATATTATATATTTAATTCCATTTTCCCACTTTATAAAGAATCGATTTAAATAAGACGAAACCAATATTTTTGTCTAACATTTTTGTCCATTATTGTACCTGCGCAGAAGCGGCCATTTTGGTTCAAGTTACATTTAAGGAACTTTACCCGTGTTCGCCTTTTTGAATCACTAAATTTAGTGCGTAAGCAGTACGTTTGCCTAAGGTTCCATTTTGAAAAAACGGTGGTCTGAGACCGCCCTAAACCAGTATGATATCGACAGCGACAATTAACAATATATTATTTAACATTTTAGGTGGGAAAATTAATTTTAAAAGCGGCTTCTGTCGCAAATCTTAAACGAGTGACACTTGAATTGGGAGGGAAAAGTCCTTTAGTTGTGTTCAACGATGCTGATGGTACGTATTTCAAAATTAATTTTTGATCATATTTTTTGTTTGACTTAGTTTGGAGGCAAGCTTACGGTCCACCTAATGTTAAGCGATTATCGTGGTGGTATGCGTTAACACCATTCATTTAAAGGTTTCACTCACGTCGCCAAACTCGAAATATTGTCGATCCCTGTCCAATAATTTCACTAGCTACAATGTCCTTCAGACCTCGAAACATATAACACACTACTGTTTTGCGGTAGAATATCTGACACTGCAGTGGTCCCTATGTACCTAGCCGGGCTTTTGCTATAAAATGCCAAGGTTTGTACATATAAAGCGATAGTTCAACGGTAGTGAGCCCTACTCCTGCTGTTTCGCTGTTTTAGAACAAATTCGATGATTCTTCTTTTTTGTTCGTTTTTATGTCCATTTAAAAAGTCCTGCTGTTCTAAAATAGCTGAAGGTCTTGCAACACTCGGTCGTAATAAATAGATCGATACGATCGCTGCAGCCCTATGGAAGTGAACCTTCCTTAAAATTCAATCGATATTTCCGAGTTTGGTGACTGGTTCCTCATAGGAAGTTCTTTATATATTGTATTTATATTTCATTCTGATTTTGCTGATTTTTCCGAACAACACAGTATGTTACTATCTTAATGAAAGCTATTTAGTGCTTAGCGTTTATTTATTATATATTAACGTCCAGTCGAGAAAGCAGCCCAGATAGCTCATGCGGCTGCTTTTGCGAACGGTGGTCAGTGCTGCTGTGCGGGCACGCGCACGTACGTCCAGGAGGGCGTATACGACCAGTTCGTCAAGAAGGCCGCCGATATCGCTCGTAATAGATCCGTCGGGAATCCCTTCGATGACGTACAACAGGGCCCGCAGGTGAATATTATAAATATACACAGACGTTACATACTATTCGCACAGAACTACAATCTAACATAAAACAAACACATATACACACACGTCCACACACAACTCCACGAGTAGTAAATAGCGCACAGTAAACATGCAATATAATTAAAGTGAGGCTCAAAATACTAACCAATAAATAATAAACCTTGTAAATTTATGCTGATTGCGACAATTAATTATTTTTTTATTTTGGATTCATAAATTTAAAAAGGACTTGAAAAAAAAAATGGATTGTGCTTGGGTTTTGATTTGGGTAAATATGTGAACGAAATGTATGTACGGAACCATGTACGTACCAGTCCCAAATGCACTTCGCCTGTTTTTTTACCATTTCCTAAATTCCTTTAACGGAAATCGCTAAAGCCTGTAGCGATACCTCTTCTCCCATATCGCTTATCTGCCTATTACACTATATTCTTTAATTCTATAGATCGACAAAGAGATGTTCACAAAAGTGATGGATTACATCGAAGCTGGTAAACTGGGCGGTGCGAAATGCGTCGCGGGTGGTGACAGGATCGGTGATAAAGGATTTTACATCAAGCCGACTGTGTTCGCTGACGTCAAAGATGAAATGAGAATCGCAAGTGACGAGGTATACCTACTGTGACGATCATTGTTGCGTAGCGTTAATAAAAGTGGCTTTGTTGCCATTGGTCTCGAGTATCCCACTAGGAACAGACGTTTGTATGGATTATACACGGTTATGCCCAGTTTGGGTGGTCATGTATGTATCTTTGTGTGTGTTTCTGGATCCCCAACACAGGCTAGAAATGTCGTAATGGTATCAAATTTGTTCCTGTATAATATTGACGGCCATTATGTTTGTATTTACCATACATGCATGTTTGTATGTTTCTGAACCGGGTTCAGAATAATAGCTATCTATATATTAATAAGAATCTTTGAATGTGTAATTTTTAGCCGACTTCAATAAGAAGGATTAATTCAAGATGTAATGAAGTTACCAATTCCACTGAAGATTTTTTGTTTGTTACTCGATTACTTGAAAACGCTGGACCGATTCGGATGATTATTTTTTTTATCATCGCATTTATAATATTAGCTTTATTTCTATAGATCTTCGGTCCAGTCCAAAGCATTTTGAAGTTCGATACTTTCGAAGAAGTTATAGACCGTGCTAATGACACTGATTATGGTCTTGGAGCTGGTGTTATCACCAACGACATAACAACTGCGCTGAGCTTCGCTAAGCATGTACGGGCTGGGTCTGTGTGGTAAGTCTTCATAGCATTAATCCCGGTATTTTACCCAGGGTCTGCTTATACTCTTATCCTAATTTGACAGATTACTAGTTTTTACACAGCGATTGTCAATTGAGCTCCGCAGCCCTAAGGGCGAACTCCGGAAGAAAAACCAAAAAAACAAAAATATATACATAAAAAGAAGAGAAAAATTCAAAAAAGCAGTGTTGTTATATAAAATCAGTTTTAAAAATGCTTGTAAAAAATTAATTGATGTTGAAAAAAACCGGTAAGAGTAAATTACCTATCAAGAGTTGAAGATTATTATTAGATGTTATGATAGCAAACGGGACCGACAGCTTAACGTGCTGTTCGAAGCAAGGGGGGGGGAGACTCACAAGTACGATTGCCCAGACCGAAACAGATATTTATAATAAACATCAGCTCCGAGCGTGAATCTAACCCGCGACCGTCGGGGCTTTAAGGCTCGCTACAACGTTCGTCCTAAGACGGTTCTGTGTAGTAAGTATAATACAAAATCCATTTAATTAAAAGACAAGTTTGTATGTTATTATGTGTGTGTGTGTGTGTGTGGTCAACGGAAACTGCCATATAGGTTTTTGACCTAAAATTTATAGGGTACTTCCGGTTTTTAACTTTCAAAGTACGGAACCCTAAAAACGACTTAAGAGAATTAACAGGAATTCAATTTGAGTACAGATGGATCACATGGAATCTAGACTAATATATGTATATTATTAAGATTATTATTATAAATGTGAAAGTAACTCTGTATGTATACTTTTGACGCTCGCTCATTCACTTTCTAACCTGCTGAACCGATTTCGATAAAATTATTTCGTGACAAATAAACTTAGTGAAATATGGGACAGCTTATTGGAACCAAATTTATTTCAATAAAGGTTTTATGATATATGTGTTGTTCTTTTGCAACAAAGGTTACAGGCTAAGCCTAGTTTAGAAGTTAAACTTCTAAATATTTTATGATTTTGTATTTCTTTGGCCGGCTCGACCAAGGCAGTAATACCCCCTCACAGAAAACCGGCGTAAAGTATGGGTATCAGTCGGTACTGCTGCGTTTCGTGTGATGAGGGAGAGCGCCGGAGGCCCAATCTCCCTTTCCGTTTTTCCTTCCTTCCCATCCCTTGGGTTGGCAACGCGTATGTGATACTTCAAGTATTGCAAGCATTCATGGGTTGCGATGACTGCTTACAAAAAAAAATAGTATCCGTTCTAGAGATGATAGTGACTAGTCCTGATTGATCACGTCAATAATACAAAATTTTATTCTGTTTTTATGTGTTAAAAATTCAAATAAGTTACGACCTACTACAAATACCGTTAGATAAAAAGTTGTTAATGTAAAATTCGAAAGTATTTTTAGTCGAAAGGCATAACAAATATTCAAATTTAATTAATATGAAAGTTAAACAATTATTATTAATTCCTCTTCTCGTAACAAATTACAGTTTGCTATATTATTTATCGTCATAGAGCATAGAACTGTGCGGACTTTATTATTTTTTTTGGGGTAAAAATCGGGGTATCCTATATATTAATCCAGGTAATAAGCTATGTGTTTACCAAATTTCATCCAAATCTGTCCATCCATCCATTCATCCATCCATTCATCCATCCATCCATCCATCCATCCATCCATCTATCCATCCATCCATCCATCTATCCATCCATTCATCCATCCATCCATCCATCTATCTATCCATCCATCAATTCATCCATTCATATACATACCGCTAAGTTCCATACAGACAAAATAACATAGACTCGCTGGTACTCTTTCGTAAATTTAACACCAACGAAACGGAACGAAGTTAGGTACACACTAACATAAATTAATTACAACGAACTGATCTTAGAATTTTTAGAAACCTTTTGATTTTTATTATAAACATTAATCAATCTAGAAAACTTAGATACGGAATGTGACACATATATTAACTTGTTTCACATACTAGTTATGCTCGCGGCCTTGCTCGCATCAATATACATAATTAATAATTATTGAGTAGGTTAAGTATGTCAATTCTGAGGCCGACTGCATATAGTCTGTTCCGCCTCCTGATGATCACAGGTGGCCACCAAAACTAAACAATACTGTTAAATAGTCCATGGGTTGCGATACAATTAGGTACTTTAATATGGTTGCCTAGCTATTATTCGAAACTAAAAAGCATTAAAAAAATGAAAAAGTACATAATAAATACAAAAATCGGTATTTTTATTATACCTTCTATGTAGTTTTTTTACATGTTGGCAAGCCTATGAGTTATTAGTAGGTGCCACCATTAGTAGATGCCACTCACGCGTTGGCAACCTCGAGATATTGGTTCTTGAATCTCTGTTGCACAGTAATTTCACGAGCTTACAGTGCCATTCAAGCCGGAACACAGTAGTGCCTAAGCACTACTGTTTGGCGGTAGAATATTTGGCACTGCGGTGGTACCTACCTAGCCGGCCTCTTGCAACAAAAGACCTACCACCAGTGTTTCTGTATACTTGTAGGTAGATTAACGCGGATGAAACCTGTAGTTGTAAGACTAGTTGTATAAAAAATATCATTTCATTTTCCTGTAGATTCTGATATTTTTTTTTATTACAGGATTAACACCTACGATCATGTTACAAGTCAAACTCCATTTGGTGGGTTCAAAGACTCTGGCCTTGGCAGAGAATTGTAAGTTTTGTTATTATCATTTTAATTTTAGGTGACATCATTTATCAGTTTATACTTTTAATTGAGTTCGATTCCCGCTCGGAGCAGATGTTTGTATTGACCATACAGACATGTTTTTCGGGCCTGGGTGTGTTGGTTCTTGTCGTTGTGAATGTGTGTGTGTATGTGTTTCCGAACCCCAACACAGGATATAATTATCCTAGTGGGGGCCGGTGATTGTGTAGCGTTTATAATCACAGTCGCGGGTTCGATCTTAACCATTGTTCTAACTATCGCCGTACCAACTCCTAGCGCAAGCTACATGCTTATTTAGAGCGGCAATAGGAATATTAGTAATTAGTTCTATTACTATGTCAATTAGTAATTATAGCTTTATATGCCGAAAAGGTTTTTCAACCAAACAACTTATATAAAATGTTATGTATTCCTGTCAGCTGTAGACGTAGTAATTACAAGCATCCCAATTGTGACAATTTAAATAAAGATAAATGCAGTTGTGTTCAACAAAACACAAGTATCAATGGAGTCTCAATTGAGTGTCAATTGGATTGTGGAATTTCTTACACCAAACGTTATTATTATTACTCGTTAATATTTTCAGTGGCTTTTATACATTTTTATCGATAAAACGTTTTTATTTTAATATTTCTGTTTCAGGGGTGAAGATGGTATTAATCAATACCTGGAGATCAAAACTGTTACATTAGCGCTCCCGAAGGTTCCTCAGTTTTAAGGAAATGTAGATTCGTTTGTTACCTTGTTACTTTTTGTATGTTTCAGAATAAAATCTTTGAATGTGTGTTGTTGTTCATATTCTGATAATATCTATTCCTAAAATTTTAAAGGTCCAATGACGTTTTTTAAGATTTCCTACCCAAAAGTTGCCAACTTTTGTGGAATCCTATTCCTAAGCCTCCGCTGTTTATCCGTCCGTCCGTTTGTCTGTCGGCGGGCTATATTTCTGACATGGTTTGTGAAAAAATCAGAATGTTGAAATATTCACAGAATGTTTATCTGTTGCCGCTACAACAATAAATACTAAAAATTAAATTAATAAATAAAGGGTTCTTAGCAAGATTTAGATATATTTATTTTACGGTAGTGTGAAACCTATGTACGTATCACTCCGACACGCATTTTACCGGTTATTTTTTGTTAAATAAATCAAAGTAATCATTTATGATTCAGTGACAAAATAGAAGTGACTTACCAATAATTTTGTACTGCTTCTCCGTGAGATGGTTTGAGATCATTCCGCATATATGTGCGCCTAGCGAGTGACCGACGCAGGTGATCTTCCTCGCCATGGCGCCGCTTTGAGTTAAATAGGAATACAGTTGCGCTGTACATTGTGCTGCTAACCTTTAAATAAAAAAACAGTAGACAACTTCAACCTCCTAAAACATAAGACTTAAAAATTCTTTTGTCAAAAAAACAGAAATTAAAAAATATAACAATCGCTTCACAAACGTATAGGACATCGCGAAATATACACAAAAAAAATGTTAATAATGTACATGGAGACAGACTTGTGTTGGCCTAGGTATTGTCTTTGGGTCACCCCACCGTAAAACGACAAATAGGTAACGTGGTTCCCGTTATCATAAAATATATGGTACACAACCGAAAGTTATTCTAATCAAATGCCTTATTGATTCGTTTTGGATTGGAGAAGTCAAAACGCAGGCATAAGTCAATTTGGAAAGAAATAATAACAGAGATGAGATTTTAAAAATACTTGCGTCGTTACGGATTCGTCACACTTAATTTTAATTTCAAAAAGAGTGTCTCTCGGCTTCGCTGCTTATTAGCGGATTCAAGACGGATACATAATATACAAGACAGAATTTCTTCTTCTTTTTTGCATTATAAATTGATAAAAAAATCTTAACAGATTTCATTTATAATAACTTTTCATTATAAAAAGTATAATTAGTCGTGAGAATTTAGAATTTAATTCACGAAAGTTAATTCACCATTGTTAATTAGTATTAATATTATCACTTACTTTGTATTAGACAGCGCAGAGAGGTAGCAAGGAAATCTTGAGAGTTCCGACCAGTCCACCATAAAAACGTTGTAATCTTTACGTGAAAGGTATGCTATAAAAATAATAAGCCTCGTTAAAATAAATATATCAATACTTTGTGTTCTTATTTAAAAATTAAATTAAAAACAATATCGTAACTTATATTATTGAAAGTGAGTGACCAAGACTGTTATAGGCTAATTTGAAACCCAAACTTAATGGAGGTTAGTAGGGGATGAAATTTCCAGATTACATTAAAGGTGCCTCTATAAACTCATTATTTACGTGGGCATAGAAAAGATATAGATACCGGCGCCGGGATTTGACGACCCCATCGCCCGCTATTGGGATAACCTCTGTCACAGCAGAGATTATTCCACCAGTGCAATTAGTCACACTGGTGGTAGGTCTTTTGGTGCAAGAGGCCGGCTAGGTAGGTACCACCGCAATGTAAAATATTCTGCCGCCAAATAGTAGTGCTTAGGCATTACTGTGTTCCAGTTTGAAGGGCACTGTACGCTAGTGAAATTACTGGGCGGACGAGATTTAAGAATTAATGTCTCGAGGTTGGCAACGCGTGAGTGGCACCTACTAATGGTGCTGCAAGCACTCAAAGGCTACGGTATCCACTTACCATCAGGTGGGCCGTATGTTTGCCAACTTCTAACATAAAAAAAACATTAAAATAGCAATTTCAAATTAATTTATACTTTTATAAAAACCATTTTAAACAGACATTTCATTTTGGTGCGTATTTTGTTAAAACCATTTAAAAAGATATTTTGTATCGTGAGTTTTGGCAATATGGTTACGCTTTTACATTCATGTTTAATGGTGCTTACAGACTGGTGAATCGTAACATGAAATGTAACATTCTCCATTTCGTTGCATGTTCGCTGCAAGCGGGGACACCTTCATCTTGATACCGCTGGTATTTTAAAACAACAACAATGTAACCTAGTTTAATAATATTGTCCTACTAATATAATAAATGTGAAAGTTTTTATGTTTAGACGCTTGTGGCGCAATCACGCAAATACAACATAATAGATATGGATGAAATATGGCGCATATATAAATTGTTACCAGGATTTTGTATTGACATTTAGATTAGGCTTGTAATACAGGTTGCGTGCGCAAGACATCCAAACTATGAGAAATTATTAAAAGTGTGTGAAAAAACTTTTATGATACATTGCAACAATGTGTACGGTTAATTCTTTCATTTCATGATACGTTTCACCATTCTGTACGCACCTTAATATGTCATTAAGTGGCCTCGAGCCAATTAATGTGTTAATGGTTTCAAATTAGCATTTATTTTCGATAAATACCGCGTGTATTTACAGTACAACTATTTCCTTAACATCACTTAGCAATCATCGCATTTTTTAATAAAAACTAACGCTAATTTCTATGTCCATCAATTTTTATGATATATAAAAATTCAAATTCAGAAATAAGTACTTTATTTTTGTTTAGTTTTAATTTCTGTATGAACTGTTCAACTACTTTTTTTTAACAGAGTTCCTTTGGCTTTAGCAGATTTACACCAATTTTTATTTTAAATTACATTAAGTTAAAAGATTACTATATACTTCTAAGTCGATAGCGTCCGGCACAAAACACATTATAATACACATACAAGAGGGACATTAAGAAAATATTTGTTCTGTACCTATATATTCTTTGCTTATACGATCATCAATCACATAATAGTTTATTGTCAATTGATAATCTCGGAGCATCTTCAGCGCTATTTAAAATGGTGTTAAACATTATTAACATTATTATTATTATAAACATACCATCACGAAGGAATGTCATGGGTGTTTTTGAATGAGTTCCGTTGAAGCCGTGGATTATTAGAACGTTCTTCCTTGACAGCTTCCAACCGTAGGCAGGTAACTTTCCCGGGTATCTGACATCAACCCTTTGCGTGTAAGGACGTTCCCTGGTCATGGAACACTGATATACATAATTAGGTTGCTGTTAGGATGCTACATTTTGGCAAAAAGTTATTTATGTGGCTGGTGTCTATAGATATTAGTATTCAAGATAGAAGATAACTTTAGAACTGGGGACACTGACAACACAAAATATCGACATATTTTGTTCAATAATGGGGGCTAGTAGCCAAAACCCCTAGTGCCTTTTTCCCCATTCTTTTTCTCTTATACTTTTATCCCGTAAAAATGTTAGTTTCCTGTGGGATTATCAAAAAACGTGCTGTATTCACTTGGAATTATCTTTGGATGTTACTCGATCATGTATAAACGGCTTAACGATATTCATTGAAGAATTCCATTCACTATATCTTAACTCCTTAATCAAAATTCTAATAGGTCGTTTATTCACAGTAAATCTTTAAAAAAATCGAAATTGTAAATAAAATTCTGCCAACATTGACTCAATTGAGTGAGTACCGCTCGTCCTTTTTTATTAAGACGGCCAACATTTAAAAATCACGAGCAATAAAATTTAATAACTAGCATTAAATGACAATCATCGGAGCTCTCATAACATTTTATTGCTCGTAATAAAAGCGGAAGTCAATTTTGTATTGCATGATACGGAATCACCGTAAATAGTCAGCAATTTACTCGTATTGGATTTATTTTTTCCGATTTCAATACAACAGTGTAATAAATCGATTTCCTCTATCGATACTTACGGCGTGAATAGATAAAAATTGATTTCACTGTCCGGACATTTCCATTCACGTTTCATGACGCACCTCCAGTAACGAAAGTCTATCATGGACATTAAACTTTCATCGGTTTCTGGGACTGATAAATAAAAAAAAACTTTATGTTTAATGTAACGTTATATTTTTTACTATAATTTTATACTTTCACGTTAGAGACGGAAAATTACCGTGAGGTATAAGTGGGCAGTGGTTAGGCTGGCTTGGATTTTTTGGAACGTGATTGCAATTAAACTACTAGAAGAGACTTGTTGTTTTCGACATAGAATAGTTTGAATAGACAAGGACTACCTTCTTTCAGATACGTAAATAAATAATAAACTTTACAAACTCAACGCCCCCAAGATGTAGTTTCATAAGATTTTAAATTGTTTAATAGTAATAATGAACTATGATATTTGGAACGAACTTGTGTCCTCACAATTTAAACGAAAGTATTTACTAGGCTTTTGCCCACGTCGCGGTGTGGTATTTTGTAGTTTTGATACACCTTACTATAAAACCAATCAAACCGGTTACACAACACGGTATTGAATAAAAACTAGCTTGGAGTATAATTGGAACTATCAAACGATGAAAGCTGCATCATAATTTGGCTATGCCATAAAAATAGAAAACCAGACAAAAATCTAAAACTATTTGCTATGTCTTTTCGGTTTAATGACATTTATTTCTCAAAAAGGATACAAAAGTTCACTCATTTTGAGAGTTAACAACATAATTTTAGATTCGAGTTATATAATATCAAAGAGAGTTTCACAAATAGTTCATCTTTATATATATGTATAATTCTGCTGTACGTGTGTATGTCTATGCTGGACCGATTTTGATGATTTTTTGTGTGTATTCCGGTGGATTCGAGAATGGTTTAGATTATAGTTTAGACAATTGGACACAGTAGAGGGAGCTGCGATCGGGTCTCACTTTTTTTTTTCACTTTCGTGGCAGGACAACGTCTGCTGGGCCCGCTAGTACAATATATAATGTTAGTACAAATTTCGTGGGTAGTAATAGAAAATTTAGTAAACAACCATATAGTTTTATATCTTCTAAATAGTGAATCTCAAATAGTTTTTTCAAAAATATCTATATATTATATACAAACAGACACCCGATACGATTTTATAACTACTCGACTTTGACCGACTAGCCGACTAGTCGGTCATAAAGAGGTCGACTAATCGGCCGGGTAGTCGGCCAAGCCTATCACTGTCATTGATATGAGGCTATTTACTGCTAATTCGCGTTCAAATCGCATTCACCGCCTGCAACGTGTTTTGTTTATTTCTCAAAGGAAAAGTTTCTTTCATTTGAAAATATGTAAGGCTATTTATATTGGTTCGTAAATAAAAATTGTTCAGAGTTCCGTTTTTGCAATATAGCTATAATTATGTCATACAATGTCCGTCCGTATGTCACAGCCTTTTCACTCTGATCTATAAAATAAGCGTATATCAACCGTTATATAATTTCATAGTTAAATAACGAAAAATAAAATAATTATTAGTCAAGTGCGTGGCGAACAACATACAGTAGAAACTAAAGGTTCAAAGACATTTATTTATAAAAGTTTGTAATTTCATAGTTATTAAAAATAATATGACAAAAGAGGACCTTTTTTTTTTTCAAAAAATATTATCGTGGAAAGTTCTTTTGATGTCCTACAAACTCAAAATTTTCCAGAATTTCAAACCCCATAGTTCAAAAGTTAGAGGAGGGAACACAATTTTTTTGTGTGTGTTTAAAAAAATGTTACACTTTCAGTGTGTGTTTAAAATCAAGCCTAAAACCTCTAGATGGGGCATAGGGGGACACAGTGCACCGCCATCGCGTTATGCCTCGGGCTGCATGCTTTATCTCGCCATAATTTTAGTAGCTAATATAATTTTTATTATTATAGTATAGATTTTTATGGCTTTAGAAGCTAATATCTCAACGACTACTGACTTACTCAAAGAAGGTCTTCAAAAATAATTACGAGGCGTATTTTCTGCTTTTTTTGTATAATAAGTCTATAGTTTTTGAGATTTAAAAGTCATATAAATTGTATCGTCCTCTCTCTAACTTTTGAATCTCTATCTTTTGAAGTGGGAAACGAACCCGCGACTTGAGGCGCTTATCAGGTTCGCATCCGCTGTGCCAAAACTTCGCCAAAATTACCATCTTCATTTTGCAGTCGACTTCAATCGTAAACCTTTGAATATGAACTCTAAAGGTTATTTCTAGTCAAGCTACCCTAGAACTCTTCACTCTTAACTGTACGTGGTTCAACACTCAATTGGCGGTAATTATTCATATAATATCTTCTAATTTCTACATAAATTTTATTAAGAGATACATACATACAAAGTAAGCTTCTTACATTGTATGTATTTCTCATTAGACGCTACATCTCTAATAATTATAGATTATTGTAGTGTATAAGAACTAGAAGCCAGTGCACACTCGACTTTCACCTTCCGCACGTAACATTTAATTTATCTATCTAAGATTTTCCACGATTTATACACGTCATAAAATATATTTAGTGATGGATGTATTAGTATGTTGCTTAGTTATATTACTGATATGCGTAACTAATAAGCATAATTATAGCAAAGCAATTAGTAAAATATGGTAAAAAAAAGCTAAATAAGACTTCGCAATGCAACTTTTTCAAAAACCCCGCTGAACGAATTTAACCAATCTAGTTATTGCAGAAGGATTAGATTATCGGCTCGACAGTTATATTCGAAAAAACACACTTTTTATATTGTACTACTGAAAATGCAAACAAGCTTACGGCCTATCACCATAAAGTTATCACCTGAAATAAGCGTTTAAAATAAGGTCGAAAAGATAAATAAAACGAAGAGGTATTATTAGGTTGGGGATGGCCAGTAGAGCAACCGCCCCGCACTTGAAAAAATTTTTTGTGCTTCTAATAGTTTGCCCGATAGAGCGTGAAAACGATTTGCTCTCCTATTTAAAGATGGCGACCGACCCTCAAGGGTTATGACCAAAGAAACTTGTGGGTTTGGTGTCACGCTAATTTCAAATAAACAATCCTAAATATGATTTAGTGACTATGAATTGGATGTACTGTGTATTGGATGTATGTTGATGTAAAGATTGTTGGTGCTTATTTGAAACTTCAACGTAACGAAACGAAGTTAATCACAAGCTTGTAACAATAATCGAATAAAGCTAGCGTGGCTACCTTCGTTTCGTTGCGTTGCTGTTCAATTTACAAAGGAGCACCAGTGAATGTTTATACTTTGTTTCTTTATGGAAGGACCGGTTCTTAGTTTATAGTAAGTAAGTTTTCCTGGGAAGTCGGCACAGGCGGAGGCCGCAAGGCCTGAGCGCGTTAGCGCTGGGGGGTTTATTTGTGTATATTTGTATATATGTGTATATATGTGGGGTGTCGCCGGCTTCGTGAGTTTATTGAAAAATAAACTTTCCGAAGCCGGCCCAGGCAGAGGCCGCAAGGCCTAGGCGCGTAAGCGCCACGGGGGGGTTTATATTTATCTATATATGTGTATTAGTATGTATGTTATGTATTTATGGCGGCACTATGTTGCCGCCCAAGGCGGAGGCCGAAAGGCCTGGCGCGTTCGCGCGCGGTGGTATATATATTGGTATATAAGTATTTGTATGTAATTATAAGTATCTATGGCGGCACTATGTTGCCGCCCCATGAGGGCCCCTCGGGGCAAGCGCCGGGGCGTCGCGGTTGAATGCGCTAGCGATCCCGCGACGTCCCACTATGGCGCTAGACGGGACCTTGGGGTTTTAGTTTGGGTATGGGGGCCAGGTCTTATAAAGACCATTGCACATGGCCTCGAGTCCCACACTCCCCACGCCACTTTTTACCATCTGTCCCGGCGCGGGGTGCGTAAATGCATTTCCCCAAGTAAAAAAAAAAAAAAAAAGGTAAAATTTCCAAAGATTGTTTGAGCTTATTTGAAACTTCAACATAGCGAAACGAAGTTAATCACAAGCTTGTAACAATAATCGAATAAAGCTAGCGTGTGGCTAACTTCGTTTCGTTGCGTTGCTGTTCAATTTACAAAGGAGCACCAGTGAATGTTAATACATTGTTTCTGTATGGAAGGATCTACTAAAATGGTAAAAGACGATTTTTGGCGGGAGTAACCATTATTAGTATTATTAGTAGCGAAATTATTCATTTATATTGACTATATTATTATTAGCTATATTATTAGTATAAATCGTTTTCTACAGTCATGGGAAAGGATAAATAACTTTTTAAAGCAATGAGCACAAAGAAACAAACCGGGAACATCACTTGTAACAGTATATTAACCATAGTTTACATTTGTATTCCCACAGTGTTATCATCGCGTCGTAAACAATTTAGATTTTCACTTTATAAGGTTCAGCTTTCGCTTTTTGTTACTTATTAATAATAATAATGATAACTTTGTTTTTATTGAATTCTACATGATTTAAATTTATATCAAAATATTATCAAATATTATTCTCAGTATATACAAGCAATAAATAATTTTATTAAAAATTCGCATTCTGCAACCATATTAGCCACTTTCCCGTGTAGACTCCATTTCCACTTATCATCAGGTGGAGTAGAGTCATTAGATCTGGGCAAATGACTCAACTCTACCTGGGGGTTAGTAAAAATAGTAAAAAAGACCTTAAAAGAAAAGCGTTTGTACATTATTAAAATTGCTTTTATTTACAACTACTAGTGTATATTAATTATTAAATTAAGTTGTTAATACAAATAGCTCCAATATAAACACGAAATTTCAAATTATTCTCATCTGTAAAATCACAATAATATTTTTTATTAATTACAGTTCGAAAAATTATACACTTACCAGACTCTGCTAAAAATAAAACAATTATTGTCAATTTAATAAAATGTATCAATTTTAATTCCATTTTTATATCACTAATTTACACTTATTTTTACACTAATATCAACTCTAATGTACGCTATAAATATTTCATTATACTTTTAGTGCCACAATAACATAAAACGACTTGTATCATTTTATTTCGAATGATGGTATAAACTGCTGTAAAATATAAACCACTATGCACTGCTGTACTTGGTATTATGGTGACTTTGCGTCGCTTGCCGTGGTTCGAGAAAGGAGTGGACTTTTCACATTCACTTTAATAAGACTATGTTTTCACACGGTTTTATTATCGTTGAAGTAGTATATGACTAAAACCTTGTCTAGTAAGTATGTATATGACTAAACATAGTATCTTTTTTGTTAATATATTTTTATAAATTCGTATATTATAATGAATTTATGGAGATGAACGTTTAATTTAAATAAATAGCTTTTCAAAACTGCCTACTACGGTATTATTATATACATATTAATTTAATTAAACAACTATTATGCAATCATATTTTAAAAAAATGATCAATGGATATAAATATACGTGTTTTAGTTCATTATTTCCTTTATAACAGTAAGTACAGTTACAAACATTTAGAATTCTCATATCTACTCATAACCACATTTCCCATATTACGCTCTACTTACGAGCTACCACTTATAAAAAGGTTGAAATTAAGGCGCAATCATTTCGTGATGATAATGAGGTAGCTAGACTTTACTATAGTATGAATGCATGAGAAGCAATAAATGAAATCAATGTACCTATGGTTTTTAAAATCGTTTAAAGTTGTTTTTACTCGAGGCTGCAAAAGTATTAGTGTAATATTTCAGAAGTGAATGTGAGCGTGTATTTCTTGGTATTTGCTTTAGTCTATATAAATGTCTTAATCGCGGGTGTATTAAGCAATTACCTATTGTAAAATGTATAATTATTTTTATCATGTATCAAAGAAGAAACGTAAACAAAATATTCAAATTAAACCGTCAATGTGAAACATTGCCACGAATGGTTAAACTAAATCACGTTCACTGTTATTTGACAATGGGGTCAAAATGTTGATTAAAATTCGTTACAGCTAAGAATTTTAGATTTTGTAAACTGTGCCGATGCTAGATTACGTACAATGTAGGTAACCAATGGTAATTGTGTTTAATGTCCACCAATCCCACAGTTAGTTGTAAAATTATATACAAATGGATGTGCACGTATTTTATCTATGTACGTAATCGAAAACATTCACGCAGACAAATTCTTGGACAAATCTAGCATTCTATATTAAATAATTTAATTAATGCTATAGCAAAACAAGTATCGACATAACTGTACTTCGTCATTAAATAATTGTGAACGTTGTGGCGCAGCGGTAGTGAGCCAAAACAAAACGCTTTAAGCGCCACAGCCATCGCGAGTTTGATTCCCGCTCGCAAATGCTTGTATTGACCTTCAGGTATATGTGCCGGTTTGGGTGTTTTTGTCCTTGCCCTTGTATGTTCCGGACCACCGACACAGGTCGACATATCACTATACTTAACAGCGTTACGCCTATCACAGATGCCCTACCAGCATCAAACTTAGAATGTGCAAGAACAAAAGTGTGGTAGGTTTGTTTACTCAATTATATAACCTCTTAAAATCAAATTCGCTTACAATCCATCTAATGTTTTATTTATTAGTACCACAATACAATTCTATATCAACGCCATCTTGCGGAAGTTAACTAAAACATAAAAGTAAACTATGAGATGACTGAGTATATTATATACTTGACGTATTTAACATGTTTTCTTTCAATAAACCCATGTCAGTTTATTAATATTGTAAATAACATGTAATACATATAAATGGTTATTGCGAAAAACCTCTATGTAGTTATTATCTCAAAGCGATAGTGTGATCAGTGCGATAAAGAACGGGAATAACGAATAATTTTAGGTTATATAATTTTTTCTTGTAAGTACTTTATACATAAACATATTAATTAAGATATAATAAATAATCAGTCAACAATTTATCGCATCTTAAATTAATAATTTAATATAAAATATCGTAAATGTTTAAATTCTATTGACATTGAACTTGATCTTGTTATCGCAACTCGTACAACATACACTGCTGACAGCTGACAACCCGTAGTTCTTAAGTTTCGTAACTTTATACCTACACCTGACCAGTGACCACGCTATGTTTTAAAAAGAAACTATTTTAGGAGTGTTGCAAGGTGTATTAATATAAATTTTCCAAAAATAAACTTATTCAGTTTTGATTTTATCAATGATGCACTTTTATTAATAATATGGTTTTTTTGAAGAATATCTTGGTAAGTATTCATGCAATATTAATGTAAGTATTTAAATTTTATAAGTGTTAGCAATTTTTTTTTTTCGTTTTTAAAACTTTCTGAAGCTCCGGTTTTTTCATGACGCAGTGAAGCTTGACTTTTTAGATGCAACGGTACCATTGGGACTAAATGGGACCAAGCAATAATAAATTAAAAAAAATTAAACAATAGAGATGGTTGCCAAATTATATTTGTAACTACTCCTGTAGATGTTATTCTCGGTGACAAAAGAATGGAATAAGTTATCCAGGCTTTAAAATATTTGAGAAAATTAGCGTGCACACACAGCATGATATCTATGAAGACGTTAAAGCCGCGGGTGTTCCTTAGCCTGGTTCAGTAAATGTTTCCAGTCCGATTTATTCTTGGCTTCCCTTCTAGATCTTATCAATTGACTTAACCATCTGGGCTTGAGCCTGTCTCTAGTTCTACGGCCCTCTGTCTGGCCTTCCAGAAGGCGTTTGAATACTCTGACCTCGTCTATTCGTCTCACGTGCCTTGCCCATCGCAGCCCGCAAGCTTATATCTCACCACTTGGTCCATAACATATAGATAAATATCACATGCTCCTGATCCTAAACGTAATGGTTATTTGTGTTAACAAATGAATCATTACAGTATCACGTTTTGAAGTAGAAGTAAAAATCAACTTTATACCATCGGAATAAACTAGATATTAAAGTGCAATTTAGTTTACAATCTTATTGACTTTTGACTTCAGCGCTAAAACGACCTTCCTAATGTGGACAAATATACTCAATTTATGGGACAGTTCACTCGAGAAATCTAAAACTATGTTCATAAAAAAAATAGTTATTTCGTAAACTTGGTGGATTTTAATACGGCCTTATGTTTTTCTACGTAAAATATATTTTAAAAATTAAATTAAATTAGTTAATTTTAAATATAGATTTTAGTAAAGTAAGCCAATAAATATTGTAATTACTACGACAATCTTTGTAAATATCCTAGGATATTTAGGTTTTTTTTTAACTATAAAGCAGATAGTGATTCAGCCTTACACAACGAATGTTGGGACGATCTTGATCGAAAATATTTAATTTTAATACCACGAAAGTGTCTAATCAGCGTATGACATTCCATATAAAAAAAACTTATCATGTACAGCATGTGTTAAGAGTAACGACAGGAGGATAATCGTGCTTCTTCTTCGTCTTCTTTTTAGCATTATCCCGGTATTATGCAGAGAGTCTGCTTATTACTCTCATCTAGTTTTGACAGGTTCACAGGAAGGAACAGGAAGTACTGTTATAAAATCATATCACGTATCGGGTTGCAATATATAGATATTTTTGAAAACTATTTGCAAATTACTATTTAGAAGCTATAAAACTATATGGTTGTTTACAAAATTTTCTATACTACCCACGATATTTGTACTTACATTCTATCTTCTTCGTCCAGGTATTTTATTTACCCAGGGTCTGCTTATTATTATGAACCGGATTTGACAGGTTACTAGTTTTTATACAGAGCGATTGCCATCTGACCTCCACAGCCCTAAAGGCGAACCAGTCACTAATTGGATTAGAGCGATGTTATGATAACAAACGGGAAACAGATATTTATAGATATATAAGCATCTGTTCCGGACGGGAATCGAACCCACCGTCGACAGCACGCCGCAACGGCCATCAGCAGCATCGCTGTGCATTGCGAGATAAGGAATAGGTAAAAAGAGATAAAGGTAGGAGATAAAGAGAAATATAGAGGATGGTTTGGTCTTCCAGTGATCTACGATATTTTGGGGAAATCATTTCTTGTACTTTGTTTTTAGTTCTCTCACTAAAGCTACTGAAGGTACTATATATTTCCTTATCAAAAAGCAAATTATTCGTGTTCTATATATGAAGAACAAAATTGTTATAGCATTTAGTAATGGAGCCTAACCCAAATCCCGCAGGTGAGTTAATTAGCTTAATACTTATTAAAATATGTCTAAAGCTATGTGTTGTGTTTTGTTTGTTCTAAGTCGATGTTTCATTGTATATACTCATTTTTATGTTTATAGGTGTTCGTGTATATACATTCATAGGTAAATAACAAATTTATTTACCATTTAACTAACTAAAACTACAGGTACCAGTAAGACATCTAATACTTGATCCGATGTAGTAACAAATATAGTTATAGTTTATGACTAGCAATAAACAAACTTAAAATAAACTTTTAAATCCAGCAATTTTTTTAGAAAGCAATTTAATTATCTAACCATTTAGTCATTTAGCTCTGAGGTGGCCTATTACATTTATAAAAATCTCGGCTTTTGTGTAGATACATGTGAAAGTATCTTATATATAAAATTTATATACCTAATGTAATATATACATAAAATCACATAAACCCTATGTGTCCTCATATTTTAAAGCCCTTTTACTTTTTTGTCGAAATAGCAACGTCGATTTATGATTAAATTAGAATATTTTTTCTTCTTTTTTATCTTACTAGTTAAGGCAGAGATCAAGACCACATAGATCCAGATAATTATTAGATGATTATAATTATATAGGTAATTACGTATATAATTGTTCATACTTGTAAGAAGGCTTTTAATTTTGTCATAATTGGATGCCTTGTCTATAAATTAAATTTCGTATAAGCTTTTTTAATTTCTTCATAAAACCACGTAATCTTAATTTTGTCTAATCTGCAAACTTATTTCACAGATAAAAATAATGATGACAGATACATTCCAAATTCGTAAGTATTTTTTATTTTTATTTTATTTATTGGTAAGCTATACCTCGCAAATATAAACCTAGTTTAATTTTTATTTGCGAGGTGTGTGCCAGGGAAATTTCTAAAACCAAAGACAATGCTATCTGCATGTATATTTAGAAAAAGTCATCTAAACCGATTTTTTTAATAAGTAATATTTTTTTTATATTTTATACATAGAACGTTATATATTATTTTTAGATTGTGGTACAAATTTTGTTTACGATGTCATCAACCCGACACAACGCCATCATGGCAGCCAACTTGGTGGGAAAAATTCTTTCCTTTCCCACTTTTTCCTACATTCAGACAGTCAGCGCAACAGTTATGCATCATATTTTTCTGTGAGTATTTTAAATTAAAGTTTACAAATCATTTAATATAATTAGTTATACTAGTTATTAATACTATTAGTAAGAAATTCTGGTCAAACTGAATAAATATAAACTTAAAAAAGTAAAATAATATGCTAATAAAAAAGTTTAGGGCATAGATAGCTTATAAAATGTTGTATTGTTGCGTTGCTCAGTTTCTATTGTTCCATAAATTATAATCGTGAATAAAATACAAAAATAAGGGTCTCCGTCCATGTCGGACAGTCGGCGATTGATTTTTTTCTGGCAATGAAACACAAGTTTTTTTTTTTTTTATTATTATATTGAAACGCAACACATCCTAAAAAAGTGTTGAACCGGTCACAAAATCTGCGATAAAATTCGGCGAAATGATTAGCCTTTTATGGGAATTGCAAAAAGTCTGACTTTTTGGATTTGTAGGCAGAGCGCCGTAAAAGTCAATTTTTTTTATAATTTTAGTATGCAATTTTATTGGATACTTACTGAGTTATATATGTATATAATTAATGACAAAATTGTGTACCTTGTCACCTCTCCTCATCCTGTTTTCAAGAATATTTTCTCTTAAAAATTTGAAAAAATTGAGTTCAAATTTATCACACGTCTTTATTTTTAATATCCTCATAAAAATAGCCTTAAAAACCGAGTGCCGAGGACGCGAATCCTATTCCGCTTGACCTTACCCGGTCTTTAGTTTCCGAAGTGGCGCTATGAATCTCTCGACTAACAAAACTGATATTACCATAAAATGGTGTAATTAATTTTCAGTTTTCCTCATCTGGGGCATTTTATACAGTAAATTAGGCGAAGAAGTTAGTTTAAATGGAGAACTGCTTGGTATGACAATTCTAGTCATCGCTGCGTACTTAATCGGATGGATTTGGTTGAAAGTCACAACACTTCCTGCACTTATAGGCATGTTACTTACTGGTATATTGTTTCAAAACCTACATTTCGTTAATATGACTGACCAGTATCGACAGCTAAATCAAGATTTGAGGTAAATTGATTCTATAGAAATTTGATAATGATGAAAGAAATTCCGAACTGAAATTTTAAGGATCATTTCTGCTCACAGGAAAGTTGCACTTGTAATCATCCTAATGAGAGCAGGTCTGGGTCTTAATGCTGGTGTACTTAGAAAACACTATATCGCCGTCTTGAAAATCGGTCTACTACCCTGGCTAGTTGAATGCCTTGCTATTGCTATAACCACACACTTTTTATTAGATTTACCATGGATTTGGGGTTAGTAATAGCAATTATAATTCATACATGTCTGTAGCATAATTACATTACTTTTGAATATTACTTTTTGGAATATTTTGTCTTTCAGGATTTCTGTTAGGTTCTATGATAGCTTCGGTTTCACCAGCTGTTGTAGTGCCATGTCTTTTTAGACTAAAAGATGCCGGTTACGGTGTTTCCAAAGGTATACCTACATTACTGTTAGCTGCGGCTGCCATAGACGATTCCGTCAGTGTTGCGGTTTTTGCTATCATACTTAACACGATGTTTTCAACTGGATCAATGACTTATAACATCATTAAGGTTGTAATTCTATGTTAAAATGTGATGCATTTTGGAAACCTTTTTAAACAATCACCCGTTTTTATTTTTTTGGTTTACTTTCAGGGTCCATTGTCGATTATTGCTGGCGTTATTGTTGGATCGCTTTGGGGAGGTCTAATATCTGTTGTTCCGGAAAAAGGAGATAGATATGTAGTGCCTTTAAGATTTTTAGCTTTATTTTTGTTTGGTTTATTCGCACTATTTATATCAAATATAATTGGATGGAGTGGTGCTGGTAAATTTTGATTACAATTACGTGATGTGGTCCAATCTGAGTGATATGATACATGTTGTGTCTCTAGGTCCCTTAGCGATAGTATCATCGGGATTTATTGCTGCATACTACTGGGAAAAGCAAGGATGGCCTGTAAACAAAAACCCTGTTAGTGAAATCTTCAGAATTTTGTGGATATTCTTTGAGCCAATCCTGTTTGCCTTTACAGGTGCGCAGATCACGGTATGTGAACCTTTTCTATAATTATTATTATAAAACACATTAGTTTTTTTTTCCATGTATTACATACTTTATACGCATTTTGTTCTGCATTTTTAATTTTAATAAAAATTATATGCTTAATAGACCTTGATCATGACTTAGGCCAAATTATCAATATTTTTAATATTTTATTATTCTTTTAGATAAGTGCCTTAGATCCAGATGTTATATCAATGGGCGCCATATGCCTTGTATCATGTCTATTATTACGTGTAATAGCCACATTTTTAGTAAGCTTCAGCTGTGGCTTGAATAGCAAAGAGAAACTCTTTATTGGTTTTACTTGGTTAGCTAAAGCTACAGTTCAGGTTCGTATTATTTCTGTCATATACTCTCCAAATGATTCTTTTAATTCAATGTTCACTCATTTACAGAAGTCCTATTTTTTTGCAAATTTACGCACAAAAATTTAATAGTAGATATGCACCAGGACCATTAGCTCTCATTATAGTTGTTATTGTTGATATGGATTACAACATATTAATAATGTATTTATTATTCATAATTGGATTTGCATTATGTTATATTAATATTTCCTTGCAAAACATTTAATCGTACTATTTATAAGCGTTCCAAATTTTCCTTCCACTGGCTTCTCCTTGATTAAAATAGCAATTATTTAATTTAAAATAACCATAAAGTCCGCTGCAACATGTTTACGTAGCAACTTCCGGCGTACAACAAAAACGGCGTAGTGAATTCATACATTTACAATTAGAAAATACGTAGTCATTTACTTACTTTTCTTATTTAATAGGCAGCACTAGGTCCCGCAGCGTTAGATTTAATAAATAACGGTCAAAGTGCTGGCAGCTTAGTCATAGACGAAGAAAGGTACGCAAAGACCATTCTTGCTGTCAGTGTCTTAAGCGTAGTCCTATCAGCTCCACTGGGCGCTATTCTTATAGCCTTAACAGGACCCAGGCTACTTCAACGTGACTGTGAGTATGCGATATTTATTGACTGTAATATGATAATAAATAAATTAATCAAAATCACGGACTTCAAACAGACTTAAAAGTAAAGTAATAAAACGTCAAACCAACCTAGAGATATTGGTTCATAAAGCTCCTTTGCCTAACAATTAAACTAACTACAGTGTCCTTCAAACTGAAACTCAGTATACTGCTTTATGGTATAACTGACACCCCGGTGGTACCTACATAGACTGACCCATTGCTGTAAAAGGCCCACTAAGTAACAGTAAAAATATTTGGACTGCTGCTATAAAAAAAATATTTTTAAGATTTTTGGAAGTCCATCTTACAAGTAATTGCTTAACAAATACAATTGTTATTTAATCATTCGTTTTTGTTTATTGAAATCTTTTATCTTACTTTCTGCCGTTACAAGCAGCGGTGGATTTACAAATTTTCAATGTATAAGCTGTCAGGTTTTTGCCGCTCTTGCCTCTGGTTAATAGTGGGAAAAGGGAAATTCATCGGCAAATTGTTGCAGATTTATACCTGTAAAACATCAGAAAACCGTCATACTCATATCTTTTTGATTTCTATGTGATGGTAGTAAAAAAAGAAATAAACCCGTCCCCTAATTTGCCGCCTCAAAAATCTGCCGCCCTACTCAGCCTGCTGGTAAATCCGCCACTGGTTTCAAGCTATTTTTTTTATTATAATTATAATAATATTATAATGCTATATTTGGTTGCAGCTGAAACAATTACTGTCCACAATGATAATGAGAATGCAGAAAATAATACGTCATTTTGAAAGCAATATTGAAGAATTTTTAATATGAAACACTTAAGTAGTAGTTACACAAACTTGAAACAGTGAAATGTTTTTTATCTTAATAATGTACTTAACATATTAAATTTGTTTAATAACATTAAAAATTTGTTTGTTAATATAGGTATACGTAAACAATTTACCAGTGATATAATTGATATAATCTTATACTGATACAAATTTTGTGCTAACTTATCAACGATCAACAGAATTATTTACTAATATCGTAGTACCGATCATAGAGTACTTGGTACAACGGGTCGGTGTAGTACAACGGTTTGGTATAGTAAAGATGAAGTGAACACTTTATTTGAAAACCCACTATTTTCTTGATTTTTTTTTAACCACAGGTAGAAAAAAACATCTAGTAATTAGAATTATATTATGATTGTTTAAATTCTGCTATTGATTTCAATTTACTAAGAATTATAAATATTATTCCGCAATAATCTTAAGACGACGTTATGACGCAGCGGTAGCTAACCTGCCTTAACCACCACAGGTCGTGGGTTTGATTCTCACTCAGAGCAGATGTTGGTATCGACCATACAGGTATGTGTTCCGGTCTGGGTATATTTTGTCCTTGCCCTTACGCATGTTTCCGGACTTGCGGACTTCCGGATAGCGATATCCTGTGTCCTTGACACAATATCTTAATGACGGCCGTTGAGTGCTAGTTTATTTCTAGATAGTGAATGGTGCGACTCCATATGTTTTACTTACACTGTGGTCTATAAGAGTGATAATATAATCTTAACAGTGTGCTAATCATAGAATTACTATAAGAACAAGAACAATCACTTGTAATGTAATGTTAAATAAACTCATACTTTATAGCTAAATATTTAAGTTCGTTTTTCAATACTTCATACGAAAATTTGTTCGAGAATGAGACACACAAAAAAGTAGCTGGGGTTCTTTCCCACAGGTTGCCCTTACACAAAAAAAAATTAATAAGGTGGTAGTTACACAATTTCCGAATATTTTTATAAATTTTGTAGCTTAACTTTTGTCTTTAAAATTAATAACAATTGTTACTAAATTATTAGTTTTGATTATAATATAATAAGCCTTTAAATAAACCATTTTCGGTTAAATGACTTTAAATAAAGGAAATATTAATACGATTCTGACAACACAGTCCAAAATTTACTAACAAAATGGCGTTATTTTGGTTACTATAGTAACTTCAAATTTTCAAATCAAAGATTGGGCTCTTCAAAGCCTTTTTAATTGATTTTTCTTAGGAAAATGGTGAACAAATGCGTTATACCTGGTTGTAAGAATGAATCTTATCCAGGTTGTGGTAAATCTTTCCACCTGAAAGTAATTTTGTTTTATAAGAACTAGGGTGACTCTGCTATGTTAAGTTCAAACACGATTCTTGAATTTTTTATCAATTGTAATTAATTTAAAATTTAAAAATAAAGTTACGTTATCTTTATTTTAGTAATAAAATGTTATTTTCAGTTTTCCTCGTGACGAGGAAAGAAAAAAGAATGGATAGAAATAAATATAATTTTATTATATTTTCCGACTAACATGCCACTACTATAATACCACTGGCTAATTCTAATAAAAATAATAATATTCCAATAAAATAAAATATTGGTTCTAATTTAAGTATATTAATTGTATTTTTTTTTAATGTAAGAGGGGGCAAACGGGCAGGAGGCTCACCTGATGTTAAGTGATCACCGCCGCCCATGAACATCTGCAACACCAGAAGGCATGCAGGCGCGATGTATGCAGAATCAAGATGATTCTTAGTTTATATTTTGTCCTCAATTATTAAAAATTATGGTATTTCGATTAGATAAGGACAAAGCTACCATTTGGAACCTTTCTTTTGGCACAGAAATGTTGCTTCAGTGAGCTTTCTTGTTCTTATATTAATTCTATGGTGCTACCAGTGTGACCAGATTCAGTATTTTAATACTTTTTCGGTATATTTTATTTTTGACTATTTTGAACATCAGTATTTTTATAGGTATATTGGTGGAAGTTGGTATATTTTGTACAAAAAGTGATGGCAGTAACGTAGCGATTTCCACGGATTAAGCTATATAAACAATATTATTTTAGCGGTGGTTTTTTTAATGTGAGAGGGGCAAACGGGCAGGAGGCTCACCTGATGTTAAGCGATCACCGCCGCCCATGAACATCTGCAACACCAGAAGGCATTCAGGCGCGTTGCCGACCTTTAAGGAAAGAATACGCTCTTCTCTTGAAGGGTCCGAAGTCGTATCGGTTCGGAAAGACCGCCGGCGGAAGTTGATTCCACAGAGTGGTTGTGCGAGGAAGAAAATGTCTTCTAAATCGCGCTGTTGTGGATTTTCAATAAATGGTGGTGGCGTCATATCAATGTGGACATGGATTTGCTCCCATAAATCCATTTTAGTTAATGTAATCAGTTACAATAAGCAGATAAAATGTTCTGCATTTGGCTTAAGCATTGAATTGAGGTAGTATTATTTTTAATCCATGTATTGAAATGTTTAAATACAATTCTAGCATTATTGTTAATTCATAAATCATGTTAAAAAAAATTGTTTGTGAGGTCTCTCCGCGCGGAAGAAGTAAAACTTCGTAATATTGAAATGAAAATAAAAAGGGGTAGAAATTGTTTTTTTTGTGAAATCATATTGTGTCTTTAAGACGAACTTTATTAACATATGTATGGGAGGATGCGTAGATGTTGTAGAATAATAGAATAATAGTCTTTCAATTATTTAATACGCCGAAAAATACTACAACATTACACTTATGTACTTTGAGAGATGTCGTTGTCGCTTGCTATGCGTGCGGTATGAAGTCAGTGAGTCGTTCGGTCCCCCTTCCTCGTCCCGCCGATACCCCGCTGTCGTCGTAGTGCATTGGGCGCGAACATCTTCCCCCCCTTCGAAGATCTTCGGATTTCGAAGTGATGCATTGCCTGACTGAAGTACTGGTAAGGGACATAGATTGTCAACGCCTCTGCGAATTATTCCCTTAGAGGTCAAGAGGTCGGCCACACGTGCTACACCGTCTGGACCAGGATGCAGTTTTGTGATGCGACCCATACGCCATTTGAGTGGAGGTAAGTTTGCTTCTTTCAGCACCACCATATCTCCTGGAAGCAGTTCGCCTTGATTGATTCGCCACTTGGATCGTTCTTGAAGCTCGCAAAGATGTTCATTTCGCCATCTTTCCCAGAAATGTTGCTTTAATTTTTCTATTTGTTGGAATCTATTGAGTCGATTCATGTTGACATCATAGAATAATGGCGATGGTAGAGAAGTGAGTGGTTTACCGATCAGGAAGTGCCCTGGAGTAAATAGGTCTGATGGATCGGAAGATAGAGGAGTAAGGGGCCTGGAATTCAAAATTGCTTCAATTTGAACAAAAAGAGTTAAGAGTTCTTCGTAGGTAAGATGATTATGACCTAGCATTCTAGTCAAATGATATTTTGCAGACTTAACGCCTGCCTCCCGAAGCCCACCGTAGTGGGGAGAATGAGCCGGCGAGAATTTTAATTGTATACTTGAAAGCGGCCTAGGATGAGATTGATTCATTGTTTATTTCTAAAAACTGAAGGAGATCGTTGCTTGCTTGCGCCTACGAAAATTCAATCATTACCACAATATATGTCACTACGTTTTTCCAAGGGAAAACTCTCGCAGACGATATTTGAAACGCTTTAAGCAAAGAAAAAATACGTCGGTACTGAGATAAGAAGCGATTTCTAAATGGACGGCTCTAGTTGTAAAACAAACAAATGAACATAAATAAACTTTTTATTATTTTGCAGCCACGACCGACCCGGTCTCGAATAGGAAACGGTCCTGCAAAATCAACGCCAGAAACTTGAAAAGGTAAGTTAGGAGTCACTCTTGATGAAGGTAAGTTGTCCATATAGTATTTAAGATTTTAGTATTAATTATTTTACATAGCTTGCAATAAGTAAGTGTTCTCCTAGCTAGCCGTCTGCCTACAATAGGCCCGTAGTTGTAGCAAAGATTTGTTAGTAAGAGTTGTAAACCATAATGCATAAGCCTATTGTGTTCTTGAATGAATAATAGTTTTGTAAAGCTGTGTTTAGAATCTAATAATATATAATGTCCTTTAATTATAAGTTACAGGTGAGTTTTAATACGACGCAAAGAATATCATACACAAAATGAACTATCGTCAATGAACAAGAACGAGAAGGTAAGTATTTTTTTTATATTTTATAAGTAGTTTGAATTCATAAATAAACTGTAGAAAATTGTAATTGCGTAGACAGAAAATTTAGAATATATTTTGAAGTTGACAAATGTTATTTATTGTGATAGTATATTTTGTAGTATGTATTTATTTGTTTATATTATTTTTAATGTAGAAGTCGTATATTAGTATTAGGTATTAAGTTAGGACTAGAATAAGCCTTTCTTTAAGAAGAATTATTTTATATTTTTATAATATTAGGCCATTAATTTATATTTTTTAATAAAAATTGAGGTCTTTGCCACCACTGCGTGGCATTATGGATATGTTTTGGGTCTGGAGCCGGTGACATTGAACCCCATGGGTGTTTTATGAAATTTAAAGATTGATATTGAATTTGTTTAGAGAAGTTACTAAATACAGAAGTTACATTATTACAATATTGTTTCATTAAAGAACCTGCCACTATCCACCCTAATTGAGTTTCTTGTAAAATCGGTTTATTTGATCCTAGTTTTAATCTAGAAGGACACAATAAGTCCCAAAAAACATCAACTCCTAGAAGGATATCAATTTCTGATGGAGAATAAAAGTTTGGATCTGCAAGTTTAAAATGACTAGGAATACTCAGACTTTCTGCATTAATGTTTACTTGTGGCAGTCTGTCTGTAATTATTGGAACAATATAACATTTGACAGGCATTTTAAATGAATTTAACGTAGATTTTATGACAATATTGCAATGATTTGTAATATTAATAACGGTATTGTTTAAACCAGAAACGCATAAATTATTATTTTTTATCTTAGACATACCTATCTTAGCTAACGCTGATTCGGTTATAAAAGAAGACTGGCTTCCACTGTCCAGTAATGCTCGTAATATAAATGGCTTACCATTATGTGTGACTTTAACTAAAGCCGTTGATAGTAAAACTTGATTAGAGAAGACAGCAGACATATTAACAGAAGACGATGAATCCACCTTAGATGCTTTGTTGAGTTTACAGGAAGAAGAAGAAGAAGACGACGACGAAGGTAAGCTATTTCCTGAAACTATAGTTTTGTTTACAGATGCCGTGGTTTCATCGCATTTTTGTTTTGAGATGTGTGGTTGTGTTTGAGTATAATGTAGAGAAGATTGTTTATGTAATATAGTGTTGTGTTTATTTTTACAGATGCGGCAGCCACCGAGCCTACCCTGGTTAGACCGATGACCACTTCGTAAGCAATTGTTACATAACTGCCATTGAAAGACTTTCGCAATTCGGTCTTCAACGGGTAATGCTTTGAATTTAGTACATTCGTACAGTCTATGATTCTGTTTGCAAGCGAGACAACTAGCATAGGAGGAGGGAGTAGAAGATAAAGAAGATATAAAGGATTTTGCTTTTATTAAACTATGACGTTTTTCAGGTTTAGTAGAAATACCGGCTTGAACTGTTTCTAAAACAGTTGCCCGCTGACGAAGAAAATTAAAGAAGTCTGTTAATTTTACTGTTTCCAGAGTGCTCCTAAATTCCTCCCAATTTCTAGCTGTTGTAGAATCGAGTTTTGCAGAAGCCATAAAAATAATGAGAGAATCCCAATGCTCTGTTGGTTCTCCTAGTGAATTTAATGCGTTAAGATTCTTAGAAATCGTATCTATTAAATTTCTTATACATTTTTGAGATTCATTAAGAATTGGTTCAATAGAAAATAAACTTTTAATATGTTCGTTTATCAAAAGACGCTTGTTATCAAATCTATCGCACAGAAGTGACCATGCGATTGTATAATTTGAAGAAGAGACTGTAACTGAATTGATAACTGCCTTAGCAGAACCCTCTAAATACGAAATCAAATAATGAAATTTACTAATATCATCAATGTTTTCATTTTTGTGAATGAATGATAAATACATGTCCCGAAATTCCAGCCATTTATTAGAGTCACCGTTAAAAGGGGGAATTTTAAGAGGTGGTAATTTTAAATAATTTCGCTTAGTCGAATCACAATCAATACATGAGGTATCACTTTTAGCAGGATTTTCAAAATTTTGCACTATTTCCTGTGCTCGCGCGATTAAACTATAAAAACGGTTCTCGATTTCCTCCCTTTCTAACATTTG
Organism: Hestina assimilis; assembly: GCA_023373885.1. Classification (NCBI taxonomy): domain Eukaryota; kingdom Metazoa; phylum Arthropoda; class Insecta; order Lepidoptera; family Nymphalidae; genus Hestina; species Hestina assimilis. The sequence goes on along the minus strand of CM041747.1, from coordinate 5,962,860 downwards.
ATAAGCTTCATCTTTATCCAACGTTTCAATTTTTAATTGTATTTCGTCAAAACTATATGACAACTCTTGTAATTTATTTAATCGTAAATTTAATTCATTATATTGCGTTTTATTTAATTTCTCATCAGAAAGTGGCGTTAAATACTTTTCAAAAAGAGTAATGCGAGTTTTAACACGCCCTCTTTGTGCCGTAAGTTCCTTTAAATCAGTCATTACGTAAGCGCAAACAAGTACAAATAATAAGAAATATAAAACTCAATTGCAACAAATATGAAAATCATTAAATATTATTATGCTGTTAATTTCTGTAAAAGTATAACAATGAATCAAACCTCAAGATCCCGTACCAACCGTTAACAAAAGAACAGCTGATACGAGGTCAACAGCCGACGATCCGCACCGCGATGTCGCAGCGGCGAAAGATGAACGAAGCGCGTGTAGTTCTCGCCGGTTCACTCCCGGAGAATTCTGGAATAGTCGGCAGATACGACTAAATAACTGATAAAAATACTAGTTTTATTCTTAAGGGAATTACGTATTTATTTTTAGATTGAATGTACGAAGTACGTTAAATTAATTTGAATATACTAAGAAAATGAGGAATTTTATAGAAATAAAGGTAAACTAAACTTTTACAATAAATGAAATATTATTAACGAGGTAAAATATTATCGTTTAAATTATTAAATGGATATTTTAGAACAAAGAAGAAAAAAATAAAAAGTTGAGGGTACTTGTGAACAGACGACGTATAAATGAATTATATGGATTAAATTATAACAAAAGAAGCAAAATTGATATGAAGGAATAATAAATGGATCGGAATAGGCTTACTTCCCTCGGTTTCCTGGATTGTTTCACCTCGCCTTCGGGATATTCTGCCTTCTTGCCTTTAATCACGTTGCGTCTGATCACGTCGATCACGTCTAACACGTCGATCAGGTCGATAACGTCGAGGTCACCATAATGTATGGATAATGCGTAGATGTTGTAGAATAATAGAATAATAGTCTTTCAATTATTTAATACGCCGAAAAATACTACAACATTACACTTATGTACTTTGAGAGATGTCGTTGTCGCTTGCTATGCGTGCGGTATGAAGTCAGTGAGTCGTTCGGTCCCCCTTCCTCGTCCCGCCGATACCCCGCTGTCGTCGTAGTGCATTGGGCGCGAACAACATATAATAATAATAACTTTATTAATGCTGCTTATTAGCGCTGGTCTGTAACAGGTAAGCTTACCTGTCACCTTGTTACCTAGTGAGAGAATATTATTATTATTATGTCGGTATATTTCGGTATTTTTTTGAGGTGCCTCGGTATTTTCGTAAAATTAAATCTGATCACACTGAGACTGACAGACTGACAGTTGACAACTTGACTGTCTTGCTAAGTTGCTAGTTCCATGACAGTAACAACAGTCAACAAGTAATTTTACAAAACATAAATAAAAGATAACACGCATATTTAAGCTAAGCCGGACGCCGGTATATAATATAAAACATATCAATTAACATGTCAGTTATAGCAATAGCAGTCGCATCGGAAAGTGGAGTACCTATATTTTCAAGGAAGCGAGGCAATAATGATAATGTAAGTTTCGTCCTATTACAACATTATCTAATATTAGCTGCACCCGGGATGCTTTGCAATACCACTTAAAGAAAATAGTTTTGATTTTTTTATACCAGGAACGTGCGCAGGTATATAGAGACCAATTTTTCGAAGTTTGAACATAATCGTGTAACAATTGTGTATAAACGCTCAGAGGACAAACATATAAACATTCATCTTTATTTATATAGGTGCTTAAGATCAATCTACATATAATTTATACATCGAGTTTATATTAGTAACTCGTAGGAGTCTATATTTTTTAAAAGTGTTGTTCTTCTTTAATTATTGTTTTTGATGATTAGATACAATTTTCAACAATAGCATCGCTACATGGAATAAATATGTTTACAAAATGCCATAACTTATCACTGATTAACACTCAAGTTGATAATGGTACAATACTTTGGAAGGAATATTGTAAAAGGTAGGAAACACTATAAAAAAATCTAAATGTGTGTTTAAGCTCAATGACTTTAAACAAATCATTAAAACAAAAATAAACACAGAAATGTTAAATTTTTCAGTGATTTCAAATTCATTACACTGAATATTTATAATAATATTTGATTATTCTGAAAATTATAAAAATCTGTCATAATATCTTAAATTTGAAAATATTTTCTCATGTTTCATTTGTTTTAGTATTACATTAATTGGTATTGCAACAGGTGGACTTGAATATGACCTAGAACTTCTCCTCTCCTGTATTCACGATGCAATGGTTTTCTTCATTGGAAAGAAAGAATTGGAAAATTTAAAAAATATTGATCAAATAAAGCGAGACTTAAGGCAGTGCTATCCAATATTGGACTATCTTCTGGAATCATTAGACCCAAATACAGTTCCTCGTTCAACAATAGTTTTAGATTCCATTCAAAGCATACTTTGTCCTCAAGCACAACAGTTACAGGTATGAAAGAACACAACTATCTAGATTTTTGACTAATTTGGAATTAACAGTGCTGCTATAGTCACAACCATTATAGACCGTAATTTTTGCATTCTGTTATAAAATATTATATGATTATTATTCTGGCTTCAATTTTAACTGGTTAATATTTTTACATATTGAATTTACCATCTGAATATAAATTGAGACTCGATATATAATAAAATGGAGCTATTAAAATGTTTCTATATTTTTCAGCAAGTATTAGATAACTATGCTCAAACTGCAACAGGTCGTTGGGCATTTCTCAGCATTAGTGGACACTTGGTAGCAACAAGTTCAGATTTTTATGAACTAGATGCAAGAGAAGCTAGGTTACTGCTGTTGCTAGCGGCTGCACAAGATGGTGCTCCACTAAGAGATACTCTCATTTATTTGCCTCTTATGAGTCCAAATGTAAGTAAAAAATTTAACCCTGCACTATAATATAATCGAATTTTTTTTTTAAACTTAATTCAAATGAACAATTTAATGAAAATGTAATGCATCACAGTCTGTAGCATTATTGCTTGTTAAAAATTTACCCCAAGTATCACTAACAGTTCATGATGAGTCTGAATAATCCACTGAAAATAACTATGTTGTTATAATATGTATAAACATTTACAATTTTTTTTTCAGGTGGCCTTTAGAGCTGTAACTTGTAAACTGTTAGCAGATGTATATGTCGTGGTGATCTGTGGGGCAACACCTCCATTATCTCAAATTGATGAAATAGTCCTTCAGTGTTGGGAAGGATATGCACAGATTATAAAGGAAGCAAAACTTCTACATCCAAGAAATTTACCAATAAGTATCTCATTTGATCCTGTTTTGTTAGGGTAGGTCAATATTAAGTCCCTATTGTTATTTTGACCAATAAGAACACGCTATTTGATTTGACCAATAAGCACCCGTCTTTGATTTAACCAATTAATTAATGTTAAGTTACTTCCAGAATTTTAGTTGTAAATATAAGTAAGAGAAGGTGCGTATTCTCCCGGCACTTGCATGGATCGAATCAAAAGAGCCGAGGGATGTCTGGTGTCCACCGAGTTGACATTTTAAGAACATTCTACATCACGACTGCTAGAGATTTAGCACCAGAATTAAAAATGGAAAGTGATGAAAAAGGTATATTATTGTGTTTATGTTAAAATTTTGGCAAAATATTTTATTTTGCATTTTGTTCTATTTAAAGAATAATTCATTACTAATTAACCATTTCAGATGTTGATGCCACCATGTGCGAAACATATTGGTGTTCGGAGTACCATAAATGTCATGCTCGAAGATCTGGACCTCTTTTATGCTGCACTCTCTATGCTCCAACAGTTCCTAATCATACAATGAGGTATATTTTATAGCTTTTATAAATAAATAAAATATGGCTTTTTAAGTTAACAAAACAATTTTTTATAATTATTGACTGTCTATTTGTCCCGGCCCATCTCAGAAACCGATTTTAATAAGGCTTTCACTGGTAGATAACTAATGTTATACGTAATAACTTGGCTATTTTGATTTTGGAAAAAATTAAAGTCTGTGCAGTAAAAAGTAAACAATAGCCCACGGCTCCATGTTAGTACGTGTAATAATCTGTCCTACTAAAATTATGATTTTATTCATAACGTGTATGTGTCTACAGGTTACTTACCAGCCAAATACTTCAGGATATATCAACAAATAAAGATATCTATTGGTAGGCGACTGTCTATTTTAAATTCAAAAATAATCCGTCCATAGTATTAATCATAATATTAATAAATCATTATTAATCAATAAAACAACTTTTATTTATTGCAGCATTATTTATTACAGGGCAATCACTAAAATACATATTCCACAATATATAATATGGTTATATTTATATAAGTCACGTTGAAAAAAGGCATTGTGATTTTATCATATAACATTTTTATAATATATGATATTTAAGAAATCAGTCTGTTCATTATGACGATGATTTTTATATTTCATGATTTTACATACAAAACTTTAATATACCTTAAAATTTAAGAATTTAAATTCATTATCTTTAAAACTAACAATCTATCTCAAAGAATATTGATGATGTTTATTTATACCTCGTCAAACAAAAGACAAAGTAGTTATTCTTAAGACGATTATTATAATAATAATTATTGCCATGATTAATTTTTACTTATAACATTACTAGTAAAAAGACGATAGTCGATACTTGCCTCATTTTAAATCTTTAAGGCGGACCATATACCTTCAATATTATTTGTTTAAAGTCAAATAAAATTGACAAAACATTCGCGTCAATATTTTCATCCGCGCATCATATCTGACGTAAAAAATATTGCCCAATAATAAGCCTAGTTGGTGCAATCAAATAAATCATTATTTTAATCTCTCAATAATAGACAAGTTCCATAATAGATGCTATCATCAATAATGCACAATATTATTGAAGGTTAATTGGTCCGCCTAACACTAAAAAAATTTATCGCTAAGCAAATAATTATGCTAAGCCAACTATACAGATTAATAATGTCAGGGTGAATTTAATTTAGCGAGGTATTTCTATTAGGTACTTTAAAATTTAAATGTCTAAAAATACTCTATGATCCAATATACCCCTAATATTTTATGTGATATTTAAATAATATCACAATTATTTACTTAATACATTTTGTGCCTTGGGTGTTATATTAATGTGATATTATATTGATCTATGCAAATAATTGATTTATTTGAATAAAAATTATAAAGAAGATTACATAGAACTTATGCCCAATTTAGTGCACTCACAACTAAAATGATTAAACGTGCACACACCAAATGATGAGGTAATTTAAAAAATATTATTCACAAACTAGCATAGACTTATAATATATGAACCAGCCCTTCCTAATACCAATTGTCAGAAACTGGTGCGGCATCAGTTGTTAAATTTTTGACAGAACACCAACCAGTCTGTGGCACTTTATTTTCATAAAAGGACGAGTCCATATATTGTAATTCCATGCTCACTACATTTTTAATTTACTTAATTCATAGTTGCAATAAAAATAAAATATTCAAAACCTACATATTAAACGATTTCAGATTTGTGTTATTTAAAGCGATGAAATATTCAATATTTTTTTATCATCTAATAAATCACAATGATTGTATAAAGTGTAATTATTTCATTATCAATAAATATAGGAAATTGTAAAATTAAATATAGATTAATGCAACAACTAGCTCACAAATCCACACAAAGCTATTAAATTTTATCCAAAAACTGGATTTACGTAATTACTGTACCGACTATAGGCGGGAATAGAAACATGTCAACACGAAACACAAGCTTCCAATATCACAAAGTAAGATAATCGCAAATTGCTTATTGCTATAAAAATTATCACCATTGGGGGTCCATACATCTTCAATATTATTCCACAATATTATTGCATCACATTATTGTGTAATTATTTCCTTGTAATTAATACATAAATCCATTTTGAAATAGTAAAATTAATGAGTCATTAGCGTCAATATTTTCATTTGCATTAGATATCTAACATTTAAGAAATATTGCGCAATAAAGGACACTCAATCATTATTGACCATCACAATTTTTCTATACTAACCACATACTCTATAATATTGAAGGTGTATGGGCTGCCGCATATTTGATTTTTCACCTTTCCCTTTAGCAAGTGTATATCTCACAAATGTCTTACTACACTGTTCTAGCTACCACAATTATATACCAAACCGCACTAAGACCGTTATCATCTATAAAGTCTTTTTATATAGGAGAACTCCTTTGAAAGCAAATACTACTTGAAGCTACCAAGCAATCTACACTGGGGCTGCTTAATTTTACACTTTAACTGTTGGATAAGATCGAAGATTTTCAATGATGGTCCTACTTTCATTTCAAGTAGTTCTATTATTTCATCCTTAGATAGTTGAAGCATCATTGATCCAGTTATATGGGCAAAGTTAACACAGTAAGTTTGGCAGTCGTTTACTGTGAGGAATTTTGCAACGTCTGCTGTAGTCCAGTTTTCCGGGTCGACTGAGTTTACCACATCTAACGGCACACTATTATTGACTAGTCTTGGTATCACTTTATCATCTTCACTTCTCAGCGGGATCTCTGTTGAATCTTGACTCATGTTCTGACTGCAATCCTGCGAGACATCGGTTGGAGTATTCTGTTGACATATTGTTTTATTACTTCACAATATCATAAGGGTGCAATTTCTAGTTATATATATAGTTTATGAAGGACATATATATATAAATAATTTTTTTTAGACGATTTTAGCACATATGCATAATCTTAAAAGGGTTTATTGAAGGTAAAATTTTATTTGAAATTGATTCATTATGGCCATTCTAATTTCATTCTATTAACATTAACCTATCTTTGAATTGGTCATATTATATTATTAGGTGTTGTCCACATGGTCTTTTACAGAGCATAAAAGCTTAAAACGCTGCTTCTGGTTGTTGTTACTAAGTTCTTATAATAATTAAATAATTATTCCAATTCAATGAGCAATTATATTTCTCTAGTAAAGCCTTTTGTACGTCTAACCTCTACAGCAAGCGAAACTAATAAAAGCCAAAGGTATTAAATATTTAAATAAATTTTGGGGTAAAAATGAAGAAAAACTACATAATAGAAAACTTTATTATTAAATATATATAATAGTGCAAATATAATAAATATTTACAAGATGTGACTAAAGGAAACCCGTACCAACACATCCTGACTGACTTCATCTATCCGTTCATCTGATTGTTCCTGACTAGTCTTTGACTCCAAGTCCACGTCCATCTTTACACTTGAAGATTGATCTTCTGAGCGTGGTTCCGTTTCCGCTGATACTTCCGATACGCTTGTCGGAGGCGAGAGACTCTTCGTTTCTCCCATGTCAGAGTTTTGTGAACTCTCTTCTGTTGTGTTCGGTGGTTGAGTAGATACTTTAGTTGCTGCATATTATGGAAATAAAATAATATGTTAATAAAGTTTTTTTTACAACATGAAAAATTTCTAGAACAAATTTAATTTTTACGGGTGCTCCTAAACATTAACTAATTTTTGCCATCGAGGGAGGAGGGGGTTAGTGTTGCAAAATCCTAATTTTGATCCAGGAGGTACGTATGCTTATATATAAAAATTACCCTGTCTTCGGCGACGTCGGTTTGGTCTCGCTGGAGGTCGCCTGGTGACCCTCGGCGGCGGCTGCAGTGGTCCTTCGAGCCGGTGTCCGACCGCTCGGCACCAACCAACGGGATACACGTCCGTGCTGTGTGCCCACAGCCATTGATCGTACTCAGAACCCCAACCATCAAAATGAACCTGTATAAATCACACATTTATTATTAACTAGCTACTACTAGTGCTACTTACTAAAAGCTCCTGAACTAGATCCAAATTATTACTCAAACACTTAACAGATTTTATAATTTACTTAAAAAAATTGGTGAAATTGCTTGACGTGCTGTCGAGTTATTATGAACTCGTTTTATTTAAGTACATTGTTTCAAACTATCTGTAAGAGCTTGCTAAAATGTCTAGATCAGCTAATACACATATATCACCTTGAGAAGATCAGCGACGACCCTCGCGACAGTGGCAACGCAGACGAGTCGAGGGTCCATGAGGTCTGCGCACTCGAGCCGCATTCCCGCCACGAACCCGTGCGACACAACATGCCCCCGAGCTGCGAACAGAGCCCTATCGGCTGCTGCACTGCCCGTAGTCTGCAAGTGTTCCTCCCAGTTGAACTGATCCACTAACATCCTGATTATATAAACAAACAAAAATCTTTTACTTTATAAGATTCTATTATAGTTATTACTGGTTTTACGTCTTCTTATTGTGTGGTTAGTTCCCAAGCCAGTTTCAGAATTGTTCACGTCGCGTCACGTATATATGACTTATCAACTTTTATCAAATTGGTAACAGACGGAACTGACTTTTTATATTTCCTCCGAAGTTAGGAGACGCTTTGTTGAAATACCAGTGCGGTCACCCACCTATTGACCGACCGCGCCTACGATTGCTTAACCCACTGATTGTAATCTTGCTTTACTAATTTGTGTGATGATTTAATATTATTATAAATAAATTCTGCATATATGGCCATTAAGATAAATAACATATGTTAGAATAATGAATGTAATTCAGACACACACACACACTATAACTAACCAGGCAGAAAAAATGTAAAGTCAAACAAACAACTGCCCTGAGCGGAAGTTAGACTCGTGATTATCAGTGTGTCAGGCGGGTTTTTTCTTTCTTTACTACTTCCCCGTTACTTTTACATTTAAGTATATTAATTTCTAAGGACACAGGCCAGAACATTCGTTTTTTTTTGGTTAAGAGAAAGTAATAAGTGTATGCTATTGTTGTGTATATACATACCCAGCTGGTGGTACCAAAGGAATGTTGTTGGCCAGAGCAAACCCAACTGGGAAGATACAAGGCGATCGTTGATGATAGCAGAACCAGTCGGCACCGGAAGCATCAGCTGGATAGCAATCTATTCTTATCATCATGTAACCCTCGTTGAGAATCTGCATCACAGTGGCAGCACACACAGCAGACAAATTAAGAGGATCAATTGCTTCTAATTTCATGCCTTCAGAGAATAATGGTGGCTCATTGGTTGGATATTTATAAAACATTTCAGATGTTGTATCGTTAGGTATAAATCTCCCAGCAGCAACTCTTTGCAAATAGGTCTGAGGTGCATCTAGTGGATGGCCAACTCGAAAAGCCCAGCCAACTGGATGTATGAGTGGTGAATCTTCATGACACCAAAATCCATTGTCCTCTGGTGAGCTATCATAATACTTAACATGCAGCCTCTTACCTATTATTTCACAAACACTTGCCACCTACAAAGTTTAAAAATACTTACTAAATACTGAATATTCTTTTAATATATAATATTATTTTATTGAAATCAAACATTTCTCTTACCTTCACTTGAGAAATTCGATTTTTATCAACAACTTCCATAATAGATCCAATTGAAAATCTTGAGACGAGACTATCATTTAACTTTGTGTAGAAATTAGCAGGCAATGTCCGAGCACCAGTAAGTTGTTTGACAAGAAATCTTAAAAGACAAGAGAAAAATTAATAAAGTTTGTCACTAACGCGCTTACATATTGGTGGTAGGCTTGTAATTGCTAGCTAGGTAGGTAACACGTCAGATATTCTACTGCAAAGCAGTAGTGTGTTTAGCATTACAGTATTTCATTTTAAAGGGGTACTATAGGCAGTAAAATTGCTAGGCAAAGAAGATTTAAGAACTAATATCTTCAAGGATTTGCAACATATGAGTGACACCATGAATGCTGTTGCAAGTGTTAATAGGCTACAATAACCATTACCATTACAGCAGTTTTCAATTAAAATATCTAGTATTGATATACTCACTTTTTCCAGTCAGTGTACTTATCTTCTATACTCCGGGGTGGTATTAGTGGTTTACCCCGTGTTGCACACCAACCAACTGGATGAACTTCAGAACAGCAAAGATTGACCCAAAAGTCTTTTGAATCGTCACTGCCAAAGCCTTCATAACGTAAGAGTCCCATATAACCTTTCACCTATATTCACAATGTATTTATTAAATTACTCATGAAAACTACAAAAATTTAAAAGAAGTTTTTGGTATAAACTTATATGGTATTGTATAACTTAGGAACCCTACAGCAGACTTAAAAATTTGTCAAACTTAAGAAAAAGTGTATATGAAAGATACCATGATCTAATTTTATTAACATTTATTAAGAAATAACAAATTTGGAAAGATATGAGAAATAACAGAGTAGTATAGAATGGCGCCCATTAGGATAATAATATAATCCTGTATTAGTGGTCAACAACACACCCTGGCCAGAACACATGTCTATTTGGTCAATATAAACATCTTGCTAGAGTAAGAATTAAGCTTGCAACTTTTGGCGGTTAAGAGACATTCGTAACCGAAGTGCCATAAAAGTTGTAGAAGGATGGCACTATTTTTAATTTTCTACATATAAATTATCTACCTTCAGTACTGTTGCAACCCAAAAATAATCATGGAGTTTTTCCGAGTAATTTTCACAGTCAGTATTTTTTACTTCCACCTTCATACCCTCAAAAGTATTATCCCACATTTCATGCAAGGGAGCATGCTTGAATAAGCTAACAGGTGCGGCCAGAAAATCACAGCCAAACAGTTCATCCTTCCACTCGTAGCTGTTGGCTACTAAAACTGCAGATTGCTTAATTGGTCCAGCCTATATAAAAAAAAATATTTTTTCATATGCAAATATGAATGTAACTCACATTTTAATTGACAAGACAATATCAATAAAAGTACAATATAAAATGAAATATTGTATACATGGAATAGTTGCCACTATTTTAATTGTAAAAAATATCTGATAGCATGATTTTAGTAATTACTAAAATTTGTAAAGTTTATTATTCAATACTTTATCCAAATATTAATTACCTGTAAATCATTAAAATTAGCCTGCCAATGCTGCAATTGAGGCAGCGGTTCTAAAGGAATTAAGCCCGCCATATGTTCAGCTCCTTCCGTCAACTTAAACCTCCAATTACAATAACGCCGTCTAGTGCTACTTGCATGACATCTCAACGAACAAAATTTATTATTACGTGAATAGAACTGACCCCGACGTCCGACACGACCACACAATTCACATATTGCTATAAATAAATAACAGTTCAAATGTATAAAGAAAAAATAAACAATTTAAAAAGAGCAAAAAATTTTTTTACTTCAAAACATTTATTGAAATAAACAGTTATTACTTCTTAATTACTCAAAATACTTTCACAATTTAACATACGATAATTTTTATAATTTAATTTGTCCTTTTGAGATTATTTGTAAGAATTGAAAGCATGATGTACCAAACAACATTGCTAAGGCTGCTTTTAACAGAAAAAAAAAAATTCCTAACTTTATTAATTATAAATTAAAATTAAGTGAGTCAAATTTATAACCTTTGATAAACTTACCGAAACTGTCCTTTTCTAAAGGAATTATGGACAAATCGTCAAAAACATGAGCATCATTTGACAACTCGCTAATATTGTTTACAGACACATCTTTACCGGCATTGCAAAAAGCCATATTTCGAAACTTTCCAATAAATACAGATCACTGTGATTGTAAACACTTCAATAATCATGACTTAAAAAGTTACTTTTAATAATAATTTTAAAATAGTACCGTATTTGACTGCAATGTAAATTCTTCTATAAATTATACAATAAATTAGTCTGTAAAACTGAAATTATAAAAGCTTAAGATTATATAACTAGAAACGACCATAATTTATTCGATACTTAATTATTTTTGCAAAACATTTAAACGCCACAAAATTAATTGACTTAGTCTTAGTCCTGTTCAAAAGTTCAAACCACAGAGCATATAGTTTAGACTTCAGACCACAGAACACACATACTCTAGTAACTCTACTGACCAGAGACTATCAGAAATTCGGAAATCCGAATAATAGATTATAAAGATTAAGAATTTTTTCAAGTAGGATGACTGCGAAATTGTTACCAATGCTGCATATGCATTATGCACAATATAATATATAATCAACTCGTATGATGCTGGTACTGTACCAAATTTTTACATTTCTTATATTAGTAGGGCCAAATTTCATTTAAATCCGCCCAGCGTGATTGAGAAACAAACATCCAAACGTCTAAACATAACAACATATAACTCACAAAGTTACAATATAAGTAGAACCATGGGCATTAAGAAATTTTTGGGTTTCAACCGAATCGGAACACTCGACCCGCTTATTATACTCACTCACGGTTGTTTTATTACTTTAAAAATAAATTATTAAAAATTTAATAAAAATATAAATTATTTTTGTCAAGTGTCATCCCTATAAGTGAAAGTGATTAAAAATGAACATTGACAATTTTTTTTACATACCATTTTTCTATAATATTTATTTGTTTTATTCTATTTAAGTAATTAATAATGATAATGAATAAATATTTAATTGACTTTAGAGGAAACAATAACTATATTATATACTGAATTTCGTTTTTCCAATTTATAAAAATCTATTTAAATAAGACGAAATTAATATTTTTGTCTAACATTTTTGTCCATGATTGTACCTGCGTAGAAGCAGCCATTTTAAAATTTTAAATACGAACTTTCACACTTAATTTACTAGTTGGATGTTTGTATTTAGTACTTTTGTTTTCTTTTACCCTTGATGACAATAAAATAAAGGAGCCGCCTCATATGTTTCCAAATACCCCAATAAATTAATTAATTTATTTAATACACGTTACTGAAAAAAATGTTTGTTTACATTTTAACCAACACATTGTTCGAGACTTTTATATCACTTTACTGCATTTATGGCACTTGAAGAAGATAGTTAACTTTTATGTTTTACGTAATTATCAACATTAAACAGTCTCATACTAACTTATCATCAATATGCAATACGCTGTTCTCAATTACACCAAAAAAAATTTGTAGTGGGGTAAAAGTAAACACTTTTTAAACATTTTAAGACGGTTACAATAAATATATTAATATTAAAATTAGATAGGCAATTTGTTTAACTGTAAATGAGACATATTTATAACCCACAAATCTTAATACCACTTTTTTATCACTACATAGTATAAAAAAATTGCTTTCTCTGTCCCTATATCCCTATGTACGCTTAAATCTTTAAAACTACACAACGGATTTTGATGCTCTTTTTTTTTAATCCATAGAGTGATTGAAGAGTGAGGTTTATATGTATAATAATATCCATTAAATAGTGGAGAAATACTGTTATTATTGAGGTTTTTAATGTGATGTCGTAAATAATTACATTCAACGCGTTCGGGCCACGGGCAGTAATGAATAAATCAAAACTACTAGATCGATTTTAATCATTTTTTTAGTGAATAACAGACTATATATTTTATACCCGTGCGAAGCCGGAGCGGGCCGCTAGTTGACAATAAAGTGAATTCAAAGGACGTAACTCGCGCTTTCCCATTCCTCGTACACGATATCAGCTGGTTACATCGTCCTATCCATTATTTGTATGTTAAGTTAAGGCTGAAAGAAACCTTTAATATTTTAAATCATACGCTACACTTATACACATTTCGAAACTGATAAATGCGAAATTCAAATCAATATAATAATATCGAGAATTATTTTGTGTATTATACATGTATCAATAGCCAAATGATTTATTCCAAACAATATCGGTACTGGGTGATACATACTGTGATAAATTGACAGATGTACATATTATAGATCAACAAGCGTTTTTAGCTAAGAGCCGTCTATGTTCTTTCTCTGTCTACGGCTTAGAAAAGTAGTTTACATCATTAGTATACTCTATAGTTTACTGAGTTCTCTACTCTATGCTTAAGGAAATTACATAAATATAACTACAATTATTATTGTGAATTAGGGGTGTCCACATAAAAATATATAGAAATTTATATTCGTTGTAAAACATCGGAACTCGTCATTGATATTTATCAATACATCGTTTAAAAACATAAATATATTTTCAATACCCTAAACTTTCCACATAAGCTTAATATAACCTTTTTCAAGTCAAGTCGCAGAAAGTTTGTTGTCCTTGATTTCGTATGTGTGAATGTAGAATCAGAGACCAAAGTAACAGTAACAGCTGTTCTAGTAGTGTAATATTAGTGATTTTCTTTGAGTGTAACATAAATAGAATAAGGATCATTTCGAGGTGTCTTCTCATTTCAAAACCGAAACTATATTTTTAAGACTTTCTCATCAATGTAATTTTTAAATTATCGATTTTTGAAGTGAAACTTCTTTAGAATCGTTGTGATTTCATACTCGATGAAACGAAAAAATAAGTCCATAGACACAAATACAAAACTGTATGAATGAATTAGGCAGAAATATATTATCGGCCTATTATATATATTATCGGTCTCTCCTCTTTGCTTAAAGCATAGCGCTTTAGTGAGCCAGAGCGAGGGAGCAAATGTCAGTGTGTATGTATGTATATGTATGCGGCTGTGTATTACAGCTTTTTAGTAAGAAGTCAGCGTGGTGTGTTATTATTTAACAGTGTTTATGAATATTTTTTATTTATTATTTTATATTTATTTTATTTATTATTATTATTTGACACCGTTGTGGCGTTGTGGGTAGCGAGTCTGCCTTAAGCCTCGACAGTTGCGGGTTCGATTCCCGCTCGGAGCAGATGTTTGTATTATTCGTACAGGCATGTTTTCCGGTCTGGTTGTGTTTGTCCTTGTCATTGTGAATGTTTCCGGACCCCGACACAGGATATAATTATCCTAATGGGGGCCGTTGAGTGTGTAGCGTTTATTTATTTATTTATTTATTCATGGGTATCGATACAAATATCGATATATCGCATTTTTTTGTGTCGATGCACCACTATATCGTTACGTATCACGCAAGGCGCACCCCTATCCCTATCTCATAAATTCAAGAATTGCAATCGTATTGTGAAATTAAAATATTATTTTAAAGTTTACAGTGTACTTTTCCGGTGCAAAGGCGAAATTCTTGCTAAGGAAATTTATAATCAGTATTGTAATTTGTATTATTGCTAATTAACGTAAGTATAGTTTGTAATATTTCCAATGGTAAAATATACACCAAGATGATGAAATTAATGTGTAATTCCATTCATTTTAAAATTAAAGTATTAAAATTATAGTTTTAGTACATTTTTCTCGGTGTCTATTACAAGTAAATCTCAACTTCTTAAGACTTAAGTAGAATGCGCTAATGATAACTCAACAGACATTATTTGATATCAATCTCAAGTGTTTATGTGGAATGTATTTTGGAAATACATATTATCAAACTTATTGTACACAATATTTCTATGCTTATTATGTAGTTTTGTCAAATAAAATACATAAGTATACCACCTTATGTATAAAAAATAAAACTGGACTGTGGAGACTCGAGAATCAAGACTCTCGGTTATTCGTGTCAATCCATGTAAATATGTAAAATTTACGTTTATGAAAATGTAGGTATATCTGATCTCATAATAAAAAGACTTTAAACAGTAAGTGTTGTTTCTAAAGTTAATTAATAATATGTACAAGAATGGCTTTTCTCCATCATACAAGTGTTCAATTCAATCAGACTGATTTTAATTCAGTTTCCACTGCATTTATAATTTTCTGTTCCTATGATTAAAAACAAATAAAGCTGCTTCAGTTTGTAGTGTTTTGGTTTGAAGGACACCAGCTTATAAAATTACTAGGCAAAAGACATTTAAGAAGTTCAGAACCATTATATCGAGGTAGGCAACCATGTAAGGTGTTGTAAGAGCTCATATAATGCATTTCAAATAAGAATAGGACTAGCTAACTTTGGGCTGACAACCAAGTAAAAGTAGCTTTAGCACATAATTGTTATGTTAAAATAAATGGAGAAGTGTTTTTTTTTGTTTCTTTATATCATATTAATTAATTTTAAATTATATCATACCACAACTTAATTAAAATAATAATGACATAACATTAAAATTTACATAAAATAAAATAAATAAATTTTAAAATTTCAAAAATCTCCAATAATAACATTGACTATTATTAAATTGAAGAATATCAATGCTTTTCTGCCGAAACTGCGAGTAGCGGTTATAAAAAATATTAATTTCTATCAATTTTTTAGTGTTATTAGTGATTACACAAAAAAATCGAGAGAAATTAAAAATTACTAATCACTATACAGTATTGACTTCTGCGTTATAGGTGAATATTTACTTGAATTGTATTAGGCTTATGATTATAGAATTATTATGGTTTATTAAAATATGTTCGTTATAATATGCTACTTTGTTCGTTGACTTTTTTGCATATTGTACCAAAAAAAGTTGAAGTTGTTAACCATTCCATTTCAAGATAGTGTATTTTTCCATTCTATTCTTATTTGAAACGCATTATATGTTACGACAACTGCTTATTATTAGATGGGTTGTATGCTTGCTTGCCAATTTACTCCAATAAAAAAATTAAAAATGCTGCTTAAGGCAGGTTTACTGCAACTGCCAAATTTTAAACTTTTGTACATGGGATTTAATTAGTGAGCTGACAGACAGTCCGATTTTATGGTTCATTTTATGACGCACCAAAGATACTTACATTAATGTTATTTGTGTTTTGTAATATTTTGGATTAGGTGGTGCATTCTATAATGTTAAAAAATGTTTTTTGTTTCAGATTGACAAGTTTTCAAAATGGGGAGAGGTAAATTATATTTATATACTTATAAAATAAATTTAAGTTTTATTTCTTTGTTAATCTTGTGTGTTGTTTATATGTGGCCTACCGAAATAACAGAATGGAGGCAATCAATTATATAAAGTAGGTACAATCAAAGCCTAAATTCAAAATACAGCTTTTGTGTGGCTTTGTTGCCAATCATGTTATCTTCAACCATAAAGTATTATGTGCCAATGCCTCCAACAAAGTAGTTGTATGTTAGTAAATAAGAAAAATGAATAGTTAGAGCAGATTATTTCATTTTTTTAAATTTTATGCTATTAGTTCATGTTTTATATCAGACAATGTTTTACTTTAGATGGCAAAGTAGTAATAATGATGAATCCTTCTAATCTTTCAACTTGTTTCAATATTTTTTAATTTCAAATATCACTTGCTCATCAACCAGGTGCACTATATAACCAAATACATTCAAAGGAATTTCAATGCTGAGGCCCTTGGCAAACTTTGAAGTAACTGCTTAATATATGAGCTATATTACTTAGGATTAAATGATAGATCTATTATAATCATATTCAATGGCATATTTATCCTATACCTTGCCTCCACACTGACAGTCCAAGTAGATGCCACGTCACAGCTGGAGTCTCTTTGAAATTTTTTCTAGCTTCAATAGTATAATTATATAGAACAGTGTTCGTTTCAACCTCATCTTAGATAACTCAGCTTAACAACCGCTAAAGAATCTATATGACGGAGGAGGTGTTATGTCTCGGCGAAACTCTTCACTGTCCGACATTATTGTGGGCAACATGTGGGTACGGGAAACAAAAGAGTACTACAGAATCACATATTTGATTTAATGTGAAATATGCAACGAGTCGTAAGATAGTTCCCAAGATGTTGTTAGCACGGCGGCTAGCTCCGTCGAAGCGTTCTCTCGATGACGCTTGCGGCTCGTTGTCAAATCAGCTTCCAAGTTGTAGTGCCGACAGTCAAAACAGCTCCCGTACTAATGACTTCTCCAACATATATATCTGCTCTCATTTTTATCAAGTGTATCAAAGCTGCAGTTGATATCCTAAACAAGTGGTCTAAATCTTGAAATCTTGTAGTCAGTCTTTGATTAGTTCACCTAAGGATGTAACCTTATTCAGGTGTCTTATTGTGCAACTGTGGAAAGTTGAGACCATATCTTTATTATATATATATTTTATTTTGGAGACATTGACATCTTCTCAACAGCTCATAAATATTTGTATAATGGACATAATATTATGATATCAGTAGCTTTGGACTTCATTAAGGGTAAACCTCAAATTTAAGGGGGCTATAAGCTATCTGTATAATATAGATAAATAATAGCTGCATAAAACTTGTAGTCGAATATATATTTTAGCTGTACTTTAAAAAAAGTGTTGAAGTTTTTTAAGAACTCACTGCAGCGGGTAGTTTGTCTTTGATTTTAAAATATTGACGACGTTGTGGCGCAGCGGTAGCGAACCTGCCTTAAACGCCACAGGTCGCGGGTTCGATTCCCGCTCGGAGCATAATATATTTGTATTGACCATGCAAGCATATTTTCCGGTCTGGGTGTATTGGTCCTTGTCATTGTGAATGTTTCCAGACCCCGACACAGGATATTACTATCCTAATGGGGGCCGTTGAGTGTGTAGCGTTTATTTATTTATTTTATTTTTTGCTAACAAATTAGAAAAAAGTCTACACTATAAAAATATCATTGTATTGCAGTATAATATTGTACTTGTAATATTGTACTTGTACTTTGGTATCAAAGTTTCGTCATATTTTTACTGTGAAATTCAGATTTTATCATTGACTAAAAGATATTTTATGGTACTGTTCAATACTTTGGTATGAAAGGTTTGTAATGCTTTTCACTGTGAAATTAATATTTTACCATTTATTACAAGATATTTCATGATACTTTTCAGTTAAAGGTAGGTTAATTTAACGCATATCTGTAATCTGATTTTGTTTTATATTATATTAGGTATGTAAAAGACGAATTTAAAAAAGTAAGTCAAAAATATCTTTACCAAAAAGTTGTTATTTAATTTATCATTCCTACTATCAAATGACATAATTATATGTCATAATGGTTTTTAGCTTTATAGTAGTTTAAGAGCTTAGATAGTATTGCTATCATTAACTGGTAATTTTCAAGCAATATTATAACTGCTACATTACTAAATATAGCTACAACATGCTATAACATAGAACTTTATATTAAATATATAATTATATTTGCTAAAATATACAAAGCCTGAAAATAAATTTAATACTGAGGTTATTATTAATATAACTTCAATTGTTTAATTTAAATAATTAAATTAATTATTTTAAGGTGGAAAGAAAAAGAATAAACCTGTAGATACTGAAGGAACTCCATCTGGAAGTCAGCCTTCGACTTCTCAAGAAACAACTCGAGATGTGAGAGAAAGTTCAATTACAACAACAGCTTCAACTGATTCTACAAAGAAAGAAATTCCTGAAGATAAAACAGTAAAAATGGAAGAAGAGGAAGAAAGTGTTGGTTTGGGCTTGGGCTTGGGTATGGGAGCAAGTAAGAAACGTCCACGTAAAAAGAAGAAGGACCCTACCCCCACTACTTCTACTACTCAAACTTCTATTGCCTCTTTAACTACACCACCTGAACAAAAAGAAGATCCAGAGGTTCAAGAGGTAACTGAAGAATTATCCGGATTGACAGCATCAGGTCCTTCAGAAGCTTTCCCCAAACTTGCTGGTGGCCTAGGTCGTGGTCGCGGTCGCGGCAGAGGTGCTCCACCGCCTCAATTGCAAGTTGAGCCGATAAAACCGGCTGTTATACAGCAAGTTCCATTGCCACAAGCACAGCCTGTGCCTTGGGGTGGGCAATCAATAGCAACACAACAACCTCCTGCAGGTCAAAAGCCCGCTCCACAACAAACTCAGCCACAGCAACAACGACCACAACAGTATCAACCGCAACCGCAACTGCACCAACAACCACAACAGACACCTGGTGTCGGACGTGGTAGAGGTCAGCAACAGGTTCAAGTTGAGCAACCCGTGGCAAAACTTAGCTCGGCTTCATGTCGATTTAATATACCGACAAAGATACCCGCTGGAATTGTTACTAGGAATTCAGAGCCGATAAAGCTACTAACTAATTACTTGGAGATGAGGATAAAGCCCATTAAAATTGTAAGTTTTATTATTTTATTATTAATATTAAAACTTCTAATAATCATATAGTGGATTATTGTGTGCTAGTTTTTAGTATTTTTTGAGTAAAAGTTTTATCAAAATAGATTTATTAAACTTTTTCTATTTCCATTAAATCGCAGTTGTTAGTTAGTTATTTCTATGTGAACAAATTAACTAAGACTATTAATGAAGAATAACAAATTGAATACAAATGTTTATCTATAACAAACCAGCTACTCCAGTGGCTTCGCTCGCGTGTTGTATCGATTTTCCTTTATTGCACGGAATCCTAATTATTTATCTAAAATAAAGTATCCTAAGTTACTTCTTATAACATCAGGTATCTTACCAATGAAGGTCCCGATTAAATTGGTCCACCTGTTTCAGAGATTAGCTGGAACAACAGCATTATGCATTTAGTGAAAAGCTGTTAATTAGATTAATTTTATTTATTAGACTACTATTATGTCAATTTCAGTTTCGTTACGATGTTGCCGTTAAACCAGAAAAACCAAAGAAGTTTGCACCAAAGGCATTCGCTGTGGCGAAACAGAAGTATTTCCCGAAGCATGTAATTGCTTTTGATCAAAGAAAAAATTGCTTCACACTAAAACGTTTCTTTGATGACGAAGAAGAACGAAGGACTTATAAGGTAAGCGATTTTATATATAAGTTTTAAATTTTCAGTTTGTAAGCCATTTGTTTTTCTATCAATTAAAATAAAATTTCTGTGCCGAATATTGTGTGATGAATAAACTTCATTATAAGGCATTATAAATAATTATACACAATCAACGTCTACTATTAGTATGCTACTTAAGTACTTATATCCTGTATCCAGACAGACACAGTCGGAACATACAAGGACGGAGACAAACACACCCAGACCGGAACACATGCCTCTATGGTCAATACAAACATGTGCCTCGTTGGGTAATCGAACCCGCGACCTGTAGCGCTTAAGGTAGATTCGCTACCGCTGCGCCACAACGCCCCCAATTACAAATTATGCTAAAACATTGTGTTATTATTATAATAGATTGCAATTTTTATGTATATTAATATTATTTTTGTATTGGAGTATTTTATTGTGATTGCAATCAGTTTTATGAACTAAATAATAAAAAAACTCAGGAAAATAAATGCTGCACACTCAACGGATTATTATGTTGGGGGTCCGGAAACATGTACAATGTCAAGGACAAACACATCCAGATCCGTAAATATTCCTGTATGGTCAATACAAACATATCCTCCGAGCGGGAAGAACCCGTGACCTGTAGCGCTTTAGGCAGGTTCGCTACCGCTGCGCCACAACGTCGTCATAATAAAATGAACGGAGAAGAACCTGTAAAAATACATGTATGCTAAATTTTCTATTACCTTTCTTTAAATTGTCTTTTGATTTCAGGTGGATATTATGGATGATAATAATCAGAAAATGGCTTTCGAGGTAATAATTAAATACACCGGAATTGTGGATCTAGAAAGAATTATAAAGTAAGTTCAATTTAGTTAAAAATACATTTTTCCATGATGTATTCCTGTTACTTAAATAACTTCAATCTTTAACTTTAAATCGTTTTATATCGTCGAGCCTATCCAGCTTCTCGACAACACGGACATAGTGAGAAGGCTTAAAAGAACAAAACCTTTTGAGTTAGTGTATTAATATAGTGTAAATGATAGTTTTATGAGTGAGTAGATTTAAATTACTTATTAGTCTTTCTAGGCTAGATCGTAGTATCAATGAAGTGTCTTTAAATAACTGAAGGGCACGTCATTAAAAGCAAAACATATATATATATCGTTTTATATTATTAATCATTGCTATTCCATAGTAAATTGGATTTTACGACTTAGATACTTCCGGTCTGGGTGCTCCTGACTTCTGTACTATACTTTAATCACCTGGAAACAAGGTTTTCGTTTTTATTTCCAAATAAAAACTAGTGACCGACCGAAATTTCGGTTTCGGTTTCGGTTTCGGCCAGTTTCGGCCAAAAAATCTAGTTTCGGCATTAGTTTCGGTTTCGGCCAAAATATAGCCGAAACTTTCGGCCTCGCCGAAACTCGAGTATTCGTCAGTTTTCGTGCGTTGTTCGGTAAACTTCGCAGCCAACTTTTTATTTTATTTAACTCTCTATATTATATACAGTGGTGGTCAACTAATTAGGGACATTGGCATAATAAGAGTAACATTTATTTATATTTTCCGTAATTTCATTTTACATGAAGTCTTCATTACGTTTTTTAATGTTGATCTGATCTGATCATTTGACCAATGTTTTCTTAATAGAATTATTAATTATTGGAATGGATTGTAATTAAAAATAACAACGATTAAAATTCAAATTTACTTCTTCTTCGTGCTAATATAACTTTGGACAAGTAATTAGGGACACTTAAGAAAACATTAGAAATAATGAACGCAGAATGTAATGGAAGAGAAAATGTACATTTATTATTAAACTCGTCTAAAAAGCAACGTTTTCTATTAAAAATTAACATTAAATGTGATTTGCATTATTAGCTATAGCCATATCGACATCGGCGCAGCATCGACTCGATCAAATAATGACACGCTTCGTTAGTGAAGTTCTTCCAGGCGTCTTTGGAACTACTATAGAGTTGGTTTAAATTTCCAGTTTGTTGTACCACAAATGTTCTAAAGAATTCATGTCTAGGCTATTGGCAGGCCAATCTAAAACTGATAGTAGTTCACCGGCTAGAAATCATTTAAGTCAGTCAACGTTCGTGGGACTGCCAGTCTGCGATCTAAATTTCTTTCTAGGTACACAGTTTCAGTAGTTTTATAGGTATTGAAAATATTGCACAGCGTTGAAAACCATACTTTTGGTAAGCTATTTTACGGTATAGCCATTTACGTTGAGATAAAATTGTTTTCGCTTCGTCGTTTCAAAACTTAAATAAGTGACCCATGTTTAAGTAATAAAATGGGATATAAATTTTAGAAATCATAACTATAAACTAAAGAATGACGCCAAATAAAAATACAAAGGCTTTCCGCCTATGTATTTCACGTTTATTTTTTAAAAATCCAAAATAAAACACTAACTCTTACTGTCCCTAATTAGAAGGTCAGCCAGTAAATGAACAATTTCGATGCAAGAGATTTTTTTTAAATAAACCACCATAAAATATTCTTAGCTTCGAAAAAGTACACACCATTGAACAGTATACTTTATAACAAACGTAAGTATCTCATAAATTAAACTTTTAAAATATTTAACCAAATTATTTTCCGTTCCTAATTAGTTGACTACGAATGTATATATGCAAATAAATGTTAAAAAAACTTGAAATTCAAATTTCAGTAAAAAAACGTAATTTTAAATATTTTTTAAAAGTTTCGGTTTCGGTTTCGGTTTCGGCCGAAACTGAGAGGGAGGCCGAAAGTTCGGTTTCGGTTTCGGTTTCGGCTGAAAAACCAGTTTCGGTCGGACCCTAATAAAAACACAATAATTGTTATAAAATAATAATACTAAAATTATTTTAGAGCCTAATTATTATTTTCATATACTAGCATCTGTCTTCAACTTCGTCTTGTGGACTTTTCTCCATTTTGACCCAAACGCACAGTGTGTTATGAGAGACTAGTTTTGGCCATCTAAATCCATTTATATACTTTCTGGATAGACGCTTTTCAAACATAAATCTTAGCAAAACTTTCGTGACTCTTATCTGTGTCATAGTTTTCGAGAACTATAAATTCTTAAAGTCATTGAACTCCCAAAAAATATAGGTATACCTCTAAAAGTAATCAAAATTATATTATGTCAGTATTTCTCAAATGGACGCAAATAAGCAATACCATGTCAACCCATGTGGGTTGGAATGTCATTTCGAGAAAAACGCGTTTGAAAATTTTGAACAACTTGCTTTATATGATTTTTTTGTATTGGTCAAGTTTTTGGCAATTTCAAGATGTAAGTTATTTTACTTATTTTCACATAAAATAAGTATACACATTGCATATTACGTACATAATATAACCCAAAACATTTAAAATAATACATAAATAGCATGATTAAAAATGGCTTTTTCGAAGTTTTTAAAGCTTAACACCCTACAAATATTAAAGAAAAATGTTCTTCAGCCATTTACCAACACTTCTGCATATATAACTCAGTTTTTTCAATTTTGTGGGTTGACATGGTATTGCTTATTTGCGTCCAAATGTAAACACAACATACAAGACGGAAAATCAGCTCTCATTACACTATGTGGATCTTTAGTTGGGCTTATCCGAAGATAGTCTGATTCTCAAAAAATCGTTTTGGGAATCAATACTAGAGATTAAATCAAAATGTAAATGAATATTATATTTGTAGCCACATGAAGACTGGAGGTAGTTCACTGAATCAACCAACAGAGGCTATACAAGCTGTGGATGTCATTTTACAACAGGGCACACTGGAGAAATATGTTAGAGTGAGTACCAAAGATATACATATCATAACATAATATATATATAATTCTTGTGTATGTGACTGAACTCTTAAAGTCCTAAACGGCTGGACTGATTTTGGTGAAATTTTTTTGTGTGTATTCCAGTGGATTCGGGAATGGTTTAGATTCACAATTAGATCTAGTATAGCGGCCAAGTTTTTTTCGGGGCAGGACAACATTTGGCGGGCCCTCTAGTAATATATTAATATCTCGTGTCGCGGTGTTTGTGGTCGCACTCCTTCGAAACGGCATTTATAGTGTTTTTCACTCTCCTAGCCACGCCATCCATTTTTAATCGGGTTTTAGTATTTTTGTATAAACAAATATACGAATAATTTAACCGTTGCGCTTCGTTTATTGACATGAAGTATCGCATTACGTAGACATTTCATTCTGCATTTGTTTTTCCACTTGCGAGTGGCAATCTGATTTGTCTTAAATGATAATCATCTGATTTATATTAAATAATGTCCTCAACTCGCCGAGATTTTAAATTCATTTGTTTTTCAATCAATTAAACATTATGCGCTTAGATACGGAGCGAGCAGACTCATGCTATCTCGCTCTAACAATTTATAAAACTTAATGGTGTAAATCTTTTCAAACGTCTTTTGTATGTGTGTATACTAAGATATATTCACACAATTATTGACTGACGTATGTGGGATTTAGTAATTTACTTACGCATGTGGGATTGACATCATAGAACCATATTATAGGTATTATTTTTCTCCACAGGTTGGGCGGCAGTACTTTACCCGTCCATCGAATCCTTACGACCTTTATTATGGTTTGGAAATGTGGAATGGTCTTTTTCAATCTGCGATTTTTACGTCGCGTGCATTCATAAATATTGATGGTAAATATTTTTTTATATACAGTAGTAGTATCTGACAGCTTAGTGACGTATTGGTAGCGAGCCTACCTTTAGCTAGTTTGTGGGTTCGATTCCTGCTTGAGGTAAATGTTTGTATTGATATGAATAAATATCTGTTTCGGTTTGGGCGTTTGGCCTTGTGGGTCTCCCCACAGTGCCTCTGAGAGTATATTAAGGTCCGTCGGTTAAAAAACTCATACAAGCGCTGGTATAATTTATAATAATATTAATTTCTTTTAGTGGCCCATAAAGCTTTTCCCAGAGAGCAGAATTTGATCGAGGCATTGGTTAAAGATTTCAATTTGGATCCAAATTATCCATTAAATCGTCAAAGGGGCTTTGATTACTTCCAACAATTTATTAAAGGTTTAAAGGTGAGTTGTGACTTAAAATATTTATTATTTACTGACACTGCCTATGGGACACCGTTGTGGCGTTGTGGGTAGCTAGTCTGCCTTTAGTCTCTACGGTTGTGGGTTCGATTCCCGCTCGGGCAGATGTTTGTTAAAATTTCTGTCTCGGTCTGGGCGTTTGTCCGTGTGGGTCTCCCCACCGTGCCTCGGAGAGCACGTTAAGCTGTCGGTCCCGGTTATTATCAATAACATCTGATAATAATCGTTAACTCTTGATAAGTAAATTGCTCTTATCCAATGATTTACTGGTTCGTCCTTAGCGTTGCGGAGGTCAGATGGCAATCGCTCCGTGTAAAAACTAGTAACCTGTCAAATCCGGATAAGAGTAATAAGGAGACCCTGAGTACATAAATACCGGGAATAATGCTAGGATGAAGAAGACTGCCACTGCCTATGGATTCACTCGTGTTGTGGTAGTTTTTATGCTCTGATGACACATGTCTTAAGACACATATATACCAAATTTCAAGTTGATACGTCGTTTAGTTCGTTTTTGATACCCCAATACCCTAATATTTTCCAGGATAAAAGTCTCCTATGAACCAATCTAAGTTTTGTATACACTGGTATCTATCAAAATTTTATCCAAATGTCGTTTTTGCGTGATTGTATAAGGCAGTCTATACTCGTTCAATATTATTGAATGATTATGAAAAAAGAATCATCAAATTCGGTTTCAAAGCTTTGAGGTAACAAACAAAAAAAAAAATATTCGAATTGAGTACCTCTTTCTTTTTTGGAATTCGTTTAAAAAGAAAATAAATGCAACAATATTATTAATAGTTAATATGGCCCACCTGAAACACAGTATTGCCGAAGACACCACTGCTTTGCGGTAGAAAATTTGCCACTGCGGTGGTACCTACCGGCCTCCTAGTCCTAGCCGGCCTCTTGCAACAAAAGACCTACCACCAGTGTGACTGATTGCACTGGTGGAATAATCTCCGCTGTGACAGAGATTATTCCAAGATGGGATCGCCACGTCCCGACACCTAATTCAAAATCAAAATCAAAATTATTTTTATTCAAGTAGACTTTTAAAAAGAACTTTTGAATAGTCAAACGCTACCGACGGTTCGGAAGGTTGATTCTATCGAGAAGAACCGACAAGAAACTCGACAGTTACTCTTTTCAAATATATGTTTTTACAATTGTATTCTTTCATATAAAATTTGGTTCTTGAATGAGATCCAGCAATATTAAGAGTCCTAAGCATTTTTATCGGAAAAATATTCCTCTAACGAATAATAGGCTTTATTGATAAGTTTATTTTTTATATACATTTGGAACTTGCTTGTTGGCAGTTCTAATAAGCAATCTGGAATTTTGTTGAAAATGCGAATACCTAGCCCCTTAAAAGAATTACTGACTTTACGCAGACGAAAGCTAGGATTACAAAGTTTATTTTTGTTTCTAGTGTTAATTGAATGTACATCGCTATTTTTGCTAAAAGACTTTAAATTATTCCTAATATATAAGAGGTATAAATAAATTGTGACACCACAGTCATTATGCCTATATCCTTAAAAACATCTCTTAGAGAGGCCCGCGCTCTTAAATTATAAATTGCCCGAATTACCCTTTTTTGAAGAATAAAAATAGTATTAATGTCAGCCGCCTTTCCCCAAAGAAGGATACCGTATGACATAATACTATGAAAATAACTGAAATATACGATTCTCGCTGTTTCTACTATCTTATACTATATTATTCTAATTAATAATCAACTTGTTAAAACAGGTGAAAGCTAGATTGGGAGGCGGTGAAAGAGTGAGGGAGTATATATGCAATGATATGGTTGATTCTGCGTCAAAGCTCGATTTTGTAATAACCGATGCTAAGGGTGTTTCCAAGAGTATAACTGTCGAGAAATATTTTGCAGTTGATAAGCGTTACAGGTACTGGTGTTTTTTATATATTATTTACTAGCAACTGTACTGCGGCTTTGCCCGCGAGCGCTTTTAATGAGATATTTTATTGCATTTTGGGGCCCCAAATTTTTTTCGAAAGTGGCATGTTTATTAAAAGTCGCATGTATTTCTATATAAAAAATCATCAAATTTCGTGGTCTAGGCGTGAAAAGGTAACAGACGAAACGAAACGCGGTCACTTTACGAGTTTTTCACCAATATACTGTTCTAACTAATTTTGAAAATAAGATTCTGAACTAGCCACTGGTCTTGTTTAACTGTTTTGATATTATTGTAGATCGACTGATTTATGACTAACCTTACAATATGTATATTTTAATTATGAATACGTATTTAATCTGTGGGTATTATAAGCTCTTATGTTTATTATAGTTCTCTCAATTTAAAATGAACCAAAATGGCCGCTTCAGCGCAGGTACAATCATGAACAAAAATGTTACACCAAAATATTGACAAAAATAATTTATATTTTTATTTCATTTTTAATAATTTATTTTTAAAGAACTAAAAGAACCGCGTATAGTTACGCGGCCCCCTTCATACCGCATACGGTTGAGATCCAAAAACGTGTTACTGCGCATGGTTCAACTTATATTGAGAGAGGTATAAGTTTATTGTTTCAATTTATTATTCTTTTACAGATTACAGTATCCAAACTTGAATTGTATGTGGGTGGGACCGAGAGATAAAAACATCTTCTACCCGATGGAGCTGTTAGATATCTCGTATGGACAAGTAAGTTATTTTTAAAATTATTTAACTATTTTGGCCACAGGTCGCGGGTTCGATTCCCGCTCGGGATGGATGTTTGTATTGATATACAGGCATGTGTTCATAACAGAAACACACCCGTTTCTGTTTGTCACTGTGTGTTTCCGGACCTCTTAATTGGGGCGGTTGAGTGTGTAGCGTTTGTTTGTTTGTTATATTTAAGAATATTGGCAATGCTTTTCAAGTAATTCCTAATATTCCTATTGCCCCTCCGAATAAGCTCGTAGCTTGCGCTAGGAGTGGGTACGACAATAGCCCAAGGAGGTCAGGATCGAAACCTCGACTCGATCTGTGGCGCATACGGCAGGTTCGCTACCGCTGCGCCACAAGGTATATATATTTATTAACGGAACAAGAAGCTTTATTAGCCTTATTAAATTGTGTTATTTTGATTTTTAGCCTTTCAACAAGCAGTTAAACGAGAAACAACTTCAGACAATAGTCACTAAGGCGGCAACATCACCTGACTACCGCTTGCAAAAGATTAGGAATGTGATTCGGGATGTGAGTTGATTTTGTATTATCCTAAGAAAGTTGGAAACTCTTTTGAAACAATAAGGTATCCTAATTATAATTAATTATGTTATCAATGTGATTATCACTATCACTACATAGTATAAAACAAAGTGGCTTTCTCTGTCCCTATGAATGCTTAAATCTTTAAAACTACGCAACGGATTTTGATGCGGTTTTTTTATTAGATAGAGTGATTGAAGAGGAAGGTTTATATGTATAATAACATCCATTAAATAGTGGAGAAATACTGTTATTTTTGAGGTTTCTAATGTGATGTCGTAAATAATTACATTTAACGTTTTTAATGGGCCATGGGCAGTAATGAATAAATCAAAACTACTGGATTATTTTAATATTTTTTTCAGTGAATGACATAGGCTATATATTTAATACCCGTGCGAAGCTAGAGCGGGTCCCTAGTAAATTATAATACGTCTTAACTACTCGATCCATTATTAAATTTTGTATGTCATGGTACAACAAATTATGGTAGCTTTCTTTAAGAAAAAATGCTGTTCTCGAACTATAAATTATGTAATAAAGAAATGTGTGTACTTATATTCGCAAATAAGATATTTCTTAAAATGGCAATTCCGTCGATAGAGATATTTTTTTCAGTCTCGATGACTCATGCTTGTACAATCCCATGATCTGATCCCAATATTTTTTTTTTTATTTTATGTTAGAAGTTGGCAAACAAGCATACGGCCCACCGGATGGTAAGTGGCTGCCGTAGCCAATGAGCACTTGTAGCACCATTAGTAGGAGCCACTCACGCGTTGCTAACCTCGAGATATTGGTTCTTAAATCTTCTCTGCCCAGTAATTTCAACCTACCAAGACCTACCACCAGTGCGACTGATTGCACTGGTGGAATAATCTCTGCTGTGACAGAGGTTATCCCAACAGCGGGCGATGGAGTCGTCCGCACTCTTACTTTTTTACATGTTGTCTAATTTAATTCCAATAGAAAAGTGACTTTTTGACAAGCCTTCTTGACAAATCAAATTTTGACATTTGACATATAAAGTCCATTTTACACTTTTAATTTTTAAACATAGATTTTAAATAAATAATCCTGTGTAATAAATAAATAATAATGTGTTCTTAACACACCACATTGTTTATTTGTTAAATGTTGAATTTAAATTCCATTAAATTTTAAATATAAAAATTTATTGTATAAATTTAGTTACGTGTAATTTATTATACACGTTACAAGTACCAAACAGTCGTCAAAGTGTGCTGAAGGACGCGTACGCATGCTGAAGTATGCTTAAGCGTGCAAAACCAATATGTTTGTCCAAAATCTTCCAGCTAAATGCTGGCTGATGCTGATAAATGTCGGGGCGGATCATTCGTTTGTTTATATATGTATATTATTTATTACAGATAAATTATCCGGGGAATGAGTGTTTTAAGAACTTTCAACTGGAGGTATCCGATAAATTCTTTCAAGTCAATGCTAAAATTCTTCAATCGCCGGAATTGGACCTCGGAATGGGAAAACCTATTGATACCAGGTAAGGCGTTATGATTTTGGGAGGAATAAAAAAATTAACAAGAGTTTGAAGATATATTTTATAGTTACAAAGTGTATTGAAACTGATCCAATACGTGCCAGCAACAACAGAATTTTGAAAACTGTTTTTATTCTCCAATTGTGAAGCATTTTGTGGAGAGGATGACCAGTTAAGAAGTCATTTTGTGTACAAAATACGTTTAGCTTAAAATTGACATTTATTTTAATTTGTATTGCACTCGCACTTGGCCGTTTTTTTCCTATGGTGTTACGAAACCCTTTACGTGCGAGTCTGACACGCACTTGACCGGTGTTTTTAAGTAACTATGATTTTTAAACAGGAGACGATGTCACAGGTCGTGGGTTCGATTCCCGGGGCAGATACAGGCATGTGTTCCGGTCTGGGTGCTTGTCCTTGTCCATGTGTATGTTTCCGGACCCCGACACAGGACATCGCTATCCTAATGTAAAGGACGTTCAGTGTGTATCATTTATTTATTTATTATTTATTTAGGCGAGGTGTATGGCAAGCGAATCGGTTCCAGAAACCGGTTGCGTTAGATTCGTGGGCCATGATAACCATAGAAGCGGACCCAAATGCCTGTCAGTGTCAAAAGATTATGGACATGGTGAGTTATAGAATTTGTAGGTATTTTATAAGGCCCTGCGCTCATTGATGGTACGGCACTCAAAGTTTGTGAATTCCTTGAGAACACAACTTAGGAATGAGACAGTCACTCAAGGCGTTTCAGTGAACATTAGTAAATAATATAAAAATACCTTAAAAAGAAAAGCTCTTCTCTGGTAAAAGTTTAATTTTGGAGTTGATGGTAGAGTCTAACCTTCAATAAAGCTTCAATAGCTAGAACTACGCGTGCCGGTCTCCGGTGTCACCGACTAACTGTAGCATCAATTCCTTCGCGAACAAAGACGTTTGGTAATTCTTTTCTTTGTCGTACTTCTAAAAAGTGGAACTCATTGCCGGCTCATCTGTTCCCCCCGTCCTATAATCTGAGCTCCTTCAAACAAGGCTGCGCGATTGTATTCCGCAACCGTGTTAGCCGTAGAGGGGCCGAATTCGCTGCGTTATCACGAGTGTCGCGAGTTCGATCTTGAACCCGTTGGTCTATAGTCGTACCCATTCCTAATTTCCTAGTGCAAGCTTCGAGCTTATTTGGAGGGACAATAGGAATATTAGTAATGCCTTTAAAAGGCATTGCTAATATTTAAAAAAATTCTAGTATACTTTAATAAAAAAATAATTAATAAAATTGTCCCTCCAAATAAGCTCGGAAGCTTGCACTAGAAAATTAGGAATGGGTATGACTATGGACCAAGGGATCAGGATCCAACCCTCAACTCTCGCGTTAGGGGATACGGCCCTTCTACCATTGAGTTGTTGAGGCTTCTATTAGAGGATAATTATATTTGGTGACGTTCAACGATCGACATAAAAAAGCCTTTGAAATATAAACAATTGTTTGCGTAGGTATCAAAACAAAGCTCGGTGAAATTTCAAATTTATTGTTATAATTTTAAGTTTTAGTTCTATTCATCACATAAAAATGCTCTCCCATGCCGAGCCATCAAATGGTGAGATCTAAAAATTTTATATGCACACCTATTACAATTTTGGGCATGTTAATAATAGTTTGTCCGTTTCCTCTGAAAATGAGCTTCCCTTTCAAGTTTTTCTTATTCCTTTACAGATAAAACGCATCGGAAGTCAAATGGGAATGTTGGTCCGTGACCCATTGATGACGAATTTCAGTGTGAGAATAACAGAACTCAAAAAATACTGTCTATCGCCTCCGAAAGGAGGGTTAATATGCTAGTCGTAATAGTGACGGGCAGATACAAGGATGCCTATGAAAAGGTAAGATTTGTTTTCTTCTCAGCATTAATCTCGGTGTTTTAAACCGGGATTTGAAAGGTTGTCAACTGACCTCAGCAACCCTAAGGGTTCGCCCTTACCACCCAGTAACTCATTGGGTAAGAGCAAATTGCCTATCAAGAGTTAACAATGATACGAAAGCTTAACGTCCTCTCCGAGGCACCCACAAGGTTGAACGCCCAGACCAAGACGAGCGGGAATTGAACCCATGACTGAGGAGAATTAAGGCAGACTCGCTACCAACACGCCACAACGGTCGTCGAAAAAGTATGATTTGTATTAAATATTTGTTCAAGTAGACGAAGTCCCAGCCAGATGCTTGTTTTCAATATTTGTTTGTTTATATTTTTTATTTATACTTTTATTTCGAAATATATTTTGAAGTCATTGAGGCTTCATATATATACTTGAAGCCTCAATAGCTCAACGGTAGAAGGGCCGACTTCGC
Source organism: Hestina assimilis (assembly GCA_023373885.1). Taxonomy (NCBI): domain Eukaryota; kingdom Metazoa; phylum Arthropoda; class Insecta; order Lepidoptera; family Nymphalidae; genus Hestina; species Hestina assimilis. The sequence continues at coordinate 5,929,990 of CM041747.1, read as the reverse complement.
TACGTTAACGCGAGAGTCGACGGTTCGATCCTGACACCCTTGGGCTATTGTCGTACCCACTTCGAGCTTATTTGAAGGGGCAATAGGAATATTAGTAATGCCTTGAAAAAGCATTGCTAATATTCTTTAAAAAAAAAATAATATTATGGAATAAAACTGTTAATTGCAGGTGAAGCGTATGGCGGAACTCGAAGTCGGTATTCTGACGCAATGCATCAAAGAGAACACAGCGCGCCGCATTAACGATCAGACTGTGAGGAATATACTGTTAAAGGTAAATAGCTCTACTTATACATCTTTATATATGGACGCAAATAAGCAATACCATGTCAACCCACAAAATTGAAAAAGTTATATATGCAGAAGTGTTGGTAAATGGCTGAAGAATATTTTTCTTTAATATTTGTATGGTTTTAAGCTTTAAAACTTCTAAAATTTTTTTTTTTTATCATGCAATTAATGTATTATCATATTATGTTAAACGTTTTGGATTATATTAAATACGATATATGCAGTTTGTATACTTATTTTTTGTGAAAATAAGTTTTTACTTATTTTCACAAAAATAAGTATATAAAAAAATAAGTTATTTTTAACTTACATAAATCTGAAATTGCCAAAAACTTGACCAATACATAAAAAATTCATATAAAGCAAGTTGGTTAAAATTTTCAAACGTGTTTTTCTCGAAATGACATTCGTGTGGGTTGACATGGTATTGCTTATTTGCGTTCAATTATAATTTTACTGCACATGTGTATGTCACTGAACTCCTCCTAAACGGCTGGACGGATTTTGATGATTTTTTGTGAGTATTCCGGTGGATTCGAGATTTAGATTAACAATTGGACCCAGTAGGGGGCGCACTTTCGGGTCTCACTTTTTCTGTCACAACGTCAGTCGGGCCCGCTAGTTTAGTTATATATTTTTTTACTAGAACAACTTATGGTTACTGGCGAGGTCGAAGCCCATTCAGATGGTTCCAAATAGTGGAGCCAAATAAATTCCACAATGCGCTCCACGTGACCAATAATAGAAATAAAGATCTTGAATAATTCAAGAAAAAATATTTTGTCGGGAGAGTCACGATCCTCAATAATGAGAAGTACAACGTGAGGAGGAGGTTATATTTTACCTTATTCATAATCACAGTGTTTTATTTTTTTATAATTTTTTACCATTTTAAGCATTAGAAAAAACAGTCGATATGGGATGTAGTTTTTTTTAAATTAAAGTTAAATGAACGAAAACTTGTTTAATATGTAATATTTCGTGTGTCTCACTTCTCTTTTCGGTTTTTGGTTTGTTGCTGAAAGTCATGTTTACTTTGCTCCCGGTCTTTTTGAGTCTTGTGTGTTTAATTTTAATTAACTATTAATTTTTAAATAAACGCTGCACACTCAACGGCCCCCATTAGGATAGTGATATCCTGTTTCGAGGGTTCGGAAACACATACAAAGAAAAGGACAAATACAAAAACATTCAGACTGGAAAATATGCTTACATAGTTAATACAAACATATTATGCTCCGAGTGGGAATCGAACCCTAGACCTGCGGCGCTTAAAACAGGTTCGCTACAGTTGCGTCGTGTAAAAAATAAAATTTGCATAAGTAGTATATCTTTTTGGCAATTTTTATTAAAAAAAACTACTTATCCCATCAACTCCAGAGTTTTACTGTAATGCTTGAAATGATAAAAATTTACAAAAATGGGGTTTATAAAACACTGTGCTACGGTTTCGTTTGTTATCGTAGCAAAGGTTACTTTTTCCTTAGCAAACCCAAGAATGGTGGCTTTTGTTATAGTAATTTTCAGTTCGGGGTTTTTAATAAAATTTGAGACGCTCATAGCCGAGTGCACCCACTGATCGATAAGCGATCGGTAGTTTAAGCAATTTTAGGCGCGGTTAGTCAGTAGAGGGGTGATCGCATAGTGGTATTCCAACCGAGCGCCTCCGTGCTTCGAAGGGCACGTAAAAAGTCGGTCCTGGCTGTTGACAACTTGACAACGGTCGAAAAATCAAGTCAGGCCTACGGGCGACCTGAACAACTCCGGCACTATATTGGCCACTCGATAAGAAGAAGAATAACATTTGCACCATCGGCATTTTTTAGTTTTTAATAATGTTAACAATAATTTTTCAAGTCATTACTGTTTACAACTAAACAAGTTGGACAGGATATAGAAGGCCATGTAATTGAGCTATTATATCTTAAAATTGAATAGACAATTAAGACCGGTCGTATTTTTAGTTTTGTTCTGTGTTGGGTTTAACAGGTGAATTCAAAACTGATGGGTGTTAATCAAATTCTAACACCGCGATCTACGCCCGAGTGTATAAAGAATGGTGGCGTTATGATGGTCGGCGCTGACGTCACTCACCCCTCCCCCGAACAGGTAACACATTATATTTCCTAAATATTACTTGACGTGACTTTTTTTTTTAATTTGAATAATAGGGCAATTTACTTCTCTACCTGACGGTAGAGTATGTATGTATGGTTAAGTGGCAAAAAGTGTAAACGGCTAATACAGTAGCGGAAGGCAATAACGATAGCCACCCTCGCCCTGCCTACCCGCAAGATGACTCTTCATGCCTCGTTTTAAGGAGCTCAGACTATAGGAAGGAGGGAACTCATGTGCCGGCAATGAGTTCTTCTTTTGTGAGCTTAAAATGATAGCATTTTACAAAATGAATAGGAAACTTTTTGTTTTTTTAAATTTTATACCAAAAAAGCATACGGTCCGCCTGATAATAAGCAGTCAAAACACTTATGAACGCTTGCGGTACTTGAAGTGTCACATGTGCGTTGCCAACTCAAGGGATAGAAAGGGATGAGAAGGGAACAAAAGGCAAAAACGAAAGGCAACAGGACATACTGAATTTGTTACTTTATGCCGATTTTCTGTGTGAGTGGTACTTGGCTAGTAATTCCTCGGTCGTAATGGTCCATTTGTGCTGAGAGGAGCATGGCTCTACTGCTTCGAAAACTATACTCACAGTATATAAAGATATTCCAGGGATAAAAATAGTATTAATGTCGTAATGTTATAATCGAAGACATTAAATGTATACTACTAATAGACAGGACATAGCGAACAAAATCGTAATCCAATACTTATGTCCTAGTGGACAAAAAGTGGCTCAGTCGAGGATGGTACGCCTGGGCGACAAGTCGTGTTTGTGTTCGCTCTATAAATTATAAGAAAATCATTTTCCGAGAAACTATGCCGAGTGGTGTATTATGCTACGGCAGATCTCGTTATGTTAAAAGGAGTGACCTAACTTAGGTTTATTTTCGTTATAATTTTTTACATTTAGTCAGTAATTAATTAAAATTCAATATTTTTCATAAAAAGTTCTAGAATATCTGCAAATTTTATAATTGATATCTAAATGGTTGATAACATCCCTAACACACACTGGCCACCTAACGAGCAATAGACGAATTTATAAATTTAATTCCTATATTTGCTATTCAAAGATAGATGACGTTACTGAAGCATGGGTTTGACATTTCTTCTGATAGCCACCCTATTGTATATATCTTTAAATCTCTTTGGTTATAATATATCAGTCATTTGAATATTTATCGCGATATGTTATTTACAGAGAAACATCCCGAGTATCGCCGCTGTGACTGCGTCTATAGACGGAAAGTGTTTCAGCTATAATCTCGAGATGAGTGTACAGTCGCCAAAGGTAAATTTTGCATTATAACTAAATTAAAAATAACCATCTTTATTACAATAGAAATAAATAACTACACACTCAACCCCCAATTACGATAGTTATATCTTGTGTCGAGTGTCCGGCAACATACACAATGACAATGACAAATACACCCAGACCGGGAAATATGCCTGTATGGTCAATACAAACATATACTCCGAGCGGGAATCGAACCCGCGACCTGTGGCGGTTAAGGCAAGTTCGTTACCGCTGCGCCACGACGTCGTCAAATGATGGTTCCCAACTGATGAAATGATGATGAAATTATTGGTTCCCTATATAAACTTAAACACCCTGTTTTTGCTTTTCTTGCTCGAAGATCCTATATCGATATTAAAGCTCATTAACATTAATTAGCAGCTTAGACGTGAAAAGGTAAGAGAGAGATAGGAATACTATAATTTTTAATCTTTTTCGATTTTTGTAATATATAAAGATTTCGTATTACAGTTATAGTTACAGAAAACGCTTGACCGATTTTGATGAAATTTTATATGTATATTCAGTAGGTCTCAGAATAGGTTGTTATAATTTTTTTGTACCCCTTAGTGATAAGGATGGCCCATCCCAAATATTTTTTATATACAACTTTTTATTTTTATTTTTTATGAAGTGGCATTAAAAATATATACAACCCTAAATTTTCATCCTTCTACTATCAACCCCTATTTTTAATAGCGATATTAGTAATTCAATATTTGCCCCAGTGTCCTTGTGTTCACAATTAGACTCAGTTAGGCTTTGCTGCATGCCGCAAAGAGGAGAGACCGATAATATAAAATAATATGTATATTTCTGTCTCATTCTTCCTACACATTTTTGTATTTGTGTCTCTTACCAGTCGTTTTTTCCGTTGCACGATTTCAAATCACAACGATTCTAAAGAAGTTTCACTTCAAAACTTAATATATTGTTTCAGAATGAAATCATCGTCGATTTCGAAGAGATGATGTTCGATCATTTGAAAGTTTATAAAAGTCGTATGAATTCGCTACCACGTAAGATATACGTGTTCCGTGATGGCGTCTCCGAGGGACAATTCGCACAGGTACGATTTAATATCCGTTAGTATATTTAAATAAACTAAATAAATAAACGCTAAACACTCAACGGCCCCTATTAGCATAGTGATATCCTGTGTCAGGGGTCCGGAAGCACATACAAGGAGAAAGACAAATACACACAGATGGAAAATATGCTTGCATGGTTAATACAAACATATTATGCTCCGAGCGGATATCGAACCCGCAACCTGTGGCATGTGGCAGGTTCGCTACCGCTGCGCCACAACGTCGTCAAATTTGTAGCTGATATGAACTGATTTTTTTAGGGTTATATTAAATTTTCGCCAAAAAGCAGTCTTGCCATAAGTTGTGGATATAGTCAATTAGGCTTCGGCTTCGGTTACAGTTTATGGAGATAGGGCTTTTTCTGAAAGAATATTGGCAAAGCTTTTTCAAGTCATTACTAATATTGCTATTGGCCCTCAAAATAAGCTCGAAGCTTGCGCGAGGTGTGGGTACGACAATATCCCAAGGAGGTCAGAATCGATCCCTCGACTCTCGCGTTAATGGAGCGAAGTCGGCCCATCTCCCGTTGAGCTATTGAGGCTCCAATGGTCGAGAATCGTCGAAATCTTCATTAGACACTACATAATATAATTAATTGTTTTAGGTTATGAACAATGAGCTGGTCGCCATACAGAACGCTTACTCACGTCTAGAACAGAGAGTGAAGCCGGAGATATTATTCTTACTCGTGCAGAAGAGACATCACACTCGGTAAGGATTTAACTAGATTGGTATTATAAAATCGTAACGTAGTCCGTCTGTCTGTTACGATTTCACGACTTAAAATAAATGGACCCTTGGAGAAGGATATAGGTGTGAAATAGGGATTTTTTTTTTCGTTTTTTCAATTCTGAAAATTTCACCCCTATTATTATTTACAGTAACAAAATAAGAACATTGTTTTTTAATTTAATAAAACCAATTATATTGCAATAAAGGTAAAGAAATATAATTTTGTTTTTTTTGGACCCACCGCTGCCGTCGTACATAATTAGTCGGCCATTTTACCGTTGAGCTATCCGTTATCGAAATATTGCGATTTGTTGGTTTTATCTGAAGTTTACTCAATCGAGATATTATCGTATCCACTCCCAAGTACAAGCTACACCCCTAATTAATATTATATAATCATAATTGATTATAGCTAAAAACGAATTATTCCTAATAGTCCATAGAGGACTTTTGCCCTACAAAATGTACCTTCATCCAAGATCTTTATCAAAATACAATCTTAAACGATAAATTTCACAATTTGTAGGGCAAAGGTCTTTTTTTCTCCTACTGATTTTTTTTTTTTTTTTTTAAGAGAATATTAGCAATGCTTTTTCAAGGCATGACTAATATTCCTATTGCCCCTCCAAATAAGCTCGAAGCTTGTGATAGGAGTGGGTACGACAATAGCCCAAGGGGGTCGGGATCGAACCGTCGACTCTCGCGTTACCGGAGCGAAGTCGGCCTTTCTACCTAGTAGCTATTTGAGCTATTGAGGCTTCAAAATTCGTCTTCAAAATTCAAAAGTCGTCTGATTATAATTATTGTGTTAAATAAATGTGTTTTAGATTCTTCTTGGGCGAAAAAATAGCTGACAACGTAAGACCTGGTACCGTGGTCGACAGTGACATTGTACATCCCAGGGAACTGGACTTTTATCTGGTTAGTTTTGAAATTGTCATTATTAATTAACTCTAAATATACATTGTCAATGTGTATGTCAGGATCATGGTCAATTGAATGCAGAGCTAAGAAATGCGTTAGTGATGTGACTTAGCATTATTACTAAATATAAAGATTATATCGTGGTGTGGAGGGTACGTCATTATAAATGCCCTCCAACACTAAGGGAGGATCCTCCGACCAGGCGGGTCATATTGCCTGGCGGACCGAAGCCCAACGACTTACGTTGGAAAGTTGTATATATATCTCAAGAGCGTAGGAAACTTTGATAGCGCGATTTAGGATCGTGACGTTCGTTGATCGTCCATATCGTTGCGTAGTATGCCCTGTAGGTGTCGTAGCTTGATGCGACATTGTGACAATCTTGTCTTTCTATTATTGCGTTACGTCATGTTGCGTGTAGATGTCGCTACAAATGTTTCGTGTTACCGGCAGGTATCTCACCAAGCGATAAAGGGCACCGCTCGCCCGACGCGCTACCACGTGGTGAGCAACGACGGCAGGATCCCGTCGGACGAGGTGGAGCAGCTCGCGTACTACCTGTGCCACCTGTACTCGCGCTGCGCCCGCGCCGTGTCCTACCCCGCGCCCACCTACTACGCGCACCTGGCCTGCCTGCGCGCGCGCACCCTCACCACGTGAGTGTTGCGGTGGATCACCGACCGACTTTTGGAACGAAGTTCTTCAAGTTAACGCGGATTACGGGTATTGCGTCACGTAACGAAATGCCGTATGCTGTGTGTTTGCGTGTATTCAGTGTTGAAGAAAAAACGTTCATTATTTCTATCTTGACGGGGACGCCCCACCGACCGCACAATTTTTTTAATGTGTATTAATGTTGGACTTAGTGGCCTTGACAGCGTCCTGGTGGGGGGCTGAGTAGGTATGATTGATATTAGAAATAATAATAATATTCAAAAATATCGAGGGATGATTGATGACTTTTTTTGCTTGCACCTGTATTTCAACAAAAAATGTCCAGCATAAAATTATTGATCAATATTTATCGATATTATGTATGACGTGGCGTGCTGGTGGCGAGCTTGCTTTGACCCTCGCGGGTTTAATTCTTGCTGGTAGCAGATGTTTGTTATTAATATCACTTGGGTTTGGGCGTTGGCCCTTGTGGGTCTCTCTACCATGCATCGGAGAGCATGTTAAGCTGTCAGTCACTCTTGATTGGTAATTTGCTCTTATCCAATGAGTGCTTAGGGTTATGGAGGTCAGATGGCATTTGCTCTGTATTAACATTAGTAATCTACCGGAGGAGAGTAAGCAAACATAGGTTAAATACTCCCGGTATTATCAATGGATGACGAAAAACTGGTTGATAATGGTTCTATGAATCCCGGTCCCGGCGTCGGGATATGACGACCCCATCGCCCGCTGTTGGGATAGCCTCTGTCACAGCAGAGATTATTCCACCAGTGCAAGCAGTCACACTAGTGGTAGGTCTTTTTGTTGCAAGAGGCCGGCTAGTTAGGTACCACCGCAGTGTCAAATATTCTGCCGCCGAATAGTAGTGCTTAGGCATTACTGTGTTCCGGTTCGAAGGACACTGTACGATAGTGAAATTACTGGGCAGAGACTAACTATTATCTCGAAGTTGGCAACGCGTGAGTGGCACCTACTGATGGTGCTGCAAGCGCACATAGGCTACGGTGCCCACTTACCATCTGGTGGGCCGTATGCTTGTTTGCAAACTTGTAACATAAAAAAATGAAAACACTCAATACAGTCAGTATTAAGCTTGAAACTGAACCATAAACAATTGTTAATAATAAATAATTAATAAAAATTATCTTTTTTTTTAATATATATTTTTTTCTTGCAGTGGAGTTCAATATGACTACAATCAGTTGGAGCGAAAACCTCAAAGGCTTCGCGTCTTGGATAGAATGTTACAGTACAGTCGTATGTTCTTCGTTTAGTTTCTTACACTATATTATTTTTTAAATAACATTTAAAACCTTAAAATTAATATAAAATGTATTTTGATGTATAACGATATGTAAGCGCCTGTATTTTCATTAAAAACCTTTTCACATTATATTATATAAAATATTAAACAATTATTAATAATTTTGTGATCATATCTATATTTTACTATTACACAAAATATATGGCGCATCGTCAATTTTCTTCTGCGCAGACACAGAAACATGAAAACATAATTTAAATCAAGCCACTGTGTTCGATTTGAGTCCTCTGCTGTTTATGATGTCAATCAATCAAGGAATGTATTTAAAATGCTAGAGTAAAACACCCACGATTAACATGTCTACGTGAATTTTTCATGAAAATAATTCAAATGTTTCGTGTAAACGTAATTTTCAGTTATTTATTTTAGAATAATTTAATTTTCTAAAGCACTTTTGTTTCTGAAATATCATGTCTGGATACCGAGTAATGGCCACTTAAATACTTTTTATCCTCGAAAAATGTTAGGTTCTTGTAGGATCGTCAAGAAACTACATAAGGCGAGTGGCTCCGCGGTCACAGCTAGTGTGTAATAAATCGTAATCTACTTCTTGTCTTTTTGGAATATATATTTTTACAATAATACATTAGCCTTTTTGGTTGCGTGAAAGGCGGCTTTATAGAAATATTATTTGTAATGGTAAATCGTCCATCTCCGATGACGTCCTTAGCCGTGATTCGGCTTCGCAGGAGGCAGCCTAAGGACGGAATCAAATTTGAGCCCCGTGAGGGCTGCCCCTTTTCAGGGCTGAGTCTCTGTACTCGGTCCCCGCTCGGTGACGCTGTCAAGGCCAGTAAGGCCGACAGCAATACACATTCGGAAAAAATGGTAAAAAGTTTTGATATACGGAATCACGTAATAAAAAGATATTATTAGCTATTTATATTTAACGTTTTTGTATTTATTTTTATTATTCCTTATCAAAATCTATAATTTGGGAGTTACAGCGCTATAGACATACAACAATAGACATACACAGACCGACGCAAGTTAAAATTTTAAAAATGAACCCCATTTTTTGGGTCAGGTGTTAAAAATAACTAACAATTTAAAACATTACGAAACTATGTATTATTACGATGATTCAAAAAATCTCATATAAATTTGATCTCAAATGAATTTTAAATGAATTTGAAAATTTAATATTTATAAATATAAATTAATATTTAGTTATGGCATAATGTTTTAAATAATTAACAGAATAAGTTATAAGAAACAGTTACTATGACTATATATGTATAACTTAATAATATACATATACATAAAAAACTTTCTGACACCGTTCTTGAGTTGTGGGTAGCGAGTCTGCCTTTAGTCTCAACGGTTGCGGGTTCAACTCATGCTCGGGCAGATGTTTGTTAAAATTTCTGTTTCGGTCTGGGCGTTTGTCCGTGTGGGTCTCCCCACCGTGCCTTGCAGAGCACGTTAAGCTGTCGGTCCCGGTTGTTATCACATAACATGTGATAATAATCGTTTACTCTTGATAAGTTCATTTATCTTATCCAATGAGTCACTGGTTCGCCCTTGGGGTTGCGGAGGTCAGATGGCCATCGCTCCGTGTAAAACTAGTAACCTGTCAAATCGGGATATGAGTAATAAGCAGACCCTGAGTACATAAAACACTGGTAATAATGCTAGGACGAAAAATAATGTATGACTTTCTGTATCTTTCGTAATTTCTTCATTTCAGTTATTGTATTAATAAGGGTAGAATTTTAATAAAATAATTATATAAGTCAATGTGTGTTTATTCATTTTCATTTTTGCTATTAATGTTAAATCTTTTTGTTAATGTTTTGTATTGTATTTTCTGTTGCAAATACTTATTGTGATCTTTACTTTAATAAATGAATCGGTGTCACTTGTTTTGTTTTATTTTATAACTTTTACTGTGTAATGTATTGGACATAGTTGTGGCGCTGTGGGTAGCGAGTCTACCTTTAGCTTCGACGGTCGTGGGTTCGATTTCCGCTCGGGCAATATCTATTTCGGTCTGGGCGTTTCTCCGTGTCTGTCTGTATCCCCACAGTGCCTCGGAGAGCCCATTAATCTGTCTGTTCTGGTTGTTATCACATAACATCTGATAATAATCGTTAATTCTTCATAAGTAAAGTATTGATCTTATCTAATGAGTTACTGGTTCGCCTTTAGGGTTGCGGAGGTCAGATGGGAATCGCTCTGTGTAAAAACTAGTAACCTGTCAAATCTGAACCAGAGTAATAAGCAGACCCTGGGTAAATACTCGATAATACCGGGAATAATGCTAGCAAGAAGACTAATGAATGTGTAGCGCAGCGGTACAGGTCGCGGGTTTGATTCCCCCATGCATGCAATGCATGTTCCGGTCTGGGTGTGTTGTCTTTGTGTATGTTTCCGGACAACCGACACAGATTATAACTATCCTAACGGGGCCGTTGAGTGTGTAGAGTTTATTTATTTATTAATATTATAAATGAACGCAAATAAGCAATACCCATGTCAACCAACAAAATTGAAAAAACAGTTATATATGCAGAAGTGCTGGTAAATGGCTGAAGAACATTTTTCTTTAATATTTGTAGGGTTTTAAGCTTTAAAACTTCTAAAAAGTAATATCAAAAAATCATATAAAGCAAGTTGTTCAAAATTTTCAAACGCGTTTTTCTCGAAATGACTTTCGTGTGGGTTGACAGGGTATTGGTTATTTGCGTCCAAATGTGATCTATGCATTATCTATGACATGTGATATTGTTTTATTTTATTTTGTGACGCTTTCACGCCAAAACTGCCGAACCGATTATTATGAATTTTGGTACAGGTAGATAGGTGTGAAAACAAATTTACAAACAAAAGAAATTAAGGCATTTATTCCGTCCAAACATGTAAATAAAAACTATGGCACTATTTCTAAATAAAGGTTAAAATTATATCTATGTCACCATTGATATATAAAAAATATTTTTATATATCAATGTATGTCTTATGTATGTCTAGATGATCTTACGCAATCAATCGCAATAATTAATTCTGATTTATCATCCATAACAAATTTGTGTAAATCTTATGGTTTAACAGTACATCCCTTAAAAACTCAAGCGATTATAATAGGGAGTCAACAATTAGTCTCCAAAATAGATTGGATTATGCCTTCTCTTTCTTTTAACGGTATTGTACTACCTATTTTGGACACTGTCAAAAATCTCGGAGTCCTATTTGACAGAACGTTGTCATGGTCTTATCAGATCAATAATGTGAGTAGGAAGATGTTTTCGACTGCAGGCTCATTGAGACGCTTACAAAATTTTCTTCCTATTCCTACTAAAATTTCCATAGCTCATTCCCTATTACTCTCCATATTGGACTACGCCGACGTTAGCTACCTTAATCTCTCCGAAGAGCAACTGAATAAACTCGAGCGACTTCAAAATATTGCGATACGGTTCATATTTGGCTTGCGCAAATATGACCACATTTCAGATTTTCGTGTTAAGCTTGAGTGGTTACCTATCCGCCTTCGCCGGAATACTCATGTTCTATGCATTTTGTACAGTGTACTGTTTCATGACTCAACGCCCTTTTATTTAAAAAAGAAATTTAAATTTCTTGGAGATGTTTATCAAACGTTAAGATCATCTGACAATCTTAGGCTTCAAGTACCAAAACATAATACAAAATTTTATAATTCTTCGTTCGCTGTACAAGCCGTTCTTTTATGGAACTCGCTACCTCTCCACATTAGACGTTCTCACAACTTATCTCTATTTAAAAAACAAATAAAAACTTACTTTTTGAATCAATGACTATCCCTTTACTTTTATACTTGGCCCTTAATGATTTACTTTTATTATTTATGCCAAACGCCATATTTATTTGTATATATATATACCGATATGTATATAGTTATTTGTTTATATATATTTATTAATACATATATTTGTATGTTTATTCATAATTATATCATATACTTTTTATATATTTAAGTATTTATTTACCTATTTTATTTGTGTATACTAAAGATATTTGATTTAATATTATATAGATAATTTTGTTCTTCTCATCTTTTATGAAACACCTACTTATGTTTCACAAAAATTCTCCTATACCCACAGGTAGTCTGGCAGAAATTGCTTTTTAGCAATAAGACTGCCTGGTTGTACCAATTTATCTGATTTTATAATGTCTTTATTTTTTATGGTGTACAATAAAGAATTTTATTATTATTATGTCATATATAAATATTAGCTTCACAATAGTTACTAATGAATTATATCCTTAATTATTTTATGATTAATTACTAGCTTTTTATTACAAATATAAAAGGAATGATTGCCCTGTAGGACATGAACAGGGTGTTATATCGCATGAATATGCAATTATAAGCCTATAACTTAATATTGAGAATATAATCAAATTGAAAGTGATGAACATTGAACAGAACCAAACAAATTACTTAAAAAATCCTCCTCTGTTTGAGCATTTCCACCATTTACATATATTTTATTCGAGACGCTCATAGCCGGATCTACTCTGATCGGTAGGTTAAACAACTTTAGGCGCGCTCAGTCACTAAATGTGTGGTCGCATACTGGTATTTCAACTAAGCTCTCCGTGCTTCGGAGGGCACGTAAAAAGTCGGTCCCGGTTGTTATTAAATTAGATAATAAACGATAAGTCAAGTCACAGGCCTACATACGGGCGACCTGAACAACTCTGACACTAGGTTGGCCACTAACCACTCGATAAGAAGAAGAAGAACCGCCGCCCATTAACATTGCAACACCAGAAGGTACGCAGATGCGTTGCCGCCCTTTTAGGATACAACAAATGAACAGTGCACACTGAACGACCTCCATTATAATAGTCATAAACCATTAAGACTAGAGCATGTCGCTATGGACCAAAAAACCATCCGCCCTGAGCGGGAATCGAACCCGCGACCATCATGGCTTAGACCATTTTACTTTTTTGTCATTTATAAATTCAAATTTACATAAAATAATCTTAAACTATAAGCCTCTGTATTTGGCATTTTGCGTGATACAGTCAGTAAAAATAGACATAATACATCAAAAACAATCTCACACAACCATAGAATTATTATAAGAACAAGGAAATTCACTTGTCATTTGGACGCAAAAAAGCAATACCATGTCAACCCACATGGTCATTTCGAGAAAAACGCGTTTGAAAATTTTGAACAACTTGCTTTATATGATTTTTTTATGTATTGGTCAAGTTTTTGGCAATTTCAGATTTATGTAAGTTATTTTACTTATTTTCACAAAAATTAAGTATACAAACTGCATATTTCGTATAATTAATAATAATAAACGTTGCACACTCAACGTCCCCATTAGGATATTAATATCTTGTGTCGGGGTCCGGAAACATTCACAATGACAAGGATAAATACACCCAGACCGGAAAATATGCTTGCATGGTCAATACAAACATATTATGATCCGAGCGGGAATCGACCTGAGGCGTTTAAGGCAGGTTCGCTACCGCTGCGCCGCAACGTTGTATGTAATATAACCCAAAACGCCTAACATACTATATAAATTGCATGATTAAAAAATGGCTTTTTTAGAAGTTTTAAAGCTTAAAACCCTACACATATTACAAAAAATGTTCTTTAGCCATTTACCAACATTTCTGCATATATAACTCAGTTTTTACAATTTTGTGGGTTGACATGATATTGCTTATTTGCGTCCATTTAATGTTAAATAAACTCATACTTTACAACTAAACGCTTAAGTTCAAATTTCAATACATCATACAAAAACGAAAATATGTTCGAGAAAGAGACACAAAAGAGGTAGCTTTGTCTCTTTCCTATTATATTACTTTGGTCATCAAGGAACTCTCCACGTCATATAACTACCAAAATTTGAGTCAATTAAAATATATCTCTCTCTTTTTAATTTACGATTATAAATCGTTGTCTCTGTCTCCCTTATCCCGACCAATCAAGTTCTCTCCAGAAGCTTACTATACATCGGAGCTCGTCGCAGACGATAGATCCAGGGAATTGGAGTAATTGTCGCTGTTCTGGTCCACCTTCGCACTGCCAGTAGCCTTTTATTGTCTTTGAGCCATATTTGCATGGATTTCGATGACCTATAACATTAATGTTAGTTATATTATTTAACATAAGATAATTTTAAATTTCAACGGAATATAAAGAGTACAGAGATCTAATTAAATGCTATTATTTAACATGAAGCACATATCGTATCTAGGTATAACATATATATATATGTAAGGGACATATGGAAATATAATATACAAATCGGAAATAGTTATAAAGCAAAATAATTATTAAAAATAACATAATTAAGTTAATTATAAAATATATGGTATGTTATTCATTGTATGGAATGTTATTATTGTATGTTATGTGTGTAGTAATTATAATTACTAACATTAATTTCGTATGTTCTAAACAAATAATATTGCAGTTTCTGCTTAATATTACAAAAATTCAAAACTCCGAAATGATTGGACCGATTTTAACAGGATAGTGTTTACTTTCTCTGATTTTTATTTCCTTTTAGGAAGTAATAGGCTCTTCTCTTGGAGAGTCGTCGGTTAAAAAAGACCACCTGTGAAAGTTGGTTTCACAGAGTGGTTATGCGAAGAAATGTCTACTAAATCGCGCCGTTATCGTTTTACAGACATCGAGGAGGTTAGGGTGGAATTCTGAGATTCTCTTCAATGCTGAAACTCAATCGACGAGGTCAGTCTAAACAATTCCTTAGAATATTCCCCGTGATAGATGGGCTAGAATACACAGAGTGATTTAACATCTCTACGCAGTGTCAAAAGATCAAGCCGATCGGAAAGAAATCGATCGTCGATAATTCGAGTCGCTGTGTGTTGGTTTTGGATTAATAATAATAATATGAGCCCTTGGGTATTTTAAATAGTTTTGCTTACATTTTATACCAAGCAATATATTTAAGTAAATAGGAACATATACGTAGCTGGAACAACTACTTCCGTTTAACCTTCTTCGCTGAAAAACCTCTAATTAATGCTTGTATCAAGTGACTCGTGATAGTGGCTTGCCTTGAGAGGTTGTGTACCCTTACAATAATGTCTTTGTTTCGGAAATATATGTAACATTTTATAACTTTTTAGAATATTTAATACAATGTTATATTAAAAGTATATCCTTTTATTATAAGAATTGGGGTTGGCTATTAAGTTATTTGCACGTTAAGTCGGTCCCAGTTGTTATCATAACATCTGATAATTAATCGTAACTCTTTGTTAAGTAATTTGCTCGTATTTAACGAGTTACTGGCTCGCCCTTAGGATCGCGGAGATCAGATGGCAATCGCTGCGTGTAAAAACTAGTAACTAGTCACATCCGGATAAGAGTAATAAGCAGACCTGGGTAAATACCGGGATAATGTTAGGAAGAAGATGATTGACCAAATCCTTTGACCAATGTCACCAGTCATACTGGTCATTAATAAATAAGATATATTTACTATAATTTTCTATTCATGATGAAAACAGCAAGGCTCTACTAGGATACTACACCTGACCTACAAATTAAACTACTCAGATTATAGTTGTAAATATTTATATGATGTCATATAAAACTAAATATTAAATTAAAATACACTGACGTCATTGAACTTTATTATTTAGTCTATGACTGACGTAATAAGCTTACCTATTCATAAAAAAAATGTTAATCATTTTAATGTATTTGTTATCCCTTTTTATTACATTTTTCTTTTTATTATTTAAAAGTTAATAAATCATGTTTTCCAGTAATTTTGGGTTCTGAACGTTTGTAACAAAGCTGGTATACATTCACACCAAAATTAATAAATTCGTAATCATAAAAAATATGTGAACATAAAAACCTTTACAAGTTTTAAAATAAACCTATTCAGCATTAAATTAAATTATATTACATTTTTTGCCTCCAATGTCAAATGATTGATGAAAAGAAAAAACTTGTCAATTCAAATTTTTTACAGAAAGCTAAACCGTGATCACGTTACGGGTATTTCTAAAATAATTCGTTATTTATTTGTAATTTTCTTGAGGTATACCCAACGGATATCAGTGATTTGAATATCAAAAGAATTTTGTCGT
Source organism: Hestina assimilis (assembly GCA_023373885.1). NCBI lineage: Eukaryota > Metazoa > Arthropoda > Insecta > Lepidoptera > Nymphalidae > Hestina > Hestina assimilis. Next base: position 5,913,429 of record CM041747.1, on the reverse strand, counting down.
CGAAAATACGTCGTTCATTTTCCAAAGGTAGATTTCTCTTTGAAGGTAACCCGAGGTTAAGGTTTTTTATCGAGTCGGTGGCGGTGACGGATTCCTGCATAATGGCCACATCGAATACAAAGAAGCCTTCAACCGAAAAGAATCTAATTTAAAAATAAATAGCCCTCTACATGAGATAAACAAAATGCACTATATGGAAATGTAATCTTTCGTTATAAAAAGAAGCTTGTATACTCAGAGGTACAAAGTTTTTTACTCAAACAGAATGGGTGCTACATATGTGCCAAATTAAGTTTTCATAACCTTTGACTATTAGAATCACGCTTTTTCACCATTGGCCGAAATATCAAGGTGACGTAAATAAGTGACTCCCTAAATTTGGGGTCAGTAACACGCTTATAATAATATTGTTATTGGAAGCATAGCATCCATATGCTTGCCCTGTTTTCACACATGTCCATGCTAGAAGAATGATTCAACTACAAATAATTCAGAGCCGTTTCTTACGCTAGGCCTGAGTTTGTCCGTAATATTTGCATATGTAGATCTCCAAAGAGACTTTGAAATCGATTCGATTCCCCAAACATTTTAAGCGCTTACCCAAAATCATTTTCATCAAACTATGTCTAGTAATTATACCTACAGACAGAGATGACAAACTGACTAAAGTCAGGCGTTCTAAGCACATCCTGCAAGACCATGATGATAAGATCACTTTAGACAACGCTCCATGAGCACAGAACACCGTCTTTGCCGGCGAAGTCGAGGTCCTATTTTTCCCACGTCTGCTCTATCTATTAAGGTTCATAAGACACGAAAAAAAGGTTTTTGACACCGTTTGTGGCGTTGTGGGTAGCGAGTCTGCCTTAAGCCTCGACGGTTGCAGGTTCGATTCCCGCTCGGAGCAGATGTTTGTATTAATCGTACAGGCATGTTTTCCGGTCTGGTTGTGTTTGTCCTTGTCATTGTGAATGTTTCCGGGCCCTCGACACAGGATATAATTATCCTAATGGGGGCCGTTGAGTGTGTAGCGTTTATTTATTTATTATTTATTAAAAGGTACAAAACTCTAAAAATGAAAATGAATATAGGGCTAATTATATACGTACGCAAAGTACTAAAAATAATTGTTTAATTTTATTTGATTTTGAAAATAATATTTAAAAAAATTTTTACAACAAAAATACAAAGAAAAAAGGTAATTTTCTATATTATATGCATTGTCTATTGGATTGAATAGTTATAGGAAATAGATTTAATAAAGGCCCTTTCTTCAGTGAATTTCGTTTAGACGATGACAATGGGCGTAAAGTGGCTCCTTACTACATACATCTGCGAACATAAATCTCATTTGCTCTACATATTTCCTATGATCCTTTGAGGGTAGGCGTAAATAACTAAAAATAAGTTGCCTTTTTTTTTTTTCGTTATTTGGACGCAAATAAGCAATACCATGTCAACCCACACGAATGTCATTTCGAGAAAAACGTGTTTGAAAATTTTGAACTACTTGGTTTATATGATTTTTTTTATGTATTGGTCTAGATTTTGGCAATTTCAGATTTATGTAAGTTATTTTACTTATTTTTACAAAAATAAGTATACAAACTGCATATTTCGTATATAATATAACCCAAACGTTTAACATAACACATAAATTGCATGATTAAAAATGGCTTTTTAGAAGTTTTAAAGCTTAAAACCCTACAAATATTAAAGAAAAATGTTCTTCAGCCATTTACCAACAATTCTGTATATAAAACTCAGTTTTTTCAATTTTGTGGGTTGACATGGTATTGCTTATTTGCGTCCATTTATAAATTTATTTTATATACCCGTAAAGCCTTGTTAGTTTCAGCATTAATTAGCCTGCTCGAAGTAAAAGGGTAACTATTATATACTAGCTTTAGCCAGCGGCTATGCGCATGATAATGTGATTTATAATGAAGCATCTTTATTACAATAGAAATTCATGGTTTCTAATAAAAATTTTCACCCCATTTCACCCTTTTATTTTTTTAATCCTAAAAACCCATAAGCTTTCTCTTCCTTGTCCTTCTCTTAGTCTTTCCATTTCCTTTATGTAAGGTGGCAAACCATAGTATGTGAAGTTGCCACCTTATTAGCTACCCTAAAACGTACTCCTTCCGTTTTCTCCTCATCTCCCAATACGTAGACCTTACCACTCTACGTAGACATTATTTCAGATGGGAAAGTATCTACTATATATATCTAGTACATCGTAAGTAGCTTCTTCTAGTACACACACTCAGATATCAATATAATATCAAGCAAATTTAAAGCATTCACTATAATTTCAAAGTGTTTCTAATACAATTTGTTTTTCATATCCGGGTAAATTAATTTAAATTTATGTCAAAAACATGTAAATAATCGAAATTCAGTTACTTGTATTGGCTGTAATGGCCAACTCTTAAATATCAAAAAGTAAGTTAAAACTTTTGTGTCTGATAGGAACGTCAGCACCAATATTTCTCTTGTGCAACATCCTAGATTAACCTAGTCACGATTTTGCAATGTTTTTAATGTTGAGGAGCCATTAAAATTAAGGTCTTTTCAAATGTATCTAATTTATACTTTATATTTATCATAATATTGTATATTATCATTATTTATATGAGAAAGTTCTGTTTCATCATCATTTTCGCTTATTTTTTTTTTTTTAACCGACTTGCAGATGGCGACCGTTCTCAATTCTGAAATGTGTATTTTATCGCTTTTTACAGTGTGTCACAGCCATTTTACTTTGAGCATATTTCTGAGGCTAGGCTGCTGTAATTATAAATTAACATATATAATGCAATTTAGTGATTTTTGTCACATAATGTTTTTCAGATTTGTCATTGTTGTAAAACTAATAACAAGGTTATTAAAAGCAAAGTTGTAGTAAAATAGTGCCTGTTATAGCTTTTTAATTTTATTAATCAGATATTGATATTTTTTTTATATTTTCATCCAATCCATACAATATTATAGTGATGATCCAATCCATACAATATTATAGTGATATAATTAAAATATCGAAAGAAGAGAAAAGAAAAACAACTTTGTTTCTTTAAAGTGTAAATTTATGATAAAGACTCAGAATCAAATATCTCTAATATAAATAATATCTGTGCATTTAGACATGTGTATCTGTCATAAAGAAATACATAATAAATTAATAAAGAGAATACGTTAAATGTTAATAATAAAGTTGTTTTTTCTCAATAATATATACAACATACATATATAATAACTAACGTCTATCTAGCTTAAAAAACTGTCATGCATGTATTTACAAGACAAATAAATAACAGGTAAATACAGTGAGTTACTAAAAACCAAGGACCGACTTTACTATACAGAAGTAATGTCTAAAGCTTTCCCAACGCAACGAAACGAACTTAGTCACGCACTAACTTAATCGAATATATTGAAAGCTTGTGACTATAATCTTTATGTTGCTAAGTGCAAATTTACGAAGGAGTAATTTTTGGATATTTTGTTGATATGGAAGAACGGGCGTAGTCAGGATTTGCTTCAGGGGAGTGCAAAATCTTAATTTAGGGCCTGGAGGGGGCAAAACGACTCTAATAGTCATTCGTTAAATAGTTCTAAATGTATGACGACGTTGTGGTGCAGCGGTAGCAAACTTGCCTTAAACGCAGCCACCTTCCCTTGCCACAGGTCGCGGGTTCAATTCCCGCTCGGAGCATAATATGTTTGTATTGACCATGCAAGCATATTTTCCGGTCTGGGTGTATATGTCCTTGTCATAGTGAATGTTTCCGGACCCCCGACACAGGATATTATTATCCTAATGGGGGCCGTTTAATGTGCAACGTTTATTTATTTATTTATTATATTTCTGATTGTTTAACAAGGTCCAGTGGAGGGGTACCTCACTACGCCAATGTTAATAGAAGCGCCTGTATATTATATAATAAGTCTATGGGTGGAAAATAAAAATGTACAGCACCAATTTTATCTTAATATTTTAATTATTTACAAATCAAAAGACATGTAAAGACACAATCGTACATATAATTTAAATTCCCAATCCACACTTAAAATATTTCAGTTATTATTTCTATTGCAAATTTAAATAAGGTATCTCTTTCACACACATATCACAGTTCTACATTATTTACACTGTTAATAAAATTTGTACTACAGAAAATTACTGTACAAATATGGATAATTTATAACTATTTTTTATACAGAAGGTACTTGTGGATTTATTTAATTCGTTTTACATATTTTTATCTTCGTCTGTAGAATCCTCGGAAGAAATATCTTGGGACTGGGCCTGTAATAAGAAAATTTGGGTTTAGTGTTCGCGAATGTACAAGCGATTTTTAAATAAGAAAGTTCTAAATTCGTATACATATAATAATAATAACATTATTGGTTATTAGCTCTGTATCGTTGGTGGTTATGTTATATATGTGGGAAAAATTGTATTACAATCACTAGGTTTCCACTTCTACATTAATTTACAAGGAATCAATTATAAATAACCCCAAGCTATTGGTGAATACAAAACAAAGCCAAACCAAAATTAAGACGCATTAATATAAATTAAATTTATTAGTCAATACAAAATAAATATTAAAATAAAATAAAATAAAATCCGATACTGCAGAATGACCTTCATCTTATTACTATATAATCGAAGTATAGCCATATTAGTAAAACAATATTAAGCGTTGTTTCGAGTTGTTAATTTTTAATAAGTATAAACTAATAATTTTAAAAAGCATGCGTAAATAAAGTAATACATTTAAATCTTCTTGTATAATACGTGTCGGATATCATGGATATATAAGTACAAAAGTTAAATTTAATCACTACATAAAATAATATTTAATCATTACATCAATGTATTAGTACAATGTTATGAAAACTTAAGTAAAACTTGTTTAAGAACGCTGAAGTTATACAAAATTTCTCATAAAATTTCAACGAAGAAAATTAATTCATGTCTACTTGCAACGCTTAAACGATTACAATGTTTGTTTTAAAAGCGTTTAGGGGATAGAATTGCTTGTCTCACGTCAAATTTCACGCTCGCCGGGACGGAAATGCACAAAGTTTCCTTTTGTGGCGTCTCTCATAACTTGATTTGTGACGTTGCAACCCTTCAGGGCGGTTCCTGTGAGGCGCCGCGGCGACTAGACGTGCTACTTCCGTAGAGGAGTCCTGGATAGTCTGGATACATTGCTTATTTGATATATTTTGGACAGTTTACGTCACACAAACGTTTTCCCGTTTCCATCCTTCGATACATTTTAAAATGTGGCGTTTAATTTCTGTCGTATAAGTTACGCTTTTTGGATTTCGTGGAATATGAGGTTGTCTCAGACATGTCTATTTATTAGAAGTAGATATTTTACATGATAAATAAATTTTATGGAAACAAGATAAATGGAAGAATATGGACTGGGTACTATTTTTTATTAAGTTTTACATATGCATACATAGTATGCTATACCTGTATTACAGAAAATATGAGTTTAGAATAAATAAATAGTGAAAAATAAAAATGATTAATAATGTGGTCTTCACAGAGATTTTCTCAATTATTTCATTTATCGATATAACTAAAAAGTAACTAAGTTTTGATAACTAAAAACTAAATAATAATATCATTTATTTTATTCATATATTTTTGTAAGTATCATGAACTATATTCACTATTGAAATGAACATTTAATTGAGACATAAACAAGAAAAACTCAACACTTTCTTATACTTAAATATTATATTTTAAAAACCTTTACAAGGCCAAACGCAAATTTCTTATGTAGTGTAGACATAAATATATTTATTTATACAAATTAATAAAAATCATTCCGAATAACTTAGCAAATTTAAATTAGCAACGATGACTAAGCAAATTTATTTTTATCTTTTATTCGTCCAGAAATAGTTTGGAAGTTATTTAACGGACGTTAAAATTAAACAGACGTTTTATTATTTCAAGGCCAAAACTCTACCCCTTTTAAGATCCATGATATCACATTATCATAATGTCCTTATCCTCTATCCTCTCTTTTCCTCTCAATCCTATTCCATTCCATAGTCAATAAATGATAGGCAACACTTGTAATTGATCTATGGGCTATATTGAAAGTTTATCATTAGACGGAATTTAAGCTTGTTTGACACCACCGTGGTATGGCAAAATAATAAAAATTTGACGACGTTGTGACGCAGTGGTCGCGAACATGCTTTAAGCATCACAGGTTGTGGGTTAGATTATAGCTCGGAGTAGATATTTCTAGAGACCATATGGCCATATTAAGTTCCGGCCTGAGTGAATTTGTGCTTGTGCCTGTTTCCATTTTGTCGGAACACAAGATATTACTATCCTAATCGGGGTCGTTAAGTGTGTAGCTATTATTATTTATATATAAACTCATTTATTTATTGTATTTCAACAGACGTAAGCATTTGCTAGTAGCAAATAAATTACAAGCCCTATAATTGAAACGGTAGTTCATTGTTATTATGAAGTCAATATCTAACGTAATTATCTTTTGAAATAACAAATCGAATCTATATTAAATATCACTTGTTTCTGCAACAAAACGTAACGTGAATTCAAAATTTCTTAAAGTACATTTTCAAGGCGTAATGTATTATTCATAGATTAAAAGGTTAATTCATTATGATATAGCAAATAGATGTAGACCTTATACCGAAATCAAAAACGTTACATTTGACATTGGTTTTGAAAATGTTATTCAAATAATATGATATCATCAAAGATTTATGTAATTAGTTAACTCATATCTAGACAGCGTAAGTGCTTATTAAGGTTCCGTACTCAAAGAATAGGAGACGGAGTTTTTATTTTAAAAGAATATTTATTAGCAATTCTTTTTAAGGCATTACTAATATTCCTATTGCCCCTCCAAATAAGCTCGAAACTTTCTCTAAGAGTAGGTACGACAATAGCCCAAGGGGTTCATGATCGAACCCCCGACTCTCGCGTTAACGGAGCGAAGTCGGCCATTCTACCATTGAGCTAATATTCTTTAAAAAAAATTGAAATATTAAAATATGGAAATATGATTACGGGCAGCCCTTGCGTTATGGTACTATTTATGTCTACGTTTCACCATAAGAGGTAGTCATTTCAAATCTTCACATAAATCAAAATATATAATAATCACTACGGTCACGATTCACGGTAAATAAAATAACAATACAAAATTCAAAACGCAAAGTATATTACTTTAATTACTTTAAAAATGGCAGTCATCTTTGTAGTACAGAACACTTACGAATACACGAATTAGATTCGTACTTGACAAACTTTTTTGTTGATAACATGACACGTTATTATTCTTGAATCTTGACACCAGTTAAGTCACGTTACTTTTTTGTGTAGAATATTAATTAATGAATAAGATTATAAATATTATAATTTCATCTCCTAAATTGATATAAACGAATAAAAGCATTCGATCTCTTTTTTGTCTCACACAGACATAATCGTTAATAATTGAAAACAATTTAATAATACATAATAATGCCTTTAATGTTTATTAAAAAAAGAAAATTAATAATAAAATAATAATAATAATATATATTCAAGCAATTAATTCATAAGAATACAAAAAAAACTGTATACATATAGTTATATTTTATAAATAATTAATTACGTAGCATCTATAAATTATGATACTGTATCAATATACAGTGCAAAAGTTATTTCTATGTATTTTATGATTCCAATAAGACTGGACCGATTTTGATTTAATTTTCAGTCAATCCGATCAAGAAAGAAGTCCATGCAGACAAAGTCTCGGGTAGATGCTAGTTTATTATAAAATAAATTTATATCCTCAGAATTGTGATATTGTATTTTTTTTATATCTAGTAATAGAAAATCTCATAAAGTCACTGTGAAAATAAATTGTCTCGATACGACTATCGTAAAAAGCGAAACTTTCTCAAATTATAACTTCTATCTCGATTTTTTTATTGTATGAAAACTGAGACATTGTTAGCAACTTTTCAATGGAAAATTTCATATGAGTTTTCATATTATTCGCTGTTTCGTTAAGGTTTTAGCTTATAAATTATGAACTTGAATAGCTTAAAAATAATAAATATAATAATAAACGTTACACACTCAACCCATTAAGATAGTTATATCCTGTGTCGGGGATCCAGAAACAACTGGAAAACATGCCTGTATGGTCAATACAAACATCTGCCGTGGCGCTTAACGCAGGTTCGCTACCACTGCGCCACAACATTGTCAAAAGAATTTTTGATTTTATTTATAAGCAAAAACTATAGTCTATAGAACAACTGCATATTTACGCTTAGTGTTATAACTGCTTTAATTTCACTGAATTTAGACCAGGATGTCTAGAAATGAAGTGTTAAAATGTCATTGCTAAATAAATAAATAAAAAATAAATAAAATAAAATAAATACAAAGGAGATCATCTTTTAAAATGCATGACATCACTAACTTTATCAACTAATTTTTAGCTTAACTTTCGTATTCGCGCCGAAATATACTAAAGGATTTATATTTATATTTCATGAGGGTAGTACAGGACATTTCTATTCTATTGCTATAGTATGAGGACATCAAATTGTGTCAATGATATAGTATTACAAATTTTAATAACGTAAGTACTCGCTTTTCAATAATTAACCTTACGACATTTATAATTAGGTACGCAATATTAATTTGTTATATGTCACAATATTTTTTGATGCATGAACCAATTTAACTGATAACAATTGGAAAGTAATTTAAGTACTTAATTGGTGTATTATGATAATGATCTGAAAAAATGTTCAATTTGGCTGGGCTTGGTTGTTAAAATAGGTACGCAATAAACTCAAAGGTCCCGCAATAATAGTTAATAGAACCAAGCGCGGTTACTGATTAGTAAACAAATAGTGCGTTCTTCTTCTTCTTATCGAGTGGTTAGTGGCCAACCTAGTGTCAGAGTTGTTCAGGTCGCCCGTATAGGTCACTGACTTGACTTTTCGACTTTTTTCAAATGTTAACAGCCGGGACCCACTTTTTACGTGCCCTTCGAAGCACGGAGACGTTCAGTTGAAATACAACTATGCGATCACTCATCTATTGTTTATTGATCAGCGATCATTTACCGATCAGTAAGCGCGCTCAGCTATGAGCGTCACGTGTATGCAGTAGTGGGTGAAAGAACTTTAAGCGCGGTCAGGTGAGATAGATGCATCCTGGTATTTCAAATGAGCGTCCCAGCGCTTTGGAAGGCACATGATAAATCAGTCCCGACTGACATCAATCTGATAATAGTCAAGTCAGAAACGTATACATATATGCCTCGACTAACCTGGGGCAGGGTCGCTAAATACTGTGCCATAAAGGATTTTGAATTTCAATTATGCCTACCAGAAGTGAAACGACAATTTTTATGATAAGAAAAATGTTTTTAAGCTTGCCGGAAACGTTGGATATTTCCGTAGAGAATGGTAATTATAATTTTAAAAAATAATCACGTTCGCCACGTTTCTGATTATATTGTTGGTAAATATAATACGGTGTGTGAATAAAATGTCAAAAGGAATTATTTATTTCTAGTATTTTTATACAAGTGCTCCAGAAGGTAAATGAGTTTCCAGAGTATTTATATTGTCTTACTCAAACTCGAACTCAAAATATTCTTTATTTAAATAGTCCGTGGTGTTATATACTTTTGAATCGTCAAATATATAGTCTGTTGCATCCGTCTAAGTTAAGCTAGCGCCTGGTGCTGTTTTTTCTACTACATGCTGAGTATCCTAACTAGCTGAATCGATTTTAACAATTGAGGTGTCTATAAAATCGTTCTTAAAAACTGTAGTTAGAATACGACTGTAAATAGAATGTCTTGATTTTTTTTTAATATATTACTTTGGTTATAAGTATGTTTATTAGGTCTTAAAATATGCTAACATAAATACTCATAATTTTTTTATTTTTTATTTTATTATTTTTTTTTTTATGTTAGAAGTTGGCAAACAAGCATACGGCCCACCTGATGGTAAGTGGCTGCCGTAGCCTATGAGCGCTTGCAGCACCATTAGTAGGTGCTACTCACGCGTTGCCAACCTCGAGATATTAGTTCTTAAATCTCGTTCGCCCAGTAATTTCACTAGCGTACAATGCCCTTCAAACCGGAACACAGTAGTGCCTAAGCACTACTATTTGGCGGCAGAATATTGGACACTGCGGTGGTACCTACCTAGCCGGCCTCTTGCAACAAAAGACCTACCACCAGTGTGACTGATTGCACTGGTGGAATAATCTCTGCTGTGACAGAGGTTATCCCAACAGCGGGCGATGGGGTCGTCACATCCCGACGCCTTTTAAAATAAAGAAACATTTCTATTATAAACGTCTATATACTACAATACGTTCAACGTAAAATAAAATAACATACAAGCCTATATTTAGATACGTTTATATTAATTGAAAGGGTGTTTGAATAATATTTTTCATGGTCGAAAAAACGTTTACACTAACGAACACGAGTACGTATTTTTGAAAGCAAACATATAAATATTCATAAGATAAATATCAAAAAGGTCCGGCTAGAAAAGGTTGGGTTCCAATTAATTTTACGAGGACTCTATTTAATCATCTTTACCTCCTACATAAGAGTCCATTTTGGTGATAAACAATATGGATTATTATGACATATTGTATAAGAAGCTTTGGTATTGGTATGGTAATTTTGTATGTAAATCGTATTTATAAATATTATTAATAGAACTTGATTTAGAGAAATTATTGATAAGCAAATATAAACGAAAACATAAAGTAATAAAATATATAATAATATGTATAAAAAAATTTCGTTTTTATTACAAGAGTACTACTATTTCAAGTCGATACAGATTTTAGAATGTTAATATTCTCGCTATATTTTTAAATAATAACAGTAATTCGCAAGTAATATCGGGCTTTAAGCTTAGTCGCTTACGCGCCAACGATCTCAGACCTCGCGATATGTCAATTTCATAATTAAAATTCGTTTGACCGTGTTGGAAGGGTTTACGTGATTAAGGGAGTCCAAATTAAATGTTTGGGACGAGTTATAACTGTTCCCTATATAAAGTCATCGAGTTGCGTCAAACACAATTAAAAAGAACCCACAGGAATAATTGAATATCTCATTTCGCTTATGAAATCGAAATGAATATGTTAGAATGTTAATGTTATAAAAAGTTAAATTGTTTCACTTCAATTGTATATCTAGTTTAGGTTTAAGGTTATGTGTTTAAATATTTAAAAATCAAGCTTTTACAATCTAACGGTCGGTTTCAATATTGACTGGGATTGAGATCGGTAAATCGATCGATAGATCTACTGTTGGTAGGCCTATAATTGCGCGAGGCCAGCCAGGTATCATCGCAGTATCAGTTTACTCAGTTCACCAGTGTCACTGGGCAAAGGAGGCTTAAGACCCAATCTCTCTAGGTTGGCAACGCGTAAGTTACACCTACAAATACCTCTTCCTTGTCATGGTCAAGGATACTCCACCACATCACCCGGTTCTCTTCCCAAGGAAGCCGGGTAGTTGTTGGCAGATTTCCTACCGGTCAAAAAAAAAAAAACGACAATCGCTTACTGTCAGGTGGGTCGCATGCTAGTTTGCCCACTTTGACTAACATCATTTTGTTTTTTTTTTAAAAAGGTTGAACTTTGTTGATTGATTTTGATAGAAATTTATTATTTGTTGTTGTGCAGCAGTAGCGAAGTTATCTTAAACGACATTAATCTCGGGTTCAATTCTCGCGCTGATATAGAGGTATTTTTGTATTGACTACTATGCAAATGGTTGTGTTTCTTGTTAATTTTTTTATTTATAAATCTAATCAGTCAGAAGTTTGTGTTTATATTTTTGTCTGTACATATAATCGACGATTAAGTTACGAATCGTTAATTAACTACATAAACTATGTAAGTATGTAAGCTTTATTAATTGATTTTTGTAATCAATATCACCTTTATTGATTGGGATGGATTAAAATTTTTATGGTCCTAGGGTTGGTTTTGAGTTACAAAGTTTTAAAAAAGACAAAAATTAATTTGCTAATGTAGTAATTATAAAGGGAAAAAATAAGCAATATGCTAATATTGCTTAATTCTAGGACTGTGGACGTGACATAGCATGTTCCAAAAATGAGTACATCAGATAATCTCGATTCGCAGGTAATTTGTATACGGATAATTCTCACGAAACGTAAATACTTTAAAAATAATAATAAAGTGTAACATTTTTCACATCCTTCGTGTTATCTACCTATAATAAAATAGTGGGTCATTTCCTCTACCAATTAATAATTGCTTCAGTTGTAGCATTACACAAGAATTAAAACCAAGTTACTATTTAATTATATCCTTAATTGGCATTTAAAAACAAAGAAAATTTACAAAACAAAATTTTGTTTAATTTTCGATGTGATGGTACAAACAAAATATTGCGAAACTGCGATTAGAATAGCTTAGATCCTGATAATAGTCGACAGAAGATTGACGTTTCGACAACAAACGAACCTAATACGGCTTGCATTTAAAACGTTGCTAAATAAGGGCAAACACTGTGATATCAGACTTGGTGATCTTATTCGCGTATAGAATTAAATTAATAAATAATAATAAATAAACGCTACACACTCAACGGCCCCCACTAGGATAGTGATATCCTGTGTCGGGGGTCCGGAAACACAAACAAAGACACGGACAAATACACCCATACCAGATTAAATTTTATGATAATTATCTGGAATGTAACTAAAATTATAAATGTGAAATTTTGGTTAGATGAATGTTTGTTACACTTTCACGCAAAAACTAGAGGACTAATTACGATGAAATTTGCTATATATATAGATTATTATTTGGATAAACATAAGGAATACATTTTATCCCGGAAAAGTGTTGGATTCCGGTGGGATCATTAAAAAAATATATGAGCAGCGCTAGTTAATGAATAAAAGCTTCACACTCGATATCACACACACATTCACAGTTACGATATCGTATGTGGGGTCTATAAATGCCCACATACAAAAACATAATAGATCTGAATGGGACGAATATCTGCACGGTCTATACAGATACGTGTAACAAGTCTGATTTGAACACGACATAAGATGTTATAGACCGACATGCTATAACTACGCCAAAACGGACATGCATTTTTTTTTTTATTTTTTTATTTTTTTATTTTTATTTTTTTATGTTAGAAGTTGGCAAACAAGCATACGGGCCACCTGATGGTAAGTGGATGTCGTAGCCTATGACCGCTTGCAGCACCATTAGTAGGTGCCACTCGCGCGTTGCCAACCTCGAGATATTAGTTCTTAAATCTCGTTCGCCCAGTAATTTCACTAGCGTACAATGCCCTTCAAACCGGAACACAGTAGTGCCTAAGCATTACTATTTGGCGGCAGAATATTGGACACTGCGGTGGTACCTACCTAGCCGGCCTCTTGCAACAAAAGACCTACCACCAGTGTGACTGATTGCACTGGTGGAATAATCTCTGTTGTGACAGAGGTTATCCCAACAGCGGGCGATGGGGTCGTCACATCCCGACGCCTTTAAGCATAATTAATAATTATATTACTATCCACCATTACACTGATTTGATATTTTACTAACAATAAAAATAAATATAACGTCTCTATAATAGAAGGTTATTGAATTTTTCACTACAAAGAAAACAGCAAATAATATGCAACAATAAAGAATATAATGCTTAAACAAAGCTCTAAATTATATTATTATATTATAATTACCTAAAAACATAAAATTAAGCTATCAATAAAATAAACACAATTTATTACAACAGATGAAATTGTATAAAAAGCCGTAACGAATTGTTACTTAAATATAATTTGTCAAATCAGGAATAGATATAACGTGAAATGAAAGATAAAGAAAAAAGATATTGTAATAAAGTTAGAGAGGTTAGTAATGCACTGATCCGGCATGGCGAAGGCCATACTATCGCTTGTTAGATGCCGGAACGAAACAGGAAAAGATTGGGCTGCTGTTTGACCGCCACTATGATTCATAGGAAAACTATCACCAACATGGAACAAGTTTAATTGTTTATGCTTTAATACACACGGATATACGAATTTAGAATAATAAAACAACCCATAGGTCATTAGGGTATGTATTCTGTACAAATGCTGAGCAGGTATGGTATGTTATCTGTATAACGCATCACGGTAATTTATATATGTACATTACATATGTTATATACATACATAATATTACTGTGGTCCGGGACTGACTTATAACTTAATAATATTTTTATAATCTACGACAGGATTTAATACGTTAACAGTTTTTTTATTTCATAACGTTTGTCGTTATCTTAATCAAGTGTCATTAAACATGCCCGCCTGATGGTAAGCAGTACCGCAACCTATGAACGCCTGCGATACTTGAAGTATCACATGAGCATTGCCAACCCAAGGAACAAGAAGGGATGACAAGGAAAAAAGGAAGAGAACAGAAAGGGGTGGGAGATTAGGCCTTCGCTGCTCTCACTTATCGCACGAAACGCAACAGTACCTACTGATACTGTTACTTTACGCCGATTTTCTGTGAGAGGTTAGTACTTTCTTAATGTTTATAGTACAAATCTTAATACAAATTAACAATAGTTACTCTACAACCCGGTCAACGTGTTATGGAAGCAAAAACAAAAAAGCAATTTATACAAATATAATACAACTTAATAATGTAGTTATAATTAATATTATATCTTATGAAATAATAAATAAAAATTAAGTGCAGTATAAACTAAATGTGTCCATGCATCTTTGTGCAAAGGGTCTAATAAAACAGTTTGAATTTCTTATTTTTTATTTTCAAGTAATAAATATTTATTTACATCGATTACATTAACAGCTGTACAACAAAACAATAATACTTAAAAAATATTTAACATAAAAGTGGAACGGTAAAAAAAAACGAACACAAATGAAAAGATTTAGTCCAAATGACTACAATATAATATATAATCATTAGGACTAAAAAAAATGTAACTTATACATGCAAGTTTAGGAAATATATTTGTGCAAAATAACAACCATGCATTTTTCTATGAAGCATTCGCTATTTATATACAATTACTCAAAAACAATAAATTAAAGACATGCTATTTTATATTATGATATGAAAATTATTTATTTAAAATGCTTTTACCAACAAACTAGCCTCCTAGTTTGTTCATAAACTAAAAGAAGACAACTGAAACTACCATACGTATATAGTTAATGGATAAAAAGATAACCTCCTTTATTAATAAAGTACTTAAAGTAAAATTAACACAACAGAAGAAGAAACAAATAAATGCGTTATCAGAAATCAGAAGGAAGATGTAATGTTAATTAATTTCTAATTGTCTCTTTTAGTAGTGCATTAATTCTAGCTAAAATTTGCTATATTTTTCTCTATCGTCGGTAGGGTTTACCTTGGGAGCCAGGGGGTTGGAAGCCGTAACCCGAAGCGCCGGGGACTACGCCGCTGGTCTGGGCTGGGTCGCCGGGTGGCGAAGGTGGGAACACTACTGGGCCTGAAACAATTAATGGATCTTTTATAATTTGACATTATAAAAATCTTAATCGTAATATTGATATAATGTCTTTATTATTTTAGAACATAACTATCTTCAAAGAACATCTACACAAGGTCTTCTGCTCAGTAGTAAGATACTATGATATTTCTTCATGTTTTTTCTAATTAACAATGTTTCTAAGAAATATCAAAACTGTTCTTACAAAAATACTGTCTATATGGGTTTTTGTATTGGTAGTTTTAGATATCCTGTCGATTTAATAACGCCGCTGAAGTTACGGTCCCTTTTTTTTTTTTTTCAAAATAATTTTTATATCAATATCCGAAGAATAGCCTATAATATAGCTTACACGCAAAGTTGTAATCAATTCTAAATACAATACTCTTTCTTTTTCTTTAAGTTATGTAATTTCGATGAAGCATGTCGGTATATAGTATTGTATGTAGGTATATTAAGCGATATATAAAGGAAAAATATATGTTATAAAATATTCCAAAAGTGTGATGAATCAGTTACATATATTATTTAAAAAGCATATTCCGATTTTAGTAGTAGTAGAGTCATGATTCTACCGTGGTAGTACGGGGTAGTTGTACTCCCCTCTAACAAGAAAAGGCGTGAAGGAACGGAGTACTGCTGCATTTCTCCCTACTCCTCTGTTCCTTTCATTTTTGCCTTTTCAATGCCTTCCCTCACATCCTTGGGTTGGAAACGCGCATACTTTAAGTATCGCACGCGTTCATAGGTTCCGGTGACTGCGTACCATCAGGCAGACCGTATGCTTGCTCGACAACGGTCATGACATAAAAAAAGATAATAGATGTTCTTGAAAAAGTAACCAGGTCTATGACGAAAAAAAAGCATTAAAATTCCTTGATAAATGTAAAGCATGACATTAGCTGATTGCAAAGATACTTAACCTTGTAGGTAATGCCTTCCAAATACATGTCATATATTTCATCATTATTTTAATTTACAACTCCGCAAATACTAAGTTCAAGAGCAGCAATACTGAGCGAAAATATTTAACATTAATATTTTGTCCTTCTCCTATTTATGTAAAAACCATCGCAGCGAATGTCGGATTGAATAAAAATGTAGTGTTCGAATAAAAATATAAGGAATTTTTTGGGATCTCTATACAATTTTTTATTTATTTATTTTACTTTTAGTATTTTTTCTAATGTATAGTACAGAAATACACATTGGACAGTATTGGCTTAATAATTTGTTTCCGTTGCCACTTTTAAATACGGAACCCTCAAACTACAACAGTTCAACAGATATAAACATATTTAAATCTGCTACATTGGTGATATTATTTAATTAAATTATGAAACTTTATTGATATGTTGAGAAAGTTTTGTGAAAATCGCTTGGCAAGCAATAATTACAACATTTAAACTCTCCACTCGAAACTAAGAGAAATTAACTAATTATTTATACTTTGACATAAAATATGTTAAAACTTTCTTGTTATATAAATATTTCATCTTGTAAATTCGTTTTAAAATTGTAAGTGTTATGTGATTTCTTTAGGTGTCACTGGAAAATCGGACAAAACGCTAATACCCGAACAATTGATATTAATTAAAACTAATTAACTATTATTCAGAACTAGCTGCGCCCGTGGCTTCGCACGTCTGGTGTATCGATTTTTCTTTACTGCTCGGAACCCTAATTTTTTTTTTTAAATAAAAGAAGCTTAGTTTCATTCAAATTGGTTCAACCGTTTTAGGGATTAGACGGAACAAACAGACGGACAGAAGGACAAAGATTTTAAAAATTGATTTTTGTATGTAAGTTGTTGGGATAACCTCTGTCACAACAGAGATTATTCCACCAGTGCAATCAGTCACACTGGTGGTAGGTCTTTTGTTGCAAGAGGCCGGCTAGGTTGGTACCACCGCAGTGTCCAATATTCTGCCGCCAAATAGTAGTGCTTAGGCACTATTGTGTTCCGGTTTGAAGGGCACTGTACGCTAGTGAAATTACTGGGCGAACGAGATTTAAGAACTAATATCTCGAGGTTGGCAACGCGTGAGTGGCACCTACTAATGGTGCTGCAAGCGCTCATAGGCTACGGCAACCACTTACCATCAGGTGGGCCGTATGCTTGTTTGCCAACTTCTAACATAAAAAAAAAAAAAAAAAAAAAGTACCGCATATACTTTCACTATATGCATTTACTGAAAAGCTGTTAATTTGGAATTATAAATAATTATGTTAACTGGATAAGCTTAAGAACAAGATAGTTTTTTTAATAAATAAACGCTACACACTCAACGGCCCCCATTAGGATAGTTATATCCTTTGTCGGGGGTGCGGAAACATACACAATGAAAAGGACAAACACACCCAGACCGGAAAATGCCTGTATGTTTAATACAAAAATAAAAACTTATACACACAGTTAACAAGTGAGTTTAACTTTTTGCTTCGATTACAATAATGGACTCGATATATTATATAGTTTTAATCGTAACAAATACAATTATATTAACTATATATTAACCAAAATTTGGAAACCGAAAACAGACAAAAATATTTTGATATCAAACTATAAGAAATAACTATGATAAAACCCACACTATGCTTAGCAAATAGACACAAAATATAAACGCTTCGAGGCCAACGTACCTTCCTACGTAGTAATTACGATATAAATGTAAGTCACTATTTGCCTTTGATACTTCGTAAATACTATTATTATACATATAATTATAAGTATATTATAGCGATTTATCCAAACCAAACAACCAAATATGATGTATCGTTACAAAATACTACGATATAAATAATCCTTATTATACTAAACAACGTTGGGATTCAAGGATATAAATAAATAAATAAATAAACGCTGCACACTCAACGGCCCCCATTAGGATAGTGATATCCTGTGTCGGGGGTCCGGAAACACATACAAGGACAAGGACAAATACACCCAGACCGGAAAATATGCTTGCATGGTCAATACAAACATTCTATGCTCCGAGCGGGAATCGAACCCGCGACCTGTGGCGTTTAAGGCAGGTTCGCTACTGCTGCGCCACAACGTCGTCAAGATATAGAATATATATATATTCTATATAATATAGAACTAATTATATTTATTATTCTTCTTCTTATCGAGTGGTTAGTGGCCAACCTGGTGTCAGAGTTGTTCAGGTCGCCCGTAGGCCTCTGACTTGACTTATCGACTGTTGTCTAATTGTCAACAGCCGGAACCGACTTTTTACGTGCCCTCCGAAGCACGGAGACGCTCAGTTAAAATACCACTATGCGATCACCCATCTAATAACTGATCGCGCCTAAAGTTGCTTAACCTTTACCGATCAGTGGGTGCATTCGGATATAAGAGTCTCATTAGTTTGTATTAAACTTTAATACAAACTAAAGATCTTATTCTTATAAATGTTAAGACTGAATTGCAATGGGAGCTATATAAATCGAAATCAATAGGATAAATGCGTAAGTGAGTTTGTTTATTTATAATAATTTAACGCCTAATCCGCTGGACCGATTGTAATGAATTTTGGCAAAGATACAGATGGGACCATGGAAACGGGTTTATACTACTTTTTCTTGTGAAAACATAGTTTAAATTGATGGGAAATAGGGGGCGACAGTTAGTATAGAGAATCAATTTAAACACCGTTGTGGCGTTGTGGGTAGCGAGTCTGCCTTTAGTCTCGACGGTTGTGGGTTCGATTCCCGCTCGGGCAGATGTTTGTTAAAAATTTCTGTCTCGGTCTGGGCGTTTGTCCGTGTGGGTCTCCCCACCGTGCCTCGGAGAGCACGTTAAGCTGTCGGTCCCAGTTATTATCAATAACATCTGATAATAATCGTTAACTCTTGATAAGTAAATTGCTTTTATCCAACGAGTTTCTGGTTCGCTCTTAGGGTTGCGGAGGTCAGATGGCAATCGCTCTGTGTAAAAACTAGTAACCTGTCAGATCCGGATAAGAGTAATAAGCAGACCCTGGGTACATAAATACCGGGAATAATAAATAAATAATAAACGCTCCACACTCAACGGCCCCCATTAGGATAGTAATATCCTGTGTCGGGGGTCCGGAAACATTCACAATGACAAGGACAAATACACCCAGACCGGAAAATATGCTTGCATGGTCAATACAAACATATTATGCTCCGAGCGGGAATCGAACCCGCGACCTGTGGCGTTTAAGGCTGGTTCGCTACCACTGCGCCACAACATCGTCATCGTCGTCATAATGCTAGGATGAAGATGAAGAAGTTAGTATAGGAATCAATTTTTCCTGATTAGATGAGTATTCGTGCAGGCGATAGGGGCAGATGCTAGTAATAAATAAGTCATAATATTTATTGCGTAATATAAAAAATAGAGCATCAACTGATGAGGTGAAAATCTACATTGAAAATAAATTACGTGTTGAAATATGGACTAGAAAACTCATTTTATAATAACCTTTCTAAATGTTGCCGCTCGTGGACAATAGAATTAGTCATTATTCGGACTTTCGAACAGGATAGCTTTAAATCTAACAAAACTAAAATTACGCGGCTATACCTATTATGACTTATGCTAAATAACAAAGCATGCAATATAATAGTAGCAAAAACCTTTGTTGTCTTTGATCCTGTTTGAGTAACACTAGTTTCAAATGATATTATTATTGTTATTATTTTTATTATTGGTTCTTAATCTTTATTATTTAATGGTTCTTAAATCTCCTCTGCCCAGTAATTTCACTAGCCTACAGTGCCCTTCAAACCGGAGCACAGTAATGCCAAAGCACAACTTTTTGGCGGCAGAATATTTGACACTGCGTTGGTACCTACCTAGCCGCTTGCAACAAAGGACCTAACACCAGTGTGACTGATTGCATTGGTGGAATAATCTCTGCTGTGACAGAGGTTTTCCCAACACCGGGCGAAGGGCTTATCACATCCCGTCGCCGTAAAGATGAATAATAATATAATAATATGAATGTAAAAATATGACTTTGCATCCTACACTTAGTTATATGTTAGTCATAGACAAACATTCGAAGACATGAATGCAAATTGGAATCTAATAAAGTACTTTACGAATTGTAAACAGCTTTTAGATTTTTTATCTATTAAATTATTCAAATTAATGCACAAAAGGATATATATGTTAATAATAAAAATGTACTTCAAACAATGCAAATAAAATTCAGAATAATATAAAATTCGAAATTACCATATTAAAACAAACCAGTAACTTTTTGTAGACGTTAAATTTAATTGAAGTAGTCTGAATGTGCGTCATGCATACCGTAAAAAAACTACATTATTTAGTATTTTTTAACAAACCTAAGCTTGCAACATACTGCTTATCATGATATTAAATAAATAACAATTTAGCTTCCACGGACAACGCATTGCCATAAGAGACCATTTATCATCCTAAAACCCATCGTTTCGTCTCGTTAAAATACACGTCAAAAACCTCGAAAAGTAAAAGGAAACAAACTTTATATATTAATAGCATTATAATTGCATGTTGCTATGTGAACAACCTTAAGACCGTATAATAGCGTGCCAGTACATGCTTGACATTGAAAAATCAAGAATAAGAGCGGTTAGAAACGACTGCAACTGATCCAGATCTATTGAACTATAACAATGTCGTTTGTTATGGTTATTGACGAATAATGTGATACATTTTAATTATATCGCTTAAATAAAACTACTGTTATAACTATTTGAACTAAATTGGCTCAATATCATTTAAATTACTGTTATATTAAAAGCTTGATAATTGATCTCGAGTTTTTTTCGCCGGCTCTTCTCGGGTAGAGGTTTACATTTGGAGCCTGTGGTAGAATCTGACTTTCAACTAAAAAGTGTAATGCTTTTTACGTTGAATAAAAATATTTGAATTTGAATTTGTAATATTATATTTGACGACGTTGTGGCGCAGCGGTGGCGAATCTGCCTTAAGCGCCACAGGTTTCGGGTTCGATTGGCGCTCGGAACAGGTGTTTGTATTGACAATATAGGCATGTGATCCGGTCTGGGTGTGTTTATCCTTGTCCCTGTGTATGTTTCCGGATCCGACACAGGGTATCATTATCCTAATGGGGCCGTTCAGTGTGAAGCGTTTATTATTTTATATTATTATATGTTCAAGCAGTAAAATTTAATTATAGCAGTGTTTGTTTAATTGTGTATAAATATTACAAAAAAAAAACGACAATTGCTCAAAGTTTATTCATATCTCATCTATGTATGGTTCTTTATAATTAAGTACACGCAAATAATAATTACTATCTCTTGCACATATTGTGAAATGAACGGTTCTCGGTGGATGTTGCAACATAACAGAACAGCTGTTTTGTTTTACAACGTACACCATCTTAATTAGATTACAGCTACTATAAAATTATGTGTAATAGAGCCTTGTTGTTTTCGATATGAATGGGTCAGATTGACCAGAAAAGAACTATGGTCTCACAGAATATCGATTACCTTTATAATTATTTTAAAATAACATATAATTTTTCCGAGATAAAAGTATTCTTTATATTAAACCGGGTAAAAAGCTATGTTTGTACCAAATTTCATCCAAATCTGTCCAGTAGTTTTGCTTCAAAGAGTTACAAACACAATGGTCATTTTGCGATTTGAGTTCTGCTTTGGACCAATGTCTGTATTGACCATACGGCATAATATTTTCCGATACATATGTTCCGGTACAAAAACAAGAACAACTACTGGGTGTTTTTTCCCCCGACTTAGAATATAACTATCCTAATGGCGCCATTTGATGTATCCTTTCTATATATACTGATATTATGTTTCTTTCAATGACTACATCGTAAAACCGTGCTTCAAAAACTTATGCTGTGCAAATGGTTCGAATACTTGTACATTATTTTATTGAATCAAGTAAACTAAAGATAAATAAATTGGACAATTCACAATCGAACTACATTAGGATGAGTATAGCTTACAGAAGTACTTCTTACAGTAATATCATTTTCCGAAAAACAAAGAGTCTTCCCAATAAAAAAAACATCTATTGCTTAAAAATGTAA
This sequence comes from Hestina assimilis, assembly GCA_023373885.1. NCBI lineage: Eukaryota > Metazoa > Arthropoda > Insecta > Lepidoptera > Nymphalidae > Hestina > Hestina assimilis. Next base: position 5,890,766 of record CM041747.1, on the reverse strand, counting down.
TCTAAAACCAGTAAAACATATAGAATGTTTTATAAAACTCATTATGCCCGAAACAATTAATTCTGACTGAGGGATGCCGTGTGCAAAACACTCGCGCAAAGTCCTCGTCTGTTTTTGCTTGGCCGAGCATGATTCTGTCATTAAACAGACTGGGTCCCTTCTAACAATAACCACATATAATAGATTCGTCGCTTAGACTTCGTTACTATGTTACATTGGGTTTGATTTGACTTTTAATTTAAAGGCATATATTTTTATTGCTATTAGTTTTCTGCATTTTTTATTTTTGTGTTTTGCTTTTGGCCTTACTAGCCTTGACAGCCTTCGCGGAAGCTCAAAGTTGACTTCATTCGATAGAAGTTTCCTGCATTAGCCGATTTATAAACGGGAGAAAAGTTTTAATGTATTTATCGACATGAATTTCTTTTTCGTTTGAAAATAATATTATTTTAAAATAAACAAGCTGAAACAACTAATTATATTGAAATAATTAACTAGTTTCAGTAATATTCATTAGGGATTAATTCTTTAGAAATTGGAGTAAATAAATTTAACAAGGCCCCTTTCCTGTCTTTGAACAGGTCAGTCTAATTTACATCGGTTTGCGCAAACCATTCGGCTCCAAGTGGTTAAATTACGGAAGCCGCAGCCGTGAAGAAAAAACTGGGGCGTAAAAAAAGGCTACATAATTAAAGTGCATTGGCGAATGTTTAAACAAGCCTAGAACGCAGAATGCCCTTTGTAATTTGTCACAAGCGGAAGTTTTAATGAAATTAAACAAAAAATAGAATTCCGGAATCCTTGTGTTTAGGATTCCGTACCAAAAGAGATGCTAACGAAACCCTGTTCGTAAGCCTCTGTTGTTTATCCGTTGGTCATTCTATCCATCTGTCCCTCTGTCTGTCCGTCCATCCATCCGTCTGTCTGTGATTACACAAAGGTACTTACTTATTAAGGTAGAATTGAAATTGTCACAGAAGTGTACTTCCGTTGTTGACTCTTTGAACTATAGACGTCTTATTCCAAAACGAAAAATAGAGTTTTGTTTTATTTGGTAAAGAACTCGCTAACTTCTAAAGTTGTTTTTGTCATCATTATTTTATTATTCTTTAAATTGCTTATGATATTTATACAGAGTTATTTTAACTAGCAGTAATAACGTATTGATAAAAGTTACAAATTTTCAACCGAACAAAACCAATAGAAGACTAAAGAAAACCGCAGACCGAGTTGAAAGTGTTTGCGAATGCAATGTTTGCTTTCGCAACATGAACACATGTCGTTACAAACAATTAGTCGAGTGCATTCGTTACTATATTAGCCACTAAAAGATATTACATACCACTCCTATGAACATGTCCAAATACCCTTTTTGTGTATATTGTGTATGGCTATCACATCTACACGTTTATTAACATTGTGATAGTTTGCATGGATTGATGTTTGTAACTCTTTCATGCAAAAACTGCACGGATTCGGATGAAACTTGCTACACACATAGTTTATTACCGGGATTGAAACAAACAACAGGATGCTTTTTATTCCGGAAAAATGTTGGGTTTCCGTGGGATTGTCAAAAATATTAACGCGAGCGGAGCTAAGGAAACTGCTTAATCATTGCTATAATATAGGTATACCATTTCTTTTATTATCAAAACGTAGAAGTTGTAGAGCCACGTTCTTCCCATTCTGAATTTTGAACGGCCGGGGCAGTCCTACCCTCTTACAGAAAATAGGCGTAAAGTAACAGTACGGTTAATCTCTCATCCTTAATTCCCTTAATTTTTTCCTTTCTCATCCTTTCTCATTTTGCCAACCATCATGACATAAAAATTAAAGAATGTAATTTCATGCATAGACTATTTTTTCTTAAATTGTCTAACATTTAATGTGAATTAATTGAACCTTAACTAATAGAAATAGTTTACAATGACTCGTTTCAGACAGTGCCGTACCTGTATTTGCCCTTGGGTCTCTAGCTGCTCCGGATAAGGCATTTAAGCTCGGTCCACCGAAATTGGTCGCGAGATATCCGTCTGAGAAACCGACACCGAGGTGGTTGAACTGCGCCGAAGTTAGTAGAACGCACCCGCAAACTAATAACGCCTGTGAACAATAGAGAACAATGTTTAATATGTTTATGTGTAATCCAACTAATCTAATTAATGTGAAAGTTTGTCTGCTTATTAATCAATCACGCAAAAACAGCTAAATTAATTTGGATGTCATACAAAATATAATATAAACTCGTAAAAATGATAAAATGAATAGAAAAATAGAATGTCGTCCAGCATAAAAACTACATTAACCTGAGGTAAGCGATTAGTATTGCCAGTATAGCGTTTTAAAACTGAAAGGTTAGTTTGTTTGAAAACTCTAATATCAGGAATTACTTTATACTTCAGAAATCTTTCTTCAGTTAGCCTTTTTAAGGTAATTATGTTGGCAAGCAAGCATACGACCCTATGGTAAGCGGTTGTCGTAGCCTATGAACGTTTTTAACACTTGTAGATGTCACTCACGCGTTGCTAACCTCAGATCTTAAATCTTCTTTACCCAGTTCTCTAGCTAGTGTTTTCCAAATCGAAAAACAATATACTGCTTTATGGTAGAACAACTGATATTAAAAAGACTACCACAATTAAATTTTTAATGAGGAAGGTCAAAGGCAATTTAACATCATTACCACTGACAGTGGAGTGGTAAATATAAAAGTCAATCAATCCAAATGTAAATTTATGTAAAGTGGTACAATTAGAATGTTTGTAGTACAAATGATATATATGTTTATTTTACAGTGGCCCAAATTCCAAACTAAAATTATTTATACTATTTGTCCTCAATCGGTCTTAAAATTGAGGCTCTCATAGTAACGAATTCATAAATTCAGATAAATAATTCAATAAAAGTGCCATAAATATGATTTTATGTATTTATAATGACATGTAAATATTTACATTTAAAGGAGTATAGTTAATTTTAATATTTTATGTAGAACCTTGAATTTGACAGTTTGAGAATCGAATATATTAGATGTGCCAAAACTAATAACTATTTTAACCTAAATGTGACCTCATACTATGAAATATAAGTATTATTTGATGATGTTTTTAGAGAACTACATGTTAAAAGTTATATTTTATGACGCATATATATTTATTATTAAAGTATATATAGCCCTTGTTATGTGCTTATTATCGAACCTGAACTTATATACCAGTTATGCATGTATTACGTATTCAGAGTCGTAGATTAAAATACCTCACCTTGATAACCAAACCGTCACGAAACAAAAATTTAAGATTTTTGTTATGAACGCCATCTTGTAAAATTATTACTTCTGCATCAAACGAAAAAATACTAATTCAAATAGTAAAAATACATGATCATCACAAAATAAAATTTAAAAATCTAAAAATAGAAAAAGTATCCTGAATTAAAGTAATAAAAATATTTTTAATAGCTAGCTTATTTAATAATTTATTTAAATCGCTTTCCAAAAAAAACATGTTTTTGTTTTATGGCAGTTTGGCTAAAACCAAAAATCAAGGTGCGATTTATATAAAATGAAGCTGTTTTTAAAATTGGAATCTAGTAAATATTTAAAAAGTGTTTGAACCCAAAACTAATTGTCTCTGAATTTATAATGGCATCAAATAAAAAACTAGTGAATGGATTGTGACTGTTGAATAAGTATTTGCGGTGCAACTAAAAACGTTAGCTAAGTTTGATTCAAGTATTTTTTCATAGTTTAAAATCCACTATGGACATAAAACTAATGAATATAAATAAATAAACGCTACACATTAACATTGTCAAACAAGGACAAGGGCAAATACACCCAGACCGGAAAATATGCTAATGGTCAATGCAAACACATTATGCTTCGAGCGGGAATTGAACTCGCGACCTGTGGCGTTTAAGGCAGGTTCGCTACCGCTGCGCCACAACGTCGTTAACAAACAAATAAATAGAATGAAAGAATAGCCCAGCTTCATTTGTTATTAATTATATCGACATGGGTGCCTAAAGCCTTCCGTGGTCTTACATGTTTCAATAAGTCGTAGCTTTCAAATTTAATTACTACTTTCGAAATACGCTTGCTTTGTACGGTAACGCTATTGTTTTTTTATACCATTCTCTTATCGTAAGCAAAAACTATTTAAAAAATCCTGCCGGTTTTAATTGATTTAGTTTTGTTCTTCAATTAACTTTGTAACGCGATTTTATTTTACTTTCTATTAAAAACTTCAAAATAATCAAAAGATTTATTACTATAATATTTATGTATTAAAAATGAATTATTTTAAATAGCTTCCGCCAGATTTTTTTATTATTAATTTGCTTTTTTTAATCAGCAATTTTTATAAGAACCGTTTACATACTAGCATCTGCTGGAATATACATCTATCCTCAATTCCTCATCTTAATATTCATAGACAGACATCTTCACTATTGTTGTAAATATGTTTTCAGTCTGCACACAAATCATGTATCCATTTTGTAAAACTAATATATCTATGTAAATATGTCCCTAAAACGCTGTTAACAAGTCTAAGATTCGAGTCATTTTGCAACAAGTGAACGGGCTTAGCGGAAGCTTATGTAATAAATGCACATGCGAAACTCGGCTCAAAACGTATGAACTTGATATGTGACCTTAACAGAGGCCTGAAGGCGGGCCACTTAGCTGTGGGTCAGAGGCCTATTAGTCATCTAGAATTTCAATTACGTATATAGTTATGTTGTTCTTTGAAGAAAAAAAAGTGCAATTTATTTCTTAAAGTGGACGAACTATATAAAAGATATACAAAGTTAATGGCATCATACAAACAAAGAGTCACAATACTAACACGTGTATGAATAAAAATTATCTTAGGAATTCTTAGAAATTAATTTCTTTCTCTCACACACGGGAGTAGAGCCATCCTCTTCTCAGCACAAATGGACTGCTTCTAAAGTAACAGTATAAATAGTTACTATTGCGTTTCATTCTACCGGTAAGAGCACTGGAGGCTCAATTTCCCATCCCCTTTGTTCCCTTCCTTTTTTTTCCTTTTCATCCCTTTCCTCCTTTTCTTTGGGTTAACAACGTTGCGGTAACTGCTTACCATCAGGCGGACCGTATACTAATTTGTCAACCTTCATGAAATAAAAAAAATATCGGACTGGTTTAATTCAAGCAACCAATACAGCGATAAAAATTATTGTAGTACAAAGTAAATCACAACAAAATTACTATTGAATATGCAAATAACTATTTCTTAACGTTGATAATTTGTGGTCTAAAGCAGAACTCCGACAGAATAACGCCCACTCAATTATAGCCAAAACTGACCTACCCTATAATTGAATTATAATTCACTTTAATATATTTCTCAACACTCATAAGCAATAAATAAAACAAGTAATTCCTGTGTAATGAAATTATTAGGTTTTTAAGCATGTTAAATACCCTAATTTAAAACCGGTACAACTGTATGAGAATAATATAGGTACTAATTTTGTATTACTTTGAAGTAAGACCTCGTTATGTATATATGATTTTCCATTATAACTTGAAAAATTTTGATGGGTTATTTTTACCTCCTAACCAAGTTTCATAACGATTACATCAATAGCACGATTATTCACAAGCACATATATACAAACTTACCTTGACTGTCTATTTAGAATATAGGCTCTCGGTCTCAACTCTTTAATATTATAATTATGCTTGGTATATCTTTACATATCACCATCATCATTATCATTATCATTAGCCTTTTTCGGTCCTCTGCTGGACATAGGCCTCTCCAGCTTTACGTCACTGAGCACGATCCTCGGCCATCCTCTGTTCTTACCGGCCACCTTACCAAGATCAGCGCTCCACCTAGTCAGAGGACGTCCTATGCTACGTTTGAAAAGCTATTTTTTAACCTCACATATATGGGTCCTTAAATGTCTTTTGCTCACTATTTTACTAGCTACAGTTTCCTTCAAACCGAAACACTATTTCAAACCGAAACACAGTATTTCAAACCGAAACACAGCTTTACGGTAGAAGAACTGAATCTGCGTTGTTACCTACCTGACCGGCCTCGTGCAACAAATATAAGCAAATATATCAGGATCACCGATTTACTTAGACATTTAGATTAACGCACAGTTACAATATGCGTGAAACATTTTAACTTAATTGCCAATAATCGCTATAGTTATTTATTCAAACGACATCATAAAATACTTAATATTTTATTGTAATTTAATACATAAAGTAATAAAAACTACTTTGTGTATTGTTCTTGCTGATTATATTATTGTTAATATGTATTTTCGTAATCATCAAAAAATATGGGCCGATTTAGATGACACTGTTATGTTTAATAGGGTGCGCTTGCGTGATGAATGATTCAATAAAACCGGTGATGTAATAGTCCTTAAGTTTGTACATGTTTATAATGCTTATGCTTTTCGTTTTTATACCAGGATTTATTCATATATCTGCTCCCTATGCCTTTGAATTTGGCTTTCTAGAATAACTTAAAAACATACACGTTACTATTTCAATATTAAATTCAAATATTTGTCAGTTTTACAACCAATTTTGGTCCGAAAACAAGACCCAGTCGATAGCTTATTAATTACTAAAATTGATCATAACAGCTTATCAATTAAGCCCTTAATTAGCTGTTGCAAGTCTACTTAACTATACAGTTCTAATTCACAGAACGCATAACAATATTTTTTATAGAATATTAGCAATGCTTTTAATGTAATTACTAATATCCCTATTGCCTTCCAAATAATCTTGTAGCTCGCGGTAGGAGTGGGTACGACAGTAGCCCAAGCAGGGTCTTGAGAGAGAGGACTACTGTTGAGATATAGTAAAACTATTAAAATTTTGTCTTAATTTTTTTCATAATGGTTACAAGGCAATACGAGCAACCAATTTATGGTCAAGTTACAAATTAATAACACGAATTTAACAAAATCAAAATTCAAAATCAAAAATCAAAAAAATTAATTTAACAAAGAAATATACATAAAGACGCTACCCTTAGGGTACGTTTTTGAATAATAAGAATAGTATAAATATTTGCAATAGATAACTATACAAAAGGATAACTAGTCTTAATATCTGACTAAACGAGTAACCATGTAGTACAAGCTGATTGTATCTTAAAGCCGGAGGTTGTTTTATCGTTAGCGTTGCTATCGATACTATTACTTTGCTGAAACTTCCTAGACTGTATTTGTGATCAAAGTTACCGACAGCTTCGACGTGTATTTGAATATTAATATAAATAATGATCTGATTTAAAATAAATAAGTACTATATACTGTAGCCGAAAGTCGTAAATGCAAATGAAGCACCTACATTTAGAAAACAATTTTTTTGTAGTATCAAATTCGTCTCGTACTTGGCGGTATAGGAAAATATTGTAAAGAAACTTTATATTTTGGAAGAAATTTTAGGATATGTATTCGTTAAACCACGTGGCAAGGAGCCTTTTCTAGTTCTTAACAAGAATGGAGACATTTAAAGCCTGTTTCTACATTATAAAATTGGTAGCAGGATTTTGTAAACGAGTTTGTGAACGCCAATCGTCTAGTGAATCAATTGGGCTTATATATAGTTCAAACCTTAGAATAATTTATTAAATATTTTTATCTCGATATATTTTCAAGATAATAATATAAATAAACAACATTCAATCAACAATATTGTTGCGACAATGGTGACAGCATATTCCTTGCGACATTAGAGCAAGGTTATATTACCTTACTCATAAATTCTTCAGTTTAGGCACAATCTAGTCAGCATCCTCGCAAGGACGATTACGTTACGAAGCTTATTATCCAGATCACGTGCAAACTGGTCGAACCGCTGAACATTTCATACTAAAACCTCAATGGTTTTAAATATTTATTATTGTTTGCATTCTAATGTAACTACATTAATTATAGAATAGTTAGTACGTTGGAATTCAAAGTAAATAGGAACAATTTTAACAGAATGAAAAAATAGAAGCGGAATTTATAAGTATGGTTCTGTTTCTGACGGACTTTAAAAATGGGGTCAATATTTTTATATTCAATTTATTAAAACTAAAATTACCCACTGGTTAAAATATTTTTCCCTGTCTGATTTGGCTTTAATGCTTTCTATTTTTAAAAATTACTAACAATAAAGAAAATTATAATAATTGTTATATTAAAAATTCTCATCAAGCGAATAATTAAACTTTAATAATAATTAAAATTTATTAACTCATTTACTAATATTTCATTGACTTTTTAATTTCGGTTTTATAGAGTATGAAAATGAAAGTATTTAACACTTAATTTATTTGTTTATCAAATGTTAAAAAAAACATAAGTCGAGTTCAACCACCTATTACATAGTAAAATCCCAAAACAATAAATGAATGACATAAATAGACCCTTCAACAACATTTCTATATAGTTTTTATATATTTATGTTCGAATATTTGGCTGATGATTATATATTATATATTTGTTTTATTGAAATCTAAATAAAGTATGTACTAAAACCTTTTTAGTAAGCATAAAAACAATGAGTCATTTTTTAATAAATAAGCCCTACACACTCAACGGCCCCTAATGGTATATTATAAGGGCCAATCATAACTAAGGCTATAGTTATGTCCTATGTCGGGGGTCTGGAAATACTCACAATGATAAGGACAAACACATCCAGACCGGAAAACATGCCTGTATGTACAACACAAATATCTACTCCGAGCGGGAATCGAATCGCTTAAGGCAACTAAAGCCTTTCATACTTCACAAATAATGTAACAAAATAATGATTCCAAAATATTCATGTTTAAGTATTTCTCTAACACGAGGACGCCAATTCGTGACCTATACGCATACCTGCGGTTACGGTTGTACGGTCAAAGCAAATGAACTGTGAACAAATTTTACGACACATTGATGCAACTAAACGTATTTAGTATTTGCCCATAATCATATTCAGGCTGTTTCAATATCCTGTAATTTGATAAACAAAGTAATCTTTTTGATTATTTACGAGGAGATAAGAGGGGTCAAAATTGCTCGTAATAAATTTTGAATTTACATTCTCTCTCTCTCTCTCTTTTGTACATGCCTGTTTCATGGTTTTCCAGCTTTATTGAAGAATGGATAACCTTCATCAATAAACAGCCCATCTAACGCAAAACCGATTTCGATTTGAGTAGTTAATATTTGAGATACAAAGCCACGTACCATGAAATAATCTATAGGCCTGTATTAAAATTGCTAAATGAATACATAAACTGAATAATTAAAATGAGTTAACGTTAAAACGAATGGAGAGCACTAACAAAACTAGACTAGAATCTTTCGCAACAAAACATAAAACTCTTACAGACGCTATAAAATCTATAATATTACAATTCCCTAAAGCCGTTATATGAATTGCAGCGTATAGTTCTATGTCGTAATAAAGCCTATACTAAAATACGGCTTTCCAGAACATTCTAATAGTAATTTATAGTGTATATATACAGTGCAACAAAACAAATTAAATCAATGTATAATATATGCGTTACAATATGCATAGAACAGTAACTGATGTTGCAAGAGAATGTACAATTGATGCATTATAAAGTAAGTTAAAGAACGTGGTCTGAATAAGGGCTCAAGGAAACGTGTTTATGTGTTTCCTCTAAGTAGGTTGATATTGAGTGTCAGTAAAAAGTTGTGAAAGCCTTGTTCTACACGAAACGTTTCAAGGTATTGTCCCTTTTAAATCAAATAAAATAATAGCATTGTAACATTTACAAGAGTGAGTGAGTGCATTAATTAATAATTTAGGCTTAACCTACGGTGGTACGTCTAAGAGAAAAATTATTAGGTAAATATAAATTCGTATATATAAACCTCATATTTTCAATAAGCGACAATAATCTGATTAACCTTATGCCCGAATTGTTTTGGTATATTTACATTTACTCTAAAACATAAAAATTTTACGATGACCTACCCATAAGCAGTTTTTTACTGATGAGAATGGACTTTGTTATTAGGCTCGAAGGTCATGGGTTCGATTCCTGCTTACAACAGATGTTTTTGTATAAATATCTATTTCGGTGTGGGCGTTTATTCTTGTGGGTCTCCCACTGTGCCTCAGATGTCGGTCTCGGTTGTTATCAATACATCTGATAATAATCATTAACTCTTGATAGGTAACATGCTTTTATCCAATGAATAACTGGGTTGCGGAGATCAGATGGCAATCGCTCTGTTTAAAGTCTAGTAGCCCGTCAAATTAGGATAAGAGTGTAAACAGACCCTTGGTAAATACTGGGAATAACGCTATAAAGAATAATGAACTTGGCTATCACCAACTGTAGATTAAAAAATATTAAAATTGATTTCTTTTGATTGAATTGTAAATCATCGATACAGTTATGCACGCAATAAATTAATTCATTGGCTAACTTACTAGTAAATCGTAATAGGGTATCTATGTCAAGTTCGTGCAATTATAATAATAGTCAATAGAATTTGCAAACAATTAGCTTATGATTACACGGTGACCGAAAGGCGAGTTAAATACCTAAGTCATGCAAAGTACTGATTACATATTACATGATGCAATGCAATTATCATTGGGCCTTGTATCTGACTAACAAATAATCGTCGTTCCGGTAAGCTTGGGTGATATAATAATACTAAAAAAATATCTCATTAAAAGATCGTGCACATTATACAGATATCAAAAAGCAAAGCTATATATTTCTTATTCGTTACTGTATTTTTTACCGGCGTCGGGAAGTGACGACCTCATCGCCCGCTGCGATAATCTCTGACACAGCAGAGATTATTCCACGAGTGCAATCAGTCATACTGGTGGTAGGTCATGTTTTGCAAGAGGTTGGCTAGGTAGATACCACCGCAGTGTCAAATATTCTACCTCTAAACAGTAGGGCTTCGGCATTACTGTGTTCCGATTTGAAGGGCGCTGTAGGATTGTGAAATTACTGGGCAAAGGAGATTCAAGAACCAATATCTCGAGGTTGGCAACGCGTGAGTGGCGCCTACTAATGGTGTTGCCCGAGCTCACAGTTTATGGCAACCGCTTACCATCAGATGGGCCTTATGGGCTTGCTGGCCAGCTTGTAACATAAACAAATATATATTCCTTAAATCAATTTATATACAATATCACAATATCCAATTTAAAATAAACAAGCTATATAATCAACAATATTTTGCATAAGTCACTTGTTGTCATTCACACAAAAAAGATTCCTTAGAATGGTCTAGTGGTTTGCATTTAGATTAAGTGTCGTAACACAAAAACTAAAGGCGTTACAAATCATAATTCTAAACTTTTCAATGTAATTCATGGACTAGATTATATAAGTACAAGATTTTGCCAGCTACTTTGCCCTTTACATCGATTGTTTTCCACTTATCGAAATAATTTTTTGAGGTAATAAACAGACCTCACTTTGTCTTTCTAGAAAGATAATTTTTTAATCTCTTATCTCAGCTATGATCAGCACAATAGTTTTTCTATTTTCCGTGCAGCTCGCTTTATCCGTTGAACATAGATACTTATGGTAATTTTATTAAAATCATCAACAAACTAATACCTACATTATGTTAAGTTTGCATATTGACTCGCCAATGCCGTCTGGTTATTCAATAACCATAACCCTATATTACTCTAAATACAATCCAAACAATTAGCATTTTAAAACGTTTTTTAATATATCTACTCAATATTCAACACGATACAGGTGACCGAATTCATTCATAACATTAAAATACTATCGTACAAAAAAATCACAACATAGCAATTTTGACCTTAAATAAACTTTGGTTTAACATAAAAAAATATTATCACTCCATCTTTAAGTTTTGACGGTGCTATTTATTATCAGTGTATTGTCACTTCTCAATGTTGTCGCCTAAATAACGAAGGTTACTGTTGTATTATATTGTTGTTTCACGCAACTGAAGTTATGCCACACCTTATATATTTAGTGCTATTTCGACTATTAAGGCAATTTTGATCTTGTAACAATCGGTTATAGCATTGTCCATAAGTAAATGTACCTGAAGGCCAAATGCTGACCCCTGTATTTGCAGTTGTATAAAAGAACCGTTTTCTTTTAACGATAAAAATTAATTTATTGACCGTGTCAGCGAATGTCACTAACATTCTGATATTGCGTATAAATATAAATGATTTTAGCACTAATTAAAACCGATTAGCGCATTTATATAACAGCAAAAAACCAGTTACACTAATTACTAAGTTAATTACGCGGAAATACAAATGTATAAACAACAATAAAAACCAGCTAAAATCTTCTAAATATTCCATATAACCATAATGTCCATTAAGATTATGATATAATAAGCCGAACGAGAAGTATTAATATTGGTATTACACAATTCACGACTACATATATCATGGCACTCGCCATGAATGGCCATTGGCGGCTCAATACGTCACAGTTATCTGAAAGCCTGAGGCGATACAACATGTGAACAAACGGACGTCACTGATGCGACAAATCTGACGCAAACTTTGGTGTAGTACCAGTTTCACGACGCTTTATAATGTCCTGCCATTACATTTTATATCTAAAATTTGTATTCTAAGCTTGACCAAGACTTAGGCTAGGCTTTTATATTCCTACTTTCTTTGTATTTCTATAGTCTAAATAATAACAACAAAGTTGATTACAAAATAAACAGCCAATGTTGACTGATTTTAACATGAGATAATGAGCAATTTGAAAGTAAATATTTTAAAGCTTCTAGAAAAAATATGTCTTAAAAGTAGAACAATAAGTTATTATTTGCTCTTGATTTTATTAAGCATATTGGTTTAAAATTCGACACTATTTTGGTTTTAAAACTATAACATTGACGATAAAATTATAATTTGTAAGTCGCTCGTCTATAAACACGTAGTCAGCGTAAGCGCATATTAACATACTCGTACACATACGCGGCGTGTCCACAAACCGGTCGCATTAGCTTCCGTCTTCCGCGATAAATACAAGCTGTTTATTAATAATGATGATTTATCGTTAAAAATATATATAAAGCACTTTAAACTTTTAAAAGGAATCAATCGGAACAAATTTTTAATAGCTCAATGTTAAATCTTGATGTGTTTATAAATCCTAATATTAAAAATGCGTTAGTTAATTATAGTTGTTAGTGACTGTTTCACGCCTAAGCCAGAATATTATAAATTTTAGTATACATATACGAGTAGATGGTCACGTTTATAGGCTTCTATACCTTTCGTCGCGAAAGGGGGTTTTCTTCTTATTATCTAGTGGTTAGTGGCTAACCTAGTGTCAGAGTTGTTTAGGTCGCCCGTATAAGCCCTTGACTTTTCAACTATCATCAAATAGCCTACCACTATGCCATCACCTATTTAGTAACTGATTTTAGTGACCGCGCCTAAAGTTGCTTACTCCACCAATCATTTAGAGATCAGTGAGCACATTTGGCTTGAGCGTATCGGTAACTTGAAAGGAGTGAAATAGGGGATGAAAGTGTATATGAGCAACCAATTATTTATATATTATATTTTTGCTTGATTAGAAACTCTTATTCAAGCCGGCAGGACCACGCTAGCGGTAGCGCTCTTGGGGTCCCAAAAACACACACAAACCCAAGATCAACACATACACAAAACACTGCCATGCCTGTACGATCAATACAAACAGAGGTCCCGAGCGGCAATAAAACCCGTGACTGATGTTTGAGGCAGGCTCATTACGTCATAATGGTTGGGAAACTGTCAGATTAATTGTTAATAAATTGTTTATCAAACGCTTTAATAAATGGATGCGATCAATTACAGTCGAATTGTATTAATAGTGTACTTTGAGTTTAGAACATAATGATCAACTTAAATATTACTTAAGAAAATAGACCGTATATTTCAACGCTTTATACAATCGCCAATTACAGCTGATCGTTCTATAACAAGTTTATTGAGTGTCTATAATATTAAATGTCAATTGACTAAAATGCTATCATGCATTAAATTGTTGCAATTTACGTCTAAACGATAATCTGCTTTAATTTTATCTTAAAAGGTACCGCACTATTTATAGCACATGTAAGTCGACGCTTATCATTAAAACATTATCTTATCATTTTTTTTATTAATCAATAAAATAATATAAATCAAATGAAATAATTACAAAACCGGTTAAATGAACTGACGTGAAATAAATATTTATTTAGGCATTTAGATCCAAAATAAACAAATTAATGCCTATATTTTATAATAAAAAAGAAAGAATCGTGGTGCAATAACCATTCGTCGTTATTCTCTCTCTATTTAAGTCTCTTAATTTGTATTAAAATAGTTCTTCTATACAGTTCTCTTTATAGTGATTCTTTAAAAAAATAACTTACCCTGGCACTCAATACTAATCTATACAAAAAAAAACAAAATTGAATTGCCTGTTTGTAATTCCAAAGCATTCCATTTTTTAAGCTATTAAAGCTTAAAATACCTTAAATTAAAAACAATTTTTTGTCTGTCTATCGGTTTGTTCTAACTAATATCTGAAAAGGCTGGATTTCAATAGCTGATGTTATAAGGAGTAACTTAGGCTACTTTTAAAATAATTAGGGTTCCGTGCGATAAAGGAAAATTACGCGAGTGGAGCCGCGGGCAGCTATTCATTAAAAAAATAGCTAACGTTCTCTTGTTTCAATTACGTTATAATAAATTCTTAAATAACACGGTTATATATTTCTCAGCCTTCTAATTGTCCTTGTTAATGTACCAGCACAGCCTAAGATAAATCTGACATCGAATAATATTTCAAATCAAAGCTTTGCGTACTGTGAGTTCTGTGAACATTAAGAATCCGAACTACAATGGTAGATCAAATATAAATTGTATACTATTGTAATTAATGGACGATTTATTCACATAGCAAATAACAAATTTGAGTTCAAATCAAAATAGTTCCTTAATCCCTTGAAATTAAAGACTGATATTACAACTTTTATCAATAATAATCGCATATGATCTTCCGGAAAATTGTCGAACTGGGTAATGTTTGTTATGTAAACATACGTACAATGACAAGGCCTTAATCGGCATTAAAACGATGTAACCGGAGCGTTTATATTCGCCTTGACTCTTATAAGACTGAGGCCGTGAATGAGTATTAAGTAAAGGAAGTACAGACAACAATTACAGAGTTGCATTCGTGTTTTGTTTGTTTGCTCATCGTAACTTACGAAGGACGTAAGAAAACTGCTCCTAAAAGAACTATTAAAATTTAATTTGGAAATCTTTTTCCATATCACTTTAGGTTGTTTATTTTGTTTATTTAGTTAATGATAGCACATGACTGAGAAATTAAATACTGATTTTACACACTCAATATCATTAGATTTTTTTTGTATGCGATACTCTAAGAACCAATTCTAAACTGTATGCAAGTACGCTAAGCGACGGGTTTGATGCGACGTAGCGGCGTTGCAACGCGGTAATGGCACGCCGAGTATAGAGATTCGAGATAAAACTTTTAAATTACCGCAAGTGAAATCGCAGGCAGACAATATAAATAAGTAGAAATTGAATTTTAATTCACATTAAGTTAATTTATCGTATACAACCAGAAAATGTATGTAAAGTTGTACGATAAAACGCTGAAATGTTGTATTATGAGCGAGGTATTGGTATACTATAAGATTCTTATTAAATGATATACCGTGCACTTTCTACGTATATACTGGTGTGGAGTATTTTGTGAATGCGCTTTCAGTATTACACAACACTTACAACACTAACATCTCGACTGTATCATTAAAGGCCTATTATTTTGGTCACAGAATGTAATGGCTAGTCCAAGGTCCATACTGTGGCGTGCGTAGAATTAGACATTCATTCTTAGTTAACTTTTGTCTTCATGAACATTTGATATCGGATTCAAGATCTTCGTGTTCACATTTTCAATAGTATTTTTCTTTGTATAACAATAGAAATATAGTTTAAATTCGTAATTAGATTAAAATATTTTATCTTTTGACAATTAAAATTTGATTACGTTATTAGAATTAAATTATATATTTTTTGTATGACAATGGATATTTCATTTTCGCAATAAGATATTTGTCCTAGATTTCCTATTGTTTTCCACTAAATTAGCAAAAAGAATAAGACAATGAAATCGCTGAGATTTTTTACTTTAATATTTCATTACAAAAAGTTAATATAAAAAATAATCGCACACGAAAATAAATTCTTAGCCATATGATTAAAATAGGTCATTCACCCACCATCCGCGATATATCGAAGGTCTTATTGATCATAGTAATATCAAGCATCAGTTAGTTTCAATAAATATTTTAATACAATAAAATATTGTAAAAAAATGAAGTAAAATATGCCTTGTATGTAATTGTATATATGTATATCTACTATTTTTTATGCATGTGGCATATGTATATTTTCATTTTTAATTAATCAACATCATTGACATTGATCATTGATTGATACCAAAAAAAGTCAAGATATGAAAATAATTATATAAAAATAATTCTATATTAATTATTTTCATTTATTCCGTTTTGGATTCAAGTGCCTAATTAACGAACGCTTTAACGAAGTATATTGATTGTTATCATTTTAATTTTCAACTTTCAATATAAAAATAAACGTAACACACTCAACGGCCCTCATCAGGATATTAATGTCCTGTGCCGGAGACAGGAAACACACACAATGACAAGCACAAACACACCCAGACCGAAACATGTCTGTATGCTCATTACAAATATCTGGCTAGAGTGGGAACCGAATCGTGGCCTAATCTTATGACGTAGATGTAAGACTGTATCAGTTGTAATACCATTCATGGGTTTTTAATTTACAGGGTTGCTCCAGATTTGTTATGATTTGCAAAACAGAAGTGAAAAGAATTAATATATAAATATATGAATAGAATGAATTATTTTACGTGTAAAAACTGGATAATATTTTCAGTTTACTTATATATTAAACCGAAGAAGCTATTTGGGATTGCGATTATCATGAGAACTAATCGTCTTTGTTCTAAAATAACACCAAGCGATACCTTGGCCGTAATTAATCAACTTCTTTTGTTTGATAAATGCACATACAATACTCGACCCAAATTTATCAAATAACATATAAATGGCATCAACTGTCTTCAATTAATTATATGATGAAGTGAAACCATTTCTTAATCAGGAAACGTGTTTAGTTTTAGGGTCGACGCAGACACGTTAATCACTTATAATATTACAAATGCAATAAACAATACAATTTGCCGACGTTGTGGTGCAGTGGTAGCGAACCTGTCTTAAGCGCCACAGGTTGCGTGTTCGATTCCCGGAGCAGATGTTTGTATTGACCATACAAGCAAGTTTTCCGGTCTGGGTGTGTTTGTCCTTGTCATTGTGAATGTTTCTGGACCCTCGAGACCTTGACATGGCTGCTTTTTGTTTCGAAAAAGGCTTGTGGGGTTGAGCCCCATATGGGTGAGAGATTGTATGGAGATCTTATAATATATGTATATTGCATAGATACGCATTAAAAATCAAATAATATTAAAATTAACATCGCTAATGAGTAATGAGGTTTTATTAATAAATCTAGTAACTAACATTTTTTTAAGCACGCCATATTTTTAGACCAGGCTTTTAGAAAATGCAATCAAACATCACGTCAAATAACAAACGACTTAAAATATGAGATTTTTCATTTATATAAAATGAAAAAGAAAAAAAAAGAATATAATATTTAGTGTATTTTCACAAGACATTACTGCAATATCATGACAATCTATTTTGAGCAATTGTGACTTCGTAAAAGTAAAGTGTGTGAGGCACCTAACAATGATGTAATATTAAAAAGCTTACGAGATATAAAAATATTGTTAGAACCTACAATTTAGATTTATTAAAATATTAATATGTGCACGAAACTATTACACTAATATTCACACTAACCACACTTATGAAAGCCTTATATAATACAATCAAAGTTACGAAAAACCACCCTGGGTTCCTAATGTGTCCTAATCTTTACTTATGTTACATAGAGATTTAATTTAACAGAGTCTTCAATATAAAAGAGTTAGGTGACCTAAATTTTAAAAGGCATCCTAGTTTTGTTCACCTAATGTATGTTGTATGGAATACCTTTTTGGGGGACATGGTAGTGCGGAACCATATGTGTAGTCCGCTGTCTTTTTACATTTGACGTGTCTAATGTACGCAAAACTGAATGACCCCGTAAATGTTTCGTATAGTTTTCGTTTGTTGACAGTTATCGAAGTTATTAATAAGTAAATATTTATTTCCTGATACTTTTGTTCTTCCTGGTTAACAGATAAATAGTTTAAACAACTCTCTGACCTCCACAACCCTTTTTTTGAAACTATAACATATATGATTAGAATAATTACCTACAGAGAATTAGTGGATATAATCATACATTTGTAATAACATTATGTTTAGCAAATCTTATTAATTAATTATTTAACGTATCGGATTTTACAATAAATTTAAAATTTAAACTACAAAAATAGACATAATTAAACTTTTAATATTCTTCATATACGCCTTTAATCAGTTCCTATTATTATGGTTACATCGTATTTCACTCGAGGAAGAAACTATAAATAATTCAGGAAATGGAATCAGTATTAAAATAAGATTTTACAAGACAAGTTTATTAACAAAAATATAGAGTTAAACTTCGAATTAGACTGTCGAGAAACTGATAGATCAGCTAACTAATAGACACAACTTATTTTATATTTTCTGGTCGGCTAAATTATATATAAGGTATATATGTATGGGCCCTGTCACCTGATTTAAAATAAATAAATAAAAAAATAAATACTTACTAAAAAGGTTTGTCCGCTTTATACTTATGCTGGACTCACCAATATTTTATTTTTTTGATACTAGTATAAGCACAGTGTACCTATTCTGTAAATTCTAACTAATTATATGCATATAAGCAATTACCATTCTAAATAAGCAACTTGACATACTTAAATACGGACGGACAAAAGCTACATACATGCCCTTGACTTTGACGGCCTTTTGGCTATAATACCCTACAAAATTACGAAATTTATAAACTTTTCAAGATCGATATCACGATTATTGACCGTCAAAATGAATTGTATAGTTTTGACCCGATAAGTATATCAACATAGTTAGGTTTTGACACGATATACATCAGTTAACTGAATCGTATAACAACAATATCGATTGAATCGGTCGGCCCTCGATTGTGTCGATAACGAAAGGTACATTCACCTATTTCGTTTACAATAATTCCTGTCCATGCTAGTTATTTTATAAGCGAAGCGAACTTAAATTTCTAAGAATGCAATTCGTTTAAAAATAATCCGCATCTACAGAAGAATATTTTTTTTATAACAAATTTTTATCACAATATATTTTTAAGAACTATTTATTTAAAGTTAGCGCACTCAAAGTAATGGCCCGAGTGATACGCGTTGAAGTTCCGGAAACATTAATATACACACAGAATTTAAAATAATTAATTTAACAACACATATCGAACACATTTTCATAATATGAAATGTGTATAAAAACCATCTTCGCTCTACTACACAATGAGCAATCGACAAAATTAGTTACTTAAAAATTTGCGTGTGTAGTAACATCTGGACTGTTAATGTTTATAGTAGGGTCCGACCGAAACTGGTTTTTCAGCCGAAACCGAAACCGAAACCGAACTTTCGGCCTACCTCTCAGTTTCGGCCGAAACCGAAACCGAAACCGAAACTTTTTAAAAATATTTAAAATTACGTTTTTTCGACTGAAATTTGAATTTAAAGTTTTTTACATGTATACATTCGTAGTCAACTAATTAGGAACGGAAAATAATTTGGTTAAATATTTTAAAAGTTTAATTTTATGAGATACTGTTTGTTATATAATCAGGGACAGCCAAAGTTAGTGTTTTATTTACGATTTAAAAAAAAACCTGAAATACAAAGGCCGAAAGCTTTTGTATTTTTATTTGGCGTCATTCTTTAGTTTATAGTTTTGATTTCTAAAATTAATATCACAATTTATTACTGAAACATAGGTCACTTATTTAAGTTGTGAAACGACCAAGCGAAAACAATTTTACTTCAACGTAAATGGCCATACCTTAAAATAGCTTTTGGTAGCCAAAAGTATGGTTTTCTACGTTTTGTAGTATTTTCAAACCTATAAAACTACTGAAACTGTGTACCTAGAAATTTAGATCGCAGACTGGTAATAGCTTTATAAAAAGTTCCCTTTGTGAGCTCTGTAATTATTAAAGGAGAAATATTTGGACTAGAACTTAGTGGCAAAGTTACATGGGCGCTTGAACACGAAAACGATCCAAATATACTTCACTGTTTATTAAGTGATTTCTAGCCCGTGAACTACTGTCAGTTTTAGATTGGCCTGCCAATAGCCTAGATATGAATTCCTTGGACCATTTGTGGTACAAGAAACTGGAAATTTAAACCAACTCTATAGTGAAAGACCAAAGACGCCTGGAAGAACTTCACTAACGAAACTTGTCATTATTTGACCGAGTCGATGCCGCGCCGATGTCGATATGGCTATAGCTAATAAAGGCAATCCCATTTAATGTAAAATTTAATAGAAAACGCCGCTTTTTAGATGAATTTAATAATAAATGTACATTTTTCTCTTCCGTTTTAAATTTTAATTGTTGTTATTTTTAATTACAATCCATTCCAACATTTAATAATTCTATTAAGAAAACATTGCTTAAATGATCAAATTCAGATCAACATTAAAAAACGTAATGAAGACTTCATGTAAACTGAAATTACGGAAAATATAAATAAATGTTACTCCTATTATACCAATGTCTCTAATTAATTGACCACCACTGTAAATAGTATAGACAGTTAAATAGAGTCAAATAAAATAAAAAGTAAATTTTTTTATTTTTTTGTCATGAATATACAGGACTTACTATTGGGAGTAAACTTAAAAAAAGAAATAACTTATAGTTAGATATACTAAGTACATAACTAACTAATAATACGTTGTGTTCATAATATTTTAAAGATCAATCTAATACTTATTTCTGGAGATTATGATTGGCCGCGTTAGCAAGCGGTCACGAGTTGGCTGCGAAGTTTGTCGAACAACGCACGAAAACTCACGAACACTCGAGTTTCGGCGAGGCCGAAAGTTTCGGCTATATTTTGGCCGAAACCGAAACTAAAGCCGAAACTAGATTTTTGGCCGAAACTGGCCGAAACCGAAACCGAAACCGAAATTTCGGTCGGTCACTAGTTTATAGACAGCTAATTTCTTTATTCTATTCTATTCTAAATAAATACTAGAAAATAAATATTATCTGATTCTTAATCCAATTAATTATGATTTTGATTGATTAATTGACCTTTAAATTTCTTTTTTTTAACATATATTTCATTTATTATGTAAATTATTTATAAATCTATACCCATAATTTACTACAAGTTAAGATAAAATATCGACGAAGACACTTTATTATGCAACTAATGGGTGAATTTAAAGATATGTTTGCTAGATGACAAAGTTATGATTGTAGATATATTGCAAATAATTATCTAATAAAAAAGATTATGAATATTAAATTTGGTTGTATAAGATAGCGCACGTGATGCTACGAAAAAACTAGTTGCTAATTTAAATATATGATCCTAATGCTTCTTATACAAATGTCAAATATGGATTGCGGAAATCTAGTTATCTTTTTTTATGAAAAAGTTATTTCAGCCAATGTCATGCATAATATTAATATTTATTAAAGATTAAAGGATAATACTTAGTACTTATTCCGTGGAATAATTTAAAAAATCAGGAAGCATCCTTTTTTGTTAGCTTGTAATTATCCGAATTATATGCAAAAATATTATAAATTAAAAAAAAAAATTGAATAAACAATACAATAATAATTTATGAAAAATCTTAGTGCTTAGTGCATATTTAACAACCACTTTAAAACAAAAAAGTTAAGTTAAATGTCTTCATTTTGTTAGGAAAAATTTTCGATACTTTTAAATTTCGTAACATCCGCAAAGTCGTAAAGTTTTAATGACATAACGGGATAATTAAATATCGCTATTTAAATAAGACAGAAATATATTATTGAAACTGACCTTAGTTAATTAAAATTGTATGAATATAGATTTCTTTGCAGGATAATAAAACCCAGCATCATGCAAAAGTGACACTTTCTTTCTTGCACATCCTAACGTTGGCTGGTAGACAACCCAGTAGGGTTAAGCCCACCCTATGTACCTACCCTTAGTGCACAAAAGCATTAAATAAATTAATTAAAAAATTAATTTCTAAAGTTCTAAAACCGTAGTATTGTTTTATAAAATGATTTCACTTACGACTGTGACGTATTTGGTCATGTTGAGGGTTGTTAGGCTTGTCACTGTCACAGATCACTGGAGCGGGGCGTCTCACGCGCACTAACTGTCGGCTGCGTCCGAGATCCGACTGACTCTAACAGCTGGAAAATCGGCGGTCTGCAAAACCAAACGGTGGTGGTACAATTACCGAACTTTACCGCGCACCATACAAAACGACAATTTTAGATCACGCGTCAAATAAATTATGAAAATCGTATCGGTATGTGGAAATAGTTTCGCAATTGACCTTGACGGGGCCGATTGGATTGTAATTTTAATTGTATTTTTTTTTTACGTTTACGTACTGGCTTTCGTAGCGGGGTGTTGGCTGTTTGCGCTTGAGTCAGATAGTACACGCTTCAGAATTGAGATCGTGTTATATAGGACAGCGCGCGACCTCCGTGTTGGAAATACCTTGCTGGGTATTACACCCTCTTTGAAGATTACACGCGAACATAATTAAGGTGACAGCTATGCCCTTATTATTATCAGTCTATTTATAATATATTAAAAGGTTTTTTTTTACATTTCCCTTGAATTCGTTAATGAATTACTTTTGTTTTAAATACAATAAAAGTGTGTGACAATTGTATTTCATCTTATATGTTATAAGACAATAAGTATAGTAATTATCAACTAGCAGAATCTTTACTGTGATTTTTTTACTTTAATAGAACACTTTATAAATGTAACAATGCTGCGTAGGTACGGATGATATTATAATATCATGCAGGAAAAATATTTCTTAGCTTGGATGATTTTTAAGATTAAATGCAAGCTAGAGTCTCATGCTGATTATGAATAATATTGATACAAAACTATTTATAGCTTGGTTTTTTTTTATCGAATGACAAAATATGACTTTCGAGTTAAATTTACGTATTAAATGCAAAAATTTGAGAAGAACGACCTTTTTCCAAAATCATCCGAAACCTAAATACATAAGTTTATGACATTACTTTTTATCAGGTTACCGTTTATTTATATTCAATGGCTATTCTATGCTATCCGCGTAGCCTGCTAATTAAGGCATTGGAAGCTTAACACTTTCCCTCTCCGCTAAACCACATATGACTCAGTTGAATCGATTACCTATTGTGTCTACTGCCTGGATAGTGAATGGGTTAAATATCCCAATATTACTTGTTAGCAAGCTATGATTTTCATACTATACTGAGCTGTAGAAATAAAGAACGAGATGTTATAAAAAATATACCTATCCCCAATAAATCTTAACTAATATTAGAAAATATAGCAAAAATACCTTCAAGTCAAGAGTGAATAGGCATCTTCTAGGTAAGCGCGCTCAAACTTGACCGCCTCACTGCTTTCCACGAGGCATGATTATAGTCATGCGCAAGCCTATCATTATATATAAAAAAGGCGAAGTGAGTATGCTGGTGACGTATTCACAAGTAACCCGCTGAACCAACTATGATAATTTTTGGAAAATATTAAAATATTAAAATATTAAATATTAAGTATTAAAATATTAAATATTAAAATATTAAAATAATAAATATTAAAATAATAAATATTAAAATATTAAATATTAAAATATGAAGACGGTTAGAGACTATGTCTTGTCGCCAAAATAAAACTCGAAGGAGGTTCTTCTTCTTCTTATCAAGTGGTTAGTGGCCGACCTAGTGTCAGAGTGAGAGACTTGACTTGAGACTTGACTTTTCGACTGTTGCCGAATTGTCAACAGTCGGGATCGATTTTTTACGTACCCTCCGAAGCACGGAGACGCTTAAAATACCACTATGCGATCACCCATCTAGTGAGAGACCGCGCCTAAAGTTGCTTAACCTACCGATCGTTTACCGATCACTTGGTGCACTCGGCTATGAGCTTCTCGAAGGAAGACGGGAGGAAGGAAGACGGGAGGTGAAATAGGGGATGACAGTTTGTGGGCATCTATTATTGCTATACTGCATTGCAAGTGCCTCATTCTTCTTCCTATCATTATTCCAGGTATTTTATGTACCCAGGGTCTGCTTATTACTCTCATCCGGATTTGACAGGTTACTACTTTTTACACAGTGATTGCCATCTGACCTCCGAACCATCACAAAGAGGGAACCAGCAACTCAATGGGTAAGAGCAAATTATTTATCAAGTGTGTACGATTATTATCAGATGTTATGTGATAACAATGGGGACAGCTTACCATGCTCTCCGATTGGGAGACCCACAAGGACAAACGCCCAGTCCGAAACAGACATTTTCATCAGAACAATACAAACATCTGCCCAACTGGAATCAAAACCGCAACGGTTTATGGAGTCTAAGGGCAGACTCGCTAACAATACAAGTGGCTCATTAAAAATCGTTATTCACGATTCGAAGCCGCTGGCAGAAGTTGCTGCACATTAATTATATATTATTATTATTTGATATTAAAATTATAATGTACCTCTTTTACAAACATTTGACTTCACTTAAGACCTAGCACTTAAGGTTGGTAGGAAAAGGACATGGATGATATTTTTTTGCGAAATACTGCGCGAACAATATCAGAGACAAAATTTAGTTGACATGTAATACTTACTATAGGCTGACCGTCCTGACACAATAGAAAAAAGATGAAATATAAATATTATATTGGTATGTGTCGGAAGGTAACATAACAACAAGCACCCAGGCCAGAACACTTGGCGGTACAAAAATGTGCCATCAGCGAGCATCAAACCGAAACGAACAGTCACGGCATTGAAGTACAAAGAAGGTTCTCCACTAATACGATGTCGTTAAATAATTGCGAGGAATTATAACTATTGTGGTATAGTGTTTAGAAAACCTGTCGTAAGCACTGATGGTTCCGGTTTCGAAACCCGCAAGGGTCATATTTATATTAACCATTTGGTCTGTTAAGGTTAAGTTTTTGAATGTGTTTTTCCAAACCCCGACACAGGACAAAACAATTCAACCTCGCGTTGTAGCGTTCATTTATCGCTCATTACTTATGCATATATTATAATGCGCATCAAAATAAATTATACAGAGCGCTATATAAATATACATTGGCTAGGAACTGTAACCGGATCCTTAGAGTTCTGACTAAATTACGAACTGACAGTGATAACGAGTCAGTCAGAAATAGAGTATGGTTTTTTTATTAGTTCCTATTCCGTAGTGTATACATTCTTCTTATTGATATACTAGCGAAACCCGCGGCTTCGCTCGCCTTTACTTATACAGATTGCTTAGTTAAACAAACAAACAATTGTTTTGTTTTATTATTGTGTTGCTGTTTCACCAACTCACAGTATCACATCGCTCGCTCGCGCTTTCTTAGTCAATGCTTGTATATGACGTTTACGATTCCTTAAATTCCTTATATGATGGCGTAACTAGTACATTGAATCACGCTAACGTTTGGTTATATTGAATATATATATAAGCTTCATATAAATGTTAGATCATTGGATATAGTTCATTACATTTATATACATCAGTTTTTTTTTTTTTTTTTCGGAGTGTCTATTACTGTTGGCCCTAGTGGCCTTGACAGCGTCACCGGTGGGGGCCGGGTCTGGAGACCTCAGACGGTAAAAGGGGGACTGCCAGCGCGGGGCACAAGTTGAATTCGTCCCAAGGGCCCATCCTGCGAGGTCGAGCCTAGGCTTGGGACGTCATCGAGAGGGAGGGAGCGCTCCGGAGCGCAATCTAACGACCGTAGGCGGCGCGGTGTTCACCGTCCAGGGTGAGCGGGCGAGTTGGCGTTGTGTCGGGCTGTTCGAAACAAGGGTCCTTGTCTCCACCGGCGGAGACGCTGCAGCATGTGTGTATATACATCAGTTTAATAAAGGTGAATATGACAGTGAAAAGTGCAGTAGTATTAGTCCTACAGCCAAGTCTTCAGTTCCACCCACTTACAGCACATGGGGTACTGTACAATGCTCGTATTCTACGTATCGTATTGTGATGTTATACAGGCATCCTCAAGAAATATACTATCAAATGCATAAATAATTTATCAAATCCGACCAGTAGTTCCAGAGATTAGACCGTTGTGGGTATTGATTACTCTAATATAGTTTACTTAAGATTTAAGAAGAATAGATTTACATAATTTAAAAAGTAAATGTTATGAAATGGATACTTTTTATTTATGAAAGAAGTAAATGGATAGTATCATTTTTTAACCATTAGTAGCCTTTTGGCGATACAAAACTACTTTTGAAAGTCTATATAAAATTGTTGTAGCGATTGTATATATTATTTTTTTTATATTTTGGAGTTATTTTAGTTTACGATTGTTAATTTTCTAAACATAAGATATTTTAATACATATTTTTTAAAATTAATTTTGTAGTAAATAACTTTAAATATCATTATAGGATTTTTCATATTTAAGAAAGTGGTTTACGGAAATAAAAACATAATCACTTCATTGTTTACAAATAAAAATTATAACAGATTTAACGCTAGTGACCGTTATGGCAGTGACCCTGTTTTGAGCCACGACGGTTGCAGGTTCGATTCCCGCTCGGAACAGTTGTTATCGTAATAATCGGTAGCTCATAATGGGTAATTTGCTCTTATCCTATAAGTTACAGAATCACCGTAAGAGTTGCGGAGTTCTAGTAACATATAGGAAACTAGTAACATGTCAAATCAGGATAAGAGTATAAGCAGATACACAGAAACAATTTGGGTGTAATGAACGTGTGAATTAGTTTTAATGCTTTAATATACCAATTAATATGTATGTGATGTTATAAAAATTAATAATTAACGCATATTCATTAAATTTAACGCATTTTTTGTATTTAACAATGCACTTAAAGTAATTGCTTTAATGAATTAAGAATTGTATTAATTTGTATTTATGATGCTCGAATGTAATGTGTAAATCCATATTTCATAATATTCAATTTATGAATATGTTGTAAATCGACCAACGCTACCTAAATTATGTATGTATAACTGTATGTTATTATGTATATTATGTTATTATTATTGAATAGAATATATGTATTATGTATATATTTGTATTTATTTATTTTTAAATTTGATAATATTGATAATATTTATGTGTATTAAGTAGCACCATTTACCCTCTCTTTACTTATTTTTCCTAAATCCGAGGTTGTCTGGAATAAATCGATAATTAGCGATTAGACCGCATGTACATGTATACATACCTTTTAAGTTCTTAAATGTAACTCGTATTTAGTGGTGTACAATAAAGACTATTATATCTTTCTAAATTACATTCAAAGGAAGTAGTTGGCTGCACGGAAACAATAGAAAATCGTCTGATGAAAGAAAGTTTTATTTTCATCGACAGGAAAAAAGAAATATATTTTCTGTTGCTCTGGAAACAAAAAAAAAAATAACAAAAATAAATAAACGACCCAGGGCAGAAACTAACTAGGGCCTATTATTAAACTATAGAAAATCAATTATTTTTCATGTTAATGTTAGATGTTTTTAAAACGTAAAAGTACTAAGAAAGGAACCTTAAGTGGTGAAACGTGACTTGTAGTAAGTTAATGTAGAGGTCCGCCAAACTAGAACCATGAAACTTTGTTTTTTTTACATGTGAAGGGGTCCAATGGGAATTCAAAGTTTGTATAAAATCCGTTAATCCAGGTTGCAAAGCTGCTGGCAGAAGCTAATTTACTATATTTGGTTATTATGTTTTGGGGATGAATGGATCAACACAGCGAAATAAATACTTTAAGAAATCCGCGTAAATAAGCACTGTATCGATTTTGTTATGCACTCCCCTCTAGGTTAACCAAACTCCATCAGGAAGGTCGCATGCTTGATGGCCAGTTTTTACCACTCGTAGTTAAATTGAGTAGAGTTAAAAGTGTAACTAATTTATACTAATTTAAACATTTACATAAAAGATTCTATAATTATATATAGAGATTTGAATAATCTGCTATAAAAACGTAACAATAATATTAGACTTAACATATTCTTTATATTACGTGCATTTTCGTCATATGCAAAATGCTTTATATTTAAGTATGGAAACAACATTTTTTATATTATCTGAATCTAATTCTTCACTTAAATTATACTTTATCGTTAATGTCGTAAATAAAATAGTTTATAGGGCCATAAATATATCTTGATTTTTTTTTAAAGAAATCATCAATAGCAAATAAATATAACGATTATTTCTATTTCAGTTATGTATATAAAATAAGCTATCTATTTATTTTGTAACAACTTCGACAACACCAGACACTATGACAATTATTTTCTTGTTGAATAACTTCATAATAAAATGACGTGCAGATTAAGAGATTTCTATGAATTTAATTGTACGAATTTAAATTTCAAAGTCATCACCACAATAATAGACGGATTAGTTGCTGTTAGAGAGGATAATACTAGAAAATTATGAACCCAAGTTCCGGCAACGTACAAAAACTAACACAAGAACACCAGGCGTTTCACACGCTTATTGCTGACCCTTTGAAACGTCCTGATTCATAAAGCTCATACAATACTCGGTCTGTCTGTGAATCCCATCAAAATTCCAGTTCCTGAGCGTTTGCAAAAGGAAATGTCTCTGAAAACCCAAAATGCACAACTATTTAAGTTCGAATATACGAGGATGAATATCTTAAATGTATATTTGATAGTAAGTGTTGCGATAAGACGATGATTTTCTGCACTAATACAAATTTTAGTTTGAAATTTTGGTCTCTGTCTCTAAATTCCAAGATGGGTGAATTCTTTAAAAAAGCTACACACTCGACGACCCTCATCAGCAGATCCTGTGTTAGATCGGGAAACACGTAAACATAAGTAGTGCCATTCAGGACGAAACATTCATTTGACAAACTATTATATAAACATTGCTTAGCCTTGAGCGAAAATCGATCCCACAGGAATCGGCGTTTGAGCATCTCAGCGCCACTGCGCATTCCGGTGATATTGGAAGGCCAGAAGACAGAAAAATGTTTCATTCATTAAAATTGATTGACGTATAAAGAAATTGATTGACGTATAAAGAAGCCGATAAAAGCTTGAACTTTATATTATTTATAGTTATTTCGCCAAAATATTAGACCTTTTCAGGTGGAACACTATTTGGCGGCAGAATATTTGACACTGTGGTGGTACCTACCTAGCCGAACTCTTGGAACAAAAGACGTACCACCAGTATGACAGATTGTACTGTCGGAATAATCTCTGCTGTGACAGGGATTATCCCAACAGCGGGCGATAGGGTCGTCACATCACGACGCCGGGAAATACATAACTACTGATTGATAATTCTATTACTTTTTAACTCATTTTATCCGCTCGCCATCGCCAGGGTATTCATCCACACGCTGGATCCTATAAAGTCACGCACAGTGCAGTGCCAAAAGAATTTCCTCCCACGAACCCTCCGGCTGTGGAATGAGCTTTCTGCTTTCCCAACACGCTACAATTTGGGGTTCTTCAAGGGATGGTTGAAAAAGTTGTTAGAGGGGTTGGCAACACGCAAGCTACCTCTAGGTTGCAGGCATTCAAAGGCTACGGAACGCTTACCAGCAGGTGGGCCATACGCTTGTTTGCTACTATCGTAGTTTAAACAAAATCATTACTTCTAACTCACAAATTCAATCCAAAGGCCACTTTAAAAATACAATTTTGAGATTTTTTGCGTTACCCTGAATAGGCTCAGTAAGTAAAAACCACAGTTAAAGAAACAATATAAATAAGGTATAGAAGAAGAATACCTTGAAATAGAACCAATATTGCTATGATTATTATTATTATCATTATTGCGACATATTTTAAAAATTCGTGCAAAATAAAAATCCTTGCAAATTTAGTAAATAAACAATTTTATTTAAGCAATATAAATTATATTTCCGAGTAACGCTTAATGCATATAAATTTAAATTCTCTGTAATATCACAGTCATAAAAAGTATACACAATATAAATAAGCACATACAACACGTTTTTTGTAAATATCCATAACACTACAATCAAAACAATTTGAAAAATGTTATGCAATATGTAGTATGTAGACTGCAGATAGGTAAATAGCTATATATATAACTCTGGTTCATTACAAAAATTGCCCGCGAAAACAGACCTCAGGTGACATTCGGCGAAGGGATTCCTTTCTATAAAGGCGTTTTTTCAAATTACAACATATTTAAATAATAACCAATCTTCATAAAAGAATTTCTTACAGTTTATTTTACCCATAAAAGGGGTCAATTTCGATCTTCAAGTTCAGGGACCAACTTCCGCCGGCGGTCATTCCGAACTGATACGACATGGTAACTTTACAGAGAAGAGTCTATTCTTTCCTTAAAGGTCGGCAACACATCTGTAAGGAAAGAATAGGGCCTTAATGGCCTGTTGCATATGTTCATGGGCAGCGGTGATCGCTTAACATCAGGTGAGCCTTCTGCCCGTTTCTAACAAATGTTGCCTAAAAGTTATCTTACCCTTCGAGAAAAACACAAATATATTATCGTGAGAAAATAAAATGTGCACCTAATAAGAATCGAAACTCACGACCGTCATTAAAGGCATATGCGATATCACTATGCCGAAATCATATTATTATGTTTAATAATCATGTATTAATAAGTAAGTAATAATAAAATCCAATTATAACATTTTTAAATATTCAATAATTTAAATAATATAATGACATTAATTAAAAAAATAAAAATAATTGATAAAAAGTTTTATATCAACACATGCAGCTTCTTGTATGACCGTCGTTATAGATTAATATATACTTCCGCATTTCGTATGTCTGGTATCGAAGGTGAACGCCCGCAGGCCGAGTGGACAATGTCACTGAACGACACTGTCATATGACTTAGTTTAAATGAACATGTGACCCTACAGTGTATTGAGGTTTTTGAGTAATTGACGGCTCGTCAACTTCCCACGTATTCATTATGTCTAAGGCTGTGTCCTAATTAGCTGATGACGACCGACCTACCGATAAATGCGATAAAACTTAAAAAATCCAATGTAGCTGTCCTATAGGACATAACTGGATGCACAATAACGCATAGTCAGTTATTCACTACAATTTTATTGCATGGCAATGCGAGCTACCGATGTTGTTATAGGACACATTGTTAGCAATGTTTCCTATATCAAAACCTCAATAGCTCAACGGTAGAAGGGCCGACTTCGCTCCGTCAACTCAAGAGTCGAGGGTTCCATCCTGACCCCCTTGGCCTACTGTCGTACCCACTCCTAGCGCATGCTTTGAGCTTATTTGGAGGGGCAATAGGAATATTGGTCAATTCTCCGTATACAATTCACATAAAATGTATACAGAAATAATAAGATAACGATATTATTCTAAGTGTTTCGATATATGTAATCATTAAAAGCAACTTCAATTAACACCTACAATATTCTGAAATGATATAACTGGTGATATTTAAAGCGATTGCCACCTCGACGGCTGTTTCTTAGTAAAATATATAAAAATACATTTAAACTGTTTTATTTATCAACTCAAGCGAATTGAACACCCAATTCAGTAGATAAAATAAAAGTGATTGCCGAGATCTCTGAATATATCTCTTATATGTTGTGGCGGTCTGTTATTTATAATATATACATATCCTTACATAACTTACACTATAATAAAAATTGGTTCACGAACCGCATTGAATTCGCATAAAACACAAAACATTCGCCTGATTATTATTAAGTATTTTGACCTTCATCAAAGCTTCGTCTTTTTGAAGATACTCTAATATTTCTGCTACTTGGGGTTGTTACAGTAATCCTTAGTTTCTCTTTATGACAATTTAATTAAGCTTATGCAATGTCTAACTTCAATAGAAGCCTTGATCAGAGTCGAATATAATTAACATAATATGATTTTCACATAAGTCTTTTTATCATTGAGATTTTTGGAGACTTAAAGCAAATTAAATTTTTAAGTAATTTATTACATTTTTTTAAAAATATTTTTATTATTACTACTTACTATAATAATTGTTAATTCCTTTTAATATACATATTTAATTTCTACTGACTTCAAACACTTACAAACATTATAAAATCACAAATATTTGTATACTATGTGATGATTTCCAAGCTTGATACCAATACGGTTGATTCGGAGCAATAGGATTGAAATACCCAAAATATAAAATAATCAAACCACTTCTGTGTTTTTCCACAATGTTTCTGTGTTTTTGCCTTAAAGTTCAGGCGCCTGAAGTCGTTTTTCTAATCTTGCATAGATTGCAAAAACCACTATTTTATATATTATATTTTTTGTAAATATTATAATTGTTATATAAAAATATATAGCGTAACTAATCTCATTCAATGTTTTCTTTTTACACTAAAAGAAAGAGACCTTACTCGTAATATTCCGTTACAAAAGCAATCCGTTAACCTTGAATAATATAGATTATATAATGCAATAATTGAAACATAAATATTACATTAAATTAAAATATAAGATAACGGCCATATCTAATGTTTCTTGCAATAAAATAATTAAAATTTGGTGTTCTTAATTATTATTATCTTATTTTATATCTCTTTATAATATACAAATAGATTTTTAATGGTTTGTGTATTTTTGTATAAATATATAGCCTTTTTTTGTATACTAGCTAGTATACAGCGCGCAGGCTCACACGGATATATATGCATATATTTTACTTGCTTTTATTAGGTTATGTATGTAATAGAAACTTTGAATATGATTTTGACCTCATTCGAAACGTCGGATTGAATCGAAATTTTGCATACTTGTCAAGGACTGATGAATATTTAATAATTTATAAAATCCAACTTAAAAAGAACAATAAAGAGGAGATAATTTATTTCATTGTAAGTAAAACGTGGGGTGCATTTTAAGACATTATCAAAATGGTAATCCTAACTATTGACGTCATGCAACCCATCCTATTTTTACATTAAAGAATATTGTTTTCTTATTTATTTTTCATTTTTTATTATTAGTAATCTTATAGAACGCTTAGCACTATTACACTTTCTTTTATTATTATTAAAACAATATTAAATAACTTTAATAATTGTATATTTAGTTTATGTAATGATTTAAATGAAATAACTGAATTTGCGATTGGAGTTCTCAGAATGTTTTCACTGAATTCCAGGTACAGCAGAAACTGAATAGATATTATAAAAACTCCTATTATGAAATTCAAGTCAATTTTAATTTTGTTAGCGATTTATTATCAAATGAAGCGAAGTAAAGTATGTATAAATAAAATTGAAAGGTCTGTACATAAATTAATCAATTTTTAAAATTTTTGTCTGTCTGTGTATCTGTTTGTTTTTACGCCTAATCTCTGAAACGGCGGAAGTAACTTGGGCTATTTTTATTTTAGAAAAAGAATTATGGTTCCGTTCCGTAAAGGGTAATCGGTAAACCGCGCGAGCGGAACCGCAGGATCAACTAGTATTATATAAATGTAACACAACTGGTGCTTATTATTTCAAAAAAACCGGATAAAAGTGTGAAAACAGATACATACATGTACGAATACATAAACTTCTGGATTTTATTATTAAATTTTGAAAACTTCCTGTCTTTTAATTTATACATTTACCATTTAATATTAATTGTATAATAAAAACATAAACACTTTATAAAAAGTTTTACAATATCACAATTATAAAATTATTATTTTAATTATGTCCGACTAATACGGAAAACCCAAAGTACAGTTAATATAAGTTGGTAACTTGATCCAAGCAAAGGCTTAAAAAAGAATACATCTTTGTTTGTGAAATATGTTTGCTCGATAGATTTAGTTACGCTCAATTATTTTTAAGTATAGGCACCTAATCTAAATTCTAACATATAAATATTTCTTGTCACTGTTTTGTGGTCACACGCGAACTCGTAGTTGTGAGAATAAATCGAAAAGTATTTTTCAACACACTAACCCCCACAGCTTAACGTGCTCTCCGAGGCACGGTGGGGAGACCCACAAGGACAATCACCCAGAAGGAAACAGATATTTATGACAAACATTTGCTCTGAGCGGGAATCGAACCCGCGAGGCTTAAAGCAGACTCGTTACCAGCACGGTACAACGGTCGTCGGTTTCATTATTAATTAGTAATTACTTTTGTATGTATGTAATTTATTACTTTGTTTTAAGTTAAATGTGGATAGTGTTGTATCGCTCCCTAGAGATATTTTTAAGGATATAGTTATAATGACTTTGGTGTCACAATTTATTTATTCTAACCTGTTATATATATTAGGAATAATTTAAAGTATTTTAGCAAAAATGGTGATGTAAAATATAGTGATGTGTCATTTAGTTAATGCTAGAAGCAAAAATAAACTTTGTAATCCTAGCTTTCGTCTGCGTAAAGTTAGTAATTCTTTTTAGGGGCTAGATTAAAAATAAACTTTTACTTACTTACTTACTCCGCTGGCTCAGCGACCCGAAGTGTGTCTGTCCTGCGTTACTTCTTGCCAATTATGGACTTGAAGGTCACGCAGGTCAGCTTCGACTGTATCCCTCCAGCGATACCTCGGACGACCCACTGGACGTTTACCAGTAGCAGTAAAAATAAACTTATAACAATAATAAAATGCTTGGGACTCTTGGGTTTCTTCTATATTGCTAGATATTATTCAAGATCCAAATTTTGTAATAAATAATAAAATTGTCAACAAATATTTGAAAAGAGTAAAATATATCGTGTTTCTTGTCGGTTCTTCTCGGTAGAATCAACCTTCCGAACCGTCGGTAGCGTTTGACTATTCATAAGTACTTTTTAAAAGTCTACTTGAATAAAAATAATTTTGATATTTTTTTTTATTGATTTATTGTTACTTTTTATTAACAAATCAACACAGATGTTGTTAAAATGTATAGTGTAACTGTTTATCGTTTCTAAGAACGAAGTGCATGCAAATTTTTCAAGATACATTAGTAAAGTTCAATTTCTTTGATGATTAATATAGAAGAACAACATTTGATAGTTCACCTAGTAATTTATAAAAGGTATTTTTTCTTTAATTAAATATTGTCTCTATATTTCAACGGAAAATAACAAAGGTAGAGCAAGAACTATGCTCACCTTCGTCACACATTTTTATTCCACCTTCGTGAAACATTGAACTTGATGTTGTTAAGCTGACATTGGCCTAATTCCATGCCTATGGTTCAACGATCGTAAAGAAATCACTGAATTAATATAACGCTTAATGTAAAACGTAAGAAAGTATCCACGATACAAGCTTGCTTAGTGTGAATGCCACAAGAAAAATAATTACAATGTCGTTTCAGCAAACAAGCTAACCATTATATCTGGCATGTATTATCATAATTTTTTATTTTGCTGTTAATAAACTATTTTTATTTTATTTTATTTTTTATTATGATTTTGATTTTTGCATATATTACATTTTGGAGAAAGAGGGTGTATGCAAATATTATGGACCGGCCTATTAAGTTAGTAATAATCGGGTATGTCTGTATGCCTGTAGCGAGGCTGCCTTAAGCTTCAATGGTCGCGGGTTCAATTCCCGCTTGGGGTGAATATTTGTATTCATCTGACAAACATCTGTTTCAGTCTGGGCGTTTATCCTCGTGGGTCACCCCACCGTGCCTTGGAGAGCAAGTTAGCTGTATACCCTGGTTGTTATCATAACATCTAGTAATAGTGGTTAACTTTTGGTAGGTAATTTGCCCTTATTTTTTCTTTCTTTCTGTCTTTCTTTCTTTCTTTCTTTCTTTCTTTCTTTCTTTCTTTCTTTCTTTCTTTCTTTCTTTCTTTCTTTCTTTCTTTCTTTCTTTCTTCCTTTCTTTCTTTCTTTCTTATCCAATCAGTTACTATTTGTCCTTAAGGCTGTAGAGATCTGATGGCAATGGATGGGAAACGCTGTATAAAAACTAGTACCCTGTCAAATCTGAGTAAGAATAATAAGCATACCCGGGGTAAATACCGACAAAAATGCTAAGAAGAAGCACTACTTTAACATTAAGGACCGAAACGAACTAAATGTAATAAAAATACAATTTTATCAAACTACAATTTTACCTGTTTTTATCATATTGTGACGTTGACGTGTTTTATCATCATATAACCGAGATGCGTCTGAAAGCCTTCACCTTGCCAACTGCTCCAATGAACCACGACGTGCTTCTTAAAAATATTACTTAATAGTATTGGGGCCAAGTTCATCGGGCGCGCTTGAGTTACCACAATTATACCAATTGCTATCTTTCGTTACGGTATGATTGTCGGCTATAATGTCGAAATATGATATAAAATAACGTAATTTGATATTTTTACTGGCACTTATCATATGTACGTGAACAATATTTTACAGTTACAAGAAAAAAATCTAAAACAAAAACTAATCTTAAGTGCATTTTTAATGAGTAGATACAACATTGGTTAAAATTTTTTAAATATATTTGAAAACTTATTTATTATATTATATGAAAAAAATGAGTCTATTTAAGAAAATAAAAATAGTTACTAAGATTAAACTCATATTTATGAAAAAAAAAATATCTATACCAATATTAAAAAGGTGTTGAGTTTTTTTGTTTGCTTGAACGCGCTAATCACTAGAACTATAACTGGTCGGATTTAAAAAATATATTTTTGCATCAGCAAATGGCAAAAATAATGGAAAAAGTAAATGGAAATAATTGTTTGTGTGTTGGTTTATCGATACAATAAATAGTGTGGACTACAAGCGAAGAAGCGGGCGCAGCCAGTTCAGTATCTTTCTGTATTCGCTTTGAAGCCTTTTTTATCTTCAAACGCTCATAATCAAATTAAAAACCGAGTTGACAGTCCGATTCATTGTTATATTATAGTCATAATGGCCTTCTGACCTCTGGAAATTTAAGACAAAGCTTAAGGAGATCTAACCTTTGAAATAAATTTGGCTTCCAGGTTGGAGATTACAATGGCCATTATTCTGAAAACTCTGTGGAACTCTTCAGAGCTAATTAGTCTATCAATATTTTTAAGAGTTTGTTGGTCAATTGCGTTCACACTCGTCAATAAATATCAAAATCTGTTAAACCTAAATCAGTCCAAAAAAGTTCTTGGTCTTTGCGTTGTTTTTCAATAGATGTTAGAGCCGTATTTCCCCAGAACAAATGGGTTGGCTCGACCGGAGAAGAACTACTGTTGCGTTTCGTGGGCTGAGTGAGGACTGAGTGAGGGAAGCTGAATCTCCCACCCCAAGGGATCAGATCCCTTCCCTTTTTTCCTTTTCATAACTTTCCTCCTGTTCGTGGGTTGACAACACGCATGTGGTAACTGAAGTATTGCGCGCGTTCATAGGTTGCGGTGATTGCTTACCATCAGGCGGACCGTATGCTTGTTTGTCAACCACCGTGAAAAATAAAAAAGATGTCTATATCGATAAATGTTACTTTTTTAGATTCGCTACTTTGGAAATTCCGGAACCCACTTGATACAACAAATATACTTATCACTTAAGGAATTGATGAAAAGGTCGGTTGTGACCCATCAAGAAACACGTATATTAACACTTATATACTTATATCATACATACTCACATATATAGTCATAATTACGTAAATACATGCATAAACAACATGCAAACGCTGGACTGTGAAAGTAGGTATATTCTGAGATAATATGTATCAATCATTGGAATCAGTACGCTCGGACAATTGCCTTGCCTTTCTCCAGCGTTAGTAACAGTATAATATATATAAATTTCTCAATTTGAAACAAGATGGATCCATTGTAAATAAAATTTCAAAACCGTCAAGCCATTGACATTAATACATAACAATTAATACATGACAATAAACATAAGACGTTAAATTATTAAATTTAGCTGTATCTAAAAATAAACGTTGAAATTTTGCCCTTCTAGTCAACAAAATGCAAGGTCAATACACAATGGAAAAAAAACACAAATTAAGAAAAAAATAAAGGCCCTTTTTAAGCCGTGCATTAATAAAGTACTTGCATGGTCCAATTACACGAATTATTGTTTTCATATTATATTTAGTTTGCCCGTAATCATCTGCTTAAGGATTATAAAAGTATATATTTTAAGTATTTTAAGTAAGATGCAACGTTGTTTTGAAAATAATTAATTTCATCAAGGAACCAGTTTAACTAGTTTTTTTTTATAACAATAAACGATACACAAGGCAAAGGCCCTCATTCGGATAGTGATATTCTTTGTCGGGAGTCCGGAACCATACACAAGGACAAAAATCACGTCAATCAAGCACATCCAGACCGGAACTGTCTGTACGGTCAATACAAACATATGGTCCGAGCGGGACCTGTGGCGCGTAAGGCAGGTCGTCGTGTTAGTACTATAATACCTAAATTTGTTTTTTTTTAATACCATGCCAAACAGTGTATAGGTTACCAGTCACAGTCACCGTAATATACAGATGCCTTCAATGCTAGTAGCATCATGTTCGCATTACCGATCCCTGGGAAGGAGGGGACAAAGAAGATAAAAAGCAAGAAAAAAAAAAGGAATCTAGGACTACCATAACAAATGTTGGTCTTCATTAGAACGGGATCATTACGAAAGACCTTTTTTTTTTTTTTTACTTGGAGCCGAGCTCCCCTACCCACTAAAACCTACGCCGCGGGGTCGCCGAAGCACACAACCGCGACGCCCCGGCGCTTGCCTCGAGGGGCCCACCGGTGGTGGCAACTTACTGCCGCCATACATACATAATAATACATACTAATACATATATACCAATACATACATCCACGCGCGAACGCGACAGGCCTTTCGGCCTCCACCTTGGGCGGTACCATACTGCCGCCATATATACATACTATACATAAATAAAATACTCCACGGCGCTTTCGCGCCCCACCGACCGGGACCAGAAGGCCCCGGCAAACCCAACCAAGGCAGCCCTGGGTCCTAGGGCTCCCCTGCCGAGACTAACTTTTTAATGAGGTTGTTTTCCTCTACGACCGACCGCCGTTATTTTTTAAAGAGGTTTTCTTCCTCTACCGCCTGACCGGGGCTGAAGGCCCCGGTTAAACACACCACCGGTGTCGCAGGAGCCGCTCGCAGTCCATTCTGATAAGCAGAAAAGTACCGGAGCGACCCATACATCACCCTCCTGGGCGCGGTCTGACGTAAAACGCCCCACGCCCGAACCATCTGACCCTGTTAGCTTCACCGGGCAGTCGAAGGTGCCACCTGCACAATCGACTCCCGACTACTGAGCCCCGGCACGACAAGCCCAGGGTACCGCAGAGTTTGACCTCTGCGGTTGGGGGGATTACGAAAGACCTTATTCAACAAAAAATGATATCAAAATCGTTTTAATAAAGGACAAACATATACACACGTGAACTATTTAACTACCTACTCTTTCTTTTTGAAGTAATTTAACAACCTTAAGAAATCAACAAGGTAATGAATTAGTTATTCGATAAATTTCTTACATTCAACAACCTACATTAAATATATAAGAACATTACATGTGTACCAGTACAAATTTGGTAAGAATACATTGAAATAACGAGATAAAATGGCGGAAGGAATACTGCGACATAGACCTTGCTCCGACTTCCGACGTTAATAGGAACTATGAGTTCGACCTTAAACATAGTGACCGATATAAGATTATAATACTAATGTCAGTTAAATAATTCTTAGTAATAAACGTATAAGGCATTCAAGTTCAATCGAGAATACTATAAATGATTACAACTGCTCATAAACATGTGATAATTTAAACTGATAAATTGAATCTCGGATTGTTGTAGTGAATCATCTCTAATACGACAAATAAAAGTGTCTGTTAGTGATGTGAAAACAACAGTTTTTCACTAAATACATATGGAAATTATATACAAAAAAAAACCTTCTTGAAGTTTTATTTGCTGGCGTCGGGACGTGACGACCCCATAGTCCGCTGTTGGGATAATCTTTGTTATAGCAGAGATTATTTCACCAATGCAATAAGTTCCACAATAACTTGTGGTTGGTCTTTTGTTGCAAGAACCTAGCAGTGTCGAATTTTCCGCCGCTAAGCCGTAGTGTCTCAGTCTATTGAAATTGTTGGATCTAGTGAAATTATTGGGCAAAGAAGATTTAAGAACCAATATCTCGAGGTTGCCAATGCGAAAGTGACACCTACAAATAGTGTTGCAAGCGGTCACAGGTTACGGCAACCGATAACCATCAGGTGGGTCGTATGCTTGCTTGCCAACTTAGTAACATAACAAAGCCTTTTTTAAAATTTTTGTCTGTTTATCCGTTTCGGTTAATCTCCGCAACAACGTTAAGCCGATTTCGACAGGAATCTAACTAGTAGATAGCTGCTTTTATAAGGAGCAACTTAAACTAACTTTATTTCATTATTTATTAAAAAAATCTGTAAAACATCGAGTGCAGTTTTATATACTTTTATAGCTCGTATCAATACAAGCTTACAATAGTTTTTTCAATGACAATTATTATGTTTAATATGCGTATATATTACATATATTAATCTCTAATGTAATGCAGTTACTGGTTCACCTTTAAAGGGTCGGCTGTTAAGGTCAAGTGGCAAACGCGCTGTGTAAAAAGTAAGTAACTTGTCAATTTTTATCATATTAATAAGTTAACCTGGGGTCTACCATTAACTTTTATTGCGAATCACATGACGATTTAAACTGAGCCGCGTTACAATTTCGTAGTTCGTACTATGACATTATACTAGCGATTCATTTGTTTTGTCCAAATTGTGACGACACGAGTAGTAAATGTCTTACATTCTTCATTTTTCGTACCTAAACATGACCTGAACTGAATTTCAAATCAACAGGATTGTATTCTAAAATTTCATGGTAGCTCCCCAGCCGATAGGGTTACCTGTGTCAGTTTTAATTATAGCGATTAACGAACTTAACTTATCATTGCGTTTGTATGACTCTTTTAATTTTTTATCTATTGTATCATACAAGGCTACGTTCTGCCGGAAGCAGTTACCACAGCTTAGCTTCTATGTTCACCAGTGATATAAGATGCGAGTAGAGTCAGAGGATAATAAGAGTAGGTCAAGGAACAGGAAGTGGACCGAGGGAAAGGGCTTAGGCTTCCGGCACTAACACTCATCTAATGGTAAATAGGTATTACTTCAAGTTATATTCCGTGTGAGAGTTTTACTTCTCCTGGGGATACAGCCTATTAACACTGAAAACAGCAAGTTGCGTTTCAATAATATGCCTCTCTCTTAGCATTATTCCCGTTTTTAGGGTTCCGTATCCAAATGGCAAAAACGGAACCCTTATAGTTTCGTCATGTCCGTCTGTCCATCCGTTTGTTTGTCCGTCCGTCCGTCCGTATGTCATAGTATATGTATTCTATGAAGCGCACAACGATTTTGTAATAAAATCTTAAAATATATAAGAATTAATGGTCCATACATGA
This sequence comes from Hestina assimilis, assembly GCA_023373885.1. Classification (NCBI taxonomy): domain Eukaryota; kingdom Metazoa; phylum Arthropoda; class Insecta; order Lepidoptera; family Nymphalidae; genus Hestina; species Hestina assimilis. Next base: position 5,848,935 of record CM041747.1, on the reverse strand, counting down.
AACTCGAAAAAAAATTTTCAACGTATGACAACATGTGAGATATCTTTGGCCAGGTCTTTCAAAATGATAAGGAGGTTTCATTTTGGCTTTTTTCATCAAGTCAGTAGTTATTGAGATATAAGCTCCTAAAAGTCATAAATATTGTATCCCCCCAACTTTTGAACTATAGGATTTAAAATTGTACAAAAATTTGAGGTTATAGAACATCAAATGAAATTTCAACCACATTTGGTTTGAAGAAGATAGGTTTAAAAATTTAAAAGGTATATAAGATTTCCCATAACTTTGTTTTTCATATTACTTTTAATAATTACTATGAAATTACCAACTTATTTTTGTGGTAGATTTTAGTTAATTATTATTATTTTTAAAGCTCTTAAGATTCTTCATAAGCGAGCTGAAAAGCCCTTTAATTTCAACTGTGCGTCGTCCACAATGCACTTAACTGCTAATTATTTTTTATATATTCATGACGGTTAGCAAACAAGCATACGGTCTGCCTGATGATAAACAGTCACCGCAACCTATGAACGCTTCCGATACTTGAAGTATCACATGCGTGTTGCCAACCCAAAGAACAGGAAGGAAGGGGTGAAACGGGGAAAAAGAAGGGAACAGGAGATGGTGGAGAAAGGTGGGAGATTGGGCTTCCGCTCTCAATCATTGCACAAACCAGTGCTACTTCATGCTGATTTTCTGTGAGACGGTAGTATTTCCGCGGTCGAGCTAGCCCTTTGTGTCGGGAGAATCATGGCTCTACTACTGTTATTCACTCAGTGTCTAATTACTCTGCGGATTTGACAGGTTTGCGTAGTTTTTACACAGAGTGATTGCCATTGTGACCTCCGCAATTCCACCTTTTGTAAGATCAATAGCAAAATTTGTCAGGGCGGGAATCGAACCCACAACCGCGGCTACAGGCTCTACCCACAACGCCACACCGGTGACACACAGCAATTGTCATCATTAACGAAATATTTCGATGTTTTTGCTGTGTCTCATCCAATAGACAAATAGTCGAAATTGATTGTGTTTTACTTTAGACGCCTAAGATAATAATATAAGAAAATTTAGTATTAAAATTAAAGAAACAATACAAGAAACTCTTTGTGTGCGAATCCATCACACACTTAGCCGGTTTCACTATTTCAAGATTCAAGGCGCATCGAAATAAACGTCAATATGACGAATGACGAAAACGACGTGGCGCAGCAGCAGTGAACCTTTTTTTTTTCGTGGAGACATCCATCATGGATTAACGGTTATGCCGGACTCCTACCGGCTAAAACCCTACGGTTTCCTTCTCGGCCCCTTAAGTCGGGTTCGTAATCTTCCGCAGAAAGACAAAAGAGTGGTCTTCACCATCATGGACTATACACCGTATAGGATGGCCATAGGTACCTACCCAGGGCTTACTCTTATCTAGATGACGAAAACTTTGTTCCTTAAGGAGACAGGTCGCGGGTTCAATTCCCGCTCGGAGCATATGTTTGTATTGACCATACATGCATCTATTTTCATTCCGGGCTGGGTGTGTTTGTCCTTGTCATTTTGTTTGTTTCCGGAATATTCCCGCTCGGAGCAGATGTTTTATAGACCATACAAGCATGTATTTTTATTTCGGGTTGAGTGTGTTTGTCATTGTGTATTTTTACGGAACCCCGACACAGGATACACCTATATCCTAATGGGAGCCGTTGAGTGTTTAGCGTTCATTTATTTACTTTATTCAACGATACGATTTTTTTTATATTTTAAAATGTAAACTATATTCTATGACATTCCTTGCTAAGTAACCTTAAGATAAGAGTTAATTTTGAAAGAAACTAACACCCACTTATTTTGTCGTTAATATTACCAAACCTTGTACCGTCGTAATTACTCGCAAGTTGAATACAAGGGCATTTAACACCTAATTGTGAAAGACAATGAAACATTAAACTTTACATCGTTTAAGCTTTATCTCATTTATTTTACTAACTAATATCTGTAAAAGAAAATGTTCTTATTGGTTGGTTTGTCGAAACCATTGATCACATTTTTTGCGCTCAAGTCGGGTGAGTCTATCGTATAGAATGCGCTCGGAGCGCTGCTTCCATCTCCGATGACGTCCTTAGCCGTGGTTCGGCTTCGCAGGAGGCATCCTAAGGACGGAATCAAATTTGAGCCCCCGTGCGGGCTGCCCTTTATCACGGCTGAGTCTCTGTACTCTGCCCCCCCGCTCGGTGACGCTGTCAAGGCCAGTAGGGCCAACAACAATACACATTCCGAAAAAAAACCATTGATCCCACAGCGATAGTAGGTTACGAAATTGTTATTGTCTCCTTTATAGTGTAAGCTAAAATTTCATAAAGCGCTCAACCCAAAACCTCCTTTGTGAAGAAGAGGGGCTTCGGGATCTCTTGGAGAACACTATAACCGGGACCTCGAGACTGTGTGGGTAGCGTTTAATCCAAGGTGACGAAAGATCACCCCTGCGCTTTCATCACAAGCGCTCACGACAGTCAGGGCTATCCCAACTGCCGTACTCTTCTGAGCCGCTTAGCACGGACGCACAGGTTCCACACACTGCGCGTCAATGGCGCGATGGCAAAACCTATTTATATAGCCCTGGGTGTCAGGGCTGAGGGGCCGGATCGGAAAACGCACAACACAAACTCCAAGTTGCCGTCTTTTCCAAAAGTTAGTATTTGCTTTATCAGAAGCGTAACTACACTAGAATGAGTCTCTTTTCTAAAAGCATATAAATAAATGGAATAAGGAATAATTAAATACAACGTATAACAGATTTATTTAACGAGCAAAACTTCGTGACATGTGTAAATCTATACTATTTTATTGGGTTACGATTCGTGACAAACAGAAACCTATTTGGTTATCATTAACTTGAACGATTTAAGATATTATTTCACTTGTAACTTTAGGTGAATATATCTAAAACATATTTAAATTCATGATTATTTTGAGAAAATACACTACCGATTTATGATAAACACATTCGTAATCTCTTCTAAGTAGTGATTCAACTTTGAGATCCTGCTAGAGTTATCCCTTCACGACCGGGTCTCAGTTCTTGACCTCCTCGTTCCGGACACTGGCAAGGCCAGTAGGGCCAACAGCAATACACTTTCCAAAAACGACGGTCCACTCCATCAATGACATAGTACTCCTAAACTTCTGTGTTCGTATGCTTTTGCCTTTCGTTCGATAAGTTTAAGTCCAAATCATACCTCCTCCTCTAAATATATGATATAATTGATGATTGATGCCGTGATCCTTGCTCATTACACTTTACTATTAATATTTCTATAATATATTTCTAACTTTCATCAAAGTATATATCACATTTATAAATATGTTATATCAAATTTATATAATTTGTTATATCAAATGCGGAATATATTATAGAAACCGACAAAAGTCGTCGTCATAGACAGTATTTTAGCCTTGATAATTAATAAAGTTGGAACCGGAAATAAATTTATAATTTTTCATATATTTTACATTTTAAACAGTGAAGAAATAAATGAAAACTGTTAAACAGAGGTGCAATAGAAAGACGAAAAAGGTCACAGTGAGCCGTGAGCACGAGATGATCCTAACATTATAAAAAAATTTATTTTAATATTAGTGTAATTTTATATTAAAAATAAAATTATGATTTCAGTATAACACATTTTGTATTAAAGGTTAATAGAAAATCAGTGTTCGTATGCCTAGTCTACGTTACATAGTGATTTATGATGAAATGAAAATAAAATGCTTATATTGAAGAAGGGAGGGCCCCACTGGATGTATGTGCCAGGGGCCCCAAACAGCCACTGTTAATCATCAACCGTTGAAACCTCGATACCTAGGTCAGGACGCTATTGCTATAGCTCGGGTGGTGATTAAATAAAGTGGCACTTCCATAAATTCTAAAATAAGATGCTTCATGCTGTTACTATTTAGAATTATTTGATGAAGAATGATTTGTTCCCTGAAAAGTTTTGTGGGATAAGTACCTTTCTTTGTTGCGTTCAATATCATACGAGTATTATAATACGAGTAAATGTAATCCTTTGGTGTGTATTGTTATTTAATTTCGCAAAACACGGCTGAACGGATTTTCATAAAACTGGGCACATGGCTATTTTACGATCACTGTCAGGCACACCAACGCTAATGATATTTTTAGGATATTTACAAAAGAAAATTTACTGATTAAGTTTTTAATTTATTTTGTTTCATGACAGTAAACAAGCATTCGGTCCGCCTGGTGGTAAGCAGTCATCGTAACCTATGAGCGCTTGCGATACCGCAAATATTACATGCGTGTTGCCAACCCAAGAGACAGGAGAGGAGGTAAAAGGAAAGGAACAGAGGGGGTAGGAGATTGGGCCTCCGATGCTCTCACTCATCGCACGAAACGCAACATTATCTACTGATACTGTTACCCCGGCCCATCTCATTTGTGCTGGAAGGTGCATGTCTCTAATACTAAAAACTTTTTGTTTAAAACGTGTATACCATTATTACTGTCATCGCCCGTACTAATACGGAATAAGACAGTATTTATCAATTCATAATTATACGTTAACCTAGTGGTAATTACCTTGACAATAAACGTGGCCTACATTGTAATATGAATGATAGCTAAATAATTAATATTGTTGTGTATATTACATTTTTTGAAACCTTGAAAATTTAAATGTCAAATGAAATTCATATTTAATTCCAATGATTTTAAATTATTCATGAACTGTTGTTGAGATCAATTCTGATCTTCACTGTTTTTAAAGAATTGTTAATGGAGATTTATGTAACTGTAATAAATTTATACAGCTCTAGTTTATTCTTTTAAAAGAATATAAATATTTATTCTAAACCGGTCTCTACAAAAGATATTATTATTGTAGTTTTATTTTTAACATCACAGTGCCAACGAAGTTCTGTAATGGTAAATTTAACTTAAAGCATTAAAGTGGTCACTTCAAATTGAAATTAAAATTAACTATCGATAAACAACATCGAAACTGCATAAATATTTAATAAGTGTAGAAATAATCAACTCATAAGAGAAAGTTATAAAGTTTTTGTGATGGTCATTGTATTTCAATTTCTAATAATAATATTATACCATATATTGACTTTCTCCTTGTCCATAAATTACACAGCATACATAACTTCTTCTTCTTATTCCTAGTCTTATTCCCGTATTTTATTTTACCCAGGGTCTGCATATTACTCTTACCCGGATTTCACCGCTTACCAGTTTTTACACAGAGCGATTGCCATCTGACCTCCGAAACCCTAAAGGCGAACCAGAAAGTCTTTGAATAAGGCAAATTACTTATCAAGAGTTAACGATTATTATCAGATGTGATGTGATAACAAGGGGGACCGATAGCTAAGCTCTCCGAGACGCGGTGGGAAGACCCACAAGAACAAACGCCCAGACCGAAACAGATATTAGTAAGATCTATACAAACATCGGTTCGAGCAGGAGTCTAACCCGCAACCGTCGCGGCTAAAGGTAGACTACGCCACAATGGTGTCACAAACAACATAACGCAATTGTTAAACAATACAAATTTTTATATATGATTAATGTGACAGGGAACCTGTTAAGTATTTTTATAGTTATTATTATTGCGCATACTTTACGAAAAGTAAGTACAGTATGCTCGCCTAAATAAATAAGCTTAAACTTTAAAATAAGAAAACAATGATATCTGATCCACGTAATTTATTTGTGATCGCATCTACAAAATAAATTATAGTCGAAAAAAGCTACACTCCAGGATTTTTCTAAACAAATGTTATTAAAATATGTATGTAAAATTTTTAGTAAAAAAACTAAAAGGAGCACGAATGCGAATTAGCAACCTTGTTCCACATTTTGTCTATTAAAAATTTAGTTTTTAATTGTGGTGGTTTTGCTTCTGTGCTAGCAGTCGCAGGTTCTACAAAACCTTTTGGTAAAACTCCCACCTTTTTTGCAATTGTAATTCGCTTGCAACGTCAGTATCTCAAGGGGTAGGAGGTGAGAGAAGAACAATATAGAAGGACAGGCAATATAGAGGAAGTTGACTTTCCGGACGATACTTTTTTTTGTTAGTTATTTTATTACTGTTAATTAATTTTTTTAATAATAATAAAATGTAAAACAAAATGTAACTACACAAATAACAATCTGGTAAATTAATCTGTTATAAAAATGTTCGAAGGAAAATTGAGCCAGCATTTCGAAAGGCTTACGTGACTGTTCGCACGCGCCAAATGTTCATTATGTTCTACAGTACTTGAGCATTTTAGTACTTATATTCACTTCTAAGAATATTAAAAAATGCATTCTGAACAATACCCTATTACTTTTAATTATTATTTTTTAAAATCTTGTTCACGCCTCTTAAGTAAAACGAAAATCTTTTTATTACTTACTATTAATCACTAAAAAGCTAATTTGAAAAAGTGGTCAAGTGTGACTGGCCCTATTATTTTTATTTGGGCCGCATCACCTATCGAATGAAACTTAACATAAATTTCAAACAAACATATTTAATAACGTACATAACTTTTAAAAAAATTAAAAATTACAATAATATATAATATAGATATTAAAGTTTAGATGGATCCGTAGAAAATTACATTAAGGCTTTGCCAAATGCAAGAAAATCTTCAGTTTGTCAAGTAATTAAAGACCGTTTAGTATAATTAATTATTAATTATCTTTATTAAAACAAGCAAAAATTAATTACAGATAAGATTTACTATAACGACATTTATAATGAATAAAACAAGCAAAAATATTAATTACAGATTGACAGATCAATCATGGCTTTTTTCTGAAAACAAAAAGTTAAATTAACAATAATTGTCGGTTCCATTAAGAAGGAAAAGGCATAAAGAAAATTATTAATTTACAATTCTTTATCAACCGATTTTATTGCCTTGACCTGATGTAATAGATTTTCAATTATTTTAATGATTTTCATCTACATTCTAATGATCAAAGTATATTCTTGTAATTACTGTAACACTAAACATATTTTTTGTCCTATTTAATCAAAATATATGATAAATCACCACTGAGTGGCATGTTTTTAATGCTAAATAAGCACGAGTTCTTTATTTTTCTCTTATGGACACTCCCATTGTGCGTGAAACTATAGGTACTTTACGCCAAGACGATGTCAAGGTGATGTAAATAAATAGGATAGGTCAGGCTGTCATTGTTTTGCTTCCATTGTATATTTAGTTATGTAAATTAAATTTGTTAAATGAAAATAGTTGAACCGTGAAGTCTAATGGCATTGTCTTGATAAGTAAAATTTCGTAAACCTACAAATTTTGATAATTTTTTTAAATCAACTTTTTCCATAGTTAACAGTTCTTCATAAAATATCTATCTATCTATCTATCTTGAAGCGACCAGTTCTTGTAAATTTCGGGGGCACTAAATCGATATAGCTAGAATTCCTTTATAAAAATGTCGGTTTATCCGTCTATTTCAGTAGATGGAGTTGTAAACATTATTCATATTTCATCATTATGTAATTCGTATCTAAATATAATTTCCATAAAACACGTTTTAACCTAAGAAGAATTGTGGTAGACTGTAGTACCTATCCATCTTTTCTTGCAACCAATGAACATGACATGTTGGTCGCAAAAAAAGGTCTGTCGCCTCTCGAACAACAAGGAGATTATGGAGCTGATTGCTAACTTGGCTAGTCGGAACTGCACTCGAATAGGAATATTGTAATTACATGCTCGGTTTTTTTTCTATTAAAGCTATTATTTCTAAGTAATCCACGTATTCAATAAGACAGCTCGATTACGTAAGCAATAGAACATTTATTTTTCTATAATTTAAGAAATCGGGAGCTCAGATCTTAATATATTATAATATTCTTCTATCCTGAACTCCTCCTAAACTGCTGATATTCATGAAAGTTTTTGTGTATTGTATTGAGAATGATTTAGACTCACAATTGGACCCAGTAAATGGCGCTGCTATCGAGCATAGGTTTTTTGGGTCAAGATAAAATTTGTTTTTTGACATATATTTAGAAAAATCTCATTTATTTAAACTATGATATAAATCCTGCGAAAAGCCATCCTCTCATTATATGGACAGAAAAATTTAAAAAAGTCGTTGAAAAGAATCTCCAATACAGTAATATCAATCAATATTCGATATGTTAAGTGTGAGCACTCGAAGCATGAATTCTCACGTCTGATTATTATTTCTGATTATTTTTTAAATTGTTTACTGATCGAAGTATTGAATAAAATATAATATTGTTTGAGGGAGCATGAGTGTGAAAATTAATGGCGCAATCGTGTGTCATGACCATGATTTGACATCAAATGAGTGTCTTAATTATCGTGTCATGTTATTTTTATTTTATGAGAAGCAGTTACAATAATCAATTTGATGTTATTTTTTCATTAAGATTATTATTTATTAAAAAGTGATTATGTTTCAAAGTTGTCACGAAGTCCATTCAAATGTTACATTTTTTAGGCCTTACTTTGGGTTTTTTAGAGGACGCAATTTTATTTTTTTTATGTGTAGGGGTGGTAGGGAAAAGAGTCAATAATTAATTATTAATAATATTGCAAAAATAATAATTAAAATTTATAATAACAAAATAAAAAACACGTGAACACATAATATATATATAGTTAAGAGTACTGAAAAATAGTACTCACTTCGGAGCGCTGTAAAGCCTTAGCTATTGACTTAATGAAAAAATGTTGCTTATAACAGTTGTTCCTCAAAAAACGATCTACAAAAATGGTCTGATATCATTTTTTCGTAGAATAATAAAAAAAAAGTTATATCGAAAAATATTTTTCTCGAATTTCTGAACAGTTTTACTTATAACTTTTTTATTTATAGTTCTACGACAAAAAGTTACTAGACCAAAGTTGTAGATAATTTAATTTGCAACAGAAAATGACAACAAATATTTTTAATCAGATAATTAGTTTAAGAGATATATCGTAAAAACCATTTCAACCCCTATTTTCAAGATGAACGATGGATGGATGCGGCTGTGGGACTAGGGTGGCGACCCCACAGACTCGGTTTTAGCTTTACACCCCCCCTACACACGAAAAAATAAAATTGCGTCCTCTAAAAAACACAACCCCAAATGTAACTTTTCAATGGACTATTATAATAATATAAAAATATAAATACTTTCGTATTCTAACATTTAAAAGTTACAATAATCAATGCAGCAAAAAATTAAATAATACATACAAGATTAAAAGTTAGTACTGCTCTCACATACAATAAAGAGGTTTAATAGGTGTAACTGTACTATTACGTTTCATTTGATAGTGTAGTAAACTTGGGTAAAAGTTAGATGGGTTGCTTGTTGGGCCAATGTAAGTGAGTCCCGATGGAGGGTGCGTTTGGGCCCCCGGTTTGGCGATCGCTCCTAATCGTGACGGGTTGATTGCGCAAGCGAGTCCCACTATGGCGCAAGCGGTTTTTTGGCTTTTTATTGTTTGGCCAGTGTTAAAACTATGCGTATACAATTATGGCTTTCCTTCAGGCAGGCCGAATATTTATAAGTCAAATTTGTAATATAAAAAATATAGATGCGATTCAACTGATGAGTTCTAAACATACAGGCGAAGAGTAATGACAAAAGCTAGCTTAAGATATTAAAATGTGTATAAGTTATTGTAATGGGTCGTTAAATTTTAAGAATATAAAATATTCAGAAGTGTAATATGAAAGTCTAGCAAATGTGTGTTTATATATTATGCTAATAATGAAATCCTATGTTTATTGCCTAAACTTTAATTACATAAGAACACGTGACATCTTTTACGTCTTTTACATAAGTATCTAAGCTTATCTATTTTATTTCTAGTAAAATTATTTAAAAACAATTTGCCCACTTTTTTAATGATTTCATTTTGTATTTCTTTTGTATTGTATTTGTTCAACTTGATTTAAGAATATGTCAGTTGTCTATATAATATACATTTGGTCTCAAATGAAAAAACTAAAACTAAATAAACTAAATTCCATCCATACCACCTCAATGTCTGGAACTTCCGCCGGTTGTCTTTCCGAAACGATACGACTTGGGAACCTTCAAGAGAAGAGCGTATTCTTTCCTTAAAGGTCGGCAACGCGCCTGCATGCCTTCTGGTGTTGCAGATGTTCATGGGCGGCGGTGATCGCTTAACATCAGGTGAGCCTCCTGCCCGTTTGCCCCCTCTCACATAAAAAAAATGCATTGTGACTCTTCTTTAGCCTTAAGTATAATGTTCTCTGACTATACTAAAGTTGTTATTATATATAAAAGAATAATATAATTAGAAAATAGGGTGTCACCTTTGCATAGTTAATAGGTTTCCCGTGATATGAATCATATATGAATATTACATTTTTTCAACAATTGTGTCTGTATTTTAAATACCGGGGATGACATAGTAATAAATGGTATATTACTATATATATCTCAGCTTAATTTAAGCATTTGAAAAATTTAAAGATAATACATAAGCTTTATTTTAGGAGAGTATTTTCTATGTTCATAATATTGATAGTGCAAACCTTGTACGGTTTCTATTAAATATGTCCTAAATGACTGTTTTTAATTTTATTTCATCGGATATTTTATTTATCACCTGTGGGATCGTGTAGGAGTGTCGCCCTCCCATTGTTGAGCTAGAGAGGCTCAACTACGGCTTGATTTTTAAGCTTTTGAAACGGAACTATATACATTGAACAAAGTCCCGCCATTTTCAATTATTTTAGAAACAAACATACAAAAATTCGAAACTCTATATTTCGATTCCAGTTACATTCTATAATAACTTTAATTTTTATACTCATAATAATAAGTTTTATCGTTGAATTTGAATTTGTTATATCCAGATTAATAACTATAAAAATAAAAGTAATTCTGTTACGTTTTCACGCATAAAACGATGAACCGATACTTATAAATTTTGGTTCGGTAATAGATGGGGTCATGTATAAGGATTCTAAAGTTCCTATTGGGAATCAATCACATCTATTCTAATAGAGGTGCCGTATTAACAAAAGTAATTCACGACCGCGTAGCATTCATTTCTTTGTGCCGTGTCCATAACAGATACGAATATTTTTAGAGCAAATAAAAGTGTGATTGCAAAAATCTAAAAAACTAGGCTACATTTTACATCAATCTGAAATTCAAATAGTTTGGTTTATCGAGCTTGTGATATGTTCTATATACACTGTATATCAGTTCTACTAATTAAGATATAGACGAGTGCATTTCAATACAAACTAGTCACAGTATATAGACATGATATCACAGTAGTCGTATGGTTGCGTTTCGTTCTACATAAATAAATAAACGCTATACATCACGGCCCCATTAGGATAGTGACATCCTGTTTCGGGGGTCCGGAAACATAACCAACGATACGGATAAATACCCCCAGACTGGAACACATGTCTGTATTGTCAATACAAATATCTGCTCCGAGCGGGAATTAGACCCGCAGACTTGTGGCGCTTAAGGCAGGTTCGCTTCCGCTTCACGAATGCACAAGCCATCCCACGAAGTAATCTTGGTGGCTTTAGTGGGTAGAGGGGCCAGGCTCTGAGTTCCACACCTCCTGCGCCATTGCACTCGTCCCGGCGCTCGAGCGCGTAACTGCATTTCCCCAAGTAAAGAAAAAAAAGGTTCGCTTCCACTGCGCCATGATATCGTTAAATAACCAGATCATTAAAGATGCCAAAATATCCTCAGTCCATATTATTTTATAACAGCTAAACGCGAGTTGATTTATATAAATTTTCATTTGCGTTTTATCATAGCTTCCAAGTTATCTAAGAAGAAGATTCGATCAGGGAGCAACGAAAATGATTTCACCACGATTGTTTGTCTTTTACGCATTCATTTCACATTTTATTAATATTACTAACAGCCATAGAGTAACAAAGTAATAGAGTCGGCTTACAGCGTTGCAAGTAATGTATCAATGTAATGAAAACTTAGTTTATTCTTAATAGCAAAATTGTACATGAATGTCGGTTATGTATTAGGAACACCAGGCGCTTATATTATATTGTTTGTCGTTATGTAAACATAGCTTGCTTTTTAACTATTTATTACAAAAGAACCATGCTCCTCTATGTAATGCTAATAAATAAATAGGCCGGCTCGACTGGGGTTGTAGTACCCGCTCAGAGAAAATCGGCGTAACAGTATCAGTAGGTACTATTGCGTTTCGTGCGATGAGTGAGAGTGCCGGATGCCCAAACTCCCACCCCGTCTCTTTTTCTCTATTTCTCAATGTTCTTTATTACTACTATTTTGAATCGACAAAATGAATGTGGCACATTTGCTTTAGAAAAGGAAAACTATACATATTTGCTACATTTGTTTATTAGTAGCTTAAAAATGTCTAATAGGAGAAGATGAAAGAAGGTGAGAAGGAATCAGAAAGGGAGAGTGAGTTTGGGTACTCATGTCCGATAAAGACAGTGACAGTCGTCAAGTATAGGCATGTGATATTGAGAAAAAAGAAATGAATGTGTTATAAAATATATTTATTAGTCTGCAAAACTTTAATATCTGTAAAAAAAAATATTAAATAATTAATGTACAATATTTATGCATCCATATGAACTTATTTTTATGTATAGCATTCTTCTGAAAGTGTGCTTATCTTTGAGCATCTGTTGGAACAGACAGACAGATGGAAAGATTTTGATGATTGGGTTCTACGTAGATCTTTAGATAGTTTGAATATACAATCGAACCCAGAGCTTCGATCTGAGTTCAGGACAAGACGTCGCTAGTAGAATAATAAGTTATAATATGCTTAGTAATATTATAACTTATTATTATATGCTTAATATAAAAATATTAAGCATATTATTGTAAAGTATTTCAGTTTATGTACAGTTGTGTTACAATGTAAATAAAATATCTTACGTACGATCTCGCTCGATCTTGATTTGTTAACTCAACCAATGAGGGTAGTGAGTAATGTGCCCTGTAGAAAAACGACTCGGTTAAATTTTTTCAGTACCAGGATGTTTTTTTTGGAAATATGATTTTCTTTTGTTTAAATAAATAAACGCTTCACACTCAATAGCGATTGTGATATCTTTTAGGCCTGCATGGTCGCTACAAACATCTGCTCTGAGCGGAAATTGAACCCTCGACGTGTGGCTCTTGAAACAGCCATGCTACCGCTGCGTCACAACGTTTTTAGTAATACTAATGTTTAGCTTTAGTAGTACTAACTATTTCTCGACTTCGACTCGGCCGATTTATATTATAGTTGCGTTTCGTGTAAAAAAAGAAAACGTCGGAGGCCCAATTTCCCACCTAATGAGATTTAACCATCTCATTCCTTCCCGCCCATTTCTTGGGTTGACAACCCTCATGAGATACTACGCGGACCGTATGCATGTTTGGCAACCGTAATTACATAAAAAAGCTATTAATATACTTTAAATTTATTACATATTCGTGATGAGAGTATGTAACATTGTTTTTTTCTTTTTATTTTACTTTAAAACATGATAAAGTGAAATAGAATTAATTATTTTGATATTGCACCAACCGTCTTAGTTAGCGGCTTCTCTCACGTGTAAAACATTCACATAAACCTTACAAATTTCAGCCCTTCAACCCTTTTTCCGCATTAAAAAGTAGCCTATGTCTCAGGCTCTAAACTATCTGTGTACCAAATACCTTGAAATCGGTTCAGTAGTTTTGTCGTGAAAGTGCGATAGACAGACAGACAGATAGAGAGACAGAGTTACTTTCACATTTATAATATTAAGTAAGTAAGGAAGCATAAAGATTTTAAAGGTGCCTTATTAAATCGTTATTTACGCGGCCGAAGCAGCAGTCAGAACCTAGTGTATAATAATGCTCAAGCTTACCACAAGTCCACCAGAATTGGTTTGAGGGTTGTTTTGAGGTTTCACAACTATATAGTTCACGTTTTCACTTTTGGAGTTTGCAGCGTTTTTTGTATCCACTGTAAAAAATGGTGTTTTAAATTTTAATTCAATTGCGATTGTGCCACCCACCGGTTCATATACATGTTGATGCAAATATTTGTTGTAAAGCCTACATGCAGGTAATGCTATGCTTACACGCTTGCCGAGGCTTTGAAAGAGTCCACAATCTCCAAGCCTTTAAAAATGCTTGGATGCCATTATATGCTTTAAAATGCGTCAGTGTATTCCGGACAGTCAAACTGTGCAAGCCAACATGGTGAACGTAGAATTTGTGTCAGCTATTGCGTTTGGCTAAACAATTACAATCGGCCTTTGATCGGTATTCCAAAAACTCAACCGAATTTGCGACGAACATCTAGAAGCTAACGATTGTGCTTGTGGACCCTTGTCAATGGTTGTTCACAAGCATTAGAATTTTATACAAAGCTACCCCTCGTCCCCACGTATGACATTGGCTACAAACTCCAAATCTACAAACTAGAAACTGAAAATGCTTGGCTTGGTGTTGGGATTCAAACATTGGCGTAGGCCAGATGCTTGAGAGTGCATTAATCTGTTCTTGTTCGTATGAGTTCGCTGTCGTCTCACACAAATGTTGTGGAGATGTCTGAAGCGCTTGCAGAGAATTCGCTTTGATTTGTGGCAATAAACCGAAACTAGATCGGATAGGCTACAAATGCTTACAAACCAATGCAAACCAAGCCAAACACTCTCAGATTCAAAGTGTAATATAACTAAATGTCTAAAATATCCGAATTATAGTTAAAATGTCTAAAATATCCGAATATATATTTTCTTACTCTGCGGTTTCGATGGTTCGGTTCCGTTCTTTGTCAAAAAAGTACTACAGGCTGTATTTATTCCATTGAAATTTGTTATGGATGAGTATTATTTGTTATGAATTTGCTACGCATGGCAGAAGCTAGTATTATATAAATATAATCTACATATACAGTTTCGTAAGTATTGCAGAAGAAACACGTATTGTTCATTGGAACATAGAAAAAACACACATATCTACACACAGACGTTATAATAATTGTAAATAGATTCTGAGACTGAGTTCGTTTTTGATGAAAACATTTATGTGTGATCAAAAATGAAATGTGACAATATGGATAGGACAACCAAAACTGTGGAGTATTGTAGAATCTAGTAGTTAGCAGACATGCTACATTTAGCATCGGTGATCGCCTATTTAAGCGCTAGATGAGGCAATCGAGTCGTATCAAGATCGCAACGCAGTATCGATTTTGATACTGCGATTGAACGCATTGTCTTTCAAATGCGATAAAAGATCTATCTAGTTGTAATATCGTTAATCGCTGATGCTAAAAATACCATTTCTGCTAGAGTAGTAAGAGACAAATTTACCTGTAGTTTTATCTCCACCCGTACCAGAGCCCGCGGGTCCTACAAAATTTATGATAAGATTAAAATGATTATAATAATGATGGTGGAATAAATTACCAATTGGTTTACTATACCTGCTATTGCCGAGTAACATATCGCACGCACACCTATAAAAAACATGTATCAAATTAAAAAAAAGTAGATATAAAACAATACTCCGCTAAGACTCGCAAACATCCATGTAAATAATACTTATTTAATATTATTTTATATAATATTATATCTAATCTTCCTTAAATGCATAAGGCTTTGTCCTGGAATGATTGACGGATAAACACACAGCCTAAACCGCTGACGGTAGAGACCTCAAACTTGAAGGGTGTGTTCATTGTAAAACGTAGGCATCCGATAAGAAAGGACTTTCGGAAATTCTACCTCTAAGGAGGTGAAAAAGGGGAGGGAGCAAAGTTTGTATGAGACAACGTGATTCCTTGGTCCAATCTACTTCAAATTTTGCATAAACCTTTTTTAACAGAATTGACGTAGGACGTGTTTCTTATTTTATTGAAATTCATCCCATAACGGGGTTAAAAAGGGGTAAAAAGTTATTTTGCTTCGAAGTTTATATCAATACTCCTTAGAGTTTTTGATTTAAATTACACATTATTAAGACATGTTTGAATACTCAATCCGATACATGGAATACAAATGGCAACAAATGGCATACAAAATACAATTCAAATCGTATACAAAATACAATATCAACGCCTAGCCTAAACTTGAAATATTTTTTTTGTGATTTTTCCTAGGTGTTGTTTATAAAACGTAAATAAAAGGTAACAACGTTTCGGAAGTCAACCCATAGGTAATAAAATAGATGAAAAGGATTTTGTAGATGCATGAAACTCTGTTGTTTGGCCAACGATTATTACGAGTTTTAACATTTTCTGAAATTCCATAACAGAGGAGATGAAATGAAGGTTCGAAAATTGTATTAAAATCGTCATTCATGCAGGCGAAGCTATTGGCAGAAGCTCGTAATATATATAATATAAATATAAATCATAGCATAATTATAAACGATGAACTAAAGAACGTTTACATACCAAAATCATTATGGTGTGATAGTATAAATAATAAAATCGAGGCAACAAAAAATGCTCTCACGAACATAATTATAGTGTTTGTGTCTCCTTACTTTGCTGTACTAAAAGAGTAAAAAAAAGTATTTTTATTTATTCTATAAACCATGTTGTAAATTTAATAATCAAATCACGAAAATGCCTTTAAACTGCGTATTATCAAATTATTATGGTTTTTTTTTATTTTATGCTAAACGTGTACCACGGTTTTATCTTTTTTTGTATAATTAGGTAAAGTGTTAGATTTAGTTTTCTTCCCATTTTAGAGTTCTCTAGCCTAAAGGCATCGAAACCCTATAATCTCTTCATGTCTGTGTGTCTCTCCGTATTTTACAGCCATTAAACTTGGAGACTAATAATAATAATAATGAAATGATCTTACTATTCGTTAAGAGGAGTTGACATTTATCATTTATATATGCTACAAAGAGTGTTGGCCCCAATATACTACCTTGGTAAACCCTATGAAATAGAAAAATCATAACTTCGGACTTTGCCGATTTGTTCACATTGTGTTCAACCCGTGAGATACTTATCAAAAAAATCAAGTTGTGTTCCACGAATTCCTAACTTTTTAACTTGTCTAAAAGCAGTGGGACAAAAACCATGTCAAAAGTTTTAGCAAGATTTAGGAAAACTACAATTACGTTTTGCTTTTTATCTAACAAAACTATGTAAATTTCTATTTATATAATCCGTTAATTCAAAAACAGCATGGTTTGTAGACTTATTTATGCGGAAGCAAAATTGAGAAGAAGAAAGAAGATTTTTTTGTTTCTAAAAAGTTTATTAGGCGCTTATTAACAATTTTCTCTAGAATCTTTGAAAATCCCGGAAAAGGAGGGCTTGTACGTGTATCGTCCAATAAATGAACAAGCCCTCCTGTCATCTGTTAAGGGACATCATCATCATCTCATCTGTCAATGAGACGGGGTGTAATATCTTTTAATAATTGCTAAGCACTAACGCTCTGTTACAAAAGTTTTTTTACAGCAAACGGATCAAGACGTAATTTGGAATAAGTGACAAACATTGAGGCCATTAACAGAACTCAGCTTTTTTTCGCAGCGGCTACCACCCGTAACACCGTCTCCCTGACATGAGGTGGGGCCAATGTGTAATTTTTTTATTTTTATTTACAACAACTCCACAGACTTTATTGTCCGTGCCTTTTTTATCTTTGCCTTTGTTTATTTATTTAACATTAACATTATTGCTCCGTACATATTAACATAGTAATGATTGTGTTGCCGGTTCTTACTTATAGCTAGTTAGTTATTTATTATTATTTTTTTTTATATATGTTTGTGTTATTTACGTGTTATATATAATATTTATATATATATATATTTTGTTTTTTTTAATTATTTACCATTAACATTATATTTTTACATACATACATACATGCATTGTATATTATTAGAGAACATTATTATTTTGCTTGTTTTATTATATTTACCCTTCTCTACAACGGAAGTCTGCATTGCCATTATCTTTTGTTTGCGCCTCGATTACTGCAAAATTTCGGTCCCATATTGCCGCTCTCCGGGGCCAATGTGTTAACGAATGTGCATTCAACAAAAGGGCTCGTTCTATTTCCTAGGGAACTAGCGGCACCAGGACTCTTTCAACCATCACGACTAATTTCAAATGACTCAATAAGACCAGGAACATCAATGATGGCACGAGCTCTTGTTAATGATTTACATTAAATCATAATGCATAAAACATTTGAAGTCGTGTTTGGGCTTTATCACGTCAATCGTTCGATCGGTTGTGATCATTTGTATTGTGTTGCAAACGTTAGGAAAAGACAACGTATTATAGCTGTACAGTATTACATATTAATTCTATCGGAAAAGAGCTAATTCTATGTAAGAAGTTTAGAGAAATTAGCGCGTTCAAACAAAGAATATATCAGTGCAGATATCAAGTTACAAACAAAAAGACATGTTTTGCCAGTGCCAGTATTGGTATCACATTTATTATAAGACTATTAATAATAGAAATATCATGAAAATAACATTCTAGAGAAATAAATGACTTTTGATGTCTATTTTAGTTGTCGTAAATATATTTTAATTAGTACTTTTTTTTTTACGTTACTTTTTAAATAGATAATATTATTATATTTAACATTTTTTTAAATAAGAGGGTGCAAACGGGCAGGAGTCTCACCTGACTACCTCAATCAGGTACTACTACCTCAATCAGCACTCTAAATATATCTGAGGCTCTAGACAAATTGACAATTTATTTATCCATAACGAAATTAGATAGGTCCAAAATGTATGAAATTGGCATGATCTTTCGAAATATTACGACTTATCGATTTTTGTAGTAAAATGCTAAAATATACGTGTAAGGGTAGCAGACTATACATGTAACTGAGGGTCGAAAAAATTATGTGTATGGCAACGTGTACGAGATTTTTTATCTTTAAAAATAATAAATATGTTTAATTTTGACGTTTTGATTAAGTCAGTATGTAGTTGTTTATGGCTCCTAAAATGATAAAATTGTGTTTGCCCCTCTAATTTTTGGAATGTGGTATTTAAAATTCTGCAAAAATTTAAGGTTGTAGGGTATCAAAAGAACTTTCTACAATTACTTATTTTGACGAAGATAGGTTTACAAATTTTAGGGATATATAGGTTTTCCCTATAACTTTGTTTTATTATTCGATAATTACTTTGATGTAACCAACACGTTTTTGTGGTCGATTTAAATTTTTTCATATTTAAAGTTCTTATAATCTTAATCATCAAGCTGCGGAATCTTTTAGTTTCCACTGTGTGAGGTTCATAACGCACTTGACTGGTAATTATTTCAATAACTCTATGCTTATGCCTCTAAGTTAAGGTAAAAATGTTAAGCACTATAGATTCATACATATAATATTCAATAAATAATTACAAGCTCGGCGACGCGGTGATGTGTCACAGAGTATTTATTGTATTGAATCAAATGATAGACACTTGTTTAACTTTCACAGATTGGATGTAAACAGCCGCTAACTAAACGTAAGTTTTAGATTTCTGCACTCCTTCGCCATATAAACTTCCACCAAGCATTTTTTTTTATTAACTTGGGAAATGCATTTACGCAGCCCAGCACCGGGAGAGATGGTAAAAGTGGCGCAGGGAGTGTGGGACTCGAGGCCACGTGCAATGGTCTTTACAGTCAGCTGGCTTCCATACTTACTAAAACCCCAAGGTCCCGTCTAGCGCCATAGTGGGACGCCGCGGGTTCGCTTGCGCATTCAACCGCGACGCCCCGGGGCCTAATGCTTACGTAGCCTTACTGGGGCGGCAACATAGTACCGCCATATACTTTTACATACTAATACTTATATAAAGATAAATATACGCACCATGGCCCTTACGTGCCTAGGCCATATGGCCTCCGCCTGGGGCTAACACGTCTTCGTGAGTGAAATAGGTTCAAAGGCGTCGGGATGTGACGACCCCATCGCCCGCTGTTGGGATAACCTCTGTCACAACAGAGATTATTCCACCAGTGCAATCAGTCACACTGGTGGTAGGTCTTTGTTGCAAGAGGCCGGCTAGGTAGGTACCACCGCAGTGTCCAATATTCTGCCGCCAAATAGTAGTGCTTAGGCACTACTGTGTTCCGGTTTGAAGGGCATTGTACGCTAGTGAAATTACTGGGAGTACGAGATTTAAGAACTAATATCTCGAGGTTGGCAACGCGTGAGTGGCATCTACTAATGGTGCTGCAAGCGCTGATAGGCTGCGGCAGCCACTTACCATCAGGTGGGCCGTATGCTTGTTTGCCAACTACTAACATAAAAAAAAAAAAAAAAGAAGTTCAAAGATTTCTCTACGCGTACTTGTCATTATAGAAATATATTCTGTACCAAAATTTATGTTCGAGCGATCGCTATGGGTGAAGTTATAGTGGTAGTAGCTCAACACAATTTTAAATAACTCCGGCACCACCTCAGGGCGTTTGGAGTTAGACGACGAATACCGAAAGACGGATATATTCGTGCCTGCCCTCTATGCTGGGGCCAATTTTGTTCATGACTTCTTACCTAGCATAGCACTGTAATTTGTATTCGTAATAAACCCTATATACTGGAAAAATTAAATATTAATTTCAAAGAGTTTTTGGAACAATCCTGCCCACACATAAGTTTGGTTTTTCCCACCGAATCCCAAGCTGGCGTCTTTGAAGAAGAATTTCGAGAGGGACAGTGAAGCAGGAGCCATCCTTTCCCGCCATTTGCCGAGAGGACACGTGGACGTAGAAATTTCGGAAAAAGGCAACGGTCAGGTCTTTGTTCCTTTCTGCTCCTCTCCTAAATCGATTCGTATTAATGCCGTGCTATTAGTCATTACAGTGATTGAAACTTCAAGCTATTGGTATCTGCACGTAAGTATATTTACATTTTTTCATAGTCCGTCAAAATGCCAGATCCTATTCAAAATCTATTTAATGAAAGTTTTTGTGTTATATGATGGAAATGCACTTCCAAATACATCAAAATTTCAGAGACTCGCCGGTGCTCCTTCGTAAATGCAACGAAACGAAACTAGACAGTTCTTAATAATCCGTGCGGTCATGTTGTTAATATAAATAAGTGTTTATTATAAACAAGCTGCGCCCGCAACTTTTCTTTATTGCACGGACTGCTACTACTTTTTCTAAAATAAAAATATATTTATGTTATGTATGTGCATGTATATATTGTATAGAGTACCTGGATTACCGACTTTTGCTTGGTATTTTCTTGGTAAATCGAAAAATATACTTAGATATTCGAATTTCATGCATTGATACAGGGCTCCCAAAAATAGTTTTACTCGCAAAAGAAAAAACTTATAAAAAGGGAAAAAATAATCGAACATCTGGACCGGGAAAATTAGATAAAACGATATTTTCGTAAAATGAATCCTAGCAAGATCGATTTATTGCCCCCGAAACCCTCCGTATACTAAATTTCATAAAAATCGTAGGTTTCCGAGATTCAGACTATATATTTATATAAACAAGAATTGCTCGTTTAAAGGTATTAGATATATTTATTTATTAAACTTTTATTTGTTCATATTTATTTATGGTATATCTTTATGTTTATAAATGAATTATGTAAGACAGCAGCGGAGGGTCCAAAAAAAACCAAAATTACTTAATATTACTTTAATTACTCAATAATGAAATTACATGCTAAACTTAAAACTAGTACTACTTGCTCGATGTGAGAGACAAGAGTGAATATAAAATTCTAAAATATATATATATATCTTAAATTAAAATTTAACATTTACAACGAATTAAACTAATACGGTGAACTCAGATTAAACACTTTTGAACTTTCTGATAAAATGGTTATTACGGCGAAAACCCGGTGGTCTGCTATTTCCTTGAATCCGCGAGACGTGGGAACGTAACAAATGTATTTCATTTTTTATTATTATTATATAGTATGCCGCCTACCGCTCTATATTTATCTTATTTTTCTTTCTCCCCATGTTGTCTAGCAGAGTTCGTTTATATAATAAGGCCACCTGGTTGTACATATTTAAATTTAATTACTTGTATTGTGTTCCTTTGATGGTATACAGTAAAGGATATATTATTATTATTATTATGTTCACCGTATTGATATACATTCTATGGAGTAGTAAAATAAATGTTTTTGATTACTATTACTTTTCATTGTACTTGTACTTATCACTGCTTTTAGTTTTACTGATATAAAATTATTTTCTGTTGTAGGTTTTTAGGTTATTTTGGTATTTCATGAAAAGGATATTATCATATCCTATTATATTTAGTTATTATAATTTAATTTATAATTAACTAGCTGTGCCCGCGACTTTGTCCGCGTGGAATCGTGTCATTGGGTAAATTACTCCCCTAGGGAGAAAAAGTCGGACATTCTCACGCGCGGATTATTCTCAATCGCGAGTGGCATTGTCTTACTTTTCTACCGTCTATATATTGTTTTTTTCTACGATGAAAAGCTCGCTTTTAGACTCTGAAACGAGGGTTAGGTTTCAGGAAGGTAAAGAGTGTTGATTAATGTTATCTTGCCGGGAGAGAATCGTTCACTTTTCTCCCTCGTAATGGTTTTTTACTTTCGGTAGGTATAAAGATTGTAGGAAAGTAAAATTTAATCGACATTCATGTTGAGTTCTTGTTGATTTTGACGACGTTAAGACGGTCTTCTTAACGTCGTCAAGATATTTAGTGTCCAGATATTCAGTGGTCAGTTATGCCTAGATTAACCCTTCTAGCTTTGTTTACAGTCAGATGAAGCGGCATGAACAAAAACACCTTTTTTAATTAAATAACTTTATTTTTCCAATTCCGCCAATAGCAAACTGAACTAATAAAAAAAAAACAATATTAATAATATAATATTAATGCATTACCATAAATAATAAGTATATGAAATGTCTTTCTATACAATGATAAAACACAATTTAAAAAAATACATTAATATAATTGTCACTTACTTAGCCAACATTAGATGAGGCTGCCGAGATATGCACCCTGTACAAAAACGAGAATCATTTTAAATATTATTACATATATTTTGTAGTCAAAAGTTTGGTACATTTGCCATAAGCATTACTAATTTAAATATAAATATACCATTCGTTTATTCAGTTGCAGTGTAGCGGCAGCGAATCTGCCTTAAACGCCATTGGACACGGGTGCGATTCCAGCTAGGAGCATTATAATTATGTTTGTATTGACCATGCAAGCATCTTTTCCGGTTTGCGTGTGTTTGTACTTGTCCTTGTATGTGTTTCCGTACCCCCGACACAGTGCAGCGTTTATTTATTTATTAGTTTTAGGCGATGAAACTTCCTTTACTTTTAACAATTTACTGTAGTTAAGTATCATTTTTTTTTTAATTTACGAACGAACGAGATAACGAGGAATAAACAAACACCTAATGGTTTCATCTAAACAGTAAATTATATAACAGCAAAGTAGTTTAACGTAAAAAATAATATTTAGTTTAAACTTACCAGACCTCCAGCGCTCGGTGGAATTTGGGTAAGATTCACAGCGTTCCGGTTAGTATTGTATGCCTGCGCATTATTCCTTGAATCCACTATAATACAAAATTCAATTAAATATTACCAAATATTATTGCAAAATTATACGGTGGAGATATTTTGTAAAATGTATTAAGTATATAAATACCCCTAGAGTTTCCGCCTGAATTATCATTGCCAGGGTAAATACGGCCAGGATAAGCTCCTCCAGGGTAGCCTCCACCAGGATAACCTTGGCCAGGATAACCTATGCCAGGGTAACCTATGCCAGGGTAACCTCCACCAGGATAACCTCTGCTAGGGTAACCTACACCGAAAAGATTTACGATAAAATACGATAAACGGCATATATTTTAAAACAATATTTGAAAATCGTTTATACGGCAAATGCTTAGAGCACAATGCAGAAATAACATTCAAATTAGTAATACCTGGCGGGTAAGCTGCTCCATGTACACCTATTAAAAATAGAAAAAAAAAACAATTAATGGTTCTTAACTATTTCGCTTTTAAAAGTAATTATAATAATTAGATTTTTTTTTTAAATGTGTACGATATATTTTTTATTATACCTTATTCCTAAGTACCATGGAAATCAATTTATAAAATAGAGGAAAAAATGTTAACTTACCTAAATGATTTTGTGTTGTTAGTAAAACAAATAAAACAAAGCCCACCAAAAATGTTACCATATGCGGCATCTTGGATTGCATGAACATAACATAATATCGTTTAGTTGTATTACAACTTTATATACCGAACAAACTGTACCGTAAATGAATTAATGGAACACGAACGCCGTATTCGAAAAGCCATAAACTAATATTAATAGCGTATAAAATTAATAGCGTACCAGCTAAATAGGCTACTTAAAAAAATATTTAAAAAATGATAAATTATTTACCATAATATCTATATAGTATGTTTGCTTGCCAACTTAGCCAATTAATGGTTTTTCTATTTAATCTGAACATTAGTGACCTGAACATTTAATGAATAAATATTTACATAGCTTGCAACTCGTCATGAATATTGTGTCTTTTTCTCTTTACTATTTTCACGACAAAAATATTTTTACGACTTTAATGAATTTTTATTTTATTAAAAAGTATTTAAATATACAGTGATGGTCAAGAAATTAGGGACATTGGTATAATAAGAGTAACTTTTTTTAATATTTTCCGTATTTTTATGTATCAATTTACATGAGGCTTTGTTACTTTTTTAATATTGATCTGACCTTGATCACTAAACCAATGTTTTACTAATAAAGCTATTAATTATTGGAATAGATTGTAATTAAAAATAACAATAATTAAAACTCAACTTTAATTCTTATTCATGCTAATGCTATTTTTTCACTATAAATCTAAATTTATTTAACGGCATGTGCCCAGAACGAAAACTATGTCCTATCTTAATTATGCTCCTGTTAAAATTCGTCATATAAAACCATCGCTTAAGAGTAGGTCTAAACATTTCAATTAACTTAGAATTTGGATCAAAAAATGCTGCTGCTATTAAACAGGAATTATGAATTTAATAATTCCTATTAAATTAATAATTCCTGTTTATTAACAGCAGCATTAGCAAAATACTTAAGGAATTATTGTATTGAATAAATGTAAGTTTTAGATTTCTTCACTCCTTTGCCATATAAACTTTCACTAGGGAGAAAAGTAGGACATTCTTACGCGCGGATTATTGTCAATCGCGGGTGGCATTGTCTTACTTTTCTCCCGTATTGTCTATAAGATGATTTTTTCTACGATGAAAAGCTCGCTTTTAGACCCTGATACGAGGGCTAGGTTTCAGGGAGGTAAAGAGAGTTAATTAACGTTTTCTTGGCGGGACGGATTTGTACACTTTTTTTCTCGTAGTGGTGTTTTACTTTCGGTAGGTTTAAAGATTGTAAGATAAATTTAATCGACATTCATGTTGATTTCTTGTTGATTTTGACGACGTTGCGGGGCAGCGGCAGCGAACCTGCCTTAAACGCCACAGGTCGCGGGTTCGATTCCTCTCGTATTGACCATGCAGGCATGTATTCCAAATCAAAATAAAATTATTTTTATTCAAGTAGACTTTTAAAAAGTACTTTTTTTGAATAGTCAAAGAACCGATAAGAAACTCGAAAAAAGTTACTCTTTTCAAATATATTCTTTATTATAAAATTTGGTTCTTGAATAAGATCTAGCAATATTAAGAGTCCCAAGCAATTTTGTCAAAAAAATACTCTTCTAACGAATAATATGCTTTATTGATAACTTTATTTTTATGTATATTTGAAACTTGTTTATTGGCAATTCCAATAAGCAGTCTGGTATTTTGTTAAAAATGCGAATACCTAGCCCCTTAAAAATTACTGACTTTATGCAGGATGACGAGCTAGGATTGCAACGTTTGTTTTTGTTTCTCGTGTTAACTGAATGTACATCACTATTTTTGCTAAAAGACTTTAAATTACTCCTAATATATAAGAGGTTAGAATAAATAAATTGTGACACCACAGTCATTATATCCATATCCTTAAAAACATCTCTTAGAGAGGCTAATGTAGTGCCTAGAAATATAGTTGTGTCAACTAGAACTAGGCTTGCACTATTCGTTTTCAAATTTGGACTAATTTGTTTTATATTAGGCATCGAAAAGTTCACACATTTAGTCATCTTTGCGCTGAGAACTAAATTATTCATGGTAAGCCAATGTTGAGCACGTGACGACGTATTATTTACTTCGTCATAATTTTTTAAATTCCTGTCAACCTTAAAAATTGATGAAGTGTCATCTGCAAATAACACAATATCACACACCTCTTTTAAAAAATATGGAAGGTCGTTAATATATATTAAGAACAAAAAAGGGCCTAAGATGGAACCCTGTGGAACACCCATTTGCACGGAAGAGCCGGAACACGTCACTCCGTTAACTGAAACCTTTTCAATTCTGCCAGTCAAATATGATTTTAGAATTTCTAGAGATTTACCCCTGACACCGTAAAAGTTAAGTTTACTGAGAAGAGTTCTGTATTCCACACAATCGAAAGCTTTAGAAAGGTCACAAAAAACACCTATTGCATTCTGGGACTCGTTTCAGGCATCGTATATATGTTTTAAAAGTGTTACACCTGCATCAGTCCCTTACTTTCTTTTGGTGAAACCATATCGTTGGTTATGTAAGATATTGTTATCATTGAAGAATTGCTGGAATTGATTTAATATAATTTTTTCATAGATTTTACTTAAAGAAGGTTAAATTGAGACTGCTCTATAATTACTGAGGTCATTTTTATTGCCAGACTTAAATAGGGCTAGAACTTTTCTATGTTTCATAAAATCCGGAAAGTTACCACATTCTAAACATTTATTAAAAATTAAAGCTAAAGCAGGTGCAATATCATAAATTACATTGATAATTAAATATACCGAAACATCCCATAAATCATCGGTTCTTTTATTATTAAGGGATTTAAAAATTTTAATTATAACATTCAGAAATATGCGGTTGAATTTAAATAAGACATTGCACGTTGAAACACTATCCCGAAGCAAAGTCAAAGCATTAGCAGGTGAGGCAGATAGAGCACTAGTTATTTCTACTGGAATATTAGAGAAGAATTTATCGAAGGTATTTGAAATGTCTGAATTCGAATTTATTTTCACATTGTTATTTATTAATTTATTTGGCATTTCATTTTTTTTTATTTTGCCTGAAATGCTAGAGATTACATGCCAAAGTTTTAGAACATTTTCTAACATAATTTAAGAAAAATAAATCATGGTTGTATTGCTTCATTTCGTACAATTCATACAATCTATCTCTACTTTTGTACAAGCCTTTGGTAGCCCAGTCACCAAAGTTTAAAGTATTGGTAGATTTAGTTTTCAGTTTAAATACTTTATTGGATTATTTTCAATTTTTTAATTTTATTATCAAGGAAAAAAGTGAATTGTAAAGTCTATTCGGATCATCCTGATTCACGTTTCATTTTTGGATATTTTGATTAATAAGGCTTTTAAAAATATAATTTTTTTTTAAAGTAATTGGTCTACATGTCACTTTATTTGGTTTATTTATTTCTTTCCTCACTAAAGAAAACTTTTGTCCACATTGGTCTGAACTAAGATTTTTTATAATTTTCTAGTTTATCTAAAACTTCACATTGACTAAAAACATTATCTATACATGTTGCAGACTTATCAGTAATCCGAGTAGGTTCACAAAACAAATTAGCTAATCCAAAAGATATAAATAAACCTCATAATCTACTGCTATACGAGGATAATTGTAAAAGGTCGACATTAAAGTCCCCACACACTATAACAGTCCATATCCTATAACAGTATCCATAGTAATTTTAAAGAAATCAAAACTGCCTAGTGGGGTTGGCAAACGCAAATTATAATATATTGCTGGAACTCAATGCAAGAAAGTTTCACTGTGCGTTCGATAGAGAGACATATAATATGATCGCGAAATTTACACGTTATATCTTTGCGAACTAAAATTAATGAACGGTCTTACTTCACAAATAAAAATTTTCTATATTTACACAACAGTCATTTGTGGCTAACCAAGACTCAGTTAAACATAAAATGTCAATATTAAATTTATTAATATATAATTCAATTTCCAATCCTTTGCCACCTAAGCCTTGAATATTTTGATGAACAATAATTAAGTCATGAGGCTTAGGCTTTGTCTTCTTACTTAGTTTAAACATACACTAAGTATAGCCATGTTAAATGTCTGGGGATTTTCCTGGATCTACAGAAGGCATTCGATACAATATCCATTCCGATCTTATTAACTCGTCTCGAAAATATCGGAATACGCGGTAATGTTCTTCTGTGGTTTCGGGAATATCTAACTGACCGCAGGCAGTGTGTGAGAGTCGATAGCTATACAAGTAGATTAAGTAAAATCACCTACGGTATTCCTCAAGGCAGTACACTGGGTCCAACGCTGTTCTTAATATATATCAACGAACTATGCAATACCAAATTAAAGGGCGCTGATATACAAATGTTTGCCGATGATACAGTCGTTCTTTTTCATGGGCCTAC
Source organism: Hestina assimilis (assembly GCA_023373885.1). Lineage (NCBI taxonomy): Eukaryota > Metazoa > Arthropoda > Insecta > Lepidoptera > Nymphalidae > Hestina > Hestina assimilis. Next base: position 5,820,341 of record CM041747.1, on the reverse strand, counting down.
GTGGGCTGATGTGCATAAACTGGCTGAATATGGACTTTCCACTATTACTTCTTGGCTGGAAGACAACCTTTTTACTCTTAACACGAGTAAGACGAAGTACATCTGCTTCGGTAAAACTAAAGCTTCATTACCAAAAGACTCTAATCTATACATTCATACGTATCCATGTAATAGAATTGACAACTTATCACGTCCGAATTGTACATGTACAAGTTTATCTAGTGCATCTGACATCAAATACCTGGGTATAATTATAGATGAAATACGTAGTTGGTTAAAAACATTACAGCATCAATTTTCAAAAGAATACGAAAATTAATATACATTTCTAAAGAGCTAAGGCTTATTGCGGATTTACCCATGTTAATAAGAACGTATAAAGCTCTAGCAGAATGTATACTTGCCTATTGTATTTGTTCATGGGGGTGCTGCCAAAACCCATATGTTAATAGCAGAGCGTGCCCAGCGAGCACTTCTTAAAGTAATTATGTACTTGCCATTCAGATATTCAACAAAAACTGTTTACGAGAAAGCGGAAGTCTCATCAGTAAGAAAACTTTTTATATACATATGTGTACAACGATACCATAAAACCGAAGTCCCCTTCCTACCGAAAACTAATTTTACTAGAAGAGATCGATTTCCCTGCAATAAAGTGAGAAGTAAATTTGGGCAGCAACAATATACCAGTCTTGCACCAAAATTTTATAAAAATTAAATCTAATCTCAAGAATAAAAAATATTAATAACTACCAATTAAAAGATAAAACTAAAACATGGTTAAAACAACTCAATTATGAAGACGTTGAGAAACTTTTAACTACCTGATAAAATAAAATAAAAGAAGTAATAAATAAATAAATATTGATCATAAATAAACATCTACACCACACTTACTATAAAAAGCATACACATAAACGTACACACAAACACACACATACATAAACACACACAAACGCATACACATATAAACACAAGGTTTGGATTAGCTTTTATTAACTAGTAATATGAGATAACTTACTTTGTAATACTTTAAATTAATTTAATGGGAAGGAACTGACTTCTGACACATGGGTGACACCAGTTCAGGAGTCAGGGCTACTTTTAATATTTGTATGTATTGGAGAAAATAAAGTATTATTATTATTATTGTTATTTAGTGTTTCTTTATTTTCCCGGTTTTTACACCGCACTAGTAATATACACGGGCCTAAGCCAAGTGTATATCAGGGGAATGGGAGCTTTGTTTGTATTTGTCGTATTTAGTTTAGCTTTGTATGTTACTTTTTTTTTATTCGTGTTTTATTCGTGTGTTCGATCTCAATTTGAATTGTGTTAGGTTGGGTGCTAATGGAAAATAATATTATTCTTTATCTGCCTGTAAAAATTTTCTTACTAGTCTACATGTGTTTAAAATGGTGGCTTTTTGCATTAAATTATATGTTTTAGGTGGTAAGCTTGGTGTTTTAAGAGACTGGTGTAACTGCTTTGGTATTACAGCTGTGGTGGAAATTACTATCGGAACAATAGTTACTTTTTGGAGGTTCCATATTCTGCTTATCTCGTCTTTCAGATCAATATATTTTGTCAATTTTTCAGCAATTGAGGCTTGGAGATTACGCGTGTTTGGCGCTGCAATGTTTTTTTTTTTTTATGTAAGAAGGGGCAAACGGGCAGGAGGCTCACTTGATGTTAAGTGATCACCGCCGCCCATGAACATCTGCAACACCAGAAGGCATTGAGGCGCGTTGCCGACCTTTAAGGAAAGAATAGGCTCTTTTCTTGAACGTTCCCAAGTCGTATCGGTTCGGAAAGACCGCCGGCGGAAGTTGGTTCCACAGAGTGGTTGTGCGAGGAAGAAAATGTCTTCTAAATCGCGTTGTTGTGGATTTCCAGACATCGAGGTGGTATGGATGGAACTTAGAGTTGTGTCGCGATGTCCGATGGTGAAATTCTACCGGCGGATCAATCCAAACAATTCCTCGAACACTCTCCGTGATATATGCGATAGAAGATGCAGAGTGATCCGACATCTCTACGCAATGCCAAAGGATCAAGCCGATCGGAAAGGGCTTGATCGTCGACAATTCGAGCCGCTCTACTTTGGATGCGGTCAATTGGAAGTAGCTGGTACTGGGGAGCTTCCGCCCAGAGGTGAGAGCAGTACTCCACGTGTGGTCGAATTTGTGCCTTGTAGAGTTTTAGGCGATGAGCCGACGTGAAGTAGTGCCTCGCCTTGCTGAGCACACCAAGCTTTTTAGCTCGACGCTCGAAATGTCGACACCAAGTATTCCGATACTAGCTGTGGCAGCCAGGGAGTGCCCAAAACGAGGAGATACGACAAATGGTGTTTTTTTAGCGGTTAACGCGCAAACTTGTGTTTTCTTGGGGTTGAATTGGACTAAATTTAGTCGGCCCCAGTCCGAGACTTTGGTCAATGTAGTCTCGACTTCAGAAACAAGTTTGTTCCGGCATTCAATGACGTTTTTCGATTAGATATCCTATTCTATTAACTTTGTCTACTAATGTGATATCTGGCCTATTGTAGTGAATAGTTCGGTCTGTGAGAATTGCTCTGTCAAAATACAATTTAGTGTTCGAGTTTTCAAATACTGGTTCTGGATTATATTTATAATATGGCTTGACAGTATTTATAAATTGGTACTGATAAGCTATTTTCTGGTGTATGATATTAGCTTTTTTTATTGTACACCACACAAGCAGAGAACTTACAAGAAAGAATGTTACATAACTAATGCAGGCACAATAAGGCGGTCTTATCGCTGGTTGAGACGCTCATAGCCGAAGTGCACCCGCTGATCGGTAAACGATCGGTAGGTTAAACAACTTTAGGCGCGGTCAGTCACTAGATGGGTGATCGCATAGTGGTATTTGAACCGAGCGTCTCCGTGCTTCGGAGGGCACGTAAAAGTCGGTCCCGGCTGTTGACAATTAGACAACAGTCGATAAGTCAAGTAAGAGGCCTACGGGCGACCTGAACAACTCTGATACTAGGTTGACCACTAACCAATCGATAATAATAATATCGCTGGTTAGCGATCTCTTCCAGACAACCTTATATGAGCAAAGAAACAAAATTTTAAATAAAAAAAGCGGAAGGTAGTGCTTATAATAATAAAAATTAAACAATAATAAGTGAATAAAAATATAAATAAAATATACGTAACGAAGTTTTCATATAATAATATGTCACTAAATTACAGAGAACCGATTAAGTACAATTCTTTAATCTTTTCTTAAATGTAGTAAGACTGGGAGATTGCCTAATAACCAGAGGTAACGAATTCCATAATTTAATAGCTAAGACAACAAATGATTTTTTATAATAAGTCGAATTGTGTGCCGGCATTTTAAGAATTAAGCGACGACTGCATCTTGTGTCACTACTACTATGAGAATCGAAAAATACAAATTTATCTTTTAAATAGGACGGACTATTGGCACTAAATAAAACACAATAGAGGAGGGATAGTGTATGAAGATTCCGGCGAAGACGAATGGGTAGCCACTTGAGTTACTCTCTCATTACATTACTCTCTCTTTGCTTTTCAAGGCTATTGTAGGAGTTTCATTCTTCGTTATACTATGTACAACGGAATTATTTATATTGTAAGATACTAAAGTTGCTAATTATTTTTTATATCTAAGAGGTAGATAAAATGTATTCATTGTAAGCTTAAAATTAGAAATAAATTTATTAATGTCAAAAATTCTGGTCTGGTTGTGTTTGCCCTTGTCGTTGTGTATGTTTCCGGACCCCTGACACAGGATATAACTATTCTAATGAGTAGGTAGCAGTGATTATTTCTATTACAAATTGTGTTTCATTTTTTTTTTTTTTGTTGTTTTCAAATCAAGTGTCAAGAAAGATAAATCTTATATATCGAACCTGTTGTTATTGAGAGTTGTAAGAAGACCTGTCCAGATATTCAGAGCTCAGTTATACCTAGATTAACCCTGAAAAGTTTCGTTTTGAATGAAGCGGCATGAACAAAAACACCTTTTTTAATTAAATAACTTTATTTTTCCAATTCCGCCAATAGCAAACTGCAGTAATAAAAAAAACTATATTAATAATATAATATTATAATAAATAATAAGTATATGAAATGCCTTTCTATATAATGATAAAATACAATTTAAAAAAATACATTAATATAATTGTCACTTACTTAGCCAACATTAAACGGCGCTGCCGACAAATGTGCCCTGTATAAAAACGAGAAGAATTTTAAATATTATTACAAATATATTAAATATTTTGTAGTCAAAATTTCTAATTTAAATACAAATGTACCATTCGTTTATTCAGTTGCAGTGTAGCGGCAGCGAATCTGCCTTAAACGCCACAGATCGCGGAATCGATTCCCGCTCAGAGCATAATAAATAATTATGTTTGTATTGACCATGGAAGCATATTTTCCGGTCTGGGTGTATTTGTACTTGTCTTTGCATGTGTTTTCGGACCCCCGACACACTGCAGCGTTTATTTATTTATTTATTATTAGGCGATGAAACTTCCTTTACTTTTAATAATTTATTGTAGTTAAGTGTCACTTTTTTAATTTATGAAGGAACGAGATAACGAGGAATAAACGAACACCTAATAGTTTAATGTAAACCGTAAATTATATAACAGCAAAGTAGTTTAACGTAAAAAATAATATTTAGTTTAAACTTACCAGACCTCCACCGTTCGGTGGAATTTGGGTAAGATTCACAGCGTTCCTGTTATCATTGACGGCCTGCGCATTATTCCTTGAATCCACTATAATGAAAAATTCAATTAAATATTGCCAAATATTTGTAGAATTTTGCAAGAATATTTTTTTAATTAATTTCATTATAGGAGAAGTGGTAGAAATATTTTGTAAAAGTATATAAATACCTCTAGAGTTTCCGCCTGAATTACTATTGGCAGGGTAATTACTGCCAGGGTAAACTCCAGGATAACCTGGGCCAGGATAAACTATGCCAGGGTAACCTCCACCGGGGTAGCCTCGGATAGGGTAACCTCTGATAGGGTAACCTCCACCTAAAAGATTTAGGATATAACACGATAAAAGTCATATATTTTAAAATAATATTTGAAAATTCGTTTATACGGCAAATGTTTAGAGCACAATGCAGAAATAATATTCAAATTAATAATACCTGGCGGGTAAGCTACTCCATGTACACCTATTAAAAATAGAAAAAAAAAACAATTAACGGTTCTTAACTATTTCGCTTTTAAAGGTAATTATAATAATTACAAATTTCTTTTAAATCTGTATGATATATTTTGATTATACCTTATTCCTAAGTACCGTGGAAATCAATTTATAAAATAAAGAAAAAATGTTAACTTACCTAAATGATTTTGGGTTGTTAGTAAAACAAATAAAACAAAGCCCACCAAAAATGTTAATATATGCGGCATCTTGGATTGCATGAACATAACATAATATCGTTTAGTTGTAGTACAACTTTATATACCGAACAGACTGTACCGTAAATGAAATAATGGAACACGAACGTCGTAAAAGCCATAAACTAATATTAATAGCGTATAAAATTAGTAGCATACCAGCTAAATAGGCTACTTAAAAAAAATAATAAAAAAATTAATAAATTATTTACCATAATATCTATATAGTATGCTTGCTTGCCAACTTAGCCAATTAATAGTTTTTTCTATTCTATTTGAACATTAGTGACCTCGCACATCAGATTGCATAGCTAGTAAAGAATGAATATTTACATATCTTGCAACTCGTCATGAGTATTGCGTCTTTTTTCTTTTTACTATTTAAGGACTTTAATACCTTAGTGTTTATGTCAGCGCCATCGTAGCCTATTTTACATTTTATTTATTTAATATTGTTTATTACAGAAATAAACACCATCTTTGCGGCAATGGTATTAGGTGTAGCTAGCTAGAATGTTATTAAAGATATCGATATCTAATGTACTTAACTTTTAACTTTCTCACATTCCGTTAACAGGTGATGCACCTCTTCGACTGTTTTACAAACCTCACAATTGCAAAGTAAAAAAGTAACATGCTACTTTTTTCATTATAAATCTAAACTTATTTAACGGCATGTGCCTAGAACGAAAACTATGTCTTATCTTAATTATGCTCCTGTTAAAATTTGTCATAAAAAACCATGACTTAAAAGGAACTATGAATCGCCTTGTACTTTTTCTTTGGATCTTTAATTGAAATATAACTTGTATCTTAAGTAGCATTCTTGTTTATATTTATACGAATATTCTAAATAATTTGCTTTAAGATATGTTAAACAGCCTGTTTCAAATGCACGTTTGGCTAGCCTATCAGCTTCCTCATTATCACATTGGCCTATATGAGACGGAATCAATTGCAACTGAGAGATATGTTGTTGTTATCTAATTTATGTATTTTCTCTAATATATTATAAGCAATCGTTACACTTCTGTATCCCGAACCGCATTTATGTATGTGCTGAAGAGCACTTTTACTGTCTGTAAATATAACCACCTTTTAATTCATTTACTTGAAATGCACGACAATGTCTTCGAGAGCAAATACTTCTGCTGACATTATACAAACATTACTTACTAATCTTAACATTTCCATTAACTTAGCATTTGCATTTAAAAAATGTTGCTGCTATTAAATTATCACGTTTTGACCCATTTGTATAAATTTTGCACCAGTACTTGTATTTTTTATCTATTTCATCTAAAATATTAGATTTTAAAAGATTTGCATCATATGATGTCTTAGATTGGCCTAAGCAGACTAAATTAGTTACAATTACGTTGTCAATTTTAATTTTATTTCTTGAATCTAACATCTTCATTCACTTTTGTAATAAGTGTTTTTTTTCTATCCCAATACCTACACTGGCATGAACTAATATTTTTTGTCCATGACAAAGACTTTAAGCAAAACTTACTAGCGAAAAATCTCCTTCTGAGTTTTTGGAAGATTGCACAGCTCACTTTCTACCGCACGAATTGGGGTTGATTTTATAAAAGCACCTATAATTCTTAAAGCTTGATTTTCTATACGGTCTAACTTAGATACATGAGTTTTAGCGCTGTTATCATACAAAAATAGCCGTAATCGATTTTTGAACTACAGTAATATAAAGCCTTTGAAGATGTTAAGGGTGCATACACCACGATGATCCTGCCAATACTTTGAAAATATTAAGAAGTTTCAAAGCTTTTTCTTTTATTTCATTAACATGTTTGGCCCATAAAAGAGATTTATTCATCCAAATGCCTAAATATTTAACACAATCAACAAAATCTATATATCCAACATTTACTTTCATTTCTAATCGTTGTCTATTAGTCTGTCTTCGACTAAACAGGCAGCATTTGTTTTTTTCTGTTGAAATTTGTAATCCTAACTGTGTAAGTATTACAACCGTGGTATTTAATGCTATCTGAACTATTTGAACACTATTATTAAATTTTCATTTTTGTATATTTATAGAATCATCTACATATTGGGCAAATTAAGCATTTCGTCTAACCTATAGATTTCGTATGTATGTATGACTACAATAAAAAAAACGGCGATAATAAATTACCTTGGGCTACTTCTTTATTTGTCCACCTGACCATCTCATTATCCATGTCCCCGCGTTTAATTGTAAGGTGTAGTTTACTTAAAAATGCCCATATGTATTTACAAATCCTCGAACCAACAGATGCAAGCGAGAGTTGTAGGTTCCATTCTGACTCCTTTGGGCTGTTGTCGTACTCACTTCTAGCGCACGCTACGAGCTTATTTGGAGAGGCAATAGGAATATTTGTAATAAAAAGCAATGCTAATATTCATAAAAAAATAGAAGTAGTAGCCAGTAAGGGAAGGTGTAATTAAGTACATATTACGTCGATTAAGCCTGTGTTAGCATAGTGTCAGTTTTCTAAAGAAAATTATTCCCTTTCATTTCATTATTTTTGTACTAGACTGTCCATCATGGTAAGGTATTGGCATATTATCATGTTGCATATCTTCTTCATCCTAGCATTATTCGAATTATTATTGGGTGAACCAGTAGCTCATTGGATAAGAGCAATTTACTTATCAAGACTTAACGATTATTATCAGATGTTATTGACCGGGACCGACAGCTTAACGTGCTCTCCGAGGCACGGCGGGGAGACCATCACGGACAAACGCCCAGACCGAGACAGAAATGTTAACAAACATCTGCCCGAGCGGGAATCGAACCCCCAACCGTCGAGACTAAAGGCAGACTCGCTACCCACAACGCCACAATGGTGTCATTACAATGTTGCATATATTATATAAAATTGCTAAACAGTTTTGGTAAATGTATATTAACACGAAACCGTGTCGAATGAATACTTTATTACCCGAATGAACACGACGATAACTTCAATTTAACATTTAATTATTAACCTTGTTTTATGAGTTATTAAGAAAAAAATCGTGTCCACGTGTATTTAGTTTATATGCTTAATACACGTGGGACATATAAAAGTTTATGCTATTTTGGACCTTTTTATGGTTTCGTAGCGAGACAGCAAAACTGGATCCCTTAGACATTATTTAATCAAACCCCTTATAATGAAGTCTTAAAATATTTTATTCAGTTTATAAAAATTACATAAATTTAAAATTTGTTGAAATTAGGCTTCTATTACTCGCTCAAAAATTACATTAATTAAACCTCTACCTGAGAAGTTCCAGCAAAGTAGGCAACCAATATTATTTCAAATTCGCAATTTCATACTTACTATATTACAATTAATTACAACTGTAAAAAGCGTGTTCACGGGGACTGGTGGCAAGAATTATGATTCTTTATTATTTATTAGGGATTATTTAAAGGTAACTATAGTTAAATCGAGTGAACTTAAATTTTTCCTTTCGAAACCTCTTCGGAAACTGAAGCCAATCTGTGACTATCTCCCTGGGATTTTCAAACACTATGCTTCACAATTATTACAAGTAACTGATGAATGGAAAGAAGGAATTTACAAATTTATAATACATATCAATATATATACGACGTTACGAGGTTATCGTTAATATGAAAGGGCATGTCATCATGAATATAGCTGAAACTCGTGCCCTACCACGAAGGCGTATACTAAAATCTGTGATAACATTGTTGTACGCAAACTTTTCAACTTCATCCAAAACAAACTGGAGGTTATGGATGATTATATTATGGTAGGCAGGGCGAGGGTGGCTAGCGCGGATGCATTCTGCAACTCTGTTAGCCGCCTTCGCGTTTAGACTTTATTTCCACTTACCATCAGGTGGAGTAGAGTCATCTGCCCTACTTTTCGAATAAAAGAAAAATCTGTACATCTAGCTTTGTTAATACGAAATATTGAATGCTAAGAAGAAGCTCAGTGTTGATGATTTGCTTATCTCCGCTTTCGTTTGTCAGCACAATTGAATCGCCGCCATCGCCGTATGAGCACGTCACGTGCTTTAGCTGATAGCGTAGCTTTCATAAAGCTTCAAATGACAACATCTTGGTCACAGGAGAAAAGTTATGCAAGGGTATTTAAGAATAGAAGAAATACACCTCCTACTAAAAAACATCAGAGTACGTTGAGAATGAACGATAGAGATTTAGGAAAGGTAAAAAATGGATATGATGGAATGGATTTGACACCGTTGTGGCGTTGTGGGTAGCGAGTCTGCCTTTAGCCTCGACGGTTGCGGGTTCGATTCCCGCTCGGAGCCGATGTGTGTATTAATCGTACAGGCATGTTTTCCGGTCTGGGTGTGTTTGTCCTTGTCATTGTGAATGTTTCCGGACCCCCGACACAGGATATAATTATCCTAATGGGGCCGTTGAGTGTGTAGCGTTTATTTATTTATAAGGAAAGCTTTGTCCTGGTAAAAAATAAAAAGAGACGATGTCGTCATCACAACCGCAACAAGCGCGGAACTGCACCTGTAGTGGAAGGTTTTCAAGCTGCAGCGCTCACAATGCTTTTCTACCTCTCCCAAGAATGGACCAAAAGACAATGGGAGAGAAGATCTTAGAATACATATCTAAATGAAATAGAAATTAGCCGTACGAAAATGGAATCATGAATTTAAAATCGTGCCTCCTCCAGATTATCGCGATGTATAAAGTAAGTCTTCCTCAGCCCTGATTTTTGGCCAGTAGAAGTAGTTTAAATTTTAAGACTTCCTATTTTATTTTATGTAGTGCTAGATTTAAAATTTGATATCATATAAATATTATTTATCTTAGTCTGTAAGCTATATAATATGCATGAACCTTGTTACCTGATTGTAAATATAAAATAAATTATACATAAATATAATAAATATAAATAACTAATTTAGCAGGAAGACCCATTGGGCCCTGTACTTTTTAGCCTAGGTATCAAACTCTATTTTAAGTCTTAAATCTTAATAAAGTATTTGGTTGGTAGATGATGACCTATAGGAGGCAAAATTAAGGATTTTATAGAACATTTATTCGAAAAACAATTTGACCTCGAATTAAATAAATAAATAATAAATAAATAAACGCTACACACTCAACGGCCCCCATTAGGATAATTATATGCTGTGTCGGGGGTCCGGAAACATTCACAATGACAAGGACAAACATAGCCAGACCGGAAAACATGCCTGTACGATTAATACAAACATCTGCTCCGAGCGGGAATCGAACCCGCAACCGTCGAGACTAAAGGCAGACTCACTACCCACAACGCCACAACGGTGTCATTAAATTTTTATAATTTGAATTTTTTTTTCAGAAATAAATTAACCGTAAAAAAAATACTAAAACGAAGGCGTCGTTTGAACTGTACTTCCACTTATCATCAGATCGACTAGTCATCTGCTCCCCGGAAAATATAAAAATTACATGTGTTACCGACACTTTATTCACTTTCTCCCCCACACAATTCCTCCGCCCCGTGATGATCTCAAGGCCAGTTAATCTAACAGCGATAGGCAATCAGAAAAAAAAAACACTCATTGTAAGCTCTATACTACCAATTCCCTGAGAAAACCTTGGCATGTTGATGGATTTCGATTATTTTTAATTAAAAAAAAATCTATTTATAAATAAATAAATAAACGCTACACACTCAACGGCCCCCATTAGGATAGTAATATCATGTGTCGGGGGTCCGGAAACATTCACAATGACATGGACAAATACACCCAGACCGGAAAATATGCTTGCATGGTCAATACAAACATATTATGCTCCGAGCGGGAATCGAACCCGCGACCTGTGGCGTTGAAGCTACCGCTGCGGCGGTTTTTATATATTTATTTTATATATTCTGCTATTATCATATAATTTTATCTATAAAACACAAAATAATATTATATTACTTTATGTAGTGTATTCATAAGTTCGTGAAGAATTTGACACTAATAGATTATATACATATATATTCTTTTTAAAGAAAACAAATTTTACGTGATAACAATTTTATTGTTATATTCCTTTTAATAACAATTTTATTTTATCCTACGCAGTCCTGAAAAGAAAAAATTATTCATTAATATATTAAGACTAGTAATTTAAAATTTACTTTAATAATAATAATAATAAACGCTACATACTCAACGGCCCCCATTAGGATAATTATATCCTGTGTCGGGGGTCCGGAAACATTCACAATGACAAGGACAAACACAACCAGACCGGAAAACATGCCTGTACGATTAATACAAACATCTGCTCCGAGCGGGAATCGAACCCGCAACCGTCGAGGCTTAAGGCAGACTCGCTACCCACAACGCCACAACGGTGTCATTTTGAGTTAATTATTAATTTTAAATATATTTGGCTACAAATGCTTATATTTCAGGCAAAAGGCAAAACAACAGTATTAAGACAAACGCATTTTGTATTTTACGCTATTTTGTAACATCCTTATAATTTCAAGTTTTAATACAAGAAATTATTAAATGATAGGTAAAGAAATTAAATATATTCAGTTAATTAATAAATAATTATATAAAGCAACCTCATCGCCCGCTGTTACTGGGCAGAGGAGATATAAGAACTAATATCTTGAGGTTGGCAACGCTTGAGTGGCACATACTAATGGTGCTGTAAGCGCTCATAGGCTACGGCAACCACTTACCATCAGGTGTTTGCCAACTTGTGACATAAAAAAAAAATATATATATCTTACGGGGACATAACCACCGGGTCCACCAATGCCGCCTTGGCCATAACCGCCATTGTTATAACCAATTGGATAACCATTTGGATAACCATTTGGAAAATCGTTTTGGAGGTTATATTGCGAACCTCTACTTGATGAGAGAGCAGTATTCCTGTTAGTTACTGAAATAGAAAAAAACATAATAATTTCAATACAATATAAGCTAAGAAGTAAATTGAAACTAGCTACGAAATCATATGGCGATAAAAGGACGCGCTTCCACGTTTGACTTCCTTAGTAAATTTATTTAGTACCGCTTATGTTATCTCCTGTTGATGGTGTATCTGTAACAAAAAAAGTATTACTTCGTATTATTATGGAAATTGTAATAACCAAATATATTGCGACCAATCCATTCAAGATTATTTATAAATAGTTTTTACCCGCGGCTACGCCCGCGTGATTTTTAACTAGTCATCTTTATTCAAATAGTAATATTCAGTCCTCGTTCATATTTATTACGTGTTAGTATAGTGTTATAAATAATCTGGATGCTATAAGGCCTATTTATACCGAAATTCAACTCCTAAAGGCGTTTTTTGTTAATTCCACGAGAACCTAACACTCTTCCAGGATCGAGAGTATTCTGTGTTAATCCAAGTTATAAACTATATGTTCAGTAGTTTTTGCGTGAAAGAGTAACAAACATCCATCCATCCATCCATACATCCAAAATTTTTCATTTATAGTATTAGTTACATAGACCGGGGAAGTACTACCCTCTGACAGAAAACCGGAATTAACTAACAGTATCAGAAGTTATTGTTACGTTTCGTGCGATAAGTGTGAGCGCTAGAGAATATCCCACGTCCTGTGTTTTTTTCCTATTTTTCCCTTCTCATCCCTTTCCTCCCTTCCCTTACATTGGCAATGCGCATGTATTATTTCAAATATTGCAATTGATTGCCATCGGGTGGACCGTATGCTTGTTTGCTAACCGTCGTGAAAAAAAAACGTTACTAAGAATGCGTATAAAGTTTTTACTGTTTTCAAATTACTATTATATCAATTGGTGCTTACAAATTTGATGATTTCTTTAGAATGAGTTGTGATATTTTAAAAGAACAAAGGTATGTTTACTCACCATTGCATAATCCTTCACACATCAAGTAAAGAAGTATAGCAGATATTATAACGAATTTCATTTTTTTAATTATGTCTTCAAATATATGCAATACTAAAGTAATGTGGAAAGATAATTTTGCTACCTATTATTTGTGTCTTTTATACTACAGAAACAAATAAAAGAAACATTAAAACATCGTGAAGTTATAGTAATATAAAAATTATTATGGTTATTAAAAGACGATCGTTCACGCATTGCTGTAGAAAACATCCCTGTAATACATGAAACACAAAAAAATACCAACTTTCAAAACACCGACTTCAAAACTAAAAAATAATATATATATTTTCTACAATAGAAGTCACGGTGCTACGTAAAACATCACCACACATGGCACCGAATTCTGTTGAAGAAGAAAATATTAACTTTTTCTTCTTAGTTTTGAAGTCGGTGTTTTTTTGTTTTCTAAAAATGATTTCATATTTTTTGGTTACGAATGATAGTACTTAATAATTAATGGAAATTTAAGACTTATATGGCTTTCTCATAGATGCCCTTGTAAGTACTGGACCAAATTATTAAAAAAGAATCATCAAAAATGTTCATTCATCAAAACGAAAGTTACTGGGCGAAACTATGTTAAATTTTTATGGGACCAAATGGCAACTATTATGCATCAAACTAAATGGGAAGACTCACGTAAATTGGATGAATAATCTCATCGTAATCGCCATACATAAATAAAAATATACCAATTGAATTCAGAACCTCTTTCTATTTGACGTCGGTTAAAAAGCCGGCCACTTGGACGTTATACTCACACATTAAGGGTTCGGTACCACCGTAGAATAAAAATAACAAGTTTCTTGTATCCCCTTTGAAACTTAAAAATAACTTTAACTTTTATCTTATATATTTTTACCAGCCGCAACGGAAATACACATTCTATGAAAATTTCGACTCGATGGACGGACAAAGGAGATTACACATACATAGGACAAATCGAGGCTTGTGCGTCTATAACAGACAAATGTTTCATACGACATCCTTAAAGTGCCTCGCAAAGCTCAATAAGCTGTACCAGTTGTCGTCCACAACATATTGGTTAAAATACTTCTAGTATTGCTTAAAACCATTACAGAATACACTAACGCTTGTCAGTAATGTCGTAGGCAAAGTCTAAAATATTATTTAACTGTTTTTTTTTTCAGATGTAAGAAGATTATTATTGTCTGGAATAATGTTACTCGGTGTGTTGACTGCTCCAATACAATTACATTATCTTTCATTCATCCAATAATAATCTTCTATATACATATATATGTCGGAGAATGGCCATTCTCATCGACATCGTCATCAGTGGTTACAACTCTTGTGGGCGTCGTGTGGGTAAAATGGGTGGTGTGGGCAAAACAAGCTGTACAATATTTATTGTTGATTTACTCCTTTTAACAAATCATAGTATCATATCATATATTCGAGCAGTGGGTTCGGCGCACCGATCTGACTTCACCTCCCAACAATCTAAGAGTGATCCAACTCGATCCAACCACAATTGCACAATATATATTATTCCCGTAAAACAACATAACTTTTGTTTCTTTTCTCATTCCCACTGACAGCGTTCAGATGGTGTCTTGACCCCACTAGAGGTTTCCCTCTACTCGATATGGCCAGTATTATAATAACTTAATAAAAACTTATACAATAATAAAAGGTGATAACAAATCAAATTAAGTTAATTTATGATTTAAAATGAACAAATGTCAGTAAAATTATTAAAGAAAAGCTCGTTTAACATCCAACTCCGACATATATAAAAAGCTTTGTCCTGAATAACTGACGGATCAACGCACAGCCTAAGCCGCTGATCGTAGAGACCTGAAACTTGGAGGATATGTTCTTAGTATGACGTGGACATCCGATAAGAAAGCATATTTCGAAATATTACCCCTAAGGAGGTCAAAAAGTAGGGCAAAGTTTATATGGGACAACGCGATTTCTTGGTTCAATCTACTGCAAATTTACCATAAACCTTAAATAACCTTTTTTAACAGATTTGATGAAAGACGTGTTTTCGTATTTTATTGAAATTCATCCCCTAATAGGGTTCAAAACAGGTAGAAAATTATTTTGCTTCAAAGTTTATATCAATACACTTTAGTGCTTTTGATTTAAATTACATTTTATTTTGACACATGTTTAAAAACTCAAGCCGATACATGGCATATCAACGTCTAGCCTAAGCTTGAAATAATTTTTTCACAGGTGTTGTTTTTAATACGTAAACGAGCACAAGGAAACAATGTTCAACAAGGAATTCAACCCATAGGTAATCAAATAGGTGAAAAGGATTTTGTAGAAGCATGAAACTCTGTTTTCTTGGCGAACGATTAAGATGTGTTTTAACATTTTTTGAAATTCCTCAAGTTAATCGGTAAAATGAAGGTTCAAAATTTTGTATTAAAATCGTTATTAACGCAGGCGAAGCCGCTGGCAGAAGTTAACAATAAAGCAATAAACATATTACTTTCAACACCTGATTTTGAGTTGTTTCTTTATTGAAGAGGAAGCTGCTGATGGAGTATTTCTGCTGTATGATTATATCTGTGCAAATACGCTTTGTTTTTTTATGTTAGAAGTTGGCAAACAAGCATACGGCCCACCTGATGGGAAGTGGCTGCCGCAGCCTATGAGCGCTTGCAGCACCATTAGTAGGTGCCACTCACGCGTTGCCAACCTCGAGATTAGTTCTTAAATCTTAAATCTCGTTCGCCCAGTAATTTCACTAGCGTACAATGCCCTTCAAACCGGAACACAGTAGTGCCTAAACACTACTATTTGGCGGCAGAATATTGGACACTGTGGTGGTACCTACCTAGCTGGCCTCTTGCAACAAAAGACCTACCACCAGTGTGACTGATTGCACTGGTGGAATAATCTCTGTTGTGACAGAGGTTATCCCAACAGTTTGTTTGCAATGTTATAACAGGAATCAACGACATCGTGTTTTCTTGGTAATTCATACGCTTAACAGATATCGAAAGCGAGATTAAAGAGAATGTAATGTAAAAAAAAAAAACTGTAATGCGCAGATGAATCATTAAGTTTCCAAAAAGATAACAAAATGTTTAAAAAATTATATTAAAATAATCACTTATTATCTTTTTAATAATATGAGAAGTTCGTGTTAATCATAAACTTGTCTTTATCATAAAATAATCACTTATTGTCGTTATCTTTTTAATAAAATGAGAACTGCGTGGTTATCATTAACTTGTGTTTACCATAAAATAATCACTTATTATCGTTATCTTCTTAATAAATTGAGAAGTTCGTGATAATCATAAACTTGTGTTTACTATAAAATAATCACGTATTGTCGTTAATTTCATATTAAAATGAGAAGTCCATGATAATCATAAAGTTGTGTTTACTATAAAATAATCACTAGATTGTCGTTAATTTCTTAATAAAATGAAAAGTTCATGATAACCATAAAGTTGTGTTTACCATAAAATAATCACGTATAGTCGTTAATTTCTTAATAAAATGAGAAGTTCGTGATAATCATAAACTTAATATAGATATACGAAATATATATTATATTTGTGGAATATTATAATGTCTGTTAAAGTTTTCACGAACCTACACATAATTTTTGTGCAATCAGAAACCGAAATGGGTGACAAGTAAAACACCCTATCAGAGTCTATCGTAAATTCGGAGTACCTGGATGACCAAGCTTTGTTCCGTATTTTTTTTCTAGGTCTATCGTGTTTTTATGGAAATTATAATTATTTAGATTTGAATTACATAATGATTACATATGAATAATATTTACATCGCGATCTACTGAAGTAGTTAGTTTAGCCTGCTAGTTTCTTTGCTGAGTCAATAATAGTATGAATAGTAGTATGCTACACGCCAATAGATGTCAGGAAGAGTCATATTTTCTCCAACTGAAGTTTTCATTGCCATGAAAACACGGATTTCCTAAAAATGAATCTTATGTAGATAGATAGATGTTTAAAGGCGTCGGGATGTGACGACCCCATCGCCCGCTGTTGGGATAACCTCTGTCACAACAGAGATTATTCCACCAGTGCAATCAGTCACACTGGTGGTAGGTCTTTTGTTGCAAGAGGCCGGCAAGGTAGGTACCACCGCAGTGTCCAATATTCTGCCGCCAAATAGTAGTGCTTAGGCACTACTGTGTTCCGGTTTGAAGAGCATTGTATGCTAGTGAAATTACTGGGCGAACGAGATTTAAGAACTAATATCTCGAGGTTGGCAACGCGTGAGTGGCACCTACTAATGGTGCTGCAAGCGCTCATAGGCTACGGCATCCACTTACCATCAGATGGGCCGTATGCTTGTTTGCCAACTTCTAACATTAAAAAAAAAAATAATGATCGATTTATCGCCCCCAAAACTCCCTGCATACTAAATTTCTTGAAAATCTTTAAAGCCATTTCTGAGAATTGCTCGTTTATAAATATTAGATTTATATCATACACTGTGACGTATCAATATATTACATATCTAGCTGACCACTAGCTCAGTAAATATTTAACTACCTCAAGAAATATAAATATTAACACCAGCACTAGCGTAATATTTATGTGTAATTATATTACAAAATGTTTAATTTCATTTAATGTAAATGAAATGAAACAGCGATTGCTTACATTCAAACTGCCAATTTCAAATATAAGTCTGTCATTTGATAATATATTAATAAATCCTTCATGAAACCGAAACAGATTTATAATAGGTCATAACGACCTGCAACTTTAATTCCCTAACAATTAACAACAGACTGAGCAACAGTGAAACGTGGCTAGGTTTATTCAGTAGATATAGATGGGAACTTATAATAAGTGGAAAAAAACATAATTATACTCATTTTGGAATTTTTATTTTAAGGACACCTTATTATTGATACAGAAATCAAAAAAGGTTTTTCTTTTTGAAAAGTGTAGGTACTAAAAGAGATGGTATCATTTCTATATTGTTTTAATCAGAAGTACAAATAGTCACGTAAATTCAAAGACATTTAAAGATATATTATACAAGTCTTTGTGGAAATTAAAACACATAATGAGTTTGACCTGATTTATTTTTATTGAGCCTAAAAATAGCTACAATGAAATGTTTGCTTTTATTAGATATCAGAATTTCATAATTATATTGTATTGTGTTTTTATGAAGTAAATTCTTATCAACCGATTTTAATAAAAATTAAAAGCACATTTGTTATTTATTTTCTTGGATATAAATGATGTAGGCCGGAATCGTAGATCACCAGTTGCCTATTAAAAGATAGGCTGAAAATAAAATATTTTATTAGTATCAGATATAGCAAGAGCTAATAAATATTCCTACTAATAAATGTGAAAGTTTCTACGTTTGATTATTTTGATGTTTGGATATTTGTTACTCAATCACGCAAAACCGTCTGAACGGATTTGAATGAAATTTGGCACAGAAATAGATTGTTACCTGAAATAAAAAATAGGATTCTTTTCATCCCGGAAAAAAATTAGATCCCCGTGGGATTATCAAAAAGGTACTGCAATTATGTTTATGCGTTTGTTACTCAACCACGCATTACAAACGGCTTAATGAATTGGGCTGAATTTTGAAAACAAATCGCTTATTATCAACACATTGGACACTTTTTGGTGTAAAAAAGTTTAGTGCCGGTGGGATTATAGAATAAACATGCTAAAGGATGTATTTAATTGAAATTCGTTATAAATGTGTGTTATTGAAAATTGAGTGTGCAGCGTTTATTTGATGATAAGTGATTAATTTCTCTCTAGAGACATTTCTATGGTCGTCGCGGACGAAGTCGCTGGCCGATGCTAGTAAGAGTATAGTAGTAGTTTATTTCGAGCCCCCGTGAGGGCAGCCCCCTTATCACAGCTAAGTCTCTGTACTCGGCCCCCGCTTGGTCACGCTGTCAAGGCCAGTAGCAATACACATTCCGAAAAAAAAAGTTTATTCGGCTCCTACACGATTATTCATTATAATGACAAGAATATTTTACTATTATATGTCATTTGCCACTATTGTATTTGTGTGCGTAGAATAGCTGCACCCGGCATGTTTTGCAATGCCACGTAAAGAAAATAGTGTAGTATTATTTTACTTCGTCGATTAAAACAATTTTTAATTTTTCTAAAGGACGAACATACAAAAACTATTTTTTATTCATAATAGATTGTCAATGACTAAATGTATTTCTTAACACTTAAAAATAATTTATTTTTTATTTCTTTAAAGGAAATAAATTGGAGTATTTATAAATAAATATCTTACAAAGCCACCGCCATTGCGACCACCGTAACCATCGCCGTAACCATCGCCGTAACCAGCACCGTAACCATCGCCGTACCCAACGCCGTAACCACCATTACTACTGTATTGTCGGTTGGCGTTTGATGCATCGCTCAATGATCTAACATCATTGTCATTCTCCACTAAGACAAAAAAATTGATTATCAAATTTTTAGATATTTTAAACTTGAAATTGTATTTAATTTGATTATATTCTTTTTCGTATTTATAGTTTTAGACACTGATTTTATAATTATTACACCATATTATTTACTACCATTTAAGAATTATCAGTCAAGTGCGTTGTGAAACACGTGCAGTGCAAACTAAAAGGTTCCACGGCTTGATGATGAAGAATCTTAACATAGGGCTTTATGTATAGTAATTAATCGAATTAAAATCGATCTCAAAAATAAGTTTGTAACTTCACAGTAATTATAAAAAAAATATTAAAAACAAAGTAATGGGAAAAATTTGTAGATAGGCTTCATTAAAATAATTAGTGTGCAAAATTCCTTTTGATGTTCTACAACCTCATTTTTTTCCAGAAATTTAAATTCCATAGTACACAATTTTTTCGACTTTATGAATTAATTTCTCAACAACTATTGACTTCATTAAAAAGTCAAATCATTCCTCAGTTAAATGTATGGAATGCTGAAATTAATAACTGTAGAATACTGTAGCATTTCATAGAATACACCTATTTACTAAATTTGGTTTAGATAGAACCAGCTCTCACGACATAAGGGCATAGACGGACGGACAGACGGATATGGCGAAATTATAAGGGTTCCGTTTTTGTCATTTGTCTACAGAACCCTAAAAATAAGTCTTCACAGGTATTAAAGACCTGTTTTTAGTGTACTTAAATATTTTAAAGTAATTGCATATTATATTATCTTCGTACCGGATATGGTTCTTCCTGGCGAATCTGTAATAGAATATATATTGCATTAGTAAGAGTATAGAACCAAATAATCAAATTTAATATATATTTGTTGATCTAGGTAAAGTTTGGGGTCGATAGTGCGACCCTGTATACCCCATTTATTCAGTAGGTACTAACGCCGAGAAGGCATGTTGGGCATAACACTAAGAAATCGTAAAAAGACAACTGAAGTATGATCAAGTACAAGAGTTGAAGATGTAATACAAAAAATACATGACAAGAGACAGTAGATTAAAATGGACTATAATTATAACAAAGTGGCAACCAAGGGATGGAAATAGAAAAAGAGGAAGGCAATATAAGCGATGGGAGGATGATTTAAAAAAAGTTGGAGGCTCAATCTGGAGAAGAATAGGAAACAACAGGATGGAATGGAAACAGCTGGAAGAGGCCTAAATGTCACAAGACAGACACGCTGATCACTAAAACTGAAAATCCGATGTGTTAGAGTTTGAATATGTGTGTTATTATAATTACACATATAATATATACCATACAAAAAAATGGCAAAAGCAGAGATGCTCACAATACATCAAAATAGAATAGTTGCGGTCAGAAAGGTTGCGCTAAACTAAACGACGCCAGAATGTACAGTGATGCACATGCGTCGCCTCACGAGGGTAAGCAAGATCTTTTACTCGTGCACAAATAACGACTCGAAACGGAGACCAAAAAGGGCGAGGCGAGCCTTAGAAGTTACAAGGACAAAGTGAGAGTAGCATGTACTTTTTCGCACGCGTCAAGCCTCGGGATCTCTCGGAGAGTGTGTACATCCAGAATTATTGTAAAAAAATATTATACAAATTTTATTTTTAGCAATGTTTTACACAAGGAGACTGGTTATATGAAAATTTTATTTGACTGAATTTTGATAATTAATATAATAAATAGAAAATAGTTGAATAATTATATTGTATCAACTTACCTGAACAAAACGCGCCACATATTAGATACACAAGAAAAACGCTAAAAATTATTAAGAGCTTCATTTTTTCCGTAACTACCAAAGTAGTGTGACGAGTGAAATATGAATATTTTTGAATTGGCATTAATAAGTCTTTTATAGTAAAAATTAAGGTGATAAATAAAATAATAAAAATATATGGATGCATTAATAGCAGTTATTACTTTCATGAAATAGGTATATGCTTTTTTTTAATATATGAAGAATTTATTAACCACGATCGTATGTACTCATCTAAAATCACCCGCATCCTTTATTAAGACATACTTTTAAAATGTTTCGCTCTGAATTGGGGACTGCTATCACGGGTTCTCAAATTTATTTCAGTTTTTCGTTATTCTATGAAGCTAAACACCGAACTTGGAATCCATGCTAGCAGATGCAGGTGGTAGGGCTTAAGAGCCAGCCTGGTTAGTTATGATCGTGGGTTGTTGAAAAACTCGTTATGTGACTGCTCGACAGCTGCATTTATAGGTCAGCCAGCATATCGTCGTTACTTTTTATTTCAAAGTTGGCTGAGAAAATCTGCTTCTAAAAACGATAGTTCGTATACAACAACCTGGTACCTGCAGACCCTGGGTAAATAAAATACCGGGAATAATGCTAGGACGAAGAAGTGTAGCTTGTCACTGTCAATACTATTTCACGTCAGCTCATCGCCGTCAAATTTATTTCATACAAATTTGTCCCCATATGGAGTACTGATCTCCTCTCTGCGTAGAAGATTCGCAGTACAAATTAATTCATTTGATCATATTTTCACAAAAAAAACTTCTTTTCCTTTTATGTTACAAGTTGGCAAACGAGCATACGGCCCACCCGATGGTAAGTGATTGCCGTAGCCTATGAGCGCATGCAGCACCATTAGTAGGTGCCACTCACCCGTTGCCAACCTCGAGATATTAGTTCTCAAATCTCCTCTGCCTAGTAATTTCACTAGCCTACAGTGCCCTTCAAACCGGAACACAGCAATGCCTAAGCACTACTATTTGGCGCCAGAATATTTGACACTGCGGTTGTCAAACTTTTGTCAAACTGTTGCAAGATGCTGACTAGCCTCTTGCAACAAAAGACCTACCACCAGTGTGACTGATTGCACTGGTGGAATAAACTCTGGTATGACAGAGGTTTTCCCAACAGCGGGCGATGGGGTCATCACATCCCGACACCGGTAAATCTTCCATCCTAGCAAAGTAGTACTCGCTTCTGCTAGTGGTTTCGGCCGCGTGAATAACGGTTTTAATACAAACTATGAACCGTTCTGGAAGGTAATTTCAGAAAATATAAAGACACGTTTCTTTATTTAGAAATGTTTACCAAAAGGCAATGTTTTATGCTTCTAGTTTAAAAAATTATGGTCGTCCATGCAAACTTTCAGCCTCTTTTTTCCTCCTTAAGGGGTTGAATTTCAAAAAATCGTTTCTTATTGCGGGTTTATATTTTAAAAACAACACTTGTGAAAATAATCAGCTTTTTAAGTCCAAGGGCTTAGACTGGGCATTATAAGTCAGTCCGCTATTAGTCTTTATATTTATAGATTTATAACCAAAAAGTCATGTAAATGAAAACACGTAATGAGTTTGCCTGATTTATTTTTAGCGAACAAAAAAATAACTAAAATAAAATGTTTGTTTTTATTAAAAATTATCATTATATTGAATATCATCGTAATATTTTGTTATGTTTTTATTAAGTGAATTTTTATCAACTGACGTTAATAAAAAATACATGCACATATGTTATTTATTTTCTTGGACATTAATGATGTAGTCCGGAGTCGTAGATCAGCCGTTGCCTATTATAAGAAGGGGTGAAAATAGAATATTAAATTATTACCAGATATACAAGACCTATTCATACTAAATATTGCCAAACTTTGCATGTTTGTATGTTTATTTTATTTATTAGTCAATGTAATTGTTTACAATTTGTTTTTTTATTATAGTCTCACAAAGCCAGACAATTGGTTTCGCTGTAAGATCATAGTTACTATTTAAGTTAATTAATATACTAATAAGAAAAATTAACATTCAAACAAAATTTAACGTATGTCTCTAAGAAAAAAACGAGAAAATAAGTAGAATTATAATAAATTATATATATACAATTAACTGTAACATAACTATGACAATAATGTTTGGATATTTGTAACTCAATTACGCAAAATGTCTGAACTGTCTGTCGGATGAAATTTGACACAGAAATAGATTGCTACATGGAATAAGACAAAGGATCCCAGAAAAAAATTAGGTTCCCGGTGTTTATCAAAACGTACTGTAAGCAATTATGTTTAGATGTTTGTTATTCAATCATGCATTACGAAAAATAATGAATTAACGGAGGGGTATGAATGGATTGGGATGGATGGATGGATGGATACGACACTAAGGTGTTTGAATGATTAGAATATGTTGCTGTACAATACGACACTAAAGTATTTGAAGGAGTAGAATATGTTGCCTTACAACCGTCAAGTTTCAGGCCTAGTTATACATGAGATCTCACCACTTTTTTTAGTAGAATAACTGAGTTGCGAGACTTGGATTTTTTTACATTTTATGGTTTTGATGGGATAAATATTATTTAAGCATTACCCTTACAATTGAAACATGATTGATCACATTGTTGACAGCCTGTGGATGAATTTATTTAATATTGAACTTTTACCAATTTTTCTTATAAAACATTGCCATATATCTATCCTAGGTGATAATTTCTAGGATTTCTTGTCTCTAGACAAGCTATGCATTTGTAATATATGTTGTTTATAATTAGGCTGTTTTCACTACCTATGTTTGTTTTCTCTAAATAAAGAAATGATGGTCCATTTTGAATCGTAATATGAAATCTAAAAAAATGTAGGCATTAATCATATTTTAATACTATACATGAAATTATATACTTTGTTATAAAAAATTAAAAACACATAAATGTTTCGCTTATAGATCGTGAAACATAAACAATATTTTGTATGATGGTAGTTATAGCCTGATTTATTATTATTATTATTTAATAAAAAAGTTAGTACACGGATAGCGTATAAAATGTAAGGGCAATTTATGCCAATTAAATTGAACATAATTTATTGTCCTATTATTTCGTTTTAATTTAGGAACTTTTTCACATTATTTTACAGGAATGTTTAATGAGATTTTATGATATTTAGTTAGCCGTTGTTGCTTTTTATCTGGTACGTAAACCACTTTGCTTTCAGGATACTGTTGAAAATTAAAAAAAAATATATCGCGTTTATTGCTATTAGTAATATTGAGGCGTAGGATGATTGGGTGTCCGTAAACAATATCGATATGACAGAGTATTTTCAATGTCGATTATTATCAAAGGGTTCTTTAATTTTATTTATCTAAGCTCTCTCTAAAATTTACAGGAACACCATTACTCGGTAAATTAATAATTAATGCAGTTTTATAGCTTAAATATAAATCTGTAACCACCAAACGTGAAGTAGATATTTCCGTAAAGTAGACATTTATAAGGTTTTTGCTTATAACTTTTTAACGAAACAAAAGATGATTATTATATCATTTTAAGAAGTTTGAAAATCTATACATGTTTATTTTTAAATATTTTAACAACGATCTTTAATGGTCGTCTATTCTCAGAATGTACACGAAAGAATTCAGTATCATCTGAATCCTAACCAACTAACTAATATTATGAATGTTCACTGAGTCTTTTTGCTTGTGACGCTTTCACGTCAAGTTGCTAAACCATTTATGGTGAGTTTTGATACAGATATAAATATCATGTAAACAGTTAAAGGTTTCTTTTTGTCGCGAAAACAAATATTGAAGACAATGGAATATGGAATAAATGTAATAACAAGAAAAGGAATATTTTTATTTACAGACTGTGCTACCGTATCAGTATGCCAAAGAAAAATATTCCTAAAATATACATAAAAATTAATTCTGAGCAATCTACAAAAATTTTAGTAGCCTAATTTAGTCATTGTCTATGGAAGTACTTATATTAGAACTTTCTTTAAAAGTGAACTTTTCAATAAGAAAATAATATATTATATATGAAAATATATGAACTTTCTATTAAACTTTTTTAAATAAGAAAGGAAATATAGCAGCAACCAATAAGTGAAAAATCTATTCGTATAGCCGAGACGGCCCAATGGGGCGAAAACGTAGACTTTAACAGGTCGCAGGTTCAAATCCGGTCAAAAACCACTGAATTTTCAAGTTCTTAATTTATGTTCCAAAGGAGATCACTACAACCTGCCCAAATGAAGTACCGAGGTACACTAAATGCAATAAAATGCACTAAAATAGGTACATATTTGGGCAAAGTTCTATGGATTTGTAGTGATCTCCTTTATCTCGCGTAACGTTTCTACGGATATTTATGAGCGGTGGCAATCGCTTAGCATCAGATGAGCTTTTTACAGGTTTTCCTCCTCTGACATAAAAAAAAATTGTCACTAAGAACCCTAATCTTGACAACCTCGACGATTGCGGGTTCGATTCCTGCTCCGGCGGATGTATGTATTGATCATACAATTATCTGTTTCGGCCTGGGCTTTTGTCCTTGCGGTTCTCCCCACCGAGGGAAAGCACGTTAAGCTTTCGGTCCCGGTTATGATCACATAACATTTAACAATAATCGTTAACTCTTGATAAGTAATTTACTCATATCCAATGAGTTACTGCTTCGCCCTTAGGGTTGCGAAGGTCAAATGACAATCGCTCTATGTAAAAACTAAGAACCAGTGAAATCCGAATAACAATAATAAGCAGACTATGTGTAGATAAAAATAAAATCATCATTCCAATCTTGTACAGTTCGCTTTCCTTATTAGCTAGCATGCGACTACTGTCATGATAAAAGTTACGGATGATGGCCTCTACACTGTAGATTCTGTGCCTTCTATATAAGCAATAGACCAATTTGCTCGCTGTCGGATTAAGGAACGCCTTCAGTACGGTTTTACGGACAGTCTTCTTCTTATCGAGTGGTTAGTGGCCAACCTAGTGTCAAAGTCGTTCAGGTCTCCCATAAACGTTATTAGGCCTCTGACTTGACTTTTCGACTATTATCAAATTGGTAACATCCGGGACCGACTTTTCACGTGCCCTCCGAAGCACGACGCTCCGTTGAAATACCACTATGCGATCACTCATCTAGTGACCGCTTAATCCACCGATCGTTTACCGATCAGTAAGCGCGTCCGATTCACGTGAACTAAAGCTTGAAGCGGAATAGTTGCCATTTGGTTTCATAAAAATTTAACATAGTTTGGCCTACTAGTTTACATTTTATGAACATTTTTGTTTTCGTGGACGATGTAATATAAATGTGTGTACGGCTTTTTTAGAAGTTTGTTTGTTCGGTTCGGTTGATTATATATTATTAAATATTCGTAACTAAATATATATGTAGAATGAAATAGAACAAGTTTTTAAGAAAAAAAAAATACTGACTTCAAAACTAAGAATAATAAAAGATTTTTTTTTCAATTCGGTGCCTTCTGTGCCGATATTTTACTTTGCACCGACTCCAGAAGAAAATTTCGTACAGATTATTTTATTTTTTGATTTTTAGTTTTGAAGTCGGTATTTTTCTTAAGCTTACTTTTCATGTCTTTAGATTAATTTGTACGTGTGCGATTTTTATCAATTTCTATTGCATATATTTTGAATCTTAGTGTTAAGGTCTTCCCCACATGCTACCTATATATTTTCATATAACTATTAAGATAAACAATAAATATATTTAATACTGTAATATTTTTAATTTTTCACAATTCGCTATTATGAAAATAAATTAAATATTATAATATAGCTTCATAATTTTTATGATATTAATGCAAATTTATATTTATATATTATTATTTAAACAAAAGTGTAATATAAAACAAAATAATGCTTGCTCGATATATTTATTTTGATTACAATATAAACTCCAATTAGTAAATATATATTTATGTATAATATGATTATTGCATTATGCTCGATTTCCAATATGATCGCGAGAGTCGTCTTAAAAACAATTTCATCGCCTCAACTATTCGTGTTTGGTTATTTCATAAATCTATTTACCTGTAATAAAAGAAATAGAATAAAATTATTACTCTGCTTATAAATAAAAATCGTATATTATATTTATAATAAAACTCATTATATTTTTATACGATAAAATATACAGTTAATAAAATAAAAATGTGTAGCAATTTTTTTTGGTGCATATTGTTACCTAAACTTGAATTTAAAAAAAATACTTGCTTGTAACTGGACAAGGACAACCAATAATAGGCCTTGATCTGTATTCCTTTTCACTGCTTTGACCTGAAAATATATATTTTATAATAAAGTCAACAATTCCTAAAAGACGCTATTGACCGATTCAAAATATAATATTTTTTTAAAATAAAACTAGACCCATACATACTTTAAGAGGATAACTTGGGTTTTTATAATTTCTTCAAAATATTTAAAAGTCAATGATTATTCATGTTTGTTACATCATTTTAGATTTAATTTAAAATGTAGCCGAGAAAGTGTAAAGAACATAATTTGATGAGACTCATAAAAATCAATCATTTTATAAATCTTCTTCGTCCTAGCATTATTCCCCCTATTTTTATTTTACCCAGGGTCTCCTTATTACTCTTAAGCGGATTTGACTTTGATTACTAGTTTTTACACAGAGCGATTGCCATCTGACCTCCGCAACCCTAAGGGCGAACTAGTAACTCATTGGATAAGAGCAATTTACTTATCGAGAGTTAACGATTATTATCAGATGTTATGTGATAACAACCGGGACCGACGGCTTAACGTGCTCTCCGAGGCACGGTGGGGAGACCCACAGATAAACGCCCAGACCGAGACAGAAATTTAACGAACATCTGCCCGAGCGGGAATCGAACCCGCAACCGTCGAGATTAAAGGCAGACACGCTACCCACTACGCCACAACGGTGTCCAATCATTTCATAAATCATCTCTTCTAAAGAACTTCTTCTATGCCTAGCTTCATCCCATTATAATTGTATAATTTTTGATATAAGAATGTTTCATATGATTATCATGCATTCTTACCTTTTACTAAACTTGCTGATATTTGTAATTCTGGTACTAAGATATACCGACCCCTATTCTTTTTGTCAGGATATCTATAAATAATAATAGGTTTGCAATTGTTGCTGTTGTCACTTAAGCCGCTTGGTGATCCACCCGTGCTTGGAGATCCACCCGTGCTTGGTGATCCACCCGTGCTTGGCGATCCACCCGTGCTTGGAGATCCACCCGTGCTTGGTGTTCCACCCGTGCTTGGAGATCCACCCGTGCTTGGAGATCCACCCGTGCTTGGTGATCCACCTGTGCTTGGTGATCCACCCGTAGTAGTTGGTGGACCGGTGTTGGAGGCCTTGGCTGAAAGTGAGTAACAGTTATAATATTTCATAATCTACATTTTAATTAATTTAATAATCTGGCATTATAATTATTAATATAACTATTAAATTTAAATATGTATAAAGTCGTTGTGGTAGATCTCATTTTCATGCATACACGCGCATGCATATCCATTACTACAGTCAGTTGTTTAAACTGACTGTAGTAATGCGTAATTTTTTGATGCGTATAAAATTGCGTCCGAAAAATAATAATTTTTAGAGCAAGTTTCTAGTCTAGTTCAAGCAAATACACGAGACAAATAATGACACTATGATCATTATTTGTGTCTTCTTGGGGTTGAATTGGACTAAGTTTAGCCGGCTCCAGTCCGAGACTTTGGTCAATGTAGTCTCGACTTCAGACACCAGTTTGTTCCGGCACTCAATGATGTTTTCCCGAGAAATATTAGCGTGGCCGGTGTATAAAGCGTCTACAGTGCTATCGTCCGCATAGCAATGAATGTAGGAAATTTCCAACATGACATTGATATGCAGAAGAAACAAAGTAGGGGACAGTACGCAGCCTTGTGGGACACCAGCATTGATGGGTTGTAAGTCAGAGCATGCACCGTCGACGACGAATGCACGTGTACCCAGAGAAGACGCACTATTCTCTCGCCAATTCTGCTGATGTGCTCCGACTTTGCTTTGGCAATAACTCTTTTGAAGGACCTGGAGACAGAGTTGTACTCCTTTCTAAGTGCGCTGGTATTAAAATCACGAGACGTCGACGCCTTAGCCCAGGCTTGGTAGCATTCCCGTTTTCGGCAAAACGCCGTTTTACAGGAGTGACCAAACCAAAGCTGGGACTTGCCTCCGATGGGCACTGCAGAAGCCGGAACAAAGAGTTCCAAGCCCTGGAGTACCCATACCAGTCTGCCGACATGTAGTGCCTAACGCGCCCGTGTAGCCCACGAAGCGGAGCCGTGCTGGCCGCGAGACCAGCACTGTAATCCAAACAAGGCAGTGGCCCGGCGAGCCTAGAGGAGGATCGACGGATACTAAATAGTTGTCCGGATGAGAGGTCAGCAGAAGATCCAACAGTGAAGGTGTATGATCCTCTACATCTGGGATTTGCGTTGGCGAGGTTACCAGTGTCAGAACATATGGCAAAGCAAAGTCGAGAACATATCTCCTCGCGTGATTGGTGGTACGTGAACCAAGCCATTCAGCGTTTTGGGCGTTCAAATCCCCAAGAATCACGATCTCAGCGGATGGGATCTGTTGCAGCACGGAATCTGTAGCCATTTGAATGTGCTCAATGAGTCGGTCAGTTTCGGCATTTCCGCTATGGGACCTATAAAGGCACGTGTAGATTCGCGGATGGTCATCGCAGTCTACGCGCAGCCAAAGAATGGATAGGTCCCCTACTTCAAGGCTGCCGAGGCACGAGAGCAGACATCTTCTCTGACGTACACGCACACACAAGCCTGGGGTACAAAGGAATGTTCCAAATTGTATCCCGGGTAGGAGAGGAAAGAAGTATCAGCCGAAGAAGATATCTGTGTCTCTGTAAGGAAAAGCAAGGCCGGCTTCGCCGTCTCAAGATGGAGGTGGACGGCGTTCAGGTTGGAATTCAGCCCCTTTATGTTGCAAAAGTCCACAGTAATCGTGACAGGGGTAGCCTTAGGTAGCCTGCTTTGTTGGCCCCGAACAGTTACAGAGCGCGCAAAATTGCTTCCTCCAGAATTCGGAGGGCAGCCTAGGCATTCATGCTCAGGTGGAGTTCGTCCTGAACATGGACGCCCAGAGAGGGATTCTCCACCACGAACGCAAGTGGTAACCTCCTGGGGTACACAAACCAAATTTTGCACGTCCATAGAAGGTTAAGTAGGTCTCTGGGACTCTCACTCACCGTACGAAACGCATATAAATTATAAAAAGTATTTAGATTACCAACAAAGCACTCACTAAAATACATTAGACTCGACTTATTCATGAAACTTACCTGTAGCATTTGATTTACTCGACCCGGTTCCTTCATTGCTTGCTGCAAACAATTTTAAAGAAATGGTTATTTATTATTCCAGTTAAAATCGACAATATAATTAAATTCTGTTTTAGCCATATAAAAGTTACCATTAGCTGTGGTGGATGCATCACTGGAACCTTCCCCTTTGTTTTCGGCTGTTAAAGAAACAAGTTTAAGTTAAGCTTTTTTTAATATGATCGAATATTATGTACCCAAAACATTATTCATAATTTAAAAAATATAAACAAGTAGCTTAACCAGCTTTTATTGGAGGTTAACAAAAATATGGCAAATAAAAATTTAAATTAACTGGATGGGTCCAAATTCTATTAATTGCTTACCATTAGCATTCGAGATTGATGTACTTGAACCTTTAGGTGATTCATTTGAGCCACCTGAAGTTGGGCCTCCAGTAGATCCTGAGGTTGGTGATCCACCCGGGCTTGGTGATCCACCCGTGTTTGGTGATCCACCCGTGCTTGGTGATCCTTCTGAGCCTGGTGATCCACCCGTGCTTGGAGATCCACCCGTGCTTGGTGATCCACTCGTGCTTGGTGATCCACCTGTGCTTGGTGATCCACCCGTAGTACTTTGTGGACCGGTGTTGGAGGCCTTGGCTAAAAGTGAGTAAGTAATAGTTACAATATTTCATAATCTACATTTTAATTAATTTAATAATCCTGCATTATAATTATTCATATGACTAATTAATTTAAATATATATAAAGTCGTAGTTGTAGATCTTTTTTCATGCATACATAAACAACTGACTGTAGTAATGCATGATTTTTTCATGCGTATAAAATTGCCTCGGAAAAATAATAATTTTACAGCAAGTTTCTAGTCTAGTTTAAATAAATAAACGAGACAAATAATGACACTATGATCATTATTTATTTATTAAGATTACCAACAAAGCACTCACTAAAATACATTAGACTCGACTTATTCATGAAACTTACCTGTAGCATTTGATTTACTCGACCCGGTTCCTTCATTGCTTGCTGCAAACAATTTTAAAGAAATGGTTATTTATTATTCCAGTTAAAATCGACAATATAATTAAATTCTGTTTTATCCATATAAAAGTTACCATTAGCTGTGGTGGATGCATCACTGGAACCTTCCCCTTTGTTTTCGGCTGTTAAAGAAACAAGTTTAAGTTAAGCTTTTTTTAATATGATCGAATATTATGTACCCAAAACATTATTCATAATTTAAAAAATATAAACAAGTAGCTTAACCAGCTTTTATTGGAGGTTAACAAAAATATGGCAAATAAAAATTTAAATTAACTGGATGGGTCCAAATTCTATTAATTGCTTACCATTAGCATTCGAGATTGATGTACTTGAACCTTTAGGTGATTCATTTGAGCCACCTGAAGTTGGGCCTCCAGTAGATCCTGAGGTTGGTGATCCACCCGGGCTTGGTGATCCACCCGTGCTTGGTGATCCACCCGTGCCTTGAGATCCACCCGTGCTTGGTGATCCACCCGTGCTTGGTGATCCTTCTGAGCCTGGTGATCCACCCGTGCTTGGAGATCCTTCTGAGCCTGGTGATCCTTCTGAGCCTGGTGATCCACCCGTGCCTGGTGATCCTTCTGAGCCTGGTGATCCACCCGTGCCTGGTGATCCTTCTGAGCCTGGTGATCCACCCGTGCTTGGAGATCCACCCGTGCCTGGTGATCCTTCTGAGCCTGGTGATCCACCCGTGCTTGGAGATCCACCCGTGCCTGGTGATCCACTCGTGCTTGGTGATCCGCCCGTGCTTGTTGATCCTTCTGAGCCTGGTGATCCACCCGTGCTTGGAGATCCACCTGTGCTTGGTGATCCACCCGTAGTACTTTGTGGACCGGTGTTGGAGGCCTTGGCTAAAAGTGAGTAAGTAATAGTTACAATATTTCATAATCTACATTTTAATTAATTTAATAATCCTGCATTTTAATTATTCATATGACTAATTAATTTAAATATATGTCGGAGTTGGATGTTAAACGAGCTTTTCTTTAATAATTTTACTGACATTTGTTCATTTTAAAACATAAATTAACTTAATTTGATTTGTTATCACCTTTTAATATTGTATAAGTTTTTTTAAGTAGTTATAATACTGGCCACATCGAGTAGAGGGAAACCTCTAGTGGGGTCAAGACACCATCTGAACGCTGTCAGTGGGAATGAGAAAAGAAACAAAAGTTATGTTGTTTTACGGGAATAAGATATATTGTGAAATTGTGTTGGATCGAGTTGGATCACTCTTAGATTGTTGGAAAGTGAAGTCAGATCGGTGCGCCGAACCCACTGCTCGAATAT
The DNA here is from genome assembly GCA_023373885.1 of Hestina assimilis. Classification (NCBI taxonomy): domain Eukaryota; kingdom Metazoa; phylum Arthropoda; class Insecta; order Lepidoptera; family Nymphalidae; genus Hestina; species Hestina assimilis. Next base: position 5,787,095 of record CM041747.1, on the reverse strand, counting down.
ATGATATGATACTATGATTTGTTAAAAGGAGTAAATCCACAATAAATATTGTACAGCTTGTTTTGTGCTTGCATTTTACCCCCACGACGCCCACAAGAGTTGTAACCACTGATGACGATGTCTATGAGAATCTCCATTCTCCGACATCAGAAGTGGGATCGGTGCTAGCACAAAACGCGGTTAAACCAATGGATAATAACGACGGTTGGCGTAGTTTACTTGAGACCCAGCAGAAACTTCCAATGTCGCCATTCGTTTTGTTCAACTGAAAATAATCGAAAGAGAGACAAATGGACTGAAATTCATTCGAAGACAGTTATGTCATGATCACATACCTGGTCGTGATCATCGCAGAAATATTGGTTATATCCAACATGTCGATTTACTAATTTCAAAATGGTAACAGAGAGGACATCTGAACGGTTGGTAAAATATGCTGCAGCACATAATGCAACAAACAAATCTGATAAGTCCATCCCGACATAAAGAAATGAAATGAGGTAAATTTTTAATTATTTAAAATGAGTCGAATGCCGTGAAAGGGTTACGATTTGTCTGAATCGCAGTCTACAAACTTGGTTAGTTTTACTTCGGTTTGCTTTTTAGTTTTTGCTAATGTGTCTATCATATTCGCTTAATGATGCGAAAATTTTTGTTGTACTTCATACGGATATTTAATATATTGCTACATATGTAAGACGGATACTGCGAGATTAATAGAGAAACTGTGATATTATAATTTAAGTGACAAAATAATATTATAGTGACAAAACGTCAATTCATTAATAGACGAATATTCGATTACGAACGAAGTAATGTTTATTGGTATCCTTAGTAACCATGTATTTCAAAAGGAAAATAAACAAATCGATAAAAATTTTGTCACGAAATAATTTTTAACTCATGAATTCACGACTGAATGAATAGTTTAACGATAATATTAATGAAATTAATAAACGAAAGTATTAATGCTACAAATGTTGCCGTGAGTAGAATATCTGGAGCATTTTTGAATGTTTTGGTGAAAGAGATAATATTTTACAGTGTGTATAGTAAATTTCATGAATCCTTTGTTTGCGTAGAAATATTGCCGCTGTGGCTGACGCACGGGTTGGCGCCTACCACTGTGAGATGGCGCACCTCGGCGGTGCTGGCGCATCTGTGCTGTGATGGCGCAGCTCTGCGGTGATGGCGCAACTGTGTGGGCTGAGGCACTGCAACGGGCTGTTATCGCCAGTCCGGCCATTGTGGACTTTGACATTAATTACCAAATTTTATAATATGATGACTTAGTATTATACAACCACAGTTGTTTTTAGTTGTGTTATGATGATGATCAAGAGGCAGTCTTAAGTGTTAGTAAGAGTAACACTGCTGGTCCGTCTGTGGCGTATAATAAATAAGCCTAGCGTTGATTTAGTTGTATAAAGAGAGAGAGACTAGTTATAATGCTTTGATCGTGTTAAGAGATCCCACCCAGCGCAGAAATAGTTCCGAAATTTCGGCCGCGAAGACGTAACCATGTCGGAAGAGGCCGACTGCTGATGATTTTTTGTTTGAAGAAACTGCCGAGCCCGGCTAGCAACCGCAAATATTTGTTTGCTGGAATGATATACAGGGGAGTAAATTTTGTTTAATTTGTACTAAGCCCATGAAGGGTTCAGCCACGTAGTTGACCTTTAGATAAAGGTGGTAGTGGTAATAAAGGTGTGTCTAAATGATGAGTTGGTCTTTAGATGGTGTGCTTAAATGATGAGTTGATCTTTAGAAGGTGTGTCGAAATGATGAGTTGATCTTTAGATGGTTGAAAAGGCGAGTTGGCCTGTAGATGGCTACATGACGAGTTGGTCTAGATGGTTGAAAAGGCGAGTTGGCTTGTAGATGGCTACGTGACGAGTTGGTCGCTTGAGCAAAAGCTATGTGATAACTGGTTTTAGATGAAGCTAACTGTTACTTGGTCAGGAGTGGCCGAACTATGTAAGCCAAACCATGTTTCTTATTTTTCAGATAGCAATGTGCGCTCTCGCCCCTCAACATCACACGTGGACTCATGAGATGTCAGGAATGCCGTGTCGGAGGAGATAGCGAAGATGGTCTCGTCCCCTAACATCACACGTGGACGTGTGAGACGTCAGGAAGGCCGTGTCGGAGTTGGATGTTAAACGAGCTTTTCTTTAATAATTTTACTGACATTTGTTCATTTTAAAACATAAATTAACTTAATTTGATTTGTTATCACCTAACATTTACATTTTAATTAATTTAATAATCCTGCATTATAATTATTCATATGACTAATTAATTTAAATATATATAAAGTCGTAGTTGTAGATCTTTTTTCATGCATACATAAACAACTGACTGTAGTAATGCATGATTTTTTCATGCGTATAAAATTGCGTCGGAAAAATAATAATTTTACAGCAAGTTTCTAGTCTAGTTTAAATAAATAAACGAGACAAATAATGACACTATGATCATTATTTATTTATTAAGATTACCAACAAAGCACTCACTAAAATACATTAGACTCGACTTATTCATGAAACTTACCTGTAGCATTTGATTTACTCGACCCGGTTCCTTCATTGCTTGCTGCAAACAATTTTAAAGAAATGGTTATTTATTATTCCAGTTAAAATCGACAATATAATTAAATTCTGTTTTATCCATATAAAAGTTACCATTAGCTGTGGTGGATGCATCACTGGAACCTTCCCCTTTGTTTTCGGCTGTTAAAGAAACAAGTTTAAGTTAAGCTTTTTTTAATATGATCGAATATTATGTACCCAAAACATTATTCATAATTTAAAAAATATAAACAAGTAGCTTAACCAGCTTTTATTGGAGGTTAACAAAAATATGGCAAATAAAAATTTAAATTAACTGGATGGGTCCAAATTCTATTAATTGCTTACCATTAGCATTCGAGATTGATGTACTTGAACCTTTAGGTGATTCATTTGAGCCACCTGAAGTTGGGCCTCCAGTAGATCCTGAGGTTGGTGATCCACCCGGGCTTGGTGATCCACCCGTGCTTGGTGATCCACCCGTGCCTTGAGATCCACCCGTGCTTGGTGATCCACCCGTGCTTGGTGATCCTTCTGAGCCTGGTGATCCACCCGTGCTTGGAGATCCTTCTGAGCCTGGTGATCCTTCTGAGCCTGGTGATCCACCCGTGCCTGGTGATCCTTCTGAGCCTGGTGATCCACCCGTGCCTGGTGATCCTTCTGAGCCTGGTGATCCACCCGTGCTTGGAGATCCACCCGTGCCTGGTGATCCTTCTGAGCCTGGTGATCCACCCGTGCTTGGAGATCCACCCGTGCCTGGTGATCCACTCGTGCTTGGTGATCCGCCCGTGCTTGTTGATCCTTCTGAGCCTGGTGATCCACCCGTGCTTGGAGATCCACCTGTGCTTGGTGATCCACCCGTAGTACTTTGTGGACCGGTGTTGGAGGCCTTGGCTAAAAGTGAGTAAGTAATAGTTACAATATTTCATAATCTACATTTTAATTAATTTAATAATCCTGCATTTTAATTATTCATATGACTAATTAATTTAAATATATGTCGGAGTTGGATGTTAAACGAGCTTTTCTTTAATAATTTTACTGACATTTGTTCATTTTAAAACATAAATTAACTTAATTTGATTTGTTATCACCTTTTAATATTGTATAAGTTTTTTTAAGTAGTTATAATACTGGCCACATCGAGTAGAGGGAAACCTCTAGTGGGGTCAAGACACCATCTGAACGCTGTCAGTGGGAATGAGAAAAGAAACAAAAGTTATGTTGTTTTACGGGAATAAGATATATTGTGAAATTGTGTTGGATCGAGTTGGATCACTCTTAGATTGTTGGAAAGTGAAGTCAGATCGGTGCGCCGAACCCACTGCTCGAATATATGATATGATACTATGATTTGTTAAAAGGAGTAAATCCACAATAAATATTGTACAGCTTGTTTTGTGCTTGCATTTTACCCACACGACGCCCACAAGAGTTGTAACCACTGATGACGATGTCTATGAGAATCTCCATTCTCCGACATCAGAAGTGGGATCGGTGCTAGCACAAAACGCGGTTAAACCAATGGATAATAACGACGGTTGGCGTAGTTTACTTGAGACCCAGCAGAAACTTCCAATGTCGCCATTCGTTTTGTTCAACTGAAAATAATCGAAAGAGAGACAAATGGACTGAAATTCATTCGAAGACAGTTATGTCATGATCACATACCTGGTCGTGATCATCGCAGAAATATTGGTTATATCCAACATGTCGATTTACTAATTTCAAAATGGTAACAGAGAGGACATCTGAACGGTTGGTAAAATATGCTGCAGCACATAATGCAACAAACAAATCTGATAAGTCCATCCCGACATAAAGAAATGAAATGAGGTAAATTTTTAATTATTTAAAATGAGTCGAATGCCGTGAAAGGGTTACGATTTGTCTGAATCGCAGTCTACAAACTTGGTTAGTTTTACTTCGGTTTGCTTTTTAGTTTTTGCTAATGTGTCTATCATATTCGCTTAATGATGCGAAAATTTTTGTTGTACTTCATACGGATATTTAATATATTGCTACATATGTAAGACGGATACTGCGAGATTAATAGAGAAACTGTGATATTATAATTTAAGTGACAAAATAATATTATAGTGACAAAACGTCAATTCATTAATAGACGAATATTCGATTACGAACGAAGTAATGTTTATTGGTATCCTTAGTAACCATGTATTTCAAAAGGAAAATAAACAAATCGATAAAAATTTTGTCACGAAATAATTTTTAACTCATGAATTCACGACTGAATGAATAGTTTAACGATAATATTAATGAAATTAATAAACGAAAGTATTAATGCTACAAATGTTGCCGTGAGTAGAATATCTGGAGCATTTTTGAATGTTTTGGTGAAAGAGATAATATTTTACAGTGTGTATAGTAAATTTCATGAATCCTTTGTTTGCGTAGAAATATTGCCGCTGTGGCTGACGCACGGGTTGGCGCCTACCACTGTGAGATGGCGCACCTCGGCGGTGCTGGCGCATCTGTGCTGTGATGGCGCAGCTCTGCGGTGATGGCGCAACTGTGTGGGCTGAGGCACTGCAACGGGCTGTTATCGCCAGTCCGGCCATTGTGGACTTTGACATTAATTACCAAATTTTATAATATGATGACTTAGTATTATACAACCACAGTTGTTTTTAGTTGTGTTATGATGATGATCAAGAGGCAGTCTTAAGTGTTAGTAAGAGTAACACTGCTGGTCCGTCTGTGGCGTATAATAAATAAGCCTAGCGTTGATTTAGTTGTATAAAGAGAGAGAGACTAGTTATAATGCTTTGATCGTGTTAAGAGATCCCACCCAGCGCAGAAATAGTTCCGAAATTTCGGCCGCGAAGACGTAACCATGTCGGAAGAGGCCGACTGCTGATGATTTTTTGTTTGAAGAAACTGCCGAGCCCGGCTAGCAACCGCAAATATTTGTTTGCTGGAATGATATACAGGGGAGTAAATTTTGTTTAATTTGTACTAAGCCCATGAAGGGTTCAGCCACGTAGTTGACCTTTAGATAAAGGTGGTAGTGGTAATAAAGGTGTGTCTAAATGATGAGTTGGTCTTTAGATGGTGTGCTTAAATGATGAGTTGATCTTTAGAAGGTGTGTCGAAATGATGAGTTGATCTTTAGATGGTTGAAAAGGCGAGTTGGCCTGTAGATGGCTACATGACGAGTTGGTCTAGATGGTTGAAAAGGCGAGTTGGCTTGTAGATGGCTACGTGACGAGTTGGTCGCTTGAGCAAAAGCTATGTGATAACTGGTTTTAGATGAAGCTAACTGTTACTTGGTCAGGAGTGGCCGAACTATGTAAGCCAAACCATGTTTCTTATTTTTCAGATAGCAATGTGCGCTCTCGTCCCTCAACATCACACGTGGACTCATGAGATGTCAGGAATGCCGTGTCGGAGGAGATAGCGAAGATGGTCTCGTCCCCTAACATCACACGTGGACGTGTGAGACGTCAGGAAGGCCGTGTCGGAGTTGGATGTTAAACGAGCTTTTCTTTAATAATTTTACTGACATTTGTTCATTTTAAAACATAAATTAACTTAATTTGATTTGTTATCACCTAACATTTACATTTTAATTAATTTAATAATCCTGCATTATAATTATTCATATGACTAATTAATTTAAATATATATAAAGTCGTAGTTGTAGATCTTTTTTCATGCATACATAAACAACTGACTGTAGTAATGCATGATTTTTTCATGCGTATAAAATTGCGTCGGAAAAATAATAATTTTACAGCAAGTTTCTAGTCTAGTTTAAATAAATAAACGAGACAAATAATGACACTATGATCATTATTTATTTATTAAGATTACCAACAAAGCACTCACTAAAATACATTAGACTCGACTTATTCATGAAACTTACCTGTAGCATTTGATTTACTCGACCCGGTTCCTTCATTGCTTGCTGCAAACAATTTTAAAGAAATGGTTATTTATTATTCCAGTTAAAATCGACAATATAATTAAATTCTGTTTTATCCATATAAAAGTTACCATTAGCTGTGGTGGATGCATCACTGGAACCTTCCCCTTTGTTTTCGGCTGTTAAAGAAACAAGTTTAAGTTAAGCTTTTTTTAATATGATCGAATATTATGTACCCAAAACATTATTCATAATTTAAAAAATATAAACAAGTAGCTTAACCAGCTTTTATTGGAGGTTAACAAAAATATGGCAAATAAAAATTTAAATTAACTGGATGGGTCCAAATTCTATTAATTGCTTACCATTAGCATTCGAGATTGATGTACTTGAACCTTTAGGTGATTCATTTGAGCCACCTGAAGTTGGGCCTCCAGTAGATCCTGAGGTTGGTGATCCACCCGGGCTTGGTGATCCACCCGTGCTTGGTGATCCACCCGTGCCTTGAGATCCACCCGTGCTTGGTGATCCACCCGTGCTTGGTGATCCTTCTGAGCCTGGTGATCCACCCGTGCTTGGAGATCCTTCTGAGCCTGGTGATCCTTCTGAGCCTGGTGATCCACCCGTGCCTGGTGATCCTTCTGAGCCTGGTGATCCACCCGTGCCTGGTGATCCTTCTGAGCCTGGTGATCCACCCGTGCTTGGAGATCCACCCGTGCCTGGTGATCCTTCTGAGCCTGGTGATCCACCCGTGCTTGGAGATCCACCCGTGCCTGGTGATCCACTCGTGCTTGGTGATCCGCCCGTGCTTGTTGATCCTTCTGAGCCTGGTGATCCACCCGTGCTTGGAGATCCACCTGTGCTTGGTGATCCACCCGTAGTACTTTGTGGACCGGTGTTGGAGGCCTTGGCTAAAAGTGAGTAAGTAATAGTTACAATATTTCATAATCTACATTTTAATTAATTTAATAATCCTGCATTTTAATTATTCATATGACTAATTAATTTAAATATATGTCGGAGTTGGATGTTAAACGAGCTTTTCTTTAATAATTTTACTGACATTTGTTCATTTTAAAACATAAATTAACTTAATTTGATTTGTTATCACCTTTTAATATTGTATAAGTTTTTTTAAGTAGTTATAATACTGGCCACATCGAGTAGAGGGAAACCTCTAGTGGGGTCAAGACACCATCTGAACGCTGTCAGTGGGAATGAGAAAAGAAACAAAAGTTATGTTGTTTTACGGGAATAAGATATATTGTGAAATTGTGTTGGATCGAGTTGGATCACTCTTAGATTGTTGGAAAGTGAAGTCAGATCGGTGCGCCGAACCCACTGCTCGAATATATGATATGATACTATGATTTGTTAAAAGGAGTAAATCCACAATAAATATTGTACAGCTTGTTTTGTGCTTGCATTTTACCCACACGACGCCCACAAGAGTTGTAACCACTGATGACGATGTCTATGAGAATCTCCATTCTCCGACATCAGAAGTGGGATCGGTGCTAGCACAAAACGCGGTTAAACCAATGGATAATAACGACGGTTGGCGTAGTTTACTTGAGACCCAGCAGAAACTTCCAATGTCGCCATTCGTTTTGTTCAACTGAAAATAATCGAAAGAGAGACAAATGGACTGAAATTCATTCGAAGACAGTTATGTCATGATCACATACCTGGTCGTGATCATCGCAGAAATATTGGTTATATCCAACATGTCGATTTACTAATTTCAAAATGGTAACAGAGAGGACATCTGAACGGTTGGTAAAATATGCTGCAGCACATAATGCAACAAACAAATCTGATAAGTCCATCCCGACATAAAGAAATGAAATGAGGTAAATTTTTAATTATTTAAAATGAGTCGAATGCCGTGAAAGGGTTACGATTTGTCTGAATCGCAGTCTACAAACTTGGTTAGTTTTACTTCGGTTTGCTTTTTAGTTTTTGCTAATGTGTCTATCATATTCGCTTAATGATGCGAAAATTTTTGTTGTACTTCATACGGATATTTAATATATTGCTACATATGTAAGACGGATACTGCGAGATTAATAGAGAAACTGTGATATTATAATTTAAGTGACAAAATAATATTATAGTGACAAAACGTCAATTCATTAATAGACGAATATTCGATTACGAACGAAGTAATGTTTATTGGTATCCTTAGTAACCATGTATTTCAAAAGGAAAATAAACAAATCGATAAAAATTTTGTCACGAAATAATTTTTAACTCATGAATTCACGACTGAATGAATAGTTTAACGATAATATTAATGAAATTAATAAACGAAAGTATTAATGCTACAAATGTTGCCGTGAGTAGAATATCTGGAGCATTTTTGAATGTTTTGGTGAAAGAGATAATATTTTACAGTGTGTATAGTAAATTTCATGAATCCTTTGTTTGCGTAGAAATATTGCCGCTGTGGCTGACGCACGGGTTGGCGCCTACCACTGTGAGATGGCGCACCTCGGCGGTGCTGGCGCATCTGTGCTGTGATGGCGCAGCTCTGCGGTGATGGCGCAACTGTGTGGGCTGAGGCACTGCAACGGGCTGTTATCGCCAGTCCGGCCATTGTGGACTTTGACATTAATTACCAAATTTTATAATATGATGACTTAGTATTATACAACCACAGTTGTTTTTAGTTGTGTTATGATGATGATCAAGAGGCAGTCTTAAGTGTTAGTAAGAGTAACACTGCTGGTCCGTCTGTGGCGTATAATAAATAAGCCTAGCGTTGATTTAGTTGTATAAAGAGAGAGAGACTAGTTATAATGCTTTGATCGTGTTAAGAGATCCCACCCAGCGCAGAAATAGTTCCGAAATTTCGGCCGCGAAGACGTAACCATGTCGGAAGAGGCCGACTGCTGATGATTTTTTGTTTGAAGAAACTGCCGAGCCCGGCTAGCAACCGCAAATATTTGTTTGCTGGAATGATATACAGGGGAGTAAATTTTGTTTAATTTGTACTAAGCCCATGAAGGGTTCAGCCACGTAGTTGACCTTTAGATAAAGGTGGTAGTGGTAATAAAGGTGTGTCTAAATGATGAGTTGGTCTTTAGATGGTGTGCTTAAATGATGAGTTGATCTTTAGAAGGTGTGTCGAAATGATGAGTTGATCTTTAGATGGTTGAAAAGGCGAGTTGGCCTGTAGATGGCTACATGACGAGTTGGTCTAGATGGTTGAAAAGGCGAGTTGGCTTGTAGATGGCTACGTGACGAGTTGGTCGCTTGAGCAAAAGCTATGTGATAACTGGTTTTAGATGAAGCTAACTGTTACTTGGTCAGGAGTGGCCGAACTATGTAAGCCAAACCATGTTTCTTATTTTTCAGATAGCAATGTGCGCTCTCGCCCCTCAACATCACACGTGGACTCATGAGATGTCAGGAATGCCGTGTCGGAGGAGATAGCGAAGATGGTCTCGTCCCCTAACATCACACGTGGACGTGTGAGACGTCAGGAAGGCCGTGTCGGAGTTGGATGTTAAACGAGCTTTTCTTTAATAATTTTACTGACATTTGTTCATTTTAAAACATAAATTAACTTAATTTGATTTGTTATCACCTAACATTTACATTTTAATTAATTTAATAATCCTGCATTATAATTATTCATATGACTAATTAATTTAAATATATATAAAGTCGTAGTTGTAGATCTTTTTTCATGCATACATAAACAACTGACTGTAGTAATGCATGATTTTTTCATGCGTATAAAATTGCGTCGGAAAAATAATAATTTTACAGCAAGTTTCTAGTCTAGTTTAAATAAATAAACGAGACAAATAATGACACTATGATCATTATTTATTTATTAAGATTACCAACAAAGCACTCACTAAAATACATTAGACTCGACTTATTCATGAAACTTACCTGTAGCATTTGATTTACTCGACCCGGTTCCTTCATTGCTTGCTGCAAACAATTTTAAAGAAATGGTTATTTATTATTCCAGTTAAAATCGACAATATAATTAAATTCTGTTTTATCCATATAAAAGTTACCATTAGCTGTGGTGGATGCATCACTGGAACCTTCCCCTTTGTTTTCGGCTGTTAAAGAAACAAGTTTAAGTTAAGCTTTTTTTAATATGATCGAATATTATGTACCCAAAACATTATTCATAATTTAAAAAATATAAACAAGTAGCTTAACCAGCTTTTATTGGAGGTTAACAAAAATATGGCAAATAAAAATTTAAATTAACTGGATGGGTCCAAATTCTATTAATTGCTTACCATTAGCATTCGAGATTGATGTACTTGAACCTTTAGGTGATTCATTTGAGCCACCTGAAGTTGGGCCTCCAGTAGATCCTGAGGTTGGTGATCCACCCGGGCTTGGTGATCCACCCGTGCTTGGTGATCCACCCGTGCCTTGAGATCCACCCGTGCTTGGTGATCCACCCGTGCTTGGTGATCCTTCTGAGCCTGGTGATCCACCCGTGCTTGGAGATCCTTCTGAGCCTGGTGATCCTTCTGAGCCTGGTGATCCACCCGTGCCTGGTGATCCTTCTGAGCCTGGTGATCCACCCGTGCCTGGTGATCCTTCTGAGCCTGGTGATCCACCCGTGCTTGGAGATCCACCCGTGCCTGGTGATCCTTCTGAGCCTGGTGATCCACCCGTGCTTGGAGATCCACCCGTGCCTGGTGATCCACTCGTGCTTGGTGATCCGCCCGTGCTTGTTGATCCTTCTGAGCCTGGTGATCCACCCGTGCTTGGAGATCCACCTGTGCTTGGTGATCCACCCGTAGTACTTTGTGGACCGGTGTTGGAGGCCTTGGCTAAAAGTGAGTAAGTAATAGTTACAATATTTCATAATCTACATTTTAATTAATTTAATAATCCTGCATTTTAATTATTCATATGACTAATTAATTTAAATATATGTCGGAGTTGGATGTTAAACGAGCTTTTCTTTAATAATTTTACTGACATTTGTTCATTTTAAAACATAAATTAACTTAATTTGATTTGTTATCACCTTTTAATATTGTATAAGTTTTTTTAAGTAGTTATAATACTGGCCACATCGAGTAGAGGGAAACCTCTAGTGGGGTCAAGACACCATCTGAACGCTGTCAGTGGGAATGAGAAAAGAAACAAAAGTTATGTTGTTTTACGGGAATAAGATATATTGTGAAATTGTGTTGGATCGAGTTGGATCACTCTTAGATTGTTGGAAAGTGAAGTCAGATCGGTGCGCCGAACCCACTGCTCGAATATATGATATGATACTATGATTTGTTAAAAGGAGTAAATCCACAATAAATATTGTACAGCTTGTTTTGTGCTTGCATTTTACCCACACGACGCCCACAAGAGTTGTAACCACTGATGACGATGTCTATGAGAATCTCCATTCTCCGACATCAGAAGTGGGATCGGTGCTAGCACAAAACGCGGTTAAACCAATGGATAATAACGACGGTTGGCGTAGTTTACTTGAGACCCAGCAGAAACTTCCAATGTCGCCATTCGTTTTGTTCAACTGAAAATAATCGAAAGAGAGACAAATGGACTGAAATTCATTCGAAGACAGTTATGTCATGATCACATACCTGGTCGTGATCATCGCAGAAATATTGGTTATATCCAACATGTCGATTTACTAATTTCAAAATGGTAACAGAGAGGACATCTGAACGGTTGGTAAAATATGCTGCAGCACATAATGCAACAAACAAATCTGATAAGTCCATCCCGACATAAAGAAATGAAATGAGGTAAATTTTTAATTATTTAAAATGAGTCGAATGCCGTGAAAGGGTTACGATTTGTCTGAATCGCAGTCTACAAACTTGGTTAGTTTTACTTCGGTTTGCTTTTTAGTTTTTGCTAATGTGTCTATCATATTCGCTTAATGATGCGAAAATTTTTGTTGTACTTCATACGGATATTTAATATATTGCTACATATGTAAGACGGATACTGCGAGATTAATAGAGAAACTGTGATATTATAATTTAAGTGACAAAATAATATTATAGTGACAAAACGTCAATTCATTAATAGACGAATATTCGATTACGAACGAAGTAATGTTTATTGGTATCCTTAGTAACCATGTATTTCAAAAGGAAAATAAACAAATCGATAAAAATTTTGTCACGAAATAATTTTTAACTCATGAATTCACGACTGAATGAATAGTTTAACGATAATATTAATGAAATTAATAAACGAAAGTATTAATGCTACAAATGTTGCCGTGAGTAGAATATCTGGAGCATTTTTGAATGTTTTGGTGAAAGAGATAATATTTTACAGTGTGTATAGTAAATTTCATGAATCCTTTGTTTGCGTAGAAATATTGCCGCTGTGGCTGACGCACGGGTTGGCGCCTACCACTGTGAGATGGCGCACCTCGGCGGTGCTGGCGCATCTGTGCTGTGATGGCGCAGCTCTGCGGTGATGGCGCAACTGTGTGGGCTGAGGCACTGCAACGGGCTGTTATCGCCAGTCCGGCCATTGTGGACTTTGACATTAATTACCAAATTTTATAATATGATGACTTAGTATTATACAACCACAGTTGTTTTTAGTTGTGTTATGATGATGATCAAGAGGCAGTCTTAAGTGTTAGTAAGAGTAACACTGCTGGTCCGTCTGTGGCGTATAATAAATAAGCCTAGCGTTGATTTAGTTGTATAAAGAGAGAGAGACTAGTTATAATGCTTTGATCGTGTTAAGAGATCCCACCCAGCGCAGAAATAGTTCCGAAATTTCGGCCGCGAAGACGTAACCATGTCGGAAGAGGCCGACTGCTGATGATTTTTTGTTTGAAGAAACTGCCGAGCCCGGCTAGCAACCGCAAATATTTGTTTGCTGGAATGATATACAGGGGAGTAAATTTTGTTTAATTTGTACTAAGCCCATGAAGGGTTCAGCCACGTAGTTGACCTTTAGATAAAGGTGGTAGTGGTAATAAAGGTGTGTCTAAATGATGAGTTGGTCTTTAGATGGTGTGCTTAAATGATGAGTTGATCTTTAGAAGGTGTGTCGAAATGATGAGTTGATCTTTAGATGGTTGAAAAGGCGAGTTGGCCTGTAGATGGCTACATGACGAGTTGGTCTAGATGGTTGAAAAGGCGAGTTGGCTTGTAGATGGCTACGTGACGAGTTGGTCGCTTGAGCAAAAGCTATGTGATAACTGGTTTTAGATGAAGCTAACTGTTACTTGGTCAGGAGTGGCCGAACTATGTAAGCCAAACCATGTTTCTTATTTTTCAGATAGCAATGTGCGCTCTCGCCCCTCAACATCACACGTGGACTCATGAGATGTCAGGAATGCCGTGTCGGAGGAGATAGCGAAGATGGTCTCGTCCCCTAACATCACACGTGGACGTGTGAGACGTCAGGAAGGCCGTGTCGGAGTTGGATGTTAAACGAGCTTTTCTTTAATAATTTTACTGACATTTGTTCATTTTAAAACATAAATTAACTTAATTTGATTTGTTATCACCTAACATTTACATTTTAATTAATTTAATAATCCTGCATTATAATTATTCATATGACTAATTAATTTAAATATATATAAAGTCGTAGTTGTAGATCTTTTTTCATGCATACATAAACAACTGACTGTAGTAATGCATGATTTTTTCATGCGTATAAAATTGCGTCGGAAAAATAATAATTTTACAGCAAGTTTCTAGTCTAGTTTAAATAAATAAACGAGACAAATAATGACACTATGATCATTATTTATTTATTAAGATTACCAACAAAGCACTCACTAAAATACATTAGACTCGACTTATTCATGAAACTTACCTGTAGCATTTGATTTACTCGACCCGGTTCCTTCATTGCTTGCTGCAAACAATTTTAAAGAAATGGTTATTTATTATTCCAGTTAAAATCGACAATATAATTAAATTCTGTTTTATCCATATAAAAGTTACCATTAGCTGTGGTGGATGCATCACTGGAACCTTCCCCTTTGTTTTCGGCTGTTAAAGAAACAAGTTTAAGTTAAGCTTTTTTTAATATGATCGAATATTATGTACCCAAAACATTATTCATAATTTAAAAAATATAAACAAGTAGCTTAACCAGCTTTTATTGGAGGTTAACAAAAATATGGCAAATAAAAATTTAAATTAACTGGATGGGTCCAAATTCTATTAATTGCTTACCATTAGCATTCGAGATTGATGTACTTGAACCTTTAGGTGATTCATTTGAGCCACCTGAAGTTGGGCCTCCAGTAGATCCTGAGGTTGGTGATCCACCCGGGCTTGGTGATCCACCCGTGCTTGGTGATCCACCCGTGCCTTGAGATCCACCCGTGCTTGGTGATCCACCCGTGCTTGGTGATCCTTCTGAGCCTGGTGATCCACCCGTGCTTGGAGATCCTTCTGAGCCTGGTGATCCTTCTGAGCCTGGTGATCCACCCGTGCCTGGTGATCCTTCTGAGCCTGGTGATCCACCCGTGCCTGGTGATCCTTCTGAGCCTGGTGATCCACCCGTGCTTGGAGATCCACCCGTGCCTGGTGATCCTTCTGAGCCTGGTGATCCACCCGTGCTTGGAGATCCACCCGTGCCTGGTGATCCACTCGTGCTTGGTGATCCGCCCGTGCTTGTTGATCCTTCTGAGCCTGGTGATCCACCCGTGCTTGGAGATCCACCTGTGCTTGGTGATCCACCCGTAGTACTTTGTGGACCGGTGTTGGAGGCCTTGGCTAAAAGTGAGTAAGTAATAGTTACAATATTTCATAATCTACATTTTAATTAATTTAATAATCCTGCATTTTAATTATTCATATGACTAATTAATTTAAATATATGTCGGAGTTGGATGTTAAACGAGCTTTTCTTTAATAATTTTACTGACATTTGTTCATTTTAAAACATAAATTAACTTAATTTGATTTGTTATCACCTTTTAATATTGTATAAGTTTTTTTAAGTAGTTATAATACTGGCCACATCGAGTAGAGGGAAACCTCTAGTGGGGTCAAGACACCATCTGAACGCTGTCAGTGGGAATGAGAAAAGAAACAAAAGTTATGTTGTTTTACGGGAATAAGATATATTGTGAAATTGTGTTGGATCGAGTTGGATCACTCTTAGATTGTTGGAAAGTGAAGTCAGATCGGTGCGCCGAACCCACTGCTCGAATATATGATATGATACTATGATTTGTTAAAAGGAGTAAATCCACAATAAATATTGTACAGCTTGTTTTGTGCTTGCATTTTACCCACACGACGCCCACAAGAGTTGTAACCACTGATGACGATGTCTATGAGAATCTCCATTCTCCGACATCAGAAGTGGGATCGGTGCTAGCACAAAACGCGGTTAAACCAATGGATAATAACGACGGTTGGCGTAGTTTACTTGAGACCCAGCAGAAACTTCCAATGTCGCCATTCGTTTTGTTCAACTGAAAATAATCGAAAGAGAGACAAATGGACTGAAATTCATTCGAAGACAGTTATGTCATGATCACATACCTGGTCGTGATCATCGCAGAAATATTGGTTATATCCAACATGTCGATTTACTAATTTCAAAATGGTAACAGAGAGGACATCTGAACGGTTGGTAAAATATGCTGCAGCACATAATGCAACAAACAAATCTGATAAGTCCATCCCGACATAAAGAAATGAAATGAGGTAAATTTTTAATTATTTAAAATGAGTCGAATGCCGTGAAAGGGTTACGATTTGTCTGAATCGCAGTCTACAAACTTGGTTAGTTTTACTTCGGTTTGCTTTTTAGTTTTTGCTAATGTGTCTATCATATTCGCTTAATGATGCGAAAATTTTTGTTGTACTTCATACGGATATTTAATATATTGCTACATATGTAAGACGGATACTGCGAGATTAATAGAGAAACTGTGATATTATAATTTAAGTGACAAAATAATATTATAGTGACAAAACGTCAATTCATTAATAGACGAATATTCGATTACGAACGAAGTAATGTTTATTGGTATCCTTAGTAACCATGTATTTCAAAAGGAAAATAAACAAATCGATAAAAATTTTGTCACGAAATAATTTTTAACTCATGAATTCACGACTGAATGAATAGTTTAACGATAATATTAATGAAATTAATAAACGAAAGTATTAATGCTACAAATGTTGCCGTGAGTAGAATATCTGGAGCATTTTTGAATGTTTTGGTGAAAGAGATAATATTTTACAGTGTGTATAGTAAATTTCATGAATCCTTTGTTTGCGTAGAAATATTGCCGCTGTGGCTGACGCACGGGTTGGCGCCTACCACTGTGAGATGGCGCACCTCGGCGGTGCTGGCGCATCTGTGCTGTGATGGCGCAGCTCTGCGGTGATGGCGCAACTGTGTGGGCTGAGGCACTGCAACGGGCTGTTATCGCCAGTCCGGCCATTGTGGACTTTGACATTAATTACCAAATTTTATAATATGATGACTTAGTATTATACAACCACAGTTGTTTTTAGTTGTGTTATGATGATGATCAAGAGGCAGTCTTAAGTGTTAGTAAGAGTAACACTGCTGGTCCGTCTGTGGCGTATAATAAATAAGCCTAGCGTTGATTTAGTTGTATAAAGAGAGAGAGACTAGTTATAATGCTTTGATCGTGTTAAGAGATCCCACCCAGCGCAGAAATAGTTCCGAAATTTCGGCCGCGAAGACGTAACCATGTCGGAAGAGGCCGACTGCTGATGATTTTTTGTTTGAAGAAACTGCCGAGCCCGGCTAGCAACCGCAAATATTTGTTTGCTGGAATGATATACAGGGGAGTAAATTTTGTTTAATTTGTACTAAGCCCATGAAGGGTTCAGCCACGTAGTTGACCTTTAGATAAAGGTGGTAGTGGTAATAAAGGTGTGTCTAAATGATGAGTTGGTCTTTAGATGGTGTGCTTAAATGATGAGTTGATCTTTAGAAGGTGTGTCGAAATGATGAGTTGATCTTTAGATGGTTGAAAAGGCGAGTTGGCCTGTAGATGGCTACATGACGAGTTGGTCTAGATGGTTGAAAAGGCGAGTTGGCTTGTAGATGGCTACGTGACGAGTTGGTCGCTTGAGCAAAAGCTATGTGATAACTGGTTTTAGATGAAGCTAACTGTTACTTGGTCAGGAGTGGCCGAACTATGTAAGCCAAACCATGTTTCTTATTTTTCAGATAGCAATGTGCGCTCTCGCCCCTCAACATCACACGTGGACTCATGAGATGTCAGGAATGCCGTGTCGGAGGAGATAGCGAAGATGGTCTCGTCCCCTAACATCACACGTGGACGTGTGAGACGTCAGGAAGGCCGTGTCGGAGTTGGATGTTAAACGAGCTTTTCTTTAATAATTTTACTGACATTTGTTCATTTTAAAACATAAATTAACTTAATTTGATTTGTTATCACCTAACATTTACATTTTAATTAATTTAATAATCCTGCATTATAATTATTCATATGACTAATTAATTTAAATATATATAAAGTCGTAGTTGTAGATCTTTTTTCATGCATACATAAACAACTGACTGTAGTAATGCATGATTTTTTCATGCGTATAAAATTGCGTCGGAAAAATAATAATTTTACAGCAAGTTTCTAGTCTAGTTTAAATAAATAAACGAGACAAATAATGACACTATGATCATTATTTATTTATTAAGATTACCAACAAAGCACTCACTAAAATACATTAGACTCGACTTATTCATGAAACTTACCTGTAGCATTTGATTTACTCGACCCGGTTCCTTCATTGCTTGCTGCAAACAATTTTAAAGAAATGGTTATTTATTATTCCAGTTAAAATCGACAATATAATTAAATTCTGTTTTAGCCATATAAAAGTTACCATTAGCTGTGGTGGATGCATCACTGGAACCTTCCCCTTTGTTTTCGGCTGTTAAAGAAACAAGTTTAAGTTAAGCTTTTTTTAATATGATCGAATATTATGTACCCAAAACATTATTCATAATTTAAAAAATATAAACAAGTAGCTTAACCAGCTTTTATTGGAGGTTAACAAAAATATGGCAAATAAAAATTTAAATTAACTGGATGGGTCCAAATTCTATTAATTGCTTACCATTAGCATTCGAGATTGATGTACTTGAACCTTTAGGTGATTCATTTGAGCCACCTGAAGTTGGGCCTCCAGTAGATCCTGAGGTTGGTGATCCACCCGGGCTTGGTGATCCACCCGTGCTTGGTGATCCACCCGTGCCTTGAGATCCACCCGTGCTTGGTGATCCACCCGTGCTTGGTGATCCTTCTGAGCCTGGTGATCCACCCGTGCTTGGAGATCCTTCTGAGCCTGGTGATCCTTCTGAGCCTGGTGATCCACCCGTGCCTGGTGATCCTTCTGAGCCTGGTGATCCACCCGTGCCTGGTGATCCTTCTGAGCCTGGTGATCCACCCGTGCTTGGAGATCCACCCGTGCCTGGTGATCCTTCTGAGCCTGGTGATCCACCCGTGCTTGGAGATCCACCCGTGCCTGGTGATCCACTCGTGCTTGGTGATCCGCCCGTGCTTGTTGATCCTTCTGAGCCTGGTGATCCACCCGTGCTTGGAGATCCACCCGTAGTACTTTGTGGACCGGTGTTGGAGGCCTTGGCTGAAAGTGAGTAAGTAATAGTTACAATATTTCATAATCTACATTTTAATTAATTTAATAATCCTGCATTATAATTATTCATATGACTAATTAATTTAAATATATATAAAGTCGTAGTTGTAGATCTTTTTTCATGCATACATAAACAACTGACTGTAGTAATGCATGATTTTTTCATGCGTATAAAATTGCGTCGGAAAAATAATAATTTTACAGCAAGTTTCTAGTCTAGTTTAAATAAATAAACGAGACAAATAATGACACTATGATCATTATTTATTTATTAAGATTACCAACAAAGCACTCACTAAAATACATTAGACTCGACTTATTCATGAAACTTACCTGTAGCATTTGATTTACTCGACCCGGTTCCTTCATTGCTTGCTGCAAACAATTTTAAAGAAATGGTTATTTATTATTCCAGTTAAAATCGACAATATAATTAAATTCTGTTTTAGCCATATAAAAGTTACCATTAGCTGTGGTGGATGCATCACTGGAACCTTCCCCTTTGTTTTCGGCTGTTAAAGAAACAAGTTTAAGTTAAGCTTTTTTTAATATGATCGAATATTATGTACCCAAAACATTATTCATAATTTAAAAAATATAAACAAGTAGCTTAACCAGCTTTTATTGGAGGTTAACAAAAATATGGCAAATAAAAATTTAAATTAACTGGATGGGTCCAAATTCTATTAATTGCTTACCATTAGCATTCGAGATTGATGTACTTGAACCTTTAGGTGATTCATTTGAGCCACCTGAAGTTGGGCCTCCAGTAGATCCTGAGGTTGGTGATCCACCCGGGCTTGGTGATCCACCCGTGCTTGGTGATCCACCCGTGCCTTGAGATCCACCCGTGCTTGGTGATCCACCCGTGCTTGGTGATCCTTCTGAGCCTGGTGATCCACCCGTGCTTGGAGATCCTTCTGAGCCTGGTGATCCTTCTGAGCCTGGTGATCCACCCGTGCCTGGTGATCCTTCTGAGCCTGGTGATCCACCCGTGCCTGGTGATCCTTCTGAGCCTGGTGATCCACCCGTGCTTGGAGATCCACCCGTGCCTGGTGATCCTTCTGAGCCTGGTGATCCACCCGTGCTTGGAGATCCACCCGTGCCTGGTGATCCACTCGTGCTTGGTGATCCGCCCGTGCTTGTTGATCCTTCTGAGCCTGGTGATCCACCCGTGCTTGGAGATCCACCTGTGCTTGGTGATCCACCCGTAGTACTTTGTGGACCGGTGTTGGAGGCCTTGGCTAAAAGTGAGTAAGTAATAGTTACAATATTTCATAATCTACATTTTAATTAATTTAATAATCCTGCATTTTAATTATTCATATGACTAATTAATTTAAATATATGTCGGAGTTGGATGTTAAACGAGCTTTTCTTTAATAATTTTACTGACATTTGTTCATTTTAAAACATAAATTAACTTAATTTGATTTGTTATCACCTTTTAATATTGTATAAGTTTTTTTAAGTAGTTATAATACTGGCCACATCGAGTAGAGGGAAACCTCTAGTGGGGTCAAGACACCATCTGAACGCTGTCAGTGGGAATGAGAAAAGAAACAAAAGTTATGTTGTTTTACGGGAATAAGATATATTGTGAAATTGTGTTGGATCGAGTTGGATCACTCTTAGATTGTTGGAAAGTGAAGTCAGATCGGTGCGCCGAACCCACTGCTCGAATATATGATATGATACTATGATTTGTTAAAAGGAGTAAATCCACAATAAATATTGTACAGCTTGTTTTGTGCTTGCATTTTACCCACACGACGCCCACAAGAGTTGTAACCACTGATGACGATGTCTATGAGAATCTCCATTCTCCGACATCAGAAGTGGGATCGGTGCTAGCACAAAACGCGGTTAAACCAATGGATAATAACGACGGTTGGCGTAGTTTACTTGAGACCCAGCAGAAACTTCCAATGTCGCCATTCGTTTTGTTCAACTGAAAATAATCGAAAGAGAGACAAATGGACTGAAATTCATTCGAAGACAGTTATGTCATGATCACATACCTGGTCGTGATCATCGCAGAAATATTGGTTATATCCAACATGTCGATTTACTAATTTCAAAATGGTAACAGAGAGGACATCTGAACGGTTGGTAAAATATGCTGCAGCACATAATGCAACAAACAAATCTGATAAGTCCATCCCGACATAAAGAAATGAAATGAGGTAAATTTTTAATTATTTAAAATGAGTCGAATGCCGTGAAAGGGTTACGATTTGTCTGAATCGCAGTCTACAAACTTGGTTAGTTTTACTTCGGTTTGCTTTTTAGTTTTTGCTAATGTGTCTATCATATTCGCTTAATGATGCGAAAATTTTTGTTGTACTTCATACGGATATTTAATATATTGCTACATATGTAAGACGGATACTGCGAGATTAATAGAGAAACTGTGATATTATAATTTAAGTGACAAAATAATATTATAGTGACAAAACGTCAATTCATTAATAGACGAATATTCGATTACGAACGAAGTAATGTTTATTGGTATCCTTAGTAACCATGTATTTCAAAAGGAAAATAAACAAATCGATAAAATTTTTGTCACGAAATAATTTTTAACTCATTAATTCACGACTGAATGAATAGTTTAACGATAATATTAATGAAATTAATAAACGAAAGTATTAATGCTACAAATGTTGCCGTGAGTAGAATATCTGGAGCATTTTTGAATGTTTTGGTGAAAGAGATAATATTTTACAGTGTGTATAGTAAATTTCATGAATCCTTTGTTTGCGTAGAAATATTGCCGCTGTGGCTGACGCACGGGTTGGCGCCTACCACTGTGAGATGGCGCACCTCGGCGGTGCTGGCGCATCTGTGCTGTGATGGCGCAGCTCTGCGGTGATGGCGCAACTGTGTGGGCTGAGGCACTGCAACGGGCTGTTATCGCCAGTCCGGCCATTGTGGACTTTGACATTAATTACCAAATTTTATAATATGATGACTTAGTATTATACAACCACAGTTGTTTTTAGTTGTGTTATGATGATGATCAAGAGGCAGTCTTAAGTGTTAGTAAGAGTAACACTGCTGGTCCGTCTGTGGCGTATAATAAATAAGCCTAGCGTTGATTTAGTTGTATAAAGAGAGAGAGACTAGTTATAATGCTTTGATCGTGTTAAGAGATCCCACCCAGCGCAGAAATAGTTCCGAAATTTCGGCCGCAAAGACGTAACCATGTCGGAAGAGGCCGACTGCTGATGATTTTTTGTTTGAAGAAACTGCCGAGCCCGGCTAGCAACCGCAAATATTTGTTTGCTGGAATGATATACAGGGGAGTAAATTTTGTTTAATTTGTACTAAGCCCATGAAGGGTTCAGCCACGTAGTTGACCTTTAGATAAAGGTGGTAGTGGTAATAAAGGTGTGTCTAAATGATGAGTTGGTCTTTAGATGGTGTGCTTAAATGATGAGTTGATCTTTAGAAGGTGTGTCGAAATGATGAGTTGATCTTTAGATGGTTGAAAAGGCGAGTTGGCCTGTAGATGGCTACATGACGAGTTGGTCTAGATGGTTGAAAAGGCGAGTTGGCTTGTAGATGGCTACGTGACGAGTTGGTCGCTTGAGCAAAAGCTATGTGATAACTGGTTTTAGATGAAGCTAACTGTTACTTGGTCAGGAGTGGCCGAACTATGTAAGCCAAACCATGTTTCTTATTTTTCAGATAGCAATGTGCGCTCTCGCCCCTCAACATCACACGTGGACTCATGAGATGTCAGGAATGCCGTGTCGGAGGAGATAGCGAAGATGGTCTCGTCCCCTAACATCACACGTGGACGTGTGAGACGTCAGGAAGGCCGTGTCGGAGTTGGATGTTAAACGAGCTTTTCTTTAATAATTTTACTGACATTTGTTCATTTTAAAACATAAATTAACTTAATTTGATTTGTTATCACCTAACATTTACATTTTAATTAATTTAATAATCCTGCATTATAATTATTCATATGACTAATTAATTTAAATATATATAAAGTCGTAGTTGTAGATCTTTTTTCATGCATACATAAACAACTGACTGTAGTAATGCATGATTTTTTCATGCGTATAAAATTGCGTCGGAAAAATAATAATTTTACAGCAAGTTTCTAGTCTAGTTTAAATAAATAAACGAGACAAATAATGACACTATGATCATTATTTATTTATTAAGATTACCAACAAAGCACTCACTAAAATACATTAGACTCGACTTATTCATGAAACTTACCTGTAGCATTTGATTTACTCGACCCGGTTCCTTCATTGCTTGCTGCAAACAATTTTAAAGAAATGGTTATTTATTATTCCAGTTAAAATCGACAATATAATTAAATTCTGTTTTAGCCATATAAAAGTTACCATTAGCTGTGGTGGATGCATCACTGGAACCTTCCCCTTTGTTTTCGGCTGTTAAAGAAACAAGTTTAAGTTAAGCTTTTTTTAATATGATCGAATATTATGTACCCAAAACATTATTCATAATTTAAAAAATATAAACAAGTAGCTTAACCAGCTTTTATTGGAGGTTAACAAAAATATGGCAAATAAAAATTTAAATTAACTGGATGGGTCCAAATTCTATTAATTGCTTACCATTAGCATTCGAGATTGATGTACTTGAACCTTTAGGTGATTCATTTGAGCCACCTGAAGTTGGGCCTCCAGTAGATCCTGAGGTTGGTGATCCACCCGGGCTTGGTGATCCACCCGTGCTTGGTGATCCACCCGTGCCTTGAGATCCACCCGTGCTTGGTGATCCACCCGTGCTTGGTGATCCTTCTGAGCCTGGTGATCCACCCGTGCTTGGAGATCCTTCTGAGCCTGGTGATCCTTCTGAGCCTGGTGATCCACCCGTGCCTGGTGATCCTTCTGAGCCTGGTGATCCACCCGTGCCTGGTGATCCTTCTGAGCCTGGTGATCCACCCGTGCTTGGAGATCCACCCGTGCCTGGTGATCCTTCTGAGCCTGGTGATCCACCCGTGCTTGGAGATCCACCCGTGCCTGGTGATCCACTCGTGCTTGGTGATCCGCCCGTGCTTGTTGATCCTTCTGAGCCTGGTGATCCACCCGTGCTTGGAGATCCACCTGTGCTTGGTGATCCACCCGTAGTACTTTGTGGACCGGTGTTGGAGGCCTTGGCTAAAAGTGAGTAAGTAATAGTTACAATATTTCATAATCTACATTTTAATTAATTTAATAATCCTGCATTTTAATTATTCATATGACTAATTAATTTAAATATATGTCGGAGTTGGATGTTAAACGAGCTTTTCTTTAATAATTTTACTGACATTTGTTCATTTTAAAACATAAATTAACTTAATTTGATTTGTTATCACCTTTTAATATTGTATAAGTTTTTTTAAGTAGTTATAATACTGGCCACATCGAGTAGAGGGAAACCTCTAGTGGGGTCAAGACACCATCTGAACGCTGTCAGTGGGAATGAGAAAAGAAACAAAAGTTATGTTGTTTTACGGGAATAAGATATATTGTGAAATTGTGTTGGATCGAGTTGGATCACTCTTAGATTGTTGAAAAGTGAAGTCAGATCGGTGCGCCGAACCCACTGCTCGAATATATGATATGATACTATGATTTGTTAAAAGGAGTAAATCCACAATAAATATTGTACAGCTTGTTTTGTGCTTGCATTTTACCCCCACGACGCCCACAAGAGTTGTAACCACTGATGACGATGTCTATGAGAATCTCCATTCTCCGACATCAGAAGTGGGATCGGTGCTAGCACAAAACGCGGTTAAACCAATGGATAATAACGACGGTTGGCGTAGTTTACTTGAGACCCAGCAGAAACTTCCAATGTCGCCATTCGTTTTGTTCAACTGAAAATAATCGAAAGAGAGACAAATGGACTGAAATTCATTCGAAGACAGTTATGTCATGATCACATACCTGGTCGTGATCATCGCAGAAATATTGGTTATATCCAACATGTCGATTTACTAATTTCAAAATGGTAACAGAGAGGACATCTGAACGGTTGGTAAAATATGCTGCAGCACATAATGCAACAAACAAATCTGATAAGTCCATCCCGACATAAAGAAATGAAATGAGGTAAATTTTTAATTATTTAAAATGAGTCGAATGCCGTGAAAGGGTTACGATTTGTCTGAATCGCAGTCTACAAACTTGGTTAGTTTTACTTCGGTTTGCTTTTTAGTTTTTGCTAATGTGTCTATCATATTCGCTTAATGATGCGAAAATTTTTGTTGTACTTCATACGGATATTTAATATATTGCTACATATGTAAGACGGATACTGCGAGATTAATAGAGAAACTGTGATATTATAATTTAAGTGACAAAATAATATTATAGTGACAAAACGTCAATTCATTAATAGACGAATATTCGATTACGAACGAAGTAATGTTTATTGGTATCCTTAGTAACCATGTATTTCAAAAGGAAAATAAACAAATCGATAAAAATTTTGTCACGAAATAATTTTTAACTCATGAATTCACGACTGAATGAATAGTTTAACGATAATATTAATGAAATTAATAAACGAAAGTATTAATGCTACAAATGTTGCCGTGAGTAGAATATCTGGAGCATTTTTGAATGTTTTGGTGAAAGAGATAATATTTTACAGTGTGTATAGTAAATTTCATGAATCCTTTGTTTGCGTAGAAATATTGCCGCTGTGGCTGACGCACGGGTTGGCGCCTACCACTGTGAGATGGCGCACCTCGGCGGTGCTGGCGCATCTGTGCTGTGATGGCGCAGCTCTGCGGTGATGGCGCAACTGTGTGGGCTGAGGCACTGCAACGGGCTGTTATCGCCAGTCCGGCCATTGTGGACTTTGACATTAATTACCAAATTTTATAATATGATGACTTAGTATTATACAACCACAGTTGTTTTTAGTTGTGTTATGATGATGATCAAGAGGCAGTCTTAAGTGTTAGTAAGAGTAACACTGCTGGTCCGTCTGTGGCGTATAATAAATAAGCCTAGCGTTGATTTAGTTGTATAAAGAGAGAGAGACTAGTTATAATGCTTTGATCGTGTTAAGAGATCCCACCCAGCGCAGAAATAGTTCCGAAATTTCGGCCGCGAAGACGTAACCATGTCGGAAGAGGCCGACTGCTGATGATTTTTTGTTTGAAGAAACTGCCGAGCCCGGCTAGCAACCGCAAATATTTGTTTGCTGGAATGATATACAGGGGAGTAAATTTTGTTTAATTTGTACTAAGCCCATGAAGGGTTCAGCCACGTAGTTGACCTTTAGATAAAGGTGGTAGTGGTAATAAAGGTGTGTCTAAATGATGAGTTGGTCTTTAGATGGTGTGCTTAAATGATGAGTTGATCTTTAGAAGGTGTGTCGAAATGATGAGTTGATCTTTAGATGGTTGAAAAGGCGAGTTGGCCTGTAGATGGCTACATGACGAGTTGGTCTAGATGGTTGAAAAGGCGAGTTGGCTTGTAGATGGCTACGTGACGAGTTGGTCGCTTGAGCAAAAGCTATGTGATAACTGGTTTTAGATGAAGCTAACTGTTACTTGGTCAGGAGTGGCCGAACTATGTAAGCCAAACCATGTTTCTTATTTTTCAGATAGCAATGTGCGCTCTCGCCCCTCAACATCACACGTGGACTCATGAGATGTCAGGAATGCCGTGTCGGAGGAGATAGCGAAGATGGTCTCGTCCCCTAACATCACACGTGGACGTGTGAGACGTCAGGAAGGCCGTGTCGGAGTTGGATGTTAAACGAGCTTTTCTTTAATAATTTTACTGACATTTGTTCATTTTAAAACATAAATTAACTTAATTTGATTTGTTATCACCTAACATTTACATTTTAATTAATTTAATAATCCTGCATTATAATTATTCATATGACTAATTAATTTAAATATATATAAAGTCGTAGTTGTAGATCTTTTTTCATGCATACATAAACAACTGACTGTAGTAATGCATGATTTTTTCATGCGTATAAAATTGCGTCGGAAAAATAATAATTTTACAGCAAGTTTCTAGTCTAGTTTAAATAAATAAACGAGACAAATAATGACACTATGATCATTATTTATTTATTAAGATTACCAACAAAGCACTCACTAAAATACATTAGACTCGACTTATTCATGAAACTTACCTGTAGCATTTGATTTACTCGACCCGGTTCCTTCATTGCTTGCTGCAAACAATTTTAAAGAAATGGTTATTTATTATTCCAGTTAAAATCGACAATATAATTAAATTCTGTTTTAGCCATATAAAAGTTACCATTAGCTGTGGTGGATGCATCACTGGAACCTTCCCCTTTGTTTTCGGCTGTTAAAGAAACAAGTTTAAGTTAAGCTTTTTTTAATATGATCGAATATTATGTACCCAAAACATTATTCATAATTTAAAAAATATAAACAAGTAGCTTAACCAGCTTTTATTGGAGGTTAACAAAAATATGGCAAATAAAAATTTAAATTAACTGGATGGGTCCAAATTCTATTAATTGCTTACCATTAGCATTCGAGATTGATGTACTTGAACCTTTAGGTGATTCATTTGAGCCACCTGAAGTTGGGCCTCCAGTAGATCCTGAGGTTGGTGATCCACCCGGGCTTGGTGATCCACCCGTGCTTGGTGATCCACCCGTGCCTTGAGATCCACCCGTGCTTGGTGATCCACCCGTGCTTGGTGATCCTTCTGAGCCTGGTGATCCACCCGTGCTTGGAGATCCTTCTGAGCCTGGTGATCCTTCTGAGCCTGGTGATCCACCCGTGCCTGGTGATCCTTCTGAGCCTGGTGATCCACCCGTGCCTGGTGATCCTTCTGAGCCTGGTGATCCACCCGTGCTTGGAGATCCACCCGTGCCTGGTGATCCTTCTGAGCCTGGTGATCCACCCGTGCTTGGAGATCCACCCGTGCCTGGTGATCCACTCGTGCTTGGTGATCCGCCCGTGCTTGTTGATCCTTCTGAGCCTGGTGATCCACCCGTGCTTGGAGATCCACCTGTGCTTGGTGATCCACCCGTAGTACTTTGTGGACCGGTGTTGGAGGCCTTGGCTAAAAGTGAGTAAGTAATAGTTACAATATTTCATAATCTACATTTTAATTAATTTAATAATCCTGCATTTTAATTATTCATATGACTAATTAATTTAAATATATGTCGGAGTTGGATGTTAAACGAGCTTTTCTTTAATAATTTTACTGACATTTGTTCATTTTAAAACATAAATTAACTTAATTTGATTTGTTATCACCTTTTAATATTGTATAAGTTTTTTTAAGTAGTTATAATACTGGCCACATCGAGTAGAGGGAAACCTCTAGTGGGGTCAAGACACCATCTGAACGCTGTCAGTGGGAATGAGAAAAGAAACAAAAGTTATGTTGTTTTACGGGAATAAGATATATTGTGAAATTGTGTTGGATCGAGTTGGATCACTCTTAGATTGTTGGAAAGTGAAGTCAGATCGGTGCGCCGAACCCACTGCTCGAATATATGATATGATACTATGATTTGTTAAAAGGAGTAAATCCACAATAAATATTGTACAGCTTGTTTTGTGCTTGCATTTTACCCACCCGACGCCCACAAGAGTTGTAACCACTGATGACGATGTCTATGAGAATCTCCATTCTCCGACATCAGAAGTGGGATCGGTGCTAGCACAAAACGCGGTTAAACCAATGGATAATAACGACGGTTGGCGTAGTTTACTTGAGACCCAGCAGAAACTTCCAATGTCGCCATTCGTTTTGTTCAACTGAAAATAATCGAAAGAGAGACAAATGGACTGAAATTCATTCGAAGACAGTTATGTCATGATCACATACCTGGTCGTGATCATCGCAGAAATATTGGTTATATCCAACATGTCGATTTACTAATTTCAAAATGGTAACAGAGAGGACATCTGAACGGTTGGTAAAATATGCTGCAGCACATAATGCAACAAACAAATCTGATAAGTCCATCCCGACATAAAGAAATGAAATGAGGTAAATTTTTAATTATTTAAAATGAGTCGAATGCCGTGAAAGGGTTACGATTTGTCTGAATCGCAGTCTACAAACTTGGTTAGTTTTACTTCGGTTTGCTTTTTAGTTTTTGCTAATGTGTCTATCATATTCGCTTAATGATGCGAAAATTTTTGTTGTACTTCATACGGATATTTAATATATTGCTACATATGTAAGACGGATACTGCGAGATTAATAGAGAAACTGTGATATTATAATTTAAGTGACAAAATAATATTATAGTGACAAAACGTCAATTCATTAATAGACGAATATTCGATTACGAACGAAGTAATGTTTATTGGTATCCTTAGTAACCATGTATTTCAAAAGGAAAATAAACAAATCGATAAAAATTTTGTCACGAAATAATTTTTAACTCATGAATTCACGACTGAATGAATAGTTTAACGATAATATTAATGAAATTAATAAACGAAAGTATTAATGCTACAAATGTTGCCGTGAGTAGAATATCTGGAGCATTTTTGAATGTTTTGGTGAAAGAGATAATATTTTACAGTGTGTATAGTAAATTTCATGAATCCTTTGTTTGCGTAGAAATATTGCCGCTGTGGCTGACGCACGGGTTGGCGCCTACCACTGTGAGATGGCGCACCTCGGCGGTGCTGGCGCATCTGTGCTGTGATGGCGCAGCTCTGCGGTGATGGCGCAACTGTGTGGGCTGAGGCACTGCAACGGGCTGTTATCGCCAGTCCGGCCATTGTGGACTTTGACATTAATTACCAAATTTTATAATATGATGACTTAGTATTATACAACCACAGTTGTTTTTAGTTGTGTTATGATGATGATCAAGAGGCAGTCTTAAGTGTTAGTAAGAGTAACACTGCTGGTCCGTCTGTGGCGTATAATAAATAAGCCTAGCGTTGATTTAGTTGTATAAAGAGAGAGAGACTAGTTATAATGCTTTGATCGTGTTAAGAGATCCCACCCAGCGCAGAAATAGTTCCGAAATTTCGGCCGCGAAGACGTAACCATGTCGGAAGAGGCCGACTGCTGATGATTTTTTGTTTGAAGAAACTGCCGAGCCCGGCTAGCAACCGCAAATATTTGTTTGCTGGAATGATATACAGGGGAGTAAATTTTGTTTAATTTGTACTAAGCCCATGAAGGGTTCAGCCACGTAGTTGACCTTTAGATAAAGGTGGTAGTGGTAATAAAGGTGTGTCTAAATGATGAGTTGGTCTTTAGATGGTGTGCTTAAATGATGAGTTGATCTTTAGAAGGTGTGTCGAAATGATGAGTTGATCTTTAGATGGTTGAAAAGGCGAGTTGGCCTGTAGATGGCTACATGACGAGTTGGTCTAGATGGTTGAAAAGGCGAGTTGGCTTGTAGATGGCTACGTGACGAGTTGGTCGCTTGAGCAAAAGCTATGTGATAACTGGTTTTAGATGAAGCTAACTGTTACTTGGTCAGGAGTGGCCGAACTATGTAAGCCAAACCATGTTTCTTATTTTTCAGATAGCAATGTGCGCTCTCGTCCCTCAACATCACACGTGGACTCATGAGATGTCAGGAATGCCGTGTCGGAGGAGATAGCGAAGATGGTCTCGTCCCCTAACATCACACGTGGACGTGTGAGACGTCAGGAAGGCCGTGTCGGAGTTGGATGTTAAACGAGCTTTTCTTTAATAATTTTACTGACATTTGTTCATTTTAAAACATAAATTAACTTAATTTGATTTGTTATCACCTAACATTTACATTTTAATTAATTTAATAATCCTGCATTATAATTATTCATATGACTAATTAATTTAAATATATATAAAGTCGTAGTTGTAGATCTTTTTTCATGCATACATAAACAACTGACTGTAGTAATGCATGATTTTTTCATGCGTATAAAATTGCGTCGGAAAAATAATAATTTTACAGCAAGTTTCTAGTCTAGTTTAAATAAATAAACGAGACAAATAATGACACTATGATCATTATTTATTTATTAAGATTACCAACAAAGCACTCACTAAAATACATTAGACTCGACTTATTCATGAAACTTACCTGTAGCATTTGATTTACTCGACCCGGTTCCTTCATTGCTTGCTGCAAACAATTTTAAAGAAATGGTTATTTATTATTCCAGTTAAAATCGACAATATAATTAAATTCTGTTTTATCCATATAAAAGTTACCATTAGCTGTGGTGGATGCATCACTGGAACCTTCCCCTTTGTTTTCGGCTGTTAAAGAAACAAGTTTAAGTTAAGCTTTTTTTAATATGATCGAATATTATGTACCCAAAACATTATTCATAATTTAAAAAATATAAACAAGTAGCTTAACCAGCTTTTATTGGAGGTTAACAAAAATATGGCAAATAAAAATTTAAATTAACTGGATGGGTCCAAATTCTATTAATTGCTTACCATTAGCATTCGAGATTGATGTACTTGAACCTTTAGGTGATTCATTTGAGCCACCTGAAGTTGGGCCTCCAGTAGATCCTGAGGTTGGTGATCCACCCGGGCTTGGTGATCCACCCGTGCTTGGTGATCCACCCGTGCCTTGAGATCCACCCGTGCTTGGTGATCCACCCGTGCTTGGTGATCCTTCTGAGCCTGGTGATCCACCCGTGCTTGGAGATCCTTCTGAGCCTGGTGATCCTTCTGAGCCTGGTGATCCACCCGTGCCTGGTGATCCTTCTGAGCCTGGTGATCCACCCGTGCCTGGTGATCCTTCTGAGCCTGGTGATCCACCCGTGCTTGGAGATCCACCCGTGCCTGGTGATCCTTCTGAGCCTGGTGATCCACCCGTGCTTGGAGATCCACCCGTGCCTGGTGATCCACTCGTGCTTGGTGATCCGCCCGTGCTTGTTGATCCTTCTGAGCCTGGTGATCCACCCGTGCTTGGAGATCCACCTGTGCTTGGTGATCCACCCGTAGTACTTTGTGGACCGGTGTTGGAGGCCTTGGCTAAAAGTGAGTAAGTAATAGTTACAATATTTCATAATCTACATTTTAATTAATTTAATAATCCTGCATTTTAATTATTCATATGACTAATTAATTTAAATATATGTCGGAGTTGGATGTTAAACGAGCTTTTCTTTAATAATTTTACTGACATTTGTTCATTTTAAAACATAAATTAACTTAATTTGATTTGTTATCACCTTTTAATATTGTATAAGTTTTTTTAAGTAGTTATAATACTGGCCACATCGAGTAGAGGGAAACCTCTAGTGGGGTCAAGACACCATCTGAACGCTGTCAGTGGGAATGAGAAAAGAAACAAAAGTTATGTTGTTTTACGGGAATAAGATATATTGTGAAATTGTGTTGGATCGAGTTGGATCACTCTTAGATTGTTGGAAAGTGAAGTCAGATCGGTGCGCCGAACCCACTGCTCGAATATATGATATGATACTATGATTTGTTAAAAGGAGTAAATCCACAATAAATATTGTACAGCTTGTTTTGTGCTTGCATTTTACCCCCACGACGCCCACAAGAGTTGTAACCACTGATGACGATGTCTATGAGAATCTCCATTCTCCGACATCAGAAGTGGGATCGGTGCTAGCACAAAACGCGGTTAAACCAATGGATAATAACGACGGTTGGCGTAGTTTACTTGAGACCCAGCAGAAACTTCCAATGTCGCCATTCGTTTTGTTCAACTGAAAATAATCGAAAGAGAGACAAATGGACTGAAATTCATTCGAAGACAGTTATGTCATGATCACATACCTGGTCGTGATCATCGCAGAAATATTGGTTATATCCAACATGTCGATTTACTAATTTCAAAATGGTAACAGAGAGGACATCTGAACGGTTGGTAAAATATGCTGCAGCACATAATGCAACAAACAAATCTGATAAGTCCATCCCGACATAAAGAAATGAAATGAGGTAAATTTTTAATTATTTAAAATGAGTCGAATGCCGTGAAAGGGTTACGATTTGTCTGAATCGCAGTCTACAAACTTGGTTAGTTTTACTTCGGTTTGCTTTTTAGTTTTTGCTAATGTGTCTATCATATTCGCTTAATGATGCGAAAATTTTTGTTGTACTTCATACGGATATTTAATATATTGCTACATATGTAAGACGGATACTGCGAGATTAATAGAGAAACTGTGATATTATAATTTAAGTGACAAAATAATATTATAGTGACAAAACGTCAATTCATTAATAGACGAATATTCGATTACGAACGAAGTAATGTTTATTGGTATCCTTAGTAACCATGTATTTCAAAAGGAAAATAAACAAATCGATAAAAATTTTGTCACGAAATAATTTTTAACTCATGAATTCACGACTGAATGAATAGTTTAACGATAATATTAATGAAATTAATAAACGAAAGTATTAATGCTACAAATGTTGCCGTGAGTAGAATATCTGGAGCATTTTTGAATGTTTTGGTGAAAGAGATAATATTTTACAGTGTGTATAGTAAATTTCATGAATCCTTTGTTTGCGTAGAAATATTGCCGCTGTGGCTGACGCACGGGTTGGCGCCTACCACTGTGAGATGGCGCACCTCGGCGGTGCTGGCGCATCTGTGCTGTGATGGCGCAGCTCTGCGGTGATGGCGCAACTGTGTGGGCTGAGGCACTGCAACGGGCTGTTATCGCCAGTCCGGCCATTGTGGACTTTGACATTAATTACCAAATTTTATAATATGATGACTTAGTATTATACAACCACAGTTGTTTTTAGTTGTGTTATGATGATGATCAAGAGGCAGTCTTAAGTGTTAGTAAGAGTAACACTGCTGGTCCGTCTGTGGCGTATAATAAATAAGCCTAGCGTTGATTTAGTTGTATAAAGAGAGAGAGACTAGTTATAATGCTTTGATCGTGTTAAGAGATCCCACCCAGCGCAGAAATAGTTCCGAAATTTCGGCCGCGAAGACGTAACCATGTCGGAAGAGGCCGACTGCTGATGATTTTTTGTTTGAAGAAACTGCCGAGCCCGGCTAGCAACCGCAAATATTTGTTTGCTGGAATGATATACAGGGGAGTAAATTTTGTTTAATTTGTACTAAGCCCATGAAGGGTTCAGCCACGTAGTTGACCTTTAGATAAAGGTGGTAGTGGTAATAAAGGTGTGTCTAAATGATGAGTTGGTCTTTAGATGGTGTGCTTAAATGATGAGTTGATCTTTAGAAGGTGTGTCGAAATGATGAGTTGATCTTTAGATGGTTGAAAAGGCGAGTTGGCCTGTAGATGGCTACATGACGAGTTGGTCTAGATGGTTGAAAAGGCGAGTTGGCTTGTAGATGGCTACGTGACGAGTTGGTCGCTTGAGCAAAAGCTATGTGATAACTGGTTTTAGATGAAGCTAACTGTTACTTGGTCAGGAGTGGCCGAACTATGTAAGCCAAACCATGTTTCTTATTTTTCAGATAGCAATGTGCGCTCTCGTCCCTCAACATCACACGTGGACTCATGAGATGTCAGGAATGCCGTGTCGGAGGAGATAGCGAAGATGGTCTCGTCCCCTAACATCACACGTGGACGTGTGAGACGTCAGGAAGGCCGTGTCGGAGTTGGATGTTAAACGAGCTTTTCTTTAATAATTTTACTGACATTTGTTCATTTTAAAACATAAATTAACTTAATTTGATTTGTTATCACCTAACATTTACATTTTAATTAATTTAATAATCCTGCATTATAATTATTCATATGACTAATTAATTTAAATATATATAAAGTCGTAGTTGTAGATCTTTTTTCATGCATACATAAACAACTGACTGTAGTAATGCATGATTTTTTCATGCGTATAAAATTGCGTCGGAAAAATAATAATTTTACAGCAAGTTTCTAGTCTAGTTTAAATAAATAAACGAGACAAATAATGACACTATGATCATTATTTATTTATTAAGATTACCAACAAAGCACTCACTAAAATACATTAGACTCGACTTATTCATGAAACTTACCTGTAGCATTTGATTTACTCGACCCGGTTCCTTCATTGCTTGCTGCAAACAATTTTAAAGAAATGGTTATTTATTATTCCAGTTAAAATCGACAATATAATTAAATTCTGTTTTAGCCATATAAAAGTTACCATTAGCTGTGGTGGATGCATCACTGGAACCTTCCCCTTTGTTTTCGGCTGTTAAAGAAACAAGTTTAAGTTAAGCTTTTTTTAATATGATCGAATATTATGTACCCAAAACATTATTCATAATTTAAAAAATATAAACAAGTAGCTTAACCAGCTTTTATTGGAGGTTAACAAAAATATGGCAAATAAAAATTTAAATTAACTGGATGGGTCCAAATTCTATTAATTGCTTACCATTAGCATTCGAGATTGATGTACTTGAACCTTTAGGTGATTCATTTGAGCCACCTGAAGTTGGGCCTCCAGTAGATCCTGAGGTTGGTGATCCACCCGGGCTTGGTGATCCACCCGTGCTTGGTGATCCACCCGTGCCTTGAGATCCACCCGTGCTTGGTGATCCACCCGTGCTTGGTGATCCTTCTGAGCCTGGTGATCCACCCGTGCTTGGAGATCCTTCTGAGCCTGGTGATCCGTCTGAGCCTGGTGATCCACCCGTGCCTGGTGATCCTTCTGAGCCTGGTGATCCACCCGTGCCTGGTGATCCTTCTGAGCCTGGTGATCCACCCGTGCTTGGAGATCCACCCGTGCCTGGTGATCCTTCTGAGCCTGGTGATCCACCCGTGCTTGGAGATCCACCCGTGCCTGGTGATCCACTCGTGCTTGGTGATCCGCCCGTGCTTGTTGATCCTTCTGAGCCTGGTGATCCACCCGTGCTTGGAGATCCACCTGTGCTTGGTGATCCACCCGTAGTACTTTGTGGACCGGTGTTGGAGGCCTTGGCTAAAAGTGAGTAAGTAATAGTTACAATATTTCATAATCTACATTTTAATTAATTTAATAATCCTGCATTTTAATTATTCATATGACTAATTAATTTAAATATATGTCGGAGTTGGATGTTAAACGAGCTTTTCTTTAATAATTTTACTGACATTTGTTCATTTTAAAACATAAATTAACTTAATTTGATTTGTTATCACCTTTTAATATTGTATAAGTTTTTTTAAGTAGTTATAATACTGGCCACATCGAGTAGAGGGAAACCTCTAGTGGGGTCAAGACACCATCTGAACGCTGTCAGTGGGAATGAGAAAAGAAACAAAAGTTATGTTGTTTTACGGGAATAAGATATATTGTGAAATTGTGTTGGATCGAGTTGGATCACTCTTAGATTGTTGGAAAGTGAAGTCAGATCGGTGCGCCGAACCCACTGCTCGAATATATGATATGATACTATGATTTGTTAAAAGGAGTAAATCCACAATAAATATTGTACAGCTTGTTTTGTGCTTGCATTTTACCCACACGACGCCCACAAGAGTTGTAACCACTGATGACGATGTCTATGAGAATCTCCATTCTCCGACATCAGAAGTGGGATCGGTGCTAGCACAAAACGCGGTTAAACCAATGGATAATAACGACGGTTGGCGTAGTTTACTTGAGACCCAGCAGAAACTTCCAATGTCGCCATTCGTTTTGTTCAACTGAAAATAATCGAAAGAGAGACAAATGGACTGAAATTCATTCGAAGACAGTTATGTCATGATCACATACCTGGTCGTGATCATCGCAGAAATATTGGTTATATCCAACATGTCGATTTACTAATTTCAAAATGGTAACAGAGAGGACATCTGAACGGTTGGTAAAATATGCTGCAGCACATAATGCAACAAACAAATCTGATAAGTCCATCCCGACATAAAGAAATGAAATGAGGTAAATTTTTAATTATTTAAAATGAGTCGAATGCCGTGAAAGGGTTACGATTTGTCTGAATCGCAGTCTACAAACTTGGTTAGTTTTACTTCGGTTTGCTTTTTAGTTTTTGCTAATGTGTCTATCATATTCGCTTAATGATGCGAAAATTTTTGTTGTACTTCATACGGATATTTAATATATTGCTACATATGTAAGACGGATACTGCGAGATTAATAGAGAAACTGTGATATTATAATTTAAGTGACAAAATAATATTATAGTGACAAAACGTCAATTCATTAATAGACGAATATTCGATTACGAACGAAGTAATGTTTATTGGTATCCTTAGTAACCATGTATTTCAAAAGGAAAATAAACAAATCGATAAAAATTTTGTCACGAAATAATTTTTAACTCATGAATTCACGACTGAATGAATAGTTTAACGATAATATTAATGAAATTAATAAACGAAAGTATTAATGCTACAAATGTTGCCGTGAGTAGAATATCTGGAGCATTTTTGAATGTTTTGGTGAAAGAGATAATATTTTACAGTGTGTATAGTAAATTTCATGAATCCTTTGTTTGCGTAGAAATATTGCCGCTGTGGCTGACGCACGGGTTGGCGCCTACCACTGTGAGATGGCGCACCTCGGCGGTGCTGGCGCATCTGTGCTGTGATGGCGCAGCTCTGCGGTGATGGCGCAACTGTGTGGGCTGAGGCACTGCAACGGGCTGTTATCGCCAGTCCGGCCATTGTGGACTTTGACATTAATTACCAAATTTTATAATATGATGACTTAGTATTATACAACCACAGTTGTTTTTAGTTGTGTTATGATGATGATCAAGAGGCAGTCTTAAGTGTTAGTAAGAGTAACACTGCTGGTCCGTCTGTGGCGTATAATAAATAAGCCTAGCGTTGATTTAGTTGTATAAAGAGAGAGAGACTAGTTATAATGCTTTGATCGTGTTAAGAGATCCCACCCAGCGCAGAAATAGTTCCGAAATTTCGGCCGCGAAGACGTAACCATGTCGGAAGAGGCCGACTGCTGATGATTTTTTGTTTGAAGAAACTGCCGAGCCCGGCTAGCAACCGCAAATATTTGTTTGCTGGAATGATATACAGGGGAGTAAATTTTGTTTAATTTGTACTAAGCCCATGAAGGGTTCAGCCACGTAGTTGACCTTTAGATAAAGGTGGTAGTGGTAATAAAGGTGTGTCTAAATGATGAGTTGGTCTTTAGATGGTGTGCTTAAATGATGAGTTGATCTTTAGAAGGTGTGTCGAAATGATGAGTTGATCTTTAGATGGTTGAAAAGGCGAGTTGGCCTGTAGATGGCTACATGACGAGTTGGTCTAGATGGTTGAAAAGGCGAGTTGGCTTGTAGATGGCTACGTGACGAGTTGGTCGCTTGAGCAAAAGCTATGTGATAACTGGTTTTAGATGAAGCTAACTGTTACTTGGTCAGGAGTGGCCGAACTATGTAAGCCAAACCATGTTTCTTATTTTTCAGATAGCAATGTGCGCTCTCGCCCCTCAACATCACACGTGGACTCATGAGATGTCAGGAATGCCGTGTCGGAGGAGATAGCGAAGATGGTCTCGTCCCCTAACATCACACGTGGACGTGTGAGACGTCAGGAAGGCCGTGTCGGAGTTGGATGTTAAACGAGCTTTTCTTTAATAATTTTACTGACATTTGTTCATTTTAAAACATAAATTAACTTAATTTGATTTGTTATCACCTAACATTTACATTTTAATTAATTTAATAATCCTGCATTATAATTATTCATATGACTAATTAATTTAAATATATATAAAGTCGTAGTTGTAGATCTTTTTTCATGCATACATAAACAACTGACTGTAGTAATGCATGATTTTTTCATGCGTATAAAATTGCGTCGGAAAAATAATAATTTTACAGCA
The DNA here is from genome assembly GCA_023373885.1 of Hestina assimilis. Classification (NCBI taxonomy): domain Eukaryota; kingdom Metazoa; phylum Arthropoda; class Insecta; order Lepidoptera; family Nymphalidae; genus Hestina; species Hestina assimilis. The sequence continues at coordinate 5,748,277 of CM041747.1, read as the reverse complement.
AGTTTCTAGTCTAGTTTAAATAAATAAACGAGACAAATAATGACACTATGATCATTATTTATTTATTAAGATTACCAACAAAGCACTCACTAAAATACATTAGACTCGACTTATTCATGAAACTTACCTGTAGCATTTGATTTACTCGACCCGGTTCCTTCATTGCTTGCTGCAAACAATTTTAAAGAAATGGTTATTTATTATTCCAGTTAAAATCGACAATATAATTAAATTCTGTTTTATCCATATAAAAGTTACCATTAGCTGTGGTGGATGCATCACTGGAACCTTCCCCTTTGTTTTCGGCTGTTAAAGAAACAAGTTTAAGTTAAGCTTTTTTTAATATGATCGAATATTATGTACCCAAAACATTATTCATAATTTAAAAAATATAAACAAGTAGCTTAACCAGCTTTTATTGGAGGTTAACAAAAATATGGCAAATAAAAATTTAAATTAACTGGATGGGTCCAAATTCTATTAATTGCTTACCATTAGCATTCGAGATTGATGTACTTGAACCTTTAGGTGATTCATTTGAGCCACCTGAAGTTGGGCCTCCAGTAGATCCTGAGGTTGGTGATCCACCCGGGCTTGGTGATCCACCCGTGCTTGGTGATCCACCCGTGCCTTGAGATCCACCCGTGCTTGGTGATCCACCCGTGCTTGGTGATCCTTCTGAGCCTGGTGATCCACCCGTGCTTGGAGATCCTTCTGAGCCTGGTGATCCTTCTGAGCCTGGTGATCCACCCGTGCCTGGTGATCCTTCTGAGCCTGGTGATCCACCCGTGCCTGGTGATCCTTCTGAGCCTGGTGATCCACCCGTGCTTGGAGATCCACCCGTGCCTGGTGATCCTTCTGAGCCTGGTGATCCACCCGTGCTTGGAGATCCACCCGTGCCTGGTGATCCACTCGTGCTTGGTGATCCGCCCGTGCTTGTTGATCCTTCTGAGCCTGGTGATCCACCCGTGCTTGGAGATCCACCTGTGCTTGGTGATCCACCCGTAGTACTTTGTGGACCGGTGTTGGAGGCCTTGGCTAAAAGTGAGTAAGTAATAGTTACAATATTTCATAATCTACATTTTAATTAATTTAATAATCCTGCATTTTAATTATTCATATGACTAATTAATTTAAATATATGTCGGAGTTGGATGTTAAACGAGCTTTTCTTTAATAATTTTACTGACATTTGTTCATTTTAAAACATAAATTAACTTAATTTGATTTGTTATCACCTTTTAATATTGTATAAGTTTTTTTAAGTAGTTATAATACTGGCCACATCGAGTAGAGGGAAACCTCTAGTGGGGTCAAGACACCATCTGAACGCTGTCAGTGGGAATGAGAAAAGAAACAAAAGTTATGTTGTTTTACGGGAATAAGATATATTGTGAAATTGTGTTGGATCGAGTTGGATCACTCTTAGATTGTTGGAAAGTGAAGTCAGATCGGTGCGCCGAACCCACTGCTCGAATATATGATATGATACTATGATTTGTTAAAAGGAGTAAATCCACAATAAATATTGTACAGCTTGTTTTGTGCTTGCATTTTACCCACACGACGCCCACAAGAGTTGTAACCACTGATGACGATGTCTATGAGAATCTCCATTCTCCGACATCAGAAGTGGGATCGGTGCTAGCACAAAACGCGGTTAAACCAATGGATAATAACGACGGTTGGCGTAGTTTACTTGAGACCCAGCAGAAACTTCCAATGTCGCCATTCGTTTTGTTCAACTGAAAATAATCGAAAGAGAGACAAATGGACTGAAATTCATTCGAAGACAGTTATGTCATGATCACATACCTGGTCGTGATCATCGCAGAAATATTGGTTATATCCAACATGTCGATTTACTAATTTCAAAATGGTAACAGAGAGGACATCTGAACGGTTGGTAAAATATGCTGCAGCACATAATGCAACAAACAAATCTGATAAGTCCATCCCGACATAAAGAAATGAAATGAGGTAAATTTTTAATTATTTAAAATGAGTCGAATGCCGTGAAAGGGTTACGATTTGTCTGAATCGCAGTCTACAAACTTGGTTAGTTTTACTTCGGTTTGCTTTTTAGTTTTTGCTAATGTGTCTATCATATTCGCTTAATGATGCGAAAATTTTTGTTGTACTTCATACGGATATTTAATATATTGCTACATATGTAAGACGGATACTGCGAGATTAATAGAGAAACTGTGATATTATAATTTAAGTGACAAAATAATATTATAGTGACAAAACGTCAATTCATTAATAGACGAATATTCGATTACGAACGAAGTAATGTTTATTGGTATCCTTAGTAACCATGTATTTCAAAAGGAAAATAAACAAATCGATAAAAATTTTGTCACGAAATAATTTTTAACTCATTAATTCACGACTGAATGAATAGTTTAACGATAATATTAATGAAATTAATAAACGAAAGTATTAATGCTACAAATGTTGCCGTGAGTAGAATATCTGGAGCATTTTTGAATGTTTTGGTGAAAGAGATAATATTTTACAGTGTGTATAGTAAATTTCATGAATCCTTTGTTTGCGTAGAAATATTGCCGCTGTGGCTGACGCACGGGTTGGCGCCTACCACTGTGAGATAGCGCACCTCGGCGGTGCTGGCGCATCTGTGCTGTGATGGCGCAGCTCTGCGGTGATGGCGCAACTGTGTGGGCTGAGGCACTGCAACGGGCTGTTATCGCCAGTCCGGCCATTGTGGACTTTGACATTAATTACCAAATTTTATAATATGATGACTTAGTATTATACAACCACAGTTGTTTTTAGTTGTGTTATGATGATGATCAAGAGGCAGTCTTAAGTGTTAGTAAGAGTAACACTGCTGGTCCGTCTGTGGCGTATAATAAATAAGCCTAGCGTTGATTTAGTTGTATAAAGAGAGAGAGACTAGTTATAATGCTTTGATCGTGTTAAGAGATCCCACCCAGCGCAGAAATAGTTCCGAAATTTCGGCCGCGAAGACGTAACCATGTCGGAAGAGGCCGACTGCTGATGATTTTTTGTTTGAAGAAACTGCCGAGCCCGGCTAGCAACCGCAAATATTTGTTTGCTGGAATGATATACAGGGGAGTAAATTTTGTTTAATTTGTACTAAGCCCATGAAGGGTTCAGCCACGTAGTTGACCTTTAGATAAAGGTGGTAGTGGTAATAAAGGTGTGTCTAAATGATGAGTTGGTCTTTAGATGGTGTGCTTAAATGATGAGTTGATCTTTAGAAGGTGTGTCGAAATGATGAGTTGATCTTTAGATGGTTGAAAAGGCGAGTTGGCCTGTAGATGGCTACATGACGAGTTGGTCTAGATGGTTGAAAAGGCGAGTTGGCTTGTAGATGGCTACGTGACGAGTTGGTCGCTTGAGCAAAAGCTATGTGATAACTGGTTTTAGATGAAGCTAACTGTTACTTGGTCAGGAGTGGCCGAACTATGTAAGCCAAACCATGTTTCTTATTTTTCAGATAGCAATGTGCGCTCTCGCCCCTCAACATCACACGTGGACTCATGAGATGTCAGGAATGCCGTGTCGGAGGAGATAGCGAAGATGGTCTCGTCCCCTAACATCACACGTGGACGTGTGAGACGTCAGGAAGGCCGTGTCGGAGTTGGATGTTAAACGAGCTTTTCTTTAATAATTTTACTGACATTTGTTCATTTTAAAACATAAATTAACTTAATTTGATTTGTTATCACCTAACATTTACATTTTAATTAATTTAATAATCCTGCATTATAATTATTCATATGACTAATTAATTTAAATATATATAAAGTCGTAGTTGTAGATCTTTTTTCATGCATACATAAACAACTGACTGTAGTAATGCATGATTTTTTCATGCGTATAAAATTGCGTCGGAAAAATAATAATTTTACAGCAAGTTTCTAGTCTAGTTTAAATAAATAAACGAGACAAATAATGACACTATGATCATTATTTATTTATTAAGATTACCAACAAAGCAGTCACTAAAATACATTAGACTCGACTTATTCATGAAACTTACCTGTAGCATTTGATTTACTCGACCCGGTTCCTTCATTGCTTGCTGCAAACAATTTTAAAGAAATGGTTATTTATTATTCCAGTTAAAATCGACAATATAATTAAATTCTGTTTTATCCATATAAAAGTTACCATTAGCTGTGGTGGATGCATCACTGGAACCTTCCCCTTTGTTTTCGGCTGTTAAAGAAACAAGTTTAAGTTAAGCTTTTTTTAATATGATCGAATATTATGTACCCAAAACATTATTCATAATTTAAAAAATATAAACAAGTAGCTTAACCAGCTTTTATTGGAGGTTAACAAAAATATGGCAAATAAAAATTTAAATTAACTGGATGGGTCCAAATTCTATTAATTGCTTACCATTAGCATTCGAGATTGATGTACTTGAACCTTTAGGTGATTCATTTGAGCCACCTGAAGTTGGGCCTCCAGTAGATCCTGAGGTTGGTGATCCACCCGGGCTTGGTGATCCACCCGTGCTTGGTGATCCACCCGTGCCTTGAGATCCACCCGTGCTTGGTGATCCACCCGTGCTTGGTGATCCTTCTGAGCCTGGTGATCCACCCGTGCTTGGAGATCCACCCGTGCTTGGTGATCCACTCGTGCCTGGTGATCCACCTGTGCTTGGTGATCCACCCGTAGTACTTTGTGGACCGGTGTTGGAGGCCTTGGCTAAAAGTGAGTAAGTAATAGTTACAATATTTCATAATCTACATTTTAATTAATTTAATATTCCTGCATTATAATTATTCATATGACTAATTAATTTAAATATATATAAAGTCGTAGTTGTAGATCTTTTTTCATGCATACATAAACAACTGACTGTAGTAATGCATGATTTTTTCATCCGTATAAAATTGCGTCCGAAAAATAATAATTTTACCGCAAGTTTTTTTATTCTTAATTTAAGGAGCTTTGTCACAAATGCGACCACGTCGCTCCATATGGCCTTTACACAATAATAATCTATTAAATCTTAATATTTAAAGTTCTAGCATTTATAACTAGCTTAAATAATTTGTACAATAATTTTGCTGATTTAGAAGATGGATTAGCAAGTATAACATTAATATCACCAGTTCTTTAAAAGATATTGTTTGCTTCCAATAATATACGTCTCTGCAACTCAATCCGATTACACTCCACTAAAACATGGAAAACGTCTTCTGGGACCCCACATTCCATGCAGTTTGGTGACAATACTTTATCCATTAAATAAGCGAATTTGTTCAGTGGAATGTGTCCGGAGCGAAGACGCAAAGCGATTACAGTATCGGTCCTATTTACGGTAGTTGACTCAATCCAAGGAGTTATTAATGGTCTGGATTGCATAGTCTTGTAACAGATGCATTTTTCTAAAGAACGCTTACCAAAAAATTATTTCCAGAGATCATGACATTTATTCCGAACTAAATATAAACACTCACTATTAAAAGGTTTGATTAACACTTCAACTCCCTCAGATGCGCCTTCCTTAGCAAACTTATCTGCCATTACATTACCCAATATGTTTATATGAGACGGAACCCATTGAAGAATATTTTTTTTGCCAATATTTTGTAACTCGTATATTTGGTTCAGGATAGTATAGGCTACGGGAGTATTTCTACTATTAGATGTACACCGAGCCAGATGTAGAAGTGCGCTTTTTGAGTCCGTCAAAATAACGAATTTGTTATAGTAAATCGAAGAGATATACGATAAGGCTTCCAAAATAGCTACTAGCTCCGCACTCATAATAGAAATATTTGAACCAATATAAAATTACATACAATTCCATAATTTTATATCGAAAAAAGCTGCACCAATAGAATTTTGTACTTTAGATCCGTTTGTAAAAATTTTATAAAAATCGGAGTAATTTTTATTTATATGAAGTTCACATTGATTTTTCAAACAGCTTAAATCGTAATATCTTTTGCCTTTTAAGACCTATATCTGTTTTAATCGAATCATATAAATTAATACTGCTAACCCAGGTGTTAAAAGAGAACATTTCAACTTTTTTGCTACGATGCATTTTTGTATCTTTGTATAAATCATAAATTAGTGTTAATAAAGGCTTTCGCTTTCTTTTCCATGAGACCAAAATATTACATGAATTAAATTCCTGCAAGAGTTCGATTATTAAGTTGTTCTCAAATGACAATGATTTAAAAAAAAAATTACCAGCAAGATAGAATCTTCGATATGTTAGAGGCTGAATACCTAAGTCTGACTCCATAACATGAATAGGAGTACTTTTAATTATTTGCTTTATGTATTTCATATATGATATAAGGGTTTCGTAGCCAAATGGCAAAAACGGAATCCTTATAATGTCATAATGTCCATCTGTCCGTCTGTTTGACACAGTCACTTTACACGGAAACTCTACGGCTCTATTTATTCGCTGAATAGTTGTATTCTATGAACTGCTACACAATTTAATAGTGAAACCCTAAAATATTTAAAAATTAAGAGTAGCAGTTCATACGCACTGTGGGTGGAAAAAGTATTTAACGTGTGAGGTATCTTTGGGTAGGTTTTTCAAAATGGTAAACAGGTTTTTTTTCGACTATTTTAATTAACTGACTTGAGTCAGTAGTTATTGAGATATTGACCCCTAAAGTTATAAAAACTGTCAGGGGGAACTAATTTTGAACTATGAGCTTTTAAATTCTGGAAAAAATGTAGGTTGTAGAACATCAAAAGAAGTTTCAACCACATTTATTTTTAAGAAGATAGATCTACAAATAAGAAAGATAAATAAAGTTTTTCCTATAAGTTTGTTTTTTTTTTTTATATTAAATAATTAATATAAAATTACCAACTTATTTTTGTGGTTGATTATAATTTGGCATTATTTTTAAAGTCCTAAAGATTGTACATCATCAAGCTGCGGAGCCCTTTAGTTGCCATTGTGCGTGATTCACAACGACCCTGACTGATAATTATTCTTATAATAACATACCAGTAGCGACAGCGACTGCGTCACTTGATCCTTGTCCTTCATTTTTAGCTATAAAAATATAAAAAGCAGTAGTTATTGATAATTTTTAAGCAATAAATTTTTTTGTTATGTCATGGTTGGCAAACAAGCATATGGTCCGCCTGATAGTAAGCAGTCACCTCAACCTATGAACGCTTGCAATACTTGAAATATCACAAGCGCCTTGCCAACCTGAGTCAAGCACAGAAGGAAAAAAAAGAAGGGAACAGAAGGGGTGAGAGATTGGGCTTCTGGCGCTCTCACTCATCGTCCGAAACGCAACAGTATCTGATGATATTGTTATGATAAGGTAATACTTCCCCGATCAAGCCCAACCTTTTGTGTCGTGGCTCTACTACCGTAAGGCTTTAGCCAGTGAAACAAAAAGAAACCAAGTGAAATTTTTAATTTTCAATTTTAGATCTAGTCTATCTAAAATTCAATAAAGTGTTTTTACGTAGCCAAACTGGGCTCATATAATTATCACGACGACTCATTTACTTCCAACACATTCTAACAAATAAGCTAAATCTTAAATGTAAAAACTAAATGTTTATATTAAAAGCAAATCAAAAATCAATAAGCTTTGTTACTCAGTCACTTTACGGACGTGAACGTATTCAAGAGATTTTAGGAGATTTGTGACTGTTTTTGAATAATAATTTTATGTTTTTTTTTTGTATATTCTTTTTTTTTGTAAATGAGCTTCAATCAAGATCCAATTAAGAATGATAAAGAATTGATAGATTTTATTAATACATTGTTTTCCTAACATATCTATGATAACATACCTGTAGCCGCAGCTTCAGCTTCACTTGTTCCTGGACCTTGATTTATAGCTAAACGAAAACAAATAAACTATTAGTAACTGAAATTGCGGAGCTCTTTAGTTCTACATTGTACTTGACTAATAATTATTATTTAAACTTACCATCAGCAACAGCCTCAGCTTTGCTTGAACCTCCATCACCTTCTGTACCTGCAATGGATGTATAACGCCACGATCATCTTCCAATTTTTAACTTAAGTAGCTAATTTCGAAAGGGTTTATTCTTAAAACTTACTAACTCTGACAGATTTACAACGTATACAATTTAAGTGAATTTACAGAATTACCCCCTTATTGAACGAATTATAATTTCAATTGTTAATATATTAATTATGTCGATTTATCATAAAATATTACAAGACCGCGTACAAGTTTTGTACAGTTTATTGATATAATTATTATTAATATTGTTAAATAATACGCTTACCAATGGAGTCTTAGGGCTTAATATACTTAAGTCTCTTTCCATTTCTCTTATTAGACAACAAGAACAACATTACTTAAATTTAAGAGAAAAAAAGAACTGTGAATTATTACAATATGGAAGTTACCTGAACTGCTTGGTGATCCTTCTGTTTTTTTATGTTACAAGTTGGCAAACAAGCATACGACCCACCTGATGGTAAGTGGTTGCCGTAGCCTATGAGCGCTTGCAGGACCATTAGTTGGTCCCACTCACGTGTTGCCAACCTCGAGATCTTAGTAATCAAATCTCCTCTGCCCAGTAATTTCACTAGCGTACAGTGCTCTTCAAACCGGAACACAGTAATGCCTAAGCATTACTATTTGGCGGCAGAATATTTGACACTGCGATGGTACCTACCTAGCCGGCCTCTTGCAACAAAGGATCTACCACCAGTATGACTGATTGCACTGGTGGAATAATCTCTGCTGTGACAGAGGTTATCCCAACAGCGGGCGATGGGGTCGTCACATCCCGACGCCGGTAAGCTAGTGGTTCTGTACCACTAGGGGAAGTTTCTGATCCACTGGGTGATGAACTTATACTTCATGGCGTACCAGTTGAGCCTGGCGATCCACTTGAGCCACCTTGTGATCCACTTGAGCCACCTTGTGATCCACTTGAGCCACCTTGTGATCCACTTGAACCACCTACTGATCCACTGGGGCTTCCAGGTGTTCCACTTGGGCTACCGGGCGAACCACCTTGAGATCCAGTTGAGCCACTGTTTTCCGCTGTAAGAAATAATTGACGTGTAGATTTTTTGTTTTATTTTTAATTTTTATATCGAATTTAGAAATTAAAAGATGAAATTTTCTTAACATCGCTTTCTTTTTCATTGTTTAACTAAATGAAGAATCAAGTACTTAGTCAAAATCCTGCAAATATTATTTATATCAATAAATTATTTGCTTTATGTATTTCATGATATAAGGGTTTCGTAGCCAAATGGCAAAAACGGAATCCTTATAATGTCATAATGTCCATCTGTCCGTTTGTTTGACACAGTCACTTTGCTCGGACACGCTACGGCTCTATTTATTCGCTGAATAGTTGTGTTCTATGAACTGCTACACAATTAAATAGTGAAACCCTAAAATATTTAAAAATTAAGAGTAGCAGTTCATACGCACTGTGGGTGGAAAAAGTATTTAACGTGTGAGGTATCTTTGGGTAGGTTTTTCAAAATGGTAAACAGGTTTTATTTTGACTATTTTAATTAACTGACTTGAGTCAGTAGTTATTGAGATATTGACTCCTAAAGTTATAAAAACTGTCAGGGGGAACTAATTTTGAACTAGGAGCTTTAAAATTCTGGAAAAAATTTAGGTTGTAGAACATCAAAAGAAGTTTCAACCACATTTATTTTTAAGAAGATAGATCTACAAATAAGAAAGATAAATAAAGTTTTTCCTATAAGTTTGTTTTTTTTTTATATTAAATAATTAATATAAAATTACCAACTTATTTTTGTGGTTGATTATAATTTGGCATTATTTTTAAAGTCCTAAAGATTGTACATCATCAAGCTGCGGAGCCCTTTAGTTGCCATTGTGCGTGATTCACAACGACCCTGACTGATAATTATTCTTATAGTAACATACCAGTAGCGACAGCGACTGCGTCACTTGATCCTTGTCCTTCATTTTTAGCTATAAAAATATAAAAAACAGTAGTTATTGATAATTTTTAAGCAATAAATTTTTTTGTTATGTCATGGTTGGCAAACAAGCATATGGTCCGCCTGATAGTAAGCAGTCAGCTCAACCTATGAACGCTTGCAATACTTGAAATATCACAAGCGCCTTGCCAACCTGAGTCAAGCACAGAAGGAAAAAAAAGAAGGGAACAGAAGGGGTGAGAGATTGGGCTTCTGGCGCTCTCACTCATCGTCCGAAACGCAACAGTATCTGATGATATTGTTATGATAAGGTAATACTTCCCCGATCAAGCCCAACCTTTTGTGTCGTGGCTCTACTACCGTAAGGCTTTAGCCAGTGACACAAAAAGAAACCAAGTGAAATTTTTAATTTTCAATTTTAGATCTAGTCTATCTAAAATTCAATAAAGTGTTTTTACGTAGCCAAACTGGGCTCATATAATTATCACGACGACTCATTTACTTCCAACACATTCTAACAAATAAGCTAAATATTAAATGTAAAAACTAAATGTTTATATTAAAGCAAATCAAAAATCAATAAGCTTTGTTACTCAGTCACTTTACGGACGTGAACGTATTCAAGACATTTTAGGAGATTTGTGACTGTTTTTGAATAACAATTTTATGTTTTTTTTTTGTATATTCTTTTTTTTTGTAAATGAGCTTCAATCAAGATCCAATTAAGAATGATAAAGAATTGATAGATTTTATTAATACATTGTTTTCCTAACATATCTATGATAACATACCTGTAGCCGCAGCTTCAGCTTCACTTGTTCCTGGACCTTGATTTATAGCTAAATGAAAACAAATAAACTATTAGTAACTGAAATTGCGGAGCTCTTTAGTTCTACATTGTACTTGACTAATAATTATTATTTAAACTTACCATCAGCAACAGCCTCAGCTTTGCTTGAACCTCCATCAACTTCTGTACCTGCAATGGATGTATAACGCCACGATCATCTTCCAATTTTTAACTTAAGTAGCTAATTTCGAAAGGGCTTATTCTTAAAACTTACTAACTCTGACAGATTTACAACGTATAAAATTTAAGTGAATTTACAGAATTACCCCCTTATTGAACGAATTATAATTTCAATTTTTAATATATTAATTATGTCGATTTATTATAAAATATTACAAGACCGCGTACAAGTTTTGTACAGTTTATTGATATAATTATTATTAATATTGTTAAATAATACACTTACCAATGGAGTCTTAGGGCTTAATATATTTAAGTCTCTTTCCATTTCTCTTATTAGACAACAAGAACAACATTACTTAAATTTAAGAGAAAAAAAGAACTGTGAATTATTACAATATGGAAGTTACCTGAACTGCTTGGTGATCCTTCTGTTTTTTTATGTTACAAGTTGGCAAACAAGCATACGACCCACCTGATGGTAAGTGGACCGTAGTCTATGAGCGCTTGCAGCACCATTAGTAGCTGCCACTCACATGTTGCCAACCTCGAGATATTAGTTCTTAAATCTCCTCTGCCCAGTAATTTCACTAGCGTACAGTGCTCTTCAAACCGGAACACAGTAATGCCTAAGCATTACTATTTGGCGGCAGAATATTTGACACTGCGATGGTACCTACCTAGCCGGCCTCTTGCAACAAAGGATCTACCACCAGTATGACTGATTGCACTGGTGGAATAATCTCTGCTGTGACAGAGGTTATCCCAACAGTGGCGATGGGGTCGTCACATCCCGACGCCGGTAAGCTAGTGGTTCTGTACCACTAGGGGAAGTTCCTGATCCACTGGGTGATGAACTTATACTTCCTGGCGTACCAGTTGAGCCTGGTGATCCACTTGAGCCACCTTGTGATCCACTTGAGCCACCTTGTGATCCACTTGAGCCACCTTGTGATCCACTTGAACCACCTGCTGATCCACTGGGGCTTCCAGGTGTTCCACTTGGGCTACCGGGCGATCCACCTTGAGATCCAGTTGAGCCACTGTTTTCCGCTGTAAGAAATAATTGACGTGTAGATTTTTTGTTTTATTTTTAATTTTTATATCAAATTTAGAAATTAAAAGATTAAATTTTCTTAACATCGCTTTCTTTTTCATTGTTTAACTGAATGAAGAATCAAGTACTTAGTCAAAATCCTGCAAATATTATTTATATCAATAAATTATTTGCTTTATGTATTTCATGATATAAGGGTTTCGTAGCCAAATGGCAAAAACGGAATCCTTATAATGTCATAATGTCCATCTGTCCGTTTGTTTGACACAGTCTCGTACTCGGACTCTACGGCTCTATTTATACGAAATTCGCGGAATAGTTGTATTCTATGAACTGCTACACAATTTAATAGTGAAATCCTAAAATATTTAAAAATTAAGTAGCAGTCCATACGCACTGTGGGCGGAAAAAGTATTTAACGTGTGAGGTATCTTTGGGTAGGTTTTTCAAAATGGTAAACAGGTTTTATTTTGACTATTTTAATTAACTGACTTGAGTCAGTAGTTATTGAGATATTGACTCCTAAAGTTATAACATTTATTTATAATATAAAAGGAACTAATTTTGAACTATTTGATTTTAAATTGTGGAAAATTTGAGGCTGTAGAACATCAAAATAGTTTCAACGACATTTACTTTTAGGAAGATAGGCCTACAAATTATAGAGATAAATAAGTTTTTTCCGTTCCGTTAATTTCCATTGTGCGTGGTTTACAACGAACCTGACTGATAATTATTCTTATGATAACGTACCAGTAGCGTCAGCGACTGCGTCACTTGATCCTTGTCCTTCATTTTTAGCTATAAAAATAAAAAGTTATTGACAACTTTTAAGCTATGACATTTAATTATATAAACAATTATCACATACAATACTTTAAAATTATATATATATATATATTTATAGGCTATACAATATCGCAATACGATACATAGAAGTTGATGGAACAGTAACACAGTAATAAAGTAAAAGGATTGTCCATACGATAGTTTGAATATAAACAATAGCTACTTAGACTACGCGAGCGAATAATTTATATAGAAAACATTTTTATTTACTTCATCCAGTGAAACGAAAAGAAACCAAGTGAAATCTATCTATCTATCTAAAATTAAATGAAGTGTTTTTATGTAGCCAAATTGGGCTCATATAATTATCACGACGACAAATTTACTTTCAACACATTCTAACAAATAAACTAAATGTTAAATGTAACAACTGAAAGTTAATATCAAAAGCAAATCAAAAATTAATTATCTTTGTTGCTCAGTCACTTTATTAACGTGAACATATTCAAGAGATTTTAGAAGATGTGTGACTGTTTTTGGATATTACTTTTTTTTTTTTTTTGTATATACTTTTTCTATGTTCAATACAATATCAAATTAAGAAAGATAAACAATTGATATATTCTATAATAATACATTGCTTTCCTAATATTTCTATGATAACATACCTGTAGCCAAAGCGTCTGCTTCACTCGTTCCTGGACCTTGATTCTTAGCTAAACGAAAACAAATAAATTATTAGTAACCGAAATTTTGTTATATATTACATAAATCATAGTATATTAAAGTCGCAGACACTAGACGCAGCTGCTGAGTCACTTTTTTCGCCGCTATCATTTGTCGGGAAATGTTAATAATAAAATAATTATTTAACACTATTTAAACTATCGCAATGATTTATTGGTAGCAATGGATACTAGAGAAATAACATTTACACATTCATTTCAGCGTACGGCCATATATGAGGTACCTTTAAATAGGCCTTTTAAGAGGATTTATTTTGTATTTTTTTTATTAAGCCAGTAGTTGTTGAGATCTCTTCTGGACTATAGGATTTAAAATTTTGGAAATATTTGTGGTAGTAGAACATTATAAGAACTTTCAACGATAATTATTTTTAATAAGATACGTAAAGAGATATATATGTTTTTCTCAAAACTAAGTTTTTTCATATTATTTTTAATAATTACTATGAAATTACAATTTTAACCCTTTAGTTTCCACTGTGCGTGGTCCATCACGCAGTTAACTGTTATATTTTGTTTTTATGCTAATCGCGATTTGACTGGTTTGTGGTTAAAAGAGCAAGTGCCATCTGACGTTTGTAATGTTTTATAGGTGGACCGGTAACTCAATGATTTGGATTACATAAATTATTTACCAATAGCTAAATATTATTATTAGATACTGTGATTTTTATTATCTATAATAATTGCTTGTTATAGTTTTAGAATGCACATATAGGCACAAGTGATAGGCTGGCTCGACTGGGGAAGTACTACTCTCTCACAGAAAATTGGCGTAAAGTAACAGTATCAGTAGGTACTGTTGCGTTTCGCGCGATGAGCGAGGCCGCTGGAGGTCTAATATCCCACCCTCTGTTCGCTTCTTTTTACCTTCTCATCCCGTTCCTCCTCATCCTTGGGTTGGCAACGCGCTTGTGATACTTCAAGTATCGCAAGCGTTCATAAGTTGCGGTGACTGCTTATCATAAAGCAGGTCGTATTCTTGTTTACCAACCACCATAAAATAAAAAATAGAATCATAAATTTATATTTATAACTTACAAGTAGCATCAGCTTCGGCATTACTTGATCCACCACCACTATTTTGCGCTGAAAGGAAATGAACTTATCATATCATAGCCATTATTTAGGGCAACAGGAAGTCGCAATTTCATTGTCATAATATGTACTGCTACTTATATATTTTTATTAAATACTAGCGGGCCCAGCAGACGTTGTCTTGTCTCCAAAATGAAAAAAAGCGAGACCCGATAGCAGCGCATAAGTGGGTCCAATTGTTAATCTAAATTTTTTTTTTTTTAATGTTAGAAGTTGGCAAACAAGCATACGGCCCACCTGATGGTAAGTGGCTGCCGTAGCCTATGAGCGCTTGCAGCAGCATTAGTAGGTGCCACTCGCGCGTTGCCAACCTCGAGATATTGGTTCTTAAATCTCGTTCGCCCAGTAATTTCACTAGCGTACAATGCCCTTCAAACCGGAACACAGTAGTGCCTAAGCACTACTATTTGGCGGCAGAATATTGGACACTGCGGTGGTACCTACCTAGCCGGCCTCTTGCAACAAAAGACCTACCACCAGTGTGACTGATTGCACTGGTGGAATAATCTCTGTTGTGACAGAGGTTATCCCAACAGCGGGCGATGGGGTCGTCACATCCCGACGCCTAAATCATTCTCGAATTCACTAGAATACAGACAAAAACATCATCAAAAACGGTCCAGCCGTTTAAAAGGAGCTCAGTGACATATAGATGTACAGTAGAATTATATACATAAAAATAGTGAAATAAAAGCTTAGAATATTGCTTTTTTAATGACGGACTGTGAAGTGTTCCATAAGTGGTTACAGTTACATTATCAAAATCAAGCTTCATATTAAAATATTAACGAATGTGCAGCATTATTTTTTGCCGACGTTGTGGCGCAGCGGTAGCGAACCTGTGTGTAGCGATTATTATTTTTGTTCCATAATAAATATGAAAAACAATATCAAAAATACACTTATGTTTGCTGTCGCTGAACTTCAAAAAAAAATTTTTTTATGTAAAAACTACACAGAATGACAATTTTTGGTGAAAATATTTTGCTAAAAGGATCAAAAGTAACAGGGCGGATTTTTTATTCAGTTCAATAATAAAGTCACATGGAAAATTTAAATTTCAACCCCGTAATATAAAATGTTTGGCAGATAAAATGGGTATGTAATATGAATGGACTACACGACCACGGGGTAGACGGAAAGACAGAACCAAGTTAATGAGGGTTTATTTTGGCCATTTCAATCATTAAAAATATTGGTTTTCGTTTATTATTATTTCCATATTATTATTTTCATAGACAACCTAGTATTTATTTCTAATACAATAAAATTTTACAAAACTTACCGTTAGCATCAGCCTCAGCTGTGCTTGACCCACCTCCACCTGCAATATTATTAATAATGTTATTTCGGCATTGGCAATAAACCGTAAGTCTGTGGGTTATAAATTAAAAAAAAAATATTTGTCATCATCAAGTTTTTTTAAATAGTTTTGACATACAAGTTCTCTGCAGCAATTTTCATGATTAATATCAATAATTCCAGGAAATATAGCAAAAATTTCGTAATTATTAATAGTTAGCTTCTGAACACGGCTTTGTATGTTTAATTTTATTTCTAAGACTATATGAATTTTAATAATAATATTACTGTCGAATACTTACTGCCATTAGATCCACTTGGTGTTCCAGCTTGGTTTACCGCTAATGAAGGTAAATAAATAAAAATAAACAAACATTTATTACAATATTATGCTGTAAACATGTATATTTCACTGGTGGTAGGTCTTTTGTTGCAAGAGGCCGGCTAGGTAGGTACCACCGCAGTGTCCAATATTCTGCCGCCAAATAGTAGTGTTTAGGCACTACTGTGTTCCGGTTTGAAGGGCATTATACGCTAGTGAAATTACTGGGCGAACGAGATTTAAGAACTAATATCTCGAGGTTGGCAACGCGTGAGTGGCACCTACTAATGGTGCTGCAAGCGCTCATAGGCTGCGGCAGCCACTTACCATCAGGTGGGCCGTATGCTTGTTTGCCAACTTCTAACATAAAAAAAAAAATATATAGGTGTGAAAACAAAACTTCGGACTCATTTTTAGGTTTCCTTAACCAAACGGTTCGTCCGTCCGTCTGTGGGCTGTGTTTTAGAAACCTTAATAGGACTCATGAACTCCTAACACCACAAATGGGCCGGCTCGATCAGGGAAATACTACTCTCTAATAGAAAATCCCCGTAAAGTAGCAGTATTGTTGCGTTTTGTGCGATGATTGAGAGAGCCAGTGGCCCGAAATCCATCCTCTCTGTTTTCCCTTTTTTTAACCTCGTCACTTCCTCTCTATCTGGTGGGCTTGGAATGCTCATGTGATAGTAATGTTATGTCATAAGTTTCGATGACTGCTTAAAATAGGAAATAAAAAAAATTTAATGCAATAAATTTTACTAAAATTATATGGAATATTACGTCACTATTTAAACTGCCAATGTTAAATATTTCGCTCTTTGATTTCGTATTTAGGTATAATAAAATTCTGATAGTCAAAAAATAAATCGGAATACCTATATATTAAATAACCTTATTTTATTATAACCCAACGCATTATGATTTTATTAAATGCTAGCTGTGCCCGCGGCTACGCTCGCCTTTTTTCTGGATAAAAAGTAGCCTATATGTTAATCTAGGTAATAAGCTATGTGTGTATCAAATTCCATCCAAATCTATCCATTAGTTTTTGCATGAAAGAGTAACAAACATTCATCCATCCGTACTTTCACATTTTTATAAATAGTTACATTAGATTATTTCTCACCATCAGCAATAGCAGATGCTATGCTTGACCCACCGCCTGTGTTCTCAGCTATAACAACAAGTTATAACGGTTTTTTGATGTATTTAAATAGGCGAAATAAACGCTACACACGCAACGACCGCCATTACGATATTGATATCCTGCGTCTAGTGTCCGGTAACATACACCAGGGCAAGGGCAAACGCAGCCAGACCAGAACCCATGTCTGTATGGTCAATAGAAATATTTGATCCGAGCGGGAATCGAACCTTACCATTCGCTATCGCTGCGCCACAACATCGAATTTATAATACATAATTACAAAGCAAAGTGACGGACCTCCGACACAGGATATTAATATTCTAAATGGGACCATTGAGTGTTTAGAGCTTTTTTATTAGTTTAAATTTACTTACCACTAGCACCAGCTATGGCGCTTTCAGATCCATTACCAATGTCCTGAGCTGTAAGATTTCATTAAAAAAATTGTTAATAATATACCTCAAAATATAGAATGCTAAGAAAACTAGAAATAATAATTACCATTCGCTTTAGCGCTGGCTAAGCTAGATCCACCGCCACTACTTCTGGCTGCATAAAATAAAAAAGTCTTAGTAAACACGCCTTTTACTTGAATTGCGATTTCAATTACAATTTTTTTTTATAAAGAATATAAGCACTGCTTTTGAAGGCATTACGAATATTCCTATTGACCCTCCGAATAAGCTCGAAGCTTGCGCTAGGAGTGGGCGGGACCCGCGACTCGCGTCAACAGAGCGAAGTCGACCCACCTACCGTTGAGCTATTAAGGATTCAATTTTATTACACAGGTTTTTTTAATTGTAGTCTATTTTAATAATAACATTTGCATTAAACACCAACAGCAACAGCTTGTGCTATACGCGTTCCAGCTGTTGAAGGAATAAAGTTTTAAGTTAAAACTATTACAGTCTATGCTTTAAGCATTGAAACTTTGAAATGGTTTATGACCTGCATGATATTTTTTTTATGTAAGAGGGGGCAAACGGGCAGAAGGCTCATCTGATGTTAAGCGATCATCGCCGCCCATGAACATCTGCAACACCAGAGGGCATACAGGTGCGTTGCCGATCTTTAAGGAAGAAATACGCTCATTTCTTGAAGGTTCCCAAGTCGTATCGGTTCGGAAAGACCGCCGGCGGAAGTTGATTCCACAGAGTGGTTGTGCGAATAAGAAAATGTCTTCTTAATCGCACTGTTGTGGATTTCCAGACATCGAGGTGGTAAGGATGGAATTAATAGCAATTACTGAACATTATTAGCAACACTCGTAGTATCCTCTTAATTAGTCCCCTGAGAAGGAGAAACGAAGAAGAGAAAAGGAAAATGAATGGAGGTTTTGAATGGATTTGGGCCTCCCCCTGGGCAGATCAAATCGGCCCATAAATTGATTGTATGGGCTATACTAGTAATAAAACATAGGTAAGTTTTATAATTATGTCATAGAAATATGTATGCTATACATAAATAAAAATAAAATATTTTATTCAACGTATAAAGCTTTACGCTTATTTGTTGAAGGTCAGATTCTACCACTGGCTCCAAAATTAAACCTCTACCTCAGAACCGGAGGAACAAACTTGGGGGGTTACATTTTTGAAATAATAATATATATTTTTAAAATAAAAATAAATAAATAAAAATGTTTATTTCATCACATATAAAATGTTTACATTTCGTCATTTGGAACCCCTTTTAAGTAAAATTTCACTTGTATTAGGGAGTGCCGCTCGTACATACATAAAATAAAAAAGGCAATGAAATATTAATACTAAAAAATTAAATAAAAACAAAAGGTGCGTACAGAGTATTAGTCTAACTTAAGCAATCATGCAACTGTATTTTAAAAAGAAAAAGATAAAAAGAACAAAATGTTATGTTTATATAACATCAGAAATACAAATTAAACGAAAAAATTAATATATTAATTTTTACTTACATGGGCGCACTCGGGCTAGCAGCCCTAGAGGCGACGCTATTAGCAGAAGTAAGAAAAGATACCTTGCAACCATTGTATTGGTGGTCGAAGGACTGATGATTGTTTGCTTTCCAAAGGTTTATAAAGGTAAAAACAATAAAAAAGCTATATTAAAATATCGTGATTATAACCAATCGTGATTATAATATAAATATTATATTTTTTATATAACATTATTATTATTAATTAAATGTAAAATTACACGTGGAACACGATCGTAAGTATTTACGTGATTAAATAATTAATTTTCATAATAACTTTCTTCTATAACAATATCTTCTAACGCGTGTATAGTTTTCATATTTGTCTAGAAACTTTCATCGGTACGGCCGTCTCTATTTTATAGATTTTTATTGGGTATATTGTTGGGGTATTTTAGGTAAGTTTATGTATTTTTTATAAGTGCATGTATTATACTTTTTGCTAGCTGCTGCTCCCTTATTTCTGATCCCTTATTTCACCGTCTTCGAAACTTTTTTTCGGGATATAAGGTCCTCTATACCGCAGTATAAACAATAAATAATTACCGGTCAAGTCGACCATGTACAGTGGAAACTAAAGGATTCCGCAGTTGATGAAGAATCTTCACAACTTTAAATATTAATGAATTAAAATTGAATGGAACAATAATTTGGTAATTTCATAGAAATTATTAAAAATGATATGAAATAGCAATACTTATGGAGAGAACTTATATATCTCTAAAATTTGTAGATCTCGAGTCTACAAATTAAGTGTTGTGAAAAGATCTTTTGATGTTCTATAACCTCAAATTTTTCCAGAATTTTGAATACCATTTTCAAAAGTTAAAGGAGACACAATTTTGCGAGGTAATATCTAACTACTGAATGAATCAAAAGAGTCACAATCAAATCCCTTTATTTTGATTAAGAGGTATCTTTTGATAGGTCTTCGTCAAATATGTTCTTTGGCATACGTTGAAATTTTTTTTCGACCCTCATTTACATGTATGGACTATACTACCCTTAATTTTTATATATTTTATTATACTATCATAAAATTTTGTAGCGATTAATCATAGAATATACTTATTTACTAAGTTTTCTATAGAAAGAGCCAATATTATGCAAGTAAAATTACTGTGACATACGGACGGACAGACAGACATGAGGACAATGACGAAATTATAAGGTTTCCGCTTTTGCCTTGGCTACCGAACTATTTCTGTATTAAATGTTATCAAAATTGGTTCAATGGTTTTAGTGTGAAAGCGTAACAAACAGATAGACATAGTAACTTTCACATTTATAAAAAAAGTAGAAATAAATATGTTTTTTTATGAAAGTTAATATCAACTTTGACTCGTATCTTTAACGATGACGAGAAACTATATACTTCTATCCTACGGAACCTTTTTTTGCGAGTCCTCCACGCACTTTCACTGGTAGGTCTTTTGTTGCAAGAGGTCGGCTAGTTAGATACCACCGCAGTGTAAAATATTCTGCCGCCAAATAGTAGTGCTTGGCATTACTGTGTTCCGGTTTGAAGGCCACTGTACGCTAGTGAAATTACTGGGCGGAGGAGATTTATTAAGAACTAATATCTCGAGGTTGGCAACGCGTGAGTGGCACCTACTAATGGTGCTGCAAGCGCTCATAGGCTGCGGCAGCCACGTACCATCAGGTGGGCCGTATGCTTGTTTGCCAACTTGTAACATAAAAAAAAAAAAAGTTGGCTGGTTTTTTTTTAATAAGAAAAAACGTCATAGCTGAATTATACTCAATATGCTTCCACGAGTCGTAATATCAATGTAGACATCTTGTCTTTATGGTGCTAAATGGCTTCAATAAAGCCACTGCAAAACTCCAAATTCATTTTCGCTGCCTTATGCATGTCATAATTTTTGATATACTCATAATATTATAGGATTTTTTCTGTCTATGAATCAGTTTCACAACGTATTATTTAATAATTCTTTCTGTAATGTGTAGAAGTTGAATCTTTTGTAATTATAAACTACATTTTATTTAAAATTAGATACCATAATACTATATATATATATATATATATATATTTATAAACAATTATTATATCATGTGAATTATTTGAGTTTTCTTTCTAACATTTTCTTAGACATAGTTATCAGCTTTACAATGTATTTTTTTAAAAAGAATATTAGCAATGCTTTTTTACAAGGCATAACTAATATTCCTATTGCTCTTCTAAATAAACTCGTAGCTTGCGCTAGGAGTGGGTACGACAATAGCCCAAGGAGGTCAGGATCGAACCCTCGACTCTCGCGTTAACGGAGCGAAGTCAGCCCTTCTACCGTTGATCTATTGAGGCTTTTAATGGCTTTTAATTTTCAATTGACATTTAATTTTCAATTTATCAATAATTAATGAAAAAGAGTATAATATATTAAGTATATGAACCGCTTTGATTTTTGTAAAAATTTTATCATTAGGTATGTTTACATTACGTTTTGTCAACTTTTTGGACCTACATATAATTTAAACAAGGAGCGTATTTAAAATTGGAAAGTTTTAACAATTAAACTAAGATCAAGTGGCATTATTTATTGTAAGAAGTCTTTTGTTGAAAAGGCTGTAATAGCTAATTGATACATCAATAAATATGATTTTATAAGTAAATAGTCCTTAGTAAGTTGAAGAATTGATACGATGTGCTGCAGATCTGAAATAGAAACGATGTCAGATAAAATGAAAAAAAATATATAAATAATGATTATTCACAGTTATTTAGGCTATTTTTAACTTACGCTACTAAAGGTATTCATATTCATTGGAAAGTAGCCATTAGCTGTCAACATAAAAGGCTTTTGAGTTTTCATCATTAGCATAAGCATAATTTTTTTCACTTCTGGACTAGCGTATGGCCAGTTGCAAGAATAAACCGCATCTGTTAGGTTTTCACTCTGTTAAAGGAAAGAAAAATACATTTGAAAAGTTACAAAATCGTTCAGAGTACATTACTAAAACTTACATGGTCACTTATAACTTGTCCAATAAGACATTGATCAAATATTTCCAGTAATAACGAAGCGAACATGGAAAAATATCTCACTGATCTGTATAAGTCATGCACCACCTATAATAACATTTTAAAATTTTTAGTATGTTTAATTTTTTTTTTTTTTTATGTTAGAAGTTGGCAAACAAGCATACGGCCCACCTGATGGTTAGTGGCTGCCGCAGCCTATGAGCGCTTGCAGCACCAGTAGTAGGTGCCACTCGCGCGTTGCCAACCTCGAGATATTAGTTCTTAAATCTCGTTCGCCCAGTAATTTCACTAGCGTACAATGCCCTTCAAACCGGAACACAGTAGTGCCTAAGCACTACTATTTGGCGGCAGAATATTGGACACTGCGGTGGTACCTACCTAGCCGGCCTCTTGCAACAAAAGACCTACCACCAGTGTGACTGATTGCACTGGTGGAATAATCTCTGCTGTGACAGAGGTTATCCCAACAGCGGGCGATGGGGTCGTCACATCCCTACGCCGAGAATTTTAATGCATAAAACTTAATAATGTCAATAATTTAGTAAAGGATCTTAGTACCGTAAATGTGAAAGCTGTTAAGCAAATGAATACTGCTCCTAGGGAGTAGTTCAGAAGCATCACGTCACCCAAAACTGCGTCGAGCTTAGCCATTTTTCTGTAAAAGTGGACATTTATTTTTATTGTTATCGCATGAAAGAAAACTTTTCTTGTACCTTAGCTTTAATAATTAAAAATATTTTACATACTTTGCTAAATAATCGTGTTTCTTTATGATTATTTTCAGGTTATTCAAAACTAATCTATGAATTTTATCGGTATTGCGTCCGTGGGATATATTGATAACATCTTCTGGGCTTATTATTTCCTCTAAACAATTGCCGAGTATCCGTAGCTCCATACAAATAAACGCTACATAAGATGCATGTATCATGTTCGAAAACCCATAGACACATATAACAACGGCAGTCATACAACTTTCCCATATATATGAAGCGGTATACCATTTTATTTTGTCGAAGGGATACCATCCATCAAATGGGAATAAATATTGACCAGTAACTCCATACATTTTATTTTCATACTTCATTACAAGATACGGAAATGAATCGACCAAAAGCGTAAGCGGTAGGCAGTAATAAAGCATGAATCGATTGATAATCATAGCTACGAATGTATATTTTTTCACAATTTTCTTGTGAGCTGTCGAATGTGGCGAAATAATATCCCACATGTCGTCTCGGAAATGATAGAAAATATCGTTGTACAGTTCCTTGTTTGTATGGATCTTCATATACTTTATCATGGTCATTACTACTACACCTAAGTTTGGAGCCACGTTGATTATCTCCAACCAATCTTTGGTGCTTAATGAAAAGAGAGTTAGAGAAAGTTGAACAGCTGTGCAAAGAACAAGAGTATAAGTTATAAAATATCCAACTATACTTAATTTCGATCTACCGATAAACGGATAGAGAAATATTTTTGAACCCATCGATTTAAGAAAGTCTAATTCTATTAAGACGTCTTGTCTTAGTGAGTTTTCGTCAGACATTTTCGTTTTACGTTGAAATTCGCGTAAACTTTATTATATTGTTGGCACGATCCGATATTTATAGCATGCTTTAATGCCTTTTAGTGTCTGCGATTTATGATATACGTTCAGACTGGTGTTGAAAATGCCACCGGTGGTATGTCACTGCCCCATAAACCCAAAATCTTGATAGTCGTTCTTTGTATATTTTTAAAATAAATACCATTTTTTAACCACGATTGTCTTCGAAAATTTGACTTTACAGGACATGAACGTAAGCTGTTGCACTTTCCTTAAAGTTTGGGTGGATTTCTTTTTATATGAAGTGCTATGTTGTGTACCACCGGTACACTCTGCTGGAGGAGGGAGGAACTAATAACCACTGGTAACAAAGTAGTTTTTTTTTCAAAAATATTTCTTGTGCCCGGCAGTAACATTTCTGAAAATCTTTATATACTGACTGATGATTTTATTTTTTATACAAATCGAAAGGTATAAAAAATGTCCAAGCATTCAATTAGTAAGTCTTCTCTTTGAATCAATATGAAAATTACAAGGGGTTTTGAAGAGATAATCTACTTTAATGAATTTATAATATTTGCTTTTTTCCACTTGATTATTGCCCATTTCTTTATGTCAATCATGTCCATATCAGTAAATTATAATGAGGACAAGGCCCATTAGTCAAACTAGGGACGTATGTAATTTATTTTGTAATCGTATTTATCGATGCAATTTTATAAAGTCCTATGTGAATGTTATTTTGGTATAGAATAATATATATTAATTTTAATTTCTTTATTCAGATAACCAAAATCCATTCTATAAATGTAACATCTATTCATCTATCATCATTATGATTAGTACCTATTTGTAATTAAATAAAAAAAAGTAATTAAAATAAATGACAAGTACATTTAATTTTAGTATTTTAGTAGTCGTTTCTTAACTGGTCATCCTTTCCACAAAATGCTTCACAAACGGTGTAAAAACTGTCAGTCACTTTTTCGGAATGCTATTGTTTCTGGCCCATGTTCTGATTATTAACGATGTAATTTTTCTTATAACTGCACGAAAGCCATCATCAGAAATTATTGGGCAAAAGAGATTTAAAAATCAACATGTCGAGGTTGGCAACGCGTGACTTACACCTACAAATGTATGGCGTTGTAAACCATAACCATAATTAAATTTAGCACACAGATAGATTATTACCTGGATTAGCAAATACGATACTTTTATCCCAGAAAAATCTTCAGTGTGTGAAGGGTTGCTAAAAACACATAGTATAACGTAACGATTTTATTATACGATCTCGCAAAAACTGTTGAAGGGATTTAGATGAAATTTAGTACTCAAATAATTGATTACCTGGATGAATATATAAGATACTTTTATGTCAGAATAATAAATATTCGGTTACTGTGGGGTTATATAAAACGTATTCACTTGAAATTTTGGTCTAGATGTGGACTATGGAACTTTTGACCCGATAACATTATGTCTGTTTATCCAGTAAGTATTACACAGCACAGAAATTGGTGTCTTGCGTTAAGACTCCACGATATTTTAATAATAACTTATTTTTGAGTGTATTATCTAAATAGTATTTCATACGTTTTGCATAGATAATTGAAAGTACCTGGATGGCCGAGCTTTGCTCGGTACTTTTTTTGGGTCTATCGTGTTTTGTTGAAAATATAATTATTTAGAAAAGAATTACACATGAATAATATTTTACAACGCTATCTACTGAAATAGCTTTAGTTTAGCTTGCTAGTTTACTTGCAGGATCGTTAAGGCGATGATAGTACTGTCACTCGCCAATAGATGTCAGGAAGAGTCATATATTCTCGAATCGAAGTTTTCATGGCCTGAAAACACGGAAAAAACGACATTATCCAAAATTAATCATAGATATATCAATTTATCGCTCTCGAAACCCATTGCAAAATCTCAACAAAATCGAAACTCTTTTCTTTGTCGCACTTCAAAAAATGGAATGCTTTACCGGCACACGTGTTCCCTCATTCTTACAACCTGGGGTCCTTCAAACGAGGCGTGAAGAGGCACCTTGCGGGTAGGCAGGGCGAGGATGGCTAGTACAGTTCGCCTTCTGCAACCATATTAGCCACCTTCGCGTGTGGACTCCACTTCCACTTACCATCAGGTGGAGTGGAGTTATTTGCCCTCCGGCGTTTATATAATTATATATATATATATATTGCATACTAAATTTCATGAAAATCGTTAGAGTCGTTTCCGTTCCGTTCCGAGTTCTAGATTATAGAAAAATGCATATACGTTTTATATATATGGTTCCTCGTTTAAAGATATTAGATATATTACTTCAAAATCAAAACATATAAACCACAGCCCATATTAAATAATTCCCTCTGTATTACGTTATACGGATTACATCCCTCATTCACGAAGCGTGAATTTAATTTAATACTGATAGAAATAGGTCAAGAAGCTCTCAGAGGTAGCGATTGCTTATAATTTGCTTGTATTGTTCGGAGTTAAATCACAGGAGGGCACTCCACAATGCCGTTTGGAGCTCTTTGATGCATATCTAATATGGGTATTAATCCGATGAGAGTATGTCATCCACTCCATGCTAATGTAGGCACGGCATTTGTCGAACTTTGAGATTCTGGCTTATTTATTGTGGGGTAACGTTATGATATTATGTATAACCTTAATGACTGTGATTTGATTTCGTATTCGATGACGTCTAAATCTGTATAAACCTCCGATTCCCTCTTGCCGCCACTTCAGTCTGCTGATTACTCTTATCTAGATTTGAGAGGTTAATAGTTTTTACACAAAGCGATTGCCATCGGACCGCAACCATAAGGGGGAAGTTACCTATTGGATAAGAGCAAATTACCTATTAAGAATTAACCATTACTATAAGATGTTATGATAACAACCAAAAATAAAGGCAGGCTCGCTACCAACGCTACAACGGTAAACACAATAGTTAAATTAGTTTACTACGTGCTGAAAAGAAGACCATAGTGTAGGTAAAAAATGTTTTGTATCTATAAATGTAAGTCCTGTAAATCTTAAATTGATTGAAGTTTAAAGAAGCCAAAACACAAAAAATGATCCACCAGTACCCACTTTATAAAAGACTAGGCTCATTCACACGAAATATTACGTAATAAGATCGAATCAAGCTCCCAAGTGTTCATTGAAATTGCGAATACAGAACGAATACAGAAACGCATTCGTCTTCAAATTGTATTCATTCTCGGAATGCGTTCCGAATCTTTATAAATGCGATCGTGCGCAACTTGATTGTCCTCGGATACCAGTATATCTTGAACTGCAATTTTCGTCCCTACATCAGTAGTGAAGATCGTGGATGGCACGCCGTATGTTATCATGAGATATCTAAATAGATTGGAAATATAAGACGCGGGTCGTGTTTGAGCCTTTTATGTGTATTCTTTATTCACACGGCACGTTATGGGTTTCTTATGAAAAATTGTATTTACGTAGAGTTGATTTTGTCTTAACCATTATTTTGCTTAATTTATAAAATGTGTATGTGCTTTGTGGTGTAATTATTGACACTTGTAAAACATATATTATTATTTGCCACGAGACTTGTACCTAGTCGTATTAACTTTTAACTCGTATTACTTATTTTATTTATACTTAAGTATTTGAATATTCAATATATGTTTTTAAAAACGTTATTTTTTGTCCATTGCTGTAGTGGCATTTACATTTTTTCCTATCCCATACCATTCAAAAACAAATATAAAGAAAGAAAACCTAAAAACTGTGCTGATAGAAATAGTGTAATGATTGGCCCTTTCATACATACAGAATGTCACAGTCTCGTTGGTTACGCTTCGTAAATTCAACACCAATGCAGTGGAATGACGTTAGCTACACTAACTCCATTGTGCACAAATTGTCTGTATGAAAAAGCAGGTACATTTCATAGTTGTTTCAAATTACCTTTACAATAGAAAATAATCAATTTTATCTCTTTACTATTACAATAATATTCAAAACAATATATTAATTTAGAATCGTATTCACAGCTCTATATAAATACGAGACTTGCAAAATGAGGACGTCTCAAAGAATAATAAGACGCAGGTTATGAGGTAGACATGTTCTCTCAGTTCCGCACAATGGAAGGAACGTTTTATACGAAAGGTCTCACACGTCAAATTTCACTTGAATAGAGTCACCCTCGACGGAATCTTTATAAATAGTTGCTTAATTTGGTGGAAATGCTCAATGCATGCCACGAAGTCAACGGATTGAGATGGAATGGCTTCCGTGTTTAATTGAGCTCTTGATTGAGCGGAAGATTGGATTGTCATATACATATAAGATTATCTATCTAATAAATTTAAACGATCCAGTCTTGTATATATAATATGAATCTCGGAAAAGGCTCCAACGATTATCATGAAATTTAGTATGAAGGGGTTTCGGGGACGATAAATCGATCTAGCTAGGATTCATTTTTAGAAAATGTTGTTTTATCCGTGTTTTGGAATAATGAAACCCCATTATTTAAATAACCACTTCATATTTATTATTATATGGATATATATGGAAAAATATTTATATTTCATCAATATAATTCGTATCTAAAATATAATTTCCGATTAAAAAAAACAAGATTCACCAATAATAAGAATACCGAGCAAATCCAAGTACTAGTAATAAATGGGTATTGAATTCAAAATTGATAATACTGGACTTAAATTATTTTAATATGTTTTCATCCAGGTTCCGGCATAATAGTTACTATTTTCCGAAGATTAAATAAATATTTTTTTCTTTTATGCATAGCTGGATTTAAAAATGAAACTACTAACAACTTGTAATAAAATTGTTAAAGTTCTGTAATACTTAAGTTTTTTGGACTAATAAAGAGCAAGTTACTTATCAAGAGCTAACAATTATTATCAGATGTTATGTGATAACAACCGGGACCGACAGCTTAACGTGCTCTCCGAAGCACGGTTGGAAGACCCACAAGGACAAAAGCCCCGACCGGATATTTACCGGAAGCAGATATTTATAAGATCCATACAAACATCTGCCCGTGCATCGAACCCACAACCGTCGGGGCTAAAGGCAGACCCGCTACCCACAACGCCACATCGGTGTCAATATATAATAAATCTATGCCTATTATTTATTTTGCTCAACACCAAATCAATATTAACCTAAGTGAAATTTAAATTCAGCTAAGCGTAAAAGTATATTTTTTACACAGCAAAATAAAGGAGTCGCCGTTTTCACAAATAAAACATATTTATAAATGGAAGCAACAACGTACAAGCTCTTAGTTAAGCTCAAACAAACGATAAGTACCTTCTTGTACTAATTAAAACAGACACCGAAGAAAACGAGGGCCATTCGATGCGATACAAAGGAATACAGCGATACTTTTGTAGTAAATAACGTTGAGAATTGGACTTTGCTTCTTTTGAAAGAATTAGTTTGGAATATGTAAAGTTACTTGAGACTTTTAAATTTAATTAAATGGTTTATAATACGTATATCTTTACTTTGTTGATTGCTTTTAAGATCTTCTTTAAGTTATACCTTTTTCTTATAATTTTATTCTAATTTAAATAAATAATAAATAAACGCTGTACATTCAACGGCCCCCATTAGGATAGTGATATCCTGTGTCGTGAGTCCGAAAACATATACAAGGACAAAGACAAATATATCCAGACCGGAAAATATGCTTGCATGGTCAATACAAACATATGCTCCGAGCGGGAATCGAACCCTCGACCTGTGGCGTTTAAGGCAGGCTGGCTACCGCTGCGCCACAACGTCGTCACATAATATGGTTTTATTATACTTCAGCGGTGGTAACCATGTGCGTGACCTGCCTGATGGTAAGCGGTAACACCAGGCCATAATACTAGAAGGCTTCTACTAACTACGGCTGTTACAGCGAACTTTTAGTGACATTCAATAAACGAAAATTATAATTTCGAAGAAAGCACAAAGATCACAAATAGTACTTGTTTATAATAATAATAATAATAATAAATTTTTTATTTATTTTCTCACACAAAGGAAAAAATACATAACAACCATCATAGTACGTATTCTTAGATATAAAGAACTTTTCATTCCTTTGTGAGAGACTGGTATCCATACTAGTTTTACTGTGTTACGGATTACCAGGCTCCCACACCACTGAGCAAAAGTTTTTGGATTCACAGTGGTGTAACAATCTTTGGATCAACAATTTAAATTACTAAAACATCAAAAAAAAAAAAAAAAAAAGTAAAAATAAGTAAACATATTAATAAAATTCAATATAAAAAGTAAAAAAATGAAAGAAAAGAAAAAAAAATGTAATTATAAAAGTGTGTGCGTGTGTGTGATTATGCGTGTGTGTGTATATGTTTGTGTGTGTGTGTGTGTGTGGTGTGAACTTATGTATCTTTGAGACCGACATTTAGGAATAGGAACGTAGTAGATCTTCAGTTTCCGAGTACGATAGATCTTGTAACCATGATGAGATTGCAGTTTTACAATGGACTTTAAGAAATGGATATACATTAAGAATTTTATTGATTTTGTTGTAGAAATGTGGACCTAGAAAACAAAAGAATCTATGGGAGAAGAAGGTTTCGAAGGTTGTCATTGGACATACAATGTTTTTGCGTCGTTTACTTTGGTTTAGTAAAGGGTCGAAGTATAGGTTTGAATGCATTTTTAGAGCGGTGTGTAAGATGAAAAAGTTTGCCTTATAGTAAGAACTTTGCACTTTTGGTATAATTTTGTAGTGGGGAAAAAGAAAGGTAGATAGTTACATACTTTAAGTACTGCTCTTTGTGCGCGTTCTACGTGTATCAAGTATGTCTTAGGCGCACCTCCCCACGATGTAATACAATAGGTTAAGATGGATTGGCAAAGTGCCAGGTAGGTAATTTTGATTGTATTGTCGTCAGCAACATGCCTAAGTAGTTTAAAAATGTATATTAGTTTTCGAGTTCTAGACGACAATAGGTTTGTATGGGCTTGAAAATTTAGATTTTTATCAATTATAACACCTAGATATCGAATATTATCAACATGTTTGAGTTGAAGGCATGCACAATTCGAAGTGTTTGGCTTAGCGCGCAGATATGGAAGTAATATTAAGATGAGAGTTGTAGGGATGATTTCTATTTTTAATTGAAAACGCTATGTAGTTAGTTTTGTCAGTATTTAGAGTTAGACGATTATTTCTGAGCCATGTGGTGATGAGATTTAAACCATTCTGAGCATTTAGGTACGCCTCCTCCCAGGTATTGCCGTGGAAAATTAGCGCAGTGTCATCGGCAAAAGAAATAATCTTTCCGTTAGAAAGTTGTAGTTGGCACAGCTCGTTAATATACACAAGGAAGAGTGTGGGACCTAAAATGCTTCCTTGTGGTACGCCGCAGGTGATAGATAGTTCATCACTACGAACTTTATTAATTTGTACACATTGGGTACGATCAGTGAGATAACTGGTGAAAAATTTCAGTTGAGTTCCTCGGATTCCCATGTGTTCTAACTTGTCCAGCAATAGTGGAAGAGAAACAGTGTCAAATGCTTTAGCAATATCTAGGAAAATCGCAACAACCTTTTTTGCTATCTAATTTTTTTAACTATATGGTCTGTTAGTTCATGTACAGCGTCATTTGTCGATTTTTTTACACGAAAACCGAATTGAGATGAAGACAGAAGATGTTTCTTTTCTAAAAAGTGAACTAAGCGTTTATTGACAACTTTTTCTAGTATCTTTGAAAATGCTGGGAGAATGGAAATAGGGCGATAATTATTGACACTGTTTCTCTCACCACTCTTATAAATTGGATGAACCAGGGCACGTTTAAAAGCGGAAGGGAATACACCGGTAGAAAGGGATAAATTACATATGTAAGTGAGCGGTTCAATCAAAATAGATTTATACCTTTTAATAATAGAATTTGGAATATTGTCGAGGCCAGATGCGCATTTGTTTTTTAAGCTATTGATTATGGTCTTAATTTCGTCGGCATCTGTTTTAAGAAATGTAATGGAATGAGCATAAGCAGCAGTGGTCTTAGAGGAGGTCAGAATTTGAGAAGGACTATTGTAGGTGTTATCTGTAAGGGATTTCCCCACATTAACAAAAAAGTTGTTTACAGTATTTGCTGATTCAACAGGGTTTTTATCATTAATTAATTCGGAAGCAGGGGTTTTATTACCGTGCAGACAGGTGATGTTTTTGATAACTTCCCAAAGTTTTTTACTATTATTTCGTGCTTTCATGACTTCTGTTCTATCAAAATTTCGTCTGGCTTGTTTAATTATATAGTTGCAGTGATTTCGGTATGTTATGTATGTATTTTTAAGCTCTGTATTGTTAGGTTGTCTTTTTAATTTTATATGTAGCTTATCCCTGTACCTCATAGATTTTATGATTCCCTTAGTTATCCACGGTTTTAATATGCGCTTGACAGGGGCAAACACTACTTTGGTGCTATTATTTATTTTTGTTTTAATGGTTGAGATGAGATAGTCAACAGCATTATTTATATCCTTGAAAGAAGAAGTCTGTAATAGGTCATCTTTAGAAAAGAAAGTATCTAGAACTGTATAGTCAATTTTATTTAGGGGGTATATATTGCTTACAATTTGTTGCTGCTTCAAGACTAAGTAAAACACTGTAATGATCAGTAATAGTTGTTTTTGCAACTAGGCAGCGAGCTGGTAACCTAGTCTTTAATATAATGTGGTCAAGACACGTGAATGTATGGGTTGGTGTGTTATGAGCGGGCAACATACCGTGACTAGCTAATAAGTTTAAATAATTCTGAGATCTACGGTCGGAAGAGGAATTTGATATATCTATATTGATATCCCCAGCTAGAATTATATTATTGAAAGATGATTGATTTTGAAGCACATTATTTAACGATTCCAGAAAATTTGTAATGTTTTGTTCACCAGGGGGACGGTAAACTGCTAGTATGACGGTGTTAGGATTTACTTTCAACATTAGGCAATTGGCGTTAGAAAATGCTGGCTCACTTATATTACAATTGTGTAATAATTTAAAATATATTACAACACCTTCATTTTGTGTTCTGTTAGTAGTAGTGAAAGCAAAGCTGTACCCGTCCAATCTAGGTATAGGTTTATTTGAATTAAGCCAGCACTCAGTAAGAATAATAAAATCCCAGTCTATTTTAGAGCGCTGAAGTAAAGTTAAAAATAGGTCAAAATTACAATTTATACTTCTTATATTTTGTACAATAATTTTCAGGGATGAGTGTTTAGTAGAAAGTAAGCTTGCGCACTCATCAATGTCACAGGTATTGCATTCTGCTAGGGTAATATTGTCA
Organism: Hestina assimilis; assembly: GCA_023373885.1. Lineage (NCBI taxonomy): Eukaryota > Metazoa > Arthropoda > Insecta > Lepidoptera > Nymphalidae > Hestina > Hestina assimilis. The sequence continues at coordinate 5,715,059 of CM041747.1, read as the reverse complement.
AGATCTATATTAAGATTATGTTTATCGTCCTCGAATGTTGATATGTAAGATTTTTACTAAGTCAAATCTCAAGAAGTGATAATTAAGTATAATCATTAAATTCATTATTGTTATTACAAAATAGAGCTTATGTTCTATAGAATTCACTATTTTAAACTGACGTAGTGAAGTGAAATATAATAAATTATTGTTATGTTGTCGGATAAAGGGTGTAAAATTCAGAGTATGTTGTATGTTATATAAGTAAAAAATGTTATGAAATTTGAATTGAGATATATATAATATTTTATTAATTGATAAAATACATATAAAAATATAGTTAAATTGGCTATATTTAAAGCAATAAAGGATAAGTGACAAAAACGGTTTTTATCATCGATGACGTAGGTAGCGAACCTTAGCGTAGTGGGTTCGATTCGCGCTCGGAGCAGATGTATGTATGACCATACATGCATGTTTTGTAGACCTGACACAGAATATAAATATACTAATGGGGGTCGTTGAGTACGTAGCGTTTATTTATTTATCATCGTTAAAAATAAAAAAGCACCTTTTATAAATCACTAACCGCATCCCAGCAAATGAAACTGTACGGCGTTGGAAACATTTTCATTACTTATTTTAATAGCCAATAAAGTCTCTCAATTTATTGCAACTATTTCGTGTGGAGAATCAAGCGCGACCCATGAATAATGTGGGGCTCTTTAAACTTTAATAAGACCCGGCGCCGATGTATGGGTAACGCGTGGTAATTCTGAGCATAACTCCAAATATGAATATATTTTCGTAAAATACACCCCTTTCACTTGAATGCCATCAAATATTTATATAATATATTGTAATAAAGGATATCGTGGGATGTTTTTAGAATATGTTTTAAAATTTGTATTCGGAGCACAATGTATTAACCATACAGGCATGTATTCCGGTCTGGGTGCTTATCCTTGTCCGTCAGTGTGTCTCTGGACCCCGGACACAGAATGTCACTATCCTAATAGGGGTCAATATCTGTCGAGTGTGTATCGTTTATTTAATTATATGTCTGATTAATTTATGTATTTAGAATCTTATTCATAATGTTCAGAATATTAAGCAGTTCTATTAATTTTCGAGGTAATAAATTATTTGAAAATTTAATTGTGTGTTTGTATTCATTAATTAAATAGCCGAAGTAGCCAAATATTCAGAAATTAAAGAGTTTTACCAAAGGTTATAGGTAAAAATTCGGGCAAGTGCTAATTTTTTTTCAAAATCACTTACAAGAAACATCTGCCTTTGAAGAAATTTTAATACGTAAGTATTCATCAACCCGCGGAAGCACAGCTTTATTCTCACGTATTAATACATACGTATTTCGCTTATATAAAATAAACGCTACACACTCAATGACCACCATTACACCTACAGTAGTTTCATCCTGTGTTCCGGGGTCATCCGGGTTTCCGGAAACATACACAATGACAATGACAAACCCACCCGGAAAAAATTGCCTGTATGGTCAATACAAACATCTGCTCCGAGCGAGAATCGAACACACGACCTGTGGCGCTTAAGGCAGGTTCGCTACTACTACGCCACAAGGTCGTCTATAGTCAACGTCGTTTATAGTTCTTCAATTATTTTCTTCCTATTTTAACTTAAATGAGACGAAGAAAAATGTCAATAACAATAAACAATGAAACCAACCAAGGTATAGAATAATCGGTTAAATTGTGGAGTCGGTTTGAGTTATGACGTCGGCGAGCGACAGATTGCCAGTATTACTATAACAAATTGTAGTAGACATCGTATCGGGAAGGTAGACGAACTTTGCACAATAGAACATACTATAAAAAAGCCAAGTGCGTGTCGGACTCAAATATAAAAGGTTCCGTACCATTGTAGAATATATAAGAAAATACGTCAAAATTATCAACTTTCGTGTATGGAGGGATATTTTTATTGTGTGGCTCCTATATGTTTGTGTTTTGTCTATGGTTTTATTGTAGCAACAGCAGACTTGCATACATTACATTCTTTGAAAATTCCAACTTTTTCTTATTACGATAAGATACAGTCCGCTTACAGACGGACGGATGAACGCGACGAACGGAGAGCGAAGGCTCTGTTGACATAAGAAACTTTAAAAAAAAATATTTAATTACTAAACATTATCGAAAACTCTTTTCTATCATACAGATAACGAAGTTACCGTAAGTGTCTAGTGTATACAGTCTTTACATTATATTTGTTTTAGTTATACAATTTATCTGTTTTAATCTTGGAATTGTTCTCGTCGGTTTCTCCATCTTAACTCAAGAATCTTGCTAAGCTGTCGGTTCTAGTCATATCAATAAATATATCCATATAAGAGTATTAAGGAGATCCTGGGTAAAAATAAAAATGCTAAGGAAAAGATTAGTATTGCTATATATTTCAATCCCTATCAGTTTTAAAACATTACGAGTATCTTCGTACAACAACCTGTCACAATGTTATACATATAGCCTTATATAAGAACAAAGGACGCTTATAAACTTAAATACGAGGGTCGCCTCAATAAAGGAACTATTCACGGTATGCCGTCAAAAAAGCAATATAATAATTAATTGTTACTATCATGCGACATGGTCGGGGCAGAATTTATAGAGGAATTATTATTGAAAGCCCGTGGAGGACAAATTGTCCGGTTGCCACAGACGACCGCCTCCATCCCTATTTATAGAGACGGTCTTTATTTTGTTGCTTTTATTCGGTCGAGACGAAAGATTTGGTTCGTATTTTAGAATATTAGTTATGCTTTGAAAAATATAAATGTATTTGATTATTATTGTATATTCTTCTTCTTCTTATCAAGTGGTTACCACCTAGTGTAAGAGTTGTTCAGATCGCCCCTAGGTCTCTGACTTGACTTATCGACTGTTGTCAAATTGTCAACAGCCGGGACCGACTTTTTACGTGCCCTCGGAAGCACGGAGATGTGAGATTATTGTATATGTCATAATTCCACAATAGTGTTCTGTATGGTAATAATTAATTCAAATATACAGATAACATCTCCTTAAATAATTTTATTATTAATAAATAATTTTACTTTAATAAAATGATGTTTATGTTTTACATATGTATACATATAAACTGTGTGTGTATTCACTAAAATGTACTTAACATATACAAAACGTACACTTATATTATAATGCATACATATAATATATTATATATATTATAATATATACATATATTTAAAAAATTATATAAAATATAAGAAAAGTGTAACTAAAAGAACCATACATAAATTAACCGCTGTGCTGCTTAAAAGTTATTTAATAATTTAAATTAGTACGCACTATGAATAATACTCAGGTATATTATTTAATAATTTACCCACAAGAACGTTACACCCTAATCAAGACAACAATAAAGCGTGTGGTCATCCTTCAAATTCAGAATGAAATTCAATAAATTCGGACTGCAGGGGTGGTCCATCATCGGAAACTTTTGAATTGGCGTTGAATTTAGGGGCATCCTTTTGTCCACAAAATTGCCTTATACCGCGTTTCTAATAAGAATCCTCAATAACTATCGTAGGTAATTGCGTCTTTGTGCTCTTTGAAGTTCGAATACGTATTTGAATTTGTTTTCGTATCAAAACAAAATATCGTCTGGATGATTTATTTAATGCTACGTATCCATACAAATAAATAAAATGGATTGTTTTTTTTTAGCTTTTCACTAAATGCATATGAAAGTATGTATGGTAATTACATAAAAAAAAATGTCTTATTGTCTGTCTGTTTGTTCCGGCTGGACCGATATTAACGAGAATTTCTCTGGCTAGATCTCTGGCATAGCTGATGTTATAAAGAGTAACTTAGGCTATATTTATTATAGAAAAAAGGGTTCCGTACCATTAAGAAAAATCAGTACACCACTCACCACGCGCGCGGAGTTGCAGTCGTAAATAGTTATTATGTAAATTTTGATCCATTCGAATATTTATTAGACGGATCGTATTTATAATTAGATGGCTCGTTGTCGGAAGGCCCATTGGGAAATCGTTTCTGGATGGATTGATGTCGTGACTTGGCACGTATAAGCCCAAAGGCTTAGTTATTATAATACAACAATTACTACTGTTCCAGTGACATGTATTTTCGATATCTTTGTTAGAAATACCATATATTAATACTTTAGTAATGAAATAGGTATACACGAAACAATTATTTTTAAGCTAATACTAATTTTATTTATCTTTGTTTAAACTTTTTTCTGTTAATAATAATTACATATATACAAGTAAACCCAAGTCCAAGCAAGCCCTTTTTTACTCATTCTGAAGTTGTCTGTAAGAGAACGACTCCAATCTTGACGAAATGACGACGTTGTGGCGCAGCGGTAGCGAACCTGCCTTAAACGCCACAGGTCGCGGGTTCGATTCCTGCTCGGAGCATAATATGTTTGTATTGACCATGCAAGCATATTTTCCGGTCTGGGTGTATTTGTCCTTGTCATTGTGTATGTTTCCGGGCCCCCGACACAGGATATCAATATCCTAATGGGGGCCGTTGAGTGTGTAGCGTTTATTATTTATTTATTTATTATTTAATATCTCCTTCCCAATCCCTCTTTTGCGTGAAACTCCCCTACCAGTCGCATGCCATCGTCGACTATTCCTCAATACATGGTGCAGTCACAGATGCCTTTGCTCAGAGTGTACCAGGAGAAGTAACCAGCTTAGCACCCCAAGCGTTAAGGCTGCCCTACTTACTCTTAGTGTATTAAAGTACAAAACAATAACTAAGCAAAACAAGCTTAAAATCGTGTTTTATACATAGTTATGTTTATATTAAGATTTTGTCCAATATTCGCTCTTTGATTCACCCAATGAAAAGGGTACTTTATTAGTGTAACTATTCAAAATATGAGTTTTAATTGGGTCCTTGTTAACAGGTAACTCATCCTAATTAGGGAGATATTGTATTGACTACGGGAGTGATTGTTGCTGACCACGTGGAACATACGGCTCTACAAAATGTCCAATTATCTGACGTACTCATAAAAAACTGTTATGTTAAATGGAAGTTAAAAATAAGCAATAATAAATTGAACTGTGTAAGTAATCAGTCACACTGGTGGTAGGTCTTTTGTTGCAAGAGGCCGGCTAGGTAGGTACCACCGCAGTGTCCAATATTCTGCCGCCAAATAGTAGTGCTTAGGCACTACTGTGTTCCAGTTTGAAGGGCATTGTACGCTAGTGAAATTACTGGGCGAACGAGATTTAAGAACTAATATCTCGAGGTTGGCAACGCGTGAGTGGCACCTACTAATGGTGCTGCAAGCGCTCATAGGCTACGGCAACCACTTACCATCAGGTGGGCCGTATGCTTGTTTGCCAACTTCTAACATAAAAAAAAAAAAAAAAATGAGTTCTTTATGAGATAAATGTCTTTAAGCCGAAGTTAAAAATAACGTTTCTGAGAGCGCCGGAGGCCCAATCTCTGACCCCTCTGTTCCCTTCCTTTTTCCATTCTCATCCCTTCCCTCCACGGGCTGGCAATGCGCATGTGATATTTCAAGTATCGCAAGCGTTTATTGATATAAATATATTTTAATGATTAAAATTTGTGTTTTTGTTTTTTTGCCTGCCTAAAATCTATGAAATTAAAATATGTAATCAATAAAGATAAAACAATTCAAGACAAAAATTGCAAAATGATAAATCATTATAAATTTACATATTTTTACATTTTATTTCCTCCCGAATAAAACCACGAACATCGTCTTCTTCGTCTTTCAATCAATAGACTTTTCTCAATTGGATGTACGAAAACATTTTTAGCAATATGTCGTAATAAACAATGAATTTCGAAATGAGCAATGTCGAGAAGGTAAAGCGAGTGGACGGTATTGTTACGCAAGGGATTTGAATCTGATATAATCTGAAGGGTCTTCGCACCGATGGCGATCACCATCATTAATGAACGAGGGATCTTTATTGCTGACGGCGGTGGCGTTGCGGGATAAAAATATTATAGACTTTTATTGGTGTTTGATTTGATTGACGGATTTATGTCTATTACTTTTTTAACGTTAAAGGAGGTTCATAAGCTCTTGAGCGATTATAACATCAGAGGTCATGCACGTTGACACAGTTGTGGCGTGTTCGATTCCCGCTGGAGACAGATGTTTGTATTAATCTTACAAATATCTGTTTCGGACATGCGTAGTCTGCCTGTTCAGAATTTCAGAGTATAGAACCTTCTGGCTAATGCTGCCGTCTTCAGTTATACTGTGTTTTTTAGGTTTTTATGAGTAGGTCTCTACATTATATTATATTAAAGTGTACATATGAAAAAATTCTATTGTACTGTTTACAAATATATTAATAGGTTAGGCTGTTGATTAAGTACTTAAAGGTATAAACAATAGCCTAACATTATTGTGAATATAATGCTATATATATATTTGGATTTTATAACCAAACATAGCTTAAAAGCTTTAAAAGTGTTCAAAAGTTTTAAAATATTTTTATTTTATGTCTGAGCCGTGTCTTTCTTCTTTTATATAGTAATCTATAAATAAATAATCAATAAACGGTACCCACTCAACAGTCCCAATTAGAATAGTCATATCCTGTGTCAGGGGTCCGGAAACATTCACAATGACAAGGACAAACACACCCAGACCGGAAAACAAGCCTGTATGGTCAATGCAAATATATGCTCCGAGCGGGAATCGAATCCGCTGTCTGAATCGAACCTGTGGTGCTTAAGGTAGGTTCGCTAGCGCTGCACCACAGCGTCAAATATAAGACTATATAGTTACATACTTATACATTTTATAATAATGGATATTTCATAATTTGTAATATATAGTTGGACGGATTGCAAGCAATAGCAAAGTTTTAATAGGAACTCCAACAAAGACCCGTATCAAAGGAACTGTTCTGTTTCACGCCGTTTGTATTTCCTTTAATAATTTTAATTGAAAAATATTCCTCAGAAAACTCAAAGAAAATATTTTAACTAGTTTTTCTCCTTTTGCAAAGTAACCAGACTTTTGAATTATCAAAGAAGTCTAACATTTTATAATTACTTGAATGCGCTTTCAAATGGATTTATTTTTAAGACGAAATCTTGATAAAAGCTTCTGCAATATTTTAAGTGTGAAAAAAAATTAAGGTTTTCGTCAGTCAATAAAATTTTTCTGGGTAATTTTTTTTCTGTCATAAACCAAATAAAAATGCCTATACTACTTAGTTGTAAACGAAATAATAAAGTTTCATGAAAGTAAAATTGAATGGCGTAGAATATTAACTAAAAAAAATTATATGTGTATAATATAATTATGTTATAATAATAAGGCGCATATTTTTTACCTAGTGCTCTTTGATTTATATATATTCTACTTATAATTTAGAAAATATAAATTGTTACTCTTTCACGCAAACACTACTGGACACCTGGATTAACATGTTTAACATTAATGTTGGATTCCCGTGGGATCGTCTAAAAACTACAGAACGCGAACGGAGCCGTGGGTGCAACTATTATAAACATATACAGAAAAGACCCATACAGTATTATATTTTACGACTAATTACGCGACTCCTAAAACTCATAAACTCGAAATTCCACCTTTACCATCTCGATGTCTGGAAATCAACAACTGCGCGATATAGACATTTTCTTCTTCGAACAACAACTTTATTGGATCAACTTCCGTAGACGGTCTTTCCGAACCCGGGGACCTTCAAGAAAAGAGCGTACTCTTTCCTTAAAGGTCGGTAACCCACCTGGATTTCCTCTGGTGTTGTAGATGTTCTTGGGCGGTGGTGATCGCTTAGCATCAGAAGACTCTCCTCCCTCTTACATAAAAAAAAACCTTCAGAAGCATGAAGAAACTCCGTTGAGATACCTAGACTGCCTGTCACCCATCGATAGTTACTCAAAGCGCTCGTTTAACGGCAAGCAATGCACCTTGGCTCTGAGCGTGTCTAAAAAGTAAACGAGCAATTCTAAAAAGAAATATCAACCACATACATCATTGAACATAAGAAACCTAAGAACATAATATCTATTCTTTATCTCGATACGGTCAATCCACGTTACATCGCGGGTATCGCCTATTTATCAGTGAACGCATCGTTTGTTCGGGTATTCGAAAATTCAAGCGTTATTACCACCATCAACATAATGTTATGGGGCGAAATTTTACAAAAACGGAAACAAAAGATATAAAGCGTATACGTGGCATGGTTCTTGTCTATATTAATGTCGAGGCGATATTATTTACAAATGGCGCTCGTGAGAAATTGCTTACGTGTTTTTGTGTATCATAAACATGATAATCACGGATGGTTTATGACTTATATTGTTCCAGGTTTTCTATTGAGTGGCATTTATTTACACAGATATATTTTTGTTTTATCATAATGGTAGTGAGCAAGCATACGGACTGATGATGAGCGGTCATACCACTATGTCCACACTATGGAAGCTTGACACTTAAGAAGTATTATAAGTGGTTTGTAGGAAGGTGACAAGAGGACCCCAGGTGTGGACCCCAAGTGCTTACACTCATCAAACAAAGCGCTACAGTACGAATACTTTTACATCAATTTCCAATAAATTATTACTTTTAAAAATCCTATAATCACTACATAGTATAAAACAAAGTCGCTTTCTATGTCCCTATATCCCTATGTATGCTTAAATCTTTAAACAACAAAATCTACGCAACGGATTATGGTGCGGTTTTTTTTAATACATAGAGTGATTGAAGAGGAAGGTCTATATGTATAATAACATCCATTAAATAGTGGAGAAATACTGTTATTTTTGATGTTTCTGGATAGGGGAATTGTTTTACTCCAAAGTAACGCGTGCGTGCCACAGGCAGTAATTAATAAATCAAAACTACTGGATTGATTTTAATTATTTTTTCAGTGAATGACATAGGCTATATATTTTAAACCCATGCGAAGCCGGAGCGGGCCACTAGTGTATAATAAATTGAAACAAATGTAAAAGAAACATATTTTAAAAAATTCGCCTAAAGAAATCCTTTCAAAGTAATAGCAAATGCCGGAGATAAAATCACGAACGGTGAAATGTATGAGAATGTAAAATAAATTGTTCTAGGTGCAAATGCAAGCAACATAGCTGCAGGCAAGACAAATGACTGTAAATTGCTTTAACCCTTATGCTCATAGATTTTGACAGTTACACTGCCGTTTACTCGGAGGCTTTCGAACGGAAAATGGCCGAAATCTACCAATGTGTAGTAAATTTAAAATTTCTTCAAAAATAATTGTCTATTTCATTTCAAATAAAAAATATTTAATTGGGAATAAATATTTAATTTTTATAAGCCAATAAATATCTAATGTATGTTTTCAAATATGTTCATATTTTGTTTTGAAAATCAGTAAAAAGAAAGTTTCTTCGTCGTAAGAAAAATAAACATATTTCTAACAATGTAAATGATTCTGTACAAATATAACTATCCATCTCAGTAATTGAATAAACCTATAATCGATCAAAACTGCTCTGAATTTGGGTAACTTATAAAAAATACAAGAAATTGAAAGTTTTATATATAAACAAATCTAATTCAAATATTTTCTTTCTTTATATCCATAAGGAGTAATAACATTCTAATAAAGATGTGAATTATAAATAAAACTGCATAAAATGTTCAAATATATGTTTATATTGTATAAAAACATAGAAACTTACAATAATTATGAAGATGCATATAAATATACCACCAAAAACACACAAGCTATCAAAAACTAGTAATAAATTTAACTTGTCAAGTAGTTCTATGACCCCTTCCAGATACGTAAAGAATTCACGAAATTGAAGTATAATTTCTAACTTTTCGCAACGTATTCCTATACAATTATTTATTTGAAAATAATATAATAAAAGTCAAAGTAAAATATACCATAGTATATTGAAAAATTTCATACATAATAAACACCTGTTTGCATCATCCACAGACTATAGTACCGAAAATAACGAATATATCAAATATCGATATTGTCGTATCGATTGTTAGCGAATAACTATTTTTATAAAATGGTCAATCATTACCTCTAAACAATCAATATTTTTATAACAATAGTATTCATATTCAATATTGTTTTTTGAAATTAAAAATATTTTTTTTGTTTGTATGTGGGTACGTTTGTACGAATGAATGTTTCGAGTGTTTTCCGTCTCTTACTTTTATATGTATATATTTGATTATTTCTTAATATTTTTTAAATGAATTGAAATTTTTATTATCTATATTTTTTATGAAACGTTTATTACATCGCTTTAATATTTTTCGTTTATCTTTATCATGAATGTCGCATTACAGTCGCCCGTGGAGTGGTAAAGACTGAAATGTTTGTTTGTTTGATGGTATGCATGTTGCGTGTCTGTTTTGTCTTCATTTATTTTGTTTCTTTTTTATTTATTAATCTATTTTTTTATTTTATTATTTTTCTTAAAAAAAAATTTGATAGTGAACGCAATTTTGATATCCTAAATCAAATAATTTTCTGATTTTTATTTGTTAAATGCCTAAAAAGATTCTTTTGCTTCGTGGTTTAAAAAAATAACTAAGTTAATTTTATACCAACTTTAGTTTGCTTTTTTTACTTTTTTTTTAAACGCTGCACACTCAACTCAATCAATTATGTTGTTGCATGGATTTATGGATGGATTGATGGATGGTTGGATGAATGGATGTATAGTTCCTGTAGACTTATCAAAAGACGAATTGAAGAATCATCATCATCATCATCGTTCACTTCGGAGCCTGGGGTCCGCTTTCTTACTTTTCCTCTCCACTTTTTACAGTCCTCGGCATTCTTACTTGTAAGTCCATTCATTGTCATCCCGCATGACGTAAAGCCACCATTTCATGAGCCTACCTCTTCTACCTGGATCTGGCGTAGGTGGCATGGTAAGACATTTGATCTCCACGTAGATAACCGGTTTTCGTAGTGTGCCCGTACCAATGTAGGCGACTCTTTTGTAGCTTATTCTATGTCACGGACATGAAGGCTGCCGCGGATGTACGTGTTTCTAATGTAAACTTTTTAGCGTAGCTCAACACATCCACCGCAGCATCTCCGTGACACGCAGTTCTCCCTTATGTCGCTTAGGTATGGACCGCGCTTCACTGCCATACAAAAAGACAGGCCTATTCATGGATTTATAGACTGATCCCTTCAGCTTAACCGGCAACCTAACCCCAGTCACCTCACGCCATTTGGCCCAGGCTGTTGCGATCCGGGCTTTGACTTCATGATCGATATCCCCAGTCATGTGAAGTACAGAACCCAAGTATTTAAACTGGTCCATGTGCTCGATCATCGATCATCATCGCCTGTGCGCGTTGGTGGGTGATCCATAACATTGCAGGCCGAATACTTACATTTAACTTTTAGGCCACCGTTCTCAAGATACTCCTTCTACTTATTCTCACATCTCACCAGGCGTCCCCTACCCGCGTCTGTCAGAGCAATGTCGTCCGCATACACGGAGAAAGCTCATGTGCATCTCTGATGCTGGCGGGCAGTTCGTCCAATATGGCACTAAACAGAAGTGGACTAAAGACAGAACTCTGGTGCACACCAACTGTGACTTGGAAAAGTTTTGTGTAGCCAACAGCGTCTGAACCATAGAATCCGAATCGCGGTACATGTTTTGATAATCTTAAGTTTCGGTAACCTCTTTGGACCTAAGTGCCCACCAGATCATCACGCGAGGAACACAGTCCATACGACGACCATCCCCTTCCAGGCTTTGATTGGGACTCTATCGGCACTGACAGATTTCCGATTTCTCATGCGGCGAAGATCACCATGGATTTTTTCAGGCGTAATCAGTGGTATTAGTCCCTGATTCAGAGGAAGGTCCGGTGGCTGCACCTCTTTATGCCACTTATTTAGCAGCTCATGGAAAATGCGCACAATCTGCCTTTTATCGCGAGGACGCATGCGTCATAGAAGGTTGCCTCGAGGACTTTTTACACAGTGGCACTTGGTGATGTCCTGTGCTGCTTTGACCCTAGAACGTGCCATCTTGTAGATGAGCTTCTGCACCTCAAATGATTGCAACTTATCAATGGTTGTAAGTGGTCGCGCCTAGTCCTGACTACAGCTCTTTTGGTACCACGTTTCGTGGTCTTGTATGCATCACGGTTTTCAGGTGATCTGGACACTTGCCATTTTTTTAAGAGAGCTACCAAATTTCCTGTCACACTTACGTCCACCCTTAGGTACCTCAACAACTGCCTTCGCCGTCTCAGTGATGGCTGTCCAAATCTTGTCACATTGACTATGGACTGGTTCGCTGTCAGCACAGACGCACTTGTCGACAAAAGCTAATCTTCCATCTGATTTGGCGTTGTCAATGGTCAACGGGTATGTGTTTCGGCTTCATTCAGAGGTCCATGACAAGTAAACGGTGTTGTCCAATGCAAGTGGCAAAAGATTTTTACCGTTGTCAAATATAAGAAGAGATGTATATGTTCTGTTGTGGCTATATACACTCGATTACTCGTATTATGTTTTTTTAATGTAAGAGGGGGCAAACGGGCAAGATGCTCATCTGATGTTAAGTGATCACCGGTGTCCATAAACATCTATAATACCAGAGGCCATGCAGGGCGTTGTTGACCTCTAAGAGAAGAATAGTCTCTTCTCTTGAAGGTTCCCAAGTCGTATCAGTACGGAAAGACCTCAGACGTAAGTTGATTCTACAAAGTGGTTATGCGAACAATGAAATATCTTCTAAATCGCGCTGTTGTTGATTTCCAGAAAACGAGGTGGTTAGGTGGAATATCGAGTTTTGTCCGATAGTGAAATTCCACCGGCGGATCAACCTACAATTCCTCAGAACATTCCCCGTAATAGATGTGATAGAAGATGCAAAGTAATCCAACGTCTCAATGCAATAGTCTGCCAAAGGATCAAGCCGGAAAGGGCTCGATCGTCGACAATTCATGTCACTGTACATTGGATTCGGTTTATTGGAAGTAGGTCCCGCCCAGAGATGAGAGTAGTACTCCACGTGCGGTCGAATTTGCACCTTATACAACTGTAGGCGATGAGCCGACGTGAAGTAGTGCCTCGCCTTGCTAAGCACACCAAGCTTTTTAGAAGCACCAATTTGACCTTTCCTTCTTACTGTCTGCGGAACTGAACGACACTCGGAATATCAAAACCAAGTATTCCAATACTAGCTGTGGCAACCAGGGGAGTATTCTCAAAACGAGGAGATACGATAAATGGTGATTTTTTAGTTAGCGATTATCGCAAAGCAGTCTCGACTTCAGACACAAATTTTTTCCGGCACTAGGTGACGTTTCGAAAGATATTAGCGCGCCGGTGTACAAGCATCCACCGTACTGTCTTCTGCATAGCAATAAATGTTAGCATGTAAAATTTCCAACATTCATTCATTTCAGTCATTTATATGCAGAAGAAAGTACAGTAAGAGCAGGGGACAGTACACAGCTTTGTGGTACACCAGCATTGAGGGATTTTAAGTTGGAACAAGCGGCATCGACAACGATCTTGCTGCTACGATCTGCAACAAGATGGTGACGCACTTGCATAATTTCTCGCGAAGCCTATAGGTAGGCAGCTTTGAAAGAAGAGCCTTGTGCCATACCCGATCAAAGGCCTTCGCTATGTCCAGACTGGCTGCTTATGTCTTCCTCTTGGACTCACCTGCTGAACAACCCTGAAAAAATAGTGCTAGCAGTCGCTAATCAGCTGGTTCTCCTCTAGATACCTCTGCTGGCATTAGATAAAGTGCTGATAGTTAATAAAGGGCTTTATTATCTTAGATAACAAGGACTTAATGGCAATCGGCTTATAATTAGTCAGATCCGAGCGATTGTGCCTTTTTAGGGATCGAGTGCACTAAAGCACTCTTCCATGCGTTTGGAATGACCTATGTAGGAGTACCTGCATATGTCCGCAATATGATCGGAGGATTCCATCGGGCCCACTCGACTTATGAATATCCAAGGAAAGTAGAGCTATGCGAACTACACTTTGCCAGAATTCAACCTCCGGCATCGTGGTATCACACCGCTGGATTGTCGGTGGTGACATTCCTTGGTCATCCACAGTAGAGTTGGGTGCGAAGAGAGAGCACAAAAGATCAGCTTTCTTTGCGGCACGCGCCAACGATGTTGACGATGATGATGATTATGAGGACTATAACTAGGTCGAATACCCATTATTCGCAAGTAACAAAAATATTGCAACAACAAAAAAAGCATTGTTTTTTACAAAAAATAAATATTTTCTACAGAATATTTTATTTAGAAGTCGTTGTTTACTAGAATACAGAAGGGAACGACTTCTGTAGAAAATATTTGTTTTTTGTATTGAAGTTTTAAAATCGGCATTTTTTATATTTTATTTTATACTTGTTATATACGAGCCAGACAAACGTAATAGTGTATTTGTGTAAGTACTTAATTTTATCGTAGAAAGTGTAAACCTTCAAATAAGTTATATAAATTTTCAAAACCCATTTGCAAATGAGTTATAAAAAAATATATATAAGCATCAGAATTAAGAACTTACTCTTTTTTGAAGTCGGTTAAATTTTATAATATATAAAAACAAATTTTAAAATGTTTTCAAATTGTATAAAGTATAAATTAAAATAAAAAGGTATAAGCAGAAATACTATTATTTCAATGTCACAATAAAATTTCTAAAACAAAATATGCAAAAACTTGAACATTTATAAATTATGTCAAAGAAAAATAGAATCCTTATAAATAAATAAATATAAGTAAATTCTATAGAAATACAGTAAAAATACTTTTTTTTTAAAACAAGTCAACAAATAAAAATTACGAATCGATTATATTCACGCTTTTTATTCGTGAAATCGATATCAAAATCGATTACGAATTTTAAAAATCAAAGTCGCGGGAAAATGAATACCGTATATATGTATTTATAATTTTGGTTTTTGTGTTTTATGTTATCATTGTGGAAAATAAATATAGTGAAATACACAAAGCTTATGATATTTCCTATCAATAAAATAATATCACTGAGACCAATAAACTCATTTCAATAAACAAAAAAGAAAATATTTTCCGTAAGCACGCGTTAAAATTATGTCGGCATTATAAAATCAACTTTTATAAGCATTTCCAGTTCATAAAGTGGCTATTTTATATTTCTAAATCATTTTATTATATATTATACGCTTTTACTAAACGCAGTGAATAAAAGACCTCAAGAGATATCCTAATAAACGTGAATAAATACGGCTAATGTTCGTCAGACAACATCAACAACTAAGGTAATTTTCTAATTAAAATATTTTCAATTCTTCTCTAGAAGTGTTAGTTTTTTGCATTTCCAAAATAGAGATAATTTTATATACTTTTACTTTGCCAAACAAACCTTAGGCCTATAATAACTATTTAAGCGTCCTGGTCGATTTTTAATGGACGTTTGTATCGAGCACAATATTGTGCTGGGGTTGAGCCTAGTAGTATTCATGTATGCGCACAACCTTGTGCAAGATGAGAGCTTAAGGGTTAATACTGAATAACTTCTGTTATTTCTTTACTTTGTTTCCATGCTGGTAGCCAATATTTATGCTATGGATTGATTGATGGTAAGCGCTCAAAATGGTCTTTGAGCCTTTAGTGGAGTGTCACGTGGATGTTTTTAATCAAAGGGGTATGAAAGAAGGGAATAGGAAAATGGGTTTCGGGCCTTTGGCGCTCCCACCCATGAAAAATTTCGTGTATTGTTACTTATCATTTGTATTATTAACTAGCTTTTATCCACGGCCGTAGCCGCGTTAACGATTTTTAATGAGACACTTTTTGTATATTACAAATACTATATTCATCATCAGAGATACATCCGTAAAGTACCATAACGTAGAAAGTAATATAAGATGCTTTGTTTTGTTTTCTCTTTTGTTATTAAAATTGTTATTTTCTGTATCTCATTGTTATTGCCAAATTGTCCAATACCAACCGCATTAATTAATATTAGGATTCTGAGTAGATTTTTAGTTTTGTTGTTATGTATAAGCTAATTCTATAAGATTGTTGTGGCTACCTTAAAACAGCTACGCACTGTGCACACGCACACGTTAATTTAGATCTTAATAGCTTAATCTGTGTAATTGTATTCAGTGTTGTAACTACTGGTGGTCCTTAAATAAATAAATCATAATCTATTCAACAGTATAGGCGCGAAGGTGTCACAAAATAAACTGTTTTTTATTTTATTACGGTTGACAAACAAGCTTACGGTCCGACTGAGGCTGGGCATAGGAGGGAAGAAATGAGGTGGGAAAAAAGGAAGGGAAGAGAGAGGGTGGGATATTGAGCCTCCAGCGCTGTCACAAATCACACAAAACGCAACAGTACCTACTGTTACCATTACTTAACGGCGATATTCTGTTAGTACTTCCCCGGTCGAGCTGGCCCATGTATGTGGGTAGGAGGAGGAGGAGGATAGAAATAAAAATATATCTTTAATCTATCTCTAGATTCATATATAAGAGTGCTCTATTTGTAGATGAGTCTATGTCTCTTTATCTATTGTTTTTATGTTCGAATTGAAAAGGTTCGACATCAAAGACTTTCGTTTCAGATTGTCCTTTGTTAGAAACGTTATTATACAGCGACCGAAAGATTCAATATTTAGTAGTACTTTTGTATTTCAGATAAATGCATTTATCTAGATTAAATGAGATTCTTTTGTGAATTTATTTTATTATTTATGCGCATATGGACGACCGTTGTGGCGTGCTGGTAGTCAGACTGACTTAGAGCTTAGAGATGCTAGTTATAAATATCTGTTTTGGTCTAAGCACATTCACCTGTCGGTCCCGACTGTTATCATAACATCTGATACTAATCATTACCTAAATCTTTATAGGTAATTTGCTCTTATCCAATGACTTACTGGTTCGCCCTTAGGGTTACTGAGGTCAGTTGGCAATCGCTCTATGTAAAAAGTAATAGCCTGTCGAATCCGGTTAAAAGTAACGTAAAAGTAAGTTTGACGACACTGTGGCGCAGCAGTAGCGAACCTGCCTTAAATGCCACAGGTCACGGGTTCGATTCCCGCTCGGAGCATAATATGTCTGTATTGACCATGCAAGCATATATATTTGTCCTTGTCTTTGTATGTGTTTCCGGACCCCCGACACAGGATATAACTATCCTAATGGGGGCGTTGAGTGTGCAGCGTTAACTAAAAAAAGTATAAGCAGACCCTGGGTAAATACCGGGAATAATATCTAGGAAGAAAAGATATATGCGCATACAGATCAATTTTATATTATTTTTAATTTCTGACTTCCAAAATGAAGATAAGGTACTTTAATTCGTGATACACATAGAGTTTGTTATAGGTTGTTGAGTCAGTTTTTAATAGCACAATTATACATAATATATTATTAAAAAAACTGAGATACGAGATAAGTACACTATACTTATAATTAATAATTCATTTGAAGAAGTTTTTTTGAAGAGTATTAGCAATGCTTTTTCAAGTAATCACCAATAATCCTACTGCCCCTCCAAATAAACTCGCGCTAGGAGTGGGTACGATATAGCCCAAGTGGGTCCGGATATAACTCGCAACTCTCGCGTTAACGGATCGGAGTCAGCCCCTTAATCATTGATCTATTTAGTCTTAGTTTTATATCCGTAGAAATACATATTTATTAGTACTTACTTCTTTGTATGAACACATAATATTTGTACTCTTATGTCTGGAATATAAGAAAGTCTTTATAAAACGTCAGACATGTGGACAAAACATAGACGTTCATGTTTATAAAGTACAAAGAGCTCTTCTTTGCGGTGAAATCTAAGATTTATTGCGATATTCGGATCTTATGGAAGAACAAAATAAACCCAAAAACCGCAAGCGGTATTAAAAAGTGAGCGCTTTAAATATACATAGCATTTAGCTTAATGAGAATAACATAAACTCGTAGCATCGTAATTCGTAACCGCACAAAATGGAGCGTCCGAAGCCTCGGGTTGGAATGTGCTCGGGTATATTTAGAGATCCCTAAATTAGATGTTATTGAGTGAGTTATTTAATGTGAGGCTCGCTCCACGTGCATTTTTGCTTATTATTATTATTGGGGCCTGTGTAAGCCAGGCTTAATCCAATGAACTTTCATTACAGTGCGTTTCGGAGCTTCTTTATTTGCTCTCGTGGCTTTACCGCGAGCCTCTTCATACCCTTAATAGCACGCTCTGATAGACAACGTTGTTCCGAGCATTTGGGGCATGCTAACATAATTATTAAAAATTGCTTTGGTTATTACTTAAGCGTTATATTGTTTTTATATTGCGAAGCATAGACGCTCTCGGTAAACTCATTTTGGATGAGATAAATTTTTGATCAATTTAATTTAGACCCCATTTAGAAAGACAAAGAATTGTTCTAACCGCGACCGTATATCTTTTTAAGCGTTGCAAAAAATATACGGGAAGCTGAATTGAAGGCTTAACATTTTACTTTGTTTAAAGGTGGAAGATTTGCTTTTACAAAACGTTTCAAAGACTGATGCGCTCTTAAAAATTAAAACTCTAATTTAAACCAGCTAATGGACAGGGAAGCGAAACATTTTTCCGTTGAGGATAGTACTTGCAGTAAAGACTGAAATAAAATTGAACTTTCGCTGTAGAAGCTGAGCCGGGCGGGTGAGGTGGGTGGGGGGAGTCAGGCTCCTGTGCCCGCTAAGCATCATGTTTATGACTTCTATAGGGAAATACCATCCGACGATGTACCAACTAAATGGAAAAACTTTTATTCCCACACATGCAAGATATTAGGTGCATTTTCATATTTTTCGCCCGTGGTTCCGATGAGTTTTTTATGTTTATGCGCTCGTAAAGTTGCTGGTCGTTATAGTTTACGCGACAATGTAGCCTATGTGTTTACGTTTTGAATATAAAATATTCAATGGATCGAGCTCTAACAGATTTTATTCGTCCAGATCAGTAATAAACATTATCATACAGAATTATAAAATATTAAGAACATTTCTAAATAAAGTATGTATAAATTTCATAGGATTTTAAAAAAATTGCTAATGTACTACTTTTGTCTAATTCTGAACACTGTCCAATCAAAAACATGTTAATACTTTCGTTTATATTACAAATATTTTGTAAAGAAACAGTATTACATTGACAAGTATCTGTCCTGAATGGGAATCCAACACGCTTCTATCGGCGTCATTCAATACTGGCACAAGATGTCGTAAAAGGAACTACAAATTCACTTACTTTCTATAGTAAATTATCATTTAATTAATACGAATGAATATTTCTATATTAAATGATTTTAATTAATGTCAATTATAACTAAAATATTAATATACTATCATATGCATGCGCTATTAAATTACATATAAAAGCATGACCAGCATTTCAATTAGTTATATTCGTTAGGGACATCCATCAAGAGCTTTTATTGACCCCTACATAATCAACCATTCATTGTACCTCATGCCAACAAAGTGACAAGGACCTCCCCTAGAGATTACAGTATCCACTGACACGATAGAAACCGCTATCTAGATGGCATTTAAACACAAACACGATTTTAATCAATACATCAAACAAAACTCGTCAGTAGCAATAATAATTAAAAGCGAAATTATATGGAATATTTGCAGAGGACCGAAAGGGTCGCGTCTACTCGCCCGGGGCTATTTCACTATTGCATAAGTAAGACATAGTTATAATCCTTTGCCCTTCTGTAATCCTGGTGCAGAAGACGATGATTGAGTCCCATTTTAGTTTACAAAAGGTAATCCTTAAAGGCGAAACTATTGGGATATTTCGGACCTTTAGGTAGTTAGTGTTTACGATGTAAATTTTGGCTGTAATATCATAAACCTCTTTGATTGGCTATGATCAAAGTTTTTGGACGAAATTCGTGTTTAGCTTAAGGCGATGCTCTTTATGGGTAGACGATCGACGAATGTGAGCAAATTGAATTTATTTAGATGCTATAGGCTATTATCTTAGAGGTTTGTGACCTTTTTACTTTCTTAAACGATTTTTTTTATAATGGTTTATTCTTTAAAACTTAGTAACTTTCATTTTATAATAATAACATCAACTAGTTGTGTCTTTCCCCTTCAATTTCATTATGTTCCTAATTTCTCTTCCCAAAGACTAATTATCCAGGAAACCATTTACTTGCCACCATTCAAAAACGATAAAATATCTAAGCAAATATCGCTTTTATTACTTAATTAACAATTTTTTAAATAAAAATCACCTTCTATTGACAATGTTAATAGGAAAAATAATTAGGCAAATAAAATATAAAACATAAGACAAAATTACGAAACACCCGAGTCACACTTGAAAAGTACTTTTAATGTATTCCCTAACATTCATTTGAAACCCTCATCAGCCCTTATTTTATCAAAACACGCATTGTTTCAATGTATCTGTTTTCGTAGCCGTGTTTTCGACGTCATAATACTGAGGCCTCTTGAGATATAAAAGAGCATTTCATACGTTCGCAGGAAGGGTTACTTACAAAGGCTTTTTAAAATACTTTCGGCAGGCATATGGCGTATAATGAACCCTCCCACTGTTCTTAACAAATGCCGGTCTATGTGGTTGCTGAGTAATTATACAGAATCTCTATTGGCCGGCCAACTTCTTTTGTCGTTTGGTTTTTCTGTTAATAATATGGCAATGGAATGTTTTAATATTTCAATTTCCATTCAGTGCTGTGCGTTTGTAGTACGGATATATTTTGTTGATAAAGTCTTTAGTAAAGTTTAGGATTGGCTAAAGGATTTTACTAAAATCAATTTTAATTTTATGGTGTGTATAAAATAATGATTTTAGCGTCTTTGAATTGGTTTCAATAATTTTGTTAGTAGATAGGGTTTGCTTATGGAACCACCATATTATAAATTGTATGGTGTAATTGTAATGTATGTTCCTCAGTTATTATTTGTTATGTGCAAATATGGGTACCTGGTTTTATTTTGATCGTCTCTTGTGTCATGAATCGTCGGATCGTCGGATTAAAACGTTGGTATTGATAACTTTTTATTTCTACATTATAGTATATCTATACTTCGGACATCTCACTAATCAAGGACTGTGAAGATATAGAATGGTACGCCTTATAATATAAGATACAATAAAGCCTGCTGGTTACACTGTTTTTTAAGCTTTAGAGTTTAGTTGAAGTAATTGTTTTTTTTTTAAACAATTTATATTAGACGAAAGTTGCAAGAATGCCTAAAGGAATGATATATGAATATCATCGAACCTTAAGCGTAAAAAATATAAACACATTCGTTCACATAAAAACGAGAGTGTATAAAAAGTACAGTAATATACAAACACGCAACTTGAGCATACGATAAACAGGAAACGGGCAATTTTGTATAGGAGAAGTATGGAAAAGCGCGGCGGGCGGCTTAATATCCCACAGGAATAAACTGCAATTTCAGGAATATTGGGATGAAAACAAAAATATTATGAGCAATAAGAATAAAGACGGTTTAAACTCCAGACGCCACTTGTAATACGTTACTATGAATAGCCCCATAACAATCTATAGCTACTCCGAGCTTTAGCTTTAATGTTTAAAGCAATATGTGGCTTTGTGTAGTGTTTCTTACGTTATGTTGATACTTATCTTTTTATAACATAAAGTATAAAATCGTTCATACATAAAGCCATAAATATTATTGTATTGTAGAACATTGGACAGCAGAGTTACCGGGTTTCATTTGTCTCGGGAAAAATGTTCAAAATTTCGATTTAGATTGTGTTGTGTATTTCTGGACACATCATATACGTATGTTTATCCTTATGGGGAATGTTAAATGTTGAGAGAGTTGTAAGGTTCTGTACCTAAAGGGCGCACAACACAACACCGAGCATCTTACGCACAGCATGAGTCAGAGAGTTGAAATTTTTACAAATTGTGTAGTTCTGTGCCACTGCAATAAAAAATACAAAAAATAAAATAAAAATTCAAAATGAAGGACCATACAAAAAAACTTGATATTATGAACGTTTTTTGCTCTACTTTTTGTACTTTAATAAATAAATACTTATAATTGTCATAGCCTCCGTTATAATGACAAAATATAATTTTAAAAAAATAATTAATTAAACGTGATATATATTTAACTACGATAGCACAGAATCCTTTATGTGCCAGTATAGCTACTAAGATATTTGACAGATTCTTTTCTTAAATAAATACTACACACTCAGTGGCCCCCATTAGGATAGTTATATCCTGTGTCGAGGGTCCGGAAAACATGCCTGTATGGTCAATACAAACATTTTCTCCGAGCGGGAATGGCACCCGTGACCTGTGGTGCTTAAGGCAGTTTCGCTACGATTGAACTACAACCTCGTCAAACCATTACTTACTTCATTATTATTTTTATCAAAGTAAACATATAATAATGTCGCCACAGCCCTAAATATTCAAGCTAACAACGTCAACGTCAGAACACCTCATCAAAATATCGCGTTACGGAATCACAAATTCATTCCGGGACGCCAATTATCCGTGAGCGCTCATTTTCCGACTCATTCCCTGGTGTAATGATCACGTGGTGATTTTGACAGTTGCCCGACCACCCTTTGAGAGTAGTGAAGTGTTTACACTTTCCGATTTCGTTTCCCGTAATTTTTTAAACAAGCTTATTAAGATGAACTTTATTAGCTACATTTTTTAATCATGTCAATATTTTCCCATTATATTTGACAACGTTGTGGCGTTGTGAGTAGCGAGTCTGCCTTTAGCCATGACGGTTGCAGGTTTAATTCCCGCTTGGAAAGATGTTGGCATTGATTTTAGAAATATCTGTTTCGATCTGGGCGTTTGTCCTTGTCCCTTTACCGTGCCTCGGAGAGCAAGTTAAGCTGTTGGTCCCGGTTTTTATCACATAACATCTGATAATAATCGTTAACTCTTGATAAGTAAATTGCTCTTATCCATTGAGATACTGCTTCTACCTTAGGGTTACGGAGGTCAGGTGGCAAGCACTCTATGTAGAAACTAGTAGCCTGTGAAATCCGGACACGAGTAATAAGCAGATCCTGGGTAAATACTCGTATAGTGCCAGGAATAATGCTAGGAAAAAGAAGACTTTGTCAATTATACTTATTAATTAATGTTTATATCCTAACGCTAATGTTACTGTATTTTTAATAAGGTCACGAGGCTTTGCACGTAATTAGATTTTTTCCTTTGTCTAATTTTAAGAGGGGAATCATATTAGTGGTTGGTTGCTGTTTGTACCTTTGTAGTATAAAAAATATAATACTAGCATCTGCCCACAATTTCGTCTCCAGTGATCTTAGAATTGGCTCCAGAGAGAAATGAATAATTTCTAAGTAAATATTGTTCCGTGAGACACATCAATAATACCGAATTTGTAGTTCTGTCCTAATGCATGCTTTTTGATAATCCGACAGGACCTGCACATTTATCGGGATAAAAAGTATCTATGTGGTAGTCTTGTGGTAGGTCTTTTGTTGCAAGAGGCCGGCTAGGTAGGTACCACCGCAGTGTCCAATATTCTGCCAAATAGTAGTGCTTAGGCACTACTGTGTTCCGGTTTGAAGGGCACTGTACGCTAGTAAAATTACTGGGCGAACGAGATTTAAGAACTAATATCTCGAGGTTGGCAACGCGTGAGTGGCATCTACTAATGGTGCTGCAAGCGCTCATAGGCTGCGCCAGCCACTTACCATCAGGTGGGCCGTATGCTTGTTTGCCAACTTCTAACATAAAAAAAAAAAAAAAAAAAAAAAAAGAGTCCACATAATAAGCAATCGGTGTGCTTAATTTCATCCAAATCTGATTGAGTAACAAACATCCAAACATACAAACTTTCACATATATTATATTAATAGGATACATAAAATTTAAAGCAATGGAAGCCTATGTAAATGGAATGCCACACCCGCGTTTACTATTGTAACTTATTGTACTAACTAACTAACTTTGTGCTTTACAATTACACAAATTGAAAATTCTTTTGTATTGTAACTTTTTTCAATAGCAATATTTTGTTCTAATAAATTTTGAAGTAAAAAAGAAACTGCAGAGAAATTATTGTACTCGGTCCCTAAAAATTAGCCAGTAAGGGAGATGCGAATGCAAATGTTAGTAGTTAACATGCATTGCGCGTAGTCAGCCGACTAATTAGGAGCTAACCTGGCAGCAGATCCAAGATATTTATGTGAGAAATATAACGTTCGCTTCAAATTTACAGAATTTGTAACATTAGCATATGATGTTTGGTAGTAACTTGTGAAATTCGTTTAAATTTTATTTCATTTGATTATATTTGATCTTTATGTACAAACTAGCTTCTGCCAGCGGCTTTGCCCGCGTGAAGAACGATTTTAATACAAACTCTGAAATACACCTCTTTCCCCTTTACAAACATATTTATATCAAATCAACAACATAGAACATAAGTTTCAAGCTTCTAGCTCAAAAAATGACGATACTTCCATAAATACAATAATTTACCAAGAAGAGTGTTGTTTTTAAAATAACAAAAATGTAGTCGAGCATTAAAAATATATTTTCTATTTCATTCAGGACTCATGACAAAAATATACAAGTATACATATATAACTTTAGAATTTATTTGAATAGTAGTTAGACGTAGTTAAATTAGTTCTTCAAGACTCTGAAATCGACGGAGCAAGTTTCTGCCCTCCCACACTCTCGACCCGGCATTCTCTGAAACGAGCATACATTAAAAGTTTACCGTCGGCTGCAACATAATATAATAGAAAAACTGCCAATTTCATACGAATTTTACGTCGCACTCCACAGTGGAAATATTTTTGAATATCGATATTTATAAAAGGTATTGAAAGTTTATTTTTTAAAAACTCTTAAGAACTACTTATTTTATAAGTAATTTTTAATATTACATACTAATAGGATAAGGTGGCAAATTTCTCACTTAAGTTAAGTTTTGTGCATGTGTAGCGAACCTGCCTTAAATGCCAGGTCGCGGGTTCGATTCCCGCTACGAGCATATATGTTTGTATTGACCATCCATAGCAAGACCATATTTTCCGTCTGGGTGTATTTTTCCTTGTCCTTGTATGTGTTTCCGGACCCCTGAAACAGGATATCACTATCCTAAGGGGGCCGTTGAGTGTGCAGCGTTTATTTATTTATCGATAATATCATTTTCTTAATATTTTACAGTTCAAAATAACCGATAACAATGTTTTATTATTAGGAACAGAGAGATATATGTAGATATTTGCAAGGTTATTAAATCCATTTCCACCATAAGAGCACTTCAACCAACATTGCGTATTTGAACTATTTCAAAGTAATTGCTTTACATACTCTATCTTATATTATGAGCCAATACCTAATCTACATTCTCAAATAGAGTATAATAGCAATTCACCAAGATAAACCGACCAAATTTTGTGATCTTTGTTTATAGCGTCAATGTTCTAAAAGTCAAGCCTTCATCTATTAGCGGTAAAGTTTCTGAGGGTTCAATGTACTTTGGACGTTTTGTAATACTGCGTACTTGTCAGTTAGCATAAGTAATTAAGTTACTGTGAAATGAAGGGTCTCAAGCTATCTCAAATAGTTAATAACGTTATCCATCAATTGGTTTTCTCATTGTCATTTAAACAATAATAACTACTTTGCTTTACCCATTTCTGAAACATATTTTCGTTTTGCCTTTAATATTAATTTATGTGTACTAAAATATAACATTTACTAGTCTCCCGCAACTTCTACTTCTTCACCCCCCCAAAAGTACGAACGCCCAGACCGAAACAGATACTGTAAGATCAATGTAAACATCTGTCCGAGCGTGAATTGAACCCGCAACCATCGTGATTAAATGCAGACTCGCTACCCATAACGCCACAACGGTAATCACCCGCCACTTAAGTGTTTTATATAATCAAACATAGAGTTATAAATATTACTGATGAAGGGTTTTAACGAGGACATATTATAGGATATAATACATCTTTCTGCATCTTCATTTGTATGTCGTTAAGTTTTAGAATCGTTACAGATAAATTGTACAGGAACATATAACAGACACAGTATAATTCAATCTTAAATTAAAAACACGTTTATTTCAGTCATTACACATGCTAGAGATATACAATTGTAATAACACACAAGCGCTTTAAATTAATTTGCAACTAAGGTCGTGATTATATGAAACTTGAATAACCTGAGTCAAATTAGGGTACGGAAACAAAATGGCCTTTCAATATTGCGCACGCGGTTGGACCCTTTCGCCAATTATTATAATTAACTATAAGAGGAAGTGACCTCTTGGGCATTGCGAGGGGAACTTTATAATTCCTCGGCCATTTGAGAAGATTGATAGCAACAAGACAACTAGATTAGAGCCATACATACTTACGAAGTTTGCTTCTTACTCTGAAAACCTATTATTTCATGTCTTTGAGGGAATTAGACAATGTTATGCGAAGTAATAATTTAAACTTTACTTTACTGATGGTACGCCTTTTAATGCAAGAAGCCGGCTAGGTAGGTATCGTAGTGTATGTTTTTCTACCGCAAATCAGTAAAGTGTGTTTCCGTTTGAAGTACACTGTAGTGAAATTACTGGGCATAAGAGATTAAGGAACTAATATCTCGAGTCTCACAACGCGTGAATATATATATATGGTATATATATATGTGACTACAGATTTAGCCACCTGCATATCCTTGTAGCATTCTTTTTTGGAGTGTTGTTTTTTTGTTGTGTTTTTTGTTTTGTTTTACCTACATATGTATGGTGTTGCAAGCGCTCATAGGCTACGACAATCGCTTACCATCTGGTGGGTCATATGTTTCCTCGCTTAATTAATGACATAAAAAATGGCATGTAACTGGTGAGATGGTGAGATGTAAATACAATGCTGTTATTGTAGGTAGAGCTAAAATTCCCGCTTGGTTTTCTTCCACCGAAATTCTTAAAGTTCGGCAACACACTTGCATGGTCGCTGGTGTTGCAGATGTTCATAGACGGCGGTGATCGCTTAAAATCAGCTGGCCTGTTTGCCCCTCTGACAAAAAAAAAAATCTTTCAGGTGTAGTATCGTGTAAGTTTTTTGATGATATGATCAAAATCTTCGAACTTCTTAAATAATAAAACTATTTAAAATGTGGTATGGTGTTGAATTTATGAAGGAGTACCCGGTATTCTTTGATATTTTGTCTCTATGGAAGGGTCTGACTATAATATATAATAAGTTTATATATAAAAATATCTTCGTCGAGCAAAACTCATACTAATGAGTATCATCAGAAACAAAACCATTACCACTAGCATGAAACCTATTCAAAAATATTATTTAACAAAAACAGAATTGTATATAAATCATTTAAATATTAACGTAATTATTATTCAAGTATAATGGAAATATATCACGAGTAACGACCGCAGTGTCAGCTGTGGGTTAAAAGTAAGTCAACGGTTAATTTAATAAGATCGTTAAATCGAAGTTATTACCCGAAACGCTGTACAAATGGAGAGAAGCTTTACCCAACTATAATATTCATGCTCCAATTATTAAAATTTATAATGCGGACCGCTGATTAGTGCACCTGGTAATTGATCACTTTATAATGCTATTTCAACGAAAATTATTATAAGTGGTAAACCTATCTTTTTATTTACTTATGATTAAGCTAAGAAAAATAGTATCTTATAAGCGTGTCCTAATCTATACAAACAAATACAGTTGAAGTGTCTGCTTGTAATTCCAAATTACCAGACATTGAATGGTTTTTTTATGTAAGTACTGTATATACTTTCATATATATTTAGTAAAAAGCTCTTAATTTTAAATTAAATTTAAATAGCAGTAATAGTAATAATAAATCATATAATTATAGCCGTCCAGTAGTAATCGCTTACCGTAGCTTATGAACACTTAGAATTGAACATATTTTTATTAATTTCACATTTTACGCCTTAAAAATAAAATTAAAGAAACAATTATTTTCCATTACTCTACAAATTATTACTAAAACCAACTTTTTCATGCAAACATTCATTGAACACAAGAAAATACTTGAAAATAAACATTATAAATTAATATAATAAAAATGTAATTTCGTTGGCGTGGTTAGGAACGGACTGTTAAAAACCTTTCAAATCACAAGGTAATGCCAATTTAAAAATTGAAAACGTTTTACTGAATAACCGTTTTTTCAAAACCCCAAGCGGTATTTTTCATTCGTTTTCCACCAGACATTGAGTAACAAAAAAGCATAATATAACATCCGATCTCGGATGCATTAGCGAATTCTATGAAAATAAATTTTTAATAACTCGTCTAGACCAAATTCACGGAGCTCTGCTTCGCCAATACTAAGTTTTCCACTTAAACAGCAAACATTGGACCTGGTTTTATTGCTTGATCTGTAACCCCGATCCGTTCTTCTGCTTAGACTCAATCGTATTTGACTTCAAAAAGCGGTAAATATAAACAACGGTAAGCGAAATATCTTTATCTTTAGATATAAAGGAATTAAATTTAAGGAATATGTCGTAGCGATATCAAAGCAACTGGCGCCCGCCCGCGGCTCCACTCGCGTGGTGTACCGATTTTTCTTTATTGCACTAAATACCTAATTCTTTTTCTGAAATAAAGTAGCCTAAATTACTGTTTATAATTATTATTAGTTCTTATAACATCATCTGCCAGTAGAAGTCCCGTTAAAATCGGTATAGTGGTTTCAGAGATGAGCCGGAACAAACAGATAGACAGACACTTTTTTTAAATCTATGTATTGAATATACCTTCATATGCATTTAGTGAAAAGCTGTTGATTTGAAATTACAAACAGATTCAATTATATTTATTTGCATAGATTCAGAATGAATGAAAAGCAAACGTATTAACAGCAATATAACAGCAAATAGAACGGAATTAAAAATCTTTTTTGTAAAATATAATGAAACCGGTGACGCTGTCGAGGCCACTAGAGCCCACAGCAATAGCCATTCCGAAAAAAAAGGTTGAAAATGGTACAAGGATATGCACTTGGCTAAATCTGTAGTCACATATTAGTCAACAATAAAATTCTCTTGAGATAAATACGTTTGTATAAAAGTATCATATTTAGCTTCAACTTAATAAAATTTTTATCTCAAAATACTCGCATTTATGAGTCCATACATGTTTATTATTCTCTTGGGAAATATATGAAGTCCAGACAAAATTAGTTATATTGAAAATTATTTATACTTTTGCTTATTTTGTAAAATTATGAATAGCGCTTTGTTTTATTGTCATAGATTATTTTATTACAACATCAACGTTATAAGTCGAAGGGCACTATTCAGCAACTTTGTATCGTTTTTGGTTTAACATAATCACATTTGTTTTATAAGTGAAAATATTTTATTTAAATATATACATATATATATATATATATATATATATATATATATATATATATATATTATGTATATATATATATGTATATATTCTTATAGGTCTTCGTGGTGTGGACATCTTAGCCAGCCTTTTTAACCTCATACTCTGCACTGGAAAAATCCCTAGCCAATGGAGACTGCGTGTTATCACTCCAGTTTTCAAAAGCAGAGGATCAGTGCAGGAGTGCGGAAGCTACCGCGGTATAAAGGTAATGTCCCACACCATGAAACTATTCGAGCGCATAATGCAGGAGTGCACTGGGACCATTGACCCTGTTTTTGCCCTAAGGACCATAATGGCGAAATACAGGACAAAGAACACGCCTCTACATTTCCTTTTTTGGACATGCAGAAGACCTTCGACTGTATTCCTCGCGCAATGATCTGGTGGGAGAATAAATTGGCGGAAAGCGGACCCCGGGCTCCGAAGCGAACGGTCTGGACGCAACCGGGATTAACACTAAGATGATAGTGATGATGATGATGATGATGATATATATATATATATATACACTAATGACTGATTTAGTATTATGACTTAGTATATTGGACGACGTGGTGGCGCAGCGATAGCAAACTTTCCTTAAGCGCCACAGGTCACGGTTTTTTTCTATTTGGAAGGGCTTGTCTATAGCATATAGTAAGTCTATGCAAATGACATTTTTCTTTCACTTTTATGGTTAAAGTATTACTTACTATAAGAGTAAGTTAACTATCTAATAAATAAAATATAACCCTTATTCTAAATATTTCCGATGTAAAATTAGCCTTGGCTATTATTTGAAAAGTTTATGCTACCTGAAAATAAAAGTGACACCGATTTTGTGAAGTATAACTTGAATAATCAGACATCCTGAAATATACTTTAATTTTATATTGTACAGTATGTTTACCCCCCATGTACGCATCGCCATATTTAGAAGCTAGTCTTGTAAATATTTAGCCGTCTACAGAAATAACTTCAACCCTATAGAATTCCTTAACGACTTGGTTTCACAAAACGTTTAATTTCATTCAGAAGTTCATTGTTCTTTGTTAATGTACTAAATATTACAATATTTGAATAGTTGTATACAAGTATCTTAATCTTGACTTTAAACTACACAAGTTTATTTGGATTTACAGAAATGTCTTGATTACCTTTAAGATTTATTATTAAATTTATGCATGTACAATGTACGTGTACACTAAGTGAAGACGCGTCTGAAGATTTTATAATATTGTCTTATATTTTTATTTATGTATATGTAATTTTGGCTTAACGATGATTGCGCGGGAATACTACGCAATTTAGGTTATATTAATAAACATTATTATAATAAATATTCTTGAAAAAATAATAATTCAATTTATGCTATTTTATTACATATTTTATTTCATCATACAATACCGCTCATCGCCGAGTGTGCTCACGGATCGGTAAACGATCGGTGGGTTAAGCAACTTGAGGCGTGATATATGACTAGATGGGTGATCGCATGGTGGTATTTCAACTGAGCGTCTCCTCCTAAGCACTTACTTAGAAGGGCATGTAAAAAGTCAGTCCCGGGTGATATCAATTTGACAATAGTCGTAAAGTCAAGATAGAGGCCTATACTGGCGACCTGAACTAATCTGACTCTAGTTTGGCCAATAACCACTCGATAAGAAGAAGAAGAATATAAATAAATAGAAATACCTTGAGTAAAGTTATTAATAATTTTCTGAATCACATGTTACAATTATACTTATAACATATCGCTAAGTACTGCAACATAATATAAATAGGCCTAAATTGTTAAAAACTTTCAAAAGGGTCACTAACACAGTCGTTAGTTAAATTTAAGTCGACTGTCTTAAGTTTACTTACGTTTCTGTTCGTAATAGGGATAAATGAAGGCATATTCATGATATAAATGAGTCTCGACCCTAATTTTCTGTCCACAAAGATCTTTAACCCAGTCTATAAATTATTAGCCACTCAGACATATACTTCACATTACTAATTTAATTTTACTAATGGTTAAAGATTTATTGAATGTAAAGTATTTGATACCTATTTTCATTGGTAGGCCTTTTAGTGCAAGAGGCCGGCTAGGTAGGTATCATCGCAGTGTCAGATAATCTACGGCAAAACAGTCAGGTGTACGGTTTGCAGGACAATAGCTTATTTATATTTATTATGAGCAGCGCGTGAATGACACAGTCTACAGAACATAGTGTTGCAAGCGCCGCGTCGATAGGCTACGACAACCGCTCACCATCAGGCCGGCTGTATGCTTGGTTGGCAACTCACTAACATAAAAAAAGACTATCGACCAGCGGCCCTGTTCTGCCAATTTACTAGATAAATCCAGATGTCTTTCCAGCAACAGAGCATTGACACCCAATTATAGTATACAAATGTTATTAAGTAAATCTTTACGATCGACATGGTCGTCGACAGTTAGATTATGGAATCGTGATGCATATTAGTATGTATTAGATAATGAAATCTAGTAAGTTATTTTATATGAAAAAAAAAAATTATATAAACCTTACATCACTTATAATATCGAGCATACAGACCACGCTACGTTTCTCGGTGTTGTGTTAGATAAATTTTGCAATTGGAAACTACATATCAACTCTCTGTATAAAAAATTAGATAAGTTTTTATATGTCCTATATAAACTAAAAAATGTGTCGTCTAAAGAGGTAGCACTTTGCGCATACCATGGATACGTTTCATCACTTCTACGTTATGGTCTAATAATATAGGGCAATTCAGTAGATGCAATAAAAGTATTTCGAGTCCAAAAAAATGTATTCGCTTTTATTTGCTTATTCGCTTAATATGCGGAGCTTAACCTCTTGAAACATGGAAGCCACTATTTCAAAATTTGAACGTTCTACCCTTATCATGCCTCTATATTCTCGAGGAATTATACTGTTATTTTTTGCATGTCATTAGGTAAAATGTGTCTATGGACTTTTCAAGTATAACACCAAGTTTGTACCACATTTTAGCAAATAAAGGAATTTCAATTTGAATTTGAATTTTAAATCTTTTCAAATAATACCATTACTTAAAAAGCAGAGGCAGTCGAATGGCTGGTCAGTGACGGACTACTAAACCTTAAGAAAACAGTAGATTATACAAAAATGTTGAAAGCTATTCTGTCAAGACTCTATAAATACTCTAATGAAACTATAAATACTCTAATGAAACGTCGAAATGTTTTAAATTTTGAATAGCTCTTCTTTAATTCCCGTTCGCCAATAACATTTATTTACATCAAATCACTACCCAGCGTGATACCCACGCTAGATGTTGACGAGTGGGATGCACTATTTATGAAACTGTAAATAATAAGCTCTAACTTATTCAGGTTATGTATTTTTTAAGTAAAAATAATAAATTTTCCAAATGTTTTTGTTTGTTTCCAATCTCGTCGTATTTGTTGCGATTTCACTTTGTTTTACTACGCTTACGATTCAGCTCAGCGAATCAAAGAAAATTCGATTTTGTCTGTACGTCAACTGGTAACAAATAAACAAAGAGACTTTAGTTTTTTGTAAAAACTGTTGGATAGTGTAACATATGCAGCGCAGGTAAGGGGTCTCCTAACGAACGAGGCGCGCTGCTTCGAATACTTGATCGTTATTTGAATTTTTATTAAGGGTTTTTGTAAACTACTATGGACTCTACTATGATTTTGTATTAAGTTTTGTTTTAAAAAGAAATTCTTAAATAAAATTTTTTTGTTAGAGAGAGAGAGAGAGCAAAACGAACAGGAGGTTCACCTGATGATTAGCAATTATCGTGACCCATGGACATTTGCGACACCCAAAAGGCACGCAGGTGTGTTGCCGATCTTTTAAGATGCAACTGGTATATATACGCTGGCTTAAATGAAAACCGTGGCTGATAAGCAGCCTCTTTTCATCAACTTACAGGGAACTGATCAGGCAGGAATTTGACCCATTTTACTTGGTACTAGCGGGCCTGGCAGGCGTTGTCCTGTTTAGAAAAAGAAAATCTGGGACCCAACACTTCTACTGGGGGCCCAATTGTAAATTTAAACAATTGTGATAAAATTTATATTTGAACCTTGGAATTAAAAATTCTTAGATAATGAGACCATAACCTTTATTTCCTTTCAATAATTCATGCATAAGTTTCTCGTTAAAAATAATTTAATCGGTATATATCATAATCGGTGTATATATTTTAAGCAATTTGAAAATAAGTTTTAAAGATAAAGTTATATAAAAGTAAATGAAATTAAATTTGTTAGCGCTTTTATGCGCTTACATTTTTGTAATAAGCTATCAAACGCAGGTTGGGTTTTTACCCGAAAACCATTTCCTTCCGGATTTCACTCCAAATTTTTCCGAACAAATAATTTTTATGTCAAATACAATGTCGAACGGTAACAATGACTATGAGGTGACGTACATTTTCGTCAACACTTGAATTTTCCCTTTACTTGGCATAATGGGAAATTCACCTAAATTATGATACTTTTTTATAGCTACTTACCAATTTGTAAATATCTTATTGTAAAAGCATAACATAAAATTTACGATGGCAAAATTTCAAAAAAACTGAAGAAATAAACTGATAGCCACAAAAACAAATGAAAGTGGTTACTAAAATTCTATTCAAATTCTTCTTTTTTCAAATTACAAAATACTGGTTTAGATGGCCAGTACAAAATAATAAAGTATTTCATGATATTCTACCTTTTTTTGCGTTCTTCTAACTATGTAGAGTGTAGTTAAAAAGGAAGTAGGTATATATGAGATATTGTGTAGGTTCCACCGAGGTTTGAACTCGGATCGCTGGATTCAGAGTCCAGAGTGCTAACCGTTACACCATGGAACCGTTTCTTGGAAATTTTGATGATTTTTGAATTTATGGACAATAAGAAATTATAGAAAATAAATCTTTCTACAAATATGTACGTATTTAAAAAGTATTTGCAAAAAGTGAAATTAATTACTGAAATATTTATCACTGATAAATCTTCTTTTTTTTTAGAGTATAAAAGCTTTTTAAATTTAATAAGAGTAATTACTAATAATTTCGAGAATTTAGGTAAGTTAATATGAGTTAATATGTATGAATTTGTCTCACATAACCCCCCTAACGATACTTTATTGACGTCATCCGTTATGTAGATGAAATGTCAACGCTTTGACAAACCTTAAACGAATTCTCTTTATGCTAAAAGCAACAAAATGAAATAGGAAATCGTATTACCGTTCTCTTGCAAAATTCATTAAAACCTGTTCTTAGGCAAATGTAATAATTTATTAAAGCAACAAAAATCCCCAAAAGTAATATTCATTGAAGCGTAATACTACATTTAAAATGGATGTAAAGAGAAGGCGAACGTATTAACGTATAAATTATTCAGCGTATCTTTAGCCACATTATGTCATTTACGCTGTTTCCTTTAAAGGGAGTGCACATACAAAAGAAGAGAGAATCAAAAATGATAATTACATGCAAATCTTGGGTTCGTTTGAGCACCTTTATGTTTCTAAGGGACTGTTTACAAAAGATTATGGAAAAAGATATCGCTTGATTGGCTTATTCTATATGCATAATATAAGTCAAGTGAATTCGAACCCCGCATAATGAAGAATTCTGTTACAGAGAAGAATAACTGACAAAACCTATGTTTATTTATTGAAAATTGGAAAAAGGTAAAGATACCCCAGAGCTTTATGAGTAGTGGATATTTATTTCAACTATCAGTTATATTACCTGATGATTTTGAATAATACATCTTTTTATTATTATAATATGTTATTGGAAGCCGCCATAATTGTATTTTACTACATCTTAGTTCAAAATTGAATGCTTTATTGATATAAGGAAAGAGACAGACTTTAACAGTTTTTGCCATTAAATACGGGATTCTGAAATCTACATATAGAAGTGATGATTAATTAATTATTAATAACTGACTTTCGAAATATAATAGGAAAGATGTATGACATAATATGTTAATCTAAGTTAGCTAATCGGAAAATAATAAATAAAAATCTAATAAAAAATATAATAATAAGAATATATTCATATCTCGCATTTTTCTTTTACAAGTCTATATAATATTTTTTAAATGTTTGTTGATGCAGAGTGCGGCCGGGGCCGCGGCGACGCAGAAAAACTTATTTTACGATTTCCTTTTAGAAACGTTTCGTTCTATCGAACTGTTGTTCGTAAAATCTATTATTTATGGCACTTGTTATAAGTTTTTATGAAAAAAGCCTATAAGTAAGATATTATCACTTTACGGGTGTTTGTCTACGAAGTGTGTGTTTGTAAATATGTTCTTGTTTTTTGAATAGTTTCAGTCTTGATCACTTCGCTGGAGTGTAATAAAACTACTTGAGATAGATAGGAGGGTATCAAGTAAACGAGGTATGAAGAAGCATCTTGCAGGTACCTACCCAGGACGAGTGTGAGGCAGTTCATCTTCTGCAACTGTATTTTTTATATCATTTAGCCGCCTTCTCATTTGGGCTCTACTTTCCCTTACCTTCTGGTGGAGTAATGACATTTCCCCCCAGGCCAAATAAATAAATGAAGGAGTAGGAAAAGAAAGGGTAGCGTAAGGCGCGGTAATTTGTATCTTTGGTATGACACATGTCGATATGATCAAGAGTGGTACTTCCTTGATCAAGTCGGCATATGCATGCTGGTAACAATGAATCTGGATTAAAAAAATAATGTAAAGTATAAAATGTCATTATAAATTTTAGCTAAAACTGCTCGCTCTTTTATAATTCAGTTGATGAGGCGATGTAACAAACAAATGAATCTATTTTTTTGCATACTTGACTTGAACGATGCCACTACGCAAATAACCTTATTTTCAGGCAAATTTTCCACACGATATCTTTCTGCCCCGAGTTGACACTGTACGTGTTACTTTTAACAAAGGGCCAATCCATGTGAAATGACATAGGCTGACAGCATCCAAACGACCGTGGAACATTATCACAAAATACCCTTAACTCGATTCGTTCATATAATATTCATGACGGGGCGCAATCTTTCAAAAATTGACACCTTCGTGGGACACCCTCTGGTCGGGACGAACAAGTTTTTTGTATTTGAATTGGTGAATAAATTACGAATACACAATAGGTCTCGTGCTTTTAGACCTCGCTAATTCGTAATAACTTGGACATTAGACGCAATAAAGGTTTTTATCTAAGTACATACGTTATTGTAGCATTTGTGAAATTATGTTAATTAATAGTTTTAGTTTAAATAAGGCAACCTTATGCGTAATTTTGAATGTTATTAAAATATTTTTATTCTGATTTAGCTTCGATTGCGGTAGATGTGTATGTGAGTAGAAATAAATAAATAATAATAATAATAAATAAACGCTGATAGTGATAATAAATAGTAATATCCTGTGTCGGGGGTCCGAAAACACATATAAGGACAAGGACAAATACACGCAGACCGGAAAATATGCTTGCATGGTCAATACAAATATATTATGCTCCGAATGGGAATCGAACCTGTGGCGGGAATCAAACCTGTGACGACCTGTGTCTGTTAAGGCAGGTTCGCTACCGCTGCGGCACAACGTCGTCAAATGAAATGATTGTACTAATCTGGGGTAAGGGTAATAAAAAAAATCTAAACTAGTTTGCTATATGGGCTATTAAAAAAATTGTCTATAGCAAATATGTCTACAACGATAAAATAAAAAAATAACTATTAATACAGATCGACTCGACACCCAATGTGATGAGATGAATGAACTCTTTTTCCAAAAATGCTACTCTAATTACGTATTAGTAGAAAACAACTCTAAATCTAATATACGTATATGTAATTGTATATAACGAAACTCATGTCTATATCCTTACTCTATATAAATTAAAGATAATCTAAATACTCAGCCACTCGAACCCAATCAAACAAAATTATAATACGCATCCACCATCCATTACATTAGAGATATTGGTCAACATTCAGAATTTTTAGAGGGTTGACCTATGTACACATTACTTAGTAATAAAGCTTTAAAACAAATAGAGATCCCTGAGGGAGAGGAGAGGCGATCAAATAAGAGGTGAGGACCGTCCCACGTCACTCCAGACCGCGTAACTCGAGCTGATTGTTTGTACTACGGACATGGATTTTTCCACTTGATTGTCTGATTTGATTTACCCAGAGAGCCTCTTAGACGAAATGGATTAGATGTAGCTATATTTTTTTAGTATTTTTGTATTCACTTCAATGTTAAATTCTATCAAAAGTATTTAATAAATGTAGTTGTATTTAGGCATTTGTTTTGAAGCAAAGGTAACGCGAAAGACAGATGACAATGGCTCGGTGAACAAGAGACAATAATCATATTGCAAAAAAATGTGCGTGTCCAACGGACGACGGGAGCTTACTCCTTAACATAAGGACAATTGTTTTTGAATATGCAATAGGCAAAGAGGGTAATATATTAGTTTAAAAAAATTAAGACAAAACAAATACGCATAAATAATAATACTAAAAAGTAATATTACAAAATAATAAAGACTCTTTCGAGTTGATCTCATTCGTAACGCTTTTTCTTTTGTTTCACTCTTAAATAAGATTTACTCTTCATAGTTTTTAAATACCGGGCCCCTCATATAAAAATTAATTCTTAAGTGAACTTCAAAAAAAAGACACACGCAACTTTTCGCGAGAAACTCTTTACTTTTAAGCAATAAGGTACACTATTAAAAACGACATTCACGTGGGCGAAGCCGCGGGCCGATACTAGTTCCACATAAACTAATTACAAAATTGTTTAGTGGTTTAGGCGTGAAAACGTAACATCGCATCGTATGTATAATATCAACCTAGATAAGGCTATTGCTTCTAATTAAAAAGGTCATCAAAAAAATAATTAATAACGGCAGTCATTATAAGTAAAGAATAGAAGCCACGTCTACAGCAACAAATTATAATAAATCAAGAAATTCATTCGACAATTATCATTGTATTATTTAACTGTCAACAGTATAATGCACCCTCGGAAGCGCTTCCAACAATCACGGCGACAAGCGTTTCGAATCCACCATTGTCCACTTGTCATTAAGTTTTTGTCTCTCCCCTTCTTCGACTTGAGATCTGCGGCTTATTTTTCGTGAAATACTGACGAAATAAACTTCGAACAAAGTTGGTTCGAGGTTAAGATATTTTTTTTTAAATTTAGGTGGTATTTCCTAGTAGGCCTTTTACTGCAACAGTCCGACTAGGTAGGTACCACCGCAGTGCCAGATAT
The DNA here is from genome assembly GCA_023373885.1 of Hestina assimilis. Taxonomy (NCBI): domain Eukaryota; kingdom Metazoa; phylum Arthropoda; class Insecta; order Lepidoptera; family Nymphalidae; genus Hestina; species Hestina assimilis. The sequence goes on along the minus strand of CM041747.1, from coordinate 5,676,298 downwards.
TCTACCGCAAAGCAGTTGTTTTGCATTAATATGTTTCGATTTCAAGGACACTGTAGTTCGTGAAATTAGTTTCGAGGTTGGTAACTCGTGAGTGACACCTATAAATATACTTAATTAACAACTTTGTCACATGAAAAAAAATATTATTTTTGCAGGTAGTTGAGCGGGTTGAGCTGTAGCCTTTTTTCTGAATTAGACCTGACTGGCTGCCTCAACGGGCAGGATCCTTACTTCCGATAAGGTGTTGCCCTATACTTAAAATTAGGTGTATAAATATCTTCTAATTAAGTTCATTTACATTTTACATACATACATACTAAAATATTATTTTATAAAAGCTAATCATTTTAAATGCTCGTGTGTAAAATCCTAAAGTTAACGATGGACCGACGCCAACGACAAATGGACGCGGATTGACGTCACATTTATTTCCTTGACATTCTGTTTGGTTGAGATTTATTTATTGCAAACGAAACTAAGGAATGCTATTATAATAAATGCCACGCTTTAATATAAAACTATTAGTTTATGCTATAATATAACACTATAAGCATAGTCTGTCAAGTCATTGTTGTTTTTGTTGCTGTTGTTTTTGTTGTTACTGTTGCGGGTGGCACGGTATTTAATATAATTTTACTACCTGGTTAGCTATCACCCTATGTTGGTGAGAAAATTTATGAAGAGACTGCTCGTCAGCCGCGTTTCGAGGTCAACCAGAGCTTTTTTTATGTCATGCCATCCGCAAACAAGCATACGGTGCGCCTGATGGTAAGCAGTAACTACCAACCACCTATGAACACTTCTAATACTTGACTTTACATGCGGAACTGCACATTGCCAAACCAAGGGATAGCTTTTTTTTTATGTTAGAAGATGGCAAATAAGCATACGGCCCACCTGATGGTAAGTGGTTGACGTAGCCTATGAGCGCTTGCAGCACCATTAGTAGGTGCCACTCACGCGTTGGCAACCTCGAGATATTAGTTCTTAAATCTCGTCCACCCAGTAATTTTACTAGCGTACAGTTGCCTTCAAGCCGGAACACAGTAATGCCTAAGCACTACTATTTGGCGGCAGAATATTTGAAACTGCGGTGGTACCTACCTAGCCGGCCTCTTGGAACAAAAGACCTACCACCAGTGTGACTGATTGCACTGGTGGAATAATCTCTGCTGTGACAGAGGTTATCCCAACAGTGGGCGATGGGGTCGTCACATCCAGACGCCGTTAAAATAAGCTAGGGATAAGAAGGAAGGGATAGAGGGTGTGAGAGATTAAACGCAACAACCGTACAGATACTGCGTGAAACGCAACAGTACTGATACTGTTGCGTTATTCTGATATCTGTGAAAGGATAGTAAGTACTTCACCGGTCGAGCCGCCCCATTTGTGCTGGGTGAACTACTTCTAATATACAGCACATAAAAACAATCTTGATAATAGCCGGTAATATATACATAAATTATGATTAAGCTAAAATATTTACATTTTTTTTTCATATATATAAACATTTATAACATTGGAAAATGTTAATTCTAAAATTACGAAGAAATAAAAACTATACTTTTCATTCTTTTCATTCATTTATCTTACATTTGCTTATTTTTTCTTAGAAATCAAACCGAAAACGCCTTGGTCATCGTTTTATACAATCTTGCATGGACCAACGAGTCTGAAGGTGATTGGAATTATCTCGTATTCTTGAAAACTGCTGACCCGTCATGACAACTATCTGCACTCCTGAATTAAATTGACTAGATATGAAAAGTATAAACAGCTATATTATAAAGTCGTATATTTTGATATATAGGTTTTATATATAAACAATTTTTGTCTATGATAAAAATTAGTTTGATATTTGTTTTTGCGTAGATTTGCGAAATTATAGTAGATGAAAAAGAAAATACTTGTTTAAGATTATTTATTTAAAAAATCAGCCAATTCATGTCATAAAGGATTTTATACGACCGTAGAGTAAAATTGTATTGTATGTATTTTTTATTGTAGCGGTAACAGAAATACACATTCTGTGAAAATTTCAACGATTACAACCTGGACGGACGGACTGAAGAGGCATCGGAGACGTCTGCGTTTAAAAATTCTCGAAGAATTAACAAAGAAAATTACTTCAATACTCAAGTAAATATTTTTATTAAATCTAGTTTTTCATACGTCAATGTACCTACATACATGTCTTTACGCGTTCACGTTCGTAATGATCGGCGCCGGGTGCCCGCTAACTCGATTACCTGAAACGAGTCTCGCATTGTAATTTCGGATACACTATTTTATCTACATTATTAGATGTTATCCCACGTTGATAGCATTAAAGGGACAACGTTAATATATTAATACGCCTTTGTTTTTTTATACCAAGGATTTATATAGCATCATATTAAAGTCATTCTATGTCGCAATGATAGTAAAAAGTGGTAAATGAGAAAACTCTTATTAATGTTACTTTAATGAAACATAAATGTTGAAAATATCCTTCTTGGGATTAAAGTCGTATTTCAAGAAAATCGTTTGAAATACTCTACATTACGTACTTACTCAGAATTACCGGATGCCATCCTACAAAGTATCTTTTGATGGTCGTAAAAACATCCCTTAACGGTCGTCCGATCTCACTCGCCCTTAGCCCCGCCCACCTCCTGTACTACAGCTTTTATATCCTGTACCATCTTAACCCCAATAATAAAATGCGGGTTGTAAATAGATAATAAGGGAGGAATATAGCAGACGCCATTAAAGGCGCCATCAACGTAGTTTAACTGTCGCTATCTTAGAGCACTAATCGACCTTGCGCTGTATTTTAATATGGTTTTTATTAGTCTGTGCCACTATGCTGCCAATATACGAACCCCCAAAGTACTACAGATATACAACTATCTTTAAACATGGAATATGTCAGTAACTTAAGCGTAGCATCTTCTTGTTTTGCAAAAAGGTTTTATTACCATCGCTATAAAATAAAAATATACTTCACACTGAGACCAAAGACTTGATGCGACGTTAAGTTTATCATTATATTATAATTTATTATCGTGATGGATTATTCAATGGGTTGTATTAACGCTGTCCGTAATTTTGACTTGGATTTTTTATTGTCTTTTCGGGTCATTTTTTATAGCTAACATTCCTAAAAGTCTTAAGTTATAAGAACAGTTTGAACAGAAGTTTGTTTTGTAAAAGACTTCGGAGATACGAAGGATACGAGTAGATCATCTAAGTACATGAGGTAACAACTTAATGAGCCAATATCTAACAGTAAAAAGTTTTAAAGGCGTCGGGATGTGACGACCCCATCGCCCGCTGTTGGGATAACCTCTGTCACAACAGAGATTATTCCACCAGTGCAATCAGTCACACTGGTGGTAGGTCTTTTGTTGCAAGAGGCCGGCTAGGTGGGTACCACCGCAGTGTCCAATATTCTGCCGCCAAATAGTAGTGCTTAGGCACTACTGTGTTCCAGTTTGAAGGGCATTGTACGCTAGTGAAATTACTGGGCGAACGAGATTTAAGAACTAATATCTCGAGGTTGGCAACGCGTGAGTGGCACCTACTAATGGTGCTGCAAGCGCTCATAGGCTACGGCAACCACTTACCATCAGGTGGGCCGTATGCTTGTTTGCCAACTTCTAACATAAAAAAAAAAAAAAAAAAAGTAAAATATACCAACACTACTGATGGTTGAAATAGGTTATGTTAATACTAAAACAATAGCATTATAATTTTGAAAAGATATAAAATCTGAATCAATCAATTGTTAAAGTTTAATTCTTAATTTCGTAAAAACCAGAAGAATTTATTTTAAAAATAAAAATATTTACAAAACTTCTCCAGTAATGAAGTCATAAAATCATACGTGCAGTTAAGTACAAAACTTTTCCAAATCTCGCTTGTAACAAAAAAAAAACCACTGTACTGAACCCACAGCTGTTCGCCGTTCGTAAATCTATTCTGTACGTGCTCAAGCCCCAGGGTGTTTAGACTTAATGAACAACTCTTTACCTCTTCACGAACTCTTGGCGACGGAACAAAATGGCGTGAAAGTGTTTAATTTTATAATAAACACTTCAAAATACAATACGCAGATTTAAGATCAAATTACTATTACATTGCTTTTTTTGAAGATATAATTTTTAAAATGTGGATTTATTGTACTGTACTGTACTTAACTAATATTATAATCTCGTGGTGCGTATTTTGTTGCAAGAGCCTGGCTAGGTAGGTACCAACGGAGTATCAGTTATTCTACCGTAAAGCAGCATACGGTGTTCCGGTTCGAAGAGAATTGTATCTAGTCAAATTACTGGGCAAAGGAAATTGAGGAACCAATATCTTGAGGTTGGCGAAGCATGAAGGATATCTACAAATAGTGTTTCAAGCGCTCATAGGTTACGACAACCGATTACCGTTAGGTGTGTCGTATGCTTGCTTGGTTTCTCTGTTTGTAACGTTATCGGGCTTTAAATACTTAATCGATAAAAGTTAAAGTTTGCATAGACGATTTCAATGGTACAAGAATGTACACAGGCACTTTTAAAGGTACTATTCCCAAGGGATAGAAAAATAACTTACAAATGGTCGTCCGCCATAATATGATAAATACATTGGGGCGAGCGAAACCATGGACAATGGTTCTTGGTTTATAGACCAACAAAAGTAGAGCTTTAAATACGACAGATGATGGTTTGAACCTGATCTCTTTGATGTAATAGCATCACCTCACATCAAATTGTTGTCTTTTGATATGTTTGCATTTTTTATTATAACAGTTTCTTGTACCGAGCAAATTGATCCACGTTCATTCAGTAAGGAACGTGATCTAAATGCTTTATTTCATTTGTAAAAAAATCCTGTGTTGCCATCCATATTTGAACCATGCGACAGACACATGTTTGTAAATATTTATATACCGAATAAGTTTCAATAAACATATTATGTATTTCATTATCTAAGAGAATTCGATTATACTATTTAAATATCAAAGGATTATCCATATCCTACTAATATTATTAGTAATATTACTTATGCGTCTGTCACGCTGTCATATCTCACCGATTTTGATTGAATTATATACAAAAATAGTTTTGACTTTGGGAAAGACCATAAGCTACTTTTTATTGCAAAAAAAGGTTTCAAGGGATTGAAATAGGGGATGAAAGAGTGTATTAGGAACCGATTATTACTATAATATTGTATTAAAGGCACCACATCGTTATTAACGGGTGAAGCAACGGACATACGCTGATTCTGTATATATATATATATATATATTTTTTTATGTTAGAAGTTGGCAAACAAGCATACGGCCCACCTGATGGTAAGTGGCTGCCGCAGCCTATGAGCGCTTGCAGCACCATTAGTAGGTGCCACTCACGCGTTGCCAACCTCGAGATATTAGTTCTTAAATCTCGTTCGCCCAGTAATTTCACTAGCGTACAATGCCCTTCAAACCGGAACACAGTAGTGCCTAAACACTACTATTTGGCGGCAGAATATTGGACACTGCGGTGGTACCTACCTAGCCGGCCTCTTGCAACAAAAGACCTACCACCAGTGTGACTGATTGCACTGGTGGAATAATCTCTGTTGTGACAGAGGTTATCCCAACAGCGGGCGATGGGGTCGTCACATCCCGACGCCTTTATATACTTTAATTGTAGTTGTTATGGTTAAAAATTTAATCCATTTGTATACAATCAACTGAATTGTGACAGTTAGCTTATCTCTGATATAGTATTGGAGTGTTCTCCATTCAATGGTACTTGTTATAACAATAGTAATGTGCCAGATGCTGCATACATTGTTAGTTTTGGCTCAAAATAGACTTTATTTATTAATTTGTATTTATAATTTTCGGCAGAAGTAGGATCAAGTTGACTAAATAATAATTATAATAACATAACGTAGAAAATTTGACGACGTTGTGGCGCAGTAGCAGTGAACCTGCTTTAAGTGCTGTGTGCCTGTGGCGAACAGGTCACGGTTTCGGTAGCGGTTATTTATTATTTATTTATAAACCAGAACATTTGAGCTCAACCGTAATCTAACAAATTCTGCAATTCTTTTTCTGTTTTTACCATAATTAATAACGCGTGTGGCGGCAAACAAAGGATTACTCATATGAGATAATTATGTTTTAGACACAATGTTCTTAATTTCGTTTCGACATTTTTGTCAGCTGATTTTTTTAATAATGTATGTATTTCATTTAATATTTGAAAATATATATAACAACACATATTTCTCATAAAAAAATATAGTAAGGAGTTATAGAGCTTTCTCTTCTTCAGTCTGAATGGGCCAGATTCATTGGGGAATTTCTATCCTCTCACAGAATATCGCATGAAATGATTTTAGTACAAAATTTACTTTGCTGCCTTAAAAGTTTAAAAATGTCAATATAAAATTAAATAATAAATTTTGGTATAAAAATCTATCTTCGCTTACAACAAAAATATACCGAGTCGATGTCAAATAAATATATTTTGAAAATTTCAATAGGGGAAAATGTTATTATGGATAGATAAACCAAAACTGTGGTGGCTTTTACCGTCTGTCTGTATGTTGGTCTGTATATAAATTTGAGCATAATAACGTGTGCTAGGGCGGGGCGCAAAAAAACGTCTATTTGGTGTTTTTGAATCTCGAATGTCTGTAATTTATCATGTTCAAGGAGCTCTCTCCAAAGATCAGCTGGTAACAAAAACTTTAGGTGTTATAGCAGCTTTCCTAAATTTGTAGCCCAGCCATATTTGGACGCAAATAAGCAATACCATGTCAACCCACAAAATTGAAAAACTGAGTTATATATGCAGAAGTGTTGGTTAATGGCTGAAGCACATTTTTCTTTAATATTTGTACGGTTTTAAGCTTTAAAACTTCTAAAAAGCCATTTTTTAATCATGCAATTTATGTATTATGTTAAACGTTTTTGGGTTATATTATATACGAAATATGCAGTTTGTCTACTTATTTTTTGTGAAAATAAGTAAAATAACTTACATAAATCTGAAATTTGCCAAAACCTTGACGAATACATAAAAAATCATATAAAGCAAGTTGTTCAAAATTTTCAAATGCGTTTTTCTCGAAATGACATTTGTGTGGGTTGACACGGTATTGCTTATTTGCGTCCATTTATGCTTTCGTCAGCGATTGTTTTATCCAGGTATTCTTATCACCTATGCCTAGATAATGTTTCAAATGTCCAATGAAATCCTCATCCTAGTCAAATGCCAGAAGAGATTACATTTTCACACACACACCTATATTATAAAAAAAATTACACGAGAGAAACTGCGGGCAGAAGCCAGTTGTCAATAGTACTGTCATATAAAAATGGTCACTCCTTAATATTTCTCCCGTCTCGTTTCAGACACACAGAACATTTATGCTTCATGATTATTCACAAAGCGTTTTTAATTAAACAGGTCCCGTCGTAGTAGAGCCACATAAAATTTTACAACCCTTTAATAAGACGTAAAACAGCCATCAAGCTCGTGTTTTAATGACGAATATTAATGATTATAGACACCGCAACATATTTTCTGGTAGTTGAAATTGTTTTATGCACGATATATTTGAATATTATTCGAAATTAAAATTCATTTCATCGTTACTGTCGTTGGCAATCGGATTAAATATGTATGGATTAAATTAATAAAATTTGACGTCGCATTTTTAATGTTTAATTCTACTAATCAAATAAATGTGAAAGTTTGTAAGTTTGGTTATTTGAATGTTTGTTACTCACGCAAAAATCGCTTTTTAACATTTTAATGCCACAGATTTGTATGAAGTTTGGCTTGATAGGGAGTAGCGATACCTGAGAAGATGCTTGGGTTATGCTGGACTCACAACAAACAGGCTAGTAATAATAATAAATTTGATGAATTTTTATATATAAATTGATGGGGCTTTGGACAACAATGTAAGCCACATTTTGTTTGTGAAAAAAGTGTAAAGGTTGAAATAAGGCACGAAAGGTTGTATCAGAAACTATTTAGTTGTATTGCAATAAAGGTGCCTAATTACAAAAGGTTGTTCAAGCGGGCGAAACCCCGGGCAGATGCTATTTAAAAATAAATACTTTTTCTGTTTACAAAATATCTTAAATAACTTCATTAATAGTTACGTTTATAGCTTAGTGACGATTTGATATGTTATGATTTAAGAATACTATTTGACGTCATTTTAAGATTATATATTGTATTAGCATCTGCGACTTCGTCCGCGGTGACCTTAGAATTAGCTCCAGAGAGAAAGGAATAATTTCTTCTTTCCAGTAGCATAATTTTTATAATCTCACAGGAACCCAACATTTATCCGGAATAAAAAGTGTCCTGATTCAATATTGATTGAGTTACAAACATCCAAACATAATTCCAAGTGGATATTATTCGATAATCTCAACAGAACCTTATAATTTTCTGGCATAAAAAGTATCTCTGCCAAATTTCATACATATCCGTTCAACCATTTTTGCGTGATTGAGTAAATCCAAACTATAAACACTTTATAAAAGTACACATTTTTAAACTTTAATAACGGCGATATACATCATGAAAAGCGTCGCCGGGGGACAATGACCAGTATAAGTAGGAGCAGAGGATTAAATAACGCCGTAATATCGCCACCCTACACCCCACAAACTTCGACAATAAAACCAGCGAACCGGTTAGAGATAAATATTAAAATCTAGTGTCACTAAACAATCGTGGAAAGTAATAAAAATAAACAATAAAGACGTAAGTACAAGTTTTCATCACTTATATAAAACACAATGTAATTTTGTTTAGAAAATCTAAATAAAGTTGAATATAAAAGAGAGATTGGGCAAGTCGTTTTATTATTGTTACTTTATGATGTAATGTGTTGTTTTAATATTGTATGACTTTTTTATTTTATGACGTTTGGCAGACAAGCATACGGTCCTGGTGGTAAGCAGTCAGCACAACCTATGAACGCTTTCGATACTTGATGTATCACGTGCACGTTGTAGAAAACCGGCGTAAAGTAACAGTATCAGTAGGTACTGTTGCGTTTCGTGCGATAAGTGAGAGCATCGGAGGCCTAATCTCTGTTCCTTCTCTGTTCCCTTTCTTTTCCTTCTCATTTCCTCTCTCCTGTCCCTTGTGTTGGCAACGTGCATGTGATACTTCAAGTGTCGCAAGCACTCATAGGTTGCGGTGACCGCTTACCATCAGGCGGACCGTATGCTAGTTTGCCAACCGACAAGAATTAAAAATGAAATCTTCATTATAAATTGTCTTTAATAAAATCCAGCTTAAATGTAATCTCAAATGTAAAATATAATATAATATTTAAGCTAATAATACGAAGACAATACCTTTATAAGCACAATGGCATTAGCAGAACTAGGACACTGTACTCAAATCCCACCGGTCACCTTTAAAATGATCTACATGTTGGTCTAAATACAAATCCTTAGTTTTCGGCCATTAGCGTCTACAAAACTAAGTGAAACTTGAATTATATGCGATTGTCTAGACATCCCATTGTAAGAAAAACAAATTAATTTCCCTCTATTGTAGGTACGGTCGAAAAGTACTCCGCTTTATTTATGTGTTCTATTGAATTATAGCAACGCTAAAAATGAGAAAAGCGAAAATTAACTAACGCATTCTCAACAATGAAACAACTCAAAACATTCTCTAAATGGTTTTCTCGGTAAATATTTTTATATTTCATTTTGAATTACTTTTATTGTATTCAGTTTTTATTAACATTTGAATCGTTAACTTAAAGAGCACATACGAGGGTTTTTAAATAACAACTAATTGATAATAAATTATTGAACAATTGAATATTACACAAAATTACAAAAAATTTAAAAAACTTAATTGTTCATTCAAGTTTTACTGAGCGAATTTCAAAGCCTTACACATCAAAGCTGAAAAATCTAACATCAACTATGGTACTTAAAAAAATTAAATACTTTCATGTAATAATTAAACTAGCCCCGCAAAAAGTAATAAGATAGAAGTAATGTTACAAATTAATAATAATATTTCTCATTTTTAGGCCACTAGAGGTCAAAAAGGGCGCCTGTACGTGCGTAAGGCAAATTTACTAACAACATCAGAGTCATCTCTGAGGCATATATAGTGTATTTTAAATAATAATAATAATAAACGCTGCACACTCAACGGTCCCCATTACGATAGTGATATCCTGTGTCGGGGTTCCGGAAACACATACAAAAACAAGGACAAATACACCCAGACCGGAAAATATGCTTGCATGGTCAGTACAAACATATTATGCTCCGAGCTGGAATCGAACCAGCGACCTGTGGCGTTTATGGCAGGTTCGCTACCGCTGCGCCACAACGTCGTCAATGTAAGATGAATGAAGAAAGAAAGTGAGAGAAAGAGGATAGAATTAAACCTCAGAAGCTCAACAGTACGTTTACTATTTATTGATGATTTTGTATGAAAGTTGCTAAATGTTGACAAACTAAGTTTCTAAGTGCTGTGCCGTGGCTTCGCTCGCGTGGTCTACAATGTTATTGTTTAGTTTAAACAAACAAACGAAGAATTCTGTTGCTTTATTATTATGTTGCCGTTCCACCAACTCACCGTATCGCATTGCCCACCCACGCCTTCTTTCTTATTCCTCGGCTTTTTTGTATCGTATCGTGGTCTAATATAGGCTATGGGCTTTCCCGAGAAATGTACTATCTAATGCAAAAAGAAATTTTCAAATCTAACCACTAATTCCAGAGAATAGTGGATATCACGAAACAAACAATCAGTATAAATGTTTCTAATTAATTGTCGATCGAAATAGTAACAAGAAATTTTGCAAAGCCATCGCCTCTGTAACCACATTCAAATTTAATCTCACTAAGTGGGACTCCGATTGACGATATTTTACGACGCGTTCGCGGCGTAATCAACTAGTATTTATTCTCCCCTTACACCGTAACGTTGCTATAATTTATATGAACGAGTATAAAACTTGCAAGATATGTTTTACGATTCTATCTATCTAGCAAAGCTAGTTATCTAGTCCGTGGCTTCGCTTGCCTTATTCTATTTGTTATGCCTACCATCTAAAAGCTATCCGATTCAGTAATACACAAATTATGTATATCTATGACGACGTTGTGGCTCAGCGGTAGCAAACCTGCGTTAAGCGCCAGGCAGGTCAAACAAGTAGCGGGTTCGATTCCCGCTCGGAGCAGATGTTTGTATTGACCATACAGGCATGTTTTCCAGTCTGGGTGTTTGTACTTGTCATTGTGTATGTTTCCAGACCACCGAAACAGGATTTAACTATCCTAATGGGGCCCCCATTAGGATAGTTAGGGTAGTTGAGTGTGTTGCGTTTATTTATTTATTTTTACCATGTTCCAAGTTAATACGTCCTGTAATTCGTTTATTAATAACTTTACGGGAACCTTAAAGTTTTCCGGAATTAAAAGTATCCTTCCGGAAAAAAAATTCACCCAAATCCGTTTAGTCATTTTGGCGTGATTGAGTAACAAGCATCCAAGCTTTCGCCTCATCCTCTAAACCTCCAAACAGTACAAACTTTCATATTAATCTAATTTATACTCTAATTACAACCAATATTACAATTTAATTTTTTTTTTTTTATGTTAGAAGTTGGCAAACAAGCATACGGCCCACCTGATGGTAAGTGGCTGCCGCAGCCTATGAGCGCTTGCAGCACCATTAGTAGGTGCCACTCACGCGTTGCCAACCTCGAGATATTAGTTCTTAAATCTCGTTCGCCCAGTAATTTCACTAGCGTACAATGCCCTTCAAACTGGAACACAGTAGTGCCTAAGCACTACTATTTGGCGGCAGAATATTGGACACTGCGGTGGTACCTACCTAGCCGGCCTCTTGCAACAAAAGACCTACCACCAGTGTGACTGATTGCACTGGTGGAATAATTTACAATTCAATACTAACTGTATTTAAAAACTATTACAACTGTACAAATCATGTCCACGTGGAATTGTGCCAAGAATGCTACCTGTATTTCCCCGTTAAATCGCAATCCCGATTCTTTGAGCAAAAAATGAACCAGATCTCCTGTCATTTATGGAGGTAATGAGACGACTTTTACAATTTTTTTAGCACTAACGCTTCATGGTTCATGTGTTTCTACATTAATTATTAGGATTAATAATAAATTGTTTGTGGTTTTAAATAGTGTTGAAAGTCATTTGGAAGAGCTAACAAGTTTATTTCTAGCAGTTTTTGGTTTCCCCTAAAAGCAATCAATTTTACATATTTTATTTTCAGCCTTAATACTTTCAGTTCATGTCTATAAAAATTTAGTTACATATATTCTAAAAAGTTATGTAACCCTAGTAATCAAGATCAAGCGAGTGCATTTAAGTGTGATAACACAGAGTTCTGTCTAAGACAGCGTCAGCTTCAGTGGACACGTGACGAAGGATTTTCCACATCAGTTTGTGTGAACATCTTAGGACGATTAGATTTTGATGATATTACGCGTTGTGTGCTATATTTATCATACTATAGTTCAATATTATTAACAATCTTTAAGTACTAACCCCACGAGATTAATATTACAATACTGGTGATTGCACAATATTATTGAAGGTATAAGGGCTTCATCAGCTGAAAAATTTTACTAGAGAACTGAAATGACTTCTAAAATCCTGTAATCGGATACAAAACAACAACCTTATTTTAAAATAAAATTATCAGCAAAAACATATATTATATATGCGAACATTGAGGCGTGCTGGTAGCGACTCTGCTTTGAGCCTCGACGGTCGTGGTTTCCCGCTCGGAGCAGATGTTTTTTAAATCTGTTTCGGTCTATACGTTAACTTTGTGGATGAAGCCACCGTGCCTCGAAAAGCACTTTAAGCTATCCGTCTCGGTTATTATCATAACACCTGATAATAATTGTTATCTCTTGATAGGTAATTTGATCTTATCCAATAAGTTAATGGTTCGCCTTTTGGGTTGCGGAAGATGGCAATCTCTCTCTGCGTAAAAAACTAGTAACCCGTGAAATCAGAATTAGAGTGTAAAGATAGCCTGGGTAAATAACGGGAATAATCCTAAGAAGTAGGATATAATTTAGACTTAGGTATAGAAATTATTTACTAAGCGATTTTGATTAAATAACAATGTAATCGGGTTATTTCATTGGACAATGGCATCATTGGAAATATTCGATACGCTGTACCTGCAATTATATCGTGCGGCCACTTACCAATCATATCACAATAAATGAAAATAAGAAATCCTTTTATATCTTACTTAATATAATTACTTAATATAGCAAAGACAAAAAAATATATACATATATATAAATAATTATACCTATAACTAACGTAAAGCTTTATCTAGGACTAGTAGTTTATCTTTAAATTATAACATGATATTGTTTTAGTATCTTATAATAAATAAACGCAAGACACTCAACAGTCCCATTAGGATACTTATATCCTGAGTCGGTGGTCGGAGACATACACATGGACAAGAACAAACACACCCAGACTGGAAAACATGCTTGTATGGTCAATATAAACATCTGCTTCGAGCGTCGTTAATCTAAGTTTATTTAAAATTGATTTTTATTTATTTTTGTTTGCAAGAACCCCTCTATGGGTGAAGAGCTCCTCCAAGATCATAAACACCTATGAAACCTTCTGCTTACTGTTCAAGATGTATCATCAGATGGTCCGTAGCAGTTTTTCTCACCATCGCGTTATCTTTAAAACGTATAGATTGTATACTGTAGTTTACGATATTCGCTTTATTTATTGAAATGGAACCCTTTTGTACCGTCCACTCTTAATGGCAATGTTTTGGTCTGTGACTATACGGACGCGCGATTTTAATTATTTTCGTCCAATTTACGAGTGGCCATTAAAGGAAAGGTCCCCGGCGACCCATTAGAGGTTCGCGTTGTCCGAGTCTTGTTGATAACTTTACGGGGTACTATTTTATATGGGTAAGAGTTAGCGTTTAATCTGACTGGATCCGTACATTTTAAAGGGGTCTCATGCTGCCTAAGAATTATTTAATTAGTCTAGATGACTAATGTATATTAAAACTCATTTTTTTTATCATTTTGTTCATCTTTGCAGAAACGGAATTTCCAACCACGAAGCATTAAAAACATTTAATGATACAGTGCACTTCACTTGAGTCACCAAAATAACAATATATTATTTCAAATTTTGAAACTTCAATGTAGCCAACATTGAAGTTTCAAAAATTAACTTAGTATAATTCAAAAATAAAGAAATTTCACTTAAATAAGAATTATAATTTATTAATTCTAGATTATTTCTATAATTTTATACTTTGCGAAACCACTTTAAAAATAAAGATTAGAATACTTTATTTTGTAGTAAATGCAAATAAAAATCCATGAGTTAATGTATGGGCAAGTACTATGTTACATACGTGTATTTGCGATGCACTTTAGATGTATACAATGCATTTTGTATTGCGCGTGACAGACGGCAGTTAGTGCTTCCCCTGACGAGGACATTTTAGATTCTGAAAAAGGATATTTATACCCGCTTTACATTCAAATAAAGTTGTTTGAATTTCAAATATATAAACCATGTTGATAAGCATTCATATATTAACTTATGTTTGTTGCTGAACTTGGATTGAGTAAAATATATACGAGTTATATGGTCAAAAATAAAATGGGTCAAAAATGAATAAGGCTCCTACAAGGACGGCCAGTAGTAGGACGATTTCCTTGCAAAATCTTGGGATTTAAAAAGTAATCCGATTTTTATTGAAAACACTTTTTACCAAAAGCATATTTTTAGATTAACCGGCGTCGGGATGTGACGACCCCATCGCCCGCTGTTGGGATAACCTCTGTCACAGCAGAGATTATTCCACCAACGCAATCAGTCACACTGGTGGTAGGTCTTTTGTTGCAAGAGGCCGGCTAGGTAGGTACCACCGCAGTGTTAAATATTCTGCCGCCAAATAGTAGTGCTTAGGCATTACTGTGTTCCGGTTTGAAAGGCACTGTACGCTAGTGAAATTACTGGGCAGAGGAGATTTAAGAAATAATATCTCGAGGTTGGCAACGCGTGAGTGGCACCTACTAATGGTGCTGCAAGCGCTAATAGGCTACGGCAACCACTTAACATCAGGTGGGTCCTATGCTAGTTTGCCAACTTCTAACATAAAAAAAAAATAGAATACTCAAAGTTAGCTCTTTCAAATGATGCCATCACTATACAGTATACAATAATCTAAACTTTTTATATTGATACCCGGCTGCCCGTATATTATATCTAAAGTAAATGACAACATTTTGGAAACCCAATAGCTACAACATTTTAACATAATAAATAGCCATTACATCTCACAAAGGATATTAAATTTCATATAAATTAGCTTCTTTATTAGACCACTCCAGTAAATACTCAATTGCAAAACGAGGGCGACCCTTTCTAATCTTCCATCCGCATCTGAAAAAGAATCAAATTCGAGGAAGATAATCCGTCGAACACGAATACGCAGGTAAATAGCTATTCCGCGCTTCACTGGCCCTTCACAGAGATAAGGTTTGACGATGTCACGAACTTGCCAGCCTTTCCCATGATTGATAGACCCGTCAGCGATCTTCAGAGGATCTTAAGTATGACAGGTTCATTTCATGCTTGTCTCTAAATAAATCCATGCATGATCTACACTGATAACTACATCGGTGATAGGCAAGACAATGATGCTGTAACAAGATATTTAAATACATTTTAAATAGAAGAAAAAGTGTTAAAAAGATATCAGAATTAAAGCAGTCAGGAATTAGTGGATGCGGGAAATCGAGTCTCCCAAAATCCGATTTATCATCGTCGCGTCAGTATCTGGAATATTCAGCTGCAAATCTTTAGACCCTTAAGAGATTTTTCATGCGAAATAATTTAACTTTGCAATGAGGCTCCTCTGAAAAATTAAAATTCGTTTCCTTTCTCTGATAATTTCGTTCACTCTTAAAAGAGCGGTGACACGAATTCTATTGAAATCGTGGCATTATTCATTTAAATGATACTTAAGAGACTAGCAATTACTGTGAAGTTTCTTTTAATAACTTTACTTACAATTGGCAAATAATTATAATTATCGCTGGGGTCTCCCTTTGGTGATTTAACAAAAAGGCAAAAGTACGCAACTCGTGGCGGCGTCTTGCCTATTTAAATATTCCCTGTATAAAATTGTCTAAACATCAATCCTGTATCAAAATTCAACTATAATCTATACAGTTTAGGGTCGACTTTAATATAAATACTTTTTCTAAATAATGATCAAAGGAAAGTTTGATTTTGCGGTGATAATTGCGGCGAATCCCTAATTATTTTGAGGGTAAACTTTCGCCTGAGTTAATTTGCGACTCTTCGATTCCTTATAATGGACACTTTTTGGTGACTTTCAATTTGTGTGCTTGAATGGTGTACTCATTAAACTTGCATAAACCGTCGTGGCATTGTCGAAATAAACTCGATTTTAACGACGCAAAATGAATATTACTTGTCAATTTCCATGGAAACGGAAACGATTTGTTCACAGAATAAAATATGAATTCCATTAAATAAATATTGTAGATGCCTTAATTGAAACGAAACGTTTAATTTAAGTCCTTCCAATGTTTCCTTTTTGAAACCACGTTTCATGAAAATATTTTGTACGACGTACAAAACAAACAACGCTGTGGTGGTCCCCCTGCACCAGAGTGATGTATAACTGATATACAAATTTATATCACACTGGCGCCGAGCCCTTTTAGTATTCCCCTCGCAAATCCCGTTGAGCGTTTAGATGTAGGTATACCTAGGTTCTGTTTAGACCTAGGTATTGATGTTCAAAGGGGGAAAGGGTGCGAGGGAACGGGGAAGTAATTATAGGGGAAACATCAAGTATGTCAGGGGGAGAGTGTGTTGTAAGGACAAAAATATGAGGGTAGAGTGCAGTGGAGGTAAGCGTGTCGCCTCGCATCAGTTCACTGTGTCACTGTTGATCTTTTGAAGATATAAGTCTCTTTAATAGTTATGTATAAATCCCTATTTAGCTATAAGTTCTTTTACACTTATTCGCCCCATGGCGTAGTTTATAAATACATTTTCCTACGAGGAAATACAGTCGTTGATTATAATTAGTACCTATGACTTCAGATATTATGTTTTTGAATTACAATTTCTAGCTTAGGTTTCTAGCTAAGCATATCAATAAAATACTATTTAGTTTGTATTGTCCAATTTAATATCTATTAAAACGAAATTATTGTTTTGAATTTTTAACTTGAAACTTTTATAACTAAAATCTCGCAAACATAAACAAAATTATACATCATATAAGAATGAAAGCAAAAAGATAACACCCTTACGTAATTAAAGAAACTGTGTTACGAATAACTGGATCAACATTTCGGCAGTATTACGTATTGCAATAGATATAGCAAGGAGCGTTGAAAGTATTCATCAATTTGATTGTAGCAGGAAGGGGAGTGACGCAGCGCAGTTGCCGGGGGCCGGAGCTGACGCATCGCCCTGTTCGCACTAAGCTTCTACGACCTGAATGGATATGACTTTGTGATATTAAAAATGACTTGTTGCTCTTAAAATGTATTAAAAGTAATGTTTAAGATTTCTCAAACATCATGTTAAATATAGAGATAAGAGAAACTATAAATTTTATTAAGTATGTAACTTTGTATGTAAGAAAATTAATAAAATTAAATTTAATGTAGTTGTCAAATCCAATTAATATTCACTTGATTTATCAAAGTATAAAAACCCAAAATCCCAACGAATAAGGTAAAAAATATCGATTACAAATTTTAAAATAATGGCGCAGACAGTTTGAAACATTTTATAACTTCATAACACAGCTCTGTAGGAACCCTATAGGTATGATTATCTCTAGATTAGGCCCGGCCAGGGGATCTAAATGTACTCGTGTGCGTTGCTAGGCTATGGGGGATCTCTCCCCAAGGTCAAGAGTAATGTAGCGATAGGTATGTTATAGCGTGTCGAGGGGAGAGAGCATGTACTTATTGGACTATGAATTCGTATTAATCGTGTTACATTTAGGTAGATTTGATTGAGAAAATACGTTTTATTTATGGACTGTATTTATATATAATTTAGATTAATGTTTATTGTAATATCAATGAGTGTTTTTTTTTATTTAACTACGTCTTTAGACCTTAACCATACGACGGACCCAATGGTAAGCAGCAAGTAGCCTATGAGCGCTTGGAACACCATTCAACCCTTTTTAGGTGGCACCCACAAGTGAGATATTTGTGCTTAAATCTTCTTTGCCATGTAATTTTACTAGCTAGTGTTCTTCAAAACGGAACAGTAATGTAAAACAAACAATTTTTAGTGGTATAGAATCTGACACTGTGGTGGCCTACCACCAGTATAACTTAAAGTAATATTTTAATGTACTTTTATATTAACAAATAAATCATGTATGTTTGCTTGTAACATTTTGTGAGACATCGATTGATGACGTGGGTACTTCACATGCCTATTTAACTGCCTTAATCATTTAAGGTCTTATTAAAAGTCGACCTCAAAAATTTTCAAAACGCGTTTTTTCCGCTATTTTTGTCAATTTATTTTCTGTGGTAGCTTATAATAATAAATATTTCTGTATTTATTTGAGTATAAACTTCATGATAATCAAAATGTCCGGAAATAAATTAGGTATCGTCTGTAGTAATGCCTAGTACCAGTGGTCAGTATATTCATGCTTTTTAAATAGCCATCTATGCTGGTCTTATGCGTTCGAAGCTGGCTGGCTGCTGTTTATAATTACTATATTTGCTTGGACGCCGCTCGCGTGGTCTACTGGTTTGCTTACTGCCCGGATTCCTAATTCTTTTTCGCTGCAACCATTTCGGGGAAAGACAGGCACAAAAATTATTTCTTTGAAACAAGGGTTATTCGATATATTATATATTCTTATTTTGAATAAAGACTAGAATAACTACATAGAAACATAAAGAATGTCCAAAATTTTCTAAATAATAAATATAAATTAAAATAATGGATTGAATGTAGTGTAAAAAAGTATTATCCAGTTAAGGGACTTTCCATAAGGCCTGTGTAACAGAACTAGCATCGTATATGAAAGCCGATCGACGGCGAGGACGAAAACGATGAATATGATACGCAAAAAAACTTTTAATTTCAATAAAACAGATATATTCGTTGTTTCGATATATTGTTCAGCTATTATATACATATAAATTTTGTGCTAGTAATATTAGGTATAAGAATAACAATTTGTTTTAGTAGAAACGTCGTTTAGCTGAATATTATAATGAATGTTTAAAAGAAAGAATAAACAAGATAGGCAAACTTAAGCGAAGGAATAAAAATTTTAAAATACCCCAAAACAAATACCAAGTCAAATAAACCTTAGTCTCAAAAGTTTCGTTTTAAATCTAAAACTAACGCAAGATTGTTCTCAAGTCTGGCTACTTTAAAGTTTACAGGCCTTATAATGTTACTCCTTATTTGTACATCAGAGATCTGCTTGATAAAATTTTGAACATTAAATAAATAAGCAGTGTAATCTTATCAAAACTATATCACTTTGAAAAGGTTTTCAAAAATTTCATTGTTTAAAAAATAAAAACTTTGATTAAAAACCCTAGTAATAAAATAGAGTCTTGTATGAATCGCAATACAATTAAAATTTTAACCATGAAATAACGGCTGAATGGAATGGACGTTAGATACTTTTTATCCCGGAAAAATATTGTTCTCGTGAAATTTTCAGAAACCGAAATAGAGGACGTGTTTAGTTGAAATTTGGCATATATGTGTGTGATGAAATAGAAAAATAGCTTTTAGAGAGGCTTCCTCAATTACCACCACAGTAAGACGAGCAAAGCTAGTTAACTGGCAGTTAAGAGTATACAAATTGCCATTTTTTTCGGAATGTGTATTGCTGTTGGCCCTACTGGCCTTGACAGCGTCACCGGGCGGGGAGGGCGAGTACAGAGACTCAGCCGTGATAAAGGGGCAGCCCTCACGGGGGCTAAGAACGTCATCGGAGATGAACAAACAAATTGCCATACTAAATATGTAATTAGAGTCTCATTACAACTTCTTCTTCTAGCATTCTTCCCGGTATTATATCTGCCCAGGGTCGGCTTATTACTCTTATCCAGATTTGACAGGTTACTAGATTTTACACAGAGTGATTGCCATCTGACCTCCACAACCCTAAGGGCGAACTAACAACTCATTGGATAACAGTAAATTACCTATCAAGAGTTAACGATTATTATCAGATCTTATGTAATAGCAACCGGGACTGATAGCTTAACGTGCTCTCCGAGATATGGTGGGAAGACCCACTACAACAAACGCCCAGACCGAAACAGATATTTATAAATTCAATACAAACATCTCGAGCGTCAATCGAACCCGTCACAGCCTCATTACAAGTATACACTCTTATTCAACTTCATTATTGAAAACATTCATATGAAATACTTTATAAGAAATCCCGAAATAACTGTAAAATCATTTCTAATAAGTGCTACGTATATTGCAGGATATTAATGGCGATTTCACGCCCGGCCGATTGCGATCGGGAATGGCAACCGTTTGTATTCGAGTCGACCGCGGGGTGGCTCTGATTTCATTACGTGATTTATATATTTTTTTCCTCTCCCTCAATCCAATAAATTCCGATGCGGCTGTGGCGAGTTAATTAATAATTTAAGGACTTTTGCGATGTGTCAAACTGTATGATAATTGAATTGAATTGTCAATTTCATTTTTAAAACGTAATTTTACATGTTAAAATTCTGCATGTTTAAATTTTATGTACGCATAAAATCCGCGCTTTTAACAGAAAACTAGTTTTGTAATTATAGAAATATTCTAAAATTAAGCTAAAACGTCAGGTCAGCAACGTGTACGTACGGTGGTAGCAAAGCAGGCAAACATGTAAACCTTACCACCAGCAAAATTCTTTATTGATGAATAAATTAATAACCTGACTGGTAAGAAACGTAGATAGATGTAGACAAATGTATTTTTTACTATAATTTACTAATCGTCTGACAACAAATTCCGAGATAAATTAGATAATAGACATGCTGTTCAGCGATAAAACGTACGTCTATAAGAGCAACCGGCCTAGATAATCAACAGAACAATTTAGTCAAGTTAGCTCAGTTTGAACTGCCATGCGCCTTGAGTGGGAAGCGCCGGGGCTTTACCCAGGAACCCTTATATGGTAGCAAAATCCCCTGCCACCAAAAAAAGTCAGTAGTGTTGTATTGTGCCCTATTGAGAACATAATTATAATATCATGTCGTTGCATCGTATCTCTTATCTGACTGACGGTTTTGCTTGACGTACTGTATTTGAATTTTTAAATCCGGACTCAATTTTTTTTTATGTAAGAGGGGGTAAATAGGCCGGAGAATTGTGGATATGTTTTGGCATAATGGGTTCCAAACGGCTGATTTGAATTTAGTTTTTTTTTGTACGAAAAAGTGTATCGATCGAGAGTTGAAAATTATCGTCTACTTTTAGGTTGATGAAGGTGTCGTATCGTATCTTGTTTGTATAATCTTGGATATATAAAGTAAATAAAATTGAAAAAAAAACTGGAATTCATTCAAATGAAGATACTTAACTTTAATCCGGAAACATTTAAATTGGACAATTTTAAATCGAAAGCTTTTTTTAAATTTCAGCTTTTACCAAATTACGTGCATAGCAACTGGACGAGTTATTTACGACCTCAATAAAGTGTACCTTAAAATTGTTAATGAAAAGGTATTAAAACAAGCGGGCCCCTCGTAAATAACACGGTGACAGTGTACAGGAGAGAAAAATGCCACTCGGATTTGAACAAATTACGACAGTGTGACTCTGCGTCGCAATCAGATGGAGTTTTGTAATTAAAAATTTTGATAAGCTCCTAATGTTTATTCTTTATAAATAAATAAATAAACGCTGCACACTCAACGGCCCCCAGTAGGATAGCAATATCCTGTGTCGGGGGTCCGGAAACACTTACAAGGACAAGGACAAATACACCCAGACCAGAAAATATGCTTGCATGGTCAATAGAAATATATTATGCTCCGAGCGGGAATCGAACCCGTGACCTATGGCGTTTAAGGCAGGTTCGCTACCGCTGCGCCACAACGTCGTCAAGTCGTCTTTGTGTTAAAATTAAGAGGAAATCTTAAACGCATCTATACAAATTGATAAAATACTATAATATTATATACTATAATACTAATAAAGGTTGAACCGAAGTACTTACCTTTAAAAACTTAAATACTTATTAAAAACCATTAAATCAATAAAGTATTAAAAATCATTGGTGTATTTCAAAGCTCATTAAGACTATAGGAGTCAGACGTTTAACAATAAAACTACAAAAGTATTCTAATTATATGCGGATAGAGGTATGGTCGTGAAAGAAACCTAATCATAATATATACCTTCCATATATTTCGATTTTATTAAATATGTCTTAATAAGCTCACAGTCACGCAGGCAAAAGCTACTAGGATAAATATCATATAATATAACATCTTTATAATAAAAATACGTATATACCATTTTGATTGAATTGATCAAAATAAATATACAATTAATAAATAAAATACTCTTATAGAATATGTGAACATAAAATATCTAAGCCAATTAATTATTATATGCCTGATCAAGTATTCAGAAAGCATTCAATTGGTGCTGACCGCAGCTGCTTCTGAAAACATCCCTTGGCGGTCCTTAAGATATGTCTGAGATAAATGCAAAAATAATATTATATTTTTCATATTTATTAGACTACGGCTATAATTCAATTTTCTGTCTTCGAATAGTATTTTTAAATGGATGATAAAATTTCGAATCGATCTATTCAAGACATTTTCCTTTGAGAATAAAAGCAATTACGCTATCGTTATTGTACTGGCTAAACTCGATATGCTTAGCAATGCCGTGTAAAGTAGTGAATTAATTTCATGTTTTACACTACGAGTATTGGCGGTGTGCGGAACAAATAATGTTTCAAAGTTTCAACATAATCCGATTAATGCTTTAGAAAGGCAGAGACAATAAACATACAAACATTATTTTATACTCATATATTTTTGTAACATGATGGTTGGCAAACAAGAATACAGTTCGCCTGATGGTAAGCAGTTACAGCAACCTATGAACGCTTGCGATACTTAATTGTGTCATTTGCGCGTTACCAACCCAAGAGATAGGACAGAAGAGATGAGGAAGAAGTGGGACATTGGGCCTCCGGCGCTCCCACTCATCGCACGAAACGCATCAGTACACTTGACTCCGACTTTCTGTGAGAGGGAAGTACTTCCCCGGTCGAGACGGCCTGTTGTGGTGGGAGAAGCAAGGCTCTACTACTTCAAACCTAAACTAAACTAAGGTATTACCTTTAACCAGACTATCGACATGAAATTGCAATATATTGACTATTAAGTGTCATTCGATGAGTCAGTGCCCGAGACCAAAATACAACCACCTTTTCCCTCATTCTCCTCCTCAAGAGACTAACTGCCACCTTTGGTAATTAAAAAAAATACAAAACAAAATTAAATTTAGGAAAACAATAAAATAAAACTCTCCAAACTAAATCATTTATACCAGCATATTTATCAATACACCGGGATATAATAGCGAGACAGGAATCTAAATTTATAACTTGATCACTTCCTATTCGTAGGTTAATCGAAAACTTATTTCATGCAGCAAATGTCCCGTGAATACAAAGCCTCCCACTACGTTACAAAGGACATTTGAAATAGCTCGTATCGGTCCTATCGGGAGCTTAAGCATGGTAGCATATTTATAAAAGGCTTCAGAATATTAGAACTCGCGTAGTGTTTATTTTACTATTTGTATTTGATTTTGAAAGATATAATAATATTTTGATAACGATTTAAAATCGATGTAAAATTTGGATTTATACTTAAAAAACGACAATAATTTTGACGACGTTGTGGCGCAGCGGTAGCTAACCTGCCTTAAGTGCCAAGGGTCGCGGGTGTCGCTCGGAGTAGATGTTTGTATTGAACATACAGGCATGTTTTTCGGTCGGAGTGTGTTTCTCCTTGTCATTGTGAATGTTTCCGGACCCCCGACACAGGATATAAGTATCCTAATGGGGGCCGTTGAGTTTGTAGCGTTTATTTATTTATATAATTCACAAGATACAACAGTCTAAAAATGATGAGATCTATGCTATTGAGCACTGAATTTATTGATTAGATCATTCAATCATAGAAGCAACACAGTCGTGTTTGAATGCCATTACATTTTCGGCACATCCAATGAAAACAATGTTAGAATCAGTTTACAAATGGCATATTAAAAAAATCTCCATTGAGAACAAAGAGATGTTAAAGAATACTTACTAATAACAGTGATATATAAATAAAAACACCAATGAAATTAAATACCAATGAATACAAACAAAGAATGTAAGAATCGAGAAATAAAATACTGTGAAAATATCTGTCCGTACATGAATATATTCATAGCAATGATATTTTTGTTCCACACTAGATCTTCCTGTCTTCACATCCTAATATATTCCGTGTCCATGCGATGGTCCGGTCCATGCCGAGGACATTCAACTCACGTACTCAGCCATTTTCTTTTTTTAAGGGGACCTTGTATGTGCCCCGACTAAAATTACAGTGCTTTCAGGAACGTTCATCGTTTGATTTTCCTTTTTCATCATAGGAGGTAAAGCTAAATCTGCTGTTAAAATGTGTACAAAATTTTTATAATAACAAATTGGAATTTTTGTTATGTTAAAAACATGTAATTTAAAGGTTTTCACGTAGCTTATTAAATATTGAGATAATCTCTGTCACAGCAGAAATTATTCCACCAGTGCAACCAATCACACTGGTGGTAGGCCGGCTAGGTAGGTAGGTAGTGTCAAACATTCTACCGCAAAGCAGTATTGTCTTTGGCATTACTGTGTTTCGGTTTGAAGAGCACTGTAGGCTAGTAAAATTACTGGGCAAAGGAGATTTAAGAACCAATATCTCAAGGTTGACAATGCGTGAGTGGAACCCTCTAATGGTGTTTCAAACACTCAAAGGCTATGACAATTGTTTACTATCAAGTGGGTCGTATGCTTGCTTGCCAACTTAGTAAAAAAATATGGAACCACTTTCTATTTTTCTAGTTTCATCACTACTCATTTTACTTGACTACACCACGTCACTTTGCGTTTTTGTTTATGGTTTGCTTTATTTTTGGTTCTCTAGTTCTTGAGGTCGTAGCGTGATGCTGGATAGCAGATTATCTGAAGCAAACAAAAATACGCAATTGAAAGGACAGTTCTTGGGATTAGCGTATTTAAAAAAACTTCATCTTATTTTATATTAATAATATTAGTATTAACAACATAATTGATAAAATAATTTTGGTATATAAACATACTTATAAAACAGTAAATAAAACCACGGTTTTATCAGTATTCATTTTGAATCAAACATAGCCTTGAGCCTTTATCATTTTCATTCAACTTATTGTAACCAACAATGCTTTTAATCCCTTTACTAGATAACACAATAAATTGCACAGCACTGTAACTACTACGTCGAATTTTAATGATTGCTCTTTATGTGGTATAACAATGATTTTCAGCATGATGAAAATATTGAAGTAACCATCAGTATGACGCTTCATTAGAATAACAGCTTTTCAAATATTGTCTTCGTAATCCAACGTATTAGATAAGTTCTATTCTTTGCCAAGCACCAATAAATACTTAAAAGAAATAAAAAATAAACTCCGTCGCAATTAGTTAAATATAGAAATAAGTTATGAAGATAATGTATACAACATTATTACATTAAGAGTACCTTTAACTCCACTGATGCAAGTTGTGCACAAACAGATCGTAAAATCGAGCTCGTAAAGAGTACACCTTCGCTGATACAAAAGGAAATTGCTTATTTTACGTCAAAACGTCTGAACATTTCATCGAACATCGCTATACGATTTTAACTTACGAATTTTATGCCAATTTGTTAAGAATACAGATAAATTTGTGCGTTAAATTTTAAAATTTAGTTTTTAACGAAATTACCGTCTCCTTAATAACAGAACTTTCTTGTAATACTTTCAAAGGTGTTAAGAACATCATATTTATTTTCATAATAGGTTACAAGATTCAAGAATCTTGAATCGGAAGAAGGAATTCGGAATTTATAATCCAAGGATTATAAATTCCGAATTGTTACGAAAATGTTTGAGACTATCATTGTATCATTGTATCATTTCTATGAATACTTGACCAAGTTTATACGGGCACCGTTGTGACGTATCGGTAGTCTACTTTTAATCTCGACGATTGCGGGTTCGATTCCCGCTCGGGCAGATATTTGTATTCATCTTACAAACACCTCTTTCGGTCTGGGCGTTTGTCCGTATTTGTACCCATCGTACCTCGGACAGCACGTTAAGCTGTCGTTCTCGGTTACTAGTATAACATCTGATAATAATAGTTAACTTTTGAGTGATAATTTGTTCTTATTCAGTGAGTCACTGCTTTGCTCTCAGGGTTGTGGAGGTCAAACGGCAATCTGACTCAGTATAAAAACTAGTAACCTGTCAAATCAGGATAATAGTGCAAGCAGACCCATGGTATATAACGGGAATAATGCTAAGAAGAAGAAGATTAATATATAAAATAAAATAGTATGTAAGTAAAAGTCCATCTCTTCGTGAGAACAGCGCAGGTGGAGTCTGGTAACCGTCACCTTACAACTTTGTAAGAACTTAGAAAGTTCTATCTCTCCAATCCAATTACATTCCTTTGAGTGATTTTGTATCGTTACTTTTGCGAACAAAGTAAAACTCTTATCTATATTAGATTTGTTTTATTTTATTGAACAAAAAACTATAATCGTATCTTGTCGTAAATTTACGAAAACAATGATGTATTACTATACTATTTTAATGAAATACACAGATCAATAGAAGTCCACAAGAAAAGTTCCATTCAATTAGCCACCCTTTAACACCAGATCCAAAGGATTTTTTTAGATAAATTCTTTATAAACACACGCTTTTGTTAAAATTACTAGCTAATTATAATATAAAAATCTACAAATATGTTTGCTGTAATTTATACTCAAATACTATAATTATAAAGTATTCAAGTAATTGTATATACATCAAATCATTTCAATCACATAAAATTACTAGACCGACTAAGCCCATTATTTTAATTAGTTAAATCTTTATCATAAGCCTAATCTAAAGTAAAGCAAGTCGAAAGTTGATTCACATTAAAATAATCGAATTTTTAATTACTTTATGTAAAAAATTAAATGACAAATGAATTTCACGTTATTATTTTAATACTTCATTAAGAAACACTGAGCGGAACTTAAGGTGGTTACAGACCAGCGTTTAAGTTTATGCGGTCGTAGGCGTAGGCATACGCGCTTACACGCGCACTTCATTTTGCACTTCACAAGCGGAACGCGCGTATACGGTCTTATTTCTGTGTATACCGTTGGTGGCGAGTGTCGCGAAGTGATTTATAGCGCTTATCAGCGCGTCATCATTATATAAGTTGAACATGTGGTATAAGGCACATGTATACTTACCTATAAGCTTCGAAAAATGGGCTTGTATGTTCGTATAAAACGCTGGTCTAAAACCACCCTAAGAAACACTAAGTGGAACTTATAAATCATTTATTCATCGCTACGACGTGGATTAAGAAAACAATGACAATCTATCAACAGGCAGTCCATTTAGAAGACAAAAGCGAGACGATCCCCGTCAAGTGGAGCGTTTTATATTATATTTATCTTTAATTACTACACGAAAGAAAAAAAAGAGAATAAAGCCGATCCGCAAAATAATGACGTGATCCGTCGCTGAGGGAAAAATTGTACGGGAAAATAAATAACGATTTTCTTTTGTTAGCTTATTATTCTCTAGAGCATTCATTACTCGTGCCTTGTTGTTTTGATGCGTGGTTTACAGTCGTTCGAATATGGATTATCTTGAGCCGGTATTAGCAAAGAAACTAAGTTCAATGACCATTTCAAGCTGGGATTTGTTTTGGAATAAATACGAAAGAAAACGCCGATGTTTATTCCACCTGAGAGCGTAGTTCGACACTTTGAAGTGTAAAGTTTTTATGAGATTGCTTGATTCTGTTTGATTAGTTTTGTTTTGAATATATATAATACAGATATTCTTGCTAAACAAATAATAGTAAAACAGTTTTGTTTATTTTATATCACATTTGTGGCAAACAGGTTATGTCCTTCGTAATGGTAGGTGGTAACCATGGCTTATGGACTCTTACGTCTGTGGCGTCCTGATAACCCAAAGGATAAGTACTTGTTCCTTACAACGGAAGACAAAGGAAAAAACAGCCTTGAGACTTGACAACTTGGACCTCCGACGGTCACACTTATCGCACAAAACGCTTGTAGAAGTCTAAGTAATAATAAATAACAGGTATTTTATATATGTATGTATTAATATAATATTACATTTTATTTTATATTTTAATGGTTTAGTTAGCAAACCTGACTTTTTAAAAGAAAGGCAAATCCCGTAATATTTTGACATCAAAATTGAAAAGACTCTTGCTTGTATATTCTACAAATTAACTTCTTTCAATCGTTTTGTCATGTCAAAATATAATTTTTATAGACCATATTTTAAACGAAACTATCCAACATCCATATTGTAGTATACAAAATATTTTACCCGTAAAAAGCTGTTGTATCGTTTACGAAAATATCCTCTACATTTTCGTAAAATAAGTCACAATGGCTTTACGATGTTTATCGCACGAACGCCATCTAGCTTCCGTCAATCGCAACGTCGCAATATTAACGTTAAAGCTGTCACGCACAAGGTTACTTCGAAACTACTTAAGATTGGAGTCTCAGTAACGGCGATTATTATAGACGTAATAAAAAAATATCTCTTTGTATGTATTTAACTTAAAAGCTGTTTTAAACTATAGTAGTAGCAAATAATTGTGCACCTGGTGGTAAGAGGCAAATGGACCATGTTACCATCAGATAGGGTAAATAGGGATGAAAATGGAACTACTGCAGTCATCAAAAGAAACGCAAGTATGGATGGATGCTTCAGGTATTCTCTGAGATAGCGATACCTTCCCAGTCTAGCTACCCTATTCAAGCTAAAATCAGCGGTAATTTAAGTCATGAAGACTTGAACGTCATGAAGATTGTTTGACAATAAAAATTTTGTAAATTAAGCTGACTTGTCGCATTTAAAAAATGTTGGATAGTATGATTAATTGAACATCTAAGCTTTACTAAGAAAATATGAGTTCTCGCAGTAAGTTTCCAAAATAACAAAAATTTTATGCATTATTTCCTTTAATTTTCGCCAATAACTAGTCCGACGTGCCTTTGCGGTCATATGTTGTATTAATTTACCTAACTTTTATTAATAATTATAAATTATATACAATAAACCATCTCCCTTCATCGTTATATACTTTTTATTCTTCTTAAGAAATTTCTATTCACTGAGACCGAACCACTAAATCTTCCGACTTGGAAAGATGATTGAACTCGATACTCGATAATAGCGATTTTTCACGCTGTATACGAATATGAAAAGAACTGAAATAAGATTTCTATCGGATCATATTATTTGATTTAGAAATATACGGATCGTTTATTTATTTAAACGTAAAACGATTTTATATATATATGATTATTTTATTTTGTAATACATAAAAATGATTTTCATAGAATTTTTTAGAATCGAATAAATATTCATTTTAAAAATGTTTTCGTCTTTTTTATCCTTTTATGTGTTACGATGGAGCCGACATGTATGTAGGCTTCCTCTATAAGCCCCGCAAAAATTTATACTTAAATGAAATATCTCTTAAATTCAAAATTTTCTTTGATATTCATGGAAGATGTAGGTATTAACATAGCCCCAGACGTTTCCTTCATACGGCTTTAATGTAACCACATCGTATCGCATCATATTAAGTTATATTATGAGTTAGCCGGAGTTGGAGGCGTGGATCCTCGCCCGGGCTAGACGGTAAGAAACCTTTGATAGTAATTAGATTTAGTATCAAGATTGTTTGTTTCTAGGATAATAAATCTTATTTCTTAAATTAAATACTGATAATAAGTGTATCGTATTATTTATAGGCTCCCGCTTTGCTATAGCATTACAGATAGATATCTTAAAAATAATTATGAACTAGTTTTCCTTTATATCTAGATCGTCTATGTAACTTAAATTTTATCAGGTTGTAGGCCTTTTATTGCAAGAGGGCGATTAGGTGGGTATTGGTACCCACCTAGCCGGCCGGCAGTGTAAGATATTCTATATCAAAGCAGTAGTGTATGTCGGCGTGGCTTCATCATATCGGTATTCAGGGTCCATGTTACAGGAGAAAAACCAACAGAGTAACACACAAGTAACTTTATTATAACTGTTTGCTCTACGAGAGATATCGGAGAAGTAACTCGACAAGGCACAACAACCGCCCAAAAGAAAGGCGTCCTAAGCACGTCCTGCAAGACCCTGACGATAGGATTACATTAGAAAATGCCCCTTACACAGCACAGACACGCACACAACACCGTCCACGCCGGCGAGGACGAGGTCCTTTGTTTCGCACGTCGCGTCGCGCTCACACCGTCGGGTGAGTCTATCGTATAGAATGCGCTCGGAACGCTGCCTCCATCTCCGATGACGTCCTTAGCCGTGGTTCGGCTTCGCAAGAGGCACCTTAAGGACGGAATCAAATTTGAGCCCCGTGAGGGCTGTCCCTTTATCACGGCTGAGTCTCAGTACTCGGCCCCTGCCCGGTGACGCTGTCAAGGCCAGTAGGGCCAACAGCAATACACATTCCGAAAAAAAAAAAAAAAAAAAACAACAACCGCCTTTTATACTAAAATCAAGTGGGTAACAATATTAGCAAAATAATTAATTTTCATTACAAAAAGCATGTAAGTATTTTTTTTTAAATCACAAAATAATTTAAAACAATATTTAAACATACAAATATTTTAACATACGGACTTAACAGTTTAAATTAACGTTACCGGAAGTTGTCAAGAAGGTGTTGACATTACACTTAACTTTAAATTAAAAAAATCAACACTTAACTATAAACAAAAATTCAAATAAATGTATCAAAACATAAATTATTATTATTATTATAATTCTAAATTCACCTTAAAATAAAATCGGCGCCCATATGTACATATTTTACATTTCTGTGTTTTTCTTTAAAGGACACTGTAGCTAGCTACTGCAACCCGATAAGATTCAAGTAAAGGAGATTTAGAAACAACATCCCAAGGTTGGAAACGTGAGTAATATCTACAAATGAATGGTATCTCAAACGCTTATAGGCTGCAACAACCGCTTACAATCAGGTGGTTTGCCAACTTAATCACATAATAAAAACCTATTTTATGTATAAAATATGTAAGAATCCGAAATACTTTGCTCCGTATTGCTCCATACAAATATGTTTTCAGAGCAGCAAGTACTCTTGGCATGTTATATTTTTATAAGTCCATACAAATTCTGCAATACGTCAACAAAGAGTCAAAAACTTAATAATAATTAATTATTTATTTCGTATACCGACATCAACGGCCATTATTATAGTTATATTGTTAAAGAAATATCAAGAAATAACTAAAATTAAAGCAAACAATTAATAAAGGCTTATCAATAAGAATAAGAAAAAAAAATCATTCATTCATTTTGCCGCTTCAACAGTAATGTTTCTTCATGCAAATTTTTCCACCCCTGTTTACTCCATCACTCATTTAAAAACTTGTTACAACACCCCTAGAAATGTTTCACCTCATGGAATATATTCTCCAAATGTCAAACCTCTAAACACACCGGGTTAGGATGTGTCCGTCAGTCAATCAGTCACGATAGTGTTCTATATGTATAAAGAAGATTAATAAATAAATAAACGCGACACACTCAACTGCCCTGCGTAGGATAGTCATATCCTGTATCGGGGGTCCGGAAACATACACAACCACAAGGACAAAAACACCGGGACAAACATCTGCTCCGAGCCCGAATCGAACTGTTCGATGTCAGTATAATAAAGATTATATTAACAATGTAATATTACATAAAATAAAAAAAAATATTTGAAATTTCAAGACAAAAGAACTAAGGACACTACTAAAATTAATATGTAAGAAACGATCACTTAAATGCGGCCAGTATTAAAACGTGGTACTAACTGTGTAGGAGTGTGTCTCAGAGCCGCAGACTTTACGATCCCAGACCGAGCTAGAATTATTAATTAACTAACTGACGATCGCATTCCTTACTCTGGGGTTTCTACTATTCAACCGCATTTAATAATAAACGTATTTGTATATATGGATATCTTGGCCACAAACTGCTTACAAAATTATAAATTATTATTTTCATTTTTTGCATTTTTTTTTTTATGTTAGAAGTTGGCAAACAAGCATACGGCCCACCTGATGGTAAGTGGCAGCCGCAGCCTATGAGCGCTTGCAGCACCATTAGTAGGTGCCACTCACGCGTTGCCAACCTCGAGATATTAGTTCTTAAATCTCGTTCGCCCAGTAATTTCACTAGCGTACAATGCTCTTCAAACCGGAACACAGTAGTGCCTAAGCACTACTATTTGGCGGCGAATATTGGACACTGCGGTGGTACCTACCTAGGCGGCCTCTTGCAACAAAAGACCTACCACCAGTGTGACTGATTGCACTGGTGGAATAATCTCTGTTGTGACAGATGGTAAAAAGGTGTACAGTACGTTGGATAGTAAGTGGTTACATCCCGACGCCTAATATTAACAAAAATGTTGAACTAAAGATATGATAACTTTCTCCTCTGACGCTTTCATAAATCAACAAAAAAACAGCAGAATGAAAACTGTGTCTTCGCATCGATTTTATGACAGATTACTACTTCTCTGGTCAACCCAGGTCCATAGCAAAAACAGTCGTGCACTTCAAATTAATTCTCACCACTATTAAATGACTGACCACTTCTGACCATCTTCATACATAAAAATTCTATATCCTTTTTGGCTACGTGTTATAATAAAAGAGCTGTTTATATTCGCAATAAAAGTACCGAGATTCGTATAATTAACGATTTAATAAAAACTTTTGTGATGTTTCGTAGATAATTCAATGTACACAATAAAGCTATTCTGCGAAACATATATTATATTAATGTGAATTCATGCGTGAAAGACACAGAACAAAAGCGCAAAACAATCGCATTCATCCCGCCTTAATTTACATTAATATGAGATTTTCTGCAGTAATAATACTTAATGATTATTCAGAACCTCGCTCGACACAATGGGGTTCCGTTTCTGTGCCAACGAACAATTTGTCTGAATGGTTACTTGTAAGGGTTAGGCCTGACTTATTATTATTTAAAATAAGAGCAAATTTTTGTAAATAAAGTGTTAAGTTAATACTTTCTATATGTTTAATCATGTTCAATTTAAAACAAAAATAACGTCGTCATTTGATCCATTTTTAATAGTTTAAACATTTAAATTTACTAAAAGATCTATTAGCAGTAAAATAAATGACAAACGACCAAGACATTATTATCAATATATTATATTTGAATATAAATTACAAAACGTCACTGGTGGTAGGTATTTTGTTGCAAGAGGCCGGCTAGGTAGGTACCACCGCAGGGTCAATTATGTTATATCTTTGGCATTGCTGTATTCCGGCTTGAACTGCACTGTAGGGTAATGAAATTACTGTGACATTTAAGAACCAATATATCTAGGTTTTCAACGCGTAAGTGGCACCTACTAATGGTGTTGCAAGCGCTCATAGGCTACGGCAATCGCTTACCATCGGGTGGGCCGTATGCTTGCTTGCCAACTTGTAACATAAAAAAAAATCACATTAACTGTAAGAATATGAAAATACATTCACATCAACAAATGTTAACAATAGATCTTTAGCGCGACACCAATTACTACAAATTCGTATTCGATTCACCCAAACTTGTTAAAATTAAGGATTAAAATTTAAATTCGTCCGCAGCGAATAGGTGAAACGAAATAAATATGAATATGAATGGGCACCGAGTACTGCGGCAACGGGTTTCGAATTATTAAGTTTTGGAGGGCCCTCGCCGGTGCCGACATCTCAACAGCCTTCAAGCTCGTCCTGTCATATACTAAACGACAGGATTATACGGGATTTCGTACTTAACTGTTATTTGTTCAAATTAATTTGTTCGTAATATTTGTTGACGACGACATTGTGGCGCAGCGGTAGCGAACCTGCCTTAAACGCCACAGGTCACGGGTTCGATTCTCACTCTGAGTATTTTTTTATGTTACGAAGTTGGCAAACAAGGATACTGTCCACCTGATGGTAAGTGGTTGCCGTAGCCTATGAGTGCTTGCAGCACCATTAGTAGGTGCCACTCAGCGTTGCCAACCTCGAGATATTAGTTCTTAAATCTCGTCCGCCCAGTAATTTCACTAGCGTACAGTGCCCTTCAAACCGGAACACAGTAGTGCCTAAGCACTACTATTCGGCGGCAGAATATTTGACACTGCGGTGGTACCTACCTAGCCGGCCTCTTGCAACAAAAGAACTACCACCAGTGTGACTGATCTTACTGGTGGAATAATCTCGGCTGTGTCAGAGGTTATCCCAACATCGTCACATCCAGACGCCGGAAAATATGTTTGTATTGGCCATGCAAGTATATTTTCCGGTCTGGATGTATTATTTTGTCCTTGTCCTCGTATGTGTCTCCGGACCCCCGGCACAGGATATCACTATCCACTAGGGGCGTTGAGTGTGTAGCGTTTATTTATTTATTTATTTATTAATCTTCTTTATACATATAGAAAAGTACCGTGACTGATTGACTGACGGACACATCCTAAGCCGGTGTGTATAGAGGTTTGACATTTGGAGAATATATTCCATGAGGTGAAAGATTTCTATGGGTGTTGTAACAAATTTTAAATGAGTGATGGAGTAAACAGGGCTGGCAAAATTTGCGTGAAGAAACATTAATGTTGAAACGGCAAAATGAAAACTTTTCTGGAATATGTATTTTTTTTTCTGAGTTTTATAAGAAGATTATTTTTCCTTAACAATGTTAATAAAATATAATTTAATATTTATGTTTCTATTAGAAGAACATATGAATTTTCTTTTATATACTCCAATTTACAAAATAAACGTAGTCTGCGGACAATTTAGCCACAACGATTTCACAACGTGTAATTTCATAAGCTGACCCCGCGTGCTGAATCTCAAATACGTTGAGAGGAGTAACGAGATGAATAGAGTATATAAGAAAAATGTTATTCATTTGTTATAATAAATAATTAATTTTGTTAGTACTTAAAGAACAAATAAATTGGTAAATGACTAACTTTTTACAGTTTTCTTATTAAAACTAATAATAAATCGATTACATGCTTACCCATAATATTGCTAATAAGAAAAAAATTATTTTTATTTTTTTATGTTACATGTTGGCAAACAAGCATACGGCCCACCTGATGGTAAGTGGTTGCCGTAGCCTATGAGCGCTTGCAGCACCATTAGTAGGCGCCACTCACGCGTTGTCAACCTCGAGATATTAGTTCTTAAATCTCCTCTGCCCAGTAATTTCACTAGCATACAATGCCCTTCAAACCGGAACACAGTAATACCTAAGCACTATTATTTGGCTGCAGAATATTGGACACTGCGGTGGTACCTACCTAGCCGGCCTCTTGCAACAAAAGACCTACCACCAGTGAATTTTATTGATTTATTATTATAAATTTTATGAATTATCGTAAAATTTTTCTTTGTCCATAGACAAAACATATTGCCATAAAAAATGTTTAATGCAATCAATGACAACTACTATTGAAATATGTCAATTACAAAACTCCTGGATATTCAGGGTGTTTCACGGGGATCTGAAACTCTTCAAAATATAATTTGTTTTATTTTTGTGCCTTGTACTCGTATCTTTGACTTGATATGATTGACCATAGGCGTTTAAACTCCGTTAGCTATTGCTATTTTTTAAGAAACTCTAAATAAACACATAACTACATATAGAATAGAGAATAATTCTTAAATTTTTTCTTCACATACGTATATAAATATTAGTTCGTAGACAATTTAGTCGCAACCAGTCCGCAACGTATAATTTGGATAAAAAGGGCCGGTCGACTGCGCGTTACGAATTTCAAGTGGCAGTCCGTAGAGGCAAAGCTCGAGCACTTCGAGTGGACGAAATATTTTGAAGCCGGTGAATCTGTATCATTAAACATTCACATTGGAATGGAATGTAGATAAAAATATATCTATTGGAGGTTTTTTCTTAAATTGAATAAATTCCTAAAAGTACACACATACACGAGTAAAAAGGTTAATGTTATTTTAAAAGTACGACTTTTATTGGTACCAAAAATCACTTGCCTTGTATACAGTATAACCATATGAGATTGGATATGGATAACCATAAGATAGGAGATAAAATAAAGAATCAATGGGAAGCTCTGAGCCACACAACAAAATTAGAATAGATACTGCTAATTGATGAGGGATACAGAGTCATCTGTATCCCTCTTCCTGTGTCTCACACTCCTTTCTTCTCTTGCTTCATTAAAAGTAATATCACTGGTGTTGTCAGCGTCTATAGTGAATATAATATGGTGATCACAAGGAAAAAAGTTCTTAAAGTAGGTACTAAGTAGGTATATATCGAAAATAGCAACATGAATATAAGAGATGTTCTACAATAAATAAACTGATAGTAAGAATAATTATTAATTAGAATATTACATTTAATATATTATAGACAGTAATTCACTATTATAATTTGAGTATGCTTTATTTCTGTAATTAAAAATCGTAGTAATTAAAATAACGAAGCACTTTAATTGCTGGCGGTAACAAAGAAAGATCGAATGACATTGAATTTGCTCAGCATTTAAAAACTGAAATCGTTTTTCATTCAATTGAGTATTCATGTTCAAGCCGTATATTTGTTATTTGCTTTAAATATTGAATCATTTTTTATGTCTGACGACAATCAACAAGGTTTTTTTCAATAGATCAATGTTTTATATGAAGAATATTAATAATGCTTTTTCGGGTATTTACTTAAATTGATATTTCCTCTTCGAACTAACCGTGCAACATATCCCAGGAGTGGGTTGGATAATATACTAATGGCATCAGGAACGAACCGACAACTCTTATGTTAGTACAAGGTGGACCTTTAACCGTTAAACTCAATAATTATGTAATATATTATACAACCTTAATAATTTATATAGTGTCGACACTTTTTCAGAAACGTAAATAATAAATAAATGCTACATACTCAACGGCCCCCTTTAGGATAGTTATATCCTGTGTCGGGGGTCCGGAAACATACACAAAGATAAGGACAAATACACCTAGAGCGGAACACATGCCTGTCCGGTCAATACAAACATCTGTTCCTAAATCTTCATTCACGATAATTCATTAAAATATTGAGTGACTAATAAATTCAAGTGTGAAAGCTAAGTACAAGAGCCGTGAAGGTATTATTTAGTAACAGCTGCTCAGTTTTCGTTAACCAAAGTTAATTAGAAGCCTTTGCGCTCCGGTCCGGTTGCGGTTTTAATAATATCCAGCGGTCCGACGACTTAAGCTGAAAATTGATATACGTGTGGGTAAAATACGTTAAACTACAAACTGATGTAGCGAGACTGTGGACAAGTTACAAACTGTAGTTTAGATGTTGGATTTGCTGAGCTGTTTCATGATTCTTTAGCTATTTGCGATTGAAAACTTATTCTATAAAAAGTTTCATGTACTTGTGCTTGATGTTTTACGTGAAATTTTTTTTATTTTCTTCTTAACACAACATTTCAACGCATTTAATAAAATAATTGTTCTCTTCTCAGTGCTGTTTGTCATCAGCATCATTTTTGTTAAATTCATGATTTTTAATAAACAATAAATAATAAACGCTACACACTCAACGACCCCCATTAGGATAGTGATATCCTGTGTCGGGGTCCGGAAACATACACAATGACAAGGACAAATACACCCAGACCGGAAAATATGCTTGCATGGTCAATACAAACATATTATGTTCGAGCGGGAATCGAACCCGCGACCTGTGGCGTTTAAGGCAGGTTCGCTACCGCTGCGCCACAACGTCGTCAAATGATTGATGATGATTGATTTGTGATTTTAGCATAAGCTGGAGTTCGGCACTCGACTCCGATAATAGAACTAAATCATCTGCAAAACGGAGATGGCTTAGGTAGGCCCCTTTATACATAAGCTACATTTTTTCCAATCAAGCTTTCTTATTATTGATTCCACGATGCCAATGAACAATGTTGGGGACATTGGGTCGCCTAGTCTCACGCCCATGTTGATGGGAAAGCTTGGGCCAGTATTTTCCATCTTAACTCTGGCTGAGCTATTGCTGTAAACACTTTGGATCACTTGTATGTCCCCCCTGTTCTTCTGGTTTGTTTCAGATACTTGAGCGCGAGATGGTTTCAAACGCAATCAATGAAAGCAATGTATATATATACGCAATTAACCCAAAGGAAATAATAGTCATCGATCACTAGGTTAAAGTCCGTTAAAGAGCATATCATCATGTGGTCTACGCTTCCATCTCAGATCAATCGATAGCCCTTTTTTTATGTCGTGACGGTTGGCAAACAAGCATACGGTCCACCTGATGGTAAGTAGTCCCCGCAACCTATAAACGCTTGCGATACTTGAAGTATCACAAGCGCATTGCCAACAAGGGACAGGAGAAACGGTATGAGAAGGGAAAAAAGGAAGGGAAGAGGGTGGAGTTATTGGGCCTCCGGCGCTCTCACTCATCGCACGAAACGCAACAGTACCTAATGATACTGTTACATGACGCCGATTTTCTGTGAGAGGGTAGTCTTTCCCCGGTCGAGCCGGCCATTTTGTACTGAGAGAAGCATTGCTCTACTGTCGTAAAATATGCTTAGAAATATTACATCTTAAATATTAGGTGACGACTCAAGACGCTGGTGTTGGCAACAGCATTGCAAGTGTCAAACTTAGCTCCGTCATTAACAGCACGTCAGTTTCTAATTACGATTCAGTTATCACCTGCGGCTGACGGCTTACAGACTCCATTTTATGGAGACCCTTCGCGTCATCTTTATATGTGTATTGTTGATACATATTTCAACCTTTCTATTATTTATATTATCATAAAATCGTAATGAAACTTTGTAGATATTTATGACACTTCTTTTGTTGAAGTACAAATAAATCTACGTTTCATTGAAATCCATATAACATAATTTTATATCCCCTTTGTACACCTCCATAAGTCGTGGTCGTAGTAAATTAATTCGATAGGGAAAACTATCACGGGATATCATAAAAAAGTGATACTATTACGCGATAAATCCCTTGTTTTTTTCTGAAAACATATACAAAATTTAGAAGTGAAACGCTATGAAATAAATTAATTATTTCTAACATATTAAAATAAACTCCTATAATTTATATGAAATTGATCAGTCTACGTTGTTATTATTCGGAGTTCCTACTTATTTGGTCTTCAAAGTCTTCGCAACGCATAAAGTTTCCAAATATATCGAGATGACAGCTTCATTTATTCGGCGCGTTGCGAACAGTATTTCGCGGACACAATTTAATTGCAGAGAAGAAGTAATAAACGAGAAATATTTATTATATTTACGAAAATATTTTTTTTTACTTAAAGCTTGTATGTGCAACAAAAATAAAACTAAAGGTAATAACGAATATTTTCTTTAGTCTTCTTTTAGCATTTTTTCTTGGTATTTTATCAACCCAGAGTCTGTTTATTACTCTTATCCGGATTTGACCGGTTACTAGTTTTTACAAAGAGCGATTGCCATCTGACCTCCGCAACCCTAAAGTCGAACTAGTAACTCTTTGGATGACCTGGGAGACCCACAAGGTCAAACACCCTAAGCTAGATATTTGTAAGATCAATACAAACATCTGCTCGCGCGGGAATCGAAACCAGTACCGTCGAGACTAAACGTGGACTCGGTACCAATACGCTACAATGGTGTCAAAATTTTCCTCACCAGTATTTTATAAAAATTCAAAATAAAGATGAAAAAGTTTATTCCATTCACTCACTGCTTTTTAACAAAAAGTCTTTTGTAAAAGATCTGTAGAAAAATTCTTAGCAGTACTATACCACGCAACATAAGTTTTCAAACAGCAACCTTTTCTAAGGATTAATTAATAGAGACACATTATTTGTATTTTTAGGGTTCCGTACCCAAAGAGGGCAATCGGAATCCAATAAGTAATAACCTCTAGAATACTAATAAGCAATAGCCTCCACTGTCAGCTCGTCAATCCGTCTGTCAGGTGGCTCTATCTCAGGAACCGTAATATGTAGAGTTGAAACTTTAACCTTTTTACCTTCTTACCATCAGGTGGACCATATGCTTGTTTGCCAACTTAGTAAAAAAAAAAATCTATTATTCCCTAATACGGAGCCCTTAATGCGCGAGTCCAACAGGCATGTCATTTTATATTTCAGTTTCTAAAACAGAAATGTTGTGTGCTTAAAAATAAAATAAATTCATTCCAGTTTGCTCACAGTATTCAAGTTAGGTATTGTTCCCAAATCCGTATGCCACCTTTTGAAAACAACATCAATAGCTCTTCGCCCGCACACCATCGTTTTAAACTCGGTCCATTCTAAAACATTCAAACTTTGCAGACAAATTCGATATCAGACCGGCGATTCAGTGAAGCCGCCACAATACACATTGAAATCTGAAATACTATATAAAATATGGAGAATTTAATTGAGTTTATTTACTCACTAGTATCTGCCCGCGGCGTCGCACGCGTAGCATTTTGTAATGACGCAACTTTATTGCAAAAGAACTAAATTATCCAATACAAAATTCATCCCAAGTTTTTTTTGTTATAAGTCTGATATACGACTGAGATACGACTTGGGAACCTTCAAGAAAATAGCCTATTCCTTTCTTAAAGGTAGGCAACGCACCTGCATGGCTTCTGGTGCTGCAGATGTTCATTCGCGGCGGTGATCACTTAACATCAGATGATCCTCCTGCTCGTTTGCCCACTCTGATATAAAAAAGATCGTTTCTGTGTATCCCACGGGAACTTAACATTTTGCCAGGATAAAAATCCTATGCAACAGTCTATACAACAGTCTATATCTGTACCAAATTTCATTAAAATCCGTTCAACCGTTTTTGCATTGCTTTTACAATCGAACATCCACACACACTTTTACTACTTTCACATTTACAATATTACTAGCTACAGGCTACGTTCGGGTAGTGTAACGATTTTTATTTATTGCACGGAAACATAATTATTTTTCAAAAACAAAAGAAGCCTTAGTTTTTAAGCCGATTTTATTGATATTTTTAATATAATTCTCACACATATTTAACAAAAGAGGGCTTAAACCATGATAATTTGATATATGAATATTTAATATTTGGATATTTAGGTATCTATTATAATGTAGCGAAACTATTTTATGTGAATTTAATGCACATTTATCTTTCATGACATTTTTAATCCATCTAAAAACCTATTGTGATACATTACAATGAAATGTATTCTATTTTAATATCAGAAACATAACAATAAAATACTTAAGCATTGAAAAGCTTAAACTGGTTTCTGTCATCCAACAATGCGGAGAAAACAACTTATGTTGATAATATCAAAAAATTACAAGTCAAGTGCGTTGTAGACCAAGCACAGTGAAAACTAAAGGGTTCCGCAGCTTGATGATGAAGAATGAAAAATAAAATATCGACCGCAAAATTAAGTTAGTAATTTCATTGTGATTGTTAAAAATAATATAAAAAAATGTGTAAGATCTATCTTTTTTTTTTTATGTTAGAAGTTGGCAAACAAGCATACGGCCCACCTGATGGTAAGTGGCTGCCGCAGCCTATGAGCGCTTGCAGCACCATTAGTAGGTGGCACTCACGCGTTGCCAACCTCGAGATATTAGTTCTTAAATCTCGTTCGCCCAGTAATTTCACTAGCGTACAATGCCCTTCAAACCGGAACACAGTAGTGTCTAAACACTACTATTTGGCGGCAGAATATTGGACACTGCGGTGGTACCTACCTAGCCGGCCTCTTGCAACAAAAGACCTACCACCAGTGTGACTGATTGCACTGCTGGAATAATCTCTGTTGTGACAGAGGTTATCCCAACAGCGGGCGATGGGGTCGTCACATCCCGACACCTTTAAATATTTATCTTCTAACTAAATGTGGTTAAAAGTTATTTTGATGTTCTGCAACCTCAAGTTTTTCTAGAATTTTAAATTCCATAACTCAATAATTAGAGAATTAATAACTTTAGGAGCTAATATCTCAAGAACCTTCTTTAGATCACTTACTAAAAAAATGTGTAGTCTGTAGTAGTAATTAGAGCCTAGTAAAATGATTGTCATATTCGGACGGACAGATGGACAGACGGACAGACGGATGGACGGACAGAGACATGACGAAACGATAATGGTTCCTTTTTTATATTAAGCAACGGAGCCCTAAAATCATGAAGTGTGGACATGAAAAGATATGGGATCAATAATTTCTTTATCTATTGTCATAAACGGTAGATTTAACTAAGAAGGGTACTGAACCAGTTTTCGTCCCCTCGCGTTTCACGATCCCTTTTTTCACGGTAGACTACCTTCCAAGCTATTCCTCTAAGAATTTTATTCTTGTTAATTAAGAATTGGTTGTACGGATAACGAGATTATCTCACGGTATTTAATTGGAGATCTGTGTTTAAAGAACCGTTTAACAACAAAGTGAGAAACGCTTGATAGAAAATACCAATTGAAAATTAAGTTGAAAATGTAAGTCTTGTTTGCTTTTACTCAATTTATTTGATGATAATTAATTATTTTACGAATGAAATGTTTTATAAAGAACAAAATTAAGTTTAGATACAGTTTGACTATCAATCTGGTGCAGAGGTAGGTGTGCATACCTACATAAATAGCCACGGGTTTTATTCCCGCTTAGGTCGTTTGCTTGTTTTGATATACAGACATTTCTTTCGGTATAGGCTGTAGTATTTTGAGTGTAGATATAAAAACTTA
Organism: Hestina assimilis; assembly: GCA_023373885.1. Lineage (NCBI taxonomy): Eukaryota > Metazoa > Arthropoda > Insecta > Lepidoptera > Nymphalidae > Hestina > Hestina assimilis. The sequence goes on along the minus strand of CM041747.1, from coordinate 5,633,060 downwards.
TGTTCAAATGTGGTCCATAAATTTGTTTTTAATGTCATCTCGTTTGACAAACAAACTACGTTCAGGTTGATGGTAAAAACACATTCTTCTTTTTTATCGAGTGGTTAGTAGCCAACCTATTGTCAGAGTATGTTCAGGTCGCCAGTATAGGACTCTGACTTGACTTTCGACTGTTATCTAGTTGATAACAGCTGTGACCGACTTTTTACGTGCTCTCTGAAGCACGGAGATGCTCAGTTAGATTACGACTATGTGATCACCCATCTAGTGACTGACCGCGCCTAAAGTTGGTCCACCCACTGATCGTTTACAGATCAGTGAGCGCACCTATGAGCGTCAATCACCGTAAGCTATAAACGCTTGTAATATTTGACGATACTGAATTATCACGTGCGCGTTGCCAACCCAAGGGATAGACGAAAAGGTATGAGAAGAGAAAAAAGGAGGAGAACAAACGGGGTAGGAGATTGACTATCGCATAAAACGCAACATTACTGTTGTTTGACGCCGATTTTCTGTGTAATTCTTTCCCGATCGAACCAACCCATTTGTACTAGGAAGACCATAGCTCTGCTACCATAATAATCCTTGCATTTACATAAAAAAACAAAACCTTTGTTTCTGATATTTGATAGTGAGCCAACGTGAAAAATTGGTAACTGAACCGCAATGAAAGGTATGCTAATTAGTAATATCATAGATCTAGATAGGTGGTGACAGCCAAGAAGAGTCGTATTGATTCACTTTCACCATCGCACGAGGTCAGCTGCGCGCGGCTTCAGTAGGCCACTAGTGCATTTACTGCATAGTTCGTGCTATGCATCGATGCAAAGAACATCGTGTGAAACCGTGACCTATAGTTCTTTGGCCTATAATCCAATCCAATGATAAAAATCTGAAAACTACCCTCCGTCCTATCAAAAATTATTTTTTTCAAATAAATCAAACCTATTATTCGAGTTTTATGATAAAAAGGGTTCTTTTTTTAATATAGTGTTGTGAACCAGGTTGTGCTCTATTGTGCAAATAGTGGATTTAACGTGCCATGCATGAATTTCATAGGCTTTCACGGTGTTTTTCTTTCAATGCTACACCTAGTGATAGTGTTATATGTATGATAATACATTGTTGTCGAAAACTAGTGAAGTGTATTGTAGTGCTATGCAAAATATTAAGATTTTGAAAATAAAAATAAAAAGTTGGTAACTTTGAAGATTAATTGTGGTAGCAGAAATAAACTTTTAATCGTAAAACTAAATTATATTAATTTCTTTTTTCAGCTTCTCTACGAAACTAAGTTGCAATAAATGAAAATTCGTATCTCAATAATTCAATTAAATTTCAAGCACACTCAACTGAGATATAATTATCTACTACGAAATTATTTCAAAATAAAACTACCCACACAGTAAGTTTAGTATATCACGTGTTCCCGACGCTTCTAAGCCGGAAATACGATTTAGCGAAGAAAATCCGATAGAAAGTGCAAAGTAGGGAAGTCTACAGACTACAACGTACTGACGTAGATTTCTTTTTCGGTACAAAAAGGAATATCTCTTTGTATTCTAAATATTTTACGATTTCAAATACAATTTATTACATTTCTTACTTGTGTCTGCCCGCAGCTTCGCCCGTGTGAATAACGTTTTGTAATATGGCACCTTTAGTCCAATACCACTAAATGGTTCCCGAGACAAACTTCCGTCTCCTATTACTTCTCTCTCTCCGTCTCATATTACTTCTAACTCTCTTTTAGTTCGTTTGTTCGTTTGTTTGTTTGTTTTTTGATAAGCCCACAGGAATCTCCTCCCCCTCCTTTATACACTTTGAATTTCATATTTATTTATATCGAATCAACAGTCTAAAAAAGTTTCAACCATTCATAGAGAAACTTCAATACAACTTTTCATCCCCCTTTCAACCCTTTTTTCATATTAAAAAGTAGCCAATGTCCTTTCTCAAGCTCTAGACTATCTGCGTACCAAAACCAATCGTTCATTTAAATCGGTTCAGTAGTTTTCTTAGTGGCGTGAAAGCGCAACACACACGACAGACAAAAAGACAGAGTTACTTTCATATTTATAACATTAATAAGGATTTATTACTACTTAGTATTAAAAATTATACTGAAATTTAAAATTATCGATGTCATTCTATGTGACATACATAAATAACTTATTAAAGGTTCACGTATAGCGCGTCGTGAACTGTAAGTTTTGAAAAAAATAGGTTATTATTTTGTATCCGGATTAATGCTGATAACTAAAGTATTCACATGTATGAGCTGATCTAACTCTTGGTATATCAAAAGTTTAAAAACTTCTCGACGGAAGGTTTAAGTATAACGAGAGTCATATTATCTCATACCAAAAGGAACTTTTACTAACATAATTTCACAGAAAGTAAATTTTCACTGTCATAATACTCGTGAAAACGTTGCCAAGTCTCGTATTAAAGTTCCATCGGGAGTTTCATATTTTGCAGTACTGACGTCATCTCCCCTGCATTGCAGCAAGATGTTGCATAAATTCCATACGTATTCTGATGGGCTGATATCCAAGAAAATTTGCTTATTTACTCAATAAGCCTTACCTTTGGGAAATGTTACGCTCGATCTTGAGTCATATTATCGACGAGAAATATTTTCTTTATTTAAAATATGAGATCTTATTTCGAAGTAAAAATAAAGTTCAATTTTATAAATTTAAAGAATATTACTTTTAAGAAGATTTCGTATCTAACTATAAAATGTTCTTATTTTTTAGGTATATACTAAAAAAAATGTAGTTCGTTTTCAGTTTACTTTGAAAATAATGAATTTATTTTTTACTCAATACAAAAGTTTAGACTAAAACTTTTTCATTGCTATACGTATGTGTTCGCAAAATCGTCCGTGCAAAAAATTAGCTTAAATAGCTTTTTCATATTTATGACAATGAAAAACCTCGCTCGATGATGCTGTTTAGCCATTAGGACAAAGTCTTTTAAGAAACGTATATAATATACCATATTTTTTTTATATAACCCCGGGGGGCAAATGACTCTACTCCACCTGATGGTAAGTGGAAGTGGAGTACACACGCAAAGGTTTTTTTTTTCACTCGAATTTGAAATTCGAACTGTAAATTAAATTAAAGTTGTTAGACCGGGCTCATCATCATCCTGCTTGTAATAGTTTCAATCCAACTTATCTTTAATAGAAGATTTTTTTAAAACAGATATTTCTTTCGCTAATAAGATGGGCTGCTTAGAAGCCTTTGAGACGCGGGTTTATAGAGGAATTTTAAAAATATCGTGAATGGATAGAATATCAAACGAAAGAGTAGCTTAGTGTGCATTTGATGAATAAAAGTAGCGGTCTTGAGTACGAACGGAAAAACGCAAACTAAAGTACTTTGGTCATATAATGTGAAACAATAAATACCACCTGCTCGAATTAAAATGCAAGCAAAAATTCAAGCCAAGAGACCACCCGGAAGATTGCGTAATTCATGGCTTAAAAATCTCCGGACCTGTTTCAACTTGAGTACAAGATTCTTGTTCCAGGCAGCTATCTCCAAAATTCAGATAGCATTAATGATATTTTTAAGGCGTCGGGATGTGACGAACCCATCGCCCGCTGTTGAGATAACCTCTGTCACAACAGAGATTATTCCACCAGTGCAATCAGTCACACTGGTGGTAGGTCTTTTGTTGCAAGAGGCCGGCTAGGTAGGTACCACCGCAGTGTCCAATATTCTGCCGCCAAATAGTAGTGCTTAGGCACTACTGTGGTCCGGTTTGAAGGGCATTGTACGCTACTGAAATTATTGGGCGAACGAGATTTAAGAACTAATATCTCGAGGTTGGCAACGCGCGAGTGGCACCTACTAATGGTGCTGCAAGCGCTCATAGGCTGCGGCAGCCACTTACCATCAGGTGGGCCGTATGCTTGTTTGCCAACTTCTAATATAAAAAAAAAAAATAGCAAACCTCCGGTTGGAGATGGCGCTTCATGAAGAAGAAAAAGATGCAAACTAGCTAAATTCTAATGGTTGTTTCCTTTTTGCTCCTTTGTCAAGTTTAAATGTCGTAGATTGTATCCACCACTTTAATCCGTACTTTTATAAATAAAAAAATATAACAAAATAAATAAAAATACTTAAATCATATTTCTCTGCAATCTAAGATCAACATCGCCCCTTCTATTCCCACGACTCTTTCACATTATTAAAACATTTTAAGCTTATTTCATTTGACATTTTACAACAAGAAACGATGCAAAATTCCCTGTAGTACATTTACTTTCTACGTTTGCATGTCTGAAACGTTCTGTCATGAAATACTAGAAACTTGTTATAAATAGATGTTGAGTGTAAATGTTGTAGTTCACATCATAAATCACTTGAGATTATCTTTGAATGTCGTCTATGTCTTGGTCTGTGCATGAATAATTTATACGTCATATTTTCTTGTTGGCTATATTTACCGTAGAATTATTCTATTTTTACGATAAATCATGCTTAATGTTCAAATTACACGAATAAGGTAAATAAGTCTTACAAAGAGCAATGTTTTATACAATATATTCAGTTAGACGTTAGATGTTTTTCACATAGACATTTCAAGTAGGTACATATATGGGACATTTAAACATTGAAGACGGCTTACAAAACTTTTTAGCGGCGTCGGGATGTGACGACCCCATCGCCCGCTGTTGGGATAACCTCTGTCACAGCAGATATTATTCCACCAGTGCAATCAGTCACACTGGTGGTAGGTCTTTTGTTGCAAGAGGCCGGCTAGTTAGGTACCACCGCAGTGTCAAATATTCTGCCGCCAAATAGTAGTGCTTAGGCATTCCTGTGTTCCGATTTGAAGGGCACTGTACGCTAGTGAAATTACTGGGCAGAAGAGATTTAACAACCAATTTCTTGAGGTTGGCAACGCGTGAGTGGCACCTAATGGTGCTGCAAGCGCTCATAGGCTACGGCAACCACTTACCATCAGGTGGGCCGTATGCTTGTTTGCCAACTTTTAACATAAAAAAAAAACTTTGAATAGTTTCAAGATTAAAGCCCGTCATTTTGAGACAATAAAACAGTCGTGTGAAATTATGCCAATAAAAGGTTGTAATTTTTTTTTAACTCGCTAAGCATAGCATGAAATTTAAGACTTCAAAGTCTCTGAGCGCCGCGCCGAAAGAAATGGCGTACATTTAAAATGAGTAGCCTCATAAATTTGTATAATGGCGCTGATCCTGCACTATACAACCAAAAAATAAAAATACGATTTACGTTTTAATAATCGGTATGATAAACGAGTGTAAAATACGGATTTATCTGCGCAAGCACGTGTTCAAAAGCCGTTTGCATCAATAGCAAATTTAGGATGTAAGCGAGAATTTATGTACAGTGCCCGACTGATAAAAATTGTATCGCCCGCGGTATATTTATCGTTGGTGAGTTTGTTTTTGTATTCGTAATGGGGACACGGTGATATTTTAAGTGTGTCATTTTGGAACACAATCTTTACTTAATGGCCATTTTCCCGTGAGCGGATAGGCCGCTTGGAAATTTTTGTACACAATGAAATTGAAATGTATTCTAATTATACAGTTATACGAAATTAATTTGAATGCACATTAATCTAACGGCGGACATTTATAATCCGTTATTTATGTAATCGTAGATAGACCAAAAAAAAAACTAAAAATATTTATTTGCCTTCGCTGAGTTTTTTTAACTAATTGATTAATCTGTCAATTTTTCAAAGACATTATCAATGTATAGATATTATTATTTCAAAATAACTAATTGAACATAGGAACAATGGAATTGTAACGGCTTTCAGAAAATATTATTATTAATTCCCTATATAAAATAGAATAGATTAGATTCACGAGTGCGTGACTGCCCTTTCTGGGTTAGAAAAAAGTACACAATCCGAAAAGAAGCCTGAGGACCCCGATCATATCAAATATCCACAAAATCTGGAAATATAACTCGCAACCATCAGCGTTAAAAGTACAGCTACGCAATACCTATGAATTTGATAAATAAAATGTAATAAAATAATTGTATCAATATGCTAATAGACTAAAAAGGCGATAGAATATTTATATACATACTTATAAGCACATATAAAACTTTATTTATTCATAGAGGGTGAGGCTGAATTACTATCAAAACTTCACAAATAGTAAGCAATTCAAACCAAACTAAATAGTAGAATTAAAAGTATCAAGTGAACTTATCTAGTTTCGACACTCGAGTTAGGGTATTTTCAGGTTTTCTAGAGATTTTCATTGTGGCCTCTCGCAGTCTGCGGCGAGTACGATTGAATTTTTTCGAGTGGAAGAAACAGACTTTACATTGACGTAGATTTTATAATAAATCTAGAAACGGTAGACGAATTCTGGTTAGATATAAATAAAAATGTATCATAATTTTTTTTTAATATTTAATTTATGTATGTCCTCGCCACTTTGACCCTATAGAATAGTTAAATACTTAAGACAATTATAAGTTAAGAATGCTGTATTCAACATATTTATATAAGTTATTGCGTAAACAGAGAACGCTAATATTTGATTTTTTTATCAGGTTTTTTCGTCTCTATTCATTCGTACTTCGTTGCGGGATCTTAAAAATAGCTTGCCGCTGCATTTACCCTCATCCAGTTCCACTATATCAAAAACCCTCAATACTTGGATCTCAAAACAATAAATAAACTGCGGGGACACGCCGTTGCTGTCTACAGTACTGGCAATTGAAATTTTATCCCGGTTTTATACCCATCGTTACCAATAAAATCGTATAAAATAAACAGAATATCACATGTGAATTGATGAAGATTTGATATCATATCACCCGCTGTTTATGAAGATCACCGTTCTTTCGGTGCAAGTTTTATGTTTAAGTAGTGAAAAAAGTTATCATTTTAATTTATTGACGAACTTTTTTCATTTCGAATATAACCTTTTTACCTCAAAATAAGTGAGAACTGACAAGCGCAATATGCTTCAAGAATTTTTATTAGAATTCTCACCCAGTACCATTTTCATTTTTTTTTATTTAGCGGTTTTTCGTGCTATCAAAAGTGGTAAGCAAACATACGATCTGCCTGATTGAGAAGGAAAAGCAAGAAAAATCGTGGGCTACTGACCAATATCAGAAATGTAATCGTCTGTGATGGACTGTAGGAAGCCAGATAATTCACGCTGAAAACTTAAACGGAAAACGTAATTTCTGCGTCACATCACATAAAACTGACGTTACATAAACGTTCATAATTTACGTCACAGAACCCTAGTTCGTTTTTCTTTAACACGTTGAAGGCTCTTCAATATCCATTATGAATGATTATGACTCAATACCATCAATGAGGGACCGCTCGCTTGAATACAAACCGACTACTTTGAGCTCATTCAACGCCGCGTAATACTTCATTTGAAAGCTTTGCGGTCCGCACCGATGTTATCACTCCATGTTCGTGAAAAATGTGAATCCTCTCTCATTTTCACATGCATTCAATAAAATGTTTGAAAATTCAGGATAAAATTTATAAAATACGTTATGTGTTCTATGTTAATGAGAAACATACAACGCTAAATGTCTTTGACTGTGTAAAAGTCAAAAGATGAACTGTGCCTGTGCTCAGCTCAATGAAAACGTTTGCATTTCCAAATGCGTTTTAAAGATAAATCCAAATTCTTTCTAACAATTAGAGTTTATTTCATCTTTTAGCGCTTCCACTCATCAAACGTAAAATAGCAGTACGAATATTGTTACTCTTAAAACTGTTCAAATAAATAAACGCTTCACACTCAACGACTAGTGTGTAGACCCGTCAGAATAGGCATATCCTGTGTCAGAAACATACACAAACAACAACAAGGACAAACACATCCAGACCGGATCACATTCCTGTGTAGTCAATACAAACACATGCTTCGAGCGGGAATCGAACCCGAGACCTAAGGATAGATGTGATACTTAAGGCAGGTTCGCTACCGCTGCGCCACAACGTCGTCACGTCACGTCGTCACATAAATGTTTTGTAGCTTCGTTTACATTCAATGATCCTCAGAAAAACGGTGAAGAAAAACAAATATTATACTGTTATAATCTTTTTTTATCGTCAAGTAAAAGTTATTCCAGGCGGGAAGTCGAGAGAAATCGGATAAAATTTCCATATTGAAATCGCTAACGTACAGTCTATTATAGTGCTATTGTGCACATGATGTATGTTTTCTTAACATTTCTCGGGTGATTTTGCTTGAAATTTGACTGGCATAAGCCGGTGGGGGAACTATTTCGTTAGGAACCAGGTGACATAGTGATTGATGTTGCTTATTTCGCTTAAATCCGACACATTCGAGAGAAAAATGATATTTTTTTGCTGGAGTTGATGGGTTTTTGTACTCATAGATATGACTTTATCACAAAAAGTATTCGATTTTTAAGCATTAATTTCTGAGAAACACAAAATCTCTAGCGTATTCATAAAACCATACTTTAATATATGTTCATTTAAGATATTTTTGAATAATTCATTAATTAGGCATAACTATTTAAAAGTCTGAACCAAAAACTTATTTTCCAAATTTTTGTCAGTTTGCTTTGTCCTTTCTAGGCTAAAACTTATGGATTGAACAATGCTATTACCTTAATTAGTCGCTCATAGCCGAGTGCACCCACTGATCAGTGAACCATTGGTAGGTTAAGCAACTTTAGGTGCGGTCAGTTACTAGATCGGTGATCGCAGTGGTATTTCAACTGACCGTCTCCGTGCTTCGGAGGGCACTTGAAAAGTCGGTCCCGGCTGTTGAAAATTTGACAACGGTCGATAAGTCAAGTCAGGGCCACCTGAACAACTCTGACACCAGGTTGACCACTAACCACTCGATAAGAAGAGACCTTAATTGGTTTGCGCATTTGTATAAAGAAGATGCTAATTTCTTAGAAGATAATGTTTGACACGAGACATGAGACAGACAGATTAACAAACTATCTCCCATAACTATTTAAATAAAATATTGGGTATAGAAGATTACCGACACCATTGTGGCGTTGTGGGTAGCGAGTCTGCATTTAGTCTCGACGGTTGCGGGTTCGATTCCCGCTCGGGCAGATATTTGTTAAACTTCTGTCTCGGTCTGGGCGTTTGTCTGTGGGTCTCCAGACCGTGACTCGGAGAGCACGTTAAGCTATCGGTCCCAGTTATTATCAATAACATCTGATAATAATCGTTAACTCTTGATAAGTAAATTGCTCTTACCCAATGAGTTACTGGTTCGTCCTTAGAGTTGCGGAGATCAGATGGCAATCACTCTGTGTAAAAACTAGTAACCCGTCAAATCCGGATAAGAGTAATAAGCAGGCCTTGGGTAAATAAAACACTAGGTATAGAAGATTGGGAGTGAGGATGGAACCCGCTATCAATAGTCTATAACAAAAACGAAATGAACTAGAAAACAAATCATAAACGTTAGTGCAATCTCAACGGAAAACAGCGATATTAACATCCATCACATTATTATATGACTAACTATTATTTTATGAGCATCTAATGGCCCGATAAGGATATTTTATTATTCCCTAATGGCTTATACCTGTCTTACAACATTACAGGAACGATGCGTTATGGCCACGCATCGAAGCACCAATTTCGCATAATGGATATATCTTTATTGTCTATTTCAAATAGATGAAATGTGATAATGTTTACTTATAGCACACAATACGAAAATTGAAAAAAAAAAACCGTATAAATATTATGAAAACCATAAAAACTAAAATGTAATCAAATTAAGATAGTTGTACTCGAAATTAAATTTAATCATTATGAGCCTACACCGGCATGTACGCTTGAATCGGTGAAAGTAGCGTATTTCAGACTAGCGTATATGATTGTTTTTCGATGCGCGCCTCACGCACACACGGGAGCGTTGACGAATAATGCCGATACGACCGTATTCCACCTTTAGAACGAAAATAACGTAACTCAAAATGCAATTTTTTGAGAATCAACAAAATAAGTGCAAATATTGAGACATGCACAATCTTTCGTAGATTATATTTTCTTGGTTATTTACGTCAGTTATTTACGATCGAATGTTTGGACTATTGTTCCATTGAGAATTTCGTTTTAAGTCATTTTACGCTGATAACAAATTTTTTGTTTTTCTTTTATTTTTATTGTAGCGTTTTCATTGTGAAGGTGCGATATATAACCGCCTTCAAGAAAATTTTAATACGTGTGACAGAGGAGAAGGATGAAGAAGAAGAAGGTGATAAGTTAACCGGGGCGGTCGCGAAGAGAATTTTTAACAAAATACTATAAAGAAAGCATCAACCGATACATTCATTAGGCTTAATTCAATTTCTGTACTGCAAAACATTATGTGGTTTTTATATATTCAAATTTGGCAAACAAGCATACGGCCTAGCTGATGGTAAGTGGTTACCGTACCCTATGAGCGCTTGCAGCACCATTAGTAAGTGCCACTCATGCGTTGTCACCGTCGAGATATTGGTTCATAAATCTCCTCTGCCCAGTAATTTCACTAGCGTACAGTGCCCTTCAAACCGGAACACAGTAATGCCAAAGCACTACTATTTGGTGGCAGAATATTTGACACTGCGGTGGTACCTACCTAGCCGGCCTCTTGCAACAAAAGACCTACCACCAGTGTGACTGATTGCACTGATGGAATAATCTCTGCTGTGACAGAGATTACCCCAACAGCGGGCGATGGGGTCGTCACATCCCGACGCCGGTTGTGCAGTTTTTTTTTCTTTCGTTAACTTTTCTTTATCTTTTTTTTCTTAACTATCTATACTATAAATAAAAATGCATAACGTTTCTAAATTATATAATAAATTAAAGACATTTAAGAAAAACTGATAACGAGGATACACTATCCTCAAATTAAATTTTCATTTGTAACATATGTTTGTGTCCAATAAAGAGTTATTATTATTATTATTATTTAGTATCTGAAAGCCAAAACATTTATTTTTAATTAAATCTGTGTAAACTTAAAAAGTTCATATTCGTGGGAAAAGGCAAATTTAATTAATTTTGTATGTCATTCAACAAACTTGATATATAAAAACGTTATAGACGATATGTTTCAATCCGCCCAGAGTTATAGCTACAATCGGCTATCCTGCATTTCACAATAAAAAAAAGCATAAAAGAATATTCTGGAAGCCCTTTAAAACAAACAAGTATCGTTCGTCGCGGCGCATAAATACGACAGAACAATCACTGTAAATACTTCGCTATACAGGTACGAGATAAACCGGTCGTTTCGCAAGTATACGGAAACTTATCAGAGTAACCTGTATTGAACAAATTGTATAAAAAAATATTGTTGTGAATTTTCAAGCATGTGTATAAAAATAATATTTTTTTATTTTATTAAGTTGGCAAGCAAGCATACAACCCCCCTGATGGCAAGCGGTTGCCATCAGGGGGGTTGTATCTACGTGCGCTTGCAACGCCATTTTTAGATGTCAAACACGCGTTGTCAACCTCGAGATATTGATTCTTAATTTATGTGTTTTTTTTTATCAAACCGGTGGGAGGTTCACCTGATGTTAAGCGATCACATTCGCCCATCAACATCTGCAACACCAAAGGGTTGCAATGCAAGTGCGTTGCCGACCTTTAAGAAAGGAATAGGCTCTTATCTTGAAGGTTCCCAGGTTGTACCATATCTTCTTTGCTCGGTTATTTCACTAGCTACTGTTCTTCAAACTGAAACCCAGTAATCCCAAAGACACTTCTAATTTGCTTTATTTTTTTTCTGCCTTTTACAAAATTCCCAAGTTAATCATGTAGCTTATATAAGTAATTAGATTAATTTTCAAAAATTAGTCCAATCATAAATAACACTGTTTTAACATTACAACATTTTAGTGAAACATAACACTGCTTTATAAAGACAGTACACGCAACAAACCGATGCGTTTCATCGTAAATTTTTGCATATACTTTTATGCAGACGCTATTGATTTTGTCTGTGTTAGGGGGACAGGCTGATAATCATATTATATCGTATTTTAAATATATTGCGCAGGGGACTGTTCCGCTATACAATTATACATTGTATAGCCTGACCTTGAATACCGTTCCCTTCGCAATTAATTTTCGTACGGCGTAATAAAGGGGTTCTATGCTTATAGTTAGTAGTGGATTGACCCTCACTATCCGTCAGATTCACATCACTGTACTTGTTTATTTTAGATTAATTAGTAATAGAGTTTAGTTAAAAATATTATTCCGTTATAAACTTATATAATTTTACTTTTTTGACTAGTCAGTTTAATAGTGTCGTGAATTTATTTTACACTAACTTTTTGGTGATAATCGCGATTTTACAGGTGGTAGGTACTTTTATTGTATGAGGCTGGATAGGCAGGTACCACCGCAGTGTCAGATATTTTGTCACAAAGCAGTAGTATTGTGTCATTACTGTGTTTCAGTTTGAAGGACACTATAGCTATGTATATTTGTATTTTGAAAATAATAGGTAAAGGAGATTTAAAAACCCATATCTCGAGGTTGCGAACGTGGCCTTTATGTAAGCTTAGTCGCATAAAAATCAGATTTGTGTATTGATCATATATGTACCTATTGAATTCAATTAAGTAGGTTGTGCTTGTGTTTTTGTATATTTCTTAAAAGAGAAGCAGTTAACAGCTGTCCTAATAGAAGCTGTTGGGTATGTAGCATTTATTTTACACTAGCTTTGACCACGGCTTTGCCCGCGTATAACTATTTTAATGAAACCAAAAAGTAGCGTATAACCGTTTCCATGATCCCATATATAATTATACTAAAATTAATTAGGGACATGGAACAAACAAACTCACTTAAAAGGCGTCGGGATGTGACGACCCCATCGCCCGCTGTTGGGATAACCTCTGTCACAGCAGAAATTATTCCACCAGTGCAATCAGTCACACTGGTGGTAGGTCTTTTGTTGCAAGAGGCCGCCTAGGTAGGTACCACCGCAGTGTCCAATATTCTGTTGCCAAATAGTAGTGCTTAGGCACTACTGTGTTCCGGTTTGAAGGGCATTGTACGCTAGTGAAATTACTGGGCGAACGAGATTTAAGAACTAATATCTCGAGGTTGGCAACGCGTGAGTGGCACCTACTAATGGTGCTGCAAGCGCTCATAGGCTGCGGCTGCCACTTACCATCAGGTGGGCCGTATGCTTGTTTGCCAACTTCTAACATAAAAAAAAAAAAAACTTTGGCATCTATAATAATTATAAGTTAGAATATAACATAGCGACTTCGATGATAAAGACTGTGAGGAGAAAAATATTTTGATATTGAAAAAAAAAATGTTTTTAAATTATACTTCTAATTTTGTCACAACGCCTATAAAAGAAATTGAAACCATATAATGCTGATATGTAGAAATACATACATTACATTATATATTCAACTCTTACTTACTATGTACTTGCTTGTAAAATTATTGAATTAGCGGTTCGCGGTTTTAGGGTGAAAATTAAACGTAAAGCAGCTACAAATCAACGCCATTCCCGACAAATTCATTAAATATTAACAAACTTTCTTAACATGTGTTCTTGACTCACACGCAATGATTTTCTTACATTATGAGCAGATGAAATTTAAGATGGTGTCTCACAGTTCGACATTGAAGTATGAAATCGCTTTTAGAGAATATTTAACGAATATAAAAGCTTGTCTCGGTTACAAAATATTAATAATTTCAGCATTTTTATAAAAAACTAATATTATTAATAATAGATTTTATATTGAAAGAAAAAAACAAAATAAAGAAATTAATTTTTCGACAAGTTTTTTATTAAAAGTAAAAATTCAAAAATTCAAAAAATTTAAATTACGTAACACTATTACATTACAGTGTTTTAAGTTATTACAAGGAAATTAAGCAAAGACGATTAAATTTCTTTATAGCTAGCATTCGCTCGTTAACGTTCATCCCTGGCAATCAGGCCACAACCTAATCACCCTTACTTATATCTGCTATAGCACGTAATTACTAATCTTGATACGCGTCGCTTTGCCATGTTTACTTTCAGTGTAATTAAAGCATGGTAATCTAAAACGTTCTACAGCTCATTCAAAATGCATCTGTCGAGTCTTTGAAAGGCACATCGGTGGGATAATTAGACTCCATACGAATATCTTTATATATATATAATTCTACTGTATGTGTGTATGTCACTGAACTCCTAAACGGCTGGACCGATTTTGATGATTTTTTGTGTGTGATACGAGAATGATTTGGATTAACAATTCAACCCAGTAGGGGCGTTGCTATCGGGTCTCACTTTTTTTTTCGTGACAGGTCAACGTCTGCCAGATCCGCTAGTATAAGCATATAATATAATATAAAAATATATGAAGTTATGATTTGCGATTAATAAAGGACATGAAAAAGCAATTCTATTGATCAATCAATCAATAGAATTGCTTTTTCATGTCCAATGTCTTTTATCAATTATCCTAATGAGTACGTCAATTGCCATGAAATTTAAAGTCTGACTTAGATAATTGATAATAATGAACTTTTTTTACATTTTATTTTGTACTGTAGAGTACCTGGTGGTAAGCACTTACCAGGTATGTGTTCACTAGCAGCACCCAAGGCATCATGTCTTACTGAGATGAGAAATAAAAGTAAAGGAAGAAGGGGAGAGGACAAGAAAAAGGACAGAGAAGTAGAGTTTGCGCCTCTTTTTTTATGTTAGAAGTTGGCAAACAAGCATACGGCCCACCTGATGGTAAGTGGCTGCCGCAGCCTATGAGCGCTTGCAGCACCATTAGTAGGTGCCACTCACGCGTTGCCAACCTCGAGATATTAGTTCTTAAATCTCGTTCGCCCAGTAATTTCACTAGCGTACAATGCCCTTCAAACCGGAACACAGTAGCGCCTAAGCACTACTATTTGGCGGCAGAATATTGGACACTGCGGTGGTACCTACCTAGCCGGCCTCTTGCAACAAAAGACCTACCACCAGTGTGACTGATTGCACTGGTGGAATAATCTCTGTTGTGACAGAGGTTATCCCAACAGCGGGCGATGGGGTCGTCACATCCCGACGCCTCTTGCTCTTGCTTATCGAAAGAGACACAACAACACGAAACTGATAAGTAACGTCGACATTCTGCGTGAGGGTAGCACTTCTCTGATCCAGCTGGCACCTTCATAACAAAACCAGCAAAAGATTTACCCTAATCATAATAAACTCAAAATGATCTGATTTACGTTTACATTTAATAATCTCAAGCCATATTTTCAATTCAAGCCACAGAACATTAATTCGAGAAATTTAAACTGTGTTTCTCTAATTTATGTGTCGCGTTCGTTTTCACTATAATTTATATCGGATTTCGGGGTGTCTTTAAGCGTGATTAAGGCGCGTTTAGACTAGCGAGCGCGAAATGAAATTAGCGTAAATCACATCAACGAGTAGGATTTACGGGTGTGTCGTGCGCGGAATCTAATCAGCGTGCGTTAGTGGCTTGGCTGTTTCTAACGAAGCGTGACGGTGTATCAGATGTGATGCTTCGGTTTATAGTGAACATACCTTAATATAATCTGTCAAGTATATAACGTGAACTACGCTTTTGGAGTTATAATTCATTAGGGATTTCCGTGATACTAAATCACTATAGATTTTTTGAAGTTATACTTCTTTTGGCGCGTTAGGGAAAAATGATGTGAGTAAATTTTTACGATGCGCGCGCACACCGTCACAACAAATGCTTAATTCATATAAATATTCTAAAACGTTGTATATCTAATATCGTATATATAATAAGGTATAATATAATATTGTATATATAATAAGGTGCAATACAAAAATACGATCTTACTTCATGGTAAGCGGTCACTTAGGCGGACATAACAGACTGTATATTTGACGATTCAAAAGCGCTTAAAAGCCTATTTGAATAAAGAATATATTGAGTTTGAGTTTGAGTTTGAATACCCGTACTGTATCGTACCTATGTTCCCAGGTAACACCAATGACGTCAACTTTTTAACACCTAACATAAGATGTAAGACAGCAATAAGTAGAGTACGAAGAACACAGAGAAGGGTAACGTTTTAGGCTAAAACGCAGTCATCGAATGCAACACAACAGAATAGATACTACTACAGAAAATGGATATTCAATTAGAAGCTTGACTTCTGCTGTCGCTCCGATCCATTCCTAGAGCAACAAGATTCTACTATTCATATTTTGTCTCATTTTAAAATTTCCAGACATGATAAAAATATAATCATTTCGAACATTCCAGTTCCATCAAGTTTCGAACAACAAGTACAAAAACTCGCATATTGAGAAAGGAAATTGCAAACAAAAATCCGAATACTAATGGAAAAGTAATTTCGAGCATCCGATGCAAAATTCACGATATTTCACGAGACGAAGACACGAAGTCTGCCAAGATTTAATAACTCTGTTGTGCTGCAGTTCTATCCATAATCTATGCATAGGTGACTTATTCCAGACAGTTTATATTGAAATAAACTAATCAATCGGATCGTAGGCGAACCGGAAAAAACCGGATCAACCGATTTGATTGATTATAAATAACATGTATTGAAATTTTTGAAAAAAAAAATTGAATCTTATTAAAATGTTGACCTAAACTGGGTATAACATCACGCAATTGACAAAAAAGACATAGGATACGTTGTTACCAAACTTATTTTGTAGCCACACCTTCTGTTCTAACGCGTGAAAATATAGACTATCGAGAAAATAAGACTTTTTACATCCGCCACAATTTATACCAATATTATAAAGCTGAGGACTTTGTTTGTATGTTTGATGGTTTGGTTTAACACGCTAATCTTTAGAACAATAAGTTGGATTTGTAAAATTATTTTTGCATTTGATACAAAATTTCTTGAGGAAGGCTATAGTCTATATTACATCTCGATGCGATATGTATAAGCAGAGCAATAGGAAAGAAAGCGCGGACGGGTTGGTGTAACACCAACAGCAACAACAAAGCGAAAAAATTGTTCGTTTGTTTGTTTAAGTAAACAATCGCTATGTAAACCATGCGAGTGAAGCCGCGGGCACAGCTAGTAATTATTATATAACGGTAAATTATAAAATATAGTAATATTGCAATAATAATAACATACTACTCACGAAGATTATACTGATAATACTCTTAGAAATAGGAGAGGATAAAAATGATCACGCAACACAAATTAACAATAGCACGCAAAAAATAACTAGCGATTATTTCGTTATAGCAGTTTTTTATTTCTTTCCAGCCACATATTTAATTTTCACTTGTTTTTAAAACTATTTTAATTAAAGAATCATAAGAGTCAGCCTTGTAATCGTTTGGTCTTTGCTGCACTTTCCGCACCCCTGCCTTGAAAGTACCGCTATCAAATAAATATTTTGTTTCCGAGTTTTAATTATAGTGAATTTGTAACTGAGGTTTTTAATAATTTATTCACACTATAAAGAAATCTAGGATAAATATAACAAGAAAAAACAAAATAAAATAAAAAAATAAAAAAGTAAGATTAGGTTCTAGTAATGTAATTAAATTTCTTTTTATCTTCTTTATTAACTAACTGTATCAAAGTGGAAGACTGGAAATTAATACAGACGATAACCCGGACTTCACTTTTATATATATAAATATAAATAGAAACGTTTATTTGAAATTCTAAGAATAAAATATCAAGAGCGTGATTATATCTCGTATTCAATTTCTAAAGCGCTACGGTAACTACAATTAGTTAAGCAAGTTTCAAATCTTGCAATCCGGTTGCTTATTTAAATAGCACCTCGTTTGCTGCTTTATTCAAGATTACGAAGCTCCCGGAGCAAGCTAATTGCAGTTGTAGGAGTTAGCGGGGCTCAGAAAGATCTCAGAAAGCTGGTACGAGTGTTAAAAGATTTATATCTCGGAACGTTTTGAGGCTTTATCCGTCCGCGACTCAGGAAATTAAGGCATTGACGGAATCTCGCACTCCGTGAGGAACTGTTGGTTAAAATCGTTTTAGGGAAATTGTATTAACTTTCAAATTGTTGTCTTAATTTGTTTTATGGTTGATTTCTATTTATTGATAAAGGAAAGGTGTTTGAATAGAAATTTTGATTGTATTTTAACGATATTTTTAAGCACGAGTAAAATTTAAGTAATAGTAGAACCATACTTCTCTCAGCAAATATGGACTGGCTTGACCTCCCCGATCTCGGAGTACTACCCTCTCACAGAAAATCGGCGTAAAGTATCAGAGTACTGTTGGACTTCGTGCGATGAGTGAGAGCGCCAGAGGCCCAATCTCCCACCCATTTTTGACCCTTCATTTTCCTGCAACGCGCTTGTGATACTTTAAGTAGGTATTCATAGTTTGTAGTGACAGCTTCCCATCAGGCGGACCGTAGGCTTGTTTCATAACCGTCATGAAATTAAAAATGTAATACTATTCTTTGCCGAAAATATGTGACGAATATTTAATTATAATTTATAATCTAGCATTTTCTACCGTAGACTATCTATTATAATGAAAACTATGATTAATATTTGTAAAATATACCTCAAAAACTAAATAGTATACATGTAATAAGACAAACAGAAACATCGTACTTAACAATACATAAGAATTCAAACTCAAATCACGAAAGTCAAATATTGCTATTATACAATGATCGTTATTAAAAATATTGAACCTTAGTTAAATTGAATTTTAAAGTTACAAACCATTATAATATAAATTATAAAACCACTATATTTTCTCTATTAAGTAAAATTCATGCAAAACTTCTATAGCGAAATTGCTCATTCAGACCAAGATTCAAGTTCATTACTCAAAATTAATAATCCGCTAAATTAATTTAAATTCTAACTTTCTCTAATCTCCTTCAGTCTCGAAGGTAAAGCTGAATCGGTAATGTACAGGCTGCGTTCGAATATTCAAATGGACTTTTATATTTAAATCGTTAGTAATAAAAATAAAACCCCTATCTGTTTCAAGATCAACTTTATTTTTTAGGTTTTATGTCTTATTATTTATGAATTCAAATTTTTGTGCAGGATTTTTTACTATGCTATGTTTTAACTAGTAGTTACCGTAGTTAGAATAATAATTGACGACGTTGTGGCGCAGCGGAAGCGAACCTGCCTTAGAAGCCACAGGCCGCGGGTTTGATTCTCACTCAAAGCATAATATGTTTGTATTGCCCATGCAAGACGTATGCAATGACGTATTATTTAGCATCTTCAATATTGAAATAATTTTTCATGTGTTTATGTATTAACAATGCGCTGATTCTAGTTAATAACGTAAAATGTAAAAAAAGTATGTGGGACTCACCTTTGCGGGTAAAATTGGTGAGCGCAACTAGTTTATAATAATAATAATACATAAAACAATCCGTATTAGGGAGAATAATTATCCGTGGATCACTTATAATGTCAAGCTCTTGATGAGGCGAAGAGATGAAGCTCATGCCAGAGCAAAGGACTCTAACGTTGAATCAAAAATAAAATACTATAAAGAATTAAAATCACAGGTAGCACAAGCTATTGTTAGAGAAAAGTCCGCCTATTTTAATACGTACATTAATGCAAACCAAAACAACTCCAAATCTTTATGGCTTAATTTAAGAAAGCATATCAATATAAGTCAAAGTCGAAATTATGAACTGCCCGTTAATTTAATGGATCCTACAATGATAAATACTCATTTTCTCAATGTGCCAGGAAATAACTTTACCTCACTGTCAACTATTAGTAATTACGAATCTTGTAAATATAGCACTGCTGTTTTTAATTTGTTACCTACGTGTGACACTACTATTTCAAAAATTTTAAACTCTTTAAAATCTAATGCTATTGGTATTGATGGTATTACCTTGGACATGCTCTTATTAGCATTCCCAAGTACCAAATCAGTTATACATAAAATAGTAAATAAGTCAATTTCAGATAGTAAATTTCCTAGTCTATGGAAGACTGCGCTAGTGAGACCTATACCAAAAAAGCAAAATGTGAGTGAGCTAAAAGATCTTCGGCCTATAAGTATCCTGCCTTGCTTATCGAAAGTTTTGGAAAAGGTTGTATGTAATCAACTAACAAACTTTTTAGACGCTAATGGTATTCTTCCAACTAAGCAATCTGGCTTTCGAAAGCACCACAGCACCACTACTGCATTAATAGACGTCACGGATAATATATTGAGTGCACAGGATAGAGGAGAAGGTACTATACTAGTTCTATTAGATTTTTCTCGTGCTTTTGACACTATAAATAGGCCACTATTGATATCTAAATTGATTTACTATGGCTTCAGTCGGGATTCAATAAAATGGTTTATAAGCTACTTAGAGAATCGTAAACAAATAGTGGAAGTGGTGAATGAGGATGGTTCTAGGGTCATATCTGAGTGTAGCCGTGTAGATAGAGGTGTACCACAAGGCTCTATACTGGGCCCCGTTCTTTTTGCGCTGTATTGTGCGGATATAGTTGACACGATCAAATATTGCAAATACCATATTTATGCTGACGACATACAAATCTATATCTCATTCAAGCCTAGTCAAGTAGATTCTGCCGTATATAAGTTGAATGATGATTTGAAGCGTATCACTGAATGGTCTGAATCTCATACTCTTTTGCTGAATCCTACTAAAACCAAATATATGATATTAGGATCGAAAAATCAAATTACCCGAATTACTAATTCTAATCCTCTAATACAAATAAAATCTGTGAAAATAGAATGCGATACGGAAGTGAGAAATCTAGGCGTTTTGATGGACGAGGAATTAAGATTTGAAAAGTATATTTTGAATACGGCTCGTAGCTGTTTCTACAGGTTAAAGGTTTTATACAAAATTAGAGATGTCATCAGTAAAGATTTGCGAATTAGATTATGCGACTCATTAATTTTATCTAAGTTTAATTATGCAGATGTCCTTATTGGTCCGAGACTACTTTCACGCACAAAAAATGTTATACAAAGGGTGCAAAATGCATGTGCTAGATACTGTTTTAAAATACCCCCCGATCGTATGTCACCCCATATCTTAACAACGCAAAGATTGTTAAAATGGAGTACCGCCGGCAACTACATCTTGCAACATTATTATTTGGTGTAATTAAATTTAAAACCCCACTATATCTGTATAATAAATTAAGCTGGACGAAAGACACTAATAAATTTTACCACACCAGAGTATTATCATATATGTTAAATATTCCCCTGCATCGGTCAGCAGCTTTTCATGGCAGTTTTCGGTACGCAGCGACGAAATGCTGGAACAACCTGCCGCCTCCTATTCGAAACCTAAAAAACATAAATACATTCCGATATCATTACAAGTTACATTTGTTTAGTCTACAACTACAATAACAATAAATAATATATATATATATATATATATGGGTGTACGTGTATGTGTTTGTGTGTATGTACATTTTTGTGTATATATGTATATGTGAATATAATATATATGTATATATGTATGTATATTATCTCCTAATAAAATCAAGTAATTATTGTAATATATTATAAGAAAACATTACGATATAAATGTATAAGTAGATATGAAATACTATTATTTGTTATATTATATATTATTTATAATTGTTGCTCACCCCAGTATGTGGCTCAGTCGTATGCGTAAGGTTGTTCAATGTTTTCAATGATGCTGCTGCAGCAAAACATTAATAGCAACCTGAAATTGTTTTTTAGTTCAATAGCTTAGTTATTCAATATAGCGGTTTATATTATTAATATTTTTCAGTATTGAATATCTATCTTTATTTATATTTGTATACTTACCAAAAAAAAAAAAATCTTTTTTTCTAAATTATAAAATATCAAACTATATTATTTCGTAAATTCGTAAGTTCTTTAATACAATTATATGAGCATAGTGAATATTTTCACACACATCCGCTCGTCGCCGACGCACGCGGCTGTTTGTTGCTGTCTCGACTGTCTAGCGTTTGGTGAATAATACGTATTATATAATATAATATATTTGTACTATCCGAGTGCACGATGTAGTCACGTGAAATCGCGTTGCTTCTGTCTCTTGTCGGCAGCGGACGACATAATTTATATTATGTATATATTTATCTTATTCTTTATTTTTATTATATCATTAATATTAGTAATAAGTTTATCTCAGCCACGTCAGAATTATTAATTAGGGTGTCATTGAAAATCAGTATTGGGTGAACTCGGGTCACCCAATGCATGCTGAATGGCACACCTTTTTGGGACACAGCATTGTTTTTTAGAAAAGACATCATAAATTCTATTTTATTTATGTATTTACTTTTTTTTTTTTTTTTTTTGTTGGTTATTTTTTTTTCCCATAATTGTCTTTTTGTTTATTTATTAAGTTATTTCTTTTTTTTTTTTTTTTTTTTTTCTTTTATAATTGTAGGTACTTTTGTAAGTTATTGTTAAGTTTAATTGTTTTTTTTTTTTTTTTTTTATTTACTTTTATTCTACGTCTGTCTTTTCTTTTAACAACCATGTATTGTCCCAAATAAATTACTTCTTTCTTTCTTTCTTTCTAAAATTATTCTTCATTCAAGACATCCCAATCCATTGTATTCTCGAATTTCACCAGACGGGATTTGCAATTTAATCGGAGATTTGTATCGATTGTTCTTTGTATTATAAAATTGAATTTTCGTGTCTTTCAGATTCAAGAAAACAATTATAAGTTTGGCTACATTTTGTTTCGACATCACATTTCAAAGTTATAGTTCATTGAGGTTTTGATCTTATTAGTAACAAATGCTATTTAAACTTTTTAAAACTTAATGAAATAACCTTGAATTACTATCATGTTGAATTAAATGAAAAAACTGAATGCATACATATCTTATTCTGAATCTATTTTATTTTATCAAAGATTTTTGGTTTAATCTTTTGTATTATCACAAGACAGGGTATTTTAATTGTACACTACAAAGGCAGTAAACAAACATACGTTCTGTTGGAAAGCAGTCACCTACATTCACGGTTACGAGATCATTTAGAGTTACTTTGCTACCAAAATTAAGGGTTAAATTATTGAATTGAAAGGGTGAAATATATTTTTCACTATCTGCTCCTCCCGAGAAAGATGAAATTTTAAACATCTGAGATTTTACTGACACCGAGATTTTACAGTGTCTCAAATACAAAAAAGAACTACTACTGAGTATACTTTAAAAAGGATGAAAGTATTTATAGTCACATTATGAAGCAAGATAATAATTTTAAATCTATGAAAATGTATTTATCTGAACATCCCTTATACATAATCAATGAAGGAGTTTTCTCGTGAACCAAAACTGCACAGTCATCGAAATCCTTAACAGTCGCAATAAATCATAAAGGAATACTAAATTATAGTGAACGTTTTAAGCTTGAGAAAATTTAATTTGACACGCATCAATTGTTTTATTACTTAAATTGAATTTCTTACACTGTTAAAGGGTTGGATGATTTATTTTTATATATAATGAAGTAATTTTAGTCTTGTATCATGAGTATTATAATGCTTTATGGTCTGTTATAATATGACACATGATTTCATCTAAATCAATTATTTTCATTTTCGTTTAACTTATAGCCTAAAAATAATTGTATACACTGAATGAAAAACACATCTATAACTTACATAGTTTACTGACATACTTTTTGAGGGTAGAGGGGACGAGGGGGCATCTGATGGTACGCGATCACCGCCGCCCATGAACATCTGCAATACCACAGGCGTTGCCAACCAACGTTTAATTTTTTTTTTTATATTGAAAGTTGGCAAACAAGCATATGGCCCACCTAATGGTAAGTGGTTGCCGTAGCCTACGAGCGCTTGCAGCACCATTAGTAGGTGCCACTCACGCGTTGTCAACCTCGAGATATTGGTTCTTAAATCGCTTCTCCCCAGTAATTTCACCAGCATACAGTGCCCTTCAAACTAGAACACAGTAATGCCTAAGCACTACTATTTGGCGGCAGAAGATTCGACACTGCGGTGGTACCTACCTAGCCGGCCTCTTGCAACAAAAGACCTACCACCAGTGTGACAGAGGTTATTGCACTGGTGGAATAACCTATGTCACAGGTTATCGCAATAGCGGGCGATGGGGTCGTCACATCCCGACGCCGGTAACCTTTAAAATACACTGGTTATACGCTGGCTGTCCTTGAAAAGCAGCTCTAGAGCAATCAATTTGCGAGTACACCAACGTAAGGTGATAGCTAACCAGGCGGGCATTTAAGCCCTACCGCTAGCTAGGGACCAACACTAGAATTTACGGTAGGTACATACGTGACTTAGAAATTAATCTACGAATGTCGGTTCAATTATGGCGTTTGTAAAGTACCAATGCAAGGGATATGAGGAAAAATAAGATGGCAAAAAGAAGGAAAGAACGTTCTCACTCATCGCACAAATCTCCACTACTGTTATTCTACGGCGATTTTCTGTGAGAGGATAGTACTTCCCCTATCAAGCTGGCCCATTTGTGCTGGGATAAGTAGGCTCTACTATTACGACTTGTTTTTCTTTTTTTTACTTATAATAAATGTATGTACTGCTAGCCGTTCACTTCATGCCAATTAATTTATACGCAGTCCTAAGAGTAAATTAATTAAAATCAGATACGATTTTCATTACTTACTACCGAATACAGAATTACACAAATGAAGTTTACACAAAAATTATATCACGCTCTAATTGATCTCGAGTGCTGGCGGAGTTTTGTCCCCTAAGAAAATATTGACTTTGAGCAGTCCCTTTACATCTTCTGTTGTTCAAAGTAGATTAATGTTTGTGCTTGGCTATTTGCACTGTTCTTCATAAAAATCGTATAAACAACATCGAATAAACAGAGCAGCTCTTGTTTTTCGAATTTTATGGCGTTATCTCGTGTAATCCTTTCGCTTAGCGGCGGGTGAATAATTTATGAGTGTCGAGATCCATATCGGTGTTATTTAAAATTCTGAACAACCACATAAATGTAGAAAAATAATAATATTACAAAAATAAATAAATATTTTTCTACATACTATATGCAGCGATAATAAAAATATGTAACGACAACGTCATGAAAATGTCAGGCCTTTTACCAATTACTAGGAGAACAGGAAATCGGAGAAGATTTGAAGTGCTTCAGCAAGGCGTACGAAGTAAATACTCGCCTTTTGTGATAGAAGGACGTAATCTCCCGTCTTGGGATTTTAATTACTTATTGGAAACTTGTGGCCGCCGGCTGTATGAGATCGTCTCCGCGCTTTATTGAGAGATTTCGAAGTTCTCGATAAAGGACGTACGGAATTACTATTGGTTTTCGACACTCAACACTACAGATTGTCACAGCTTACTCTTTTTCTTTTTGACATTATCGCGGTATTTTGCCCAGAGTCTGCTTATTACTCTTATCCGGATTTGACATCAGACCTCCGCAACCAGTAACTCGTTGGATAAGAACAAGTTACCTATCAAGAGTTAACAGTTAGTATCAGATGTTATAGTAACAACCGGGACCCACAGGTTAGCGTGATCTCCGAGTCACGGTTGCTTACACTATAGATGGTTGTATATGGATCCAACCTCACGAAATTTGAGTCATTTCGTCGAAAGTAACTAGTTCTAGGTGTATAAATAGTCCTAGGGCATGTATTGAACGTACTTTTGTGACAAACAATTGTAAGGCAAAAAAAAACCATGGAGGTAACCGATTCATGCTGAAAGCAACACCATTATTACAAGTACTTCATCGGGAAGTGGGTAAAGATTATCAATTTTTATATTAGCAAAATACGTTAAATTATTTCCAAAAAGTAAAACAATAGCACCACATCATTATTTTTTATGTAAATTATTTGAACTCATTAAAAACTCTGTCTCCAAAACTGGAAGTCACGAACAAATAGTACTCCACAAAGTCAATATAATACGAAATGTGATTCGTCGCGTGTCTTGTATTTATCTTTGTGCTCAGAATGGTGTTCCTTATTTACACCGTCAGATCACATGTGTTAATTTTAACACTGAGAAATTATATAATGATGAAATATCTTTACACAACAGTAACTCATCAAAACCAAAACTATAACCTGTCAAATCCGGATAAGAGTAATAAGCAGACCCTGGGTAATATAAAACACCGGGAATAATGCTAGGACGATTAAAGAACAGTAACTCCATCAAAACTTCTTCATAAAAATAAAAACCGTACTGTATATGTGATGCTTAATTTTTCTGATTATGTATTTCTGTTGGCCCTACTGGTCTTGTCAGCGTCACTGGGACAGCCTTCGCCTCAAAGTTGATTTCGTCCATAGGACCCCTCTTGCAAGACGAGGCCACGGCTATAATAATTGACGTTATCGGGAATGGAGGTAACGTTCCCAGCGCATTCTAATCGATAGACTACGAAACAGTATTTTAACAAATATCAAAAAAGATCTTCAAAATTTCATATGATTTGATAAGAATTTTAGGAGTTTTAATACAAAAAATGGTTTTATTATTGATACCTGTTTTAAATGCGATTATATTTTTAATAGCAATTCATTTGTAATTTAAAGTGTAATAATAATTTACATAAAATAAGCATTTGATGGAATGGAGTGTGTAATATATACAGTAGATTCAAGTTCTTGATTTCAGCTGCGCTAACTTTGCCCCTAACTTTGTACCTATGTTAATATTCAGATAGCATCTGTGAATACAGCTTCATCTTGTAATAAATGGCTTCTTTGTTTATCGTAACGTATAATTCAAAGAGAAAATAATAATTTTCTTAACTTAATCACAGACACAATTCTTTCAATCCACAATTCTTCAATTCTTTTGTGTCTGGATCGATATTTAGTTTTTAAAAACCAAATACGTCCTGCAAATCAAAGGTTTATACTACTTGAAAAATGTGCTTTACATGACGGTTCTTTGTGTAATATTGTAAGCAGATTGTAGAACCAAATGTATGGGATTGCAATAACTGAGCTAGGACTATTCATGTTTAATTTAAAAAAAAAAAACTAATTATGTATTCTCGATCTAAAATAATTATTTTTAGAACTAGTAATTTCTAGATCTAAAATAATTATTGTTAGGATTGTTATCTGGCGATCTAATATCACTTAAAAAGTACTTGTTACTGTTAAAATATTTTACTATTTCGCTTGATGGTAGGTCTTTTATTGCAAGAGTTATGCAGGTACCACCGCAGTGTCAAATATTGTACTGTAAAGCAGTAGTGTCTTTATTTTGCATTACTGTGTTGCGGTTGATAGGGCACTGTAGGCTAATGAAATTACTGGGCAAAGGAGATTTAAGGACCAATAACTCGAGGTTGGTATAAAAATGGTACAGTAACCGCTTACAATCAGGTGGGCGGTACGCTTGCTTGCCAAATACGTAACACAAAAAAAATCAATTCCAAGCTATATTTTTGTTTAACTATAACTATATTTTTCTTTAAATATGTATATGTATAATTTGATTGCTCTGTTTTCACAGACAAAAGTCTGTTCTAAAAGGTCTACATTATCATTAAAATTATTTAATTTGTTTTATATAAACACACATTAATTATCCTCACAGTGTCAACGACTTCTTTCAATAGACGTCTACAAATATTGGTATTAAGCTCTTTGATCTTAGAAGCGATCATTGAGTCAACGTGTGTTAATTAAGATCAAACAAGACGTTCTAGTCTAGGTATGAATATGTCGGTGAGCATTTTAAACAGTTCTGTGTTTATAAAGCAAACAACAAGTTTCATTCAAATCCTTTATAAACACTGTCATAATGTCACACACACAAAAACGATGTGCAATTAGCATTTATGTTTACACATCGTTCATTTGTAGAATCGTGTGTATGTTCTATTCTAGTTATATCCATTACTAATGTTTGACAAATGATTAAAAAACGAAATTCGGGTAAGAATTTAGAATACATATTTACTTAATGAACTTTCCTGAATAAGGTACTTTAAGGTACTTTTAAAGTCAAACATAAAACAGTACTTCATAAAGAGTATAACCACAATATGATACTAATATTTACACATATAAAAGATATCCATTTAGCTATAGCGTAAGTGATATCCTACGGTATATAATTCTGAATGTCGCTACCTCAGAATGGTGAAACAAAAATATTGAAAAAAAATTTAATTCATAGCTTTATTTCTAAAAATTGCAATTTTTATATTATATATAAAGGTCAGATGTCAGTTACTTAAAGTAGGAGTCGAATTTGCATTAAAATATACACAACTTAGTTAAAGTCAAGAAAATGTGAGGAATAAGATTGGGTTGACAGAAAATTTTCTAACGTTTTTGAAATCTTTTACCTTTTTCTTTGTTACTTCTTAGTCAATCAAAGTTGCATTGGAATCAGCTGCAATTAATTTTTTTTTCGATGAATCATTGTAATCTGTAGAAAAGAGCTTTAGGTTG
The DNA here is from genome assembly GCA_023373885.1 of Hestina assimilis. Lineage (NCBI taxonomy): Eukaryota > Metazoa > Arthropoda > Insecta > Lepidoptera > Nymphalidae > Hestina > Hestina assimilis. The sequence continues at coordinate 5,604,587 of CM041747.1, read as the reverse complement.
ATTAAAAACTTTTTGTTTGTGTATTTTAAATGAGGAGAGTAAAGAATAATAAAGAGCAATAACAGATTACTTTGTGAACTACTAAGTTTTTCTTAACTTTTTCTCGAGCCGAGTCGTCCAGACTACGAATAATTGAAATTGTTTTTTTCTTTCTTTTATGTCTGGACATACTTATTATTATAAAATATTAATATTCTTTAATAGTTGCTTGCAAGTTCGGAGGTTTCTTATTATTTTTTGTACTAACTTTGAACGTCCATTTCAACCCCTCATTCATTAATTGTCTCACTCTTTATATTTTATTTTACTTTTTCTCTTTCTTGCCACTTTTGATACCCATTCCAATCTTCCAGGAAATGTAGATTTCTTCACGATGTTTTCTTTTACCTCTAAATCGAAACACAAACTTAGCACACAGAAATACTTGGACGGATTTGTTTCCCGACCTTCAGTTTAATTCTACGTTGTTCCTATTCATGAATTGTGTATATAATTCTTATTTCTTAGTCACAAAAAATCACCGCAGTTTTGGCAATTATTAATTTAGAATCTCATTAAATCTATATAACATAATAAAACAACATTATAAATTAATAAAAATCATATCACTCAGGAACTAACCCTAGCTTAGCTTTTTCGTCGAAGAATTTTAAGAATTGGTAAATAGTCCCAAAATTATACCTTCTTATGCCAATTAACTTATTATTGTCACCTCTTTATAATGTAGAATAGATATAGATAACGAAATTCTGGTTCACAAGATTTTCGGCAATTACCGTAATCGGATTAGGGGCCTAGTGGTGACGTCACTAGGCAACTACTCGCTAAGCTCTCCGTAATTGCCCCCTTATATACATATACTCGTTCAAGCATTATGTCCATATTAATGTCTATACAATTTAAGCGGAAATTTTAATCACTACATTGATAATTGTTTTGCGCTTATTTTTAACCTTTAACCGCGGTCACTTTATAATTTTACTGCAAAGATAAATAAATCACACATCAGAATATACTAAAGCCACCAGTGAAGTGGCTAGATTTAAAAGAAAAGCGGTACATTTGCGAATTTAGGAGTAAGAATGGCGCAGGCAAATTGACCAACGACATTCAAAGTTTTTGTAGCGCATGCGTACGATGTTATTATTTAGTTTGCAGCCACTTGTTTTTTTATGTCCAATCAACCGTCATGGTTGGCAAACAAGCATACGGTCCGCCTGGTTTTAAGCAGTCACCGCAACCTATGAACGCTTGCGATATCTGAAGTATAATTGTGATTCTTTGTCAACCCAAGGAACAGGAGGGACGGGATGAGAAGGGAAAAAAGGAAGGGAACAGAGAGGGAGGAGATTGGGCTCCCGACGCTCTCACTCATCGCTCGAAACGCAACAGTCTAATCTAATGATACTGTTATTTGACGCCGATTTTCTGTGAGAGGGTAGTACTTCTCCGGTCGAGCCGGCCCTTTTGTGCTGTGAGAAGCATGGCTACCGTAAAAATATATTAATATTAAACAATCTCTGTTATTTTACGCCATATAAACCAGAACTTCATATTCATGGCTCTACTACCGTAAACATATATTAATATTAAACAATCTCTGTTATTTTATACCATAATCAGAACTTCATATTATAGTTTCTTTGTTTACTAAGAAATACTTATCTTCTTCTTCTAGCATTGTTCCCAGTACTAACCCAGGGCTTATTACTCTTGTTCTGATTTGAAGAGTTACTAGTTATCACAAAGAGCGATTTCCATCTGAGTACGTACATGTCGATTACTATATTTTTTTTTTTTTATGTAAGAGGGGGCAAACGGGCAGGAGGCTCACCTGATTTTAAGTGATCACCGCCGCCCATAAACATCTGCAACACCAGAAGGCATGATAAGGCATACTAGCAGATATGTGATAAAAACCGGCACCGACAGCTTAACGTGCTCTCCGAACAGAAACCGGAATAGATATTTATAGCAAACATCTGCTTCGAGCGGGAATCGAACCTGTAACCGTTGAGGCTTAGCAGGCTCGCTACCAGCACGTCACAACGGTCATCATAACAAATAGTTGTCTATTATTGTTTAATAAATAGTTTTCCATGGCAGATGTAAATTGTAAAGTTCTGTGAATATATTTTACCTAAAAAATTAAATTTGAATGTAAATTGATAAATCTAATTCCATTTTATGCAAATACCAAAACATTTTAACATCAAGAAGATATCAATTTGAATTCAAACATTTCTGGCGATCTCTTTTAGATATGACGAGGGCTCGGTATTTATTTTATTGGAAAAATTACTTTTTTTATTCGCTATTTTACTCTCAATTATCAGTTTAACTATACAGTTAATAAATAAATATTATTATTATACACATGACTTTAAAGACTTTATATATATATGTAATATTTTTAAGAGTCATGGAGTATGGAATTCTTGATTTTTTTTGGGTTAGAGAAGTCAGACGTGGCCATTTAAGCTCTAAGACCAGCATAGGATAACTACAATTGGCGGATATACATGTCCTAGAATTTCATGTACAACACGTAGGTTTCCTCACGATGTTTTCCTTTACCGTTAAGTACGAGATATAGTGAAACACAATTTAAATACTTGAAACCTCAGAGGTGTTTTTTCGGTTCCTTCCTTCGGTTACCTTCGGTTATAGTTTGCGTTTTCTATCCATTAGAATTAGACCGTCTAGTAAAAACATTAAAATATATATAACGTAAGACACAAAAAGATACAAGATCAATTTTTTAAATTTGATTAAAATATCTATCTAGTATATAAGTAAAAAAAAATGTTTTAATATCAGAGCGATTCATATATTCCACATAAACGTAGCGGTCACAGCTGGTAAATAATACATCGCTATGAATAAGTTTTTATGAGAAATATAAATCAACCATAATGAGAATCGCAATGCCAACAAATTGCCCATTTATCCATAGCTACCATTATATTTATATACGCGTATGTCATTATTCGTTGTTTAAAGGACGTAAGTGAATGAACTCCAGTGTATAGTAGTATAATGCATTCGGTTATTTTCTATGTATAAACGATCTTTACTTCAATAAATTGATGTATTTCATACATCAAAATAATATATCGAGATGAATTTATCAAATATTTTGTATAAAAACATTTTACCAGCTATCTATTCCAATTTAATTTATTTATGGAGAAACATGAATCAAAATATGCGAGGCTTGGTTATGTTGAAATTATATACTTAGTTATGCTTATGTATAGTTCGTTGTAGGGTACTACCATTGACCTTCGATTTGACCCTTGTTTTATTCAATGTTAGTTCTTTCTTTGAAACCATTATCGTATTAAACTACACTCAGCTCAGCGGCCATTATTGGTATAGGTAAATCCCGTGCTGGATCCGAAACACACACTAACAAAAGCATAATTATCTATCCAGACCGGAACACATCTCTGTATGGACAATACAAACACGTTTTCAATGGCACTTAAGGCAGGTTCGCTACCGCTCTCCTAGATCCACCGGCCCTGGTCGTCAAGCCCAGGGAGGGTCTGTGATGGAACATTGAAGCCCCTCACAGGACCCGAATCCCAAAGCTTCCCTACGTCGGTGGCACGCATTGGCCGGCCTATCCGCTGGGGCGTCATGGTGGCATGCGAGAGCGATCTCATAGCGTCCCAAAATGGCGAAGGGGGACCCGCAGAGTTATAGTGGTCCACCTACTTAAGAGGTCGAGTCCCACACTACGACTAGCTGGCGTGCTCGGTAGAACACGCTATGCAGAGTGGTGTGCGTAAAACATTTCTCTGCGGTACAAAAAAAAGGTTCGCTACCGCTACGCCGTAACGGAAACAACTTTGTAAAAGCTTTTAAAATCTATTATATACTATACATGATCGGTAATTCAAAAAATCTGTCCAAACAAACAATTAAATTACATAAACGATAAAATCTCCGCGTAAAATTGAAATCTGCTTCCAAAATCAACCTTTGTATCCTCAATTCGTATATCGCAAAACGACAAAACCAGAATCGAGAAGACTTAACCCTCGTGGAGAATTAGACACGCTTCATTGGCTTCTCAAGTGCTGATGGAACTGATTGGCCAGCTTTGCTTTAACAATGGCCTATGTTATAATCAAAAATAGTCTTATCTTCTTAAAACTTCAACCTAAAATTAACTGTAAGTGAAATACGTAAGACATATTTTGAATTGGTCTTTTTTGTTGTTGTATGTTAGATTTATAAAAATCAATGCATCTGCTTAGCCGGATTTTGTGTTTCATTGATTGCCATTGTTAAGAGTTACTGTAAGGGTATATAGGGTATAGCTCTCGAATGTTTTACAAACCGATAAGCTTTCGGAAATAGACAATTATTTGATAAGTATTTTTTGTTTATTTTTCGACATCTACTCGTGACATCATTCATCACAGTCAATAAATGACGTCAATAAGTCACGATGATTTTTTAAATATAATTTTACTAATATTATAAATGTGAAAGTTTGGATGGATGGATTTTTTTTTTTTTCGGAATGTGTATTGCTGTTGGCCTTGACGGCGTCACCGGGTGGGGGGGGCGAGTACTGAGACTGAGCCGTGATAAAGGGACAGCCCTCACGGGGCTCAAATTTGATTCCGTCCTTAGGGTGCCTCCTGCGAAGCCGAACCACGGCTAAGGACGTCATCGGAGATGGAGGCAGCGCTCCGAGCGCATTCTATACGATAGACTCACCCGACGGTGTGAGCGCGACGCGACGTGCGAAACAAAGGACCTCGTCCTCGCCGGCGAGGACGGTGTTGTGTGCGTGTCTGTACTGTGTAAGGGGCATTTTCTAATGTAATCCTATCGTCAGGGTCTATTGGATGGATGTTTGTTACTTCTTCATATATGCATAAACTGCTGGATGGATTTTGATGAAATTTGGTACACACATACTTTATTACCTGGATTAATATATACTATATAGGATACATCATTTTATCCCGAAAAAATGTTGAGTTCCCATGGGATCATAAAGGAACTACATAAAGCAAGAGAAGCCACGGTCATAGCTAGCTAAAATATATTAATTTCTATGTGCTAAACGCACTTTAAAAAACAATTCGAAACACAACATTTTTGTTATTGTAGCTGCAACAGAAATACACATGTGCAGATTACAACTCACTACCACGGTTCTTGTAATAAGGTTCCGGTCGAGCTCTTTGGTTACGGAACCCTAAAAATACCCTAATGGTATTAATTAAGCACTTCAATCTTGCCTTTACAATTATATTAACGATGCTAAACACTTATATTAGTACCTTAATATTTATATGTCTAATATTAAATTTGGACGATTTATTGGTTCAGCCTTAATGAAAATTGAATAGACGATGAACTTAGACGTTGTCCCAAACCAGAGGTTAATAACTTCTTTCGACTCCCGTCACTGGATTTTACATTAACATCTCTATATTAAAATTTGTGAATATTTTGGCGCTAATGTAGAAAGCTTTTAACGTTTTTGCATGATAATGTCAACTGTTTCAGAATATCTTTGCATGGTAACATTAAGTGCTAGAAATTTTGACATGCAAAGCCTAATGAAAAATGTTTTGTTAGAGCATGCTAATCTTAAAAATATAAGTAACAGTTTGTATTTTACGGATTTTGGCCTTTGCATAATAACTCAGTAAAAAAATTGTTACGTTTACGTAAAAATGTTTTGTTATAATATTCATAATTATCTCAAGAAAAATGTAAATAAATAAACAGACTAATTTGATAAAAACAATAAACGTAATATTTTGTCATTAATATGCTTCTAAAGCTCTTCGGGTAAATATAATACTGACGATTTTAATACTTCAGCGGACGAAACTGAAAAGCCATTTAAAAATCGTTACTAAAAACTCGCATTCTAAAGGTGATAAATTCTGTTCCCTTGATAAAATACAAACGCTTTTACTAAAATGGTTAATATTGTTAGTGAAATAAACAAATACTTGTCACAGAAAATCATATCACTAAATAGATTATAGCTATCCATAAAATATCTGGTAAAACTCAATAGCCGTCTATCCCCATCGAAATAACACCGCTGGCTTTTGTTAGCAACATAATAGCGTTTGACGTGAATCAGAGCAAAATACATTAATTCCGTCCCGCATTCATTTCATGTGTTACAGAAAATTAGTTATATTATTTAATCTTATTGAAAAACTTGCTGTGTTTGCGGCTTCACTCGCGTGCTATAACTACTTTTGGTTAATTGCGCCGAACCCTAAATATATTTCTGAAATAAAAGTAGCTTAAGTTACTTCTTATAGCAACAGCTATCTGACAGTAAAAGTTACATGGTCAAATGGTGTCTTCACCGATGGCGGCTAACGGCTAGCTATCATTTTTTCTTTTTACTTATAAGAAGAATTAACGGGTAAGAACTCAACTCCAAGCTATAACATAGTGATAAATATTTCAATAACAATAATGAAATTGGAAAATATCCTATACATTCTTTGTATTATCAATACAATAGAAATGAATTCTAAAAACAAAAACAAAAATAAATTGTTTTCGAATTCAAACCGTGTTTTAGCAAACGGTAAAGCTAAAATGGTCACTGAAGCGTTATTCTGAAACAGGAGAAAGTTCGATATCCACTCGAGACTAATATTTATATAAACCCTATAGGTATTAGACGTAGTCTGGCTGCGATGTGCTTACATTTTTATGTTTTCAGGCCCTTTATACAGGAACCCGTTTAGCTTTGAGCGTTTGATTACCTGTTTGTTACTCAATCACCCAAAAATGGCTGCACGGATTTGGATGAAATTTGGCACAGGTTACATTTTAAGACATAGGATACATTTTAAGCCGGAATGTTAGACTCCCGTGAGCTTATCAAAAAATCTACTGTAAGGGGTATCCACTTGGAATTATTTTGAATGTTGGTTACTGTACTATGGGAAATGGAGTTCTAAAATTTTTATACGGAATTGTTTCTACATCGAATTCGTCTCCAAGTGATAGCGCGTAGGTACGCTGCTTCTGGGCGCAACGTTACCGCGTAATACGCGCGAGAGTAATCCTAGCTTTCGTCTGCGTAAAGTCAGTAACTCTTTTAAGGGGCTAGGTATTCGCATTTTCAACAAAATTCCAGATTGCTTATTAGAACTGCCAACAAGCAAGTTCCAAATGTATATAAAAAATAAACTTATCAATAAAGCCTATTATTCGTTAGAGGAATATTTTTCCGATAAAAATGTTTGGGACTCTTAATATTGCTGGATCTCATTCAAGAACCAAATTTTATATGAAAGAATACAATTGTAAAAACATATATTTGAAAAGAGTAACTGTCGAGTTTCTTGTCGGTTCTTCTCGATAGAATCAACCTTCCGAACCGTCGGTAGCGTTTGACTATTCAAAAGTACTTTTTAAAAGTCTACTTGAATAAAAATAATTTTGATTTTGATTTTGATTTTTGAGAAATTCGCGGTGAATTCGCCCATTCTGGACACAGTTTAAGCCTCCACTGTCCGTCTAACCGTCTGTCAGCGGGCTATATCTCACGAAATAGAGACTTGAAATTTTCACAGAATGTGCATTACTTCTGCCGCTATAACAAATACTAAAAATAAAACATATTATAAAAATAAATGGATACTCATAAAAGAAACTTTGTTTATTCTACGGTGATTCGGAACATTTTAAGCGTTAGTCCGGCATTCACTTGGCCACCTTTTACATACAAATATTAGGTATCCTATAATAAAACAAAGAGGAAGTCAATCTCATCTATTTAATATACCGATAGATTTATCATCGTAACGTATTTAGCCGTCAACATGAAACCAAATTAATAGCACACAAAGTCACCTTTGTTCTCATCAAGACAATGCAATTACTCCAATAAGCTGGCTAGCTCTAAGACTTGGGACACACAAAGCGCTAAGAAAGAATTATAATTATCCTTCTTAATAACTTAAAATAATTTTTAACAAATTTATGAATATTTTAAAAGTTTTTAACGAATTCGCTAATAATTTTTACTTTTCATTGATTCAAATTATAGTCTTATATTTTTTTTATGTTACAAGTTGGCAAGCAAGCATACCCATCCATCCCATCTGTTGGTAAGCAGTTGCATATGAGCGTGCGCAACACCATTAGTAGGTGCCATTCACGTGTATTGGTTCTTGAATCTCTTTTGCCCATTAATTTCACTAGCCTACAGTACCCTTGAAACCGGAACACAGTCACGGCTTAGCACTACTGTTTGGCGGTAGAATATTTGACACCACTGTTGTAACTACCTAGCCAGCCTCTTGCAACAAAAGACCTACCGCCAGTGTGACTGATAGCACAGGTGGAATAATCTCTGCTGTGACAGAGATTATCCCAACAGCGGGCGATGGGGTCGTCACGTCCTGACGCCAGTTCTTCTTCTAATCCCATATAATCAATTAGCATCTGCCCGCAGCTTCGTCCGAAGTGACCTTCAAATTGTCTCCAGATAGAAATGAATAACTTGGAAGTAACATCTGTATCGAATATCGATGGAACACGTTTTGTAGCATGTTTTTTTGACTATCCTACATGAACGTGACATTTTTAGGGACGAAAGGTATGCTATGTAATCGAGATAATAAGCTATCCGTGTCCAATCCGTTAAGCCGTATGCGTGATTGAGTAACAAACATCTAAACAAAATTGCAGTACGTTTTTTGATATAATCCCACGGGAACTAAACATTTTTCCGGGATTAAAATGTCTTAATCCAGGTTGCAATATAGTCAGTCAGTCGAATAAAAGTTCACTTATGTACTTACTATACAACATGCCTAATAGACTTCAACTCTTAATGGATACCCCGTGTCGTTTCAGACCGGTTCGGTGTTTACCAAACGCAATTATTGTCCGCGTCCATTTTGCAATATGAGATTTAAAGGCCAAATTAACTGAATTAGAAACTGAAGGGCCGTACGTAGACCTCTGCCCCTCGATGAGGCGAACCAATGAACCGCCGATACCTGAAATCGATAATTATTTACAAAGGAATAGATATTTAATGATAGAGGTCTGTATAGAGAAAAGTTTGTTTAGGGCTGTATCTTAAATTAAAACAAACATTATTTTTTTAAGCCACCCAAGAGTTAATATTAGAAATGCGTTACGTAGCTATTTAATTCGGTGCAAAACATTACACATGGTTATAAGAAAAAATACTAAATAAAAAAGTTAAAAGAATTTGAACTTATTCTACAAGTTTGTTAGCACTGAGCACGAAAAATATAAAATGATACTAACAAAATTAAAACAAAAAAATAATTTATACGTAAAAATATTTGAACAAGAAATCCCTTAGAATACATAAATGTATTTTTTGTATAATGCAAAGCCCCAAAATGCTAATGCGAGAAATGATAATGAGAATTTAAGAAATGACTACTACTGAGACTACTGTAAATAAAATAATTATAACAACATCAACGCCTGCACTGGTTCTAAACACGTAAAAATTCTGTAAACTTTATTATCTGAAACATATTAAACCTTATATTTTTAAAATGTTTTCATTTCATGTCGGTAAGCAGTTACTGCAACCTATGATCGCTTGCGATACTTGAAATATCACATGCGCGTTGCCAACCCAGGGAATTGGAGGGAAGGGATGAGAAGGGAAAAAAGGATGGGAGCAGAGGGGGAGGGAGATTGGGCCTCCGGCGCTCAGTGTAAAGCCGATTACTGTTGCGTTATGTCTGGGCCTCACCACATATAACGCAACAGCAATCTGCTACTTTACACTGATTTTATGTAAGGGGGTAGTACTTCACCGGTCGAGCCGGCCTATTTGCTGGGAAAAGCATGGCTCTACTTCTATTAAAATTTACTTAGAATTACTAGGAATTCCGCTTTTCTTTTAAGATTAGCGCTTATGTTTTGTACGATAGTTGTAAAAAAACCTACAGGCTTATTAGACTTTCGAGCGAGTAGATATGTCGACAACGTTTCTTAAATAAAAAAATAAAATAATGTAAATACTGCTTACTTCACATTGAGGGTACTTCTTCCTTAGTCGAGTCGTAGTCTTATGCCAAATTCAAGCAAGCTCTCAAAATATTTAGGATTTAATATTCTTATACCAGAGAAGCAAAACCCTATTTAAATAAAAGATTCATCGTTTTATGTATTACAATCACTATTTTGGGGTCCCTGTAACTATGGCGAGTTATCACGAACAATTTATAATTTACTCGGTCAGTTAGACCTGCTGGGGTGTCACAATGATGTCCCCTACAGATCTTGCTCCGTTTTAAACAAGGGTTTTTGTCCCAATTATGGTGAGTTTAGTGATTATTTCCGCTAAAATCTACTATCCGTAGCGTGAGATAGGAAGATATTATTTTGGATGTGCTATTTTTGATTTTTACGAAATCTCTTAAAAGAAAATATCATAATTAAAAACAATCAATGTTTGACCTATACCAACGTGCCTTGCTATTTTCGGCATGTATGAGTTGGCTATATCAAGGAAGTATTATTCTCACACGCAATATGAGGCAACAATAAGTATATGAGGCAAAGAAGTGTCCGTACTGTTGTTTCGTTCGATGAGTTTGGCCCTTTGGTGGTCCCAACACCGACGGCCTAAACCCTTTCATGTAACATCTTTTATTTTATCTCATTCCTAACATTCTTACTCTTTTCTTTCCGTTTCTTTTTCTATTCCCTGCTTCTGACCCAAGGTATTGATATTGCAAAAGTATATAGACTGCGGTTATAACTTACTACTTACTTTGTTACAAAAAAATTGCTGCTCTACTACTATCGTTCCTATTCCTCTGGCTCTTTCTTTGAATCGGCAAAAAGCTTGTATATACCAAAAGTAAAAATTGTTAATAGTAGTTTTTAGATTACGTGTGTTATTTAACACCGTTTTGGTAAAAAATAACAGCAAAAAGGTAAAATTTATTCATACGTTGTGTCTGCAAGTACTGAACTAATATTAATAATTCTGTATATAGGAAAAGTCTTCATGAGTAAAATAGAATTTGGAGCTTATATTTATGTATATTTGGAATTTTGTTTGAATGATATTATGAAGTATTTCAGATCGACGTCGGTAAAAACGCAGGCAGAAGCCAGTTCATAAACGAGTAATATTTTTATATTAAATAAAAATTTCAATACAAGAATTTATAAGGCTGTACGTAAACTAAATCAGCAAGAAAAAGCAAATCTCCAGAAGTTTACGAAAAAAACTTTCACACTAATCATTAAGCCATTACAGTCTGAAAAGTTTCTATACTAATTGAGAAACGAATTTGTTATTCCACGTTCCTCGTAAACATTAATCAGCTACGTCAGAGAGCGGAAAAATCATGCCTTTAACAAATGCGCCCAATCAGAGCCTTTCATTCTTAACAATGCGGTAAGGATAAAATGCGTAATCAGATCCTTAATGAAAACTATCGGGTAACTGCCCCGATATTAATCTATTATCATAAAGTCGTCTGCAGATGCGAGTGATAAAGATTACTCGTATAAGGGAGGGTCAGACGTGCCCAAGCCATCACCACGTTTCAGTTAAATAGACTCTTCTTGATTAGGAGCATTGGAGAGCTGCTAATATTGTTTTCATTATTGCTGTTTTCACTTTGAATTTTAATGTACTTAAAGCAAATTGATATGATTTTGATTTGAACCCTAATATATATAACTTATGAGCTTAAAAAGGTCTGGTTTTTTTTTTTTTTTTTTAAATTATTCGATTAAAATTAATATCAATAATTCACATTTACATATCCATTATATGTAATTATAAAACCATTTGGAACTGGAAACCGTTTCGATTTATTGAATTATTTATGGCAAATTGACAACAATATGCACACCATCAATAAATAATTGACAATAATGAAATATTCACTTTCCTATGTGAATGTACATTCACATATTATTATGATCTTTTCTATTGGAGACGTTCGGGACAGAGTTGAAAATACCATGAATTTTCAGAATATCATTATAAATTAAATTTGATTAGCACAGATGAGCTGACGAGCACAGACATCCACCTTACAGACTTTCGATGTTCCATTGAATTTGATTTAAAATTATTATGTGCGTATTTCCAGTCATCTGTCTGAGCTAGTCTATGTTGTGTGACTAAGTTGCCAAGTAAGCGTCTGAGCCACTAGATGGTAAGCATTTGATGTAGCCTATGAGCGCATGGAACACAAATCTGTATAGGTGTTACTCACGTTTTCTGAACTATAATATACCAAATATTGGTTCTTAAATTTACTACTTTCCCCAGTAATTACTTCAGTTACAGTCTTACTTTCCCCAGTAATTTCACTAGCTACAGTGTCTTTCAAACCGAACCACAGTGTACTGCTTTACAGTAAAATGACTGACACTGCAGTGGTACCACTTGCAATAAAAATCTTACCACCCGTATCTTAACAATAGACTATGACTTACTTGACTTAATGTCCTATGTCCCCTAGATGGGGCAGAGGGCGTCCACAGTAGTCCTCCATCACGAACGGTTTTGAGCTTCACGCTTTATTTCAGGCTATGTCATCCCGATGCTTGTCATTTCCGCCAATACCGAACGACGCCAGGTTTGCCGAGGACGACCACGCTTTCTTTTACCTTGAGGATTCCAATCCATTGCTTGCTTGGGTATGTGATTGGAATCTCGGCGAAGTGTGTGGCCAATCCATTTCCATTTGCGCCGCTTGATCTGTTGCTCGATCTTGGTCTCATGGCATTTTTCTAACAGATCTTCGTTAAATATGATCTCGGGCCAGTGTATTCCGAGTATACGACGAAGACAGCGGTTGACGAAGACTTGGATTTGGCGTGAGATGTCTTTTGTGTGACGTTTCGCAGCCATATAACAACACGGATTTCACATTTGAACCGAAGATTTTTAGTTTAACTCTTCTGGTGAGTTTCCGTGATTTCCATATAGGTCCCAACTGTGCGAAGGTTGCTCGGGCTTTGGCAATCCGCGAAGTGATGTCCTCTTCTGTTCCTCCAGATTCTGACAATAGACTATAAATAATAATTATTATAATTATGTATAGATCCCAACGGAAAATATATTTTTTTGTATTAAAACAATCCTATATATTAATCTATATAATAAAATATATTTTGTTTTAATACAAAACAACACATTCGGCATACCTATAGGTAGGTTGCGCGATTGTTTATCAAAAAACGATGTACAGGATATATCCACTTGAAATATGGAATTGAATAGCTTTTAGACAGTTGTATGTCATAACAACTACATAAAGCGTAAATACAGTCATCATTATTGAGAATTGAAAATTGAAAAGCTTCAAATAATTCATACACACCTGATTGCATCTCAAATCTTAACACAAAATTCGTGAGACTTTGGAGTTCATTGTCATCATTCAGATTTTATTCACCTCGAACGAGCTCCTAACAAGTATAATTCACAATATACTTTTTTATGTTACATTGTTAGTGCTTCAAAAGTTGAGAGGTATAAAATACTGGTATGAGGTTTTGACTTGTGATAATTTAACCTCTTCAACTTTTTTCTTATATTACCATTTTTTGTTGACATGTTTTTGCTAAGAACTTCAAAGTTGAAGAGCCTTGTTGTTTTCGTTATGAATGGGATTTTTTTGAGACGATTTTCCTCTGATCGGCCGTGTGAGTTTTTAACGAGGTTATATTCACTAAGCCGACAGAGGCCAAAGGCCCCGGTTAAAAACAATGGTGCCACGTCTGATAGTCAGAATAGTGCCATAGCAACCCATGTAACACATCCTTTCGGGACATCTGTGCCACCCGTCGTGCCAGTGGTTAGCCGTTGTCGGTGCATGCTCATCTCTAAAGCCGCCAACATTTCATCACCCCATTAATACAGCCTTGACTTGACTTGACCGGAAAAGTATTAAACTTTCACACTAACAATATAGCATACCTACTTCCTCCCCCTTTATTGCCATTCCCTATCCTATCTTATAGCCTATATCCTTTTTAACGTCGGCAGTAGAGCCATGCTCCTCTCAGCACAAATGGGCCGGCTCGACCAGGGAAGTACTACCCTCTCACATAAAATCGGCGTAAAGTAACAGTATCAGTAGGTTTTTCCCTTCTCATTCATACCCTTCTGATCTTTGAGTGGGCAACGCGCATGTGATACTTCAAGTATCGCAAGCGTTCATAGGTGGCGGTGACCTACCATCGGGCGGACCGTATGCTTTTTTGCTAAACGACATGAAATCAAAAAGAAAATCCTCTCATCTCCTAGTTATCGACAACATACTGAAACTCTACCTGGTGAATGGGAATGTTACTTTGCACATAAATTCCTGTAACTGCTTTCCAACAGGTAAGCCGTATACTTCTTGACAACAAGATATAAAAAATATCTGTACACAAATAAATAAATTGCTTTGTTTTGTAACCTTACATTGACATTACGCCTCATTAACAAATCTATTTGTTTTTTATGAACCAATATATTATTAACAAATTGAACAACTTAAACTATTAGAAATCTCTGTCAAAGTGCCATTTAGAAACTTCTTACTATAGAAATGGCCACATTATTCTCTTTTAACATATTTTTCTCGTTTTTCTTATTTTTGTAACAAATATGATTCAGAGTTATAAACAGTCTGCTATTTCGTGTAAATAATACGACAATAAAGCCTGTGATGTCGTGAACTTTCTTAAGCTGACCAGAATCCGGAAATGGACGGGACACTGGCTGACAGCTTCCGGAGGGACAAAGCAAACGTAGGCAAAAACAATCCGATTGACCCCAAGGAAATTGAATAACGTAAATCATCTTAATACACACATTACGTTAGTCTTTTAATTCATTAATATATAAAGCTAACTGGGACAATAAATTTTTTTTAGATTATTTTACAAAAAAATATATCACAATCATTTAGCAAATTTCTAATATCTTAAGTCATGACAAATTATTAAAATACCTAATTTCTTATCTGAATGAAATGAAAAAGATTTTCATTTTAATTAATAATTTAATTTTCTAAACGATGGGATTGAATAAAGCCTTAGATCTGAACGAATAATGGTAGCAATACATCTCCGCTACAACTTAATACAGTGGCGGATCAAAGGACCCACATACGGAAACGCTGCGAGCTTAGAATAAACCAATTATGAGTGAAATATTAGGGATCAGTCAGCCGGGGACGGTCTTTGATGATGGCTAACTTATGGCGGGTCCAGTCAATCGACAAAATGATTTTGATGCATCCATGTCTAGCCAGTTTATACTTACTTATTAAATTGTTTAAAATAAATAAAATAAAATAAAAATCATTTATTTCAAGTAACAGTGACTCATTTGGTATTTACTGTACAAATAAGGTATAAATTAAAATTAACAATTTAGAATATTAAAAATTTTAAATAAAATAAATAATTTTAGTGATTAATATAAATTGGAACAATATAAATTGGAAAATTACATAATATGAATTTGAAATAAAATAAAATTACAATTGCTTTAAAATACATAAAATAAATAAATAAATAAATATTTAAGCTGTAGGAGACTTTCATATCTTGGTGACAAGATTAGAGAAGCCATCACTGGTACAATACAGATACATATGTAATATTAAGTCTGGTACGGTATAATTATGATTTAATTCTTCTATAAATAATTCGCATAGATAAATCAGTTTTCAATTATTTTGAAATTATATTCATACAAAAGTATATAATAAGGTTCCGGTTGTAATTTTATATAATTCTGTAAATTTTAAAGGCGTCGGGATGTGACGACCCCATCGCCCGCTGTTGGGATAACCTCTGTCACAACAGAGATTATTCCACCAGTGCAATCAGTCACACTGGTGGTAGGTCTTTTGTTGCAAGAGGCCGGCTAGGTAGGTACCACCGCAGTGTCCAATATTCTGCCGCCAAATAGTAGTGCTTAGGCACTACTGTGTTCCGGTTTGAAGGGCATTGTACGCTAGTGAAATTACTGGGCGAACGAGATTTAAGAACTAATATCTCGAGGTTGGCAACGCGTGAGTGGCACCTACTAATGGTGCTGCAAGCGCTCATAGGCTGCGGCAGCCACTTACCATCAGGTGGGCCATATGCTTGTTTGCCAACTTCTAACATAAAAAAATTAAAAAAAAAAATTATTCGTCTTGTCTCAAGTCTGCTGTGATCTTGTAATATTTCCTTGCGGTGCCTCCGAGCGAGAAAAAGAAGCCACCAAAGAGCGGTCAACGTAAGCAAGGCTCTTAATAAATTACAGAAATTGGTGGCTGCGAGACTAATACCCTTGGAATGGTTATAAGCCGGCCATAACGCCGGTTAACTGTACGTTCTGTAATCATTTTCCGACAGGATATTTACTTCCATCTGTTTTCTACGATCTCATATTAAATGGACTTGAGGTAAATAATTCCTGCTAATATACTTTTACGTAAATGTTATTATGGAAAATTGGATTTTATGTTTCGTATTAATAAATCTTAATTTACATTCATTTTCTGTACGAATTTCGTCGTGAGTTATTTATTACAGACTGAAATTGCTTTCATATCTAACAATGTTTTGATACGAAACGTAATTAAGCTATGGGTTTCATTACTTATAAAAGGTAAATAGGATGTTGATATAAATATATTAAGAGTGATCATTGTGACGTCCAAAAACGGTGCTCCATTTTCAATTACATTGAAAGCCGGGGACGATATGGATATTTTGTGAAATGGGAAAATAATCGAATTTCGACTGAATAATGAGAGGACCCTTCGATGAATGGTAACAGGAGAGCATGACAACACAAAGGGTATTTAACTCGCACTTAGTACTTTTTGTCCCACACACCCCGCTGTGCTGGACACCCCGGCTCGCCTCTCGCGATTATTTCATCGTTATCGCCCTATAACGTATGCAGGATAAGCGACTGAGCGAACGGGCTTCACTCGACATACCTATACGTCTATTTCATTATAAGCCTTATATAAAGCACTATAGAAACCATAATCTGATATCTATATTTGCAGCTACATTGCCATTATCCATTTAACCGTTTTCTAATCCTTTGATTTATAATATCCCACTGAAATATTGCTTGCGGATGCAATATATTTAAATTATTCAAACGGTCAATTAACGGGATAGCTTTTACGATATACGAATAAGGAGCGATAAATCGCTGTAAACGAATGGGCGGTTCTTGAAATTTTCGTAATTAAACTATAATTTTCCTTTTTGCTAATATTTTTAAAAGGTAAAAGGAAGTAAGTTTTTTGTGAGCTATAGCTTATGTAGAATTTGAGACATACTATTCTTAGAATAAATGGGCTATTCAGAATATTGACGTAAAGTAACAGCATTAGTACTGTTTGAATCGTTTCGTATGATCACCAAAGACCCAAACCTAAAACTTTATAAAAACTGAAGGTTTTTTTAGTTAGAAGCTTCGAGTTTTATCACCGGGGTGAAAACCCTCAATTAGTGTTTAATTTTGTTTAGTGATTTTTGATGTATGAAATATCACATGAAGTATCTTATATTGTATAGTGGGTAATTTAGTAAGTATGCGTGATCTTATGCTATAAGTACGATGTATATTCTTGACTTATTATTTAATATAACTGAGATAGGATAAGTGAGTCGTACCGGCTTGTCACCGTGACGTAATATTTTGAGCTGCCATAAAAAATAAAGACATGCAAATAAATAAAATGATGATGAATAATGATATGAATAAAAACACAACAGTACGAATGCTGTTATTATATTTCGAATAGCACTTCCCAGTCGAACCAGCTCCTTCATATCGTAAAGTACAAGAATAAGATATTTTCAATCATCTGTAAGCAACACCAAGGTATTCAAATCCACATTTATCTCCTCAACAGGTGCAAAAACCTTCGCTAAGCAGTGGGGTATTAAGAGATACAGTATAGTTTATTAGCAAAGGTACCGCTTCTATCAAAATTCTATTGATGTAGCGATTCACTTTTCATTTTACACGTAAAAGTTTATCCTCAGTTAGTTACCCAGCCCGCATACTTATTAGTTAAGTCAAACACACCTTTTTAAACTCTGTCTCGAATATACCAACGAAACTTGCCTTTATTTGAACAGGCAAATTTTAGCCAAACATTCTATTGATACAAATAATTTTGCAAGCGGGGAAAAACGATATTTCACCCAGGGTTTTACAGTCAAGGCGGGTCTAAGGGAAAGTTAGTTGACTAACTTTTTCGCATTTCGTTAAAAAGCGGCGTGGATTAATTTGGGTGTCGGGCGTAATACTTATTTACAATAATCCGACTTGTGGGAGAGCGCATGAATTTTTCGAATAAATTTCGTTTTCAGACAAAATAGAGATTCCTTTTGAAGCCACTGCTTTTTCGATAAAAAGGTTTTTATTCGTAGAGTATACGCATGCGATACCTCTGGGATTGCAGGCGTTCATAAGCTACGGTGACCTCTTATCATTAGGCGAGCCGTACGCTTGTTTGCCACCATCGTAATGTTAAAAAAAAGTATTTAGTTATATTATAGTACGTTTATATTAATTTGTGTAAAACTGTATTTATATACCTACTTGTCTTTATTTACAATTTCGAAAAAATAATAATACAAGTTGTAAGTTAATAGTAATTTTTTTTTACTAAAATATCCAACTATTGATAATTTTAATATGATCTATCAAGCAAACCAAAAAATGTAAGCAAAACTATAACAAAAAAGTATATTTAAAGTATTGTTTTCAGGATAAAATTTTCCATTACAATAGCATGTAGCTTAGTATATTTTCTAAACAAAATCCCCTGTAAATTATAAAGCGATAACTTTATTAAGCGCTTCGTTTACAGCTTTATCGATATAATTTAACGGCTCATTGGACATCACTACGTACCATACAGATCGTTAACCACGTTTTTAAAATTACGTGTTCGCTCAGACCGAACGGCCCTTTTTGTAATCCCTAAGAATTTTCACCTTAATGATACGTCCATTTACATTAAGAATATTTGCGTTCCTTTTTCGAAAGGGTATCCATATAAATAGTTTAGTAACTAATACTAAAGAATTTGCAAGTGAGTTTGTTTGTGACACTTTCAAGCGTAAACGGATGAACCGCTTATGATGAATTTTGGTATAGCTAAAGATGGCTTATTTTTTCATAAAAAAAAAGAAAATAACCGTCTTCGTCGACGTTTGTACGAATTGTTTTTCGCGCGACAAAGCCGTGTTTTAAAGCTAGTATCATATAAAATTCATTAAATTTCTAACCATATTTTACACTAGCTTTTGCAAGCGGCTTCGCCTTTGTGAATAACGTTTTTAATACAAACTCCGAACCCCAATTTTAACCCTTAAGGGTGGAATTTTAGAAAATGTTAAAATACGTGTTTTTTGCTTCTTGTTTGACTAGAAACATACAAAATTGACTGACCTCCCATAAAAAGTTGCAGCCCTTTTTTCAACTATTCAGGGATGGAATTTTATAAAACAGTAAAATATGTGTTTATTCATCTATAATTTTTAACCTAAAACAAAGTTTCATTAATACAAATTTTCAATCTTTTTTCACCCACTTAAGGGTTGAATTTCGGAAAACTCGAAAAAGTCCACGTTTACGTTTTAAAAACAACACCAGAGCAAAAAAATCAGCTTCCTAAGCCTAAGAGCTTGGGCTGGGCGTTTATAAGTCAGTCAGGTCTTCTCCTTTTATATATACAGATAAAGTCTTTGTATGTATAATTAGATATCTTGCTGTGAAGCGCACGTTAGTGACGTACATAAGCCGTCGTCGATCGCAAACCGTGCAATAACATTTGCATATTGCGACGGGAAGTATCACAATTAACATTTTTATTAAACAAGGATTACACTTAATCCTTTTTTATTCGACAATTAGAAACGTTATCGCGGCCAAAGCGCTCGTAAAGAGTTGAAATAGCTATCGAGTTAGTAATTAACAAAATCGCCCCTATATCTCAGATACCAACTTAAATTAAACTTGTAATATTTTTTTCTATATATAAAAGGGTGCTTTTTATAATGATTAAAAAATTATGTTTTTGGGTATCTTTATTCAACTTTTTTTAATCTTCAAATTTATATTTATAAGGAAAATTATAACAACTTATGTTACTTAACACCCCGCTCACACACACACACTCACACATCAACAATAAATGCTTAGTCATACACATTGTGACACACATAAACAATATTCTTATTGTCATCATTTCTATGATAAATCTCAAGATATAAGAAGCTAGTTACTATGTACCAATCTGTACGATACTCTATTAATTAATTACTTTCAAAAATAGTTTTTGAAAATTCAAACGATACCTCCCGAATCCTAAGTCGTTTATTGACGTTATTAAAAAAATTAAAAGCAAAAACAAAAGAAATGAGCAACTTTTTATAGCTTTTTTCACGAAACGATCTGCCGTCACCTTAAGTAAAATTATCACATCAAAATTATTTCACTAGAAATGTTAAAACGCACTCACGTAAATCGTAAAAAAGTTCTCTAGATTTGATCCCTCAATTCTAAGAAATTACCTATAAAATATGAGTGTCTTGGAGTGAGGTCGTAAAGCATTCGGCTTTTACAAATAAAATATTACCGATAGGTGTGATTCTTAAATGTCACTCACGCGACGTGACCAAGTCGTTATGTCGATGGATTTATTAAAACTTAAATTGTGAAAAACATTTTTATTTCTTATATTCATACATACATCATTTTTACAGCGTTATTAAATTATATTTTCATAGCTGTTTCTATTTTTAAAAAAAGTGCGTGTCGGACTCTCAGATACTTTAATGTTCCATACCATTTTAGAATAAAAATATCAAGGTTCTTATATGGAGAGCCTCTTTATTTTTAGAATGTTTATTTGTAGCGGTAACAGAAATAAACATTGTGTGAAAATTGCAACTCCACCCGCTGACGGACAGAGGGATTGATTGAAGGAAAATAAATGGAAAACATAAGTAGGCTTGGCGCTCAACAAATTTTATATAACTGACATTATAAAGCATACAGCATAATTACTTTTTATATACGCTACACACTAAATAGTCCTATTAGGATAGTTATATTCTGTGTCAGGGGTCCGGAAACATACACAATGACAAGGACAAACACACCCAGACCGGAAAACATGTATGGTCAATACAAGCGTCTGCTCCGAGCGGGAATCGGTTCAGTACCGCTGCGCAACAATGTCGTAAAAATTAAAATGTCAATAAAAAATTACAAAATTTAAAAACCCTGAAATGTATTTCTCATCATCAAGTCTCCCGAAAAATACTACGTTATAAATCGAAAAACGCTTTCGAAAAAAGTAATAATACAAGTAAAATACGAAGAATTTGCTCTACGTTTGTCTCAGGTGCTTAAAAGAAAGGTCTTAGACGCAAGCCCGTGCCCATGTTTGCGAGTCGATAACCTGATCGAGTCTGATTTATTAGATTTCACCTGAATTTCCATTCAACAGCGTCTAGCTACGTGCTTCTTCTATCAAAAGTTATACGATCCCCAATTTACTCAGACAACGTTGTCTGAGTTAACATGATCTAAGGTATAAAGTTAGATATGTGATTTATTATTTGAGTTTTCAGGTAGCAAAATGTTGATTGAACTATTTAAAAAACCAGCCAAACTCGTTTCAGACTCGTACAGAGGGTTGCGTATCACTGTAAAATAAACTAAAAATATCAGTCAAGTGCGTTGTGGACCACGCACAGTTGAAACTAAAAGGTTCCGCACTAGATGGTTTTCATCATCTTTCATAATTTTCATTCTTAAGGACCTACTAAATTGAAAAAACTGAGTTATATATGCAGAAGTGTTGGTAAATGACTGAAGAACATTTTTCTTTAATATTTGTAGGGTTTTAAGCTTTAAAACTTCTAAAAGCCATTTTTTAATCATGCAATTTATGTATTATGTTAAACTTCTTCATCCTAGCATTATTCCCGGTATTTTTATGTACCCAGGGTCTGCTTATTACTCTTATCCAGATTTGACAGGTTACTAGTTTTTACACGGAGCGATTGCCATCTGACCTCCGCAACCCTAAGGGCGAACCAGTAACTCATTGGATAAGAGCAATTTACTTATTAAGAGTTAACGATTATTATCAGATGTTATTGATAATAACCGGGACCGACAGCTTAACGTGCTCTCCGAGGCACGGTGGGGAAACCCACACGGACAGACGCCCAGACCGAGACAGAAATTTTAACAAACATCTGCCCGAGCGGGAATCGAACCCGCAACCGTCGAGACTAAAGGCAGACTCGCTACCCACAACGCCACAACGGTGTCATGGTATGTATTATGTTAAACGTTTTGGTTTATATTATATACAAAATATGCAGTTTGTATACTTATTCTTTTGTGAAAATAAGTAAAATAACTTATATAAATCTGAAATTGCCAAAAACTTGACCAATACATAAAAAAAATCATATAAAGCAAGCTGTTCAAAATTTTCAAACGCGTTTTTCTCGAAATGACATTCGTGTGGGTTGACATGGTATTGCTTATTTGCGTCCATTAATAACTATAATACATATATTATTATGTCCTTATGCACGCAGTCGCGGGAAGAAGCTAGTACTCGTAAGTTCCTAAATTCATAATATTATTACAGCGAACTTAATTTCGGATCTCTCTAGAGAAACTATCGAACTTATTCAAACTACTATCGACAAAAGGCAGGGAAATAAATTATGTTTAATGACTTACTCAGCAGGTGCCCGTCTAAGTTATTGCAGTGCACCTTATATTATTACATTAAATTACAGTCTTACATAGCTAAATATTTGTATCGTGTCTAACTAAAGCATTCTTTATTGTTTTCGCTGATAAATGCATTTAAGGACGCCATTGCACGTAGTGTACTCATCACGTACACTAGCATTGGTAGTATGGGACTCGGCGGCTTGTCAAGCGGCAATACCCAATAAAACTCAGCGGAACCCCATAGACAGCCTGAAGGATGTCATGGGGTCACTTGCGTAAGGAAATGACGCCCTGATAGAAAGGCAGAGTTTCTTGTCGGTTCTTCTCGATAGAATCAACCTTCCGAACCGTCGGTAGCGTTTGACTATTCAAAAGTACTTTTAAAAGTCTACTTGAATAAAAATAATTTTGATTTTGATTTTGGCACTCCTATGCGGGCTATCGTCGCAGAAAGGTTGCCCCAGGTATCGCAGAGCACCCTTTCTTCCAAGAGTCTAAATACACGCTATTTAGTTCCTCCACACTAGCTGCCATAGCTCCTCTAGGGTGGAAAAAGCAGGCGCGCAAAGCGACGCCTTCTTCCTCAAGGTCTCCGTCTTCGGATCGGATCCGCGTGAGGATCGCCCTAACGAACCCTCTCCGCGGCCTCCTTCGGCGAGATCTGTATAAATAAACCAATTTTAATCCTCACTAAGCACCTGAAAAATAAATATAGATAATCTTTAAATATATCTTCCATTATTATCAACCATTAACGTCGTACTTAAGACAATTAATTATTATAATACTGCAATTTGAAACACAAATCTCCTTAACTTAAATGAGTAATGTTTGTTCTTAAAGAGTTACCGTCTTATTAACACGACGATAAAATTAAGAAAGCTTCGCTTCGTGACGCTGTCTTGAGCAGTACTTAAGAATTACTAAGTTGTGTGAACACTTTCGAAGTACCCTTAAGCATTTTTAACTTAGCGTATGTCTTTAATTTAGAGTCGTTAGTACTAAACTTTTGTAGAAGTTTAAACTTGTACTCATACTTATGCTGTTTTAAATAATAAAGTGGGCATAATACATGATATTAGATCACTTAAATGGCAAGCATCCTCTTGCTCTGCCACCTTCAAAGAGGAAGAAAATCGAATATAGCAAAGCGTGTGAAAACAAAGTACAAGAAAAGAACCAGGTGTAACGATTTATGCGTCTGGCGTACAAAGCAACAGTACAAGGCTCTGCTAGCCTTCAAATTTCATCGTAACACCGATCTAAATAAGCTTAAAGAGTACATATAGTTCGTCTGTTTTTTTCTAATTTAATAACCATTTTAAACCCAATTTTTATATGTTTAAAAATAACTAACATTCTTTTTTGATGTTAGAGGACGCAAACGGGCAGGAGGGACCTTAAAGGAGAGAACCTTAAAGGATTACAGCTGCCCATAAACATCTGCAACACTAGAGGGCATGCAAGTGCGCTGCCGATCTTTGTATAAGCTGACTGACCACGAACAGCAGCCGAGGAGTGCTTACTTGAGTTTCACCAATGCGCGGTGGTAGCTAACCAGCGGGCATTTAAGCCCATTTAATGGATCACCTCTGGGATTGGTGGATATACATGTCTTAGAATTTGTTCTATGACATGGTGGTTTCCTCCCGATACTCCTTAACAATTAAGTACGAGATAAGTTTAAAACACACAATTTAAAACATAAAAATTACAATAAAAAAATATACAATACTTTTTTATCTACGCTTGTACTGTTGTGATGGAAGTTGATATACAAGATTTTTACTTTGATTTATTCCAGATTAGAAATAAACGTAGGAAATTACGAAGCGCAATCAGTATCTAATATATTGACAATATTCAGAATAATTTCAGTACTGCTTGGAAGTAGATATAAAGCAATTCACATATTTGACGACGATGTGGCGCAGCGGTAGCGAACCTGCCTTAAACGCCACAGGTCCCGGGTTCGATTCCCGCTCGGGGCATGATATGTTTGTATTGACCATGCAAGCATATTTTCCGGTCTGGGTGTATTTGTCCTTGTCATTGTGATTGTTTCCGGACCCCGACACAGGATATTACTATCCTAATGGGGGCCGTTGAGTGTGCAACGTTTATTATTATTATTATTATATACGCTAATCATAACAAATAAGAAACCGAAATAACACTCTCCGTATTTATTCATAAAAGAAAAACACACTTTAATAGCACATATGAATTAAAACTGTTTGTATATTATAAATCAATAATTAAATTGAATGAAATCTTATTTAAAATTCCAAATGTTTTTCACAAAGCATTTGAACCTTTAACCTCGAGTAATTAGCTATGTATATTATAGAGAGAAATGTTAAAAGACCACGCCCTCATTGCGGGCGAGACATCAAGTTGTACAGCCTGAATAGAGGCGAAGATTGGAAAAAATTCAAAGCACTTTTTGTCGAAATTCGTAAAAAAATGTTTTGTATTGTGAGTAGCATACAATGGTGGGTGAAGGAAATGAGAGTCTGAGTCTGGGCGGTGCTTAATTTAACCCGCACGCGCCCTTCTCCAAATAGGATATATACAAATGTGACTAATTATCTCTTCTCTTCTCTTCTCTTCTTCTTCCTCTCATTATTCCCGGTGTTATATTTACCTAGGGTCTGCTTATTACTCTTATCCGGATTTGACAGGTTACTAGTTTTTACAGAGAACGATTGCCATCTGACCTCCGCAACCCTAAAAGCAAACCAGTAACTCATTGCATAATAGCAAATTTCCTATCAAGAGCTAATCATTATTATCTGATATTGTGATAACAACAGGGATAACAGCTTAAAGTGCTCTCCGAAGTACGGTGGGGAGGCCCACAAGACAAATGCACTGACCGAAATAGACATTTGTAAATTCAATACAAACATCTGCTCCAAGCGGTAATCGAATCCACAACCGTCGTGGCTAAGGGCAGACTGGCTACCAACACGCCACCATGGTGTCATCTCTTCTCTTCAGTTAATAATTTTTCATGAAAGGTTTATATACGTATATAAAAACTATATAACACCAACGAACACACACTACGTAACATACACTTTAGTTTTTATAAAGAGAGTAATATTTATAATAGCACCCTTACAATTTCTGTATTATGCTTCAGTATTTCTTACCGATTTTTTTTACGTTGCTTAACGTACCGATTTTTATTGTGTCTCAGTTCGCGCACGTGGCTAAAATTTATAATTCAACACACAAAATAAGAAAATAAAACCATTCATCACACATTTATATCATTTATGAAAATAAAAATTATGATGAAAATTTCGTTTATACATCGGCCGACCGGCCAGTAATTAATTAAAAGCTTAGGATGTACCATTATGGGTTTTATGCTAATAGGTAGGTAATATGGAAGCCTTCAAAGGGTTGTGGGGATAGCATTAAATTTCATCAGAGCATATGCTACAAAGCAACGTGGGGTAGTGCATGTGTTCCTAGATTGGTTAAGTTAGCTTGTTTTGTTTTAACATTTGAATTTGGTGAACTAATGTAGTGAAACTTTAAACAATTTTTTTTTCATAATAATGGAACTTGTGACTGTCTAATAAATGTAGCAAATCGTTATAAAAATGTTAAAATATATTCGCTAAAAATAAATGAAATTTTTCATATCGTCGTCACTGTACATTGTACAACCTTGTTGAATAACCAAACAAACGATTCCACTACCAACAGAGACCGTACGTCGAAAAACTCATAAATGTTAACGTAATATAAATAAAAAGGCATCCACTAGACAAACAATCCCCGGAAAAACTAATTTATGCGGCGCATTCACCGAGCGAGAACGTAAGACGCGCTCGGAAATCTTTCTTTTATGTTTTGGCAAAGATTTAATATAAAAAAATTACTTTTCGCATTATCATGTGATCCTGGTGGGCGGTGCCGAGGGATTGGTTCGAAGTCACAAGTCGCTGAGGGCGCGCTTTCCGCTTTGGCAGATTATCTCATGCGTGACAGTTGCTCTGAGCGTTGTCGGGTGGTACTCAATTGGGGTTATATCATATTTTATTACAAACATTTATATTTAATCTAAAGTAACCGATTAAGTAAGGAGTAAAAATATGATATATTTTGAGTTTTTTTTTAATACAGTCTGGAGGGTTTTGTTTTTTTTTATTGCTATAAACAGTGCGAGAAATAGGAATATTGGGATTTAATTTTTTATGTTATGTGAACATACTTGAAAATCTTTATTGTATACAAAATTGAAAACTATTTATATTAACTAAAAGAAGTCCTATATTTTATTTAGTATTGATTTGAGAAGCATAAGTACAACACTAAATAAATACAATTCATTTCTACGTCCGTAATATCTTTATAATTACTTGTACCTTTGTGTAACACCCTTAATATGACCCCGATTTCTCGAGAGCTTGCTTTCTTTTATCCATCTTTTATCGCTACGCATATGTGTGATTCGAAGCCCCTCATATTCCTTTGATTATTGTATTAGGAAACGAGGGCAGGATAAAATGCGTACTGTGCACTTTTTGTAACATGACGAATAATCTATATACTCCAGGTTGTAGACACTCGACAGTTTTATTTATATTTATTTATTCAAATTCAATTACTAATTTCTCAGTGACTGTGGTTTCTTAGCTTTAATCATTTTAATCCGTTTGGAAATCTTCGATTTTTTTCCCCTGGAGATCTTTTAATTAAAATTTAATTCTTTAGGCTAACAATCTATGAATATCTCTTAATACGACCCCAAAACTTCTTCTCACTCTCTTCATGAAAAGAAAAATCAGAAATTACAGAAACATAAGTTATAAATGCCTACATCATAAATGTAAAAGCAACTAACTTATCTTGCGCTTCAGAAACAATATAAATTAAATGTCTATCTGCATTTTATCTATTTCTGTCTTGTCTGATGTCTGCGCTATTCATTTCATGACGTTTAATCTATTTATTGTCAGCGGGCGCATAATGAATGCTACGTTGTTGACGAAACGAGTGTTTTTGCTTGTTAAAAAGCCATTCCGGATATGAAAAATAAACGAAATATGAATCGAACAAAATATTTTAAATGGCTTTTTTATTTACGTCGATTTCAAATATACAGATCATGTTTTAAACACTGATTATAATGCTTTGGGCCTGATAAAGTACTGTTTCTTAAAACTAAAACGTACTGGTCAATTTAAAAACCTTTTTCAAAGAGCACGTAAGATGCCCTTAGTTAGGCGATAAAGAAATTGAATCTGTTTTATTCTAACTTAAAGATTTTGTTATTCTAACTGAATAATATATATTAACATAACTTAATCTTATTACTAAATTTCATGTGAATTAGGACAATGGTTTAGCAGTTTTCTTTAAAAAAGCAGAATAAGTAGCACACAAACATTATACAAAAGCTCATTCAACAGTAACTTTAAACTAAAAAAAAAACATAAACATATATTCTTATATACATAGAACATTATTATTACAATACATTGTCGTCAAAAAATCCCCGTAGGATAAGACAGGAATATAATCAAGATAAGATACTCTTAGTACATGAGGAGAGACAAGCAATTTCGCCTTGAGCTAAGAACAAATAAATGTCGAATGCTTAAAAACAAATCAGTGTTCAAAACCGGAGCACGCATGTTTTTATGAAGGGGATAACGCTACAAAGGAAAGCAATTTAACAAAATAAAAAAAATCTATATTGGAATCGGGAGGAAGAAACAAATGATACGGGAAATACTTAAATCACGGCTATTGATGCGAAATTGAAAATTACAGTTGGGGAAGGCGGGCTGGAATTATTTGTACCGAAAATTGATTCATATTCTAAAATTATGCCTTGAGTGCTTATAGCGATTTCATTTCACAGGCTGCTTTACATATTAATAGGATACATAGAATTTAAAAAAAATGGTGGTATAGTGACAGGTGCGTTCTAATTGAACGCAGTACTGTTTTTCAAAGAGTGTGAACTTTGAGCATTTTGAATGCTAACACCACTTTCATTTTAATCCTCCTCCTTCTACACCTCATATAAGATGCCAGCACACGGTAATGCTGTTGGTGCTACTATAATAAAGATTACGAATAAATCAGGCGATCATAACTATGCTTGCATATCTTTAAATATAATAGTACAGCTAGACTTACTATGTACCGTCGACCGGCCTTTTTCTTTTTTTGTTTTGTTTTTTTTTTTTAAACGCTGCACACTGAACGGCTCCCATTAGAATAGTGATATCCTGTGTCGGGGGTCCGGAAACACATTCAAAGACAATGACAAATACACCCAGACCGGAAAATATGCTTGCATAGTCAATACAAACATATGCTCCGAGCGGGAATCGAACCCGCGGCGTTTAAGGCAGGTTCGCTACCGCTACGCCACATCCGTCATCCGTCACAAAATGGCGCAGTCTCATTGCTTTGACCCCTTCGTAAATTCAACGAAGTTAGTCACAGGTCACACGCTAACTTCATTCAATAAACCGTTATGATTGCACAACATAACCTAATGAAGTTCTTTGTCATTATGATGTCTGTATGAAAGGGACGATCTATTCACATAGTAAGTCTATGACTATAGTAATATTTTAAAGCTTCTTTTGCAATGCTTTGTTATCAACATGAAGTAATAATTAAATTCAATTCTAAAACAAAGAAATCAAAAAAGTGAAAAATATATCACTTAAATATAGCAAATTATATCTTACTACCGACATTTGTTTTACTCTTATCGAAATCACAAAAATCAATTCGTTTTATATATTGATAAACGACAAAGCAAACACAATTCGAATTATGGAAATCCGATTCATGAATCGAAAAATTACAACCCCTAGTTGGTATTTTATCTCGCTCAAGACATTATAGAGCACTATCGAAATTGGCATCAATAAAATTTGCGTAACGTCAAACAATTGGAAATAAATTCACATAATTGCTAATTTAATGTGACAGCCACATAAATATATTTATATTTAAGTCTTTTACATCAAGCTAATACCGTTTTATATTCTAAAGGAGTAGTATTTATTATTTTTTTATGATACTGCCACAGGCGTATGATAATGAGGTGCTCAAACGGCTTCATCATGTTCAGCGAACTTCTCACATTTCTAGACAGCGAACGAAACTAAAGTCATAAAGTTTATGCAGTGACAACATATTTCACGAACGCCGGGCCTTTTATTAAACACAGTGAGATGATCATTCCCCCTATCCTCGGGAATTTAAACTTGAGCCGGGAGCTGGTATTGCAAAAGTTTTCAGCTCAACGAAAATACACAGGAACCCTTTCAAAAGAGTAATAGTACTAGGAGTATTTTTTGTCCGATTCACTCGCGAGCGGATTAAGTTCACATGCGAGGCATTTGCCAATCAGAAGCCTTTCAGCAACTTTAAAGGATATGAAAGGTCCATTCTTTGCACCGTGTAAGATTAGACGAAATAGGATGCGTACCTTGCCGTCTGTAGTTCACAAATCCGTTTCAACAATCCTTATGTCTTTTTATAAAAGTTTTATATTGAACCAGATTTCATATACGTGTATGTAATTTGTCCCGATAATGTATCCTTGATCTTTCTCTAGCTATCGCTACATTATTTTTTTATAGTTCATCAATTCAGCGGCATAGTTGCTGCATTACTATTTCCGAATACATAACATTGATTATTTAATTAGTTCTTGTGATAAATATAATAAATATATTAAAAGTCATTCGTAGCAAATACTGTCCGAACAATTTCAGCTATTTAGATATAAAGTTGACAAGTTATGTTGTATTTACGGCTTCAGAATGTATGTGTACATGTTTGGATTTTACGATTTGAGTAAAACAATTTGTATTCAACTCTTGTAGTGGCTGTAAAAGTTAAGTCTTGGAGACAGACAGTCTGCATGTCCAGGTGCAATAAGAGACCAATTCTAAAAATGATTAAACTGATGGACACATGTTTTATTCAACTGTCAATGCAAATTAAAACTTATATCAATATTAAATAAAAACAGCAAACATTTTTAAACATTATCATCAACGTCCATTTACTAGCGTAGGGACGTGACAACCCGTCCGCTGTTAGGATAATATCTGTTACAGCAGAGGTGATTCCATCAATGCAATCAGTCACACTTGTGGTAGGTCTTTTCTTGTAAGAGGCCGGCTAGATAGGTACCACCCCAGGGTCAAATATTCCACCGCAAACCTTCAAAGAAAAACACAGTCACCAACAAATGGCGTTGCAAGCGCTCATAGGCTAAATAAAAAAAAACGTGGAGTGACCTTCCAGCACTTATCAAACGAAATGTGAAATTATGAACATTGTTACTTCACGTCAGTATGCTGTGTGTGTTAGACTTTTCCCAGTCCAGTCTAAGCAACAAAGCTCTACTATGGTTTGGTTTACAATATTGTATTATAGATTCAGTGACTGTAGTGGTTTGTTATTACCACAACGAGCTGTGGTTGGAAGTCCAATAAGCCACAATACCACTTTCTGATAATGGTGAATTTTTGTTAACTCAGTGAGTCGAACGGAATCGCCTTTTTAAAATCAGAAAGTTATACATTATTGGGCTACCTAATTAATGATAAGATTTATAGCAAAAGCACCATCTACTGTTGTTTCATAAAAAATATATTTTCACCACGACTCGACAAACTTTATCAAAACCAATTTATTGTTATTAAAACTATCGTAAAACATTACTAGTCGTTACCGCAAACATAACCCACACATCCTGATGTAAGACCTTCGATGGGTCCGATTCTTGTCGGTACCTAAACCGATTGAGTGTGAGTTTTGTCCGTTAAATAATATATCAATTGAGTGCATTTTAAAAATTAAAAACCAAACTACATACATATGTACAAACAAGAATAAAATATTTTTACGATATTACTATTGAAGAAACTCTTTTTATATTTAAGGAAAGAATAGCTGTCAAGATACAATACAAAGGTTTTCGAAGTGCGATGAGGTGAACGAAAATAACAACAAAAATAAAAAGCAAGACATCACGGCAAATGTACGGCGCCTTCATATTTCACGATAAAGAAACTGCCTAGCAAATTGAAACTTTCTCTACGTCTCTTGTTTTAAACTGTTCTATCTTAGGATTTATCGTCTAAGAAACGTCTTTTTTTGTCAATCTTAACTCTTGTATTGCTGTTGTTCTCAGAAAAATACATTTTTCATGACCTTTTTATTTGACACCGTTGTGGCGTTGTGGGTAGCGAGTCTGCCTTTAGTCTTGACGGTTGCGGGTTCGAATCCCGCTCGGGCAGATGTTTGTTAAAATTTCTGTCTCAGTCTGGCATTTGTCCGTGGGTCTCCCAACCGTGCCTCGGAGAGCACGTTAAGCTGTCGGTCCCGGTTGTTTTCCTACAAGATCTGATAATAATCGTTAACTCTTGATAAGCAAATTACTCTTATCAATGAGTTAGTGGTTCGCCATTAGGGTTCCGGAGGTCAGACGGCAATCGCTCTGTGTAAAAACTAGTAGCCTTGTCAAATCTGGATGAGAGTAATAAGCAAACCCTGGGCAAAATAAAATACCGGGAATAATGCTAGGACGAAGAAGACCTTTTTATTTATATCGTGGTGTCCTGTAGGCTGTTTGATCCTTGTTATAGTCACTTTTATAAATGTTGTTAAATGGGCCAAATTGACCTAGCAATTTCAAAAGCAATATTTTAATATTTAAACAAAATATTACATAGTGATGTTACTCAAAAAGGAGAAGAAAGAAAATATAATAAGAATAGGTTTAAATTAATGCTTTCTGTTTTTTTTTTCTACATAAATAAATTAAATTAATTAACAATATACGTTTTTAATATTCTTATTGACTGTCTCGAATAGTTTGAGTCTAGACTAAGCGAAGAACGTTTGCTGCCAATTGCAAAACCGAGAATCTTCCACAATTTCTTACCTATTTAAATATTTCCTTGCAATTAATTTAATTTAGTTAACAAAGAGAAGCTCTTTCGAGACCACTTAGTGAATTTTCACACTGACTGTATTTTATTAAATAAAACGTTGTTTATGAACAAACGTTCTTCACCAATAAGGTGGCAAGCATAGCACAACACCCTACCTTCTTGTATAGACGTTTGTAATCTGAGTGGGAAAGAAAAATGAGAAAGGTAGGTCATAAGAAGGCTTTGGCCATTTTCCTTATCGCCGTCCAAGCTAACCTAGATTCTTAAAAATTTAGATATCATTATAACATATTACATAGTATGTACTAAGTGTACAATTGTGTTTTAACTTTGACTCGCAGCGTCACTCATGTTAATTACAATTATATATACATACACCTTTATTACAATAGCAATGATTGGTACCCCATACAAAGATTCATCCTCTATTTTGTCCAGTTTAAGTCATGCTTTCTCGCTAAGCCTAAGTCGAACGTAAGAGTGAACGTAACGTGTGAACGTAAGAGAAACTTGTGTATTGTTGGTAGGTATTTTATTGCAAGAGGCCGGCAAGGTACCACAGCATTATCAGATATTCCACCGTAAAACAGTATTACTGTCTTTCAGTTTGAATGACACTGTAGCTAGTGAAATTACTGGGCAAAGGAAATTTAAGAACCAATATCTCGAGATTGAAAACGCTTGAGTGACACCTACAAATGAATGGTGTTGCAAGCGTTTATAGGCGACAACCGCTTTCCATCAGGTATTTCGTATTTTTGCTCGCCAACTTAGTAAAATTAAAAAAAGGAAAGACCGACAGACAGATCTACTTTTGCTTATAAAAGTCTAGATTTAGACGTAGAGTTGATATGAAATGTCCCAATTCACAATTAGTAAGATATAACTTGCCAGTTCGTTGTTCCCGCGGCAAGCATTTGTGAACACTACGATTCCTTTTATTACCGTCTTTATAAATTAAATATTCTTTATATATCTAGCTCATTTACGGTTGAAAGGAATAACTCTAGAATTTAAGAATCAAAATTAAAATGATTTAATTATTAAGTACTTTGTTTCACATTACAGTTGATAATCGAATTTGTTATTAAAAATGTTGCCTATGGGCCTCAATGTAGTAGTAGCCTACAAAGAGTATGTGAATAGCGATAAATAATCTATAAAATTTCGAACGCCATTTTATATGAAATATCATTTATACAATTTACTTTAAAAAATTCATACAATTTAATTCCTTGCAATGGAATGATTATATGTATATACGTATTATTAATCACCAGCGAGGTCTTTTATTAAAGCCACATCTGTTAATAAAAACATACAGAAATATTTAAATCAACACTAAAAAAGACCTTCATTAAAAATTTACTACAATAGACACGAGCAACATTCATCAGCGCGAATCCGTACGAGCGCATTCAAACAATACAAAATAGTTGGACCAAAGTTGGAACAAAAGTCCTCAAAATCTGCATAAAATTCAAAAACTCTTTATCATCATTCCACTTCAATCGTAATTCCTACAAAACAAAGGGGACCGATTGGGAAGATCAATGGTGGCCGACGGCTCAGCGGGTATTTACGGCTTACTGCGCTGTAAATTTAGCGATATCGCATACGCCTAGGGCAGACCTGCATGTATGCCTGGATTCATAATTAACATTGCTTAAACCTAAATCGCGGTGATAATGGGTTGAATAACTGCGTTGATTTTAGGACATATGATAAACTGTATTAGTTAGTAAGCATTTTCTGCACACTAAAATCATGCAAGTTCCTAAGTTTTATGACGTTGTGGCGCAGCGGTATCACACCTGCTTTAAACGCCACAGGCGGCAGGTTCGATTCCTGCTCGGAGCATAATATGTTTGTATAGACCATGCAAGCATATTTTCCGGTCTGGGTGTATTTGTCCTTGTCATTGTGTATGTTCCCGGATCCCCGACACAGGATATATTATTATTCCTAATGGGGGCCGTTGAGTGTGAAGCGTAGCGTTTACAGCATTTGAATTTTTATAGGTATAAAATGACACATACCTATGTATATTAAATCATTTTATAAACCACATGCCACTGTTAGTATCGGTGATTCAGCCAAAACGCGATGATAAAGTTATATCAAGACAGCGATGCAGGATCGATTGTGATAATGCATCGAACGTAGAAGTCCCCAAAACGCGATGCAGTCTCAAAATCGTCATTAAGCCATACTAAAAGTAGCATACACGAAATCTGTACAAGTTTTTAGTAGATTTCCATTAAATTCCTATTAAATAAGCAGCAAAGAAGCTACTATAAAATTCCGTCGGTAATATAGTTATAAATTACAAAGTTATTAAGTTTTTTCTTCCTCCTGTAAAATTCTAAAAATGGAGATACGCGGTATTTACAAACTGTTCTTCCGCGGTTTTGCACGCTCAACGACGATATGTGCTAGAGCCCTTAAACACGAAACAACAATGGAATATAAGCAATAAATTATAGCTCATTATATAATGCGCGTCATACCTTCCAAGAAAAAAATCGCTTTTGAAATAATTACACAAACACCCTTGCAACATCCAGACAACAATCATTCACTATATACCAAAGAAATATTAATTATTTTCTTCTGTGAATGCGAGTCTCATACAATTGTGAGCCCTTGTTAATACCACTTTTATTGTTGGGACATAAACGCTATGACGCTTATTATTTTCCTGTCGTAAAACAACAAAATAATATTGTAACAATCATCTGTACCCCTCTAATCACGATGCGACGTATTCTCACAATAACACATTTTATTACGCATTGTAATTCAGCTTTTTATATCACATGCGGTTATTTTATTGTCGAATGAAAGCGAGACAGTAAAATTATTATATTTCGACTAATCCTGAGAGTTTCTCGCTCGAAGTTGATGTATTTTGCGACGTTGCGTTGTAAAGATTGATATAGTTTGCGGGACATACCAGTTCGTTTACAGTGTAATTTTATAGCATAGCGATGTAGTAAATTTTATTCAATGTGCCTTACTTTTATGTACATCTTAAGGTATAAGCAAACTACGCTAACATGGCGCTCCCCTCCAAAATTCAAAACGTTTGAATGTGTATGTGAAAGTCTTGCTCGGTCGGCTAGTTGTTTAGGTGACCAACAATTCTATCGGTCTGCTATTAAAAACGAATACTTACAAACATGGAAACAGTAATTTAAATTAAGAGGTGCGCGCCAGTTTATCGTAGTTTATCCATATATATATGCTTAATTTGTTTGCTGTGTTTTTTCGAGAATGGTCGTTTTTCGAGACAGCGCCTGTGCCGACTGGCGCACTGATTGATAAAATTATCATGGCACACACAAACATCAACGATGCGGATCCTAATCTAGTGAATTCTGCGACATATACATAAATAGTATGTAATCAATTTATTCGAAATCAATCGAGTTTATATTTGTTTTCTTCTGATATTACAGCTACAGTAGCTACAGTATGCAGTACGCATTCACCTTTACACGTTGTCGGAAAAAATGTTCTTGATATTGTAACTAAACCTACCTTACATTATATATCTAATATAAAAATAAAATATATTTAAATAAATAATAATTAAAATGCACGAAAGTAAATAGCATAAAACTACGAAATTGGCACGTGTATCGTCCAGCGGTCAAGACCCTTGTTACGTTGTGATCGCAACGTAACCCGTATTCTTTTAGAGCATCAGAGGCAACAGGTTCAACTCGACAATGGAAAACAATAATACCTTATTTATTATATAGTTTAATTATATTAGTGTAATATGATTATCATAATAAAAATATTAATATAAGCCAATAAAGGCTAAATGGTGAGATAATAAATATATCCCTATACTTTCAACACCTCCTACGAGTAGCTGAAAGTAGTCCGCTCCTCCAATTCTTATATACTTAAACTCTATAGTAAAAATATAAAGAAGAGGGAGATCGATGGCCCCGCACACGCCACCGACTGTGGCTCCAACCATAGCTACGAGCCCTCCCGGGTAAGGGATAGGCTATTTATAGTGCGCCTGCGACACACAATTTGATTGTTATAACGTAAAAGGACATAGTCCTGGTAATTTATATTTATAGTGATTTCGTTATCGGGACGCAAGATTTATTCTTTTATGTTATTGTTATTTTCAAGCATAGAAAGGGATCAAGCCCTGATATTTTGTAATAGTATCGATTAAGACCGAAGTCGCATTATATTTCTTATTCATCTTTGTATGAGAAGGCTAAACGCCATAATAAATGAGGGACAAGCCCTGGTCATTATATATAAGGGAATAAATCCCTGGTTCAGATATGTATTCGAACATTAAATGCCAGGCGGCATTCCGCAAGCACAATGCTATAATCGTCAACCTCACCTTAGTGAAGTAAAATTCATCAATAATAATAAATAATATCATTTATAACGTATATTTGTCATACCACTATATGTGGTTAATATAGAGTTTATATTTATTATAAACTTCACCTTTGTTAAGGTATTTTCATCAATAATGCTTTTTATAACGTATATTTCTTTTATCACTATATATACTGATGATCGAGATGTTAATATTGCGCTAAAAAAACTACAGGAAGATTTTACGGCAGTCTGTAAATGGTCTCACGATCATGGATTAGCAATTAATACTCAAAAAACTAAACTTTTACACATACATTCCAGTCACATTAAATACATGCTAAATACAACATTGATAGCGCATGATCATCTTTGTTTACATAGACTAACAAGTAATTGTAAATGTAAACCGATTGAACAGGTAACACAACACACATATTTAGGTTTAATAATTGATAATCGTCTCAACTGGAGGCCACACATAAATCACATTTGTGATAGGTTGCGACTACTCCTTTCAAAACTAAGCATTATTAGAAAGAAAATACCATTTACGGTAAAATTACAATTATACAAAGCACTAGGAGATAGTATTATACTGTATGGAATATCTAGCTATGGTCGAACATATAAAACATATATCGAACAAATTGATAACTTGCAATTAAGAGCTCTTAAATTAATATTACCAAACAAATATAAAAACAAATACCGTAATGATCACCAGCTAATTCTCAACCATTGCAACATTTTACCTATACAAGAAAAAATAAAACTTCGTCTTCTAATAGAAAACTATAACAAATTTAGTACAAACACAATCAAAAACAAAATAAACACGAGACGTGTCACTAATAAAAATATAGTTACAACACGTGCTAATAATTTTTATGGGAAAAGAACAACAGAGTATGTTGTTCCAAGACTAATTAATGATATACCATTGCCAATAAGGGACAAAATAACTGATAAAAACCTTAAATTACTAATTAAACAATACGTACAAGAACAAAGCAATCGTAAATAAATCAATAAGTGGATACATATTACAAATCTAATCAAAATAATAACATTAAGTAGGTAAATAATTCTGTAAAACTTAGAGCAACCTGTACATACCGTGACCACAAACCGGTTTCCGAGAGCGTCGCACAGTAAATACGACAAGCCACGATTGAGTTAAAATGTAATAAGTAAAACGAAGATGAACGAATAGTTACATTTGTTATTTATTTGTCTTTTTTTTTTTGTTTCTATGTTCTTATAATTTTGCGATTGTATTGGTTACAATGTAATTCTTGTAGAATGCAATGTCCACACAAACCTTATGTAAAAAGGTTTTGGACATCAAGATAAATGTATTGGTCATTATGTAAACTGATTAACTAAATAAATAAAAAAATAAAAAAAAAAAATGTGTAATATAGTATTTTTAATAACCTCACCGTAATGTAGGCAAATTCATTAATAATTATATTTATAAGTATATTTCTTTTATCACTATATATGGGTCATATAGTATTGATAATATTCAATTCTTTATAATATCACAACCGCAATTCCTTAAATCTAAGTCCTACCTAACCCTACCTAATTGTTATTTAAATAATCGCATTGTCTTATAATTAATATTCGTGGGCTTATATCGTATTCGTAATCGCATTGTCTTACAACTAATATTCTTTGATTTATGTCGTTTTCTTATTATAGCTTTATATCATAAAACTATAGCACTTGCTCACGCAAGGTACCCTTGGCTCAATACTCAAACATACATCCGAATCCAGTTCATTATTTAAGACGTGATAAACACGCATGATAAGAGTTAAGCAGGCCACACTGTCTAATACTAGTTAGCTATCTCGAAGTGAGAAGCAACCAGTTGCTCTAATAGTATGACATGCTACAATGTCAATTATAAAAATCCCTATTGCTAAGCTAAGGGGCGTCTCTAATAAGAAGACGAGTCATTTTGCTACAAACGATGTATAATATCCCAGCGCCTCAGCAACAAACCGAACTACATCACGGCATCGACCTAAGTCGCACCACCGCAGCAATTCTAATCTGTATCACTGGGGCCGCTTCAGCAATGGACCTGAGGAAACTACTGCATCGATATAAATCGCACCACAGAGTCAACCCCATGTCAACATCACATCAGCAAAGTCAAAGGACCTCACTCGAGGACACTATAGACATGACCAAAATCATATCGGAGCCTCATACTTAAGCATCGGGTCAACTAAGATTAAAAATCCTCGGGCCTCGCTTAAGGACACTATAGACATGACTCAGGTCACATCAGAGCCTCAAACTCAAGTATCGGGTCAACTACAACTCGACAAAACATTATACACGTATACAGCTGAAATATAATTATTTATTAGTTATGACGCATAAATTCTTCCCAACACATAGTTTTAAATCTTCATTGAATTCGCTTCTTCTTAGGTTTCAAATAATCCACTAGATTCTGAAACATAAACAATATTTGCGCCGAAGCATTACTTTCGCTTTTATATTCACAATTACAATATTACATAATATTAAAGAAACAAAGTAAACTTCGTTTCTTAATATGTATCAAACATATATACATTCATAATTGACGGACCCACAAACCGTCATTAAATATTTAATTTATAATAATAAATTATATTCAATATATTTCAACGATATAAATTTGCCTTTAACATGTATAGATCATATTATTCATATTAGATCCCTTTGCCAGTAATCATAGACGGACCACCATACCGTCATTATTTATTAATTATTGTATATATATTTAATATATACTTTATATATATTCTTTGCCATGCATCACCAATCACCATTAATAATATGTATAAAAACCATATACGAAGATCGGAAACCTTAACTAGCATTCTAGCAGCATGGCCGCCCGAACGCACCGCCTTGGTAAACCGTCCACATATACGCGGGGGTAGAGACGTCAGACGGGCACTCACCAAGCATACGCTCGGAGACACCTTCGCCGACACCACACCCCTTATATATGTGAAACAGCTGCAATGACATTCGGCACCTGAATCCGTGAATTTCCATACATTTTCCTTTTCTATGGAAATTTTCATACAAAATTTTATAAATTTTTGATTTTGTAAAAATATTATTTTCGGGGTATGTCTATACTTAGTATTACGTTGCACATAGTCACGTGGTCGGCAAACGATTTTTAGGTTAAGCAACTTTGGGCGCGGTCAGTAAATGGATGGGTGACCGTCCATAAATAGGTTCATATTATAGAAAATACATTGTATTAGAGATTTAAATAAACTGTAATGTTGAGATCGTCACAATATGTCGAAGTAACTGTAATGTTTAATTTTTTGTGCATTTTCACAAACGAACTAAACTTTAAATATTAAAAGAAAATAGTAACTTAAACTGAGCTGTCACGATTCTATAATCTATATTCACGAGAGGACTCATAAAAGTTAATATTCGTCCCGTTGGTAAATAGCTGTAGTATAAACATGTCGTATATGAAAAGATAACTTTAAATGTAATTGAACAACATATCACAGCAAAACAGATCTTATTCATATAGTAGTAAAGATTCTAATGGTAAGTATGTTTATCTAATTTAGGGAGCAATATTATCTCATTCGAATAGATGAGAAAAAACTGGGGTCCGACGGACGAACTTTTTAATTTGTAATTACAGGACAGCGTCCAAGCTTTGAGCATCATTAACTTTCCTACTAAATGTCTATGTTGTATGGGTTCCGTACATTCTCCAACATGGAAAATTTTATTGTCCGTGCCCAAATTACTTTGGATTGGTGAAAGGAGATAAAGCTGATTTGCATAATTACTTTACTTTTTTATTTGGAAGTTAAATAAAATAGAATTAGACGAAATTTATTATACTTTTGTTTTGGAAAATAATAGTAATATCGGTTACAAAACAGTTGTTAATATTAATAGCAATAACTTTCTCCTCGATCGGTCAAACAAAATATAACAAAGAGCAAAGATAGAGTAGGCTATTTCAAACTTTTTCGATCTATATATATTCTGAAATACAGGAGCCAATTATAATGTTATTTTAGATATATTCATATAAGGTTTTGTTGGACTCCAAGACACCACTTTTACATCAGATTTTATAAATAAATAAATAAATAAATAAACGCTATACACTCAACGGCCCCCATTAGGATAGTAATATCCTGTGTCGGGGGTCCGGAAACATTCACAATGACAAGGACAAATACACCCAGACCGGAAAATATGCTTGCATGGTTAATACAAACATATTATGCTCCGAGCGGGAATCGAACCCGCGACCTGTGGCGTTTAAGGCAGGTTCGCTACCGCTGCGCCACAACGTCGCATTTTGCTTACTTATTTTATATTTTATCACTAGCTTCTGCCCACGACTTCCATTGCGTAAA
Source organism: Hestina assimilis (assembly GCA_023373885.1). Taxonomy (NCBI): domain Eukaryota; kingdom Metazoa; phylum Arthropoda; class Insecta; order Lepidoptera; family Nymphalidae; genus Hestina; species Hestina assimilis. The sequence continues at coordinate 5,563,047 of CM041747.1, read as the reverse complement.
TAACAATTTTAATTCGGCATCTTTGATGGAACAAACGATAATTGTTTCCTCAATCTTTTATCTCCTATTTCAAACCCTTCAAGTTTTTTGTAATAAAAAGTAGCCTATGTCCTTTCCCAAGGTCTAGTAAATCTCTGTACCGAATTTCATCATAATAGGTTAAGTGGTTTAGTGTTACGGACTGACAGACAGAGTAACTTTCGCATTTATAATAATTATATTGTAGGGATATAAGTCGGTACCTAAAGTTTTCATCAAATCTTCATCACAAGACTTCGAGACTGTCTATGTTCTTTCCTTTGTGTGGTTTCTATGTATATGATCGTAATATATATTATGTATTAAATCCTTAACAATATTACGAATAAGCTATAAGAATACAATTCTATAAAATAAACTATTGTTTCTTTGTTTATTTTTATAATACATTTTTTCCTTGATATAAAAACCATCAAACAAATTCATAATAAAACACGATTTAAATAACATCTATTCTGACAGTTTAATCAATTTGTAACAAATAAAAAACTCAAATAGACGTTTAATCATCAGCCATGTTTGACTCCGAAACTCCTCGGATTTCAAAGTGCGTCGTTAGCAGATCTGTACTTGACAATTTTATTGCGAAATGTCGGCGTATTATTGGGAGTTCACGAGTGCTCTTCGCACCTCCCTCACGCTAGTTATCACATATTTTTGATGCGTGCGGCTTTTTTGTCCACTCTCTACGCGCCTTTTTATGCCGTTTTATAGGAACCCGTCGTTTTCTATTGATCGTATATTCGCCTTTCATGCTTTGAAATGCGTCACCGAAATCTCTTAAGAAGATTCTTTTGATGACTCGAACGATAGATTATTATTATTATATTTGATATTAGATTTACATTATACATAATATTGTGGAATTTTTGAACTGAAAGTATACAGACCAAGAATTTTTAGTACTCTCGCTCAACTACTATTTGTTTTGCGTTTCAAGATAACTAAGGGCTCACCGGCGTCGGGATGTGACGACCCCATCGCCCACTGTTGGGATAACCTCTGTCACAGCAGAGATTATTCCACCAGTGCAGTCAGTCACACTGGTGGTAGGTCTTTTGTTGCAAGAGACCGGCTAGGTAGGTACCGACACAGTGTCAAATATTCAAAATCAAAATCAAAATCAAAATTATTTTTATTCAAGTAGACTTTTAAAAAGTACTTTTGAATAGTCAAACGCTACCGACGGTTCGGAAGGTTGATTCTATCGAGAAGAACCGACAAGAAACTCGACAGTTACTCTTTTCAAATATATGTTTTTTACAATTGTATTCTTTCATATAAAATTTGGTTCTTGAATGAGATCCAGCAATATTAAGAGTCCCAAGCATTTTTATCAGAAAAATATTCCTCTAACGAATAATAGGCTTTATTGATAAGTTTATTTTTTATATACATTTGGAACTTGCTTGTTGGCAGTTCTAATAAGCAATCTGGAATTTTGTTGAAAATGCGAATACCTAGCCCCTTAAAAGAATTACTGACTTTACGCAGACGAAAGCTAGGATTACAAAGTTTATTTTTGTTTCTAGTGTTAATTGAATGTACATCGCTATTTTTGCTAAAAGACTTTAAATTATTCCTAATATATAAGAGGTTAGAATAAATAAATTGTGACACCACAGTCATTATGCCTATATCCTTAAAAACATCTCTTAGAGAGGCCCGCGCTCTTAAATTATAAATTGCCCGAATTACCCTTTTTGAAGAATAAAATAGTATTAATGTCAGCCGCCTTTCCCCAAAGAAGGATACCGTATGACATAATACTATGAAAATAACTGAAATATACGATTCTCGCTGTTTCTACGTCAGTTAGTTGTCTGACTTTCCTTATAGCATATGCAGCGGAGTTGAGCCTACACGCTAGAGATGACAAATGAGCGTTCCACTGGAGCTTGGAATCCAAAGTTATGCCTAGAAATTTAGTTGTGTCAACTAGACTTAAGCTTTCACTATTCATTTTCAAATTTGGACTAATTTGTTTAACATTCTGCCGCCAAATAGTAGTGCTTAGGCATTACTGTGTTCCGGTTTAAAGGGCACTGTACGCTAGTGAAATTACTGGGCAGAGGAGATTTAAGAACCAATATCTCGAGGTTGCCAACGCGTTAGTGGCACCTACTTAAGATGGTACAAGCACTCGTAGGCTATGGCAACCACTTTCCGTGGTGGGCCGTGCTTGTTTACCAACTTGTAACATAAAAAAAGAAGTAAACTTTTAAATGTCGGCCACGCCTGTAGTGTTGCAGATGTTCATGGGCAGCGGTGATTGCGTACCATCAGATGCCCCCTCGCCCCTCTACCCTTAAAAAGTATCTTAGTAAATAGGTAAGTTATTGTTGTGTTTTTCAGTATATACAATTATTTTTAGGTTATAAGTTAAACGAAAATGAAAATAATTGATTTAGATGAAATCATGTGTCATATTAAAACAGACCATAAAACATTATAATACTCATGATACAAGACTAAAAATACTTCATTATATATAAAAATAAATCATCCAACCCTTTAACAGTATATGAAATTCAATTTAAGTAATAAAACAATTGATGCGTGTCAAATTAAATTTTCTCAAGTTTAAAACCTAAACTCTTTTGATGCCATTTTGTTTTCTGGTCTCCTTCCTCCTATCTCTTCCCCCTCCTAGTATTAGTAGTAAACATAGGCTATAGTTTGGTTTCCATAATACAATCGGTTCCATTGTACCAATTCTATAAAAGGATATTAAGATTTTTAACATTACCGATTTATTTGAATGATGTTAAACAACAATCATATTAAAACTTCTTTATAATACGTTTAAGGTCTAAGTATATGACTATTTCCCCCAATTTGTCAAAGGAAAACCTTTTTTCAAGTGTCCGCTTAGATTTCCTTTCGACTTTTTCGAGTGCTGTCCACGACATGGTTTTTCAATTTAGAAAATAGAGTAAGTCCATCGAGTAATTCGTATTTGGATGAAATTTTACTAAAGGAAATATTAGATGAAATTTAGATTACATCGATATTATATTATAAATAAAAAAATAAATGAATACACGCAACACACTCAACGGCCCCCATTAGGATAGTTATATCCTGTGTCGGGGTCCCGGAAACATACACAATGACAAGGACAAGCACATACAGACCGGAAAACATGCCCGGATGGTCAATACAGACATTTGCTCCGAGCAGGAATCAAACCCGCGACCTGTGCCGCTTAAGGCAGGCTCACTACCATTGCGCCTATTATGTACTTATTTTATATATTATACGCAGCCAACTTAACTAAGGACAGGTCCTTCCATACAGACAAAATGCTCCTTCGTAAATTTAATAGCAACGCAACGAAACGAAGCTAGTTACAAGCTAACTTCATTATACAGATCGTGATCAATTTAAGTTAGCATTATATAGTAAGTCTATGCTTTTAGGTTTAATATTGTATATAAGAGAAATGAATAAATATATAAAAATAGCTGCACCCACGCCTCCGCTCGCGCGGTGTACCGATTTGTCTTTACTACACTGAACCATAATTCTTTTTCTATAATAAAAGTAGCCTAAGTTACTCCTTATAATATCAGTCAAATTGATGCAGCCGTTTCAGAAACTAGCTGGAAAATTTTAAAAATTGTTTTTTTTTATGTAAGGGCCGTATATACTTTCATATGCATTTAGTGAAAAAATTGAAATGTTTGGCCGTCTGGGATTTTTTGGTCTGGCTTTTAGAAAGATGTGAAACTCTTACAAAATATATAACATTTAATACCTTGTTACGGTACCGGGAACCGCTTATTATCTCAATTAGGAATATGAGCCTTACCATGAAGTCTTATTGCGATTCAAATTATGTATAAGTATATATTATACGTCATGGTCATATAAACTTAATATCTTTGCCAGAATTGAATTATCGAAATATAATTTTTACAAAAAGTTCAGGGTAAGCCCCCTGATATTTTAAAACAATGTAAGAGTCAATGATATATCAAAATACTTTTAATAAAAGTTACTAATCATACCCCCTCCGTACACAATCCGAAATGAAATGAACAAAGACACAATAGTGAGCAAAGCTGAAATAATTTTCTCGGCTCAAATAACCCTTCTTCCTAAATTAAAGCATTTCCTTTATGTTGACGACTCCACAAACGTCAGAGGCATTGTTTTCTTGTCCTCACGGTGACTAACTCAAAATTGCTCACATTACAATTGAAATGAATTTTCTTATGAATGCAAACCCGCAGTTGCCAAATAGAAGCAAAAATTAAATTATAACGATACAAAAAAATTGCGTCTAAACATACTCGTAAACGTAAGCTAGATTTCGTAGAGAAGTTGCCTTGTTAGTAAACTTGATATTTATACAAAACTACCAAATAAGTCCTCTCACGGATACAGGCATTCGTATACTCGACTCAAACACCAGCTCTAGTTTCAGACTATTTTACGTTTGTTCTAAATATATATATAGTGGTAGGATTTATATTGCAAAACGTCGGCTTTTAGTAAGGCACCGCAGTAGCAAATTTTCTACCGCAAAGCAGTAGTGCATTTTGTGTTAGTTCATTAATGTGTTTCGGTTTCAAGGGCACTGTAACTGGTCAAAAGAACATTTATATCTTCCAGATAAGAAAATCCAAAATAAAAAGGTCACAAAGTGAAAAATTATAACATATAACAACAGTTTTTGCGGATTGTGTTTTTTGACACTCATTATTCACCTTTGAGGTAAGTACTGAGACTCGACCGTGAAAAAAGAGACAGCCCACGTGGGGTCTCAAAGTTGATTCCATCTTTAGGGGTACCATCTGTGAGGACGGACCACGACCTTTTGCGTTGCTTGGAATAATGATAGCAGATCACATCCCTATCCAAAATAATTAACTTAAAATGCCTCACATCACGAGCCTGCCCTAAAATAACCCTTCAACCCGCAAACCTACGCCTACACTCATCGATCCTCCGTCTGTCTGTCTGTCGGGCTGTATTTCACGATTCGTAAGAGGTAGAGAGTTGACATTTTCACAGAATATGTATTCCTATTGCTACCACAATATGAAATACTAAAATTAAAATTAAAATTGAAAAAGAGACTTTTTGACTATTTTTGTTGTATCTCATAAACTGTTATAGATAAATGGTTGGAAGTTTCATAGTTTGTGGATTTTTATGGATGAATTTTTATTTTTCTCTATAATAACTAATAATAAAAACAAAATGAATTTCAAAATTAATTGGTTCTGCAATCCGCATACAAAGAACTTGATATTTCAATCCTATTGCTGTACGGAACCTTTTATGTGCTAGTCCGACACGCAAATGGTCGGTATTGAAATAAGTTGACTTTTTTATAAAAAATATTAATTATTAAAATAATTATACTTATATTTTTCTTAAACAGCTTAGAAGTATCATTATGTATAGTCATCTAGACAAAGTAATGAAATAATTTTAAAAATATAATGGAAAACGAAAGTCTTTATTTGACGTAATTCAGTCATAAAAAGTACTTTTGAAAAGTTAATCTGGTCTTAAAACGTGACTAATTATTTTTTCAATACAAGCTCGCATAAATCCTCGTTGAAATATAAAAGGTTATTTGAATAATATTGTAATTTCAAAACGTCGGGCATCACTTAATTTGCATAGAACTGATTGTGACTTTAGAAACAGAATTTTCACGTATGTCTTTCTAACAACTGAAAACTTCTTAAGCCACATTGTATGATTTTAGTTGGGTCAAAGCTTATGTGTTCGCGTTATCAACATGCCAGTGACGTCAGATTAGCAGAAAGCACGTTGAGAACTGGTTTCATCTCTGGGCGGGAGCTCCCAAATACTAACTACTTCCAATTGACCTCATCCTACGTAGAAAGGCTACCATTATTGACAATCGAGAACTTTCCGATCAGCTTGATCCCTTGGCACTGCGTAGAGATGTTAGATCTCTCCAAAACTTCTATTGCATCACGGTGACTATTCTGAGGACTGATCACAACGGTGGAATTTCACAGACAAAAACAGACATCGCGACAAAACTGGATACTCCAGCCTTACCACCCCGATGTCTGGAAACCCGCAGCAGCGCGATATAGAAGACAATTTTTTCCTCGCACAACCACTCTGCCTTTACCACCTCGATGTCTGGAAATCACCAACAGCGCGATAAGAAGCGCGCAATAGAAGACATTTTCTTTCTCGCAATAACCACGCTGTGGAACTAAATTCCTCCGGAAAAAATCCTATGGAAAAAATCGTTAATATTTTAAATATATACTATCATCACGATACGACCATTAAAAACTGGGCAAAAAGAGAAAAAATGTATGAAACATGGCGGAGCAGAAGTACAATTAAACCGAGCATTACCGAGAAAAGCCGAACTCTCTACGTCTACTAGATGGTTGGTTCGCTTCGTAATAGTCGTGCTATACAAATATATAAAGCGGTAGAGTTGTTTATTTGTATAACTAAATAATAATTATGTAGGCCACTCAAGCGAAGCCACAGGCACAGCTAGTCAAACTATAAACACAAATGTATAACTGAGATGGCGAATTAAATATCGCGTGTCTATCAACACCATTCTACGTAAATACACTATGATTATTTTTAATAACACTTCCTACTTCCTTGTTATATTTACGATGTATTTATAACAATAAATGCTACAAACTCAATAACTCAAATAAGGCGAGTGATTTCCTGAGTTGGAGGTCCAGGAAAATACGGAACAAACACAACAAGCACAACAACCGAGACAGAAATACATGACCGTATGGTTAATCCAAACATCTGCCCCGAGTGCGAATTCAAATACAAATGCTGCACTTAAGACAGATTCGTTATCACTAAATCTACAGGCCAACTTCTCCAAGTATTATTTATGTACATTTAAATTTTACAATGATTTGTTGGTTGATTTGATCTGCCTGATGATAAGGGGTCACTAATCACCATTATAGAAGTCCACAATACTGTTACTGTCACAGACATAACCTAAGATAAGGAAGGCAAGAAAAGGGGTGTAAAAGGAACGGACAGAAGAAATAGGCGCTTTTGCTACCAGCACTCCAACAGCAAAAGAGCATGGGATCTGAATCTCCGATGACGTCCTTAGCCGTGGTTCGGCTTGGCAGGAGGCACCCTAAGGACGGAATCAAATTAAAGCCCCGTGAGGGCTGCCCCTTTATCACGGCTGAGTCTCTGTGCTCGCAAGGTGACGATGTCAACGCCAGTAGGGCCAAGGCAATACACATTCCGGAAGAAAAAAAATGGGGTCTGCAAATTAAAAAATAAAATAAAAATTGGAAAAAAATATTTCGTTGGTTTTCTAATGATTACTTGAGATCCATGCTGAAAAAGATTACGGTCCAGATTTTAAAACAAAACACTTGAAGCTAGATGTTTTTTTTTCTTTTCTGTGCGGCAATTTCTCTCCTAGTCATCATCAGTATTTTTTAATATCCTTTAATTTTGTAAGTAGTGTATTTCACAAAATATATTTGTTATTTTTATATTATATTACTATTATGTTGATGTTTTAATTACATAATTTTGCAACATATTTTATTTATTTATTTTTGGTCTGATTCACAAAATAATAAATCAAAAACTTTATTGTGAAACGATATCAGAGGAATGATAGCCCATGACACTTGGGGAATTATGGTGAGTCAATATAATATGAAATGCAATATGATAATTCTTGTAAAACATAACAACATAATACAATAACCGACTACTTTTCATATTATAATTTATACTATATTTTTCATATACTTTTTTCCAATTCCACTTCGCCTTCGCAGAAAGTTATTGCCATGTCGATGATGTAATTAAATTCGTTATTCCATTTATAAAGTTTTTGAAAAATTTGAAGGCCCCAAAAAGTCAAAGATTCAGAAAAGGGGTTTTGTTTTACTCTATCTCAAAACCTATTGCAGATATCGGAAATAAAATCTTAAAAAGCAGGAAAATTAGGCTTGCCGCATTGACATATCAATATTTAATTAATTTCTGTGACTAACGCAAATTGCTAAATCCGAAGGTAACGCAATTGATAATTTCTTATTATGCTAAAGATCAAGTAATTGAAATATATTAACGCAAAATTTAAATAAATCCAAATATTATTTTTCATAAATATATCCTTAAATCTATCCAACAAAGATCTACTACGCATTTATAGAGAGGGAAATTAAATTAATAAAAAAATATAATATATAGGTATTTATTAAATATATTACAAGAAGGGCTATGCTGTTGTCTTCTCCGAGATATCAATTGAGACGATGTGACAAGATTTCCGCTGCTCTAAGTTGTCCAATATAGCTAGTTCTATAGAATACCCACCAACAAACTCATGACATAGAACTTCCTTTGCAAAATCTAATGTCAACACCATCTGTTGAACTTCATACACTTTCTGAAAAATTAATATTTATTTAATAAAGTACTATCTAGTCTCCACGATGTGATGTACCAAAATGGAGATGCATGCTCTCAGCATTATTTTCTAATAATGCTTAATTATTTTTCAAAGTAACTCTCGCACTTGCGATCGTAGCCCACTCACCCTGATGAAGGACTTCCGTTGAGTCCGAAACTAGTCGTTACTTACACCGATTAAACATGTGTGTGAGCCGTTTAGATTTTACATTAAGTTATTGTCTCACGATAGTCTTAATAATTTAACCATGAAATAATTTGCGTTCCAATTATAATTAAATGTTTGGGAACCACAACTTCTGTAAGAAATCCCGTAACATTCAGACCATTCTTGATCTTCATACAAAAAAAAATATTTAGAGGAATGTTCCGTTCTTAAAGGCTATTATAATACGAGTACCTATATTAATACACAAAACATTAATGACCCTAGTGATATGCTAGTAGCGAACCTATTCTTAGCCCTTTTATGGGTTTGACTCCCGCTCGGGGCGAACATTTCTTACCAGTTTGCCCATAGGGTTGCGGAGATCAGATGGCAAGAGGAATTCTATATAAGAACTCTGTGAATAAGAGTAAAAAGCAGGAAATAATCCTAGGAAAAAATAATCAATACACAAAATGTTAGATGTACCTTTTCAACAGGACATTTGGTAGTATTCAGAGCTTCCATTAATGGCCACCACGGAGTGTCTTTCTTACTTAAACTGGCACAAAAACCTCCAGATATTATATACATTAACTCTTTAACCAGATCTGTTTCTTTCCATATTGTTAAACCAATCTTAAAATAAAATATTGATTATATTATATATTATTACCGGCGTCGGGATGTGACGACCCCATCGCCCGCTGTTGGGATAACCTCTGTCACAGCAGAGATTATTCCACCAGTGCAGTCAGTCACACTGGTAGTAGGTCTTTTGTTGCAAGAGGCCGGCTAGGTAGGTACCACCGCAGTGTCAAATATTCTACCGCCAAATAGTAGTGCTTAGGCATTACTGTGTTCCGGTTTGAAGGGCACTGTACGCTAGTGAAATTACTGGGCAGACGAGATTTAAGAACCAATATCTCGAGGTTGGCAACGCGTGAGTGGCACCTTCTAATGGTGCTGCAAGCGCTCATAGGCTGCGGCGACCACTTACCATCAGGTGGGCCGTATGCTTGTTTGCCAACTTTTAAGATAAAAAAAAAAAAAATTAAAAAAATAATAATTTTGGTATTTTTAGCTCCCTCAACAAATAATTTCAATTTGGCTTTTTCCAGTATTATTAGGTGGGTTCGATCATCTAAAATGTGTCGACATGAAAATGTCATTTGATAAATATGAAGACAGGAAGCCTTATATCCTCAATATTCTACTTTCTCCACTCCTTCTACTTCTAATCTCAGCCAAAATCACGAATTCGGTCAATTTCATCAACTTGAATTTTTTATTCCAAAGTTTATAGAATTCATCATTTTGCACGTAAGATAAATATTAGCCATTTTTTCAGTTTATTTCAGTACAATTCTAACACCATGGCAATAATGTCAATGAAAACTACAATTGTCTTTTGGATTTTAAAACCACACGGTCCTGTTCGGCTGCTGACCGACATGGGTCACATTCATTTTTATGATAACTACAATCTGTAGCTTCTAGGAATTGGTAAAATTGGACCGCTTACACACCCCCGTGGCTCGAATTGTTCAGCAACATGAAAGATAAGGCTCACCTTGCATTTGCTAGCGTTCAAAGTGTTAAAAAGCAAATATTTACTAAACATACATTGTAGTCGTCAGGTATATCTTCCATTATCGCCATCTGGCCAGACAGACCTAGGCCCCCCTCTTCTCCGTCCACAAAAGTTATCTTTAAATCAGTACATTGGAACATGGTATTTTTAAAGCCATCGCATTCTTTTACTTCGTCCGAAAACTCCGCAATATAGTATACCTTAAATTAGTGTTTATTATTATTTGACAACTTACATGTAAAATCAATATAATATATATTAAGACCTCATGAGCGGAACTACTATGTTATATATATTATTTTTTTTTATCGAATACACAGTCATACTGGTGGTAGGTCTTTTGTTGTAAGAGGCTGGCTAGGTAGGTACCACCACAGTGTCAAATATTCTAACGCCAAATAGTACTGCTTAGGCATTACTGTGTTCCAGTTTGAAAGGCACTGTAGGCTAGTGTAATAACTGGGAAAAAAGATTCAAGAACCAATATCTCGAGGCTGGCAGCCCGTGAGTAGTACGTGGTACCTACTAATGGTGTTGCGCGAGATCAGAGGCTAGGGCAACCGCTTGCCATCAGGTGGGCCGAATGCTTGCTTGCCAACTTATATCATAAAAAAAGAATACACTCGCTAATCGCTAATAATAATAAAAAATATATGAAAAACTTACTTCTCCGGAGTCTGCCAAGACTTTTGGTAACAATAACATCAGTACCAATGACTCAATGATTAATTGATTATTCATTGTCGCCATTAAACTTATTGCAGCCAAATAGAATTCAGAAAACTTGCAGAATATTTTATATTCTACGTGATAAATATCTAGATTTTTATCTTTAGAAACATTGTTGGTAACATTATTATTACTTTTTAATAATATATGTGCGTGTCTCTCATGAATGAAAATAAACAAGCATTTAATATGAAATTGTTTATGTACCTAAGTATTTATTCAATGTGATTATGAAGGCCACATGATCAATCTCATTGTCAATGCTATGTTTTAAATAAAATATTTTAAAAATAAAACCCAGCACAAATGGGCCGTCTCGACCGGAAAGTATAACTGCCTCAAAAAACTCGGCATAAAGTAACAGTAGGTACTGTTTCGTTTCGTGCGATGAGTAAGAACGACAGAGGCCCAATCTCCCACCACCTCTGCTCCCTTCCTTTTTATTCTTATCCCTAACTTCCAATCTCTTGAGATGATAACGCGCATGTGATACTACAAGTATCGCAAGCGTTTATAGGTTTAGGTGACTGCTTACCAGATCAGGCAGACCGTATGCTTATTTGCCAACCACCATGACATAAAAAATATATATTTATGTCGCACGCGACTGGATGCGTCTCACCCGAAAAAATGGGACCTTTCGTTTGTAGGACACTAACTTCTGACAGCGGCTTCGCCCGCGTGAATAACGATTTTAATAGGAACTCTGAACATTCAACCTTTTACAAACTATGAATGTTACATTTACCTATATCAAATCAACGATTTAAAAAATAAGTTTGAAGCATCTACCTCAAAAAATTATGATACAACTTTTCACCCTCCCTTTCAACCCCTTGCGACCGAAGTGATTCGCATTAAAAAGTAACCTATGTATTTTTAGGCTCTACACTATATGTGTACCAACTTTCATTTAAATCGGTAATATTGGCATGAAATCGCGACAGACAGACACAGATAGAGACCGAGTTACTTTCGCGTTTATAATATTAGTAAAGATAATAACATTTTGGAATTAAATTATAGTTTCTCTATATAACTAAATGTAAACAAAACATTCCTTTTCAAATTAGTCGAACAGATATTCTTTTATACAATATTTTTCACATGAGAAAAACAAATGGGGCGCGTGGAGAGAGTATATCATTTCCGATATAGTAGTTTTATGTAAATGCTGCCTACTTTTAAACTGCCGTAATTTTTAGATTCCGATTGGAACTCCAAAGTTCCCCTTTTCGTATTTGTTATCTGTATAAAATGAATGAATTTATTCACAGTATTGATTTATTACCTGTTTTTTCCCAACTTCCATTGCGTTCTCTTCCATAAACAATTCTATTTCCACTTAGCATTTGGAGATATATTATTAAAATATATTTATAATTATAACTATATTTATAAGTAATTAATATTGGACGACCGTTGTAGGGTACTAGCCTTAAGCGACAATTTCCGCTATTTGTATTGATCATACAGACATGTTCCATCAATCTTCCTGGTTCAAGTGTTCTACCACTCTCTCTGGTTCCTGGTTTCTGGTTTCTGCCAATCTTTCGCATGTAATCGTAATGGGGTCATAGATGGTGTAGTGTTTAAAAACATATTACATATATATACACATCATGTTCACATGAAATAAAGGTAAGAATGCCAATAGTATTTTTCTACTGAATCTAAGATAATACTCTTTGTTCCATCATCGGAACTCGCTTAATAATCAGTCCCAAATGTTATTAATGTATTATAAAACCACACGACATTTGCGCATAATAATACCATCAAGTGAAAACACTACTAACATCGGGACAAGCATTTTAATAAATTCCTTAATTGAGGATAATAATAAATTTTAAAATAAAAATCATAAATTGTCAAAAACCTAAATAATTCATGAATTGGATATAATACCTACCATACCAACAATATTTGTACATGGAAATTCCATTCTCCTAAAATTTAATACAACCGAAAAGGTATAATGATAAATAAAATTTTAGGTTTCCTTACCCTATAAAGGGTAAATGATTTAATTATGCGCATAGAATTGTCAGCCGCTCCACTTAATTTGATTGTCAGTGACACCTATGCAAATGATACGTTACGACTAATTGAATATATCTGTACTATGGGGACTCCAGATGGCTTCAGGGTCCGTTATCTAGTGTTGATATTAACATTCATTAGTATATCACCAACTAATTTAGAATTGATTATATCTTAAGACATTTTTTGTGTTATAGGTGACAAACAGGCATTAGGCTCCTGCTGATGGAGTGATTATGGCCGCCAATGAACAGCTGCAAACCAGAGGACATGCAGTCTAATTAAGGAGCCAATTATGTGTATATTACATTATAGGCGCCTCTTTTCAATTCATTACTCACGCGGGTGAAGAATGCGGGCACAGGCTAGTGTCAGAATATAAATAAACCAAAATGAAATTAATTGAAACAATTGCAAAGTGTTTTGGCAGAATTTATTGAAAATATTTTAATGATGCTGTTTATAAAAAAAACATCTTATATTACAACAGAGTAATGGTAAACGAAAACATCAAGTGATAAAGTCAAAATCTTTCGGAAACTATTACGAATATGACAATTTTTATTAGAACAAAGTCTTAATTTCAACTATACTTGCGTTCTTTGAAATTTTTATACATTTGATGAACGCATTGTAGTTGTAATCCAATCTACGTAACTGGATACTGAGGTATAAACTCCTGGCCAACCCTCTTTACCGCAACCATATCCGAAGGAGACAACCGCAACAGTTTCCCACTCTCCCGAAGGACTTTTCCTCATTAAAGGTCCACCAGAATCTCCTCTACATGCGTCTTTTTCGAAAGCTCCTCCAGCACAGATCTGCTTATCAGTCAAATCGGCTCCAAGAGTTCTGTATTTCGTAACACACTCAGATTTGCTGTATATCGGCAAACCAAGCTTTAGTTTTATCGGGCTACTAGTTCCTGTTAAAAATAATACAAATACAAATTTATTTGTGTTAACACTTCAATACAACAAACTAACGCGTATGGTACGAAATAAAATAAAAAAACAAAACTTAAAACAAAAGATCAAATAAAATAAATTTTAATTAATATATATATTTAAAAATCTTCGTTCGTCTGCAGACAGGTCAACTATCTTTATGGTATACTATGCAATAGTTCAATCGATACTTAAATACTGTATACTGGTATGGGGTGCAAGTTATAAAACATCGATTCTACAACTGGAGAGAGCACAGAGATCCGTTTTAAAAGTAATGACTAAGAGACCATTTAGATTCCCCACGATTAATTTATATAAAGACTGTAAAGTGCTTTCAGTTCGTCAACTCTTCATCTTTCAAGCTATAACTAGGAAACATAATTCGCTAACCTACGATAAAAGTCACGAAAGAAGAAGAGGAACTCTAATTGTACAAACTGAAAGTCACAAAAGTAAACTATCCGGAAGACAATACTACATTATTAGCTGCAGATATAATAAAATTAATAACATCCTTAACATATACCCTTTTCCTACAAATAAATGAAAAAAAAATATAAAAGAATGGCTGCTTTCGAAATCGTATGAAGACACCGAGCAATTGCTTGTAGTTTCGCAATAAAATAACAAAATAATAATATACAGAAAGTTCTCTACTTAAGCACGCGACATGCACACTCACATAGCCATGCATACACATACACACGCATCCTCTCACACACACACGCTCCACACACACACACACACACACACACACACACACACACACACACACGAACGCACAAACACACACACACATACACTCTACACACACAAACACAAACACGCACATGCTGATTAAAATATCTTTATAGTTTATGCACTTGCTAATAAATTTAAGTAAGCTAAACTGTAATAGCAAACATAATTGAATATATATGTTCATCTTTTTAGGAGAGCACTGTTGCCTGAAATACAGGGTTGACCTAGTTCAGGGACAGGAGAATTTGATATGTGCCTTAACTTACTTGTGTTTTCTTTTAATTACTTTGCTTGTATATGTAAAACTGTAAACCTTTTATTGGATCAATAAACATTATTATTATTATAAAAAATAAAAAAAGTTTAAAACAAAAAAATTGAAAAATCTATATAAATTTAGCTAAGTACATAATTAATAAAAGAAAGAATTATGACCAGTACAACAATAATGAAAAACAAAGAGACTACATATAGTATAAATAATAATTAATAACAAATTCTACATACAGAAATGTGACGCACAAAATGGAAAACCATTTAGATAATGCTGAGCCAATTCTGCATAACGTAACTTGCTCTTTCAAAGTATTGAAATTACGATAATTCATCAAAATAAAATTCTATTAAAATTTAAAACATAGTCTGTATTTAATTAATATTCGTAAGTTTTAATTGTGTGCAGTTTGAAGAATAAGTTTCATGTTATTTTTCAAGTTTTATGTTAATATTACCATATGAAAAACTTCTTTCTGTTCTCTTTACCTATTGATAAACTATAACTTTAAAAAAATCTCAATAACTACTGAATTAATCAAAAAATCCAAATCAAATCTCTTTATCATTTTGAAAGACCTATCCAAAGAAACCTGCGTTGCGTTGAATTTTTTTTCAGCGTATGGCAACTCAGTTACGTGTATGAACTGCTATCCTTAATTTTTGATTTCTCTACAGTAACTTCGTATAGTTAGGGCCTAAACTCTCTGAGTAAAATGACTATGACATACGGACGGTCAGACAGACGGACATGAAAAAAATTATAAGGGTTCCGTTTTTGCCATTTCGCTACAGAACCGTAACAGTTAAAGATATTTTTATTGATTTTCTTTGATGCACCCTACCCTTAAGGGGTATAATTTACTAACGAGTATAATAGTATTCTGAGAATCGTATTGGTTACTTATGTACAAAATCAATAACCACAAAACGTACCATTCTCGGTTTTTCCCCAGCCGGCCGCAAACACGTCAGCTCCAACATCTAAACGTAGATTGTTTTGCACTAAGCATATAGGTTGAACGAAATCTGTAAAAAAGCAGAAAAATTAATATGTAATTTAATTAATATTAATTTATGTAATTTACCAGCAAAAAGAATATTAACAAAACTATCATAAGTCATTTCTAATATTCCTCCTATAAAAGCGTGTAGCGTGTGCTTAGGAATTGATACGACAATAGGATCAAACCTATAGCTTTAGCAGCGTTAAGAAATATCGATAAAATTTTATTTTTTTACAAACCGTGACTGGGTTTGAATGGTACGTAAAAATATTAATTTTATTAAATTTAAATATTATTATTATTGTTGAAAAAAAAAACTTGTACTAACATGTCAATTTCGCTCTCTTAGCAAGTCTCACTAGAGCAATATCATCTCTTCTGTTCCTGTTTCTATCGGAGTAACCTGGATTTGGATAGGTTGAGTGAACAAAAATCTCTTGCAACGGATCAGCACAAACACCTGTGAGGCAATCTATTTCGTTTTGTGTGTCGTATTCACCCAACCGGACTGTTTCTCTGAAAAAAATGTTATCTATGTAAATAGTAAATACTATTAATCATTATAATTAGTAGTAGTAAAGTCATGCTTTTCTCAGCAGAAATGGCCCGACTCGACCGGTAAAGTACTACCCGGTCACGGAAAATCGCTTGCTGCATATCCCCACTGAATGGAAATCCCAATTCTTTGGGCTAAAATTGAGCCCTCCAAATCACCTGTGGAGGCAATGAGTCACGGTGTAAAATCTTTTAAAAATTGCTTTCCACTAACGTTCCATGGCCCAAGTGTTTCTGTATACAAACCTTTTTTATGCCGTTTTTCCCTGTTTCCGCTCCCACTTTCAGCGGAGACTATAAGTTATAACGATAAGTGTTCCATGAACAGCTATATAATGATGTAGAGAAATTACTTTTCTTTTTCTTTTAAATTTTGAACAAAAAGGGCACTTCAAATTCCTGTGCAGCCCCGCCAGTCACTATGTATATTAAGATAAGACCGGGTCTTGGTCAACTTGGTCAAAGTAAAACTTAAACATCATCCCTTACAAGTTTTTTAGAGAATAAATCGTTCCCTAATCGTTCATTAGATTTAAAAATAATTACTTACATTATCCCCACAGCGGTTTCAATTTCACCAATCACACAATGAGCTGCAGTAAGTACGTAGCGACGATTGACCAAAACTCCGCCACACTGATAAGTCAGCGGTCCTCTATTACCTGATACAAAAATCCTTAATAAGACCTTATTATCTTTACATATTATGAACCACTTAGTAGCTATTTCTTTCTGTCGGTCAATTTATGACTTTTAATTCGAAAACATTTTTGCCGATTGAAATAATACTTTTCTTTGTATAGATCTAACATAATCTAAATTGCAGTGACAATTATTTCCAGTGAAATGAAAAAAAAAATGAATTTTAATGAAGCATAAAACCATACACTATTTAAATTCCACCCATGTGTAAGTTGCACATTTTAACAATAAAAATTTTATGCGATACGACATTGCAATTTGAAAATTTTAATACTCAAAGGTACTAACGTGGACGGTATCCTAGCAATGTCATCCAGGGAAACTCATCCAGGTCTGTGAATTGCCCTCCGTATATACGGTCACCGTTCGTATCAATACCACATTGATCTCTTGGCATTGGATAAGAATCTTCCTCCACCACTGGATCCACACCACTAGATGGAACAACAGGCTTTGCCGTGGGTCGTTGCTAAAAAGATGTGATATTAATATTATCATTAAAGGTATAGCTTTTTTTACGTCATGACTTTTGTCAAACAGGCATACGGTCTGCCGCGTCGAAAGCAGTCAACGCAAGCTATAAACGCTTATTATAATTAAAGTAACACCAAGACAAGAGGCAAGAGACTACAAGAGAAAGAAGAAAGAGAAGAGAGGGGAATACGCAACAGTATTGTTACTTTTCGTTTATTTTCTGTGAGTCAAGTCCCCGTTCGGGAAAAATACAATATTGTAATGCATTGATTGTTATTTATTGTTGTTATATATTACTTACTGTTGAGAGACGCTCATAGCTGGGTGCACTTACTGATCGGTAAACGATTAGTGGGTTAAGCAACTTTAGGTGCGATCAGTCACTAGATGTGTGGTATTTCAACTGGACGTCTGCATGCTTCGTGAAAAGTCGGTCCCGGCTGTTATCTATTTCATGATAGTCGAAAAGTTAAGTCAGAAACCTATATGGGCGACTTGAACAACTCTGACACTAGATTGGCCACCACTCGATAAGACGATGGAAAAGAACTTACTGTTACTGGGGTGTTTGGAGATGGAGTGGGTATCGGTCCACAGCACACTCGTGGTACATAACCTTCGAAACCACATTGCGATTGTCTTAAGAAACTGACAACGTTACTGGGCAAAGGTCTTTGCTGAAACGCCGTTAGTAATTCTTGACAGTCATAGAGAGGCATACATGTACTTCTGCGACCAAGTGGTGTCTGGCAGCTATCTGAAACTGTTTATTACGCTTTCGTTAATAGTTATCAACGGGTTTTCTTGTATCCAACGGCATTTTTGTAGATAAATAATAGATTTATATCATCATCATTAATATTTCAATTTTTAAAAGTTTAAATAATTAAACCACGCAATATAAGTTTCTGTGTGAATTCTGCATAAGGGTTTTACATAATTCTACTAATATTATCAATGCAAAAGTTTGGATAGATGGATGTTCGTCAGTCTTTCACGCAAAGACTACTCAACGGATTTGGGTGTAATTTGAAACACAGATAGTTTATAGCCTGGATTACCACATAGGATAGTTTTTATCCCGGAAAAGTGTTATGGTCCCGTGGTAATATTAAAAAACGTACTACAAAGCGTATCCATTTGGCAATACATATGTTTAAATGGTGTTACTCAATCAGATGGCTAAAAACCGCTATTCACGCTGGCGAAGCCGCGGGCGAATACTAGATTTTTTGTGTTAAATTGGTAATCCAAATGTTTTCATAGTGTAGTATTTATTTAGCTTCTGTATTTGTGTAGTTTACGCTGTTTTTTTTCTTTTAATATTACTTTATGCATGAAAACAATAGGAAAAACCTATTGTTCTGATAATAATCTACGGGTCAGAATAACTCTTGGATTGATAACATTAGATTTTATTGTTAAATGTAAATCTAAGTCTTCTAAAAATATTAATCGTGAATCGTATTCACGTCAACGTCCTTAATTAATTAACGCTTTTTATAAGGCCGTTCATGACGTCATAAATGCTTATGAGAATGGTATGTGAATCTTTTTCCTCAAATACTTGGTGATAAGGTTGTATAATCGATATTTTTAAAACAAAATAAATTAGAAACGTTATTAATTTTCCTTATACATAATTATGTTGATTTTCAAACTATTTTTAATATACAAGTTAGGTTGAGTATTGACGACCGTTGTGGCGTGTTGGTAGCGAGCCAGCTTTGAGCCTCGACAATGAAATAAATTAGCAGTCAAATGCGTGGTCGACCACGCACAGTGGAAACTAAAGAGTACTAAGAATCTTTAAGATACTAACGAATTAAAAGCGACCGCAAAAATAAGTTTGTAATTTCATAGTAATTATTAAAAATAATATGATAAAACAAAGTTATGGGAAAATCTATATATCATACATAGTTCAAAAGTTAGAGAGAGACAATTTTTATGAGTTTATGAGCTAATATCTCAACAACCTACTGTCAAATCAAAAATTCAAAATGAAACCTCTTCATTATTTTTAAAGATCTATTCAAAAATACCCCATAGGTTGCCGTACGCTGAAAATATTTTTGTCAAGCCTCAGTTACATGTATGGACTGAATTATAAATATTTAATTTTTTACAACAAATCCCTATAGCGGTTCCTAGAACACACCTATTTACCAAATTTCGTATAGATAGAGCCAATAGACTCTGAGTAAATTGACAGTGACATACGGACGGACAGACGAACAGACGGAGTTGACGAAATAGTAAGGGTTCTGTTGATAATTATTAAACATGTCGGAAAACTTCAATTCCAACCCTTTGTTGCCACGGCCGTATCTGCTAGTACTCAATAGTCATAGACGAAATGATATACTCTATACTTTTCAAGTTGTAAAAACATTGTTTATTGGACGGCTAGCTTGTCATTTAACAAAATCAACACATTCAATAGAAATAATATTCATTTTAGGTTTTATAAGAAACATACAACTGAAGACCTCAGCAAAAAACTTGTATCAAATATGAAAAAAAACCATAAGAATATACATTTATCTGCATAACAAGCTTGCAACATAGCAGAGTGATATTAGCGTGTGACTAACTTTGCTTCGTTATAGTATATACTAAGTCTATAACGTAATAATGACTTTATAAAAGTAGCTTCCTTCATACATAATAATTTATAATAATATAATACTAGGTATACAATACTAGGTATATAATACTAGGTAGCCTATGGACGAAATTAACTGTGACGCTATCAAGGCCAGTAGAGCCAACGGCAATACACAATCAGAAAATAATAATAATACTTTAAGGTAAAAGATTTATAAATACTTAAATGTTATTAATACATCGTAAATGATTATAGGGCTCACAAAATAGGCTACAGTTACGAACTGCCGAGACACATTCAAATAGTTGAAATACAAGGAAAAACAACAATAAAATATATAAACGCTTCTACCATTTTTTATTTCTTGATTATACGTAATAACAAACTCATGCGAAGATATCTATACAATATATACATTAACCTTATCTCAACGACGCACTTTATAACCTTTCAATTAAAATAATACAGATAACATAGAAACGATGAAGATTAATTAGGTTAATTCTTACGATCATACATAGGTTATTACCATTTATATAAATATTTTATAAAATGTATAATATATAAAATGTTTCAAATCAATTTAGTTATTATAATTTAGATAATTTCGTTACTTATAATTAGTTTTTTTTTTATATATATATTATATGCAAAATACATACGTGCTTTACTCCACAGCAGGGTGAAACTAAATAATATCGTAAGGAACTTCATTATTTTATTTATAACACTATTATTTTCAATTATTTTAAACAAACAAAACTTTAGTCATTTCTTGAACTTGTATCACGGACGCTAAATTATAAATGACTTGGCTTGACGAGATCACTAGTCCGTCCGCTTTGCCATACTGGATCTTTAAGGTCAACTTCTGTGCATAAATATATATATTTACCACCCATTCGAGTACAGTTGGCATAAATTTTACATATTTTTTTAAATTGTTTAATAGAAGTTTGTTTCTGTAAAATAAGTTATCATGTAGATTATTTTCTTAGTTCTTGTATTACTTTCTACTTACTTAATATTATTATTATTACATTTAAAAATATATCAGCCATCATTTGATTTAAGTTAAATCTTATATTAATTTCTACGTAGTTAGCCTTTCATCATATTATAAAACTAATTGAATATTATATAATTTTTATATAAATGTTTATGCTGACTCTACTCCTGATCAAATGCGTCATCTTCGGATTTACCAGTTTATGTTTGTTGGCCATAACAATAATTTTAAATATTGATAATTATAAGGAAAATTGCTGGAATTCTTCTGCCACGTATTTAAACTTGATTAAAAGTGGTCGTTGAAACTAACAATGTCACAAATATGTAGTTTATCAAATAATAATACCCTGTAGCAGTATTATATTAACATCAGATCACCACTTAAAATATTGCAATCATTAATATTATATCGAATGCTTAAAATATTTTTCATATAAATTTGAATTTGAATTTATATATTCTAAATAAACGCTACAGACTCTAATGCGGGATTAGGATAGTAACATCCTAAGTCGGAAGTCCGGAAACAGGCACAACGACAAGCACAAAAAAACCCACAACACATTGACTGTATGATCAATACAAACACCTGCTACGAGCGGGAATCGAACCCCCGACCTGTGGCACTTATGGCAAGTTCAGTACTGCTCCACCTCAAAGCTTGTCATATAATTGCATCGCATCTTATTATTAAGATCGCACGATTGCACCTACCTATATTTTATTTCTTTGCTCATATAAGGTGGAGAAGAGATTGCTAACCAGCGATAAGACCGCCTTATTGTACCTACATTAGTTATGTAACATTCTTTCTTGTAAATTATCTACATATGTGGTGTACAATAAAAGAGTTATTATTATTATTATTATTATATTAAAAAATAAAATTACCGCATCTATAGTACAAGAATCAAGTGTCATAATTTTGTTTCATTAGGTATCTGAATTTGCATTTTAGCTGAATTCCTAGATATGTAGGTACAAAACTCCATTAATCCTGTTACAACCATCTTAATTATTTTTATTCTGACTAAGAAAATGATTTATGACAAGAAAAATAATTTATATTAAAATATAGTACAGATATGCTCATTTCGCGTGATCAAGATGTTTGTTACATCCAAACCAAATTCTGACAATACGCCTCGCAGTACGTTTTTTGATAATCCCACAGGAAGCTTATATTTACAGGGAAAAGTATCCTATTTGTTGATCCAGAGATGTATGCAAAATTTTTTCGCAATCCCCTAATTTGTTTAGGCGTGATTGAGTAAAAAACAAAATGTCAACTCTCTACCTATTACGGTTCGTGAACCCACTGATAGACGGACGGACCGACAGTGAAGGCTTATTAATAGGGTTATTAATTGTTAATAGGGTTCAGATACCCCTGATAATTATGTGTGCTACAGTTAAACAATAAAATAATAAAAAACATTTTCATTTCATATAACCTAGCTTCTGCCGTAACCGTTGTGGCGTTGTTGGTAGCGATTCTGACTTTAGTCTCGACGGTTGTGGGTTCGAATCCCGCTCGGGCAGTTTTTTTTATTTTATGTAATAAGCTAAAGAACAAGCATACGGCCCACCTGATGGTAAGTGGTTGCCGTAGCCTATGAGCGGTTGCAGCACCATTAGTAGGTGCCACTCACGCGTTGCCAACCTCGAGATATTAGTTCTTAAATCTCCTCTGCCCAGTAATTTCACTAGCTTACAGTGCCCTTCACACCCGAACACAGTAATGCCTAATCACTACTATTTGGCGGCAGAATATTTGACACGGCGGTGTTACCTACCTAGCCGGCCTCTTGCAACAAAAGACCTACCACCAGTGTGACTGATTGCGTTGGTGGTGTAATCTCTGCTGAGACAGAGGTTATCCCAACAGCGGGCGATGGGGTCGTCACATCCCGACGCCGGGAGTAAGCAGCTTAATAGATGCTTAATGGATGAGCAGCAAACAAAAGGAGGAGAAAAACTAATCAATAAAAATAAGAAATAAAAGCTATTTCTTTAGCTAGTTATCATAGCTAATTATAAATTCCATAAAATAAATTAAAGACACTATGTTTTACACAACAATTGTTTTTTTAAAACAATTTTGATGCAGTAGTATAATTTACTCACGAGTCGCTACTACGTCACAGCCTGAAAAATCTCAAGAATCCCAAAACGTCAAACCTTCATACTGTTATCATAAATCAGCAAATTGTCGCCAATCGCAAACGCTAATCGACCCAGTGCCCAATCAGGCAATTCGTTACAAATTAGGACGCAATTTCCTTCGCAATTCGCTTAAGGATTAACCTCATTAACTTTCATGTCTCGTCTGCTAATTGTATTCGGCTCCCCAATTCCTGCTGTCATTTGATTATATACTCGTTATAGGAGAAAATAATACCGGTTATAAATACTACCCGGTAGTGAGCGCGTGATTTGAATATTTAGCACTATGTTTATAGCATTTGTTAATATATCAATCCGTTTTCAGAATCAATGGGCAGATTCGACCTGGGAAATACCCTTTTTTTACGTAAGAGGGGGCAAACGGGCAGGAGGCTCACCTGATGTTAAGCAATCACCGCCGCCCATAAACATCTGCAACACCAGAAGGCATGCAGGCGCGTTGGCGACCTTTAAGGAAAGAATACGCTCTTCTCTTGAAGGTTCCCAAGTCGTATCGGTTCGGACAGACCGCCGGAGGAAGTTGATTCCACAGAGTGGTTGTGCGAGGAAGAAAATGTCTTCTAAATCGCGCTGTTGTGGATTTCCAGACATCGAGGTGGCATGGATGGAATTTAGAGTTTTGTCGCGATGTCCGATGGTGAAATTCTACCGGCGGGATCAATCCAAACAATTCCTCAGAACATTTCCCGTGATATATGCGATAGAAGATGCAGAGTGATCCGACATCTCTACGCAATGCCAAAGAATATCAACTTACCTCAAGTTCATTCTGTATTGTTGCGATTTTTCTCAATGAATTTTTAGGTCCGTGGTTCAAACTCCCTTTAGTCCTGCTCTGCCTGCTTTATATTCGCTTCTTTCTCTATCTTACTCTACCTCTTGGCTCATGGTGATGCAACTATCCATAGGCTACTGTATGTTTATGGTATGGCGGTGGTACATCGTGATACTAAAAATTGTCTTACGCTCACTTTATTGATTACGTTATAACTAACTTATTTTCGTTGCATTAATGTGGAATTTACAAAGAAGCACCAGCGAGCCTTTGACATTTTGTCTGTATGGATGGGCCTGTCTATAGTATTTAGTAAGAGTATGATCATATGTTACCTTTTATTTTTGTTAATAACAAACAGGTATCCAGCTGTCTGAAGAGGAGAAATGGATTATGTGGGACTCCATGATAAGATGGTTATGTTCCCCCACTAAAACCCCCACGGTGGTCGGACTCAGTGAGTATTGGTGGACTGGTTACGGGACAGGGCGCAACATGTCAAACACCATGCTCCACACGTGGCTGGCGAACCTGACCTAGGCCCTGGATGCGGACTCTGTGTTACGTATTGCAACCATGTCTACACTTAAATACAGCGAGATAAAGTATCTTCACAAGAAATAATCGAAAATCGAATAATCGAACTATACTTTTTAAAACTTTTAAAAAAATGATTTTTTTATTTTATCATTCATAAATTCGTCAAAAAATTGTCTGTTACATACGTATTATTAATTTATTATATTTGTTGGCGAATGGCGAAGTATAGAACCTATTTAAAACGTTGGATTAGAAAGACAATATTTGAAAATCTGTCATTCGAACGAAGCGTCGCATTGATGGTTACTTCAATATTTTCATCATGCAGAAAATCGTTGTTGTATCGCATAATAGGACGAAATCCGATATAGCAGTTAAATTTGTGGGCAGTTTGTTGTGTTATCTAGTAAACGGATTAAAAGAATTGTTGGTTACAATAAGGTGTTCATGTTAACCTACTTGGATGAAATTCATAAAGGCTCAAGGCTTAGCTAAGTTTGATTCAAAATGAGTACTGATAAAACCACAGGTGTGCTTTTATATTTATTAATTGCAGAATAACTAAATAAAATGAACATTACACACTCAACGGCAGCCATTACGTTAAGTTAGTTATGTAAATAGTGTTAGGGCAACCGAGATGGCAGATCATGTTGTTTACTTGAAGGTTGTCATGACATAGTGGCCACTAGCGAGGTGGTGACCTCCTCGACTGTATCTAAAAGCTACGCAAACAATTGAAAGAATTCCGATAGAAATTTTACCTTATCTGTTTAAACTTGTTTTATTTAACGAAAAAGAAAAAAACAGTCACCCATAGGTTTTTTATATTGTTATATTGAAATATTTCACAAGAATTAATATATTTTAATTCCTATTATATTGACTCATCCCAAATTCCCAAGTGCCATATGCTACTATTGTTTTGATATATTATAATGAACTGTTGTAATTAAAATAATATAATTTTATGAAAGTAATCAAGCTTATTATCAGTTAATAAAAACACTGTATCCACAATTTTTAATTACTCATATATAAGTACACAACCTATAACCTAAGGGGTACGGCTATTGTCAAAATGGAAGTTGATTAATTAAACGATTCCAATAATTTATGGAAATTACCATTCCTAACTTTGAAAATAGTGTTGGGGCAAGCAACACGGCAGGACATGTTGTTTGCTTGTCATGACATATTGGATACTAGTCACTGTCTCGAAAAGCTACTCAAACAATTCAAAGAGTTCCGATAGAATTTCTTACTAAGACCTTTTTCACCTTATTTGATTGATTTGATTGTAATTAACTTATTTTATTTAACGAATAAGAAAAAAATTGTAACTCATAGGTTTTTCATATTGGAATATTTCACAACAATTAATTTATTTTATTTTCTAGTATGTTGATTCATCCCAAATTCCCGAGTGTCATAGGCTATCTTTGTTTTGATATTAAATTATAATAAAGGTTATTATTTATTAGTTACGTTGCGAATCATACGAGTATATAGCAAGAAAAATGTTCAGAAAGATAATACAGTCAAAACATCTATATAATTATAGTATTAGAAACGAAATAAAAGAAATGTATTTTGTAAAATAAAAATATCATTTAGATTAGATTTTTATTTATTTTATAAACTTAGCCATTATTTATAAATAATTGAAAAGTTCTATCATAGTAGAAACCCAAAACGACTCTTTAAAATGACTATAATAATTTGTTAGTTATGCTTATTGTGTCTTTAATCCAATCGATGTAACTTGATATTGAGGTATAAACTCCTGGCCAGCCTTCCTTTCCACAGCCATTACCGAAAGATGTAATTCCCACACATTCCCATTTTTGTAAGGAATTTTTCATCATCAGAGGTCCACCGGAATCTCCCTTACATGAGTCTTTACCCACTGTTCCACCAGCGCAGATCTGTTTTTCATTCAATTTTATCTTAACTTCTTTGTACTTCGCATCACACTCAGGCTTGCTGTATATTGGCAATTCAACTTTTAACTTTACCTGACTCATAGCGGTATATTCTGAAAAGAAAAAGTATAAATTTATTTCGAGTTCTTTATGTCATGATCTTGATTATCGTCGTCAACCTATAGACGTCCACTGCTGGACATAGGTCTCTCCGAAATGATGCTGCCGGAAGCGATCCTTCGCCGCTTGCTTCCGATGGACGATGAAGCCCAAAGGTGTTAGCATGGCGACCGTACACCGGAAGTCGCGGCGTCGGCAGGCATCCTACGAGGTGGTCTAATGACATAAAGCGAGTCGATGGTAGCCGCTGGATCTTGATTATACTTAAGTTTAATTTATTTATTTACTAGCATGTGCCCGTGGCTTCGCCCACTTGAATAACATTTTATAATTTCAGATACCTCCAACAAATATCATTATATTTAGCCAATGTATACAAAAACTTGACAAATTATATACTAAAACATTTCTCGATAACCACTCTATCCATTGGTAAAGACAGACAGACAGATGCACCGGTTGACTTTGTTTTATAATATTCAGTTACATACTACAAATTTATTAAAAGTATGAAAAATACTAAATATAACAAACATAATAGATATCATCCCATCGATTCAGCAGGGAAATGCAGCTAGCATTCTTGCAACAATTCCCCGTGAACTAGATTTGTAGATTTTTATTATTTGTAAATATAGTTTGTATTGAGTTATAAATATGTTGTAATATTGGTTGTAAAATGTTATTATATTCTTGTTTCTGACAGTTATTATGATGACATTGTTTACTCATTAACAATTAATTTTAAAACATTATGTTAAGATTTCAACATCATGTAAACGTTAAAGCTATCCAGCTCCTTGATGATACGATCATAGTGATAAGACTACAAACAATAAAATCTTTTGAGTTAGTTTATTAAGTTAGTGAAAACGATTTCAGTAGACTTCGGTGAGTGCAAAGCAATAATTATAAAGACGCAAATTCCAACCTCTGAATTTAAAAGTGCTTAATTTGTTTTTCAATTTTATCTCTTGCTTAGCGGTGAAGGAAATCATCGTGAGGAAACCTCCATGTCGTAAAAGAAATTCAACATGCATATGCTGGTAGTATGGCTTAAAAAAGGTCCCCCTCGTTAGCTACCACGTTGTTGAAAAACTCGTGACTGCTCGTCAGCCAGCGTATAACCAGTTGTATCCTAAAAAAGGACAGCAACGCATTTGCATGCCCTCTGGTGTTGCAGATGTTCATGGGTGGCGGTAATCGCTTAACATCAGGAGCCTAGCCCAGCCTCTGACATAAAAAAATGGATTCCCTTCATAGATACGGTATGGCCTTCTCCTTAATAGATACGGTAAAAACGTGACAAACACATCATTAGGTTTACACTATTAAGCCATTTATGTTAAATTTAAATGACTTATTAGTCTTTAGTTATAAGATCGTATTACCAAAGAAGTGGTTTTAAATAATTAAAAGAATGCGTCGTTAAAACTAAAGCAATAATTTACAGATATCGATTCTATATAGTTTTATAACTCTTGTATACATAAATATGTAGATATAGACTTACTTATACTTTAGAATATGCTTACCGTA
Organism: Hestina assimilis; assembly: GCA_023373885.1. Classification (NCBI taxonomy): domain Eukaryota; kingdom Metazoa; phylum Arthropoda; class Insecta; order Lepidoptera; family Nymphalidae; genus Hestina; species Hestina assimilis. The sequence goes on along the minus strand of CM041747.1, from coordinate 5,534,642 downwards.
TCTGGTCCTCCCCCAGCCTGCTACATAAAATTTACTTCCAACTTCAAAAGGGATGTTATTTTTCATCAAACAAATAGGGTTAACAAAGTCTGTGAAGTGAAAGTTATATATTTTTAATAATTGTTATAGCACCCAGTAGTTCGCCTTTAGCTTCAGTAGTACTAGAGAAGAAGTAGAAATAGTGATTCTCTTTTCATATAAAAATCGTTAGACAAATAAGTGCTACATCAAACTGGCACCCTTCGTTGCTTAGGACAGGTTCATACTCTTGGATTAGAAGAAAATATAATATTGCGGTACTCTAAAAACCTTCTGAATTATTTGAATGAAAAAAAAACCTGTAAATTCCGCTCTCCTAGCAAGCCGTACAAGAGCAATGTCATTTTCCTTATTAGATATATCGTAATCTGGATGGACTGATGTTGAATGTACTAAGATTTCTTGGACGGCTTCAGCGCAAGCATCAGAGATACAATCACTTTCTTTCCCTGTGTCATATTCACCCAATCGGACAGTTCGTCTAAAATAATTAAAAAAAATCAAAGATCTAATGACACAGCTTTAATTTTTTTTATTCACTAATAATAACATTACTATTTTTAAAAGCTGAATTCACTCGTCTAGACATCAATACTGTCAATGTAAGACAAATTTAAGTCTGATAATTTAATTGGGCTGCTTTAAAACACATTAGCTTACAGTTGGACAATCATATTAAAGTACAAACATTAGCTTACAGTTGGACAATTATATTAAAATACCTAATTTTGTCGCAATATGTAAAATACTAAGTCAGTTTAAGAAAAAATCGGTGAACATAAGAATTCGAACATAGAATCTCGTTCTTTTTTAAGGCGGTTCATATAAGCCATATATATATACGCAAAAAGTCAGAATGCGCATTTTCACTCATATGGCATAAATTTTCCAGTTATTTTGATTAAAAACTAAATAAATCAATTTTTATTAAATTTAAATGGGCCTATATCGAACAGAATCAGAATAAACTTCTTTCGAAAAAGATTTTTAAAATCCTTTTTAAATGGCGGACTTATGCACATTAAAAACAATTTGGATAAATAATTCTACTTAGAGTCTGTGATTATGACCAACAACAGAGATATTTCATATATATAAAACAGCTGAATTAAGAACTTTCTTCTTCACTAATCTACTTCGGGTTTTTAGGGTTCCGGCTTTGCTTAAATGGCAAAACCGAAACTCTTATAGTTTCGTCATGTCCGTCTGTCCGTCCGTCCGTATGTCACAGAAATAAGGAAGTTTGATTTTGCCTTTTATCACTAAGTCACACTGGTGGTAGGTCTTTTGTTGCAAGAGGCCGGCTAGGTAGGTACCACCGCAGTGTCCAATATTCTGCCGCCAAATAGTAGTGTTTAGGCACTACTGTGTTCCGGTTTGAAGGGCATTGTACGCTAGTGAAATTACTGGGCGAACGAGATTTAAGAACTAATATCTCGAGGTTGGCAACGCGTGAGTGGCACCTACTAATGGTGCTGCAAGCGCTCATAGGCTGCGGCAGCCACTTACCATCAGGTGGGCCGTATGCTTGTTTGCCAACTTCTAACATAAAAAAAAAAAGCTGCCACTTGACTGATAATTTTTTATTTTATATTTTAACTGACGGGTTTATAGTTCAAAGCCTTAGTTTTACTTACAATCCTCCAAGTACTCTTACGTCTGGATCAGCAATGCAGTGTGCTGCTGTAAGTACGTATCGGTGGTTGACCAAAGCTCCGCCACACATATAGACCAGCAAAGAACTTTCCACTAATAAAAAAAAAGATCATGACTTAGCCGGGGAACTAGAAATAAATAAATAAATAAAAAAATAAACGCTGCACACTTAACGGCCCCATTAGGATAGTGATATCCTGTGTCAGGGCTCCGGAAACACATACAAAGACGAGGACAAATACACCCACACCGGAAAATATGCTTGCATGGTCAATACAAACATATTATGTTCCGTGCGGGAATCGAACCCGCCACCTGTGGCGTTTAAGGCAGGTTCGCTGCCGCTGTGCCACAATGTCGTCGATTCATTCGATTAACTTGTTTCCCAAAATTTTCTTTTAGAAAAGATTATTTTTAAATAATGTTTTAGTCAGATAATTCCATTCTGGCAGACCTCTCGATATTACGTCAGCATCTTTAACTATTTTTTTTTAAATTTACTCCCACAAAGGATTTTAATTTTATCTTATTTACACATGCTTAAGGATAAAAACAATGGTTGTGAAGATTTGGTCAATAACAAACAAACAAATAAAAAACCTTTTCCACATAAGCTTTTTATAATATTACTGAGGACTGCGACATTTTATACATATGTATAAACGTAGTCCATTATGTGTAAAACTCACAGAAGTAACTTACTGAACTTATGGTATCCCAAAAGTGCCATCCAGGGGAATTCGTTCAGGTCCACTATACTTCCTCCGATAATTTTATCAGTATTAGTATCTACGCCACAATTGCCTGATGGAGTAAGATAAGAATCTTCTTCTACAACTGGATCTACTGCTCCAGCTGAGCTAATACTTTCCTTCTAAAATAAATATAGTCTTACGCTACGGATTTCTACTATGAATTTTATTTATATACTAGCTGCGCCCGCCGCTCCTCTCGCGTAGTGTACCTTTATTGCATAGAATCCTAATTCTTCGTCCTAGCATTATTCCTGGTATTTCATTTTACCCAGGGTCTGCTTATTACTCTTATCCGGATTTGACAGGTTACTAGTTCTTATACAGAGCGATTATCATTTACCTGTAATTAATGGATATACTACTTTTGCTACCAAAAATAATAAAAATAAAAATGAGGGACTAGTAATTTATATAAAAGAAGAGATCCTATACTCATTTGAAGAACCTTCTTTTGAAGAAGGAAATTGCATTCAATTAAATTTGCAAGATTTCGCTGTTATCGCTATTTATCGATCACCGTCCTATAAAAAATTAGACAACTTCCTAATATCTTTGAATGAAGTGCTACAAAATAATTCAAATATAAGAAATATAACAGTTATTGGTGACATAAACATAGATATTAGTAAAGACGTACTAGATACAGACTGTCAACGGTATTTAAATCTGGCTGCATATCATGGCTTACTTCCAGCGCACACTTTAGTGACCCGAGATGCTAGTGGTACGTGTCTAGATCACGTCATGCTTAAAACTAAAAGTCCTTCTATGACAGTTGTACTTGACACCTCTCTCACTGACCATAAGCCCGTCATTCTGTCCGTGAAATTTAAACAACCGTACCAATACGCCAAGACTACTTATAACAAAATCGATTTTGAAAAACTAGATGCAGATCTCCAAAACATTAACTTAGTTCCAATTTACTCTTCACAAGATCCAAATTTTATAATTAACTATTTGTTAGATACTCTTAAAACTTCTATTCAAAATAACACTCAAGTGATCAGGCTATCTGGACGGAAGAAGATCATTAAACCATGGATCACGCCTGGTCTTCTTAGATGTATACGTCATAGAGACAAATTACATGAGAAGGCCAGACGCTCTCCGGATAATGCTACTATTACCTTAATTTATAGACGTTATAGAAATTTTTGTAATGTATTGTTAAAGAAAGTTAAAAACAGTTATAACAAAGAACGAGTAAATATGGCTAAGAATGATAATAAAAAGCTTTGGTCTATACTTAAAGAAATTACAAATTCAAAAACCGTTAGGGTATAATAAAGAACTGTTAAATATATGTAATACCCTCAATTATCAGTAGATTTTATAAATAATTTTTTGTTAATGTAGGTAAGAATATAGTAGAAAATATCAATAATTTTCTAACCGTCGACGCGTCTAACAATACTAAAAATTTGTCTACTTGTTCGGGGTCTTTGGTTCTTATGAGTACTGACGAAGCCGAAATAAATAATATTATTGTGAATTTAAAGACTGACTGCTCTGTGGGTTGGGATGGAGTCTCAAATAGACTGATTAAGAATTATAAAAATTTATTAGTCCCTTCCTTAACATATTTATTCAATTGCTGCCTTGATTCTGGCATATTTCCAAAAGCCCTAAAAAAATCTGAAGTTAGACCCATTTACAAGAGTGGTGAAAAAAACACTCTTACTAACTACCGTCCGATTTCCATATTACCGTCTTTATCAAAAATTTTAGAGAAAATACTGAATACTAGGTTAGTTGAATATTTGGAAAAAAATAATCTATTATCTAATAACCAATTTGGCTTTAGACGTGGCAAATCAACTAATGATGCAGTACATTCGTTAATCAATTTTATAACTACTAATTTAGATAAAAATAAAAAAGTCATTGCTATATTTTTGGATTTAGAAAAAGCCTTCGACACCGTATCGACGCCTATTTTACTTAACAAGTTAGAAAGAATCGGTATCAGAGGCAATCAACTTAAAATCTTCAGGGACTATCTATCGCAAAGAAGTCAATGTGTAAAAATTGATACATATATAAGTTCTGACTTACCTGTTACACATGGAGTGCCACAAGGCAGCATATTAGGACCCACGCTTTTCCTCATATATATAGACTTACTTACTAGAATAAATCTCAAAAATGGACTGATCATTTCTTATGCAGATGACACAGCACTCGTTTTTGCGGCAGATACGTGGTCCGAGGTATTTGAGATGGCCCAAATAGGATTTAAGCAAATAACTACATGGCTTCGAAATAATTTTCTATCTTTAAATACCAAAAAAACTAAATTCATGTCATTTACTATAAAAAATACCACTCAGTTTGAAAACGATTCTAAATTGTTTTTAGTCTCCCACATATGCAACCATAACAGCACAGCAGATTGCTCTTGTCCTTGTTTAGAACGTGTGGAAGTAATAAAATATCTAGGCGTCACATTGGATTATAATTTTAATTTTAAGAACCATATTAATACATTATGTGGCAGAATGCATAAAATGACTTATATTTTTAAAACTTTAAGGCATGTGGTAGATCCGGTAATTTTAAAAAGAGTTTATATAGCACTGTGCCAATCTCTCATCACGTATTGTATTTCGGTACGGGGAGGAGCCTCGAAAACTGTGTTGAAAAAAGTAGAAATAGCTCAGCGAACTATTTTAAAAGTATCGCATTTCAAGCCTTTTCGATATCCAACATTGTTACTGTATCAAGAAACCGAAGTCCTTTCAGTAAGACAATTGTTTATCCTAAGTATATTAATTAAACAACACTGTGAGCTACCATATGATCCGTTAAAACTCAGACGAAGAAGACATTACCATGTCATCGATTTACCTCATGGCTTCAACACTGCATTTATACAAAAATTTTACGGTTTCCTAGGGCCTTTTATTTACAATAAAATTAATGAATCTCTAAATATATTTAGCCTTAATAAAAACTCTTGTAAAAATAAAATAATCACTTACCTTAATAGTTTATCTTATGACGCCACTGAAAATCTGCTTCACATTAATAAATAATAAATTAATTTAAAATAAATAAATAAAAGTAAAATACAAAATTCTAAATTCTGAGTATACGAATAGATTACCTACGAGTACTAATCATAATTACTTATATACATAATTACACGAAACATGCTACTCAACCTCTCTTGGTGCAATCACACACATGCACACAAACATAAACGCAAACACGCACACACACACACACACTCACATATACACAAACACGCACTATCATGTGAAGGAGAGGAACACTTTTAAAATTAAGATACATAGAATTAGGATATTTAGTTTATTTTGATTTCTACTAAATTTTATATTGTTTTATTTGTTAGCGAGCTAAATTTGTAAAAACCGAGAGGAGTTGGCACTGTAAGCCGAAACACAGGGAATCCTAGTTCGGTTACAGATGCATTACTATTTTTAAGTGAAAAATTGTTGGCTATAGCATTAAGTAAAACTGTAAAACATTTTTTGGTCAATAAACTATTATTATTATTATTATTATTATCATGTGACAATTGTAAAGGCGAACCAATAACTCATTGGATAAGATCAATTTACTTATCAAGAGTTAACGATTATTTTGCCTTTTTTCATTAAGTCAGTAGTTGTCGAGATATTAGCTCCTAAAGTCATAAAAATTGTAAAAATAGGTCTACAAATTTAAGAGATTTTAAGAGAGAATTTAAGAGATTTTCCCATAACTTTGTTTTTCATATTATTTTTGATAATTACTATGAAATTACCAACTCTATTTTGCGGTCGATTTTAATGCGTTATTATTTTTAAAGTCCTTAAGATTCTTCATAACCAAGCTGCGGAAGCCTTTAGTTTCAACTGTGCGTGGTTTACAACGCACTTGACTGATAATTATTTTTTTATTTTGTTTATTATCTATCACAATAATATTAATCTTAAGGCGGTATTATTTATACAAAATTTATTGAAAATAAGGAGGTAGCCCGTCAAGACTTGTAGAGATCAAATTTTGAATTTAGTTTGTAGGGTTGCGTAGCCAAATGGCAAAACCGGAACCCTTATCATCATGTCCGTCTGTCCGTCCGTCCCTCTGTCCATCCGTATGTCCGTATGTCGCAGTCGTTTTACTCTGAGACCATTGGCTCTATCTATACGAAAGTCTATATTATATAAGTACTAGCAGGCCCGGCAGACGTTGTCCTGCCCCGAAAAAAATCTGGGACCTGACAGCAGCGCCCTCTACCCGGTGAAAGTTTTTGATTGACTAATAAGGCTATTAAAAAGCAGGGGTTGGTGATAAAAAGTGAAAATTTAGGGTCGTATGTATTTTTCAATGCCACATAATAAAAAATAAAAAATAAAAATTTTACCCAAAAAATAAAAATAAAAATTTTGGGGTGGACAGCCCTTATCACTGAGGGGTTTGAAAAATAGATAGTAGCTGATTCTCAGACTTATTGAATATGCATAAAAAATTTCATAAGAATCGGTCAAGCCGTTTGGGAGGAGTATGGGAACGAACATTGTGACACGAGAATTTTATATATTAGATAAGTCAGTAGTAGTTGTTGAGATATTAGCTCGTAAAGTCATAAAAATCGTTATTATCTAACTAATATTATAAATGTGAAAGTTTGGATGGATAAATGGATGGATGGACGCTTGTTATTCTTTCACACAAAAACGGATTTGGATAGAATTCGCTACACATATAGCGTAAAGGATGAGAAGGGTAAAAAGAAGGGAACAGAGGGGAATGGGGGATGGAAAACTGAAACGGTTACTTTAAACTACTTTAGAGTAGCATGGCTCTACTATTACTAATTAATAGCATTGTAAATGAACTACTAATACTTACACTCCAAGGCAAAGGATAATCGGAGGGTAGAGGTCCGCAGCATACTTTGGGCAATGTGGAGGTTCCGGTGCTGTCGTAACTACATAGGGATTGCCTAAGAAAGGTAACAATAATTTCTGGGTTCGTTTGTTGAGTGGCTTGAAAAAGTTCCTTACAATCAGTGATAAGTACACATGAGCTTAACCGTCCCAAAGGTGTTTCGCAGACTTCTGAAACTGTTAGATTTAAACTTTAGTTAAACCCATTTCATATAACAAACTAACAAATGGTGTTAAGGTATTATTACAAGAGACAAGAGGATCTGATATTATGACCGAGAGGAAAATATTATAAAATATATAAATATTATAAAGCATATTTTAGCGTAACTTTTAGTTTTGTTTCGTAAAAGTACGTTCACTCCATCAAAAGTTATTGCAATTTTCATGACAACGTGAGCCAAGTCTGAGAGCGAGAGTAAGAAAGTATTTTAGCCTTTTCACGCAAAAACTGCTGATCGAATTTGGATGAAATTTAGCACACAGATAGCTTATTACCTTGAATTAACAAAAAACATGCTACAGAACGTTTCAATTGAAATTCAGTAAAAATGTGTTTTATGAAATATTATTTACTTACAAATCGTTCATTTGTCTCTGGAGCCAATTCTAAAGTCACCGCGGACGAAATCACGGGCAGAATTAGCTCGAAATAAATTATAAGATTGTGGGATAGAACTTGCCAAAATTATAATCCAGATTCTAGTTACAACTGCATGGTGCATAGAACTAAGTTATTTTACTTATCTTGTTTATATACATATTTAAATTTGGAGAAACAAAGCCCTTCTTTTTGATATAAAGTTTTATATTTAGCTGATCAATCAATTTGTAAGTGGATGATGGAGTTTAAACGAAATGCTTAAATTAGGGACAAATATAATTTTTATGATTTTTTCAATAATTGTCCCCGTCAGCAGTACCATTATTAACATTAAAGTAATATTTATATTATAGTAGATATTATAGAGCTTGTTTTTAGCTTTTTAGGAATTATTATTAACGCAGTTGGGTTTTTTTGTGTAATTGAATAATTTATTTTATTTAAATTTATTTATACAAAGTTTCTAAACGCTTTCTGGGATCCTATTGTAAAACCGTATACCGTATAGTCACCTTTAAAACAGTTACTAATTTTATGCAGTCTAGTATCTAGTAGTTTTATAGTATAGTAATGCACCTAGTTATCTTTAAAAAAAAAATTCAAATCAAACAAAATAATACGTACTTGCTTCACTCCAAAATAAGGTAAAACTGAACAATACCGTAGGCCACTTCATTGATACTAATTATAAAACTTCCTTCCTTAAATAAGTAACACAATGTGTGCTATAGAGCTGTATGCTTAATTGTAAATGACCTAATGTAATTTATACGAAACATTTATATACATATGTAACTCATGTTATCGATATATAATAATACTGCGTCTTATAGCTCCACAATAATCATCCAAGAATTGTTTGCGTAAAAGAGTAATTTGCTGATAAGAGAATAATAAAATTATTTTATTTACATGATTCCTGTCCCATATTTTAACATCTTAATTTTAGAACGAGGCGAGAACTATGATTTGGGATGAATCAGATTTGATGCTAAAGAAAAAAATTACCTAAAAAAATAACACACAGGAATTAAGAAAACGCAATATGGACTGGGATTTTATGTTTCCAAGGGATTGAAAAATCTAAAAGTTGATTGAGATATGTCCATTGTCCAGTTGAACTGGACCACGAGTAAGTCTTTACGTGGGGTGTTTTGTTTAAACAGACCTCTGCCATGATCTCGAGATTAACCTCAATCTAAGACTTCGTTTGTCAAAGCCGATGAATACAGAAGTCATATAAAAAGCACGAAGACACATAACACGAAGAAACATTTATGTTGTAAGTCAGTATATGTCGGTAACGATCCCCCCCCACAGCAGAGGTAAAACTCTGCAGTATCCTGGGCTTGTCGTGCCGGGGGTCTCAGTAGCCTGGAGTCGATTGTGCAGGTGGCACCTTCGACTGCCCGAAGCTAACAGGGTCCGGTGTTGGGCATGGGGCGTTTGACGTCAGACCGAGCCCTGCAGGGTGGTGTCGTATGGGCCGCTCTTCTGTTTAGCAGAATAGACTGTGAGCGACTCCTGCGATACAGGTGTTTTAACCGGGGCCTTCAGCCCCGGTTAGCCGGCAGAGGCAGAAAACTTCTTTGAAAAATAACGACGGTCGGCCGTATATGGAAACAACCTCATTAAAAAGTCAAGTCTTGGAGAAGGGTGCCTTAGGGTAGGATTTGCCAGGGCCTTAGGGTCCTGGTCGGTGGGTCGCGTAAACGGCAAACGGCGAAGCGTCGCGGTTGAATGCGTCAGTGATCTCGCGACGTTCCACTATGGCGATAGATATGGGACCTTGGTTGATTTTAGTGGGTAGGCGGGCCAGGCTCCGAGTCCCACAACTTCTACGCCATTGCACTTGTCGCGGCGTTCGAGTGCGTGCGTAACTGCATTTCCCAAGTAAAAAAACTATACCGATGTGTGCATAATGAGTGCAGGATATCAAATCAAAGGAAGGAAAGCAAGGTAATTATAGGCTTGTTATTGGAAGAGGCCGGCTAGGTAGATACCTAACTCTCGAGGTATAGTGTTGCAAGCGCTCATAGACTACGATAACCGCTTACAATCAGGTGCCATCGCCGTAAGCTTGCTTGGCAACTTAGTAACATAAAAAAGTATAGTCATCTAGTTAGTTAACTTTATATTTTTACAAAACGTCACATTCATACTCGACCCCTCGCCAGGTCCAACTATTGAATATTTTATGTTTGTTCTAAATACATAGATATAGTGGTAGGCCTCCCAAAGTTTATAAGAAGGTGCAAAAAATCGCGGGGAGAAGTTAGTTACAATATATTTTCAATGTTACAAGAATTTGTTTTTTACAAACAGTGCAGTTGGCAGTGCCTCAATAAAATGAATTACCAAGTGCTAAAGTTTATTTATCATTATGTTTATAGTAATCTAGATGCATATAAATATGTAAATGAAATTGTCGGTTGGTAATTCTAAAATAACAATTTTCACTATACGCATACGAAATTATATACGGCACTTACATAAGAAAAAAAAACAATTTTTAAAATGTTGGTTTGTCTGTCTTTTTGTCTTAATATATGAGTCGGTTGTACAGATTTTAACGCGACTTTCACTGGCAGATAGACGATGTTAGAGGAGTAAATTAGGCTTATTTTATTTTAAAAAAGGATTAGTTCCGTGCAATAAAGAAACATCAGCAGACTAGGCAAACGGCGCCGTGAGTGCAGCTAGTAATTATTTCCATACAATTATTAAAATACCTACTAAATATGGGTTTTTCTTGATTCTCGAAGTTGTGACAAAATCCTGCCGGGCGGGTCATAAACTTTCAAGTATCAGTTATGTTAATTTGTATAGATTATTTTTATTATATTTTTCAGAGTTTTTATCTCGGTCTTAAAGAACAGTATACATCGACAGCAGCAGCAGTCAGTAGGTTTTTGATAATACCACGAGAACCTAAATTTTTTCCGAAATAAAAAGTGTTATATGTACTAATCCAGATAATAATCTGACACCGTTGTGGCGTTGTGGGTAGCGAGTCTACCTTTAGTCTCGATGGTTGCGGGTTCGATTCCCGCTCGGGCAGATGTTTGTTAAAATTTCTGTCTCGGTCTGGGCGTTTGTCCGTGTGGGTTTCCCCACCGTGCCTCGGAGAGCACGTTAAGCTGTCGGTCCCGGTTATTATCAATAACATCTGATAATAATCGTTAACTCGTGATAAGTAAATTGCTCTTATCCAATGAGTTACTGGTTCGCCCTTAGGGTTGCGGAGGTCAGATGGCAATCGCTCTGTGTAAAAACTAGTAACCTGCCAAATCCGGATAAGAATAATAGGCAGACCCTGGGTACATAATAATACCGGGAATAATGCTGGGATGAAGAAGAATCCAGATAATAATCTAAATCTGTGCCAAATTTCATCATTCAAATCCATTGAGCAGTTTTTGCGTGATTGAGTAACAAACATCCAAACATCCGAACACTCAAACATATAGATCACATTTGTTTAATTAGTACAGCTTATACTCTTATCCTCATTTGACGGGTTACTAATATTTACACAGAGTGATTGCCATATGAACTCTGTAACCTTAAAGGCGAACCAATGACTTATTAGATAAAAGTAAACTATCTATATCAAGAGTTTTACAGGCGTCGGGATGTGACGACCCCATCGCCCGCTGTTGGGATAACCTCTGTCGCAGCAGAGATTATTCCACCAGTGCAATTAGTCACATTGGTGGTAGGTCTTTTGTTGCAAGAGGCCGGCTAGATAGGTACCACCGCAGTGTCAAATGTTCTGCCGCCAAATAGTAGTGCTTAGGCATTACTGTGTTCCGGTTTGAAGAGCTCTATAGGCTATTTAAATTACTGGGTAGAGAAGATATGGCATTTCAAGATTTCAAGAACCAATATCTCGAGGTTGGCAACGCGTGAGTAAAATCTACTAATGGTGCTGCAAGCGCTCATAGGCTACAGCATTTTATCGATATATAATAAAAGCGTTAATTTGACTGGTATTGAGCAACGAGCAAACCTGCGAACAATCATATTTGCCCTAACAGACAAAGCCCTGCGTTCTCTCTCAATATCTGCATTGTCTTTCAAGTCATAGAATACTATATGCCCAAGATATTTAAGCATTCAACTCTCTTTAGTGGAACCCCGTGTAACTTGATAGCAGGTACAATAGATGGAATCGATTTTCCCCTGGCCTGAAAGACCATGCATTGGCTTTTCTTGCAGTTATAGACTAAGCCATGACGTTTGAAATAGTTCTCACAAAGACTTAGCAGTTTTGCTAACCCACAGACAGATGCACTCAGCAGAACCATGTCGTCTGCGTAACTAATGTTATTAAGACAGACTCCGTCAATATGACATCCGATACGAGTGCTACTGAGCGTCTGTATTAGGGCATTTACATACAGATTAAAGAACTTGGGTGAGGTAAGGCCGCCTTGCCTAAGGTGGAGGCCGATAGGCCTGGCGCGTTCGCGCGCGGCGGTATGTATTTGTATATATTATTATGTATGTATGGCGGCAGTAAGTTGCCGCCACCGGTGGGCCTCGGGGCAAGCGCGGGGCGTCGCGGTTGTGTGCTTCGGCGACCCCGCGACGTCCCATTATGGCGCTAGATGGGACCTTAGAGTTTTAGTGGCTATAGGAGAGCTCGGCTCCGACTCCACACCTTGAGTAGCTCTCTGACCATCGCACAACATTAACCTGATTTTTATACCAAAAGTTAAAAATCCTGTTGATCTCTTCAGGCGTGCCAGTGAGTTTTAATTTCTGCCATAAGATATCGTAATTAACCAGTTTAAATGCCTTGGATAAATCGAGAAAACAGGCGTAAATGGGTAATGGTAAGGTTATGAAGAATCTTAACAGTTTTAAAAATAATAACGAATTAAAACCGACAGCAAAAATAAGTAGGTAATTTCATAGTAATCATTAAAAGTAATATGAAAAACAAAGTTACGGGAAAAACTTAGATATCTGTTAAATTTATAGACCTATCTTCTTCAAACTAAATGTGGATGAAAGTTCATGTGGTATTCTACAAGCTCAAATTTTTCAAGAATTTTAAATCCCGTAGTTCAAAATTTAGAGTGGGGACACGATTTTTACGACTTTAGGAGCTAATATCTCAACAACTACTGGCTTAATGAAAAAACTCAAAATCAAACCTCGTTATCATTTTAAAAGACCTATCTAAAGACATCTCACACGTTGCCATACGTTGAAATTTATTTTTTCAATCCTCAGTTACGTGGATGGATTACGTGCTACCCTTAATTCTTATATATATTAAGATTTTATTAGAAAATCCTTGTGCGGTTCATAGAATACTCTTATTTAGTAAATTTCGTATAGATAGAGTCAATGGTCTCCGAGTAAAATGACTGTGACATACGGACGGACGGACGGACAGACGGACAGACGGACAGACGGACAGACGGACAGACGGACAGACGGACGGACGGATAGACGGACATGACGAAACTATAAGGGTTTCGTTTTTGCTATTTGGCTACGGAACCCTAAAAATGATATGAAAAAAACAAAGTTATGAGAACGACATATAATATCTTTAGAAGTGTAGACCTATCTTTAAAATAATTGAAATTTTTTCCACAATTTCAAATGCCATCGTTCAAAATTTAAAGAGGGAACACAATTTGTATGACTATATGCTAATATCTCAACAACCACTGACCTATACAAATATACACTACCATACGCTGAATTTTTTTTAAGACCCCGATGAAATGTATTGACTACTACCCTTAATTTGTTATTATAATTAAATAGTGGTTAACAGAATAAACCTATTTACTAAATTTCGTAAAGATAGAGCCAAAAGTTTCCAAATAAAAAGACTTTGACATACGAACTGACTGACGGCCAAACGGACAGATATGACGAAATTATAATTATATTTTAAATAGAATTTTTTTCTAGGGTTCCGTAGCTAAAATGGAAAAACGGAACCCTCAAAATGATATTTAATACTGTCCTAATTATTAGGAAACAGATAAATGGAATTAAAAACAAACCATTCACAATGCTAGTAAAATAAATCTTTAATTAAATTAATTACTAGAAAAACACTTGAACAATTATATTAGTAGTGCCTTGAAAAAGCATTGCTAATATTCCTAAAAAAATAAAAAAAACATTCTATTCATAAGCATAATTTAATGTAATTTTTATATATGTATGTATATCAAAAAATATATAGTCTAATGTCCGTTTGGATAATAACTATATTGTTTACTTTCTCTATATAATCAAAAAATCTGATAAAATAATACGTATACATATAGATCTCGAATTTGAAATTGTAGAAAACATTTTTTGACGACTCTTTAAAATGACTATATGTTAGTCAAGCGCATGGTTTGTTTAATCCAATCGATGTATCTTGGTACTGAGGTATAAACTCTTGGCCAGCCTTTCTTTCCACAGCCATTACCGAAAGAGGTTATTCCTACAGATTCCCATTTTCCTAAGGAACTTTTCCTCATCAGGGGTCCACCGGAATCTCCCATACACGAGTCCTGTCCCATTTGTCCTCCAGCGCAGATTTGTTTGTCATTCAGAATGATACCCAACGATCTGTATTTCTCATCACACTCAGTCTTGTTGAATACAGGCACTTGAACCTTTAACTTAATTGTGGTAAATTCTAAAAAAGATAGAATTTAATTTGACATATTATTACATATACTTAAGTTTTTTATGACTTTTAGGAAAAAGAAAGGTTTAAGCAGAAAAATTAAAAACGCATTTTACTTTATGAAAATATTTTTACAAAAACATTTAAAGTCTAAAAAACATTAAAGTTTGGTGATTCATGTTCAATATTAAAATTATATTTTTAGGGTTATTGAAAATATAGGTTCGAAATTTTGTTATCAGCTCCAGAATTATAGAAGAAATTGTGAATCTATTTGATGTAGTATGGTGCGTATATAGTAATCTCTTGGAGCAGCAGCTAAAAGATAGAGGCTGGTAGTCTTATACGTGCCTTTGCTTGAATACCGGGTAAATGCGATGACCGTGGAATCGGCGTTTACCTTGGATTTACAGAATAAGTACTACTAGTACTGCCCCAGATGGCCTATACTTATTATCCACGTGAATTAGCAATATTTGAAGACTGATCTTCACTGACAGTGCCGGAGCCATAAACCTTACCATGTATCCTGTTTCATTTCCTCCTACTCACTATCTCAGGTGGCAAAGCATGGTGATGCTTTTGGAGCTTCGGTTAAGGTTGCTGCTTCGAACAGATCACATACTCGTTTTTGTTGAGACGCTCATAGCCGGGTGCGATCGCTGATCGGTAAACGATCGGTGGGTTAAGCAACTTTAGGCGCGGTCAGTCACTAGATGGGTGATCGCATAGTGATGTATCAAGTGAGCGTCTCAGTGCTTCGAAGGGCAAGTGAAAAGTCTGTCCTAGGTACTATCCATTTGATAATAGTCGAAAAGTCAAGTCAGAGGCCTATACGGGCGACCTGAACAACTCTGACACTAGGTTGGCCACTCAATAAGAAGAAAAAGGTGATAGAAAAGACTCACTTGTATAGGCCGCTGCCCCAAGTTAACTATTTTGTGGACTTTAATAAAATATATAAATTTTGAGATTAAACTTATAGGTTCAAATGTTCCGACAAGAATATACAGACAGTTTCAATATACCGTTGAAATGTCATTACAATTTGTTTACAGTTATGGATTTAATATAGTTTTATAATAAATATTTAATTATAAACATATAGGGAGTTATATTCATAAAACAAATAAGCTACGTACGGTTATTGAACCTCCCCCAGCCAGCCACATAAAATTCACTTCCAACTTTTAAAGGGAGATTATTGACCACCAAACATATAGGTTGAACGAAGTCTGTGAAATTAAAATATAAAAATTATTATATTAAAAACTATTTGGACTCTTGCAATACATGTACAACGCAATCAGTTCCCCCAGGGTGGGAGCAACACCATCAGCTTTCCCCGGGATGACCGAGTTGAGCAATATGCTTGAAATGCCTCGGACTGCGTTCTACAGTTTCCCGGAGCCTCTCACAAGCACTGATGTCGGCCACCGAGGTTTTAGCGGGACGCCCGCACATAACCCGGTTCTCTTCCGCTTCTCTTCCGGGTATCTGGTTGCAGATTTCCTCCCCGTCAACAAAAAATAAAAAAACAACTTCAGTCATTCTTTGAAAATACCGCAACAACTAAAAAATGGATCGATTTGATATGAATAAGAAAATATTTCATGGATGTTGATAATTCAACTTGTAAACAGCATTATACATGTTGATT
Organism: Hestina assimilis; assembly: GCA_023373885.1. Taxonomy (NCBI): domain Eukaryota; kingdom Metazoa; phylum Arthropoda; class Insecta; order Lepidoptera; family Nymphalidae; genus Hestina; species Hestina assimilis. Next base: position 5,518,369 of record CM041747.1, on the reverse strand, counting down.
TTTTCCTTTCTATATGAAAAATAAATATACAGCAAGCAGCTAAAGGCAAGTCTGTACTCTTGCAATAACGAATATATATGATATTATTTCGGTACTCCAAAGAACTTGTAAATTATTTGTATGAAAAAAATACATACGTGTAAATTTTGCCCTCTTAGCAAGTCGTACAAGGCCAATGTCATTTTCTTTGTTGTCTTCCCGGTCCAAGTAATCTGGATGGTAGATCGAATGTACAATGATTTCTTGGACGGGGTCAGCGCAAATATCAGCCAGGCAATCTATTTCTTTCTCTGTATCATATTCACCCAATCGGACAGTTCGTCTAAAATAGTTACACAAAATAATTTACATACAGTGATCGCGGGAAAATAATTATAATCCAATATCAAGGCCATAACAAAGTTATTCACCCTCAATATCCGGAATTTGATAAGGTTTAAACGACAGAATTTAAAATAGGTCATACAAAAAGCAGCTGAATTAAAAACCATTTACTTTACGAAGTCAATTTAAAATAACATTTTGTATTATTGCAGTAGTAGATCCATGGTCCTCCCAGCACAAATGGGCTGGAACAACCGGGGAAGTACTCTCACAGAAAATCGGCGTAAACCAACAGTAACTTCCTGTAATATGAGTTGCCAACGTGGTTTGGTGTGGCAACGCGCTTCAAGTATCGCAAGTGTTTATAGGTTATGGTGACTGCTTAACATCACTCGGACTGCTTGTTGTGTGCCCATCTTGTGTGCTTGTTTGCCAAACATCATGACATAAAAAAAATATTTTAGTTTTTTTTTAAGATTACTGATTTAGTTCAAAACCTTATAGTTTTACTTACAACTCTCCCAGTTCTATTACTGTTCCAGTGATGCAATGAGCCGCCGTAAGCACATATCGGTTATTGATCAAAGCTCCTCCACACTTGTATACCAACGAAGTACTAGTCACTAATTAGAAGTAGATTAAATTTAGGTGATTGTAGCTTAAATACTTGACACTTTTACTAAACTAAACTCTTTAAAAATATTCAAAAAAATATTATTTTTTATGGAAATATGTGTAGCAAAAAAAGTGTGCAATAGATAATATAGTGAATTTCTGCTTATATTATTATATTTATACACTAACATTCATTATTATATTTTTACACTAACAAGGAGGCAAACAAGCGGGCAGCCCGCTTGATGGTAAGCGGTCGCCGTAGCCTATATAGACGCTTGCAATGACAATAGTATTAAAAGAGCGCAAGGAAAGGAGGAGAAATAGAAGTGAAATAAAAATAACGTAATAAGATTAGGAGTGAGGCTTCGGGCCTTCGACGCTCCTTCAACTGAAACACAGAACGGATAGCAGCAAAGCTGCACTACTTACTAATAAATAAAAAATTATAATATTCTTTGTCACTAGCATCTGCCTACGACATCGTTTGCATGTATTTCAGAATAACTTTTTTTTTTTTATAATACTTTATTGTACACCACATAACAAGAAATTTGCAAATATAATATATCATATAAAATCGAGTACAATAAGATGACCCTATCGCTAATAAGCGATTTCTTCCAGGCAACCTTATGGGTAACGAAACATAAGTATCGGAAAAAAGGAAGGTGGTGCATAAAGATTCAATATAATATAATATTAACTGATATAATATATATATATATATATATATATATATATATATATATACTTTGTTGTAACTTTGTTGCAATTAAAAAAATCCTGACCACAGAAAGAATCGAGATTATGATTCATGTCACCTGTAGTGACATGAATCACAATCTCGTTTCTTTGGTGTGGTGAGGTGGTGATGTCTTTAAAATAGCTTAGTACTAACGCTTCTTGGCCCAATTGCTTATACAAAAAGCTATCTCAAGAAAAGTAGTTTTTTCGGTAAGTATGCAAAAGTGGGGTACCACTCCCATTTTAATCACAATTTTTTTTTTAACAACGTCTTCAGTATGTCACTACTTTATCTTTATCTAGAATTTGAATCGGTGGAAGCTGAAATTTTTTATCGTGTCCATATATTATTGAAATTGAAGTTGTGCCTTGTACATAATTATCCTTTCTTTCTGCATAAAAAGTGCCCTGTGTCTTTCGCGCTGTTGAGTAGCTAAGGTGTGTAAGCGTTATAAAAAAACAAACTCACACAGGCATACATAAATCTAGCCTTTCAGGCATGGAAAAAAATGTATAAAAGAAAAAAAATCGGACGAAACATTTTTAAAAGATGACGACTTCGTGGCGCAGCGGTAGCGAACCTGCCTTCAACGCTACAGGTCGCGATTTAGATTCCCGCTCGGAGTAGATGATTGTATTGAACATACAAGCCTGTTTTCTGGTCTTGGTATGTTTGTTCTTGTCTTTGTGTATGTTTCCGGACCCCCGACACAGGATATAACTATCCTAATGGGAGCGGTTGAGTGTGAAGCGTTTATTTAAAAAAAAGCAATCTGAGCAAGTCCGCTTGCTCGTAGCAGCTGACTCACTAGTCCTTACGTGACTTACTCTTGGCAAGGTATCCTAAAAGCGCCATCCAAGGCAGTTCGTCGAGGTCAGTGGCACTTCCTCCGACTTTACGATCACTATTAGTATCTATGCCACAATTGTGTCGTGGCGCTAGATAGGAATCTTCTCCTATAACTGGATCCACTTCAAAGCTATTAATGTTAACCTATAATAATATATAGTTTAACGCGAAATATTTCTACTGACTTTTATTTATATATTTTAAATTGTTCAAGATTGGCTTTATAATAAATCAATTTTGCATCAAATATTATTATATACACTTATTAATTTCTTCTTGAACGTAAAAGTAAATGATATTCATATATATGTTCTAATGGATTTTATAGGAATATTTTCATAAGTTACCCGTTATTGTTAACAGAGCTCATATTTCGATTATTGAGTTGTAACGCAATTAATATGTTATATGTAGTTTTAAGAAAAAGTGAAGGAAAAAATATCGTTTAAATAACAATAAAAAGTATATTTAGACTTATTTTATTTTTTTATATAATAGGTATCAGTATCGGCGGTAGCTCCATTTGACGGACATAACAGACTGTATATTTGACAATTCAAAAGGCCTTAAAAGTCTATTTGAATGAAGAATATTTTGAGTTTGAGTTTTAGTATAGACTATTCTGCACATTTGCAACAAACCATATACTTTTGTCGTAACACAATTGATAGTTATTATATGTATCTATAAATACTCACAGTCACAAGCGTATCGTAATGGGATGGTAGAGGTCCACAGCACACTTTGGGTATTCCATCTTCGTACCTACATAATGATTGCTGAAGAAAGGTGATAACGTTAGGCGTTGATTCTTCTATAATTGCTGGTTGAAATTCCTTACATTCATTGATAAATACACAGGAGCTTTTCTGCCCTAGAGGTGTTTCGCATTCATCTGAAACTATGAAATTCAAAGTGTTAACTAAGCTTACTTAGATATTATAAACTACAACCATTGTGGCGAAGTGGTAGCGAACATGCCCTCATGCGTTTCCACTGACCTGGCTGAGTGGAACGAAGTGAAGAAGAGCAGTGAAAAGTGGAAAGTCTTCCACTGTTTGCCCCATTGCGGACTTATTTGACAGTTTGCAATCCGCTCCTCTGTACTCTGCGTAACTACACGTCAGTGGATAAGACTACAGTAGCTTAAGTGACCTGCTCTGAATCGTTCGGCTCGATTCCCTTCGGGGCAGATGGTCGATATCATACAGACATGTGGTGGTTGTGCTTGTTTTTTTATAACATTACTAACCTATGGAGACTGTTGAGTGTGCAGAGTTTATTTATTTACCGCTTTCGAGACTAATAATTTTTAAATAATATTAAAATCTAAAACACAACCATCTTCTTCCTAACATTGTTCAGATTTGACAGGTTACTAGTTTTTACACAAAGCGTTTGCCAACTGATCTCCACAACCCTAAGGCGAACCAGTAGCTTGATTAGATAAGTGCAAATTACCTATAACGTTTTAACGGTTATTATCAGATTTAATATTACAACATCTAGGACCGACAGCTTAAATCGCTTTTTTAGCATGTTGGGGAGATCCACAAGGGCAAACGCCCAGATCAAAACAGATATTTGTATGATCATTACAAACATCTGCCGCTAGCGGTTATCGAACCTGTGACCGTTGGGGGTAAACGCAGTTTCGCTACAAAACGAAAAAAACGGTCGCCAACAATAAAAAAACAAATAAAATAATACTTACTCGCTTCACTCCAAACTAACGTTAAACTAATTAATAACTTAGTCCACTTCATTGATACTATTTACAGTTTTCCTTTATAAGTAACTATAAAGTGTACAACTTACAGTGCAATACGCTTAATTATAAATGAACTAATATAATTTACACTGTGCATTTATATACAACTTATCCATACCTAAACGTTATAATATAAGTTTAAATCTCCACAGGAAACATACAAGTATTATTTGCACTGTATATATTAATAACATATACATATAAATAATATATTGTACTAAGAACTGCAACTGAAGAGGCTTACATATGTCCAGCAGCAGACCGAAAAAGGCTGATGATCGCTATGTATATACATATTATATACATTCTAAATTTCACGTGTCTGTATATTTCAAATTTTTATGAAATAAGAATGATTATTTTTTTAAGTTATTAAGTTGGCATGCGGCCCACCTGATCGTAAGCGGTTGCCAAAGCCTATGAGTGCCTCCAACACCATTTGGAGGTGTCACTCACGTGTTGTCGACCTTGAGATATTGGTTCTTAAATCTCCTTTGCCTAGTAATTACACTAGTTTACAGTGCCCTTCAAACTGGAACACAGTAATGCCTAAGACACTATTGCTTGGCGGTACAATATTTGACACAGTGGTGATTCCTACCTAGCTGGCCTCATGCAACAATAGACTTACCACCAGTGGGACTGATTTCAGTGGTGGAACAATCTCTACTGTGACAGAGATTATCCCAACAGAGGGTGATTGGGTCGTCATGTCCCAACGCCGATAAAAATTGGATTGGACTGTAAATAAATTATTAAAGGGCACAACTAAACTACAACAATTTTAGTTAAAAGTCACCAAGCGATCTTGTTTCATTACAATCGAATGACTTTATCAAAAGTTATTGCAATCTTCATGACGGTGTGAGCCAAGAATGACAGTAGAGTATGTAAGTATGTTAGTCTTACTGGTCATAACTGCGTCACTGTGTAGGGTATTATTGTAAACTCGACAACATCCTACTAATATTATAAATGTAATAAAATTGTAAAGAATGGATGGATGTTTTTTACTGTTACACGCAAAAAGTATTAATACACAATTAAAAACTATTTGGCACATAGATAGCTTATTGCTTTTTTGACTCACAGATGCCACTTCTTGTGTCGAAATAGTTATCAACAACATTAACTCGAGTAGAGCCGTGGGCACAGCTTGTTTGAACATAAGAGAAACACAATTTATTTTAGTAACAAGTTTCCTGTGCTGGAATGAATCATGTATGTATATGAATATTTCAACTGTTTAACTTTTCCGTTAATTTTATGGGCAGAAAAATTGTAAAAGTATTTGTTACATGTTCATATAATACTTCGTCCCTTTAGATAACATGCACCTTAAAGTCGACGGTTTTATAAGAAATAAGTGTTCACGAAAAACTTATTAATTTTTTTTTTTATTTCGAGCTTAGTAACATGGGTTTTGATAGCACAGAGATATATTTCAGAACGCGACTATCTGTAGATACTAAATTTGTCAGTTATAAAATTTGATGATAAATGTAAATAAATTACAATGAACAAACATACCAATTTCAAAACTAAAATACTACGTAATAAATATTCTTTACCTGTAACACTAAGTAATACATTGTGCCTTATTATTATAGGGATAATACATTGTGCCTGATCCACCATGCACTTGACCGGTATCTTAAAAATAATATCAAATATAAAATGTAAAACTAAACTTATTACTATTTGTATATGTATCAAATATCATATTCATTTTTTGTAGTAGTAGTGAGACTTTTAAAGGTTAAAGTCACTAGACAAGCTTGTATGTATACCGACTAATGGTAGGGGAGCCCACAATGCTAAATGGGGATTTACTCGAGCGTTGTAGAGACCTATTGGGATGCAAAGCTTAGATGATAAGAAGAAAAAATGTTATATGATATATACCTTTACATCGGTGGGAGAAGCGGCTATAGATTTTTAAATATGTAAAAAAAACTGTTGCATGGACATCCTCGAGCGCGTCAGATATTTATAGCATCAATGCCCTACGTATTTTTAATAATGTACGTATGTTAATCTGATCGTTTGCATGATGCGAGTGGTTGTATTTAAGGGTTGAAAATGAAAAAAAAAATTAATCGAGCGCGTCAGATTTTCTAAGGGAGTGTTAAGTGCACCACAAAAAAGCTCTCATTCACTAATCTGACGATTTCGATGGGACGCAAACTCGCGGTCATTTTCATAATGTGCAAAAAAATTCGCCATTTTGAAATACTCAAGCGCGTCAGATTAAGATATATGTGGTTCATTTTTATGTTCTAAACATACTGTCTCATAATCTGACGATTATCTAGAGGGATTCGCCTGATCTGACAAAAAAAATTAGAAAACGGTTCACCTTAAAGGCCATCCCTGCAACTTCCCGCTAATTCCATTCCTGGGCGCTTAAAAATGTACTTATGATATTTTTGAGCTCAAAATATAATTTATGTGATATTTTGAGCTCGCTGAGTTCAAAGAACTAATATTAAAAATTTTAATTTTTCTTAGCGGGAAGTCAAAAATTTTTTTTTCTTATCTTATATATCATATATTATATCATTAAACTTAATTAATTGAAAAGATCAGGAAATACGACGGTATTCCAAATTATTTACACATTTTTTTAATGTTTCTACCGAAAATTTAATTATTTTTTGTAGGGTACTTTCACCACAAAATACACATTTCAAATTAATATCACTCATATTAAATATTTATAAACTTGAATTCACACAAATAATATCAAAATAGCAAAACGTTGCAAACACGTTGTAAACAGTATACCACGAGTCTTTATGATCAGCTGTGATGGCGTCATGGCAGCAGAAACCAGAGTGGGGACGGAGTGAGAGAGTAATAGGTAGAAAAAGAGTGAGAGAGGAATAGAAACGCGGAGAAGGAAATGTAGGCATCACGCAACTGCACGCATTTAACTTTATTGACGAATTTTTGTTATTTCGGCTTGCGGAAATCGTCAGATTATATATTTTTCATTATTCTTGAATTATTTCCTTCAAAATAAAAAAAATTTAGCTACGCTCGAGAATGTCGAGATGACGTTTTTTTTTACAACTTTTTGCCCTCCCCTTTTTTTACGTCACTCTCAAATTGTCAGATTAGTGGAATATACACTTTTAGGATGTAATTAACTCACCCTACCTTAATCTGACGCGCTCGAGAATTTCTGATGGTCAATTTTTTTACTAATCTGATCCTGTATCCTTTACGGGCGGCCTTATATATGGGCCTCATGTTTTGTGGATGTACTTAACCGGGTACAAGGTAATCCCCTGTATATTAATCTGTCGCGCTTTAGTAAATCCCGAAATCCCCGCTTGGGCTCCCTACTATAAAGTCTGACAATAGGATTACATTAGACAGTGCCCCTTACAAAGCACCGTCACTGATACTAACACAACGCCGTCTTCGACGGTGAGGACCAGGTTCTATGTTTCTCACGTCGGATCGCGCTCACACCGTAGGGTGAGTCCAACTTGTAGAATAAGCTCGAAGCGCTGCCTCCCTGATGACATACTCAGCCGAGGTTCGGCATCCTCAGTCCTCATCGCCTTTACCAAAGCATTAATAGATTTTTTCCTCGTTTTAAAGAGTTTTGTTGGATAAAGTATATAGTGTATTGAAAAACTCTTCCAGAAAATCTTATTGTGTTTTTGTCAAAATTAAATAATTTCAATTTATATTACTAAATATAGTTTAAAATAAAACTAATTTAATTATTATTTTTATTTATTTAGAAAAATTAAAAAGTACAAAGATATTATTAGTGATATTGCAAATCATTTCACTTATAAAAAATCAAAAAATATTACATAAATATAATATATCATATAACTATATGTTACTAGAACGCATAGTACTTTCAATCCAATCTTTGTAACTGAAGACTGAAGTGTAAACTCCCGGCCAACTGTCTCTTCCGCAATTATTTCCAAAAGATGTAATTCCCACGGCTTCCCATATTCCTGAACTCGTTCTCCGCATCAGAGGTCCACCGGAATCTCCGGAACACGTATCCTTACCCACTACTCCTCCGGCACAAAGCTGTTTGTCAGTCAAATAGGCACGGCGAGTTCTGTATTTCACAACACACTCAGACTTTTTATATACAGGTAAATTAACCTTTAATTTTACTGGACTCTTCTCCTTTGATCCTAAGAGAAAAAAATAACAATTAAATTCTTTATATTATTTTGTTTTTTTTTTTTAAGTATAGCAATCCTACTAATATTAAAGTGGGCCACCTTAAATAAAGCAAAAATAAATAATAATGAATGTAGTGTTCGTTACCATCGAAATAAGACTAAATAAGACATACTTAAAATTTCATTTTTATGTTTTTTTGAAGAAACAATAATTTGTCCATGAAGAGTTACTGCTTAGAAATTTCAAACCGGTAGACATGATTTGTACAGTTGTAATTATTTGTACATATAATTAGTATTGGGAATATGTTAATACTAACAGACCTGCCACGCGTTGCCATGGCAACAAAGGGTTTATTAAATTGAGTCAAATGACAGACATGTTTGACAATGGCAGTTCGTATGTATAACAGTTGATAGTTTCTTTAATATGACGCTGACTGACAGGGGTGCCTCAAAAAATTAAGATGGCATCCGAGTGGCCAATATGACGATTTGCGCCCTTAGAATTTACGAAACACTCGACAATCCGAATTTTGCCGATATAATATGTTGTCGACCCGAAATTATTATTTTTTATATTTTAGTATACAGGTAAGGTTTCAGTCGAGTCTACCGTACCCCTTGACCGAATTATTAATATAGATTGGTTTATAACCAATATTAACATATTTTCAATTATTAATTCAAGTAAATGTCCTCAAATAATAAGTCTCAAAAATATGTTTTCAATATTCATACGACTTATTTTTTTCTGAATTAAATATTAAATCGTCTACGAACCAGATTTGGTTACACCCCAGCCTGCTACATAAAGTTCACTTCCAACTTCTAAACGGGGATTTTTGACCACCAAACAGATAGGATTTACAAAATCTGCAATTTGGAAATAATTTTATTATTTTTACTAATATTAACATTATGAATATATTAACATCTCGGGCTAAGCTTTTATTTAATTTTTCAATATTCTACAAAGTTTCAACTTCAATAAATAAAATATACATATTATTGACATTGGCGGAATAATATTTTCCTTCTCCCATAACTAAAAGCCATTAAAATCAAGGAATCAATCAATCAATAAACTAAAATTGCTACCAGTATTCTAGTGTGTCTGTCATTTTTGTAGCACAGCAGCGTAGAGCATTGTGTTGCTGATTGACAGTGGCTGATTCTTGACTTATATACGTCACTATTTATCGAATTTAGATGAAGCTGTTATAAATATATTTATTTCTTATATATAAATTTTATATCAAACTTGTAGTACCACCCTAAATAGTGATATAAAAATATGATCTATATATTACGAGTATAAACCATCTGCCTTCCCCCAGGGACCGAACTTCTCCAGCCACAAGCGTAGTATAATCTGTTAAATGTAACTTGAACCATGCGCAGTAACACGTTTTTGGGTCTCAACCGTATGCGGTATGAAGGGGGCCGCGTAACTATAGCAACGCGGCGACGCTAGACCCGATTAGTACACTCGCTCACGGTTCTTTTAGTTCTTTAAAAATAAATTATTAAATATTAAATTTAAATATAATTTATTTTAGTCAGATTTGTAAATATTTAATTTTATTTGAGAAGATAAGGCGTCATCCCATTAAGTGACAGTGAATAAATGTACATTAACTTTTTTTTGTATATAGATACCGTTTTACTATACTATTTATTTATTTTATTCTATTTAAGTAATTAATAACGAAAATGAATAAATAGTTAATTGAATTTAGAAGAAATAATAGGTATATTATATACTTAATTAAGTTTTCCCACTTTATAAATTTTTTTTTAAATAAGACGCAATCAATATTTTTGTCTAACATTTTTGTCAATTATTGTACCTTCGCAGAAGCGACCATTTTGGTTCAAGTTACATTTAAGGAACTATACAGTGCTTGGCAGGTTGCATGCTGGCTCATTCTGCGAGAGACCGCGTTATCTGTCAGACACACAGCTCGGCCGCTGAGAAGATTTTAGTCAGTCCCCATAACACTACCATTTATGATGGAACTACAAATAACCCGATTCTCCTTTTAAATAATTTGTAATTGATATAAAAATAACATACATGTCAATTTGGCTCTCTTTGCAAGCCGTACGAGGGCAACATCATCTTTTCTGTTTATTTTTTTTTCTTTGTATCCCGGATGTGGATAGGTTGAATGTACAACAATATCTTGCACGGGATCTGCGCAAGAATCAGAGAGGCAATCTTTTTTATACCTTGTGTCATATTCACCCAGTCTGACAGATTCTCTAAAATAACAAACAAAAAATTAGAAACAAGCCTTATTAATTATGAGTGAATATATAATAATAGCTATTTTTATTAGCATATTTTTTTGAATGTTTAGACAACATATGTAAGTATTTCACATACGCAGTTAAAGGATTGTCATCACATGGGACATTACTTGACGAAATTATTACAAAGATTATTAACGCAGATTTCCTAATACCGAACCTTAGGCCTGAATTACATTTATTAGCATCATTTAGCTAGATAGTTTTGGACACAATTATGAGCATGCTTATTAATTATTATTCAGCATCCCTGAGCATGCGTACGCATACTTCAGCGTGTACAAAATAAATGCGAAATCGGTATCAATGCTAAAATGAGAAAAGATGCGTACGCATCCTCATACAAAAATGTAATTCAAGCCTTAATCGTATTTAGCTACTACACATGTTTCTTAATGTCATATTATGGCGACGACGTTGTGGCGCAGCGGTAGCGAACCTGCCTTAAACGCCACAGGTCACGGGTTCGATTCCCGCTCAGAGCATAATATGTTTGTATTGACCATGCAAGCATATTTTCCGGTCTGGGTGTATTTGTCCTTGTCATTGTGAATGTTTCCGGACCCCCGACACAGGATACTATCCTAATAGGGGCCGTTGAGTGTGCACCGTTTATATCTCGTTAACATACATCGTGCAGTCTACAGACTTGTTGTTCAACTTGTTCAGTGCGCAGAATCCTAATTCTTTTTCTAAAATTAAAGTGTGCTACGTCACTCCCTAGCATCTGTTAATGAAAGTCCTGTTAATATCGATCCAGCAGTTACGGAGATGTCAGACAAGTAGATATAAATTAAATTTATTGTATTTTATTTTTCGTTAATATCTTTGCTTTTTTAGTAATTCGACATAAAGTTACGAGACCATATTTGTAGAGGATTGAATTTGCAACAAAACGGTTATTTTCTGCGCGACTAATGATTTGCCCGATAGAGCATGAGAAAAATTTACGGACTATTTTGACGACGTGGGGCGCAGCGGTAGCGAACCTGCCTTAAACGCCACAGGTCGCAGGTTCCCCCCGTGGAGCATAATATATTTGTATTGACCATGCACACATATTTTCCGTTCTGGGTGTATTTGTCCTTGTCCTTGTATGTTTCCGGACCCCCGACATAACTATCCTAATGGGGGCCTTTGAGTGTGTACCGTTTATTTATTTATTTATTTTCAAGGTGGAAAAAAAACCACAATAGTTTCGTCCCACAAACGTTCATTTAGCATACTTTGATGTCTAAAAAATAAATTTGCCTCCTCTGCCAATAAATGCAACACCAAATGTAACTTTTGTAACTTGTGAACGTTTTTAAGAAAATCATTTGTCTTCCAGATCCTGTCACACTGCACAAGCTTTGGGCTTACTCGTCACCCCATTTATTCTTTTCTTTTCATTTCTCTACTCTCAAAGACACACTAATTCTCTTGGTTCAGCAATAAGGTTGTCATGTTACTAATATGGAATCCGGGTTTAACCTCACAGGGTCACTTGACTTCAAGTGGGTCTTGACCTTATTTTATAATAAAATGTATCCAACCATGTTAATTTATACTTACAATATATTATTTTCAAATTTTATTCCCGTGACACAGTGAGCGGCCGTAAGTACATAGCGTCTATTGATTAAGAATCCTCCACAATCATAAGACAGGGGACCACGAAAAACTGCGAATCAAAAATGGAAAAATGTTGTTTTTATTAATAGAGGTAGCCTAAGGGGGTGAAAAGGGGGGGCAAAGTTTTCAATCTACTTCAAATTTTGTATAAATTTTTTTTAACAGAATTGATGGAAGATGTGAGTCGTATTTTATTTGAAATTCATCGCCTAACGGGCTTAACAAAGAGTTGTAATTTATTATGCTTTGAAGTTTATTTCAATATTGCTTAGTGCTTTTGATATAAATTACACATTATTTTGACACATGTTTGGCACCGGCCGAGGTCTCCAGACCCGGCCCCCACCGGTGACGCTGTCAAGGCCACTAGGGCCAACAGCAATGGACACTCAGAAAAAAAAAAAACGTGTTTTTAAAACGAAAACGAGCACGAGGAAGCAATTTTTCGAAATTCAATCCTTACGAAAGTAAAAAGGATTTGAAAATTGAAATAGTGTGAATGGATGTCTCTTAATGATTAAAGATTTTCTGAAATTCCATCCCTGAATGGTGAAATGAAGGTTCAAAGTTTGTATTAAAATTGTTATTCACGCAGGCGAAGCCGCTAGCAGAAGCTACTTATATATAAAAATAAATAGGCTAAACTACATTTGTACTAAGTATCATTTAACAATTGTAATGTTTTTTGAACAAATAACTAACTGATTATCATGTCATTGTTGTCATACAACATGCATGTCATTGTTCTATATAATTTTATGAATAAAAATTCGGTTACAAGTAGCCTACAAATGATATTTTTTTTCTATAAAACTAGTAGATTGGGGCCATGTTCTAACTTAACGTAATCAACGGAATTTTTAGTATCCGTCTACAAATCGTGGCTCTGGAAGAACCGTAGAATCCCAGAGGGTAGTACTCCCCGGTCGAACCAGCCCCTTCATTCTCATAGCAGCAAGGCTGCACTCCTACTACATTTAAAATTGCATTAAGTTCAGTAACTCACATCGTCGACGATACCCCAACAGTGCCATCCACGGGAATTCATCCAAATCTGTGGCATTTCCTCCCACAATACGATAACCATTAGTATCCATGCCACATTTATGTCGTGGCATTAAATAGGTATCCATTTCTTCAACTGGATCTACTTGAGTGGTTTTCTAATAAAAATAAAATATTTACATAAATGATTTTTAACACGCTTTTATTACCTTGAAATGTATGGTTGAGTTGTCTGTGGTATGAATGTACATATGTTGCTATTCAATTTCTAACAGTGTTACATAATTTTTAAGGTAAGATTTCAATATATCTGATAATTTCGATTTACTCTTGATTTCGATCTACTCTTTTATTGATTACTAGCTGCGCCCGCGGCTATGCTCGCGTGATGTAGAGATTTTTCTTTAATGCCCGAAGTCCTAATTATTTTTCTAAGATAAAAGTTGCCTTAGTTACTCCTTATAACATAAGCTATCTGGGGCTGTGATCCCATTAAAATTGGTTCAGCCGTTTCAGAGATTAGCCGGAACAAACAGACAGACTAAATACAAAATAGATTTGTTTCTATAAATACAGTATATACTGAGAGTATATACTGTATTTATGCAGTTGGTGAAAAGCTGTTAATTTCTTCCACGACATGAAGGAATCCTCACGATTTTCTCCTTTACCGTTACGAGATAAATTTGAAATATATATTAAGCACTTGAAAACTGAGACGTGCCCGGATTTTAACCCGCGACCTTCGGTTAGCTCAGGAACCTCTGACACAGGATATCACTAATGGAGTATGAAGCATTTATTTATAAAACGATGTATGTATTTGTAATGTATACAGTTAGATTAGTCATAAATACTTACGAGTTTCCGCTGATAATGGCGTGGTAAGGGACCACAACAAACTTTTGGGATTTGTTCTTCAAAACTACATTGTGATTGTCTAAGAAAGCTTACAACATAAGGTGGTATTTTTTGGTATTCCTTAAACACTGATGACAATTCTTGACAATCATAGATCGAAACACAGCGGCTACGTCTATTCAGTGGCGTAACGCATTCGTCTAGAACTGTCAAATAATTATTAAAAACTCACTATCATTTATAGACGAGAGCGTCTTACTAAGGAAAACTCACTATCATTTATAGACGAGAGAGTCTTACTAAGGAATTTCTATTTTTTTTTTATTTATTCTTGTCCTTAAGATAGACACAATTTTTAAACAGTTAGAATGTCATTATAATTCCATGAAAACACAGGGAACCTGTTAATAAATAAATCTTCTAAACCTGATGTAAATTTGTATCCTTTAAACAAACAAATATAGGAACAAGAAAGCGTCTTAATACTATATTGTAATCGATTTCTGACCATTCTATAATGTGTGTATTTGTTTGTGAAAATGTGGTAATGTATGGTAAAAATATATCATATAAATAAAAATATATAATTTTTTACAAAATGGTATCAACTGAAATGGAGTACATATATTCTAGTTTTCTCTTAAAAAAACTGTAAAAAATATAATTAATTTATAACCTTAATTATGTCTTGCCTTTTTAGGTTGAAGAAATATTTAGACGCAAATAAGCAATACCATGTCAACCCACAAAATTGAAAAAACAGTTATATAGGCAGAAGTGTTGGTAAATGGCTGAAGAACATTTTTCTCTAATATTTGTAGAGTTTTAAGCTTTAAAACTTCTAAAAAGCCATTTTTTAATCATACAATTTATGTATTATTTTAAACGTTTTGGGTTATATTTTATACGAAATATGCAGTTTGTATACTTATTTTATGTGAAAATAAGTAAAATAATTTACATACATCTTGAAATTGCCAAAAGCTTGACCAAAACATTAAAAAAATCATATAAAGCAAGTTGTTAAAAATTTTCAACCGCGTTTTTCTCGAAATGACATTCGTGTGGGTTGACATCGTATTGCTTATTTGCGTCCATTTATTATGTGATGTTTGTTAAAATTTCTGTTTCGGTCTGGGTGTTTATCTATGTGGGTCTCCCCCCCGTGCCTCGGAGAGCACGTTTAGCTGTCGGTACCGGTTGTTATCACATAACATCTGATAATAATCGTTAACTCTTGATAAGTAAATTTCTCTTATCCAATGAGCAGGAGTGATGGCAATCGTTCCGTGTAAAAACTAGTAACCTGTCAAATCCGGATAACAGTAATAAGCAGACCCTGGGTAAATAAAATAAGGGATTAATGCTAGGACGAAGAAGAATTTAGTCAAATAATATCAATACATACATGCTTCATTCGACAGCAATATTACACAAAATAGTATCACCGGCCACTTCATTTTTGAAACTGTTTACACTAGTATTTTGATGTATATTAACAAAATTTTAGTACCACCACTTCACGGGCTTGCTTAGTTATAAATGACTTAAAATTAACTACAAAATACATTTATAGTATTTGTGACACACATGTTTGTTTTATATTATGTATCATAATAAATAAGATGATTAAACTGTTTTAAAGAAACCGCAAGCGACCTCAACCGCCTAAAAAGGACATTTACAAAGTAGTAATAGAACCATGCTTCTACCACCACAAATGGTCCGACTCGAGCGGGGAAGTCCTTCCCTCTCACAGAAAATCGCCGCAAAGAAACGGTATCAGTAGGTATTGATGCGTTTCGTGCACCCTCTCCTCCCTTCCTTTTTCACTTCCCATCCCTTCCTTTTTATCCCTTTGGTTGGTTTGTGATACTTCAAGTATTACAAGCGTTCATGGGTTGCGGTGCCTGCTTAACATCAGGCGGACCGTATGCTTATTTGCCACCCGTCATGAAATAACAAATTACTCTTTCTGTCTATTTCGTGAACGAATTTTGAATAATTTTACTATAGAAATAGATAAAACCTTGAGAAGTCTATATGCTACTTTTTCGCAAAACATATAGTTTAATATATAAATAAAAGGATTTGAATAGGGGAATTTGAATAATAGTTTGTATGAGGAACAGATCATTTCTACTATAATAAAGATGCTTGACGACAATCAGAATAACGATGACAATAAGAATTCATCAGAATTACAAAAATATTGCTTATAAAAAAATTCAGGTAAATTGATAACTTCTTACTATTAAGTAATCGTTAAAAAGGCGGCACAAAAATATTAATGGATGTATGTGATAAGTTAAAATGAAATTAAATGTATTATTAGTATTTAATATTTATATACTCTAATAAAGACTTCACGAATTTGTATTTACCTCTGCGTCATTTATAATGTTTTAACATTTAATGCTTCCGAAAATACAGCTAATCGAATTATGCGTTTACCCTTAGATTCGTCAACAAGTCTCATTAGTCATAATTTAATAACAATTTTACCTAATAATATTCATAATTAATAGTTTTGAACAAGTTTTGTTGTTGACTTATTAAAAACAAATTTATAATATTCGTTAGTTTATTTATGTACTTATTAGCTTTGCGGCTTATTAAAATAAATTTAAAATATTTATAAGTTTTTTTCTGTATTAAATGGTTGGCAAACAAGCATACAGTCAGCCTGATGGCTTGCGATACTGCACGTTTCACAAAATATTGACAAAAATATCTGTTAAAATTCAATATTTTCTGTATCTGTTACATGCATTTATTGGTGTTAGGTTCTCAATTCAATGATGTATTTCATAAATAATTACCCATCTATATATAATACAATTTATCAGAAGGAAAATCCGTTTAATTTACATAGATAGCGTCAATATAGACTTATTACGCCCTCGGCTTCACTGGCGTGTTCTGCAGAATTACTGTTTATTTCTTCTTTTATTTCAAGAAGTGCAAAGTAGAAGTTTGGATGTATATTATATTGCAGAATCACCTCAACGGATTCGGGTGTGACACACGTATAACTAAATACCAAAATAAATGGGTGGCGTCGGGACGTGACGACCCCATCGCCCGCTGTTGGGATAGTCTCTGT
Source organism: Hestina assimilis (assembly GCA_023373885.1). Lineage (NCBI taxonomy): Eukaryota > Metazoa > Arthropoda > Insecta > Lepidoptera > Nymphalidae > Hestina > Hestina assimilis. The sequence goes on along the minus strand of CM041747.1, from coordinate 5,500,994 downwards.
CACAGCAGAGATTATTCCACCAGTGCAATCAGTCACACTGGTAGGTCTTTTGTTGCAAGACGCGGGCTAGGTAGGTACCACCGCAGTGTCAAATATTCTACCAGTATAGATATTATATATAGTAGCCCTTAGGCACTACTGTGTTCCGGTTTTAAGGGCACTGTAAGCTAGTGAAATTACTGGGCAAAGAAAATTCAAGAAACAATATCTCGATGTTGGCACAAGAAAAAAAATTAATAGATTTTTTTTTTCTATGAAAATAAATATCTATATATTTTTTTCTCGTGCCAACCTCGAGATAAAAAAATATATAGATTTTTTTTCTTTGAAATTGTCAACAAAAACTTCAGAATAGAAAAATAGCTTGCAGACGGTCGTCCGGCATTGTTTCCTTCAACCCTTTGCTAGTTTAAGCTAAAGTTACATATGATGGGATAATATTGAAATATCTTGAAGCTTAGTTCCCTGCAATGTGTCAAATCTTTATCGATGGCCTCTAAATATTATTTATGAGGACCGGATAGTCAAGGCTATTTACACTTTCAGTGATTTATGACTCTCAATAGGATATTTTTATATGCCCATTATAAATCTCTACACCTACTATAAGACTATGACGCCGTTGTGGCGCAGCGGTAGCGATCCTGCCTTAAGTGCCACAGGTCGCGGGTTAGATTCCCGCTCGGAGCAGATGTTTATATTGACCATACAAGCATGTTTTCCGCTCTCTTTTTGTCCTTGTCATTGTGTATGTTTCCAGAAGCCAACACAGGATATAATTATCCTAATGGGGGCTGTTGAGGGTGTAGAGCTTATTTTTTATTATTATAATTATGTATACTGTATAAAAATATATAGGGCATACTGTATAAATATATAGGGTTGCTGCATATGTGTGCATTTTAGAGATTTGTAAGTTACTTTAGTTTATCTGTATCATGGTATACAAATAAAGAATATTTATTATTATTGTACTGTTTTATAAACATTTGTTTATTATAGGACTCATTAAACGAGGGTTAAAGATTTTAAAGGGTAGGCAACACGTATGCATTTGGTGTTACGAGCGGTCATGGGTCTCGGTGATTGCTTATCATCAGGCGCTTACGCTTGTTTGCCATCTTCATGTAGGGACAACAGCAATACACATTCCGCAAAAAAAGGCCCTACTGGCCTTGACAGCGTCACCGGGCTGGGAAGGCAGGCCTAGCCGTGAAAAAGAGACAGCCCTCGCGGAGGCTCAAATCTGATCCGTCCTTACGGTGCTTTATGCGAGGCCGAAATTTGTAACGTTTGTTTCACTGTCAAATAGCTAATGTTATAAGTTACAGCCAAAAATACTTAACAAATTTATTTTAGCTATGTACATTGTGTGTTTTTAGTTGAGCTATGCGGCTATTTTAACAAAGACATACGATCCATAATTTAACCGATTTGATTAAATTAATAATATTTAGTGTAAGGGGAAAACAAACTTAATATATATTAGTGGTTGTAAAAAAACATAAACGATGGCAAGAGATTTTATCGATGAAATGGGTTATCGATACATTGCAATGGAAACTCGGTTACGATACGTCACTTGCATTTATTGCAAATATCAAAACTAATTCCGAGAGAACGGTTGTATAGCTTTAAAATCAGATAACAATAACACGATAGCAATATAAATGCAAACGGGTATTTGGGGTAAACATTAATATCTTGTTTTGATCCCCGTCTCAAGCTCTAACTGGAATTAAATTATAATTGTGATTGTAAATTGTTACGATGTGCGATTAAAACTAACCACAAAGCAGTTATATTACATGATATGTTTGTGGTACAATAGCATGACATAGCTTTATAGCTAATATCAAGACGTAAGTTCGCATTAGAATATAACCCTTACTTCTGATCGTAATTTTAATAACATCTTAGATTTTAACGATGTAGGGAGCCGTTCAAATAAGGGCAGAATAAACGCACCCTTTTGAAATGGCCAATTCTCTTATGGAAGATATTTCTCGAATGGATTTTTGAAAGCCAGAGGTTTTGATGGTCTAATCTAAGTGTTCAATACTGACGTATCGAATGTAGGGTGGATTTACGTTCTTTTTACTTTTATTATTAAAGGCGATAAAACTTTACGTTAAAACCTCTTAAGTACAAAAACGTCGTCATCTTTGGATATAATATATATTTATATATAAAATGTATTATTTATATATAATATGTATTATTTATATCGTAGTATTCTTAAGTATTTTTATATTTTACTGTGTAACCATCTACCCTCTCTCTGCTCAGTTCACCTAAAACCGAGGTTGTCTGGAAGAGATCGCTAATTGTATATACATTGATTCTTATAATAAGTGATTATAACTCATACTGTATATTAGTGGTGTACAATAAAATATACTCTATTCTTATAATAAAACGCCTTGAAATATTGTCATAGCAATATTTTGTGTATATATTTCTTTTTAACATCGGATACATATGTTATACATGTTCGTGAGAAATAAATTGCACTGCACTTACTTAATAAGTTACTCATTAATAAAATAGAGTAATAGAGTCTTTCTGACCCTCGCATAATGTGACGACAGCTCGTCAGCACTTCACAATATACCTACATACAGCCCTAACAAAGGAATATCGCCGTGAAGTATCAAAATTAATTAAACTCAGTAATATGGTAAGTTACAAATCCTTTCATCTTTTTTTAGATATACATTGATTACTTTTATCATGATTTTAAAATTGTAGTTTAAATAAACGATAAATGTATTCGTCAACATAGTTAACTCACAAAACTTTTTCCAATAATGCGGTGAATGTAGTTTTATTGACGCAGATTCCAGAATCGATAACTTTCAATAACGCCTTGTATTTTAACAGCTTCGCTATAAGGTTGGCTGTCTACGAAATCGCTCTTCGAAATAGCCTTATTAATTCCCCTTTATGTCTCACAGCACACACGCTCGTATAAGCGATTTATGTTGAATTTAGAGCGTTAGCTTTCTTTATGTTACTATAAAGTAAAGAGACAGTACGTAAATGTCCCTAAAGGTAATATCCCGTTTTAATTGTGAACCTCACACCTGATGTCTGGAGTAAATTGGTGCTGCCTTTATTTGAAACATGGTAAATGTTGATAATTGCCTAATGCCTTTTCACCAGTGCATATCACAGGCGTGTCTAATTGTCGTCTTCCTAGCATTATTACCGGTTTTATACGAGTATTTACTCAGGGTCTGCTTATTACTCTTATCCAGATTTGACAGATTACTAGTTTATACACAGAGTGATTGCCATCTGACCTCTGCATCCCTAAGGGCGCACCAGTAACTCATTGGATAGGAGCAATTTACTTATCAAATGTTTACGATTATTATCAGATGTTATGTGATAACAACCGGGACCCACAAATACCCAGACCGATGCAAACATCTAACCGTGCGGGAATCGATCCCGCAACCGTCTAGGCTAAAGGCAGACTCGGTGCCCACAACGCCACATCGGAATCTCAGGGATGTCTGCAGTATATACATAGATAAGACCCCTAAGCTGGTCACAGGCTATTTATTTCGTTGAATTTATCATTTACATATGTAAGCTTTATTTATTGACACTTATTTGGAAAATTTCCACAAACATAATTGTATTTTTTATATTTTTTATTAATTATATAGATTGCAGAAAGTTCAGTGTCCCATCGTCGTTAACAGATATCAAAGTTCGATACATTTCGTTGAGTCTTTTGATGTCCCCAGCTCACACGATATTAAATAAAATCTTTTCTATGACGCTTTTCATTTCACAACATTGGGATCTGATCTTGATAAAAGACCCAATGTTTTTTTTAAATTAACTCGCCATTTCATTAAACACAATTTGTTTACGTTTGAAATGTTTGGATAGATTGGTTTTTAAGAAAATAAGAGATTAACTTTAGCGGTATTAAAGTTAAAAAGAAGTAACAGTCCGTTAATTTCCCACTGTTGGTGAGGCCTCCTATCCTGTTAAGGAGGAGGATTCGGAGCTTAATTCACCACGCTGCTACACTGCAGATTGGCGTATGTAAAGATGTTTCAGAATTCTACCAAGATAAGATGAATTTGAAAAACAAATTAACCACTTTAAAATTCCAAGGCACTTCCCTCGGATTTGAGCCCGTGACCTACATTTAAGCCTATAAACCATCCACTCGGATATCTCGGTTTTAGAGGTATTGAATCATATTTATTTATTTAGATATAATACTAAATTAAATAAGATTAAATTGATATATATAAGATTAAAAATCTTATAAAATAAATGTTTGCGTTTCCTTAATTTTTTTAAAGAATATTAGCAACATTAGGTTTTTTACAAGGCATTACTAATATTCCTATTGCCCCTCCAAATAAACTCGAAGCTTGCGCTAGGAGTGGGTAAGACAATAGCCCAAGGAGGTCAGGATCGAACCCTCGATCGCGCGTTACCGGAGCGAAGTCGGCCCTTCTACCGTTGAGCTATTGAGGCTTCTATAATCTTCTAATTATTATTTATAGCATGCTAATTTAGTGCTAGGATACTTAGGGTAGATTTGTTAATCTATATAATAAGCTATCTATGTGCTAGGATACTTAGGATAGGTACATAGGATATTTTTTATCCCGGCAAAATTTTAGATTGATGTGGGATTAAGTTTCATTTTCATTTGTAATATCAAAGAGTGACTCATTTTTGTTTGCAAATTTACATGACGTAGTTTGCGGCTAAACCACGAGCTATTTTCATTACAACATTCAATTTTTTTTCATTTAACCACAATTTAATTTATCACCCACACACTACAAAATTATTTGAACAATAATAACAGTTTTAGGCCTATTTATATGGTTCCTTTAATTTTGAATTTAAATTTTTCTAATTACGTATTATAGCGAACATAGAAATTCTATGAAAAATTTTACGGCTTGTGAGATACAGCCCACTGACAAACGGGTCGACAACGAAGGCTTAGTCAACGGAAACTTAAAAATGAAAACACTATATAGAATCAATGAATTAAGAAAAACGAGACGATTAGTTCAATCAAAATAATTGAATTTCAACTAAACGCCGTTGTTATATTCACAGAATACGTATAATAAAAAAAATGTAATTCGGCATTTTGCGGTTAAACTTGCATTTGTTAATTTATCATAGTATATACTTATAAAGTATTTAACATGTTAAGCCCTTTGATTTGATACCCATAATATTGAGGGAGTTGTTAAAAAATATGTAATCCGCCATTTTGTAGCGGCGGCCTTCCTGGACCGATTTTCATAAAACTTAACTAAGAACACTCCCGAATATCAAATGAAATCAAATATTTTTATTCAATATAAAAAGCATAATACTTATTTGTTGAAAGTCAGATTCTACCACCGTCTCCAAAATTAAACCTCTACCTGAAAAGAGCCGACGAATCAAATTCGGAGGGTCATATCTTTTCTTAATTTTCTTAATGTATTTTTTCTAATGTTAAATTAGTTTAAATAAAAGACCCAGCGAATCAAACTCAGGGGTTATATCTTCTCTTTTTTTTTAAATGTATATTTTTTAATGTAAAATTAGTTTACATAATTATTATAATCACTGAAAAGCCTGGAGTGACTCTCTCATTTCCAAGGCGTGGTGTCCTCAAGGTATTCACTAATTTTATAATGGCCTTTACCACACACGCGTTCCTCGAACTTTTTTTTAAATTTATGAATAGATCGTTTATTTGAACGCTTTCTAGGATACTCTTAGATAAATTTCTTTATAAATAAATTGACGTTGATGAAGAAGGAACAGTTAATTTACTTTTCGTTATTGGTCTACGGGTCGAAACGGAGGCGATCATTACCGGCCCATTTGCGGGTCGAAACGCGAACGAACCTAGTTAAACATTGACATTAAATAATGATTTCTATTTCCTTCGCCCACAACTCAATATACTTGAAATTGTAACAGCAAATGTCGATTTAAAAGATGAAAGTTAAATTGAGTTTTATTTACTTTTGAAAAACTTGTTGTATTCTTTCTTTTGAAATGCTAACTCAAGTAAAGAAATATAAGCTTTTTTGTCAAGCTTTTTCAACTTGTTAATAATTCTAAATATAATGAAATAACATTGTTTTGAACTCCATACATAGTAAAAATTAATAAGTAAATGTTAAACACTCAACGACCCTCATTAGGGTAGTGATCTGTATCGGGAGTCCGGAAACATACACAATGACAAATACCCCCCTCAAAAATATATGCCTGCATGGGCAATACAAACATGTCCTCCAAGCGAATCGAACCTGTGGCGCTTAAGGCAGGTTCACTACCGCTGCGCCACATCGTCGTCAATACATACTGTCTTTTCACTACATAGTATAAAACAAAGTCGCTTTCTCTGTCCCTATATTCCTATGTATGCTTAAATCTTTAAAACTACGCAACGGATTTTGATGCGGTTTTTTTAATAGATAGAGTGATTGAAGAGGAAGGTTTATATGTATAATAACATCCATTATATAGTGGAGAAATACTGTTATTTTTGAGGTTTCTAATGTGATGTCGTAAATAATAATGACAATATATATATATCGTATATAATAATAATAATGACATGGGCTATATATTTTATACCCGTGCGAAGCCGGATCGGGCCGCTAGTGGCAAATAAAAGATGCGTTTTCAAAATTCAAAACCGTGTATTACTTTTGTTACAAATGGATTCACATAAATAAAAGTAGTACAGTTTAATGTTGTTGCAATAACTGCGATGCAGTGTCTGGTTGCGCTCGCTCCGTCTCGCGATGCGCCGGTCGCTGCTGTTCCCCGCACCCCGCTCCTTCCTCCCGTGCGTCGAAACATATGATTGTTTTATATTTATTTAAAATATGTATTTAAGAATTTCCTATTAATAAGTCCCATAACGTGGACGCAAATAAGCAATACCATGTCAACCCACAAAATTGAAAAAACTGAGTTATATATGTAGAAGTGTTGGTAAATGTCTGAAGAACATTTTTCTTTAATATTTGTAGGGTTTTAAGCTTTAAAACTTCTAAAACAGCCATTTTTTGACAGTATGTATTGACGACGATGTGGTACAGCGTTAGCGAACCTGCCGTAAGCGCCACAGGTTCGATTCCCGCTTGGAGGACGTGTTTGTATTGACCATGCACGCATATATTTCTCTTTGGGTATTTGTCATTGTCATTGTGTATGTTTTCGGACCACCGACACAGATCACTATCCTTATTTTATTTTATTTTCGGAATGTGTATTGCTGTTGGCCCTACTGGCCTTGACAGCGTCACCGGGCGGGTCTATCCTTATGGGGCCGTTGAGTGTGCAGCGTTTATAAAAAAAAAAAACAGTCAGATTAATAAAATTATCACAAATCGCAGTCGTTTGTTAACGTACAAATGAGAGTGTATCTCTCGTCCTTTACCCTTGATTTATCGTACTGTTCGATCCACGACTTGGGTCATTTGTATCAATATACGAGTTCTCTGAAAAAACCTTTTAGCGACTCTCATTCAAAGCGTGCTCATTAAACCAATGCGGGTTTTCTAATTACAGTTTTAGTCGTACTTCGTGAGTCTAATGTCTAATTTCGATTTAGATATATTTATTTTAAACTAGCTTCTGCCAGCGGCTTCGCACGCGTCAATTACGTTTTCAATACAAACTCTGAATAAAAATTTTTAAAAATTTAGTCAGAAGATTTCTTCTTGCGAACATGTAAATCCGAGTAAAAACCGTAAAATAAATAATTGTATTGCGCCCATACAAATAAATACAAATAATACTAATTTATATTGTTATAAGCTTATAGCTAGCGCATAGCACTTACATAGAACCTCTAAGCCCATTTTACTAAGCGCCTGTGTATTATATAAAGCAATGTAACAACGCAGAGAAAACGATGATGTCATCTTGCAGGGACTTAGGGGTGACATCATTCGCTCTTACCCCTGCCATGAAAGTAAGTTAGCGGGTCAAATTGGAAATTACAGCATTATTATGATTTATCAACATGTTTGCCTTTGTTATGTAATAGTCTAAGTGTTTTCGTGTGCTATATTTTTGTTCATAGGCTTTTATAAAACCTAAGCCTTCCATACACTTAATAAGATCACGTAACGACTTATTATTTAACTGAACTATATACCGAAAAATGTGTTTGAAAAGAATCATTTGATTATATCATAATTTCTAATACTCTTCTTTATTAAATACTAGCTTCACCCGCGGCTCCACTCGCATGGTGTATCAATATTACTTCGCACGCATGTATTGTATGCATGTATTGCACGTACCCTAATTCTTTTTCTAAATATAAAGATATAAGTTGCTGTAAGTATCCTCCTTATAAGATCAGCTATCTGCCGTGAAAGTTCCGTTGAAATCGATGCAGCCGTTTCAGATATTAGCCGGAACAAATCGACAGACCGAGAAAAATTTATAACATTATTATTTTTATGTAAGTACCGTATATACTTTCCTATGCATGGATTAGAAAGATGTTAATTTAGAATTAGACACAGGCACTTTAATTTTATATATTTCTTATTCTTATATTGTTATTATCTAACTTTATGTGCGTAGACTTCAGGGGTGGTTCTAGGCAGAAATGAAAAATAGGTCAGATGGTAATATAATTATGATTTATTATTTTTAACACAAATTCATAATAGAGGTTGAACCTCATTTATTCATTTTTGCTTCTTTCAGCAAAACAGGGCCGGCTCGACCGGAGAAGTACTGACAGAAAATTGCCGTAAATTAGCAGAGTACTGTTGCGTTTCGTGCGATGAATGAGAGCACCGGATGCCCAATCTCCTACCCTGTGTGCATCCTTCATTTTATCCCGTCTCATTCCTTCCTTCCCAGACCTTGGGTTGGCAACATGTGATACTAAATGTATTGCAAGCATTCACAGGTTGCAGTGACTGCTTACTAGCAGGTGGACCGTATTCTCGTTTGCCAACCGTCAAATAAAACCAAATTAGAATTTAAAAGACAGTGATAAATAAATAAATATATCGAAACGATAGTAATAGTTTCTCTCGCTACGATTTTCAACGCCAAAGCTCATCCGTTCGAAGATTATTATCTATTTCCGTTTATCAAAGAACCTTTAATCTGTATTATTGCGTCTGGACACCGTATTATGTTATTGTGAATTTAATGCGAGACGTATTTGTATTGAGTACTCTCATTTTATCCTTAAAATCTATATGTATATTTAAGCCGGTAAAGGAATTTTTCAAATGGGTTTATGCATAATAATCTCCACATCTGCTTGACTAATTTCGATACATAGATAGTCCGTTTCTTGAATATGTTATAAGACACAGACAGAAGTGGTATACATGCCTGCCTACAGGAATATGGATACCAAAGGTTGCGATCACTGTGCGAAGTTATGCGATATTAGGCTAAAAGAAGATCCCCCGTCAGTTGGTGGAAAAAAGAAATAGAGTGAGTTAGGGCCTGCGCGTTACTGCACAGCACTGCATGGGATTTTTGGAACAAATATAAATAATTCTTCAAACGAAGATAATAAATTTGAGATTTAAACTAGCTAGAGCTTGCTTAGGCATAACGCATCAAAGAAATAGAATTGTTACTTTATTTTGAAATTGTAACTTTATAATCTGGAACTAAAATAATGGATATTACTACTATTAGTGTATTGTCTTCATGTTCATACCTTTTAGCCATACTTCAGACACTACCATGTAATAAGTTAAGGTACCCGATATCGATCCCTTAAAATCATTCGAGATTGAAAAGTTGGTCAAAAAATAAATTTATTTTATAAAACATTAAAACTCCAAATAACTTAAGACGGAATAATAACTTTTGGTAGTATGTGCTTAACAAAGTGGAAAAATTAAAACCAAATAAAATTTCTTTAATTCTGTATGCGGAATTGCAGATCGTAAGTAATTTCCCTAATAGATTTCCATCTGAAACTGTCTATTCAGAAACGTATTAAAATTCAGTTTTGACTTTTTAAAACGTTCACTCAGGAGTATATATATGGATTCTTATGCAAATATTGACCCTGATCTCATCATTGTGAAAGAGCCTTCTCGCTGAGTGATGATTTATTTGCTTATCATACATCTGACTTCGGTGAGTATATTTTTTTATTTTTCACCTTTCAGCAGCTTTGTCATGTCACGTAATATTTTATATACACAAAATATTTTTTCATCATATCACAACAATTCATGTTTTTGAAAATGTTATTTATACATAGAATTTAAGTAGCACACTTTAATTTTTGTTAACGATTTGTCTTTCTAACATGGAGGAGATGGTACGAGGGCTAGAGGCCTATCTAAGAGTGATTTCATCTGTCCACAGACATCTGCAAAATTGAAGGGCTTCCTACGTTACTGATCTCTAAGTAAAGAGCAATTTTCTTTCTACATCGTATCTGGTTAAAAGACCCCGTTGACAACTGACATACGGTGAAGGTTAGCTGTGGCAGCCACAAAGGAAAAAAGGAGTAATACGGAAATTGACGTGGAAGGGTTAACGCGTTATCCTGAGTCTTTTTAGGTTTGAATTGGACCAAGTTAGCTCTGTGTCAGTCTGAGAGTAAGCACTTGATTGCAATCACTTTGAGACTTTAAATATTTCAACATAAACAATTTTTCAAGCACATTACATATTAACCTTCAGCGGATACAACGATCGAACTGAGCAGACCTCAATAGCATATTTGCTTGTATTTTAGTCTGGCCTACAGCTGTAAAAAGGCAAAAATTCGCTTAGTAGTTTTTGCGTGATGTCATAGGAAAAAACAAATAGACAAAGATTAAAAAAATACAGAAACATTCTTATAATACTAAAGATTTTAAAAAAGTATTTAATGATTAAAGAAAAACTGAGAGGCACACAAATGCATGTCGTGAACTTACAGCGAAAAGTTCTCCAGTAACCGGAGATTTTGTCGTCCACTTGAAGTGACAAACGCTCGAGACTCCGTGAAACTTGTTAGAAAACTAAAAAGAACTCGTTGCGAAGATTTCAAGAGAGTCCCGAGCAAATCCCGACCCGGGCCTTCAGCCACTCGATTTAATTTACATCATCGTGCTATACCAACTTATACAGTTCGATGAACTATCTTCGTAGATAGTCTTCTTTAGCAGAGTTCGAAAAAAGATTTTTTGCTTTTGTTGCTCCCGAAATTTTGGTAATACTATATTTATATTCATTTTTTCATCAAATTGACTTCATAATTTGAATAATCGAAATGTCACAACATTTATTATTATTATTCATGTATATATTTTTTTGTTACAAGTCGGCAAGCAACCATTTTTTTTTTTTATGTTAGAAGTTGACAAACAAGCATACGGCCCACCTGATGGTAAGTGGTTGCCGTAGCCTATGAGCGCTTGCAGTACCATTAGTATTTGCCACTCACGCGTTGCCAACCTTGAGATATTACTTCTTCAATCTTATCTGCACAGTAATTTCACTGGCCTACAGTGCCCTTCAAACCGGAACGCAGTAATGCCTAAGCACTAGTATTTGGCGGTACAATATTTGACACTGCGGTTGTACCTACCTAGCTGGCCTCTTACAACAAAACAACAAAGCTACCACGAGTGTGACTGATTGTTATCGTATATAAGAGGTTATCCTAACAGCGGGGGATGGGGTCATCACATCCCGACGCCGGATATTTTGTAATGAAAATAATGACATTGCATCATTAAACCTTGTTATTATCACAGGTATTAACATATGACTACATGTTTACAAGACAGCTGTATCAATGCGCTCAATTACGTAATAACAAGTAGTCTTATCTATTTATTAATTAGTTTGAAAAGTAACTAAAATTTTATAGAAAACCGATTAATGATCGTATAAAATTTAATGACATGGTTGGCGGTGTTCCTACAAAGGTAAATAGGTACTTTATTAAATTTTTTAGCTCACTAGCTGTTGCCCGTGTCTTCGTCGGTTGGTTTTGATATTTTTTTGCGTATAGATACTATAGCAAAGTTAATCAAATAATTTAGCTATCTCGCAGTGTAAGAATACAATAAAATTACTATTTCTAGATATTATGTAAGAACAAACAAACTTGCATCTGTTTTTGATAATAGTACGTGTAGCTATATAACATTTTATCACAATTGATAATATATATATAATTGAATTTATCGATACAATTTTTTTATATATACGATGTTTTGAGTGCCTTTAATAATTATTATAAAAGTATACCTTCTTACATTTTTTTGTGAACATTCTTCTCTAATTGATAACTAAGGTCTAAGCAGTATAATAATTATAAGTTGAAAAAACTATTTTGATATAGAAATGTATCTACATTTTAGTATAAATATCTCAAAATTGTAAATTCACATTCACGTTTAAAGATCAACCCCATACTAATTTAACGATTAAAGCCTGAATTAAATATATCAGCATCGATCAGCATTCTCTCTATAGAAAATAGCCATTTTGTTTGTAGATGCGTACACATTGATTCTCGTTGCAACATCGATTTGCTTTTCGCATTTCTCTGTTTTAAATCCTTATAAAGTTAAATTGAAATTATTGTGCAGAGGAGATTTAAGAACTAATATCTCGAGGTTGGCAACGCGTGAGTGGCACCTACTAATGGTGCTGCAAACGCTCATAGGCTGCAGCAACCACTTACCATCAGATGGGCCGTATGCTTGTTTGCCAACTTGTAACATAAAAAAATAAAAATAATAAGTGTAACACTTGATATAACACGTTACAATACTAAGCAGCTGTCAAAGTGTGCTGAAGAATGCGCACGCATGTTTACGGATGCTAAACCATGCTTACGCGTGCTTAGAGATGCTTCAGCCTACGATGCTCATGTGTCCAAAACCATCCAGCTAAATGCTGGACGATGCTGATAAATGTAATTCAGGCCTAACTTGTTCCCGTTTGCAATACCTATAACTAACATTTTTCATGGATTAAGTAATAAATACAAAATCCAATAGTAAGAATATGTTGAAAGATAAAATCTAGTTCCTAATTTTAAAATACACGAAACAAAAGAATGGATATGGAGATAAAATCTGACATTTTAAAGTTCCTATTTGAATTTAAATCTACTCCCGCAATATAATACGCATTATAAATGATATTTATATAAGTTTTTAATACTCAGAGCACGATTTCGCTTGACAATCTTGATATGTAACAGTATAGGATAGATTTTCCTGCACGATCTCAGCTTACAGATTTAAAGATAAAGTTTGGTAGTAAAAACGAGTTTTGTCGAGTTGTGAAGTTTTTTGTTACAATAATTATATTGCCAAGGTTGTATGAGTCATACTATTCAATCGTTTTTTCGTAGACCTTTGTGATCTAAATTTGTAGTTTTCAAATTAAACGCTACACACTGAACGGATAGTCAGGATAGTTACATCCTGTATCGGGGTTCCGGAAACATACACTATGTCAAGGACAAATACACCCAGACCGGAAAATGTCTGTATGGTCAATAAAAATATATACCGAGTGGGAATCGAAACCTGTGACGTTTAAGGCAGGTTTGGTAGAGCTGCGTCACAACGTCTTGGGCAAAAGTTGTTGACTATGACTCGTATTCATTTTACCTATATCTTCTTCTTGTATCTTGTATAGTACATAGGAGTATTTACCCAGGGTCTGCTTATTACTCTTTTCCGGATTTGACATTTTACTAGTTTTTACACAGAGTGATTGCCATCTGACCTCCGCAACTCTAAGGTTCGACCTTAGAGTTGCCAGTAACTAATTGGACAAGAGCAATTTACTTATCAAAAGTTAACGATTATCAGATGTTATATGATAACAATCAGGACCGGCAATTTAACGTGCTCTCCGAGGCACGGTAGGGAGACCCAGACGAACAAACAATCAGACCGAAACAGATGTTTGTAAGATAAATACAATCATCGGTCCCGAACGGGAATCGAACCCACAACCGTCGACGGTAAAGGCAGACTTGCTACCAAGACACCACAACGGTGTCAAACTCTATATCTATTTGGTAATAAATAAAGTAAAAGAAACGACTGCTACATATTACTATAACCAAAGACTCAAACGATTAAATTAATTAATCTTCTTCTTCTTATCGAGTGGTTAGTGGCCAACCTAGTGTCAGAGTTGTTCAGGTCGCCCGTAAAGGCCTCTGACTTGACCTTTCGACTACTATAAAATTGATAACAACCGGGACCGACTTTTACGTGCCCTCCGAAGTACGGAAACGCTCAGTTGAAATACCACTATGCGGTCACCCATCTATTAACTAACCACTCCTAAAGTTGCTTACCCTACCGATCTTTTGGGAATGACTTTTGCCTTTAGTATATTTTGTACAATTTTAATAACCAATCACTAATTTATACTATTAAGTATTAACATAAAAATCAGCCCCGCTAAGGAATTTGCAAGTAATACGTTTAAAATTGCTAAATGGCTAAGAAAATCTTAGAAGATTAATCTTTACGAACTCCTAATACTTTAACAACAAATTTTACTCAACAAATAAGTCTGACTTATAAAACGAATTCTTTAGCTTTTGTTCAATCGAGAGAAAACTTCGAGTCCTTTTTTTTATCTTAAAATAACTCAAGCTGAAAGGCATGAAAGACTGTTTATATGTTTCCAACTTAGGCTACTCATTGTACCTAAATAACTTAAGAAAACAAAGAATTCGTTCCCAGTAATAACGCTTCGGTTTCGAACGTTCACAATAAACAACGGTCCATAAACTTCGCTGACTGACACGAATATTTCTTATTTTTCTTTGAAACTGATCCCAAAATATTACCCTAGCCGACCATAAAAGCTTGTCTATTAATTAGGCGACGTGTTCAACTTCTGTATATGACATCATGTTCGCGGGATTTTCAACAAGGCCCCTTTGTCTAAGTTGACAGATACGGTGTAAATCTTCGTTTTTTGACAGGCGTAACGTATAAATCTGAACTGAGAAAATATTAATTCTCGCTTCCATAGCAGTTACGTCAGAGCTCATCTCGTATCGATGACTATAGGCTAAATGATGAAATGGATTCACGGCTGCATTTGTTTGTACAGGGGCACGATAAATTTACCGAGAGCCGCTCAAGAGTCGGTCGGTTTAAAGATATAAAAACATCGCCGGTTTATTTTGTGTGAGATCTTTATTAATGAATAGGAGTCAATCAGATGTTTTGATCTTGTTTTATAAAACGAGTATTATGGTAAGGAGTTGTAAATAATTTTATATAAGTATATTAAAATTAAAGTTGGTATGACACACACACACTCAACGGCACCCGTTAGGATAGTTATACACACTTGGTGTAGTTGAGGTTCGGAAACACACACAAAAACAGTCACAACTACGTAGACTGGAGTCTGGAACTTATTCGTATATAGACTATACAAGTATCTGCATGGAGATGGAATCGAAACCCACATCCCAGTCAAGACAATAACCGAATGTTTTCAAAACTCTTGAGAAGAAACTTTTTCAAATACATTTATGTTGTCGAGTTCTTTAGCACGCGCCGTAGTTTTTGTGGATTTTAATGAGCCTGTATCATTACATTCGTCTAGAACGTGAGGGTGAGGCTATTGCACAGTTAGGTAACATTATGAAAATTCACTCTTCTCTTTACAACTAAGTTGACAAGCCTAAGATGATGAAGCCAATGAGCGCCTTGATTACCATTCATTTGTAGATGTCGCTCACGGGTATCCAAGTCAAAATATTAGTTATTAAATTGTATTTGTTCAGTAATATAACTACAGTGTGCTTCAAGCCGAAAAACAGTAATGCAAAACACACTACTGCGGTAGAATATCTGCGCTGCGGTAGTACACCCTAGCCGGCTTCTTACAATAAAAGGCGTTCCACCAGTAAAAGTTCTTTTAAGTTATTTTCGTTTCACACGACAGCTGATATATAAGGGCGGTTCGAAAACTAATTGTAGCGATGACGGGAGTGTATAAGTGGATGTAATTACAAGTTGGTGTCTTCAACAAAGATGCCCGAAGCGATGTCAGAAACAGGAATAGAACTGCGCGGCGGTGATTATATTCAAACTTTTTTCTAATCAAGCAGTAATAAAATGTAGGACATATCATAATTTAATGTGATATAAATACAAGTATATTTTTTAATTACTGGATTGACATCTATCCTTTTAGGGTTCCGTAGCCAAATGGCAAAAACGGAACCCTTATAGTTTCGTCATGTCCGTCTGTCCGTCTGTCCGTCTGTCCGTCTGTCCGTCCGTCCGTATGTCACAGCCATTTTACTCGGAGACCATTCTCTGAACCGCACAACGATTCTTTAATAAAATCTTAAGATATATAAAAATTAAGGGTAGCATACATGGAACTGAATGTTGAAAAAAAAATTTTAACGTATGTCAACGTGTGAGATATCTTTGGATAGGTCTTTTAAAATGATAAGGAGGTTTTATTTCGACTTTTTTAATTAAGTCAGTAGTTGTTGAGATATTAGCTCCTAAAGTCATAAAAATTGTGTCCCCCCTCTAATTTTTGAACTACGGGATTTAAAATTCTGGAAAAATTTGAGCTTATAGGACATTAAATAAAATTTCAACTACATTTGGTTTAAAGAATATAGGTCTACAAATTTAAGAGATATATAAGTTTTTCTCATAACTTTGTTTTTCATGTAACTTTTCATAATTACTATGAAATTACCAACTTATTCTTGCAGTCGATTTTAATTCGTAATTATTTTTAAAGCCCTTAAGATTCTTCAAAACCAAGCTGCGGAACCCGTTAATTTCAACTGTGCGTGGTCCACAACGCACTTGACTGCTAATTATTAATGACTTTACTTACTTACCTATTATTAGAACGAGTACCTACTGTACCTAGTAATTACCTAACTTCCGATAAGGATCAGAATCAAAATCAGGATAAGGACCAATTCGTCTGATTATTTTTTTGTTATATATGTTCAATTTTATTTAGTGCCTGACGGTAGGTAAACAAGCATACGGACCGCCTGATGGTAAACAGTCACCTTAACCTATATGAACGCACGCCATAGGTACTTGAAGTATCACACTATCTCATGCGCGTTGCCAACCCAAGGGATAGGAAGGAAGAGATGAAAAGAAATACAGGCAAGGGAACAGAAGGGGGTGGTAAATTTTTTTTATGTTACCTATTAGCCCATGAGCGCGCGCAACACCATTAGTAGGTGCCACTCACGAATTGCCAACCTCGAGATATTGGTTCTTGATTGGACCTCCGACGCTCACCTCACTCATAGCACGAAACGCAACAGGGCTGTTACTTTACACCGATTTTCTGTGAGAGGGTAGTACTTCCCCGGGCGGAGCCGACCCATTTGTCCTGAAAGG
This sequence comes from Hestina assimilis, assembly GCA_023373885.1. Classification (NCBI taxonomy): domain Eukaryota; kingdom Metazoa; phylum Arthropoda; class Insecta; order Lepidoptera; family Nymphalidae; genus Hestina; species Hestina assimilis. The sequence goes on along the minus strand of CM041747.1, from coordinate 5,483,589 downwards.
AGCATGGCTCCACTACAACTAATTGTTTATAATCATACGAAATATGATAGTTTATATTACCAAAAATAAAATATAACACGCTATCGCCACGTAAATCCAACATTAGTAAATCATAAAGCATTTTAGTATAACTTAAAATACAATTGTACTTGAAAACGTGATACAACGCGTCTGAATCCGAGGTGTTTCCAATTTACCAGCGACGTGTGTAATGCGGGACAAGATTTACAGTCGGCGTTAATTTAAAAAGATCTGGTGACATAAGGAGCTATATTTGTAAATCTCACTTGAATCGTGCACAAGTGTACGTGGCACTGCCGCGATATTTATGATCTCCTGGTATCAAAGGACTATTCATCATGTTTATCATTTATTTAGTTTGCGTTTTTATTTCTTTTAATCTTTAAAAATAGCACTAGCTGAGCCCCCGGCTTCGCGTGGTTTAGAGAATTACTATATTTTTCATTGCGCGACATAGACATACTGTATACTATAGACAGGCTCTTCTATTTAGGCAAAATGTCAGACTAGCTGGTGATGGTCTTTTTAAATTTAAGATAAACGAACGAAAAGAAGATACACGAATGAAGTTGTCGTCGTCAGCGTAGCCTGCAATATAACCGAGTGAAGTTCTGAGGCAACTTTACTTGGTTTATGGAGTATTTGCGCTGGAGACCAAAAGCCTTCCCATTCTTTCTTATTCTTTCTTCTCTTTCTTGCTAATATCTTCTACAATCCAATCAATTATTTATGATGTCAATTACAAAGGATGACGCTATCGTTTCTATCATATTTATTTGTATTGTGGTACCTTTTTTATATTTGAAAATGAGGGCAATTGACTTTATTACCTGATGGTAAGTGGCAGTAAAGTCCAAACGCGGCTAACACAGTTGCGATAGGCAACCTTTAGAGTTAAGTACTAGTCACTAGTGACCATTCTTTCCTTTTCATCAAGCAGGCTTCTTTGCCAACCTAAATACCTATTAATTACAATATTTTATAAAAAACACTTTTTTGTGTTACCTTTTTTACTTATTTTGGTTTGTTTTACAATTAAGGTATTATTTTCAGTAAGAATAAATATGATGAAGTGTATAAGGAAAATTTGTTGTAAGAAAAAAAACACACGCGTAAAACATTTAACTAAAGCAAACATTACCAAACGCTGTCATATAAGCGATGTTTACAATAAACACCCAATGTTTTAACCATTTTACTCCAATCAGCACATGTAAATGCGAAGACGATACGAAACGCCGCTATAAAAAACGCCGTAAGAAACGAATTACTCTCCACGCCCAGACAGACGTACACATGGTAACGTGAAAACCATGGTGCTTATGCTATATGAAATTAAGACTAGAATGTCATAGCAATCGATACTTTCAAATCATTGATTCGACTACTGTACCCGTGAAGACGTTTAATTAGTATCAAACACGCAATCTTCGGCTCTCAGAATACTGTTACTTGGATATAAAAGAAGAGTACCACCCAACCGTGCTCGTAAAGTGTTGCAATGAAAAAATCGTAAAACAAGGGAGCCGAGACGAAAATATGAATTTTGTGGTTTAGTTCCCCGAAATAACTTATTTAAACTTAAACCACAGCTTATAAGAGAAAATGCTTTCATTTTGACATTAAATACTTAAGGTTCATAATTTCTTAGGCATTTTTAGAATATTTTCAAAAGTAGGGTCCTACTTATTAATATTATACAAAAAAATGTGTTTTGGATGCTTATTACTTAATGATGTCAAAATTTAGCACACAGAGAGCATATAAGCTGTGTAAAAATGTAATATTTTTGTCATAACGGTTGGCAAACAAGCATACGGTCCACCTGATGCAGACACTGCAACCTATGAAGGTTTGCGACACTTGAAGTATCCCATCCGCGTGGCCAACCCAAAAGATAGGTAGAATGGGATGAGATGGGAAAAAATGAAGGGAAAAGAGGGGGTGGGATGTTGGACCTCCTCTCTCGCGCTCTTACTCATCGCACGAAGCGCAACAGTATCTCCTGTGAGATGGTAGTACTTCCCCGATCGAGCCGAACCATTTGTGCTGGGAGAAGCATGGCTCTACTATTACTAAAATGGTGAGACATACAATTTTATTTATAGGAACAAAATTACACTACTAGTCGTAGAATAAGTTTTGTGAACTAATTGTAATGTAATTTTATTAACTTTATTAAATATATAATAACTTGATTACTATTTACTACAGTAAAAATGAACACAATGTTTACAAACGAATACATAATAGTATAAATACACCTATTAATATTTATTTAAAGCATTTGAATATTGATAAAACTAAAATTTGCTAAACGCAAAACAAGTTTTTGTGTGTGAATATTTCTACACGTGTTGATGCGAAACTTTTTATAGCGAGTCAGATTTAATTCCTCTATTGAATAACATTGTCAACATAAGCAAAAATATGTGTGTGTTGAGTTTTAAGATGGGCATGCAAATAAAGATATATAAGTTTCTCTAATAACTTTTTATTTTCATATTATTTTTAATAATTGCTATGAAATTCCAACTTATTTTTGCGGTCGTTTTTAATTCGCTAATGTTCAAAGTCCTAAAGATTCTTCTAATAATAAATACGACCTACTCCAAATTATAATCAAAGGAAAGAGACCTGAGCACAAGATCCTTACTGCGTACATTTGTCTCCAAAATTCAGATAGCCTTATTTCTGTAGATGATACATCAATAAGACTAAAGGTTCTTCAACATCAAGCTGCGGAATCCTTTATATTTCATTATACGTATTCCATCACGCAATTGACTGCTAATTATTTAAACAATAATTGTATCTTCGAGTGCAATCCCGCATACTCTTTATTCATGTTCGTCTGATTAACGACTCGCACTTACTACAATACGATAAATAGTTCTATTTTGTATTCAAAACGTTATCACAACTGCCCTTGTATTTACCTGTAAAGCGGTCGGTAACCTTTCGAACGGCTTCTTGATAGATTATCTTCCTCAATAATTAATTTTTATTACTTTACGTGATTAGTTTGACAACCATAAAAACTATGTTTATCTTCTTCTTCATCCTAGCATTATTCCCGGTATTTTTATGTACCCAGGGTCTGCTTATTACTCTTATCCGGATTTGACAGGTTACTAGTTTTTACACAGAGCGATTGCCATCTGACCTCCGCAACCCTAAGGGCGAACCAGTAACTCATTGGATAAGAGCAATTTACTTATCAAGAGTTAACGATTATTATCAGATGTTATTGATAATAACCGGGACCGACAGCTTAACGTGCTCTCCGAGGCACGGTGGGGAGACCCACACGGACAAACGCCCAGACCGAGACAGAAATTTTAACAAACATCTGCCCGAGCGGGAATCGAACCCGCAACCGTCAAAACTAAAGCCAGACTCGCTATCCACGACGCCACAACGGTGTCGATAAAAACTATGTTTATAACACTAACATTACATATAAATAAAATTCATTGTTATTACCATGAACAAATATCGATCGAAAAATGAAATATTATGTATGAGTGCTTATTCTTCTTCTTGGTATTATTCCCGGTATTATATTTACCCAGGGTCGGCATATCATTCTTATCCGGATTTGACAGGTTACTTGGTTTTACACAGAGCGATTGCCATCTGACCTACGCAAGAGAGAGCCAGTAACCATTGAATAAGGTCCAATTACCTATCAGGAGTTAACGATTATTCAAAATCAATCAAATCAAAATCAAATATTTTTATTCAACGTAAAAAGCATATAACTTATTTGTTGAAAGTCAAGATTCTACCAACGGCTCCAAAATTAAACCTCTACCCGAAACAAACTCGAGGGGCTATATCTTTTTTCTTTTTAATGTATTTTTGTCAAAGTTATTTACATATTATATTCACTAAAAAGCCTGGAGTGACTGTCTCATTCCCAAGGTGTGGTGTCCTCAAGGTATTCACTAATTTTATAATAGTCCTTGCCACACAAACGTCTCTTGACCTTTATTTTAAATTTATTAATAGAAAGTTTCTGAATATTAATAGAAAGTTTCTGAAATATTATCAGATGTTATATGATAATAACCGGGACCGACAGCTTAACGTGCTCTCCAAGGCAAGGTGGGTAGACCCACAAGGACAAACTTCCAAGCCGAAAGAGATATTTGTAAGATAATTACAAACATCTATTCGACCGAGAATGGAACCCTTAACAGTTTAGGCTTAAGGCAGAATCGCTACCAATTATGTTGTATAGGGTCAAAACCTCCGTAAAGAATTGTCAAGTTACTTATGTTTTCACAAAATTAAGTATAGAAAATGTGAAGTAGCTCAATCCAGACGACGTCGAGGGTAGTAGCTAGTATTCGAATAAATTTAATATCATGTAAATGTCATTTTGAAGGTACATCAAAAGGAAAACTGATCCCTTTTCCGGCTTGATACCTACCTTCTTTGTCGCGTAGAACATCCACCGACTTTCTCATTGTGCGCAGCCCTCATAACTTTTGTCAATGGAATGATTTCTTTATTACACGAATACTTTTCTAATTCAATCCTCTGATCCTCCTACTCATTTATTTATACGTTTCAAAGTAATTTGGTGAAAGGCGATGTACAAAAAAAATCTCATTTTTCTTATTAAAATAGTCCGGGAACACCCGAGGGACTTCATTGTTACACCACCTGCATTCTTTAGCTAAGTTCAACATAAGTAAATCTTATTATATTCGTCAATGGGAATCGAGTTACTTGAGGGAACGCTCATTTTATATTTATAAATAGCCGCAAGTTAAATTTTCTGAAACGAGATTTCGACATTTGCTTAACATACGTGGTCCCTATATTTGAAAATATTTAGTATTACTTACTCAAATCGCTCGATAGAAGTGGCTTTGCATTTTAGTACATACTTTTTAAGGTTCCGTACGCAAAGTGTACCAACGGAACTCTATTACTTACCGCTTTTCTGATGCCTCTACAACAAGAAATACTAAAAATAAAACAAAATTTTACCGACCAAAATTTTACTTCTTCCCAGAATCTTGACAATTATGACGTTTTTTTGCTGTATCTCATGAACTGTAGTAGAAAAATAGTTAGAAATTTCAGAAATTGAATATTTGTTTGGTCGCTATAAATAATAACAAATATACGAACAAATATAATTTAAAAATTAAATAAGTCAATACAATTAAATAAACTCTACACTCTCAACGGCCCTATTAGAATAGTTATATCCTATGTCGGGGTTCCGGAAACATACACAATGACAAGGACAAATACACCCAGACCGGAAAACAAGCCTGTATGGTCAATACAAACATAAGCTCAAAGAGAAGAAGGAAGAAAGGCAGGTTCGCTACCGCTGCGCCACAACGTCTTAAAATGTGGTTCCAATTTGAGAAACTTGATATTTTTACTCTACGGTGATAGACAGTGGTACGCAACCCTTTCTATTCGGTCCACTTATTATCATTATATTATACGCATTGACCGGTTTTTTCATTGACATATCGTAATAGAATTCTTTATATCTAAACATAGTGCGTCATTAATTGCACAAAAAGTAAAATATCACATTAATATTCATAAGTCAAATGTACAATATTGATATTGCCTTATTACGCTGTAAATAAATTAGGTATAAATACCTCGAGCCGTGCACAAGCTAACAAACTGATAGCTCCCCTCATATCACGTGTTACTATAGATTTTTAAACAGAGGATCTGAAGGGTCGCTTTTATTTTCTGAGTTAAGTACACGGTTACGACACACTCGTAAAACACGGATCACTGAAAATTTTTGATATGTAACTTTTCTATTCAAATGTTGAGTTTACGAGCCGGCCCATTATAATTTTACTGACGTCATATTTTTTCTCGACGTCGTGATTATGAACGGTGGTTCAAAAGAATTTTTAATAAAAAAATGTTATTTTTTTAATCACTTCCCTTTTACTGCGTCCCTGGAGTTCTCTTTTCAATTTCGCTCGGTGGCACTATAAACTTGTTTATTACTGTTTTATTATTGACATTTCAGAATTGGCGGTAATTGACTTCTCTTTGACTAGAAACACGTTCTATAAAAAGGTTTTTTTAATACATGATCATTTAGTAGCTATTATATTATATAAATGAATACAACTTGAAACATAAATCTAAAATTGATATATATTTGATTCAATAAAAAAAACGAGAATCTATAAGTGACTAGATGTTGAAATATTTATAGATAATTTTTACCGGCTTCAAAAAGGTGCAGTTCAAATATATATTTTATACTCTTGTCTTAGATTATTTCGTGGTTGGACTAGCGAATTAGTTGATATATATTAAAATAAGTAGAACGACGTGTTGATCAAGTTTTTTTTTGTTTTTATTTCGAGAACATTTAGAAACGTCAACGAATAACTAATGATGAATTTTTCCTTTACTCTAACTTTACCATTTCAGTTATATAAAATTTTTAATGAAATGCGTGCGTATTTTTTACTTCTTTATTGAAGATTTTTACAACCGATTACTAGTACTCAAAGTGAAATACGCGTCACGCTCTAGTTCTTCTTACAAGTGGGAGCGCTTTTTACAATGATCAAGCTTTATGGGAATGTGTGTTTTTTTTATAACCTCGAGAAAGTAACAAATTGTTATCTTATTTTTTTATGTTAAATGAATCTGCCATTGCATTTTTTGCACTATTTAAACTAGTCGGTATTTAAACCAATTGAACGTGAGTTTGGACGTTTAATTTTATATTCAATTTAAGGTTACGTTGATCAGATGTCCTGTACACTTCTTTGCGACACCAAAAAAAGACTTGAGAGGTGTCAAGGGATACCCGAATGGAACGAAGTTCCTTTCGATTAATTAGTGAAGGATTTGTAATAAAATTAATTAATTTAATTATTAAAAACTAATTAAGTAATTTTTTATTTTAATAATCGTCGCGACACCACACTTCAATGCGAAATAGAAAGACGAAACGAAAATAACTGGCATGCTTTCTATGAGAGAGAGAGACAGACAGACAGAGAAACACGCGCACGCCGCACTGTTTACAACTATAGCAAAAAGTGTCGTTACAACTTTTGGTCTTAATTTTTTCCGTCTAGCCCTCTTTCGCAACGCGCGATAAGGAATTTCGTTCCAAAATAACACGACCCATTATTAATAATGAGCTATAAAATAAAATAAACAAATCCATTTTTTATTACCAACACGAGTTGTATCAAAAACTGTTCTAATTTATAGTGATATGATGTCATACGAGTATACATATAAACTGGATGTCAATAAGAATAAAAGATGCGCAATGGAAAACATGTGGCGCAGTAGCGTGAGAACATAAAAACCAATCCGATATGAGAGACAAGTTTTATTCGTAAATGTTATAAATATTACTTTCGAATTATAATTTGATGCGAGATGATGCTGAGCAAAGATTTAAGTTGAGTTGAGTTGAGAAGTTATTTTTTGTTGTCTGAGAAAATTTTTGTTGTTAAATCTTTACGTACTTACTACGTACTATGGACTAGCCCTTTGTTCTTCTTCTTACTAGCATTATTCCCGGTATTTACCCAGGGACTGCTTATTACTCTTATCTGGATTTGACAGGTCACTAATTTTTACACAGAGGGATTGCCATCACACCCCCGCAACCGCAAGGGCAAACCAGTAACTGATTGGATAAGAACAAACCTATTAAAAGTTAACAATTAATATCAGATGTTATAATAACAACCGGGACCGGCAGCTTAATGTGCTCTCCGAGGCACGTTGGGGTGACATAAGGACAAACGTCCAGATCGAAACAGATATTTATAACAAACATAACTCCGAGCGGGAATTAAACCCGGGACTATCGAAGCTCAAGGCAAGCTCGCTACCAACACACCACAACGTTTGTCATATGGACCAGCTCTTTCCTACCGACTAAATAACATAGACTCATAGGTGCCCCTTCGTAAATTTAGCTCCGGTCCAAGGCAAGGAACGAAATTAGTCACAAGCTAACTTCATTCGACATTCGGTTAAGAATTGCACAATATAACCAAATGAAGTTAACTTACGTTGGTGTTGAATTTACGAATGGACACCAACGAGACTATGATATGTTGTCTATATACCAGAGCCGGTCCACAGTATATAGGAAGTTTATGTATGTATCTGATATGTTGACGAAGAAAAACATTGTTTTTATATTCAAATATATTTAAATCAGCTAAAAATGTTTTGTATTAATTAACATAAACTTATGCGTAGTAGTTTTGCTATTTTCGGAATAAATGGCCATTCAGTTTCCATTCATTCATTATTTATTCTGCTTAACCTTAACACAGCATATCGACTTGAAGTAGCACTATCTATTGAAGGATCAATCTTCAAACTCAATGTAAGCTACGTTTCTTGATATATAATTGGTACATTATTATTATCATTACATCAATTAGCAAAATTCACAAAAGGACGCAAATAAGCAATACCATGTCAACCCACACAAATATCATTTCGAGAAAAACATGTTTAAAATTTTTGAACAACTTGCTTTATATTATATTTTTTTATGTATTGGTCAAGTTTTTGGCAATTTCAGATTTATGTAAGTTATTTTACTTATTTTTACAAAAAATAAGTATACAAACTGCATATTTCGTATATAATATAACCCAAAACGCTTAACATAATACATAAATTGCATTATTAAAAATGGCTTTTTAGAAGTTTTAAAGCTTAAAACCCTACAAATATTAAAGAAAAATGCTCTTCACCCATTTACCAACACTTGCATATATAACTCAGTTTTTTAAATTTTGTGGGTTGACATGGTATTGCTTATTTGGGTCCAATATTCCTTCTTTATTGATTTTCTGGTTACCATGACTACGTCACTTGATGAGTGTCTGTCAATGTATCGCAAATAACACCTACTTTTAATTACTATGCACAGTGACGAATCCTTGATTTAATGTCTTTGCCTTGACGGATACTCGTCAATAAGCATAATTCATAAAGAGAAAAATATGCAGTATGACGTAATCTAACACTATACCGCTGAAGATTTGCTCTTTCTTCCGCCATATACCGAATTATATTTGCAACCATTATGATACTGATGCTGCAACATCCAAGCATCAATGAACCTGAACGTTCTTCTTCTTGCTTCTTTATAAAGAATTTACAACAAAAACAAAAAATCATATTATCGCGTTAATTAATAGCTGAAATTCATATCTGGGTCATTAAAGCGCATAAAAATGGTGTTTAGATTTCCAAGTATCAAAAATAAGGTCAGGTCAATAGTCGGGTACAGTGTGTGTTGTTTTTTGACCAGTTATGCAAGAGGGCGTTGAAACATAAGGAGAAACACAAACCCGACGTTTCTGAGAAACGTGCTTTGAAGAAAAACATCGTAGTTTTATCGATACATTCGATATGGGAGCATTGTCGAAATTCAAAGCATAGTTTATTAAAATAGAGCAATTCCAATTAGCGTTGTTTTCGTTCATTAATCGCACATAACAATCAATTTTAACATCGTAGTTTATTGTTCTTAATTGTTTTTTTTTTGGATTCTGTTATGATTATTTATGTTACCTTTTTTATGGTAACGGTATTCTTTAAGTTTCATTTATTAGTGGTAAAGAATGGCGTAGTGATATGCCAAATTTCTCAAAATAATTTTTAGATTTTATGTTAAATTAACTCTCAATCTATTTGATTTTTAGAAAATTAATATTAAACTTTATATATTAAATTAATTTATTATATTATTTAATTTAATTAATGCGTTTATTTGTTTATTTAAAATCTATATAAATCTTTAATATCATCGCTCTGTGTAAAACTAGCAATCTGTCAAATCCAGATAAGAGTTGGTAAGAAGTGGACGCAAATAAGCAATACCATGTCAACCCACACGAATGTCATTTCGAGAAAAACGCGTTTGAAAATTTTGAAGAACTTGCTTTATACGATTTCTTTTATGTATAGGTCAAGTTTTTGGCAATTTCAGATTTATGTAAGTTATTTTACTTATTTTCACAAAAAATAAGTATACAAACTCCATATTTCGTATATAATATAACCCAAAACGTTTAATCCATAAATTGCATGATTGAAAAAATTGCTTTTTTACAAGTTTTAAAGCTTAAAACCCTACAAATATTAAAGAAACATGTTCTTCAGCCATTTACCAACACTTCTGCATATATAACTCAGTTTTTTCAAGTTTGTAGGTTAAAATGGTATTGCTTATTTGCGTCCAAGTAGACCCTGCGTAAAATACTGGGAATAATGCTAGAGAGAAGACAAGAGGAGATAGGCACAAAGAGGGAACATGAGTAACTATAACTACAACTATCATTCATCTATTTCACAACTCTTTTATTCCTATAATACTATATAGAAAATAATAATAAATGTATTCTTTAATCATTAAAGGCTAACTTATTGTAAGTTAAACTTATTTTAAGCGTCGTCGTCATCGCCTCGGGGATAACGTCTCAGTGAGTGTACATGAATATTATATTTATCACATGAAAGTGAAATAAATTATCTAAGACAGCTTTGATATTATACTTATTAGTTACTAACATTATCAATATATGAAATTACTTACATACTAGGTTCTGCCAGTGGTTTCACCCGCGTGAATAACTATTTTGATAGAAACTTTGAATCCCCTTTTCAACCCTTCAGGGGGGGAAATTTAGAAAATGTTAAAACATGTGTTTATTTATCTTTAATAGTTCACCTTAAACAAAGTTTCATGCATCTAGTTTCAAAAATGACAGACTTCCATACAAACTTTCAAGCGTTTTTTCACCCTCTATAGGGTTTAATTTCGAAAAATCATTTCTTAGTACGCGTTTACGTTTTAAAAACAAATCACACACACCTGTGAAAAAATCAGCTTTCTATGTCCAAGGGTTTAGGTTGGGCGTTGATATGTCAGTAAGTTCTTTTCCTTTTAAAGATACAAAAACTTACATTTTGGTCTCACAAAATAGTAAAGGAATTGGCGATACAAAGCAAACAAGTCAAACAGGTTTTGAGTTTTCAATGTATCTTTTTATATAGTTTCCAATTTCTTTTTCGCACAAACAAGAATAAAGGGGGATGTATGCAAGCTACCGTGATAATAGCATCGAGTTAAAGTGGAACGAATATAACGAACACACAAAGGATAAGGCGACTTAAATATATAGATGGAAAGGTATAATCTCTAGAATGGACAAATAAAAAAAATAGCGCTTATATTCGGTCTGTAGCCGAAAGATATTCTATTAACTTTTTGTATTCTTAAAATGATTTTTAGGACAACATCATTAAAGTTTCTTACGGAATTTAAGAAATTTAATTGTAGAACAACAATAAATATAAAGCTACTATAATTCGAGGTCAGACGAAATTTTTGCGAAACCAAAATTTAAAGAGCACGCAGCTGTATCAAAATTTCGCGGTGAGCTGTGCGGCCATTATTCCAAACATAAATAACTTCGCTATACAAAAACGACAAACCCTTCATTGCCTCTTCCTTTTACGGTTCCACGAAAAGAAATAAAATATGTGGCGAGCCAAAACAAAGGCAATAACAGCGAAATGACAGGGCCACACGCTTTTCACGAAGACGAAGGAGGAAAAAAAAATTGAAACTATAATTTCGCATTATGTAACAGACGGAAGGAGTTGCCCGACGGGATTCGTATGCAGGCGAAGTTTAAAAATAACCCAAGGTTACCCGGCGGCAAACCGTCGAGGGTCCCTTTGAGAGATCAAGGTCTACCAGTTTCGCGGGATGCCTTCGACTATAACCACTATGTTTTGTTCGGAAACCGGTATTCGAGATGTATAAGTATGGAAAGTAGATGCGTATCTTAATTAATGGTATGTCGATAATTTATTATTTTGTTTTATTGAAATATTCAATATGTTAATAGCATTTTAAAACGTTATATAATCAATACTTTTATTCGATTACGAATTAAATTCTATTTTAAATTTCGTTTGCTATTGTTGTCTTTATAGTATTATTTTCTTGATTAATATAATTTAGAAAAAAGAAATAGTTTTACCTATATTATGTCGCCCATTTTTATTGATCTTTTTAAAGGTTATGTCCGCGATCACCACCACTAATGTATTGCAGACGAAAAAATTTAAAACGTAAAAAGGTTCATCAACTTGCTACCTGATATTTTTTGAAAAGATTAAATCAAGAAAGTCAGAAGTTGTAGTGATGTTTTCGACATGCTTGGTACGGCCAAGGAAGTACTAACCTATTGTATAACATCAGCATTAAGTAGAAGTATCCGTACTGTTGCCTTTCGCTCGATGAGTGAAAGCATACCACAGGTATTTCACCTGCTGGTAACGCACTATGGTAACACAAAGGTAACACACACGAAACTACGTTTCTTATCATCTGGTCAACTGTATGTTTATCCTTTTTTGTGAAAAATTTATCCACATCTTAAAGATTGCTTCTAGCAAATGTCCGTTGATAAATTATAAATAAAAAATATATTTAGTAATTTAGCAAAAGACTACGCCATAAAATTTCATCTTGTCAATACTATTGCACAAAAATAATTAAATAAAATTATACATTCCAACCGTTTATTCCTTATTTGTATTCTATAAAAAAATTAAACTACTTTAAAAGGAGATACTTACGTAGAGAAACCGACGCAATAATTGCAAAATTTAAAGAACAACTGGTCTGTAAAACTTAATATTATTTATTACTTCTTCTAGGTAAAATTTTTATTACATTTACTTGACTTTATAATTAAATCCAATTGAGCCCAACCATGAAACACGATGGAGTTAATAACTTTCCTGACACCAAATTTAAGTGGATAGATCCTATGGTTCATTTTTTGATAATCCCACAAGAATTGAACATTTCTTCCGGGATAAAAAGTCCTGTTTTTCCCAAATTCATTAAAATTCATTCGGCCGTCCTTGAAGATGTTTTGAAAAGTAATTGGGATCACATATTGAGGTACCTGAACCCAAAACAATAATGCTTACGTAAAAATACTCAACAGATTCTTATATCGTTTTCGCTATTTGATTACTTGATGATTAATGATCAATTTAAAATCTCGTTTTAGATAAAATCCATGTTATGTCATTTTATCAAGTGTTCCACATACCAGATAGAAGGAATAATAAATAATAATAACCATTTTATGCAAAATTGGAAAAATATACGCTGATCAGCTGTCAATTAATTAATATGTATGAATTCCATAATTTTTTTTAATCATATCATATTAATTGCACATGTATATGTGAATAATGCTAGCGCGTCGAAATAACGTATAAACAACATAAAAAGAAGTTCACCTATAAAAATTCCCGCGCACGCGCACGCAAAATACAAAACAACGAAAAAAAAACGTACATCGTAGACCTTGAACAACCCCTCAGCAGGTGTACGCTCCGATGCACCTGCTAACATTATGCAGTGACCTATAAAAGTAATAATTATACAATTTATACCACAACAATTATCCCTTAGATGTGGGTCAAATAAAAACAAATGGGTTTTTACTGCTAATGAATTAACATCGCCTGTGGCGTTATTTTGTAATTTCGGTTATGTGAAAATAATATTCACGGAAGCTTCGTAGGTAACGTTTGAACCTTTAAGTGGAGAATTTGTAAACATCACACCAGAGTGGAAAATTTCACAAACTGAACTGATTTACAAAAATTAGGAGATTCATTATTCGACACTGACAAAGTTCCCAAGTTGGTCGTATATGAATTTCATGAGTTGACCAAGGATATCGTCCAACTCTACAACCTAATTTAAGAACTGAATAGCCGTCACTACTGGTAATACTTTCTTTTCGGTATTTTTTTGTGTTGTTTTTAACCGACTTCAAAGAGGAGGAGGTTCTCAATTCGACCGTATATTTTTTATGTTTTATTATGAATGGAGAGAAACCTTCCGAAATCGTAGTGAAGACTAAGCGTTTGTTTTTTTTTTTAATTAAGTAATATTCTTAAAAAAATAATATTTTCTACAACAGAAGTCGATGCCATATTAGGTGGCGATGTTATACTTAGCACCAACTTCTGTTGTAGAAAATATTTATTTATTTTTTCTTTTTACTTTAGAAGTCTTTTCTATAAAATATTTTATTTTTGTGTACCAACCACAGTTCGTTTTGGAGACGTAAGACTAACATAATTATAATAACTTTTTTTTTATAACGAACTACCTTTTGCCAGTGGCTTTGGCCGCGTGAATAAAAATTTTAATACAAACATTGGACCCCATTTCACTCTGTCAGGTGTGAAATTTTAGAAAATCGTAAAATACGTGTTTATTTTATAGATACGCAAAAATATATTTAAATTTTATATTTCACAAAATAAGTGCGACACATTTTTACACATGTTGTTGATAATTGAGCATATTATATATAATCATGTTGTTATAAACCGGTCTACTTAGTATTTTAAAATAAATTTCATAATTAAAATTTTTTATTCACTTTAGTTGTCTCTATATTTTAATTAACGTTTTAAATTTTATGGCATATAACTCAGCAAAAAAAATATGATTTCTTCATTTAGTTACTGATATTATGGTGGTTCTTAGTCTACCTAACATAAGTATTACTGCGATATCGTTGTTTTTTCGCAAATATTTGTTCCAGTTTTTCACATCACTAAACGTGACACCTAACTTACAGACTCCCCAATTAATAGATATGTCCGTTCGTTTGTCTGTCAGCGGGATGTATCTTGGTCGGCTGAGTCTCTGTACTCGCAAAGTCCGGTGACGCTGTCAAGGCCAGTAGGGCCAACAGCAATACACATTCGAAAAAAAAAAGGGATGTATCTTACGAGCTGTAATAAATGTTTATTAAATTACTTGGTATTTTATTAAGTTACTTGGTATTTTATTCTTCTATAGTAGTACGAAACCCTTTATGTGCAAGTCCGGTTTTTCATACTTGCACCTATTATTGGAAGAGACTTATAAAAATCGAAAGAAGTTAATTTGTATGGATCAGTATAAGCTTCATAACAATGGAAAATCCACAACAATAAGACTAGACATTGGCTCATCGTCAAAACACCGGGATCGTGGCTATCAGTCATTATGTGCTAACGAAGTCACACTCGGCAAAATAATATGTAGCTTTTTTTGTATTCAACGCATCCGCTCGGCGTCAAAGGAAATGAGGGCTGTATGTAAAAATTTACCGGCTTGCTTTTATAGCGTTTACCATGCATCGCTTAACAAAATGCATTATTTAGCTGTAGTCTTATTTTTTAATTAAAATTTATGATTTTAATAGTACCGCTATAAAAATTTGTCTTTCTTTAACATTTTATACACTTAACTGTTTTAAGCTGTATTCAAATTGGACAACCTTAATAAATAAAGAACTAAGTATTGTTTTTAGTTTTTATTATATTATCTTAATAAATTTTATATTTTTATAGTCAATATTAATACTTCAGTACCTACATTGTATTACGTAATATTATTCCAAGATCTCGTAAATAACATTCAAGATTTACGCTCGAAATATTTTTCAATAATTCAATGGCTATTCAAGAGGTCATACAGATGTGCGGACTTCAGACAAAAGCCTTACCTATAATAATATCGCGGCATCGAAACGAGTTGAGACGCAGTTCCTTCACAAACATAAAAGTTACAATTTACATTTAAACAATGATACTTTAATACATGGTGATTAGGTTGATTTTGCAAAAAAATGAATATTTCGAGTGGATTTTTAACTTTGCACGGTTGTAATTCGGCTGGTGTTTGATACACGTGTTTAGGCTCCCCTCGAAATGCACCTATCACCTGGTGGGGCAAGTCGAAATAAAATTGGGTCACACGTTGCGTCACTAGTTTCTTTATAAGAATTATTCACTGTCGAATATTCTAATACGATCTTGTTGATTCGACCCTCTTACAAGAAAACATTTCCTTGTAGGATTATAGTATTATCAAACTTATTCTACACTAGTTATACCCGCTGCATCACTGGTATAATACATAATAATTTTTTACTTCATTTATTGCGTGTACCCTTAAAATGAAATCTACAAGGGAAAGTCCGTTAAAAATATAATTTTTTTAAATTATAGTCTCTCGCCTGTGGATGAATTTGAATTATACAAAACAAACCGAATTTAATGCCGAATAATTTAAGTAAAATTAACATGTTTCCTAATCTTAAATGACGCACTTAACGTAGTTTCTTCGACGGAATTTTTAATCGTAAGTAAAGAAGATTGCTCAGTAAATTCAAAAGGGAACATACTCGCATAGTTCTCTAGGGCCTGATCTTAGCCTTGGACCGGTCCTGGCACCATTGTTCCTTTCAATACAACCCTATACAAATGCCCATAGTATATTACACACGTGCGCGCTTTGAATAATCGGCATACATACATGAATGGCGATTGTTGTACTTATTATTTTAATAAAAACTGGTCAACGGAGCATGTTTTGCAAAGTTTTCAACGAAAAAAATAAGTTTCTAGCTCTAAAAATGATGATACTTCCATACAACTTTTCATTCCCACTTTTTAACCCTTTTTTCGCATTAAAAACCCTATGCCCTTTCTCAGTCTCTGGACTATCTGTGTACCAAATTTCATTAAAATCGGTTCAGTAGTTTTGGCTTGAAAGCGCGACAGACAGACAGACAGAGAGAAAAAGTTACCATTGCATTTATAATATTTAAGGCGTGGGGATGTGACGACCCCATCGCCCGCTGTTGGGGTAACCTCTGTCACAACAGAGATTATTCCACCAGTGCAATCAGTCACACTGGTGGTAGGTCTTTTGTTGCAAGAGGCCGCTAGGTAGGTACCACCGCAGTGTCCAATATTCTGCCGCCAAATAGTAGTGTTTAGGCACTACTGTGTTCCGGTATGAAGGGCACTGTACGCTAGTGAAATTACTGGGCGAACGAGATTAAGAACTAATATCTCGAGGTTGGCAACGCGTGAGTGAGACCTACTAATGGTGCTGAAAGCGCTCATAGGCTGCGGCAGCCATTTACCATCAGGTGGGCCGTATGCTTGTTTGCCAACTTCTAACATAAAAAAAAAAAAAAAGTAGGGATGAGAAAATTTAGTTAGTTTGAATGTTTATTAAGCAATCACGCAAGCACGATTGCATTAGGATGAAATTAAGTACACCAGATAGCTTATTACCTGAATTGACAAATAGGGTAGGTACTTTTATGCCAGGGTTAATTCTAACTTACCCAGGATGAAGTTGACGGCAAGTGCTACTTCACAACATTGATAAGTAAGTACTATTATATAAATGTAAGTATTTTTGTTACCATATATATAAGCAGGTGATTTTTTATGGTACAATAATTATAATTATAAACATGTTATGTCATAATTCTTAATTAATTTGTATATTTTAATGTGTATAATTATTATTTGTCGTTTATAAATAAATTTTTGAAATAAATATTGATCAAAACTTATAGTTTAATACGTAGTTTTGTTTCTTATTAGAGTTCCGTAGCGAAATGGCAAAAACGGAATTCATTTAAGTTCGTCATGTCCGTTTGTCCGTCACTATGTCAGAGTCACTTTTTTAAGACATTAAGACTTTAGCTCAATGCATAAACACACAATATTGTGTGCCTTTTAACTTTGAACTGTTGAAATTTAAAATTTAGAAAAAAATTTAGTTAGTAAAACATTAAAAGAACTTTCGACGAAAATTATTTTGAAGAAGATACCTTAAGAAATCTTAAGAGATATAGAGGTTTTTCATAAACTTTTTTTAAATTATTATTTTTAATAATTGCTATAAAAAACATTTTTTTTTGCCACCGATTTTAATGAGTTAATCTATGTTCTAAAGATTCTTCCTCATCAAGCTGCGGAACCCCTTAGTTTCTATTTTGTTTGGTCCATGCTCTTGGCCGGCAACTATTTATAATTCTTATCAACTTTCATGTTGACGCCATATTGTCTGTTCTGTCAACAGTCTCAATAGATAACAAACTGATGAGTGTTACTTAAATCACTTTTACTCGTAATATTAGAAGTTTTATAATATCCATATCTTACGAATAATGAACAATAATGTTTTATTAATGATAGAAACGAGAATTATTTATCATGTTATACAAATTTGCGCTGTACCACCATATATGGTTCAGTTGAATTATTGTTTAACTTTTGTGTCTACTGCCTGGACAGTGAAAAGGTTAAAGATTATCACTCACACTCCATAGACTTAGGGCCTCAAAACAGGGTCATAAAAAACAGTCTATTGTCTGTGACATACAGACGGACAGACGGACGGACGGACATGATAAAATTCTAAGGGTTCAGTTTTTGTCATTTGGCTACGGAACCCTAAAAATATGCTGAACACTGCCTAGCTACATAAAAATCAAATGTATTAAATATTTTATAATTATGAAATATTATATTATTTTTTAACCATAAAAAATTGATTAAAATGAATATGATGGATAAAAAAATTTATTGTCTAGGCATATTTTATACGTATACTTAATATAATAACAAAACTATAAAATATAATTGATGTCAACGTTTAGGATAATAGGTACATATTTTATTTTTATAATTTCATCTTTGATAAACTTGTCAATTGGTAAATCTATAATAGTTGGCATTTAGCATAAGTGTCTATAATATGTAAATAAAATGATCGAAAAATAATAAAAGAGAAGATTTAGAAATTAAGCTATGTTTATAATAGACAGTAGGTAAGTCATAATAAAGCCATCAGAAAAAAAGTCATGTGTTACAAATTACAATAGACCTAACCTATTTTAGGTGTGAGAATTCAATATTCAATATTCTATAACGACAGCGTGTTACGTTTTATTAGTGCTACATGATGATAATTAAAGTAATTATAGTAATGGTACAATGTAACGAGTTTAGCGCTCAACAGCCAAGGGTCCTGGCAACAATGCAGGGTGCAAGGCTACTTGCATATCGACATCGACCGCTACTGCCTCGCCCGTACCCGCGCGAAAGTGAAAATTTGCTAGGCACTTTCTCCCCACCCGGGCCGTCGCGCGTCGGACGCATCGCCCCGCCCCTCACTGCACCCCGCGCCCCCTCGCGCGCCGCAAGGTCAGCCCCGCGTGCAGGCGGGTGGCGCGGCGGCGGCGCGGCGACGCGCTGCGCTCTTGAAATTTCGCTTTCGTTCACTCGCGGTTATTAGTCGGCCGCGCGCGCTCCGGCAAGCATGTGTTTCGCGTGACGCGTTTTGGTACTTCGCGGCGGCACGTTCGATTTCGTTGACGAGTCGATCGTGGTACGCCATGGCTCCGCGACGGCAAGGCGCGACCGGCGAACGTGAAGCCGAAGACATTCATGGGTGCTGCGTTCCTGGCGAATGCCTTCGTCCCCGGGAAACCGTGCGCATCGAGGACGCTATTCGCGTGCTTTGCAACAACGACACGTGTGCCGCCGGCCGGTATATGCACAGAGAATGCTTCGAGCAATGGGAGGCTGGGGTGCTCGCTTATCTCAAATCCTGCGGCCGCGCACGATCGTGGTCCGAAAGGCAGAGGCATCAGAATCTTTGGACGAAAAAAGGATATGATTTGGCTTTCAAGGCGTGTGGCTGCCGCTGCGGTCGTGGACACCTTAAGAAAGATCTCGATTGGACACCACCAGGAGTCACTATTAGAGCAGATGATGAGAAGAAGAAGAGACGACGTACTAGATCTGGTCGAACACCGGCAGCTGTAGATGTACGCAGCAGAGCTTTCAGTCTTTCGAGTTCGGGATCCTGTTCTCCACCCTCGGCACCATCAGAGCCATCAACCAGCCCTACACATGCAGTCCCTCATAATATGACGCCTGCAAAGCGAAACTCGAAAACTGAAATCATTTCTGACAGAGTCAGGTAAGAATTAATATTTTTTAATTGAACTTTAATAATTATAATAGCTACTAATGGTTTAACATCTTTTTCGATTTTGGTATAGAAATGTGCAACGAAAAATCAACTGGAAGTCTGGTCAACATTTATAATTTAAATAATTGAAAAGGCTGGCAAGTAAACATGATGACATTAACACAATAGTATGTTATTAGAAGTCAAAACATGTCTACCGTTCACACTAAGTTGTATCAACAACATACGTATAAAATAATAATCACGATATTTCCTGGGATTAAGAATGAGTGGCGCCGTGCTGCGTGCCGGTTGTAATCTGCAAACTATATGTAAAACTACGCCTACGCGTTTTTTGTTATGTGTAACTGTGTACTAGCTACGCCTACGGTGTTTTGAATGTGGTCGCTTGCCGGTTGTTTATATATTAAATCGTATAAAGAGCTTCGTATAATTGGCGTAGAACTGGTTGTGTGCTCGCAAGCCAGTGTCGAACGAAACCGGACCCCTTTTACTTGTGTGCATTGAATTAAAATACAAAGTTAGATAGGTATTTATACTACTTTAGCCTTTAGAAAACTTATCTTAATCAAGTAAGTAGAAAGTACCTGGGGTTAATTAATTGCACTGCAATTTATTACCACTTTCAAAAATAATTAGGTTATAAAATATATAAATGATATTAAAATAAAATATAAGGAGGTAGCACGCTAAATAAATTTTATGTAATATGTAAAAATATTGTCATTTCATCATCATGTTTTTCTTTTAATTTATATTTATTTGCACACCTGTTTTGTGAATTATAAATTAAAAAGTATTCTTTAGTGATATTTGACTATAATCGCGATATAAATTTAAGTTAACTGAAAATACGGATATGATATCACCTTTCTTTGTTTACGAAAACGTCTTAGAAATTACCAAAAACGTTCATTGGTTGGATTTGAAAGCAAATCTTGAAATTATTTACGTAATTTATTGGAAGACGCGTGTAGCAGAGTTACGCATGTTCAAATTTTTGTTAGTTAAGTATAAGGTAATTTATTAGGTATTTTAGCATACGACAGTCTTAAATTGCACGCTGTAACTACCTGTAAGTGGAATTATGTGTATGGTATAGTACTATAAGGCATGATTTTATGAAACTATAATCACATGTAATTCTGTTGGTGGTTCTATTCAAATAAATAAATAAATAAAATAAATAAATAAATAAGTTACTCTGTTCTAGTTATTGTACCTATGTGGGGGTACAGGTCATTTTTAATCTTATCGAAATTAACCCTCAATTCACTAGGTGAAATATACTGACGCAATTCACTAGTATGAGTCCTGGGAACTCATATATTTTTTATTTTTTTATTTTCTCTAGTATTTCTAATATTTTACATTATTTTTTTATTATTCTATTTATCTTAGAATTACTAAAACATACTTAATAAGAAAAATGATCGAGAACAGCTTACTACTTAGCTAACTAAATTATAAGTCTCAATAATATGTCTTTTTTTAACTTACCTATGTGAAAACAAAAAAAAACTTTTTATAGAAAATTAAACTTTCTATTTTAAACTTAAATAAACTATAAAATAAAATTATAATAACAATCATATATACCAAAATGAAGAACTTGAAATAGGTCCCTACAGATCTACGCGCAGTTTCGTTTTATCTTTCTTGAGCTAGTCATAGATGTTGGCTTTAGGCATTTGCTGCAAAGATGGCAGTCTTTATTCTCTTTTTGTAATTGTGTAAATAGCAATTCAATGTGGATTAATTTTATGTCTTGAGTAAGAAGTCTGTAGGTTACATGCTTAATGAATTATTGCTGCTTCACTAATTTTCCACGAATTTACCTGAAATTAAAAAAAATAATTAATTTGTGAATCAAAATTTTGCTTTTAATCGAAAAGGGCGTGTAACCTTAAAAAAAAAAAACGATTAACAATCGCATTTCAGTATATTGTGCGCAAACAATGACTTTTTGCACAACAGTTGGCGTTAGCATACCACTCGAAAAGCGCATCCGAAATTGTTGGAGCCCTAAAAATGCAATTTCGCCGGTCCCATACATTAACTTCGCTTGGTTGCGCAGCTGGTTTCCGCTTCCCGTATACACATAGTTACAAAAATGCATTTTCCCGAAATTGCCGCAGCTGCCCTCTGTTCAATTTGCTGCGGTTTCTTCGCTAAAACTAATTACAGTAAAGCGTACCTTATCGAATTGTTGTAAGTTCAAATGTTATCGGCTTTTGCATTGTTATTGAAACACGTAACGCATGTTTGTTATGTGATAAATTATCGCTTGTTCCAATAATAAAAATATATTTTTACAAGATACCCATTACAGCCGCACGTCTAATCAGTGGCATACAACAGTTAGAATAAATGTTTTTCTTTTCAATTTACTTGCCGTAACGTCGTTTTTTTCCCGAATTTGTTTTGGTTTCCGAACTGGTTTTTTAACTGCTACCTACAATCAAAAGGTTTGCGTATTACATATTAATATTACACTTTATAACTTAATCTATTATAGCAAAAATTTTGACACCGTTGTGGCGTTGTGGGTAGCGAGTCTGCCTTAAGCCTCGACGGTTGCGGGTTCGATTCCCGCTCGGAGCAGATGTTTGTATTAATCATACAGGCATGTTTTCCGGTCTGGTTGTGTTTGTCCTTGTCATTGTGAATGTTTCCGGACCCCGACACAGGATATAATTATCCTAATGGGGGCCGTTGAGTGTGTAGCGTTTATTTATTTATTTATTTATAAAAATAGTAGAAGATTTTATCAACAAAATTTATTTAAATAAACGAACAAATAACTTACGATAACACGAAATATATTATTCTAAATCCCGTAGTCATTTTTATGTTAATGTACCAGTTCAGAATATTTAACTTTATAAACCAAACCGTAATATTATAAGTTGTCCATACAAAATATAAATTAATATTTTATCTATCTGTAAATTAAAAGTCAAAAAGATAATCAGGAAATATGCAACATTATGATTTACATCAATCATTTTCTAAGTTTTCGGTTAGGTACCTCTATGATTGACATCAAAGTCATAAATACAAAAAAATTACAAACTTTGTATATAATAAATAGTAAACGTAGGTATGGATTACAGTAAGATATAACATATATATCTTTAGAAACTATTAAACCTCACATTGAGACGTAACAATAATACTTTATCACGTTTTCAAACGCAACGTGACGATTTTATTAACGTTATTGAAACTATTTACTTCAATCGTAGGTAACGGTCTGCTGTAGAAATTAAACAAAAGAAATACCTAAATCAAAAAACTTGAAGTGACAATCGGCATGAAACAATTATAACGTCCCGATCGGTGATATATTTTGGGATATTTAATAATAATAAAGAAATGGTATTGTCCAATGATTACAAAAAGATTTACTATAATTAAATACTATACCACCAATATTTTGTCTGCATGAGAGCCAGTCCACAGTTATTATTAAGTCTATGATCGGTATATTTATTAAATCGCGTAAGCGATAACGAAACGGTAAAGTCAAAAGAATTTCAAAAATATCTATTTTCTTATCTGACATCATTGGAGAAAAATCAAAACTCGCAACGAATATTTTTCGAGTTGTTCTTAAATATTAAAATTATTATAATAAAATTATCAATAAAATAAAGAAAGGTTATTTCGTCGCTTCTCAGTTTGCCATTACGAATTTATTATAGTCATTATTGTAGTACCGTGGGCGAAGACTGCATGACGTCCGACATTTTATTTACTCGTTAACTTGACCTATAAAAACGAGTTGAATTGTAACCTCGTGTAATTGAACTTACTCACGGGCCTCAAATCTGCACATTTAGCGCACAGATTACACAAGGCTGGTTCCTATCAGATCATATTTCTTATCACATTAAAAAGTTTTGTGTCTCTATAAATTGTTAACAATGATATTATTATGTAGGTATTAATATAAAAAAAATTATCCTATGATCATAATAATATTTCTTGTTTGAGTGTTTTTGATATACAAAAGTTGTCTATTTGCAAAGACTTAATATGCATGTCCATAGATTGGTATATTTATTATTGATTGCTTTATTTTTAACGTCTAGCATACTTAGTGTTTCCAAAAAATATATTTGGAACGTAAAAAAAGTTCTTCCTCGTGCATAAACAAATCATTCAAATCAATAAAAAAACCTTTGTTTAAAGTACACTCGGCAGAAATAAATCACCAGTCATTATAAAGATATTAAATACTTTTTGAAATCTCAAATCATGTTACATGTCATGTACGCACCGTTGCCTCGTGATATAAATATAGTTAATGAGATATTTTATATGCGAGTGCACGTCATTAATCTATTAATTGAATGTAAAAAATACCATATAAGACGAAAACGTTTGGCTTTAATTAGTTTCTATCAATATTTATCAAACTACATTTAATCACGTGGTAAATATCGTTATTATTTATAAGCTATTGTGTTGAAACTGCTAGTTATAATAACGAATAATTATTAAGTTAACTTATATTTTATAACGATAAAAAATAATGCAATTTCTTGATTACGTAAATGCAGATAAATCATTGTTAAGAAAATTATTTCCGTTGTTTTATTGACTTAAATTTAAGGCGTGTTCAGATATAGGCGAAAAAATCGCTGCTGCTATTGACTGTAATATACAACTGTTAAAAATTATTTCTGCTTAGTTATTATTAAAGCGTAGCTAAAATAGCGTTATAGCATTAATTAGCGTTATTACTCGTAGTCACAAAAATTATATTTTGTGACTATATCATTGTTGTTCGTTTTACTTTTGAAGTCAAATTATAATAATATCATATTATATAATCACATATCGTTTGGCTCCACAACGCTTAACATCTATTTGTATTCAATCCATGAATCATTTTGTCCCTGCCGGTCGCATTATCGATCTAATATGATTTTATAAAACAGGTTAGACGGCTTAAATACTCCATGTAAATTATTTATTGTCTAATGACTACCGCAGGATGTTTATAATTTTGAATAATAATATGTATCAAGCTGATTATATTAATACGGATATCTCAACACACTATCCAAAGCTGGCACAACTTTTTACTAGTTTTTAAATAGAGCTATTTTCAACTGACCTCCACAACCCTGAGGGCGAACCAGTATCATATTGGAAAAGAGCAAATTACCTACCAAGGCCAACACGCCACATCATACATTGTATTACAAGTACATTTTATATTCATAGCTAGAGAACATGGAGTATGAACTAATACCGCCAGCCGACATTACCCGCTTACCGGCTGATTAGCTCTTATATTTTAAGGAGTTCTATTCTGTGTATCTGAAGTCCTTGATCAGGCGAAACTTATATCGGCTCACTATGGAAACTAATCCTGTTAAAGAAAAACTAAACAAAACTTAATTTAATAAAAATGTATATGGAAAGCCAAAACATTTGCGTATAATAATCTTATATATTATAAACAAGAATGTTTGTATGGTTGGATGCTTGTTACTCAATCACGCAAAGTAAGTTTAAAGGCGTCGGGATGTGACGACCCCATCGCCCGCTGTTGGGATAACCTCTGTCACAACAGAGATTATTCCACCAGTGCAATCAGTCACACTGGTGGTAGGTCTTTTGTTGCAAGAGGCCGGCTAGGTGGGTACCACCGCAGTGTCCAATATTCTGCCGCCACATAGTAGTGCTTAGGCACTACTGTGTTCAGTTTGAAGGGCATTGTACGTTAGTGAAATTACTGGGCGAACGACATTTAAGAACTAATATCTCGAGGTTGGCAACGCGTGAGTGGCATCTACTAATGGTGCTGCAAGCGCTCATAGGCTGCGGCAGCCACTTACCATCAGGTGGGCCGTATGCTTGTTTGCCAACTTCTAAAAAAAAAAAAAAACGTGGCTTAACGGATTGGGATGAAATTTAGGACGCAGATAGTTTATTATATGGATTACACACAGATTAATTAGCAAAAATGTTCCTGTGGGTTTATCAAAAACTACAACATCCTACAGGACGTATTCAATTGAAATTCGGCATAGATGTGCCCTAGGAACATTATCAACTTACAACTAATTCATTTGACGACGTTGTGGCGCAGTGGTAGCGAACCTGGACTAAGCGTGACTGGTCGCGGCTTCGATTCCCGCTTCTGCGTGTGTTAGTCCTTGTCATTGTGAATATTTCCGGACCCTCGACACCGGATATCACTATCCTAATGGGGGCTGTGAGTGTTTAGCGTTTATTTATTATTTCAGTCTGGAGCCAAAATAAAGGTTACCTCGGACGAAGTCGTGGCCAGATGCTAGTATATATAAAAATAAAACAAAAAACATATAAACAAAGCTAATTACAGAGTGCTATGAAAGCAAAAAATTAACGTGTAACTTATGATGCAATTGTAAATAACAATCTATAAGTATTTGCAAAAGCTGATTTTTTTATATCAGTGTTACGATGCTGCCAAACGAGTTCCTTTGTATAAAAATAATTTACGAATTTGCCTTTTATTTTTGCTTTTTTTTTTGTATTTAGACTCCTCTTATTTCAAGAAATAACATGTTTTTTTAATAAATTTGATTATATTTGTTATATTAGAGGTTGTTGTTTTCAAAGTTTGAACTGAAAAAAAAGCTAATTAAATCGTGTAATCACTAAAACAAAAATATTTTAATTTTAAATGCTACAAGTCAGGGTCTGGAAACACAAGAACAAACACACCCAGACTGGAATGCTTGTCTGTATGGTCAATATAAACATCTGCCCGAAGCTGGAATCGAACCCGCGACCTGTGGTGTTTAAGGCAACTTCACTACAGATGCGCCTCAACGAAATAAATGCTGTATTATATGGGTCGCTCTACATCTCCTAGAGTCCTTAATTATCACTGTGTGGGCAGGATTATTCCAAACTCTTCTCAAAAATGAATAATTTATTTTTTCTAGTATAAAGCGTTTATTACGTATACAAGTTACAGCGTTATGCGAGGTAAGAAGTCGTCGACGGAATGGGCCCCAGCATAGAGGGCATGCACGAATCCAGTATCCGTGGTCTTTCTCCAAGCGACCCGAGATGGCGCCGAAGTTAATTAAAATCGTATAAAGTTGTGGAGTAAGCTCGGCAGATGGCGCCACCCATAGCGCTTGCTCGAACATACTCCCGGCCTTGGAAGCTCCGACTTGGTGGCTTTCAACACAATGTTACTCGATGTCCTTGGGGTGAAGTGGTAACGGGCAGATCTTGGAGGATGCGCGTCGAATCGTTCCAGAGCTGGTACGGATGTCAGCGACTCGAGACACGCCGTCCTTGCCTGGAAACATATGTATAATACGACCTAACCGCCATTTTAATGGTGGTAGGTTGTCATCTTTGATAAGGACAAGACTATCAACTGCAATATCTTCTTTGCTTGTCTTCCATTTGCTACGCAGTTGAAGCTCGCTCACGTACTCCTTTGACCAGCGTTGCCAGAAGTGTTGACGTAGCTGTTCAACTCTCTCGTACCGCGTCAACCTTGTTGTCGGCTCACTCGTCACGTCGTCTGATGGTGGAGCTGTCAACGGTCGGCCTATGAGGAAATGGGCAGGGGTAAGAGGAGTGAAATCTGCTGGATCTGTGGACAGAGGTGACATAGGTCGGGAGTTCAGGACGGCTTCGATTTGAATTAAAGCCGTGCTAAATTCCTCATACGTTAATCTAGCGTTACCTACTATGCGTTTAAGATGGTATTTACACGATCGCACCCCACTCTCCCATAAACCTCCAAAATGCGCAGAGTATGGGGGAATAAAGCTAAATTCTATGCCATCTTTGGCAGTAGAATTTTTAATTTCATTCGAAATATTTTTTAAAAATAAAGGAAATTCTTTCGCAGCACCAACAAAATTTTTACCATTGTCAGAAAAGATTACTTTAGGCTTACCTCGCCTACTAATAAAACGTTTTAATGCTAATATGTAGTCATTCGTGGAAAGACTAGTCACAAGCTCCAGATGTATAGCTCGCGTAGTAAAACAGATAAATAAACATATGTAGGCTTTAGTAAGACGAGCCCCTCTCCCTTTTCGGGATAATATGAACACTGGCCCTGCATAGTCGACACCTGTATGTATGAAAGGAAAACCAGGGTCTAGGCGCTGAGATGGTAAGTTACCCATTATAGGGGTTAAAGTTTTACCTTTTAATCGTGTACACAAAACACATTCACGTACTACTTTTCTTGCTAAATTTCGAGCACTCAATGGCCACCAAGACTCACGCACATTAGCCAAGAGAAGCTGAGGACTCGCGTGTATTAATCGCACATGTTCATGTCGAAACAAAAGATACGTTAAATGATGTTTACTGCACATTAAGATCGGATGTTTTTTTTCATAGTCAAAACTTGATGAATTACACAATCTTCCACCAACTCTAATTATTTTATGTTTATCTAAAAACACGTTAAGTCCAGAAATACGGTTAAACTGTTTACTATTTATTTTAATAGGAAGATTATTTAATAAACTGCGGTAAACGTCAGGAAATGATTGTTCTTGCGCCAATCGTACTAACATGCGCAGGGATTCGTTTAGATCGTTCACTGATAAGAAACTGGTTTCGCCAGTCCGCTTACGTTCGACATGTACGCGTGTATTATTTATGAATCTAAGTATGTATGCACCTATTCGTTTTAATTTACTAAATGAAGAATATTTCTTAAAGTCGATAAAATTATCAAAAGATTGTGTAGATAATAAATTTATTGATTTAGACCTTATCTCGGGTAAATCACATAAATCCGTAGTATAAATATTATTATGTTCAAAATAATAATTTAAATCGCGTAAGTACGATGGTCCGAACCACCACAAATCACAGTCACCCAATAAATCTAAATTAAGACCTCTAGATAACAAGTCGGCTGGGTTGTCTTTGCTATTAACGTGTAGCCACACGGAATCGCCTGTGAGTTCATTTATTTGTGTCACTCGATTTTGAACGAATGTTTTAAGTAAGTGAGGTGACATTTTTAACCAACCCATAACTATTGTGGAATCTGTCCAGAAATAGACTTTAGTAAACTGTAACCTGAGTGAATTAATTATTTTTTTATATAATTTAGCCCCCACTAGCGCCCCACAGAGCTCTAAACGAGGTATACTAATTGTTTTTAAAGGCGCGACTTTGCTTTTCGCACATAGTAAGTGAACGGTTACATTCGTGTTGGCGCTGTAGGTACTTACATAAGCGCAAGCACCGTATGCGTTTAGGGATGCGTCAGAAAAAATATGGAGTTCCGTATATTGAGTATGATCGCTTCTTACTAGACGAGGAATACGAATATATTTTAATGTTTTTAATGTATGTACGAAATGATTCCACGTCGTAACAATATCGTGAGATACAGGGGTATCCCAATCAATTTTATTTAACCATAATTTTTGTAATAAAATCTTACAGATAATAATAACCGGAGAAAGAAGACCTAACGGGTCATATATTTGAGAAATAACCGATAATATCAAACGTTTAGTTATATTTGATTCATTAAAAGTTTCATCAATTTTGGTCGTATAATATAGCTCGTCACTAAGATTGTACCAACCTAATCCGAGTGTTTTCGTTTGCGCATACTCCCCTATAAAATTATCCTTTGATTCGTTTTGAGATATATCTGAATTAAAAGTCCATTTACGTAACAGAAAACATCCTGATTGCAGAGTTTGTGATGTCTTCTTGCAAATTTCGATTAAATTTTGAAAGTCATCATCGCCGGTAATTAAATCGTCAACAAACATATCTTCAAGAATAATACGTGCGATGACGTCATCCTTACAATCTAACGCTAACTGTCGTATACACCTCATACTTAAATACGGAGCGGAGGCGGTTCCGTATGTCACCGTATTCAGTTGATACGTATCTAACGGATCTGTAACATTCTCTCGCCACAATATCAATTGTAAAGACCTTTGATCTGGTTGTATGAGAACCTGTCGAAACATTTTTTCTACGTCGGCACAAGCTACATATTTGTACTGTCTAAAACGCAATAAAATAGAAAAAATATCGTTTTGTAACGCAGGTCCAGGTAACTGGATATCATTTAGCGATAGATTACAATTAGTTTTAGCACTTGCATCGAATACTACCTTAATTTAGTAGTTGTGCTGCTTTTCTTTAATAACGCCGTGATGCGGTAAGTAAAAATTAAGGTTGGCTGCATGTGAGAATTTTTGACATGTGCCTAAATCGTTATATTCTCGCATAAAATTGCAATACATACGTTTTAAATTCAGGTAAAACGTTCAAGTTTACGTTCAAGAGAAAGAAATCGCTTTTGTGCTAACGTATAAGAATCACCAAGTGATTCGGGCGATTTTTTTAAGGGTATACGAACCAAAAATCTACCTTTTACATCGCGTTTAGTCGTATTATTAAATAACTCCTCACATTTACGCTCATCATCTGTGAGAATGACATCAGATGACGGGGATACTTCTTCAAGTTCCCAAAATTTTCGAAGTTGTGTATCAATATTCTGAACGATATTACACTGGACCTGGTCGTCACGCAAGTTCCTAGTGTAAATTGGTCCCGATAGTAACCATCCTAACTTCGAATTTTGTAGGTATGGCCCACTTGGTAAACGAATTTTATCAACTTCTAAAAGGTCCCAAAATATATCTGCACCGATCAGTATATCGATATCGCAAGGTACACAATAATTTGAATTTGCTAGTCGTATATTATTAGGAATACGTATAAGATTAGGATCTATGTTTCTCGAGGGCACACTGGATGTTATGCTCGGCAAGACGAAACATCGAAACTTAGTACAATAGTCTTTTACTATTGATCGCATAAAAATATCGCATGAACGAGTCGACTGCATGACTGAATGTCCTACACCCGATATATGAAGAGTGGACTGTATAAAAGGCGTATTTAATCGTTTACACATTTTTTCCGAAATAAAACTGTTTTGACTTCCGTTATCTAATAATGCGTAAGCTGTATGGAAACGATTATTGCTATCAGCAATCTCCACTAAGGCCGTAGAAAGCAAAACCGAATGCATTGAACTAAACGAATCGTTTTCAATATGTTCATAATTACATTTATTCGAATTTGATGCTAATGAATGCAGTGTCGTAGCTGTCTTTGTGTGCGTAACGCCCGCGGCCGTCGTTGACTCTTTACGTACAAACGCATTTGTCTCGATATAATTATTACCTGAGTGCAACAAACTATTATGTTTACGCTGACACTGTTTACACGGACCGAATAGACAATCTTCAATAGTGTGTCCCGAACGCAAACAATTACGACATAATTTTTTGTCTTCCACGAATTTTAACCTGTCCTTTACAGAATAATTTAAAAATGTAATACACGTATAAAGTGGATGATTTTGATTACATAATGTACAATTACGAATAGATTTTTTAGAATTAAAAGATTTCTTTGTATAATTGTTATCGTTGTTTGTTGAAGTGCAGCTATAAACATGACTACGATTTTTATTCGAAACGTGATATTTATTTTCAATAGGCAATGGTTTTTCTTTTAATGTTGTATGATTCGAAGTAACCATATCTAACATATCAGCCCTATTCCTAAGAAAGGATAACAAATCGTCCAATTTGATCTTTGAACTGAAACTATTTTGTAAACTCGAGGTAATGGCACCTTTATAATTCTCCCACTCACGTTCTGTGGTAGAATCTAGCTTAGTAACGATTAAATAAATTACTACAGTGTCCCACGATTCTACAGGTTCATCTAAAGTTTTGAGTGCGCGTAAATTACGTAATACGGTGTCAATTAGTTTTCTAATATGCGAAGACGATTCTTGTTTAATAGCGGCAATATTAAATAACGCTTTCATATGATTGTTAACTAATAACCTAGGGTTATGATAACGAATTTCTAGAAGCTCCCACGCGTGAATGTAATTACTATGAGTAAACTCTAAAGCACTGATCACCTGTAATGCACTACCACTTAGTGAAGACCGTAAGTAATGAAACTTTTGAATTTCGTCTAAATCTGTGCGCTTATGAATCATGGTAACGTATGAATTTTTAAATTCGAGCCACTGATCATACGATCCGTCGAAAACAGGTAATTTAATGTCGGGTAATTTAACGTGTAACGGTTTCCGCGGATATGAATCTTCGTGAGCACTCTGTAACCTGTCACTAATCTCTGCACTATTCACTAAACAATTTGCAATAGCCATCGTATTAAAATATAAGGATTCAAATGATTCTAAGTATTCAAAATTACTAGACATTTCCTCTTCGGACAATCGTAATTCAATCGCATTTTGAATATCATTAAATCTGTGAAAAATATCAGTAGCCGCTTGAATTCTTAATTTTATTTCGGCCACCTGCAATGTAGTTAAACTACCCTCGAAGGAATCTATATACTTTTTAAATTGAGTCAATCTACCTTTAAGATTCCTCTCTGTTTTTAAGATTATTAACACTTTCAGTAAGTAATTTAGGAATAGAATCTGGCATTTTGACGGTCTATGAAAAAATGTAAAAGTACTCACGTGCAGATACCAACGGCTTGGAGTTTGAACCGGAATCACTGTAATGAATAATAGCACAGCATTAATACGAATCAATTTAGGAGAGGAGTAGAAAGGAACAAAGACCTGACCGTTACGTTTTTTCGAAATTTCCACGTTGACGTGTCCTCTGGGCAAATGGCGGGAACGGATGGCTGCTGCTTCAGTCGTCCTCCTCGAAATTCTTCTTCGATGACGCAAACGATATCCGGCTCGAAGGACCAAACTTATGTGTGGGCAGGATTATTCCAAACTCTTCTCAAAAATGAATAATTTATTTTTTCTAGTATAAAGCGTTTATTACGTATACAAGTTACAGCGTTATGCGAGGTAAGAAGTCGTCGACGGAATGGGCCCCAGCATAGAGGGCATGCACGAATCCAGTATCCGTGGTCTTTCTCCAAGCGACCCGAGATGGCGCCGAAGTTAATTAAAATCGTATAAAGTTGTGGAGTAAGCTCGGCAGATGGCGCCACCCATAGCGCTTGCTCGAACATACTCCCGGCCTTGGAAGCTCCGACTTGGTGGCTTTCAACACAATGTTACTCGATGTCCTTGGGGTGAAGTGGTAACGGGCAGATCTTGGAGGATGCGCGTCGAATCGTTCCAGAGCTGGTACGGATGTCAGCGACTCGAGACACGCCGTCCTTGCCTGGAAACATATGTATAATACGACCTAACCGCCATTTTAATGGTGGTAGGTTGTCATCTTTGATAAGGACAAGACTATCAACTGCAATATCTTCTTTGCTTGTCTTCCATTTGCTACGCAGTTGAAGCTCGCTCACGTACTCCTTTGACCAGCGTTGCCAGAAGTGTTGACGTAGCTGTTCAACTCTCTCGTACCGCGTCAACCTTGTTGTCGGCTCACTCGTCACGTCGTCTGATGGTGGAGCTGTCAACGGTCGGCCTATGAGGAAATGGGCAGGGGTAAGAGGAGTGAAATCTGCTGGATCTGTGGACAGAGGTGACATAGGTCGGGAGTTCAGGACGGCTTCGATTTGAATTAAAGCCGTGCTAAATTCCTCATACGTTAATCTAGCGTTACCTACTATGCGTTTAAGATGGTATTTACACGATCGCACCCCACTCTCCCATAAACCTCCAAAATGCGCAGAGTATGGGGGAATAAAGCTAAATTCTATGCCATCTTTGGCAGTAGAATTTTTAATTTCATTCGAAATATTTTTTAAAAATAAAGGAAATTCTTTCGCAGCACCAACAAAATTTTTACCATTGTCAGAAAAGATTACTTTAGGCTTACCTCGCCTACTAATAAAACGTTTTAATGCTAATATGTAGTCATTCGTGGAAAGACTAGTCACAAGCTCCAGATGTATAGCTCGCGTAGTAAAACAGATAAATAAACATATGTAGGCTTTAGTAAGACGAGCCCCTCTCCCTTTTCGGGATAATATGAACACTGGCCCTGCATAGTCGACACCTGTATGTATGAAAGGAAAACCAGGGTCTAGGCGCTGAGACAGTAAGTTACCCATTATAGGGGTTAAAGTTTTACCTTTTAATCGTGTACACAAAACACATTCACGTACTACTTTTCTTGCTAAATTTCGAGCACTCAATGGCCACCAAGACTCACGCACATTAGCCAAGAGAAGCTGAGGACTCGCGTGTATTAATCGCACATGTTCATGTCGAAACAAAAGATACGTTAAATGATGTTTACTGCACATTAAGATCGGATGTTTTTTTTCATAGTCAAAACTTGATGAATTACACAATCTTCCACCAACTCTAATTATTTTATGTTTATCTAAAAACACGTTAAGTCCAGAAATACGGTTAAACTGTTTACTATTTATTTTAATAGGAAGATTATTTAATAAACTGCGGTAAACGTCAGGAAATGATTGTTCTTGCGCCAATCGTACTAACATGCGCAGGGATTCGTTTAGATCGTTCACTGATAAGAAACTGGTTTCGCCAGTCCGCTTACGTTCGACATGTACGCGTGTATTATTTATGAATCTAAGTATGTATGCACCTATTCGTTTTAATTTACTAAATGAAGAATATTTCTTAAAGTCGATAAAATTATCAAAAGATTGTGTAGATAATAAATTTATTGATTTAGACCTTATCTCGGGTAAATCACATAAATCCGTAGTATAAATATTATTATGTTCAAAATAATAATTTAAATCGCGTAAGTACGATGGTCCGAACCACCACAAATCACAGTCACCCAATAAATCTAAATTAAGACCTCTAGATAACAAGTCGGCTGGGTTGTCTTTGCTATTAACGTGTAGCCACACGGAATCGCCTGTGAGTTCATTTATTTGTGTCACTCGATTTTGAACGAATGTTTTAAGTAAGTGAGGTGACATTTTTAACCAACCCATAACTATTGTGGAATCTGTCCAGAAATAGACTTTAGTAAACTGTAACCTGAGTGAATTAATTATTTTTTTATATAATTTAGCCCCCACTAGCGCCCCACAGAGCTCTAAACGAGGTATACTAATTGTTTTTAAAGGCGCGACTTTGCTTTTCGCACATAGTAAGTGAACGGTTACATTCGTGTTGGCGCTGTAGGTACTTACATAAGCGCAAGCACCGTATGCGTTTAGGGATGCGTCAGAAAAAATATGGAGTTCCGTATATTGAGTATGATCGCTTCTTACTAGACGAGGAATACGAATATATTTTAATGTTTTTAATGTATGTACGAAATGATTCCACGTCGTAACAATATCGTGAGATACAGGGGTATCCCAATCAATTTTATTTAACCATAATTTTTGTAATAAAATCTTACAGATAATAATAACCGGAGAAAGAAGACCTAACGGGTCATATATTTGAGAAATAACCGATAATATCAAACGTTTAGTTATATTTGATTCATTAAAAGTTTCATCAATTTTGGTCGTATAATATAGCTCGTCACTAAGATTGTACCAACCTAATCCGAGTGTTTTCGTTTGCGCATACTCCCCTATAAAATTATCCTTTGATTCGTTTTGAGATATATCTGAATTAAAAGTCCATTTACGTAACAGAAAACATCCTGATTGCAGAGTTTGTGATGTCTTCTTGCAAATTTCGATTAAATTTTGAAAGTCATCATCGCCGGTAATTAAATCGTCAACAAACATATCTTCAAGAATAATACGTGCGATGACGTCATCCTTACAATCTAACGCTAACTGTCGTATACACCTCATACTTAAATACGGAGCGGAGGCGGTTCCGTATGTCACCGTATTCAGTTGATACGTATCTAACGGATCTGTAACATTCTCTCGCCACAATATCAATTGTAAAGACCTTTGATCTGGTTGTATGAGAACCTGTCGAAACATTTTTTCTACGTCGGCACAAGCTACATATTTGTACTGTCTAAAACGCAATAAAATAGAAAAAATATCGTTTTGTAACGCAGGTCCAGGTAACTGGATATCATTTAGCGATAGATTACAATTAGTTTTAGCACTTGCATCGAATACTACCCTTAATTTAGTAGTTGTGCTGCTTTCTTTAATAACGCCGTGATGCGGTAAGTAAAAATTAGGTTGGCTGCATGTGAGAATTTTTGACATGTGCCCTAAATCGTTATATTCTCGCATAAAATTGCAATACATACGTTTAAATTCAGGTAAACGTTCAAGTTTACGTTCAAGAGAAAGAAATCGCTTTTGTGCTAACGTATAAGAATCACCAAGTGATTCGGGCGATTTTTTTAAGGGTATACGAACCAAAAATCTACCTTTTACATCGCGTTTAGTCGTATTATTAAATAACTCCTCACATTTACGCTCATCATCTGTGAGAATGACATCAGATGACGGGGATACTTCTTCAAGTTCCCAAAATTTTCGAAGTTGTGTATCAATATTCTGAACGATATTACACTGGACCTGGTCGTCACGCAAGTTCCTAGTGTAAATTGGTCCCGATAGTAACCATCCTAACTTCGAATTTTGTAGGTATGGCCCACTTGGTAAACGAATTTTATCAACTTCTAAAAGGTCCCAAAATATATCTGCACCGATCAGTATATCGATATCGCAAGGTACACAATAATTTGAATTTGCTAGTCGTATATTATTAGGAATACGTATAAGATTAGGATCTATGTTTCTCGAGGGCACACTGGATGTTATGCTCGGCAAGACGAAACATCGAAACTTAGTACAATAGTCTTTTACTATTGATCGCATAAAAATATCGCATGAACGAGTCGACTGCATGACTGAATGTCCTACACCCGATATATGAAGAGTGGACTGTATAAAAGGCGTATTTAATCGTTTACACATTTTTTCCGAAATAAAACTGTTTTGACTTCCGTTATCTAATAATGCGTAAGCTGTATGGAAACGATTATTGCTATCAGCAATCTCCACTAAGGCCGTAGAAAGCAAAACCGAATGCATTGAACTAAACGAATCGTTTTCAATATGTTCATAATTACATTTATTCGAATTTGATGCTAATGAATGCAGTGTCGTAGCTGTCTTTGTGTGCGTAACGCCCGCGGCCGTCGTTGACTCTTTACGTACAAACGCATTTGTCTCGATATAATTATTACCTGAGTGCAACAAACTATTATGTTTACGCTGACACTGTTTACACGGACCGAATAGACAATCTTCAATAGTGTGTCCCGAACGCAAACAATTACGACATAATTTTTTGTCTTCCACGAATTTTAACCTGTCCTTTACAGAATAATTTAAAAATGTAATACACGTATAAAGTGGATGATTTTGATTACATAATGTACAATTACGAATAGATTTTTTAGAATTAAAAGATTTCTTTGTATAATTGTTATCGTTGTTTGTTGAAGTGCAGCTATAAACATGACTACGATTTTTATTCGAAACGTGATATTTATTTTCAATAGGCAATGGTTTTTCTTTTAATGTTGTATGATTCGAAGTAACCATATCTAACATATCAGCCCTATTCCTAAGAAAGGATAACAAATCGTCCAATTTGATCTTTGAACTGAAACTATTTTGTAAACTCGAGGTAATGGCACCTTTATAATTCTCCCACTCACGTTCTGTGGTAGAATCTAGCTTAGTAACGATTAAATAAATTACTACAGTGTCCCACGATTCTACAGGTTCATCTAAAGTTTTGAGTGCGCGTAAATTACGTAATACGGTGTCAATTAGTTTTCTAATATGCGAAGACGATTCTTGTTTAATAGCGGCAATATTAAATAACGCTTTCATATGATTGTTAACTAATAACCTAGGGTTATGATAACGAATTTCTAGAAGCTCCCACGCGTGAATGTAATTACTATGAGTAAACTCTAAAGCACTGATCACCTGTAATGCACTACCACTTAGTGAAGACCGTAAGTAATGAAACTTTTGAATTTCGTCTAAATCTGTGCGCTTATGAATCATGGTAACGTATGAATTTTTAAATTCGAGCCACTGATCATACGATCCGTCGAAAACAGGTAATTTAATGTCGGGTAATTTAACGTGTAACGGTTTCCGCGGATATGAATCTTCGTGAGCACTCTGTAACCTGTCACTAATCTCTGCACTATTCACTAAACAATTTGCAATAGCCATCGTATTAAAATATAAGGATTCAAATGATTCTAAGTATTCAAAATTACTAGACATTTCCTCTTCGGACAATCGTAATTCAATCGCATTTTGAATATCATTAAATCTGTGAAAAATATCAGTAGCCGCTTGAATTCTTAATTTTATTTCGGCCACCTGCAATGTAGTTAAACTACCTCGAAGGAATCTATATATACTTTTAAATTGAGTCAATCTACCTTTAAGATTCCCTCTCTGTTTTTTAAGATTATTAACACTTTCAGTAAGTAATTTAGGAATAGAATCTGGCATTTTGACGGTCTATGAAAAAATGTAAAAGTACTCACGTGCAGATACCAACGGCTTGGAGTTTGAACCGGAATCACTGTAATGAATAATAGCACAGCATTAATACGAATCAATTTAGGAGAGGAGTAGAAAGGAACAAAGACCTGACCGTTACGTTTTTTCGAAATTTCCACGTTGACGTGTCCTCTGGGCAAATGGCGGGAACGGATGGCTGCTGCTTCAGTCGTCCTCTCGAAATTCTTCTTCGATGACGCAAGCTTGATATACGGCGCGAAGAACCAAACTTATGTGTGGGCAGGATTATTCCAAACTCTTCTCAAAAATGAATAATTTATTTTTTCTAGTATAAAGCGTTTATTACGTATACAAGTTACAGCGTTATGCGAGGTAAGAAGTCGTCGACGGAATGGGCCCAGCATAGAGGGCATGCACGAATCCAGTATCCGTGGTCTTTCTCCAAGCGACCCGAGATGGCGCCGAAGTTAATTAAAATCGTATAAAGTTGTGGAGTAAGCTCGGCAGATGGCGCCACCCATAGCGCTTGCTCGAACAATCACAAAATGTATTTTGGACTAATCTATAAAAAACAAGTTCCAAATTTCCGTTGTAACAAATATACGGTCGAATTGAGAATCCTCTTTTCT
Source organism: Hestina assimilis (assembly GCA_023373885.1). Taxonomy (NCBI): domain Eukaryota; kingdom Metazoa; phylum Arthropoda; class Insecta; order Lepidoptera; family Nymphalidae; genus Hestina; species Hestina assimilis. Next base: position 5,444,577 of record CM041747.1, on the reverse strand, counting down.
TTTAAAATATACGCTATAACTACGTTTGTTCTATATTAACCTTGAAACGAGCCCACCGCACCAAATCACTTCAAACATTGTGTAAGGTCAATTTCGGCATACGCGCTTCATTTCGCGTCTTAAAAAGCCGGACGCGCGTATAGTCAGTCTGTTAAATGTAAGTTGAACCATGCGCAGTAACACGTTTTTGGGTCTCAACCGTATGCGGTATGGAGGGGGCCACATTTAGTACACTCGCTCACGTTTGTTTTAGTTTTTTAATAATAAATTATTACTAATTAAATTAAAATATAAATTAGTTTTGTCAAGTGTGTTGATATTTATTTCAAGATAATGCCTCGACCACAATTAAAGAACCACTTTATAAAGAATCGATTTAAATAAGACGAAACCAATATTTTTGTCCCTTAATGTACCTGCGCAGAAGCGGCCATTTTGGTTCAAGTTACATTTAAGGAACTATATACGCACCTACACGCGCTTCGAAAAACAAGCTTTAATACGCTCGTATAAAACGCTGGTCTGTAACCGACCTATGCAAAAGTTAATTGCCAGCGTATTTTGTTTTATCAATTAAATATAACGTTTCAAATTTCACTTTTATGTGATGTGATTTTAAATCAGGTTATGGCAACTTATGTTTACAGTTATACTTTGATAAATGAAATATAGTGGTTCAGTTTTGCTGTATATAACCATTGAAATGTTTAATGAATTACTAAGTTTTCTTAGACCGATATATTATTACATATTTTCTATTAAAAACCTATTAAGAAGAATAGTATAGAAGTATAATATATCTGAATTATAAATATACGATAAATTTATACAAATATATACGTATATAATTTTGTCTAATGAAGTTTAAGCGCTTTACAATGTCCCAGTTCATTTATTTGACATGAATGATACCAGTCAAGACTTCTAGTTGTTTATTTTTAAGTAGCTGCAGATTGAAATTGTTAAGAAGCACATGACAAACAATCATCATATAAAAATATACAGAGTTACCCGACTTCTGAGGAACGTTCCTTAACAGAACGTCTGAGGCGCGACGCTATGAGTCAGACGTCAGTGGGGCGTAAATATTGTTGAGGGTGGCCTTTTAAGGGTATCGGTAAGTATACAGATATGGCCTTTCAATTAACTTTAAATATCGCCGATAAATATTTAAAGTCTTAAAATTCCCTAAATAAAATTAGCATCTACAATTTATATTTTCTTAATAGCTCAATATTTTGTTGAGATCATAAAAACCAGTTATTCCAGGCGAAAGGACGTCAACACAAATGAGGTGTAACTGTATTAAATGTAAATTGATATATATTAAATTACGGGTCCTTAGGCACCACAACTTGAGTCTTCAATTCTCGCCAGACGAGGCGTTGATTTCCGTTCCCATGTCAGCAGAAGTAGAGGGCGGCAAGGCTCGTTAACGTAGTTTTTAGGGCGTGATCGACGCAACGGCGCATGCCTGCATAAATTGCAGCCGAACACAATGTTCTCCCGATTCCTGTCTACTTGCATCTCTTTCATCGGGCCGTGCGTTTATACAACCGCGTCACGGTATAGTGGTCGACCTTGTACCGAGTTTTGGACGATAATAACATATCAAATAAGGATATGCGCCCTAGACATCACGAGACATTGCCATGTTACATTTGCTAAGCTTAAAAAGTTCTGTGTCTCCTCATTTAACTTGCAAATGTCTGTGATTATGCATAGCTTGGCAAAGACGTATTTACGTGTGCATTGTATGCATTGTGTTGTACTCGTGTGGGCACGCACCAATGTGCCTCAGTATAATGCGAATGCAACAAAACGATCTCCCCCTTCGTTTAGGTTCACTCAACAATACCTGTGTCAAATTATATTGATGCAACATTGGTGCACTTAACATAAGACTGGAAAGACTAAGTATAATTTGTAATCGTAAATATTCAAGACATTAAATTTATTTGGGCTAAGTAGTTTTAATAAAAAAATTAATGATTTATTGTAACCCATGCATGGTCAGTTGCAGCAGTTCATTACGTAGTCGACAGGCGCACCACCGGCAATTCAGAGCAGTTCATGCATAATTCAGCCATTAATTCTCGAAATGACTCTTAAGTTCTGTAGACGCTAGACGTAGTTGACCAACCTTATACGACGCTATATGTCAGGATTCAATACAACTTTCAAGACTACTAAATCGACTTTGTAACGAGTTCGGAGCAATTTAAAAGCGGTCTGTACATTCTATTCTATTGGCAAAAACTTGTCCAATAATATAAGTAAATCTTGTTTTGGCTGTATAAATTCACATTTATGTTTTGACGATAATCATCTCCATTATAGTTGATCAATGTTTTCTATTTTTATTATCATTATTTATAGTAATTTCACTAAACTGCTCAAAATTAGTATTACATATTTAAAAATAAAACGTTACACAAAATATCGCTGCACAGGAGAAAGTGCGGGTAGGTTCAGGGACGAGTTGTTGCTATTTGTGGCGCGCGGCGGGCGATCGACAATGCAATGGAAATTAAATTGGTAAGCAAAGCTTTATGCTTCGAGCTAAATATAAAACTATCATGCGACATTGCCATGCTCTTGCTGCCATTTTGGTGCTTTGCTTTTTAGTTTAGTATGCATTAATTATATTCATTCTTTCATTGCGAAATATGTTAGTAGTTAAATTCTTAACGATACTAATGCCTGTAAATTTGGTTATTGATATTATCAGATAACTGCATTTTCGGTCTGATTACTAATGTACTTGTTCCATAATATTTAATTTTGGTTTCATAAAAAATTTGGATGCCCGCGACTTGGATCGCGTTAATATATTTTTTTATATACGCCCACAAGATAATATGCAATATTACAAACAGACAGATAGACATTTCACAAAAAGGTTTTGTATTTTTTCATTAAAATCTGAAATGTAAAGACACGCATAATTTACAATTTTATTATTACATTGTATAGCAAAAGCTTACTTAAACCATTTTATGAAAATAATATAGGTTTATAATCTGGTGGCAAAATGATAAATCACTAACAAAATAGAGAATGCCAGTTGTAGGGAGTGTGGATGTTGAAATCTGAGCCTACACAAAGTTCAGTAGTTCATTGAGCTCTAACACTTATTGTGCTTATCTAAAGGTGAAATCTTCGACATAAAGGAAAACTATTTTAAACCTGAACCAAGATCATTTCAAACAATTGTTACCATTGAATGTTTTCTTTATCTTCTCAAGACTTATACTTGAGTGTTACTTACTTTTAGAATACATAATAAATACCTTGGAAACCTTAAATAGGTGATCTTTTGTAATATGAAATTTCTTGTTCTTCAAACGTAAACGTTAACTACCTTACGTCCACTTTATAGTCACTCAGATTTGACTATCGTGTTCCTTTCATCTTCTATATTAAGTATAGAAGTAGGTATTTTATATTCTAGTAGATGACGCTTATATTTGGCAGTACCAAATTGAAGTCTATTCCTACTGTGTTATACATAAGGTGTCATGCAGTTAAATTAGGCGTCGGGATGTGACGACCCCATCGCCCGCTGTTGGGATAACCTCTGTCACAACAGAGATTATTCCACCAGTGCAATCAGTCACACTGGTGGTAGGTCTTTTGTTGCAAGAGGCCGGCTAGGTAGGTACCACCGCAGTGTCCAATATTCTGCCGCCAAATAGTAGTGCTTAGGCACTACTGTGTTCCAGTTTGAAGGGCATTGTACGCTAGTGAAATTACTGGGCGAACGAGGTTTAAGAACTAATATCTCGAGGTTGGCAACGCGTGAGTGGCACCTACTAATGGTGCTGCAAGCGCTCATAGGCTGCGGCAGCCACTTACCATCAGGTGGGCCGTATGCTTGTTTGCCAACTTCTAATATAAAAAAAAAAATCTCAATTACAAACGCATATACCACATGGCCTTACTTACTGCTTTAAGGGTGGTTGCAGACTAGTTAAGACTAGTTTTTTTTTCCTGAGTATACTGTCGTTTTAGCCTACGCGCATATACGTATACTGATCGTGCTTACAGGGGCTTATTCGAGGATCGAGGATATTACAGGGTGTGAACGATCGAACCGGTGGTGGTAAGTATCATCCCACCAAAAACATTCTGTAAAAAACTAGCCAAGTCTCGATGGAGCTGCTTGGTTATCTCTAAAAAGTAATGGAATCTAGACAAAGTCATTGCCAAGTCTAAGGTTCCTTACTGCGATTTCTTTATTATTATAGTTAAAGTTTTTTTTTTTTTTTTGTGACTTGGCCGTTGCAGGGTAAACAAGGGTACAAAACCAGGTGTTCCATGACACTATTGCACCAATCTTTCGCCAGAACCAATACCCAATGACGGTGGAAAATTGCCACTTGGAAAACGTTGATTCAATAACCAGTCAATTGTACGTAGTCGGCCAACGAAATATGCGGCGAAATGGTTCCAGTAAAGGATGGTACGGCAGTGTTTGCTTCGCGCTCGATTTGGTGGGGGCACTGCCGTGCCCCCCGATTAGCATATTAATAACGCTTTATATTATGCGCTCATAAGCGCGTCAACGCGCTCGCGTTCCGCGTGTAGAATAAGGCGTTCCTATACGCATCTATACGTGCTTCGAAAAACGAGCTTACACGATCGTATAAAACGCTGGTCTGTAACCGCCCTAAATCTTGAAATATATTTGCCGCAATAGGCTGGGAATGACGTTTAGATTAGATAGGTGATTTATGGTTGCGTTGACTTGTCAGCTTGGTATCAAGTATATCGTGCACTCCGGTCGAAAACAATTGTCACATATAACATAGTGCAATTGAATTGAAGGAGTTTGAATGTGGAATTGTATGCTTTTAATTATTAAATCATATTTACTCTAACTTACTAGTTTTAAATATAGCTACATTTGATTAATGAAACACTTATAAAATTACATTTAAAATGTATTAGAATTAAGTTATTATTTAATAAATTGTATTTGTGTTTTCTTTACAGCGTTTGATTATTAAACCGAGGTGAAGGAATGAATTCTAAGTGTTTGTATTAGTAGAGCCATGCTTCTTACAGCACAAATTGATCGGCTCGACCGGGGAAGTACAACCCTCTCACAGAAAATCGGCGTAAAGTAACTGTATCCGTAAATACTGTTGCGTTTCGTGCGATGAGTGAGAGCGCCAGAGGCCTAATCTCCCATAGATCTCCCATTATGTGACATTCCTTTTTCCCTTCTCATCCTTTTCCTTCTATCCCTTCAGTTGGCAATGCACATGTGATACTTCAAGTACTGCAAGCATTCATAGGTTGCGGTGACTGCTTACCATTATGCGGACCGTATGCTTATTTGCCGACCGTCAAGAAATTAAAAAAAAAGTTTATTTCTAATTATTAAGATAGCTCATCTTAAACAGACACCTCATTAATTCTCAGACAAAATTAAACTTCTTTACAATTATATCTATTGTTTTATTATATCAATTATTTTATTTTTTATTTATTTACTATTAGATTAATATTATTTTAATTATTTAATTATTATTAGATCAATTATTTTACTGACTGACTTGGAATAAATATCTTGTGAACAAAGAAGATTAATTTATTTCACTGTATACATAAATTATCAGTCTTATATAACATTGTGGTTATAAGTACTTCTTTATCATTATTCAATACGTATATAACGATTTATTTATAAATCACTTACAGTCGTAGTTTTCATTACATTGTCAGCAACAATTATTGCGTTTCAAAAGAACTTACCATCCTCAACACATACTCTATTCCAAGGTTAGTTTTTAATGCATTTGTTCAATAATCGTGGCCATTTTGTCATTTATTTCCTGCGATAACGTTTTATGGTTAAAATATATGCATTTATGATATTTTACGTACAAAGTTAGTGTACAATGTATGTAGCTTCATAGTTCATAAATGTATTAATAAAATAAATTAACAATATGAGTAATAATAACTATGATCACACTTTTATCTAGAGTATATTCATTGCTTTAATGTAGATGTAGTGATATCTATATATATTTCATTTGTCATTTGATTAGTCATTCAAATAAAACCTTATTTGATGTAGCCAACGTTATACGCAGTGTCTGTCCAAGCTATTAATAGACTTATTAAGGAACGATTTGAACTGAAGATCACTACAATAATTGATGTTTTTTTTATGTTAGAAGTTGGCAAACAAGCATACTGCCCACCTGATGGTAAGTGGCTACCGCAGCCTATGAGCGCTTGCAGCACCATTAGTAGGTGCCACTCACGCGTTGCCAACCTCGAGATATTAGTTCTTAAATCTCGTTCGCTCAGTAATTTCACTAGCGTACAATGCCCTTCACACCGGAACACAGTAGTGCCTAAACACTACTATTTGGCGGCAGAATATTGGACACTGCGGTGGTACCTACCTAGCCAGCCTCTTGCAACAAAAGACCTACCACCAGTGTGACTGATTGCACTGGTGGAATAATCTCTGTTGTGACAGAGGTTATCCCAACAGCGGGAGATGGGGTCGTCACATCCCGACGCCGGTAAAATGATATTTAATGTTAAGAGATACTCAGTTGCATTTCTGAAGTTGTAGTAGATGATTGTCAATTTTGTCAATGAGTTGTTCTTGTGATTGATAGCATGTTAAGTTTAAGGGCTGATTTTAAAATCATTTTGCTGAGCTGATATGATATTTTACAGAGCTCTGCAGACGGGCACGTGGGCAATCGGGCATTCTATCGCTAGAACTCGAAGTGTTCGTTATAGGAAAATATTAATTGTAGTTTGACAATTTGATTGTTATTGTTAGTTTTGCTATTATTATTAAAAATGGAATGAACAGTAGTCGAAGGTTACAATGACGACGACAGTTTTACTCGACCTTCGTCTCCCATATTTTACATAAACGCTGGTGCTCTTTCGTATATTCAACACCAGCGCAACGAAACGAAGTTAGTTACAAGCTTGTAACATAATCGAATGAAGTTAGCGTGATGAACTAGAGCTAATCTTTGGATATTTTTTCCGTACGGAAGATCCGATCCCTTAGTTTATAAAAATCCAATGCAAACATTAGGCAGAATTATGTTCTTTAATCATTTACTATTATTAATAAGACAATTATTCGGATCTTTTACGAGTTTATTGTATAATTATGGAGTCGGAAATCAATCTGCATCAAGTCCTGAAAAATTAACTAGAAAAAGTTATTAATTTTGGTAGTATTATTTAAATGCTACTAGAAATACTTTTCGTGTTAAAACACATTTTAATAAATGGTAAAAAAATAAGAACAAGTATCTCTTGTATTTAACGATGTACTTACCTGCCGACTTAACTAAAACGAGTTCACAAATTATGCTCAATGAAATACAGTCATAAATATTTTAAATATTTATAATTAAATCGATTACTTTACTCAATTCGTACTATGCTCGATGCCTTTGATAGCAACATTTAATATGTCACTTGAAACCTGTTTTTTTTACAATTATGAAGGAAAAAATATCACAATGTTGTACCTACAAAAAAAATTATAGCTGTATATGGCAAAAAAGAACAATTTGTCAAAAGAACTATATTGCTAGCTATTGCTATAGCCATTGCTATAGCTGTAATTATGCTAGGTATATATGAATACTAGCTTCTGTTTGTGGTTTCGCCCACTTGAATTACCCATAGTTTTAATGAGGCTACTTAAATGCAAGAAAATAACGTTTATATAAGTACTCCCCCATAAAATCTTTCACCCCCTTCAAGTTTTGTTGCCTATTCCGACAAAAACTAGCCTATGATCGTCTCCTAGCCTACAAGTGTTTCCTTCTTATAATCTGGGATCCTTTAAACGAAGCGTGAAGAGGCATCTTGCGAGGGTGGCTAACGCGGCCTTTCGCAACTGTATTAGCCGCCTTCGCGTTTGGACTTTACTACCGCTTACTATCACGTGGTGTAGATTCAATTGTCCTACTTTAAAAAAAATATGGTTTCCAAAATTCTTTGTTAACCAATGTTAGCCAATAAGTACATATTTCTTATATAACCCAACATTAAAAGGTTCATTCATTCGTTCACACAGATTTTACGACGATTTACGATTTTATTAATATACATAAATCTGAATGAAGAATATAATTATTATAATTGTTATATAAAAAACAGTTTTGTAAATTAATCTAATCGAGTCATCGTCATGGCTTTTTAATAATTAATGTGTTAAAAGATTAAGCGTGAATAAATTGAGAGAATGCTGGCAATTAATAAGATTTTAACGTGGCGAGGGTTATTGGCAGTTTGCCTATCTGTTGTCTAGTATGTTATCGTTTTTATTTCTTTTCGCGGCAAATAAAGGTGCAATAAAAAAACTAAACTAATTATATCGTTTATTTGAAATATTTCGTTATACACATTATATTATAATATATATTATATATCATTTTAATTTTTACCTGTATATTAAAGTCAATAATATTTTACAACTAGGTACGCAACGGCGTCTGTTTTTTATTAAACATATTCATGAATATTCAGAACTGTTAAAATTTGTTTGAATATTTGTCTTTTAATGTAATAAAATAATGTATATTATTACAATTATGAAAAACAAAACAGTATTATTAGTTTTTATTACATTTGCGTCATATAAAAATGTTAATTACTAAATAGTTACAGGATTAAATAAAAATATTGCGCGTCGTCAAGCTTCGCAGGCGCATTCTCGAGATATGATACTACCTTCTTATTAATATTAAGACTTGACTGAGGTACAATACATAATATCAGCTCCCAGCCTAATCTCTTGAACCTAGAAAGCTATATTTCTTCACCGGTGTTTATTTTCAAAACTTAAACGAGCGCTCAGAAATGATTTTTTGAAATTCAACACTTATGGGGTGAAAAAGAGGTTGAAAGATTTTATGGAAGTCCGTAATTTTTGAAACTAGAAGCATGAAACCTTGTTGTTCTCAAATAAAGAAATAAAAAACAAGTGCTTTAACATTTTCAAAAATTCCACCCCTGCAGATGTTTTCTGTAACTTTTAATTTACATGAAAATACTTTTAAAATACCTCAATACAAGTTTTCCTTATTGACGTTATTTATATATTCTCAAATAGCTGTTATTCCGCAATATACTACACATATATTTAGCAATACAGATAAAAGCTGACATTTAGAGTTGCAGTGCAGCACTTGTTTTTGTGTCAAACAACAATCAACTTTATAACGTTGTATTAAAATTGCAAATATAAGATACATAATTCTTGTAGAGCTTCCGATATTATTGGCAAGCAGCAATGTAAATGCGATCTGTACTATACGATAACAAAAAAATATGAATAAAAAACACTCTTTATTCATTTTTGATGTTGTTAAAAATCGCTTCAAATTAGCATTATATAATCGTCATCATAAATTGGCGATTTTTTTTATCGACATCTTGAGCTTGTTATTACAAAAATGTATAAGCTAATCACTAAATAGTATAAAACAAAGTCGGTTTCTCTGTCCCTATGTATGCTTAAATCTGTAAAACTACGCAACGGATTTTGATGCGGTTTTTAATAGATGGAGTGATTGAAGAGGAAGGTTTATATGTATAAAAATAGTGGAGAAAAAAAATAATTTTTGAGGTTTCTAATGTGAAGTCGTAAATAATTACATTTAACGCGTGCGGGCCACGGGCTGTAATGAATAAATCAAAACTGAATCGATTTTAATAATTTTTTTTAGTGAATGACATAGGCTATAATATATTTTATACCCGCGCGAAGCCGGAGCGGGCCGCTAGTTCTTATTAAAAATAAGTTGGACAACCACGAGGCATATTACTATATCTAATATTAATTGATTAAAGCGCATAGTTGTATGTACTTAACTAATAATAAATCACATAAGGCTAATGGATGTTAGATTTCCTAAAATAGTTTTACCTATCCAACGTCCACGTAATTTTTTTAAACTGATCTTGTTTAACTCAGATGGACAGAAAAACTTATCTATGATTTACGTGCAGAACGATTGAATCAAGGCATGAAATTTAGTTTTGCTTATTAATTGAAAAGTAAGATAAGAAAAAATCAATCTTTGGCGTGAATTAAGAATATTAATTCACGCCAAAGATTGATTTTTTTTTTTATATTTTCAATTGCCATTACCTCCTTGTTCTCAAAGATAATGGAGTCCATTATCAACTGCCAGCTCCTGCGGTATCTAGAGGAGCACCAGTTGATTAGCGACCGCCAGTACGGTTTTCGTCGTGGTCGTTCAGCTGGTGATCTTCTAGTTTACCTGACACATAGGTGGGCGGAAGCAGTTGAGTCCAAGGGGGAGGCATTAGCGGCCAGTCTGGACATAGCGAAGGCCTTCGATCGGGTATGGCACAAGGCGCTTCTTTCGAAGCTTCCTTCCTATGGGCTTCCTGAGAAATTATGCGAGTGGGTCACCAGCTTTTTGGCAGATCGGAGCATCAAGGTCGTTGTCGACGGTGCATGCTCTGACTTAAAACCCATTAATGCTGGTGTCCCGCAAGGCTGCGTACTGTCCCCTACTTTGTTTCTTCTGCATATCAATGACATGTTGGAAATTTCCAACATTCATTGCTATGCCGACGACAGCACTGTGGACGCTTTATACACCGGCCGCGCTAATATTTCTCGGGAAAACGTCATTGAGTGCCGGAACAAACTTGTTTCTGAAGTCGAGACTACATTGACCAAAGTCTCGGACTGGGGCCGACTAAATTTAGTCCAATTCAACCCCAAGAAGACACAAGTTTGCGCGTTAACCGCTAAAAAACACCATTTGTCGTATCTCCTCGTTTTGGGAACACTCCCTGGCTGCCACAGCTAGTATCGGAATACTTGGTGTCGACATTTCGAGCGTCGTTCAGTTCCGCGGTCAGTTGGAAGGAAAGGTCAAATTGGCCTCTAAAAGCTTGGTGTGCTCAGCAAGGCGAGGCACTACTTCACGTCGGCTCATCGCCTAAAACTCTACAAGGCACAAATTCGACCACACGTGGAGTACTGCTCTCACCTCTGGGCGGGAGCTCCCCAGTACCAGCTACTTCCAATTGACCGCATCCAACGTAGAGCGGCTCGAATTGTCGACGATCAAGCCCTTTCCGATCGGCTTGATCCTTTGGCATTGCGTAGAGATGTTGGATCACTCTGCATCTTCTATCGCATATATCACGGAGAGTGTTCTGAGGAATTGTTTGGATTGATCCCGCCGGTAGAATTTCACCATCGGACATCGCGACAAAACTCTAAGTTCCATCCATACCACCTCGATGTCTGGAAATCCACAACAGCGCGATTTAGAAGACATTTTCTTCCTCGCACAACCACTCTGTGGAACCAACTTCCGCCGGCGGTCTTTCCGAACCGATACGACTTGGGAACCTTCAAGAAAAGAGCCTATTCTTTCCTTAAAGGTCGGCAACGCGCCTGCATGCCTTCTGGTGTTGCAGATGTTCATGGGCGGCGGTGATCACTTAACATCAGGTGAGCCTCCTGCCCGTTTGCCCCTCTTACATAAAAAAAAAAAAAAAAATTAATATTTAATACGAAACATTGGTAATATTAATATTGTTGGGCACAAAATTTTCTACATAAATCAATATAAAAATAAGAAATAGTACCTATGTTCATGAAAACAGATTTTATATTCAAAATATATAAAGTTAAGTTCAAAATATATTAATTCTATAATTTAAAACCCATAAATAAGATTTTAATTACATTTTGTAATTGTTCTTAAGAATTAATAGCGCAGGATCTTTCGAATGAAAAATATCCATATTTAAGTATCTTCGTTACGTATATGAAAACACCAAAAAACACGATTATCATAATTACGATGCTTATAAACTAAAACGAGCATGAATATTTTATTACATAAGATGGAGAAAAATTTAAATAAGAATTATATATAAAATAACATAACATTGTTATTATAATTAGTATATTGTTATTTTATTGCCTTAATCTGAATAGACAGTAATATGTATTAATAAGTTTGTACCAAGAGGCGCTGCGTAAATAACATTATTAAACATAATTATTATGACATGAAAGTTAAGAGGTACCCAAAAATGATTATTTTGTTACGGTCGATTGAGTTGTTTTGGTTTTTACACACAATGAAGACAGTCGGGATCGAAAGCCACGCCTTCGCACAATTCGGCTAATCGTGTCATTATTTTTATTACCCATTTATTTGAGCGTCCGTCTCGAGACGACCTATTTTCCAATTTAATCTTACATAAAAACACGTAGCTTTTATTCTAAATTATAATAGATTATTGTTAGATATTGTCTCAAATCCCAATGGTCTTGTAAAAAAAAAAAAGTTATGTGGTATTTAAATATTGTAAAACTCCTTTAAAACGTCATTTAAATTGTTTATCGCTCAATTTGATGAATATTTGATACACGCATACCAAAATTCATCCCATAATATATCTTACCCTAAACAAATTCTTTGTCCGACACCTATATTATACTTCAAAGAAATATTTCGACTCGAATCTTTAATGAGAATTCGCCTTGAAATATTCGATAGAGGTTCCGAGTTTCGGTTTCTTTGTTCTTGATACGGAACACTTTGGAATCTTAATGAGGGCTATGTTTATATTTTTAGACCTCGAGGACGAAAGGGTATATATTAGAGATGACAATTATGGTAAATATTTAGTCTTTAAAACTCACGGACTTTTCTTTCTACAATATATACATTCATTACATTAAATTACTTTCTACAATATATACATTCATTACATTAAATTACTTTCTACAATATATACATTTAGTTACATTAAATTGAAATTATATTTTTCTTCTCTTTAAATCTTCTTTGTCTCTAGATAAATCCGCTTAAGCAATTAAGTCTGCATTAATTTTTCACTACCTTAAATATTTAGAATTACTGCTTAAAAGTTGGCCTCTACTTATTATGTCTACATTTAGATATATCAATACTATTAGTTTTTACCCGTATTTTAAGCATAATGGTTTATTTTATTTACTAAATAATATATTTTTATCAGATTTGCTTCATATTTAAGCAATATCTTAATACTGTTCAACTATTGCGATTCATAAATTCTTGATTGCCAATAGTTTCCGGGCATTGTTAATGGTATTATATTGTATGTAATGAGAGACTTGAACAAATATGATTGTTAAAATATGACTGAACGAATAGTGTAGAATTCGTCTTGAGAAGATTTAATAGTATTTTATTTGTAGGCACCTAAAGATAATTTTGACGATGGTTGGTTTGTTTTCACCAAACATTAATTTTTAAAGAAGAACCACTGAATCTTAGTTTACAATAGGTCTATGAAGAACAAATTTTCAATATAAAAATGGGATTTCTTAAGGAAATGAAACATTATTTTTAAACTATTATAATGATCATAAATCTTTAAAACACAATACCGTAATTATGAATAACATAAAAATAAAATGTAGGCGACACGCCACCTAAATAAAAATGTTGGTAAAATTCGTGAGCAAAACGACCGCGCCGAATGTTAGGTAATCGAATTTAGTGGGGCCCATTGTGCTACCGAGGCCAAGGTCTTTATTGTTTACAACGAACGCCACTCTACGTTGCATTATAAACTTGGCGTAGGTATTTGTTCCGGGCGTGAAACAAACCTACCTATATTATATACTGTGTATTAAATATTTAGCTGACTTTTTACCGTGGATTATAATGTAATATATTATATTACATTTCGGACTATAAATTTATCGCTTATTTTAAATTAAACTGTTTACATTGAGATATAATTTAAATTAAATATAAGCTATAAATATAATATTTTACCTCTAATACGGTAGGTATTTTTTTCTTTTCAACCGAATATAAAAAGGAAGAGAATCTCAATATGAACAGACAAGCAACATTCTTTTTTTTATTTCAAAGTAGAAAAAAAAACATGTCGTCCAAGCTAATGAAATTGCATATTTTGCTTTCCTGTTTTTCATGACTAAGACCTTAACTTATTGCAGTCGGTTATTTTTTTAAACGAACAATTATACGTGATCCAATATGTCAACATAGTCTAGGCGAAGCTTACCTACAAATTTTAAAGCAGTCCGCCTTGGAAACATCAAAGTCACATGATACTCATCTACCATTTTGCGTAAAAAACAAAACAAAATGCAAAGTCGTCGAGGATTAACGTTCCATATAGTTATCAGTTGACCTTGCGAACGAATTCATACTGTCAATTGTCCCAAAACAGCTTTACAATGTCTGTAGATCGATGCGATAACAATCTTGCTATCTATCCTTACTAATATGCGAATGTGAGTTTGTTTCTTTGTGACGCTTACATGCCTAAATCGCTAAACCGATTATGATTATTTTTGGTATAAATATAGATGGAAAAAATGAAGACGGTTATAGGCTTTTGCTGTGATAACTAAACTTGCAAGGGGGTGAACATTTTTAATTAGAACCGATTTTAACTTATTAATATATTTATATATTAACGGCATTAATTTTGGGTCATTAAAAATCGTTATTTAGGTAAGAGAAGCCGCCGACGAAAGCTAGTACCTACTTACTCTATACAAATAAAACATACTCTACATTACCTACGCTATACAAAAAATACCAGGTTTTTAATAAATTCATATGAAAGTATTATAATATGTCTATACATTAATATCAATAATTAAAGACAATTGTTGTAACAAGTGTATGGATTTTTAATCTACAATAAATGTTTCTTATTTGACACAAGCGGCACTAATATTGCAATAAACCAATTTTTATAACGATTAAATTGGATATTTTTATTAAAAAAACTTAATAAAAAAGTAAAACATAATGTAAATTACGTGAGCGAATCCGCGGGCAATAGTTTATAATTTATCTTTAAGTTACTGGGTGGTTCATTAATAACAAAAAAAAATAGAATTACTTAGTAATATCTATTAGTAATTTAAGTTCTACGACGTACAAGAGAAATCCCACGCTTTTAACAACTTCTTAGATTTATACGAGTGCATTTAAAAGTTGCTTTCATTCCTGCTTACGAGTCACTCTGGACTTGGAGACGGTAGACGATAATTCAATATGTGTATTGACAGAGTACAAGACCTCGGTTCCATCCGTGCCTACTAATTATATAGGCACAGGTTATAGAAATTTCGAGACACGTCTTGTGGTATGTATACAAATGGCGCCTCAAAGGCACCTTGCCGTAAATTTTATCCTTTTTTTATGCACATATCTGTCACATTTAATATATATTTATTTTGATAATTTAAATAGGACTCCTCGCCAAAAGCCAAAAACAACAAGGCCTTAAATTAAAAAAAAAAACGGAAACTTAATAATCAATTATAAAAAATTTGACGACGCTGTGGCGCTGCGGTAGCGATCCTTTCTAAAGCGTCACAAGTCGCGGATTCGATTCCCGCTCGGAGCAGATTTTTGTATTGACCATGTAGGCATGTGTTCTGGTCGGGGTGTTTGTCATTGTCTTGTTGTGTGTTTCCGGACCCCAACACAGGATATAAGTATCCTAATGGGAGCCGTTGAGGGTGTTGCGTTTATTTCTATATTTATAAAAAATACTTAAAATTAAGTTAATGAAATATAAAATATATAATATTCATATATTCTGGCGTTCATTTAATACTTTACATAATAATAAATTCTTAAATATACGTTAACATAACAAAACATAGATAAAGAACAATGTCAGGGTCAGGCGTAACTATTTTATCGGCTTTGAGCGATATGAAACTCGATTGCATAGTGGAGGCAACTGCCCGCCGATCTGAATGAGAAAGTGGGTACTGGATACCGGTTCCCTGCTCCCACTAAGTCTACTTTCAAATCACAATATACTGGCTTATCGCTAAACTTAATAGACAGCTACCGTACGCTATTCAATAAATGGCTTTGATGATAGTTTTCACGTATTAATAGATGGAACGATAACGATTGACGTTTTAGGTACTTAACAAATTGAGTACAATGCTTTATATTTCTATCATAACAGAGGTAAACATTCACTATGTTCGTAATATTTATAATATTTCAGTTTAATTTTAAAAAATTCAATAGTAAATAAAACTCTTGCATAAATTACAATTTTAATGACTCTATCAAAGTAAAAGATTAATCTCAGAAAATTAAAAAATATATATCTACCAAATATAATTACGTTCTGATTTATTATTAAAATAACAAAATTAATAATAATAAATGAACTGAACTGTTTATGATAAAAAAATAAGTCTAAAGCGTTGTTCTCTTAAACGTGGACAAAAAAATAAATGTAAAGAGTCTAAAGATTAAAAAGATTCACAGATGCTATTTTCGACGCAAATTGATAATGCCGTGTCCACAGAGATGACCTCTACACGTTTGTTAAACACAAACATTTATTAAGTATAACATGTCGAGTCTGGTTGGGAGTTGGACAACTTTTAGCTTTTAGCGCTTGAGTAATAGATATAATAAACTAATTATTTGTTTGGTCAAAGCATACGTAATTAATCTCTCATGCTGATAATGTCGATTGGTTAAAATATGTCAAACCTTTAGAACGCAGTTCTTATGAATCAAACAAAATTGACAAAACACTTATTCATATATTCTGTGGTAAAAAAAAACATGGCCGCGATTGACGTACAGACCTGTTGCTCTTGTAAGACTTTTATTCAATTTTAGCATTAAAAACCATTTGTTATAGGTCACATAATATTATGTAAATACCTATAACACATTCACATAAGATCACTGTCGAGTTCGACTCACTAACACATTTGATATGAAGTCGAGTCGGCACAAACATCGTTATTTTTATTCAACCTTCAAGGCCAAAACCGCCATATTGCATTCACTATGTATCGATTCAAAAAAGTTTGTAACTCGTAAACAAGGTCTTTTATTATGCTGCATTTGAAAATAAAACGAGGTGCAAAGAATAAATTTACCTATATTTTCATCTGAATAAAAATTGAAATGCCATCAGGTACATCGAACAAAAAAAAAATAGGACGCTCTGGACATCCAGAGATCCGTTCATTATTTTTTATCTTACTGAATAATAACTCTAATATTGAAGTGTTTTATTTTTAAATCTAATAACTTATTGCGACCATAAAAGTATAAACCAACACGCAGATTATCATGGTAAACAATAAAATGATAACTGAGTAAACTGAAATGTTTCTGCATAACACAAAAGAAGTCTCATTACTCAGCTGTTAATTATTTACGGGCAGTTATATATGTATCATAAATCTCTAAGTAGGTATATTATAATTTATAGCACTTCTGTATTAAACCATTTGCACATAGTAACCGCACGCTTTTAATTACTTAATCTGTACGTTTTACGATTATTAACAGTCGGTAAAATTTAATTTGTTTATCAATGAGTGCTATACAATTATATTTACAAAAAAAATATCGTTAACCTTTCAGGTATGGAAAATAAAACTGTTACATTTACTTTGATATCTTGTTGACATTCTGTAAGCCGATAATTAAAAATAAACTATAAATATGTTGGCTTAACATAAGTAATATTATGTTATTTATGTAGGTATAGGTACGTAGGTATTGTCCGTAGCTAAGATCTCTTATCGCTAATCTAAATGTCAACAACAGAGGCAAATTAAGTGTCACATTGTACTTACGTAAGTGTTCTTTTTTTGTCGATGAAATTAAAATAACTAAGGCATTGTATTCTCAAGGTTACCTATATTAAGTCGAGCGTATTTCCGTCTGACGTGTAACGAGACAACACCAGTCAGTTTTTATATCATTATTATTGTAAAAAAATTCGTTGTATTTAAATTTTTAAATAATATTTTGCGACTCAAAAACATTCATAAGCTTGTAGCGATAGATGTCGCTACAAGGTGATCAATTTATTACATTATAAGCACTAAGTACCTATGAGGGTAAAACGAGTGCATTCAAATCTATCAACTTCAAATCGAATTTATTAAAATCCACCAATTGGTAAGCTACTCTCTCTATTCCCTTGCTGGGCATTTAAAATAAATATTCATAAGTAATTATACAAAATATGTCTTAAAAAGTAAGGCGTTTTTTAAGAAAAAGATAAGCTGTTGTAAAAACAATTATTCACTGATACAATACGCGTTGCAGAATATGTCATTTAATGCGCACAGCTTGCAATAACTCAATCTGATAATGTTTCATTTGTGAATGTGAGTAGAATTTTTATACGACGGAAACGGATACGTATGCGCAGCTGTCTTACAGTAATTGAGCAATGGATTGCTGCAACAGACATTTTAAATAAACTTGTTTTTATATATATTTATATTTTATAAGTTTACCTGGCAACTGCACAAATTTTAAAACAGGTCGTATTTATATATTATTAAATCTATCTAAATTACAGATAGTTTACCATATTAATGCCATATGGCTTCCATTAAAAATTTATATTGACAATAAAAATCTTCGTTCGTAACCATAAAAATGTACGTGTAAACAGTTTAATCGGCATTTTTTATCTTAGTGCAAATGTAAATAGAATGCTTTGTTGACACGCCCCAACGAGATATGAGAGGCGGTATCTAATTCGACTGACCTTGGCAATGAAAAAACATGTTTTATTTCGCGCAACCTTGAATCGCTTTATTTTGCTTTTTGCGCGGCGCCAACGATGTATCGTCAAAAAAAAGACCGTTCCAACTTCGACGTATTATAATTCTTGCAACACTTCCACGTGCAACGTTTTTTTACACGACTGCTTAGGAGCGTTGTTTTTCGAGTTCGTGTACCATATTGTCTATACATATAGGTTTCTATGTGGCGTACATACAATACGACTTGATGACAATTTTTTATAACCAATGATTTGTCGTTAAATTCGTGGAAGAAACATGGCTAAGAGTTGAGTAGAAATAATCTTCACAATAAAATGGCTAATACTTTTATGTCGTTTTTCCGCCATCTAGATTTAACTAGCGATAGTAGGTATTCTTACTCAAACCACAATACAGTGTAATTGATTGCCCCCGCCAAGAGAAATATGTTTCTGGTTACTCGGCAATAAAGATAAAACTGCGGGTCGCGCGGCAACGAATTGAGCTATTTATAAAGTCGTCTTAATACTTAAACTTTGATTTGAAGTCTGTTTTAAATTGATATTTTATTGAGAACTGTCGCAGTGGTAGAAAATCTGCTATAATAACATTTTAGTTTCCCATTACTATCAGGGCGCAATCAGGGCTAAGAAATGCCTTTTTTATTGAATTTTTGAGTTGTGTTTAATGTTTATATACTATTTATTAACCTACTCCATAATGATTTTATGTGTATTATACGCTATAATAAGTTCGTCGTTTATGAATCAATTTTATGCTTATTTTTTATCCGATAAAGTTCAAGGTTGGTACTTAATATTTTTATATTATCTAATCAATTCTAGAGATATCGAACGTAAACACGTATTCATTTCTTTCTCACTGCATTAATTTCCTATTGAGTTTGACGAAATACTGACATAACAACGCCCAGCCTAAACCCTTGGACATATTATAAATTAAAGAAAAAGAAACACGTGTCTTAACATTTATCATTTTCTAGAACTCAACCCCTGAAGACTAGAAATTGGGGTTCAGAGTTTGTACTAAAACCGTTAATCACGCGGGCGAAGCCGCTGGCATAAGCTAGTGTTTATATACAACAGTAGGTAATTATTTAAAAACTATATCAAAAATTACCGAACACGTTTTTTAATTATAAACGTTTTGAATGCTCTATATTATCTAGAAATGTACACCGTCTTTATTTTTCAAGGTCAAATGTATGAACAATGCTTCGTTGTTTTCGTACAACCAAAACAGGCATATGATATTTATATAACTTTGTTTTCAATCGTTTATTTTGAAGGCGAGATGCATTGTGGACGTCAATACTCAAAGTAAATACTTCATTTAAAGTGTGTTTGGTGCAGTTTTATAGCTTAGCACAAGTAAAAACTAAAATATAATTATTTTATTGAAATGTCTTTGTTATTCATCGGTATTTTATTGTTCCATCAGATTATTTTTAATAGCGATTATTTCATAGTTTTGTGATACATTTGTAAGTTCTAGCTTTATGTAAGTACCTATTTGTTTAGACGTTAAAACGTATACCGATTTTTATCATGGATTGTTGAGTAGTTGTTATTGGCGGAAAATTTATAATTATTATAACGGAAAATTTGCTATGTAAAGTTTGGAATATGTGATATAAATAAAGAATCCCACCGTAAATATAAAACATATAAATACATATTCTGCTAATTAAAATAAGTACCTTTTACGATTAACGTTACGTTTTTTTTTACCTTTATAGGTTTGTGAGACCTCCGGAAGTACTCTAAATTTTTATGAAATTCTGCTTGTAAATTTTTTTTTTACTCTAAAATTCTTTTCATTTTGCCTATATAGCTAGTTTTAATAAATTCCTGTGATCAAAACTTCATCTACTGAAACAAGAAATTTGAATTTTAGTACAAAGTACAAAGCTTAGGGGAAAGTGTTTTACATTTTTAATTTTTTTCCTTTATAGTCTAAATGGTAACTAAATTAAAAATTTAAAGTTTCTGAGAATACTAACTTTTTAATTTTGATGATCTAGTGAGTGACAAAATTAGAGATACTTTGAATAGCGACCATTCGGAAACTACCTCAGTGTAACGTATAATTATTTATTACCGATATATTTTAAGTTTTAGTTCCTTTACGTTAAAGTTACGGCTGTGCTCTTTGCTCGACTTCGCGGGAGCACAGCCATGCCTCCTTATGTCTAGATAAACCGACTTTATATATATATAGTCTACACCGTTTATTACTTTAATTAATCCATCAATTTGTTCACAGAGCTGGCGCTGGCGCAAACGGTATTTTTTCAAGACGGCTGGACTTTTCTACATTCAATCTCCTGCCCAAGCATAAAGTCAACTCATATCAGATTAAGGTATGTTAATTTAATCTTTACCTATTATAAGTCCATCATACGAATATAAAAAAAATCTAGCCAAATGCGTGTCGAACTCACATAAAGGGTTCCGTACCATAGCATAAAAATATTAAGTTTTTGTATTTTAGTTTTAGTATTTTTTGTTAATTGTGTGAAAATTTCAACTGTACCTGTGTCGTTTCATGAGATATAAGTCCGGTAACAAACGGATGGACAGCGAAGTCTTAGCAATAGGCTTCTGTCGCCATTCCTTTGGATATTGAGTCGTTGAGTGTGTAGCGTTTATTTATTTATACAATATACTAAAAACGCTGGCCTGTATCGGTGAAAAATCTTTCAGTATTCGGATTAGGTACTAAATTTATTATCAGATCCTATTACTATAGTTATTGCTATATTAAAATCATTTGAATTACTTGGTATGGCTATTAATGCTACGATGACCCTGTGGCGCAGTGGTAGCGAGCCTGCCTTATATTCCACAGGTCGCGCTTTCGAATCCCGCTCGGAGTAGTTTGTATTGACTATCCGATTTGGGTGTGTTTGCTTTGTCGTTGTGCATGTTTCCGGACCAGACCGGACACAGGATGCCAATATTCTAATAGAGGCTGTTGCATGTGTAGCGTTAATTTGTTTATGCTCAAATATAGTACATTACTACATAATATATAGTAACTATTTTTATTGCAGTCTTCTTAGTCCCACAGTTTATAGTTCTAGATTACTAGTTTTGTTTATAACTTACATAAAAGAAGGTTATAAATTCAGGTAAATATTTCTTGATTGTTCCAAACGTTACTCATAACTATTATCTTCGTTGTTATGAGCCGATGTTGTTTATTCCTTTTTTAGATAACTTCAGTGTTTTTCCTAATCCAATATTATAACAATCTGATCAAGGACTTCGGAGAATAATGCGTCATCCTCAACGGCCCCTATAGAGTTGTATATGTAGAGCGATGGTCCTCCCAGCCCAAATAGGCGTCGGGATGTGACGACCCCATCGCCTGCTGTTGGAATAACCTTTGTCACAGCAGAGATTATTCTACCAGTGCAATCAGTCACACTGATGGTAGGTCTTTTGTTGCATGAGGCCGGCTAGGTAGGTACCACCGCAGTGTCAAATATTCTGCCGCCAAATAGTAATGCTTAGGCATTACTGTGTTCCGGTTTGAAGGGCACTGTACGCTAGTGAAATTACTGGGCGGACGTGATTTAAGAACTAATATCTCGAGGTTGGCAACGCGTGAGTGGCACCTACTATGGTGCTGCAAGCGCTCATAGGCTACGGCAACCACTTACCATCAGGTGGTCCGTATGCTTGTTTGCCAACTACTAACATAAAGAAAAGAAAAAGAAAGAAAGAATAGGTCGGCAAACCTAGAAAGTACTACCGTCTTAATGAAAATCGGCGTAAAGTAACAGTATCAGTACTGTTGCGTTTCGTGCGATATGTGAGAGCCTCGAAGACTCAATCTTCTACCGCCTATGTTTCCTTTCTTTGTCCCTTCTTCCTCATTCCTTCCCTCCTAAATGTTCTAAGTGGCAACGCGCATGTAATACTTTAAGTAGGTATCGCAAGCGTTCATAGTTTGCGGTAGCTGCTTACGTTGTCAACCGTCATGACAAAAACACAAATGTGTTTGTGACCAAAACAATATTTTTTTATGTAACAAGTTGGCAAACACGCACGCACACGTACGTCCCACCTAATTTTGCCGTAACCTATAAGCGCCATTAATTGGTGCCACTCACGTGTTGCCAACCTCGAGATATTAGTTCTTAAATCTCCGCTGCCCAGTAATTTCACTAGCATACAATTCTCTTCAAACCGCCGGTACACAGTAATGCCTGAGCACTACTATTTGGCGGTAGAATATTTGACACTGCGGTGGTACCTACCTAACCCACCTCTTGCAACAAAAGACTTACCACCAGTGTGACTAATTGCACTGGTGGAATAATCTGCGCTGTGACAGAGATTATCCCAACAGCGGGCAAAGCAGTCGTCACGTCCCGACGCCGGGAAACCACAACGGTCGTCAATTACTTCAGAGATAAAGAACGAAACTCCTCAAGTATTGATAATTAATTGTCTGCAATCCCGTTTTCTCCATTCCCGATGATGTCTTAAGCCATTGTTTGGCCTCGCATTTGAGCCACCACGAAGGCCGCTCCTTTTTTACGGCCGGATCGCTACTGGACCTTCTGGGCTGAATGCTGTCAAGTCCAGTTGAGCCAACAGCAATACATATTCAGAAAAAAGCCGGTGATCATTGCATTTAAATTGACTTTTTGTACCTATGTTTTAGCCAATTCAAGTCATTTCTCTTTTTATAAAACACTTCAATGATTATAATTAACTTTTTGTACAGTGACAATCTAAATTACGAACAGCAAGTTCTCAGCCATAAATTCATTGTAAGTAAATAATGACATCCACTTGAACCACTTACTATCGATTGAAGTAGAAATTGATTAAGATTGGCAGACATGAAAAACTACTTTGCACTTTACTCCCAAATAAAACATGGCATTTCAGTTATTGCAACTTGTAACTGCGCTGTAGCGATTTAAAGCTATTGAGTCGCATTGTGTTTAATGAAGTTAATATAATACATCAAATATTTAGAATATATAAAAGCTACACATTCAACGGCCCCCATTAGGATAGTTATATAATGCGTCGGGTGTCCGGAAACATGCTTGTATGGTCAATACAAATATCTGCTCCGAGCAGGAATCGAACATGCGACGTGTGGCGCTTAAGGCAGGTTCGCTACCGCTGCGTCACAACGTCCGTCAAATAGAATAGAAAAATACAGTAAATTTAACAATGTATACAATTTAGCTACTTGACATTTATAATTAAACTCCTGACGAGTCTTGTCATCATATCCACTTAGGCCACTTCTAGCCTTATTTCTTTAATTATAGTCTTTAGACATCATTTAAATTATATTTTCATATTATTTTTCAACACATATTATTATTATTTTTTATGTCATGACGGTTAGCAAACAAGCATACGGTCGGCCTGATGGTAAGCAGACACCGCAACCTATGAACGCTTGCGAGACTTGAAGTATCACAAGCGCGTTGCCAACCCAAGGAACAGGAGGGATAGGATGAGAAGGGATAAAGAGGAAGGGAACAGAGGGGTTGGGAGATTAGGCCTCCGGCGCTCTGAGTCATCGCATGAAACGTAACAGTATCTAATGATACAGTTACTTGACGCCGATTTTCTATGTGAGGGTATTACTTCCCCGGTCGAACCGGCCCTTTTGTGCTGAGAGAGGCCTTGCTCTACTACCGTTAAAATGATATGAGCAATGGTTTTGAATATTAGTAATACTAAAATTCCTATTGCCACTCCAAATAATCTCGTAGCTTGCACTAGATGGTACGACAATAGCCCAAGGGGCTCAGGATCAAACCTACAACTCTCCGTGTTAACGGAGTCATGTTACTACTGATCTATTGAGACTTAAATATAATTTTAAAAAATCACGTCTAATCCAGTTTGAGCATCTGGTCCATGTGATATATGAGTCGCGCGAAAATAAAATATTTTTATTACTGAAAAAGGTTTACAGAGGTGAAAGTTTTGCTATTGTTGGAAGTGCCGTAAAAACACTGGTCTGACACTTTTCACGATAAAACACCGTCACGGGAACCGCCCTCGGCCGGTACGTTACAACGTTCTATCCAAATAAACGTAACTCTAGTGTAATTTAATCGCGCCACTAGGTGTTTTACGACTGCCTTACTGAATTTTCTACTGAATTGAAAATGTTTATTTTAAAGCACGTCCCAACAAAATTCTACTTCGAATTACATTAGCATTAAAACTCAAAGTAAACGTTGACATTAAGTTAGTGTGTTTAGACATTCATGTCATAATTAGAGAGAAATCTCTTGACTATTTTATTTGACATGGCTTTGTATGCAAAGCAAATGGTCATACGTATAACTTTAAAACAAAAAGTAAATTCACGAAGACTAGAGGATTTAACATATTACTCAATTCCATGCTATCGAATGTGAAGTTGGACGAAAATAAGCAATACCATGTCAACCCACACGAATGTCATTTCGAGAAAAACGCGTTTGAAAATTTTGAACAACTTGCTTTATATGAATTTTTTTATGTATTGGTCAAGTTTTTGGCAATTTCAAGATGTGTGTAAGTTATTTTACTTATTTTCACAAAAAAACAAGTATACAAACTGCATATTTTGTATATAATATAACCCAAAACGTATAACATAATACATACATTGCATGATTAAAAATGGCTTTTTTAGAAGTTTTAAAGCTTAAAATCCTACAATTATTAAAGAAAAATGTTCTTCAGCCATTTACCAACATTTCTGCATATATAACTCAGTTTTTTCAATTTTGTTGGTTGACATGGTATTGCTTATTTGCGTCCAGTTATTTTGCTGTTGTCAGTACAAAGTATGTGTTTGTATGCGACGGCAGTTAGTATCTAATCTCCACAGGCCTTGAGTCAGTTGTATGTCAACCGACGGTCATTCGCCCGCCCGCCGTGCCTGTTTCTATTTTTACTCAGCGTTTGTTTGATATTTATTACTGCCCGACGTTAGCGAGTACTTACGTTTACAGTTGCGACGATTAAGTTATTGTTTCTAGTTTCCACATAAAAAACAGAATCACACAGAAACTTAAGGTTCCAATAATTTCGCAATGTTCTTATATTCATTGGGAAGTATAATTTAAAATTGAGTAAGCAAATCTCTTACTTTTGAGATTTATACAGTTCAAAAACGGGTTTATAAATCAGATGCGACCTTTAGGATAATCGACAACAATAATTTAAAACATTCTCCTTGCTTTATCGCGTAAACACGACCGGTATTGTCTTGTACAGTCGTTTCGCTCCGCGTCGCGTGACAGTACCTCGTTTGTATACCACCTGGGGAAACTTCATAATTTCGTGTTCCCATATATCTATCTGCGGGACTTTTAAAGAATACAAGAAAATTGCAAAAATATTGTCTATTATAATGTCACAATTAACAAACGGTTCCCAAGTTATTACAATGGGACCTTCAAGTTCTCTATAAATTTCAGCATCTCGGATGTACTTAGTAGAGTAACAATATTAAATTACATCGTGATTGATAACAGTGACAACCGAGGCACGTTTTTGCAGTACAGCATCATTAAAGCTGCGACCACTTTTTCTATTTATGGTCTTCGATGTCTACTAGCATATTAATCGGACCGGTTACTTGTATATCCCAACTTGGCGCATGAATTCATCATGTAAGCGATTTTCACATAGCATGTAGGTACTTACTATCGATGAAACAACATTTTAAAGATTTATTTTATAAATGTTTTTCGAGTTTTATTCACTTTATCAGTGGATAAGATCCAAGTGAAAAAATTGATTAGTAAACTTCAGTCTGTTTTATCTAACGAGAAAACTGAAATAAAATTTACTGAATAATTTTTCTAATAATTTTATTATAGCAGACAATAGCTTCTCACTCTTCGGCGAGATGCGGCCGCCGCGCGGTCGTCCATGTAACTAAATCTGCCTGACTGCGCTTGGCTACCCAATACCCTGTTCAAGGTTTCCCATGTGGATTAGCACCGGTTTATTTTTTCTTTTAAATCGTCTTGCCAAGCTTATAAGATAATAGCTTTATTATTTTGGCTCCAGTTCATATTGAAATTGATAAACCGGATTTTGCTGAATTAAAATTTTTTCCGATCAGTAAAATGTTTGCGTGGACCGTAAAAGATTTTTAAATCGATTTTTATACCTTGCGTTTCAGACAGTTTACAGAATTTTATAATCAATAAATCGTCTTGAAAATAGGTACATGTGGTATGTAATCAGTAAATTAAAAAAATTTATGATATGTCATTTTATATTGCTCAAATACTTATTACAAATGCGTCATGATTTTCTCGACAATCCGTAAATGGTAAGAAATAAGAAAGTAGCCGACTAATAGATACAATAGGGTTGGATGCCGGTTAGGTCTTGTAGTGCAACTTTCTTGGACTAGAAAAAGTTGTAGCACGATGACAGTATGACTCGCAATCTCTTACTAGAAAAGATATCAATCGTTTCATAAGACATTTGACGTAATTACTTCGTTCATGTCTCATAAATAATTTCTTATAGAACTTAAATCAACAGAAATGTAAGTGGATCGGGTACTGTCGCAACGAATGCGTCTTGAGAATTTTCTGCAAACTAAGTTTTCGTCACTTTATAGCCAAAAGCACTTAATAAGGCAGAATTAGGAACTTTAACTACTGGTTCCAGCATTTCGTGTGGCAGTGATCAACTTTTTATAAAGTTATCGCAAGTATCCACTTGCAGAACATTAAAGACATAAATGGTAATAGCTTGAGAGCCGGTTTTTGTAATCATCAGACTGTATTGAATTCAATCTCGATAAGCGTACCTTGTTTGCATATTTTACGAGTTTCGTTAAATATTTTCAATGTTGTAAAATAAATTCGCATGTCTTAACGGTTAAAACATACGTATATAATAAGATATGTAGTTAAATATTCATTATTTACGGTAAGTTAGCGAACATGTAGTAAAAAAGATGTACGTATTAGATATGTTGGCGCATGACGAAGTATATAACCTATTTAATACGTTGGATTAGAAAGACAATATTTGAAAAGATGTTATTCTAACGAAGCGTCTCATTGATGGTTACTTCAATATTTTACCATACAATAAAATGTTTGTCGTACCGCATATAAAAGGACGAATCGTTGAAATCCGACATAATGGTTACAGTGTTGTGCAATTTATTGTGTTATCTAGTAAAGGAATTTAAAGGATTGTTGGTTACAATAAGTTGTTCATAATGTTAACCAACTTGGATGAAATTGATAGAGGCCCAAGGCCATAAGGCTATCTTTGTCTTAGTTTGATTCAAAATGAATACTGATAAAACCACAGGCGTGGTTTTATATATAAACTTATCGAAATAAGAGAGTCCTGTCTTGTGCTGGCAATATCCCAAAGAAATACAAAAACATTTATTTAACGATTGTTTAGCCCCGAAATGTAATAACATAAAACTCCTATACTAAATGCCATGATAGTTAAAATGTCATTTCAATTATGTAAATTGACAGTGGTCTTTCTTCGCCTTATACATTCAATCCGGCTTATCTGAGTTCATTGAGAGTGGCATGTAAACAAAGTAATTTCAAGCTGCTTAAAACCTGTAGTGCAATATGAACTCAGCCCACATTTCGCCCACGTTGCTATGACTTAAGACACGTATGCATAGATTTTATGATTCATTTCATATTTTTTATAACATAACACATAATTATATATTACAAATAGGTTTTCGAAGTAACGGCTTGATTTTTAAATTAATAATAAATTGTATTTGACTAAGTAGAGCCATGCTCCTCTCGAAACGGTAGGTACTACCCTGTCACAGAAAATCGGCGTAGTAACACTATCAGTACTGTGTTTCGTGTTATGAGTGAGAGCGCTGGAGGCCCAATCTCCTCTGTTCTCTTTCTTTTTACCCATAGCATCCATTCCCGCATATCATTTGGGTTGGCAACGCGCATGTAATACTTCAAATATCCCAAGCGTTCATGGAATCTGAGGTAACTGCTTACCATCAGGGGGACCGTGTACTTGTTTGTCCACAGTCATGACATAAAAAGTTTTTTTTATGTTATAAATTGCCAAACAAGCATACGGCCCACCTGATGGTAAGTGGTTGCCGTAGCCTATGAGCGCTTGCAGCACCATTAAGAGGTGCCACTCACGCGTTGCCAACCTCGAGATATTAGTTCTTAAATCTCCTCTGCCCAGTAATTTCACTAGCGTACAGTGCCCTTCAAACCGGAACACAGTAATGCGTAAGCACTACTATTTGGCGGTAGAATATTTGACACTGCGGTGGTGCCTGCCTAGCCGGCCTCTTGCAACAAAAGACCTACCACGAGTATGACTGATTGCACTGGTGGAATAATCTCTGCTGTGACAGATCCCAACTATCCCAACAGTATAGTTTATTATCTCATACAGATAAGGATAAATAATTTCTTCTTATTTTATATCGTTTTCCTTGAACAGAATGAACTTAAATACCGACACGACGTGACTTGACACGCCTACGATCTTAAATACTTCCTAGCTATTAAAATAAGCGTATTGAAGATTTAGTTTGCTCCATTAAAATGTAAAAAAACCTGCAATAACATTAATAGTTATGAGAAATTTAACATCTTTCCACATAATTAAATATACTGTTTATTTTAGTCCTTCAAATGTGTATCAATTAAAAGCTTTTCATTAAAATATTATTGTAAACTTTTCATTTCTGTTGAAAAATATTTTTCAAACCTAATCATAACATTAAGATTTTCCACGAAATAACAAGGTAGTAAGACATGTCGTTGCAACTGGTTACTAGAATAGAAATGGAGCGGTCGTTGATCTCGGTTGATACTATTATTATCTCGATAACGCTAATAATGTTTGGATAAACATACAAGATTCTGAGCCAAAACGTTATATACGATTTACTGTTGTAATAAATAGTAGTTATAATTTGAATGGTGTACATGTTAATAGAGTTACGTAATAGTTTGTTGGCATGGTCGTAGCGGCAGTGGTAACCCTGAAGTCGGGCGTGAGGTCGACGCTCGCGCACGTCCCACTTAGAGTGCACGGTTGCGCCCGCGCTGCAATGCTTGCAAATCTCTAGCGCATAGAATCGTTAACTAATACCGTATTGACTTGTTGCATTTTCATTACGTTAATATAATTGTATAATGTCTATTGACCTAAACCCAATTGGAATAAACGGTTTTTCGCTGTTATGTGTAAAGTATTAACTAGTTCTTTTATATTCTCTGGCGCTGCTATAACGGTGTTCGAATAAATTGGTTGTAATTTTTTTTAGTAATTAGCTATTTAATTTACAACAATAAATCATAGGTTTTTGAAAATTAATATTGACTCAAAGCAATAATTACTTGCGTAAATCTTTCTAGATATATCTTATGTCTTTAATCTCTTATTCCTTATAGGGTCAGATTTAAGTGCTACCTTTAATAACACAAGCGTATCGCGTAATCGAGATCTAATTGCGAGGTGTGGTTTAATGTTTAATAGTATAGCAAATTATTATAGCACATTGAGATATACTTGATAATTCTAGTACTTACGCTGTTTGTAACGAGACTATGGGTGCATCAGTAAGTACGCTGCTTTGATTAACTGCTGTAACAATTTTACTGATTTCCTTGATGAAAATCTTTTTCTCTCTTATTTCGTAATATAAACAGTTTTTAATATCCCAAAATGTGGGCTTCAATATGGTGCAAATATGGTGGTATTGCGAGTAATTACACTACCCTTATTCAACTCTGATTCAAGTCCAATTGCTATGCAAGGTGTCATGTCTGTTTTTCTTTATAGTGCACAATTATTGGGCAAAACGAAGCATCTTAGGGAATATCTAAGTAGGTTAAATGTGTCGCTTGATGATTGAAGTGACTTAAAAAAAGAAACGTTTGTTTAAGGTGTAAACCTTGGTTCGAACGCGATCGTTAGACAAGGAAGTAGCTCATAGAGGCTATGAGGGAACATCACAACACGAGGACAAAAACCATACGTGAGTGGATGACATTAGAAGACGCGCAAGTCGTGTCTGTAAAAGGACTAAGCTAACAGAATCTTAAGCCGAAAAAAGACCTGTTTCCCTTAATATTTAAGCTCCCTCTGCTAAATTTTATTATGATTCGTTCAACGGCTTAGTCTTCGAAAAATATTTTTTTATAATAGCAATTTTCGCTATATTATTTATTATCTAGACATTATGACTTATGTTCTGCTCTGATTCATTGTATTCAATTTCTTAGAACAAAAGTTTTCTTTAGAATTGATATAAATTATTTGTCATATTTTAGGACACTTTCCTTATTTGTGATGTGTATTTAATTTAATTTATTTATTGTAAGCAAACAACCATTAAATAAATAGGTACGAAGTAACAAGTGCGCAATACAATAATATATTTCCATACTACATAATTAATATGAAATTATTCTTAATATTTTTACTTAAATTTTGATTAGATAGCTCAGGTCATCTCAATATTCGCAGTAATTGAACTTGACTAAAGAAAATAATATGCTAAAGGTCAACAAGAATTTCCTCGCCTCTACGTCTTTAAGCGCTAATAAAACTAAATTATCAGTGCCTACGTGACCTACCTACACGTTGTCCATGTTATGACTGATACATGGCGCGGGAATACATTAATGATTAAATTACGCTTCTAGTTTGATGAGACAATGTATTTATTGTAAAGTATTATAATCATGCTATTATTGTACCATATTATTGTTGGCATTATTTTACAATGCGAATTAATTGGGCCCTCGATTGTTTATCAACCTAGCCGGTTTATAATTTATTCAAATCACTACTCGCCTGGTATTTATTTCCGACACTAACTTAATACTAGCCATGTATTTATAGATGCAATTTTGCTTCGTATACTGTGCTACTTATTTTAATTTGAATGATTGTCTTAAAGTTTCAAGTGTCTATTAATTTAAATGTAGAATTTCAATTTCGTCTAACAAATTCTAAAGTTTTGCTCAAATGAATTGGGATTTCCAGTAATGATTTTGGATGTCGGAGATTTGTAGAGGGTTATTTTTAAGTAGAAACGGGAATGGAGACGATTGCCGGAGCGCCATTAGCCGTATTGTTATTGCTAGCATTCGGGTAATGAAGCGCTCGTTTTCGACTTTAATATTACCGCTTTGCTCTCACAGACTAGCTCAATTCTATCACGTCCCATCCATCGCTCTTCGGTGTTTGTATATTCTTTTAATTAACAATGTCGTCTACAAAATTTGTTACCATTTTTGTTAAAATTTTATTTCAAACATTTATATTGAAATTTCGTAGCGCTTTTATTAAAATAAAACATAAAGAGCAGATATTGACATTTCATGCGTCTATTTTAGACTACGTGCAAAAATTCTCTACGTTTGTTTTTCCAATACGAGCTCACTCGGTATCATTTTTCCACCCATTACGTCGAGCAAACGCTAACCACAACTACGTACCTTGAAGGGATATTTACATGAAAACTCAGTGAAATATTCACATCAGTTGTCGATTGTCACGTTTTATTGAGATATTCAAACTTTCTTCGACGCGGGTTATGCATCTAATTTAAATAATGAGACGATAAACATTGTGTGAATCGCAGCTGACGAACTCCAAATATTGATTATTCATTATTTATATTAGGTCTTAGCTGTCAGTTTTATAGTGGAACGTTGTAACGCACGCGAACGTGACACAACGGTGAATATTTTGACACTTTCGCCCATGAAATCGTAACGCTGAGCTAGGTGAAGTTCAAGACTATTTATAAAACGGCCGAGTCCTTACTCGGCGCTTATTGATCGTTTACGGAGCACGCACCCCGACGCATTACGGTAGGTTAGTATGCCCGCGGCTTCGTTCGTAGCTCCCGGAACCATCCGAAAGCAGCCGAAATTTTACATCCCCGTCCGTATTGATCGGACTTGACATTGAAATCGTAATAGACGCAAACAGCTGGGAGGCGAGGGTGCGTGCCGGGCCCTCCTCACGCGACCCTCGTCGGCCTGCCAGATTTGTACTGAGCGAAAAAAAAGCCAGCAAATCGCCATTATGCCAATAGAAACGGTTAATGTACTCTTAGAAAACCTAGAACATAAACGGACGAATTTAAGTAAAAGCTAATAAAAGATATTTATCGCCTGCAATTTAGTTGATCGTTCTTAAAGTCTAGTAATTATGCACGAGTGTCCTGAGACGGGGATGTGGCGTTCTAAAATCTCATTTATATTCAGTGTGGTCGGAGTTTGAATGTTATCTAAAATCCGTGTTTAGGTGTCGGGCGGGATTGGTCTAATCTCGAAACTAAACACATTGTTAAGTTAGCCCGAGCTTTGTCCCGACGGTTCTCAAATCCAATATTAGATCGTCATATGAATTCTTGAAGTTGCTTGGTTTCGCTCAACGATGTACTTTGATTAGTTAATTAAATAAGTTTCTTTCGTATTGTATTGTTATCTTTCTATGTACAGTTTTAATGTTTATAACACGTTGCTGCGACAGCGTTGAAGATAAAAGTAAAATAGATTGAAGTAGTCTTACAACTTCGGTCTGATGGTAATAGTAAATAGTTAATTAAGCCATAAACTTGACTGCATTTGTACGATATTTCTTATCATTCAACATTAACGTTCACATGTTCTTTTTTCTACAAGTTCAAACTGACATTAGTTTCCTGTTCTAAGCTTGTCTCTTTTCCTTTATGCCACTCTAATTGCTACTTTCGTTGATACAGAAAATGTCTGGTTTTCGTTAGATAAAAGAGCTATTTACTTAACTGTTTCTTAATTATTTAATAAGGTATGTACGTACACTTTATCTAAGACTGCTTATAAAACTAAATCTTTATAACAATTTTTTAGACCGCACTTAGCATTTATATGTTTATGTTATTCGCGAGAACTTTATAGTAAAATAGATTATTTATATGACAAAATATACCTCTTTTTTATTAAAAAGGCTTAAAGACTGATTTCTTGAATTCAGGAAATTATTCCCAAATGTTAATAAATAATCAAGGTTTCTATGTCTTTAATATCAATCTGTTTTACCACTTGACGCTTGACTAATAATCATATTCAAATAAAATTAATGTAGATAGCGTAACGAGGCAATTATGTGTAATAAAAAGTAATTACACTGTATTGAAGTAATCTTTTATCCATAAGCTATCTAAGATGTAACGAATAAAATGTCCATTTATTTATCATTCAATAAAATTGCTTTATTATTGCATGAACATTTTATTTTATAAATTAGTCTAAAAAGCAACCAGAAATATAATCTAGTTACCTTAACGTCAAAGCAGATCGAAGCAAAGAAAGCTGTAGACACACCGAGATATTTTTACAGAATATAAAGTAGGAATTAAATTATTCTATCATTCGAGATTATTTTGAATAAAAAATTCATAAACAGAAAATGGCGACGTGGCTTATCCGATAAATTCTATAGAATCACGACACCGAGTTAAATAAGTGATCACCTGCCGGCGACGTGAGCCGAAATCGAAATGATACGATATTCACCACCCAAGGGTTTCAGCGATCATTTTATATGACGTTTTGCACATAGCTTTTATTTCGTTTTGTTAATGAAATAATAGTAATTTAATGGGAGCAAATAATGATAATTACTAATAAATTATGAGTAACAACAAGGCAGTTCCAAAATGCGAAAACAGAGTCGATAGATTGGATGTGGCGCGACGGGCGGCGGGCTAACCCACTAATCGATCGGTGTCTGTGTGCACACAGCTTGCTGGTTGCTGAACTCCTGCCCGCGCCCTGTCATTTGTCTCGCTCGTGGTCCCGCCATTTCCAATAATCCATCCTTCTCGGTTCGTTATTCATCGTCCCTAACCACCCGGTAGTCGCTGCCTCCCGGTGTCCTCCCGTATTTAGACACTGCACTATCTAATTTATGTTTTAAATTGTGCGCTTTTAAAGTACTTCTCGGTGCGGGACGGCTACGGCTATATCTAGTGTTATCGTTATGAGGGATACCTAATGGGCTATATCATTACCAACTTGTCTGGGAACGTTGTTACGAGTTTAGACAGCACCTGATATAAATGAGCGTAATATTCGCGATGCACTCATTTTATAATTAACTATTCATAATTTGACGTGTACTTATACTTCAATTTAGTTTACAATTATTTTGAAATGTGGCTCTCTGTATACAAGTTTCATCTACTTTCAATTGTTTGAAGGCCTTGGTTCCAGGTTTACCCAACTTAGGTATAGTACAGTGGCATTTGGTATCGGTAAGTGCGCCTGCGCAGCCTGCTTACATAACACACCTGCCATATCAGGCTAAACCTCGCGCTCACTCGCCCATTCTATGAATTACTTATAGGTCATAGACCTTATGTATTATTTCATTCTACTTGGCATGCGGTGCAGTATACATATAGGTAGCTAGATTTACTTTAGTTGAATAAAAGCCATTGCAATATAAATAAAACAACTATTAACTTACATAGATTATTACACGGATACAGCAGAGCTGTAGGGTTGTCGCTTAGTTTCCATATTTACTAAAAACTTACTTCTTAAAGGCGTCAGGTGGTGACTCCATCCCCCGCTGTTAGTACAATCTCTGTCACAGCAGAGATTATTCCACCAATGCAATCAGTCAGACTGGTGGTAGGTTTTTTGTTACAAGAGGCCAGCTAGGTAGGTGCCATTGCAGTGTCAGCTCTACCGCAAAGCAGTAGTTTCTTTGGCATAACTGTGTCCCGGTTCGAAGGGCACAGTAGGCCCGTGAAATTACTGGGCAAATGAAATTTAAGAACCAATATCTCGAGGTTGGCAACGCCTGAGTGACATCTACTAATGTGTTACGCGCGTTCATAGGCTACGGCAACCGCTTACCATCAGATGGGCCGTATGCTTGCTGGCCAATTTTGTAACAAAAAAAAAACTTAAAGTCTTAAGCTGTATTTTGACGCGTTTACGCAAACGGCGTTCCTTAGTTTTCCCGTTTTTGTCTTTAAATCCTTTAACATCCCTAAGGAGCCGACAGTGGATAAAGGGGTCTAAACAGTGCGAGCACTCTTCTCAACGATTGTGCCAACACCCCGATAAAATTTTAAACACCCTTTCACGCTTCATCTTGTTAAAAACTGAATTACTTTGTAGTACACTTTGATATAATTTTAGGGGACGGCTTGAAAAAGGTAAAAGATTTAAACGTTAAAACTATTGTGTTTAGAAATAGTGTTTTTATTAAAATTCAAATTCTCATCACTATAATACTATAGTCAATTTAAAAGTTGTTGAAACACGATTTAGCATTTAATGAAGTTATTATAAAAATCATTATCCAATCCAAGTAATTTGATAGTAATACAATTCCTTCGTGCTTGACAGTAATTATTACTACCGGCCTCTATTTTATGATGCTCAAATCTATTGCATCAAGGCATGCTACATTCATTTTGCATGTTAACATGATAGACTTGTTTAAATTGGTTATAACATGATTTGATACTCCGCCTCTTTTAAATTTTAATTAAAAAACATCGTTCATACAGGTAGTTTAATATGTATAGTATTATTTTGTTTTAACACTAAAAATTTCTTGAGTTTTTTATTTCTGCTTGCAATAGAAACATCTTTAATATTACAAAATGTACCTCTTTTTTTGTATATATATAATCGTTAACTCTTGATAGGTAATTTGCACTTATCTAGTTATTGGTTCGCCTTTTGGGCTTCAATGTTCAAATTTTTGTTCAAATTCGAAACCTACGAAAAGCAACGCTAAATGCAGTTCATGCACGCATACCAAGAAAGTAATTGTTATCAATTTCACGGGTTTTAAATGAGTAAGTATTGAAGTTTTTATCTAGGAACACACATCGGCCCGAGTGTTTCTAGCGATAATACAAGTTACATAACGCTTTGGTTTATTATGGTACAATGACCGATAGAAATCTGAGGGCGTAGTTTGCCTTGCGATCGCTATTTTGAGTAACAGGTTTTGGACTTTAAATACTCTATTTAAATAGGTATATCATAAATAGTTTATTTCTGAAATTAATGTACAAAATGTCCGGTTAAAGTTTTTATTTTTTAGTAATAAATTAATTACTTTTTTTTAGATATCCTGTCTAATAACAAATTATGAGATATTAGCAATAGAACTGATAGTTTTTTTAGCGCAGTCAATAAAAACAGTGTTAAAATCTTGAATGCAATTTATATTAAATAGGTCTGACTATAAAATCACGTTCGCTTCAGTGAATATTTATTAGCTAATAAAATGAGCACCTATTTAGTACTCAGACCGGATATTTCAGAGATAAGTAGAACACATTTAAATTATAGCATTAGATTAATGAAATCCAATATCGTTATTAAAACGATTTCTTTGATCTTCTCTGAGAATTATAAAGTTTATAAGATCATATATGCAAAAAGTCTAATGATGTTATATCAATCATTAAACTGACAGATAATAAATAATAACTAAATAATAAATGACAACCCTAATTTAGAACCACCTGGTAATCACGTTTTTTGTGTCGCATTGGTAACAGTTACATTTATAAAGGGCGTACTAGAACAACTTATAGTATGTTATGCAAGGGCCGTACGGTGGGTAACATAGAGCTGCGATAACTCTTATGGCAACCACATAAGGATGGTAATGATAATTATGAAAAACTTTTGTCGAGTATTGTACATGTTTATTATGTTCGCCTTGAAGCGGACGTTATCCTCTGTGCCGTCTATTACGATACTAGCCTTATCGTTTGCGTGAGTTTAACTTTAACTACGCACGTTTAATGAGTTGCAGTAATATTTGTAAAATATTTGTTTTAATTGAGAGAAATATAGACTTACGTAAAGGTAAAAAACTAGTCATAAAAGATCAAGTAAAATCTTGCTATCAATTAATGTTAAAACATCCAAATATAGCATTAAAATTTTGTGATAAATTGAACAATTCAGGTAAAAGTCGCCATAGAGATGAATATATATAGAAGGGCTATACAAACAGAATGTTAAAGACAACAAAATGAACTCCCGTAACAGAACGTAACAAAACGAACGCATAAAATTAACATGTGACTGTAAAAGAGCACTAGCGAATCTTTGGACATTTTTTTCTGTATGGAAAATCTATCTTTAGTTTATAGTAAGTCAATGAAAGTAACTTTGAAAACCAACAATCAGACTGTTTGTCTGTTTCTATTAACTATATGGTCGCGGACACAATACTTTTTGTCTCGATATACTATAGTCCAAGGCCAGCCAGACGAAGTCGCATGAGAGCATTACAATACACGATGAAACTCTGTTTTTCCGTATATTCCATTTAATTATATTATAAAATGCAAATTTATATATAATGCAATAAATTTTAACTTCGTTATTCATTATGACAGTTCCGTGGTTTCATTATATATAAAACATTGAATTAATTCTTTTAAATCTTTCATTACATACAAAATTACTACTCTTACGTAATATTTTTATTTTATTCATAACAATGTGTGCAACACATTGTTATGAATAAAATAAAAAATAAATTTTGTAATCAACACTGCACCAACTCGCTATCACCAGACGTTTTTGGCACAAATGTCAACAATTGATAACGCTATTACATTGTTTTTAACATAATAAATATTATAATTTTTAACTTCATTTAATAAAAATAGATAAAAATAAGATAACCACTACTGGTAATAGGACTTTAATTGCAAGAGGCCGGCTAGGTAGGTGTTACCGCAGTGTCAGATATTCTACCGCTAAACAAGTACCTAGTAGTAGTTCGTCATTACTGCAGTTCGATTTGAAGGACACAGTAGCTAGTGTAATTCCTGGTATTATATTATATTACTAGCGACCCGCCCCGATTTCGTCCGGGTGCATAGTAAACTGTTCGGTTTATCCCGTTACCGTGGGAGCTTTAATTCTGTTCGTGGTTCTTCCACTTATAAACTATCTACCTGTATACAAACATTAAGTAATACATTTTTTTCCATATGAACTTCCCTACCCGTCGATTCCATACAAACCTGGTATTTACTGTTAACATTAAAAATTACTTTACATTTAATATTTTCTGTCATAAGAACCTTCCCCTGACAATAACAAACACAACAACAAAAATAGTGAAATCGGTCCAGCCGTTCACGAGTGATGGCGTGACCAAGGGATCTAGGGATTAATTTATATATATATAGATTGTTTTAGCGATTTATTCTGGTAAACGCGATGAAAGCAATGGATTCACGTTAATATCAAATTGTAATCAATATTTGCAATGGTTTTTCAAGTAATTAGCAATAGGAGTATTGCCTTTCCAAATAAGCTCGAAGCTTGCGCTAGGAGTGGGTACGGCAATAGCACAAGGGGGTCAGGATCGAACCCACAAATCTCGCTTTAACGGAGTGGGGTCAGCCGTTTAACCGTTGAGTTAGTTTAAGTTTTGTGGCATCGTAGCCAATTATTTATTTAATTTTTTCACACTACTTTTTTATTCTTACTTTATTTATTTTTATTCTATATGCTATTTTCATTTAGTTTGATTGACTATTAGGTATATATTTATCTATAGATTATTGGAATACAAACCATTATGAGCTAATTCTGCTGTCGCTTATAAATGATAATCTTAACATTAATAATAAAATTATCGAATGATAATAAAGTATCTAGACCCCTCAAAATCGATTTACGATAAGTTCGTTATTTTTGTTGTGCTATCATTATTTAATTTAATATTAATAAATAACTTTATAATAATATTTGACTTGCAAATAAATATGTTTAAAAACGTTTTGTCAGTTATATTACTAAAGAAACCCTCTTTTCTAAGCGTTAAAATGATCCAGAGGATAAATTATTCATTTTAAAAAGTTATATTCGAAAGAAGTGCCTCAATAGCTAAACGGTAGAAGGGCCGACTTCGCTCTGTTAACGCGAGAGTCGAGGGTTCGATCCTGACCCCTTGGGCTATTGTTGTACCCACTCCTAGCGCAAGCTTCGAGCTTATTTGGAGGGTCAATAGGAATATCAGTAATGAATTGCAAAAGCAGCACTTATCACTACATAGTATAAAACAAAGTCGCTTTCTCTGTCCCTATGTATGCTTAAATCATTTAAAACTGTGCAACTGATTTTGATGCGGTTTTTAAATAGATAGAGTAATTGAAAAAGGAAGGTTTATATGTATAATAACATCCATTAAATAGTGGAGAAATACTGTTATTTTTCTTATATAATAAAAATACATGGATGCATTCACTTAAAATGCATACATAGAACATTTCACATAACCTACACCAGTTCCTGGAATGTTAAGGACGTCAGTGCGATT
Source organism: Hestina assimilis (assembly GCA_023373885.1). NCBI lineage: Eukaryota > Metazoa > Arthropoda > Insecta > Lepidoptera > Nymphalidae > Hestina > Hestina assimilis. The sequence goes on along the minus strand of CM041747.1, from coordinate 5,404,572 downwards.
GTAAATAACTTAAGATTTATTAATTTTATCGATAAAACAAACAATGCTGATTCGATAAACATAATTAACTACTGTCATAAAACGTACAATATTATGCATGCAAATTTATATATAAATTGTTTCCATAGTTAGAATTGTGAATATATAAATTTATTTGTAATAAATTGTTACACATTGTATGAAACGCGAATATCTATCTCATACCTTTAAACGATCAATTCTTCTATATATAAACAGAATCTCAGAAACGGCTTCAAACATTTTCATGAAATTTAGTATGCTGAGGGTTTCGGTGGGTATAAATCGATCTAGAAAAAGAATCCTAGCATTTTTAGAAAATGTCGTTTTATCTGTTCAGGCAATGAAAACCTCGTTTCGAATCCAGATGTCTCCAGTCCTTATATTTTATCATTTTTTGCAAGTTCCTTCTTTTGTATTTTCTAGGAAAAAAAAGCACGATTCACCAGAAAAAATACCAAATAAAGCTCGCATTGCATTACTACCCTTTCACAGAAAATCGACTTAAAGTAAATATGTAGTAAGTATCAGTAGGTAATGTTGCGTTTCGTGCGATGTATGAGAGCGTCGGAGGTCCAATCTCCAACCCCCTCTATGCCCTTCCTTTTTCCCTTCTCATCCCTTCCAGGGATAGGAACCTCGAGGTGGTAACGCGCATGTGATACTTCAAGTATCGCATGCGTTCATAGGTTGTAGTGACTCTACCATCAGGCGGACCATATGCCTGCTTGCCAACCGTCATGAACTAAAAACAAAAACTGAGTATACTTTGAAATTAATTGTTAATTTAATTTAATATGCTTATTATTTCCACACGTACATGAGAAATGAAATGAAACATTGATTACGTTATCTTGTTTGATACGAGTATAAACCGACTGTGCAACGATAACCCTGCACACTTAGTCGTGTCACCTCCACTCCTGTTATCAACAATGTTTTGCAAAGTTGCTAACAACCAGCCTTGTGACTTATTTATTATTCGGGCAAAAATAATAATGATAATAGAGATAAAATGAAAATAAACAATATTTAGACGTAAACATGGAAATAAACATCAATTAATCGTCAACAAAATAGCCCCTTGTTAACTAAGGATCGGTCCTTCTATATAAAAATAATAAATAAATGCTGCACACTCAACGGCCCCACATTAGGGTAGTGGTATCATGTGCCGGGGTTATGGAAACACATACAAGGACAAGGACAAATACACCCAGCTTGGAAAATATGCTTGCATGGTCAATACAAACATATTGTGCGCCGAGCGACTCGAACACGCGACCTGTGGCGTTGTGGCGTGACACAACGTCGTCACTGTCAAAATGTCTAAAGATTCGTTGGTGCTTCTTCGTAAATTCAACACTAATGAAACAAAGTTAGTCACGTGGTAATTTTATTAGATTATGTTGTAAGTGTGACTAACTTCGTTTCGTTGTGTCAATGTTGAATTTAAAAAGAAGAACCACCGATTCCTTTGACATTTTGTTTGTATGGAAAGACCGTGTTCATTATACAAGTCTATGATTACAATAATTTATACCCAATATATAATTTATTAAATCTAACTTAAATGCTACAAGCGAACCTAACCCTTTTCTTTTTTTTCGTGTTACCAATCTAAAAAAAAGTGTTAAGGTTTAGTTTTTATTAAATGCAGATATCAATATAAAATTCAAAAATAGTAACCATACGTATATTCCAAATAAAATTATCACTAAGTTAATGAATTCAGTCACTCAGTATTTTTTTTTCGATTGACTCACAGTCTAGTGAGGAGTGATACAACTTAAAATTATGGTAATTGACTCGTAAAGGAACATTACATATCATAATTATATATGTGTAGTGTGTAGTGTCTACTGGACACACCTACACTATTTACTTCGTATCAATATTTACAATGAGCTATGGCCTTGCTTAACGACCTTTCTAACAAATTAGTCATTTCTGTAATCGGATCTTTGGTTGAGATTAGTCGGTAAAAAAACTTCCGCTGTTGTCTCGATTCTAGATATTTTTTTAAACTTAACATTAATTCTTATAAACAAAATAGTTACAAACGATTTTGTATTTAATATTTATTTACCTATCGCAATTTACGTCTGAATAGCTCAAAAGTAGAAGGGCCGACTCTGCTCTGTTAACGCGAGAGTCGCGTGTTCGATTCTGACCCCCTTGGGCTATTATCGTACCCACTTGTAGCGCAAGCTTTGAGCTTATATGTAGGGGCAATATTGATATTAGTAACGCACTAAAAGCACTGCTAATATTCTTTATAAAAAAATGTTCCTGCGCTCTCACAAACGCACACTTTTCATACACATCGTACATTGCCCAAAACAATAGTCTATTTAAAAGTAGATTAAAATTGTGTCATACTGGTAGTGAATCTGCTTTGAGCCTCGACGGTCGCTTGTTCTGTTCCCGCTCGGAGCAGATATTTGTTATAAATATCTGTTTCGGTCTGGGCGTTTGCCCTTGTGGGTCGGAGAGCATGTTAAGCTTTCCTGATAATGATCGTTAACACGACGTTTGTGTTGCGGAAGACAGATGGCAATCGCTCTGTGTAAAAACTAGTAACCTGTCAAAACAGGATAAGAGTATAAGCAGACCCTAGGTATGTAGGTAGAAGTATTTAAAAATTAACTGACAGAATTGTGAGTAATTTTAGTCGTTTGCTTGTATGCCATCAGAATTTTCAAGTACCTATTTTCATAAATATTATGAAAAATTCAAATAACAATATGGTCTACTTATGTCTCGTAAAAACATTGATATGAAGTGTTGACAGATCGATCTGTCTTGTGTAGTGAGAAATTGTTTACTGAGGTTAAAGTAGATTAGAATCTGGGATAGTTTGTTCTGCTCTAAAATGTGAAACGTAAACAAATTAAGGTAGGAAAACTGCCAAAACATTTTCTTTACATATTTTACATTTTAAACTAGCAATTCTTCAACGATTTTCATGAAATTTAGTGTGCACGGAATTTTGCGGGCGATATATCGCTCTAGCTAGATCGAAAATGTCGTTTTATTCATGTTTTCAGGCAATGAAAACTTCAGTTCGAGAAAATATGATCTTCCTGATGTTTATTAACATTACTTTTATTGACTCAGAAAGTAAACTACCAACCTAAACTAAGGCTACTTTATGAGATGGCGTTGTAAAATATTATTCATATGACAACACTATGTAATTCGTATTTTATTAATTATAATTTCCAAAAACATGATAGACCCAGAAAAAATATAACGAGCAAAGCTCAGTCATCCAGGTAGTACTGTACTTTTGTCGCATCGCGTTTGAGCTTTTTGGATTGATTTCGTGAATAGTATATAGGTGATTTTCAACGTCTGAGGAGTCGGTCCAATCGGTCTGAAAATTGTGCTGTTTAATTGTTCGAGTTAAATCTTGCAACTATTTTTTTATATTTAAAGAGATTACTAAAAACATTTTAAAAACAAGCTTTTATTCAAATGCTCTAAAAAGTAGAACATATATTTTAAATTGAATGATACCCATAACTTTATTACTAAAATATAATAGCTTGTCGCGAGTTTATGTAGATAAACTAGAATACAACTTAAAAACTTGTTCTTGACATAAGAAATTTTTAAAAAGCAGGTAAAATACCTAAATACCATTTTTAAAAATAAATATGTCTATAATTAAATTTCGCGACAAGATTTTAAAAATGTTTTAAATATTAATCTATTTACACTATCTATTAAAATTGACTACATGTAGGCGCCTAGTTTGGCTTAAGATTTTACAAGTGTCGCAAGCTGTCATTGACTGCTATTGCAGAGTACTAGTTCGCTATTGGAATTAACAAGCCTTAGGCCATAATTTGCATCCTGTAAATCTAAACCATCATTTATAAATCTATGTTGTAATATAAATGGAATAACTTCATATAATTTATTCTAGTTTTTCTGTAAAGGCTATATATTATATTGCCAAAATTTTTAAGTACATACATAATAAAAAGGTCACACCTTTATGAAACAATCTATATCTTATCAAATGTTATGCAATTTACATGCGGCGTTTTATCGAGTGTTATTTACATTTAATAAAAAATACGTTATCTTTTAAAAGATAAAAGATAAGAATAATAAACCATCATAACATGTTTCAGGATCTGGGACACGAGGCTGTCTACATAAAGTGTCCTTTATGAGCCTCTTAATTATATTATCTGGTGGTTATATATGGTTTGATCTCGTGTACACCTCGATACTATATACACATTAAACAATGCTCCATACACTGCACAGACACGAACACAACACCGTCTTCACTGACGAGGACGAGGTGAGGTGGCTACCTCACAGCAAATCGACTTTGAGCCCCCGCGAGCGCAGTCCTTTTTTCACGGCAGAGTCTCGAACACGGGAGTGTTCCCGGTGACATTAAAGCCCAAAGAAACACAATCAGAAAAATAAAGTTAATCTCGTTTGCCACTAAGCGGTTTGCGTGGCGGCTCAAAGCCAACAAAAGTTCTATGCAACTTTTTGCTTGATACGATAATCCGTCTGTTTCTCAATTATTAATTATTTTATAATTATAAACCTTTCTTGTTTTTTTTGTCTTGTCACTATATACAATAATTATTTATGTAATGAGTGAATTTGTCTGATTATTACCATGGGCGTAGCTTGCATTTGGCCTAGGGGAGGGCAAAATCTTAATTTGGGGTCCAGAGGGGGGCCAAATACATTATATTCGTAGATTTTCGAGATCATCTCAAGCATTTTAACGTTTACGAGAGATACTTTAGTAATATAATGGACATAGCGTTCTTAAACATATTTGCGAGTCAAATATAATTATAAAGTAGCTATTTGTTGAAATAATGATAATACAACACAGATAACGAAATATACTTATCGTAAATCGATTTTGAGGGGTCTAGATACTTTATTATCATTCGATAATTTTATTTTTAATGTTAAGATTATCATTTATAAGCGACAGCACAATTACTTAATAACGGTTTGTTTTTCGATAATCTGTAGATAGATATATAATAGTCATAATAAATGTTAATAGTATACATATAAGTAGCAATAATAATTTAAAAAAAAAATATTAAAATAAAATTTGAAAAAAAAAACTCATGGATAATCAATTAAAAACTCTTGGACAGATTTTCTTGAAAATATATATAGCTTACACTTTGAAACACATCTTTGAAAACAATGAACACTAAATTAAAATCGTTCCCGTTTTTGCGATCTACTATGTCTACAAAACTTTATAAAATACAAACGAATTTAAGCTTCAATAAAATGTAATGTTACCGTGAATCCATTTTTTTCATCGCATTTAGCAGAGGAATCTTACAATAAATGATAATATTATATAACTATCTGAGCCCTCGTCTTTGCTCGCGTAGTCTACATAGTAATTGTTCAGCTAAACAAATAAACGAATAATATTTCGTTTTATTATTGTGTTGCTGTTCCATCAACTCACGGTATCGCATCGCCCGCCGGCCCACAGTCCTCAAGGAATCTACTATCAAATGCAATTTTTTTAATCCGACCAGTAATTCCCCTGCGTTCAACCAAACAAACAACCTAATTCTTCAGGTTTATAATACTGCTATGGATATATCTTTAGCATTTATCATAAAACGTCTTTTCGAATTGAATTGTTGAATAAAATCGAGATCAAATAGCAATTAATTCACTAAGACGGAGTTTATCCAATGATTGTATGAGAAAATTAGATTTCGTACTAAAATATCTGAGGTTTCAATTTCAGATAAATCAAACAATCTAACTCGATAGATATAATTGGAATTCACTGCCCAGAATAAGTAGATTACTTTATTAATCATTTTGCTGGAATTATAAAAGCATTATGAATTATTAGCTTCTGACCGCGGCTTCGCCCGCGTGAATAGCATTTTTCCTTCATCCCCTATTCTCTATTGTTATCTTACACCCTTGAGGGTAATAATTTATTTCGTATTTATTTATTTCGAATCAACAGCCTAAAAATAAGTTTCAACTTCTAGCTCCAAAAATGAAGATACCTCCATACAACTCTCTCTCTCTCCGGCTCTAAACTATATGTGTACCAAATTTTACAGAGACAGACAGACAGAAGAGATACAGAGTTACTTTCAAATTTATAATATTAGTAAGGATAAACGTCAAACTTCGAGTTGAGTTGCTGTAACTTTAAAGCCGATATCTTTAAATAGTAATTCAATATTAGAATCTGTTTTGACCGACTTCAAAAGGATCAGGTTATCAATTCGTCTGAATTTTTTATATGTGTTGTGGATAACTTCGGTGTCAGTGAACTGTGAAGATGTTTAGTTTTTATTAGATTGGTTTTGGTTCTATTGATATCATAAAAGCTTCTCCAAGAAGCACTGAGAGAAAATAGCTGTATTCTGGGATTTTGGTGAGAGCTGGGGTAGCTGAGCTGACCGGCCCCAACACCTCTGTCTCACGCACAATGTTCCAAAAAGAACTAAGTGCGATATATACTCACGAAGAAAACAATCTGATGATCTAAATTCTAAACAAATAACTCTTCAAAATATAAACCACAGCATTCACACGGTTAAGTCTGAAGCGGTGGCAGTTGGTTTTTTTTGCTAAAGTCATTATTACTCATAGTTTTACTGATACATGTAAACACTGCGTCAAAACTACCAACATCTGGATTTAAGCTATTATTGCAAAAGTAGAATATCTAGTTGATAAAAATATGATAGCCTTACATTATCTACAATATATGTTTATTTTAAACAAGGGATCTCTTGATCGTGTCAGTAGACATATTTCGTAAGTATTTTAACATATGCTATGAATAACAGTGTTGACTCAGCTGTAATCGCACGTGGTTGTGCGTTATCGTCTTTGAATACTCAAGCATCTTTTATTGAAAATATGTAATAAAGACTTCGTTAGATGTACCTTATGTTATCTTATAAAAAAAATCTCGAAAATAACATATTTTTAAACATCTTGAAGCCTAAATAGCTCAAATATCGAAGGGCTGACTCCGCTCTGTTACCGGCGTCGGGACGTGACGACCCCATAGCCCACTATTGTGATTATCTTTGAGCTCTATGTCACAGCAGAGATTATTCCACCAGTGCAATCAGTCACACTGGTGGTAGGTATTTTGTTGCAAGAGGCCGGCTAGGTAAGTACCACCGCAGTGTCAAATATTCTGCCGCCAAATAGTGCTTGGGCATTGCTGTGTTCCGATTCGAAGGGCATTGTAGGCTAGTGAAATTACTGGACAAAGGAGATTTAAGAACTAATATCTCGAGGTTGGCAACGCGTGAGTGGCACCTACTAATAGTGCTGCAAGCGCTCATAGGCCGTAGCCTAGGTGGTTGCTGTAACAACCACTTACCATCAGGTGGGCCGTATGCTTGTTTGCCAACTTGAAACATTAAGAAAAACATATTTCGAAATATGTCAACAAACGAATAAGTATCATTCTAAGAAGAATTTATCGAGATTCCATTCTTAAGGGTTGAGACTTGGGTTGCAACCCTACCTTTGTGACGTAACAAAACCAGTTTACAAAGACCTATTCGCAAATATTTTCACCGCATATTTAACATTTCGAAATAGATTCTACTATATTATTGTTATTCTACTAAGAAAACATAAACCTTAAAACAATATCAACTAAAACGCTTAACGTAAATTAAATACTTACAATTACTCACGAGTCGGCACGCCTTGACCTACATCAATGCATACATTGGTATCATTTTACGCTTGGACAAAGGATTTATATAATAAAAGCAATAAATAACTTTATTTTATTTCACGACGCAAACAAGCATACAATCCGCCTGATGGTAAGCAGTCACCTCAACCTAAGAACGCTTGTTATACTTGAAGTATCCAACCAAAGGGATAGGAGATCTCAACCGAGAAGGGAAAAAAGGAAGGGAGTAGAGAGGATTGTAGATAGGTCCTCCGGCGCTCTCACTCATTGCATTAAACGCAACAGTACCTACCGATGCTGTTACTTTACGCCGATTTTCTGTGAAAGTGTGGCCCATTTGGCTCTTTTAGTTTTATTTAAATAGAAACTTGAATCATACTTGTCTTTATCGCATTGTTATTTAATTTTAATGGTATTAATCACGCGTTGTGATAACGTTATCGTTACACGAAGTCAATCTGCAGTTAGCTAATGAATAGACTATTTATATATGTATAAATTTAATCATGTTTTGAAGTCTATGTATAGAAATTGTGTACATATATATGAGGTAACGTTACCAATTTACTGGCGCTGGTTTCGATTCCTGCTTGACGGAGATATTTGTATTAACCATACAAGCATTTGTTCCGTTCTGGGTGTGTTTGTATCTGTACTTGTATGTGTTTCTGAATCCGCGACATAGGATATTTCATTCTAATAACGGCGATCAGTGTATTAGCGTTTATTTGTTACTTATTTCCAATCAAAAAATAAGAAATGTTATATTTATATTATCGGATATCGGATATATATCGGAAAATCACCGAAGCTTGACAGCTACTTCTAACTAAAAGTCTAATAGTAACGACGTTCGACGAATGTTTTGTAAGTGACACAACAATACGCTAACAATAATATAAAGTTAAGTAGTTTTTCATGTTACTTATAACAGTCTCGTCTCGTAAAAGTAATTCCTTTATATTTAAAACATATTATAATGCCTCTGTATTTTCCTTCAAGTAATGAACGGAAAATAATATTGTTTTAAATACCTGTTTCGGTCTGGACGTTTGTTCTCCCCACCGTGTATCGTTGAGCACGTTAAGCTGTCGTCCCCGGTTGTTGTTCTTATCCAATGGGTTACTGGTTCGCCTTTTGGGTTGCGAAGTTCATATGGCAATTGCTCTATGTAAAAACATACAGAGTATAAGCAGACCCTAGGTAAATGCCGGGAATAATGCTAGGAAGAGGATGATGAATATCTAAGACTGATCGCGATGAAGTCAACACATACACGGAAAAATACTAAATCAAAATCGGTTCAGCGGTGATTTTACATTTCCACATACAGACACACGTGTTAAATTTATAACACTTTTTCTTGCGATCGGAGGTTACAAAACAAAACATTATCTTAAAAGGTAACAGTATAAAGTTTCACAATTAATGTAGTAATGGTCGCAGTCGGTTGTCAAACAGTGATCCGGCTGTTCTAAATCATTTGTTTTATTCGTTATTTGATAGAGGAAAGTCGTTTTGACAATCTTCTTTATTAAAATTGAGTCTGGCAAGTGGTAAAGTATCTAATCAAAATCGTATCAGAGCCTCCGATCATTTGCGACTTTGACAATTTATCCACAATGGCTGTGAAAATTATTTCACTCGCGTTTTAAAAAAAAATATAAGTTTGTATTTTTCTTTTGTTATTTAAACAAAATTTATTGGTTATTTTGCGTTGCGTGTCTGGAATATTTTATGGAATAAAAGATGAGGTTCGTAAAATTAAAATGACTCCATAATAAATATGTAGGAATTTTCAACGCGCGACATCTTTCTTGAAATCTTTGAGACGTGAGAGACTAATTCAGGCGAGAAAATATCTTGAATACGACACGTTAAATTCTCACCCAACCTCCATCCGCGTTTTTGTGATATAAAATTTCATTTCAGGTAAGTCGCGTTCAGAAATACCAGAGTCAAATATTTGAATGCATAGCATGTTATCAAAGATTCCATTTCATTTCAATATGGAATGTTTAGTAAATTTTATGTGATGTAACACATGTAACTAAACATGTAACATAGTAAGCTTTATATGCCGCTAAAAGTGGCGAAAAAAGGGGAAAATGTAGGCTTAACTTAGACTTGTCGTGCTCACACTAGTCAAACGAAACGCGTTCGAAAACTGAAACTTCACTTACATTCTGTCTATGGTGCTTCCTAGGTTGAATCGGTACATTTATGCCACAAACTTGACTCTACTATGTTAAATTGTGTTAATACGAAACAATTTTAGGTTTTGTTTTGTTTTTTTTTTTGGGAAAAAAAGTTACTAAAATAAAATGTATTGATACGGAATATGAAATTATAGATCTCAACAAAAAACGATTTCGTTCAAAAGAAAGCGTGATTCATCCTCTAAAATGCACATTTTCATATAAAAAGTAAAATATTACTGTGATGCTCTCAGACAATGGAAACCATAGAGCAAAACGCAATGCAACCGTCAGGATAAATGTATTGGGCACCGAAATATCATCTACAATAGTGGACATATTGTTTGAAATGTTGCAGAAAAATCGCAATTCTTCTGTACGATTCGTAACGCTAAGATCACTTTTATTATTTTTTTTTTATTGTTGAATTCATATATATTTTATTTTTAATTTATTTGGTTTAATAAATGTTTTTTATTTTGAGATCTCGTTCTAAAAAATAACTTTATAACAACTGCATAAATAACTAAATATTAGCAAATTAACATAAAAATATTTTCTATATTTATAACGCTGAGGAAGGCTGTGAAAATTTATTTAGTACTTACAAAATTAAAATAATTTAATTTTTTTCTTCATTATTATTTTGTTCCCCTTGTTATTTTCGACAATCTTCATCCCAAAGCTAACAAGAGCCTACGTTAATTATTACACCAGCTTCAATTTAGGAAGTTTTAATGTGTGTACTTTCGTTTCGCGGCATGTTGACGAATAACAACGATTTAAGCGCACTCTAACCTCTTATCTCTTCAAACGACCACTTGTCGCTTTTTGTTTGACGCAAGACATTTTAGAAAGACAAATCTAAACATTTCAATATTGGTTAATTCCAATACTATAAAACTTTTGTTTTATCTTTGTCTAGAGTTGCAGGGATCATTAAAAACATCGATTGCGTCACGGACCGTGATCGTATTGAGTGAATAAACAGTCTGGTTTAGAGTGCTCATCAATCTTGTAGTAGTAAATTGTTCAGACTTGGAGCACAGGGTTCATGGCCCGAAACTTCTAACTTAATTTTAATGAAACATAATAATAAAACGATTAAATTATTGTAATTCGGATTAATGTTTGATAATTAAGCTTACCCAATTTTTTTTTTATTGTAATAAAATTATAAATTATCAATTTTGGATTATTAATTGGTTGCGAATAAGCAGATGACTAGGTCGTATCAATCACACACGTCTCTCACAGATGTTCTATCTGACCAGTTATTTATCATTTACAAAATTGACGACAGGCTTGCTATGATTCCAATTTACTAATGGATATGTCGTTATCATTTCGTAAATCATTTAGTGGGTAATTCTGCTGAAAATTGGAGTTGTTGTGTCTGAGTTAAGCATTGTATTCGCGTTTGTAATGCCAGCTGGCCTACCCCGCTTCGTCTCTTGGCAAACTGTACTATTCTTTATTGCAAATCATACTGTATTTGTTTGCGTAGGTCAACGCTCTCGCAGAGACGTTTTATGTGTTCCTGGTGTCACGACGTCATTCTAATAATAGAATAATAGGAATGTTAACATCAAACATGCTGGCATGCGCAATGCTAGTAACCGATTGTGTATGTGTCCTGCATTTCTCGCCCAGATTGACCGCAAAGAAAACACATGAATTCTTTACAATAGCATAATCAATATATTTTATTGAAAAATATTTTTGAAGCTAACTGCAGAACAAACGCTGACGGTTCATAATATGTTTAATTAAGGCTGTACGACGCAGCAATGACTCGTTAAACTTTCATTATTATTCACTTTCACAAATTGCTCGTACGTGAACGAATTGTGTTCTCAATCGATCTCTGTGGTGCTTGTGAGCCTTTGTTTGACTTCGACTCCGAATTCAGCATAATTGCCTTTCAGCCTTTCATTATTCAACTTCATGCCTTCATTTACTTGGATTATTACAAAGGGAGTGTAGCTGCGATAAGCATCTTAGGTGGGGATACATTAATAGTAAAATATTGACAATGTGGAAACCATACATGCACACCAATTTTATTTAATTTTAAACTATAATCAATTTTAAACAATTAATGTTAGTTATCATAATTAACTTAAAGTGTTTCTCATTTGTTATAGATTGAAGACGAAGGTAATCACGGCAATGATGATACGCGGCTCTTCATCCTTTCTACGCTCGCTGGTCAGCACAAGCCTCGTGTGTCTTGTGCACTGTGCAAAGAAACCTTGCACGTTTTCGACCGTTATCCACTGGTCGACGGGACTTTCTTCCTTAGTCCACGACAACATACTAGCAGCGCCGTTGAGGTTAGTTTTCTCTAATTTTCTTATTGTTGAATTACAAAACTAGGAAGAACCGTCATATACCGTATCTAAAAATATTGGTAATATTTGTTTTCCAAAAAGTTTAATTACAATTGACATAATTATTTAAATTTAAAGTAGGAGTTAAAATAAATTGAATTCTATCCCAAACTTAAATAGGATACGTAAAGTTTGAACAAGTCAACAAAATAACAGAAATGTTCCTTGTAAGTCGGAAGAAACTTCTCGACTGGCGTTGTTTATTCAGTGAATTACGACATGAATACGATCACTCACAGATACTTAATATAATGTTTGTTTTATCTTGGAATTCATTTTATTCTCTTGAACTGAAATATTAAGACAATACGGTTTTGTAAAATAAAATATTATAAATATATCTTTTGATAAACAGGTGAAGGTTGAAGGACGCACGCAATACCTGACGTGCGTGTGCATGGGGTGCTTGGAGCGATGTGACCCTGAACGCACTATTCGTTGCCGTTTTTGCGGACAAAAGTGGGACGGCTCATCGCTAGTACTTGGTACTATGTACTCCTATGACATCTTCATGGCAACGCCATGTTGCGCTGAGAGATTGAAGGTTAGTAAAGTTATACTGGATTGCTATATACATGTTTGTAATATTTGTATCAATTAAAATAATTATAATTTTAACTGGAATTGTTTTTGTCCACAGTGTAACAACTGCTACAAGCCACTACTGCACCCACATCAACGGCTGAATTACTCGGACTATTCGCATCCAGTAACATGCCCGCATTGTCGCGTGGTTGACACACACTTCGTGAAACCGCTTTCATACTGTTTCACGAAACGGGTTTACCCGCTCTTCCAGCAGTGGCCATAACAAACGGCGGTGCCGGGGCCCTCCCCGGCACCCCCAGAAACATGGGGTCTAGCGCCGTCTCCATCGCGACGGGCTTCCCCACCTGCGTTGCGCCCAGTCGTTAATACAAGCATGGCATCACGCGCACCGGAAGTAGTCGATGAGTCTGCTAAGTTCCTCACTCCGACCTTGGCGAGTATAACAGAGTCGCTATCCTTGCTAGGCTTGAGTCCCGAAACACTCGCAATTAGCCTTGGGGAGTCACTCGCGGAACGATATCTAGCGACACTAAGACCCAAGCCATTGGAAAGACCGATGATTCCTCTGAGCACGTGCAGCGCCCCGCGCCGCAATCCTGTCGCCGAGCCATCGAACCTGCAACTCTTCTCTAACGATTTCATCGACTACCTGAATCAAATCGCTTAAACCGTGTTTTGTGTGACTTCTGACGTGACGATACTTTGGACTTTTACGTGTTCTCATTGAGGCACTAGGAATAATTTTTGTTAAAATTAAGTTGGTATTATTGAAAATAATTTTATGTATCGGTTTAGATCATACTATTGATTTTATTTTAATTTTATTTTGCACTTTGTTGATTAAATTAGGTAGATGTTGATTTTATAAAAATAATAATAATTAGGGTATGTAGAGAGGACGCCAGAAATTGCATTTTTTTTTTATTTTTCGATAGTACCTTATGTTGGTATATTCCTTCTGAAGGATGTAAAAAGGATTTTTTTAATTATTACCTTCGATTTCAGTGATACTGATATAATAACCCTATTTGATAGGGCATTTGAGTGGTGTGTTGTTTAGTTCAATTTAGTTTATTAGTTATGTTTTATTTTAGCAAAATTTTAAACTTAACTTAAGTGTTATACAATATTTTTGTAAATTTATGGCGATTTTTCTTTTCTCCCACCAAATGGCATTTGCTCTATGCCCAATTGTGGTGAGGATGCAGGTGTCATATTAAGTTATTTTCTTTGATATCATTTTCATTTACTTACAAATATATTTTCACTTAATAATGGTAGAGGAGTTAATTGTAAGTGATTGCTGTGTCACCAATAATACGATAGCGTGTCAATATATTGTATTACATATTATTGTAAGATTATGTACCGATGTATGTTGTGTTTTTATTGAAAAATATACATTCAGTGATCAGCGGAGTCCTGTGAGAATTTTTATTTAAAATGAATATAAATGTTTTGGAATCGTGCCATATCAAATAAAATAACCTCAAATATTGATATTTTGAACAGAAATTATTTTTTAAGATAAACAACCCGCTTATCACTGATAGCATTTATTTATACACGAAACTAAAATTTTGTTATTAAAAATGAAAATTTTTGGCTACGTCTTTTTAGGTTAAGATTTTTCTTATAATTATCATGAATGTCTATTTATTTATAAGAATAGTTCTTGAACATTTAATAAGCGTATAAGTGATGCACATTTACTCATTAATGTTTAACGTTAAAGTTTTAGGTAAGATTTTTGATACATTTGATACTAATTATTACTCGCAAAAGTGATGAAAAGTGATAAAATTCCTAGTACTAGTGCGTGTTTAGTAAAATAGCGGGTAGAGACCAAGTGGTGCGGATAGGTAGGCGCTTATAACGGCTCTTTTACAAAATTTAGGATTATATTCGTGAACGATCCGAGTTCACAATATAGGCAATAATTCTATAAAGACTTGAAAATTTTTATAGGTGAAAATTTTTGCATTATTCTAAAGTATCAAAACTGCCATTTACTAAAATTAATCAATTTCGAAACTTAGTCGGTATTACTACGTTTTGAATTTGTCCTTGGACTGAATAATAGTTTGTTCGTACGTGTCTAGTTGTTAGAGCCTAGGTCATCATCACCTATCACGCACGTCACCTCGCCATCATCCGCATCACTGCACATCATCTATCGTTATCAGCGTTGCCAGATTATTTTATAAAAGTGGTAGCCCGTAAATTAAATATCAATTTTTTTTTTCACAATAAAATAAATAGATAAAAAAACTTTATACCTCATTATAAAATCAAAGTATTTCCATTTTCATTTACTTTATTACTATATTTTAAATAACAATGAGATCCTTCTACTCTAGAATCTCGCTCATAGCCGAGTGCATCCACTGATCGGTAAACGATCGGTAGGTTAAGCAACTTTAGACGCGGTCAGTCACTAGATGGGTGATCGCATAGTGATATTTCAACCGAGCGTCTCCGTGCTTCGGAGGGCACGTAAAAAGTCGGTCCCGGCTGTTGACATTTTGACAACAGTTGATAAGTCAAGTCTGAGGCCTACGGGCGACCTGAACAACTCTAAAACTAGGTTGACCACTAAACACGCGATAATAATAATAAGAAGTATTAGATATTAGATTTAGATATTAGATATTAGATTTATATTAGATATAACGGATTATCGTTCATTAATTTGCGATACTCCGTCCCACTACGTCATCACTGTCTGGCAACGCTGATCGTCATTTTCGTCATCAGACACGGTTTGTTTGGCGACGAACTGGCATACTATCACCCAAATGTTAATTGAAAAGTACAAATTTTAAATATTATTTATTATTATTGAAACAAATATTTCACGTTTATAAGCGTTTCGTCAAGAACGTGTTTTTTTTGTTCGTGATTCGTAAACATTAAAATGACCAAAAATGTTTTTTGTTATTATTTTTTTTATGTAAAAGGTTTTTAGTAGCCAGTTCGTCGAGTGTGACTGTTATAATAATACCTCTCTAAACGTTTTTTAAATTTTGTATTCCTTCGCTTAAAGTTACTCTAAGAACTGAGAATATATCGAAACTATGGTAGCACAGTATAGTATTGTAAATAATGCAGTTTTTCTACACGCAGATGCTTACAAAGTTATTAAGATATATTATTGCATATTTCTAGTTTAGCCATAAATCGATAGTACATAATGTCAACAATATCAAAAAAAAATCCCTAATTATTTTTAACGATTTCGCTGAAGTGTAATGTCATAACATATGTTAAACAATTTTAATTTTATCGAAGTTTGCTCGTTCGAATATAGAATTATATTTAAAAGTTTAATGTACATTTAAATAAATGTATGTATCCAATAAAAATATTTGAAAAAATTAAAAAAAAATTATGGCGAGCTGTTGTTGGTATATTTAGGAAAATTAAAAAAAAAAAACCAGATCATCTGATGGTGACCATGTACAAATAAAAGTGCGATGACATTACATTTCGGTTATTTAGCGAAAGCGAACACAAATTTATAGAATCATATTGTTTAATAGTCAATACAGAGCCATCTAACTTAGATGTATTATTATAGAAATATAATGAGGCGAAACATACAACTCGTTGTCCCCTCTCACCGGTACAAATTCAAAATAAATATATTGGAAATTGATCCACTTTTACGAGTTTATAAAAGTCCTCCAAGAACACAAAAAGGATCTTTTAAAATATTTTATAAAAAATAACATTACCTCTCTAGATACTAAAATAGTAAATTTTATATATTTGTCAGAAGGCCCCTTTATTATAGGTTTCAAAACTATTATTTGTATTTAAGATGTAAATTAAAATACGAATAGTACTTTTAGTTGCAGAGTACAAAGCGTAAAGGAAACGTATTTTAACGATTGTCTAAATAAATCTTAAATCTTCCTCTGTTATTAAATAATTCTTAATAAAAAAAAATGTTTTACCCTTTTTAAAGTTCGTTTGTATTTAGAGTAACTTATTTAACCTTTTAACTTGAATTATCATTATGAGTAATCTAATATTTATATCGTTAAGTATTTTCCTATGTCGATTATCTATTGCCAGTTCTTGGCCGTATTATTCCTTCACATAGTCTTGCTGTCTTCAATTAAATCTCCTTTAAAATATTGCAAAATAATAGAATCCGATATGAAACGTAAGGTTGTATAGATTTAGGAGTGACGTTTATATTATGAATTTCCTACTCCACTAAAACATATATAATCGTAATACGTCTTTGATTATTCATATTTTAGTCACTTAGTTATATGTTCAGTTTAAATAAATGTAATTACACTAACGTTGCCAACTTCTTAGTTTATTTGCACATATTTGTTAAATTTATGTAATTAATGACAATTTATTTAGTCATACCTACATTCATATTTTCGTGTTGAATTTTAATGTGGTGTAATTTAGTGAATTGCTTAAAAGTACAAAGAAACAATTTGTTACTTTTGCAAATTTTATAAAGTAAATCAAATACATATTAAAAGTAACAGTGATCTAGATAATCTTTACGTAATAGTTTCTGTAAATCCTAATTGAAACGCCGTAACGTTTCCTCACAGAAGCGACTATCCGTTATATTTATTTAAAAAAAAATTTTTTACTTAAATTAGGGACGAAAAATTGTTAATTATTATAAAAAAACTATATCTCGTATTAGTTTGTGTACATTTTATTTGAACACGTATTTTATGAAATGCTATTAATATAGTACATAGTAGGAGCACACCATATGTAGATAACCTTACAGTTTGCGAACTAGGCCTCTTGTCTTGCTACTCAACCTAGATTTAACGAACCTATTTCGGCGGTAGTTCTCATTTAGTGTCATAAGTATTTCCTTTAAATATAAACGAGTGAATGGGATGCGTGTTTGTGGTCATATATTAAATAAGTCATCGTTTAATTTTCATTACTACTTACAATTTTATCGCGTAAAGCGAGTATTGTTATCGTGTACTTTCTGGTCATAGAGCCGCGTACGCGCGTGCGTATAGTTTTGTAAAATTAACATTAAATTCCTTAATGACATCGCTATCATCATTTACCTACTTGTATTCTTAAAAATCCCTGTCCCTTAACATTATATCGTATCTAGTTATAAAAATTGGCGTTTAATGTATATTTGTCAAAATTTCCAAATAAATACGAGTACAGTCCCAAATTGTGATAGGTTAGAAGACTTTGGTCGCGCATGCTAAACTTTACGTAAGTCTAGATAAGCTATTTTATAGTTACGAGACTGCAAGCAATAACGACGCGAATCTTTGATCAATGGAGTTTCCTATTAAGTTTCTGCCTTTAACCAAAATAACTATTTTTATACAGTCTGAATCACGATTCGATTTTATTGAAAATTAAATAAAATCGTAGACTCCATTGGTCCGCCATAATTCATTTATGGTCTGCCACATTAACAGCAAGGCATCCGATGTTAGACAGCGTCAGGAGTAAACGCTCAAAATTTTCCAACGCATTTGGCTGATTATAGTATACGGCTGTTATTGGTTAGTGAAAGCAAATCAACGTGGTAATTATATTTTGATACTCGATGTTTTCTACACTTATGTAGTAAGTATGTATTAACATTTTGTATTAACTTTTGTAGTTTAGGGCTTTAACATCGCATTCCATCGCATTTATCAATTCGTATATCGTGTCATTAACATGACATTATCAACAGCAGAAACATTCGTTTTTATCTCATATGTAATGCGATGTGAATAGACGTGATATTACAGCAGGAATTCTTACATTGACCACTTTAAGAGCAAACGCACACAATCTAAAGACTGCCTAGACGATAATGTTCTTAGAATTTGGCTACTGGCTTAGTAATTTTTATATTCGCTATTACTATTTCAGAAAATAAAAAATTTGTCCGAGACGACTCCACGCATTATTTATTGTATTTATTAATGGCATACTTTTTTAAAACGCGTTTGCTCCAAGCGGTGACAACTATTCCACTCCAATTTAATAAGATTACTATGCAGTCGTAATAAAAAAGGAAACAAAGGAATTGTGGTACGGTGAAATTGGTGATAATATTACGAATTGGTTAAAAAATAATAAATAAGTAATTGCGTGGCAATTAGAATAACGTTCACTACGTAATGCGCGGGGTGCATCAGGGTATGAGTGTCATTTTGTGTAACTTTTGTACTTTCGTAACGATAAAAGTAATTTAGTAATAATGTTTTTTCTATTAATGTGTAAAATCGTAAAATAAACATCAACTAATGTACGTTTTTTTACTGAAATCGTAGATGTAGTATTTTTGTAAGATGAACCGAGCCTCGAGCTCGTACGTGTATCACAGCGATAATAGGTATTTTATAAGACCGCCCGTCAGTCGTTATTTAAGAAGTAATCTTGACCAATGTCCTGGAGTGAGTTTTATGATTATTCGGACTGCGGAACATTAAGATTTCTTCTTATAGACACGGAGCAGAGTCCATAAGGTCTAGGCTAAGCTATATTTACCTATTGTGTGTTTCTAACGGATGCTTTGTAAAAGTTACTTAACTATAACATTATTAAATATATTCTTTATAATGACAGATAAATAAAATATTTCTAACTTCGGTGTATTTTTTACTTTTAACATTTTCATGGTTTCATTTTACTTTCGAAAGCATCTCATTTTACGTATAATTTTTTCAATATAAGCGTGTTTGAATGAATGAATAATTTAATATGTTAAATTTTATCTTATTTCTAAAGTAGGCATTATGTTATCTACATACTTTAATATTAACTATGTGTGGTCGTGTCGTATTTGTATTTTATGATCTCTTGTTTACTTACAATTTTTCTGGAATATGGATGGATAATAAAGATGGATAGGATAGGGTAAGAAGCTCAGATGTACGCCAATTGATTAATTTTAAGCTTAATGATTAAGTGCTTGTAATACTTATAAACGTTTTATAATATTATATAATATACCATTAAAATTGATATTATATTATTCATAAAATTACTAAAAACATTTCTATGTATATTTTTATAAAAGTGCAGTCAATGCGAAAGGAATTGGTGAAATGGAAACATTGATAACGTAAGCGGTTAAGCATTTAGCGTATTCATTTTATGATAAGAAGAGATGTGTCATTTTGTAACAATTCAAATATTTTAGTAAGCTATTGATTTATAATGATAGTGAGCGTTGTATTGTCTATTTTGTAATGTTGGTAAAGCATGATCTAGTGTATAAGGTTGTTTCAGAAAATTGTAATAAAACTAAGGAGATAAAAAAACATGTTATATTTTATATGGATACTGATATTGGCCCGTCGCCCGAGCGATGGGCATCGTGTTACTTTACGAATCTAGATTGTAAGTTTACTCTTTAAAAGAGTTTTCGCAGGTAGTAGTTTTAGTAGGCTTAGTGTTTTTTATACTGGCTTGATGTTGTGACATTTATTAATATGATAAACGATAAAACGCAGAACTACCGAACGAGCGGCCAACACCGATCAATAGCAGAATGTGTAGTGGGTAATCGGTAAATGCGAGATTTCGTTGATTTTGTTTACGGACGTGCGGGCAGCATTACTGCAATTGTGATCTTTACCAAAGTGTCGCTGTTCGCAAGCATATCATTTTATTACGACGCTAGATACGTTTTCGGTACAAAAATTTAGCGAAGTTTTTTATTCTATTCAATTAATAATATATTGTTAGACAATACATCGTTGTCAGTCTTGTAGTGGACGGTGAAGAATTGACCTCAGGATTAATATTGAAGCCGTTTCTAGTCGACTTCATCGGCTTACGAATGAATCGTTCGTCTAATCAGAGATGTCAGCGGGTTCAAATTGTTCCATTACAACTCTGGCGATGAACCTGAATTACTTCAGTTATTTAGCAGAATTATATTATTGTCTAGTGTTTCCGATTATGTTACGTTTTATATTGCTTATATTATATATTATTGATACAATGTTCATTAAGTATTTAATATTCATTTGATGAGGACCTAGTCGATTCTCTATGATATCACATCTCCCAAAGTACAAATTCCTTGTTGTTTAGTCCAATTTTGTTTGACTGTTATTGACTGGAAATTATTTTAGAGAGAGTTCGCAGCGTCTATCGTGTCGTGTGAATTATTGGTTCTATATTGCGAGCCTGTATCGGTTTGGCGAGGTTTTTGTCAGCGACATGGTGTATGGAGCCTATGCTTTTATTATTTTAGAAGACCACTTTTATGTCACTGACAAAGATCTCTGCATATATAAAGTAAAGAGGTAGTTCAAATGAACCATTAAAATTATTTCCGTAGATATGAATATTATGTGCCGTTTAGGCATTTACAAATTACTATATTACGTTAAGCAGCTCTTATAATTTAGTTTGAAGTTAGTTTAATTTTAATTTACCTAATTTAGTTAATGCACAAATAACCCAATGTTTAGTTACGTTCTATACCTTCACTAATTCTAACTGTATGCACACTGGTTTATTTTTAAGGTTTTGTTTAAACTTATGCTCAGCAATTCATGTTTACTTTTTTTTAACTTACTATTATATTTTGTTATACGTAATCGCCTACTACACATTATCTAATTGGAAAGCTAATTAGTATTGAAATATATTTCAAATGACACTATACCTACAATAAAACCTTTATAAAAATATAATAAAAATTTTAAAAATAGAAGTTTGTTTTAATTCTTTATATAATGTTATGTATCTATTACAACATGACACCCTATCCTTTTCCATCGCAATCTTTTCATAATAATAAAAAGCATTTAATAGTAAAACATCTCCTGCTTAGATTGTGATAACTATTCATTTTATTTGCGAAAATCATTAAAAAAAAATCTTTATCATTGCAATGGTACACGATTCAAGTAATCATATAAAATGCATGTCAATAAAAAATTTAATTTAATAAATAAAGTTATATTAAAAACTAAAAAAATTCACATAACTATAAAGAAAGGTTGGGTAGACTTGTACTACACAAAGCGAGGCTATACTAAGAGCGATGCTTCACTCCTCAAAGTGAGACTAATACACAAAGTGACACTTTACTACTCAAACTACTACGCAAAGTGGCACTATACTACTCAAAGCGAAGCTCTGTCGGACCAAGGCTCTACTTGTCGGACCAAGGCTCTACTTGTCGGACCAAGGCTCTACTTGTCGGACCAAGGCTCTACTTGTCGGACCAAGGCTCTACTAGTCGGACCAAGGCTCTACTTGTCGGACCAAGGCTCTACTTGTCGGACCAAGGCTCTACTTATTTTATAACTGAAGTGACATCGAGATCGAATCAAGTAAGAATAAATTATCTTCATTAGTTATTAGCCAAAATCTTTCTATCTGTAATTTCTAAATATTTAAAATTTGTGTAACGCTATAATTATATCAGATATTTATGAAAAATGATCTAACCCACATATTTAGTAGAATCCAGATTCATACATAGACTTTCGTGATACACCGAACCCTGTCAAGAGGTGTCAATCAATTCATTTTATTCGTTAGTTTAAAATAGCTATAATTTGGTTCCAACTACCCTCGTTAAATTCACTAGACTAGCATAACAAGGATACCTTTGGATGTTCGTAGTCCCATTATTTTCTGTGGAGTCATCCTTTCAAGTGACTCTTAGATGTTTTGGCTAGTTTATTTTGTATATTCTACTATAAAAATATGTAAAGTTTATTGTTGTTTATAATGAGAAGAATACACTTGAATGTTTTATGTTGCAATTTTAACTAAAATATAAATAAGTACAATTAAATATTTATATATAAATATGAACTATTTTCTGCCAATTTTCTTATATTTTGCTAAGACCTATTTATTAGTCTTATTTATATGAAAGCATGTTATCTGTTTTCTTCAAACTTTTAAGGGCGAATTGAATTAAATTTTATGACCTTGTATTTGTGATTATCATCAGACGTCATGTGATAACAACTTCGTCAACAAGAACCACTTAATAAACCCGTAAAGCTTAAGAAGAACGGTTTTTTGTTTTTTATTAGAAGCCTTACCCAATGGAGTTAACCAATAGATACGTATAGAAGTGTAAATTGTAAGATACAGACATTTGCATAGGTTGTAAACTACGTTTTACATTATCAGAGGCTATTCATCTCTTTAATGTGAGTATTAACAAAACTTGCTTACGTTCTGATGGTTAATAAATATCGCAACCTTTCGCTTAAGTAAATAATGGCTCCTCCAAAACAGACAGCGCTCACACCCTTGCGAAGGATTAACATAAGGTTCCGTCGAATGTATAGCGATTTAATGAAATATGGTTTTTATTTTTTTGCAGAAATTAAATTTTATTAAATACATTAAACTTATACGTTTTATTAAATACATTAAACTTATATAAAATTTTATTAAATACAAAAACTAAATACATTATTTTTTAAGTTACATTTTAATAAAGTTATAAATAATTAAACCCCTACTTGAGAAGATAATCTCAGGGGTTTATTTTGTAAATATATTTTTTTTGTAAGATGGCAGAAAAATCCAATATATCAAGAGAAGTGATTAAAAAAATACACATAAACTACACAAAATTACGACTTCTAAATGACAGGTGGAAATATTTTTATAACAAATCAGTTTAATACTTTATTTTGATGTAGCATGCAAGGTGTTCAATATTATGGTACACAATTACGCTACTAATGGATTAATCGATTTTATAGTACGATTAGGTACAAATCAAGCTGAATTTATTATGTCATAAATATTTACAACGGAAGGCATAAAATGACTTTACAGAGCATTTGTCATTTTGAAGGTATTTTTTTTTTTTACGAATTTTGTGTTTTATTATTTAAGGAGATTGTTCAAATTGTCAATACAAGCCAGTGACTTATTAAATCATCGACTGCAAGGTTGCATAGTGCTTAAGTCCTATTTTATTATCCTGTTGTTGTTTTTGAGACGTTCATAGCCGGGTGCAATATTAGGCGCAGTCAGTCACTAGATAGGTGATCGCATGGTAGTATTTCAATGGATAGTTTCCGTCCTTCGGAGGGCACGTAAAAAAGTTGGTCCCGGCTGATGTCAATTTGACAATAGTCGATAAGTCAAGTCAGAGGCAGAAACTCTGACACTAGGTTTGACACCTTTTGTTTAATTTTTTGTTAAATACTAATTTTATAGATGTTTAATCTTACGAAGGTTGGTTGGTCTTAGTCGTGTGTGTGCCGGTCGAGCTACTAGTGCACAATGAGCACTATTCACATCAAAATTTGACAAGAGCGCGTGTCATACACATCACAACTACAAGCATAGCTCACTCGTCTTCATGAGATACAAAAACTATACATCCAAAAAATACTAGAATATTATACTGTAAAACGAAATCGCATAGTTCTAACAAGCTTACAATTTGAGCGTAACTTTATCCATAGATTATTAGGATGGTAATCGAGGCTATTCAAATTCGTATCTAATCCCACCTTCACAAATTTAGAGATAACGAGAGCAACGAGCTCCTTGAAAGCGTACATGTATTTCCTTTGTTATTAGTCGAAGATTAAATAAAGATTCAATTTGCATAGTGTAGCAATATCTTAGAATGCGCTATCCGAACCTACCCATTGTGCATTGCAGACATGATTATAAAATTTCTTTGTAGTCCTGATATATTATAGAACACAACATCGTGTTAGCATGTGTGTATGTGCATCTGCCTGTCTATGTATTTGTGTATCTGTGTGTGTCAATTTTGTTATACCTAGTTTTATTTCGTAAAATTTGCTCAGTGGTATGAAGATTTTTATTGGTAATGCAAGTGGGGGTTTTTAAATGTATAATTTTAGTTATTAAAAGTATCCTAATAGAACAGTGTTTTATCAGGCCAGGTTTTAATGCATATGTGTACTTGTAACCTGTAGTAGCCATAACATTTTACTTTGGAGCGACAGTCGTGAAGTACAAACAAGATTTATCTATTCATTTAGCGACAGTCGCGAGGTACAGACAAGATCTATCTACGCAATGCTTGATAATCTGGATATTATTATCACAGCCTAAGCCGGTTGGTCCCGGTTGTTATCACAAACATCTGATAACAATCGTTAATCGTTTTGGCAAATTACTGTCGTCCTAAAAGGGTTGAAAAGGTTAGATGCCCATCTCTTTGTGTACGAAAATCTCTAAATTGTCAAATTGTAATTTAAGTTAGAAGCAATTAAAATAATTATTCATAAAGTATGCTTATCACATAATTTGAATACCTCTTCATATATATTGTGTACATAAATATTTTTAACATTTGTGGCGCTGCTGTAGCGAACCTGCCTTAAGCGTCATTGGTCGTGGGTTTGATTTCCGTTCGGGAAAGATATTTGTGTTTACTATATCGTGTGTTCCGGCCGGTTGATAGTATTTTATTAATAGAGCCATTGAGAGTGTAGCGTTTATAATCACAATAAAATTGATGGAGAGTCTTACTGTTTTCAGAATGGGTTGACGTAAAAGGCTTCGCTACGAAACGTAATAATTCATTTGATTAGTGTGAATGCCAAATTCCCAGAGTTGCACATTGTATCCGATTATTTTTCTATCCTTTTTCCACTCGATTTGGCAAGTATACACAGACTCGGGTGGTGACCGTTTATCATCAGGCGGGTCAAATGTTTGTTAACTTTGAATAAAAAAAATATTGTAAATTACACAAATGGACGCAAATAAGCAATACCATGTCAACCCACACGAATGTCATTTCGAGAAAAACGCGTTTGAAAATTTTGAACAACTTGCTATATATGACTTTTTTTATGTATTTGTCAAGTTTTTGGCAATTTCAGATTTATGTTCAATGAAATATATTAGTTAATAATAAGCATTTAGGACAAACCATTGTGGGTTTTTAATGCTTTGTTATAATTTTTCCGCTTTAATTAAAATATTGTACATAGTTAAATAAATAAATGTAAGTTATTTTACTTATTTTCACAAAAAATAAGTATACAAACTGCATATTTCGTTTATAATATAACCCAAATCGTTTAACATAATACATAAATTGCATGATTAAAAAATGGCTTTTTAGAAGTTTTAAAGCTTAAAACCCAACAAATATTAAAGAAAAATGTTCTTCAGCCATTTACCAACACTTCTGCATATATAAATCAGTTAGTTAAATTTTGTGGGTTGACATGGTATTGCTTATTTTAATATACTCCTGTATTCTTTGGGTATAATGAAATCATCATAATTTATTTATATTATAAAATAAAATATATTATATAACAGAATATGAATGTACTTCATTAACCTTCGCTATTAACAGGGTATAAGCGCTCTCGAAATTGAATCATAAAATTATTCGTCATCTTCAAAATTGTCTGGCGTCAAGATCCTCATTATCAATTAATTTAATCGCTAAGGTAGTTATGGGACACGTTCGTTTTTACTGGACTCAATCCATACTAATATTATACTAGCTATGTCCGCGGCTCCATTTGTTCTAATAAAATATTTTTATAATACCACGGAATCTAATATTTCCGGGATGAAAAGTAGAAGTACAAAAAGTATCGTATGTGTTACTCCAGGTAATAAGCTGTCATTGAAATTGCAATAGCTTTTAATAGATGAACCAATTGTATTGAAACAAGTAATAAAAGTAACTGGAGAATATGCTTTATAATTTTCTTTTTAATTTAAGCTTTGTAGCTTAGAATTGATTGGTGCATAACTAAACAGACGTAAAGACTTCTCTAAAAAGGATAAAAATGTATTTTATTATTTTTAGCAACATGCAGTATATTTTTCCAAACTTTGAAATGTAAATATAATGTAAACATACACTTTAATTTAAAAATTTTCTATATTACATGTAAATCTGTCTCTTTGTCCGTCTGTTTGCTACATTTTTACGACAGGCGATTTAGGCCTCATGAGTATCTGGCATATTTATAAATGACATTTGTATAGAAAAGTTAGGCATAAATAAAAAAACCTAAGAGACCAAAATAAGGAAAAAATAAAAATTGCCCTTACTGCGTAAACTTTTACTGCATTTAATTCTCAAACTAATAACCATTTTTGTTTAATGAAATAAGATTAATTTTCACATGGATGACATTTTTTTCGCTTAGGAATATACTTATTTGTACACTACATAACATTTATAATAGAATATACTTATTTCTACTATAAATATTTCACAACCCTGTTCACTATAGCTTAATTTATAATAAACTAAAGTGGGGAACAACTAGTGTTGTGCATGTTGTCGTTTGGACAGTTATGTTATGTCGTTCGGATAGTTGTTACTTGGTAAGTTTGTCGTTGACTATAAACATATAGAAGATAACTTTAGTATGAGCATGATAGACGAAATTAAAACAATATTACCATGCCCAATAAGAATGGCATTTTTATAGCACAAACGATACAATTTTAGCACTAGAGGTATTATTGTTTGTTGCCATCTAATATTGGGTAGTAGTGAGTCGAATGAAGAAACTAAATTAGACTAAGGATAGGTTAGGTATATTTTTGCTGGTGGTACGGCTGAAGTGCCCACCTGGTTAGCTAACACCGTACGTGAAGTGACTGCTTGTATTACCAGTTGTATCCTAAAGGGCGGAAACGCAACTATGCCCTCTGGTGTTGTAGACGTTCATGGGCCGTATTCGCTTAACATCAGAGGGCCTCCTGGCCGTTAGCTTCCTCTGACATGAAAAAGTAGGTTAATTAATTAAATATGAACTTCATTGCTTAAACTCAAATTCAAACTAAAAATATTCTTTATTCACAAAGTCCTTTCTTAAAGCATTTTTAAATCGAAAAAGTCGCTTTTAGAAAAATGTAATATAATCGGGTATCACATAAAAACAAAAAGAAGTTAATCAATATAAAACTCATTCAATATCACGAGTTCGAGGCAAACAACTACAGTTTGTATATTTTTATAATTGAACTGTAAATTGTAATAGACACTTGTATCATAGTGGTATTTGCGCGATTAATATAAAGTGCCTGATAATAATCTAAGGTTGTATTTGCATTTACGTCCAGTCTATAAATAGATCTTAATAAACTAACGAGCAGATTTATAATATTGCAATGCACTGACCTTTCTCATATATTTGCGTTGGTATTCTACAGAAATATTCTAACGGTTAACGCCTTAATGATTTAATATTATTTAATAACGCAATTCAATTGATAGCGTAAATTTATATCATGTTTATTAAAATGGTGAATTCTATATATGTGTTTTATACATATTTCATGACTAAAAATTAGCATACGGTCTGCCTAGTGGTAAGCAGTCTCCGCAACCTATGAACGCTAGCGTAACCTAAGTTTCACGTGCAACATTTCATTCGTTCCCATCCCACGAATAGGAGTGAAGGGAATAAAACCCGCACAACTCAAAGAAGCGCGATTCCTCGCTTAAAAATTGGTATAAAACTTTGATTTAATTCCCTTTAGTTATTACTTTTTTTGGAAATGTTTCAAAAGTCGAAACCGTAGGTATGTTGTTTTTAAAATAATTTTTGAATGTAATTGTTCCTAAAGTGGTGATTTTCCAACTAAGTTCTCTTAACAACCTTGTCATATCTACTTAACTATGAAATACATAGGTACATATACATAGGTATTATAGGTTCAAAAGAAAAAAAAACAGCAGAATGAAATCGTAAACACAAAGATTAAGTAGTCTTAATGGAGTCTGTGTGTGTGCGCGTGTGATTAGTGTATGTGTGTGTGTGTTAGTTTTTGCTTGATATGATAAATATTTTTCAATATTACGCTTCGGTAAGCCGCAATTTTTCCACATTAAGTTGATGGAAAATAAAAAAGTGAAGGACATGCGTTGGTACGTTATATTTGTCACGTTGGTCTCGCATAATTCAATATTTACTATAAATAATTCTCAATAAGGCTGAGTTTATAGAAATTTGTGAATCATAAAGCGACCGGTGATAAAGTGGGCAGTGGGCAAGGGACACCTTAGGGTGTTTTATCTGGGCTTACAGACACGTAAAACAATTTTATTGCGAACCGCGTAACTGCGTATGTTGTACGTTTTATGCACTACGTCCCGCCTCTGTTTACTAACTTGATTGGAAACGTGCTCTTTCTATTTACTCAAAGAATTTATTATTGTTAGTGTTCCTTTGATAATTGTGAGAAGTATAAATTAAATTTTCTATATTTTTATAAAAAGATTAAAGATGCGTTAATGCTACTTCGGTGCCCTCCATTACGTCACACGAATTCTATGATTTTTTGAACTTGTCATATTTCTGAGACTCAGTCACCCTTTGTAGTTTGATTTGATATATTTTTTTTAATTTTACATCTAGAAATTATTAAGTTAAAACAGCAGCTACAAAAATAGTTAATTTGGCTCCTATTTCTGGGTGGTTATAAAACAAAAACAACCACGAATTCTTAGGGCTCCGCTCCGCACCAGCCTTAGCCTTCTAACCTAACATATTCGACTCGGATTGCTCTGAATCGGGGTATTACTGTTACATCAAAATGTGCAATGTGTGCAATTTCGATCAAACTACCTTGCATTCGAATCCTCTGATTAGACAGGCTTGTATCTATACAGACGGCGATGACGTCCTTAGCCGTGGTTCGGCTTCGCAGGAGACACCCTAAGGAGGGATTTTAAATTGAGTCTCTGTACTCGGCGCCTCGCGCAGACGCTGTCAAAGCCAGGAGGGCCAACAGCAACACACAAACCGAAAAAATGGCAAAAAAAGAAATGTAAATAAAATATTGTAAAAAAATACTAATACGTATACTTATATAACACAAAAACAATACATTATAATAAAATTATGGCAAAAAAACTAATAGATTTTAAAACGCAAAAGTTACGTCACCATATACAGTATTTACTTCATACTTGTCAAAATTAGTAATGACATCCTAATTTATTAAATTATTATTTTAAATTTTCAAATTAGTTTTTTACAATAACCAAGTGTATCGACGCCATGAGAGTGATAGTTTTAAAATCGGGTAATGACCCTTTACGCAATTTAAGTACTAATAATAACTCCGAAAGTCTATTATTGAATTGTATTTTAAAATTGACGTTTTAAATATTAAAATTAATTTTCCCAATTAATAAGTGATTCCTAACTTTTCAAGTGATATTTTCAAAACAAGGCAAGCAGTATCTATGTGATGTATGCCAAATAACACAAATATTTATGAGGTATTATGGGATGGTTAGTTATCAAAAAGTGTTTGGGCCTCCAGTGCTTGCGCACGAAACGTAAAAAGTACGGATACCGGCACTTCTGACGATAATCTGTGTGATGTATTTTTTCCAAGCTGAAAATAACAGGGCTGTTCTTCAAAGAAAGAACACATATTCTTGTCAGTTGTATAATTTGGTTCAGGTAGCGTAGTATATATGTATATATTTTTTAAATAAAGATTAGCAATGCTTTTTTTTAAGGCATTTCTAATATTCCTTTTGCCCATCCAAATAAGCTTGAAACTTGCACTAGGAGTGGGTACGGCAATAGCCCAAGGGGTCAGGATCGAACCCGCGATTCTCGCATAAACGGAAAGTCGGCCTTTCTTCCGTTAAGCTATTGAGGCTTCA
Organism: Hestina assimilis; assembly: GCA_023373885.1. Lineage (NCBI taxonomy): Eukaryota > Metazoa > Arthropoda > Insecta > Lepidoptera > Nymphalidae > Hestina > Hestina assimilis. The sequence continues at coordinate 5,374,077 of CM041747.1, read as the reverse complement.
AAATATATGGTTTTATATAAGAACAAGCACTGCGTATAACATGACCCTTGTTATTCGTATAACATTATCGTATCAAACATCATCCGTTTCGCCTATTAAACGGCTCTTTGTCATAAAAAAATTAATTCATCCTTCTATCGGTACGTGTTTATGGTGCGTAACAAGCAATAAAATTGGGGTCCCATCGTTTCGATCCCGGGCCACTGTCTCTGATGAACACCCAGGACTTTATATTTGTCTATAAACTTTTTATGTTTCACACACATCCCATGATCTTGAGCTTCGGTCAGCGAAAGTAACTCGTAAAGCCACTGAACGGTGTAAAATAGTCTATAACTACACCCGTCGTATATTTGTATTAGAATGTAAACAAAGGGAAAATCTTTATTTTATCATTTTTGTAAATAGAAAGTTCATACGATATATATATCAAATCGAAACCTTTTTATTTTTATTAGTTTTGTATCGTCAGAATCTGTGAGTAGATACGCAAATATATACGCAACACACTCAACGGCTCTCATCATGATTCTAGCTAGACATCCACCATCTCTGTAGGTTTAAGTAAACTTTATAAACAACTCATTATAACCTAAAATGCTTTTAATCACTTTATTAAATACCACAATAAATTGCACATCACTTTAACTACTGTGTTGGTTTCAATGATTCTTCTTTTGTGTGAAACGAGGTTTCTGCAAGATGAATATTGAAGTTACCAAAGCGCTACCATCAATGTGACGCTTCTTTGAAATGACAGCTTTTCCAATATTGTCGTCCTAATCCAATGTGCAATGCACCATGTGCCAACAAATATATTATAATTATTATAGTAGATAATAACAGTATAATTATTTTACAAAAATGGAACAAAATAAGTCCGCAGCCCATCCGATGGTATAGGACGCCTAACCTATAACCTAACATTAGGAAATTAATTAATAAAATCCTTAATAATATGAAGCCTCAATAGTTCATCGGTAGAAGGATCGACTCCGCTGCATTAACGCAAGAGTCGCGGGTTCGATCGGGACCCTTTTGTGCTATTGTCTTTCCAAGCTCAAGCTTCAAGCTTATTCGGAGGGGCAATAGGAATATTAGTAATGCCTTGAAAATGAATTGCTAAAATTTTTAGTTTAAGTGATGATGTAAATTCTAATACAACAAGTATAAAAACAATATTAGACCGTGGAATCTCGAGTGTCATGCAAACATTATCTACAAGACATTTTAGCAAGGTACTAATTTGTAGAGATAATAAAAGTAGCGACTAGCGACTTATAAAACCGTAATTGAAAGTACCATAGCGTCTCGTTAATTAAAACTAAAGTTAGAGCGTTTGAAAAATTGTGAAATCTTGAAATTACTTGACTATTATCCAGACGTGATTTTTTGTATTTTTATTAATGAAGAAATGCCTCTCCAAAGTAATATCCACTACCCTTTCATTGTTCTTTTTAAAAAGTAAGGTTCGAATAGGGAGTGTCATCTCCCGTTGCGCTGACGGAATTAGCCAAGTCGGAGCCAAATTAAAAAAGAAATCAGGCACAATGTAATTCAAAAAGTTTTAATTACGTTTATTTAGCAATCAGGAAAATTCGACCCTAATCAATTTTTTAAGAAAGAAATTTGTTTTTCCTTTAGAGTAAATTAAGTCTAGATAATTAATTATTTAGTATATATTATTAAGTACATTGTGTTAAACTTTCTGAGGTTCTTATCTATTTTATATACCCTGATATTAAATAATAATAAATATGTAAATACGATTGAAATGTAAGAAAATTTAGTTATATTCTTAACCGATTTCGATAAAGAGGAATGCATCAAATCTTTTGATTGTTTTTGTGAATAGTACTTATAATGTTACGCGACATAATGCGTCTCTTGATTGGTTCTCAAATGTCAACATTTGAGAAACAATAATGATTACCTACTTGTTTTTTTTGTTAAATCTTGTATGTTTTTTTGTATACATCTTTCAGGTTGACCTCCAATAATTGTTTTCATTATCACCAATTGATTGATTAAGACCAATGGAAATATAAAATAAAATTCCTCTTGTATTAGAACAACTTTTTTTTTTCATCTTTATTTCATGACGGTTGGCAAACAAGCATACGGTCCGCCTACCGGTAAGCATTCACCTATGAACGTTTGCGATGCAAGAAGTATTACACGCGTGGTCAACCCTAGGGAAAGAAAGGAAAGGATGAGAAGGGAAAAAAGGACCTGTACCCTACAGAGGGCGTAGGAGATTGGGCCTCCAGCGCTCTCACTCATTGCACGAAACGCAACAGTACTCTATTACTTTGCGCCGATTTTCTGCGACCACATTATTTTTGCAATAAAGTTATTTTATATTCAAGCATCGTAAGGGATAACTAAAATTACAATTATTAAAAAAAAAACAATTTTTGTCTAAACAAAAATCTAATTTGACATAAAGAAAATAAGCCTTAAATTTATTATCATATTTAAAAAAAGAGTTCTCTTAACAGTGCACTTGTTTGACGACGCCACTTTGTTTCTTTCATAGGAACATGTTGACACAAACGTTCTTGCGAGTCCGCATTCGAAATTGAGGAGCATAAAGCGCCGTGCACGCCGAGAGTACTTGATTGCACTTTGCATCTTGTTGTTTTTCCTAGTCAAGAGTAAATGCTTTAACTTAAAGATTCTTGAGTATGTAACTTTTTAAATTAATGCTGATATTAAATATGAAGAATATAATATATATAAATACCCGCAAAATTTTTAAAAAACCAATCCATATTGTTGCCACCAAAATATTTTCTTGCCTTTTTAGAAAAAAGGTTAGGAGCTAAATCCGCTACGTGCATGCATGTGTCAGAATTTCACGAGGATGTTCAATTTTACTGTAAAATCAAAATATATAAACACAAATTGAACACTTTTTAAAAAACTCTTAGGTAACATTCGTGACCTTTGGTTAAGGTCTATTGTGTTTTCTTTGTACCACAGAAGCTTTGAAAATGATTATTTAGTAGTACTTAATTGACTTAATTTAGTCATAACCAAACTAAGCAGGTACTAAAATGATTAAAAGAAAGTATTTCTCTTTGTCCGTCATTCTTAAATCGCTTGATAAATCTATAAATCTTATACCAATAAAAATATTCGTAAACCCGTAGTAGTAGAGTCATGCTTCAGCGCAAATGAGCCAGCTCAGCCGGGGAAACAGTACCGTTTCACAGTAAATCGGCGTAACGTAACAGCATCAATACTATTGCGTTTCGTGCGATGTGTGAGAGCAACGGAGGCCCAATCTTCCACCTCTGTAGCGTTACGTTTTTCCTTCTCGTTCTTGCCTTGGCAAAGCGCATGTGATACTTCAAGTAAACGTTCATAGGTTGCGGTGGCTGCTTACCATCAGGCGGACAGTATACTTGTTTGCGAAGCGACATGAACATAACATGACGTAAAGCAAAATAAAAACAAACCTGAAAAGAAAAGGGTTATATTCCGTGTCTCTTAGATAATAATATGACATGTTTTACGACACCACAATGTTTCTTTCATGTATTTCAACATACATTTGAACAGTGAAATGTTAAAGCATGTATAAACGTTAAGTGTCCTTTATTGCACTTCGCACCTCACTGTTTTGTTATGCGAAGTGCTCTCGACTTAGAGAAGATCTTTGTAACTCGTTTTAAAAGTAATGTTTAAGTGTATATATATATTATATATGGTTTGATCGCCATCTACCGTGGTGATAGGACACGTTTATAAGGTTTCGATTTTCGTTCGTGATAAGTTTTTAGATATACTGATTCATTTTGGATCTAATAAATGGTGTTAAAAAAAACTTGATTTGAGTAATAAATTAATAATGCCTTGAATGATTTTGTATGCTACTACGAATTTATAGTATACAATTCTATAGCGATGATATTCAGTTAAGGTCATGTTGAGGTAGTAAATGCGTGTCATAACGTTAGAAAATAAATTGAACGTAATTATTTTTAACTTCCTATTAATTTAATATATTGATTATAAATTAGTTGATAGTAGTTTTTCGTCATCGGGACGTGACGACCCCATCGTCTTGGTCTTTTGTCACAAGAGGCCAGCTAGATAGGTACCACAGCAGCGTCAAGCATTCCAACGCAAAGCAGTAGTGTCTTTAGTATTATTGTGTTTCAGTTTGAAAGTCACTATAGGCTAGTGGAATTAGTGGGCAAAGGAGGTTTAAGAACCAACATCTCCAGGTTGGCGACGCGCGAGTGATACCTACTAATGGTGTTGCAAGCGTTCGTAGGCAACGGCATGCGCTTGCTTGCAACTAACTTTAAAAAGTAGGATGTCATGGCTCAGTATAATATACCTATAAGTTCAGTAGAAAAAAAAGGAAGTCAGTCAATAAATAAAGTCTTGACAGTGTCACTTCGCGGGCAAAGTGGTTGTTTTATGTCAGAATTAGATATAACGAGCAATGAGCGATAAAGTGAATTTCTTTTTATTGTTATTTTGAATAAGTTCTAGTATGTTTATTCTATATGAGAAATAAAATTTGATTTTTTCATATATTGTTTGTAAGTGACTTTCAAATAAAATTAAGAAAAAAATATTGGTGCTAAATATTTAAATATTCTTTATTACCTTGCCGTTTTGCCGTTTTTGGGATTCAAGTTCTATTATAGTATTATAAGTGTTTCTATCCTAAGAGTTACCTTAGTATATTTGTATAAAAAATTGTATCTTATATTTAATAAAATATGAGAAATTCTGTTGAATTTGGAAATATATAAAAAATATATAATATTTCATTCTAAATTCTATCCTCTCAAAGTCATAGGAATTAACAGTTTAAGGCCTAAATTTTTAACCGTTTCAGTGTAAAATAACAATTATTATTGTTCGCTTCGCTTGTTGCTTTTCATAATTCTTCGCATATGATTTAAGAACTTCATAAATTATTCGTTACGTCTGTGTAAAGCGATTTATGCATAAATGCTATTTAAATAGATTTATCCTGGTTAATAGCTATTTGCATATCTAGACACACTATTTATGATACAACTGTGAGAATACAGTGACACCTAGACGAGAGGATTAATGATCATAAATATTTATTTACTTGAATTTAATACTCAAGCTTAGATAAAAGTCTGTGGTGTGATTTTTCTGATAGATACAACCACCTGATTTATGTATCTTAGCATTAAAATCGTTGAAAATAAAAATGAAAATTGTGAAAAATCGTCTATAAATCTAAAAAGGTTCTTAGTTTGTATGATGTAAAGCTCATATTCTAATGCATTAAAAAAGAGCGATTGTTCGAATTCAGTGATCGCGGTTATAATAATTCACTTTTACGAGCAGCTCTCTTCTGCTAGATGCGTCTGTGACTCCGCCTTAAAAATTGTTCTAATAGCCGTATTATCGCCAGCCATCTTTCGTAGTAATAGTGCAAATACACACGATCCCGCTTTTTATGTTCCAAATTAAATCTGTCGTGCCGACAGAATAAAATTCTAACAATTTTTTAGTTATAACGTGCACGATAATATTATATATTAAGTAAGAATAAAAAAGTGCTACTGAGAAAACGAATATGAAATCGCAAGTAAAACGTATCCAATTCCACGGAATTCGACCTTATAACCAAATTAGACTTCGATGTTTCGTTTAGAGATGTTAAAATGGGTCGTAACATAAACTTTTTCAATTTTCACCTGTAGTTAAAGTAGCGCATAAAGTGAGAATGGTTCTATACAAGTAAATATTTTTAGGTTGACGACGCCTGCGGGCCAAATGTAGCAACTTGATAAGGGTGCGCCGGTATAAAATGCATGTAAACACCTCGACTCGTGAACCAAATGCTTTCTGACTGTATACTTACATTTAAAAAATAGTTTTCAAAAGGAAATTCTGCTACTTAGAAACAAATTAAAGGTTATTTAAAATGTATGCAAAAATAAAAAAATGAATAAATATTCGTTATAATATGAGTAATTTTTTAAATTAATTCACTCGTCGCTTAACAGATAATTTTAAAACTAATATTCCATAAATAAAATCGATTAGGCATTATTGAAATAATTCAAAATCTATTTTGTAAATTATTCAAACATTACCCTCCGGCAGTCGGGTAATTAAAATGAGTAATAATTTTTAGATAAACATACGAATAGAGTAGATATAAAATCATAATGCAAAGACGTTGAATAATGTTATGCACCTAATCCAAGTGATATAGGGCTGTCAATAACTGTTTACCAACTTCGTAACAGGAGTAAGACTTGTCATTTTTTTTAATTATTTCATGTTTTCTTTTTGTTTAAGATGTTCACTATTTCATGATAAAATATTTTCGATGATGAAGCATCTAAGATTAAAATGGCTAATTCGTTGAAATTATTGATTTTTTTGCCAATGTAATTGATATTAGGGAAGACATGAGAAGGGGAAAAAAGGCAGAAAGAGTGGGAGATTAGGTCTCTGGTGGTCTCACTCATTGCATCAAATGATATTGATACTTAATGTAAAATTTAAACGGCTAACACTCACGTTCAATCGGTTTAAGTACTGTACTCATCGGAGGTGAGTAGGTTACGTTCGCGGTCGCGACCCGTCTCGCACTGGCGTCCTAAATGAGTCCGAAACTAGTCGGTACTTAAACCGATTGAACGTGAGTGTTAGCCGTTTCAATTTTACATTAAGTTAATTATGTCTCACGATAGTTTTAATAACTTGATATTGATACTGTTACTTCACGGCGATTTCTCATTAGAGGTTAGTACTTTCTCAGTCCCATCAGAGCTGGGAGGAGCATGCACTACCGGCATTGTTAGTGACCTTCTATAATCAAATATTTTCAATTATTTTTGAGTTATACTGTATAATAATTAACAGCCATTGAACCCATAAATTAATTCAATCAAATTTCAAATTTATAAAGCGTACCAACCCTATTTCATTCGTATAAAATTCAATCCGTTAAGAGGCCGAGGCTGTTACATACTTTAGAGTGAATCACCTGATGGGACGGCAACAGCAATCATTCTAATGGCCCCGTATCAACTTGCAGACCGAATTAGTTCTTTTCAAACCTCCATCATTGAATTGAAAGCGTCCAGACATTACTTTTTTCATTTTCTCCATGTCTAATAATGCTATTTTTGTATTTGTCCTCTGTGCGTTGTACACGATCCATTTGTACTGATCTTTTTGACTAATGGTTTGAATATGAAACAATGAAATTGAAATTTTGTTCATAAATATTTTACATTATTTATGTTAAATTGTATAAACCTGTGGTTTTATACTGAGTTTATACGAGACTTAAAAGAATCCAGGAACTACGGGAGCACGATGTCGTTCATAAAAATATGTAATTTCATCGAACACTGAGACGCTCATAGCCGGGTGTGTTCACTTATCGGTAAACGATCGGTGGGTAAAGAAACTTTAGGCGCGGTCAGTCACTAGATGGGTGATCGCATAGTGGTGTTTCAACTGAGCGTCTCCGTGCTTTAGAGGGCACGTAAAAAGTCGGTCCCGGCTATTATCAATTTGATGACAGGCGAAAAGTCAAGTCAGAGGCGAATAAGGGCGACCCAAACAACTCTGACACTAGGTTGGCCACTAACCACTCGACAAGAAGAAGATCGGACACTTTTCTTTTTCGTTACGGCTATACTCATTAGTGATGTTTTTCTCTGACCAAGATCTCCGGAGACAGAGACCTCTTTAAAGTTATTTGTAGCTTATCAACCTGAATCAGAATTGGGTATTCAGGTTCCAACTCGATCTGGAAAATGGAAATTACTTATCGACTTTCTCACATTTGATTAGCTGCATTTGCATAATTATTGTTGGATAAACAAACAATTTTCGTGTGATATTAAAATGAATAAAAGTGATTTTTTCTAATTAAAGATATTACCGACGACGTTGTGGCGCAGCGGTAGCGAACCTGCCTTAAACGCCACAGGTTGCGGGTTCGATTCCCGCTCGGAGCATAATATGTTTGTATTGACCATGCAAGCATATTTTCCGGTCTGGGTGTATTTGTCCTTGTCATTGTGAATGATTCCGGACCCCCGACACAGGATATTAATATCCTAATGGGGGCCATTGAGTGTGCAGCGTTTATTTATTTATTTATTTATTTACTTGACGTGAAAGAGCAAAATGCGTACCATTGCCTTAATAAAAAAAAACGTTTATTTCAGTAACTCAACCTAAGTAATGTAATAGCTTGTGTTAAGAGTCCCCGGCTTTTTGCCTGCCTTACGTTTGATTGGAAGCGCCGGAGCACAGAAGCCCAAACTCCTCTGTATCGATTTTTCCCTCCTTTATATCTTCTTCGTCTCCTTCCTTTACTTTGTTAACATGGTTGTAATATTTTTGGAGTTGCAAGGGTGATCGCTAATTATCAGTATGGCGAAATTGTGGCGCAGGGGTAGCGAACCTGCCTTAAGCCCCACAGATCGGGGGTTCGATTCCCACTCGGGGCAATGTTTCTATTGCCCATACATGTGTTCCGGTGTGGGTGTGTTTGTCCTTGTCATTGTATACGTTTCTGGACTCCCGATACTGGATATCACTATCCTAATGGGGCCGTTGAGTGTGTAGCGTTTATTTATTTAAAAATAGTCTTATCTCTTACTCTGCAACATGAAATACGTATTATGAGTCCAATAACAGAAATTCATATTTTGAACATTATTACAAAAAAAAATACAAATAAAAAGCTAAACTCAAATAATCAAGTATATTACGGCTTGATTCGTAAAAGTTCGTGTATTTTGCAAGGTGAAAAGACCTTAATAAAATTTTCTTTACATATGTTGAAGGGTGAAATTTAAAAAGAAATTTCTTCAAATATAATCCCACCTGAAGCAGCAATTCGCAAGATGCGCACAATCGTCTAGTCTAGTCTCTACATGATAAAACTAATCAAATGAAAGTAGGATCAATTTAGTACAATAGGATGAAAGTGCTGTATCCTTCGAATAGTGGAGTAGGAAAAATACGAAGAAATGTGCAACCTATAGACATAATAAGTTGAGATTTCATGGTAATATTTATGTTATATTGTGCACGTTTACTACCTTTAATTTTATGGGAACTTAAGTCAATACATTTTTATTCTTGTCCGTGTCATTGTGTATGTTTCCGGACTATCTGTCTGAAAACTATCCTAATTGAGTGTGTGGCATTGAGTGTGTAGCGTTTATTTATTTATTTATTAACCATCGTTCTCTGCAAAGTTGCGTTGAACCTATGTACCACAAACGCCAGTGATCGCTGACAAAAAACTAACATTTACATCCTACTAAAACGTAAAAACGGCTGAATAGATTTGGATGAAATTTGTAACTAATTCTTACCTGGAATAAAATATAGAATAGAGCATAAGTCACAGATGGTGAAAATGAAAGTTTATGTCGCGAACCATTTAGTTGTATTGATAAAGGTTCAGGTTCGTTAAAACCATTATTCATGCGAGTGACGCCGTGTGCAGATACTAGTTTATAATATAAAGATAATACAGTATGCTTCCATTATACAATAATTGTTGCGAAATAAGATATGCTTTAATGGCTGACCTTTTAGTACGGTATAAATTCCCATTGACAGGTAAGCCTTTATTTTAAAGGACATTCGATGTGATCTTTACTTTAATAATGCAGGTAAAATAATAACAATAAATAACTCTTATGTTATTAACAATATTTAATTTACGTACATGTTGGATTTTATTTCTTGACAAAACTTTAAAACTTGACAGCGACACAAGATTAACTATTTTCTAGATCGACGACCTTGTGCCGCAGCGGTAGCGAACTTACCCTAAGCGCCACAGGTCGCGGGTTCGATTCTCGCTCGGGGCAGATGCTTGTATTAACCATACTGGGATGTGCTCCGGTCTGGGTGTGTTTGTCCTTCTCCTTGTCGACACAGGATATCACTATCCTAATGGGGGCCGTAGAATGTATAGCTTTGATAGATTTTAATGAAGGGCAGCTAAAATTATAAGTTGAATCTCTAACAAACCGTTCCAGATTACGTGATCCAAAAAACAGAAAAACACAAATAGTTTTTCGAAAACATCTTTAACTGACTATGTCCACGGCTTCAATCGTATCCACATAGTTATTGTTTACTTTAAAAAAATATGAACAATTCTTTATCATTGTCAATACAAACATCTGCTTCGACCGGGAATCGAACCCGCGACCTGTGGCGTTTAAAGCAGGTTCGCTACAACGGCGCCACAGCGTCGTCACGTCGCCAAGTTAATCATATAATATCTGAAATGAAATAAAAATTACTTGTATGATCAACGCATTGTAGTACATATCGAGATCCAACAAAAGTAATTCCTACCCACACTAATTTAGAACTAAAAATCTTGACCCATCAAACTACTGTCAATTATATTCTCGTTACAATAGCAAGTTGTTCAACTAAAGGCAATAGCAGACCAACGTTTTTATTTCGAACGTTATAAAACATTGCGTATACGAGTTTATAAGTGCGTCAACGTTCATTTAAAACGCGCGACTGAGCGCTCTGAAAAACGACCTTCTGCGCTCTGTTACGTCCTTGACTAGTTAAGCTTAGTGCCGACTAAACTACTTAGTCCTAACTAACTACTACTTGTATCATCAGCTATCGTTCTAAGAGAGTATAGCTGATCTTTCAAGAGCTCAGTCTGTTTCGAACACTTAACCAGACCGGTTGCCTAAAGATTAATTATAATTAAGTCGTTCCAGTGTAAACTTTAATATTTCATTATAATTAAATAAATCCTTTTTTAAAGTGATTTTTAATCCCGGCGTAACAGTTCGTATAAAACGCTGGTCTGCAAAGGCCCTAAAGGTCGCGATTTCGATACTCATTCATTACAAACATTTGTCTTGGTCATACTAGTACTACTACTTAGTAGTAGGTCATGTGTATTCCAAATTCAGGTTGCCATCTTACTAGAGGTCGTTCAGTATATATATATATACATACATATATAGTAGTTACTTGTACTACGTACGTATTGATGATTTTAATTAAGTATAAGTTTATTTTCGTTTCTTGCAACGATTTTTCTGTCAAAATTAATTAAAATATCTTAGATTACCAATCGTGATGACGGTCTGGAAACACACATAATGACAAGGACAATCACACTCAGACTCGAAAACATGTCTGCATGTTTAATACAAACATCTGCTCCGACAGGGAATCAAACCCGCGATCTGTGGCGTTTAAGGCAGGTTCGCTACCGCGCCGCAACGTCATCAATTGACCCGGTTACATCTGTATTTCGTTACAATGGATTTCATTTATTAGCTAATACGTCGCACGAAAGGGGTGAATTCACATAAATTTAATCTAACACGTGATCAAAGTTCATAAAAGACGTGCTTTGAATTTCCTTTACGAGAATTTCGGGTGCAATTACTTAGTTTGATTACACCGTTTCGTTCTCACGTGTGAAGCCGATAAAAACTTCGTAGACGCTTCAGGGTAAGAAATTATGTACGTTTAAATGATATTATGTGATATTTTTACATCACTATTGCGAATTCAAGAAAAATAATTTTATAATTTGGGCTATAAATTACTATCCAGATCTTGCTTTATTTTATTTAACAAAGTTTTAAAAATTATAACATATGTTTATTAATCGTATGTAAGCATTTTTTAAGATTTGTAGTACTTGGCTGTAGATCTTCTATTTTTAAGAATTGTATTTGTGACTCGCTGACATTGTTAGTATTATAGTAATTATTTTTAAAGACTCAATAGCTCAACGGTTAAAGGGCTGACTCCATTCCGTTAACGCGAGAGTTGCGGATTCGATCCTACTGTGGCTCTTAAGGCAGGCTCGCTTCCGCTGCGTCAAAACGTCGTCATTGCTAATATAAAAAAAAAGTTATTTTTTATGTAACAAACCTACTAAAAGAACTTTTGATATATTTCGTAACCAAATGTGGGTATTAATTAAGAGCATAAACTTTTAGCAACAAAATCATTTTCAAACCTTTCAACATTTTTTTTTCGGAATGTGTATTGCTTTTGGCCCTACTGGCCTTGACAGCGTCACCGGGCGGGGGGCCGAGTACAGAGACTCAGCCGTGATTAAGGGGCAGCCCTCACGGAGCACCTTTCAACATATAACACTACGATGTTAGTTATTGTTTCATTCACCCGTTTAGTAAGATCAAAAACAAGAACCAATCATTAGGAAACAGGAATTTCTAATCCACAGTTAAATTATCTATAATCAACACATCAAGTAGAGTATTAATAACAAACGGCACCGAAGCGACGCCGCGGGCAGTAATAATACGGAAATATTTATCACGTAATACGATACAAGTGATCTTACCTATCATATTACTAATAGGCGTAAATAATCCGTTTATAATTTTGACATTGGACAAAGGACCCACCGCGGATTGAGATACTTGAAAGAAACAACATTATTTTTGACAATAATCAGTCTTTTGATAGGTGGAACGTTGCTCAGTCACTTTCATTGGTCCAGTTTTTTGTTGTCAAAATGTTATGCATAATATAATGATAGTAAAGCCATGCTTCTCTTAGCACAAAACGGCTGGTCCGGGAAAATACTACCCTCTCACAGAAAATCGACGTAAAGTAACAGTATCAGTAGATACTGTTGCGTTTCGTGTGAGGAGTGAGAGTGCCGGAGGCCCAATCTCCCCCTCTGTTCCCTTCCTTTTTTCCCTTCTCACCCCTGTCCTCTGTTCCTTGGGTGGCAACGCGCTTGTGATACTTCGAGTATCGCAAGCGTTCATAGGTTGCGGTGATTGCTTACCATCAGGCGGACCTTATGCTTGTTTGCCAACCATCATGATATAAAAAATGTATTATTTTCACTTGGGCTGACGGCTTACTATTTATTGTATTTATTTGTGTAAAAAAATTGTAAAAAGTACAATAGTGTACTTGAGAATAATTTAAATGATGTTTTTTGTAATATTTAAGAATAATAAAACCTAAATGTCTGTCGTTTAATAAAACAAGCTTTTCGTTAAAGGAACTTCGTTTCAATTAAAACTGCTTGGTTATTTTCAAGTTATATTGTGTGAGATTAATTAAGAAACACATATAATATATATGTAAATCACCGCTTGAATTAAGTTAATACAATAATAAATATTAAATATTATAGTTCCTATAAAGCCTCGCAGATTGAGGTGAAGTGAATTGAATGTTCGTAGCTTTTATTTGATGGCGATACAAACTTCTTAGATCTCTTTCCCTATCTAAGCTACGGTTACCCTATACCATAAACCTAGTGAGCTCATTAGCTCAAAATTAACAGCTTTTTACTAAATGCATATGTAAGTATCAAGATAGATACATTTTTTTTTTTAAATTTTTTTAAATTATTTCGGTTTGTTCCGGCTTATCTCCAGAAAAGCTGGACCAATTTTAACGTGACTTTCAGATTGCTGATGTTATAAGGATTAACTTAGGCTACATTTATTGTAGAAAAAGAATTAGAGTTCTGTGCAGTAAAAAAAATAACAAATATAACATATAAAAAAAAATAACAATAACAAATATAAAAAAAATTACAATAACTAACTACAAAGATTTAAAAACCAATTTCTTGCTTATGGCTTTGAGCTATTCGTCATACTTAGTGTACAGCATCAAAAACTCTGAAATAGATTTGATCTCCAAATATTCAAAGATTGGCTTATAAAACTATATTGATTGAGAGACCTTTCATTCAAATATATTGACAAGGCTTGCTTTTAGTTATACATTTTATCTAGAGAGAGCAACCTTACAAGCACGGGAACCTCAAGCACTACTATGCAAATTATTTAACGAAATAAAGGAATACTAATTTTACTGTTTTGGTTGAATCCTTGAAGTTTGACCAGGACTTCGTCCAAATATGTAAGAGATGGGCAAAATCATCGAAAAACTTAAGTAAGTATTGTAATTTTATTGTTTTATTTTTATTTTTTGACCCAGATTTGGAATCCCATTCTAAAGAATATTTAAATTTTTACATATATTAGCGACTTTATTGCTGTTACGTTTATTTGTATTATTTGCATTTTGTTTTTATTCCATTTTATTAATAGTTTAATTAAAATGCTAATTAAAAAAAAAAAACAACAACAATATAATTACTATTCTGTGTCGGAGTCCGGTGTACCTACTTAAATGTGGGCAGATATTTGTTGGCTCTATTAAAATCTTATCGGTTCTATATTTATTTCTATATATTATATCGGTTGTATTTTTGTACTTCTATTTTAATAAAATGTTATTTTGTTTTCATTAGGTTTTTGCAGTAATAAATTGCAGTGTAATTGAAATAATAAGTCTGAAGACTGTAAAAGCTACTTTTATTTTAATGTGAATGTTTAATTATGTTTCAATAGTAACATTTTTTTATGTAAGAGGGGGCAAACGGGCAGGAGGCTCACCTGATGTTAAGTGATCACCGCCGCCCATGAACATCTGCAACACCAGAAGGCATGCAGGCGCGTTGCCGACCTTTAAGGAAAATATTAAGAGAAATAGACCAGTCCTATAATATCATAATATGTTAAAATAGATTACAAAAAGTTCACATTACATTTTAAGTCTAGCACAACAAATCATTACTAAACATAATTTGAAAAATATATAATTAGAAACTTTTTTATTGTACAACTTCTTAACAATGCCGATCGCATCGTTCTGATCCTAACACGATAATTGCTTCGTTAAAAAAATCATTCCCCATATCGTCTGTGTTAGCCGAGTTAATGATAGGTTTAGAATATTAGTTCTACAAAATAGTCCGTACGTCCGTCCAAGCCGATCGGTTCAAGGCTAACATGTCTAAAAGAACAAAGATCACACGTGTAACGATTATGCTAATGACGTTTTTTTGTTAAATTATACACAAGCACTATAACACAATAAATAAACAATGAAATATTTAACGAAGAACTCGTAGGCAATAAAATATAGCAGGTTTTTTTTTAATAGAAAACAATTAATAATGATATCGTAAATTAAAATCTAATTAAAGATTTCTAGATTTTTTCTGACATTATTATTAAACTCATTTACAAATGAAATGTAATTCTGACAGGTCTAGTTTTTCACAACGAACGATTCGCATTTATGAAATTATTAAATTAGAATGTCTGTTGTTTCATAATTCATCTATAATTCTTTAACCTGTATTTAACATGCAAATACATTTCACTGAACATCCTTGAAACTTTTAAATTATTTTCTTATTTTCTAACAGTAATGAGTATATTACAATTATCTTTATGGCGTCCGGACGTGACGACCCCATCGCCCGCTGTTCGGATAATCTGTATCTCACCAGAGATTATTCCACCAGTGCAATCAGTCACACTGGTGGTAGGTCTTTTGTTGCAAGAGGCCGGCTACCATCGCAGTGCCAAATATTCTACTGCAAAACAGGAGTGTCTTTAGCATTAGGTACTGTGTTTTGGTTTGAAGGGCACTGTAGGCTAGTAAATTACTGGGCAAAGGAGATTTAAGAAATAATATCTCAAAGTTGGCAACACGTGAGTGGGACCTACTAATTGTGTTGCAAGCGCTCGTAGGCTACGGCAGCCGCTTACCATCAGGTTGGCCGTATGCTTGCTTGCCAACTTAGTAACATATAAATATAATAATAATAATAATAAACACTACACACTCAACGACCCCATTAGGACAGTAATATCCTGTGTCGGGGGTCCGAAACATTCACAATGACAAGGACAAAAAAATTAAAAATCCACAGATGCAAAAATAATAACACTTTTATTTTTGCTATAATAAAGATAGCAATGGTATTCATTTGGTGTCGAAAATATCTATTCAAACGCTAAAAATTCTTATGTGAATTTTTCGTATATAGTTTTAGCCAGTCGGTTTCTCTAATTATTGTTCTAGTCGGTATTTGAATTCTGTAATTAGATTGCAGGAATTGTTGTTATTGTAGCGATTATCTCGCGGGTGCAGCTCTTAATAGTCGTCTTATTGCTTTCCTGCATGCAGTCTCAACTCTCATTGCCCCTCAGGAGTTTCAAACACGATATTATTTCGTTAATTACATTTTCATTGCACCGCCATAGGTTGCTGCTACATTTTTGTCCAGACGACTTTAGCACTTTGGGAAAATCATTTTATATTTTTATGAATTAAAAGCTTAAGAAGTAATTTCCAATCAAGACTTCAAAAAAGGAGGTAAAGTCAGCATCTTATAATGGGACCCTCCAAATGGTATGCAGTAGCTTGTGCATTAGCTGCGGAAAGCAACATTTGGTAATGATGAATAAATAAATGATGAATAAATATTTTCGATACTTTAATGTATATATAACTCATTGTTATGCCTAAAATAAAAGTGTAAGTAATGTAAAAAAATATAGAAAAAATTAACTTGACTTATTTTGATGAACGAATTTTTATTTAAGAAAGGGGTAAGGTTGCATTGTTGGCATGAGGTAGGGTGGGATGTTGCAAAGTTTCATGAGGGTGGTTAAGTTGGAGTGAACTGGATCGGGCCGAAGCAAAATTAATTGAAATGTAGCGATATGAAGTTAAATGAAATGAAAAATAAAAAGAAGCCAGTTTTCACTTTTGTCGGCAGTTACTGGTGGGTTTTTTGTTGCAGGTACCACCGCAGTGTCAAATATTCTAACGGCAAACAGTAGTGCTTTGGTATTACTGTGTTCCGGTTTGAAGGGCAGTGTAGGCTGGAGAAATTACTGGGCAAAGGAGATTTAAGAACCAATATCTCGAGGTTGGCAACGCGTGAGTGGCACCTAAAAGCTCATAGGTGGGCCGTATGCTTGTTTGCCAACTTGTAACATAGAAAGAAGGTCACATGACTGCCTATTTCCTTCCTAAATTATGAGCACTGTATAAGCTTTATATCTATTTTGTATAAAGCTGTTATGACATTACAAACAGACACTTTAGTTTTATTTATTTTTATAGATATAAAAATATCGATCAACACGTATAGCTTAATGCAATGAAGCAAACATTTTTTTCTTATACCTTGCCATAAAATAAAAGTCATTCGTTCATGAAAATGTTTTACGCACTGTTTAACTACAAAAACGTGGACAATCTATTCACTTGTAAAACAGAATTGAGAACGTAGCGGTCTCAGTTCTAATTATCATTAAACTTGATCTCATCTAGAGTTATAGTTTATTTTAATAGAATGTGTACAGTATATAGATGAGGTAAAAAATTAACCCCAATATGACAAAAATTTCAACAACAACAATATTTTTTTATTATTTTAAAATACTTATAATTTTATAGAGTAATAAACATAACTAAACGCAACAATAAATTAAAAGTAAAAATGAGTACGTTCTCTTCGACAAGTTTTAAAATGGCTTTTTTGGCGTAGTCTAAAGAATTACTAATAATTGGTTTTGATTTTATTTTTGATTCTAATTATTTTCTAAAATAAAAAATAACCTAAGCTCCTCTTCAACACGGCCAGTGAAAGTCCCATCAAAGTTGGTCCAACTTTTTGGTCCAATTACATGGAACAAAAAAAATTATCCTACGTTTACAAACAAACACTCCAATTTTATTTATAATAAATAATTAACAAATTGTTTTCTACAATTATCACTGTAACACACTATGCGTAGGTAGATAGACGACGCAGCTGTTTTCTACGTAATAACTTAGTTTACGTCGTGATATTAGTTTTATGAGGCCATACAGAGGGCTTGATCCGATCGCGATGACCCTGGAGAAAGTCGCTTTTCTTTTTATTACTATGAGAAACTACTGGCATTAACTGGCAAGATATAATAATTATGTTTAAAGAAATAAATATTAAATATTTTTTTCTAATTTATAATATTATATTCTCTTGTATATAAACTTACTGTCTCTTTCCACCCTCTAAGTAGTTGTCCAATTAAATCTACCATATAGTCTAAACAAAGTTGAATTGAAAGTATATTTGGATGTTTAGTTGTTTGTTACTCAACTGCGCAAAAACGTAACCGATTTTGAAAAAATTAGATTAGATTGGTAGATAATGTTTATCCCGGAAAAATATTCTTTTTTTTTTTTTATGTTAGAAGTTTGCAAACAAGCATACGGCCCACCTGATGGTAAGTGGCTGCCGCAGCCTATGAGCGCTTGCAGCACCATTAGTAGGTGCCACTCGCGCGTTGCCAACCTCGAGATATTAGTTCTTAAATCTCGTTCGCCCAGTAATTTCACTAGCGTACAATGCCCTTCAAACCGGAACACAGTAGTGCCTAAACACTACTATTTGGCGGCAGAATATTGGACACTGCGGTGGTACCTACCTAGCCGGCCTCTTGCAACAAAAGACCTACCACCAGTGTGACTGTCTGTGGTATGATCAGGACGTATTTAATTTTTTTATTTAATTTTTTTTATTGATATTCGATACAGGTGTAAGGTACACCTGAAAATAATTAGAAGGCTATTGCAGACGAAGTCGCGGGCAAATGTTAGTAGATTAGTAATTACCTGGTAATATATTTATATGTATTTTAAATAAGCTTGCATGAAATTTGTTAATTTTAGACTAGCTAACTGTGGTTATAAAGACACACACAGACAGAGCGGATGCTGTACAGACAGAGAGTGTAGAGCTAGCAAATCCCGCGTTACTAATAAAATTTATAAAACTTGAAATTAGCTACAAATAAAAAAAAAACAAAATACAAATTTTAACTTTTCAGGGTTCCGTAGCCAAATGGCAAAAACGGAACCCTTATAGTTTCGTCATGTCCGTCTGTCCGTCCGTCCGTCCGTCTGTCCGTCTGTCCGTCCGTCCGTATGTCACAGTCATTTTACTCGGAGACCATTGGCTCTATCTATATGAAATTTACTAAATAGATGTATTCTATAAACCGCACAACGATTCTGTAAAAAAATTTAAAATATGTAAGAATTAAGGGTAGCAGTCCATACATGTAACTGAGTGTTGAAAAAAAAATTTAACGTATGTCAACGTGTGAAATATCTTTGGATAGGTCTTTTAAAATGATAAGGAGGTTTGATTTTGACTTTTTTCATTGAGTCAGTAGTTGTTGAGATATCAGCTCCCAAAGGCATAACAATTGTGTCCCCCCTCTAACTTTTAAACTATGGGATTTAAAATTCTGGAAAAATTTGAGCTTGTAGGACATCAAATAAAATTTCTACCACATTTGGTTTGAAGAAGATAGGTCTACAAATTTAAGAGATATATAAGCTTTTCCCATAACTTTGTTTTTCATATAACTTTTAATAATTACTATGAAATTATCAATTTATTTTTGCAGTCAATAGTCAGTCAGTCAGTAATTTAATTCGTTATTATTTTTTAAGGCATTAAGATTCTTCATAACCAAGCTGCGGAACCCTTTAATTTCAACTGTGCGTGGTCCACAAAGCATTTGACTGCTAATTTTTTAAATATTAATATAGATAAGTGCATAACGCAAACTGCACAAATTTCATTTTTTTAAGTATAATAATCATAAGTTCAAGTTTATTACACAATAAACGCGAATATCAAATTTCTTAGCGATTTATGCTTCATGTGTCTATTTGCGAGATGTTTAAACAGTGCAGTCTAGACTAGGTTTACGGACATTTTAATACTGTTGCTTGTTACTATAATGTCTCACGTTCGGGGCGGGGCTCGGACGTAGCGGTTTCAAGCTTTTAGAGTGATATATTCTGAATTAATTCATTTCAATTTGTAATAATAATGATTTCAATTTGTTATCAGCTATTTGTTAACAGCGCATAAGAATTATTAATATTGTATACTATAGAGGCTTAGATAAAAAGAGTATGTCCATAATGATACCAGAGGTTTAGCGTTTCTATGTTCGCGGGGATGTGTGTTGTGTTCTTTAGATTGAGAAGAAGAAAAAATAGAAAAACGACATAGGAAAATGAATTTAGGGTCCCACGTTTTAAACTTATCAAACGTAACGCAAATGTTAAAATATTTTATGACAATATTCTTTTACACAGGTGAGAGCACCTGAGATCTTTTTTTTTATTGCGTTTCATTTTCCCTTCTCTTCAGTCATAACGACGATTGTTTGCCACAATTGTGTTATAAAAAATAGTAATACTAAAAACGACAGTTGTGGCGTGCTTGTAGTAAACCTGCTTTGAGCCTCGACGGTCGCGGATTCGATTCCCACTCGCTTGTTATAAATATCTGTTTCGGTCTGGGCATTTGTCCTTCCTCCCCATTGTGCATTGGAGAGCATGTTAAGGTGTCGGTACCGGTTGTTGTAATAACATCTGATAATAATCGTCGACTCTTTTTTGCTCTTATCAAATAGGCAATTTGCTCTTATCATATGAGCTTCAGGTCAGGTGGCAATCGCTCTGTGTAAAAAGTTAAAAACTAGTAACACGTCAAATCAGGATGAGAGTATAAGCAGACCCTGTGTAAATACCAGGAAAATATAATACTAAAGAATAAAAGATAATAAAGTTACATCTTAATTCCTTATTAATAGAATATAATAATATCAAACACTAATTACAACACTAAGTAACTTAGCGTTCATATATTTTCCTTTATAATTTTTACTAGCTTCTAAACCCATAACTCAATATTAAAGCTAAAGAAACAGTATAAGGTAGTGTTAGATCGCGCGGGTAGATCGTAAAAATAATTTAATGCCCCGCCGCCGACGGCATTAGCGTCTAGCGCCATCTGTCGTGAACTTGCTGTGCACTTATTTCAAGAACTTTAATTTTATTGTTAATATATACCATGACCTGTGATTTATGAGGTAAAATAAATGTATTGCTTATAAAAAGTCTAACTAGTAATTTTGACGTCAGGGACCATCTATCCAAATTACGTCACACAGTTGGGAGGGGGCTGACGAAGTGTGACATTATGTGACAAGCGGAAGGGGGGCCTCCTAATCCTATTGTGATGTCACAACTCGTGTGACGGTATTTATGGATGGCCCTAAGGTATATAATAAAAAGCACCTTCACTAGCTAAAGATTTAACTGAACTGTGGAAACGACGCTAAAATAAGTCCTATGGTTGTACAATCAAACATAAAAAACAGTACAATGAGTGAATTTTGATGATCTATTTCTTTTGGTTCCGAATTCCTATTGGTCCGTCCGCTTGTCAGCGGGCTGTATCTCACGAACCGTAATGTGTATTTCTGTTGCTATTATAGCAACAAATGCTAAAAATTAAAAATAAATAAATAAAAAAGGAAGGGAGAGTTTCCCCCTAATTCTAGTACGGAACTCTTTACGAGCGATTTTGACACGGCCTTGGCCGGTTTTTTGTCGGATAGGACGAAATCTTCAAAATATAATTTTGAGATAATTATTTATCTATGTTTGAGAACTTAAGTAAAGTTGGTTCCCTGTTTTTAATTTATAAACGATTGAACCCAATAAGGGTTGAACATTTTTTAACTTCAATATAATGATAAACAAAAAAATTACATTTGACAGTTTATAATGTACATTTTAAAGGTAAGTTAGATAATTTTGAAACCAAACAAATTAGATATAATAAATTGTTTACAACAACGTCGTTACTATATCGATTCAATATGCTAATGTGAACGAAGGTATATTTTATCAAAACAATAAATTTCGCTATACACTTGCTTAGTTTAATTCGTTAAGGATTGTGAAATCTTGTACCAATTTATTAGAACAAGAAATCAACGGTGTGTTTTGTAACTTGTTGCTTAAAGCTACCAAAGTTTATCTTCAGATTGTTTATTTCACAATTAATAAAAGATTATTATATAATATTATATATATTAGTTTATATTTTATATTTATTTTATATAATTATTTATGTATTGTGTTTATGTATTAATGTGTAGTTATTCGTATGTATATATTTTATAAGTAGTTACACCACCTACCCCATACTTAGCATATTTCCTAGCCCAAGGTTGTGTGGAAGAAATACATGATAAGCGATAAGACCGCCTGTTGTACATTTTTGTTTTTTTTTTTTTCTGTTTTTGATAAATATTGTATTCTTTTTTTTGTGGTGTACAATAAAAAATAAATAAATGAATAAATGTATAGAGCGATTGATATATATTTATAATGTTATTTGTTTTAAAAATAGATTCCATTCAAAAATAAATTAAATAATTATTCTATTCTAAAATAAAATGAATATTCATTGTTTTTATTACCGGTGATGTATATAGAATTCTTTATATTACTAGCATTTGTCCACGACTTTCCCCCGTTAACAACAATTGTTAATCAGTTACAATTAATGCAATAGAAATGATTGGTTCCCCATTATACTAATTTACAGGTTGCGGTACTTGCTTACCATCAGACGGGCCGTATGCTTTTGCTAACAGTCAAAACAGACAAATGTATATGTATGTGTTTCCGAACCCCCGACACAAGATACTACTAACCTAATGGGGGCCGTTTATTTATTTATTTACGTTTGGAGGCGTCGGAATGTGACGACCCCATCGCCCGCTGTTGGGATAACCTCTGTCACAACAGAGATTATTCCACCAGTGCAATCAGTCACACTGGTGGTAGGTATTTTGTTGCAAGAGGCCGGCTAGGTAGGTACCACCGCAGTGTCAAATATTCTGCCGCCAAATAGTAGTGCTTAGGCATTACTGTGTTCCGGTTTGAAAGGCACTGTACGCTAGTGAAATTACTGGGTGGACGACATTTAAGAACTAATATCTCGAGGTTGGTAATGCGTTAGTGGCACCTACTACTGGTGCTGCAAGCGCTCATAGGCTAAGGCTACCACTTACCATCAGGTGGGCCGTATGCTTGTTTGCCAACTTCTAACATAAAAAAAAATGTCCTTCACCATGTGAGTTGGCGTGAAAACTTAACAAACGGACAGGCAGAGGTATAGTCATATTAATATTTGTTTATTCCTAATAAATCAAAACAATAATTATGGCAGAGTTATGTTGTATGTATAATTTGTACAATGTACACACATTCGTGTTTCTCTTTATGCGTATTATCAAAGACCATAAAGTATTTTTTAGTTTTATTCTCTGCTCATATTATTTATAACGCAACATAAGTTTTTGTTATTAAAATATTTTCCATTAATTTTGGTCGGAAAAATACCACCGAGGCCATTAATTTTAAAACACAATTATTTCCTTATTTGGTTTCTGAATAATTAGTATTACGTTTAAGTCTCTCATTGCAACGAATTATGTTCTCATCGTAGATAGTAGAATTATAAACAGTGATTCATTTTAATTTCAAAGAACTGTAATTGTTGACATTGGCTTGCAAATAAAAATACGCACATTTCGACACTTTAACATTAATTTGTTTATATTTTAATAGCTTCTGTCAGCGGCTTCGCCCGCGTGAATAACGATTTTAATACAAACTTTGAAGCCCCACCTACGTGAAATTTTATAAAAAGTTAAAACACGTGTTTCTTTAATAATTTTTCGACAAAGTTTCGTGCTTATGTTTTCATGAATGTCGGATAATCCAACCAACCTCTTTTTCACCTTCTTAAGGTTTGAATTACGAAAAATCCGTTTTGAGAGTTCGTTAACGTTTTAAAATATTCAAGGCTTAGACTGGACGCTGATATATAAGTCAGGTTTTCTTCTTTTATATATGTATATAGATAAAAAAGAAAATGAAAGAACTCTAATATGTGTCAACATTTTCAAATGAATTTGACTGATGTTTTTAAAATGTATCAATTATATTCACAGATAATGCGAGCTTTTCGTTCAGTTTCAAATATGTGATTCACAGCGGATAACAATGCTCACTACAAGCCGATTACATCTTCCAATTAAGCGATTTCGATATGAAAATTAAGCCAGTTATATTGTTACAATAAAATTTACCGCAAAAAATTATGAATGAATTTTGAATTTTTGATAAAATAATACTAATTATATTATATTACATTGTTTAAGAATACAAAAACAATTAAATTTCGACAAAAAGAAATCGACCTCTTTTCGTGTCGTGTTATACGCACATAATATTTATGTATGTAGTGTTACAGTGATACAGGTCGCCTTGTCGTTGCCTGATTTGACTTTTACTCCTATTAAATTGAAAAACAACCGAGACCATCAAATTATGTAACCCTGAAACACGGAGACACTGAGTTTGAAGTCCGATATACGGTCACCCATCCATAAACTAATCGCGCTTAAAGCTGCTTAACCCACTGATTGTTTATCGTGCAAAAGTAAGGTGTTAAAAAATGTATTATAAACCTAAAACATACTTAAAGCAACTTAATTATGAAGACGTTGAAAAAATATTAACAACCTGAAAATAATAATTATAAACACACGACACTTAGATACTCAAAAATATAGCATAGACATAACTTTACAATACAAACACACACTTCAATACACACGTAAACATACGGCTTGGATTAACTTATAGCAATTAGTAATATAAGACTTTCTAATACTTTAAAATAATGTAATGTAGCACCAGTTCAGGAGTCAGGGCTACTTTTTATATTACATCTGTATATAATGGAAAACAATAAACTATTATTATACGTTCTAAAATTATAAATTATAATATAAATACGAATAAAGGGTATTAACAATAACAAGACAGCCCTTAATAATATTTTAATATCATAAAACTAAGTGAAGGTGATAACAAAACGAACTTTAGTCACATAGATAACATTAACAGAGATGACCATTACAGCAGTAAGCCCTGCGACCGACGCGGCTTTATCTAACCGCTCCCTCAAGTGTTATGCGAATCTCGTAATAGTTATCGCAAACACCTGGATTGGAGATCTTTTGAGATTAACCGTTTGATACATGCCGTTTACGAGATTGAGGTCTCTTGTTTGTTTTATATCGAATTATGTAATAATAATAATTGCAATGTAAAATTAGACAAATTTTATATTATGACCATATCTTAAAGCCTGTTTTCATAATAATGTCAAACTATTAAGTACTCAAAGGTAGAGGGGTAAATTTGTAGGTAACAATAACATGCGAGTAACTTCGGTTCCTGACTCCTGGGTAATCTGTAAGCTCCGTCTCGGTTCGGTCCTGGTTTTTCTGCAACTGGTGCAAATTTAATCCTTACTTGTAATCCTAACTTAAGAAATATGAATAAAATGTATTCGTTGATATGAAAATACCAAAATGGTAAGATGCCAAAAAAGTTACGTAGCTAGTTGGCTGGCCATGACGAAGGGTTACAGAATTGTGAATAGTCATAATAGAGCTAAAGTATAACGTATCAACAAAAACTTCACATCATATTATTGTTTTTTAAACCTTGATATGTTTAGATGTTTCTAAGCTTTAGTTATCTTACAGAATTGTACACTGGATTTAAACAGCGCTAAACACCCTTTTCTTTTATATTTACGAAATTCAGATGACATTGTTTTGCGTTAATGGAATACATGTTTTAAGTGAGACGACCCTGACATACGGAGAGGTGAAACGATTATCTAAGTTTAGTTTTCGTTATTTAGTTCCGTATCTAAAAATTACTAAATAGATTAGATAGATAACATTATTAAATAGATAATTTAATAGATTTCTTAGATTTGGTTTTGTTATCACACAGCTTAAAATAATTAGTGTAATTTTTTAAGCTCTACAGTTAATTATATGGAAAATGCTAGTTGGTAATTCACTTTTTGGAACAAAAATTTTAGTGATTGTTCTGCGATTTAAAACTACCATTGATTCTTCTTCATCCTAGCATTATTCCCGGTATTTTTATGTACCCAGGGTCTGCTTATTACTCTTATCCGGATTTGACAGGTTACTAGTTTTTACACGGAGCGATTGCCATCTGACCTCCGCAACCCTAAGGGCGAACCAGTAACTCATTGGATAAGAACAATTTACTTATTAAGAGTTAACGATTATTATCAGATGTTATTGATAATAACCGGGACCGACAGCTTAACGTGCTCTCCGAGGCACGGTGGGGAGACCCACACGGACAAACGCCCAGACCGAGACAGAAATTTTAACAAACATCTGCCCGAGCGGGAATCGAACCCGCAACCGTCGAGACTAAAGGCAGACTCGCTACCCACAACGCCACAGCGGTGTCAATTATCATTTAAAACTACCATTGATTGTAGGAGCTATAAACGAATGTGCAAATTATAGCACCAAGTATAAAGTAATCGACAAAAAGAAACAAAATTATAATAGTCGACAATATAAATTAAACTACAAACGAAAGCATAGTCTTACTAAAACTGCACTTGTGACTGTTTCCACTGTCAATATAATATTAAAAGATAAGTTTATTAGAAATATAATCCTACAAAGTGTGAATACAATAACTTAACAAACCAATACAAAATAATCTAACTAATTCATTCATTCAAAATAGGATTAATTAATTTTTAACCGACGTCAGAAAAGGAGGAAGTTCTCAATTCGATTAATTTTTTTTGTTACCTCAGAACTTTCTACTGGGTGAACCTTCTTGTGACACTCATTTTTTATCCCACAGGAACCTAACAATTTCCGGGATAAAAAGTATCTTATCTGTTAAATGAGGTAACAAATTAAAATAGGTCAGATTTCATCCAAATCCATTCAGCTGTTTTGCGTGATTGAGTGACAAACATCAAAACATCTAGACATTCAAACAAACAAACTTTCATATTTATTAGTAGGTTTGTTCGCATCTGACAAGTAGAAAGGAAACACGCCCAAAGCCTCTTCTTGGTTAATAACACAGTTTACGACGGAGTGACGCTCGCTATTAGTTTTATAACCTACGTTTAAGGTTTATTAGTGGGTGTACAATTCCCCAGGTTATTTCACACATGGCCAAGTCTAGACGCTGGAATATGTCTTTGTATTAAGAAAATTCGCCATCGAATACCTCTTTTATTATTAAGGAAAATAAAAAAAAAACACGATACAATTGAACGCCAAACAACGTAAAATCCCGGATTAGCAGTCAAGCTCCCTTTTATTATCAGAAGTAGGGGTAATTGAAAAAGAGCTACCTGTTCTCGTTTTACTAACGATGTAATAAAAGTATTTTATACGAACAATAACCAATTTGTAACAGCAAAACACAGCCCTCGGCTATCGTCCATTGACATAAATAAATCATTATTTTTCCATGCGATGGAGGCTTAGCGTTACGCGAAATTTTAAGGCGAAATTTTCATTGTAATGTTCCACAAAAGAAAAACTCGGCTGTATTAACGACGCTTTGTTAAAAATTAATTTGATACTTTTATCTCGAAATTCTAAAGAACATTCTTATAATACTTTGAAGAGAGTGGATGTTAAAACTGTCTTTATTTATAAGCGTTGTTAATGTTCTTTTAAATATTCACTAGAAAGTTTACCTTTAGAATTTAATTTGCATTCGAGTTTACTTTAAAACATTTTTTACGTCGCTTGCTAAATAAGTACTTATATTAAAGCAACTTACAAATGTACTCAAGCATATAGTTTAAAACACCTAGTTTTTTAGTTATTAATTTTACTAAATAAACTAGCTAAGCATAAGGTTAATTGCAATTAATTTTCTAAGCTTGTCAAAGAACACTAAATCTCTGAAGTTAAATGCAATTAAAGAAAACGTATGTCTCATAAAGTCGCTGAACTTCGTACCATATCAGAAATATAACTCGCATTAACAGTAAAGAATCGAAGCTCTCACGTCGTTATAACCTTATGAGTTTTAATCTCGTATCGATTGCGATAAGAAGATAATTTCCTTGCCATGTCTCGAATAATTACATAAATGGATATTTCACGTGACTCGCTCTCACGTTCGTTACAAATGTTCTTTCGTATAAATTCTTGATATACGCTTCACGATTCGACCGTGTAACATTCTTTTGTCAAAGGCTAATTGTAATCAAATAATATTAGAATATTGTATAGTTATATAAATTGGTTTATAAAGTGGTAAATTAAGCATTGAGAAAAATACGTACAATGGGCTAAAATTTTACCATTAAACATCTGTCTATTAAATTCTCGTGTCACAATTTTAGTTTCCACATACCTCCGAAAATTTTTGATGTCATCTATATGTAAATTCGGTAGATCTAAGACTAGGTCGTTTTCTATTTTGTACCCTCAGTAATAAGGGTGGTCCTCCACCTCAAATTTATACTTTTTGGATAACATTTTTAAATCCTTTTTTTGTGATGTGTCATTAAAAGATTCATACAACTCTAAATTTTCACACGTCTACCATCAACTCCTATTTTTGAATAGATATTAGAAATTCAATCATTTTAACCGGTGTCACTTCTGTTCAACGATTGATCAATTCATTCAGACTCAGTTAGGGGCTCTGCTATTGGGGCTCAGATTTTTTTCGGGGCAGGACGTCTGCCGGGTCCGCTAGTTATATGAGTAATTTTCCTATAAAGAGGTGTGATGATGAGAGTCATATAATTTTGTGAGAAAACTTTGATTCTTTTGTTTTGCGACTTTCTATTCTGATGATCGTAGCTCAGTTGTGAGTAAAAGAACATACTGTCTGAGGAATAAAAACAACCTAATATTTATGATAGTAGCTAGTCTGGTTTTAAGTGGCAGTAACGTCGGAGGCCCTACTCCAACTTTTTTTCAATCAGAAGGCCAAGAACATTTGAAACACTGGAGGGCACACAGGAACCACCTTTCTAACCTAGGAATGATCCTCTCTTCTCTTCAACTATTCGTATCAAGCGGGAATATATTTTACCTTTGTCTAACAGACACGTTCGCTTGTTCTTTACGAAATAATAAAAATTATAAAGCAATAATTTACCATCCATCAAAAAGTTTATAGTCAAACATAAAATATTACGTCATAATTTTCAATGTGAATTTTATCGAAACGATATTAATCGTATCACAGTAAATGTTATAATTTCCGTTCCACCTGCTTTAATAAATAAGAAATAAAAAATGTCACTACAGCCGGCCCGACGTCTACATCAGATGAGCTAGAAGACAATATTTTGTACATTATTCACTGAACCCTTTCACCGTACCCAGGTGTAAGTGGCAGCTGTCCGGAAGCACTGCCTCTACTAATTATCTTTATTTTTAATACGGTATACCTTCACCCTACGGCGTCTTCTTTGTCTTTGTCGTACAATGAAAGTTGGGAATAAAAGTACAGCGTACCTCCGCGTCCTTTTTATTTATTATTATTTATACTTATACAGTCTGTATTACTGAGGCAGCTCTTTATTCGAATAGTATTCTTATTAAGTGAAAAGAAATGAAAATTCTTAACATTGCACCAGGTGGACTAAGAGGAATCTCTTTCACGAAAAAATTGTAAGATCGCTGCTTGAGAAATGAAAATTAATGTCTCAGCCTTGCTTATTATAAAATACAAGCTCTCCCCATTTGTCTATTCCTTTGTGTGCTTATAGCTCGAGTACAATTTTAAGTTAGATTTTAATAATTCTTTGTTTAGTAGTAGCAGTAACAATTTCAGTAATGTCAGAGAAGAAGAAGTTGATCTTTTATTTAATAGCCAGGCTGTGTCTCATTTTCTGTGAATCTCAATATCTGTGCATCTCAATTTTGAATAAATAAAATGAACGATTTTTTAATTTATTTTTAATTGATTGAACTTATTGAAATTAATTTATTGTATTAATTATTATTTGACAACTTATTTAATTTTTATTCCTATTGCTCTTATTTAATATATTTTTTGTAATTTATGTTTATGATTCTTCGATAAATTGTATTTAACTTTCTTTTAATGCTTTTTGTAAATTCATAATAATGTGCATGTAGTGTTTGCTTTAAACTGTTTTCCCATAATTCTGTATACGCAATTTGAAACCTTATATTTGAATTTATTTATGTAAAATCGCTAGAAAACCAATAAATAAATAAGAACAGAAGTTAAACATTGTGCAAAAATTTGCAAAACGTTCGTAGTTTGAACAGGTGAAGTACTGGGAAATATTAGTATAGGCTTAAAAAATAGATATAGGTTGAGTGTTTTTATTATAAATTTTTTTAAACATATTATCTTTTGTGTTAGTCACAGCTTATAGAATTATTATACAGAGTTATTGGCTTTTTATTCGAGCGGAACCTTGATTATTGTATTTGATAGTTAAAGTCTCATCAAAATCGGTCAACCCGTTTCAAAGATTATCCGGAAGCAAACAGACTTATGAGTGATGATAGTATATTATAAAACTTTAAACATATATTTGCTTCAGTACTTTGAGGCTGAATCCTTATCCATATATCCCTAGAAGTTTTAAGTCTGTAGAAAATTTAGTCTAGTCTGTCAATAGATTTAAATATACACTATAAATTTACAAAAATCCCTTGAACAAGTTGATAGAAACGCTATTTGTATCTATATTTATTCGTACACAAAAAGTTATTTGCGCTATAAAATACGCGGCGGGTGTTCTGATAAAGCGTTATTTATACACTTTTAAAAGCTCACGGCTCCCGTCGAGATAACGTATTACGTTTGAACTCAACGATAAACCTCGTAAAGATACTAAACAATAAATGAATGAACAATTAGCATTCGATTCGTCAGTGGTTAATATATTGGGTAAAAAATTAATGTAATAAGAAATAATTTGGATATAAATAAATTTTGGTAACCCACTTCTGGTGATAAATTAAACTTGCATAATTTATTTTGTTGCTTTTTATTTACTTTTTGTCGCATTTGTCGCATAATTAAAAAAATAAAAAATTATAATTCTGACAACTTTTCCGAAATACGCCTAAAGAAATATAGGTAACTTAAAAAAAATTGTTAGTAATGTTTATCAAAATGCCTCTGAAACTATATACCATTAAACCTTTGTCGATAGGGAAAATATTTTATTCCGTAAAGCTAGCTTACAACTGTTCCTTTAGTGAACTCTTGGAAACATTTTTATGTTGTGAAGCTTTACTAATAATATTAAACTAAGTATAAATAATAAATATTTGAAAATATGGTTAAATATGAATAATAAAGTTAAGAATGATAATAATTGTTATAATTAATAATGACGATGTTGTGGCGCAGCGGTAGCGAACCTGCCTTAAACGCCACAGGTCGCGGGTTCGATTCCCGCTCGGAGCATAATATGTTTGTATTGACCATGCAAGCATATTTTCCGGTCTGGGTGTATTTGTCCTTGTCATTGTGAATGTTTCCGGACCCCGACACAGGGTATTACTATCCTAATGGGGGCCGTTGAGTGTGCAGCGTTTATTTATTTATTTATTAATTAAACACAATAACTGCATGCACTACCATACATTACTGGTGCTAGGCCTTTTTTGCCAGTGGCCAGCTAAGTAGGTATCACCGTAGTGTCCAATATTCTGCAGAGCAGAGGTGTTGGCATTACTGTGTTTCGGTTTACAGGACACTGTAGCTAGTGAAGTTTCTGGGCAAAGGAGATTTAAGCGTCAGTATCTCGAGTTTGGTAAAGCAGGATAGACATCTTCAAATGAATGGTGTTGCCCGCCCTCATAGGCTGCGACAATCTATACCATCAGGTGGGTCATATGTTCGCTTGCCAACATAGTCGCATAAAATAAGTATATCAAGGTATATATAAAAACATACACAGGTAAATACAAATTAAAACGTTCTAAATTTAACGATGAATATCACATTATTTATAGCTATTATGTATTTATTCGCCGCCATGTTTCAATGCTCGTGGTTTTTATTTCTTTGAAATCGCGTGGGGATTGCTCAATGCAGAATTGAATTAACCCCAAAACTAAATACAAGTCTGTAACTGGAAATAAGTTGAAAGACATACAAATGAAATGAGTAACAGACGGCTGTCTGTAAATGAAAATTTAATAAATGTTATGGGAATTCACATTTTTGTGACTTAAATTGGACCGTTTTAGGTATTGTCTAAATTTTCTATGCTATATTTTTTTTACCCAAATATATGTTATAAGTTAAGCTTGTAAATTTGTATGTTTGCTTGTGCTATCGTAGTTCCAAATATCAAACAGATTTTAAATTAAACTTTTTCTTTTGTTTAAAAGTCGACGTTTTTATGTATTACTGTTGGCCCCACTGGCCTTGGCAACTAAATTGCGCGGAGAAATTTGACTTTATCGTTTGTGTTCTTACCTGTGTTTCAAGAAAATCTGTCCAGCCATTTTAAGATTATCAGCTATTTTCACCTAGATTTAAAATAGTAATTTAGTTGTTTTACATTACAAACCTACCAAAAAAAATATTATTATTATTATATTTATCCTTACAAACATATTGCTTGCATAAATTTACGTTCAATTATGTCTCTGTTTGTCTGGTTGTTACCTTTTAATAGGTAACATAATAAATTGAATTTAATTATATTTATCTGGAAGGTAATTTAATAGAGGTCTTAAGGAAGGACACAAAGAAATAAAAAACTTGAGTGTGAGTGCACATGCGGTAGAAGTGAAGAAGATGAATACTCTATGGAGGTGGTAAACAGATACACAGAGAGAGAGAGAGAGAGAGAGAGAGAGAGAGAGCGCGAGCGTTTAATTGACTATCTTTTTTATTGATTGAAGTAGAAAATAATTAAAGAGAAAAAGGTAACATCACATTTATAGTTATCTCTTTTTGTGTTAAAATTTTCGTTTTTATAATACCGTTTCATAAGAAGTTTCACTTAGGCTTAAGTCAAGAAATTGCAAAACAAAATTGCATACCTGCGAGGTAATAAGAAAACTCGAGTTTTAAGAAGTCATGCTGTATTTTGTGGGATATGTTCTATTTTAAATATCTGTTACTTCAACACACATAACTAAAGAATATGCAACTTAAAACATAGGCATAAATGGACGCAAATAAGCAATACCATGTCAACCCACAAAATTGAAAAAACTGAGTTATATATGCAGAAGTGTTGCTAAATGGCTGAAGAACATTTTTCTTTAATATTTGTAGGGTTTTAAGCTATAAAACTTCTAAAAAGCCATTTTTTAATCATGCAATTTATGTATTATGTTAAGCGTTTTGGGTTATATTACATACGAAATAAGCAGGTTGTACGCTTATTTTTGTGAAAATAAGTATAAATAACTTACATATATCTGAAATTGCCAAAAACTTGACCAATACAATAAAAAATTTATATAAAGCAAGTTCTTTAAAATTTTCAAACGCGTTTTTCTCGAAATGACATTCGTGTGGGTTGACATGGTATTGCTTATTTGCGTCCATTAATATGCTTTATCAAATCATATCTTTTTCGTTTCATAGCAATTGACTTTACAAGACTTATTATTAATCTTATAAAGTCACGGTAGGACGCGTTAGAACAATGTACCCAGCTATACGAATATACATTATATTCTACGCTTTCCGATAAGCCGCAGACGGTCGCAATATTGATATAGCATTGTTCACTATGTACATTCTAATTTGAATTTCATTAGGTAACAATACAGTTTATTTTAGCATAAACAAATTGAGAACATTCTATGTATATGTTTATCAAATATACTAGTAATTCTGGAGTGCGTCAGCGAATTTTTATTACGTGGTAAGATATGTCAGATACTTAGTATATGTAATTTATTATATTGCAATAAGTATTAATAATTGATTCCTTGATTGCGTAATGGGAAACAATACCTACGGCTATTCTAAGTGATTTGATTTTTAACTAAATTATTTAATTTTAAGTAGAGTTTTAAAAAGTACTTTAATCTTTAATCTCTATCACCGGTTTGGTAAGTGAGTTCTACTACGAAGAACCAGCAAAAACTGACTATATTTCAAAGGTATAGTCGAGATTTTTTTCTAAGATTGCTGTTTATAAAAAACCAAGATTGATTATCTAAACGGATTTCTGTCCATGGCGACTTTGAAATTAATTCGATTCACAAGCAATTATATATATATATAATATATATTCAATAAAATTATATCCTATCCCATGTAGGGTATATTTATTTAGATAGATATGACAAACTGACTAAAAATAGGATGCCCTAACGATAAGATCATATTAGACAATGCCATCAATACAAAACACAGACACGCACTGTCTTCTCCGGCGAAAGCAATCCTTCCTTGTTTGCAATTCGCGACCTTCACCTTCGAATAAGTCCTCCGACTAGAGCACGATGATGTTTTTAGTCCCCGCAGGCCGTAAGGGTCAAGTCGAACTAGAATCCAATACGATAATTAAAACCAAAATGGTTCTGTTAAACGAATATCAGCTTTTTAAAGACACTTTTTCGACGCCGAATACAAATAATCGTAGATTCGTTAAACCTATAGGCAAGTTGTATATAAGCACATGAGCAAATATCAGTTTGGTCGTGTCATTGTTTCCAGCGAGTTCCGACATGCGACTGTACCAAAACATATCGGCCTGTCACATATCAGCGACGGCGCCGGCTCAAGGCGTCTATTACAATGCCACTCGATATTATACATAACTCAAATTTCGCAAAATTTCTTATCATACAAACTACTATGTTTTTTGTGCTTATTACCTACATATACTTGACCACAAAATATTCCTTACAATTTTGGCCTGTCATGTATATTTGCAATTTCAGTAAGGTCACAAGTTGAACGTACCTGGTACAGTTTTTCTTCTGAGCTATTTGTATACAAGACTCGTACTAATCCTACAATCAACGCGGACCAAGAAGTGGGCAGATGCTTGTTTAACAGGTTTTTCATTATTTAACAATTGTGTCTATTTTATGGGCAGGGAGTGGGTTAAAAAAATATTTTCACAGAATTATTTTCCTTGTAAACAACTTGACCAAAGATGGGAAAATTATGATATATGTAGAGTCACGAGCCAATTTCACTAACGTCTTCTTTCTCAGTGCTCAGAATCTCTTTAACATTTAAGTATTAATATCCTCGAAACAGTAAAATTTAAAACGTCAAATATATTTATCGTAGACTTTAATAATAGCGCTCCGTACCGTTTTCCACGCGGAAATTGAGTGCGGTCGTGTCTGGTATTATATATTTTATATTGTAGGCGGAGACGGTGGGTTGAGTTGTATGTGCAGTGACGGGCGAGTAATATGCAACTGAAATGTTTATAGGGTTCAGCGAATACGCTAAATGTACGTATTATGAAAATTAGATCATTAAATTATCATAAACAAATGACCACGAACAAAAGTTATATTTTTGTAAAGGAGAAGACCTGGCTGACATACTAACGCCTATTCCCTTGAACCTAGAAAGCAGATTTTTTCACAGGTGTTGTTTTTGAAACATAAACGAGCACTAAGATAAGATTATTCGAAATTAAAGCATTGAAACATGAGATAATGATTTGCGACGCGACGTCAAAAATAATTTATTTAAAATATATGAAAGACTGAATAATCTGTGCTAAACGTGCACAACTCGAAGCCATTAACTTAAGAATTGAATACCTATAGATGACCTACCATGAACTCTTATAGCGTTTCAAATGACTACCTAAACTGAGCTGTATAGCTATTTCGTACCATGACATGAATCGTTTTACTACCTAAATTTAATTGCATCACTTGTTACTACAGTTCATAGTAGACCCCCAGTTACTACAGTTCATAGTAGACCCCCATAAAAGTTATCAACGAATGTTATTCAAAGACTAATTGCAATAGTAAGTTCATTCATTATGGCCGTTCTATTGCTGCCTTAAAGACATTCGGTCACGAGTTCGACTCCCGCTAGGAGCAGGACCATATGTTGTTTGACCATACATAAATGTGTTCAGGGCTGGTTGTGTTTTTCATGGCTGTGTATCCTAATGAGGGTAGTTGAATGAGTGACGTCTGTGATTATAATAATTTATCTAATTTATACGACACACTATTAAATTAGTAAGTTGTATAAATTTGTATATGAAATTTAATAAGACCCAAAAGAATTTAAAAAGCGTAGTCGACAAGTCATCAAAATCTAATAACACGGACTTAGCGTCGTTGTGCAAGACTACTGCTTGTCATCTCTCGTCTAGACAAAATGCTCGTGACTTTTTCACTATTATTCTTCGCCTCACGACAATCGTACCACAATTTTTACGTTTTTAGGGTTCCGTACTCAAAGGGTGCAAACGGAGCCCTATTACTCACCCTCCACTATCCGTCCGTCCGTTCGTTACTCGCGAACCGTAATAGATAGAAAGTTGAAATTTTAACAAAATATGTTTTCCTCTTATGGCTAGCAACGAATACTAAAAATAAAATAAAATAAAAAAAAAACTTGACATTTTTGATTGATTGAACTTGGTTTTTTTGTTGTCTCATAAAATGTCATAGATAAATATTTGAAATTTTCATGGATTGTCTATTTGTATGACAAATAATAACAACTAATTAAAACAAATTTAATTTCAAAACTAAAGAGTGCTTCACTCAACTAACTATATATTTATATTCTATGGTGGTACGGAACCCTTTATGTGCAAGTCCGAAGCTTACTTGGCCGGTTTTTTCTTACCTTTTTATACTTTTCTTCGTTAAGATCGTTGAACATGATATTAAATTCCTCCAAGTTCAGACTCAATCCATTATTCTGTGACATCGAAATTGCACTTCTATAGAGAAATTAAATTAATTATCTTAATACAAAGAGTCCTTGATGGATCGGGTGTTGGTTGAGACAAAATTATTTTCTATTTATTTTTGAGATACATGAAAGTGCGAAGTGATATTTAATTGAACTCTTATTTATATTTAGGATCTTCTTAGAGGTTTAGATATTAAGTTTTAATAGTTTTTATAAGTGGCAAGTGGCGGGTTCGATTCCCGCTCGGGCAGATGTTTGTTAAAATTTCTGTCTCGGTCTGGGCGTTTGTCCGTGTGGGTCTCGGAGAGCACGTTAAGCTGTCGGTCCCGGTTATTATCAATAACATCTGATAATAATCGTTAACTCTTGATAAGTAAATTGCTCTTATCCAATGAGTTACTGGTTCGCCCTTAGGGTTGCAGAGGTCAGATGGCAATCGCTCTGTGTAAAAACTAGTAACCTGTCAAATCCGGATAAGAGTAATAAGCAGACCCTGGGTACATAAAAATACCGGGAGTAATGCTAGGATGAAGAAGTTTTTATAAGTGGCATATCAATTTTTTTTATTTATTAATATTATGAGATATATTTTTTATTTTGCCACAAATGTGCTAAAAATGCGTACGGTCCGCCTGATGTTAATTCGTAACCGTAGGTTAAACAAGATTCTTCCCATTGAGTAGAGAGAATTATAAGGAAAAACGCCCAGACCGAAACAGCTATTTTTAAGATCGAAACAAACGATACCCCCAAAGGAAATCGAACCCGCAATCGTTGAGGCTAAAGGCTGACTTGCTTCGCTAGAATGGTTGTTATATTAAATGATATATACATACATTTTCCTAAAATATTATAAAGAGTTAAACGTACATATATCTATATAACTCCTCATAAATAAATGTAATGTAAAAGTATGAATATATCTTGTTTATTATATTATTTACATGAATCTTTTCTTCTTAACATATCTCCAAATATTATTCAAAAGTCATTATATTACATATATTACATGTCTGATTTCGATTTTAGATGTTTAACATTAAGTTATAAGACGACGTTGTGGCGCAGCTGTAGCGAACCTGCCTTAAGCGCCACAGGTCGTGGGTTCGATTCCCTCTCAGAGCAGATGTTTGTATTGACCATACGGGGACCATGTTTCCCGGTCTGGGTCTGTTTGCCCTTGCCATTGTGAATGTTTCCGGACCCCGACATATGATATGACTATCGTAATGGGGATCGTTGAGTGTGTAGCGTTTATTTATTAAAAAAAAGTTCATTACTAATGAATTGAAATATAAGTTTATAGATGAAATTAAATCAATCATTGACCCTTTAATGGCAGCCTAACATAAAACATCGCTATACGAGGCAATACTTCAGAATCACCAATAAACGATACATAAGCACGCTTCCAAGGAATAAAAGCTAATAGATTAACCACAAATATAACGAATATGGAGGCCGCAGACTATAAAACTTTCCCTAGCCCGTGAAAAGTGAGTTCGGTCACGAAGGAGTCATTAATTCTGTATAAACCTGGTCAATGCAAGCGTAAGCCATCGCTTGAAGCGCTTGTAAACCTGTAATCGGACGAACGCGACAGGATTTCATGAACAATATTTTCTTTGAAAACCTTTTGTACTATTGTGTAAAGCAAAAATCACTGTTGCTTGTTTGTTAGATTCAATACATTTATTCTTGTATTGTTTTTTTAGATATCTTTATTTATTACGTAAAACGATTAATATTGTGGCTATTTTAAAAAGAACTGAATTCAATCATTTAGTGTATAAGTAAGTACAATAGAATAAAGAAAATTTAGTAAACACGGATATAGATTTTAATACTTTGAAGTATTCCATTCTTGCTCCAGCATTCTTGATCTGATAGTAACAAAATTTGTATGGAACCTTTGAAGGATGACCTAACCAACAAAAAAGTATCAAAAGCAATACTTACCCGAATTCAGAACTTCTTCCTTTTTGAAGACAATGAAAATGACGGTTGCCAAACAAGCATACGGCCCTCGTGATGGTAAGCAGGTACCATAACCTATGAACGCTGGTGATACTTGAAGTATCACATGCGCGTTGTCAACCCTGGAGATAGGAGGGAAGGGATGAGAAGAGAAAATGGAAGGGTGCAGAGGTGATGGAAGTTTGGGCCTCCAGCGCTCTCAAACATCGCGCGAAACGCAACAGTACTTTGCTACTTTAATGCGATTTTCTTTGAGAGGGTAGTACTTCCCCGGTCCCGCATGACTCTTATTACTACTACGTACGAATATACAATATTGGTCAGTCTTGTTTTTTTTTTCCATTTTGCCATAAAGTCATTCCCCGAATTATTAGATTACAATGATTACTCTTATTTATTCGAGTAGGGTTAAACAAATTCGTTGAAATATAAATATTAGAATAACGAAAAAATTCAAGTTAAAATAACAATGTAATTTGAAACAAAAGTTCTCATTTCGCAATTCACGTCTGGCCATCGCTATATAGGAATGTTTGGAGAAAACAAACAGAGCGTACTAATACGTGAATTGCGTTAGTGCAACGTGAAGCAGTGACAAGTTTTTGAGCGTTTATGAATAAATGAGTAGCCCCCGTCTGCCGCATCAATACCACCGGTGGCTGAATGCCAAATGCCGTTCGTGACATTTTCCACTTTCACCCCTTTTTTCGTACACACGTTGAAACTTTTTTTGCGCGGCTAATTTCCGAAGTGAGTGACTTTTACCAACGGTAACATTTCAATTTCACTTGGAAAACTTCATTGAAAATGCTATCACATTTACTTTTTCGAATATATTTTGAAACGTAAAATGTACCTTTGTAGTCAGTGTTAAATCAGACACAAAAGTGAAGAGTTGACATTTAACATTTCCAAAGCTAACATGTTTGGGAAAGGTGCGAGGCCATTACCCGAATGGGGACTGATACTAAGTGGCTGACTTCACCTCCCCAGTCGTCTGCAGGTTCAACGCCATTAAGGCTGCTCTAAATAGTTCACCCGAAGTGCATTAGATTTCTAGGAAAACAAGTCTTTCACAAACATCAAATGGCGATATATATTGCTTTTATTGAAAGTAATTGGTACGCTCTAGTAGAAAAGAAAATTACTTTTACATAATATATAACAATTTTATTTTGTAAGTAATAATAGTACTAGTGAAGAAAAAACTTTATATAAATATAATGAAGGTTAATTTAAAGATAACGAGAAAAACTCTGTCACTTTACACAATTTTAGCACATGAAAACTACAAATGTCCTTGATAGTAGCAAAGATGTTTTCTACGAGAAAACGTCAGATTATTTAGTCTAGTACTTCCGTTTTTGGAGCTAGCTAAATTTAGATACGTTGTACTTTATGAAATCTAAAATTATTGTTTTATTATGAACCTACGTTACGTTATACGTTGATTTTTCTTTCAAATATTAAAATAATAATAACTAATAATGTAATACTGAAACAAAACAAATGAAAATCTGAAAAACAAGTCATTTGTTTTGAATTAGGTAATAGTTTATTATATTATTTGTCGTTGAGATTGCATTATAAATTTTTAGATATTCAATTTTTAATATTCAAAAGCTATTTGATATTTCAATTGTTTGATATGTTTTGAATTAAAAATTTTTGTTAAATTTGAATGAAAACATACGTAAAACAAGTAACATAATACATCTGTAATAAACATCCATTAATTACGCACAATCTTAATAGACGTAATGTCTGTATAGCTTATAAGATTATATTATTTTTCAGTAAATTAATAATTAGAGGAAAATAAATATTATCAGTAAAATGAAAGGGTACGCTGAAATATCTTGAAATTGTGGTATTTATATTATTTGTTCGCATTCGTTTTTACCGAAATTAATATCTACAAAATAAGTTCTTTTTCCTGGCCTTAATTCCCATTATTTGGGTTCGGCCGGCAAAATAAGTTATATCTAAAAATAAACTTTGTTTGTCAGCTACCCAATGTTACATACAATACATATATGTATATCATATTTGAAGTATACAAATTTCAGACTGAAAGCATACAGTTTATTACCTAACCAAAATTTATTTTTCTGCACTTTCCATTTGAATATTTTAACCTCTAAATCTCTTTAACGAGAGCCTAATAGAGGTTGGCGGCGGTTCACAAAATTATGCGAGGTCATTAGAAGGCGGTCTTTGATGAAGAGGTTTGTAATTCAGAGGCGCTTTATGACGATTGGCGTCATTACACTCCGTCCCGCTGAGGTGAAGCATTGGTTGTGAGGTATTTCTCTTTAAAACTCAGTAGACTCTACGAGAACGCTAATATTTACATCAGCGGTTGTTTTTAAATTTCTTTTCTTTGAAGTTTTAAACGTTCAAAAAATGAAGCCAATTGTGCCAAAATATATATTTGAATTTTTGCGATTACTTTTTCAATCACACTAGAGCCGGTGGATTCATTTATTTCACATTTTTTCACATTCATTTTATTTTATTTCATCTTATGTAGACTAAAGTCTTATTTTTTTAGTATGAATAGGTCTCAACTCGATAGGTCATGACTGTGAAAGTGCTACTCTCACAAAATATCAACCAGAACCAACCAGACTTATTTAACGAAACAGATACTGTTTCGTTAAATAAGTGTTAGCACCGGAGGATTCGACCTCGGTTAAGCAGTCAAGGCCAGTAAGGCCAACATCATTTAACTATATATACAAAAATCTGGAGGCTCGAACTGCCCCTACCCTCTTACCTACTTCTATCCCTTCTTTCTAAGCCCTTGACGTCAATGCGGATGCTTTCTATATTAATGTTGAAAGCATCTATAAGTTTCACGCAAGACATTAGACCTTTTGGTTATATCCACCTTCGTACTAAAACAAAGTCGTCGGCTATGTAGATATCACAACAGTGGCAGTTACCTATTCTTTCTACCTTTGAGACGATGTGGCGCAGCGGTAGCGAACCTGCCTTAAACGCCACAACAGGTCGCGTTTTTGATTTGTGTTGACCATGCAAGCATATTTTCCGGTCTGGATGTATTTGTCCTTGTCCTTGTATGTGTTTCCAAACCCCGAACCCAGGCTATCACTATCCTAATGACCCCCATTGTTGAGTGTGCAGCTTTTATTTATTATTATTATTTATTCGGTTTGTAGGACATTGCCGGTAGTAAATTTACTAAACAAAGGAGATTTAACAACCAATATTTCGAGGTTGGCAACGCGTGAATGACACCTACAAATATAGGATGTTGCAAACGCTCATAAGACCCATCTGATGGTAAGCGTTTGTCGTACAAACGCTTACCATCAGATGGGTCGTATGCTCCTGTTTTCGAAATCGGTTTAATAAAAAATATAATGAAAAGGAATGGTGCTGCACTTAAAAATAACTATAAATACAAAAACAACAAAAACAATTAAATAACCGCTCATACATTTATTCTTTTAAATGTAGGAAGTATTTTTCTATTTAATTAAAAGGTATACTTAATTAAAGCTTGTCCTTGTTATGTTTTATTTTACAAGCTCGTATGTTAAGTATGAGCCTTAAGTTTTTGAGGGCTATTGACGAGTTAGTTAACTTCTCGAGTGCCTAGACTTGGTATTATAGTTACAATAGTACTAGATGAATAAAAACCCTAGATTCCTATTCAAATTGTTGTTAATGTTAATATGTTTCGTAGTAGAAGAGCCATGCTTCTCCAAGCTTAAATGGGCCGGCTCGAGCGGGGAAGTACTACCCTCGCACAGAAAATCGGCGTGAAGTAACACAGTAATATTGCGCTTCGTGGTACGAGTGCAAGTGCCTGAGGCCCAATGTCCCACTCGCTCTACTCTCTTTCTTCCCTTGTATCCCTTGGGTTGGCAACGCGCATGTGATACTTCAAGTATCGCAAGCGTTCATGGGTTGCGGTAACTCCTTACTATCAGGCCGACTGTATGCTTATTTTCCAACTGTCATGAAATAAAAAAAACAAATGACGGCCGTTGTTGTGTGTTGGTAGCGAGGCTGCCTTTAGATAACCCTCAATGGTTGCGGATTCGATTCCCGCTTGGGGCGGATGTTTGCATTCATCTTACAAACATCTGCTCAAGTTTGGGCCTTTATCCTTGTTGGTGTCCTTGTGCCTCAGAGAGCACGTTAAGCTGTCGGTCCCGGTTGTTATCATATACCAACTGATAATCATCATTAACTCTTGATAGGTAATTTTCTCTTATCCAGTAAGTTACTGGTTCACACTTAGGGTTGCGGAGTTCAGAGGTCAATCGCTCTGTGTAAAAACTAGTAGCTTAGATCGTATAAAAGTAACATATATGTATAGTAGAGCAGACCTTGGGCAGAAATCAGAAATAATGCTAAGAAGAAGAACGGTGTAGTAACAAATAAATGCTTGTAAGGTCTTTCATCGTCTAATCAAGCCCCCAATAACCAATCGTTAATCGCAATAAAAACAATTTACGCCTCGTATATTCTCACAAAACTTATTTTAACATAAAAAATCACCGACGCCAATTATACACATCCAATCTTTATTACGAAAAACTCCGCTATTTACGTAATTTATTACGAAATGTATCTGTTTGTATCTAATACTGTTGAGTATCAGGTTCAAAGGAGAAATATGATAGAGTTGCTTAAGACCAGACGTATATTTTACGTCGGTCATTTTTCTTCGCTACTTACGTTTAAGAATTGTGTAGAACATGCTCTCCTCTCGCGAGATATATTTCTCTTGTGAAAGAAACTAATGTATTTATACCTATGTTCCTTTTTGTAATGTGAAATAACTGACAAAGCGTTGAGAGAATTTTATGTGTAAAAATTAAATGAGCATTTATTTTTATCGCATTTAATTAATTATTAAAGATACCTCCTATATCTAAATTTATCTATATACATAATTGTTTCTGACCGATTTTAATCAATTTTTTTGTGTGTTTTCCCGTTAATTCGAGAATGGTTTAAACTCAAAATTGGACCCAATACGTTGCACTGCAATCGAGTTCTAGCTTATTTTTGTGGATGTGTTGAAACTAATAATTTAATAATATTGGCCTGGACCGATTTTGATAAGTTATTGTGGGTTTGATTTTTGACGTAAAATAAAGATTTACAGTTGCACACAGTAAGCAGAGCTACAATCCGATTCTGTTTTTTCCAGGGTAGGATAACGCCTGCCGAGGCCGCTACCTATTAATTACTTCAGTAGTTCAAAATACATATAAATTCTTCTTCGTCCTAGCATTATTTCTGGTATTTTATTTACCTAGGGTATGCTTATTACTGTTATCCGGATTTGACATGGTATTAGTTTTTACACGGAGCGATTGCCATATGACCTCCGCAACCCTAAGGGGGATCCAGTAACTCATTGGATAAGAGCAATTTACTTATCAATAGTTAACGATTATTATCAGATGTTATGTGATAACAACCGGGTCCGACAGTTTAATGTGCTCTCCGAGGCACGGTGAGGTGACCCACACAGACAAATCGAAACTTTAACAA
Source organism: Hestina assimilis (assembly GCA_023373885.1). Taxonomy (NCBI): domain Eukaryota; kingdom Metazoa; phylum Arthropoda; class Insecta; order Lepidoptera; family Nymphalidae; genus Hestina; species Hestina assimilis. The sequence goes on along the minus strand of CM041747.1, from coordinate 5,330,031 downwards.
ACATCTGCCCAGACCAAAACAGAAATTTTAACAAATAACTGCCTGAGCGGGAATCGAACCCGCAACCGTGGAGACTAAAGGCAGATTCGCTACCCACAACGCCACAACTTTTTCAACGTCTATCATTAATTTAGTGAGCCTAAAAGGTCTGTCTGCCAACTGATTTATCTATCAACGTTGAGCTCAAACCGCTGAATTTAGAATCTTAAAATTTCGTAAATGCTATTCAAGTGACAGACAGCCGAATACAAATCGACTTAATGTATTTGGCTAGGAGAGAAAATAACATTTAAATAGATAGATCGTAAACATTCACAAGAATTAGTTTATTAATTGCAATTCTTGCTTGAAACTTTGAACATTTTTTAAAGACTAATCAGCAAAAAATAGGATCACAAGATTTATATATTTATTGAAATATTTTTTTTTTCTATGTGATTGATCTCCATGAAAATATTTTATCTCCGGCCGAGATCGAATAGGCACGTGCACCGCAGACGTGCGCGGGCAGTCAAGTCGGGAATCGAACATTCGGTATGTCAAGCAGTTAGACAAGATTTCAGACGCATTGTTTAAGTTATTCCGAGCATCCTCCGGCTTACTTCAACGTGAAAACTGATAGTAGGGCTGACACAAACTGAAGTTTAATACACTTTGTTGAAACATTGAATGGCTGATAATAGTAAACATTTCGAAATGTTATTATATCTTAAGTAAACTGACATTAGTACAAAATATTATTATTTATTAGATATTAACAATGGTGTAGATGTGTGTATTGACCATGCATGCCTATGTTTTGGTTTAGGTGTGTTTGTCCTTGTCCTTGATGTGTTTCCGGATCCTGACACAGGATATTACCATCCTAATGGGGGCGTTGAGTGTATAGCGTTTATTATTATTATTATTTCGATTTACCCTAACTAAACGTGTGGTTTATGCTATTAACGGGTACGACAATATCCAAAAAGGATCACAATTGAACCTACAACTCTCGTCTAAGAAAACGGTCGTACCTATCTAAATGGCTTTCAAAGTTTCCAATTTTAGAGATAAACCCCAAAAAAAATTATTCATACCTTGTCAGGCTTCATTATTTTTGTTCGTGTTAAATATTAAAATATAACGTATTATTATAGCAAAGAACTATCAAATTGTTTTAACAGACAGTTTGATAGTTTTCGTGTACATAATAACTGGGTGGCATTATACGAATTGCATGTCTTTATTTTTGTTGAGCGGTGAGTCAAACTACGAGGCTGACCTCGGAGCGAATGATTCATCAGTGAATCAATTGAGAAAGAAAGTATTATTCAATGCTATTTTTGCAAAAGCAATAATGTTTTTATGAGCAATAAATGATAGATACGGTTAAATTAAAATACATACATTATATTTATAATGTTACTAAATAATCTTTTTCTATGTAGACGAACATCCATGGCGTAGGCGAGGTAGGAGTAAGGAGCTGTATACCTTGCAAAATACTAATAAATATACGAACGTAATACATTTTGAACTATTCAACTAGTAACTTTTGAAGAAAATATTCAATTTCAATTTAAATTAAGATTTAAGGGTAGGGCTCTTAGGCCAAATGGCTGGCTACGCCCGTGCGGACATAAATATGATGAAAACATTGTCAGATAAAAGACTTGCGTTTTGTGATTTCTCTGCATTTTTATTAAAACTGTAATAGGGTAAAAGTTGAAAAAAAAAATCAAAATGAAGTTCTAAAAAATAACAGCAAATATTTTTTCATATAAAACGCTTGAAACTTACTCGAAACGTGATTAAAATTTCAATAAGAAAGAAAAAAGTGCTGAATATCGCTTACATTTTACACAGTCAACAATCAGCACTCTGTATTTACAAAGTACCAACAGCCACCCACACATCTTTGACTCAATTAAAAGAACAAATATTTCAATTTCAAGCGAAGCCGTCCGATACACAAGTCTGTACAAATAAGACGTCTAAACAAACTCTCCTTATTTTTATTTACAATTTGATGATGATAACATTTACCGGTTTTACCGGCGTCGGGATGTGATGACTCCATCACCCATGTTGGAATAATCTTTGCAACAGCAGAGATTATTCCACCAGTGCAATCAGTCACACTGGTTGTAGATCTTTTGTTGCAAGAGGCCGGCTAGGTAGGTACCACTCCAGTGTCAAATATTCTGCCGCCAAATAGCAGTCCTTAGGAATTATTGTGTTCCGGTTTAAAGGGGGCTGTACGCTAGTGAAATTACTGGGCAGAAGAGATTTATGAATCAATATCTAGAGGTTGGCAACGCGTGAGTGGCACCTACTAATGGTGCTGCAAGCGCTCATAGGCTAAGGCAACCACTTACCATTAGGTAAGCCGTGTGCTTGTTTGCCAACTTTTAACATTTAAAAAAATAACAGAAATTGGACAATTTAAAAAAGGGCGAAGTTTGTGTCGGAGTTGTACATTAAATGTTCCGTACCACCGCAAGATAATTAAGAAAGAACATCAAAAATAACAAGTTAAAGCTTCAATAGCTCAACGATAGACAGGTCGATTCCGCTTCGTTAACGCGAGTTTCGGGTTCAATCCTCCTAGCGCAACCTAGCTCATTTGGAGCGCAATAGGAATATTAGTAATGAAAAAAATATTATCAAAAAAATTCTTTAAAAAAACGTTTCTTATATTTAGAATCACCTTTATTTTTAAAACTTGTTTTATTTGTAGTATTTGTTAATTTAACGGCAACAGAAATACACTGCTGTGAAAATTTTAACTCTTTACGTATTACGGTTTCTGAGATACAGCCCGCTGACAGACGGACGGACGACAGGGTTCCGTTGGCACTCTTTAAATATGGAACACTTAAAAAAGCAACTTCCGAATTCAACCAACTAGTCTAGGGAACAATGCAGTGATCGTGCAATTAACACTTATGTATTGAAGAGTTTTGTTCTATTCGGAGGCCTTTATCAAATTATGAAATAATTTATCTGGTTGGTCCCCACAGAAGCATACCTTATCCAACAGTAATATCGGCTTAAAATCCTCCTCATATTTGAACATTTAAATATTTATGTTCGTATAAAAATGTAATTCGAATAAATGAAATTCACTTACCCACGAACGAAATTGAACTGGGAATTAGCCATTCAAAACTTTTACAGAGATGTACGATGTGAGATAAATTGTTTATGGCTGTTTGAGTTCGGTCTGCAAGCTAACCCTGGACTGGGCATCGTTATGCAGACCGTGTAGCGGTCAGGTTCGTTACTTGGTGTTGCAAACAATCAAACTACAGTAATCGCGACTCCCCCGCGACTCTTGATTGCTACAAATTTTAATTCGACACAACGTTTTGCAACTCATTCCATTTTAGCGCTGTTTCAGGGTTATTCTTATCATTTGTGATAATTTTCAAAGATTTCGTTATTTTTTACCGAGCAATCAATATTTCACGCATCAATCGTTTTGGTACACAAAAATAAACAATCGAACCAACGTAATGGATTGAAAAAAACCTTTTGTTATTTAAGCATTCAGACTTGGGTAAATAACAAAAACTGATGATTTTAAATTGGTTCTTTATTGCCGCAGACAATGAGTACATCGAATAATCCTTTACAATTTAAACCTTACAGACGATATTTTAATATTTTAATAAATCTCTCATGCTATTCATACTTCTACATTATAATTCCAGTGCCGTTTTATTTGAATTATGCTGTTCAGCAAAATTGTACCTTAACATAAAATAGCAAGAACCATTTCAGTGTGGACCTTAATTTTGATAAAGGTTATATATATAACACAAGCGTACCTCATAATACTTCACATAAGCAAACCCATTGTCGGTGCTAATATCATGGACGGTAATGTAGCCGGCCGCAATCATGTCGCTGTATTAACGTTATAAATTAGGACGTTAGCGTCTGGACCCACTCAAATAATCGTAAAGCGGTAGTAGTGGTGATTCTCTGCACTTGTGTATGCCCCCTTTGTCAGTTTCATTTTGCTTTGTACACGAGATATGTTAGAAAAGAAAAGATATATTCATCCTTTGAAAGGCTTTCGGGGTAGATACTAAATGAAATTATGAGGTAGACATTTTGTTTATTATTTATACGAATACAGTAAGTTTGTTATGGTTAAAGTTTAAGTTATTAAAATCTTATTCGTTAAAAATCAACAATGTATCTAACAATAATTTATGATACACTTCATCAGTTTGAGACCGACCTTTGATAAGTATACCTTTGTTAGAAGAAAAATGTTGACTCGAAAGACATTGTACCAATATATTAAATACTAAATAAATTAAAAACCTTTGGCTATAATTTTTAATATTATTTATAACTTGATATTTGGACAAACTCCAAAATAAAATTTTCATTAATTTAGCTACTTATGGATATAAAAAGCAATGAAAAGATCTCGAATTTCGTCGATACGTTGGATGTACGTCGTACGTTGAAAACAGAGACGGTACGCAAGCGGTACTAATGGTATTGAGTCGGCCAGACATCTCTAGAAGCATCAGCCACCGGCTCTTCGACGTGATGCATACTTATTGCTCGATTTTCCACAGAGCAGTTTCAATTGTACCATCCCATTAGCGGCATTCGATTGCCTCTGCTTTCGATAAAACTTAATAGAATTCTATAATGTCCTCAGACATTCGTGATGCTACACGCAAATTATGTACCTATGTTTTAAAATTGAAGTTTTGATCTGACCAGTATATTCGATTAAAATTATTGAACTATATTAAAAAGTGATATTAAATATAATTAAGCCAATAAAATTTAAATATTGATTTTATCTAAAATAAACTTATAAGGATTTAGAATGGCTCAACATTTTTTATTTTCCTAAAACAAGGCACAGTATATGTATCGAACAGGGTTTTATTATTTACATAATTTAATTTTCTTTTGGTCTGTGTATAGTTGTTTTAATTAATTCCACTAAAATAATTCACTGCATCAATATTAGCCTCATACGTCTTGATTGATGATATTGATTATTTTTAATTTTTTATGTATTTTTGTTATAAATTGATCTAATTTTTTCCTCAAAGTATATTATTAAGTATATGTAGTAAGCTACCTTATAGCAGGTACCTTGTAAAGAAACAGTATTTACAGAAATAAAGACCTCTATGAGCAATTCGTCTCAGTAATTTTCAACGCTTAGCAGAGATTACGTTTAAAAAATAAAAGAATTTAAAATGTCAGAAGGGGTTCATTACTAATTGACGGGTAAAACAAGTGTCGTTTCTAAGGGTATTAGAAACGCAAATATTTATTTCAATTAGCGATCCCCTTCAAAGTCTGCGATTGACTCCAAAGGAATCGGTGACATCCGAGAAAAAGGGGTTTCTTAAAGACAAGGTATTTGAGTGAGTACTTCTTAAGTCTTTTACTGCCCTAATTAACTGCTTAAGAGCCTTTTGGAATTGCACGTGTCAAATTTTATTCATTTATAAGTCGTCGTTTATGTCTTTAAATATGCTTATATTTTTGATTATATACTATTATGAATAAAAATAGTATATGTAGGTTTTTTAGGGAATCGAAATTTAAAAACAATAATCTTATAATACAAACCCCTGAATTACCTGATTATTCGATATTAGAAATAGCATGTTCTGCTTTATGTATTGATTTCTTAAATTATATTTTTATCCACATCTTTACGATATAGATAAAATTATATAAATTTGCGTTATCGTCAGACCAAAGCTTTATAAGGGAGAGAAATGCAATAAAAGATGGGTAATACATTTTCTTTGTAGATTTTACGCTTGACCGCACCTGGAATATTTAAAACTGGCTCCGGTCTTTCTTTGGAATTGAATAGCCGTCCATGTGAATAAGTTTTCGATATATTTACATTTATCATACGCTTGTGTTATAAATGTGTAATATGCTTTTAAAGGTATTTATTATTTCGTGGATACGGTCCTCATATTTCACTTTGACGTCTCGATGTTGACTATTTTATGAAGGAATCCTTTCCACTGATGCTTTGCATTTTATTTTTATTTAGTATTGAGGAAAATCTGATATACATTTTTTTAAATATATATTTTTGCCTTATCGCTTAAAATTGTAACTGCTATAGAAAAAGATTGCTCAGCCGAAAATGAAATGCTAATTATTTACATTTATATTGTTAGACTAATTTTTTCAACAATTCATTCATGATTTATATGCAATGAAGTTGACAAGCAAGCGTATGTCCCACCTGATGGTAAGCGGTCGTCGTAGTCTGTCAGCGCTTGCAACACGATTCGTTTCTAAGTGTCACTCACTCGTTGCCAACCTCGAGATATTGGTTCTTACATCTCCTTCACCCCGTAGTAATAGTAGTTGTAATTTCACTACCTACAGTTTCTTTCAAAACGAAACAATTGATTGCAAAACACACTACTGCTTTGTGGTAGAATATCTAACATTGTGATGAAGACAATAAAAGGCCTACTACCAGTCGCATAGAATTTCATTTTACGCTTGAAAATTAAACACATTTTTATGTTGATTTTCTAACAATGTCTATTTTCACAAACTATATTTTTTTAAACAATAAATAACATCGTAATTCTAAGGCTACGTCCACAATGAAAACATAATGGCTGTTAGACTGAGACTCTAAGATATTATTGCAAGTGCATTGTTTGAAGATTTGCAACAAAGTTCTCTCAAAGGTAAGATGTTATAAATATACAAAGTAAGCTTAAAACTTTTCTGTTTTCTGTTATTTATTTTCTTAACCTTACACAAAGGACATATGTTTTGTTGCCAGCTGAAAAATAAAAGCGAAATGTGTACATAATTTTCTGAAAGTATATACTTAATACTAGCTAGTAGCGCCCACGGTTTCGCTTGCCTAAATTAAGAAATTAAGTTCTTATGTCTATCGAATATCTATCCATCTTATATGCGATCGAATATCTACCATAAAATAGTTATTAATTCGATTTCATAAGACACATATACACCAAATTTAAAATAAGTATTATAATATGTATAAGTCATGTAGTTATTTTTTTTGGGGGATAAGAAATCATATGTGCTATTCTATAAAATAGGCTATTGGTGTAGCAAAATTGATCCATATCCCTTCACTGGATTTAGTCTGAAAGAGTAATAAACATTCATCCGTCCATCCATCCAATGTGAAAGTTTACATCTATAATGTAAATTATACTTCGTTCTTGATATACTTGAGGGAATCATTATTATGTATTTTATTCATCGGAGCCGAGAGAGTATACGAAAAGGTTGTGAGGTTAATCCAAACAGGGACCTCTGTTTTTCAGGTATTTTAACTTTGCTTAGCGGTTTATATGATACATCGTTTTATAATTTCGTCATATCCTTCCGAATATCACAGCCATTTTAATCACGGACTTTTGGTTCTGTATATATATAAATAAATAAATAATAATAAATGAACGCTACACACTCAACGGCCCTCATTACGGGGTCCGGAAACATATACAAGGACAAATACACCCAGACCGGAAAATATGCTTGCATGGTCAATACAAACATATGATGATCCGAGCGGGAATCGAACCCACGACCTGTGGCGCTTAAGGCAGGTTCGCTAACACTGCGCCACAACGTCGTCTTATATAATGTATCTAATTTAGTAAATAGGTATAGTCTATGAAACACTACATAATTTTGTAGTGAAATAGTAATCTATATAAAAATTAACAGCCCATACATATAACTGAGAGAAAAAATCCAGCGTATGATAACGTTTAAGGCACTTCATATTGTTTTTAATAATTAAATGGAATGACATGGAATGGAATTACATATCACCTATTACGGTTCGTGAGATACAGACCGCTTACAGCTGGTTGGACAGCGGATGCTTATTAGGATTCTATTGGCACATTTCTAGGTACAATTCCGATATTTAAAACTTGATAAAAACTCAAAAAATACCGTGTGCCATGGCAAATATGGCGGCTAGACAAATACTAAGATGATAAATAAATAATAGATAAAACATTATTTGAACGTTCACTAATTAGTAGCAACATCTTAACCATCCCTACAGAAAACCGTGACATTACTGGTGGGTGTACCTATTACGAGTTCAAGAGTCCCTCTAAAACGTAATGTCTGTTAAGTTAGGTTTACCATACAACTTGACATTTCCGGAATAAAAAAAAATCATGTCACAACAATAATCCTATTCCTTCCTATTAATAATTAACCACTTAAATTAATTAAGAATTTCCAGCATTAATAACCACTAATATAATTTATATAAATGACTGATTACCATCCGATGAGTCGTATTCTTCAAGCTATGTAAGATTTTATATAATGTAAAAAATAACATAAAGCAAAGTAGTAAACCATTAAATTCATAAAGCTATGTATAATAATAAATGATACACACTCAACGGCCCCCATTAGAATAATTATATACTGTGTCGGGGAAAACACTAACAATGCATTTGATAAGCAAACATTTATCATGCTATCAGAAAACGAAAAAAAATTATATATTTGAACTCAATCAATTAAAAGGAATACAATATATACTACTCCACTGCGTTGAGTTGAAACGCGAGAGTTGCGGGTTCGATCCTGACCCCTTGTCATAATTATGACATTCGGCTATTGTCGTACCCACTTTTCGCGCAAGCTACGAGCTTATTTGGAGCAATAGTAATATTAGTTATGATCTTCAAAAGCATTGCTGATATGGTTATAAAAATTAAAAAATATATATATTAACTGACTTGATAGAGGGGCAATTCGTCCGATTTATATTTTGTTTTTTTACAATTTCGTCCGTTTTACACCCATAATTTGTGGTCACCCCGCATCGTCTAATTAACATGAAGTTGCTTCTCCCATTTTCAGCCTGTTTGCTTACACTCAAAGTAAAATTGTACTGAGAACTACCTCCGACCAAATAAAAGCCCTCTGATTGTGGATTAAGAAAAATCACCAGCTATTTACTCGCCTAAAGGAAAGCTCGTTCAATAAACGCCAGCTCTATTACTAATTTATTCATACAAAATTACTTGGATAGCCACTTTAGTGTTATAGTCTTGTTATTTGAACCATTATATTAAAAAATGGATTAACTGTAAATATTATTATTAAATATGTGATTGTTTACCGACGTCAAGAAAGAGTTCATCAATTTCACCCTTATAATTTTTTTGCCTGCCTATAGTTTCGAAGGTAGGGGTTTTGAATCCAGCTCGAATTCGAGTTCGAATTTGTATTGATCTTACAAATATCTGTTTTGGTTTGGGCATCTTGTAGCTCTGCCTATCGTACCTCGGAAAGCACGTTAAGCTGTCGGTCCCAGTTGTTATTTGATAATAATCGTTAACTCTTCATAGGTAATTAGCTCTTATCTAATGGGTTACTGGTTCACCCTCAGGACTGCAGAGGTCATATGACAATCGCTCTATGTAACAAAACTAGTAAGTTGTCAAATCCAGATTAGAGTTATAAACAGATCCTGAGTAACCGGAAATAACGCGAGGAAGGCAAAAAATCGGTATATTTGTATACTAAGAAAAATTCATTTGAATATAATAATGTTGCGACAAAACTCTATTCTTATTTAACGTACTTACATTACTGTATACAGAATATGTGGAGGCAATTTCTGCTCCGTCGGCTGATATTAAAACGTAAGTTTAGCACTTGGAGGTATATTATAGAGATTATGCCGTTACAAGTTGGCGCGACGCCACCTCTCTGATCGTGGTTTACTATTTTAGTCAAATTGCCACCCGTTTGCACAGCTCATAAAAGATTTAAATATCACATACTATTATTTGCCATATGGTGCTATACGATAGATACCTAGATATAGACTACAATTTCAAAGTGATTAGCAAAAACAGTGATGTACATTAAAATAACAAAGTTTATAGTGAGTTAGCCTTAAAAGATAGATAAAAATATTTAAAAAAAAAATTCCATAAATTAACGTATTTAGTGAATTTGGGTTTTTTACATACTGTTGTTTTTTTGTGCAGCTCATGTATCCTATAAATATTTGTTATTGCCTCTATTTCTTTTTTTTTATGTACTTTATTATTTTTTGTTTTGTTTTTTATTTACAAATGTGTTAGTCAAAATGTTTGTTGGATTACTTCTGTATTGGTAGCACCTGCCCCGGGCGTGTAATGAAAAGCAGCTTTAAGCTGAGTTCATAGCTAGCTAGCATACAAAATGCATCTTTAAGATTCATGATTTCTTTGTTTTTGTATTTGTATGTGTGTGAATAAATTTCTATATTATTATTATTATTATTAATGCCGTCGCGGACTTCTTTTGAACTTTTAAATGGGAGCAATCCCATCATACATCATTTTTACTTTAAGTGTACGCAGCCCACGCAACTGAAGCTCTCCAATAGGAATATTTTTTCCCGTTTTGCGACATTTTTCATTGATACGTTACTCTTATTGGTCGTAGCGTGATATTATATAAAATATTTAAAAACTCAAATTCAAACCTCCTGAAATTAGCGCGTTCAACCAACCAAACAAACAAACAAACTCTTCAGTTTTATAATATTGTTATAGAAGATTATTATTTGCCATATGCTTCTATACCGTTAATAAAAAGTAGTGATGTACATTTAATTAAAATTAAAAATGTGAATAAATTTGATAATATATCTTTTATCTGCGTAAGGTCGATAATTCTTTTAAAGGAATATGTACAAAAATAAACAACAGTTCTTAAGGATATTACCATAGATTAAAAAAGAAGGCTTCATAAAAGTTTTTATACGTTATTCGTGTGACGTTAAAATATTTAAAGAGTACCCTGTATTTTAAAAGACGATTCCTTACTACGCCATAACATTAGAAAATGAAAGAGAGTATATGATTTGATAAATGCTCAGATTATCTTTTCGACTCATTTCAGTAACAAAGAAAAAAGTGTTTTGAACGTTAAAAATATAAAATAAGTAAACATTAAAAAAGTACTATGTTTATACTGTAAGAAATCTCAGAGATTATCAACCTTTGATTGACATGACTGTGCATGGTACACTGTGACCAACCTATTTTCTGATCTTCTTTATTTTCAAAAAAATATTTTGAACCAGAAACTATTATGACCACCTGATGGCAAGTGGTCATCGTTGCCTGTATTTTTGGAGGTAGAATATGTGACACTGTGGTGGTACCTTCCCAGCCTGCCTTTTGTAATACATAATTTGTATTTAAATAATATAATCTTACAATACGAAATAAATATAAACACACATAGTTGGATAAACTTAACAAAATAAGACATACCAATAACGAAAAGTATCGTTTATTTTTATATCGAATAAAGACGTTTAGTTAAATTCATCGAGTGTTATAACCGTATCATCAAAGGGTTTTGAATTCAATATCGGGGCAAATCCGTTTCTACATAGAAGTGTTTTTATTTCGCATTTATTGCCGAGGATTGGGGAGTCGCACAGTCAATGATTATGGTTCAATTTCCTTGCACATAGTAACATTGTTGCTTTTATATAAAATATATTTAAGATATTTTGAAAAAAATACAATTTTTTCGTGACTTTAAAAAGAAAACAAAAACAAAAAATACAGCCACTTTGTCTCCATGATAGTTATAAGAGAATAGCTTTTATGAAAATAAATAGGGCTCAGAATATCGGCTTCAAGTACTAAAATTTAAAAATTCGTCCTGAGAAAAAGCCGTTATTATACATATTATTAAAAATAGTGTTAGTTTAAAAATATAAAACCTAATCATGGCACGCTCCTATTTATTATTTGTATTTATTTATAAGATCATAAAAATGTTTAAAATTTGTTTTATACATTATAGTCTTATACAAAACCTTATTAAATGGTTGGACTGTAAGATCATAGTTACTAAGGAAAGCGTATACTTACAAAATATTTTTAGCACCGTTACACACGATGGCACGATATTCTATAAAACGATTAGAACGATATTAAGTCACCTTTATTGAAATTGTATGATAAATCATTAAAAGTTCTAAATAATTATTGAAATTATCCCAAAAATAGAAACTACCAAACCGCTCATCCCGTCCCAACCATTGCACCGCAAAATCAATATAACGCGGTATGTGGTATTAAACCCTATCCATCAACACTAACAAGGCGGGTAGACTAAATGAATGACCCTCGTTTCCCTTAGACGGCGGTCAAGGATCGTACCTAAAGTCACTTCGGCCCAGTCCGGTCCATTCTCAAGAATAATTGGACCATCTTATACCGTCTGCGGTCAGCGAGCAAACAGATATTAATTGGTTAGTTCTGAATTATTCAATTGGGATGCTACTGTACTCGTGGGGTTAGAGTTACTTTCGTTGCGAAAAATTTTACACGTGTTTCGAATATTTTTATATTAAATTTATGTAGTATTTTATATCTATACTCATTGATAAAATTGAAGACACTGATGCTTGTGGTATATTTTAATACTGACTGAACTTGACTGTACTTTTATTGTTGAGGAGAAGACTTTTCAGAAACAGCTATTTTTCCAGGACATATTTAGGATTACAAGTCATTACAATTTGAGCCTCGGATCGAATGTATGTTTATATGGAAAAATGAAAGTAATATAATCATCACCACTACCAGGTTATTGTTATGTTTGTAAAATATTATTTAAAATTCAGTTAAGGTAAAAAATATTATTTCATTTCAGATACCTTGAAAATATCGAAACAAAGATACACAATATTAGGTACATAACGAAAATCCTAGCTGTAGGTATGTAATTCTACAGGACATAATAAGATGGAAGTTAAGTTTCATTTATTTCACAATCAATTTATTTACAGATTTCTGATTATATAAATATACAGTACATAAACACGAAGTATTGTATATTTTCTTATTTATGATCTATGTACTTACCTTGTGAATTATGTGACACGTGGGTTGTTTATTGAAAAATTATTTACATTTAATAGAATATTCAGATTGTAGCCGTTTCAGCTAATTCGAACGTAAGCAAATCCATTCATTAGCGCATTTACATAATCGCCAGGGGCTGATTAAATTTGTACTAACTGTGAAATCTCTTGCTAACCGTTTATTAACTGAAAATAAACAAATTTAATACTTATCTATTTAGTTTTAAAGGCTAAATTTCAATAAGATAAATAAACTTTGGTAATGTTTAAATACATAAGATACATCGCATAGATTCTCTTTATTACGGTAACGATAAATATTTTCAGTACAAAATGTTTATGTTGCAGAGAAATTTACATCTCTAGGCACACTTGTTTATAACGTTAATATAATAATATTGTAGTAGTAAAGAAGTGTCTCTAAATTTTCAGTGTTATCTTATTTTAGTAGTCAAAAAAATCATTAGCATTAAATAATTTTCCCTCTTATTTTACAATTGCGAAAATATATTCACAAATAACGTGTAAGCCTGTGTTTAGAGAAATACTATGATAACGGAGAAGAGTAGGAAAATTAGAAGACGGATGCGAGCTACCGCAATTTTTTATATCAGTCTTCTTCTGCAAACGAGCAGGAGGCTGGCCTTTTGATGAGCGATCACCGTCACATAAAGAACCACACCAAAGGGAATGCAGGTGCGTAACCTTTTAGGAATTGCCTTTATTAGTACGCTTCTTAACCAATTAAAATAAAAGAAAAAATTCATACTAAACCCTACTTCTTGCTCTAAAATCAAAGTAAAATCGGCTCGTGATAACCCCGCTGAAATCGGTCCCCCGTTTTAGAAACGGACAACAATTTTTATTTTATTTTTGTTATTAGAACAGTATATACGGCATATGTATTTAATAAATGGTTGTTATTTCGAAATAAGAAGCAGACACTTGATTTTTATTTATTTTTAAATTTAGTTTTAATAGGTATTAATAAAATTCTCGGCGTTATGTTTACGCTGATAGTTTTAGTGATATGATTATTTTGTGATGAGTAAAGTTATCAAGAAGCAGTTAAGTGTCGTACAAGTTTTTATTAGTTAACTATAAAGGAGGAACTTATTACAAGGTGGGTTCAGCTCTCGACTCACGACCACTAAACTTAACTTATAGAAACTTCTCAGTCATAATAACCGGCGGGGAAACTTGGTTTTTTATAAACTCATATTTTAGATTTGCATTTTAAAATAGATTGAAAACAATTTTGGTTCTTGAATAGATGTTTTATTAATTTTCTGAATTGAATTTACTAACCATATAAATAGTAGGTAGTAGGTAGATAATTTAATTGAATATTTGGGACTTTTTGATTAACAAATTCCTCCTTAGCGTGAATTAATTTAAGAGGCGTAATAGTGGGCACGAGAAGTTTTTGAGTTATAAATAAAAGGCGATTACTATTTTCTTTACATTTTGCTATTTTGCAAATATGAAACAATAAGTAGTATGTTTTTGCAAACAATTCAGTACCTTCCAGTACAGTTCAATAATAAATAAACTTTATAAATTCAACGGGGTCTTTTGGGATAGTGGAATCCTTTTTTGGGATCAGGACGTATACAAACACAATAACTCGCGAATAACATAAATAACTCGGCGATTACCGCCGCCCATGAACATCTGTAAAACCAGAGGGCACGTATGTGCGTTAGCGATCTTTAAGATTGTCAAGCATTATACTCGATACACTCGCTGACCTTGAAACACAACCACCAGTTTTTCACCAACGTACGGCAGAAGATAACCAGTTTGGCATTTAAGCCCTACCTCCACAAAAATGTATACGAATCTGTGAAATGAAAATATTAAAAATCAGTCGTTAATCCCAAATCGCTTATAACTCATGACTTGCAATGTACAAGTGTCAGAAGCAACGCTTCTTAGCGACCCAAGGGTCAACTCGCCTGAGGCACTTGCGGTCACAGGCGGGCGTCACTTTGACTGACAGGCTTACTTATGTTTACAAGTCCCTCGGGACAAATACGAATGTACGTGGTTATTAGCTAAAATAGATACTGAATTAATAATTGGTCATAGTTTTTGCAATAGTCAATGAAAATTATTATTGCTTGCAGACCCAAGGCTAAATAAATTTTAAACCTTTTAAACGTTTTTTTCAGTCTTGTAATTAAGAAAAATAAGTTTTTTTGGATGTTGATGAATTCAATACGCAAAAAAATTAAAGAAACTAAATATTAGTTACGTAAATAGTACTTACGTAGTTGTATTCTCTATTCTGAATTAATTTTAAAATGCTTACGAATCGAGGTTTATTAAAGAAATTATTTTTTATAATTCATATCTAAGGAGCCAGGTAATTAAATAATTTTATCACGTTCATAAGTATATTTATTAAATTTCTGTGCGATCTATTTTATTCACATACAAAATTTTATATAAATCGATAAAGTAGTTCGATAAAAACATACAATAAATACAAATGCTTATACTAAAATAGCTTGCTTTTTATCTTGTACTCTTTACATGAAATCAGAAATAAAAAATTATGAGGCTAAGTTTTCTTTGGGGAGCTGTGTTCTTTTTACGAAACAAATATTTCACGTGTATTTTGATTCAAGGTTCAAGTATCATAGTCCTATATTAAATAACCTAGAATCCTTGTCTAAAATATGTATAGATAAGAATATTTTCTCTTACGTTACAACGTAGAATACAAAGTAATCTTATCTATATTTTAGACGTTGCTATAAAATCCACTTATGTATCTTAAATTTTAATGAAACAATAAAAGCATATTTGATTGCAGTTTTAGCGTAAGCAAGCATTATAATTATGAGACGCTCATAGCCGAGTGCACCCGCTGATCGGTAAACGATCGGTAGGTTAAGCAACTTTAGGCGCGGTCAGTCACTAGATGGGTGATCGCATAGTGGTACTTCAACCGAGCGTCTCCGTGCTTCGGAGGGCACGTAAAAGTCGGTCCCGGCTGTTGACAATTAGACATCAGTCGATAAGTCAAGTCAGAGGCCTACGGGCGACCTGAACAACTCTGACACTAGGTTGACCACTAACCAATCGATAAGAAGAAGATAATAATTGAGAATCATTTATTACGTGGAATGTTTAAAAAGTCGTGCATAATATATTTTGGACACAACAATCCCTACTTTACGCTTCTTTTTGGTTACATCTTATAGATTATGGAGTGCTTTACGTTTGTTTTTTATCTTCACAGTCTTTGATCAGTTCATCATAAAATTAATGCCACGTTATGCTTAGTGCTTAAAATGCACAAATATATAATTTTGAACTATTTAACTAATATCTATCAATAAATTTGCTATTTTGCACTCTCTTGGGCTAAAATTAGGATTTAACAAACATATTTTAAGTCCTGAATATATATAAAAAGTAATAAATTATCTTCCTTTTCAAACATAATCTAATATTAAAATGAAAAAATGTAAAAAAGTTTCTAAAAGTATTAAGATTTCTAGTCAAATTACCTATTTTTTTAATGTTTATAAGGTTGTCAAAATAAATAGCACTAGCCTTTATTGCTCGTGGCATATTGTTCCAGCTGTAATTATCATAAGTAACTTCACATACTGGTGGTTCCGCATTTCTAACAGAAGCTCCGCATTACAAGTTGCTCGCGCCCTCTGGGACTAAACATTTGCTTTCATGAATACCTTACCATAATAGACGTAAACCTTACTAAAAGAACAATGTAAATTTAATCTTAATTCTTTCTTCAAATTATACGAATTTTATTTCAAGTTTGTATTTTTTTAAAAGAAATATAAAGTAAGTTTCAATTCGAGATTAAACCTTAAATAGATCAAGTGCTTTTAGGACTTGTAATATCGAGTGTATAAGAAAATAACGCTCGCTTCAGACAGATATTCCGATGCAAATTGAATAATTTTGTTTTTGATTAAGTTTCGTAGCAGGGACAAAAAGTTCGTATTGTGTCAATTTAACTTCTAATCACTTTTTAAATACGTTAGTAGCGAGACGAGCGCGTGATCAACGAATAAATTTGAATTTATTAACAAACTGATTTGCCTCCGCCCATTTCTCCGACAGTTCAAGGGAAGTTAATTGATTTTTTCGCATTCTATCGCTTCTGTCTAAAACAGATAATAGTGGATTGATCAATAAAGTGTTTAATTTAATTAAATTATTTTAAGGGTCATCAATGCAAAATTTAATTTTAATGGTAGTAGATTAATAGAAGAAAACAAAAGTGCTAGAGCCTTTGTATTTTCGGCATTGATGGCACGGCTCAACCCTGGAAGTAACTATTACTATTAGAGAATTTGTGTTGTTAACGAATATAGGCCTTTGTTTTCGGTAGATTTCCATAATATAAATATGTTAATAATAAAGAAACGGTACTCACACAACGGTCACCCAGGCATGACTGAGATACGACACACATGCCTGTATGATCAATACAAACTGCTATCTGCCAAAAGCGAGAGTCACACCCACGACTACTGGCGCTTAAGGCTGATTCGCTACTGCTACGCCACAGCGGTCGACCTTTTCTAAAATATAACACACGTTTATTCCATCTTAATAGGAAGCAGTGCAGTGTCAGATATTCTACCGCGAAGTACTAATGCCTTAGGCATTACTGTGTTTCGGCTCAAAGGACACTGTAGCCTGTGAAATTACCGGGCAAATGAGATTTAAGAATCAATATCTCAAAGTTGCCATCACGTCAATGAAATTTAGAAAATCTGCTTGTGCTTGAACTCGATTATCATTGTTTCATAACATACTCATAAAATTATAAGACTTTATATTTATAATACATGCACTGTGTAATTTTTTAGACCAGTGATTTCTAAATGTGAACAACGAATTAATTAAAGCATATTGCAATAAAACCGTGTTTAAAATTAGTCTAAACGTAATAACATTATTGTATTATCACGCATGGATGCGTTAGAATTTGGCAGGTACGTTGCTCCGTCGAGATACGGAGCTTATAATAAAACAATATTAATTATCAATCGACGCTCGACTGCTTCCTTTGTTCAGGAATCGCCGGTTTAATAACAGAGGAATGCGTTAAACCTCCGCCATTTTACGGTACTTTTGTTTAAATAATAAATTTATATTTCCATAAACGTTGATCATCAAAGAATAGCCGCGAGTGTTATTATAAATTTGTTATTGGAAGATGTATACTAGAATTATAGATTCTATTGCTATGTATTGTTTATATAACGTTATGTTTTTTTTTAAATAGATTACGTTTTTTTAAAAACTATTATTAATTTTTTATTTCCTTAATCCCATATTATTTTGTATACAAGCCTCGAACGTATGGCCTCCGTAATAATAATAAGTGGTCATCGGAACTTGTTAGCAACATATTCATCGCTGTGTCAATGCACACTGCTTATTGTGTATGGAGATGAGAAGATCCAGATCTCTCCCCCTAAGACCGAGCTCCGCCAGCCACGAGCGGAGCGCGGTCCTTGGTAGGTGACACTGATTGTGCTAGAGACCCTGAAACCGGACACATGCCTTGACGATGGCTACCGAGGAGGTTAGTGGATCCCCGTGACGTTATCATCTTGACGCTATCACCCGATTCCCTTCTCCAAGAAGCCTGTAAATATCCGGCTGTAGGTTTTTTCTTCCACGTAATTAAAAAAGTTAAAAGAGTTGAGAGAGTATTTGAAGGGTAATAACATAAGGAGAGCTTCGACGCTCACACTCGTTGAACAAAAAGCCCCATTCATGATAAAAACAGCAACGATTAACTACACAAAGAAATCATCACGAAATAGAAATTTAAATAAGACAAACACTAACCATCCTCCCTATTGATGGCAGGTATCAGATAAAAAAGTATTGAAATCGGTTCAATCGTCACTGATACAAATAAAAACCTTCAGATTAAGGGTCTTTTATAATAAATAACATGTCATAGAAATTAATATTTAAGATGAAAAATTTTGAGTGTCAAACGTATTATATGAATTATCTCATTATAATGTCATTTAAAACAATGCATTTATAGTAAAATATCTTCAAAATATTTTCTAGAATGGGTTTTTTATTATCTCTCGAGTATGGCATTTAAAATATTCTAATGTGAAAAATAGGTTCAATGACCGTTATAATGGTACAGTAATGGATATAGCGTTTTCACATTACGTCTAATCGAGACTTCAACCCTTAGTTGACAGACGATATTAACCCTGCCAAAATGAATGGAAGTTATCTCTTCGCTGCCAAAATATAAATAAAACACATTAAGGTTTTTGTTTATCGTCTAATTTAGGAATAAACTTTATATATTATTTACTATTTGCACCCCGCGGTTTTGCCATTATATAACCCCACGTTAAATATATATATATAGATAAAGAATGCTATATAATTATAATCCTGTGTTCGTCCATAGATATCTATGAGCTACGTTCATTATAATTGGGTTAGACACAATGACGATTACGATGGACGAACACACACACAAAAAATGTTGCTTATGATTTTTTTATATTTCAATACAATGTAATCTGAATAATTTTTTTTATATATCATTCCTTGAAAAATACTAAATGACGTTATTTCTAAAATTTGTAATTATAAAATGTCAAATGTTTATAAGTATTCATTCATAGTCATTTTTAAATAATCTTGTGTGAATTCTCGCGTTAAGTTTCATACATTATGAATGAAGCCCGGAGTGCCTGGGCCGCGGTTCGGGTCGACGCCGCCAACTTGATTGATTGCGGCTGAGACCTCACATATATTGCATAGCTAATTGGAGTTTTAATTGCGTTACTTTACTGTAGAAATAACAGTAAATTTTATGTATTTAAATAAACCACAATAACTTTTTAATGTTCGATTTTTTCGCTTGAATTCGTGCTGCAAATGTACCTCCGTTCCGATTCGAATTTCCGATCGTCCGATGTTTTTCTCACCCCTTTATTTTACGAGCATTCGAATGTAAAGAGCTATTTTTGTCCGGACTATTTTCGTTGTGTTTGTCGTGATTTTGAAGCTTTATATGAAAATCAAATTCAAGGAATATACATATGCGTATGAGTGAATATTTTGTTAGATATATAACATAAGTTTTCGAATATATTTAAACTTTATTAGTTATTTAGTGGTCTTTTGCATAAGTATAATGAGACGCTCATAGCCGAGTGCACCCGCTGATCGGTAAACGATCGGTAGGTTAAGCAACTTTAGGCGCGGTCAGTCACTAGATGGGTGATCGCATAGTGGTATTTCAACCGAGCGTCTCCGTGCTTCGGAGGGCACGTAAAAAGTCGGTCCCGGCTGTTGACAATTAGACAACAGTCGATAAGTCAAGTCAGAGGCCTACGGGCGACCTGAACAACTCTGACACTAGGTAGACCACTAACCAATCGATAAGAAGATAAGTATAATTACTTTTTTAAGTACAACAACTCTACAAAAGAGGAAAAGAAGAAGAAAGAAAACAAAGAAAACGCAATGATTTTTTAAAGTGTATACAAATAATTTGATGAATAATTGGATATATACAATTATATAGATTAGTAGTATAAATTTAAGCGAGCATTCTTTCATTTATTTCTCTGTTAGCGAGCATTTATTCTCGATGGTGGTGTTTCGATTCCGAGTCGGGGCGAATATTTGTATTGATTTTATAAATATCTGTTGTCCTTGAGAGTCTCACCACTGTGCTTCGGGAGCACGTTAAGCTGTCGGTCACGATTCTTATCACATAAAATCTAATTTATCAACTCTTAATCGTTAAATTTCTCTAGATTTGCTCTTAGGGTTGTGGAGGTCAGATGGCAATAGCTCTGTAAAACCTGAACCAGTCAAATCCAGATAAGAGTAATAAGCATACCCTGGTATATTATGGGAATAATGCGAGACAAAAGTTCCAAATATTCAAATACAGCCAACATTTTGATCGTAAAAATCCAAAGTTTTTGTTCATGATATGAAAACTACGCGACAAAATATAGCTTGTTATAAACTGTTTGCAATATGCAAATCAATTTACGAATCTCGCAAAACGATGTCGGAATTGATTTAGTATGCGAGAGACGTGATCCAATACAGATTTACTGCACGCATGACTGATGCTGGCGACACTAACGACAGTATGATACTAGCGACCCTTTTACGTAATTTTTTAAAGCAAGGGTGAACTAGACTCCATTAATCTCCGGGGCAATACCAACACAATTAGGTGGAAAAAATTGAATATTAAGCTGTAGCCATTAGAGCGAAAAGGGCAAGACAAATGACGCAGCTCTAATACATGCGAGCCCCATGTTCATATGATATTGAAAAATATGCCTCTTTTGAAGACATTAATCTTATTATATGAACGAATTTTGTTTTCCTATTCGTACGAATTTTCCTCCTAAGTCACGTATTTTTATTGAATATTCTTGAGTCTTCATTAGATTTAGCTCTCTATCTATTACGATTCGCGAGCTACAGCAGCAGACAGACGGATGGACGGCCGGTTCTTTTTTTATCGACTGGTTAGTAGCCAACCTAGTGTCAGAGTTGTTCAGGTCGCCCGTATAGGCCTCTGACTTGACTTAGCCGGGACCGACTTTACGTTTACGTGCCCTCCGAGGCGTGGAGACGCTCAGTTGAAATACCATAATGCGATCACCCATCTAGGGACTGACCGCGCCTAAAGTTGCTTTACCCACCGTCGTTTATCGATCAATGAGCGCTCTTCTATAACCTCTATGGCCGGTGAAGGCTTTAGAAACAAGGTTCCATTTACACCCTTTTTTAGAAAAAATAAACACAATGGAATCTTGTATGGTAACCTGGAAGAAAACAGAGAAGAGTTAAAAGAATTCATAATACAATACACTAATGTAATACCGTGACTCTGTACTTAAATGTAATTTAAATTATTTATTTGACTAAACATCGAATTCGAGTCTTTTCATTAAAGCAATAAATATTTACTAAGTTTTTAAGTATCTAAAACAAGTACCTAAGAATGCAATTTACTAAATTTATGCAAAGATTTTGTATTTTACATGTTGTATATCTGAATTTGCTTATGCGATTTTCTTTAATTTATCCTTAATGGGTTTGCAACGGGTAGCGTTCACTCTGATTGCCAGACTCCCCCGAGGGCGTATATATCTTCGAAACACAATACTTTAATACATATCTACCTATTCTAAAACACTTTAGTCTTTAATATACTCGCATTAATATTTAATCTTAGCTCAAAATATAGTTATACCGATTAATTTCAATGTAATTTAATATTTACGGGGGTTATTAAGGATGATTATTTAACCTTGATGTATACACACTTACTCCTTTATATAATGTTAATAAGTCAACTAAAATATTTATCTCAGGCATAGAATATTTAGTTCA
The DNA here is from genome assembly GCA_023373885.1 of Hestina assimilis. Lineage (NCBI taxonomy): Eukaryota > Metazoa > Arthropoda > Insecta > Lepidoptera > Nymphalidae > Hestina > Hestina assimilis. The sequence continues at coordinate 5,307,698 of CM041747.1, read as the reverse complement.
GATTCTATTCATCAAATAGTGTAATTTTAGAGACAGAGCTTTTGCTATGATTAATGTTCCTTTGAAGCAAGAATAAATGACGAGGTTGTGGCGCAGTTGTAACGAACCTACCTCAAGCGCCAAATTCAAAAAGTGCGCCGATTTCCGCTCGGAGCAGATGTTTGTATTGACCATACAGGCAAGTTTTCAGGTCTGGGTGTGTTTGTCATTGTGTATATTTTCGGGCCCCCGACTCAGGATATAACCATCCTAATGGGGACCGTTGTCAATGTTTCAATATCTTTTTATATATTATATGTTCCGTGAATTTACCCGTATAGATCTCATTAACGGAGATCTATCCGAATAAGTATTTTGCGTTAATCCAAACTATGACTGCTATTCTATGTTTAACAATATTTATTTCACTGATAGAGCTAAATGTATTATAATTTTAATATATTAGATTTTTACTTATTTATACGGTACTTTCTTTGTCAACCTCCATCCATCTCCAACCATCTGACCTCCGCAACCGAAACGGGAACCAATAACTCATTGGATAAGCGCAAATTTCCTATCAAGAGTTAACGATCATTATCAGATGGGATGGCACGGTAGGGAGACCCAGAATAGCAAACGCCCGGACTAAAACAGACATATTTTTTTTTTTTTTTTTTTTTTTTTTTATGTTAGAAGTTGGCAAACAAGCATACGGCCCACCTGATGGTAAGTGGCTGCCGCAGCCTATGAGCGCTTGCAGCACCATTAGTAGGTGCCACTCACGCGTTGCCAACCTCGAGATATTAGTTCTTAAATCTCGTTCGCCCAGTAATTTCACTAGCGTACAATGCCCTTCAAACCGGAACACAGTAGTGCCTAAGCACTACTATTTGGCGGCAGAATATTGGACACTGTGGTGGTACCTACCTAGCCGGCCTCTTGCAACAAAAGACCTACCACCAGTGTGACTGATTGCACTGGTGGAATAATCTCTGTTGTGACAGAGGTTATCCCAACAGCGGGCGATGGGGTCGTCACATCCCGACGCCTATAGAACAAACATCTGTTCCTAGCGGGAATCGAACCCGTGACCATCGAAACTTAAATCAGACTCACATTAGCACGCCACAACGGTCATCATGTCTAGTCGACATAACACTAACACACTAACACTTATAAAAAATAAGCAATAACAACAATAATAATAATATAAGCGACTATCAAAAAATCACAGTACATTTTTAAATATAAACTAAAATGTCTCGCTTCGAATGTAAATTTTAAATATGTTAGTTTGAACAGTCTATCGTCTTAAGTACAGTCTTAAATGAGCTTTGACACCGACAAAGGATTCCTCCAGACTTCACTCCGCGGGGAGTTCGGATGACAAAGTAAAATGCAAATTCTCATGTATTTGCAATTAGCACCTCCCTCCACTGTCATATAGTAACTTAAGATTTGTAATGTTGGTACACTGGATGGAATATAATTAATAATGTTTTTAAGGCCCTTTTTGTTGGTCTTTGTGTAGTATTAAAACATCACCTAGATCTAGTCCTAGGCAGATTGGTAATTGTTATAGGTTTTTTTTTTTTAATTGGGAAGTATTTTTTCTTGATTATTTAAATACGTTTTAATTACTTCTCTGAAAGTATAAAGCTTCCCAATTTCTGAAAGAACAAGAAGAGCTATAATTATATATTGACTTATGGAGTTGAATGATCAATGTGGTGATTCAAAAATCGGATGAAATAACATTTTTTTTCGTAAAAACATTTTTAAAGATATTATACCCGTTAAGTGTATTTGAACCTTTATTTTATCTATGAGTATAACAAGGACGCCTATGTCTCCATCACTCCCCAGACATCTAGGGTTTATAAATAATACATTTCGATCCTCTCGAGTAGCAAGACGATCCGACACCTGGACGGTTTTGAAAATTTTAATATACCGCGAAAAGCTTTTTCTAGCGCGCCTTCTTTTTTCATGAAATTATTTAGACTTTCAAAGTGTTATAAAATGGAAAACAAGTGTGTAAGAATATAAAATATTCTATATTTTTCTAAATAGCTGGAAATAATATGTAAAAGTTCTTTTTCTTTTTATATTTACATTAATTAATATTATTATTATTAATTAATTATTATTATTATTATTATTAATTAATATAAATTTTATACTATTTACTTTAAAAACTTTTATAATTTGAATATAATTTATGGATTTTTTATGCAATAAAATTATAAGGTACAGGTCGGTTCAGTAACTAAGACTAAATAAAAGTAACTATATCTTTGAGTGTGACTGACTGTATAGTTGAGTGTGTACCGTAAAAACTATATCGAAGTTCCAATTTTGTAGCTCCTTTTTTTATCTCACGGAAAACTAATATTTTATAAAATTTATACCGATGAAAAGTATCCTATCTAATAATCCAGGTAGCTATCTATATTTATGCTAAATATCATCCAAATCCGTTCAGCCGTTTTTGTTTAATTGAGTAACAGTCCTTTATGATATTAGTAGGACATTCGTTAAAAGCTTAACCTTAATTTGATAACCTGTAAACAATAATATTTATTTGACTCGTTAAAAATAATTTGATATTTCGACGCCAAATACGAAAATGTACTGAAAATATTTCTGAATTTACGAGAAATCAGATATAATAACTTGGGAACGGTAACAATAAATTCGCTGTAAGTATAACGGCCTTTTAAATGTCCTGTGAAGGCACTTTCCAATTTAATTTCTCGTTATTACGGCGATGCCTTGGGACGTTCTTAGTGAAATAAAAATTGGTATTTTATAAATAACAAAATTTTAAGTCGACGTCAACGGACAGACACCCTTGAGCTAATTAAAAAAGTAAAATAAAGTTTAATATTTTTCGAATAAAATTCTATACTAATATGAATTAGTAACACTTATTGTAAGATTTTAATCAAAGATTTTGGATCAAGTTTAGCTCGGCGAGCACTTTTGAATTTTTTTAAAGGCTTGATTTATATTTCGAATTCATCTTGGTGGTAAATAATAACCTAAATTATCTGAAAACACGCAGATACAAGGCATACATTTTTGAAACAAAATCTGATTTAGTTACTGATATGTGATTCAGTTATCGGTAGGTACCTACTAGAGCGGCTTAGTGAATAAGCTCTAAATTATTATTTTGCGTGCGTTATATAATTGTATTGCACTATATTTATAAAAAACAAGAGCATGATGATTTCAAACCTAAATTTATTATTTATTTATTTATTTATTTATTAAGTCAATATTTATTAACAATATGTTTTATACTAAAGTCTTACAAAACCTGACAATTGGTTTGACTGTAAGATCATATAAAGTTATACTATTAAGTCAAATAAATATACTAATAACAACAACATTTTATACATTTAACATAACAATAAAATATAACGTACCTATATCTAAGAAAAAACAAGAAAATAATTAGAATTATAACAATTAATATACATACAAATAACTGTAACATAAATATGACAGTAAGAATGATATGAATTGTCTGGTGGTTAATTTTTTTAAGCCATCCTAGTAGATTTAGAAAACTGGACAAGTACGATACATATTTTAACGTGTTTACACACAAGAATAAAATAAGCAAAAAAGCCTAAAATTTAGTGTTTTTAAAGGTACTCATTTATCTACATCTACACTACTATACTATTATAAAGAGGAAAGATTTGTATTTTTGTGTGCATGTTTGTAATGAATAAACTCAAAAACTACTGTGCCGATTTCAAAAATTCTTTCACCATTGGAAAGCTAGATTCACCGTGAGTAAAATAGGCTATATTTATTGCTAGAAAAGATTAGGGATCCTTACTAAACCTTAACTAACCTAATCCAAGGTATAAAAAAGTGCCCTAAAATGTCTTTCGTCGCTGCGGAAACTATTGATGATAGAACAAAAGTATGTTCTACAATATTAAAGAACACATCTTCAATAACATAAATAATAATATCAACACAAAAATAAAAAAAAAATCTTATGTCCACTCGTGCGAAGCCGGGACGGGCCTCTCGTACTTTATAAAATACAGACAATAGATAATGTTTGATTTAAAAGGAAGCATTAGATTATAGATATTTTTATTAGAAGATCTAGAAAAACTATTCTCAAATTACATTTCGGATTTAAAAATATACGAGTGTTAACGCCGGTGCCAAACGTGCGAGTGCTCAGCGAACCGTAGAGATCGTAGGACGTAGAGGTTAAGTTTACTAACTAATTTTCCACACTGCTAGAGACTCGTGAGGGCCGATATTTAAATACAGATAGGAAAAATACTAAAAACATCGTCTATGTATGCATAAGGGTTTTATTATTTACTTCTAATATTACAACATCTTTATAATATTAACAATATTTACAAATAGTTAGAACGGTACTAATCACGTCCACGGGGAATGGTGGCAAGAATGCTTACTGGCATTCCCCACCGAATCGCAATCCCGATTCTTTGGGTGAAAAATGTTCTCCTCCCACCTGTGGAGGTAATGAGTCCAGGTGCAATATATTCTAGAAATTGCTTAGCACTAACGTTCGATGGCCCATGTTTCTACTGCAAACGGCAGAATGGTGTAATTTGGTTTAAGTAAGGAATACTTAAGCCGGTTACAGGATTCAACTTTTTTCTCAGCAGCTTCTACCCGTAACAACATGACATGAGGCGGACCCAATGATTCAACGCAAGTGGCGTCCCATAAAATGAGACATCCTCTTTCCAAGGGACTTAGCATTAAACCAACATTAAGTCTCTTACCGTCAACACGACTAATTTCACATAGCTCAATTAGAGCAGGAATAAATTGATAATTAAAACATGTTTTTATAATTTATTTTTATATAAAAAACAGACATTGACTACCCTTGTGATGTGTTGGTTAACCTTAACGGTTACTAGTTCGATTCCCCCTTGGGGCAAGTTTGTATTGATCTAACAAATATCTGTTTCGATCTGAGTAGGTACCCTTGTGGGTTATTCCACCTTGACTCGGTCAGCACGTTATACGTATAATAAATCACGAATAATTAAATAGAATTTCTTATGACTATTATTTTTAAAAGATTAAAAAGGCTTATTAATCTCGCCAGTAGCAAATACGTAGGTATAGCAAATCATTATAATTAAATATGAAATCAATGAATTTAATATTATTTCAAGATATTTCCACATACATATTCAAACAAATTAATAATTAGAATAATGAATATTGAAACATACATACTATACATGTATTATGCATGTAATTCAATCCAAAATGTTTTAGCTATTTAAAAAAAATATTTATTCTCTTACATTTTCAACGAAATGTAAATTCAAGAGACTCGCTGAAAGTTTTCATATAAAGCCTGAGTCGCCTGTCTGAGACGCTACCTGTTGCCGACCACTTCATAAGTCGACTGCAGCTAAGCCCACACGACAATATTTGACAAGACGCAAATCCTTAATAAACTTCTTACGTATCTCATAAGCCTGTATTTATGTTACCAAACTATTATATATGTTTGACTACTTACCACCTGTGCCCATACGTGTCTGTTTTGATTACGTTTTAACATTTTGGTATATTTCATATAATTATCATCAATTAATAGATATTATTGTAGATGCGTTTTGGTGTATCGCATTGTTAAATTCGCGAAATTATAATTTGACTAGTAAATTTGTAATTTAACTATATTTAAACTCTCCCAAATTCATACAACATACTAATATTATAAATGTGAAAGTTTTTCACGCAAAATTACTGGAAAGATTTGGATTAACTGGTACACACGTAGTTTATTACCTGGTCTTTTTAGGTGTTATCTAGCGCCATAGTGGGACATCGCAAGATCACTTGCGCATCCAACCGCGACGGACTTAACTTATTACCTGAGATTAACATATCAGGTACTTTTCATCCCCAAAAAATGTTGGGTTTCCGTTAGATTATATAAAACTACATAACACAAGCGGAGACGCTGCACATCTAGTTTATAATAATTTGAAACATATTATAATACATATAAATTTGATAATATTTTCATATAAATTTGATAATATTTTCATATAAATTTGATAATATTTACATATAAATCACATTTACATATAAATTTGATAATATTTTCTACAGAACACCAAATAGCTTAAATATCCTAAGTTAAACGTATATCCGTAATTCGGTAGGGAATGCAACAAAGTAATATTAAACTCAGCCAAGACAATCCACGTGAAGTACGCGATGCTATTATTCCAGCTATGCAACCATTTACAACGCTGTATAAATCTTTGTTATATATTATTTGGACGCAAATACGCGACGGACAAAACACTTAACCTGATTGACCCTCGGATGGTATTTTTATTGCTTCTCGTTCTTTCCTTGTTTCCTTTTTTGTGCATTCGCCTCTTTCGAATTTCTCGAATATTTTCTCGAAGTTGATACCTTTTATATTTTTACAAATAATCTATTAATATAGTTTTGTATCTGTTTTATAGGTATATACAATTTGTCAAAGGTAACAAATCAAATATACAATATGTCTGGTGGTAAGCGTTGAAGGAACACCACTACATAGTACACAATACCATCACCAGTACCATGTAAAAGGTAGAAGCGAAGAGAGCATGAGGAAAATTAGGAACAGGATATGTTTTTTTATTTCTCCCATTAGTTCAAACCTCAGGGGCTGGAGTACTATTTTCCTTTTCAAAAATGTACATTAATGGCAAACAATAAAGTTCTACTACCATTATATTAATAGACAAATTTCTTAGGTAATGACATAACAATATGTACAGAAGAAGTATATAACATAATTATGGCAAGTTACGAAATTTGTTTTTTTTTAATACTACTTCTAATCCTTTAGACTTACAATACGTATAACTTAATGCTAGACGCGATCTAGACATTACAATATATGTATAATCATAGAACAACGATGTTACTTTTCGTTTGAAAACCAATACAGTGTGCATAGTATGGAAACAATTTGTAAGTTCAGCCGGCAGTCGGCACAGATTGAGACAATAAATTGGGGAGTAATGGCATCATGTGGGCGACACACCCCAGCGCGATATCACCCCGACACATTACGGCCAAATTAAGACAGCTTGCAGCTACCAATATGCAAATCCCGTGTTTCAAGCCTGTACGAGAGCCTAAGCAAATATTGTTTGTAATAACAAAGACACTTTGTCTGTCATAACTGACATTTGCAACATATACATACGAGTGTTATGCAAATTATTTACAAACGTGACGGTTCATACACGTGTGTTTTTGAAATTAATTTATTATTTCACTACGAAAATAAATTCATAAAGGGCTTAATTAACATTCTTGCATGAAATCTAAAAGAATTATTCTCTCCAGTCTAAGCAAGTTGTTTTGATTTTATGATGGTTTTAAAAGACTACATATTCAGTAATTATTACTGCTGTTTAGTCTTATACTTCGTTGTACTTCATTCAGTATCTCCTATGCTCATGTTCATATTATCTCAAAAGAAATCGTTAAATAAAAAATTAACAGTGTTTCTGGACATACAAAACCTTTTTTTCTTCTTCTGAAATTAGCTTACACCACAAAAACTCTTAAGTCTAAAATAACTCCTTCATAGCTTCATACTACACACACTCGAGCACAAAAATTATCCCGTTGAGTAAACGCACATCCAAACAAACGTATATACTGTCCGAGTAGACCCTGAGACAATTCCCTCATTCAGTCATATGCATACGTGACATTTTTGTAGAACGAATTTCCGAATGTAATAAAACCTTTAATTTGCCCATTCTATATGACATTCTGTCAATTCTAATCCTAACTAATAATATAAATACGAATGTGAGTTTGATTGATTGCTAAACTTTCACACTCCACTGTACTAAACCTCATGGAAAGAGAAAAAGAGATAGGGTATCTCTTAAACAAAAAAGCACTGTTCCCGAGGGCAAGAAAATAACTCCTAAGCCGTCGTCCAGCGTAACAACTGCATTAACGCGAACGAAGCTTGAAACAATGTACATAGTATCATATAATAAATAATGGTAGTACATTATGGTTACATATATATGTATATATATAGACACCGTTGTGGCGTTGTGGGTAGCGTGTCTGCCTTAAGTCTCGACGGTTGCGGGTTCGATTCCCGCTCGGGCAGATGTTTGTTAAAATTTCTGTCTCGGTCTGGGCGTTTGTCTGTGGGTCTCCCCACCGTGCCTCGGAGAGCACGTTAAGCTGTCGGTCCCGGTTGTTATCACATAACATCTGATAATAATCGTGAACTCTTGATAAGTAAATTGCTCTTATCCAAGGTTTGCCCTTAGGGTTGCGGAGGTCAGATGGCAATCGCTCTGTGTAAAAACTAGTAACCTGTCAAATCCGGATAAGAGTAATAAGCAGACCGTGGGTAAAATAAAATACCGGGAATAATGCTAGGATGAAGAAGATATATGTATGTATATATAATAAAATACAGAAATACATTTATTTATTTCCTCGTTCAGGTGCGTCTACCCTTTGTTACCTTGAAAGCCCAGTATTCCTTTGAATTGCTTCGCATCGTAAAATAAAAGCGGTTTGCATTTCCGCAATGTATTTGTTGCTCGTTTGTTCAAACAAACAGAAGAATCCCCGAGTTCCTTTCAGTCCGTGATAAAATATCACAAGGCAGCTGGAGCGCATTCTTTCGATTCCCGGCTAAAACCAGCGGCACGGAAAACATCTTTGTACTTAACGATACCGCGAAATATAATACTAGTTTCGGCATAAAATTCAAATTAAATGTGTAACACTTCTAGATCCAAAGATAAAAATAAAACTCTATTAAATATAACAAGTTTTTTTAAATTTATTATTTATAAATTAACAATGATTACTGTTAATAAAATAGCAAGAATTTGTTTTCTTAATTTTAACATAAATTTTTATATAAGCTATATTAAATGATATTAATAAACTAGGTATAAACATGTAACCAGTATTTAAACTAACTTATGTTAGTAAAAGCACTTTATAACGAGATAGCTAGGTGAGAAAGCTACCTTTTACTTAGTTACTTTTCTTGTCTTCTTAAGCTCTTACCATAGCCTTTGCATCACAAGCGTAATGCCAACCCAAGGTATAAGAGGAACGGGGAGTGGGAAGAGGAAACAGAAATAAAAAAATGGGAAGTAATTAGGGCCACCGGCGCTTTCAACTTGGAACAAACTAAACGTTACTATTACTTTTCGTCAATATTCTGTGAGTATTACTTCCCCAGTCGAGCCGAAAATTTAATGCGCCGGCCATTCAGGTTGAAAGCAGCAGAGTTTTATACAAATTATGCTTGTTTAAAAAATAAAACGAAAGCAAGCGATCATAACAAGAACTAAAACCGCAATATTCACGATCAACCAGATATCTTTTATAAAGTTTTAATAAAAATCAACTCCCACGAGATTTTTGTAACTCTGAGAGCGTGCCGTAGCAATTTTCCAATACAGCCATCGGAGGTCTGGAACATCCGAGAGGTAGTCATCTTACAAGCTGAATTGATACTTCAGACACGCCGTGAAGCGCTATTCTCTTGAAAGCTTTTATATTATATTATCTAAGACCTTTCAACACGTGGGAACCGTCTGTCGTTGCGATCAATCGATTTCGATTCTCATATGTCTTGGGTAAAGGCTTGTATTTGGTAAGAATGAGATGACTGTCGGTTATTTGCCACCTGCCAAGTTATTACGGTCTGCTTAAAATGCAGAATAACTTATATTTAACGATGTCTCTATACATAATAAGCTTTTTCGATTTTATCTTAAATTCAAGTAAAACTATCAAATGTAAATTAAAAAACGGCTTAATGTCCATTTTCTTAATTTAAATATAACCTTCCTTAACACAATTTTTCTATGTTAATACTTTGCAAAACAAATAGGTATTCATTGTTTTCCCGATGATAATATTCACGAGCTCCGCAAGAGCGTAATATGTTCGGATATGAAAACTGCTGTTTATGCTACAACAAAGCTTATTATAAGACAATCTAAGTCCGAAAGAACGTTTGAGGTAGGATCGTTTGAGCATCACTTGTGCAAATTGCTTAGGGCAGGGCTCAGACGCCAGGGTTCCGCTTTAGCGAACTCGCGCCTCATATAAATCCACACTATGCAAGTTACAACGTTTTGGTTCACTGCCAGCAGTCTCAGACGCCGACGCTTGCACATACCTACTCATAAAAGGAGTTACAAATACCAAACAATGGTTACTAAGCGATCGAACTGATTTATCGACTTATACCTATAAATTGCTTGTGAAAATTGACACTGTTGTATTTATACCCGTATCAATTTGTCCTATTATCAAATTAATGACCAATTGTTCGATTTACGTCTTAACGATACAATGTCTCGGAATATAAACGATGTATTTATTCTTACTTTCTTAGTTAGCGAAACTTATTTAATTTACGATGCTCCGCTAATTGAAATGATACAAGCTAACAATCGCTGTTTCCAGACAATTTACGACTATTAAAGTTCTATGAAAGACCTAGAGTTGATGTAGTTATTAAATTTCTGCAGGGTGTTCTATTGTGAATACTTTGAAGTTATTTAAAGTTATGAAGGTATAAACAATCTTAAACCTGTCTTAGAAGTCTGTAAGTATCGAAAGTTATAGGTAATCGTTGTAAATTAATAGGATCGCCTGCAAAATTCTGTATAATGAGATCAGAGCTCCGATTTACATCAAAAAGCCTTCGGGTGGATCTAATAAAATTAACAATTCTTTCGTCTGTCTGACACGGACTCGGGCTCCTCGATTGAAATTCAAATCCGAAGTCTCGAGCATATCTAATATAATTAAGACGGTTCAGTAATTGAGTAGACATCCACCCCCTGTTTTAGCAAACCTTTCGCTTTTATAAACTGCTATCTAATAAAAAGTTTTTTATGACTTTTACGTTTTTTTGAATTATCAATCTCGTTGCCACTATGCATTTTTTAGTTTTACTCTGTACACTATTACTGTTTATTATATTTACAAATATATATATATATACATACATATAGTTAACGAATTTTGTGTAGATATCGTTATGGAGTTATGGAATAACAGTAAAAAGACTAGGCTGGTAATTAAAAGGTTAATAATTCTGCTAGGTGGCTGTGGCCGTATATTTAACCGATGTTTCGGCATAGAAGATATTAAAGGTTTATAAAAGGATATTATGAGGAATTCTAAAAATATTTTTTTAATTTTTCTTTTCCATACGCCTGTTTATTTCACTCAAAGACTTCTACACAAAACTGGATGCGGTTTCCGCTATTGTATTGTGACAGATCTACTTTAGAAGCCAATTTATCTATGAATACATTGTTTTTAACTTTCAACTTTCAAAACAATGCTATGTTTCAATAATATGTATAAACTTCTTGTTATGGTTGTAGATAAACATTACCTTTCTACTACATTAATTACGTCACACGCCATACCGCACGCAAAATCAGTTTTGCTATATAGCTTTGTCAGTAAACATTAGCGTGGGGTTTCATCTTAACCGCATGTTATGCCAAGCTTAACTACAATAACAATTACTTATGCCTACTTGTGCTTAAACTCTTATAATCTTAATATATAATATTTCAAACATTATCTTGAATTGTTCTTGTAGAATATTAGCAATTTGTTCCCGTTAACCAAAATAGTGAAAATAGTAAAATTGTTCGAAATTTTTTTAATTTCGCTTAATTAATAATAAAGTTAGTAAAAAGTTAAATATGAAAAAAAATAGTTTCGTTAGTTTTGAAGCAATAATAGAGAGCTCTAGCGGTAGAGCCAATTTGAAAAGTAGGGGAGACCGAGGAGAAAAGTGAAAATTTTTACTTTAAGAAGTATAGATCCGTAAAAACAGGCCCTATAATTATGGGCTTCATAACTGTACGTAGCTTATTCTATCCTCTATCTAAAAACATTACAAAATAAAGTAAAATCATTAAGACTTCTGAGAAAATCAACAAAAATCAAAACAATTCCACGTGTCACAACGCTCCTAATACCGAGGTAAGTTGTGACTGGGGTCGAGGTATGTTGTGACAATTATATTTTAATCGACTATTTTGTAAATAGTCGATTAAATTTCGATTTCGATTAAATGTCGATTCTTTTTCGATTAAATGTAGATTCTTTTTGGAAATTGAACTGATACTATTAGTGGAGAAATTAATAATGTATATATTTATTAAAAATACACAGCTCAATAATCGACAATTCACTTTAAAATTGATTGTTTAGTCCAACATTGTATAAATTTAACAATTTCAGAAATATAATTAAAATTTTTAAAATCTTAAGAAATATTAATTGCATTGTAACAATAATAATAATAAAGGGCTCTTATATAAGCTCTATCTAGATTAGACCAAACAAATTTAAATTAAGTTTCTTCTTAAAAATATTCCAAAAAGCAATGGTGACAAATGTAAGACTCTCTTCTAGAACATATTACATGTTACAATCCCTGATTTTCGATGCATTCGACCCATTTCTCCTATGTTGCTGTCAGTAAAAGGTTCAAGACAACACAAAAAAAAATCTTCTGCATCATTGTTCTTTTAGTCACTGGCATGAATGATGTCTTGCGTTGTTCGAATGCTACCTCCTAGTTCTGATCTTGGCTTCTTTCTTTTAAATCGACTCTATTTTGGCTCACTGGCTTGGCTAAAATACGACCACAGACTACGCTAAGAAAGAAGTCAGCATCTCCAAATATATTTGTTTTAACAGGCTATGTTCTAGTTGCAGCAAAACCAGTGATTATATATCAAAAGCGGTTTTTGTCATCGACGGGATATCATAGACAGACATGACTTTCCTAGCAATTAAGCGCATTCCGATTTCACAATCTAAATTGATAACCTTGATGGAGCTGAATTGATAACCGTGACTTCAGTGTCCCCCACACTTGAATGTATGCAAAATTTTAACATTCTCTCTGCGGAATTCTATGTTTTTCAAAACCATATGTGAACCAGTCATTCGAATGGTTATACAAGAGAAGCAAATATCGGGCTTTATAACATTTACATTAAGCGTTCTGAACGAATAAAACATTAAAGTTGAAATCAAAAGCAACGGAGGTAAGTTGTGACAAGCTGTCACAATTCTCCTAGAAACAAAATTCGTGCATCATATCGAAAAAACATTTTATAACTTCCAATCATTCGGCGAAACCAAAGAAACAATAGAGTGGTTTAAAACTTGGGAAACTGACATACATTGGAAAATATAACACAACAACGTGAGTATAATACTTATTAAAATACAGTATATCATATAGTTACGACGTCAACTTCATATGTACAAAACCGCTACCGGCAGGCTGTTCGCACTTATTACATGTGTGACGTGTTCAAAATGCAATATAACGTGCCCTATGACTGCTCCCTAACGGTCACAGTTTTCGAAAAATCGAACTTGTAACAACTCACCTTTGTCACAACTCTCCTCGGTCTCCCCTATGTACTTAAGAAGAATTCTGAATTCTGAATAAAAGAGATATACTATACTTAAGAAGGAAAGGCAGATTTTGTGATGCGGACTAAGCCTATTACAGAAGCAGCTTTAAATAACTAACTAGAAAAACGAAAAGAAATTTCACTACAAATTAGAATACCATTAGATACATAAAGTAAAGTTAATACGTTTCGCGATATATGTAAATAAGTTAGCCCGCAAACAGTGGGTGAATTAATGTCTTACGTCTTACGCCCGGGGCCCCGGGGAGCTGAGAACTTAAATTGTAACAATATCGGTTCGTACACGTCTCGCTAATAAGAACGTATTCAAATTACTTGATACTCGTGTTATACTTGTGTAATCGTATGAGCTGAGCAGGGTTGTTGGGTGTGTTAGCATCAGCCTCACCAATAGAATAGAATTCATTGATAATATTAACCTATTTATTTTACATTAACCCTTGCTAAACCTTTGTCATGTAAAAGTTTGATCATTAACTCAATAAACTCATTTAGGAACTGCGCTAATAGTTTTCGAGGTTCAATTTGGTAAGAATGTAAAATATTTCATCTAAAAATACCATCATATAGAAAGAATAAAGAAACATGTGCGTATCGAGGTAGGGACCTGGACCCTATTAAATACTAAGTAATGCACGAATATAACACAAAAACCCCGAGCCGTAAATTAAGATTTTGCTTTCCCTTGGACCACGTGCCGCCTATGTAAAGAGAAGAAATTTTCCTTTCCTAGATTTCCATTATTAGCGGCTTTCAATAGATCTTTTTAGTTAGGTTGAAAAATGAATACTTCTATAAAACTTAAATTCTGGTTTTCCATTAAATTTAGTTGTTAATAACAGCTAAAAAAATTTTTATAAATTTGTCTCTTCTCGTAGTAAAAAACTGATATAAGTACCAATCCTAATGTAGATGTGGTCTGAATTCAATTACATATCTTTATTTAAATAATGTACTTGTACCTTCTTCTTAGCATTATTCCTGGTACTATACGAGTATTTACCCAGGTCTGCTTATTACACGAAGCGATTGCTATCTGACCTCCGTAACCCTAAGGGCGAACCATTGGATAAGACCTATTTACTTATCAAGAGTTACCGATTATTATAAGATTTTATATTTACAAAAAGACTCAGCAAAATAGTTTCACGCAAAGATATCTCGTAATGCACACAAAAAAAAGCTGAACCTTCAATTGGGAGGCCTATTGAAGTTTCTAATAAGTAAGAAATAATAGGCTTACTTTTGTAAGTTAAGTTTTTTATATTTATTTCATAAGGTATAATTTTATATTAGTTTTTATTATGTCTATATTTATTTCATGAGTTTTATACCCACTCGTGCCTTAATTTTTTGTATTAATTGTAACAATTTTGATATGAAATTTGTTAAACGCTACAAACGCTACACACTCAACGGCCCCAATTAGGATAGTGATATCCTGTGTCGGGGGTCCGACATACAAGGACAAATATACATACAAGGACAAGGACAAATACACCCAGACCGGAAAATATGCTTGCATGGTCAATACAAATATATTATGCTCTGAGCGGGAATCAAAAACGCGACCCGTTGTGGCGTTTAAGGCAGGTTCGCTACCGCTGCGCCACAACGTCGTCAATTTTTCACGTGTAAAATTAATAATCGTTACGTTACATAATATTACTATTTTTTTTTGTAAAATATAACTAAGAATAAAATTTTACAGTAAGTAAATATCTTTTCAAGTTCAAAATTATTTTGGTTGGTTGTTTCAAAACTTAGTAATTGTTTTAAAAAGTTATTTCGTATTCAATTTGATTATAAGTCACTTTGAACCTTTTTCAAGTTTTTATAAATTTTTTAATTTAATTATAGCATGAATTATTGTAATTTTAATCAATGTACTTTGACCTTTTCAAAGTATTAAAACGTCTCAGCTTTATTAAGAAGATAAAGACTGTAAAAGAGAATAATTGTAAAATTTAAAAATGTACACATTCACTGTATAAATTAAAGTAACAGTAAGGCCTGCCTGATTATGTTTCTTATGTTATATTAGCCACTAAATATTTTATGCTTCAAAAGATAAATCTCATTTATAAGACTCGACTCTGTCATTTCGTATACTTCAAAACACCCACGCATCATAAACAAGAATGGATGTTGCTGTCTGAATAGTTAAATAAATGGTAAAGAAAAACATATTTTATACCACGTTGGCGCATTGTAGTGTGTTAATTATGATAAATTAATAAGATATTGGTGTTTATTTTGAATAGATAAGATTAAAATCTTCAATAATTATTATTACAAATTTCCTTTTCCAATTCACTTGGAATGGTGGCCAGAACGCTTGCTGCGTTCCCCCGCTGAATTTTAATCCGGATTTTTTTACCATTGACCAGTTGTTTGGTTAGGGAACGTGCAGCGTACCGGCTTGATATATTTTTTTTTTATGTTAGAAGTTGGCAAACAAGCATACGGCCCACCTGAAGGTGGTAAGTGGCTGCCGCAGCCTATGAGCGCTTGCAGCACCATTAGTAGGTGCCACTCACGCGTTGCCAACCTCGAGATATTAGTTCTTAAATCTCGTTCGCCCAGTAATTTCACTAGCGTACAATGCCCTTCAAACCGGAACACAGTAGTGCCTAAGCACTACTATTTGGCGACAGAATATTGGACACTGTGGTGGTACCTACCTAGCCGGCCTCTTGCAACAAAAGACCAACCACCAGTGTATATGTGTGTGTGTGTTTATGTTTGTTTTATGAAATAGTCAAGTGTTTCCGATTCCACACAACGACAGAGTATATTATCATACCCCTGGCAGTGAATGGGTTAATAAGGGTTGTTAATTGGGATTTTTAACTTTTATTACATACCAATACCAATAATCCCGACCTCCGTCATCCCCACTACTTGCACCCCGTACAAAACAAGAGCGAATAGGCATCTTCTAGACAAACTCTCCACCTTAGAATTCATCTTGAATGAGTCGTGATAACTGTCAAGCGCTAGCCTGTGTATAATAAAAAAATATATAATCCTCCGTTAACACAAGAGTTGCGGGTTCGATCCTAACCCCCTTGGGCAATTATCGTACCTACTCTGCTCTCCTCCGTCTCCCTTAGCAAGCTACTTATTTAGAGAGGCAATAGGAATATAAATAATGACTTAAAACCATTCGTAATATGGTCCGTTAAAAAAGGTAATAAAACGATTTTACTTTTATAACATTATATATTTTGTACTTCACAACAGAATTATTGAGTATTGTTAGGGTAGTGCTTAATTACGCTATGCTATGCATATTATTACTATGTAGCTATGTCTAATACATAGTACTTGATACGTTATAAGAATATATTGAGATATTATTATTACGATATAAACTATGTGAAATATTAATATAGCTAGTTAAATTTTTGTAAGTGATTTTTAACTTTGTAACAAAATTATTGATAAATATAAAACATATGATATTTATAATCTGTATAATATACAGATAACGTTTGACATGTAAATTATTTTTAGTCTGTTTCAAAAGAAGTTTGACAAAAACTTAATGAAAATAGCTTCCAAAAAGTAACTCATTACAAAAACGTATATTTCTTTGCGATTTTGTAAAACTTTTGATGTAAATATGGAGCAGGAATGAAATAAAAGTGATTTCGGAACTTATAACATAATTTAAACTTTCTTAACATATCAAAGCCTCCAGTGATGTCTATATTTTATTCACTTATAACATTCCGTAAGCCGTATTTAATTAAGAATAATCTATATTAAAATATTACTCTGTATATTTTTAACATATATTTTAAACACTACAATAAACTATTTATTACGTTTCACAATTGAACATTTTAGGTTTGCGGGTTTGCGATTGTATTATAGAAAATAAGATACACTCATAGACTTACTATATAGCATCGAACGGCCCTTTCATAAAGGAAAAATGTTATACTTGTTTTTTTTGCCCTGATTTTGATTCGTTGGTGCCCTTTCGTAAATTCAACACCAACGTAGTGGAATGAAATTAGAGTGTGACTAACTTCGTTCCATTCCGTTAATGTTGAATTTTGTTGGTGCGTAGCTTATAGTAAGTCTATGAATACACTTAACTTTCTTAAATGAAATTCTATCTGAATAGATAAAACATCTAAGAGGATTTATTTAATTTTATATTTTCTTCGTATAGAAACAGATGAAACATGAATATGGGACTTATTGACCAAACTATATGAATTTTGTTGAGCTGCATCTACTTAATAAAAACAAATTACTTTTAAATAAAACTAATTGAAATATTAAATAGAATAATTTGAAGAAAAAATCGTATTATTCGAAACACAATACTATATACGAAATTAGTACAAAAATTAACATTTTCGAAAATCTTACACTATAATTATATAAACTTAAATTATTTTCCAACGTAATTATAATATTTAGTACAATTAATGTAAATAAAACTATGTTACTAAGTAGACATACGTAATTATGGCACAAAATATCATTTTTAAAATTAATAATTTTAAATTTTAAATATGATTTAATAAATGAAGAACATTTACATTATAACGAAATATTATGATATAACAGTATATTAAGTGTTTTCGTATTATTATTTCGTATTACATAGAAATCTATGTGAGGCAAGTGCTAAATATGAAAATCTATATAACAAAACTCTTGTATATAAGACTTTGTAATATATTACATAATACATATACTAGCGGGCCCCGCAGACGTTGTCCTGCCACGAAAATGAAAAAAAAAGTGAGACCCGATAGCAGCGCCCTCTACTGCGTCCAATTGTTAATCTAAACCATTCTCGAATCCTCCAGAATACACAGAAAAAAACATCAAAATCGGTCCAGTAGAATTATATATTATATAAAGATATAAATTGTCGTACTTTTTTTATTATTTATAATTAAAGTGCACTGTAATTATGCCTGAATGACATTAATCAGCATCGCATTTTCTATATAGAAATTAGAAATTTAAATTTTGTATGAAAATGTGTGTACATCAATTCTCATTTCGCATTTCTGTTTTAAATGCTTATAACACTAGATTTAAAGGATGCTTAAACTGTTAAAGTAAGTTTAAGCATGCGATTATAATACAACCAAACATTAAATTAAATAAGTTTACATCATTTCTGATAAACGTTAGTATAAAAATTTGGAAGATGTTTTTAATATGTCATAGAAATACCAAGATGGCGTAATGGCATGATTTCTAATTTATAATTTAGCCAATGGATTGAAAGCATTTTCATTATATTTATCAATAAATAATAATTACAAATAAGAATTGTGTGTCTGTCTTTCGTATTCGTAACTATTAAACCTATTTTGGCGGACCTTCATTCACAAAAAGCTTTGTTTGTATAGTGTATTCGAGAATTAAAACTTTCAACTATAAACCGGTACCTACTTGCTAACTCTAAAGCAAATGTAGCTATGTTTAAAATAACCATCGTTCATTAGCACTTACCTCTTTCGTATATACCTAGTTTTATTACTATGTAATATATATAAAATATATATGTATTTCATATAAGAAGCGTATTAATCGAAAGGCACTTCGCTATAATCACATAATTTAGCACCATTTTGTGCGTATAGCCTTGAAAGCGTTGCTTATTATGACGTATATATCATATTTACAAGACTAGTAATGTAAATAAAATTCATATTATGTACAGTTCTTATCAATATGTTAAGGGTGATACACTCGAGGCTTTAAGCGGTTATTATTTTAGTTTTTTTATTATCTTTTCGATACGACTAATTGAAGTATGAGATGTTTAAAGCTTTGATATAAATGGATACCCAGGAATAGTTATATATCTTCGTAATAAGACACAATATGAGAGGTCAGTACGTCACACATAAGGAGGTGTCCATGTGTAATATTGTGTGACAAAGGTGGGGGTCCTAAGGTTCATAACGCCATATTTCAAAATCAAAACGCAAAATTTAAACTGCTAACGAACTTTAACTGAATTTTGGAAAAAATTGTGACGTCACACTATGGACCTGAGAGTGGCAAATGTAACCAGCTGTTGCAAAGATAGGGCTGGGGCCAACAATCATGATGTTCGTGTGACGTAATAAATAATATTTGACCCTTAAAGACCGTCAGATTAAAGTAATTCTTGTATTTGGATTGTATATTTAAATATTTATTTGTAGCCGTATCTGATGTTATAATTGCTAACGCGAAAACAATTGATATGTTTAAAATAGAAATATGATTTGTTTAAATACTAAATGATGTTATTTGAAATCATCTTTTTCTTGTTTTTATTTTTCACTCTAAAATACACTACACTACTGTTACGTCACTAAACTTCCTATATTAAAGTATGTATAATTATTGCAAAAGCTATTGCTTTCATATTTTATATTAATTTGTAAATATTGCTTATTAGAATTATTGTTACAAAATTGCTTTAGCTTGTAAAATACACAGTTTTTTTTATAAATATTAGCAAACGCCAATTTTTAATATTAAATATTGTGATGACGTCATCCAATCTCAACAAGTTAAAAAGCCTTTTATATGAAAAAATACAGCATTGTTTATATTATTAATAAGAAGACACTGAGGAAGATTCGTTATGAAATATT
Organism: Hestina assimilis; assembly: GCA_023373885.1. Taxonomy (NCBI): domain Eukaryota; kingdom Metazoa; phylum Arthropoda; class Insecta; order Lepidoptera; family Nymphalidae; genus Hestina; species Hestina assimilis. The sequence continues at coordinate 5,287,534 of CM041747.1, read as the reverse complement.
GATAAGTCAGTGATATAACCGCATATATTAAAGCCGAAATCCAGAAGTTCCAAACCTTCACTGTAGAGTGCACCACCCACGCAATAGTCAAAGATTGACTATCCCGTTATCAGTATAATAGTCGGCTACAGTATCGTCTCCGTTGGCCTGTTGATCCCTTATCACGATAGTTGGATTATTCGAACAGGAGTTGTTTGATATTGTCCTCGAGGTTTTGCACTTCTGACATTCGACTACTACGATTGAATTCGTGTCCATGTCGGTCTCTGTGCTGCTTGTTCTACGCAAATGATTTGATGTGCTTTCCTGGAGACGGTGTTCTTCTATAGCTCGCCATAGACGAAGTTCGACACCACCCCTGAAAATAAAGTGTTATAGTAAATCGTTAAGAAATAAAGAGCTAGTATGTGTCTTCGCTGTGAATGACCTTACTTTTGGCTTGTTAACTGTGACAATTTTATAATTTTTTCGGGTGTGATTTATCAATAAACTGATTGCGCCTAAAGCTGCTTAGGACCTTGTCTATAACAGGCGTAGCAACGAGTGCACACTCAAGGTCGTAACGACGAATTCAGTATAGAACAATGCCTTATTAGAATTTTGGCGCTCCATTTTCCTTGATACGTGCCCACGATCAAAACTTCGCGCGTAATTTGGAACCGACAAGGCGTGTCTAATATCTCGACTCGCACGCAATACGCGCGTTTTGCGGGCAATTTGAGTCCCGCGTAGTACAATACGCGTGTATTTTAAATTCGCAGAAAGGTTGCGACGCGATGTACTGGCGTCCAGTGCCGATAATGCGTCAATGATATCGCCCCGTCTGGAGAAGGATTTAAGATTGTTAACTGTGAAAAATCGGTAATTTTTAGGGTTGTGACTTATCAATAGACTGATCACGCCTAGAGCTGCTAAGACCTTGTCCAAAAAAGGCGACTTTCGGGTATAATCTGAACACAATAAGGCGTCTCTAGCATCGCCTACTACTGCACACGATTTACGTGAGTATTTAAATTCGCAATACTTATGGACGCGACGTATTGGCGTCAAATACTCCACTAATCATTCCTTTTGGAAAAAGTCTAGTCCCCAGTATAAGATAAACTAGATATGGATGTCTCATATACATACAACAGGTTAAGCCGGGCGAGGTCCGTTCGCTGTGCATGTTGTAACAGGTCTGAGAGGCGGTAGCGCTGCGCTGTGAGCGCCGTGACCGCGCTCTGTGGTACCGCTCGTGATGTCAGCCACGCCTCTAGCTCGCGTCGCTCTGAAGCTTCCACCTCTGACTCCTCCTCCTCCTCCTCCACGAGCGTTTGGTTACTGTAAATAATTAACCCTTTTACAGTCCGAACAGTAGACACAAAGAATTTAAATATTATAATTAACCATGCGGTTTAGCGGACAAGGAACGTGTTGATAAAAGCTCCAATAGGATAGAAATATCCTGTGTCGAGGGTCCGGATACAAACACAAGGACAAGCACAAACACACCCAGACCACATGTGGACGCCAATAAGCAATACCATGTCAACCCACAAAATTGAAAAAACTGAGTTATATATGCAGAAGTGTTGGTAAATGGCTGAAGAACATTTTTCTTTAATATTTGTAGGGTTTTAAGCTTTAAAACTTCTAAAAAAGCCATTTTTAATCATGCAATTTATGTATTATGTTAAACGTTTTGGGTTATATTATATACGAAATATGCAGTTTGTATACTTATTTTTTTAAGAAAAAAGTAAAATAGCTTACAAAAATCTGAAATTTCCAAAAACTTGACCAACACATAAAAAAATTCATATAAAGCAAGCTGTTCAAAATTTTCAAACGCGTTTTTCTCGAAATGACATTCGTGTGGGTTGACATGGTATTGCTTATTTGCGTCCATGTATGGTCAATACAAACACCTGCTACAAGAGAGATTCGCACCCGCGGCCTGTGGCTCTTAAGGTAGGTTCGTTTTTGCTTGTCGCGGTTGAATGCGCTAGCGATCCTGCGACGTCCCACTATGGCGCTAGATGGGACCTTGGGGTTTTAGTGGGTATGGGGGCCAGGTCCTATAAAGACATTGCACATGGCCTCGAGTCCCACACTCCCGCGCCACTTTTACCATCTGTCCCGGCGCGGGGGTGCGTAAATGCATTTCCCCAAGTAAATTAAAAAAAAAAAAATTGGTTCGTTTTCGCTGCGCCATTTGTTGAAAGTCGGATTTATATGCTATATATTTAAAAGCACTTTTATAAACCTTAGTTTTGTCTAAATTACTTTTTATTTGTTCCAATCTATATCTTAGAACGACTTATATTTTTTTTATTATAATTTCACATCTCACAAGTTTCTCAAATTTATCTATGACTGTAACTTTAAAAGTAAAGAAATATAATAAATTTATAACAGATCTTAAAAGAAAGTTATTCAGCTAGACATAATAAATTAAATTTAAAGTTCTTACTTCGGTTTTTTCATTTCAACTATTTCCTTTAATATTTGAGTTTGTGATTTCTGTTCTTCTAACATCAAACGGAGCAACGCCTGGTACTGTTGATAACTCTCAATGAGTTCCTGCTGAAGTCTGAAAATAAATATTAGCTATAATTTTTTTTCATTATAATAGTCAATTAATATAGTAAAAAACTGAAACCGTCATATGAAATGCACGATAAAATACCGATGCGATTCAATTGATGTACATTATTGACGGAAATATCGGTGTATATAAAAAGGGCGTACAGTCAACTGTATAGTCAATTGTTCTTTTTTGAAGTCGGTTAAAAAAAGCTAATCGCTACCGAAATCCTCTACTATTGGTTCTTAAATCCCCTCTGCCCAGTAATTTCACTGGCCTACAGTGCCCTTCAAACCGGAACACAGTAATGCCTAAGCACTACTATTTGGCGGCAGAATATTTGTCACTGCGGTGGTACCTACCTAGCTGGCCTCTTGCAATAAAAGACCTACCACCAGTGTGACTGATTGCACTGGTGGAATAATCTCTGCTGTGACAGAGGTTATCCCAACAGCGGGCGATGGGGTCGTCACATCCCGACGCCGGTAAATATTATATTTATGTTAGCCCCCGTGGTTGTATACTAACTTGTGGTTGTCCTGCCGCAGCTGGTGCATGTTGAGCACGAGCGGGTCGCGCGTGGACGTGGCGGTGGACAGCGCGGACGGGGACGCGTCCGCCGCGCCGCGCCGCTCCGCCTCCTGCCCCGCCAGGTTCGCGCCCAGCTCTGACGGTGAGCAGCCTTATTAATATCACGATACAGACTACTATCGCTTACACTTATTGTTGAGACATCCCTTGGAAATGTTTCTTAGAACGAAAACGACGTAACCAAAATGCAATTTTTTGGGAAACAACGAAATAAGTTTTAAAATATTGACACGTGCACAATCTTTCGTATATTATATTATCTTGGTTATTTAAGAATATGGCTATGTTTGGACTCAAACTCAACTCAAACTCAAAATATTCTTTATTCAAATAGGCTTTTAAGCGCTTTTGAATCGTCAAATATACAGTCTGTTATGTCCGCCTAAGTGAAGCGATTGTTACATTGAGAAATTCGTTATTAGTTATTTTACACTGATAACTACATTTTTGGAATTTTTCAATTGTGGCGTTTTCATTCTAGAGACGCCATATATGACTCTTTAAAAACGATGATTTTAAAAATAATAATAGATTGAAGTAGATCATAAATATGACGGGATATTCGATATTAACTAATAACGGCGGTATTTAAATATAATTATATATTATAATAGATATTTGATGTTAGTTGATCTCTGCTCCAACCCACATTTATTGTCACTACGATAACACGCATCAACGTTAGTTAGATACGAAGTATGTGTTAAAAGATAATAATTTTTTTTTTGTTGAGATTTAATTTATTAAGAGTTCAATATGCACGCGCATTACCATTTTGACGTAGCACGTCACATGAAGCATGTCGGTGACGCGAATTACTACCCTAAATACCCCTATCTAAAATCGCTTAACATGGCTAAAAACGTCTTTCACTTCAATATTTTTATGAATCTAATCAAAAAAACACACTTACCGGGTGATAGAACAGTAATAGCAGCTTGTACGGCGTTCCTCACCAAGTTATCCAACGCGAACATCCAATGCGGCTTTATACTGTGCATCCTCAAGACCACATTAACAGCCTCTTGGAACATGTATATAGCTGAATGCAATTCGTTTATTGCATTCGCGTCGAAATCTAATTCTTCCTTCAACGTTATTATCGCTCGTTCTATGACACTTCTATTTTGATCCATGATGTAGTCCTTGAGAGCGCAACGCAATGTTTCCAAATGATTCTGAAAATTTATTAATAGGTAATGTCTACCTTTTTGGTACGGAATGAGTAAGGATTTACTTTGTGATAAGTCAAGGATGACTTATGTTTTTATTAGTAAACGTAGCTGTCTGAAATTCTGGGTTGGCTTTGTTAGAGTTAATTGATATTACCTATATTGTCTAATAATTATTAATTATTATAGTCCAGGAATATTAGTCAAAAAAGGGCACGAATCTCGGAATGAAATAGGCGGCTATGAGTTTGTATAAACCTTTGTCACCTTAAAACTTGTCTCAAAACCTACTTATCGTACGGTGTCCGCTTCTTCAGATATTCCAAGGTCAATGGACAAAAAATCTATTTTTACACATTTATTGCAAATATCTTGTTTCCTAGACTTTTTACCATTTGTATTTAGTATAAATATTATAGAGGTTTAAATTCTGTACAACTTTTGTTTAAACGTTTTTTTATATCTTCAACCATTTTCGAAGTAGAGGGCAGAGTGCGCGCAGTGTTTAACTATTTAGAGTATCGTTCGAGGTCAACCGAGTAGTCCCGATTAAAACACCCCGTATAAAGTTTATAAATATATATAATTATATAGAATTCTACATAATTTGCATTTTTTATTAATTACCTATTACGTTATTATTTTTTTTAATAATAATTCAGTATATATTTATTTAATAACACTTACTTCTAATCTCACTAATCTTAGATTCTGCATCAGTAAAGTTTTATTTTTTTTTAACTATCCATGTAAATAGTATAAGATTTCTCGGCCTCATCTACAATATTGGAAATTCATATAATAAATATTTTAATTTTTGACCAACTTACCAATGTTAATACAGTGTTTCCGAAATCTTGCTGTACACTGAGCATCCATTTTGAGCAGATCTTCTCGCTGTCCTGCTCTAGTACACGGGAAAGAGTGAGACGACGTTGCGAATCTTTCTTCAGAAGGTAGAAGCCATCTTGTTCTATATCGATGGACGATCGAGGTACATTTGTCATATCCACCTGTCAAACGATTCATTTATATACATTTGTGGTTATATTCATGATTACAGTTTAAAGAAAGGATGCTTTTTAGGGTTCCGTAACGCGATTACTAAGCCTCCTCTATCCATCCGTTTATCATCGGGCTGTATCTCACGAGCCGTAATGGGTACGAGTTGAAATTTTTATGGAATCTGAATTTCTGTTGCCGCTACAAAAACTAAAACCAAAAATAAAATTCCAAAATAAAAGGGGTCCTCATACAAGACACTTGATATTTTGTGGCTGTATATCATAAACTTTAATAGATGGACATTTTCTCACGATAATCTTACGTATTCCACGGTACGGAACCCTTAATGTGCAAGTCCGACACACACTTGGCCGGTTTTTACAACATACCTCAGGTGAAAGTAGACCGCCAGAAGAACTTCTCCTATTCAAAATCGTATCATTGTTGTCCATTTCATCAGTAGATGGAGTATTCGGCATCGTGCTATAAAACAAGAAATTGTTTGAAGATACACATGTATATAATTATATATGTGTGCACTTTTACCAAAATTTATATTAGTAATGTTATAATTGTTAGTTAATAGCTTTACCGAAGCGTTAGTTACATTAGTATATAGTATATTTTATGTATATAATATAGATAAACTACGATAAAATGGCGCGCCCCACCAAATTACTGTTTCAATGTGTGCAGCCTCATCCTTACGAAACAATGTGTATGTTGTAAGTATTCCAGTTGCCGGTAAGTAATTGTCTGTTAACTAAATTCAACTAATTATAACGAGCCGACCACGCATGACAAACGCATGACAATGGACATGACATTTTTATAAAGTACGTTAAAGTAGAGCCGAATACTAATAATACTTTTAATTAATGACGCCACTATTGCCGTGGTAATTAAGAATGCAGTGCTTGGAAAAAACGGAAATCGTTAGTTAAAACATACTTCTAGTGCAAATTTTTGAGAATATATTTTTTCTTAGATTGTAGGTGAACCCCATGGGATGCCATTTCCAGTATATGACAATTATTGCATTCTTTATTAAAACGGCAGAGTCTAGTCGAGCAACAAACCCACGGATTTATTTTTGTTTGATGTCCTTATCGGTACGCACTCGCGTTGTGAGACTTCCACAAATTCAAACGTTATGAATTTTGGAGGGGCGCACCATCTTTGCGTAGTTTATCCATAACAAGGAAAGAATGTAAATTTTTGATTATGATTCCATTTTGATTGTGAATTGAGTGAAAGTGACAAGAAATATATGGTCTGATTGTATTATTTTTATAGACCTCTTACAGTAAAAGTGAAAGATCAAGTAAAAGTGGACTGCCGAATAATGGCGTTTTGTGCAGGTATTGCTTGTTTGTGCCATAATGCTATATTGTCTCATATTCTTACCTTGTATAATATATTTTGTAGTTCGTAGTTTTAAATTATAGTTAATATTTCAATTAATATGTAAATATATTTTTAATATGTTTAGTATTTCAGTGTGCAAATGAAGTAAAAGATAGCCAAAAACAACCATTTCTTTATTAATTTAAAAATCTCATTAAGCCTTTCTCAACAAAAAATACTAAAGAGTGGCGATTTACGAATTACATATGTCAAAGGGTGATTTGATAATTTGAAGTCTCCCATAATTAGATAATGGTTTGCTAAAATCCTGTCTCATTTCAGTGAGATTTATATTTTTTTAAACTATTATCTAATTATGCGAATTTTCTAGAAAACAATACATTTTTCGCAAAAATCAAACTATCAAATAGCTCTACGACATAATTATATATGAAAAAAATCTCATTATTTTAGAAATAATTTGAACAATATATATTTTGTAGTAATAGAGCTATGTCACTCTTAGCACAAAATGGGCCGGCTCCAAAGTAACAGTATGAATACTGTTCCGTTTCATGCGATGAATGAGAGCGCCAGAGGCCCAATCTCCCACCCCTCTGTTCCCTTCCATTTTTCCCTTCTACCTTCCTCCTGTACCTTGAGTAGCCAACGCGCATGTGACACTTCAAGTATCGCAAATGCTCACAGGTTGCGGTGACTACTTACCATCAGGCGGAACGTATGCATGTGTGCTTGTTTGCCAACCATCATGGCAAAAAAATAATTGTTAGATGTATTCACGTTACACATTACCTGCTGTTAGACAAATCCGGCGGGTATATCAGTATCGGTGATAGCATCGACGAAGCCGTCCTAGTGATTGTTGGATTAGACCGGACCGTTTTAACCCTTTGTACGGAAACAAATAGATGCTTAGGCACACACCAAACTCGGGTTTAGATTCATTATGAATGTGAAGCGTATTATGTTATGTATAAGAATGTGTATTTCAGTTTAAATACATAGATTTACTATATATGGGCCGACATTTTCATATATATCAAATGTCATGAGATACCTACTAAGTTAGTCACAAGCCTGCAATATATCAGAATGAAGCGTATGTTAGCGTGTGACTAACTTCATTTCGTTATGTAGGAGTTTAAGTTAATTTATTAATTTATTTTTAAAATAAAAGTACAGTTCTAAACTAGGTTTACAGCTAATGAAGACTTTTGATTATTATTATTGAGAATAATAGATGAGCGGATGCTAGAGAGTATTTGTGTGTGTGTGTGTGTGTGTGTGTGAATGTATACGTGTGTATGTGTGTGAATGTGTACCAACCAATCTATGACATTTTGTCTGTAAAGTCGAACCATATATATTAAGTCTATGTTTAAATATCAATTTTGTTCAAAAGAAAAGTTTGCGTTGATTTTTTTCTAATGTTTTGTTAATTTTTTTCGATATATTAGATAAGAAACAAACTAAATCGACAACGTTACTTAGAGAGCGTGCGATATATTATCACTGTTAATTTCACTCTCAGTGTAAAACATGTACGAGATATAATGAGTATATAACATTCAAATAAGACATTACATAATCACATATTTATTTGTTAAACCATGATGTAGTACATGATAATGGGCCTTGAGATATTAGTATAAAATGATATGACAATTTCATACAAATGTATAATCCCATAGACCATTTCCACATTAATGATTTAACGTAAAACATTGCACAGATAATAAAACATAAACCCGTACGTAAAACTAAATCAGATCATTCCAATAAATGGGTGATTATATTAAAATTAACTAGAAAAGTGACTAAAATCCATGCTTATTACTCTAGGGAGTGGAAGCAAATCTAATAGTGAGTATATTGGGCTATATAAATTTAAGGCTTACTCGATTTCCGGTGAGCTCGGTAGATTTCCGGGCAGGCTCGGTTCAGAGATCTTCTTTTGGGCAACCGATGGCCGGACTTTGTCAGCTGGCACGGAAATACTTCGGCTATAGTCCACGCTATTTCCTAGCCGGCTACTGGATTTCTTCTTTCTATATTATGGAATAAAGTATTATTTTTATGCACATATGTTTTTTTTTTTCATTTAAGTTTACGAATATTTCGTGAAAAAATAACGTATAATTTTCTCAATAACGTCACTATAATAATAGGCGTAGTCTCATATTCATAGCATATTAATATTTATGAATAATTTTTCACGCCTCTCATTAGGATAGTAATATCCTGTGTCAGGGGTCACACATACAAGCACACTTACTACCACCCAGACTGGAGCACATGTATGGCCAATACAAACATCCCCCCCGTGCGGGAAACGAGCCCGTGACGAAATGACGAAAAGATGGCGCATAAGAACAGACGCTAGATAAGAATCTAGCATCTTATGCTAAGTGCTAAGCTAGTTAAGGTCAAGAGTCCGGAAACACATAAGAAAAGTAAAACCGCCCCAACTAAACCACATGCATGTATGGTCCATACAAAACTACACCCCGAGCGGGAAACGAACCCGCAACCGATGGTGCTAAAAACCGTTTTTTTTTTTAGTTTAAGCTATAGTACTATACTTACTCGCATAAGAATGGATCTTCAAGTAATTCAGCAGCCGTGGCACGTTTTTCAGGATCGGGAATGAAACAGCGCAGTATAAAGTTCTTTGCCTTTAGTGATAATTCACTTGGTATTTCTGGATGCATTTTATAATATCCCACCTTTAAACAAGAAAAAATAGTAACTGTTATGTCTAAACATAAGTTATATGGAGATAAAATAAACTATATATATCGTAAAATAAATTTAAAAAAATACTGTGAAAGATTACAAATATAAAGTGGACATTATGCCATATTTACCAACCTCTCCTTTTAACATTCTTTCTTTGGTGATATAATATAAGATTGACCTCTATATAATGACAAGGCAAAGAATTATATATAATGGGACAAACAACAAAACAATATACTATATAAAAACTAAGAAAACTTTTTTTATACTAAATGTTAGTTTTACACCTTACCTTGAAAAGAGCCGCTTGAGGAGATCCCAACTCCATAAAAGGTGGATTCCCCGTAGCCATTTCCACTACCGTGCAACCCAAAGACCAAATATCAGCCTAAAACAACATTAACTTTTTAATAATGCACATTTACTATATAGACTAATATTATAAACAGGAAAGTGACTCTATCCACCACTGAGAGGCCACTGAACCAATTTTGATGAATATTGATACAGAGCCCTTGGAGAAGAACATGAACTAAAAGCTCATTAGAACAGAAAAAAGAACAATTATATAATACTATAAGTATAATTTAAATATTAACTACAAACTACATGTCTATAAATAATTATAAAACATAATATAAATATAGCAAACTGCAATAAATTTATTCACTTTATTACATAACGAAAAATATTTTTGATATACCATGACGATGGGAAACAAGCGTACGGCGTACGGCCCACCCACGTGATGGCAAACGACACCTTAACTTATAGATACTCGCAACACTAGATATATTATACCTAAAAGCCTGTGACGGACCCAAGAAAATACACTCATAGAACAAAACACAAAATTGTTTCAGCTATTATATGGTGAAACTGTTATTTTTTGTTTATCTGCACAAAATAATACTTTTTTACCGTATCTATATTACTTTCTATCTCCATATTTTCACTTCCATAAAATTATAACAAGACAAAAGCAAATGATATAATTCACTATTATAATTATTAATACATGAATCGAGTGCCAATCTTAATATAAGAATTATATCTATACATACAATAAAATTGGAGTGTCTGTTTGTAATATTGAAATAACGGTTTTTTACTACATGTATGTGAATATATACAGTACTTACACCAAAATAACATTTTTTACAATTTTTGTATGTCTGTCTGTTTGTTCCGGCTAACCGTTGAAATGGCTGGACCGATTTTGACGAGACTTTTATTGGCAGGTAGCTGATGTAATAAGGAGTAATTTAGACTACTTTTATATTGGAAAATTAATTAGGGTTCCGTGTATTAAAGAAAAAATGGAAAAAATACATCACGCGGGCAGAGCCGCGGGCACAGCTAGTACTAATATAATTTGCTATATAAAAGATAATTTGGCAATTTAACAAAAAGTATTCTAGTAGATTCTATTATGTAATATAGGGTTTGGAACCTATCTATATTAATGTGGTTGTCCGTAACTTTTATAGTAGCGTTACTTCGATCGATGATCTTAATGGCCTTGACAGCGTCACAGGGCTGTCACTGCAACGATTAACCAAGGCTTGGAACGTCATTTCTCTTTACTACTTCGACACCGTTGTGGCGTTGTGGGTAGCGAGTCTGCCTTAAGCCTCGACGGTTGCGGGTTCGATTCCCGCTCGGAACAGATGTTTGTATTATTCGTACAGGCATGTTTTCCGGTCTGGTTGTGTTTGTCCTTGTCATTGTGAATGTTTCCGGACCCCGACACAGGATATAATTATCCTAATGGGGGCCGTTGAGTGTGTAGCGTTTATTTATTTATTTATTTATTTACTTTTCATACAAAACTATACTACTTATTTTCATAAGGCCATCTTATTTTTTCTATATCAACTTCTTATATCAACTGATATAAGAAGAGTGAAATTTTAGAGTGTCTACATATGTATGTATCTTTATTTATTTGGCATGCTCTTTTGCCAAATGGATTAATAGATTTGACATATGCGGCGACGTTAGATTGGTCTTAATTGTGGGAGTGACAAAAACTATTAAAATTATTAATAGTAATAGTAACAGCAATTATTAATGATTGCTGAAATTCGGCTGTCAGATTTAATTATATTCATACTAATTTTTTGGCTTCTAATATACTCTAAAATATTTAAGGAAGAGCTTTGTAGTCTGAAAAGCAGATTTCAAAAAATTTAGTTCGGCCAGAGAGGATCGCATGACAAATGTGTTTCATGAGCATTTTCGGTTCACTTTTTTTTCAACTATAATATTTTTCTGAATAATCAAATATTATTGACGACGTTGTGGCGCAGCGGTAGCGAACCTGCCTTAAACGCCACAGGTCGCGGGTTCGATTGCCGCTCGGAGCATAATATGTTTGTATTGACCATGCAAGCATATTTTCCGGTCTGGGTCAAATAGGTATTTGTCCTTGTCATTGTGATTGTCCGGACCCCGACACGGGATATTATTATCCTAATGGGGGTCGTTGAGTGTGCAACGTTGATTTATTATTTATTAGATTTTTAATTTATTAGTACTTATAATACTTATATATAAATAAATACTTTATCATTACTAATATTCCTAATGCCCCTCCAGATAAACTCGTTACTTGCGCTAGAAGTGGGTACGGCAATAACCCAAGGGGGTCAGCATCGAACCCGCACCTCTCACATTAACGAAGCGAAGTCGGCCCTTCTACCGTTAAGCTATTGAGGTTTCTCGTCAACTATCTGATACTAAAGACAAAAATACTCACTGGAGCCCCGTATCCCCTCTGCCCCTTATCGATGACCTCGGGCGCCATGTACTGCAGGGTCCCGGCGAAGGTCTCGGTGGAGGGGCAGAGGCCCGCGAGGCGCTTGGAGGTGCCGAAGTCGGATATCTTGACGACGCCGCTGTACGTGTTCACGAGCACGTTGTCGCCTTTTATATCGCGATGGACGATCTTCTGATCGTGAAGGTATTTTAGACCTGTGGAATTGATTTTTTATTTTTGTGGTGATTAGATTTTTAAAAGGTATGTCTAAAATATTTTGTAATTTCTTTAATTAATTTTTTGTATACGTGTGTCTGTGTTGGGTGACGAGGCTGTCTTTAGTTTCAACGGTCGCAAGATTGATTCCCGCTAGGAGCAGATGTTTATATTTACAAACATCTCTTTCGGTCTGCCTCGATCAGTATCAAAAAACATCTGATAATAGTCTTTAACTCTAGATCTCTCTCTCTATCAAATGAGTTACTGGTTCACCCTTAAGAAGGAGCTTGGCAATAGCCCTATGTAAAAGCGCCAAAACTGACTTCGAAAATTAATATGGTATTATATTTTTAATACAACTAGTTACCTTCTAAAATCTGCTTAGTGTAATAGGCAATGGTTGCCTCGTTTTCTTTTAGAGGCCCCCACTTTGACCTCAATAGGGCGGAGAGTGATCCTCCCGGAACTTGTTCCATGAAAATTTTGAAATAATTGTCTTCTGATATTGATCCGAGGTACTAAAATTAAAGGCCAAGTTATGTTTATAAAATTAACATACATTTAAGAATTTGTTTGACGCACGATAATAATAATTTTTTTATGTAAAAATCAATGTATTTATGCGACTTCGTGTACACAAAATATATTGGATTTATATATTATATACATGAAAATGGCTGAACCGATCTTGATGAAATTTTACGGTAATCTTCGGATTAAGAGGAATTCGCAGGTAGATTCTACCAAAAATTTTAGCTCAAAGGTAACTTTATTTTATTTTTGATCACTTGTTTTTATTTTGCTACAGTTAAACCTATCTCTCTGAGCTGAACTTATGTGTGTTTGAAAAGTAAGTGTTTTGTGTTTGAAAGTAAGAATGTAGCTATGTTTGGATGTATGTATGCTCGTTTATCTTTCACACAAAAATCACGTAACTTGGATACTCCAAATTAATGAAATAGAAGTCTATTAATTCTGGAAAAATGTTAGGGTCCCATTAGAATATCATAAAACTACATTAACATAGACGGCCTTGGGGACATGAAAAACCAGTGGGTAGACCGCAAATGCGGTGGAAAGAAGACATCCGGAAGGTAGTGTATGGAGAAGATTGAAGGAGGCCTACACCAAAATGGTCGATCAAGGCTTGTGATGATGATGTGACAGACGGAAATTAATATATCCATACCTGAACAATATTCCTATGCCTTAGCTGTGAATGTAGTAATATTTCCTCGTGCAATGGCTGAACATCCCCTAAGTTCTTCTCGGGAATCTCTTTAACAGCAATTCGGACCTGCGTGTTGAGGTCCCGCGCCGCATACACGACACCGTATGTACCTTTTCCGAGGACCACTCGTTTGTTGCAGTCGTCTAATTCATATTCGAACTGAAAAAAAGTTGGATTAATGAAATAATAATAAACTATTAACTTAAACTCATAACTGTTTTCTTTAGAATTTAAATAAAGAAATAATATATTAGGTCTATTAAAAACCTAAAAAAAAACATTTTCTGAGCACCTTATTGATACATAACTAACAAACATAATTTATATATTTAATTTTTATTTACTTACGTAGTTATAAATTTATAATTAATTTATTACACAATAATTAGATAATAATAAGCATTTAGGACAAACCTTTGTAGTTTTTTAATGCTTTCTTATAATATTTCCACTTTAATTAAAATATTGTACTTAGTTACATAATAATGAATGCTATACACTAAGCGGCCCCCATTAGGATAGTGATATCCTGTGTCGGTGGGTCCGGAAACATTCACAATGACAAGGATAAACATACCGGAACACATGCCTGTATGGTTAATACAAACATCTGCTCCGAACGGGAATCGAACCCGCGACCTGTGGTGCTTAAGGCAGGTTCACTACCGCTGCACTACAACGCTATTAAATGCTACATAATCATCGTCCCCATTAGGATCGTACCCAGACTGGTACACAAAGTACTATTCAAGTCACTAGTCAAGGCTTCTCTATTACCAACTATATCAAATTGGTAATAACTGGACAGACTTTTTATGTGTCCTCAAAATCATGAAGACACGCTTGAAACTACAACTATGCGGTCACCCATCCATCGATAGACCACACTTAAAGCCGCTTAACTCATTGATCGTCAACCAATAACCTGACCTGGTGATGAGTATGTCATAATATACCTTGAGCTGGTCCTGCATGACGCTGGTGTCGAGGTCGGCGACCTTCTCGTGGTCGGCGGTGAGCTCCCCCAGCAGGTCGTGCAGGTGCTGGCGGAAGGGCTGCGACGGCAGGAATATTTGGAAGTCGTCCGAGTTCTCGCTCACGTACAGGAACAGACAGCGCTCGTCCCGCTTGTATAAGCTATTGAAAATTGGTATTTATTAGAAGAAAATATTAGTAGTAATAAAATTGTGACACCGTTGTGGGTAGCGAGTCTGCCTTTAGTCTCGACGGTTGCGGGTTCGATTCCCGCTCGGGCAGATGTTTGTTAAAATTTCTGTCTCGGTCTGGGCGTTTGTCTGTGGGTCTCCCCACCGTGCCTCGGAGAGCACGTTAAGCTGTCGGTCCCGGTTATTATCAATAACATCTGATAATAATCGGTAACTCTTGATAAGTAAATTGCTCTTATCCAATGAGTTACTGGTCTGCCCTTAGGGTTGCGGAGGTCAGATGGCAATCGCTCCGTGTAAAAACTAGTAACCTGTCAAATGCGGATAAGAGTAAGAAGCAGACCCTGGGTACATAAAAATCCGGGAATAATGCTAGGATGAAGAAGACTAGTAGGAATAAAATATTGAGACATTATTTTTGGTGATCAAAACCGATTTGGATTTTTGAAGGGAAAAAGCTATACTAGGGTGAGAAAAATTTAATTATGATTGTCTAAAAAGTACTCTATATTTGGACGCAAATAAGAAATACCATGTCAACGCAAACGAATGTCATTTCGAGAAACACACGTTTGAAAATTTTGAACAACTTGCTTTACATGATTTTTTTTTAATGTATTGGTCAAGTTTGGGGCAATTTCAGATTTATGTAAGTTATTTTACTTATTTTCACAAAAATAAGTATACAAACTGCATATTTCGTATATAATATAACCCAAAACGTTTAACATAATACATAAATTGCATGATTAAAAAATTGCTTTTTAGAAGTTTTAAAGCTTAAAGCCCTACAAATATTAAAGAAAAATGTTCTTCCGTCATTTACCAACACTTCTGCATATATAACTCAGTTTTTTCAATTTTGTGGGTTGACAGGGTATTGCTTATTTGCGTCCATATAGTTATATAGATATTCTATTCTCACCTGTACGTCCTTATCATGTCGGACGTGAAGAGCCAGCGATGCACCTGTCTGCAGTCGCCTCGCATCGAGTCCAAGCACAGGTTGAATATCTCCACGGACTTCTGTTCGGCTCCCATGTTCACGTTCACGTATGACGGCATGTAAATTTTTGTCGTTTCTAGAATTACCACCTAGAAATAAATTTATATATATTTACTATCGAAATTGTTTAGAAAATTACTATGCTTGATATACAGACACAGAACAAAGTCTGTAGTCGGTATTTATAATTTTCTTCACTACATAGTATAAAACAAAGTCGCTTTCTCTGTCCCTATGTATGCTTAAATCTTTGAAACTACACAACGGATTTTGATGCGGTTTTTTTTAAATAGATACAGTGATTAAAGAGGAAGGTTTATATGTATAATAACATCCATTAAATAGTGGAGAAATACTGTTATTTTTGAGGTTTCTAATGTGATGTCGTAAATAATTACATTTAATGCGTGCGGGCCACGGGCTGTAATGAATAAATCAAAACTACTGGATCGATTTTAATCATTTTTCAGTGAATGACATAGGCTATAATATATTTTATACCCGTGCGAAGCCGGAGCGGGCCGCTAGTCTTGTATAACTTGTGTGGTCGGGTGATACCTCGATAATGTCGGTCCTTATTAATCGTTTATACTTTTCTCTCAAAAAATTAAACGTTTAATAATATTGAAACTTATTAAAACTTCACATACACATTCTCGAAAATAAACATCGCTTAGTACATAACGGTTTTTCTTTACATGTTTTCTACTAGTCAACTCTTTTTTTTTAAGGTCCAAACCGACTCTCCTCAGAGACGCGGCCCAGTCAACTCTTACCACAAGCCGCATAAAGAACTACGACGCAGTACTTACAGGGAAACGTATAATATTCTCGCATGTACTTTTAGTTGCCTCGACGAAAAACTCCATCCAGAATGAGAAAACTTGTTGTTCGGGCGACGTTTCTTCACTCTTTTTTCTAAATCTAGAAAAATAAAAATAAAATACTTATTTAAAAAGAAAAACACAGAGATAACATGGTAATAGACATAGGAATTTGGGCCTCGCAGGCTTACAATAATTGAATAAAGGGCAACAGTACATATTACTAAGAACCCAATATCTCGAGGTTGGCAACGCATGATTGGCTCCTACTAATGGTGTTGACGCGCTCATAGGCTACGGCAGCCGCTTACCATCAGGTGAGCCGTATGCTTGCTTGCCAACTTGTAACATAAAAAAAGTTAAAAATGCTTCGTATAAAAATGGTGCTTTACCGGAGAAAATGAACAAGTTACTTTAAAAAATATCCAAAGGGCTAAAGGTGTGCCTATATTTGAAGGGGAATTCTTCTTCTTCTACAGGAACTCATCATCAAGATCTGACCTCATGACAATAGAACCACCTGGAAAGTATACCCTTTAAAAAAGTACTATCCAAATTTGGACGCAAATAAGCAATACAATGTCAATTATGTGGGGACATCATTGAAAAAACTGAGTTATATATGCAGAAGTGTTGGTAAATGGTTGAAGAACATTTTGTCTTTAATATTTGTAGGGTTTTAAGCTTTAAAACTTCTAAAAAGCCATTTTTTTATCATGTAATTTATGTATGTATATATTTATTAACATAATGTTAAACTTGATCAATACATAAAAAAATCATATAAAGCAAGTTGTTCAAAATTTTCAAACGCGTTTTTCTCGAAATGACAGTTGTGTGGGTTGACATGGTATTGCTTATTTGCGTCCATTTGTCCAGGTTGTTTTTGAGGTCGGTTAAAAAATATTATATAAAAAATACTTACCTATCAATGAGTTCAATATTCCCTATAGTAGATTTCAGGTACCAGTTAGGCGGTTTTAACTTAAACATACATTCAGCAGCCTGTATCGCCTTCACATAGTCTTGAGCGAGCACTGAGATCTCAAAGAATGTCGCCACATCCCAGTAGTCTTTTAGAGAGGATAAGCTGCCTTTTTTACCTATTAAGTGGTTTAGCACCATGCCTAAAATTTATAATAAAAATATATAAAAAGAATTAATCATAAAATTTAATTTTTTTTTAAATCTTATTTTATTTAGAGGCTTTTGTATCAAATGGTCATCCCCATCGTAACCTAATAATCAAAATATCCAGACTTAATATCATAAAAACTAAAGTACCTCCGTCTGTAAGGTTTTCCCGCGTACAATGAACAATGAAGAAAGTCATAGACTACTACTATTATAATAAATAAATAAACACTACACACTCAAAGGCCCTCTTTAGGATAGTTATATCCTGTGTCGGGGATCCGGAATCATACACAATGACAATGACAAACACAAAAATGGACCCACCCTCCTGCTCCGAGCGGGAATCGAACCCGCGATCTGTGGCGCATAAGACAGGTCCGCTACCGCTGCGCCACAACGCCCTCAATACTTTTTCGCCGCGAAAAAATAGCTTAAAGGGATGAAATTGGGAATGAAAGATGTTATGAGGAATAAAATCATTTTTATTACAGTAAATTTCATCTCCTTATTTCACCTTATATTCAATAAATACATACAGTAAATACTAGTTCTTTTAATAAATAGCTAATATCTTAAATGTCCTTTTATTAATATATAATTGCTGCCCACATATAAACAATAATCATTTTTATATTATTTTATATCATATATATTTTTATATCTACCCTATACAAAATCTCACACACGCGTGGTTCGCCACGGGCAAAAGGTACTAAAAATTAAAACGAAGAAACGAATTTTGTAATTAAAAGACAACCAATAAAATACAAATGATTCACAATAACTAAATGATGTTTAAAATAAATCATATTATATACAAAAATTTATATTTTAATACCATGATTTTTTGATGTGAATGAATCAATCCAATAGGTATGTTATGTGCGGTATGGAGATAAGAAAAAAATATAGGTTCTCTATATTACCACAATAACAAATAGAAACAAAATAAATAAATACTTATGAATCATTTTACTTTTTTAGTTGACTCGAAAAAGGTTGCTATTTCTTAATGTATCAGATAATTTTTACCAAAGCCCTAATACATTGAGCTTTTAATAGTAATATTCTTTGAATAATATTATTAGTATCTGCCCGCGGCTTCGCCCATTGATGAATGACATTGCCCATGAACAACATTTTTAATGAGTCTCTCATTTTATTTTTTGAAATAGAACTAAATGGTTCCCGATAGAAATTTTCATCCCTTATGTCAAACTGTTCACGTGTTTCTTCGTGAAAAAAGTGGCCTTCGTTCTTGAGCAAGATGCTATTTATTTCTATACCAAAATTCATCAAAAACGCGTCATTGATTTAGGCGTGAATATATATTTATATGCTTTAAGGTAGAATATTAGATTGAATAATAATAATTATGGCTGTATTCCATAAGACCCATCTTATCGACACTAAAATCTTGTAGTCCGTTTTTTGTTTACCCCACGAGAACCTAATATTTATCCGGGATAAAAAGTATTCTGTGTTTTAATCCAGGTAATAATCTGTATCTGTGTCAAACTGTGCCGTTTTTGCGTGATTGAGTAACATACATGCAAACATTTAAACATTCAAGCATACAAACTTTCACATTTTTTCATATTAGTAGGATAACTTTAGGTCTAAGACATACCAATATGTTGTAGTTCTTGAGAATTCTTGAAGTCATTCCCGGCTATGACTAGTAATGTGGCTAAATTAATACCGGCATATTCATTTGGTTGAACTTCAAAACCCTGTCTGTACCTAAAAAAATTAAAAACAGTTATTTCCTAAAAATAATTACTATACTTTATGAAGACATAAAAATATTGTAAAAATTTGATTAATTATAAGATACTGGCTGTGTCCGCGGCTTTGCTTGCGTGGTTACAGATTTGTCGTTTATTTTCATTTGGCGCTGAACTTTTAGCTATATGCCAGTAAAACTCCAGTCAAAACCGGTCCAACCGTTTCTTAGAATATAGACATTATAAACAGACACGCCAATTTCATTTATTTGTATACATAAATGACAATTAATATTTTGTAGACAGTTCTTACCAATGTATAGCGTTTGTTAAACTTTCCATGTCGGTATGTAGAGATTCAACGAATTTATCCTTGTATATGCGACCGCAGAGGCACAACATATCTGGAAATCTATTTTCCTTCTTTTCTAAAGCCTTTACACAAACTTTTAAAGCATTTTCTCTATCGCCTTCTTTGTTTCTCCTGTAAGTATAAGTAACAATTTAAAAATCGCAAGATTATTGACTTTTTTATTTCAGTAGAAAAATAGTCAAAATCCACGTTCTAGCTAAAAAAAAAATACAGTTCTAAAAAATTACTGATTGTAATTTTTTTTCAAACTAAGGTCGGACCTTTGAAGATTGCTACAAAGAACGGACGAATGAAAGAAACAAATGGAACAAAAAGAAAAAATGTTTTTTTTTTTTTAAACATTTTTTATGTTTAGTAGTGTTCGCTCAGTGATCTAAATTCGACCATTATTATTTAGCAAAAAAAAAAAAAGAAAATGGGTTGATAAAAAGGTACGAAAACTTACCTATTCATTGCAAAAGCGTACATAAACCTTATAATAGGCATATTAATGTAATTCTTTCTATTCATAATAGTTTTCAGATCATCAACTATTTGTACTATAGCATCATAATCCTGAATTTCTCTATAAGATATTAGTAAGTTTAGTATTGTATCTCCGGAGAGGACGGCGGGATCGTCGAGTCGCCTTCGCATCGCGTGGAGAACATTGGCCAATTCAGTTCCGCTGTACGTTTCGCGGGCTTTACGGAGATCAGACAAAAACTTCTCTTGTAGGTGAGCTCTGGGAAGATACATAACATAATCATTAACTATATATCCGTATTTAACCATTATCCAGTTGGCAACGCGCATGTGATACTTCAAGTATCACGCGCTTTCATACGTTCGTTTTTTTCATTCGTTCAACGCGGTTGCAGTGACTGTTTACCATAAGGGGGACCGTATGCTTGTTTTGCCACCACCATGATAAAAAAGGACGGATAATTTAATTAGATTATTAAAAAATTTCAAAACAGTTAAGGACTCGAAAGCCAGAGCATAAAATAAAAGTTAAAAAAACACATTTTCTTCTACAATGTTTAATTGCACATACTTTAATGTATTTCTTAATTTTCTATTTTACTAATTCATTACTTGCTAATAAAATAATAAAGCTATTCCAATTCATTACAAAAAAAAATCAAACATTCTTGGATAGTTACAATTTTATTTAAGGACAGTTAAATTTTCCATAAGGCCAAACATCGTAATAGTACCTATAAAAACATCGGTTAACCAAATCTGTTGTTGTATAATGATTTATTAATTGCGCATAAAAATTATTTATTTCATTAGACGATTAAATCACAATCATCTACATTTATGACAACATGATCTAGACGTGGGCGTTTTTATTTATTCCAATGAACGTAATAAACATTACATTATATGAGAAAATGTCATACTAAAAGCTCCTCTAAGAATCGATTTGCATACTATTAATAAGTGGCTAAAAATGTTGGTATTCTACGCATTATTTAAATAGCTGTGTTAAAACTAGCTCTGCGCCCTTGTTTCGCTATTTAATATTAATTTCCAAAAACCTTCTTCTTCCTAGCATTATTCCCAGTATTATACGAGTTAAATACCCAGGGTCTGCTTATTACTCTTATCCGGATTTGACAGGTTACTAAAGGCGAACCAGTAACTCATTGTATAAGAGCAAATTAGTTATCAAGAGTTAACGATTATTATCAGATGTTATGATAACAACAACAACCGGGACCGACAGCTTAACGTGCTCTCCGAGGCACGGTGGGAGGACCCACAAGGGCAAACGCGCAGACCTAGACAGATATTTGTAAGATAAATACAAACACCTGCCCGAGCGGGAATCAACCCCGTAACCGTGGAGGCTAAAGATAGACTAGCCCATTACATTAAATTTTTAAATATAATCTTAATTCAATATTTTCCTTAAATGATGACAAATAACTCTTCACAAATACCTATTCAGAAGTTTTTGAACATGTAAAGACGGCGGATTTAAAGTATTTATTTTTATTATAGAAAATTTATGAACGGAACAGAACTTTAAAAACGAGTTAAATTACATACTTGGTTTGAACTTCAACATCTTGTAGGATATTCTTGAGCCGGAGAGTTAAGTGTTGTTTCGGATCTGGTGCCTCTTCACCTTTGAACTTGGCTGCAGCCGGGTTGGTTGTAACACATGTACCAGCATCAGTAAGCTTATATGATACAAATAGGAAATTTGGTAGGGATATCTGCAATAAAATAGCAAAAACATTTCATTACACTTTAATACCTATATATCAATATGGTAAGAGAGCTATGCTCCCCCTCCCACCACAAATGGCCGGTTCATCTTGACCGGAAAAAAAAACTACCCTCTCACAAAAAAGGAAACAGTATCAGTTAGTACTGTTGCGTTTCGTGCAATGAGTGAGAACACCGGAGGCCTAATTTACCACCCCCTCTGATACCTTCCTTTTTTCCGTTCACAGGAGGAAAGGGACCTTCCCCCCCAAACCTTGGGTTGCCAACCCAACGCGCATGTGATACTTCAAGTATCGCAAGCGTTCATAGGTTGCGGTGAATGTTTACCTTGCCTTTAGTGTGTCAACCGTCATGACATAAAACACCCTACTAATTACTATGACGCCAGTGTGTAGGAGCAAGGTATGATATCGCTACACCATAATTCCACGCAAATAAGCAATACCATGTCAACCCACAAAATTGAAAAAACTGAGTTATATATTATGCAGAAGGTTTGGTAAATGGCTGAAGAACATCTTTCTTTATTATTTGCAGGGTTATAAGCTTTAAAACTTCTAAAAATCCATTTTTTAATCATGCAATTTATGTATTATGTTAAACGTTTTGGGTTATATTATATACGAAATATGCAGTTTGTATACTTATTTTTTTGTGAAAATAAGTATAATAACTTACATAAATCTGAAATTGCCAAAAACTTGACTAATACATAAAAAAAATCATATAAATCAAGTTGTTCAAAATTTTCAAACGCGTTTTTCCCAAAATGACATTCGTGTGGGTTGACATGGTATTGCTTATTAGCGTCCAATTATAAGTACGAAAATCGGTCAAGTGCCTGTCGGACTCGCACATAAGGGTTCTGTACCACTACAGATTAAAAATACTAAGTTTCTTGTATTTTGAATTAAATTTGTTTTTATTATATTATTATAACTGATTTAGGGAGGAAAAGGAAAAAATAATCTTGCAAATTTTAAGAAAAATAAGTGTTTGGGATCTACATACATTCAAACGATATTTGGAACAACCCTGTATATAATGGGATCCTTGAAAAATTAACTATAACCTTTGATGACCTCTGCTTTTGGTATTGAAAACCATCTAATAATGTTTAGAAACCAAAAATGTTTTTTTCCTTACTTATATCGTGATTTGTCGGAAGCCAGTTAGGGAAACATACCTAACAAAAACCCACGAAATCCGAATCCCATCATTGATATTTTTTCTGTGTTTTAAAAACAATAAACAAAATAACTAAAATAGTTCAATTCAATTTATATTACGAATAACAATTTCAAGACGATACAACACGGTCGTAATTCAATAAAGCAACAGGTGATCATGGACATCCAACAACAACTGGAATTAAATATATACTTTTTCCTGTTTGTGTATCGCTGTTGGCCCTACTGGCCTTGACAGCGTCATCAGGCGGGGGTGGCCGAGTACTGAAACCCGAACGAGAATAGGGCAGTACAGTACAAATCAAGTACAATAAAATTAATCTAGAGTCCATATTAAATTTTAAAAACCGTTGTTTGACGACCGTTATGGCGTGCTGGTGGCGAGCCTTCTTTGAGCCTCGACGTTTACGGGCACAATTCTGGGTCGAAGCAGTGAAACGCAACGCAACACACTCAACGGCCCCCATAAGGATAGTTATATCCTGTGTCTTGGGTCCGGGAAACAAAGATAAGTACAAACACAGCCAGACTAGAACACATGCTTGCATGGTTAATAAAAACATCTGTTCCGAGCGGGAATCGAACCTGCGACCTGTGTCTTTTAAGGCAGGTTCGTTACTGCTGCGCCACAACGTCGTCAAAAACAGTTGTTTGTTAATATCTGTTTTGTTCTGGACGTTTTACCTTGTGGTTCTCCCTCGGAGAACACATTAAGCTGTCGGTACCGGTTGTTATCATAACATCTGATAATAATCGCTAACTCTTGATTTATAATTTGCTCATGTCTAATGAGTTACTGGTTTCCCTCAGGGTTGCGGAGGTTACATTACAATCACTATGTTTAAAAACTAGTAACATGTCTAATCTGGATAAGGGTATAAGCAGACTCTGGATAAAATACAGAGAATTTGAAGCAGAATAATTTTTAAAAATATCTCAATAATAAAAAGATCAGTTTATATTTAGAATAAATCTCTTTCAATATAATACGAGTACATAATGTTTTTATACATTATCCATCTAGCCAGTCAGTGTGAAAAGTAGTCACATTGTAACATAGTCTGCATAGAGCAATTGAGAAATTGAGAGTAATAACTATTGAGATATTATCATTCAAGGCTTCAGTAACTGCGTATGTACACTATTTATCATGCATGTTGCTTCTTTGTGTTGCAATGTGACACCGCAATACCTTAGATAGAAAAGAAACCGTGACAATCACAAAATTTTACGACAATTTTATTATGAGACTTCAAATAGATGCAACTTATGAATCTTATTCTAAAGACAGATGTTAATTTCGCTATAGCAGCTTGTTTTGTTTGGTATTACTCTTTGGGTATCCCAAAGTACTTTAGATAATGTGTAGGAATGATTATTATTTCTTGGTACGTCATTTAAATAAATGACAGCCAGATAATTTTTATAATAAAGATAAATTAATAATTAATTAATACGACGTACTACTGAAAATAAGTAATAAGCCCTGTGATATATGCAAAAATCTTAGGTAAAATAAATAAATGCTACAACCCTCAACGGCCCCCATTAGAATAGCAATATCCTGTGTTGGGGGTCCGGAAAAATACACAACAACAAGGATAAACACTCCCTGACCAGAACATGTGTGTATATTCAATACAAACATCTGCCTCCAGCAGTATTAAATATGTCTCAGTTTTATTCTTTGTGCTGACAGAGTCTAAAATACCTACAAAAAATTAAAAATATAGATTTTTTTTTAAATACAACAAAAACAATAAAGTTTGGATTCCAATTATATTACTTGATTATTGCAGACTTGGTTATTTTGTTGAAAACTTAATTCTAAACAATTTTTTGTTTTAAAGTATCCAGTCAAACAAATTTAAATAATCAGTAAAATTGTATATTCTATTGTTGAAAGCCCAAATTTACTGCTCCTATTTAAATTTTCCATCCTGAATATGTCAGACAGCAGACCTAAGATCCTGAAGTTATATCGCAATTACTACCTTATACCTTACCTTAAGGCGTAGTGTTGCATCAGAGTCCACATCATTGTATAGTAGTACATTTTCCTTCATATCAAAACTTTCTCTTACTCCGAGATGATACAACAGGGAACTCTGTTGTAATTGTATACTGAGATCCACCAAAGCAACATCGGCATTATAAAAAGTGTCCAAAACACTTGTCTCCCCAAAATCTAATTTTTCAAACTGAAACAATACAAGACGGAAAGAAAATTAAAAAAAAAATCAAATAATTTATACAATTACATATAGTACATTAAACAAGAAATTAAAATTACTGTCCATGTATGCTTAATAAAATCAAGTATTATCAAAAAAATATACCTTGAATGCAAAAGATCTTAAAATCGAAAAGTACAGACTAAATTGTACAAGAAAAAAATTATTTGATTTACATATTTTCCTTCTTATTATTTTAGCAAGTTTTTCCTTAACCAAATTCAATCAATGAAATGTAGACTCAAATGAGGGTTTAATTCATTTTTAAGCCCTTAGTCATGATGTCTATTTAATATTTATAAACATTTGAATAAATTAAACATTCAATAAAATTTCCGATGCAACTAATAAAAAAAAATTATTGTTATAACAATAACCTCCTTATTACTTAGTTACGACATTATTATCTATAAAATCAATAATTAACATACATGAATGTGGTGTACGTTTGCATTTACGAGCTCAGAAGCCAAACGTACTTCCTCCAATGCTCTTCTTCTGTGTGCAAGGTTCAATGTTTGGGTAACGTCCAAGACACATGCGATGTCCATACGGGGCCTCTGGTTAGCCCCTGGCTGCACTGTTGCATTCGATCCATCACTACAAACGCTCTCGCAAATACTTCTCACGTCGCCTAAAAACAATGTTATAAGATATTTCGAAAATTGTTGAAATTTCGCTGTTAACAAAATCTTTATATTTTCATACCAGATTCCTCTTGAGCGGTGGAAGTATTCGCAGCGCCGAATGTTATCATTTTCTACTTTGCTCACAGTTGGTTAGCATATTTTTTGAAAAGGTATTTCAAAACTAATGTCCATAAATAAATACTCAACACTTTAACAGAAACCACAACAAGTACTCGCCAGCTTGTTATTTAATAATAGTGATGTGATGTAACTAATTTGTTACTGCAGCTGTTTACTACCGAATACGTAATGCTTGTCAATAAAATCGATTTTATTTAAACTATATTTAAACTTACTGTATGATAATTTGAAGATTCATGACTAGAATATACAGTACGACAGAAAGTGTTATTAATTATTTATCTTATTAATAATATTAATAAAAATGAGATTTTCTTGATTTCCGAAGCGTTTAATGCGGGCGTAGCCAGGCTTTAGATCCTGGCTCTCCAATAATTATTGGTTAAATATTTTTAAATACATTATATTCTTCCATTTCTGGATGTTTACCAAGTACCAGGGTGGGGCAGCTGCCCTCCTTGCTCCTACCACACCACGCCCATCGCTAATCAATTCCTTTCTTATTTCTATTACAAAAAAATTTTGTTTGAAATTAGTATTTTGTAAAATTTTTTTTTATTAAAATTTAAATTCATATTATCTTCAGAAGTAGGCTAATTCCAGTGATGACATTTTGATAAATAATTTACAAATATGTCATGTTTAAACTTTTGTATGTAAAAAGAAACACTAATAAGACAATAAAACTCCCAGGGGAATTATTTAAATACGCTCAATTTCAAGATTCATTCTTTTATCATTTAGGTAATCCCTGACAAAACAATACTGCGCGAAAGAAGTGAAACTTCTTAATGTGGAAATGAAGAAAATAGGAAGGGGTAGAAATTGATTTTTAGTGAAATCATATTGTTTCTTTAAGACAAACTTTACTAACATTGCTTTCAATTCACAATTGATGGTATATTTTTCGTGGAGAAATATCCAAATCTATAATAACACTGTTTACTTCGATGCATAGCAAGAATACCATGCGCATGATCCCAAGATCTAGCGACTCACTCTCCTACTTTCTACCTCTTTCTCTGTATCTTTCTTTCTCTCTCCCTCATGCATTAAACGTTAAATGCAACGTTGTTGGGAGTCGCATTAGAAGTTTCACTTCAATAAGAAAAAAACATTAGTACTAATATTTTCATTGTAGTTATTATTTCTTACATATATTATTACTATTTCTTATTAAACTCTTTCAATACTATTATTGCCAATTTCATCAAAGAATAATTATCAAAACATTTTATTTTCTGAATCGATTTTATATGTTAAAAATAATCGAGAAAATTGTATATTTCACATCTCTAAATTCGGCCAGTACTAATGCATACAGCGCCATCTATTAAAAAATATGTTAAGCTTTGACCAATTACAATTACTGAATATTATACTTTTGTCATTTTAAAATAGAGGGCTCTGAAATACATAATTAGTTGTAACTTTTTAAACAAAATTAAATAATTTTTTACTGTGATTTTCTAATACTGAGTTGATTTACTCAAAACAATAATTGCTTGTAATTAATATAGCTAGAACCTTTTATTTAGTAATAGAATGCCTTAATTTTGGCCATAACTATAGCTGTGTCAAATTTTTAATATCTTTTATTTTATAAATAGCCTATATTAATTAATTAATAAGCAATATATCGCTCTATCATAGAATTATGATACAAAAATGGTTTATAATTCTATGCCTTCTAGTTATGAAAATCCCTACAAATAATTCAATATGTGTGATTAAAAATGGAAAATTAATTTCTAATTAACCGAATTTATCACGAGGAATACTCAGAGGAATTGTTTAGATTTTTCTTCCTTTTTTTGATGGACAATTGTTTAGATTCTACTTCACATTATTGTTGGTAGAATTTCACCATCCGACATGGCGTCAAAACTCACACTCACCACCTCAATTGTTGAAAAACCATAATAGCGCGATTTCGAATTCACACACTCTGTGAAGCAAGCGTAAGCTGGCGGTCTTTCCGAATTGATAAGAAGCCGACTTAGGAACCTTCAAGAGAAGAGCCTAATCGTTTCTAAAATGTGGGCAACACACCTGCATCCCCTTTAGTGTTGCAGATGTTCATGGGCGGTGTTAGTCGCTTAACATCAGATGAGCCTTTTGCTCTGTAGCCTTTCTGATATAAAAAAAAAATAATAAAGTATTATTATCGTAATTATTATATTACGTATTTGCTGCCAAATTTGAATTGCTACTCTTTTTATTAACTACAAAAAGAATAAGGTTATCAATTCGACTGATTTTGCCTGTCATATTTTTAATAGCATTTAATGGCTTTGGATAATATGGACTCCTCCAAGTTACTCTTTACGGAAACTCCTCAAAATAAGACAAATTATCGCATAAATTTTGAATTTAAAAAATGTTCTAATTTATTACAGTCATGCTTATTACGAATTTTGACACCGTTGAAGGCTTGTATTTTTAGCGTGATACATATTGTAACTACGACCCTGTTCTGCGAATTTCGAACTTAATTTTTATTTTATTTTGCTTTGTTAATTACTAGTTACTAAATAAATCTAAATTATGAAGTCTATTCTTTTTTTAATTTCTATCTTTCTTGTTCGCGTCTAAAATTACTACTCTAACCTAGCGAAACACGACATAAAATCTGATAATAACTAGTAACTTGTCAAATCCAGATAAAAGAAATGAGCAGACCCTGAGTACTTACAGACTGACTTATACGAATTTTATAAAAGTTAATAGTTAATAATTTATTATTATAATGGTAAAAGTGTAAAGTGTGTTTTTGAAATGAAAAAAAAATCAATCAAAGAAGAATTACACAACACACACACAACACAACCAACACACACACAAACAAACACACACAAACACACACACACACACACACACACACACAAACACACGCTCACTCCTCGTCGTAGGCCTCACTTACCCACTATATCCATATATACTTCACAACTATACATTATTAATATTTTATGTATACTTATTATGTGTTGCCATTTTTACTAATTTTTAAATATTTTTTTGTTTTTTTTTTTATTTTCTCCTCGTATTGTATCTTTTATTTTTATTATTATTATTATTTTTTAATTTAAACTAAATCTAACACTCAAATTTGTCAAGAGCGCTGACTTCTATGATACAGGCTAAGCCTAGTTTAGGAGTCAGAGTTCCATATAGTTTGGTGATTGTGTATTTATTTGGCTTTGATATAAATAAATAAATAAATAAAATTAAAACAGCTATAATCTAGTTCTTATAATTTTATTCCAAATTTAGTATTATTTTATATTTTTATATTTTAAAATATTACTGTCAGTAAATTTATAAATTACTGTATCAATTGTACATAATTCTTTACATTTTCAAAATTAATATTAATCAGTGTAGGTACTGTTTAATTATCAACATAAACAAATATTATTATCAATACAATAATATAATAAACACAATAAAGATATTAAAATTTTTATTATTGCTTTCCAGCTTCAGAGATCACAGATAATAATCAATTTATTATAAGTTGTTAATAATAAATCTAGGCGCTGCAGTCGTTGTTTATAGCTCATAATAATTATTAATCATTGAAGTGAAGATTAAAATAATTAATATAAAAAAATGTTAAAAAACGTTAGTGCTAATTAGAAATGTATACATTTTTTTGTTTTGTTTATTTTGCTAAATTACATATTTAAATCTTACATAACATAATTATATATAAAGCATTTATCTATCTTTGGTGAATGTTTCATATTATTTTAAATAAAAATAAGTCCTATATCATAAATATTAAAATATCTTTACGAATACGAGCGTCACGAGCTCTTTCAGTTTCTGGAGCCCTGGTACTTCACTTGCCAAGAATGATTTTACGTGACGCGCCGAAGTTCTGTCCGGACTGTGACGCCAATTTGTTTGTACCAGCTTGAAGACCAATAACAGCCTCTCCTGCACGGAGGACATCTTCGGTGAATTCACGTCGGTTCTCTTCAGCAGGTTTCGGACCAAGGAAGGGGCCACGCCATTCAGGGTGTTTGTATGTCTGTGAAAATAATTATAATAATGTAGTTTTCATTCATCTTTTATTTTAATGTCCCATATGAAAATTTAAAATATTTACCGTCCTGCCGAGAGCGAAAATAGTTTGCGTGACGAGAGTAATGTTCTTTTGATCCCACAAATCAGTGGATTGGAACAGGTCCGTATCAGGAACTCCATATTTGATGCACGCTTTTTGGAACCTGTGATTGACAAAGAAGCAATTTTTAGCAGGGCTTTTATTTATTTCGGCTTGAGTATCAACCGGGGTTTGATAGAATAATTTCAATTAGAGAGAGCTTCATAAGTGGATGAAATAGTCCAAAGGACGGACCCTTTTTTACACCCGAGGAGGATCTCTCTTTTCTTTCCTATCCTTCACATAAGATGGCAATGCCCACTGATGTCCCCGCTTTTACTATGAAAACAAAATATAATGTGCTACAAATAGCAGCTTTTTATTAGGCATGCCGATTTATTTACCCATTTAGTTTTATAAAAAAGCATTGGATGGTAGTCGTACGAATATAAAACAATTAATTTTTCATTTTATTATTCTATAATATTAATTTGTTCGTCCATTGTATGTGTCTTTCGTTTTACCTACAGAAAATGAGTATTACAGCATCAATAGTGGACAAAAATAAACATCAAGAACGATCAAATGCTATTTTAAAATATATAATTTAAATTTATTAATAGCAGTTAGTCGATTTCATATTTAAAGTCTCAATGAAATAAGAAATCTTCTTAAATACAGTTCGATAATAATAGCACTTACTGGCTAATGTTATCCATGAACTTATAATCTCCGCCGGAAACGTTGACTTTAGGGATGATGCCCGGTTGAAGTCTGTTCATTAACTTGCAAAGAATGATGCCATTTCTGAGGGCGTGTTCGTAGGGCATGTCTGAAGGGAATTTCTCTCCAATCACCGCTTCAATCCATCTCTGGGCCTCTTGCTCCTTTTCAGGTTCACGCTTGCCAGCACACTGTAAGAAAAGCATTCAATTGTTAATTTTTTTCTCTTGTTCATATTTTTACTTTATCGTACTCTTAGCCTTATTTATTTGGTGTTTGGTGTTTGGATTAATACAAAATTATTAATCGAAGTGGTACATAAACCCATTTAGTTCATTAAACATGTTCATGACTAGAGCATTATTTTAACATAAGGCGCACAGTACGCTTGTTTGAGTCGTAATACTAAAAAATCTTTAAAAATAAAGTAATTTATAATAAACCACTTTATTAAATATGTTTTTATTATATTTTATATTTATGTCATAAAACAAATTTACAAGATATAATTTAAAGTTTAAGAATAAGTATCATTTTTAAGGGGTTTCCCAACACGTGCCAAACTATCGTACTTCGGCTTGTTGGATGAATGCCAACACAAGATTTATTTATATAAAAGTTCATTTTAATTATATATATAATTATGAAAAGTGTTTGGTATTTTTACCATTATGAATAAAATCAGTCTGAATTTATAACTAAGTAAATTTATAATTATTAAGTTTAACTTTTTAACCGATTTTAAAACCAGGCCATTTTATTCGCTGCAATTATTAATTTCTTGATAAAGTGTATGTTTTGTTGGTAAAAAGGGTTTTTAATCGAGCTCAAAAAAGAGTAACTTCTAAAATAAGCAATTTTTTATGGATTTTGCTAATATTTAATGTCTTAAACGGAATTATCCGTTTGTTATCCGTTAAAACCCAATACTAATTATATTTGAAGTTAGCTATCACTTCATCAAACATGATGTGTGTATACACACCCTACTTTTTTGATAATTTCACAGGGATTTAACATTTTTATGTCACAAAATATCGTAATATATGTAAACATGTCGTACATATATTGTGTATTATATGTGTTATTTGATACAAATCCGTTCAGCTGTTTTTTTGTGATTGAGTAACAAATATTTTTTTTATGTTACATGTTGGCAAACAAACATATGGCCCACCAGATGGTAAGTGGGCGACGTAGCCTATGAGCGCTTGCAGCACCAGTAGTAGGTGCCACTCACGCGTTGCCAACCTCGAGATATTAATTCTTAAATCTCTTCTGCCCAGTAATTTCAATAGCGTACAGTGCCCTTCAAACCGGAACACAGTAATGCCTAAGCACTACTATTTAGCGGAAGTATATTCGACACTGCTGGTGGTACCTACCTAGCCGGCCTCTTGCAACAAAAGACCCCACCAGTGTGACTGTTTGCACTGGTGGAATAATCTCTGCTATTACAGAGGTAATCCCAAAACCGGGCAATGGGGTCGTCGCATCCCGACGACGACGGGAATATCCTAATAATAATATCCAAACATACAAAATTTCATGTATATAATATTGTAGTATAAGTAAATACGACGTGAACTCAAATAATATAGAAGAAATATATTATTAATGTCCTTGTAAAAATGTTACAAATTAACGATATACAAAATATTTGAAGTCGTATAATACTACGTCTGTTTGAAAATTGTATGAATTTCGTAACAAATGTTTCAGCTCAAATATGTAACAACTTATAAATCACGTTGTTTTTGATTCTATTTAATGCTAATGTGTGGACAAAAAGAATTTGGCAATATTTTACCATTGAAAGAAGAAAAAATGCTATATATTCAAGCGTATATCATAAGTCTTAGCATTAAATAACAAGTATTTCGAGGACGTTGTGGCGCAGCGGTAGCGAACCTGCCTTGAGCGCCACAGGTGACGGGTTTGATTCTCGCTTGGTACAGATGTTTGTATTGACCATACATCTATGTTTCCGGTCTGGGTGTTTTTGTATTTGTATGTTTCCGGACACGGGATATAACTATTCTAATGGGCGCCGTTGAGTATGTAGCTTTTATTTATTTCTACTAGTATACTGTACAAACATTATTTTTAAGGAATGTCTGGATTACTCTAAGAGAATTAACCCCGATCTTCGTAATATCTTGCGCTGACGCGAGCACTCGTGGCTTATTTTTGGTTTCCATTGCCTAACGATGTTTACGATTTAATGTGAAAAATACGAGCAGCTCCAATATAAATGTGCAATTAAAGTTGGAAAAATTATACGAACACTTCATAAACAATGCCAATGTTTTTTTAAATAGAAATTCTTTGCAATGATTTGATTTTGGGTGCAAATGAATGTTATGAACCTATAATTAATCCCTAGTAATATTATAACTGCGAAAGTTACTTGGTTTACCGCGCTTTCACAACTAACCACTAAACTGATTTTGATGAAATATGGTAAAGAGATAGACTAGACCTCGGGATATAGGTTATTTTTATTTTAGAAAAAAAGGCTTGAAACGGTAAAATAAGGGGAACCGATTATTTTTTTAAAAGTGCAGCATTAAAAATCGCTATTCACGCGGTAGAAGCCGGGGTCAAAAGCTAGTATAATATATTTTACGTTCTGTTTGTCGTATACTTTTTATGTAATCAAATCGTTTTCGGTTTGTATATGTACGTTACGATTATTTTACAGAACAGACCTTAGTAAAATTAAACAGGGTAGTATGTAGCTTACTAGACTTTTACTTACTTTCTTTTTCTTTTATCTAATGTGTATAGAAGAAGAAAACATTTTTTATCAGTTCGTTTTCAAAAATAATTTGATCAGTTGCAATTAAAATGTGCAAGTCTTGACAAACACATTATATTTTGAATTAGTAATATTAAAATACATTTATATAATCGCTTTTTTCTTAGCCTCTCATGTAGTAATGCGTTTCGATCGAATGAAAGAGGAACGATTTATTTTAAAACGTGAAACAGATTTAAAAACCGGAAATTGCATCATGTCGAAATCGATTCGAGTTTTTATTCATTAAGTTTCGAAACAAAATTAGATTTTAAAAATTTAATGTTAGTGTTGACGCTTTTAGGCTTTCTTACTAAACCCCTTCCAACGAATCGTACCCTTGCCAACGAATTGCCAAGTGCCCTATTACGCCTCCGGTGTCCGTCCGTCCATCCGTTTGTCAGCGGGACGTATTTCACGAATCGTAATAAACCTCATACATGAAACTATATATTTTTGACACTTTTTGTTGTATATCATGAAATGAAATATATAATTACTGTCTTACGTAAATCTAATATATTCCAGAGCCAGTAGCCTTTTTGATTGTCATTTTCGACAAATATGACGTTTAGTTTTTTCAGTGCAAATAATATTATAATAATGTTTTTATAATTAAAAAAATAGCGTGATAAATTATGGCCATACGGATAAATCGAATTGTATTTTAATGAATTAATAAACAAAAATGAACGATAACGACCAATTACATACCATACATTATTACGATACATATATTATTGCCAAGAATACCGCAGATAGCTACTTTGAGTTAATTTTATATGATTTATCATAAAAGCAATCCAGTCAGTCATGAAACATCACGGCTGAATTTATCCGTCATGCTATCGTAGGCTGAAAGGCAATGGTGTAATAACTATAATTACATATGCGTTTCAGTATGAAGCTTGCTGAAAACAACTGCTGTAATGACGCCTGCCGCCCCCGCAGACGCTGACCGCTTCTAGGCGGGCGGCTTAGAAGCCAGTCAACATTTTGATACGGATCAGGACACTCGTTTCATTTGTGTTTATTAAAAAGTTTATACATCAAGATGCCTGTAAGATATTAAGTGACTTTTTATTCACAATTTTAGAAATAACATCATAAAAGTTATAGCTAACATTTCTTTTGACAGAATCCTTGATATTTTATAAATTGGGGACTAACTTTGTGACCTTATTAACCCTTCGTAAGAGTACATTTAGATCAGTCTTAATGGTATTCTACATGCGCAGATGTACTCAATCATGAATTACCGCACGCATCCTTTAATCTCGAAAGCTTCGCAGACGCATTCATGAGATAACATCCGTAGGTTTGCGTTATTTTCGGATGTGATTCTGGAATCCGTTCGCTCTAACACCAAACGTCTTGGCACTGGAACTGTTATTTTATGGCCGTTGTTCAAAAACTTTGCTTTTTATTTACATCTCTGACATAAACACGAATGTTTGCAGCCCAGAAACAAGGAACAGGAAGATGAAGTTATTAACTGGATTGCCGCTGTCTTAGGAGAGCCTCTTCCTAAAGGGTCTTATGAAGACGTTCTTAAGGATGGTGTTGTATTGTGCAAGCTCATCAACAAATTAGCCCCTGGTTCAGTTAAGAAGATCCAAGAAAGAGGGACCAATTTTCAACTTATGGAAAATATTCAAAGGTACTTTTTATATGCCCGTTTATTAAGAATTAATCTACAACTTAAAATGTCTTTTTATCTACTGAAGTTAAAAATAGTATGTTTATAGCTTTCTTCCATCGTTAATTTCAGGTTCCAAGCGGCTATTAAAAAGTATGGCGTTCCAGAGGAGGAAATCTTCCAGACAGCCGATCTGTTTGAGAGACGTAACATTCCACAAGTAACCTTGTGTTTGTACTCACTCGGCAGAATCGTAAGTGATACAATTTTTTTAATTATATCGTTTAAAAAAGTTTTTATTTATATATTTTTTTTATTTCTAGACTCAAAAACACCCAGAGTTCACCGGTCCACAGTTAGGGCCTAAGATGGCGGAAAAGAATGAGCGTACGTTCACGGAAGAACAACTTAGGGCTCACAACGCTGAACTCAATCTCCAGATGGGTTATAATAAGGGCGCGTCCCAATCCGGCCATGGCGGCTTTGGCAACACACGCCACATGTAATCTTACTAATTACATATCAACACCGTGTCGCGTACACCATCAATGCGGATATCAGTATTTTTCAAAACTTTAGCTAATTTATCTTTAAAAAACTAAGTCTGCCATATTTTTTATTATGTTGCTCGGTGAATGTTTGTTCTCTATTTCAGTTTGTTTATTTTTTTGTGTTGAATTTATACGATTGATTAACGTAGAACAAATATGTATGGTAGTTATTTTAACATTTTATTTTAGTTAAGACCTCTTTACCTGAGTAATCTAATTTTGTACATATTTTATATTATTTAATTAAAATCTTTTTTACATTTCATTTTTTATTTCATATTGCCCATTTATATTTTGCGCTAGTACAACAGAAAAAATTGTTTCCATTGAACTGTAACAGTGAAATAAAATAATTAAAAGTTAATCAGCTTTTATGAAAAAAAAGTAAGTATGTATTTTGTATCATGAATTTAAAATTAATTGATACAGTATTTACTAAAAATATAACCCTTTTTCGATGATGAAAAAAATTGTACTACAATTTTGATCACATTTTTGTAAAATTTTTTGAAAATAAACTAATTTAAAGCTTACATAATCATTTGCATCATTCACGATTTATAATCTCATTTGTCACAAATAACTGTTCATTTGGCATATTTTAAGATTAGATGCTCGGAGATGCCAAAATATAAGCATTCACAACGGATAAAAACACTTCGGATAGCATTTAGTAAGAGTAATTTGAAATTCATGCCATTCTGGTAATTAAAAACACTACAGTGGAATATCGAAATTGTCATTGGAGTGTTAAAAATTTATCTAACAAATATTATTAAAAATTAACCTTCAGAATTCAATAAATATTGATAATTTTTTATGAGACCAATCTCAAAGTATAGTCATATTTTTCAATATGCATTAGATTGTTTTTAATTTAGTAGAATTTAATACACGGTTATTTGTTTGCTCATCACAGTATAGATTCCATAATTTGAGCCATACAAAAGAACACGGAATTATTTTAACACTGATTAAGTGATTACAGACAAATCAACGATCAGCTTTATTGTAAATAACTACATATTATAAAACAAAGTCGCTTTATCTGTCCCTATATCCCTATGTATGCTTAAATCTTTAAAACTACGCAACGGATTTTGATGCGGTTTTTAATAGATAGAGTGATTCAAGAGGAAGGTTTATATGTATAATAACATACATTAAATAGTGGAGAAATACTGTTATGTTTGAGGTTTCTAATGTGATGTCGTAAATATTTACATGTAACGCATGCGGGCCACAGGCAGTAATGAATAAATCAAAACTACTAGATCGATTTAATCATTTTTTCAGTGAATGACATAGGCTATATATTTTATACCCGTGCGAAGCTGGAGCGGGCCGCTAGTTAATAAATAAAGGCTACACACTTAGCGGCCCCCATTAAGATATTTAGTGATATCTAGGATCATGGATTTGTAAACAGACACAAAGACATGGACAAACACAGCCACACCGGGACACATGTCTATGTGGTTAATACAAACATTTGTTCCGAGCAGGAATCGAAGACGTAGCCTGTTCGCTATCGCTGTCGTCAAAATAATTAAGCCTACACAAGAGATATGGAAAATTGCTCTATTGAAATTTTTGCATAAAAAAATAAAGATTGTCTAATATAATTGCAGTAACGAGGTACCAAATCTAGAGCAACGATAATATGAGAATTAGACATACATACATACCTAATTATTTTATAGTGTGATGAAAACGAAATGATTAACTTCTTATACTAAATAAATAATTTAGCACGTAGTACTTTTATTTTATTTTTTGTCGTCGAGAACTAACTTTTCTTACTGTTGTATTCCAGTCGATAAGAGAGAGTGTCATAGACCCAAAAGCCCCACTTCCTCTTTCCTACTTCGCGCTTTCACGCTTTTTTGCCACCTTTGGTTTATAAAAAAAAAACTATCTTTGTGGTGTACGACTAATGCTAAGAGCAATAGAAATTGATTATTAAATAATGATTAAAATTTGCCATTCATCTGGCAAGGTTTCAACACATCAAACGTATCGTAACGTAACTATACATCGGATTTGCAATGGCTAACATAGGAATTATTGCAAAATAGTTTTATGAAATTAACGAGCTATAAATTGACGACCGTTGTGGCGTGCTGGTAGCGAGCCTGCTTTGTGCCTCGGCGGTCGCGAGTTCGATTGCCACTAGGGGTAGGTTTTTGTTATAAATATCTGTTTCGGTCTGGGCGTTTGACCTTGTGAATCTCGCCTCCGTGCCTCAGAGAGCACGTTAAGCTGTCGGTCCAGATCGTTATCATAACATCTGATAATAAACGGTTAACTCTTGATAGGTAATTTGCTCTTATCCAATGAGTTACTGGCTCTGTGCAAAAACTAGTAACCCGTCAATTCAGGATAAGAGTATAAGCAGGCCCTGGATAAATACCGGGAATAATGACTGGAAGAAGAAGAGCTCTATGAAAAGTTAAAATTTGTCAAATTTATTATAATATTTGAAAACGCTAACATATTAATAAATTTGAAACAATAATATATAACAAATTCGTTAAATAATTATGAATCATTGAATTATTTTCAATGCTGAAGAATAACATAATCCAGTAATTTCAAACAACTTTGAATAAAAAAATATTACCTGATACGAGTATTTTGAAATCATATTGGTATAAAACGTGTTATTTTTTTTTTTTTAAACTTATTATAGTTCAAGAAACGATGGTGCTGTGGTCACTGTATCGGGGTTCTGTTCTTATTGCCGCGAATTCTATCAAATCACAAGACTTGCAACAATTATGGGGCACTTTGTTTATCAGATTAGGGGTTCTTAGCGGCAAAATACGAATCATCTACTGAATTTTAATATGTACGTGTGTATGTCACTGAGCTCGTCCTAATAGGCTGGTCCGATTTTGATGATTGTTTTTGTGTGTATTCGGGTGGATTCGAGAATGGTTTCGATTAACAATAGGACCCAGTAGTGAGTTCTGCTATTGGGTCTTACTTTTTTTTTTTCATTTTCGTGGTAGGACAACGTCTGCCCGGCCGTAAAGATGCAAATATTTAATAAAGGAATATTGTAGTAATCAACAGTTTTATATTCCGGATACATTGTAACAAAATCTACAAAATCTTGACAGACAAACGATGCGAGCGAAAGTTTTATGTTGTATATTGCAAAATTAACACGACGTTTCAACGCTTCGAAGCGAGTTTCTAAATAATAATTAAATATGTGTATTGTTGAATAATTTAGATATAAAATTGACCAACGTACGTAGATTTAGACATAGATTATTATAGAACATAAAAAAATAATCAGTTTGATTATATTTATTGTATTCTTATATTTATTGTTAACCGTCTCCGTTATAAATTTCTCAATATTTAGTGTGTATTTTTTTAATATTTTTAGCTTTTGTCAAGTGACTTACATTTTGGTTGGATAGGGGATTTTTGGGGAGAATCTCAACTATAAGTATATAAATAATATGAATATCATTAAAGTATAGAAATTCAATATACATTAAGCTATTTTAAGTTTTTAAAAACAAGGGAAGTCTTACTATATGAATACTTTTTTAATTAGGTACTAAATTCTATTTATTGCAATCGGAATGTGACACGAAAATTTGTTCAAGTGTGACTCGAAGAATCTATTACGTATTTGTGACATTTATTAATAATACAATTTTAAAGACATTATTAGCCTTTTTCTCTTATTGTATGATTGACTCTATATTTTGGGATATGCGCCAGAATATTCTGATTAAATTAACCTTATTGAGATATTGTATAAATTCTCAAATTTCAAAATCCTTATAAATTGATTAATGGTTTTATAAAAAAAATATTAAAATATAAGTTCACAATACAATATATGAAATATAGATTTGCCGATAATGAGAAGATGAAGTAGTCAAGTAGCCAAGTCGAAAGAAAAAACAATTTCGGCTTAAAAAACGAGAGTTAAATTAATGACGACGTTGTGGCGCAACGGTAGCTGTCTTAAACGCCACAGGTCGCGGATTCGATTCCCGCTCGGAGCATAATATGATTGTATTTATCATGCAAGCATATTTTCCGGTCTGGGTGCATTTGTCCTTGTCCTTGTATGTGTTTCCGGACCCCCGACACAGGATATCATTATTCTAATGGGGGCCGTTGAGTG
Source organism: Hestina assimilis (assembly GCA_023373885.1). NCBI lineage: Eukaryota > Metazoa > Arthropoda > Insecta > Lepidoptera > Nymphalidae > Hestina > Hestina assimilis. Next base: position 5,247,249 of record CM041747.1, on the reverse strand, counting down.
TGCAGCGTTTATTTATTTATAATTAAGAAAGCATATATTAGTTTTCGAGTTCTTTGGAATTTATATTGTGTTATTTAAAGAAGGAGCTCTGAAGGTTTTGAGAGAAATGCTGTGACTTTTAATTATGTAAAAGGGCTGAGCTCTCCTACTTTATGCAAATAGCGGCATTAGCACACAACCCTTGTTTGCCACCTTTGTGATATAAAAAGTACCTGTTCCGTACTGTAAGTTACTTGGCTATAAGTTCCATAAGCGTGCAGCAAGAACTGTAAATGATTTTTTAAAAAGAAAGTGGAGTTATAAAATGGAACGTCAAGTCGTTAAAGTGACACATATGTGATATGAACGCATCGATCTATGACGCAAATGACCCATTTGAAAGCGATCTCTGAGATAGTGGATTTTTTAAAAAGCGTTGTTGCGCCGAAAGCGAATAGGAAACCAGAGTGTTATTAAAATTGCAAAAATCTTTAACTACAATGAACTTCTACGTAATAAATTCTTATGACACACTCCCCAATACATTGCGTCCGCTTATAAACAATCTTGTAACACATAATTAATGCGATCTTTTAGTAAGCTAGTAGTTCGCAGCGAAATGAGGTTTCGCATGGATGTGCTTTTATAGAGAAACTAGATGTGCCTGAGGCTAAACTTGAGTGGTATAAAAAATTATTGATTAGTTTTTTTGACGTGATACTTCTAATGCGTCTTCCAACAAGGTTGCGTTAACACACGAGAGAGAAAGAAAGATACACAAAGGTAGAAAGTAGGAGAGAGAAAGAGAGTGAGTCGTTAGATCCCAAGCACATGTGCGTGGTATTTTTATTTTACTTTTTTATATTTTTATGTATGTATGTTTGTTTGTATGCATGCGTGTCATGTGTGTCGTTTTTTTAAATTAATTTTTCATACCCTAAATCGAATAAATAAAAAAAGTTAAAAGTTTCACTTCGTCGTGGTTTCATAAAACCACACAGTCTTTTTTTTTAGTACGAGTATCCCTTATAAATATTTGTATAATTAAAAATGCAATGTACAAAATAATATATAAATAATAAGTTATGTTTAAGTGAAAAAAAAAATTAAAATGAAAGTTTACAACGTCAAGTTTGTAATTGTGTATGGTACCCAATTTTTGTATAAATTTTACAACCAACCAAACTACCATCCAAAGGATTACGATAAACGTATATTCCTAGGTTTATCTGTGTATCCGTTTGAAAGCAATAAAATGGGCTTTAATATCAAAAATAGCTACAAAGACAGATTTCTTCACTTTGAATGTGGTTTGTTCACAACACAAGTAACAAATTTGGCTTAAAATTATTTTAATTTTAAAGTAAGATTAATTGAAACTGAACATTGTTTAAAAAAAATTAGGAGTAGAGTAAAAAAAGATAGTCAAAACACCAGGATTACATAAACCATAGAAGATGTCTGAATAAACGGCTGTGATCCTATTTTCGGACTCCAGAAAGATCGATGCCATTCATTCGTGCGTGGGCCCGAGCCGAGCGTCTGTATGATTTGTTTATCTTGACCAGGAGCCAAGAATCGAGGATGTACTGTTGGATTTACCCTCGCTTATAACAAGGCCATGACATTACAATGTTCGTCAAGCAATTAGTACCTACACATATTCGATATTCCGATGATTTACAAGGTTTACGTGAAATTTGTTACGTATTTGTTGGCTTTTGGCATGATTATAGTATGACATGCCAAAAAAATTAAGTGTTCACAAGTCACTATTTTTAGGGCAGTTTTAGACCAGCGTTTTATACTCATTACCAGCGTTGACACGCTTATAAGCTCGTATATGCGCGGATTATTTTTTGAATAAAACGCTACTAATACTCGCCATCGATTCGAATATACACGCCAGTAAAAGTACGTATTCTCGCCTTCGGCTTGTTCAAGCGTGAAATAATCTCTATGGGTTAGGTTATATATTCCATGCTAGGTTGTGGCAGAAAATCACATTAACACAGCCAAGTCTAAACAACGTCAATGGTCAATGTTAACATCTTCCCCATGCTGGATTAAATCTGCGAGGTTTAATTTTGGGGCCAGTGGTAGAGCCTGACTGACGAAGAACTGACATGCTATTTATTTTGAATAAAAATATTTGATTTGAGTGTCCATTCCAGGGCGAAATTCAAAACTTTCGTTCAACAATTTTCGTTCTTATTTTTTCTTTGTTATTTTTTATTTTGTTCTTATTTTTTTCAACACGTATGTATTAGGTAAACCGTAGGCAGTATCCAAATTAATATACCTCAACGACGATCAAAAATAGTATACTAGATGAGCCTGCGGCTGAGTCGTTTTGTAGTGTGACGATCTTACGGAAACATTTTTCCGGTATAAAAAGTATCCTAAATGTTAATCTAGGTATGTGTGTAGGGACCAAATTTCATCCAAATCTGCCCAGTAGTTTTTGCGTGATAGAGTAACAAACATCTGTCCATCCTCACAAACTTTCACATTTATAATATTAGTAGGAAGGATTGTTGATTTTATAGTGACAAGTCTTTATTTAATTTTATTTAATTATATTAAAATAAATTAATAATTCCTTTATTCCTTTAAGAGTGAGGACTCTGTTGTTGCATAAGCTCCGTGACTGCATTCACTGTTCAAGGTCTTTTAAAGTTTACAAAGCCAATCTTAACTCACCCCACTAGTGTAATAATTTCATAACGCTTACCCTAGATTTTATTATGTAATAAAGAAAATAATTAAATGAGTTGAGTATCTTTTAATTGAATATTGGATTCAATAGAAGATTTGTAATTCCAAATTAACAATATTTTCACAAAATGAGTTTGAAAGTATATACGGTACCAATTTACATAAAAATCGATTTTTTAAATTTTTGTCTGTCTGTTTGTTCCGGCTAATCTCAGAAACGACTGAACCGATTTTAACTGGACTTACACTGACAGATAGCTGATGTAATAAGGAGTAACTTAGCCGACTTTTTTTTTAATTGGGGTTCTTTGCCAAAAAAAAAAAAACGGTACACAACGCAAGCGGAGCAGCGAGCGCAACTGGTAGCAGAATAAAAACAGAAATTATTTTGTCGATTACCAATCAAACATAACGTTCAAGCAGTTACTGATACGGAACCAATGTAATACTTAGTATTAAATTATTAGGTTTTTGTTACGAATGCATCGGTCCGTCAAACAAAGTGGCTACGACAAAAACTCGTTATACAGGAAACTGATGGCAACAGCCGTTTCTAGTTCACAAGTAATCCCTGTTTGAAATAACATCCAAAGGAATGAAAATCTATGTTGTAAATGTGAAGCAATAGCCATATACCTAACATAATATATTTAATTTAATCTATACAAATAAATAAAATTTAAGAGTCTGTTTGTAATAAAAAATTAACAGCTTTTCACTCAATGATAACAAAATTTATAAGATACAGTACGTACATAAAAGTCAATTTTTTTAATTTTTGTCTGTTTGTTTGTCTGTTTGCTCCTGCTAACCTCTAAAACGGCTGGACCGATTTTAACGGTACTTTCACTGGCAGATAGCTGATGTTATAAGGAGTAACTACGCCTACTTTCATTTCGAAAAAAGCTTAGGTATTAATATTTCTAAAAAATATATAATAATTTACAGACGTTTCCTTTAACTTCGTATACCGTACCGTACCGTATACTTTAATCGTAACCGAGTTTGCTAGAAATTAATAATAAAGTAGGTAATATAAACTAAAATCAGTTTTGAAATATAACATGTAGAATGTCTAAACGAAGTTCCCATCGATAGTAATGATCGAAAAACACCGGTTGTGCAAAAAATGTTAACCAATACAAAGTTACATAAGCCCCAAATATAATTGTTATTGATTATGTAGCCCTAGTACTCTATCAGAAGAAAAATGATATAACATCTGTTGATTGTAACTAAAAATTAAATAAATAATATGTTAACTTTATAAAAATGGGTTTGTTATATTTGCTAGTCTATGATAGTAACTTAAGGAGGCCAAAGTTTAAGTTTTATTGACATAGCTGACAATTGCGTGGTGCCTCCCCTCCTTGCGGTAAGGCGGCAAGCAGACCGACACTTCGGAGACAGTCACAAACAACCACCTCGAGCAGCCAGCTCGAGGCTTACGAACCTAGGGTTCATAGAAACGGTGAATAGAAGTTATAAAACATGCAGTTTAAATTGTTTATAGTGACCGTTGTGCTCCAGTATTTAGCGACAGCCGCTGAACATTACAAAACCAAACGTAAGTATTTTTGAATACTCTCTTGCTTATCGTGTTCCGTTTAGAGAATTGTACTACTTTGTATCATAAACAAATATATAAATAAACTAAAATTATAATTTGTATATATCATTTGTTATTCGCTTTCTGTAACAATAAATAACTTAACTGTAGGTTTATAAGAATAATGTAAATAGTGCTTATAATTAAATTATAATAATTTATAAGAATCAATAACAATTTTTTAATAAACTTAAAATCTTTCCGTTTTTTTTAATTAATAGAAAAGCTATTTTTACAAGTTTTATGGAAAATGTAGATTTTCTGATTGTTTAAAAAAAATGGAACTTTATGTTTTAGCGGATTTCGTGCAGACTTGTTTGAAAAGCGATCCGGGATTTGAAGACTGTTCTAAGGTGGCCGTACAGCAGCTGTTTGATGCCTTAGGGCCAGGTATATTGTGAATCACCTTTTTATATATTATATCTTTGATGGTACATAAGATCTATAATCGTATTAGTTGTAAGTAGGTAATGTGCGGTTACCAGACCAAACAACTGCGTAAGTCGCCGTTGCAGAAGTCATGTCTATTTTATTGCACAACGAAGCTTGCACACACTGTTTTGCTCTTAGTTAATGTTACCTCATAATTATTGTATTTCTTAAACATTTTTGCGGTTAATGAATTGATCTCGTTTACGTATTTTATTCATTGTCTAGTTGCCTCATATCATTTAACTTTCGTCAATTAATCATCATGATATAAAAAGTATCCTATATGCCTATGCATGGCATCATCACTACATAGTATAAAACAAAGTCGCTTTTTCTGTCCCTATATCCCTATGTATGATTAAATCTTTTAAACTACGCCACGGATTTTAATGTGGTTTTTTTTTAATAGAGAGTGATTGAAGAGGAAGGTTAATATGTATAATAACATCCATTAAAAAGTGGAGAAATACTGTTATTTTTGATGTTTCTAATGTGATGTCGTAAATAATAATGACAATATATATAAATATCCTATATAATAATAAAATGACATAGGCTATATCATTTATACCCGTGCGAAGCCGGAGCGGGCCGCTAATATATGCATATATGACAGGCCCTTCAATACAGACAAAAGCTCCTACCTAAACTCAACATCAACGTAACGAAACGAAGTTATACACAAACTTGCGAGGTGATCAGACAATGTTAGTGTATGATTAGCTTCGTTTCGTTGGATTCCTGTACAATTTACGAAATAGCACCAGCGGGTCTGTACGTTTTGTCTGTATGGTAGAGCCCGTCTATAGTATAAGTTATGTCTATAAGTTTCTCTATATCTCTATCTCTCTATAGTCGTATTTTCCTGTTTGGCACGCAAAAACGCACAATAATATAATGTTGACCTTAAACTGCCATAATATTTGTGGGCTCATATGCCACTAAGTTGGTCACATAGCCTCAATTTCGAAATGTGTGCAGTGGGACATAACTTGCAGAAAGCGAAAGTGCTATTTCTTCATCTTGCTTAAATTTACACACGATGTTGATAATTTAATCATATGACACACTAATCCATTATTTTGTCTTTACTTTCGTACAGGTATACCAGAAATAGATTTGCCACCTATCGATCCATTGAATATACCGAAAATTAAGATTCTGCAGGGCGAAGGGCCGGTAAACGTTAATGCCGCACTTGAAAACGTCATTGTAACTGGTTTCGGCCACACTAAAGTATTACTAAACCAGTAAGTTAACATTTTCATATGTATTTGACAATATCTTGACTGTTTAATGCAATGGTTAGATGCGTAATTTTATTTACTTATACATACGTGATACATGCAAAGATTAACATAGAATTTTATACATTTTTTCAGGGTTGACGGCAAGACATATGATTTCTACACAAAAGTTCTAGTTCCAAAAATAAGGATTGAGGGAAATTACGATTTAAAGGGCAAAATACTGTTAATACCCTTAGTTGGTAGTGGACTGTGTTGGTTTGAGCCAAGTAAGTTCTTTGTTTTAGTTGGGTATTAAATTTTTCGTTGGTAAATCTGTAATCATGGTTATTTAATTTTTTTACAGATAACATGACAATTGATATCATAAGCGATGTGAAATTATATGAAAAAGAAAGTTTACCATTCTTTAATGTCACTAAGGTGCATATAAAGTACAATATTGGAGGGCTAAAATTACATATGAGCAATTTATTCGATGGTATATCATCACTCGGTGAGTCAACTAAATTTGCAATCTAGCAGCGCCATCTATTTGACTGCTTTCAAACTATTCACAATGTGTGGAAATATTTAATATAAGAACTTTAAGTCTCACTCGAGATCGAAAGTCCTATTCGACAATAGATGGCGCCACATGATATCAACTACATTTCGATTAACATACTACAATTTCATGTTAGCCTGGTACATACATGTTGCAAAATTGCAACGTTGAAACGTCGAGAGACGCTGTTGTAGTCGACCTTGAAAGAACATTGTTGCCAATTCGCTCCCTCTCGTGTATTGCAAAAATTAAGGATTTTTTCCGTGATTTTAAATTAAATGTAGGTCACTTTTTCTGAAAATATATTTTTAAACAAAGTTTTTAGATATTTTATTAAAAAAAATTAACAGGCAGTAAAACATCTTGCCTCATTGATAAAAAAATTCGTATCATATGTATTTTTATCTGTTATATCTTTCAATAACATACTTTTTGTAATAAACAATTTAAAATGTCTTTATTTGCATCACATACACCGTCTTTTGAAATTAAATTAAATTAAGCTAACACCAGTTAGCTCAACATGTTCTCTACAGATACTACTAAATACCTCAATATATTATGATTGAAGGGCATATATTCTGAAAATGGGGTATTCCAGGGATTTGAGTCTAAGTCTATGGATTTAGGATATTCTTAGGATAACTTGGAGTATGAATCAATTTGATATAATTTATATTATATAAAAAATATGCACAGTTTCTAAATACAAAAATAAGTTTAAAGACGTAACCATACAGTAAGGAAAAATGTTGAACGAAACTGTGGGTATGATTTTAATGCAATCTTTTATGTTTCAGAGGACAGCACAAACGCATATTTGAATGCAAATTGGCGTCCAGTATCCGAATCTTTGAGGCCAATTCTATCTAAGACTATAGAAGATATATTATTGGGCTTCATGCAACAGTTATTCCATAATTTACCAGCGAACTTCATGATTGGCGATATAAAAAGTCATATAGCAAATAAGATATCCGATAAAAAAGTTAATGATTAAATAAAATGTTAGAATTTGTAATGTTAGTTATGGAATAAGAAGTAAATTTATTTTTATAGTAAGTAATAATTATTTGTATAATTCGTATCCTTTCTCATTTTTACTTTTATGAATGTGAGTATTTTATTTTTAAGGTTATATTGTATTATAATTAGTTTGCAAGTGATATTATTTTTACTCCATCTAGAGATATTTTAGTTTTTAGAAGAGCTAATGAGTTGTAAATAATAAATTTTCTATGAATTAAAGAGTTTGTCATTAATTGTATCTTACTATGATTTATTTTATCTTCTTATGATATGTATATTGTAAAAAATATAATCATTCTTAAATACGAAAATAGATCGAGTCCTCCAGTTTGTTTAGTTTACCTGATACTTCAGGTAGTAATACCAAGGTACTAAACAAGATGACTAATGCACCCGGCATTAGTCATCTTGTTTAGTTTATGACTAACATTTTACTATGGATTCACTTAAATATATATTATACCATTAATTTCATCAGTTATGAAAAGATATGGATAAATTTAATAAAAATAGTAATACCCTAATATACATTGAAAAGTCACAATAAATGTTTTGATAATATGTTGATTATATGAGAATCGAATACTTTATTTACCTGCCAAATAGGACGTCCAGGCATTTTGAAAAATGAGGATTTCCAAAACACTACACAGTTACACAGACCACTCGCGGGAGTTTGGCACGCCTGTCGCTAGATGGCTCTCTCGCAAATGTTGCGAACAAAATAAGCGCTACTGACTCACCTTACGTGTTTTATACGGCGCAAAGCGATATCGGTGTAAATACCAGTGAGAACGGACACTACGCAGAAAGCAAACGATGGACGAAAATATCTCCTTACGCAGCCAGAATCAATTACCAAGATACTTTGTTATGGGAATAAGTGCACCATAAAATGTATTAACTAATTAATAACTTATAACATCCTCTTTCTGATTTTAAAAATCATTTTCATTTTGGTTATAACTTTTTAATTTGATTATTTAATTCACTTTTAATGTATATTTTTGGATGCTGACCTTTTTGATCCGCAATACTATCATTTACTCAGGATTAAAGATTGAAGAAAACTCTATCTTTGATTGGTAGCAAAAAGTTGCGGCTATCTACATCTGCATGGAACTATATACTACAGGAACTACTAAAATATATTTAAAAACCTTTTTCTTTTAAATAAATAGCAATAATAAATATGTAAATTATCCAATAATTTATTCAGTCCATGCATTTCTGTTCGATCTAGCGCGCAATTATTTTTATTTACGTGTAATATTATCTTAACAAGCGAATTTATAAGTATGCTTGATAGTAAAATTTAATAGGATAGTTTTTTTATGTTTGAGGGGACCAACGGGCAGGCTGGCTCAGTAGAGGCAGGTGCGTTGCCGACCTTTTTAAGGCTCAAGCATGCTGTTAGAATGATTTTCTTTGTTACCAATAGAATTGAATAAACCAACAATATTGAGCAAAATAATCAAACGTGAATTGGCTTCTATTCAATTTCAGTTCTGTATTAAAAAATACGCAGCCTCATTCCATTAAAAATAGTTAATGAACATTAAATAAAGTATGTAGGCCAGATACGAGTATTTTATGAAGATACAATATTTTCTTGTAAACATCTAATTAATTTTGCTTCGTACGCGTGAAAGTATAATCTTATTAATTGTCATAAAAACAAATATTTTTAATTTTAAGTCTTATGTATAATAGCCAGATGAGTAACATTTTAAAGTGTTTGTCCAACTATCTAAGATTTATATTTAACTACATTATTATCACTTACAATAAACGGCTGTATGCTACCTAATGGTATTAAATTCAACTAACTTTCTCATCTCGCTTTTATTTATAATATTTTTTTCATATTAAGCCTTCCATATAGAGAGCTATATTATTTCAATGTATATTAATTCTAATTTCTGCCAATAATACGCTGAATATTAATTATACTTACTTCTCTTTAATTTTTAAAAATATCCTTCAATTCAATCTGTAAAATTGGTTTTGCATGGTTTATTTTTAACTGAGACGTTTTCGGATAATTGAAGAAACTGGAACGAGGTTGCAAAATTTTGTGTTAACGGACTTTGATCATTTTTTGCTTTTTTTTTTTGTTATATTTTAGCTTTATTATTGTTGGCTTAAAATTGAATAGCTCATATAAATTTAGCTAAAAATTCAGTTACAAATACTGTATATTTAATGTACGAATAGAAATTAATATTGTGACGAACTTGACCTGAAAATGTGGTGAAAACTAACCTAAACCTTGATATAGATTATAATCTGATCTGGCAAAACGTGTGATTTCGCCCACATAAAATTGCATATGAACGTCAAACGTTTGAAAATTTCCGATTATTTAAAAATATTAAGCATTATTACTAATATGTGTAATTTATTTATTTAATATTTCTCACACACACAAATACCTATAAAACTAATAATATAATGTGGTACAAATAGTATAAAACGGTCATTATATTTTTATTAGTCACTAATAAATAACACATAAAATGCTTAAATTTATGCACACAGATGCAGAAGCGATTTAAAAGAATGTAAAATATGTAATGCATTGTGTAGTAGTGTGCAGAAAATTGCATCGCAGCACTCTTTCGATTTCTGCACTCCTTGTTCAACAAGTTCCTGGTAAGACTAGACTTTTATGGAAATGCAACGCAGAAGAAGTAAAAAATAGTCAGACTTTTTAACTTTTACACCAATAAAATGAAATTAGATGTCTGGTAATTATTTTTTTGCAATATGATAGTAAAATTGATATAAAATAAAACAAAGATATCCCCTCGCAGATTTCATTAATTACAAACAACTAGGAGCTCTATCTATATACTTTGGATAGATAGGTATTTGGAATGGTTAGCATATTAAAATTTCAAAATTAAAGTTTTTTTATTAAGAAGACGGTTTTTTTATTAAGAAGACATTTTATTATGGATAATAGAGTTTGATGTTTTTTTTTATTTAAATAATTAATGTTAAAAATGATCCCTTATCTTTTCTAACATTTGTGAGTAAATAATTCAAAATTAAATCAAAAATAGACATGAAGTATAATTTATTGTATTGTAAAATTTGGAAATATCAATAAAAAAGATTCAATTAAATTAGTAAAAAATAGTTTAAAGTCAACATAGTAAATTAACGAAACGAGTGAAAATGCGAAATAATTTAATGAAGGTCACCGAGGCCAGTGACCGAGTGACGACTGACGAGTGATGACCCAGAGAAGGGTGCTCTCGAAGGGGATAGGGCCCCTTTGGTGTCGCTCACAAAAGGAACGATCACCAGGGCGGCATGAATGCAAAGAGATTAAGGTGCATACATGCACTTTGCACCGAATGCGAGTGACGTCAACCAGTTCGTACTGCATTGTTTGCCAGTGCAATTTTCAAGTTGGTAGGTGTCATTCATTTGCTCTCATGCAACGCCACGTGTTGCTGTTTGAAGACTTTTATACGTATATTTAACGTAAAAAATTACTATATATACTTTAATATAACATATAAAACGTGTTAATATATTCTTTGTTTATCTTTAAGTTCTTTGTACATTTTTTATATATTATAAATGCTACAATTTGTTTACACATAACTGGCTACCGAACTTTGGTAAATATACAATGTAACTGCCCGTATTTTTTAATTATTTAAAAATAAAAATATTTTCTAATTACTTACATTATAATGAATATAATACATTATAATGAATATGAATGAATATCGTATTGTATGAATATGTAATTTTAAAACATCATACAATATTGATAAAAATAGGCACATAACTGAATAAAACTCATCATGCGTCGCAAACGGCTCTAAGATTATATAAATATAATTTATAAATTAAAAAATACGAATCTAACGACGAAAAACGAATTCCAACGCCCAGACAAATATCTATTTGTAACGATCGTTTAACGACGTATATTTTTCGTTTGCACAGCGTTAACGGCCCACACGAATTTTTAAATAATACTCTACTAGAAACCTAGGCTGATCGTCAGCAAAAACACCTGCAAAATCGTTGGCACGTGCCGATTAGTTATACCTGTGAATCATTGGAGGTTTCTCACACAAATATTCTTTCTCGAATGTTCTTTAGTCATGAAACTTAAATAGGTCGTGCTTGATGGTTCAAGGCAGTTACTACAGGAATAGCCCTCTGAGTGAGTTGTTTAAAATAGAAATCGGAATAGCTTGTCGTATGTTTACCCTATTCCACACACGTCAATCGACGCTACCAACGTTCGTTTTCAACAAAGACAATAGAATATTTTTTTTCCGAATCTGTATTGTGTACTGGCCGATTATTGGCCTTTACGTTTTTATAGAAATAACAAATTTGAACTGAATTCTTGTGTAAACTATTTTTTTAGTAAACATTATTATACAATTTTTAACAAAATAAGTTGAAAACTTAGCTAAGAAAACCGCGCGGCATGCCAACTAGTTTATAAAAAACTAAAAGCAAAAAACGAAACAGAATAAATAGTGTAAATGAGGACGGACAGGCATAAAAAGCACTTCACGAATGTCTTCGGAACGTTAGGAACGTGGGCGTTCGCTAGTGGAGAATCTGGAGCAGGCAGTTACAATCGCCACGTACCAGGGCAACATAATCCAGCGAGAGGTTTATGGTATGCATGTGTACATTCTAGCGCTCACTATCTACGATGATTAAAATGTTAACGCTATTCCATAACAGATGGCGCTTACGAGATTTTTATGCGCCATAACGTCCATTGTTTTTCTGATCAAATTAATTATTACAATAAACGTAAAATATCGGTTACGAATTATTGTGATACAGATATTCATACTCTAGGAAGTACTATTTATATTAATTCCATAGCTTTAGAGCGAGTTTTTAACGCTAAAACGGGAGTAATGTATTTAAGCCAGTTTGTATAGGTGAAAATCACCGCCATCTACCGGGTGACTTTAACTCTATATATTGCAACAGTATCATAGCGGTCAGCCCTGCTGTAAGCGTTTACCCTTGATGCGTAATGTTAGCTTGCAACATCAGTCTAATACGCATTAACTGCAAAGGGGTAAAATGTTGTGAAGAAAGAGAAGAATTAAGAGGAGAGAATGCAGGAATTTGGACCTCTCACAGAATGCAGCACCACAGTGTAGATAATGTTCACGTGGATATTTTGTGTTTTCCCGGTTGAGTTTTGTTGTTTCCGGATAATAATTAAAAACACCATAAACAGAAAAAAAAAAACGTTGCATTGTCTATGACGTTTATTTATCGTTTGATGTATTCATTAATTAAATATTAACAATTATTCTAAGCTTATGTCTAGTAAATGTTAAAGAGAATAACTACAAATAAATACAAAAAAGTATAATTTATTGGAATGCATGACTAGATTACATTAATATGTGAAGACCTAAAAATTACAACAAAATATTTATTAAGATTACGCATCGCTGTCTTTATAAAATATAATTCGGGCTTCAACTATGGTAGTATAACAGATTTTTTTTGCAAATAAAACTATGAAGTTATCTTGGTTATCTGTGAAGAAAATAGTGTGATATATCGCACTTTTAGAACGAAAACACCACAATTTAAAAAAATCCAAAAATTTAGTTATCAGCATAAAATGACTTAAAACGGAATTCTCAATTAAACAATAGTCCAAACATAGGCTATGTTATTCGAGCGTAAATAACTGTCGTAAATACCCAACAATTTGTACAGGCGTCAATATTTTAAAACTGATTTTATTGATTCTCAAAAAATTGCTTTTTGAGTTACGTTGTTTTCGTTCTAAAGGTGCGATATTGTTACAGTGCGGTTCTTATAATTATGCGGTATTAGAGTTAATTATTGCAATCTGTTTCTGGGGCTCCGTACCCTATTACTTCGCCCCCGCTGTCCGTCCATCCGTCCGTCCGTCTGTCAGTGGGCTGTATCTCAAGTGTCAAGTTAGAGTTGAAATTTGCTTATAAGAAACTTAGATATTCTTACTACGGTGGTACGGAACCCTTTTTTGTGAAGGTCTGATACGCACATTGCCGGTTTTTATGTACCATGTCATGTCATGTCACCAGATATTAAAGTCGACTTTCCATGTTTTTAAAAACCAATTCAAATTTCGATGAAATCCTACCGCCGCTTCGCATTGTAAGCCGATACTAATTTTCACAAATATTTTCTCAAAACAGTATTTTTTGTCATCATTATAGACAAAATGCTAAGTGCGCTGTATTTAAATACTTTAACTACCCTTGACCCTTTAATAAATAAGAAGCGTAATAATTATTTACAAAGGTATATACAGATTAATACAAATGTATATTTAATTCACAATTTACTTTCAATTTTAAACTTTCCATTGCAGTCAATATGACAAAAATTGAGAAAACAGCACAATAATATTTTCTTTTGCAAAATATAATATAATCCCTTAAAATAGAATACCTTTGTTGGTAACGGAAACTTATATACAAATGTAAGATTATTTAATATTCTTATTACTGTTATGTATTAATTAAATTATTTTATGGAAATACACTTACTCTACAACAATTACAATACTTTTCTATAGATTATTGCTTGCCACACGTACTTTAATATTTACAATAATAAATAAGAATACTGATAGCATAGAATATCGAGGTATCTACTACGAATTAATTACTATTTTTAGCTATATTCACAAATCATTATTAAAATTAAATAAACATTATCGATTTTACCATTTTTTTAAACCAAATCGTCGTAATTTTCGTTGAAGCTTTGATCCATAGCGTCGCTGTCGAAATTCGCGGTATCTTTCTGACAGGTTGTTTCTTTTTGAGCTAGCAACCTATCGCAAGCGTTCAAACGTCCGTGCAATACGTCATACACGCGTGTCATAGATGCGACCTTCTCTTTACTAGATGGATCCGTTTCGATTGCGAAAAGTCGAGAATCTAGCAATTTTATTGCAGCTACTATATAATTACGAAGTGTCTTCGTTTTGTGCTCGCTGCTTATTCTCTCCAGGAAAGCACACACTTGACTCTCACCGCATAGTAAGACGTCTACATCATAAGCCAGCGGTGAATGCTGTCTGTGCAAATACGCTATTAATCGCTTCGCATAACGGCGGTAGGTTCTGTATGCTTTACGCTTTCGTGTGCCAAGTGTTCGGCCCATTGTCATTGATTTCTTCAAATCATCGATCACTGCTTTGTATCCTGCATCGATTTTGGAGTCGAAGATGTCTCGCAAACGTGTCTCCACTGGTTGTAATTCATATGGTGCGGGAGATGATGGTAATGATGGTGATGACGGCGGTGGTGAAGGTGGTAAGGAGCCTCGTACATTTTCCTCTTCACTAGACTCACTCGATACTCGACTTTCAACTGGACTTGCTACCGGAATGGAATAAGGTCGTTGACGCGCTCTAGGTCTTTGGACACGAGCAGGACGTGGAGCAGTTCTTGCATTATAAGCTGTTAAGACATTGGCATCTTGTTCTGTGAGAGGCCTAGAGCGTTGTGTTGCGGCTAAAGGAATAATTCTTATTTTAACAAGCGCATAACTTTGGTGAATCTTAGCGCGAATTCGTGGATCTTCATAATCTGTTCCCCAAAGATCTCGAATAGCTGATTCTTTCAAATATCGAACTTGACACAGTTCTCCGTTAAAAAATCGCTTTCTCTGTTGCTCGTTCAGTGTATCCCTTTCTGCTCCAGTAAGACCGTGGACTTTGGTCAAATGATCTGGAAGTTTCCCATACGTGAAGCGTGCGCAGTCCTCGATAGGACATGGTATGTTCGCGTGGTTTTGCTTCTTGGTCCGAGTGCCGGCTGTTGTAGGCCGCGCACTCATCTTAACTCTTTAACCTGAAACAAATATATGATACATTAAGGTCTTTTAATTGATATTTTTCTTAATAAATGTTAACATTTGTTTTAAAAAAAATTACATGTCGATAGACATAATCTAATTCGTACTGTAGTATAGTTAATTTATTTAGAGTATGTTTATCAACAAGGGTGGCTGTCCGAGTATAATAATTGTGTTTACGGAGGCCAGCGGCTATTTGCGGAGCTATGTCCGCTTAATTTATTGAAAACAATGCTTCCTTCGAGGGATATGTCTAAGTACGACTTAAGTATAAATTGCGACCTGTCTCATTTCAGAGACTTCCATAGAACATTATTTCTTGTTACTGAGTCATCATTAAAGTACATTAGCCTGGTACGAGTATCTACATTTAAATTTAATTATGAAATTATATACATGTTATAATTGTGAATTTATAATTAAATAGATATGAAAACATGAATAATATACACTATGATCTTATTACACGTGTAAAAATATAAAAAAATTATGTGGTGTTGTGAGAATGTAAAACATCGGCTATTACTTAATAAATTCTTACTATTTTTTGCCGCGAACCAAGAAGACAAGATGTTGTAAGTTTAACGCCTGTATCGGCCAACTTGTGTATGTGTATCCGTCTGTTATATCATAGCTAAAGCGGCCTGATCGAGTGTTATCAGCAATTTTCTAGTAGTAGTTATTAGGATCTTAAAATTTCAATTATAGTTATTCATTACGTGAAAATAAAATGACGACCGTTATGGCATTCTGGTCACCACCAGCATGCCATAACGGTCGTCAGGCTCACCAGCCTGGCCCTCGACGGTCGAGGGATCGATTCTCACTCGGGGTCCACTGTGCCTCGGAGAGCACATAAGCAGTCGCACCATAACGTCTAATAATAAATAATCGTTAGCTCTTGATAGGTACTTTGTTCTTATCCAATGAGTTAGTTCCTTTAGGGTTGCAGAGATCAGATGGCAATCGCCCCGTGTAAAAACTAGTAACCCGTCACACCAGGATAACAGTATAAGCAGACCCTGTGTAAATACCGGGAAAACGCTAGGAAGATGAAAAGTGCTATTTTTTTTTTTTTTTCGGAATGTGTATTGCTGTTGGCCCTACTGGCCTTGACAGCGTCACTGGGCGGGGGGCCGAGTACAGAGACTCAGCCGTGATAAAGGGACAGCCCTCACGGAGAAAATAATGCGGGAACATAAATCAATATGACTGTTATCAGTTACACTTTAGTTTATTAAACTTTGAAAATACATTCATTTCGACCAACGATAACCTAAAATAATATCGGCTGTATAAGTAGGTATGACGATTAAGTCGTTATAACAACACGTTGCCCCACAATGACTAATATTACGGCCAGCGGAGTCTGATTGAAATAATATTTATTTTGGAAATTAGCTCGTACTCCACAAACGTCTTGGCCCGCGCCCACTCGCCGCGAAATTATAAATAATCAAAATTAAACGTCTCCCCCGGGATATCTTGCTATTGTTTAATATTCTTCAATTAATAATTTTGATTAGGCTTCGTTTCGGCTAATATAACATCGTGTTTTTAGTTCTTTTGAATTGTAACTTTAAAAATAATTACGATTTTTTACCGTTTATGAATATGCCTTATCATTTAGTTAATTACATAAAAATGCTAAATATTTTAATTAGATTTATAAGTTATAAGCAAAACATAATTTTTAGTTTTATATTATCCTTAAGAATTGTACCCATAGAAATCTTAATATTGAAGGTACTAGAATTCGTGAATCTGCGTGACCTTGTCGCCGCAATTGTGACTTATGAGCCACGAGCGGTCCGAGCATGCATTAGTGGCGTTTATTTTTATTTACTTTGCTTACCATTGCTGTGTAAGCTATTCAACATCCGGAGCGCTACAAGCCCACGTAGCAATGGAATGAATGGAATGAAACTTACGATATCGTCATAAGTTTGTAGTTGTGAGAAATATAGCTGCAAAACGTTGACGTGTTTCGTAATAATAAGCGACTTTTAAAATTTCCGTATATTCCGATAAATTAGACATACAAGGTTACAAGCATTTGCATAGATCTAAAAATTCCTAGGAATGTTTGGGAAATAATTATAATATGTGAAGCTCTGTGCGTATATTTAATGTGGCAATAATCATTTTCAGGTCTAATGTGACCGGACTGTTATTAATTATAAAGATATCTGTAGTTCCATCCGAGACTCTGTCGTTGTTCTTCTTTTGTCACAATGAAAGGACCAAGAAGCTCAAACGAAGACTTAGTAAGAATAATGCGAGAGCTATAGAGAGAAATAATAAAGAATTTCCTATGTATACTTTTATTAGAACATCTTCGGCAGCAGTTCCGCTCTACAAGTTGAGTCTAGAACGTGAATGAGCCATCGACATGATAATAATGCTTCTAGCCGTTATTACTTAGAAGCCTCAAAGTTTAGGTCTTTTGTTGCAAGGTACCACCTCAATGTCAAATATTCTACCGCCAAGCAGTAGTGTCTTAGGCATTACTGTGTTCCGGTTTGATGGGCACTGTAGGCTAGTGCACGTTTTATACCATTTTTATCCTTTTGAAATCGATTTTTATCAGTGAATTCGTACTTTATTTCATTTGAATAAAAAGGAGGATACAGTAATTTTAATAATAATAATAATAACGCTTTATTGTATACCATAAAATTGACAAAAAGAAAACAAAAACAAAAACGAAATAAATTTAGCATAAATGGTACAACCAGGCCTTATTGATAAAAAGAAATTTCTACCAGACAACCTGAGCGCATACGAACAATTATATATGATAAGTATGTAGGTTTTATACATTACTAGCGGCCCGCTCCGGCTTCGCACGGGTATAAAATATATAGCCGATGTCATTCACTGAAAAATTGATTAAAATCGATCCAGTAGTTTTGATTTATTCATTACTGCCCGTCGTCCGCACGCGTTAAATGTAATTATTTACGACATCACACTAGAAACCTAATTTTTTATTCTCCACTATTTAATGGATGTTATTATACATTTAAACCTTCCTCTTCAATCACTCTATCTATTAAAAAACCACATCAAAATCCGTTGCGTAGTTTTAAATATTTAAGCATACATAGGGACAGAGAAAGCGACTTTGTTTTATACTATGTAGTGATGTCAAATTAAATACTATTAAAGTGTCATAAATAAATAAATAAATAAATAAATAAACGCTACACACTCAACGGCCCCCATTAGGATAATTATATCCTGTGTCGGGGTCCGGAAACATTCACAATGACTAGGACAAACATACCCAGACCGGAAAACATGCCTGTACGATTAATACAAACATCTGCTCCGAGCGGGAATCGAACCCGCAACCGTCGAGGCTAAAGGCAGACTCGCTACCCAAAATGTTGTATATGTCTTTTTTCTTAAAATTAATATAGTTAATTTAATAATAAACGTGATTTTTAAGTGACAGTGTCACAACAAATTTGAGGCAGGTTTAAGAAAATTTGCGAAGAAATAAGAGAGAACAGACACATGACCTACAGAGAATTATAAAGAGGTCTATATTTAATATTTAATTTAAGCTATGAAATATTTAAGAAATTTTATTTGTCCGATCTGTACAGTTCTGCGAGGTATTTTTTTCACGCTGTCGTTAGTCATCCTTGGGACGGAGGATACGTCTCAAATAACGAGTCCTTAAGCCATTATAAAATCATAGCTTCTTTAGGGCGGTTACAGACCAGCGTTTTATACGAGCGTGTTTTATAAGCTTTTCGAAACGCGTATAGACGTATAGCCCTTTGCCACACGTTCAAATCGTACGAGCTGAAATAAATTTGCATTTACACGTTTTTAATTGAATAATATGCTACTGACACTAGCCACCGCCATTTCAAGCGTGCAGGCTTTTTGAAGTACCTACCTATATGAATTGCGAACGGAAGTGCGTGTGCCCAAACGACGTTACACGCTCGAAGGAAAACTTTGGTCTGAATGCGCCTTTTATGTGAAAGACAGTCATGTAGAACATGGCACCACGAAAATGTCATACAAGTATGACAAGAGCGCGAGCATCGAGTAAATTAGCGGCAAGTTTTCATAAAGCTTCCCCTTTGTGAGTCGAAGTGGCGCTGTTTGAATAAATAACTAATTTGCATATTTAATACAGGTATCGCGAGCAGATTCAATTGTTCAAATCTTGAATTATTAATCCGAGCCGCGGTTAGCTTATTACCCTCTGGCTGACATAATCAAATATTCAGATCAGCTTTTCATTAATTAGTAAGTACAATTTTAATTTTATAAAAAAAAAAAAAATTATTTTATTACCAATCCTACTTTGGTTTTAATTATTTATGTATATTTATTTGGTACAAATTTTGAAATTAGCTTAGATTTAAAAAAATGTATGTATAAGATATATAAATATATAAAAATTGCAATTTTTGCTTTTGAAACACGAGATGCTAGCATTAATTCAGTATTGATATTATTCAGTCATTAAGATAATATATCAGTATTGTATAGTATGTGTTGTATTATGCAGTGAGGCTGCGTTCACATGACAGCACGAATTAAGCACCTGCGTCTAACTCAATTTGAATTGACATAATAAATTATTAATAAATCTCAACGAAATGCCGCCCGCGCCCGCAAGTAACGCATCAACACCGCACACGCTTTCGATACTATCTTTATTCGATAAACGCAATTTGAGATTTATTGATTTGCCATAAGTCTAATTATATGAATCAAATTTCAAAGCGAGTAAGACGCGCGTGCTGACGGTGCGTGCGTGTAATGAGCGTGTGTCGTCTGAAGACGGTCTAAAGGATTCCACAGTGAGGAAGAATGTTCAGTATTAAGATTTCATGTTAATGCATAGAAACTATTCATTTTAGCGGTACAAAAATAATTTTGTTTTTAGATTATTGTCTAAAAACAGAAAAAAGCTGGTTTCATTATAAGTATTTTTAAGTTCACCGTTATTTTGCTTCATCTTCTTTTCTTTTTGAAAATTAAAAAGCAAAATAATAATTCTATACTGTAAACTAAATAATTTTAACGCGGATATAAGTGATATAAAAAATATATTTTTGTTCACATAAATTTTAAAAGATAATAGTAGAGAAAACTTTAGTCATCTGGATTTTGGTATAAATTAACCATTTTATTATTATTTTTTCTGTTATTAAGTTGGCAAGAAAGCACGACCTGATGTTTAGCGGTTGCCGTATCCTTTGACCGCTTGCAGCACCATTCATTTGTAGGTGACACTCATACGTTTCCCAGCCCGAGATATTCGTTCGTAAATCTGCCAGTAATGTCACTAGCTACAGTGCCCTTCAAACCGAAACATAGTTATGCAAAATGCACTACTGCTTTGTGATAGAATATCTGACACTGCGGTGGTACTTACCTAGCCGACTTCTTGTTAATAAAGGCCTACCACCAGCGGATATCACTGAATTCAAACAATAAATTCTGTCCGCAAAGCGAGATTTCAGTGTAACTATAAGTTTTGAATTTAATTTTAACAGCTTTTGAAATTCAGTTCGACAAGTACGCTGATAGCTATTTACTTGAACAAGACAAACATACTTAATTTTTTTGTTGTAATTAACTGAAAAAAAACTAAAACGCTAAACGCTGCGGTTACTCAATGATTTGATTCGCGGTAATCCGCAATTGGATGTGTTTCAGACTCCACCACTTCAGCTTGTAAGACAGATTAAACTATCATTAGAAATGTTATTAGAAAGTAGGAAGTTTTTTAAAATATTAATATTTTGTAATTTTACTATTAAGTTAAATAGTACAGTAATATTTGATTGTAGTTTAGCCTAGGGAGAGGATTTGGGTAACTGTGAAGTCTCCCTGGGTATGTCTGTGAATAAATAAATAAATAAACTTACTACAAGTTCGAAACATTTTAAATGATATAGATAGAAAACGTAAAACGTATAAAATTCATTTCAATTCATAATTTTCTTCTATTATGGCCCGCGTGTGCGTTCCACGTCGCAGGGGGAGGCTACCCGGTAAACAGTAAACAGGGGGATGTAAACAGGGGTTGCATTTCGATATGCAACAAAAACAATACGCCCTGACGAGCTTAAGACGCGTCACCTTGGAAAAATTATAGTTATACTGATTTTGATTTTGTTATTGTAGTTGATCTAACAAAAGGTTTTTCTTCCTATTGTTGACTACTAAGGTTTTATTTATTTAACTTAAAATGTGTTTCATGTTAAACTATTAGCTGTTGTGCAATTTAAAGAACCTTGATTTAAAACTGTATCAAACGTTTTTTTGATCGGCGGTCGCGTAAAATATGTTGTTATACATTTGTAAAAATGTAGAATTAAATTATTTGTTTCGGGGAATCAGTGGCGTTGTTGCATTAGGAATTTTAAAAAAATCTCAATATTACTTGTTTACATTATTTGCTAAAGTTGCATGTATTATTGTGTGACTGTAAAATGTAAAAATGTGTACAATTACCTTTAAATAGTTTGTTAACTTATGTTCTTTAAATTATCTACCGGCGTCGGGACGTGACGACCCCATCGCCCGCTGTTGGGATAATTTATGTCACAGCAGAGATTATGCCACCAGTCTTTTGTGATAAAAGGCTGGCTAGGTAAGTACCACCCCAGTGTCAAATATGCTACCGCAAAATAGCAGTGCTTAGGCATTACTGTGTTACGGTTTGAAGGACTCTGTAGGCTAGTGAAATTACTGGGCAAAGGAGATTCAAGAACCAGTATCAAACATTGGCAACGCGAGAGTGGTACTAATGGAGCAATACCATACTAATATTGCAAGTGCTCATGGGCTACGGCAACCGCTTACCTTCAGGTGGCCCGTATGCTTGCTTGCCAACTTGTAACATAAAAAAAATTGTGTCTCTATCTATGTTTCCTAAAATAAGCTTAATGCCTATTTCAAAGTATTACATTACATTAAAAACTTAAATATACATGAAAATAAAATACATGAAAAATAAATTAGTCATATAAAGCTACAGCAATTAAGGTATAATTGAATTTGTCTCTATTGTTTAAAATGGAAATATTATAATAATAAAACAAAATATCATATTCAAATTTGTTCTATAATGAATAATTAATTTATTGAATAAATTTTAAAAGTAGCCTTATTTTAAGTAATTATTTTTAAACCTTTTAATTGTATGAGAATGACTATATTACTTATGCATCAAAGAGGTATTCTTTTCAACAAACTTTTAAACTTTTATTGTTTTATTTTTGTAGTTTACTTTCTTCATATATCATAGCTCACGTTCTTTTAAAAGAAATTTATCGATAGGCAATAAAAGTGACTTAATTTATTACTGAAATTGGTCAAAGATAATATCCCCGACTAAAAGAATGAATAATATTTGATTATTTACATATTTTTTTTATACAACTTTTTCTGGAGTGAACAAATATTTGCTATCGTGAATAATTTATTTAATTATTTTTACTATTTGTCTGTAATACATCGCTCGAATTAATATAATAGAAAATAAATAATTATAAATAAGGCGCGAAAAAATGTACTAGGTATAAAATTTAATGCATTAACAATTTTTATAATACACATAAATTCACGAAATACTTCATGTAGTAAAATAGAGCATTAAAATCGATACTAAATTACAAACTGATAACAATAACACTTACCTGAAACGGAAGTAAGTCAAATTCCAAAAACTCGCGTTGTTTACGAGTCTAAACACGTTGTTGTTGTTGTTTATTGTGTACTAGGGAAAGCGGACGAAACGTGCTCTCCCCTAAACCGCTGAAGCTCGACTGAAATTACGTAACACGTCCTAGCGAATTCCTTTCCCTTTGATTTTCATGCATTTTCTCACAGGGCGCACCATTATAAATTGATCTCCTCTCCCTCTCTCCGTTCCTAGTATTTTGGAAACTCGAGGGGTTGTAATATTTGTGTGAGGTTTTCTTCTAAGCTGGTTTCATTCTGCTTGTTCATCGGATAGTCCGTTTTCGGAAAACTTCGTTAATATTCGAATACAGACTCCGCCCACGTTTCTAGATTTGAGATTTTATTATATTTTCGTAGCAATGGGGACATTCTTTCGTGAGGTTTGCCGGCTGTCGGTTATTAAAATACTTTTGTTTTAATTTCGTTTTAATGTTGAAATATGATAGTCTCTATAACAGAAAAATGTCCTGCTTGGTTTTTACGCTATTTAATTTTTCATTAAATTTTTCGTGGGTGTCATTTAACCTAACAAACTTTAAGTTGTTTTCTAAATTTATATTGAAAAAAAAATGCAAAAGGTAACTAGAAAAAAGCCTAATAAATATTCGACTTTTTAGGGCGAAATAACCCTTTGGTGCGATACCCACTATTTAACGATAATAGTACGAAGTACTTCTTTTAGCCCATAACATCTACTTTTAAGACTACGCAGGAAAAACTTAATTCGTAACTTTGAATATTCGAATTTATAAAATAGTCTAATGGAGACATACAACCAGAGTATAATAATAATATTTAAGTTAAATGACACGCCTACTGAGTAGGCGTGGCTGATTCCCGACACGCCTATCACACCTCCTTCGTAGCTTGAGGCGCGGACTCTTGAGAGAGACGATTCTACTGTTACCCATCTAATTTCGGAATACCATTTCGAAGGATCGTATTTTAAATAAAAATTGTAATTTTAAAATCGGTCGTATTATACAGGATATGGCGATTCGAATATTGATCGGTCCAACTTTCTAGACGATTGATTAATATGTGGGGATAGGTTTTAAAGTGGTGTGTAATGAACAATGATCGTAAGTACATGTTTTATTTTTATGCAAAATTATCTGGTTATTTTTAAATGATAAGGAAATCGTGTCTTTACCATTTTCTTTCCGTAAACCACATAATGCCTATTTAAATAAACGAAGATACCGTAGATAAAACGTTTTGTCATCGTATATTTTATAGTCACCGAAAGGTACTGGTGGTAGATCTTGTATTTCAAAAGGCCGGCTAGGTAGGTACCACCACATTGTCAGTTATTCTACCGTAAAGCAGTATACTGTGTTACGGTTTAAAGGACACTAGATAATAAAATTACTGTGAAAGGAGATTTAAGAACCAATATCTCGAGGTTGGCAAAGCGTGGATGACACCTACAAATGGTGTTGTGAGCGCTCATCGGCTAAACGCTTACCATGAGGCGGTATGCTTGCTTGCCAACTTGGTAACATAAAAAGTAGCGGCACGACGTTGGCGAAATAATGGCGTTCTTATAATAGTTTAATAAATCCTCTCAAACTAAATCATTTATCTGAAATATACACATAACTTTGAAATTTTCTCGAAATCATTCATCTTTCATGAATTTCAGCTACGTATGTGAAGAATATAGAAAAGAATCGAGAAACAATTTCCATGCGTCTTTTTTAAATCATCTACATACATATATACTGGCTCTATATATGCAGGATTTAGTAAGTAGGTGTATTCTATGAACCGTTACAAAATTTTGTAGTAAAATAATATAATATATAATAATTACCAGTCAAGTGCGTTGTGGCTAGGTTATGAATATCTTAAGGACTTTCAAAATAATAACGAATTAAAATCGTCTGCAAAAATAAGTTGGTAATTTCATAGTAATTATTAAAAGTAATATGAAAAACAAAGTTATGGGAAAAACTTATATATCTCTTAAATTTGTAGACCTATCTTCTTCAAACCAAATGTGGTTGAAATTTCATTTGGTGTCCTATAAGCTCAAAATATTCCAGAGTTTTAAATCCCATAGTTCAAAAGTTAGAGGGGTGGGGATAATTTTTATGACTTTAGGAGCTAATATCTCAACAACTACTGGATTAATGAAAACAGTGAAAAACAAACCTCCTTATCATTTTGAAAGACCTATCCAAAGATATATCACACGTTGACATACGTTGAAAATTTTTTTTTCAACGCTCAGTTACATGTATGGACTGCTACCCTTATTCTTACATATTTTAAGATTTCATTACAGAATCGTTGTGTGGTTTATAGAATACACCTATTTACTAAATTTCGTAAAATGACTGTGACAAGTTTTTAGGGTTCTGTAGCCAAATGGCAAAAACAGAGCCCTTATATGTCCGTATGTCACAGTCACTTTACTCAGTCTATTGATTCTCTATACGAAATTTGATAAATAGGTGTATTCTATGAACTGCTACAGGGTTTTGTAGTGAAATAATAAATTATTTAAAAATTAAAGGTACATGTAACTGATGGTTGAAAAAAATTAGCATACGGCAATGTATGAGGAATCTTTGAATAGGTCTTTAAAAATAATAAAGAGCTTTTATTTTTACTTTTTTTGAGATATTAGCTCCTAAAGTCATAAAATTTGTGTCCCACACAAATTTTTGAACCATCAAAAGTATGAATGGCTTTAAAATTGTAGAAAAATTCGAGGTAGTAGAACATCATAAAAAATTTCAACGATAATTATTTTGAAGAAGATACGTTAAGAAACTTCAGAGATATATAGGTTATTTTCAGTAATTACTATGAAATTATAAGTTTATATTTGCAGTCACTTTTAATTCGTTAATATCTTAAAGATTCTTCATCATCAAGCTGCGGAACCCTTCAGTTTCCACTGTAGGTCGTCCACCGCGCATTTGTCTGCAAATTTATTTAAGTTTAATTTGTATCAATAATTGTACGTATCTTTTTTTTTTTAATTGTGAAATTTTATCATACTAATTACATCAGTGCTGTCTAAATTACTCACATACTTTAGAAGGTGCATATTATGACATTTTCGTTTGAAAATTAAATGTGGATATTTTTTATTAAAACTTGTTTTTATCTCAGTGCTAGGTGACTGTGCAATCATTAATCAGCCAATAAGATGCAGGGCCTGTTAAAAACATCCCGGACGAGAACGATAATAAGTTTAGTGTGGATATCACTTTTCACTGTATTATAATAAAAATACATGAATATAGTATATCATTTTTTTTAATTAAAGCAATAAGTTATAATTTTATAAGAATTACAATTAGGTAATTTTTTTGTTTTTTTATGTTAGAAGTTGGCAAACAAGCATACGGCCCACCTGATGGTAAGTGGCTGCCGCAGCCTATGAGCGCTTGCAGCACCATTAGTAGGTGCCACTCACGCGTTGCCAACCTCGAGATATTAGTTCTTAAATCTCGTTCGCCCAGTAATTTCACTAGCGTACAATGCCCTTCAAACCGGAACACAGTAGTGCCTAAGCACTACTATTTGGCGGCAGAATATCGGACACTGCGGTGGTACCTACCTAGCCGGCCTCTTGCAACAAAAGACCTACCACCAGTGTGACTGATTGCACTGGTGGAATAATCTCTGTTGTGACAGAGGTTATCCCAACAGCGGGCGATGGGGTCGTCACATCCCGACGCCTTTAGTTACACTTTTTTGTGTTAAAGAGGTCAATCGGACAGGAGGCTCATCTAAGCATCACGTTAAGCGATTACCGCCTTCCATGAAAATTTTCAGCACCAGAAGACATGCAGGTGCGTTGCATCTCTTAGGATACGCTGGCTGACAACCAACCTATACATGACATACAATTTCTTTCTTAAGCGGGTTCCTCACGATGTTGGCCTTTACCGCTAAGAACAAGATAAATTTGAAACACAAATCAAGCACTTGAAAACTCAGACTTGCTTGCCAAGATGTTAACCCACGACCTTCCGTTAGATTCTACGCTTTCGATCTATTTATTTATTTTAATTATTTAATTTTTATTTCCGACTCAGCGAGGAAATTATGTATTTACCATCATTCCCCATGCACATGGTTTGTAATTTTCTTTATTGGAATTCATTTCCGATTTAACATTATGCTTAATTCATATATTTTTCGGCAAAATCAATTATTCGCATTGCTGGGCAAAAAAATATACTGTTATACATATTATTCTACTTTCTGTCCTGTGGTTCTGTCAGTACTTCATTCAAAGAAGTCCGTCGGTCGGTCATGTTGCGACGGCTTATTAAGGTATAGCCTAAATGCTTATTTTCATACAAACTTTTAAGATGATATGTGGTTTTAGTTTATATATATTGTAGTAAGTGTAGAAGAAGATAGTAGTGCCAAGGGTTGGTACACGTATTCAATATAATTGAAAATTAATAAGTTAAATGAAATATCGTAACATGTGTTTGTCTTTGTCTTTTCCTTGCCTTCCCGGACCCCGACATAGGATACTAATATCCTAATATCCGTTCAGTGTGTAGCATTTATAAATTAATTTATTATGTTATTAAATAAAATAATTACCAAAACTTAACAAAGTTTTACATATCGTTGTATAATATATTTCCATACCTTTAATCGGTAATAATCAAAGTCCGATCCATACAAATATAACTGGATTTTTTTGACATAATGATGATAAAAATATGATGTTCAGCACCCCTCCGGATATCCGATGGATATTGTGTTATCCGGCGGTACAATAAGACGCTCGTGATAAATTTGTACCGGGAAATGCCTCTTGATTGATAATCTTGTGGTGGAAAAACACTTCAAACCTACTAAGCTTACTCATACATATTAATTGTAGAAAAATTTGCATTAAATTCGGTTTTGAAAGCAATGTTTTTGCGTTTGTAATCAGCCACTATCGCTTAGTTTAAACTAGCCTCTGCCCGCGACTTTGTCCGCGCAGAACATATGTTAAGCTCAGCGCTACGACCATCGCGTGTATAATTTAGAATAATTTATCTGTATTATTAATGTATGATTATTTTGATTATTATTAATTTTCTTGCAATGTTTTTTTAATTTCGTAAAATGATTTGTACAACTACCTATATCAATATTATTTGATTTTGTTATAATAGTGATGCATTTTAAAAAAACCGTCATTATCATATATTTTGATGAAAGCAATCTAACATTTTTCCTAAAAAGAAGTATACTATCTTTTAATCCAGGTGACAATCTATATCTATGCCGAATTTCATCAAAATCCGTTTAGCCATTTTCGCGTGATTGAGTAATAAACATTCAAACATCTGAACATACAAACTCTCACATTTATTATATCAGTAGAGTTAATGATACTGTGCCAACAAGATTAAAGCCCAACTGAAGAACAGGCATAAATAAATTCTTAACTATTTTATGCAACGTAAAGGTTAAAGAAGTAACTAGATTAAAGTAAATTGTTAATCAAGTGTTAAGTTTTTTAAGGATTTTGAAAGTGCTAATGGAATCTTACTAGCTTGCGCTGTCCTCTCCTTGCTGTATCTCACAAACCGTAATAGTTATGGAGTTGGATTTTTCACAGATTATTTATTTCTATGGCCACTATTATAATAAAAATTATAAATAAATATAATTTCGAAATGAAAGGGTAGAAGTAAGTTGATATTTTTATTTTATGATGGTACGGAACCCTTAATGCGCGAGTCCGACATCCAATTGACCGGTTTTAATAACAGCCGTTTAAATCACACTAGGAAGATCTTATAAAATAAAATGCTTCAATACTATGCAAATGATTGCTATATTATGTTAAAATTTTTCTAACACATTTTATATTTATATCCCAAGCAGTCTTTAAAAGTGCGTCTCCATTTTCGTTGAAATCATTTTTTTTTATTCTAAGAGCTACTACTGTAGCTATTGAGTAGGTAGAGTTTCTCTTATTAACATTTTAAAAACTTGTTTGCCATAAGAAGTAAATCAAATATTAAAAATAGCTTCACATGAATGAAAACATTCTAAAAACAGCCTAATAAGTATATCTTCGGAGAAAAATTTTTTTTTTCAGCGTATAGTATGCAGCGTAAATCATAGGGCGGCGTGCATAATAACATAATAAAATAGGGTCTCTCGATACTTTGTTTATTGTTTTGATGAGTCCGCAGATTCTCCCCTTGGTGATCAGAGTGCCGTGCACTGCCCGCATATGCTGATGGAAAATACAAGAAGAATTCTTATTTTTATCTTCTACTAAAGGTTCAAAACTGCAAGCGAAATCAGTTTTTCGGTGCATAGTTTAAGATTTATTTCTGTTAAAATTTATTGTGAATAAAACTTATCAATGAAGAAATATATTAAACAATTTAAACATCACGTATTATAACACGTAGTCAAAAGACTTCATTCTAAAAGATATTATGCTTTTAACTTAAAGTTTTAAATGAATTATTCTGTGCCATAAAATTAATTGGGTATGAAATAGTTTGATTCAAAATAGCCAATTGAGGTGTGAAAGTTATAAATTTAAGAAGACATTAAACGTTTACATTTGTGTTCTTATCAAAATGAGAAGCTTAGCTGACCGTTTTATCAGTAAATAATAATTTTATTTTTACAAGATGATGAATGGAACGTGCTTATAAAATTGTAATATTATTTTCTTACATTGTTTACATTGATTAATAAATAATTATCAGTCAAGTACGTTGTGGACCACGCACAGTCGAAACAAAATGATTCCGCAGCTGGATGATGAAGAATCTTTAGAACATAATTTAAAAATAATAACGAATTAAAATCGATCGCAAAAATAAGTTGATAATTTCACACTAATTATAAAAAGTAATATGAAAAACAAAGTTATGGGAAAAATTTATGTATCTCTAAAATCAACCCTCATACATGTCTGGACTGCTAGCCTAAATTGTTATATATTTTAAGATTCATAGAATACATCTATTAACTAAATTTCGTATAGATAAAGCCCATAGTCTCCAAGTAAAATCACTGTGACATGTGGCGGAATTCCGTTTTTGCCATTTGGCTACGGAACCTTAAAAATCGCTTTCGCAAATTACTCAAATAAATTGTCAACTATCGTGATTCGGTGCAATTCGAAAACGTTTGTTTGGACTTCGCTACGATTAAGTTCCTGAATTTTTTATACATCAGATCGTCGAGAAACAACAGCGGTGTGTTTTTCACTTCGTTTTTCGGAATTCCACCTGATTGTCGACTGAATAATAGATAGAAAACCTGAATGTAGTTCGAGGCACTGATTTTTCAATTACATCACAATGCACAGGGCTACTGTTTGCGATCTCCATCGATAAAAGGAAAAAAGGATTTTATTTCGCGACTGTTATTCTATTTGAACGGGTAAATGCGTTTTTATTAACTGATCGAATCTCTTAATAAATTATACAATTTTAAAATGAATTAATTATGCTGATGATTTTATTTCCTTGCAAACCCTTTTCGTTTTAAACCACATATAGGTAGGTCGTCGATTTAAGTGTTTTTCTTAAGTGTATAAGGTGTGCGATATATTTTTTGTACCAATTTTAATTATTCATATTGAGGAATTCAGAGTATAGAATCGAAGTTCTCAAAATGTAATAGTATTAATAATGTAAGTATTTATCGGACTATTGTATACCAACACTATATTTCTTAGACCTCTAAGATATATTTTATTATTTCTGTCTCTGGCGGTTGAAGTCTGTAAGTTGTTTGAAATAAATGATTATTTATTTAATCAACATTTAATTCTAAGCTTGATGCAACGTAATTAAATTAACCTTAGTTAGTTTGAGTTTATTAATGTTGTAAATCATTCACAATAAGCATAACATAACAACAATATTTTGAGTAAATGTATACTTTTAGAAGAGTCTATTTTTTCCTTATCTACTTGTCTAATTAACCCATTTTACATATGCTTTTTATTACTAGGGCTGTGACAGTTATTCTACCGCAAAATAGTATACCGTGTTTCGGTTTGAAGCACACTGTTGCTAGTGAAATTACTGGTCAAGGGTTATTTAAGAACCAAATACGAATATCTCGAGGTTGACAACGCGTTAGTGAAACCTGCAAACCTGTATGGTGTTGCCAGCTCTCATAGACTACGACAACTGATTACCATCAGCTTGCTTGCCAACTTATTCAAAATGTAGCCTAAATAATATGTAGCAGCCATACAAATATTAGCTGTTATAGTTCTACCAAATGTAATTTTTCACACTTTCTTATTTTTTTTTCACAGTGATTAGTTATCACGTAAGTCCAAGACCGTAGCGAGTAATCTGCGGAGGGGAGGTGATGGTCTGTCAGCGGGAAGTGGCCGAATAAATGAGAGGTCGTTTTTTGTCCTCAAACTAGCTCTTACCTACTCCGATAATATCCGATCGTAGCGTAATGCCTTCGTGGATTATTGCGATATAAATTGTCCACATTGCCTATTCGATTGCTTAGGGCTAGTGAGATGTGGAAAGTCATATGAGATTGAGTTTGTCTTGTGAGATTATAATTTCCCTGAAATATAAACTACATTATATTGATAATATAAGATTCAAAATACGCTTTTAATTTATGTATTTGTATGACTATATTATAGATAAAAATTATACAAAAATATTTTAGAGAGTATATTTTCTCAATTTTAACAGAATGTATTTCAATTTTGTGTTTTCAGTATTGATAATTTAAGAAAAAGACTTAAACTTAGTTTAAACTTCAATTCATGATAACAACATAATAAAATACTGTCAATGTAAAAATTTTCGTAAACTTGTAATCACGAAAAAAAAATTAAAAAAAAATCATTTGACAACCCTGTATCTCAAATTTTCCGCTTTGTCCAGTCACTCCCCAAAGGACCATTTAACGGTATTAGGGCTTTATTTTTTATAGTTCGGACCAAAGAAATACCTTATATGTAACTTGTATTCGTTTTATATTCTGTTGTATTCACTTTAACATAAAAATTGTTTAGCAAGTTTGTTTAAAGGTTTACAAATTCATTTACTTATATATTGTTTTATCAATTTAACGTATAAATTTATGTTTTAAATAACTCATACAGTTTATTATTTATACTAGGGTATTTTTCAGCCCACGGTATCTCCATTTTGTTCAAGTTCAAATAAACAGCCAAAAATTCTAAAACCTATTGCTAATGTTACCAAATAATAATGTAGTCTTATTCTTGATTCTTGATGTTGTGCTATATTACCATTACTTTTAATTTAATATTTTTATAATATTAATCAATTTCCTACCTTTCGTATTTTAATAAATATCTTTATCTTTTATTTGCCAAGCAGCAAACCACTCTGTGGAATCAACTTCCGCCGCCGGTCTTTCCGAACCGATACGAGAACCTTCAAGAGAAGAGCGTATTCTTTCCTTAAAGGTCGGCAACGCGCCTGCATGCCTTCTGGTGTTGCAGATGTTCATGGGCGGCGGTGATCACTTAACATCAGGTGAGCCTCCTGCCCGTTTGCCTCCTCTTACATAAAAAAAAAACAAAAAATATTTATAATAAGGTTCGATGACGCCTTTTAAATACTGCTTACTGTTGATCCGATACCAACCAAACTTCACAGGATCACTCGCGGGGCTATTCTGGAAATTTCGTCCTAAACTTGGCTTTGCCATGCCATACACACAACATTATAAGCATCGATTTATATATAACAACTAATAGGGAAATTGCTATTTTAATTACTAGTGTATGTATTGTATTAATTTTAAAATTAAGGATCGCTTTACAGACTATAAAATTTTTCGCTATACATTTTAGCTTTCAAATACGTTCAGGTGATATCAAAAGTTGCAACAAAGAGGTTGGGAAAAAAATCTCATTGTTATCGAGGGTATAATTTATTAGGGGCCGCGGCTCACGGGAACCTTTTTTTATATATCATCGCATTATCCCCACTTGGAGAGTTACAACTTCTTAAAGAAAATCAGGGGAAATTAATTTAAGCATTTAAAACTGTCCTAGACACGACTTTGCTTTGTGTTTATTTTGATAAATGTCGCCTTTAATAGAGTTAATGATGTGATTTTTTTATTGTTTTACTAAGAAAATAGGTTATTACTTTTACATATACATATGAAGATATAATTACAAGAAATAAATACAAGTACTATATAAATATAGATTTTTAATAACGAAAAATGTATTGAGAATGTAAGAATAAAAGAAAAATGAGTTACAATTTTATTTTAAGCTAGCTATGCCCGCGTGGTATACCGATTTTTCTTAATTGCACGCAGTTACTTTTTATAACATCAGATATCTGCCTGTGACAGTTACGTTAAAATAGGTCCAGCCGTTTCAGAGATTAGCCGAACAAACAGACAGTCAGACGGAGACGTTATAAAAATGCTGGCACTTGACACATTATGGTGCGTTATTAAAGATTTAAAAATTTGAATTAGAATATTTAAATTAAGAACGCATGTAATATAATCAGTTGATGTTGTGCATTGAATGCTTTTATAAGAGAGTATGTTAAAAATGTGATGTTTTACTCTTATTTACTATGATTTATTTTGTGATTTTAATTTATTGAAGTGCTAGTTACTCTTTTAGCTTAAAAAATTCGAAAGGGTGAGTGAAAGATTTACTTAATTTTTTTAGTAATAGAGTAGTTTATTATTCATAGTAAAATGTTCAAAGATTGCTTTCATTGATTCAAAGCTGGTCCTTTTTACCCGACTGCCGGAGGGTAATGTTTTTCGAGCGTATGTATGTATGTATGTATGTATGTATGTATGTCTATTTCTTTGTGACGCTCTACAGGCTAAACCCTTAGACGTATATCGACTTATAGGGTATCATTAGATTCGTCTCAGTCGTGAGAGTGACATAGGCTACATTATTTTAACATGGGTTCCGCAGAAGCAAAGATATTCAAAGCGGAATATCACAGTTCGCTCAAAGCTAAAACCTGATGATGTTTCCTTGTAGAACTTAATAAAATAAGACGAAAAGTAAAAATAAAATTTTTTGATATATTGCTTAGTTTTTGAGATATCGATGATTGAAATTTGATTTTTTTTTGAGAGTGTTCGCCAATTCCACTCCAAAGGTTTTTCTTTCTTTTGAATACTAAAGTAAAGTATTTCCTATAAATAAAAAATAATTATGAATATGAATATTACGAAATAATTATATAAATAGGTAGATTAATAAAATAATTAAACTACTAAAGCGCAAAACTGTTATATACAATGCTATTCAATGTATTGAATAAATAAGTACAATTTTGTTAGTAAAATATAGGAATAAGCACAATATATTATAATAAAAGTATTGTTCGATTCTTAGTCATGTAATTTCATTAGGTAGTGTAAGAAAAATATAAATTTTAAGTGTCTGTAAATTTCAGATTTTGATAAAACAGATGTTGGTCGAGACTAAAAATAAGTGACGAAATATATTTACAAAAATTATAAATATATTAATATTTATAATTTTTGTAAATGTTCGCCTGTTTGTCGGCTCTCTGCACTCAATATCCTCACACGCATCGCTGCAAAACTGCAACTTTTTAAATTAAATGTTAGCAAGGAAATGATAAACCATATTTTCGAGGAACATTTAGTTTTGTTTCGTAAAAATGGGTTGACTCCATCTAAAGTAATTGCAATTTTGATAACAAAGTGAGCCAAGTATGAGAGAAGAGTAAGAAAATAATTAAGTCTATTCACGCAAAAACTGCTGATCGATATTGGATGAAATTTAGCACCCAGTTAGCTTTTTGAAAGTTAGTTATTAAGTTAAAACATGCTAACCACATGCTAAACACCTTTTAATTGAAATTCATTAAAATAGTGTCTTATGAAATATTATTAACTTACAAATGGTTCATTTGTCTCTGGAGCCAATTCTAAAATCAACGCGGATGAAGTCGCGGGCAGATGCTAGCTCGAAATAAGTTATAAGTTGTGCGATAGAACCAAAAATATAATCTAGATTCGAGTTAGACCTGCATGGTGCATAGAACTAAGTTATGTTACTAATAACTAGCATCTGCCCCGGATTTCGCTCGCGTTAAATTTGGAGTAACAAAGTCCTTCTTTTCATAAAATTTTAGTTAGCTATTTAGAAGTTAGCTTCTGCCCACGGCTTCGCTAGCGTTAAATTTGGACAAACAAAGAACCTTCTTTTACATATAAAGTTTTTCACCTTCAGGGTAGAATTTAAGGAATTGTTAAAACACGTGCTTTTTCAATGTTAATAGTTCCTCAAAACAAACTAGAAGCATGTAAGCTTCTAGTTTCAAAAATAATACTTCCAAGCAAACTTTTAACCCCTTGAATTTCTAAAAATACATTATTAGTGCTAGTTTACGTTTTAAAAACAACACCAACAAAAAAAACGATTTTTAGGTCGAAGAGCTTAGGCTTGGCGTTTATAATTAATTCAGGTCTTCTCTTTTTATATACACATATAGATCTTCTCCTTTATATATAGTATACATATGTATAGACCGCAGTATCAAATAGGCATTACTGTGTTCCGGTTTGAGGGACACTGTAGGCTAGTGAAATTACTGGGCAAAGAATATTCAAGAACCAATATCTCGAGGTTGGCAACGCGTGAGTGGCACCTACTAATGGTGTTGCGCGCGCTCATAGGCTACGACAACCGCTTACCATCAGGTGGGCCGTATGCTTGCTTGCCAACTTCTAACATGAAAAAAATATAGATACTTAATAAATTATTAATTATATAACTAAAAAGCTTAAAATAAAATAAATTATTAAATGAAACAAAAAACCCAACTGCATTAATAATAATTCCTAAAAAGCTAAAAACAAGCTCTATAATGCCTACTATAATATAAATATTACTTTAATGTTTGTAAAGGTACTGCAGACGGGGACAAGCCGATCAACCTATTTGTAAATGGATGATGGAGTTTAGAGGGAAATGCTTAAATTACGGACAATTATAATTATTAAGTTTTATGTCAATGCTTGTCCCCGTCTGCAGTACCTTTACAAACATTAAAGTAATATTTATATTATAGTAGGCATTATAGAGCTTGTTTTTAGCTTTTTAGGAATAATTATTAATGCAGTTGGGTTTTTTGTTTCATTTAATAATTTATTTTATTAAATTCGTATTACCTAAAAACAAAACTCATTGTCACGGGTCTACTCGTTGTCATATGAGATTTTTTCATTTATATTAATAGAATAATATTTAGAGCTAATTGTATAACAGATTTATACATTATAAAATTCATGGCGAAATATAAACATTTTCCAATTTACGAGATATATTATTTTGTATAACAATACCGAAAAATATAACTTGATATAATTAAACTCAAAAAGGGACAATCCAAGGGTACCCTGTTCATCCGTTACCGATTAAGCGTGTCCCTAATATTTTTATCTCCTCACATAAATACTACGTAATGAGTCCCCGAAATTCTCGGACAGCGTTTAAATTTATTCAAGTCGACGGGTGTGCATGTTTGATACAAAAATAATATATTACTTTTATTATAACCTTTATTAATTATTTTAATCATAAATAAAACCTTTTTCATTTAATTAAAAATATTGTTTCTTCTCTATGGCCATTCATTTACTATATCACCATATAGAAAAAATCTCCAAAGAATTGCTGGCGCTCCTTAGAAAATTCAACGAAACTGAGTTAGTCACAGGCTAAATTTATTCGATCATATTGCAAGCTTGTGACTAACTTCGTTTAGTTGCGTTAGTGCGAATTTACGAAAGAGCACCAGGATTCTTTGAGCATTTTATTAGTATGGAAGGACATGTCTATAGGTATGTTGTAAGTCAATATCTATGGCTCACATATTTAGAAAAAAATTAAAACAAAAGATAACGAAAAATAAAAAAAAATAAAAATTTAGAACTAATAAAATCAATGTTGATATTATAATATGTTAATATTAAATGTTTTGGTCATAAAGAAATCTTAAATGTGAACTTATAAGGTTTCTATGAATATATTTTATTGTTAAAACATTTGGTGGGTGGCCAAAAACTCTAATGGACTTGATAGCGGCTGAGGAGCCCTGATTTATTGCCTCCTGGCTACTCACCGTGAATATTTACGACAATTTATGTACTACTGGTTCTGGGGCAAAGAATATACCTGAAAATCTTATCTTTTTATATTTATTCTATTAATTTTTGTTTGTTTATGGAATACTTATATTTTGAAATATTTTATTGAAATTGACTTTTTGAAATTTAAAATTATCTAAACTAAGAAGAGGAATCTTGCGGGTAGTCAGGGCAAGGGTGCCTAACACGGTTGCATTCTGCAACTCTGTTAGCCGCCTTCGCATTTCGACTTTATTTCCACTTACCACCAGAGTAGGCTCATCTGCCGTATTTTATAAATAAAAAATAAACTACCAACGCCATGCAATACATATTTTTTTGGGTTTTCGTGACACGCTTTTAATTTTTATTTCATATGCAAACGGAATAGTGTCAACATCAAATTTTATTTTACAAAACATTATTCGAGTATCATCGGTACCGAAAACAAACCACGAGAGCTTTGTCCGCTGTATGTAGCGATAACGTTGAGTATCAATTGTCCTTTCAACTTAAACACTGGAGCGAATTGTTTACGTCCGTGCCAATCAACAGGCTCGCTAACAAAACCAATCAACTTCGTCTCGCCTCTATTTGCTTAAAAGGCTACTTTTTCCTTTTAGTTTTTCATTGT
Organism: Hestina assimilis; assembly: GCA_023373885.1. Classification (NCBI taxonomy): domain Eukaryota; kingdom Metazoa; phylum Arthropoda; class Insecta; order Lepidoptera; family Nymphalidae; genus Hestina; species Hestina assimilis. The sequence goes on along the minus strand of CM041747.1, from coordinate 5,209,327 downwards.
CGCTGCGACCCTTTCGTCTATCACCCGTTCCGGATATATTTGATTAAAAAATAACGTCGTCAGAAAGCGGGCGGCGCAATGTGTGCGAATACGTTGCGGCAAAAGGAGTAAAACTTGCACCCGGTAGCGGCTTAGCTGTCAATTGTCACGTTCCGGCCGCACGTCCGAGTCAACGTTTGTGTTTTGCTTCACTATCTACCGAGGCCGAGATGTGTGGTGTGGTCGGAAAAGATAAATTGGATAAAACCGCTTTGCGATAGGTTTTAGCGGTGACCTTTAAAGGGTACTAAAGAAAAAAAAATTGACTTAATTAATACATAATATATGATTATAATTTCACGTTTGCCATCTAAAATTCGGAATTGAATAGGTAATTGAGAAAGTCAACCAAAGTTTTATACACATATTCGTACCTATTGTCGACATAGAACGTACATATTCGGCTTCAGTTATAAGGCTCGTGCTTGATTTTTGGTTTATTAATAGTCCATTTTAGTCCGTTTGAGCTAGCTTTTGTAACAAAAGCTTCAGATAGTGGCCGTAAGAACAATAGAAAACGATAGGTCAGTGCGCGACCCACCCTGCTATTCTTTTAATTGGTTTCCGATCTGCCGTTTCGGCATATTCTATTATGTTATGCAACCCTGGTATAAATTTGAAAATTTTTCATTAATTTATCTTATGTTTTACTGGTAATTAATTATAGTAAAAATATGTATAATTAATTAATCTTATGGTGAACGCGATATCAACAAATATTCTATCTATACTTACTTCTAACAGAAAATCTCCGGATTTTATTGCAAATAAATCGACGGAGCGCAGCGTTGCAAGATGTTCTCTGAACGTAAACACATAAATTCGCAGGCAGCGCCTTCTAATTGCCTAACTCTCTACCGATTTCTTACCTAACAATTAAGTGTGTAATTTATTTGTTTTTGTACGAAAATATCGACGAGAATAAAATTTTGTTTCACTTATAGTTGGGAGAGTTATAATATCGTTGTTTTAAGTTTTTAAATGAAGATTTACTTACAACGCGAATAAAGACAGATAATATGAATAATAATTATAGTTTTCAAATATTTTGTCTTTTTCTTCTTCCCATACAAAACTTTCTTCTAATATTTTTCGCACTAAAAGGTAGCCTATGTTATTTCCCAAGGTCTAGTCCATTTTGTCTCAAATTTCGTTAAAATCGGTTTAGTGGCTTAGGTTTGAAAGCGTAACAGACAGACAACCAGACAGAGCTACTTTCTCATTTATAACATTTAGGGATAAAGGATAATCTATTGAAACAATTAAGCTTGCGTGTAAGGCCACTTGTAATTATTTATTCAATAACAAAATATGATAAAATTAGTAAAATATGCAATCAGAACGAAGTCGGCTAATAAAATTTGTTGTATTATCTAAGTTTTAGTTTAATTTCGTAATGAAATTCCGCGTTTGAGGGGAGCAGATAGACGGGCAACTTTTAAGCGGGACGCGGCTTTACGATAACGATCGTAATAAAATATGGAACTTTGTTGTTACACGTTTACACTAAACGTTTTATTATAAATTCGGCGCCGGTTATTGTTTAGAGATAAAAAGGGGAAAACCTTGTGGTATATTCAGTATCTTAAACCTGTACCTATACGATGCGTCGAATTCTGAAAATTTCGTTAGTATTAGAAAGTCTTAAGTGTCTAATAGATTTGCGTTAAAGACGAAATTTACGCTTTTACTTAGATTTAACATATTTAATCACATTCATTTTAAAACCAATAATCGTTAACATCCTCAATAATAATACGAACTTACAAAAAAAACATTTCTAATAAGGCCGAGTTACATTTTGTAAACTTTAGTTTATCATCGTGATGAATCTTCAATGGCAAACTGATACATCTGAAAGGAATTATGTAGTTATTAATAAAGTAATTGATAATATTTAATGTCTCACTCATAAAAAGACAAATGAATAAAATTAGGAAAACAAAATTGTGCATTCCAACTCCGACACACGACAGGAGTTTAGTCTATAACCTTAAGTACAGTTGTCTTTGAATACGGAATAGGCAAAGAGGATATATCAAAATAGTGAAAACTTATAAAATCTGTTTTTTTGTTTCTGTTTTTTTTTTTTTTTAAGGAATAAGCTCCAAAAATATATTCTCCAAATATTCCAAGTGAAGATAAACATAACAAATTCTTACTGAAAGATTACACGTCACATTACACTCGCAAAGCAATGAAAACTGCGTTATCGGCCAAACAAAACGGCACCGGAGGTTTTCTTAAACTGTAATAGAGAAAGTTGATAAGTTTTATCTTCGAGTCGCCCTCGAGGATCAATTAAAAGTCGGCTGAGCGCCACGCTTGACAATTATTGTTGTAATAAGAACGAGAAGGTTTTGCTTAAGAATTTCTCAAGACGCGTAAACGTCTACGTGGTTTTTCGTTTAAACTTTTAAAGTGTTACGAAGTAAAAGTATGTTTTCTTACTAAATTACAATTATCGAATACAATACTGATTAATCGTAGGACGCACTACACACAAAATAAAAATCAAAATCAAAAGATGAGGATCGATATTAAAACAACCTGTGTTTAGAACTCTGTGTTTAGAACTGTGTATTTTTTGTTGTGTGCGAAATTCTTTATAAGAAAGGTGGAAACCAAGCATACGCTTTGAAGTCATGCGGTCACCGTAGGCTATGGGTACCTACAGCGCAAAGGGCAGTCCTATCCTGTGGGATATCATTCCACCTATGGGCCTCTAGTATTGCAAGTCATCGAACAAAATAGTATGGATACTGCTACGTTACGTCAATATTTTATGACAGTGTAAAACTTCTCCAGCAGGGCGAGTCTGTCGAGTCGTCAATAACTATATATCACAAAGGCGATTCATCATAATCCGTGGTTGAGCCGTAAAATAATTATTTGATTTCTTTATAGTGTCTTCAAGACGACATTTATAACACGGGAAGTACCAGTAAAGCACTAATGCCTCCTTTGAGATCGATCTGATGGCACTTATAATGGGACTTTTAATTATTTTAATCGCTGTTTCAAAACAAAAGCCATTAATTCATTATTAAACAAGTGGTCGTGGTTACGGAATAACAATTTCTTTTTCTATACGGTAAAAACACGCTTGTTTTTTTAACGATGAAAGTCATATTTCAAATTAAGTGGGGCTTTATGTATTTAGGTATTTATTGCTTACAAGGTCTTACAGTATTTTCGAAAAAGTATTTTCAAATAAATTTGTGTTAAATGATCTATTAAACAAAGATGATTTCTTTGGTTTGAGTCTTACCTATATAATAATAATAATTTTTTGTCCTAATTATGGGTCTTTGTTTGGTAATTATAGCATTCGTATTTTATTAATGTTGATTTTTTTATGTTAGAAGTTGGCAAACAAGCATACGGCCCACCTGATGGTAAGTGGCTGCCGCAGCCTATGAGCGCTTGCAGCACCATTAGTAGGTGCCACTCACGCGTTGCCAACTTCGAGATATTAGTTCTTAAATCTCGTTCGCCCAGTAATTTCACTAGCGTACAATGCCCTTCAAACCGGAACACAGTAGAGCCTAAACACTACTATTTGGCGGCAGAATATTGGACACTGCGGTGGTACCTACCTAGCCGGCCTCTTGCAACAAAAGACCTACCACCAGTGTGACTGATTGCACTGGTGGAATAATCTCTGTTGTGACAGAGGTTATCCCAACAGCGGGCGATGGGGTCGTCACATCCCGACGCCTATGATTATCATGATTTTGTGGTACACGGATGCTAAAGTTGTGGATAAGGTTCATACTGATTTATATAAATGCAGACACTGATACTATAAAACAACTGAAAAATGTAAAAAAATATTATAATTATTTTCTCGTATCAAAAACAGAAAAAGATAATAATAAAGACTCAATAAGTTTATCAAAAACAAAGCCACAAGCGCTGACAATTTCCAGAATCTTAAAAGACATCAATATTAAATCGTTAAAATCCTGCGAACGTCTGACAATTCCTTTGCACGTGCTAACTGGCTGGTTTTTCACCTTTACTTTGCCATCCTCTTACTTTTACATGTTTAATCGGTCCCCGGGGACGAGGGACTTGGGATCAGGACGCGTAATAAGCGAACACAGGTAAGACCTGATTTGCGAAGTGTACGTGGAATTAAGAAGCTATTTTACTTCTTGAATAATTCTATACTATAATATAGAGCCCAAATTTTATATCTAGGGATTTTTATTGCTTAAGCTGTATGGAAGTCCGTGATTTTCAAAACTAGAGGCCAATATGGTTTAGGTACACTATACAAAATAAAGCAATCATGAAATCTAATATAACTTGGATTCTCCACCAGGTAATGGGTTAACTAATTGTGGGTTTATAGAGCTTCAAGTTTGGTACATTGGACTAAGTAGTTTTGAATTTCTTAGAATTTAAACACTGGTATAAATAAATTTGTACGGAAGTATAGCTATCTTTATGGCATACACATGAAAATATTACTAATATAATAATACTAATCCAAAAAGCTAAAACTTGTTTTCTTACAAATATATTAAGAAAAGGTATATATTTGCTTTTTAGCACACTTTTTTATTTAAGAAACAGCTCGTCTGAATTCCGTCTTCAAAGTAATATTTAAATTTAATTCAGCCACTGAAGAACTCTGCTTTAATTTCAAATACCACGATAGCTGGTAATTGTAGGCAATAAAATCATTAATTCTAAGCCGAATATCGCATTAAAAGTAATACCTTGCGAGCGAAAGAGCGGTTGTTTCATTTTGTTGAAATAATAAAATAATAGATACCTACACAGTATATCTTGCGAGCGAAGGAGCGGTTGTTTCATTTTGTTGAAATAATAAAATAATAGATACCTACACAGTATATCCTTTCCAGATCAAATCTGCGTAATGCTTCAATTTAAAGCTAAGAACTTTGTACTTTTTTCGATCTAAAGATTTAGATTATTTAAAAAGGAAAGTATGCATGGTGTCCATGTTGGGACGAAATTCGTAAATATTTGGTTTTTCTCAGTAATAAAAGTAATAAATATTTAATTTCAATTTTTTTTTATTTTAATATTATTGGTTAGTATGTAGAATATGGATTTTTGTCCATTTTATTTTTACAATATGTTTTACGGTTTGAAAATATATATGATCTTTTTTCAGCTGAATATATTCTCATATAACATAATTAACGAAATGCCAATTAATTTTTTTTTATGTTACAAGTTCGCAAGCAAGCATGCGGCCCCCCTGATGGTAAGCGGTTGCCGTAGCCTATGAGCGCGCACAACACCATTAGTAGGTGCCACTCACGCGTTGCCAACCTCGAGATATTGGTTCTTGAATCTCCTTTGCCCAGTAATTTCACTAGCCTATTCACTGACAGTGCCCTTCAAACCGGAACACAGTAATGCCTAAGCACTACTATTTGGCGGTAGAATATTTGACACTGTGTTGGTACCAGCCAGTTAGCCAGCCTCTTGCAACAGAAGACCTACCACCAGTATGACTGATTGCACTGGTGGAATAATCTCTGCTGTGACAGAGATTATCCCAACAGCGGGCGATGAGGTCGTCATGTCCCGACGCCGGTACATTGTGATTTAGTTTTACAATCTTAATACACTACTAAGATTAGGTAAAGATAATAAAGACAAAATATTATATAAAGCAAGTCTTAATAGCGACGGAGTATAGTAATTCTGACCCTCATAACGGCAGGTAATTCCAATGGAGCTCTTCGCTGCCGTATTCTTATAAATTAATTACTTGTAATCTACTCATGGAACGAGACTTACAGAAATGAAGTTACAACACAGCGTAATGCCACCGTTTGAGATAACAAGGAGTTATGAAAATGAATGGATATGCCATGCACGCAATAAATGAACGTTACACACACTATGACTCTCATTAGGATAGTAAAATAACACAGAACATATGCCTGTATGACCAATACATAAAATTGAACTGTGTTGGTGGTTGGTGACATATAAGGCAGGTACACTGCCTCTGCGCAACAACCATGGTTGTCAATAGATATCTATTAATCTGACAGGTCACCGTTTAACATAGTAGGGTCTCTTCTCGAGTAGAAGTTTAAATTTGGAGCCGGTGATATATTCTAACTGTCAATAAATAAGTGGTATGATTTTTACGTTGAATAAAAATATTTGTAATTGAATAAAAATCAGGTTGCTTTTTTTTTCGCCTGTGTTTATCTAATATTTGTATGTATATTATATATTCACATCATGCTTTGCTGGGGCAATGTCTGATTTAAAAAAACTCCCTGAACAATGAGGACCTGGGTACACAAAGTATTTATAAAACTCCTCGGCAAAAATCCAATGTTCTGTCAAAATTTAAAATAAATCCATCAAATACTTCTCGAGTTTTGTGATCTTAATTAAGCAACCAAACATTAAATATTTGTATAATTATTAGATATACTTACTACTAAAGATAACATGATTATGGTTAGTTTATTTTCTATATTCGTTGGCGTCAACCGCTCCAGGGTTCAGTAACGACTTAATGTCGCGTCGGGAGAACAACTCTGAATTAGAAATGAGCCTCTGTCTAAAGTGCCTTGTTAATAAGACACATATGTCGCGATTTCGGTAAAGAATAACTGTGATTGTCTTAGATGATATTAAAATTTACTACACCTGTACTACAGCTAAATTAAGTATACATTTTAAATAACGACCCGCTCTCGCTTATTATTTGTCTATTAAATATTAATGTAGTGATATTATAGAATATACATCCTCTATAATGATAGTAACTTTTTATCAAATCATCTTTAAAAGCGTAAAACAGATATTAATCCAAACATTTATTTAATTTATTTTTCAATTATATAACACGAACTTATGTCCTCACTTAATCCGTGTGGATTTAAGCAAATTCAGCTGAATTTTTTAAAAGTTTTTATATCATCGTCCCAGGTTATCAGAACTAAATTAACGCATTGCGGAAGATACCATAGCTCTTTTACTTATAACGTCGGATTACAATACAATTGAATCGATATAAAAGAGATAAATCCACGCATTCTATTCGAAAATCATTTTACACGCATTGTTTGAAGCAGACGCAGTCTGAAACATTGTGAAAAGATTTTAATTTCTCGTTTGCCCACGATGCGAATGGGGGAGGTGTCCCCTTGATCGCGTCTTATCCACTACGCAAACATTCTTTACAAGAGCTCTCATTCCATTCACTCCAGAGGTTATCTTTTATTATTTCTCACTGCATCCTCTTTTTATTGCCACTCATATTGGCTTTTTATGCCGTTCGAATAAATACATTTTAATTTTAGCACCCGTTAGCATTCTTGAACCATTCGTCTGAAAATTAACGCGTGAGGTGTAATAACGTTTCCGAATGTATGGAAATTGTTTTTTTATGCAAAATCTTGTTTGGAATTATAATAGCGAAATTAAAAATGATAATAGTAAAGTTACTGTTCTGTGTGCTAGGAATGAAACCAATCTTTATATAAAAAAGGGAATTATTATTATTCATTATTATTGAAGTTTTGATAAAATGTTCTGCATAGACCTGCGAAGGTTCTAGCATAAAAAAATCAAAATTAAATTTCAATTATTTTTAGGTGATATTGCAAAGCATGCCGGTTGCAACTAGATTTAAATAAATGAAGTTACATAATAGATCTTTTATAATTTCACGATTTGGACATCGAAAGATATCCATGATTACGAGTCCAATCTAACGGATAAAAAAATCATGATAGAATCTATTGGTATATAATACATAGAATGAAATAATGTCTATTACGGAAGTGTTTAAAAATCACGTATTTACTTAAAATCGAATTACTGTTATTAATGAATAATTTTAACAAATAAATAATTCGATATTATGCAGGATTTTCTTTAAGATGAAAACAATAAGACTTAAAATACTTCGATGTATCTTTATTCACATGTATATTTACAATCGAAGTCATATAGAAAATCGCGCATTACACATCGTCTGTAAGCTCTTGCGCAAACATTGTCGAGGGATTGAAAAGTTCTTTCAACGGAGGAAAAACAACGATAAATCCAACTTAAGAACTGGCCAAGTGCGTTACCAAGATTGCTTACTTTTGATGGATATTTCATAATTGCTACCAATTATTTATATTGAAGTCAATGTTTTGTGAGCAATTTAGTTGTGTGTAAAATATGAACTTGTTTCATCGGCCCCTTCCTTTCAGCTTTTAACTTAAAGTGAATTGTTTGGAAGTGTAAATTCTGTGTAGCTAAATTCACAAATATAAATAATATTCGATATTCGATATCTTGGCTTTGTCTTGTCATATGAATGTTTTTGTTTTCCCGTCACAAAAGTTTCCGTATCAATACTCCGTGTTTGCATAACTGCTTTGCGGCAAGTGCGGTGTAAACACGCATCTACCTGGATACATGTCTCCTTACTATGATAAACAAAAATATTAAAGGAAACTTTGCTTTTATATTTGTTTGTGTCTAGGACTAATATAATGTTCAATAGCTATAAAATTCTATAGGATATTTTGTTTTGTTCTAAGATCATTGTACAACTTATGTATACACACAAATAAAATAATTAACAGTGTCTGTTTGTAATGTCAAAATGATAGTTATTTACTACATGAAAGTATATATGGTGCATAGAGCAGAAAAAAATTGCTGTCGGTTTTTCCGTCTTATCTCCGAAATTATTGGGCGGAATTTGACGGAACTTTTACTGGCAGATAGTTTATGTTATAAAAAGTAGCTTAGTGGGTTAAGTAAAAATAGTTAGGGTTCCACGCGATAAAAAAAATATTCTGCAAGCAACGTGAGCTAATGCTCACATAATTTCTACACCATGACTTCAATATTCCACCAGATCAAATTATTTTAGCCATCTCTTTAGTGTTTAAGCCTTTAGTCTTATCACGTATTAAATCAGGATAATAATTAGCTTCACTAAACTAAGCACTACTAGACATCGGCCTGTCCTTATGCATTCGTATAGTAAGTTATTATTACATTTTAGATCAATATTATAATATTTTAATTATGTTCGGCGAACTTTATATTGTTATGAATTTTATAGGCAAAATCTATATAAATATTTTAATCGTCAAATGTCCATATGTAAAATTTATTTTTTATTATTTCCTCTTCGCACTTTATTACACGTTATGAATGCAATATTGAATAATATATTTCATCCTAATATGTAATCGATACTATTGGATGTCCGAAGATGGACGATAATATCCGCGAAGAAAAGGCGGATCGCCATATAAAACGCACTTGTGCGCATAATATACGTTTTATTAATAAAAAAAGCTAAGGGAGAATCACCCATAAATAGCCTTAATGGCCACTACTGAGCCGTCGATTTTTTCCGATACATAGTGGGGCATTTGTTTGACAAATCCCCCGTGTATTCGCGACACTATCTCGCATTATCTAAAAGCTAGAGGGATACGGGTCATTCCGTAGGTGATGAAAACGGTATCACAAGCTGTCTAAGGGTACCTGTAAATCATTCCAGGTAGGTACTTTTCTTTCTACGTATTTTTCGCAAATAGTAGTTGGTTTTATTTATAGCGTTTTTTTCGCAAATAGTAGTTGGTTTTATTTGTCAATTTGGGTGCTGGTAGGGAAATTTACTAGCAGTATTGTAATGGAGGATCATTTCTGTGTTAGCCATTATTGAAAATGAATGCATTGATGATTCCGTAGTCAATCCGCATTGTTCGTAAGCCGATTTAGGAATGGGAGCGTTAAAAGAAATTTATCGCATTGAAAAGTCGCAATTAATAAGACATTTGAAGTTGCGTGAAAATGTAATTTAGATTGTTTTCCGTAGACGAGGGTAGCGTCGCTTCCTGCTTACGAAATCGAGGCGTCTTCACAAAGGCGGCTTATTTATATATGGCCGCTTTATATTAGCGTCTTTAAGAAACCAGGGGAGCATAATAAAAAAAGAATCAGCATCAATGTCTTAAAGCGTCTTCCGGAGCGATAGCGAAGACCGCCCCGCCGCAAAATGGCGATCCACACTCGAATAAATTATACCACCCCCGATTCGAATCGAACGATTGTTCGATTCTTTTGAGAAGACTCCCGCTTTAAAGAAGAGCCTTTATTAGTGTAAGCCAGACGATTATCCTAAGCCGTCATTACATATTCAAATTGGAGTCATTTCGCTTTGTAGAAATTGACGCGAAATAAAATGAAGCCTTTTAAAACGTCCGCTGTTCCCAAGTGGTGGCAATAACGTTTTTCAAACCATTAATGTTAATAAAGCCTAAATAGCAATCATTTGAATAATAATTGCATTGTTCAATAATTTCCGAAATTTAAATTACATACCACATATATTATCATTTTTAATGGCAACATTTTTTTTTATTCGTGCTACTTTTGTTTTCTAGCCCAGGCGGCATACGAGTCAACTCCACCTAATGGTAAGTGAAAATTAAGTCCAAGTACACAAATGCGGCTACACTAACCACCCCTGCCCTGCTTGCTCGGTAGATGCAAGTGGCTATAGGCTGACCTCGAAATTTGTCTCAGGAGCAGTTACTTCACGAGTTTTTCATAAATGAAAAACAAGTTTTTATAGTTCACCACTGAAATATGAAGCCTCCTACTTGTGCTTGCATGGTAGAAGAAACAAATCCCATTGTACAGTCATAGCATGCCAATAGTGGCACGCTGTGCTATTCTTATAGTTACAAATCACCTAATTATGTTTGTAAGCAGTGAATATTCACTGAATGAAATTCTGCTAGTGAATTCTAACCATTTCGGCTTTTACAAATTTAATTTAAACATATCTTCGGTCGTCCTAAGCTTCTAATCCTTAACAAATAACAGGATTTATTTTATTAATAACCAAGAATAACTCCCCTAAATGTCGTCCCTTAGGCGTGTGTGTTAGATATTCCAACTTAGTAAATTAAATGAAGCACGATTCTTCCAACCCAGTAACTCCGGGTCCGAAAAACATAATTTTTGCGCGACTGACCAAAGATTAACATTTAGATACCACAAACTCTTTGTTCGTAGCGGAAGCTGTTCTTTTCCACCCTACTTTGTTAAATCGAAAGACTTATTTAGACCAGCGAAATTGATGTGAGGAATTGTTCGTATTCCATTCTCTGTTGTCGTGATGGTAAATATAAAAATGAATAAAGTAAATCATTGTAGGTGATATGTAATATGTACTAATCTCCAGCCCCGGCTCCGTCCGCGTGAATAACGACTTTTAATGAGGCACATTTAATGAAATATAGGCATATTCACCATACAAAATTTCATCCTTTAAGTTTTGTTTTACCGACAAATAGTAGCCTATATCAATCTACATAGTCCTATCCCTACCTATACAAAAATTCATCGTAATCGGTTCAGCGATTTAGTCGTGAAAGCGTCACACAAACAAAAGAAAAAGATATCCAATTCTAGTTACACAAAAATAGAGGAAGTGTCGTGATCGACAAAATTATTAGCATTTGTATCTGGTGTGTTCCTGTTCTACCATCTGTACCTAGTACATGAATGACTTCATTGGATTATTTAAAATAATGAAAATAACCCGAGAGAAAAAAAGTAGCGTAACATAACATATCCATGAACCTGTTCTATAAAAAATACTGGAGTTCAAAAAAACGAAAGTAAATATTCTGTTATGTTTAATTAATAGGTATTAATTATAAATTGAATAAAATAGTAAAGATTTTGAGTTCATACTACCTCGGGCAAAATAAACATAATAAAATTAATAGTCTCCTACAAGCAAAAGAAAGCAACTTGAGTAAATTGATGTTTTGAATAATAAAAGGTACCCAGCGAATTATTATGAGTAACACAAACATAAGTCAATAGCCTGCCGGGGCGGTCAATATTGGATTAGCTGGCAAAAGGAGCCAAAAAGCAACGTATACAAAAACCTTTTACAGCGGTTAGATCCACGGAAAAATGTTTATAAAATGGTTACACATTGTGGCGAAAACTTCTGTATATAAAATAATTATATTTCGCTCTGTTTTTTAGTTTTCTTAAGGTTCCTCCGTAGTGGTGTTAGAAATTTAGGCTTTAAAGCAAGTATCTACATCAAAGGTTCATTTATCGGAGTGTAAATTATGCGCTGTTTTCTACAATAATATTTAAATTATGATTAGCAAAATTTTTGGAACGTGTATTTTCACAAACAACCAGCTCATAATACTATACTACGAGTAACAGTAAAAGATTTAAAAAACTTTCCGATTAGTTTATTAACTGTGTCAAAATTAAAGTCTGAATCCATATTGAGTTGGCATCTTTACAGCAATAGTGCAAAGGGTTGGGGTATAACCATTGTTTATCCAAAGTATGGAATAATATAATCAGAAGTGAAGAAATGGAATCCGGCGAAAAACCAACAGAGCCGGGCGAAAATTTGCTTAGGCCAGCGGAATAAGTGGCTGATGCCCAGACGGATGGCCCTTCATTGTCTATAACTGTTTCATCTACAGCATATACATTTCGATATATAAAACTGTTTTGTATTTAAATAAGATGATTTGTGAATTAATATATAAGGCTAGGCCTTGAAACCACTGAAGCTGATTGTTATCTTAGGCCCAAGGAGGTCTTCGTCAAATATTAATCAACGAACAGTAATAATTTTTCCTTAACGCTTACAATTCATAAAGTCAGCAATTTACCTTTTCTCGTTTCCGTAAGCAGCTGTCGCCGGACTTATTAAGACGCACCTGTCAATCTTCATGGCACCGAATTTTTATTTCAAAATCCCTTCTCATCTCAATAACTTCAAGTATTATTGGGACGTTTCCAAAGTCTTATTTTAGCATATTTATTTAGGACCAGCCGTCGGAAAACAAGAGGTTGGTCGGCGTTTTTAGCAATTGAAAAAGTTGATTGGATCTTGCTGTGTATTTATATTGTTTTGTTTTGAAGACCGCTTAATTTCTAAAATAAATGAGAAATTTGAATAGTATGTCGGTATCACATTTAACATAATTTTACACAGTTCATGTAGATACCTAATGTAAGTAATTGCTGTAATTTGTTCACGTATACGAAGATAAGATTGTTATATAAATATGTGGTTTTAAATTATTATCACCGACATTAAAAGAAACAGTTACCACATTGTCAAAGTACCTACACCAATGCACTCCGAAAACAAGAGCCGAATAGGTAATTCGAAGACCAATCCTAAATAAACAAGTTGTGAATTGCGTGAGGGTGTCCACACTTCGATTTTCGATTTCACCCACTACATTAATTCGGGTGTTCATTATAGATGCCATCAAGTCGGCCGTTAACGAAGTGGTGCGCAATTAAAGTCGCCGCTGACGTCACACCCCTGGCCTAAGGAGCTCCTTAAGTCCTTCGAAGGGAGGACACCTTGAGACGGAATTGAAAAATTGATTGATCGCGACCATTGATGCGGAATTTATCATTGTCATCAGTTTCTTTTGTAGGGTCTTAGGTGCTTTCGACTCATGGTCATCCAGGTATAAAAGTCTAGTCTAGCAAAGTGATATTCGTTCAAAATGATTAATTGTTACAGATAACTCAAATAGATAAGATAAAATGAATACATATCGATATTTTATTAAACAGGTATTTTAGCTATTATTAAATATTAGGTGATCATTATCTCGTAAATAAAAAAATCTGTTTTCCATATAAATTTAATTTTTACATAAATTATCAAAAACGTAAATAGTCTTTACTTCTTTTTGTAATATAGTGTTCAAAAATTATTTATTGTTTTATTTTAAGATACAAAACCTTTTATAAAATATTCAGTTTTATTTTTTTCCCAATGCTAGACAATGATAAGTCGTTAAAAAGTACTCGATCGTTTTGATCTTCCCATAATCTGCGCTTCATTAATGTGTCAAAATCTTATTATTGCCGCCCGCATAAGAACATTAGGGGATGGAGATAAAACAGACTCCCATTAGCGAATATTTAAAAAACGCGATGCTATCGCACACGAGGTGGCAATCTAATTTTTTTCTTAAAACTCAGTCAATCACAAGAGAAATGAGCCTAGCAGTGATCCTCAAAGGGACTAATGTTGATTGGCTTACAATTACTGTTTAAATTTTTGTAGCGAAATAACATACTTATTTTTAAAGTGATTAGGTTCTCTTTTGCCAATTTCGGTTATTTGTTCCGTCGATATATTGTGGTCTGATCGAGGTTTGACACTATTCGATAAAAATCAGTAAGACGTTGATTGATGTGCTCTGTAGTTAGGACTCAACGCACATTAAATCATTCCAATAAACATTTGAGTTTTACTTTTAGCCCTACAGGCCTGCAGTCATATTAATAAAATTAATATTTATTTTCATTACATATTGAAATAATAACGTTATATTTTTCCGTCTTTGTAGGTTTAAAAGTAAAGTGTTTTGTGAGGCGTTCAAATGTGGGGGTGATCCGCGATTCGCTAAGGTGTCTCAATCAGCATAAAACAAAAGAAATCAATAGCTCCCCTCTCGGCACGCGGCTGACAAAGAGCAAAGATTTCTTTTCACAATTAAACACCCCTGGGTGTTTAGCGCCGATAACCGATTTAAGCTTTACTAAAAATTTCCTTTATATTGAAAATTACAAAACAATATCAGTGCCAAAACAGTAAATAACAGGAAACGGAAAAACAGTTAAAAAGAAACTAGCCGTACACTTCCTACTAAAAATATGTCAGTTTTTACCACAATTTGAAATTTATCGATTTTTATTTAAATATTCTTACGCATTTGAAAAAGAGTTAGTATTCATTGTGATTCCACACTAAGTTTCCATTTTATAGCACTCTATCGAATATGCCGCTGAATAAATCTGGTGTTGTTTCTTTTTAGTTCATTCGATTTCTAATCCTACAATTTCGCGGGGTTTACATCTGGATCAGTATCTAATGCAGGTGTCGGAATGGAAAGTTCGTGATGCGGAATAAGCAACGATTTGTGACGTGACCAAATGGTTAGTATTTATTCCACTGCAATGGAGAAACGATAGATTTTAAAATATTTTTCTGTTAAATTTTTCTTTCATGAATGTGAGTGAAAGTCTAGCAAAACTTAATAAGTGTAAACAGAAATGGTTTTTATATTAATTAATAATAAATTAAATGTAAATATTGTTTGACTAAATAAAAAAAAGTCGTGATGATAAAGTTGTTGTCAATTTTAGTCTATGTGTAAATAGATTTTCATTCATTAGTACGGGTTTACGTGGACAGCTAGCCGAAATACAAACGACAAACCGTTGATTGAAATGGATATCCCATTTAAATAGAGCCTTATTAAAACAATGTCTTTGTTCTCTTTCCTTGGCAGGGATTTGTTGGTCGTCTAGGAAGCAGCTTTTATCTGACGGACTGTTTCAATATTTAATAATCCTTCGGTAACGAGCTCGCTCGGTGCTCCGCCATCAGAAAAGTTTAAATGGGCAGACGATTAAAACACATATGTGTATCTATAGGAGACTGGCAATAATGGATGTTTGAAGACGGAAATAGACTATGCTATGATTTTTTAATGCTTCGATTTTAGAGTCTGTAAAGTAAGTGGATATTGGGAATAACATACGTCAGTTCGCTTTTATAAATATTTCATATACTTTAATAAAACTCGCTCATATTTCAAACAAAGTTACGCGTCAAAGTCTATTGACACCGTTGTGGCGTTGTGGGTAGCGAGTCTGCCTTAAGCCTCGACGGTTGCGGGTTCGATTCCCGCTCGGAGCAGATGTTTGTATTAATCGTACAGGCATGTTTTCCGGTCTGGTTGTGTTTGTCCTTGTCATTGTGAATGTTTCCGGACCCCCGACACAGGATATAATTATCCTAATGGGGGCCGTTGAGTGTGTAGCGTTTATTTATTATTTATTTATTTATAAATTACGTAAAAAATTTAAAGGAATTCTATATCTTCGAAGTTTAAAGTTCTTTTGAAAATTTTTACTCCTAATACATTACATGTAATACTGTGTATATTAATTACATTTTACAGACAATTTAATTTTTTATGTCATAGCAATTTTTCATAAGCATCACTCAGTGCAAGCGTAATTCAGTTCTTGATATAATGCCTAAATACCTTTTCTAAATATATCGTCATAAGAATGGACCACTACAATTTATGAAGAGCTTAAAACCCTAAATGGGGTAGGGGCACGGGTCAAGCAAATTTGACGAGAGATTATTATAACTGTAGAAACGTTGTTTGTCTTTCGTCTAATGGACCGAGCTCCTGCATATACGTCCTTAATTAATACACTTCTGTTTTTATTGTATAAATACAAAAATACCCGAGAATAATTTTTATATATATTAAATTAATAAGTTAAGTACATTCATTTTGAGTGTAAGCATCAATGTCATCAATAAACAAAACAATTTTTTTTATCTATCTATCAATACAATTTAAATTGTGGTGTTTAGGAGCGCAGAAGCAGACAGAGGTCAGCAATAAAGTGACCGTCGTCAAGCTACGTCACGTCCGACCGCGAACGGCGACGGTGGCGACACCCTCGTTTCGCGTACGCTGCGATTTCATTTTATTGACTCTTGCGGTTTCTGCGCTCCTGATGACATTTTGTGTAATCGAAAGTGAACACGAACGATTTATTCGGTTTCGGTGTGTGGCTCACTTTTTTAACGAGTTTAGACGAACTACATACAGACAAGATATTTTTTACCTGACAAACATATTTATAAAATTTTGTATAGTCTTATTGTTTCATTCTAAATATAAAGGTTGGATGGAATATACACAATTTCTCATGCATTCATACTCCTATATTCACTGCAATTAAGAACTTAATAACGAATACTGGGCTCTCCGTTGGTAAGTGTTATAAATATCCTTCATATTTCAAAGTCGTTTGCATCTGGACATCGGCTATTGAGATAGGGACACGCTTGCAAGAATTATTTAGGGCTTATTTGCTCAGTTATTGAAATTTACATATTTACATTTCATTGCATTACTATATAGGGGCTACTGTTGATATGTATTTATTTATTGAATAAATTTTTATGATCATAAGTAATAAATTAGTCAAACTAGCTGCACCCGCGGCTCCGCTCGCGTGATGTACAGATTTTTCTTTATGGCTCGGAACTCTAATTCTTTTTTTAAAATAAAAGTAGCCCAAGTTACTCATTTTTAATATCAGTTATCTGCCAGTGAAAGTCCCTTTAAAATCGGTCCAGTCGTTTCATTAGCTGGAACAAACAGACAGACAACCATTTTAGTAATTGATTTTTTTTATGTAAGTGGCCGTATATACTTTCATATGCATTTAGTGAAAAGCTGTTAATTTGGAATTACAAACAGACACTTCAATCTTATTTATTTGTATAAATGTATGTATTATGGATTCCAATTGACAATAATCTAGTTAATCGTCGAGTTATAAAAACAGACGAAGACAAGGGTGCGGAATTGTCACATTCTCTCAGTATTCGCTTTGTGACAGCCCATAAAACGCAAATTCGGCAATAAAAAGAACACCCCGACAAAACATCCTTCCTGGACACTGACTCAATAGAATACCCGCCATTCACAGCGGATTATTGTATTTTTCCAGTACTCGAAATATTTAAGAAAGAAGCTAATGAATATAAGGTTATCTGCTCCACAAATTTCGACCTTATCACCGATGCTATAAGCCGAGTGCGTTAAAAGATTGAAAATGCGGCAAGATTCGTTTAACAATGAGAGCTCTAATTAGCTGTCAAGGCGTAGATTTCAGCGGCCGTTGTCTGTCCCAGAAATAGGAATTATTCAAAAGATGTCTCCAGTGATTTCCTTCGGTTTGTGCAAGGTTGTATGGAGTTTGCGTCTAAAGCAAAGTTACATTCTATTTTTTGTTCGCGCTTTGTTTGACTAATCATTGCCTCATTATGCGGAGACAACAGATATGTTTCGGAGGATTTTATTATAAGCTTTAAGTTAAACATTATAGTTACTAATTTGAAAATAACTTATGTTTTTCACTGCAGTTTAAAAACATATATAATTTCTATTTTATACCATGACGGTTTACAAACTGCATACGGTCCGCCTGATGCTAAGCGGCCACCACAAGCTATGAAGTTCATAGTACCATCGCTTCCGATACTTGAAGTATGACATGTGCGTTAGCAACCCACCTTGGGTTATATTTATAAGAGGAATGGGATAAGAGTGGAAAAAGGAAGTGAACAGAGAGGGTGGAAGATTGGGCTTCCGTCACTCTCATTCATGGCACGAAACGCAACAATACTGCAACTAGAGTCTGTTACTTTAGCTTATTTTCTGTGGGTATATACCATTACCCATAGTGGGTATTGGGTATTCAAAATTTCTATAAAATTAGTCTACTTCGCACTAATAGAGTAGCTTTATCACTGGCTTATTATTTTAAAAAAATTCTATAAAGTTACCCTACTACGCACTAATAGAGTATCTTAGAACTTACCTAAGTTCAAATGAATGAATGTTTAAATATGTCATATATCATAGTTTAAACAAAATTTCCACGATTGTATAGTTTACGTGTTAAAATCAAAAATAAATCATGCGAAGCAGGAACTACGCATTCAAAAACAATTACGAGGGCGTTATGTTGGGTGGCTGCCTAATTGATATGAAATCTGCAAATGTTTCTAATTGCGACGTAATTTGCGAATTCAAGGCGATCAGTCACAACCCCATCAGGTTAATTAAACCATTCGTCTAAAATTTGCGTGGTTACTGATAATGTTTATTTGTTGCATACTTTCGGTTGGTTGTATACTTATTTACTTATGATTAAAGTTATATGTTGTAGTCATATATATAATCATAGTTATAATAATTATTCCTATGTGTAGTTTGTTTTCTTGTACAAATTTATCTTGGTATCAAAAACTTCATGAATTCTTATGACATTATTTAGGCTCCCTCCGCGAAACAATTTCCGATATATTGCCCGATGTCGTGTATGTCTTTATCTTGTATTTGCCCTACCGCTGAAGGAAGGTAATTATTTAAGTTTTTCCGGACTCTCAATATTGTTTATTATCGATTGTTTCACATTTTTAGTATATACATACTATGTATGTTATATTGTATATGAACCTAAAAGAAAAGGTAAACCGTTAGGTTTTATTACAAATTTCTCAAATGTACAAAAAATAAAACAAAATTTCTTCTTTATTCAAAAGCTGTCGCATATCACCTTTTTTTCAAAGGTCCATTTTCATTAACACCATTGGCTCACATATTTGTCATAACCGATCCCCTGTCCTTACTCCCCTGTTACTTTTCCGTGCATTTTTAATTTACGTTGTTTCGGTTTTGTTCCTTCGTACGTTCCTTTCCTGGTGGAATTTTATGGACGATCGGCTGAAAAATAGCCGTGAAAATGCAATATCTCGCTTGGACTAAGGCGCTTTGTCAGTGTTAATTTTTGACTTTTGAATAATGTAAGGCTAACTACCGAAATGTTGAGCAATCTTGCTTTGAAATTACAACTTATGAAGTTATTAATTATAATCTAAATATTACGGAATTTTTAAATATAACCCACGTCTCTTGCTTCAATAGTACATGAAATGTTGCGCCTCGTTCGATGAATGAGAGCTACCGGAGACTTACGCTACAATTCACTCAATAACCAATTAATTACATTATTTTAAAAGTTATATGATCTCTTCGATGACCAAGATATGTAGACTTCAGAGCACAGCAGTTTGAGTGATCGAAATGGTTTTTGATGCCAGGATAAAGAACCCCAAGTGGATACCTGATGGCATCTGATTACTGCCAGCCTGGATACTGGCAGCCACCATTTCAAGTATTCTATCCATATATTTCAGTAAAGGGATTTTGTTGTTTTTTTATATACCACCATGGTTTTGTACACTTTGCGCAGTTCACCTGATGGTAAATGATTAATTTTGTTTATAATATTTGCAGCATCAGTTGCAAGCGCATTATATATCACAAGGGGATGAAAGCAAGGTACAAGGAAGAGGACAATGAAGACACTACCATGTCCTTCCTCTCCATACTAACTTGGTTAAACCGGGATGGCTTAGATTCCGGAAATAGCAAGGTTCTAATAAGGTTAACATTCTATTTTTATTTTCGCTAGCACTCCATGCCATGAAATGTGGTGAAATCGACGAAGAAGAACGAAGATTACAAATGTTATATTTGGTACGAATCCTTCCTTACAAATCATAATTTTTCGAAGTGTGTACGAAAATAAATCTAAAAAGCACTACATTCATAATAATAAACGTCAATAAAATGAAACTGTCCCACTATTTGATCTCTTTACATAATCAAATATTCGCTCGCTGGGGCCGCGTCTAGACGGCCATGTACCGACTTCCTAATGTCTACATATTTAAATCTTCTACCGTCATAATTATCTCGTGTCATTTTCACTGCTATTGAGATTCAATATTTTATATATTGTCATTTTAATTTCAACATAACTTTTCTATTTATGGACTAATCAATATACGTCAAAAGCAGACAGTTCTATTGAAGATTATTATCGTTGTGAATTTATGGACATTCTCAAGTGTTGCTTTTAAAGTTATTTTAAAATACTGATTATGATTTGTTTTGATTGTGATACAAAATTCAAATAGCCTTAATAGCCATGACTTGTTATTTTTATTTCAATATTTTAAGCCACACAACCTTATTATTCCTAAGAGGTAATAATTTTCCCTTCCTAATATAATTTATAAGATAATGAGGTAAGCGGATGAATGTATCGACGGCGGTAAACAGCATCAGCTGATTGAATTTGTTAAGCGTTTGCGATATATTATGTAGCTTCATGGAAATTAGTTCCGACCATGCATAAATATCTATTAGCATCGTAAGATTAATATTTTTCAATGGGAACATTTGTTTAACTGTTGAGGGTTTGTCTGGGTATAAATAGACGTGCAGACGCAAACAAGGGAGCTTGTTAACGGAGGAGAGATTGAGTGATGTTTATTCGGTTTTTGTATTCGTCAAATTTTAATACAAGTTTTTATACGAATTATTCATTCGTTCAACGAACCTAATCTGACTTAACCTACCGACTGGACCAAAAAAGATGTGTATAATGCTATTATATATGTATATCTCTTAGTAGTCGGAAATAATTGGCAACTTTCGGGGTGGCAAAAAGATACACTGCCATAAGGCCAAAAGGGTTTTTTTATTACATTTGTAGTAATCAAGCAGAAGAAAAAAAAGTGGGCAAAGTTTTGTTGCAAAAGAAGTGGGCAAAGTTGACCGGAATTTGGGCCTTCGAAATTTTTTCTCATTGAGCGTAATGGAACAGTACGGAAACTTCAGATTTAGGTACGTTGATATTGTGTGAGAAGTCTACATCATTCTTCCATCCGGTCTACACCAAACGCTTCTATTTAACATTATTTTTCAAAACCATTGACACATTACTAACAAAAATTCCCTAGTACTGTACAGTGTAGACCTTTTATAATGTGTTCCGTTTTTCACTCCCTACCCTTAAGTAGATCGGAGGTAGGTGCGAAATGATATAGCTTCCGAGGTCCAATGTCAGACAATAGGTAAAATTCATACGATCCACGCGGGCTGAATGCGAAACGCCTAATTATCGAAGGAAGATGGCGACCGCCTTCGCTCACGATATAGCCACTCGCGCTTGGCTGGTTTTGTGTTACCATTATGCAAAGTGCATACATATTGTTTAGTTTCAAAAAGTAATAGAACAGAATATTATTATATTAGCTATCGTAGTAATTATAAAATTGTTCCCGTTATAAGGTTAGTCATGGTACAGATTTATTTATTTTTTATGACAGTTAAAATTAGTAAGTTAGATAGAAAATATGTATAAGTTATGTCTTGGCCCAAGTAGTACGTACTGTGGAGATTGCAGCAATAATGGAAATACATAAAAATATGGTGATTATAATTTATGGTCTGCTAATTCATTCAAATAATAAAAACGTATACAGGATTTTTCGCATGTAAGGATTTTTTATTTGAAAATTGGGATGAAATTTGGGCTTCAGTATTTCACTACGTAACTGAATTAGGAATATTTATCATAACATTCAGTTATAGGATAATTTTTATCCCGAGTAAAATTGCGGGACGAAATTAGTATTTAATAAAATAAATACATTAAGCGTTTTTTTAGTAGGCTATCTAATAGTGTAATCACAGTCTTGAAAAATTAATTTGAACTGAAAGCATTTGAATATAGAAGATAGAAGTCAAATGAATTGAACATTGCTATTATCACAGGCGAGAGATATCAACAAATCGAAAAGACATCTTTATCTCGAGGTAAGAAAGCGAACTGTTAACTTAAGACTCACTTCGAAACTTAATGGCGTTTCATTATATCGTTAGATAGGCTTACGGAGGTACTGTGAGTTATGGTTATTTGAATTGTACGAAACAAAATAAATTTACTAAACGTGCCTCTATACCGTTCTGCTCTTTGCATTTTTGAGTGCTTATTTCGAGCGGGATAAAAGTTTTCGTTATTTATGGGCCGCCTCTAAGATTTAATGTGAAGTCAAACAGCGATAATGCCTCCCGACTGAATATTATTTCCGTCTGATTCTGGTATGTTTTGAATGTAGATCAACAAATAAATGTCAAGTCAGTTTGAATGGTTACAATCATTGTAATTTGAATAATCTTGGCTCTGTATCTGTTAGCAGACTATAATTAAATACTTTAATTACAATTTTTTATATAATTTTTAATAATAACTCTCGGACCGGTGCTTCAGTGCCATGGCAAGTTTCCTGATACTAATGGAAACGTAGAAAAAAAAAATCGTTTTATCATTGTATAAACTATAAACCATATAATACCTTAGACATTCGAGTTTCATTAATTTTAATACTTTTTTAAATTTTCTGAATACTTATTTCCTACATGAAATTGTACTTAGATGACTCTCTGAAAATTCTTTTTCGAAGAGACTTTGTTTTTTATAATGTAATCGTGTAGTAATATACATGTTACGTACATTATTTAAATAACATAATTGGGTCACATCACTAAATTAGATAATAAATACAGCCATTTCCGAGGCCCGGTAGTCGTGTAACATTGCTTTATTGTCCGTAAGTAGCGGAATATCCTTGCATGTTGCTACTATTTCCGCCCCTATCCCGGGATCCCGGAATCCTGGGACCCATCCCGTTACGCGAGCCATTTAGCGTAATGCGCGGTTTGGCGGGATTGACAGCTCCACGATCGCTTAGGAACCTTAATGATAGTTCGAATCCATGGTTGTGATTTAATGAAACAAGTTTGAAACTATTAATTAAATTGCAAGCAATTGTTTTAATCTATAAAGTAACACATTATTAGGGTTCCTTTGGTGAATAGAAAAAAGAACCCTTATAATGTCGTCATGTCCGTCTGTCATTCTGTTCGCACCAGTTATTTTATTTAGATACTTACTCTACTTAATTTGTAAATATTTTATTCATAGCCGGTTGCGCATATGTTGATCAAACGTTGGTTGAAGACAGCTGATGAGCGTTCTGTATTTGGTATGGTAAGTTGACATGACTTGGTCAATGTACGAGAAACCGCGGTAAGCCATACATACTTCAAAGAAAGTAAGTATCAATCAAGCTGCGAAACCCTTCGCTACTATTCCACCACGCACTTCGTCATTATTGATAGTTTTAAATTTTAATGGTGGTAGATCTCTAGATTTATTCTGTGTCCGCTTTATTTGATATAATTTTTATCGATTATTAAATTGCTTGATGAGAATTGCTGTTCGACAAGAAAAACTAAGACGACTTTGTAAAAATTAGCAACTAGACAAATTTTTTCAAAACGAAATATCAGATCCCGGAAGTTGCCAACCAAAGACTTGTTAAAACAAGTATTACATATAAATAATTTAAGGGATTTTGGTTTGTATGATAAATTCAAACGAAATTTACTAAATATATGTATATTATGTTTACCTTAACTAACATAAGCCGCAAATTAATTGAGTGTATATTTCATAACAGAGTTAATACGACCGGCATAACCTAGATTTATACGGGATAATATCCTCATAACTGGTATCTGAGTACAAGACATGTAATAATAAGCGTACACTGACTCATATCCGTTTAAAATAAAATTAATTGTATACATCTTTAAAAAATAGTCTTGTAATAATTAAAATCCCAATTACATGTGAGTTTATAAAATATTGTTATATTTTCTTTGTATAGACATTATATTTTTAATATATTAATAATTACTACTGTAGATGTCCGTATTTAATAAATAATATGAATAATAGTACCATACACTTAGTTAAAAATCAAACGTACAAATTGAACCATAATGTTTAATTTTATTTTATATCTTGTATGTTGCAGTGTACATATACCATAAGGGTTGTTTCTGTGAAAAGGGCGGATTAGTTGGCAGTAAAATTTGTTAAAGAGGTGGGATATGGGTGCCTCATGGCTGTCCTACGTCCATTTTACTTTGACCTTTAATGTGGATTTTACCTTCGGTAGTATATTGTTATATGAATATTATTCTCTAAAAAGTAATATTAATTTAAATATGGATAGAGTACCGCAACTCTATATATTGATTTTGATTCCTTACTATGTAGTTACGTTTTTATTATTTGATAGTTTAATAGCATCTGTGTCTCTAATAAGCGTAATGTAATGGTTTCTAATTCATTTTCTTACAAATTTTTTGATTATATATATTTAAGTTATTGTTAGCGCTTGACCTTAAGTACTCATGGACAAACCGAAAGGATACTTTAAGTGTATAACTGAGAAAAAAGATTAAGAATCAATACCTCAAGGTTAGCAAAGCGTGATTGATACCAGTTAATGGTGTGGCAATTGCTAAAAGGCTACGACAACCGTTTACCATCAGGTGGCTCGTATGCTTGCTTACCAACTTAGTATGTTACTTAATAACTAAACTAAAAGTAAATATAAATTCGGAAACGTTTTTGGACACCTCTGTTATGATACCCGTTTCTACTTACACTGGGCAGTACATGTGTAACGGATCTCGGACGGCCTCAACTATCTCCCGTTCGCAGACGAACACTATAATCCCGATAAAGCCCGCACATTTACATTCAATTCTAATTCCAGGACCACTCGCTGATTGCCTACTTGTCGACTTGATTAAATGTTATATATGACTTGGAGTTTGTCCCGCTTGTATTGTTATTTAGACCAAAATTGATATGATTACTAGCTTCTGCCAGCGGCTTCGCCTACGTGAATAGCGATTTACGTGTTTCTTTATGTTGGTCGATAAAAACAAAGTCTCATGGCTCTAGTTTAAAAATTACGAACTGGGGTTGAATTTTGAAAATCCTTTATTATTGCTCGTTTACCTTTTAAAAACAACACTTGCGAAAAAAATCAACTTTCTAGATCTAAGGGTTTAGGCTGGGTGTTGATATGTCAGTCAGGTCTCCTTTTATATATATAAGTATATATGTAGATAAGTTGTTGTTGTTGTTGTTGTATATAACTTTATTGTACAAGTATTTTAAAAATACAAAATTTTTCAAAGAAATAATAAGTTTATAAATACTAAAAGCAAGGCGACAAATGCACTTCATATTTTGGGATTACATTTATTATTATTTTAGTAAATACCATTCTACTCCAGAAATAATATATCTACCATCTATATAAATAAAAGATCTTATAACGATTTCTCACGTGTATTTTTCGTTGTTATGAAGTTTTTCAACTTATTAGATTAGATGAAACGAAGAAAGTTTTATTAAAATTTAAGACAAACCATCAGAGAACATAGTGCATTCATTCAAAACTGCGCCAGAAAATGGCCAAAGAAAATATTAACTTTAGATGGCAGGTAGCAAAGATCAACATGTATCTAACACTTCACGGACACTCAATTTAAAAGTTTCGCTTCTTTGTTTTGTCCTGAACAAACTCAATTAAGTGCCCTTTCGCTTTGAAATGTTTAATTTTGTTTCTTTCGACAGGGAAGAACATCAATAGTTTTTTTTATAATCGATCTAAAAAAGAAAGTCTTTTTATAATGGTTCAGGTTCCATTAAATTTTGATATAATCTAACGAAGATATTTAGATTATTGAAATGAACATTTTATGGCTTCTATGTTTACAGGATGTATGGGGTAGGGGCTATCTGGGAATTACTACCCTCGCACAGAATATAGACATGTTGTAGCAGTATCTCTACTGCCGTATTTCGTTTGAAAAGTTGGAGAGCCGGAAGCTTAAGTACCTTCCTCATCTTTTCTTTTTCTTTTATTTCTTTTGTCTCTTCCCCTGTTATTTCAAGCATTCAAAGGCTACAGTGACCTCTTTTTTTCTGATAGTGTATTGCTGTTGGAAGTGTAACCTCTACCTCCGCCAGTGTGGCAGGGGAGTGACCTCTTACTATCAGGCGGGCCGTACGTATGTTTATTAATTTATTTATTTTTATTAACCACATATGTAGGTACAAAAGGCGGACTTAACACACTAGGTGCTCTCTGCCAGTCAATCTTTGGGAATTACAGAAAAATATTTTATGTATGCGGCAAGCATGTGCATTTGTGGTATAAAACGTCTCGTAATGGAATTGGAAAAGAAATATAATAATATCGTCGAAATGTATCATATATCTTCTTATATCGTAAATATTACATATCAATAGAAAAACAAGCTATAATCGATTTGAAAAAGTTTGCAAATAACAGTACCAATACCGATAGGAACTTTTTTACTGCCGCGTATTGCACCTATGATATGTGCGACACGGGGAGCTATAATTTGTTTCGACTTTATTTACAAAGTTCGGTTATGGCTGTACTAAATTATTATGGAAAAGAACAATTTTGGTCCCTACATTTTACTTTGTGTTTGCGCGATATAAATTTGGGTAAATCTATACTGTTTTATTAAAGCTATATTCTCGCTTTTAAAATCACAGTTTGATATAGTATTTTACTTCTGAAATGTTGATGAATTTTTTATTATCTATATCTATATAAATAAATAAAATTTAACGTCTGTTTGTACTACAAAATTAACAGCTTTCCACTAAATGCATATAAAAGTATATGCATGCATACAAAAGTATTTACGTATATAAAAAATATTTTTAATTTTGTTCTGTCTGTCTGTTTGTTCCGCCCAATGTGTGAAACGGCTGGACCGATGTTAATGGGACTTTCACTGGCAGATTACAAAAATAGGTACACCATACGAGCAGAGCCGCGGGCGCGCTAGTACGTAATATGACTCAAGATCAAAGATACAAGAATATTCATAAATTTTACTCGTAGAACTTATCGATAAAAAAAACAATAATACTTTCTGCAAATTTGGCAATTAAATCAATTTATAAAGCTGATAAAACAAAAAGCAAAGTGCAAAGACTTATTTTACTTTCCGTAACAATTAATGTTTGAAAGTGAAAAATCTTTCTAACAGCCGGTTCGGCGCTTATTTTGTTTCTTTAAATTGCCAAATTTTTCTTCTCTGAAACTTTTCGATTTACCCCTTTCTTTGGTAATCAAACAAACCTACGATATCGTAGCCACAGACTAAACACAACACAGAGAATTCTTGGAATATCTTTTATTTTATTTATTTATTACAGGAATTTATTTGTCGTACTATAATGAAAAATATATTGCTATTTCAAATCACAACACTTTGGTAAACACTTTTATTCTAACATTGAATATTAATCTATTTAAATATTTAGTTTTAATATTTAATACACATACGCATTTTTACTGGGCATTATTTAATAAATATATTGCCGTATTTTATTTCTTTTGTTAAGTAAGTAGGCGGATTCGAAACTAAAAGTAAAGTATTCAATCGTAGCTACTCTATACTAATCACGAAAACACCATCATAATGGGAGCCGTGGCAAATACAATTAGGTTAATTAATGAATTAAGACCCGCCGAGTTTCTTTATCTCGTTATTAATTTGTCTAAGGCGTACCCAGACGTCTTACAAATGAGAGACTGCAAATGTTTAAGTTTGCACAGATTTAGTTTGATCATAAATATTACGAATATTACGATTTCAACCGACTTCAAATTGTTTCATATGATATTAGCAATTATTTTTATTAAATATATCAGTTACTGGCTGAAAACATTAAAAAGAGATAGAGAACTGATCTGAAAATGTAAGACGGACTCAACATGGATTTAAATCGTTTTAAAAAGTTGTTAGTATTTTCTTTCTTACTTATTTTTTATTTAGGTATTGTTCCAACCGCTGACTTAGGCCAGTGGGACCAACAGTAACATAATTATAATCAGGAGAAAACAACGATCAAACATTTTTACTGTCTCATTATTAAGTACCAAAGGCTTTTATATGGTTTACAACATAATGGTTACATCAATCTGATTGTCATTACCGTTCCCTAAAACGAAAGATGTCTCCTGCTTTTAAGAAAATAGCATTAATCAGTGCGAGGAAGCTGTATGATTTGAATATAAAACGCGAAGTACGAGGGCATGTGAGATTGTGAGCTGGTCATTAGTCATAAGGAGGCTGGCACGTGATCGGACTCATGAGGTGCCATGTG
Organism: Hestina assimilis; assembly: GCA_023373885.1. NCBI lineage: Eukaryota > Metazoa > Arthropoda > Insecta > Lepidoptera > Nymphalidae > Hestina > Hestina assimilis. The sequence continues at coordinate 5,180,683 of CM041747.1, read as the reverse complement.
CCCTGTGTGAAAACGGAACGCTTAACCCTTGATCGTTGCCTTAAGAGCTTTGGAAGAAAATAACTGAAATTGCAAGAAAAGGTACCAGACTATTAAATATAAGACTGCTTTATATATAACTTGTATTCTATGAAAATATTGTAATGTTGTGAAGAAATTTCTTCATATAAATATCATATTTTAAATTTAGTAGGACATTTGAAAACTCTTTTAACAATTCCCTTATACAATATACAAGGACATGCAAAGTACAAATTTAATAAAAAAACTTCGCACCCCTTTCCAATAATCGGATTATGGAGGTATAGTGGCAGTGCAATTGAAAGATCGGACCGGACAGAATATAAATACGTTTCCACTCCAGTGGACGGTAATCATTTGACATAAAACTTGACGATACATTTCTTACATCCCTTGACGTTAAAGAACAACTCGTAGGGTTAGGTACCTAGACAGATAATAGCAAATAAAACTGTTTTTATTTAATTTTTTTTTTAAATTTCAATGAAAAATAAAAAAGTTACAAAATTTTCAAACAATTTTTTTTATAAACTGTAGATTTCACTGTTTTGGTATTTTCAAAAATTTTTATGACGAGATTAAGATTATGATAAATTATTCAATTCTTGAAACCAATTGCCTATTTTTAATAATTGAATCTTCAGCACAATTCAGTGTTTATAAATATACCATGTTTGATTTATTCAATAAATTTAGGGATCGCTGGGCACGTCCACGTACGTTTTAGCATTCTGTGGTAGGAGTGAAATCAGTGCGGTGGTAAAAATCAAATTGAGTGGCCGATAAACAGCCGACCCGCGGGGTGGGTCGGGAAATTTTGATTACAGCGAGAAGTGTTACTTATTCTCAAATAAAAAATTCCTGTGGAGAAAAAAAATTCGCTGATGTCGATATTGTTATGGCGGGTTTATGTCGAAAATTGGGGGTACGGTTATTGCATGTCATTAGAAATTATGGGCTTCCGAGGTACGGAGGAATTTGTCGACGGTGAGGTGGGATGATTTTTTTCGATAATGTAATTATTGGAAATTTATTCCGCGCCTAAGTGCCAGGGTTTGTAGGCGTCGCGCGTTCACACGCCATATCTCATTGAAAGCGACATTAGTATCAGTCCTATTTTTGTTCATTTTTCTATTATAATTTTCTTAAAATAAATTTAGCGTTGTATTTTTATTATTACTTATTTAATAATACCAATAATAATAAAAAAGAAGCGTTTTGACGTCCAAATTGCATACAACATATTTTATCTACTTTCCTTTATCGTATATCTACTATCTTGAAAAATAATCATTTATGCGTATTATTCAAAATTTCATCCTTGAACTTATAAAATAAGAAACAAATGGTTTTCGTTTCTGTTGGAAAAAAGTACGGAGATATTCTAAACAGTAAAGTATTAAAATTATGCGGCGTACGTGCTCCCATGTCTCATAAAGCAGCGAGTCCTTATTCATATAGTTACGGGCCCATAAAGCATAAAAGGCATTCAAATGTGATGTTATTTTGCCGCCAACACGGGGTAATTTATTTTCGTGCGATTCATAATTTTCTTTTATTCACTTTATGTTGATTTTCCTTGGAGAGTAAGTACGGAGTCGTAACGATAATATTATTTCAACAGCCCCATGCATCACGTGCTCCTGCCTCAACATTGTTATATTTCGCTGTTTATATTACGCTAGCGGCCTGTCTTTGTATCATTAACGGTATATTAAAACAACTTGGACATATACGGGAATGACTACATATATAGCCATCAGGATAGGCCTTTTATTGCAAGAGGCCGACTAGGGAGGTACACAACACAGTCAGATATTCTACGACAAACCAGTAGTGAGTTTGGCATTACTGTGTTTTAGTTTGGAAGATATTGAAATTACTGGACACAGGGGATTTACAAACCAATATGTCAAGGTTGGCAATGTGTGAGTGATACCTAAAGAAGAATGGTGTTGCAAACGCTCACGGGCTACGATAAGCGCTTACCATAAAATATATCAATACATATAATATAAAAATATAAATTGCTTATCTTGAGCACATAATATATTTGCGTGTAGGCAAAAAAGTTCGGCATTTTCGAAATGAGCAAATTGATTTTGACGAGATATTCACAAACAGATCGTGAATCAAGGGTATGTAGTCATTATAAAATATGTAGGTACTTACGTGCTTAGAGTAAAAACTAATTCGTCTTTTTAATTTATGCGTATGATATTTCGGTAAACTGTATTTAACTTTATTTTAATGTTTTCAGCTTTCGTTCAGCTTTATCTGCACACGTACGCGTATTCTTGCCGGTTCAAGTCGTTTAATATAAAACGCTGTGCATGCGGTATGGAGCGAGCGCTAAGCCGAATATTATGAGACGATGGCCGACACAGGTGGCGTTAAACATCCAACTTGCAAATACGATGACTTCTAGCCACTTTTATCGTAAATTTGAACTTTATTTCTATTAATAGAAGTTTCAAATTAGAATACCGCTATAGAGTATATGTGAAGGCATGTCAGTCACGTCTTACAGAGTTAAAGTTTGGCAGCAATACTGGCGATTTGATCTATTTGTATCATTTAAAAGTCACTTTAAATTTTGCCTGCCGTTACATTCGGCTATCATATTTATACTGAATTTACTAACAAGATATAGCAACGAGATATATACTTAAACAAAAGAACCTGTTCGTCAGTAGATAGTAATTATTCCGCCTGTTGGTAACTTCTAAACAAAGCGGTGTACACAAAGATGCTTTATCTATATCAAAGGAGCAAATGTTTGTCGATCTGATTACCCGTTTGCGTCTCCGTTGGGTGGTCAGTTGACCGTCATAATTCGGCCGTTGTCGGGAACGACTGAATGCGTTCACTGACGCATAAAACATTCCTTCTCCGAATAACGCTAAAGCGCTTTTATGGCACGATATGATAAAGTTAACTTTCTACTTGCAATATTATACAGCTCTTATGTGTCGCTGGAAGCTGTTTAAATGAACGGTTGAGTGAAAATTTGGTCATGGGAAGTGCAAAGAGAAAAATCGCGAGCCATTTCACTTCTCACCTGGCGAGAGGTAGCTTATTTAGGCTTTGACCAAATAAAAGACCGTTTTTCGTACAATTTTTGTTGCGTTTCCTATTTAACGTTTTCGTACTTTTACACAAAGCGCTTTTTATTTCGTTTAGATAATATTATGTTTACAATAATTGTATTTACATTTTACTCTTTATTTAATTCAAATTTATGATACATTTTTAATTAAAGTATATTTTACATGTTAATATTTTAGTAAATTTTATTAATTATCAAATTATTATTATTATTAAGATTTGTTAAATTTTATTTTATATAAATAAATAAATAAATAAATAAACGCCTACACACTCAACGGCCCCCATTAGGATAATTATATCCTGTGTCGGGGGTCCGGAAACATTCACAATGACAAGGACAAACACAACCAGACCGGAAAACATGCCTGTACGATTAATACAAACATCTGCTCCGAGCGGGAATCGAACCCGCAACCATCGAGGCTTAAGGCAGACTCGCTACCCACAACGCCACAACGGTGTCGATATATATTATTATTATTATATTTTCTGTAATAATGTCATAAAATGGATATTTTTAAAAACAGAAGAAATGCTATCTATTATTTTTATTGATATTATTTAAATCATTAAAACGCTATATATAATATTATGTATCAAGCGATAATAATCCTTCATGTCCGTTTTGCGGAAACAACAAAACGGGATCATCCATTTCCTATGACCGTTCTTATAGTTTTCCTATAAATGACCACCTCGGGCGGCAATAAAACCTCCCTATATCTGACGACTTTTCCGATACACTGGTTAGTGCGGACGAAGCGAACAATTATCTAAATAGCCATCTACATTCTTACCCCCTTACATTTTATTATTACCGGTCGATTTATCCGATGGTCCGGCCGTCGGCAGATCTCAGCACATCCTTCGACTTCATGTTTGCCTGGTAGATGAAGCGATAACAATCTTGGATAGTGACCAAGACATATTTATGGGACTTAATAAAATTTCGATATACCCCGAGTATAATAAGTAAATGATTTATTTATTTAATAATAAGCCTACATTTTTTGATTATTTTAAAAATTAATCGAACTAAGCAAAAGGGACTCAACCCACAATTTTTGCCAAAAGTGGATTCTGCGTAAGATCTTTCATTCAGCAAAAAAGATCCTCGTAATAAACAAAAGAAGTTTAAATTTAGTGGTATCGGAATCTGGGTTGGTCATGGTGTAGAAAATATTTTTATTCAACCGTTATGTCTTAATTTAATTTCTATTGAAAAAGTTTCTATGCCTTAAAAAATATAGATTTAAACCTTTTGAAACCAACTTGAAAGTATTACTTTATTGTGGGTTGTGTCCTTTCTGCTTAGTTACGTCCAATTTTAATAGTTCAAGCGTAGTATCCGCGTGGGTTTAGATAATATACAAAAATCCAGCTATTCTATTATATGTATAAAATATACATAAAATCACAAATGCTTATGCTTGACCTACTTAAAATATTTTTTTTTTGTTTGTAATTAAAAAATCATTATATTCTCAACAATACATTCAGAGATTTGGATCGAATTATAAAACAGAAAAGAATAAATCTTTCGCTTCAATGCCCAATCTTAGTCACAATGGGTAGTGATTTTAAATAAAGTCACCCTCCGATTGACAAACCGACTGCGGTCTGTACTTAATGTGCCGGACCTTCGGATCTCAGATCGTCGCTGTTGAATCCAACGACCTTATAATTCATAGAACCGTCAAGCATTATTTAATTTCTATATATTTACGTATCCATTTATAATAAGTATTTTTAAGAAAAACTTTAAAACAAAAATCAAAGCTGTAAAAAATATAATTTTTATGTCATGTCTGGCAATCACGCATACAGTCTGTCTGATAGTAGACAGTCACTGCTTCCTATTAACGCTTGCGATACTTGAAGTATCACATGCGCGTTGCTCACTCAAGGGATAGGAGAAAGAAAGAGAAGAAAAAAGGAGATTAAGGTCTTTGGCGCTCTCAGATATCGCAAGAAACGCAATAGTATCGATACTGCTACTTTACCCAATAGGGTAGGGTAGTATTCCTCGTTTAAGTTGACTCTACTACCTGGTCAGTGTGTAAGTATTATTATTAGTCATCCTGTAAGGTATTTTAGAAATTTGTATTTAAAAAATTTAGTTCATCTAACGTCCGCACCGAAAATCGTAGCAGATTTGGAAATTATTTTAATTGTCTCTTACAACATTTTGTAAGTCTGCACGATTAAATATTTCTCGACCATCGGCGATTGCTGACGCGCTAGTCCTTTCTTACATTGTCTCGCCTCCGACGAACGAGACAAAAGAAGCACATCATTCAGCTGCCCCTACAACACAATGATCCTACGACATTCATCTTATGGATTACCTTGCTTATCGTGCTATGTCAACGGTTGTTGTGATAAAAGTGCCAAAAAAGTACTAGATCATTTTTTATAAAGAACATTTTAGGTAGTATTTTTCGACCTTTGGCAATTCCTTGGAGTCTACCAACTACTTAGTAGCAATTCTATTGCGATGCAATTCAATTTAGATAATAAAACGATTTGGATGTTGTGTGGTACCATGGCGTTCAGTTCGTCATTTGAATCGCAATAAGAATTCATGGTAAGGCTTGAGCTGTTTTGTTATAAAATAGCCATGATTTTTACAAAGTTTGCATGCATTAAATAACAACGTTTTTTTTTGCGAAACTTTAGTGTATTTTAAGAAATGAATGTTCCGTTGTAAATAGAGCCTAAAAGTCACTAAATGAATTCTCGTAATGCGAACTTATTTTGTCACAATTAATTATATTAGGTTTAGAAATATGCTTTAATACTATACATGAGAATAAAACAGAAATTAATAAGTAAATCAGATGTCACCTCCAAAGTTCGGTAAACTATAATAGAGACAATTAAACCGTTAATTTATTCTGATGACAGGACCCAAGAGGGTAAAATAATGTCCCTCTTAGCACTTTAATAGTGCGGAGTGTTCCCTACGGACGGTCAAGCTGTGGACAGCCCGTAGGCGTTTCCAGGAACATTAATGGCTATACCGTTCCACCCCTTGTTTGTTACCGCAAATTAGCCAAAGAAAAGCAAGTTTCGTTTCACGTTATAACTTTTCTCCAAGACGGTTTATATAAGCAGAATCATCTCCACGCGACAGTACCGAAATATTAATATTGGGCACGGTGTTCAAGGGGGTGAATTCTAAATTAACATCCGCGTACCTTTGGCAAACATCGCCAAGACACCGGCTCGTAATACAATGTTTGTTCCATGTAAGGGCCTTCCGATGAATCTTAATCTTCCTGAGTCAGGGTTACCCTCTAACCCGCATGTGTATAACTTAATCGGCGCCCCCCTGTCTCCCTAACTTGCCTCTAATTGTTTGCTCTCGATATTGTCGACGTCCGTTGTTATATTAAATGTATTCATTATACTAGTATGTGCTTAAATGCTTCTACAAGCTAATATCTTGGTAAGCATTGTTAACGAAGGTAAGCAAACAGAATATAAGGGAAATTGATTTATAAGTGGGCCGCATTTCATCGTGTATTTCTACTAATAAATACGACTATTTACTATAAATACAGAGTCACAATTATAAAAATAAAAGTTAATTTTACTCAAAAGTCAGAATAATAAAAATACTAAAATCTATCAATTCGTCAAATTATTTTTTCTGATACGTAATCGTGAAAGAAAATGTAAGTAATGTAATTTTTTAACCATCCTATATTGTTCCTTTTAGCCTTGTGAGATATTTTAATTAAAGAGTTACCTTTACACTTTAACGTGAATAAATAGTCAACGTTACAGATTAAACGAAGTTACAGGATGCTTCCTTTTTATTGTACATCGCACCAAGATATGTACCTCATCAGACCCTCTGCGTGTTCAATTGTCGTGACGAATCGCACTCATAAACTCACGTGCTCCTTATAAACTCAGAACATCTTGTAGAAGGGAGTTCTACATACGAACAATTAAATGTGTTTTAACTCGATTGTCTCAGTCTTCTTCTGTTTTCGGTATTAAGAAAGTAAAGTATGAAGAAAGATTGTATTAGCTTTTTAAATTGTAAATTAAATATTACATATCTTATTAGTTATCTATCATACTAAAATACTGTACAAGAAATGTCACTCATTTGTATTCAGGTGACTTTAAAATCCCAGTGATGTTCTATCGTCACAATAACTACTGGGTCATTTTGATGGTTCTTTAAATTTTTATAAGCTTTGATTAGACTCAAAATTGATTTATTCACTAACTATATAATATAAATAGTAATATTACATTTTTCAGAAGCTGCATAGCCAATATAAGGTGAACTCTGCTGAAACTGAGATGTGGTTTGGAATGGATCTTACTTTAGATGATAGCAGTTGGCAGTTTGGTAAGAAACTCGTAATATTTTCAGTTGCTTCTTGACTAGTGCAATTCGCCTTCTGCAACGTAAATAAGCCGCCTTCGTGTTTGGACTCTACTTCTATTTACCATCAGGTGGACTAGAGTTATCTGATGGGGTAGAAAAAGAAACTTAAATAGATATAGAGATTGCGCTCGGTCTGGTCCTAATAAGACACTCAGATGTTTCATTCCTTACCTTCGATGTCCTTGAGCAAATTATACTAATTACATCACGAAAGTATATTATACCATCCAACAAAAATCAATGTTTATAAACAGTAAAGGTATTGCGTAACTTATACAAAATAAAAATATTTTCTCAAATTTAAGGGAGGATTCTCTTTGAAGCTGTTTAAAACTATAATAAATCTTGATACCGTATACAATCATAGTATATAGTAACTATGAGATAAAATTCCAACGTTTGAGACTACAATGTACGCCAACGGCAGTAGAGCTTGTTATCTTTTGCAAAATTCTGTTTCTGTGTGTAGTCTTTTAATAGAGAAGAAATTAAAAAAAAGATCATCCTTTTCTATTTCTCATGGACTGAAAATAAACATGAAACACGTACAGTATGTTTTCCTTTAATTAGCATATCGTTGTTGTCTTGTGCGCTCTGTTCGTTACATGATTTCCATATGGAAAAATGATTCGAATCTCGCCCTACTAGTCCCACTCTTCCCGAGTACGATAGCACTTACAGCTATCAAGTAATTTATGAAATGCTTGCACACGAATCTGTTATCTATAACGTTTAAAATACGTTTCATATTAGTGTGATGATTTTTAGGTCGGAGGATGGAATCTTTTATTACGTGTTCAATATGTTGGGATGTCGCAAGAAACCCTCTCATACGCGAAAATTATACGGTTGCGGAACGCATTAATTTGCCATATTAATTTGGCCGTAAAACTCTGTTCGCGACAAGCCAACAGGGAATTGTCGAAGTTTTGCGTCCCAGGCGGCCGCTTGTTCACACAATCATTGTTGAACACGGTAGCTTTATGAGTCTACAGCCATTGAAGGAAATACCTCTGCAACATGTTATAATAGTATTGTTCGTACGACGTTAAGGCGACATGAAAGAATTCACTGATTAATATAAATTCATTTCGTTGTTTCATGGGTTAAATATTCTTAGGTGTAATAAATATAAACACAAGTAAAAATTTCACGCCAAAGCCTCAGAGAGGCTGTTAATAAGAGTATTACATTTATTCTGACCATGGGGGTCTATTGTTTTAATTGGTGCGATAATAGGACTATTAGTAAAAAGCGTAGTCAAGATTTTTTAAAGTAATTTATAGTGTTAATTATTCTGGAAGGTAGTACCAGCTTAACATTATTTTCTTTCCTTTATTTTGCAAGACTTTACTAGCTTTAGTTAATAATTTTTATTTTATAAATTGAAATAGGTACTAATAAAACTTCAAATATATATGTAACCAAATTTTCAGTAAAAAATCTGCAAATAATTCCCAATAGATATTTCTTCCAAGTGCAGCGAAGTGATTCATCGGGTCCGACAGTTGGACTACGAACTCATTTTTAACGCCATTGTTGGAATGTCCGATACCGGCCCCGGAGCTGTGGATTAGAGTAATCGAAACGTTATTTATGATGTCTAAAACTCTGCTAATGGAACCACTTTACACCATCACAATATTTTACATATGTATTAACTGTGAAATTAAATTTACAAAAATATTACAAAGCAACTAAAATCTATTGGTTTTGGTTCAATGTTTTTTTACATTTTCTGCCACATTTTAGCCGTCAATTATTACACTCTTTTGCATTTGATAAAATAAGTTGTTAAATGTCTAATTTTTTTCATCACTAAACGTGAAAACAGTAGGGGCTGCCTGATCAAAACCAGAAAAGTTATTAATAATTTACAATAACTTAGTACAATAAAAATAATAATAAGTAACAATATTTTGTAATTAAAACTATATTGATTTTCGTTATGCCAGTTAAAAGAGTCACTAAATTTTTTAAAGTGAAACTTTGATTTTTATATCATGTCGGTTGGCAAACAAGCATACAGCGGGCCTGATGGTAAGCAGTCAGCATCATCTATGAACACTTGTGATTCTTAAAGTATGACATTGGCGTTACCAATCCAAGGAATAGGAGGGAAGGAATAAAATGGAGAAAATGGAAAAGGAAAGGAAAGAGAGAGAGTAAGAAACTGGGCCTCCGGCGCTCTCACTCTTTGCACGTGGCGCATCAGTACCTACTGACGCCGTTACTTTACGCCGATACTCTGTGAGAAGGCAGTACTTCCTAGGTGGAGCCGGCCATTTGTGCTGGGAGACACATGGCTCTACTAAATAAAATTAAATCCAACACGCATAGTAATCGGTTTATTTATTCACATGGAGCATTCATAAATTACGATCGTAGGTTACTGTTTATTTGGACAATATATTCAGGAATGCAAATTGAAGTGAACTAACATCACATAGCAATGTGTAACATAATTCATCTCACGTCTATCTCCGAGGTATCTAAACCTCGTGATAAGCGCTTTCTCATGACTTGCATATTCTCTGAGGGAGCGCGGCCAGGCGTGACTCGAGGAATCGACATGTTTATCGCTTTAATATAAAATAAAGGGAAGAACAGGGTTAACGCGAATATCGATATATGAAAAACGTCGACATGAGATCGAAAGGGAAATTGCTATTTCTGGTGACTTCTTTTCAGACATCTTTTATAAAGATTACAATAAAGTTACAAGAAGAATACCTATTTCATTATTACAAACAGCTTGTGCGTTGTGTTACTCCAAAAGAATGCTACAATCTAGTTTTTTTTTAAATTGAAATTGCTATAATAAAACTCTAAGTTAGTTACAAAATATTAAAAAATGTGTTTACTGATCATGACTTTAATCATAATAAAACTTACGGCTTACATAACGTACATATTATATGTATAAAGTTTTGTATCTCATGGGTATAATTTACAATTACATATGAACCGTTTTTTAAAGAGGAAAACATTTATCACTGTACAATTTAGGATATATTCGATTCAAATACGAAAGATTCAAGCCACGAATAGATTCGTAAGGGTGCGTGTTGAATAATTTTATTTGTTTATAATTTTAATAACTCCCTACGCGCGTCGTATATTACTAGGGGGTGTGCATACATTTTTCACGTGGCGCGGGTACAATAAGGAACACTGTCGCTTTAAAATTTGCTACGAGCGAAAGTGTCGAGGGCAATATTTATAGATTATCCCGGATTTCCCTCTTGAAATATTTCGCTTATGGCAATAAACATATTTTTGCATTATCGGTGTCTATTTCGATGAGCAGTGTTTTAAATAGTATCTTATAAAAAAGAAAGTTAAACTATATGGTTGATCTTATTTTAGATTGATTGAGCAATTAACCGAATTTTCAGATCTTTCTTAGTCTACCCCTATGTTTTAAATTTTTTAACAATCCTTTTATTTTTTGCTGTCTATATTGAAAATTGTAATTGTTTTTTTAAAGCATTTATTACATATTTACTTCTTATGATATCTATGGATGTAGTTAAATGATATAATTAAATGTTCACACATTTTTGAATACTTAATCAGTAACAATGTTATAATGTTCTAGGTATTATCTAGAATTCTCGATGAGACCATTAGCACAATAAAAATCTTTTTAGGTCATATTCATTCTTACACTATATAGTCATACTCAATTACACATTAGTTCTTATTAGGTTTAAGAAAGACCTCTTAATCATAACAAGATAATAATTATGCTAAGATTTATTTTATTTTTATTTGATATGTATTTTAATTCCTATATAATATTTTCTACTTAAGCTTAGTTTTACTCTATGTCCTATAATTCTCCTAGAATTATTATTTGAAGGAGTATTATAAAACATAACTAGTAATTCTAACAAACATGTAATAGTATACCTTTTGGAGATCATTAAAATAAATAAATATTGCTTCAAAAGTCACCTTGTTTTTTTAAAGTACATCGTATAGATCTAAAGCAAAAAGTATATTATAAAAAATCAAGAATCAACTGAGTGTTGCCATGCAAAAACCAACGCTCGAGATTTGAATTCCAAATTCAGGTCGCGGTAATTTCGATTCACCTTTCTGTTTGTCTTCGTATTATTTATCTTCTTTTATTTTCTTATTGACAGCTGCGAGTGTTTACTTATGCTTATGAGGTTTTGTTAAATCTTTTCTCTTATCTCTCAGAAATATATAATATTTTTACAGTCATTTTTAAAGAAAATGATATATTTTTATTGTAGAATACTTCGGCCGTCTTTGATGACACCGTTGTGGCATATTGGAAGCGAGTCCCACTTTAGCCTCGACGGTTGCGGTCTCGATTCCCGCTCGGGCAGATGTTTGTTTTGATCTTGCAAATATGTGTTTCGGTCAGGACGTTTGTCTTTATAGATCTCCCCACCGTGCCGTGGAGAGCACGTTAGGGTTGCGGAGGTCAGATGGCACTCTGTGTAACAACTAGTAACCTGTCAAATCCGGATAAGAGTAACTAAGCAGATCCTGTGTAGATGCCGGAAAGTATTCTAGAAAGAATAAGACTTGGGCAGTCTCTGATTTGATGCTGATGTTAATTAATTGCTGAGAGATCTTTTTGGAAACAGGTGCTCATTTAACATCAAATAGCTATCTAATTATCGACATATTTTGACACCGTTATGGCGTTGTGGATAGTGAGTCTGCCTTTAGTCTCGACGGTTGCGGGTTCGATTCCCGGTCGAGCAGATGTTTGTTATAATTTCTGTCTCGGTCTGGGCGTTTGTCTGTGGGTCTCCCCAACGTGCCTCGGAGAGCACGTTAAGCTGTCGGTTCCGGTTATTATCAATAAAATCTGACAATAATCGTTAACTCTTGATAAGTAAATTGCTCTTATCCAATGAGTTACTGGTTCGCCCTTAGGGTTGCGGAGGTCAGATGGCAATCACTCTGTGTAAAAACTAGTAACCTGTCAAATCCGAATAAGAGTAATAAGCAGACCCTGGGTACATAAAATACCGGGAATAATGCTAGGATGAAGAAGAAGCTATCTAATTATCGATATCTTATATATATTCCTCTATATCTGTAGCGTTTTTATTCTACTCTCATTCTAACTCGCCTAGCCACAGTGATGCCTCTAGTATTTATAGTGAACACTTATTTAGCTTGATGGTAAGAAAAACAATTGATTATAAAAATAAAAAAGGTGTGTATGCGATTCACACACAATAGAAATGGAATTTTAGTAAATCGACAAAAGTATGAGATGAGTATATGTAACAAGATATAAAAGTATTCACAAACACTGTTAAATAATAACACACCACGCTGACTTCTTAATAAAAAGCTGTAATGCGCAGCCGCATACATACATAAATATATATATATACATACACACCGACATTTGCTCTCTCGCTCTGGTCCACTAAAGCATGTCGTTTTTCCGTTGCACGATTTCAAATCACAACGATTCTAAAGAAGTTTCACTTCAATAATAATCACAACTCAGTGATTATAAACTACTAAACAATTCCTAATTTCTACTGAGATGTACCTACTCCATTAAGTCTATAACAAAAATAACAAGGAACTAAAGCTTTTGTTATTACATTAATATCCAGCATGTTAACGTTAATAAGTGTATCAGTCCCTTGCGAATTTCGGGAAGTGTTCTCGGGGTACCTCAATATTATGGGTACTCGTAAGCAGTGCTCGGTCACCCCTGTTGTCTTAGTAAGCACTAAGCTCAGGTCAAGTAAATAACCATAATGGATTCTAACCGTCGGTAAATTATCATTTCGCCGGATATTGAATATATTAAGGCAATATTGCCGTTTGTGTATGCATAATATGTCTTATAATTCTGATCAAGGTGCTCGATTATATTACAATTGTACATTTATGTAGAACACTGCAATTTTGGCTAAATAGGATAGCTAGACCGTATATATAATAAATGTACTTATTTAAGGCTACTTACCAGACTCAGCTACGCGTTGCTGTAGCGACATAAGAATCGGCTAGACTTTTTTTGGAGTTTTCAACAATAACCGTCATATTAATACACATAAACCTTCTTCAAGAGTATTGGTGATAACTATATGAAAATCCCCTTAGTACTTTTCAAGTTTATATTAGGGCCGAAGGTTCACACAAAGTCCCTATATTCTCCAGCCTTTTTCTTCTTCTAACTCGTCTAATTAATTAAATAAATAAATAAACGCTGCACACTCAACGGCCCCCATTAGGATAGTAATATCCTGTGTCGGGGGTCCGGAAACATTCACAATGACAAGGACAAATACACCCAGACCGGAAAATATGCTTGCATGGACAATACAAACATATTATGCTCCCGAGCGGGAATCGAACCCGCGACCTGTGGCGTTTAAGGCAGGTTCGCTACCGCTGCGCCACAACGTCGTCGTCGTTAATTAAAATGATGATGCTTCTGGTACTAATAGAGACTACCTTAGATTATCTTGATGTTATAAAAAAAATTATTATGATATAGGTACTTTTGTTTTGCTTTTCTATAACTTCGTGGTTTGGAAAATTTATTGGGTTTTCTCTATAATCATTTATTTCTCAGGAAGATAATTACTTTCAAAATCAAAGTGATGGTACAAGACGATGTCGGCTTCGTCCAGGCAATAATGGAATAGGAGATGAACCAGACCGGTCGAGCCCTGAATATTAATCGACTGCGGGAAATGGATTAAAAATTCCGTGTCCCGACAACTGCGGCCCCATCACGATCTCTTGTGTTTCCAAACAACTTTTTTTAAACATTTCGATCTAATTTACATTATTTTTTTATTCTCTTTTCCCTTGTGAATAATTTAATGAATCTTAAGAAATATCGTTTCATTTGTTCTATTTGAAGACGGGAGTTTTATTTATAAGCAAATGTCTTACACCCACAACGCTTGGTGAATCATACCTAAAGTATTGTCTATAAATAATCTTTATATTTGATGGAATACATTTTGCTTGTATTAGTGGAAATCATACGAATTAATCTCTTACTATAGTGAAAGCCAATTTATTTAATACTCAATATCTTATTATCTTAACAAGATTGTCGTTAAGTGCTCGCATTTTTTTCACAAAACTCTTTAAAAGGTATTTGGCGCAGCGTAACAAAATTTAACGGATATTAAAAAGTTTAACTCGCTGTGGAGTTAATATCGACGGGCGTAGCAGATGGGAAGAAAAGGGTTTCTTCAAAAGAATTCAAAACGGTGACAAAAAGGCGTAAAGAATCACGGTGGGAAGGGGTGAAAGTAACTTATGCGGCGAAGAAAGAGTCTCCGGAATTAACAAAAATAAAAGGTGACGGCCGCAACGCTGTTTACGGGGTGGCGGAGGGGACAACCTTAATTAAAGGCTTTCCTTGGACTTCGCGATGCAATTTGCCTAAAAGACAAGAATTATTTTTATTGAAGTCATCACTAATTTCGTAAGAAAAGGGGGCCGAAAAGACCTCCTTTTGTTGTGGACAAATGGCTTCTAATTGCTCGGTTTTTAGGTCGAACTCTGATAATAATTGCTTGCTATGCGATTATCATTGATTATTATGAATTGATGTCATTTTAACCATTTTTTTATTTAGAATAAATATATATTTTCTATATAGTTATAATGAATATCATTGATATTTTTTTATGCGGCAATTATACGACCCGCCTTATGGTAAGCGATTGTCGTAACCTATGAGCGCTTGCTAAGCCATTCCTTTGTAGGTGCCAATCACAAGTTGCCAACCTCGAGATATTGGTTCATAAATCTCCTTAGCCCAGTAATTTAACTACCTATAGGATCCTTCAAACCGAAACACAGTAATGCAAAACACGCTACATCTCTGCAGTAGAATATCTGAAACTGTTGTGGTACCTATCTAGACGGCCTCTTAAAATAAAAGGTCCACCACCACTAAACTTAATGAAATGTTAATAATTATTAACTATAAATGTTAATGAAAGTGACAAAATCGTAATGACATTTTATAATAGGAATAGTATTTTTTATTGACTTACGTTAAATATTGTTTCTCAAAATATACAATATTACCACAAATATGCATTATGTGTGATAAAGTAATTGATTCCCATTAAATAAGGGCTTTATTGGTGAATTTGTAATAAACTTAGTAATCTAATTTTCTAACTTCATAGTCAAAGTATAATATGGAATTAAAAATGTTTCAAAACAAACAATATCACGATATCTTCGTTAGCTAAATCCACGAATGTTTAAGCTTTATAAAATTCTTAATTAAGTTTGATAATGCTTAAACAAAATTTAAGTAGTATTAATTATCTTCGTCCTTTATTAATAAAAGTCGCGAAACTCAGTGTTGAAAAAATCAAGAGTGGAGACAGTTGTTCGCAAATCCGTGATTCGGCGAGGGTGTCGAGAAATTAAAATCATAAGAAAATAATTAAAGTCCGTAAGGAATTTATTGGACAGGACCAACGTGATTAATTGGTTTTTCGGGATAAATTCACCCAAAAGCAATAAGTGTCAATTTTACGTGGGCTGCGGAAAAAAATTAATAAAAGAAATATAATTAATGCTTGCACGTAAATGCCTCTTGTAATTATATAAATTAAAAGTGTAATACCAAAATGACGCAGTAGCTTGATACATAAATGACACAATTCCAAATAAACTACTTGAGGCTATTAAAAGAGTAATTATTTATCAAATAGTATGCAGTAATACTAATATATGTTTGACATTGGTGGTAATTATATTTGTCGCATCATAAAGATACAGATGTACATGCTATTAAAATTTCCTTGAGCTTGCTCTTTTACTGTTCACATTTTCATTCAGATAAGCATACTCAAATCAAGATTTTTGCTAATATTTTAATATTCTAGATATGCTACAGAGCACTCCCCCTTCTACCTACAACACAAGATCAATAAAATAAATAAATATAAACGCTGCATCCTCAACGGATACACACAGGATATCACTATCCTCATAGGGTAATGAGGATATTGATGTCCTGTGTCGAGGGTCTGGAAACATATACAAGGACAAGGACAAATACATCCAGACCGGAATATATGCTTGCATAGTCAATACAAACATATATGCTAACGTCGTCAAAATACTCGAAAATGGGCAGTAATTAGCAAGCTCATAGTAGCAAATGCTATATTAAACAAGTTAGTTATCAGCATTTGTTCGAAACTAGCATGCTTTGGTTCTAATTAATATTTAACCTTGTGACCTATTTTTTTGTGATTAAGTTGGAGAGCAAGCATACGGACCCTGAGGGTAAGCGATTGTCATAGCCTATCAACGCTTGCAGCACCATAAATTTGTAGGTGTCATACAAGAATTGTCAACCTCGAGATATTGGTTCTTAAATCTCCTTTGTCTAGTAATTTCATTACCTACCAGTGCTTTGGAAATTGAAATACAGTATACTGCTTTGCGGTAGAATAATTGCCACTATGGTCGTACCTACCTTTTTTTTTTTTATGTTAGAAGTTGGCAAACAAGCATACGGCCCACCTGATGGTAAGTGGCTGCCGCAGCCTATGAGCGCTTGCAGCACCATTAGTAGGTGCCACTCACGCGTTGCCAACCTTTAGATATTAGTTCTTAAATCTCGTTCGCCCAGTAATTTCACTAGCGTACAGTGCCCTTCAAACCGGAACACAGTAGTGTCTAAACAATACTATTTGGCGGCAGAATATTGGACACTGCGGTGGTACCTACCTAGCCGGCCTCTTGCAACAAAGACCTACCACCAGTGTGACTGATTGCACTGGTGGAATAATCTCTGTTGTGACAGAGGTTATCCCAACAGCGGGCGATGGGGTCGTCACATCCCGACGCCTTTAAAACCTAGCCGACCTCTTGCAATAAAATGCGTACTTATGTACCTATATGCCTTATACGACTACACATCGAATCTTATTTAAACAATTTCTTTTTTAGTACTGCTTTAAGAAAACCAATCGGAAAAACGCAAAAAAATATAATAATCCACCATCAATTATGATGTCATTTAACCTTTTTATAACAAATTGCCCAAAGTAAGGCATCTCATAACAAATGGTGTCAATTTAATAATTCATTTGAAGCAATCAGTTTCAATTGGGGAGTTCGTGGCAGGGTTGTACTTGACCATTAATAAACGCAATGATACTTCAAAGTTAACCCTCTCCGGATCGGAATGAGTATAACTCGCTGCTGAGACTTCTAATCTTTGAAATCGTATTTAGAAAATTATTGTTTTCTCTCTATTTTAAGATATTTTTGTTTAAATTAAATGTAATACTCATAATATATAATTATATATTATAGGACCTGAATTTTGTTTTATTTTTATAATGTTTTGCAAAACATTAGCTTTTAATATTGAAGAGAAAACTATCATTATATGTTTTTATGCAACATAATTCCGATTTAATATTAATTTTACTAAGATATGTAATTGTATAACTTCTAATTTATGATATCATAGAACGGCTATTAAGAACGTAACACACTTAAAATCACATAAAATACCGCCCGCCCTAACCTTTTTAATGGTCTTGGCTCACCCTCGGGGAAACAAAGAGAAAAAAAACTTTACAGAAAAAGTAGTGTATCCTGTTATATTTATTATTATATTAAAAGTAGATCTAGGGTCGGGAAGGAATTTCGCCGTCGGCAAGCGGACGATTACTGCGACCACCAAATTTATGGTCAAACTTCGCGCGAAGGCGACGGCGCGAGTTTTTATTATGATCAAACCAGTGGACCGTGAAAGCAAGTCGCCGCGGGGAGATGTAATTTCCATACCTCATGTCTGTTTCTGTCGCCCTGGTACTTTGTTAATAAAAGTTTTCTAAAGACATTCTTCTTTGCAGCTTCCCGTAATGACCAAACCGAGTCGAATGACTATTTTTTTTTTAAATAAATTAAAGTAAGGTTTTGATAAATTTAATTTTATTAATCATTAATTATAAATTAATGTTAGAAATAAATTCGATATTATATAAATATATTTTACTTTTTAATTTTACATACACAAAATTATTGAATATATATATATATATATATATATATATATATATATATATATATATATATATATATATATATATATATATATATATATATATATATATATAACAAAGATAATAAATATTTTATATAGAGCAAGGCAATTAGGAAAAACAAACATTTAAGAAAAGAAAATTTCGTTCACCGGGAAAAAGTAAAAATAAACAGAGGTACTGTAAACTCCCCAGTCATTGGATGAAAACTTTAAGTAAGACGTGAAAAATGGGAATATGAAAAGAAATAATTTTCCGCGCGAGTTCTCTGTGCAAATGAGCTGAATGAAGGAGCAGCTCATGCGAATGATTGAGCGCTCGATGAAACAATGTTTAACTTTATTATTGCCATAAATATTACTAATAATCTTAAGGAAATGCGTTCGGTGACAGCTGAAGCATTTTATATGTAATTTTAAATCAAAATTTTGTCGTAAAATAGTAGACGTGAATAAATATGTCATTACATATAGATGATATCATGTAGCCCTGCTTGCCATGAAAATGTTACTACGGGTAGGTGAAAAATAAAATTATTTAATGAAAACAGTGTATCAATATGTAGTAACAAATATCTATCTCGAGCGAAAATCGAATGCGGAGATCATAGCTATATACAGATTAGTTGTCACATTGCTTGAGCGGAATTAAATTGAGCGTTAGATAGGTAGTTAAGTTCTTTTCATTGTCGGCAATATGTTAAAACTAAAAAGCCTATTGAGATGCAGAGCATAATTATTATTATCAAATCATTTTTTACGTATGTTTTGAAGATCACCGTTTTAAACAAATCAGACTAAATAAATTGCAAGACTACATTTTGCTTCGTCAAGACTATACAGTTTTAATTTTAATATATTGTAACCATAGAGCCATCTAGTGTAATCGTTACAAAACAATATAAAAACGTTATGTCAAGCAATAGTTATAATCTTTTACGTTTTTTTAAGCAGTATCATTAACAAATACTAAAATAAATATTTACCCAGCAATAAAAAGGTAGTTTTTATAAATTTATTCATATTTTTGTTCAAATATTTAAACCACGCCATCTATAGGTGGTATGCTATCAACGAATAGTGTCATCTAGTGATAAATAGCAAGCAACTAATAAGATGTACTACCGTGGCAACAATACGGTGGCCTTCTATCGATTTCTGCAAGCCTAGTACTTGTTGGGCCAAAATGGCCACAATGGCGGAGAGTTAAGAGTGCGCGCGCACAACTGTGACGTAACAGACCAAGTAGACGTCCAGCGGTCGGTCAGTCATTTCTTAGTAAAAATTATTTTAGTAGCCTTTAAACAAATATTAATCTTGTTAATTCTTAAAATAAACCTTTAAAACCTGTATTTTCTTTTAAATTTGAAATATGTTGTTATTTCTTAATAAACATTTTAGTACCTGTAAAAAATGTATGTAACCTGTGATTCAAGTCTAAAGGTCTTTAAAATAATTTAATAATGAAACTACTGGGAACTTAATGGTAAAAAGACAAGTATTGTCAACCAAAAAAACCTACAATGCGTAATTAATTATCATAAATCAACATCACATAAATAAAACAAACTTTTAAGAATAATAATATAACTTTATATTTTATAACAAATATAGAATTACATACTGAAACAGTATGTCTGGCGTGGATGAAGAAAAATTTATATACAATTATTAAAGCTATATTTAATTTAAATAATACAAGGTCTTAATGCAAGTTTTATTTACAATAGATTGTTTCTTACACATAATTTTATTTATAAACCAGTCATAAATAAAGGCAGTTGATTTATTAATATTACCTAATAAAATATATTTAAAAATACTATTTACAATGGGTATACTTAAATCATTACGAAAACATGTTTTATTTAATAAATAGGACGGAACAAACTCTACAATTATTTTAGAAAAATAATATCTATAAGGCACTCTTGTTGAAGGACAATAATAAAAGTTCTTATTTTTTAATAAGACGTGGAACTGCTATCTGGTCTCAATTGTTTTGTTTGAACATCATCATAGGCGATTGTGAATACACTTTTTTTCTCTGTTATTGGTAATCTTTTAATATTACCAGCCTGTTGAACCAGCGTGCTCATAGCGATACCCGAATCATCATCGTCAATTTTCGATGTGGCGTTCCTCTGACTGGCGTTAATGTCGACTATGGAATCTCCACCAATATTTATTTTCGAAACATGCACCTCAGCAGCCGTTTTTCTAGCTTCATCATAATTTGTTGAAATCGAAATGCTATGTGTTAATGCTTTTTCAGAAATTTCTTGTTGTTTATCTTTATTTTTTACGTCATCCTGATTAACATAAATCGGCTGTTGCTCTAAAGACTGTCGTCGTGGAAGTACAGGAGCATTAGAAGATCCACCTAGATATTTTGGGATATGTGTTGGTTGAATGTAGCAAAGTGGATTTTTATTTTCATATTGATGTTCGAATCGGTGTTCAGAATGTTGCAATAATGGATGAACATCAGGTAGCGGTCCCTCGGGAACAGGAGTGACTCTACCTTCTTTTAACAAACGTGGGTGAATGAATTCACTTTCTCTTTCTTTGTAGTTTTTTTTTGGCTCGCCAAGCTGATTTTGGTTTTCTTTACTTACAATTTTTCCGTACCGACTATTTTTTTCTTTAAAATCTTTGTCTGGTTCATTTTTTATTTTTGAAGGTCGTTTTGGTTTATCGGGTATAGTTTTTTCCGACGTAGATGGTTTGGTCGTTGTATTTGATTTTTTACTATACCATTGCATGTACCTTGGTAGACTTTTTTGTGTAGGTTTAGCCGTTTCACTAACTTTTAGTGCGTCATTTTCGGAGTCTTTTTTTGACGCTATATCTCTATTAGTATCTACATCTGGAGCATCCAGATCAGTTATTTTTAATTTAGAGCCCAATTTTTCGAGAGAATTATCACGTTCTTCTGTAGACGATCCTTGTCGTGAAAAAATTAGATTTCTATGATCTTTATTCGCAGAACTACTTTGACTACTTTCGTGTTCTTGAACAATTTTATGTTTTGTAATACCTTCACTTGCAGTAGATATCCGGCTTTCCAATCTTGATTTCTTGATGGAAATATCTGTTTCAATTTTTTCATCGAGGGAATCGGAAATTTCCATCAAAATTTCACGCCGTAATTTTGGTTTTCGGTCTGCTTCTGAACTTATTTGCGTTGAACTTACTGTTTCGTTTTTTAATGTAGTTATTGTGCTTTTCGTGAGATCACCATAGTGTTTTATTCTCTCTTCTCTTTCATTGGTTTTACTAATTTTTATATGCTTTTCACTTTCCAAAGAGGGTGATATATCACTTTCTTCAATGATTGGCGTTTTGATTTTTCTTTTTACTTCATAAACGCGTATACTTCTTCTTGGATCTTTGTATTTAATTTTTTTCTTAGGCTTTTTCTTTTTTACCCAAGCCATTCTTTTCACATGATCTACTGATGGCTGTGATTCATCTTCACTATATGAGTCATTATCACTTCTTGATTTTCTTTTTATCTCATTCGTGAGATTTGGTTCTGTTTGGGTGCCAATGTGACATTCCGTTTGTGTGGCCATAACAGAATGCCCTGGTAAGCTTTGTGTTTCTAATTTGCTTTCAACTTGTGATGCCGTTTCTTGATTTTGCAACATTCTATCTCTCTCTATTAATATTTGGTGAAGGAGTTCATTTTGCTTACGCAATGAGGATTCTAACAGTTCTTGGTGAATTGAAGATTTATTTTGCATTTCTAACAAAGCAGTTTGTAAATAATCTGATTTAAGTGGTACACTACCCGGAACATCAATCCGCATGTTTGAATATTCATGTGATTGAATTTGACTATCAACGCCAATATGAGACTTCTGCATCATATTTTTGCCTTCTTTATCATTAGAAATATTATCTAAGTCAGTTACTATTTTATCCATCCTCTCTCTTATATTGCTGGCTTCTTCTCCTTGTTCTCGTATAAACCTTTCCATTAGAAGCTCTTTACCGTTATCTACAACGACATATTGGGTATGCGGTATTAATGTAACTGGTTTTTGTTGATGAATGGGGAGGTTGACGTATCGTTCTTCTTCATTTTTTCCTCGCGTTACTAATCTTAAAATTTCAGTATTACCTTCTTTTATAAAATATTGATCTCTACCAAGAGAAGACGGAGCATGTTTATCAAATTCACGGTTTAATTTCTGTTCTTCTTTTTCTTGTGTATTTTTGTCGGCGTCAGATTTGAGGATGCCTCCAACTTCAGAACCTCGGTCTAATTCATGTCTTCTTATTGAATCATTATCTTGTTCCTTGCGATGATAATGTAATGTAGCAATTCTATCGTAACCATTTTCTAAATCTTCGATATATTCCTTGTGTTTGTTGGCAAAAGCCTCCTGAAGTTGCATTTCTTTTGTGTAAATTATGTTCGGGCCATCCCTGTAAAGATACGACGAATTAAAGCTTTTGTGATTTTTATTTAATTTTATAGTATACATATATCTAATGATATTTTTAACTATTACTAGCTGACCCAGTGAACTTCGTACCGCCTTAGAATTTACAACATTAATAATTAATAATGAATTGTTAAGTTATTAGCTGAGTTACCTATATTCACTTTTTTATAATTAATATTTAAGTTTTTAATAAATAATATGTTCTATAATGTAAAGGAACCTGAGTTTACTGATGTCCTTAACATTAAACGTTTTATAGAAGCAGTTTGTATGGAAAAATAAAATTATTACTTTTATTGTTTTCCTCAAGTTTTTTCTAAATTTTCTCACAGTTTAAACCTTCCCGGGACTTCCTTAAATAAATCAAAACCTAAATTAGCCAAATCAGTCCAGTGGTTCTCGAGTTTTAGCGAGACTAACGAAGGATTTATATATATACTGATATAGATTACCTGCGGCGAACAGATTGTCTACTGTCATCATATTTATAATCGTTGTCAGCAGCCGCATGAACAAATTCTTGATGGATATCGCCAGGTGTTGATGCAGGTTTACTTGGCTCTTTTGATCTATAGTTCCTCTTATTAAATTTCCATTGTGTCGGTTTCGTCCTCAAATCTGTTTGTTCTGCGCTCCAGGCTTCCCGTCTCCTCCACTCAGGTGCTTGTATTGATTTATTTTCTATATTTTGCGTCGACTTGTTTTCGCTCCCAACTCCCTTGTCGCGAACCACTAAATGCACGTCGTCCTCTGTGGAGTTGACACGTATCACTCTTTTCCTAGAATTTATTAATGGATTTCTATGTACCTATCTGTTCTTTGTATTAATTCTTTTAAATAACAAATCAAATGGTGAAAGTGCCGAAACTTTTAAATGTGTAAAATAAAAATATGTGCTTATTAAATTAATAGATATTTGCCTCAGTTATGAAGAAGCGCCATAAAATATTATTTCTTTTGTTATATTTTAAAGTTAATTATAAAGTGCTAATAAAAGAAATCAGTCTATAATATTTTATAAATATTTGGCTAGGATGTAGAATAATAAAAACTACTTTAAAATTACAATGATAGTGATATAATTATTACCTTGGTGGCATGTATAATGGACATCCTTCGCATATACAGCAGCATATAAGAAGTAGTAATACTAAAGCGATCAATATAGCCAGCAAAATTAATAACCAGAAAAGTAATCGGCTTTCAGCTCTATACACCCCCTGAAACATAAAGTTTAAATCAAATCAATAATAATATTCTCACTCATAGTAGACTATTGGTTGGTTAAACATATACATAGATTTCCCATATATACATAGATTTGAACTAAAGGAAAACTCTATTGACAATAAAATCTATAATAACAATAAACATGAATATTGTACCGAGTTATTGTCTTCAGTTGTAGATGTTTGATCTTTATGTACGGTTGACGAATACACTGTCATATTTTTTGCTAACTGTTCTTGAAGTTTTGCCACATTTATAGCTGTATTTCCAGCCATTCTTACTACTGCAGTGACCACACTTCTGTAAATTAATACATACTCTCTTATATATTTATGTAAAAAAAAAAAATTTAAATTTTACAGACAACATGATAATTTGTTGTAAGATAGTAAAATGACTTACTTCTCTTGACTAGACTCTTGACCACTTAGGTCGGTTGTTCCTTTATCGTCATTACCTTTATAAGGTTTTACATCTATAATAGTGACTTTACCTCCTGAAAGTGTACTTAACACTTCTTCTAGTTTTTTTCTATCGGGATTTGAACCTGGCACAATGAATGACATTGTACGCGTTTTACTTTCAGGTGGGTATATTTTGGCAGTTGCCGAAGAAAACAACCTTGGGACACCAAGATCGTAAGCTCTAATGGTTAACATAAAAACTTCACTTTCTTCTTCACTATCATATTGCCTTTTTTGCCTATGTACGTTTTGCTTTTTAGATCTTTTTAAGGTCTCTAATAGATACAATTCCCCTAAAACAGATACATACATGTAATAAAATACAAAAACTTAAATATTTGATTTCAATATATTTGAATTTATGAGAGAAAAATACCTGTATCTTCATTAATAGCAAATTTTCCATCTACATTTCCTTCAATTATTTCATATTTCACTATATTATTTGGTGGCTCAGCGTCTTTATCAACTGCCTTTATGAAAGCCGCTGATGTGAAGTTATTTAAGCTTGGCGACAATACAAATTCATACAGCGATCTCTCAAATTCTGGTGGGTTATCATTTACATCTAATAACTTAATAATTAATGGCACAGTTACTCTTAAACCTACTCCATCATTATCTCTAGCCTCTACTAAGAAATGCAAGTCTGGCATAGCTTCACGATCGAAGCCATGATTATTTGTCGCTACAGTTATTAATCCTGATATAGGATCTAAATTTAAGGATGTATTCAAGTATCCTAATATGGCAGTATACTGAATCTTTCCAAATGCTCCTGTATCGACGTCGTCTGCGGCAACTTGTACGACTCTTGCACCAGCCGTCACGTTTTCTGGCAGCTCTACATCATAAGAAAGAGCTAGAAATACAGGTGCATTATCATTAACGTCATTTAAATAGACGGTAACATTTGCTGTGACTGACAAGTTTGTTGCTGGACCAAGCTCTTGAGCTAAAATCTGTAAAGTAATAAGACATATTAGATAAAAACAATAATAATAAAAGTAACTATAACTAAATCAATAAAATTGATATAAATGAGACGGCTGGCCGACCAGATCAGATAGAGATCATTTTTGCGTAAATGGCTGTTACGGACAGGTCAAGTCCATTAGGTAATTATATTAGGTAATATACCTAAAACACTATAACAAAAAAACTATTCAGTATTATTTTTATGTTATTTGGCAAGCAGCATACCACCCACCTGACGGTAAGCGGTTGCCGTAACCTATGAGCATTTGCAGCACTGCGGTGGTACCAACCTAGCCGACCTCGCGCAATAAAAGGCCTACCCTCTAATCATTTGTCATTTATCTTTATCTAAATATGTACAGTCTGTTAAATGTAACTTGAACCCTGCGCAGTAACACGTTTTTGGGTCTCAACCGTATGCGGTATGAGGGGGCCGGGTTTAGTACACTCGCTCACGGTTGTTTTAGTTCTTTAATAATAAATTATTAAAAATAAATTAAAATATAAATTAGTTTTGTCAAGTGTGCCTCGTGTGTAATGCCTCGACCACAATCAACTTTAAGGAGACGGCAGAGAAGGATGGTATTTGACGTTTATAGTTATTTTTAAAAGAAAATAATATAACTAATTCTCTGAATAATACTGCGGAAGATACGAAGAAGTCTGTCTCAATATTAATAATGTACATTAATTTTTTTTTATATATAGATACCTTTTTTCCATATTATTGATTTGATTTATTCGATTTAAGTAATTAATAACGATAATAAATAAATAATTAATTGAATTTAGAAGAAATAATAACTATATTATAAACTTCATTCCGTTTTCCTACTTTATAAAGAATTGATTTAAATAACACGAAACCAATATTTTTGTCTAACATTTTTGTCCATTATTGTACCTGCGCAGAAGCGGCCATTTTGGTTCAAGTTACATTTAAGGAACTATAAGTAAATTACCTGGAATATAACTGATTTACGAGCTTCGAAATCCAGCATCGTATTGTCTCGCACTTTGACAATGAATTGTGCATGCCTCTCTGCAACGGTTGGTGATATTTCGAATGTACCGTTATTTCCAACCAACGAAAGAGAGAACACGCCATTTTTTCCTGCGTCATTATCATTCACTTGTGGAATGTACGGATCGTTGAATACCAATGCCGTACCTTGAGGAGCATTTTCATCCAAATATGTGATGTAACTAAAAAAAAAATTTAAAACCATTAGCTATTTCAAAAAATGATATACTTAAGTCACAAACAAATGTGGTTCTTCCGCTCGTTACGTTCTTTTCACAAAAAAAAAAATTAATTGAAAGTAATACAACTTTTGAAGATATTACCGTTTATATTACCACCACCGTTATTAAACGTATTTATGGTATTCGTTTTTTATAGAATATAAAATAAATAACGATTAGCTTTAACAATATTCTATTACTTACTACTCATTCTCAAAGTAAGGAGGCGAGTTGTCTCGTTCAGGTAGTATAAAAGCTAGCTGAACAGTCGAGGACATAGCTTCTGGCTCTTCTCTTGACAATCTTACTTCTTCTGCCACCACTGTGAGAAGAATTGGGGCTCCAGCGTGGGATATGGCTGCTATTTCCTCGATCGGCCGCTCCAAAGTTACTTCGCCTGGAATATTGATTATTTTTCTTTAATAAATCTTTGTAAAGTTAAAAAACAATATTAAGTGATAAAAATTTATTATCTCCTATTTGACTAGTATAATGCATATTAATTTTAGTATACAATATTTAATATTAATCTACAAATTACGCCATCTGTTGAAGTAAACTGGAATTATCATTCATTACTTTAGTATAGAGATTCTAAAATTCAACCTTAGTTGAGAACTTGTTCTACCAGCTGCCGATAGATGGCACTGAAATATATATTAAATTATTTATTATCGGGACGTGAATAAAATATTAAGAAAATGTAAAGAAAATAAATATAAATCTCTATATAAAAATATCTTCAAAAATATTAATATACTTTCAAATGGGAAATTACATAAAAATAAATAATTGAATTATGTATATAATTAATGAGGTGTGATACTTCAACTAAAATTCATTTTTGATATTGTGTATTTTTTATTTAAATTACAAAGTAACAAAGTATTGTTATTTGATTTGACAGAGGACTATAAAATTGAATGACTAATTATTCTAACTAGTGATTTGCATATATTGAAATAGACAATGTTCAGACGTAGCTAAGACAATGTACAGAACGATATTTTGATATTTACATATATTATATTAATGAGGGTAACCGCCCACCTACGTTTAGTATCACAAAAGGAAATTACAATGTTAGAATGAGTCATTTACCGTAAGAGCATTTGGCGTCATGTGAAGTAATGTTGAATTTAAATTCATGACACACATTTTGATTTTATTATTTAAACCATACTGTTTATTGATATTACCTAATATAATATTATTTAAATTTACCCGATTGTTAGAAAGAGGGTTGCGTTTTTCAAATGTGTATTTGTATATTAGCTTAAATACGTATGTCTCATGTATTTATAACTACATATATAAATCGCATCTTTAGGATGACGATGATGATGATAGGAAAAATAAAAAACTAAAAAGTAATTCAAAAGCTTCTATTTTTCAATCAACATAATAAATTTCTTTAAATATTGCCTCCTGCACATTCTTTCATATTATTTCTTGGTTAATTACGTCTGTTATTTAGGATCAAATATGGATATGTTTTGACTATTGTTTCATTGAGAACTTCGTTTTAAGTAATTTTACGCTGATAACTAAATTTTCGATTTCTTTTTAATTCTGACGTTTTTGTTCAATATATTTGGCCCGCATAAACGGCGATTTAACAATATATGTACACAGATGTATATAAACAAGTTTGATATGATTATAGTCGCCTTAATCCTAGTAATGATGTATATTGTTAAAAGTGAAGTAACACCGAGTATAGTTAATAATATGATGGGTGACAATATTAAATTTTTATACAGACATGTAATAAAAACATTTTATAAGGTTTTAAAAACGGAACCGTCATAATTTCTCCATGTCCGCCTGACCAATAAATCCGTCTATATGTCACTGCCATTTTAAGGTATGGTGTATCATTTGAATCTATGCTATGGTGTAGAGTAAAAAAATAATACATAGTATATATTTGTTATAACAGTTTTATAATTCTGCTTACTTTATTGAATTATCGTGATTATTTGCTTTGTTACGCCTATTATATAACTAAAAGCCCCGTTTAAAATAAAATACGTTAACTTCCTTTTTCAATTAAATTAAATTTTTCAGTGTTGGCTTTTGCCATGTCATGAAGGCACATTTTAGGATGGAGACTACACGAAAGAGATTGATCGGTGCGGACGCGATAACATCCTCATAACTTACTTTTTCAAAATGACATATTTTTCAATTGGGCAGCTTATTATATTTATTTTAAATTCTATGTTTTCCTAAAATTCACATACAACATCCTTAATATCGTCACGTACAAAAACAAAAATGGATTCTCAATTTCTCATAAATATTATTCCTAATACATGGAACTTGTCGCTGTCTCTCATCTGTCACGTTCATTGTTTTGTGGCAAAACAAAAACCATTCCACCTCCACTTGGCACTGAATAAAACATTATCATACCCATGTTTTGTTTCTTGAAGTGACGAGTTGTATATTTTATTACCAGAGACACCGCTGTGCTCGTGCTGAGTCGAGCCGTAAATGAATTTAGGGTTTCGTAATTTTTAAAGATGTTATATAATATAATAATTTATAACGTGTAACTTTAGTATAAATTCCATTCTTCAACTAATCGAGTGGTTAGTGGCCAACCTTGTGTCTGAGCTATTCAGGTCGCCGTATAGGCCTCTGGCTTGACTTTTCGACTGTTGTCAAATTGATAAAAGCCGGGACCGACTTTTTACGTGCCCTCCGAAGCACGGAGACGCTCATTTGGAATACCATTATGCTATCACCCAACTAGTGACTGACCGCGCCTAAAGTTGCTTAACCGACAGATATTTACCGATCAGTGAGCACACCCAGCTATGAGCGTCTCAATATTTTTTTATTATATATTCAATAACCAATCTACATCCATTTTTACCGGTCTGAGATTGCATTTGCGATAGGAAAAAGGTTTCCATAGCCTATTCTTAGGTTCTAATAGCAATCAAAAAATACGAAATAAAGATCGATTGATACCGATCTCAGTCAGAAGATTTATAGTATCAGTAGTTAGGTATACGCTATTCGTGAATAAGATTCTGTATTGCGTTATGTTATTGTGTAAAAGTATACATTTTTTTAAAGAATATAACAATGCTTTGTCAAGACATTACTAATATTCTTATAGACCCTCCAAATAAGTTTGGAGCTGGGTACGACAATAGCCCAAGGGGTCAGGATCGAACCCTCGACAGTCGCGATAACGGAGCGAAGTCGGTCGGTTGAGGCTTCAATATAATTTAATTATTTTAAATGACATTTAGATGTCAGAAATTCACAAAGCAATTAGGTATATTACTTTTTGCTTTCCTTTCGATACCCACTTAGAAAATTATTTATTATCATAGAAAATTCCTCTTATTGAATATTCAAGTTTTCGTTTAGAAAGACGAGAAATCTTAATTTATTATGACTCTGGTAATAAATTACGACCTACTACGTTTATTCATCCCATTACAGACTGACATTTGCTTGTGTAAGGTTTCAGTGAAATTTTATTGAAATTTGTCATTTCCCTTACTATTAATATTTACTACGTCCGCTCTCTTGTAATTAATAAATGGCTTTTATATATTTCTTTCAACATTTCAAAATGACTTGACTGACTATATTCAATTAATTATTTAAAAATAAATAAAAACTACCGTTATCAAAAACAAAAGAAATATTAAAAAAACTAATAAAGAATAAAGTATTCACAGCCACGTCATTGAAAACTGAGGGCCTCTTTTAAAAGTTAAAGAATTTTGTTTTAAATAATAACGATGTTTCAAATAATACTATAATAACAATATTTTTTAATTAAATAATAATATTTCCAAAAAAATATGATTGTATATGTGTGTGTAGTAGACTTCTACTAAGCTGAAAAGGTTTCTAAGTTAGCGCTTTACAATATCCTCATACTATTTATTTCGCTGTCAGCACAATAACCAGAAATAGTTTTCTTAGAAAAAGTTTCAAATTTTGTCTTTGACATGCAATCCGTCTGATAGCCGTTCAAGCGGGAAATAAGATATTGAAAAGCTATTTATTTTTAGTCCCTTTGTATATATAAGTTGCGTTGTAATCAAATAAGCACGGAAGATATTTCAGTTTCAATATTAGAAGAAAATACATAATTTGGGTTACTATTGTGTTTTACCGGCAGCTTGTTCCGTATTTTAATTAAGTATTATCCATTTTGCATTTTTATGCATTATTAAAAAGTAAAGCTAAAAACATCTGTGTTGTAGCATGATAATAAAATCGGTGGCTTGAAACTGAACACGTCGTAACAGTCCTGTGGCCCCAATGTGGGTCGTAGCAATTATGTCTACTGTCTGGACTGTGAGTGTGAATGGGTAGAATAACCCAGCTTTTAAAAATGGACGTTATAATAATAAAAAATATAATTTCTTTTTCGACTCTTTTGAACCAAACCAGTAAACGACTTTTATTTTTTGACTGAATTACATTTATCACCATCGACCAGCATTTAGCTGGATATTTTTGGACACACTTGTGAGCATTGTATGCTTAAGCATCCGTTAGCACACGTAAGCATAAGTATCCGTTAGGACGCGTAAATATGCTTCAGCATCTGTAAGTACCTAACCATGCGTACGCATCCATCATTATACTTTACAGCTGTTTAAAACTGTAAGGTGTTATATCGAGTGTTACACTTATAAAAAAATAAGCATTTAAAACTGAAAAATGCGAATTGATGCGTACGCATCTTCATACAAAATAGCTATTTTCTATAGAAAGAATGTTGATCAATGCTGATATACGTATATAATTCAGGATATGTCTTCATTTTTCTCTACGAAATTCAAGTCTATCTTTCATATGTCTATATTATATAATTTTATTTTTAATATAATGAAGACGTGCTTGTTTCATTTTGTATAATTCACCATCGATGTTTAAGTATTTGTATACGTATTTTATATCATTACCATTTAACGGTACTCCAAGCGAATCTCTGAGGTGCAGTTGTCTAAAGTCGGAGTTGGAGTGTGTATTGTCATGTCTCGTAGAATTCTATTCAAACTAAGTACCTCTTTATTATGAAAAGTAAGCAAAGACAGCAGAATTGTTTACAATGGGTTATTTTGTATGCTATTTGGTAAATAATACTGCTTCGTTTGGCAACGGTAAGTGACTTTATGACGTCAATTTGAAAGGAGTATCTATCAATATCATTGAAGTATGATAAGCGTGCATTCCATATAGGTAGTTAAGCAGTGCTTACTACGCAAAAATGAAAATACGCTATCCTTACCGAAGTATTATTATTATATAATATAATTTACTGTATTTGTGTATAATATATTTTAAAGTGTACACTGCTTGATTGCCTTTATTAAATGCTACTAGTTTATACATAATTATAAGTAATTTTTTTTTTAAATAACGCAAATGAAATTCTATTACCGAACTTTTATTTAAAACAACATAAATACTTAACAAAATACGTAAGTAACCTTATAGCAACAATCTCGGTTGTGCCTAGTGATTTTCTTACGATATAGGCATTAAATTTTCAAGACTGCGGAATTTAATCACACCCAGTTATTTCAACAAAACAAACCAATGTAAAATCAGGCATATTATGAAATACGGCGGCTTACTCTTTACAAACAATGGTTGTAGAGCGACAGTACGGGTATGGTCTAATGAGGTATTATGCCGTACCAAGGCGAAATGCTAGTCTAGGTATTTGATAATACGATCTTCGACTCCAAACTACCGAACTTGTAAATCGGACCGTTATTGGACCCTATATACTAATTCTATATGCACTTTAAACACCTAGACATTATGGTATATATTCGTATGCATAAAAACAAGATGTTACATCTCTTGGTAGGCTCCATCAATAGCTCCTTTCACAATACAAACACTACTAGACTCGGTATCAAATGCTTTCAATTTTAAACCTCATAATTTCAATTGGCATTAACTGAAGGCTAAAAGTTTAATTGTAATTGCTTGGTTTCGAAATTAAAATAAAGTTTAATTTGATGTGGATTCATTTAAAATTTTCATCGAGTTCAGAGGAAATAAGCACAGCTTAGTGGTTAATTGTCAAAGTTGGCGGCTAGAGTTGGGTTTAAATTTGCTAAAATGACTGAAGTTATTTTGTGTAAAGTAGTGGATGGAACGGGTCACGCGATGTGGTTGAACCCAGGTCAAGTTGGGGGAAAGCCAGGGGTTGATAACGAAGAAGAATATCCTGCGGAAGCTAGTGGAGGCCGCGCCGATCTTATCATATAAAAATAACTAAGCTACATTGACCTAGTATTTTGAATTGGAACGGAAATGTACAAATTTAGAAATGGCATTATTGTTGAAGGATATATATCTTCAAGCGCAGAATAAGGTAATGTCACGGTAAACAAGGGTTGTGATTAAGAACGTGTAACTCGTTTACACGTTTGCATTGGTAAATACACGTGTGCTTAAGAAAATAATACGTTAACTTATTTCTGTTGTGTATGTACTTGCTTATAACAATATAATAATAGCATAAGCTCGTTCGTCAGGAGGGCGTTGACCTTTCACATTAGTAAAAAATCTATGCGTAAAATTACTTTGAAAGAAAAAACGCAGACGGCGTATAGTTTCTAGTAGCAAATAAACTTTGTCCTCAATTAGGACTCAATGTTCGAGCCGCAAAATACAACGCTAATTAAACACTTCATTAGATTTTAATCGCTATTTCATATTAGCGATTTTAACTAATATTTTAATGTCACTTTGCAAACATTGAACTTCTTTTATTTCTTTGCTACTTTTTCTGTGCCACTAAAAATCATCTGACTCGCCTGGGGGTAGTCTATAGGTGATTGCAGCAACAAGATTGATAAAAGCAAAAAGGAGTGAGTAGAGGAAAAATAGGACAGGGGGAGGGAAAAATTGATTTAGAAATAAAAGGGATAATTCTACTTCACGTCGACTGAAAATTCTGTGATTCCCATTGCAGTTATTCAAAATTGTTTCACTATTATGTCTCCAATCTGGACAGTGAATGTGTTAAAATTAAGGGTCAGATTTCTCCGGTGGAAACGGCCCACTCATGCCAAAAGTAGCAAGTCTCTACTACTCAGAAATGTTAATACATAACATGTTGAGTTACTTCAGTTACTGGCAATGTCTTTAGGTTGCGTGGTTGTGATTCATGATTAAATGATTCTGCGTATATTTATGTACACTTTGAATGCAAATCGAAGTCTCGAAGGACTTAAATGTGGTAATCCATTACCTTTAGAATAAACGTTGAAGATTCAATTTATTCTAATGGACTTTCATAACTTGTGGGTTTCGACGTACCAATCTGGATTGACAACAGTTGCATGTCTTCTTTATGAAATAAATTTGTTTACAGAATTTTATTTCGACAATATATGTGTATAATAACTTCGTTCGAAGCCCAAAATTTATCACAAATTGATCATTAATTTAAGGATATTTTTGTACAGTATGAAATGCTTTTCGTATATTTACCGATAATTATTCAAACCTGCTATACTACCACTTTTGTTTTGCAGTGTGTTTTTATGTAATGTGCATACAATTTACCTTTCAGGCCTTTTGCATATAAAGTTTAATCATGCCAAAGCTCACACTCCTCCACACCAAAAATATTCTTAAAAAAGAAAACAAAATATATAATTATGTAGATCATAGTTTTCAACATCGTTAATTTTGTAATTTTTGACCTGACCCTATTAATATAGTGACTATTTTAGTCATTACTAGTTTTAAAGCGCGAAGTACATAGAATATCGACTAGATTTACATTTAAATGTGATCCAGATTTACATAAAAGTCATAAACATAAATGCCACTTGAGACACGCAAGGTTTTCGCACGAAGTCGTCTGTCGTGGGATAGATTATTATGAATCCTTTTGTGGTTATTTTAAAATCAATATACGTAAGGGTTTCTAACCTGGACATAGAATATTCATTGAAGCATTAAGAGCTATAGTTTATTCAACAATACTGAACCTTTAAACCGGTTACCACAACAGTTTTCTTTTTTATTCGTTGTTCTAATATTTACATTAATTTTAGATAGATTTTTCGTTTATAGATGATTTTAGGTAACATTATTACACATTCGAATATAGTAATTTTTTCTCTACAACAGTGTGTTATATAATTATTTACTAATATAATATTATTAACTGACCGTGCTCGCGACTTCGCTCACTTTAATATAGTTTTTTCGATTTTCATACATTTCATATTTTCGCCATAAGAAGTATTTTATCTCATTTAAATCTGTTATGTGGTTGAATTAGAAAATGCAAATTCATATTAATTACTTACAAATATTTTATTATTATACTTATATAGCTTAGATGTAATTGAAATTGTAATAATTTTTATACGTACATATAGTACGCCGATTTTAATTCCACACAGACTCGTTACTCGAGAATTATGCTTTATCATTGCCTTGCCGACTTTTTAATTTAAAAACAGACATAGATATATAGAAATGATAAAAATGTGTTTAATCAATTATTGTTAGCCCAATGCTATTGTTTTTTTAAATAAAAATCTGTAATGTATAGATACGTGGTTACAATTTTTTTTTTTTTTTTATGTTAAAGTTGGCAAACAAGCATACGGCCCACCTGATGGTAAGTGGTTGCCGTAGCCTATGAACGCTTGCAGCACCATTAGTAGGTGCCACTCACGCGTTGCCAACCTCGAGATATTGGTTCTTAAATCTCGTCTGCCCAGTAATTTCACTAGCGTACAGTGCCCTTCAAACCGGAACACAGTAATGCCTAAGCACTACTATTTGGCGGCAGAATATTTGACACTGTGGTGGTACCTACCTAGCCGGCCTCTTACAACAAAAGACCTACCACCAGTGAAAATATATATATGTATATATGTATATATAGATAGATATAAGGTCAACGTGACTTTAATAGCTGGTTACCACTTATCCGCTTATAGGATTTAGGGCAGTCAAAACATCACACAATGCGTGTTCGAGATCTGATAACTTGCCTCCTGAATTTCAAATGGCATTTAGATCAGATTTGCTTTAAGTGTTCGCTGGTAATGCATTTTACATGAAACTTTCGTTTTACAACATTAAATTTTAAATGTATGGTATCTATTGGAAGATATGCGTCTATATGAAATTGTATGTGGGTTATTGTATTTAATGAAAAATTGATTACAATAAATGTATAAGAATGAGTAAGTATTAAATCAATGAAGCGGTTTAATGCTATGGTCTTTGTGATATAATAATAATAAACGCTGCACACTCAACAGCCCTCATTAGGATACCTATATATCCATTAGGATAGGTGACATCCTGTGTCAAGGGTCCGGAAACACATACAAGGACAAGAACAAATACATCCAGACAGGAAAATGTGCTTGCATGGTCAATACAAACATATTCTGCTCGAGCAGGAATCGAACCCGTGACCTATGGCGTTGAAGGCAGGTTCGCTATCGCTGCGCCACAACGTCGTCTACTTAGTCAATGTTGTCGTCGTCGACGTCACATACGAGAGGCGATTTCATCTCATTGAAATAAAATTTTTAAAGAGGTTTTTTTAAAAGAAAAGTTAATCAAAGACAAAACTATAATCGATATTATAAGTTTTTAAATAAATATTTTCTCAATCTTACCTGTAGTTTCATTAATGTTAAAGAATGGTGTGAACGGATTCCCTTCAGATACAAGGCCATATCGTATCTGTCTCGGCGCTCCCTTGTCACCATCTTCAGCTCTGACCTTCACGATCATATCGCCAGGCGCTACTTGACGCGGTAGGTGGGTGATGGGTGGCGCAGATGTGAATACTGGTGGCATATCTTGTACATCTTGCACGACCACTACTATTTCTAACCCGGCGATGTTCCGGGTATCCTTGCCGAGTTCTACGTATGGATCCTAAAATAGACCATTATAGATTTAGAGTAATAATATTAAACGATACACACTCAACCACCTGTAATAGAATACTTCTTGTGTCATGCATAACCACCCAGAACGGAACACATGTCTACACGGTAAATAAAAACATCTACCCCGAGCGGAAATCGAATTCACGACCTCTTTCACTTAAGGCTTTTATAGGACTGAGTTTCGGCAGCCACGGAGAACAATGCTTAGCAAATAGCGCACTGGCTAGTACTACGAGAGACCCCGTAACTTGTCGTTATGACGTTACAATCTTGTCATGGAATGCCACACAACCTCGTTGTCCTCTCCAAGAAACCGAGTATGTGAGAGCAGTTTTCCTCCTCTCTAACAAAAAAAGGTTCGATATCACTACAATACCACCATACGATAGACCCCAATAATACCAAGATGGTAACACAGTTACCCCAAGGACCTCCAAGGACTCGGCCCGTCTTTACAGGTAGTGGAAGAAATGGGCAATAGGCCAGTAACATAGCTCCCCACGCCCTCAATGTGTGATGACCTCACACTGATATATGAATAACTCTTTTGATTTCTAGTTTCTACAGATTTGGGCTCTAATTGTTCTTTTACAATTAATGTTATAAATCAAAACTTACCACAGCTAGTAGTGTTAAATGGTACATAGATTGAGCTTCAAAATCCAACGGCCCAACAAGGAATATGGTGCCCTCCGTGTTCTCAGTAGATACGCGACGTTGCCTTATTGCAAAGAGCGGGGAACCCTGCACAAAGAGATATTGTAGCCGTGAAAAAAGGTTTTAATCACTCTTTATGAACTACTTTGACTCAGGTAATACGACCTAAATATCTGAATAATTTAGATGCTGATGAAAAATC
The DNA here is from genome assembly GCA_023373885.1 of Hestina assimilis. Taxonomy (NCBI): domain Eukaryota; kingdom Metazoa; phylum Arthropoda; class Insecta; order Lepidoptera; family Nymphalidae; genus Hestina; species Hestina assimilis. The sequence continues at coordinate 5,142,895 of CM041747.1, read as the reverse complement.
TGAACTGAAGCTGCTGATTAAAAATGGGTACACAAAGATATTTCATCTAATGATGTTGACGTCTTGTATAATACCATAATAGATACGTGTCATTTTTGTAAGTAATTTATATATTTAACCGATTTAAAAAGTTATTTAGTTAGTTTTTGTGTGTTTACATTACCGTATTAAAAATATCATTGTTTCTAAAATAATTTACGACATTGACATAATAATTATCTAAAGATACTCATTTTCTATTTAAAAGATAAATAAGTAAAAGTCTATGGAATAGTTAATTTCATCACGTAGAGCTCGCCTTTAAATTACAGTGCGTGTAAAGACACGTTCCATTATAGCGTTTAATGGAGGATAAGGAGCGTTTTTCCACAGGCCACTATCAATGAAACCGGTAAACGATGTACGTTACGATAATATCTCATGTATATTGTCGACTAGCATCTGCCCCCGGCTTCACCCGCGTTTTGTATTAAATAATAAATAAATAAACGCTACACACTCAACGGCCCCCATTAGGATAATTATATCCTGTGTCGGGGTCCGGAAACATTCACAATGACAAGGACAAACACAACCAGACCGGAAAACATGCCTGTACGATTAATACAAACATTTGCTCCGAGCGGGAATCGAACCCGCAACCGTCGAGGCTTAAGGCAGACTCGCTACCCACAACGCCACAACGGTGTCGTGGTATTGAGGCACCTTTATTGCAATACTCGAACTACTGAAATACGTTCCCTGGAGGTTTCTCGATACAAACGTTCCTCCACTATTTCATTTCGAAATTCAAATCTTGTTCTTCATTTTTTGTTTATCAAATTAAATAAAAATATGCTAAGGTTATGCTTTGATTATCAAAAGGAATCTTTGGGACTGAATTTGAAAATTATGTTATAAATTAACATCATGTTACATTTATAATCTTTAGTATAGAAAGACGTGGTTAAAAATAACTGACATAATTATTACGTATGGTCATGGTAATTTTTGGATTCCTTTGTAAAAAGATAAAGAAATAAAGAAGATAAGAACTATACTACTGTTAAGAAACTCTTTCTCTTTTTTTTGAATCTGACATGAAATTGTAATCAATTTCTTTGATTGATTCATCCCGGTGATACAAAATATTTTACAGATATATTATTTGTATAAACATACATGTGTTAAATGTTTTATCGTATCGTTTTTCGTTTCTCAATGGAATAATACCCGAACCCCAAGGCTTAGATGCCTTCCATTTACCACGGATTGTGAGAAATTTAACACGCCTCAAGATTCCTTAATGCCCGGTAATTGTGTAATATCACCTTACCGCGAACTTCCGACTCAATGTTTTTACTTTTTCTATTTTATATTCTCATTAAAAGTTAAATAGACTACAGGTAGATGGCAAAAATTTACGTGTGAAATTACTCGTTTAAGAGTTTCTATATCAGAAAATATGTGTAATATAAATGGTGGTAGGTCTTTCGTTGCAAGAGGCCAACTAGGTAAGTACAACCGCCAATCCAAAAGTGTCAAATATTCTACCGCAAAGCAGTAGTGTCTTTGGCATAACTGTGTTTCGGCTTGAAGGGCACTGTAGGTTAGTGAAATTACTGGGCAAAGGAGATTTAAGAACTAATATCTCAAGGCTGGTTACGAGTGAGTGCCACCTACTAATGGTGTTGCAAGCGCTTATAGGTTACGGCAACCGCTTACCATCAGGTGGGCCGTATGCTTCCTTGCCAACTTAGTAACATAAAATACATTTTTTTATGTTACTAAGTTGGTTACTCAACCCTATGCCGTCATTGAGTGGTACAGGTACACACACAGTACACGAGAGCTAAGTTTAAGTTAGATAATAAAGTTATGTCATCTAAAATAAACCTTAATCCTCAAACAATAGGTCGTTATGAAGATTGTGCTGCTATAAATTTTCACTTAAAATGAAATGGTAAATGAATTATGTTGGTGAAATTCCGTCAAAGCGATATCACGGTGAAAATGAGCCCGATTAGCGGTGGCAACGAAACTTCATTATGCGGTTAAAGCGAAATGCGTGCTGACACGACGTTCTGGGAACATCATTAAATCCAATCATCACCTCATATCTCTCGTTTACAATTGAAATGAATGAAACTCACCCAGAGTTCCAACTCCAATGGTTTAGGCGACAATGGATTTTTCCTGGCAATGACTATTTCGAGATCAGTTCCGCGTTTTGCATCCTGTAAAAAACGTAAACATAAATATAAAAGCAATTTATCAATCGATTTGTAATAATTTATTTTTATCGAATTTAAAGGTCAAGTGTTATTTAATAACATCAGTTAATCTCCGTTACGTTTCCGCGAGGTAGCGAGGGTGCATGCCATCATCATCAATCATGGCACGTCACGCCAGGCGCCCGGTATTGCTTCGTTTGATGATATACACATCGCGAGGGATGTGAGATATCGACACTTTTTACTTAGCAATCGCTATCTCAATGATGTATTACTCTTTTCTTTTTTTTTGGTATGGAAAATAATGATACTTTTACATAATACTAGCAGGCCCGGTAGACGTTGTTCTGGCATGGAAATGAAAAAAGTGAGACCCGATAACAGCGCCCCTACTGGGTCCAATTGTTAATCTAAACCATTCTCGAATCCACCGGAATATACACAAAAAATCATCAAAATCGGTCGGTAGTATATACACGTATGTACAGTAGAATTATATATATAAAGATAGAAAACAGACTGCTCTATGCTAAGAACAATTTAAATTATGGCAGTATTGTTCCTAATACCTCAGGTGCTAATATAATCCCTGGCTGGTGAGGAAATATGGTGTCCCTTGGCGTGGTAGCGTTGGTGCCGGTGATGGAGCAAGCGATGCGAGCACTCCTCCCTCTGGTGTTCCGGGCTGACAGCCTGAAGTCCACGTAGCGACCTGGTTCCAGTCTCCGAAGTAATAAGACGTTGGCTTGGCAGACTGAGTTGTAACGCGTGCATGGTAGTGTCTCGATGCCGATGTCCAGACGACCCATTTGCCCTGCCATACAAAAAATACATTCACAGTGATTTATTTTTAACCCATTTTTTTTTTGTAACAAAATAATAAAAACATTTATTATAACACTAGCTACTCCAGCAGCTTCGCTTCGCTCGCGAATAAAACATAATAAATAATAATAAATAAATAAATAAATAAACGCTACACACTCAACGGCCCCCATTAGGATAATTATATCCTGTGTCGGGGTCCGGAAACATTCACAATGACAAGGACAAACACAACCAGACCGGAAAACATGCCTGAATAATACAAACATCTGCTCCGAGCGGGAATCGAACCCGCAACCGTCGAGGCTTAAGGCAGACTCGCTACCCACAACGCCACAACGGTGTCTAAACATTCACATAAACCTTACATATTCCCATTTCTTTGATCCCCTGTTCTGTATGTTATTTAACACTTGAGGGTAAAAATTTCACAAACTTAAAATGTCATATTTATTTATATCGAATCAACAGCCTAAAATAAGTTTCAATCTTCTAGCTCTAAAATGACAATACTTCAAAACAACTTTTCATCACCCCTATCAACCCCTTAAAAAAAATCTCATTAAAAAGTAACAAAGGACTATGTCCACAGTACCAGATTTAATTTAGATCGGTTCAAAAGTTTTAGCGTGAAAGCGCAACATACAGACAGAGACAGAGTTACTTCAAGGATATTCAATTAGTTTTAGACAAAGGCTTACCAATGAGTTCAAAATGCAACGGGTAGTCGAAGTCCGGATCGGAGGCGCGGACGCGGTAGATGACGGAACCGACCGCTGCGTCGGATGGCACAAGCACCAGCCTCATCAGCGTGCTCGGATCGAACACCGGGTCGCCGCCGCGCGCCGCCGCACACAACGCGAGCAACACCAGTGCCGTCGCGTACGTCATCCTGGTTAAAACATAACATCATAATTATACAAATATTTTTAGCACGATAAAAGAATCAACACGTGGTTTTTTATAGTAAGATATCTATCTATAAAGTCGTCGCAATAAAATACACACTATTTTACTATACAGCGAACTCGTTAAAGTGTATACTAGTTTAACATTTGGTAAGATAATGTTTATGAATGTTTCGGTTTAATTGAATTAACTAGTAAATTGGTTTGTTAGTTTGTTTTTAGTAGTAGTACAGCCACGCTCCTCCCGGCACAAATGGGTCGGCTCGACCGGAGAAATACTACCCTCTCAAAGAAAATTGGCTTAAAGTGACGGTATCAGTAGGTACTGTTGCGTTTCGTGCGATGAGTAAGAGCGCCGGAGGCCCAGTCTCCCACCTCCTCTCCTCTATTCCCTTCTTTTTTCCCATCGTATTCCTTTCCACCCTGTCCTTTGGGTTGGCAGCAACAATGTGATAGGTACTTTAAGTATCGCAAGCGTTCATAGGTTATAGTGACAGTATACTCAGGCGGACCCTGTGCTTGTTGTCATGAGTTTTTATTTCATGAGGGTTGACAAACCCTCATGAAATAAAAAATAGAAGCTTTTTTATAAAGTGAAATCAACAACGAATCTTGTTAAAAAAAAACTTTTCTGAAGTTCGTTAAAGATTTATCATTATAGTACTAGTTCCAAAAAGAATATTACTCTAGAATTACAAACTCACGTACAAACTAAACTTTTAGCCAGATTGAGTTTGTAAGTGCTTTGTTGTTTTAGTATTATACTAGGACAACTTGAAATAGGTTGCTTTTATCTCGTTATTGTTACAATATTATTTATTAGCTTTTAAATTATTGCCGCCATAAGGTTCTTAAAGTTTGATAACAGTAACAATTAGTGACGGCTTGGACTCATAAATTAAATTGCATAATTCTTTGCCCCTTTGTAAAATTTGTTATTAATATTGCATAGTATTACAACGTATTTAATGAAATGAGAGAAAATTGGAACAAAATTTTGCTAAAGAAAATCAAATCATTGTACATAAAATTTCTGATTAAAATACATAATTTTAAATTTAAAGGCTTTGAGCCTCGACTGTCGCAGGTTCGATTCATCCTTCAGAGCCGAGGTTTGTTATAAATATCTGTTTCGGTCTGGGCGTATGTTCTTTTGGGCACACAGTGCTTCGGAGAGTACGTCAAGCTGTCTGTCCTAATTGTAATAACATCGGATTATAATCGTTAACTCTTGATAAGTAATTCTCTCATAACCAATGAGTTACTGGTTCGCCCTTTGGATTGCGGAGGTCAAATCGCAATCACTCTGTATAAAACTAGTTAAAAACGTCAAATTCGGATAAAAGTATAAGCAGACCCGTATAAGCAGAATACGGATTTTAAAAAGAAGAATCGATTTAAGACTTAGTTCGAAGGTTCTACTTATCTCTATAAAAATTGTAAAAGATTACTAAGTTTTACTTGAATGTATGTAGCGTAAACATTTAAATGTAATAAAATATTTAATGCTTACAAATATTTTGTTATACGATAGTCTTAATCCCGGCGGCATCATCTTTAATAAAAAATGTTTGAACTATCCTCAAGGCGACTCTTTTACGACTGTACTATTTACTTAAATGCACAAGTTTATGAACCGTAAAACGTAGATTATAATGTCTTTAAGTAGATTTGCTTTCGATATCCTTTAAAATTTACGATATTTATGTTATCTGGTCTGAACTATAAAGATGCGCTTGCTTAAATCTGTGATTATTATATTTTATTGAATATTATAAAGATAACATTTATTCTATAAGTATTATGAATCATAATAACTGGAATGTTTAACATTACAGCCGGCTCTTAACACGCTAACAGTCTTGTGACACCTATGTCACTCATTCTAGATTTTTAACTATTATGTCTACTGTGTTGTTATTTCGGCGCCATATTTGTGAATATACCGAATGAAGTAATCGCATTTGATTAAATATGCTATGCCCTTTTTTTAGAACACTGTCAGTTATGAGAATTTATTGGTTACTAAAATAAATACTACTGATAGGAGTGAGGTACTTTTATAGAGTTTTTTATTGGTTAAACATACATACATATATCCTCTCACACATGGTCTAACACACACGCACGCACAACAACACACACGTACACACATACACACATGAACACACACACGTACACGTACACACACACACACACACACACACACACACACACACACACACACACACACACACACACACACACACGTACACACACAAACACGCACATTCTGATTAAAATATCTTTATAGTTTATGCACTTGCTAATAAATTTAAGTAAGCTAAACTGTAATAACAAACATAATTGAATATTTAGGAGAGCACTGTTGCCTGAAATACAGGGTTGACCTAGTTCAGGGACAGGAGAATTTGATATGTGCTTAACTTACTTGTGTTTTCTTTTAATTACTTTGCTATGTATATGTAAAACTGTAAACCTTTTATTGGATCAATAAACATTATTATATTATTATTATTCTATTATACGAGTATAATTATTTAGTATCCCTTTTGCTAAACACTAGAACTTAAATACGGACTCGAAGTATTTTTTCAGTTTTTTTTTAAATATTTCTAATAATAGTTACATTGTTAGAATACACCATTATCATTTCAATCGCTATTCCAGTACAAAAGTGTAATGTCTAAAGTTAAGGGTTAGATTATAATCGTGTCGCAGGTTGATCTTTGAACCGCTAGGCTATTGTGCTGCCCACCTACGGTACAAGTGCGATTTACGCTTATTTAAACATAAGATAGCGTCATCGTAAATATTTGTTTCATTCTGTAGTATCCAGTAGTGGCGCAGTGTTAAAAGCTTATATCTTTTGTACTGAGTGTTGCAGATTCAATTCATATTCGTGGCAAATGTGGCGTTTTTAGTGTACGTTAAGCTTGACCATGACTGTATATTTGAACTTCGGGTTTTATCTACAGGCTAGTTGTAATACTTTCGTCTTTTTAACGTTATAGTTGTTTCATTTCACGAAGACGGGTTGATCTTAGCCGTGGGTAGCTCGGAAGCGCTCTGATTGGCTTGAGCCGTCGGAGCTCATAGTGCTCATTATTCACATCAAGATTTGACAAGAGCCCGTGTCATTACACATCACAACTATAAGCATAGCTCATTTGCCTTCGTAAGATAGAACAACTATACCTTAAGCATCCTTCAAAAATACAAAGATAATAATAACACAAATATATGAAAAACATTTTCACAGAGTACCACTTATATTCAAATGAATAAACTATATAAAATTACATTTCAGTTATTCCAAAAAATGCCTTTAAAAGTATGGCTATTCTTAAAAAAAAAATCAAATTTCACGTAAAATAATATTTAAAATGATATATTAGTAAGAATCTTTTTGTTATTTATTAAAATCAAAGTAAAAAAATAAAATTTATTTGATTAATTCAGTTTGCGTAAAGCCTAGATCGCAGAAAGTAATCACATTATTTATGCAAATTTTATATGACTTATTTCAAAGATTCTATAAATTTTATTAATTTCAAACGCTACGTTTTACAAAGAGCTTTTCTAATTGAATTTTCTGTTGTACGTTTTGGATGAAAGTTTAGTTCTGAGACAATATTCAAAGGTAATATTTTATTCTCAATTTAAGCAACAATTTGCTTTCATCAGCTCCGAAGTGGTATAATGGACAATTGTTTAGTGAACTACTTTTTCTATTTCACATTATTTTAATTTCTGTTGTAATCATAATCATGTTTAACGATATACCTATATAATTAATAAGAAAAACCTTTGCAATTCACGAGAAACTTATTTCTCTTTCCGATTCCTTCTTTCTAGTATTTCTCAGGATCTTCTATAAGTCATCCATATTTGACACAAAACTAGATACTAGTTTTTTCAAAGCGCTTGTCATCTGACATCAGCGTTTTTCGCTTTAAGGACGACCTCATATCCATTGGATTACATTCATCATTCATTCTTTCATTCAATTAATTCATTGTTTACCAAGAGATAACGATTATTATCCGATGTTAAGTGATAATAACTGGGACACAAAATGGTAATCCAGAACAAAACAGAAGTCTGTATGTTCAGTTTGAGTACTTGGGTCGACCGGGAACTAAAGAGTCATTCGTTTGTTTACCGGTTGTTAGTTTTTTATTCTTCTACACTAAACTTTGCAGTCGATTATGTTTTTTTTTATTACATGACGGATGGCAAACAAGCATCAGTATGCTTGTTCGCTTGATAGTAAGAAGTCACCGGAACCTATAAACGCTTGCGATACTTAAAGCATCACTTGCGTGTTACCAACACTAGAGATAAAAGGGAAGGAATAAAAAGGGAAAAAAGGAGGAGAATAGAGAGGATGCGAGATGCATCGCACGAAACGCAACAATACCGCTTGCCATTTGGAAGAATGCCGTTGGAGCAGACGAGTTCTAGGATGAAGACCGCAAATCGGTAAGCGTAGCGTAGGACGCCCTCCGGCCCGGTGGGCTGATGACTTTAAGATGGTAGGTGGTGTTGGCTGGATAAGGACAGCAGAGGACAGAATGTTGTGGCACACCTTGGGAGAGACTTGTGTCCAGCAGCGGATAGACAAAGGTTGAAATGATGAATGATGATGCCAATTGGAAATGAATAGGACCTGCAACTATCGAAGTTGATGTCTTATTAGTGGCAAGTACACCGGATTGGTCGTTGTCTCATCAAATATCTCTAGTGCAGAACTAGCCCTTTATATAGAAACTTGCCTCAATTTACCCTTTGTAATTTACTCACATCTCGGCATACCACAAATCCGAGTTGCGAAAAGGCAAATCATTATGAAATAGCTTCTGTTACGACCAGGAAGCGGCCACTTTATGCCTTTGTAATAACTTGATTAAAATTCGATTTTATTGTTACGCCATCTATTATTCTCGAAAATGTTCGCAAATTCTTCATCTAACCAACTGCAAAAAGGAGTAGCTGTTTTATCGTGTTGTGTGGTATGTTTTGTGTTTGGGAAATATTTATGATTCTTCTTTGTTCAATATTGTATAATTCCGTGGTAGTATATGATATATCACTACATAGTATAAAACAAAGTCCTTCGCCACTTGTCACTGTTTGTGATAAACTCAAAAACTACTACACCGATTTTATGCTGTTTTCACCAATGGATATAGTGGTTCTCGAGGAAGGTTTTTGTATTATTTTTTTTATATACATTTGCTGAAATATAATGATATTTGTTAAAGGTGCTGGAAAAAAGCCATCTGGGATATTGCAACGAAAACCGCTGCCTAAACCTGTGTTGTGTATCTTATACAGGTCTACAGAAAAGTCCGCGATGACGTATGTCTATCTTAACATACTATATCTGTATTATTATTGCATGTATTAAAATTAATACCTTAAACAATGAAATGTATCGGGAACCACTTAGTAGTATTGTAATATAGGTTGAGAACCTTTAAACGTTCTACACGCGGCAGTAGTGCGGGCAAATGCTTTATAAATTTAATAATAAATTAGGCTAAGCGTTTGATGATGACTGTTTCCTTATCAAGTTCACCTGGGATAGTGTCATCTTTACTTTGATTAAATTGAACGATTAACTTTAGAATCCTTGTAATGGTCTCCAGTTCTAATCTAAAGCCAATTTGAGAATTGTCACCGTACCCCTAGTTTCATAATAAAATTCATATAATTCGCGACCGTTTGCGCCAATAACATTTAGTATATCCTGCAATAGTATTACCATACAATACTAGATATGCCATTTGCCACTAATAAAACTGGCATGAATTTTAACTGACAACCGTTTCGCATAAATAAGCACCAGACAATCTAAGCCATCAGATATGATATGAAAATTGAATCAGTACTACCGCTTGCATATTTTCCGGGGCAAAGGTTGGGTAACCCTGTCACGAGTTCCCCTGACACCTCGAGTATCGGTTTAACATATAAACGTGCAATAGCTCATTGAAGCGAGACTGGTATGGTTTGACGGTGATTTCGTAAAGTAAAGCACGATTTGAACATTAGATTATACCCACTTAATAGACATGCCGTTATTAATATCTTTGGATATTGCTTAAAGACACCGTTGTGGCGTAATAGTAGCGATTTCGCCTTTAATATCGACGGTTGTGGGTTCGATTCCCACTCGGGCAGATGTTTGTAATCTGTACAAATCTCTGTTTTGGTCTGAGAGCGCCTCCGAGAGCACGTTAAGTTGTTTGTCCCGGTTGTTATCATATACCATCTGATAATAATCGTTAACTTTTGATAAGTAATTTGCTCATATCCAATGAGTTACTGGTTCGCCCTTAGGGTGGAGGTCACATGGCAAACGCTCTTTGTAAAAACTAGTAACCGGTCGAATCCGGATAAGAGTAATAAGCAGACCTTGGATAGATTTAAAATACCGGGAAAAATACTAGGAAGTAGATGATTGTTTGATGACTTTCTCTCTTGATCTTATGTTATAAGATACATAAAGTCCAAAACTTTTTATGATTGGCAACTATTCAAACTAATATTATAAATGCGAAAGTAACTCTACCTGTCTGTTTGTTACGTTATTATGAATTTTGTATGTTACGTTATGTTATGTTGACTGTTGACGCTGTAACGCACTGAGATACTCACCCAGGACATTGCTCTCTTGTAGGCGAAGAATCTAACGATGGATGAGCTTATTAATGTTTCAGATTGGCGTCTCCATTTTTAAAAACTATCGTAAAAGGAGGCTTCCAGCAGTCACTGTGTTCTGGTTTGAAGGGCACTGTACGCTAGTGAAATTACTGGGCAGAGGAGATTTAAGAACCAATATCTCGAGGTTGGCAACGCGTGAGTGGCACCTACTAATGGTGCTGCCAGCGCTCATAGGCTACGGCTACCACTTACCATCAGGTGGGCCGTATGCTTGTTTGCCAACTTATAACATAAAAAAAAGTTATCAAATGGACGATAATCGATAAGTCAATGATTGAATAATTGATTATTACACATAACATTAGATTGCGCTACACAAGTGTGTTTTATCTTGACTATTCATTTCGTAAATAATAAGTTGATATAAAAATGTACAATGTAAATACCATACAATCGCAGCAATTGAGTCAAAATAATTGTTTTACCAAGGAAATCGATACCGTTACAAATTATAAATCTATTCATCTACAGTACATTCCACGAACAGCATGTGAAAACATCTCGTAGACTATAGTTATCTACGATAACAAACGTGATCTACGCCGAAGGCGCTGAGCATAATATCCAGATGGTAAATCCGCTGCTCTTATCTCCCTCCTCGCAGTTGTGTAAGTAACAAGTTCACTGGCACTAGAATGCCAAGTTGGAAAGTACCCTTCTAGCAAACTTATCAACAAGCGTCACTAGCTGCTGAAATTCAATTGCGTAATCTACGCTGCAATGTCTTCAATATCTATGTTTCCATAAATTACAATTGTAGTTGTACATACTACTAAGTAATCTATTCGTATAGTTTATTACCACGCTAATATTAAAGCTACTGATGCTAAAAGTACTTATAATTTTTTGAGATGGCTTTTCTTATAAATTATAATTGTTTTAGGATTAGTTTTACTTCAATTATCTAAGAAATCAATTAACTTATTAGAAGAACAGCTGTCTTTGCCATAAAACTATATGTAATAGTGGTTAATTTTGATTTAAGAATTGAAGCATTCGTTTCATTTATGAGATATATCAAAGGATATATTCAGTAATGATTATACGATATCAAGGAGTATCAACTTTATTAAATATTTTTGTAAGTATGTCACATAACATCTGTCCACGACTTCGTCTAGGCGTAGGTTTAGAGAGAAATGAAAAATGCGACTCTTAAGAATCTAAATTTTTACATAACATAAACAATACGCATAGCCTATAATTTCTAGGTTCGTGACATCAATGCTGTCTGATGAATACTGAGAGGCCCTGTGGTGTTATTTATTGCCATTTAAGCCATCATAACAATTGGCCCGTTTGGCGCCAGGTAAAATATTTCTGTGACGCAAAACGCGTTTGGACCGCTTAATCTTCTTGCGTGTCGCGCCTGCTGTAAAATTTATATCTACCCACAAATCGATATATTGATAAACGACATAATTTGATTATATTCAATTCTCATGTGACAAAGTTAGTTATCATGATCATCATCATCATCATATCAGCCATAGGACGTCCACTGCAGGACATAGGCCACCCCCAAAGAGTGCCTCAATGACCGGTCCTGTGCCACCCGCATCCAGCGGACTCCCACGACCTATACCAGGTCATCAGTGCATCTGGACCACGTACCGTTGGACAAGTTAGTTATATTTTTGATTAAATCGCCAAAACGTGCGAAACGAATAAAAATAATCAGATTTCAATACCTTACAGTAATGTTGAATTAAACGCTTTCATATCGTAATACTATCGAAATATCGTGGTCTGTTAAATTATGAACGTGCATTCCACCAAGAGTGCCAATTAAACCCGCTTAGGTCCGACAGAAAAGCAATTACTGCCATTCGATCATTCGGAAAACCAAGGGAACGTAATTAAGGAATTATTATCCTGACGTCCTGGACCAAACACGACTCTTAAATCATCGACTGTTGGTTTGACCAAATAGCGGTTCTATAGCATTATTACACATTGTTCAGTAACACTTCCCTTGGAAGCAGTTTATGCGCTTGAAATTTAAGGATTATGATAAATTTTGGATCAATTCAAGCTCAATCCAAAAGTAAGGAAAAAAAATGAATTTAGTTTTAGTTTTACGAATATACGATGGACGTTTTTTGATATTCATGAATTAATTTTGTTTTCAAGGACGTTCGGAAATATAAAGGAAAAAGTACAATAAGAAAATCACGGCTTTCGAAATATTTTTGTCTACCTATACCTTTTGCAATGCATTGATTTTTAAACAGTCCAATTACGTTTCTACAAATGATTATCTATTGAACAGTACAGTTAGTTGTCTATACTCGTTATACTCGTATCCCATTTGAAACATAATCGATCTCGGACAACAATCGCAAATCACACTGTCTGTCTATCACTAACAAAACTGTAATCTGCAACACCATAACAAGTAACAAGGTGCAACAGACATTTTGCAAATGTGCTGTACCATTTATTTCCTTTGACCACAGTTTCTATGATCGAAGTATTTATCATTGTCGTTTCTATGAAGTTTCTGTGATTGGAGGTTTCTGCGGGCTTGAACAGCGGGTGGTAATGCAATGGTCTCTGCACGATGTCGCTTTGACCCCTGTACTACCATATAATAAACTCTGTTTTCTTTGGTCACGGTTCTCTATTACCATAACGCTAACTGCGAGGTCATCTCTACTATTTGACCATTGTGTAAGGAATGTTTACGTTTGAAGAAATGAGTTGTGACGTACATTTCGTATTGAATCAGATTTATAATCATAAGCCTTTGAACTGAATGTATTAGCTTTTTTGTTTACATGAATAAGAAGGCCAGTTTAAAAATACAAAAAACAACACAAAGAACATTGTATCTTAAGATAAATAATTGTCGATTCTTTTTTTATTGGACAAGGTAACATTTAGCGTGATACCATATAAATATATCTTTTGATATAATCGAAAACTTTGAAGATATAGAACGGAACTTCTCAAATTAAAAGAGCTATTTACTCATGATTACAGGATTTATTGCTTTTTTATTTCAAACAAGCAACAAGTCTGAATTGTGGTAGGCAGTCACCGTAAATTATAAACGCTTGCGATACTTGAAGTATCACGTTGTCAACCCAAGCAATAAGAGGGAAGGCATAAGAAGGGAAAAAGGCAGCAGAGGGGGTGGGAGCTTGTGCCTCCGGCGCTCTAAATCATCGTACGGAACTCAAAAGTCTAATGATATTAGATTCGGTATTTAAAATATTTTTTGTACATTCGGCTTAATTTATTAGTTTAGAATCGATGAATCGATTGATCAATTTTATACTCAATATATCTGCATTGTTCTTTAATTACCCATGACTATTCGATATTTCTCATCTCTCTATAACAACTCTTTTTGAAACGTTTTTATGTATGGATTTCTTATTATAATGATGCCATAGAAATTCGTTTATCGTTTTATGCAGTAGATTAACTTAATCCCATATTGGGTTGGATTACAAAATCCCGGTTTAGTATAATGAAGTTTCATATCATAATGGTTTTTGGCTTCTCTTTTGAATATATTAATATGAAATTGTTATTTTAGAAAATTGTTATATTTCTCGTTAGCTATATAAAATTAGTTGAACGCAATTCAATGAACTTTGAATATATAACAAGTTTAATCAATTAAAGGCTAAATCTAAGTATTTGGTCTATTATTATGTAAAACTAGCTTCTGCCAGCGGTTCTGCCCGTGTGGCTAACGGCTTGAACATAAACTTTAAGCTCCCATTTACCCCTTCAGCGGTGGAATTTTAGAAAATGTTAGAACACGTGTTTCTTTATTTATTATTACTTTGATTGACTTTCACTGGCAGATATCCCATGTTACAAGGATTACCGCTCTGTGCATAAAGAATAACCGGTACGCAACGCGAGCGGAGTCACGGGCGCAGCTATTACATATGTATATAATAAACTATTTCATATTTAAAATTTATGTTTTAGAGAACAACGTGGTAATGGTAAACCATATAAGGTAGGTACTGTATATTTGTATCAACTAAATATCCGCTCGACAATCGTCTTTGCACCATTGTGTAGCCGCCGGTCAATATTATCGATTTTCCGTCATTGTGTTCATATGTAGGCTACCTGGGTACATGTTAATTATACGAGTTTAAAGTCCGAGTATTCATGTACTAGTCTTTTTCTAAATAATAAATAAACGCTACACACTCAATGGCACCCATTTGAACGTAGTTACATTTTGTGTAGGAAACATACACAAGGATAAGCACAAACTCACTCAGACTGGAACACATGCCTCTATGGTCAAGACAATTTTGAATCTACCACTTATGAAATTTAAATCTTATATTAAGCGGTGTTTACTAAATAAAGCTTATTATTCCGTTAATGAATATATTGCAGATAATGTGGCATGGAATTAATGTACGTTGAGTTTCATGCGGGATATATATCTTAATTGTACATTTGACAAATGTAATGTGATTATTTTTGAAAAGAGTAACTGTAGAGTTTCTTGCCGTTTCTTCTCTGCAGAATCTACCTTCCGAATCGGCGGTAGCTTCACTTAGGCGGACATAACAGACTGTATATTTGACGATTCAAAAGCGCTTAAAAGCCTATTTGAATAAAGAATAATAAAAAAAAATACAAACATTTTCTCTGAGCGGGAATTAAACGCGACTTATGGTTCTTAGGGCAGATTCGTTCAGTTTATTAAGTCTAATACTTTGAGTCTCTGAAGAGATTAGTTGTCTATCTTGGATAGGGTAAAGGGGAACGAAAGGAAGGTCATAAAGGGAGGAAGAATTTTGCTGGTATGGTGGTCACACTTATTGAACAACAATGATATCTTAACTTCACGTACAGGTATTCTTTATGAGAGTGGAACTTCCCAATCGAGTCACCGTATTCCTTTTGAAGTCCTTGTGAAAAAACCATAATAAAGTCAAAAGACGGTAATTATATTCCGTTATTCCTCGTAGTATTACTTAGTGTTAGGTTTCCTTTAATTGTAATGCCCGCTTCCTGGTAATTTCTCCATCTTAACAAGAGATAATTAGGTTGATAAGGTTTATGGAGTAGCCGTTGTTATCTCGATCTAAGACTTATTAAGGTTTATTAACATGGTGTTTGACTTCGTGACCCTTATACGGTGGTATCGTGGCGCTGTAAATCTGTACAAAAAGTTAACTTTATAGCAAGGATCACGCGAGCTGACCCTTCGAAGTTACGTTGAACGATCGCATAAGGCGAAGTTGACCTGGATATACACTTATGGCGTTCGTACTAAATCTTACCGTGTGATAACGTAAATTGATGTCTGAATTTTGTTAAAAGTATTACGTGAATATAATTAATCGTTTTTTACTATCAGATAGTGTGAAATATGTTTGACATGTTATACGCCTGTTGTGGTGGTACCTACTTATGGTAGTGAATCCAGTTTTAACGTCAATTGTCGCATGTTGATGATGTTTGAAACTGTGGACACAGTTATTAGATTTACTTATACAGACTTTTGTTTTATTTTAAAACTACCCGTCTTTAACTGTCTATTATATTTGAGCGTATTAGAAACGTTAAAAGACTTAAGCGTACATCTTGAAGGTATTTATTTTGTCAATTTTCATGGCTGACGGTTTTGGTAGATTTGTTTGCGTAGTTGTGTTTTCTCCCCCTTAAAATAGATGGATGCAACTGATGTTCGAAGCATATTGGGATATTTTTTATTTCTATAATTATAAATATTGGCCAGTCGACGGCTTATCGTTATGTTTTATGTTGATCTGGACCTCTGATAAGTTTATTTATCCTATTGAATGGAGGCCACAACCTTGAAGTGAGTCATGTAGTTTATTTTAATAGCAAAATTATGTTATGTTCATGTTAGCCACAAAATACTTACGACTGGCTTACCTTGAAAATATTTTATTAGAAATTATTAGTCTTATTTTACGTCTAATTTTTAATGTGTTACTAACACGATATTTCGTCTTTGTGGACTGATTTTTATGATTGCTTTTTTGTAATATTGGCTTCGAATATTGTGGTGTTCAACCAGGGCGCTGAAGATAAAGAACAAGTACTTCTTAAAGTATAAGAGTTAATTAACCCATGATCATTGCATTAATTTTTTTAATCATTGACTTGCAGTTGATGTCAGCTGTTCTTTTTTAAACCACATAATATTATTTCAGATTTATTTGTATTGTATTTGTGTGTTTGTATATTTAAATTACGCCTTGTCATTAGTTAAACGGGCAGCTGATAGGACTAAAATATTTCTATGTAATATAGTCATTAATCAAAATTAACGAAAATACTCGTATTAATTAACCGGTACCATTTGACTATATCGAAATTATGTAAATATTCCATTGTAAATACTTTATCAATCTTCGATAATATCTATAGTGTTGGTTGCGCAAACAATTTTAAAAGGTTAATCAAGATTGTTTCAAAAAACTAGACGGGTTTATGCATTACTCGGAATTAGGCACGGTAGTTTATAGCCGTCGTAGCGTTGCTCTGAATCGAACTAAATGAGAATTATGCAAATTGAGAGCGAGTTTCGGCAATCAAATATGATGGATTCATATTGTTGCCTCGCCTCGGCTTTAAAGGGATATTAAGTTATACAATACTTCATTAGAGTTCGTGAATGACGGAACCAATTAATGGTTTTGAAATTATTTAACTAAATAAATCACCATCGGTGATTTATGTTAATATTATTCTTAGTATCCGTATTGGCCTTGACAGAGTCACCGGCAGCGAGACTTGGGAACTGAGACTGGGCTGTGAAAAAGGACAAGATTCACGGAGACTCAAAAGTTTGTTCTGTCTTTAGGGTGCCGCTTGCATATCCTGACCATCGCTTAGGATGTCATTAGGAATAGAGGAAGAGCTTCAAGCGCATGCTTCCCGGTGCACTTAAAAGACAGTGTGAGCAGTGAGTGAGTAACAAATTGTTGAAGTCACAATAAACAACGCAAAAACAATAAAACGTTTAATGCAAAAAACTCTATCTAAATTTCCTTTATTGATGTTAAATGCTGTGCAATGGCTAATACGACTGGTTCTTTGTTCTGATTCACGTTAGTTCTAATACAGCAGATATATAACTATGTGGTACATAGGTTATTTAAGTATTCGTTAAGGTTATTTCTACGCTAATTTACTGTGATTTGATGGAATCCATCAGTATATACGTAATGAGTTAATGGTTGTTTTAACTGACCCCTAACTGTTCTTCGAGGCGAATTTATAGCACCTTTGACCATATTTGAATAGCTAAAATATTTGTTGTAAAGCTGGAATTTGATCCGTGACAGATAACGACGTAGGTTGATACTTAATGGAGAAAATTATACTTTATTAGTTTATGGATTGAACCAACTTCTTATTACCAATTCAATTCTAACTATATTTACAAATAATTAAAACTGTACAAATCATGTTCGCGGGGAATGGTGGTCAGCATGCTTAGCTGCATTTCCGCGCTCAATTTTGAAAAATGAACCAGCCCTCGTGTCACTTGTCATGGAGGCAAAGAGTTAGGGTGTAATATCTTTGAGAAATTTGATTAGCACTGACTCTCCATGGCCAAAGTGCTTCTACTGCAAATGGCAAAAAGATGTAATGTGGAAATAGTAGTTGTTTTTTCTTATTAGTTTTCCGGTTCATCATTTATAATCATTTGTTTTCTTAAGATTTTTATACTACTAGTCCAGGGTGATTTCCATTTTAAATTTAAAAATAATTTAAATGGTTTACCACTGTATATATGAAACTATATACATATTGATTAATATCGATTACTAATTGTTTATATTCATTCTTATGAGATCAATTTAGTTGATTGCGTTTTTAAATTGGAATAGAACATTAGGTAACATCATCAATTATCTTTCATATGATTAAAAACAGTTCTATTTATTTTTAATGGATAAAAAATATTTTTATATTTTAACACATTTTGTCAAACCTTGAAGTTTATTTATATGGAGCGTAAACCTTATCTGACGATATTCGGAATACTTTTTGATTTTCCACAGAATAGATAAATGATACAAACAAAGAAACTATTTACTATAGATAACGATACGGAACTCTTCGTGCTTGAATCCGACTCACACTTGACCGATTTTATTTTTTATTCCATTATATATATCGATATTTTGTATAAAAGTAGACTACTCTAACACCCAACACGCAGTGCGAGGTAGGCGAAATTCAGATAATCTTGATATACCGAACTGGTTATCCCACAATGCCCAACTTTCGTCAGATTTGTCACGAACTCAGCGATATGATCTTTTAATTGTCTTGCCTTGTTACTTTCTAGGTTTCTGCTGGAAGTGATCGGTTTTATAAATGATGGCGAACAAAGGCCTATCATCAATAACGATTAGCTTCTGTTCGCTACGAGGTTGTCAATATAATCGAATCGAAAATATAGATTCTGATTTATTTTTTTGACGATAGATTAGTGACGCTGGTGATCGGTTACGAAAATCGTCACATAATTTGCTAAGTATATATTAGCGATTTTTTTTTACATTTTCTTCCGGATAAATTTAATTAATTAATTAATTTTTAATTTACAAGAAATTTATGTCATGGCTGCATGGTCAATACAAACATCTGCCCCGAAAGAACCTGCGACCTTTATGAATAAACCGAAATAGTATTGTGGAAAACCTATATGAGCTGTAATGTTTTGATACTATAAAACTATGCCAAATATCAGTTTAACTGGACATGTGAATAATTTGTCATGGCAGGTCTGGAAGTCCCTAAACAGACTTCGGCCCCAGATTGGCCGAAGCCAGGACAATATGTTCAGGTGGAGGTTCACGGATGGTACTAACCTACACTTTTGAGCGGTGTAAACGACGTCCCACCTTACATCGTGCCCTGTGTGCCCTAACACCTGCACGCAGGGAGGTCTGATGGCAGCTTCCGACAACGCAGTCAATGTGACTGCGTTTTGGGCCACAATAATATAGGTGTTTGCTAGCGAAACCCAAAGAACAAGAATATTTAAGAGGATCAAAAAATAAGAGTTTTTTAATTGTTTTCGTGTATAACAAATATATAAAAAGCGTACTAGCAATTCCGTTCAAACTTGTAACCTTTTTTAAAAAAACAGCTATTACTTGTAATTAACGAGAGTTTTTCCCTAAGATGAAACATAATTATAATATAAAGAACAGTAATTCAATTTAACTAGCTAATAGTGCTCTCAATATAGCGACAACACAGATGATCATTGTTACTTCGTTATGTTGCAGTTAGACCACTTTCGCCAATAACATCAGTACAGGTATGTACGTTGCGTATGATATCTTGTATGTTTCCTCTTGATTAGACGATTTATTTTGCACGATCGAACTGCCCTACATCTTAGGTTGTGTAAAAGTATCTTGTTATATGTAACAAGACATTAAAGTTCTATTATTTTTTATTTAAAACGAACAAGCGGAATGAGGTTGGTGATTTTTTTTTACAATTTAAATATGTTATGAGAGCCGATGTCGTGAAAACGAAAAGAATGACCGCATTGTTTTTTAAAGCTTTAGATTTTTTCCTTGTTTGTAATTAACTAGGTGACTTACTTTTATGTATTTCTTTGATATGAAAAGTTTAAACAACGGTATGTGTCAAGAAAACGTTAAACTAGTAATAGCCTTTTACTTCATTAACTTTTTAAATAAGTCTTAAACAAACACTATAACATTTCATAATATCAGGAAAAGATGCGTGGTTTTACTAGTTCCATAAATTTCATAGAAGCAATATTAAATATCTAAATGGCATGAGAAAATAATTTAAAAAAGAATTTGATACTACACATTAGTGTAACAGTTCATTAGAGTTAGAAGCAATTAAAACATTTTATCTTAAAAGTAATCTGCATTTTCCGTTCACAAAACCTTTTAAGGGGCACCAATAAGTTACTTAAACGATTGATTGTTAGTGTTTTTACGATTTTCTCACACTTCACGTTACTTAAATACAATTTTTACGTCAATTACAAATTTTTGAAATATTTTGTTATTACTCATGAGACCAAGGCGGCGTACATAGTTTAAAGTTATTTTTTACTTTAAAAATGTTTAACCTTATTAATGGTAATTAAATACTAGCCTTATATAAAACAGCGGTCCCTATAAATCTATTTTTTCTATTTAATTACAGATTCCCTATATTGGTACAGGTAATCTAATGGATATAAATTAAAGTGGCGCTTATGCAAGTGCTACCTAAGAGTCTGGTAGTGCAGCCTTATTAGAACATGTAATAATTAAACTAAGATGGTAATTAAATCTTTATTAACAATGGCGCATTTTGCAGTTGTCTCGCCATGTTTTGGCAGGAGACATTAATTTAGTCCAAATGCTTATATTTAACACAAAATTAAGGAATTTCGAGAATAGTGGGATATATTACGATACAATTAAGTATTTCCTTAAGATAGTTTTATTAAATATATTTTGGAAAAGCTTTCGTTTCAAAATTAGGTGTATATAGGTGAATCCGACGAAGTATGATATTGAGTGACAAGAAATAGAGGTTCTAAATGTTTGAGCTGTTATCGATTCTTTTCTTAGTTAGCAAATTTAAGGAGGAAAGAGTCTCAAAAATGTGACAAGCTATCATGACAAAGATGCACTCTCCATGGAGGTGTAATAATCATGAAATTACATTGACGTAATTTATCTTCTCGTTCTTAAAGTGCCATCTTCTATCGAAGGTCGGCGATCATTAGGGCAACTTGTATTTTTGATGCCGCAGCTCTGAATAACGAACGAGTGCTTTTTCCAAACCATTGGCGTAAATTCTTCAGCCAAGATGTTCTTCTTCGACCCACACATCGCTTTCCTTGGACCTTGCCTTGTATGATAAGTTGCAGTAGCTCATATTTTCTGTGTCTCATTATGTGGCCAAGATATTCTAGCTTTCTTTACGTAATTTATGGACGGTCCAAACTGGCAAGATTTATCTAAACCTTAAGTGTCTTTAAGTAATTAAACATTTACCAAACGTTTTGTTTATGGGAATCCAAGTAAGCTCGGCCGTTACACAATTGGTTTGACCATATCATTATATAAGTTTTTTGTTCGCTCAAGCTCCGCTTTGTTCGTATAAGTAACAATGAAAACTCTGTCCGTCGTCTATTTACGTTTTTGCTTATCTATCGAGTAATCTAATTTACAGTTGTATGTCGTAACTGCATAGAGTAAGGCGCTTATTATTCATGATTCCGTACCGCTTCAATAACAGTGCATTATTGATACTGAGTTAGAATAACAGGCAAACATTGGCATACATGATTTTATTCACGCAAATGATGTAGTGTTTCTTTAATTGTATTGAATATTTGCTGGTGATTAGGTTTTTTTAAGCCCAAAAACAACGAGGTGATAACATCGCTTAGAAATTATTCAAAGTTAGTACTTTTCTAGTCGACCTATGCATGCCGTAAACAGTGAGACTCTACTATATAATAATGAATGTATGTATATTGTCTATTTAAAGTTAATTTTTTCTTCTTCATCCTAGCATTATTCCCGGTATTTTATGTACCCAGGGTCTGCTCATTACTCTTATCCGGATTTGACAGGTTACTAGTTTTTACAAGGAGCGATTGCCGTCTGACCTCCGCAACACCAAGGGCGAACCAGTAACTCATTGGATAAGAGCAATTTAATTATCAAGAGTTAACGATTATTATCAGATGTTATTGATAATAACCGGGGCCGACAGCTTAACGTGCTCTCCGAGGCACGGTGGGAGACCCACACGGACAAACGCCCAGACCGAGACTAAAAGCAGACTCGCTACCCACAACGCCACAGCGGTGTCTATTTAAAGTTAATGACGTACATTAGCCAAAAGGTTTATTTGAAGATTTTTTTGAACAAACTTGTAAAAGAATTAGGTTTTACGATCTAGAGAGCCGGTCAACAGAAAACATAAATTTATTGTCTTCAATCTTATAATTCTAAAATTCTTTATAAAGCAATATAATAAGGATTCCGTTAACGCCATTTGGCTCTGATGCTAAAAATATGAGGAAAATATAAGAATAACTCAGTTATTCGAGTTCCACAATCGCTTTGAAAGTTGTTTGTCACGATGAAAACGATACACACAATTAGGTTCAAATCGTGTCTGAGCGTAGCCCAGTCGCTTACAAAACTTCTTTGATGTGTCCAATTACGTGATGCTTCATTTGAAAAATCTTCACAAAGTGATTATGTGCCATTGACACATATTTATCTCTTATTACAATTAACAAGAAATCTATAGCTCTGTGCAGGGTTTGTACTGTTTTTGTAAACAGTGTGGTAACCCAGTTTTTGAATCGTTTACTTACTGTAGCAGCATAAGATCACGTAATTAAAGAAATATTAAAGTTTTTTATTTAGGCTGCGTACAATTTTGCTATTATATCAAATAGCACTTGGAAAAAAGAGCGGTTTCTGGGGTGTTTTTGTTCAGACTTGAAGTAGGTTTTGGATCTCCGCAATTTACACTCATCAAACGAATCGTAACAGTGCGAATACTGCTACTTTACATCATAATATTTCTGGTATTTTCTGGATCAAGTCGACCCATTCTTGTCGAAAACGTCAAGGCTCTACTGTAAATTTTTAATAACATACATGTTATTCTAAATATACTTTTTAATAAGCTATTTAGACGATAATTATAAATATATATGATCTAAATTTTTATTTTTTACTAAGGATAAAATGGAAGATACGAATTTAAATTATATTTATGGCACTTAAAAATATATGAGCTACACAAACTGTTGTGGGAATATTCTACATAATGAAATGTAGCGACATTATTCATTCAAAAGACATTAATGGTCGTCTAAAGTTCAATTTAATAATGTTCCCAAATATCGTTCAATTTAAATTGTTCGAATGGCGTCCATATTCATTATTATTTGATGACACTGTGAAATTCGAAATAATTTATTGTTCAGCTAATTACTATTCTAATTACTAGAAGTAAATCAAAACAAAAAAAATCAGCACAATATGATTACCTGATTAATGTGTCAATATGCACTATACATATTCTAGTGTTTTCAGACTGTTCAGTTCTGTACACTGCTGGACGTAGGCCTCTTCAGCTGTACGCCACGGTCTCATCCACCTCTTGCCAGTCGTCTTGCGAAGATCATTGCTTCACACAGTCTGAGGACGCCCGACCCTACGTTTGCTGGTCCATGGTCTCCATTAAAGAACCCGTTTGCTTTATCGGTTGTTAGTTCTTCGGTTGATATTGCCGGACCACTGCCACTTCAGTTTGCTGATCCAGTGGGCTCTGGTTCTCTGCTGCATCATTTCGTTTCGAATTCTATCCTTTAGAGATATTCTGAGCATAGTTCTTTCAATGGCTCGCGATTTTAATTTTGTTAACGAGCTCAACCGTGAGACTTGTTCGACTTTTCCATTAAAATGTTTGTCGAAAATAAAATGTTAATGGTTTTACTACACATTTTGATATGGTGTATTTTAAAGGACTCTTGTAGTAAATTCATCCGAGATCGTTATGTTAAGTTCGTTTATGGTATGTATAGAACGAGTTTGAATTGTGACCGACCCACGCCGTATAATAAAGGGATATTGTCTATGTTTCCGGACAAGACTGAGCATCTATTTCTCGTAATAAGCAATACTTGAGCATATAATTTGCAATTTATTTTAATAATATATGAAGTCATATTTCGTATTTACAGAGATATAAAACTAAGATCAGTTATAAACCTATTCTATATATGCTCAAATGAAACTAGACATATTATATGTTAGTAACTAAAATATAGATCAAGTAATTGGTCTAGTTACTATGTCCATACTTAAGTTAATATCCAACGGAATTTAACAATGCAACTATAAAAAGTTAAATCTCATCTTAAACGCACAATGATTTTAATAGTGAAAGATCCGAGTTGTCATGGCGGAGGACGGACCCGGATGTCGATAATCACAGGCATTATCATATTACCACTAACGTTGTATTAAGTGATTTTTGTTGTTGTTTTTTGACGATCAGTTTAAGATACGGAATAAAGATTATTCCGTAAAGATTAGATTGGTGGCTTTATTCCTTAGAGAACATTCTTGAGAATCTTATCTCGCTTGACTTGTAATCACTTATGCATTCAGATAAGCAACGTTTAATGATATATTTTAAATATATAAGATATTAATTCTTCATAATGCTACACCACACACGGGATAATGTAAAAACCGTGATCTTCTTTAATGAACGATATTGTTCACAAGCAGTCCGCAGCAATATTTTCGTATACTTGGATGCCCGATAGGTTCGATTTAATGAGGGCGAATGGGGTATCGTTACGTCGGACTCTTGTATTATTAAGCCTAAGATGGAATGTTGTTTGAACCTAGGTCACTGACAGAGCGGTAGCACGCGAGATCGTATGCCTTACGAGCCAACAATTTTGACTGAAGTCTGATGCCTTGATTATACAAACCGTTAGAGTATGGATAGTACATAATGACCTACATGTTTTCGTATAATATAACATAATGTGGGACATGTTCTTGGCAACATTTGAGTCGAATATATTGATGTATATGAGTGATAACACAAGTATTGTTATATCATCGTGAACGAAGCTTAATGCTGAACTGTGTTTTCACCATTAAAGGGCCAACACTTAAACGCGATGAGCGTGAGAACTGGAGGGTCAAAACCTATACTTCTATCTCCTTTCCATATTATCTCTTTCTCATCCACTCACCTCACATGGAGACGCACAGTGATGTCTTGGATGTTGCTAGTAAACATAGAATACAGCAACTGCTTTCCTCTAGGCAGACCGTACCTTGCCTTGCCTTTCTATCTACTGTGATTACAACAACTTTTACAATTAATTTAAAAGTTTGTTTCATAAAAATTTTCGATATTATGATCATATCGTCGAATATATTAGATCATCATTCATCTAAATACAATTATAATGTATATTTAAAAATAAAACAATTATGTAAACTTACTTAAATGTCTGTATTTTTGTTAAAGATTTACTTATCTAAAAACTTCTCACAAAAACTATCCTATAAAATATATCTAGGCTTTAGCGTAATTTTATCATTATCTAAAATGGAATATCATTACGCTGTTAAGGCTTTGTTATCGATAGCGATCTGACCTCTGCCCCAATAATATTCACGGCGAAGACCCGTCATTTTTACGACGGGAGATTCTTGTTACTTGTTGTTTCTTAATCCTTATCTTACATGGTCAAGTACTAAGCTATAAATACATTGAAGGCTGTATACAAACAATTGAGACTATATAATACCATTCTTACTTTACGAATACATAAATAAACAATGGTATATTCTCAAAACAAATCCTCTGTTTTCCAAACACTATGATTTAGTTTTGGTTATAAAGGTAAGTAGTAATAATAAATACTTATTATTGGGTTTAGGCTTGTCATCGTAAGGTACAATCAAAGCAAGAGGTAAGCACGCCCGAGGCTTATTCCCACTTAGATTTAAGCTTGTATGTGTTTTCTATTCTAGCTATCTCACGACTGACAGATGTTTCTTAGATTCTGAATACCTAAGGTTAACATGTACTTGTGTGTGAGTATGTCTGTACTTGGAGTTAGAAGTAAAGAGTACTTACAATTAACTGTACTGTATACAGCTCTTATTATTAAAAGCAAATATATACTTGTTTCTTACTATTGCTGGTTTACAAATTCTTTATGAATATACAAGTTCTTTTATTGAGATCTTAATCGTTCATCTGGCATAAGCATTTTTATTATTTATCTTAATAAATTATCATCGAAATATCTCGAGTTATTTAAAAATGAATGAAAAACGTGTTAGATTCTTAACATCAAGGAAGCGACAAAGTGTAGTTATTCATTAGAACTCATGAATATTGCTTCACGATGATTCTTAAAATTATAATTTATGGCTTATTTGAGTGTCGAAAGAGGCATTGGATTGTGTGGGCGGGACTAGTTACAGCATTGGGATCGCATCGCTTCTTAAGATGCTTTGGTTTCAATGTCTTGCATTGTTGTTGGTTGCGTTACAAATTACATTTTTACATCGCTATCAATGTTGCTCATTAATTGCCTTTATGTCTATTGTTATTTTGTTTCCTCATTTATCTTCTGATTATTGAATTGGAAGAACTTTCTATTGATATTTTTGTTGAAGTTAATTATTACAATAAACGATTAATTTCACTATGAAACGTCTGGACTATATTATACTAATAATATTGTAACTAAAATGCTTATTCGTATGTGTGTATCCGGACCCCAACACAAAATATTACTATCCTAATTGCAGCCGTTGAGTGTGTGAGCGTTATTTATTTATTTATTTAATAATATTATAAACTTCAAACTTTGAATATTGACGATTGATGAATAGATATTTATAACTCTTTCACTCAAAAGCAACATAACGGATTTGGATTAAATTTGGCACACAGATACCTTAATAAATCATAGGAAACTCTTATCACCTTAAATTATAACATACGATTAAAACATACGAAATTCTTTTCACGAAAAAATTTTAGATTCCCATGACGAGAATAGCTGTGCTATTAAGAAACTTTTTTAAATATTATCTGTCCAAGGATAGGAATGTATGTTCTATTTATTTTATGATGGCGGAGTTTTATATCTCAACTACATAAGATGCAAATCCGCCTTCAGCAGGACAAGCTATGCCCTTCACTTGACATAAGACAGCATTGCTCTGATATAAACAAGCTAACGGAAATAATAATAGTCTCGGTCGCTCTGGTTTATTTGACTGATTAAATTTAAGCGCAATTATTAATTTACAATTTCATTTCTGTAATAGATTAGCTATTATAAGTGGACACTAATGAATAATATTGGATAGACAATTTTGACTTAGTTATATAGAAAACTAATTTTGAAGCTAAAAATAAAAGTTTGTTACAACTAAACTCGTTGCTGAGTAAAAATCGGCGCATAAGGTATTTTAGGCTTAGGCTAAGATTTTCTTTTAAAATAGATATTTGGTACAGATTACAATAGGTTAGGTAGATTAAAAAAATAATTATCCAAACTAGACCAGTCGTCTTTGATTAATCAAGTACAAACAAACATAAACAAGCAACATATAGTCGAATTAAAAACTTCCCTCTTTTTGAAGTCGTTTCAATAATTTTTAAAGATTAATTTAGAGTTTTGTAGGATTATCAGCAAATAAACTATATTGTGTAAATTTAAACAATGTTAAGATTCGTAGTTACGCAAAAATAAACGCGTTTCGACAATAAAAAATTATATATCTTTCGTCTGATGTCACATCTATATTTAACAGACGATCAATATCATGATGAACGTACAGTAATTAATTGCAAGGCTACGTTAATAATTAAATTTTATTGTAATTGAATTTTTAATGAAATCAAAATAAAATGATGTACGATATATATATTGTATAAATTATTTTTTAATTAATTGCGAGTTCCGTTATATGCATTGATTACTTCTAAAAGGTTGCGCACCTTTTATATACAACCTTTATAAACAACCAGATTGGTTTTATTTTGTTTTCTTATGTGTTTTTATTAAGTCAATCGGAATGGCTTTGCTGACCTGATAAATAAAAAACCAGTCAAGTATCCGAGCGTGTACAATGAAGGTTTCCGTTAGTGGAAAGATCATAAAATACTTACGCAACATTATCATGTTAGTGTTGTCAGTAACAAAAATGAGTTAAATACTAGGAAATTCAATTTTCTAGTATTGGGTTTTCCCAAAATATTTTGTATTATCTATTTTTAGGTTCATTGTTTTTTTGTTTTTTTTTAAGAGTAGTCAGAATATAGCCATCACGGGGTAAAATATGCCCATACAAATAAAATTGAAGTGTCTGTTTTAATTTTAAATTAACAGCTTTTCACTAAATGCATGTGAAAGTATATACGGTATTTGAAAAAACAATTTTAAAATTTATATCTGTCTGTTTGTTTAGACTAATCACTGAAACAGCTGGACCGAATTTAACGGGACTTTCACTGACAGATAGCTGATATTATAAGGGGTAACCTAGGCTATTGTTTAGACAAAGAATTAGGGTTCCGTGCAATAAAAGAAATCTTCATAAATAAGCACGGATAGTCAGAAGGCGAAGTTTTATAGTGCTCCTTTTGGTCGTAAGAAGAGATTTTGTAATTTACATATTGATAGATAAGGCGTCGGGATGTGACGACCCCATCGCCCGCTGTTGGGATAACCTCTGTCACAACAGAGATTATTCCACCAGTGCAATCAGTCACACTGGTGGTAGGTCTTTTGTTGCAAGAGGCCGGCTAGGTAGGTACCACCGCAGTGTCCAATATTCTGCCGCCAAATAGTAGTGCTTAGGCACTACTGTGTTCCGGTTTGAAGGGCACTGTACGCTAGTGAAATTACTGGGCGAACGAGATTTAAGAACTAATATCTCGAGGTTGGCAACGCGCGAGTGGCACCTACTAATGGTGCTGCAAGCGCTCATAGGCTGCGGCAGCCACTTACCATCAGGTGGGCCGTATGCTTGTTTGCCAACTTCTAACATAAAAAAAAAAAAATATTTTAGATATTCATAAAAGTACATACAAACGAATTGTTTAGTTCCTTTGTTGATTGTGGTATGTTTATTTAATCATTACTAAGACAATCGTAATCACTAATGACATACCACAAATCCGACGATGGTACTAAGAATATGTATTGTAATTGGATCTGCCTATCGCTAAGAAGACAAAGAGCACCTGCTAACGAGATGGTAACGGTAAAAAATAACAATAAAAAAAGATAACTGTTCCGTTCATTGTGACTACATTGGTTTCGGCAAGTGGCCGCAGTCACGGCGTTCGTGGTCGATACATAATCAGATAAGAGGATAAAAATATCGAGTAAAATATCGATTGGATGGCGAGATTCGAGTCGTGATCGATAGAGAATCGAAGTGTCACGAGCGGGGTTGTCGACCTGGGGTCAGGGTCGGGAATCTTGCTAGCTTGCATGCGCGAATATCATTTCACCGTGATTTCACCGATGAATGTCGTTACGTGGAATATCTCATGTAACCGCTTCATTGTTATGCCCGGGGTGTTTTGAGTGCCTTCAAAATAGTCGCCTTGCAACTACGTCTCGGAATATTTAATTTAGCGATGCACTTACACCTGCGTGGAGCTTACCTTTACGGCATTTTATGTAGTTTTAGCACGCAAGACAATAGCGCTACGAAAAGGACCTTGCAATTTTATATTGGACTTTCTTCTGCCAGCGGCTTCGCCCGCGTGAATAACGATTTTAATAACCCATTTCAAATGTTAAAACAAGTGTTTCTTTATCTTTAATTGTGCCCCCAAAAATAAAGTTTCATGGTTCTTGTTTCAAAAATGATGGACATTCTTAACAAAATTTCAAACCCCTTTTCACACCCTAAAGGGTTGAATTTCGAAACATTCTTTCTTAGTGCTCGTATACGTTTTAAAACCAACACCTGTGAAAATATCAGATTCCTAGGTCCAAGGGTTTAGGCTGGGCGTTGATATGTCAGTCAGGTCTTCTCCTTTTATATAGATCATTTCCATTATATAAAACTAAAATATTTTAAGCATTTTGATATATTTAATAAGTGGGTTTATAGATTTTTACCATTTAAATGTTTATATTCATTAGCCGTTTCACACATTCGATATTAAATATGGCGCGCTGATAAGCAATTCGTTTCGCGTCACGAGTCGAACTCGAGTTAAACGCCAATTTCCAAGTGAATGGTATCAAATCACCATAAACCCATCTCGTCTCGATATGGACTTGAGAATAACGGACTACGGTTCCCTACGGAATGACGTATTGAGAATTTATACACCGACCTTTGTCTGTTGTGCTATTCAGCTTGTAGTGTTGTTCTATTAATATTATTTTACTATACATAAAATCATAAATGGAATTTTTGTACATTGGTAACGATATTTCGACCTTAAATAGTTTATATCCTGAATTAATACATAAGTTTTTATATTTATAGTACCCAGAGATTACTATCATACTATCGCGTAAAATTATGAAGTGCAAGTAGTGTAGAATAACGTAAAAATGTATACTATAAAATGCTCTTTTCTGTCAAGGAGATGAATTACGATTTAAATTTATTACGCTGCGGGTTGGCAGGTAAGATTTTCTTTGCAAGAAATGCATATTTTCGCTGACTGGATTCGTCTAAAAGCATGAGCACTATCCCAAGCGAAGTATTGACTCTTTAAGATATTAGGTCAGAATTGGACTCGAGACGTTTAATTATAGACATCGTCTTTACGATATTTAAAATTTCTTGAGTAATTTGCAATTGAAACTGTTATTATTTTCTAAGTATTAAAATATAAGCTATTGTATATTATTTTTTATTATATTGAAATATTTTATTTTAATAGTTTATCTTTACAAAAATTTATAGAAATTGTAGTATATATTTAAATATAAGTAAAGCTACTTTATTTTAATTTTATTTTTTTTTAGTCGGTGCATCACATATAATATATTTCATAGTAAAATATCCTACGTGTTTGAAAGTATATTCAAGTAAACTAGTTTTATATAAGTAGAATAAATTTAACCAAGATCATAGGTTAATCGCGCACGCTCTTTGGATAGCGTTACAATTTAGAACTTACTCGTTACGATATCCAAAGGAGCTTATCTATTGAATCTGTCCATAATGTACATATGTCACACATACAAATATTCTCTCTCTCACACACACACACAAGCTCTAACAGAAATTAACACCTGTAAACCCAGAAGAAAAAAATTATAAAGACCTTACTAGTACTATATCCACAGAGCAACGACGATAATAATACATTACTCACCGAGGTAGAAAGGTAAGACATTCTCACCCGCGAATTTTTGGGACAATCGCGGGTGGCAATGTCGTAATTTTCTTCCATGATGCCTAGACAATTTTTTCGTACAATGAAAAATTAGCTTTTAGTCCCAGGACAAAAAGCGAATTGTTCATCGAGGTAGACTTTTAAAAATATTTAGCTGGTTTCAACGGTACAGAATTTTTATAATAGCCAGGGAAGCAAACAATTCACTAAAAACTAAACGCCAAATATACGAATAAACATAAACAATTCTATATAAGTCCATAAGCGACGAAGCATATAATTCTGTTCGTAATAAGGGACATAGAACCTGTAATATGTGGCCCAGACCTTACCCTATGCCCCTGACCGCGAGACTGATAATATTCCAGTGTAATACAACACGTGGCCTGATGAATAGTGTAATTTACTCAAGAAATATCCGATTATCCACCAACCTATTCAAGCTTAGTCATATTAATTTAAAGACACGGAAGTTCATGTAATGAAGTACTTTGGTAGCGTTGAACTTTATAAATAAATAAACGCTACACACTCAACGGCCCCCATTAGGATAATTATATCCTGTGTCGGGGGTCCGGAAACATTCACAATGACAAGGACAAACACAACCAGACCGGAAACATACCTGTACGATTAATACAAACATCTGCTCCGAGCGGGAATCGAACCAGCAACCGTCGAGGCTTAAGGCAGACTCGCTACCCACAACGCCACAACGGTGTCATATTGTGTCATTTAAACGATTTTAATTTATATTTGACTAGATTTTACTCGCGACTTCGTTCACGTGGAGTACAGTTTATCACCATTAAAAGTATTCTGTTTAAAAGGACAGAAAACGTTTTCTTCGAAAATATTTTATTAAATTTTAGTTATAAAATTATTTAAGTGTTATCTATGTCGGTGCGAATACGAATTATTTGATCATGTCACTGGCAGCCTTTAATTGTATTTTCGAAAAAATTATTAAAAATCGAAGCAATTTTGAAATATTGTTTTGTAATGAGATTATTCAAAAACGAATGTAAGGAATAGGTTGAGCTAATCCTTAGTATTGTTTTAGATATTTTTAAAAATATGTTGTAACATCAACTTTCGTTGAACGCTTTAAAAAGCAAGTGATTTGTGTTGTGACCTCACTTTTTAATTGCGTCTTCGGCCACAAACTCTGTAAGTAGTCTGTATGGCACTGTTATTAAAAATTGTAATATTATTTTCCTTGCTTTTCATTCCTAAAATCTTCTTGTTTAAATATGTGTGAATTTAGTATCAAATTACCTTACTTAATCTCATAATAATTAAAATCAAAATGTGATACGCAGCGTATTGCTAATTATTGTGCTTAAAAGCATAGCAGAACCGATGACCTACATAGGTTCAGCGGTTCTGCATATATTTTGTAAATAACCTCACTTCTGGTATGCGACATATATTACAAAGGAAAGGAGTGTAAAATATAATATGTTAGCTCTTTGAAGTTCACTTCTTGATATTCCTGGCACAAGATATGTATAACATAAAATTTCGCGTCTGATGTCATGTGTTTGTTCTCTGGACTTCTTCATCCTAGCATTATTCCCGGTATTTTTATGTACCTAGGGTCTGCTTATTACTCTTATCCGGATTTGACAGGTTACTAGTTTTTACACAGAGCGATTGCCATCTGACCTCCGCAACCCTAAGGGCGAACCAGTAACTCATTGGATAAGAGCAATTTACTTATCAAGAGTTAACGATTATTATCAGATGTTATTGATAATAACCGGGACCGACAGCTTAACGTGCTCTCCGAGGCACGGTGGGGAGACCCACACGGACAAACGCCCAGACCGAGACAGAAATTTTAACAAACATCTGCCCGAGCAGGAATCGAACCCGCAACCGTCGAGACTAAAGGCAGACTCGCTACCCACGACGCCACAACGGTTTGTTCTCTGGACTGCACATGCAATTTGATTACGCTACTAATTAATTAATTAAAATTTATAATAAAAGATATGTCTTAAACCATTAACGGCTTAATAAACTTTGAGAGTAACGCATGCTTAACACAGGATTCATTGTTACAATTTAATTCTTCATTATATTATGTGCAGAAAACACAGCGATTATTTAAAACGGGCATAATAAATATCATGTATCGTGAAATAATATCATTGTTGTTACAAATAAATTAAAATAAAATCCAATTAAATTCATCCTACGCACGATACATCGACGCTCGTCGACAGCACCACTTGAGGTTTCATATTAACCCAAGGAAAAAAAATCTATTGAGTAACATTAAAAAAAAGTGATTATGGAAATTTTAATGAGACCATAAATAACGTTCGAAGCCTTGATTACTCCAATACAGGACAAATTGGAGATGCACCCTTCTGACGTCGGTAACAATACGGACAGCGGACTAAGGGTCAAATATTTTTTACCTCGACAAAATAAAACGCTTTGAATAGAGCTTGATTTTATGATTTATAGGACCTTTTATTCGATCCCGGCTTCTCCGCATTTTGTTTTGATTGAGATTCCTTTCAGAGTTCGGAAGATTGATTGTTCTATACGGTGTGGGAGTTTTTGTTGATTGCTTTCAAGTGTAAATATTTTTCATAGGTTTAATTCACATTTAAATAGACTTCCTTTTACGGTATTTTCGATTCTGTTGGGCGTATTTTTATATAAAAATTATCCTTGAACAGATTGCTGGTATTATTATTATAATGCGTAAAGCTTATCGCCGTTTTGTTAAACTAGGCATTATAAAGACTTTATTTTATCTTAGATACTTCATTGTAAATTGCTGTACTTAAATAAAATCTCAAAGTCGATACTTACCTTTAGATACGGATGTTCTTAGTATCGATCGTCAGTAATTCCTGTTTCATCGTAAGCCCTTCAAAGTACAATTGAGGAGTCAAGCCTACGAGTTTCTTTAATTATTTATTATATTTCTACGAAATAATTTTTAATATCAAAATTTTCGTTTCAATTGCTTAATAAATACTTTTTGATATTTTAGAAGAACTGATTTCAGTTTTACATAGTTAATTTAAGTCAGGATTTTTGCTGCCCACAAGAATAATCATCAAAGTCGCATGCAGAAACTTGTTCATAAATAAACATTTCATTACAACTTTCCATCAAGATGTACAATGGTTAAGTAATATGTCACTCGTATCTAACGGTAACAGTCTCGGAGACCATGTTTCTTTGACAATTACAGATTTTACCATGTTTACGTTAAGCAGAGATGCACGAGTTCGGTAACTAATGTCGCTTGAGAAATTGATTCGCCGACTCTTTTATAGTCGTTTCAGGCAACTTGCGTCCTTTATAAGTCCGGTGGAACGTTCCAGCATATTAGGTTTTATTTGTGAACAGTTAGAGTTGTAAGGCGCTCGGTTAGAAGCAGATGGCAGTGTTGAGCTCAGGGACGAGGTATTAGTTAGTCACGCGCGAGCGCGACGGTATTTCTCATTAGGCGGCTCGTAAACAAGGACACTTCGACGCTTACTAATGTCCCCACGTTACACTTTTACGACTATCAACAATTTTAGGTTGTCGAATGTTACAAACCCAGTAATCGGTATGTAATAAATTATGTGGAGCATGAGAATTTGAGCTTTGGTATAACATTTGTTTATTTTTATTCTAACCTTGTAAAAGTTATTTTTTTTAGTATTAGCATTGCTTTTTCAAGGCATTATTAACATTGCCTCTCGAAATAAGCTAGGAGTTGGTAAGACAATAGCCCAGGGGCGTCAGGATCTCTACCGTTGAGCCATTGAGACGTCAGGGTTTGTTTTATATAAACCTGAAGACGTTTTAGGGCAACGGTAGGGAATCTGCCTTAAGACCCATAAGTTTGTTTCCGCTCTCGGCAGATGTTGCAGATGTTGTAGAGATTGTCATTGTGTGTGTTTCTGGAGTCGTTATACTGGATATTTATATACTAATGGTGGCCATTTAGTGTGTAGCGTTTATTATTATTATAATCAACTAACGCATCAAAATTGTTTTTATGCGTATAAATTTAACGATTTATATACTATAATTTTATTCTATGAATAATCAGTTCACTCGTAGTTATATTTCATTCTCAACGATTATAGAATCAATAGAGCAAGAGTAATTAATTCCATTGAGACATGACCGTTGTATCGGAGCATATATATTTACTTTGCGATTGAAACGTCTCGTTGTGTGTAAGCTATTTCCGCAATTTCAAAGTAGAGATCGTGTACCGACAATAGGTTGTATCGTGTGGCGTCTAATCACGCTGAGTACAGTTAGCCAGCGCCTAGAGCTCTACCTGCCAATAATATGCGTGCGAACAATCCGATAGTCATGCTTATGCCTTGCAACCTACGTCTGATTCGATGTACTGAAACCCTGGACATCATCAACGTAAGCATTTATGTAATGTGGTTTAGAATAAAATAATAATTTTATCTATATACATTCAATAAAAATGTAGTTTTGACATGCCTCTACTTTACGGATTTTTTATCGTTTTTGGATATATCTGTGTCTATCTGTCCATCTATATGTTTGTAAGCTAAAAAGTAAAGCATATTCTCAAGTAATATTTACTTTTTGTTTCGTTAAATTTGATTGACTCTTTACGAAAAGTTATTGCGCAGCGTTGTGGCGCAGCGGTAGCGAACCTGCCTTAAACGCCACAGGTCGAGGGTTCGATTCCCACTCGGAGCATAATATGTTTGTACTAACCATGCAAGCATATTTTCCGGTCTGGGTGTATTTGTCCTTGTCATTGTGAATATTTCCGGACCCCGACACAGGATATTACTATCCTAATGGGGGCCGTTGAGTGAGCAGCGTTTATTATTTATTATGTTTATTGCAATTTTAATGAAAACGTGAGCTAAATATGATTGAATAGTAGGTAAGTTTTTTATCATTTTCACGCAAAAACGGACGGATATATTTGGATGTAATTTGGGACACAGATTAGGTAGCTTATTACCCGATTTAACAGAAAAATGTTAGCCTAGGGTTGTCAAAAATGCGTTCATGCGAGTGGAGCCACAAGCACAGTCAGTTCAATATATATTTTATACTTTTATTTTCCTTTTAGGTACCTTTGTGAAGGTAATTCAAAAGTAATATTTAGTTTCTGGATCGTTGTAGTTCGTGTTAACCTTCAGAAAGTTTGATATTATCCAAGTGGAATACCGTCGAATTACCGGACAGTTAATTAGGGCCTGCCATTCGACATAGCCTTGTTCCTAGCCTACTAACTTGTACTTTCGTAATCTGTCGTATGCCCGGAATAACAACTGCGGCTATGAGTTATAATTCACTCGACGTAACCAGATTGAACCCTTTGTATTACTGACAAATGACATGGTCACTTTTATCCCTATTATAAGAATGCCCGCAATGGATTCGATAAAGCTAGCGTGAAGCAATTTAATAGAAAATTCATTGTCGTAGTCATTATGATTTAGAGCCTCTTGGTTACTATACAAGTGTACAACCGGTTACCAACGTTTACTATCGAACAAGACCACTATATCAGCACAAAACAGCACGCGAGCACTTTGTGTTTCAATCAAATTAAAATTTTACAACGTGCAAATTTTACTCCGTTTTAATTTAACAAGCTTCATGATATACAAATGCGAATAACCATTTAATATTTCAAACCACTATTCGATAAACGCCGTTGCTATAAATTTTTCACTCTTTACATTCACATCGCAACAATGCATGCGCTTAGGACAAACAACGTTTTATTAAGACCGGTGCACAAAGGCTTTGAGAAGGGCCCGTACCAGAAATAAACACTTATAAATCTCTCGGATAGTATTTAATCACTGGTGCCCTCACAGAGCGCACGTTTGCAGTTGAAGTCTGAATTATTTTAATCCTGAGCACCGAGATATCTTTTATAGCAGACTGTGTAGGTCCCTGTAAATCAGCTTAACGGACGGGATGGAATGGCTGCTATCTTCTCCGCTTTTGTATTGTACAAATCTGTCAGTATTCCCCTTATTTTCATATGCTGAGTTAGAATGAATTGTCATTGTATACTATGTAATACCATATCGTGTGAACAACTCTTTTATGGCGAAAAATATCTTTAAATATAGCAATTCACAATTTTATAATGTACAATAGAAACAAACTTCAGATATGAAGAACAGCAATTTCAAAGCATTAGTAATAATAAATAATTGTAATAATACAATTGTGCGTTCCACATAAGATCTCAGGTATCTAAAGGTATAATTCATACATAGCATTCTTTAACTACAAAATATAATCGTATAAGATACTTTTATCTTGATTTTATAATAAATCTTTTCCTCCGACCGCAGCGCGAGAACAAAGCTATTTCTATTTTCTTACTATGAAAAAATTTTTTATATATTTTTTTTACCAAGAAATCCAGTATAAAGCGTACGATGGACTTAATTGAGTGTTTATTTCTTAAGCCGTAGCTGAAACCTTTTACGGTGGAATCCTTTTAATGTCATTAACAGGTTAAGTGCGTTAAGGAGCTTCGGTAGCCGCGGGTATTCTTAGTCACGTTCAGATCATGTTTGCGGTTTTATCTCATAATTGCATAATTGTTGAGCATAAATTTTCTCAGAACGAAATTGGATCGGATTCGATAATCGAATCTACTTATTAATTGGCTTCACTACCTCGTTCCGAGATATCGTCTTGCGGGTTTTTAATTTGTCTTTAAAATTAAGTATCTACTAATGTTCTAAAGTTTGTTCACATTGAAATTAGATCAAAATACTTCATATTTTATCGTAATTTTTTTTCTATATCACTTAAGGTTTTACCGAGCTTTTAGCTTAACTACAAGATTTGTTGCTCACAAATATGCATATTATATTAGAGAAGTAAGAAAATAAAAAAAGATACCACAGGAAGTAGAGTTGCACATCAAAATTAACGGAACAGTATCTTTTTTATGTCTGCGAAGGCAAACGGGCAGAGGGCTCATCTGATACTAAGCGAATTCTACCGCTCATGAATATCTGCATCACCAGAGGGCATGCAGGTACATTGCCGCCTTATAGGATACAACTGTTTAAGCCTTGCCACCAACAATACAGATACTGTTATCTCAGCAGATATTGTGTGAGAGAGTGGTTACTTCTCCGAAACTACTATTATCTTATATTACCTTTTGGATATTAAGTAATTATAGTTTATAGCTATTTTTATAACGTGAAAAGCTAAATTTTATATGTATATAATATACAAAAAATATAACGAAATTTTTACATGCACAATGCACAGCTTAAATTGGCTTAAAGTTATTATGTTATTTTTGCGTAAAGATATTTATATTTGTTAATGTTTATTAGTTTTATTAGCAAAATATATTTTAATGTCATTATGTCATGTTACTTTGAAATGTAAATATTATTTGTGAACGTATTAAAAGC
This sequence comes from Hestina assimilis, assembly GCA_023373885.1. NCBI lineage: Eukaryota > Metazoa > Arthropoda > Insecta > Lepidoptera > Nymphalidae > Hestina > Hestina assimilis. Next base: position 5,103,856 of record CM041747.1, on the reverse strand, counting down.
ACTTGAACGAGTGATGCTTAAGGACTTGGCGCCGGAGGCGACAGTGTTGACATTTATTTGAGTATTTACTAACAGCAACATCGATTACGTTGTTTGCCTTTAGGTACGTAATAATTAATTTATTCTAAATGTCAATAATAAATCTATATTGATATATGAAACATTACGAAATTTATTACGTTCAATTGCAAGTATAATATTGTATTGATCTTACGAGATCTTAATCTTTAAGGTGTATTATAATATTTAAAGTCTCATATAATGATTTAATGCAAAATTATAATAAGATTATTTAAATTCTTATTGTTGTAAGATCTTAGATTGATTCTTTCTTTATTGTAGTACCAGTGTGTTTGTGTGTGTGTAAACTACTTACATATACTATTTCCTAAGTCAAGTGAGCATTGCGGTCAAGCGGTAAGGAGCTTAGCGATGACCCCGGCAAACTTAGCAACGTATGAAGAAAGATTAAATTTAAATCCTGTCCGCTTCATTCGGGATTTTAAAAATATAAATATTTTTGAAACAAACACACAAACAAACACAAAAATACATGTTTACAATTCAGTACTAATAATAATGACAACTGTACAAATCAATTACAATTGTGTTTCTGTTTAAAGGGCACTGTAGGCTACTGAAAATACTGGGCAAAGAAGATTTAAGAATATCTCGAGGTTGGCAACGCATGAGTAGCACCTACTGTTGGTTTTGCAAGCGCTCGTAATATACGGTAACTGCTTATCATCAGGTGGACCGTATGCTTGCTTGCCAACTTAGTTACTTAAAAAAATCCGGTTCTCTAGGAATGGTGGCAAGAACTACCTACATTTTTCGGTTGGATTCCACTTTATTATCAAAAATATTATATAAAAATTGTGGCATATTAGGTAGCGTTTTTAAATCATTTTAATTTAAACTTATAAATAAGTTGGATATTTCTGAAAATTAATTTTATTTTAATAATCATAAAATGTAAATTATTAAATACCTGTTTTCATGAAGCTTTTATTTGCTTGCAAAAATTTGATCTGAAACATACCTGTAACAAATACATCATTATGAATATAATATAATATTATAAGACAGTATAGTGTTAAGGATTGCATATCATAAACATACAAATCCACAGAGCCGAACATAGTGGTTTAAATGTATATATATGGATGACCCATTTCAAGAAGTCCCTAAGTCCACTTAGGGACTTTATGCACTAATAACACCAAGATGAACAGAATCTCATTATCTATCGTTCAGTCTAATCGGTTAATTTCTAACTAATTTCTAAGTCGTACTTTAAAAGATGTTTTGTGCTCAAGTTTCAAGAAGTACCTAAGTCCACAAGTCTAGTCTAGCCTCATCGGTCTCGTAAGTCATAAGTCAAATCCATTGTCGCCATCAAAGAGTATAAAAGATATGGAGATGCTATATTCGTCTACAGAAAATTTTAGTCAACAAATATTACATAAAAAGACGAAGAAGTAATAAACATAGAGTTGCGTTATTCATCGTGTGGTTGTGGGAGAAACTCCAAAATTTCCCAGGTCTTGCGACCCGGTTGTAGGTTTAAGGAGACCTCCTTTCTGATATGCATCAATGCTCACCTTGCACTGCCTGCATTCCTCCTCCTCTCTAGCAAAATTTAAAAGGAGTCCGTCAGAGCTGCTTTAGATGCTCATTCTAAAATAGAACTCACTGCAGCCTACTTAACTATTTTATTTTCTTTACTTGAGCTATTTACTGGGCAGCACTAACAATATAAATAAGTCATTTAATAAACATTAAATATATATTATGGAAAATATAATATTTTATTATTGTTGTTTGGAATTAGTAATAATGATTATATTTTAAATTGTTTTATAAATATATAAGACTCGATTAATAGAAACTATATGCATTTAACCGATTTTCAGAACATTTTTAATTTCTTGGCAGCCATTTCGAGTCACATTTTTGCTTTGACCTTGATACCCATTATTTCGAGTTAGTTATCATTTCCGTAGTTTTAATCTCTATGATCCCCATAGTTTTTATAGAACATAGAATTATGAATTCAATCAAAGAAAAGAATTCAGTAGAACTCGTCAACTCTCACAACCGTCATGAACGTCTTTCTCAAAAACCGCAGTCTGTCAGCACGTTTCAGTCGATGGTTGTCTCCGTTAAAATAATATTTTTATAAAGTAATATCTGTATGTATCTATATACACGTATAATGAATTGAGTAGGCTATCCCGTAACTATTATTATTTCATGTAAGCATGATAATATTTAGGTGCCCTTTTTAATCTTTATGAATAAATATATTTAATTTATCATATCATAATAAATATTGTACAATATTTATTATGATAGTTGATACTTAAAAACAAGCTATGCACTCTCTAGGTATAGCGGACTTAATTACTTTATAGCTCTATGTAGTTCAAAATGTTAAATCAATGTTCAAAAACCAGTGTTCCCAACTCAGGTGTTTTCTCTTAAATTTAGGAGTTCGGATTTTAGGGACTTTATATTTTTAGGTATATTTTTCAATCAAATTAAATCTAATATTTTTATTCAACATAAAAAGCATAACACTTATTTGTAGAAAGTCAGATAATACAAAGTAAGGAATATACATATAAAGCCTTATGGTCTGAATTATATTTATCAGCATTGATAAGTAATTATCTGGACGATTCTGGAGACACTTATAGACATCGCATGTTAAAAGACGCTTTCGTATCATTTCAGCAGCTTTATGCTATAATATATGCCTAATTGTTGTATTTTGTTTTAGGTATGTCCAATTAGTTGAGCGGGTAAATATTTTTTCCGAGTTGGTATCATCATATCTGTCATGTTTACCTCCCGACGCAAAAAACGTTGCTTGTGTGTACAATCCATGTCTATGTAGTTGTGCCTACCTGTTTTACAAACCTAGCCTATAAAGTCCCTAAGTCCATCTATTTTTTTAAGAAAGTCACTAAGTCCATCATAAAGTCCCTAAGTCCACGTTTTTTTCGCAACATTTTTCCGATTTTCTTCAACAAATTTGAAAAAGACATATTTATTTTAAGACTTTTAAGACTATGGGAAAATAGACTTTAGGACCTACATTTGGATATCACAAATTTATTTCAAAGGCAAAAAAGGCGAAGTAAAACATATTAATGCACTTTTCTTTAAAGGGAAAAAACGGACTTAGGGACTTCTTGAACTAGACCATTGATATATCAAGTAGAAATACTTATAATTTTCACAAAGAGGTTTTATTGTAATCTTCAATGCTTTAACACCGTTTACACACTTACATATTCCGATGCAAATAAGTTCGAAAAAACGAGCGCTCTAGCTACTGACGCCAATTTTGTATGTACACTTACTTGCTTAAAAGCTTATATGCGCTCGTATCACTTGACAAACTAGAAAATTTTATTTTATTTTTTGTTGAAACACTTTATTGTACACCAAAATAAAAAAAAAGCTTAGGATAAAAACAATATAGATGAACAAATTTAAATTTGCACAAAAGGCGGTCATATCTCTTAGAAGCGATCTCTTCCAGACAACCTTAGGGATAAGAGATCCGCATGAAATACTAGAATGTGCAGATATAAAATAAACATAAATACAAATAACTACATACTATTACTTAAACACAATATGTGTATTGTGTATGTGTATGTGTATGTATATGTATTTTGTCGATAATAGACTTTTATACGTGTATTTGTATGTAAAAAAATAACTGAATGTAATGATTGTATAAGCGCGCATCATTATAACAAGCGTCAAAATATATCATAATTCGAAATAGAAATAGATATTTTCTATTTTAAATAGCTTACACTTTAATTAAGCCAAATAGCTTTCGTAGAAATTACTGTTCTTATAATAATCTGGCTGTTAAAAATCGACTATATGTTACCAAATTCGAATCCAACTCTCTTATATTGTAATTAGCTCCACTATCTCGTGGAACGAATTATGTTAATGAGGGTGAATTGTCTAAAAAGGTTTTTACCTATGTCGATCTGAAACAAATCGTGCGACCGAGTTACGTCAGCCAATCATTTAACCACAGCCTAATGAGCAGTATCGTTGTAAACTATGGAAGTTTGCTTTACGTAACGCATTGCATCCGAAAACTTCGAAACTATTAATTATACTTATGGTTTCTGAAATGTTCGGGCCTCGGGTCGCTTTGTTACGTCTTGGGTAATGTTAAACGGGGTCAGTATTTAATGAGACGTGTATAAATTACAAAGTTTGTCATAGTACTTGTACTAACAAGTATTATACTGATTGTACTTGACGGTGAAAGAATTTCTCATCGTTTGCTTGTTCTTTTCGACCTAAATTTATCGGCGTTGTAGTAACGAGCTCAAATCGACATTTGTATCTTGTTTCTTCGGATACTTTATTTTATTTATTTTAGTATACGAGTATTTTAATTACCTAACAAAGAATAAGACTAGAAAAGTGTGAGAGTTTTTATGATCAATGAGTATAGCGTGAAATGTTTTTTTTTTTCAATCGCACTTGTGTACGTATACTAATATATCGACTAGCTACGCTCGCAACTCTGCTCGCGTGATGTCTGATTTTTCACTATTGCGCGGGATCTTATTATTCTAAAAAAGGAGCCTAAGTTACACCTTATAAAATTGTCTGTCTGCCAGTAAAAGTTCAGTTAAAATCGGTCCAGCTGTTTCAAAGACACATTGACAAACATTTTAAAATCTGTTTTTATATAAGTAACGTATATACTTTCATATCATCATCATCATCATCATCATCATCATCGACCTATGGACGTCCACTGCTGGACATAGGTCTCGCCCAAATGCTGCCACCAGGAACGATATTATATTATATTATATACTTTCATATGCATGCTGTTAATTTGGAATTACAAACAGATACTTGAATTTTATGTTAATTTCGAATAGGTAAGAATAATAGTACTGAGCTCTGCTTGTATTTTGTGTGTCAAATTTATGTGGATATTAAAAATAGATAAGTCGTTAAATTCTACCACTAACGCAACTCATCGTGATCATTTCGTTGATTTTTAATCGACTGATTTGTCAATACGTCATAAATTTCCATTCACTAACCATAATCCGCAATGAATGAATCAATTGTCCTTTGTTGCCCGTTTTTCAAAGTCACTTTCCAAGAAATAATCTTGAATGGACGGCAATAATCGCAAAAGCGTAAACAGTTGCAATTGTTAAAGATGAAAACTCTTATTCATGAAATAAAATCGAAACATAGTCAAGATTCTATTTAAGTGCAAATAATATGACACTTATTGCTCGTAAAACCCCATTTCGATTCGGACAGTAAATGTTATTCTTATGATGCAATGAAGAAAGTATCTCAATGAGGTGTACAAATATTTTTCTATATAGTATTCCGGAATTGCCAAGCTATTTAGATTGTTTTTTATTGAATAAGAAATGCTTCCGCATTGCTACCGACGACATTGTGGCACCATTCATCTTAGATTGGTACCATCCTTAAATCTCCAACTTCCAAACTTGGCATGGCATGTTTGTGCCTAGATGGAAGACTCTGGGAAAGTAACACAAACATAAAGACATAAATTTTATGTACTAATAAAGCCCCCAGTATTTTTATATCTAGGGTTATTGTGTTTGCATCCTTAGTTATTTTAATAAATCTGATTTCGCATATCGTATACTTAAGGATGAAGAAAGACAAAATTAGCATCTAGATATTCAGACCTTACAGACAAAAGAATTTCATAACCAGCGAGAACAAAATTGTGTCATGTTAACATAGATTACACAAGATCGTGGGAGTAAGAAAGTTGATTTTACCCAATTTTACAATGCGAAGAATCTTGTATTTGTATAGACCTTTTTGGAATACATGATACAAAAAATGAATGATGGAGACCGGTGAAGGTTTTTGTTTAATTTAATTATATTAATAATTCCATTTTGAACATTAATAATATAATACTAATAAAAGTAGCCATACTAAACTTAGTATAGAGCCCACATTATGGTAAGCGGTTGACGTAGCCTATGAGCGCTTGCAGCACAATTAGTAGGTGCCACTCACGCGTTGCCAACCAATAATTTCACTAGCCTACAGTGCTCTTCAAACCGGAACAAAGTAAAGCTTAAGCACTACTGTTTGGTGGTAGAATATTTGACACTGCGGTGGTACCTACCTAGACTGCCTATTGCAACAAAAGGACTACCACCAGTGTGACTGATTACACCGGTGGAATAATCGCTGCTGTGACAGAGGTTATCCCAACAGCAGGCGATAAGGTCATCACTTCCCGACGCCGGAAGTACTTATTACACTTGTTTCAATTTGTTTTAAATATATAACGAAAGATATAATTAAATTTTGAAAATCCTTATTAAGTTAGTGTTCGTATCAGGTACAGGAAAAAACAAAATGATCGTATTAATATTTTTTTAGAGTGTTTTACTCAAGTGGAACCACATCCTCACTCTTTATACTACGCGTAACACTACTTAACTTTTTATGTTAGATAACGTTACTCCACGGTTGGCAGATCATTGGAAATGTCTGTGGACTTGCTATAAATTGTATTGCTATTCGATTGATATATTGATCATTAGACTGTAATTTTTGAGATGCTTATAATATTTTTTTTATGCGACAAAGGTGGACAACGATCGCTCCAAGAATTTCAGAGTTTAATATTTTATATGAATACCAACAAAATTGACAATTAAACAGAATAATAATATTACAGTGGAAAGAAGCATCCCGCAGTTTGTTTCGTCGGTTCTTCTTGGGTAGATGCTTAATGTTAGAATTTGAATCCGGTGGTTGAATCTGATTTTCAACAAATAAACGCTATGCTTTTTATGTTGGATAACAATATTGAATCAGACTTTTTAATTGAATGAATAAATTAATAATATAATTATCTATTTTCAAATAAACTTACGGCCTACCAGGTCTCTGGAGCCTTTACTTGTTCAGATTGGGAGGAATAATTTATAATCATTGATGCTATTATGCAGCAACGTCAGTCATTTTATCGCTGGAATGTATGAGAGTTATAAAAATTGTAACTTCATTAACATATTACTACCCAATTAGATGATATGTTATCATAATGTTAGCGTAAAACCTATATTAACGAGTAGCACGTGAGAAATAACTAAAGGCATTAATCAATCAATCTGTCTTTATGTCGGGTAATGGTCACGGATAATTACGAAGATGAAGGGTAAGATTCACATAACGTCAGGGCCGTATTTTTACGTCTCTATTATTAGGTATCTATATATTTATAGATACCTAATAATAGAGACGTAAAAAAAACTCTCCGTTCCCTTCCGTTCTGGTTCCGTTCGTTAACGCTATAATATAATATGAGATATTTCTTTAGATTGAAATATATATATAAATATATATATATATTTTTATAAAGAATATTAGCAATGCTTATTCAAGGCATTACTAATATTCCTATTACCCCTCCAAATAAGCTCGAAGCTTGTGCTAGGAGTGAGATACGACAATAGCCCAAGGGGTCAGGATCGAACCCTCGACTCTTGCGTTAACGGAGCGAAGTCGGCCCTTCTACCGTTGAGCAATTGAGGCTTCGTATATATAAATCTATATTTGTTAAAAGAATTCATTTTCAATAAATTATTAATTGAAAAATTTGACTGAATAAAAACTCTAAATTTGGCCCTGGATTGAGTAACGGTTTATAAAAAGATTGTTGATATATTTTTAATATTGTAAATGATGTCACTTTGAGAAAAAAGCAGTTTTTTCTTTATGTTATACTTATTGTTATTTGCTAATTCTGCGAGAGGCTAGAGCTTTTTTGCTGTATAACTCTTAAAAAGTATCACAAAACTAAACTATACAAATTGGCGTAATATGTTCACGTCTAGTTACTATATCATCAGGGCCATTTTAATGCATTATTACATTCGAAACATGTCGAAAGCGATTAGCAAACTTAATAATACGTCTGTCTAAGTTTGATTTATGCGCTCCGAGCAATAAACCGTTTGTGTGTGGATATTTGCATTACCAGCAATCGCTTTACATTATTTTCATAACACATTTACATTTATGATTCATAGAAATCTAATGGTATTTTATTTCAACGAAGTTATTCAATGTTTTGACGACGTTATGGCACACAGATTGACGATCAAGGCAGCTTTTCAGGAGTAGTAAAGAAACTTTATTTTATAAATAAAAAATTGTAAATTGTCTAATAAAAGTAAACAATCACATGCTATTTTATAATAATAAGTAATAATCGGATCTAACAGCTTAAATATTCTCCAAGAAACTACAGGGAACCCAGACTTAAAGGCTGGTTTACACCTACTCAAAAATCGTCGTTTGGAAATTATTGGTAATTAATAAGTCATAAAAATAGGGAGTAAAAAGACGGTAATAAAATAACTATACACTTTATTAGCATACAAATAACATTGTAAACACAATACACATTACGTAAATCTGTTTCCAACATGAACTAAATAAAAACCATTTCAGCACATAGCACAAAAATGAGATATATAATGCATAATGGCATGTAGAGGCGTCTCATTTAAATGCGAATAAATTAACATAAACGACGCGGACGTAGCGTAGAGGTTAGCGGACGCAGAGACGCAGTGACGAGATGTCATATTCATGAACATATATGGGATCATGTTTTTCTGATTATTCATGAGTACTCAGTGGATAAACTATAATCAAGTTACATTCTACTAATATTATAAATGTGAAAGTGTATACGTTTTTTTTGATGTTTTTATTCTAAGGTGGTACGGTAAAACGGTTGCTATTTAGCCATTAATTGTTTATTCTCCAATCTAATCCTATTATTTTGTTATTTTTGTCACTTTTGTAAATAAGTGAAGCTAACCTTGTTATAAATAAAAAAACAATTCAAACTCCATAAACAAAAAAACAATGCGAAAGAAACATAACACTAACATAACACAAAGAAAAAATAAAATAAAACCATGATTGTACAATTAGGCAGTCTTATCGCTGAATAGCGATTTCTTCCAAACTTAAAGACAGAAACTAGAAAAACCTTGAAAAGTAATACAAAACAATATACATAAGCAAAATTAATAGTATTTGCAAAAATTTCAACGCCGTGAATAACGTAAAGCTTAAATACGAGAGCTATTGTCGAGCACGACAATTCATTTTTCTAAACCAAATCTGAGTGGCACTACACGTTTGCTGATCGAAATCTATCCTTATAGAATCGTGACTGCCGATTTGTTTGGAATTGATAAGTGGACTCAAACAGCATGTCGGAAGGTCTCCAACTCTTACGGGGCTTACGAAATAATGTTCAACATAATGCGGCGATTTAACGACCTCACATGTATGGGAAAAATTTATGGTATCTTGTATAAAATTTAGTACAGTTATCATTCGGCGAGCGTAAGAGGCACAGCTCAGAGCTCTATATCGGACTGTTATCTGCGCCCGTGCATTGTTAGTTGCGTGAACGGAATAACAAGTTTATCAAAACTATTGGTAAATATGAAACCTCAACGCCTTATTTATTGCAGTCATAGCGTTAAATTATTGGGTTATGCTCCAAAAATAGTATTGATTTATTAATTTTAAATTTAACTAGCTTTTATTTTTCTCTTTGATACATATTTCACATCTACAATATTATCATTTTCATAATTTTAATAACCATGATAAAAAATAAATTAAAAGCAAATATACAATAATGAGGCCGACTTCGTTCCGTTAACGCGAGAGTCGAGGGTTCTATCCTGACCCCCTTGGACTATTGTCGTACCCACTCCTAGCGCAAGCTTCGAGCTTATTTTGGAGGGGCAATAAGAATATTCTTAAAAAAAGAATAAAGAAAAAAAGAAAGAATGTGGCGCAGCGATAGTGAACTTGTCTTAAGTGCCACAGGTTTCGATCCTCTCGGAGCAGATTTGTACATTGACCATACAGACATATTTTCCGGGTGTTTGTCCTTGTGGTTGTGTATGTTTCCCAATCCCCAACATAGGATATAACTTCCTAATGAGGGCCGTTGAGTGTGTAGCGTTTATTTTATTTTTTATTTATGGCGCTTGGCAAACAAGTATACGGTCCGCCTGATGGTAAGCAGTCACCGCAACGTATGAACGCTTCCGATAGGTACTTGAAGTATCACATGCGAGTTGCCAACCCATGGTACAAAAACAAAGAGGTGAAAAAAAAGGGGGAGTTTGGGCCTCTGGCGCTTTCACTTATCGAACGAAACGCAACAGTACCTACTGATACTGTTACGGATTTTCTGTGAGACGGTAGTACTTCCCCGGTAGAGAAGGCCCATTTGTCCTGAGAAAAGAATGGCTCTACTACAGTAAAAGTATTTAAAGACATAGCAGTGACATGTATTAAAAACTGTTATTAAAAAGCGACATATCTTTAGTATTTACGTACACTTGCTACCGTAAAATCATATGTTTAGTTTAGTTCGCGTGAGAATCGTAACTATCGGCTTGTTACAGCTCGCGTGTTTAAATGTGCAAACGCGAATTTAAATATGCTGCCGCATGAGTTATGATGCTTTGCTCATGATTATCTTCTGTAGTGTTCTTTGGATCATGACGTGAAATAGCTGTGAGCGCTTGCGTTTATGTGATGTCATTAGACATGCCATTCCGAGGCTTTGGGCGGGTACTTTAGTGTCCATATTCCCTAAGTTGTAATACGTTGAGTACCACTTTGACCTGCATGAATGTTGGATTGTAATGTGTTCTCAGTGGACTGTCACGAACTCTTCAACTGTGAAAGGTATTGTTTCTCGTATAAAGGGCTGTCATAAGATTTATACCTTCATTACAAATTCTTGGATTATGGCTTTCTTCGTGGTGATCGTCAATCTCATTTTAGACATATTTATTTAGTGTCAAAAGCATTTGAACATTTAACGCAGTTGAAGTTCCGTTTCTTGGTAAAACAGTATTAAATATTGTATATTATTTTACATGTATCTTATATATATTATAAATAACAATAATACACTTAACTGTACACCATACACATAAAATTATTCAACTAAATATAGCAATATATATAATGACACTATTAAGGTATATTTGCATATTTTTAGACAAAGTACAAGTTACTACATAATAATCTATATAAAACGTCACAGTTGCGAAAATGGGCTATCTACAAAACCCTTGTAAATATTAATTTTTCAGTGTCAATTAAATGCTCCAGATTAAATGCGGCTAATAAGTTATAGCGTACCATGTGGTAACGGTGTGTATGCTTAGTATAAACTAATTCGTACAAGCAATGGTTGGCTAGAACTGCCATTATACTAGTTTACACTATCGTATTAGATTGGTTAGTACGCCTGTGTTACGCTATTCAATTTCCGCGACTTTCAATTTAACAATTAAATAATCCCGTACAATTTTGCTAGTTTAGTATACAATTCAAAAAAAGAAAACTGTTATAAGTGTAGCTAGTAAATAAGCTTTTAACAATATGCTTTATTTACAAAATAAAGAAATACAAAAAATAATTACCACAATGTAATTTTTTTTTTATAAACGCAACACACAACAACGCCCCATAAGGATACATATATCCTGTGTCGATGGTCCCGAAACATGTACAAGGACAAGAACAAACACACCCAGACCGGAACTCATGCCTGTATACAAACATGGTCAATACAAACATCTGCTCCGAGCGGGAATCGAACCCGCGACCTGTTGCACTTAACGCAGGTTCGCTATCGCTGCGCAACAACAGCGAGTTTGACAGTTTCTTTGACTTTTTATCAACAACAAGTTTGATAAAAAGTCAAAGAAGAGCTAAGTGATATCAAAATTGATATTTATTTTTCAAAGCTTGACCAACTATTACAAAAACCGCTATGGCATTAAAATTATAACAAAAAGTGAAACACGAAAACTGCTATATAAAAGACGGAAAAAATGGAGCATTATGAAATAACGGACGCATTGTTGTCGCCAAATCTAATAGAAAATTGTCCGATTGTATAAGCACATTGTTGGAGCGCCGTTCCAATATCCGTTAATGTAAAATGAAATAGCTGTATCAGTTTTTACTATATTTTTAACATTACGATTTTTTGTACATTAATTCACTCTCAGTTGTAACTTAAGTATCACAATAATTGTGCTCAATAGACTCATATTATTAGTTATAAAAAGCGTTGCATGTTTTAATAATAGTTAATAGTATATGACGCAATTATTTGTTTCTAAGATATTTATGTTTGGAGCACGGTTTATCAGCACGTGATATTATTAGAATATTGTGAAATTAAATTGATTCGATTCGTCATTTTAGTAAAATAAGGAGAGCATTTACTGGTAATATTCAATTATGTTTTATTTCAATTTGGAAATTGAATGAATCTTTGAATAATCTTTTGTAAAGGGGAAGTACGAAATATAAGAACTATTTAACCCTGAACAGTATAACTATTATGGTTATATTTTTTAAATTTATTTTGACATAAACCGATAGTAAGTAGGTAGGAGACTATCAATAAACGGTAAATAATTGTGTGTCATGTTATAATAAATATTCCAAGATAAATAGATTTATATACTATTTTTGGACTAAGTGTTTCTTTATATTTTAGACAATAGTTTGGTTTTATTTTTGTGAAACATAGATATACACGAGATTGCCAAGTAACGCTATATAGAAGGGACTGGTCACAGAATCAATAATTGGATTAGAACGGCCAAATTGATTTTGAAACCACGCTCTGAACCGATAACTCGTCTCCGATGTTATATAATTTGATTACTTGTTTATTCTGTCAATTGCGATGTTGTTATCGAAATCGATCTATGGGAAACAAATATAATGATGTTGAAAGTATTGTTACAAAAGTATGACAAAGGTCCAATATAATAAAATAAGTATATCTCATGATTCTAACCAAATACATTTGTATAATTTTACTTCCAACGAGGTTCTGTGTTTTCTCAATTGAAAACATACACTGTGTCCTCTTGAAAATATCATCTGTGACTGGGTTTGAGCCCTCTGGGATTGTATCTTCCAGTCAGGGTGGTTGAGTTTGTGTGTTGTCCAGGATAACCGACACAGGACATAATTATCTTTGAGTGTGAACTCTGTTTTACTTATTTCACAAAAATATAAGTTATAATGTATGATATATCACATAGCTAGCAAGAATAATATAGACTAATATTATGGATGCGAAACGAGCTCTATATGTCTGTTAGGTTTTCGTAAGCCACTAAGCCGATTTTAATGAATTTAGTAGGTACAGCAATAGACCATAAGGAAATAGAAAGGCTTACTTTTTAGGGTTCCGTAGCCAAATGGTAAAAACGGAACCCTTATAGTTTCGTCATGTCCGTCTGTCCGTCCGTCCATCCGTATGTAACAGTCATTTTACTCGGAGACTATTGGCTCTATCTATATGAAATTTACTAAATAGGTGTATTCTATGAACTGCGCCACGATTTTGTAATAAAAACTTAAAATATATAAGAATTAAGGGTAGCAGTCCATACATGTAACTGAGTGTTGAAAAAAATTCAACGTATGTCAACGTGTAAGATATCTTTCAATAGGTCTTTCAAAATGATTACGACGTTTGATTTTTACTTTTTTCATTAGGTCAGTAGTTGTTGAGATATTAGCTCATATATATATAAGTTTTTCCCATAACTTCGTTTTTCATATAAATTTTATTAATTACTATGAAATTACCAACTTATTTTTGCAGTCGATTTTAATTCGTTATTATTTTTAAAGGGCTTAAGATTCTTCATAACCAAGCTGCGAAACCCTTTAGTTTCAACGGTGCGTGGTCCACAACGCACTTGACTGCTAATTATTATCTGTACTGTTTCAAAAATGTTTCTATTATTCAATGACAAATTATTTAATACTTTCTGAACTTCTATTACGATTTATATACTCATTCTTATTGTTATCATTATTAATAGTTTAAAAAATATCGAAGACAAATGCGCCTAACGTAATATATTCAACACCGATTATGGCTTTCAATAGATTTCTATAATTGCTAAGTGAAATCGTTTCGAGTTATCTGTAATAATAGGATAGACAATAACAATGGCGGTCGACATTTATAAATTATCATGATTTAGTTTTATCTACTATTGTTTATTTGTGCTTATAAAATATTGTGGTAGATACAGTTATTGTGCATTGACAAACGATTGGTCAACTGAATAGTGGGAGTTTTTATAATAAACGACAATCGGTATTAATACGACATATAGTAGTTTTATGTAAGACGCGTTTGATGTACTACGTCCGGCTTGTTACTTAATATGTCGTATAATATCTGTAACTCTAGAGGATTGATTATCAGTTTTTAGCCTTTTAAATAAATTTTATTTTCGTGTATTGCTGTTGGCCCTACCGGCCTTGACAGCGTCACCTGGCTGAGTACTGAGACTCAGCCGAGAATAAGAAGCTTTCGCGGAGGCACAAAGTTGATTTCATCCATATTTTTTTTTAGCTTTTATTTTGTTGCCTCCTGCGAGGCCGAATAATGGCATTGGACGTCATCGGGAATGGAGACGTTAATTACTTGAAATTATATTATTATATTATTTTTATTATATTATCAAAAATATAATGAATTTAGTTGTATACACCGATGGTGTTGTGTTTATAATATTTTTGTTTCTCCTCGTTAAGTATAAATACAAGTATACGAAACCTTGTTATATGGTGATCAAATATCTAATAAATGGGTGGTGGTACAACCAAAGAAGGCATTCGAATGGCACCATCAGTGACAATCTCTAAAAGATTTATCCCACTTAAACGCTGTCATTGTCTTATTGTGATGTCGTGTCTTAGTTCTCGAATGCCAGTTAATAGAGATTTTATGCTTATTAATTAACTATTTCGTGATTTGAACATCGGATTGTCGTGTCGTTGTCATGTCGTAGTCGTGTACATTAAAAATGTATATTGAATGATTTGAGAACTGACTTACATAATTGAAAGTTTGATTTGTTGATATAAGGTTACTGACAACTCACGTAACTAGTATTTGTTACTTTTAGATGTTGCTAAAACATATGTTTGAAATTATATAAATTGGGCTAGTTGTTGCATTGCATAATATGGTAGCCGAATAATACTTTGGTATTCAGATGTGTGATCGTCTCTATGACGAATGTTTGGCATAATGGCTACAAGTTATATATAATTCATACATCGTATAGATATAATTTATATGAAGATTTAGTCGCTTGGGTTGCTTGAGAATTTATTGGGAATCGTTTTAAGATGTTTCAAATCTAACCATAGGATTTCTTATTTGCGCCTGACGGTATACTTGAAGTATCATGTGTGCGTTTCTAACACAAGCAATAGGAGGGAAGGTATGAGAAGGGAAAAAAGGAAGGGAACAGAGGGGGTGGGAAATTGGTATCTACTGATACAGTACTTACGGATACTGTTAATTTACGCAGACATTATGTGGTACTTCGCTGTCCGGGCCGACCCATTTGTGCTAGCAAGGGCATAGCTCTACTTCTCTAGGATTGTGAAACAAATTTATTCTATTTACTTTGTCATAACATTTTGTAAACCAAGAAGTTCAATTTTCAATTTGTAATGGTTTAGAAAGCTTCTAATAAATACTTTAAAAATGTCGAGACCCTACAACTAACACTACCAAGGCGTGGTAGATTATATCGTTAAATGGTCTCAGCGGTCATTTTAAAACAAAAGTTTAGATCAAATCGTACTTCAAACGAACTTAAGAATATAGCAAAATGAATTGAGAAAGTGCAAATTTATTACCGAATGAATAATAGAATTACGCAAAGAGTTATTGTACTTTAACTGACATAGTTCTAATATCACCGCTATTGAGTTTAAAACACACCTGAATTTAGTATTATTTATCGCCTACCCAGCGTTTACTAGACTTTTCAATTTGCTGCAAAAGCTATGAATAATTGTTATACGTATAATTACTGTACGGGCGACCAATGTCGCGTGTTGGTAGCGAGTCTGCTTTGAGCTTCGAAGGTCGCGGGTTTGATTCCGTCTCGGAGCAGATGTTTGTTATAAATATCTGTTGCGGTCTGGGCATTTGTCCTTGTTGGTTTCCCCACCGTGCCTCGAAGAGCACGCAAAGTGTCGGTCCTGATTGTTATTATAACATCTGATAACAATCGTGAGCTCTTGATAGGTAATTTATAATACTTCAATAACTATAACCTGCATATAAATCTTATGTATATTATACATTTCTGTAATATGGCTTCCTTACTATGAAAGAATTAAGTATAATAAATATTTCACAGAAAATAAGATTACGCCTTAACTCTATCTAACTTTACATAGCTGTCTCAGTAATATTATTATATACTAGCGACGCCCGCGGCTGCACTCGCGTAGTGTACGGAGTTTTATTTATTGGACGGAACCCTTATTCTTTTTCTAAAATAAAAGTAGTCTTAGTAACTCCTTATTAATTCAGCTACCTGCCAATAAAAGTGCCGTCAAAATCAGTTCAGCCATTTCATAGAGTAGCCGGAACAAACAGACAGACAGACAGACAAAAATGGTAAACAATGTTATTTTGGTGTATGTACCATATATATATTCATATACATGTAGTAAAAACGGTTATAACAATATTACAAACAGACACTCCAATTTTATTATATATATAGATATACACATAAGGAATCTATTTTATAGACATCTATCTATCTTAAGTTATCCGGATATTATAAATCCAAAACGAAAATCGCAAGCTTCTAATAAACCTTGTCTATTGAATTCTTATCTATTGCATCTTAGTGTATTATCTAGAAAATCAGTGATTGAATTGAGATAAATTACTTTTGCTAAAGGATTTATACATATGTTGTAGTAGCTATTCCTTTAGGCTACACAATTTATGGAATAGACAATGCTACTTAATTTGGGTTTCGTACCCAAAAGGTGGCTACGGAACCCTATTACTAAGATTCCGTTGTCAGCGGGATGTATCTCACAATGCGCAATAGGGTAGAGTTGAAATTTTCACAAAGTGTCTATTTCTGCTACCGCTACAGCAACAAATACTAAAAAATTAAATAAAATTTTAAAGAAAAGGGGTTCTGATACAAGATAGTTTGACCACATTTCATTTTCCACGTCTCATACATGTTGGTATGAAATACATAAATACTTTCTTAAGTTCATCTTATATATTCTACAGTGGTATGAAAACCCTTTATGTGCGAGTCCGACACCCACTTGGCCAGCTTTTGTTAATAGCATACTATGTCATATTCAATAAGCACAGATAACGTCTCTCTTTAAGGATGCGAGTAAAAATTTATACAAAACTTTTACATAAATCCTATGAGTAGCCGTTTTATTCGAAAAATGCTTAATATATATTGTGATTATTTTTAAGTTAATTTAAAGAGAAATCATCATAATACTACTGTATTTTAATTCTACGGTATGTAGAGATATTTTGTAATTAATACATTCATAAGCATATTTCCAAGTAATTATTAATTATTAGTGGATTGATTGCAGATAATTTTATCGAAGAATTTTTCTGATCGAATGAACCACGAATGGACTATTAATAATTGTCACACAGATCCTATACAGAGGAATTCGGCCTCCAACAGCCTTGTTAAGTACGCGAACTATTTGAGGTATTCAATTGTAATGAGAAAAAAGGATTCTATTTTCGTTCAAGGATTTCTTCTTTAAAAGAATATTTGAAAGGCAGTTTCATAACACTTCCTTTTCTTTGCGAAGAAAAACGCTTGCCCTTGAGTATCTAAGTGCAATCGTTTTCTTTCATAGCATTTAAGTGATAAGGATTATTTGATTAATGGGCAAAAATATTATGTATAATGAATCGCTAAAATTTAAAATATTCTATACTAGTAAAGGGTAAAATGTATAAACACCGTAAATAAAGGCTTTAGTGCTACAGAGCATATGCTGTTTTGTATTTTTCAAACGTATACTTTTTTGAAGACATATTATCACAGGTTGCTAAGGTTCAAGCCCGGTTTATCTCGTCCGCTGAATCGCATTTATATCAACTCGTTTGTGCATGTCAGTCAACATGCGTCTTTGGCAGGGCTGTCAACGTGTAAAATGGGCTGAATGATTTGAACTATTAAAAATAAATGTGATCTTAAAATTAATGTCTTTAATAAAAAACAATAATCTAAATCCGGTCGATTAACTTCGAATATTCAAGCTCTCAAATAGAATGGGTATTTTACGAGCAGACTAGTCTCAAATAATCCTCAATAGGTTAAGAGCCGACTCCGCTATCGTATGAGTCGTGGATTCCATCCTGACCCCCTTGGGCTATTGTCTTCCCACTCCTAGACCTAGCTACAAACAAATTTGGAGGGACAATAGGAGTTTATAGTATTTTGCTAAAAAAACATTGCTAATTAAACAGTCACTCATTAAGTGACTTACATAAAGAAATATTCCAAAATCTGATATTTGAAACCCGTCGATGTTGTTCCAGGGAGGGTAGCCCTAGTCTTGGGGCAATATATAAAGGTGCTTTTACCGCATTCCGCTACATTGATTTACCGTCTTGATTACTATGCGAATTTTCGCTTCGCTTTAATAATGAAATCTTCCGCGTAACGATTTTTAATATAAAATTTAAAATAGATCTCCGAGTGAAAAATTCACATTAGCTACGGATTTGTTTGCAAACTGTAAAGATTTTAATGAAGTTTTTATATTGAATGTTAATAAAGCGGTTTTCTATTAAGCTCTAAAAAAGCATGAATAAAATTAAACTTATTGTACTATGCATGTTCCGTTATTTCATTTGCGTTTATACACACGAACGAAGCAAATTCTTCCGTTTTAATTAAATTACCAGTTAACGTATTCACAAAGATAATAAGCTAGGCTTTTGGCTGCAACTCTGCTTTCTTGCAATTTTGTACAACAAAGGAATCCGAGTGATCGGTTTTTAATCAAACGTAGATTTATATTTTCAGTTGAATCACAAGCTATCAATCGGCATCAGTGCTTTTAAAACATGATTCAGTGTCAGACAAACAGTTTTTTAAATTAAATAGTTTTTTTTTTTAAGAATATTAGCAATGCTTTTTCAAGGCATTACTAACATTCCTATTGCCTCCTCCAAATAAGCTCGAAGCTTGCGCTAGGAGTGGGTACGAGAATAGCCCAAAGGTGTCTGGATCGAACCCTCGACTCTCGTTAACGGAGCGAAGTCGGCCCTTCTACCGTTGAGCTATTGAGGCTTTAGAAACACCTAAATCTATATTCAATATAAAGACATAGATATATACATAGACATATACATAGACATATTGATCGACACTTAGATAATTTATGAATTTGTTATATATAATAACTATAGCGAAAACGAAATAAGAACATCATAATATTATCATAACATAATAGATCGTGATTCGTTCTTGCGAAACTTATATTTTTATACACGACTTCTAAGATACTTTCTGTGTGGTCTGAGATGATGCATGCTGATGGCTATAACGAGTGCCGACGAATTTGTTTCTAGCTGCAGTCTCAGGTTTCAATTTCTTTGGTACAAATAACGACTTTACTATACGTATTTGAGTTGTTTATACCAAAGTCTTAGTACACTAGTGTGGGACTGTAGACAAAATAGTGGGTTTTCGTTATGTATTTATGTAATATTCTTGTAGTAGTAGCATTGTAGCTTGATTTTGTGGGAAATACCACGGAGAAGCGATTAAAATTATAGGTAATGTTGTGTTGCGCTGAATGCGTCTGAGGCCAAATTAACCTACTTTTTGCATCTGCTATCACTTACGTCACCGACACTCTTGTGCTGCTGTAATTAGTGTAAGGCACCATCGTTGTTTATAAAAAATAATATGTCAAAATTAAATTATATAGTAAGTAAAAATAACTTTAAGAAGGCTTTATTACGTTGAACTAGTAATGTATGTATTTGTCATCGAGATAAGTGAAAGAGTAAATATAATTGTAACTTTATTTAGCTTACGGAATTTTAGATTAAGGACAACAGAAAGGTAAAATTATATACTATAATTAATGTATAGTAAGATCGCTTGCAAACGGTGTCGATTAATTTATTCATGCACTTAGTAATTAAGTCAAGTGCGACCTACGCTTAGTCATATAAACACTCCCATTTCACAAACAAACTGACGTATCCGCAGGAAATAGGATATCCTAGTCAATAATCCAATCGACGATAGTACTTATTGTGTGTTCCATCATATTAATATGTAAACATAATCGGCATATCATCGCATGCACTTCCAAGTATCGATCTATGTAAAAGCACCTCGTTTTATATAGCTTATTTATGAATTCACTTCAAGCGAAAGTGATCTCTATTGTAATATACATTTGCTAGTATTTACGCATTGCAGATTTACAGTTATTTAATATTGCGGTGTGGTCATCACTATAATAACACATTCCGTTATAAAAAACGTAGACACGAAGCAAAATTCTATAGAAAATATTGTCGGTCATAGTCATCAAGAACATTGCAATAATAAAATCTTGTTTGAGTCAGACGTACAATTTATTTTCCTTCATCTGATATTATTTTTAATAAAATCCATATATGCTAAAAGTCTCATATGTAATTTTCTTAAAGCACATTAAGAATGCTTTTTCTAGTAAATACTAATATTTCTATTGCCTCTAAAAATAATCATGTAGGTTGTGCTAGAAGTGGGTACGACAATAGCCCAAGGAGGCTAGGTCGAACCTGCAACTATCGTGTTAACGGAGTCGGTCCTTCTACTATTGAGAGATTAAAGCTTTGGGGTGCTTCTAAAAGTTTTATTTAATTTATTTTCTAAATTACCTACATTATTAAACGCTACACACACGCTACACACTCAACGGCCCCCATTACGATTGTGATATCCTGTGTCGGCGGTCCGGAAAATAAACAATGACAGGGACAACACACACACGACCGGAACACATGCCTATATGGTCAATACAAACATCTGCTCCGAGCGGGAATCAAACCCGCGACCTGCGGCGCTTAAGGTAAGTTCACTACCGCTGAGCCACAACGTCGTCAATTCACTATGCTATGAAGCATGTGTTTTATAGTCCTCTGAAATTATGGTAGCAATGTCTTGGGGAGTGTAAGATATTTATAAATAGGCTGTTTCGAATAAGAAAGCCTGTATATTTTATAGAGATGATTCATAAATTTACATATACATACGCTGTTTCGTTTAAGGTCTGTAATCGTATAATCATGATAAAATCTGTCTGGAAATTTTTCATGATTCCGTTATGTACATCAACAAAAAATGTAGTATAATATAAATGTTCAACCTCGGCGGAGGTCCGTTTATCACATATGACTTTTTAAATCATATGTATAATATGTGCATTCATTATTTATTATTCAGGACGCATTAATGTACTATCCGTTTCAAAGAACTCTGGTCGCTGATTCAATATGCTTTGTCAATGACAAGCGCATGTCTGTAAGCGATGGGTTCGAACAAGTTTCGATGCTGTTTCCGTTGCTACTGACAGTTGCATATACACGTCTGAGGCTGTACATTATGCTTTGGTTGAGGACATTTGTATTAGATATTAAGTAACTTGTATCTGACCGCGACTACTTACTTATTTATGTTAAGAGAAATCTCGGTAAACGGAGTTGCTGTATGTATGCGGACTGTTTCATAGTTATATTTTCATATCACAGGTTCTTTTTCTAGGATGAACACATTTTTATTAGGAAGAATATTGTAAAAACAAAACCTTTAAGCTTTTTTTTTATGTTAGAAGTTGGCAAACAAGCATACGGCCTACCTGATGGTAAGTGGCTGCCGCAGCCTATGAGCGCTTGCAGCACCATTAGTAGGTGCCACTCACGCGTTGCCAACCTCGAGATATTAGTTCTTAAATCTCGTTCGCCCAGTAATTTCACTAGCGTACAATGCCCTTCAAACCGGAACACAGTAGTGCCTAAACACTACTATTTGGCGGCAGAATATTGGACACTGCGGTGGTACCTACCTAGCCGGCCTCTTGCAACAAAAGACCTTCCACCAGTGTGACTGATTGCACTGGTGGAATAATCTCTGTTGTGACAGAGGTTATCCCAACAGCGGGCGATGGGGTCGTCACATCCCGACGCCTTTAAACTTTAAGCTATACATTATACTTAAAAATCAGTAGAAATTAAATCTAATCCTATATAAAATGTTAATTTTTGGTTAGGTTGTTCTTTCTAAAAAAGGCTCTTTACGTACATCTGACAACATTTATGCAAAATGACAAACGATTAGCTACCCAGTTTAGGTGTGAAAACTAACATTCACATTTATAACATTGGTTAATAATTTTTCGGTTGCAATTTTGGGTAACTTTGAGCCATTTTCAGATTGCATTTTTGAGCATCACACTACAATTACTTAATTCGCTGATAAGTCTTTTCGTGTTTTAAAGCCTATAGTTAGACTTACAATGCATATTATATATTTAATCTTGGTGTATTACTGATAGTTGGAAAGAATATGACAATGAATACGTGACGTTTTTTACGTCAAATATAAGAAATTCTAACTACATGCAAGTGTTCAGGTCTGTGTGTCTTTGTCCTTGTCCTTGTGTATATTTTCGGACACAGGATTTCACTATTTTAATGGGGGCCGTTGAGTGTGTTGTGCTTCTTATTATTAGTATTATATTTAATTAACATAATATCATCTTATGACTAAATTTATTTAAACCACGTAAACATTGCGCCTTTTACGGATAAGAATTTTCCCGTCACGATAATGAAACATGATTTAGTCATCAATTTATCTTCGTTAAACATCAACTTTAGATCAGTTAATCAATCCGTGACACCTTTTAAGGTAACGGAAGTACTTAGGAAGGCTTTTTTTTATAAGTTACTGTTAGATAATGCGATCAAAAAGTTGATTAGATAAGAGTAAGAAGGTTTCAACTATTATAAAATCATTTTTAACCGCTTTAATTATATTTCAGAGAAGCTCGTGTGAATTTACAAAATTCTTTTGACTAATTTTTCTGAATCGATTGGCATGATGCTAAAGGTGATTAAAGTTGTTTGTGATTTGCTTAGTTCAATTATTTTAATTATACATGAGTAAAACCGATATTGAGTTCCTTACTTAATTTTTTTTTTTTTTTTTTTTTAAAGAATATTAGCAATGTTTTTTACAAGGCATTACTAATATTGCCCCTCCAAATAAGCTCAAAGCTTGCACTAGGAGTGGGTACGACAATAGCCCAAGGGGGTCAGGACCGAACCCTCGACTCTCGCGTTAATGGAGTGAATTCGGCTCTTCTACCGTTGAGCTATTGAGGCTTCAATTATAAATGCGTAAGTGAATTTGTTTATGAGGCTTTCACGCATAAATCGCTAGACCGATTATGATGAGTTTTGGTATAAATATAGAATATGGAGACGGTTATAGGCGGTTTTTGTATTGAAAACAATATTTGAGGGGGTGAAATAAGGAATAACATTTTTATGAGAAACATTTTTTTATTTCGTTAAAGATGCCTCAAAGCCGCGTGTAAAAGCTGGTTATTTTTTAATAAATATGATATCTTAAAAAAAATAATATATTATTTTAAATGATTAAGTATTCCATGGCCATCAACAATAACTAAATATCTATAAACGGTAACAATAGACTGCTTTCACTGAACAACAGTTAAAACAAAATGTGTGGGCGAAACTAACAATGTGTTCTCTTGTTCCATATAAACATGTTACGTAAGCATAGAGATGTCAAAACGTGAATAGAATTTACCAACGATGTTATTGAATAACTAAATTAATAAATAAATAAACGCTACACTCTATTACACTCTATTAGGATACGGCCTCCATTAGGATAGTTATATCCTGTGTCGGGGTCCGGATACATACACAAGGACAAGGGCAAATACACCTAGACCGGTAAACATGCCTATATAGTCAATATAAACATCTGCCCTGAGAAGAATCGAACCTGGGCCTGGCTGGGGAAGGCAGGTTCGCTAGCGCTGCGCCACAACATCATCAAGTATAATAAAATATAAAAAAGAAACGTGTCCCAGCACACGCGGTAGGATCAATATTAATAATCGATATTATTTATTTAAAAAAAACTAACTATTTGGAATTAACAACAGAGATATTTACGTAAGCAACTATGATGGTCTTTCTCCAAAAGAAAAAAGACCTCCGCAAAATAAAGTCGTATTACACTTTTTCGGTCTACTTCCCATTCGCTCAGAGCATGTAACGCGTAGTAAGGAACTTCGTTACAAAATTAAGTCCACTCTCGAAGAGCCTCTTCGAATTATTGTTTCCCATAAAATAAGATAGCTCAACATGCTTCTAGCTTAAAAAATAATAGAACTAATTATGATCAAGAAATTCTTTCTCATTCGTTCGTTCTTGTTTACGTATTAAATACAACACTATTGTGAAAAAAATCAGCTGTCTAGGTGTAAAAGATTAGGTTGGGCGTTGATAAGTCAATTAATATTTCACAAATACTCGTATATGCAATAATAATTACCAGTCAAATGCGTTGTGGACCACGCACAAATGAAAATAAAGGGTTCCGCAGCTTCGTTATGAAGAATCTTAACGGCTTTAAAAATAATAACGAATTAAAACCGACCGCAAAAATAAGTTGGTAATTTCATAGTAATTATTAAAAGTAATATGAAAAACAAAGTTATGGGAAAAATTTATATATCTCTTAAATTTATACACCTATCTTATTCAAACTAAATGTGGATGGAAGTTCCTGTGGTATTCTACAAGCTCAAATTTTTCCAGAATTTTAAATCCCATAGTTCAAAAGTTAGAGGGCACGATTTTTTTGAGGGGGCAGGATTTTTACGAATTTAGGAGCTAATATCTCAACAACTACGGGCTTAATGAAAAAACTCAAAATCAAACCTCCTTATCATTTTAAAAGACCTATCCAAAGATATCTCACACGTTGCCATACGTTGAATTTTTTTTCAATCCTCAGTTACATGTATGAACTGCTACCCTTAATTCATATATATGTTAAGATTTTATTACAAAATCGCTGTGCGGTTCATGGAATACATCTATTTAGTAAATTTTGTATAGATAGAGTTAATGGTCTCCGAGTAAAATGACTGTGACATACGGACGGACGAACGGACAGACGTACAGACGGGCAGACTGACGGACGGACAGACGGACATGACGAAACTATAAGGGTTCCGTTTTTGCCATTTGGCTACGGAACCCTAAAAATGTTATAAACTTTTAATATCGGATATATTAAAAATTTTAAACCAAATTAAAATTATCATTATATTACCTAAAGCCCATATATATGTGTTATGTGTATGATGACATAACTTTAAGTTTCAAGTTTAAAATTTCGCTATCCAATACCGGTTTGTCGCCTGACATTTTGCGTAACAAAAAATAATACCGCTTAACAGTACCAAAAGAATACAACAGTTTTTATCTGAATACATAAAAAGATTAAAACTTAACATGAGATAATTTATGTAGTTTATAATTAAAACTTTTTATGAAGCCTCTTCGGAGAAAACTTGCTTGTATGGTCTTGTAGATAAAATTCGTAGAAATAGGCGGCCTCTATCGTGACCTTGAGGTTTATAGCTCGATGAGATACGGAGGTAAAAAAAAGTGTCTGAGAATTATTAGTATCCTATTAGGACATAGTTGGCTCGAATAGGCAAGTTGGCTAGAAATCCCCGTGCACGCTGTAACAAGTTTACGCGGAAGGACATTTTAGGTAGCAAAAGGCAATGCTGGATTCGAGCGGCAAATCTATGAAGCAGTCTTAGCATTCAAACACTAATGATATAGACTTTTGTATAAGTAAGTTTTGTATAAGAAGTAAGATAATAATGCAATCTAAATATTTTCTATTTTCAAACATTGTCTACCATTTCGGAGGCAATCATTTACTGTAATATATATAACACTAGCTTCGATATTTATTTATATCGAATCAACAGCCTAAAATATAAGTTTCAGGATTCTAGCTCCCAAAATGACGATACTTTCATGCGAAATTTTAATTCCCCCTTTCAACCCTTTTTGAATTAAAAAGTCTTATGTCATTTCCCAGGCTGTACACTATCTGTTTACCATATTTTATTTGAATTAGTTCAGTAGTTTTGGCGTGAAAGCACGGCAAGCAGACAGACCGTAAGACAGACAGAGAAACAGAGCTACTTTCGCATTTATAATATTAGTAAGAAAGGATGTTACGCGTCTTAGTAGTTGATTCATTTACTAGAAAGGTAGATGTACTTTCTATAAAGGACACATGTTTCACTGTACTATTCTTTTTATAGGCTTGTATGCAAACGTATGCGAACAGCTTAAGCCGATTCCGCTCGTCACGATTGCAGATAAGCTTAAACCAATGTTTCACAACTATAGAATTAGGGTTGACTATAAGTACACTTCGGTAACCATAAACGCTATTGAATTGTACATATGACATTTTAATTATTAACTGTGTGAGTAATTGATCGAAGGCCTGTATAATGGTAAAATTTTCCATATGATTTTCGAAGCCTAATTACAAAAAAACAGCACAAATCAATAAATCAATTTATCTAGAACTGCCTAGGACGAAAATGTAAATACACCAAACAAAAAACAATTATTAAAATCGAGTCAAAGAAGAGAATATTAATGTGTGCCTAAATACATCGTAAATAAATCGCGGGTTCGATCCTGACCCCTTTGGGCTATTGTCGTAGCCACTTCTAGCGCTAGCTTCAAGCTTATTTAAAGCTTGGGCAATAAGAAAATAATTTATGCCTTGAAAAAGCATTGCTAATATTATTTTTTTATAAAACAAAATAAATTATAAGCCTCAAAAAACCGATCAAATATTTTAAGCTGCTAAATAAAAATACATTTACGAATAAAACGAACAATATGTCATACAGACATCCATCGTCATTTCGCTTATAAATGACCCGAACATTATTATTATTTTAAGCTTGCATTTAATAATTCATTGGATTTCTCGTGAATTCATTTTTATTTATTCGATTTTCAATCGTTAATTGCTGAGCTCATCCAGCCCTATTTGCACTTTTTTAAAATGCCTGGATAATAACAGCTCGGTTTGGAGATAGCAATTTATTATCTCGGCTGGAAATAGCCGGTAGATTTATTGGTAGTAATGTTGAGTTACGAGTTAGTCTTGTAGACTAGACGAGTATACGGAACCAAATATAACTCGAATTATATATGAGAATTAAGGTATATATCAAATGAATAAAACAGCAATCGTGCGGTATGAATATAAAATATTTGATTATTCTTTGTAGGATACCGGTTTTTTATTGATAATTTATTTTCAATGCCATATCAAGTCATTTAGCACAAAAGTGTTTATACATTTTTGTATTGTTGTTGTCATTGCAAAAAATTGTTATAAATAAAAATAATTGGTGCTATAATTTTTACCATTTGGCTATATATCATTACTTTTTGACTTCTTCTTCTTCTTATCTAGTAGTTAGTGGCCAACTTAGAATCAGAGTCAGAGTTGTTCAGGTCATCCGTAGGCCTCTGACTTGACTTGTTGACGGTTATCAAATTGATAACAGCCGGGACTGACTTTTGATGTGCATGCCTAGATGGGTATCTAGTGACTGACCGCGCCTAAAGTTGCGTAGCCCACCGAGCGTTTACCGATCAGTGAGTGCATTCGGCTATGAGCGTCTCAACGCCTTTTTGACTGCTAAGAGTCAATCAGTTAAATTCAAAACAATAGATCAGGCGAACTGTAAGCTAATATCCAAAGCGATACACTGGTACGGTAAAGTAGTGCCTTAAGACCAGGGATGGCAAGCTAGTTATTTAAATAAGTAGGCGTAGACTTATTATATATGAAGAGTCCGTTACATACAAACAAAATGTCCAAATATTCGTTGGTGGTCTTTCATAAATTCACACTAACGGAATGAAACGAAACTAGTGACAAGCTTGCCCCTTAACCGAATGAAGTCAGTGAAGAAAAGTGTAAAACGGGTTAAACAGTTGGCAAAAGCAGTTATATAACTGCTAAGTTTTACTGTAGACATATATTCGAACTGGTATATTAAAACTGGCTGTCATTATTTTATCATAGGAACTAAGTCTTTGAAAATTACGGAATAACAAAAATTAACATCTGAAGTTGTCATATCCCTCAAAAAAATCCAAGTAAATCATTCTAACACAACTTTATTACACCTTAATGGTTTTCTTGAGAATTTAGTTACATTAAAAAATGTTAAAGACACTTAAAAAAGTGTCGACAACCGCTACTATTTAATTTATTCCGCTTAACGCTCGAGTAAATTACTCTTTAGTCCAGATAAAAATCTAAGTAAGGAGAGACATTGGGGCTACCTAATGTCTTGACTTTCTTTAGTCCATTATATTCCATTATGCTCGTTTTAGCTTCATTGTCGCTCATAAAGGATTTACAGCGCTTTAAAAGTACATTTTGTTTGACGACCAAGATTAGCCTTTTGTGAGTAATCATCGTTTAAAATGTATGGTTCTATATAAAATGTTACTAAATCACATTACTTTATGATTTTATTGTCGAAGAATAATGGTTTTGAAGAAAATTCTTTCATCAATTCAAGTATTATATATAGGAAATATAAGTGCCATCTCCGGTTATAGGCTATCTATCTTTTGTTGATAAATTATTTTTTGTGAGATGACTGCATAAGAAGAAGCGAAGAGCCACCTTTTGCATCTGTGTATCTGTATAATTTTCTGTATGAGGTATAGTTGCTCTCAAACCTGAACCGATTTTGATTTATGTTTTTTTTAGTTTAAGCGTTTTAAAGAAAGAAAGTTTTTTTTTTATTATTTATATCAAGTCAATTCATCATTTATATTGAAACTTAGCTTCGACAAGTTAAACTTAGCTTAAAAATATAAGGAGATTCAGAATCGGTAGGTATCTGTTTTTGTTTATGTAACGTCATATTATTAAACAATTTAATGAAACATATTGTATATATTATGATTTTTATTTTTATGAATTGAAGTAATGGATTCATTCTTATACAACATGTCACATCTAAAAAATCGTAATGTAAAACGAAATTACAGAAATGAACTATCAAAGCTACAGAAAGTTCTCCGCGATATTTTTATTCTAATTTAGTTTAAAGGCGTCGGGATGTGACGACCACATCGCCCGCTGTTGGGATAACCTCTGTCACAGCAGAGATTATTCCACCAGTGCAATCAGTCACACTGGTGGTAGGTCTTTTGTTGCAACAGGCCGGCTAGGTAAGTACCACCGCAGTGTCCAATATTCTGTTGCCAAATAGTAGTGCTTAGGCACTACTGTGTTCCGGTTTGAAGGGCATTGTACGCTAGTAAAAAAAAAAGCTGTTCCCGTGGCTCCGCCCGAGTTACGTAGTTAAGATAATCCTAGATATTAATCCAGGTAATAAGCTATGTTACACATATTTCATCCAAATCTGTCCAGTACTTTTTCCGTGAATGAGCAACAAACATCCATGCATACACCCTCACAAACATTCACATTTATAATATTAGTAAGATCAGTGTATATTTTTACGCAAATTATAGGTATAGTCTAACGTTGTCCTCTCATTCTTCCTACATGTAGTTCGAAAGAGCCGTATACATTTCTCAGGCATGCAAATGTCATTCGCACCAGTCGCACGTGTAGGAACGTTTTGTGGCAACAAAGTAATTTGTTTGTTATTTATTATCTGTTCTCGGTATGTATTTCGACGATACATTTTAAGGATCTTACATAAAATGACTTTATACTTGCGCGCAATATATTAAATTCTAGACTATACATTTTAAAACGATATTTCGAGCTGTTTTCTGATAGCTTAAACTTTTAATCACAAGCCCTAAAAAAGGAGGTTTTTTTCCAGGCTGCAGGCGTTGATTTCTTGGCCAGTGTCACGGACAGGTAAAACAAAGTTGTTTTAAGTTTGACGTATGGATCTGTGTGTAACGGTGGCTCTGTAGCTGCCTTAGGGCTGAAACGATTTTGTTTTAGTTTTTGTTTTGGTTAAAAGGTGATAACCGATACTGTTGTTAGGTATGATTCAATACAATTCATGTCTTGATTTGGTTTTAAAAATCAATTGCAATCAATGCTTCCGATACTGATAAGAAACTTAATGCTATACATATATTCATGTATATATTTTGCACAATAAAATGCGTCCTTATACAACATGCTTAAATCGCGAAATTATACGAGTCGTCGTGGGCGTGAAACGACAATGTACTAACGCATATATACAAGTACGTATAACGGATTTTGTAAGAGCTTACATTTAAGTATACATTACTGTCATTACAGTAATAATGCTCATTACCTTTCTTATTTAAGGAAATATCTGGAATAATGGAACGGCATTGTAGAATTGAAGTCAAAAATGTATAACATGCCCCTCTAGAAATGGTAAAGTTTACTTTGATTGTTTCTAATTACCATCTGATCTCGATATAACATGACTATCCTGACAATTATTTAGGTTTATTTTTAAATAAATTTTCAGAAAAATAATAATAATAAACGCTACACATTCAACGGCCCCCATTAGGATAGTTATATCCTGTGTCGGGGGTACGGAAACATACACAATGACAAGGAAAATCACAACCAGACCGGAAAATATGCATGTATGGTCAATACAAACGTCTGCTCCGAGCAGGAATCGAACCCGCGACCTGTGGCGCTTAAGGCAGTTTCGCTACCGCTGCGCCACAAGGTTGTCAATGTTAATAGTAACCGTTTCAAAGCGGTGAAATCAACACAGAGTCTGGATGTTAATAGTTTTTTTTTATGTGTATAACAATTTGTGTTAATTCGAGTATGACACAAACTATTTTTTACGAGTGTTTAAAAAAAACATTAATAGTTATAGCGACATGGTATATAACAATAAATTTTATAATATTTTGATCTTATATCTCGCTGATGTCAATGCAATATAAATCTTTAAAATTTAATTTAATATAAATCTTTTAAATTTCAAATGCAACAGGATTGAGATGAATACAAATGCAATTATAGATGTATCTATGTATGATAATTTATACCTGTTGGTTGCAGTGTTCCCGGGCCAATAAAGCTTTTCCAACTGCGTTGCTTACTCCTCATCCTTTGAGAAGCACTGTCTCTACGTTTTTATCCGTACACCTGTAAAAAATCATACATCAAAAATCTTTCATTTTTCACACTTACATAAAAATTCAATTAACTTAAATTAGGTAGGAAATGGAAAAAAATGTTCGTTTCCATTTCTTCAATTAGCACTTCTCGTGAATTAGAACAGTATCCTCATTAGGAGAGTAGAATGTGGCAAGAGTTAGATTCGAGATAACGCATTACGCATGCGCGGACCATTGTCTTTGCGATACTTAGATAATGCGGCGAAAGCTCAACCATTAATATACATAGCCTTAAATTGTTATGTCGCAAATGACTCAGACTATATTCGAAATAAGAAACGTTTCTTTCCGTATTAATTTAAATGATAAGTGCCCTCAATTATTTTAAGCAAAACTGTAATCATAAACATTTTAATCATATCATATAACGAGTGCCTTTACAGTTTTGAAAGTACCTTGTGCTTATCTTAATTCAAATCAAAGCAACAATTGTCTCAGCTCATTTTAAACCACTTTGAATGAAAATTCCAGACAGCCAGTAGTAATGTAATATCAACAATCTTTTGTAGCATGTCGTGACTTTGCTTATACATAATTGTAGTGTTAATGTCTAAGCGCACGTGCTCAAGGAGTGCGTACCGCCAACGCTTGAATATTACTTATACCGAAATACTAACAAATTGTGATTGTTGACTTGATTTGCTGCATTACTTATGCGAGAAAATTTGCATTAGGTGATAGTGTTGTAGTATTTATTTTTGAATTTGAAAAACTGGAAGCCATGCTTCTCTTAGCACAAATGGGCTGGCTCGACTGGGGAAGTACTAACCTCTCACAGAAAATCGGCGTGAAGTAACAGAGTACTGTTACGTTACGTTACGTCAGAGGCCCAATCTCCCACCCCTTTCACTTTTCTCTTCTCATTCCGTTCCCTCCTATCCGTATGACTCTCTATCGAACAATTATTATTATTATTGCTTGTAATTAATATAACATATATCACTAAAATTTTTCTGTATTTTTTCTTATGATATATATATTACAATATTCAATCCTAGTAACATTATAAATGTCATTTGTATGTTTGTTAATCGAGCATGCAAAAACGACTTTTTATCGCGGAATCAACGTTCGTTTTCTATGGGATTATCAAGAAACAGGCAGCAGAATGTATTCAATTGAAATTCGGTATAAATGTCCCTTAAGGTACATTATTGCCTTTCAAATGATTCATTTCTCTTTGGAGCCAACGCTAACATCACCGCGGACATTCGCGGGCAGATAAATTTTTAATTACTATATATGTTGAAAGGTAACCCTAAAACGTTCGTGTAATACAGATGTAACTATCTTTTGATTTAATAAAGACATCTTGACGTAATTGATTTAATCGTTCATCGATCCTGTTTTACGAGAAAAGCAACATTGTTCATGATTCACAATCATGAAACTGATAAAATTAATACATTTTAAGTGTTAAATGGTTTTATATTGACGATAAAATGATTATTTAATGGATTCAAAATATGTGAGTAGGCATATTATATATATTACTTTTTGATAACAAGATTGGTGGACATTTTGATATGAATATCTCAATCTCAAGTCTGGATCTTCCATAATTTGAAATTAGGTAACGAATTGATACAGAACGTGTCTTAAGAGACTGAGGCTTCGATTCCTGCTCGGAGCAGATGGTGTATTGATCATACAGATATGTATTTTGAGTCTGGACACAGGATATAATCTTAATCCTGATAGAGGATATATCTCTCCTAATTAGGGCCGTTAAGTGTGTGGCGCTCATTTATAAAAAAAAGTTCGATATAATTTAAGGAAAAGAAAGGAAGGAGCAGGACATAATAATAATAATAATAATAAATTGTTAGAAAATTTATGTCCCTAGATACGTAAAACTATAACTTTTTCCAATTAATTTCGTTTTGGCCAAAAGTCTGCGAAATTAATCTATCTTGCCAGCAATGGTAAAAAAATATACATATTTAAAAACAAACATAATAATAATAATAATAATTTTCTTTTAAGAAAAAATGTTTGCTACGATTATACGATTCAAAATAAAAAAAAAGTATTTGTCATTTTCATTTTTAGGGTTCTGGAGCCAAGTGGCAAAATCGGAACCCTTATTATTTCGTCTTGTCCGTCTGTCAGTCCGTCTGTCTGTCCGTCCGTATTTTATGAAAAATATAAGCATCTTTATACATTGAACGTATACATATGTATTTATATACATAAATTGCACAATTCTCAGCCTTTCAGACTGAAGATTGTTTAACTTGTATGTGCCTGCAAGAGATAACTTTTTGTGATAAGGCCGTCTTTGTACCTTTTATGTACATTGTAGAATCTTAGTTTTTTTAGAATTATTTTGTTTGTAAATTACTAATTTAAAATTTAAATAAATTATTAATTTACTCAGGTAAACAAGTTTTCAAAGCCAACAATAATATTTCTACGAGTACCTTCGTTATTAAGTGTACTTTACAGTTCGTCCTTTAAATTTGAAACTGCCATGCGGTTATGCGCTCTATACACTTAGAGTAGTATTATAATATTTGTTCATACGCGACGAAGTATTTTTAAAAATTTCCACGTGAAAAAGCTATATATATGACTATAATTAATGTAACTTTATGCCATTACCTAACTTGAATAAAATTGTCAATTTCCTTCATAGTATTTTTTTCATTATTTATCCAAGGTATGAAAGTAATAATTTCATCTAAATTGGAGAGGTTACTATTTTTTACACAGACCGTTGGCAATTCAACTTACGCAACCCTAAGGGCGAAACTGTAACTCATTTGATAAAAGCAAATTTACTATCAAGAACGGTTATTAACAGTTGTTATGTGATAACAACCGGGATCGATTGCTTAACGTGGTTTCTCAGGCACGGTCGGGAAATCTACGAGGACAAACTAATAAATAAATAAATAAATAAACGCTACACACTCAACGGCCCCCATTAGGATAATTATATCCTGTGTCGGGGGTCCGGAAACATTCACAATGACAAGGACAAATACACCCAGACCGGAAAACGTGCCTGTACGATTAATACAAATATCTGCTCCGAGCGGGAATCGAACCCACAACCGTCGAGGCTAAAGGCAGACTCGCTACCCACAACGCCACAACGGTGTCTGAAACTCCCAGACTGAAACAGATATTTGTAAGTTCAATACATATTTCCGCCCCACGCTACTGTTGTGGCTATAACCTTTGCTTCCATCACGCCACAATGGTTATCAAAATCATAAATTAACAATAATTCTTGCATTTTAATCATTTAATTATATCATTTTAAATTATTAACGCATGACATTTCGATCTTATGCGAAATATTACCACATCATGGCGTCTCACCTCGCTAGATATTGATTAGCTTAAAGAATGGCATGACAGGTTTGTAAGTTTTTAATAAGCTATATGAGTTAGGGACTAGATACCACACATAAAGTCTTACCACAAAGTAAAGGTCTGATGTAATTTTTTCTACTTAAAAAGGATGTAAGAGCCAGTTTTATAACGAGTAGGTAACTTACTATTTCACATATTTTGCAAAAGGATGGTATAATAACACGCACGATGGTATAATAACTAATAATAATGAATCAAATTTGATAATTCTTTTTTTATTTGAAAAGGTATAGTTTGGAGTTAGCCCTATTTTATTTTGGGATCTGATGATGGGATTTTGGTGAAATCTAGAGAACTTTTCAATTTTTTATAAACATTTACGGGGTTTTAATATTTTCTAAAAATAACTTGTCCATTAGTTTTAAAAGAACCATTTGATTATCTGGAAGTCTTTACTATTATTAGATTACTAGTAAATATTTCACGGGATATGCGATAGTATTCTGTAGAAAGTATTTATTCCTTGATCTTTAGTTTTGAAGTCGCTATTTTGTTCTCATTAATTTCTTCGGTTCAAATAGTTGGTTAACATTGATATTTATTTATTACGTAGTTAAAAATAAGTCAACGAAATTTTTTGTAGCAACTGTCGGTAAAGTCAAAGTTGAAATGTTGATAGGAAAGCCAAATATTTGTAAACAAAACGCATTCTTCGCATTGCCTAAGGGCTTCGGACGGATGTTGTGTTTGCTCAAAACTTACTCTCAAACGAAGTAACATAACGGTGAAATGAACAAAGCGATCTTATCTACGTATAGGGTTGCCACCCGTACTTTATAATAAGGTATTATACTTTATTTCGGGTAATTGTACTCTATCTTTACGACAACAATAATGAACTCGAAAATACTTTATTTTGCTTGATTTGATTTTCCTGTGTTTTTCAGATAATACACAAAAATAGAGGCAATAAGACTGAATATAAAAATACTTGTATAAAGTAATATCACCTATAATGACCATTTCTACTACATCAGCATTTACAGAAAGCTTTTTCTGTGATAAAATGGCGAGACAAAAGAAACAAAGCTCCTTTGCTTCTCTTCTTGGATTTTTGAAAAAATAAATTTGATAAACCTTTCCAAAACTAAAAAAATGTGTTTTAAATATAAGGATACATAAAAATCAATGATACTTTATTTTGACACTATGTAATTTTCTTTCTTGTCTTTAATCACCAATGTATTTTAATTCCAAGTAAAAAAGGTGGTAGCCCTATCTACGTAAGAACTAAATAGTTATTTGGCGAAACGTGAGGTAGATTGAACGAGATTTTTTCGGTAGATCTGAGATTAAAAACGAGTGTCAATGTTCGTATAGATAATGTATGTACGGTCGAGTGGGCGTACCTTCGCCGTTAATATTTTAATCCGTGGACAAGTCGTTATAATGCATACCTTTTATATTAGAAACTTAAATGTGCCTCTAAAATAAGTGCGTGTTTTTTTCATATTCGTTTTGTTTCTTTTTTTTTAAGTCAGAGGGGACAAACGGGCAGGAGGCTCACCTGATGTTAAGCAATCACCGCCGCCCATGAACATCTGCAACACCAGGAAGCATGCAGATGCGTTCCCGACCTTTTTTAGAATTCAGCTGGTTAAACGCTGGCTGAGCTCGAAACGCGGCTGACGAGCAGTCACTTCACAAGCTTTTCACCAATGTATTCTTAAAATCTTTTTAGGGTTCGGTACCCAAAAGGTATTAACGTAACTCTGTTACAAATCATCCACTGTCAGTGCGACGCACGGGCAGTGCGTCCGTCCATCCGTCTTTTAGTGGATTGTACCTCACGGACCGTATTATATTGAAATTATCACAGTATGTGTACTTCTGTTACTGCTACACCAAAAAATACTAAAAATAATATAACATTTAGAAATAAAGATAGTCCCCATACAAGAAAATTTATATTTTTATTGTAAGGTAACTCAGAACTCTCTGTGCGCGTTACTTCTTAATATTACTATTCAATAATTACTAAAATAATGCTATTATAAATAATAATTTTATGTCAGGAACCACGTCAACAATTCAAATAACAATGTTATGTTATTAAGGCCGGGCTAATTTTATTCTCAACAATAGTGCTAGTAACAATTGTTGATCAACCAATTCTTGCGCAATCAACGAACTGCAACTAGTTTTCGTTGATGAAGATATAGAAAACTTTTCACAACAGTCGAGTAATTAATTCACTATCGCAATAATCATTATATCCTATCTGTAATCGACACCTCTCGTTTCATATCTCTCTATTAATAATGACAACGAACAAGCAAGATTAGGTTACCTTTCTACGAAATTATTAAAGCCGTACAACTTATTCCAAAGCCACGATTGCGTTTAACAATCGTAATACAAATAAATTTGAATTGCCAACGTTTAAAGTTTTGCCAATATCTTAAACGTTGAGTCGTAACTAATTTTCTGATAATTGTAATTGAGAATTGTACAATATACATAATTTAAGAATTGTAAGTATTGTCGCCGTTCGTGATTTTGTTTCGTGGGTCAATGACCTCGTTAGAATTTTACCGAGAATGTTTACAAATAGTAAATTTATTATAAAATTATCTAAAAAAGGATGAGAACCAATTAAAATTGTCTATTTAAAACATACAATATTTACAATGAAAAACAAAAAAGCATATTTACATAATATAATCACGTACGCATATTAACGTTACCATCCTTATTAAATATTCCTCTAGTGAATAAATAATAAGTGTTCTAAAGAAAACAAGAATTCAATGAACTCGACAACGGCAAACACGACACGTCCTTGATATATCCGATTGGTTAAATCAATAAAGGCACATTTTTATTAAAAAATGGAATTGAGTGTTAGACTCGCACATAACGGATTCCTTAATGAAAATTTATCGGTTATTAAGTTCCTTAATATAAATTTAGGACCCATCGAAGGTCCTTCATCACTCACCCTGAAGAACCTCAGATGGGTCCGAGAGTCGATACATATACCGATTGAAAGTGAGTTTTAAGTTCCTTAGCATCATAAATTAAAAATATAATCATAATATCATGTTCTTTGTTTTTTGTTTCCTTTTAATTTTGAATGTAAATTTTTATCTATTACGGTTCGTTCGGACGCTGACAGACGGACGGGCGAACCGGACGG
Source organism: Hestina assimilis (assembly GCA_023373885.1). Lineage (NCBI taxonomy): Eukaryota > Metazoa > Arthropoda > Insecta > Lepidoptera > Nymphalidae > Hestina > Hestina assimilis. The sequence goes on along the minus strand of CM041747.1, from coordinate 5,066,012 downwards.
ACGGATAAACAGTCAGAGGAGGCTTAGTTAGGCTTCGTTGGCATTCTTTGGATACGGAACCTTTATAATATGACAATTTATTCAAAATCATGTATATAGAAACTCATAATCAGTTTTTCCTCTTGGTTTCAGACGTACAAAGCAATTTAAATATGATAAGCTATGTATACATTACAGTAACATTTTATATAATTTTATTTTATGCAAATGACTGCAATTTTATTCTCATTGTTGTATTTCCTATACTCTACATACTACGCAACACGAAAAAAAGCCTTTCGTTTTTGACATAATGATGTGAACTGTCCTTTACGTAACGTAAATGGCGGTAGTAAAGACGTTCTATTTATTTTACTACTGCTATGAGAATCTGTGTCTACGAATGTATTACATATCGTGTTCATATAAACTATATAAGACTTTATTATTCAAGACCTAAGGTCTAAAATTTCTTACATATTTATGTAGTATAAACGATTGATATTTACGTACGGATCGAGTGCACGCTGATGGTAAGCAGCTTTCCTCAATAAGCTTGCATTACTGCGTACATGGACGAGTTTACGATCAAGAGGAATTCTATAGATAATTCTTGTTACCATATGTTAACATGATTAAGATTTTTTGCCTGTATAAACTTGAAGATCTTGATTTTGTTTTATAATTGATGTTCTGGCTTGCTGTCTTGTATATTGCATCACGCTGTCTGAACACTTACAGTCTTACATGGTCCTATTAAAGAAATATTTAAAATTGTACAAAACGATATTTAGTTGTATGTTAATATTGATAAAACGTTCTTGATGGTCTGCTTTAGTGAAAATTATCACGCATTAGAGTATATTTTGTTATCACTTATATTTAGTTTTTTTAAGTCATGTATGTTGGCCTAGAACCATATAGTCCGCCTGATGGCAAGCAGTCACCGAAACCTATGAAAGGTTGCGATATTTGAAGTACCATATGCGCATTGCCAACCCAATACTAGGGGGAAAAGGGTCAAAAGACAATATTGAAGGGAAAAGAGTAATAAAAGATTGGACCTCCGGTGTTCTCACTTATCGCATGAAACGCAACACTACTGAAGCTGTTATTTTACGCAGATTTTCTATGAGATGGTAGTGACTTTCCGGTTGAATCGGCCCTTCTATCCCTGGACGAGGCTTGCTCTACTACTACTTTTTGTTAGTCATGACGTCATAGTTTTCTCTTAATTTACGTAATAAATAATAAGTAATTAGCATGAAATGGAGGCGTGTGAATCGTATACAATTACGGAACTCACTTTCATTAGTAGATGCCACTTTTTCAACTTCTATTACATACGATATAATTTGTTCACAAGATGAAATTTTTTACACATTTGGATGAGTGGAGATATTTTTTTTTTGCGAAAAGGTGTTTACTTATTATCTATATTACAATTTAATTAATTATGCCGTTTTACCGATTTTGAGTAATATTTTTGTGTAGGCTACAAATTTAAAAGGAAACTTATATACACGCATATTTTCCGACTTTCCAACTCATTGGGTTGGTAAAACTTATTACAGTGGCCGCTTATCATCAGGCTTACAATAAGTAATTAATTTAATTAATATATAAACGCTACACATTCAACGGCTCCTATTAGGATAGTTATATCCTGTGTCGGGGTTCCGGAAATATACACAATGACAAGGAAAATCACAACCAGACCGAAAGACATACCTGTATTGTTAATACAAACATATGACCCTAGCGGGAATCGAGTCCGCGACCTGTAGCGCTTAAGGCAGGTTCGCTACCGAACTTTACTAAACCAATTTTTTTACATATTACATATTTATACAGAGGTACATACTTGTATTGCTTGTACAAGGAAATGGTAACAAAGAATAATGGGTAGATCAATGTCTGGATTTACTTAATTAGCATCAAGGAAGTGCTATAAATACCTTATACATACAGAATCAATTTAATGTTAGCATCCATACGATCTTATCTGAATAGAAATGCGTTCGATAAATCTGATCTAATCGCATAACCAGCCGAGTCGTAAGACTATTGTTAGTTAACTTTTTCTAAGACAACTTTCGTAAGCCTAGTTCTAACACTAAACAGGTTATCGAAACCTTTGGTTCCTGCTTCACTGTATTTGACCATTTATGTTTACACGGTTATTACTACACAAATATTTAGTTTCCGTCAAATGTACTCTGAGTTAAACGCGCTCTGATATGTTTTCAAATTACATAACCCGTGTGACGTGTTAAAAGGTGTTTGTTACCTGGTTATGAAGAGGAAGGGTCATGATTTTTATATGTGTATTCAGATTCCGGATGTTTTCATATAGCTATTATATAAAGAACTAATTTTGAACCAGTTCAATAAACAAGCGTCGTGAGCACGAGCTCTTTAATAATTGGGCTCTTAAAAGTCATAAATTTTATCATAATAAATGAATATCTATTACATAAAATATTTGAGTTAAATAAATCATTCAAAAGTATATAAATCACAAAAAACGTTCAGGGAACCATGAAGATGGTCTTACACAATCATTCCTTTTTTCGGCAATAATTTCAAAGGTGACGCAATTGAGGTAAAGCGCAGGCGTAATCGTTCACAGTAGAAAGTTAACTTGTATGAAATTCATTATAACAAAAAGTTGCCCTTTTAAGGCGGACAACGCAATACAGGCTATCTCTGGATATCAGTCCTTTAAAGTCTTAAACCACTTATGATATTATGTGTGGACCCGCGGCGCTTCATCGTTTCTCATCGACAGAAACCATCAAGCAATCAATGCCGCAAAATTGCAGACTACAAGTTCTCAGCAAACCTGATGTTTAAAGAATTTTTAACTTCACGTTCGTAATAATGGATGGGCATACTTAAAAGGTTCCGGGTTCTAGGCTGTTAAGACTGTTCAAACGTCTTGAATTTATACGTTATTGCGAATTGAAAAGTGAAATTAATTTGAAACTTTAAATCGTCACGCGCCATCAAATTCTGGTATTATGATTTCGGAAAGTAATTTATTTGTGATTTACTGGAAGTAATGAAAGCGATTTGATGTATTTATCAGATATTCGACTTACAAATGGTATTTAGTTTTCCATAGAATTAAGTCTGGTAGATAACATTTTTTAGCTGACCTTTTCGAATAGCCGACGGCGAAGTTGCACCAGTTAAAATCAGAGCTGTAGAAAGCGGGCAGAACAGGATATGACCTTTTCATGTGACCTTTAGCCATTAATAGTAGTCTAGTATGACCCCGGTAGTGTATGTGAAAATCGCTACCATTTCACCTGGTTAAAACTTAACGAGTACAAATCATAGGGGCATGTTAACATAACCATGAGCAACGTGGGCGGTTCTATTCTCGTTCCTGAGTACTGGTATTTGATACATACATGAATTGTTCTCGTTATTAAATAGCTTAGCATTTCGTTTCTCGTAAGATTTTCCTTTTATATTGCTGTCTTGGAACGCTTAGTATTTTCCTTTGAAGTGATAATTGGATAGATACATTTGTAATAAAAGATTTATTAGAAAGAAGCTGTAATAAAAAAATAGCCACCAAACATTTCCAAAACGCAATATTTAATATCATCGAATTCCAAGTATAAGTTTATTGCCCCGATCCTTTATGTGCACTTACCATAAAATGAACAAAATTAGTGTTGAAAGAGCCAGACAATATTAACTTGATATTTTTTAAATTGTATTCACCAAATAAAAATCCATATGCATTCATATATGAATGACACACAAGTTAATTGTACTAGATATAAATCTACAGTAAGCCACAATCCTCATTAACGCAATAACGATAGAAAGAGACAACAACATCGAAACTAGTTTAAATGCTTTCTTCCGGGCGCATGCAAATGCATCTTACTAAGTACTGGATCGTAAGCTTGCAATCATCTTGTATGTTCACTCCCAAGATATATTAGCACGTGTAGGCGTGAGCATCGGTCACGTATTGGCCTGAGTTATAAGCTAGAGACGAAATAAATTCAGCTTCAGATTCGACTGCCGCTTTGTTACCAACATATCGTCGCCCACGCAAGGAATAAACGCACGTGTTAAGCCTTTTTAGTATTGTCAATTATACCAGAGAACCTTAATGGTGTTTTGCGATTTACCACGGCTTGGTTTGAGTGTCTTTAATTAAGGTAATTATGTACGGCTTTTAATGAGAAATCTTATCCCTATCCTTACAGAATAGTCTGTCCCTAGTAATGTTAATATAATAAAATTAGTTTTGACTCATCAATAAAAGAACGAACATTATACCATTTCATAATAAAATTGACACTTTTTCCTAAGATTATCGCAACCATGACTAACAGATTTTAAGAATATTCATTATAACAAAAAAAAAAAAAACGCTGCGTTACTGATTTTGCTGTGAAGATTTCTTGACTTTCAATTTAGTTTGATTGACGGCACACGGGAGATAAAATGCATTCAAAACGTATTCGGAAACTATAAAACTCTCATGGGTTTACTTCACGCTTATCTCGAGATTCGAGACGGCGTAAAAATGTTTGCGATCGCATTGTCGACCTTTTATGGTTTGTTAGTATAAAGTTTTGACAATAGGAAACTATACTCATTCCTAAAAAAGAAAGTTAAAATTAGGGATCTAAAATAATAATTTAGTTTTGGCACAAATATGCCAATATAATACAAAATCGATCAATGCGTAATGACAATTTATTTATACATAAAATTTCAATTTTTATCGTTTTTTACAAAACATATTCGATTTAAATATAATTTAAATTCATGTGGAAAAATAATTACTGATATGATTTCACTCCACTGTCGTAATTAATGTTGATAGCTCTTTAGATGAAGAATTACTAAAATCTGCAAGCCATTAAATTATTGATTTTATTTATATCAATTACTATTTAAGTGTTTTAAGACCGCAATTAGGATTTCATACGTATAGTTTCCGCTGAACGCTTATCATAAAGTGGGTAAATGTAATATTATACATGAAAAATTTTAACAACATATTTTTTTATTTCATGACGGTTGGCAAATAAGCATAAGGTTCACCTGATGGTAAGCATCGCAACCTATGAGCGCGCGCGATATTTTGAGAATCACGTTACGTTATGGGTTACCGACCCTCGGGATTAGAACAAAGGGATGAGAAAGGATAACAGAAAGGGAATAGAGGGGGTGGGAGATTGGACTTTTCACTTATCGCACGAAACGCAAGAGTACTATGTCACTTTATGCGTATTTCCCCGGACAACCGGCCCATTTATGCTGAGACAAGCGTGGCTCTAATACTTCTAAATTTTCGAAATAAAAACGAATATTTTATATTCCTCATTTCATTAAGAACTTTTCTTTTGATTTTTATGTACGCGAATACAAGTGACCTCAAAAAACGTGCACCGGATGTGAGTAAGAATATAAAACACGTACTAAAGGAATTTCGAACTTGAACCGATGAATGGAATAATTGAAAAAGTAAACGTAACCGGTTTATCGTACTATTTAAAGGCATTAATATACAGGCAGCTTAAAACATGTCTGTCTTTTGGCTTACGCAGAACATGAAGAAATATATAATTATGAATATATTAATGTTAAAACAACAATATCTTTTTAGTACAATATTTTATTTCTCGTGGCAAGCAAGCATACGACCCACCTAATGGTAAGGGGTTGCCGTAGCCTATGAGCTTGCAATACCATTAATAGGTGTCACACACTATATACTGGTTCTTAAATCTCCTTTGCCGAGTAATTTTACTACCTCCAGAGTCCTTGATTAAGTAATTACAAGCAACTCATATAAAACCCATCTTACAAAAAATCACAAAATCATTTCAATGACGATGAAATTATCAAGTAATGTAGACAAAAAAAAAAACAAAATTGAAAAGTCTTGTTAAAAATTACATTTAGTTTAAAACAGGCATTGTTGTTATAGATATGCATGAAACTACAATACGTTTTTACTTTTAATAACTAAAATTATTAATTTAATTTTATTTAAAAACTTGTGTTGCCATCTGTACAGAGGCGATGTAATAAAAACGTGTGACGGAACGGCCACCGGGAGTTAAGTTTTACGACCGGAGTCCGGACGTTTCGACCACACCATTGTGGAATATCGGTTTATCTTTATGGGGTGTTTTATAAGTGATAGGTAATGGATAGGGACCAGATATTCGAGATAATATCATGTTCTGTGCTGTTTTATGAAGAAATGTGCATTAGAATTTAAATTGAATAAAGCTTTGAAGGATAAACGTGCACTTTCGGATTGAATAACTTTCAAGAAAAACATTTTCTTACGAAGATCACATATAAAATCACTATAAAACCTGACTCTATTATCATATACGTATTTGTATAATATTATTTCAATATGTTAGATAGTGAATTGTTACTTTCACATCTTTATTCAATCTAATGTAATGGTTGTAAGAGAGATAAAGGAGTATACATTTTCTGTTATAAAATAAAACAAAATAGGTATTATTTAAACTAGCAATAGCTATGATTGTCTTTGCTTGGACTAATGCAGATAAATTATAATGTTTTTCTATAATAGATTATATAAGTGATGGGTTGTTTTTTTTGAATGGTTGAATATCGTAAAATAAAAAGAGTAAATACATTATCCGCGAGAGAGAGATTATTAGGATTTGGGCATATAAGCCGCCGAAAATCTTCTAGTGATTTACTTTAGTATACATTCACTAACAACCTTTTACTCTGTCGAGGCTAGTAAAAGACCCTTAGGTTTTTTTTTTATGTTAGAAGTTGGCAAACAAGCATACGGCCCACCTGATGGTAAGTGGCTGCCGCAGCCTATGAGCGCTTGCAGCACCATTAGTAGGTGCCACTCACGCGTTGCCAACCTCGAGATATTAGTTCTTAAATCTCGTTCGCCCAGTAATTTCACTCAGCGTACAGGGCCCTTCAAACTGGAACACAGTAGTGCCTAAGCACTACTATTTGGCGGCAGAATATTGGACACTGCGGTGGTACCTACCTAGCCGGCCTCTCGCAACAAAAGACCTACCACCAGTGTGACTGATTGCACTGGTGGAATAATCTCTGTTGTGACAGAGGTTATTCCAACAGCGGGCGATGGGGTCGTCACATCCCGACGCCTTTAGGTGGTGAAATTGCAAAAATAATACCCAGGGTGCAGAGCTCTGCGAAGCATGGACGTGCTCATTAGAAATACCACCCTGTTACCAGAAACTAACTGCGCTCAAAGCTGCTTATATACGTACCCATAGTGATTCTACAATTACTATGGGAGAATTAAAAATATGAGTACATTATCATTATATATCTTGCAGTATGGGATCAAAAAAATTCAAATTCAATTTTCCGATGTACTTCACTTGTACCGCTCAAGAATGATGGCACTAAACGTACACTGTGTGTCATTTGACACGTAAATTTTAGTCATGGGGATATAGTCTATTATCTCAGTGATCGTTTACCAGCCAGATAGCACACCTGGCTATGAGCGTCTGAATTACATTTGATGAGGGTCGTTAACAATCAGTTTATACTAATACTAATCCAATGAGCAATTCGTCCTTTAAGGGTTACGAGGATTGGAAAGCAATCGTTCTGAGTTAAAGTAATGAAACTAGTTAGTTGTTAATTTAGATGAGGCACATAAAAAGACAAAATTTTATATATTAGGTATTAGTTACTGTAGTTTTTCTTTGCTACTTTGTGTACCAGTAATCAGTTAATTTGCGTAAGCAGCTGACCTTAGGGTTTACCACGTACAAAGTATCCGATTGACATTCCCGTTACTAATATCTATATGTGAAATCCGAAGAAAGAACGTGGCGAATTGTTAAACTATGTAAATTAGCAAGTCTTTGCCCCCTCTGATTAAAAGTTTCACGTTTAAGGCTACATCCAGATAGCTTTGCATGTTAATTAAATCGAGGCTCGGTTTAACAATACGGAATTATCAAGTCATTGGCACAAATAATTCTAGTTCGGTTTGCTTGTCGATACCGCTTTCAGAGTTAAGGTTTAAGTTTATTCAATTAAGTGTTGATTGGCATCTTAGAAATGGCTTGAATACAATTCGTTAATGAATATAAGTGACTTAGAAACTATATCTTTCATATGAACGTATTGTTCGTGTTTATAACAATGAAAACATGCAACTTTCACTCGTGTAAACTATGTATACCTTGTAATGCGTAACTTTGCATTTTTGGCTTTATTTGATTAGGGTCTTAGTGTAATGTTAAAGAGCCTATTACCTTACTCATTAAATAGCCTTCTAAAACGAAAAAAGTATTTATCAAGAAGATATTTTTCATGATTTATGTTTACTTCCAAATAAAAAAAAATCTTCAAAGTCTTCTTCTTAGTATGGATTTAAATATATTTTAATTTTAATAAAAGTGAATTTTAGTATTATGTATTGTGAAAATATAATTGCACTGTTAGACCCTGTAATTATCTTTTCTTTAGTTAATTTTAACTGAGTACATGTTTTTACAGTGAACTGAATGATTTAAATTAGTTTTAACCTCAGTAAAAAATTTAAATGGTCAACAATTCCCGGTACCCCATAACCCTTAAAGGCTGTCAGTTTTTATTAAGCATTTGCTGCAGACGGGCTAAAATTGCATTCGGAATAACCTACGAGAATAAAAATAAAAGAGTTACGACAGAGGCAAGTAAATCTTGAGATATTGCGAATTCTTAGAGCGTTATGAAATTGTCTTCAAGATTTTACGATTTGACTTAACAGAAAAAACAAAAGAATAAAAACGATTAGTGTAACATAATTAAAAGTTAAGAGAAAAATAAATCTCTTAGTACGCAAACAAACTAATCTTATAAATAAAATATCCATTGGCTTGCATATTAATGTAAATAAAACAGATTATAAGAGTAATAGAGCCACGCTTCTCCCAGTACAAATGAGACGGCTCGATCGGGAATAACCACAATCCTACAGAGAATCGGCGTGAAGTTTGTTACGTTTGACGCGATGAGTCAGGCCCCGGAGGCCCAACCTCCTGCCACCTCTGCTTCTTTCCTATTTTTCTTATCATCGTTTCCTCCTGATCCCTTGAGTTGGCAATGAGCATGTGATACTTCAATTATTGCAAGCGTTCATAGGTTTCGTTGATTGCTTACCATCAGACAGACGGTATGCTTGTTTGCCAACCGTCAGGACATTAAAAAATAGAAATTCGCAATTATACTGTATACATGTGTACTGACATGTTATAAGCAATTTTAATATTTTTTTTGGGTATATTATACTCTATATTGCATATCATAATGAAATACATACTCGTTAATTAACAAGTATACTTTACAGATAATTATGACTATCGTACTTGATGTGATTATCGCTATCGCTTTGTATAAAGACAAAAAAAAACAGACAGACAGAAGTATTTCATATTATATATTATGTTATATTTTATATTATAGACGACGTTGTGGCGCAGCGATAGAAAACCTGCCTTAAACGCCACAGGTCGCGGGTTTGATTCCCGCTCGGAGCTTAATATAATTGTATTGACCATGCAAGCATATTTTCCGGTCTGCGTGTATTTGTCCTTGTCCGTGTATGTGTTTCCGGACTCCCGACACAGGATATCACTATCCTAATGGGGGCCGTTGAGTGTGCAGCGTTTATTTATTTATTTATATGGATAAAGAAATTTCATAATAAATAAATGTTCGAAACGATTGGCAAGTCATATAAAATATGATCATTGTAATTATTTTAATGTCACTTGCGAAGCTTAATGTTAAATTAATGACATAATTTCAAATCATTTTTGCTTATTGCAATCACAATAACAACATAACTTTAATACTTTCAATTCTTTTTTTAGCTTATAATGATGAAATGTTTATCCTTGTGTTGATTTTGAAGTTTTATTTTTATTTCGACAATAGCTATCTATCCTATTAATATTTTAAATGTAAAAATGTATGGTTTGAATGTTTGTTACTCAAACACGTATAGGCTTAGTGTCTGTTTTAGCTCATAGGATACTTTTTAATTTCGGAAAAATCTTAGGTTCCTCAAGTATTCTCAAAAAAATTATACGTCCTGTCGAACCCTACATTCTATGCAGTCAATTGTAAGGAAGGAGTCGACGGAATAAGTTAAGACTATTATAAAACTAAAATGTTCTTGTCTGTTCAAAGAAGTTAATTTTAGAACACTAAATAAAAAAAATATTATAAGATTTTCTTATAGCATCATGCAAAATATAGACGCGCAAAATAATGATGCGCTGATGTGAAATTTCATGCTGAAGGACAATTATTCTACATTTTCTAGTATTTTGCCAAGATCTTGTTATGACTTAATATATTCCTTATTTGTCAGAGTAAACCGTCTATCAATAAATTATTTGGTAACAATTCAAGATCAATTAACGCAGTTCTGTATCGACCGATATCTACTCCAAAGGGCGTTAGCGGAAATCTTACCCGCATCCTGCGTCGATCTTCTTATAAAGGTATTTCTATAAGTACTACTTACAGAAACACCAAGCACTACTTACAGTATATATAAGGCATGTTCTTAAAAACAAACAATTACGTATATTTTCTGTTGACGATCCGTACGCAGTATTACGTTATTGTGGAAGTTCGCGGGGAAAAGGTGGTTAGTAATAAACGCCTACAATGCTCATCATTCTTACGGAAGCATATTATGAATCAAAGTATTACTGTTCTCTCACAAAGCGGTGCGAATTGCTAGAGAGATTGCTTTCGCTCTGAGTAAATGTTGTAATCCATCATATGTGTGATTGCAGTTAGCAATGCATCGTATGACACTGAGAATATTACATGAATTGTGTAAGATATACATTTTGGTTGTAAGCATTTTGACTTAAAACAACATATTTTTTAAATTGTGGATATTATATTTTAGGCCCCTTGCGGTTTCGCCCTCTTGAATAACGATTTAAATACAAAATTTTAACCAACATTTTCTTTATTTTTAATTGTTTACCAAATGACAAAATTGCAGGCTTATATTTTCTTAATTATATTACAAATGACTGACCATAGAAACATTTTACACTTCAGGGTGGAATTAAAAAAACTGGTAAAATACAAAATCCAATCCATACAACCTTTCAACCCTTGTTTCACCTCTGTAAGGGTTGCATTTAAAAATTCCTTTCTTAGTTCGCGTTGACGTTTTAACATCAATACCTGTGAAAACAATCAGCTTTCTGGATCTGAGGGCTTAAGGTTGGCGTTTTATAAGTTAGTCAGGTCTTCGTCTTTTATATATATAGATTATTGGTTATCGTCACCTAACATTTCAATAACCATGCATATACAAGAAAAATATTACCATGTTTCTGGAGCAGTCAAGAAAAAATCAAACTAGCTCAATACATAATTCAAAACATAATTATTATATGAAGCATTTCAAGTCAATTACACCAATCAGGTATCGAACTCGTTAACACGCAACCGTCACAGGCCAACCGAAAAGGTCGTCGGTAGCGTGAAGTTTTGACAGGCGTTTGAAAGATGATACGAGTACGTGCAACTGAGTGTACTCTGAAAGCGGCTATTAATCAATTTATATAATTTTATGATGTAATAGAAATTAAAAAAAAAATAAGTAAATAGAATTTCATTGTATACAAAATCTAGTTTAATATCATATGTTTATGTTAGTTTGAAAATGGAATGATTTGAAAATGGTTAGAAATGTATGGTGTATATTTCCGAATTAAATTGTGTTATGCCCTTACAGCTGACAGAGGCTTAAATTCAATTTAAAAATCTTTTGTATGACTGAATTATCCTACTTTATTCTAATTGATAATGTTAGAAAAAAATTAAAAGTACTTTCGTAATGAAGTGCTACTTTAACGCAATTAAAATAATTGGATCAACAATTCACCATTTATTGTCGATTACATTTTTATTTAGATACATCAAAATTAGCAATAGATATGGTATAACTTATAAAATATGAGATAGGAATGGTAAGAAAATCGATATGTTAAAGTCATACACGGTTTTAATGTAGGAATTACTTTCAGCTTTTCGATTACATAGCTGCCATGATTATTAACGATTATCAGTAATCAAGTTACATGATAAAAGGCAGATTCGATTTGACTAATATGATCATTTGTACTTGTAGAGTATTAAATGCTAATTTACTATCAATTGAGCTTGCCGCCATAAAATATAATTTCTTACGCATTTCCTCTACGTTAGATTGGATAGATGGCCATAAAAAAACAAAAAAAAATTTTTTTGGTAAGGGCTGGCTATTGTAATCAATATTGTGAATTTGAAAAATTTGCTTCTTTTTTTCGGAATGTGTATTGCTGTTGGCCCTACTGGCCTTGTCAGCGTCACCGAGCGAGGGGGCGAGTACAGACTCAGCCGTGATAAAGGGCAGCCCTCACGGAGGCTCAAATTTGATTCCGTCCTTATGGTGCCTCCTGCGAAGCCGAACCACGGCTAAAGACATCATCGGAGATGGAAATTTGCTTCAACAGAATACTAAGAGTACTAAATACTTTGTACATTATTAAAGAAATATTTCGCACATGGAAATTTCAGGCATAAACAGAAATGATGACTCTATAATGTCTTTAAGAGCTGTTTCATTTGAGTACATTTATATTGCACTCATTAATCTTAATATAACATAACGTAACAACAATTTACAAAGCAATTAATCGTTATAGTATAGGTTTCTTCAAGGAAGAAATGCTCATTATTTTAAGGCATCGCTTATATTATCTGGTGTTGCAAGTCCATACGCTGCGATAGTCACCTATTATCATCAGAACGCTTATTCCCAACATCGTTTAGGTATATTAAATAAAAAAAATAAAGGATTTATAAAAACAAATAAACGCTACACACTCAACGGCCCCATTAGGATACAAATGTATATCTTGTGTCGGAGGTCCGGAAACAGACACAATGACAAGGACAAACACACCCAGACCGGAAAACATGCCTGTATGCAAACAAAAATCTTCTCCGTGCGGGAATCGAACTCACGACCTGTGGCGCTTTAAGCAGGCTCACTACCGCTGCGCCACAACGTTGTCAAATATACATAATACATAAGCAATTAGAACATTTAAATGGAACAATGGGTGACCTAGTTAATCTAAAATGTAATATAGCTACGATTTTTTTATCACGAACCGGTAATCACAAGCTGTACTTTACAACGCGAGCTACCGGTATTTTGCGTGAACAACAACCATTTAATTAGTTGTAGTGACCTAAAAACGTTATACCTATGACACTAGGTATTATCCACTACATGAAAATGGAAATGATGCATTCGTTTGCTAACGAAGAAAAAAAGATTCTCTAAGTTATTGGATGCTCATGAATATTGGCTCAGGAACAGTATTGATACTAAGAAAGAGTGAGTCATACAAAAAGATAAAAAAATTACATTTAAACAAATAAAACACTGAGTTTGTGTCACCGGTTTGTCTCAGTTATTAGAAGTTTCATTTCGGAGTTTTACGCGTTGAATAAAAGTATTAATTTTCATATCAATTCAATTCAATGGTGTTACACTGTATAGTACATATGTATAGCATGGATAAACGGAAAACAAAATTTACATTACGTTTACAGTTATTGATTTTTCTTTCAATTGTAAAATCAACTTAACGAAGCTTTTACTTGATAAAACGGCAACGTTGATAGATTAAACTTTTGGATTTAAAAATAAAATAAAAATCCAGAAATTTAATTCCGTATTTTCACTACAGCTTTTTTTGGGCGGTACAATATTAATTATAATATGACACATGAGCTAAGGTATTCATATTTTTGCAATTAAAGTTATATCTATAATTTAAAATAAATACTAAGCCGACTCAACAACTTCATATATTTTAATAGCGGATGGTATAACGATACTTAGTCGTATATTCGCTCGGACCCTGGTTGCGTGATTTTGTAGTATCATTAATACTATTCGGGTCATAAGGCTAGATTTAATTATAAACCAGTTGTAATAATTAACCGGATTTGGCTACTAAATTTAACTCGAAACAAAAATAGGTGAGGCTGTGAGTGTTAGTATCAAGTTACTTGACATTAAAATTACTTTAATTGCATTATGAAATTCTGTATATTGTATTCTATAATAATGGTTAAAGTACTGGTTATAATTACAATAAGTATTAAAGAAACAGTGTTTCCTTCAGTTATTAGTACAAGGGTATACAGATATATATTTGGATTTGGATGGTTGTGGATGGATGGATCTTTTTTTTTTTAAAGAATATTAGCAATGCCTTTTTCAAGGTATTACTAATATTCCTATTTCCCCTCCAAATAAGCTCGAAGCTTGCGCTAGGAGTGGATACGATAATAGCCCAAGGAGGTCAGGATCGAACCCGCAACTCTCTTTTTTTTTTTTTTTTTGTTGTCGGGGAGGAAATCTACTGCCAGATACCCGGCGTCCTGGGGAGGAACAACCGGGTTATGTGGGGTTCCATGACAAGGTGGAAACGTCATGGGGACCCACTAAAACCTCCTCGGTGGCCGACCTCAGTGTTTTTGTCAGGTTACGGGAACTCTTGGAGAACAAACCAACGCGACCTGACAATCACATGGCTCCGCTTGGTAGCGGAGCTCAGTCCCGGGAGGGGGCGAGATGGTAAGCCCCCAGCGCTTCCCATGCAAGCGCACACGGCAGTCGGGACCACACCGACTGCCGTCCTCCTTAGGGCGGACGCACAGATACCCCACTCTGCACGTCCACGGCCCGAGGGTGAGCCCTATTTATATAGCCCCGGGTAACGGGGCTGAGGGGCCGGGATGGCTAGCGGCACCAGGTGGTCGACGCTTTTGCCGCCGTTGGCGTCTAGCTGGATCGGCCCTCTTTCGATCCCGCTCGGCCGTCTCCTTCCGGATCATAACGGTCTCACAGAAGGAGACAACGGCCTCCCATGCCGATTCCCTGTCTAGCATCGCCGACACGACTGCTGGCAGGAGAGGTTAGCTACATGTTACTTATAACGTTATTCTCAACAAAAGATACTTAATCATGCGAGATCAGTTGTACTAAGTACTGTGTACCGTTTATTTATTATATATTAGTTTGAAATACTAATTGTCTATCATGTTGTCATATCATGTTTGAAAACATTATTATAATACGAGAGCAGCTTTGATATTAATTATGAAAAACTTTTCGCACTCTACTAACAGGAAACCATTGTGAACTCAATTCTATGTTTGGAGGGGTGTTTTTGACGTTTTAATTAATTTAATTGAGTTTATGCAGAATATGTATTTGACTTTTATTTACGAACTTTCTGTCTGTGGTTTTACTTACATGATATTTTAAGTATTTGTATTTTACTTTCGCAAAATTCTACTAAAATAAGAAATGTAAAGTTTGTAATATTTTGTATTATTTTGACGATTTGGATGTCATCCTAATGGGGGCCGTTGAGTGTGCAACGTTTATATATAGTTTATGAATTGTGTACTTTGAACAATAAGTGGGAGTGAAGGTTTATCGTATATCGCATAGTTAATCAGATTGAGGTCGCGACTGAAGTAATTAAGGAGCTGTTAATTATATTGAATAGATAGACAATGAGGCTAACGGTCAACTTGTGACATTTAGAACTCTTCTGTTCGCTCGTTGCTACAATTAGCTTTAACCGTCCATCGGCTAAGATCGGTCGCTCCATGATAGCGTAACCATAGTAACGAAGACCACACACGAACAATAAGGCTATACCGGGAACTATGCAAATCGAACCCTTGGCTCCTACGTGCTTGTGTATACATTAAGCATTTCGTTTTTACGATACTAATTAATCCGTATCAATGACGTATTCGATACCGAGTATCACCGGTTTGACGGCATTCGGAATTTTTATGTCATTTACGTAACATCAGGTAATACAGACATCGACCTGTTGGGGTTCCATTTTAATGCAATGTAGTAACTAAATAAACATACTTATTAATAGCTAAACGTTTAAGAGAGCAGAAAATCATAAATCCTCATCCTTAATATAATAAATGTGAAAGTTTCTATGTTTGGATGTGTGTTACTCTAAAAAATGGCTGAACGGAAATGGAAGAAATTTGCCAGTGACATAGATTGTCACATGGATTTCCATGGGGTAAATAAAAAACGAATTGCAAGAGTCGAGTTATGATAAGATGGGTCTTATGGAATCCATAGTAATTATTATAATAATAATAATAATAAATAAACAAACGCTACACACTCAACGGCCCCCATTAGGATAATTATATCCTGTGTCGGGGTCCGGAAACATTCACAATGACAAGGACAAACACAACCAGACCGGAAAACATACCTGTACGAATAATACAAACATCTGCTCCGAGCGG
The DNA here is from genome assembly GCA_023373885.1 of Hestina assimilis. Lineage (NCBI taxonomy): Eukaryota > Metazoa > Arthropoda > Insecta > Lepidoptera > Nymphalidae > Hestina > Hestina assimilis. The sequence continues at coordinate 5,049,614 of CM041747.1, read as the reverse complement.
GAATCGAACCCGCAACCGTCGAGGCTTAAGGCAGACTCGCTACCCACAACGCCACAACGGTGTCTTAAAGTATATAAATATAATACCTTTTCATGCCTAAATCGTTGATCTGATTTTGACGAATTTTGGTATATAAATAGATGAAATTTTCTACAAGAACGTTGCCTACTTTTTGTTACGAAAAAACAAGAAGAAATGAGAGAAATAAGGGGTAAAAGTTTGTATCGGAAATTATTTAGTTGTATTTCAAAAAAGGTGCCTCATTAAAAATCGTCATTCTTGAAGCCCCTCTGAGTAGTGATTCAGATGAATTAAAAAAGGTTTCTTCGTTAAAACTCTACGTCATCATAATGAAAACAAATTACAGACCTAAACAATTATATTATGGCTAGAGACACTTGATAATATTATAATTTCTATAATACTACCTTCTATTATTTAGATTTCTGTGGGGATAATGCTTTATTTAAGTGAAAGCTGCCATCAATATAAATAATAGTAGTTAGCTTAGCTTGTTCTTGAAGGTTAGACTCATTATAGGTTTGCTGTCACAAGTGACTATTTAAATATAGATAAGGCGATATCATTTCGAGTCTAAAGCTATTGGAATATCTACTGAATTTATTTTTTAAAACATTAATTCCTAAATTAATCGTTTTTTGGCAGCTATAAAAATATGACGTCTAGCAGCGCTCGCGGCTATAGATTAGACCGAAATGAACATGGAATTGTACCTATTTTTGGATTTCTATAGATTATACCTTTAGGATATCTTAACGAATGAAAGGAATAATCAAAATCGGCTCACATACGGTAACATAATACTGCGTAACATAAATCAAAAATAGATTTGGCAGCCTCCTACTTTGTAAAGTCGGTTAGAAAAACTGTAAAATGTAATCAAAAAGTAGTGGTGTTTAAATGAAGGAGAAATTATACTTACATAATAATACAAAGCAATTTCCATTATAATTAGAATAAAGAAAGGACAATTAGGATCCCAGTCCAAAGACCATATTCTTATGCAGATTTCACAAAGATGATCTCAACAAGCCTGTACATCTGTACATAAAACAGATATGGGCAATTTCTTAAAATTATTTATAGTTACCGTTGAAGATATTTGCATAAGTGAGATGTATGTGCGAGATAAGACAGTTTAAGGCGAAATTACGTATGCTCGGCGAATTCAGAAGACTTACAGTAAAATCGAATTTAAATAAAACACGCCGGTAAGGTTCTTTATGGCTTTCCAATTTTCAAGCCTACGTTTTAAGAGACAGATATAATTCATTTATTTTTGTGTTGTGGGAGTTCATATATTTCTGAGTAATTTATGAAATTTTATTAGCCTTTCACGTAGTATGGATTGTTGCAGAGCTTAAAATATTTATTATAAAAGTTTATGTAGCATTGGAGTATTTAGTTTGACGGCAAATAATTTTAAACCTCAGTTTGGAACATTCGTGTACATAAAATTATTGTTTTGAGGTAATGGATTAAATAGTTTTAGGAATCAAATAATTTTAAACTGTAGATTTGCGTTACATTTTAGAAATATTTTTATTTCGACACAAAACATATTTTTATTTTCTTTGGGTTTGCTTTTGTCACCTACAATAGCATAAGGAACTATGTAGACGTACTTAGGATCGCTACCTTGGAACCGATCACCTATGAGTGTTCAAGGGGCTACACACTCACGGTTCCCATTAGGATAGTTGTGTCGGCGGTCCGGACAATGACAAGGACAAATACACGCAGACCGAAAACATGCCTGCATGGTCAATACAAACATATGTTCCGAGCGGGAATCGAACCCTCGACCTGTTGCGCTTGAGGCAGGCTCGCTACCGCTGCGCCACAACGTAGTCGTGTAGTAGTCAGTTTAGTTTTAGTTAAATTCGTTTTTATTTTCTTTAGAGTCTATCCATTTAGATGGAGTGACGCGACACCTTGGACGTGGTCCCTATTCAGTGCGCCCACGATTCACTCGGAACGATATCGAGAAAACAATTATTATCTACTCGAAGAGCGATAAATCCCTTGTCCCGACGCTGACCGTTATTGCCATCGCGACATGCTATCTGATCCTGTACTGTGACATATTGCTTCGAATATAGGTATGCTATTAGGTATTTTGTCTCGGTCACGAATTGAGATCGGTCTATATTGTTTTCTCTTTGTTTGCGGAACATGATTGTGGATGTACGGTAAAATTTATCACGTTGTGTGTTCCAGACCTATCTAGGATATATGTATAAAGCGGCGGTTCCATTAGAATGAGTATTGAATAACTGTATTTTATTTTTCTAAGATGTTACTACAGTAAAGTTAAAGTTTGTAATGTTATAAAGTGAAAAAATTTACATATCATAACCATAGACCTTTAAGAGCTTATAAGGGCTTTGCTAAGAACTAAGCGTTTTCATAGTTGGTCTATGGATTGGTGACCGTATAGTGGTATAGCGGATATTTTACTTCTGAGAGCACGTAAATATTAAGTTGATCTTAACTGCTACTATGGGTAATATGTTAATTATTTTAAAACATGCCACTAACCACAAGATAATCAAACAAACAAGCCGTTTTTTCTTTAATATGGAGATATTAATGCAAGCTTCTTCTGGTACAACATTGATATGTTAAACTTTTACTAAAAATGTTTAATTTTATACACTGTGTAAAGTTTTATAATAGTTATTATAATACTACTGCTATATTGCATTTATTTTATCTAATCTTGAGAGTAATATGAAAACTGTAACTGTCTTATATAAATTAATTTAGATTACGCTGCGCTATTCGTATTAACAAATAGTTACAAGTTTCTGCAAAGATTGTACGCGTTGATCTTTAAGCTAACAGAACGACAGATTTGCCGCTATTTATATAAATTTCTGATGAAGAACGTTAAGAACACGAAAATACTTGTTCAAATAATTATTTATGATACAAATCTGAATAATTAATGAGCAATGAAAGTAAAACAAGATATAATGTTTTTGCTGTAAATATAGAGTGAATATTTGAGCAGTAATAGTTTTTGTAGAACCGTAATTGTAGAGAAGTACTTATATTAGCAAATTTAAATTATAATTATTCTTTATATTTGACAACAGGTTTTCATTTTCAATTGTGGTTTTTATGATTCTAAATTGGCAAACCAGGTTACGGTCCACCTGATGCTAAGTGGTTACCGTAGCCTATGAGCGCTTATATTATTATCATTAGCCGGTGCCACTCATGGGTTGCGAACTTCGAGATATTGGTTCTCAAATCTCCTTTGCACAGTTAATAATAAATTTGGTTACAAAACTCAGATAGCGCGGTGCAACGTACATCCTTTTCGTCATCAAAACTAAACGGAATCTTTAAAATCGTATAAGAAAAAGCTTTTTAACAAACACTAAAACTAAAAACCATAGATTTCTTTAAAAATGTCGTATAAAAATATTGGCTAATACAATACATCCATTTCATTTCATTTTACTTTAATTTTAATGACTATTCGTAACTTTGAATCTCAATTTTATTAAGACAACGTATGAATAATAATAATTATTATTATTGTAAAAAATAAGCATATATATGTTAGATATTAGATATAACTTTGTATGTAGCTTATTACCAATCCTGATATTTTGTGGGTAGTTGATAATTATACTGATGTTTGAAAAGTATAAAAGGGCTTGTAATCGTGTAATTGGGTGAGTTGAAATTGTGTTACGAAACAATAAACACATACTACGTTTCTCTGCCGTTTCTTTTAAAAACCTAAGAAAATCGCTCGCTGCGTACATCAGAAGTGGGATGGACCGTCGAAAAGACACAACCCGCAGTTCACGTCGTCGTTTACGGAGCCGCCAGTCGCTCCCAAGGAACAAAAATGAAGAAAGTAACAGAAGTAGAAATCGTGTCACAAGAGAAAATAGAAAAAATAGACGACAGCGCAACAGAAGAAGATCATCATCGAGTCGTGGTAGATCTTCGAATGATTCTTTTCGAGTAGTGAGAAGGCGTTCCCGTTCTAGTAGAAGATCTAAAAGAAGGCGTCGTGATTACTCTGAAAACCATTCCATTAGAGTGAGATTGGAACCAACGACTGAAACGAGAAAAAGAACAACTACCCCACAACCAAAAAATACAGCTCGATCTAAGACACCTACTGTGTGCGTTGCTGAGAGACAATTGTGCGAAAAATTTCAAGATGGTGGTCCGGACGAGTCGGCTCACAGGGATGCCATCTCAGAGACAACAAATAAAGAAGCTTCCGCTACGTGCAATGCTGAGAGACCTACGTCGGAAGAATATCAAAACGGTGGTCCGGACGAGTCGGCTCGCAGAGAAGCCACACCACCGACAACAAACAAAGGTATGTCAGATTTTATTATGAATTTAAATTTTTCTGACTTTATGGAATATATGACTAAATTCGCTAAACCTGAGAGTACACAAAAACTGTATTACGATAAAAACATTATACCTGAATTTAACCCATCGATAAAAAATCAAAAAATTGAAAGTTGGATATCTAAAGTTAATGAGTGTGCACTTATATATGGCTGGTCTGAACAACAAACTTCGCACTTCGCTTTGCCACGTTTAGTAGGCCATGCTAAGAAATGGTATGAAGGGTTACAAACCATAAATAAAACTTGGGCAGAGTGGCAAGCCATTCTTAAAAAGGCGTTTCCTTCAGAAACAAATTATGCAGCACTTTTAAGCGATATGTTAGAAAGACGTTATAGAATAGGAGAATCATTAGATGAGTATTATTATGATAAAATGGTCCTTCTAAGTAGTTGCGAAATTTCCGGAAAGAAAGCTGTTGATTGTATTTTATATGGCCTTGATGACCGCACAATAAGAGCTAGTGCATCTTCTACACGTTTCGTTAACCCCGAAGATTTATTTAAATATCTTAAAGACATTTGCCGGGAAGACCAAGATATGAAGACTTCAAAAAATAAATTAATCGTAAATGCCAATAATTATTTATGTTCTCTTTGTAAACAACCAGGGCATATAGCAAAATATTGTAGAACCACAATGTGTTATAATTGTAAGCAATATGGACACCGTGTTAATCAGTGTCCAAAGCCAGTTATTAGGTGTGATAAGTGTCAAAAACTTGGTCATAAGACTGAGGATTGTTTTTCTAATAGAAATGTAAAAAATATTTCTGATAAACGAGTAATGATGATATCCGATTCTTATGTCTTACGTAGGGACAATAAGTTTCATAAAAAAGCAATATTAAATGATGCTAATTTAGTAGACTGTTATGTTGACCTCGGAAGTAATTGTACATTAATACGAAAGAGTGTTTTAAATGATTTCAAATTGCCTATGTGTTGTGATAACTTATCATTACCGATAGTACGAGGCTTAGGAGAAATGCCGATAAGCCTTCTGGGCAAATCTAGTTTCAAAATTAGTATAGATTCAGTTTCGGCAAATATTAATGCGTATGTAGTAGCGGACGAAGTATTGCATGTTCCCTTGCTGGTGGGACAAAATTTTACAGAGCTCTTAAATGTATTAGTTATTAAAACGAATAGTTCCCTTTAATTTTGTTGATCATGAGTTTCCTTTCAATGTTCCAGATGTAATAAATAATTATAATTCTTCAATAAAATTATATTGCACAGAAAATATTAATATTAATGGCGTCGGTTTAATTCCATGCAAAGTCTCTGATAAAGGTAATTTTTCATTGTTAGTTCCGGGAGGTTATCGAAAATTCAATAATAATGAATATTGGGTAGAAGAAGGAATATATAATTCCAACGATGGGTATTGCTCAATACTTATAGTTGCAATTTCTAAGCCTGCCACATTTATTAAAGATTCTCTAGTATCGAGAGCCGAAAAATTTTGTCAGAATAATTCTAGTAGAATATACGAACGTGCATACCGAGCTACCTCTACCCTTACACCGATAGATAAAGAATGCATTAACATTAATAGGGAACTTAATGAAAACGATATTAATAAAGTACTACATCTGATACAAAACTATCGAAACACTTTTGCTCAAAATTTATCCGAATTAGGCTGTACTACTTTAAATGAGATGGAAATCAAATTGTCTGATAATACACCGGTTGTATACCGACCATACAGATTAAGCTATAAAGAGAGAGAAGTAGTTCAGGGAATGATTCATGAATTAATTAAAAATGATATTGTTGAAGAATCAAATTCTGAATACGCTAGTCCTATTTTACTTGTGTCCAAAAAGACCGGTGATCAGCGGTTGTGCGTTGATTATCGTAAACTGAATAGTCGTACCATTAAGGATCACTACCCTTTACCACGAATAGAAGATCAAATTGATCGTTTAAGCGGTAGCAAATATTTTACCTCTCTTGATATGATGAGTGGATATTATCAAATACCTATTCAAAAAGATTGTAGACACCTTACTTCGTTTATAACACCAGACGGGCTTTACCAGTTTAAAAGAATGCCTTTTGGTCTGGCAAATGCCCCAGCCGTTTTTCAACGTACAATATCTAAAGCTCTAAATTTAGGGCGGGCCTTGGTTCTAACGTCTTTAGGTCTGAAAAACCCGCGTTAGCTTACATGGACGATTTAATAGTAATTTCAAAAACTGTTGAAGAGGGTCTAAGTAAATTAGAAAAAACTTTTAAATTACTAAATCACGCAAAATTAACGCTCAATGTTAATAAATGCCATTTCTTTATGACTACAATAGATTACTTAGGTTATGAAATATCGTGTGAAGGTATTAAGCCGGGTAGGTCTAAAATAGAAGCGGTATCTAAGTTTCCATATCCTAAAATATCCATGAAGTTAGACAATCTGTTGGTTTGTGTAGCTATTTTAGGAAGTTCATAAAAGACTTTTCTATAATAGTAAGACCATTGACAGATTTAACTAGAAAGAACATTACGTGGAAATGGGGTGATATTGAAAATGCTGCATTTTCAACTTTAAAAGAGAAACTTATTGAACGACCTATTTTAGCCATATATGACCCAAATTTTATTACTGAATTGCATACAGATGCAAGTAAAGTTGGATTAGCTGGTATTTTACTACAAAAACAAAATGATATCGCGCCGTTAAAACCAATTGCTTATTATAGTAGAAAAACTACAATTGATGAACAAAAATTTCATGGTTATGATTTAGAAACATTAGCTGTAGTTACTTCATTAAACAAGTTTCGCGTTTATTTGTTGGGCGTAAAATTTACAATTGTTAGTGATTGTGATGCACTAAGAGCTACTTTCTCTAAAAGAGATATTTTGCCCAGAGTAGCTCGTTGGTGGCTCGTACTCCAAGAGTACGATTGCAATATAGTTTACCGCCCTAATCGCAATATGATGCACGTGGATGCATTAAGTCGCAATCCACCAAATGTTACTAATACTGATTCGGAACCGTTACGTGCGCTTATTATTTCTAATGAAGATTGGCTATTAAGTTTACAGTTAACTGATCCTAAATTATGTCATATTCGTGAAGTTCTAAATGATCCAAAATATAATGAAGTTGTAGATATAAAACAAAATTTTGTTATTAAAGATAATAAGCTATTTCGTAAAATAGGAAATAATGAATTAAGATGGGTTGTCCCAAAGGGTGCTAGATGGCAGATATGTCAAAAGAATCATGATGAAATTGGTCATTTTTCCGTAGAGAAAACTTTATCAAAAATAAAAAAGGATTTCTGGTTCCCTAAAATGAAAAAGTTTATTACAAAATACGTTAAATCTTGTATCAGTTGCGCTTATAGTAAAGCACCTGCTGGTAAAAAAGAAGGCTATTTACATCCTATTCCTAAATCTACAGTACCATTTGAAACTGTTCATATTGACCATCTAGGACCCTTTGTTGGAAGTAGTCGTGGTAATTGCTATCTATTATTGCTAGTAGATGGATTTACAAAATTTTGTGTTTTAAAACCACTTCGAAATTTAAAATCTACGCCTACAATAAGAGCTCTTACTGACATTTTTACAACTTTCGGTTACCCAATGAGATTAATCTCTGATCAAGGCACTTCATTTACCTCGGATGAATTTAAAAAGTTTTGCGCAAATTCAAATATTAAACATGTATTAAACGCAGTATCCTCACCACGAGCAAACGGTCAAGTAGAGAGGTACAATAGAACAGTATTAGGCGCCCTTTCTACATATACAAATAAAAATGGTGAAAATAAATGGGATTTGGAATTGGGAAATATTCAATGGGGTCTTAACAACACCCTTAATAAAGGTATTGGTAAAACACCATCTGAAGCTTTGTTTGGTAGGAATCTCACTAATGGGGGGGAAAATATAATGAACAATATTTTTATAAATACACGATCAAAGATAAGCGAAGTGGGCGACATAAGGTCAGACATAGCTAGTTATATAGAAGTCGATCAAGTTAAACAAAAACAAAATTTTGATAAAAATCGTAAGAAACCAAGAACATATGCTATCGGTGATTTAGTGAAAATAATGAAACAACATGGTTATAATGAAGGAAAAAGTAAAAAACTATTACCAATTTACTCAGGTCCCTACAGAATAACAAAAGTTTTGGATAATGATAGATACGAGGTATCTAGTATACCCGGTAGTTCTTTAGGTAAGAAAAATTATATAAATATTTGGGCAGTAGATCAAATCCAGCCATGGATTAGCGCACATATGGACGATAATGATTCGGAATCTTCAAAAAGTGAAAGTGATAACTGAGAATCTCTAAATAAAAGTAGGCCTAAATATTTTATTATCTCTTTAAGTTATTAGTAAGGTGTTTGTCGGATGTAGTTCCAGACAAAATGGTATGATACAAGACTTATCATAAGTGTGTTGATTTAGACTGACGTTGTTCCAGTCATATTTAAAGTGTGAACCGACGTTGTTCCGGTCACATATAATAGTTAATAGAGCCCGATGTAGTTCCGGGAAAATGTTTGTTTAAGGTCTGACGTAGTTCCAGATCAATATCATGTTTTGGTCTGACGTAGTTCCAGATCAATATCATGTCAATTTTTTTTTTGGTCTGACGTAGTTCCAGATCAATTTCATGTTTTTGTTTGGTCTGACGTAGTTCCAGATCAATATTATGTATTTAATTTTTTTTTTGGTCTGTCGTAGTTCCAGATCAGTATCATGTATTTAATTTTTTTTGGTCTGACGTAGTTCCAGATCATTATTGATTATGTATTTACATTTTTTTTTTGTTCTAAATGTATTTTTTTTTAACATGATTATTTGAGTAATTATAGTTTGAGGACAAACTATTGGCAGGATGGCCGATTGTTAGATATTAGATATAACTTTGTATGTAGCTTATTACCAATCCTGATATTTTGTGGGTAGTTGATAATTATACTGATGTTTGAAAAGTATAAAAGGGCTTGTAATCGTGTAATTGGGTGAGTTGAAATTGTGTTACGAAACAATAAACACATACTACGTTTCTCCACCGTTTCTTTTAAAAAACCTAAGAAAATCGCTCGCTGCGTACATATATGATATTTTTCGGTTATTCTATTAATTATTTTTTGTCATGTTATCAATTTAGAACTCAGGATCTCAGTTCGTTCCGTCCCTACTTACAGACATTTTTGTGAACGAAAGTACACAAGACTGCTAGATTTTGTAGTTATGGTTATCAGGCAAGTACATTATCGATAACGTATTATTTCAGCAATTTACGTTAGAAAGTGCTCTGCATTTTTTGGAAAAGACAACCATTTCTATGGCGCACTTGACTTAAAAGATTTGTAAAATGATTTGATAAAATTGAGCTCAATCCAACAATTCTATCTAGTAGTATTGCACAACGTCGCAGACATGATACTTGCTCAACTCAAGACTATACTGATTACTTTTTATGAAACTTATGATGCTGTCCGCATTTATCGAGTTGTTTTACGCCGCCGGCAATATTTCTAGTTTCCCATTTATGGTGATATGAATGAGTTATCCTGTCTGCTTGACGAGTCGATTTCTTAATCCGTATTTCATTAGAAATAGGGACGTTTTTAGATGGAGGATATTACGCGGCTAAATAACTTCTCATATATAGCTGGTTATGCAGTGGCCGGCCTAATGGAAGATGCTTTTCCTGAATTATTCAAAGCGAATGAAGGAAACTTTAAACTTGCTTAATATGTTGATCTCAGAAACGTGGACGTTAAAATTCTTAAAATGCATGTCCAATGCATGTTTACTTCGAAATCGATGTTCACAGATGCTGGTTATTTCGTTAAGGTAAAGGCATCCTTTACTAAATCGATTTCTAGAATATTAAAATCTAGTATCGTTAAAAGATCTATGTGCGTTATAAGGTGGTTTTGCTAAGGCAACAGAGTTATAAACATTATAACTTCTATAAATAGCTAGCTATGTGAATTTATTAATTAAAAAATGTTGAAACACGAAAATTTTTACTGGTATGGTTACAAAAAATAATGACGACTTATTAATGAAAAATAGTATTTAGGCATTATTTTACTTTAATAGCAATGCTATTTTAACTATATGTACATCTCTCTCTCTCTCTCTTTTATATATATGTATATCTCTCTCTCTCTCTCTTATAATATTAACATTGCTTTTCAATAGATTACTAATATTGTTAATGAGGATCGAATACGCAACCCTCGCGTTAACGGAGCAGAGTCGGCCTTTCTACCGTTAAGCTATTGAGGGTTAAAAATAATGTTTAGTCTAGATCTCTCAATTAATCAAGTAGAAAACCGTAAGCTTTTACACTAGATAAATTGCGTATTTCACGAGTATCGTACTAGCTAAGTACGTGTACTTCATTCCAGTAGTCGGCTTGATAATTAAATGTCAATTCTAGCGAACGCTTACCGCTCGCGCTACGACTGATAACGCGAGAAGATATTATCGTCTGCTGCGAGAATTGTTTAATAGCAGTTAGTATAAATGTGATAATTTTGTTCACTTACATTATTATTCATTTATGTGGAGTGGATTATCTTGTACTGAGTAGGAATTACAAACTTAAACCTTATATTTATTTCTTTAAAGGTTATTGAGATTTGGGCTACGATAAAGTAAACTATGGCTTTTTGTTACAAAATAAATAATAACAAATTACCGTATTTTGCCTTTTAATAATTTTATGTTATAAAATAACGTTCTATTATGTACGGGCGAAGAATAGATAACGAAGTCGCGAAAAAATGCTTTTCCATATCATAGGTAGAGGAATATCACAAATCTCATGAATAACGAATAATTAAAAGGACACGAGCGAGATGAGGTTTACGGAAGATGACGCACCAGATGGCGTGAAATAGACAATAAGTGGTGTCGCAGGATTGAGAAAGCCGCTCGTAGCGGGATAAGGCGAGACTAAAGAAAAAATAAATACGATACATTAATATTCATTCGGAAGTAAACGCTTTACAATACGCAAGTCTAAAACCACTTCGCCGAATCCATAAATGTCCTTACATTATTCATGAGCAATGACGTAAAAGTATAATCCGACCATTAATGACCTAGGACGGTTTAACAAAAGCCTTTTGTGCCGCTCCAGACGTTATTGCCCACGTAACACGGTGTTGACATTGATAAATACACGCCAATGTGTCAGAGAAATCTACCAGAAAATTATTTCGTAATATACTTTTAGGTCGATTTTATACTACGGTTACATCAGATCTAAGAATAGAAATTTTCCTATTGTACAGACATGGGCCGACTTGACCAAGGAAGTGCTACCCTCCCACAAAAAATTGACGTAAAATAAGAGTATCACTACTGTTGCGTTTCATGCGTATAGTAAGGAGACTGAAGGTCAGATCTCCCACCCCCTATATCTCTTCTGATCGCTTCCTAATTTTCCCTTGGGTTGGCAAATCGCATCTGACAGTTCAAATATCGCAAGCGTTCAAAGGCTGCGGTGACTGTTCACCAGAAAGCGGAGCGTATGCTTGTATGGCAACAGTCATGATATAAAAATCAAACGTACCTTTATTCATCTCAAGGAATACAAAATATACAATCAGCGTCGCCGTCGCTGCATACAACAAAAACAGAGCTATCGATTTCACAGAAGATACGCACTTTTATGAGCCTCGATGAAATTCAAACAGCAATATCTCAGTCAGCATAAAAACTGCCTATATGGGAAATGGTCTAACGGATGCAAGCGACGTAGCGTTAGGTCATAGGGATGTCAGATAAGTTACGAGTCCATTAAAATTAATAGCAAAGTCATATATCTGTCTTCTCTTAAAGATAGAATAGCATTTGTTTTAAACTGGACAGATACTGACCAGAATTATAATGATCTATATATATAAATCTATCAATTTAAAGACATTAATGTAGCGATTATGTTAATAGGATTAACCTACAATATTTTCTATACACCCACGTGAAATTATGAGAATGAAAGCGAAAAATCTAACTACGTTTAGTAATTAACACGGAGATTGTCGTGAAAGTAAACTGATGGAAGTAACTAGAATGAAATAAATACAAGAAGTGATTAGTAAAGGTTGTTTCCGGTGCACTGTTAGCATTTTAAACCACGTATTTGATAATGCCAATGTTTACAGTTAGGACTTTTCTTCGAATGCTGTATATCAATGTTTATGATTCTCACTGTTCTTCATTATATTTAGCCGTGACGCAAAGGTTTGCGTGTCGGGAACCACTCAAAGTGCGAAGGTTACGAAGTGATTTGATGCTATCGAAGTAATACTAGCTAAAATTGAAATTGTAACACTTTTTTTTACTTGACAATTACTAAGAGTCATTTTTCATATAGTATTTTTAAGTTTTTATATAGTGTCTATGTTGTTTGTCACTAATAAAGTATGAATCGAAAAAGTATTTTTTTGGTTTCAGTTGTTACGGGTTTTGGCGCGGCTTTATGGCCTTATATTCATTAAACATCACATAATAATGAAACCAAAAAACAATATCATATACACAATAAAATTTTCTTCTTCTGCGAGTGAAACAATATGAAACGTAATAAGCCATTTTTTTTTCTTATACGCATTGATTTCTAAAGTAACAAGGTCACTCGCGTAGGCATCAAGAATTAAAAAAATACACGAAATAAGCTTTTCTATAAAGATAACGATACGTCAATTACGATGGCGTTAATTATTCAAAATCGATATACCCACGCTTGACACGAACAAAGTCAAATCGAGTAACAGTTCCAGTGAAACGGATGCGACAGTCAGTCATTGACTCTCACTCGCTATGCCCTTGACACGGCCGATAGCAAGAATTAAAAATACATTTCAAATAATCAATGAAATCCCTTTTGATTTCGATTACGTTATTGAATCTTTTTAATGTATTGAATGGTACATTGAACATCAGATATGTATGTCAATTTAATTAAATAAAGTGTATTACTTGGTTTGGGTATCGAGGTTACGTTTTTTGTTTACCGAATGTATAATTCAGATATGGCTCTTATATATAACTGTATAAAGATACTCACAACGTGTAACATTTAAAAAACATTAATAGTATCACGCATAACTCATAACTTAAGCCAAAAATTTGGGCGACATCAAAGGATTTTTTTTTTTATAAACTTGATAATATATTATTAGCAGTATTGCTATGAAATTAATATTGGCACATTATTTCAACTATAAGATTCTATTAAACTGACATTACTGCAGAAAATGAAGGTCGAAATTTTGTAATAGTTTCGTCAAAGTAATTATTACTAAATATGATAAAAAATAGTAAACAAATGTTAACGAAAATCCGTTAAAATTGCCTAATTTCGTCTGTAAATCTTACAGAACTGCGTGGCAACTTTTGTTCATTTACAATATAACTTTCGCTATTCGCAGTTTGTCGCTGCCGGTCAGCAGTGTAGTAGTTATTGAGAGCAAATCGGGGTCCTATATAATTTCATTTCAAATACACAGGATTGGCGTGTATTATGAAATACTAGATGTATAAGAGAAAATTAATGAGCATACTAGAAATTTGACATGTTACCCGCCAGAAAAATAATTTACAAATGCTATATTTTCTAGTATCCATACACACAAAATTAGGATTTCAGATATCCATCGATTTTTTTAAAAAGTGGAAGGTGCGGTCGAAACAGAATTGTCTTGAAGTTCTACCTTAAGTATGATTAATGACGTAACAAATCAGTGCCTCGAACCACGTTTTTTTTTAATCGTCTCGAATATACGGCGAGGAATCAACCGAGAAATCGTTAATAAGCGATTTAGCGATAAATTATCAAGGTATCGCAAAACGAACAAATAAACCATCGCTTCGATAGATCGGGCCCTAAGATACATGTCTGCCTCTAACTAAGACATAAGAATGCAATTATTTTGCGCTCGTTGTATTATTAATATATCAAAGGCTTTTGTTTGATTTGGGATATTTTAGTTACACGAAAAGTTTATGCGCATTCTCAGTTTTAGTTTTCTTAGTAAAAAGATAAGAGTGTGTTAAAAACACTAAACACATTGAAATGGTACTAAAATAAATTAAAAAAAACCGACCAAGTGAGAGTCGGACTCGCGCACGAAGAGTTCTGTACCATTATCTATAATGTAAACGGCAAAAAATCACGTTTGTTGTAATAGTTTTATATGTAATAGCGGCAACAGAAATACATCATCTGATTTTTTTAAATTTTAACTATCACATTTCGTAAGACAGGCGGATGGACAGCGTACCCTTCGTAATAGGGTTCTCGTTTTACCCTTTGAGTACGGAACCCTAAATAGAAAAATGAAGTACTAGGAAAACATGAAAACATTTTATGATTTCATCAGAAATTATTAAAGTTAATTTCTAAAACAATGCTTTCGATAATAGCTTGAGTCACTGTTATCAGTATAGCACAAAATACCAGAAAGTAGCCAGTGGTTTGTTAGAATTTATTAAATGACTCACTAACAAAGGTCTCGTAACGATTTTATGTCAAGCACCAATATAATGAATAATGTAGAGCACGTACACACTGGCCTACATCTGACCAGCGGACTTACTAGACTTAATTTTGACTATGAAATTCAAAATATTTCATTATAGCCAATACATATTAAAAGCTACTTATTATGTTACCAACATAAGTATAGAAGCTAGTAAGAAAGCATAAACTGTATTATATCGGCGCAAAAGTAATACAAATTAGAGGCCTTTTTAAATAGGAATGTTACCAAAAAAATCTATACATATAAATAAAATTGAAGTATCTTTTTGTTTCAAATTAACAGCTTTTCACTTAATGCCTATGACAGTATAAGATAAAAATTCAATTTTGTATTCTCTAAAACGGCTGGACCGATATTAACGGGACTTTCGCTGGTAGATAGCTGATAGATTTATAAAATAAAAGGAGTAAGGTACTTATATTTTAGAAAAACAAAGATGGTACACTACACAGGCGGAGCTGCGGTCGCACCTATTCAAAATAAATTATTTTCCCATTATAATAAATTATTTTCAAAAGAAATCAAAACGGTAATAAAACACGATTTCGTTTTCTACATCGTTCTGATAGCAACGGAGTAAATCCGACGTAATTACTTAACAAAAACCAGAGCGAGGGTTGACCGCTTCACCATTATTTATCGCTTTTTTAACGGCATGCTGGTTGAATAGCCTTCCTACTTTAGCACGTATAAAATACGTTAACTTTATAAGAACATAGAATAATCTATACCAATATTATAAAGCTGAAGAGTTTATTTGTCTGGAACTATGGGTCGGATTTGAATAATTCTTTTTGCATTTAATAGTAGATTTCTTGAGAAAGGCTATAGAATATTTAATTACACGATACGATACGTAGAAACTGAGCAGTAAGAAAAAAGCGAGGACTGGCGATGCGATATGGTGAGTTGGTAGCAGTACAATAATAAAGAGAAAAAATTGTTAGTTTGTTTGTTTAATTAAACAATTACTACGTAGACCAAGCGAGTGAAGCTGTGGGCACAGCTAGTTAAAATATAAAAAAAATTAAATATACAAGTATCATCTTATAGCATTAACTATAAAATAAAGGTACTACATACATACTGAAATACCCGAATGCGCAAGCTGGATGACTATTTCTTTTCTTAATTTATTTTAATAATAATAATAATAATAAGCCCCCCAAATTCCTACCTTACGTCCGTGCCGAACATCAGGCCACGTGGGGGGCGGACACGTGTACTATATTAAACTTACACGGCTAACAAGGCAAAGGTAACCCTTTAAAAATGGAGAAATGAATAATAGAGTATACAATTTGAGGAGGCCGCTACCCGGGGTCGCCGGGGCGCATCTGGAGCCGGTGCTGGATGCTTCAGCATGCGAACCATCGGCGGTCAGGAATTGAACAGGCGGATTCCCACCGACAAGAATACTACAGCCGACGTCACCACACATCATCCTTACTCATCAACAAGTTCATCACCCTCAAGCAGTCTTTTCTCATCACCGATATCCTCTCCTAACCCATTACCATATCATCCCCATTCCCATAAAACATCATCTTCATCATCTCCATTGACAGTAGATGTTGTTCAAGTGGCAAACGCTACTAAAATTGGACCCACTACTGCCAAAAAACGCGCGAGAAGAAAATGGACCATTGAAATGAACAAGTTCATATGGCGCACTTATCTCATCACTAGCAAATTAGAAACACAGACGCGAGGATACTTAGACCCACTACACAATGCATTTACTGAAAAATATCCAGAAATGAATGCATCTAAACAAAGCATAGGCGATCAACGCAGAGCTATAGTAAATAATAAATTACTCCCGTTAAGTACACTTACAACTATAAAAGATGAAGTCGCTAGTTATTTAGAGCAAAATATAGACCCACCACTTACTCTTACACAAACCTCCGCAAGAATTAGATGGTCTGATGATATGAATGAGACAATCCTCCGCATTTATTTTGAAGTAACAGGGCTCGAATCAAACACAACTGCATACCGGAAAAAGTTGCATGATAAATTCCTCCAAGCTTATCCTCATTTATCACAACTATCTGAACAAAGAATATCGGACCAAAAAAGAGCTATACTAAACAACAAAATGGTATCTGAAGATAAGATAAAACAAATAAAAAAAGAAGTTAAAAACAGAATGCAGCTTTCCCAAACTTTTACACACACAAACGATAATCAAACACAGAACAATCTTTTACACACACCTTCACCCTCAACAACAAATAAAGAAGAAAATATCTCACTTATTCAACAAAGAACACACAGTCAGAAAAACACCACTTACGCTGTAGATTATGCAAAAATTGAACAACAATTTAATTTAGCCTTAGATACATTTATTAATACAGATCCAACATTAAGACCACATTTACCTAGACCAAAAACCATCAAAAAATTAGCGTTAATAGTTGATTACCTTAATAACAACATTTTGCCACAATTTTTAAATAAAGATCAAGACTTTGGAACATTTCAAACAATAATTTATTCGGCGGCGTACACAGCAGTCATTTGTAATGGAACAAAAATAAATTTCGATAGAATACCTACAAGAAAGGTTAAACCAGCTTGGCATAGAAGACTTGAAATTAAAATTGGAAAGTTTAGATCTGAAATAGGCCGATTAACACAATACATACAGGGTAACAGAAGCCAAAGAATTTTAAGAGCAGTAGAAGCAGTTAAAAACAAATATCAAAAACATGCACAGTATGAAAATTCGAACACAGAAATAGAACACTTTTTAGACACTTTAAAACAAAAATTAAATGCAGCAGCCAGCAGATTGAAAAGGTATCTTAATTGCACAGCTCGAAAGAAACAAAACACGCAATTTACACACACTGAAAAGAAGTTTTACAGAAGTCTCACATGTAACAAACAAAATTCGAACACACGAGCGATAAGATTACCAACACCCGAAAGTTTGCATCAATTTTGGTTTAACACTTGGGGAAACCCGTTTGAACATAATATTAATGCTGAATGGAAAAATAATGTAACAAGAACTGCAGAACATATACCCAACATGGAATTTGAACACATAACAACAGATACATTCATACGGATCCTAAAACACACACATAACTGGAAGGCACCCGGAACCGATAACTTACATCATTACTGGTATAAAAAGTTTACTTGCATACATCCTTTCTTACATTCTCACCTTAATACATTCATTCATTCCCCACAGACTATGCCAGCCTACATTACACATGGAATAACTTACATGATATCAAAAGATACTAACACAGAAGACCCTTCTAAATATCGACCCATAACTTGTTTGCAAACTGTATATAAAATTCTTACTGCTTGCATTAGCGATGCAATCCAAGAACATATATCAGAACATAGAATACTCTCAGAGCAGCAAAAAGGTTGTAGAAAAAATAGTCAGGGATGTAAAGAGCAGCTCATAATAGACTCTGTAGTTATTAATGAAGCCTACAACAAGAAACGAGATATCCACAGTATGTTCATAGACTACCGCAAGGCCTTTGATTCTGTACCTCATAGCTGGCTGTTATATATATTACAACTTTATAAAATTAACCCGACCATAATTAAATTTTTAGAATCCTCCATGCATAACTGGCAAACGATATTACAACTAAAACAACACTCTACTACAATAACTACTGAACCTATTCGTATTCAACGAGGTATTTACCAAGGAGATGCACTTAGCCCGCTATGGTTTTGCCTAGCACTGAATCCTCTGTCTAATCTTCTCAGCTATAACACTACTGGATACAATTTGACAACTACTTGCAATAGTAACAACTTCTCACTTACACATCTATTCTACATGGATGACATAAAACTTTTCGCTAGCAATAAAGAAGAACTTTTCCGTTTAGCCGATATTACTCAACAATTTTCTAAAGATATAGGTATGGAGTTCGGTGTTGACAAGTGTAATACTCTATCAATAAATAAAAGTAATATAGTACATAATAGATACGTCTTAGAGACAGGTGAAAGTATTGAGCCAATGAATGATTACACCACATATAAATATTTAGGGTTTAAGCAATCACGAAAAATTATTCAAAAAGACACCAAAGCAGAACTTACACAAAAATTTAAACAGCGTCTCAACTTAATATTAAAATCACACCTTAACTCTAAAAACATAGTTAAAGCCATTAACACCTTTGCCATCCCTGTACTAACCTATTCATTTGGTGTCATTAATTGGTCACAAACAGAACTTAAGCACTTACAACGCATTGTTAATACACATTTGACAAAACACCGCAAACACCATCCAAAATCTTCTATAGAAAGACTCACACTACCACGCAGCGAAGGAGGAAGAGGCTTATTGGATATACAAAATTTACACAATAGACAAATAACAACACTTAGAAATTATTTTCACACTAAATCACAACACTCCTCTCTTCATAAACAGATCACAGATTTAGATAAAAAACTTACACCATTGAATTTACACGATAAAAATACACAGTATAATGAGACACTTACCACCGTGGAACAAAAAATAGCACGGTGGGCAAACAAATCTCTCCATGGAAGACACCGAACCGACCTAAGCCAAAGTCACGTCGACAAAGAGAAGTCGAACGATTGGCTTAAGAAAGGGGAACTGTTTCCAGAAACAGAGGGTTTTATGCTCGCTATACAGGACCAGATAATTATAACCAGAAATTATAGGAAATTCATTTTAAGAGACAATAATCAAACTTCAGATCAATGCAGACATTGTAATTCGACTTCGGAAACCATACAGCATATAACAGGCGCTTGTAAATCACTTGTACAAAATGATTACAAACACCGTCATGATCAGGTAGCTGCAATAGTTCATCAATGTCTAGCATATAAATACAAATTCATAGAAAAAAGGGATCCATATTATAAATACAAACCAAATGTGATTCTTGAAAATAGCTCTTGTAAAATATATTGGGACCGAACAATAATTACAGATAAAACTATTCACTTCAATAGACCTGATATAACCGTCCATGATAAAGTCAATAACATTGTTTATATTATAGATATAGCCATCCCTAATAGTCATAACCTCCAGCTAACAATATCAGAAAAACTTTCTAAATATCAAGACCTTGCCATAGAAATTAAAACACAATGGAAAGCGCAGACTGTCCACATAGTACCCATAGTTTTGTCTTCAACTGGTATAGTCCCTAAAACTTTAACACATAGTATTAACATCTTAGACATGCCCACACACGTTCTTACACTGTTACAAAAAGCCACCATCTTAAACACCTGTCGTATCACTCGCAAGTTCCTCACGTCTTCATCATTATCATCCACATATTCAATTTAAGTGCTACGCTTGGTTCAGACCCGCGTAACACATAATCTACCTCTTTTGTAAGAAGGAGTCAAACATAAGCATAAAAATAATAATAATAATCTTTATTAGGGTACAACATACAAAGCAACAATAAATGAACCCTAGCTCCCAAACTAGTTGCCTGTATTTCAGGAGCTAGTGTCTTCCCATTGAATGTGGCACTTATTTGTATTAGTACATATGCGTAACACAGAACTATAATATTAAGAATATCAAAAAAAGAAAAAATATATTATATAAAACAAAAGGAGAAAGAAAACTCAAAATAAAACTTCCGTTAATAATACAAAATAAAGGTAAAAATTTTAAAAAATTACCTGTTGAAATTCCTCTTAATCGTAGAAGTGTTATATAAGCCTATTTAATTTGAGTAGCATTGATTCCGGAAAGTAATCGGATAGCTGACAGACATAATAAGTTGTATAAAATAAGTTTTTATTTAAGAATAAATTTAGTCATATTAAGAATCGCTTTTAAGACTTTTAGTAAAATAATACTCGTTTATTATCTTACTAGCGTCCCGCTGCGGCTTCGTACGGGTATAAAATATATAGTATAGGTCATTCACTGAAAAAATGATTAAAATCGATCCAGTAGTTTTGATTTATTCACTACTGCCTGTGGCCCGCACGCGTGAAATGTAATTATTTACGACATCTTAGAAACCTCAAATTTTTTTTTTCTCCACTACAGAGGAAGGTTTATATGTATTTTATACATACATTCAATCAATCTATCTATTTAAAAAAATCGCATTCAAAATCCGTTGCGTAGTTTTAATGATTTAAGCATACATAGGGACAGAGAAAGCGACTTTGTTTTATACTATGTAGTGAAGTAGTTGATTTCATGTTCGTTCAGATTTTCTTCCCAATTCTGAATATCAAATGTAACATAAATTTATCCCCAAAAAGTTCTAGAGCTTCATGCTCATATAAAAAAGTAGATAAGTTCAAAAATGTGTATTATTAAAATTATTTAATTATATCAAAGAACAATTCACAGTAAGAAAGTTAGCTTAACAACTTGAAGAAACATAAAATTACTTTAATGTCAGTGAAATGCGAATAAATATCAGTGCGGGCAGTTATCCTAAATTGCCTCGGAAAATACGTACAGACCGCCAGAGGGTAACCGGTAAGGAATAGCAAGGTCCTAAGTTAGGAATCGCTGTTCTAACTTAAGAAGCGTACGTATTCTTACTAAAGAAGCATTCGTATTCTAACTAAGGAAGCGATCCTATTCCAACTTGGAAGCGTCCCTATTGTAATTGGCTATTCAAGTAGCTCGTAACTTTTCTCTAATAGTGCGATATACATACTGTAGTCTCAGTCTCATATTATCCTTAATGGCTTCGGGGCGCACGATTCTCTCATTCAAATTTAGTTTAGGTGCCAACATTTTCATTATTACGAAAATATACATTTGAATTTTTTTTTGTTATCAAGCTGGCAAGCATACGACCCACTGACACCCCTGATAGGTAAGAGGTTGTCGTAGCCTATGAGCGCTTGCAACATCATTTGTAGGTGTCACTCATGCGTTGCCAACCTCAAGATATTGGTTCTTAAATCGTCTTTGCCCGGTAATTTCTCTAGCTACAGTCCTTCAAACCCAAACACGGTATACTGCTTTACAGTAGAATAACTGACACTGCGGTGGTACCTAC
Source organism: Hestina assimilis (assembly GCA_023373885.1). Lineage (NCBI taxonomy): Eukaryota > Metazoa > Arthropoda > Insecta > Lepidoptera > Nymphalidae > Hestina > Hestina assimilis. The sequence goes on along the minus strand of CM041747.1, from coordinate 5,027,606 downwards.
CTAGCCGGTCCATTGCTTTAAAAAGCCTACCACCAGTAAATGTTATATTTATTAATATAGAAATTTTATTCTTATTAAATATTTGTGTATTTTATCGTTACTAAATTATTGTTGTATAAATAATTACAGTATTATTCTCCTTGTATGTAACGTCGCAGACCATACTAATATCGCTGCGCAAGCGCATGTTCTGCATACGAAAGAGTTCAACGAGTCGCGTATAAATCCACAGAATGTGGACGTTTGTTTCTTTATTAAAAGTTTTTATTTTACTTTTGCCAGTGTTATTTTAACTATCTGTTATCGTGTTATCAATACTTTATATTGAATTCTGCTTTCATTATATATTAATTTAAAGCATATAAAAATATATTTGCAATTCAAATTAATATAAAGTACACAAACAATATTTTAAACCGGTATCCTAACTAGTTTAAGAATTGTAAAAACACACAATATGTATGTACTATAGACACGTCAATAAATCATTAAAAATGAGATCAACAATCACTACAAATCATTTAAAACAATCATGAAACATTTCGTAATACCAAAACAAAAGGCATAAATTAGCATAAGAAAGGCGCGGCTCGTTATCAATATATCATACAGCTGCAATCGAGAATAATCAAAACTACTCACAGTTATCAAAGAATTACGAAATCGCAAATCCCCAAATCTCCCGCCAATACCACTGATACTTGCACTCGTCACAGTCCACACAAACAAAGTTCCCACACACGTGTAACAAAAGTTCGATTTTATTTTGTTTACGAGATGCGCGCGCCGCTCGCTTTAGTACGCGCGTCCGCTACGCGAGTGGGTCTGTACCGAACTAGCCGAAGTTTTGAACTAAGTCGACCGCCGGCCGAGTTGAGAACAAGCCACCGGACGCTGGTCCCATACACATAGAATACTATTTCATCGATTGCTCTGTCCTATAAAACATTTCACTTAGAAAAAATCCACAGTTACTTATACTAAACTATGTATAATATAGCAATTACACTAATACACTATGAAAATTCACAATTTTCCTTAGCTAATAATTTTGCGTTTATAACTTAATTTCACACATTTCTCAATGTGTATGATTGCAAAGCTTACCCGGTATTGCGGTAAAACTGATCGTAAAATCCTATATTAGTAGCTTTACTCGGTCTTTGTCGTAAGTCGTAAAATGTTATATGTAGACAAAAGATCGCTTTATATAAACGTTTCTTAAATATATTTATTTATATGTCTATCTTTAAGTCTTGTTTTAGCACTAAACTGTCTAAGCAAAATTAGCTAATCTTGTAATGAGTAAATAGTTTTATTAATATTTCATAATGTGAAAAAGTATTACTGCGTCTCCTTTATTTACTCGTAGTATTTTTTTTTCAATTTTGAAGTATAAATGTTAATATTGTAATAAATTTTAGTAATTTTAGTATTTTTTTCAATTTTGAAGTATAAATGATAATATTGGAATAACTATAAATATATAATTTCAAATTTATATATTTTTTTATTTATAATATAAAATTGTAGTTGATAATAATTGGTTAATTTTTAAAAGAAAAGTCATGAAATTGCAATAAATGATAATTCTTATAGAATTTGAAAACAGCATAATCTATTACGCCTCACCACTTTTTCTGACATCACTTGATTACGATGTCATGGCGTATAGTCATAATCACTTCATGGTAAATTATGAGCTGATTACCGGTAACTAACTATTTACATTTTCCATAGCGTAATTACACATACTTTAACGTTTTTTAATTCATTTGCAGAATTTTGTCTAAAACAGAATATTATTGTATCAGTAATAAAGACATTTTTAGTTTATAAAATAAAAAGGCGATTAAGGTATGCCATGAATTCACCGGAGAGCGATGCCTTGGAAATAGACGGAGTACGTTGAGCGCATGCTGTTTAGACTTACTCGACCGAGTCAGTGTGTGAAGAGTAGCGTGTAGAAGACCTCGTCTCCACCGATGAAGACAGTGTTGCTTGCACGTCTAACGAGATCTTAACGTCAGGGTCTCGACGGGCGTGCTAAGACGCCGGTTTGTAGTCGGCGAAATCTATAAATTTGTTTGACCCACAGATAACCCACGGCTATCTATGCTTTTGTCCCTTTGGTTGTTAGCTTTTCCACTAAACTGAATTTAATAAACAGATAGCTTTGTAAAAAGAATTAGGAGAATCAGTACTACTATATTTTACGCAATTATTTAGGTACGCAATATAAAATCTGTACTATTTATTTTATATATAAATAAACCATAAATTAGTTCATACTGTGTGTGTTGTTTGATTTTATGTTTTTTTCGTGACATAATTTTTAAAACGATTTATTTTTTCTTTAATAAAACTGCTGATCGCGTGTTGTATATGGGGGAACACCACCAACTTGTATAATTACTAAGAATACGAAGTTTGCTACTTTTTGGGGACTTGAGTGTTTTCTTAATCACACGACACGATCACGATACGAGTTAGGGTGATGTTACTGCTATTGCTATTTGAAGTTTACGACATCACATTTTATCATTTACAAAAATATTCAATCTCCTCTCTTTGATGAGACTATTTTTTATTATATTTCCGAAAATAAAAATTAATTATTAAAAAGTTTGTGATCCCTAAACAATTGCTTTCAGAATCTTTCTCTTTATATATTTATTACGCATGAAGGCAAATACTACTAAAGAGTGATATAAAGAATACTATTAAAAAACTATTTAGACAAATGCTTTTGTTTATAATTTTTTACGTTTAAAAAACTCTAAAGGTAATGTGTTTATAATATCACACTTCTGTAAGTCATTAACAGTGTCAAAAGCTTTAAATAATCGCATAACACACGATTCATAAAATCGAATGTGGATGTGTTTTGAAACAACGGTTGAATAAAAAAATCAAAACGTAGCCTAAATAGCTCAACGATTAAAGGGCCTAATGCGTTCCGTTTGCCCAAGAGTTGCGGGTTTAATCCTGACCTCCTTAAACTATTGTCATACACACTCCTAGCGCAAGCTCCGAGGTTACTTTGAGGGGCAATAGAAGTATTAGTAATGACTTGAAAAAGCATTGTTAACATAAATATAAATAATATTATAAAAAAGTCGTTACGTTATCGTCCGAGTTGTAGTATGTAAATAAAAACGTGACTTATGTTCACCCTCTACAATATCGTAGAGCAATAAAGGGGTGCGTAACGATGGAAAACCCTAATACAGTGAAATCACATTAATAATCTTCTTAAGAAAAATATCTTTAGACAAAATTGAGTAGGTAATAGTTATTTAAATCTTATTATAGAATTATATTTTTTTCAGTTTATATCTTATAATTTCGTATACTACTTCGTAACTTTACACACTCTGATTTCCAAATAAATTTATTATTATTTGTTAATATACATATTTGCAACGAGTTATTATTGTCTGTTTAACTTAAATGAAAATTATTATATTTCAATTATTTAGTTATCAAGCGATAAAATTTTATATTTCAATGTTAAATAGTTTATCTATACTGTGATTTATTGACTACCAATGTGGCGTGTTTGTAGCGACCCTGCCTTTGGCCTCAACGGTCGGGGTTTCGATTCTCGTACGGGGCGGACATTTGTATTTATCTTTAAAATATCTATGTCGATCTGGGCGTTTGCCCTTGTAGGTTTCCTCACCGTGCCTGGAAGAGCAGTTTAAGCTGTCGGTCCCGATTATTACTGTACGATCTGATAATAGTCGCTAACTATTAATAGCAAATTGCTCTTATTCAATGAATTAATTCACCCTTTGGGTCAGATGGCAATCGGTCTGTATAAAAACTACTAACCCGCCAAATCCGAATAAGAGTAATAAACTGACCCTGGGTAAATACTCGTATGAAACCGGGAATAATGCTAGGAAGAAGAAGATCAGATTCTAATCCTGGAGATTAGAATATAATCTTCTGGACAGAGCCTAGTTGAAAGTGCTTGATTCGTGTTTCGAATTAATCTAGTACTTTATTGAAAAAAAAAAATCGTAAATACATCTGCATATCTTAGAAGGAAGTCTGGGATATCTACAAGTAAGATATGCAATCTGCAATGGACCAGTGTGGTTTATTAAATTATTTTCCTTCATAGGAGAGAAGGTTTTTCTACAGCAGTGGTTAAATACCGGCATAAATGGATAGGAAGAAGACTGTATTTTAATTTGTTCTTAAATATTTCAGTTAAAATGGACACCCATAAACACTGAATAACATCAAAATTAAATTTAAAATTTAATAAAGCATAAACCTTGATCAGAAGATAAAGAATTTAATTATTATGTCATGTTCGGACAACGGAATTTTAATGCGAAAAATGAACAACGATGACCTAACCGTGTATCGTCGCTACAATTTTGCATATAAAATGTCCATATATCAAACTTGTATTAAATTTATTAAAGATAGAAAAAGTACATTAGATATTTTAAGTTATCATTTTAAATCACTTTTGATCTTCCTTTATGTATCTCCTTATAAGAATAAAACATGTTTGCGTTCTAGTTCGTATGTACTTTAAAGTACAAATAAACTTTGCATTTTTTCCGAGGTCATCTATCAAGAGAGCCATTTGCATCAAATCGTCATTTAAAATACAACTTTGCGACAAAGATTTCGATAAAAAAATATCAAAAGAAACCGACAAGAAACTTAACCGGCCAACGACCGACAATGGTTAATCAAAAGGCTGTATCTTATGCCGAGACCTTGTGAGGATCCTTACGTTATTTCGATTTCATTTGCGTTCTCGTGCGCGTAGTTTTTTACCTCTTGCTGCGTCTGCGGAGGCCTTCGCCTAGAGGTCACGCCACGATCCTTTTGTTATTCCCGCAGAAATATGAAAGGAAGTCCGCAGGTACCGCGCTCAAATAATGGAATTCTTTTGTATATTGAAATATCTCTAGGCGATACCGGGAACAATTAATTTCCCCCGTGATGAATGATAGTTAATCTTATTTCTAATTTATTGCTTGTTAGTTATCGCCTTCGTTTCCTATGTTATATCATTACGTTTTACGAATGGGTTCGCTGAGATGATCCTTCGGGCTTGTTTACGAGATAAGGCCGTATCATCGTTCATTGTTCTGGATCCGTTACATTAGTTTTATTCTTATTGTAGACTGGTGTGAGGCTGTTACGTGGTCCTTTGTTGAAAAAAAAAGTAATTACTAGTCACGAATCTGTGATCGGTGAAGCGGGTGCAAGGAGATTAATTGAATTCTTAAGTGTGAAAAGTCGAAGAGACGGGAGGACTATAGTTTTGTATTTGAGTGATGGACGTGGAGCGAGGACTGAATATCGATTGTTAATTATAGTCTTATTCAAAAAATAGACCTAACTGGGATCCTAACTAATAATACGATTTTATGCCTTAACTATTCAAAAGCATCATGAAATTTAGCATATACGTTGACAGGTTTACAGATAAAGAGATAGCAGGGTAGAATCATTATACTTAGACCATCGTATGGTATAACAAGTCGGCCATTTGATATTTCTCTACATATCTTTCTAAGGCTATCAAATAAATACATAGTTCTAAAATAGATTTATGTAAAACACGCATATATCACGTTTCGGAAACTTATTAGTATTACATTTTGTTTATTACGAATAAAAAACTATTTGTCATGACTATTAATAAAGTGTATACAATTTTAAATTTATTCGCATATCAACTTCATATTTTGTTTATTTGATTGTTCTAATTTGTCAAAGTAAAAAAAAAAAACATAAAAATATCCTATGCCGACTCAATATTATATATGTATACCCGAAAAATAAGATTCCTGTGGAATTGTTGAAAACGAACTACAGGACGCATCTACTTGAAAAATAGCTTTGAGACGGTCGTCCGACGTCCAGCATACCAACTACATTACCGCGAGTGAAGCCACGGGCTCTGCTAGTACATTATATAATTTATCATATTACAGTAGTAGTATAATTTATCAAAGCAGAGTGCCTTGATTGAATCCTTCAGTGAACTTGACGTGTGGTAACCTGGGAGGCTCAAAATCTCCCCTTTTTTTTTTTAATCTCACCTATTCTGACTCTTCACGAATAAGGCACCTGGTAAAAGCTAGTATAAATTATATAAATGTATTCATATTTGATGGATTAAATTAATTGATGATATGATATGTGAATATATAATTCGCACTACAGTAATTTTTTTTGTAAGGATTTCATAAAATTTGAATATTCTTAAAATAATGACTTTGTACCATACTTAATAACAGGTTTTAAAAGATCTGTCATTACATCCAACATCCATGACTTGTCAGATTTTATAACACTAATTCATATTATCTTATAAACACCCAAAATCGTAAACCGCTTACATACTTATCGAAGTAACACATCCATGTTATATAATTCCATCAATTCGGGTAGTATATATACAATACTAGTAGTATTGTAAAAAGTCGAAGTTCACACGCGCGCGTTGTACGCTCTAAGCAGATGGAATCTAGACTGAAAAAGTGTAATAAGACTTTTTTTCCGACACCAGAGGTCTTTCTGAAATGGTATCAATCGACAGCATCATATATATTTTGATTACGACTAGTTTAAGTTGACCTATAGTAGAAAGTCTGTCATATTATGTACATACAGAAATATATCCATCTCTGTTTTTCTTTTCATATAGTTAGCTTTTTTAATAACTATTATTAATTATTACTATGTGGTAAATAGCGAAAAGAACTTCGTACCAACCGAGTGTTCGTGTTCCGAGACACGTTTCTTTTTTTATATTTTATTTAATAAAAAATCCGTTGACACATATATAAACGCCTACTTATATCGAATGATTTTTAGTGACCATGAATGCATATGAAGCTATGACTAAATTCTTTTTATAGAAACTATGTCGGGTCTTCGAAAACACTCATATATATTATATAATTCTAGGCAATATAGGTAAATATCTTCCAAAACCGCGAAAATCTGAGTCAAAGGCGGACAGCCATTGAATCACGGACGCCATATTGTAACAATTTCAAAAAAGAACAAATGAAAACATTATGAAATTAAATAATAAAATAAACTATTATAAAAAGAACATTAACAGCTTTTGTAATCAACACAACAAATAATCCACTAAAGTATGTAAATGCTATAATAAAATCACTATGCGTAATGCAAATATTATACGGCACGGATAAAAACTGCGTCTAATTGACATACCATTGCCTGTTATTGTAAAAAATATAAGAATATTAACGATGGAAAATATACATACATGTGATGAATTTTGCATTACCTTAGTTTTTTTATTATTTCATATGTAACAAGTTGTATTGCTGGGCATTGTGTGGGACTAGTTGTTCTCTTCTGCTTGCATTTCTAAAATCATTACCAGGTTCTGCATATATTATAAAGTTTATCCTTTATTTCCCATATTATATAATAATACAAACTTAAAATATTCTTTATTCAAATAAGTCAAATCGTCTGTTGCGTCCAAGTGAAGCTACCGCTGATTTGGAAGGTAGATTCTGCAAGAAACTCTACAGTTACTCTTTTTAAATATAATCAATTACATTTGACCAATCTTACAATGAAGTTGTATATCCTAAAGGAACGTCCTGTACGTTGAATTGTACATTAATTCCGTGCCTCACTATCTGCAATTGATTAATTTACGGAATAAAAGTATTTTACTTTGTAAACAATGTAATGACTTAAAATTCAAAGGTGGCAAATTCAAAATTATCTGTTACTATAGAAGCGTATATCTTGCCTAATTAATAATATTATCTTTTCTACTTGTGTTGATGCAGTGTCTAAAAGGTTCGTAGGCGATGGGGAAGCACATGAACTTAAATTCACCGCTTCTTCATCTTCTCCACTGATTGCCTCTGAAGTTTCTTTACCCATTCATCATTTACCGACCAATGAAAGTAGTTCGCTATATGTATATAATGCATGAGACGATTTTCGCTTGTAAGTTTGCTCTTGTTAATAATAGTTCAGTAGTAATAATAAATGTATCTAATTCTATTGCCCCCACAATAATGTGCATCACGCATGAATAGGATTCTCAACATTATAATTTTTATTGAATATTAAAATTTTCTTCCATAAAGTATATAAATTATAGCAAGTTTTCTAAATTTTTTAAAAGCAGGCATACTAGGAATTTATATATTTTTTTTGAAGTTAAGGAAATAATGTGATATTAAATTATTTTACAATAATAAAAAAGTTAACTGCTTGGCAAAATATTCTACGATTCACGACAAGGTTTTTATTATAAATACATACTATCGGCCCGCTCCGGCTTCGCAAGGGTATAAAATATATAGCCTATGTCATTCACTGAAAAAATTATCAAAATCGATCCCGTAGTTTTGCTTTATTCATTACTGCCCGTGGCCCGCATGCGTTATATGTCAATTACATTTACGACATCACATTAGAAACCTCAAAAATTATTATTTTTTCCTCCACTATTTAATGGATGTTATTATACATATAAACCTTCCTCTTCAATCATTCTATCTATTAAAAATAAGCCGCATCAAAATCCGTTGCGTAGTTTTAAAGATTTAAGCATACGCATAGGGACAGAGAAAGCGACTTTGTTTTATACTGCGTAGTGATACAGCAAGTTTGAGTTATTATATAAACACAAAATAAATAATAACATCAACCGTGAAATTGCAAAAAGATGTCTTATTTTTAGGCAGACCATTCAAGCATTTAGAAATATAATATGTATATTATTATACCTTTATTTGCGAATGTTGTTATTCACTTTTATTTGTTTTTTATTTTTCCTCAAACGGCGCGATAAAAACGCCGCGCAAAAGAGACAGAGTAACATTCCGAGAGCATATCGTTTGACTGGATCTTAATGGATTCCACTTTGCTTTGGACGCCAAAAATTCAAGCGAAGAGCATTTGAATGAATTGCGTTTAAATGCTTTGAAAATTATTGAAAAAAAATGTTGCAAGGTGAAAAATGTTCACTAATGAATACATCTCTTTATATAACGCGATTTAGAAGACATTTTCTTCCTCAACCACTCTGTGGAATCAACTTCCGCCGGTGGTCTTTCCGAACCGATACAACCTCGGCCGAACCTTCAAGGGCCGAACATATTCTTTCCTTAAAGGTCGGCAACGCACCTGCATGCCCTCTAGTGCTGCGGAAGTCATAGGCGGTAGTGATCGCTTAACATCATGTGCGCCTCCTGCCCGTTTCCTCCCTCTTACATAAAAAAATCTACAATCAAATAGACTGGGCTTCATATTCATAATTTTATAACAGTGCCTTTATAATAATTATACCAACCATTTTTAGTTTTAATGAAGAAACAACTGCATTAGGGCAATTTTTTTCTTGAAATTAAGATAAATTATTGTTGTGACGAAACGTATTCCCCGTTCTTTCAAACGAATTAAACAGTAAATTCATCTTTGAAGTGTATATCTTAGAACGGATCAGTCCAAAAAAAACAATGCACTCTTTCGGAAACCAGTTCAAAGATCGGAGGGAACGCGATGGACAATTCCACAACTTTTTTCCCGTAGTTTTTTGGGATGGCATTTGAATATTTATTAGCTCTAAAAGCGCATGTCGCTGACTAAGAATTTAGACACGAAAGCAATCGGTTCCTTTATAATTTATAGTTGGACTTAATCCATCGCCGTCTTTTTGTAAAGGACGTTTCCTGAGCTAGAGAAGTAAAAAGGAGCATATTCGTTGAGTTCTCACGATATGTAATAACAAATATCTATATTATTTCCAAATCAAACGTGAATCATGGCCTCGTCGTAAGTCCCAACATCGAGTGCATCCCAATTGGCAATTATTATAAAATAATAAATAATAATGTTTGCTACGGGACAGTCCTATGTCAATGTTATGTACAGCTAGCTTTGAGTTCAATTCTGGGAGGATGCAGAATTGAACTCAAAGGTTTTACCTTAAAGCTTTTTATTTAATTATATCCATCAAGAAATCAAACATAAATATTTTAAAAGTGAAAATATTTTTGTCCTACGTAAGCGTTTTGAAAAAAGGTCACATATAAGGACTAATTATTTGATTATATTGTATACTTATGTAATCTTTTTTAGCTTTGATTTTTAATACAAGTTTCATTTAGATTATAATTATATACATAATATGTGAACGAACAAGAATAAGCCTGTAGCGCATTTAAAAGCTACACTGTTTTTAATGCGTAAATAAATCAAAAATTATAAAGACTTATCTAACAAATATTTTAATTAAATAAAGCTTAAGAAAGCTATTGAACACGCCAAAGTGTGAGTAAAGTAAAAGATGTTTTAGCATTAAGTTAAATATTTTAAATCCTCACTTTCTTTATCGTAAATAAGTTCGTCCATTAAATATATTTAAAATATTTAACAATCTCAAATTACTAAAAACTCATTAAAATACTGCCTGAGAGATCGTAAAATAAAAAAATATATATATCATTTTAGGCTTTTGTGTACTCTTTATCTTTTATTAGATTTTTTTGAGACTTTAAAATGGATTCATCTCTATTTCCTTGAGTCGTCTTTTTTATTTTATTTTATCGTCAAGTATGTCAACATTTTTAAATCATCTAATGAATGCACCCTGAGACGAGGTAAGGATTTTTATGTGTTAGCCTAAATTATAACCCTTAATAATTGTATTAGCTTTAGTTAATGTACTGGTTTGTTTAGTAAATATACTGGTTGTAATAATTCAAGTCTATCAGTATTTTCTTCCGAGCATAATTCCGGTATTTTACCCAGTATCTGCTTATTACTCAAATGCGGATTTGACAGGTTACTAGTTTTTCCGCAACCCAAAAGGTGAACCAGTAACTCATTGGATAAAAATTACCCATCAAGAGTTTACGATTATTATCAGATGTTATGATAACAATCGGGACGAAGACTTAACGTGCTCTCCGAGACACGGTGGGGAGACCCACGCGAAAAAAACGCCCAGACCGAAATAGATATTTATAACAAACATTTGCTCCGAGCGAGAATCGAGCCCGCGACCGTGAAGCTTCAAAGCAGGCTCACCACCAGCACGCCACTATGGTCGTCAAAATCTATTCATATATGGTAGTATTAATAGGCTCATTTCGAAAACAAGAACATAAAAATTATCAAATCTGGTCTTGGTCATGCAGTTATTATTTTTTAGATGGTGTTTCTTTTTATTATTATCGTTATTTACAATATTGCAACATATTAACAATTTAAAAACTGCAAAATATTATTAATAGATTTTGTTTTTTAATCATTTCTATACAAACACAAAATTGTATTTTTTTTGGAAAAACAATGCTTTCGCAAATACGATAAATTTATCCATGTAAGCATAGCTCAGATTATATTTTGGGTCTGAGATTTTGAAATATTGCATAAGAGTTGTCAAACTTACACATTATGATGCAATTAATGTTATTAGGTATTTTAATTATATCAAAAATTTAATTTTATATTATATAAATATAACAAAGATATATAAAAAAGTAAAGTAAAGTAAAAAAACTAAATTTAAAATTAAAAGAATGTTTTATTACATCAAATTTAACTAATCTGTCGAAACTGCGATGCATAAGTTTGTTTTCCATTTTAATGTGATAAAATAATTTAAATTCCTTTACTAATTACACACAGAAGTATCTCCAACGCCATAGCTATTAAAAGTATTATACAAAAATATGTAAAAAAAAACTCGTTAAACGTTTAGGATAAAATAGCCCATTACCGAACTTTTTGTAACCGGTCAAGACTCGGGTAAATCACCACTTTGGGTAATATTTATAGTGGTGTGTATTACGGGGTCTTCAAATTTATGGGCAACATTACTGTGTCATTACCTCGGGTCCGTGGCAAGCACTTGAGATGTTTCTACGAGTTGTATACATATCTGTAGCATTTATTCTGTAGTCACAAGACGTGTATTGATCGGCTGTTATAAAATCACTACTTTGGTATTTTAGTTGGATTCGATTTAATTACTAAACTGTTCTGTTGAAATCTCTTACTCGTTACTCGGTATCCTGCGGAAAGAGATCATGTTTATGTAGGCTTGTATGACAAGATGGTAACGTTATGGGCACCCATGAAAACCTCAGGGACAGGCTACGGGGTTTCTCGCAGAACGAGCGCATTGCGACATGTCAAGCACTGTTCTCGGGGCTAGCGGAAGTCGGTGCCGAAGGATTGAAAGATGATAATGTCTTCCTGCGCTTCCGTTGCAAGCGAATGTTGAGACCACTGTTGTCTTCCACAAGGCTGCTCAACTAAGACACACAAGTTGACCGGGGTAGTACACCTATAATACAAAAAAATTACGTGAAACAGCTGATGGTGTGATTTTTTTCAGTGAGTGTGATCCTGACATGTTACTGTGTTCATAAATTTTGGTGACGGCTTTCTTTTAGGCAGACCGTATGTTTTTTTTCACCTCCTAAGGTAGTAACATTATTTATATTAAACTGGCGGTACATTCTAAGCAGAGTAAAACATTATCTATGGACGTCTAATAACTAGTTAAACAAATTGGTTTTCGACCTTAAACAGAAGTACAATTACTCACTAGTAATGACGTTTGAAACGTGCAAGTATCGCTATTCTCTTGTTTTAGCAGTAACAACGAAGGAAGTGTAGTAAAATACGTTGGAATTTATGAAGAAATATAAAAACAGTACCGAGAAATGCATCTACACTTAGAATAGTTGTAAAGGGATAATTGAGTTCTTAAGAAAATTATAATAGTCATTATTGTTGCAAAATTACTAGGTATTCTTTTATTTCATTTTTTGATACTACCAAAGTTGACAAAGAATCACTACAAAAATTTATTGTAACATATTTTTTCTTGTGTAACGCCAATGGTGTTACTGTAATTTTCCATCTGACATGAGGGAGGTGGAACAAAAGGAAACAAACAAACAATTGAGGAGCTTGAGCATAATAAGCTCTATCGCCTTAAGCCTGAAGGTAAAGCATACGTACCGTCGAGAACTTATCGACATCGATGACTAAAACGAAAGGCGTCAACGCTAATTTGCAAATTGGCTTATAATAACTATTTTATGCTTAATTAGTATTACTATAATATTTTGTCAGAACCTTCACGGGTAACTTCACAACTTTATAGAATTTTTTTTTATTTTATATATTTTTTAAAATATAAGATGTAAGGATAGGTGGTAATACAAATTAGCGCGCGGAATAAACTCTGCGCGCATGGCGTCCCAGTCACGGAGACTTTGTCTCCTGACGTCATTGAGCGGTTGGTGGGTGATCTATTCCCCGAGCCGTCCAGACACATCCCTCCAGTGATGGCCCTTCCCTCACTTAATGAGAGAGAGCAGGAAATTCCCCCCATCACTGAGGGTGAATTTGAGCTGGCTTTGGAGAGGCTCAGGGCTAAACGGACGGCTCCGGGTCCCGACGGCATTCCAGGGCGTGTTTTGAGCCTCGCCATGGATCGTCTTGGAGGAAGGCTTCGGAGGCTGCTCAACTCATGTCTTCAGAGTGGGCAGTTCCCGAAGCCTTGGAAGAAGGGCATATTGTGCCTGTTGCCGAAGGCGGGTCGTCCTCTGGACTCGCCTTCCGCATACAGGCCAATTGTTATGCTGAGTGAGATGGGCAAACTTTTCGAGAGGATTCTCTCGACCCGTCTCACTCATCATATAGTAGAGGTGGGACCGGGCCTTTAAGAGGCTCAGTACGGGTTCCAGGCGGGCCGGTCAACAGTGGACGCCCTGAACGCCCTGAAGGCTCGGTCGTTGGCCGCAGTGGGAGGAGGAGACGTGCTTTTAGCCGTCTCGTTGGATGTGGCCAACGCGTTCAAAACGCCGCCGTTTGAGACTTTACGAGAGGCGCTTCGTTATCACGAGGTGCCTCGCCATTCTGGCGCGTGTTGGACGCCTACCTCCAGGATAGGCAGGTGCTGTGGAGGAGGAGCAAATGGGGGTCGGTCGGCGTAGTGTCGGCTGTGGGGTTCCACAGGAGTCCGTCCTCAGGCCGGATCCTGTGGAACCTCGGCTTCGACTGGCTTCTGCGGTGTCCGCTCCTCCCGGGATAGGTGTCATCGCCTATGCTGATGACACCTCGTTACAGCCCGGGGAGGAATTATGAGGAGGCGGCTCGCATAGCCACAGCCGGCACTAACCTCGTCGTCGATCGAATGGGAATGCTGGGCCTGAGGGTCTCTGTTTCTAAGACGGAGGCCCTCCTATTTCGTGGCCCACGCAAGGCTGCTTCCCGTGGTGCCTGCCTTGCGTCCAGGGAGGATGGTGGAGGTTCGGGCCCAGATGAAATATCTGGGCCTAACCTGGACGATAGCTGGACGTTCCGGGTCCACTTCGCCCAGCTAGCCCCCGAGACTGATGTGGCGCTGCCACGGCCCTCGGCAGGCTTCTACCGAACGTTGGGGGCCCTGGATCTCTGTGCCGGCGTCTCTATGCTGGTATCGTGAGGTCCATGGCACTGTACGGTGCTCCCGTTTGGGTGGACGCCCTCTCCGTAGTAAACAGGGCCCACTTGCGCCGCGCGCAGAGGGTCCTGGCGGTGAGGGCGATCCGCGGGTACCGTACGGTGTCCTACACGGCGGCGACCATCTTGGCGAGTGATCCGCCTTGGGAACTCCAGGCGGAGGTGCTCGCCGAGATGTATCAGTTTCGGGTGCTCGAGCGGGCGGAATGTGAACGTCCAGCGAGGGAGGGAGTCGCTCGGATCAGGCGCCTCGCAGACGAGGCCCTGGAGGGCTCAGGTGGAGAGCCCGGCGGCAGGCCTGGCGACGGTGGAGGCAATCCGCCCCCACCTAGATCGCTGGGTTAAAAGGCGGCACGGTGTCCTGACGTTCAGGTTGTCGCAGGTGCCACTGGACATGGTTGCTTCGGTAAGTACCTGTGTCAAGTTGTGCGTCGGGAAGTGTCGCCCCGATGCCATGAGTGTGATGCATCCGTGGACACAGCGCAACACACTCTGGCTGAATGCGCTGCATGGGCCTGCAGCGCCACGCCCTGATGGCGGTAGTGGATGGAGACCTCTCGTTGCCAAGCGTGGTGGGGGCCATGCTCCACGACGAGAGATCCTGGTCAGCCGTGGTCTCCTTCTGCGAGGCAGTAATCTCGCTTAAGGAGGCCGCGGAGAGGGTTCGCGAGGGTGATGCCCAGGCGGACCCTCTCCGTAGACGGCGACCTGGAGGCAGGAGGCGCCGTTTTGCGCGCCTGCTTCCTCCACCCTAGAGGGGCTACGGTAGAGGGACGCTGCTAGTCCCTTCGCACGACATCAGGGCGAGAAAGGGTGCCCTGCGATACCCGGGGTACCCTTTCGGCGACGGTGGCCCGCATAGGCGGGCCTTTCCGCCGGGGCGGCATGGTAGCTTGCGTAAGCTACCCCATGTCGTCCCATTATGGCGATGAGGGTTCAAAAGAAAAAGGTGGTAATACAAATAAAACAGCTCGGTAAATCACAATAAGTCGTGACAATACGAGCAAACAAATCTAAATGAGCGTCGGTAATCTTTTAATTAACAAACCGTACTAATGTTACAGGTCCTTGTGCTATCTCTGGGGAATAGTTGGCACTTCAGAACATTATATATATTAGAAGTGGCATGCATAAGCGCGCAATGATAATTTGAATAATGTAAACATTTTACTTCTAAAATCTTTATTACAATTATTGTTTCAAATATTTATTTTTAGGCTTCTATTGTGTTATTGGCATTGGATTAAAATAATTGGTTATTCGAAAAATTATAACTAACTTCACCAAATAAATGATGGCTCATACATGTTTTATCATCATTATCATAACTATTTATCAGATTTACCATGTCTAAAGTTACTAAGAGGAAAATGTTGTAGATAATATTATAGAAGAATAAACATTCAAATGATAACAAATAATTAAAAAGAATATTTAAAGTTTGTAATTCTGAGGTTTCTTTAATGCGCTGACTGACTCTTATATTTGTGATGTCATATCTAATGTTTACAGTTCTGAGGTAGACACAGGTAGAGCTTACAAAATGTTTGGAGTCACGCAACGGCTACACGAAGCGATGGTAATGGACGCTGGGGTTCTGTATGTTAATGATATACGACTACACTGAAAATACTACAGTTCATGATATAGTATACAGATACAAACTACGTTTATCTCAGACTCAGTACAATTGGCTGTTCAGAAACTTTGGTAACCATTTTCTGATTCCATCGGTATACCATATGGTATAAATCCTTAACTAAAAGCAAAGTAATCTTAATATTAATTAAAACGGGTAAATTATTATTTTCTGAATAGTTCATTTGTTATGATTTTTTAAATGTATTTCTTATAAATTTATTTCTTTAAATAGAAGGTTTTGCTCGTGTATTTTTATTCCCCAGAATATGACACACAATATATATGTAGTTAATGACTTATATATATTTAATACGTATTGTTTATTAAATTTATGTAAATATACTTTTTACATTTCTTATACTAGTAAGATAGATAGAATTGGATAATTGGATTATTATAAGTACTAAGACTGGATAATTATGGATAAACTTTTAGGATCTAAATCATTCAAAAAGGTAGCAATGTCACTGAAGATTTGATTAGATTACATAATTTTGAAGATTGATACAGTTTTTCTTAATGCCAAAAAGTCTGTATATTTTATTACATCTACAGTAAATGTCACGAAAGCATGATAATGGACGTTCACTATTCTATATGTCAATGATAAACGGCAAGATTGGGAATACTGTAGTCCTAGATATATTATCAGTAACAAGTTATCTCAGACCCAGTTCAAATATCAGAACCCTAATGTATAAAGTTCAAACATCTATCTTGGATTGCTATGAGAAGTATTTCCATCGAGACTGAATAAATGGTACAGATGTAACATTGTTTCATGGGATGCATTAACTGTCTGAGGAAATTATGATGTAAATATATGTGTATAAGTGATAAAATCGAGTACAATATCAAAGTAACAAATTTTGTAGTATTTGCTATAGAATTTTGGTGTACTTTAAAACTGTTTTTATTCCACTATTATTTGAATTAGTTTTATAAAATGGTGTAGAAATTATACAGGTTTAATTGTTATAAGCAATAATTTAAAGTAGCGGTGTGCTCTTAAAAAAACTGGAAATAGCTTTTCTAGTTTTTTTTTTTAGTTTTTACACATGTTACATACGTTACATTGGAAAATAAACTTAATTTTAGAAAGTTACATAATTTGGTAAATTAAGTAAAACTAGCTTCTAAGGTATAACAATATATTAAAATTATATTTTAAACTGTATTCTTTGCTCTATTTTACATAACATTAGTTCAAGAAAAAGAAAATGTGAAGATCTTGCTGGTGGAGCAATATTAACAAGTTCTGACTTAAGCATGAATAAATGAAATCAATCCGCACTAAACTTTCTTCCTAAAAGAAAAGAAGATCTTTACTTCGATTAAGTTATGGACAATAATAGGCAGTCGTAATAACTTTAATCTTTAATTTTTAAACATGTAATTAACTAAAGATTGTTTAATTTATTTATGTACAAACGGCATATAGTAGCTCTTTTACAATCAGTTTTTACTCCACACATACAGTAAACTGACTAAATTTCCCAAGCGACGGCGTCATAGGTAATTATATTGTGGAAGTTGGCTATTCAATTATGCACTTCTGTATAATACACGCTGACTATCAATTAGCAGACTCTTGAAGTGCACATGTAAGGTTTATGAGGAAAACGTTCATTAGGCGTAGTTATACCAAGCTACTGCCTTTTGTACAATGATGTTCATTGTTTTATATAAAGGTCAGCAACTCTACACAGCGGTTTGTCCATCCTAGCTATACAATTGTATCATATTTTTGTTCAAAGCTGCTGAGCTTTATTACGTTACTAATTAGTCGTAACTCGATTCTGTAAAGATAAATAAATTGATACTTATGGCTAAGTGTTAGGGTTATTTTTAGAAAGAATTGTAGTGATTGTTTGGTTTGCTCAAAAAGCATTCGGATTCATCGAGCTAGCTCGCCGTGGGCGGTGCAGTACTGGACATGCAATATGAATTGTACGCTAGTGTAGCGACTCGAAGTGTCGATGTTTATAGTAGAATCAATGTTTCATAAGACGATAATGCTCACACCATTTATTTATTGTGAGAATGCGGACGAAAGCCTTTTCACATTTCAGTTCGAGAGTCGTAACAATAACATTAATAAAGTCTTAATATATTGCTTTTATAAATTTATAATCTGTGATCATAATTTCTTCGTAATAATTGTTAATGTTTAATTTTTAGATTAGACGTTCGTTAAGCTCATATACACCAATATATAGGTGTCAAATCAGTAAACGATTAGTGAGTTAAGCAACTTTAGGCACGGTCAGTCACTATATGGATGATCGCATTGTAGTATTTCAGATAAGCATCTCCGTGCTTCGAAGGTTTCGGTAAAAAGCGGTCCTGTTATCGATTTGATAATAGTCGATTAGTCTTGTCAGAGGCCTAAATGTGCTACCTGAGTAACTCTGGAACTAGGTTGGCTACAACTTCATAAGAGGACGAATTGTTACTTATACTGTTTACAAGTACAAGTAACATTACCTGACTTTGTAGCTTTTGTAAAATAGGTAAAATTCAACCTCTCAAAACCCTAAATAAAAAGAATATCCATGGATTCTTTTTTGTTGTATTACTTGTATCCTGTATCCTATAACCTCTTTTTGTCGATATGAATCCTATTTGGTACATAATTATTTCTATAATTTGTCGAAAAATTTCAAGGCTGAAAATAACTTTAATTTTTTGAATATTCTAATAATTTCAAACAAAAATTACCGACGTTTTTTTATTAAATAATGCAGTCACGTCACTACAGTGTTGCGATATTCAAACACAGCTTAATGGTTTTGTCTTGACACTGGCGCCATGTATGAACGATACTATTACTTACTAGTTTTGCTCTATTCTCTTTGTTTAAATTGTTATTTTCTTTGGTTTATATCTTAACTGTGAACAAGACATATTGTCGTTTCGCGTATGTTTTTATATAATAATATTGTAGACTCTACAATGTTTTTTTTAAAGGTAAGAATCAGAGATTTTCCATTGAAATAATTGTATTGAATGTTTGTAATTAACAGCTTTTTCTGAATGAAAAAAAAGATTTGATTTGAAGATTGTCTGTCTGTTTGTTCTGAAACGGCTGGGCTGATTTTAAAGAGACTTTTCTACTGGCCGATAGCTGATGTTACGAGCAGGAAATTAGGCTACTTTTATTAAGAAAAGAATAAGCCGTGCAATACTGATTAATCAGTACATATGTACAATAGCATTGTCCATCATATTCTTTTCAATATGTTTCGCTTTTACCGAAGATTAACTTAAGATAAGGGTTTGAGGAAAGGGGAGATGGAGGACTAGGGATGAGCATTGAACGTTTGGTACCTACACTCAACTAACAAAAGGCAATAAAGGCAATGCAAACTGAAATTGTGCTACTTCACGTTCGTCGTAACGCCTAAAATAGGAAAGATGCTACTTCTAACAAAAATGCTTAAGCAGCCTCAACAATAAATCACATTAATATATGACATATCTGAAATAATAATTTTAAAGCATACATTTTTATTATTCCAAATAAAAAAATTCAAACGAAGAGTTATAGAGAGTTAATATACAATATTTATTGCTTTCAAAATTATGTTAAAGGTTAACTGCTGATATAAACCTCTTTGTGCCCCATTCTTAAGCACGATATAAACTTCTTTGAAACGTTTGTGTTCTACTCTTAAACATTTATATAGGGCATATAATAAAATTAAACAACGAAGCTGAATCGTCACCTTTAACTTACTAGCTATCGTTAAATTGACAATTTGTTTAAAATAACGATTGAGCAACGTCATTCACATGCACTGATGTTTTTGAACATATAAAAGAAAAAGGACTGGTTTGTTATTTTGATAATGTATACTCATATTATTTAAAGAAATTGGTCTGAAGTTGGACTTGTGTTTTACAGTTTTTGGCTTTAACGACTTTTCGACGACGCGACGTATGATTGAAAATAACATATTTATTGTAATAAATTAAAATAACTAAATTCAAATGGAATACCATTCCCGGTACACGTTTCAAGTGGAGTCATCCTAATAATTAGTTATATATTATACTCTAAAATTTAAAAAATAATATAACCAGTCAAGTGTGAGTCGTATTGGCTGGCTTATCCCTTACTTACCAATATTTTCAAAAAAAAAAAATCAACGATCACAGGTACTATTCCTACTCTAAACAATTGTTTGTATTAATCTTACAAATATCTTTACTGATTGTTTGTTCTTGTGGGTCTCCCCAGCATGTCGTTTTATCACAAATGGACGCAAATAAGCAATACCATGTCAATCCACAAATATGAAAAAACTGAGTTATATATGCAGAAGTGTTGGTAAATGACTGAAGAACATTTTTCTTTAATAGTTGTAGGGTTTTAAGCTTTAAAACTTCTAAAAACCATTATTTCAATCATTTTATGTATTTTTAAACGTTTTGTGTTATATTATATACAAAATATGCAGTTTGTATACTTATTTTGGTGAAAATAAGTAAAATAACTTACATAAATCTGAAATTGCCAAAAACTTGACCAATAACTAAAAAATTCATATAAAGGAAGTTGTTCAAAATTTTCAAACGCGTTTTTCTCGAAATGACATTCGTGTGGGTTGACATGGTATTGCTTATTTGCGTCCAAATTACATCTATTAATAATCTTTAAGTCTTTATAAGTAATATGCTCTTCTGCAATAAGTTACTGGTTTGTTGTGTGTTGCGGAGGTCAGATGGCAATCGCTCTGTTTAAAAAATTGTAACCTGTTAAATCCAGATATGAATAACAAACAGACCCTGCGAAAAAATAGCGGGAATAATGCTAGGCAGAAGATAAGACGACAGAAATCCAATTTAAGATATAAAGTAATTGCTATATAATATATCCTAGTATAAAAATATCACATTAATTCCAGCCTAAGACGTATTTATTTATCTATGTTATGATGTTAGTTATAAAGACTAAATGTTCATTTTAGAATAAATAAGGGTATATATTATATCCAAATACAGAAATATAATGGGCTATTATGGTGACACACAGAAACATTATGTATTATGGATATTTGCTAATACTTTGACTATCTCTTTACATAAGTTTCATAAAGCGTAGGCAATTTTAATGGAAGTAACCGACGTGAGATATTTACTTTAGTGCTAACCATTGTTTGATAAAGGTGTTATATTGAGTTTAGAGTTTAGTTTAATGTGTTACATAGGTGATGATAACTTTTATAAATTACATGAGTATATAAATACTCGAGTAAAAATCAAGGTTGACACGATCACTATTGTACTCCATAAATCACTCGTTGTTCTAATCTATTTTTATTTTGCCTGGTGGATAGATGACTCTACTACATCTGATGGTAAGTGGAAGCGCGAAGTCACCTACCGAATATCACCCTTGGCCTGCCTACCGGCATGCCGAGTAAAGCTAACATGCTGGCTGGCCATGAATTCGGCTGACGAGCAGTCACTTCACGAGTTATTAGTTATTACCTTACGTCCGTACGTAGGTAGTTAACCAGGTGGCCTACAAACAGCATAGGACCATCACTAGAATTAGAATTTTTTCTACGACCTGCAAGCTTCCTCTTGACATATTTTTCTTCACCCTAAAAACAAGATAATTACGAAACATACATCAAACATATGAAAAATCAGAGGTGCCTGCCCCGATATAAGCCAGTGACATTCGGTGTCAAATCAGGCTAAGAGTATAAGCAAACCCTGGGTAAATACCGGGAGTAATGCTAGGAAGAAGAAGAAAATATATTCTCAATATATTTTTAATGGAACACACACATATAGCCATATACATACACACATCGATTTTATATTTTATAGGTACTTTATATTAATTAATGAATTACAAATCGTGGACAATATTCTATCAGATAATTACGTGCAAGCTGTGTCATTTAGTACATAAATCTTATTACGCTATTTTTGGTATCTACTTTAGGCTACATTCCAATGAAATTTATATAATTATTTATTAGGTACAGGCTGACAATCAAGTCTACGATATAAACAATGGTCACCTGCGGCAATATCAGTTGAAAATAACTGAACGTCGATAGTAATTGATTTATCTTAGAAATTTTCTGATTGGTGTCTTAATTATCTTAAATGTAGCTGAACCCAAATTTTTAAGGATGAATATAATATATTCAGGTATCTTCAATTTGATAAGGCTATGAATTAACTAAGCTTTGATTTTTTTATATTCAAAGATACAGATTTTCTTAGCTAGTACCAGATGAATTCTTTTGATCTTTAACGCTCGTGCCAGAAATCAACGCTTTTCCATATCAAAATTTCTCTTAATTCAGTTTTTCACTGTATTTTTTTCATCTTATTATTGCACATATTAATCTTACTTAATTGTGACACCGTTGTGGCGTTGTGGGTAGCGTGTCTGCCTTAAGTCTCGACGGTTGCGGGTTCGATTCCCGCTCGGGCAGATGTTTGTCTGTCTCGGTCTCGGAAAATTACTGTCTCGGTCTGGGCGTTTGTCTGTGGGTCTCCCCACCGTGCCTCGGAGAGCACGTTAAGCTGTCGGTCCCGGTTGTTATCACATAACATCTGATAATAATCGTTAACTCTTGATAAGTAAATTGCTCTTATCCAATGAATTGCTGGTTCGCCCTTAGGGTTGCGGAGGTCAGATGGCAATCGCTCTGTGTAAAAACTAGTAACCTGTCAAATCCGGATAAGAGTAATAAGCAGAACGAATAACGAAATAAGAAGAACGAATTGAGAACCACCTCTTTTTTATCGGTTAAGAAGAGTATTAGTTGATTGTAATATTGAACACTACCATGTCATTTCGATTCATCGATAAATAACATTCAATTTTTATTTATTCATGATAAATAATATTTAGCATTAAGGCTTAAGTTTTATTTTCCAGTAAACATTTAAATTGTTACTTGTAAATAAAGACTTTGAACCTTTTAAGGAAGAAGATTAACATTTTTTTCCAGGAGAATAATTTTTCGTAATTTTTCGAACGAATGAATGAAACTTTATTCACGCAACTACTTATCGATTATCATATTATTTTATCTCATTACTTCAAATTCACAAATTCATTTACCCAAAAGCTACTTTAAGAAAACAATTTTTAAGGTTCTTGGCGCTTAGGATGTTATTCGTGAAAGGCTTGATATGACTTTAGCTTATTTACCTTCCACTGCAGACACGAGAACAAACAGGAAAGCGGCGTTGCTTACATATACGATCAAATACACATAAATTCGGCGACTACATATTCCACGCACGTTTCAACTGAAACCCGTTAGGAATTAGATTGTGCGATTAACCATTGCTTGCCTTTTGACAAGACTTTTTTTATTTCAAACAGACGACTTTAATGCCTGTATGAAAATAGCATCGTGATTTTATACAAGTCACTTTAAAATAAACAAAATGATAAACTAAAGCACATTCGCGGAATTTATTTGAATTTTTTTCTTTGTCATTACGGTTGGTAAACAAGCATTCGATACGCCTGATGGCAAGCCCCGCCACCTATGAACGCTTGCGATTCTTGCCAAGCCAACGGATACAGGGGGAGGGGGCTTGAGAAGGACAAAAAGGAGGAAATAATAGTGGTAGGAGATTGGGCCTCCGGCGCTCTAAATTATCGAACGAAATGCAACAGACTCTTAATTTATACCGATTTTCTGTAAGAGGTAAGGGTAGTACGTACCCGGTCGTGCCGGCCTACTTATGCTGGGACGAACATGGTTCTATTACTATTAAATAATAATAATTATTATGATGATTAAATAATAATAATTATTATGATGATTATGATATTTAAATAAATCGCTTAGATAACTAGTTCCTTATCGACTTTACGTTTACGTTTCTTTATTGAGATATTTCAACAAATGTGTGGGACATTTATACAAAATGTAGACCGAACTTAGGATAGTGTATTCAGCACTCATTTGTATACATCTGGTAACTGTAAAGATGAGACTCGCTCGAGGCGTCTTCCGAGAGCTCTCCGAGTCCAATACCGCTTGTTTGCTTAGCCGTTTCAATTGAGCTTTGCAGCTGCGACCATGACCTGTATAAGAAACATACGAACCTTAAAATTTTATAAGTATTTTAAAACTCAGCCCAATTCTTGATTTACATATTTTAAATATTGAATAACAAATAAAGAAGGCTTCTCTATAATGTTAGTAATTATGATTTTGTATGCAATGATCAACCCTATTTTAATAAGGTGGGTTAAACTTTAAACTAGTAATAGAATATATTTTTTGTGTATTTGCTTTAAGTCATTTTACCCCTGGGTAAAATATAAATAACAGTGAGGACATAACACAAGTATCTATCACCAATTTTGAGTGAGGTTTTTCAAGAGAAGTATTTTCAAGCAGTCTATACATGCAGTGTTAATTTAAAATTTTATTTAACAATAACATGCACTTTTTCGTATGAATAAACAATAGAATATGAATAAAAAATAGTAAAAAAAAACATTTAAAAGGTTATAGTAAATAAATAATAAATAATAAACGTTGCACACTCAACGGCCCCCATTAAGATAGTAATATCCTTTGTCGGGGGTCCAGACAAATTCACAATGACAAGGACAAATACACCCAGATCGGAAAATATGCTTGCATGGCCAATACAAACACATTATGCGACGAGCGGGAATCGAACCCGCGACCTGTGGCGTTTAAGGCAGATTCGCTACCGCTACGCCATAACGTCGTCGATAATATCTTTAATTAGAAAAAATCACTTTTATTCATTTTAATATCATACGAAAATTGTTTATTTATCCAATAATATGCAAATGCAGCTAATCAAATGTGAGAAAATCGATCAACCGAAACTAATTAAATGTGCAGAGTCAACGATAAAATTAAAATTAAAGGGTAATATATCGTGTATAAATACATGCTAATAAAATAATATGTATATAGTACGATCTATTCAACATTAACTTCCCACGAAGCGACGGTACCTTTAGATCACAGGACTGTTGGATTCCTTCACTGCGTCGCCTGTCGGAGCGTCAGATTTCCGGCAACCTATCCTATTGTCAAGTTGAAACGAACAATTTTCAATCTTATAATAGATACAATACGATTCTGTTTTGAAAATAAATATCTCCTTTACGTTCTTGTGGAAAATATATTCGCAATCATCGTCAGAATATACAAACGTAGCCATAATATTTGTACATTCAGCTTATTATCATATGCTTTAGGATTTGAATAAGAAAATTTACAAACTATATTTCAGTTTACGTGCCGCCTTTTGAGTTTCCTACAGATTTTCTTGGAACGCTTCGTTTGTGTTACCGAGCCGAAGACGATTTCCATGAATTCTAACTATGACGAGTGCTTGACCCAATATTTCTGTCAGAACTATCCATCCAATACAAGATGGCATATCTTTGAAAATATTACTATTGTTTTAAATGAACAGTTATATCAAATTCTATTCATAGTAAAGTATAAATAATGCTACATGTATTTTTGCGTAACATTTAATTAATCAGTTTACCTTTATAACTTAAAAACGGATATCGCGAAAAAAAATAAAGCAATAATATATAAAAAAAATATTATTTTTAATTCAAAAATTGCAATACAAAATTCCAACTAAGTTTGAAGGTTAGCCGTCAATTTTATACTTAAAATGAAATATTAACAACATTATAATAACGAGGATCTAAAATCAGAAAACCTGCTTAAGCTATTACTAGTAAGATACATTTCAAACTTTATTAATTAAGGGTATAAAAAGAATAATTTTTCATCCTAGCATCCTGGTATTTTATTTTACTCAGGGTCTGCTTATTACTCTTATCCACATTTGACAGGTTACTAGTTTTTACAGTGAGCGATTGCCATTTGACCTCCGTAACCCTAAGAGGGAACAAGCTACTCAATGGATAAGTGTAATTTACTTATCAAAAGTTACTTTACGTTAACGTTACTTACGTCACGGTTATTATCAGATGTTGTGTGATGAAAACCGGGACCGTGCTCTCCACAGTACGGTGGGGAGACCCGCACGGACAAACGCCCAGACCGAGACAAAAATTTTAACAAACATCTGCCCGAGTGGGAATCGAACCCACAACCGTCGAGACTAAAGGCAGACTCGCTACCTACCTACACAACGGCGTCTTTAAACAGAATAATTGTAGGGTCATAACTTAATTCATTTAAAGGGGACACTAACGATCTTTACCGTAACCACACAGCACAGGGATGTAATATGTTAATCGAATCACAAGCATATTAGCTACAGTGAATATTCTGTTGAGCAGCTGAGCAAAGTGCATTAACGAGTTAAAATTTCGATTATAAACTTCTCTCAGACATTTTAAAGTATTACTTGAATGGAAATTAGCCATGACAATTTTCAAACCATTAGAATTAGTATTTAGCTCCTTTTTGTTTTTGGACCACCGACGATATCGCAATCTTAGGGGCCTAAAATAAAACTAAATCATTTAGATATACTTAAGTAGGTATTATTTTATTTTTAAGAATATTAGCAATGCTTTTTCAAGGCATTACTAATATTCCTATTGCCCCTCCAAATAAGCTTGAAGTTTGCGCTAGGAGTAGGTATGACAATAGCCCAAGAGGGTCAGGATCGAACCCGTGACTCACGAGTTAACGGAGCGAAGACGGCCCTTCTACCGTCGAGCTATTAAGGCTTCATAAATATTTTTACAGTATTCACAAAATAGCGAGGCGCATCTAATAATAATATGAGTAAAAAATAGTATCGTTAGAAACCCACCTAAAGTTCCACTCACGCCGAAGCGATTTTCGTGCATCCAGGAACGATTTCCTTATTACATCGCCCGGATCGATTCCCAGAGGTCATTTCCACAGGGAAAAAGTCCGTTTAGAAATTCGTATATATTTTTAACCTGATTTTAAAAATGGAAAAGTTTATTTATTTTGGATTTATATTGCTTTCTATTTTAATTGGTTTTTCGAAAACAGCATGATTGATTTTATAATTATATAATTATACTGTTACGGCGTACACAACCTTTTATCCAGGAAAAGTACTGTCCCGATCTATTTTGGTTTTTGGGTTTTACACCCGAAGATCAGCAGGACACAGTTGGTCGTCTAGCCACACTAGGAAAATTATTGTGGCTGTGAAAGCTCGCTGTCTCTAGTTGTTACATTTCAAAAATCTTATATTATTATTTGACATATTTTTTTATATAACATCATGTAAAAATTAACCATATTTTAATGCTATTACGGTTGTCAAATAAGTACTACGTCCGACTGATAGTAAGCAGTCAACGCAATAACAATTAAAAACAATATTAGGTGAGTGTGGCCAACCCAAAAGATAAGCGGAAAGGGTTAAGAAACAAAAATATAAGGATTAATGGAAGTTAGAGATTGAGCCTTCGATATTCTCTCTCATCGCAAGATACTGCTACTTTACGTCGATTTTATGTGACTTCCTCGATCGAGTTGGCCCATTTATCCTGGTAGGAGCTTGGCTCTCCTTTGACGACCGTTTTGGCATGGTGGTAGCTCGGAGCAGATGTTTGTTATAAATATCTGATCCGGTCTAGGCGTTTCTTCTTGTTGGCATTCCCACCGTGCCTCGGAGAGCACATGAAGCGGTCCCGGTTGTTTTCATAACGTTTGATAATAATCATTCACTCTTGATAGGTGTTTGCTCTTATCCAATGAGTTACTGGTTCGCCCTTAGGGTTGCGAAGGTCTGATGGCAATCGGTCTGTGTAAAATCTAGTAACCTGTCAAATCTTGATAAAAATTATCAGAAGACCCTGAGCAAAATACCGGGATAATACTAGGAAGAAGAAGAGCATGTCTCTTCTACTACCATATTTATTTATTCTAATTTTTTTTATAATTATTATTTTTAAAAAATTATCGTAAGTTATAAACGGGCCTTATGGGGAGTCATCTCAGTTGCGTTCACGCAATCGCATAGGGCTAGTTACCCGCACTTAAAGTACAGCCTCAAGTACATACATGTTCCACTAACTGCCTTAATAATGTCTACCAACTTTTGTTTCTCAGACTGTTGAATGCCTTTATTTTATTTGTAAGCGAAACACAAAGATGTTTTTGTATTCGATTTTAAGACAATGGGTTTTTGTAGTGGAACTTTTAAGTTTTATTCTTTATTAACTTTAAAATTTCTTAAGGTACTAAAATGTAAAACGCTTTGAATGTATTATTAGTTATATTTAATAAAATAAAATATATTTCAAAATGTAAACGATATTTTTTTTCGAAACCTTCTCTTACGTTATAAAATGCAATCCAAATATAAAATTTTCTGTCCTAACCAATACTGTCAAATGTCACACGTAGTCGTGAGCATATTATGTTGAAGTAACATATATTAATTCAGTATGACAATGCGGTAATAATATATTTTTAGGTTTTCTTTAAAGGTCATTAAAAATTAAAATTAAACTTGTCTTTATAAAATTTCTTTATAATTATATAAATTCAAAAGTAAGTACATCCATACGCACGTCCGTATTCTTTGCAATACAAGGATAATACAAATATCATGCGACTGAAACCACGGCGTAGGACCAGTTAACAATATTCGTATATGAAATATAATCTCAACGGACCGTTATATTGCAATAACCCTTCTACATCAATTGGGCTAATTGAACTAGTCATATTGAATTGTGCATGTGCACTGTAAGCTCGAAACTTTGCTCCGCTCCGACGACTCAGTTTAATCTAGTTTTCTATAAATATATTTATACACATATAGTCATATCTAAATGTATAATTCGGTTTGTTTTTTTTTACAGTCATTATTTTTTTTTTAATTTTCCAAAAATCCTTGTTCCTCACAACAAATTAACGCTTCATTAGTTTTTTTTGTAAAACAGTGATTAGTAAGGACAGGACTGAAAATTAAAAAGTGTTCAGTGTTGACAGCATGCTTGTGTTTTCTCATGCCTCTGGTGTCCATTGGCTGGGCGATCTCTTCCCATCAGGCGAGGTGTCTGATAATAATCTGTCCTTAACGAAAATCAATCTTAGTGTCTGAGCGGACCTCAATACTCAATAAAAATTTGGGCTCTGGTAAGATAAGCTCTAAGTTACCTTAAATGATTATCAATACCGCGACACCGACGTAGAAATCAAAGAGCCGTAAATCTAACTGAAATCTTCTAAGAACAGTAAAACAAATAAAATCAGCGTTATATTTATATTTTACAAAAGTAAATTTATGAAAATTACTATAATGAGTTCAGGAAATAATAACCTATATATAAGAAAGCTCGACATAATATAAGCTATATATTACGTAGCAAGTTTGACAACAAGGAAGTTAGTATATGTGGAGCGGCATCTCGTTCAAAGTAAGAAGTTAAGGAATTCATGAGCGCTGCCATTTAACGCCTTACTTACTAACTTTTAACTTTGTAACTCCGACTTAAGATAAAATTTTCTCAAACTATGAGCGAAGAATTCGCTACCTTTCGTAAACTTCATAGCCTTGAATTGTGAGATTGTGACAAAAGACTCAGCTGTAGTCGACTATTAATTACATACTTTAAAAAAAATTGTTAATATTTTTAAGTTCTAAGTTGCTTATGAAAACTAATTTTATGAGATTGGACTGTTGTAAAAAAAATCAACAGCCGATTGGATTGGATTAAGAACTAAGCACTGGTAATGAGGTCTAATTCTTTGATGATTTTTGCTATTTATTTCAGAACTCCCAGCTCAGTCCGATGTTTGGATCGACCAATCAGAAATGTGTTCCGGTCTTGGTGTATTTGTGCTTGTGAGTCATCCTTGTATATGTTTTGTTGTGCCGGACCCCTGACACAGGATAGGCTGTATAATGTGTAGCTTTTTTATAATTATTACTAAACACCTTGACCAAATAATCACTCTCAACATATAAGACCACAAATGCACATCTTATCTAAAAAAGTATAATTAAAATATAATATCATGACTTTAACATACTGTTTTATAAAATAAAACAGCTGAATTGATGTCCTTCTTTTGAAAGTGACTAAAAGTTATATTGACACTATAATTCATTAAAAAACTCAAAGGAGTCATAATATGCTGCTGAGCATATGCTGAAGAATATGTATGGTAGGTAAGTGAATAAAATAAAATCTCTGAATTTCTATCCATATCCAGTTAGGATTTAATAAATTAAATTATCCAAAAATAAGCCGCAATATGTTGTTACAATGAAATAGCCGTATAGTAGCACTGAAGTATACGTGTGTTTGTTGTCATTGACTTTAACACTGACCCTGGAGACGAGTCACTTTCGTCTCAGTGACACTTGACACACACTAAGGAAGTGTCTGCAAGAGTATAGTCGTGAATACAATAGTACTAGGTGCTTACTTCGTGTGATAAATTTGCTAAAAGCTATGCTATATTTGTAAACTATAAATTAAACGTGTATTCAAAGATTGTTCGAATGAATTATATTTATTCATTACGATTTAAAATAA
The DNA here is from genome assembly GCA_023373885.1 of Hestina assimilis. Classification (NCBI taxonomy): domain Eukaryota; kingdom Metazoa; phylum Arthropoda; class Insecta; order Lepidoptera; family Nymphalidae; genus Hestina; species Hestina assimilis. The sequence continues at coordinate 4,996,933 of CM041747.1, read as the reverse complement.
AATATGTTTCCTGATATTTTTCGTTAATGGTAGTTGGTGTTATTCTTATTTTTTATTATTGACTAAATTTTTTGAAAATATTTTTTTATATATTTCATGACGGTTGGCAAACAAGCGTACGGTTTGCCTAATAAGCAGTCACCGCAACCTATAGATATGATAAGAAGAGAAAATAGGAAGGAAACCGAGGGGGTGAGACATTAGGACTTCGATATACATTGTATAAAAAGCCTTTATAACTTTAAACAAGCAACCTATCATTATCTTTAAATTTTGTTTTATAACCCTTTTTTTTTTTTTTTTTTTTTTTTTTTTTTTTTTTTTTTTTTTTTTACTTGGGGAAATGCATTTTACGCACCCCGCGCCGGGACAGATGGTAAAAGTGGCGCGGGGAGTGTGGGACTCGAGGCCATGTGCAATGGTCTTTATAAGACCTGGCCCCCCTACCCAAACTAAAACCCCAAGGTCCCGTCTAGCGCCATAGTGGGACGTCACGGGATCGCTTGCGCATTCAACCGCGACGCCCCGGCGCTTGCCCCGAGGGGCCCTCCGGGGCGGCAACTTACCGCCGCCATAAATACTTATTATTACATATATTACAGAAATAAAATATATATACCCCCGACGCTTACGCGCCTAGACCTTACGGTCCCGCCTGGGGCGGCAACATAGTGCCGCCATATATACATAAAATACATACTAATACATATATAAAGATATAAATATACCAACCCCTGGCGCTTACGCGCCCAGGCCTTACGGCCTCCGCCTGGGCCGGCTTCGGGAAGTTTATTGGAAAATAAACCCACGAAGCCGGCGAAAACCCCGATATATACATACAACTATACATATATACAAAAATATTTACACATATATACAGCTCCCCCTAGCGCATACGCGCTTAGGCCTTGCGGCCTCCGCCTGGGCCGACTTCCTGAGAAAACCCAGGAAGTCGGCAAACCCCAATATACAAATATATACATAAATATTTACACCACCAAACCTCCGGCCGACTTCCCGGGCAAGCCCAGGAAGTCGGTAATTATATACATATGTACACTCCCACTCTACTCCTGCCGCGAAAACGCGGCTGGGCCTTGCGGCCCCCACCGGCCGACTCCCGAGTCGCCTGCAAACTCGGGAAGTCGGTACACCCTGTTCGCTTCACCGGGTAGCCGAAGGTGCCTCCTGCACAATCGACTATTACTCCCGGCTACTGAGCCCCCGGCACGACAAGCCCAGGGTACCGCAGAGTTTGACCTCTGCGGTTGGGGGGGTTGTTTTATAACCCTAGTTTTTATATGATACTATTACATTTTCTTGTCTATGTCCTGTACTACGCTTATAAGTTCTTAAAAAGAGGGGTTCTGAAAGATGTTGCTATTTAGCGATATTTAGACCGCCTACATGTTCATAGTTACATATATACATACTTCTGTTATATCGTTAAATGTGAATGCCGAGTCTTAATTAATTTAGGTGTGTGAACAAATTTAGTTAACCTATTACTGTCATATTCAATAGACTTCTAATTACTGCGCATAGATAAAACTTTCTTTCGCAATGTTTAATAAGATAAAAGAATAATATAATCATAAGAAATTTATAATCCGTCTAGACAATTCCCAAGCACGTACAAGTATGATGTTGACACGGCAAAGTTGAGCCAGTTACAAAAATTGTCTACTGTTCTTTTAAAATTTATTTTCTAGAAACATCTTAAATAAAAAAGGAAAATGATATTGTCTACGGCCCCCATTAGGATAATTACATCCTGTGTTGGAAGCTTGGAGTCACACACGGACATGGGCACACATAATGATGCTGCGAGCGGGAATCGAGCCCCCAACCTGTGGTGGTTGGCAGGTTCGCTACCGTACGCCACAACGTCATCTATATTAATATCGAAATAAAATATTTCTTAATATGTGAACAAAATTTGTAGCGAAAACCATTTTGTATATACATTATATATTATGTGGCCATGAATTAGTGGTAGAAAATTTGCTTCAGATCACGATGATGATGTTATTTGATTTTTTTATTATGTAAGAGGGGGCAAACGGGCAGGAGGCTCACCTGATGTTAAGTGATCACCGCCGCCCATGAACATCTGCAACACCAGAAGGCATGCAGGCGCGTTGCCGACCTTTAAGGAAAGAATAGGCTCTTCTCTTGAAGGTTCCCAAGTCGTATCGGTTCGGAAAGACCGCCGGCGAAAGTTGATTCCACAGAGTGGTTGAGCGAGGAAGAAAATGTCTTCTAAATCGCGCTGTTGTGGATTTCCAGACATCGAGATGGTATGGATAGAACTTAGAGTTAGATATCGTACAACCTAAGCTTTCAAGCATAGATAATGTAAGGCAAAGCTTACATTGGTAGATAACATGAATATGCTTATTAGATTCTAGTAATTTCTTTGAAATAATTAATATTCTGGAATATTAAGTAATTTGTTATCGTCGTTGCTCACTACAATAATATACAGCATTGCTAATTAGTCCACCATTCCCGATTATATCCTTAGCCATTGCTTGGCTTCGCAGGAGGCGCTCTAAGGACGGAATCAAATACAAGCCCCCGAAAGTTCATGGCTGGGTCTCACTTCTAGGGCTCTCAGCCAGTGACGCTATGAAGGCCAGTAGGGCCAAGAGCAATACACAATTTAAAAAATCTGTATTGTTTTTTGAAACCCCGACGCAAGTAAAACTTTTAGCCTTTTTATTTAAGGTATTAAAATTACATTTTTAATCTTAATTAAAAAAAATATATATTATAATTATGATAATAATAAAAACATGCATGCAAATATACATACATAAAAATACTAAAAAGTAAAATTAAAATAAACAAAGTCTGCGTGGCCAGCTATAATTCGACTTGGAGAAAATAAACCTAAAAATTTAGGTGTTATAATAAAAGTTTCACTTTAAAAAGGTTTAACGTAATACGCGAATAAACAAAACATTTTACTGGAAAGAGTTTAATAATCTCACTATTAAGAATAGAAAATATTTTAATTGCTTTTTCGAAGGTTTAATTACTGCCTAAATGTTCTATAAGTATCTCTATTACAAAGTTTCACCTTTTAATGGTGTCAAACTGGAGAGGTAATGCATCTGGGAAAGTTTAACAACATTTAACAGAGTGACACAATTAGACTATGTGCTTACCGCTAAGTGTCGCTTAATGGAATTTATTTATTTAAAGGTAACCAATTTTAGGAAGACAGCGTTAGTTCTAATGTTTGCAATTACTAATTAGCTTTATCAATAACTAGATGTGCTTGTAGCTCTGTTAAATTATTTGTTAAAACCTTGTAGTTCAGTGATGTGTGAACACACAAACAAATGACCAATTTTTTCCAGTCACAAGATTTTTCTTTTTCGTAAAAATCGGAAATGATCAGACACGTATAATATACAATTTCATTATGTTGATATAGACCTCAATATTAATTTAAATTCTTTTTAATACTTCAATTTAAAATAATAAGCCATTCGAGTCAAAGTGACCAGTCATCGTGTTACTCTTTTCCCATTAACATAAAATTGCTTATATCTAATTAAATTTAAACTTTACATAAACCTCAACAAAAAACTTGGAATGTCACAAACATTTCTTCCCACTTGCTCACTCGTATTTCATGGTACTTTCTCGAAAGCCCGAGGGAAGGTCCGTAGCTACAAATTATGTGAAGGCATCCCGCAGTCAAACTGATTGTTTTGCTTCAATCGTTACACGGCCATGACTACTGTCTATTGTGTTGCGAATGATGCCTGAACCGTATTCAATGAGGCCAAAGTCGAAAAACGTTACAAAAACTTGAGGCGTTCATGCTTCGCTATTTAGGTGACTTTTAAATGAAGAAAAAATACTTGACCAAATTGTAAGCATAATCAATTTTTAAAAATATCAATCGTGTTTAGATTTAGATTTTTCTATTGTAACCTTATACCTATACATAAATGGAAGTATGAGATTCTATCTTACCTAATACCGCTATAATGTTTTCGACTTTTCGATTTTTTTTCGACGTCATTAAATCGTTATTACTAGATCGATACTATTTACAATTTGAGATATTATCACTTTTTTGTATTTGAAAAGAGGTGCTTACTAAATGCACTCATCTCACTATTTGGTAAGTGATGAGCGGATTAGGCATCTTTGGGAGTAGTTAGTCAAATGGTGCGTGACCACTTGACAGGGTGATTTTTCAACAGAGTGTACGTTCCAGCTTGGAAGCTTATAGAGGCCACCTGAACAGTAAGAGTGATAAATATAAAGAAATATAGATTGAGGATCCTATTTATCAATACATTGATAACGATTGCAGCATAAACCAGCACTATCAAAGAAGTGGCTAGAACTGAAAAATTTAAAACAGCACATGTACGCCTTTATCTTCCATTTCCGTCCTCCATTTTACGCCATGTAGAACCGCAGTCCAGCCTTTATGGTGGTCAATGGCAATTGGGCAAGTATAAGTACTTTCAAAATACTTATATATTACGAAAAATTACACGTTATAATCTATCCAAACACTATAATAATTATTTAATAAATTGCTCGGAGCGACTTCCATAATACGTGCATCACAATTAGGTTCAAATGTTGCGGTCGTGATAATCGAGCTTTCACTGTTGCGCGCGTGCATGCTGATCTAGTGTTACATTGCATAATTGATACTTGACTGACTAGGGCATTCGAAAGTCTTACCAAACACCATTGTCTGAGTGAGATTTTGACCTTATATTAGTTACACTTTTACTATATTGACTGCGGATTATTCTGTTGGAGTTGTACCTATAGCATAATTTGTAAGGCTTTACTACTTACTTCAATGAAAAGTCTGCCCTTCTGATTAATAGGCATTACGAAGAAATAGACATACAGATTGTACATATTTTAGCATAGTCAAAAACCAATACTTTTCTTCTGGGTCAACCAGATAAAAACAAAAATACATCGACGCCGCTTCTTGAGTTAAATAATCTAATAATAAAGTACAAGTGTTCTGTAAAACTAACTTCGAATGTATACATCACATAGAAATCCACAAACAAAATACAGAAATACACATTTAGACTCACTAGAAATAATAAATTAATAAATTCAACGAAAACATCACAGATAAAATAGTTCCAAATCAGGTTACATACCACGTAGTAAATTCAGAGAACTTTAATATATGACAGTTAACAGGCGTCATTTGCTACCTTAAAATCGGTGTCATTCGAAACTATTTCAAATTAGGGAATAACGAATACACTCGTTAAAGAAATGAAATGCGCTTGTTAATCAGTGGTTTGACTTTAAGTAGTCTGACGCAATCAAGATTAACTTGAAACCATCTCAACTTTTACTTATCGCTATGTGATATCATCAGTTTTCTAAAATTACTTTTAATTCATTTTTTAATATGGGTTTAGGTGCTAGCATTATTTATGATTGGAGTAATTTTATAATATTGAAATCAAATATTCAATATATTATTAAAGCATTTGAATTAATATTGGAACTTCCTACATTGCAAATTTTTAAAGAGCTTAATCTCTTGGCTCACTGATGCCTAGAACAATACTTTTCTATAATTGTTTCCGTGCAGCCGGATACTTCCCGTGAACATAAGTGGGAGTACGTCGTACACTAAACGTATGTAAATTACATTTTTTACTTTTGCACAATACGTACGTCAGGCTATTAAGTTATTTATGTTAACCAAGTCGCATGTTGGATTGCCGCTCGAGATAGACGTTTAAGGCACAGATCTGAGCATATATCACAGTTTTGCCGATACTTCACAAGTATAGGATTAAATATATTGTTTTAGGGTGTTGTATTTTTGTATTTCGGGTTGCGAGATATTTATTGAAGTTCCTATATATTATATAATATATCTATTACGTTTCCATTAAACTTTTTTTATGTTACTTAGCTGGCAAGCAAGCATATGACCCATCTGATGGTAAGCGGTTGCCGTAGCCTATGAGAGTTTGTGACCCCGTTCATTTATAGGTGTCATTCTCGCTTTGCCAACCACTTGAAAAGAATTTCAACATAAAACATACCAATGCGATTCTTAATATATATTTTTATCAATACCGAGGCGTATTATATCTATTTTCTATATATAATATTAGGAAATGTTATATATAATAATAGGAAATGTTATAAAATTATGTGAATGCACGTGATCGCTTTAAAAATCTAATATATTCGTAAAGCGCTAATGAAAGAGAGAAAGAGTGTTTGACAATTAAAAATTAAATATTTGCTTTCACGTTAGCCGGTTGAGTCAACAGAATGAAATAGAATTGTCTAAAATTGTTTCATCGTAGAGTAAATGTTAACAATTAGAACTTAATACAATTGCTATAAAGTTTAAAATGCAATAACATTTAAATTTTAATCTACAAAGTAACAAAGGATTTACAAAAGGAATAGGGGAGTGGTAAATTGATAATAATTAGGTGAAATTTATTCTCTGACTTAAATAAAGGCACTTTCTTTTGCATTATATTGAAAGATGTTTAAATCTGCTACACTATATAAGCACCTATCAAATTTCGACTCGTTTAATTGAAAACAAATCAAGCGTAATTACATTATAGTCTTGTGAATTCTTGTTGTTTTTGGCGTAAAAGGCCAGAATTGGCCTTTGTAGTTATAGCATCTCACAGAATATCGAATATAACAGTGAACGCTGGAGGCGATAAATCTCACGCACTTCCTCCTTACCTGTCCTCATCCAAATAAAAAGAAAACACCAAATATCTTTTCCAGTTTATACTGGTGATCAGATTTGTATCGCAAAAGTCAACTGTTCTTACAAACTACAAAATCACCCAACTTTTGATACAATTGACGACCGTTCTTATATTGACCAAAAAAACGCTGTTATAAAAGCTATTTATTTAATAACTATTTTTATAATAAAAACCCTGTCTCAATAACGCCGCCAAGTCATGATTTCAAGACCAGTAGGACAAACAAAAATGCATATTCAGAAGAAAAAAAAGACTATTTTGTGGAGTTTCTGTAAAAAATATCATTGATGCTATGCGATAGGCACTTAAAATGAATCCTGTTACTTTTATACTAACAATAAAGTTCTTCTCTTCTTCTCCAGTATAATGATCACATGATATAAACGTGCAATGAAAATCCTCTATCTGTCTTATTTGCGTTTTTTATTAAATTCTATTATCTCGACATCGTTGTGGCGTTGTGGGTAGCGTGTCTGCCTTTAATCTCGACGGTTGCGGGTTCGACTCCCGCTCGGGCAGATGTTTGTTCAATTTCTATCTCGGTCTGGACGTTTGCCTGTCGGTCTCCCCACCGTGCTTCGGAGGGTATGCTAAGCTGTTGGTCCCGATTGTTATCACATAACATCTAATAATTATCGTTCTTCCAATAAGTTACTGGTTCGCCCTTAGGGTTGCGGAGGTCAGATGGCAATCGCTCTGTGTAAAAGCTAGTAACCTGTCAAATCCGGATAAGAAAAATAAGCCTGGGTAAAATTAAATATCGGGAAAAATGCTAGGAAGAAGAAGACGAAGAAGATTAAATTCTATTATCTCGAACATCTGACCGATAATGAATCATGTTTTTCTTTCCTGTTCGGGCTAATTTGCTATCGTTTTCCTTGTATAGGGCTCAAATCGATAAGTGAGATGTTTAAATTTTAGTATGGTTTGGTTTTCCGCAATTGCTTGGCAAAAAAAAAGGAATTGCTTTCATAAATTATATCTTTCTTGTAACCACTCACAAAAAATAATTGAACCAATTGATCTAAATATAATACAAAACTTTGTATTATATTATATTGTATTGTAAAATTATTTTTTCTTTCCGAAATCTTATGATACTCTTTTTATAGGCTACTTGACAAAGTATATTTCAATAGAGCGCATTTCTTTGTTTTCTGTTATATGTATTATACACAGTCCACTTTTCACCTAAAGAGCATATAGGCACATGCCCAGGCCCCTTAGGGATGTTGCCCCCTCATCCCCATTATCGACGTAATTATTCGTTTAACATCAAAACGAGACACTTCATTCTTAGTCTCATAAAGATTATTATAAGAAGATTATCATAAGTGTGCCCATTGACCCTAACTGAAGACGGCCTTGATTGTACTTTATAGGGTTTTTCTTAAATACCATGCACAATAAGAAGGATATTTAAATAGGCTATGTATAAATAAAATAGCATAGAAAATTTGAGATTTATGGCACAAATTCCTAAAATAATTTCACATTTAAAGTTCAATACTTAGTTTGTTATTTCAGTTTCCAGAATAAAAGCAATCTATTTTCTCGATCGATTTGTGGTAGTACGCTGTAGGTAAGTCACAGGTGCTTAGTCAGCGCTGTAGTGCTTTTATTTAATTCCAGCGATTAGCATTGAATATTTACACAGCGCTTCAATTGCTTGAAAGCGAGGACAGTACGGGGTGGTATATTTATCAGCGCTGTCTCGATAATGTAGTTTTGACAGGCTCGCAACTTTCAAAGCTTCTACCGTTCCTATTTTCCCAGTTAAATAATACATTTGCTTATCTATCCTAAATGCCTGTGCATGGAAGGCGACTGATTTTACGGATACAATAAAAAATATTATTCTGATAAAATTCTGGTCATTTAAAAATTATAGATTTTCACAGAACCTACTAAGGTGTACATATGGGCCACCTGATGACATACAGTCACCGTACTCTATGCTTGTAATACCAGTAGCGTTGCAAACGTGTTAGCGGTCCAATGGAAAGACGGGAAATGCTCACCTGGTGTTAAGCAATCACGGCTGCCCATGGACATCTGCGACACCAGAGGGCATGCAGTTGCGTTTCCGACCTTTGAACAAAGGATAGGCCCTTCTCTTGAAGGTTCCCAAGTCGTATCGGTTGCTAAGGTCGGCGCATTAGTCTTCCCTTGTCAAGCCAGCTCATCGGTGACGAAAACAGCAAGGCTTTACTATTACGAATCAGTTTTTCGTGATGTTTTTTCTAACATATTTTATATCATGTTAAATTTTATTATATCTGTATTGTTATATATTTACCAAAAAAAATAATGTTTCTAAACTATTAATCTGCTGATTATTTTAAAATATGCATAATATTTCTGCATACAATCGCTAAAGTTTTGAGCTAAATAAATAAACTGTCTTTCAAATTCAACACTTTTCTCCACTTCGAATTGGAGAACATGCCGGATACAGCTATTGTCTATTATTTCTTTTCTCCGTCTGGATCGACCATATTACACTATGTGGGTGGAAATATCTGGTCTTCTTCATTCGATGAACGAGAGATCCTTATTTATTTCGTTACGTTTTATCTAAGATTCTTATGGCGTTATAATTATGTGAATATAGGCTGTGGTTACTCCTTACTATCCGAAGCTTACCTTCTTATGAAGGCAGAACTTTACCCTTGTAACTTAACTACATCTTAATAGAAAGAGGTAGTTCCTTAGTTAATTTAATAATTATTTTAATCCTAAGCCCCTAATCCACTATATTTATTCCACCTTTTATGACGCATACTTTTGCTGGAATGACAGACACAGTAGCTGTAATTAGATTTCATTAAAAATAATAGCAATACAAAAACGATTATTATATGTATAAGTACCTTATTAAAACAAATATTACAAAAATTGAAATTACAATAACAAAATTTACATAACGGAAATATATTAATTATAAATCGCGATAACGACAAAATATTATAGGAAAAACTATCCAGCATAATAGTTATAATAATAGTAGCCACTTTGTCAGTCTAAAAGATATATATTAAATCATTTTATTATGTGTAATCATTGTACTATAAAAGATCGTTTATGATCAAAACCTGAAATGCGACAGCTATTACGGGAATATAATTATTATAAAATATTACGCATAAATAAAAGGCATAATGCGCTGTGCTAATGACATTTATTGGTAATAAAATTATGTAATAAAATTAATTTGCTGTCAATATTTTAGTACTAAGTGAATGTGGTTTTTTTTTTTCGGAGTGTCTATTGCTGTTGGCCCTAGTGGCCTTGATAGCGTCACCGCTGGGGGGGCCGGGTCTGGAGTCTTCAGTCGGTAAGAGATGGACTCCCCGCGCGGGGTACAATTTGAATCCGTCCCAAGGGCCTCTCCTGCGAGGTCGAGTCTAGGTTTGGGACGTCATCGGGAGGGTGAAAGTGTTACTAGTTTTACTCTCTAAGAATTACGATGAATCCTGCATTAATATAATATGTATTAGTTTGCCAAATTAATAAGTTTTTTTTTTATTATTTCATGATGACGCGAAATATAAAAGCAATAGTAAAATATTTGGGCGCAAATAAGCAATATCATATCAACCCACATGAATGTCATTTTGAGAAAAACGCGTTTGAAAATTTTGAACAACTTGCTTTATATGATTTTTTTATATATTGTTCAAGTTTTTGGCAATTTCAGATTTATGTAAGTTATTTTACTTATTTTCACAAAAATAATTATACAAACTGCATATTTCGTATATAATATAACCCAAAACGTTTAACATAATATATAAATTGCATGATTAAAAAATGGCTTTTTAGAAGTTTTAAAGCTTAAAACCCTGCAAATATTAAAGAAAAATTTTCTTCAGCCATTTACCAACACTTCTGCATATAGAACTCAGTTTTTTCAATTTTGTCGGTTGACATGGTGTTGCTTATTTGCGTCCATTTACCCCTTAAATATAGGTAGGACTATACTACAAAAATTTGTTCATTATATACTGAGAACTTATCTAATGCAACGGGTTGATAATGTACTTTCTGGCACCTATGCAATGTACTAAAGAGATCTTTAACATTTTTTTATGTGAATAAGCTGGCAAGCAAGCATACGACCTACCTGATGTTGCGACACTCACGCGTTACCAACTTTGAGATATTGATTATTAAATCTCCATAACTCAGTAATTTCACTAGGTACAGTGTCCTTTAAACTCAAACACAGCGATACCAAATACATTACTGCTTTGCAGTGGAATATTTGACACTGCGGTGGTACATTGGTCCTTGTCATTGTGAATGTTTCCGGACCCCCGACACAGGATATTACTATCCTAACGGGGGCCGTTGAGTGTGCAACGTTTATTTATATTTATTTAACATACCTAGGCAGCAGCTTGAAGTAAAAGTCCTACCAATAAATTTCATCGTAGACGCGGCTTTATCAAGTATTTCAGCTAGTACAAAATGATATTCAAGAGTAATTATAAAGTCAAACGTCGTGATTGCCCTACACTACTATAAATCTTTCTATACATTTATTTCTACGAAATCAAAAAGTACATCTCCAATCACGAAACACGGTATCGTTATCCTTGTAAGGACGAGTCTGCAAGTATTAACGAACTGGACATAAATATTTAAAGGCTGTACTTTCTGTATAAACCATCTATTGATTTGATATCCGATCTACAAATATTTATCATATATAGATTCTGTATAAAAATCTGAATATAATATAATCTTCTTATTGTCGTGTGGTTCGGTGGTATGGTTGTTACAAAATATTTGATAGTCTTCACGCTTCATTCTTGACAGCTTTTCTTACTAGTACTCTACTCATAGGTAACAACAATCAAATCGGCTTTCAAACAAATAAGACTAAATCAAAATTGGGTCAATCGTTTGGGAGCTACGAGAGACACACACTTCATGAGACAAACATAAATACACAGATATAAATAAAACATGACACGTAGGATACAGATACAATATAAATGTAAAAAAAAATGGTTAAAAACAATAAACTTTTCAAGTAACTTTATTATAGCCCTCCGACATAACTTTGTTTTTTGCTTGGTTTCTACTACGAAATTGTATGAATGTGAAATTGTGAATACCTTTAGGAACAAAACTTTCCAGACGTGTTATAAAAGAAGAAAAATGTGAAGTCGAAATTACACTTGAATAATGGAATAATATTGAAAATAAATCGCTTCTAAAATTCGAGCAGCAAATTCTCAGCTAACAATGAATTTTACTAAGTCTTACGAATATAATAGGTAGTTGGAAATGCCATCGAATATAGAAGAGCTAGCTTATTATTCAATTTTATAAGTAGGTACAACCTGTACAACGGTACCATCTCTAAGTAACTGACTTATGGACTAAAAGACGATAAGAAAAATATACGATTACACCAAAAAAAAATTATTAAGGTTGACAATCAAACAAAGATTTAACTTCTGAGGTTTAATATCATAATCGCATATATGAAATAAAAATAGGATATCTATGAATTTAGAAGTGCTTGTAAATAGGACCACAACTAATAAAGACGGTTCCACCTTTTCAACTAAACCTTACCGGTTAGTCACTGATGCTTAATTAGCCAGGTAACAGTTTAACAGGCGTAATAGAATTTTATTGTGTTCCTTAGACGGCTGGCCGCAGCCTTCTCCTTAAATAATTATCTTTTCGACATAAAATTCCGCTTGTTTTGATCGTATTCATTGACCTTTGAGTATCTGCGCTCGTGTGATCCCATCAACGCGATTATATCCACATGTTATCTAAAGTTCGACCTTATTTCATTAATAGTTAACACTAGGTTCTGAACACCCGGTAAAATCAAAATTACAAGTATCAAAATTATTAAAGCCGCCGCATCATAGTGGACACGATATCCGATAGATTGGCTTCGAACTATTTCGATGGAAGGACAGCGAAGCTCCATTATTTTCTAGTCAAAGTGATTAAATAAATAGTCTCGCCCGTTGCTCAGGTACGAAGCTATTCCGTAATTACCGAGGTTTATTGCTTAGACGGGGTAAGGGAATGTTTTGGAACGAACACAGGATCTTGTACTACGGGCCGACTTCACGTGACCTATGTTAGCTATTTATGTACCAACATAGCCACGAGGCTGTCTAATTTATTTCCCAAATACAAATGTTATCCTTTTAAAAACAAATCTATTCAATATTTATGTTTATAAAATTTAAAAAATTACCATTAAATACCGTTTTTATCATCGATTTATGTACAAAATAAGAACGAGTGAACTGTGTACTTTCATTTACAATAACTTAGCAATTATGATAGGTCCTCTCTAAGATCTACGATGTACGTTATGAATGAACTTAGGCACACGTTAACTTCATTCAACCATTCGGTATTGAATTTAAAATAAGGGCACTAACGAGTCTGCGAAAATTTGTTATTGATTTTAATTATAATATAAAAACTAAAATAAACTTTAAATTTTGCTAGGTGCAATGACCAATTATAATATGTTTTAGAGTACTTCTAAAACTCTGTGGCGATGTAATTGTATGAACGTTTCAGAGGTCAGCGGTCAGTCGACCCGCCATGCTAGATTTGTATCTTTGGCGCCACAACTCCCCGCCATTTTGCCGATTTACACAGATTGCATTCGAATTACTAGCACCATTTCGCTAATTAATTCCAAACACATTAGCAATCTGTCCGACTGGCATTATGTGTAATTAATATTTGCAGCGTGTATTATTATTACAACGGTAACCGTTGATTAATTTTATATCAAAGTATCTTATTAATTACAGTTTTGATATCATAAATAATTAAGTATTTTCAAAGATTGCATGCAGTTTTATTTGTTCTTATAATTATTTGACATTTTTATAAAAAATATACTTTAATTTTGAAAAAGAAAAGTTTTCGATTTTTTTTTCAACTTTAAATTTTATTATAATATTAGTCTGAAAGTTTTAGTTCATTTTAATATATCACAATATAAGAACATTAAGAGCCTGATTTATTATGAGAGCAATTTAGCTATGATATATTTTGCTTTTAAATTTAAAAAGGTACTACGAATTTTAATTTTATTTTTCGATAAATAGATAATTAAAATTAACTGAGAACCGAATTTAAGTAAATAAATATTTTATAATTTTACAGATCCTATTTAAGGTTTTGCTTTAAAATAAATACATATGGTAAAAAAATAAAGAGCAACGGTGTATATGAAAAGGAAATCTTCTTCCTAGCATTATTGCCGGTATTTTACCATGGGCCTGTTTATAATATTATCCGGATTTGATGGGTTACTGGTTGTTAATCTGATGCCATCTGACCTCCGCAACTCTAAGGGCGAATCAGTAACCCCCAAGGGGTTAAAAGCAAATTACATGTTAAGCGGTAGCGATTATTTTCTGATGTTATGATAATAACCGGGACCGAAAGCTTAACGTGCTCTCCAAAATACAGAAGGGAGAACCACAAGTACAAATGCCCAGAGCGGAGCGGTAATCGAACCCGCAACCATCGAGGCTCAACGGCTCGCTACCAGTACGCCACGGTCATCAATGATATGAAAAGGAAATGAACACGAATAATCTATATAATATTTCACCTATAACCTTTGAATCTATGCTTCGCTAAGAATGATAGCCGTACTCATTACGTGAGTAGACAACCTACGCTTCACGAGCACTATGGTTACGTCGTCATTACACCGCAATTTCTCACTCTTTTGGAATACGGACTGGAATGACTTCTAATAATGCTCTCGAGCAGAAAGCAAGAGATTTGACGACATAATCACACTAAAAGCATCTGACTTTACGATTCCAATGTCACCTGAATGTAGATTGCTCGGGGGCATTTACGTATATTTTACTGTACCGTGTAAACTCCTGTTAAAAAAACAATATTTGTATTAAAAAGTACTCAGCAACCATGTTGTTATTTTCATTTTTAAATCAAACTAATGAATAGATGTTGATGAAAAGTTACTGGGACTACTTAGGAATTGACATCTTTCGAAAAAAAAACAAGATTTGAGTTATGCCCGACTTGAGAACCTCCTTTTTTAAAGTCGGTCAGAAGTGATACAATAAAACACTTTCATGTCTTCCGAATGGGTCACGCGCAGTGGAATTCTTTCATTAACGTAACATTCTTTCAACACATGTAATATGATCCCCTCAAAATTTAAATGAAAATATCTGAGAGGATTTACGTTGACGTTCATTAGGAGACGCGTTTCACACGAGCACGCTAGATGATCAAAGCAGACTTTTCAAGAGAAGTCTATACGCGAAGTCTATTCAGAAAATATCGTTTGCGGTTTGCTTTTAACTTTATTACATTCTATTTTAAATTTTAGTTCGATCTATTTTTGATAGACGACATTTATTGCAAGAGGCGGCAGCGTCATCTGACGATAGAATATCTATTCTATTGCAAAGCAGTATAAGCGTGTCTTGTTGTACTGTTACTCTATTTCAGTTTTTTTTCGGAATGGGTATTGCTGTTGGCCCTACTGGCCTTGACAGCGTCACCTCGGGCGAGTACAGAGACTCAGCTCAGCTCAGTGATAAAGGCCATCCTCACGGGGCTCAAATTTGATTCCGTCCTTAGGTGCGAAGCCAAACCACGGCTAAGGACGTCATCGGAGGTGGAGGCAGCGCTCCGAGCGCATTCTATACGATAGATTCACCCGACGGTGTGAGCGCGACGCGACGTGCGAAACAAAGGACCTCTCGCCGGCGAGGACGGTGTTGTGTGCGTGTCTGTGCTGTGTATTTCAGTTTAAAGGACACTGTGGACAGTGACATTACTGACATTAAAAGAGATTTAAGAACGAATATCTCGAGGTTGTTTTACAAATCAATGGTGTTGAGTTTTGCAAAACAACACTTACTTTATGTAAATATTTTTTTCACGTCAGATGGAGCAATCGAGTAGGGTGCTCACCTGATGTTAAGCGCTTATCGCTGCCCATGAACATCTGCAAACCAACCGAAAAAAGGGGATGCAGGTACATTGCAATTATATAACTGATGTCGAAACATGGCTGACGGGCAGTCACTTCAGGAGTTTTTAACCGCGGTACGGTGGTAGCTAAGCAGGTAGGCATATCTACCATCAGGTAAAGGACCTCATCTAGTAAACAAAGCATTTGAAATCTCAGAGGTTCTTGTCTGGATTTAAATCTGCGATCTTTGGTTAAAGCCTACGTTTTCTATTTATTGGACCACGTCGGCTTTTTAATAAACTATAATATTATATTAAAGTATTTTGTATCCACTTGTTTCATTAATATTCAATGGACTCCCGATAAAGATAAACCACGATAAAATAAAATCAACGTAACCTGTCGAAAATTTATTATCGATAAAATTGGAAGAGCCTTTTAATGTTATCTATTTAGAGTTGAGGAGCGACCCAATTTCTTAAACAAGCGAGAGTCACGTCCCAAGGGCTCAGTTTAATAATCAGCAAAACGGTTGCAAATCATGTGATTTCGGATAAACCACGACCCAGCTGAATAACAAAGTAGAAAATACTGATTTAATAAATTCCCCGTTGTACGTGAAGATAAACAATTTCTTTCAAATAATGATGTTTCTAATAAATGAATATTTTGCATAAAAATTTAATGTCTATAATAAAGCCTCAATAACTCAACCTAAGAACGGTTGACTGTGCTCCGTTAACTCGAGAGTCGCGATTTTGATCCTGACCCCCTTGGGCTATTGTCGTACCCACTCCTAGCGCAAGCTTCGAGCTTATTTGGAGCGGCAATAAGAATATTAGTAAAAAAAATATATATATAAAATTATATTTATTGCATGCATATTTTAGAGTTCCACTTTGAAGAATGGTCATTTGCATTTTGTTTAATTCTGGAGTTGTAGTTTAATATGCCGGAAGTATGAAACATTTCTTTGTTAAAACATAATACAAATTATTTACAATCTCAATTGATAATTGTATTATTTAATATCTGCGAAATCAGAAATTAATTTTATACGGACGTAAAATGATTTATATATTTTTTTATTTGATGTCGGTTGGCAAACAAGCAGGTCCGCGTGATGATAAACAGTCACCGTAACTTATGAACGCTTGTGATACTTGAAGTATCACATGCACGTTGCCAACCCAAGGAATAGGAGAGAAGCGATGAAAAGGGAAAAAAGGAAGGAAATAGAGAGGATTCAAGATTGGGCCCCCAGCGCTCTCTCTCATCGCACGAAACGCTGCAGTACCTACCGATACTGTTACTTTACGCCGATTTTCTATTATATTGATCGGAGAGCGATTCTCTATTCTGTTACTTATCAGCTTTACATTTGCCAAGTACCTATGTATCTTTTCAGGGTAAGGCAAAAACGTTCTGATAAGAACATGAATGAAAGAAGATTATTCTAAAAAGAGTGGGTAAAATATATATTTTTTAATATATTTTATTTCTAACATTTTTGGCACAAAATAAATCTCTAAAAGCTAAAACTGTAACCCGGTTTCAGAATAGAAGCATAATAATAAATCAAGTTTAGATTACATTCAGCTCACGTCACACCGCCATCGGACATTTTAATCTCAATACTGTTGCATGCACATAAAGTGTTTGCATTTATAAAAAATATCTTTTTAGGGCAAAGTTGAAAGTACTCTTATACACCTATTCATAATAATAAAAATGTTATACTTATGAAGACACATGACAGCTGTAAACGTAAAGGTCATAACAGGTCATTAACATCTCTTGGACAAAGGCTTATTTTCGTATCAAAGAAGAGGATTAAGAGCTTAATCCGACATGCTCCACTGCAGATTGGTGGTCTAAATTTTGAGCTCAAAAACAATTTCGTTCAAATTCAGAACAAAAATTATGGTTATGGCCTCAATAGGATAACGCTAGAAGGACCGCCTCTGATAGCGCGAGAGTTATAGGTTCGATCCTGACTCCCTTGGCCCATTGTCACACCCACTTCTAGCACTAACTATATGCTTAGTTGGAAGGGATATAGGAATATAGTAGTGAATTTGAAAAACATGTATGCATCTTATGTTGAAGTCTTTGTTTTCCATATAATAGGCTCTCACAACTTAAGGGTACACTGTAGTACAAAATTACTCAGCTTTATTTATACGGCTAAATCCCAACCTTTTTATATCATTGTCGCACAATATCGTACACATGCATGTAAATAATAAACACGGGTACAAGAACAAAAGTAATTTACTACATTCCTGCTACAAATATATGTCTCGCAAAGTGTTTACGACGCTGGCATTTATTTTATTTGACGGGAACGATAAAGGCACGGTCTGGAAATTTTCGCGTGACAGTACAAGCTATGCAGTACTTAATTTGATTTATTTGTATAAAGCTATTATAGTATATGACACATTACGAGCCTGTTTCAAAATCTTTAGATACTATTATTTGTCGTACCAATAATTTTTCTATATAGAATTTTTTTAATTCAATAACAGAGTCACACAGACAAAGTGAAAAATTAGCAGTCAAGTGCGTTGTGGACTACGCACAGTTGAAACTAAAGGGTTCCGCAGCTTGGTTATGAAGAATCTTAAGGCCTTTAAAAATAATAACGAATTAAAATCGACTGCAAAAAGTTATGGGAAAAACTTAATATCTCTTAAATTTGTAGACCTATCTTCTTTAAGCCAAATGTGGTTGAAATTTTATTTGATATCTTATAAGCTCAAATTTGCCAGAATTTTAAATCCACAATTTGTATGACTTTCGGAGCTAATATCTCAACAACTACTGACTTAATGAAAAAGTCAAAATCAAACCTCCTTATCATTTTGAAAGACCTATACAACGATATCTCACACTTGAAGATACGTTGAAATTTTTTTTTTTCAACTTTCAGTTACATGTATGGACTACTACCCTTAATTATTATATATTTTAAGATTTCATTACAGAATCGTTGTGCGGTTCATAGAATACATATATTTAGTAAATTTTATATAGATAGAGCCAATGGTCTCCGAGTAAAATGACTGTGACATACGGAACGACGGACGGACAGACGGACAGACGGACAGACGGACAGATGGACAGACGGACAGACGGACAGACGGACAGACGGACAGACGGACAGACGGACAGACGGACAGACGGACAGACGGACAGACGGACAGACGGACAGACGGACAGACGGACAGACGGACAGACGGACAGACGGACAGACGGACAGACGGACAGACGGACAGACGGACAGACGGACAGACGGACAGACGGACAGACGGACAGACGGACAGACGGACAGACGGACAGACGGACAGACGGACAGACGGACAGACGGACAGACGGACAGACGGACAGACGGACAGACGGACAGACGGACAGACGGACAGACGGACAGACGGACAGACGGACAGACAGACGGACAGACGGACAGACGGACAGACGGACAGACGGACAGACGGACAGACGGACAGACGGACAGACGGACAGACGGACAGACGGACAGACGGACAGACGGACAGACGGACAGACGGACAGACGGACAGACGGACAGACGGACAGACGGACAGACGGACAGACGGACAGACGGACAGACGGACAGACGGACAGACGGACAGACGGACAGACGGACAGACGGACAGACGGACAGACGGACAGACGGACAGACGGACAGACGGACAGACGGACAGACGGACAGACGGACAGACGGACAGACGGACAGACGGACAGACGGACAGACGGACAGACGGACAGACGGACAGACGGACAGACGGACAGACGGACAGACGGACAGACGGACAGACGGACAGACGGACAGACGGACAGACGGACAGACGGACAGACGGACAGACGGACAGACGGACAGACGGACAGACGGACAGACGGACAGACGGACAGACGGACAGACGTACAGACGGACAGACAGATATGACGAAACTATAAGGGTTCCGTTTTGTCATTTGACTACGGAACCCTAAAAATCGATTTAATGATTTTTTAAGTGAAACTTCTTCATCGGCGTTGGATAAAAAATTACCGTCACATTTTTCCGTTACGCGCCATCTTTTTCTTGTCCCTACCACGGTTGATTCGAAGAGTACTTTCTCCAGCGGAGTAATAATAAGGTAAAATGAAATAATTGTATTATTTGTATTCATTTCTATGATAGTAAAAGCCTTTTGTTAAACTTTGTCTAATTTAACTTTATTTAACCAATTTCTGTAAAGTTTCATATAGTAGATCATTTTTCGCAAAATAAGGTCATAAAGAAGTTTCATTTCTTACGTGTGTACACTAGTACACGCACACATTTTTTTTTAATTATGAATCGATTGAAAAATTAAGGCGTAAAACGCATTCTTAAAGAGATACGAAATGAAAGAAAAAAACGAAAATAACGTCATGTGAGCTTTACATCGAAATAAAATTACATTTGCACTGCGAAGGCCAGCGTTGTGTTAGTTGTTACACAGAAATGGAGATCCTAAGATAACAAATGCGGCATGCCCTCAATGGGTATACAAACGCGGAAAAGGCCATCGGTGTTACATTCAACATTTAATTAAATTTCGCGAACAACGGCTGTCATATGACACTTGTGATTTTCTGCGTTTCTTCCTTAAGATTTGGTGTATTTGATATAGAAAGTGTGTTTTATGTAATAAAAGTTGTATAATAAAAATAGTTTTTTTGTAGATTTCAAATTGAAACGAACCGATTGTCATGGAATCCGGCTTTATCTAAAATTAAAAAATAACAACTGCTTTTAACCACCTTTCTTTACTTGGGGAAATGTAATTACGCACTCGAGCGCTGGGACGGGTGCAATGGCGCAGGAGGAGTGGGACTCGGAGCTTGGCCTGCCTACCCACTAAAACCACCAAGGAAGTCTCATCTAGCGCCATAGTGGGACGTCGCGGGATCGCTGACGCATTCAACCGCGACGACCCGGCGCTTGCCACATACGCAGCCCACCGACCAGGACCCTAACGCCCTGGCAAGCCTTTAACCACCTATGTAAAGTTTCGTTATCATAAATATAATTACCAAAGTCGCAAAATACACACAAAAACATGAAATGAATTAATACCTTTTTTTTAAATTTGCTATTTAAACAAACATTCGTTCTACGGAATTTTACTATGGACTTAAATGTAAGCAAATTGTTATTTTTCCCTACTTTTACACATGTTAGGTTCAAATTATTCTGCGCTCACGAATATTAAAACGCTTAGTTCAGTCTATAATAACACATCTTCTTTTCCACAGCTATCACATGATCATCTAGATTCATCCATCTAGATGACATTTTTTTTTTTTTTTTTTTAATAGATATACACTGCAATCTGTCTCATTAAGGACATTCAGCAATAGGTTCAATTATTAAATAAAATTGTTTGTGGTCCAGATCCAGCGACATGGCCACGTCAATGAAGAGGACAGTAACTATTGCATTGTCCTTATCTTGTCTCTTGTCAGCTATTTCATTTTTATAACAGGTCGAAAGGAGCTTTTCTTTTAAGTCTCGGAACCATGACCCTGGGTTTCATCAACTCTACAGCAAGCTTGTTAACGTGGTTTACAATACGTTCTTTGTATTTAGGCATAGCAATCATTATTTCGTCCTTGATAGTTGGGATTCCTAAATCTAAATGGTGCAGCCTCCCATTGGATATGTACCAGGGTGAGTCAGTTATAATTCGCAAAAGTAGCAACTTTCGTTCCATTAGTTACTGGCAAATCAGACGTAAATAGTAGGTATAATGTTGGACCAAAAACACTGCCCTGAGGCACTCCAGCATAAATCTCCTGAAGATCAGAGGTATCTTCACCATGCCTTACAAAAAAGCGACGCTCATATAGGTACGATTTTAGAAATAAGAAGTACTTTATTGGAAGCATTTCCTTTATCTTATATAAGAGGCCCTCATGCCAGACTCGGTCAAAGGCTTGAGATATATCTAAAAATGCTGCAGAGCAGTATTCCTTATTTTCAAAGCATTTGTATATATTATGTACAAGTCTATGAATCTGTTCTATTGTGCCATGACCATGCCTAAATCCAAATTGATGACTCGGAATGATCTTCCTTTGTTTAAGAATTGGGTTCATTTTATTCAAGAACAGAATCTCCAGCACCTTTGAGGCTACCGGCAGAAGACTAATTGGACGATAAGATTTTGGCTCTTCAGGAGTTTTTCCTGGCTTTGGTATCATTATAATTTGGGCGACCTTCCACTGTGGTGGGACGTAGTTTCTACATAATATGGCATTGTATATCTGCGTCAGTACTTCAATAGCCTCCTTAGGTAATTCCCTTAGAACTTTAGCCGTTATTAGATCATAGCCAGGTGCTTTGTGTTGATCTAGTTTGTATATAGCATCACGTACCTCTGACTTAGTGAATCTTTCCAGAGGTGGGTCGAGTTGGTAAGTTGAAGTTAGCGCTTTAGAAATTTTATAAGCTGTGTCTATAGAACCTTCACTGTTATTTGGCTTGAAAACCTCTGTCAAGTGTGAGGCAAAGGTTTTAGCCTTCTCTATATCACTATTAGCCCATGTATTGTCTGATCTACGTATGGGAGGCAAGTATAACTTGGGTTGCTTTAAGTTCTTCGTCGCTTTCCACAGCGAATAGTCCGTTGCCTGCGTAGCATCTAGATTGGCAAGGTATTTTTCGACGCCTGAATTTTTGTATTCTAACAATACTTTTTTGAGCTTAGATGTAATGTAGTTTAGCCTTTTCTTATCTTCGGGATATCTTGTCCGTTGCCAGGTCCGTCGAGCAGAGCGCTTTTCGGAGATTATATCTCTTATAGTATGAGGGCAAGAGTTTGAAATAAAATCTCGTTGACAAGGAGTAGCCTCCCATGCTGATGTCTGAATACAATTATTAAAGTGTTCCACGGCGATCACGATGTCTTCATCTGTTTTAAGCGGTAATTTTCTATTCATTGTGGAGGATACTATATTGCGGAAAACGGACCAGTTTGTTTTATGGCTATAAAGTCTACATTGTTTCTGCGTCATCATCAATGTTTTTTTTAAAGTTATTATAACTGGTGTATGGTCTGACGATAGTTCCAAACAGGATTTTGCCGATATGTCCGTGTCTGCGATGCCTTTTGTCACACAGAAATCCATTAGGTCCGGGATTCGTTTCTTGTCTGTAGGCCAGTAGGTGGGTTCACGTGATGAAACGACAGCCAATTTTAATTCCTCACACGCCAAAAGGAGTTGACGTCCTTTGGGCGTAGAAACACGCGATCCCCAGTCAGCATGCTTTGCATTATAGTCTCCACCAGCTATGAATCTTGTACCGAGGGTCCTGAAGTAGGCAGCGTAGTCTTCTTTTTTTAGGTTATGCTTAGGTGGACAGTACAATGCAGACACCGTCAAGGACCCGGTGCAGCTCTCAACAACAAGATTTGTTGCCTGAATTTTGTCTAAGCAGTAGGGTTGTTTTAGGTTGTGTTTAATATTTGATTTTATAAATATTCCAGATCCCGCATGTGCAGAACCATCGGGATGATTTGTATTATAGAATTTATATTTTGGAATATTAATATAACTTTTAATGGTAAAATGAGTTTCGGATATCATCAATATGTCAACATTATTCTCATATAAAAATGTTTTAACTTCTAGAGTATGTTGTAACAGCCCATTGGCATTCCAAATCACTATTTTGTGCATTGTAGCTGGGTAATTTTGTTTGTTAGTGTTATGAGCAGATTGTTCATAGTTGTAAGTTGGTTCATCATTTGTTTTAGCATCTCCATCATATCCTTAGCAAAATTCTGTCCCTGAAAGCATTTGTCTCTGTTTTATTATTATTTGCACTATCAACACTGTCTACTGCCCGAGCGTAACTCAGTTTTGCCATGTTTGGTGAACTAGCTGGTTTAGGTATTGTCACATCTTTTTGAGTAGCCTTTGGAAGTCTTTTTTCGCTTAAGGGTGGATATTTAATTTTTTGCAGTTCTCTGTATACATTACAGCCCTTATAATTAGCTGGATGGTTCCCTTCACAAAGTACGCATTTGACATTACTTAGCCTCCCTTTCATTGCACAAGCCGATGAGGGATGGTCCCCAGCACATTTAATGCATTTGGGTTTTCTGCGACAATACTTCCTAGTGTGGCCATATTGCTGGCAGCTTGAACATTGTGGTATTTCACGTCGTGGGCGCGGTGGCTCAAAATAGATATTGCAATTTAAAAGTCTTTTAATATTATATATTTCTTTGTTGTTGGCCTGCGGCTCAAGTTCCACGATAAATATTGGTAAGGGTTTCTTAGTAGATCTTTGTTTTATGTTCCAAATATTTGTAACTATATGTCCTTGTTCATGTAATTGTATTTTTATCTCGTCTGTATCCATTGTTGGGTGTATGTTTTTTAAAACTACCTTGAAACTTCTTTCGCTTTTGGGTTTGTATGTATAGAATTCTGTATCCTTTTCTTCTAACAGTTTTACTATTTTTGGATAGATTTGTGATGTATGTGGTTGAATCTTGACTTTATCATTTTGAAGTACCTTTATTGTATAGTCGTCGCTTACGTGTGCATTGAGTAGTTTTATTAGAGGCTGTATGTTGGCCACTTTATCAACAAATATAGGCGGTGGTCTAGGCTCTCTAGGGGTCTCCTTTGCTGGTGTGTCCTGGTCCACTTCCAGTTCGGTATAGCGGTTTGAAGTTTCTATTGTCTGACTAAGCCAATAGGAGTTTAATTTAGATTGCTTACATCTATTCGATGTTTCAGGACTCGATCTAAGACGCTTTTTATTTGTTACTTCCGTCCAATTCCTTTCTTTAGTATTGTTACAGGTGTTATTCGTGTGAGTGATATCAAGCTGTTCTTTTTCTAATGATAAGTCAATTTTATCCATAGTTTGGAGTACATTGCTGAAAGAGTTTGATCTTTGTCGGTTCGTAAAAGAGCTCTTGTTGAGGACTTGCTGAATGTAAGTCTTGCGGTTTTCTTTTGGCTTTATACTTGTTTCTGCCGTCGATGTCTTCAAGCGAAAATCGCCCCCCCCAGAATCCGAGGGGCTGCCTGAACATTGTCCTACCTCTGGGGCAAGACACTGCTCAGGGAGGGATTCTCCGCATTTCGCGGTACCCTCCTGGGGTAGTGTGTTTTGTCTTTCCGCCATTTCATAAGAAGTTTAACTGATCCACAGCTTTGTCTTTTGTATCGGGTAAGATCCCATAGGCCGTGTCTTCCTGGACTCAAGGCACGCCCATGCCTACTGGTTTTGGTTCACGCTAGGTATTTCATTTCCCTAGTACCACCCATATCTGGGAGGCGTTCCCCTATCCACCACCTGGGGACGCGTTCGATGGGAGGACCAGCAACTCCACACGAAAGATGACATTTAAGCGATAACTACTACAGAGCTGATATATGTAAGGCGAAAATAATAAATTGCGTTTCAAAACTTTGCTACAAAAATGTTACAGCCAGTAATTATTTAGCGAACGAAATTTATTGCTTTTCGAAAGTAATTACGAAACGCTGAAACATTTCAATTAGAATCCGATATTAGGGCTTCTTTAATTTTACCAATTTTTCCGCATCCCAATAAATAGTACCTAAACAATCCAGCGTTTCTGTGTATAAAAATGTGTGTGTGTGTGTGTGTTCTGATGATCTTATCTTATCTTTCCCATCAGGTTCTATTTCACATTGATAAGAAACCCCTGCTCTACATAATGTAAGGCGTCTCAAAGGGTAAAGAACAAAGCAACAAGTGCCGACAAAGAGTGATCATTAATTCACACCCCTTCATATGATCCTTATTCTTTGTTGGGTACTTATTTTGTATTCATTGTTGAATTTGTAACAAAATTTCGATGTTGTGTTCCTAAGATATTATTTTCAATTCAGTCAATAAAAGGAACGGAATTATTTGTAAAAAAGGTAAGTTGCTCATAACTCAAATCTTATAATGGAGTATAATTATGAATTCCAGATGATGTTTCGCAGTTGTAGTTCCGCAGAACATTTTCGTGGGGCAGAAATTTTAACAAACATCTTCCCGAGCGGGAATCGAACCCGCAACCGTCGAGACTAAAGGCAGACTCGCTACCCACAACGCCACAACAGTGTCACGTACTGAGCTAAAATGTTGTTTATGGGATTGTAAACAAATCTTGCAATATATTCACTACGTTTCGAAACCCAGATTTGTACATGGGGAGCAAGTAATTGGTGCGCTGAGAGCTCAGAGCGGATATTGTTTCCGCCTAGTGATTCTGACATGTCCGTTTTTGTGAGTTCAGTTTTCTGCAAGCGATGGTTGGACGGACAGTTTTTCTTTATTTTTGTATATATTTATTGATCTTCATGCTCAAATTTTGTAATCATAATTACATTTGTAACATATTTTTTTGCTGACGGTAAACATATATAAAGAATAAGTACATACGTATAAATTAAAACAACTACTTCTAAACGGAATAAGTGCACAGAGTATAAATAAATAAGTAGCCACTACAAACTGAACGGCCCCATTATAATAGTAATATCGTGTGTCAGGGATCCGGAAACATAGACAAAAACAAGGACAAACACATCCAGACCTTTAAAACATGCCTGCATGATTAATTCAAACATCTGCTCCGAGCGGGAATCGAACCCGCGACCTGGGGCGCTTAGCGCAGGTTTGCTTCCACTGTGCTACAACGTCATCTAAAAGTATAATAATCGCAGTAGGGTGATATTTTCGTTTCAAAACCTTCAATACGGAATAAGATAATCTCAAAATACTTCAAGATATAAAAATATTCTCAATATTTGAAAATGTTATGATGAACTGGATTATGTCAAAGCTAAATCGCGGTTCCGATCACGTGTAATAAACACCTGTCACCCACCGGGAAATATTTTTATCCTCGGAACAGGACAAAATATCTTAAAAGTTGTCAGTAAAATAAAGCATCATTTTACTAACGTATTAAAGGAAGTCGTAATTTTTATGATCAAAGCCATCTTAGACACCGTTGTGACGTGTTGGTCTGCTTGATGCCTCGATGGTTGAGGATTCGATTCTCACTCGGGGAAGATGTTTGTATCGATCTTAGAAATAGCCTATTTGATATATGGGATCTTTTGGGTCTCCCTGCCGTGCCTGCGAGTGCACGTTAAGCTGTCGGTCCCGGTAATTATCACATTCTAATAGTTAACTCTTGATCCGTAATTTGCTCTTATCCAATAACTTACTGGTTCAACCTTAGGATTGTGGAGGTCAGATGGCAATTGCTCTGTGTAAAAACTAGTATATACCAGGAATAATGTTAGGATTAAGAACAGATAATCGAAGAATCTTAAAAGAATAACCGTAAAATATTTAAAGTAAAAATGTATCAAAGCTTGGCATAGTGTTTGCAAATCAAAACTGGGGGCTGCCGCGGTCGCGGGTGAGGGGTTTTCAGTTTGCCGCCCGACGCCGGCCGGCGCGAACGCCAGTGCTTCTCTGGGTACTGAAAAACTTCGTGCGTGTCGTGACAACATGTTTCAGTGCCAGTTATAGTTTTTTTGGAAATTTTTACTAAAGGTAATGGAGTAGACATAATGTTTGGAAGATTTAGATATAAATATTTTAAGTGATTCTTTTTTTAATTGTATTAACATTCGATTTTTTAAATTAAATTTTACTTATTTTTTTCAATCATCATTTAATGATTAAAATTAAAAATAATTTAAATCTGGAAATTTATAATGTTGCATTCGTTAAAGCACGCAACGCTTGGCGAATCAAAAGTACTTTTAAGACTACTTCAACAAAAAGAAAACGAAACATTAAAATATTTGAATTACATAAAAATTTTGGATACAATCATCTCAACCATACAATAATATTAAATATAATGACAATGATTTTAAAAGCTCAGAATATTTATAATATTACATATATATTTGCAACATCTTTTTTTCATCTCATACAAACCAAGCAAATTAAGGAAGGAATTATTTGATACAATCTTCATAGTCATTATTATATTTTATATAAAAGCACAAATATGTGCGACTATGAAGTATGGGTTAACCCTTAATCAGTGTGAGTTCCCAGTCATACAGAAATCCTTTGTTGTTGGCCTTTGTAGGCTTTAATTAACCAAAAAGGAAAACAAATGCTCAATTGAAATAACTAAACTCAAGTATATAAATCTTCACACGTCTTGTGTAAATTGTGTCACGAGAATTGGGGTAACAAGCAAATATATTACAGACATGACGTAAACAGTAACAGGATTAGCGCCACCTGCTCCATCATATCGTAAATATTACATATTATTAGATCAATGCCAATATTAGATTATTAATTATTATTATTTTCCCGTCGGCGTCGGGATATGACGACCCCATCGCCCGCTGTTGGGATAACCTCTGTCACAGCAGAGATTATTCCACCAGTGCAATCAGTCACACTGGTGGTAGGTCTTTTTGCAAGAGGCCGGCTAGGTAGATACCACCGCAGTTTCAAATATTCTGCCGCCAAATAGTAGTGCTTAGGCATTACTGTGTTCCGGTTTGAAGGGCACTGTAGGCTAGAAAAATTACTGGGCAGAGGAGATTTAAGAAATAATATCTCGAGGTTGGCAACGCGTGAGTGGCGCCTTCTAAAGGTGCTGCAAGTGCTTATAGGCTGCGGCAACCACTTACCATCATGTGGGCCGTATGCTTGTTTGCCAACTTGTGACTTAAAAAAAAAGTTACAAAGCTGAAGAGCTTGTTTGTTTGTTGAACGCGCTAATCAAGAACTGCTGGTCAGATTTGAGTTTTTTTTTCATTTGATAGTACATTTCTTGAGGAAGGCTACAGGCTATATAACATCATGGTACGATACTTAGAAGCCGAGAAGTAAGAAAGATAGTGCGGGCGGTTGATTAGATGTAGTATGTTGGTGGAACAAGGTGGCGAGTGTAATCGCGGTCAAAAGCTAGCTCTAATAAAAAAGTGTCATTTTGTATGACAAAACGGCTGAGCGAATTTGGATTAATACCCGGATTATAATAATTTTGATCCTGGTGGTAGGCCTTTCATTGCAAGAAGTTGGTTAGGTACTACGTATTTTGCATTACTGTATATTAGGTTGAAGCTAGGGATATAGAAAATGTCTGAGGCAAAGGAAATTTAAGATTTTGAGATTGACAATTCGTGAGTGACATGTAAAATAATGGTGTTATAACCACTCATTGGCTATGACAACCAAAGAGATTTAAACACTGACACCGTTGTGGCGTTGTGGGTAGCGAGTCTGCCTTTAGTCTCGACGGTTGCGGGTTCGATTCCCGCTCGGGCAGATGTTTGTTAAAATTACTGTCTCGGTCTGGGCGTTTGTCCGTGTGGGTCGCCCCACCGTGCCTCGGAGAGCACGTTAAGTTGTCGGTCCCGGTTATTATCAATAACATCTGATAATAATCGTTAACTCTTGATAAGTAAATTGCTCTTATCCAATGAGTAACTGGTTCGCCCTTAGGGTTGCGGAGGTCAGATGGCGATCGCTCTGTGTAAAAACTAGTAACCTGTCAAATCGGGATAAGAGTAATAAGCAGACCCTAGGTACATAAAAATACCGGGAATAATACTTGGATGAAGAGAAGAACCAAAGAGAATTAAAGATATAAATAAATAAATAAATAAACGCTACACACTCAACGGCCCCCATTAGGATAATTATATCCTGTGTCGGGGGTCCGGAAACATTCACAATGACAAGGACAAACACAACCAGACCGGAAAACATGCCTGTACGATTAATACAAACATCTGCTCCGAGCGGGAATCGAACCCGCAACCGTCGAGGCTTAAGGCAGACTCGCTACCCACAACGCCACAACGGTGTCAAATATACCTATACAATATAAATTTCATGTCTTTATTAACAACCATATTGTCAACAAGTGTCAAATGTATGAAAATGAAATGTATATAAATTATATACATAAAATGACCTGTCATTGTCAGGGCCAAGCCGCTGGCCGAAGCTAGTTATACACATTACAAACATCTGTATTTGGACGCAAACAAGCAATACCATGTCAACCCACAAAATTGAAAAAACTGAGTTATATATGCAGAAGTGTTGGTAAATGGCTAAAGAACATTTTTCTTTAATATTTGTAGGGTTTTAAGCTTTAAAACTTTTAAAAAGCTATTTTTAATCATGCTATTTATGTATTATATTAAACATTTTGGGTTATATTATATACGGAATATGCAGTTTGTATGCTTATTTTATGTAAATTAAATAATTATTATATTAATAAGTAAAATACATCTTGAAATTGCCAAAAACTTGACCAATATATAAAAAAATCATATAAAGCAAGTTGTTTAAAATTTTCAAACGCGTTTTTCTCGAAATGACATTCTTGTGGGTTGACATGGTATTGCTTATTCGCGTCCATTTCTTAATTCGTGTTTCTTATTTATTTCGTTAAAAGAAACAAATGATCTTTAATTCCTTTGATACAGTTTTATTTCCCATCTCACTCTACCTATCTTAAAGTGTAACAATAGTATTGGTTTTATGAAATCTTTTACCTCTTTCAATGTGTATAAACAATCTGGCTTTGTATTCATTTTCTAAGAAAACGCGAAAAGATGTTTGTAAGTCAAAAACAACATCACTTTCATTAAGTGTAATGAAGTAGTAAAAAATAGGTGAACAATAAAAATACCTTGTACTGTAAGACAAAGGTTCTTAAAAGAAATTCCTTAGTAAAGTTATACTGTAAACATTCGTTTTTAGTAAGAACAACGAACAATTATTTCGTTCATTATTCACGCTTTACCTTTTACTCTTGAAAGCGACATTTTGTTTTTACTTAAAAGGAATTTTTAAAAATAAAAAATCATCAATCATCATATGTATGCTCTGCAAATACACGAAAAGTATTTATGTTTTGATGAAAAACATAATATATACATATAAATAATATTACTGAGCCGGAACGGTTTTTAGGGATCCGTAGACAAATGGCAAAAACGGAAACCTTATACTTTCGTCACGTCCATGTGACCGTCCAAATGTCAAAGGAATTTTACTTGAAGACTATTGTATCTCTATTGTGCTCTATATGTATGAAATTTATTTAATAAGAGTATTCGATGAACCATTACAAAATTTTGTACATGTAACTGAGGGTTGAAAACAAAAATTCAATGTATGGCAAGGTGTGTGGTAAAATTGTGGGATTTAAAATTCTGGATGGCCAACACCGAAAAATTTGAATTGATTTGAATTAAAATTCTGGAAAAATTTGTGGTCAAACATCAAAAAAACTTTTAATCATACATATTTTGAAGAAAATAGGCCTACTATTATTTACTATGAAATTACCAATTAATTTATCCGGTCAAATTTAATTCGTTAATATTTAAAGCCCTAAAAATTTTCTTAATCAAACTGCGGAACCCTTTAGTTCCCACGTTCCACCACGTCCACAGCCACGCACTTGACTGATAATTTGGTATTTCGATAGCCGGAACTAATGATATTGTATATAAAATAAATAAAGTATTAAATACAAGATAAAATTACATGTGTGTATGCGTGAGAAATATGATTGAGATTACCATGTAATACTCTTAAGACTCTTTCAGTGTTTCAAGTGTATTGTTCCAAATATATTTCGATATTAATTTACTAATTCAATATTAATTAATGCAAAACTAATTGAGATTGCTTGTTACATCTCTGGAGGCATGTTTACATCGTAAATGTCATGGCAAATGTTTGTCAAAACAAATGACAGTCGTACTAATGGTAATGTCTAATGAGCCTTTCTCGTTGAATGTAAGTGATAGTTATAATTGATTCTCTGAAAACTGTTTTTTTTTATTTCATGACGATTGGTAAACAAGCATACGGTCCGCCTGAAAGGAGGAAAAGGATGCAGGGAACAGATGAGGTGGGAGATTCAGCTTCAGGCTCTCTCATTCATCGCACGAAGCGAAACAGTACTGTTAATTTATACCGGTCTAGCTGGCGCATTTGTGCTGGAAGGGGCATGTAGAAGAATGCATTAGACCAATAACTTTTCTTTAAAAATCCCTTGTTCCCGTTCCCTTACAATAATAGAGAGGCCGTTTTATAATCGAATAAAGTTAGGGTATGACTAGCTTCGTTTCGCTTCGTTGTGTTGATGTTGAATATACGAAGGAGCACCAGCGAATCTCACCGCTGAATAACAGCGGACATATTCCCTATAGAAAGCCTTGTCTATAGTATATAGTATATAAATGTTCCATAATTTTCTGGGAAAGAAAATATTTTTTGGAAACAGAAGCCTAGGTTTCTTTTTAAATAAATTGTCCCTAATAATTAAACTCTAAACGCTAAACACTCAACGCCCCCAATAGGATAATGATATCCGCTGTCAGGGGTCTGAAAACATGCACATATGGCTAATACAAACATTTACTGCGAGAAGGAATCCAACCTACGACCTTTGGCGCTTAAGCAGGTGTTTCCATTGCATTACAACGTCACCAAATTTCATAAGGATTAAATATTGGAATCAAAATAAATTGATACGATACAGTTTTTGTATCATACATCGGCTTTGATACACGTTGAAAATGTGTTCCATATAAAATGAAGTTTATCCATCCAATACTCGATTTAGACACAATTTTCCTAAAATTGGAACGTGAAAACCTATCATGTTCCAATTTTAGTAGTAACAAACAAAGTGGAGTCGTCTCCGCCGAGTACGAAACGGCTCGAATAGAGCATTTCATGTCTAAAATACTGCCTTACAAAGAATAGAGGTAGCTATTTCTGTACAATATGTTTCTTACTACAAAGAAATTTAATATGAATTACTATAACTAAGCTGAATTGAAAATGTTTAAAAAAAACAAGCATAGGGTTTGTCTGAAGGTTAATGGTCAACGTAACCTATGTAGGTATCCTAACCTATGAAGGAAGGAAGGTAAATATCCTGTAGGATCAATTGTGTCAGATGCGGATTGCCACGACCAAAGCATAAGTGAAGATCACCCGAGAGAATTAAAAGAAAAAGGAGAAAAAAGATCAGAGCTTTTGTCTGTAGACATTATGTAAGAATATAGAACTTCAGTTTATTAAACCTATGTTTATTGAAAGCTGTAAGATATTTTGATATCTTGGTACGACTAAAGGAAATGCTCAATACAAAAACCGTAATATTATGAAATCCTCAACTCAAATTATCATAATAAATGGTTCCGCAGTTTGGGTATGAAGAATCTTAAGGGCTTTAAAAATAATAACGAATTAAAATCGACCGAAAAAATAAGTTGGTAATTTCATAGTAATTATTAAAAGTAATATGAAAAACAAAGTTATGGGAAAAACTTATTTATCTCTTTAATTTGTAAACCTATCTTTTTCAAACAATGTGGTTGAAAGTTCATGTGATGTTCTTTAACCTCCAATTTTTATAGAATTTTAAATCCTATAGTTCAAAAGTTACAGGGGGTGAAATAATATTATATCGTTATATATATATAGCCTCCTAAAGTCATTAATATTTTTTCACCCCCTGTAACTTTTGAACTATAGGATTTAAAATTCTATAAAAATTGGAGGTTATATATATATATATATGTATATTAATTGTTATAATTCTAATTATTTTCTTGTTTTTTCTTAGATATAGGTACGTTATATTTTATTGTTATGTTAAATGTATAAAATGTTGTTGTTATTAGTATATTTATTTGACTTAATAGTATAACTTTAACTGATCTTACAGTCAAACCAATTGTCAGGTTTTGTAAGACTTTAGTATAAAACATATTGTTAATAAATATTGACTTAATAAATAAATAAAAATAAATAAATATGCAAACTACTGACTTAATGAAAAAATCCACAATCAAACCTCCTTATTATTTTGAAAGACCTGTCCAAAGATATGTCACACGTTGACATCCGCTGAAATATTTTTTTCAAACTTCGGTTACATGTATGGACTGCTATCTTCAATTCTTATATATTTTAAGATTTCATGACAAAATCTTTATGCGGTTCATAAAATACACCTATTTAGTAAATTTCGTGTAGATAGGGCCAATGGTCTCCGAGTAAAATGACTTTGACATACGGACGGACGGACGGACAGACGGACATGACGAAACTATAGGGTTCCGTTTTTGCCATTTGGCTACGGAACCCTAACAAAATTAACAGTTAATAAACTAGGCGTTTCATAGTTTGCTGAATATATGTATAGTAAGTACTTTTGTACTATAAATGAAAACCGTATAAATTACTTACTTTGCATTTGTCGTACAATAATGAAGTCACGTTAGAATAATGCTGCGGTGCTGAAAGTCATACATTACGAGAATTTAAAAGTCAGCGACGGTAGAAATTCTCAGTGTAATGATTTAACGTTAAGATAAAACGCTGCAATTTTACGATAGCAATGTAGAACTTACTTTTCATTAAATTCTATCCTAAAATATAAAAATTAGCAGTCAAGTGCGTTGTGGACCACGCACAGTTGAAACTAAAGGGTTCCGCAGCTTGGTTTTGAAGAATCTTAAGGGCTTTAAAAATAATTACGAATTAAAATCGACTGCAAGAATAAGTTGGTAATTTCATAGTAATTATAAAAAGTTATATGAAAAACAAAGTTATGGGAATAACTTATGTATCTCTTAAATATGTAGACCTATCGTCTTCAAACCAAATGTGGTTGAAATTTTATTTGATGTCCTATAAGCTCAAATTTTTCCAGAATTTGAAATCCCGTAGTTCAAAAGTTAGAGGGGAGGGGGACACAATTTTTATGACTTTAGGAGCTAATATCTAAACAACTACTGACTTAATTAAAAAGTCAAAATCAAACCTCCTTATCATTTTGAAAGACCTATCCAAAGATATCTCACACGTTGACATACGTTGAATTTTTTTCAACACTCAGTTACATGTATGGACTGCTACCCTTAATTTTTATATATTTTAAGATTTTATTACAGAATCGTTGTGCGGTTCAGAGAATACACCTATTTAGTAAATTTCGTACAGATAGAGCCAATGGTCTCCGAGTAAAATGGCTGTGACATACGGACGGACGGACAGACGGACATGACGAAACTATAAGGGTTCCGTTTTTGCCATTTGGCTACGGAACCCTAAAAAACCAGCCTGAGCACCATTTATACAATTATTAGGAGCATTGGCATTACGTTCTTTATCTATTTAAAATAGCAAATGTATCACAAAATTACCTTAGAATAGGCTCCGAGAAGCCTGATAGAAATAATTTTCCTTAAGATACATCTATACCAAAATTCAATTAAATACGTCCCATAGCATGTTTTTTGATAACCCTACAAGAACCAAACATTTTTCAAGGATAAAGAGTATCCTATGTTTGTATCCAGGTAACAATCTATATCCGTGCCAAATTTCATCCAAATCCGTTCAGCCGTTTTTGCGTGATTGAGTAACAAACATCCAGACATCCAAACATACAAACTTTTACATTTATCATATTAAGTAGGATAATAAACCTCAAATATCTACATACTTGTAGCGCGACAAAGTTAAGCTTTGAAACTATAAAGGCTTCTGATCTGCTGTGATTCTACATCCTTAAGACGCTCCAGTTATCCGGTTAAATATGCCAAGCGAGTAACTTGTCCTCTTGTTTTGAACTGCGATCTATACACATATAAATAGGTACAACATTTTTTTTTCAATATTTGTCAAACTATTTTGTTTTTTTAAGTTCCGTAGCTTTCGACGAGCTTATGCTATTTATAAAAAAAAATAAAAACAATTCAGTACCTTTTTGATCATGATTATAGTCGTACGACGACGTTGTGGCGCAGCAGTAGCGAACCTTAAACGCCACAGGTCGCGGGTTTGATTCCCGCTCGGAGCATAATATGTTTGTATTGACCATGCAAGCATGTTTTCCGTTCTGGGTGTATTTGTCCTTGTCCTTGTATGTGTTTCCGGACCTCCGACACAGCATATAACTATCCTAATGGGGGCCGTTGAGTGTACAGCGTTTATTATTATTATTATTATGGTCTAATTTAACCCATCAGGCCAATACTTCTTCTGTAGGTAGTTTAGTATGTTGCAATTTTTTTAATTATATATTAATTCCATCTAAATATGACCAATGCCACTAAATAAATATGAATCCCTTACTTCAACGGTAAGTTCGGATTAACAACATACAATGAATAAAACATACAATAAAAAAAATTACAATTTTCATATTTAATACGCAATAAAAATCCAAGTAAAAAAACGTGAATAAATTATTATACAAACAATAAAATATTCAGCGTTGGGTTCTAATTCTTTTACATTAACGAATATAGAGATTAAAATTTCATATGAGCCGGAGATTAGGGAAAACAGACTGAGAAATTTACATTCATAACGAATTCTAGTACTGTTTCATAAAGTAATGTGTAAAAAGATTAATTAAATTTATTCATTCTTAATGAAATAATGTCATTTTTGAACTCTTAAAATATTATTTATATAAAAGTATATCGCTGAAAAAATATACTTCGTTTTTGTCCCACAGTCGGGCATAAAATCTCGTCTTATGTTAAAAATTACGAGCTTAATACACAATATCTAAGAATTTGTTATCTCGAGAGTATCGTAGACCATGAGAGAAATTTTGAAAAAAAAAATTAAGTACTTCAATATCAGGATTTAAACCAGCGGCTATATTTTAAAAAGTAGAAAATTTAGAACTTTCTGGCAATAATAGACATCTTCTAGGTAAGCGCGTTCCACATTATTCCTCCACATATAAGCCTCATGGTAAGCCGTCACCGTAACCTATGAACGCCTGTGATACTTGAAGTATAATATGCGCGTTGTCAACCTAAGGAAATAAGGAAGGGAACAAAGAGGTAGGAGATTGGGCCTACGGTGCTCTCTATCACTCATCGCACGAAGCGCAACAGTAACTACTGATACTGTTACTTTACGCCGATTTTCTATGAGAGAGCAGTACTACGCCGGTCGAACGGGACCATTTGTGCTCGGAAGAGCATGGCTCTACTACATTGGGCTGTATTATCTCTTTGCATCGGGTGAATTAAAAGTCAAGCGCTAGTTTATATATATATATATATATATAAATAATTATCAGTCAAGTGCGTTGTGCACCACGCACAGTTGAAACTAAAGGGTTCCGCAGCTTGGTTATGAAGAATCTTAAGGCCTTTAAAAATAATAACGAATTAAAATCGATTGCAAAAATAAGTTGGTAATGTCATAGTAATTATTAATAGTTATATGAAAAACAAAGTTATGGGAAAAACTTATATATCTCTTAAATTTGTAGACCTATCTTCTTTAAACCAAATGTGGTTACGGACGGACGGACAGACGGAGAGACGGACGGACGGACAGACGAAGATTACGAAACCATGAGGGTTCTAAACTATAAGGGTTTTGCTATTTGGCTACGGAACCCTAAAAAAAACTAGCTCGCTTAAGATATTAAAATATGTTATACCTAAATGTATGTGTGAATTGTAAAAATAAGTTAGTTTTGTACTTTTATTAATAGAGAATAATGATAACTTATGAATTCTATTCTTTATTAATAGTACCAAAAAATAACTTATTAATTCTATTCTTTAATAAATAAATAAATAAATAATAAATAAATAAACGCTACACACTCAACGGCCCCCATTAGGGTAATTATATCCTGTGTCGGGGGTCCGGAAACATTCATAATGACAAGGACAAACACAACCAGACCGGAAAACATGCCTGTATGATTAATACAAACATCTGCTCCGAGCGGGAATCGAACCCGCAACCGTCGAGGCTTAAGGCAGACTCGCTACCCACAACGCCACAACGGTGTCAAATTCTTTATTCTATAATCTGTAATACGAAATTAAATTTGTAAATTTTCTTCGTAAAACAAAAGGAATTAAGGTTCTTTGAATCGTGAATTATTCAATTATGTTAAATAATAATTAGTTTATTTCCCTTTGGATCTCACGCCCGTCATTTATGCCTTTTCTAAAATTTCATTCTTTCACAATTAAAGCTCTTTTTAAATGTCCATGAATTAATATGGGAGTATATCGATAGATGGAAATATTTTTAAAAATATAGTATTTATTTTAATTGTATACATTAGAATAATTCATCTAATTCGAGCAATGGATATTAACCAAAACACCGACCAGTTATATGGGACATTATATAAGGTACAGGTGAAAAAAAAATACAATCGCTAATAGGCTGGAATAGAATTAGTAGAGTTTTGCTATTTGCTATTTAAGACAAGATCGTCAGAATTCTGCATCACACTGTCAAAGTTTCAAAGCGTATTAACATTTATACAACTTCCTAACTAGCTCCACAGCCTAGTATACCCGCCGTTGAACCTCGTTACTCCACACGTACAATCTTGGGGAACGCCGGAGGCCTTAATTCCCATACCCTAACTCCCTTTTTAGGGTTCCGTAGCCAAATGGCTAAAACGGAACCCTTATAGTTTCGTCATGTCCGTCTGTCCGTCCGTCCGTCTGTCCGTCCGTATGTCACAGTCATTTTACTCGGAGACCATTAACTCTATCTATACGAAATTTACTTATTAGGTGTATTCCATGAACCGCACAAGGATTTTGCAATAAAATCTTAATATATATATGAATTAAGGGTAGCAGTCCATACATGTAATTGACGATTGAAAAAAAAATTCAACGTATGGCAATGTGTGAGATATCTTTGGATAGTTCTTTTAAAATGATAACGAGGTTTGATTTTGAGTTTTTTCATTAAGCCAGTAGTTGTTGAGATATTAGCTCCTAAAGTCGTAAAAATCGTGTCCCCTCTAACTTTTGAACTATGGGATTTAAAATTCTGGAAAAATTTGAGCTTGTAGAATACCACATGAACTTTCATCCACATTTAGTTTGAAGAAGATAGGTCTATAAATTTAAGAGATATATAAGTTTTTCCCATAACTTTGTTTTTCATATTACTTTTAATAATTACTATGAAATTACCAACTTATTTTTGCGGTCGGTTTTAATTCGTTATTATTTTTAAAACCGTTAAGATTCTTCATAACCTTACTATCACCCATTTACGCCTGTTTTCTCAATTTATCCAAGGCATTTTAATTACGATATCTTATGGCAGAAATTAAAACTCACTGGCATGCCTGAAGAGATCAACAGGATTTTTAAGTTTTGGTATAAAAATCAGGTTACTGTTGTGCGATGGTCAGAGAGCTACTCA
This sequence comes from Hestina assimilis, assembly GCA_023373885.1. Lineage (NCBI taxonomy): Eukaryota > Metazoa > Arthropoda > Insecta > Lepidoptera > Nymphalidae > Hestina > Hestina assimilis. The sequence continues at coordinate 4,957,893 of CM041747.1, read as the reverse complement.
AGGTCTTACAGGTTGGAATGTGGGGTGAGGCAGGGTGGCCTGATCTCACCCAAGTTGTTTAATCTGTATGTGAATGCCCTAATACAGACGCTCAGTAGCACTCGTGTCGGATGTCATATTGACGGAGTCTGTCTTAATAACATTAGTTACGCAAACGACATGGTTCTGCTGAGTGCAGCTGTCTGTGGGTTAGCAAAACTGCTAAGTCTTTGTGAGAACTATTTCAAACGTCATGGCTTAGTCTATAACTGTAAGAAAAACGAATGCATGGTCTTTCAGGCCAGGGGAAAATCGATTCCATCTATTGTACCTGCTATCAAGTTACACGGGGTTCCACTAAAGAGAGTTGAATGCTTTAAATATTTTGGCCATGTAGTATTCTATGACTTGAAAGACAATGCAGATATTGAGAGAGAACGCAGGGCTTTGTCTGTTAGGGCAAATATGATTGTTCGCAGGTTTGCTCGTTGCTCAATGCCAGTCAAAATAACGCTTTTCAGAGCTTACGGCACCACATTTTACCCTAGCAGCGTGTGGGCAGACTATACGCGGAAACAGTACAACGCCCTGCGTGTACAATATAACAATGCTTTCAGGATGCTAATGGGTATGCCTCGTTTTTGTAGTGCATCGGGGATGTTTGCCGAGGCGTATGTGGACTGCTTTTATACCATTATGCAAAAGCGGTGCACATCGTTGTTGCGCAGGATTCTTTCCAGCTCAAGTGGCGTCCTGAGAGCATTTGTTAATAGAAGTTGTTTGTATATGAACCACTGCTATCGGATTCACTTGCTGACAAATTAATCCAAACAAATAGGCGTAAGATACTTGTATTACTAACAACATATGATCCATTGTTGGTCGAAATAAAGTTATTACTATATATATTATTATATAACCATGCTGCGGAACCCTTTAGTTTCAACTGTGCGTGGTCCACAACGCACTTGACTGGTAATTATTTTTTTCTTTCTCGCTCTCCATCAGTTCTACCCAATCTCAAATAACGAAGTACGGATGGTGCTATGTAATTATTTAATGCTTTTGATCAAACTTTCATATTAGTTTAGATTTTGTAGAAACACTATTTCCATCTAGGTATTATGGAGAATAGCATTGTGTTAGGAATCTATCAATTTCTAGACCTGGTATTTAATAAACGTCGCGTAAGCCACACTAACCCAAAAGTTGGTAAATTAAATCCGGTGCTTTGTATAAGCCTTCGCCCCTGTCTAGAATAGGAACTATACAAATTCCAGCTAATGGCATGGCCCATCGCTTAAGCGATAATAATTTATCACACTATTGTACAGTGACTTGCAATATTGAAATCTAATGGACCTTTTTGAATAACAATAGACTTTAGTTCGCCTATTATTCGAGATGATATAAATGTTAAAAAATTGCCACTTTTTATGATCGATATAATATTCTTTATTTAAACAATGATATTAATAAAATTTAATTGGTTATAAACTTAACAATTGGCACGCGTTACATATATTTCTAGAACAAGACTTCAGTTTTTACTGACATGAATAATTGATTACTTATATTATTATAACGCTAAAGAAAATTATTATTTTAGTGTGATAGTACCTATAAGGCTATAAGCTGTCGCCCATAAAATTAAATCTACTAACGGTGTTAATAGATAACCTAATGAAAAAAATACTTACAGGCAGAATAAAGAATTGAAGCCTTAATAGCTCAAAGGTAGAAGGGCCGACTACGCTCAAGCTTCGAGCATATTTTGAGCGGCAATATTAGTAATACATTGCATGTTAATATTCCATCTCCGATGACGTCCTTAGCCGTGTTTCGGCTTCGCAGGAGGCACCCTAAGGGCGGAATCAAAGTTGAGCCCCCGTGAGGGCTGTCCCTTTATAACGGCTGAGTCTCAGTACTCGGCCCCCCTGCCCGGTGACGCTGTCAAGGCCAGTAGGGCCAACAGCAATACACATTCCGAAATAAAAAAAATGTTAATATTCTTTCTAAAAATATATATATTTCATAAAGTACATTACATATTAATGATTAAGAAAAGTATTAATCCTTAACTTGTTCCATTAATATGTTATTATTATTTTATTTGTGAATAAAATCAATAATTTAACAACGGTTAACAATAATTCAATTTTTAAAATTTTAACTTAAAAAATAATGCACTTAAAATTACATAATGTAACACAAACATTTTATAAATATGTTGCAATAAAACTGTCTCACATAATTCGGGTGTGCTCGTAAATTTAATATAACAAAATAAAAATTCTCTGTCTGCCGCGTTGTCTGTATTACAGTGTAGTCGTATCTGGATATTGTCGACACAAGATGTAACACGCTTATCGAGATTACAACGAATACACACTTAACTGATACCAGAAAAACAAAATTGCTTTTCGAAGGAGTTTTTATACGTATATTTCATTAATAATTGTATTTTTACATCTAAACGTGTTATTTATCAAAGCTTATAGATTAGACAGTTTTTCTCATTGAAAATAATATCTTTTTTTATCTTGCAACACGATTTGTAGGTGTTACTCACGCGTTGCCTACCTCGAGATCTTGGTTCTTAAACCTCCTTTCCGCAGTAATTTCACTAGCCTACGGTGCCCTTCAAACAAGAACACAATAACCCCTAAGACACTACTGCTTTGCGGTAGAATATTTGACACTGCGGTGGTATTTACCTATCCAGCCTCTCACAATAAAATACCTACCACCAGTGTGATTGATTGCACTGGTGGAATAATCTGGGACAGTGACTATCCCAACAGCGGGTGATGGGATCGTCACGTCCCAACGCCGGTAAAACTACAATTAAAAATACGGCAAATAAAAACTGTCGGTGTAAAGGATAAAATATAAGCCAAACTGGCAAAATTCAGAGTTAATGATTAAAGTTCAAGTGTTACTTTCAATTTCGCAGGCAAATCAAAGGCTTGAAATGAATCTTTAGAACTAAGTCCGTCCCAGTTTTTAAGACCACAATTCAGTTGAACAACTTTTAAGCGGATATTACGCCGAATCAGAGCGAGCAGCGATCATTTTTGTGAGGGATTTCCAAGTTTAATGTTCGAATAAATGTTATCTTTAAGCTTCTTTGCCTCGCTGCGCTAAAAGAAGTAGATATTCCAAAGAAGAATTATCAAGGTCGATTTATAAAACTGATAACAAAATTTACTACAAAATAATAATAAAAAAAAACATTGCCTGCATGTTCCGCGGCCATGATGCGACATGCTAAAGATAAAGGAAAAAATAGAAGTTACACTTTTAAAAAAATAATTTTAAAATAAGTATATATTTATGTACGTAAAGTTTGTGATTAGAAAAAAAAATCTCTGCGCTCAAATTTTTTTGACCAAAGAAGTCAAAAATTTTCAAAATTGCGCCGAAAGAAACGCTAACCGCCCTAAATTTGTAATAGGTATATTATCTGAACATTTTTTCTTAAAAGTACTTTTTAAATTATACTAGTACTTTTCGATTTACCACATCAAACTTAGATAAAAGTTATAGTGTCTTTTTTTGTATAGTGTCTTAATATCTAAAGGAAGTATACACGCATAATTATAATTATTTAAAGACATGGAAATTAATAGAAAAATTAAAAACAAATTGTTTTATACAATTGACTTATTTTACAATTTTATTAATACAAGTGAAGATAGATTAAGATAACGTAATTATCTATTAAAAGCTAAAATGAATCCCCAGTCGCCTGCTCTAGCAGATAAAACGGACCAGTTTAAATAGATTTCAAGTTAGAAATTTCCTAAACGAACTCTAGTAAGTCTGTTTGAATTAAACGTTTAAGATAAATATTTTAATCTGTTGCTCGCTAATGAATTTATATTAAGTGCTAGCAATTCGCTATTAGCAATCCAAGTGTCCATCAACCGGTGCCTATGACAGATTATCGGAATTCACTGGCCGGAGAAGATCACAAACGAACGCCTCTTAGAAATCTGTCGAGGAAAACCAGTCGGTCACGAGATCAATCGTCACAAGTGGACTTGGATCGGCCACACTCTTCGATGGGATACCAACCACATCCCTAGGCAAGCCCTACTAGAATGGACCCCACAAGGCCGTACGAAACGTGGCCATCCCAGACAATCCTAGAGACGTTCAGTGGCATCGAGTTGAAAACAGTTGGATTATCATGGCTCGAAGTGAAGCATGTAGCCCGAGACAGAACGCGATGGCGGCGCACTGTGGACTTGACTCAGGACACATTCAGGACTTTAAGTCAAGTCAAGCTAGCAATTCGTATTTGCTCGCGGAAATGTATGTAGTTGTTATGGGGAACAGCCGTAAAAGTTATTTTACTCTTCCAGAAGAGTCATCTTTACGAAATTTCTATTTGTTATTTATATTCTATTGCTTATTAATAATCTCACAAGAGCCTAATATTTTTACGGTATGAAAAAAGTATCCTTTGTTATAATCTAAATATTAAATTATCTTTGTTAGTAAATTTCTATCAAAACAAATAGTCCTTGAGTCAAAACAATAGTTCTTGAATACTTTAACTATATTTCACCTAACTAAATGGATAATAATTAAATATATTGGTCGGTTGGTAAACGATTTTTGGCTTAAGCAACTTGAACGGGATCAGTAAATGGATGAGTGGCCGTCCGTGAATAGGCCTATATTATAGAATATGTACTCTTTTAGAAATTTCAATTACGTGTAAGGTTCAAATCATCACAATATCAATATGAACAATAGTCCTTGATGCAAAAATATCGAGTTTCTTCTATTTCATTTTACTTTTAATTATGTTTTATTATTAGTATTTGTTTTTAGCAGCAACAGAAATACACAAATACACTAATAAATTTTACGCTGGTGGTCGGTCTTTTGTTGCAAGAGGCTAGGTAGGTACCACCGCAGTGTCAAATATTCTGCCGCCAAATAATAGTGCTTAGGCATTACTGTGTTCCGGTTTGAAGGGCACTGTACGCTAGTGAAATTACTGGGCAGAGGAGATTTAAGAATCAATATCTCGACATTGGTAACGCGTGAGTGGCACCTACTTATGGTGCTGCAAGCGCTCATAGGCCACGGCAACCACTTACCATCAGGTGGACCGTATGCTTGTTTGCCAACTTATAACATAAAAAAAACATATTCTATGAAAATTTCAGCTCTCTAGCTATTACGGTTCATGTCACATACGATTAGAGGTTAGTAACATGGTTACATGGGCACCACTTTGATACAGCATCCCAAAAACGAGATTCTAACAAAATAATACTCTACTTTTTTTCAATAATATGAAGGAATCAACGAAAAAAGGCCTCCAAATAGACTACATTAAAAAATATTTTTATTGCAAAACGAGGGTCTATGTAGATCGTGGATCCTGAAATTCTGTAATACGAAGGAAGCGCTGTATCAGCGGAAAAAATTACACGGTAACATCAATTGAAGGTCTGGGAATACTTCGTCTTGGAATTTCACCGAACAATAGGAATCCGCAATAATGATTTTATCTTTTCGGGCGGAAATATCTGATTGATAAATGAAATATAAACATTTATTCTTCATTTAGACATTAGCATAATCTTGAAGTTTCGAATTTTCATAATTGAAATGTGACAAAAAGCGATAAATTAGTGCCCGTTTTGTGAGAGTATTTCCACGAAATATTCAAAGATTCATAAAACAATTTTCAAAGCAATATTTTTTGAATCAATAATACAATTAATATAAGTAACTTTTATAGTATATGAGTGAATAAGTAAAGCCTTACAGTTTTAAGCATAAAAAGGAAGATTCAATGTGAAGTTAAAGTCGAATACTGCTCCATTTTGTTTGATGATTAAAAGTGTCAAAAAGCAAAAATTTCAAGTCCCTTTTTCTTTCTTCTTCTAGTCCATTGTTCTTTATTGCTCATCTTAGTTATTAATGCGTGGTAAGGCACTGGTGCAGCTGTGAAAATTTTCTACGACAAATGCTTTCCATCAGCCATGCCTGTACTCTTTTAGTACTTTGCAGTAATTTAGTAGCCCAACGGATTTCATATATACCTATTTACATTTGATTTTTCATATACATATACATCAGCACGTTCTGGAAAATGAACTTATAATTAAATTTTCATTTCAATGACACTTTATTTAGTATAGCACAATGGCTCAATCAAGTTGATTTTCACATTTACTAATCCAAAGCAACAACTATCAACAAAGCTTCACAACAAAACAGAAAGTTGTTTCCGACGCCCACCTTTAATACCATAAATGGCACTCAACTAATGTTGTTTCCTGCCAAAGTTTTTATGTGCATAAAAGCTTTGAGTAAGTTTTCTATAGTTGCGGAAACTTGAAGTTTTCGAGAAATCTCAAAAAGTTATTATTGCATATAGTTTTTCATTGATTTTACTTTGTTTCAGGGTTCAACGACATCAAAGATGCCCTGAAGAACGGGTACAACGATATACGAAGGCACACGATGTGACCTGCACCCTGACGTGATGCAACTATTAACGGTTAACTTCCTAATCATGTTTGACGTGGTGTTCGTATTCTTTCTCTTTCTAATCGCGGTGACATGCGTAATGAATTATATGCCCGGAAGGAAACGTCAAGAGGTGATAGAAGAAGAGGTAGAGAATGACGTCATTCCACCACCACCACTATTTGCTGGTGATGACGAAATAGCGTGTACCAGCCGTGACACATACGTGGTAATACCACCGCCTTTGGAAAATGTGAGGTCGAAGGACGGGTGTCCGATACATGTCGTTTAGTATGAATGTACTGAAATTGTAAGTATTTATGTAATATTAGTTACATTGCAGGTTTTTATTTCACACTTTAATTATATATTTTGTATTGCTTACCGAAATACTTGCTCAGTTACGCGGAAAATTGATCAATCTACAGCTTACCGCGAACTGCCAAAAGTGTGCAACAGAAAAATAAAAAATGCGTAATGGTTCATTTTGACGTCTCTCAAATAAGAAGGTTGATTATGTAAATATTATACGTTCGTCAATAATTTTTATCTGACTGCTCGAACTAACTATAATTGTATTGTAAAGGCAATTCAATTAGCTATCATGATTTCATTATGTTGAATTTTGCGTGATTAATTAAATTTATGTAATTATATAAATTAATCGAGGAATGTGAAAAATGTGATCAGAATTTACAACGAAATAGCTTTGAAATATGAATAGGATATTGTATTTCGATTTAGAAACAACCCTAAAAAAGAAGAGCACTATAATTTCATTCTGAAGAGAAAAAAGTTTTATTGTTAAATGGTTTTTCGATGGTATGGTATTAGACACGATTAGAATAACATTAAATATACTGAATGTTTTTATTATGAGAAATTTAAATTATATTATTAAGATTAAATTGAGATCTTTTGTTTCAGATCAACGTAGGAGTTTATTGCAAAGAAGCCTTATGAAATCGTAGTTGTCAAAAAAATAAATAAATAGTAGTAATTTTTTACCAAATAATTTAAAAAACCATGTCATGAAAAGACTCGAATGGTGGAAATTTGGGACTCAAGTGTTGGTCAGTAGCAGGAAATGAAAAATAAAAACGGATTTGTAAATGACACAGCAAGTCAAGATCAATTGTTGGATAGAGAATTTTGTTAGTAAAAATAAATAAAAATAGATTTTAAAAAAATCCAAATATTTAATATCATATTCAATATACTGAATTTAATAGATTTATTTTTATCGAACTTACGGAGATCTGGTATAGATTATTGTTTTGTGATCTTATCTAATCATGACGTGTTCAATGTCGCTAATAACATTTGTAAATGCTTATTAAATATGGATGTGACTGAATAATAGTTAAATAGATAATTGTTGTAATATAACAGTAGATATGCAATTTACTTGCAATGTTGTAGCTAGTGATGTTCTTGAAATTTACTAAGATAATGATTGCGCTCCAGCGTTATATGGTCACTTGTATCACTTATACACAAAATAAATTATGGAAATATGACATGAGTTAAGCTTTAATTGTATATTTTGACATATAAATTAAATACATTTTTTTTATCTATTTTACCATAATATGTTACTTAATTATAAGTTTTTTTGCGATGCTTATTGATATAGTGTAATTCATATACTTAATTTCATTAAGATTTCATGTTTTTCCTTCTTTAAATATAGTCTATCATATTGTTTTATTTTTCAACCGACCGACCGACGGACCATACGGACGGACGGACAGACAGACAGACAGATTAAACCTGTACTCTCTGACTAATTTTAGCTAAAGAAGTTTGACTTCAATCAAAAGTGTGGTCTAAAGCACACTATTTTTTTTAACCCTAAAACTGTCTTAATGGAATTAGGTAAATATCCAATAATTCATTTCGTATAACATGTTCCTGAAATTTCTGATGTACTTACACGCGTCAGTGGAACAGCTCTATATAATATCTGGACTTTGAGATTTTCACTATGCAGATATATATATTATGCTTTAAAGCAAGTTAGTTTCATGTTTATTAAATCTTTAGTTAAATATGTATGTAAGCATAATAATTTCGTATGCAGTTTATTATAACTATATTGAAATAGATAACCGTACAATAGAAACATTATGAGCTATATAGAGATGTCAATAGTTGTAATTTTAGATGTAAGATTTAATATAATAATGAAGAAGACAATACGTATATGAATTACGATCACTTTCTCATATCATTCGTTATTTTATATTGTCTGAAGTAATACAATAATGCACAAAATGCTGTGATTATATATAACCATATTAAGATAATTTTCGTTTTCGTCACATTTATAAATCTTAGCCCATTTTTTAACGTTGGGAAACTCATTTACGCGTGTTATATTGCTGTAATATAGTGTATTGTCATTCAACAATTGTACGTGTCGACGTGAAATATATAACTTAGTAAAAAATATAATTCATGCAATAACACTATGTAGTGTTAGTGTGGGACTCACCGCTCACTAATCGAGCTAAGTACTACTCACTAAAGCCCCACGGCCCACATGCGTCATAGTGGGACGCCACGGGTTCACACGCACAATAAACTGCGACGTCCAGTAAGCCCCAAAAGCTCTTTACTTTTTATATTCATCTTCCTCTTACGACACCGTTGTGGCGTTGTGGGTAGCGTGTCTGCCTTTAGTCTCGACGGTTGCGGGTTCGATTCGCGATCGGGCAGATGTTTGTAAAACTTCTGTCTCGGTATGGCCGTTTGTCGGTGGGTCCCCACCGTGCCTCGAGAGCACGTTAATCTGTCGGTCCTGGTTGTTATCCCATAACATCTGATAATAATCGTTAACCCTTGATAAGTAAATTTCTCTTATCCAATGAGTTCTTTTTCCCCTTTCGTTCTTTCGTTTATTTTTAGTGACAATGTTCTGGGACGCCTCTTGCGTTACAAATTAACATTTGCCGTATGTTCTTTTTTCCTTTGTGACGAAAATGGAAATTAATTCAATAAAGTTATATAACGTTCAAATACATCACACAAACAATCTTTTTCTCTTTTAATAACTTTATTGAATCTTTATAGGACTATACAGAAAGGCAAGAGTGATTTAGGCGGTATTGCATTATTCCGGACATAATAACCTGGCTTATTTCGTTAACCAAACATTTTATAATTCATTGTTAGATGTAAAGTAAGGAGCGCCTAATATATATTTAGTTAGGACTAAATAAAATAACATGAACCTGTGTAATCAATTTGAATGTTTAGAATACGGCCATTTCGTTAAAGGAAACACTTTAATTTTATTCAAGTTACTATTATTTTTAATTATATAACGTTGTAACGGTTCTAAACTATTATTAAACATATCGAAGTATAGAATTATAATGTTTATTATATTTATTAATTTAAAAATTCAAAATGTTTCTGAATAAAATAAAAAGATATAAGCAGATTTGGTAAAATTCTAAAATTTTTTCTCCGATTTCTCAAAGGACTTAAAGTTAAAATAAAAAACATTGGTTAAAACGCAAATATCACCTTAATCAAAAATTAATTATGATTACAGTATACAAACCACTGCAATTATAAACAAGGCCTGATAATCTTTGAATGAGTGTAATAATTTATAAAAAATGTGTTACCATGTTACAAAAAATCACAATAATATGATACTCCCATTATATCATCGTAAAACAATAGAACAATCATATAGCATAACATCAGGAACATACATTATGTGATATATACACAATTTTTAACGTAGTTTATAGTGATACGGTGTTTTCAAATGATTGTTAAACTGATGTGACATTAAATGTAATAATTATAACAAATTTAATGTCACGTGACCATAGCTAATAAGATTGAAAATGTATGCTTTAAAAACTTCTCAGGTGGATAAACTGCTACAGATGTAGGGACTATGGAGGTTTGTATGTAATTGTTTAAATAGTATCAATAATAACAGTGTAGTCAGAAAAGAAGCGACGAATGATGGATCGCTCGAGACTAAATATTGCCAGCTTATTACTACTTCTACATTTTTTTCAGTGTTGTGTTATCTTTAATGTTACAATTCTTTAAATAACTTATTCAATTATTCATAATTACATAAGGGCAGTTACAGATCAGCGTTTTATATGAAAGTATAAGCTTGAAACTTGTCACTACCGTGCACCGGTTTGAGCTTACAAGGCATTTTGAAGTGCCCATATAAACGGGTAATCCGAACTGTAGAAGCTCGAAAAATACATCGCTGATCTGGAATCACCCTTATCGTCTCTATTCTAAGAATTAGAAAAATCAGGGGGTTTAAATTTCAGATTGTGTAATATTTTCAAAATATACAGATTGCAGAAATTATAATCATTATGGTCACGTGACGATAAAATAATCTATATAACTGGTGTATTTAATAAAGTGCACTGAACACTATAACGTCATATCTTGTAGTTTTATTTTTCTATGATCCTTCATAATTATGTGTTAACAATTATTTTTTTGTATTACTCCGACTGCATTGATCTTGATAATAATAGGCAAGAAGCATTCGAAAAGGACATAGGTATTTCATTATTTAAGGTCAAGGAGCCAAAAAGAGATTGGGAACTTTGACAAATTCTAATTTAATTAAAAGTCACAATCAAAAAGTAATATAAAATGTTCAATCCAATCATTAACAAAGGTTTATTGAGTTAGCCGCTACGAGTAAGCTGGTTTCCTCGGATTAATAAAAAAACTAACAAAAGTATTATCAATTGTTTTCCGAATCCGAATAAGAGTGTAGACAGACCCTGGAAAAAATACCTGTAATAATGCTAAGAAGAAAAAAAAGAAATTATATAATCAATATATTTTTATCACTAATTTTTATATTATAATAGAGAACTTCATCTCACTTGGAAATTTGGCTCCAGACCAGAAAAATGTTCGTAACAGCACCTTGACTCATAATTTATATCGGTACGTTTAACCACTATTATATAATAAAGTGATCTATAACATAGTATCTTATATTAAGTGAGTCAAGCACTCGCTTTTTTTATTTATAGTACAATGGTTTTAAAATCATAACGATGATGTTTCCAATGATAAGTTAAAGTAAATTCAATACTAAAATACGGGAATACTGAACTCTTTGAGTCCGACATACAAACGGCCGGTTATTTTTTTAATAATTTGATTATTTTACAAAACTAAAGCCTTAAGCAAAGTTATACCAAATTAATTGAACACGTTTGTTGTGGGGAACTAGCCCTAATACGGGGAGTATCCCGTGGGTCAACAATTTGCTGAGGGGCTGCTGACGTTGCAAAAACTTATAGAGTAATGGATGTTTGGGGTGAGTGTACCAGGTGGCTCGTGTGTTATCAATCAAACAATCTTATTATATAATATATATTTTAAAGTGTGATCTGCTGTAAGAAATTGTTTTTGTGCTAGACGTTATGAGTGCAATATAGCTTTAGAATGTATACTGTACATACAAATAGAGCCAAAATAAATATTACGACTAAAAGTAATACATTTTTCTTATATGGTGGCGGTCAAACTTTAGATCTGCCTGATGGTAAGGAATTACCGCAACCTATTAACGCGTACGATACGATCATACGGTAGTATCACATGTGCTTTGCCCACCCAAGGAACAAGAAGGAAGGGATGAGAAGGAAAAAAAAGAAGGGAATAGAGAGATTGGGCCTCCAGCGCTCTCGGTCATCGATGATAATATAAAAAATAATGAAGCCTCAATAGCTCAACGGTAGATGGGCCGACTCCGCTCCGTTAAGGTAAGAATTGCGGGTTCGATCCTGACCCCTTGGGCTATTGTCGTACCCACTCCTAGCGCAAGCTTCGAGCTTATTTGGAGGGGCAATAGGAATATTAGTAATACCTTGAAAAAGGCATTGCTAATATTCTTTATAAAAAAATAAAAAAATGGTTTTGTCTTTAAAAATTCTTATTCTTTTTTTATAACTAATAAAGTTCGATAATAAAATAGTATGTCGCATTTATAACTTACTGCAATGAATTCTATTTCTTGAGGAGTTATCTGAGATGATGATAAAACTTATTCAATATCACGATCGGTTCTTAGTTGTGAAGTTATAGTTAAAACGTTTCTCTGACTTAAACTTATAATTTTAATTTGCACTTTTTAATGAATTTTTTCTTTGTTTTAATAAAATAAGACGATGATCACATTTTTTTTAAAGTTTTATAACTAAGTAGATAAGCAAGCATACGAATTACATTATGGTAAGCGGTTTACGTAGCCTATGATCACTTGTAACCCCAGACATTTGTACGGGTTACTTACGCTTTGCCAACCGCAAAACCTTTTGATTGATTTTCATGTATTCGGGGGCTTGGAAATGTTGAGGAGTGAAATTTTGTAAATACGTTACCAAAAAAATGTCACGAATTTATTTCTTCCCTAATTGCGCATATATTTTTAACCTATTTGCCTGCTATTTACATAGACGAAAATATACCAGGCAAAGAGGGTGACGGTGCTGAAATAAAGTTGTTTTTGACTTACTTTACGCTTTCTTTCTTCATTCTTTCACAGAATAATTAAGCTATTCGCCTGTTAGTTGCGGAACTTCAATGGTTAAACGCAGACCGAAGCTTTTATTATTTCTTACAAAAGAACTGCATAGCATTATAAAAGCCTATGTTGTCGACGAATAACTTTTAATATTCAGAAACTTTAGAGCAAGTAGTTATAAAACTACGATAATTATATATAATTGACAGCTACCTGTATTAATATTTAATGTTAAGTAAATTCCTTTCGCAAAACGCAGTCACGAACAATCTGTTTACTAGCTACTGCTAAAGCCAAAATTACAGTTTCCTATATTATTTTCTTTGCTTGATATGATGAAGGATAAATAATGTTATTAATACATTTAAAATAGGAACATTACACAATATCTGTTCATAAAGCAAAGTAACAAATGTAAATTGTTTAATATGCAATTGATATATACATTTATTTGAGAGAGAAATCTTTTTTATAGTTTAACCAATAAAATAGTAGTTTGTCTCGAATTGTGTCCGGGCGATGCGTCTAGAATAAAATGGTAATTTATTTTGGACTTATATTTGCTTATGCCCAGGGACATAATCGTCCTTATCTAAGATAACTGAGCCCGGAACCCTAATTCTTAATTTGGAGCTCAGCTAGAATATAACCAGTTGCACCTTAGGGTCGGAAGGCCAAGGGCGACGACTGCAGTTCACTTCCATATTCCATCGACGACTCTGATGCAGTAGAGTCGTCTTACCCTCGAGGCCAAGTAAAAAAAAAACAGCAACGTTTTTCTATTATCGTAAATCATAATTATCTATAACAGGGTGATAAAATTCGATTCTCATATATTATACGGAATTTTATTGTTGTCGATTTCCAATCTACAAGTCGTAAATGACGAGGATAGAGACATTAATGGCTGCGTTATTGGTACAGATGGCTTTGGAGTTTTTACAACCGTGAAAAAGCTTTACTCAACTGTAAATAAATGTATATAATATAATCTTGTACATAAATACAGAACATTATTACAAAAAATAACTTAATGATAGCTTATGTATGTACATGTACATAATATGTTAAAATTATGTAATTGAAAATTTATATGTATTTGAAAAACTTTTATCCAGTAGAGATACTTATACATGCCCAAACAATTTTATTATGATATCCCCTCATGAATGTAATATTAATTATCAAATATTTAAAAATCATTCCCATTTTCACCTTTAAAATTGGATTTTTCTTCAAACTTAAATAAGACCATACGGGAAAAAACTCTTATAAAGAAAAAAAAAATGTCAGTTCATAAATGACAGAGTTCTGTAGTAACAAACATAAAAATACTCAACTGCATTTAACCTCCTCCTATTTGAAGTAACTTAATTAAGTAAAACTTGTCATGTGTAAATCTGAAACAATAGTGAGTTCTTTGTAATTAAAGGTCTTGATGCTGTTATATAGTCAAGACAACAAGTCTTATAAATTTATAAATGTTCTCAAATGTAAAAAACAGATTTGTATACTAGTTGTACTAGTAACGGCATCTCACTATGGCGCAAGGCGGTTCGTTACGTTTTAATGGGTATTACTTTTCTCGATTAGCGATCGGTGAGCCCCACACTACTACTACTACTTGTAGTGGTGCGCGTAAATGTATTGCTCAACGTTAAATAAAAAAAGTTGTACTAGTAAAATGAAATATAAATCGACGTTCCTAATTCTTAAAATATTGTTATTTTCCAACAGCAATATAGAACAACTGAGACCAGCGGACACAGTTTTGTTGAATTTTAAGAAGTCCTTCAAAATGATTATTTAAATATTTACATTATCAAACCAGATGGCGGCGACACGATGGATAAAGTTTGGTCATTATTTCGTGTTTGTCCTTTAAGTAAAGTCTTAAAATTAATGAAGGCAATACTGATCCATTGACGGAATAAAATTATTGTTGGTTAGCATATTTAGCTATATAATTATGTTATTTTCAGATTGTATTTTGACAATTAACTTTTTTACAGGGTAATAATTATTCCTTATAATTTCCATCTTTTTATTCGCTTATATAGTTTTTTTATCTAATCTGAAATGTATTTACTATAAAAAAATATTAATAACATTTTTAAATGATTCTTCAGTCACAAAACTTAAGAAATGTGAACTTGCGGTTTTTAATTTTGATATCGTGGATATATTCTTAAGTATCAAAATACCTACTTTTCTTAGCGAGAAATCTTTACAACTCCAAGACATGGTACGTTTTTTACAAATAAGCTATTCATACAAATCAAAATGAATATTTTTCGGAGCCCTGTGACAATGACAAATGCTTTTACATTCAGGGAGAATTGCGTACTATAGTCAGTGACAATGCTTTTGTCCACATTGACCAACAGGTAAACAGATTAGACCGTTTCAGATTATTCAATAAAAAGATATAATAGTATTTTAAAGATGTATCACAATAACATTTTTTTTAAATTTCTTAAATAACAATTTTTAAATATCGTAGTGAATAGCGGACGGCGCTTACACTATCGAACGAAGCGTAAAAACTTGATTTCTAATATTATGTGTGAGGATAAGACATATGCGATCAAGTAGGCTAATTACAAGCCTAAACATTAAGGTTTGGTTTTAAGGATAGTGGTAGCGAATCTGCATTTAACAACGACAGTCGGAATACTTTCGGGAGTCGGGACGCTTGAGACATATTGACCATGAACTCCATTTTTATAAAAGAACATTAGTAATATATCTTCAAGTCATTACTAATAAATAAATAAATAAACGCTCAACGGCCCCCATTAGGATAGTAATATCCTGTGTCGGGGGTCCGGAAACATTCACAATGACAAGGACAAATACACCCAGACCGGAAAATATGCTTGCATGGACAATACAAACATATTATGCTCCGAGCGGGAATCAAACCCGCGACCTGTGGCGTTTAAGGCAGGTTCGCTACCGCTGCGCCACAACGTCGTCAATACTTCTATTTCTCATACTAATAAGCATTTAGCTTGTGCCAAGAGTGAGTACGACAATTAACTTGCACTAAACATTCTATTGAGGCTTCAATCAGGTTGTTTCAGCCATTATGATTAACCCAATGTTTCTTTGAAAACATCTTAACCTGTTGATAACAGTTGGTACATAGCCTCTTTACTTTTACGATTATTATTTCTTATCCACTGTTGTCAATTCACCTGAAAAGGATTAAGGAAGAAAAGATAAAAGAAGAATTAAGAAGAATTAAGGATAAACAAGAAAAAATGTAATATTAGCTTTTTTTTTTAAAAAGCTTTTTTTACTACAAAATAAAATATTAGCTTTTTTTACATTACTAATATTCCTATTGCCCCTCCAAATAAGCTCGAAACTTGTGCTAGGAGTGGGTACGACAATAGTCCAAGGGGTCAGGATCGAACCTGCGACTCTCGCGTTAACGGAGCGAAGTCGGCCCTTCTACCGTTGAGCTATTGAGGCTTCAAATTATAAATAAATTCCCTGATAATGATAAATTTTCTTTTTTTTTAGTATAAAGTTAATGAAAATTCAATATTTCTTTGAATCCCCGTAACACCTGAGGCCAAGGTTTGAAGTTTGAAAGCAAATCAATGTGAAGCTTTTTCAATAAATAAACATGAAGTTTGGAGTAGATTGAGGACTGCGCGACGCTCGTGCTGAATTACATTATAAGATTGAAATGGTTTAAAACTGAAAAATTTATAATGAATGCCACTTGAAACATTTTACTGAAGCAAAATAAAATTAAAAATCTTTATCCTTAATTAATATTAAGAGATATAATATAATTGACTCGGCGGTTACTATTATACTTCTAATATAAAATTCCAGTTACAGCTCGTCTGCGGTAACCTTGAAATATAATCCATAGAGAAATTAGTCATTTGTAAGTAAATAATGTTCTATAAAAAACATCTATACCGAATTTAGATTGTATTCGCCCTGTATCGTTTTATGGTATTCCCACAAGAATCAAACATTTAAGTATCGAAATTATTCTATCTGTTAAAATCCAGATAATAAATTATAAAATATATATGTACCAAATTTCAACTCAATCCGTTCAGCCGTGGTCAAGTAACAAACATTCAAGTGGATACTCCGCAGCATATTTTTGACCATCCTGCAGGAACCTTACATTTTCCGGGATAGGAAGTATCCTGTATTCTATTTCAGATAGTAGGCTCTCTGTGTGTATCTAAATTCCATCCCAATCTGCATATGGCGTTTATGTGTGATTGAGTTACAGACATAATAACATACAAACTTTCACATTTATAATATTGGTAAGAAAGACTATTTTAACCGCCAAGACATCGTTACACTAAAAGCCGGCAAAGCTCTACAAAGCCGTTGAACAAAGCGAATGCAGTAATCGCGTCTAATTAGCTCTTACATTTTAAGGAAGTCCGCTTAAATCTTCGGAGTTACGAAAATGAGTAAAAGAGCCTTGTTTTCAGCATGAACGGACTGGTTCGACTGGAGAAGTGATTCCCTTATGGAATATCGTTTTGATTACCTGTACTTTAGTTGGAGTAGTATCTGTATTTCAGGTTTTGTTCAAAAAGTTTCAGAGGCCTGTATTCCCACCATCTTTGTTTTTCCTTTTTTCTCCTCTTTCTGCCCTTCCTAGTTAGTAATATTTTCTCCAATATAGCAACACTGCTGTTCCTGGCTTCAGAGGCCGCGAACCATAAGGCGGGTCACAAATTTATTATACATTTTAGTATAATTAATTCCGTAACAAAAGATATCATAACCACTAATTGTTATCTATCTCCAAAAATTAAATGATATTGTATGTGCAAGTGTGCATTTTTGCCCTTTGTAAGCCGGTGTTGATGATTTTGTTGTTTTTTTTTTGTTTTCTTAGATATTTTGGTTATTTATTAGTTTATTTTTCAATAGACTTTCTTTATTAATTTGGGTCATTGTTACGAATTCTCTAATACGCTTGAAGCAATACTTTAGCGGACATTTAACGAACTTTTTAAGATTAATGACGGAGCAGGCGACCCTTTGCCATTTATTTTCTTTTCCGATGCTAACAAATTAAGTGAGCTTCATTAGTTATTTTTATTGCGTCTTTGACTAGTACGACAAATGAAGTTGAATATTGGAGAAACCGTTTTTCAAAACTCTTTAAAATACTTATGTCATAGAATAGAAAGCGAAATGTTTATTTTTTTATAAATATATAATAGAGGTAATGTGCAAGGACGTAAATGTAAGGGTGGAATTTTGAATTTGGTTGCGTTCTCCGATGGTGATATCGGCGGAATCAGTCCAAAAATTTCCTCAGACCATTGCCCGTGATAAATGCGATAGAAGATGCGGAGTGATCCAACATCTTTACGTAGTGCGAAAGGATCAAGCCGGTCAGAAAGGGCTCGATCGATAGATGTTATGACTGCGGATATTTGAATAACAAGTTAACTAGTCAACCTATTTAAAGATTAGCACAAACAAAAAAAAAACAGACTGAAAATTAAACTTTGCAAGAGTCTATAATATTACAAGTATTAATAAGGCTTTTTTTTCTGAGTGTCTATTACTGTTGGCCCTACTGGCCTTGACAGCGTCACCGGGCGGAGGGGCGAGTACAGACACTCAGCCGTGATAAAGGGGCAGCCCTCACGGGGCTCAAATTTGATTCCGTCCTTAAGGTGCCTCCTGCGAAGCCGAACCACGGCTAAGGACGTCATCGGAAGTGGAGGCAGCGCTCCTAGCCCATTCTATACGGTAGACTCACCCGAATAATAAGGCTTGTAATCAGTACATTATATTAACATAATTGTAATAATAAAAATAATAAATAAAATAAAAACCTTTATTGTCAATAAAATGTTGATATATTTAATAGAAAGAGATCTGAAAACAATTCAAAGTGACGCGTCGCAGTCTATTATTATAATAAGAACGGGCTAAAAGAACTAAGCAATTAGCAGGCCGGTAAACTAGAATAGCAAATATTGGCACCCAAGGCTTTGTCTCAACAAAATGAGACATACCTTTATAAATATACTTTGTTATTCAAATTTTCTTGTAATATGTGTAATATTTGGACCATTTTATAAAAAAAAAACTGTTCAACTTTAACGAAATAATTCAACTTCTAATGGCAAAGACAATGTCAAACACATGTCTGTCATTTAATTCATTTAATATTAGTTCTTAGACTAATCTTATTATGCTACAAGTTGTAATTAAAATATAAGTTGGATAAGATATTTAGTTATAGCAACGCATATAAGGGCTCTAGCAGAAATGCTACTTTCAGCATCGGCGATCGACGATTGCATCTGCATCGATGCTGTATCGCGTTTTAGTGACTCTGCGTTCGATCGCAGTATCACTTTTATTTATATGTAATTCTACGTCAAAATGGTAATAAAGCTGTGACCTCGATCTAGGTCGGATTGACAAACCACTCGAGGTCCTCAACTCTTGGGTATTGCGGTTAAAGTATCGGAAATCCTTGACAGAGATGCCGGTACAAACAGTGACATAACCAATTTTTTTAATATATTTACTGTTAAGAAATTGGGATTTATACTATCCACAAGATTGTATTAGGGTACCATAACACTAGACCCTCAACGGATTAGGATAATAATATCCTGCGTTGGGTACTGGTCTACACATACATACACATGCAAAAACACCCTGACACATATCTGTATGGTCCGGGAGGTATTCGAACCCGCGAAAAAACGGTCGGTACGGTCGTCATATAAAAAAAATCTTATTTAATAAAAATGTTTAAATAATTTCTAATCATTACGAAATACATTTTCAGTAGTGATAAAAGTTATTCAAGATATTATATGAAAACTATTTTTTTTTTTAATATAAAGCTTATAATATGAAGAAAATGTTTACAGCTAATTAGAATCGATAATTTGAAACGGCTTTAGCCTTTGCGTTGCGGTCATCAGTCTTAGGAAAGTAATTTTCTGGCTGATTGCGTTTCACACCCTTTCCCGGTAAAATGGATAACTAAAGTAATTTAATCAAAATTTAAACCCCAACAGTTTTGTTTTTCGTAAATGGATCAATTAATAATTTAATTTAATATTATTTTAATAATATTTTCTTAAGTTAAAAGGTAAAAATAATACATAATATAATAAGCATCATTAGCAATCGAAAGATTTGCATTTCGATGCAGTCTTATGTAATCCAGACTAATTATTATTATTCAGTCTCATTGAATAAATATGAAATAAGCTTTACCTGTCCTTTATATACATTTTCACTCCTTTCTCATAGATAAGGTATAAAAATAGATAAGACTTTGGAAAAAGAACCTCACTTCACTTTTATTAGCGAAGAAAATGTCAAAAAGTGTGACATAGAGAATAAAAGTTTATATCAAGAACTACTTAGTTACAACTCCGCTGATGCGTAATCTTTTACAAAATCTATTTATAATTTACTTTCAATGTCCGTTAATGTAAAAGACTGAGATTGTTACATTCATAATGAAAGTAATAAAAATTGAATTGTCTTTGAGGCAGCCTTTTATTGCCTTGTCTCTGCACTTTCTGTACATTCCATTTGTGACATTTTTCCATCCGCGACCTTTTATTCAGTTAAAAGTGGAATGCTAAAATTAAATTTTACGTTCATATCACAAAGTGATAAATGCAAGCGGAACTTAATAATATTTTATAAACATATTGAAACTGAATACGGCTTTATATATAAAATCAGGCGACAAGGCCCATACAATTATATTATACCTTACAGAATGACATACATATTCAATATTATAAAACACTTAAATCTTAATATTCATTGAGGAGTTTTTGATTTACTTTCATTACGTCTACAGTAAATTACACCTTCTGGCTAAAAATAAGGCCTGAGGAAAATATACCTATACTTCGCGACAATATAGAGGAGATACGATTTGAAGTTGGACTCAACTTCAGTCACTGCAATTTCAGCACTTTCTGACTAACTGACTATGATTTTATATTCAAATATATCATTATATATTGTGGCGCAGCGATCTGCATTAATCGCCACAGGTCCCTGTTTCGATTCTCGCTCAGAGCCGTTGTTTATATTAACAAAAAGACATGTGTTCTGGTCTGGTTGTGTTTGTCTTTTTCCTTGTGTATGTTCCCGGACTTCCAACAAAAGGTATCACTATTCTAATTAGGGCCTTTTTAGTGTGGAGCGTATATTATTTAAAGTAAGGTCTTGCTGATGTCAGAGCTCTAGCAAGCAACAAATGCAAAGCAGAAATAACAAAACAAAAGAAAAACGAATAAAACAGAATTACATTCCCAAATGTTACATAAAACTGGATTGTAACAATTTGACTGACAGTGTCAAATTGACAAGGACGTTAAAGTAATTTAGATTTACTGTATCGATCGGGTATCAAACGGCTTTGTTTTTACGAATGTGAGGATTCCGACAACGAACTTTATTTTGTTACTTTTCAAAATAAATAAAACTATAAACGCTGTTTATTAGCTAGTTACATACACATGCGTCAAGGGGATCGCTTACGTTGCGGGTCCCGCGATGATACAATTACATTGACGTCATTCTGGACAGGAATGCAGAATTGCATTTTTAGAATTATATTCTTTTAACATAAAATTTATTATTATATTTCTTACATCGAGTAGGATATAACGTAGATTAGGATTAAGTTTATATTGTAATAAAAATAATATTAAAGTTATATTTTTAAATAAATTTTGGTTTTTTTAAATCTTCGGACTGCAGCTAACGTAACTGGCGCAGTCAGGTGGATACTAGAATAGGGACTTAGTTAGATCACCGCTAGTATCCTGAACCTACGGACCAGCTGCAGACCCAGAGGAGGATCAAGACTTCGATTCACAAAAGAGACCAGAAATGAATTATATGTAAGTACACTTGAACTGTTCTCGTGTTGCTTTCTTTTCCTAGTTTTAATTCCACTCCAAGATTTATCATCCTAGAGTTCATAGATATCGGGAACCTGTATCGCAGCAGGCCCGTAACCGTAGTTTAGATAATAATAGAGATTTAAATTTAGAAGTCGATTATAATTGTAGTAATTTTAATAATTTAATTATGGCTCAAGATCCGGATACTATTTATAAAATCCTTAGGATTGTGCCCGAATTCGACGGAAATCCTAATGTGCTCACAAGATTTATTAATATATGTGATCAAATAGTTACTCAATATTTAAATAACGTGCCGGGTAGCGAATTATCTAATTTATGTTTATTAAACGGGATACTAAATAAAATTACGGGAACCGCCGCTGCTACTATTAATTCGAATGGTATACCGGATAATTGGCTAGGCATAAGAAATTCTTTAATCAATAATTTTTCGGACCAACGTGACGAAATAGCTTTATACAACGACCTCTCATTAGCCGTACAAGGTAATAAGACACCTCAAGAATTTTATAGCCATTGTCAAACGCTATTCAGTACGATAATGACTTATATTACATTACATGAGAATTTACCGACTACGATTGAGGCAAAACGTGATCTTTATAAAACGGTAACGAAGCAAGCATTTGTGCGTGGTTTAAAGGAACCCTTAGGGTCGCGGATTCGATGCATGCGTCCCGAAACTATTGAAAAAGCTCTCGAATATGTTCAAGAAGAATTAAATGTTACATACTTACAGCCACGTACAGACGGACTGAAACCCCAATCAACCCCTAAATTTATAAACCCAGTGCAGTTTGTACCCCCTCGATTTCAGAATTTTCAACCGTTTACTTAAATATGCGAAATTTGCTCAGCTCTTAGTAATTATAGGTGAAAATGTAGAGGATTTAATGGCCGAATTAATAAGGATAGAAAATAGTTTAGCTTTTATTCGCGTTTCGACTACACATCATTCTATGATAGATGTCGATACTTTAAGATTTATGATAGATAGATTAAGAAACATATATAATAAGGATCAGATATTAAGTTTAGAATTAAGAGAACACATGATATTATAGTCTCTGAAAATATCTATGATCTCTACCAACTGTCCATAGTACCTAATAAAAACCCACAGGCCCTCATTCCCCCATATCCTTTTATAGCAATTAACGAGAATTCGTTTGTGTACATGGAGGCAGAATGCCCGAAGCTTAATTACTGGTATCTCTGTGAAAAGGAAATGAGCCAACGTGTTCTTACTAAACCTGACTGCATACAGCAACTCATCGTCCACCAAGTGCTTGAAGAAGACTGTCAATTCACAACAGTAAATTTAGCAAAGGAAGCAATGGAAAAGCTAGATGACCAACATTACGTATTCTCCTTTCCTCATCTCACAAAAGTACAGTTAGTCTGCGACAGAGAAGATCCTGAACTCCATAGATTTGCAAGGACTTCACAGTATTCAAGATCAAATCATTCAAGAGAAGCCCTTACAACTTGAAAAACTGGATTCAAACATTATATATCATACGACAATACCTCTATACATCTTCATATTAAGTGCAAGTGCACTTATTATCCTCATCATATGGCATCGCTATAAATCACGAAGATGCGTACAACTCAACAAAGCTACAACTTCGAGTTCAACTGAACAATCTATTGAAAATTCAGATGAAGCTGAGACATCGGATGTGCGGAGGAAGATGCCAGCCACATTTTATCTCAACGTGCTAAAATAGTTGCTGTTCTAAGGGTGGAGGAGTTACATACACATGCGTCAAGGGGATCGCTTACGTTGCGGGTCCCGCGATGATACAATTACATTGACGTCATTCTGGACAGGAATGCAGAATTGCATTTTTAGAATTATATTCTTTTAACATAAAATTTATTATTATATTTCTTACATCGAGTAGGATATAACGTAGATTAGGATTAAGTTTATATTGTAATAAAAATAATATTAAAGTTATATTTTTAAATAAATTTTGGTTTTTTTAAATCTTCGGACTGCAGCTAACGTAACTAGCTTTAAATTTAAAATCTGTATATTTCATTAGTACACATTTTCTTCTTCTTTCTAGCATTATTCCCGATATTTACCCATGGTCTTCCTATACTCTTATCCAGACTTAACGGGTTAATAGTTTTTACATAGAGCGATTGCCATTTTTGAGTTCCGCAATACAATTATTATCAAATGTTACGATAACAACCGGGACCGACAGCTTAATATGCACTTACCAAGGAGAAACACCCAGACCGAAACAGATATTTATAACTAAATTTCCTACTTTGAGCCTCGGCGGTCGCAGGTTCGACCACTACTGTCGCTACCAGCATACCACAACGGTCGTCAGTTAAGTATAATAATATTATGTTATAATATAACATTTTTTGTATTCATTTTAACAATATTTTTATACCATACACTGTTGTGGCGTTGTGGGTAGCGAGTCTGCCTTTGATCTCGACGGTTGCGGGTTCGACTCCCGCTCGGGCAGATGTTTGTTAAAATTTCTGTCTCGGTCTGGGCGTTTGTCCGTGTGGGTCTCCCCACCGTGCCTCGGAGAGCACGTTAATTTGTCGGTCCCGGTTATTATCAATAACATCTGATAATAATCATTAACTCTTGATTTGTAAATTGCTCTTATCCAATGAGTTACTGGTTCACCCTTAGGGTTGCGGAGGTCAGATGGCAATCGCTCTGTGTAAAAACTAGTAACCTGTCAAATCCGGATAAGAGTAATAAGCAGACCCTGGGTACATAAAATACCAGGAATAATGCTAGGATGAACAAGAATATTTTTATACCATACAGGTAAAATAAAGTTTATAAAGCCTTATACAAATTATAAAGTTTTAACTTTAAAGTATAGCGTGAGTTATCGTTGGCAGAGTTTAAGGTATAAATATTTTCTTTGAACGGAATGATAGCTTGTTTCAGCAGCATTCTGGCTTCAGTCCAAACGAGGCGCTTTTGTCTTATGCCGCCTGGTGTAGATGACGTGACGATATCTATAATCATAGCACCTGTCTAGTTTGACTTTGTCTTTTTTATCATCAAATATATATGTCTATGAATTTCAAAAAAACAGAAATCTACTGAATTATTTTTATGTCTCAGCTATTAAGATCGCTCATGAAAGCACTAAATTAAATTAGAAATTTAAACTGTTTTATATATATATAGCTGTTTAAATTTGAATTTTAATAATGTTTATGTTTCATCAAAGATTTATGCAGCCAAGGACGTAATGGTTAGAGCATAATTTGTTCAACCATCGAACAGGTCGAAGTTAACATATTAAATTAAAGATTTTATTGTAATTACAGAAATAAACTAATTATAAGAAAAGTATTGCATTTTTTAGATCTCTCGATTATGACCGTTGTAATTAACTTTTAGTTATATTATGAATGTTAAAAAATAATGATGAAAGTATAATTATTTCCATTGAAAATATTAGAAAACTATACAAAACGAAAACCTGTTTTGAATGAAACTGAAACCAACATTTTCTGAAAGTATTAAAATTCATGAGTAGCGATGTAGGAGCAAGGGGGACCTGACCCCCTTTGGACCTTGCGAAATACTCAAAAATGCTTAACTAATACATATTTTCAGGCGTCGGGATGTGACGACCCCATCGCCCGCTGTTGGGATAACCTCTGTCACAACAGAGATTATTCCACCAGTGCAATCAGTCATACTGGTGGTAGGTCTTTGTTGCAAGAGGCCAGCTAGGTAGGTACCACCGCAGTGTCCAATATTCTGCCGCCAAATAGTAGTGCTTAGGCACTACTGTGTTCCGGTTTGAAGGGCATTGTACGCTAGTGAAATTACTGGGCGAACGAGATTTAAGAACTAATATCTCGAGGTTGGCAACGCTCGAGTGGCACCTACTAATGGTGCTGCAAGCGCTCATAGGCTGCGGCAGCCACTTACCATCAGGTGGGCCGTATGCATGTTTGCCAACTTCTAACATAAAAAAAAAAATATTGAAGAATATAGTCATTTATATATTATTCGAAGCCTCAATAGCTCAACGGTAGAAGGGCCGACTGCGCTCCGTTAACGCGAGAGTCGCAAGTTCGATCCTGACCCCCTTGGGCTATTGTCGTACCCACTCCTAGCGGAAGCTTCGAGATTATTAGGAATATTAGTAATGCATTGAAAAACATTGCTAATATTCTTAACTTAATTCTTTTTTTTCCATTCTTTAATTTTGCAGTCCTCTGGACCCTAAATTAAGGTTTAGTCCTCCCCGAGGACATGCTGGCTACGCCCATGTTAAAATTAAGAGCAATTGTCATGAATGTTTTTGGTATAATATATATTTACTTTACACATTTCGCTGGTTACTTATTGCATATGAAATATATGCTTAAATTGGGATAGGTCACTGACTTCGTTCAGGATTGCCGCGTAATGGAAAATCCAAATTGATGGATTCGTATTCTACGACTATTTTTATACGAGTGGTTAAGTTTTTTGAGTCAGTTGGTCTCTTTTATTTGATTGAAGTAAAACAAAATTACTTTCGTAAATTTTCTATGATTTTATCTCACTCCCAATGATAATGTCAAGGTGGTGTCTCGACCCCACTAGAGGTTTCTCTCTTCTCGATTTGGCCAGTATTATAAAACTTACTAACAACTTAATTAAACAATATTAAAAGGTGAGGACAAATCAAGTTTAATTAATTTAAGATTTAAAATAAGCAATTATCAGTAACATTAATTTAATTATCGTTTAACATCCAACTGGTAATCAGCTGGTACTAACCATTTGACATACATATTAATACCTATAGGCAAAAAATTTAAATGAAAAATACTTGCAAAAGTTATACCTTTTTCGTAATTACTTAATATTCTTTGGGGTCTCTGGGAAATGAACCCTCTGTAATTTCATTATTTTTATCCAATTTTATATTATATACCTGGACAACCGAGGTTTTTTCGGCATTTTTATGAAATTGTTTTTTTGGAAAATAATAATTTTGCTGACAAAAGAAAAACATAAAGAAAGGAAAAAATTTAATCGACTGGAGACATCTGAACTCGAACTGGGTTTTTATTGTCGGAAAAAATATTACATATATATACAAAAATGCTCGTTTAAAGGTATTATATAGATATATATATATATATATATATATATATATATATAACTGAATTAGATAACTCAGAAATGTATGAGCTTTCCAAATACTATGTGACTTATCGTTTTTAATTGACATCGCAGAAACGTATTTACTGGGCAAAAAAGATTTACGAACTAAAATCTCGAGGTTGGCAACGCGTGAGTGACACCTACATGATGTATGTATGATGTTGTAAGGGCTAATATAGTCAAACGATTGGACTGAGCCATATGTGATGCAGCGAAGAGATAGAAAGTGTTAAAAATATTTTATTTTATGACACTAATAGAAATAAAATTACCAGTCAAGTGCGTTGTGGACCACGCACAGTTGAATCTAAAGGGTTCCGCAGCATGGTTATATAATAATATATATAATAATAACTTTATTTCGACCAACAATGGATCATATGTTGTTAGTAATACAAGTATCTTACGCCTATTTGTTAGTAATTTCTAAAACTTATTTAACCTAAGACAGCATTAATTTGTCAGCACGTGAATCCGACAGCAGTGGTTCACATACAAACAACTTCTATTAACAAATGCTCTCAGTACGCCACTTAAGCTGGAACGAATCCTGCGCAACAGCGATGTGCACCGCTTTCGCATCATTATGCGTATAAAAACAGTCAACATACGCCTCGGCAAACATCCCCGATGCACTACAAAAACGAGGCATACCCATTAGCATCCTGAAAGCATTGTTATATTGTACACGCAGGACGTTGTACTGTTTCCGCGTATAGTCTGCCTACAGGCTGCTAGGGTAAAATGTGGTGCAGTAAGCTCTGAAAAGCGTTATTTTGACTGGCACTGACCAACGAGCAAACCTGCGAACAATCATATTTGCCCTAACAGACAAAGCCGATATTGAGAGAGAACGCAGTCTCAATATCTGCATTGTCTTTCAAGTCATAGAATACTACATGGCCAAGATATTTAAAGCATTCAACTCTCTTTAGTGGAACCCCGTGCAAGTTGATAGCAGGTACAATAGATGGAATCGATTTTCCCCTGGCCTGAAAGACCATGCATTCGCTTTTCTTACAGTTATAGACTAAGCCATGACGTTTGAAATAGTTCTCACAAAGACTTAGCAGTTTTGCTAACCCACAGACAGATGCACTCAGCAGAACCATGTCGCTTGCGTAAATAATTGCGTTATTAAGACAGACTCCGTCAAAATGGCATCCGACACGAGTGCTACTGAGCGTCTGTATTAGGGCGTTCACATACAGATTAAACAACTTGGCTGAGGTCAGGCCACCCTGCCTCACCCCACACTCCAACCTGTAAGACCTTGAGTAGCTCTCTGACCATCGCACAACAGTAACCTGATTTTTATACCAAAACTTAAAAATCCTGTTGATCTCTTCAGGCACGCCGAGTTTTAATTTCTGCCATAAAATATCGTAATTAACCAGGCCTCAAATGCCTTGGATAAATCGAGAAAACAGGCGTAAATGGGTGATGGTAAGGTTATGAAGAATCTTAACGGTTTTAAAAATAATAACGAATTAAAACCGACCGCAAAAATAAGTTGGTAATTTCATAGTAATTATTAAAAGTAATATGAAAAACAAAGTTATGGGAAAACTTATATATCTCTTAAATTTGTGGACCTATCTTCTTCAAACTAAATGTGGATGAAAGTTCATGTGGTATTCTACAAGCTCAAATTTTTCCAGAATTTTAAAACCCATAGTTCAAAAGTTAGAGGGGGGGGGACACAATTTTTACGACTTTAAGAACGAATATCTCAACAACTACTGGCTTAATGAAAAAACTCAAAATCAAACCTCCTTATCATTTTAAAAGAACTATCCAAAGATATCTCACACGTTGCCATACGTTGAAATTTTTTTCAATCGTCAGTTACATGTATGGACTGCTACCCTTAATTCATATATATATTAAGATTTTATTACAAAATCCTTGTGCGGTTCATGGAATACACCTAATTATTAAATTTCGTATAGATAGAGTCAATGGTCTCCGAGTAAAATGACTGTGACATACGGACGGACAGACGGACGGACGGACAGACGGACATGACGAAACTATAAGGGTTCCGTTTTAGCCATTTGGCTACGGAACCCTAAAAAAGAATGTTAAAGGATATAAAATACCTTGAGGTTGAATTGTATCCAATAAATAAGTGTAATTTTCAAACTATTTAAGACTAGCGCTGCCCGCGACTTCGCATTGCCTACGTAGTTATTGTTTAGTTAAGCAAACAAATGAACACTCACTTTATTATTGTGTTGCTGTTTCGATCCAATCAGTAATTCCAGAGATTAAAGCGCAGCGGTAGCGAACCTGCCTTAAGCGCCACAGGTCGCGAATTCGATTCGCGCTCGGAGCAGATAGTTGTATTGACCATACAGGCATGTTTTCCGGGTGTGATTGCCCTTATCCTTGTGCATGTTTCCGGATCTCGGCCTAGAGTATCAATATCCTAATACCGTTGAATGTGTAGCGTTTATTTATTTGTAAATGTACTGAAACAAGAATACTATTCAATCTTAGAACTATTTAAACAAAAGCAACAAAACACACGGCGATATTGTACGCAAAACACAATAATAATATAAGCTTTATTTATTCCTTTTACAGATTTTGTTTACAATATTAGATGTTGACATTACATTAAAACTATACTTATTTGGTTTGTAGATCTAAATATAATTGTGTTTTACTATGTTAGTACTACACAAAACACAATACTATGTACTGTCTGTTAACACAGTCTTATATCAAACGACACAGTATTTCAATGCAACAGAACGAAGAACCTTACAATAGCGTCCTGTGATTACAATGTACACACATAAGCGTAAAAGGATACCATCACAATCTTCTTCCTAGCATTATTCCCGGTATTATACGAGTATTTACTTATGGTCTGTGTATTATTCTTGCCCGCATTTTACAGGTTACTATTTTTACATAGAGCGATTGCCATTTGACCTCCGTAACTCTAAGGGCGAATCAGTAGGTCATTAGATAAGAGCAAATTGCCTATCAAGACTTAACGAATATTATCAGATGTTATGTGATAACAACCGGGACCGACAGCTTAACGTGCTCTCTAAGGCACGGTGGAGAAGACCCACGAGGACAAACGCCCAGACCGAAATAGATATTTGTAAGATCAATGCAAACATCTGCCCCAGCAGGAATCGAACCCGAAACCGTCGATGCTAAAGGCAGACTTGCTAACCATAGCGCCACAATGGCGTCAAAAGGATACCATCACAATCTCAGCATTAAAAGATTTGATTGCATTTGTTCGAGACCACGGTTCTTTCATGTTACGTGACCATTTGTCTACGTCGGTCTGACAGAGAGCTATTGTTTTACCTCACGTCTACCGTAACATTGGGTTGTTTCGGATTGACTATTATTAATAGCTTCGTAAACACCCTGTTAATGGACTCAAAATTGATATTGAAAATCATTTTCGCAAATTGGAAAGTGGTTTTACATAACATTACAAGTTTTGAAAATAATATTTTTTATGATATTAAGTTAGCAAGCAAGCATAGGGCTCACCTGATGGTAAGTGGTTGTCGAAGCCCATTTCGCCTTTCTCTAGTAATTTCACTAGCTACAGTGTCCTTCAAACTGGAACACAGTAATGGAAAACATACCACTGCTTTGCGGTAGAAAATATTATGACACTGCGGTGGTACCTACCTCTTCGGCAGTAGGTAATGCAGGGTACAATAAAAAGACTAGTAAATGCGTATTCACAATGTAATGTGAGCCTTTTAAATGATTATTTTCAACCACAGATCGAATCACATATTTTCGAATCCGCGACCACCGACGCTCAAAGCATATTCACTACCAGCATGCCATAACGGTCTTAAAATAGCTTCAGACTATGCGATCGAAACAAACCAAAGCAAAGTTGTTTTATAAGTATTGATTTTTATAAGTATTTATTTGGGGTAACGCGGCTGATGTAAATACAATTTTTGTGCTGCAAAAGCGAGCTATTCGTGCAATTTACAATCTTGGTTGTAAAGATTCCTTAAAGGAGAAATTTAAAGAAATTAATGTATTGACTGTTGCTTCTCAATACATTTTAGAAAATGTTATGTATGTACATAAGAACATCAATGAATTTACAAAATGTAGTGATAATCATAACATCAACACTAGGAACAAACATAAATTAACAATGCCAGTTACTAGACTGCATAAAATTAGTAACTCTTTTAAGGGTAACTGTATACGGTTTTACAATAGGATCCCAGAAAGCGTTCAGAAACTTTCTTTAAATAAATTTAAAAAAAGGTCAAAGAACGTTTGTGTGGTAAAGGCTATTATAAAATTAGTGAATACCTTGAGGACACCACGCCTTGGGAATGAGACAGTCACTCCAGGCTTTTCAGTGATTATAATATGTAAACTAATATCAGTTCAAAAAAATACATATAAAAAAGATAAAACCCCCTGAGTTTGTTTCGCCGGTTCTTCTCAGGTAGAGGTTTTTCCATTTTGGAGCCGGTGGTAGAATCTGACTTTCAACAAATAAGTGTAATGCTTTTTATGTTGAATAAAAATATTTGATTTGATTTGATTTGATTGTTTTTCCGACATGAAATAGAACGTTTTATTGCATTCGTTTCGGTGATTTGAACCGGCCTTAGGTTATTTGATTAAAACAAGCTGTTTGCATTTCTACTTTTTAAACCTACCGACATCACATTGTTACTTGGCCCAATGCCCAAATGTTAATGAAATACAGAGATCAAATAAACCAGGAGACTGTTTTCAACCATTTCATTGTAATTCGCATTATTTTATCAATAAAAGCCTGCTCTAATACTGTCGAAAATCAGTGTTAGGTTTCTTAATAAATGTTGAATAATACGCCATTTTGGAACACAGCAAACAATTGTAAAATGTATTTTTAATATCTATAGTCTTTGTTTTTGTGGCTATTATTGTTTTTATTTTTCTTTTTAATACAATTATTATTGTTTTGAATTTTGCTGAGTTTTGAATAAACATTTTCTTTCTTTCTATTCTAAAATTTAGCAGATCAGCCCATTCACACGGACAAAATGTCACAAACTCATTGGTACCATTTTTTTTAATTCAACAACAACGCAATGGACCGAATTAGTCACAAGCTAATTTCATTCGGTTATGATTTGTACAAACTAATCGAATGAAGTTAGCTTGCTTTGATGTACTTTATATTTACGAACACCAACGGGGCACCAACTAGTCTACAATATTTTGTCTGTTTAAAATGGCAGGTCCATAATATATAGTAAGTCTATAAATGTAATACATTATTTAGGTTAAGAGCATTGAAGTCTTCAGAAGCTTGTACTTTATTTTTTACATTGTTTTTACTCGATCAAAAAAAATTAAGAATTTTAATCTATGACTAGCGAGTCCGGCAGACGTTGTCCTGCCCCAAAAAAAATTTAGGATCCGATCCGCCCCCTAACTGAGTCTAATTGTGAACAGAAGAGACGCTTGTGAAAAATATTGAATTACTAATATCGCTATTAAAAAAGAGGGGTTGATGGTAGAAGGGTGAAAATTTGGGGTTGTATGTATTTTTAATGCCACATCATAAAAAACATTTTAAAAATGTTGTCCAAAACAAAATTTAAAATGGTTGCGTGGAAAAATAAGTGTTGATCGATTTTCAGATCTACCCGAAATGCACACAAAATTTCATAAAAATCGGTGGAGTCGTTTCGGAGGAGTTTGGTAACAAACACCGCGACACGAACATTTTGTATATTAGATGTAAGTATAACATGTACTAGCCCTTTTAAATTCAAAATTTTAGCTCTAGAAACACCTTCTTAATTCCTTTTAATTCCAAAGTAAACGTAGTACCAATAAAGCTCCAATAAATTTTCAGCTCTCCGGAACACCTGAAGCCAAAGTTCGACAGCTAATCGATGTGAAGTTACTCAATAAATAAACATGAAGTTAGAAGCAGATTGCTTACCGCCCGAGGCTTGTGCCGAATAACATTAATTAGATTACGGAATTTAAAAAAAAACATTAATGTTTCATCTCCACGGATATATCATTTATATTTATTTCTTGGTAATTTTTTATTATTATAGAAGAGCAACAAGCCACGAATTTTGTATTTTGTTCTGTTATATTTCCGTAAATTTAAAAATAATGAAATATTTGCGTGCATAGTGCGGTGATGTCGCTAGTGAATGATCTGCAGTATTTTGAAAACATTCTATTCTTATATAGGGCTTTAGCCGTTAATACAAGCAAGTAGCTATGTGACTTTTAGCTCATTGTTCCGATACGGTTACGTTTCCTTTTTTCTTTACTGTAAGCAAAAAAGCGGCATCGCCGTACTATATCCATTTCTCGAAGCAGTTCAGGCCATATTCGACCCCCTTTAACTTCGTTGCGGATAGAACTAAAAGCCTGAATTTTCAGTAACCAAGCGGGCAATCATAAACACAGTAAATTTAGAATACAATTAATGTTCAGTGTACAAATCAAGGAAAAACTAAAATATTTTGTACTTTCGGTAAGGTTTTCTAGATACAGCACCTGCAAAAATAACTTTATAATCCGATATAAATGTATAGGATTTCAAAGTAACACTTGCAGATAATGAAACAGTGTACCTATTTAGTACATAATATATAACAATAATAGGTATACCTATATAATATATGATTAAATTCAAGAAGTATAAGTTACCGAAAATCTTATTATATCTTTTTGTAGATAGTTCTACTTTTTCACTTTTTTACATGGAACCTGGTTAAACACATAACCTGGTTGTCTTCCCCAGGAGGTATCTGGATTCACATTTCGTTCCCGTGCCGGTGCAGAAACGGTGCCGTTTTTCAAATCAAATAAATCCTTGCATTTATGATTATCAAAATTATCAAATAGACATGTGACGTGAGCGCATCCTTTTGTAGAAGAGTAATCGTGTAAAAGCATGTACATGCTTTATTAAGGAAAGCAAACCCAGAGCCTAGTAATTATACTGAGAGCACTTTAAAAGGGTCCCACTTGCGACTAGCGATACGCATAATGCTAACGACGTACTAAGTAGTCATATTTCAAATTTTATCCCACCTTTC
Source organism: Hestina assimilis (assembly GCA_023373885.1). Taxonomy (NCBI): domain Eukaryota; kingdom Metazoa; phylum Arthropoda; class Insecta; order Lepidoptera; family Nymphalidae; genus Hestina; species Hestina assimilis. The sequence goes on along the minus strand of CM041747.1, from coordinate 4,923,672 downwards.
ATTAATCCAAAGGCTTATGGAAATACTAGCTTCTACCAGCGGCTTCCCCCGCGTGAATATCGTTTTTAATACAAACTCTGAACCCCCCCTTTACAAATTTTGAATGTCATATTTATTTATATCAAATCAACAGCCTAAAAATAAATTTCAAGCTTCTATCTCTAAAAATGTCGATACTTCCATACGAAAGTTGTATGTATGTAACCCCTTAAAATTCTTTTTTTTTTCATTAAAATGTAGTCTATCACCTTTCTCAGGCTCTAGACTATTTGTATATCAAATTTCATTCAACTTGGCTCAGTAGTTTTGGCCTGAAAGCGCAACAGACAGAGAGAGACAGTGTAACTTTCGCACTTATAATGTTAGTAAGGATGTATAAAACAATTTTTTGATTACCAATTCCAGTGACTTTATGAAATATTTTTCCGGTTGCTTTCACCGATTCAAGTTTCTTAACTGACTGCAAAAAAGGAGAGATGATTCGGTAATACTTTCTAAATGTTTGTGACTGAATTTCGTCATTGAACCTTTTCACCGCATCATAGTCCGTTCAGTAAATTTTGACGTGGTGCCAACCATTACACTCAGTGTCACAGTTCAAGCCACAACAGTAACTCGATGTTACATTTCGAGCCACAGACGAAAGTGCGCACTCAACAGATCGGCAGCCTCAAATTGACGAGGGTACAAAAGTGATTCAGACTAAAACTACCCCATTTGACGACGCTGTGGCGCAGCGGTAGCGAACCTGCCTTAATCGCCACAGGTCGCGGGCTCGATTCCCGCACGGAACAGTTATTTGTATTGACCATACAGGCATGTTTTCTGGTCTGGGTGTATTTGTCCTAGTCATTGTGTATGATACAACTATTCTAACTGGGGCCGTTGAGTGTGTATCGTTTATTTATTTATTTCTTCTAGATACACTTTTAACATCTCAAAGTTTATTAGAATATCGAAAATAAGTATATAACTTTTATCTACTCAATGTCACACGAATAAAATATACCAATATTGTGTGAATTGTTAATGATTTTTCGCTACTTTTTAAAAGGGCGTAACTGTTCAGCACTTTATTCTTATTATTCTTGTCCGGATATGACAGTCTTATCTCCGTAACCCTTAGACCCTTAGGCCAACCAGTAACTCATTGGATAAGAGCAATTTACTTATCAAGACTTAACGATTATTGTCAGATGTTATGTGATAACAAACAACCTGGACCGACAGCCAAGGTGCTCTACAAGGCAAGGCGGGTAGACCCACCTGAACAAACCGAAACAGACATTTGTAAGATCAATGCAAATATCTGCCCGAGTGGGAATCAAACCCAGAATCGTCGACGCTAAAGGCAGACTCGGTACCCACAACGCCACAACGGTGTCAGCACTTTATTCAATTGGATAAATATAATAGTCATAATCTTAGTTTGGCATTATTATGTATCCATTATGGTAACTATTTTCTAAGTCATAATATTTGGATGTGCATAAATTACAAAACTTACGGAAATAACCCTTCTACAATCTCCGTCCTTTATCTGTTGAACCTGTCTCAGTCATAGAGAACTTAGCCAATTATAGCGCACATAATATTTTAATTAATAAACTTTAACGTATTCTGAAGATAGTTCTACCTTCGAAGCAGACCAAAATGTTATACCTTTTTCTACACGATCATCATCACCTTTTATACATGATAAATTGATGTTATTCTGCAGCATTATAAACATTAATGCCTAAATGTTACATAATAATTTAAAATTGGTCCATTTTTGACCACAAATTAGGCTCATATCTGAATTTAATAATTAACGATGCTAACAATGGGCTCTACATTTTTGATCGTTTTCGCTTTAATTTTTGTAATGGTAAAAAGGGAAGTATAGACTTTTCGTAAAAATATAAATAAAATGTAATGCAATAATTTATGTTGCCTATTAAGTCACATAAACATTAATTTCATTATTGTTAACGGATACAAATTTATCTTGAGCTCCGAATAATTTAATTATATTGTATACGCCAGCTTTAATATCGTCACATCGAAGTTTGGACAGGGCACTTCAAATTTCAATTTAAATTTCAAACTACTTTACACGTCCGACGCACTTCCATTCAGGTGAAAAGTCTACTTGATCATTTTATTATTATTTGAATTTTAGTGGTACACGATAGTACAGTCTGAATATTGGTTTAAAGTAACAGGTATCGATGTATCCCGTTATTTTGTTTCTTCCCTTTCCTTCTTTCCCTTTCCTTCTTTCCCTTTCCTGCTTTCCCTTTTCATTAATTTTTATTTTGTCCCAGCTGTTGACAATTTGACAACAGTCGATAAGTCAAGTCAGAGGCCTACGGGCGACGTGAACAACTCTGACACTAGGTTGGCCACTAACAACGTTTCATTTATTTTTCGGTTCAGATGGCACAACGCCTAATGATTTCTCTGGTTCTATAAGTGAACTTAAGCTACAGGACTGCTTAATACTAGGCAGGTTGTATATTTCCACCGGGGCGTCATGGTTGTGTGGCCAAAAGACCCCATGATGTCCCACTATGGCGATGAAGGTTGCGCTGAGTTTTAGTGGGTATTGCCGCTTGATAAACAGGCGGCCAAGTCCCAATACCATTGCCTAGTGTACTTGGCAAGTACACTATACTACGAGTGCATAAATGCATTTCTCATCGAAAACAAGAAAAAGGCAGGTTGTATATATAAGTAAAATTTAAAAGAAAATATGTGATGATGTTGACGACGTTGTGGCGCAGCGGTAGCGAACCTGCCTTAAACGCCACAGGTCGCGGGTTCGATTCCCGCTAGGAGCATAATATGTTTGTATTGACCATGCAAGCATATTTTCCGGTCTGGGTGTATTTGTCCTTGTCATTGTGAATGTTTCCGGACCCCCGACACAGGATATTACTATCCTAATGGGGGCCGTTGAGTGTGTAGCGTTTATTTATTTATTTATTTATTTATTTATTTATTTATTTATTTATGTTGTTTCAACATAAAAAATGTAATAGTAATTTTAAGTTCCATTGCATTTGTGCATGCTCGTAATAAAGTAAAAATAATGGGTTTATGGTGCCAGTCGGTTTTAAGACCTGCTGCTAAGGCAACGGTTTTCAAACATTGCATTCAGGTCACTACTTTATGTACGTAGTAATACTATTTTTATTTAATTTCATTGTTGTTTAATTAATCAATAATAATGCTGCTAAGAATTGTTGTTACTAAAAATACTTCCTAATATTGTAGATGCGAAAGTAACTTTGTCTCTCTGTCTGTCTGTCGCGCTTTAACGCCAAAACTAATGAAACGATTTAAATGAAATTTGGTACAAAGATAGTCTAGAGCCTGAGAAAGGCATAGGCAACTTTTTTATATTTTATAAAGCTTCTATATCTATAGTATAAGTCGGTCGGATGAGGAATCATTTTGCGTTAGATAGCCTACTTATTACTAATAGACAAATTATAGGGTGTTAACAAACAATCTGTATGCCAATAATTGAAACTTGTTCATCTTAAGATTATCTCACACAGCTATTGATCTATCTAGTTAGATTTTCCATTACGAAAGATTCTGAACGAATTTTTTATCGTCGTTAGCTATTCCATTCCGCAAATACATTTCGCATTCATAAGTGGGTGCTTGAAATACTTGAATGAGTATATAAGATATACATACATATATAAGGCATTCACATTGAGAATTTTTAAAAAAGATTAAAGGTCTTTTTAAATGCAGGATGTTTTGTAGTATATTTATTGTCAGCTGCAAAGATAAACCAAAAAAAAATTAATTTACTATGCAAAATTATTTTTAGTTCAAAATTACGTTAAAGTAAATGAATTCCACGAAAATAAAAACTTGAACTGATTAGGTTCATATTCGAAAACAAACTAATAATATTATTAAGATACGCACCAAGTTTCATAAAAATGGGTTAAATTAAAAACTTTGTACCGTACACACTAACGCATATGGAGTGTAAGGTACTTTCTTATTGCATTTCATGTTGTTATAAAAAGACAGTTAAATTAACAATAAACCTATTTAATTTTATAGGCGAACAGGTTCATAATTAAATAACAATATAAATTGTAATTCTATGAGATGTAATCCGTGGAAAGACGTGAAGTTAGTCAATAAGATAAAGTTTAACAAATGTAATAGTCAAGAGTGAGGATTAAGCTAGTGAAGTGTAAACGTTCTTTTGATGTAAAGAAATTGTTCTTAAGCGTTTATATCCCGAACTATTATTATGTAAAGTAGATTCAGAACCTAGTAATTATACCAAGAGCACTTTAAAGGGACCCAGTTGTGACTAAAGCGGATAATGGTAATGACGTACTAAGTAGCCGTCTTCAAAATTTTAACCAACCCTCTATTATTCTATATAAACTTAAGTGGAAAAGACACGCTTTTCTAACAGTAATGTAAATTTAAAATACCTTTTTTAAAGAATATTAGAAATGCTTTTGCAAGGAATTACTAATATTCCTACTGCCCCTCCGAATAAGCCTGAAGCTTCCGTTAGTAGTGCGTATGACAAAAGCCCAAGGGGGTCAGAATCGAACCCACGACACTCGCGTTAACGAAGCGGGGACGGTCATAAAGTTGAGCTATAGAGGCTTCACTTCTCTTATTTTTGAAATTCAAATACAAATATATTCATATACGTTTACAAATATATCAACAGTGATATTACAAAAGTTTAATTTCCTACAGAGCAATCTTGTTGCTAGCTTATATAAGAAATCTATTTACTTCTTGAGGAAGTCCCACAGTAATAATAATAATAAATAAACGAGACACACTCAACGGCCCCCATTAGGATAGTGATATCCTTTGTCCTGGGTCCGGCAACACATACAAAGACAAGGACAAATACACCCAGACCGGTAAAATATGCTTGCATGGTCAATACAAACATATTATGTTCCGAGCGGGAATCAAACCCGCGACCTGTTGCGTTTAAGACAGGTTCGCTACCGCTGCGCCACAACGCTCTCTTTGAGAGTATTTTTATACATGTATATTACAAACTTTTACTTTGTACATAGATAGTATCTTAAAAAGGCTCTTATAGCTCATTAAATCCAGTTGTTTTTATGAAAGCTTTCTTTCAGTTTAGGTTTCGAGTTCATTAATACCCTAAAAATTCTTTTAACGGACTCTTAAAGAACTCTTAAAGATTAATGGTAGAGCCTTTCCGTCGTTTGTTTTCACTTCGAGAGTTTAAATAATGAATTTAATTAACGTTAGTTATATAATAACATTAAAAATAACAGGAAGTATCTTTTCATACTATTAAAAATATATTAATTTGTATTTAGATTTTATGAAATTATTCTGTAATTAACTATATTTATAAAGTGTTATAATGAAACAAAATTAATTAACTAAATAATTTTTACTGCAAAATCAAATAATTGTGGAATGTTTCTAAAAAATTTTATAACTTTACCCTTTTAATTGGGTCCCGGCTATTATCAATTTATATATATGTCGGAGAATTGAGATTCTCATAGACATCGTCATCAGTGGTTACAACTCTTGTGGGCTTCGTGTGACTGACTTCACCTCCCAACAATCTAAGAGTGATCCAACTCGATCCAACCACAATTTCACAATATATCTTATTCCCGTAAAACAACATAACTTTAGTTTCTTTTCTCATTCCCACTGACAGCGTTCAGATGGTGTCTCGACCCCACTAGAGGTTTCCCTTTACTCGATATGGCCAGTATTATAACAACTTAATAAAAACTTATACAATATTAAAAGGTGATAACAAATCAAATTAAGTTAATTTATGATTTAAAATGAACAAATATCAGTAAAATTATTAAAGAAAAGCTCTTTTAACATCCAACTCCGACATATACATACGTTATATTTCGGAAAATGGTTTTTTATTAACCTGCAGATGTCGAAGTCGTGTTAAATCTCCTCTGAATTTTATGTGTCTAACATAAAATCCAAAGGAGTATAGTAGACGATAGGGCCCAGAAGATGTTTTTAGATCTGACCGCATTTTTACCCAATGTCCTTAAGTATAATAAAGTGGCAGTTAATATTAGTATCGTCGTCTTTACGACTTGTAGATTGTGAACCGAAGGCAATAAACTTCTGCACAGCTTATTTTATTACCTATTTAGATACGCATTTTGATGAAAAAACTTTTATGAAAATCTATATATAAAAAAGGAAATAACCTGACAAATAAACGCTGAGCCCTTGGACCTAGATAACTTATTATTTTACAGCGGTTGCTAAAAGGTAAACGAGCACTAAGAAAGATTTTTTCAATATTCAACCTTCAAGAGGGAAAAGGAGGGTTGAAAGTTTGTATGGTCTCGTGTTAAACTAGAAGCATGAAACTTTGTTTTTAGGCAAAAAAAAAATAAAGAAAAACTTGTTTTAACCATGTCTAGTATTCCAGCCCTGAAAGCGTAAAATGTTTTATTAAACTTTATATGAAAAAGAAGGTCTATGGCACCACAAATTTAGCAATGGTCAAGAGCTAGTATTCTATATATTAAACAAAACAATAGATCTCATTTGAAGTTTCAAATAAAAAATTTAGTTTAAAATATAATTTTTACTCAATAAATACCATTGTTTCTTTCGTAACATTGTATATAAATTAGAAACGGGAACGAGACGTTATACAAACATTAATAACTGTATATAAATAATATAAAAATATATATTTAATTAAATAATAACCTTAATAATAACTCGTTTTGAAACCTCTTTGCCTTTAATGAAGGTCTGTAAAAATACTCCCCTCATTCTTAATACGGTATACTGGATATTTTATTCGACCGTAAGTTACAAAGTGAAGTGCTACCCTTAATATTCTCCGAGTAAAATTACTATGTCATAGAAACGGCCGGTTGGTCAGGGCGAAATTATAAGGGTAAAATACCGTTCCTGATCTTTGAAAATTATTCTTTTTGCAACTTATTTTCAACATACACATTATAGTCATTATAGCCCGTGGGTCTAAAACTTAAAAAATGCCGTTTTATCTGTCACTAATGTGACAAACATGCCCGCGTATACTACCATAGCCATACATGGAAAAAATATTGGTGCTCAAAAGAAATATTGAAATCAAAACTCCCAATGTCCCTCAAGAAGAAAGTGATGGATTCCAACATTCTGCCGTGTCTAACATATGGTGCCCAAACATGGATTCTTAACAAAAACAATAAAAACAAAATACGGTCCTGCCAACGCGCTATGGAAAGAAGTATCTTAGGCATCAAGCTCATTGACAAAAAAAATAGCAGAGATATCAGACAGAAAACAAGTCTTATAGACGCGGGAAAACATGCACAGCGCTTAAAATGGAAATGGGCAGGCCATGTGGCGCGTATAACAGATGAACGCTGGACAAAGCTGGTTACTATGTGGAGCGGACCAGAAGGTAAAAGGGCAAGGGGTAAACCTAGAGATCGATGGTCAGACGATATACAAATAATAGCAGGTGAAAACTGGACAGGAAAAGCAAAAGATAGAGAAGAATGGAGCAAATTGGAGGAGGCCTATACCCGAGATGGGGCCATGACTTAATTCAACCTGAAATTTACTTTTTTAAATACATTTTTTTGTTTATAGTATGTTAAGTCAAGGATAAATAAAGGGCTATATTATTATTATTATTATTATACTACCATAGCAGATGGGCTGCCACGGCATGCGAAAATGAAGTATGACAGGGAAAGGAGGAAGATGAAAGAAAAAATGAAGAAGGTTGAAGAATCTCCCATAGCTTCCCTGACCCTCCCTGGTATAAGCTTAGGCCTCTATCTCTCACACTTACCGTACTTCTCACACTGAATGTGTGCTTGTATGCCAACCGTCATGATACAAAAATTTAGTTCATTTAAACGAAATCGTAAGTCTATGTAGATACCGTCGTGGCGTTGTGGGTAGCGAGTCTGCCTTTAGCCTCGACGGTTGCGGGTTCGATTCCCTCTCGGCGCAGATGTTTGTATTAATCGTACAGGCATGTTTTCCGGTCTAGGTCTGTTTGTCCTTGTCATTGTGAATGTTTCCGGACCCCGACACAGGATATAATTATCCTAATGGGGGCCGTTGAGTGTGTGCCGCTTATTTATTTATTTATTAAAGACCATAAAGTTGATATTATAAATAATGTAATATTTTTGCATATGTTTTGTATTATGTTCATACACATTCTTAAGCCACATCGCCACACTAGATCAAACACATAAGTAATGATTTGCGGGCGGGCGTTATGCCAAGTTGCTGGTATTCGGGACTGGTGGTATGCAAGCAATGCAGGAGCTACCATTACCGGATATTAATGCGTTCGTCAACAATATAAAAACGTCACATGAGAGATTTAGTTAGACTTTCTTTAATTCCGATTTAAAAAGTATTTCTTACAGCGATTGCACAATTTACATACTGTATTCATACAGTAGGGTAAACATTTTAGTTCTGATGCCACCGCCGCCTGTTAAAAAAAAAATAGGGTTATTTTTCGTGTTTAAGTTTTTCAAAGAAACTACAGAAAGGGTCTAAAGTGGACAGAATTGTTAAGCAGTTGAAATATTCCTATGGCACAGGGAACCTGTTATGTTTGGGTTTTCAGAATTATCGAATGAAATGCAATAATACTGATTGGTGAATATAAATTTTTAAAGTACTTTGATGATAACTTATATCATTCATATATTGTTTAAAAACATTTAAACATACTAAAATCATTAATTAATGATTTACGCGTGTGTAATTATTTATTAAATAAGATATATTGTCTATTAAAAGAAAGCTTTTGTTAAGTTAGCCTATTTTTATTTCATTTGAAGACGACCTCGTTTAATGAAAGCGTGTTATGAACGTAGCTCGTCCGCTTTACTAAGGATTGGTCTTTGAATACGCGTCCCAGAATTGCTTTTTAGATATGCAACCTTCCAAGAAGTTATTAAAAGAAACTGGCCACAATAAATCCACAAAATAACGGTCTCTTATTATATAAAAGTGTAGATTTAATGATTAAGTAAGAAGTTATAAATTCAACAAAGAAATATTATTATTATATTTAACTTTTATAGGGTTCCGTTCGTCACTCAAATGGCAAAAAGTGAACCCTTATAATTTCGTCATGTCCTTCTGTCGCCCGTCCGTAAGTCATAGTCATTTTACTCCAGAGATTATTCGCTCTATCTATGCGAAATTTGATAAAAAGCAGTATTCTATGAACCGCTACACGATTTTGTCACGAACTCCTCAAATATATAAAAACTAAGGCTAGCAGTCCATATATGCAACTGAGAATTGAAAGAAAAATTTCAACGTATGGCAGCGTGTGAAATATCTTTGGATAGGCATTTCAAAATGATAACGAGGTTGGATTTTGACTTTTTTCATTAAGAAGTTGTTCAAATATTAGCTCCTAAAGTCATAAAAATTTTGTAAACTCCGCTCTAATTTTGAACTACGGGATTTATTTTCTAGAAAAATTTGAGCTTGTAGAACATCAAATAAACTTTCAAAGTATCAACAACATTTAGTTTGAAAAAGACAGGTCTATACATTTTAGAGATATATAACTTTTTTTCTATCTTTGCTTTTCATATTATTTTTAATAATGAGTATGAAATTACCAACTTATTTCTGTAGTCGATTTTAATTCGTTATTATTTTTAAAGTCTTTAAGATTCTACATCACCAAGCTGCGGAACTAAAGGGTAGTTTCAACTGTGAGTGGTCCAAAATGCACTTGACTGGTATTTTTTTTAGCTCTTGTTGTTCTGTTTTCGTGTGTTACTGCTCTTTAATTTTGTATTGCGCAAACAAACATTTTATTTGGGTTGTGTTTCTCTATGTAAGCCATTTTATGAATAAGAGTCGTAAATAGCTTTATATATAAAGAGTAAAGGCAATTTGATAAAAATTAAAAAATATAAGACAAGTAACCTTCATTAACTTCATTATTATCTTCTTTTCCTCCGCAACTCAACTCTCAGCTTTGCGGTTAATAGAATCGGAAAACCATCACCGAAGCACCGACTTAGATAAGAAGCCGAGCTAACGGAATTATTTTTGATTTATGTTTAACGGAAAACTTTATTTAATAACTTTATAAAACTAAATTAAAATAACATACGAGTTACGTTAGCTGCAGTCCGAAGATTTAAAAAAAACCAAAATTTATTTAAAAATATAACTTTAATATTATTTTTTATTACAATATAAACTTAATCCTAATCTACGTTATATCCTACTCGATGTAAGAAATATAATAATAAATTTTATGTTAAAAGAATATAATTCTAAAAATGCAATTCTGCATTCCTGTCCAGAATGACGTCAATGTAATTGTATCATCGCGGGACCCGCAACGTAAGCGATCCCCTTGACGCATGTGTATGTAACTCCTCCACCCTTAGAACAGCAACTATTTTAGCACGTTGAGATAAAATGTGGCTGGCATCTTCCTCCGCGCATCCGATGTCTCAGCTTCATCTGAATTTTCAATAGATTTTTCAATTGAACTCGAAGTTGTAGCTTTGTTGAGTTGTACGCATCTTCGTGATTTATAGCGATGCCATATGATGAGGATAATAAGTGCATTTGCACTTAATATGAAGATGTATAGAGATATTGTCGTATGATATATAATGTTTGAATCCAGTTTTTCAAGTTGTAAGGGCTTCTCTTGAATGATTTGATCTTGAATACTGTGAAGTCCTTGCAAATCTATGGAGTTCAGGTTGATGTGGGTTAGGGTGACATCTTGCTTTACTTGATTAAAGGGTATCTGTATTATCTTTAAAGGCTGGCCCTTTATTTCTTCGCTATCATTAATAATGGTGAATTCTGGAGTCTTCAGACGACATTTCGCAGGAATGGTGATTAAGTAGCTGCCCAGGAGCGATGTAAAATCTTCTCTGTCGCAGACTAACTGTACTTTTGTGAGATGAGGAAAGGAGAATACGTAATGTTGGTCATCTAGCTTTTCCATTGCTTCCTTTGCTAAATTTACTGTTGTGAATTGACAGTCTTCTTCAAGCACTTGGTGGACGATGAGTTGCTGTATGCAGTCAGGTTTAGTAAGAACACGTTGGCTCATTTCCTTTTCACAGAGATACCAGTAATTAAGCTTCGGGCATTCTGCCTCCATGTACACAAACGAATTCTCGTTAATTGCTATAAAGGATATGGGGAATGAGGGCCTGTTGGTTTTTATTAGGTACTATGGACAGTTGGTAGAGATCATAGATATTTTCAGAGACTATTGGAAATTTGAAAATTATAACTATTTGCTTATCTGTATAATAGCACCCTGGCATTATAATATCGTAATATTCTCTTAATTCTAAACTTAATATCTGATCCTTATTATATATGTTTCTTAATCTATCTATCATAAATCTTAAAGTATCGACATCTATCATAGAATGAAGTGTAGTCGAAACACGAATAAAAGCTAAACTATTTTCTATCCTTATTAATTCGGCCAATAAATCCTCTACATTTTCACCTATAATTACTAAGAGCTGAGCAAATTTCGCATATTTAAGTAAACGGTTGAAAATTCTGAAATCGAGGGGGTACAAACTGCATTGGGTTTATAAATTTAGGGGTTGATTGGGGTTTCAGTCCGTCTGTACGTAGCTGTAAGTATGTAACATTTAATTCTTCTTGAACATATTCGAGAGCTTTTTCAATAGTTTCGGGACGCATGCATCGAATCCGCGACCCTAAGGGTTCCTTTAAACCACGCACAAATGCTTGCTTCGTTACCTTTTTATAAAGATCACGTTTTGCCTCAATCGTAGTCGGTAAATTCTCATGTAATGTAATATAAGTCATTATCGTACTGAATAGCGTTTGACAATGGCTATAAAATTCTTGAGGTGTCTTATTACCTTGTAATGGCTAATGAGAGGTCGTTGTATAAAGCTATTTCGTCACGTTGGTCCGAAAAATTATTGATTAAAGAATTTTTTATGCCTAGCCAATTATCCGGTATACCATTCGAATTAATAGTAGCAGCGGCGGTTCCCGTAATTTTATTTGGTATCCCGTTTAATAAATATAAATTAGATAATTCCCTACCCGGAACGTTATTTAAATATTGAGTAACTATTTGATCACATATATTAATAAATCTTATGAGCACATTAGGATTTCCGTCGAATTCGGGCACAATCCTAAGGATTTTATAAATAGTGTCCGGATCTTGAGCCATAATTAAATTATTAAAATTACTACAATTATAATCGACTTCTAAATTTAAATCTCTATTATTATCTAAACTACGGTTACGGGCCTGCTGCGATACAGGTTCCCGATATCTATGAACTCTAGGATGATAAATCTTGGAGTGGAATTAAAACTAGGAAAAGAAAGCAACACGAGAACAGTTCAAAGTGTACTTACATATAATTCATTTCTGGTCTCTTTTTGTGAATCGGAAGTCTTGATCCTCCTCTGGGTCTGCAGCTGGTCCGTAGGTTCAGGATACTAGCGGTGATCTAACTAAGTCCCTATTCTAGTATCCTACCGACTGCGCCAGTTACGTTAGCTGCAGTCCGAAGATTTAAAAAAACCAAAATTTATTTAAAAATATAACTTTAATATTATTTTTTATTACAATATAAACTTAATCCTAATCTACGTTATATCCTACTCGATGTAAGAAATATAATAATAAATTTTATGTTAAAAGAATATAATTCTAAAATGCAATTCTGCATTCCTGTCCAGAATGACGTCAATGTAATTGTATCATCGCGGGACCCGCAACGTAAGCGATCCCCTTGACGCATGTGTATGTAACTTACGTAATAATAAAAATATTTGTTTATTTCAACAGATTTTTCCTAACAACAACTGATGTTGACAAAAATATTATGTATCAAAATGAAAAAACTGAAACTGCAGTTGTTTCTTCTTTGTATTGAAGAGGGTCAATTTGTTGTCATGCCGTTAGTAGTTGAAGTCGGTTACTGTTTTATTTTCTTCTTATATAAAACCTGAAATGACCTTAATTTAAAATGTTCTAAAATCTTACAAGTATCTGTTTCGGTCTGGGCGTTTGTCCTTGTGTGTGAGCGGTGGTGGGTGGGTCTCCCCACCGTGCCTCGGGAAGCAATTTAAGCTGTCGGTCCCGGTGGTTATAACATAACATCTGATAACAATCGTTAACTCTTGATAAGTAATTTCCTCATATTAGTTACCGGTTCGCTCTTAGGGTTTTTTTTTTTTTTTTTTTTTTTAAATGTATAGGCCAGCGCTTGGCTGTTATCATACCTAATGTGTAGTAGTGATACAGCCTAAGGTGGAGCGCGCTTGCCTAGAAAAGGTTGCGGAGATCATGTGGCAATTGCTCTGCGTAAAAACTAGTAACCCGTCAAATCCGGATAAGATTAATAAGCAGACCCTGGCAGATACAAATACCCGGAAAATGCTAGGAAGTTAATCAAATAAGAATATCTAAAGAAAGTTCTGAATTCAGTAGGTTTTATGTATATGTTATATTTTTTTATGTAAACGTAATGCGACAAATAAAGAAAATGTGAACTGGTTTTAATTATACTTTTAATTAATATAAAATTCGTGTCGTCTTATGTTTGTATTGAAGTCGAATTATTTTTGATTTTAAAATATTTAATTTCATATTTTTCAATTCACCATTTTACAATTACGTTTTATACAAAATGTTCACAACGATAGCAACTGGATGTTTCCGCTTTACGCTTTTCGACTCATCTGTATACGGAAATAATTTGCATGGAATATTTGATGTTTCGTTTAACGAAAACATTTTAATAATGAAGTTTAACAACTGCTTGGAGTATGAATGATAATAATATAAGTAACGCTACACACTCAATGGCCCCCATTAGGATAGTTATATCCTGTGTCGGGGGTCCGGAAATGTACACAATGACAAGGCCAAATACACCCAGACCGGAAAACATGCCTGTATGGTCAATACAAACATCTGCTCCGGGTGGGAATCGAAACTGCGACCTGTGGCTGTGGGGGCGCGCTACCGCTGCGCCACATGAATAAGGCTGGGTTGAGAATAATTTCAATTGTATTTAATATAATCAGTCTTAGATCTCACATCAATCTTCATGTATTTTAAAAATTAAGTTAGCCATTAATAATTGTAATTTTAAAGTAGTTATTAAATATATTTATTAATTTCGTTTTATTTTTGTATCCTCGCTTATGGCCGAACAGGTAATAATATAAAAAATAACTATTTTTAATTTAATAAAAAGAAAATTTTATGGAAAAGTACATACTGTTCCATCACTACATAGTATAAAACAAAGTCGCTTTCTCTGTCCCTATGTATGCTGAAATCTTTAAAACAATGCAACGGATTTTGATGCGGTTTTTAATAGATAGAGTGATTGAAGAGGAAGGTTTATATGTATAATAACATCCATTAAATAGTGGAGCGAAAAATAAAAAAAATTGAGGTTTCTAATGTAATGTCGTAAATAATTACATTTAACGCGTGCGGGCCACGGGCAGTAATTAATAAATCAAAACGACTGGATCGATTTTAATCATTTTTTCAGTGAATGATATAGGCTATATATTTTATACCCGTGCGAAGCCGGAGCGGGCCGCTAGTAAAATATAATAATACATTATAATCTTTTAAAGGAATAAATAAAGACACATCATTTTTACCATATAGGTGCTATCAGCAATAGCTATTTGGCAAAATTCCAAATGACGGCTTTCAGCTGCACAATACTCACGATTTGTGGAGTAAATTAGGTAGACTTTCGTGAATAAAATTTACAATTCCTTTTATTCGCGAAAAGCAGCCTTTCTAGTTATGGTAGCTGGTTCAGCGAATTCAGCTTTTACCTTTTCGTATTGATATTTATGCACATATATATTTAAATATTACAACATATTTACTATTCAATATTATATTATCTCAAAAATAATCCTATCTACATATAGCTCAAAGCTTGCGCTAAGAGTGGGTACGACAACAGCCCAAGGGGGTCAGGATCGAACACGCGACTCTCGCGTTAACGTAGTGGAGTCGGCCCTTCTACCGTTCGGCCATCCAGCTATGTGAAACTTTTTGCATATGGAATAAAACTTTGTAGCGGAAATCAAATATAACATATACATATTAAAGCCGATTATTGTAAAGGCGTCGGGATGTGACGACCCCATCGCCCGCTGTTGGGATAACCTCTGTCACAACAGAGATTATTCCACCAGTGCAATCAGTCACACTGGTGGTAGGTCTTTTGTTGCAAGAGGCCGGCTAGGTAGGTACCACCGCAGTGTCCAATATTCTGTTGCCAAATAGTAGTGCTTAGGCACTACTGTGTTCCTGTGTGAAATTATTAGTGAAATTACTGGGCGAACGAGATTTAAGAACTAATATCTCGAAGTTGGCAACGCGTGAATGGCACCTACTAATGGTGCTACAAGCGCTCATAGGCTACGGCAACCACTTACCATCAGGTGGGCCGTATGCTTGTTTGCCAACTTCTAACATAAAAAAACAAAATCACCCAACAACCGCTACAAATATAACAGAATTATTAACAATCGATGAAAAAAATGATTACTAGAAGTTATTTATACAGAATAAATCATAAATGCTATGTAATAATATAACACTCATGTTATAGATTGAATTTTTGGTGCTGAAAACTTCGGTTCAATCGATCATAAATTACGATATGCCGATATTCGCTATTAAGGGTATTCGTTATTATGGTAATAGAGCTGTTCTATTTTCGGCGCGTGTTCGGCTCCACCGGGATAGTGTTATTCTCAAACAAAATGTCGACGTAAAGACTCGAGCATAAAGAGCTTCGTACCAACATGGAATGTATATGATTAAGGTAAGAAAGTATTTGCCTACTACAGTTGATGAGATACAACAAAAATACGCCAAAAATATCAATAATTATATTTTAAAAAAAAATCATTTCTAGTGTATGTTGTTTTAGGGGAAACAGAAATACAAAGTCTGTGCAAAATTTCAATTCTCTATCTAATTCGGTTCGTAAAATACAGCCCGTTGACAGACGGACATTAGAAGTTTACTAATAGGGTTCCGTTTGCACCATTTGGGTACGGAACCCTAATTCGTAAATTTTCTGTTATTTCAGTGAATGTTTTACACTTCATCTCAAATGGTGTCACACGGTAAAACCTGAAGTGTTACTACTAAACATAGGTATCGGTAATTTTTCTTGGTAATGTAATAGAGAAATATAGCAGATGAAATAGAACTGACTTTCAAATGCCCTTTTTACCATACAATTGGTTTCTCTTTCATTTTATTAATGCTAAAAAGAAATAGCCTTTTTATTAGCATGAAACGACACGTTTTATTGCCTTGTATCTAAGGGTGCGAGACCTACAGGCTATTCGATATAAACGAGCAGTTTTCAATTTGACTTTTAATTTAATTTCAAATTTTCACGGTAATTTGACTGTACTCTCAATAGTTAATGGAATATATTAGTAGTTAGAAAGCTTCGCACACGTCTCAGTTTAATGAGTGAATTTCACTTTATTTTTATAGACTCTTATATTATCATATTTATCATAATAAAAAAAAAATCTGTTATTAATAGTTTTTTAAAAGATAATAAGTTTTTATTTTTAACTTATTTAGTACCATACTCTACTCATTGAAATAGTGGCATACAACTTCCAAGTTTTATTCATAGTTTAACATGAGATCTCACCACTTTTTGTAGAAGAAGAACTGCGTTGCGAGACTTTGATTTTTACATTTTATGTTCTTGATGGCATCTTTTGTAGATAGTCCTACCATTTTCCTTTCCGGTACCTTCTACATAGGCTACTTATTAATGCGAAAGAGGGTTTTAAGGGGTTAAGGGGAGGGAATGTCTTGTGGAAATGGTGGGGTTGTAGCCATCGTCATTTTTCGAGCTAGTAGCTTAAAACTTATTTTTAAGCTGTTGATTTGATATAAATAAATATGACATTTAAAGTTTGTAAAAGGGTGGAGAGAGGAGTTCTGAGTTTTTATTAAAATCGTTATCCACGCGAGAGAAGCCGCTTCTAGAATCTAGTAATATATAAGTATAAATCCCACTAAGCTTATTAAACTTGGTTCCAAGCCATATTTATTTTGCTATAATTTTCTGTAAAACTACTGTAAAAATATGGACTCACTGTTAAATATAAAATATAAAAAGCCTTCGCTACATTCTGTATTGTGTGCAAAGCTTTTAAAAGTTCGATTTCATGAGTACTCCACTAAAGTGGGTATCGCGCAATCATTTTAAGAGTTCAGACAGGTTAACTGGTTTTTTTTTTATTATTGAAGATTTGACTCGATCTTGATTGATGTTTTAATCAATATAGGTATTGTAAATAAAATATTTTCGTCATCGAGCTTGCGAGACGGACGTGCCATAAAATATTTTCTAAAACAATTATTACAACAGTTATACTTATTTGACCTTTATTGCCATTGCTTTATTCTAAATTTCGAATATCAAGTGCTTTGAAAGTTACGTCAATTGTCTTCTACGCATTACCAATCTACGTGCGGCGAAGCGCTCTTCACCCCCTGGGGTAAAAGAGACAATCTCTGATTTTTTGTCCTTCGTCGACGTGCGACAACCGAAACTCAAACGCATCCCGAAGACTCGTTGTATACAACATGGCTGTAGTACACTCACCTACTTACTGGAAGTGGCAAAAACATGGAACGAAGTGGTTCTCAACCAAATTTACCATCAATAAGCGCGCAAGGTATGGCTACTTCAGATTTACCCTGCATTACATTTCGCAATAAACGTAAATATAGTCCTGATACTGACGTTAATAATCAGTTATCAGAAATCCAAACACAAATGGCTGAGATGATGACGCTATTGTCAACATCTATTAATCAACAGAAACAAAGCTCAACTGAAATAAAAAATGTTATAGCTACTATTAACGAAGAAATATCGGAAATAAAACTTAACATGACTAAGATAGAATAAACTTTAGTGACTATAAATACAGAACATGAAAAGATTAAAACTAATATCCAAAATATTAATAGTGCTGCATATAAAATGGAAGTACAAATAACCTCTTTGCAGTCCGAACTGAAAAAATTAAAGATATCACTGACTGAACTGCCTATGACCGATGAAATGGCGTATGGGGATATGCTATCAGAAATCACAGACCAAATATTGAGAAGGAAAAATATAATACTGACTGGAATATTGGAACAACAATGCAAAGACTTCAGAGAACGACAAAACAAAGATAAAAGTGAAGTACTAAAAATTATTAAAGCTGTATTTGAAGATTGCCCTGAACCAATTAAAATTATAAGAATCGGAAAATATAAACTCAATGAAAATCGAGCAATCAAAGCATGCTTTGAATCAGAACAAACAGTAAAGCTTATATTAAGAAATAAAAGCAAGTTGAAGACTGATGCGGTAAAAATCTACTCAGATCAAACGCCATTCCAACAGCAACTATTTAAAAACCTCAAAGAAGAACTGAACCGCCGAACTGCAGAAGGGGAAGATAACTTACTAATCAAGTATATCAATGGCGTACCTAAAATTGTTAGCTATCGTCCAAAAAACCCCACATCAGAATAAAACCCAAAGAAAATTATAACACCACTACATACCAAGCCTTAAACAATTATAACGACATATCAACCAACAAAAAACAATGAAATTTCTATATGCTAATGCAAGAAGCATTGTAAAACCTGGAAAACTTGACGAGTTACAATGTGTAGTAGCTTCATTCAAAACTAGCTTGCATTTTATAATACTAACCGAAACTTGGATTAAAACTGAAGCTGAAGCCAAAAGACTATGTATTCCAGGTTACACACATTATTACCAATATAGACAAAACACTATGGGTGGAGGGGTTTCAATTTTTGCCAATAACAATTTGAAACACAACTTTATTGAAGAACTCTCTCAAGACGACAATCACTTCCTGTGGATACATTTGGAAAAACTCTCTGTGGATGTTGGTGTTATTTACAAACCTTGTCGAACGAATGTAAACAAATTTCTTGATACTTTCTCAATACAACTGAATCAAAGGAAGCGAGCCATAGTGTTTGGAGACTTTAATCTTGATTTATTAGCCCCAGATAATTCAGTGGAAGATTATAAGGACACATTAAAAGAAAACGGTTTTAAAATAATTAACAAAATTCATATTGAGTACTGTACTCGTGAAACATCAAAGAAGAAGTCTTTACTTAACCACGTTTCCACTAATCTTAAGGGACATCAGCTTCACTTAGCTGTCATTGAATCCTCTCTGTCAGATCATAAACAGATTTATTTTGAAATAAATCAATATCAGCCGGAACAAAAGAGAAGAATCCAATATGAATCTACTGACTACCCAAAACTACACACCTTATTAGAAATAAATAACAATGACATGGACAAAACTAACAGTGACTACGTAAAATTTGAAAATAAATTAATAAAAACCATACAGCAGTGTAAAGTTGAAAAGATCAAAATACTGAATGGCCCGAGACAAGACTGGATAAATAAAAAAATACTACATAAAATTAACCAAAAGAATATTTTATGGAAACAACATAAAATTAACCCGAATGATCAGGAAATAGAGGAAAAGTTTATTACGGAAAGAAATAGTACTACAAAAGAAATACAAACAATGAAAAATAATTACTATCTAAAGCGATTCTCTGAATGTAATAAAAACCAAAAAAATGTGGGACCTGATAGATAGTTTGACCAATAATAAGAAAAAAGAAGTAAAGATACCAGTTAAACTGAAAAAAGGAGACAGAATTGAAGGAAGAGAAACAAATATGTGAATATTTCAATGAATGATTTTCAACTATGGGATCAACACTAGCGGAAGCTATTAACGCGAAGTATCATGATAACAAAATTCATACCAGTGCAATACCCAACGTCAATCATCCTAATTTTGGTCTTAGTAAACTACATACTGTTACAACAGAAGAAATTGTAAAAATAATTGATAATTTAGACAATAACACCAGTTCAGGCATAGATAACGTAAGTACTAAGACAATCAAATCTATCAAAATTCTCATAGCCGACGAAATCAGTCGATGTATCAATGCTTGTATAGAAAATGGTAGCTTCCCCGAGTCTCTCAAAATAGCTAAAGTAACCCCTATGTATAAGTCGGGCGCAAAATCTGATCCAAGCAATTATCGCCCCATTTCTGTACTTCCGATAATGTCCAAAATTTTTGAGAAAATTATTTACAACCGTTTAGAATTCTACTTGAGGTCTATTAATTTCTTATACTCAAAACAATATGAATTTAGAGCAATGTCTAACACACTATCTGCCACTGTCGATTTAGTTACTAAAATAAAAAATAGTATAAACGAAAAAAAACATAGTTTTTGGTATATTTATCGACTTGAAAAAAGCTTTCGATACGGTTAGCCATAGGATACTTTTAAGAAAATTCAAAGACGTAGGCATAACTAACACTGCTCACAAAATTTTTGAATCATATTTAACTGATCGCTTTCAAGTAGTTAAGATTGGGGAACACCAAAGCTGCAAAAAACGAATAACTTATGGCGTTCCTGAAGGCTCAATACTAGGTCATATATTGTTTCTGATTTATATTAATAATATGAGCAAACTTGGACTTAAAGGTGAACTATCGTTATATGCCGATGACACCACTCTTTTTTATTATGGTAATAGAATAGAAAATATAATTACAGATGCCCAAAATGACCTTAACTTACTTGATGTGTGGTTTAAATGTAACCTATTGACTCTTAATGCAAGCAAAACCCATTATGTAATATTTGCTGCAAAAACAAAAAAATAATTCCTTTGAGCCGCTGAAAATTAACAACACTGTCATCAGCAGATCAAACTGTGAAAAATATCTAGGTTTAACCTTAGACACCAAGCTTACCTGGAGGCCACACATAAAAAATTTAAAATAATATTATATTACGGTCACCAAGAACTAAATATGGTTTTTTGACCATATTGCTACTTTTGAAAGTTCTCAGTTATATAACAAATTACCTAAAAATATAAAAGAATGTAGAACAACAAAAACTTTCAAAAAACTACTAAAGAACTACATCAATAATAATAAATAAAAAAAATATATATATCATAATTTTATATAACATAATTTTATACTATATCGTAAGTCACATCTAGTTGTGAAGTATCTATGAATTCCTTCCGCAGCGCTCACGCAGTGGTATGATTTTGTTGTCATGTTATGTTGTATGTATTAAATTATAAAACTACCTACACAATTTTTATTTTTAATTTTTTTGTTCCATTGTTTTTTTCTTGTCTTGCAATGTATATAATGTAATAACTAACTGTATATAATAATAATCACTTAACTTATTGTACGCTCAAATATGTCAAAGCAGATTTACTTTATATTTTAAGTTAGCCTGTAAGTTTCATTTAAGTGAATATTGTTATATTATTTATGAAACAATAAATTTCTTAAACCACAAACCACCAATATTTATTGAAATTTATATCTTTAGAAACAAAAAATAATTGATGATTATTATGAGTAGTGGAACTTTGTTGTTACCCTGTCATATGTTAATGACATAATATCGTTGAAATAATCAATTCTTAAGATTTAACTTCTACCTAAAAAGGTAAAAATGGAACAAATTTCCTTATCACAGTTAATGAAGCGGCATAAAATAACAGGAAACCGTTGCCAGAAAAGCGTTACCACGTGTTGCTTAGTTTTTTCGGATAGAATAAATAATAAATAAATAAACGCTACATACTCAACGGCCCCCATTAGGATAGTAATATCCTGTGTCGGGGGTCCGGAAACATTCACAATGACAAGGACAAATACACCCTGACCGGAAAATATGCTTGCATGGACAATACAAACATATTATGCTCCGAGCGGGAATCGAACCCGGGACCTGTGGCGTTTAAGGCAGGTTCGCTACCGCTGCGCCACAACGTCGTCGAATGGCAAAGATTGGCATGTTGTGGTTTGATAAGAGGTGACAAGGATTGACAAAGAGTGGCAAGGGGTATGGTGGCAACTGGTGGCATTCGATTTTTGTCCCTTTTCATTCTTTAGACTTAAGCATGTGCCATTACTCGTGTTACAAACGTTTAAAGAATATTTGCCGCTGTCACTGGCGTAATATTGAAAAGTGGCTATTTAAAACAGGATTCCACTTCTATTTTGAAAATGACGATTAATTAAAGTCGATTCGAAATAAGCCAATATTGTGGTGGACGTTGAAACAATGGCTGACTGTCGGACCGACGTAGATAAATGATTCCGTAACATGAAAGAACCGTGGTCTCAAGCAAATGCAATGAAACCCTTTTACTAACAATGTGATTGTGTTCTAACATACTTGTATCTATATGTTTTTAACGGTAGTAGAGCCATGCTTCTCTCAGCACAAAAGGCTCGACAAAGGAAGTACTACTCTCTCACAGAAAATCGGCGTAAAGTAACAGTATCAGTAGTTACTGTTGCACTTCGTGCGATAAGAGTTCCCTTCTCCCTCTCTGTTCCTTCCTTTTTTTCCCTTCTCATCCCTTACCTCCTGTTCCTTGGGTTGGCATCGCGCTTGTGATACTTAAAGTATCGCTAGCGTTTATAGGTTGCGGTTACTGCTTACAATTAGGCGGACCGTATGCTTGTTTTTCAACCGTCATGATATAAAAAAAAAGTTTTTGATACATAAAGAGAAAACTTCAGCCACTTTTTAGCGTATCCCTATTCATAAAAGAGACACAATTGTTAAACAATTGACACGTTGATACATAATTCATGGGGCAGGGAACTTCGTAAGCATTTCGCAAGCGCAGGACTATAGGCTTCAGCATACTTAAATTTTATATGGAGATGGAGTGAAGAAAGTTTAAGCGCAACATAGTACATCACTGTGAATCTCGTCTATGACTTCGCGCTCAATGGAGGTTCACATCTTATCCATTTTGAATTAAAAATAATTATCTGTCAAGTGCGTTGTGGACCACGCACAGTCGAAACTAAAAGGTTCCGTAGCTTAATCTAAATCTAAGGACTTTAAAAATATTAACAAATTAAAAGTGACCGCAAAATAATTTGGTAATTTCATAGTCATTATTAAAAGTAATATGAAAAACAAAGTTATGTGAAAAAATTATATATCTCTTAAATTTGTAGACCTATCTTTTTGAAAACAAATGTAGTTCAAAGTTCATTTAATGTTTTACAGCCTCAAATTTTTCTACAATTTTAAAGCTTATAGTTCAAAAGTTAGAGGGGGGGGACCATTTTTATGACTTTAGGAGCTTATATCTCAACAACTACTGACTTCATGGAAAAAGAGAAAATGAAACCTCTTTATCATTTGAAAGACCTATCTAAAGATATCTCACACGTTGCCATACGTTTTTTTTTCAACCCTCAGTTACATGTATGGACTGCTACCCTTTATTTTTCTATATTTTAGGATTTTATTATAAAATCGTGGTGCGGTTCGTAGAATACATCTATTTACCAAATTTCATATAGATAGAACCAACAGTCTCCGAGTAAAATGAAGAAAGTATTTGCCTACTACAGTTGATGAGATACAACAAAAATACGCCAAAAATATCTATGATTATATTTAAAAAAAAATCATTTCTAGTGTATGTTGTTTTAGGGGAAACAGAAATACAAAGTCTGTGCAAAATTTCAATTCTCTATCTACTTCGGTTCGTAAAATACAGCCCGTTGACAGACGGACATTAGAAGTTTATTAATAGGGTTCCGTTTGCACCCTTTGGGTACGGAACCCTAATATTCGTAAATTTTCTGTTATTTCAGTGAATGTTTTACACTTCATCTCAGATGGTGTCAGACGGTAAAACCTCAAGTGGTAGTACTAAACACAGGTATCAGTAATGTTTTTGGTAATGTAATAGAGTAATATATCAGATTAAATAGAACTGACTTTCAAATGAAAGATAAACCAATTGTATGGTAAAACCTTTTTTGCCATACAATTGGTTTCTCTTTCATTTTATTAATGCTAAAAAGAAATAGCCTTTTTATTAGCATGAAACGACACGTTTTATTGCCTTGTATCTAAGGGTGCGAGACCTACAGGCTATTTGATATAAACGAGCAGTTTTCAATTTGACTTTTAATTTAATTTCAAATTTTCACGGTAATTTGACTGTACTCTCAAGAGTTAATGGAATATATTAGTAGTTCGCAAGATTTATGATCGAATTCACTTTATAGACTCTTATATAATCATATTTATTATGATGAAAAATTTCTGTTATTAATAGTTTTGTTATAGATAATAAGTTTTTATTTTTAACTTATGTAGCACCATATTCTACTCATTCAAATAGTGTATACACGAGATCTCACAACTTTATGTAGAAGAAGAACTGCGTTGCGAGACTTGGATTTTTTTACATTTTATGTTCTTGATGGCATCTTTTTGTAGATAGTGCTACTTTTTTCCTTTCCGGTACCTTCTACATAGGCTACTTATTAATGCGAAAAAGGGTTGTCAGGGGTTAAGGGGGAGGGAATGTCTTGTGGTGGAGTTGTAGCCATCGTCATTTTTCGAGCTAGTAGCTTAAAACTAATTTTTAGGCTGTTGATTCGATATAAATAAATATGACATTTAAAGTTTGTAAAAGGGGAGAGAGAAGAGTTCTGAGTTTTTATTAAAATCGTTATCCACGCGAGAGAAGCCGCTTCTAGAATCTAGTAATATATATGTATAAAGCCCACTAAGCTTATTAAACTTGGTTCCAAGCCATATTTATTTTGCTTTAATTTTCTGTAAAACTACTGTAAAAATACGGACTCACTGTTAAATATATAATATAAAAAGCCTTCGCTACATTCTGTATTGTGTGCAAAGCTTTTAAAAGTTCGATTTCATGAGTACTCCACTAAAGTGGGTATCGTGCAATCATTTTAAGAGTTCAGACAGGTGAACTGGTTTTTTTTTTATTATTGAAGATTTGACTCGATCTTGATTGATGTTTTAATCAATATAGGTATTGTAAATATTTATTGAAATTTATATTTATTTATTTATTTATATACACTTTACTGCACAATGTGCGCAAAAGGCGAGCTTAATGCTAATAGCATTTTCTGCCAGGTAACCAAAGACTAATAAAATATTACAAAAACATTTGAATATTAATAACAATACAATACATAAAAATAATTGTAATAAATACATTAAATATATATCTTTAGAAACAAAAAATAATTGATGATTTTTATGAGTAGTGGAACTTTGTTGTTTACCATGTCATATGTTAATGACATAATATCGTTGAAATAATCAATTCTTAAGATTTAACTTCTACCTAAAAAGGTAAAAAATGGATCAAATTTCCTTATCACAGTTAATGAAGCGGCATAAAATAACAGGAAACCGTTGCCAGAAAAGCGTTACCACGTGTTACTTAGTTTTTTCGGGTGGAATGGCAATGAGTGGCATAAGGTGGGGTTTTGAGGAGTGGCATATTGTGGTGTGATAAGGAGTAACAAGGATTGACAAAGTGTAGCAAGGGGTGGGGTGGCAACTGGTGGCATTAGATTTTTGTCCCTTTCCATTCATTAGGCTTAAGCATATGCCATTACTGGTGTTACAAACGTTTAAAGAATATTTGCCGCTGTCGCTGTCGTAATATTGAAAAGTGGCTATTTAAAACAGGATTCCACTTCTATTTTGAAAATGACCATTAATTAAAGTCGATTCGAAATAAGCCAATATTGTGGTGGACGTTGAAACAATGGCTAACTGTCGGACCGACGTAGACAAATGATTCCGTAACATGAAAGAACCGTGGTCTCTAGCAAATGCAATGAAACCCTTTTACTAACAATGTGATTGTGTTCTAACATACTTGTATCTATATGTTTTCAACGGTAGTAGAGCCATGCTTCTTTCAGCACAAAAGGCTCGACAAAGGAAGTACTACTCTCTCACAGAAAATCGTCTTAAAGTAACAGTATCAGTAGGTACTGTTACACTTCGTGCGATAAGAGTTCCCTTTTCCCTCTCTGTTCCTTCCTTTTTTTCCCTTCTCATCCCTTATCTCCTGTTCCTTGGGTTGGCAACGCGCTTGTGATACTTAAAGTATCGCAAGCGTTTATAGGTTGCGGTGGCTGCTTACCATTGGGCGAACCGTATGCTTGTTTTTCAACCGTCATGATATAAAAAAAAATCTTGATACATAAACAGAAAACTTCAGCCACTTTTTAGCCTATCCCTATTCATAAAAGAGACACAATTGTTAAACAATTGACACGTTGATACATAATTCATGGGGCAGGGAACTTCGTAAGCATTTCGCAAGCGCAGGACTATAGGCTTCAGCATACTTAAATTTTATATGGAGATGGAGTGAAGAAAGTTTAAGCGCAACATAGTACATCACTGTGAATCTCGTCTATGACTTCGCGCTCAATGGAGGTTCACATCTTATCCATTTTGAATTAAAAATAATTATCTGTCAAGTGCGTTGTGGACCACGCACAGTCGAAACTAAAAGGTTCCGTAGCTTAATCTAAATCTAAGGACTTTAAAAATATTAACAAATTAAAAGTGACCGCAAAATAATTTGGTAATTTCATAGTCATTATTAAAAGTAATATGAAAAACAAAGTTATGTGAAAAATGAGAGTGCGAGACGGGTTGCGACCGCGAACGTAGCCCACTCACCCTGATGAAGGACCTCCGATGAGTCCGAAACTAGTCGGTACTTAAACCGATTGAACGTGAGTGTTAGCCGTTTAAATTCTACATTAAGTTAATTATGTCTCACGATAGTTTTAATAATTTAATTATGTGAAAAAATTATATATCTCTTAAATTTGTAGACCTATCTTTTTGAAAACAAATGTAGTTCAAAGTTCATTTAATGTTTTACAGCCTCAAATTTTTCTACAATTTTAAAGCTTATAGTTCAAAAGTTAGAGGGGGGGGACCATTTTTATGACTTTAGGAGCTTATATCTCAACAACTACTGACTTCATGGAAAAAGACAAAATGAAACCTCTTTATCATTTGAAAGACCTATCTAAAGATATCTCACACGTTGCCATACGTTTTTTTTTCAACCCTCAGTTACATGTATGGACTGCTACCCTTTATTTTTCTATATTTTAGGATTTTATTATAAAATCGTGGTGCGGTTCGTAGAATACATCTATTTACCAAATTTCATATAGATAGAACCAACAGTCTCCGAGTAAAATGACTGTGACGTACGGACGGACGGACACGACGAAATTATAAGGGTTCCGTTTTTGCCATTTGGCTACGGAACCCTTAAAAAAACCCTAGTTCTACGTAAAATGATAACAAGATAAAAGATAGCTATTACCTGTATAATCAGACTACTGATTGTTTATTGTAGCGGATCGTTTCCGGGAAGGTAGGTTTTATCAGATTTTTAAACAAACTAAGCTAAGGATAGCCTTGAGGCTTTATCAATTTCATCCAAGTGGGCTAACATTATGAATAACTTATTACAACCAATAATGCTTTTAATACTTTTACTGGATAACACAATTAATTGCACAGCACTGTAACTACTTCGGATTTCAATGATTCGTCCTTTTATATGCGGTACGACAATAATTTTCTGCATGGTGAAATATTGAAATGACCATCGATGTGACGCTTCGTTAGAGTGACAGATTTTCAAACATGGTCTTTCTAATCCAACGTATTAAATAGGTTCCATACTTCGTCATGCTCCAATATATATATATTATAGTATACTACTAATATGGTAAATGCGAATGTTTGTAAGTTTGGAAGTTTGTTACTGAACCACGCAAAAACAACTGAACGGACTTGGATAAAATCTGGCACACCTTTCATCCCCGAAAAATGTCTGGTTTCTGTGCGATAATTAAAACATGTCAAAGGAGGTATTCAATTCAAATTTCGTTATAGATGTATCTTATTTAATTACAAATGATATATTGATCTTTGGACAAAGCTGCGGGCAGATGCTAGTAGCTCATAACTAAGTGGTAATGTTTCTTGTCAACAATTTAGAAAATAATGACGTAAAATTTTTGAGCTGGATGGAAGCGCATCGGATGTGGGGGTAATTTGAAATTCAAATTGGAATTTGAAGTGGCCTATCCATACTTCGATGTGACCCTTAGCTTGTCAGCGATTTTCAAAACTATGGTACACGAAATGTGTGACTTAAGAACTTTATTGTTCCCATAAGAATTAAATTCTCTTACAACATGAGAACTAAAGTACTATGCTTAAATTAAGACTTGTAATGTATGCGTGGGTGCGATAACAACATAATCTTACAAGCTTAGAATAATTTGAAGTATTTATAACTAAAGATGTATATATTTTTTATGTATTATTTAATTCCATTATATTTGATATGAAAATGAATACAGAGGTACGTAAAATGATGAATTCTAATATTCGAGTAAAGCTATTAATAATAAAGTCAGCTGAAATAGTGGAATAAAATATGATCACATATACAGTTTAACATTCAAGTTCATATTTTTTATCATTACGATATTTTTATGATTAATTAAATTGAAATGTCTGCGATTTATACTTATGAAAAATAAAACGCATATTTAATGTTTGTATTCATTTGTATTTTCAATATAGAAAATATATTTGTATACCTCCACGTAAAAGAGGCCATACAACTTTAGTCAGCTCCATTTACCACCCAAAATTTTCATAATCAACCATACCAACAAAAATCTTCATAATCCGTTAAAGTTTATAAGTTACAATATTATGTGAGCTAATAATAGGCTGAATTCTCTATAAATGAATTATATCATAAATAATAGAAATACAACTTCTACTATCTTCATCATTATCTGCTCTGCCTAAACAACAACAAATTAATTTATGCCCATCCAAATATCATGACATGAAATAATTTTATATAAAAATTCATAAATTTGCCAAGATTATTTAGCATAGACGCCATAAACGGCAAGGTTCTATTAGAAAGCTGAATCGAGTGATATTTAGTCAATAAAAGTTCAGAGAAAACTTCACTATCGACGGGGTATCCAGACGCGCACACAACACGGCCTTCGCCGGCGAGGAAGAGGTCCTTTGTTTCGCACGTCGCATCGCGCTCACACCGTTGGGTGAGTCAATTGTGTAAAATGCGCTCGGAGCGCCTGCCTCCATATCCGATGAAGTTCTTAGCCGTGGTTCGGCTTCGCAGAAGGCACCCTAAGGACGGAATCAAATTAGAGCTCCCGTGAGGGCTGCCCCTTTTTCACGGCCGGGTCTCTGTACTCGGCCCACCCACTCGGTGACGCTGTCAAGGCCAGTAGGGCCAGCAATACACATTCCTAAAAAAAGACGGGGTAGCTTATGCTTGAATCACCGTCGTCAATTTGTGTCGATCTATTGAGCGTGCACTCACATTTGTGGCTTTAATGTAGCATCGAGTTACTGCTGAGGCTTAAACTATAACACTAAGTGTTTGTGATGGCACCATGCCAAAACTACTGAATGGATTGTGACATCGTATTTGGAGCTTAAGTTTTTACAGGTTGTGTTTAACCAGAGATACAGTTTGATTTGAGCGTATAGCCGAATTCTGTCTAAAAAAAAGCTGATTTATAATTTTTTTTTTATAAAGCAGAAGAGTTTGTTTGTTTGTTTGGCTCAACACACTAATCTCTGGAACTACTGACCGGATTTGTAAAAACCTTTTTACTTTGGTTGTATGACATCACGATACAATACTTAAAAGGGCCTTACACCTGACGCCGCGGCCGCGGGCACAACTAGTTTTAGATATATTTTTATATAGAAGCCGAAATCAATTAGATGAATGAAATCAAATGAAGCCGAAGTTGAAGTTCGTAGTCATGTCGTCTGTCATTTTCATCTGCCCAGCTCCGATAATGCAAGCTATTCCAAGCGAAAATTCATGATATTGGAAATTATGCTGCACTTCGGCGTCGAATGTTCTACGATCCAAACTTTCGAATCTAAGATTATCGACTTCATATTCAAGCCATATCAATTTCATAATAAGATAACTCTACCTAACTAGTACATATTTATGGTCTGGCTTAAGATCCCTTGCCCAGATAATTGCCGATGAATGCCAGAGACCGAAATTCCCACCCGTCTGACCAATTATTTTGGGCCAGTCAGCACCTGCTACCATCATCGGCAACAACGGGCTTAGTGTTATATTCTATTATTACTTAATTCTTAGAATTTGACGACGTTGTGGCGCAGTGAGCATATGTTTGTATTGACCATACAGGCATGTTTTGCGGTCTGGGTGTGTTTGTCCTTGTCATTGTGTATGTTTCCGGAACCCCGACACAGGATATAAGTATCCTAATGGGGGCCGTTAAGTATTTAGTGCTTATTTAAAAAAAATCGTTTTCAGCGCCGTGTATTTATATAATTATTTAAAAATATACGATCAGCCTTATACATAATTATAACGTTTGAATATTATTTCCTTGTGTCTTTAACGAATTAAACACACAAGTTTTTATACAAAATACTTATAAACTGAATGCTTCTAATGAGTTGAGTCCTTGTTAAAATATTTTCAAAAAAGTTTACATCCCAACTTTGTCTGATGCTACCTTCGTTATATTTATTTCAATACTTAACATGAGAACGCCTACAGATATTGTGTTAAAATATAAACGTCTAAAAACGATATTTATTTATAACGACGTATCTTATTGAAGTGGGTAAGAACACTGTTACGTAACATAACTTTAAAGGTAATAATTTGCTTTATCAACTTCACATTTTATAAATAACTAGTGACCCGCCCCGACTTCGTTCGGGTGCATAGTAAATTGTTCCGTTTATCCTGTTACCGTGGGAGTTTTAATTCCGTTCTTCGTTCTTCCACTTATAAACTATATACCTGTATACAAATATTAAGTGATACATTTTTTCCATACGACCTTCCCTACCCGTCGATACCTGGTATTTACTGTTAAAATTAAAATTTACTTTATATTTAATATTTTCTGTCATAAGACAATATTGTCTCATGACAATAACAAACACAACAAAAAAATAGTGAAATCGGTCCAGCCGTTCACGCGTGATGGCGTGACCAAGGGATATAGGGATTGATTTTTATATATATAGATAAGAGTTTAATTGGAAGACCTAAAATTATTGATGCTATTAAATACATAAATTATTTTTTATAAAAATCTAAAGTAATCAGGTGAGTCGTGAGTGGTCTGAAATGAAAGAGATAAAATTTTAATTTAAATAATTACCATTCAAGTGTGTTGTAAACTATACAGTCGAAACTAAAGAGCACTTAGTTAGAATAAAATGACTGTGACATACGGAAGGACGGACAGACGAACAGACCCACAGACTGACAGACGGACATGAAATTATAAGGATTTCGTTTTTGCCATTTGGCTACGGAACCCTAAAAACACCATAATATGTTATCAAGAGTAGAGCCACGCTTTTCCCAGGACAAATGGGCCGGTTAGACCGGGGAAGTACTACCCCCTCATAGAAAGTCGGCGTAAAATAATAAAGTACTGTGGCACTTTGTGTGATGATTCAAAGTGCCGAAAGCCTCTTCTACCTTCCGATGTTTTCCTTCTCAACTCTTCCCTCCTACCCCTGGGGTTGGTAATGCGCATGTGATACTTAAAGTATCTTAAGCGTTCATAGGTTGCTGTAACTACATACCATCAGGCGGAGCATATGCTTATTTGCCAACAGTCATAAAAAAAAACAATTACTTCAAACATTAAATAGCTTCCATTTTGAACAAATCATTTTAATAATAACATTCTACGAAAGGTTTCAAAAGGCATAAATACTTCATTTATAATTCTATTATGAATAAGAAAGCTATTTCTATAAAACGTTACGTTCGCAATTTCTATTAAACAAGTTAAACGTAACAGAATTCTCGGTAAGGTCGTATTAGATTACTCGGACAGCGGCTGTAAGTGCCGGGCTTCTAGCAGCTAACGCTATTAACGTCACAGATAGTTGAGAACTGAGACCATTGATCATTTATGGTCTTCTTAATTCAAGCCATTTAAATAATCTTCTATATACAATATATAAAATGAGAAGACCGAAGACTGAAGAAGACCGGGTGAAGCCTCTGGCAGACGCTAGTTTTTGATAAGTATTTTCCGAAGAATCGTTTATGATGCTTACAGCAACTTTCCACCATCTACCCTTCGCCATCAGCAAGCCATCATGACACATTGGATTCTATATCGTCGAGCACAGTGTGGTTTCGAGGGAATTGCCTACTGCGAATCGTCCCGTTGTGGAATGAGCTCCCTATCGAGGTTTTCCCGACACGCTACATTATGGAGTTCTTCAAAAGAAGGTTGTAAAAGTTTTTAAGAACCGGTAACGCTCATGCGATACCTCTGTAGCTGTAGGCGTTCATACACTGCAGTGACCGCTTACTATCGTCCTATAAAAAATATATGAAAACACGAAAATAATCATATCATCATTGTTCATTGCGCAATCATTAAAATTACCTTTCTAAACTCGCACGTAGCTTGAAATCAAATTGATCAGGGTACAAAAGTGTCTCACAATTAATTTAACGTGATTTTTATAATTTAGTACAATAAACAGTGTAACAATACTATATAACAAAAAATTTGAAACATTTGCCGAAACACTTGGTGAAAATTCATTTAAGTGAAGATTTGTTCGAACATCTGATCAAACCCCTCTCACTGCGAAAAACTTAATTCCGATCTCTTGTTTGTAAGCGAAACTCACTTCATTATGTACAGATTTCAACCCCAATTATCCTCGAATGAACGGAACATTATAACAAAAATGTGACATTTACAAGATATTCAGTATGGCGACGCCTTAAATTGATGAGGGTTGAAAACTGTTACGATCCGGAATAAAATCTTTTATTACACCGATTTACTTCATACAATAAAAACGACAGTATATTATTAGAGTGTGTACGATGTATATTGTGAAACTGAAACAATAAATTATTTTCATTGAAAGGCACTTTAATGCCTGTCAGACTGTTTGACGATGTTCTAGTAAAAAAACGTGCACACATTAAAGATTCCGTACTATAGTAGAATATATAAGATAGGGAGTGAGAAAGAAAAAAGCTTTAAAAATTCGAATCCAGTTTAACGGTATTTTTAAATTTTGTTTCATTTTTAGACTTTTTTTGTTGTAGCGGAAACAGAAATACACATTCTGTACAGCCTATTGACAGACGATCGGACGGACAGCGGAGGCTTAGTAATTGGACACAAATGTTGGCTGGCACTCTATGGACACCAAACCCTAAAAACTACATAAACTCCATTTGTTAACCTGTTTGCTTGTTACCGCCTTTTGGACATTAAAAATTCTCATAATGCTCAATAGCTCGTTAAAGCGAGAGTCAAAGGGTTCGATCCTGACCCCTTTGGGCTTTTATCGTACCCACACCTAGCGCAAGCTTCGAGCTAATTTGAAGGATTTTTTAAAACAAAAACATTCTCATTTCATAATTGAGAATTGTTTGCATTAGGTCGGTAGTGAGAATCGTTTTAGTAGATTAAAAAAATATTAGACATGCTTAGTAAACACACAATTATTGCCTAAACTCTATCATTTTTACTTACGCTCTATAAGCCACCACACGTCGCTTTGGGGTCACCAGTCTTAAGAAAGTAATTTTACGCCTGATTATGTTCTACGCCCTTCGCCGACAAATTTGGGTCGTAATATATAACAATAGGAATAAGCAACCGATAAACATTTTATAAGGAAAAGTGCTATAGAATGTGTTTATTCATTTAAATACTCATATTCATAAGTAAAAGATTAAATTATATTATTGACATCTGCACGTGATGTCATCTTCTTCGTCTTCTTCGTGCTAGCATTATTCCCGGTATTTAATTTTACTCAGAGTCTACCCGGGACCGACAGCTTAACATGCTCTCTGAGGTACGGTGGGGAGACCCACGGACAAACGCACAAACCAATCAAGTAAGAAGCTTGTCAACTCAATCTTTGTTTCCCATTAACACTTGGGGAGTTCAGCCAAATATTCATTAAATTACTGTAAAAGTTAAACTGAATACAGGTTATTGACCTCTCCTCGTCCATGTCACAGACGGTTACATCTCCTTGACTTCCCTTCCCCTAGAGTGACGTCACCAAAGGCTTACTCTATGACCGGGGCGTTATAGTTATTTGTGCCAGCGAGCCCATGACGTCCTACTATGGTGATGAGTGTTCCGCTGAGCTTTAGTGGGTACCGCTGCTAGACTAACAGGCGGCCGAGTCGCACACTACCACTGCCTAGTGTACTTGAAAAGTACACTACGTGCAGTTGTGTGCGTAAATTAATTTAATAAAAAAGGCTTATTCCACGGACAGGCTATTCCATTCATATAAAATGTCCAGACCCGCTGGTGCTCTTTGATAAATTAAACACGGAACAAGTAACGGAACGATGTTATATATACTTGCAACATAATCGAATGAGGTTGGTGTGTGACTCTAGTATATAGTAACTCTATCAACGTCACACATTTTTGACTTTGACACGGCAGTGCCGATTTAGTTATTTCTTTAGGCTTTTCATGTTGAAATTTTCGATGATTTGGGTAAACTACCTTTTTATAAAAATACGTTTTTT
Organism: Hestina assimilis; assembly: GCA_023373885.1. Lineage (NCBI taxonomy): Eukaryota > Metazoa > Arthropoda > Insecta > Lepidoptera > Nymphalidae > Hestina > Hestina assimilis. Next base: position 4,888,942 of record CM041747.1, on the reverse strand, counting down.
GGAAATATGACATAACGAACCTTAGGACCGCCATCCCATCCTTTGTCACACAATGTCATACTTCATTGACCCCTTTACTTGTGACGTAATTTATGGATGGCTTCTTAATACAACGCAACAAAACGTATAGCCTTTCTACCTAATTGTAACTCTTTTTTTTTTTTTCATTTTCATTTTGTGTTATAAAAATAAACATAAAAAAAAATACATAACATAAATTTTGTAACCTGTTTCATATAGTGCATATGAAAGCCTGCTCAGGTGTATGTTGACGTATCGTAATTGATGATCGATTTGTGGCAGTACGTTCAGTATATCAGGGAGTCTACCATGAACTCATATTACGATTTAAATGACGACCTAAACTCGCATCGCATTTACTACCTGATCATGACCTGAAATTAATTTTATTACAATAGAATTGTATACTAATTTTCATGGTGAAATTGTTCATGATAGCCCCCCTGCATGTGTCTCATCCATCAGAAAAATAAAAGTTTATTTATAATATTACAAAGACAGCGTTTAATATTTTTTTCTGAACGTCAATAACTCAACGGTAGAAGGGCCGACTCCGCTCCGTTAACGCGAGAGTCGTGAGTTCGATCCTGACCCTTTTGTCGTACCCACTCCTAGAGGGCCGACTCCGTTCCGCTAACACGAGAGTCGCGAGTTCGACCCTGACCCTCTTGTCGTACCCAAGATACAAACTTATTTGGAGGGGCAATAGGAATATTAGTAATGCTGTGAAAAAAAAAAAATTGTTAATAGTATTTCAAAAAAAAAAAAAAAAATTTATATAGTTATTCACACGGTCAAAACCACTGCTATGTCTATAACACCAGAGGTCGGTAACACCAAATAGATTAAAGCCTTTAGGTCACTAAATAAACATGAAGTAAGAAGCAGATTGAATACTGCCCGAGGCTCGAGCCGAATACCGAAAGATATTGTAAGAGGAAAATAAATTTCTTTGATAATTACAGTTACTAAAATACGAAACATGCTTTTATTACTACTGCTTTAAAGCTACGCTGTTGATATTATAATATATTTTATTTATATCCTTGTAAATAAAATCGAAAATCTGCTGACAAGACAATACCTTAGATCTTTAATGATTTATTCTGATGTGTTAAACATTAAAAGTTGGCTTTCGAGCCCTAGACTCAGGATACCTAATGTTTGAATGTTGTTAATGTAACATACATTATATTCATAGATTATATATGATAACTTTCAGGAAAATATTAGGTTGAGCATTTGCTATTATCACACGTATTAGTGATTTGTCTTTGAAGTTGTGAATATCAGGAATATCAGATGTCAATGTCATGACTATTTCGAGGAATGATCATTCCGAGTTAAAGATAATTCCGGATAGCTAAGCCGACTCTGAAAAATTTCGTTAAAAATTCTGGAATGAAGAAAAATTTATATTTTCATTCCTGATAAAATTTGTACCACTCAATATCATATAAATTCAGATGAACACAAAGAGGATAACAAGATACTGCTTAGCCGTCAAAGAACATTGGTTAAAATATAATAGTGCGCTTAAAGTACCAAGCGAATCTGTTCATAAGAGAACAATCAATTGACGCCCAAAGTCTTGTGTCGAGTTAGTTCAATATGCATTGTTAGAAACTCCAGATATTTTATTAATCTTGGTGAAGTATTCTTTTCAAACATTAACCACGTTGCTGATAACTTCATGCATTTTCGTAAAATCTGTTTTATTTATAATGTAAAAAAGTGTATAAGTAAAAAAAACTGCTTTTTTAAAAATGCTAAATAAAAAGGTACCTACTGTGTGTTAATTATTTAATTGACTTTCTATTGCTTTAAAACTTTTTTGCAAATTTGCAGAAATCGCAAGCTACATATGATTCTTATTATTTCGTTGTAAATTGAATAACTTTTGATCGCAGATAGTTGAATAATTTTTAATGGCGACCCAAACATTCTTTTTGTAAATCCCATATTGATAGCTACAATAATACATTGTTTTTATTTTAACATAAATTCATAACATAATAATGGTGGTTAACCACATCACAATACAATATGTATTATACAAAAGAACCTTTCATATTTTTCTGAAATAAACTCACAATAGAGTTAAAAAAAAATTAATTTCCATTAATTCGTATCTTAGTCGAGAACATTCAATAATTTCAGTTTCATTCACAGTCGTATAATTGAAACATGTTCCGACGTAAATTCACGGTAAAATGGACTTTTGCTTCGTGATCCGACAATAAAAATATATGCAGAGAATCAACAAATTTTGTTTCCTATAATTACATTTTTTTTAAGTCCGCCTGATGGTATGGCATAATCTATACCAATATTATAACGCTGAAGAGTGTTTTTATTTATTTGTTTGAAAACGATAATCTTAGGAACTATGGGTCGGATTTGAAAAATCTTTTGCATTTGATAGCACTTAAGGAAGGCTATAGGTTATATAACATCAAAATACGGTGCTTGAAAAAACTGCGTGCAGGCGATAAGATGTAGTAAGTTGATGGAACAAGGCGGTCACATCAGACGGTTGCCGAATCAAAGCTGGATAATTCCCGAAAACAGTCAAACAGCCTATATCTACGAGATAGTCGACTGCCTTCATAATTTCTTATTCGAATATAATAAAGCGAAAGAATTGTTCATTTGTTTAACTAAACAATGACAATGTAGAACACGCGAGCAAAGCCGAGGGAAAAAGCTAGTGAGTTAATAATATGTTCAATATTGGTTTTATGAACAGCAAACAGTAGAATAATTTCATTTGAAACTAATAATATGCTACTTCTTTTAGAAAATTATATATAGAACATTGAAAAAATATATAATTGCCGGTGGATTTCATTTGTGATCGAGGCGGATTTCATTTGTGAGAACATACATAAAAGACACAAAGAAAATTACTTGCACATTGAAAACCGCAATAATATACCACATTGGCTGTTAGAAGCTTGTCAGATTCGTATTTTTAATCCGCAATAAGATGTTTATGATGGTATACAGTCTTAATTATAATGCGAATCGAAGAACAATTAATGATTTGCCACCGCAGAATTATTCACAGATAGCATAAACAGATTTTATTTTATTTAAAGCCGTGACCTCCCTTAATGAAAGGGCGTTATGAAAGTCACTCAAGCCCTTTTCTAAGTATTTATCTCTGTATACGCGCCCCAGAAATGCTTTGTACGAGCAGATGTATATCTTACTTTTTGACCTTTTAATAGAAACTGCCCACAAATTATGGCAAAAAAAATATGTACTCAAAATTTTTATTAAGATTAGATCACGCGGTAGACATAATAACATATAACATCACACGACAAAAAATGCCGATTTTTCTTGTAAAATTTAAAAAATAATATAGGTACATAAAGGTAGGCTCTATTAATAAGGTCAGCCTGGATAACCGATCTCGTTAATCAACTGCAGACACCGTTGTTAATAGAATCGGAAAGCCATCATCGGAGTACGGAGCGAAAATTTGATTTAAAAATTGTACCAAAATATTTTTTATTTTTATTACAATTCCTTACAATAAAGTTGTAGCCTATACATGTCTATACCTGTCTATGTCTATACCTGAAAACCGTAAATCTAACCTTACTCAACAAAATCTACATAATATACATACTTTCATAAACGCTATTTTTTTAATGTCATGACGGTTGGCAAATAAGCACACGTCCGGCTGATAGTAAGCAGTAAACGCGACGTATGAGCTTGCGATATCTACTTAAAGTCACACAAGCGCGTTGCCAACCAAAGGATAGGACATTCCCTCCTATGAATAAGGGACAAAAAGGGTACAGATAGTACTAGCAACTCGCAACAGTACTGATACTGATGATGTTACTTTTCTGTTATAAGGTAGTACTCCCCGATCCAGCCGGCCCATTGGTCCTGGGAGGATCATGGCTCTGTTACTTCTATCGCCTAGTACATGTTTTATCTTGATAAATAGGACAGTTTGAATCAGATAGGTGGTGTTGTTTGTTTTAAACTGTATCTTTATATTATTATTTATTAACCCATTCCCAGTCCACAAAATACACACAATTACTGTGTAACAACTGCAATGTTCATATATGATTTATGGGACATAGAACTTGTTAATGGTCTAAAAATTATATTTAAATGAAATATATAAATAATAAAATATAAAAACGTACAGTTAAATGTATTAAGCTTATTGCCTTCAGGCTCGATTTCTTATCATTAATATGTACATGTTTCGTTTCTTTATCCCGACCGAAAACAAGGTCCGTGAACGTTTATAAGTAAATTAATATTTATTTCAAGAAAACAAAAGTCGGGAATCTCAAGCATGTTAGAATACAAAAATATGGTTTAGGGATGGGTTACTATTTCTGACGGAATGGATTTGTTCGTTTGAGGAAGATAAGCTACCCTTAACCGAAATAGCAAAGGAGCAATATTCTTATTCTTGCGGTTATTTAGAGGTTGAAAGCGATTCGATACCCAATTGTTAAAAGCGTTTATCGCAAAACTATTCCGAAAAATGTATCTCCACCCCAATCCCCTGATTAGACACGATAGTATTTATACAGACAGAAGACAAACCGACTACAGTAAGGCACGTCTTAGAAGGTGATATGATCACATTAGACCATGCTCTATACACAGCACACGGACACAACACCGTAGTCGCCGGCAAAGATAATGTCTCTCGCCGCCACGCGCTGACACCATCAGGTGAGTCCATCGACAAGAATGCGCTCATAGCGTTTTCTCCAGTCGAATCCAAAGATAATTTTAGCGACCTGCCGTTTACTTTAATAACCGAATATACGAACAATACAAGCATACTGACGTTATTGTTATAGATGCACGTCATTTACAACAGGCGTTATGAGACAAAAGCGCCACGTTTGGAATGAAGCCAGAATGCGGCTAGAACCGTACCTTGGTACCGTCGCGTTAAAAGAAAATATTTATACTTAAACTCCTGCTAACGACGTTTCACAGAACCTTTAGTTTAAACTTTATTCTTCGTCGTAATATTCACCAAGTTTGTTTTTACTTTAACGATATCATATGTTTAACAATGTAAATCAATATTATAATATATTAAAAGAATTTGTATCAATAATACGATTGTGAAAAATAATAAAGATATGATTTGTAACAAAAACACAATATAACTTAGTACCCATCAATTCTGGAAATAAATATAAAGGTTTCAGACAAAATATAATACATCTATTCTAAAACACAAACAACCAAAAACGCAACCATCCGAACAGAAACGAATGTCTTTATGCTCCATACAAATATCGGACATAAAGCAACTCAAACCCTTGACTATCACCGTTAGATACCGAAGCATCGAAACAGTCGTTGATTAATAAATAATCAACACTATGACTCTTATGATAAATATACATACTATTTTATATTATCGGTCTCCCCTCTTTGCGCTATGCTTTAGTGAGCCAGAGCGAGAGAGCAAATGTCGGTGTGTATGTATATTGCACACTGTTTCATACTTGCTTGTATTTGAGCATTTAACGTGTGTTAGTATATAATAAACGCGACACACTCAACAGCCCCCATTAGGATAGTGATATCCTGTGTCGGGGGTCTGGAACACATACAAAGACAAGGACAAATACACCCAGACCGGAAAATATGCTTGCATGGTCAATACAAACATATGCTCCGAGCGGGAATCGAACCCGCGACCTGTGGCGTTTAAGGCAGGTTCGCTACCGTTGCGCCACATCGTCAATATGTTAAAATCTACGAAGTCCACGAGGTCTACCAAAGGAATAAACATAGTTTGCGTCAATTAAACACTTACCTCCGGTTTCTTGTACATTGATGAAATTCAAGTCAACTTAACATAGGTAACTAATACAGACCGCTCATTGGTTGAGAACAGCCGATGATCAATAGGCAACCAATGAGCGTTCTGTATGTGGTGTGTTAAGTTGGTATGAATTGGAGCAACATACGAGGAACCTGGGTTAAGTCCTATTTATATAATTAATGTGAAAGTTTAAATGTTTGCTTCTGCATCACGCAAAACGGTTGAAATAATTTTAGCGATATTCAGCGCCTGGTTTAAGACGTTGAATATTTTGAATCACGTGGCGATTATCAAAAACGAAATACAGGGTACATTTTTGCCTTAGATGAGAAATTTGCTTTAGATGTACCATATATGGAATAAAATAAAAAAAACCTAATAGACGATCGCCAGCCAAGCAGGGGGAACTGCTAGTACAATAAATAAAATGGTGGCTATCATGAATAAGCAACAACTTATGTTATAATAAATAAATAAAAAAATCTTAAAATCCTTTTTCCCGATGTATAAGATTATCAATAATTTTATATTCTTTTAATTCATACTTCACAACAGTATCCAATAAAATCTCATAAACCTAAATTAGAACCACTTTTTAATTTTTATTAATAATCTTTATTGGATCCTTTTAATTAATCAGGTTTTACCAATTAAACCATCAATATAATCCGAATTGCTCACAGCACCTGCCGCTAAAATTTGACAGCTAATCGATGTGAAGCCTTACTCAATTTATAAATATCAAACAGTGAAGTATTTACGAGCCTTCAAAATTACGTGCAGAAATTAAACAAAAAGTACAGTATTACTGGAGTTTACGAGTAACTACAGTAATTTTAGTTAGTTTGATATAATTTGAAACGTAGTGTGAAGCTGTCAAGGCCAGTTGGACCAACAGCAATACACAATCAAAAAAATTCTCATATGAGTTGATGAAGTGCAATGATAAATAGTATCAACAAATTTGGAATAAAGCACCTGATGATTCTTAATTGAGATTTTAATGAGATTTTCAATGATCAAAGAATAGCATGTCACAAATCACAGGTCAATCGTAGTCCAGGAGGACACTAGTTTTCGCATTTGATCATTTGTATCGCTTGTAATTTCTTCGCTCCTTGCTCTGAACCGAATTACTCAGTCGAGCCCCTTATATCGCTACAGGTTCAGGAAAGCTCCACGTAATGAATACGCGGTACTTTTCGAGAACACGTCTTTCTAGATGTCCCTGGTAATAATGTATTTCTTAAGATAATTTTTCTAATTGAGATGTCGCCTTTAAAATAATTGCTGGCTTAAAGCTCCAAACAATTCACAAGTCGATTGGTAAGAATTGACGCCCCCAGGCGAAGTGGAAAGGAAATTCATTCAAAGGTTGTCATTTTTATTATTCTTTGCTAAAAATATTTCCAAGTATTTTCATTTAAGTTAAAAATAACTCGCAACGGGGATTTATGAATTCGTGATTTTTATTTATGATTGAGATTTGTTAAATAACAGTTGTTGTTCGCATCTACGTGAAATTAGAATAATGTAGACAAATGTTTCATAAAATAAATTTAAACCCTTATAACTGTTATAAGGGACAAAAGGAAATGAAATTATTTCATGTTATCACAAATATTAATATAAATAGGATTTTTGGAAATAAAGTACAGTGTTTTTCTAATTTATTATATAACAGAGATTAGATTTTAATTTTCAAAGTACATTTTTTTTTTAATGATTTTGCTTTTCTACTATGATGGAATTTATAAATTAATTATTTCTAAATAATTAGTTTCGTGATGTTCATAAAATATATGAAAATTTAATTAAATATTAATATAAGAAATATTTTTATTTTAATTTTAGAGCGTACAGTTTTTATTTCTAATGTATCACTATGGTTTTTTTTTCTTTTATAAGTAAAATAAAATTATTACTTACAAAACTTTACATCAAGTCTTAAAATTAAAAGGTGAAACCTCTTGTGAAACTTATAAAAAGAAAAAAAAACCATAGTGATAGATTAGAAATAAAAAACTGTACGCTCTAAAATTAAAATAAAAATATTTCTTATATTAATATTTAATTAAATTGTTATATATTTTATGAACATCACGAAACTAATTAATTAGAAATAATTAATTTATAAATTCCATCATAGTAGAAAAGCAATATCATTAAAATGAATATACGGATAAAGGATATAAGCAAAGTTTTTCCTATAAATCATACGTCACTGTGGAGTCAAATCGTTCGTCCACAATAATACAGGATAGCACTCTTCGACAGACAGACTATAATCACCTATACGTTTTATTATTATTCCAAAGTAACTTTATTTAAACATATCCATAATATAATTTTCTAATTTCAAATTACTATAAAACTCTCATGGGGTTGGTATTATCAACATTAACTTTAACATTTCACTTTAAACAGAAGCGCGAAGTAATTAACAAACTTTATCCATTCTATCGTTGTCTGGCTCGATAACTTAAATAGTCATTTTGTAGGACTACTTTTAGTTGCTGTATATTGATTCTTTAAGAGCTCTTTAAAGGTCATAGCTTGATAAAACCATCCAGAGCCCGATTTGCCCAACTTCGGGCCTTTACATGATATTACTTGTATATGAACATACGCTCACAAGATCAACTACGTAGCGTCAACGGATTACCGTGCATAAATAAACTAGAAGTCATTTTTAGGGTTCCGTAGCCAAATGGCAAAAACAGAACCCTTATAGTTTCGTCATGTCCGTCTGTCCGTCCGTCTGTCCGTCTGTCCGTCTGTCCGTCTGTCCGTCTGTCCGTCTGTCCGTCTGTCCGTCTGTCCGTCTGTCCGTCCGTCTGTCTGTCTGTCCGTCCGACCATTGACTCTATCTATACGAAATTTACTAAATAGGTGTATTCTATGAACCGCACAACGATTTTGTAATAAAATCTTAATATATATAAGAATTAAGGGTAGCAGTCCACACATGTAACTGAGGATTGAAAAAAAATTTCAACGTATGGCAACGTGTGAGATATCTTTGGATAGGTCTTTTAAAATGATAAGGAGGTTTGATTTTGAGTTTTTCATTAAGCCAGTAGTTGTTGAGATATTAGCTCCTAAAATCGTAAAAATCGTGTCCCCCCCTCTAACTTTTGAACTATGGGATTAAAATTCTGGAAAAATTTGAGCTTGTAGAATAAATACCACATGAACTTTCATCCACATTTAGTTTAAAGAAGATAGGTCTTTAAATTTAAGAGATATATAAGTTACATCCATACCACCTCGATGTCTGGAAATCCACAACAGCGCGATTTAGAAAACATTTTCTTCCTCGCACAACCACTCTGTGGAATCAACTTCCGCCGGCGGTATTGCCGAACCGATACGACTTGGGAACCTTCAAGAGAAGAGCGTATTCTTTCCTTAAAGGTCAACAACGCGCCTGCATGCCTTCTGATGTTGCAGATGTTCATGGGCGGCGGTGATTGCTTAACATCAGGTGAGCCTCCTGCCCGTTTGCCCCCTCTTACGTAAAAAAAAAAAAGTTTTTCCCATAACTTTGTTTTACATATTACTTTTAATAATTACTATGAAATTACCAACTTATTTTTACGGTCGGTTTTAATTCGTTATTATATTTAAGCCCGTTAAGATTTAATGAGAAAGAATGAGTGGGAAATTGGGTTTCCAGCGCTTTCACACATCGAAACTCATCAACACAGAAAGTAAAGTAAGAGTATCAACTCTTACTTTACTTTCTGTGAGAGTATAGTACTTCCTTGGTCGAGCCAACCCATGGCTCTTCTACCGTAAAAGCCAGTTCCTTCTCAGTAACATCATGTAAGAGATATCTATGTATGTAATGCAGTGGACATTATAAATATGTTGACGATGACGAAAAGTTCCACGCTCCAGATGGCCCCTTTATTTCCCAAAAACTAGAAGAATACTACTACGAAAGCCTACTATGAGAATATTAGTCTCAATTTTCTTACATGAGCGAAACCAAGCATTTTTCGTAATATTAAAATGAAAACAAAATTATATTATGCCTAAATCCCTTGGTAGTTTCCCTAAAAGGCTTACCTTACAATTTCTATTTATTATGTTTATAGAAGTGGAAGTTTCGGTGTAATGTGTTATTAGATTACTCGGAAAGTAGGTCTGAGTGACTCGTTCCCATCAAATGGCTTTTACCGTCCATTGGTCATTCAAAACTTACAAAAAATTTAGATTTATATTTTAGAGCACAATATTTGACATTCGATATGAGTATTTTTTTCTACAGTTATCATAATAATTGTTAATTTTTGTTGTTATGTGAAAAAAATTAATGACACATTAAAATTGTGTTAATGACATTTGTAATATTTTACTTAAATAGTATTTTTATATTAGTTGCATCTTAAAGGTCGGCACAATTCATGGGAAGGTGTGGTCACTCACGCATTACCAACCTAGAGATACTGGTTCTTAAATCTCCTTTGCCCAGTAATTTCACTAATAATGTATATAACTAATATCGCGTCTTTTAAACCGAAACATAGTAATACAAAACACGCTACTGTCACCAGTCTTTGAAACAAAAAAATGTATTCTATTCTGTTAAAAATTGAATATTATATCTCTACATTTTCACATAAAATCTCGAATAAACATATACCTCTTCGTTACAATGTCAGTTACGAATGTCACTACTACAAAACTACACTCAATGTGATAATATCAAATTGACGAGGGTACAAAAGTGATTCAGACTTCGTTTGTAGATAAAGCACTTCGTCATTTCATTTTTGACTAAGTGATAGCAAATTTTCTTTTCCAATTTCTAAAAATTGTCGTTCGAGTTAAAATCAAAAGCCAGTTATTGTTTTACGCATGGATCGGTTTTACTTTTAAGGAGAAGTTTAATCGGTTGGGCCGTTTGCTTATATATGCCGTATGGTTTTTCAAGTCATTATTACTAATATTCCTATAGCCCCTCCAAATAAGCTGGAAGCTTGCGCTAGGAATGGTTATGACAATAGCCCAAGAGGATTATGATCGAACCCTCGACTCTTGCGTTAACGGAGCCGAGTCGGCTCTTCTACCGTTGAACTATTGAGCTGCTGCACTCAACGTACAATGCACCTCAGCATACGATGCTAGTACAGAAAATTTCGAGATCACTTATTAATTACACAATAATTCAACTACGCTATATCAATTCTTTCTATTGGGCTGTCAAATATCAAATTTGAGCTCCCGTGAGGGCTGCCCTTTTTCACGGCTGAGTCTCTGTACTTGGAGACCCCCACCCCCGTGACGCCAGGCCAGTAGGACCAACAGCGATACATATTCCGAAAAAATTATGAAAAATAAAGGGGCCGTCAAAAACACCTGGTACTATAATGTTTGTGCCGCCCTTTCTCGTATATTAAAGTCGATATACGGCTTTGTGTATTAATGTGAGCAAAATGTAAATTGTTTTATTATTTGTAATATCATCAAACGTTAGCATTGTTTTAATGTAAATAACAATACACGTATTGAGTTTCGTGTGACGTTTGGAAGCGCGTTATTTATTCGTTTCTCCATTTCTAAATCTCCGAATGGCTCTGACATTGTTATAGAACGTTCTCTACGTACTAAGTTGTATAAACAACATAGAAAGACTCGATACTGTGTTGACTCGGTAGCTAGTAAAATTACACGCCAAACGAGATTTTTGCCAATATTTCGAGGATGGCATCGCGTCAGTGACACTTACGAATAGTGTTGCTCATTCTTAATGATAACTAATTTTTCCTAATTTATTAATCTTTTCGGCAGTTTTAAACATTAAAGTAAATTATTATTATTATTGACTTAAAAACGCCTTTAAACGTATCTTAAAGCGTCGTCATATTATGATTTCTTTATAGGTCATAGTCCTAGGCTTATACACGGGGCCTTCCATAAAAGCAAAATGTCACCGAAACGAAGTCTGTCACTAACTTGCAACATAATCTAATAAAGTTAGAGCGTGACTATCTTCGTTTTGTTGCGATGATGTTGAATTTACTAAAGAGCACCACCGAGTGACATTCTGCTTTTATGAAAGGGCCTATCTTAAGAATATAGTAACACAGTGGTCACAGTCCAAATAATTTTTATCGTAAGTAATGCATTTAAAAACGCAATTCTTGCAAATACACAAGGAATAATAACAAATCTTCAATAACAAAACTACTTACGGACAGTATAATGTCAAGTTTAGATCACCATTTTTTTATTGTTTAGAACCCTAGCCAACGTCAGTAAATGTTAAAATATTCTTTTAGTTTTTATAACATTTTTTTAGTGGAAGGCGTCGAAACCGTTTATTCAAAATTATAGCCCAGGGCTTTAGCTTCGTCGGTAGAAAGAATGAAATCAATGGAGGGCCAAGCTTTTGTCTCAATGAAGTCAAACTCGAATTTGAATAAAAGAGGCTGAAAATACTTTGTAAGACAATGAAAATACTTTGTTTCAAGATGATAACATAAACAGTACAATATAATCGTAAGATTTTGATTACAGTTTAAACATTTTGTTAAAAATATAGCAAAGATTTTTGAAGTCGTTACTACTACTCCTATTGCCCCTCGAAAAGAAGTTTATAGCTTGCGCTAAGAGTGGGTACGACAATAGCTCAAGATCAGAATCGAGCCCACAACTCTTCCGTAAATGAAGTCAGCACTTCTCCCATTGAGCTATAAAAATTCTCAACTAAGAAAAAAGGTTTAGAGGCGGAAGAATATCAGGATAAATAACAATATATTATTCAATTTAAATGTGTAAATCCAAAAAACAAACTAATACATAGCTATACTCCGTAAATTTAAGCACAACCTGTATTAAAACGATCCCGAGTCCGTGAGTTTTTTACATCACAAAGGTGGCAAGCAATATGTACGAGTAATAAGGTCTAAATAAGCGGTCACCGCAACCGGGGCACGTGCGGTATAGCATATATAATAAATACAGTCACGAATAAGATACAAAATAATATATATAAGCTTCAATAGGTCAACGGTAGAAAGAAATATAATGCGAGATTTGCAGGCTCGATCTTTGCCACCTTGGGCTATTGCCGTATCCACTACTGGCATAAGCTATACGATTAATTAGATAGATTAGACTAGACAGGATTAGAAACGTCTTGAGAAAAAAAAATCTTTTCAATAAAATTTAAAAAATACAAAATAACTCTTAATATAGGATATCGTCATCCCTACAGCCTTCAGTTAATCAACTCTCAGCTTTGCGGTTAATAGGATCGGAAAACCATCACCGAAGCACCGACTCAGATTAGAGGCCGAGCTAACGGAATTATTGTTGATTTATGTTTAACGGAAACCTATTGATTGAAAGCTTGTTGTTTATTACTATGGACATTTCAGGCTACAAATTGTTAAACACATTCTTATTACACAAAAAATTATGACGCTTAAAAACTAATTAATAGATTGAACTGACCACCGTTGTGGTGTGTTGGTGTGACCTTGCCTTTAGTCTCAACAGTCAAAGGTTGATTCCCGCTCGAAGTAGATATTTTTATCTCCCAAGATTTTACTAAGAGATATTTCTGTCTTGGTGTGGACGTTTGCCCCTGTGGGTCTACCCATCGTACCTCGGAGAACACGTTAAGCTGTCGATCCCGGTTGTTATCATAACATCTTATAAAAATCGTTATCGTTACTGTTTCGCCTTAGGGTTGCGGAGGCCAAACGGCTATCGCTCTATGTAAAAACTAGTAACCTGCCAAATCCGGATAAGGGTAATAAGCAGACCCTGGGCAAAATACCGGCATTAATGCTAGGAGTTATACCTATAAGAAATCCTTACTACTTAGTTACAATTATTTTTATATTCAGTTTTTGAATCATATGTTTAATATTTACTTACAATTATTTTTATATTACTTTACTTACTACTTAGTTACAATTATTTTTATATTCAGTATTTGAATCATATGTTTAATATCACGCCTGAAAACAACAGCGTTAAAAATGTAATTGTCTGTGGGTCGCCCGACATTTATTGCCACTCCTGTGTACGTTATAGACATTCCATTCAAGATATTTTAAGTGTGACAGCGGAACGTTGAAATTAGATTTTTTGTTTTATATTTGCGCCGGTAGTAAGCCTTTATTGCGAAGGACACGGACAAACACACCCAGACTGGAAAATATGCTTGCATGGTCAATACAAACATATTATGCTCCGAGCGGTAATGGAACCCACGACTTATGGCATTTAAGACAGGTTCGCAAATGTTATATTTTGTGAGTATTACTTCAATCGGTCAAGTCGTTCAGAAGGTAACTTCATCTTACAAGGCACTGAGCGAAAAACGCTATCAAGGCGAACTCACGCGCTTGGCGTGGACTTAATTATTGCCCTATTATAAAACTGAGACTATTTATAGTTACCAATATGAATAAGAAAATAAAAATTCTTGAGTATTAAGCCCACAAACGGAATGAAAGACAGAGAGAGAGGATATTTCATAATTTGCAACAAGGAATAATAGATAATAAGTAAATTTAGAGCAATAATGCTTAAAATCGTGTATCGCGCTTTACAATATAAATTAAAAATATTACCGAAGATTTTCGACATTTTTCACTTCCGGAAAATACCGTAAGATAATCATGACCAATATCATTACTATTATAAATGCGAAAGTAACTTTGTCTCTTTTTCTGTCTTTCTGTCTGTCGCGCTTTCACACCAAAACTGCTGAACCAATTTAAATAAAATTTGGTACACAGATAGTCTAGAGTCTGACAAAGGATATAGGCAAATTTTTAATGCGAAAAAAGGGTTGTAAGGGGTCGAAAAGAGATGAAACGTTGTATGGAAGTATCGTTATTTTTAGAGCTAGATACTGAAAACTTATTTTTAGGCTGTTGATTCGTTATAAATAAATATGACATTCTACGGTTTAAAAGGGGGAGTTTGATTTAAAGTTTTTATTAAAAATATTATTCACGCGTACCTTTATATTTCTCGTTCATAACAGCTAATAATACATAATTACAGAGAGTCGTAACGTTTTTATAATGCGAATTATCCAAATAGCATGTGAACGTTTCCTGAAATTAATTTCCCAACCATCACACATAGACTAATGTTACAATTTAACCACAAATGAGTAAATGCGCACTCGCCAGACTGACGGCATCAAATTGACGAGGGTACAAAAGTGATTCAGACTCAAATTACCGTAACGTTTGGACGTAAAATACTTTCGTCTTTCAAAGTATGTTAGAGTGACCGATAGTAGTTTTTTATTTATTAAATTTATTATGCTCTCAAGCTATGCTTTGTAAGAAATCTATTACTTAAGAAATACTACCCTCCTTCTTAAAATTGACAATTTACTTAATTAAAATAGGGACGTATATTGTAGACCGTAATTTTGATATTTCCGTGTCAGCCGAAGAAATTACTCTCTTACAGGAAAGTAGGAGTTTCGTTTGGTTGTCGTTTGGTTCGATGAATGAAACCCTCAGTGGCTCAATCTCATATTCCACCTGTCTTCTTCCTTTTATACCGTCTTCTATATTCCTACTATATTAATATTTACGACAAAGGTGGAAAATATTCACAAGATTCGCCTGATGGTAAACTGCTGTGCTACGTCATGTCGATATTGCTTGGCATTTACTGGTGGTAGGCCTTTATTTGCAAGAGGCTGGCTAGGTAGATACCACCACAGTGTCAGATATTCTACCGCAAAATAGTAATATCTTTGGCGTTACTATGTTCCGGTTTGAAGGACTGTACCTAGTAAAATTACTGGACAAAGGAGATTGAAGAGCCAATATTTCGCGGTTGGCAACGGATGAGTGACACCTACAACAATGTTGCAAGTGCTCATGGGCTACGGCAACCGCTTACCATCAGGTGGGCCGTAGGCTTGCTACAAGGAAACTTAGTAAAAAAAAAACTTACCAGTTTCGCGGTCGAACCGGCCGAGTAATGCCGAAAACAGCAAAGGACTAGTTTGCATTTGCCGCTTTAGTGATACAAAAGAAACGTAATAATTATTTATTTGTTTACTACCTACTATTGCCGAAAGCTATTTGGCCAATTTCCAAATGACGGCTATTGGTTGCACAATACCTATGATTTGTGAAGTAAATTAAATACGCTTCCATGAATGATATTGATTTGATTCTTAACTCGTTACAAATTTCAAACTGAGTTTTTGTTATATTCATTTTATTTTGTTATGTATTGAAAAATTTAAAATATACGTCACATCGATTTAAAAACGTTTGTTTTTATTAATCCGTAATTTAAACATATTTTTTTTGTTTTAAAATCTTTTTTACTAAAAATACTTACTTTAATATTTCTGCAAGAAAGTTAAGAACAAACTAATGTTGATATCAAAGGAAATTTGAGATATAAAGACAGCACACAGAATTCTACTACTTAAGAAAAATAATCGTATACTTAAGAAAAATCAATTTTTGTTGTATTTTTTTTCATGTTTTCATTTTTAGTTTTTACGCGTTTTTCATTACTCGATTTCTCGTTTTGGTCAGATTAGTTTGCAATTAATTTTAAACTTGCTGATGAACCAGAAACATGAAACTTTAAACACAGCTTAACACTGGGTGAAAATACGATGATTTTTTTGTATATATTTGTTTGCTATTTAACTATTTCTGAATTTATGAATTTCCGGATACACAAGATATAAAATTATAAATCACAATATTGAATGTTTATTCGTTGTTTATTATTGTTTATACATATTATAAAAGTCAATGGAATAAAACGTTTTAATATTCTAAAGCAAAACAAAATTTTCCATCGACAATTCAAATTTGCTAATTTACGTATTTAATTTCAAACGACATAAACAATACGGAAATAACTCTACGGATCATATTTTATAATAGAATGGTAACAAACAATTTTATTCGCAAGCAACGTCTTGAAAGCAAACATGTTGACAAAATAAATGAGCGATGTTCTAGAGTTAAGTATAAAATATTTTATAACGTCTTTTATAAAAGGGGCCAGATCCTTTATCGCGGGTTGGTGCAGCAGAGCGAGTCGGCAAAAACATTATCGGAGCTATATCAGAAAAGCGTTACCTTGCGTTGCTTTTTATTTTAGTGTGTTAAAGAGTGACATGGGGTGGGGTGGCAAGAGTGACAAGAGGTGGCTTAGGGTGAGATGGCAAGGGCTGGCATATGAAATGAAATGATGGTGAAATGCAATGAAAAGGAAATCCGTTCCTACCGCGCGTCCATTGTCTACGTCCGCGCGACTCGTTTTAATTACTTATTTTCAAGACACGATAGCCTCTAGACCGGCAGATCCACTATCAATAAAATAAATTATTGAAAATATATTGGACTTCTTTGCGATTTTTTCGACTGAGAAAATAAACACTTATTTGTTTTTGAATTACTGTTTTCGTAAACCGAAAATAATTTACCCGGACTTTTCTATTTACATCAATAACAGTAATTGTAAATGTATATTAAAACAGAAAGAGCCTAGAGGCTCCAAACAACATTACTGTTTCCAATTAATAAAGATAGAATAAATACTGTGGGAATTTATTTTATGAATCATCTATTACTTTGTCATTCGAGTAATTGTTTGACCTAAATAAAGTTTGTTTCTCTGTTATGTAATAACCATTTTCTTGAGTTGTTAATTAATGGAATTAAATTAAATCTGATGCTCTAACTTTGTTTATAATGTCATGTGTATAATATTACATTCGTATCCCCATTAAATATTTAAAACATCTTAACATAACAAAATCTTAGTGGTCTACTAAAACACGCGCCAAACTTCGTGATGGTAAGTTACACAAATTCATATTGTTTTTTAGGTGTCATAAAGATTTTATAATATGTATTTTATCACTACATAGTATAAAACAAAGTAGCTTTCTCTGTCCCTATATCCCTATGTATGCTTAAGTCTTTAAAACTACGCAACGGATTTTGATGCGGTTTTTTTAATAGATAGAGTGGTTGAAGAGGAAGGTTTATATGTATAATAACAACCATTAAATAGTAAATAAATAAATAAATAAATAAACGCTGCCCACTCAACCCATTAGGATAGTAATATCCTGTGTCCGGGGTCCGGAAACATTCACAATGACATGGACAAATACACCCAGACCGGAAAATATGCTTGCATGGTTAATACAAACATATTATGCTCCGAGCGGGAATCGAACCCGCGACCTGTGGCGTTTAAGGCAGGTTCGCTACCGCTGCGCCACAAAGTCGTCAAATATATAGTGGAGAAATACTGTTATTTTTGAGGTTTCTAATGGTATGTCGTAAATAATCGTGCGGGCCACGGGCAGTAATGAATAAATCAAAACTACGGGATCGATTTTAATCATTTTTCAGTGAATGACATAGGCTATATATTTTATACCAGTGCGAAGCCGGAGTGGGCCGCTAGTATAATATATATACATATTATCTAGACCACCAAAAATCATAGGTACTCCGTTATTTAATAAACCTCCAAGAACATAACAAATTGTACAGAATAAAAAGTACCTTATGCGCTAGTCCATGTAATGAACTATAGGTGTGCCAAATTTTATCCATACCGTCCTGACGTTCTTTGCGTGATTGGGCTACAAAACATCCAAACACAATATAAAGGTTTCACAGTAGGATACAGACATACAGTAATTCAACGAGGTCCCTGTCTTATAAATGATATATGAAAAATCCATTTTTTTAAAGAATATTAGCAATGCTTTTTCAAAACATTACTAATATTCCTATTGCCCCTCCAAATAAGCTCGAAGGCTGCACTAGGAGTGGGTACGAGAATTGTCGAAGACCGAGATCGAATCCGTTTACGGTTGAGCTATTGAAGCTTCAAAAACAACTATTTAACAATTGTGTCTTGCATCAAATTCATATATGAATGCTTTAACAAGCCGAGGATGTCGAAGTATGGATTGGGCACTTCATATTTCAATTTGAATTTCAAATTACAAACACATCTGATGGTTTCAGATCCAGGTCAAAGGTGTACTTCATCGCTTTATTTTATTTATCTCATTTTTTTATCACAAGCCAACTGTTTTTATGGTGCGTTTTATTTTGATAATTTATTCTTGTATATTGGTATCTATGTAAATGTATATTATCAGATTTAAAGCAAATTAGATAAAGAAAAGAATTTTATTGCTGTGGACATGTCGAGCAATTTTAGGAAGAAAATAGCGACTAAATGACTAAATTATAAACCTCTAACCTTGTAGTCTACAGGCTAATTTAAACACTTATCTGTACAATGTATGTATATTATATAAGATTAATTGGATTATGTGTGCAAACGAAGGAGTAAATAAATCAACTTCTAACAATGTCGTCTAGGTTATAAATATGAAGCGCTTATTTAATCAAGGGCACGCGACATATTTGCTTATTATGTGTCACAGTTTATAAATAAAACATACTAAATGTGCAAATGATTTATTGGTATAAGAATATTATAATTCTGCTGTTTAAGACCACTGAGTTATTATACACATTATATATTTTTCCGAATTCCTTCTGCTAAATGTTGATCTCTTCTTATCGAGTGATTCGTGGTCAACCCAGTGTCAGAGTTGTTGAGGTTGCCCGTATAGGCCACTGACATGACTTTTCGACTATTGTCATATAATATGATAATAGCAACGGAGCGTTTCCGTGCCCTCTGAAGCACGGAGACGCTCAGTTGAAATACCTCACCTCACCTCACCTACTGACTGGCGTCTAAACTTGCTTAGCCCACTGATCGTTTGGCGGAATTAAGGCAACAACCTTACTGTTTTTTTAATTAGTTAATCTGATACTAAAAAGGTAAAGATGAAAAAAATACATTCTATATTTATTTTTCTAATGGATGCAAACAAGCATACGGTCCGCCTGATGGTAAGCAGTCACCGTAATGCTTGCGATACGTGAAGTATCACATGCGCGTTACCAACCCAAGGAACAGGCGGGAAGGAATGAGAAGGAAAAAAAGGAAGGGAGGTGGGAGATTGGGCCTTTGTCGCTCTCACTAATCTCACAAAACGCAACAGTTCCTACTGTTACTGTTATTTTACGCCGTTTTTCTTGTGCTAAGAGGAGCATGGCTCTACTACCGTAAACATTGTATTGTTGAGAATAATATAATCAGAGCATCCTTACAAAACGATTATAACAAGAACGTTTGTTGCGTAACCTACTTTGTTGTATTTATTTGTATCCGCACTTACCCTCGTTAACACCCACAGGCATCACATTGTAGCAACCACATGACGTTAAGATGACATTTGTTTGGTTACAGGTTATGGCGATGAATCCAAATACGAATTTGACAAGGGTGGACAACTGAAAAGACCCCAACTGTTAAAGACTACTTCCTGTGTGCTTTAGGAAAGATTTATCTATAGAATATTTTTTTTTGTTCAGATTCGTTTACTAAGTGTTGTTACAACAATTCAAAATACATTTTTAGTCGAGGTTAGTTAGTTTATATGTTAAGCCATAGTTTATAAGTTATTTTCAATATTTCTAGTGTATTACCTATTAGACAAAATAGGCTTAATAAGTAATAGGGGCTCGAATGCTCTCTGGTTATGTTTGTGTTTTGAAAAAAGACTAATATTATGTTGAAATTATTTATAAATTAATAATATGATTGCAATATTCGGCTACTGCATGCACTGCATTAACTTTTATTTTCACCGCATAAAAAGTTTCAAGATTTACATCACTAGGAAAATATTCTAGGTAGGTGTAGATCTTTACCATTTTCAACAGGAGGCCTCGCGACTCCACTACCCAGTAAAAAATGTAAACATGCATTATCCGACATGTTGACACCATTGTGGCGTGTTGGTAGCGAGTCTGCCTTTAGCCTCGACGGTTGCGGATTTGATTCCTGCTCGGGCAGATGTTTGTATTAATATTAAAATATGTGTTTCCGTCTGGTCATTCTTGGGAGTGCCACCGTACCTTGGAGAGCATGTTAAGCTGTCGGTCCCGATACATTATATAACATCTGATAATAATCGTTAACTCTTGATAGGTGATCTTATCCAATGAGTTACTGTTTCGCCCTTAGAATTGCGAAGGTCAGATGGCAATCGCTCTGTTTAAAAACTAGTAACCTGTCAAATCCGGATAAGAGTAATAAGCAGATCCTGGGTAAATATAATGCCGGGAATAATGCTAAGATGAAGAAGATTATCCGACGTGTTATATTTTGATATCTAAGCCAAAACATTCCTTCTCATTTTTGGTCAATTCTGCCAGTAAGTCAATACGCAAAATACTACTGATGTTCATGACTTACAATAAATCATATTTATATTTGCCACTAGCGTGGTGTAAACAAAATATAATGGAAAAATAAATCGAATAACATAAGCGCCTTCCTATTGAAATGTCAACAACACCATACAACATAAATCTACGCTTACGCTTTTCACGGATAAAACCAAATTGCGGCGGTACATTTTTAAAAAGATATATGTGAATCGCAATAAGGTTTATATTTTAAAGAGAAGTAGTGTTGTTCTATATGTGTTCCAAAACATTTCCAACGATGTCGGAATTAGTTAATCTATCAGCCATTGTTTTTCTTACTGTGTATTGCTTTTGGCCCTATTGGCCTCGATAGCATCATCGGACTGGCATCAGCTTCTTTATAAATAGTTTTTTTATATCATGACGGTTGGCAAACAAACATACGGCCCGCGTGATGGTAAGCAGTCACCGCAACCTATGAACACTTGCGATACTTCAAGTATCGCGTTGCCAACCCAAGGAGCAGGAGGAAAAGAATAAGAAGAGAAAAAAGGAAGAGAACAGAGGGGGGGAGAGATTGGGCCTCTCATCACATCCCCGTAATTCTGTATCAGAAACTTTACTTATACTTATGATACGTTAATAAAAACTTGATATTATTCACAAGAAACACATATTATTAGATTATTATTTTTGAAGACCTTGTGGCGCAACGGTAGTGAGTCTGACTTCAGCGCCACAGGTCACGGGTTCCATTCACGCTCGGAGCATTTGTTTGTATTGACCATACAGGCAGATCTATGTGTATTTGTCCTTGTTATTGTGTAGTGACTGTTTCCGGAACCTCGACACAGAATGTAACTATCCTAATAAAGCCCGTTGAGTATATAGCGTTAAAAAAAAAGTACTTATTAGTTTAGTTACAGGTTGTACAAGTCTTATCTCTAATTAGCGATTTCTTTCAGACCTGAGCTGACCTGACCTGAGAACCTCGGATTTAAGAAAAATTAGGAAATGAGACAATATACCAAATTTATATTACTTACTAGCGGCCCGCTCCGGCTTCGCATGGGTATAAAATATATAGCCTATGTCATTCACTGAAAAATTGATTAAAATCGATCCAGTAGTTTTGATTTATTCATTACTGCCCGTGGCCCGCACGCGTTAAATGTAATTATTTACGACATCACCTCACCTCACAAAAAAAAATTTTGTTTCTCCACTATTTTTATACATATAAACCTTCCTCTTCAATCACTCTATCTATTAAAAAAAACCGGATCAAAATCCGTGGCGTAGTTTTAACGATTTAAGCATACATAGGGATATAGGGACATAGGAAGCGACTTTGTTTTATACTATATAGTAATAGTGATAGTGATGGTGATAGTGATAGTGATAGTGATAGTGATAGTAGTAGTGATAGTGATAGTGATAGTGATAGTGATAGTGATAGTGATAGTGATAGTGATAGTGATAGTGATAGTGATAGTGATAGTGATATTCGTTTCCAAAAAACTTGTACCATTTTGTCTACTAATATACAAATCTATGTGAAATCGAGAAAAACGTTCCAAGTGAATTCCTTACGGTCGCTTGTTATTCCATTACTCAAATATATATTTTCGCATTTGATCGTGTCGAGACCGCTTAAGGCATACATCTATTTGAGATATACCTATTACTTTTGAGAAATATATTGAGTTTAACAATTGGTTACTCAGGCCTTACGCCGTCGACGTATAGATATCCTTACCTAAATCTTCTTTTACTTTTAAACAATTTAATTACACTTTAAGAATGAATTATTATTAATTTTATGCTGTGCCCTAAGGATGACAAATAAAACCGGCCATATGGATGTCAGACTCACACATATATGGTTCCGTACCGTAGATTTTAAATCTCAAATGTACATTTATTTTGAAATTAAAGCAAGTCCTTTTAATTTTGAATTTGGTTTTTAGACAATCATTTATGAAAATAATTGGACTGTTACTGTTCATGAGATATAGCAAAAAACTTCATAAATATTATGTTTCTTATATAGTGTAAGGTATTATTTTTAGTATTTGTTGTTTTAGTAGCAACAGAAATACAGTACAAATACTTTGGAAATTTCAATTCTACCTATTACGGTTCGTGAGATACAGCTCTCTGACAGACGTAAGAACAGATAGCCAGACAGAAGGACAGCTGAGCCTTATTATATCGTTGCAAATGCATAAAGAAATGTTCAAATCCGATCAATTGAATCAAATTTCCGGAGATTAACGCGTTCAACCAAACAAACAATCAAACACACAAAGTCTTCAGCTTTATAATATTGGTATAATATTCACTTTGAATATGGTGATTAAGTGTTCCTGACTTTAAATCCGGGTATCAATTTTAGGGATATTTGAATCAAAAAGGTTTTGAAGAGTAGAACAATGTCGAAATGGAAAATGTCGAAACATTTTCATTTATTACATAAGCGGAACACGTGCTTCGCGTACGTTCGCGTGGTTCTCATGACGTCAACACGAAACAAATGACTGGAGATTAATAGCTTGTTGACATGTGCGAATACTTTTTGGCACAAAAATACTAAGGGTGGTTATAGACAAGAGTTTTTATACAGTCGTTTTGCGTTTCAAAAACCCGAACACGCATACATGGGCTTATTCTGGCGTGTATGCAAAAACCAGAGGTGATTGTCATATTAAAAGTGTTTCATATTACGCTTATAAGCCCATCAACACACGTATGAATTGCGCGCGTGGTACAAAACGCGCCTATACACACCTATACTAGAGAGTTATTATCGAGTTTCTTACCGGTTCTTCACGGTAGAATCAGATTTCCGATCGATGGTAGCGCTTGACGATACAAAAGTACTTTTTAAAAGTCTACTGGAATAAAAATAATTAGGGTTTTGATTTTCATACACGCTTCGAAAAACGAGCTTATATGCTCGCACAAAAAGCTAGTCTGTATCCGCCCTTACTTAAATGTTAAGAGTATTTATTTTTATTGCGTACATCTTGCATATATACTAAAATGAGATAATTTTTATGCATAGCTGCGTTGTTGATTTAGGAATATTTTTCTAACTAAATATAATAATAAGCTTTACCTAAACTAATATGTAGAATTCAATATTTTTGTTAATACGAAAACCCAACAATATCATAGTATAGTGTGTAAGGGGCTAATTAGAAAACTCATACAAATACAAGAACAACTACACTGATACCATACCTTTTTTATGAAAGAGGAGGCAAACGGGCAGGGGGCTCACCTGATGTTAAGCGATCACTATCGCCCATGAACATCTGCAACACCAGAGGGCATGGCATGTGCGTTGCCGACCTTTTAGAAAATGATAGATTCTTCTCTTGTAGGTTTCCAAGTCGTACCGGTTCGGAAAACCTTTCCTTGCAACTGACCGCAGAGCTAAATCACGCTCGAAATGTCGACAGTAAGTATTCCGATACTAGCTGTTGCAACCAGGGGAGTTTGACGACGTTGTGGCGCAGCGGTAGCGAACCTGCCTTAAACGCCACAGGTCGCAGGTTCGATTCCCGCTCGGAGCATAATATGTTTGTATTGACCATGCAAGCATATTTTCCGGTCTGGGTGTATTTGTCCTTGTCATTGTTAATGTTTCCGGACCCCCGACACAGGATATTAGTATCCTAATGGGGGCCGTTGAGTGTGTAGCGTTTATTTATTTATTTATTTCTTTCTTAAAACAAAGAGATACGGCCAATGGTCAACGCAAACATATAACTCAAGCGGTCGAACACAGAGGATCTCTCCAAATTTTATTGACCCACTTATATTACAGCGGTTGCAATACTATTGTATTAGATAGACGATTGTAGCTTTTCACGTGTCATGGATATTATGATTTGATGTATTCTGATTAGTTTTGATAAGAAATCAATTTTTTAAGCTATCTCATTTTTTTTTAATTGTACATTAAATTTTTCTGTATGACGTAAATAGAAATGAATAATTAATAAATGTTGAACAAAAAAAAAACGTTAATATGGTTGCCGAACTATTATTTTTTGTTTTAAAATTAATTTTTTTATTAAAAATTATTCACCCAGAAAATCGAGATTGTGATAAGGTATTTCAGTCAAATCAATTTATATACCGTACATATTATGTAACAATATTATTTTTTCATCAAGATTTCGAGAAATATTTAAGATAAATAGAGGGACTTAGTTATAATTTGTACCATAATTATTCATACAAATATCATGGATTTTGTAGAAAAAAAAAACCATAAATACGTTTATTAAATTTAAATATCCCTGATTTATATGATAAATAAATACTTTACATAAAGCGCTATTCAATAAAGCAAGACATTTTATCGCGGAGCGCCTGAAGCGATGTAGTGAGCAAAACTACAATAACGGATATGCGCGATATGAAATATTTACATTTCCCTGCATCAGGCATTTATACAATGCAAATAAAGACGAATTTATCTTATCTAGCTTAAACGGTATTTCCACCATCTATGATTTCCACAAACAATCATAATCCTACTATTGATATAATTTTGAATGCACTAATTACTAGTCGATCATGTTCCTGTCATACATCTTTAAGTAACTATATATTTCAAATAGGCTTTCTTTACCACCTTCACCTTAGATCACCATAACTAATATTATACTAACAAATACTATTCTACAATAAGTTTACTATAATCTTATTAATGGTGTAAAGGTTAAGGAAATGAAGGACTTTTTAATTTTATTTATTTATTTATTCTCTCTAGAAATATACACAATAACACTGGCAAAATCAAGAAAAACATCTGATCTGAAACCAGCGAGATTAAAATCCGCGGCCTTTAAGGAAGTATCGCTCAACTTTTTAAATTAGTGCTATGTGTAATTCAACAATATTGTTGTTATATAACGTAATTTATTACAGCATAAAGTTGCAAAACTAGCTAATGGTTTGCTTATAAGCGGTTATTGTAGCATATGTTCACTTATGAAAACAGATTCTCCAAACAGTAGTCATATCGAATACTGTTACTTCAATTCGTTGAGCAACTAATAATTTTTCATAAGATTCGATAGACTGTAATAGGTTAGCACTTCTCAGGTCGGACCTCCTGAAACATGTCCATTAAAGGAATAGGTCTTTATATAGTCTTTACAATCGATTCGATCTTCAAAAACTTGAAGGGTCTATCGCCAACTATTTCGATCAAACTATCTCTCATCCGATCCCATCTGTATTTCTACAGATAGAGATGACAAACCAACTAAAATCCTTGACGATAGGATTACCTTAGATAAGAGCACAGACACGCACTCAACCTATTTATCATTTTTGAGCCTACGCAAAGGCTTTACCTTTTTCTCAGCTGTGTCTGTACTCGGCCACTCTCTCCCAGACGCTGTTCAAGGCTAGTAGGGCCAACAGCAATACACAATCTTAAAAAAATATATTGATATAATTGTGTTCACCGGACTGTTAACATGTTAAAAAAATTAGATATAAACATCTCATAATTGTACCCTCAACCTTTTGTTAAGGTCTATGTTTACTAAATAAACCATGAAGCTATCTCGGTTTCTATTAAACAATGACGTCTATTAAATGACTTTAAAATGTAACCATTGTAATTATGAGTTATTACGGCAATGAATAATGCATGTTTATGACCTATAATAACTCTTGTAGAACCATCCTTAGTGATCTCGAACTCACGAACAATTATTATTACGGCCGATTTACCACTTAGAATCTAAATCATTGTATATAACGACTACTCCAAATACCCACACCTACTTGAAATCTAAATGTTGACGTAACTAAGAGAAACAGGTCTAAGTGTATAATTTTAGACAGCACAACATTCTATAAGAATAATTATTTAAAAACATTAATAAATAACAAAAAACTAGTATAATTAGTGGTTTAAATTTTTGTTATTTTTTTCTTATAATAATTTTTCAAAACAATTTAGTATATCACTTTCTATACACGTACTTTGATCCTTAGACGTAGGTTGAAAATTAAAAACAAAAATAATTACATGGCACGTGACGATGCCAACTGTTTCAAAGTAATGAAATATATTTCCATTCTTCCATTCAACCCACGTTTTGTTTAACCGAGAACGCCAGTTCTGTAACGACAGTACCTATTGACAGTAGTATTCGCTTGCAATTGCTTTAATTCTGTAATAGAAGAATTTGTTATTGTTGTGAGACAGCTGTTCATCACGTGTACATATGGTTACGCCTCGTGGTCAAGTGAAAAACTGTGTCAGTGTAAACAGTTGCGTGGACGCAGATTGTGTTTGTTACGTGCTAGGTTCAAGGGGAGCCAGCCAGATTGCCGACGCGTTTCACTATTTATAGTGTCTCGAGTCTATTTAGCAGATTGCTCTCAGTGCAGAAATGTCCGGAGTCGCGAACGAGCAATACTCACGCTCATACAAAGTTTGTTGTAAATTATCAATAATAAACACAAAAATTACATATGTTGTAATAAATTTAAAGACGTAAACGAGGAACTTACAGATTAATATCACCGGTGTAAAGTCATTAGATGATTATGGGAGCGATCGTTGGACATGCGACTTATGCAACCGTTTCAACACAACGCTGTACGCTACAGTGTGTTCAGTAAACATTACAGTACGTGGTAGTGATCAGTGCTGAGTGTCTGTTAGGATATAAATCATAATAAAATAATTGAAGTGTAGGTAAACGTGTATGTTGGAAAACAAAATTGACATTGGTGCTATTTTAGAGTGAATGCCAAAGAATCGTTGGAAATATGCCAAATTGAACACAGCTGACTGTAAACAAACGAATTAATATTAAGTAATAACATTTTCATATTTGTAAATTCTTTTGCAATCGCACATACAAATGTCTGGCGCAAATAATAGGGAAAAGTTTGCAAAATGGCGGAAAAAACGGACTCGAGTGATAGTGATGGTCCAATAATAGACGACAACGTGATCCGAATTCAGTTAAGGAAGCCTAGCCACAGAAAATGGGAACTTCGCACTAGAAACCTTTCACCTGGTATTCGATTCCCTACGATACAACTTTTTGATTCGGAAGGTAATCTATTAGTTGAAACTAACGACGAAAATGTATCGATTAAAAGTTATAGTGACCCAATTTTAAAAACCCAATCTTTACGTGAAAAAGATTTTAGACATATCATTAGGAAAAATTCTATAAGAAAACGTAATTCGATTTCCGGTGACAAAGTTTATACGCGCGTGTATCGTAATCCTGTTGAAATTAGTGACAACAATGAAGGAAATAATAACTGTTACATAATAAAAGATAGTAGCAGTGTAACAAACATTCCAAGTAAACTCACAATAAACAACAACTTCCACAATTTGCAAATTAATAGCCTCGACACCACGCCCTTTCATTCAGAAGGGCCGAGTGAAGTGAGCAGCTATAAAAGTTCCGACAATGAAACTTTAGAAGATTTCTCATCTAATGATATATTGTCTAAAAATAGATTCAAGATTTACAAAAATGGTATCGATCTGACCCCAATTTCAAAACATTCAACCACTATACCTTTAAATATACACGAGAAATATAACAATGAATCATTCGATGAACCGAAGAATGTGTATTTAGGACTTCAAACATCACAGTCACTCACTGATGCCACCTCGTCAGCTCGCCAAAAAGGGTATCTTACCCTACCGAGATCAAAATCTAACGTTATATACAAGCACCCGCAAAATAAGGTATCTTTTCTCAATACTTACTTGAAAAGCTTACCTGCAAGGACAAGCTCTAATCCGGATTGGTTTACCTCACACCTACGACAAACACCGACACCGGTACAGAATTCAAACGAAGAAACGAATCAAAAAGATTCACCAACAATTTATTCAGAAAATACCTGGCAATCTTGTAAAATTGACGAATATTCTACGGAAAACGATTTTAATAATATTTCAACCGACGTTGCGGCCGATTGTGAAATGAAGAAACGTTTAAAAATGTATAGACGAGGTATATCAGAAATCGGACCGTGGCAAGAAACTGTGAGCATGTTTTCAAGAAAAAGGCGACACTCTGTAAGTGGTGCCACACAGATTACTCGCACTTCTTCGTCTGAGAGCGTCGACGAGGCTGACGTAGTACTTAACCGCTTAAAGAGAAGGATACTTAAAAACAAGTTAAGAGAGAAACGTCGCAGTCTCGTCACAAAGAATTATTGCGGTAAGTGTCAATATTCTTTAGATACCTTTGAAAATCTATAATAAAGCTATAAACATCCAAAAGCAGGGATGGCCCATTGGATAGAAAATGACACTTTAACTGTAGGTCATGGGTTCAAATCCGGGTAAGCACCTCTAAGTTTACATGTGCTTAATGTGTGTTTCGAATTCATCTCCTGTTTAGCGGTGAGCGAAAACATCATATCGTATGTACATCTGCCAAGCCGCAGTGGAGCAGCGTGGTAGTCTGGTAGGTTACTTCGAAATCCTTTTCCGTAAAAGGAGCTTTTGCCCAGCAGTGGGACAGTAACAGGCTGTTACTTTTCTACAAATTTCAAATAAAACTAAGAAAATTCTTATTGCATAAAATCTTCTTATCCAGGCCACCGTTTAGGTCGCTTTTCATTAATATTCAGTAAGGTGTAACTCATAACGCAAATAGTTTGTAAAGGTTTCATAAATCCACAATGCCGTTACAAGTTCGGTGAAAGCGCCTTTATTACTGCGACGGTAAGGTTTATGGATTTATAGGAAATATTTGTACGGGTCCAAGTTGTGTTAACATAATACACTCCATTATGCTCTGATTTATGACCGGCAGTTGTTTAGTTCTGTCGTATGGTTCGTTAGGTAATAATGGTTAGGCACGGACAAAAGCACAAAACTTGGTGGATTATATTTAAATATGAAATTAACCATACTGTTATATGGATACAAATAAGCAATACCATGTCAACCCACACGAATGTCATTTCGAGAATAACGCGTTTGAAAATTTTGAACAACTTGCTTTATATTAATTTTTTTATGTATTGGTCAAGTTTTTGGCAAATTCAGATTTATGTAAGTTATTTATACCTAATTTCACAAAAAATAAGCATACAATCTGCATATTTCGTATATAATACAACCCAAAACGTTTAACGTAATACATAAATTGCATGATTAAAAAATGGCTTTCTTAGAAGTTTTAAAGCTTAAAACCCTACAAGTATTAAAAAAATGTTCTTCAGCCATTTACCAACACTTCTGCATATGTAACTCAGTTTTTTCAATTTTGTGGGTTGACATGGTATTGCTTATTTGCGTCCATATATAAGGCTGAATTATCCTTAGCACAAAAATTAGACTTTTGACCACGTTGGTGGTAAACGTAAACGTAACACGTAGCTCCCACTTCATGTTAAGCAATGAGCAGTACCTATAGTCTATGGATCCCAGTACCAGGATCATCAAATGAAGACGGAGAAAGAATAGAAAAAATAAGATCGAAGCAAAGGGAATTTGGAATCTTTGGACCTCCGGCGCTCTCAACCATAGAGTACCTAGAACTTTCTTGGTCGGGACTACCTAAAACCTCTACCTATACTAAAATGTCAGAATACAATATTAGCAATTGAAATACAAATGGAAATTGTTTACATATTGTCTCATTGCCTAAATATCCTATCCAACCCAAGAGCCCCATCCTTGGCAACGCCCATGAAAGATTGAATGAGCCAAACTATTAATACTTTAGAAACATACACAGACTAGTTAGGTACTTTTAACCATACCAAATAATAAGTAAGTTTGTTTAAACCTGCTTCGCAAATATTTGAGTTTATAGACACACTGTCTATGTGTATATATGTGTTTATTATTTTAATAGATGTTTAGAATTGATAAGTAGTAGTAGACCAATATTTTTTCATCACAAATGGACTGGCTCGTAAGGGGAAGTACTACCCTTTCACAGAAAATCGGCGTAAAGTACTGTTGCGTTTCGTGCGACAAGTGAGAGCGACGGAGGCCTAATCTCTCACCCCCTCTGTAGCCTTTTTTTTTTCTTCTCATCCATTCTTTCCTATCACTTGGGTTGGAAACGCGCATGTGATATTTCAAGTAGGTATCGCAAGATTCCATAGGTTGCGGTAACTGCTTACTATCAGGGAGAACATTTGCTTTTACTTTTGAAAAAAAAGTTATAAGTATATGTAATATCATTTTGAATAAAACGATTTCGATGAAAGCCTTAGGGTATAGGAATATAAGAATATTTTGTATGCTATGATCGCGAATCATTAGATCCTATATTTTTCTTAGACTACAGCATGGAATGGATATACACAGTACGGAACTCTTGTCAATTTTGTTATTGTCAATCCTATATTCTAGCCCTTCAACAGACATCACTCAATGCGGGACTTCGGATACAAGCTCTATCTGCCCTAAATTAAAGGAACACGAACCGATACGACTTGGGAACCTTCAAGAGAAGAGCGTATTCTTTCCTTAAAGGTCGGCAACGCGCCTGCATGCCTTCTGGTGTTGCAGATGTTCATGGGCGGCGGTGATCACTTAACATCAGGTGAGCCTCCTGCTCGTTTGCCCCCTCTTACATAAAAAAAAAAAAAAAAAAAAAAAAAAAAACACAAAAATTCATATTAATTGATAAATCGATAATTTTTTTAAGTCGGTCAAAGCTTCACCACTTATTTAAAGTGTCGCTGTATAGATGGTTTACGTATAATGTTTGAATGTATAAGATATGCAGACCTTAGAGCTGAGCAATTAGCAAATGTACATTTAAAACAAGTTGGTTATTATAACACTGCATTGATATTTCCATTATCTACTTATGCTCGCACCTTATACAAGATTGTTAATGTCGGCCTTAGAAGAAGGTCCAAACCACATGATGGCTCTATGGAGCGACAGTATCAATATTTAGCAAAGCTGCCTAAATAAGATTTAAAAAAAGTCGGTCAAAAATAATGCTTAATCGTTTAGTTTTATATAACTATAAAAATTAACAGGGCATAGTACAGCGAAATTGGCACTCTATCAAGTTTATCCTTACAGAATAACACATTTCTATAAAAACAGTTCAAAAGACATACTGCTCTAAATCAACTAATAACGGTTTCTATTTCAACAGACGCAGCCTTTGAAAATTTCGTATGTGAAGCGGAAAAATTTCTGTCGACTAGACGCAATAACGAATACAAAATTTTAAAATTTGATAACTATGAAATATTTCAATTCATTCTGTTAATAAATATATTTATAATAAAAATGATTTTATTAGCAATGCTTTTTCAAGGCATTACTAATATTCCTATTGCCTCTCCAAATAAGCTCAAAGCTTGCGCTATGAGTGGGTACGACAATAGCCCAAGGGGGCCAGGATCGAAACCTCAACTCTCGCGTTAACAGAGCGAAGTCGGCCCTTCTACCGTTGAGCTATTGTAGCTCTTATCTTATATCTTTTGATATCTTTTAATTATATGAAATATTATGATAAAACTTAATGAATACAAAAATATTGATCGCGTCAAATTACAAATTTTGGACTGTCTCCAGCAGCAGTTATTAAAATTTATATTTAATACATGAATTAGCTGTTGTTTTAAAATCAGCAGGGAGCTTACCCTTAACTATGATTGTGATTCAAATGACGACCAAAAATATCCCAAAGACTGAGTTATTTCGTATCATGACATAAGTATATATCTATACGTCATGCTCATATAAAATTTGAATCAATTTACTGTCAAAATTGAATAGAATTTTCACTAAATTTTTAATGGTTATCCCACAGATAAACGAAATAGAACGATATAGCCTGCGATAAAATTTACTTCGAAAATGCAGCACAATGAAAAGTCTTCAAAATTTACGGTTTCCTAATTTACGGTCGCGTGATGAATCAATTTTTCTTTTGCTGCGCGGAACAAATTGTTTTTCTCAAATAAAAGTAGCCTTATTATAACATGAGCTATCTGCGAGCAAAAGTGAAGTTAAAATCGTCCAGCCGTTTCAAAGATTAGAAGGAACAAACAGACATACGGACAATTTTTTTAAATGTAAGTACCGTTTAGACTTTCATATGCATTTAGAGAAAAGCCGTTAATTTGGAATTAGAAACAGACACTTCAATTTTATTTATTTGTATAGATTTATATATGGATCGCAATTGAAAGCCACTATTCTTACAGTGGCTTTCAAATTATAAAATTACTAGCGGCCCGCTCCGGCTTCGCACGGGCTTAAAATATATAGCCTATGTCATTCACTGAAAATATGATTAAAATCGATCCAGTAGTTTTGATTTATTCATTAATGCCCGTGGCCCGCCCGCGTTAAATTTAGAGTAAAACAATTCCCCTTTCCAGAAACCTCAAAAATAACAATATTTCTCCACTTTTTAATGGAGGTTATTATACATATAAACCTTCCTCTTTAATCACTCTATCTATTAAAAACCGCATTAAAATCCGTTGCGTAGTTTTAAAGATTTAAGCATACATAGGGATATAGAGACAGAGAAAGCGACTTTGTTTTATACTATGTAGTGATGTACATTATAAAATATCTTACTTTGCATTATCTAAATTGTGGCCCAGAATGTTTGTATTGACCATAAAAGAAGTGCTTTTCAGGTAACATTACTTTTTTATAAGGCCTAGTAATATTCAATCAGTATTTTTCATAATACGCAGTAAAACGCCATCTATGTGAAATTGGTAGAGCTATTTTCTTGCAAAAGGCTTACCTAGTAAGAGGTTTCAGCCCTCTCGCGGTTGCTAACCGTACTTAGTTCTAAGTTATACTACGAGAAAGTGTCTTCATTTTATCACACTTGTGGTGCTGCTAGTCTCAAATTTAAATAGGTTTTACTTCAGGGCTTTTTAAGCTGTTTAGCGCTTTTATGCCATTGTCAATGTCTTTCAAGTTACTTCAACCAAACTACTAACCTATTATATTCTTAATGCGAACTTGTTAACATCTGTTGCTTTGTAAAATAATTTACGATATCAAAATGGAAGAGTTTATTTTTATTTTTGTCATGATGGTTAGCTGGCAAGCAGTCACCGCAATCTGTGAAATTGGGCGATACTTGAAGTATCACATGCGTGTTGCCAACCCAAAGGTTAGAAAGGAATGCAGGGAATGGTATAGAGGGGGTGGGAGTTTGGGCCTCCGATGCACTCACACATCGCACGAAACGCAGCAGTACTCTGTTACTTTACGCCGATTTTCTGTGAGATTTTTTGTGCTTGAAAAACATGGCTCGTCGTTTTTGTTTAAATTTAGCTATGGTACCTAATGCTTACAAGATTGTGACATATGAATTTTGCATTGATCTTGCCAATCAAAGACATTAAATTTATATTGTATATATCTGTAAATCTCTTTGTTGTAAATGATTTTGGAGAGAAAGAAAGA
Source organism: Hestina assimilis (assembly GCA_023373885.1). Taxonomy (NCBI): domain Eukaryota; kingdom Metazoa; phylum Arthropoda; class Insecta; order Lepidoptera; family Nymphalidae; genus Hestina; species Hestina assimilis. The sequence continues at coordinate 4,854,336 of CM041747.1, read as the reverse complement.
AGCGCATTAAATTTTAAGTCGAGTATTTTCAGAAATAACATCGTAGGGGCCAAAAATCTCATAATTGTTTTTTTTTAAAGTAACCTTTGGATCAGTGAATTTTGACTTTGAAGTAATGAGTTAAAAATATTACAATACTCAATCAGTACTTACGTAAATAAAATTTTCTTCCTCGAAGTGCCAATTTCCCGCGATCACTACGTTTTTTCTTCTGTCTTAAATCTAAGCTGGCATGAGTTGCCCTTTTAGATTCGTTAAGTAGGTAGGTAATATTAGTATTTAATAATCTGAAAAAAAAGTAAGTAGGTATAGTTGCCTAATCTTTAAAGGGTCAACTGTTGTAGTCTATAACGAGACGGTTAGTTACCTACTTCAATAATTGCATTAATTAAATCTTTGAACAACTGAAACATTTTTTTTAATAATAACTTTAAGCATTCATAAAATTTATATCTGTGTATAACACAAAACCAGTAATAAGTAATAGAATAATCCAATTGTTATTATTTATAAATAAAATTGTAAACTATTTATTTATAACAACAAATACATTTGTAGTAATTTAATAAAAAACACAGAAGATCACCAGCTACTTAAACATAAAGTATTTAAGTAGGACTCAACATTAAACATTTGGACTCAACACATAATATTACATTACGGCATATCGCAACCAGGCCACGTCACAAATATGCATAACTACAAAATTTAAAAAATATATATATTAGATTTTTAAAGTACTTAAAACACGTAAAATACGTATATGCAATACAATTTTTAATACGATGTATAAAAATACAGGAAAATAATATTCACAACCTACTTTCGCTATGACTCAGTTCTAAAATGAATCAGTGTTTAATTATTTACTAAGATGATCGATATCTTTACGATATTATTAATAATTAATCATAGAAAGTGTAACAACCTGGTTTTTTGTAAAAGTTTTAATACAAGTTCCAAATAACTTATTCTATGTTTTCGATACTTAACTTTGAAAGTGAAAGAGTATAGACTACAGACCAAGAGCTGAATCCGTCATTCCAATCTGTAATAATAAATAAGTAATAAGTAAATAATATAATGAAACTGTAACATTGTGTGTGTGAGTGAGTGAGTGTATGTGCGTGCGTGTGTGTGTGTGTGTGATTGTGTCTGTGATTTCGGAGAGAACGAGAGAGAATTTTTTTTTTAAACTATGCACAAATAAGCGATGTATTATTGAATAATAAATATAAGGTATACCGTCTTATTATAGGATAGCGTCTTATTATAATTTGCGAAGAGTCAAATTTTTTGTTTCAGAAATTCACTCATAATTTTAGTGAAATCTAATATACTCTACTCTTTCTATATAAAAAAAATTAAATATGTTTATAAATATCGTTGCTTAGTAGTAACAGCGTTTTGGTGCATCCACATAGCAGTTATTTTTGTTTAAATATAAATATAATATACGCTTTCATAGATATACGTTAAATCATTGCATTAGATTAAACCAAAATAAACACATCGAAAGTGAAGTAATGACGAGATACTAGTGTTTATAATATATAGAAGTTTGGAGCCGTACCTTAATATTTTAGTGTAACAGTTTCGAAGGCTTCGCTTCTTGTTTCATAAATCAATGTAATGGTTTCCGCTCCTTTTTGCCTTTTGCGAAGAAAACCGAGAAAAAAGTGACATCTAAGAAATCTTCGTTTATTGGCTTTAGGCCAGCACTTGAAACGCTCAGCTACAGTCATTCCAGCAAGGAAACAAACTAAGATTTAAATTAATGATCATACTTTAGTCCTGATGTAGGTCAAGCATGTTTGATGTATTTATACTACAATTATATTGCAAAATATAAATAAATAAATATAATATAGACATGGTTAAACAAATAAAAGTACGCTTTGAAAACAAACTCATCGAGATTTTTTTTACTTTTATATTACAATGTCGGGCATAATGTCTATACACTTCCTAGCTGCATCAGATCATTCTCATTTCCTTCGTTAGTAAGCTTAATCTTTGGAATTGTTAAAACAAATCATAAGAACTTAAACTCGAGACGTTTTTTTATTAATAAATGAATTAATGATGAATTCCGCTAATCACCTTCTGGCTTGATCCTCAGATCAGCTCGATGGTAAAAACTATTTATCAATCATCTGGATTAGAAAAACTTGCAAATTTTACTATCGATACAACTGTTAAAATCAACTTAGGTACCTACAAGATTCCATTATAATGCTATTTACTAGTGAAGGTAATTAAATTTACAAGTGTTAAAAAAGGACGTGACAGTAGCAAAGGTAATTAACTACCTACATGAATAAATATTGAAGTACGTTTTAAGTGTTACTCATTGAAAAATAATTTTGAAAGATAATTACATAATTATTTAAAGATATTTTTTGTAATGTAGCTTGAAGATACACATCTAGATATTATAAGCCTTAGGCACACATAGTTATATATACAAAGGCCAGGGTAAGTTATTTATAGCATTAATCGCAGCCAACGTAAGCAAGCTAAGTTAATTTTTACTTAGGGTCAAGGCCGTTCGGGTCATCGCGATTTTATAGAAACTGCAGCATTGCGGCTATAGTTCAGCAAATATCATTACTCTGGATTGCGGAACAGTAATTGCACACGATCGTAGTATAAACAAAGAAATAGTCATAATTTTCTTAGCAGTATGAGCGGCTTAAAAACAGAAACACATGGTATAGTACATGCGCAGTGACGGCTCCGCAAGTCAATATCCTCCCTACCCAACGCCGACGCGCCGCCATGACGCGGCTGGTATACGTGGCCTTCCGACAAAGGCATCTATACGCGTTTTGGTATTTATTTTTCACTTAGCTATATATTTTTTGTATCACAAGCATTTGAGAAAACCTGTTGGGAAAGAACAGTTATATAATCGACACGATAATATTATTTTAAATAAAATCGAAAGAATAATAACAATATGCCTTTTCTACTAATTTACCTATTATCAAATTTCTAACTCTATCTTATCGTGTTATATTTATCAGACAGAATTAATATGGATTAAAAAACGATTAAAACAATTTCTTTCAAAATTCAAGCCCTCATTCTGCATTTAAATTTAGTAGCATTTACAAAAACGCCAAGTTTGACTTAGTCCACTTTAGTCTAACGCTCAAGTTAGTTGTGCGTTTGTCCGCCAGAGTGGTGAAGATCGCGGACCAGCTGCTCGGCTCGGTTTGACAGCGAGCCACTCGAGGTACGTCGACCGGTTGAAACCGACCGGCATCGTCACGTGTACCGGGATCAAGATCCGATTTTTGACTTTCCTAAACAACTTTTACATAATTCGTGAAAGTACCGGTGTAACACACGATTTATTACGATTGTGTTTTAAAAGTATTCAGTTGCATTTTCTGTGAAGTGTTTTTAGTCATATTGTGTTCGAACGCTTTGGTATTTTCAATTGTTTGCTTTTGAGTTTGATTTGAACCGGATTTTGTTTTAAACTGAATTACTCACTGGTAAGTTAGATTTTTTTAAAAATAATATTTCTTAAATAAAATAGTTTTACAATAGGATAATGACTTTTCACATGTTTGTTTACTAAAGTTCTAAATTAAGTATTCGTTACATTTGAGACACCTACGTATTTCTTTTATGTAAAAATGAAAAATAAAACCCTCTGTCTGTATTGATATTTTAGAAATACAAATTATTGCATGTTGGTAATTTCTTTTAGCGCAAGTTAATTAAACTGTTCACATTTAATTATTGTATATTACATTTTCATAGTAGTTGTAGCCTGTAGGTATGCATTTTAAGTTGAACGACCAGAGACAATAATTATAATAAATAGGCACCTACCTACTTGGAGATAGCTGAAGTAGGTAATATTTCTTACATTATACATACTTTGAAGCATGCTGTAATAACTCAATAACTTACGTAAGTAATGTTTACTTTTCTGAAATGTATTCTTTGTAACTCCAGGAAATTATCACATACATCATCATACCTACATAGTATAAAACAAAGTCGCTTTCTCTGTCCCTATGTATGCTTAAAACTACGCAACGGATTTTGATGCGGTTGTTTTTAATAGATAGAGTGATTGAAGAGGAAGGTTTATATGTATAATAACATCCATTAAATAGTGAGAGAAATTGAGGTTTCTAATGTGATTACATTTAACGCGTGCGGGCCACGAGCAGTAATGAATAAATCAAAACTACTGGATCGATTTTAATCATTTTTTCAGCGAATGACATAGGCTATATATTTTATACCCGTGCGAAGCCGGAGCGGGTAGCTAGTATTATATATACTTCAATTATTGTATGTATTAGGTAGGTATATAATATTTATATTATATATATCACGTAGGTATATTTAAAAAAAAATTATATCTTCTCATTATTTTCCATCGACTTAAGTCAGGTGCATTTTTTTTTTTCAATGTGTGTATGTGTGTTTCAGTGTATTTGAAGCTTTTTATATATTAGGTATGTATAATTCGTTAAAAAATCTGAAATATAATGTCGGACTAAGTAATTATTATTTTGCTTGAAATCGTTAAAATTATCCGACTAAATAGATAACCCTAACGATATAAATAAATAAAATAATAATTTCTTTTTCGGCCTATTTTTGTTACAGGCGAAGTTTTGTGTTTCAAAGGCTCTCTTTTCCCGGCTATTTATCCTATATTGTGGTGGGGTCACCTTACTTACTCTTTTCCTCTACTTCGCTCTATCTTCGACATCGTCATCAGACAGCTTGCACTTCCTTATGTCCTTTAACACTACATCTTTCCACCTTGCTTTGGGTCTGCCTCTGGATCTACGACCAGCTCTGGATCTATGGCAAGTTGTAGTGCCACATTTCCAACGTAGTCAGTGGGCCTCATTTTCAAATGCCCAAGCCGTCACAGCGTTCTCTCCTGCATCTTATCAACGATGTCACTCCCATTGGTACGCCTAGGCTTCCTCGCGCCTGAAAATATATTATGCATTTATATAATACCTATATGTATAATAATAAAAACGCACAAAATTCTTATTACAAGTGAGTAAAACCGCTGTGCTAAATACTATTGCAATTACTGAAATTCTGTTATCGGTGATAGACTAATCGGTTCAGATTGCAAAACAAAACATGTTTTACAATGTGAAATTAGAATATCAACCGAAATAGAAATAAAGGAGATTATTTCTTATATTAATGAATATAAATATAATATATTATACAATATAACATACGTCTGTGAGCATTTCGTTCATTCCTTATTCAATCAAAACATCGAATTCAAAAATAATTATCAGTCAAGTGCGTTTTGGACCACGCACAGTCGAAACTAAAGGGTTCCGCAGCTTGATGATGAAGAATTCTAAGGAATTTAAAAATAATTACGAATGAAGTGACCGCAAAATAAGTTGTTAAATTCATAGTAATTAATAAAAGTAATAAGATTTTTCATAGTATGTCAAAGTTATGGTAACAACTTACATCTCTAAAATTTGCAGACATATTTTCTTCAAAACAAATGTGATTGAAATTTCATTTCATGTTCTACAACTGCAAATTATTTCAGAATTTTAAATCCCATAGTTCAAAAGTCACAAGGGGCACAATTTTTATGACTTTAGGAGCTTATATCTCAACAACTATTGACTTAATGAAAAAAGGCGAAATCAAACCTCCTTATTATTTTAAAAGACCTGTCCAAAGATATCTCTCACGTTGTCATTTGTTGAATTTTTTTTCAATCCTCAATTACATGAATGAACTTCTACCCTTAATTTTTATATTTTTACGATTTCATTACAAAATCGTGGTGCAGTTCATAGAATACACCTATTTAATACATTTTGTGTAAATAGAACCAACAGTCGAAGAACCGACTAAAATGACTGTGACATACGGACGGACGGACAGACGGAAATAACAAAATTATAAGGGTTCCGTTTTTGCCATTTGGCTACGGAACCCTAAAAACGATAGATAAATTTACAAAAACGTATCTTTGAGATAGCATCTTTTGTCAAATGTCAAGTTGTAAAATTTTCTATAATTTCACTTTCTAAGACGATTTGCATGTATATTTTATAGCTCATCGTCATTTTTGAAACTTTCTAATGCAACTCTAAAGTTGTAACTTTCTTATAAAAATAGTATTAATCAATATGTTATGTATCTTCGATTTAACATGTCTTTGTCAGGACATTCTTGGAAAAAAGGTTAATTTTATTCAATTTCTTAAGTATAGCAACGAAACATTAAAAATGATATCCACCATCCAATAAACCAAATATAACATAGGTACCTACCGATCTAGGTACCTACTTTATTATTTATTAGTTAGAAAGGGCTGTCATACTATAGCTAAGTGTATTGAAATATTAAAAACGCAGTTATATTGAATTTGTAAACAATTTCTAAATTATAAAATTATTTAGATCAAAAGTTCCAAAAAGCCTCCACCAATTCCGCAAGAATAACAAAATAACCTATAAATAAAACTGTTCGCTTTTAAATATTAATCAAAGGAATGTTTCGAGAATCTTGTTGTTAACGTTTATAATACAGAATTCTTATTCTTTCTTATTTTCTGGAGCCTCGTTGAGTGGGACATTTCATTTCGCAACAAAATGGTTGTTTCATCTCAACAGAATGGCTTGACGAATTAGGGGTCACTAAGAAAAGTGAGCGCGGTCCAAGAAAGCCTTATTATGCATTCTAGAAAGACTTCGCTATCACGCCTTCAGAGAACCATCGTAGCTCTGGGAACACCTCACGTTTTGAGGTCAATGTCGACCGCTTTGTTCCATTTGTATGCAAAATAAAAGTTGTGCTTTTATAAACTCGACTCGTTCACCGGTGTTTGCACTCGTTATAGCCTTTGCAACGACAATGTTGGAGATAACTGTAAAATGGGGTATACAAAGGATCGTTTTATTGCTCTGGATATTTTATGGGATTGGATGGGCAGCGATAATCCAGTGGTCTCGGGCTAACCTCTGCACTATTGTGGTAAACCACTCATGTCACAAACTTAATCTCTATAAGAGATATAAATGGGCGAGGTATTTTCCGAGCGAATGGATTTATCCTTAAAGTGAATTAAACTGAGCTTCCGGTTCTAAAATTCTAGTTTCTCTGCATTGTCTTGATCACATAAGTTTATTTTATAGAAGGTTTATATAGCCATGTTTTTTCGTTCTACTAATATTAACCTCTTTCTTTGGTATATAAAATATTGACCTATATTCAGATGATATTTACGAGGGTCAAAACAATTAGAATAAATTGCGCCCAATAAAAATGTCTCAACTACAGGGCGTTGATCCAGTTTAATGAAATATTGCTGAAAATGTTTTGACTCATAAACACTGTGATTCAACACTCGAAAAACTCCTTTAAGCCCGAAACAAAATGTACAGCGTATAATTTTTTCGTGATTTACGGTTTTTTATGTATAAATTGAAAATATGTTAAATAAACCAATGTTCTTACATGAACTACGCTTACAACCGTAACAATAGTAAAGGCGTTTTTTATTGTTTCTATGGTTTTTTTGTCATAACATTTAAATCCATAAGATCACGATTCACGTAATTTACTACGCTAATTGGAAGCGGTGCTGCAAGATTTTCAATGTTATATTTGTCTCAAATAAAAAAAGTTTTTGACGAGTTGACGACGTTGTGGTGCAGCGGTAGCGAACCTGCCTTAAACGCCACAGGTCGCGGGTTCGATTCCCGCTCGGAGCATAATATGTTTGTATTGACCATGCAAGCATATTTTCCGGTCTGGGTGTATTTGTCCTTGTCATTGTGAATTTTTCCGGACCCCGACACAGGATATTACTATCCTAATAGGGGCCGTTGAGTGTGCAGCGTTTTATGTTACTAAGTCGGCAAGCAAGCGTACGGCCCAGCTGATGGTAAGTGGTTATTATAGCCTAAGAGAACTTGCCATAACATTTGTAGGTGTCATTCACGTGTTATTATTTTACGCGCAATATTTGACAATATAATGTGATAATATTTTGCGATGGTACCTACCTAGCCGGCCACTTGCAACAAAAGACCTACCACCAGTTTGACTGATTGCAATGGTGGAATAATCAGACAGAGATTATCCCATCAGCAGGCGACGGGGTTGTCACGTCCCGACGCCAAAAGTTATTTTATCATTAGGATTAAAATAATTTTAAGTTTTTTATTTTAACATATTTTTTTAATCATACGAGAATAAGCAGTACTTAACTCGTGAACTCGTTGAGGCCGCAAGTCAAATTAAAGCTCAAACTAGGTACACTAATTTGCTTATTAGTTATATGTAGTAGAAGAATTTAACTAAAATATTTTCGCCTGAAATTGGCCGACTCGAATTCAATGGTCCAGTTCAAGAAATCCCTAAGTCCGTTTTTTTCCCTTTTGAGAAAAGTGCATTAATATGTTTTACTTCGCCTTTTTTTGCCTTTGAAATAAATTTGTGATATCCAAATGTAGGTCCTAAAGTCTTTTTTCCCATAGGCTTAAAATAAATATGTCTTTTTCAAATTTGTTGAAGAAAATCGGAAAAATGTTGGTGAAAAACGTGGACTTAGGGGACTTTATGATGGACTTAGTGACTTTCTTAAAAAAATAGATGGACTTAGGGACTTATTAGGCTTTTTTTGCAAAACAGGTAGGCACAACTACATAGACATGGATTGTACACACAAGCAACGTTTTTGCGTCGGGAGGTAAACATGACAGATATGATGATACCAACTCGGAAAAAATATTTACCCTTAAACTGCTGTCAAAACCCTTTGAAACCGCTCAACTATTTGGAAATATCACAAACAAAATACAACAATTAGGCATATATTATAACATAAAGCTGCTGAAATAATATGAAAGCGTCTTTTAACTTACGATGTCTATAAGTGTCCAGAATCATCCAGATAATTACTTATCAATGCTGATAGATATAATTCAGACCATAAAGCTTTATATGTATATTCCTTACTTGGTATTATCTGACTTTCTACAAATAAGTGTTATGTTTTTTATGTTGAATAAAAATATTTGATTTTATTTGATTGAACAATATAAAAATATAAAATCCGAACTCACTTATTTTCCTCCTAAATTTAAGGGAAAACACCTGAGTTGGGAACACTGGTTTTTGAACATTGATTCAACATTTTGAACTACATAGAGCTATAAAGTAATTAAGCCCGCTGTACCTTGAGAGTGCATAGCTTGTTTTTAAGTATCAACTATCATAATAAATATTGTACAATATTTATTATGATATGATAAATTAATTATATTTATTCATAAAGATTAAAAAGAGTATCTAAATATTATAATGCTTACATGAAATAATTATAGCTACGGGATAGCCTACTCAATTCATTATACGTGTATATAGATACATATAGATATTACTTCAAAAAATATTATTTTAACGGAGACAACCACCGACTGAAACGTGCTGACAGACTGCGATTTTTGAGAAAGACGTTCATGACGGTTGTGAGAGTTGACGAGTTCTACTGAATTCTATTCTTTGATTGAATTCATAATTCTATGTTGTATAAAAACTATGGGGATCATAGAGATTAAAACTACGGAAATGATAACTAACTCGAAATAATGGGTATCAAGGTCAATGCCAAAATGTGCCTCGAAATGGCTGCCAAGAAATGAAAAAATGTTCTGAAAAATCGGTTAAATGCATATAGTTTCTATTAATCGAATCTTATACATTTATAAAACAATTTGAAATATAATCATTATTACTAATTCCAAACAAAAGATTTTATTATATTTTCCTTCATATATTTTTAATGTTTATTAAATGGCTTATTTATATTGTTAGTGTTGCCCAGTTATTTACTCAATTAAAGAAAATAAAATGAAATAGTTAAGTAAGCTGCAGTGAGTTCTATTTTAGAATGAGCATCTAAAGCAGCTCTGACGGGCTCTTTTTAAATTTGGCTAGAGAGGAGGAGGAATGCAGGCATTGCAAGGTGAGCGTTGATGCATATCAGAAAAGAGGTCTCCTTAAACCTACAACCGGGTCGCAAGACCTGGGAAATGCTTGGAGTTTCTCCCACAACCACACGATGAATAACGCAACTCTATGTTTATTACTTCTTCGTCTTTTTATGTAATATTTGTTGATTAAAATTTTCTGTAGACGAATATAGCATCTCCATATTTTTTATACTCTTTGATGGCGACGATGGATTTGACTTATGACTTATGAAACTGATGAGACTAGACTAGACTTGTGGACTTAGGTACTTCTTAAAACTTGAGGATAAAACATCTTTAAAAGTACGACGTAGAAATAAGTTAGAAATTAACTGATTAGACTGAACGATAGATAATGAGATTCTGTTTATTTTGGTGTTATTAGTGCATAAAGTCCCTAAGTGGACTTAGGGACTTCTTGAAATGGGTCATCCAATTGGAAACAACATTCTTACAGAATAGCGACTAGTAACAGTATTCGTACTGCTGCTTTTTGCTCCTTGCATGATGAGCGTGCTGTTGCTCAAACTCCAAAACCAACTATCGATTAGTAAAACGTAAAACCAGTGGCAACTTACCATCAGAAGGACGTTGCAAACAACGTCTTTTACAAAACTATTAAAATGCCTTAATTAAATCAACTTTTATGAATCTCTTTAAATATTTTTTGCTTAGTAGACTGACGACGATGTATTAGCGAACCTGGCTTAAGCACCACAGGTCGTGGGGTCTTGGTGTATTTGTCCTTGCCCTTGTGTATGTTTCTGAACCCACACAGGATATCCCTTCCTAATGAGAGCCGTTGAGTTTGTTGCGATAATTCATATTACTTAAGGATACAATCAATTCAGGCAAAAGAGATTCAAAACTGTTAGCATTTCAATAATAAAGAGGAAATATAACACAGATGGTGGCGCAATCACCATTCGATATGCATAACACTTTACCCTTCTTTATCAATTTGGTCTGGTCAGGTAAAAAGGGTGCGCTGGATAGCCATTATAACGGACCATAACGGCCATTTTAGATCCACCTTCCGGGCGGTCCAATAAAAAATATCGATAACGTGGGTGCATTAAGTTGACTATGAATTTTAAATGTTTGCATTTTAACCTTTGTTTTTAAATATCGGAAAAATCAATACCTCGACTGCGTCCGGCCAGTTTCATCTCTACCCAAGGCCCATTATTGATGACGTATTCTTGTACCTCAAGCTTCATTTCTACTTTATAAAGGGGCCCGAAATTACGTGCCCAAGGGCCCTTGTATGCCTTTTCATCATTGTTATTAAAAAGAATCTTACAACGCCTCATTTATCAAAATACACCGAATCGCTTAGACTACTTCACTACATAGTATAAAAAAAAGTCGCTTTCTCGGTCCCTATGTATGCTTAAATCTTTAAAACTACGCAACGGATTTTGATGCGATTTTTTTAATAGATAGAGTGACTGAAGAGGAATATTTATATGTATAATTATAATGACATAGGCTATATATTTTATACCCGTGCGAAGCCGGAGCGGGCCGCTAGTAGTGTTATAAATAAATAAACCACCCACCCATATATACATCCGAAAAACATTACCCACCTTCCGGTAAAATAAAAACATGGTTACATGTTCGGAATTCGCTATGAAATTCCTCTACAAGTGAGCCTATCGATCTTGGCAATGTTTGCGTTTGGGATTTTCTTGACTTTTAAAAGTAAACATTGAGTATCTGTGTCAGGTTGTACCAATCTCCGTTTCGTGCCAACCCTTCCCTGGCACGGCCTTTTTAATTCGATGCACAGTACTGATATAATAATTTGCAAATTGCAGAACTACGCCAATACTTTGTTGCGTTATTCATTGCATTATTATGTACAATGAATTGTTTTAAATGACATACACAAACTCAATTGTAATAACATTTTTACGAGATTAAAAAGTTTCAACTCGGAGTACAATATGTTTTACCGCCATCAAAAAGGAGCAGATTATCAATTTGTCGGTTTTTCGATCCGTGGGCACGGAACCCTATTAATAGGTCAACGCTGACACTCCGTCCGTCTGTTAGCGTGTTGTAACTTGTATCTCACAAACTGTAAATAAGTAGAGAAGTAAAATTTTACAGAATGTGTATAGCGGCGGCCACATAAGAAACTTGATATTTTTTGATGATTTTTGCTGTATCTCATGAACTTTATTAGATAAATACTTTTTGAGGTAAATTTTATTTATTCTACTGTGGAACGGAACTCTTTTCGAGTCCGACACACACTTGGCCGGTTTTGTTAGCACGATACTCGAATGTAAACCGATTTTGATTGAATCAGGGTGGTCTAATATAAATTTGTAATCTGATCAACATGATAACTGTCAATTCACAGTATACTTAACTTCAACAAACTGTCACTTGACAGTTCAAAAAATTCCAAATCGGCTCATAAATGTCGAAGTTCTCGTGTAAACAAACTAACATAAAAAATACAACCGAATTGAGTAACTCCTTCTTTTTTGATGTCAGTTAAAAATATAATATAAAATGTACTATGCGTTAGCTAAAAGATTATTAATAAATTTATTGATCAAATGTGTATATCCAATCATATTAACCTAGAATGTATGTAGCCAGTCAATTATCATATTGTATCGACACACAGTATCAACGAGCGAAGCAAATAACAATCGATCAATTGAACCATCACTAGCAATGTGAGTGATCTATTGTAATTAAGAAGATCAATATGTTGCTATGATTAACTATTCGCAATATTCAATAGTATTTATTAACTTAAACTATCATAATAATATTAATAACAGTGACAAGACAATTAAGTATTTTTCCACATTAACTGTAATTTAATGAACGAACATAATAATTAAAGAATATATAAAAATTCCCATTCAATTAAGAGTACGTTTTTCTTTACATATTAATAATATTTTAATACATACAAACGTCATTTGTAATACGACTTCTAATTTTGTTAAATACTTATAAAACTACTAGCGGCCCGCTCCGGCTTAAAATAAAATATATAGCCTATGTCATTCACTGAAAAAATGATTAAAATCGATCCAGTAGTTTTGATTTATTCATTACTGCCTGTGACCCGCACGCGGTAAATGTAATTATTTATGACAATTAAGTATTTTTCCACATTAACTGTAATTTAATGAACGAACATAATAATTAAAGAATATATAAAAATTCCCATTCAATTAAGAGTACGTTTTTCTTTACATATTAATAATATTTTAATACATACAAACGTCATTTGTAATACGACTTCTAATTTTGTTAAATACTTATAAAACTACTAGCGGCCCGCTCCGGCTTAAAATAAAATATATAGCCTATGTCATTCACTGAAAAAATGATTAAAATCGATCCAGTAGTTTTGATTTATTCATTACTGCCTGTGACCCGCACGCGGTAAATGTAATTATTTACGACATCACATGAGAAACCTCAAAAATAACAGTATTTCTCCACTATTTAATGGATGTTATTATACATATAACATTCCTCTTCAATCACTCTCTCTATTAAAAAAAACCGCATCAAAATCCGTTGCGTAAGTTTAAAGATTTAAGCGTACATAGGGATATAGGGACAGAAAAAGCGACTGTTTTATAATATGTAGTGATTATATTATAATTGAGTAGAAATTTATCAATATATATTTCAATTAATATTGACATATTTGACTTTAGATTTTTTTAAATATCATGACGGTTGGCAAACAAGCGTACGGTCCGCATAATGCTAAGTAGTCACCGCAACGTATGAACGCGCGCGACACTTGAAGTATCACATGAGCGTTGCCAACACATAGGATAGAAGGACAGGAAGGGGACTGAAGTAGAACTCCAGGTTTTTTTTAACTTCTTCAAACTAACCAAAGCGTATCGAATTTATAAGATACATTTTTAATAGAGGTTAGTATGTAATCAAATAACTGTGAAGTATCAACATACTACGTAAACAGCAATTGATCATTTGTACGGACACTAATGAACTAGATGAGCGAAGCGTTCCTGTAATGAAGATAATAACGAACAGTTTTAATGGATTAAAGGTTTCTCTAACGGTGGATAAGTGCGTAACAAGTCATAAGAATTTTTAAATCATTTAGCCATTTATATTCTATAGTGTTTGCTTGTGACTTCGTCTGTGTAGAATTCTGAATTAGGCTCAGACAAAAATGAAAAAATTGCAAACAATGCAAAAATAAATCTACCACCGTTGTGGCGTTGTGGGTAGCGAGTCTGCCTTAAGCCTCGACGGTTGCGGGTTCGATTCCCGCTCGGAGCAGATGTTTGTATTAATCGTACAGGCATGTTTGCCGGTCTGGTTGTGTTTGTCCTTGTCATTGTAAATGTTTCCGGACCCCCGACACAGGATATAATTATCCTAATGGGGGCCGTTGAGTGTGTAGCGTTTATTTATTTATAAATCATTTAAATTAATAATAAATAATAAATAAATAAACGCCGCACACTCAACAGTCCCCATTAGGATAGTGCTATCCTGTGTCGGGGGTCCGGAAACACATACAAGGGCAAGGACAAATACACCCAAACCGGAAAATATGCTTGCATGGTCAATACAAACATATCATGCTTCGAGCGGGAATCGAACCGCGACCTGTGGCGTTTAAGACAGGTTCGCTACCGCTGCGTCACAACGTCGTCACGACATTTAAACATACAAAACTTAAATTTCTTATATTAGTGGGAGTCTGAAATGTACTAAAAACTAGCTATAATTATAATATACATGCTATAATTATAATTATAATATATATAATTTTCTTCCCCAATATAGGGTAGAAATTTTAATCACTTAAAATCTGACACCTTAAAATCTTCATGAATTTTGACAAATGAAGTATCGTTAAATTCATCTCAATCGACATTATGACGGAGGCTATCAAAAGGTGAAGTAGGATCGATCACGTCATTATTATTGGGATGGGTAGTCTTCTTCTTCCTAGCATTATTCACAGTATTATACGAGTATTTACCTAGGGTCTGCTTATTATTCTTGTCCGAATTTGACAGGTGACTAGTTTTTACACGGAGCGAAAATCATCTGACCTCCGCAACCCAAAAGGCGCACCATTGGGTAATAGTAATTCACTTATCAACTACTTACTAGAATCTGACCGCAACTTCGTCTGCGTAGCCAACTAAAAATAAACACTATAATTTTTTTTAAATATCTATAGTATAAATCTTTAAAATTTTATTATAAGTACAGAACTATAGATGTATAGATTGTCAGTTCTTAGTCTGCAAGTGCACACATAAGCACGACTTCTTTTTTGCCGTATCAACAAAATTTATATGCTACTCGAATAAGTAGTAAGCATTTGAATCCTATCCTATGAATATAATAAATGTGAAAGTTTGTATGTTTGGATTTTTGAATGTTTGTTATTAAATCACACAAAAATGGCTGACAGGATTTGGATGAAATTTGGCATAGATAAAGATTGATACCTGGATTAAGACATAAAATACTTTTTATCCCGGAAAAAACGTTAGGTTCCCGTAGGATTATCAAAAACATGCTACTCGACGTATTCAATTGAAATTCAGTATCTATAGATGTTGCTTATAGAATATTATTTATTTAGAAATGATTCATTTCTTTTTTTTTTGAGCCAATTCTAAGGTCACCACGGACGAAATCGCGTGCAGATGCCCGCTCAATCAATATAATATTTTACAAAGTACCGTAATATGTTTTGCAAAACCAACCACTAACTTTAATATCCCATATAATTATGTAAATAAAAATAATTGGGCTGTATTTATCACAGGTTGCTCTTACATTTTGAACAGTTTCTTTTATTTCCAGATCATAACAAATTTATATGATCCCGAGACGAAAGTATACTTTATATCCTACAAAAGAAACATCGAATTTAATTGCGTAACGTACACAAAAACAAAAATTAAAAGAAGTTCAATTACTATTTAGAACTGTCACTACTTAAGAAAATACTTCTTTACTGCTTCATAAAACATAATTGCCTGACTTACTAATTGAAAGTTAATTAAAACGATATCTTAATTAATTAACTATATAAAATTACGATCCATATTTTATTTAAACAGTTCATGCAGGAAAAATATCTGTACAGTTATTTTTGTAAGAGGCTATCAATGGGCACTTAAAACGATAATATTTTAAAAATTCTGATCTCTCACTTTGAAATATTACACGTACCCTTTTATATCCAGATTTCGTTTCAACTTTATCGAAGTTCGGCAACCATACATTAATATTAACAAACGATTTAGAACCTTAAAACAAAAGCTATGTAGTTTCAAATAGAATACCAAAATCTTAGTTAAAGGTGGAACGCAGTCACATTATAAAGTATGGTAAACTCACCTCTATTTCATAGTACATAAAGGCTACAGGTGTGAGATCATTGTAGCGGGATGAGTGAGTAATGAACTTGACAGTGGTGATATTGCTGGTGGGCGATGCATTCCTACGCTATAAATACCTAACGCGGTGCGAGACGAGTCGAGTCGTATAACCGCTTGGTCCCTTAACATGTTAGGGAGAGTAAACTTTAAGATTCCTGCGTTCGAATTGTTGTTTACACTTTTTTCTCTGACTTTTGCAATATAGTCTACAGTCTAGATATTTAATATAAAGATATTATTTAATTTTCTCCTCACGTCTTCCAAAAGGTGGAATGCCCAAACGCCACCTACATATTATGTCGACTACGTCTTACTTTTGTAATGTCACAACATAATGTGATATTTGAGTACAACACTACAAATTTGAGATTCTGATCAGTTGATAACTTCTCATACATATTCTAGAAACATGTACTAAATCTTTATTTTATTGTACAATTTTTTAATTTATATGGTACATTTAAAGTGCAATAATTTTTCATAACAAACATTTTTAGGTACTTTCATTTATATAGGTATTATAGATTAATTATCAATGATACGATTTTAAACATTTGAATGACCTCTATGTTTTTGAGATCGTGATCGTGAACGGCAGTGCCACAAACGCAGACCTTGATAGATCTGTATATTGTCAAAATAATAACCTCACAGGAGAACCAATTTGGTAATAAGCTTATTTGAAGCCTGTTGACCATGTTTTGTATTTCTGTAGATGACTTAACATAAAATCTATTTATATGCCGAAAATTATAATAAAGCCCGAGACAGCGCGTAATTAGGGCACGCCTCACGTGCTTTAATTAATAATTTCTTCGTGAATCTTAGTCGAGGACACACCCAAGTATATAGAGCTTAAATCATAATACCATTATTTAGTTTTTCTAAGAATATACAGCATATCACAATATACAATAAATCTATGAATAAATGCTTTTCATATGCTGCTTAAGTGATCTTCAAATCACTTCAATATTTGTATCCGTGTTTGCTTGTCCGAGCATCACGCAAAATTTACAATACAAGATCCTTTAGTGTTTCAATTTTGCGTTTAAAAGCTTATGATTCAATCTGGAATAATGTTTACTTTATGTAACTACAATGGCGTAAGCCGCATAATAAAAAATACCATATGCCTTCACTGCCAAAGTTCAAATTCCGCAAGAATTAAGTTAGCCACGGGCATTGGCAATGGTGCACTCACTGATCGGTAAACGATTGGTGGGTTCAGCAACTTTAGGCACGGTTAGTCAATACATGGATGCCGAGTACGGGTATTTCAACTGAGCGTCCACGCTTTGGAGAGAACGTAGAGTTTCGGTCTCGCTTGTAATCCATTTGATAATTTAATAAATTGAAATCAGAGGCTATATCTATACAGAAGTTTTGAACAACTCTGACACTCGATTGGCTTCTAACCACTAGATAAGAAGAAGAATTGGATTATTCATTTTTGCACTACAAACATTGCAAATATGGCGTACCAGATAAAAATTAGAAAGCATTTACAATAGAAATAGAAAAGGAACAGAAAAAAGGAATGAGACAGAGCGGTTGACAGTAATTGGTCTTTGGATCTCACATTCTTCAAAGCAAAAACACAAGTAGTGATTCTACTACTACACAATACAAGACTCTTCCATATCAACATATATAAGAATTTTTCAATTAAATACATCTGCTACACAATTGTTCAAATGAACATTTGAGCCATTACCTTAATGCCTCTTAATAAAAGATGTAAGTAAACTTACGAGGTAAGGATTCCGCATAATCTTTGTATTGTTGCCGGCGGTTATAAATATCGAGCGTACTGTGTTCGTTAAGCTTCTTACATCTCCCCTGAGGATTTAAATTCATAACATGATAATATAATATGTCTATAAACAAATCTGGATGTATATTAGAAATACATAAAGTTGTTGCTTGTTCGTATTCAGCTTCTTATTAATAATCTGTTATACATACACTTATTAATAAAACAGTTTATATAATTAAAGCATTAGCAATCTTAAATCAAAGACGAGATTTCTGTCCGGTGATCATTAATTTTAGTGTGGAGCAAGCACCCCACGTTAAAGGATTAAGGGACGTCTTTTAAAACTGTACGATTGCAACGAAAATAGTGTCACTTGTGCTTCGTGGGATACCTTGGGTAGAGGAAGGAGAGTAGAAAAGAAGAGAAAGATACGAATAATACTTGAAATCGATATTCAAAACCATAGTAGTTTAAGGCGTCGGGATGTGACGACCCCATCGCCCGCCGTTGGGATAACCTGTGTCACAACAGAGATTATTTCACCAGTGCAATCAGTCACACTGGTGGTAGGTCTTTTATTGCAAGAGGCCGGCTAGGTAGGTACCACCGCAGTGTCCAATGTTCTGCCGCCAAATAGTAGTGCTTAGGTACTACTGTGTTCCGGTTTGAAGGGCACTGTACGCTAGTGAAATTACTGGGCGAACGAGAGTTAAGAACTAATATCTCGAGGTTGGCAACGCGCGAGTGGCACCTACTAATGGCGCTGCAAGCGCTCATAGGCTGCGGCAGCCACTTACCATCAGGTGGGCCGTATGCTTGTTTGCCAACTTCTAACATAAAAAAAAAAAAAAATAGTAGGTACTTCCCTAGTCGAGCTAACCCGTTCATGTCGATAAAAGCAAATCCCAACTACTTATAAAATTATTACCTCATATTTGACCTCAATATATCATGAGAGCTACCAAACTTCGCACCAACATCCATCATTATCGAAATATTACTGAAATACATTTATATACCGTTGGGAATAAACTCGGAGGATGGCAAAGATTTGACATCGCTATAATATATGAATAACTGTTGTGATTTCACTAGGGATTTTTATAGTACTGCTATACTTGGACTTTTTGCATAATGTCTCAAATTCTCACGCCCGTGTTACATCGTTTTCCAAAGCTTAATAAATGTGGCATTTATTTATTTATTGTGTAATGTTTTGTGATAAGAGGAGTATCATAATAGGAGTATGATACATAATACTGATAGTCACATTTCTCTGAGAATTGTCAAATGAATTGTCTGAGAATTGTCAAGTGTATGGTATTAGCTATTCAAATTAACTATATCCGTAAGAATTAAGCGTCTAGTGACATCTACTCACTACATAACGCGATCAAAGACAAGATCTACCACGCTTAGCCTCGCACCGCTAAGCCGTTTACACAGGAGCTGTGCTGAGCGACGTGGTAAATAAAGCGATTCTAATTTCACTAGGGATTTTTATAGTACTTTTATATTTTGCTGTTAGGGTTTAAATGCTCGCCTGGTTAGCTACCACCATACGTGTTGAAAATCTCTTTAAGGTCAGCCAGTGTATAACCAATTGCATCTTAAAGGTCGGCAACGCACCAGCATGCCCTCTGGTGTTTCAGATGCTCATGGGCGGTAATCCGTCCTCCTGCCCGTTTGCCTCCTCTATAACATAAGCAAAATATATACATATGATAAACTAGTCTACCTAACGGTAAGGGCTCATCGTAGTCTATAGAAGTTTGCGGCACTTGTTGTATGACAGCGTGTTGTTCACCCGAGAGAAGAAATAGAGGGAGAAAATTAAGGGGCTGAATGGATGGATGGAATGTACAAAGTAGCATTCCTCTAATTGACCAGACCCTACAATGACACGTCTTTATCCTCTTCTATATGCTTCTTGATAACAAATTAAGTATATTGTATGCACCAAGGCAATCTTAAAATAGAAAGAAGATGCTTTATTTGCCGATAGGATTTAAAGGCGTCGGGATGTGACGACCCCATCGCCCGCTGTTGGGATAACCTCTGTCACAACAGTGATTATTCCACCAGTGCAATCAGTCACACTGGTGGTAGGTCTTTTGTTGCAAGAGGCCGGCTGGGTAGGTACCACCGCAGTGTCCAATATTCTGCCGCCAAAATAGTAGTGCTTAGGCACTACTGTGTTCCGGTCTGAAGGGCACTGTACGCTAGTGAAATTACTGGGCGAACGAGATTTAAGAACTAATATCTCGAGGTTGGCAATGTGTCAGTGGCACCTACTAATGGTGCTGCAAGCGCTCATAGGCTGCGGCCGCCACTTACCATCAGGTGGGCCGTATGCTTGTTTGCCAACTTCTAACATAAAAAAAAAAAAAAGATTCCATTTCTGAACAGATTCCTGTCCACAGGTGTAATAATAGTATCTTCTATTTTTATTTTATTATATTGATTGACAACACAACATGCGCATACATAGACTAAAGATTTTAAACACGGCTGTTACACATAATTACTGAGCACATATTATATTCTTATCGCTATGGAATTTAGATTCTCGACCACATTTTCCTTATCAGACTCGTAATATGCACTTCGTTATTCTAAGTAAGAAATTTACCGGTGATAGCGTTTTTTATGTCATTTATCCGACCACCAAAAAGGAGAGTAATGTTATTTAGTTTTTTCATTGTATGTATGGTTATTTCGACGTATAGCCTAAATGTTTTTATGGTGATTTATTGAAGTAAATAAGTCGCGTAGATAGCGATTTTATATTGAATGGGTACCAGTAGAATATTCAGCCTTTGTAATAAGATATAATATAAGATATCCTGCGCGTTTAAATCTAATTACTAGTAATTTGTCTTCTCCCTAACATTTTTTTTTTCAGTTTTACAAAAATCGTTTATCATCTGATCTGCGGACCCTTCAACGAAACAAGTGAGACTGACAGAAACCTTAACGCCTTACTCAGAGGCCTTTTATTATTATTTTTTTCTTAAAAAGAATATTATCACTGCTTTTTAAAGGCATTACTAATATTTCTATTACCCTTCCAAATAACCTCGATGCTTACTCTAGAAGTGGGTACGACAATAGTCCAAGTGTCGGCCCTTGTACCGTTGAGCTATTTCAACTATTCGTTGACCAACTTATTTTGCACCCTGATCAAAACAAACTTTTGTATGGTCAATACAATTATTTATTATCGGATAACGAAAATTGTATCCGAAACCATCGGCATTAGAGAAAATCGCGCCTACTACGCCAGACATGCTTTCTTTATCTATTCACCTCTATCAGGCTATTATCAATGCATTAATAAGGTAAATGTTCTTATCACTTTGTCAACTGCCTAGTTTTAAGTGAAAGATATGATAATACTATCAACGTTGATTTAATAACTACAGATTCCAGATTCTGAATAATAATAATAATAATAATAAATTAACGCTATACAGTCAACAGTGTCTATTAGAATTGTATAATCCTGAGACAGAGGACCAAAAAACGCACACACAAACACCCAGACCGGAATACATGCATGCCTTTGGCGCTTAACGCAGGTCCACTACCGTTGCTCTACAACTGTCTAGATACTGTGTGATTACCCATACTGCTAAAGTAAGTTTGTTTGTTTGTGACGATGTCATTATTACTATGAATTTTGGCATAAAGGCGGATTTTTGTCGCGAAAACGAAGAATGAAGAGGTTTATATAGGAGATGATGTTGGAGATGACAAACCAATTATTTATATATTGCCTTAAAGGTGTCTCACTAAAAATCATTATTCACGCGAGTGAAACTGCGGCCAGGAATTAGTGAACATTAAATACCTAAGCTAAATACGTATATCCGGCTGCTATCCATCCTTTTAAGTCAGAAGTTTCACAACTAAATTCGCTTTTCGGTGGATGATTCCGTAATTGCCCGGCAATAAATATAATTAATGTGTAATTATGAACGTGTATCTGGAACAAGGAAATGCAAAGAAACATTAACATTTGGAGCTTACCATTAATATAATAAACGTTATTTATTGACAAAGATATCAAAGTAAAAGACCACGCTTCTAACCTCGGATCAAACTTATAAGACTTCGCGTGAACAGTGAACACAGGCAGGTTGATATGATTTGAGTTTTTTTTTTTTTATGTTAGAGGTTGGCAAACAAGCATATGGCCCACCTGATGGTAAGTGATTGCCGTAGCCTATGAGCACTTGCAGCACCATTAGTAGGTGCCACTCACGCGTTGCCAACCTCGAGATATTAGTTCTTAAATCTCGTCCGCCCAGTAATTTCACTAGCGTACAGTGCCCTTCAAACCGGAACACAGTAGTGCCTAAGCACTACTATTTGGCGGCAGAATATTAGACACTGCGGTGGTACCGACCTAGCCGGCCTCTTGCAACAAAAGACCTACCACCAGTGTGACTGATTGCACTGCTGGATAATCTCTGTTGTGACAGAGGTTATCTCAACAGCGGGCGATGGGGTCGTCACATTCCGACGCCGGTAATTGAGTGAATAAATGTTCTTATTATTAATTTTTAGACTTCTCATACACAAGGTAATTGGACTGTTTTTAACCGACAACCACTTCAACAAACAGAATCCTGGTTACACCAAAAAAACTTGGACATTTGGAACTAGAGAGCTAAGCGTTTTTCACAGGTGTTGTTTTTAAAACGTAAACGAGCGCAAGAGAGAATTTTTCGCAATTCAACGCTTAGGTTGGTAAAAAAGGGGTTGAAATTTTGTACGGAAGTCCGTAATTTTTAAGTATATAAGCATAAAAGTTTGTTTTTTGGCAAACAATTAAAAATAAATAAATATGTGTATTAACATTTTCCTAAACTATACCACTGATGCCTACTGATAAAAATTGTTATTCACGCGGGTGACGCCGCGGGCAGAAGCTAGTCTTTTATACTTTTAGAAGTCCATTCAGTATCTCTATTCTTTGATCGCATTATCACAAATGAGAAAAGTTATATCGAAACATCTCGATTGCTTTTATATACATATATAATTCTTCCATATTCACTGAACACCTAGATGGTCGGACCGATTTTAAAATATTTTTTCAAGTGTGTTTGCATACAATAACGGACTGTAGGTTTTTAAAGGCGTTTTATATATCTTCGTTTGACGACGTTTTGGCGCATCGATAGCAAACCTGTCTTAAGCGCCACAGGTCGCGGCTTCGATTCCCGCTCAGAGCAGATGTTTGTATTGACCATACAGGCATGTTTTCCGGTCTGGGGGTGTAGTATGTCCTTGTCATTGTGTATGTTTTCGGACCTCCGACACAGGACATAACTGTCTTAATGGAGGCCGTTGAGTGTGTAGAGTTTATTCACATCTGCTTTATCACCGAACTCTGTAGAACGTCTGTAGAGACTTTGTTGTCATTGGCGTTGATTTTAACCCAATAGCGCTGAAATCAGATTGTAGGACATTTTTTCCGAACAGGATCACGTCTTCCGGGCTAGTTGCATGTCTAAAAATCGTTAAAATCGTAACATGCTGCATTTTAGAGTCCGTTAAAAACATTATGAATTGTAATTTAACTTCTCACAAGTTTAAGTAGGCTAGCATACATTTGGTGCGATATACGAATGCTAAGTGGCAATCATTTAAAGAATGGTTCAAATGTGAATGCAGACTGCAGTGCTTTTGCAGTTTCGTTCAATACTTTTATATTTCTTTCGTCTTTTGAAATGACGTACACGGTTAACGTTTTCGTAGTGAACATCGAGTTATCTTTAGAATTTGGTTTCTATTCAAATTTTTACGTGAAAAACTTGTTGGTTTTCCGGAATGAGAATAGGTGAGTGCACTTTGAATTTTTTGTGCCTTTTCGACGTCACTGTAAATGGTTTTTAAATTAAAGCCTTTAGGCGACTGCAAATAAATTTACAGCATTAATGTATTTGATATTACATAGCGTCGTATCTCTGTCTGGTTATGTGTCAAAGGTTAAATAGATGAATTAGAACAGTCCAAGGTTTGATTCTGCCAAAGGTGGTCTTTGTATCAAATTTTAATGTCAAATTTCTGCAGTTTGTTTTCCTTCGCCACAAAGCACGATCTTTTCAAAACGAAAACAAAAACCATTTATTTAATGTGAACTTTTTGCATAATGTCTCAAATTCTTACGCCCGTGTTACATCGTTTTCCAAAGCTTAATAAATGTGGCATTTATTTATTTATTATGTAATGTTTTGAGATAAGAGGAGTATCATAATAGGAGTATGATATATAATACCGGTAGTCATATTTCTCTGAGAATTATCAAATGAAACCATTCTCTTACCGCGATGAACTTTTGTCAGCAACTCTTGCCCATAGTGACTTGTATGGTATTAGTTATTTAAATTAACTATATCCGTAAGAATTAAGCATTTAGTGACATCTACTCACTACATAACGAGATCCAAGATAAGATCTACAACGCTTAGCCTCGCACCGCTAAGCCGTGTACACAGGAGCTGTGCTGAGCGAGGTGGTAAATAAAGCGATTCTATTGGCTGTAAGAAATAAAGACCTTACTACGCATCGTCGCACATCTCTGGTGGAAACTCAGCCATATCAGGCGCCAGACAATATCTCCCGGATGAGATGATGCTCCCTTTATTGGTTGGAGGGACAAATAAATAAATAAACGCTACACACTCCACGGCCCCCATTAGGATAGTTATATCCTGTGTCGGGGTCCGGAAATGACAAGGATAAACTCACCCGGAGAACATGCCTGTATGGTCAATACAAACATCTGCTCCGAACGGGATCGAATCCTTCGACATGTGGCGCTTAAGGCAGGTTCGCTACCGTTTGGCCACAAGGTCGTCAAAATATCTCATTCGTTTTATAACTATTTTTTAAATTTGTTTTCCTTTCAAATAACACCAATATCACAATTTTTCGACTTTCATCAAAAGCATTTCGGCGCACGGATGCTATAAAATTCACGAGAGGCGTGAGCCGTCAATAACTAAAATAAAAAGTCAACAAAATTCGTTAATATTGACTTCGAGTTTCGGAATCATTCCCGCTTCCGGATTGACTATCCTATTTTTAGGGTTCCGTAGCCAAATGGTAAAAACGGCACCCTTATAATTTCGTCATGTCCGACTGTCCGTACGTCGGACCGTCCGTATGTCACAGTCACTTTACCCGAGAATATTGGCTCTATTTATACGAAATTTGGTGAATAGGTGTATGATATGAACCGCTACATGATTTTGTAATGAAGTCCTAAAATAGTAGCAAAAAAAAATTTCAACGTATAGCAACGTGTGACTTTTCTTTGGATTGGTTTTTTGGACATTACCAACGTATTTTTGCGGTCGATTTAAATTCGTTATTATTTTTAAAGACCTTAAGAGTCTTCATCATCAAGCTGCGGAACCCTTTAGTTTCGACTGTACGTGGTTCACAACGCACTTGCCTGATAATTTTTAAATGTCGAATCGTATTACGAGAATTTTGTTCTCGAATATGCAATGTTTTCAATGCGCTTATTATCGAAAGTGCACTGCTTGATCCACTCAAACGGAGACAAGTACTCTTGACTTCAGTTCCGGGTTTCGCTTTATATCTTCTATAGCTTTAAACCTATTATTTCGAAAACTGCGGTGATCCATGAATTCGTACGAAAATAAAAAAATCCAATTTTAATGATGCCTCTCTGTTATGATATATCTTTGCAATGAACTTTAATTAAATTCCAGTGAGACTACCTCTTTATATCATAATACAGAAAGAAGACTCAAGTTGCTACTATCAGCACGAGCAAGGAAGTTTTAGCCCTATCTTGAATATCAGCATGAAGTTGATGTATCAGTACATGTTTTAGAGTAAGCGCCGGACGCATGAACGTTGATATTCCAACAAACAACTTTACGACAATCGGCGTAGCGGCAGCGAACCTTCCTTAAGCGCCTTTGGCCGCGGATAAAATTTTCGCTCAGAGCATATGTTTTGTATTGAACACGTAAGCATTTGTTTCGTCTAGGTCTGGACGCAGGTGTTTGTTTAGGTGTGTGACCCTCGACACAGGTCACCTGTGTAGCATTACTATTCTATTGGGGCTATTCTACTATATTCCTAATATATTCCAAATATTTTTATTTAACATAAAAAGCATACCACTTATTGGCTGAAAGTCAGATTAAACCCCTACCTGAGAAAAACAGGCGAAACAAACTCAGGGTTTTTCTTTTTAAACAAATAACAAAAAAAATGAGTGAATTTACATAATCACTGCAGGTGAAATATAATATAAGCTGATCTGTTATGAGTATTGGTACTTGTCTACGTAAAATTAGTTATAATAAATAATAATATGACTCCATAAGCTATGATTGTTCTGGCGTAGATGCAACAAACGGGTCTCCTATTTGATTCCCGCTTGGTATTTGTTTTTTTTTAAATAATCCAGTTTTTCTGTCTGACTATGACTACTTGAAGGTTTTCCGAAACCCCAATTTAAAATTTTACTATCGTAAAAAGCTGTCATGTGAGCAGCGGTAGTTATAATTACTATGAATTTCATATCTATTTTTATTCAAAACTCAAATATATAATATAAAAATAGTCTAAGATAAAGCGCGTGAGCAAGCGTGAATAAAATTAGAACAAGAAAAAAAAACTAAAAATATTTATCGGGGCAGTCTGCGTGTGCGCTATTTTAAGTACAGTTTAATTACAATAAAACATCTATAAAATAGAGCACAAACGGTTTCACGAAGCGGATTCACGAACAGAAAACACGCAACGTTCATTATATTGTCAAAAACGCTATTAGATAAGGTATTCCAATTATTTCATCCGCACTTCTCAAAACTACTGAATGTCAAATAACATTAAACAGAATGAGACAACTAACTGAGTTATTCGAGTAAAAAAATACATGAGCAGTAACATTCTTATCTCTAATTAATTATCAGTCTTAACTCTTAGTTATATCTATAAAGGTAATTAATGAAATAGCTTTTCACTTTATTTAATGAAAATCGTACAGTCAACATCTTTACATATATAGGTAATTAGGTATCTGCTACTCAAAATTCTTAATTTTGTCACTCACTGACTGACGGATCATGAAAATTCTAAGGCACTTTTAGCAGACATAGAAGCTTCAATTTTAGAATACATTTAGTGTTAAGTGTAATAATCATGGAAAAACTAAAATATTTTGAAATTTTGGTCCAGTTTTCCAGATGGATAAATAACTTTGTAATCCTATATAAATGTTTAGGATTACAAAGTTTTTATTTGCAGTTAATGAATCAGTGTCAGGTAAACTGTATAGTATAATCTTCTATATATATAAAAGGCTTTGTCCTGAATGACTGACGGATCAACGCACAGCCTAAACCGCTGATCGTATAGACCTGAAACTTGGAGGGTGTTTTCTTTGTATAACGTAGGCATCCGATAAGAAAGGATTTTCCGAAATTCTACCCTTAAGGGGGTGAAACAGAGGGGCAAAGTTTATAAAGGACAACGCGATTCCTTAGTCCAATCTACTTCAAATTTTGCCTAAACCTTTTTTTAACATAATTGATGGAAGACGTGTTTCGTATTTTATTGAATTTCATCCTCTAACGGGGTTAAAAAGGGGTAGAAAGTTATTTTGGCTGTGATTTACTTCAACGTTGATATCAGTATTCCTTAGTGGACCCTTGCACCTAGATATAATTTTTTCTGTTTTTTTTTTTTATAGGTGTTGCTTAATAAAGAAAAACGTGTTTTAAAATTTTCTGAAATTTTTTGAAATCGATTTCATTTAAAACGTTATTCACGCCGGCGAAGCAGAAGCTTGCAGAAGCTAATATGTATAATATAGTGTATGAAACATCTGCAACACCAAAAGGCACGCAGGCCGACCTGCCGCGTTGCCGACCTTTAAGGAAAGAATACGCTCTTCTCTTGAAGGTTCCCAAGTCGTATTGGTTCGGAAAGACCTTCTTTGTTTCTTCTTCCTTCTGTGTCTCTATCTTGTACTCCTGTCTCTCCATTTTCTTGCATCTGACTGGGTAGCAAGATACGGTGGCGTCACCGGTTCTTCTGTCAACAGTCTATGGCATTTATCCATCGTCTATCCTGTGTCAGTAGTGGTTTTTAAAAGAAAATTACAATATTGATATAATTTAAGGAAACTATACGCTTATAAAACATTATATAAAAAGTAAAGTATCTAATTCAATTTGCAATTGATTAGAAGAAAAGTCAATTTCTTGGTAAAGAGGTTTAATAAAATCTTAATCCAATTTGAACCGCATCCCAAGAATAAATATAAAAGAGTTACCTCAGAAATTTGCCGTAAATATTTTACCGCTTGCATCTACCAAATGGATTTATTTTACGATTTCGATTAGGGGAACTGTCCTTAGATTTATAGCGGCGACTTATTGCTACGCGGCGCTATCGTGATTTATTTCGGTATGAAGGTTTGAAAATATCTCTCAATGCCAATAGCCAATACTTGTTTCTTAAAAGAGATTTTACTGAAAAATATGGATACATTGAAAAATTTTATATTAAAATTCATAAATTTTATTTTGACCGTTTGTCCTTATTATGGCAAAAATGTAATTTATTTCTTTGCGTGCACCTTTTTGAAGTGAAGGCACTTCGATTATTGGAAAGGGATTGACGACGAAATTTAAAGAACCCGTCACGTTTAGAGACATTTCGATTACATGACATTACTAGACACAGAAAAAAAGATATAACGAGAAGCAAATGTATAGCAGATAAGGAAACTTTTGCCAGTTGCATCTAATTAAGAAGTTTCACTGCTATCATGTGTACGGCACTGCATACCTTTTTTATATAAAAAGGAAAGGTATATTACTTTCAAAATTGATGATCATTGTTTTATAACTCCTTAATTAAGTTTTAAAAATATTTTTAATATTATTGGTCGCATTCAGTAGCGCTATAAATTTTATGGACGATGAGTTTTATGCAGAGTGAACAAGAATGGTTCGTTGCGAATATGGGCGATGGATTTCTTACTTAGAATTCTTTCAACACTTACACTGTTAAACTTCTAGTCACTTTTATTGAAACTTGATTCTGTAAGTTTAAATTACTTTGGCTTACATCGTGGGCGAATTTTACTACGAAGAAATTATACGTCTTCTGAAACTTTATACTTAGCGATAGTATCGTTTGAAACCGTTGGATATTTAAAGTCTGCTAACAGGTGAAAAGTCTTAATATAACTAAAAAAATCAACTTTTTTCTCTTTAATAATAATTATTACATGTAAAAGTAATTACAACAGTTGTATTCCTTTTTTTATAAACAAATAAACGCTACACACTCAACCACCCACATTAGGATAGTTATATCCTGTGTCGGGTCCAAAAACATACACTATGACAAACACACCCAGACCGGAAAACATGCCTGTGTTGTCAATACAAACATCTGCTCTGAGTGTGAATAGAACACGCGACCTGTGGTACTTAAGGCAGGTTAGCTACCGCTGCGCCATCACGTCGTCAAATCCGGCTATTTTTAAATCATCAGCTGAATAATTACTTATATGTCATGACTCCCGAAAATTAGCACTTTTATTTTAAACACACTTAATTCGGGTTATAAATTTGGATTTTTTTGCCTATGTTCCACGATTCGCCGTTAAGTATCTTGGTGATTCTTGTCATTGTTGTTTTATTTTTTTATTATTCTAATAAGAGGATATCGTAGTAGAGCCCTATTCCTCCCACTCGAACGGGGAAGTACTATACTCTTAGAGAAAATCGACGCAAAGTAACAGTATTACTGTTGCGTTTCGTGCGACGACTGGGATCGCCGGAGGCCCAATATCACACCCCTTCTGTTCCCTTCCTTTTCCTTTCTCATCCCTTCCCTGTTGTCGCTTGTGTTAAGAACGCACATGTATTCAAGTGTCGCAAGCGTTCATAGGTTTTGCTGACGGCTTACCAACAGGCGGACTCTATGCTTGCTTGTCAACTGTTATGACATAAAAAATATACACTATGCTATATAAAATGATAAGAGTATGTTATCCTCTCAATCATTAACTGTAGCTAAAAGCTAAGCTAAGGCTATTAAGATCGGATATTTGTTTCTTAAAACAGGCCAATTTTGATAAGTATGTTAATTTCGCACGACTCCATGATTTTAGTTGAATAAACTATAAACTTGCTTGTATATTATCTTTAATTACTCATAAAAACTGTTATGTATTTTTATCTCTTTCATTTTTCAACAATGAGCTGTTTTCTTAGTCTAGTCTTTAAGAAAATGGAGGACAAAGCCTCGCCTCGTGAGTCCGCATTATGCTGAGTCAATAAGAGGCTATCTAGTAGTCTTTGTGAATTTTCACACAAAAGATTTAATTTTTCTCTTAAAACGACATTTTATGTTTTTTTGCCAAATTGAATAATTGTTAAGAACTCGTTATAGCGGTTTATTTTTTTTAAATAAACTTAAATATTAACAATTGTTGATTCCGTCATTAAGGTGCCTCTTACGAGATTTGACCGCGACTTACGTCTGAAACGGAAGCAGCATTCCAAGTATATTCTAATCGTTGGAGTCACCAGCCGGTGTAAAAGTGTCGCGACGTCGAAACAAGAGATTTCACCTTCGAACATGATGTATCGACAATTGGACCTGGCGTTATGTCATCATCAGGGTTTTTCTGGATGTGCTTGTGACGCCTGAGTTTGATCAGTTGGTCACCTATATTTTTGTAAATACGCATCCTCTCGGCAGAGGTTACGGTTGAAATAGTTTTTCAATAACATTTTCAAATGTTTGAATATCAAATCCATCATTTGAAGACAAATATTCAACTATAATGACTGTTGTTATGGCGCAGCGGTAGCGCACCTGCATTAAACCACAAGTCGCTGGTTGATTCCCACTCGGAGCATATGTTTGTAATGATCATACATGTTTGTTGACATCTTTTCCGGTCTGGTCTTTGTTTGTCCTTATCATTGTATACGTTTTTGGATCCTAATGGGCCCGTTGAGTGTGCAGCGTTTATTACTTTTTCACAATAACAATATTCTTCTAAACTCTTTCTAGTGGTCATAGGTTAAATGGACGCAAATAAGCAATTCCATGTCAACCCACACGAATGTCATTTCGAGAAAAACGCGTTTGAAAAATTTGAACAACTTTCTTTATATGATTTTTGTGTATTGGTCAAGTTTCTGGCAATTTCAGACTAATGTAAGTTATTTTACTTATTTTCACAAAAAATAAGTATACAAACTGCATATTTTGTAAATAATTAACCCAAAACGTTTAACATTATAAATAAATTGCATGGTTAAAAAATAGCTTTTTTAGAAGTTTTAAAGCTTAAACCCTTGTAGGGTTTTAAGCTTCAATATTAAAGAAAAATGTTTTTCAGTCATTTACCAACACTTGTGCATATATAACTCAGTTTTTTCAATTTTGTGGGTTGATATGGTATTGCTTATTTGCGTCCAAATATTCATTAAAAATAAGTTATACCACTTAATTTCTCTGAAACTTAAGCGACGTCGAGTTACTAGTTCCAGAATATTCCGATTCGAAAATGACGTATTACTGGAGAGGAAGGGTGACGATTCATTTGTGTGAGCTCTTAATTGTCTTGCGAGATTTCATTGCGACCTAAATCGGCACGAATTCCAAAGCTTTCGAAATTGTCTTTAACCTAAAATGAGATACTTTTGAAACGTTTTATACTTAAATTTGACGTAAAAATTTAAATGTCTTTGACCTTTGTTATATAATATCAATTCAATTAATATTAAAATAAACTTTTTACCTACAATTTTACGATTTTAATTACGACTACTCTGTCGAAACATATTTTGTAATTACAGAAAGAAATATTGCTTGCGGATTTTTTGTACCGAAAAACCAATTTTTCCATGCACAATTTGTTTAACTTTATACTTTTACTAACGAAAATTAAACTTAAATGCCCCAAAACTCTAAAGATTACGCAGTCAGGAACACTAGTAGGAATAGGGATGAATTTGAAATACTCATAGTAATACGTCCTAACTAGTCGGTAAACGGTCAGTGAGTCGAAAAGATTAAGACGCTTTAAGTCTATGAATGGGTGACCGCTTTGTGGTATTTCAATGGAGCGCCTCCATACTTGAACGTCATGCAAAAACGTTAATTCCCGGCGTCATAAATTACGTTTTTTCATGTTACTAAAGCCCACCTAATGGTGATCGGTTGTCGTGGCCTATATGCGCTTGCAACAACATTTATTTGTAGATTCTTAAATTCCATTGCCCAGTAATTTCTAAAGTATCCTTCAAACCGAAAGAGTAAAGCAACATACGTTATTGCTTTGAGGTAAAATATCTGACATTGCGTTGGCCTAGCCGGCCTCTTGCCATAAAAGGCCTACCAACAGTAGGCCGAATTAACTCTCATACCAGGTTGGCCACTAATCCCACCGCAATAAGCAAAAGTATGAATTAAAATAAAGCTAAAACTTGCGATTGTTTTAATAAGCAGTGAATACAGTGTCTTTTAATATATTCGTGTGAAAATTCGAACATCATTTCAACTCAAAACAATAGTCGAATTTGTTTAACGAAAATAAGGCTGCGTTTAAGTTGTACAAATGGTGCATTTCAAATATGTATACCTGACATTTTCCATGTATTACGTCCAGTTTACATGTAACTTATAAAGAATACTAGATTGTTGATTGTTGATGTAGTACCTATCGTGACATATTTTACTTTTAAATTAAAAACTCCTTGTACGCATTCTGCACCTTGCACGGAAGCTGTGATTGATGTTTAAGGTGTGGAACCTTCAACTCAAGCACAAAACTTGGACAAACAAAACAATTTGCGCAATGGAAACTTGCCGTAATATTCTGTTAAACATAATTATAATACACCCAAGTGACGAGTAATTACACTGAAGTTTCGAACATTGCAAGGACACCTCTGTTGCGTGACATCAAAAGGTCATATTCATGCTTCATTGTGTATTAAATAACTAGATTTCGTGCTCTAATTACTAGTAAACAATAGGTGTGCTAAGCTCTTGTGCTAAATTTAAATTGCTAAAATTTGTGGGTTTATCCACTAATCTGCAGATTCTCCTAATAAATTTCTATAGTTACCTTATCATAATATAACTTACATAATACCATTCCCTCTCGGGGTGGAATTTTTTATTGATATGAGATATGTCTCGGTCTGGCTGTTGGTCCTTATGTTGGTCCCGGTTGTTTTCATGAGATCTAATAATAATTGTTGATTGTTAGGTAATTTACTTACCCAATGAGCTACTGGTTCGCCCTTACGGCTGCAGAGGTCAGACGTTAATCGCTTTGTGTAAGTTACCTGTCAAAAACTGATAAGTGTAATAAGCAGACCGTGGGCAAAAATACCGGGATTAATGCTAGGAAGAAGAAGACTACCATGATATACATCGATATACAAGAAAATCATTGGAAATTGAGTTACGAAACACCCATACACCCAACCCATACATACCCACATATGTATGTGGGTATTGTGGCAACAAATTTCTCAAATGCAATGTCACGACTTAAGCGATATAAGTTCACGGAACTTGGTTTAGAGTTCTAAAGTAAGAGCTATGTTTTATATCCCTTTACTCACAGTTAGAGCTACAAAATTACAAGTACCATTAATGTCTTGGACAAGACACTTGATATTAGTAGCTAAGTTAGTGTCCTACGTATTTTATGGAATATAATTGTTCTAATAATAACAATAACATATTTAACGGACTAGATAATAGATATTGCTTTAACTAATGTAACACACGCAACGTGCCATTAGAATAGTAATGTCCTGTGTCGGGGGTCTGGAAACACACACAGTGACACGCACAAACACACTCAGACCGGAATACATGCCTGTATGGTCAATAAAAACATCTATCCTGATCTGTTTTATATGCATTATTTCCGGTATTATACAAGTATTTACCCAGGTTCTGCTTATTACTCCTGTGCAGATTTGACAGGTTACTAGTATACACAGAGCGATTACCATCTGACCTCCGTAACCCTAAGGGCGAACCAGTAACTCATTGGATGAGAACAATTTAGTTATCCTGTTGATAAGTAAATTGTTAATGACTATTATCAAACGTTATGATAACAACCGGGGCCGACAGCTTAACGTGCTGTCCAAAGCACGGTGGGGAGACCCACAAGGACAAACGCCCATACCGAAACCGATATTTGTAAGATTAATGCAAACATCTGCCCAAGCGGGAATCGAACCCGCAACCACAACGCCACAACGGTGTCACACAAAAAAGTTACATTTTATTCGAACTGAACTCTCTAGTGTAAAGACGTATGTGTATTAGAATATCAAAGTAAATATCGAAAGATTTGGCATTACAGTTACTTATATTTATAGCTGTTTATGTACAATTCCCAGAAGAGCCTCGTGGAAATCAATCAAATCGTTGCGTATGTCTCCCACGAGTCTTGTAAATCGTGGACGATCGTAAAACGTTGAATTTTAAATTTCGAGATTCATGATAAGAGTAGTTTGCGATAGTTCGCAATCTGAATGCCAAAGCATTGTTTACTAAAGCGGAGAACTTGAAAGCAATCAGGAATGCGGTATCAGCAACTTTTGAAAGTATTCCGTTCAAACTTATTCGGATCGATTCGTTGAGGATCTGGAATTATTAACAGCTATAAGACATTATTATAAGATAGTTGCTTCTTCCGGCGGCTTCGCCCGCTTGAATAACGATTTTAATACAATCTCTGAACACAAATCACGCCCCCTTTAATAAACTTTGAA
Organism: Hestina assimilis; assembly: GCA_023373885.1. NCBI lineage: Eukaryota > Metazoa > Arthropoda > Insecta > Lepidoptera > Nymphalidae > Hestina > Hestina assimilis. The sequence continues at coordinate 4,819,280 of CM041747.1, read as the reverse complement.
TGTCATATTTATTTATATCGAATCAACAGCCTAAAAATAAGTTTCAAGCTTCTAGCTCTAAAAATGACGATACTTTCAAATAACTTTTGATCATCCCCTTTACAACCCTTTTTTATAATATTATTAAGGATTACTAGCCCACGGATATCCTTTCGGCCATTATAATTTAGCCATTTTGTATAAAGCATTTAGAAATTATAGATATTGACCTTCCTCGTTAATCTCTTATTCTATTAAAGAAAACCATCTCAATATCCGTTGTGTAGTTTAGAAGAAGTAATCTGAAAATCATAGAGCGGCAGATGGCGAATTAGTTTTGTAGCCTTCTCATGCTTTTACCTTTAACTAATTATTTTAAATTTTTGTTACAGATCAGGACGTGTGCAAAGAAAGCGAGAGCGAATCGCAAGAAGATTGGCGCGATGAGGGCGGCGGGGCCCTCCTGAGGTCCCGCCTCGCAATGGGCTCAAACATAAGCCAACATTCCGCAAAAGGCCTGAAGGGCCGTCGTGCACGCTCTAGTGGAGACCTCTGCAATGGAGAAACGAAAAGTCAGACCGAATCGTCAGTCTGCGGCTCAGTTGTCGGTGATGTTATGGGCTGGAATCGGTCTCTGCCCAACCATCTGGACGGAAACCGACATCTAGCGGACTACAGTCGTGTGAACAATAATTATGGTGAATTCGGAACGTACAATCGTTGCCATCCGAAGAGCGGACGCGGCTTGCGATACCGTGTCACCAAGTCCGGTGAGTGTCTTACTTTCCTTCATTACTTGACTGAAATGGTGTTTTAATCTTATTTTCTTCTATATTTTTTTTCCTATACACATGTTTGCAGATTGTTTTCGTATGATATTTAGTATGGTAAAGATATTGAAGTTTTTATTAACAGACAAATTATTATTTATAATTGATATGTAAAACTGTTCATCAGGGGGTTTTATATCGTCGTAAACTACAAGTTAAACCCATCTTACACTTTTTGAGTAAAATCTTTCACGTGTAAAATGAGAAAATATAAAAAGATGATGATCTAAATCGGGCAAATTGGATATTCGCTAGTTGATAGTTCAGCAAAAGAAAATATAGGAAGGAAAATGTTTGATGATAAAAAGTCCTTGACCTTCCTTACACATTATTCTCTCTCTCTCTCTCTCTTTAAAAAAATACTCAACGGCATTTATGCACTGTGTCGAACGCCTTGAAACACATAGATACAAGCACAACCATCCAGACCGGAAGACAAATGTACATATCTGTATGGTCAATACAAACATTTTTTGTTTGCTACCACCGCGGAATAACTTATATTGTTACTTATGATAATTAGTTTGGATGGAAAATAATATCTTGTTTAAAGTCAAAAAGTATCGAAAAAACTTTTTTTTTATGTGACTGAGTATGCAAGCAAGCATACGATCCGCCTACCTCATGATGGTAAGTGGTTGCCGTAGCCTATGAGCGCTTGCAGCACCATACATTTGTAGGTGTGAATCCCGCGTTGCCAACGAGATATTCGTTCTTAAATCTCCTTTGCCCAGTAATTTCATTAGCCGGTCTTTTGCAATGAAAGGCCAACCGCCATACACTTTTATTAAAGATTTTTAATGAAAAACAACCTGTTACCAAAAAAAAAACATCTGGCTACCGTAATACTTCAATCTGGGGCGTAGTCTTATCAGAAGATAAAACGGCTAATGGCCGTGAGGCTCAACCATCGATCTTTTCCTTCGGTCTCTTCTAAAAAAACAAAAGGTTCCTTAATATAATGTAATGTTTTAATCTTAAATCCGCTGACAGTAAACCAAGTCCGTATTTTGCAATATTTAAAAAAATACGACTCAAGTGCGTTGTTGAACAGGCACAGTGGAAACTAAAGCGTTCCGCAGATTTATGATGAAGAATCTAAGGACTATAATTATTAACGAATTTAAATCGAAGATAACTTATATATCTCTAAAATTTGTAGACGATTTTTCTGCAAAATATATGTGAATCAAAGTTTGTTAGATGTTCTACAGCCTCAATTTTTATCAGAATTTTAAATCCCATAGTTTAAAAGTTAGTTAGTAACAAGCCTACTGCCTGATGATATTCGGTTACTATACCTATGGTTATTAGTAACTCCATAATTGTGCGTTACTACCTAGCATGAGGGATGGTCATTACTTGGGAGGGATGGGGGTAACATCAGGGTCTTTGAAATTTTGTTTATCAATATCTTATACCTGGTTTGTTTCAATTTCGATCTAAAGCGCTTGATAACTTTACTAAAAATTAATTTAGGTTGTATACATAGTTACATAGTTATTGTTTAGTTAAACAAACGAACGAACAATTCTTTCTCTTTATCTATTATATTGTGTTACTGTTCTACCAACTCACCGTATCGCATCGGCCGCCCACGCTTTGTTTCTTTTTGCTCGGTTTCTATGTATCATATCGTGATGATAACATCACGATATGATACATAGAAAGGTATAAACCTATAGCCTTCCGCAAGAAATGTTCTATCAAATGCAAAAATAATTTTTCAAATCCGTCCAGTAGTTCCAAAAATTAACGCATCTAACCAAACAAACAAACTCTTTATAATATTGGTATCAGATTATAGAAATTATTATTTGTCGTCAGACTTGTATAGAAAAATCATTACAAAATATCTTTACATCTCTATAAATATTATTTTAATAGTAAAGCTTAATGGGACACGGTAAATTCCTAAGGCAGAATACTTGCTCTGTATAATAATCACATAATTCAGAACATCCGGAGAACCGTGCAGTACAGGACGGTCGTTAGTTTTGCATAAAGTGTAAACTACATACACCTAACCTGCCTCTTATTTCAATCTACATAAAGACTGCTATGCGAGAAATTATATCTTCAAAACGGATATCCTTCAGTTTATCTCTGTATCAAACTCTGTATAATTCTAGTTTTTCCCATCCTGGTAGCTGCAAATGTTTGAAAGGGATTTTTTAAATTTTATTTCATAAAGGACGATACAGTTATTTTTATGGTAACGAGATTCAGTTTCGTGATTCGCGACGTAGTTTATAAAGTCACATTATGAAGTACGATATTTTCTTTTATGAACTTAAAATGAAATTTCTAGTTTTATTTGACTTAAAACAGATTACCTGTTATTTTGTGTATCTCTGTCGGTAGATTTGGATAGTGTTACTTTAGTTAATGCTTTGATCACGAAGAATCATTAGAAATGGAGAAATAGTAATCTAGATCTAATACATTGAAAAATTCTATTAATACTACAATACTAAAATTAATTATTACCACAGGATAATCTTTTTTTTTTTTTAAATATTCGCAATGCTTTTGAATTCATTGCAAATATTCCTTTTGCCCATCAAAATAAGTTCGCAGTTCGCGTTAGGAGTAGGTACGAAAATAGCCCAAGTTCAAACCCGCATCTCTCATGTGAACGGAACGGAGTGGCTCATTAACCATTGAGCTATTGAGGCTTCGAATTACTTAAAATCTTTGATGAGAGAAAACTCCTCTGCACCTGTATGACAAAGGTTAAAAAGAATTAAATAAAAGTGTCATCGTCATATTTTTATTAATATTTTAAATATTTGAAAAATAGAAGATTCATTTTAACGACCCTTTAAGTATTATATTTATTTCTAAACAAAACTATGATATCGTTAAGAAAACTTCACGACCTTGTATATCACATAAAAAATTTAAACTTGTGTATGGTCCAGAGTCGAAAGCTATTGCCATACTTGTCAAATGGTAATTTTAAATCCACAATAAAAGTTCTGAGTTAGTGATGCGGTATGACATACATATGTTTTTATTATTCGTACACGGTTCAAAATGAAATAAAAATAATATTGCATTTGTGGTTTCGGCACTAATTAAAAGTTTCGCTGCACTTGTACAGTAACTAAATTGTGACGAGTTGACAGTTAGTTGAAAATTTAATTTTTGATTTGTGCTTTCGTAAAATGTAAAATAAAACTCTTCTTTTAACGAAGGTAAAAACTTCCGCTATCAATATTCCTACAGCTACATTTTTTGTGGCAACCAAGCATACGACCCACCTGATGGTAAGCGGTTGTCGTAGCCTATGATCACTTACAACACCATACATGTGTAATTGTGTAGGTGTCACTCATGCTTTGCCAACTTCGATATTTTGGGCACCTTTGCCAAGTATTTTTGTTAATATAAATAACACTACGCACTCAACGGCACCCATAAGGATAGTTATAGCCCGTGTCGGGGTTCTGGAAACATACACAATGACAAGGACAAAGACACCCAGATCGGAAAACATGCCTGTATGGTTAATACAAACATCTACGAGAATCGAAACCGCGACCGTGGCGTCGACCCTCAAAGCAGGCTCGCTACGAGCAGCCACAATTGTCGTCCAAAGTAAACTTAATAAATCTTCCAAATTGTTCGTTGAATGTGACTTACTCAAACATAATATTGAAATGTTTTAATCTAGATAATCGCTTCAAAGTTTAACTCAAACTGCTAAAGCGGATATAAACCGCGCGAGCGACTTCGTGTGGAACGTTCACTCGCTGAGCCGGAAAGCAGTTTTGGGGATCAGTGACAATAGTGACGTCATACTTGCTCCAAATAACTTTGGGTCAAGGGCAGACTTGTAGAGTTGTAGCATTTCCATTTCGAGCAAGTCTAACTCCTAAGGCTAATTTAACGCAATAGCGTAGGTGGATCCTTCAACGCTATTCAAAAACTAATAATTTAGTTATAACTTACAACAATCCTAAAGATCGTAACTAAAACTGAGTCTGGTATTAAGTTTTAATTATATAAGACAACAGAATTCTTTTTTGAAATTCATGAAAACTATGACTTCTTTAGATTTCATATAATAATAAAATATTATCCATACTTATTAAATAGTCAGATAATTGATCGACTAATTGGTAAAATAAGTTTTAAAGATTTGAAATTTAGTTACCAAGATTTAAAAATTTTTGATGCAATATTCCTTGAGCAGTGCAATAAGAAAGGATTTTTTCTAAATTGTACTACTAAAGGATCAAGTGAAGTGACAGAATTTATTTAGAGAACGATTTATCTCCTGCATGAAAATTAATTCAAATATATTTATGAACCCAAAGCGAAGCGAGAGCTTGCAGCTAGTCAGTATACTGCAGTTATATTATATTACTAAAACTTGTAATTTTAAAAATATCTCACTAGCTTCTGCCCGCGGCTATATACGCTATGAACTTAAAATTGACTCCAGAGAGAAATGAAACATTTGTGCAAATGCGTCCTATAGTACGTATTTTGATAATCCCACGGAACACAGAACCTAAAATTTTTCGAGATAAAAAGTATCCTTTCTAAATATAAATGTTGTATGTTATGTGTTATATTGTAAAATGCAAATTTTGTTCAAATCCGTTCTGTTGTTTTTGCTTGATTAAGTAACAACCATCCATACATCTTAATATCTAAATATACAAACTTTATTATTATATTAGTAGAATAAAGAAAATTACAAAATAATCAAAAAGAATATAATTTGACGACTTTGTGGCGCAGCGGTAGCGAACCTGCCTTAAACGCCACAGGTCGCGGGTTCGATTCCCGCTCGGAGCATAATATGTTTGTAATGACCATGCAAGCACATTTTCCGGTCTGGGGTATTTGTCCTTGTCATTGTGAATGTTTCCGGACCCCCGACACAGGATATCACTATCCTAATGGGGGCCGTTGAGTGTGTAGCGTTTATTAAAAAAAAAAAAATGTGATACTAGCGGGCCATGCAGACATTGTTCTGCCCTGAAAAAATCTGGGACCCGATCAGCAGCGCTCCGTAACTAAGTCTACTTGTGAACAGAAGTGAACCACTTGTGAAAATTATGAAATTACTAATATCGCTATTTAAAAATATAGGGTTTGATGATATAAGAGTGTCAATTTTGTATTGTGTTCATTTTTAATGGCACATCATAAATAAATAAAAATAAAAAATTTTGTCCAAAAAAAATTGGGGTGGACCATCTTTATCACTTAGGGGTGTAAAAAATAGATCAAAATCGGTCAAGCGGTTTCGGAACGGTATGGTAATTAAAACTGTGACACGAGAATTTTATATATTAAATTTATTAGGTACTTTTTAATCAAAAGAAAAGCGTTTATCAAAGATAATTCAAATCCCCAGTGGTATTCTAAGGCGGAATCTTACTTTTTTCTCGCAAATGCGACATCAAAGACATCTGGGGGATCTCTTTCAGTGTAATAAGTAAGAGATCTTTGATTAATTTAGACGGCAGGCTTTTAGTAAATTACTTGTGAAACGCTGTAAAAACCTACTGTAATCTGTCTTTTATCATAAATTTTCTTTTTATTAAAGCTTTTAAATCTATATATTTTTACAATTCACGAAGGGAAATCTTTGTCTGTAGTTCGTTTAACAGATTAACAAAAAAATATATCCAATACGGTTTTCTTTTATTTTGTTACGGTTGGCAAACAATCATATTATAGTCCGCCTTATGGAAAGAAGTCACCGCAACCTAAAACGTGCGCGATACTTGAAGTTTCGTACGCGTTACCAACCCAAGGAGTAGGAAGAAAGAGATGAGTTGTGAAAAAAGGAAGGGATCAGAAGGGGTGGGAGGTTGGGCCACCGGCGTTCTCACTCGTCGCATGAAACGCAATTAAACCAAGAGTTTTTAAATTAAGTTGTCAATACCCTTAGCAGATTACTCATATCTCGATGCTTAAACTGCTATTCGACTTCTGACCATTTCCAGACAATGATGCCATCATCATCATCATCATCCTAAACATTAAGTGGAAAAAATATATTTTGTAAAAAAACTAATATAGTTCCCAATTGACACTAATTCTCTAAATAGATAATTCTTGAATAAAAATAAATAACTCCTTAGAAACTCCCTCGCCAATTCGTCTCACTAATCATCACAATAAACGCGGAAGGCCTATTTCTTTGACCGTTATTAATCCCAATTTGCCTCTTAGATTAGACTAAGCTTGACAATGATTTATCGCCCTTTCGCAATGATAAAGGAAAAAGGTCTATTATTGTTCCACCAGAGCGACTATATATATGCGGTTCTAATCATTGTACCATTATGGAATATTGTCTTAAGATGATTTGTTTTTATAGATAAGTAGTAGTAGTATTTGTTTTTATAGATAAGCAACTTAAGGCGCGGTCAGTCACTAGATGGGTGATCGCATAGTGGTATTTCAACCGACCTCTCCGTGCTTCGGAGGGCACGTAAAAAGTCGGTCCCGGCTTTTGACAATTTGACAACAGTCGATAAGTCAAGTCAGAGGCCTACAGGCGACCTGAACAACTCTGACACGAGGTTGGCCACTAACCACTCGATAAGAAGAAGAAGATAGATAAGTAGCTGTACCCGCGGTTTCCCCCGATTTTACTGATACTGCATCGTAGTGTTTTTATTACCATAAAAAAATTAAAGTGAGTTAACCCTAAAAGATGCAGACAAATGCTGTCGCGACAAATCAGAGGAACAATTCCATCATACTTCATTTTTGCGTAACGTTAACCGTTTACGCAGCGCACGCAATGGCAGCTCTCAAAAGGAATATTTTATCCCCTTTTTTACCACATTTTTCATTGATGCTCCGCTCTTATTGGTGATGGTATATAACCTATAGTCTATCTCGATAAATGGACTATTCAACACTAAAAGAATTTTCCAATTCCAACCAGTAGTTGCCGATTCAGATTAGCGCGTTCAATCAAACAAACGAACTCTTTAGCTTTATAAAATTGGTATTATATAGATAATATTCGATGGATATTATTTAAATAAACAAAGAAGTATTACATTACAATAATATCTTTTACAAGAAATATATAACCATAAGTACCTACATAAGGAGTACGATTTGTATTCCTCATCAAAAAATAATGCCATTTCAGATTACGTCGACACCGGTTTATGCATCGATATAATATTTCGCTTCATAATATGTTATATTGAGCGATTTATATATAAGATAAAGAATAGAGGCGTCGGGATGTGGCGACCCCATCGCCCGCTGTTGGGATAACCTCTGTCACAACAGAGATTATTCCACTAGTGCAATCAGTCACACTGGTGGTAGGTCTTTTGTTGCAAGAGGCCGGCTAGGTAGGTACCACCGCAGTGTCAAATATTCTGCCGCCAAATAGTAGTGTTTAGGCACTACTGTGTTCCGGTTTGAAGGGCATTGTACGCTATTGAAATTACTGGGCGAACGAGATTTAAGAACTAATATCTCGAGGTTGGCAACGCGTGAGTGGCACCTACTAATGGTGCTGCAAGCGCTCATAGGCTGTGGCAGCCACTTACCATCAGGTGGGCCGTATGCTTGTATGCCAACTTCTAACATAAAAAAAATAAAATAGAAAGATATATAGATAAACAAAATAAATTGTTAATTTTTTATGCTTATATTTTTTATTTGGAAAGGAGGACAAATGAATTTTCTCCACCTGATGGTAAGTGGCAGTACAGTTAGCCACCGCTGTCTACCAGTAAGATGCCTCTTCACGACTCATTGATGAATATTATTGGTCTAATAGCTTACTGCTCATCTCATAAAGCAATCTCTTACAGACTACCTTTTAATGTTCAGAACTGGTACAATTATTACAAAAGAAATAAACATATTTGTAAATAAATCTGTAACAAATATCAAAAAATATATTATTTTAGAAGAGGTAGATACCATTGCAGTGTCATGAATGGTGTTGTAAGCGCTCATTGACTACGATAACCGCTCTCCATCAGGTTGGTCGTATGCTTCCTTGCCAACGTAATCGCATAAAAAATGAAATCTCAATTGAAATAAGACATAATACTAAATATATACATATTTAAATGACATTGTGAATACATGATTTACAATATCTTAATGCATATGTATATATAATTCTTCAGTCCATGTCTATGTGACTGCACTCCTCTTAAACGACAGGACCGATTTCGATGAAATGTTTTGTGTGATCCAGTGCTCGAAGCTTGGGCTAGGAGAGGGTATGACAATAGCCCGAGGGGGTCAGGATCGAACCCTCAACTCCCGCGTTAACGGAGCGAAGTCGACCCTTCTACCGTTGAGCTATTGAGGCTTCAAATTGGACTCAGTTCGATGCTGTTGAGTACCAGGTTTTGTTTTTCGGGACAGGAGAACGTCTGCCTTAACCGCTAGTTCTTGTATTTTCTTATTACAGGGAAAATTTTATGGTGTTATAAGCTGGTCTTTAAATATAAATTTTAATCAGGTGCCGGGCTTGTGGCGAGAAAATGAATTTTTTGTTTCAATATTTTTTATGTAAATCCTGTTTATAACGACGATGAAAGTATAAAAATACTACAAAACATTTTCTTATATTTAATTAATAGTAGCAGACGCGGCAATCTAGCACACTTATAATTCCTTAGATTATGTATTTAGTATATAGTAGCGAACCGTTATTGTTCCATCCCATTTTGGTTTCTTAGAGGATTTATTAAAATCAATTTAATGACAGAAATGAGCTTGAAATTATTGGAATATAAACAATTGATATTTTACGTAATTTAAGACAACACAAACATTGAAGCCTCAGTAGCTCAACGGTAGAACCCGATTCCGCTCCGTTAACGAGAGAGTTGCGGGTTCGATCCTGACCTCCTTGGGCTATTGTCATACCCACTTCTAGCGCAAGCTACGACCAATACAGAAATTAAAATTCTGATTTCTTCTCAATATAAACTTTATGCCACAGGTCGTATTCCGCCGCGGGCAAAATATTCTTAAAAAGGGGTACAAATTTTTCTCTTCAAGATTTGAATATATATATATATATATATAACTGTTTGTTGTAGCATGAGTAACTTAAGAACCCTATTAACTAAAATCTGATAAACTCTCTTTGTTTGGCATTGGAGGCTTAGTAATAGGATTTCATTCCCTTTGGGTACGGAACCCAAAAAATGAGCTATCCAATTCAGTCCAGTCGCGACCTCAATCAATTAGGACGGAAAAAACGATATTTCATGCATTCATACCCGAAGTGGACTATAAAACCATCAAAATTCTTTTCGTTTTATAGGTGTAAGTTATTTACTTTTCAAGGCAGTATTTAATGCAACGCATCTGTTGGCAAGCCTCAAGCGAAACTAGCAGTCCTTTCATAACACCTTTGAGAATTTTAATCTAGTCTTTTCAGAGGCTTGCCTCGCGTCTCTAATTAATTTCCAGACTTCCTTTTCATTTACGAAAATTAATAAAATTCCTCTAAGAACATAAATTATCTTCTTAGTTAGAAGTTTAAAGTTGTGATACAAAGATTTTATGTGATTAATGACTTTCCATCTCATTAAAAATTAAAATTAGTCCTTTAAAATTTAACGAGATTTTAACAGATGAACTTTTAAAAAAAGCAAAATGGTTTTTTTATTAAGTTTATGATGAAAATATATAAATAAACATGTTTTGTATCAACCCGTTTACAAAGGTTATTATAAATTATCATAACCTGGTCAGGCGTCACCGACCACTCTGGATTGTGTTCTCCAGAATATATTGAATCAATATTTTACACAACAACATAATAATATTTTTAATTCAAGTTAATAATTACTTTATTTAAATACATATCTTGTAGTGTTGATGGTAACATCCAGCCTGGTGATGCTGTTAAGGCCAGGGGACAAAACGCAATACTTACTAATGTAGATTTTTACTTAATCCATTATCCATTATCCTCTTAATCCATTTCCTGTCCATAAAATAGACACAATTGTTAAACAATTGAAATGTTCATATATTATCCGTCAAGCGTCAAGGAACCTACTAAGTCACCTCGAACGCATCATTCAAATTACAGTTGACGAGCCAGTAACAATTTTTCATGACCAACTTCCTTCCGGACGAAAACTCAAATAACGCTTCAGAGAGTTGTATCATAAATGCTCGTGAATGTCGAAGCTGCGATTCCGTTGGTAGGTTGAGAAGCAGTAGCCCCCCAAACAAGTCAGAAAAAATATGTTTTCCTCCCGATTTAGAATTTATCAATCCAATGGTATTCAAGGTAATCCAATGACTTGAATTTTATGTTAGCTGGCTAGACGAACATAAAAAAAAATATTTTCTCCAATCATTTCCTACCAATGTAAAATTTGCTTAAATAAAAATGATGATAGTGTACGATTGTGAAGAAAAGAAAACGTACGAGTTATCGTCTGGGAGTAAAATATGATTCACCAAATTTGCGCCTGGCTCGAACTATTACAATAACTTTTGATAGCATAAACAGATTGTTATCGAACAAAGATTAAATGTTACTTGAGAATAATTACTCTTGATGATTATACTAATGAGGGGGCACGGGAGTGACCCCGCCAAGTCGAGCGCGAAGCAAACACTGCCGTACCATCCTATAATGGAACCAGTCGCCGCATTTTCAGGCCCCTATTTGAGAACCTCTGGATAAGAGCAGAACGCAGAAATTTTCGTCATACAGTAAGCTATAATCACATACTTAAAATAAAAAAATTCAAGTCTGTAGGTCATTTAGTATCGAAGTTAAGCGAAAAAATAAAGAAATCGCAGTAAGGAACCTTAGACTTATTCTAGATTTCATTACTTTTTAGAGATAAATAAGCAGCTCCATCGAGACTTGGCTAGTTTTTTGCATAATGTTTTTGGTGGGATTTCAATTTATATTGTCTTTAATAACAATATGGAAGAAGTTGATGGACTACTTCATCATTACGTTATATACTGTTATCCGACATAACGTCTTATACATATGTTACAGTATCGATCATACAATAGGGCTCGTTACAATTGTTACTTATGATGTAATAGGACATCTGAGATGTATAAATTGTGGTGCACCACACGTGCTATATGATTCAGTCGCACCTACATTCTTATAATAATTATTATGAGAAAATTCTTCATTTAACTGGAGAAAAGTAAATTTAGACGTGTTTATGAAATACATTTTGGATGGATGGATTTATTTTAAATGGATTTAATATAATACACTATGAAATTCATGTTTTAAGCGTTAATTATGTCATAGATTTATTTAAAAATGTTATAAACACCTTAACATTATTATGAATGATTGTTATATCATAATAATAATTATTTTGTGTCGAAATTACGCTGTATTTAAAAAGTACATTGACTTTTTATTGTAGATATAATTATAGTGTAGTTAGTTTTAGTGAGTGTGTCGAAATTTTCATTACCAATTTAAAAAAAATAATTATTAATACCAATTTTTATATACTAATTTATAATACAAACTTTAATAAACTTCATTTCTTAGGACAAAATTCTAAGTTCACTAGTAAAATAAATATGTTTTAAGCGAGTTTTAAATATTGGGTATAATTGCTTTGCAACTTTGACTCGTTCGAAATTTTATTGTTTTTTAATGTTTTGATTAGATTGTTTGAAATGGACTTTAATCATCATTCGACTGGGGAAGTACAGAAAATCTTAGCAATACCTATACTGTATCTTTTGTCAATGGGTAGGAAAACGAAAGAGACCCAAACACCCTCACTCAATGTCCCATTATTATTCCCTTTCCTCTTTTAACACTTTGAACCCCCATGGGTCAGAAACGTACATAACACTTCGATAGACTGTGACCACTTATCATGAGGCGTATCTTTAGTACGTACGCTTATTAGCCATTGCCATTGGTAGCATGAAATAAGAATATGTGATATATTCCAAACTTATAACAAAAGTCGTTATGTTTTTGTGTAAATAATTTACATACGTTGGTATTATGTATGTAGAGGGTTTTGTTTAGCGAACAAGTTGCATGAGGTCAGCTTTTGAAGGGAAATTTAATATAGAACATTAAACAATTAACGAGTTTTATATTATATTAACCTGCATGACTCATCTTATATGAAATTCTTATTGATATCTATTAATTAATACTTTTTAATATATTTACATTTACTGCAATAGGCCAAAAGGAACCACAATAAATAAATATAACAATCGTTGACTCTTGATAGGTAATTTGCTCCTATCCAATAAACTACTGGTTCGCCCTTAGGGTTGCGGAGGTCAGACGGCAGTCGTTCTGTATAAAAACTACTAATCTAACCTTGTGACGACTTGACTTGACTTGACTTAACAGTATGAAAGCCCGCAAAGTGCCCGTAGAACTCGCACATAAAGGATTCAGGAAGGTAGGAAAATTAACAGTGACTATGACCTATTGAAAAAAGTTACAGTTCTGTAAACTAACTAACTAACTAGGTATTACTAAACCTTACGCACGCACGACACGCACTTAGCCGGTTTTTCTTGTTTCATGATTGAAGTTCTTGTTAGATCATATGGAAATGACATGATCATAATAAATGTGGACGCTAGTTTATTAATAACAATGTCCTTGTACCATATACACGAGACAGTGGGGCGACTTTGAGCTATTGTCACTTCCATCACGTCCCATTTTTAGAACATCTTTATTCGGCCTCCATTGAATTCTATAAGACCTCGCTTTTGTTAACTTTTAAATGCTTATTATAAGAACGAGCTTTATATAAAAATCACAGATTCTATTAACGGTCTCGGTATTTATATTTGTATTGTTAATTATAAAATATGGATTTTTTTAAATAAATTATAGTAGTGCTTCGAGGCTCCGATCGGGGCACATCCCTCTCAACAGCTTTGAGTATAAGATGAAAAAACTCAATTCTCCTAGTTGTGCCGCATGTGGGGTCCTAGAAGACGTTCATCATATTTTAGCCGAGTGTAAACGTATTGAGACTCAAAGACAACATACCTTCTGCAAAACATTTAACATTGGCTTCTACATTCGCATTCTGGCCTCACCGTTGTCGGATGAAGCTAGAATGCTATTCAAAATGATTAGTTTGTGTCATAGTTACGTGTTAATTGTATTTAAATAGTTTTGTATATTATTTTCTTCTTGTAAATAATAATAGGGGTGACATTTTCAGTACTGAAAAAACGCCTTAATTAAATAAAGAAAAATATAAATAAAAGATAGTAGTAGTAGAGCACAATAAGGCTGGATCGAGCGGCTTAATAATAAATAAATAGGGTTGGCTGGTAGAGAATGCTTTTAGCATTAAGCCCGCCTTTTGTGCACTTTGTGCAATAAAGTATATATAAATAAATAAATAAATAAATAAATAAATAAACGCTACACACTCAACGGCCCCCATTAGGATAATTATATCCTGTGTCGGGGTCCGGAAACATTCACAATGACAAGGACAAACACAACCAGACCGGAAAACATGCCTGTACGAATAATACAAACATCTGCTCCGAGCGGGAATCGAACCCGCAACCGTCGAGGCTTAAGGCAGACTCGCTACCCACAACGCCACAACGGTGTCAACGGTTAATACCTTTGCGTCTCGTGCGATGAGTGAGAGCGCCGGAGGCCCAATCTCCCACCTCCTCTGTTCCTTTCCTTCTATCCTTTTTCATTCCTTCCTTTGGATTTATAGCGCGCATGTGTTACTGCTAGTATCGCAGGCCTTCATAGGTTGCGGTAACAGTTTACTATCGGGCGGACTGTATGTTTGTTTACCAACGATAGTAGATTTATAATATCCTAGTAAAATAAAGTATATTTGTATAAAAAATCGAAACCGTAATGGTTTCAATTTTACGCATTTCAAATAAACTACATAAGATTTTATCTGAACGGCTAAAACCACATAATACGTTCAATAATTTAGAATTTTGACATATAGAATAATTCTAAAAATAAAAGTGTATGTAAGTTTTCTAAATAATCAACCTCAATAAGTGTTTCAAAATATATATACATGTAAAGACTTCTTAAATACAGTTTTTATGACATAATATTTCACCTCCGACTTCGCCCACATAGCCATAACTTAATCGCGATAAAAATAATGGTATCCTTCTTTAAGCATCAAACTATGGAAGATCGTCCAGTCGTAAAACGTAAATGACCAACATTCAAAATATACATAGATAAACAGCTATTTTTAAATATACATTGATGTATGTGCCCACAGCTCAGCTCGCCTGGTGTAGCGCCTTTTCTTTATTGCACGGAACCCTAATTCTTCTTCTAAAATAAAGCCTCTTTAAACTCCTTATAACATGGGCAGAAAGTCCCTATAAAATCGGTCTAGCTGTTTTAGAAATTAGCCGGAACAAACAAAAGACAGAGCTAAATTTAACAAATTGTTTTTTATGTAATTACGCTATCATTTTTCATATGCATTTATTGCAATTTGGAATTACAAACAAACACTTCAATTGTATTCATTTGTATAGATTTTAACAATATAATATCCAATTTTGTAACAGATAGTCTTTTACTATTATACATCAAATAATATTTGCTAAGGAAAATCAAACAGTTAATTCGATTGATTCTGGTACAACAATGGAATCCATTTTCCGTTTCGCGTTTATCAATATAACAATACCGTTTCGTACGAGTCGGGAATACTGACTGATATATACGAGTATAATCGAAACGCTTTGTATCTAATGGGCCGATCGTTTCTGAATTGATATTAATCAACGCCTACCAATCTTTCATTTATGTCGAGAAATTTAGCTTTAAGGATTTAACATTATCCATTTCTTGATTAGAAGAAGAATTGTCTTCTTCTATCCCGTCCTGTCAAGGAATGTAAGGCCAACAGCAATAGACAATAGGAAAAAATGATTTTTCTATATCACAAAATAGACAAATTACTTTTGAAAAATATCCAAACACCAATAGGTTTAGGTCTTTAGCGTTTGAAAAGCTCCCTCAGTTTCTTAAAGATCCCGTCATCAGATCCTGACCAAATTGCATTGGAGCTACTGGATAGTATACTGTTTCCTACAAAAAAAGAGTCATTCAATTGATCATTCCGTATATTCGAAACTCGAAACTTCACTTACCACCTCGATGTCTGGAAATCCACAACAGAGCAATTTAGAAGACATTTTCTTCCTCACGCTACCACTTTGTGGAACCAACTTGCGCCGGCGGTTTTACAAACACATACGATCTGAGGAGCTTCAAGAGAAGAGCGTATTCTTTCCTTAAATGTCGGCAATGCATCAACACGGGCTTTGGTGTTGCAGATGTTCATGGGCGGCGGTGATCGCTTATCATCAGGTGAGCCTTCTGCCCGTTTGCTCCTTATTATGTATATATTAAAAAATACATAGATACCTAAGTTTTGATGTGGGTGGTTGTTCTTGTGTTCATGTGACCAAATAGAGAATATAAGTATTCTAACGGGGGCCGTTGAGTGTGTAGCGTTTTTTTTTTTTTTTTTTTTTTTTTTTTTTTTTTTTTTTTTTTTTTTATTATTATTATTATTTCAAGCTTAAGCTTCTCTTCCACGTAAGGAAGGTGATAATAAATATACACGTGCCAAAGCCAAGTGTATAATTATAAAGTAAAACTACGTATTTGATAAAAAATTTCGGACTAAGCGACATGTATTTAAGATTACTGCCTGTTGGAGAAGCGTATATATGGATGCATGTATATTAAGTGTTTTGAGGCTTGTGTGAAGTGTGTGTGGTATGACGCCCGTGGTTAACAATACGATAGGATTATTATTATTATTATTATTGTGTTTGTTTTTTAAATATGTATATTTTTTTACCATTGCTGGCAAGATAGATTAATTTCGCAGGCTTTTGGCCAAAACGAAATTAATTGGAAAAAGTTATAGTTTTACGTATCTAGGGACATAAATTTTCTAACAATTCTGCAAGTATTAAGGATAGCAGCCTTTTGGATGAGTGTAAATGTAAGGGGATGAATTTGAAGTGTTTTTAAGCTTAAGAGTAGAGATTTCGGGACAACACCTGTAGATGATATAATAATAGGGACTGTTCGCACTACATCGACTTTCCATTGAGTTTTCAGTTCTATGGACAGATCCGTATACTTTGCTATTTTCTCGGTGTATGTGGTTTGCAGATTGTGTGTATTAGGAACAGAGATATCGATAAGAAACACAGTTTTATTATTCTTATCATGTAGAGTTATATCTGGTCTATTGTGGTGGATTGTTTTATCTGTCATTATAGTCCGATCCCAATAAAGCTTGTAGTCATCGGATTCCAGTATAATTTGAGGTACATATTTGTAATAAGCAGTCTTTTTCGGTATTAATTTATATTTGTAAGCAAGGTATTGGTGTATTATTGCAGCTATTTGGTCATGCCTGTGTTTATAATCGGTTTGCGATATAGATTTGCAAGCTCCTGTAATATGTTGGATGGTCTCTGAACTATTGTGGCAGTGTCGACAAAGGTCATTTTGTGCAGCCGGGTCCCGTATGATATGTTTTCTGTAATTTTTAGTTTCAATAGTCTGATCTTGTATGGCGATTATGAAACCTTCCGTTTCAGGAAACAATTCTCCTCGCCTGAGCCATGCGTTTGACGCATTCTTGTCAACGTTTATACTAGCTAAGTCGAGTCGATGCCGTCCATGGAGAGATTTTTGAGTCCATACGTCCAGTTTCTGTGAAAAACTAATTAGATTTAATTTAAAACTGTTATTTGACAGATTTAGAGGTGTATGTTTGTGGTCTGCTTGTACTATTGCTCGATGAAGGGATGAATGCTCAGATTTAAAATGGAAGAATGCCCGGAGTGTTTGAATTTGTTTATTATGCAAGTTTTGCAAATCGATCAGTCCTCGTCCTCCCTCATATCTCGGAAGTGTTTGCCGCTGCACACAAGCTCTCGGGTGGTGTTTTCGGTACTTGGTCATAGTCGTATTTATAATCCTCTGTAAGTTCTTCAAACCAGTCTGCGACCATTTTATGATTCCAAATGAATAAGTTAACAAAGGGATGCCAAAAGAATTTATAGCTTTAGTTGTGTTACGTGCGTTTAAATGTGTGTTTAGAATTTTGTGTAGTCTTGTTCGGAACTTTGTAGTTAAAGATTTCTGAATCTGTTGGTGATGGATTTGGATCGATTGTTGAAAACCTAGATATTTGTATCCTTCTACAGAATCAACTGGTACTATTTGTTGGTTATCATTTAATTCGTAGTTATTTGCTTCTATTTTACCTCTATTAACGGATTGAATTTTACATTTATTGACACCAAATTCCATACGAATATCTGCGGAGAAAGTTTGCGTCACGTCTGCTAGTGTGTGAATTTCGGATAGTGTGGTACCAAACAGCTTGATATCATCCATGTAAAATAGGTGTGAGAGTGTGTGGTGTGTGTTCTCATATTTAATTTTAAATCCTTTTTGGGTATTGTTTAATAGTACCGATAAGGGGTTTAACGCAAGACAAAACCAGAGGGGGCTGAGAGCATCACCTTGAAATATGCCTCTTTTAATATCTATAGTATCTGACTCTATTAATTGATTTTGATGGCGGATTTTCAAGGTAGTTTTCCAATTGACCATGACAGTTTCTAAAAATGTTATTAATGTTGGGTGGATGTGGTAGTGTTTAAGTATATATATCAGCCAAGAATGTGGAATAGAATCGAATGCCTTTTTATAATCTATAAACATGCTAAAGATATTTCTTTTTTTCGAATGTGCTTGATTACATGCTACAGCGCCAATAATTAACTGTTCTTTGCAGCCTTTGCTGTACTTTCGGCACCCTTTTTGTTCTTCAGCCAAGATGTTATTATTGTTCACATGTTTGTATATTATTTCAGAAATACATGACGTTATAATTTTGTATACACTTTGTAGGCAAGTAATAGGGCGATAGTTGGCTGGGTTATTAGTATCTGATGTGTCTTTAGGCAACATATATGTGATTCCCTCGGTAATGTAATGTGGTATTATATGTGGTGTGTTAATGAAGTAGTTTATATGTTTAAGTAAATACGGATGGATTTTTGTGAATTTCTTGTACCAGAAATTGTGTATTTTATCTGATCCAGGAGCCTTCCAGTTGTGTGTCTTATTAATTATTATATGTAACAAATTTAAATCAATATTAGCAAACTGCATCTGTGGTAAATCTTTAAGTCTATTTTTATCTTCTGCTATCCATTTATTGTTATGATTATGCTCTACTGGGTTAGACCAAATACTGGTCCAATACTCTTCTAAGCTTTCCTTTGAAGGTGTTGTTGGTGAGTGCGTATTAGGGTTGTTTTGGTCTAAATTTCTGTAAAATACCTTCTCGTTTCTTGCAAATAATTTATTTTGTGATTTTCTTAGTGTTGTTTGCTTATATCTGCGTAGACGGCTTGCTAGTACACTAAGTTTCTGTTTCAAAGTATCTAGAAAGTGAGGTAGTTGAGAATTTGGGTCTTCATGCTGCGAATGAATTTTAAAGTTTTGTTTAATTTTATCAATTTTACGTTTTAATGCAGGACTTCGGTTACCATTAATGAATTCTGTTAATCTTGCTATATGGGTTCTGAGTTTATTTATTCGGTTTTGCATATTTTCTTGCCATTTTGGTAATTTTTCTATATTATTTTTTAATTCAATAGTGGTAAATTTAGTTCCGTTTAATTTTGCTGCCGTATACGCTGCACTGTATATAGTTAATTGTATAGTTTCGAAGTCGGAATCATCAGATATTGCTTTTGGGATTATGTTTAAATTGAGAAAATGAACTAAGCTCGAGAACTTTTTTGATGATTTTTGTCTAGGGATTGATGGTCTGCTGGTAGGGTTAGTGTTTTTATATTGGGTAATTGTTTGAAAAAAAGTTTCCTCTATTTGTTTTTGTATATCGGTCGGTAGAAATGATATCTGTTCTTCTTTTTCTTCAGATTCTAGTCTTCTTGCTATTATTTCAGGGGTGTTTGTTACGAGATTGTTAGAGGTAGGATCTATTACAGTTGTGTTTTCTAAATCACTTAAAATAGTATTATCGGGAAGCATTGCTTCTTCATATCTTTCTAGCTCCAATCTGACTGCCTCTTTTAGTTCTTCTAATTTGTCTAATGAAATGTATCTGTTATTAACTATGGCTCTCCGTTGATCAGCGATCCTTTGTACTGAAACGTGTGCTATGGTTGGGCATGATGCTATAACGTCAAGATGTAATTGTTGTCGGTAAGCAGTTAAATTCCTTTCCAGGTTTGTTATTCGGTAATATGATCTCATTATAGTTTCATTAATATCAGGAGTCCATTTTATTCTTTCACTATTACTGACAATGTTGGTATGGTGATCAGTTACATTGTTATTTTTTAAATATGTTTCAGCTTCGGATTTAATTTGCTTAATTTTGTTATTTGTGAGTAACTGCTTTTGAACTATTGCCCTACGTTGGTCTCCTACTCGTTGTTTTGTTGCTTGCATATGTGGAAATGTTTCTGTAAATTTAGCATGTAAGGGTGTCAAATAGTTTTTTAAGTTAGTTTCCATAGCCGTGATGATAAAGTAGTTGCGCAAAATAAAAATGTTCATATCATCAGACCACTTTTTGCGCGTTTTAGTTCCAGCCGTAATGGGTGCAGGATCGTTGGCGTAAATTGCCTTCTGCACAACATCCTCGGAGGATTGGGTGCTTAATGGTGAGGATAAACCTGGTGACGTTGATTGATGGAGGCTATCCATATATAATGGTGGTGAAGATGGAATTGATGAAAAAAGTGATGAAAATGAAGATGGTGATAAAGATGTGGACGATGATAGATCGGCTGTAGCCTCTTCTGCGACGGGCGCCCGCCTGCTCAACGCCTCGCCACCGACGGACCGCATACTGTAACATCCAGCGTCGGCTCCAGATGTGCCCCGGCGCCCCCGGGCAGCGACCGTAGATTATACCTCGAATTGCGACTTGTCATGAAAGAAGGGGGTTTGGTTGGAGACACTTGGTTAGGAAGGTAGACACATGATGTTCGCGTGTAATGAATCCAGTATTGTAAAATAAAACAAGCATATCCTGATGTTCGGATTTGTAAAGCAGTTCTGCTTCCGTAAGCCCCCACCACGGCAAGGTGGTCCCCATGGGGGTTATTATTATTATTATTATTTTAAGGAATGATTTTATACATCAAATATGTTCATAAATAATTGTAATATTTTTAAATATAATAGAGTAAAAGAGGTTTATCAAGAATAACGTGAATCAAAAATTAACGATCAATTAATTCGTATCTGTATATATTCGTCATAATCCATAATGACTTAAGGTATTAAGATAATGTTAAAAGCTTATTATTATTACTATTAATAAATAATTATACGAGAAATCTTCATATATGACTATGAATATGAGTACGAATATAATCGCGGACGTGAAAGTTAAAATCTTAATTGTAAGTGCTTGTAATAAAGATGAACGAGCTTATATAATATATAAAAGATAGCATTTACAAATAAATGAATTGCTTTGTTATTCTTAATTACTAACTGATTATAGTATTTCTCATTTGTTTAAACCCATCGATTGCCGTTTATACATAGCGCCGTCGGGACGTGACGACCCCATCGCCCGCTGTTGGGATAATCTCTGTCAAAGCAGATTATTCCACCAGTGCAATCAGTCACACTGGTAGTAGGTCTTTTGTTGCAAGAGGCCGGCTAGGTAGGTACTACCGCATTGTCACTTATTCTACCACCAAGTAGTAGTGCTTAGGCATTACTGTGTTCCGGTTTGAAGGGTACTGTAGGCTAGTGAAATTACTGGGCGAAGGAGAAAAAAAAACTCTTACACTCACATATACATAAATAAGCATTATAGATCGAAATGGACCATACATTCCAGTAAGACCTCTAATATTTTTTGAAATATTGAGTTCGACAATCATAAAATACTTTTTTGCAGAGCATTAAAGCGTTCGTATAAAAAAATTTGAAAACATACTTTTTTTTATTTCAAGTGTACATATAAATGCTTGTAATGAAATTTACATGTCCATGTTAATATTAAAATAAGATGATAGCTGAAACTTGCTAGAAATTATTTTTATTCTTGCAGCTGTAAGGACTATCGTGATAAAAATCCGAAAATACCAAAAATAAGGACTACTAAATATGAGGCAGACCGGTAAAAAGCAGTTATAAAATGGAGAGTCACGTACATTTAACGCAGCGTTTTCCTGAAAAATCCTCTAATTCTTCGAGCACTCCGAGCTAAACTTGCCTAAAAGCGAGCTCGGAAAATTGTGCACCGACACCGCATTAGCATATATTCATAAATCTCTCCGTTACAAAACGTAACGAAAGCATAGGCAGTGCCATAAATCAATGTTAGTAACGCCGCACTCTAGAAAGGCCGTAACTAAACTGTGGCATGCAAACTGATACTTTGCCTTTGTTCTTCCTAACATGTTTCGTACACGAAAGATTTGTTGTTATCTATTGTAACTAATGAGTTACGCGAATGTAACAAAATATTAGCGGTCATATTTTCGCTATTGTTTTGTAAGTGAATAGTTTGACGTGATACATATAAACGTAGACATATATTTGGTATATCTATATATATATTAAATTGTAATCACAAACAGGCACTTCAGTTTTATTATAGAATATTCAGATTACTGCATTATATGGTGAGACAGGGTCGGTAATACCTGTGCCCGCGGCTTCGCTCGCAATCCTCGCATGGTCTACAGATTTATGGTTTACTATTTTGCGCGAAACACTTTTTCTTTTTCAAAAATAAAGTAGCCTAAGCAACTCTTTATACCATCAGCTATCTACTAGTGAAACAAACATACACTCACTGATACATCATATGGTCAGATAGGATCAGTAATAACTGTGCCCGCGGCTTCGCTCACAAACCTCGCATGGTCTACAAATTTATGGTTTATGAAGGGAATTCATTTTTTTTGTATGGAATATCGCTTAACTTACAAATCTTTAAACACGGTATATTGTGTCCTTGTAGGATATTCTTAACATTCTGTAATAAATGACCCATTGTTTGTAAGCGAAACAAAATATAACCGACCGTTCCATTTTTCACGCAACGCTGTTTCCGTTGTATATAAATATCGATACAATATAAAATTACCTTCAAATTGTGGGGTCACAAGGACTTTTTGTATACCAGCAAGGTAACAAACAAATATATAGTTTCATAGAAACGGTTAAGCTGTGATATTTTGCTAGTAATACTCTAAAGCGGCTAATAATTTAGTCAGGACCGTGCGTTGATTTTTAAAATTAGGCGTTATTCAGATCGAACGCTATTAATATTAGTTCTTCATCCGATCCTTGCTAGATTAATGTGTTCCGTTAATGTTACCTTATTCAGAAAAATTAAAACATCGAAATCGGTTCCAATAGGTTTCGCACCCCCCGCGAATATTATGTTAAATTTATATTTCAATTTCTGTTTTTGGCTATACCTCGGAATGAATGTATAGTAAAATAAATATTTACATGTCTAAATAAAGTTAATTTTTGTACCGTCCATGTCATTATATAATATACTAGCTCCTGCCAGCGACTTCGTCCGCGTGAATAATGATTTTAATACAAACGCCTGAAATCCACCCCCACACACACATTTAAACAAACTTTGAATGTCATATTTAATACAAAATAATGACGATCCTCCATACAATTTTTAATCCCCTTCTTTCAACACTATTTCAGGGTCTAGACTATCTGTGTACCAAATTTCATTCAAATTGGTTTAATAGTTTTGGCGTGAAAGCGTGACAGACAGACAGACAGGCAGAGTCACTCTCTCATTTTTAATATTTGTAAGGATAATGTAATATTTAAAAAAAATAAAGCTATTGATGAAAATAATGTAAATGAAGTTACAGGACTAAAGTATAGTATGCAACGCATCATTACTATATTGATCGCCTGTGAACTCAACGATATCATAGTCAGTATTAATACAACACAGTATTTTTGTACAAAAATTTAGCAAGCACTTCCTTTTAGAATTCACTTAAAAATCGAAATACCGTATATTGTTTTAAGTGAATTGAAATAGAGGAGATCTTAGCACAAATCCTAGATAGAGACAATGTACGTGCCCCAAGTTCCAATGCAGCAGTGAACTGTATCTAAGCCCCATCTAATGCGTCTAAGACGCTCCAATATGAGAATTGCATGTATTGGAAGAAAATAAATTGTCTTCCAGAAGTTTCTGAATTACATATGCGCTTTATATTGATAGTATGAATGTAACGGACGCAAATAAGCAATACCGTGTCAACCCACAAAATTGAAAAAACTGAGTTATATATACAGAAGTGTTGGTAAATATATATATATATATATAAAAGAAGTGTGGCTGAAGATCATTTTTCTATAATATTTGTAGGGTTTTAAACTTTAAAAAAGCCATTTTTTAATCACGCAATTTATGTATTACGTTAAACGTTTTGGGTTATATTATATACGAAATATGCAGTTTGTATGCTTATTTTTTGTGAAAATAAATAAAATAACTTACATAAATCTGAAATTGTCAATACATTAAAAAAATCATATAAAGCAAGTTGTTCAAAATTTTCAAACGCGTTTTTCTCGAAATGACATTCGTGTGGGTTGACATGGTATTGCTTATTTGCGTCCGTATGTTGAGGGGTAATGTATTCGACCACCGTTGTGGCGTGCTGGTAGCGAGCCTGCTTTAAGCCTCGATGGGCGCGTTCGATTCCCGCTCGGAACAAATGTTTATTATAATTATCGGTTTCGGTCTGGGCGTTTGTCTTTGTGGGTCTTTCTGGTTGTTATGTTGTATTTATTATGGACTGACTAGCCTTGCCATACACACAATATGACAGACGTTGGTGACCCACGCTGACTTTATCCGATATTCGGTTCTGGTTTGCATAACATAACAGCGTGCGTTGGTGTTGAATTTACAAAGGGGCACCAACGAGTAAGCGACATTTTGTATGTATGGAAGGTTCGGTTAATATTATATATTAGTCTATGAATAATTCATTCATTTATGTACTTGTTGTGACATTATAATAGACGCAAAAACGATGAAGCTTCTAGTATTAAATTAAATAGGTTTCAATTTTTTTTTGTACAGTGAACGTTTTAAAATGGCGCACGGTTTGGTTGACGGTGATCGCTCACTGAAGCCAATGGACGCTTATAATATCGAACGTGTTAAAACTCAAGAGGTACGAGAGGGAGGAGGAAAAGAAAGAGGGAAAATATCGAACGAAACAGACAGACAGTAACAAATACTGACCATTGTAGTGGATATTCTACGCAGTAATTATCCGCTCGAGCCAGTCTTTTAAATTACATCAAAATTTCTGTAACGATAAATTGCTACAAAATTATTTGTTTGTAATTATTTTTACATCGTTTTTTTTTTTTTTTCGGAATGTGTATTGCTGTTGGCCCTACTGGCCTTGACAGCGTCACCGGGTGGGGGGACCGAGTACTGAGACTCAGCCGTGTCCCTTTATTTATTACACATACAGAAAAAAAAAAAAAAAAAAAACTATGTAAAAATAATTACAAACAAACACATTAACAGTTAACGTTCAGCTTTAAAATTTTAATATGGACTCAGTTTATATTCTGATGCAAATTAAAATTTTAGCACCATAACCTTAATTTGGAGATTTTATATTTATTAAATTCATTGGTGATAAAGACAATGGAATTTTATAGAATACTTGCAACGCTCGCAGCTTCACTCGTGTTATTGAAGATGCTGAACGAACATCCAAAAGTTGTTTTTCTAGTGTATAATATATACCTGTACTGAGTTTCAAGTTGATAAATCCTGTAGTTCGGACAATTCCACAGGAACTTTGCATTTTTCTGGGATAAAGAATATCCTATGTGTTATTCCGAATTTCTTTCAAATCCGTTCAGCCGTTTTTTAGTGATTGAGTAACAAACACCCAAACATAAAAGCGTTGACATTTAAAATATTATATTCGGATTTTTCATTAAAGAAAGGAAAGTACTTCATAAAGTTGTTGGCAAAGCAAGCACGAGCGGCCTTTCCGAATTGATCAACTTTAGGGTTCTAAATTAAATTAAAATACGGAAGACTCCGAAATAAAACGAAAAAGAAATAAACTTTTAAAGCCTTTTTCCTCACAAGAAAGGGTGAGGCTAATAATAGCAGGGTAATGCTTATATAATGAGATTTAACTTTCTTCTATCTGAAGCCCTTTTTGTATCGTTTCGCAATTTCTCTGAGTTTATTTTGTACATACTTCGACTGTTTGACTGAATAAATATTTGTACAATTATTTTCACCGCCACTTTGCCGGTTCAGTTGCTTGACTATTTGTGTTAGGTATTTACATACAGTTGTGGATTTAACGCAATTGCGTATAACTTTGTTTTTGGCCTTCTTGGTGATAACGGCCACTGTAACCTGAAGACGCTTTCAACATAAGAAGACTACTGAAGATCACTGACCCAAGACGAAGAGGGGATAGATTGTTTTCTGTTTGAGTATTGCTGTGGGCACTAAAAGGGGAGGGCGGAGGGAAGGTAGAAAAAATAGTTAGAATTTGGATAATTTTGAGTGCCGGGCTCAAACGTATCCAACGAAACAGTAGTAGAGATACTGCTACTTCACGTCACTACGTGTGAAGGTACCATTTCTCCAAGTTGCCGACCCGTTCATACTAAAAATCTAACGTAAATAATTTAATTTGAAATATTTATATCTGTATTCCATAATAAACCTATTTGGCCAATTTATTTAAAAGGTTGTTTGTAGACATTCTCCAAACTTATTATTATATAAACTATTATATTCTATGTTCATTGGATACCTTTTATCCCGGATATTTTTGGGACGGTGATATAAAAGTTATTATTACGGAAGCGGAAAAATTTCGCTTCTTAAACATTCATATAAGCGACTTTATTGTATATGGTGTTGGCTTTATATTACCTAGAAAAGGCGGTAACAATTTAAATCCTTAGTTTTTATTTAAACCAATATTGTATATGCGCAAATAATGTTGTACATTTGTCAGTCTCTTGTGAGCTGTACATAACTGAACCGACCGCATTGAAATTCGTTAATGAGATAGTTTCAAACTAGGATGACATAGATTCGTTACTTTTTATCATTATATCTTCTGGACGAACAAATCTGTTAATTAGAAAAATCTTCCCCAGGTTCGGATGCGGAGCCGGTGTGGAAGCTACAAGACCCAGGTTTCGACCAGGGTTACGGCTCGGAGAGATCGCCCGAAGAGGACTTCGCACGACCTATTGTCCCTCCTTTATCCCTTGAGCAATATGAAGCTGAACTACGCACAGTTTACCCTTTCATCACTGACGGTAAGTCTAATAAATACCTTCATTGACAACGTAAAAAAAATTATTAATAATATAACTAATTTAAATAGAACAATATAAATACATTTTGATACCTTCATATTAAGAAAAATATCTCCCTTAAATACGTTTTTGGAACAATAAACACACAGCTCTAAAATGTTCAGTTCTGTTTACGATCGATCGTAATGATATGTAGAGCAGATATGACCGCCTTTATATTTTTAACAAAAGTATAGACTCTCAATCTTTATATCAATGCTTAGTAATTTACGATTTCAAAACAACTAATCTACTACACCCATTACTAAATACAGTGTTCGTGGGTTAGGTCTTATAACTTGAGAAGTTTCGTTCTTCATCTCTGGAGTAGGTATACTTCAGCTACCTATACAAATCAATAAAAAAAAATTAAGATCTGTTCACAAATTACTTTCCGTAGTATTTATTAGGCTAGATACAGATATATCTCTGTCTTTTAATGTTTACTAATATTATAAATGTGAACGTTTAGATGGATAGATGGACGGGCGTTTGTTACTCTTTCACGCAAATACTACTGGACAGATTTGCATGAAATGATACACACATAATTATGTAGCTTATTACCTAGATTAACACATAGGATAATTCTTATCCCGGAAAAAAAATGTGTTTCTGTGGGCTTATCAAAAAAACCATATTAACGCGAGAGGAGCCGCGGGCAGTGCTATTTTTTTATTTTATTTTATTTTTTTTTTTATGTTAGAAGTTGGCAAACAAGCATACGGCCCACCTGATGGTAAGTGGCTGCCGCAGCCTATGAGCGCTTGCAGTGCCATTAGTAGGTGCAACTCACGCGTTGCCAACCTCGAGATATTAGTTCTTAAATCTCGTTCGCCCAGTAATTTCACTAGCGTACAATGCCCTTCAAACCGGAACACAGTAGTGCCTAAGCACTACTATTTGGCGGCAGAATATTGGACACTGCGGTGGTACCTACCTAGCCGGCTCTTGCAATAAAAGACCTACCACCAGTGTGGAAGTCTAGTCGATTACTATATATTTTCACCAATCTCGTTTCATGAATGACCGCAGTGAAAACCCACGTTTATACCTTTCGTGATTCAGTAAACGTTTCGCCGAATTGTGACTAACATGAGTGATTTATTAACACGTGAACTCGGTCACGCATTTTGCTTTATTGAATACTAACGGCCCGCTCCGGCTTCGCACGGATATAAAATATATAGCCTATGTCATTCACTGAAAAATGATTAAAATCGATCCACTAGATTTATTCATTACTGCCCGTAGGCCGCACGGAAACTTCAATTTTTTTCTCCACTATTTTTATACATATAAACCTTCCTCTTTAATCACTCTATCTATTAAAAAAACCGCATCAAAATCCGTTGCGTAGTTTTAAAGATTTAAGCATACAAATGGACAGAGAAAGCGACTTTGTTTTATACTATGTAGTGATACTTCCTTCTGCCCGTGGATTTATTCACTTGGAATTGGAACAATCTGCGAATTTATTGTCATATGATATCTTCGGCTCATGTCATAAAGATTACGCTATAATCAAAATCGATTTAGCCATTACGGATGATATTTTTGATAAAGATTCAGCAATCTTTTTGTAATATAAAGATATTCTCGGTTCAATATTTTACTATTAATGAGAACAAGTTTGTAGACGACCGTTGTGGCGTGTTGGTAGCGAGTCTGCGAGTCGGTCGCGAGTTCGATTCCCGCTCGGGGCAGATATTTGTATTGATGTTATAAATATCTGTCTCGGTCTGCGCATTTGTCCTTGTGGGTCTCCCCACCGTGTCTCGAAGAGTACGCTAAGTTTCTATGCTTCCAATGAGTTACTGGTTCGCCCTTAGGGTTGCGGAGGTCAGATGGCAATCGATCTGTGTGTAAACTAGTAACCTATCAAATCCAGATAAGAGCAATAAGCAGCCCCTGGGTAAAATACCTGGATTAATCCTAGGAAGAAGGAGAATGAGAAAAAGTTTATTTATCGTTTTGGATTTCTCGATTCCTCCCATTTAAATGGATTGTGGACACTTTTTTCTTTAATAATTTAAACTGCCATTGCTATAAAACAATTTTCTTTAAATAAACACTGCACACTCAACGGCGGAAGATGATAAACGAACATCCAAAAGTTGTTTTTCTAGTGTATAATATATATCTGTACTGAGTTCCAAGTTGATGAAACCTTAAAGGCGTCGGGATGTGACGACCCCATCGCCCGCTGTTGGGATAACCTCTATCACAACAGAGATTATTCCACCAGTGCCATCAGTCACACTGGTGGTAGGTCTTTGTTGCAAGAGGCCGGCTAGGTAGGTACCACTGCAGTGTCCAATATTCTGCCGCCAAATAGTAGTGTTTAGGCACTACTGTGTTCCGGTTTGAAGGGCATTGTACGCTAGTGAAATTACTGGGCGAACGAGACTTAAGAACTAATATCTCGAGGTTGGCAACGCGTGAGTGGCACCTACTAATGGTGCTGCAAGCGCTCATAGGCTGCGGCAGCCACTTACCATCAAATGGGCCGTATGCTTGTTTGCCAACTTCTAACATTAAAAAAAAACCTGTAATTATTGACAATCCCACAGGAACCTTACATATTTCTGGGATAATAATAAATAATAATAATAATAATAATAATAAACGCTGCATTCTCAACGGCCTCCATTAGGATAGTGATATCCTGTTTTTGGTGTCCGGAAACACATACAAGGATAAGGACAAATACACCCAGACCAGAAAATATGCTTGTATGGTCAATACAAACATATTATGCTCCGAGCTGGAATCGAACCCGCGACCTGTTGCGTTTAAGGCAGGTTCGCCACCGTTGCGCCACTACTACTTATTTCTTTATAAATCTATCTATATCTCTCAACAATAAAGTCGATTTATCAATACATGATTATAAAGTAACAATACTCACAACCTCTTAACCTTAATATAATTAATTACAAACGTCGCAAAACCTACTTCATATGTTTCAAATTCCTGTCTCAACACATTCAAAAGCGTTGGAGTTCCGTTTATCGATTCGTTAGCGAGTACATTAGTAATGAAGTAAATTCGTATGGCAACGAATGTATAGAGATGAGATATATGACGTCATAAATCCGCAACTCAAACTGAGCTCTCTATTTGCCTTTGGTTTATGCGAGAGGTGCTTGCTATTTGAGAGGAAAACACAATGAGACGCTTAGGGCGGCTTCAGACAAGCGTATACGAATATTCATACGAGCGTATGAGTTTTTTAATCGCGTATAGGTGCGTGCGCCCTTTACTACACTTATATAAAACACTATAAATATGCTACTGACCAGTGGCGTGCATTCCATATAGGAAATTAAGCAGGCCTATCTCGCAAAAATTATAATATGTCATACGTAGGTATTTACTTTATAATACTAACAAAATACTACAATATAGTATATATAATACCTAAATATACCTCAGTAAATTTTTATATAACGCTTCGGATAGCGTATTTGAATTTTTATGAGGTATTCAGTGCCAACCACTGCTTAATTGTCTATATGGAATGCAGGCCACTGCTACTGGCACTCGCCATCACCAGTTTGAGAGTGCATGTACTCTCTACATGTGGGCTTACCCGTGTACGCGGGTCCGCCTTTTGAAAGCGCTAAATGAAGGGCGCGTGTTGGAGCGTATGGTGAAACGAACGTATACGCTCGAAAAAAAACGCTAGTCTATAAACGCCCTTACGAGTTGCTTACGAGTAACAATACGCTATGACATGCCAAAAAGTAAATAAATAAATAAATAAACGCTGCACACTCAACGGCCCCCATTAGGATAGTAATATCCTGTGTCGGGGTCCGGAAACATTCACAATGACAAGGACAAATACACCCAGACCGGAAAATATGCTTGCATGGTCAATGCAAACATATTATGCTCCGAGCTGGAATCGAACCCGCGACCTGTGGCGTTTAAGGCAGGTTCGCTCCCGCTGCGCCACAACGTCGTCGTAAATAGTAATATGAATATATTTATTACGTATTCGCATTGTCTTAAAATTAATTTGGCATGAATTGGGCTCATTCTGAAAATTAATAGAATTCAGTCTCGTAGAATATCGACGAAAAACAGTAGTATAGTTGTTAGTCTAGAAAATCTTAGTTCAATGGATGAGAGAAGGAGAAGCAAATAGCCATCCCCTATTTTTTTCGCTACTTTCTCCTTCTCATTCCCTCTTCTACCCTGTGAGTCGGTTGTACGGCATGGCACTAGTGTAGTCCAAAAGCTACGGCGAACGCTTACCATCAAGTACTCCGTACATTTTTATTCTATATAAAAAGTCATATTATTAAAAAAACTTGACATCCTTTTTTCCTTAAGATTTGGCAAGCATAAGTTTTAAATAACTTTTCCATTTTACTATTTTTTGGCATTTAAATGCATACATAAAAACACTCACTGAACTAACTGTAAATAGATCTAATATGCCTAATAACTATACTACTGTACCATATATTAAGGCCATGAAAACCTAGTTTGCTTTTATACGAAGTTATGATTAAAATTTCCGTCCGTATACCAGGTACTCGCTGGTATTGAACTTGTAAATAAAGTACTAGGGTAGAAGCGGAAACTAGGAGAGTAACTGGTCCGTACAGACTAACACAGTTAGCCACACCTTTGTAAATGTTCATAGGGAAACCTACTCGTAGTTTCTGAACTAAATTATTCAAGTATAATTGCCTCTGTCAAAGCCAATTTTCCTTGTAAATAACATGATGATTGAGTAATTGTTCGGAATTACGTTTTCGACACCGAAGATGTTTTGGAAGTGTTTATTCAATTTCAAAACAAAATGTAATTCTGTTTTAATATTTCTATAAATGTCTAGAGGAAATTATATTACTGGCAATATAAGAGAATTTAAATTATTTGATTTAGATCCAAAAAAAAGTTGCTTTCGAAGCGCTTTTGTTTTGTACAAGCTAAATTCGCGTATAAGCTAAACAAGATGTACGTTTCCGAATTTGGGAAATGAAGCCTCAACAAACCAATAGCGTAATGGTAGAAGTACTACATTTGATGCGAAAGTTGCAGATTCAGTCTTGATCCGAATGCGCTAATTTCGTGCCCACTCCTAGCACGAATCATTATTTTGTCACACGCTTAAAATCATTATTTTGTTTAAAAAATACTTTTGTCAAACCAGTTTTTTAATTTATTTAAAGATATCAATGTCCAAATAAAATATTTGTGCTACCTTTTATCTTCATGGACAAGAAACCTTATGGCTGTCATTTCCCCTGACACCGTAGGGTACATTACCGGGATGCAAAAAAGCCTTTGTCCTTTCGAGGGCTTTAATAATATCGCCTGAAATATGTTATGTTTTGCGAACGTGCCACAGCAGGACTCCGGTTTATGTAAATACAGATGTTAGTGTAAACACGGAAAATTGTTAAACTTTATTTTTGTCCACTGATTTTTATAACTGTAACCTATTTTGCCTTGTATACGTCACTAACTTGTATTCTGTGTTTACATAATGCGTCCGCAGCTTCACTTGCGTGGATCTAGGATTTTTGCTATTTATAAACAATCATGCGGTCCGCATTATGGTAAACAATCACTATAACCTATGATGACTTGAACAATTACATGCGCGTTGTCAACCCGAGGGAAAGGAGGGAAGTGATAAGACCGGAAGAGGAAAGGAACAGTGAGGGTGTCGAAATAGGTAATGGAAACAGCGAAGATATCGCGTAACATACATAAAATATATACATACACTAGCGGGCCCGCCAGACGTTGTCCCGCTCGGAAAAAAATCTGGGACCCGATAGCAGCGCCCCCTAACTGAGTCTAATTGTGAACAGAAGTGACACCGGTGAAATTATTTAATTACTTCTTCGTCCTAGCATTATTGCCGGTATTTTATTTTATGCTTATTATGGGGTCTGCTTATTACTCTTATCCGGATTTGGCACGTTACTAGTTTTTACACGGAGCGAATGCCATCTGACATCCCGCAACCCTAAGAAGGGCGAACCAGTAACTCATTGGATAACAGCAAATGACCTATCAAGAGTTATTGAATTACTAATATCGTTATTTAAAATAGGGGTTGATGGTAGGATGGTTAAAATTTAGGGTTGTATGTATTTTTCAACGCTGATCATAATAAAAATAAGTTTCACTTAATATAAATCATAAAAATAATAAGTTTCACTTAAAAAAAATTTGGTGTTGTTAAAATTTAGGGCTATAAAAATAGATGCTGATCGATTCTCAGACTTATCCGATATGCACACAAAATTTCATAACAATCGGTCGAGCCGTTTCGGTGGAGTTTGGTAACAAACACAGCGTCACGAGAATTTTATATATTAAATAAATATTGTTGAAGTTGACTAAATTTCAATTCAATTATAAGTTTTTGTCAACAATAATAAAACGTCAGAGATGTCTTTCAATAAATTTCCATCAGGCGGATGGCACGTTATTTGGAAAATTAATATGAAAAGTATGTAAATATGAAACGTCGAGTTAAAAGCTTTTTAATAAATTGAATGAAACGATGCGTGATGCTTTTTAAAGTGAAAATTGCAATCATGGAATTGATTTCGCTTACATGTTAACGCTATTATATGTATGTAAATTACGATGATAATTATTAAGTAAATAATACTGATTTTTCAACTGAGAAATAAATTTAAATATGAAAAATTTTGATGCTTTGATGTTTTTGCTGTATTTCATTAACTATTACTGTTAATAGAAAAATAGTTGGAATTTTCGTAGATTATGTATTTCTATGGCCACTATAATAACAAATAATAAAACCAAATTTAATTTCAAGATTAAAGAGGCTAAAATATCAAGCTTCTAGTATTCTCAATACTATATATATAATATTTTTATTCTACGGTAGTATGGAACTCTTTATTTGCGAGTCCGGTTTTATCGTAATGGTAATCAATATTTGTCAAAAGTTAATGCGGGGTATCATCCAGGAATCCATATTTGGTCGATATACCCAACGTTCGCACTATGCGCTTTCGATCATTTTTCATAATGCGCACGGCCAGGGAGTGCAATGCTCTTCCGGCGTCTGTATTCCCGGACATATAACCTGAACCTCTTCAAGGTGCGAACTAGTACATAGGCTTCTTATGAGTAAGCACCCTCAACCGTAGACCTTATCTATGCTTTCGCGCTCGATGAAGTTTCAAAGCTTACCCATTAAAAAAAAAGATTAGTTACATTTTGTAATCTTAACACGTTAGCTGTCGTTAGATACATTTTCATTTGAAACAAATCTCTTTTTTATTAAATAACGTTTTAGTAATGGCTGTTCTATCGATAAACCAAGATGATTTATCACCCGGTCACAAGTTGCCGCAGCAAAAACGATACCCGAACAGTCCTAAGAAGACTGATGATCATCTAATGAAACAATAAAAGGTCTTATATATATCAAACAATTTATAAATACAATTAGTTATTTTATCTATATAAATAAATAAATTGAGGCGTCTTTTTTATAAGGCATATATTTTTTTTATAAAAGAATATAAGCAATGCTTTTTCAAGCTATTGAGGCTTCAACTTGTTTTGAAACTGCCAATTTGTAAACAAAGCCTTAGGATTTACACCGGTAATAATACATACTGAACACCTGTTTATCCTAATCCGTAATAAGCCCGAATTTCTATTACCGCTATCGAAACTTGAACGTTTCGGTACATAGCTCTTAACCAAATACTATTTCATTCTTATTTGAATAGAAATAAAGGTCATAATGTAATATAAAGGTTTATTGATTTATTAAATGCATGAAAAGGCGTACCTGGATCATATTAATAAGAAACACGGATAATTTTCTGTATTAGTAGGACCAGCTCCATCGGGGAAGTACTACCCATTCACAGAAAATCGAAGGTTCTATCTTTCACCTCTTGTCTCTCCTGTTCCCTTCCCTCCAACCCTTTTGGGTTGACAACCTGCATATGAAAAGGTTGCGGTAACTGCTCACCGTCAGACGGACCATATGGTTGTTTTCCAACCGTCATGAAATAAAACAGAAAACATAAAAGCTTTTTTTATAAATTAATTTCGTAAATTTTATAAAAATATGATTCCTTTTAAAAATAATAATTTTTATTTTGTTGTTGTTTAAAGTTAAAGTGAAGTAAGTATTATCTATTTCATATAAAAATTACGAACAAAATCTTTCTAAGTGAACCCTAAATAAGAAAAAAACTCAATTAGTTATTCTAAATTGATAAACAACTTGATATTTTACTCTAAGGAACCCTTTATTCAAGCAATGTAATTCAATACATTCAATTCACCGAATATGAATTCAATTCGCTAAAATACTTAGTATAACGAACTACAGTAGCGGTTTTTATTGCGGGCCTTAACCTGGCTCCGTGTACGGGGAACAAAACGGGAGTTATCTTATTTAGCAGTTCAATTTGTATGCAAGACCTATGGCTCCCTCGGCTCCGAATCGACTTTGGACATTTGCACTATCAAGCTAGAACAAAAATCCCGTATCTAAAATAACCCGCTATATATTCAATTGAATACTTTAGTAACTGACCGTTGTGGCGCTGTGGGTTGTGAGTCTGCCTTTAGTCTCAACGGTTGCGGGATCGATGGCCGCTCGGGCAGATGTTTGTTAAAAATTTCTGTTTCGGTCTGGTTGTTTGTCCGTGTGGGTCTCCCACCGTGCCTTGGAGAGAACGTAAAGCTGTCGGTCCCGGTTGTTATCACATAAAATCTGATAATAATCGTTAAACCTTGATAAGTAAATTGTTCTTATCCAATGAGTTACTGGTTCGCCCGTAGGATTGCGAAGGTCAGATGGCAATCGCTCCGTGTAAAAACTAGTACCTTGTCAAATCCGGATAGGACAGTAATCAGCAGACCCTAGGTAAATAAAATACCAGACACAATGCTAGGACGAAGAAGACTTAAGTAAGTAACTGTTATACATTATAATATTTATGTATAGGTACTTAAAATAGATCGGCTTAGTACGGTTTGTAGTATATGAAATTTATTGTTGATTCACTTGAATCAATATAATTAGGAATCTTAATGGACATAAGTTTATTTATTAAATGGAGATGAATAATTAATTCGTTATATTTTGCAAATATTCTAAATATTATTATGTAGAGAAATAGTTACTTTAGTGACGACAAATTATAGAAAAACAAATAAGCATTTTTTTAAATGTTAAAGCGAGAAAAACACATTTTATAGTTTTGTCCAGCGCCTTTGCAAGTGTGAGATTTATAAAGGAAAAATATAAAAAGTGTTATATAAAAAATAACGAAATAAAATTATGGGTTCTAACACACGCATAAATTTAGAACTGTTACAATTTTGAATTAATTTTTATAATAATTTATTTTATCCTGTGACCTTTCATAAGATCCAAGCTCATAGTCTCAGCCGTGAAAAGGTAACAAACAGAAAAAGTCAATTACTTTCAAGTTTCATATTTAATAATATTAATAATAAACGCTACAACACTCAACAGCCCGGCTTCATTAGGATAGTTATATCCTGTGTCGGGGGCCCGGAAACATACACAATGACAAGGACATAGTTATTTTATTAACAAGGATTGTTCGAGGATAACACAAAATAAAATCCAGTAATTGCTGTTAATTAGATAATATTCATTAAAAAGTTACGTTGTCTATCTGTAAAGCGGCCTACACAACTTCAATATTATTGTACAATATTATTAAACTCTTATCAATTCATCGCACAATTTTTCCATACTATCCGGACGTTTTCAATAATATTGTGCAAGCGCTACTATTGAAAATGTAATGGGCTGCCTAGTCTTTTATTAACATACCTTAATATGACGAGACTGACCTAACACTCAATTTTTCTAATAAAATTTTTCCAATATAATAAAGACAGAGACAAACAAAAACTTCCTCCATTTTTTGAAGTCTATTGTGGAGATATTTCCAATAACAGTGAACCCAATCATGGCTTCATATATTTCCAGAGAGATGGTAATTGAATTGTCTGATGGCTTCCAATTGAAACCTATCAACCCGCTATTCCGCTGCGCTTTTCGATTGTTCTTGACACTTAATCATCCCCACTTCAGACTTAGAGAGCTATTGCCTTTGGCTTCCAATGAATGAAAATAAATTTAATATTTTGTCCATTGATTTATATGAACAAAAGATTTTTTAACGATCATTCTGGTGCAGAGATGCGGTCTTTGGGCGGTCTTTCTGGTATCGAGTTCAATTCCCGCAGATGTTTTTATTGACCATACAGCCTATTTAGATTTGGGCTGTGTGTGTGTGTTGTGTGTTACTAGACTTCGACAAAGAATTTCAATATCCTAAGGGTGTTCAAGGTTCAGTGTGTAGCATTAATTTATTTATTTTGAATATAAAAAATAAATCAATTTGTATAAAATAGTAATACTTTATTTTATTCCACTACATACAATTTACTAAAATTTTTTCTCGAATTGTTCACTTATTAAATGTACACGCAGTGCCATCAAAAGAGAAAAATGGAGAAGCTTTTCATGACCACGACCACTCCGCCAGGAGTGTAGGAATAATAAACATACATAATTCAAAAAGTCACCCTGACTCCGGTTCTACTTGGTTGGTTTTCACGGATCACCCGTACGTTAGTATTTCCTATGAGATTATTTCAAACTATTACAAGTATCTTATTTATATTTATTGCAAGTTAATCTAAAATTGTGTTTTTTTTTGGGAATTAGTATTGCTGTCGACCTTACTGGCCTTGAAAGCGTCACCAGGATTGTCTTTGTATGTTTATGTGTATGCTATATTTTAGAATAAGTACCACACTTACTCTTACTGTGGGTGTTAATATTTTATATTATAAAAATGTACTAGATTTATTAGCTGTATTGAAAATACTTTCGAAGAGCTCCTACAGAGTAAATAGGCTGTGCAGGTTCTACATGTTTAAAAATTTCTTCAGCTTTGCAACATTTTCTCTACACATTTATAACATTTTGTTTCACCGTGGAACACGAGGTGAATTTATTTTAAAAAATTCCTCAAGCCCGAGAATACGTGAGGTACGTTGTATTTTATCTCGTGGATCATTTTGGACTTTACTCTTACGTCCCGAAATTCACAACGGATTTTAACTTTAAAACGAAAGGATAATATAAAAATATCGCACCTTCAGAACGAAAACGAACGCTACAATTAAAAAAATTTGTTAAGAGTTAAAAAGAACTTAAAACGAAATTCTCAATGTAACAATAGTCCAAACATAGCCATATTCGAGCGTTTACAACTGACATAAATAACCAAGAAAATATAATGTACGAAAGATTGTGCAGGTGTCTATATTTTAAAACTTATTTTGTTGATTCCCAAAAATTGCATTTTGAGTTACGTCGTTTTCGTTCTAAAGGTGTGATTATATATCTTGTACAATGTACATATTAAAAAGGAAACAATGACAATATAAACAAGCATCGTATGTCCAAAGCTCATATCATATTTACTAGGTCAGCGTTTTAAGTATTAATACAGTAGTTCCATGATATAAGTATACTATAGTATAAAAATGTTAACATTGTTACATCAAACAAGTGATCACGCAAGGATTAAAACTTAGGACACAGATGAGTTATTTTTATGGAAGAGGTGACATTTTATGAAAATGCAGAAGGCTGAATTTATAGTGAT
This sequence comes from Hestina assimilis, assembly GCA_023373885.1. Taxonomy (NCBI): domain Eukaryota; kingdom Metazoa; phylum Arthropoda; class Insecta; order Lepidoptera; family Nymphalidae; genus Hestina; species Hestina assimilis. The sequence goes on along the minus strand of CM041747.1, from coordinate 4,780,317 downwards.
TGCCTTCGCCCATTGGCATCTGAAACTTCAGGTAGCTTTCAATTGCGTCGCTGCCCTTTAAGTAAAGAAAAGACTTCTTAAAGTTTTCCATTTCATTTTATTGAATGTATACAGGTTTTTTGTACATAATAAATAATAAATAAAAAAATATTATAACTTAAAAAAATTATTACAATTCCTTCACTAATTATTAATCGAAAGGAACTTCGTTCCATCCGGTGTCCCTTGAGGACATCTCACAAGTTTTTTTTAATGTTAGAAACGGGCGGTTGTTAAGGGCAAACGGACAAGAGTGGACAGACAACATCTGCAACACCACCAAAGAGCATACAGGCTTAGCTTAAAGGTCTTAAAGTAAGGAATGAAAATCTTCTCTTGAATTCCTGGTTATATCGTATTGTATTGGTTCGGAAAGACCGCCGGCGATAGCAGATTCCACTGAGTTCTTGCATTTTCGCGGTTCACATCACACTTGACTCTAACTAATATTATTAATATTCTAAGTATTCCTCAATTTTATTTGGGACGTATTAACAATTATTAAAGTTAAACATACAAATATCCCGTTGACAAAAATATATGAAAACAAGTTCGTTTTGTCATATCGAATGCAAAATAGCGAATCTATCTATTGTTACGTTTTCAGCTGAACAAACAGCCGGTTTTTATGTGGCATAAAGGTATAGGTAACTTGAAATATGGTTCAATTTCATGTGTAAAAATATGTAAAATATATGATAAATAAATAACATTTTTTTCAAAATGCTTTTATGATCATTTGATGTTTGTATTGTGTAGCTTAATTCTTCTTCTTATCGAGTGGTCGTAGCCAACCTAGTTTAGGATTTTTCAGGTCACCCTTATAGACCTCTGACTTGACTTTTCGGTTATTATCAAATTTTACGTGTCATCCAAAGCACCGAGACCCTCAGTTGAAATACCAGTACCCATATAGTGACTGACCGCGCCTGAAGTTGGTTAACCCGCCGATCATTTACTGACCAATGATCGCACTCTGATGTGACTCTGATGCGTCTCTCAGTGATGCGTCTATGAGCGTCGTCAGTAACGTAGCTTAGTGATAAATGTTAATACAAATTGAGTAAGGCTTGAAGGACCAACTCAATTTTTTTAATAGCTAAAAAACAAAAGTACTTTCAAATATCTAAATATTTCTTCACTCAAATTTTGCGACCTAATTGAAACTAAAGAATTTTGTTATTTAATGGTTTTTAAATAGTGCTTATTATTATTATTTTTTTTCTTATTAATATTTATTTTATCATGTTTTCTCAAACAAAACATATAACATCTGAATTGAATATCTCCTTCTCCTTTGAAGTCAGTAAAAAATAACAGCCAAAATTTAACGTAAGGAAATAATGTTTAGGAAAAATTCGATATGAAAGCAGTAATTAAACTCCTGTATGTTGAACAAAATAGCTTCATTACCCTCTTTCAAACGGAGGGTGAGACCTTCATCACGATCGCTCGCATCCTCAAGTTCCTCTTTCGCGTAAATTCCGCACGATTTACAAAAGGATTTCATTTATCTATGTACCCAATTTACATACAGATTCACTCAAAAGAAAAGTAATGTGAGGTAATGTTTGAGGTATTTCTTCGTTAATTTATGCCCTTTGTAAGCTTAGCTAAGCATTATTTCGTGAATTTTATGTTATAAAAATACAATTGATTAGAAATCTTATTTGATGGTTTCTTGTTCGAAAATCTAAAACCTCAAAAATCTGCTCTTATCCGATGAGTTACTGGTTCGCCCTTAGGTTTGCGGAGGTCAGATGGCAATCGCTGTGTGTAAAAACTAGTAACCTGTCAAATCCGAATAAGACTAAAAAGCAGACCCTGGGTGAGTAAAATACCGGAAATAATGCTTTGCTTTTGACGAAGGTTTCTCGTTAACTTAAAATGTATTTATTATACCTAATAAATTTTGACAGCAATGAAAATTTTCACTGTATATATATTCTGGAATGCTGATATATTTATTATATATTAAAACCAGTTCTAAGCGCGGGGCCGTCCATGATCCAGACACAAAAGAAAAAACTATTGTGTCTTTTAAACGGTTCTTCTTCTTGTCGTGTGGAACTGTCCAGTCACCGGGATAGACTTCTGACTTGACTTTTCACGATTTGATACAACTATGTGATCACCCATCTAGTGACTGACCGTTGCTTAACCCACCGATCGTTTACCGATCAGTGAACGCAACCGATTATGAGCTTCTCGCATTGGGTAATAAGAAAAACACGTAATATATCGTTACAAGATTTTTTACGAGTCACACCCAACCCATCGTGACTCCGAATTTAAAATTCACAACGAACGTCAATTTAACCAAATTACGTATCCTATCTCGCATTTATGGAAATCAATTCTGAAATCGACGAAATGTTTCAGTCGTTATAATTTTTTTTCTGAATTTGAACCGAAAAATGAATGTAGCTCATTTAAAATTCTAAACTTTGAGCGATATTCCCTGATGGAATTAAATTGTTTGATGAATGTTTTAAATATTAAACAAAGCAGCCTGCTATTTTTGTTATGTTAAATTAAACGATTCGTTTACTTTGATTAGTTTTAAATAAAGATACAGTTGACAAAAGCAGTCGTTTTGTCTACTGTATCTTTATTATACTAAAAATACAGTATATTATTATTATATTTATTTTTTATTTATTTATTTTCATACTTTATTGTACACAACAAGAAAAAGTAATACAAACTATAATTAAAAATCATATGTACAATTGGCGGTCTTATCGCTTAATAGCGATCTCTTCCAGACAACCATTATACAGTATTATTATTATAATACCCAGCGGCTTTTTTGTATAGTAAAATCTAGCCGATTAAAAAACCACACAGTGTATATTATAGATAAAAAATGAAATGACAAAATTAAATTTATATATTTTTCTGAGCTATTGAGGCTTCAAATTTGTTTCATCTACCGTATTTTCTCAAAAATATAAACTTTCGAAAACTGACTTTTAACTGGAAAGTGTCTTGCCATGCAGTTGGCGATTTTGGTTTAGCATCATCAGATAGGGAACCGAGCCGAGCTGATACCGACGAAGTAGTTTTAAGTAGTTATAAGTAGTAGTAGTAGGTAAAGTCCTGACTTTCTACTTTTGTTGGTATTTAGAACATCATCATCATCATCATTTAAGTTAATAAAAGTCGTCAAGTTCCAAAGATACTACGATACCGGACAGAAGAATTAAAAGCTTTCAAAAGTCATATCATCTTCTGATATGATAATATTTGATTTTTGTCGTTACATTAACATTTATATAAAATAAAACGAGCACATAACACGAAGCCTGAACATTATGACGACGAAATTACACACAAGACGTTATTCGCTCGCGTGTAACAGATCTCATCAACTGATAATTTTCACGTGTAATATTCGTAATTTCTATATAACTTCCCTTTGAATCGCTTATACAGACGATTTCACAGTTGCTGCGTCAAAATCAGTTTACTTATTATTTTCTTCACAATATCTCGATGTATTTGATTAGTCTAGTCGACTTAATAAATAACTTAAATAGACTAAAATTACATATTACTAATAATATACCATTCTTAATTTAAAGTAGTTTATTTAATAACTGAGATTATGGCAAAAATTATGGCAATTCACTTTTTATACTTACTTACTTACTTCTGAAATATTGGTTTTGAAGTAGTATAGTAGTAGTAGTCAAGTCCACTTTTGAAAATATACTAGAGGGCAGACGTTGTCCTGCCTAAAAAAAAAAATCTGGGATCCGATAGCAGCGCCCCCCCCTAAATGAGTCAAATTGCGAAAAAGCGGCACTGGTGAAAATCAATAAATTACTAAAATCTCTGTTAAAAATTAGAGTTGATGGTAGAAGGGTGAAAATTTTGGGTTGTATGTCTTCTAATGCCACATCATAAAATGATAAAATACTGTCTAAAAAATTTAAAAAAATATTTTTTTACGGTGGACCACCCTTAACATTTAGGGGTATGAAATATAGAAGTTGACCGATTCTCAGACCTACGCAATATGTGCACAAAATTTCATAAAAATCGGCAGAGGAGATTTAAGAATTAATATCTCGACGTTGGCAACGCGTGAGTGGCACCTACTAATGGTGCTGCAAGCGCTCATAGGCTACGGCAACCACTTACTATCATGTGGATCAGGCCGTATGCTTGTTTTGCAACTTGTGACATAAAAAAAAAACTAATATCGCCTCAATTAATGAAAGAACAGGTAAAGTTACGTAGCACGGCCGTCAGTAATCGAATAGTAAACAAAATAAAATAGGTCAGTAAAGTTGTTATACCAACTTGGATGATATTTGACAAGAAAAACACCAAGAGTTATGAGTGTCGTTCGTCCGTCCGACAGAATTATGAGACTTGAACACTTTGATCAATATTCTCCTATTTCTTATAGCAATATTCTTTATTATATCTTGTTATTGTTCAGGTGGATATTTTTTTTCCTTATTTCGATTGTTCGAATTTCCTTTGGTACGTCGTCTCTTAGATTAAACATTTTGACAAATTAAAAAGTAATCTTCTTAACAAAAAATATGGTTTTCTTTATTGAAAAATGTATTTTAACTTATTGTGTAATAATGATTATTTTTTGTATATTCTTTGTACAGTTATCATATCTAGCTTTACCAAATACATACATATACAGCGCCGTGTGCTGCCATATAAGATGAGAAAAAGTGGATGGGATCAGAGGGGTGAAGGCTTAGACTTCAGCTTACACTTTGAGATACTGATACTTCTCTGGTTGTTTCGGTCCATTCATAATAAATAACAAGATACTTCTACTGTAAATACTATTGACCTTTTAATATAAAATTAAAGATTACCGAATGTATAGAAAACATAATTTAACCGAACGTTTCAGTTTAAATAAAAAGAACAAGCTTCGATGATTCACGAATCCGCAGTGAAGAAGCGTGGTTTCGCTAGTTTTTGTCCAGCTTTGGGACATTACAGGCTGTTACTACTACTTTAATAAGTAATATAAATATATATCACAGGCATAGCACAGAAATAATTTCACCTCGAACGCGGTTCACTTAAAAGCCGTTGTTGAAATAATTAACCTTATTAATGGCACGTGTAATGGAATTCAAGAATATACTATAGCTATTGTGTGCTAAAACATTGTGTGAAATGAGGCCAATTATGGAATATAATTACCTTCGATCATGAGAAAGACGTTCAGTTTATATTGAATGAGGTAAAGGCAGAGGTGAAACCTATTATTTATGGAAGCGTACTTATAACTGATATTCACACACACACACATAGCTTTGCCTAAGTACATTATTTTATCACAAGCAAAGCGTATATAAGCAGTAACCCGGGTTGCATTTAAATCTGTTGTAAAGCGTCTTTTTATTATTGTAGTTTATGGTTATAAGAAAAATGGTTTTTTCAAAACCGATGAATCGAAAAAAATTTAATGGAATTAGCGCATTTAATTAGTTCTTGTCTTTTAATGTCTTACTTACTCTCATGATTTTGAGAATCCTTATCCCCGGAACCCTTATACCTGATCAGAACATACAAAAATATTTTTGTATGGGAGTAATACACACATATCCGTTCGAATAAAAATCATCAAAATCAATTTTCAAATACAAAAACTTATATTAAAATCTTACTAAAATTGAGAAACTCATTCTCTTTCAAATGGGTGAGAAGGAAAGTTGAAATTACTCTGAGAGAATTGGTACACAATATAATATAACTGCTAAAGCTTATATTCTAACTATTTACTAATTTGGCTTAATGTAGCGGAAAGTTCTTTAATATATCGATACTAGAAGTGCCATAATATGCCAATTAGCGTTTATGGCATGTGAACAAACGTCAAATCTATACAATAACAGCCAATATTGTATTTAAAATCCCTTGTTCAATATTTTTTATATGATTTTAATATTAACGAGTGCGTATGATGTTTTGTTATTTTAATTAAGTCTCTTATCGACGTTAGCAGCGAATGTGCTTGTATTACGAAAATCAATTCATTAAATGTCTATTGAAAATAATTTATGGTGCATTTGGTTGTATTTATGTTTCCCGGGATAGGTTCTGTTGAGCGATGCTCTTAACTAATAAATAGCTGGTTTTTTTTATTGGACGGAACTTTATTTACTTTTTTTATGTAAAAACAGCTTAAGTTACTTTTAAGAACATTTGCTATCTGCCAGTGAAAGTCCCAATTAAATCGGTCCAGCCGTTCACAGATTAAACGGATTATACGGAGCAAACAGAGAGATAGATAGACAAAGATTGTAAAAATTGATTCATCGTATATACTTTCAAATGCATTTAGTGAACAACTTTTATTTGGAATTACAAACAGACACTTCAATTTTATTTGTTTGTATAGATAGCGTCTATCACCTTTATTACTTTTTCTGACACAAAGTCACATCAAGAAATCTTTATAAAAATCGTTTTATTTAATTCATAAATTGAAAAAAATGCTGACGCATTTCTGCGTTGTATATTATATAGTACACGCATCAGGGAACACGGGGCGGTGATCGCTGATCCAGAACGTGATAGGTGAACAAGCAAATATTATAGGAGTGAATGAACTTACTAGTTTAGTTAATACTGGAAAAATCTTTTAAACGAACAGAACTAGGATTTTACTTATATCACTTATATTTTTCGCGTATACAATGTTTCTTCACTGTTTGTGATTATACTAAAGTTCCGTAACCAAAGGGTACATCAGCCTTAGTAATAATTTTTTTTTATGTTACAAGTTGGCAAGCAAGCATACGACCCACCTGTTGATAAGCGGTTGCCGTAGCCTATAAGCGCTTGCAACACCATTAGTTGGTGCTACTCACGCGTTGCCAACCTCAAGATATTGGTTCTTGAATCTCCTTTGCCCTGTAGTTTCACTAGCCTACAGTGCCCTTCAAACCGGAACACAGTAATGCCCAAGAACTACTATTTGGCGGTAGAATATTTAACACTGCGGTGATACCAGGCCGGCCTCTTGCAACAAAAGACCTAACACCAGTGTGATTAATTGCACTAGTGGAATAATCTCTTCTGTGACAGAGATTATCCCAAAAGCGGACGATGGGGTGGTCACGTTCCGACGCCGATAAATTGGCACACTTTGGGTACGGAACCCTAAATAACTGATTTAATTATTTTTTACATTAAATAAAAAGTATATAAGTATGCGTAAAACGCATTTATACAACGTAAAATATTTTAATCCTGTCAATTTTAATAATTAAATTAATACAAAGGAAATTTTATTTATTTCAAAGTTTTAATTAAAGCTTTACAACTTTCATATTTAATGTCTACGCTCCCGTGATAGTGAAGTTGGACGTATGACGTCAGGCGACTCATTAAACATTTAGATAACGCACTAATGACCTTCATCCGGCCCTTTCACTAACAGCCTATTGTATTACCTACGTCTTTTGCAAGAAAAAACAAACCAAAAAAGTACTTTAATAAAGTATACAAGTATAACATTTCGACTATTGTGGCGCATTGGTAACTAACCTTAAATGCTACCGCTGGTTTGATGCTAGGGACAGCTTTTGTATCGACCATACAGCCATGTATTCCTGCCTGTGCAATTGTACTTGTGTTCGAGTTAATCCTTTTTTTAACGTTAGGAAGCGCATTTACGCGCACCACTAGGCAGTGTTAGTGTGGGGCTCACCGCTCGCTAGTCGAGCTAAGTAATACCCACTAAAACCCAACGATCCGCCTGGACCATAGTGGGACGTATGGGTTCCTTTGCGCGATCAACCGTGACGGCCACGTTCCCGTCCGTCAATAAAGAGCCCCTCCACCGACCCTAACTTTTAATGATTTCTCTACGACCGACCGTTATGATTTTAGACAATTTTAGATTTTTCAAGTGGAAATCAAACCCGTGACCATCGAGGCTAAAGGTAGTCCCGCCACTAACTCACCACAACGGTCGTCTAAAAAGTATACCACGGGCCACGCGTTGCTGTGGCAACAAATAATTTACTGAATTAAATAAAGTGACAGACACATTTCACAGTTTGAAAGTAATAAGTCGCTGTTTTATTTAATTTCATTTTGTTGACTATATTTATAACATAACTAGCGGCCTGCTCCGGATTCGCACGGGTACAAAATATATGGCCTATGTCATTCACTGAAAAAATGATTAAAATCGATCCTGTAGTTTGGATTGACTCATTACTGCCCGTGGCCCGCACGCGTTAAATGTAATTATTTACGACATCACATTGGAAACCTCAAAAATAACAGTTTTTTTTTCTCCACTGTTTAATGGATGTTGTTGTACATATCAACCTTCCTCTTCAATCACTCTATCTATTAAAAAACCGCATCAAAATCCGTTGCGTAGTTTTAAAGATTTAAGCATACAAAGGAACAGAGAACTTTGTTTTATACTATGTAGTGATTGTTAAATGTAATTATACATTTTTAACATTGTGCACTTCTTCTACCGACTATTAATATAATATTCTAAAAAAGGGGTGCGAAGTTTTCTCTTCACATATATATATAATTTTATATCGACGATATAATAATTATAATAAAGAATAAAAATTCATATTACCATTAAGAAAATTTTATGGGTAGTTACGATGTTGAAGTTGCGAAAGTAAACATACTTGTTAAAAAGGTTTGAGTAGCGAAATTTTGAGCAATTAGTGGAAGCATTAAAGTTGAAAACCTAGATATTATAATGTGTTATAAAGATGTGATAAATTCACAAAAATATGTATTATAAAAATATCATAATAAATAATAAATAAACGCTACACACTCGACGGCCCCCATTAGGATAGTGATATCCTGTGTCGGGGTCCGGAAACATTCACAATGACAAGGACAAATACACCCAGACCGGAAAATATGCTTGCATGGTCAATACAAACATATTATGCTCCGAGCGGGAATCGAACCCGTGACCTGTGGCGTTTAAGGCAGGTTTGCTACCGCTGCGCCACAACGTCGTCAATTTTATATTAATAATAATATTTAACGACTTTCCAATATTTGCCAAATCTAATTATTGTCGGCCACAACAACAAGATCATATGTGTAGATTATAAGAAAAAATAATCATTTTCAAAGTGCAGTGTAATTCTAATCAAGCGTAAGAATAAAATTAAATAACATTCCCCCAACAAAGAGCAAGCGGCGGCTTTATTCACTAAAGTCCACTTTGTTCCAATTCGAGACAACAACAGCTGAACGAGCTAGTTGTTATAGTTCCACAGTTCCAATATTGGCAAAGTTAGGACCACAAAATGGACCAACCCACATTTAACATTCGTCGCATCGTAGCCACATTACGTCATCCTAAACATTACCTTTTTATTTTTCTAATATGCTTTACTAATCTATCCTTTTCTATAGAAGACTAAAATAAATGACTGAGTATAATAATAAAAATAAATATAATGTAATAATATATTTAAGGACATCCTATCATTTTTTAAATTTCCTTACCTCAAGTTGACCTCAACTAGCAAGTTGAAATTTATACCACATACTGTGGTCTATCACCTAATATGGACTATATAAATATATACTAATATGGACTAGTAGGTGTCTAAAAATCCAGGTCCTATGTTAACACGATCAGTTACGTTTCTTTTTATTTTCTAATAAGCTTTGCCAATCTATCTGTTTCTATAGAAAATAAAAATAAACAACGACTGATGATAATAATAAAAATAAATGTAGTCATATATTTTTCGGACATCCCAACAATTTTAGGGTTCCGCACCTCAAAACCAGTCTGTCTATCAGTGTGTCACCACCGATTTTGGACATACCAAGCGTTCCTGAGAAAATTGAAAAGCAAGTTGAATCAAGCAGTTGCAATTTAAAAAGCAAGCAGAAGCAAGTTAAAATTAATCGGGGGGCATTGGCCGATAACGTACAATTGACTGGTTATTGAATCAACGTTTTCCAAGTGCCAATTTTCCATCGTCAATGGGTAGCGGTTCTGGCGGCAGATTGATACAATGGTGTCATGGAACACCTGGTTTTGTAACCTTGTTTATCCTTCAACGGCCAAGTCACACAACATTAACTATAATAATAAAGAAATCGCAGTAAGGAGCCTTAGACTTGCGCGACTTTGTCTAGATTTCATTACTTTTTAGAGATAAACAACCAGCTCTATCGAGACTTGGCTAGTTTTTTACAGAATGTTTTTGGTGGGATAGAAAATTAATAAATTAATAAATTGACATTATTTACTCGCCAAAGTCTCAGGCAGTAAAAATAGGACGTAAAATCTCACTCCAGCAATAAATCCATTACTCAAAAAACGTGACTTGCTTGCTTGATATAAGTGAACGTTATTATTAAATACTAGCTTTTACCCTCGGCTTAATCCTGAAATTGGAATACTTTTTTTAAAAACAATATTTGCAATGTTTTTTCATCAAATCATCCCTAATACTCTCCTATTGCTATAAATAACTACTATAAATAAGCACGTAGATTGCGCTAGGAGTGGGTACGACAATAGCCTAAGAGGGTCAGGATCAAACCCGGCGTCGGGATGTGACGACCCCATCGCTCGCTGTTGGGATAACCTCTGTCACAGCAGAGATTATTCCACCAGTGCAATCAGTCACACTGGTGGTAGGTCTTTTGTTGCAAGAGGCCGGCTAGGTAGGTACCACCGCAGTGTCAAATATTCTGCCGCAGTGTTCCAGTTTGAAGGGGACTGTACGTTAGTGAAATTACTGGGCAGAGGAGATTTAAGAACCAATATCTCGAGGTTGGCAACGCGTGAGTGGCACCTACTAATGGTGCTGCAAGCGCTCATAGGCTACGGCGACCACTTACCATCAGGTGGGTATGCTGGTTTGCCAATTTATAATATAAAAAAAGCAACTCTCGAGTTAACGGAGCGGTTTTGGCCTTTTAACCGTTGTGCTATTGAAGCTTCAATAATGTTTTGTTTTATTGTTTTTCAGCATTTATAATATTTTGGATTCCTGTGCCAAATGGCAAAAGTGAAATACTTTTAAGTAAGAGTGTTGTATTTATATACTCTACGCCAGTAGACGGATGCTTGTTTAACTACAAAGAGAATCTTGATTGTTGATGTTTTTATCGAAAGTAGGCCGGATTAACCACCGAAGTAAATGTCACAAAATTACAAAGCGGTGTTCGTTTGATGAGTGAGAGATACGAAAGCTCAGACCCCATCCCCTCTGTGTATAAAACATTAAAAATTTATTATGAAAAATTTAACTTCACTATGTATCAACAAATACGCGTTTGTTCATTGTTAGCTGAACATACGGTACGGTACAAACATCTTTCACGAGCGGGAATTATACCCACGACCTGTGGCCCTTAGGTTCGCTACCGCTGTGCCACAACTATAAAGAATATGTGGAGGTGACGACGTGAGAAATGCCTCCAACACAACGGGAGGATCCTCCGACCAAGCGGGTGATATTGCCTGGCGGGTCGAAGCCCTGGGCCGAAGCCCGACGTCTTACGTTGGAAAGTTGTATATATACCTCAAGTGGGTAGGAAACTTTGATAGCGCGATTTAGGAACGTGACGTTCGTTGGTCGTCCATATCGTTGCGTAGTATGCCCTGTAGGTGTCGTTGTAGCTTGATGCGACATTGTGACAATCTTGTCTTTCTATCGCGTTACGTCATGTTGCGTGTAGATGTCGCTACATCACTCCCCTCCCGAGACCGGAGGTCGATGAGAAGCCTGAAGAGTCTTGAGTGCTTGCCGGTGCCAGTGGATATGGTTCCAGTGAGTCGGAACCAGCTGCCGCGTAGTTCTCGGTGAGTCGGAACTGTGTGCGGTGAGTTGCTGCTACACGTGCTCCAGTGAGTCGGAGTAATGGCGTGTAGTGGATGAGTGTGCGATGCTGCTACACGTGCGCTCCAGTGAGTCGGAGTGATAGGCGTGTAGTGAAGGCTGGCTGCTGCGTCGACCAGGAGAGAATGGCTCTGCTAGATGACCGGCCGAAGTGCAGTGTGCTGTGCCAATCGCTGATGAAGCCGAGGGTGTTGACCAGGCCTGCGCGTTCGCTGCATGCGTGTGGTCAGGGTACCCGAAGAGGCTGAGTGCTGCTAGCTGGCGGTATGCGTTGCTGGACTGGATGCTTTCTTGAAGGGGTCAGAGGGATGATGTATGATAACGCCACTACAAGGGCTGCGAAGGTTGCATGTTCTGAAGGGTTCACCAAGTGGAAGGTGAGGATCACGTCGGAAGTCATCACTGTGGAAGTATGACGACGTGAGAAATGCCTCCAACACTACGGGAGGATCCTCCGACCAAGCGGGTGATATTGCCTGGCGGGTCGAAGCCCTGGGCCGAAGCCCGACGTCTTACGTTGGAAAGTTGTATATATACCTCAAGTGGGTAGGAAACTTTGATAGCGCGATTTAGGAACGTGACGTTCGTTGGTCGTCCATATCGTTGCGTAGTATGCCCTGTAGGTGTCGTTGTAGCTTGATGCGACATTGTGACAATCTTGTCTTTCTATCGCGTTACGTCATGTTGCGTGTAGATGTCGCTACAAATACATCAAAATCAGTCCAGCACTTACAAAAATTTGGATGCACAGACTCACATGTAAATATCAAATAAACGGTCCTGCGTTCAATTCCTTTACATTGAGTATTCTTTTAATCACATCCAGAAAACAGTAAAAAAAATTGTCAAGCGAAAATCTTCGTTTTCCTTTCATTTTTTGTCACGAGACAAAGTCTAAGGACTCGTTGAACAAACGACTTGAAGACTGGCAAGTTTTTATACTCATTAAGAAAGACAAAACCATGTTTCATGATACAAGTCGAAAAGCTTAGCTGTATCTTTTTTACATTTCTTTCTCGTCATTTTCAGTCGACACATATTTCATGTATAAACTGAATTTCAGATTGAGTCAGTAGTGCCTGATATATTATAAAACAACCACACACTGTCTGAGAGTCTGTACTTTAGGACGCTTACAATTTAATGATACCACGCAAGTGATTTTGACTGTTTACAGCCTCAATTATTACAATAATTATGATCTACCTGAAAGCTCCTATATCAAAATTCTCGTAGGTAATTTTAAAATTTAAAGCCGTTAAAGCTTGAAAGCTTCACAAATAAACAAACTCACTTAAGCATTTATGATTTTAAATTAGAACTTCATCAGTTATATATCTTTGCTAAACAAACCTTATAAATTTGTAACATAATTTCTTCTTCTAATGCTTTGTCTTTATTCCTTATTGAGTGATCAACTTGTGATGGATACTAAAATACATTTTCATGCTGTCGTCAATGTTGCGTCAGTGTTACGTCTGCGCATTGACGTCAGAGATGTATTGGTTGAATTGTCTTAAAGATTATCGTCGCTTGTTTAACAAAAAACACCAACCGTCTTTAACCACCTAAAGCATAGCTACAAATAACAATCTTAATTTATTAATCGCGAATATTGAGATTCATAAAATATAAGAGTTTTTGTTTCGCCAGTTCATAATTAGATTTAGAAATGCTTTACAACTTACTAATATTATAAATTTGAAAGTTGGTGAATATAGAAGCATGAAGGGATATTTCTTACTCTGTCACGTAATAACTAGCTTTTTAACATTGGGAAATGCACTTACTCACACCACTACTAGGTTGTGGAAGTGTGGGACGCATCGCTAGCAGTACTTACTACCCACTAAATGCATAATGGGCAAAAGTGAGACGCCGCAGGCTCGCTTCCGCAGTCAATCATGACAATACTTTATTACCTGGATTAAACATAGAATAATTTATATCTCAGAAAAATAATTAAATTCATATTAGATTTGTATGTATTTCATGAAATAGAAAACATACTTTTAGACAGTCGTTCGTAATAACAAATATATTAATTCTAACGGAACCGCGGGCACAGCTAATAATATAAAAATATATAAGAGTATATAGCAAAGCATAAATGACCAAAATAACATCAAAATCCGTTTAGAAACAGAGAAGTTAAGATTAGTCGCCCATAAGAAATCATTCCCTTAAATTGATTATTTCCTGGTTTTTGAAGTTAATTTAAAATAACAACTATCGAACTTCAAACACCAAAGCCCTCAGCGTAATAACCATTCAAAAAAATACAACCGAACTGAGACTCCTTATTTTGAAACCGATTAAAATAGTTAAATATAGTGCAGAAACACATTATAATTGTAATCTCAATTGAAATATAATAGATAAAAGGATAAATTACACCATACCAACCACACGAAGTATAACATAATGGTTTGACAAAATCACGGCTTAAAGTACCGAAAAATGTAATAAAAGCCCACAAATTACGTCAAAATTGCCTCATGTGGAGCGAACAGCGTAGGAACGACTCGAATTGAATGAGATCATTGCCAAAATTGTTTCTGTGGATTCCCTAAAGTAATGTTTAATTCATATCAAACGCCCTCCGACGTCCGTTACTGGAATAAAATAACTTAAATTGACCATGAATCGAAATTTGTCTCCGTTATCGTTATATTGATTGTCGTGATAATAAAAATGTCGTAAAATATATTGTACAGAAAAATAAATTTTTAATTACTAAGGTTGCAGTATCATAAGATTGAATTTTTTTAATGAAAATCTATTATTATAATAAACCATCAGTAATTATCTTGTCAATAATAAATAAATAAATAAATAAACGCTACACACTCAACGGCCCCCATTAGGATAGTGATATCTTGTGTCGGGGGTCCGGAAACATTCACAATGACAAGGACAAATACACCCAGACCGGAAAATATGCTTGCATGGTCAATACAAACATATTATGCTCCGAGCGGGAATCGAACCCGCGACCTGTGGCGTTTAAGGCAGGTTCGCTACCGCTGCGCCACAACGTCGTCAATAATAAATGACTTAACTGATTTTGGCGCAATTTGATATGATGTGACGACCCCATCGCCCGCTGTTGGGATAAGCTCTGTCACAGCAGAGATTATTCCACCAGTGCAATCAGTTACACTGATGGTAGGTCTTTTGTTGCAAAAAGCCGGCTAGGTATGTACCACCGCAGTGTCAAATATTCTGCCGCCAAATAGTAGTGCTTAGGCATTACTGTGTTCCGGTTTGAAGGGCACTGTAGGCTAGTGAAATTACTGGGCAGAGAAGATTTAAGAACTAATGTCTCGAGGTTGGCAACGTGTGAGTGGCACCTAATAATGGTGCTGCAAGCGCTCATAGGCTACGGCAACCACTTACCATCTGGTGGGCCGTATGTTTGTTTGCCAACCTGTAACATAAAAAAAAGTTATGCCAACGATTTTGTAGTCAAATACCATGACAGAAAAAAACAACTAGGACAAAACAAACTAAAAACTTTAATCGGGGTGTGATTATTATTAAAACTAACAAATGTGAAATCGATTGAAACTTAATAGGAATCCCTATAACGATTTAAAAATATAGGTCTTTAATCGGTATTAATCGGTCGAAAAAAACTATAAACCTACAAACTCATTGAATGATTTTTACAATTCGAAATGGTTCACGGTGAATCTGATAGCTGGAATACGATAAAACATTTCGTGTATAATATATCCAATCTATTTTGAAACGGCTGTTTTATGTAGTTTTTTTTTTAAAGTTCATTCCGTTATTTGTTCAAAACAATTAATTTCTACAGATAACATTTTCATCGTTATATCGGAAACAAATTAATTCGACACAGTTATTCTGCAATGTATCGACACAAATATCTTTGGCTTCGATAAAATGAAATTTCAAAATTAATATGGGACTAAATTAATTCGTACATAAACAAAATAGTCCAATGTTTTTTTTTTATAACCTACTTATTACGTAATTTCTACATAAATTTTTCGCTTTTATGACTTTAACCTTGTCTAATAAATGTATTATTGTCCACAGATAATACATTCACCGTTGTAGTGGAGAAGGATGGACGCGGGTTGGGCATGTCAGTCTGTGGTGGAGGCGGCCTTGTTAGGATACGAAGGTTGTACCCGCCCCAACCCGCCTGGCGTACTGGAAGACTCGCCCCGAAGGATCTACTGCTATCTGCCAATGGTGTGCCGCTCGCAGGACTTAGCACTTATGTGAGTATTTGACATGACGAAACATTTTAAGCTTTCTTCCATTCCCAAGCTTGTTCTGAATTACTTTCAAGCTCATCAAAGTTTTATCCAAAATTGTAAAAGTCGTAAATTATGGACGTATTTGATGTTATAGAAAAACTTATTATTGAGTCAATCTGGACAGTCCAGAAAATTTAAATATAAACCTTGAAGCCTTAATAGCCCAACTGTAGAAGGGCCGCCTTCGCTCCGTTAACGCGAGAGTTGAGAGTTCGATCCTGACCCCCTTGGGCTATTGTCGTACCCCCTCCAAGCGCCAGCTTCGAGCTTATTTGGAGGGGCAATAGGAATATTAGTAATGCCTTGTAATAGCATTGGTAATATTCAATAAAAAAAAAAAAGGCTACACACTCAACGGCCTCGGGGGTCCGGAAACATACGAAACATACACAATGATAAGAACAAATATACCCAGAAACGGAAAACATGCCTGTATGGTCAAACACATGCTCCGAGCGGGAATCGAACCCGCGACCTGTGGCGCTTAAGGAAGGTTCGCCACTGCTGCGCCACAAGGTCGTAAAATTTATTTATTCATAGTGATTTTTTTTTGCTTACAATATCCACAGAACCGTTTTTCCAAACCTTGTTAAGTCTGTTGAGTTTCACTGATAGAACTACCTCCGTTATAAATACTTACTATTATTTGACGTGATACAACACATTTTTATAAACCACTAACTACTTTTATACATTGCGTGATTTAACCTATTTTTTAAAATAAGATCAGCCTAATAATTAGTCCTTATAACATTAGCTATCAGCCATTTTTTAAGATTATGTTTTAAGATCAGCCAGGACAAACAGACATGCATTTTTAAAATTGGTTTCTTGGTATAAGTACCGTACCTTTCCTATTCGTTACGTTACGGCTAAGAATTTTTGAGTTATGATCAAAATTGTATTTTTGTATATATTTTTAAAAATAAACTTGAAGTATTAAATGTCAGCAGTTACAATATAAACATATATCATTGACGACGTTGTGGCGCAGCGGTAGCGAACCTGCCTTAAACGCCACAGGTCGCGGGTTCGATTCCCGCTCGGATCATAATATGTTTGTATTGACCATGCAAGCATATTTTCCGGCCTGGGTGTATTTGTCCTTGTCATTGTGAATGTTTCCGGACCCCCGACACAGGATATTAATATCCTAATGGGGGCCGTTGAGTGTGCAACGTTTAACGTTTATATAAAATATAAATTAATATTAAAAATGAAATAGGTAATATATTTACTCCTAAAATCCTATAAAATGTATTATCAAGGCCCATTCCTTAATGGACTTGTTTATCCCCGGTCCAACAACACAATTTATTCTCTAACGGAAATTAAAATATCGAAAATTTAATAAAAACGACGGAATAATTTTAAGAGGCAACGATTTTCCTTTATAAATTTATTACAAGAAAAACATTTTCAAGCGACTACCAATAAAATTGTCCGTATAAATTGAGACTATACAAACTTGACCAACTTTGTAAAAACAGAGAACTTTAAAATTCCAATTATATTACATTACAATTCCGATTTATGATTTAAAAATATTAAAAACGTTGAAACTGCGAAAAAGGTTTCTTGAATTATTCCGCAAATGGAAAATAAATATGTGCGTTCAATTTGGAAATACTCGGAGTTAGGGATGAGCAATTAAAAAATATGTCGATAAATCGTTATCCGATATTTTTTATCATATCGATTATTATCGACTAAAAAATCTAGATATACATTTTCGGCATATGTGTGCCTAGTGACCTTTTTAATTTTTTTCACCAAAAACAAAATACGCAGGTCTTTTGTTTTTACTGGCTTACCATAAAAATTTTAGTAAAAATAAGTAGTCTTGTTTTATATGAGCATGACGTATAAATATATAACGATATGTACTTAATAACGATGTCACTCAGTTTTTGACATATTTTTAGTCGTCACCTTAACAAGTCCGAGTGTTTGCACATGCTGCTAAAAGCATAATTGTATCGATTAAAAAATATATGAAGGAAAGTAAAAATATCGATTATTTAGGAAAAATTTCGATTATTTTTGCCCAACCCTACTCGTAGCCCTTTCTACGGGGAAAAGACCCTTAGCAATAAACATTAAAAAAAACTTTCATACATAAACGTCAACACAGCTTGCTACGAAACGTAGTATGTAATAAACTTTAAAATGTCGGCCACCGAGTTGTACTATACTTCGCCTTATGGTACAATTCACGTTAAAAGTACTCATATCACATTCATGGCGTATATGCAACATAGTTTTAAATAGTCATCCCTCGGGACCCTCAACTTGGACTTTGTAAACTAACTTGACTTTGTAAGCAACAATGTTATTCTGTTGGTTGAATTGTTGTTGTTGTTGTTGAATTATAAACAACGAATGATCTAAATGGATAAGTTGGGAAACTTGAAAACAATAAATAAATAAAACACGCACAACAGCCTCCATTACGATATTGGTACCCTGTGTCGGGGGTCCGGAAACACGCACAAGGGCAAGAATAAACACACCTAGGCCGAAGTACATGCGTGTATGGTTAATACAAACGTCTGCCCTGAGCGGGAATCGACCCCGCGACCTGTGGCGCTTAAAGCAGGTGCCACAACCTCACACATACAACAAAACGTCAAAGTAACAATAAAAATTAAAATTTAAAATATCCTGACAACCATTTTCAATTACTTCTTAATCTTCAAACACCTGCATTTTTTAAATCGTAGTGGTAATTTTTTTAAGTCAAGTGATATTTAAAACAAAAAATCAGCAGTTTAGGAGTTACAAGGCCACAAACAAACACACAGGTACACGCTTTAAACTTTAACCATAATATAATATATAATGTCTATCTTAAATAAAAATCCCAATGAATGGTATTGTTCTCATAGATTTGTCGTGAATACAGCCGGCACGTAGCACGGCAATAATTTCTGAACATCGGGAAACTTTGTCTCACGTTGTATCCGTGTCTGGGAAGCTGTAAACACATGTCGCAGATAACGTGTTCGAGAAACTTCGGAATTCATTTGAAAGCAAGCGCTCTATTCATCATGAGTGCTGGTTATAATTATGAAAATGGGGTGACTGACGTTTGTATGGTTTCTTAAGGGTTTCCATATCAAATCTATACAAATAAATAAAATCGAAGTACCTGTTTGTAATGTCAAAATACGTATAAACGCTATCACAAAAAGACCTATTTAATTTTTTGTGTCTATGTGTT
This sequence comes from Hestina assimilis, assembly GCA_023373885.1. NCBI lineage: Eukaryota > Metazoa > Arthropoda > Insecta > Lepidoptera > Nymphalidae > Hestina > Hestina assimilis. The sequence continues at coordinate 4,760,896 of CM041747.1, read as the reverse complement.
TGTTTGTCCAGCTAATCTGAAATGCTTTAGCCAACTTTGATGGTGCTACCACTGGCGTATAACAGATGTTATGAGGAGTAAAATATGCCACCTTTAATTTAGAAAAACAATGAGTCTGGACAGTAAATAAAACCTAAAATAAAACCCTAACAATAATTCTGTAGACCACGCCAGCGAACGCCGTTTGCCCCCTCTCACATAAAAAAGGAAACCGCGGGCACATCTAGTAATCATATATTTTTTGTTTTAAATGAAATTAGAGCAAATAGCGTTTTCATTTCGAAATCACATCATGTACATTTTAAACATATTTTCATGTAACGTAGTTTATATGTCGTAATTGTATTTTGACGAGGCGAAAGCTAACAAAAACATTCAATATTTATTTAACATGTAACTGGAGTATTTTGTAAACTCGAAAATCAGTGTGAGATAAAATATCACTAGGTTAAGAGAATTCAATTATATTTCATATTTCCCGGGTCCGAGCCGGGAGCATAAAACGTGCGAGCCTATAATATTACCATGACATAATAAAATTACACGCTTTACGAGATTCCATTGTCGATTCAATTATTAAGAACACGGCGCTGGCGTAAATTGGTGTTTTAAACGTTTTTGATATTATAATGAATACTGTATAATTTAATATTTTAATTTATATTTGATGACCGTTGTGGCGTTCTGGTAGCGAGCCTGCTATAAGCATCGGCTGCCGCGGGTTTGATTCCCGCTCGGAGCAGATGTTTGTTAAAAACATCTGTTTCGATCTAGACTTTCGTCTTTCCCATCGTGCCTCGGAGAGCACGTTAAGTGGTCTGTCCTAGTTGTTATCATAACATCTGATAATTATTGTTAAGACTTACGTTACTGGTTCAGAACATCATGTAGAAACCTGCATGGCGTAGAAGTTCCCAGACATGTATATTCACTAATCCTAATGCCGTATGCTGGTGGTGGGCTGAGATCCTCGCCTGGTTACCTACTAACGTAGCTGAAAAACTCATGAAATGACTTCTTGTGAGCCACGTTTCGTAGTCAGCCAGCAAATAGCCAGTTACATCTTGCGGGTAGGCACGGCAAAGTCGATTAGGGTAGTTCGCCTTCTGCATTAGTAATAGCCGCCTTCGCGTTTGGACTCTTCTTCCGCTTACTCTTAGGTGGAGTAGTGGCAACCGTCCGGGTTGAATAAAAAGTTGTTATAATTCAATAATAATTTATAAAAAACTAAAAACACGCTTTTGTTGAAAATCAAGAAATGAAAAATAATTTTATATAAAAAAGCGTTGGGTGCATAATGTCCATAATTAAAAATATTTTATTTTTTTATGATTAGGAGGATTATCATTTTCAAAATCATCTTCAAAGTTTCCGTTACACGTGAAGCTATAAAGCGATTTAAAAAAAAAAACAATTTTTCATTCGGTATTAAATAAAATAAGTAGGTATTTCACAAAGTTAAACGAAACGATTAAATAATATTTTATCGCAATTTATAATTTAATTCACCTTTACTTAGCTAGAATGTCAACTGAGGTCACAACACAAAGCACTTTTTCATATCTAACAATAAAGGTCTTTTGTCACTTCGATACGATACACAAAGCGAGCGAATAAAGACGTAAGCGTTTGCTGGTATCACTTGAAAAATATATGGTCTTCTTTGTCCCACTGAATTTGTAGCCTAGAAGTAACAACGCGAGCTAAATGTTTGAATTACACTAGAATTCTCGCTTCAATTACTCTGCTCTATTTAATTGGACTATGTTTAAGTACATTTTACATTTAGTTAAAATAGGATGAGCTGTTGAATTTCAATGAAAGCTTTTATTTAGTTTAGATGGTTTTAAAGGCGTCGGGATGTGACGACCCCATCGCCCGCTGTTGGGATAACTTCTGTCACAACAGAGATTATTCCACCAGTGCAATCAGTCACACTGGTGGTAGGTCTTTTGTTGCTAGAGGCCGGCTAGATAGGTACCACCGCAGTGTCCAATATTCTGCCGCCAAATAGTAGTGTTTAGGCACTACTGTGTTCCGGTATGAAGGGCATTGTACGCTAGTGAAATTACTGGGCGAACGAGATTAAAGAACTAATATCTCGAGGTTGGCAACGCGTGAGTGGCACCTACTAATGGTGCTGCAAGCGCTCATAGGCTGTGGCAGCCACTTACCATCAGGTGGGGCCTACGCTTGTTTGCCAACTTCAACATAAAAAAAAAATGATGCTGGACGCAGCGGTCGCGAACCTGCCTTAAGCGCCACAGGTCGGGAGTTCGATTCTCGCTCGAAGGATGTCTTCCGGTCTGGGTGTATTTGTTCTTATCATTGTGTATGTTTCCGGACCCTCGACACAGGATATAACTATCCTAATGGAGGCCGTTGAGAAAAATGCTGAAAATCAGTTCGAGTTTATCGTGAAAACACACAACACACACAGATACACTTGACTATTAGAATAAAAGTGGTTACGATAAGTAAATAATATAAGTTAGTGTCTACAATATACTTGATGATTTTAGCGCAGCTACGCAAAACAAAAATTATAAACATACGTGTCCGATGAAAATTAATTACCATATTTAGTCTATATTTTAGTAAAACCAGCTGAATCACTGTGCGTTCCTACCTAATGTGAAAGTTATGAGACGGTAGAGGAGGAAGACAACGAATGGGGGAGGAAAGAGGAATAGAAGCTAGAATTAACAGCGCTAACTTTTTACATATGTACATTTAAACTTTTGAAAGTAACTCTGATTTCATATATCCCTATATCTTTGATGTTGTAACATTTGTAGCAGCAAAACATAATTATATTGCTTCTAGACATAGCAAGAATGACCTGACGCTAACTCGATCGATACTCACATTTCCACAAAATGGCTTATCGCTTCCATAACCTCGGTTTTGGTTAAGCTATTAAGGGCAACGTTTAGGAGCCCGATATGACCTTATTTATTGGAAATATTAAATCAAAATTTGTAGTAAAATAATTTCCTAATACGTTTATTACAAAACTCTTACTATACATATTCGTACGTTATGGTATGGTATGGTTCACAAAACAGATTATAACTAAAATGAACTCAAAAGATAATTAAACAAAACAAATTGACAATTTAAAATCCAAAACTATGTGAACACAATTTACGAATACATGCATCAATAAGATCATTTATAAACAATTCAGCTTACACATTACATGGGAAAAAAGTCCGTTAATATAATATAATAATAATATTCAGAATGAATGTTGAGAGAATTAATCAAATTAATTAATTAAATAGAAGAAGTTTAAAGTTTGTATTAAAATCGTTATTCACGCGGGCAAAGCCGCTGGCAGAAACTAGTATACTTATAGATACCCAGTTGATTTATATCAATTCATTCATATGGTATCTAGTAACCAGTTAAAACAAAGTTCTCTATATTAATAAAATTAAATAAATACTATTCATTTATATGTGATAATTCTTTTAATTTATACTGTAAATATATAAGTGTCCGAACGAAGATTCGGTTTCAGCCAACTTTGGCGAAAAAAACCATTGTTCCTTTTTTGCCGAAGGTTCTTAGTTCTAGCAAACGGTGAAACTGACGAACTGTTACGAACGAATACGCGAGAGCGCGACAGACCTTGATTTTAAACGTATAATAGTCAAAACAATAAAAACCTTTAGTATTAAAGTTTTAAAATTATTTATTATCTTGAAAAAAGATCCTAAGAGCTTTTAAGCCTTCGACTTCGGTCGATACATCACAATCATACTTATATAAACATATTTAACATAATTAATAAGCTAGTGTTATTAACAGGAGGCACTTGAAGTACTTCGGACGGCTTCAACGAGGGTAGAGCTACGAGTGTGTCGACCACCTAGCGACGTACTGGAAAGTGTGACTCCTCCAGACCCGCCGACCCCACCAGCGAGGACACCGCACCCACCTCATTTACCACTCGACCCTCTTAATTGCCATCCCTTACACGCAAGGTAATGTATACAAAACATTAATTTGTTAAAAAATATACATTGTTAAAAAGGAGGACATCAAAAATAACGTGTGAAACTTTTTTCACGCCAATCTTAAATCTTGACGCCTTGTTAACCATAAATTATTTCCTCTGAATAACAATAATTTCACTTAGTATTTCTTAAGCATATACAAAATAATTAACAAATGTATTTTGAGTTTAAAATATTAAAAATAAAAAACCTAGGTCTTGTCAATTTACACGCAATTTGCTTGTTTGACTTTTCCAGGTTAGAATTCCTTTTATTGATAGAAAATTTATTTGAATGAAGAAATAAATTTAATGGAAACTATATTAATTATTTTGTTTGTTTAATAACACTGTTGAATAAAACGTTTACTTTTAGTGCACTGGACTTTAGGATGTTAATTGTTAAAGATTAAACTCTTTGCCACTAAGTAACCTTTAGTCATTAACAATGGTACACATTTTAATAAGTTTGTTTCTCAAAACTTTATTTTGATATACTTGATTGAGCGTTAAATATAATATCACTGCATTTGATAAAAACATAACAAAAGATGCTATTAAGTATATGTCCGTAACTGCCGCGCTCTCTCCATCGATATATTTTCGACGTACCTCGATTTCCACGGCGAAATATCTCAGGGATTCCATTAAAAGTCAGGAAATTGGTATCCTTGAGTTACGAGGATACATTTTAGTTGCCAGGTGCAGCGTTTATGTCCATTGCTAGTAATTTTATTTTAAATTGAGTGGACTGTTGATATAGTGTGTTGTTTTTAAAAAGTATTCAACATTTGAAAAGTTATTTCGATAGTACGCTTTATCATTCTGTAATTAATATATATATGTACCAAAATCATAGTGAGATGACAAGTTTTTATTACTTAAATAATACTAGCGACCCGCTCCGGCTTCGCACGGGTATAAAATATATAGCCTATGTCATTCACTGAAAAAATGATTAAAATCGATCCAGTCGTTTTGATTTATTCATTACTGCCCGTGGCCCGCACGCGTTAAATATAATTATTTACGACATCACATTAGAAACCTCAAAAATATTTTTTTCTCCACTATTTTTATACATATAAACCTTCCTTTTCAATCACTCTATCTATAAAAAAAAACCGAATTAAAATCCGTTGCGTAGTTTTAAAGATTTAAGCATACATAGGGACAGAGAAAGCGACTTTGTTTTATACTATGTAGTGATGTATGTTATAAAATCTGGTCACAAAATTTTAATCTTGTAATAAGATTTATAGATTCTCAAAAATCGTTTCAACATATATAAAACATATTAATATGGAGATGGACATACTTTTTCGTTTTAATACATACATTTTTATTTTGTTTGTAACCAATTTCTAAAAAAGGAGAAGGTTCTCAATGCCTCTATATTTTTTAAGTTTGTTACATCATAACTTTCGACTGGGTGAACTGATTTTAATGTTTGATTCTTTGTTTATTTGATAATTCAAATGAACTTGATACTTCCCGTATAATTTGGTCTAGTTCTGACAATGGCATCCATGAGAACACCTTATAAGTCATAAATTTGCATTAATCATTAAGCACTATCACTCGTATCTATAAAGTATAAAATAAAATAATTTTCAAAAAAAAATACTGACTGAAAAACTAAGAATAAAAAAGTAAATGTTTTCTACAATAGAAGTCGGTGCCGTATGTGACGATATTTTATTTAGCACCGACTTCTATTGTAGAAAATATTTTTTTTTTTAGTTTTTAGTGTGTGTACTGAACATGATCATGTCGTATTAAAAATATCTAATGTCGTTTCAATTACTGAGCAAGTCAATGAATAGTAAGGATTCAATGAAGCCATAAATAAACGGACTTCCCTAGGGAACGCCAGGCAGATGTCATTGTAATTGACTATCACCTAACGCAATAAAGGCATAGAAGTCTTTGTTTGAGTCTAAATGTTTTGTTTGTTCCTGTCACAGAAAACTCAACCCACGTCAGTAAAGCCACACAAGTCTGTTAACTAGAAGTAAGTCACGGAAAATGTCACGAATCGGGTGAAATTACTCATTGTGGAAAACCCAGTCTGAATTACCCAGTTCTATTTCCATTTTATATAGTTTCCTATGATTTTATATTGGATATGAAATACTACATTATGAAAATTGTTGTCTTAGTCAGTACTAAATTAAATATTAGTTTAAGTGATATACTTAATTATGTTTTTATAATTCAATTGTAGAGCTCGAAATAAAATGAATAAACAATTTATTATATTAACGAATAGAATTCATTAATATTTTCAAAAGTTCGAGTCGGTCTTACTTCTCACTTGAAATGATTTATTATTATAATGAAATATACCCGTATCTGAAGACTTATTTTATTGTTGCTTCGTTGCATATCCGAGCTTAGTTGCACATATTATATGAATATTTAACTGCTATACCGTTTTGAAATGTATAGACAAACCCACAAACAACAACGTTGGCAACCGTTAATGGTTTCTTATCTAAACTCAAACTCAAAATATTCTTTATTCAAATAGGCTTTTAAGCACTTTTGAATCGTCAAATATACAGCCTGTTATGTCCGCCTAAGTGAAGCTACCGCCGATTCGGAAGATAGATTCTGCAGAGAAGAAACGGCAAGAAATAAGGAACCCTACAAAAGGAACCCTACAAATAAATAAGGAACCCTACAAAATATTTAACTTATGTCTTTTATATAAACCTGCTGCGAGACATAGCACTTGACTTACTATTGTAGTTGTCAAATTCACCAATTAATTGTAATTACTAATTTTAACCAGATTGTCACAAACCACAAGCAGCGCGACAACATCGTCATCAGAAGGCAGAGGGAGACGAGAAGCAAGTCCAGAAGTAGATAGAAGAACGCAGGACCTACATCTACCAGACCTTGACAGACCGCTACCAGTCTACGATATACAGTACGGTGTAAGTAAGAATTTAAAAACGTAACAGCCAAACTCCGTTTTAGAAAATGGAGAAATGGTCCCATGTTTCGGCGGTTACGATGCGCTCACAAATTCGAGTAAATCTAGCATACGCTTGCATTCCTAATAATATCCTAACCTGTTACGCCTCGTAGAAAGTACTCCCCTTTGTCCCTTTCTATTACGGGAAACAAGCTTAAATTATTATATGAAGCAAAAAACCTCACTGCATTAAAAATACAAAAAAAAATGTAATGAAAAAAAAAACAAACTTTAAACATCGATTACTCGAAAACCAAGCAATAAGTATATCGAAAAATGTTATTCTTAGTTTTCGACTTATTTTTGTTGAGTTCTACAAGGAACCATCATCAGATTTTGATGCTACAAGAATTGCAATATTTATTAGAGAATATTTTTTTCCCAAGGGCGTACCATATTGAAATAAAATACCATGGGGTATTTTATTCACTGTCACTCTTACAACTGAGACAAATCGAATGACACATCATATTTTAAAATCCGTCAGAGGGTGTAGGGTAGAGCGTTACAAAGAAATAGATTATTACCCTCCTTCGGCAAACGGGTTAAAAAATAAAAGTTTCATAAGAGTATACATCAACATATAAAAGTACTAAATTTTCCCTAAACTCAAACACAACTTTTATTTCTTATCTTGTAAGTACGACGACAAACGTTTCAAGCTTACGTAGTAGGACAAACACATTAAACCCTTTAACGTCAGGTGGTGCTAAGTAAGCTAGTTCAATACTTACGGGACTAAGTGGGAGATTTCTACATGTACACTTATGTTTGCGTACGTGACACTCAAATACTGTACAATATTATTGTTATGTATGTTGACAATTTGTTCTTATATTTTACGCCTTTTTTATATATCTACGGCGAGCGGTTATGTCTGCCTTATAATTGTAAAATACTATTATTTTATTTTAGTCAAATCTTATTAAATTTTGATGCTTTTTCGATGTTAATAATTCGGTTATAATAAATGGCAATTACATAGTTACTAGTATACTTCATACGACTTTACTGTTTTATAAGAGTATAGAATTGAAATTTAATTTTAAACTCATAGTTTTTTTCCTCTTGAGTAACTAAGCCAAACTTAGTGAAACACTGGGGGGCCGTGGTCCGTTCCGCTTACTATTGGAGGGTTTTCTCGTAATTGCCACGCTGAGTAGGCTTTCTAGAAGTGGTCAGCAAGAGGCTGATGACATAGTGAAACACGTTAAATATAGTTATTTAATTAATTCTAATTATGAAGTCCAAGATTTTTTTTTAAATTCTACTTGTTTTTGATTTGAATAATATATTGCTCATATGGAAAACGTTTTAAAAATCGGCAAGTTCTTATAATTTTTTTAAATATCTAAACTGGATTATATATTAGTACATTATATTATACGGCCTACCGATATACACCTAACACACTTTAAAAATCGGTTTATTTTTATTGATTACATTTTTGTAAATGTGTTCAGACAAACAGTTTCGACTATCGACTTTTAAAACTTATACAGATTATCGTAACTGTTTAGCGTATTATTCAAAATTTTTATGTGACTAAGTTGGCAAACAAATATACGAACCACCCTATGGTAAATGGTTGTCGTAGCCTATGCGCGCCTGCAACACTATTTGTAGACGTCACTCACGCGTTGCCAACCTCGAGATATTAGTTCTTAAATCACCTTTTTATTTTTTTCTTTTTAAAACAATACTAGCAATGCTTTTTTAATGGCATTACTAATATTCCTTTTGCCCCTCCAAATAAGCTCTAAGCTTGGGCTAGGAGTAAGTACGACAATAGCCCAAGGGGGTCAGGATCGAACCTGCGATTCTCGCATTAACGGAGCGAAGTCGACCCTTCTACCGTTGAGCTATTGAGACTTCATTTTTGGCCTTTGCCCAGTAATTTCACTAGCTACAGTGTCCTTTAAACCAAATATAGTATTCTGACAAAAATATACATCAATAAACATTAATTTATCATGAATATTGTAAAATTGCAGCAACTTACTTATTATTTCAATACGTAATAGCTATTAAACAGTAACTGACCGAGTTTATGAAAGGAAACAGTAATTTCGCTGAATTAATGATTTGAGATTATAATACCGCAGTTGACTTGCGTATCGATCTACCACAGTTACACATTACAAATGTAGTGAGTAGTCATATAGTTTATGGTAGTGTTCTTATTGTTATTCTTTTCAATAGTTGAAATTATTTTTTTTTCTTCATAATATTAAAAATTGATTGTGAATGTTTATTTATTATAAAAAAACTTCGACAATCCATGGAGATATATTCGTTTGCTTGATTTGATTTACTGCTTCAATAATAATGAGCGTTAGGTGTTCAGGAAGTAGACAATTATTTACTACAAATAAAGGTCTAGAAATACTGCCCTGTAGCATTGAAAACTCAGTCATAAAATAAATAAATAAACGCTACACACTCAATGCCTCCCATTCAATCAATACAGTCATACTCAGACCGGAAACCATGCCTGTGAGGTCAATACCGCTTCTATATATATATAATCTTAGTATTAGTAAGAATGTATACCCAAACATCTGGAAAGTTTCAAGAGTTACCCCCGTGCCAAAAAGTACCGAAAACACGGAAGTCTGCAATTATAGGCCAATAGCAGTGTTGTCAGTCTTTGGTAAAGTATTCGAGACAGTTATTAACAATGCGTTAAGACAGCAAATTAATAATTGGCTCGATGACAGTCAGCATGGCTTTAGATCTCGGCGGTCTACCCTAACGAACCACATTAATTTTGTAGACTATGTTTTAAATAATATGGATGCTGGTCGACAGGTAGATGTAGCATATTTTGATTTCCAAAAAGCGTTTGACCGTGTAGATAATGATATTCTTTTAAAGAAGTTTGCATTGATAGGATTTAATCGAAAATTGCTTCTATTCTTTGCTAATTATTTCAAAGATAGACAACAGTATGTACAATACCAAGGGTTTAAATCTAAAGCATATTCTACTAAATCAGGTATTAGCCAAGGCTCTACGTTAGGACCAACACAATTTTTAATAATGGTGAATGATCTACCGCAAATAGTTAGCACAGCTAAATGTCTTATGTTTGCGGATGATCTTAAGATATTTCTTTCAATAAAGGATACAGCTGACAGTATAGCCTTACAAAGAGACATCAATAGAGTTGGTGAATGGAGTGAAATTAACCGCTTATTTTTTAATGTCAGTAAATGTAAGATGATGACTTTTTCGCGGGCTCGAAATCAGATTGAATATAACTATAAACTAATGGGTCACTCTTTTCAGGTTTTATCGCAAATTCGTGATCTAGGCATCAATTTTGACAGTAAATTAAATTTTAGGGAACATGTAACTATCATTAGTAAAAAAGCTTATCGGTTATTAGGATTCATAATGAGAGTAACCAGTGATTTTAACAATACAACACCTGCTACTACTCTATATAAGTCGTATGTTCGAAGCGTTTTAGAGTACAATTCTCAAATTTGGGATCCGTCAGAAACAAAATATATAAATATGGTTGAAAAGGTACAAAGGAAGTTTTTACGATTTATCTATAAGAAGAAATATGGTTATTATCCATTTTTATTTCCATCGCTGTTTGTTAATGGGATGACAGATTTTTAACATTAGAAATTAGAAGAAAAATGTCATTGTTAATGTTTTTATATTTATTGCTTAATAGTAAAATTGACAATCCTTGGGCTCTAAGCGAATTACGATTCTTTGTACCGTCACTTTATATGAGAGGTATCGAATCTGTGGCTAATGCTATTGTACGGCGTCGTCACCATCTATTGGCGGAGCAACCTGGCATTCACACTAGACAAGGAGCGAACTCTCCCATACCCAAAGCAATTCGGTTGGCTAACAACATCCTCATTGCAGAACCAGATATAGATATATTTAATTGTAGTGTACAAATATTTAAGAAACGTATCACATATGCTATAAATAGTATAATGTAGCATTAGAAAAATTGAACATGTAACGTTTTAGGTTAAGCCTGTTGTTACTGTTATTTTCAAATAAATAAATACAAACATCTGCTCCGAGCAGGAATCGAAGCCGCGACCTGTGGCGCTTAAAGCAGGCTCGCTACCCACAACTCCACAACGGTGTCGAAATATTTGGTTTAGTATACATAAATTGAGACCCTGATCGTGTTATTAACATTCATTGCAATCGTGGTTATCGAATGACAACCGATCAGTTTACTTAATTAAATACATCTTGTGTTACGTAACAGGTGAATAAATCACAGTTATTCGAGCTGGAATGCAGCTCATATTTATTTGACGCTTTTCATTTGACCTTAATCAATTATTTCCGATAAATTAAATTTACATTTTTAAATAGACACAATGCACATCCAAAACAGTGCCTTACTTTTTCGCCTCTGTTTGTGACATATTTTTATTAAGTATAACTACTTAATAAGACTACTACTTGATAAGAAAACGAAAATTACATTAAAAATAAATAAAATATTGCTAAGCAATCGAGTACCTATGGATGTGATTTACGATATATATAAATAGGCAATAATTCTATATATAAATATGCGAGGTTAGAACAGTTCAATATTTTTTTTATGTTACAAGTTGGCAAACAAGCCTATTTGATGGTAAGCAATTGCCGTACCGTATAAGCACTTGTAGCACCATTAGTAGGTGCCACTCACGCGTTGCCAATGTCGAGATATTGTTTCTTAAATCTCCTCTGCCCAGTAATTTCACTAGCCTACAGTCCCCTTCAAGCCGGAACACAGTAATGCCTAAGCACTACTATTTGGCGGTAGACTATTTGACACTGCGGTGGTACCTACCTAGCCGGCCCCTTGCAACAAAAGAGTGTGATTGATTGCACTGGTGGAATAAACTCTGCTGTGACAGAGGTTGTCCCAACAATACTTTTTTACCCCTGTTTTTCACAATATTTTGGTTAAAATTTGTTAAAACAAAATGTTTTATTTGTTTAAAATTAGTAAATTATAGTTTGCAATAATAATTATGCTGAAATTTATATCACTAGTCTGTATAAAGTTTAATGAAATCTATTATTATCAAAACCGTAACACGTTGATTCTCTCGTGAAATGAAATTTATTTACATACATGTACAAATTAAATTAATACATTAAAGTAATTAGTGTTAATAACGAGTTTCTTTTATTCTTAGCACAGATTAGGACTTTGATGATATTTTGTAAATTCATTAATTTTTCTTCCCTCCCAACGTGACAGTGTTTCGGCAATGTAGAATGGTGCGGATGGCAAATAATGGCAACTCCATTATCATATTTATAACATTTTACTATGCAATAATTTTGTAAGCTATTTACATACCGTTAATAATTTATTGAAATAATATGTGTCACCAGTATTAACTTTAATAATTAAAGGTAATAAAACCACAATGATGTTTTATATATGCCTAGCTTTCACAAGGATCGCTGGGGTTAATGAAAAGTATCATATAATATTTCCTCTTATGTATCCCTTACAACATATTTATAAAATTTCATTATAATCTGCTGTGTAGTAGAAATGTAAAAGTTTGTTCTTTTACTTTCACTTTCGTATTTAAAACTTGATAACCTGCCTTAAGCGCCACAGCTCGCGGGTTCGATTCCCACTCGGACAGATGTTTGTATTGACCATACAGGCATGATTTCCGATTTAGGTGTATTTCTCCCAGTCATTGTGTATGTTTCCGAATCCCCGACACAGGATCTCTTCTATCTCAATGGGGGCATTTAAGTGTGTAGCGTTTATTCATTTATTTATTTCTAATATTGAGTTAATAACAATACTCACAGGTGTCAAGCTCAATACTGCAGATAAAATACTACAGAATAAATTATTAGCCAAATTTGCGATTAAATCTTTATCAAAAATTGGTCCTGTAATTAATGATCTCGTGTAATTTTTTTAGCCATTTCAAGTAAAAAACAATATTTTCTTGAGTTTAATTAAAGACCCTCGTTGATTAGTGTAGTTGTTTTTCCCTCTTCCAAGTAATTAAGACTTTCTGTTCACGCTCCGTAGGATGATGGATCTGTGGTGAGTAAATATTTAAAAAAAAAAACGTTGCATGTCTACGATACGAAAAAGCTTCTTTTAATTTCCTCAAACGCAAGAATGCTGAATGAAGTTAAATATTTTTTTGTTTATTTATGTCTATAAAAATATATTTACAATTGAATTCGAACTGTATTTACAAATAATTAAAAATTATACTAATCATGTTCACGGGGAATGGTGGCAAGAATGCTAGCTCCATTTCCCCGCTTAATAGCAATTCCAATTTTTTGGGGGGAAAACGAATGGGCTGTAATATCTTTTAGAAATAGTTTTTCACTAACGCTGTATGTTTATAGTTATAATTGATTTAATTTTATTGATTTCACTTCAGCGTGATAATATATACATTTATATATGTATATGCTTTAGAATCTAATCTTATATAACCTTCACTAGAACCACTGTACATTCTTAAATTTGATTTATAATGCCTTCAATGCACAAAGAACAAGCGCTACTGTTATTAAAAGAATTTTATATACAGTCGCTAAAGATAGAGAGAGATTTTTCTTTTTTCTTAATTAATGTTTTCGCTTTTTCCATCAATCTGTTCACATTTTTTATTATTTACGTCATTAGTTTACATTTAAATTAAAAAGCTTAAGGAAAATAGCCCTAATGAACTGGCCCTAATCGACTTCAAAATGTATTCGTAATTAATCTTGCTTAATTTTTATTCTAATGCTAAAATGATGCTTTAAAACGATAAATATAATATAATACAGATAATATAATAGAGCAAAAACGTATTTATAATGGGCAGTCATTTTTAAGCTGTTTTTAAACTATAGCACTTTTTTATTGCTGACTATTATTTTTATATGTTATTCTATATTTTATTGTTTTGCGTACATTTTAATTAATTACAAATGTATTTTTCAGGAATTCGATATAGTGATGACGAAAGTGAACGGATCACTCGGCTTCACGCTTAGGAAGGAAGATCACAGCGCCCTAGGGCATTACGTACGAGCATTAGTCAGGGAACCAGCACTAAGCGATGGAAGGATACAGCCGGGAGATAGAATAGTCGCTGTAAGAATTTCTATTATCCTCACCTTGAGCAACAACTTACTTTGCCATCTCAAATATGGTCCTCAAACAAAACTCTCTTCAACTCAAACAAAACTCACTATTGAGAATGCTGCTAATTTAAAGAAGATAAACCTTATTGTCGAGTCTACAAATTCGCGCTGAAAACCGAAAGACTCTTGTCTTTTTTCTTTTGTTTTGCCACCTGAGATTTGGGCCAATAGAATTATAATTCATCGAACGCAACTAAGTAGTGCCTTAACTGCCACTTTTTATCGATATTTTGTTGTAAAACAGAAAGGCTGGCATGGTAATTTAGTACTCCAGATTTCTAATTAACTCTGATCATTGCAACGTAATAATTAAATATATATTTATTAGTGACCGACCGAAATTTCGGTTTCGGTTTCGGTTTCGGCCAGTTTCGGCCAAAAATCTAGTTTCGGCTTTAGTTTCGGTTTCGGCCAAAATATAGCCGAAAGGCTTTCAACCTCGCCGAAACTCGAGTGTTCGTGAGTTTTCGTGCGTTGTTCGGTAAACTTCGCAGCTAACTGGTGACCGCTCGCTGACGTGGCCAAAAAATCTCCAGAAATAAGTATTTAGATTGATCTTTAAAATATTGTGAACACAACATATTACTAGTTAGTTATGTACCTAGTATATCTAACTACAAATTGTGTTTTTAAGTTTACTCCTAATAGTAAGTCCTGTATTTTCATGACAAAAAAATGGTTATAACTTTAATGAATTTTTAGTTTTTATTTTATTTAACTGTCTATATTATATACAGTTGTGGTCAACTAATTAGGGACATTGGTATAATATAAGTAACATTTATTTATATTTTCCGTAATTTCAGTTTACATAAAGTCTTCATTACGTTTTTTTAATGTTGATCTGATCTTGATCATTTAACCAATGTTTCCTTAATAGAATAAATAATTATTGGAATGGATTGTAATTAAAAATAACAACTATTAAAATTCAACTTTACTTCTCCTTCGTGCTAATATAACTCTGGACAAGTAATTAGGGACACTTAAGAAAAATGTGGATTTATATTAAATTCATTTAAAAAGTAACGCTTTCTATTAAAAATTAACATCAAATAATGACACGTTTCGTTAGTTGGTAAATGGCTGAAGAACATTTTTCTTTAATATTTGTAGGATTTTAAGCTTTAAAACTCCTAAAAAAACCATTTTTAATCATACAATTTATGTATTATGTTAAACGTTTTGGGTTATATTTTAAACGAAATATGCAGTTTGTATACTTATTTTTTGTGAAAATAAGCAAATAACTTACATAAATCTGAAATTGCCAAAAACTTGACCAATACATAAAAAAAAAACATATAAAGCAAGTTGTTAAAATTTTCAAACGCGTTTTCTCGAAATTACATTCGTGTGGGTTGACATGGTATTGCTTATTTGCGTCCAAATGATCCAAAGAATTCATGTCTAGGCTATTGGCAGGCCAATCTAAAACTGACGTAGTTCACCGGCTAGGAATCGTTTAATAAACAGTGAAGTATATTTTGGATCGTTTTCGTGTTAAAGCGCCACTAATGTTACTTCGCCACTAAGTTCTAGTCCAAATATTTGTCTTTTAATAATTACAGAGCCTACAGGGAACTTTTTAAAGCTATTACCAGTCTGCGATCTAAATTTCTTTCTAGGTACACAGTTTCAGTAGTTTTATAGGTTTGAAAATATTGCAAGCGTTGAAAACCATACTTTTAGACAAATCAAATGATAAGCTATTTTACGGTATTGCCATTTACGTTGAGATAAAATTGTTTTCGCTTTGTCGTTTCACAACTTAAATAAGAGACCCATGTTTAATTTAATAAATTGTGATATTAATTAAAACTATAAACTAAAGAATGACGCCAAATAAAAATACAAAAGCTTTACGCCTTTGTATTTCAGGTTTATTTATTAAAAATCGAATATAAAACACTAACTCTTGCTGTCCCTAATGAGATGGTCAGTCAGTAAATGAGCAATTTCGATGCAAGAGATTTATTTTAAATAAACTATATTAAAATGTTCTTAGCTTCGAAAAAGTACACACCATTGAATAGTATACTTTACATAAACAGTATCTCATAAAATAAACCTTTTGACATATATTTTTTTTTTAATTTTTCTTTTAAAATTTTCCGTTCCTAATTA
Organism: Hestina assimilis; assembly: GCA_023373885.1. Lineage (NCBI taxonomy): Eukaryota > Metazoa > Arthropoda > Insecta > Lepidoptera > Nymphalidae > Hestina > Hestina assimilis. The sequence goes on along the minus strand of CM041747.1, from coordinate 4,744,604 downwards.
GTTGACTACGAATGTATACATGCAAATAAATGTTAAAAAAACTTGAAATTCAAATTTCAGTAAAAAAACGTAATTTCAAATATTTTTTAAAAAGTTTCGGTTTCGGTTTCGGTTTCGGCCGGAAACTGAGAGGAGAACCGAAGTTCGGTTTCGGTTTCGGTTTCGGCTGAAAAACCAGTTTCGGTCGGACCCTAATATTTATCAGACCTGTGATATTACGTTTATTTACATAAATATTCAATCGAATTATTTTCTAACTGAACTTATACTACTAAATATATTCATTTATTATTTCATAGGTGAATGACACGCCAATGTCAAATATGTCCCATGCTGAAGCGGTGGCGTTTTTACGTGCTTGCGACTCCGAAGTGCGTTTGCGACTGTACCGCGACCATGCAGCAACTCCGCTATCACCGATGTCACCTAAGGAAGAAGGGCCTACGGACTCTGATGCTCCCTTAAACAGGCCTAAACCACCTTTGAGGTTTGTGTCAGAAAATGTAATTTTGCAATAGCTTAATTAATGATTGAGACGCTCATAGCCGAGTGCACCCACTGATTGGTAAACGATCGGTAGGTTAAGCAACTTTAGGCGCGGTCAGTCACTAGATGGGTGATCGCATAGTGATATTTTAATCGAGCGTCTCCGTGCTTCGGAGGGCACGTAAAAAGTCGGTCCCGGCTGTTGACAATTTGACAACAGTCGATAAGTCAAATCCAGTCCAGTCGCGTCAAGAGGCCTACGACCTGAACAACTCTGACACTAGGTTGGGCATTAACTACTTGATAAGAAAGAAAGTGTGATTGATAAAATAAGAATAGACTAGCATTCTTCGCGTCGCCGCTTGCATGAATTACGTTATTTTCTCCCGTCGTGTGATTATTTACCAACCTAGTCAGAGTTGTTCAAGTCGCCTACACCGACCTATGACTTAATTTATCAACTAGTATTAGGTACTAGTTATCAAATTGAGAACAGCTAAGATATTTGGTTACCCATCCATAGACTGACTGATCAGATGTTTCTTGATTTATAGGCGCACAAACGAACAGATGCAGAATTGTTGGATTTAATAAAATTTCTAAAAACGAGGAATGTCATGCAAAACTTTAATGATTGTTTTGAAATTTTAACAAAGTATCATTTGAAAGTTCATGTAACAATATTTAAGTATACAGAACTTCGGAAAGATTCCACTAGAAACTTCGCTTTAGTCGCTTAAGGCATAATAGAGATGTCGTAATTTTTGATGCAATTTTCAGAGTTGGAAATTATTCATCCCTTGTGGAGTTCGTATAATTGTCCCTTTTAGTTGAATAGTTATATTTGAATACATTTTACCACTAAAGAGTAGAATATATAAATATGCGCAATAACTTAGTTGTTTTGGAGATGATCGTGTGTTGTCTATTAAAGTGCGAAATAAATTAAATAGATCGTAGAAGAAAGAGAAAACGAGGCAGAAGACAGAGGGAGAAAAACTCTATTCCTTTTCTTAACATATATTTATTCAGATATTGAACTTTCCGCGATTTCACAACAGCAAAATGATTTCTTCAAGTGTTCCGGCGCTTGAAATTGTGTCCCTGAACCCAATGTTCGAACCCGAGTGGGATATTAGTTCTTAAATCTCTTTTGCTCAGTAATTTCTCTAGCTACAGTGTCCTTCAAAACCTTCATCCTAGCATTATTCCCGGTATTTTATGTAGCCAGGGTCTGCTTATTACTCTTATCCGGATTTGACAGGTTACTAGTTTTTACACGGAGCGATTGCCATTTGACCTCCGCAACTCTAAGGGCGAACCAGTAACTCATTGGATAAGAGCAATTTACTTATCAAAAGTTAACGATTATTATTAGATGTTATTGATAATAACCGGGACCGACGGCTTAACGTGCTCTCCAAGACACGGTGGGGAGACTCACACGGACAAACGCCCAGACCGAGACAGACATTTTAACAAACATCTGCCCGAGCGGGAATCAAACCCGCAACCGTCGAGACTAAAGGCAGACTCGCTACCCACAACGCCACAACGGTGTCAAGTGTTGTGTGTGTGTCCTTCAAAACCGAAACAAAGTAATGCGAAATACACTACTGCTTTTATGGTAGAACGTACCTACCTAGTCGGTCTAAATTAGTTAGTTTTTTTTTTAAACGTTTTACAGAGCTGAAGCAGTATCAATGCTGTGCGACCTGGCGGCGCGTCGGCTCACGCCTGATGCGGGAGACGGTTCACGATCGCCCTGTCTCTCACCACGAAAACATCGCAAACTCACTAAAGACAACCACTATGAACAACCTGGTATGTACATTTAATTATCGTATGTTTAATAGTTTTTTTTTTTTAATTAATAATTAATTCAGGGATATTTATTACAATTAAGCAATCCAGTACTTAAAACACAAAGAAATAGAATTTTCTTATGGCTAAAAATATATTTTAATCATTTTTGTCTGTTTATTTAAAAGTTTTCTCAGTTTGTCATTTAAAGCAATAATTCAAACCGATATAGGAATTTATTAATATAAATAATCATAACTGTCAGACACATAGCAATACATTAATTTAAGCTGGTACAATTCTATTGTGCATAAATTTTAGCTACAATCGTAAATAATGCGGCGAGCGTATAAAAGCAATGTGGGTTAGCGATTTATTTAATTAATATTTTTCACCACAAATTATTCGGCTACATTAATTTACTATAATTAATTAGCTTAATGTATGATAGCGTTTAAAATTTAAATTATAGTTTTCAACTTATAAAACTAACATCATAAATATTGTATATATGTATTATATATATAATGTAAGTCAATATGAAATTTCATTGACATTATAAAAATCCCGTTAAAATTGTCGGAATAAACGTGACAGTCGTCACTATATCAAAAGCAGTGGTTATTCCGGCATTTAACCAAAACACTAACACGCTGCACAAAAAATTAACTCACAGTATCTAAGCTAGTAGGTTTTCCGCACAGATATGTCAAGTTACAACGTTACGCTAGACACACATACAAAACGTACAGAGAGCTTCAAACGATCCGAAACAATCGAATGCTCTACTGATATTTCTGGTACGGAACGTTCCACGTTAGATCGTCGTGCAACAATGGAACGGTCAACAACAATCGGCAGTACCGTGGAAATGCCAGCTTCCATAAACACAGATAACATAGATTGTATTGCTGTCGAAGAAGCGAAGCGGCAACGCTCATTTGCACTCACAAGCCCCACGGCTCCGCCTTCTTGTAGAAAACAAAAACTAAGCCTGACGGGTAAGACTCTGTCGGCTTACAGTTTTCCGCCTAAGCCTGCACGTTGATCGAAACTTTTGTTGTTTTTAATGATAAATTTTCCGTTACTATAACCTTTTAATTTCATAAATAGTTATTGATTAAAACAACATCAGTCACTCAGCGTTCCCTCACTATACACTGATCCACAGCAAATTGACGGCCTGACGGATTATTTTTAAACGTTATCTTATGGAAAAACCCGTAAAGCACCACTTTAGTCGTTATATAATCACCGCCCAACTAACATACTTGTACTTCCTGGTTTTAGTTGCGGCTTAATTTTTTGTAATTTTCATTATATTCCCACCCCTGTAATACTAAACTGGCGGTTTTAAGATTGCGTTTCTGACACTTCGTAACAAAATCGGCCGATATGTGTTACAAATAATTTACTATCAAAATATTGTGATCATTTATATTAAATTGTCTACAGAAGCAAAACTTTATTAAAAATCATAATATAATGTCAACCAATGGCCTGCATTCCATATAGCAGTAAGCAGTAGTAGGCACTGCCTACCTCATAAAAATTCAAATACGAAGCATTATATAGTAATTTACTATATTTAGGTATTATATATAGTATATTGTACTGACTTGTTACTATTATATGGTATATACCTTCATAAGTATAGCATATTATATATAGCCTATATGGAATGCACGCTAGCGGCGTCAACCCGCATTATACATCAATTTATCGTTTAATGTTTTATGTTTTGAAAAACTTTGAAAATTTTTTTAATTTGATATATACTGCGCTGTTGAGTGGCTACGTCATTTTTATATTATTTTGACTGTATCTAACTCACAAGCGTCAGGATAGCATTCTTTCGACGGCCAGATTATACATAACTAAGTAATTGTCATTTATTGTAATTAATTAATATTGATCTCTATAGTCGCATTTATCATTAATGCTATCGTAATATTTTTCTCACTACGATTAGAAATTTCGCACTTCAATGGATCGTAAATAGCAATATGGTGATACAGTTCTATATGGTCAAAAAGAAAAGTTCAGAGTATTCTATTAGTCATGACATGTCATATTTCGCGTGCACACGCATGTTTCTAACCACGCACAATATAAAGTAAAAACTGATTAACATTTATAACGTATGAAAAATGATGGAAACCTAAATTTTAACTCACATAATGTTAGAAAATACACCGGTACATTTCACTTTAATAATACATTTTCCATGTATAACAAATAATTAACAGAATTTTATAAGTGTGTAACAATATAATTTGTACTAAGAATATCGCTTTGCTTAAATATCATATTGAACTTGCTTGCAGTTTAAACACTACAAACATAACCTGTATAACTTTAAAACATTGTAAAATAATTAAAAGAGACATTTTCATTTAATAAGTACATATCATGGACCAGCCCTTCTACAGAGTGTCATAGGCTCGTTGGTGTCCCATCGTAGATTCAACACCAACACATACTAACTTCATGTGTTTAGTTAGCGGGTGACTAACTTCCATCATTGCGTTGGTGTTGAAGATTACCAATGAGTCTCTGATATTTTGTCGGCCGGTCCATAGTATATAGTTTAAATATTTCGTAAAACGTTTAATATTAAAACTTTACATAATATTCATAATTTTCCAGTAGCACCCCACGGTTACGAATTAAACAATTTGGATAACGACACGCTCGATGCACCGAACGTGTACCAGGAGGACATAACACTACAGAGGTTCACCGAATCGGCTTTCCCTGTTGATTCCGACGAACCAGTATCGATGCCGGCTGAGCTGTCCAGCGACGAACGCTTTAAACATTCAACTCCGGCGTACCAAAGTGCTGTTTTACACACTACAAGCGAGAGCGCATCTGATGGAAACAAAGATGACGGTATGAGAATGTACTTTAATATTTTATACTAAATTGTCATACAGTGAATCGTTTTCTATTTGCAAAAAGCAAAGCGAAACTTCTACACATATAAAATATATACGATCGCGTAGGGCAGTGGTAGCGAAACTGCCTTACGTGCCACAGATCGCGGGTTCGATATCCACACCACCATTCCAACCATGCAGGTATGTGTTTCGATCTCTGTGGTCTGTGAGTCCGTGAGTGTCTCCAAACTCCCGAGACAGGGTACCGTTATCCTAATGGAGGACTGGGATTAGTTGATTGTGTAGCGTTTATTTATTATGACCAAAAGGATTAACAGCCTCGTCCTTATGAGGGTTTCAGACCAGAGTTTTTCTGCCAGCGTATGCGGTCGCTTCATTTCGCGCTTCCAAAAGCCAAACAAAACTAACTTAGAGTTATGATAATGAACATTGGTTAAGGAATCTTAATACAAATTCTAGGTAACGGTCTAAAGAAATGGAAAGGAGTAGCTCTATCGCCTGATAATGAAAGAAAAGTGAAAACAATTCCAGCAGAAGTTCCTACGAAGCCTAAGGAAATTGAAACCGTCCAGAAAGAAAATGTGAAACCTGAGCCACCGGTAGAAGCTCTGAGCACAGAACCTACGGTGAGTAGCTCATTTTTTATTCATATAGGCTTGTGCTTGACTACAATCATGCCTTAAGGAAAGCAATGATGAGGTATAACTTGGAGCGCACCTGTTTAGAAGATGCTTATTCACTCTTGAAGATATTTATGTTATACTTGACACGGAACACGGAAGGCGAGAGATACGCTAATCCACAACTTAGCGGTTCATATCAGAAGGTTTTGTGCGAGAAGATTGATTGTTAACCACATAAGGATGACATTACTGTGTTTCGGTTTGAAAGGCACAGTGCCTTTCAAAGGCTACTGAAATTGCTGGGCAAAGGAGATTTAAGAACTAATAAATCAAGGTTGGCAACGCGAGAGTGAGACCTACAAATGGTTTTGCCAGTGTTCATAGGCTACGGCAACCGCTTACGATCCGAGTCGTATGCTTGCTTTGCAGCTTAGTATCCTAAAAAAACCTTTGTATATATAGAATTTTTAATAGCATTGGTTTACCTGTATTTTAGATAGTGACAGTGGAACTGAATCGCGGCTGGAACAGTCGGCTGGGGTTCAGCGTCCAGAGCCATCCGGATTCGGGACAGAGCTACATCTCCGCTGTGTATAACGACAGTGTCGCGGCGAGGGACGGCAGGCTGAGGCGCGGTGACGTCATACTGCAGGTAAGACAATTACCACTACACGATCGAACATATATACATAGCGTAGCGATGTACCGAGTTTAGGGTTTTGTTCTAAAATAAAAGTTACTATTTTCTCAAAAAAAAACTGTTAGATTATATCTTAACATAAAAAAAAATATTTTTATAATAATAATATAATAAACGTTGCACACTCAACGGCCCCCATTTAGATAGTAATATTATCCTGTGTCGGGGGTCCGGAAACATTCACAATGACAAGGACAAATACACCCAGACCGGAAAATATGCTTGCTCGGTCAATACAAACATATTATGCTCCGAGCGGGAATCGAACCCGCGACCTGTGGCGATTAAGGCAGGTTCGCTACCGCTGCGCCACAACGTCGTCATTTTATTTATTTTTTGTTAATTGTTGAAGAAAAAATGATGTCATTTCTATGTATGAGCTTCTTCGGTTTAAAAATAAAGATTGAAGAATATCTCCAATTACTTTTTACTGCTAGCTTTATTTATTAACAGACGATAAATGTTATTTTAAAAAATTTCAGGTAAACGATGAAAACGTGACATCGATGAAGACACCAGAAGTGATCGACCTACTTCGGATATTACGTGGTTCGATTTGTATAACAGTACTGCGACCACCAAATATATAGTTTAATTCTACCAGTGGCGCATTTACCAATTTTCAAGGTACAGGCTGTAAGGTTTTTGGCAAGAATGTGCAATGACAAAATGAAAAATCTTTTGATCTTTATGAGGTAGCAAAAAAAATTGGTCCCCAAATTTGCCGCCCCTAATATCTGCCGCCCTCACTCAGCCTGCTGGTAAATCTGCCACTGATTATTCTGCCTAAGTTCAATAAACTATAAAAAATCATGTAGAATCTCATAGTAGATAAAATACTTTCAGTATTAAGCGCACAAGCACTCTGTGAAACTTGTAATTGACAATTTCCCTACAAAACCTAAGGAGACTTTAATATTGATATTTACGTAATCATCGTTATATAGCGGGTTATTATATAAGAACTCTCAAAGTAATTTATAAAGTAAATGTTAACATAGCCATTGATATTATGTACTGAAAAAATATGAAAGCAATCGCAAAGGAGCAAAAGATTAACTTATTTAGACGGTATGACGATATGAACTTTTAATAGTCTAAGATATAAATATCGTATTGAAATGTCCGAATTTAAGAGTTTTAGAGTTACTTATAAATAACCCTGTTTTATTTTAGTAACAAACCGTAATTAAAATCTGCAATAATTTAGAATTGTAACAAAACAGTTTTCTTTTCTTCATAAACTTCCTTCCCCTATTTCGTCTTTAACGCCTTTAAAGCCTTCTCATGATTTGAAGCACTATTTTTTTATCGTTAAAATTTACTAGTAATATATCTTTGTAAAATACACGTGTAAAATTGATAAAGTAGATATGAAAATTTAATTTTCTTTGTAAAACTTATACATAATTTCCAAAAAAAAATATTTTAAAATAAATAAAAATGATGATTGGTAGTGAGTTTAATTACTGGTTTAAAATGTAGAAACGCCTTATTGAATTATAAATACATAAAACTGTTACATATACATACTTCAGGTAAATATAAAAATAATTATTATATAATGAGAAAACAAATAATTAAATGTAATAAAAAAATTAAGTTCCTTAGGAATTGATCTCTAAATCTACCTAATGCTAAGACGAGGTCTACCCGTCTGTCTTTCTATATATAGGCCATTATCCAGAATTAATTCGAGAACGAAAAAAAAAATTACAAGAGTCTTGTGTAACGCGAATAGTATATATATATATATATATATATATGAATACTTCTGCGCTAATTTCTCTCACTGATTATTATATGGTTAATGTTCATTAACTATGTACAAAGAACAAATCATGGTGTGAGTATACATGTATATATATTAATAGATAACTCTATGACCTCGAAAATATATGCCCATTCTCATTTCACATACGAGTACTCTGGCTGAGAGTGCGCTCGAAGCGATCAATGAGTTAAGCCGCATTAGGAAAGGGCAGCTATGGACGGATCTCGAGCATATCCGTGCTTCAAAGTATACTTAAAAATCGGTTCCAGCTGTTATTAATTTGGTAATAATCAATCATTCAAGTCAGAACTGTATAACTAGCCCAAACCATACGACAAGATAGAAGGTTTAATGTTTTAATGTTTTACCGGCATATTTTTAACAAATGACTTTAAATTCGAAAAAATCTATCAATAATAGCTCGAAAGAGCTATAATTCAGTCTCCAAACATGATTCTTGTATATTCATCGATGTCAGTTATCAACACAAATTACTACACATGCGTGACATCGATGTTGAACGTGAAAGCATCGGTAGCTTAAAGCTGCGTTTTCATAAGAGATGTGGAAGGATGCTTAGCGTGGGATTTGTTTGTTAAGAACGACTAGAGACGCTCATAGCCGAGTGCACCCGCTGATCGGTAAACGATCGGTAGGTTAAGCAACTTTAGGCGTGGTCAGTCACTAGATGGGTGATCGCATAGTGGTATTTCAAACGAGCGTCTCCGTGCTTCGGAGGGCACGTAAAAAGTCGGTCCCGGCTGTTGACAATTAGACAACAGTCGATAAGTCAAGTCAGAGGCCTACGGGCGACCTGAACAACTCTGACACTAGGTTGACCACTAACCAATCGATAAGAAGAAGAAGAACGACTAGGCTCGCTCCGCAAAGTCGTCCGCAGTAGCTGCGCTGAGCGAGTATAGATAAATGAAGCGATTCTATTGGTTATTAACATATACATCTACCGCTGCGCATCCTCGCTCATCGCTGGTGGAAACGCAACCTGAGACCAGTGAAACTAATTAAGTAAACGTTTTTCATATGAACTGTACCCATAAAATTGATTTCAGTAATTTCACTAGTTAAAAATATGAATAGCATTCCAAGATCCCTTGTAAATATTTGAATGTGAAAAGACACATTGTCGCATAGTTAATATTTTGAATGATAGTCTAACTTATAAATACGTATTTCTAAGCTACAATTTGAACATGAAACTAAAATGTATAATATTTATCAACTTCTTCGATCTGATATATTGAATGGCAATACATTTATTTTTTTTTTCTTGTAAAATGTAAATGATCATAATAATAAAGTACAAAAATCTACCAAAATCCCGAAGAATATAAAAAAAAACTGAATATAAAAACTTCATATCGGTCTAAGTCCTATAACTATGTAATATATTAACAACTGAAACTCAATAATACAACAAATAATTACCTAACTATATAAATAAGTAGATTAAATCACTTTAGACACGGTCACTTAAGTGCTATATATTTCTTCACTTCACTTAGGATAATATTACTACACCATAATATTAATGACATGGCATTTTCTTATATAACATTCATATATTTCCTATATAGCAAATAAATTGAAAATTATTCAAAAAAGCGATAATATTGTATCTATTTGTGTTTACATTCAGACGCTTTTTTCCTCATAATGAACTGAATTTTATAAATTACACGCTGGGAATGTAATATATTATATATTCCTCATGCAACAACAACACATGGCCACATGTCTACACACGTACCACAATTTTTGTCAATGTCAGAATTGTTGTCGACCTTACTGGCCCTGACTTCACCTAGTTAGCGGACGATTAGTGAGACGCAGTAATGAAGGCCGTTTACACATTACACATGCACGCTACTATCTTCCAAAATCCAAATTTTTGAATATTTTTCTACTACCGAAAATCTAATCCTAAAAAATATGCGTATAAAATAAAATGTATATAAAAACATTAAAAAAACTCTTGAATCTTATGATATTCAATACAATTATTAAGTATTTGCAATATGACTGAACCAAGTCAGGGCACAATCATATAAACGGCATGTATGTTCGATGTACTCTATTAAGACCAGTATTGGCCTTACAAATAAGTTTTTTTGGTTATCTTTGTGCGTTTTCGGGCCTCTGACGAAGATAAAATCTGCTTAAGCATCACTGTAAAAATGCGCTGAATGTAAACATGGGATTAGTGGTAGAAGTGACACTTTGGTAAGATGTGAATATGAACAATAAAGCAGTGTTTACAATAGTATCGTATAAACTAGACATAGTATACAAATTCTATAAATAAATATTTAACTGCAGCTACTAATGTGAACACTACTTTATCATAGACTATATAGAGACATCAAAATAAAATGCTGACAAAGTGCTACTAATTCACAATATATTTGGAATATTCAAATAAGAAAATATAATAGATCATTTGTTGCTTTCATTACAATTGATTTGTATAAGTAAAATTTGTTTTTAGTATTCATAAACATACATACTATAATTATGTAATATAAATTAAGAAATTCTTTAACTCGGATTTGTCTATGGTATTATTAATATAAAATATGAACGTACAAAGCGGTGCAATCACTTTTTTCTATGTTGGAATTTTAATCTAAATTTACTCAATCAAAAGTATTTACTCATTACTGTATTAAATCTAAGTAAATCTATAGGTACTGATTATATCTAGTCAAATCTAAATTGTAATTAAATTATATCGATTAGCCATTGTAATGAAATATAATAAAAATTATATTATTGATTATTATCGTAAGCGGTTATCAACTATCCGTTATAGTATGTATATTATTATATAGAGTATTTTTCCTTCGTTTCTATTGTAATGTTATCATATAAAGATTTTATCGACAAATCGACTCAACTATTTTAATATAATACATAGAATAGTGAAAATTAGATAAAATTACGTAGATAAATAATATAATATATTATCAATTTCGATAGAATTGTGCAAAATGTAAACAAAAGTTGTCAGCTTATTTTCATAACCTATTCTATTTATTTTTGATTCATTGAATCAAAGTATTGTTTCTAAAGCTTCATTAAGTTCTTTCAACGTTTAATTGTTTACATTCTGTACAAATTCTATTTAAATAGACTATAAATAAATTAATCTGAACGAAACGGAAACAACTGATATTCTAAATAATTGTGATGGATTTGTGTTAGTAGAATTTACTTATAATACCTAATAATAAATGTAATTTTAGGTGCAATCGTATCATCCAGGCTTTATAGAATGTTGATAGTTATAATAAAGTAATAAACGACTTCAAAATAATACACAATTTTGGTGCAACAAGAAAAAGTATTTTAAAAATTGACTTATTATATACTAAGGACTTTCCATACAGAAAAAATGTCCAAAGAATCGCTGGTGCTCCTTGCTAAATTCGCACAAATGCAACGAAACTAAGTTAGCCACACGCCAACTCCATTCGATTGTGTTACAAGCTTGTGACTAACTTCTTAACTTGAATTTAAAGAACCAGCAGCGAGTCTGACATTTTATTTGTAAGGAACGGTCAACGGCCCGTCAATATATAATATTAATAAGTCTATGGATGTCAAAACGTTACTTTTGTTTTTATATCAAGAGACTCAACAAAAATTTTAATAACATAAGGAACATGGGGATAGTAATGTTTCATTTTTATTTGAGTGCAGAATCTCTTATAATATGGTTATTAATATTTGAGTAACGGAGTAACATTAGATTTTTCGACTAATTCTCAAAATCAGTAAATATGGCTACAGAAACAAAGTTCTCGTCCATACTAATACCTTTTCTCGTAGGGTTATTAAACTTGAAAAAATTAGTAAATAAAAAGTAATACAGTTCATAGCAAGGTGTTTTATAAAAACAAATATATTAAATTTTATTATTAATTTTATTTATTAACAAATATATTAATTCTAATATTAAATTTTATAAATGTGTAATATATTAAATGAAAGACTTGTTACAAAACATCTTTACCATCTGTCCATTTTCATTGCATGTCCAAAAATTATATCGTAAATAAACTGGATGAATCCGGTTTCTAAGCTTTCTGTAGCAATATTTACTTATTTTGGTTTCTTGGACAACATTCAGAAATAAAATCCGCTAAGCATACCTATAAATAATTTATCAGTTTTCTATCACATTCAAATATTAAAAACTCTTCACATACATAATAGACTTTGTATTGAGGCCTTTAGAGTCATCAATCGAAATAATATAGACTAAAATCACGGTAGTTGCCTATGCCCGTAGACATATGCCTTATATTTCATTTTGAGGGTTGCAGTAAGCCATTGATAATATACAAGTTTATGGAATAATGATAATAAATATTTTTGTTATAATCGTGTATGCATGTATTAAATATTGGTGCTGATACCTATTTTATTTAAAAATAATATTTTACTTGTAACATTGATTTGTTTAATATGCAATTTAATACAATATAGTGTACTTTAATTGAGAAAATATAGTAATTAATTTATTGAAAAATATAAAGATTATACAATATTATACACAGATAAGATTTTCTTAATAAAATAGGGTTCTAATTTATGTATTGTTTTGTCATCAATCCATACTTTTGTGTTACGAAATTTTAAGTCTTATCGTGATATGTGATTATATTATATATTACAAAGCAATAAGGTTCAAAATGTGAAACTCCAAGGGTAGAATTTAATTGATTGCTAGTCTCACGATGCCTTCGCTTGAGTAGATGAAGGGAGTTATTTTTATGAAAAATTCAGTCATAAAGATGTTAAAAGATTGTACAATATACTTTATCTAAAATAAAAGATAATTATAAAAATAATTTGATGTTTTCTTTAATAATATTTATAATTAACGACGCTCCGGTGTAATTAGACAGAAATAACTTAAATATGCATATTAAAATTAAGTGCAAGACAATTTTGACGTTGACGTATGAATTAAAGAGAAACTTTCAAAGACATTAAAAGCATAAATTTATTATCTCGCATGGTGATATTAAAATTATTATATAATACGGCGATGAACTATATATTTGTAATGAAAATAAAAAGAAAGAGCTGATTTCATATATTATATACGTATCCTGTGTTAGAGATCCGAAAACATGCAAGCACAGGGACAAAAACATCCAAACTGGAATATATATGGTCAATACAAACATCTGCTCCGAGCGGGAATCGAATCCGTGACCCGTGGCGCTTTAAGCAAGTTCGCTACAGCAACGCCACAACGTGGTCTAAATATACTTATACGATAAAAGTTAATGTCTAATATTTTTTGCGTTGCGCCATAAGTCGCAAACTGACAATACATAGCAACGTTTATGATATAATTTCAACCCTTTAAATGGAAAACCTGCCAAGTGGCTGCCGGGCTCGTACATAAGGGTTCCGTAGAGTAAAAATATAAAGATTCTTGTATCGGGACCCGTTGTACTCGTATTTTAATTTTATTTTGTTGTAGCAGAAATACACATTTTGTAAAAATTGCACCTACTCCCTAACTATTAAGGTTCAATACAGATAACAGATACAGATAGACGAATGAACTGACGAACTGCGGAAGCTTGGTAAGAAACTCGCTACATTCTATTATCTAATAATTTACTAAAGGTACCAAATCTCGCACAAATCTGATGATTAAAATTAAACTAATTCCACAAGCATTTATATCGCAACATTAAAATTATTATTCTGGGATATTTTAATTACAGTGCACATTTTTATTTCGTAATGTTAATTTTCACTGGTGGTAGGTCTTTTGATGCAAGAGACCGGCTAGGTAGGTACCACCGCAGTGTCAAATATTCTGACGCCAAATAGTGGTGCTTAGGCATTACTGTGTTCCGGTTTGGAATTACTGGGCAGAGGAGATTTAAGAACTAATATCTCGAGGTTGGCAACGCGTGAGTGGCACCTACGAATGGTGCTGCAACCGCTCATAGACTACGGCAACCACTTCCCATCAGGTGGGCCGTATGCTTGTTTGCCAACTTGTAATATAAAAAAATATAAAATAATTGCTTTGGCCATTTTGACGCTTGACAAACCCAGGTGGAAAGAGGAGGCCTCCTTAGAATTACTCGTCGCCCAACTAACTTTTAAGACATCATCGGGCATATACAGCAGGCACGACGTATATGCCAATTCTAGCCAACTATCTTACGCAACGACAAAGTTACGCAGAGATAGTGTAGTATGCACGTCTATGTGTAAGAAGCTAAGGAGTATTGTATAAGGTGATCTTATCGACATAATCTGGAAAGAAGCTTGAGTAACCTGAGTTTAGTTAATTAGTTATTGTACCTACATCTAATCAAATCTAAGCGCTTCAAATGCTTGGATATCGTATCAAATTCAAAGTATTAAATGAATCGTTGATTTAGTGCTCACTGATACAATATCAGTTGAATTGAAATTTCAGTACAAATAATTAGTGAGATTATGACTAACAGTCTAATTAATAAATTATTTATTATTGGAAGAAGCATTACAAAATAGTTGATACTCTTTTGCAAAACAAAATATCGACCCACCAACCTTTTTAAAACAGATTATTAAACACCATAAATGGTCATAACGTAACGTCATAAATACTTACGGAAATATAACTTTCTTTTACCGAATTAGAAAGCCATTGTATATAAAAATTTAGAGTAAAGTGCGTGTGAATACCATTAGGTAATACTGAGTAACAATTATACAGTTATCGGTGTAACAAGAGCGGATGCGTGTAATGGTGGACACGAAACCAATCGCCGTGACAGAAACGGTGCACGACACCAGCCAAGCACGACTAGGCGACTAGCGAACGCATTAGCTCGCCATAACACCTGTGCCATCATACGCATTTGTAATTTTTGTTTTCGCATTTAATTTTTATGTCGATGAAGCTACGGATAAAATCATGAATCGTTAATATTTAAAAACTGGTTGTTCTAATCAGGGTTTTAAAAACTTATTCTCTCAGTTTATCCGTTTTGACGATCGTTGGAACAGAGTGTGAGATTTCAGGCCACACCAGCATCAGGCCAACACCACGCCTGTAGGTGTCGGGCTTAAGTAAAGATGACTGAGTTGTGAAGGAATTTAAGACTTCGATGCTCTCCATGTAAACGCATTAAAAATCCATGTAAACTCAAACTAAACTCAACAAGCAACAATGCGGATAGGATTTTGTTTACAGTCCTGTTATTTTTCAGTTTTAAATTAGAACATTTTATTGTATGACTTATTTTTCAGATGATGAGCAATATATTAAGTGAAAAACTTAACGAAGAAATCGACGACTTCACGAGAGACAAAATTAAAAAAATGTTCTAAAAATTTTAGTAAGGGTTTTTAAAAATAAAAAGAAGTGTCTTAAAACTATTTGCGAAATATAAAGATCATTTAAAAGCAAAGCTTTCTTCGTCAATTAATAAAAGATATCATAATCGCGTATTAATGACAAGTCAAAATCTTGATAACTTGCTAAATATATCACGCTATTTTTTTAAATTGAGTTTTATTCATTATAACATTCAGAAAAGCTAAAATTCTATGAAATCAACTCTTAGTACCTACGCCAAGTTCAGAGTCATTGTAGGCTTGTGAAAGTATTCATATTTTAAATTTTTGGACCTATAGTAAAAATTCAGTCAGTTCAATTTTGTGCTTATTTATTACATACATCATTCAAACATAATCAGATAATTATTTCTGACGTAGAGCACAACCGAAACCGAAACAAAAATCTGTATTACAACTATAAATATCCATTCAGATACAGAATAGTAGTTGACTATTTTATACAGGAAATTATTACGCTATTATTTTAGTAACCATAAAAACTTTACTTTTAATTCAAAACAAGCGACGCGCATCCATTTCCATATTGTAACCGCCTTTCCTCATACTTTACAGTAAAGAGTAATGTACTTTAAAAGTATACGTTGGCCAAGAAAGCAGGTGAAGTCAATGATTGTGATAATATTTAATCCATGGGCCACGTAGCATATGGTTGAGCGTCACGGTCAACGCGCGTTCACTTCGTTCGAGGGAGCGTCATGCTCGGCCGATGGCAGACTGTACAAAATTAAAACAGCACAAGTTCTGTCTTCAATTTTATTAAAATACACTAAAACTAAAATAATAATAAAATTTAATAGACTTTTAACGAAATTTAGATCGATTTTTAAGTACTTCTGAAAGAGCTTCGAAGATATTTGCATCTGCTCTTTCAAGTCAATATTTTCTTACACATTTCTGCGAATGGTATCGATTGTTACTACGTGGTGATTGCTTCTAAATGTCGGGCAACGTTACTTAACGCGGTAACAACAAATAACATTTTGTTAGAAAATGTTGCCCACCGACACATAAAAACTCAACAACTGCGCTAGAGATGCACCAAGACCAATTTACGAACTACAGTATGTTTTACATGCTTTCTTTTAATATGTATATATACACAGAATTGGAAAACCATTGTAAACTGAGCCTGCTTGATGGAAAGTAATTACCGCAGCCGAAGTTCAACAGTCCGATGTTGCAGTAGTGACACCATCAGCGTCACCATGCGTTGTCAAGTGACATGGAGTAGGAGAAGAGAAGAGAGTTAAAAGGAGATCATTGAAAGAGTTTGGATCTGCAGCTTTCACCAAACGAAACTCAACGAAAAAATAATAATAAAACGGTACACACTCAACGTCCCATTACGTTAGTCATAAACCTGTCTGTTTGATCAGTATAAACATCTGCCCCGAGCTGGGATTGTATTCACAATCATCAGCACTTAAGGCAGGTTACCACGACGCCACAATGGTAAAACAACAAGTCATCTGCTTTTCTATTGCTAGAACAATTTAGGAATAAAAGTCTTCAACATAAAAATCAATAATATCTAAGTTTTGCTAATTGTACAATAAAGTCACAAATACCAAACAAATTAATAAACAATATTGTTATGGTTGTAGTGTAAAAGATAAATCATTATTAAGATAGACAATAAATACACTATAATTATGGTATTTTGACTATATTACCTAAACAATAATAATGCTTTACTAAGAACTTGTAAGTAGACTGTCATATTTACTAAAGCATTGTTAAAGTGATAAAAAGTTTGTTTACTACAAGACTTTCTTTTTATGGGGTATAGTATTGAACACGAGGGATGTAGGCTTATAGTATACGGTCAGTAACACAGTCAGTCATAGTTAACCGGTGAAGGTGCGCGCACCGCCAGAGGAAGTGCAGTGAACGATCGCCCTTATGTTTGTTACTTTTTATATTGAATCTGTGTTTTTTTAAACCATCGATGATTTCCTGTTGTCAAAGGTAATATTTTTTTAGCTTTTTTAATTTTTTTTATTTATATATAAATGAATAATTTATCTTAAAATTTAAATCATAATAAATATTTGAGCTTAATCTATAGATAAAATAAATAATTTATAAAATGGATCAAGCGATTTAAACATACAAAACAGGTTTTTAAAATGTTAACTCTTAACTTGACTGTCCCAATGTTAATTAAATCAATATAAATCCCAGTATGCTAATTTGATTAGAATCACTGTTATATTATGTACTAAATATTCTAATTAGAACCCGCCTTTTTCTCTTTCTGTGACATCTATAACACGGTTCATATGGAACACTACAAATTCTATTACTATATATAATATCTTAGCGTGGAACCTGTACCACTGCACTATAAACTGCTATAAACAAATCATAATGTTAAATAGATCGTAACAAATCGACAATTTATGGGTCAGCAAATTTTATTTTCATACAAATTATCGTTTCCGCTAAAGAAAGTTTAACTATAGACAAATGTAATCTTATTTTTATCTGCCGAACGTATTTTATGTTTAGAATTGTATGTCTACAGTATTAACTTTTATGTGTTCAACACTAGGTAATAGTCTTAGACCATTTAACAACGTGGTCTAAGGTAATAATAGTTATTCGTAGTGCGGTATCTAATTTTTTCTTTATAAATATTGTATTTTAAGGATTTACTTATGAATTCGTTGTCCCTGCGGCCTTAGAATAATAGCTGTATTTGATAAAATAAAAAGCGATTTAATTATTATCTATACTTTATTCTGAAATTAATATAATTAAAACATCAAGTTTCAAAATCACCCAAAAATAAATGTTTATCGTTATAAGATTTTTAAAATATTACACTATACTAGGAGTAGGGCAGGATCAAACCCTCAACTCTCAATCACTCCGCATGAAGGGAGTCAGCCCTTCTACCATTTGACCTATGTTAGATATAATCGATTCAAATTCAAAGAAGTTAATTTTTAAAATAGAGATCGAAATTTTGATATTCCCATAGTTTTATTATGTAAACTTAATAAAATCGAAATAATCTTAATTATTCGCTAAAGATATAATTATGAGAAATGCATTCTCTTACAAAAGTTGAATTGAATTCACAATGGCTTCCAACGTAATTCTTTCCACGGCTATGTTACATAGAGTTATACTGATCAGACAAAATAGTAAAATTGTATATCTACTTTTTTACAAACTTCAAAGAGGTAATAAATTAGCGTCCCTATATAAATGAAAGTGAAATAGAAAAATCTGACATTTTGACATGGACTTACTATATATTACGGACCAGCTCTTCTAAACGGACAAAATGTCACAGACTCGCTCGTGCCTCTTCGTAAATTCAACACCATCGTATGCTAACTTCATTCGGTTATGTTATGCTGTGTCAATGCAATCATCTGCTCAGAGCGGGAATCACTCGTGAGCACTAGTTTAGTGCAGATTCGCTATCATTGTGGCATGACAATAACATAGATTGAACATTCTTTACAAATTAATTTGATCATTAGAAATTGCTCACATACATGCAAAATAAATAAATTATAAACAAAACAAAGTACACATTGAGAATAAGAAATTTAAAATTATGTCTATAGAAAATTAACATTAAATAAAACACTCTCATTAACATTTTATCACTTCATCATAGCATTTCATGCTTGCTGGAAATATTGTCAGATCTATTTCGCTTTATAATAAAATTCTTACTAGCAAAAACTGACTTTCAAATAATCAGTCCGTCCAACGTCTAAAACCGTTTCTTACGCATGGTCTCGGGTGATTGAAGGGCCATGAAGTCGATTCAATCCCCAAATATTTGAAATTGCAAATGCGTACTGCTTATTGCAAATCTTTTTTGATCTTCCATCAAAACTGACTTATCGTCGTAAGCATGGTTTGCAAGACCCTGACGTTAAAGAATCCCCCATATTCAGCGCAGACTTTACGTTTGTGTCTCACGACGCGACGCGCTCACACCTTACCGTTGGGTGAGTCTATCGTCGTTCATAATCACATAGACTAATTATACATGGCCAGGCCTTTCCATATTAACAAAATGTCTAAAGATTCGCTGGTGCTCCTTTGAAAATTCTAACTAACGCAACGAAACAAAGTTAATCACAAGCTTACAATATATTCGAATAAAGTTAGCGTGTGACTAATTTATTTTCGTCGAATTTCGGACATTTTTTCTGTAGGGAAGGGCCGGTCCTTAGTTTCTAGTAAGTCAATGCATAAGCATGGAAATCCTATTTTATAATATTGATGTATGTACTAGCTAAACCTAAGTTCTACCTATATTGTACAGAAAATCGAAACTAAGAACTAATATATTATCTTCAAATAAAAATTCTAGATTTCAAGGTAAAAGTTTGATTAAAATCTAGCATCATCCTAATTTCAAAAGGTCTATTTTTCTTTTTCAGCTGAGCTGTCGATATTTTACTTAATATTTTATTTGAAGTCTTTATTGAAGTAGAGAATACGAAATAGTTGAATCGTACTTGGAAGTAGATTCAATTGCCCACTATCAAACTCCATTAAATAGTTTTCAAACTAGCAGAAGTAGAACTCTATGTTGTCACTTTTTATTTTCGCAATAAAATCGGTAGTAGAGCATTTCCTTGCGACATCCGTAAAGATTGAAAATTCTTCGTCTGTATAAGTGAGAGAAAAAGTTTTTTGTTCCTTTAGAAATCGTGCGAAATCACGTGTAAATAATATCACGGCTATGTCGAGATCCATGTCGTAGTAACATGATAGTCATAAGTTTTCTGATGTACGATGTACGTGTTGATTTTCCCGATATTTAATTTCATAATCTTTTGTAGTGACTACCTTAATAGTATTAGCTGTTTGGCATTATTATGACTTCGCATTTTACTGTTTTTAGAAATTAATGATAATAATAGTAAAATTAATATTGGCTTAAAATAACACAAAAAGTGTTATATATTTCTCTAGTATTACGCTTATTATGAAACGCATATTTTGAAGATTTACCAAAATACGATTGTTATATAGTGGAATACGATTTACCATCTCTAAATGATGGTGAAATTCTTATTAAAGCAGAGTTGGTAAGCGTTGACCCATATCAACTACTAATCTATAACAGAAGATATCACTTACCGTTTCATCAATTTGGACACCAAGTGTAAGTAGTTGAATACTCAAAACACTTCCAGTTTCCTATTGGTACAAAAATTGTGTTTCGTTATTTGTTTATTTGTTTATTTGTTTAATGGCTTACTAACTAAACTTACAATGATACATGAATATATACTAATAATAGTTAACAATTTTCTAAATAAGTTTAACTTAAAAGTAAGCACAGCATTAATAGACCGTACGTTATTTATCTAAAATAAAACAAAGTAGAAACTAAATAAAATAAAAAATAAAAAACCAAAAAGCATCCATCCAGGCATCCACTAAAATTAGAATTTACTAATTTATCTAATATATGTATATCACTTAATAAATACGGGAAATATTTTGAAATACTTTTTTCTTAAACATTGTTAGACTATCTCCAAAAATATCTACATCGCATTTATGAAAAAGAGTATTATATGTCCTAAAAGCTTGTAATATGGGTGAATTTGAGCCATAATTATTTTTTCTTACCGGTATAAACAGTGGTTTATAGTTCGAGGTTCTGGCAGAGGTGCGCATTATATTAAAATTGACACGAGAAAGAAGAGCTGGAGAGTCAATAAGGCTATTTACGATTTTAAAAATAAATATGAGTCTTAAGAACATACTGCGTTGATGTAGTGAATTAATGCCAAAGTAATGTAATCTATCTTCATATGATTTTAATACGAGATCTGTTTTTAGATAAGAGAGTCTTTTAAAAATTTCTTGAATTTTTTCTATTCTATAAATGTTATTTTTATAAATCGGATACCAGATCAAGTTGCAGTAGTCTATATTACTACGGACAAGACTAAAATAGAGTGTTTTGAGTGCTGTCATACATTTAAATTCTTTAGTATTACGGTTAATAAAGCCTAACATTCGATACGATTTTTCTATTACAAAATTTATTTGATTTAAAAAACGTAATTCACTGTCCAATATAACACCAAGGTCTTTTATTTCTGTAACTTCTTGTAGTTCTCTTCCATTTATTTTGTATTCAGATTTATTTTTATTTTTTTTTCTAGAATATTTTATCAAAAAACATTTACTGGGGTTCAGTTCCATATTGTTGTTTCTGCACCAGATATAAAGATTATCCAAGTCATCTTGCAAATTTCGCCTATCAATTTCAGACCTTACTGTATTATATATTTTTAAGTCGTCTGCGTAAAGCTGAAATCGTGAATAACGTATATACATTTTTATATCGTCTATAAACATTAAAAACAGTATTGGCCCTAAATGTGAACCTTGAGGTATACCGGATGAAGGATTAAATTCGCGAGACTGATAGCCGTTTACTATAACTTTCATTGTTCTTCCGCTTAGATAGGAGTAAAACCATTGTAAGAGAGGTCCAAAATGCCATAGTGTTCCTGAGTTTTTCTAAGAAGTATACTATGATTAACTTTATCAAATGCTTTCTTAAAATCACAGTATACAGTATCTACTTCTCCACCGTTGCTCATAATCTCGATTACATTTTCAACAAAAACTGCTAGATTACTTGAGGTTGACCGCTTGCAAAGAAAGCCATGCTGATGGTCACTGATAGTCTGCTTAATATGCCATATTAAAATAGGATATAATAGTGACTGAACACCTTTCCTAGCACACAGAGAATGCTTATGGGACGGTAATTTCGAATATTAGTTTTATCACCAGATTTTGGTATAGGAATAACTTTAGCTTTTTTCCATATACTAGGAAAGATGCCATCTCTAAGGGATTTGTTAAAGATAATATATAGAGGTTTGGAGATATGTTTTGCACATCTTTTAAAGAAAAACAGGAGGTATTTTCATCCTCAGCGCCAGCGCCTTTTCTTTCATCTAATTTTTGTAAAGCAATTTCTATCGACTCTTGTGTCAAGTAAATTGAAGATAAAATATTACTATTACTAAGATAATCTACTTTTAAAATATTATTGTTGTGGTTCATGAAAAGCACATTAGATTCATAAACTGAAGCGAAGCTATCAGCAAATAAATTAGCTATGGTAACCTGTTGTTGCCAATTAGGCCATCCAGCTTCATCTGACATGGTAAACTATGTTGAGTTTTATATTTATTTTTAATATAGGACCAAAAGACTTTTGTATCTTTAGTAATATTATATTGTACCATTTCAATGTATTTAGAGTAGTCAGAATCCATCTTTTTTTTAGTTCTATCCCTTAAAAGTTCGTATTCATATCTGTCTAGGTCATTATTAAATAGTTTAGCCTTCTTTCTTAGTTTTTCTTTCTCTCGTAGCATTTGTATTAGATTAGTTGTGTACCAAACAGGATAATGATTATTTGTAGTTTTTTGAAACGGGACTAATTCTGAAATTATTTTTCTTATAATTTCATAAAATTTTTCGACGCATTCGTCTACAGTTTGAAATTTTCTAAGTTCCTTCTGCCATTCTATTTGCTCTAAACGACTTTGAATTTGGTCATAATTTGCTTTAAAATAATTCAATCGAGGTGTTGATTTTGGTTGTAAAAATTTAAAATCAGTAGTTTTAACATCTATTAGTAGTGGTGGGTGATATTTATCAATTGTAGATATGGTTTCATTAGATTTTTCGACGGAAACTAAATTAGGAGTATTGCACAGAACTAAATCCAAAATTTTGTTGTACTCATTGCAAATGAGATTACATTGAATTAAATTATTAATAGATAAAAAGTCAACAAATGAACAACCAATTTGATTATTATAATTACTAGGGGCTATATCAGTATCTGGATGGGCCGTTGTCCATATAATACCACTTAAATTAAAATCACCTATAATTAATACGAAATCCAAGTTATTAATAAATGTATTAACTTTATTTTTAAAATGCAAAAAGTGATCTATCTGAACAGGAGGAGGCATATAAATAGCACATAAGTGCAATTTTGTTTTAATACTAATATCTATGGTTATCCATAAATCTTCACATTGACTTTCGTAGACATGATTTCTATAACACTTTAATGATTTGTGGACTGCTATAATAACGCCGCCCTCTTTACCCTGAGAAAATGTTTGTGACTCTCTATCTCGCCTGAAACCTGATATCTATTATCAAAAATTTCACTGTCAAAATGAAAATGTACCGTTTAACCACGTCTCTGCCAGAACAATTACGTGAAAGTTGCTTCTTAAGACATTTTTATAAATATCAGACAATTTACTGCGCATACCTCTTATATTTTGATAATATAACAGTAAGTGGTTGAATATAATAAGATTAAAGAAAAGTTACATTTTAAATTTTAAATTAAGCAAAAGAAAAAAAAAGTGAAGCTAAATAACATATTTGTATTATAACATTACACTATGGATTTTAAACTGTCCTTATTACTTATTATTTTTGAAGGAGAATAATCATCCTTTGCGTATGAAAAATTTTTCCATTGCGTACCCAAACATATCTGTATTGTTTTTCCTTCGCTCTAATTCTCGTAGCAGCATGCAGATCTCTACTTGCCTTTGTGAGGTGTTCAGATACATATATAGGTGACAGATCCTCTCCAAAACCTAACAATTTTGCATTTAGCTTTTCATTAGAGATGTGATTTATTATATCTTAATACTGCTGCTAAAAAAATTATCCCTTTAACTTATTTGACAATTTACATATTACGGTCCTAGGTTTTTTTGATGTTTGGTCTAATTTTCGGACGCGAGAATAAGATTGAATATCGCTTTCTGTTAGTGGGAAAGAGATCACGTTGCTAAGTTGTAAAATCGTAGTGGCCAAATTTTCATGTTTATTCTCCGGGAGACATTGAACTTCGATATTACATTGGTAAGATTCTTGCTCGAGTTGCATAACTTTCGATTCCAAATCCTTTAAAATAATTTGAAAATGTTCATTGTCCTTTCGTAGCTTTTTATTTTCATTATTACATTCCATAATAGTATTTTTTAAATCATCAAATTGAGCATTCATAAATTTTATAGATTCTTCGAAATTTTTCAATTCATTTTTTACTCTGTGAAACTCCTCAGAAATTGCTTCTCGTATAGCAGCACGTATTTCGTCACGAAGCGATTGAGTTATCTTTGAATCTGAGTTAATATCTGTCTCTTGAGGACCTGCATAATTACAGAGGATGGTTTTGGTGATCTACCGCGCCTTAATGTTATATTTTTACTTTCTGGTTGATCTTTGGATTTCTTGTTATTCATTTTATGCGTAATCAATTCTAGATACAGAAAATAAAATAAAAATTATCACGCACAGTATGTGGGTTTGAACTATGAATCTTTGGACAAACGTCTATGTGTGATACCATTCGTCCACCAGATGATCAATGTAGACATGCGAAATTATTAACCATAAGTAACCAAAGTTGACTTTAGAAGATATTGGATATCCAATAAAGGTTAAATTTGCTTGACACACTTTAACACGGTAATATAAGTTTATTTTTGTGTACCGGCACTAGTGCAAGTAAAACTTCATTTTATAGTTTGTTATTACTTATTATCACTTCTTAATTGTGGTTTAATAGCACTAATCGTTCCTGCTGTTTGTTTATATACTTTGTATTATTTCTCTCATTTTAAACAAATTTTTACAAATTTAAAACGGTCTAATGACACAAGTACGTCCACACACGTCAATACATCAGACGATATTGTTAGTAGTTAGTTATTTATAAAGTATCTGACCTAAAGGGCTTAGTTTCTTCCTTAGCACTGGAAGCATCAGTATACGTTGTTTTCCTGGAAACATGTCAACCTAAAACAGGCGATACTGTTGTAGTAACTGGTGCCGCTGGAGAATTAGAATCTATCGTAGGCAAAATTGTAAAAATTTAATTGCAACTAATTATATAAAAATTGCCTTAATATATAATTCATTGCAATAAAAAAATGATAAGATACAATAATACATATTCTTAATTCACTTTATGTGATTCGTCATATATATTATTATATAATATAGTATTTGTCATAACTATTACATATCAACCTTGTGATAAGAAATCTCAACAATCATTTAGTAGTATTAAATTGATAATGTTTTGTTACGCAATATACAGTATTTTTCAATAAAAATAATACTTATCCTATCTATAGATAGATAGTTACCGACATAGTATGGATAAAAAAAATATTTGATAATACAATCGCGATAGCTTCGACGTTCTTTATAGCAAAATATTTAATCAGTTACAAATTGTCAGGCCGGCTGTAATCATGGTGAAGGCACGAAAATACGTAGTTAAGAAACATTTTGAAGGTGTGCCGAAACGTGATGATTTCGAAATAGTAGAATACGATTTGCCACCTCTCCAGAATGGAGAAATTCTGGTAAAAACAGAATGGGTAGGCGTCGAACCATACCAAAGAGCTTATAACAGGAGATATCCGGTACCTTTTGATCAATTTGGATTCCAGCTAGGAGTGGTCGAAGACTCGAAAGATCCCCGTTACCCTGTCGGTACTAGAATAGTGTCTCACAAGGGTTGGTGTGACTACAGTATTATCAACGCCAATGTATCAAATTCTCCAGCTGATGTTGTGTATAAGGCACCTGACTTAAAGGGCCTCTCGCCATCCTTAGCTATTGGTGCTATAGGTATGCCAGGAGCAACGGCATATTTTGGTCTCTTAGAAATATGTCAACCCAAAGCGGGTGAAACTGTTGTTGTAACTGGTGCCGCCGGAGCAGTTGGATCCCTAGTAGGGCAAATTGCAAAAATTAAAGGTTGTCGAGTGATCGGTTTTGCAGGTTCTGATGACAAAGTTGATTGGTTGGTAAAAGAATTAGGATTTGATTGTGCTTTTAATTATAAGTCTGTGAATATCCGTAAAGTACTTAAAGAGGCTGCACCAAACGGCGTGGATTGTTACTTCGATAATGTTGGAGGTGACATAAGCAGTGTGATTATGAGTCAAATGAACAACTTTGGCCGTGTTTCGGTATGTGGAAGTATAAGCGCATACAATGAAGATCCAGCAAAAATGCCAACAGCTCCAATCGTTCAAGTCGACATAGTGATGAAGCAATTGAAAGTTGAAGGTTTCTTGGTACCGCGTTGGTTTAGTCGCTGGTCTGAAGCTTTTGCTGATCTAACAAAATGGATTAAATCAGGTCAATTGAAGACCAAAGAACATGTAACAGAAGGTTTTGAAAAAATCTTTGATGCATTTGTTGGTATGTTGGCCGGTGAGAACACTGGAAAGGCGGTTGTAAAAATTTAAAAAATAACTAAAGTGTATTAAATTATTATTTTCAATTAAATTTATGAAGTTATCAATATTCTTAAGTTTTGTTTATCGTCTACCAGTTTTTATTTCTCATATATAAAAATATTTTATAAAAATTATATTTTTATCTATTTTTGTAATTTATTTCAACACAATATTATTTATTAAAATCGATTACTTATACATGTATGACCGTAAGCTGAATTTCTTTCAAATAAAGGTATTAGAGTGACAAAATATATTGTATGACTTTTCTTGATACTTAGCCAATTAAAAAATACAGGTGTAGTAAATTTTGAGAAACAATAAACCTAAACTAATTAAAAATTATTAACAACGAATGAAACCTATTTAAACCTACTAAACTCAAACATAATTAGGTACGTATTCAGGTTAAAATAAAAGCTTTAGCAAATAGCATGATCACAGTTTATTTAATATGTATGAATCAGACACCCTAGCACTTAACCGCAGCGACACGGTATGTGAGCAACTCACCTGCGATGGGGCAAACATCCTTAAATACGAGTATATATATGTATGTTTCGTTACATTCATTTGCATCTTGATAATTAGCACGGCAACAGAAACATGTTCTAGATTGCAAAAAGATAATAAAAATTGTGTTTGTTTATTATCTTTTAATTACAATAGAATGAAAGGGAAAGGAAGTAAAGGAAACGGACGGAGCAGTGGATTATCAGTCTTTTTATTTAGGCTGGGGGCAGATGATTCTACTCCACCAATGGTAAGAGAAAGTAGTCTAACAAAGTTGTAAAAAGCGAACTGAACTAGCCACCTTAGGCTGCCGATTCTCAAGATGCAATTGGTTTTATGCTGGATGACCTCGCAACACGGCTGACGATCATTTCACGAGCTTTTCACCAACGTACGGTGGCAGCTAACATTTAAGCTCTACTATCAGTGACCAGTGCCGGAGGTGAGGAGAAACTCAACCTTATAGAACAGACAGAATCGGATTCTACCGTTTTCCTTCCAGCCGCTCCCTATGAATTAAAGGAACTTACAGAACCCTGCTCATTTATGCTACGTACGATAAATAATAAAGACAAATCTCTAAATAATATGAATTGTTTTTCGTGTTACGAGAAATTAGAGACGAAGTTACTGTCAGTTTACGTTTATAAACTATGAGAAACTGTCTGTAGAGAAACGTCAAAGAAAAATGAATGAGAAGGAAGTGACCCTATAATTAAAAGCGATTGCGAAGACCGAGATACTTTCGCGTTGGTATAAAAAGCGGTTCACCTGCTATGCATCTTCGCTGGAATATGTGTGACCGTATCCATTATATCGTGACGATATATCGGATACAAATCGATACACGCCGTGCATACAGCAAGCATTGATTGTTATTAATTATTTTATTTTTATTCTATTATTTATTTTATTAATTAATATTAAATTAATAAAAAGTATAGTTGTTGTTCTGTACTACAATCATATTAGTTGAATATGTTTGCCAAGTTTTATTATCAAAATAAGTAACAAAGCTTCTTTCAAACTTTCTTACTCTTTAAGAAGAGTTCTTCGTTCGTTCTTATTCTTCGTTCTTTCTTTGTTTTGCTAAACTCTTTCTTCTTTAAAATAATAATGTTGTGTATTATATGCTATGCTATATAATGTAAACGCATTCAGACTTATCACATGTTCAACTCTTTTCAGAAAAGTCATATTTTCGAAATCTTTAAAAGGATATAAAATTTAAATTAGGTACTTCAAACGACAATATAACTTTGTCTTTTTGCACCAGGGGTTACTGTCTCGATGGGACGGTGAAAACACTCTCGATGTAATGAAACAGCAACGAATCAAACACACATTTATTTATGTGTATTATTACACACGAAACAAGCATCTATTACAATCAGATTTGGTTATTAAATTTCAACAAATAAATAATTCTTTACATGCAAATTATAGGAGTGCATGTCGTTGTTTCGTTTGAAAAAAAGTGAAAACGGAAACAAAATAATAAATCATTATAATTATAATAACTGTTACATTATAATGATATCAACTCGTAGCTACACTTTCTACGCTATTTAAGATTGAGCTTCCTTTTTTGATAAATAATTACTACAACAAAAGACGCATCACGACTTCAAAAATAGCTTTAAAACTAGAATTATCATACAGAGTACAATACGCAGCAGGGCTGGGTTAACCATTTCTGGGCCCCTAGCCAGTCTGGGTCTCGGGGCCCCTTTACACATTTCTAAATCCGTAAAGCATTTTACTAATATAACGCAATTTGATTAATAAATAATTATGCTGTGCTTTACTATATTACCTAGGTATTCATAACATTGTACAAGCGTTTTCAAATCAACTGTAATATGATGATATGATATGTAATATAAAAAATTACAGCAAATATATTTTCATTGAGATTTTTTTATATGTTATATGTGTACATTATTCTTCAAATTTAATTTAAGCTTACAGAATAGCTAAAAAATCATGCTGAATGGAGCCAGCCCCTAGCCGATGCAGGGCCCCTAGGCATTAAAGAGTAAACCGTCCCTGGTGACGCTTTCAAGGCCAGTCAGGCGAATGTTCCAAATTATGGGTCACTTATTTTGACCACCTAGGCCAAGGGTTGTCAAAATCACTATCCCCTATTCTCAAAGAAAAGTAAAAGATCTTTATTAAAAGGTAAAAAGGAATTTTTGTACAAAAAGTATATAATGATATAAAGAAGTTTTTTTTAATAGATAATGTTCTATTGAAAAACTTGAGTGAGCTAGATTTCCGCATAAAATCCATTTGAAAACGCATGTAACAAATGCAAACACACTTAGTTATATTATATGAATAACTAAGTTTTTCAGTATTCCTCAACTTGAATATGAAAATCATGCCCCATATCCCTACAGTACTGAACCTACCTAGGTACTTTGAACCTTAGTTGGAGAAAACGTGACTTTGAGCCAGCGAAAATTGTACGTAAATTTCGTCAAACATGTCTTATAGATTAAAAAAATCGCCTTTTAATCGTGAGATAAATCTTTCTTATGCATTGCGTATAGATTTCGTGATGGCATTGCTCAGATAGTATTTTTATGATTTAATAGGTAAGTCTTCTATGGACCATGATAAAAATAATTGTATATGGTACGTAAAAATTGTTTTATTGCTAAAAATATTTTTTTTTACTAATGCATGATAGCATTTTGAAATATTCCTATCATTATAAAATTTTATTATAGAATTACACATTCGACAAGCAAACATCGTAAAGTTTTATATATTCTAATCATTGAGCTAAGCTTTGGGTCTGCTTTATTGCATATCCAATAAATTTCAAAATAAACTTCTTGATTATTTTTTGAAATATTATCAATTTCATTGCCAAAACTATCATAATATTTAAATGATATAAGTCTGTTTATTATTGATATTAGTGATATATATTAGTGATTGATATTAGTGATATAATAATTATGTATTGCCTAGATAGTAGATACCAATATTTGAATCATAAGAATTTTTAGGTCTAGAACTTACTACTTAGTTTAGTTAGTTTGCCTGTTCGTAAAGGTACGTCTATAAGTCGAGAGACTTATAAACACTTCGACTCGTTCGATATAAATGATTCTTTATCTAGTAATGACTATTTCACTATTGGTAACCTATTCAAGTCGGAAAAATCTATTTTTTTTTTTTTTTTATGTTATAAGTTGGCAAACAAGCATACGGCCCACTTGATGGTAAGTGGCTGCCGCAGCCTATAAGCGCTTGCAGCACCAGTAGTAGGTGCCACTCACGCGTTGCCAACCTCGAGATATTAGTTCTTAAATCTTGTTCGCCCAGTAATTTCACTAGCGTACAGTGCCCTTCAAACCGGAACACAGTAATGCCTAAGCACTACTATTTGGCGGCAGAATATTGGACACTGCGGTGGTACCTACCTAGCCGGCCTCTTGCAACAAAAGACCTACCACCAGTGTGACTGATTGCACTGGTAGGAATAATCTCTGCTGTGACAGATGTTATCCCAACAGCCGATATCAGTCACATCCCGACGCCTTTAATAAATTTAAGATGAAACCTTTCTTATCGCATCGGCAACATAACAATAGTGAATTACTCTAAGTCCACTAATAAAAATACCCAATCCATTAAAAATCCCAATGCGTGTATGATGAAATTGATTAAGTACTTGTAACTAATAAAAATTATATGGTTCAATAGGCAAATGAAACATGAATAATAAGGAGCGTGAAAATTGAAATTAACGATCTTCGTTCTCACAGTATTAAGAACTTTATTCCTAAATTTTATTCCATATGCTACTTTTTCCTTAATGTTATTAATTACCTAATCCATTTATGCGGTTTGGTTTATTGGCTTAACCCAAATAAAGAAGCCTTTAAAAAAACCAATATGTCACGTATCAAATTATCACTTCTTTATAAGAAATCAAAATCATCAATAAACTCGACAAAAAAATGTAAGATTTCGAGTGTCTAATTAGTATAAAATTGTCTACAGAATGTTGTAACTGAAGTAGTGTTCCAACGTAAGGGTAAATAGAGATCTCATTGAGAAGAAGGAGATAAACGAGAATAGAACGGGGTGAAAGTGATCTCTGGCGCTCACACTCATCAAAACAAAACGCAACAGTACGTTAACTTCTACTCCAGGTTCATGCTTTGTAAGCATGGCTTTTCTACTCGTGTTTTCATAAATTGTATTAAAATCGTAACCCTTCCATTTCCTACTGAATTAAGAAAATACCAAATTATCGCCGGCCTCAAGTAAGGTTCACCAAATTAATGGAGGCTTTCTCTCGTTTCGGTAACGCACTGAACTCCTTTCAAACTTCCATAGTTCGTCATGCCCATCGCGCGCAAATAACACACATTGTGTGCAACGCATAATTCGTACGATATAACACTTTCTTGGCGCCAAATTTTAATAAACGGGTCGTTTCAATTAACTTTTAAGTGTTGATATATCAGAAAAACACGCTTTGAATAAATAGTTATAAAAACTTGAAAGGCCTGAATCGTCTAAATTCTCGAAATAAACCTACAAGAAACTCTTAATTATTATTTTTCCCGACATTTTCTAAGATCTACCTACTACTCTTATCCATTTTTTAGCATATATAACCCTCTGTAATCCATTCAGGGAAACCACTAACATATTGCATAAATCTATATCTACTAAAAGTCAACGAGTATCATCTGATGTCATGTTATGACAATCATGACTGACAAATAATAGCATAAACTTCTGTCTGAATAACGGGTCATCAGTGTACTCCTAAGATAAACAAAAACGAAAATAGACATCAACTTTATTACGATCCTCTCAAATATGAGTTTAGGCACTTCACAAACGAGTCATTATAATTTGATGGACCTCTCAGTATTTAGCTGTCATTTTAGGTTCTTTAAATAAAAATGTTTGCAGCACAGCACATTGATCCTAAAATTGAGCGTCGAAAAACTGAATAACGTTATCTGACTATGGCCAACTATAAAATGAAGTTCATTCCCCGATAAACAGTTTCCCATTCGTCAGCACTGTCAACGGCCTTCGCGTCCGTTGCGCTATTTGCTCCTTTTGTTTCAAGCATCGCATGACGGGACGTGATTTTGACGCCCGTTTTTGACCCATTGTCGCCATACGTCAACGACTTCTCAATACGCATCCGTCGACCGTGGTTATATTTTAATTATTTTTATGTAATTCCATCTATTGTTTTGAAATGTGATGCATGTGAACCAACCTCTATACAAAATATTCGCTCATTTTAAATAATGGCGTTTGATGTAATTACGTAGTTCGTGTCATTGTTTCTGAAGTAATCCTTACTTCATTAGAGAATCTGAGAATAAAAGATTGCGAAGACAGCATGATATACATGTATGACTTTTAATATTGCATATAAAGCAAAAATATAATAGAGTTTTGTAGAAACATATTAGAACGGAATAATGAATAATAACAAGAAATATAGAGACAACGTTGTTTAACGGCGTGGGTACGTAAATATACCATCGCCCGCTGTTGGGATAATCTCTGTCAGCAGAGATTATTCCACCAATGCAATCAGTCACACTGGTGGTAGGTCTTTTGTGGCAAAAGCCCGGCTAGGTAGGTTCCACCGCAGTGTCAAATATTCTACCGCAAAGCAGTAGTGTCTTTGGCATTACTGTGTTGCGGTTTGAAGAGCACTAGTGAAATTAATGAACGAAACAGATTTAAGAATGTCGCGGTTGGCAACGCGTGAGTGGCACCTACTAATTGCAGGCGCTGATAGGCTACGGCAACCGCTTACCATAAGGTGAGCCGTATGCTTGTTTGCCGTCGAAGTAACATAAAAAAATGGAAACTCCTTTTTATGTTGGCTTAAATAAACGTCATTTTCACAAACACTAAACTTCAAATACAAACATTCATACACTCAAATGCAACGAAACACATATTAATAACTAAGTACAAAGTATATTTTATTTACAAACTCATTTCAATATTACGAATTCGTCAACAACGAAACGTTCGTTTGGAGTGAAAGAAATCGTCTTGAGTAATGATAAAAATAGAAGAGCATGGGCCAATTTGTTCCAGATCAACAAATAAAATTAAAGGTGTAGTTTTTTAAGAATACTTTGTGTTTCTTAATAACTTACTAAATTGTGACTTTAGAAATTATTTATATTACTAAACTAGAATTCCAAATATTTGGCAGTTTGGCAACTGTTCTATAGCTTCAATATTTAAAAAAGTGATTAATAGTTAAAAATGCTTCTTTTAAAATGACATTCTAAAAATAAAATAATCCAAAGCACATTAACGTTGTAGATGGCAGCTTTCGATATGTCATTATTTAATCATTCTAAACGTATTACTTTTTGCGTTTTGTTTAATCTATTATACACCTACCTATGTAACATATAATTTTATAATAAATTAACGGTTACAAGTCACCTTTAAATTTTCATTAAGTTAATAATGTCTCAAGATAGTTTTAATAATTTATGCAACTTATATACTTTATATAAATTATACCTATACGAGGACCTTGATATACGAAATCTTATTTTATAGGATAGCGTTAATTCAGAAACTCATAACATATGTTATTTATTATTTAATCAGGCCGCGTTCAGACGACAATCAACTGCTACATACGCGCCACGGGTACATAATTTGATTCTTATGACACATTATAAATCTCAAATTGTATTTATCGAAGTCAAACCGCATATAATATGTGTTATGACACAGACTCAAAATATATATATTCAACAAATTACAAAGCGAATTAACGCGCGTGGCATAAACGTAGCGGGCGCGTGTCGTCTGTATGCGGCCTTAGACAAATGAATACCGCGTCGTGATCACAATTGAACATTGATCATTATTGAAAATATCAAAATTTTGTTTTGATAACACTGATGCTACTAAACAAAAAAAACAAAATCAGTTTACAAACAAAGAAGAAAAAATACTAAACAGTTTTACATGCACCTATTTATAGAAAGAGATTTCTTTCTTTAAGTCTAATAATTATTCGAGTAGAATTATTAAACTATAAAGCCATTTCTTTATAAAAATAAATCCGATCCAGAAGCCAGACCTTTTACATAATATGATACAAAATTGCGCCCAAAAATATTAAATCTTGTTAATATTATAAAACATATTTTTGATAAATTTACAACAAATATAAACATCATCTGAAGCGTAAAATAAGACATGTGCTAACGTCGACTAACAATACACGGCCAGTCAACAATTTCAGCCTTTGACACGCACTGGTTATCCACCGAGATAACCTACATGTTGATGACTGCATTATAATCTTGCAAACTCGAATAATATACTGTCGGTTAAATAAATAATTATATATATTTGATAAACATAGTATGATGGGGATCATAATAAACTATAAATTGTAATATTTGTATTAATGTTTTTATGGTTTTGTCATTTAGAAAGATGTTTTTTTAATGTTTTACAAGAATTTAATTAGTGAAATTATTGATATACGCTATAGGATTAATATTCCTACTAATTTCACTAAAAATAGTCTATAAACGTAAAGTCTGTAAAACAGCAAAAGATAGTCCCGGTCCTATTCTTTTTTTTATATTAGAGAGGGCAAACGAGCAGGGTTTGAATTTTGAAATTTCAAACATTTTGGAGACATCTCCGACAGTTAGACGTCCATAGGTTGAGAATAATAATAATAATATAATAATAATAAACGCTACACACTCAACGGCCCCCATTAGGATAATTATATCCTGTGTCGGGGGTCCGGAAACATTCACAATGACAAGGACAAACACAACCAGACCGGAAAACATGCCTGTACGATTAATACAAGCATCTGCTCCGAGCGGGAATCGAACCCGCAACCGTCGAGGCTTAAGGCAGACTCGCTACCCACAACGCCACAACGGTGTCAATAATGACGACGACGTAATATTCGCCCTCGACAAAAGGTATTCAGGATTTTCAAATAATCCTAAACACTCTACCGAGGTCGCATTATACGAAAATAACAATACCAGAATTCGTATGCGATTTCATCCTCTTGAATAACATTTCATCGCCAACGCATTGGCATCGTGAATAGGTAACAAACAGACGGTAACAAACAGACTGCATTTAAAATATAAGTGTGGATTATGCTTTAAAGCACTTTCTAAACTAGTAAAACAATTAAAACTTTGTCACCTATCTATTACAGGTACTCGCGAGTTTAACGGCACGTAGAAGAAATTAACTAAAGAGAGTGGTGTCAACACTTTCGCCTGTATTGCACGCGGCAAATCTTCTCACGGTGAAACCGTGCGAAGAAAAGTTCCGGGAAAATGTTCTTTATTACAATAAACAATAAGATCCAATGCGGCAGGTGAGCCATGAAAGCAAGGGTGCTTTTCTTTATAAAAAATGCGAAAACTCCACCGAGAGTCCGTTTAAAATTAAAACATAAAACATGTATCCAATGTATAATTTGGTTACTAGTGTGTATCCAAGTTGTTTCAGCGAATAAACCACCGCGATTCCTTATCGATGGACGCTCAGAAATAGTTATAAGATTAAAGGAAGGCCCTGACACGCCCGTTGGTAAGTTATCTGATATAATTTAATAATACTTATGTATATAATTATATATCTCTACTAGACCTTGCATTACTACAAAAGCCTCTAAACTATCTCCTTAAAAGTATGCAAATATGCGGCTAAGCTATTTTGAAAATAATCAACCTACTTCTGGAATAGTTATGGTTAAAAACCATCCAAAACGAATATCCAAAATGGGCTTACTTTCCAGTTTGAGTGGAAACGATGACAGGACAGACACCCGGAAATTGCTATAAGGGGGAAGTGGGGTTACCAAGACAACTAACACCCAACATGGGGAAGCCATACTACCTACCTGCTTACCTGGAATTCGAAACTAAGCGTTATTTAGTCACTCACCGTACATAACATTAATAAAACAGTTTACTATCTAGCTACTTATAATCAAATTACGATATATACATGTTTTGATATAACTTAGTAATAGTAGATATTGAATACGAAAATAATAATACTAAGAAATTGTCTTACGCAAATAAAATATATGGTGTGAATATACATACGAAACTATCAAGATTAGGTTCTGCACAATAGGCATTGGCATAGATGATAAAAATAATATATTCTAGCAAGCTCTCTTTAAATTATGATTACCGATTTCAATCTGCGGTAGAAGGTATTAAGCGGTATTACAAAACAATTTTCATGCAGTGATCGCTCACAATTATCTTAAAGCAGTTTTCTCTATTCTACGAGTACTTTATCGAATCCTTTTAAAAATTAAAAGGACATTGTGCCGATGATCGAAATATATATATATATATAATAATAATAATAATAAAAACACTTTATTGTACACCAAAACAAAAACAAAAAGACATACAGACACGGAGAGAAAGAAAAAATATGTACAAGTGGCGGTCTTATCGCTAACAAGCGATCTCTTCCAGACAAGCAAGTAACATTGCGTAAAAGTCATAAATATCAGAGTAATAGGGTGGTAAGAAGGTGTACATAGAATATATAGATTGTAAAAAAAGTGATGCAACCATATTAATTGAAATATACAATTTATACATATGAAATAAATAAGTTAAGATAATATACATATAATACAATATATATATATATAGAAGGTATATATAGAGTTATTTTTAAAATCAGAACAAAATATCCAGAATCAAAAAAACTGTCGAATTGTCAACAATAGCATATGAATGTGTTACATAAAAAGAAGTAGAGTAGCCGTCAAACAGGAACCGTGTTATTTAAGTTTTGCGATTGTGTTCATGTCTTATTCCATGGTACAAATTTATATCGCATCAATCGATAATTATCGGATGGAATGCAGCATGCAACCGACTGTAGTTGGTACGACTCGGAAAAACGTGTCCATTTAAAATAAATATAATAAACGCTACACACTCAACGGTCGGTTAAGATAGTTAGGTACATCTTGTGTCTACGGTCCGGAAATATACACAATGACAAACACACAGACTGGAAAACATGCCTGTTTGGTGAAACATCTGCTCCGAGCGGGAATTGAACCCGCGATCTGTGGCGCTTAAGGCAGGCTCGCTACCGCTACGCCACATAGCCCTTAATAGCTCAACGGTAGAAGGGCCGACTTCGCTCTGTTAACGCGAGAGTCGCAGGTTCGATCCTGACCCCTTGGGCTATTGTCGTACCCACTCCTAGCGCAAGCTTCGAGCTTATTTGGAGGGGCAATAGGAATATTAGTATATGCCTACCTAAAAGCATTGCTAGTATTCTTTAAAAAAAACAAAATTAGATCTTAATAAAAATATTATTACATTGGTTACATCAATTTTTATTGATGTAACTCAAGTCAATAGCACATAAATTATTTCTTCTGTGATCGAAAAAATCATATCCGTATCACGGGCCATTAAAGTACTATATTAGCAAAAGTACATCTATATATATCTATACCCACACAAAAATCGTAAGGGAGGTCGACTTTAGTTCCTAACGTAGAGATATGGTCCTAGCTCTATCTCACTATGTAGCAGTGAGTACCGTCATGCCTCACGCACTCTAAACACTGAATACTTTTACTTTAAATATCGGTAATTATCCGACGCCAGACAGGAGTAACGTAAACATAGCATATAATAATAGTTTTGAATAATGTGAAAGATGGTTAAAACGGTTGACATAATTATTATTTTCTATGCTGATTAGGTACGCTACTGTGGTTGCGGACAAAATTGAGTAGTATTTATAGAATTAATTCTTCCTCTAATACATGTGGATTAAAATAATTACAGCTGTTACGTAGTATGACTAACGCACAATTACAATCATAATTTTGCATTCCAGGGAGTTTAATATATCGTTTAAGAGGTGTCGACCCCGATGGAGATACATTGCAATTTGGAATAAGAGAACAAGTCGGTAGTGATATATTAAGAATAGAAGCCATTTCATCCAACGAAGCTAATATTTATTTAGTTAAGGAATTAGATAGAGAGGTAAAGAGATTAACTTCGAAATGCTGTTAAAGCTTTGAAAGAAAATTAAATTGAATATTTTTAAAGGTACGTGATGAATACTCCTTCGTGCTAACATTGACGGATGGCAACTTAGGAGAGGGTAATTTTATTACTCAAAGCTTCTTATTGTTAGTTGAAGACGTGAATGACAACGAACCCGTTTTTAAACCTTACCCTTCCGCAATTACCGTAAAGGAAGACGCACTGCCCGGTGTTTTATTAACGGTTGAAGCGACAGATCTAGATGAAGGAGCTTATGGCCAGGTACTTTTTTTTCAACTAAAATAAAATATATTGTCTTTCATATTAATTGTAATTTTTTACTTAATTATACAATGTTCTTCTTATTGGAATTTAGTGTTCAGCTAGTTTTAGTTTCACTCATATGTCACTATTTACGAGCTGTCATTTTGATAAGACAACTGAGAAGGTCAAGGAACTGTACTTGTCAAATCTCAATGTCAAACAACTGATTACGCTGTAACCAATTAAATACAAATTTCTTACGATTTTATAGGTTTTGTACAATTTACAAGAGCTAGATGGAGATGTTGAAAATTTTGCTGTACAAACGGTTAACGGAAAAGGAGTGATACGTTTAACGAAACGTTTAGATTATGAGCGAAAATCGCTTTATCAATTGCGTGTGCTAGCAGTGGATAGAGCAATCCAGGGTAGAGTTAATACGGGTACAGCTGCTATACTAGTAAAAGTGCAGGATGTCGAGGACCAGCCGCCAGAGTTTATTGTTGCAAGTCCTGTTACAAGAATTAGTGAAGACGCCGCCGTGGGTACATCGGTTTTACAAGGTAAAATCTTAATCCACATTTAACTACTTATCTGAATTAAATTTGGTTGTATGGTCCATGCGCATACGAGTAGCTAATGAAAATAGAAACATTTTTAGACAATCCAAACATATTTTGTTTAAATGAAACTGTTTTCGTTCAAATGGCTGCTAAATTGTGACAGTCAATACTTATTATGTGAATATACAAATCCTAATATAAAATTAATGTTAATAAATTTCAGTGCGAGCTATCGATGGTGACAGGGGTATCAATAACCGCATCTCATACAGTATCATCTCTGGTGGAGAAGAGCACTTTGATATAGACAGCAGCTCTGGAATTGTTTACACAGTTGGTCCCTTAGATAGAGAGGATCCTAGTAATAGCAATGGAGCATACATATTGGAGATTTTGGTACTAAATTATATAAATTAACATAATAGTTCTCATAAAAGTTTTAATAACATAAATAACATTATCTTTTATGATTTTTTTAACCAAAGACTTGTAGGAAATTCTGAGATTTGTGTAGGTGATCTTAATAGAGCAATGTGGCAGACTCATTTTTATTGTAATAGAAAATGGGGAACTTTGCCAACTGTGTGACTTATCAAACGGGGTGTCAGCTATGGGTGTTATATAAATATAATTATTATATAAAAATAATTGAGATTCAAGATAATAACTCATAAAATACTTTTCAATAATATAGGTACCTACCCAAGTAGATTGAAATAGTAAGTTGAACAAATTATATAAAAGTAAATGCTAAATTTAAGTTAAAGTTGTGGACATGATTAACAATTTTTCAGGCCACAGAAGAATCACATATGGTGTCTCCATTACCCAGTGCCACAACAGAGGTGACAATTATTGTTACTGATGTAAATGATGAACAGCCAAGGTTCAGAAGTGAGAGATATATAGGTGAAGTGATAGAAAACGCTCAGCAGAATACACCAATAACATTTTTGCAGGATGGTATACCAGAAGTGTTTGATTATGACCAGGTAATATTTTGAATTATTTTATGTTAAGAATTTTTTGTTAAAATTTACAATTTTGTCCATTGCAGTTTTTCAACTAAAAATAATTAACTTGAAACTTTTTTTTTTATTTAAGTTTGTATTAAGTTTTATTATTGTAAAAATAAAGTATTACATTAAGTTAGGTATAAAACAATAAATAAACACTACACACTCAACGGCCCCCATTATAGTGATAATGATATCCTATGTGAGGGCAGAAAAACAAAGACAAGGACAAAAACACACCCAGACCGGAACACATGCGTTTTGGGTAGCGAGTCTGCCTTTACAACAATTTAAATATCTTGGTCATTATCTAACAGTAGATTTGAAAGAAGATACAGACTTGGAAAGGGAACGTAGGGCAATGGCTATCAGGGCGAATATGCTAGTTCGTAGATTTGGTATTTGCTCAAAAATGACAAAAATAACTCTGTTTAAGGCCTACTGCCAGAATTTCTATGCAAGTGCTCTATGGTTTTCATATTCACAAAGAACATACAATGTGCTAAGAGTACAATATAACAACGCCTTCAGAATGTTGTTAGGACTCCCACGCTTCTGTAGTGCATCAAATATGTTTGTCGAGGCTAGGACGGATGGCTTTACAGCTATACTGCGAAAGAAAACCGCATCGCTTTTGTACCGGCTGCGTGGGAGTACTAATAAAATTCTAAAATCACTTATGGAATGTTATGATAATTTTGCAGTTAAGTGTTTCATGAATGTTCTTATGAAATAATAATTTTTAATAAATAATTTAAATGTTAAAATAAAATGTAAGTAAATATATAGCATTATTAAAATTAATTGTAAAAGTTGAATGTAATGATAAATGATAGTATACTAACAATAATATTTTTAAGAACAATGTATTACTAACAAAATGGACCATGTGTTGTCTAAAAATAAATGATTATTATTATTATTATTATTTAGCCTCGACGATTGCGGGTTTGATTCTCGCTCGGAGCATATGTTTGTATTAATCATACAGGCATGTTTTCTGGTCTGGATGTGTTTGTCCTTGTCATTGTGAATGTTTCCGGACCCCCGACACAGCATATAATTATCATAATGGGGGCCGTTGAGTGTGTATTGTTTATTTATTATTATTATTATTATAAAGTTTATGTTATTTTCTGAGTTTGAATATTACCAGCACTATTCAAGCTATGGTTAATATTTCTGTATCTCCTCTAAGGGGCTAACTTTTACTAGAATTGAGTAGGTCAATACCTTAAAAAGGAATAGAATCAGAAATTTATCTATTTTCTATTCTAACTTTTGAGATTTAAATACTATTGTTTAATAAATGAATCTTTATATTTTCAGGGTAAAAATGGAACCTTTGAACTCTATTTAGTGGGTGATAAAGGTGTATTTGATGTGACACCTTTTAAAGGTATTAATGAGGCATCTTTTCTGATAAGAGTGAATGACCCATCTCGTTTGGATTATGAAAAAGTAACTGTAATGAATTTTAGTCTAGTCGCTAAAGAGGTTGTTACCAAAGATCCGAAAATGAGGTAATTCATATAAAAATTAATTTCTAAATGTTTAATGTACAATTTATATTTTCCAAAAAAATTTAATTATAACTACAAGTGCTTTAAAAAATAATTTGTATTAACAGTGGTAAAGGTTTAAAAAATACAACTATATCTCGCATTTTGAGAAATTACATTCCCTATCTTTTATCATATCCTTCAGTACTACCATAAAACATACAATACAAAAATGTAGTCACTCAGTGTATATGTTAAAAATAATATATCAATAAACAAACATAAATTCATAACAATAGATCATAACAACGAAAATATTATGTTTTAGTCATGAAGTATGCAATGGTAGAAGTCAATTGTGACAGAACCTTATTTTTATTATATAAATATTTATTTTGTGTAGTAATTGTGCTCAAATAGTTTGAGATATACTTAGAAGTCCTATCTACGACTTTGACGAGCCATGGCAAAAACGTAACATTAGCGCCCAAAAAACGCATATATTGGGTATAGTATTTTAAAATAGTGAAAATAATAACTAATACATTTATTAAATTTTTAAAGGAGTTGGCATCCTTGTAAATTGCCATTCGGGGCAGGAACCCTGAACCCACATACATCCGGGTCTACAAAATACATCCGTTAAAAATGTTTATTTATTTATTTTCAGTGTAGTACCAATTACTGTGCATATAAAAGATGAAAATGATAATTTTCCTGAGTTCACTGAAAATCTTTACACAGTTTCGATACCAGAGAACTGTGGGGTTGGTACAACAGTGGCATGGGTTCAGGCTTTGGACAAAGATTCAGATAACTATGGTACTAGAGGTGTTAGATATACTAGTCTTGGTGGAAGTATTGCCCATTTGTAAGTATTGTTATGCTTAAGAACAATAATCAGCTTCGATTGATGATTTCTTTATTTAAAAACTATCCGACGACGTCAACTGATCAATACAGGACTGGTCGGTCCCAAGTAAAATATCGGCACACAGGGCACCAACTTCTGAAGAAAATATTCTGTAGAGAATATTATTTAATTTTTTGCTTTTTAGTGTTGAAGTCGGTATCATTTTTCTAAACTCACTATTTACGTATTCTATTTTTTTTTACCATCGCAACTGAATAATACATTTAAGAAAATTGACTCTTATAAAGAAAGGAAGCATTTACAACGGATTTATTTTCCTATGAAAAATCCTAAGATAATCACAGTACCTATCCAATAGGTAAATAAAATAAATAATATTTAGAATTAACACTTATCTAAAAATAAATTAATTATGGTTTCAGACTTCACCTCAATCCTATATCTGGTGTGATAACAGTTAAACAGGCGGGCGATGACAGCTTCGACCGGGAGCTCGTTTCGCGGCATTATTTGACAGTAGAAGCCCGAGATGATCTGGTAACCATTAAAATACTGTTTTTTTTTAAATGTAATTGTCACAAAAAAATTGTTAAAATAATTAATTAAATGCTTTAAGTATGATACTTTTTTTATATTAATTTTTTATTGTTTTAATAATTAATTTTTAATAACGTTGTTTTTATTCGTTAAATTATTGGAATATTGCAACAAATCTAAAATGTACCTTTTGTCATTTCTCAGTCATATTAAAATAATTTTAATTATGTCATAAGAGCTTTGTAAAACTGACTCAATTACAGAAAAAACGAAAGAATTCAGAAATTATTAATGTTTCATTTACTAAAACGTGTTTAATTCGTGTAAAAATAACCAGAATTATGGTTCCTGATGAGTCCGTTTTTCTAAGATATTGTTTACATTATTTAGATTTGACCATTTTACGACAAGGAAATCAAAGTCCAGAATATAAAATATATTTTTATTGCCAAAAATGTGCAGACTCGAAAAACAAAGAAAAATGTATAAAATAAAATTAAGCAATTTTCTATTACTTATAATGACGAATGAATGTCTGCAATATTATTATAAAATTAATGTTATCAAAAATATTTAACTTACATTAATACAGGCCATTCCATGCAAACTAAATATAAAAGAGTCTCTGGTGATGCTTCGTAAATTCAAACTAAGTTAGTCACACGCTAAATATATTCGATTATGTTACAAGCTTGTGATACTAACTTCATTCGAATATAGCAAGCAATG
Organism: Hestina assimilis; assembly: GCA_023373885.1. Lineage (NCBI taxonomy): Eukaryota > Metazoa > Arthropoda > Insecta > Lepidoptera > Nymphalidae > Hestina > Hestina assimilis. The sequence goes on along the minus strand of CM041747.1, from coordinate 4,700,511 downwards.
TGAATATCTTCGTTTTGGTAGGACATGTCTATATATATAATAAGTTTACATATTTAACCTATTTTTTTAATTAAATTTTCCAATAGGGTAAAGGCAACAGGAACACCGTCCAGCTTATAATAAATATTGAAGATGTAAACGACAATGCACCAATGTTTTTAGCAAACAAGTACGAAGCTAGATTGTTGGAAAATGAATTGGAGTTTGAAAACCCACTGGTTTTAGAAGCTAGAGATATCGATTTAAACGGTAAGAATAATAACAAAAATTATAAAGGTCAAAGCCTCAATAGCTCATCCTCCGTTAACGAGTCGCGGGTTCGATCCTGACCCCCTTGGGCTATTGTGGTACCCGCTCATAGCGCAAACTTTGAGCTTATTTGAAGGGGCAATAGGAATATTAGTAATGCCTTGTCTAAGCATTGCTACTATTCTTAAAAAAAAGTAGTATAGATGTATATACTACGTATCCATGTATATCCTGAAATTGAACTTACGAAAGAGTGCACGTAAAAAAATAAGTATATTCATTTTTGTTAAACTAGTATTTGGTACGGTCAAACGGTTCGCCAAAACGCAACAAAACGGCGCGTTTTGGAAACCATACCTCACGAACCGTATTAGAGAGGCAGTTGAAATTTGCACAGAATGTGAATTTGTGTTGCTGCTACAGTAACAGATACTAAAAATAATATAAATAAAATAAAAATAATAAAGACCTTCATACAAGGAACTTGATATTTTTGACGTTTTTGCTGTATCGCATGAACTATAATAAATAAATAATTTCTTACGTGTTAATCTTTTGTTTTGTTGACGACGTTGTGGCGCAGCGGTAGCCAACCTGTCTTAACCGCCACAGGTCGCGGGTTCGATTCCCGCTCGGGGCATATATTTGTATTGACCAAACAAATGCCGTGTTGCATCTGGGTGTGTTTGTCTTCTATGTTCGGACCCCGACGCAGGTTATAACTATCCTAATGCGGGCCGTTGAGTGTGTAGCATTTTATTTATTATTTATATATTTTTATTATTTATCCGTTAAAGGTACAAAGAACAGTCATATAGAATATTCAATAGTCGGAGGCGATTACAAAAACAATTTCTCAATCGATCCAAACTTGGGAATCATAACACCGATCGGTAAAATTGATTTCGAACAATTACCAGGAGACAATAGCAATATACGACCGATACATTTAACTGTGAGTATGATTTAATTTAATTTAGATCTTGTCGCTTTGTTATAAGGTTTATTTTTGTATGTCCTATGAAATAAAATTTTATTGTCATGCTACATGATGTCTTTTAACGTGAAGATCTTATTATTTAATATACTTATATAAAATTTAACGCTCAAGACTTTATTCTGCTATTTATAATTCACTTTTTATTGTAAATACGAACGAACTTTTTATTACTTTGGTAATGTAGAGATTTTAGATAAATATTTTGCCTTAAGTGCCACAGTTCGCGGGTTATATTCCCGCTCGGAGCAGATTGTATTGAGCATGTTTTCCGGTCGGGGTGTGTTGGTCCAAGTCATTGTGTATGTTTCCGGATCTCCGACACAGTAGACAAATATCCGTTGAGTGTGTAACGTTTATTATATATATTGTTAATTCATATCCACAACAATGAGTAAACAAAAAAAAATAGAAGCATCAATAGCTCAACGTTTGAAGGGACGGCTGCACTCCGTTAACGCGAGAGTTGGGATTCGATCCTGACCTTGGGCTATTGTCGTACCCACTCCTAGCGCAAGCTACGAGCCTATTTAAAATGGCAATAGCAATATTAGTTCTGCCTTAAATATCAATTCCTCATATCACACCGTTGAAAATCCAGGTTCGGGCGCGCGATTTCGGTATACCGCCACTATCGTCCACGGTACCCGTGTCGGTGTACGTGCAGGACGTTAACGACCACGCCCCGCTGTTCACACAGATGGTGTACCGGCGAGCTATACCCGAGGATATGCCGGGCGGTACTAGTGTGTTGGAGGTAAGGAGGAAGGCAGCCGGCGTTGTCCCGACTGCCGTACGCTTGCGTGGGAAGCGTTGGGGGGGCTTTGCCATCTCGACCCCCGGGACTGAGCTCCGCTACCAATCGGAGCACCGTGATTGTCAGGTCACGTTGTTATGTTCTGCGAGAGTTCCGTAACCTGACAAACACACTGAGGTAGGCCACCGAGGAGGTTTTAGTGGGTTCCCATGACGTTTTAAGGAATAACTGCAAAATCTACTAATCAACCTGCCTTAAGCGCCACAGGTGGCGGGTTTGATTCCCGCTCGGAGCATATGTTTGTATTGACCACACAGGCATGTTTTCCGGTCTGGGTGTATTTGTCCTTGTCCCGTGTTGTATGTGTTTACGGACCCCGACACAGGATATCACTATCCTAATGGGGGCCGTTGAGTGTGTAGCGTTTATTTATTATTTATTTATTGGAATTAAAAATTAAATTCCAGTTCAGTTCAGTTCCTTAATGAGTGAGCGAGAAAAAAAGATTGGTATTTAGTGTTATATGAAAGGAATTTATGGAACTTCGTTTCCATGGCGGGTTCCGTTTTAGTTTTAGGGTTTCGCACCCAAATAGTGTTACCGGAACCCTGTTACTAAAACTTCATTATCCGTCCGTCCGTCGGTCATTCAGCGGGCTATATCTTACGAACCGTAATAGGTGTTGAAATAAATATCTGTGTTGAAATTTTCACAGAAAGTTTATTTCTGTCTACAACAACTAAGTATTAAAAATAAAATAAAATTTAAATTTTAGTTTTTTGTATGGGTATGGGAAACTTGATATTTTTGACCTTTTTTCTATGTCATAAATAATATCTTACCTTAATCTTATATGTATAAATATGTTACGATGGTACAGAACCCTTTGAATTATTGATTTGAAAAACTTATAAAATTCCTCCAGGTAAAGGCCCGGGATAGCGACGGTTCGTCACCAAACAATCGTGTAGTGTATCGCATTCAGCGCGGCGCCAGTGATAAATTCGTCATCGACTCTCGCACGGGACTCGTGTCCGTCGCCAACGGGTCCTCGTTAGACCCGGACAGGACCGATCCGAAGACGACGAGATATACTCTGACTGTTGTGAGTATTAGTTAAAACGTATTCTGAATAAATAATAATTTAAAAGTCAATCAACCTCAATAGTTCAACGGTTAAATGACTCCGCTCCATTAACGCGAGAATTGCGGGTTCGATCCTGACCCCTCGAGCCATTGTCGTGCCCACTCCTAAGTAAAGAGCTTACTTGGAGAGACAATATGAATTTTAGTAATAACTTGAAAAGGCATTACTAATATTCTTTAGCTTTAAATAATAATTATTTTTTCCAAAACTAACAATTTCATCTTCATAAAATTATAATTAAAGAAAAAGAAAGTAAGACAAAAAAATAAGTGTCAACTGATTTACATGAAATATCGGACTTCCGTAACCCTCTTAATGGCAACACATTTGATAAGAGCCAATTACTTATTAAAAGTTAACGATTATTATCAGATAATATGTGACAATATCCAGGCCCGTTAACTTAACGTGCAGTCTTGGGGATGGCCAAAAAATAGGCAGTCATGGGGACTGCCTATACTATTCTTTTAAATTAATTAAATAATAATAATTATAATTTGGTAATTTTTAAATTCAGCTACGTACACGCGCCACTAGCATGTCGGTGACGCGAACTGCTTGGATGTTGGGTTTTGCTCCAAACCAAAACTCGGTCAACGCGGCTAACGAAGTTTTCTTTAAAAAAAAAAAAAAAAAAAGGGTCGAGTTAAGGGATCAAATTTTTGGAAAAAATAATTACCGACAAAATACTACCAGCATATATCTCTGTGAACATAATTATGAAATCCAAGCAGCCAATATTAACAAGGAATTAAATAAAACTTAATTTGTCAGGTGGCACTTGATGGAGGTATTGGTGAACAACAATTAAGTGCAGCGGTGATTGTGAACATAACAATCGTAGACGTGAACAACAAACCACCAGTTCTCGTTGAACCCGGCATCGTACACGTTATGGAGAATACGCAGGTCAGTTTTAATTGGTTTAATTATATTTAAGTCAGCTGTTTTCTCTCATTTAGAAAGAAAGTAAAAACATTAAGTCTTAGATTGTCTTTCATTTTGTCTTTTAAAGAACTCGCAGATAATATCGAATGTAGTTTGCCTTAATATAGTTATACATTTAGATCGTTTATAATTTTGCAAATATTTTAACATTATAACATTGTAATAACTGCTGGTGAACATTTAAAAAAATTAAATAAATAAATATCTATGTTTTGAATGCATATAAAATTCAATAAATAATTCTTTAACTTGTCAAAATAAATTCCATTTCTCTTAACGCATGTACTCAAAGTAACGGTAATAATTTACTGTTATATAGAGACAGTTCATCTGTCCCTGATAAAATTGTCGGATCTGAAAATCAACAATTTAAAAGACAACGCTTCAGAGCTTCAAATATTTTTTCCAATAAACAAATTAGACTTAAAAAAATTAATGATAACAAAACTCGCACAAAAGTGAAATTTTTAATGCAGTAACCTAAAACCAAGCTTTTTTGTCACATCCGACCTTATTATTTGGGGCAGGCGAGTTCGCCTAAGAATTAGCTAAGTATTGTATTTTCTCTCCCAAGGTTGGAACAACGATATATAGAGCAGAGGCATATGATTTGGACGAACAACCGGTACTAAGATTCGGTATAGATAAGTCGGGAAGTTCAGCTAAAGACGAGGACGGTATACCCGTCGCATTAAGTGAATACGATTATTTGTCGCTATGGGATTTGAATACTGTTGACGGCACTTTGAGGATTGTTAGGTGCGTAAATGACTTATATTCTAAAGATTATTATAAATACGAATACGAATTTCTTTGCTTATCATGCTTTCGTCTCTGGTAGTCTTGTAACCACTCAATCAATCTCCAAGAAAAAGAAGTGCGTGTCGTACTCGCCTATTGTGGGTTTCGAACCACCGTAGAGAAAAAAATGTGAAGTTTCTTGTATGCGGACCATTTCGTGAACAGAGACGGAAGTGTGTAACAGGAAGCTGGAGAAAATTCATACTGTTGACCTCTTATCCTCTGTCTCCTCTTGCAAGAGGCCAGCAAGGTAGTAGGTAGGTACTGACACAGTGTCAGAAATTCTACCGCAAAGCAATAGTGTGTTTTGCATCACTGTGTTTCGGTTTGAAAGATACTGTAGCTAGTGAAATTAATAGTCAAAGGAGATTTGAGATCTAATATCTCGAAGTTGGGAATACGTGAGTGACATCTGCAAATGAATGAATGGCGTTGCAAGCGCTCATAAGCTAAGATGACCGCTTACCATCAGGTGGGATAGCCAGCCAACTTAGTAAAATAACTGTATAAATCATTCCTCAGATTATTAGATCGTGAAAAAGTTGAAATTATAAAACTAGTAATAACAGTTCAAGACATGGCCGCCATAGATGACGGTCCGATACAAACAGCCTCGGCTATTCTAACGATCATTGTTGACGATGAGAACGATAATAATCCAAAATTTAGGAAACCATTCTATAAAACATCGATAACAGAAAACTCTAAACATGGAATGCACATTGAAACTGTTACGGCGGATGACGCGGATAAGAATAGAACAATGTCGTATTTGCTAGAAGGTATGAAATCTTTTAAACAATTTCTCATCTTTTTTCAGTTTGTTTATTGCCCCGATCAAGTTTTTGTTAAGGTTTATAGATATTGCTAATTTTCGGGAAAAGGTGACTTATACAGTTTTAAATAGTAAATATTAGGGCTGCAAAATTAATCCAGCCAAGCTGGCTAAAAAGTTTGCTAAATTAGCTAGCTACCTATTCAGCTTACCTAATTTAACCGGCTAGCTACATTAGCTTTGCTAATTGGCTAACGGCTATGTTGATTAAGCTAACATTTTTAACCGGCTTAATTGTACAACCTAAGTGAATATTGTGCTTTGTTAGAAATGGATCCTTTTCTATTTTAAACAAAGCGTCGTTCCATTACATTTACAATTTAATAAATCTTTATTATCTTGTCAAAAATGTCAAAGAATAACTTTTGTATCTACATAACATCTTTTGCAAATAAAATGTATTGATACCATTCAGCGCCCTCTTGATGGCGATTTATTTCTTAACATAAGTTCAATAATTTAAAAACTATTATTTCTTAAATAATCATTTAATAAATCAAACTAACAATATATTTAAGTTATTTATATCCATAGAATTACTACATACTATGGACCGGCCCTTCTATACCCACAAAATCTCGTAGACTCATTGGTGCCTCTTCGTAAATTCAACACCAACGCACGCTAACTTCATTCGCTTATGTTGTGCAAATCATAAACGAATATCGACTTAGCTGTGACTAACTGCATTCAAATGCGTTGGTGTTAAATCTACGAAGTCTAGTTCAGCACCAACGAATCTATGACATTTTGTGAGTATCAAAGGTTCTGTCCAAGATATAGAGTCTTATGTTTATTGTAATTTAAAAAATCCAAGTATTCAAATCACAAACACTAGGTCCTGAAGAGCTGAGAAGTTTCATACACATGGAGAGTAAGACCGGTGAATTGGTCGTAGCTAATAGAATAGACCATGAAATGTATTCCTGGTTGAATGTAACTGTTAAAGCAGTTGATAGTGGCGTACCACCTCGATATGCTGTTGTCGATTTATTTATACAGGTTTGTTGTTTCAATTTTTTATTTTTAAAAAATAATTTTTAACACGCGGAAGTGGTGTCTTTCTCTCCGTCTGTCACAATGTGAAATGTCCCTCCAACAAAATGGGAGGATCCTCCGACCGCGGTGCCTAGCGGGCCGAAGCCCGACGACTTACGTTGGGAAGTTGTATATATACTTTACGAGCGTAGAAAACTGATAGCGCGATTTAGGATCGTAACGATCATTGGTCGTCGATATCGTTACGTAGTATGCCATGTAGGTGTCGCTGTAGCTTGATGCGAGATTGTGACAATCATGTATTTGTATCGTGTTACGTCGTGTTGTGTGTACATGTCGCTACAGAAGGATTATGGTGATTATGGCGAATTAGGAATATGAAAAATTACGATATGTGTTGTGTCGCATATCAAAGGTTATAAAATTATCAAAAAATACATGAAAATTGACCATTCAAAATAAAAACATGTCGCGGGATACGTAGTAGTAACGAAGTTTCTTTAATTAATTTTCCAACATTGCTTTTCGCCATCATTATATTTCATAATTATACCAACACTATGTCCCCTTACGATTCCCCATTTTTTTAAACCCCTTCTTTATTAAGTAATTTTTTAATAATGTCGTAGATATTGGATGAAAATGATAATAATCCAATCTTCGAACCATCGCCGTTCGAATATCGCGTGAGAGAGGACGCGGAGCCTGGAACCACCATCGCTGATATTATTGCTAAGGACGCTGACTCTGGCGAATATGGGAAAATCACTTATCTACTAGACCGAGTGTCAACACAGGTGAGGATTAAAGATTTACACTAGGGACTTTGTAGCTATAAACCTTGTGAGTCGATGAGCTTAGCTAGCATTTCTCCTAGGGGAGGGCAAATCTTAACTCAGGGTCCAGAGGAAGGCAAAATGACTTTATTGTTCAATAGTTATTAGTTAACTAGTTTGAAATTGCATTATCTTCGTGCATCATTCAGTATTTAGAAACGTCTTTGCATAGAACGATATATTTTTTCGATAAAAATGCTTGGGACTCTTAATATTGCTGGATCTCATTCAAGAACAAATTTTTATAACAAATAATACAATTGTAAACGTATATTTGAAAAGAGAGTTACTCTTTTCTATCGAGTTTCTTGTTGGTTGTTCTCGGTAGAATCAACCTTATGAACCTTTTGACTATTCAAAAGATCGATCGTTGATTGATTGATTTTAAAATCATCGTAAACTCGATCGACAAACCAACCATATTATTATTATCGAACGTGCTCACAGCTGCTACTGCCGCGAGAGTTGTATTTTTTTCACAGCCAAGTCTCAATCAATTCTCATACATACCAAATAAAACCATCCCCCTTCCCTAATGGCTCTATCAAGGCCACAAAGAGAAAAAACTACGATTAAAAATAACGGTTATTCTTAATTTAATGAAAAATAAACATTTTGTATTGTATATTTAATTAAAGTAAGGTGTCATTTCCAGGGTAAATTCCTAATAAACGCAGACACGGGAGCTCTAAAAGTATCAGATTGGTTGGATCGTGAAACACAATCTACCTATAATTTAGTTCTGGAGGCGTGGGACAATTACCAGTTCGGATACTTGAGTGGGGAGAGCCGAAATGCTTTTAAGCAAATTATGTGAGTTATTTAACCTATTTTGGGAGACGTAGATAGCCCAGTGTGCTCAACGATCGCTAAATTTGAATTATAAATTTGCCCATGAGTTTTTTTTAAGAATATTAGCAATGCATTTCTCAAGACATTACTAATATTCCTATTGCCCCTCCAAATAAGCTCGAAGCTTGCGCTAGGAGTGGGTACGACAATAGCCCAAGGGGGTCGGGATCGAACCCGCGACTCTCTCGTTAAGAGACCGCAGTCGGCCTTTCTACCGTTGAGCTATTGAGTTAGGAATATTCAGGCACGATCAGTCATATGGATGGGTGATCGTATAGTGGATACATCTGTAATATAAACTGAGCGCCTCCATGCTACGTCAAAAAATACTCACTTCAAAACTAAAAATCAAAAAATATTTTCTACATCAGACCAAACAAGAAGCATACCCTTGAAGTAAAAAATATTCCAAATCGGTTGATAAGTGTCGGAGTTTAGAGGTAGTAAACATAAAAAATACAACCGAATTTAGACCCTCCTTTTTTCATGTCGGTTAAAAATATCAAATATAATATTGGGAAAGTCAGATGGTAATCCTTGTAAAATAAGCAATCTCTAACGCAATATCTAAAGGAGATACGGATTTAGAGTTCTGGAGGCCTCGGCCCTAAATTATTTTCCAAGTTAGATGACCAATTTTTTTTTTTGTAATAATCAGAAAATATGTTTACTAGTCGGGACTTTTTGCGGAGTCTCTATTGTGAAGGCCCCTTTTTGCGGAGGCCCCGAGACTGTCGCCCCGGTTGAACCTCCGCTAAATCCGGCCGTGCTCTTAAGACCTGAAATTCGAATTGTAAGAAAATACTTAAATAAAAAAAAGATATCATATTTTTCCTTTTTATTTTAGCGTCTACATAGAGGACGTTAATGATAACCCTCCAGTACTAAATCTGCCATTGGATTGCGTTACAATAACCGAGTTCCATAACCATCGTGAACCAATTTTGTCAATATCAGCGACGGATGCCGATGATAATAACACGCCCAATGGGAGAGTGCAGTTTCATTTGGTAGCTGGGAAAGGTCATGGTGAGTTTTGAAAAAGAGTTTTTCAACAAGCATACGTGGACCGTATGATCGACCCATGAGTGTAGTAGAATTTGGTCTAGCGAAGAAGAAAACCTTAATTTAGGGTCCAGCGGGAGGGGAAAATGACTATTTTCAATAGTTGTTAGTTAAAACGTTCAAAATATCTAATAATAATAATTCGTGTATTTCTTGCTTGCTCCTACTTCGCTACGCCCATGGGACCGCCCGATGGTAAGCAGTTACCGCATTCTATCAACGCGCGATACTTGAAGTATCACATGCGTGTTGTCAACCTATGGGAAAAAGAAGGAAGGGATAAGACGGGAATAGATGAGTGGGAGTTTGGTCCTCTGGGGCTTTCGCTCATCACACTAAACGCAACTTTACCCCAATTTTTTGTGAGACCCTCTCACAAAAAGTAGTCTCAGTAGGAACATCCTCGGTCAAGCTGACACCGTTGTGGCGTTGTGGGTAGCGTGTCTGCCTTAAGTCTCGACGGTTGCGGGTTCGATTCCCGCTCGGGCAGATGTTTGTTAAAAATTTCTGTCTCGGTCTGGGCGTTTGTTCGTGGGTCTCCCCACCGTGCCTCGGAGAGCACGTTAAGCTGTCGGTCCCGGTTGTTATCCACATAACATCTGATAATAATCGTTAACTCTTGATAAGTAAATTGCTCTTGCCCAATGAGTTACTGGTTCGCCTATGGGGTTGCGGAGGTCAGATGGCAATCGCTCTGTGTAAAAACTAGTAACCCGTCAAATCCGGATAAGAGCAATAAGCAGACCCTGGGTACATAAAAATACCGGGAATAATGCTAGGATGAAGAAGAATTTTGAGGACTTTTACAGTTTCGCCGCGATACATCCAAATAGTTTTTTTTTTACTAAACGTTTAGCGTTAATTGAAGTCGGATATTTATTGTAATGTTTCTATTTAAGAACTGTTCCGTTTCGAACAAGTCGGTGGTGATGCGAACACGGGACGGTTATTCGCTAAACAACCGTTGAAAGATCGTTTCGGTAATTACACGTTGACCGTCGAAGCGAGGGACCTCGGCGTTCCCGCCAACGTAGTGAGGGGGGAGCTCAGAGTGTGTGTTACCGATTATAACGATCACGCACCGATATTTGTACATCCGCCGCAGAATGTCACTATTAAAGTACCTGAGGTAAGTAGAACAACAATGTTATAGTTATTAAAGAATTGATTTAAATAATAATAATTATAATAATAATAATCGTTTATTTGCTTAAAGTCTTCTTATCCAGTGGTTAGTGGCCACCCTAGTGTCGTGGTGTTCAGGTCGCCCTTAGGCCTCTTTTTTTTTATGTTCCAAGTTGGCAAACAAGCATACGGCCCATCTGATGGTAAGTGGTTGCCGTAGCCTATGAGCGCTTGCAGCACCATTAGTAGGTGCCACTCACGCGTTGCCAACCTCGAGACATTAGTTCTTAAATCTCGTCCGCCCGGTAATTTCACTATCGTACAGTGGTCCTTCAAACCGGAACACAGTAATGCCTAAGCACTACTATTTGGCGGCAGAATATTTGACGCTGCGGGGGTATCTACCTAGCCGGCCTCTTGCAACAAAAGACCTACCACCAGTGTGACTGATTGCACTGGTGGAATAATCTCTGATGTGACAGAGGGTATCCCAACAGCGGGCGATGGGGCCGTCACATCCCGACGCCGGTGAACTCTAACTTGACTTATCGAATGTTGTCATTGATAACAGCTGGGACCGACTTTTTTTACGTACCCTCCGAAACACGGAGACGCTCAGTTGAAATACCACTATGCGTTCACCCATCTAGTGACTGACCACGCCTAAAGTTGCTTAACCTACCGATCGTTTAACGATCATTTGACGCGGCTATGAGCGTCTCAGGTTAAAAGTATTCCGTAGTAGTGACCCGTTCCATACCGAAATGGGTATGGATGTATGTTTGTTACTCTTGTACGCAAAAACTACTGAACGGATTTGAATAAAATTTAGAAAACAGGTAGTTTATAACCTGGATTTACGCATAGGATACTCTTTATCTCAGAAAACTGTTAGGTTTCTGTGGAATTAATTCAACTCCTGTAGTGCGTTTTTTGTTCATCCTACTTATAGCATCCAGATTAATTATTATTCTACAGACTATTGTAGTATATTATAATTGTGAACGGGAACTGTATATTCCTATGTCAATAAAGGTGCCTTATTAAAATTCATGATAGCGTAGCCGCGGGTAAATAAATAAAATAAATAAATAAACAAATAAACGCTACACACTCAACGGCCCCCATTAGGATAGTGATATCCTGTGTCGGGGTCCGGAAACATACACAATAACAAGGACAAGCACACCCAGGACGGAAATCATGCCTCTATGGTCAATAGAAACATCTGCCCCGAGCGGGAATCGAACCCGCGATATGTGGCGCTTAAGGCAGGTTCGCTACCGCTGCGTCACAACGTCGTTAGACTAATTAAAAGTATTCTATAGAACCGTTCCGTACCCATATGGTGCGAATTGCGAAACCTCTGCTATACGTCCGTTCGTCTGTCAACGAGACGTATCTCATGAACTGTAATAGATAGAGTTGCAATGTTGACAGAATATGTGTTTCTCTTACCGCTACAACAAGAAATACTAAAAGTTGAAATAAAGAGCGGTTCCGAAACAAGATATTTGATTTTTTGACAAATATTTTTATTACGTAATCTTATATATTCTACGGTGGTACAGAACCCTCTATGAGTTCCGACACGCACTGCCCTAGTTTTTGTGTATGTCATAGTCCATGAATAAATTAACAATTTTTGAATTTCATTTACTTCTTCGCTAATTCTTCTATTTATTTTTATACCATCTATCCATATATAATGTAACAAAAAGCTTTAACGAAATCATTTTTTTTTTTATGTTAGAAGTTGGCAAACAAGCATACGGCCCACCTGATGGTAAGTGGTTGCCGTAGCCTATGAGCGCTTGCAGCACCATTAGTAGGTGCCACTCACGCGTTGCCAACCTCGAGATATTAGTTCTTAAATCTCGTCCGCCCAGTAATTTCACTAGCCTACAGTGCCCTTCAAACCGGAACACAGTAGTGCCTAAGCACTACTATTTGGCGGCAGAATATTTGACACTGCGGTGGTACCTACCTAGCCGGCCTCTTGCAACAAAAGACCTACCACCATCATAGTAGAAACTAAATATTTCATTGCTTAAATTCCTCTCATTATGATGTAATAAATGCTATATATATACATATATATATATATATATATATATACATCTTGCAAATCATGTTGCGTCCTACATGGCGACTTTTACCAATGATACTGCATCCGACCGACTTGATACGTCCGGTATACGGACGCAAGATTAACCAACTACCATTTTTGGTCAAACGATTATTTTTCATTAATAGAATATGTGGACTAAAAATTGGCATGGACTCAATTTCGTCACTAAAATGTTTTCCAGCGTATTTTATAGTTCAGCCATCGACCGCGCGGATTTTGGAGGGCGTTTTTTAAGGAGTGTATAATTTTAATGTATATTCCGCGCTTAAGTTGCAGATTTTATTGCATCCCATTGAATTAATTATTTTAAAGTTTTTATCAATTCTCCACGACTATTTTCTTGCGTCCAGTATTTTATTTCAAGTTGGGAGAACGCGCGATACCTTCGGGGGCCGTTTAGGGTGCAAGGTCGGTGGCATGTTTCATCGTGTTCATGTTTGTGAACACAGATAGTGGCGGGCGATTATGAATGATTAGTATAATCGAATTACTTTGTAACACTAATGTTGATAATCGATTATGAAATTACTACTACTTTATTATTAATTTGTACTACTAATCCTGTTTTTTGGATAAGAATTGAGAAGTCATTATTTTGTTTGTTGTTATACGTAAGTACATAAAGCAAATAAGTATTTACAAAATTATTATGTTTTATGCTTCCTATAAGAATATTTTATATGATTTTTAAGCACATTATTACACTTAAAAGGCTAACACGTGCTGTTATGTATATTTATATTCTACTCTTACAGTTTATAATAAAAGCACAAAAACATAAGAGGTTTACATATGTTATTTTGATGAGAAGGAATCTCGTGCCAGTTGACCGATCATGGTGTCTCGCTTGCAAATACTAATTCTTATAATCGAGATATCTCGAGACATCTTTATATTCGAATGATTTCATTAGTACGAGTATATCTCATAATCGCCAACCGGCCACCGGCTACCGCTAACACATACTGCGCTCCGTCTCGCGCCCGGTAAGACGCGAATTGGTTACCAGTTGTTTAGGAAAAGGTGTCTGTTTAGTTTAAGTACATTTTATGTTCCGCAATACATACCAAATAATTAAATTGTAGACTGAACTGATGTTGATAGTTAAGTTGGCTACTAGATTATTTTTAGAAAGGTATTGTTAATTGATAAATCTAAACATTTAGCGATGTTAATGATTAAGAAAATTTTAAAATTGGTTAATATCGGCTAATAGTTTACAAATATGATTGATTTGTTGTTTTCAATGTTTATTTTTATGAGGGTTTTGTTCTAAATTGTAAAACAATGAATCCTATATTATTATATGCCTTTTATTATGTACATTTATAATGTTATACCTATAAACTTATTTAAAAAATGTCACTGCAAACTTATTTCTTTACACTATTAACCTTGTTTTGATGTTATATAAAAATAGTATCATATAAATTCGAATATATTAAGAATTTTGAAATACCGCACTCTGGGTGTTAAAACATAATTGAAAAAGTTTTAAATACAATTTTTGATAATCCGACTAGATGTAAATATGAAAGGACATTGTTTCTACATATTTTACCCACTCATATAACTATTATTATATTATAATTTATAAATCTACCGACAATATAGTTTATAATAAAATTAATTATTAGATGAAAATAAAAAACTTACTGCTTTAAAAATACTAACTAAAAAGTGAAAAAACTATAATATGATTAAACAACTTAATTAAATAAGACCAAAATAGGAATACAATTTTTCTATTTCTCGCTTCGCTCTCGGGGTATAATCTTTTTTTATTAATGTTATGACGGTTGGCAAACAACCATACGGCCCGCCTGATGGTAAGCAGTCACCGGAACCTATGAACGCTAGCGATACCTGAAGTATCACCTGCGCGATGCCAACCCAAGGAATTGGAGGCAAGGGATGAGAAGGAAAATAGGGAACGGAAAAGAGGGGGAGCTCGCACACACAACACAAACAACTGTTACTTTACGCCGATTTTCTGTGAGAGACGACGTTTTTCTTTATTGGAAAAACCACATCGAAATGGGCTTAATAGTGTTTGAGCTAAATGGTAACAAACAAACAACCCCTAACCCTACACGCATATATACCACCTCCGTTCCGTTCCGTCCGTCGTGGGAAAAATTATTATCTGTTGCTCCAGAGACAGTATCATCACTGTTATAGCTGGAAGCGGGTTGACTAGTAGGATGAATACAATAATACAAAAACAGTATTCGGAATCACAAGCATTTCAAAAATTGTTGGATGTAACTTTGCTCGCATAACGTTTGTAATATATGTGGGGCATTATATGGAATCGATTTGAACGTAAGTTTTGATGGAGGTATGAGTAGCCGTGCAGTGTGTAGAAGGTATACGGAGATATTCACTGTGCTGGATAGTTTTGGTGATGAACGGATGCGCTAAATTAGCAGGAAATGTCTTAAACTGAATATTAACATATCAAATAAAAATGAAAATCTACGTAAACTCTAGTAATTATATTGATAAAAACTTCATACATACGCATTAAAAACATTTAAAATCTTGCTACATATAGTGGACGCCGCAGGGTGGTAGTTTGGATAGATGCAAGAAGTCTTCGGCGATTTAAATATATATATATATATATTATACATATATATATAATATATATATTGATTATTTATAGAACGCAACAATAGGTACAACAGTGATAGAGGTACGTGCAATCGATGCTGATATCGGTCCGAACGGGGCCGTGCGGTACAGACTGAGGCAGGACGCGCAGGGGGCCTGGCGGGCCTTCTCCCTGCACGCCACCAGCGGAGCCCTGCGGACGGCGAGGTCTCTTGATAGAGACAAACAGACAACATATCAGGTAAATTGAAGTTTAATACATCACGCTATTTACAGATTTTAAAATATCTTTGAAGACATGTATAATATATCGATAATCTTTGAAGACTTATATGGACACAAATAAGCAATACCATGTCAACCCACACGAATGTCATTTCGAGAAAAACGCGTTTGAAAATTTTGAACAACTTGCTTTATATGAATTTTTTTTTATGTATTAGTCAAGTTTTCGGCAATTACAGATTTATGTAAGTTATTTTACTTATTTTCACAAAAATAAGTATACAAACTGCATATTTTGTATATAATATAACCCAAAACGTTAAAAAATGCATGATTGAAAAAATGGCTTTTTCAGAAGTTTTAAAGCTTAAAACCCTACAAATATTAAAGAAAAATGTTCTTCAGCCATTTACCAACACTTCTGCATATATAATTCAGTTTTTTCAATTTTGTTGGTTGACATGGTATTGCTTATTTGCGTCCAAATATATATCGTCGGCCCCTTGGGGTACAAAATAATTAAATTTTGATAAAGATTTTTTTAATCATAATTAAATTAAATATTTATTTTTATGTATAATAAATTGAATATTAAATTTTAATAAACCAATTTGATGGCCAATTGGAAAGTTAATTTAACCCTTTCAAATAAAAAAAGATTTATCCAAATCGGTCCAGCCGCCTCGGAGTAATCGGAGTTCTTCTTTGTAGCCTTATTCCCGATATTCACCCAGGGTCTTATCCGGATTTGACAGATTACTGGTCTTTGCCATCTGACCTCCGCAACCCTAAGGGCGAGCCTATGACTTCGGATAAAAGTAAATTACCTATCAAGAGTTAACGATTATTATCAGATGGTCAGAGACACGGTGGGGAAACCCACAAGGAGAAACGCTCAGACCGAAACAGATATTTGTAAGATCAATACAAACATCTGCCCCGATGAGGAATCAAACCCGTCGAGGATAAGAGACTCGCTACCAACACTTTAAAAAAGTTGAGACGACTTTAGAACTTCCTCCCTTTTTTGAAGTAGGTTAAAAATAATTGTTTTGCTATTATTACTTTTTAAAGACTCATATTCTATGATATTTATGTTACATCCGTTAAAATATTCAAACATTGCACAATAACACAGTTTTAATATATTTTTAGCTACGAATAGAAGCATACGACCTCGGTCTCCCGACCCCGCTCAGTTCCGACCTAGATCTTACAATCTACGTACGAAACGTCGACAACTACCGCCCACGATTCCCATACAAACACATACAATTAAACGTTACTGAAAATGTTCAAGATTATAGCGTATACCTGCCCGGTATCATAGAGAGAGACGAAATAGACAGGGACGATGAACCGATGTTACCAGTGTGCTATTATATTGTGGAGGGAAATGACGATGGAATGTTCGATTTGGATAGGAATTCACATCGGTATAATATTTTACACAATAACACTATTTTTATTTCAAGCAAAGGGTTTTAAAAAAACGTATGGACTCACGTCACCGACATGCTTCATGTGACATGTTACGTCAGACTGGCGCGCGTCCATATTGTACTCCCGGACAATATTGTATTAATCCCGGACTAATTAATAATTTCAATTTACAAAATTCAATTGTAATTTTTCATACTATATTAATAAAAAAACAATACAAATATCCCAAAGTTTCACGTTGTCACTTCTGTCGACAGTCTCCATGACATTTTTTGTCCTCTTCTGATTTTTTTTTTTAATTTTTTGAGTTACATTTAAATTCTTTTTAATTTTAATATTTTCTCCTAATCACAAACTAACTTTATATAAAATCATAAAATTCATTTTTTACAACAGATTAACGACAAAATCACTAGACAGGGAGAAGAAAAACCAATATTTGTTGACTATTCTAGCAACAGAAGATTGTATGTCTAAACCGAAATATAATGAAGAATTGGATGCCATTAGTACTTTGAAAGTTCACGTTACGGTTAATGATGTGAACGATAACAGCCCACAGTTTGTTAATAAAATATTTACAGGCGGCATCACCACTGAAGCTGATTTTGGTATAGAATTTATGCACGTAAAGGTACGTAAATTTTTATTTTATTAATTGATACGATTAATTAGAAGTTAAAAATTAATATTGATTGGTTCCCAATCGTTAAACAAAAGGCAACAGTATGCGTACTGCTATTTATACTAGGATAGTACTTCTCAGGGCTTTTTGTGGGGGCACATTAAAAAGAAATTTAAAATTTAAGAATTTGAAAAATAAAATAAAAAGTGTATCTGATTACAATTATTGTGAATGTGTATGATTGTATAATAAATAATTAGCGTGCCCTCAAAAATCAAGTTACAAAAAGAGGTCTGGTACAGCTCCATATAGTTAGCGGACCATTTTCTGAAATTTGACCTCTAAAGTATATGCCCTAATTGGTCACTAATTGGTCATAATTGGTCAGTATATATGAATAATTGGTCAGCACTCTGACAAAAGTTACAAACATTTTAAAATTTTAAGTTCACAAAAAAATTTTGGCGGAGCATTTGAATCCTAGACACCAGATCTATGGTGATTTAAATTGGTCACGTAATGGTCATAATTGGTCACTAGGTCACAGTAATTGGTCAGCCTTGTAACGATCAATATATCACAAAATTGGGGTAAAAATACCTTCAACACGATTATAGTGATACACATTTCGTACACAGTTCATACAAAGTCCATTCAAGGTTTTTTCATTTGCTAACACTCTGATCTTAATTGGTCATAATGTCACAGTAATTGGTCAGCCTTGGAACGACCAATAAATCACAAGATATTCACACATTCGGTGTAAAAATAAATACCTTGCACACGATTTTTGTGATACACGGCTTGTACACGGATCATACAAAGTCCGTTCACAGTTTTTTAACTGTTCACACTCTGGTCATAATTGGTCACTAAGTCACAGTAATTGGTCAGCCTTGAGACGACCAATACATCACAAAGTATTGGCACACAGTGCATAAAAATATCTTTTACTGCATTATAGTCATTCCTGGCTCGTAAACAGTTCATACAAAGTCTATTCAAGGTTTTTTAACTGGTCACACTCTGATCTTAATTGGTCACTAGGTCCCAGTAATTGGTCAGGCTTGGATAAATAATTGTATCAGAGTTTATTCGCATAAAGAGTATAAAAATACCTCGTACACGAATATAGTCATACACGGCTTGTACACGGTTCATACAGAGTCTATTCAAGGTTTTTTAACTGGCCACACTCTGATCTTAATTGGTCACTAGGTCCCAGTAATTGGTCAGGCTTGGATAAATAATTGTATCAGAGTTTATTAGCATAAAGAGTATAAAAATACCTCGTACACGAATATAGTCATACACGGCTTGTACACGGTTCATACAAAGTCTATTCAAGGTTTTTTAACTAGTCACACTCTGATCTTAATTGGTCACTAGGTCCCAGTAATTGGTCAGCCTTGGATAAATAATTGTATCAGAGTTTATTCGCATAAAGAGTATAAAATACCTCGTACACGAATATAATCATACACGGCTTGTACACGGTTCATACAAAGTCTATTCAAGGTTTTTTACCTGGTCACACTCTGATCTTAATTGGTCACTAGGTCCCAGTAATTGGTCAGCCTTGGATAAATAATTGTATCAGAGTTTATTCGCATAAAGAGTATAAAATACCTCGCACACGAATATAGTCATACACGGCTTGTACACGGTTCATACAAAGTCTATTCAAAGTTTTTTAACTGGCCACACTCTGATCTTAATGGGTCACTAGGTCCCAGTAATTGGTCAGGCTTGGATAAATAATTGTATCAGAGTTTATTCGCATAAAGAGTATAAAAATACCTCGTACACGAATATAGTCATACACGGCTTGCACACGGTTCATACAAAGTTTATTCAAGGTTTTTTTAACTGGCCACACTCTGATCTTAATTGGTCACTAGGTCCCAGTAATTGGTCAGCCTTGGATAAATAATTGTATCAGTTTATTCGCATAAAGAGTATAAAATACCTCGCACACGAATATAGTCATACACGGCTTGTACACGGTTCATACAAAGTCTATTCAAAGTTTTTTTAACTGGCCACACTCTGATCTTAATGGGTCACTAGGTCCCAGTAATTGGTCAGGCTTGGATAAATAATTGTATCAGAGTTTATTCGCATAAAGAGTATAAAATACCTCGTACACGAATATAATCATACACGGCTTGTACACGGTTCATACAAAGTCTATTCAAGGTTTTTTACCTGGTCACACTCTGATCTTAATTGGTCACTAGGTCCCAGTAATTGGTCAGCCTTGGATAAATAATTGTATCAGAGTTTATTCGCATAAAGAGTATAAAAATACTTCGTACACGAATATAGTCATACACGGCTTATAGACGGTTCATACAAAGTCTATTCAAGGTTTTTTTAAAACTGGTCACACTCTGATCTTAATTGGTCACTAGGTCCCAGTAATTGGTCAGCCTTGGATAAATAATTGTATCAGAGTTTATTCGCATAAAGAGTATAAAATACCTCGCACACGAATATAGTCATACACGGCTTGTACACGGTTCATACAAAGTCTATTCAAAGTTTTTTTAACTGGCCACACTCTGATCTTAATGGGTCACTAGGTCCCAGTAATTGGTCAGGCTTGGATAAATAATTGTATCAGAGTTTATTCGCATAAAGAGTATAAAAATACCTCGTACACGAATATAGTCATACACGGCTTGCACACGGTTCATACAAAGTCTATTCAAGGTTTTTTAACTGGCCACACTCTGATCTTAATTGGTCACTAGGTCCCAGTAATTGGTCAGCCTTGGATAAATAATTGTATCAGAGTTTATTCGCATAAAGAGTATAAAATACCTCGCACACGAATATAGTCATACACGGCTTGTACACGGTTCATACAAAGTCTATTCAAAGTTTTTTAACTGGCCACACTCTGATCTTAATGGGTCACTAGGTCCCAGTAATTGGTCAGGCTTGGATAAATAATTGTATCAGAGTTTATTCGCATAAAGAGTATAAAATACCTCGTACACGAATATAATCATACACGGCTTGTACACGGTTCATACAAAATCTATTCAAGGTTTTTTTACCTGGTCACACTCTGATTTTAATTGGTCACTAGGTCCCAGTAATTGGTCAGCCTTGGATAAATAATTGTATCAGAGTTTATTCGCATAAAGAGTATAAAAATACTTCGTACACGAATATAGTCATACACGGCTTATAAACGGTTAATACAAAGTCTATTCAAGGTTTTTTTAAAACTGGTCACACTCTGATCCTAATTGGTCACTAGGTCCCAGTAATTGGTCAGCCTTGGATAAATAATTGTATCAGAGTTTATTCGCATAAAGAGTATAAAATACCTCGCACACGAATATAGTCATACACGGCTTGCACACGGTTCATACAAAGTCTATTCAAAGTTTTTTTAACTGGCCACACTCTGATCTTAATGGGTCACTAGGTCCCAGTAATTGGTCAGGCTTGGATAAATAATTGTATCAGAGTTTATTCGCATAAAGAGTATAAAAATACCTCGTACACAAATATAGTCATACACGGCTTGCACACGGTTCATACAAAGTCTATTCAAGGTTTTTTAACTGGCCACACTCTGATCTTAATTGGTCACTAGGTCCCAGTAATTGGTCAGCCATGGATAAATAATTGTATCAGAGTTTATTCGCATAAAGAGTATAAAATACCTCGCACAAGAATATAGTCATACACGGCTTGTACACGGTTCATACAAAGTCTATTCAAAGTTTTTTTAACTGGCCACACTCTGATCTTAATGGGTCACTAGGTCCCAGTAATTGGTCAGGCTTGGATAAATAATTGTATCAGAGTTTATTCGCATAAAGAGTATAAAATACCTCGCACACGAATATAGTCATACACGGCTTGTACACGGTTCATACAAAGTCTATTCAAAGTTTTTTAACTGGCCACACTCTGATCTTAATGGGTCACTAGGTCCCAGTAATTGGTCAGGCTTGGATAAATAATTGTATCAGAGTTTATTCGCATAAAGAGTATAAAAATACCTCGTACACGAATATAGTCATACACGGCTTGTACACGGTTCATACAAAGTCTATTCAAGGTTTTTTTAACTGGCCACACTCTGATCTTAATTGGTCACTAGGTCCCAGTAATTGGTCAGACTTGGATAAATAATTGTATCAGAGTTTATTAGCATAAAGAGTATAAAAATACCTCGTACACGAATATAGTCATACACGGCTTGTACACGGTTCATACAAAGTCTATTCTAGGTGTTTTTAACTGGTCACACTCTGTTTATAATTGATCAATAAGTCACAGTAATTGGTCAGCCTTGAGACGATCAATACATCACAAGATACTCGCACATTGGGTGTAAAAATACCTTGCACAAAATTGCAGTCATACACGGCTCGTGCCCGGTTCCTACAAAGTCCATTCAAGGTTTTTTTATTTAGTAATACGTTCATCATGAATTGTAACTTGGGAACAGTAACTGGTCAGCTTTGAATCGACCAATATATCTCAAGATATCGGCACGTTAGGCGTAATCATACCTTGTACACCAATATGGTCATACACGCCTTGAACAAGGCTGACCAATTACTGTGACGTAGTGAACAGTTAAGATCAGAGTGCTACCAAACAAAACAACTTCGATTAAACTTTGTATGAACCGTGTACAAGCCGTGTATGACTATATTCGTGTACGAGGTTTTTTATACTCTTTATGCGAATAAACTCTGATACAATTATTTATCCAAGGCTGACCAATTACTGGGACCTAGTGACCAATTAAGATCAGAGTGTGGCCAGTTAAAAAACCTTGAATAGACTTTGTATGAACCGTGTGAAAGCCGTGTATGACTATATTCGTGTACGAGGTATTTTTATACTCTTTATGCGAATAAACTCTGATACAATTATTTATCCAAGCCTGACCAATTACTGGGACCTAGTGACCAATTAAGATCAGAGTGTGGCCAGTTAAAAAAACTTTGAATAGACTTTGTATGAACCGTGTACAAGCCGTGTATGACTATATGCGTGTGCGAGGTATTTTATACTCTTTATGCGAATAAACTCTGATACAATTATTTGTCCAAGGCTGACCAATTACTGGGACCTAGTGACCAATTAAGATCAGAGTGTGACCAGTTATAAAAACCTTGAATAGACTTTGTATGAACCGTGTACAAGCCGTGTATGACTATATTCGTGTACGAAGTATTTTTATACTCTTTATGCGAATAAACTCTGATACAATTATTTATCCAAGGCTGACTAATTACTGGGACCTAGTGACCAATTAAGATCAGAGTGTGACCAGGTAAAAAAACCTTGAATAGATTTTGTATGAACCGTGTACAAGCCGTGTATGACTATATTCGTGTACGAGGTATTTTATACTCTTTATGCGAATAAACTCTGATACAATTATTTATCCAAGGCTGACCAATTACTGGGACCTAGTGACCAATTAAGATCAGAGTGTGACTAGTTAAAAACCTTGAATAGACTTTGTATGAACCGTGTACAAGCCGTGTATGACTATATTCTAGTACGAGGTATTTTTATACTCTTTATGCTAATAAACTCTGATACAATTATTTATCCAAGCCTGACCAATTACTGGGACCTAGTGACCAATTAAGATCAGAGTGTGGCCAGTTAAAAACCTTGAATAGACTCTGTATGAACCGTGTACAAGCCGTGTATGACTATATTCGTGTACGATGTATTTTTATACTCTTTATGCGAATAAACTCTAATACAATTATTTATCCAAGCCTGACCAATTACTGGGATCTAGTGACCAATTAAGATCAGAGTGTGACCAGTTAAAAAAACCTTGAATAGACTTTGTATGAACTGTTTACGAGCCAGGAATGACTATAATGCAATAAAAGATATTTTTATGCACTGTGTGCCAATACTTTGTGATGTATTGGTCGTCTCAAGGCTGACCAATTACTGTGACTTAGTGACCAATTATGACCAGAGTGTGAACAGTTAAAAAACTGTGAACGGACTTTGTATGATCCGTGTACAAGCCGTGTATCACTAAAATCGTGTGCAAGGTATTTATTTTTACACCGAATGTGTGAATATCTTGTGATTTATTGGTCGTTCCAAGGCTGACCAATTACTGTGACATTGTGACCAATTAAGATCAGAGTGTTAGCAAATGAAAAAACCTTGAATGGACTTTGTATGAACTGTGTACGAAATGTGTATCACTATAATCGTGTTGAAGGTATTTTTACCCCAATTTTGTGATATATTGATCGTTACAAGGCTGACCAATTACTGTGACCTAGTGACCAATTATGACCATTACGTGACCAATTTAAATCACCATAGATCTGGTGTCTAGGATTCAAATGCTCCGCCAAAATTTTTTTGTGAACTTAAAATTTTAAAATGTTTGTAACTTTTGTCAGAGTGCTGACCAATTATTCATATATACTGACCAATTATGACCAATTAGTGACCAATTAGGCCATATACTTTAGAGGTCAAATTTCAGAAAATGGTCCGCTAACTATATGGAGCTGTCTGGTACTTCTGCTGTAGAGCTGGGCCGTTTGTGTCAAAAACAACATTCTATCTACTATACATAATAGTACATTACGCGCGTAGGGAGCAAAGTAGGACAGAACAATAGTAGTGACAATCGCGGGTGGCAATTTCCTACTTTTCTCCCGTGGTGCGTTAACGATTTTTTGTTTTGCTGTGAAAAGTTCGCTTTCAGTCCCTGGTACGAGGGATAAACATACAGTTGCTAGGTTACAAGATAAAGTGAGTTAATTAGTATGATATTACCGGGAGACAAGGCTGGGCAAAATACATGCTTTGCTTTAATTGTAATACAAATGACAAAATACTATATCGCAAGTAATTAAAATACGAATTACAAAATACTTTTAAGTAAGGTATTTGAAATATAAAATACAGAATACAGTATTTTCGCTATTTTTAATTGAAATACAAAATAAGTAATCTAGATCAGCACAGGCTAAAAAGTAGAGGAAAACAAAATTAAATAAAAACCAGAGTTTCTTTTCATGAACACTAGATTCTTAAATGTAGTGTCAAACAAACAGCCTCTTGTTGGAGAGTGAATAAAACCTGCTAAATAAAACAATCTTTCTGCAGGTCCTGATGGGCACATTTGTGTTAAATGTATTTTTATGTAAAAATGTATTTTGAAGGCTCAAGTATTTGAAATACTAATTAAAAAATACTTCGGTGCGAAGTATTTGAAATACGAATTACAAAATACATTTACTACTAGTACTTGAAATACAAATACCAAATACGTATTTGTATTTCATACAAGTAATTCAAATACTGCCGGGAATGAATCGGGAAATTTTCTCCCTCGTATGAGGGACTAAAAGCGAACTTTTCGTCAATGTAGGAAAAATAATATAATTAGCTATGTAGTTTTGTAAATACATTTTTGGTCGACAATTACTGTCGATATCTGTATGAAACGCACATAATATATTGCTTTTTGAGAACTAGGTGAACTGTTTAATAAAACTATATAAAATTCTTTTTTTAGGCTATAGATTTAGATGATGGTGTCAATGCTAAAATAAATTACTATTTACTCGGAGACGTAAAGGAGACTTTAACGGAAGGTTTAGAAAATTTAGCCGTATCGCCGTTTCTAGTTAACGTCGATACTGGAGCGATTTCGCTCAACTTTGACCCACAGAAAGGGATGAAGGGATATTTCGATTTTAAGGTATTTAGAATTGTATTGTTTGATCAATAATTTTTTTTTCATATTTGGTAAGTAGGGCATATGACTCTACTCCACCTGATGGTAAGTGGAAATAAAGTCCAAACGCGAAGGCGACTAACAGTTGCCTCGTTTGAAGGAGCCCAGATTGTAGAAAGGAGGGAACAAGTGAGCCGGCAATGAGTTCCACTTTTTGGAAGTACGACAAAGAAAAGATTTAGCAAACTTCTTTGTTCGCGAAGGAATTGATGGCACAGTTAAACGGTTAACAATAAATAATATTTTTGCAGGTACTAGCGAATGATACAGACGGATTACAAGACGAGGCACATGTTTTTATATACCTTCTACGTGAAGATCAAAGAGTACGATTCGTTCTACGTTCCCATCCATCGGAAATTCGGGATAAAATAAATATATTCCGTGAGAAATTAGCTCATGTGACGGAATCCGTTGTGAACATAGACGATTTAAGAGTACACGAGAATAAAGATGGATCCGTCGACAATACTAAAACCGATTTGTATTTACATCTGGTTAATGGTGAGGATCATTCTGTACTGGAAGTAGATCAAGTGCTCAGAATCGTCGATAAGAATATAGAACAATTGGACGACCTTTTCAAGGTTTGTTTATTTAAAGAACTGTTGAACATATCACTGTAATGCCTTTATTATACGTTTTTAAATTCAAGGATTTTTTCCGACGTTCTGACGTCCGTATATACGATTTCGTATTCATGATATTCAAGGTGCAAATTACCAAATCAAATTTCAAGAAAACTTCATATAAGATCAATTCAGCCTTTGTGTCTCGAAATAAACCCTGACTGAATTCGCTACTTTATATTCCTACTTGTTATTGCACTATATCGTAACGGGTAATTTATCCATGAACGAATATTGTCTTTAACTGTTGCTATTGGACCGTGATACAAATTTATAGGTTCAAGGCAGTCGCCTTGTCATTCGCACATCACCTTAAAGAGTAAGTGCCGTGCACAAAAAGTCGTGGACGACAATTAATCGTGCCGATCGTTATATTATTCATCGATCAGCATTCTCTCTATAGAAAATAGCTACTTTATATGAAGATACTTTATATACATTCTCATTTCAGCATCGATTCTCTTCTTTTAAAAGTTATAAGTGTACTCGATATAACACGTTACAGTACTAAGCACCCGTCAGAGTGCCAAATACGCATCGTATTTTCAAAACCATTAAGCTAAATGCTGGTCAATGCTAATAAATGTAATTCAGGCTTTAAACTGCATGACTACCTATCTGTCGTCACAAAAAAATTGTGAACATGCCCGAATTCAGGACCGAATATTATAATCAATACTTCGCACGCACCTAATTTACAAATTTATCGTACTAGGAGTTCAACGTACTAGACACGCAACCAGCGGAGTTTGAACCATTGTCGGCGGAAAGGTTGTCTTCATCGCAGGCGGTGTACTGGCTGGCGTGGAGCTCCTTGCTGCTGGGCGCCCTGCTGTTGCTCGCCGTACTAGCCGGTCTGGCACAACGTGCCGATTACGTCAGAAGACTCAAAGCGGCAACCGCAACGGCTTACTGTGAGTTCTCTGAGATCTCGAGTTCTAAAGTCTCCGGGCCACATGCCTGGTTTAGTGTTTTTAACATTTCAACCCTATTAAGAAATATGAGACGTTGCCTTTATAGTTTTGTCCTATAGTTTTTTGTGTATGTCCCCTAATGAATCGATTGTGATTATAGATATTTCTAGTTAAATAGTCACTTCTTCGTCGAAATGATCATGCTAGGTCTATGTTATATACCTAAAGATATTCTACAACATTAGTTCAATTTTAGGAGTTTGTAAATAACCCTGGGTTATTTAGTTTAAAAAATATGACTTGTAATAAAATTACTCTTTTATCCCCTACCGTTAACCTGTTATATTCACTTCCTATAACGTTAAATGAATTGGGAACAAAGATGAAATAAAATAAAATCTACATTATAAATAGATTTATTAAAGTATGACAGATTACATCAAATCTACATTTTTCATTATTGAAAAAATCGTACCACTATGAAACAATTATGTACCTTAAATCGATAACATCAAGACTAAAAATTGAACCTGTCATCGAAACATTTAAAAAAACCAGCAACAAATAAATGATTTTTCAACAATCTTCAAGCTAACTTTAATTGGACATCATATCAATGACACCTAAATGCAAATTCCTATAAAAGTTAACACTGAGCAATCACAAACTTATTGTAACCACACACGATCATGTCATACATATAACAATATAACCACTCCACAGCCTCAGCAACCCCGGGCGAGTCGGACATGACGATACGAAGTTCCGGCGGAAGAGTTCCAAACACCAACAAACACAGTACAAAAGGCTCCAATCCAATATGGCTGCACGCGTACGAAAACGACTGGTACAAATCTGAAGACCAAATAAGTCACTCGGAGCGAGATTCCCTTGACGAGAACGCGGTAGATCAAGACTTGTCGAATGAAAAACCTTATTTCATAACCACAGCGGCATTTCCTTCCATTAGGTCAAACGAAACAGAACCAGAAGTCGATCAGGGTAACTACGATTTCTACCAACAACTTGAGCTGATGAAAAACGCCAAAAACATGGAGACGACCGAGCTATAGATCAATTGTGCCTTTATTATGTACCTTTTAGTTTTAAGATAATTTTAATGACGATAATTCATCTTACCAATCGAATGGAGGCTACTTTATGATAACATTTAATTGATATATCATTTAGCTGTTTATGACTGATAACATTGTCAATAATTAGTATTAGTTTTTCATTGTGTACCTCAGTGTTTAGACGTGTTTCATAAAATAATAAAACATGTTCAATCTAATTAAATTATAAATATGAATTTCGTTTTTATGTACTTCTCCCTTCGTATCTCAAACTTATTCCAACTTGTTCCAATAATATAAAGGATATAGTTGCAAACTCCCGTTAGAACAATAAAGAACACAATAAATTATCTCACAGGTTTGATTCCTAATATATGGCCCAAACCTAGAAATTTGATATATTTTTTTCGCATCATTTTTATTTTCGTTCCTTGTAGTTAAATCTTTTAGATATTTTATTAGAAGAATTTATTTACGTGATAGCTTGTAAAAATATCGAATCATAGTTTGAACAAGTAACGCCCTAATGAAAGTGTCATTGTATGTAACAAAGCATAAAAAATTCACGACTTCTTAAACCAACCCAAAAAAAAGGAGAATGACCTACTAGTCTATTTTAAGACAAAAAAACGAGTTTACGTAGTGACGATTCATTTTGTAAATAAAAATGTTGCCGTTAAACGTTTATTATAAGCATTATTTTTATTTGTACCGAAACTACTGCCAAAATCAGCTCATTCAACTAAACCAAGAATAGTTTGAACATATATATAATGAGAGCTGCATAAAGTTAGGAAATAGCCTAAATAAAGCTCAGAATATTATTTACATACACAATAATTTATTGTTTCTTACAATTTAGTGAAGCTAAAATACATCTTGTCGTTCGATTACAGTTTTGAAAAGCTTTTGAGTTTACTATCTCCCTGTTGTGAACAAAAGCTTCCTCTTGCAGCTGTAAAGAAACACACCAAACTTTGCCACTCTTGCCATGACTGTGACATATGCCATACTGTTATTAGATAGAGGAAATAAGGATGGGGCGTGGAAGGACAATCACAACGCAGGTATCCTTACAACCACAATATATATTAGATAAAATTATAATATAAAGATCGCCATATTGAAAAAATTCTAGATTAATTGTAACTTATCATCTTATGAGATATACTGTAATTTATATTGAACTGTGTAACTATAGGAGCATTTCCATTATTAAATATTGTGGATGAAAGAAAACTGACCACTTAAATCATTGTCAGTCTGTATTGCAGCACGCTACATAATAACATAATATATACTAACTTAAAAAAAAGATTGTTTTAAAAAAATTAACACTCACTCGACTGTCAACAAGCTCATTTTGTTATTCCGTTTACTTACATTAACCAGAATGTATGTAATGAAAGAGCTATTCTTACTTTATATTAATTCATTCAGACTATATAGAACATGAGAAGTGTTAAGCAATGAACGCTCCATTTCCTAATAATTATATGGCTATTGTACAGTTTCACAATGCAATTTAGATCTAGTTAAAGTACAAATTCTTTAGGAATTACACAAATTCAAATAATGTAAATTTAACTAATGTTTAACTAAATGAGTGTATGCGATAAGACATCTACCGACACATCAATGTTAAACCAAAAATCAATATCTTCTTATAGAAAATGGTACTTAGACATTACATGAATAGAAACTATTTTGCACATGTGTGTATTATTTATACTTAATTGGCATTCAAAGTACAGACAATCATAATCAAGATTCTAAATTACCATATAGATTTTAACACAAATTTCAGTAATTTTATTGATTGGTAAGGATTCAGACAAAATAGGAGTTGGGGAGCAGGAACAGAGTGGAAGGGTATAGCCCGGGCTGTGGCGATGTGTGTGTATATGTTTTGCTGATGTCACTTTTTCTCATCACATGGCATACTTCCTTGTCCACTCTCGGGCTAATTCATTGTACTTTTCTCTGTCCGTTTTATAGATCCTAGCAATTTCTGGCACCAAGGGATCATCAGGATTTGGATCACATAGCAGTGAGCAGATTGAAAGCAACACTGAAACAATTAATATATTCATTAAATAATTTTAAGGCAATTATATGTTGAACATAATCATAGTTATAATAATTACCTTTGGATATGGTAAGTGCTGGAGACCATTGTGAGCGCAAAATATCAAGACAAATGGAACCATTACTGTTTATATTAGGATGATAAATACGTGTTGTGAATGCAACTTTTGGTGGTTTAAATGGATAATCTGTAGGGAAATGTATAGTCAGGAAGAAGACTCCACCCTGGTAGGGACTGTCGACCTGAAAAATATAATTAAAATCTTATGTAACATAATAAGCATGTTGTTTTATTTTAAGTTCAAGACTTTGTAATAATGAACTTGTCATTCTGCTTGTATGGCTTCATTGAAATGAATGGGGATAACTGAATACATTACTATTTTTAATCAATTAGATTATAACTTATCCATTTGAGGAAATAAAATACTTACTGGACCCATTATTGTGGCCTGCCAGTGGAAAACTGAAACAATAAGCAATAAATCAATCATATATTTGATATCTAACCATTTTCTTCACATAATATGAATCAACATAAACAGCTGATTAATTAACCTTCTCATTTAAATGCAAAATTGCCTACTAAAATAAATAGAAATAAATCCATATATTATGAATAAATAAATTTATGAAAAGTATTTCACTTTAAAATGTTAGACAAACTATTTTACAAAGGTTGACATTTACTGGAAAAAAAACTAATGTGATAAAATGGAATCCATACTTTTAATACATAATCCTCAATGTATAAATAGAATTATTGAGTTTAAATCGCCTTTTCCAAGCAGAGCGTGTGATGACTCACAAATATAATGTACTTAGTAAAAGGATCGATAGGTATGTACTTACGATCTTCTCCGTGTGGTCCTGCAGAACATTGTGCTGGTGGGTCCCTACCCAGGTCTTGTAATTCCTGCAATACCAGATAATGCTAACGATATAAAACAATGCAGGAAACACAATACTTAGATAAGTGAAACATGTCAAACACATCATCACTCCCAAAACATACGAACGAACTTCGTATGTCAGACAAAGCGTTGAAATGTGTGTTCGTATAATTTTTCATGCGAAAATAATTATGTCCTTTGTTCGAAATCTTCATCCGTCATGAATATATGATGAGAAAACCTCAAAATTGGCACATATTTCCGACATTTTATGTACGCCGTGTGCATAAAATCGTAGCCTATTTCAAAGAGTTAAACACCGCTATTTATACAGAAATATATTACTAATGTAAACGAATTTAAAAATTTTATATAAAAAGGCACACATTCAGAATTATCCAGAAGAAATTTCAATAGGTATTCACAATGACGAAACATTCACTACGAAGTCTGTTACAAATTTTACAGCACACCACTCGTAATTAAAGAAATTGTAAAATATACATTATTATTCATTATACATACCCTATTAATTCGTTTTAACGCCATTTGATTATTTTATGATTGAATAAACTGCCTTTCAACTAGACAACGAAACTGTGAGCCAAGGACCTTTGATTAGAGATTGCAAGATGGCTCCCGTCTAAACGCAAAGTACCACTTAAGTCGTTTTATGCAATAATAATGAAAAAATAACAATTAAGGCAAAACTTCAAAGACTTAATATAAAAATAATAATAACTAATATTAAGAAATAATAAGAATTAGAACAGAGCGCAAGTTCTAACAAAATTAACACACTCGCGACGAATGGGGAACAGCAAACAGGAAAATCGACCATTTACAAAGAACGTTCATGATTTCTTCTCTTTTTTTAAATGTATGTTTGATATTGAATTACTAAATTTCTATACTTGAGTATTGTATAAAATAATTAACTATTAAAGTTAAAATAGTAATTAATACAGTGAAAACTTTTAAATGTATTTAAATAGCTTATATTTTTTATTTTAGTTATTTTACAATATTTAAAAAATCAATATACATTTTTTCAATGGCAACAACTATCAATTTCGGATATGACGTAGCACATTTAAGAATTCTGGGCGCTATTTTTGGATAACAAAGTAGGCAGATAGGGTTATTTTCAAGCACATTTTTGCAATTCGAAACTTTCCCAGGTGTTAACTCTGGAATTCTTTCAGAAAGTTTTACCTTGAATGAAATAACAAATATAATTTGTTTTTTTTTTTTCAATTCGTATGCTAATTAAATTTATATATTTATATTCACTGTGACGATATTATTAAGAGGATTCATTTGACATGTATTATTAATAATAAAACAATACGAGAAAAACAATACTTTTATAAACTTATCTCATCCCTGATTTAATAAAATTGTATTTAGTTGTACACCTACGTGAACTATATATTTTAAATTTCATCACAATGTAAATATGCAACATTACTAAATTAGTTTTAGTATCATTGTATGGTACAATTATCATGATAAACGATAAAAATAACCGTTAAAAATATTTTTGATAACAGTAGTTTATCATAACAATATTTTATTACATTACAGTAAACAGAGTAAATTATTTAATAAATAATATACAGTATTATTTTAAAAAATGTGAATTTATCTTACAATTCTTGCAGAATTTTAACTAAAATATATAAAAGTATCACGTACTTTGTAGAAGTATCATATACTTCCATGGCTTACGTTAATAATTAAGTACCTACTAACAGTGTATAAATTTTACAACTTTACGATTACGATTATGAGTCTGTGTATTTCGAAGATAGCACAGATCTTTTACATAATGTATGGTAATCATAGTATATATGCTTCTAATCATATTCTGTAACACAGACTTACATTTTGCATTTCGGTACCGAAAAAGAAATTCAGTTCATTCTCGCTTTTACAAAATGGCAAAAAGACTTCCATACAATAAATAATCCGAAGTACTTCATTTTAATAAAAATGGACGTATTTTTCAACTGCAAATTGCCTTAATTTGCAGTTGAAAAATAAACTCATAAACAGCAACCAAATAGTGAAAATAGCAAAAAATAAAAACATATGATAATACCAATAGTGAGAAACGAAATTACTATGGTGTCGTGTTTTATTACAATCTGTTCCTTCTTCCCAGATTATGCATGTTTTCTAAGAAAAAAATAGAATTGCAGTACCTACATATAAAAAGTATTTAATTGGATTTAACTTATCCAGTAAAGGCGGAAATATACTTCCTATGTCTTGGCGTGTCACGGTGCTTACTAGCGTGTGGAGACTTACGTTCACCCGTAGAGTTCACCCTTCAAACAAATAAGACAAAAAAATCAATGAAATAAAAATCCTTATAATCATTATAATCAATGAAATAAAAATCTTTACTTGTGTCATAGAAACTTTTCGTTGACGTACGAGTTTAAAAAGCGCGTCAGTCATTTTTTCAGAAATATGCTGCAAAGTTATATGTGTTATATACATAATATGACCCATGCGCAGGAACACATTTTCTACTGGTATCAGGACATACAATCAATATCACGACACGCCACGATCGTAGACAGAGGATCTCAGATGGGACACCCGGCTGGCTTATAATTTTGCGATTTTGAATCTTATCCATATTAACTGTTAAATATTATGGTCTGTACTGTACTGTACTGTACTGTCTACTTTTTTAGGTATACACATTAAATTTTATAGTCAGGGGCAGGACAACTTTCGTCTGATTTACTCTGTTCTGTTGTGTTGAGAGCATGTTGAGAGTATAGAAATATTGGTTGACAGAACCAAGAAGACTTCCTTGCTAAAGTATACATCATAAATATTATAGAAACATAGATAATACATACATTACGAGTCTACAGTGCGTATAATGACAGAAAGTGTTTAAAATTGAGGCGTCATCTAACAAATGTCTTAGATCTAACATTGTTTTTAGTTCTAGACACTTCATTGGTAGTGCTAGTTAAGTGTAGTGTTGCATAGAATCCTGAAATTATATATTTTTCTGTATAAACAATAATGTAATTATATAGTAATATAATTACTATATAATTACCATATAATTACGTACCTACATCGTATTTGCTTGACATTGACAATTCTAAAGATCTGCGATCTGTATCTGTGTGTACGAATGTCAGTTTGTTGTGGTGATGTCTGTGACACTTGACAGTGTATATAATATGTCATATCATCATATGTGCTTGACAAATTGACAGTTAGGTTTTAACGTGAGTTCGGGGTGGTTGTGCTACAACGCCAGCCGTGGAGCGCCGTAGAACATTTAAAATTAATTCAAATTTAATTAGTAAAATATAATAAGAGGATTTTTTATTGTGCTTTATGGTGGTATAAAATGTTGCAGTTGCACTAGTGATACGTGCTTATAACATCAATTTTTCTTATAAGTATTTTTTTCGCATATTTCTTTAATCATGACTTTAACTATGACAAGAAAAGTTAGCGAATGTACGGCAGAAACTGTTCAATTTATGCCAATAGAAAAAGTAAGTAAAAAGTTAGATTCTCGAATATTTAAGCTATAATTATTTCTTATGTCCCAACATGCTTCATTCCAATAAGTTTTTAATTTAAAAATCCTAAATAACACTTTATAAAAATATGTATAAAAGCTTAAAACCTAAATACATAATAACTAGTAAACAATAAAAGTAATAAAATACCATGTATATGTGTAATAATGAAGTTGAAATTAAAAAAATAATAATAAATAATATTTAAGCTAGACAATGTCTGTAAACAAGAAAAGGAATTTGGTTCGGGGAGCACATTACTCAGACGTGGCAAGAAATTGGAGGATAATAACAATCTCACACAAGAAGACATTGAATATATCAATTATAGAAAACTTCTCAAATATGAACAAGCACCTGAGTATCTACGACATAATCCATTTATAAGAGATGGTTACAGAAAACTACTACCAACTAGATTGTGTTGGGAAAGGTATTTTATTTTTGTATTTTTCTTTTAGCTTTTTAAACACATTACTAATAATCCTGTTTCCCCCCCAAACTAATCATGCAGTGTGTGCTACGAGTTGGGTAAAACAATAGCCTAAGGGGTAAGGCTTTAAACTTGCAACTCTCGCAAGAGAAGTTGGTTCTCCGTTTCTCCTCAGCTATTGAGGTTTATCTTAATAAACATTAAAGTAAATATAAATATTTGACAAATACTATATATTATTTATAAATTGATGTGAATCTTTGGACAGAATATAAAAACTTTTTGCCAAAATGATTTTTTTATAATAATTAAATTTTTTTTTAACAAATTGTTACCTGATAAATATTATGTACATTTGCGCAGTTATGTCTATGTCCCTATGATGGGAAACTAATAAAATATTGTTTTCAATGCACTTTCTGAATAGAATTAGAAAATAATCACAAAGTTTGGGCCCATTACAGGTACAAGTTCATAGAAGTTGAAATATTCAAATGGATAGCTTTAGTTTTAGAAAAGGAAAATTTAGAAAAATTGATTATTATCTATAGAAGTCTTTTGTATAATCCATATAACAATTTAATTATTTATATTAAAATTTTAGTTCTCAGGGCAGATAATTTTACTATAAGGGTAATTAAAATTCCTTATATAAGCCAAGAATTAATTTTGTTAAAAGATCCAAGTTCCCAATAAAAATTGACGCAGCCAAAACATTGAAATTAATTGAAATTTTAAACAACACTTGATTTAATTGCCAATATTATTATATCGTTTATAAATATTACATACTAAATATTAGTATATTTCAGAGATTTTTTTATAGCTTATGCTTACTTTTGAGTTGTATGTTGACATATTGAATTTTCCTGATAACTTTTTAAGTTTTTAACACCTCTGAACCACATATGTCTCAATTCAATTTAACTATTCTACTAGTCTACTGGCTAGACTGTGAATGGGTTAATTAAATTTTAAACAGCAGTTTGGATGTAATAAGTGTTATTTTTCAGTATATTCTGGTGGACGAATGAAACTATGAATATATGGACACATATATTCGGTTTCTTCTTACTCCTGTCCCTCACCATCAATGATCTCGTCATCATCAACATCCACGCGACGATGACAGACAAGACTGTAGCTGCTATACTGTTCTCATGTTTTCTTGTAAGTTTTAATGATTTTTTTATTATATCAATGATTATACTATCCTAATGGGGGCCTTTGAGTGTGCAGTGTTTATTTGTTTATGTACCGTAATAAGCTACGTCATGTTTGGGTACGTTAAATTTTATTCGAATCCGTTTATTTGTTTTTACGGTACATACGCGATATTCATACGCTCGAAAACAACAAACAGTACTAAAATCGTTGCGTGTTTGGTGTAAAAATTCTATAACTCTGTTTCTGTGCCGTGACGAACACTGTTATGATAATAACAGGAAAATATTTAACTATCCATCTTAATAACGGCTACGGTGTAACAACAAGAAAGTATTTTAACCAGCTTCAAATAAAATTTATGACGATATGACCCAGGACTCTAAAGATTTAGAAAATTATTTGCAAAGAACGCGTCTGCGCTCGTGTTATTATAGTTATTATGCTTGACGACATCTCCCAAAGTTTTTTTATTCACTAATGTATATCTATACCAAGTTCCAAGTTGATATGTCCTGTAGTACGTTTATTGACAATTCAACAAGGAACGCGTTGCCAACCTCGAGATATTGGTAAGGAGATTTGGTTATTTGGCGGCAGAATATTTGACACTGCGGTGGTACCTACCTAGCCGGCTTCCTGCAACAAACCACCTACCACCAGTGTGATTAATTGTACTGGTGGAATAATCTCTGCTGTGGCAGAAGTTATCCCAACAGCGGGCGATGGGGTCGTCACATCCCGACGCCGGTTCTATATCTAACATTTTCCGGGATAAAAAGTCTCCTATTTGTTAATCCTGAGAATAAATTCAATTTCATTAAAACATAGTATAGGTAATAGTAGTAGTATGCCGTAGAACTTGCCGGATGAAGTTGATTATTTTTTTTTAAAAAGCCCATATCTAACTTTTCAACTCGAGTATTTTAGCCTAAAAATGTGGTGCATAATTATATATTTACTCTTAATGAGTTTTTATCTATAATATACACTTTATAAAAACTAAAGTCTATATACATATTTATTACATACAGACACTCATACGATTTGCACTTTACATATATTATGTACGTCTAGTTTGTTTTGCCGGTACAAAAATAAGTAACAAAAAATGACCTTAATATTATGCTATTCATACAGTTTTATATTTCAATCGGTAAACATATTAATTTTAAGCCTGTTTTTCTTTTTTTATCTTAGTTTTAATTAAATTATATTACTTAACACTAAACATTGCGCGTGTGTGACGAACGCGTGGCCTAAAAACTCAAAAAGTATCCAAGGTTTACGTTACAAACCGACTTACGATTCTAACATAAGTAGCATCTGTCCGAGGCTTCGCCCGAGTGAGTTATTTTAAATTGCATATTTTTTTTTATAGCAATAGCGATACATTATTCCCGACACAAACTTTTGATCACTCTGATATGTATATACCCATAACCCACGGCTTCGTTCGCGTTAATGGATAAAGAACTACCTAGAAATGACTTCGTCTTGTCTATACACAATTCAAAACATCGCTAAAGGCATCATCTTCACGGACACGTTACGAAATATGAGACCGCAATGTACTATCTCAGTCTTCAACACCATTGGTCGAGCCTTCGAAAGCGAATATAACTTAGTCGACTTGCCTTTCCCTTACCGTTTAAGTGAAAGTTACAAGCGTCCAAAAATAATGTAAAAAATAAGTAAATTACGAGAGATATTTGTTAGGTACTTTGGTTTCATTTACAAAATGTGCTATTTTAAATTTGAGGACCCGGTAAATTTTAAAAATGAAGCGCCTCTTAATTTTCAATTGCTTAATTTGTGTTTTGAATTAGTCTGGTGCTTTACCGTGAAGGAAAACATTGTGATGAAACCTGCATGTCTTGGGAGAAATTCTTAGATGTACCTATAATTTTATATAAAACCACAAGCGTGGTTTTATCAGTATTCGTTTAAATCACACTAAGCAAAGGATAGCCTGGAGCCTTTATGAATTTCATCCAAGTAGGTTAACAACTTATTGTAACCAACAATGTTTTTAATCCCTGAACTAGATAGCACAATATTTCGGATTTCAACGATTCGTCCTTTTATATGCGGTACGACAATAATTTTCTTTATTGTAAAAATATTGAAGTAACCATTAATGTGACGCTTATTCAAATATTATTATTCTAATCCAACGTATTAAATAGGTTCTATACTTCGTCATATGCCAACATATATATCTGCCAATTCATATCAATGGTCCAGTTCAAGAAATCCCTAAGTCCGTTTTTTCCCTTTTGAGAAAAGTGCATTAATATGTTTTACTTCGCCTTTTTTGCCTTTGAAATAAATTTGTGATATCCAAATGTAGGTCCTAAAGTCTTTTTCCCATAGGCTTAAAATAAATATGTCTTTTTCAAATTTGTTGAAGAAAATCGGAAAAATGTTGCGGAAAAAACGTGGACTTAGGGACTTTATGATGGACTTAGTGACTTTCTTAAAAAATAGATGGACTTAGGGACTTATTAGGCTTTTTTGCAAAACAGGTAGGCACAACTACATAGACATGGATTGTACACACAAGCAACGTTTTTGCGTCGGGAGGTAAACATGACAGATATGATGATACCAACTCGGAAAAAATATTTACCCTTAAACTGCTGTCAAAACCCCTTGAAACCGCTCAACTATTTGGAAATATCTCAAACAAAATACAACAATTAGACATATATTATAACATAAAGCTGCTGAAATAATATGAAAGCGTCTTTTAACATACGATGTCTATAAGTGTCTCCAGAATCATCCAGATAATTACTTATCAATGCTGATAGATATAATTCAGACCATAAGGCTTTATATGTATATTCCTTACTTGGTATTATCTGACTTTCTACAAATAAGTGGTATGCTTTTTATGTTGAATAAAAATATTTGATTTTATTTGATTGAACAATATAAAAATATAAAATCCGAACTCACTTATTTTCATCCTAAATTTAGGGGAAAACATCTGAGTTGGGAACACTGGTTTTTGAACATTGATTTAACATTTTGAACTACATAGAGCTATAAAGTAATTAAGTCCGCTGTACCTAGAGAGTGCATAGCTTGTTTTTAAGTTTCAACTATCATAATAAATATTGTACAATATTTATTATGATATGATAAATTAATTATATTTATTCATAAAGATTAAAAAGAGTATCTAAATATTATAATGCTTACATGAAATAATTATAGCTACGGGATAGCCTACTCAATTCATTATACGTGTATATAGATACATATAGATATTACTTTAAAAATATTATTTTAACGGAGACAACCACCGACTGAAACGTGCTGAGAGACTGCGATTTTTGAGAAAGACGTTCATGACGGTTGTGAGAGTTGACGAGTTCTACTGAATTCTATTCTTTGATTGAATTCATAATTCTATGTTGTATAAAAACTATGGGGATCATAGAGATTAAAACTACGGAAATGATAACTAACTCGAAATAATGGGTATCAAGGTCAATGCCAAAATGTGACTCGAAATGGCTGCCAAGAAATGAAAAATGTTCTGAAAATCGGTTAAATGCATATAGTTTCTATTAATCGAATCTTATACATTTATAAAACAATTTAAAATATAATCATTATTACTAATTCCAAACAAAAGATTTTATTATATTTTCCTTCATATATTTTTAATGTTTATTAAATGGCTTATTTATATTGTTAGTGTTGCCCAGTTATTTACTCAATTAAAGAAAATAAAATGAAATAGTTAAGTAAGCTGCAGTGAGTTCTATTTTAGAATGAGCATCTAAAGAAGCTCTGACGGGCTCTTTTTAAATTTGGCTAGAGAGGAGGAGGAATGCAGGCAGTGCAAGGTGAGCGTTGATGCATATCAGAAAAGAGGGCTCCTTAAACCTACAACCGGGTCGCA
The DNA here is from genome assembly GCA_023373885.1 of Hestina assimilis. Taxonomy (NCBI): domain Eukaryota; kingdom Metazoa; phylum Arthropoda; class Insecta; order Lepidoptera; family Nymphalidae; genus Hestina; species Hestina assimilis. Next base: position 4,660,401 of record CM041747.1, on the reverse strand, counting down.
AGACCTGGGAAATGCTTTGAGTTTCTCCCACAACCACACGATGAATAACGCAACTCTATGTTTATTACTTCTTCGTCTTTTTATGTAATATTTGTTGATTAAAATTTTCTGTAGACGAATATAGCATCTCCATATCTTTTATACTCTTTGATGGCGACGATGGATTTGACTTATGACTTATGAAACTGATGAGACTAGACTAGACTTGTGGACTTAGGTACTTCTTAAAACTTGAGGATAAAACATCTTTAAAAGTACGACGTAGAAATAAGTTAGAAATTAACCGATTAGACTGAACGATAGATAATGAGATTCTGTTTATTTTGGTGTTATTAGTGCATAAAGTCCCTAAGTGGACTTAGGGACTTCTTGAAATGGGTCATCCATATAGAAGCAGTGTGGTCAATTAAGCTCCAATGCTCTCTTCTCTTTGACAGGAGATGAGGCCTTTGCCCAATAGTGGGACATTAAAAGGGATGTTTTTACTGTCAGCCAATACTCGGCCTAAATTGCCGGACCAAAAATGTTAAGAAGTTTGTCCCAAAATATTCCTTGAGTGCATATTATGAGTTTAAATCTTTTGAAAAATATATTTCTAGTTACTTTAATTTTTAAAATAAAAATAATTCTGTAACACGAAGTAAACACGAAGTTTCAGCTGCATCAAACGATAAATTTGTTGACGGAATAACTAAATTTTTTATAAAAAGTGTTGTGTGCGTACCTGTTAATTTTTTCTTTAACTGTATAATATACGATTCACAATACGAGCATTATGTACGTATTTAACAGTTTGGCCAACATTTTCGAGCTTATACAAAATCTGCCCGCGACTTCATCCGCGGTGTAAGTAAGAAAGACATATTTACACTGAATTTCAATTTAATACGTCCTGCAGCAGGTTTTTTGATAATCTCATAGGAACATAAGCTATCGGTGTGCTGAATTTCATCCCAATCGGTTTACGTTTTTCGATAAGCTTACAGGAACCTACCATTATCTTCCAGGATAAAAAGTATTGTTTGCCTTAATCCGGGTGACAATCAATACCTGTGATAAATTTCATCCAAAAATTAATGTTATACCAAATATACTAACTTTTACATCATCACTACATAGTATAAAACAAAGTCGCTTTCTCTGTCCCTATATCCCTATGTATGCTTAAATCTTTAAAACTACGCAACGGATTTTGATGCGGTTTTTTTAATAGATAGAGTGATTGAAGAGCAAGGTTTATATGTATAATAACATCCATTAAATAGTGGAGAAATATTTATTATAATAATATTTAGGAGGTTTCTAATGTGATGTCGTAAATAATTACATTTAATACGTGCGGGCCACGGGCAGTAATGAATAAATCAAAAATACTGGATCGATTTTAATCATTTTTTCCGTGAATGACATAGGCTATATATTTTATACCCATGCGAAGCCGGAGCGGGCCGCTAGTATATTATATTAGGATAATTAGTAGGGTCATTAACTACCCAACCGGGCGAAGGCCTTGCTGGGGAGATCGTAAAGACGAAAGTATAATATATTTGTTTACAATTATAAAACTTATTTACTGCTTCCGCATTATAAAAGGAAATTCCAATTATATTAAAATATATTTGTAAATTAAGCAATAGGTCGTTATGATTTCGACAAGGTTAAAATTTAAATATGGTCGGATATAACTATAAACAGAATCATCTAGATTCGTTTAAGGTTATTGAAATAGTAAGAAATACCCCCAATGTCAATGAATGAAGGCTTAACGAAAAATTAATAATTCATACTGTCTTAAAAAAAAAAAATTCGTTTCAATATAAACATTAGCTTATATATTTTAAAACGGAAATGTGTTAACAGCTTTTCTGTAACAGGTCTCCAAATATAAGAAATATCTTTTGAGGTTTGATTGCCATCAAATTTTTTGGCTTTTCTTTTTATACCTGGTGGCAAACAAGCGTAAGGTACGGCTAATGGTAAAAGTCAGCGTAGCTTATAAACCAGTGATTCCCAAACAGATATCCGCGGACCACCTGTGTTCCGCATTCCGCAGGAGGCAAAATATGGTCAGCGAATGAAATTATTTTTCGTGACATTAAAATCACTATTGGAGACTTAAAAGTATGATGCGAGTTGGACAAATATACAAGAAACCTTATTATTGATTAACGAATTTAATCGCTACTTCCCAAAATATTCCAAAACAATAGCTAAATTTGACGAAAATCGGTTCATAAATGTCTAAGTTCTGAGGTAATAAACATAAAAAAAAATATCTTGTACATGGTGGTGTCTGTTAAGTAAAAGATTGGGAACCACTGTTATAAGAATAGACGCTTATAAAAATAGTGCACTCGTGACGTCGCCCAAGGAGGAGATTACGAAAAAGAAGGGAAAGTAAGAGTGGGGGTTGGGCTTCGGTATCATTATTATTTTACACTTTCAATGAATTTCATTAGGATAGATAAATACGTCATACGTAACAAGTTGGGGGTTCGGAAAGTCACAGTCACAAGCACAATTAAACAGAAACAAAAATCTGTATCGTTAATAAAAATATACGCACTGAAACCCGCCAAACCCGTCGCCATTAACGTAAAAATCTGGGTCGTAACCACTACGCTAAAGCTGTGGTCTAATAGTATGATTATGTTATTGGAATGTTCATATTGATTATGTAAAATAACAACTGTTAAGGTCATAACTACAAGGTATCTACTTATGTAACGAAAAGGTCAAAGAAAGAGAAAGCTATAGTGAAGCTATGTAACTCTCCCATACGGAAGGACGGACAGACGGATATGTCGAAATTATAAGAGTTCTGATGTTGCCATTTGGCTACTGAACCCTAAAAAAAACTCACCGTCTTCTGTTTAATTTCTAAGACTATACGTACATAAAACAATGGTTGCAATGTATGCGGTTTCGTATAATATTTTTTGGACTTCCGTTCTATATCTGTGGAGTCCGTGATCAGATTGTCCCAAATCAAACTACAATATTACCTACTAACTATCTTAGAAGCAAACCCATCAACTAAAACATTAAAATGTTTTTTTTAATGGTCTTTGAATGTTTTAAGATCATGTCAGACCCATAGTACCTTAACACATAAATCAAATCTAAATATTACTTACTAAAATTTTTAATGTTTTCACAGAATGTTAAAGTATAATGCAATTAGTATTATGAATAAAATAAAAATAAAATATTAATTTATTCCTTTATGAGGGCGGTTAAACATACCGTATTTTTATTGTAACAAAAATTTACAAATCTACTTGTACTTGTACTGTTGGTTTGGTAAAAACGGTTGTGACTTTTAAAACATTTTTTTTAGCGCAAACCGTTAAATTATCATCATCATGATTATCATAATCATCATTCGGATGATCATAATCGTCATGTCAACCTTTATCTATCCACTACTGGACATAGGGGTCTCCCTAGGTATGTCACAATATTCTGTCCTCTGCTGTTCTCATCAAGCTAATACCATCTACCTTTTTAACATTATCAGCCTACCGGGCCGGAGGGTGTTCTACACAAATACAAAAATGGCAGCATTTTGATGGCCCGCTGCAATTTCATGTCATCATAACAGTTATGTCGCGCCATTGAGATATTCTTATGTACATAGGTACCTGCTTTCTTACTAAAGTTGTTTGCATTGACCGTTGGAACTTTCACTGTCACTTCAGTCTCAGACGTCTCAGTCTGTAGGGTGTCGAAACAGATGCATAGGCTTCAATTTCACGGTATCCTAATATATAATAGTAATTTTCATGTAATTTTACTATAAAATGATCAATGATCAAATTGTTATTTTTTGTTCAACGGCAAAAAGTTATACGAGTATGACCAAAGTTGTAGACGCACAGGATTAAATTTGTAAACAAAAAATGTTGTTATAAATTTTCTTGTTTTGTGACTAATAGTTTGCCTGGCAGAGCGTGAAAACAATTTGCATCCCTTTTTCGAGATGGTGGCAGAAATTTAGATTCAGTGTCACACTCTTGAAACTCAAAAAGTAATGCGCCCTATGACTTTGGCACACTTAGCCCAAAAACATATAACATTTTAATGGACCTTGATACTACCATGACAATCGTACTGCGTCTTATTTATGTAACCTGTCAAAACTGGAAAAGTCTAATAAGAGACTGATTTGCTCTTAAATAAACCTAACAGACGAAAATTTTATATCCGAGATTGAGTTGCGTTGTTATTAATTATAAAAATATTATTCGTAAAGTTACAGAGTGTGACGCACGTGATCATACGTATATAATTAATTAATGAAATTAACCAAAAATCCGACTAATTGAAAATATTTACTATAACAGCGAAAAACAAGCGTAATCATATCAATATGGTCTCTAGAATCCTGCAAAGGAAGAAACATAAAAGTTGGGTTTAAATTGTTATATATCCTAAACTGTTATTGAGAATGAAAAATAATGAAAGGAACCTAAAGATGACTTTAAATACAAAGATGCTCCAATTAAGATAAGGCCAGATATGTCGATATTTCAATATTTTTTGCTCGATAATAATTCAAATCTAAAAAGTAGCAATTATCGATTTGTCGATATATTTTTTCATTTGCCCATCTCTAGGTCTTGACATTCTCAGTCCGCAGACTCCGTCTTTCTAATTGTTCCATTGACCTGTGCGCCTTTCTTTGAGAAAGAAAGTCTTTTGAAAGAAAGTAATCTTTTTTATTAAAGAGAAACAAATTTTATTTATAATGAAATTAATAATTCGCATACATCTCTGTTCGACAAATGAAAATTTATTCAATTATATGATCTTGGGTTTTTTATAGCTCTTGACATTCGCTACTGCCTTTGTAATAAATAATTGTTCCATTGACCTTTGTATTTTGATGCGAAGCATTAATTTATCCAACATCATATTCTCAGTTCCGCTTGAAGACGAAAACGTTTGATTTTCGAAAGAAGGTCGAACTGGTAATAATGGTTCTTTTTTAATGGTTGCTTTTCTCCTTTCATATTGGGTTGCTGTTTCCACTATCTATTCTTAAAGGTTTTCTATAAGATCTTAAAAAGAATAAATCATCGTGTTTGGCGTAGGCTGACACGATGATAAATATTTTCTCTCACTGTAGCCACGTACGTCGCTCGCAAGCAACTAAGTGTGCCACAATAGTTTGCCGTCTTCGTCATCTGCTTCTTAAAGCCATCGTATCGTGACTTTGTTGTTGAAAAATAATGATGTTTGTAAAAAGCTTTCTTTAATTTTCTTTAATTTTCTAGTATTTTTTCTTTTTTCTATCTTTTTTCATCTCAAAAATAGCAGTAGCCTCAACGGAAATAGAGAATTTAGAGTATAAGAGCTGTTATGTTTCACAGTTTCATTCTTTGCAACTTATGAATTTACATATACATTATTGTTACAAGTTTCTTTGTTATGATTTTTAAAGTTATTTATTATTATTATTTTATTCAACAGTGACAGCTGTTGTCAACCAAACTCACCTACACACAGACATCGTTGGGTCCACGGTTTCAATCTGGCCTCATTCATCGTTTCCGTGCTCAAGCCTTGGCCCGCTCCTTAAATTGAAATCACTGTATCCAGATTGTTTTTGTCTACAGATTTTTTTAAACATAGATAGTACCGAAGTACTACCATCCCACAGAATATTAATGCGAAATAGCAGCATATATTATTACTAATAACCAAAAATTAATTATGATAACTGATTCATTCAGGCATTCTAGTCTTGTTTTGTTACTTGCGATAGTATAAAAAAGTTGGCCTTAGCTTTAAATCTATTTACAGAATAATGACCTTTGACCTATATTTTTAATAACAAGTTTTAATGTATGACGTGAATATAACAACATTAAAATATTTTGTAACTATCGCCAGTACATCGGATATTTCTACACAAATATTGTTTCTTATATATTTTATACAAAAAAAAAATGTTGTTTCATAAAACCGTTAACCGGTTTTTAAGACTTCATCAAGTTTAAATCGTGTTGATAAAGATATAGTACATAGTTGACTACAAAACGTCAATGACTTCAAGCTGTTTTATTTCCCTGACGCTCGTGAAAAATTCACACGTCGTAATATGTCTTGTATGAATAATGTTTTTCGAGCTTTAATATTTGTTTTAACAGTTATTCGTTAATTACATACACTGTTATGAATGTAGTTAATAATAATCTAAATAATTATCTTTTTTTTCTACCTCGATGAAAAGTTCGCTTTTGTTCCCTTGTTTAGGGAGAAAACTCCTATTCTCTCGCTCACTTTACCACCCGGCAATCTAGCAACCGTTTGTTTACAGTATATCTCTCGTACCAGCGACTAAAAGCGAACTTTTCATAGTAGGAATATCTGTTTTCATAAAAAAGCGTATTTTCTTATTTTATCTTTCAAAAGGTTTCTGTAGGTAGGAAATAAGTATGTTACGTATGTTACGTATTTTGAGGCACAAAAATTGATAATTTATTGAATGCGTTCTGAATGTTTATTGCTGTTGTTCTACTGGCCTAGATAGCGTCACTGAGAGCAAATATTGAAACCTAGCCGTAGAAAAGGTGCCTTTTGTGATGCCGAACAATGATTTGGTCGACATTGAAAATAGATGAATGATTATTGATAAGTGAACCATAAATCCTTACATCACGCTCTTTATCATGTCCTTCTATACGTCATAAAACGCTCTACTATGTAATCGAAAAAATGCTACACACGCAACGGCTGCCATTGGAATATACATACACAAGAACAAGGCACTAACCCAGACCGGAACAAATGCCTATATGGTCAATATAAACATATCCCGAGCGGGAATCATACATCCGACACTCCGTTGCTCACAACGTCGTCACAAAACTTTATTTTTTGTCTCATTGGTAACTTGGCTTAAATAACGCGTAATTAATAATAAATTTTTAGGCGTCGAGATGTGACGACCCCATCGCCCGCTGTTGGGATAACCTCTGTCACAACAGAGATTATTCCACCAGTGCAATCTCACACAAGTCACACTGGTGGTAGGTCTTTTGTTGCAAGAGGCCGGCTAGGTAGGTACCACCGCAGTGTCCAATATTCTACCGCCAAATAGTAGTGCTTAGGCACTACTGTGTTCCAGTTTGAAGGGCATTGTACGCTAGTGAAATTACTGGGCGAACGAGATTTAAGAACTAATATCTCGAGGTTGGCAAAGCGTGAGTGGCACCTACTAATGGTGCTGCAAGCGCTCATAGGCTGCGGCAGCCACTTACCATCAGGTGGGCCGTATGCTTGTTTGCCAATTTCTAACATAAAAAAAAATAAAAAAAAAAACGCATTTTTCCACTCGGGGCCGATGTTCGGATTGACCGTACAAATATTTGTGAAGTTCTTGTGTTCTTTTGGAGCTCATTAAGCTATCGGTTCCGGTTGTTATCGCGGTAGAACTGATCAAATAACATCGATAACAATGGTTAACTCTGGTGAACAAATTAACTTTAATTTTTGATAGTTACTAGTCACAGTAAAAAGTAATAAAGGTCAGAAGAAAATTTATTAGAACTTATACATCCTTAAATAGACACAATGGTTAAACAATTGAAATGTTCATATATGATTCTAGGGACAGGGAACCGTTATTAATTCACAGTAAATAGAAAAAATGAATAATAGTCTTTAGGAAATCCTCGTTAGTTTGCAAAATAAATAAAGGCGAAAAGAAGAAAAAGATTCTGCCTTTTAAGGTAAACGTTACACACTCAAAGCCCATTAGGATAGTAGTATCCTGTGTCGGGGGTCTAGAAACATACACAAGGACAAGAACAAACTCACCCAGACGGTAACACTGTATACTTAATACCAACATCTGCTCCGAGCGGGTATCAAAACCCGCGACCTTTGACGCTACCGCAGTAATTAATCAAATTATATTTTTCCAGATATGCATGGCGTTGTCAGCGTTATACCACACGTTCTCCTGTCGATCAGAGAACGATTACAACACATTCCTAATGTACGATCTCTTTGGAATTGCGCTGTCCTTGCTGGCTATATACACTTCCGGAGTTTATTACGCCTTTTGGTGTCACCATGTAAGTACTTTTTAAATTATCGATATTTTCACATTTCACGATTTATAACTATATTCCCGCCCAAAGTTTCCTAGGATATGTCCTAGCAAAAATCTTATTACAAGCGGAACCTAACTTTTTTTGGGATTGGTGTTAAAATATTCTAGGTAGTTCTTTTCCTAACTAGCCGGTTAATGCCAAAATTAAGGTCTATTCTAGTATTCAAATTACATACAATTTATGAAATAAAATTTTGTATTGACGATCTTAAAATTTCGGTAAAATCAGTATTTCATCTGTTGTTACTAGTTACTTAAAAATAGGAAGAAATTGTCTATATCTTTATGTTAAAATGTCATATCATGCGAATTATCGTTTCTAAGCAGAGCGTAGCCGACTTCTCCGGTATGGTGTAATTATATAGTTTCTTTATGATTATCGTGTTGGATCAAACTTTTTAATTTTTTATCTCATTCTAAACAATTATAAAAGAGCGGGATGCATAGTTTGCCCCAATTGGCAAACATGTGGTACAAATAACAAAACACACAAGCGTTGTTATATAAAAGATTTTATTACCTTATGAAATTAGCGTGTAGTTTCTCGTGTCTTTTTAGTCGTAACTATACTGTGAAATGCTAAGACAGAATTTATAGTTATTTATATAAACTCAAAAATATAGTTTTATGGAGCCCCCTTAGGATAGTTATATCCTATGTCGGGGGTCCGGAAACATACAAATGGAAAAGGACAAACACACCTGGACTGGAAAACATGCCTGTATGGTCAATACAAACATTTGCTCCGATCGGGAATCGAACCCGTGACCTCTGGCGCTTAAGTGAAGTTAATAATATACCTACTTTTATTTATTTAGTGACTCGAGTTAAATGTAAAATCTAAACTTTAAGTTAGTTTTGACTCGGCAAAATTGTCTAAACCGGCAAATTAGGCACTGAATTCTGTTGTTAATTTTTTGGCTTTTAGTTTTGAAGTCGGAGTTCTTAATTTATATTTTGTGTCTTAGAACAAAGAGTTTTTTCGTAATTCATTATAATATTAAACAACATAACAGAATCTAGAAAAATAAAAGGTAATAAACCTAGGAATAAGACCGACGCCACATTTCACGTGTCAATGGTTACACGAAGGCTGCACGCAAAATCACAAGTAAAAGTCATGGTTGATAGTGAAAGGCAAATCTCTCCTATCATTTCTGTCTAATCTTCTCGTGGTTGTAACTTTAAATTGGAATACCGTTATTTGAATTGCTACAGTTTGTTGATATTTTGTTGACGATTCAATTTGGCCTCTTTAGGGTTTCGTATCCAAATGGTTCTAACTGAACCCTATTACGAAGCCTCCGTTGTCCATTCGTGCCTCCGTCTATCCGTCCGTCCTTCTCTCTGTTAGCGGGCTGTATTTCACTTACTGTAAAAGGTACAGAATTTAAATTTTCACTGTCTGTATTTATGTTAAAAAAGTTAAATTTAAAAATAATTGGGATCCACATACAAGAAACTCCATATTTTAATTTTAACGGCCCCCATTAGGATAGTTACATCCTGTGTCGGGGATCCGGAAACATATACAATGACAAGGACAATCACACCCAGACTGGAAAACATGCCTGTATGGTCAATACAAACATATGCTCCGAGCGGGAATCGAACCCGCGACCTGTGGCGCTTAAGGCAGGTTCGCTACCGCTGCGCCATAACGTCGTCAAATTCTTACCGAACCCTTTACATGCTAGTCCGAAAGGCACTTGACCGGTTTTTTAATGTTATGCTATTATGGACAAGGTCGAAGCCTAATTCCTTATCAAATTAATGATTTGCCTAATATCAGTTTTCATATACAACTATTTCGTGATAATAACAAAATTTTATCGGTGGTTAAAATGTACTAATGTGTATGAATGGTGATAATATTTCTCGATGTTATTGTAGCAAAGTGTTTGTAACAACGAAGTGGTATATATCGTTCTAATTTATCGATTCAACTGACCGATTGTTTAGCAACGCATTGCGTTAACGCGTTAACGATGCGTCTACGTCATTGACCTTCTCGATGTCTTCACACTTAGTTTTTTAATTTAAAGACGAATATGATTAACTAAACTAATTTAAAGTATACGTTAAAAATTTTAAAATGTTGATTATTTATTAACCTTTAGAATGTTTTCGTATTGGGTTAAAAAGAAAGTATAATGGAAGCCTTGTTGTTTTTACTGAAGTGAAACTTCTAATGCGACTTCCAACAAGGTTGCGTAAAACGTTTAATGCTTCCATGGAGGGGGTATGAAAGCACTGTTGCGTTAAACGTTTGTGAATTGTAAGCAATCTTTGTCTTAAAGAAACAATATGGTTTGACTAAAAATCAATTTCTACCCCCTCCTATTTTCATTTCCACCTTACGAAGTTTCACTTCTTCCGCGCGGAGGGACTCCACGCACTATTTTTTTTAAACTTTAATTTTACATATATAATAGCTGATTAAAATTCATATTATTATTCTTTTGTGTTGTAAGATCTTTTATTATCTTATGTTATCAAGAGAACGGGATCTCTTTTGATGTCCAAGTGTTTTAATTTTTTTCAATACATCTTTGCTGTGTGTGAATTATATTTTTTATCTTTTAATGACATGGCTTTTAATTATTTAAACAGGTTTTATTGATATTACGATCTAGCTTATAAAGACCAATTAATTTAAATCTAATGTAAATTGTTAGGTAATCGTTGTAGAACACCGTAGTGGCGTTGTGCGCAGCGGTCTGCCTTTAACCTCGACGGTTGCAGGTGCGATTCCCGCTCGGGCAGATGTTTGCAATGATCTTACAAATATCTGTTTCGGTTTGGGTGTTTTTCCGTGTGGGTCACCCCACCGTGCCTCGGAGATCATGTTAAGCTATCGGTCCCAGTTGTTATCACATAACATCTGATAATAATCGTTAACTAAGTAAATTGCTTTTATCCAATGAGTTACTGGTTCGCCCTTAGGGTTGTGAAGGTCAGATGGCAATCACTCTGTGTAAAAACTAGTAACCTGTAAAATCCGGATAACAGTAACAAGGAGACCGGGTAAATTCTCGTATAATACGGGGAATATTGCTAAGAAGAAGAAGTAAATTGTTAGGTAAAGTAAAACGTGCTTGCTAGGCTTAAGCATGCTTAAATGGACGCAAATAAGCAATACCATGTCAACCCACACGAATGTCATTTCGAGAAAAACGCGATTGTAATTTTTGAACAACTTGTTTTATATGATTTTTTTTTTATGTATTGGTGAAGTTTTTGGAAATTTCAGATTTATGTAAGTTATTTTACTTATTTTCACAAAAATAAGTGTACAAACTGCATATTTCGTATATAATATAACCCAAAACGTTTAACATAATACATAAATTGCATGATTAAAAATGGCTTTTTAGAAGTTTTAAAGCTCGAAACCCTACAAGTATTAAAGAAAAATGTTCTTCAGCCAACACTTCTGCACATATAACGTTTTTGCGTCCAAATATGAGTATGTGTCAGTACCTTTATGCGATCACCCATCCACAGGGTGATATTTATATAATAATAAAATATCTGTTATTTATCATTATAAAATCCCTCAGCCTGAGTTATTCAATTCTAGCCCCGGTCTTATACTAGTAATTCATATTGACAACCCTGCTTATGGCGTGCGGTCTTATAAGAAATTGTTCATTGTATTCTTGTTTGCTCGCATCAGAGGATCAATTTACATATCCTGAATACTGAATACCAATAAAGAATACAATGTAACACTTATCACTCAAAACTTCCTGCGCTCCGAGAATTTGTCGACCGATACAACCTAAGTTGGTAAGCAAGCATATGGCACACCTAATGGTAAGTGGCTGCCGCAGCCTATGAGCGCTTGCAGCACCATTAGTAGGTGCCACTCACGCGTTGCCAACCTCGAGATATTAGTTCTTAAATCTCGTTCGCCCAGTAATTTCACTAGCGTACAATGCCCTTCAAACCGGAACACAGTAGTGCCTAAACACTACTATTTGGCGGCAGAATATTGGACACTGCGGTGGTACCTACCTAGCCGGCCTCTTGCAACAAAAGACCTACCACCAGTGTGACTGACTGCACTGGTGGAATAATCTCTGCTGTGACAGAGGTTATCCCAACAGCGGGCGATGGGGTCGTCACATCCCGACGCCGATAAACCTGATGGCAAGCGGTTGCCGTAGCCTATGAGCGCTTGCAACACCATTAATAAGTGCCACTCACGCGTTGCCAACCTAGAGATATTGGTTCTTTAATCTACTTTGCCCAGTAATTTCAGTAACCTACAGTGCTGTTCAAACCAGACACTACTGCTTTGCGGTCGACTATTTGACACTGCAGTGGTACCTACCTAGCTGGCCTCTTGACTGATGTCACTGGTGGGATAATCTCTGCTGTATCCGAGACTATCCCAACAGCGGGTGATGGGGTTTTCACGTCCCGACATCAAATACGATTATATGTGAATAAGTTCTAATTATGTAGTCCTATCCCAAAAACGTGGTTTGACGATGTCGTGGCGCAGCGGTATGAACCTGCTTTAAGCGCCACAGATCGCAGGTTCGATTCTCGCTAGGAGCAGATGTTTGTATTGACCATATGTCTATGTTTTCCGGTCAGAATGTGATTGTCTTTGTTGTAAATGTTTCCGGACCCCTGACACAGAATATTACTATCCTAATGGAATGTTATCCTAAGGTTGAATGTGTAGCGTTTATTATATAACTTTGCCATATATATTAGCAATTAATGGATTTTTGCTTATCAGAACTATGGAAGTTTTTTTTACCACCATAAATTACTCATGAGAAGACTTTGAATTATATAAGTTCATTGACTTTAAACAAAAAATACTTAAAACTGTTTTTCTGCCATTAAATTGTTATAACGGCCTAAAGCTAAAGTTGAATAAACTACATTCATTTATTCATTTTATTGAAACAGTTTAAAATAGGTATGAACGTTTTACGTATTTCATTTTTGTTGTTTATCAATTCTTAATATATTTAAAAAAATGTTTGACGTAATATCCGAATAAAATCACAGATAACTAGTAATTCCGCTGACGTTTATACATAAAATAATATATTTATTTAAGGTTAGGTCCTTATTGGGAAAATATAAATAAAATATTTAATATACATATTTATTTCATGCAACTATATCTGGAAACCCAAAATATGCAAGTTCTAATAAAAGCGATTTACATCTAATTACTACATACATACAAGCCTCTATGTATAAAGTACACTTATCATCCTAAAACCTGATAAACAAGCCATCTATATATCACACTGATTTATAAGGCAGTTCATTAATAATCTTTTTAACTCCCCAATGAACTGTTGTAACATGGAGTAGGAGTCATCTACTTACTCTCTCTTCAGGGAACATACATGATGAGCTCTATAACTGCATCTTTAAATTCCTTCTAGCACTATCCCGGTATTTTTGCCCAGGGACTGCTTGTGACTCTTATCCGGATTTGATATGTTACTAGTATTTACAAAGAGCGATTGCAATCTGACCTCTCAACTCAAAAGACTAACTAATAACTCATTGGATAAGAGTAAATTACCTATCAAGAGTTAACGATTATTATTAGATGTTATGATAACAACCGGGACAAACGACTGAAACAGATATTAAATTTATTACAAACATCTACTATGAGCGGGAATCGAAACCGTGATTGTCGAGGTTGAAAGAAGGCTCGCTACAGCGGTGGGGCATCTTTAATAGCATGCTGAAAGTTTTTATACTGAACGCGCAATGCATTTGCAGTTACTCACAAACTGCTACACTTCTTACATAAAATATTTCACGTTACAGGAGTTAAAAACGTTCTACATGATATCAGTGACACTGATATTTGCTGTAGCGATGCTGCTCCAAGTGCCTCGGCTTCAGGTGCCCTACATGGTGAAGATGTGCGTTTTCATTGGATGGGCGGCGTATGGTGTACTCCCTACGTTGCATTGGACCTATGTCATGGGAGGTTTCGATAACCCCATGGTGCAGGTGAGTTGAAGTCTTTCTACTTATATACTGATTTTTTTATTGAAAATAAATGCTAGGTATAACTCCCTCAATATAAGTTGAACTATGCGGAGAAACATATTTTTGGGTGTATACCGAATGCGGAATGTCCCACGATCTTGTGCCATAACACTTGAAAATTATTTAGAAGTTGTCATCCCAATAACTGACAGTAATTAAAAAAATACATGAACTACATTCCTATTTATTTGTTTTATTCTATGTCAGTAATTATTATTAATTACTTGAATTGATAATGAGCGAATAAGGAATTGAATATAGAATATACAATAACTATATTATACACTGTATTCCGTTTTAGAAATAAGACGAAATCAACATTTTTGTCTAACATTTTTGTTCATGATTGTACCTGCGCAGAAGCCGCCATTTTGGTTCAACTTAAATTGAGGGAACTTTACTATAGTTCTTACGGCACTTGTGAATAAGAAAGATTTTGTCAATTTCTAATCAGCATTGTTAATAAACATTTGTCTATAATGCCTGTGGAACACGTCTATTTTAAATCTTCTTCCTAGCATTATTTCCGGTATTTAACCGGGGTCTGCTTATATTTTTAACAAGATTTGGTTACTAGTTTTTACACAGAGCGATTGCCATCTGACCTCAGCAACCCTAAGAGCGAACCAGTAACTCATTGGATAAGAGCAATTTACTTATAAAGAGTTAACGATTATTATCAGGTGTTATGTGATAACAATCGGGACCGACAGCTTAACGTGCTCTGCGAGGCACGATGGAGCATGCACCATATGTTTGTAAGATCAATGCAAACATCTGTCCGAGCGGGAGTTGGACCCGCAACCGTCGAGGCTAAAGGAAGACTCGCTACCCACAACGCCACAACGGTGTCAATCGCTACTCAATATCTCATTACTTAAGTTTCTTTACGCAGATTAATTATTATTCAAACGTAATAAGACGTCCTTCGATGTGTATTTAATTACGAGGAAATACACAATGTTTTTTATTATCGTTGTTGTACATATTCTTACGAACATTTTTCATTTAATTTTTTCTTTCTTAAAAATAATTTTTAATTCCATGATGATTATTAATAAAATTGTTTTATTAATTTTGGTAATCTTTTTTAATTTATAATGTTTGAAATATAGTTATTTTGCAAGTATTATATAATTGCTCTGTTACCTACAAACTTCTCTCTCTTTTTCTTAGCATTATTCCCGGTATTTACCCAGGGTCTGCTAATAACTCTTATTCGCAATAGACGGGTTACTAGTTTTTACAAAAAAACTATTGCATCTGACCTCCGTAACCCTAAGGGCCGACTCATTGGATAAAAGCAAATTACTTATCCAGAGTTAACGATTATTATCAAATTTTATATGATAACAACCGGGACCGACAGCACCGATGTTCAAGACTTTGGAGTTTTGAATTAATAAGTGTCTGGTTTAAATATTAATATTCTTTTCTATTGTTGCAGATATTCTTTCCTAGAGTAATAGGAATGTATGTCATCAGTGGCACTGCGTTTGCTATTTACGCTTTCAAGGTAATTAATTCTTTGAAGTGATACTTCTTTATTGAAGTTAAACTTATTTAGAATCGTGATTTCAAACTCGATGAAACAAAAAAATAAGTCCATAGAGACACAAATACAAAAATGTGTAGGAAGAATGAGACAGAAATATACATACTATTTTATATTATCGGTCTCTCCTCTTTGCGCCACGCTTTAATGAGTCAGAGCGAGAAAATGTCGGTGCGTAAAAAGTGCTATTAAAAATTGCTATCAATCGGAAATATTAGTAATAAAAAACTTCCAATTTTAATTAATATTCTGCTAATTCATGCGCAATGAAAAAATGTGTGCAGTGCAAAAAGTGGTTGCAGGTTTGTTCCTACTCAGGGTCATATTTACGGTCCATACACAGAATTGGTTCAGACACAGGCAAAATTTCCTTATAGGTGCTGAGTGTGTGTCGTTATAATAAGAAAAATATTCGCTACACACGCAACGACCCCCATTAGGATAGTAATATTCTGCGTCAGGGGTCCGGAAACAAACACAATGACAAGCACAAACACACCCGGACCGAAACTCATCCTTGTATGGTATACCTTAACGACCCTTAGAATAGTCACATATTATTATGACGTGTAACATTTGACATCTCACCTTGTTAATAAGCAACATTAACATTATAATTTTGATATAAGTATCATTTCCCGGGCTCTTCGATTGAATTAAATAGCGAGCACTCCTTGGCCAAATCAAATAGCGCGCGCTAATTGGTCTAATCAAATAGCGCGTGTTCATTGGCTGAATCAAATAACGTATGTTTCTCTGATTTCCTGGATCACACTTCCGTCCCTTTTCATACAATCACTCCCATAGATTGTAAAAAGCGGGAAAAAAGATGTTACACATCAAGAAACTTTTGTATTTAAACTAAAACTAAATATGAAAATTTACCTCAATTCTTATAATTCCAGGTACCAGAACGCTGGTTCCCAGGCAAGGTGGACTACATAGGTCACTCCCATCAATGGTGGCACGTTCTAGTGCTAGGAGCTCTTTACTACTGGCACAACTCCGCTATGATCTACGTCCAGTACAGGATGAACCACGGCTGTGCTAACACTATGAGAATATTCTAGATAGTTCTGGAAATACTTTTATTTAAGCGGTAAGTTCTGGCAAAATTTAGTTAGCCTGGTTGTTTTGTGGAATTTTGTTGGGGCAAAATATAGTTAGTATTATTTCTTTGATAGACCGTGAGGGTGGTTTTATCTCAGACTTTCGTTTATATTTTAGTTAATAACAGTATTTTTTTTTACCGATATTGTATGGGTCGGATGTAAAAATGTAAGGATTTTGAGGTAAAGAAGAAGTAAAGGCTCTGAGTAACTTCTGACAATAGAAGAAAAATGTTATTTAAACTAACCCTTATTACCAAAATAAGAGTAATATAATACAAATTGTTTTTATTTTTGAAAATTCATTTGTTTCTGTTCATTTACATAATTAATCGCAATTTTAATACCTACATCGAGAAATGTCTTCTTCCCTTGTTAAAGGTGTATCTTTTTTCTTTATTTTTCACTGCTAAATCTGTCCCTGATATAGTTCTAAACGTCCTGCAAAGACTACTGTGTCTGTCCACTATATGGAATTCAGAGTTTTCTATAAATATTGATTTGGTTCCAAGAGAAAATCCTATAAGCGCCAGATTCTGCCATTAGATGTATTTGAGTAGGTTTTCGTATTGGATTTTTTTTCATAAATTAATTTTTAGTACATTTTTTATACTGTCAAAATAAGGAACCTGTTGTTAGGATTATAATTAAATCAAAATATTTCAGAAAGTTCAAATTGGTCCAAAATACGAAAATAGATGATAAATGCTAAGTATACTGATAAATTATTAATAAATCTTTTTCTAACACTAAAGTATAAAAATATATTAGTAAATTGTTAAATAGCATCTGTAGTAATAATATCTTATATAAATAAAAATATTTCTTTTTATGTATTATATAATTGGGTAGCTATGTTTTATATATAAAGTGTAAATAGTATTCCAATATTATCCATTTTATTAGGAAAGTCTTGTATTATAAATAGCTGCGCTCGCAGCTCCTTCCGCTTTAAAGTAGTTTTTAGAGAACCTCACGGGACCATTAAATTTTTCCGGGACAAAAATCCACCCATGCAGCTATACATCCAATCTCACAAAACTTTCACATTTATTACCTATAGTAGAAGATAATCTTATGTAAAAAAATTTGATTCTTAAAAATCTTATTTTTTTCAAATTCAACCCGTTCAAAAAAACAAATACTTTTAATGATAAAAACATGGTTATAATATTTAAAAAAACTGATTGCTAACTAGAAATTATTTAATAATAAAATTAGTCGTACCAAGTTATATTACAAAATAAGACTTCCGTAATCAAATCGATTATACACATTTATTTACGTTAAAATACCTCAGAGTAAAAATTATAGAATAGAGAAATTTTAAGATGCACTGTTCACACAAATTTCATGTCAGTAATGAAAAAAAGATATAAATATACAGAAATCAGGCACACTTTTGCAAAAGATTTAAAAATTTCTATTTACCACTATATACTAGTGTTTCGCTATACAACATTATTTCGATAACATCCTATTGCTCTTGTGAATAAAAGCAAATTTTCTTTTATTAAATTTTAACAACATAGTACCTATGGGCTAAATTATTAATTTCTTGAAAATTTTGTAAATATTATAGGTTTATTTATGCTTTTAATTGATAACAATAATGTTGATTATAGAAAAAGACGACCCAATAAGTATTGAGGGCGTTAGTGTCTATCAAATAAGAACTATTTTGCATGACTTGTGAAATGAAAGTTCTATAGAGACTAACAAAATTTCATGGACTCTATATCAAGTGTCAAATATTTTATAAATGGTGGGGTAAACTGCTCTTAATGATCATTTTCTGATGTAAGGAAACGAAATTTAATAATGTTTTTCTTTCTCTGTCAAGTCTGTCTGAGAATTTTAAGATTCCACTCTGCGATAGTTTTTATTCTGAGTTAAATGAATAAATTTTAATGTTTAATTGAAAGACCAAATCAAATTAAAGGTCACAAATATGTCTGTAAAAGACAATAAAAATTATATTAATGGTGGTATTATATAACAATCAATTGCTCAATGTTTAATTATATACTCTTTTTTCATTTTATGTATAGTGAAAAATTATTTTAATTTTTAATGTATAATGAACTGAATAATAATACAAAAATATAATATTATATAGACAATAAGTTCCCTTCTAGTAACAATTAAAATTTGTTTTCTCTTTATAGATCTTTTTTAGCATTTATTATAAATATCTGTGATGTCTTATTCTTAATAGTTGTGTTTTATATATTTTTATTTTCTACGTTTTGGGATCAATATGGAGTACTGATTATGAAATAAAAAATATTTAAATATATATGCGTTTTATTATAATCTAAACTGATTACCATGATGTTTTAATGCATTATAATTGTATTACATTAATAAAAAGAGTTGTAAACAGTTTTGCATACAAAGTTGCTGTCAAACGAGTTAGTTAGTTTTAGAGTACCTTTTTAATTATTCTGATAAAATGGATATAAACAATCCTCGATAGAAAAAAGAAGCAATTCAATAATTAAAAAAACAAACAAGGGAGAAGCGTTTATAGAAATAGTGAGATCAATTTAAAAATGTGGGATTTGTGATGGGATTTTAAATAATGTGGTATGAAAACAATAATGGTGTTATCAAGACTATTTCATGCTACTACAATCCAGTGTTATATACATTAAAGCGCCATCTAGTGATAAGTAGGAATATTACTGTGTACATGTGAACATTAGAAATAAAAGTTATAGCTATTGGACACTAGAGGACACTAGTACTACTACCTGAGAGACTAATACCTAAATATAGCTTGTTATTACAATAGGTATTTAACATGTTTAATTCTAAACGCTCAAGCTACTTTTTTCTTTTTGAAATGAGACAACTTTAGCAAAGCAATAAAAATATTAATACCATTATTTTTAGTTTTTCTAGATTTATTAAATTTCTTAATACTAAAACATGTAAAATAAATCTTCATTTATAAATATTGTGTTTAATTTAACCAATAAACATGTACGGACGAAAACCTTAGTTTAATTTGAATTTTTGACTTAAAAATACAAATTATTCTTTGAATTTGGACCATTGCTTATGAAAAAATGCAAAAATATTAACTAGTGGTGTAAAGACGTTGAATTTTCATTTTGACAACGCGACTATTAATTGCATAATTTGGAAAACCTTCCTCCATTATGACAGTAATATTCTGTATCGAGACTTAGGAAATAACACCGGAACATAATTATGACTGTACGTCTGTATGGTCCATACCATAATCTGTCCCTAGCGGGAATCTAACCCAAAACAATTTGTGTTTGTGGTAGTTTGACTTCTACTAGTCCACATTATATTTTTTTCTACTCATCCCATACTGTTGTTATTGATTATGCAACATCTTTTCTTGTTTTGATGTAAAGATCTGGGTATTTGTTTGTTGCGAACAGTTGGGTTAGTTTCTTATTACAACGAGGTAAATTCCTAATTTTTGTATTGCTTTGAGTCATGCCACAATAGTTTATCATCTTAATGAAAAATAAAATAGTTGATTATTACAAAAAAAGGAGTTTGAAAATACAATATATCAATTCCCACTTATTAAATTGAAACGAACACGCAATGTCAAACAAAATAGTCATTTCACATATCAACGATTCGATAAATGAATTCTGACGGTGCACACAATTCACATTCACACTCGAGTTAAATCGAGAGGTTTGAGGCACGAAAAACAAAAGATAAATGGGCAATATTTTCATTGCAACGATGAATGGATGGGCTGTTTACTCAACGTAGTGGAAAATATGAATACATATTCGGAGCCGATTGGTAAATCCAATTGAAAACGTTTTTAAAGATGTTATACGTAGATGTGTCTATAGCATAATTATAAACTATGGTTCAGCCCATTGAATACAGAAAATGTCGCCGACTCGTTGGTGTCCCATCGTAAATTCAACACTAATGCAACTGAGCAAACTTACTCAGTTTAGTAAATTTTATAAAATTTAGAATATACATTGCAGTTCTTAGAAACGGCGCTATAGTATTTGCTAAGTTAACGGTGAGGGAAGTTAATCCACTCTATATAAATCGATGGTATATAGTTACTATATGATTATATAATATATACATATTGTATATAAGAAATTGCTTTTTTGATATATATAAGTATAAGAAAATTGTCTAAATACACATAAAAAAATGAGGTACCGGTTTTCAATGTCCAAAAATAACAGTTGTTTACTAAATGCATGTGAAAATATATACGGTACTATTAACAACTTAAATTGTGTCTGTCAACCTTTAAACGCAAGCGAAACCTTCAACAATAAACTATTTTATGTTTATGAAAGCAATAAATCAACTTAGACACGATGTTCCTTTAACTAAAGTAAAGTAACAAATTAGTTAGGTCAGTGAATCGACGTGTGTCCCGCGGGAGCAGCGCCGGCTGACGGATTGCCGCGAGAGCACCCTTGACGTAATGACGTGTGTCACCATCGCTTTATGTTCATGCCGATAACGTTGACTGTGTTCATGACATATAAAAATAATAATTATTACTTTTAAATAATTATTAAAAATTTATATATTTTCATATTAGCTTTGATCTGCGATTTCGTATTCTTAGAATTAGTATTTCGAGTATTTTCATCATACCAGCACAGTTAAACGCTACCTACTCACTGTGTCGGGGATTGGGAACATACACAAGGACAAGGACAAACAAACCCCTACCTGAACACATGTCTATAATGGTCAATACAAACATGTGCTCCGAGCGGGAATCGAACCAGTGACCTGTGAAGTTTAAGACAGGTACGCTACCAATGCGCCACAGTGCGAGAGTTAGAAAATACTGTGTTTACAGATAACTCGTCTTTGACATGGCAGAGATACCAGATTTTACGTTAGACCTGCTACAATACAAGGATGAAATCGCATCAAATTTCGCGCTGTAATTTTTTCGTGATGCTCAATTGCTCATACAAGCATATTTACCGATATATAAAAGAAAACAAAAAAATTGTCTACAAAGTTTTTAGGCCTTTATTTTTGTAAAAAAGGAAACTAAATTAGAGTACTTTTACTAAATATCTTCTTATGTCTGTAAATATCTTATGTCTAACACGAAGTCTTGTATGGGCGGACCGAAAGTAAACTAAAACATAAATGAATAATTTTGTATGTCCAATACACAAGTCGCTTTCGATTTGGTAAGTCCTATATCTTACTTTTTAATACTTAAACTTAGACACACTATAGAGACACTCCATAGCCGTGTTTCGCCTCGCAGGATGCAACCTATGGAACAAATTAACTTTGAGCCTCCGCGAAGACTGTCCCTTTTTCTGGGCTGGTTGTCAGTACTCAGCCACACCCGCTCAGTGATGTTGTCAAGGCCGGTAGGACCACAAGCAATCAGAAAAAAAAATGGAGGCACTCCAAATATTAAATGTACTTTGCTCTATGGCGGCCTTATTTCAATATCATTAATTATTATTAATAAATACTTTGATTATACATACTGTTGTAATGTTAAATATTGTTTAATGACATTTAAAAAAGCCACAGTACGATATAAATATCATAAAATTTCAACGCTAGATGATAAAGAATTTATTCTACTAAAATGAAGAAAACTGACAATATTTTTGCGTTCATTAAAAACTAACTCGCAATTATTAACATTAAAACAAAATAAATCTTATTACCACGCCCATTGACAGATGTAAACTGACTTTAAATCGTATATGCTAATTTAATAAAAAATAGTTAGGATTAGGCGGCGATGTTAACTATTATTATGAATTAAAAAAAATGTGGGCACGCGCGCTCCGTAATCCCTACAACAGTATCTATGGGCGGATTTTTTTTACAATTTTTGGTTTTCGTTGTGTATTAGGCATGTAAGGGTGAATGTGGTTAAAATGAACAAAAGCTATTATTTTTACAGTCACTGATTGTATAGTTATAGTTTAGACGTTATGTTTTGAATTGTGAAACATAGCTTTATTTTTTGGCAAATAAAAAATATCACGATAGTAATTATACATCCTATAGATAATTTCAATAATTAATATCTAATACTTTTTAAAATATCTTCACCACACATTTATTTAAAAATATATAAGTATATTAATATGTTGCCAGATTATATATTATTTTCATTAACAAATTCAAAAACGTTAACACACGATTCATATTTAAAGTAATTTACGTTACAAATTGCAGAAACATGGACGATTAATACTTCAGTATATTTAACCTATTTCGTAAAGCGAGGGTGTATCTTGTAGGTGTAGGGGATGATTAATCACGCTACATGAATATGCATGAGTGTTAGAGCTGTCAGGTGGGCCAACCTTTAAATATCAAATTAAACATGGCGCTTGCACATATACGTTTTAGAAATTTAGCATAGGTAAGTCTCTTAAATTACTTTGCTTTGTTATGCTTTATGTATTCTTGATAAACACGAGTAAAATTGCTGTATACGTAATTAAGTATTACTTTTGATTATAACTTTGCTATTGAGGTTCTAAGATGTTTTAATGTTTTATAAATTTGAGTCTTAGAATTAAATGTTTTAAAAATTACCGGTTACTTTTTTTTAAAATCATTATCTTCTAATTTAATAATAACCTAATTAATAGATTAGCCTTCAGTGATGACCGGAATTTTCGCATCCGGTCATCACTTTAGTTCGGATAAAGTGGCGCATTAGGTTTTTAATAAGAAAATAAAGGCAGCATTTCTAGGAACTTTTTAGCTAAAAACCGTTTGATTGTGATTTAAGGTAGAATAGAGATGAAAGCGTTAACCGATTTGGATTATTTCATGATTTCCAGGCCTTTATTTATTCAACTTTAAAATTCTTATTCTTAAAATTATTAGGTACGTAAATCGTTATCTGACATAATTTAAGTCGTTACTGTTTAAAAAAAGTTAAATTCTATTTTCAACTTAAACTTCTCGTTACTAAAATCGGATTCTTGACTTTTATCATAAACGTTCAAATTATTTATTTCATTATTTCATTAATTCAAAATTAATAATTATAGATAACGAATAAATTAATCGTTATAAAAATAGGTTCAACGTTAAACCAAAAACACAAATGAACTTAAACAATATAAATCAACAAAGTATATCATTCACATTAATTGGTAACCGCGAACGAGTAAACATGGCGATATTATGATCGGCGTCCATTAATATATTTCCATTCCGAGTATTACCATCTAAATCGCATCGCACCACCATTACGGTGTTTAGGTATTTACACACTATTGTTAGTGGCGTTGTGTATAAAATAAACATTTGTTATGGCGAGGGACGGTGGCTACAATGCCGTATATCCCGAATTACCATTAGAATGGAAGCGGCTGATGTATGGCCCGTATTACTCCAGGTTGGGACGCTGTTTTCAGATTCAGTATTATGGGTGGTGTGATTATTTTATAATGTATTGCGTTTTATTGAATTAGAATTTTAGTTTCTGTATCTTTGTTTAAGAGTTTCTTTTTATTTAAGCACTTTTAGTAGGTACAATATGAAAAAAGGAATTTTTAGTAGTAGTTTTTTTCAGTACTAATGCATCGGTTCGATCGGGGAAGTACTACTTTCGCACAAAAAATCAGCGTCGTCTTCTTATCGAGTGGTTAGTGGTCAACCTAGTGTCAGAGTTGTTCAGGTCGCCCGTAGGCCTCTGACTTGACTTATCGACTGATTGTTAAATTGTCAACAGCCGGGACCGACTTTTTATGTGCCCTCCGAAGCACGGAGACGCTCGGTTGAAATAGTGGTATTTCAATAGTGGTATCGATCATCTTGTGGCTGACCGCGCCTAAAGTTGCTTAACCTACCGATCGTTTATCGTTCAGTGGGTGCACTCTGCTATGAGCGTAAAGAAGCAGTATCAGTACTGTTGCGTTTTTTGTGATGATTGCGATGAGGGCCAACCTCTCATCTACTCTGTTCTCTTCCTTTCTCCCTTCCACTATCCCTTGGGTTGGCAACGCGGATATGATGATGACTTGAAGTATCGCGCGGATCGTATGCTTGTTTGCCAACCCTTATGGCATAAAAACGGCGTTTGTAAAAAGGAATGTGTTTTCCGTGTATGTGTTTGTGATTAATTTGTATCCTGAGAAAATACACTCTTAGCCAGGTGCTGTCACGGGAGGGTGGGATTAGTAAATCAACTTACCTTTAGACAAGGTCTTATTACGGATAGATGACCGCACAGTGGCAATCAACTAGGCATTTCCGCGCTTCGGATGACATGTAAAGAGATAGTTCTAGATTTGATAATAATAGACGATTTGATTCAAAAGCAATGAAAGATACCAATTTGGCAATTAACTTCAAGGTAAGAATAAGGCGTGAATGTACAATCTGAAAAGATGCTAACTGTTAAAATAACATGTTCTATAAAATGACAAATAATTCGTACAGCTGAATCCGCACGCTTATCAGAGTTGAAGGATGTTCATTTTAAATTCACAAAAGAGAGCACTCGAGACAATTAAATAATAATGCAATCTGGTTGTTTGCTTAGCGATGACGTAAAATGGGGGCGCGAGATGAAATCCAAACTGAATTTGCACTGGTCGGATAACACGGGCTTACAAAGAGAGGATCGTTGTAGAAATTGTAAAATAAATACTAGAAGGGGCGTTGTATCTCCGGGAGGCGCTAGGTCACGTGACGGTCACGTGACGGACGCGTGCCGACGCCCGCGCACCGGACGCGTTCATTTCCAATTTAGACAATGTTTTGGCGAGAGAAATTGTCCCATTTATAATTCTATCAGGAAATATTACAGGCTAATTTTGCATTTTTGGGGTTTGTATTGATTTTGTGGCATGTTTGATTGAGATATTTGTATTGTGATTTCAGATAAAAGATTCATCGAATGTTACAAAATATTTTATAATTGGAAGTATTTATTATCAACCATTTTTTAATTAAAAGGTTCACCTACCTACGATTAAAGTTTATTTTCTTTTCACTAGATAATCTCGCCTACTAAGCAATACCTCAATTGCGCAACGGTAGAAGGGCCGATTCCGCTCCGTTACCGCGAGAGTTGCGGCCTCGATCCTAACCTTTGGGCTTTTGTCGTACCCACTCTTAATGAAGCTTCGAGCTTATTTTTGGAGAGGCAATAAAAGTTCTTTTAAAAAAATCATAACTGAGTCAAAATCGCTAACGTAAGTGTTAAAAATGTAGCATTTAGAAAACTTCTATTAGGTATAATCTCCCCATTACTTAACTAATGTAAATGTTACTTAAGACGAGACTCGCTTCTTACCTACAGCTTGAGGGGGGTTACATGAGCTATAAATTCAATTGTAATTATATGTAGTGGAAGTAACAACTGAACTACGGGCTTTACGAGCCGTGTGATTGACTCCATTCCAAACTATTCTATTTGATACGGCTATTGATTCTAGACGGTAATTAAACTTTAGTTTCATGACTATTAATGCGCTTTAATCGCTTTAAATTGAATTAGTTTAAGCGATGTTTTAGAGCTTGAATTGAGTTTAAAATCGTTATTATTAGCAGTCGTATTAAGTTATTATACCTTTTAAGTTGTTCATAAATAAGTTTTGAAATTGAATAAGATGGGAAGTTTTATATCTCATATATTAAATAAATAGCAACTATTTTCTAGGAAGGTTAATTTAATTTTTTTCTTTTTTGTTAACGTTTTATTATTATTTAGTCAAAATGATTAATTCTTAAGGGCATAAAAATGTAATGATGATGATATTAAGGGGAAGAAACTGGCTTCTGCAACACAGCCCTGCTAGTGCAGAAGTCTGGGTAATCCTTCTTATTTGTAACATATGTTTGTGTCCAATAAAGAGTTATTATTATTATTATTATTATGTTTGTTTTTTAAATATGTATATTTTTTTACCATTGCTGGCAAGATAGATTAATTTCGCAGGCTTTTGGCCAAAACGAAATTAATTGGAAAAAGTTATGGTTTTACTATTATTATTATATGATGAGCTTATTAAGGATTCTCTTGATGGATAGATCGAAACAACTCACATGATGTTTAAAAGCTAATTAACCGCCATTACTGCGTTTTGAAACGCACAATACATATTATTACATAAAACTTTTGCCCGCGGCTTCACTTGCTACCCTGTTCTACCAACCTACTACATCTTATCTCCCGCCCATACTTTCATTCTTATTGATCAGCTTCCAAGTATCGTATCGTGTTGTTATATGGACGCAAATAAGCAATACCATGTCAACCCACACGAATGTCATTTCGAGAAAAACGCGTTTGAAAATTTTTAACAACTTGCTTTATATGAATTTTTAATGTATTGGTCAAGTTTTTGGCAATTTCAGATTTATGTAAGTTATTTTACTTATTTTCACAAAAAATAATTATACAAACTGCATATTTCATAAATAATATAACCCAATACGTTTAACATAATACATAAATTGCATGCTTTAAAAATGGCTTTTTGGAAGTTTTAAAGCTTAAAACCCTACAAATATTAAAGAAAAATGTTTTTCAGCCATTTACCAACACTTCTGCTTATATAATTCAGTTTTTTCAATTTTGTGGGTTGACATGGTATTGCTTATTTGCGTCCATATAGTCTATAGCCTTTCTCAAGAAATTTGCTATCAAACGCAAAGTATTTTTTAAATCCGAAAGTACTCCCCGAGATTAAATAAACTCTACAGCTTTATAATATTGGAATAGGTAGATTAAATGAATATATAGTAAAATGAAACTCTTTATTAATTAATAACGTTTTAAATAATTATTAAATAAGTGAATCGTGCCCGGTTGCATTTCGAAAACATGAGATTGATTACGTGTTTCTGTTGGCCCTACTGACCTTGAAAGCACACAGTCGTCTCAATCTCGATGAAACCTATTACATAATATACATATACTGATGATTAATTATAAATTTGATTGTTAACTTTTTAAACTAAAGTATAAATTTAATAGTAGAAGGTCTATAATAATATACCTACTAAAATATCAAAAATTGTCGTCCCCAAGATATCTAGGTATGAAATAAAATACATTTATTGAAGTATAATTGTTATCCAAAAGTGTCTTTAAAAAGCATTAACTTGTCATAAAGTGACGCTCAGTCGAAAGAGAATTAAAAGATAAGATCACTTAAAGAGATAACGTTTTCTTAAATAAGGTTGATTTTATTCAAAAATGAAATGTTTGAATATCTTTATATATATAATTCTACTACACGTGTGTATGTCACTGAACTTCTCCTAAACGGCTGGACCGATTTTGGTGATTTTTTTGTGTGTATTCCGGTGTATTCAAGAATGATTTAGATTAACAATTGGACCCAGTAGGGGGTACTGCTATCGGGTCTCACTTTTTTTTCGTTTTCGTGGCAGGACAACGTCTGCCGGACCCGCTAGTGTATAATATATAAATACGTTTATAAAATATTATCAAGACTAATGCGATGTTTCACTTTCATAACGGATTACATAAAATTACGCTGGAACTAAAACGTTCTTAAACGAGAGAAAACTCTAAAAAATATTACTTTTGAAATATCCTTATATATTACTAGTGGCCCGCTCCGGCTTCGCATGGGTATAAAATATATAGCCTATGTTATTCACTGAAAAAATGATTAAAATGTATCCAGTAGTTTTGATTTATTCATTAGCTACTACCCGTGGCCCGCACGCGTTATTATTTACGACATCACATTAGAAACCTCAAAAATAACAGTATTTCTCCACTATTTAATGGATGTTATTATACATATGAACCTTCCTCTTCAATCACTCTATCTATTAAAAAAACCGCATCAAAATCCGTTGCGTAGTTTTAAAGATTTAAGCATACATAGGGATATAGGGACAGAGAAAGCGACTTTGTTTTATACTATGAAGTGATATGAATTTCATAGAAGTAGAACTTTGAAAAAGTCTTACTGACATTAAATCAAGAACAATACCTACACATTCCTGCATCACGCTATCGAAGTTTTGTGACCAGATAACCATATAAGCAGCTTCTCTACATGAAGTATCAGGCCGTGTCCCATCCGGCAATAGGTAGGTAGGTACCTTGTCATAGGAACTTCCTTTTGCGTTGGCCGTGTTTCACCATAGGTTTATGCCTTTGTTATAATTAAGAGTATTTTTGGGCTTATATATAGACGCTGTCAAGATCAATATGGCTCATTTGACGGAAAATAAACATAAATTGCATTTGCTTTCTAGTTTCAATAACAAATATTTGCAAAAACGACGACGTAGTGGCGCAGCAGTAGCGAACCTGCCTTAAGCGCCACAGATCGCGGGTTCGATTCCCGCTCGGAGTAGATTTGTATTGATCATACAGGCATGTTTTCCGATATATTTGTTTACGGACCCCCGACACAGAATATAACTATTCTAATGGGGCCGTTGAGTGTGTATCATTTATTTATTTAAAAACTCCAAGTTGCGAACAATACAATATTTATAATAACTCACGATTGTGTATTATAATTTATAATATCTAAAATTTAAGCGTACCCGATACCCTATATTTACTCTGTATTGTTCTAAATGTTTTGAAATGAAAGAGGTCGGTGAAAGGAGGTACGTAGCAGAATTAGCGCCTTTATCTAGGGGATCGTGCAGAGATGGTGGCCATTGTGATCGCGTTTGGAATACGCATAATTTCGCTTCATTAAGCAATGAAATGATTAATAACTTGGGATCTTTGCGTACCATTGTAGGGTGGCTATTATTCCTATTTTTATTAGGACTTTTAATATTATATCTTTTATTACATTATTGTATCGTGGGCGAGTAAAATGGGCGGTTCTCATCGTGTAGCCTTTGAACTTAATCACTCTCTTGATGTATGATCTTGATCACCAAAAAGTACACACCTAAAATAAAAAATGTTCCGAAATGGGACAATATAATACATTAGTTTTCTATAAAAATAATTTTAGTTTAATGACTTTTGTCCAAGGAAAATGACATGACTTGGTTGTGGAATGACTTGGTGTATGACTTGGTGTATCTGTTACCTACATATATCTTTGGTTCTATGAATAGTAGCAAAATTAAAATATATGACTGCTTTTAAGCTAAATCATATAATTGAAATAAAACATTTTAGTTTATTATTAATATGTACTAGCAGTGTAATAAAAACATCTGTGGCTTAAAGCTATTTATATTATATTACTAGCGGGCCCGGCAGACGTTGTCCTGCCCCGAAAAAGTCTGGGACCCGATAGCAGCGCCCTCTACCCGGTGAAAGTTTTTGATTGACTAATAAGGCTATTTAAAAGCAGGGGTTGGTGATAAAAAGTGAAAATTTAGGGTCGTATGTATTTTTCAATGCCACATAATAAAAAAATAAAAATAAAATCCAATAAATTAAAAAAATTTGGGGTGGACAGCCCTTACCACTGAAGGATTTGAAAAATAGATAGTAGCCGATTCTCAGACTTACTGAATATGCATAAAAAATTCATAAGAATCGGTCAAGCCGTTTTGGAGGAGTATGGGAACGAACATTGTGACACGAGAATTTTATTATTATATTATGTCCTTACTAATGTACCTGTTGTGGTCACCCCAATCTAAGATGAAGTATTATTGAGTAAGATTTTCGCAAAACATCACCTAGTTATTGTCTATATTAGAAAATTAAATGAGTATCGAGCTGTTATGAATATTCATTATTAATAATTTATTCGCGTCGCCGACCGATACGACTTATGTATATTAATGAAATTATATTATTATTATAAATAATAATATTTTGTAAGATTTTTATGTTATATTTTATAAAAAAAGTTTAGGGAAAAAAATACTTTTTAAATAGTATTAAACATAGTTTTAATTATAGGAAAAAAATATATATTTGAAAGAAGTAATTTTTCATCAATCTCAATAGTGTACAGCTGTCTTTCTCCTACTCTTAACTTTTTATCTTTCTTCTCTGTTATATGTCTTCTCTGTCACGAAATGAGCCTAAATGTATGCATCCTTTAAATTTAACTCTAGTCTTTATATCATGACGGTTGGCAAACAAGCATACGGTCCGCCTGATGGTAAGCAGTCACCGCAACCTATAAACGCTGGTGATACTTGAAGTATCACATGCGCGATCCCAACCCAAGGGGTAGGAGGGAAAAAGAAGGGAGTATAGGGGGTTGGAGATTGGCCTCCGGCGTCCCCACTTATCACAGAAAACGCAACAGTACTTTGTTACGTTAGGTCAACCAATTGTGCTAGGAGAAACATAGCTCTGCTATAATTATCAAATCGCCTGAGAAGTTTCATATTAAACCTAGTCTATTAATGCTTAGTGGGAAAAAAAACCGGGCCTACTACATGCTGGCTTCGCACATAAAGGGTTTCATATCGCCCTAGAATAAAAATATGCTTGATATTTTTGTATTTTTTTAATTAAACTATTAGCAATGCTATTACTTTTATAAAAACTTTTTTTTTTTTTTGAGAATTTTAACTAATTACCTATTACGCTTGGTAAGATACAAGACGCAGGTAAGTGGACAAACCGACGGACGGACAGCGGTGAAAAACAATTCAGTCTACAATTTAATATTAATTTTTAAAACGTTAACAAACTAGGTATGAAATTCGTAGGTACGTGAAATTAGTGATTGATATCTAATCAACGAAAAAAAAAATTCAGTGGCATTGATAAGAGTCTAGATTTACTTTTATTTATGGCTCTATAGATAACGATGCTTTACGTATTCAATGCTGTAATATAAACAACTGGTTAATCCGTTTATTGCTGCCACTATCTGCTTTTTGGGGAAACACGAAGCTACCGGAGGGGAATTTCGATATTCGGTTATGTATTGGTTTTATGTATTACTAGATTGTTCGTGATTCCGTCTGCATGGAATACTATATTTATAAATCACTATTGTTATAAAGGCGAAATGAAATTTGTGTTATAATGAATTTTGGTGTAGATACGGATGGTACTATTGAGGCGGTTATAGGCTTTAGTATCACATTAGGCAATGATCCATACACTGATCAAATACGCAATCAACACCGTCTTCGCAGGCGAAGACGAGGTCCCTTGTTCCACACTTCACGACGCGCTCACACCGTCGGGTGAGTCCATCGACCAGTATGCGTTAGGAGCGTTTCCTCCATTCCTGATGATGTCATTAGTCGTGGTTCGACGTCGTAAGAGGCATGGTAAGGACGGATTGAGCCTCCACGAGGGCTGTCTCTTTTTCACAGCTGGGTCTCAGTACTCTGCTCCCCAGTGCCGCTGTCAAGGCCAGTAAAGCCAACAGCAATACACATTAAAAAAGGCTTTAGTAGCGGTAGAGCCATGGTCCGCCCAGTAAAAATGGGCCAGTTCGACCGGGGAAGTATTCCCTCTCACAGAAAAACGGCGAAAATTTGCATCAATATCAGTAGGTTGTGTGACAGAGAGCTCTGGAGGTACAACCTCTCTTCCTCTCTGTTCCCTTTCTTTTTTATTTCTTTCCTGCTCTCCTATCTCTTAAGTTGGCAACGCACTTGTGATAGGCATAAGTATCGAAAGCGTTCATCGGTTGCGGTGACTGCTTAATATCAGGCGGACCGTATGTTGGTTTGCCAACCGTCATGAAATAAAAAAAACTAAATTTTTGTTTTTAAAAATATTATATTTTAATATATCTTTGCTGATTTTATTTAATTATAGAGTTATTGTAATATTTCTTTAATATTAAGGTTAAGGTTAGCTAAAAACAACAAGAACCAAATAAGTAGACCCTTGTTGTTTTTGAAATGGGCCGGCTCGATCGAGGAAGTGCAACCCTCTTGTACTTATATCGAGATGAAGCAGCAGAATTTGCATTGTTCGTGTCATGAGTGAAATCTCCGGAGATCTCCCCTTTTTCCCATCCTTTTTTTTATGCAACTAAGTTGGCAGGCCCACCTGATGATGCAGTTATGTAGCCTTTGAGCGCTTGCAACACAATTAATCAGTAAGTGCCTATTTCACTAGCAAAAGCATTCTTCAAACGTAAGCACAGTAGCTAATGCAAAACAATACTGCTTTGCGGTAGTATATCTAACACTGTTGTAGTGTTTACTTACAAAGCCTCTTGCACTAAATGGTCTGTCACCAATAAACCAGTTTCTTTGGAAAAATCGTTTAATAAATTCGTAATAAGGTCATAATATTAAATATTTTATGATTTACCTACTTATAGGTTTAAAAACTTAAATAAACATAAAAACTTTAAAGTTAAATTTAATAAATCTTTCATAGTGTTCCAACTGTTTCTGGAATCGGCATATGAGTATTTGAATTAATTTATAAAGTTTTAGTACATAATTAAGTATGGTTTCGATATGATCTGAAAAAAGAAAAGTTAGTTAATATTTGGTACTTGCTTTTTTTTTTTTCGGAATGTGTATTGCTGTTTGCCCTACTGACCTTGACAGCGTCACCGGGCGGGGTGGCCGAGTACAGAGACTCAGCCGTGATAAAGGGGCAGCCCTCACGGGGGCTCAAATTTGGTTCCGTTTGGTGCGAAGCCGAACCATTCTATACTATAGACTCACCCGACGGTGTGAGCCCGACGCGACGTGCGAAACAAAGGACCTCGTCCTCGCCGGCGAGGACGGTGTTGTGTGCGTGTCTGTGCGCGTAAGGGGAATTTTCTAATGTAATTCTATCGTCAGGGTCTTGCAGGACGTGCTTAGGACGCCTTACTTTTGTAGTACTTGTTAAAGTAAGTAATTTACATGAGTCAATAGGAAAACAAATCCTAGCATTATTTACGCAGGGTCTGCTTATCCTGATTTGACGAGTTACTAGTTTTTACATAGAGCGATTGCCATCTGATCTCCGCAACCCTAAGGGCGAACCAGTAACTCATTGGGTAAGAGCAAATAACCTATCAAGAGTTAACAATTACCATCAGATATTATGATAACAACCGGGACCGACTGTTTAATGTGGTCTCTGAGGCACCCACCCACAAGGAAAAATGCACAGAGCGAAACATATATTTTTAATAAATATCTGCTCTGAGCGCGAATCGAACCCGTGACTGTCGAGGCTTACTAATAGCATGCTACAACGCTCGTCGGTATGACTCAATATGTTTATAAAGTATTAACATGTGTTTGTTTGTATGTCACGCGGTCAAGTTCAGCCACTGACGGGTGACAGAGGATTATGCTTAAGATTTAATCGCTTGTAATCTTCAGTGTAACTACTTATAGCTAGTCATATTAACGTCCATTTATGTAGACGATAGCTTAGTATTCTCCTTGTTGACTCGTATGGATGCGTCGGATGATGCCGGCGTCGGGATGTGACGACCCCATCGCCCGCTGTTGGGATAACCTCTGTCACAGCAGAGATTATTCCACCAGTGCAATTAGTCACACTGGTGGTAGGTCTTTTGTTGCAAGAGTCCGGCTAGGTAGGTACCACCGCAGTGTCCAATATTCTGCCGCCAAATAGTAGTGCTTAGGCATTACTGTGTTCCGGTTTGAAGGGCACTGTACGCTAGTGAAATTACTGGGCAGAGGAGATTTAAGAACTAATATCTCGAGGTTGGCAACGCGTGAGTGGCGCCTACTAATGGTGCTGCAAGCGCTCATAGGCTGCGGCTGCCACTTACCATCAGGTGGGCCGTATGCTTGTTTGCCAACTTGTAACATAAAAAAAAAAAAAATGGAGTCTGTGTCTTTTCATTTATTACGCTTTCTTCCTACCTTGTTTAGAAAGCATGATACATCATTTTATACAATATCAAGGCTCAAGAATGTAAAAGTGTATAATTTTATTAGTAGTAGGTATAATATAATCTAACTATGTTACTAATATTATAAGTGTGAAAATTTGTAAAATTTGTCTTATATACAACATTGTAGTGATAGACATGTTACTGCAATGTCAATAAATATATAATGATTATTTAATTAATTAATTTTACTTATTTTATACTTGCATTATTAATTGGCACTTAATATTATTGTATTTTAAAACAATTGTAATTTTATTTATTTTATGTATTTTAAAACAATTGTAATTTTATTTTATTTCAAATTCATATTATGTAATTTTCCAATTTATATTGTTCCAATTTATATTAATCACTAAAATTATTTATTTTATTTAAAATTTTTAATATTCTAAATTGTTCATTTTAATTTATACCTTATTTGTACAGTAAATACCAAATGAGTCACTGTTACTTGAAATAAATGATTTTTATTTTTATTTATTATTTTTATTTATGGATGGATGGGTGGATGTTAGTTATTGTTTCACGCAATGAATAAATGCCAGGTTTGGATAGAATTTGGTACACATATATAAAAACTACTCGACAGATTTGCATGAAATTTGGTACACATATAGATTAATACTCCTCCCGATGACGTCCCAAGTCTAGGCTCGACCTCGCAGGAGGGGCCCTTGGGACGGATTCAACTTGTGCCCCGCGTGGCAGTCCATCTTTTACCGGCCGAGGTCTCCAGACCCGGCGCCCCCACCGGTGACGCTGTCAAGGCCACTAGGGCCAACAGCAATGGACATTCCGAAAAAAAAAAAAAAAAGATTAATACTCTTAATCCCGGAAAAAAGTTGGGTTCCTACGGGATCATCAAACTACGTGACGCGAGCGGATCCGCGGGCAAAGGTAGTAGTTGATAAAACTAGTACGTTACAATAAAGTAATGAAGTTATAGCTATAATAGATAACGTTTTTAAATAAAATCTACACGCAGCAATTAATATACCTATGGTATTTTTTAGGTCAACGGTTTATTACAGACTATATAGATTTTTGTAGGTCTAGATTGCTGTTTCTATATTGGTATAAATAAGGCAATCAATACAAGAGTTACAGCATTTTAAATTTTTAATTAAAAATAAACAACAAATATACGAAACCATTTTGAAGCATTAATTATGACCTCATTGTGAATAAATCTCGCTAGTCCTAAGCATTTTATCTTCACGAAAAAATTACTATCTTAGGTTCAACACTAAGGCCTAAATCCATCACTGTCAATTGAAAAATACTTACATTTAGAAGTAAGTTGAACTTGATTATCAGCAGAGTTTGTTATCCCAAGAGATTCTATATATTCCTTTCAGGTTATAGGCTTCATAAGGATTCGGATAGAAGCATAATTAACCGGTTAGATTATACCCGGATAAACTGCTGATTGGGCAATTACCTTGAATTTATATGCTCCTATAAATGTTTATGCGTTTCAAGTTCAGATTAGGCTTACTGCGATTACTACCCGAAGTAATTGCTATTATCGTATGCAGGTCTGACGTCAATTAATAATAATTGCAATAAGCGTTTATTCACTGTGTATTCATATAATATAAAGAAAAGAGTTATATTATTAAGTATTTCTTATTGCAGAGTTTATAGATACATCTCTCTCATACAAAAACCGTTAATTTGACAACCGTTTATACTGAAAATAGGTAAAATTTGTTTCAAGGGTGGATCATTTGGAAGCCGGACTTTAGATTGGACATGATGATATTTTTTTTATTAGAAATATAAAATTGATACAGAAAAATTACGGGCCAATCAAATCTCCAAGTTATATAGAAGCTGAGATACGTATGATTTTTTGAAAATTATCAACAGTTGACTTACTGCAAATTTCAAAAAATCTTCAGCAGCCGATTTGGCGGCATTGAGTTCAAACTTTTTATGACCAACTTTCGAGGAAAACGTCAAAGTTCAAATCGGTAACGCACGCGCGCATTTTGACGGTGAAAAGGTCAATGTATAATTATATATATTGTATGTATATTTTATTAACTTTACACTTTCAAAATCAACCGAAAAATCGCAACATAAATTTAAAACCGGATTAATATAATCATTCCAACAAAACGATATAAACACTATGCATTAGAAGCGGGGGATTGCCCCCGACTCCGACCCTAAACTCCTTTATTTTTGGCGAGACATCTGTGATGGTCGATTAATCAGTTAAAACGGGAGATTTGTTGCTGGTGATGACGAGTTCATACGTTTATGTGTTTTGTTATTCTATTCAAATTGAAGAATTAAGGAAGTTGTTTGAATATTTTCGTATTTTTTTATCTGTCAAATAATTTGTGTGTGTCGTGCGTGGGGTTGTAAATATTAATCTTTGTTTTCAACACACAGTTATCTTCTTCTGTGTGTTAGACACAGAAGAAAATAACTATGGGTGGGTTTTTGTAAACTGTCATCTATAAATTTGAAATAAATAATTTACGCCTTTAAAATATGAATCGTTTTATAGTATAGTAATGGCCAGTAATAATAATATACAATAATAATAATTTATAAATAAAAATGTTTTTAATTTTAATTTTTTTATGATGTTTTTTAAATTCCACATTCAAATATATTGATTATTTATAATTATTTGGATACTATAACTACACTAAAAAACAAAATATGTAAAAAAAAAATGTTACTATGTAATTATTTGGTGTGAAATAAAAGGCTTTTTTATTTTATTTATTTTATTTAATGGCCAGTAAATAACCTATTGTTTGGAAATGATCTCGTTTTTAGTTACGAAATGGTTTTTTCTAAATGAGTATTGTGTTGGCCTTACTGACCTTGACTGGGACTGAAAAAGGGTCTTTAGTACCGAATATATACAATATCTTCAAGACAAAGGTTGTCTGGAAGAAATCGCTACTAAGCTATAAGACCGCCTTATTGTACAATCATGTTTTATTATTATTACTTTTTTTCTTTTATATTTATTTTATAGTCACACTGGTGGTAGGTATTTTGTTGCAAGAGGCCGGCTAGGTAGGTACCACCGCAGTGTCAAATATTCTGCCGCCAAATAGTAGTGCTTAGGCATTGCTGTGTTCCGGTTTGAAGGGCACTGTACGCTAGTGAAATTACTGGGCAGACGAGATTTAAGAACCAATATCTCGAGGTTAGCAACGCGTGAGTCGCATCTACTAATGGTGCTGCAAGCGCTCATAGGCTACGGCAACCACTTACCATCAGGTGGGCCGTATGCTTGTTTGCCAACTTTTAACATTAAAAAAAAAATTTAAGTGTTTTGTTTCTTTTTGTGTGATGTGCAATAAAAGAGTATGTATCTATCTAACTATATTGCAGTAACTATTTATTTTAATGTTTTTCTACAACGATACGAATCTACAACGGTTTAAATGCAATCGTTTCATATCAAAAATTTATATGGAACTAAGTACCTATATAAGTGTATTAACATCTTTATTTTATTAAAATGAAACAACATTCATATACAGAACAATTATCTTTATTACAGATATATATATAATAATAAAATCTAATACAAACATTACTGTAATAAGCACTTTTTAAAAAAGTGATCATATTAAACTCTTATGAATCTATGATCTATACAATCTTGGGGTCTACCATGAGGTTTTAGTAACGATTCTATTGCAATCTAATTCAATTCTGGTAATAAAACGATTAGGATTTTATATGAGTATTAAGTATTTATGTCATGGTACGAAATAGCGATGCAGCTCAGCTGATGTCATCATTTGAACTACAAAAAGAGGTCATGGTACGCCCGCTGATATTGAATGTTTATAATTTGACGCAAATAAGCAATACCATGTCAACCCACACGAATGTCATTTCGAGAAAAACGCGTTTGAAAATTTTGAACAACTTGCTTTATATCAATTTTTTTATGTATTGGTCAAGTTTTTGGCAATTTCAGATTTATGTAAGTTATTTTACTTATTTTTTCAAAAAATAAGTAGACAAACTGCATATTTCGTATATAATATAACTCAAAACGCTTAACATAATACATAAATTGCATGATTAAAAATGGCTTTTTTAGAAGTTTTAACGCTTAAAACCCTACAAATATTAAAGAAAAATGTTCTTCAGCCATTTACCAACACTTTCAAATTTGTGGGTTGTCATGGTATTGCTTATTTGCCTCCAATTAGCAATACTTAATTAACTTACTAGATATTAGCATAATTTTTAAAAATATTATATTTTATTAATCGAC
This sequence comes from Hestina assimilis, assembly GCA_023373885.1. Classification (NCBI taxonomy): domain Eukaryota; kingdom Metazoa; phylum Arthropoda; class Insecta; order Lepidoptera; family Nymphalidae; genus Hestina; species Hestina assimilis. Next base: position 4,621,523 of record CM041747.1, on the reverse strand, counting down.
TCGCTCCAACAATATGATGTACACAAATAAGTCAATGTTTTATACATATATACGAGTTATTTTCACTTGATCCTAGCGTTGTCTCTCGCTTCATTTTCGCAATCGAATCTGAAAAAGTTATGAATTTGTATTCCTTGTGAAAAGAATTTATGACACTTGTGGAGTAGGTATACGATGTTATTACGCTTCTGGAAATAAGAAAATATCATATAGGCTTATTATAAAGGGAAATGATGAAAAAGATTTATTCTTTGAAAGAAGTGTTAGTCTTATCACGTAAATGAAATGAAACTGTTTTTCGCTTTTTATTTGGTCTGACTAATTTCCATAGCACCTGACCCGATTTTCATGACAGACGGAATGATTACAAAAAATAGAATATATAATATATATACCTCATAATTTAATATACAGACTTTACATAAACCATATTCGGCAAACAAATTATTTTTATTTATATAGTAAACTGCAAATATTTACTTATACCACTTTTATTTGCTTTTTTAGTCTATTTATTATATTAATAGAATACTATGATATCTTAAACCATCTATTCTATCGATTTGAATATTTGTTTACTTGCTTGATTACGGTAAAGCTATACATTAATTTTATAATGTACTTATTAATATGTCATGCTTTTAATACACTAACACATTCAATCTAACATCCTTATCCGTGTACTATCAAAATGCACGGGGACTACGCACAAAACTCAATAAACTGTCTATAGAAATTCTCAATAATAACTATGACATTATTATCATTTCAGAGACATGGTTTCACGATGGTATTTACGATGCAGAAATCTGCGATAACCGATACTTAGTTTTTCGCCAAGATAGAATATTATCAGGGTCTGGTAAGTTATCGGGTGGTGGTGTTGCAATCCTTGTTCGCCGCACGCTCTGTCCGGTTATGAATGACTCATGGCATCAGTCGAGCGCTTCATTCGAAACGTTATGGGTAACAATTCCGAGTCGAGTGATCGCTCCCCACTACGCAAACTACAATGCACCCGCGTCGCTCCGCGCTGTCCCTCACACACTCCTAACTTACACCTATTGGCTGTTTACATACCTGGTAACTCGTCAAAACATCATCGCACTGATGACATGCACGCTCAAGATATTAATCATTTTATCAATTCGTTATCTAGTAGGGTTGACCCAAACGATTATTATATTATTGCCGGTGATTTTAACCTCTCTAATATTAAATGGAATGCGAATGGTCCTCTATTTTTAAAACAGGGTTCCTTAGCACTTCAAAAAGAAAGTGAATATTTTTTGAATGAACTAACCTTTCATAACCTTCGCCAATACTCTTATCTTAAAAATATTTCTAATAATACACTGGATTTAGTATTTTCTAATATCGATATTGAAATCATGAAATGTGATAGCCCCTTAACCATTGTTGACAATTTTCATCCACCCTTAACATTTGATCTCGGCGTAACAATATCACCCCTTGAATGTTTACCAATTCAAAGATATAATTTCAAACGCGCTAATTTCGAAGAAATTAACAAATATTTAAATAAAGTCGACTGGCAATCACAGTTAAACTTAGACAGTGTTGACTCGGCCTTAGATTTTTTTTACAATCAACTAAACATTTGTATGGAACAAAATATTCCTCTTATAACACCCCATACATCTTATAAGCCCCCTGGTACACAAACCCCTTATAAAAATTTTGAAAGAGAAAGCCAAAGCACATAGGACATGGAAAAAATTTAGAAATTTAGCAGATTACAACACATTCTCCTTATTGCGCAGACGAGCAACAGTTATTATTAATGAGTGTTATATTAAATATATACAATCAACAGAGAATGCCATCTTAAAAAATCCGAAATATTTTTGGACCTACTCAAGATCGAAACGTTGTCACTCAAATACTTATCCTACCAAAATTATATACAATAATCAAATCTATACTGACGGCCAAGCAATTGCATATGCTTTTAATTCGTTTTTCCAAAGTGATTTCTCTCCATCAGCCTCCTCATATTCCGATATTCATTTGCCTGTCCCACCTGGAAGTGATGTTGGCATGTCCACTATTTACAGGTCTCAAAATTCAAGTTCTTAAAGCTTTGGAACATGTGGACATCACTGGGTCCTGGCAGTGACAAAATACCCTCTATTTTCATTTCCTGTTGTGCCCGAATCTCTCGCCTTACCCTATCTATTTTATTCAACCGCTCGCTTAAAGAAGGACGGTTTCTAGCAAATGGAAAAGAAGCTCATATAGTCCCGATCTTTAAAAAGGGGTGTCGTATTAAAGCAGAAAATTACAGGCCGATATCTATACTTAATATTTTTGCAAAAATTTTTGAAAAGTTTGTTTATAACCATATTTATCCCACAATTTATCATGCTATTCCGAGCTTTCAACACGGTTTCCTTAAAGGTAGATCCACTATAAGTAATTTAACACAGTTCATTACAGAAACTCTGAACTATATGGATGGTGGCGGTCAGGTAGACGTGATCTACACAGATTTCGAAAAAGCGTTTGATCGCGTAGATCACGTCATCCTGCTCCGTAAATTAGAGACACTTGGAATTCATGGAGATTTGTTACGTTGGATAGAATCCTATTTACGAAATCGCAGCCAAGCCGTGGTCATAGGAGGACACCGCTCTAACTTCATCAATATAACTTCGGGCGTTCCTCAAGGATCCCACTTAGCACCTCTCCTTTATAACGCATATCTTTATGACATATACACATGTCTTAAATATTCGTCATGTATGTTATATGCGGACGATAAAAAAGTATTTCTTAAAATTAATAATACACACGATTGTTTTAAACTACAAAATGATTTGAGAAGATTAATATCGTATTATGATCAAAATCGCATAACTATCAATGTTTCTAAGTGTGAAACAATTTCTTTCACTCGTAAAACAAAACCTCTCAACTTTACATACACAATAAATGACACACCTATCAAAAGAGTAAACACTGTAAGAGACTTAGGTATCTATCTAGATGCTAAACTAACATTCAGCTCTCATATTGATCATATCACCAATAAAGCATATAAGAATTTAGGTTTTGTATTACGTACATGCAAACCCTTTGACAACTTAGCCTGCATAAATCTTTTATATTTTTCCTACGTTCGCAGCATCCTAGATTATGGCAGTGTAGTATGGTGTCCGCAATACCATATATATAATAATAAATTAGAACGCCTACAAAAAAAATATTTGAAATTTTTAGACTATAAAACTAAATTATACCATAACACTTATATAGATAGATGTATACATCACAAACTCCTTACTTTAAAAGATCGCAGAATCATGTTAGGTCAAATGTTTCTATATGATCTTATTAATGGTCATTTGGATAACTCTAATTTACTTGCAGAAGTTAAATTCTCTACACCCTCTTATCGCACCAGGCACACTGCATTATTCTCCATAAATACTAAAAAGACTAACTATGCACATGCTCACCTATAACCAGAATATGCTCCACCTACAACAGTTCCTTCTCAGAATTAAATTCAAACATAGATCTTTTTAGCAACAGTAAAAACACGTTCAAAAAACAGATTTTTCATAAACTATTTCAATATCACTAACACACATCCTCACACACACATTCACTCACTTATATCACACACACACACCCTATACAACAGCAAACACACTTATACTAAATGCAAATATGACTTACCCTTGGGATTTATTAGGAAAATAAGAAATTGTATTTTTTTGTTTGTTACCTCATCTATATTTATATTTTTCTTTGGTATTATTAGAATAGCAAATGTAGTTTATACCTGAAGACTGTGTAACAACATACTGTACTTTTGTATTTCTTGTTTATGCTTCAAATTCACTCCATTAACATGTATTAGTACTCTAGGAAAACCTATAATTTGGCTTATGTTTAATTAAATTGTCATTGTACACTATATTTAAGGATAACTGCTGTTGGTTTTCTAATTAAATAAATAAATAAATAAATAAATAAATGAATTTAAAGTAAGGTTCAATTTTTTTTTACCACTAACCGGATGGTAAGTGGTTGCCGTAGTCTATGAGCTCTTGCAGCACCGTTAGTAGGTGCCACTCACGCGTTGCCAACCTCGAGATATTAGTTCTCAAATCTCCTCTGCCCAGTGATTTCACCAGCCTACAGTACCCAAATCGGAACATAGTAATGCCTAAGCACTACTATTTAGCGGCAGAATATTTGACGATGGTACCTTCCTAGCCGGCCTCTTGCAACAAAACCTACCACCAGTGTGACTGATTGCACTGGTGGAATAATCTCTGATGTGACAGAAGTTATCCCAACAGCGGGCGATGGGGTCGTCACATCCCGATGCCGCGAAAACTTAAGATTATATCACAAAAGGTTCTAATTGATAGCTTTAATTTAATGATAGAGTAAATAATAAAGTTCACTTTACCGGTATGATAAAACTAACTGGATATTTTGTTGCTTTAAATTGGCTAAATTTATCGAAAAAAACTTTTAATTTTCGTGACATTTTCGTTCTATTATCTAACAGCAGCTGATTTAACATAAATGGCTAAGAGTTTAGACGATAGCACAATTGGACGCAAATAAGCAATACCATGTCAACCCACACGAATGTCATTTCGAGAAAAACGCGTTTGAAAATTTTGAACAACTTGCTTTATATTAATATTTTTAAGTCTTGTTTAAGTTTTTGGCAATTTTAGATTTATGTAAGTTATTTTTTAATACAAACTGGATATTTTGTATATAATATAGGTAACCCAAAACGTTTAACACAATACATAAATGGCATGATTAAAAAATGGCTTTTTTAAAAGTTTTAAAGCTTAAAGCCCTACAAATATTAAAGAAAAATGTTCTTCAGCCATTTACCAACACTTCTGCATATGTAACTCAGTTTTTTCAATTTTGTGGGTTGACATGGTATTGCTTATTTGCGTCCAATTATGTTCTATATAAAAGATACAGAGTTGACCTAAAATAAATATATAAGTATACTATAAAGGCAAAAAACAGCAAAAAATTCATCAAGGAAGTTAGCGTGTTACTTTTACCAACGATCACTATAGGCTATAGTGATTTTTGGAAATACTTTCAACTTGTGTAACTTTCATAGATGACAGAATTGCTAGACTGTGGACCGGCCCATTAATCGCACCTTTAGAATGAAAACGTAACTCAAAAAGAAAATTTTTTGGGAATCAAAAAAAGTTTTAAAACATTGACCCCTGCAGTATCTTTCGTATATTTTCTTTGCTATTTACTTCAGTTATTTACTCAGTTATTTACATAGCTATGTTTGGACAATTGTTAGATTGAGAATTTCGTTTTAAGTCATTTTACGCTGATAACTAAATTTTCGTTTTTTTTTAAAATAATTGTGTAGTTATAGAGGTGCGATTAATACATACAAATTGTCACAGACTCTCTGGTACTACAGTCCCCCATTGTATATTCAACACCAACGCAATGGAACGAACTTAGTCACGCGTACTTCATTCGGTTATGCTCTGAATCAGGATATCGTGTAACTATGTTCGTTCCTAATATACTTAAATTAATTACCGTTTAACAGTCAATTGTTTTCAATCACGATTCTACTTTTTAGAAATATGCAAAGTCAGATTTAATTGTTATATTGGAATGAGTGAACATTTACTTAGTCGTGTCAAATAATAATTCGTTTATTTTAGTTAATCAATTGTGGATAGAAAATTATATTTACAAAGTCGAGATATACCAATGGATAGAAAACGTAGATTTTAACAAAATATATCACAAGCGGGCAATAATAACGGGCAAGCAAACCATAGTTTCCAAGGTCTTTAATTGGTTTTTCAAGCTCACTTATCAGAATAAATTATGCTATTGCCATTATTAAATTAAGAATGAAATAGTTTGTAAGATTATACATAAGACTTATTTTTAAAGGAAAAAATATATAAGTACTTATAGTATGTAATTTTATTATAAATATTAAAAAAAATGTCTTTTAAAACTATATCATAGTTGCCTACAAATATTTATTTTTTATATTTACTACAAGTACAATTTATTCATTGAACATATAGATTTTTGATAAATAAAGAAAATAAATGAAACTTAACACATTCACTGTCCATACAATAGATATACCTAAATGTTGAACAATTGAAATGTTTTAATAAGTTTCATGGGACAGTGAACCTGTTATAATTTCATGACAAAAATGAGATAGTTTATCTACTTTGAATATTTGTTGCTATCACCACTTCTCCTTATCTTATAGATTAAAATTATATTAAAATACCTACTGAATATATATAAAATATATAGGTACCTATTCCCAAAATTATATTATATAATGATCGTTTCATGAATAACTTATTAATACAATTTATATATTTATTATATAAACATAGCTTAGATTGTCTTATCTATGGATATAATATGTTATCTATGTTATTCAAAAATAGATAGATATGTAGTAAGAGATAGATAATATCTATGACATAAAATCTTACCGAGTTCCTTTTATCTATACATTTATTCCTCAGTTTTTCCGCCGTCGGAAAATTCCCGTCGGAGAAATTCATCTCGGACGTAAGTGATTGTAGTTTTGCGTTTGACGAATCTCCATTACGACACGTATTAATCGTAATGTGGCGTTTAATTAAACACAATTTTAGCACATGTAGACTGAGTGAAATTCAGCGCGAGGCGTCGGTTACCGACGCGTTCGCTTCAAGAAGGCTGCGAGTCTGTCCGCCATATTGCTGAGCGGTCCTCCCACCGCGTCGCGACGTCTACCCATTGGCCGGCATGCATGCCGTGGGCGGAGTCACACGCGCCTAAATGTTGCCAGCTTTTTGAATAAATAATTTCAGTAATTTAAGTAATGAAGGCAATTATGGCGTTGTTTAGCTAAGTTTGCGCGGCAGCGAGTGGGAACTTTATATTTATACCGCTCTCTTTATGTACGCCGACGCGCGGTTAATGCGCTCGATCTGTTTACGTTGCGAACGCCCGTTTATTTATTGCGGGCGACGCTGCATGGTACGCGATTTAAACTGCAATTATTTGTGCGCTATAAGGAAAACATATTGCACGATTTAAATGAGCTTTGGACTTTGAATAAATTTAGACAGATACATTATGCTACAAACTTAATTTTTAATGTTTTTAAAAGGTTCTTGAAACTTCTCTCTAGGTGCCGTTTTCATCTCGTTATTTCATTTTCACAAAGCGGAATGCTTAACTAACTACAAAGCAACTTTTATAAGTAAAACTATTAATCTAACACACTTTAGTATTTGTAGTTTTTCAATGAATTTATTTAGTTAAAAATGTTTTTTAAAAACTTGAAATTAATATCCACAATATATCCACGTCCGTCCGAAGTAAACAGTGACGTCACGAGGCGTCACAGCAAGCCGATAAAAAGTCGATTTTATCCGCATAAGTTCGGCCAGCTGACTGCACCCCCCTCGCCCGCACGCACTGAAAACTCAGCGCGGCGAGATTTCAGCGCGACAGAGATAGCACCAACCGGGAAACTTGCGTGTTGGAGCGAGACGAAAGTATAGGGTCGCGGCGGCGCGGTGGGCGGGCGTCGCCGGATGATGTATAGAGTGGTGGAGTTAGGTTCAAATTGCGTCGGGAAGTGGCCGAGATTAGAGCCAGTGCGGGCCGTACCGCGCCGCGTTCGTAAGCCCACTTAAGACTGTTTTTAATACTAGTATTTTTTACGCGATCCCCGCAAGGATTTAGCGGATTCCCGTCGTGGATCGTGCGCTTTGATTTATCGGTATCGGTTTGTTCTTGTGTTTACGTTAGTGGGTGACGGGCGGCCGCGTGGACGCGTAATCCAGCGGATTGGACGAGATTATGACGGATATCATCGGATTTGGAGCACGCACATTGTGAGAGACTGCCTAAGGACCTATTGAACTATATTATCCAACGACTTAAACAAAACAACAGTGCTAACGTTTAGTTATCAACGGTGAGTACTTTTATATGGACAAAACGTGAAAACTTATAGGACTTTCTGTTGACGATGATGCGAGAGTGGCAATTCTTAAACCTTAAAACCCTTATCGAATCGAATGTTTAGAATAGTCAGAATCCATATAAATAATAAACTATTCAGTTAAAGTTACTCAAGAGATTATGATAAATATTGTATAAAGCTTAGCTTAATACACAACTATTAAAATCAAAATTATTTTTATTCAAGTAGACTTTTAAAGTACTTTTTAAGGTTCGGTTAACTTTTTTCAATTATAGAAAGTTTAGAATTATATTATAATTTTTTACAAAATTTGGTTCCTGAATAAGATCTAGCAATATTGTAAGAATTTTTATCGGAAAAATATATCTCTAACGAGTAAAAATCTAAGCTATTTCTCGTCGAATTCTGTTCAGTGTAACTGAACTAACCATCTCGTAACTACCTACTTATAGAACCCGCTACATAATTCCATGCGGAGACGGGACTGAAAAGCTAGTTTTTTTACTAAATAAATATTGCGAGAAAAATTGTTTATGAATATTAAGACATTTAAATTTTAAGTAGCTGTTGTTTATGATTGAAGCTGCATGTATATTACAACGAATAAGTAAACCCCGTCGGACAATAAAAATTATTAACAAAAATTACATATATATACCTATACACATATTTGTATATTCTTGTTAAATATTTTTTCATTTTATATTATAATAACATGGGTATTGTCGTGAAGAAAAAATAATTAAGTGAGAATGATAATAAAATATCTCTCTATTAAACAGTAGTATCAAAAAAGATATATTTTATTCAACGTATAAATTAAACTTAATACATATTTGCTTAAAGTCAGATTCTACCATCGGCACTAAAACTAAATGTCTAAATTTGTTTATATTATGACATAGGTATACTTACCTATAGGTATAATCAAAGTTTACTTTAGAAGAATCGGTGAAACTTAGGGGATGCTCAGGGATTTTATTTTTTCAATGTGAAATACATATGTGATTCCTATATGTTCACAATATTTAATTACAAATAAAAAATCGTAGGTATATGAATTTTTCATTTAAATTTTGATGTAGTTGTTGCTTTGTAAAAAAGTTTTCCTTTCCAATATTAATTATGTAAAAAGAAATATTTAGTGTATTACGATGGCCCCTTTTAGTCAAGAACACAAGGCATTTAAAAGCTCTCAACTCATAAGATCTATGTATATTTCAAAATTTCTCTGAAAAAAATTGAACTATATAGAAAACATGATTGTTTTTCTTTCACTAAATTGTCTCTTTATTCATTTTATTTAAATACTTTATATTGCACACATATAAAGGTGTTTGTTTTAACTATAAACTCTGATTTAACTACACACATACCTATACAAGAAACTGTGGTGCAAAGTTTATGTTATTTGACATTTTAAAAATAGTTCAGAGAGCCTACCACGGACTCTTATTGCGATTCAAATGACAACCTAAACTTAGCTACATCGCTATTTCTTACCATGATATATATATTTAAACGTCATGCTCATATAAAGGCTGAATCGTTTTATTATACATATAATTTATAATTCAAGAGAGCGTACTAGGTTCATTTAAAAATATTATTAATAAAAGGCTTTCGAAGAATTTGTGGCTCCGTCGGTCCTCGTGAACTTTTGATATTTATATATACAAAAATTACCCCACTTTAATATGTTTGTATTGCTGGTTGTTTAGTTGTTTTGCTTAAATTCGTTAAGTCAGGATGATCAGATTTTGTATTTAAGGTCTAACTGTCAAATTTTCTTAAACCTGACATGCCAGGAGTGACTGTCAAATTCCCAAGGCGTGGTGCCCAAAAGTAGAGTTTACTTAACTGTTTTTTTTTTTTCTTCAAATTTATTAATAGAAAATTTCTGAATCTCTTCGATGCTAATGTGAAAACTTATACGTATAGAGTTACCAGTTTTATTTAGTTTATTAATTGACATGATTTTATCTGTATGACAAATATCACCCAAGTTTGTTTAGTGGTTTTAGCTTTAAAAGATACTTATGTCCTCTTCTTTCATACTCAGCTGAGGCTGTTATTGAGCCAGCTGTGATGCGTTAACAAATCATAGAATTATTAAATATACAGAAAAGCCGATATTTTTTACCTATTATGCAAAGCATTGGGTATTTTAATAAAATAGCGTTACCATTATATGACACTAACTGTAAAGGTTGCACATAACAATTGTTTTGTATAATATGTTTTAAAAAACAAACTGTTTTGTATAATATATTTTATTTGTTTAAATTAATAAGCACATTGGTAAGATGGTCGCTGATTCTGAATGCCCGTTACAATCTCGTTTCTATTCGTCTAGTCGCTCGAACACCAATCGTGTTAGCGGGAACGACTTCTACGTTCCGTTGCATGCAGCGGTGCCGCAACAACAATCTTTCTTTCTTTATTCCTAAGTTTCTTAACACAATCGAAAAATCAACATGGCTTGTACGGGCTGTTACCCTAATCCTAAAGGTCTAACAGAACAAAATACTAGTCCATTCATTCCACACTACAACAGTATTTTATAAGTATTACTTAAAACTAAACACTACACCCAACACTACACTACACTATTTCTGTCTTTGGGGTGTTTAGTCCTCGTCTTATATGGTCTGTAAACCCGCTCGCCAAAACTCTGTCCTGAGGAAATATTATGATTTGATTTATTTGATAAGTTACTATAATATATAAAAAACTCTATATTAGAAATAAATAGTAGTCAGTATTAGATTGATGAAGCAAATTTATATTTAAAAAAGTCAGATCATTTAGTTATAATTAAAAACTAATGATTTAGAAAGGCATATTTAACTTTAAAATATAATAAATAAACATATACATAATAAAATCTATAAATATACCTAAATTAATTAACTGTTTTATTCAATATAATATACAATAAAAAAATATAAAAGTCCCCATATAGTGTGTATCATGTTACGATGTACCAGAAGTGTTTTGAATAGAAAACAGAAGTAAAAATTAAATACAAGTAGCGATAGATCGACTAGATTTATATTAAAATTTCTCACGGAACGTCGCGTCGTCGCTATCTGCTAACATATCAATATCGAAGGCGTAAGGTCATGTTATCTGATACACGATACAAACGGAGATACACAAATATTTGCCATGTTAGATGTCGTTACACATGTTCGACACTCACATTTCATTCACTTACATATTGTAAAGATATGATATGTTTTTTAAATTGATGTTCTATCCAGTGATTGTGTTTTGTTTGTGTTGTGAGCCGACTTTAAGTGACATAACATAACTATTGGAGTTTTAAGTGGACTTTAGTTCTGAAATTAACATTTACTGTGGACGTGTTTGAGTGGCTATTGATTATGTTGGTAGTATTTTTTGGTTAAAATTAAATGTAATGAAAGCGAATAATGAACTAACTCTACGGTGTGAAGTTGTCTATTATTTAATTATTATATAGATTATTTAAATTATATTTTCATTCATGTCAATTATATCGTAATGCTTAGTAGTATGTTTAACGTTAGCTATACTAATTTGTTACAAAAATCATTTATTAGGATGTCTTTGTTCACAATATGAATTTTATATTTCAAATCTAATTATATGTTTGACGGTTTTTGGGATGGATTGTAGTATAACCCCCTTTAACGTAGAGCAGCTAAACTAAATGCGTTTAACAAAGTTTTAGTTCTTAACAAAAATCTTTAAATTTTGAAAAATATTGATTGAGCAAAATTAGGTCTCCATGTCTATCTATATACGTATTCGTATTTATATCTGTCTGTACTACAAGATTTGTCAAACCGTTTATGATAATTTAGAATTTTAAAATTCTCATTATTTATTAATCGGGTAGCGAGGTTTTAATCGAGTTTAAAGAAATTAAAATCTACTAACAAGATGATTTGGGGTTATCTGATCAAAGCAGAGCATTTTAAACCATTATATAATAGAAAAAGGTTTTATAAATAATTCTTGTGTTGGATATTATAAATCCATATCTGCGCAGTTTTTTTAACCTATTTTAAAGTGCTGGATAATTTATTAATATATTATTTTTTTTTTATGTTAAAAGTTGGCAAACAAGCATACGGCCCACCTGATGGTAAGTGGTTACCGTAGCCTATGAGCGCTTGCAGAACCATTAGTAGGTACCACTCACGCGTTGCCAACCTCGAGATATTGGTTCTTAAATCTCGTCTGCCCAGTAATTTCACTAGCGTACAGTGCCCTTCAAACCGGAACACAGTAATGCCTAAGCACTACTATTTGGCGGCAGAATATTTGACACTGCGGTGGTACCTACCTAGCCGGCCTCTTGCAACAAAAGACCTACCACCAAACAAAAGACCTACCACCAAACAAAATACCTACCACCAAATTATTTGATGCTTCCGTATTGTTTCTATATATACATTTTGTTTTTATCTAAGAAAACTCTTCAAGATAGAGTTAAGTATATGTAATTATTAAATGAAAATAATTTTTAAGTAAACATGCCTTTTGGTTGAACATGGTTGAAGTCAACTGCTGTTTATTAAAACTAATATTAAGCATACCAATTGTTGATATAGAAAGAAGTTTAGTGCCAGTACAAAAATACCAGTTTATTATCAAAGTACTCTTACATACCTCAGGCTCAGGACAATATTAGTTTGTTGTAATATAATTTTAATGGAGTGGTAATTAGTCAACTATTAAATAAATTGTACCTAATAAACAAATACCCAAAATATGGACAAAGGTTTTTTGAAGGTAAATAGTACAAATTAATTATATTCGATGATTTCTTAGTATTTATCAAGGTCCAGGTCAGGGTGGCTGACCAACTTCACCTTTATCTCGCTACACCCGTGAAAAGAGTCTATAAAAGTAATAGATCAACTTTGTTTTCAACATGAAATGAACCGGCACGGACCCATAGCCGGAATATTGACGTATATATTATGTATGATTAAACGATATATGACGACGTTGTCTGCCTTAAGGCGCGACAGGTTGCGGGTTCGGTTCCCGCTCGGAGTAGATGGTTCAGCGGGAAAAATTGACTATACGGGCATGTTTTCCGATCTGGGTAAGTTTGTCCTTGTCGTTGTGTATTTTTCCGTGCCGTGCCTCGGAGAGCACGTTAAGTTGTCGGTCCCGGTTGTTATCATAACATCTGATAATAATCGTTAACTCTTGATAAGTAAATTGCTCTTATCCAAGGAGTTACTGGTTCACCCTTAGGGTTGTGAAGGTAAGATGGCAATCGCTCTGTAAAAACTAGTAACCTGTCAAATCTGGATAAAAGTAATAAGCAGACCCCGGGGTAAATAAAAAATACCCGGAATAATGCTAGGACGAATATTGTGTATGTTTCCGGATCCATATAATATCCTAATGGGGGCCGTTGAGTGTGTAGCGTTTATATGATTAAACTGTTAAATTAATCATACAAAGTCAATCAATATCGTCAATTTGATAGAATATGATGTAATAATAATTATCCATCCGTCAAATTATGTTATTACTTACGTCAATACAGATAGACGTTGTTTTATCGAGATCTCACGTGACGAGCTACTAAAACTCAATTTAATGTTAATGTACAATAGTAATCTAACGGAAGTGAGTTTCAAACGCTTCCTGGCCGCTATTTTTATTCCAAACTGGCTTTAGAACGCGGTTTCGCTCACGTCAATTTATTTGTAATGTCAGATACTAAACACGTTTGTGAAATTTCATTATGATGGTTCGTTTCATTAGTTAATCCGTGAAAGCGTAAGATAACGTACAAACAAACAATCTCACATTCAAATTAGGATGTTTATAATAAGGTTGTAGACATAAAGGTTTAGGCTTTCTTTTTTTCACCACACTAAAAATATGACCCGAAAACGTAAATGACATTAAAAAATACCTACTGAGTTTGTTTCGCCGGTTCTTTTCAGGTGGTTTTATTTGAAAGCCGATGGTATAATTTGACTTTCAAAAATAGTGGAATGCTTTATACGTTGAATAAAATATATTTTATTTATTTCATTTCATATCTACATCCAGTATAGAGACGATGTTTACTATCACATATTACGGTTTTCTGTCTCTTATCAAACCTACATTTCAGATTATACTGCTTGGAGGTATTTTTATTATTAAAGCAGATTTCATTCATGTATAAATTATATATAAGGAAGACCGGTACTCTCTAATACAAGTAAAATTTTACTTAAAAGAACTGTAAATATTTTAAATGTGATGAAATAAACATTTTTATTATTTTAATTTTTTTTAGATTAAATCACGCATTTAGTAACAAGTTTAGCTATTGTTTATCTTGTCTTAAAAAATAAGAGTATTTTGCAATCTTGTTAACTATTGGAACGCCTATAATAATAAGAAATTGTCTGAACTCATCGCTTTTCTGTTATCTTTGGGACACTAAATTTTAAATACTAAAAGTCCTACGTCTTAATTAACTTATTTTACAGCCCAATTTTAGTCTATTCATCAAGTCCTAACAAACAAAGATATATATATATATATATATATATATATTGGTATTTATTTATTTATTTATTGAATCATATCCTCAGTATGCTTACAGCGAGGCCAAATCGCATACTGAGTCAGTCCTTACACAGCTTACAAAATGCATTGAGATCAATGTTAAATATGTCTAAATTGTAATGTATGGATTAGAATGTTTTATATAGTAATCTTCTTATTCATCTTTCCCACTCTAAGTGGAATCGGCACAGCACGTCTTCTTCATCCATTTCTCTCCCATGCATATCCTCTTCTACATATTTCTTTAAGTCTTTTTCTGGCGTTGTCTCTTCCATATCTATAATTTGTTTGGCAACATGACTTTCTTCTCTTCGCTTAGCACCAAGTTAATTTTCCACTCTTAAATTTTTCAATCACTGACGCTACTTCAAAACTTCCTCTTTTAATATACTAAACAATTTGAACAAAACAACTTCACTAAAAGTTAAATGAATCCGCCATTTTATTTTTACCAACACAGATAATAACACCGGTATAAAAGTGCATACGTCGGGAAAAACGAGGACGTTAGCGTTTCAACGACGACCTTTATTCTCTTTGCTGAATATTGAATTTCCGACTGAAGTTCCGTAAAAAAGGGCAATTAAACTCCATAAATCACTATATTCGAGAATTCCACAGCCACTTCCCATTATACCTCCAAGTTTTATGATCTAAAAAAAGTCTATAGTACATAGTCGTTTGAATTATGAAAGTTGTTTGATCGTATATCTCCATCATACGTGTATTTACACCGTTTACTTTTAACACCATTATGTACATACCTTAAATCTTGTTGATAATAATAATTTATTCTCTTCTACGTAGCATTTTTCCCGGTATTTTCCCAGGGTCTGCTTATTACTCTTATCAGGCTTTGACAAGTTACAGAGCGATTGCCATCTGACCTCTTCAACTCTAAGGGCGAACCAGTAACTAATTGCAATTACCTATCAATAGTTAACGATTATTATCAGATGTTATAACAACCGGGAACGACACCTTAACGTGCTGCCCGAGGCACGGTGGGGAGACCCACAAGGACAAACGCCCAGATTGAGACAGATATTTGTAAGAATCCGTATGGACTAGAGACAGAACAAGCCACAACGGAACAGTCATAATTATATCACTACATAGTATAAAACAAAATCGCTTTCTCTGTCCATATATCCTTTGAATTATTGAAGAGGAAGGTTTATATGTATAAAAATAGTGGAAAAAGAATAATCTTTGAGGTTTCTAAAGTGATCTCATAAATAATAACATTTAACGCGTGCGGGCCACGGGCAGTAATGAATAAATCAAAACTACTGGATCGATTTTAATCAAATTTTCAGTGAATGACATAAGCTATATATTTTAAACCCGTGCGAAGCCGGAGCGGGCCGCTAGTATTAGATAAAAATAATTCATTCTACGTAGATATATTGTCTTAGTTGGAACATCTTAAGGGCGTTGAGACGAGGCAGATTTGTCTGAAAATAACTTGTATATTATGTATTTACTGACGATAAAATGTGATAATGCAATTATTATCATATTAATCCGATAGATTTACGAGAGTTAGTTTCCTGTGTATTATCATACTTGATACGAGTTTACGGTATTTAAAATCAATTTTTATCGGATATTGTTTCGATTTGTTTAATTAACATATGCTACTACTTAAATCTATATAATACAGGTGACCTATATAGTTTTCGGGTGTATTCTTGGTAATACCTCTCGTATTCGCTTTTATAATAAAATTCATCCGTCAGTTTTGAATCTGTTAAAACTGAATTTTTAAACTTATACTAAACAATCTTAATCAGTAAAGCTTATTATTACGTCAATTAATACATCAAAGATTATGAGACGTTAGAATTAATATACGTTGTATTTCATTCAGGACTTAATTTAAATTATGCAGTTTGGTACAAATAGTTAATAAAATTGATTAGAGATCTTTCTTTTCTGTTCTTCTTCACTTTCCAAATTGGTGGAAGCTTCACTTAAACGGACATAACAATCTATAGACTTAACATTTCAAAAATGATTAAAGGCTTCAATAATGACTAGTTTTTAGTTTGATTTTGTGAGTATAATATTTTGTTAGCGAACCTGCTTAAGCGTCACAACGCGGGTTGTAATCTCGCTCGGGGTAGATATTTGTATTGACCAAGATATGATACAAGCATGTAGTCCGATCTGGGTGTATTTGATCCAGTCATAATGTGTTTCCGGACACTCGATATAGGATATTACTATCCTATCCTAAAGGAGGCCGTTGAGTGTGTCGCGTTTATTATTGAAAATTATTACAATGGTTTTAATTTTTTTTGTAGGTACATCAACAAACGTCGAAGGCCCTTTAAGCGCCAGTTAGAATAGAAGTCGCGAGAGCGGTTCATTTGCCCCAAGTAAGAAGAAAGCATCATCATTCATCTCCGCGTGTACAAGGAGGCGCTGGCGGCCGGAATGGAGCCGCTAAGCGAGAACGGCATGTGTCTCAGCGAGTTAGAGCTGCACGGAGGACATCTACACGAGTCGGTCGCGGCGTCTGTTGGCTCAGCGATATCGAGTCTAATGGCACCTTTACATCATGAGCCTCAACATGCCCCGTTACATCACGCCCCACCGTTACACCATGAGCCGCTTGAGAAACTAAAGCGTAAGTACATTAATTATTCAGCGCAGTAAAGCCATGTTCCTCCAGCACATATGGGCCCGCTCGATTGGGGAAATACCGAAGAGGAAAAACGGCATAAAGTACGTGCGTGCGTAGATACTTACTTCAATTATCGTAAAGGATAGGAGGAAAGAAATAAGAGGGGAAAATGGAAAGGAACAGAGGGGGAGAGATTGGTTCTCCGGTGTTCTCATCGCACGAAACGCAACAGTACCGTTTCTTACACAGCACAGACACGCACACAACACCGTCCTCGCCGGCGAGGACGAGGTCCTTTGTTTCGCACGTCGCGTCGCGCTCACACCGTCGGGTGAGTCTATCGTATAGAATGCGCTCGGAGCGCTGCCTCCATCTCAGGTGACGTCCTTAGCCGTGGTTCGGCTTCGCAGGAGGCACCCTAAGGACGGAATCAAATTTGAGCCCCGTGAGGGCTGTCCCTTTATCACGTCTGAGTCTCTGTACTCGGCCCCCCCACCCGGTGACGCTGTCAAGGCCAGTAGGGCCAACAGCAAGACACATTCCGAAAAAAAAAAAAGAAGTTTCTGTGCGAGATTAGTACTTCTCCGGTTGCGTCGGACCTTTTGTGCTGGAGGAGTATGGCTCTATTACTACTAAATTACAATTAATTGAGTAACAATCATTGAAACATATATATTTTCAGTTATAGGATTACTTATTTTTTTACTACGTAAAAATTAAAACAGAAATAAAAGTAAAGACAGACTTCTCCAACAAAAAATGACATCGCTCGCATTGAATACACCCTAATTTTGTATATAATGATATTGTGCCCACATCGCGTCACGGTTGTCTGTGACAATTTTTATTTTACATCTAAATTAACTCATCGATTCGTATTTGTAGCACGTGCGCCCGTATCTGTTGTACAATGTACAATGACAAAATGATGATATTATAATCTTTAACCGACTTCAAAAATTAATAGCTTAACAATTGGGCTTTTTTTGTGTTTATACTGTATAGGTGATACGCCTTGTATTGCGCGAGATCGGCTAGGTAGGTAACACCGCAGTGTCAATTATTCTACTGTAAAGCGGTATACTGTGTTTCAGTTTGAAGAACACTGTAGCTAGTCAAATTAGTGTGTGTGTTATTTGTGTGTGTGTGTGTGTGTGTAAATGTGTGGTGTTGCAAGCTCTCATAGGCTACGACAACGGCTTACCATCATGTGGGTCGTATGCTTGCTTGCAAACTTAGTCACATAAAAAGAATACTACAGTGTTGGCCATATTTTTTACTACTAAGGTGGTAAGCAAGCGCACTAGTAATCGGTTGCCGTAGCCTATACATAGAGGATATATACCGGAAGTGTCACAAGAGCGTTGATGGAAGTGGGTCCTGATGACGCTACCATCTTTTCATTAAAGCCCACATAACCCGGTTCTTCTTCCCAAAAAGCCGGATATCTGGTACCAGATTTCCTCCCCATAAAAAAAGATGTGAGAAAGAAGGACCATGATACAAAAAGGGTTGAAGTTTTTTTAAATTGTTTTAAAAAATGCAATGCTTTTTCAAGTCATTAGTAATACTTCCATTGCCCCATCAAAGAAGCTTGTAACTGGCGCTAGGAGTGTCAGGCCCAGAGGGTCAGGATCGACCCACTACTGTCCCGTTAAAGGAGGGGTAGGGGAGTTTGCACTTTAATCGTTGAGATAATGAGGGTTTAAAGTTTGAGTTAAAAAGTTTGGGTCATCAAACGAAACGCAACAGTACGGATACTGCTACACATACATAGTATTTTTTTTAAAATTATGAATATGTTTTCAATGAATAAATAAAAAACAAATAATCTCATCAGGCACCTGTTTGATGAATTATTCAGCGACGAATAATAGGGGAGGGGAGAGATCGGATAGTTTTTACAAACGCATCAATATAGGATTACGCGCCCCTGCCGTTTAGTTACGCAATTAGTACTGAAGTTTGCATTGAATGATACTCTACTACATTTTTTTTTAAAACAAGACATATTTAGATATAGTTTTTAGTATGGTTTACGTGCTTATGACTTTTCGGATTTTTGTTTGTCATTTTGTTTATTATCTTAGATTTATATATAATTGATTTTGGTATAACTTTTGTGTCTAAAAGCTTGTAATCATAATCGTGCTTAAAATTTCCTCACAATGACGTAATATTCCTCTATATGTCGTAATTGTTGTGAAAAACTGCGTTAGTCAAGATTAGCTCATATTAATAATAATATGCAAATAAAACTAAACCATTGTAGTGACCAAACTAGTCCCTGATAATGCATATTTAATTTTAATTATACTTTATTAAGTATGCTCTACTTAATAAAAGTGTAAAAATATTAGTTCTATTGACACCAAAAATATTTTGACCAATACGTACTAATTTAACTGCAATCATTAAAAACACAAAAATAATTGAAGTGCTAATGTCTATAAGCTTTTTAAGTTAACTAGATATAGTAGTGCCATGCTTCTTCTAGCACGAATGGGCCGGCTCGACCAGGGAAGTAATACCCTCTCACAGAAAATCAGGGCAAAGTAACAGAGTGCTTTTGCGTTTCGTGCAAAGAGTGAGAGCGCCGCAGGCCTAATCTCCCACCGCCTCTGTTCCTTTCCTTTTTTCTCTACTCATCCCTTTCCCGCTATCTCGGGCTGGCAACGAATGTATTGCACTTCAAGTATCGCGCGCGTTTTTATGTTGCGGTCACTGCTTGCCATCAGGCGGACCGTTTGCTTGTTTGCCAACCGTCATAATATAAAAAAGTAATAAGTATCCTAATTAATGCTTTTTATGTTGAATATTAAGATGTTTTTAAAAATAAAAATGAAACTATATTTTTTACAATAAAATACGAACGCAATTTAACACACGTGAAGCCGGCGTAAACAAAATGATTCGCAATCCATCACCGGCGAACAAAAAAGGCAATCATTTAAAGTCAATCCAAATGAATCGACTTTAGCGTTATCCATCTCTTTCATTTTGTAGTAAAAAGTAGTACCATCTCTTTCGCACCACAAAAATACTCCCCCTTGAATCGGTGAACCATTATATTGTGATGATTAGCCCTACACTTGCTTTGCCATTGAATTTAAATGGGGATTAAAAGACTGTGCATTTTATTTATTAAAATGCTATTGTGCGTTACTTCATTAGTCAATTGCTGTCGTTACCCAGTGATTGTTTGAAATTTTCCCTTTTTATGTAATAGTAATGGTTTTTTTATTGAAAGAAGATAGTGCCGTGGTGCCTTTACACTAAGCTTGTCGGGTATAATATATTTTTTTTATTGTTTAAGTTATATTGATTGTTTTATATAATTTACAAAAAGTAAACATTGAGTTTAAATTTCAGAAACTCTAATACACAAGTTTTTACCAGGACATTATTATGAAGTGCGTCATATTGTAACATCATAGCTTAAGTAACTGATGTTATTGAAAAAAAGTAAATAATATTAATAGTTTTAATTTAAATAAAATTTATTTTACTGGCCTTTACAAAGAAATTTTGAAAACGCGAAAATTTTAAATATATGTTTGGATGGATGGTTGATTTTTTGTTAATCTTTCACGCAAAAACTATTAAACGGATATGGGTGAAATTAGGCACACATATTACCTTGATTAACCCATACAATACCTTTCTATCCTGGAAAAATCTGAGATGTCCGCAGGGTTTACAAAAATCTACATTAACTCGGGTGTAGCCGCGGACGCAGTCAGTATGTATAGCAAAATTAAATTTAATCATATTTTTAAATTAAAAAAATATATATATAGTCGATTCTGTGTGATATTGGCTTTAGCTTATCCGTCGAAGATTGTTCTCATATCCCGAGGTTTTTATAAAATATGCGAAAAACACGTTTCGTGGCTTTAATTTTAAATTGAGATGGTTTTACGGAATCTTTCTAAAGCCTGCGTTGATTTTGTGGGTTTTTTACACCTTCCCGCTAACCCCGCTTCTTATTAGGTTCTACGGAAAAATGGGAAACTAATTATGTGTTGAATTGAAAGGCTTTCCGGGCTTTGTCTTTCAATAATTTAAGACTTTATATAGAGTTTAGAGGATTTGTTGGACTTCAAGATACCTGTAGGTATACTGTTCGGTAAAATAATTGAATTTTAAAGTTACTTTGTTAAATGGACGAATCAATCATAGAGAAATTAGGAGTAATAAGTATTAGTAAAGAAAAAGCATCGATTTATAAAGAATAGACGGTCGAAGGAACTTATATCCTTAAAGTTGGTGTTGAAGTACGAAGTGACACCAAGGCACCACGAGTATGTGACATTTTGTGTGATGAATATGTGCCGGTCCATAGTTTAAAGTAATTTTATGGGTAAAAGCGACTTTTTACGGTAATTCATTGTGGTTTATTAACAAAATCCCAATTGAAATATAATTTTATCCTGAAACGTAAGCAATGTTGGTGTATTTTAAGTAGAACTTCTAGTTGTGACAAGGACCAAATAGTGCATAAAATGGTTTTAAAAGTAAGTTTCTAAAAATAATGGCTAACTCGAACTCACATACTTCTAAATAAATGATCCCAATTAGTTATTCAAAAAATTCTTTAATATATATCTTCCTTACAATATTATCTATATAAATAAAATACTTTGTCCTGAATGACTGACGGGTCAACGCACAGCCTAAACCGCTGATTGTAGAGACCTGAAACTTGGAGGGATGTTCTTTGTATGACGTAGGCATCCTATAAGAAAGGGTTTTCCGAAATTCTACTTCTAAGGGGTTCAAAAAGCGGGGCAAAGTTTGTATGGGACAACGTGATTCTTGGCTCAATCTACTTCATAATAATAATAATTTAGCATAAACCTTTTTTTAAAGAATTGATGGAAGACTTGTTTCGTATTTTATTCAAATTCATCCCCTGACGGGGTCAAAAACGGGTACAAAATTATTTTGTTTCGAAGTTTATATCAATACTCTTTAGTGATTTTGATTTAAATTTCATTTTATTTTGACACATGTTTAAAAACTCAATGCGATACATGGCATATCAACGTCTGGCCTAAGCTTGAAATAATGTTTTTATGATTTTATTCACAGGTGTTGTTTTTAAAACGTAAACGAGCACAAGGAAACAATGTTTCGGAATTGAACCCATAGGTAATCAAATAGGTGAAAAGAATTTTGTAGAAGCATGAAACTCTGTTTTTTGGCGAACGATTAAGACGTGTTTAAACATTTTGTGAAATTCTTCAACTGAAGAGGTGAAATGAAGGTTCAAAGTTTGTATTAAAATCATTATTCACGCGGGCGAAGCCGCTGGCAGCTCGTAAGAGTATGGTATAAATAAATAAATATTTAATAAACGCTACACACTCAACGGCCTCCATTAGGATAGTTATATCCTGTCTCGTGACAAAGGCAAACACACCCAGACCGGAAAAAATACTTTTATGTAACCATAAATACGTATAGACGTATGTAATAGCATCTGCCCCGAGCGAGAATCGAACCCGCGACTTGTGGCGCTTAAGGCAGGTTCGCTAGCTCTGCGTCACAACGTCGTTATAATATGTATTTAAATCTTTATGTATTTTGTGTATATCTCGTGAGGTGATCCAAAATGAATAGCAGGTCGCGTCTAAGCCGGCACAAATATTTGTTATGCTAGTTCGTGTCCCGGCTTAGATTATAAAATTTATCTCGACGTCCCGAGATCTGACCGGCAGATATCATCACCATAAACTCGGGCGTATTTCTTTTTAATGGTTTTATTTTAAAAGACAAGGTTAGCTTTTTAAGGTAATTAAACAAATAAAAATGTATATTTTTAATTTCCTACTAATTAATTTTACTAAGAAAGAAAGAAAGAAAGAAAGAAAGAAAGAATTCATTTATTGGGACTCAACAGAAAGAAACTAAACATAAACATTAAAAAGCATTATAGTTAAAAGAAACAAAACAATATAACAATAATATAAAAAAAATTAAATACAATTAAAAACTTAATCCTAAAAACTACTTCTACTTAGTACTAGAAAAAAATTAAAAATAACATATACAAACAATAATAATAAAGATAGAAATAATAGGTAATTATATCTAAAACTCCATTGTAAAACTCCGTCAAAATATGTTTGAAATGGATTATGGTATAACAACAAGACATAGTAGAAGCTATTTCTCTTTAGATTTATGTTACAGCATATAACACAGCTGTATGTGAAGCAGTTTTAGGTGCGGTCAGTCCGTAGATGGTTTAATTGTACTTCTGAATGGTATACTCAGCGTCTCCGTCGTTCAGAGGGCACGTAAAAAGTCGTTCCCGGCTGCTATCAATTTGATAATAGTCGAAATGTCAAAGACCTATAGGGATTACTTGAACAACTGATGCACTATGTTAGCCACTAACTACTCGACAATATATTTCAAATAACAAAAATACTAAAATCGAAATCGAAGTTCCAAATCCCTTAACAATATTATCATTCGACAAGCGGAGTTCACGTAACCATTGTGATTTATTAGTGCAAAAAGTGACGAAAAAAAAATCGGTGCCACACTGTCTGCTATGATCCGCCGTTACTATAAAGTTTTTGTGATGAAAAAAAATGGCTAACCCTCGTGACACGAGAATTTAACACCGGTGCCGGTGTCCCCGCTTTGATACGTGCGAGCCGATGTTTTTGTTTTTGTGCGATAAAAAAAAAGACAGCTATTAATGGATGTAGTAATAATTTACGAAGATAATTTGACGTATCTTATTTTAATATTACATTAATAATGTTTTAGCTATTTTGTTAATAGCTTAACTACTTTATAGAGCTGGTTAAGCTTAATAGCTTCTATAAATATTAATAAACTATTATGAAATTTGCTAAATGATTTTCTTTTCCAACAAACTTTCACATTAGTTTTGAAACTCGCGTTGAAGAAAAAATTTTGATGCTCAGCTATTATACATGTTTGCGCTATAAATCTAAGCTTTTATAAAATTGTAACAACATTATAACTGTAAATTATAGGGTCGTATATAGATATATATGTAGTAGATACTGCCATGTGTGTACATGTACATGTGTGTGTAGAAAAAAAACCGCGCACTAAAAACTAGTGTTTTATTAATATAGGAATATAAAATTATATGAACATATGGGTATCCCGAAAAGTTAGTTTTGCTCATCGTTGAAGAGATATTTCACGCTCAAGATGTTAAACAAGTAAAAAAAATCGCCTCCATCAATGTCAATATTTTCGAAATTCGCTTTTCGCGTAGGGCGTGTATGCGTTTTCTGTGCGACAGATGTCGCATCCGCCTAAAAAAGCCCTGAAGAAGGCGTGGCAGTAATAAATTTTGTCAAAATACGCTTGACGCTTCCCATCTCGCCCTATTAGAATAACAGAACAAATCGGTTTAATTTGTTAACAGCCGTTTCGAATGGGTGTCACATGTCTTGGAGGTAGGCCTATAAATTGTTTAGTCGCGCCTTTACTAATTGCCGATGACAAAGTTTAATGGCTTAAGCACATGTCTATCGGTGCTTTATTAACGGAAAATTGAGGGATTCTCGGAGACTTTTACTTTGTTTTTAGAGATTGTTGTATTTCTATATTCTATTTATAGAATACACTATAAGAATCCTCTTTAATAAACGGAAAACTAATCATGCAAATGTTATCATTATTTAAATAAACACGTTGAATTAAATATAAATATAAGACCATTGGAAAACATAATACATCGATGTGAAACAATTAATGATCACAGAATCTCAATTTAGTGCAGACTCGCGAAAAAGTCAATAAGTATTAAGAATTGACAGATATCGGCAAACAATAAGTCAACGGTACAAACAATATTTGGAAGGCGAATGATTGATAGTGGTCGACAGATGTATAACTAACCCTTGCACTGCCGGCGCATCTGTCATGATTTGTGGTCAACGAGGTCCACATCTAACACTTTCTCATCAAATTATACTTTTGGGTATAGACCTTACCTTAATTGTATTAAATATAACCCTGCCGCTGAAGATTAAAGATATACATTTATACATTAAAACGTAATATCGAACAGCCAATTATATATATATGAAACTTACATAAATCTACGCTCTTATATTACAAGAATAAAATAAAAACGCTCCAGAACCGTGTAAAAATATAGTCCATCAGAAATATTTGAAGTTAATGCTCATGAAAATTTCACCTCGTCGACGTCTCGCATTTTATTAGCTCTGACGGTAATATATTTCAAAAACAATGTCCATATCTTTTGTATAATATTACTTTTCTCATTCCCATTTTATTTGTAGCTATAAAAGGGCAAATAACGGTTGTTAGAGAGTAGCTGCGTATTGCACACACATAGGATCATAAATCTTTTATTTTATGACAAATTGTTGTCTGAACGTTGCTCAGTCACCCTCGCCGCAACAAAAGATCTAGAACAAATAGGGACATAATAGGCTGTGATGGCCAAATACTGTACAATGTGAAACATACGTAAACATAAACACAATGATAGTGCCCTTCTGATATGTTGGTTTAACTGCAATTATATTAAACAGTTCATTGTTGACGTTATTTATGACCGATGGGTGAATTTCTTATTCAGCATAAGAAAAAAAATAAAAATCTTTTATAGAAGTATATTTATTTTTATATCGCTTACATTACTAGCTTTTATTACAAGCACTGCTTTCATAAACTTCTATAAAACTTGAATAAATACATGGGCTGCGTTGATCACTCTAACATTAGATGAGCCTCCCGTTTGCCAGATCTGATAAAATATATTAAAGCCCCTTTTATCTTCGCTTCTTTAAAATGTTATTAATATGAGATTTCAGAAAAAATGGTTTGAACATGTATGTGTCAAAACAGTATACAGAATATGTCAAGTAGTTTTTAAGAAGGCTAAGTATCATCAGTTCGTGATATTTTTTTATGTTACTAAGTTGGCAAGCGACTCGGCTCACCTCTTGGTAATTATCGTACCTTATGACCGCTTGCAACACCATTTGTAGGTATCACTCACACGCTACCAGTCTCGAGATATTGGTCGGTATTATGACACTACTTCTTTGCGGAACAATATCTAACATTACTACGGTGGTGTCTACCCAGCCTGCCTCTTTGAAGTCAGGCCTTCTTCTGCAGTTCATAGGCTTATATTTCGAAAAAGGATAAAAGTTAGTTGACATATACTTATTAAAACGCAAATAAAATATCAAGGCTTAGTGAACAAAGCGTTCAAATTACAATAAAAATATAATATATCCATAAATGTATGTTATAGAAACATTAGTTAAAAGGCGAGGGTTTTAATGAATCTAATATGTAAAACTGACGAGGCGTTAGTATAAAACACGTTGACATGTCACGTGATATATGACAGAGCGCAACAATGGCGGATGACGTCGCTTTGTGAGACGCGGTCTTCGGGACCCGCCTCGTAATTATAGTGTTATGACTTTACAATATTATGCGTACACCGTTAGATGAGTCGAGCCCTCTATGGTACGTGATATGTGGAATTAAGTTATTGTTTATTATCATAATATTCTCTTCAGCAATCATCTATAACGGTCGAATTTACTTATTATAGACAGGCCCATCCACACAAACAAATTTCGAAGACTTGCCGGTGCTCCTTCGTTAATTCAATGTCTACACAACGAAACGAAGTTAATCATAAGCTTGCAACATAATCGAATGAAGTTAGCGTGTGACTAACTTCGTTTCGTAGCATTGATGTTGAATTGACATAAGAGCACCAGCGAATATTTAGACATTTTTTTCTTTATGGAAGGTTTATAGTAAATCAAATAAAAAAGTATATTTGTCCTTTCTAGAAGTTCCTTCTTGGTTGCTCTACTTAGAAAACGTTTTGCTCATGTACATATTATGACTAATTAGAAAATGTAATATAATAAACTTTGTCTTTACCTAAATAAAGAATTTTTAAATAGGAAATAAAATACTATAATTATCTTTAAGATAGTCTAAAAGTACGATAAACAAAATAAACGTAACTCATTTCAAACATCACACATAATAATAATAAAAGAATATTAAGCTCGAAAGTAAAATAAATAGTTAATGTGTTTTTCGCCCTCCGAATTCGCGGGTATAATTTTGTAATCGCCATAAAATCTGTATCCACCACACTAATATATTTATGATATTACGGCTCGCACTAATATTTATGCAAATTGAAAATATACAGAATGGCATCGTTTACGACACCCCAATTCTCGGTGCAGGGCAAAACGACATATGCCAGTTTCAAATCATCTCATCCGATTGTATATTTCACTATAATTTTGTGGCTTACAAATTTTTCTTTACTGCATGGAATCCTAATTCTTTTTATTAAATGAAAGTAGCCTAACTTACTCCTTAAAACATCAGCTATCTAACGGTATCTGCCATTCATATACATTTACTTGTTAATTTGGAGTTACAAACAGACACTTCTATTTTATCCATTTGTACAGTTTTGAAACTGTCAAATTATAAAAAAAACATTTATATTGAGTGTAAGCGTGAGAGTTTTAAAGTCATTTATAATCGTTAATTTTTATATCCACTAAGACTAAAGACTGGTGGTTTTATTGCAAGAGGCCGATATTCTATATATATTCCGTGGCAGATATTCTACCGCAAAATAGTAGTGTGTTTTGCATTACGGTATTTAAGTTTGAAGGACACTGTAGCTAGTGAAATTACTGACCAATCGTGATTTAAGCATCAATATCTCAAGGTTTCCAACGCGTGAGTGATACCTTTTAATGAGGGTGGACGTATGCTTGTTTACCAACTTAGTCGCTAAAAATACTGTTACATTGATATGGGTATCCTTTAAGTTTTATTAAAACATGGTATTGTTAATTTAAATACGGTTACGGTAAAAATAAAAAGTCCATGAGTTCTGAATGCAAAAAATAAAAACTATTTAGGTATAGCAAGAATGAAAATAATATAAGGTTTAATTCAAATATTATGACTGCAATCGTAATTTTACATTTGCTTATCTTTTAAAAATCATCTTGTTCTGTAATAAAAAAGATATCTTTGTTTATGATAATCGTATAATGGCAACAATCCAACGTATCACTGCACCCCATTCCGTCTGTCATCGAAGGGAAAACCACCATTGGGAAAGTAATTTGTGTCCATATGGGACCAATGATTACCTTCCAAATACTTTCACCCTTGTCTTTTGCGTGCCCATTTTACTTCCCCATTCTATTCTCTTATAAATATTATACATTACATCTTTTAATTAAAGATTTCCTTCTAATAATGTACTTACATTATTATTTTATCTGTAAAG
Organism: Hestina assimilis; assembly: GCA_023373885.1. Taxonomy (NCBI): domain Eukaryota; kingdom Metazoa; phylum Arthropoda; class Insecta; order Lepidoptera; family Nymphalidae; genus Hestina; species Hestina assimilis. The sequence goes on along the minus strand of CM041747.1, from coordinate 4,592,963 downwards.
TAGCTATGATTTTTATTCGTTTTGTTTTTTACAAATCGAAATCAATTATTTATACATCTGTACCCAAATTTTAAACTATCGTGATTCATATTTATAGGTATATATACTATTTTAACGGGAAATAGCACGTAAATATTACAAGCAGACTGCTTGTGACCACGGTCAGTTTAATAACGATAATGAAAGGTAATTTTCAAGCATTAATTCCCATTAAAATGCTATAAATATCTGTACCCAAGTTCCAAAGCAATCATTTTTGGAAATTTTTGGCATCTTGTCACAAATATTAAATGGATTATTGATTAACTAAAAATTTAATTAAAGTTTTATTCATAAATGAGTTCGTTAAGTTTAACAGGTTTTGTATTTAATTGAAAATACATGTTAGCCACGACTACACGTGAGAAATATTTGTTTTTGAAAAATTGTATCATAAATAAGAAAACAACATTTTAGTCTCCAAGCGAATAACATTTAATAGTATTGTATTGTAAAACTTATTTATTGTAAACGACGTAAATTGCTCTCACTACGATACCCTAAATTTATTAACCGCAGTTTGCAAACTACAAGTAATTTTGTGGGGCATTTTTACAAGTCTCAGGTGGTCGGTAATTTGCTTGCGGCGGAAGGGTTACACTTGATTTATCTCGTAATGTGCGCTCCGGGACAAACTATTCCCCCTCAGTGCATCACGTGGAATAAACTCATAAACACTAATTTACCCGCGACTTAACTTGTACTCTATTACTTGGAACATTCATTTATTCGAAATCTCAAAACATATTTATAAGTTTAAAATATTACTGTTGCCTTTATCCGCCCAAATGTAAGGCGTCCAATATACTGTGTATAATAATAAGCTCTAATATTTTGAAGATTCTTGTTCTTTATGTCTTTGAGTCCTTGATATAACCATGTAATCTATGTACATGGGAGTACCATGAAAGAACCATTAAACTCTAAACAACAAAAAGTAATAGACAAACATATTGCGAAACATACAAAAAACTTAGCAGACGAATTGATGAAATTTTTTAAAAACGGCTAAACACTCACCTTACTTAATAGGTATAAGTAATTCCTCTATAATATTGTGTTTGCGTGGTGCAAGAATGCTAGCGATATATTTTTTGTGCCCGTGTCTTTGTGTGGAAAAGGAACTAGGCATTCTGTAACCTGTAAAATAACAACTGTACAGCAACAACGGGGCGTAGTAATATATATTAAAAAAAAGTATGTAGCATTAATTGTTCGTGAGCGTGAGCCAAGTATTTCTAATGCTTTATACTATTTGTAATAATTATAATAAAGAGTATTGAGTATAGTGAACTAAGATAGAAAAGTAAAAAAAGTTGATCGTAATTTCCCAGTACTTACGACCTTGGGACACAAACATCTCCATACTTCATAGATATCGTGGAATCCTCGAAGGATACATGTCATGTCTCTCCTCTAAAATAACGAAACATGAAAAATTTCCAGACGCCCGCATCAGACTGATAAATGGCTTCCGAAAATCCAAAAGGAAGTTACAGCTTACTTGGGATTTGGTCTAGAACCTCTCACGTCCCATAACTGGTGCACTCCGCTTTATTACAATTACTATAAGCCTCAAAGTCCCGCACTCCATGCCGATTGGTCGCGACTTCATCACTTTGAACCTACTAGCTAGAGCAGTAAGACAGTTATTGCTTGGGTGAAATAGAAACCGAGCTCGGTACGAACTCTCGGAATAATTCAGGCAACTTTGGCACTTATGCTAAACAGAGTACGACTCAAGTTCAGAGTGTAGAAGTTTGCAGTACAAAAGTAATGAGACGTTCGTGCCACCCGAACGGTCCACTCTTTACATTTATGTGTACGATATGTCGGCGGCTATTTGGAATACTAATTGAGCATGTCTGGGGACTTCGAAACAATAACTATTTACTATATTTTTATTTCGAACTTTCTTGGTAGACTTGGTTAAACAACTTCGAATTGCTATTACCCTAATTACATAGGTTTTTATAGTATTTTATCTATATCCATAATCTTATTTTCCTTTAGGAAATAGAGCAGGTGATTCATTAATAAATCGAGCCCCTTTTCTTTTGGGTTTGAATGGAAAACCAGCAAACCGCGAAATGATGAATCGTGGCATCGCTGGGTTCGTCAGAGGGAAACAGACGTATGCCACGCGATGTACGCGAAAAGGAGAGCGCTAAGGAAAATTAGCGGATGCTCCCGCGAATTTGTGTACGTTTTCAATGAAGGTTCTTTACGGTAGGTAAAATAGGAATAAAATGGATCGTCCCTAATCCACCGGCCATTTATAACTCACACGCCATTAATTCGAGCGATAATTCGCGTTGCGATGCGATTGGTCGGGCAGATACCGCGCAACGCAGGTACCGCCGAGACGTGCCTACCGACTAATCACAGTAGCATTCGATATCATTATCGCATACAAGTGTTATTACTTGGCTATACGATTTTTATGATTCAGTTAAACGGTGACGGACTTAGTGTTATTTTGAATGATAGCGATGGCTTTACGTGTTCTTTGCTTTGCTTTGATTATATTTATTGTCGTTAAATTATTTAAAAATATAGTTAGCCGACTATGACACAAAATTTTTATACTAAATTGTTTTTGCCCGCTGTTTCTCTCGTTTTAATGTAGTTGTTATGGCGGACTACATTCTAAAATGTTATTCTTCTATTTCTAAAGAACGGTAGTTTTTTTATCTGAAGTATAACAAGTGAAATCACATTCACCTATTTAGATTTCAATACCGTATCATCGTACCAAGATGAAATATATAACAGTTTTAAGGTTTAATCGTCGGTTTTTAAATACAATAAGTGTGAATGGCTTTAACAGTATATTTTTAATCAAAATTATTCCAAAAATAGTTTTAAAATGTTACAGAACTTATCATAGTGATGACACACATGAGTCACAATGAGTTTGAGAGAGATACCCAGTTACGTCAGATAATCTCTGTGGCATGTCATCTCCACTGACGTCGCGCTGTCCACACGAACCAACACGCCATGCACATATTTGCATTTATCGCACTTTTGCAGTCCCATAACAAAATATCTTTGATATATTGTCAGAACTGACTGAATTAATTAATTTAGAAAAATTACAAAGTAATCATTAATTTAATTCAATTGAAGAAAATTTGAATGAATCAAGAAACCTCGATATTTTATCACCACCCATCCACCATACCATGTCTATTGGTGGGTACGGTTAATAGTATTAGAACTTTAGTTTCGACATGAGTATGAACTTTTCAACTACCGTTTTCTCCTGTCCAACAATATTATGTCTCGTGAAAACGCCTGATTATATTGCTATTTTTAACTGGTCAGTGGCTACCGTGACCACTTACCGTTCGTACTGTACGGATCGATCGTTATAAGAAATGAAAAGTGTTGTTCGTTTCTCCAAAGGGCAAAAGTGATTGTTTAAAATCCTGAGGAAAATCTATACTATATAAATTCTACTTATATTATATAGTACTATTACTATATAAATACTACTTTTAATATAAATGTTATTAAATACCTCTCTCATCTCATCTCTCATCATCATCTATTTATCAATCGTTAATTGTAACTAAACGGATTAAATACAAGCGAAAGCACAAATGGGTTGGCTCGACCGGTAAAGTACTACCCTCTCACAGAAACTGGCGTTAAGTAACAGAGCACTGTTGCGTTTCGTGCGCTGAATGCGCAAGAGGCTCAATCTCCCACCCCGTCTGCTCCCTTCCTTTCCACAACAAAAACTTATTTTGTTGGCAACACTCATATGCTACTTCAAGTAAAACTAGGGTTAATGGTTTGCTTTGACTGCTTACTATCAAGCGGACCATGAATTTTTGCCAACCGTCATGAATCAACAAACAAAAAAAGTTCAAAGTAATCTTACTTAACGTAATTATTTCATAGATAATTACATACAAGTATGGTGTTGTTTGTTGTAAGCAAACATCTTATGTCGGAAGCGAGCACTCCTGCCCTTCCGCATCAGGATTATGGCATTAAGCAGACACAGACTCGGTGGTCCACTCGTGAGATTAACAGCTATTTGTTCCGATCTAATTTAGATAAACGAAATCTAAAGGGCTGAGTTAATTGTAGAACGCTTTGAAAATAGACTACTAGAGTAACTTGTATTATTTTATGACATTTGAAAGAGAACAACAACATTTGGCGATGAATAAAATCATAGATAATTTTTATTTTATTTAATCCAAGCTTATTATTTTATATTGAAGTAAGTTTATAGAATAATTTTCTCCTAATTCTTTTTATAAATGTGATCAAGTGCATCAAACGGGAAGCATCCATAATCTTTGGGTTTCGATAAATTAGTAAGAGCGCCTGAAATACAAGCTCTCGACCCTTGTCCCTTTCTTTTTTTATAAGAAGAAGAAAGAAGGAGGGTAATTCTTCTTCTCTTAATCATCGGTTCACCATATAGGCTACAAATATCATTATAAAAGATAATCATCGAATTGTAACCCAACTTATAAATACTTAAATATTATGTTGGATTGGAAATATTATGTTGGAGTGATTTATAATTTGATTGATTAAATAAATTATTTTATTATTAGTGTGCGATGTCGTTTTATTGTTGTAGTTCATTTACGCTGAATAGTTGATGGTGGATGCCCAAATCCTTTTCCTTAAACTTTCCATTAAAAATGGAAGACCCTGATCTTTCACGAAGTCATTAAAATTTATAAAATAAATAAAAAAAGAACTATAAATAATACTTTTTGGCTTATACGTAAGGGTGCTTCCGTGCAGCTTAATTTCCATGTGCGTTAAATACTTCCACATAGTGTATAAACAAGGTAACATAAAAATGATAAAAGTTAAATGGACGCAAATGAGTAATACCATGTCAACCCACACGAATGTCATTTGGAGAAAAACGCGTTTGAAAATTTTGAACAACTTGCTTTAAATGAACCGATTATGATTAATGTAGGTAATTATGAGACCACGGAGACGGTGATAGGCTACTTTTTGTCGCGAAAACAAAACTTGAAAGTACGAAATAGGAAAAGATGAAATAGGGTTTATATTGGGAACTAATAATTTCATTAATGTCCGTGAAGCGGCATTTAATGATTTCTGCAACAGGTAAATATTAAGTGACAAAAAATGGTTGTGAAAAGTTAATACCAAACTATTTTTATTTATTTACCGGCGTCGGGATGTGACGACCCCATCGCCTGCTGTTGGGATAACCTCTGTCATAGCAGAGATTATTCCATCAGTGCAATCAGTCACACTGGTGGTAGGTCTTTTGTTGCAAGAGGCCGGCTAGGTAGGTACCAACGCAGTGTCAAATATTCTGTCGTCAAATAGTAGTGCTTAGGCATTACTGTGTTCCGGTGTGAAGGGCACTGTACGCTAGTGAAATTACTGGGCAGACGAGGTTTAAGAACCAATATCTCGAGGTTGGCAACGCGTGATTGGCACCTACTAATGGTGCTGCAAGTGCTCATAGGCTACGGCAACCACTTACCATCAGGTGGGCTGTATGCTTGTTTGCCAACTTGTAACATAAAAAAAATATATATATATATATATTACGTAAAAATCCATTTTTACTATATCATATTTACTAATGTATTAAGATGTTCATAATATGAAATGGTAAAGGTATCATAGGGATTATGTTGGCCATATCAAGCAGAGCTTGGCCGGTGGTCCGTCCGTGCCAGGAGATTAACACTCATTCGAATCCAATCTAATAAAGATTAGAGTCTTATGTTTTACCTCTCTAAATATTATTATGAATGAGATGATTAATAATTTGGTATAAATCACACGAGTTTATTAATTTTTTAATTAAAAATAAAAATATTGGAAATGTTTCGAACTTATGAAAATAATTAGGGATTTGAAAAGAAATTTTTATGTTCAACAAAGTACAAATTAAAATTACAAATATTTCATAATTACTTACATGACTATCAAAATCTAGTATATATACATAAAATTTGTTTTTCTGAAAGTTTTTCTTTAGTTTGCACTAGATTTCGTAAGAGCTAAATAGATTTTGATTATGACTCGTTAGGATGACGATAGTCGGAGATAATTTTATAACAAAAACTAAGCGGATGAGTATTTGTTGATTTTAATAGAGAAAAAAACATATATTAAGAATTTTTGCAGTAAGAATTGTTCGTCTGTTTATGGTTATAAATCCGATTTATTTAATTGAAGCTAAGGCTTCAAATGTAAAAAAAACTTTTATGCGGATAGCGCCGCGAGAAAAAGGCTAGTGTAGCGAAATCTACACGCAACACGAAGTAACCCGACAGGAAGACAAGATTGTCACATCTCACATCAAGCAACAGCGACACCTACAGGGCATACTACGCAACGATATGGACGACCAATGAGCGTCACGATCCTAAATCGCGCTATCAGAGTTTCCTACGCATATAACCTATATATACAACTTTCCAACGTAAGCCGTTGGGCTTCGGCCCAGGGCTTCGACCTGGTCGGAGGATCGTTGTGTTGGAGGCATTTCTCACGTCATATCTCCACAATAGTATTACAATTATATAAATAGTTAGCTATTTTCTGCATCTGTGAAGATATTCTATTTGTTAGCATTATTAATAGGTAAGATTCAAAACATATAGCGGGTTAAGAACAATTGATGCAACATAATCGTTCATATTAACTCCCTATGTTACCGTCTCAAACATTTGTTTGTGTCATAACGGGTTGTTATGCTGTCATAACGAGTGGTAGTCGGTACCGATACAAATTATCCGATTTAGTGCTTCAACTAATATTTACCGGTTATTATCTAATGCAGAATTGCTTTGATTAATCGTTCTTTGTTATATATAGTAGGAATCTATAGGAAGTAGTTGAGCCATGATTCTCCTAGCACAAATGGGCCGGGATGATCGGGGAAGTAGTACCCTCTCACAGAAAATCTGCGTAAAGTAACAGAGTTCACTTGTGTTTCGTGCGATGAGTGATAGCCCCGGAGGCCTAATCTCACACCACCTCTGTTCTCTTACTTTTTTCCCTTCAAACTCAAACTCAAAATATTCTTTATTCAAATAGGCTTTTAAGCACTTTTGAATCGTCAAATATACAGTCTGTTATGTCCGCCTAAGTGAAGCTACCGCCGATTCGGAAGGTAGATTCTGCAGAGAAGAAACGGCAAGAAACTCTACAGTTACTCTTTTCAAAGATCACATTACATTTGTCAAATGTACAATTAAGATATATATCCCGCATGAACCCTTCTCACCTCCCATCCCTTGGGTTGGGTTAGCTACGGCAACCACTTACCTAAGTTTGTTTGCCAACTTGTAACATAAAAAAAAACCATAATGAGGATGGGTTTGCACTTTTTTCATTAACTCTGTAGTTGATGAGATATAAGCTCCTAAAGTCATAAAAATTGTGTCCCACCCTCTAACTTTTGAACTAAGGGATTTCAAATTCTGGAAAATTTTGAGCTTGTAGGACATCAAATGAAATCTCAACCACATTTGGTTTGTAGAAAATAGGTCAACAAACTTTAGAGATTTATAAGTTGATACCATAACGTTGTTTTTCATATTACTTTTAATAATTACAATGAAATTACCAACTTATTTTTGCGGTCGATTTTTTCGTTATTATTTTTAGTCCTTAAGATTTTTCAGCATGAAGCTGCAGAATCCTGTATTAACTGTGCTTGATCTGCAACGCACTTGATTGGTAATTATTTATTATAATTTTTAATTTTTTTTTTTTCGGAATGTGTTTGCTGTTGGCCCTACTGGCCTTGACAGGGCCGAGTGCCGAGTACAGAGACTCAGCCGTGATAAAGGGGCAACCCTCACGGGGGCTCAAATTTGATTCCGTCCTTAGGGTGCCTCCTGTATGTTCTTTTTTTTTTTATGTTAAAAGTTGGCAAACAAGCATACGGCCCACCTGATGGTAAGTGGTTGCCGTAGCCTATAAGCGCTTGCAGCACCATTAGTAGGTGCCACTCACGCGTTGCCAACCTCGAGATATTGGTTCTTAAATCTCGTCTAAGTTCTCCAGTGATATGGAATTCTTTATATGGCACATGTTGGGTAGGTTCAGGATCCTTAATATTATCTATCATTCTAGAACTTGTTGATATGCAAAAATATAAAAATAAAGAATGCTTTTTTTTTGTAAAAAATTTGTTTATTTTGTAACTTAAAAAAAAACAAATACTTTAATATGTTTCAAATACGATAATTTTTCACATTTTCGATAAAGCTTTATAGCCTTTCGTTACTTAATTATTATCATATAAATTTAATTAAAACGATTTCAATAAACTTTTTCTACAAGTTGTATAAGTAATATTATGGTGTATGCATTTTATTTCAAAGTGACCAAGTCAACACATTTTTTCTTTTTAAAAATATTCCTGGATTCACGTTCACTGCTCAGGGCCAAGATCGTAAATTATATGAACTTATCTCTGTTTGCTGGAGACTATCTGCCGTTAGTAAATACAACATATTCTGTATATCATCTTCATACTTTTAACTAGAAAATTTATGATATCGCGCCCTTGTATTTTGGACTGTCTGATGTTAGATATAAATATTTTTTTAACCAACTTTGAAATGGAATTTCTGTACTACGCAGTCTTCACAGATTGTGAACTGACAATGACGTTTTTGTACCTTTAGATCGCATTAAAATGTTGATACTTTTATTGGTGAAGCTATGTATAATATTTGTTATACATTTAAAATAAAAACTTCATAATACATCCGAATTATATTTGCTTTCGTTTCGTATAAATATTTAGAGAACGACAGTTCTCAACATAGAAATAGGAAAAATAGGTTCTTAAGAGTTCGATGCGTATAATAATAGTACACAATGATTCGATTTTATTTCTTTATTTATACTTTATAGTACAGCACAAGAAAAAAGTAGTTTTTTTTAATTCTATGACAGTTAGAAAACAAGCATACAGTCACCGCAACCTATGAACGCATGTGATAGTTTAAATATCACAAGCGCGTTGCCAACTTAAGGAACAGGAGGGACGGAATGAGAAGGGAACAGAAGGGGTGGGAGATTGGGCCTCCGGCGCTCTCATTCTTCGTATGAAACGCAACGTTACCTAATGATACTGTTACTTGAAGCCGATTTTCTGTGAGATGGTAGTACTTCTCCCGTCGACCCGGCCCTTTGTGTTGAGAGAAACATGGTTCTGCTATTGTAAAATATCAGGTATATAAAACACAACATGTAAAATTGGCAGCCTTATCTATTAACATCGATCTCTTCCAGACAACCCCAAGCAATTTAATTGACGACCAAATCAATCCAATTGAATTCTCAAATTCGGATTTTATATGAGTATCATGTTTTTAGTTAAAGAATATTTGCTTGCTTTTTCAAGGCCATGCTTTTTCAAGGCATTACTAATGTTCCTATCGGCCCTCCAAATAACCTCAAAGCTTAGCACTAGGAGTCGGTAAGACAATAGCCCAACGCGGTCGAATCCGCGACTCTCCCGCTAAGGGAGTGGAGTCGGCCCTTCCATCGTTGAACTATCGAGGCTTCATTCATTCATTCATTTCTTCATTAAATAAAAATGTCATGATATGTAATGGTCCTCAATATTGAAACGCAATAAGATTTTATGGTAATCCTGCAGGTAGGTACTAATCAGATATTAACGTTCGAAGATAAATAGAACGTAATTGTCTAACGTCACAATTTGAACAAATATAGTGAAGCGCTAGTAGGATGTCATGGTATGAACTACGAAATTGCGATATAGCTCAGTGTAGGTCGTCATTTAAATCGCAATAAGAGTTCATGGTAGACGCCCAGGTCAACCTTTCAAGAAATGCGATTTAAAACCTAAATTACGCGCAATAATCTGTTATAAACATTATGAAGTATCATACAATAGGACAATAGTATAATTACTATTACAAGTACTGGGTACAGTCGTATCCATAATACCTTCGACCAATCTTTTATAATTTTCGTTTTTAATATTTCATTTTGATTAACAATTCTTTTAATTTACACAAAGTTTCAAGTTTTTATTTTTGGGATAATGTAATGAGTAAGCAAATCTATTGTGATTCTAAATTCTGTTTTTATTTCATGACTGTTGGAAAACAAGCATACGGTCTGCCTTTTGGTATGGTATATCACTCACCGCAACCTATGAACGCTTATGATACTTGAAGTATCACATGCGCGTTGCCAATCCAAGGGATAGGAGGGCAGGGATGAGAAGGGAACAGAGGGGTGAGAGATTGGGCCTCCGGCACTCTCACTCATCGCACGACACGCAAACAGTACACTGTTACTTTAAGCCGATTTCCTGTGAGAGTGTAGTACTTCGCCACTCAAGCCGGCCCATTTGTGCTGGGAGAAGCATGGCCACTACTATTGTATTTAGAATTTTTCATTACGTATCCTGCGGCGAATGATAATACGAAGACACGAATGTTTCTAAAGGAATCCTTGTTCTTAGCTTTCGTATAATAATGGTTTTAAGCCGTACTGTACAATCAGGAAAGAATTATTCCTATAAAATGTACAGCCAAAATGTTTTACGATAGTAGATTTCTTTAGTAGCAAAGCCTTAGTATTTCTTCATTAATATGCCGGGTCCAACGGTCAGTCATATTAAATGTATAAAGGGGAAATAGCAGTATCCCCACTGCTAGACTTCATTTGATGCCACTTCGTCTTCGTATTTTACCTTTGGCAACACGCGTATACAAAGTAGTGAAAGTGAAAATATAATAGTCTAAAGTGATTCATTACTATTAGGTTAAGTATCCATACACTTGCTTATATATTTGTAATATTTAAAAATTGTTATGTACATTTAAAAAACCCATTCATTTCCGATAATCCCACAATATGATGTATGAAAACGTTTGGCATTATTCCATTCATTGTAAAAACACAAGTTAATGCTCTAAATCCAGCTTAAGTATGTAATTAGTATTTATCAACATTACATAAAAGAGCGACATATTTTGGATTCCCCTAATTATTTATTCAATACAAACTGATATTGACTTAGATTATATTTTAAATTCTTTAATCTTTTTAAATTACTTGAAAGACCACGAGTCAAGAAACAAATAATTAATTCTTTAAAAAAATATTCGATTTTATTTTTACACACGTTTTCTACGAATTTTATTTATATATTTTCCGTTCTCAAAGGTCAATGTTACTATGTAACGTCATCTGTATGCACGCAAGTTAAGTGTGTTTAGTGCAAGTTTTATTATACATAAAAGTCATAATAATAATGTACTGTATGTACTGTAATGTGAAAGTTTGTTTGGATGGATGGATGTTTGTTACTCTTTCACGCAAAAACTGCAGAACAGATTTGGATGAAATTTGGTAAATACATAGCTTATTACCTTGATTAAAATATAGGATACTTTTTATTCCCGAAAAAGGTGGGGTTATCGTCAGATCATCAAAAAACTACATAATGCAAGCGGAGCTGCAGGTTCAGCTAGTTTTCATACCATGTAGGTCAGATTCTATTGACTATTCTATAAAACAACGCTCGAAAAAATTTGTACATTCAATTTTTGTGCATACGGAACACTCAATCAAGGTTTCAACTTGGCAACGCGTTATTTTGCATTTCTATTTTAATTTAAATTGTTAAACGTACAAAATAGAAGCATCATCTATCGGCCTTGCGATACAGACCATTACAATTAATTAATCACTTTTATTCACGAGTGTCACCAGTCTGTTGTAACCGAGAGACGCTTTACAACCCCAATAAAACAATGAACGCGCTTTATCAGCCGTTATCAAAGCAGCAAACATAAAATTTATTTGAACGAGTTTGTAGTCTGTACGTTTGTACGACCCGACGTTTGTTCCAGTTGTGATGTGATAAGACATGGGACAATTAACGCTATCCATTATTGTTTAATTTAATTTTATCCATATCTCGTTAAATAGTAAACAACACGTTTCTATTATATTGTAGCCTTAAACTTGAATGTATTGTATTAATTATTGTATGTAAAAGGTAAATTGTCGATCGCTACTAATACTATTGTAGGTCAAAGGCTATCTGCATTCATATTTTAAAGATAAAAATTTAAATTGTACCTTTAAAGTGTTCAGGTATCGAAGGGACGACTGCTATGATGTATATACATATTACACTATTCCTTTCGTAATACAGGCACTATGATTTGCATATATATGATTATGTTTCCATATTTGTCTTAAAAACATAATTATAACATTTAAAGTAAGATTTATAAAGTAACAAGATAAAAACCGCTCTATCGTAAATCTGTATGATTTATTATTGTGAAGAAAATCTTGTGGGAAGACTAATACTTTCTATTCTATACTTCGTATTTTTGTATATTATTTTCAACTCATTTTCTTAACGGTAATTGAACCATGGTCCTGGGAGGCAGCACAAATGGGCTGGCTCAATCGGGGCAGTAGTACCGATTCACAGAAAATCGGCGTAAAGTAACAGTATCCGTAGATTCTGTTGCGTTTCGTGCGATAAGGAGAGCGCCGGAGGCCCAATCTACCACACTGTTCCCTATGTTCCCTTCCTCTGCCTGTCCCTTTTCTTCTCATCCCTCTCTCCTATCCCTTGGGTTGGCAACGCGCTTGTGATACTTAAAGTATCGCAAACGTAAATAGGTTGCGGTGGCAGACTGCTGGTAACTATTAGGCGGACCGTATGCTTGTTTGCCAATCGTCATGAAAAAAAAGTAGATTCGAAAGATTCAAATCACTATCTAATGTCTTGTCTGCAGAATAAACTTTTATATATTTAAAAAGCAAAGCAACACATGATTATTCAACAGTAGCAGGTTGTAGTATGTATACTTTTTAGCCTATTTGAATATAAATAATTTTTATTTAGAATTAAAGTATAAACGAAACGAAAATATAAATTCCAGTTCTGTACTATAAAAATTTTCGTGTTTTCAATTTTGCGGTTTCGTCAAATACAAATTTAAATTCTCTGGCCGATATCTGTCTAATTAATTTTAAATTAGTAGAAGCTTCAGCGTCCATTATAAAAAAAAATCTTTTTATCGTAAGAACATATTTCGTAAGTAGCATTTCGTTTTTAATTATGCTTGGCATTCTGTGTCGATTTGTACGTGACTTTTCCCAAAACAATGGAATCACTCTGTCACAATAAAGATGTTTACTTTACAACTGTCATTGAAGAGATACAATTGACGAAATCGACTTGAAGTTTTGAGAAAAAACGACTTCAGTTTTATTTTTAACTTGCGATCGTCCCCGACTTCAGTCGCTAGGAATTAGAATCATATTTATTGTTATATCTTCTTAGTTCTACCCCAATTATGTGACGAGTTAAAATATATATAAGACTAGCGGCCCGCTCCTGCTTCATACGGGTTTAAAATATATTATAGCGTATGTCATTACAATTATACATATAAAGTTATAAACGTTCCTCTTCAATCACTCTGTCTATTAAAAAAAACCGCATTAAAATCCGTTGCGTAATTTTAAAGATTTAAGCATACATAGGGACAGAGAAAGTGACTTTGTTTTATACTATGTAGTGATAATAGTTTATGAAGTATTAATTAACATATTAAGTATTTCGTTATAATCGTGGGAATTTAATTCGAATTTCTGTCCCTATATCCCTATGTATGCTTAAATCTTTAAAACTACGCAACGGATTTTGATGCGGTTTTTTTTATAGATAGAGTGATTGAAGGTTTATAAGTATAATAATATCCATTAAATAGTGGAGAAATACTGTTATTATTGAGGTATCTAATGTGATGTCGTACATAATTACATTTAACGCGTGCGGGCCACGGGCAGTAATGAATAAATCAAATTTACAGGATCGATTTTAATCATTTTTTCAGTGAATGACATAGGCTATATAATTTATACCCGTGTGAAGCCGGAGCGGGCCGCTAGTTACATATATAAAGAATATAGCTAAGTACCTACTGTAAATCTGTTATGAGTAATTTATTAACAAGTGCTTGTGACGCTTAATTACAACAAAGCGACGGGGCGTCAACGTCCCCGCGAACACATCACGTCTTGTAAATTAATGCGTAATTAGCGAAACAAATAACTTTAAAGTTTTGATAAATTGCTTTGACAACGGTGAATTAACGGTTTTGGGCATGAAATTAGGAATTTTAAACTTCGTACAATTAACACCGATACCATTTAAAGAGCTAACTAAATCGAAATCTAATCTATTTGTTAAGAAGTACTAACTAGTGTTTTTTTACAAGGTACATAAATGCACGTGTATCTGCAACTTGAATGCCAAGTTGTTGAGTCTGTTGCGTTTCGTGCGATGAGTGAGAGTGCCGTAGGCCCAAACTCCCATTCCCTTAGTTAGCTTCATTTTATCCCTTCTCATGACCTTCCCTCCCATCCCTTGGGTTGACAGAGAGAACGTGGTACTTCAAGTATCGCAAGCGCGTGACTATAACTTAGCCAGTGGTATTTAGCGAGGTCTCAATACGGTACAAATTAATAGCAATTTTTGTTTTGTCGAAGAATAAAATAATAATTTTTATCTTATGTTACAGTGTGGGCAGAGACTGGTGAATTTCGGGATAGCGGGCATTCGTCTCTCGCATCAGGAGGATCAGGCGTGGATCAGTCCTCACTGTACGCACCGCCTCGACCGAGACGCGATCGCAAGCTTACAGACGACAGTGAGTATATTTATATAATATATATTTATATAATAAGGTGCACCCGGCATGCGTTGTAATGCTACATAAAAATGTGTTGGAAAAAATTTTAGGTCAGGAATCTTCGCGGTTGTTCGCAGGAGATTTTGTCAAAGTTTCATCATAATCGGAGCAATGGTGTACAAACGCATGGAGGATAAACATGAACAAGCAAACCTTTATTTTCAACACAACAAATGAAGGATAGGACTGGATGTAATGGGAGACGGAAGTGTATGGGGCCTTCGGCTATCAGATACACAAAGACCCAAACAAAATAACTCAATCGAGTACAAATATGGGTATCTAATAAATGAAAAATTTATTTAAAAAAAAGTGAAATTTTGTTTCGAAATGACTAGATAATAATAATTAATGGAATTGCAAAGACAATAGACTTATTGAAGTGAACTACTTTTATGATTCAGATTATTCGCTGTTTTGGATTTTAGTAAAATAAATTTGTAACTTTATAAAATTCTAGCCATAAAAAGTATCGTACTTTAATAAAACTATTGAACATACCCAAATATGCGAATGATAATTACAATTCAAAATATTTTTGTGGAATTTGATAATAAATAAACGCTACACACTCAACGGCCCCATTTAGATAGTAATTTCCTGTGGCGGGGGTCGGGAAACCTACACAATGACAAGGACAAACACACGCAGATTGAAACACATGCCTGTATGGTCAATACAAACTTCTGCTCCGAGCAGGAATCGAACTTGCGACCTGTGACATAATCGGATCGCTATGATTATCGTCGCATCATTGAATTCCATTTGCGTAAGCCGAGAACAGAACAATCGGTTTAATGTACGCTTTGCTTTAAGTACTCATAAGCTTTTCAAAGCCAGTAAATCTAGCTTAAACCGCCCCGAGATACAGGGGTCATAATGTCTCACTGGGCCTGATCATAAGTATTCCTAGTAAACGTTGCTAACGACGTTTAAATTTTTTTAAAGATTATTAAATTGAGATTATTAGATTGCCGCCTTATTAATAAATTATAATCATCACTACATAGTATAAAACAAAGTCGCTTTCTCAGTCCCTATGTATGCTTAAATCTTTAAAACTACGCAACGGATTTTGATGCGGTTTTTTTTAATAGATAGAGTGATTGAAGACGATTTGTGTTATATCGAATCAACAGCCTAAAAATAAGTTTCAAGCTTATTACTCTAAAAATTACGATACTTCTATATAAATTTTCATCCCCCTTTCAACCCTTATTTCGCATTAAAAGAAGAAATGAAAGAATGTTCTTTCTCAGGCTCTAGACTATCTGTGTAACAAATTTCATTTAACACACGTATAATGGACACAATCACGCACAGATTTAAAGAGACTCCTTCCTGGTGCTCCTTAGTAAATTCAACATCAACGTAACGAATCGAAGTTAGTCTCACACGCTAACAGTTAGATGATGTTGCAAGCTTGTGACTAACATCTTGTCTCTATAGAAGGACCTGTCTATAGTAAATAGTAAGTCTATGCAATTACATCTTCAAGAATCCTTAAATCGCGATATATCAAAAGACCACACACAATAGCAAAAGAAAGATGAAATTAAACTACACAAACTGAGTAAGGCGGAAAATCTACGTGCAAATACGACCCGCGTTATTCTAATGCTCTGACAAATATTGGCGCTGAGGCAGCCTCACGTGTTTATGTGGACCTAAAATACGATGATTCTTGCCTGACTTGTGATATACCGCAAATGATTGGAACATTTTCTTAAATGTGTTTTGCTGTTGGCCCTGCTGGCCTTGACAGCGTCACCGGGTGCAGGAGCCGAGTATTGAAGCCCAGCATTGAAAAAGAGACACTCCTCGCGGGGGCTCTTATTCGATTCCGTTTTAGGACGGCTAAAGACTTCATTGGGAATGAGGGAAACTCTCCGAGTGCATTCTAGTCGATGGACTCATCCGACGCTTGGAGCCTGGTTTATCAGAAATATAAATAAAAACCGGCGGCTAAAATAAAAGCTACAACTAAAATGTATGCTTTATCAGCGATTTGGCATGAAATCTGAATATCTCAATGGTAATAGGGCAGGCTCCGTTAATCTTTAAAAAGGGATTGCTGCAAAAATATACAAATTTACCAACACAACCACGAACAAAGGTGATGAATGTAGATTACCGTTATGCCTGAATGAATCTCAAAATGCTTATCACATAGCCTGTCTATGACATTACTGACCGACTTAAGATAAAAATACCTTTTATTTTTGTAAGTAAAATTGGTTTCTATTATTTGCTATAGTAGCGGCCATAATACACACAATCTATAAAAATTCAAACTATTCAAACTATGTGAACCTCCTTTATTTTTTGATACCCTTAGTTTTACCCTAAACAGAACTAAAAAGCATTAAATGGACGCAAATAAGCTATACCATGTCAACTCAAAAAATTGAAAAAACTGAGTTATATATGCAGAAGTGTTGGTAAATGGCTGAAGAACATTTTTCTTTAATATTTGTAGGGTTTTAAGCTTTAAAACTTCTAAAAAGCCATTTTTAATCATGCAATTTATGTATTATGTTAAACGTTTTGGGTTATATTATATACGAAATATGCAGTTTGTATACTTATTTTTGTGAAAATAAGTAAAATAACTTACATAAATCTGAAATTGGCAAAAACTTGACCAATACATAAAAAAATCATATAAAGCAAGTTGTTCAAAATTTTCAAACACGTTTTTCTCGAAATGACATTCGTGTGGGTTGACATGGTATTGCTTATTTGCGTCCATATATAAATGTAATCTTTCTTTTTTTACCAATATTACAACATATTTACAATTCAAAGGTAACTAAACAATAATATTTACAAATAATTAAAACTGTCGACGGGGAATGGTGGAAAGAATGCTAGCTGCATTTCCCGTTGCACTACAATCTATTCTTTGGTCGAAAATGAACCACTTCTCCTGTCGACGGGGAATGGTGGAAAGAATGCTAGCTGCATTTCCCGTTGCACTACAATCTATTCTTTGGTCGAAAATGAACCACTTCTCCTGTCGACGGGGAATGGTGGAAAGAATGCTAGCTGCATTTCCCGTTGCACTACAATCTATTCTTTGGTCGAAAATGAACCACTTCTCCTGTCGACGGGGAATGGTGGAAAGAATGCTAGCTGCATTTCCCGTTGCACTACAATCTATTCTTTGGTCGAAAATGAACCACTTCTCCTGTTGTCACCTGTAGAGGCAGTCAGTAATATATTACTCAGTTTTTACTTGTTTCAATAAATCGAAAATCAAAATAAAATTCGATTAAAAACCAATATCTAATATATGTATACTTATATATCTGTATATTTTGAAGCCTCAATAGTTCAACGGTACTAGAGCCGACTTCGCTCCTTTAACGCGTGTGTCGCGGGTTCGATCCTGACCCCTTGGGCTATTGTCGTACCCACTCCTAGCGCAAGTTTCGAGCTAATTTGGGGGCCAATAACAATATTAATAATGCCTTGAATATTGCTAATATTCTTTATAAAAAATAAATAGAGAATAAATAAGTGTCATCAGAAGCACTTACGTTACATTACGAAGCACGTTACATAAGTCGAAAGCAACATTAAAGGAAGGTGTTATCAGTATAGAGTATCTTGAAGTGGCATCGTGTAACTATATCGAAACACATGTTAACTGCGCTATTTACCTTAGCTTGTGGCGTCGGCCAAACGTAAAGGTTGTTTTCGAGTGATGGATGGGTCGGCGGGCTCACAAAGCGTATCGATGATAACGTGTTATCATTGATATCGACTATCGACTGGTATCGTAATCGGCCGAATGCAAGCGGTAGCGTCCTGTCCAAACTGAGACCTTAATCCCACCTTGTTCATTATACAGATGACTTCACCAATGGATTGATCATTATTGATACACTAAAACTGTTATAAGATATAACTATTTCATGCATGTTTTTAATTTGTTTTTAATGTATAGTGACGAAAATCAGGTATAAAAATTTCTTTGCGTTTTAGTGGGTTTTAGATTTGTCGTTTTATTATGTATCTTACAAAAATAATGCCAAGTTCATAAAATGAAAAACTGTATGTTGAGACTACACTGTCTAGCACTTAAAATATCATCATAATGCAAGATATCATACAATTTAAAATGAAACAATAAAATTGAGAGTGAAAAGCTAGTTAGTCACAAACTGCAACATAAAGGATTATAGTCAGTGTGTGATTAACTTCGTTCCGTAGCATTAGTTTTGAATTTATCAGCGATTCTGATATTTTGAACGTATGGAAAGGCCTGTCCATAGTATATAGCATAACTGATAAAAAGTATTTTTTAAATTAGATAAGTCAACATTAATTCATTTTCTATAAACGCAAAATGTATTCATAGCATGCAATGTGAGTATCGCGTTTCAAAACTGGAAATAAACAGAGATAACACGGCTCGTGCATCACGAGCGGTTTGAGTCAATTAGCAAATTAAGGTGTCTGCATATTATCTTATGTAAACAGTTTTACCATCAAATTAGGTTCTTGGTATACCATATTTACGCTGATTTGTGGAAAGTCCTTTATGTTAAATACCATTGTTTTTTTGCAGTTTATTACCAATAATGTCAAAGCTGTCTTACAAAATTTTTGGAAGAAAAAATTAAGACAAAAATGTAACAAAAAAATGGTTAATAAAACGTAAAAAAGATATATAGACCACATAAAATATTTTGAATATTCCAAAAACTCTCGTTATAATCATTTAGTCATTTTAATTGTGCCTTAAAATAATTCAATAAATATTTAGTGTATTGTTTCGTGTTTCATACACGTAGAGTTGTAAATTAATTATTTATTTTGTCTTCAATCAAGATAAGATAGGGAATAAAATTGCTGTAGTTAATCCGATTATAATGTAAAATTACAAATAAAAATAGTTCGTCGCGATAAGCACCGTTACAACACACCTACTGATAATATAGTGTTCAGTGCATTATTATTATACATAAAAATAAACACATTGGAAAATCCTAATTACTTCTTTTTTATGTTACAAGTTGGCAAACAAGCATACGGCCCACCTGATGGTAGGTGGTTGCCGTAGCCTATGACCGCTTGCAGCACCATTAGTATACGCCACTCACGCGTTGCCAACCTCGGGATATTGGTTCTTAAATCTCCTCTGCCCAGTAATTTCACCAGCCTACAGTAACCTTCAAACCAGAACACAGTAATGCCTAAGCACTACCATTTGGCTGCAGAATATTTGATACCTACCTAGCCGGTCTCTTGCAACAAAAGACCTATCACTAGTGTGACTGATTGCACTGGTGGAATAATCTCCGCTAAGACAGAGGCTATACCAACAGCGGGCGATGGGATCGTCACATACCGACGCAGGTTAAACTTTCTGCTCTTCTTTAAAAACTACTTTTTACTTCTTAAAAACTACTTTATTAACCCGCGGCGCAAAATCGACGGGGTTGTTGTTATAAGTTGGATGTGTCTGTGTTGGTTGTTGTTGTTGTGATTGTTTGATGAAAATCGATCTAAGATGTCCGCCACCACAAAATAGCGACTTACATTTTTTTGGCGGGACTTAACTAAAAATTTTTAAACAAGAAGTAAAATTCTATATTAACTTTTGAATTTAATATTTTATCAAAAATTATTTCATTATACTACTAGATACCTCTTATCTCACGATCTCTGACGAGCATATGCTACATCTTTTATTCTTTGATTTATACATATATTAACTAGCAACGCTGGCGGCTTCGTTAGCGATATTGCAGTTAATATTCCGGACAAATTAATTTATGTTTAATAATATTAAACATAAATCTATAGGCCGTGCATTGTAGTACATTTATTGATACCATAGAATCCTATACATTTGTCATCCAAATCTGGTTTTCGTGATTTCATAACGTACAAACTTTTACATTTATATTTTTGCTATGGAATCGAAAAATTATAGATCCAAAAATTTGAATTAAGAGAGTGTAAAACAGTGAAATGTTTAGAATCACATATTTCTCCATTATTTTTATATAAAACTAAATAGTTTTAAGATAAAGTGATTATTATCTAATCTCGACAATATTGGTAAAACCAGTGTGGAAGACAAAAATTCATGTGTATAGTGAATATCATATATTTATAGAACAATACATTCCGGAGTTATCGTTCAAATATTATATCATTTCAAATCTTATTTATATACTCTATAATTTTATATTATGTTTTATATATAGGTATACGACTGGTGGTAAAGGTGCTTTACAAATCAGAGCCGAATTCAGGAATTCCTGGTGTGCAAGGTGGTCTTATTACTACAAACAACCTTTTGAGGTACAGAACTGTTAGTGCCCTAGCACACGTGCTGGTTGTCGGGTGCATGCCGGATTCCCCACTATGCGTCCGAGCTATTTGATTGAAAATTGGGTCGTGTGAAAAAGAAATGAGGTACCGGACAGTCAGCGCCGGATACCCGGCAATCGGAATGTGTGAAAAGGCATTTACAATTAGAGAAACGGATCAAGTGCAAAAAATAAAGATGCACATAAGAAAATAAATATTATAATAACTATCAAACTAAAATAAGTTAAATAAGATATCTTGGCATTATAATCTAATCTCTGTTACTCTCCAAGAACGCCTCTATATCTTTTTTTTTGACCAATATTATTTAAAGCATATTCCTGGAAAAAAAAATTATGATATCATGTGAACGTTTTTCAGGATCTCTACATACTTCTTCTTTGCCTGTGTCAGCTTTACCTTAATAATGGAATTGCATTATGTAAACTTTATTATAAATGTACAGACCCTTGAATCCGGCCCTGATCAAAATCGTTACCTTAATACAGTTCGAAGCTAAAACAGAGAGTAATTATATCCAACCATCGGTTCATTGACACGGGGATTTCGACTAAACCAATATATGTTGATTGCGAACGCTTATCAGGTATTGATGTAATAACTCCTATCACACGTCCCCTCAGCATAGTTTCGCTGTTTACACGACATTTGGGCGGACGTAATTAGCATTATATGCTATGTCCAATTTGGCAAATGAATTAATAAAATGTTCGAACTATAATGTTAATTATAATAATTTTAAATAACATCTTTATGCTGTTTACATCCATATACCGACCGTGGCTAAAGTTACTTAATCGGTCTACAACCCACAAAATCATCGCGCTTGAAGCTAGTTAAATGATCACCCATCCATTTATCGACCGCGCCTGAAGTTAATTAACCGGTCACCCATCCCTATACCAACCGCCCTTAATGGTGCTTAACCCACTGATCGTTTACCAGCTAGTAAGCTAAACCGGCTATGAACATCTCTTAATTTAATTCAGATTTACAACTGTTACAAAACGAATCATAGGATCAAAATATATTCTAATTCTCTTACAAATTAACCAGAATACAAAAATTAGCCGTTGAGCTGCTTAGCCAAAGCCTATTAGCCAAGCTAAGCTAGGTTAGCCGGCTAAGCCGGCTAAATGGTCGGCTAGTTAGCCAAGCTAATTTAGCTAGCCGGTTAAATTAGCTAACCTGATCAGCTTGCTAGCTAGCTAGCTAATTTAGCTAACTTTTTTAGCCAGCTTGGCCGGCCTAATTGTACAGCCCTCGTGTTAACCTATTCTGTTGATGATTTCACCCAAATCATTTCACCTATTTTTGCGTGAATGACTAACAGTTAAAATATTATTATTGTAGTATTAATAGACATAACAGGCATGAAACAATGTAATAGACATTATATAAAAATAGAAAATATAGAAAAAAAGATAAATATATTATCATCGTAATAAATTACTTTATGGTGTGACGTCGATCATTGAGAACAACGAATTTTACAGCTGCGTCGTAAAAGTTGGGTGCGCCTGCGCCTAATCCTCTGTATTAGCGGCGCGCTACCGTCGGTCATGATTCAATATTTTTTATTTGTAAGCTGTTGGTATTATTTTTATCCTGTGGTAACACTTGAGTTTATGATGTCGCATTTTATATGTCACATCGCAGATTTGTATTGAAGTTTTGTTATGCAAACACTTAAAAAATATTAAATGTACCACTCAATACCAAAATAGCACAGTGGATAAATAATGTAGACAAAAATCTACTTTTGTAACTAAGGGCTTTGTTGTGAAAGATCTAATCCGTGCTAGCAATTTTAACAGTTAAAGTGGTACCTATAAGCCTTAAATTATTAGCATATATTAGCTTCTGCTAATTATATTATTATACCTTTTCATTAATCTGGTTCCTACTAAATTTTAAAGGATCAGTCACTGTGCTAGTTTTAAAATTGCTTACAAATTTCACTACAATCGTTTTAGTCCTTTTTGAAATCCACAAGGAACATACAGCTATTTTTATTTAAAATGGGCCGCATCGACCGGGAAAATACTACACTCTCATAGAAAATTGGCGTAAAGTAACAATAATGTTGCATTTGATGCAACGAGTGAGAGTGTCGGAGGCCCAATCTCCTATCCCCTCTGTACCCTTCCTTTTTGCCTTCTCATCCCTTCCCTCCCATCCCGTGGGTTGACAACTCGCATGTGATACTCCAAGTATCGGTAGCGTTCATAGGTTGCGGCGTTTGCTTACCTCAGGCGGATTTTATGCTTGTTTGCCAACCGTCATGATATGAAAAAAAGAATTTATTCCTTTGTATCTTGCGTGGCCTGATTATTTTACTTCATTTTTAAGGGACTAATTACTATGTTGTATATTGTATTAACGTCTGTAGCAGCTATAGACCTACATTGAAATATCTTCCAGCCAGATATACCTAAATAGCCTCTTACGCAAGAATAGTAATAAATAAAAATAGCATCTCAAAGGATTTTAATAATCTTAATGAATTTTAAAAACATAAATAATTTCGTACAATAACATATCGATTTATCGTAGTGTTATCATTCCTAGGTCGCCCATTAACAGAAGCGACGATAAAGACGGAGTCGACGACGCCGGGTGTTGGACCCGACGAACCATCCCTCGATGACAAAGGCGATAAGAAGAACAAGAGGCAGAGACGACAACGGACACACTTCACCAGTCAACAGCTACAAGAACTAGAGGCCACCTTCGCGAGGAACCGCTACCCTGATATGTCAACGCGAGAAGAGATAGCCATGTGGACGAATCTCACGGAAGCTAGAGTTAGGGTGAGTAATGTAGTATACCAACTTTTTGTTTGATTCCTGTAGGCTTACCATTAACTCTTATAGTGATTCAAATGACGACCTAAACTCAGCGAATATACCGTCGTCGGGACGTGACGACCCCATCGCCCGCTGTTGGGATAATCTCTGTCACAGCAGAGATTATTCCACCACTACAATCAGTCACACTGGTGGTAGGTCTTTTATTGCAAGAGGCTGGCTAGGTAGCTATCGTAGTGTCAAGTATTCTACTGCCAAATAGTAGTACTTAGGCACAATTTTTTTTGCCAAATAGTAGTGTTTCGGTTTGAAGGGCACTGTAGGGTAGTGAAATTACTGAGCACAAGAGATTCAAGAACCAATATCTCAAGGTTGGCAATGCGTGAGTGGCACCTACTAATACCCACGCTCATAGACTACGGCAACCACTTACCATCAGGTAGGTCGTGTGCTTGCTTGCCAACTTGTTACATAAAAATGCTACATCGCTATTTCGTACCATAACATATATATTCATACGTCATGTTCATATAAAATCTGAATCGATTTACTATCAAAATTGAGTTGGATTGAAATAGGATTTTTACTAAAAGTTAATGGTAAGCCCACTGCTCGGTTAAAATGTTTGTGTTGGTGTGATTGTGTTTATGTATGATTCCGTACACGGGATCATACTAACGGGGGCCATTGAGTGTATACGGCTTATTTATTATTAAATGAAATGGACAAGCGTAGCATGGGCTATCTTAATCTCAATATAGTGGATTCAATAATGGCTTAGATTCACAATTGGACCCAGTAGGGGGCGCTGCTTTCGGGTCTCAGGTTTTTTTTCGGGGCAGGACAGCGTCTGCCGGGCCCGCTTGTAATTAGTAAATTATCGGGTCAAGCTTAAATTTTTTTTTTTAATTTTCAGTCAAGATCTGTCAACGTATTATAAAAACATTGTTTTTATAAAAACATTGTTTTTATAATACGTTGACATCACATGCTCATGTAAGTATGTAGTAAAAATCTTCTTCTTAGTATTTCTCCGTATTTCTAGATATTTTTTTTGCGAAGAACCCTAATGATTTGTCGTAAATAAAAGTTGCCGAAGTTACGCTTTAAAACATTAGCTAGAGTTTAGATTGGTCCAAACTACTCCAACATTTTTGCAGATTAGCCGGAACAAACAGACAGATAGACGGACAGAAAGACAGACAAAAATGGAATTGTAACCATTGTTCGACAATAATTGTCACTACACAGATAACTGTCTAACAACATCCGAAGGTGTATCACAATGTAAACGAGCTAAATGTTTATACTAATCGTTGCATCCGGCGCGCATTCGATATATTTTTGTATCTCTCCGACGAACGGAACACGAAATCCCTTAATCCTTGAGGATTTGAAGCGTCTATTTCGGTCTTTTCATAATCCACGGCTTAAATGTGATCGCATCCACACACTGTCAATAGTTTCGGAAGGCCTGTAAGAGATTCTGCGGTTCAACTCGGCTCGTACTATTTACACAATGTTCTGGATTCGTTGAATATTTTTCGGTTTCTTCGCTATGTGGAATTAACGTCATCTTGTTAATCTCTGAAACGTGTTATCTCGGAAAATTCTTGCAATAATGTCACATAACATTGTAGAGACGTTTTACGATTTTCTTTTTTTACGGTCGAAAAAACTATATAAGATTGCATATTTTATTTCTTTCAGAAATTTTATGGTGCTTATTATAGATACTATAATCTGCTGTGTTCACTTCAGCTCTATTTTTAATTTTGACTAATAATTCAAAGTAACAAGCCAAAAATAGCGTATTTTATAATAATTAAAAACTAATGTAGCTAAGAAATTATTATAAGTCTTATTGGAGACATACTATTTTTTTTTAATTAAATTGAATTGAATGAAATGACAAGCATGTGTTTGACATTGGCTGTATGAATGTAAACATTCGATGTTTAATAAAATATAATTTTAAAAATTTATAGCAACATTTACTGAGAGATTGTGTCAATAAAAAATTAAAATAAGAATCTTTAAAAACAATTTTAATTACATTTTGATGTTGGATTGGTCTAAACTATTTTAGAAAATCCAAACACTATTTTGGAAGGAACTTAAATTATTAATTAATACTATAAACTTACATTATTAATTATTATTGTTTGAGCGATTACCGATTAAGTACTTTATTCAGTGCTACATTTTAATGCTACTAATTTGGCAAGCAAGCATACAACCCACCTGATGGTAAGCGGTTGCCGTAGCCTATGAGCGCTTGCAACACTATTTGTAGGCGTTGCTAACCTCGAGATATTGGTTCTTAAATCTTTTGCCCAGTAATTTCACTAGCCTACAGTGGCCATCAAACCGAAACACAGTAATGCCAAAGATACTACTGCTTTGCGGTAGAATATATGTACAATTGTTAATGTATGATGGCATATTCGTATAAAAATTCCAAATCAATTATTTTTATTTTCTGAACTAAATCTCCATGTTAGCTCTATGCCAAAACTCACTCTAGTACGTACGAAGGAGTTTTTAATTAACGTCTTCATCTTATATCGATTATTATATTATTGACAAAAACTTATCAAACAGACAGATACAAAACGTTAACTTAAATAGACTTGTTAATTCATAATTAAACTGGAATACTTTACAGATACGTGTAAATCGATATATTCTGAGATGAAGCCGGTATATTTCAAGTGTTAGATATTAATTTCGATTCGTACCAATCGGTACTGAAAGACCGCATGTGCTCTTTAAAACGTTATTCCTCCTTGTTAGTAGGGCTGACTGCTTTCTATTTTAATTTTTTTTAATTTGTATGGGAAATACACATGAGTATAGCACAATATAAAGTATTATATATATACTCGCTGACTAGGTAAATTAACACATTCATTGTCCAGACAGCAATAATAATAGCAATTACAATATATATGTGAGTAATATAACTGTTAAAGTGTTAAGCCATATTAAAGTTTCGAAAAGCGTTATATATATCACGTTAAAAAGTTAACGCCGACACCGATTAATCAAATGGTCAACTGACAATTGACGGTCAGTAATCAATTGTCAATTTATAACTCACATATTAAAAAGTATGCTAAATGTACGATTCTCTCATAAAATCTTAAATTATGCATACAGTTTTAGTTTTAAGTATTCGTTTTAGGGTTCCGTAGCCAAATGGCAAAAACGGAACCCTTATAATTTCGTCATGTCCGTCTGTCCGTCCGTCCGTCTGTCCGTCTGTCCCTCTGTCCGTCTGTCCGTCTGTCCGTCTGTCCGTCTGTCCGTCTGTCCGTCTGTCCGTCTGTCCGTCTGTCCGTCTGTCCGTCTGTCCGTCTGTCCGTCTGTCCGTCTGTCCGTCTGTCCGTCTGTCCGTCTGTCCGTCTGTCCGTCTGTCCGTCTGTCCGTCTGTCCGTCCGTCCGTCCGTATGTCACAGTCATTTTACTCGGAGACCATTGGCTCTATCTATACGAAATTTACTAAATAGGTGTATTCTATGAACCGCACAACGATTCTGTAATAAAATCTTAAAATATATTATAATTAAGGGTAGCAGCCCATACATGTAACTGAAAGTTGAAAAAAAAATTTCAAGGTATGTCAACGTGTAACATATCTTTGGATAGGTCTTTCAAAATGATAAGGAGGTTTGATTTTGACTTTCATTAAGTCAGTAGTTGTTGAGATATTAGCTCCTAAAGTCATAAAAATTGTGTCCTCTGTAACTTTTGAACTATGGGATTTAAAATTCTGGAAAAATTTGAGCTTATAGGACATCAAATAAAATTTCAATAACATTTGGTTTGAAGAAGATAGGTCTATAAATTTAAGAGATATATAAGTTTTCCCATAACTTTGTTTTTCATATAACTTTTAATAATTACTATGAAATTAACAACTTAATTTTGCAGTCGATTTTAATTCCTTATTATTTTTAAAGGCCTTAAGATTCTTCATAACCAAGCTGCGGAACCCTTTAGTTTCAACTGTGCGTGGTCCACAACGCACTTGACTGCTAATTATTATTTCTTATTATGTTATGAGCGGCTGATCCACGATCACGTGTTATTCAATGAATGCATGTTTATTTTCATACATTTTTATCGTTTTCAAAAAAGAAGTAGGTTAGGTGTAGTATTATAGTAAAAGTAGTAGGTAGGTTCGGTTATATTTTGTTAAATGTTTGTTACAACGGAAAACCGATTTCGATGTTTTTATCTCGTTTATTTCTAAATTTATATGAAATAATAAATAATAACAATATAAGAATTATTAATAGTTGTTTGTCTCGTGAAATGTTGTTTTTAAAAAACGTTTAACAAAATTGAAGAACATTTAAAATAAACCGGCAAGAACTATTTTTTTTTTACGTTTCTGATAATTACTAACAAATATCTCACAAAGATAAATAACAGAAGCAAGGTGGCAGTGAATAAAAAATATCTAATAAAAATTAGACACAAAATATAATAACATATATTACATATGTGACAACCCTGACGGGGGGATTAGCGCGCGATCGTCTGCGCATCTCTCCAATAAATCTGTGCGCGCGCGCACCGATAAATCGCCCGACATTATTTTTGTTACCCACTCATTAGGGTCATTGGCTGCTTATTGGCTCTTAAAATATGATATGTTAATATTATGTTTTCTTTACCACACTTGCAAATTACGAGTGACAATCCCGAATCGCACGTTATCTCTTTATATATATTAACATTACAATAATTCAGTTTGATATTAATAAAACTTATTCATCTGTTACCAAGATGATTTCCTGTACATTAAAATTCTTATCAGATTCATTCAGAATAATATGTTTTTATTAAAAATACAAAGCAAGATTTTTATTTATTAGTTTTAATTCTAGAGTATGTACCACAGTATTACATTGACTGGACCAAATTACAATTCTCGATATATATCGATTTATTGCCATTAAACTGTACCCATAGAGCCACTAAATACTACAGACAGGCCTTTCAACATACAAAATGTCACATACTTGCTGGTGTCCCTTCAACATCATCGAAAGGAAACTAAGTAGTTCGTTCGGGCCTGCCTATAATATAAAGTATATGACCTTTTATTCTACTTTACTAATAAAAAGAAACTTACTATAGTCCTTAAATTGTTTTTAGATTTTGATATAATGTACGGTAATAATAACGTTGACAATAACAATATTGACACCGTTGTGGCGTTGTGGGTAGCGAGTCTGCCTTTAGTCTCGACGGATGCGGGTTCGACTCCCGCTCGGGCAGATGTTTGTTAAAATTTCTGTCTTGGTTCGTCCGTGTGGATCTCCCCACCGTGCCTCGGAGAGCACGTTAAGCTGTCGTTCCCGGTTATTATCAATAACATCTGATAATAATCGTTAACTCTTGATAAGTAAATTGCTCTTATCCAATGAGTTACTGGTTCGCCTATGGGGTTGCGGAGGTCAGATGGCAATCGCTCCGTGTAAAAACTAGTAACCTGTCAAATCCGTATAAGAGTAATAAGCAGACCTTGGGTACATAAAATACCGGGAATAACGCTAGGATGAAGAAGTACGGTAATAATAACAAATTTACGTATAACTAACCTATAATACTATTATTTAAGCATCTGATTTTCTAAAACGCGGTAAAACAACATGCATTTTAGCCTGCGAATGGGAAAAACGCCCAACGTTCTGAGAAAACGCAAATGGGTCTAAGCGTCAAGGCAATGGTCCGTGAAACAACTGTCGACTCGTTTCATTCGCTACATACATATCTTATACCGTGACAGAGTATTAACCCATCGATCCCCATACGAAAATACGAATACTAGTAATTTTTATATAACATTTCGTATGTTCTGTTGACAGCTGTGATGGCTGTATTAATGTGTGGAAACCGAAAATTGTAATTTCAGATTGTTTTGATCGTTATTTCTTATTGTTAGGAATGAGTTTTTCTAACAAAATAGAAAAAAATATATTATATGAGCAATAACATTTTTTTTTTTTTTTAACAATAATAGCAATGCTTCTTCAAGGCATTACTAATATTCCCATTGCCCCTCCTCCTTGCGCTAGGAATGGTAGCGACAATAGCCCAAGGGGGTCAGGATTAAAAAGGATGTTGTAAGACGTTGTTATTGTATAAAATGTGTCTGCAATTTAAAAATAACTGCATAAAAGTACTCACATATTCACACGACCGTTGTGGCATGCTGGTAGTGAGCCTGCTTTGAACCTCGATGGTCTAATGTACGTGTGTAATTGTGTATGGGTCTTATAATTAACTGTTTAGGTCTGGGCGTTTATTCTTGTGGGTCTCCCCGCCTTGCCTCGGAGAGCATGTTAAACTGTCGGCTCCGGTTATCATAACACCTTATAATAATCATTAAGTCTTGATAGGTAATTTGCTCTAATCCAATGAGTTACTGGTTCGCCTTTTGGGGTTGTGGCGGTCAGATGGCTATCGCTCTTTGTAGAAACAACTAACCTGTCACATCTGGATAAGAGTAACAAGCAGATCGTAGGCAAAATACAGGGATTAATGCTAGTAACTGTTATTACTAATACAAATTGAACATATCAATCATGTCTACACAGTATTGGTGTAATCATATAAACAAATATTGCTTTCAAATTCATAAATTTAATAACGATTCAAAATCCATCTGTTTGCGTAAGACGCGAAAACATTTTAGAACACACTAGTAAAAAAGTCCAGTTACGCATCCGTCGACAGGGCAGGCGGCACGTAGCATTATTTATTTTACGTAGATCGCTTTGGCTCTGTATTTTACAATGCTTTTAGAGCATGTCGGCTGTCGATGCTCGCAAACAGTTTAGCGAACCAGCGTTTTTCCTAACGCCATTTTCACTAACGAACGTAGAGCACCCGATGGTGCATAGTTTGCTTTTTTAATTCGTATTGAGTGAACGGATTTTTAGATTTAAATAGAACTAAAATGTTGCCTGAAAAATGTTTTGTTTTTCTCGCACAATATTAGTTATAAATTTATATCAAAATTTACAATTTTTAAAAGTCAGGTTACCTATTTAGCAACGACTAAATAACTTTTACTAAAAAAAGTTAACATAACAAACATTTTGGTGCTGCAGTTTAAATTATAAATGATACTTCATCACTACATAATATAAAACAAAGTCGCTTTCTCTGTCCCTATATCCCTATGTATGCTTAAATCTTTGAAAATACGCAACGGATTTTGATGCGGTTTTTTTTATTAGATAGAGTGATTGAAGAGGAAGGTTTGTATGTATAATAACATCAACTTCACTTTCAAACAACATGTATAATAACAAGAAATACTGTTATTTTTAAGGTTTCTGGAAAGGGGAATTGTTTTACTCCAAATATAACCATGCGGGACACCGGAAATGAATAATTCAAAACTACAGGATCGATTTTAATCATTTTTTCAGTGAATGACATAGACTATATATTTAAACTCGTGCAAAGTCGGAGCGGGCCGCTAGTAACTAATAATCTTAATAATAATGTCATGTCTAAATGAAGACCGGCGTTTAACTAGACTTCAAAAATAGTGCAAAATATCAGTTCCTGCGCCAGGCTGAACCGCATTAAGGATGCCGATTTCAAATTTATTTGTTACTGCGTATTGCCAACAAAATTTGCTAGAGTAAATTGTACTATATCTAAAGAATTATAGAGTTTATGTTTGCTAAACATGAATATTAATATCGTAAGGTAAGCTTCTAGAATACTAGATGTCTGACTGTTATCCTTCTCCTGTTTTGATAGACCGAATGTTGAGTGTTTTGATCGGTCGGATCTCGTCTGGATTTATCGAAGAATATATTTCAATGGATGACGTGGTACACGTACCAATGTCTTATGTATTTTGTAATCGTACATAATCTCTATTTATTGACTACTCACTGTTTTCTTTGTTAGTAATATACGAGTCATAATATTATATGCGATAGTGGGTAGAGAAATATTATCGAATATTCGTTGAATTTGCTTGTGTTATGAGGTGGAAATGTGAAATAAAAATAGAAGGATTAGTAACGTTTAAAAGTTTTCTATAAGTATTAAGTTCGACCCTAAAATAATATAAAGATAGTCTGTAACAATTTCAAAGACAAAAGTTTTTATGAATGTGTCTAGAGGGCCCATACATCTCGTGTTTATTAACTAACTTAGAGTTAAAATTTAGTAAGTAGTATACAGTACATACATGTTAATTATCTGAATCAAATTTAAAATAACATAAAAATGTTACTCGAAGATCTTGAACAGATCTGGCTGAGGTTTTTATATATTTTTGCTTTTTTCGATTTGAATGTTTTTTTAAATATTTTTGACATTTAGAATCGAAAGCTTCTTAAAGTGATCCTATTATTACTCTACTAACTATCTAACTAGCCGTGACCGCGACTCCACCCGCTTTATGTATTTTTTATATGATTCCAAGGGAACCCAAAATTTTTCCGGTATAAAAAGTATCGTATATGTAAATCCAGGTAATTCATCTAAATCTGTTCAGTAGTTTTTACGTGACAGAGTAACAAACATCCACCCACTCAAACAAACTTTCGCTTTTATAATATTAGTAACGATAGATAGACACTGGTAAAAACCGCTAAAATTTCATTTAACTTTAGTAATTAAAAATAAAAAAATAAAAAAATAAACGCTACACACTCAACGGCCCCCATTAGGGTAATTATATCCTGTGTCGGGGGTCCGGAAACATTCACAATGACAAGGACAAACACAACCAGACCGGAAAACATGGCTGTACGATTAATACAAACATCTGCTCCGAGCGGGAATCAAACCCGCAACCGTCGAGGCTTAAGGCAGACTCGCTACCCACAACGCCACAACGGTGTCAAATAATTAGCTCTTATTTTTTGTTTTCATTCAATTTCCAAAATCGTTAATCACATAAAAATGTTATGAAAAAATCTGAAGCTACTATAAAAAGATTCTCTAAAATTTTAATACTAGCTAAGCCGATTATTTTTAATTTTTTTAAGAGTTATAACACACGATTGAAAATTGTTATTCTGCTGTTATTGTAGTTGTAGGTGTGATTTTTGTAGTTCGTTTCTCTCACTGCGGAAGTAGCTCTCTTCTCTGCAGGGTGCATTTAATAATGTAAGGGTTGTCACTGTTAGCATCTCTTGAATAAACCCGCGTAGATGTATACGAATTATTATAAATAATTGATATTACTTTTTAATGTTTCATTATATTTATGTCTCTATTATATATATTTGTTGTATAATAATTTTTAGCTTTGCATGTAATGTCCACTTATTGTTGGAGTTGCAACAAATTGTGTTACATTATCTGTGCGAATTTATTTAATGTACTGTTCTATCTCTTTTACGTGTAATATAAATAAATAAATTTACCATTCTTATAAGCTTTATTTACTGAACTTAAGCTTAGACTAAAAAGTTATTTTATTGATAATATATTTGCCTTGTTTCTTAGCGAAATAGACTTTATTATATTCCCTTGAAATAAGTTTGAGATAAAATAATTATTATAAATCGCAAAAATATTTTCACACCCAAACATCGCCAACCCTATATCCCGCACGTGTCAAATCCTGGTTCATATCCATTTATTCGAGCCCATGTTTATTTGACTTGCGAATAGTGACAAAGTAAATCAAATTACACCATTTTAGGCCCAGTTACCAGAGATATATATACCATAATCCCGCGACAAGGACCTAAGAGCACCCGTTCCGATAGACCGTCATTTGATTGATGACACTAATAAAACTGTGATTCTAGTTTAATTTAAATTTAAGGCAATTTAGCAACCCTGCTCCCGCTGACCGTAAAATAGGTTTATTATTCGCATAGTGCGGTCGCATCGTTCACTTTGGCGTTTATTATGCGGACAATGAGACTAATGTTTGATAATATATTTTTGAAGGTGGATTTTATTATTTCCTTAGTTTTGTATATATAGTAGATTTTTTTAACATATGAATTTATGACTTATTCACACAGCGATAGTGGCAAAGAAACAGTCCGGTTGGTAATCGCTCATTATAGCCTATATGTACTTGCACCATTATGATCACATTGTCGACAAGAAATATTTACATATATTCAATGCAATTTATCATGAGTTTACTTTTAGCTTTTTATATAAAAGCTTCAAATAAGTTTATCGATATACTTCAAAGAAATCCTAGTACTTACCAAATAGTAATAAGTTAAAACTTATAATTTTTATTTCTTTATAAATACCAGCTAAAGCTTAAAATTTCTTGATTCATTTAGTTTATCACTAGCATTTGCTCGCGGATTTACGTTTTTATGTGGCATCATTATTGCAACACAACTAAATGGTTCCCGATACAAACTTCCATCTCTTATTCCATGTTCTTTTTTGGCGACATTCTCGCCTAAGTTGCTGTCCAAAGCCTCATCTGTTTATATACTAAAATGTATCTAAATAGGACAGAGATATAGGAGAGATAGACCTAGTTTCACATTTAAAATATTAGCTGAATATTACTTATAATTTGTCTGGGCTTTTAAGACCCATCTGCATCGAAATCTTGTAGATTTTTGTCGTCGTCGTTGTTATCACACGGGAACTTACATTTTCCGGATAAAAATGTATGTGTCAATCCAGGTAAATTTCATCCAAATCCGTTCAGCCATTTTTTCGTGATTGATCAAACTCAAACATAAAAACTTTCACATTTATTATATTAGTAGGATAAGGGTATTAAAGACTTGAAATGAGTACCAAAGTAAATAAAATGTGTTTATCTTGATGATATATAATAGCGAATAGCAAATATATTCTTCGTTTGTTTCGCTCGGAAACCATCGTAAGACATAGTCGCTGTCAGGGTCGATGAAGGTATTAGCTGTGATGGGACGCATTAATCTTGCCCTACGCGCCCCGAATGATAACCCGATACCACGGCATACATAAGGAATTCTCTTATATGTAATAAATTTGTGTTAAGGGGATCAAAATAATGTTTTATAATGATACTTAATTATGACGACCGTTGTGGCGTGTTACCAACACGAGCTTTTAGTCTCGACGATCGTGGTTTCGATGATTCTGGACACCGTTGTTGCGTTGTGGGTAGCGAGTCTGCCTTTAGTCTCGACGGTTGTGGGTTCGATTCCCGCTCGGGCAGATGTTTGTTAAAATTTTTGTGTCGGTCTGGGCGTTTGTCCGTGTGGGTCTCCCCACCGTGCCTCGGAGAGCATGTTAAGCTGTCCGTCCTGGTAACATCTGATAATAATCGTTAACTCTTGATAAGTAAATTGCTCTTATCCAATGGGTTACTGATTCGGCCTTAGGGTTGCGGAGGTCAGATGGCAATCTCTCCGTGTAAAAACTAGTAACCTGTCAAATCCGGATAAGAGTAATAAGCAGACCCTGGGTACATAAAATACCGGGAATAATGCTAGGATGAAGAAGATCGTGATTTCGATTCCCGCACGGGTTTGATATTTGTATTGATCTTATAAATATCTGTCTTAGTCTGGGCGTTTGTCCTCATGGGTCTTCTTGCCATGCCTAGGAGAGCACAGAGAGAGAAATATTTCCTAAATAGGTCAAAAGAAAATTGAATAATATTATCAATATAATTATGTAAAAAATGATATATACTTTATTTTTATTGTTGACCAAATAAGTACCCGGCCTCCAGGGGACGAGAACTGTTTTGTTATGTAGGATTTCATATCTGACTACCATGGCATCCCACTAAATCTCCTCACTGCGAACGAGAGGCTCCGGGAACTCCTGCGAAACACACTTCGGCGCTTTTCAAACACATCGCTCAACTGAGCCCATTCTGGGGATAGCTGATGGTGTTGGTTGTCTCAATTATATATCATATCCTATTAATCATATAAACAGTAACAATGTACCGTATTCGGTTCCCTGGACAGTCAATATGTTGAGAAGTTTGGAAACACAAACAACCAATCGCCCAGGCTAAAGTTTAAATTGTATGTTATTTGGTTTCTTTTAGTTCAGTAATAAATTTAATAATCAAATCGTGACGTTATTATTTTTAGACAAATGGAAATTAAAACGTCGCTCTTAATCGCCTAATTTACTTAACGCGTTTTAAAGTGGGGTGCACGAATGAATATTAAGACGCAAACATTAGTATCGATTTCGGAAACATTAAAAATTTTCTCCCCTTACGCCTGTCGGAGGACGGCATCAACATCCTACAATAATATATTTAAAGGATTAGCCCCGTCGCAATATCGCGACCCTCCGGTCTCCTACGCCCCGCTGCGCTGCCCGTTATTCAAATAATGGAAATTATTTCCACATATGTGCACCTAAATAAATATCATTCCACTGTCATTATTGTACACCCCAATGTTCCTGTGGAGCTATTTTCACCCGTTCATCGGTTATAAGGAGTAGAAATTGAAAACTCGCATGTTTTCGGGTAAATTGTTTTCTTTTTTGTACGTTT
Organism: Hestina assimilis; assembly: GCA_023373885.1. Classification (NCBI taxonomy): domain Eukaryota; kingdom Metazoa; phylum Arthropoda; class Insecta; order Lepidoptera; family Nymphalidae; genus Hestina; species Hestina assimilis. The sequence continues at coordinate 4,556,505 of CM041747.1, read as the reverse complement.
TTTCGAATTTTGGATAATCTTAATACATAATTATATAATATGCTTAAATAAACTTAGCTAAGGTAACATTTGCCAATTTACCTGTGTACTAAAATACTCGTCCATGTGAATTTGTGAAATTTATGTTTCGAAAAATAAAAGCTCGTATATGGGGTGGAAACGACCGTTTATGTTCACTTAACCGAGGAAAGAGGGTATTATTTACCGTTTCGGCTGGGTGAACACGCCACAGTGAGTGAGACAAATACCGCTGCCGGCACAATATTTATTGCAGTCGCTACGTGGATTGCGCAATTTATCGCGGAGGTGTCGTCGGCGATCGATCGCTCGCTGACGGACGCGGCCATACATCAGCGCGCGCGTTATCTGTGCTCACGGCGACTTATCGCGCGTCACTCCGCCTCCGGCCGGCCTTCGCTAAATAACAACATCGATTCAAAGGCTTCGTGGTGTGTTCCGTAGACCGCTCATTTATTGTGGCCCGAGCGAGTTCCTGGCGAGCAGCGATGCAAAGGCGTCCCGTCCAATCGCGATGCTCGTTTATCTTCATTTCGCGACCGCAATTAGACGGGTCGTTGGCTGCGGTCGGGCGCGGCCCTCGTCTCCTGTTACTACGTGGCTTGAATACGCCGATGCGCCGCGTCTTTCTGTCAACTTTGTAATGAGTAAAGTTAATGGCGCCCCACGCAACGTAGCCCGTGTCCAGATTTCGAATCCAGTTAAAACTTTTCTAGCCATTTATGATATAATTTTATAACTAGTGAATAATAAATAATTTTGTTACAGGTATGGTTCAAAAATCGGAGAGCTAAATGGCGGAAACGTGAGAGAAACGCTATGAACGCGGCAGCAGCCGCCGCTGCAGATTTTAAGAACGGTTTTAGTACTCAGTTTAACGGTCTAATGCAACCATTTCCTGATACAGATGCATTATATTCTTCTTATCCCTATAACAATTGGGCTGCGAAAGTTCCCAGTCCACTGGGCACCAAGAGTTTTCCATGGCCAGTCAATCCCCTCGGATCAGTCGTACCAGCAAGTCATCATCAAGGTTCCGTAAACTGTTTCAATACTGCAACATCAATGGGCGGAGTTGGTGGTGGCGGTATGGCTGGCGTTGGCGGTTCCGCGAGCGTCGGTGGTGGTGTAGCACCCTGCCCATATACAGCACCTCCGAATCCGTACAGCATGTACCGCGCCGAACCTTGTCCAGCAATGTCATCATCGATAGCGTCGCTCCGTCTAAAGGCGAAGCAGCATTCATCTAGTTTTAGCAGCGGTTACGGTACTGTGTCTCCTGTGTCGCGTGCCGGCTCGGCTCCACTTTCAGCGTGTCAATACGCGGCGGGCGGTGTCGGCGTGGCGGACCGCGTGCTCTGAGACGAGGCCCGCGGCCGCGAGGAGACGCGATCGCCAGCGCCGTTACTCGCAGCCGCGCGTGCTTCCTAGTCGCCGCCGGCGCGCGCGCACACCAACACAGCGCACGCGCACGGTCTCTATCGCCATCTCTGGGAATGGTTCGACTGATGCGTCGACTCACACTTACTTCACTCGACTCACTCGCGTGTGACCTCCATATGATAGGTAACGAAACTTCAGGCAATAAAAACTAAACGATTCATTCTAGACATTATATTGTAAATATGTAGTTATGTATGTACGTATACCAAAGCGATGTGTGCAATTTTTACAAGCTTAAATGTATGTAGAATATTAATAGGATAATTTCGATTGTGGTACCTTAATGGAGTTCGTTGTAAATATAAATTTAGATTATTTATTTGTACTTAAATTACATATACTTTGAAGCATTTAACTATAGGGTATTTTAAGATTTTGTTGTTTGAAATTCATTGTTATATTGCATTTGGTGACATTCACCTTTAAGTTATGTTTAAGTTCCAACTATGTGTGTATAAAATTATGTTTTAAAAATTAAGAAAATTATGTTTTCGATCAATGTTACAATATTTCACACAAAATAGGACAAATACATAGACTTACTATAAGTATGTATATATATAAGTCTGTGGACAAATTTTATTTTATCACCATATAAAGATAATGTAAATACTTTTGACTGTTGAATTTTAAAACTTTTTTTAGATATAAAACTATTGAATGCATTTCAAATATTTTGAAGATCAACTTCAATAATGCAAAATGAAAATACTATTAAAATATTAACAATGCAACAAGTTTATTAATTTTTTGATAAATTGTAAATATTACTTAAACCAAAGGCTTAGTAAAATTTCTTTTTTTTATATTTTAATAAACCTAAAGAAAAACATAAGAATATTTGAAATTTATAAAGGTGACCTTCCACTGCCATTAAAAACATATATCGCGCTATTTTAAAAAGCACTTTTGCATTATTTCAAAGTTTTCCTAAGGAAAAGACTGATGTGCACAGGACAAAATATTGACACAAAAATTGTACAAATAGAAAAAGTGATGTATATAAAATGGCTAATTTTCTGTGCTTAGAAATATGTTTTATGTTTATATATATAAATTATAGATCAAAATGTATAAAACAATGGAAGGCACCTATTACTGAAATAAAAATGCAATTGTTTTTCAATGAGATTAATGTAACCGAGATCTCATTATTAATACGAGTAATTAATATTTATTATCTTCCAATTATATTGTAAATATTTGTATCTACATATGTAGCGGTTGAAGTGTCATTAGAAAGACGAAAGTTCACTCTTCTCTGTATTTATAACCTTATCTGGTTCATGTTTATAAATACAATGTAAATTAAATAAAATTTCCAGGCAAAATGTATTTGTTAGTCATATTTGGTCCATTTTAATAAGTCAATTTCGATTGATTACACGTCAAAATAGCATAGTCTTACTATATACTATGGACCGGCCTTTTCATACAGACAAAATGACTCAGACTCGTTGGTGCCCCTTCGTAATTCAACACCAACGCAACGGAACGTAGTCACACGCTAACTTAATTCTGTGGCGTGACATTTTGACATTTTTTCTGCATAAAAGGGCCTGTCCGTAGTATACAGAAACTCTAAACAAAATAGTTATATTTTATTTATGTTAAATACACAAAAGTGACAAATAAAATATATAGTCTTATATAAAAAAAATACATCATGTATTTTTTGCAAAAGTGAAACTACTTTATCGCTTGAAGTAGCACTATATATGCAGTGAAGAGTTGGCATAAAATAACACGAATTAGTAAAAACGTACATCCGTGTGCCTAATTATAAAAAAAAATGTAAAGTTTATAATGTAAATAGTTTATTGAAAGCGTAATAATAATTCGAGGTTTTCATTTTATACATATCAAACAAAATATATGCGAACTTTGTCGATTCGAATTATTTTGTAAATGTATTTAACGGATAACTAATTATTTTGTAACTTAAAAACCTCTAGTCATAATAAAAAAATATCACTGAGTATTGATGTAGTTTTATTTAAATTATTATCTGCCTAAGTTTTATTTATTTTATATTATTTATGAGCATCTGGAAGATTCCATGTAAAACATAACAATAACATTTGAAAACGAGTCCATTTAATGAAAATCATATTTTTGATATATGATTAAAATTTACTATGATCAAATTGCTCTTATCCAATGAGTTATTGGTTCGCCCTTAGAGTTGCGGAGGTCAGATGGCAATCGCTCCGTGTAAAAACTAGTAACCTGTCAAATCCGGATAAGAGTAATAAGCAGACCCTGGGTACATAAAAATTCCGGGAATAATGCTTGGATGAAGAAGATTAAAATTTACTATGAATGGTACTTTTTTGGTTGGCAAACAAGATTACGGTCGGCTTGATGGCATAAGCAGTCACCGCAACCTATGAACGTTTTGCGATATTTGACGTATCACATGCGCGTATCCCCCCCTTGGGTTGGATACGATAGGAGGGAAAGGATGAGATGGGAAAAAAGGAGGGGAACAGAGTGTGATTGGAATTGAGTATATTTAATGTTTTGAATTCTTAATTTAATTTTTTTACATATTATACAAACAATATGCTAGAATTAATAAAAATATTATAAATGCTGACCTCACTTCGGTACGTAGATTAACTAATCCATAATCAAGAAAAATTAGGCCTAATGCTGTCTTTTCTACCAATTTATAAAGAAGCAACATTATATACTTTAGAATAAATTCTTTAGATTATAAACATATATAGAAGATATTATGTACAATTTCCCTATGACATAAAAATGAAATATATAAACAATGTAAAGAAGATAATATAAATATTTAAAAATCCTATTTTAGCTGTAACATATTAGTTTTATTAGTTATTTTAAGTTATTTCTGTAGTACTTAAATCTAGATCTATCGTCTTAATAACGTTTCCACAATAAGCTGAAGAGTTTATCTTAAATTTTGGAGACAGTTTGAACTTTGAGAAGGACATAATGATACTTTAATTTAAATTATTTCGTCTGGATGTAGATGATAGAGCGGCTGACGAAACTAAATCTCGACGTATAAAACTAAGTTCCTTATCTGATAAAGTTCTCCTTCGTTTTCTTAGCATTTCAATGGCAAAATACCGATATTGTTGTGGTCCGAAACGCATCCACATTGACTGTTTTGTTGGAAGTCGCCATCAAGTCTTCCTGCGTGCAGGTGTTGGGGCCCGATGTAAGGTGACACATCACACAAGCTAGATTAGTACCATCCGTGAATCTCCACCTGAACATATTGTCCTAGCTTCGGCCAATCTGAGTCCGAAGTCTGTTTAGGGACTTCCGGACCTGCCATGGCAAGTTCTGCTAGTAATATGTTAAAAAAAAGTAAAAACTGCATCTTATATTATTAAATGAAAATTAAAAACAATATAAATATTAGCTTATCACAACGTCATTACAGCTGGTCTTGGCATACTAATGATAAAGAAATAAATATTTGAAGTTGTATTTTATGTTATGTGTACTTAAGGGTCGCTATATTTATAACGATGCGACATTTATAGTATTATAAAGTGTGTCTGACAGTGTATAGTGCTAGGTTCCGTAGTTCGAAAACTACAGGGTTTAATATCAAAGATAGTAAAATATTTGTTCAATTTTGTATGAAATGAAATGAAATGAATACTAGGACAATATTATATTTCAACGAGGTTATGGCACAGCAGTAGCGTCACAGATCGCGGGTTTGGTTCCTGCTTGGGGCAAATGTTTGTATTGACCATACAGGCATGGGTTCCGGTCTGCGTGTGTTTGTCCTTGTCCATGTATGTGTTTCCGGACTCTAACACATGATATCATCATCCTATTGAGGGCCATTGTTTGTGTAGCGTTTATTATTATTATTATTAGTACAGAATGTTTCTGTGAGAGTGTGAATGTACTTTCTCGCCCGATCAGAACCATTTATGTGAAACAGCAAACCTCTATTGCTCAAAAAAGAACGTAGAGATATTGCTACTTTAAAATTCTGTGAGAATTTGTATGAACTTTTGGGTTGCTTAAAAAGTAAGATATTATTTTTAAAGTAATATACAATTAATTACGAAATATCGCTCTGTTGGCATGCATACATTTGTATTGTATAATTGGTAAGATATGACGAAACTATGCAACAAATTATCATCCGTCGTAAAACCCACTCATAGACAAATAAAACCTCTATCTTACATTATTTTTATCTTTACATAATATGAATATGAATCTGAGTAGCAAACACTAATCCTTACATTATAAATGCGAAAGTAACTCTGTCTCACTGTCTGTCGCGTTTTCACGCCAAAACTACTGAACCGATTTAAATGAAATTTGGTACACAGATAGTCTACAGCCTGAGATAGGACATAGGCTACTTTTTAATGCGAAAAAAGGGTTGTAAGAGGTTGAAAGAGGGGATGAAAAGTTATATACAAGTATTATCAGTTTTAGATCTATAAGCTTGTAATTTATTTTTAGGTTGTTGATTCGATATAAATAAATATGACAAAAGGGGGATAGGGGGGGCTCATTTCTGAGTTTGTATTAAAAACGTTATTCACGAGGGCGAAGCTACAAGAAGCCAGTTACCTATAAATTACCATATGCATTCGTAGCAATTTATTCTTTGAAAAATTCCAATGAAAGTGCATTAAATTCAATCCGTATAAATTTAACGCTAGGATAATCTGTTTTATAGCGGGTTAAGTTGGATAGGAGATAGATTGCATTGTGATAACTACAGTGATGTGATCAAATATCTTGTTATGTAATCTACATAGTAAAGATAAGTTATGAAGACTCAGACGCAGCGGTAGCAAACCTGCTTTAACCGCCACAGGTCGCGGTTGTATTCCCCCTCGAATATATCTGTATTGCTTGTCCTTGTCATTAACGTAAAACGTGAACTTATATTTAGATGAAAAATAATATAAAAAAGGGAACTTTCCTTAACAATTCAGTAGACTAGATTTTATATTCGGAAATTTTTGACCTATTAAAAAAAGTTGTAACCAGATACACTGTTTTAATTATTTTTTTTTCAAATTCTTAATTATTTTTGTTTTTATGGCAATTTTTCGATATTATCGAATTTTCCTTTAGAGGCACTGCGTGCTCCCGCATGCCCCCACAAAAAGCCCTGGATATAACTATAGCGGTTTTGATATAATGATAGTGTTTATTTATTACAGCGAAATAGCGATTGGTCAGATCAGTCGCTATTAATAGCGACACCTCCGCAACCTTAAGGCGGAACCAGTTAGTCACTGGATAAGAGCAAATTACATGTTAATAGTTAACGATTAAATATTATGAAATGTTGTTATAACAACCGGGACCTAAAGCTTCACGTGCTCTCCGGTGAGGAGAATCCACAAAGGTAAACGCCCAGGCCGAAACAGATATTTGTAACAAACAACTACTCCGAGTGGGAATCGAACCCGCGACCGTTGAGGCTCAAAGCAGGCTCCATAGCTGGTAGGGACACAACGCCACAACGGTCGTCAAGATTATAAAGAAATATCTCAGATTTAAATGATTTGACATTATAGGGTTCCGTAGTCAAATGGAAAAACGGAACACAGAAAAGGAACATTTTACTTTGAGACCCTATAATTATATTCTATTTTATAGCAGATAAAAGTAGCAGTCCATACATATAAATGAGGGTTGAAAAACATTCTCTACTCCACTTGATGGTGAGTAAAAAAAAAATTGTAAGTAGAGTCCAAGCAGCAAATACGATTGCAGAAGGCGACCTGCACCAGCTGTCTAGACGGATATACTTACTCTATAGGTAGAGTAATAGTCAAGGGTCTGTTACTCTTTAATCTTTCGTTAGTGACAAAAAATGCTTAGGTATAAGTAACATTCATAATTATATGCAAAGGTATCAGCTTAATGCTTACTTCCTTACTATAATATTATAATTGATAAAATAACTCTCTCTGTCTGTCTGTCGCACTTTCACGCCAAAACTACTAAACTTGGTTGTATGGTATTGAACGGGAAGGTTGAAAAGTTGTATGGAAGTATCGTCATTTTTAGATCTAAAAGCTTGAGACAGAGACAGAGATATAAATAAATATGATATTCAAAGTTTGTAGAAGTTGGTGTATAATAACTGTAGAGAATAGGGGATGAAAGAAAAACGTTATTCACGTGGGCGAAGCCGCAGGCTGAAGCTAATAATGTTATAAGTCAACAAACAAAGTATACAACAAATCAAAATTAGCTGATTGATATTCGTAAAAGTGATTTTGGTATAAAAGCAATTTATTCAATAACGGTCGTAAAGAAAATTTCTCTAAAGCTGATCCAGTTAAAATACTTGTGTAAAACCTCCAAATCCTTTGAAAATTCCAACGTGAAAATTGGGGTCAAAGTTCGGTGTGCCAATAAATTGCGAGCAATTGATTCACGAAATTCGGTGACATTAAGCGGAAAGTATACAATAATCCAGTAAATGATTATCAGAGGAGCGACGCGGGCGGCGCAAACACACAGTTTCCAGGTACTCGAATCCAGGCGCTTTAAGGATTTAGTCGAGGATTTGCTTTCAATATTAGCCGTCGGCCGCCGAGGGCAGGCCCATTCCGTTCCGCTCCTACCTTTTTTATTATTTTGTCGCATCGTTTTGGCTCCAAATGGAATCATTCCGCCATCTACATTTTTATTTTTCAATTGCTCTCCGATTAGTGGGATTAGCCGGTATCGCTTTTCGATTCTTTGCTCCTTTTGGTGGGAGCTTTCGCGGACTAGCGCCCACCGCTCTAATGACTTTTACTCTAAGGGCACGAAGCCCTGAATTCACATCGAAGGCTGAGGACGATAATTTAGTGACCGTGCTATAGAGGATAATTGTTTTATTTATACAGCTATCATTAGTGTTGTAGTATTTGTTCTTGGTTTCGTTTGTACTTACATAAGCGAGTGTTCAGTGGCCGACCGCGTGCGTTCGCATCACGTCTTATCTTTATGGTGGCAAACACTAATGTTGTTTTTTTATTTTATCAAGGATTGTCTTAGTCACTGAGGTCTAGGGTCTACACGCGTGAACGTACGTAGATGATATCATATCATCCCCAAGTTATATGATGTTTGTCCACGACCAACACACCGCGTAGGTGAGCGTATGTTACATACAGCCTTGAAGACTAAAATTAATTATAGTTTTAATGTTGGTTTACACATTACAATTATTTTACTTCCTAATTTTATAGTTTTTCAAGAAATATAAAATCGTCTATGTATACTTTACTTATGTATTTCGGTAGGTTAAAAATATTTTAAAGATAAGATTTTTTTGGGATATCATTGTAGAAGCTGTCAAAAGTCATTCAGTATCTTTATCTTTATCTGACATCAAAATCATTATTATCACAGAAAGAAGAGGCGCTGAATTCCATAGCTATAATGTGTTTAATAATGATAAAAATAAAAATATATATCTACACGGGAAATAAAAACAAATCAGCATAAAAGTTTTTCAAGTAAATTGAACATTCTTTTTCAAGTTTTACATTTAATAACAACAACAATATATTAGATGTTTTTATTGTTATTGAATCCTACTAATATATAAATATAATTATAAATGTCCAAGTTCGTATGTTTGGATGTTTGTTCTTCAATCACGAAAGAATGACTAACGGATTTTGATATATTCTGATATACTTAGTTTTCTACCAGGATTAAGACATACATACCATACATTCTATCCAAATTAAAAAGGTTTGGATTCTGTGGAATTGAAATAACAGGAAGGAACCGAAGGAAGTGTCAATTTAGACCATTGTATAGATGTACCTATTTATATTATTCAACAGATAAAAACTTTAATTTAGTCGTCGGATAATAACTACAATAACTCGAGCGTTGCTAGTACAGAATATGTTTCAGATATCAAGAGCACGGTTATTAGGCAATTTTATATCCCGTCATTTCTGTTTAGTCCAATGGATTATACAATAATATTTAAGTCCAAATATTTTTAGTCTGATCAATTATTCCTGAAGCTGGATTATTATTGTAATGTTTTCTTAAAAATTCAGTTGGATCCTAGAACAGAGAGTCAATGAAAGTTTTTAAAAAAAAAATTTTAATAAATAATAAAAAAAAATTTGTTATTTTAGAGGATGTATAACTATTTAATAAATTTAATGAAATAGAATCTGATCGGTTTTTCTCTCTAAATGTTCATCAATTGAATAAATTCTTTTTATGTCGCTCGCACTGATAAGAAACTGATAATTTTTATCAACACAAAGCCTTGTATAATTTAATTTATTTATCAATCTTATACTTAGTATAACTATATACAATTAGTCCTTAAATTTTGGCATATTTTTTTTAATCGATAATAATAATAATCATTTATTTTTAAATATTTTCACATATTGATTGCCTCATTATTATTTTCCATTTTTTTGTATTTCACAAATTACTTTTAACTCGTTGACTTATTTTTTTTTATATTGTATAAGTTGGCAAGCATACGATCCACCTGATGGTAAGGGGTTTTCTTAGCCTATAAGCGCTTGCAACACCATAAGTTTGTAGGTGTCACTCACGTGTTGCCAACCTCGAGATATTGGTTCTTAATTCTCCTTTGCCCAGTAATTTCATTAGCTAGAGTGCGCTTCAAACCGAAACGCAGTATACATGACACTGCGTTGGTTGCCGGTCAACCAGCTTGTATAAAAGGCTACCACCAGTATCTTTTTTAAAAATAGTTCTTGAATCTCTTTAATGCCATTGCCATTGAAACAGACAAACATTTAACAAAAAAATGTAATTGTAAGACAATGTGATTATTTTTAATTACTACAAACCTACAGTCTTTACAGCATAATACGAGTATCCGGGAATAATAAATATACTTGTTACAAGAAATCATACAAACGAACAGGTACGAACGCATGTCAATAGTTAACTGAGCACCGACGAGGGCTACGTTTGGGTGGAAAGGATCAAAACGGGATTAGAGGAACGACAACCAATCAAGGGTAACTGGACTGCTATACCTACATGAAATAAATGCGCCACATAAAACTTACAAAAGTACAAACGATTTCTAACCCTAAATTAATACAATACGGTTCAAAATCCAGCGTACGGTTAAGTTTATTGATGTTTTGTTTCGGAGGGAGGGTAGATTGAGGAGGGCGAGGGTACGAGTGCAGCCTCCGCAGACAATCTTACAAGTTAATTGTGTTCCGTGCCTGAAGCCGCCTGACTACAAAATAATATCGCACTCAGACCGTCGCTTGATATACTGTCTACTGTAATATTTACATAGGAAAGTTTCGATCTATACTTTAGTAGGGATATGGAGAACATTTACTTGCATGCGATACAACGACGGTTAACTGTTATAAAATTTTGTATATTATACACTAATTACCAATTATAACCGTCAGTGAAAAGGGTAACATTTGTATCAAAATGACCAGTCTATGTATCTTACACAACGATTTTTAGTTTATCTATCTTCGTCAATTACAGTGTAATGTAATAAATAAGTAGATACTCTACTTACTTTTCCAATGTACAAATAAACTTGATAGTCCATCCCAAAATTTCAGAATCGCTTCAAACTTATAGTAGGTTATAGATACAAGTTTACAAGACTTTTCTTTTAAGATAATTTAAGTTTATAAATATATCTTTTAAAAGATATCCTAAATAATGCTTATTCGCAAGAAATAACGATAATTCTCGTAACGCAAGTTGAACGCGGCCTTACAGAGCCATACGGCAAGTAAATAAATACGCCGTCGCTCGGATTTATTGCGTCTACTTACGCAGATATAAAGAACATTTTTATATAGAATTATATAAATGCATATACTTTTTATTAAAGTGGTTGTTTGTTCTTAATCGACCTTATTTGAAAGGAAATACAGTGTATTTAAATCGTTAATATAATATCCTAATTCGAACATTATTATTAAAAATGAGAATGTGAATTTGTTTACATAAAAAAGGACAGGAAACCTTGCCTTTCATGAATAAATAGATGTTTCTCTTTGTACCCAACTCTGAAGTCCACGCAGACTAAATTATAAAAATATATTTTAATTAAAACGAAACAAGATCGCTTTAATTTTTCAGCATTTAACATTGCTAATCAATGGATTAAATATACACAATATTTTTGCTAGTGTGTCTGGATGGTTGGCAATCATTTGTACCTTGTATGGCTCAAAACGAAAACTAATAAAAAGTAATTTAACGGAAGCTAATAAGCTTTGAGCAAACTAACTTTCAGATACTTCAAGAGACAGTATTGAAATGCCGTCACAGTTTTCACCAAAGTTTTTCAAAAAAGGGTATTTTGAGGAATGTAAACTTTGATAACTATATTACTAAGAGTTGTAGATAGAACCTTGCTGATTTCGCGATGAATGATACGAGTAATGTTTAATAACAGTTCAATAGCTGTATCAATGATTTTTTTTTTTTTTTATATCATGACGGTTTGAAAACGAGCATGCGTTCCGCTTGATGGTAAGTAGTCACCGTGACCTTTCAAACTTGCGACACTTAAAGTTTCACATGCGTTTGTCAACCCAAGGGATAGGAAGGAAGAGATGAAAAAGGAAATAAGGCAAAGGAAAGGACGGGGTGGGAGATCAGCCCTCCGGCGCTCTCGCTCTTCGCACGAAACGCAACGTTATTCTGTTTACTTTACGCCGATTTTCTATACTTCCTCGGCCGAGCCGGTCTATTTGTAATGAGAGGAGTATGGTTCTGCTACGTTATTTACATGTTGCGTTTTGTTTATGTGTGTGACGCTGCTGATTCAAATTTGTTTCTTTTTTCTAAATATTTACCAAATATAATATTTATATATTTATTTATATATATAATATAATATTTATATAATTATTTATTTTTTATTTATATATTAGTTATATAATAACACGGTTATAGAGCTCTAGTAACATTAATAGAACGCTTGTTTTTCACGTCTATTATACAAAAAGTATTATTATGTAGTCAAAACTTTTGTTAGCAAATCAAGTATTTATTAAAAATCACTACATTTCTAGCCAAGTTTTATAGTAGTTGTTTTATTCCTTAAATCGGACGAGTAACGACGACATATATATTTATTATACATATGTATGTAGTTTATTTTATGACGATATCTTATGTAGTTTATTTGGTTTTTAAGGTATTTATGTAGTATATACTACTACACCACTTACCTTTTCTTCAGTCATTCTCATTATATCGTAGGTTGTCTGGAAGAAATCGCTACCTAGCGATAAGACCGCCTATTTGTATTACCTAAATTTATATCTAATTTGTCTGTTTCTTTTTATTTATGTGGTGTACAATAAAGGGTATTCTATCTATCTATCTATCTATCTATCTATCTATCTATCTATCTATCTATCTATCTATCTATTTCAGCATCTCACCTAAGCTTTTTATCCTATTTTTGAAAACACTTAGCATAACAAAACTTATATCTATTCGAGACTTTGTCTGCGTGGAATTTTCTGTTTTCTTATTCGATTACTATCACACTTCAATGGATCATTCGCTGGCATAATCTGAAGACTGCCAGAAAATTTACTCAAAATCGGTCAATCCATTTTGTAGTCCAAAAAGAACATCAACTAATGGCTATACATTGATTTTTATGTATATAGTAGATAACGTAAGAAGCTATATGTTATACTGATAAATGAACGCAGATAAGCAATACCATGTTAACCCACACGAATGTAATTTCGAGAAAAACGCGTTTGAAAATTTTGAACAACTTGCTTTATATGAATTTTTATTTATTTATTGGTCAAGTTTTTGGTAATTTCAGATTTATGTAAGTTATTTTACTTATTTCCACAAAAAATAAGTATACAAACTGCATTTTTCGTATATAATATAACCCAAAACGTTTAAAAATACATAAATTGCATTATTGAAAAATGCCTTTTTAGAAGTTTTAAAGCTTAAAACCCTACATGATGTTAAAGAAAAATGTTATTCAGCCATTTACCAACATTTCTGCATATATAACTCAGTTTTTTCAATTTTGTGGGTTGACATGGTATTGCTTATTTGCGTCCATTAATGTATGTTTATGTACATTATTATTTAAACGTAAAACATATTATATATGATCAAAGAAAATTATAACATATGACATCAAAGCGTTCAAGTACTGGGATCCTGGGGAGGTGATGGGGGTAGTGAAATGAAGATTTACGATCTCGGCATAACGAGGGCTAGATGAGGCGTAAAGATGCCCAATTCGGTATTCTATCTATATAAGATATACATTGATATAAACCGAAATTATTACACATACGAATTTCATCCTAACTTTAATATTATAAATTGCCGCCCGCCCCGATTTCGTCCGGGTACAAATAGTATTTTTTTCCGTTGATCTCATTTTCGTGGGAGTTTTAATCCCGATATTTTGTCTCCTACATAAACTACTCACCTGCATAAAAATATTAGGTAATACAAATTTTTACATACAAACTTCCTAATTCTGTTGATCGTGGGAATAATTTTCATAGTACGATGTTGATTAAGGTTTTTCTTGATTTAGGAGTTTTGCATTTTTTTTATATATCAGATGTTAAGTGATTACCACAGCCCATAAACAGCTGCAAAACCAAAGGGCCTACAGGTGCATTGCCGACCTTTGAGAAAAGAATAGGTTCTTCTCTTGTAGACTCCCGAGTCTTATCGGTTTGGAAAGACCGCCGGCGGAAGCTGGTTCAGAGTGGTTGTGCGAGAAAGAAAATGCCTTCTAAAGCATTTAGCAAGAGTTTACATTCCACAAAAAATAGGCTAACAAGATAATATGCCAAAACATAATACAGAAAAAACGCTATGAGGGCATTAACCTACTATTAACTAGTATTTTTAATATGCGTTTGTTAATAATATATTGTTATAATACATTGGTTTTAGTTAATTATATAGTGAAGCAAACAGCGGGAGATAGGAGGCGAGATGGGGGTAACTAATTTGAGGATTAAGAACATTTGCAAATGTAATTTGTATTCATTTAAACCACACGAAGGTACGTACACGATTTTAAAACAACGTTCAAATTATTTACGACTAAAAAATATTTATTAATACATAATAACATATAATGTATGTATTTATGTATGTAGCTGGCTTTTTTCAACTAAGCAGTAATAAAAAATTTAAAATTTGATTTATTTTTTTCGCTTATAAAAATGAAAAGATTATTTTTACAGTTTGTATTTTTACTATTATAATGTAATATATACTTATGTTTGAAAAGCCCCTCTAGCTCAACTCGTAGAAGGATCATCTCGGTTGAAAGTTACGGGTTCGATCCTGACGTTATTGGGCTATTGTCCACTCCTAGCACAAGCTACGAGTTTATGGGAAACAGGAATATTAGTAATCACTTTAAAAAGCATTGCTAATAATCTTTAAAAAATATGTGTTACTAGCTATAAACCAGCTCCTTCGTCAAGGGGGCCATAAAATACTGGCTTTCTTATAAATAACTCGGCTCCCGTCATCATAATACATAAAAACTATGAAAATTGCTTTAACCTTTGTAAAGACTAACCCCAATAAATAAACAAACAGATTGACAGTTCAATTTTATTCATTTTTAGGATTCCGTAGCGGAATGGCAAAATTTCGTCATGTCTGTCTGTACGTCCGTTCCTCTGTCAGTCTTTCCACCTGTCCGTCTGTCTGTCCGTATGTCACAGTCATTTTATTTTTATTCTATGCTAATTAATATTAATAATTATTATTAAATTTCCAACTTATTTTTGCGGTCGATTTTAATTTGTTAATATTTGAGTCCTGATTCTTCAACATCAAGCAGCTTAACCCTTTAGTTTACACAACGGATTTGATTGGTAATTATTAAGATTAGACTTGTATATTTGCTTAGAAGCAATGTAGGTAATTAGCATTCGGAATGAGCGTCAGCGGCTTAATACAAATGAAATATAATCAGTAACGTATACGAACGCCCCACCTACTGGCGCTATCGCTACAATTTTGAAACAATTACCTTGAGCCCGATATCGTAAGATTAAGAAAGTCCACGGTCGGAATTAGGATTTGGAGCGAATGAGGGCGAGGCGCTTCGTAACAGCCCGACTCCACAAATTGCGGACCTTAACGAGACCATAAAACTCGACGCGCTCTCCGAAGACGCCGCAGATTGTACTCAGACTTACTCCAGGATTAATGGTGTAGAAAACAGATTATCATTGGCTGGATTTCTATTAGAGACCCCTGCCACCGGGGCGTGAAGAGACCTCTGATACCAGCTCCGTTATTATTTTCCACATAACGGAGCGATGCTCCCAATTTAATTCTATCACGTTCTGTCGCGTTTGAACGACAGAACAATAAAATTGTTTGAGATGTGTCAACGTGCGCTTCTTTTTATCGCGACGCTCTATTTTTATCGCGTTTTTTTAATGATATTTTTCACCCAAAATTACGTTGTAATAATCAAAGAAATAAAATGAATACTTAAAAAAAAAAGTATAAATATCAATCGCCCAAGTATACTTAAATACAAGCGTTTTTAAAATGCTGTGATTGCGTGTACTAATAGTTTGCGTTTCTCATTTATCTCGAAAGTTCATATTTACATCATTATAATCATAGAGTACCGGATAAACACGGAATCCAACATAATCTGTAAGAAAAGAATTATCTAATAAGTATATTAAATTGATTTTTAATCAACGTCAAAAAGGAAAAGGTCTCAATTCGACTGTATTTTTTTTAATGGTTGTTACCACAGAACTTTGACCGGGTGTACCGATTTTGATAACTCTTTTTTTTTGAATGCTTGTGCTTTCCGTGTGGTCCATTTTAATTTAGTCCAGTTCTCACAATGGCATCCATGAGAAAACCATATAAGTCTTAAATTTGTGTTCGTAAAATCGTAACTATATCAAATAATTATTAGAAAAGCAAAAAAGTTTTTATTAATGTAATATAATAAAAATTATTTTATAATGCATAACATATACACATAAACAAATAGACATAATAGCATTCAGCCGAATTGAAAATCTCCATCATAAATAATAAAGACTAATTTTTTTATTAAATGAAAATTTTATTTTTTACTTATGTGGTCATTGACTCAGAACGTGAAGCTTTGAAAATGCGCTTAAAAAATATCAATACTCTAGAACCATCATCAGGGGCATAAAAAACGAAAGTAATCATGCAAATTGGCGACGGTGGAAAGTTGAATTAAAAAGTGGATTCGAGTACTATGGGTGGAGTAGTGAGGGGGCGCAGAGGGTAATGTGTCTTAATGACCGCAATGGATGAGTGCCTTAATCCTTAGAGGCAACCTTTAGCTGCCGCTCGTTAGTTTACGAAATGTTTCGGAAAAGGTTAAGACTATACGCGCTTTATATGGAGTTCTATTGTTTACGCAACAATATCAAATACGTAATAGCATAATTAATTATTGAATTACTTTGGGTTAATTTTGCATATAACTTGCTACACTAGAACAAAACCTTAATTCAGATAAACAAAAGTTTACATTTTATTGCTTTTTTCTTTTTCGTAGATTTCGGTTTCTTCTGTTTTCTCGATGGTAACTGCGGTAACTGCGGTAATAATAATCGAACTATCGGAATTTGGTATCAACAATATTTTAAATTTTACTTTAGACATTACTCATGCTCATTTTTAAGGCTTTTTCATAGTTATAGTGTCTAACAGAAGATAACGTAAGATGACTAGGAGTTAAAACATCCGGTACGATACACATGAAAGAAAGATTTAATTGGGTAATATCAAATATTTCTTTGAAAATTTAGTCCTACATCTAATTTCTCTTTATATTGTATAGAAAAATATATATATTATATGTCGTATAAGACCTTCAGGGCGACACTCGTGCAAGATAACGTATATAAAATATTAATAATGATATGATAATGTTATTGGAAAAAAGCAATAGCAGCTAGTTGGTAATAGAATACGTAGAACGTCTACGCATTCAGTAGTACGCGTGTACGTAGCGGAGCACGACATCATCAAATCAACATTTGCAGATTCGCGAAGATTTCGTTGGAGATTTAGAGGTGGAAGGAAAATAAAAAAGTTCGTAGTGGAATCCGGCTTGATCCCTGTTGCCTTTATGGTAATGCCGGGATGCGTGTATTCGACTATTCAATTTATATTTTTTTTCCCTTTCGCCTTATTCCTTCGCAACGAAATTATCTATCCTTCGAATTTCGTTTCGCACTGTATTGTATAAGGATTCGATGTTTGCGAATAAGGTACGACTTCGAATGAAAATATCACGGATAACCGCGGTGGATTGGCTTTGTTTCCGACTTCAAAGAACTTTCCTTTTGAAAATATTTGTATATAAATTCACCCGGTCGCTACAAGCCGACAGTTCGAACAAACTTTGCTAAATATTGCACTGGCTTCTTTTAGAATTTACTGATACGTATAAAAGCATTATTATCAAAACTATTGTTTATTTAAATCGAATATTGTATAAGTATTTGGTAAAAATTACTATATGTTAATGCTAGAACCGCTAAATTGAATGCCTTATTGCGTCAAATAAAATTAGTCTTTTAAGTAGTTACCGATAAATCTTTATGAAAAACAAATTAGGCGCTTAAAGCGCTTGACATTTTATACCAAAATGCCCCCGTACTTGTAGGCATGTTTAAATTTAACGTTGTTCTTCCTCATGAATAAATCATAAGAAGTAAGCGGGGCTCGACGCCTTTATAATTCTACATAATACATTAAAACGCTATACAGATTGCCTTCTGCTTTAGTAATATAAACTTAATAGGAATTACCATGTGAAACGATGAATGCTATAATGCCGTAAAGTATATACAATATCGCTATGAAGTCTGTTTCGGCTGTTATGATATAGAATTTTCATGCTGACTATTTTAATGCTATAAATCGAAAGAAGACTTTCTTTTTACTTACGTTTTTATGTCTAGATAATATTTTGTATGAAATTGATGATAGTTTGGAGAAGGAGATAAGCTACTTTTTCTCGCAAAAACTTAACTTTAAAGTGGTTAAAAAGCTTGAAAGTTTTTTATGGAAAACTAATAATTTCTATTGCAATATAGATATCGCATTAAAAATCATTATTCTTGCGTTGAAGCCGCAACAAAATATATTAATATGCGATGCTAGTATTTTGCCCGCGACTTCTTCTGTGTGAAAGTTTGAACTACAGATAAACCAACTATTATTTCCTGCCTTACCTGGATTAAAATATAAATAAATAATAATAAATAAATGCTACACACTCAACGGCTCCCATTATGATAATTATATCCTGTGTCGGGGTCCGGAAACACACACAATGTCAAGAACAAAAACACCTAAACCGGAAAACATGCCTGTATGGTCAATACAAACATCTGCTCCGAGCGGGAATCGAACCCGCGACCTGTGGCGCTTGAGGCAAGTTCGCTGCGCCACAACGTCGTCAATAGGATCAATGTAGGATACTTTTATTTTGAAAAATATTGGGTTATTATTATATAGAGTAAGAATGTCAATAAAAGAACTACAAGACGTATTAACTTGAAATTTTGTTTAGATGTTATTCGACAAATACCTTTTAAATGGTCATTTTTTTTCATTTTTGACGACGTTGTGGCGCAGCGGTAGCGAACCTGCCTTAAACGCCACAGGTCGCGGGTTCGATTCCCGCTCGGAGCATAATACGTTTGTACTGACCATGCAAGCATATTTTCCGGTCTGGGTGTATTTGTCCTTGTCATTGTGAATGTTTCCGGACCCCGACACAGGATATTACTATCCTAATGGGGGCCGTTGAGTGTGCAGCGTTTATTATTATTATTATTTGAGAAAAAAAAACGACGTAACATAAAAATAGCGCAAGCATAGCTGCGGGCGTTGCTGATATAAAATAGCCTAAATAGTCTTGTAATGGAATTTTGTTTCAAAAAATCAGAAAATGATTTAATAGCTAGTTCTCGCAATAGATAGAAGAGGTTCCGGTAATCTTGAATAATAGCCGCCATCTATCCCGATGCGATTCACGAGGAATTGAACATTTAACATTCATTTAACTGCAGTTTCACACGAGTTCTTACCTGATTTTTCCGAAGGCTTGCGAGCCAATTGCCAAGGTTTAATTTTAATTGACTTTCTATTGAAAATGAATTAATGAAGAGAAGATTCTTATTAGTACTATTTAGTTATAATAATAATGACTAAATAACTATATGGCGGTTTATCATTTTTTTAAATTATGGGTTACGTACCTAAAGGGTGCCAGCGGATTCTTATGTGTCCGCTGTCTGTCCGTCAGTTACCGGGTTGTATCTCACAAACCGTAGGTAGAGTTGAAATTTTCACATAATTTCACTGGCGCTACAATAATAAATACTAAAAATTAAATAATGTACAAAATTATAAGAATTCCGTAATAAAACATTGCCTATATCCAAATTCTTAGCCATTTCTTTATTCTTCTTAATCTCAGCGGATCCTACGTATTAATCCCGGTAAAAATCTATCTGTGTGCTAAATTTCATCCAAACCCGTTGAGTCGTCACATCCAAACATTTAAACATACAAAATTTTACATTCACTATATTAGGTGGTTTAAGGCTTTTTTCATATAAAATAACATTGACAATAAATTTACAAAAATTCAAGAGCATTTTTATATATCGAGTGTTTCAGTGCAACGATACAGTTGTTTACAGAAGGGGGGTTGTCCTGGGGTGGAGGCAAGATGGCGGCGTCGCCTAGCAACGATGCACTGCTTCCTTAATCGACCGCCTCGCCCTCCGGACGACTTTTATGTAAGTATTGTATTGCACTTCTGAAAATGGTTTTGATGTTAAGTAAATGATGGGACTTGGGAATGGGTGTTTTATATACATCTATATTTATTTTTTATTTTAACTTGTAAATAAAGTAAGTTTTTTTTAACTATTCATTTAAAGATATGAAAGTATAATCGGTATACCCTTAAAAACTATATATTTAAATTTTAAATTAAAAGTACTTCAGGAGTATACCCTTTCAAACGAAAAAGGAATTATCCAAATCGGTCTAGCCGTCTTCCAGCAATCAGGTAATAGGCATACAAAAACAACATACATTCGAAGTCATAACCTCCTTTTTTGAAGTTGGTTGAAAATGAATTCTTTCTCATTTTGACGCAAATGAACCGGCTTATGTTCGAGCGATCCGTAATACATAATTTCAATAGCAGTGTACAGTACTGCTGCAATAGTTATAGTACCGGAGGCCCCATCATCTACTTTTTTTTATGTGAGAGGAGGCAAACGGGCAGGAGGCTCACCGAATGTTAAACGATCACCGCCACCCATGAACATCTGCAACCCAGAGGGCATGCAGGCGCATACTTTCTTTGTCCTCTTATATTTTTTTCTATTATTTTTCCCTACTGATGTGGTAAGCGTAAGTTAGTTATGATGACGGCTTATCATCAAAAGGGCATCACTAGTTAGTCAATGTCATTTTAAAAATTCATATCAGCGGGTCTACCGTGAAGTCTTATTGCGATTCAAACGACTATAAACCTAAACTGAGCTACATCGCTATTTCGTACCATGATATACATATATATTCATACTTCATGCTCATATAAAATCTGAATCGTATTACTGTCTGATTTAAATTGGATCGCAATAGAATTGCTACAAAAAGTTCATTATAGGACACGATAATTGTATTATTTTTACAATCCAACAAAAGGCCGATTGCTGAATGGAAGGCGGCGAATTAGCCGTTTTACTCTAGAGTATGGTGGTTTGCTACATGAAATGTACAATGACATGTGAGAACTTGTATTTGGAAAGTCATCGGATAATTTGTTGCAGATATACCTGTAAAACACCAGAAAATTGTCATGTAGAATTCTAGAAATCGTTTTGATTTCTATGAGGTTGACAAAAAATATCGGTCTCCAAATTTGCCGCCCTAAGCTCAAGCCTACTCAGCCTGCTGGTAAATCCGCCACTAGCGCGAATTGAAGAGCGCATCAACGCGTATTCTGAAACAACCATATTCGCTTGGAAAAATAAACTCTAGTCTGAAAACGCACTAAGAACTTAAAGTAATACGTTATAAAACATCATATGATGCACGGTTATATCATTTATCCCGAGTGCTTGAGAAACACCAAGGTGGAGTGGAGTCGCGAAGTTGGCCCGCAGTTAGGGAAGATTTGTCGCGCGCCGCCAACTAATGCTATACTTGCTCTTGTAAGTAAAAATTATGATTATCGCCCGGCGAGAGCTGAGCCCTTGATCCCTAACTAACGGCGAGCGGCTCTGACTCGGAGACTTTCCTTTTCGTCTTAACTATAACTCTTTTTTATTGCCGCCCGTTGCACTAGTGCCCACTGGATTATACCCCAGTCTAACTGATCGCGACTGTTAAATATCTGCGCTTGGAATCACGTTCGAATACTCTTTACGTTTGTAAGTAATGTTAACGTATAGTTCCGTAGAGAGCTTTATTTTCTAAGTTACTGTTTGGTAAATATGTTGATTGTGTAACTTATTGTATATGAAATTGAATATTATAGTGCGATTCAAATAATAACAGGACTGGAATCGTTGCCAACTTCATACTAACAAACAAGTGAAACTAGCGTTAGCACAATAAATCGTACATAGTAACTATGTTAAAATTTAATGTAAAATTTAAACGGCTAACACTCACGTTCAATCGGTTTAAGTACCGACTAGTTTCGGACTCATCGGAAGTCCTTCATCAGGGTGAGTGGGCTACACCGTAGTACATAGTCTCACGATAGTTTTATAATTTAATATGTTAAAATTAATAGAGAAGTGATTTATACATTTTTTGTTATAATTGAAAATGAAATATCTTTGTTCATTCGTTATTTTTACCTTGCACCTTGTACAAAAAAATATGAAGTTGCTCATTCCGGTTCAAGATGGCGCATTTTTCAGTCCTGTTCTTATTTGAAACTTGTAATAGTTTAAATTTTAATGTTTTAATCTTAATAAATAACTAGCTTTTGCACGTTTCTTTATTCGTCGAAATGGAATTATATAGTTTATAAGTCTTATCATAGATTTCTAATGTAGACACAAGATGTTTCTTCAAAATCTGTCTCGTGCGTGCGTTTAACGTCATACTCGAGTAAACAAACAGACAAAAATAAATAACGTGCAACACTGTACAGTTTACACGTGATATAAGATATCCTTTTTAAATCGTTAAATTTTATTTCTGTTGTTAAAAATATAGATCCCTTTCTCCTTCTCGCTACTTTTTACACACATAAAATAAAAAATAATAAATAATAAAACATTTTTTTATTAAAATAAACACGATCGAATCGAAATTACAATGTCAGAATGAGTATCCTTTAGATTTAATTGAGATAATTAAAATATCTCTGAGAAATAATTAAAATATCTCTTAAATTTTAATCTAAATATTAGATTTCTGATTACAGATTTTTTACTATTTTCTGTGTACGGGATCCTAATATAACTATCTTTCTTCTCTCTCATATAGCGAAGTACGCCTAAGTGCCTTTTCACACGTGCCGGTTGCCGGGAATCCGGCGCCTCCTATCCGGCGGAATATAGCGAAGTGTATGGGCATGTATGGCAGCTTTCACACGTACCGGCGTAATTCGGCAAGCGGTCACTATTTTTTTTTTCTGAATGTGCATTGCTGTTGGCCCTACTGGCCTTGACAGCGTCACTGTGCGCGAGAGCCGAGTATAGAGACTCATCCGTGAAAAAGGGGCAGCCCTCACGGACCTCATCGGACACCTCGGACGTCATCGGAGAGGGAAGCAGCGCTCCGAGCGCATTCTATACGATAGACTCACCCGACGGTGCCACCAGGTCACCAGGTGCACGCCGGATTTACCACTGCGAGTCCGGTCGCCGGCTACACGGTAGACGTAGCTTGCTTTCTTACGCACCGGTGGCTAGTCGCCCAGGTATAACCACAGAAAGCACGCGTACGTCGTTACAAGAAGACGCTACAGGATATAAAATCGAGTCGTGTGAAAGCGAAATGAGTTACCGGACAGTCGGCGCCGGATATCAGGCAACTGGCACGTGTGAAAAGGCACTAACAGTGACGCACCTTTGAAATATCATTCTAAATTCTCATCTAATCAAATCGTTTCTTACGAAGTTTTACTAGGTAAAAACTTTATTACAAACCCCATTGTAAAATTATAATTGTTTTATATCTCTACTCTGACAATGTGATCGTAAAAGTTAGTTTCATCATTAAACGTAGATGACTATGTTAAACTATTGTTTGTCGCTATTTTATTTAGCTTAATCGAATTCAAGAAAAGGTATATCTATAAAGCTAAGTAACATGTTCATAAATTATTTAATTATATATTTTATATACTAATAATTATTGTTAATAATAATTATAATATATGTACCTTAATATCAATGATAACAACCTACTAACCTAAGAAACAACCCATAGCAAAAAGGACACAACATATCGCAAATCCTAACTCGAACTTTATATTGAAACTGGTATAATAATTTGTATGTAAAAGGTTATAAGGTGTGTACAGTCTCGTCACGTGGGAGCTGTGTATGAGGGACAAGGATGTCAGTGCGTTAGGACAGTGCCATTCAAGTGTTCAGAATATGGACATCGCATACGTGACTGTCTGTGGAGACTTCATTTGTGATAGAATTTTTCGAACGTTATTATTTTTATTTTCTTTTAGATATGTCAGTTTCAATTTTGGTCTTTTTTATTTAAGTAAGTACTATTTCTTTCCTTTTTTATTTGCATTTGAGTGATGTGTGAGCAGGACTAAATTCCCACCCACTGTTTTCCTTTTTCTTATCATATTCCTCGTCTTGTTGTGCTCAGTGGCAAGGCAATGGTGTTACTGTTGCACATAGACATGTCAAATGAAGGCCATTTCAAATTCTTCAGATTAAACTATTGATGATTTTTTTAACAAAAAATGAAACAAAATATGTATGATAAATTTCAATCCGAAAAATAAATAATATTTTCTTTCATCTTGGCAGAACAATATTCGTCTACGAATAAAGGTTTATGAAATAAAAAAACGAAAAACTAGAGACTCCACTAGCGGCATCGTAGCGCTCTCGGGCCGGGCGGATTTGTTTTATGCCCACGGAAGGCATCGACTTACCGCGACTGTACGCCCGAGTCTTCTTAATTTTATTACGCGACCCGACTCGGACCTGCTTCCCTGGGGAATACCTCCTAATTGTGTCTCAGGAAAAACTCCCGCTAAAAATAGCAATTTCCTTTTGTATATTGCTGTTGACTTCATATAACTTACGGGGATATGAAGATGTGTACATTTTTCTGAAGTGTTTGTTGCGGTAATATTACTTATAGAAAGGTCAGGTATTTTTCTACCAAATTATGTATTTATGCATAAAAAATTAAAATAAATTAATGATGATATTATGTTTATTAATTGTAAAGTATATAAATGTGTTGATTTGGATTGTAGATAAATGGAAAATTACTCGTAAATATCCTGATTATAACAATATATCAGAATAATTACTGATTAAAGTACTATATGTTAAAAGTTAACAATATTAAGGCATTTTTTTTAACTATAGTAAAGCCATTAGGAGACTTTTAAATGCCCGCCTGGTTAGATATAGCAAAGCGTACCTACGCTGGTAAAAAATCGTGAAGTGACTGCTCGTCAGCCGCGTTTCGTTGTTAGCTTACATATAAACAGTTTCAACATAAAGATGCAGATGTTCATGAGTAATCGCATAGCATCAGGTGAGCCTCCTTCTTGTTTCTCCCCCTCTAACATTGGAAAAGATCAGCGTGCGTGAAAACATAAAAATTCTACGTATAATAAGCACTATGTTATGTACCTACTTATGTATATGTGTGATTTAATTTGCAATAAATAATTATTGCAATAATAAATAAATTATTAAATATAACAATTAATTTAAAAAAGAAACATCTCCTTACATGTACAAAAATGAGGTATAAAATATATAGGTAGGTACCTATATTTGTTCTCGGTGTGTTCCTAATGCATTTAAGAGTGAATACCTAATACTTATACATATACTTTGGTGAAATAAAGCACTTTTTTAATATTCATAACAGTACCAATAGAAATAGTATATTATGGAACATTACAATCATATGTTTCTAAAAGTATACTACTGTCATCTATTGTTGAGTAGTCAAACTAAGCTTTCATATTTATTGCTCTAGATGGCAGCCATTTTAACCTAATATATTCGTCATGCCATCTATAGTAATCTATTGTAAACTTATTAAGTTATTAGGTACTTATATTGTTTAAGTATCTTATTATAGAAATATATTTTATTAATTACGAAATCAAAAAAATATATACAAAGAATTAAACGTATTTCTCGTTTGAAAAAAAAAAGCATTATAGTTTATTTAAACATTGTAAGTATATATAATTTTCCATCTGTGGCCCGTGACTTGACATTACTTTATCAAATTAAATTATTGTAAATTGTAATCAATACGCAATAAACTTCGCACGGACAAAGCAAAATTGTTTTGGTATCGATATTTGGTAGTCTTGTACGAGCGAGGATCGAAAGTGGACAAGTTTAACTAAATTACCAGCGTTCATGATGACAAACACATTGGCTGTTTGTCTTCTCACAATATTCTTTTGTTGTACAAGTAAGTAAATTGTTTTGCACGCAATTACCTCCTAATTTTACTGATTTAATCAAAAAACTATTTCATGTTTTGTGAAGCATTGCAATACAGTCTCAAGCCGATGATTTAAGAACTATATAATTTTATTTATGATATTTTAACACTGCGATTTATTTACGAGGGTAAATAGATTTTTTGTTATACTTACGGAGCTATTTTTTTCGTACCATATTACAACTTTTGTTGTAGAATATACTTCTCTTGAGATTTGCAGCCGTAAACACCAATAAAGAATCACAGGAAACCAAAATACACAATTTCGTTTACTTGGGTGGCAATATAATTATTCTTGCAGATATTTTGCTTTAAAAACAAATTAGTAAACTGATTTTGATGAAAGTTTAGAATCCCCAATTCTTTTACAGTAGGCCACTTCAATACAACGATTTTCATGTTCTTTTGTCCCTTGAGGTGGTATATTCTTTCAGATATTTTTCCTTAATTAAAAACCAAGTTACTGAACTAGTTTTCATGAAATTTAAAAATCCGCTGGGGTTTTTTCCCAGAGGTGGTATTTTTCTTATATTTAAATGGGACCAAAGACAAAAAAGTATATTTATAACATTCCAAAAAGGCAAATATTCTAAATTGCTTCATAAATAAAGGAGTTCTGACTTTTATTGATTATAATATTGTATATGATTATTATATTACAAATTAGACAACAAAATTAATTTCATTAGACCTGAAAATGGTAATAACAATGGCTATTATAAAGAAAAAAAGACTGAATAATAACCGATAATAACTGAGTAATAATAATAGTTCTATTTACTTGAACTGCCATATGTCTTAATCAGTAAAGATGACTGTTGAATTAGTCAACCTAAATAAAACTTTGGCACAAATATAAATGATAAGACATATTTTGATTGTATGTATAGATTTTAGATTTTATGTTTTAAATTTTTATAAAAAATAACTAATGCCACTAATATTATATTATTATTATTATCATATTATAAATGTGAAAGTTTAGCTGGATGGATGGATGGATGGATGTTTGTTATTCTTTCACACAAAAACTATTGCAGGGATTTGGATGAAATTTCCTACAAACATAGCTTATTATGTGGATTCACACATGTGATACTTTTTATCTCAGAAAAATTTGGTGTTTTGAGGGATTATCGAAATACTATATTAATGAGAGTGGACACTGCTAGTGTCATACAAAAATAGATCATACTTTAGGCTGAAGGTCAGATAGAAAAGTCGAACAATGTAAACAGTTTATATAAACAGGTGCTAAAATACGTATATATGTATCCATAATGTAGTCTGAGTCATTTATTATTACAGTAGTTACTCATCATTTATACATGATATTGAATTTCCTGTGATCAGCATAAACAGAAGGGGATCAAGTTATATAAAATAATTATGTTGTTTATTCAAAGACCTTATAAAATCATAATAAAATGATGAATCATGGATTTTTTTATAAAAACTGTCACAAAATAAATTTAATTTGGATCTGAATTTTCAAATAATTTTCCTTTCTAAAATCATTTTAACTTTGGTATCTAAATTATATATTTTATATACATATTTTATTGATACTTACTTTTCTGATACTTTGCCAGAAATTGAATTACACAGTGTCAAATGTCAACACCACAAAATCGACAGAATTTGTGAGTTACATTTGCTTTGTTCTTAAAATCTGCTTCTTTCTTAAAAATAGTCTTCTGGTAACAAGTGTTTAAGAATTTTATAATTGATCTTTCAACATATTTGTCACATACTATGATGCTAAATGCAATATGGCCCACTTCTTCACATATAGAATAATAATAGATCTCGAGACATATGTGGCTGTGCATGACTTTAGCACTGAGGAGACTAACCCTCGATTTCTCGAATGTTGATCAAACTTATGTCAACTTAACATAGCAAATACAAACCACTCATTAGTTGTCTGTTGATCATCGATTATCTTTAACCAATGAGTGTTCTATATTTGGTATGTTAAGTTAACATGAATTTGATCAATGTTCGAGAAACCAGGGGTTAGTCAATGTTGTTTAAGCAGAATACAGCATTTTGTAATCAATGACATAGTAGTATGTTATAAATAACAAAAACAAATATTAGTCATAACCAAAAGACACAAAGACAGTTAAAACATTGTTTTCTTATCTATAAAATATCCTAGTTATTGAACTCATAAGATGTTTAATTGCAATGGAAAAATTTAATAAAATGATTTTATTGACAGTACCTACTGATACTGTTACTTTACGCTCATATTCTGTGAAAGGGTAGTACTTCCCCGGTCAAACCCGCCCCTTTGTGCTGAGAGAAGCATGGCTCTACTACCGTTAAGAATTGCAAATATGTTGATTAAAAATTGATTAGTTGTAAATTAAAAAAATTGATTAAAAAAACCTAATGATAAATGTATTCGAGAATTTTCTTGCATTATTAATTATTATTAATAATGGATTTAACTAGTGCTATTAAATTTATCGCTTGCCTCTAATAACATTGTTTATAATGTTATTGACTTAAACAGCTGATAATTATACACTGAAATACTTAATTATTTTTATTTAACATATATACATGTTAGTTTATGTAAACATTCCTTGATAATATAAGTTGTCATTATTTTCCGATAAAAATGATTGGGACCTGTAAATAGCTGAATCTCATGCAGTAATCAATTTTTGTAAAATTTGAAATACAATTGTATAGTTAAAATTTTTGAAAACAGTAGCTATCGAGTTGCTCACTGGTTCTTCTAGGTAGAATTACTAGAACTGAAAGCTCACGGTAGTGATTCGAGTGTACTTTCTAAAATTCTACTTGAACAAGAATAATTTTTAATGTTTTATTTTAAAACTGAAACTGCGTATTTAGATATTTGAATATAGCATTTAATAATATTAATTTTGTCCTACAGGTTTATCATCAGCCCGGCAAACTCCAAAAGAATGTTTCAAGGGACCCTCATATTGGTGTCAAAATTTAAAGTAAGTTCATAAATAATTGATTTTACATATTGATTTTAATTATCTTATATAAATAAATAAAAATCATTAAATATAAATTTTTTAATAATGAAAATATTAACAAAAAAAAAGTTAACTTAAAAATTAGATTTTAATGTTTTATTGTAAGATACATTTATTAAATAAATAATATTAACCTATTTAGAATGATATTATATTAACACTATAATAAGTTATAAAAAATCTAGAAAGATTAGAAAAATGTAAACAAATGTCTAGGGTTGCCAATTGTCTAGTAATGAAATTATCAAATAAACCAATTCCTTTAGCTTCTTTTGAAAATATATTAAATAATAATATTTCCAATATTTTCATTATAAATTAATAATAGGCAAGCCGCTGACTGTGGCGCGGTGCAACATTGCATCGCCACAGTATGGGAACAACAAAATGAGGAAATCAAGGCAAACTATGTGTCCAACAAGATTGTACGCCTCTTCAATGAACTTAAGGATATTAGGGACATGATTAATGTGGTAAAGTATATATATTTATTTTTGTTACTAAATTGGCAAGCAAGCATATGGCCCACCTGATGGTAAGCGGTTGCCGTAGTCTATGAGCGCTTGAAACACCATTAGTAGGTGCCACTCACGCGTTGCCAACCTCGAGGTATTGGTTCTTAAATTTCCTTTGCCCAGTAATTTCACTAGTCTACAGTGCTCTTCAAACCGAAACACTTATTGTCAAAAACACTACTACTTTGCGGTAGAATATTTGAAACTACGGTGGTACCTACCTAGCCGGCCTCTTGCAACAAGAGACTTACCACCAGCGTGACTGATTGCACTGGTAGAATAATGTCTGCCGTAACTCAGATTATTATATAGGTATTTACTCAGGGTCTGCTTATTACCCTTATCCGGATTTGATTAGTTATTAGTTTTTACATAGGGATATTGCTATCTGACCTATGTAACCCTAAGGGTGAACCAGTAACTCATTGGATAGAGCAAACTACCTACCTATGTAGAATTAACGATTGTTATCAGATGTTATTATATGTGATAACAATCGGGACCGAGACTAAAGTGCTCTCCGAGGCACAGCGGGGAGACCCTCAAGGATAAATGACCCAGACCGAAACAGATGTTTGTACCGACACAGATCAATACAAGCATTCGCCCCGAGTGGAAATCGAACCTTACAAACACGCTAGAAAGGTCCTCAATAAATTATTGTTGTGGCGCAGCGGTAGCAAACCTGCCTTAAGCGCCACAGGTAGCGGGTTCGATCCTCGCTCGGGGCAGATGTTTGTATTGACCATACATGCATATTTTTCGGCCTGGGTACGTTTTTCCTTACTATTGTGTATGGGACGAGACTCCGACACAGGGTATAACTATCCTAATGCTAATAATTCATTTCGTTCCTATTTATATCGCAATAAGATAGTCAAGGTAATAAGAATACGGTATTTATATACGGTAATTAGAATATTGAGGTAAAATTTTAAACTAAAATGTTTTTATTTAACATTGATATAATGTGCTTCCTGTATAATTATATGAGATACCTACAATATAATAATTTGTTTTGACTGAGTTTTTAAGTTTCTTAAAATCTAATTTTAAGATAGAGAAGAGAGACAGAAAAAAATGTTAAATCGTACACATGACAGAAGTATAACTTCTTAAAATATATACACAATATATTCTATAGCTCAATGGTAGAAGGATCGACTCCGCTCCGTTAAAGCGAGAGTCGGGGTTTCGATCCTGACCCCCTTGGGCTATTGTCGCAAGCCTCTAGCTTATTTCGAGGTCCAATAGGAGTATTAGTAATACCTTGAAAAAGCATTGCTAATATTCTATAAACAAATGTAAAGTTTTCTTTCTCTTTTCTCTTAACGAAATATGCCTAACGAGAGAGAGAGAGAGAAATTTCTCTGTCAGTTTCGTTCGAATTGTCGAATCGGCTCTTAGTAAGAAGTTACACTTCATCGACTGAGCGAAATGACATATTCTTTGTTGTCTTACTCTATTTCGCAGAACTGCTGTACGAGTAAAATAAATAGCTCATGTAAGGTTGGCAACGTCGCATACAATGTCAAACTTGTCATTTGTATCATACCCAGTTTTCAGTTAACATTTTTCAATATTTTTTTGTGGCCTTAAGCGCCACAGGTCGCGGGTTCGATTCCCACGCGAAGCAGATGTTTGTATTGACCATACAGGCATGTGTTCCGGTCTAGGTGTGTTTGTCCTTGTCACTGTGTGTGTTTCCGGACTCCCGATACAGGATGTAACTATCCTAATGAGAGCCGTTGAATGTGTAGCGTTTATTTATTATTTATTTGTAGAAAAATACTGAAATAAATCTTACTTATTAGGACTATCTCGGGAAGCGTGTAGCGAGTGCTTGTAGCGAAATCCATCCATTGGACATAGCACGGATGTGCAAAACCAATACAGCGTACCTGCAGGACTACATAAACCACCTCCTCAACTCTGAAACGACACCGGAGACCATTTGCCGTGTTATTGGAATGTGTAATAATGAGAAAATTAACAACATGATAAACGTAAGTTAATTTTTTTGTTAACATTGCAACTTCTTTCTAGAATATTCTAGGAATTTCTTGGCAATCTCTGTTTGTTTTTACAGTTTTTAAATTACTTCAAAAAGTATAAGAGGTCATTTTTTTTTCTGTGTATGTTACGCGATAATTTCGTTAGTGATCTGATTTTAATGTTCTTTTTTTGCTCTCGCGGTGGTTTCTTATACATTTTTATGATGATCTATTTCAAGATCTTCAAATATATGAAATTTAACACCTCAAAATATAAGTCTTTTGCCTTATAGTTTAGACCGTTCATGTTAAGTTGTTTTCTTTTTTGATGCAATTATCGGACTCTACAACCCTTTAGGAGCCAAGCGGTAACATTAGATTTCCCATCTAACCACATAAATCCACCCCCTTGCTTCAGTACGAAATGGGTGGATACATGTCTCAGAATATCTTCTAAGATATTCAGTCTTCCTCACATTGATCGATGATAGGATCTTTCCTTGAAAGTAAAATACGAGACAATGGGGGAACACTTGTAAACTCGATTGATCGGTGGGTAAAGCTACTGTAGGCGCGGCCAGTCACTAGATGGGTGATCGCATAGTGGTATTTCAACTGAGCGTCTCCGTGCTTCGGAGGGAACGTAAAGAGTCGGTTACGGCTGTTATCAATTTGATGAACTCAAGTCTCAGAAGCCTATTCGGGCGACCTGAACAACTCTGACACTAGGTTGGCCACTAACCACTCGATAAGAGGAAGACTTGTAGACTTGTTGGCTTATAATAAAATATCAATAACAGATAGCAAAATCCGCTTCTACATTCAAAGTACCACAAGACACAGTTTCTAATATATATATTTTTTAAACAGAGAGAGATGGCTAAGGGTAATGAGGAGGCGACCAAGCGCAGACGTAAGTTTTTTTTTCTTATATATAACTAGCGGCCCGATCCGGCTGCCATTCACTGAAAAAAATATTAAAATCGAAGTTTTGATTTATTCATTACTGCCCGTGGCCCGCACGCGTTAAATGTAATTATTTACGACATCACATTAGAAACCTCAATTTTTTTCTCCACTATTATTATACATATAAACCTTCCTCTTCAATCACTCTATCTATTTAAAAACCGCATCAAAATCCGTTGCGTAGTTTTAAAGATTTAAGCATACACAGGGATATAGGGACAGAGAAAGCGACTTTGTTTTATACTATGTAGTCATTTTGTTACTTTTCTCACGCAGATTAAACTTTAATCTTAAATTTATACAGTTGATATTTTTGATCAAAATTGTAAATAAAAGTTTACAATTTTCTTCGAGATTATTAAAACAAACTTTTTTATTGAACAAAATAGCTACCTCAAATATAAAATCGTGGGATTTCATACATCTATTGGTTTGTTGTAATACGTATTTAGATTTGTCTTCTTCTCGGAAACAATCTATAATTATAAAAAAAACCTTAAGGATTACTTTTATTTTGAATTCATTTCAAAGTGCGAATTGGTAGAAAATTTTGTATAAAATAAGCCCATTTGGCTCTCTTTAGTTCTGTAAATTAGTTCACAATCGTCTGTTTTGCAGCTAACCTCGTAGGCGCAGGGAAATGTACTTGGGGACCTTCATACTGGTGCAGCAACTTTAGGTAAGTTTTATTGCAGGCACATTTTATACGGCCCACCGATGTACTGCTGGGATAACCTCTGTCACAGCAGAGATTATTCCACCAGTGCAATCAGTCACACTGGTGGTAGGTCTTTTGTGGCAAGAGGCCGGCTAGGTAGGTATTATATTATATTGTGCCGCCAAATAGTAGTGCTTAGACATTACCGCCACCTCCGATGACGTCCTTAGCCGTGGTTCGGCTTCGCAGGAGGCACTGTAAGGCGGACGACCCCAACTTATCTTAAATCTTTCCGTGCTATTGTGTTAAGGATCGACGATTTAGAACTAATCAGCAAAGTTTTTATTTTATTATGCAACGCACTAAACGATTTATTAAGATAGTAATAAACTTTCTCAGGGGTCTGGACACACAAAAATAAGCATACTTAGTTCAGAACAACCTGCTCAAAACTGCTCCATAAAGATTGTTTGCGGCTGTAAAATGCTGGTTATTTTAGACATTTCGAACATGTTTTTTGTCATGACGGTTGGCAAACAAGCATACAATCGACTTGATGGTAAGCAGCCACCGCAGGCTATTAACGCGCGATACTTAAAGTATCAAGTTCGCGTTGCTAACCCAAGGAATACGAGGAAAAGGATGAGATGGTATCAGGAAAGGAAACTTAGAGGATAGGTGAAATAAAGAAAACAAAAAGATTCACAATATTGCAGTTTTTTTTTTTCGAAATGTGTATTGACGTTGGCCCTACTGGCCTTGACAGCGTGAATGTAAAGTAATAGAAGATGTTTTTCACATAATTATGGAATGTGTACGAAACGTAGCAGGGTACTGATAAAATTAAAAACCA
This sequence comes from Hestina assimilis, assembly GCA_023373885.1. Lineage (NCBI taxonomy): Eukaryota > Metazoa > Arthropoda > Insecta > Lepidoptera > Nymphalidae > Hestina > Hestina assimilis. Next base: position 4,522,270 of record CM041747.1, on the reverse strand, counting down.
TGAACCATGAACCATGGTTTATTTGATTTTGCATCATGTACCAGTTTCTTTACTTCATTTTTATGGTAATAGAGCCATACTTCTCTCAGCACAAAAGGGCCGGCTCGACCGGGGAAGTACTACCCTCTCACAGACAATCGGCGTCAAGTAACAGTATCATTAGGGACTGTTGAGTTTCGTGCGATGAGTGAGAGCGCCGGAGGCCCAATATCCCACCCCCTCTGTCCTCGTCCTTTTTTTCCCATCTCATCCCGTCCCTCTTGTTTCTTGGGTTGGCAATGCGCTTGTGATACTTCAAGTATCGCAAGCGTTCATAGGTTGTGGTGACTGCTTACCATCAGGCGGACCGAATTTGCCAACCGTTATGACATAAAAAAAACTTGGCTTTTCCTGGTTCGGAAGTAATCAGGTTGCTGTATAATCTAGTGTAACTGTCACCATGGTGGTGACATATTCTTTAAGAAATAATTTAAAAAAAAGCAATTGCAACAGTTAAACAAAAACAATTTGTTCGTCAATACACACGTTTGCAATAATATTTTACCGTAACAATGTTGAAACTTCCTCCTATTCCAATAATCGTTTATAATTCGATACGCTGTAGTTTAGTCAATATTGTTTCGTTTACCTCCATTTACATGTTTTGCTATGTAAAGCTAAAAAAAAATACATTATATAAGCGATTGAATTATATGAGCTTACGAAACCAACAATACCTTATATACAAAGTCAACTCAAACTCGTGTTTTTAGGGTTCCTTACCTCAAAGGTAAAAGCTCTTCTTCGTCTGTCCCTATGTCTGACCGTGTGTCACCACCGATTTTCTAAAGAACGGGTGGTCCGAGCAAGTTGAAATTTACACTAGATACTGAGTCTATGGTGCCTATTATGTGTATAATTTTTCGGAATTTTACCTTTACTTGTACTGTAATACCTTAGCAACCGGAAGTACCCTATAGGTTTTGGGTCGAAAACGTATATGGTGGCTGTGGTAAGTTTGAAATTTTGTTAATAAGAGGCATGATATATGTTTTTTTTTCAACAGCACGGCTAAAGAATGCGGTTCAAAGGTGTCCCATCACTGCGTGGAGCGAGTCTGGTCGAAGATAAACTACCCCGAGGACAATGATAGCGTGTGCCAGGTCTGCAAGGATATGGTCCAACAGGCCCGTGATCAGCTCGAGAGTAATGAGACACAAGTAAGAAACAATGTTTATTTGTTAAATTTATGTACTACTAATTATAAAATATCTAATATATAAAATTCTCGTGTCGTCAAGTTTGTTACGAAACTCTTCCGAAACGGCTCGACCGATATTTATGAAATTTTGTGTTCATTTCGGGTAGGTCTGAAAATCGGTCGGCATCCATTTTTCATACCCCCTAAATGTTAAGGGTGGTCCACACCAAATTTTTTTTTTCCCAATTATTAATTTTTTTTATGATGTAGCATTAAAAATACATGAAATAATAAATTTTAACCCTTCTACCTTAAACCCCTATTCTTTAAAAGCCATATTCGTAATTCAATAATAATTATCGGCGTGACTTTTGTTCACAATTAGACTCAGTTAAGGAACCCCGCTATCGGGTCCCAGTTTTTTCCGGTCAGGACAACGTCTGCTGGGCCCGTTAGTTAATCTATATTATATTACTTATCTAGCGGTCGTGGGTTCTTATGTTATTGTACATGATATGGATTTATTACTAGGATGACTATATAAAAGTAACTACGTGGTTAAAAATCCTAATTTAATAATGAGCGAGCGAGCACTAAGAAATGAATTTTCGAAATTCAACCCTTAAGGTGATAAAAAAGGGGTTAAAAGTTGGTTTCAAATAGAAACAGACATTTTATTATTCAAACAAAGCCGCCGACAGAAGCTAATTTAAAACTGTAACCACAACTAAAACCGCGACGCAGTAAACAGCGAAGCGATGCTTAGTCATGATGACTTGTTTTCAAATTGCTTATTCATCGAGAAACGTAAATATTTATATCAATAAAAACAATTTACTTCGTTAGCTTTTTTATCTTCATATTCATCCACATTAAGGGGTCAATGTGCAAGCAATTACTAAATAAATAATATTTGAAAGTAACCTAAGCAAAAATCAATATACATGAAATGTATTACGCGATATAAATTATATTAAAGGTGTGGCCACAGCATGTATTTAGCTCAGGGAAGGGCAAAATGTTAATATTGGATCCTACGGGGGTTGGGCGGTAAAATGACTATTTTCTTGAATGGTTATTTATTAATTAAATACTTCAAAATGTTATATTCGTACATGCGCAGTGTTTCACAAGGTCTCTAGGCCCTTCTTACGCTCATGTCATCAGTTAATTAACGCTTGTGGACTGATTGTTATGATGTTGTGGTCCAGGGTGGTCCTTCCCATAGACAATGCTATGATCCGATCATGGTCTTAGAAGATTTGGAATGAGACCCTCAAAGTAAAAGAAAATGTATAGGTATTATGTGTAGCTATGTCGAAGAGTACTCGCGTTGCAGAAATGATAAAATATTTTGCAAATTTGCACTGGGACTCCACAAAGGTGTTGGTTGCTTGTTGGTCGACTGTAGAAAATATTATTTTAATGATGCGTGTTGTTTTATATTAATTAAATCATTTGAGTCAAGATATTATTAACGTAACTTTGCGTACCTCCAGAGGTACGCGTAACACTAATGGGGAAACCTTAGAGCTTTATTGCCTTGAGCTGAGACGGTCAAAGTCGGCTAGTTGAGATTTCAAAACAGTCACACTTTTTTACGCTAAACCTTTGACGATTGATAGGGAGACAGGGGCAGGGACCTCGTAACACTCCTCATAAAACTGAAAAATGCAACAATATAATATATTTTGAACTATTAAAATAATAATTATTCAAGAAAATAGTTATTTTGCTCCCTAATCCCCTTCGGATCCTAAATTACATTTTTCACTTCCTTGGGCAAAATACTTTCTGCTACCACAAACTTTTTAATTTAATTAACAGTAAGCAAAATAAAATTGTAAATTTATGTCATTTGTATTCTATAGTTTAGAAAAAAACAATGACATTTTTATTATAACACGCTTTCGAAATAAAATAGGTACTAACATAATTTCTCGTTTTTAATGTAACTTGTTTCCATTATTTTACTTATTCTAAGATAAAAAAGATATTTATAGTTGTGTATATGCTGTTTTTATGAACTATGACCCATCCATTTAATATAGCGTTGACCGATAAGTATACCATTGGAACGGTCCTCTTAATACAATCTTATTTACGCATTAGCTAAAGTAATTGCTGTATTTATTATATTAGTCATTGTATTTACTCTTAATTCTTACTTTGCCAAGTGATTTTCTTTTGTTATTTTTTCCATCCGTTTAAAATTTTTGCTACAATCAAATATTTGATTTTTTTTTATGTTAGAAGTTGGCAAACAAGCATACGGCCCACCTGATGGTAAGTGGTTGCCGTAGCCTATGAGCGCTTGCAGCACCATTAGTAGGTGCCACTCACGCGTTGCCAACCTCGAGATATTAGTTCTTAAATCTTGTTCGCCCAGTAATTTCACTAGCGTACAATGCCCTTCAAACCGGAACACAGTAGTGCCTAAGCACTACTTTTTGGCGGCAGAATATTGGACACTGCGGTGGTACCTACCTAGCTGGCCTCTTGCAACAAAAGACCTACCACCAGTGTGACTGGTTGCACTGGTGGAATAATCTCTGTTGTGACAGAGGTTATCCCAACAGCGGGCGATAGGGTCGTCACATCCCGACGCCTTGAAAAAAATAGTTTTAAAAAATCTATACCTAGTAACAAGTGTGGAGTAACTAGGTATGACGTCCCTCCGACTCAAAGGGAGGACCCTCCGACCAGGCGTGTGATATTGCCTGGCGGGCCGAAGCCCAACAACTTACTTTATGAAGTTGTATATATACTTTACTAGCGTAGAAAACAGTGATAGCGCGATTTAGGATAGTGACGATCTTGTTCGTCAATATTGTTGCGTAGTATGTCATGTAGGTGTCGCTGTAGCTTGATGCGAGATTGTGACAATCATTACTTTCTATCGCGTTACGTCCTGTTACGTGTATGTCGCTACACAAGATTACTTTAAGTGAAGTTTTATCGTATTTATACGTAGATCCTTATCCGAGATGGGATTTATGAGTAGTAGGATTAATGAGCTAAAACACTGTTTAAAAAGCCTTTTAATTTCTAGCCGGGGACACTGTGTTTAAAAGTCATTATGATTTTTGTGTACAGTGCGTAACACAGTCTCTCTCGCAAAAATGTTTGTTATTATTATATATTATAAGAATTATAACGGTAAATAGACGAATAAAAATATTACTAAAGATATATTCAAAGCAAAGAAATTAAATTTATATCTATATACAAATCTCTTTGTTTAAAAACAATTCGTCAATTACAAAAACATGTTTTTTTATCAAACTAATAGCTAAATCCGCCTCGCTTCGCCGTGACTCAACAAACAAAGCCACATTCGCATCTTTAATATTATTAATATTACTAATGTCTGCAAAACTTAATGATTATATTTTACGGTAGTAAAGCCATTCTCCTCAGCACAAAATGGCCGGCTCGACCGGGGAAGTACCCTCACACAGAAAATCGGCGTAAAGTAAAAGTATCAGTACTGTTGCGTTTCGTGTGATGACAGACCGCCGGAGGCCCAATCTTCCACCCTCTCTATTCCCTTCTTTTTGTCCCTTCTCATCACCTCCCTCCTGGCCTTTGAGTTGGCAACTCGCATGTGATACTTCAAGTATCGCAAGCACTCATAGATTGCGGTGACTACTTACCATCAAGCGAACCATATGCTTGTTTGCCAACCGCCATGAAATCAAAACATTTCATGAAAAAAAAATCAAATAATTTCTTAATCCCGTCCTGAAATTTCTTTGATTCAAAACAATATTGTTCATCAGTAATTATTCCATTATCCTTAAATAAATTGAATAATTATGAAGACTATTATTATAGACAAGCTGTTGCTTGAATATGCCTTGTACGAATATTCGTGTAGAACGGATATTGAGGTCAGTGACGCCATATTGTGAGACTTGTGTGTGCAATTTTCTTTTAATGGCCGGTGCAGCTAATAATTACCTACATATTCAAAAACATTAACGGCCTTAGTCTGCCGAGTATAGTGGAGTGGATATATGTCTAGAATGCAAAATACATTCTGTCGAGAGTTGCAAAATGCATCCTCTATTTCGAATTCTACAAGGCATTCGAAAACAAAGATACCATTTTCTGCGATATAAAACGTATGTCATGAGAATTTCATCATTCAGGAGCTGGTAAGATTGAGATCAAATAAAAAAATATAAGTCGTACACAAGTCAAATAACAGTAATATTTAAATAATTAACAAATACAACAATATTCTACTAATTAAAAGTAACAAAATTAACAATAACAAAAAATATAAAGTCATAACCGAAAACAACACAAACTACTATATTATACTATACTACTATGGGGACGATACTTAGCGTAATACAAGTGCGATATTGACTCTTCACAGTAGGAAACGTCGGCAAAATATTGATCACGTTGGAGACATCATAAACACAAGCTTTATACCTAGACGTTAAATTAAAGAGACTATTTAAAGACCAGACCATACTTTTAATAACTATAATTTTGTAAGAGCTTTTGTAAATGCTGACGTGCAGCAAATATGGTCAGACTTTCACTCCAAAAATTGATTATGTCAGCCACCAACGACGCTCAGAACAACATCCAGAACAAGTTGCCGTGTCGGAATAAGGTGAAAACATATTCATTGATTATATAATGTTATTATTTCTTTCAGTTGGAAATAAAGCAAGTATTCGAAGGGTCATGCAAACTGATCGTCATCAAGCCAATAGTGAAGGAATGCATCAAGTTGGCTGATGACTTCGTTCCCGAGTTGGTGGAGACTCTGGCGTCCCAAATGAACCCCGTCGCCGTATGCTCAGTCGCCGGACTCTGTAATAACGGAGATATTGACGAATATCTTAGAATCTATGTGAGTATAACTTAATTTTTAATGTACACGTTATAGAGTTTTTTTTAAGTATATTAGCAATGCATTTTTCAAGGTATTACTAATATTCCTATTGCCCCTCCAAATAAGCTCGAAGCTTGCGCTAGGAGTGGGTACGACAATAGTCCAAGGGGATCAGGATCGAACCCGCAACTCTCGCGTTAACAGAGCTGCGTCGGCCCTTCTACCGTTGAGCTATTGAGGCTTTAAATTAAAGGTTTGGTTGAATTTTGAATATTCGTCTTATGTGAACATCTTCTAACAATTCTTAGTCATGTTCTAGTAGTGTAGTTCTGAATTAAGGGATAAATAACTCTTCGCCAGAAATATTAGCCACTAATACGATATTCGTTGGACAAATATAACATTTAAAAAAAAAACAATTATTTGCAAACTCTGTTTGATTAATTCCAGACATACGTTATTGCGTTTCTCAACATTAAAAGAAAGGCACTTGTTTTCAAAGATCTGTTTATTTTTAATAGAATCTCCTATTAAACATGGAAAAATTTTCACAGATGTTCTGTTGCCTCTATAACAACAAATACTAAAAACCGGAATAACATAATATTTAAGGGGCTTCCAGACAACAAACGTGATTATTTTACCCTTTTTATAGATAATGGTTCAGAACCCCCGAGCCTGATTTTAAACAATTATTTTGTAAATTTTCAGGATACTAAACTACAAGAGAGGAATGATTGCTCAAAGTGCAAACGATCTATTGGTATTGTCAGGAAGAGATTCGATGACACCACATATGAAAACTTCCTCGTCAGCTTACTGCAGGTATATTGACTAAATAAATAAGTATAATAAGAATTAATTGTAATTTAAATACAGTTGTAGTTATAAGAAAATCGCCTTCAAATAACGTAAAAATTTCAGCATTTATGATCTTTTTTTTATACAAAAAGATGGCAAACAATCGTTAGCCTCGCCTGATGACATTAATTTCTATCCCACTCGAAAAAGGAAGAGGTTCTCAATTCGAATTTTTAAATTTGATCAAAATCAGTTCAGTCATACCAGTCAGCTAAACTTCGTATTATCTTCGTATTTTCCTATAGACGACGTTGTGGCGCAGTGGTAGTGAACCTGCCTTAAGCGCCACAGGTCGTGGGTTCGATTCCCGCTCGTGTTTTCCGGTCTGGGTGTGTTTGTCCTTGTCATTCAAATTCAAATTCAAATTCTTTATTGGCAAAATACAAACAATTTACAGTATTTAGAGTACCTGGTTCCTGAACTAGAAGAACTGTATCTCAGGAACCAAACCAACCATTGTGTGTATGTTTCCGGACCCCGACACAGTATACAACTATCCTAATGGGAACCGTTGAGTGTGTAACGTTTGTTTAATATAATAAGAAGTATATAATTGTAATTTTAATACACTTATAGTAAAAAGAAAATCGCCTCCAGATAACGTAAACATTTTAAAATTTGTGATTTTTTTTTAACACAAAAAGATGGTAAACAATCTTTAGTCTCGCCTGGTGGTAAAAAGAGGGGTTCTTGATTCAGATTTTTCAAATTTCATCAAAATCCGTTCAGGCCTCCAGATAATGTAAACACTTTAGCATTTATGATATTTTTTTTCGTTTACAAAACAGATGGCACACAATCTTTAGCCTCGCCTGGTGGTAAAAAAAAGGGGGTTCTCAATTCAGATTTTTCAAATTTCATCAAAATCAGTTCAGTCATACCAAAAACTGAACTTCGTATTTTGTCTTCCTGTGACTTCTCAAAAAGTAATCACAAATAATTTTCATTTTCCCAGATGTGTCAGAACTTCGGCTCGCTATCCGACTCTTGTTCGATGCTGAGCTTCCGGTACTACGAGAATATAATAGAGGCCCTGAAGAAGGACCTCCAGCCGCTGTCCCTCTGCCGCAGCACGCACTACTGCTCCGCGTCCAACCACACCCACGATCGTCTATACTACACTTTCCCTAAAGAAGATGAAATACAGGCTTCCGAGTTAGTTTGTTTAACATATACTGACATACAATCAATATTACAACACATTTATAACTCGATCTTCGTCCTAGCATTATTCCCGGTATTTTATTTTACCCAGGGTCTGCTTATTACTCTTATCCGGATTTGACAGGTTACTAGTTTTTACACAGAGCGATTGCCATCTGACCTCCACAACCCTAAGGGCGAACCAGTAACTCATTGAATAAGAACAATTTACTTATCAAGAGTTAACGATTATTATCAGATGTTTTTGTGATAGTAACCGGGACCGACAGCTTAACGTGCTCTCCGAGGCACGGTGGGGAGACCCACAGACAAACGCCCAGACCGAGACAGAAATTTAACAAACATCTGCACGAGCGGGAATCGAACCCACAACCGTCGAGACTAAAGGCAGACAGGCTACCCACAACGCCACAACGGTGTCACATTTATAACTCGATAATAACTATATTTGCAAATAATTTCTTCTCTTAACCTCTGGACGAAGACATCTTTGAGCCTCCGCTAAGGCTATCCTTTTTCTCGGTCGAGTCTTAGTACTAGGCCACGTGACCCTATGACGCGGTCAAGGCAAGTAGGGCCAAAAGCAATACACAATTAGTAAAAAAAAACATGCTTTGATTAGCTCATATAAGGGCGTAATAATTTTGACATATCACTATCACTACATAGTATAAAACAAAGTCTCTTTCTCTGTCCCTATATCTCTATGTATGCTTAAATCTTTATAACTACGCAACAGATTTTGATGCGGTTTTTTTTAAATAGATAGTGTTTGAAGAGGAAGGTTTATATGTATAATAACATTCATTAAATAGTGTAGCAATACTGTTATTTTTGAGGTTTCTAATGTAATGTCGTAAATAACCGTGCACGTCCCTGTGGGTCACGGGCAGTAATGAATAAATCAAAATTACTGGATCGATTTTAATCATTTTTTCAGTGAATGACATAGGCTATATATTTTATACCCGTGCGAAACCGGAGCGGGCCGCTAGTTTATACATATAATTCAGTTATTGAAATAGGGAGCGAAATTATTAAAGTTTTATAATGATTTGGCCAAAAATCCTGGAGGTGTATGTATACAAAACTATATTATAATCAGTCTCAAAAGTAAACTTCATATTTAAAATACATACTTTCATAAATTCTAGTATAACTCTACATGATTTACTTTATACAAATTATAATTAAATTACCTTTAAATTATATATGTAATAACAACTAAAATATATAAATAAATAACAAAGTTCTTTAACAGATGGCGCTATAAAACCGACATATTTGTGGGTAGATCAATAAATATATCAACGTTAAAACTTTTTTAAATTGTTAATAATTATTGCCAATAGATGGCGGTTTCGCTATTCTTACGCCCATATATACCATCAACATTACTTTTTCTCTAAGTTGTAGAGCTTGGATTGTTGCAAAAAGAACGAAGATATATGGACGCAAATAAGCAATACCATGTCAACCCACACGAATGTCGTCATGTCGAGAAAAACGCGTTTGAAAATTTTAAACAACTTGCTTTATATGATTTTTTTATGTATTGGTAAAGTTTTTGGCAATTTCTGAGTTATGCAAGTTATTTTACTTATTTTCACAAAAAATAAGTATACAAACTGCATATTTCGTATATAATATAAGCCGAAACATTTAAAATGCGTTTTTTAGAAGTTTTAAAGCTAAAAACACTACAAATATTAAAGAAAAATGTTCTTCAGCCATTTACCAACACTTCCTGCATATATAACTCAGTTTTTTCAATTTTGCGGTTTGACATGGTATTGCGTATTTGCGTCCATATCATCGATATTACGTTTTCCTCTATGCCTTATGTAGTTTGATATTTTTTTTATTAAAGTCATTTGTATTGTTTAAACCAGTGACGTGCCGTGCGAATTTTGCGTGCAAATAATAAAACACCTGCGAGAAACGCTCGTCGCCAACACTTCTGAAATCGAGTTCCAAAAAGTCCTCGTTGGTATGTTTTTTTTTATATTTTTAAACTTTAGTATATTTTTTTTTTCCGTTAACTCAAAAACAATTAATATTATTTTTTTTTTAAAACTTGAGTGTGTGCTTAAGACCGCACGGCAGAAGTGAAAACTTTGTCGCAATCAATTTTTTTTTTATGTTAGAAATTGGCAAACAAGCATACGGCCCACTTGATGGCAAGCGGTTGCTGTAGCCTATTAGCGCTTGTAGCACCATTAGTAGGTGCCACTCACGCGTTGCTAACGAGAGATATTAGTTCTTAAATCTCCTCTGCCCAGTAATTTCACTATTATATGTTGTCATTATATAATATTAGCACAATAAACCGCCACACACTAACCTCACATTCTAAACCAAATTATTGTTAAAATAATTATTATTACATACCAATAATAACTATTAAATTAATAATGACAATTATTACGTATTAGTTAATTAGCAGTGGACTGTATCTCTCTTGCTTGAGCGTCACAGAACCTAACTTACTAACTTCGGAAAAATGTGTGTGCGCCTGTGCGGTATACCAAAATAAATTTTCACTTCAAAAAAATTTATTCAAGAAAAGTAGTTGTAATAGCACAGCTGTCTCGACTAGAGAGGTACTTCCTTCTAACGCAAAAATAGTATCAGTACTGTTACGATTCGTGCGCCGGAAGTCTCATCCCCGTTCCCTTTCTAATTCCTTCTCTCATCCCTTCCCTCCTTTCCCATTTGACCCACCACTCTGTTCCCTTTCTTTTTTCCCCTCCCTTCCCATTTGATACTTCCTTTATGTAAAAAATACTGAGTGTATTTGTTTTGTGGAGGGTGCGACATGGGAAACGTCCAAGTAGCATGGGATCCTCCGACCTGGTGTGTGATATTGCCTGGCGGGTCAAAGCCCAACGACTTACGTTAGGAAGTTGTATATACAGTTTACGAACGTAGAAAACTCTAATAGCGCGATTTAGGATCGTGACGATCATTGGTCGTCAATATCGTTGCGTAGTATGCCATGTAGGTGTCGCTGTAGCTTGATGCGAGATGTGACAATCTTATTATTCTATCGCGTTTCGTCGTGTTGCGTGTAGATGTCGCTACAGTTTTTCCATTCTTTATCAGGTCTGTGCAAGCAAACGAGGAGCTTCAAATCCGAGTGCCTATCTCTAGTTGAACGTTATCACTCGGAAGTTTACAACTTCGTCGTATCGGAAATAGCACCGAACACGATCTGCGACTACATAGGGATATGCTCTAACAAGACTGAAACCATAGCACCGCTGTTGCCTACCGATCTGGCTGAGAAACTTGTTACTATACCCGTGAAACGTATAGCTGAAGACGATACAACGTCTAAGGTGTGTATATACAATTAAATAAAATAAATAAACGCTACACACTCAACGGCCCCCATTAGGATAATTATATCTTGTGTCGGGGGTCCGGAAACATACACAACATTTTTTTACTCTTTATTTTTTAGGGATTTTTATTCGAAAAAAACATGTCCATCCCATTGTACCTTATTTAACTTATATATTGAAGAAAAACAAAAATATTTTTTTAGATAGAAATAGAACATGCTAAATTAATTATTAAATTTCATAAGCATAAATTCCAGCAATTTATATTTTTCTAAACATTCCTTATCTATAGACAGATTACGATAACGTCGCTCTTATTATATGCGTAGTCACATTCTTACGAACAATTTTTTTTTAAAAAACGGACGAAGACAAAAATCCAGACCGGAACACATCCCTGTATGGTTAATATAAACATCTGCTCTGAGTGGAAATCGAACCCGCGATCTGTGGCACTAAAAAAGGTTCACTGCCGCGATGCCACAAAGACGTCAATACAAAAATAAATAAACGCTACACACACAACGACCCACACTAGGATAATTATATCCTGCGTCGGGGTCCGGAAACACACATCATTACAAGCACAAACACACCCAGACCGGAGCACATGCCTGTAGTGTCGATGGTCAAACCTGTGGCGCCACAACATTGTAAATACATTTTGAATTTTTTTCCAGAAATTGACGAACGATGAGATCCCTGCACCAAAGAGACAAGAAAACGTTCAGATCTTGGGAACTGAGAACGCAGCCTCCGCCCTGCCCATAGAGAGGATGTTCGTGTCGGTGCCCCGCGAGGGCCCCTGGTGCTCCTTCTGCCAGTACTTCCTGCACTACATACAAGTGGAACTGAGCGATGATACCACTGAGGTGTTTTTTTCGGAATGTGTATTGCTGTTGGCCCTATTGGCCTTGACAGTGTCACCGAGCGGGGGGGCGAGTACACAGACTCAGCCGTGATAAAGGGGCTGCCCTCACGGGGGCTTAAATTTGATTCCGTCCTTAGGGTGCCTCCTGCGAAGCCGAACCACGGCTAAGGACGTCATCGGAGGTGGACTGAGGTGGTCTATTATAGTTCTCATCCATTTGTTTAATTAAATTTAGATTTTTTATTTGAAGCAAATATTGAAATATTTTGTTGGTTTATTGATCAACGTCGTCAATCTGTACGATAATATTACAAAAGAAATTCACAATCAATTGACAGCAAATATCAAATGATCCACGTCTCCTTTTGTCCAAATTCCAGAGACAGACATCTACAATAATTGATGACTTAATTTTTTATGTGTAACATTTAATTTTTAATAAAATTTGTCAAAATTTGTCAATGTTACCTCCAGCTGACATGCAATCTGTCTCTGTGGTTTCGTAAAAAGGGAGGAAAGCGTATTACAGGAAGCCGGAGCTATTTCATTTAATTTTACAGATGAGCTTGCGCTATTTTAATTGACCAATAAGCGCCCGCTATTTGATCGCACCAATGAGCGCGCGCTATTTTGATTTGACCAATAAGCGCGCGCAAAATGAATTTACTTATGATTGTTTGTTGCAATGGTTGCGGGTTCGATTCTCGCTTGGAGTAAATTTTGTATCGGCCGTACAGACATTTTTTTAGGTTTATTTGCTTGTCTGCTGTTTTGAGCGACCCAGGATATAACCAATGTAATGTACCTTTACCAGGAGGCCATAAAGAAGGCTGTGGAGGAGGCGTGCGACGTGCTCCCGCAGAGCATCAACGACCAGTGCCGGCAGTTCGTGACGGAGTACGGGCCCTCCGTCATCGCGCTGCTCGTGCAGGAGATCGACCCCGCCAGCGTGAGTCACTTCCTCCTTATTTTACGTCACGGGGCTCATTCAAACCTCCTCGGTGGTCGTCCTGACCATACCCTATCCAGCATGAATGGCCCATATGACTCGACCGGGGAAGTACTACTATCCCAAAGAATATCGATGTGAGGTAAGATTATCCGTTCAGTTGCCAAAGCCCAATGATAGAGTCATTATCATATTTCCTTCGGGGTCACCACTTTGGAGAAATGAGACGTAATGAGCTTCCAATACAAAGGGTCCTCCCTTACTCTAACTAACCAAGCGGGTGATATTGTCCAATAGTTAACTTCGGGAATTTGTATATACATAGGTTAATCCGCGTTGAAAACTTCATTAGCGCGATGCAGGATTGTGACAATCTTGAACCGACTCTACTACTATAAAACTGTATAATTATTTAATGTTAACAAGCTGAGATGGCCCAGCGGATAGAAAACGTACTCTTTAACCGAAGATCATAGGCTCAAATCCGAGGAAAAGACCTTTGAGTTTTCTCACCTTCACCTTTTTTTCAATTCGCAGTGGAGCAGCGTGGTGGATTAAGTTCTAAATCCTCCTCCTTAATAGAGGAGTAGGCCTTTTCCCAGCTATGGGACATTAACAGGCTGTTTCTTCACTATTTCAATTTATGTTAACAGGTGTGTCCAGCTCTCGGGCTGTGTGATAAGACGGAGGAGATCCGCCGCGTGTCCATCAACTCGGATAAGTCCAACTGTGCGCTGTGTCTGTTCGCCGTCGAACAACTCGAGACGATGCTTAAGAATAACCGGACTGAGGTAATTATGCACCTGAAAGTGACGTAGTCGAGGCCAATGAGGCCAATAATGAGAGGAATGTGTTGCACATTCGCACAAAATGGTGATGAAAGGAAAAGAGTATTTTTCATTATATTTCGTTAATTTAAAATGAAATTTCCCAAATCAGGTACATATTTAGTGAATGTAACTTTATGAATAATAATTTTAAATTTTTCAAATATCGTTTGTGTTGAACGATTTTTAATAGGTACTAAGCGTATGTATACACGTCACCGACATGCTTCATGTGACTTGTTATGTCAGACTGGTGACGCGCTTGTTAATTGGACTCTGGATGTTACCAGACTAATGTTAATAATTTCCATTTACAAATTATAATATTTCAATTATTCAAACTTTTTATTAAATATATATTTATTTTAAATACATTCCAAACTTTCAAGTTTTCTTTCGTCTCCATGAGTGCCTACTTTTTTTCCCTAATAATTATATAAGTTCGATTCGATTTTAATGAAATTTTGTTTGCACATGGCGTACTCCTGAGAATCAGTCAACATCTATTTTTCATTATGGTCCATTCTAAAATTTTTGTTTTTGTATTATTTTTTTTATTATGTGGCATTAAAAAATACATACAACCGTAAATTTTAACCCTATATTATTATATATACACAATTATTTTTTCCAACTTCATAATTACCTATTTTTTCACAGGAGAATATCCACGAAGCCCTTAAAGGCCTTTGTAACCATCTCTCCGCTAAACTTCGTACGGAATGCATCGACTTTGTCGATACATACAGCAACGCGCTAGTCGAGATGCTCCTAGCGGACCTCAACGCTCAAGAGATATGCGTGTACCTCAAACTGTGCCAGGACAACAAGAAGTACACCGACCCCCTGGCCTTGGGCAGCTCTCAGATCGACAAATACCACGACAAGCCTTACCTCAGAGGCGACAGGAACAACAGAAAGAAGCCGATGCTACCTGAAGAAATTCTGGAGACTGGTACTGGTCTTACTAGTAAGTTCTTATATATATTTTTTTATAATTTAATAAAAAAATCTTTTTTAAAGAATATTAGCAATGCCTTTTTCAAGTTATTACTAGTATTCCTATTTCCTCTGCAACTGAACTTGAACATGCCTTAAGCGCCTCAGGTCGCGGGTTTGATTCCCGGTCGGAGTAGATGGTTGTATCGACTATACAGGCATGTATTCCGGTCTGGGCGTATTTGTCCTTGTCATTGTGTATGTTTCCGGACCCCCGACGCAGGATATAACTATCCATTGGGTCCGTTGAGTGCGTAGCGTTTATGTTTGGATGGACTTTTACAAAAAATCGGCGAAAATTAACAGAGTACTGTTGCGTTACTGCGTAAACGCATGTGATACTTCAAGTGTCACAAGTATTGCGGTGACTGCTCACCATCAGGCGTACCTTATGATTGTTTGCAAACTGTCATGAAATAAAAAAAACCGTGTAAGGGTACTGACACGCCTCTCATATTTAAGCATGCTCATCTGTTCACATTATCTAACAATAGGCATACTAGTTTTCAGCATACACATTGATAAAACCGATAGTACCTACTACTTACTAGAATTCTCATAAGCAAAACTATTCAGATGCGCTCGAAAGACGCCCCCTTCCGCCCGCACCTCAAGTAGCATGCTCGAAAATCTTTGTTGATTTTTGAGCAAGCTCGAAATAGGCTTGCTGATTACTAGCAACGCTTAGACACTTTTTTTTATGTTAAAAGTTGGCAAACAAGCATACGGCACACCTGACGGTGTGGTTGCCGTAGGCTATGAACACACTATAAACACGCCGAGACACTACTTCACACATGCTACTAAGTAGCAATTGCTCATAAATAGCATGCTCTCGTGCAAGTAATGAGCATGTGTGTCAGTACCCTAAAGCATTAAATGTGTAATGAAAGTAATTCTAAGTAACAGACGTCTTCACAGAATAATATTTAATAATATTATATCAGGTACGAACGAGATAGTCGACCACACAATGAACGGTCGGCAAGTAGAGAAGCCGTCTCAGAGTACGATGTGCGTGCTCTGCGAGTTCGTGCTCAAGGAGATCGACGACGAGATCAAGGACAAGCATAATGAGGTAACATTACTATTATATGAACTACTACTAGCTATCCCCGCGTCTTCGCCCGTTTTAACTACAGAATTATTGTTTAGATTTAATGTAGTCTATGTGCCAATGAAAGTACTGTTAAAATCAAGCAGTTTTGGAGATTATTCTGAACAAACAGACAGACAATTTTTTTTTTTTTTTTTTTGTAAAAGTAAGCCGTTATTTTGACATTACAAAAAGGCACTTCAATTTTATATAATATTCAAACTTAACAACCCCTATTACAATACTTAGATTCTGTGTCGGAGGTCCGGAAATACACACATTCACAAATATAAGAAATACCACCCAGACAGGACTTTTGCCTTCTCTTATGCGGGTCATTGTGGATGCATTGTTTATTATTATTAGTACCAACTTGTATCTTGTTCATAGATATAGCGGACATACTAGATTGCGTGTCTATATCGCATGAAGTGACAAAAACTGTTTAAAATTGAAGCGCCATCTAACAAGTGTCTGGGAACTAAATATACCATCGCAGGCATACCAAATTGATTGTCATTGTTCAAGATTGCCGCCCCATTCCTACTCATTATTCTTATTTTTTGCACATGCGCATTTTGTTTTCAACCACTTCATAGATGGCGCTAGTTCATCCTTCAACTTTTAAATATTTCAATATTTGGAATACAGTATCTTTTGCCCTCTATGTTTATGATCTTGATTAACAAGACTTGTCACTTCACTACATAGTATAAAACAAAGTCGCTTTCTCTGTCCCTATGTATGCTTAAATCTTTAAAACTACGCAACGGATTTTGATGCGGTTTTTTTAATAGATAGAGTGATTATAGAGGAAGGTTCATATGTATAATAACATCCATAAAATCATGGAGAAAAAAGTTTTTTTTTTTGAGTCGTAAATAATGACATTTAACTCGTGCGGGCCACGGGCAGTAATGAATAAATCAAATTTACAGGATCGATTTTAATCATTTTTTCAGTGAATGGGCTATATATTTTATTTTAATCAGGCTATATAATTTATACCCGTGCGAAGCCGGAGCGGGCCGCTAGTTACATATATAGCAATCCAATCCTCTCATAATTCCAGGATGAAATCAAGAAGGTAGTCCATGGGATATGCAAGACCTTGCCCAAGTCGGTCCGAGCTAACTGCGACCAGTTCGTTGAGAAGTACGCGGATCTCGTCATCAGTCTGCTGGTTCAGGAAATGGATCCTGACGAGGTTTGCAGGGAGCTGAAGTTCTGCGACCCGACGTCCAAAGGTGAAAAAAAAAGTTAAAACTATACCAGTTTTAAAGCAGTGGCATTTGATGTGTAACATGTGACATCTCTTGTAGTAATAAGAAATCTTCTTCGTCCTAGCTTTATTCCCGGTATTTTTTGATGTACCCAGGGTTTGCTTATTACTCTTCTCCGGATTTGACAGGTTACTAGTTTTTACACGGAGCGATTGCCATCTGACCTCCGCAACCCTAAGGCCAGAAAGAAAAGAAACGAACCAGTAACTTAATGGATAACAGCAAATTACCTATCAAGAGTTAACGATTATTATCAGATGTTATATGTTACCGGTACCGAGAGTTTAACGTGCTCTCCGAGGCACGGTGGGGGGACAATGACAAACGCCTAGAGCGAAACAGATATCTATAACAAACATTTGTGCCGAGCGGGAATCGAACCCGCAATCATCAAGGCTAAAAGTAGACTCACTACCCACAACGCCACAACGGTGTCGATACATAGTAATAAGCAATATTGACATTATATAAAATTATCACCGCGCGCTCTCATTGATCAAATCAAATAGCACACGATCATTGGCCAATATAATAGCGCGCTTCTACGGCTTCCTTTTACACACTTCCGTCCCTTTTCACTATGTGTGGGCAGGATTGTTCTAAAAACTGTTTGAAATGAATATTTTATTTCTCCAGTATATAACGTTTATTATGAATACACAATACAGTGTTATGCTAGGTAAGAAATCGTCGACGGAATGAGCCCCAGCATAGAAGGCAGGCACGAATCGGATATCCGTTGCTTTTCTCCAAACGCCCTAAGATGGCGCCGGAGTTATTTAAAAATTTGTAAAAAAAAACTTTATACAAGTTGTGGAGTAAGCTCGGCAGATGGCGCCACCCTCGAGCTCGAACAACTAATAAGACAGGATCGTATGATTGATATGACTAATATAACCATTATATTTCAGATACAAAGGAAATAGTCAAAAACACAATGAACGTTCCCCAAAAAGAAGAACAGTCCTCGAATCCGAAATGCTTCCTCTGTGAATTTGTGCTGACGGAGATCAACTATCAGATCAAGGATAATCATAATGAGGTAACATTATTATAAATTAATAAATAATACAAACAACGTAGATACACACAATGACCCCCATCAGAAAATTAATATCGTGTCGGGGGTCCGGAAACACAAACACAAGCACACCCAATCACACACAGACAGATCACTAGTCCGCAACACTTGCCTTGTCAAGTGGAATTCAGTGAGGTTTTAATGTTTATTTATTATTATTGCTTGTAGACATGTGAGCAGACACAAAAACAGTCACGCCAACGACAAACAAACATACATCCAAACAAACAAACATACGTACTTTAAAAAAATGTCGTAGGTAATTAATTCTCTTTCAAAAAAGTCAAATTATTATTATGTTTTTGTTTCGTGACGGTTGGCAAACAAGCATACGGTCCGCCTGATGGTAAGCAGTCACCGCAACCTATGAGCGCGCGCGATACTTGAAGTATTAGACAGGAGGGAAGGAATGAGAAGGGAAAAGGGAAGAGAACAGAGGGAGCGGGAGATTGGGCTTCTGGCGCTCTAAAAAATTAATATTCAAAAAATACAGTTAATTATAATATAAAATAGTATGTATATATATTTTTGTCTCATTCATTCCTACACATTTTTGTATTTGTGTCTCTTACCTGTCGTTTTTTCCGTTGCATCCTGTTTGAAATCCCAACGATTCTAAAGAAATTTCACTTCAATAATATACAAATTAAATAAAATAAAAAACAATCATACACTAATTCTTTTTTTCCCTCTTGTGTGTTATTCCCCCTTTTACCTAAAGAAGTATAACTTTAAAATTGGACGCAAATAAGCAATACCATGTCAACTCACAAAATTGAAAAAACTGAGTTATATATGCAAAGTGTTGGTAAATGGCTGAAAACATTTATCTTTAATATTTGTAGGGTTTTGCTTTAAAACTTCTAAAAAAGCCATTTTTTAATCATGCAATTTAAATATTATGTTAAACGTTTTGGGTTATATTATAGACGAAATATGCAGTTTGTATACTTATTTTTTGTGAAAATAAGTAAAATAAATTACATAAATCTGAAATTGCCAAACACTTGACCAATACATTAAAAAAACATATAAAGCAAGTTGTTCAAAATTTTCAAACGCGTTTTTCTCGAAATGACATTCGTGTGGGTTGACATGGTATTGCTTATTTGCGTCCAATTAATCATCAAAATAATACAGCTATATAAGTTTTTCCATCACTCCAGGATGAAATCAAGAAGGTAGTTCATGGTATAGCCAAGACCGTGCCGGAACCAGCCCGTCCAGCTACCAGCCACTTCGTTGAGAAGTACGCGGATTTCATCATCAATCTGCTGGTCCAGCAGAAGAGCCCTGATGAGGTCTGCTGGAAGCTGAACTCCTGCGTCCCCACAGCATTCAAAACATTCAAAGGTAATTTAAAAATTGGTTATTTAATAAGATGCCATAATGACTTGAACCCGCTGAAATAAAGGTTGTTCAGAAACGATTTAGATTGATTAAGATTAGAAAAACTAATTAATAAATAAATAAACCCTACACACTCCACGGCCTACATTAAGATAGTGACATTCTGAGTTAGGGTTCCGTAAACATAGGCAATGAACAGAACACATGCCTGTACGGTCAATACAAACATCTGCTCCATGCGGGAATCGAACCTGCGACTAGTGGTGTTTAAGGCAGGCTCTACACTGCTGCGCCGCAATGTCGTCTTTGTGAGAAGTCACGAGGACTTCTCGTCAACCGCATTCCAAGGTCATTCAGCGTATAACCCAGTTGGAAATCGACCATACAGGCATG
Organism: Hestina assimilis; assembly: GCA_023373885.1. Taxonomy (NCBI): domain Eukaryota; kingdom Metazoa; phylum Arthropoda; class Insecta; order Lepidoptera; family Nymphalidae; genus Hestina; species Hestina assimilis. Next base: position 4,502,011 of record CM041747.1, on the reverse strand, counting down.
TGTTCTGGTGTGTTTGTATGGATATGTTGTGAATGTTTCCGGACCCCCGACACAGGATATCACTATCCTAATGGGGACCATTGAGTGTGTAGCGTTTATTATTTATTATAAAATACGATGGTAGCCAACCTAGCATTTAAGCCATACCACCACAAAGTGACCATTTCAAGGTATTACCGGATGACTAATGACTAAGACATTTCTTAGAATTTCTTAATTTCTTCAACGATACGCCAGTTTCTTGACGATGTTTTCAAGCACGAGATTTGAAACACAATTTTTTTATAAAGAATATTAGCAATGCCTTTTTTCATGGTATTACTAATATTTCTATTGCCCCTCCAAATAAACTCGAAGCTTGCGCTAGGAGTGGGTACGACAATAGCCCAAGCGGGTCAGGATCGAACCCGCAACTCTCGCGTTAACGGAGCTGTGTCGGCCCTTGCAGCCTTGAGCTATTGAGGCTTCAAATTCAATTAAGTACTTGAAAACTCAAAGGAGCTTGTCTGGATTGGTATCATAACCTCAGCTTTTTTGCCACTTTTATGATAAAAAAAAATATCCTGCAGGAGAGATCCTGGACTGCGCGGTGTGCGAGACGGTCGTGATGGCGGTGCAGAAGGTGTTCAGCAACGACAAGGTGGACCGCGACATCGTGCACATCATAGAGAAGTCTTGCGCGCTGCTGCCCAGGAAGTACAACGACAGGGTATGTCTACTCGACTTTGTGTCTGACTTTATGGCCTCGTTGGCCTTTACCAATATTAATTTCGATGAGTGGGAACATGGGAGGCCTAATAAATGATCGGCCATTTTTGGTTGTTAAATCGTGAATTTTATAAATCGAACCCAGTGCTCATTTTATTTCTTCATAAAGCCTCTCGTCTCCTCTCCAGAATCCCACCAAAGTACCGTTTCCCACCTTTTTTTTGCCAACTAATTCAACCAATTTTACGGCCAATTTTTCGCGCTCTAATTGGCCAACAAGAAACCCGCGTCCGCCATTGTTTCTTTTTTAGCCAATTAGATAAGAGGTGGTGTCATTTACAAAATTTATAAAATTATTTTACAATAATTACAAAATTATGATATGAAATAACGCGTTAATTTTTTCGTTGAACGTGCGATTTCTAAAGCAAAATTTAGTTTAAATTTTTATATCAATCGGGAACTACCTGTAACCTTAGGGTCCGTCTAGACATTTTTAACACTGCCCTTAATTTGTCAGAATTAAATCAGATTATACCTGTATTTAAAGATAATAATATCATGAAAATTTTAAAGACAACATACTGTAAAAAAATACATGTGATGTTAGATAGGGAGAGTTTGGAACTGTTTGAGGAAGAAATAGGGTAAAAAATACATCACGTGATTAATAGAGAACCCTTAAGAAATTCCTTTCATATGGTGAAGGATATGGGATTTGTATTTTATGAAAAAAAAAATATTGTTCTCATTTCAACATCAATCGCTCAATCAATCCTCAATCACTCAACGGTAAAAGGGCCGACTTCGCTCTGTTAACGCGAGAGTCGAGGGTTTGATCCCGACCCCCTTGGGCTATTGTCGTACCCACTCCTAGCGCAAGCTACGAGCTTATTTCGAGGCGTAAAATAGAAAATTAAAATTAGTAATGCCTTGAAAAAGCATTGGTAATATTCTTTATAAAAAAATCTAGTTTAAAAGGTATCCCAAGCATCACTATAATATGAACTTTTCACAGTTTTAACTATTTACTGCAAGAAATGTTTTAAATTAATAATTAGGCATGCATATACTAACTGTACATTTTGTATAATTAAAGTTATCATAAAATTCCAGTGTCACACAATGTTGGAGATATACGGAAAAGAAATTATACAATTGATAGAGGAATACGGAACCAAGGACGTTTGTAAGAAGATCAATCTGTGCTCCGCCAGCGGCGCGGCCGTCGTGCGGATGGATACCACTAATTAAAACGTAAGTACACTTAGGGCCTACGCCCATTGGCGGCACGGCACGACAAGAGATTATTATTTGACAAAGATATAACTTAAAACTACAAAAAAAGGTGTGTGTGCGATTCACACACGATAGAAGTGAAACTTCAGTAAATCGACAAAAGATTGAGATGAATATATATAACAAGATGCAAAAATATTCACAAACACTGTTAAATAATAACACACCACGCTGATTTCTTACTAAAAAGCTGTAATCTGCAGCCGCATACATACATATATATACAGACACCGACATTTGCTATCTCGCTCTGGCTCACTAAAGCGCGGCGCAAAGAGGAGAAACCGATTATAAAATAGTATGTATATTTCTGTCTCACTCTTCCTACACATTTTTGTATTTGTGTCTCTTACCTGTCGTTTTTCCGTTGCATCTGGTTAGAAATCCCAACAATTCTAAAGAAGTTTAACTTCAAAAATTTCATTATAACTGAACACCGTCTACGTAATCACGTGAATCTCTTTCCTCCTAGTTGCGAATAATTTTAATTAGTTCAATGCATTTCCGTTGTGGCGTACTAGTGATGTAGATAGCGAGTCTGCGTTGAGCCTCGACGGTTGCGGGTTCGATTCCCACTCGGACAGATGTTTGCTTGATCTTACAAATATCTGTTCCGGTCTGAGCGTTTGTCCATGTGAATCTCCCCATCGTGCCTCGGAAAGCACGTTAACTGTCGGTCCCGGTTGCTATCACATAATAGTGATAATAATCGTTAACTCTTGATAAGTAAATTGTTCTTATCCAATGAGTTACTGGTTGGTTGCGGAGGTCAGATGACAATCGCTCTGTGTAAAAACTAGTAACCTGTCAAATCCGGACAAGAGTAATAAGCAGACCCTGGGTAAATACTCATATAATAATGGGAATAGTGCTAAGAAGACAAAGTATAGATAAAAATGTAAACTAATTTTTTTTTTTTGTTACAGGTTCCTTAATGGAAATCTTATGTAATAAAAATGTTTTACGTAATCTCTCTTAATTAAGTTATAATTACGTTTTTTTTACCAAATGTCTGACGTCTTCATTTTATAATTCGATTTATTTTTGTGACACTTTAGGTTAAATTTGTTACGTTTAAGTTTGAACCAGTTCATTCACGATTCAATTATAATAAATGTGTTTTTATTATATGGCTCATAATATTAGTAATTAACTACATACATAAAGATATTGTATTAATATAAGAATTTGATATGTTTAACAATGTCTTAAATGCTAGCCTGTGATAGATAAACTTTTGTGAAATAAATACAATTGGGGATAATCGTGTGTTTTATTTCTTACTAGCTTCTGCCAGCGGCTTCGTCCGCATGAATAACGATTTTAATACAAACTCTGAAACACAGACAACCACCACAAATTATAATAATAATAAACGCTGCACACTCAACGACCCCTATTAGGATAGTAATATCCTGTGTTGGGGGTCCGGAAACATTCACAATGACAAGGACAAATACACCCAGACCGGAAAATATGCTTGCATGGTCAATACAAACATATTATGCTCCGAGCGGGAATCGAACCCGCGACCTGTGGCGTTTAAGGCAGGTTCGCTACCGCTGCGCCACAACGTCGTCAATTGTATTGTAATTGTAGAATATGTTGCCGTACTACCAAACTTTCATTCAGGGTTGGTCAAGTTTCTTTTTTTTTCAAAGTTAAGGGGGGTGTCAGTTAGTTTTTTTTTAAATTTTTATATGGTATTTCTATAGTTCCTATTGGGTTTTAATCGCGCCTATTCAGCGATCAAAAAGACGCTTGTTTATTTGGTTACCTCAACATTACGATTTCTATCAATTCAAAAAAAACTGTTTTTTTGAAAAACTCGACCCTGTTCAAAACAGCGGCCATCCGAACTACGTAAAATTTTATTGGAAATACAGTCACAAAAATAATAAAAAAATTAGTTTGGCCATTGTAAATTGTATTGAAAAGTGAAATTAAATAAATTTCTTTACAATTTTCCCTCACTTTGTACTCTTTTTTTTTTCGGAATGTGTATTGCTGTTGGCCCTACTGGCCTTGACAGCGTCACCGGGGGGGCCGAGTACAGTGACTCAGCCGTGATAAAGGAGCAGCCCTCACGGGGGCTCAAATTTGATTCCGACCTAGTAATACCATTGCAATGGGTAATGGGAATAGTGAGACTAACCCCAGATAACTTTAAAAAAAACTAAAAGCTGTGGAAATTTACTTAGTCATGAAAATATAAAATAAAAACAGTTTCAATTCATTACAAAATTTGTATTTTTAACTCTCAAAGACTAAACAGTATCTAATTAAAATCCATTCTTGTTCTTTTTTCAAAACATTAAAATTGGCCATTTTAATAAAACAACAATTATAAAAAACATGATATATAATTATTTAATAAACGACTCTTGCGATGGTAATGGTGTATGACATCTTCCCTCATCCCTCAGCTCCCTCGTTTGAGGAGCTAACTCCGGCTCATTGGGGTTATGTCGTTTCAAGTACTCCGCTAGCCACAGTATGGGCTCCGCGGGACGCTCGTGTGCGAGCGCGGTGAGAGCGGGAATGAGGGTTGGCGCTATGTTCTTCTGTATGTAGTCTCCGATTTGCCAGTGTCGAGGTATTGGCCCTACTATCACTAAAAATAAATAAACTGTTGTTAACACAATTGATTGTCAAAACTTTCAATTTATTGATGGTGGTGGCTTTTAATTACAAGAGGTCGTCTTACATACTTAGGTTTTGCGTAACCGAAATACAGTATTACAAAACACATAAGGGTTTGAAGGACACTGTAGCTAGTGAAATTACTGGGCAAAGGAGATTTAAGAATCAAAACTTCGAGGTTGGCAACGCGTAAGTGACACCTACTAAATAATCGTGTTGCAAGCGCTCATAATATACGACAACCGCTACCATTTAGTATGCTAGCTTGGCAACTTAGTAACATAAAAAGGGTAGGCTTGATTTTTAATGATTTTTCAAGGATGTAAATAGTCTTATCTGCTTCATATCTTTACGACAAAGAAAGAAAGTTTTACTATTTAATTCCTTAATTATATTAAACTTATGTAGCATGTTTTATTATAAACCTAACTTTTATTCATCAACTATAAGGCACTGCTAAATTAACTTGGATGTCTAAAATCTAAAAAAGCACCTATATTGTTGCGGGCCCAACTGGCCTTAGTAACGTCACAGGGATGGCTATATGCTACGCTAATGGGCTTAGACGCTGCAATTCAATTTTTAAATATTTCATATACGAGTGAACTTACTGTTGGGAAAGAAGAAATGTATTTCGCGCAGAGCCTCCGCGTGACTATCGCTACCGTGCAGGGCATTGAAGTAGTCTCCGTACTTGGTGCGCCGACCGTAGCACGCGCGTAGACTATCCGGCCAATAAGCTTGAGCTTCCACTACCCTATATACAAAGTGACAAAATGTGTGTCGGTAATTAATCGAAATCTAATCAAATACTAGCAATAAAAGACTAGATTTACATAATAAATATAATTATTTAATAAATAAACGCTATACACTCAACGCTCATTAGGATAGTTGGACGCAAATAAGCAATACCATGTCAACCCACACGAATGTCATTTCGAGAAAAACGCGTTTGAAAATGTTGAACAATTTGCTATATATGAATTTGTTTTATGTATTGGTCAAGTTTTTGGCAATTTCAGATTTATATAAGTTATTTTACTTATTTTCACAAATAAAATAAGTATACAAACTGCATATTTCGTATATAATATAACCGTATTTCGTATATAGTTTGACATAATACATAAGTTGCAAGATTAAAAAATGGCTTTTTTAGAAGTTGTAACGCTTAAAATCCTACTAATATTAAAGAAAAATGTTCTTCAGCCATTTATCAACACTTCTGCATATATAACTCAGTGTTTTCAATTTTGTGGGTTGACATGGTATTCCTTATTTGCGTCCAGTTATACTCTGTGTCGGAGGTCCTAAACATTCACAATGACAAAGACAAACACATGCCTGTATGGTCAATACAAACATCTGCTCTGAGCGGAATCGATCGATCGTTAGGAAAGTTAGACAATTAAGTGATATCGATGCTGCTCGATTAGTTTACTTCAGTTATTTTCACAGTATTATGTCTTATGGCCTATTACTTTGGGGTAATGCTACAGACATTGAGACTGTATTTATTCTTAAAAAAAGAGCTGTTCGGGCGATTTATAATTTGCAAGCTTAGAGACTTTCTTCGGGATGTGTTTACTAAGGCAGGCATACTGACGGTTGCTTCGCAGTATATCCTTAGCAATATCCTTTATATTCATAAAAATGTTGATTTGTTTGACACAAACAGTGACAGACACTGCTTTAATACAAGAAGAAAAGATAAACTTGTTACACCAAGTTTTCGGCTTCACAAAGTGAGTATGTCCTTTTTGGGGCAAGGTGTTCGCTTCTATAATAAAATTCCGCAGACAATTTTGAATCTACCACTTATGAAATTTAAATCTTATATCAAGCAGTGTTTACTAAATAAAGCTTATTATTCCTTTAATGAATATATTGCAGATAATGTGGCATGGAATTAATATACGTTGACTTTCATGCGGGATATATATCTTAATTGTACATTTGACAAATGTAATGTGATTATTTTTGAAAAGAGTAACTGTAGAGTTTCTTGCCGTTTCTTCTCTGCAGAATCTACCTTCCGAATCGGCGGTAGCTTCACTTAAGCGGACATAACAGACTGTATATTTGACGATTCAAAAGCGCTTAAAAGCCTATTTGAATAAAGAATATTTTGAGTTTGAGTTGAGTTTGAGTTTGATCCCGCGATATGTTATCCCAAGTATCCTAGTTAAGTGTGTAGCGTTTATAATTTACTACATTATACATTACTTATACCTATAGTGTGTTATATTACACGGAATTTATACAAATACTGTTATAAAGATTTACACCTGGCTGGTCCCATCAATGTACGCCATTTCTGTACACAATTCCTAGCTGCTAGCACAAGAGCAATGATAGGTCCACTGGACATGTGGGCCACGAGGTGAGGGAAGTGATGTCTGCCGTAGTGCCCTCTGTATAGCTCTGCCGTTTGCTCTGGCGTGAGACGGACTTGACGTTTCTGAAAATATTAAAGGTACATAAACGCTACAACATAATTGGTAGCATTTCTTAATAGTGTTATTGCGGTCACTGACATTACCGGAACAATTGCTGCTACTGTATTTAGTAAGTATATTAATCTACTTCAGTTTACAACAGTACTTTAAAGAAATTAAACGTGGTTTAAAATAAAGTTTTATATTGATAGATTTGATCAAATCAACACAAAATGTACAAGGGATCACCCTGGACGGATAACAATGGAACAAAAAACAATAATAAAAATCGACTTACAGACGCTAAAGTAATTGCGTAATATAAAACCTTTTTCAGTTAAAAATTATACAAAGGGTTAGAAACAAAAATATTGAACAATACTAGGATCACATAATTATGAACTTATAGATTACTTAATACATTTCAATCCTTATAGTAATAATAAGAAAAAATGTTACAAAAAAATAAAATATTTATTCATAAAACATGAGGTTTCAATGACGCATTATATCGTGCGAAATCATTATAAACAATGAGCATATAGTTACAATGACTCACTTCATTTGATGATTACATCGGTCATAGCTTAGAAATTAACTATAGATCGCTTGATAAGGCACGCAAAATAATAGGACGCATAATAATATAATATATTCCTATTACAATCAAGGCTCAGCCTGATGCTAATTATGTTATTAAACAAAAGTATTCAAGTGGATATACACTCATCTTGAAAATGGCTCGTAATAATACCGTCCCAGGATAAAAACTATTTTAAAAACATTGTTATATAAAAAGTCAACTTCGTTTTGCAAACACAACCATTCAATTATTTATATGTAAGTATCTATACAATTAGGCAAATCGTAAGAAGACATGACTCGTAAAGGCGAGTGCGTAAAGAGGAGCATAAAGTGAAAACACTTAAACCATATTATAATATTTATATCGTAACAAGTAGGTAAAGCTAAGCTATCAAACACATTCTCGACATGATTCTGCTTTGAAATATTAATTGAAAAGTCTAATTTTATAATATGCAAAGTTGTCGTGGACAGCCCCACTCGAAACGTCAATGGGAATATGTAATTACTTTTTTTATGGTTTCCATAGATAACAGCAGTGACCGCCCTAAAGCTGGGGCGCTCAAGATCTAACGTTGCAATAGGGTTGCTAAAAATTGTAAGTTTATTTATCTCACTTAGGTACTGAGCTGCGAAAAATGATAAAATATTATTTTTGTATTTTTTCTTGTTGCGTATTGTAGAAATTGTATTTATTTTGTAATTAGTAATAGAAATTGTATGACCGACTTATTGATTAAAATGACTACATATTCTAATATACACGTGTTATTTTTTTTTTAATAGGTATGTTGTATGAATATAAAATTATACACTTTCATTAACTATTTATAAACGCTACACACTAAACATTAGAATAATTATATCCCATGTCGGGGGTCCGGAAACATTCACAATGACAAGGACAAACACACCCAGACCGGAAAATATGGCTGTACGATTAATGCAAACATCTGCTCCGAGCGGGAATCGAACCCGCAACCGTCGAGGCTAAAGGCAGACTCGCTACCCACAACGCCACAACGGTGTCTAATTAATGAAACATGGTTGAAGGACTACTTAAATTAATTGATTTTAATTTACTTATTTGCTTCATTAAGCAAACAACCTCCGCAGCCCAGTGTTGTGGTGGCGGTGGGGAGACTCACAAGAACAAACACCCAGACCACACAGATATATTTTATAACAAATATATCGAAAGTAGAGATTTAAGGCAAGGAGTAAAGACATGTTTGTATATATTTAAAAGTAGCAATTTTACCATACAGTTAAAATATTATAATATGTAGGTGAAACAAATAAATTTCGACATCCCTATGCTAACAAGGGCTGGCTGTGACGCGGAATAATGAACGCGCCCCTCGCTCTCAACTACGCTGATATATTTTGCATACCCCGCAACCCTTACTCGCACACGCCGCCGGCCACTACACGGACAACGAACAACCCTTTGAGCGAAATCACGATCAATGGTGCTGCTCTAAAATTTTGAGTCTCGAATATTAATTAATCAAAAAATTTTTCGTCTAAAAATATTCGTTAATTGGTTATATGAACCCATGTGTTGTATGGTTGTACAAATGTGTGCTAAATTCATAAATTTAGCACACATTTGTATTTTTAAAACTATCTAAAGCCTGTAAATTCTCTGTGTGGGTAATGAAATACATGTATACTTTTCATTTAATTCCATGACATTATTGCAATTATTAAAGACTTCAAGAGGCGCTCAGTGTCGAGTGCGCTCACTGATCGGTAAACGATCGGCGGTTTAAGCAACTTTAGGCGCGGTCAGTCAATAGATGGGTGATCGCATAGAGGTATTTCAACTGAGCGTCTCCGTGCTTCAGAGGGCACGTAAAAAGTCGGTCGTAGCGTTCAGCGATCTAGCCGTTATTTCTGAAGATTGTCATTTCAGTTACTGACATGATAAACACAGCCGAGTCTGGGCCAAATTGCGTCTGCAGTCGAAGTCCTTCTGACCATATATGATAAGCGTTAATAGTGATATCATGTGTCGGGGTTCCAGAATCCCACACAAGAATATATGCATACACATAGACCGGATCTCGTACCATGCACTGGTGTGTGTGGTGCTGAAGGCAGGTCGAATTAAAGATATGTATGCACAGCGTTTTTACATTATATCATTGATACGAAAAATATCATCAATATAATTGAAAAAGGAGCAAAAAAGGTCATATCAGCTTTATAATCTATATATCTATACAAATAAATAAAATTGAACTGTCAATTTGCAATTTTAAGGCGTCGGGATGTGACGACCCCATCGCCCGCTGTTGGGATAACCTCTGTCACAACAGAGATTATTCCACCAGTGCAATCAGTCACACTGGTGGTAGGTCTTTTGTTGCAAGAGGCCGGCTAGGTAGGTACCACCGCAGTGTCCAATATTATGCCGCCAAATAGTAGTGTTTAGGCACTACTGTGTTCCGGTTTGAAGGGCATTGTACGCTAGTGAAATTACTGGGCGAACGAGATTTAAGAACTAATATCTCGAGGTTGGCAACGCGTGAGTGGCACCTACTAATGGCGCTGCAAGCGCTCATAGGCTGCGGCAGCCACTTACCATCAGGTGGGCCGTATGCTTGTTTGCCAACTTCTAACATAAAAAAAAAAGCCAAATAAACAGCTTTTCACTAAACGCATATAAAAGTATATACGATACTTACGTAAAAAACATTTTATTTTTATTTTTGCCGTCTGTCTGTCTGCTTGTTTGGTCTAGCTAATCTTTGAAACGGCTGTAACGATTTTAACGAGATTTTCACGACCAGATAGCTGATGTTATATAGAGTAACTTAGGCTACTTTTATTTTAGAAAAAGAATTAGGGATCCATACAAAAGAGAAAAGTGACCACGCGAGTGTAGCTGCGGGTGCATATAGTGTTATTGTATACTAACTGCGCCCGCGGCTCTGCTCGCCTGATGTACCATTTTTTCTTTATTGCAAGTTACTCCTTATTACATACAGCTACCTGCCAATAAAAGTCTCGTCATAATCGGTCCAGGCATTTCAGAGATTAGCCGGAACAAACAGACAGACAGACAGACAAAATTGTAAAAAATGTTATTTTGGTATACACATGTACCGTATATATATATTCATATACATGTAGTAAAAAACGGTTATTTCAATACTACAGACTCCAATTTTATTAAATGTATATGTATAATTATTATGTATAGATTTTTTCTTTTGAACTGAAACATAATTTTCGTCATCTTAATTAACTCTAATGTTATCGTTAAATAGAAGCTAGTTATTACTTCGAACAAACATAACATATTTCGTACGTAGCTTCTGCCAGCAGCTTTACCCGCGTGAATAACGTTTTTAATACTAGGCTCTAGACTATTTGTGTACCAAATTTCACTTAAATCGGTTTAGTTAGTTTTGGCGTGAAAGCGCGACAGACAGAGAGACATAGTGACGTATTAATTAAAAACGTCATGTATACTTTGTAAATGTCATTTGCTTTTACAGTTTTGTTTTTGTGAGATAATAAAATCGATAAAAAGTCAATTTAGCGGAGAGAAGCAATAAAACTCTCATTTAGTTCATTGCTTACATTAATAAGAACCAATGAAAAATGTAACATTTTATATCCCAACTCATAAAACTATTATAGTGATAGCGGGTCCGGCAGACTTTGTCCTGCCATGAAAATGAAAAAAATTGAGACCCGATAGCAGCGCCCCCTACTGGGTACAATTGTTAATCTAAACTATTCTCGAAACCACCGGAATACATACAAAAAAATGATCAAAATCGGTCCAGCCCACCGAAGATTTAGGAGGAGTTCAGTGACATATACAGGTACAGTAGGATTACATATATAAAGACATAGCATTGTATTGATTTGCATTCATCTTTGTTATATGTTTCGACTTGCGGTCATTGTCTTACTATAAACCAACTGTCCTTCCATACAACAAAAATAACCAAAGATTCGCATCGTAAAATCAACATTAACGCAAGAAAACGACATAACTCACACGCTACCTCTGTTTCATTATGTTGCAAGCTTGTGACTAACTCCTTTTCGTAAGACATTTTATGTATTTGGAAAGAATTATGGAAGGGGTTGTCCATCACTACATAGTATAAAACAAAGTCGCTTTCTCTGTCCCTATGTATGCTTAAATCTTTAATACTACGCAACGGATTTTGATGCGGTTTTTTAATAAATAGAGTGATTGAAGAGGAAGATTTATATGTATAATAACATCCATTAAATAGTGGAGAAATACTGTTATTTTTGAGGTTTCTAATGTGATATCGTAAATAATAATGACAATATATATATATATATATATATGTATATAATAATATACATATATATATATTGTATATAATAATAATAGTAATGACATAGGCTATTTTATACCCGTGCGAATCCGGAGCGGCTCACTAGTATATAATAAGTCTACACTAGCTGTAGCTATTCTATGTTATAAATATCTTTACTAACAGCAAGTATCAAGAAACCATTATCGCGTATATGGTTCTCAATGTCCTCCGCGTTTTCGTAGGCCTCCGGTTTTATGATGGCCAGTGTTCTCTCAGAGTAGCTCTGATATTCCGCCTCGGAATCCGACGAAACTGACTGCGACATTATCTTATTATTGATGCTTATAAAAACATGTGATCAGAAGTGACAATTTATTACGCACCATAGATTATTTATATGACCAGTTGCTATTTTTGTTAAATAAATATATAAAAACTTTTTCATTTACGATTTTTTACCGTCGATAAATCACGTAAAAATTGTATCTATAATAAAGTACGAAATTATAAACGTATATATTATGTTCAATACTATCATGTATTAACAAAAACAGTTTATTACGTAAGAACAAAGCGCTCCATATTCGATGAACCGCGCATCGAAACAACATTACATATACATTCTCTTTCCTTTTCATCACAACATCAATATAAATTAAGACGTCATAATCAATACGGACAATCGGCAATTGCAGACGGGAAAACTGGCACGCATTTTCCGGCGCGTCCGAGCCACCCCTAGGCGCGCGGCGCGGGCCGGTGAGACGGGGGCGCGAGGGCACGAGGGGACGAGGGGGCAGCGGGCGGGGAGGGGCGAGCCGGGAGCGCAGGGCCCAGTGCCCCCCGAACGCAGCGGCGGCGCGACGCCTCCCCGAGATCCCGCGACATGCGTTGATGTCTCCCGCCACCCGACAACCACCGCCGTATACATGGACAACTCCTGCCTCCTCGACCTCCTCATCAGGTGCTTCGCGATGACCGAGCCCGAGGACCTCAATTTCACCGCGTTCACCGACCTCTGCCGCCTGTGCTCGCTCAAGAGCGGGCCTCGCCTTCACATATTCGACAAAGAGTCCGAGCAGCGGCAGATACTGTTCAAACTACGGACCTGTCTGCCCACTATGGTGAGCTTTTTATATTATTTAATTTACCTGTACGTATTCGACCAAGTATACAATCGTGAGTAAATTGTCATGGTAAACATGGTGTAAAGAGATAGGTGCAGTGAAGTAGAGACGTGTCGACTGCCGTAGACTCGTAGGCGCAGGCGCGCTACGCGCTACGAACATCAACATGAAATACAGTTACACTGAACACGATACCTGTTGAACATTTAGAGGTGGCAAAAATAACAAAGCACTTATTAAAATATACGAAATATTTTGAATTTTCTATATAGGAATAACTGTTTTAAGGTATTTAAATAAAATGTTATCTTAAAAGTTTAACACAAAAATTTACGCTAATACGCTCTAAGAGTTTCTATCCCAATTTAAAATAGATTTTTTATAGAATAGAATTTATACTACTTGGTTTTTTATAAAATTATTAACAGTGACTGAGTCTTCTACATTAAAATTTTATCTGCAATTCCTTTGTGAAGCAAATACTATAAGAGCCGGTGACATTATTGTCAAATAAAAGTCACTCGATTCATTTGCCATAAATTTTGTTAAACATTGTTTAATATAACATTACAGATTTAGTAATTTATTACTAAGATTTCGATAGTGTCAATAAAAATCATGGGTAGCCTCACATGATACTTGATGTCTTTAGTAATACATACACTATTAAATACATTTCTGCATAGATATGTAAATGATTACGCCTTGCGTGTTGAAACAATATTATATAATATACAAAACAAGTATTGTGTTACTTAGTTTAACCTTCATTCTCTGGCTTTATAATAAAAACTAAATTATTAGGATTTTATATTTTTACTATAACTCAATCGTATACATGTGTAGTTGGCTCTAATGCGGTAGTACTTACAGAATCTTCTTCCTAGCATTATTCCAATAACTGATTATTATTAGATGTTATGATAACAACCGAGACCGACAGCTTAACATTTTCTCCGGGGAGACAAGGTCAAACTATTAGCGAATATCGGTTGAAATACCAGTATACGTACTATTACACCTAACTATTACGCCTAAACTTCCACTCCGTCTGTAGCTTTTTTCTCTCCTCATCCTGTCAATCCCGACCTTTCTATCAGACAAGTCGTATGTTTGAATACTTCCTTCATTCTATAAATATTATTTTGTTATATTACAAAAGTGGCACGCAAGTATACGGCTCTCCTGGTGGTAAACCGTCACCACATCCTAAAGACGCTGGCAATACCAGTAGCATTACAATCGTGTTGACGACACAAGGGAGGGAAGAGGTGAAAGGAGGGTAAAGGGGAATAAAAGGAGAAGACAAGAAGGATTGAGGTTTCCGCGCTACCACTTATCGAACGAAACGTTACTCACGTCAATATTCTGTAGGTACTTCCTCGATCGAACCGATCCATCCATTCTGAAAACGGCATGTCTCGACTAAGACTTGCTAAACAAAAAACCTTGCCATTTTAAATCAATCTTGAAACTACGAGATCATACATGAAGTAAATAACACCGTATCTATCGTATTATAATTTCAATGCAAACAATATCTTACAGTACATATTGTTGTATTACAACCTCATTGTATTAATAAGTACTTAACATTCAATGTTTAGCAAATACGATTACTTGTAACGAGTTCCTCCAATAGACCAAGTTGCCTAGTATTGTTATAGCAAATTAAGCCCTATTTTTACATGCTTGAGGCTTAGAATTATTTGTATTGCAATATGCCGTAAGAGATTAAAGCCAAGCACGTGCCTCTCTAACCTAATCTTTGAACTATTGCCTCGTTCATGAATGCTTTAGTGATTTTGTTATACGGATTAATGTCATGTAATATTCGCTACTTGTGTTCTTACTAAAGTTAATTAAAATGCAAGTTGAAATAACAGTGGCGCTATAACTTGATGCAAATTCTTAGCTTATTATTTCTAACTCGGCATTATATTTAAATATTTATTTTTGACAGTAATCCTAATTTTTTATTCTAAACATACAAAAGTAATAAAATAATCTTCCCTAAAAACATAACACTCTTTTTATTTACGGTAAATACGGTAATAAAGCTACGGTAATACGGTATATACAGTAGATGGGTAAAAACTAAAAATAATTAAATAAGGCTATATTTAAAAAAAATAATAGTGATACCAGAAACTCAATGCTTGAGTTAGGTACTATACACATTAAAAGTATGAAAGTACAGGAAATATTTTTTTCGTTTCATCTTACTTAGTAAAAATAAAAGTAACTTATTTAATGTCCCATAAATTATATAAGGCTTTTATAGGTTAAAGGTTAAGGCAGCACGAGATCCGAAGGTCGCTTTTATACCTAACATAATATTAACGATGCTGAATATTATAGGAGGACCTTATTGGGTGTTACTTTAATTTTATATTAGTATATTTAGTTTATTTTTCATAATGTCTTGACTATTTCACATACCATCAAAGTACCTAAATTAGGTATTTAATTATAAATTTACAATTCTTTGATATTCTTTCTAAAATATTTATGAATGTGTTCTTAGCGAGAATAAAATATGTATGTCTCGTGGAAGGAAAGGCTATCCTTATGTTACAAGAATATTTGAGGTTTGATCTAATAATAAAATTTAAATGGTAACCCTTTGCGGCATCCCATCCCGATCCATTACGTATTGACCCATTGTAAAAATTAACAAATATAATAAATAAACGCTAAATAAATAAATAAACGCTACACACTCAACGGCCCCCATTAGGATAGTGATATCCTGTGTCGGGGGTCCGGAAACATTCACAATGACAAGGACAAATACACCCAGACCGGAAAATATGCTTGCATGGTCAATACAAACATATTATGCTCCGAGCGGGAATCGAACCCGCGACCTGTGGCGTTTAAGGCAGGTTCGCTACCGCTGCGCCACAACGTCGTCAAATCTTTGATATACATACATAATTATCTCTTAACATAAGTCGTTGTAGCACAGTGGTATCGAACCTGCCTTAAACGCCAATGGTCGTTCGATTACCGCTCGGGGTAGAAGTTTCCGATTACCGATGTCAATGTTTCGACAATAATGCGAGTGAAGCGAGCGTGGTTGGTTGTGATTATTTAAGAGAATCAGCTTTATTGAGAACGTCTTCATCTTCGAAGTCGGTTAAAAATGTATAAATGTATATTCAGCAGATATTGAAGGACGACTTCCTGCCGAAGAAGATCTGCGAGCGATGCGTGACGAGATTGGAACAGCTTTACGAATGGCGACAGAGCTGCCTCAACACCGACTCGGTGCTACGGAACTACGCTGAATCTATGAGGATTGTAACATCAACTATTAACTTTCAGGTCAGTAATATTACTTTTAAACTTTGGTCCGAAAGCTGAATATAAATTTTGAGTAGATACTTAAAGTACCTTGAGAAGTCTATAATGCGTTGTAACTGTATACTTGAGACCTTATGCCCAAACCCCAACATTTTTTTAAAGACAATTTTTGGTGCTGAAAAAGTATTTTTGAGGCATTTTGAAAATAAGTCTTTAAGTAAATTAAAAGAATATTTACGTCGTGGACTACTGGACATTATTATATACCATAACTCTAATATTTTTGCATGATGCAACAACAAGTCATAAATGAATATTCTGCCAAATTACGCTAAATTACATAAAACTTCTTACTAATCAAGGTAGAAACTCGTTTGAATTTATATCAGTCAGTTAGTAGAGTCAACAATAATTAACTCAATAATCAGTGTTTATATTATAATATATTTCAATTATGACGACGTTGTGGCGCAACGGTAGTGTGCCTGCCTTAAGCGCCACAGGTCGCGAGCTCGATTCCCGCTCGGAGCCGATGTTTGTAGACAGGCATGTGTTCCGGTCAGGATGTCCTTGTCATTGTATATGTTTCCGGGCCCCCGACACAAGATATAACCATCCTAATGGGAGTCGTTGAGTGTGTAGCGTTTATTTAATACGAAAAATAAATACTTACAAAAATTTTAAACAAAACATATACATTCTGGTAGAATGCAAAAAATACATAGTAATATGTACTCTTTTGGTATGTTTGGCATGCGTGAAATGACTGATATAGTAATAAATAAAAAAATAAAAAGAATCTTTTTTCTATCGTACATATAAACTTAGACCTTATAACATAGAAATGCTATAAGCGTATAAATTGTTACACATATTTGGTAAACATCAGATTCTACCACGAGCTCTAAAATTAAACCTCTTGAGAAGAACGGGCTAAACAAACTCAGAGTTATATATTTTTTTAATTATTGTTTTTTATTAGTCGGAAACTTTAGCTTTATTTTTAAAACTACTTTTCATCAAATTTTATTTTCAATCAGAGGAATGGTATAGAAACGCATAGAATAATATTAGTTTTTCTATATATATTAGATATGACTCGATGAAATCATTTTATTTCAGTAAAAACGAATAAAGGACGTACTAAAATATTTTTCCGTCCTAAGACCCAAAGTTGTTTCTATTGTTTTTATACGTTTTACTTTTGATGAAACATTTATATGTTTTCCTTGACTTTCTCTGAAGGTTAAATGAAACGTAATATCTGACGCTATTGTTAGCTGACTCACGGATAATATAATTCTCTACAGTGGCTGAAAAGATTTTATTTCCAAAGCTAGGAAAAATGATTTCTTTGTAACTTGGTATTAAATTTCTTTTCACCATGTGCCAACATAGTGTCCGAGTTGTCTACTATCATCAAATTGAGAACAGTAAGAACTGAACCGCATTTTTCAATTGCCCTACGAAACACGGAGACACACAGTTAATATGCCACCACCAAAGACTGACCGTACCCAAACATTACCATGGCTAGATATCAGTTACGATTTTAAACATAAATACCTAAATATATTTCCGGCGTCGGGACGTGACGACCCCATCGCCCGCTGTTGGGATAATCTCTGTCACAGCAGAGATTATTCCACCAGTGCAATCAGTCACACTGGTGGTAGGTCTTTTGTTGCAAGAAGCCGGCTAGGTAGGTACCACCGCAGTGTCTGCAAATATTCTGCCGCCAAATAGTAATGCTTAGGCATTACTGTGTTCCGGTTTGAAGGGCACTGTACGCTAGTGAAATTACTGGGCAGAGGAGATTTAAGAACCCATATCTCGAGGTTGGCAACGCGCGAGTGGCACCTACTAATGGTGCTGCAAGTGCTCATGGGCTGCGGCAACCACTTACCATCAGGTGGGCCGTATGCTTGTTTGCCAACTTTGAACATAAAAAAAAATATCTTCTTATTTTTTTTTATTGGAAAAGAAAATAATATGGTAACACGATTATTCTATTTTCGTATGACAAAAACTAATTAAACAGGAAGATAGATAGCGCTTATCAGATCGATCGATACTCATAAAAGTGTAACACCGGGCGATAAAAATATATAATGGGTACATTAAGATTAGATTTGAGTCCGCGTACTGTTTAGGGACATAAATAATAATAATCTACTACGAAATAAGGAAAAAATTTTGCTAAAAAGGAGGTTCATTTATTCCATAAGTCCATAAAGTCCATAATATATAAAAAAAATATAGTGACACCGTTGTGGCGTTGTGGGTAGCGAGTCTGCCTTTAGTCGCGACGGTTGTGGGTTCGATTCCCGCTCGGGCAGATATTTGTTAAAATTTCTGTCTCGGTCTGGGCGTTTGTTCGTGTATGTCTCCCCACCGTGCTTCGGAGAGCACGTTAAGCTGTCGGTCCCGGTTATTATCAATAACATCTGATAATAATCGTTAACTCTTGATAAGTAAATTGCTCTTATCCAATGAGCTACTGGTTCGCCCTTAGGGTTGCGGAGGTCAGATGGCAATCGCTCTGTGTAAAAACTAGTAACCTGTCAAATCCGGGTAAGAGTAATAAGCAGACCCTGGGTACATAAAAATACCGGGAATAATGCTAGGATGAAGATTTAAGAAAATATAGTGTGGATTGAATGGATTTAGATGCTATACATTTAACATTAACGGTCGTAGAGCCGTGCTTTTTCCAGAGGATCGGCGTAAAGTAACAGTATCAGTAGGTACTGTTGCGTTTCGTGTGATGAGTGAGAGCGCCGGAGGCCCAATCTCCCATCCCCTCTGTTCCTTTCCTTTTTTCCCTTCTCATTGCATCCGTTCTTTTCCTTGGGTTGGCAACGCGCATGTGATACTTCGAGTAGAGCAAGCGTTCATAGGTTGCGGTGACGGTACCATCAGACGGACCGTACACTTGTTTGCAAACCGTCATAAAACAAAATCAATTTACAAAACGGGAGTTACAACATTTTATTAATCAATATTAATAAATATACAATAACCATTTTACTTATAAAAATATTCTGCTCGAGTTTATCACAAAGTAAAACGATCCCATATTGAGTTCCCTTAACGGAAGAATGAATTCCTGAAGATTTCTGTTCCATTATTCATACCTTTTGATGTTATTTAGATCCGGTGTAAAATACCCGTATGGGACTGAATATTATGACTTCTATAACAAGTTGTTTATTTATTTTATTTATAAGCAAATATTTACTATATACTATATAAAACTGCTCAATTGAAAAACAAGTCCCTAATCGCAGAGCCTAGTATATTTTAGAAGAACAATCTATATTATGAAAATAAAAACTTCATTCGTTTTAAGTATAAAGTATCAAAAGTAACCTACATTATTTATTAAATATACCAACATACAGTGAAAATTCATCAGTCATGTAAAATGTGGAAATTAAAGTCAAATGTATCTTCATGTGTGTCGGAACGCGCCTTACGATGCACATCGCGGCGTGGTCGCGGCGAGCGCCCCTCTATCGATCCAGCGAGCCCGGCTCCTATCGACCCAACACTCAACCACCCCAGAACAATCGAAAATCAACCTTACAACAACACTATAAATTCCAAAATATCTCATAGCGATTGCCGAAAACACCGACAAACGATTTCCAACTCAATAATAGCGTATCACGAATCCTTATCGAATGTCCAACCTTTGTCTTACAAGACGATGAATTATCTACTCTAATGTAACAGTCATAAGGTTGTCATCGAAACGATGCAATAAGTTACTCGGGTATTCGAATTGAATAATGTATACGCATGTCCGGAAACTCTTTGTTTTAGGGTACTTATATATTTAGCAAATACATAACACAATCATGTAGCTACATTACATACGTTACATTGATTTCAAAAAGCTTTTTAAGAAAAAATACGCAAAGAATGATGCACCAGACCTTGAATGCAATACATAGAAACGCATGGGTTATGCAGTACACGCATTGGAAGCAAGGTCGAAGGCTGGCAGTCACCCTGCTCGGGGGACTGTTAACCCTGACCTAGCGGGGTGAAGGATTTTCCTACTACGGCCTCCCGCCTCCCAGTGGGGACTGCACTACCCCTAAACATCACTGACGCTTCAACCTTCCCCACTAATGTGATGGATGATCAAAATAGGCTCACCCTATTTTGCCTGATTGAATACCAAGGTAAAAAATCATCTGAGCTACTACTATGTGATACATTATATACTAGCAGCACACTCCGGCTTCGCACGGGTATAAAATATATAGCCTATAGCATTACTATTATTATTATATACGATATATATATATATATATATATATATATATATATATATATATATATATATATATATATATTGTCATTATTATTTATGACATCACATTAGAAACCTCGAAAATAACAGTATTTCTCCACTATTTAATGGATGTTATTATACAGATAAACCTTCCACTTCAATCACTCTATCTATTAAAAACCGCATCAAAATCCGTTGCGTAGTTTTAAAGATTTAAGTATACATAGAGACATAGGGACAGAGAAAGCGACTTTGTTTTATATTATGTAGTGATGATATTACTATCCCTTTAAAGTTTTAAATTTACATGTATAATGTTATTTAATTGAAATCATATTATAAAAATAAAAATATAAACTAAATATTTCAATATGTATTCATATTAAATCATTATTTCGTATTCAAAATTACATAATTATGTACATGTCAGTCTCCCAACATAAAACTTCAAAGAAAGTTAAACAATGACATGTTTACAGTATTGCTGAAGAACTTTCAACAATATATCGTTTAACGTATGAATGCTACAGCGGAGTACTGAGTATACAGCACATTCCACAGTATACAGTCCCCAACGAACCCCTAAAGAAACCCCTTGAAAGGAATGAGGGGGCGAATCTCTGCGTGTCTGCGTTACCCTTGAATTTTTATGAACATTCATCCAGCCGTTGCCTACAATTGTTGCCATGGTTACATTGTACCTAGAAGCAAAAACACAAACATATTTACATAGAAAGCTTTCGGTTAATTAATTTGCTACCTCATTTCATTTTGTTATTTTTAATCATGAGATAAGCGCTAATATCGATATCTCATGGGATATTAACAACATACATATTTCATGTATTTTTTATCGACAATGGGGACCGCATTTTGTCACAAGCCCGTTAATATATAAAAATTAATTGGTTACCAATGTTTTGGTACAAATATGTCAATTGGCCTATGAAGAGACACTTTAGGCGTATTAGTTTTGTTTTATCTTGCCCAACTTAATTAATAGTCATTCAGGTTAACCAGATATATAGTTTTATCTGTATAATAAATAAAAAAACGCTACACACTCAACACCCCTCATTAGGGTAGTACTAGGTTGTGTCGGAGTCCGGAAACATACACAAGGACCTACACAACCAAGACCAGATCACATGCCTGTATGGTCAATATCAAACATCATGTGAGAGGGAATGGAACCCTCGACCTGGGGCGCTTAAACCAGTTTAAACGTTGTGGCGTGTGTACACACGCCACAACGTCAACAAGCGAAATTTGGCAAAGATATTCTCGTAAATTGTTACATTGATTAATAAAGGATATATTTTTTATTTCGAAAAATATTAGGTTTCTGTAGGATTAGAAAACTTCTGCAGGACGTATCCATGGTGAATGGTAATTAATTGTTTGGATATTTTTACTCATTCACGCATAAACGGCTTAACAAATTGGGATGATATTCAGCACACATATAGCTTATTATATTATATGATATCATAGGATACTTTTTATCTGGAAAATTTTTCGGTTCTTGTGAGACTACCAAAAAAATGTTACAGCACGTATTTCATTGAAATCCGATTTCTCTCTAAAGCCAATTCTAAAGTCACCTCGGAAGAAGTCGCGGGCAGATGCTAGTCAAATATAACATATAGAGGCATCGTAGACACGCGATGGTCCCCTAAGTTTCAGGTGCATTCCTGAGGGAAAGTGTAATCGATCGACGAAGGCGGCAGCGCCTGCACTTAGTAAATAGATACGGGGGCGTGTGGCCGTCTTTAGCCATGACTTTAACCTTGCAAACTTTTAATCTTTGATGAACACGTGACGCTTATATTCTTTTTAATATTAGTGATGTGCAAATTTAATATTTGGTCTCAAATACAATATGAAGATTTTGTTACAGGATTTCTACGTCAAAGTGAGTTTTAAGCTTTTATTTTCTTAGTTAAAAGAACAAATGAATGTTATAGTATAAATACAATTAATTAAATAAATATAACAAAAAATTATAATCTTACTATTTTAATCTTTCTATAGTTTAAAATCGTATTTCTGTGTATGTATGTAAATATATATGAACTGCATAAACAAATTATACACTAGTATTTAACTATTATATCGCGTAAAATATTATAGATTACAAAAAAAACTATTTGGATATTCAAATTTAACTTTTATTTCACCCCTGTCGCAGGACCCCAGTTACGTAGCGGAGTTTACTTTTAATCAGTGCAAAAGTGATAAGGCACCCTTCGACCCTTCCGCATATCTTTGAAGGGGACTTCTTCAAACAATAGATACGCGAATTCAGATCATTGAAGTACGTAAGATAATGCGGTAAAAGTTTTGAGATTCGTTTTTTGCAAATTAAGCACGCGGATATGCGTATATTCGCATCGCCCTATACGTATTGTTCAAATATTATATAAAACGATAAGATAAATGGGTGATTGGTTTCATTTATTACAAACTTCAGCCCACGGCTTCGACCACGTGAATAACGATTTTTAAAAAGGCACTACATAAAGTACTAGGTTTAGTTAGGCGTGAGGCCTCACAAACTAAATTTTATATTTAAAGTATTCGTTTTCATTATTTATTTTACTGACTCACCAACAATATTATTATAATATTTAATATGTATTTGGTATGGCACTCAATTAAGGCATGATTCCCATATTTTCATGTGGACTCATTAAATTTACCAAGCCTTTAAATCTATATATATATGTGTGTAGTTAATATTACTAATAATTACACTTTATTTATATAATATTATTATAGTACAACTTATATATAGAAAAAGAAGCTATTGAAGACGCGTCGCCTATAAACAAATGCTTTTATATTTAAATAAATTATATTTTTCTTAACGAATTCATTTTTCACGGAAATCAAATGTCAATGTCCGTTTCCCCGTTTTTCCCCCGGTCGTTGAACCCACCCCTTACCGAATTTGGGCAATTAAGCATAGGGTGTTCATATTCGTGTTACGGAATGAAAGTCGGCTGAGGGGGCCGTTCTCACTTTCTACGGGGTGAATGCACTAGGGGCCTTGGGGTGCCTCCTCGCCTCCCTCCGACCGCATCAAAGACACTCATTGAAGGCGACGGAAAGTAATGCACAGTCGAGACAGGCAATTCACAATAAAATGGTAAAGAACAAAGCGACCGCTTTACCTGCAACCGAAAATTTTATCTTTTGATTATAGAAAGATTGATTGCTTTAAAAATGTACAATTTTTTGCACCAAAACACATTTTATTTCGACAGGATGGCACGGTCAACATGGATAAAATGACAGAAGCGCAAAAAACGGCATACTTAGAGGCACATGTAGCTGTTCAACAACATATGGCTCAAGCTGCTGCTGTTGCAAGACGTGAACAACAACAGCAACAGCAGCAGCAGCAACAACAACAGCAACAGCAACAACAGCAACAGCAACAACAACAGCAGCAGCAACAGCATCAGCAACAACAGCAGCAACAACAGCAGCAGCAGCAGCAACAACAACAGCAGCAGCAACAACAACAGCAACAGCAGCAGCAGCAACAGCAGCAACAGCAGCAACACCAACAACATCAACAGCAATCAAATAGCACCAATAACTCTTCAAGACATCATCAAGAAATGCAAGTAAGTATAAAATTAATACAAAAAACATTCCTAAGGCTATGTTATCATATTTTTTATATATATTATTTAATAAATCGTTATTATTAAAAGGTTGACATAATAATCGTACAGTAAACGACGGGGCCCGATTTTCGTTAATCTTGATACACCCCAAATAATACTCGTCTACGTATTATTCGATTCATATAATATTTATTTATTTCTAGCAAACACAAAGCAACACACATCCAGGCCATCCGTCACCACCAACTGTTAGTTCAACTCAACATCATTATGCAACAATAAATTCGCCTATAAAAGTTCCTCAAGTTAGCTCCAGCACCGGCGGACCGGACTCAACATTTACAGTGCCTGATGATGTAGGAATGGGTTTTGAAGGAGGGGTTCGAGTTTTACAAAGCCTTGGTAATTGGTGAGTAGGCGCAATGTTTGATAAACGATTTTTTTGATATATTTACAAAAACTTTTTATATATATATAAACAGTACCCAAAACATCATTGGGTTACAACGTATCTTATATCGTATTGTCAAAGTTATTTACTAATCTTCTTCTTCGTATCCTCATGACTGAGTATTGCTATCGTCAAGAACAGTTTTTTCTACTAGGGTCTTCCAGGTTATCCTGTTCGGGAACGTTGCATGGATTCATGTATATTCTTATTCCACGATATTAGTCCATTGAGAAGGCACTTTGCCTCTGCCTCTTTTTCTTTCTACGTAGTCGACAATTAAATATTTTGGCGTACCACATGACCAAAGTACTTTAGAACTCTGCTATTTACTAATACGACAACGCAATTAAAGCAATGACACTTAATTTGATAACTGAATTATATGCCATGTAAGCAGCCATAAGACATCGAAAGCATACGACCCATTTTAAGTAGGATTTACATTTTGTTTAGACTCTCCAAGAGAATCAAAGTTTTACTTTTTCGAAAAGTAGGATTAAAATTACACAAGCAATGATTCAAATCGACTGAAAACTAAAACAAAATCACCTAGCGTTATAGGAATTTTTGCAGGTCGCCCGAAGTAACGACTAACATTCCAAGACCGAATTTAATACCTTTCACGGAACCTTACGCTGAAGGTGGTTCAATGCATCCAGGAACACGTCTGAAAGCTCTTCAAGGTACCGCAGTGAGGAAACATCCAGCTATTAAGCCCACTAGCTCTACTAATGATGGTAAGAAGATTTTGGCTATATTTATTAACTAAAATAGCGAATATATAAAGAGGAACATCCTAACGATGTACAAGAACCAATTACCTTATCCAGGATCTAATTATACTCCCATCCTGATTTGACAGGTTCCTAGTGTTGACACAGATTGATTGCCATCTGACCTCCGCAGCCCTAACGGCGAACCAGTTATTCATTGGCATTTTAATTTATAGCAATGGAAAAATTAACATTCTTTGTGAATTATGATATAAGGTTAAACTAATTAAATTTATGAAGACAACAATAAATAACTCTTATTTAAAGATAGAACTACAAACAATTATTATTAGATATTTCTAACAAACTCTACTCCGAGCGAAAATCGGTCCGGCGACCGTCGAGGCTCAAAGCAGATACCAGAACATCACAGCGGTCGTCTTACTTTTTCACTATAGTAATATAATAAGTAAATAATTTATATTGTTTCCAGGTCATAAAGCATTCGAATGTACCGTATGCGGTAAAGGCTTAGCAAGAAAAGACAAGCTGACAATACATATGCGGATACACACTGGTAATCTATTCTATAAGTTTCAATGTCTTGTGACAATTTTATATATGTAAAAATATACTATACAATAATAGTTTATCAAAATCTTTTTCAGGCGAAAAGCCGTACGTTTGTGAAGTATGCAATAAAGCGTTTGCGAGAAGGGATAAGCTGGTTCTACACATGAATAAGTTAAAACATATAACGCCTTCAAATATAGCACCTTTGGGTAAACGGACTATAACTATACCTCGTACGTTATATTTTGTGTAATCACGAATAGTCTGATGGTAACGAAAGAAATTATACGTTTTAATTATATTGTTAAGTATGAAACTTTAAAAGAACATCAGATTTTCTTGAGACAAATACCTTTTCAAAAAATTTAAAAATACCTACATTATATTATAAATTTATATTTTTAACAGTTTTCAATGTTTGCTAACAGCTCTGAAGTTGGAAGACGTAAAGCCGCAATTAACAAAACAAGAAGATACGAAACCTAGCCAAGCAGAAATTGCAGCTGTAGCCCAACAACAACAACAACAGCAGCAGCAACAACAGCAGCAACAGCAACAACATTCACACCAGCAGCCGATTCAGGTCTGCCAGGTACCTGGACACAACTTTACGGTAAATTCCACAAAGATCAAGGCATGGAAAGCTATCGATGTTCGTAGCAATTTTCTTTTACTTTAGAAGGTTTACATTTAACCTTGGCATGATATCATATTAATAAAAAAATATTTGAGTGTCGAGGTCATTTACTTTAAACATTTAAGTTAAAAACTCATTCAAGTGTCATTAATTATTTTTGTAAATCT
Source organism: Hestina assimilis (assembly GCA_023373885.1). Lineage (NCBI taxonomy): Eukaryota > Metazoa > Arthropoda > Insecta > Lepidoptera > Nymphalidae > Hestina > Hestina assimilis. The sequence continues at coordinate 4,475,098 of CM041747.1, read as the reverse complement.
GCTTTAACTAATTAATTATTTTTGTAAATCTGTTTAGATATAGGGTTCTCCGCATGCTTTATTCATACTTTTATTTTATTAAAATTAAAATCAGCAATTTGTACAAAAACAGCTGATTCATTCATGTAACACGATTACTAGATATTATAAACATATACATCTCATGTTGTTATGTATATTTCAAAAATTGTATGAATTTAGCACAATGAAAGCTATATTGAAATTTCCAGAACTCCAATCTTGTTCATACAAGTGCTGCAACAGCTGCAGTTGCGGCTGCGACAGCTGGAATGGTTGTTTCATGGTCTTGTGAACTTTGTGGTCGACTATTTGCCACGAGAGATGAATGGAGCGCACATGCCAAGTCACATCTACCAGACAATAAATTACTACAAGATAAAATGCAACAGGCTTCCCAACATCAGGTAAACTATTATTGTAAAACTAGTATCTGCCCCTTGGGCTCAGCCGCGTAAACAATGAAGCACCTTTATTGCAATAAAATTAAATGGTTCTCGATACAAACCTTTGTCCCCTATTTCATCCTTTTCACGTTTGTTTTGCGCAACAAAAAGTGGCCTACGTTCTTATCCAATCTATTCCTAACCCATTTCTATACCAAAATTCATCAACTTATTACTATTAGTCTAGATTCCATAAGACCGACCATAAGACTATATTGAAATTTAATCTTGTAGTTCGTTTTTTATTTATCCCTTGAGAATTTCATATTTTTTCTGGATTATAAGTATCCGTTGTGCTAATCCAGATAACAATTTATATCTTTGCCACATTTTATCCAAATCCATTCATGCCATTTTTGCGTGATTCAAAAACAAACACCTAAATTTTCTCATTTTATAACATTAATAAAATAACAATTCTATCTATTTATAATTTTTCAGCAACAGGAAAAAGTTCATCTAACTAATCAAGAAAAACTCCAGTTACTTCATCACCACAATCAGAACCAGCAGATTTTGAATGGTCACGGTATAGCAGCGGCGTCGGTGTCCACTGCAACAGTGGTCAACGAAGGCGGAGGCGGAGGTGCTTACTTCACACACGGGCACACTCACTACGCACCGGAGAGGCAACACACACACGCACACCACCTGTGTCTCATGTGTCGTCAAGAGTTCGCCGGTAAAGCAGAGTTTATGTTCCACGTGAGAGGGCATTTTGAAGGTAAAGTGAGTGACATAGCTGCAGCTGATGTGTTAGCACGATCTCTCGTCGACAACTCTGGTCTGTGTACCTGAGCCACGCCGACGCCCATCGGCGTATTTCAGTCAGATATTTGCGGGAAGGGCGTCTTGCAAGACGATACGATCATGTTGAAGTTTTGAGACCTAAGTGATGTTTGTGACGAGCTCGCGCACCTTTTATCCTGATTTTCTATATAATATATTTTTCATATTTAAAGGAATATAGAAAGATTATGTTATTTTTAATTTAATAAAAATTATACTTATTACATATTTTATATAAAGTAGCGGGGGTGATGGTGGGAATTATATGCTTTGAAGTTAGAAGAATAGCGAGAAATAAAAAAATACTGCCGCGAATTTTAATTGAAAGGCATTTTATTATAAAAAGGCTTTTTAGAACGATAAAATATTACAAAATATATACCAATTTCTGTAATAAAACCAAACGTAATAAATCTTTATGAATAGATTATTATTTATATTTTTATTTTTTTCAAATTTTCTATATAAAAGTCAAAGTAAAAGTCAGTGGGAAACGTAAAATTGAACTAATTACATTTAATGTTAAAAATAATAAAATTATAATATTTCGCAAATTATGACTGTTGTAAATCATTTTTGTCATTTATCTTGTTTTTCTTGAGTATACTTTAAATTGCCATAATTTTTTACAATATCTCATAACGCTAAACCAGAACTTCCTTTCTAAACATGTACATAATGTATAAATTTATAATAATTTAAATGGTCCAATTTGTAAATTATAATTTTTAAAAGCGTTTATGTACATTGCTTTACAATAAAACTATTTATTTGGAAGTTTTAAATGTGTATAAATTTAAATTCGCTTTAAGTAGTAGAAATGCTAGTTTATCTAAACTATTTAACAATTAAAATATTATATTAAGGATAACTTTATCGTTACATATAGCTACTAAGATTTTCTTAAGAAAACATTTGGAACTTCTTTCTTCTATATAATGGTCTGTTTTAATGGAGGTTACAGTACGAGAAAAATATCAGTTTTCAACCGACTTCAAAATAGATCCGAATTACTATTTAATTTTTTTTATTGTGGTATTCGGTATAGGTTTCGGGGTGGTAACAGATAATTGAATAAATGTCCTTAAAAAATAAAAGCTAATGTTACAACCGATTACTGCATTGATATTATTTTAGAATTTAGGATTTGAGCGGTCTAAGTCGGTCAGTTGTTCTTTTTTAAAAAACACTAATTATTCAATGTTCGAAACAAGTTTTTCTATTTGTTAAATGTCTATCTCTTATTAAAACGGACCAAACAAAATAATATAAAAATACAAGAATCCGTCTCAAGTATCCTATTTTGTTTTTAAAAAATCACTACTATTCCAACGTATTTCAATAAAGTATAAAAATACTTAATTAAATGCATTAGAGGTTTTAATGGAAAATACTGCCACATTTAATGATAAGATATGTATAATAGCGAATCATATTGGGAAAGTCTTAGAGTTCACAACGTTTTTTACTTTACTCATAATGTAATAATTCAACGGTAATTAAAATATAAGCAAGCAGAAAAAATTGAACAATTTTTATTATTTTACTGGACAGGTAAAAAGAGTTTCCAAATTGATAAAAAAATACTCAAAAGAAATAATGTGTAATAAATGAAAATAATATGGGACAATATTTAAATATGTTGATGATTTGAAGTTAATATTCATACAATTTTTTATTAAAAAAAAAATTTCACCTAATAATTATTTTAAAAAAGTATGTTTAAATCTTTAAAAAAAATGTTTAATTTTAGACCTTTATCTTCAAACTTTACAAAAAAATATAATAAAAGGTTGTTTTATTAATAATACTTAACGATTAAAATATACAATTATACATACAAACGAATAAAAAAAAATACAATTACATAGAATATTACACCGCAGAACAAAGAAAAACAGCTTTTTCTTGAGCTTGTTCTGTGGACGATACGGTCCGTTGGGTTTATCTTGAAAAATTTGTAGAAGTTTATAAATTTACCATTATGTTTAGAATAGGATATATTAATTATTAACAAAGAAAACGCTATGCCAGAACATGATGTTAGTTACAGATAATATTTCAGAACAAAATACACATTTTTTATACATTAAAAATATCTTGAAATTGTTTCATGTATGTAATTCCGTCATCAATAAATACTTTTAAGGCCTGAATTATATTTATCAGCATTGATTCGCATTTCACACTCCGTTTTAATTATTATAATATATGTAACATTATAAAGGATGCCTACAGCCGTTAAAGTATGCGAATGTATGAGAACGAATGCATAAGCATGCTTTCGCGTGAGAATGGATCCTTAGAATGCAAAGGCATGTTATTACAGTTAATCGCAGATCATCAGCTGTAAGTGGTTATAGTATAGAGACAAATCAAACATAAGCCGATCTCATTGCTAGATTGAAGTTCAAAGTTAATCCTTCGGAGCAAAATAAGGAAAATTACAAAAAACTTAGAAATCGTTGCAACAAGTTGTGTAGAGATACACATAGACGGCATATTCATAAATCCATACTTGAAAACGGTGAGTCGTCAAAAGTATGGAAATTTCTGAAGTCTCTTGGAGTTGGAAAAGCAAAATCACATGTTAACCCTCTCAATTTAAATCTAAACAAGCTTAACAAGCACTTCACTCCTTCTGATTCTTTAGATAATGCAATAAAATCTCATACAATAAATCAAATTTCTGCTATATCCACTCTACCTTTACCCTCGTCTTTTTCATTTAGTCCATTTACTGAATGTGATATTAAGACGAATATATTAGCTATAAATTCTGATGCTATTGGTTCTGACTGTATTAGCCGTAAAATGATTATTCCTATCATCGATTACCTGACTCCTGTCATTACATGTATTTTTAATAAATCAGTAAATTCCTGTATTTTTCCCTCTTCCTGGAAAGATGCCCAAATTATTCCTTTACCCAAGAAAGTGAATCCTTCCTCTTTAAGTGACTATCGCCCTATTTCTATCCTTCCCTTTCTTTCTAAAGTCCTTGAGCGTCTTGTATATCACCAGCTCAACTCCTACCTGTGTAAAAATAATCTTTTGAATCCTCATCAATCTGGTTTCCGATCCGGTCATAGTACGGCTACTGCGCTTGTCAAAATTACCGATGATATCAGATTGGCTATGGATAATCAGGAAGTCACAGTGTTAACCTTGCTGGATTTCAGTAACGCTTTTAACACTGTGGATTTTGACATACTACTGGCTATTCTAATTTCTCTTAATATATCTCCATCAGTTAAGGACTGGTTTCAGAGCTATTTATATGGCCGCCGCCAACGGATTCGAGTGCAGGACTCCTATTCCGATTGGAGGATATCAAATGCCGGTGTACCTCAAGGAGGCGTTTTATCGCCACTTCTTTTTTCAATTTTTATTAATTCCATCACTCAAAACATTTCTTCTCTCTACCACTTGTATGCTGACGATCTTCAAATATACGCACAAGCCAAACTAGGAGACCTTCCACGCGTTATCAATGACATAAATTCAGACTTAAACAAAATTTTAATCTGGAGTAACTCTTTTGGCATTAAAGTCAATCCCATTAAAAGTCAAACTATTATTATCGGTAGCACTAAAATAACCTCAAGAATAGATTTTTCACTTTTATCTCCCATTATTTTTAATAACACTATAATTCCCTATAGTGATAAGGTGAAAAATTTAGGTATAATTTTTGACCAAACTTTTTCCCTGGGCTCCTCAGCTTAGCGAGGTGAGCAGGAAAATGTTTGCTCCATTGATCCATCCGGCGTCTGCGTAACGTTCTGCCAATTCCTACCAAAATTGCGTTAGCACAATCTATCCTACTACCAATTCTTGATTATGCTGATACATGTTACCTGGATCTCAGAGAAGACCAGTTGGACAAACTCGAGCGTATTCAAAATCTTTGCATTAGGTTTATATTTGGACTTCGCAAATATGACCACATCTCCGACTTCCGTAAAAAGCTTGAGTGGCTACCAATCCGACTTCGCAGGAATACTCACATTCTCTCTCTTCTTTACTCTATTCTTTTTCATTCAAACACTCCTCTTTATCTCAAAGAACGTTTTGAGTTTCTTAAAGACACTCATAATCGCAATCTTCGTTCCCAAAAACTACTTACCCTTAAAGTTCCTTCTCATTCATCTTCTTTTTATACTAAATCTTTCACTGTACAATCTGTTCGACTGTGGAATTCTTTGCCGTTAAACATAAGATGCGCAAAAACTATTTCTTCTTTTAAAAGACTATTAAAATTACACTACTTATCTCTATAACATTCTTGTACGATCTGTCGTTTTATAAATTTATTTATGTACTGATATAGTATGAATATATATATATATATGTATATATGTATATTTATATGTAATTATATACCTTCTTTATATATATATATATATCTATAGTTTATTATATGTATATAAATGTGCAAATTAAGTATATGTATTTTATCTTGAACATATTTATTTACTATGTATAAACTGTATATTTTAATTATTTTGGTTATATCACTTCTTTAAATCTATGTATTCTATGTACACCTTTTTACCACCCTAATACTTTGGTATTTATGACTTTTACGCAATTTTTAATGGTTGTCTGGAAGAGATCGCTTGTTAGCGATAAGACCGCCACTTGTACGTAATTTTGTTCTTTCTCTCCGTGTCTGTATGTCTATTTGTTTTGTTTTTGGTGTACAATAAAGTGTTTTTATTATTATTATTATTATTATTGCTTGGTAAAGTAGACGTGGGGGAGGCAATCGGAGGCTATAGCACCAGAAAGCATGCGAAAGCATAATTTAGCATTATATGCGTTGTGTCCAAAAACCATCCGGCTAAATGCGAAGCGATGCTGATTAATTTAATTCAAGCCTAGAATGATTCAGTCTCAATTATTAAAATCATACAAATTAAAAAAGAATATATACACAAACTTAGTTTTTATAAAATGTATATTGTAAGTCTAGTCAATATAAGTCTAGTCAAAATGTAAATAAGCTGAATAAGCTCTTAAAAGGATGAGTGAATCTAGTCATTTTGTAGTTCTTAAGAGTCTGACTTTTCAGAAGTCCCTAAAATTTAATATAAGTAGAATTAAGAGCATAGCTATAATTATTATTCTTTTTTATTTTGTTCTACAAAACTTAAAATTTAATATACAACGAAAAACATTCAGCTAAGAATAAACTATAAACAATAATTTATGAAATTTTTTTAAAGAATATTTGCCGTCCCGAATTTAAAGTGCAATAGAACCAAAATAAGGTTTTGACAGAAACTCGCCAAAGTTTAGTTTCTTTTTCATTCGGGAAGGCAGATTTGATACAGCCAATATTTAAAATTTCGGACTATTGTAATAAAATATATTTGAATTTTAATTTATTAATATTATTATTTTATTGTCATTTAATGGCGAAGTAGGTATGAGTCATTTAGTATTTAATTAGAAAAACATGTTTTTAACCTATAATATAGAATGGTATTGTGGTAAGGAAAAGTGTGGTATATCAAAATGTTACTTCGATGCTACTTTTTAACTAATGTTTTTTTAAATTGTTTTGCCTATTAGTACTTGATAAAAATTAGCATCAAATTACACAGGTAATTCAAATAGTTTGAAATATTTGGTAGCGAATATGCTGGTATTAATCGGGTCCGATTCCCGCTAAATACAAGTTTTTTTATAAGAAAGAATACTTGTTTATAATAAAGTTAAGAAAATGTTCACTCCACGCCTTCGTAGGGATAATTAATATCCTAATGAAGGCATGGAGTTAAGATTTTTTGAACAGACTGATCTCGAATAATTTTTTAATCAATGAAAGTTTTAGCATCGAATTGACCCTTTGTTGGTTAGTTGTAAGGTAGCTCGTGCGTAATTCATTTTTTCTGATTCAAATGGATTATAAGCCTTTCAAAGAAACAATGGGAATTTTATAATATAGCCTCTTATTTATGAGAAGCTAGGAAGTAGTAACCTTTAGCTACGAATTATTTGGGACTTTTAATTTAAATTTATCATTGAACAATTTTAAACTGAATCCTCGATACGAGGTAAAAATAAAACATTATTACGACAGGATAAGTATTTATGATATAAATAATTATACATACAAACTAATAGAATTAATATTTGTATATAGGTAAAGTAATTATTAAACTTATATACAGCTGTCAACTTCCTAATATATAAATCTTTTAACACTATCTGAAAAAATAAACATTACGTAAATTCTTAAACCATTTAACAACCGTAAATTTAACTAACATTTTACTCGTAAAATTTAACAAGTGCTTCCTTGACTAAAACTATTTTTCTTATATTGCGTAATAAAGTATAAAATAGTCATTTTTTGACAATAACATAGATTAAAATGAATTACGTCAGAGATTAGGTAGTTTGCGTTATGCAAAACAGAGCACGATGGAAGATACAAATTCGAGTAGGCATAGGTTCGTACGAGTAATGTTGCATAGCACTATAGGTGGGACATGTATGCAATACATCGCTAATTTTAATTCTTATTTAAGTAATTACAATAAATGTAGTCTAGTTAGTCTTAAAATTATAAAGTCTTTGAGTCTTTGAGAGACAAAAAATGGAATAAGGACAGCGAATGTATATATGAATATATAAATTAAGGTATCTACAACTTGTTTACTTTAATACATGAATTACCATATTGAAATAAGTACCTTGTAACAGATCTATATATTATGATATTGCTGCACTTTTACGCTCTAGTAATTTTACGCAGATCCCAGTCTCAAATAAATAATTATTTATTCATGTTAATACAGAACATGGTCAATTGACGACCATTGTGTCGTGCTGGTAGCAAGCCTGCATAGAGCCTCGACGGTCGCTGTTTATGTTCGATTTCAACTCGGAGCAGATGTTTATTATAAATATCTGTTTCAATCTTGGCGTTTGTCTTTGTAGGTCTCCGCGCCATGCCTCGGAGAGCACGTTTAGCTGTCGGTCCCGTTTGTTATCATAACATCCGATAATATACGTTATCTTTTCGTAGGTAATTTGCTCTTATCCAATAAGTTGGCAATCCCTTCGTGTAAAAACTAGTAATCCATCAAATCAGGACAAGAGTAAAAGCAGACCCAGATGGGTACCCAAATACCTCAACTAGTATTAGGAAGAAGAGAAGATTAAAGATCTGTGTGCCAATTTTTTCTAATAGATATTCGTATACAAAAATATTTCACATTATTAATATAATAATAAAGATAAACATCCTGATTATTGTATGTATAATAAATTGGGAAAACGAGAGTTTCAGGTAGGCTAGTTAATTGTTGTCTTTATCTAACCCTCCCGGTTTGTATATGAGCAATCAGGCTGGCGGTAGAAATTGCGTTCATTAGTGCGCATTGTATACGTAAAATTATAAATGTTCAAATCATTTTTTATTATTTTCTTATTTGTATGATTATGTATAATACAACTGTTTAAAATTAGTCTTTCATACTCCATGATCCATCGCGATAAGAGACGCATGTTATCACATTTTATTACACTCATTCTAGAGGTAATTAAATCATATAAACCCCCGACTCGAGGCAATATGACACAATATTTGTTTTCCGTTAAATATTGATACAACTTTATTTAATGTTTACAAAAAGTATACAATTTTGAGCCTTTATCTCACGTTGGCGTCGCTTTTTATTGTCCCTTTATATTGTAGAAATAGATATAAGAATTAATAATAGAAATTAATAAATAATAAATAAACGCTACACATTCAACGGCCCCATTAGGATAATGATATCCTGTGTCTAGAAACATGCACAAGGACAAAGACAAACACACCTAGGCCAGAACATGTGCATGTATGGTTAATACAAATATCTGCTCCGAGCGGGAACCGAACCCTCGACTTGTGGCGCTCGAGACAGGTCCGCTACCGCTGCGCCAAGACGTAGCATGATGATGTATGTAAAAGTTATTTTTTCGAGAACCTTTCACACGTTTCACTGGCAATTTGTACTTACTGACGATATTTAGTTAGATAAATATTACTACATAACATAATTGTGTATTTTTATATAAAGTTTTGTGTGTGTGGGTGCTGTGTGCTTGTGTTTTTGTGTTTCCGATTTCGTAGATGGATATCGTTGTTTCATTTATTCTGTTACAATAATCTGTACAAGTTAATTTTAAAGTTTCAAAAATAAGCTTTTAGCTGAAAATAGAAAAGCTTTACTTTAGTTTCAATGCGTAGAACCGTATACAAATAAGTATTATTATCAAAGTTTCATCTTGTATATGTTAGACTTTCACCATAAAAAGCCTTAAAAGCCTTAATATTTAACTAACTCTTCATATGTTGTTATTATCCAAGTGATGCAGCTTTGACTTGAAATTCATTTGGAAAAAAGATAAATATAAATAATAAAAACTAAATAGATATTAGAAAAGCTTATCTTCAAATTATTGTCGGACAAGATTTTCTATGTGCACTCTTCACCATCTTTAATCAAAAACGAATTTCACAACCAGGGGCCTACCACGATTTGTTACTCAAAGGTAGACCCCTGAATTTTTACTTTCTCGATCGATATATCAACAACGATAAACGGTAGGTGAAAATGTATATAAACCAAATTGAGAACATAATAAACACCAGAAAAGTATTCTGTCGCAATTTTTCTAATTTCTCAACGCAAAGCAGACTTATTGCCGAAAAACAAAATTGAACCCTTTTTTTAAGAGAATGCACATAGGGCTTGGTTGACATTTTGATGTTACGTTTCTCTTTCACACAAAATCTAAAAATCATCTCTCACGGTTTACTTGTATTTCAAAATGTACATAATGACTTATTTAGAAAAAAAAAACATTCTAATCGGGGTGCTGCGATTGAGTAAACCAAGCAATAATAATCATACATCATAGATTTAAATAACAGTAATATTTTTGCATTTTTACTATTTTTTCAGTAAGTAAAAATTAAGTAATGATGTAAATTGTAATTAAGTTAAAGGAATTGGCTTTCAATTTGATCTCAGATGTCTAGTCGTAGCTTGTAAATGTTTTAATGCTAGTCAGTAACATTGCACTAAGCTTGTATATAATATTTATAGAGGTGGTATTCTACCCACAATTGTAGTAAATTGTGACAAATTTAATATAAAAATATTATTTTATTTGTGTTTTTATTATTATTTTTTTGTAAAATTTAAAATTAAGTTATTGCTACCATTATTATTAATAATGCTTAGCGATAACACTATGAGTCTCACAATGTTCACAAAAAATGTAGTTGTAAATAAACTCTGTAAGTTATAAGTAATATAAGCATAAATGTATTTTTATGTAAAAATTAACTTGTATAACGAATGTATAGTATGAATTGTATATACTTATTAATTTTTAAATAATTATTAATAATAGTAATTAATAATTATATAGTTATTTGAGATTATAAAAGTGGCATTTGTATATTTTGAATTAGGTACTTAAGCTTAATTTAAGTATTTCCTTAGGTCAAAATAAACTACCAAGTTTTCTAAATTAACAGTTTTATGAGGAAACTTATTAGTAGTATAATTATTGTCCATAGCCACTGCCTGTACCTTTTTTTGTGTTAATCAACAAAATATTTTCATTTTCTTTTGCGAAACGGTGGCAAAATTGTTTTTACTAAAAACGGGTCATCTAGAGTCAATTTAATACCAAAAAGTTCTAAAAATTATTAATCAAACCAACTAAAATGAAATTATTATCTGTAACTGACATAGTTTCGTGATGATATATTTTAGCTTTATCTTGGATGTAAAAATAAATCAAAATTAGTACTGCACATATATGATGTACATAAATTCAAAATTTCGAAATTTCTCTCCTACTATTAATAAATTAGGAGCAATAATAACATCTGGCATATCGTGGATTATATAAAATTTTATTATATATTTGTGATGTATGTAAGTAATGTATAGTAGTGGGAATTGTGGAAATAAAATGGAATATTCATCTGAATTGTGGTTTTTCTTTTTATCTTTTTGTATCTTGAGCGTAACATATGTTGTTTGTCCTGAGGATGTCCTAAGCCGTGGTCCAGGTTTGGGAGGCACATTAAGAATGGAATCAACTTAAAGCTCCCACAAGGGCTGTCCTTTTTCCTTACCTGCTTAGTGTTAAGGCCAGTAAGGTCATCAACAAAACAAATATTGTAGATCACATTTTGATTTCAATGGTAAGTAACAAATTTTACTTTTATATTGTAATTTTGTGGTATCACTTTTATTTTGGTACATGAGAATTAATTAAGCAATGGTAGAACCAGCTGATAGAACTCCTAAGAATTCGTAGTTCCCCTTATTAAGTAAATGTTTTATATAGATACTGGATCTATCTACATAAGCATTGCCATTTTAATACGTACGTAATAAAAGCGAAGTTAACAAAACTTAATTTATAGTTTCATTAATTAAACTATTCCGAAAATTATTTAATATCGTATCCAACGCGAATTTGTAAAAATAGTTCGATTAATAAAACGTGACGTAAAGAGAAAAAAAATGTCAAAAATTGATGTACGAAAAAGTTGTCAGATTGAAGTCAAATTTAAAGTTAATTATGTTGTGGTAATCGAAGTAAATTTTTGTGATAATAATATGAAAATATATAAATTACAGAAATAAATTTGCTATAAGACAAAGATCTTATAACAGGTAAAGATAAAAACTATGCTTTTTCTGTACATGATATGAGATTCCTACCTATATTCTATGGCTCTATTTATTTCTAATTTTTTATTTAATTTTTTCAGTTAAATGGAGCCTGCTTATATTAGAATTAAATTTGAACCATTAATAAAAAATATTATAAAAACAAAATCACATTATAGCTTAGAAATCATACCTATAGCGTCATGTATCGAAAATATTGATAAAATAGAAATGAAAAATACTAAACATTCAGTAGAATATACATTACCAGTTACATATAAAATACAAATAAGAAAACAAGATCCATGTAAAAATTCCATTAGAATTTATCATTCTTGCATTGACTTCGTCTCATCTACATCTATATTAAAAGCAGATTTATCAGAAGGCGATGTCCCAAGATTAATTAGTGAATCTTTCGTTATAAATAGAGCGAGAGATAACAATTTAAAAAGCAAATCGCTTGTATTAGATGTTCATATAAATCCAAAGACAAATGATAAGAATGCAGACTCATTAAATAGAGACGATCAATTTTCCTTAGAATCTTCAACTTTACAATATGACGATAATTTAGTCACCTCAAAAGAAATTATTGTCAACGAAGGTATACATAAATGAGCCGATAATTAAGTGACGTTTTTGTTTATTTTTTTATAATTTTTTTTTCAGGCAGAAATATTGAATCTTCGGGAGAAATTGACGTAAAGCTTGTCAATGATGAGAGCCTTAATGATATCAAAGATGATAAAAATGACTTAAGAAAAAAACTTAAGTACATAGATTCGAATAAACCTCATGTAGATATGGTAAATGGACAAGAAAAGAAAATTAAGAAAACGTTTTCTCCTATGTGCAATATAACGGAGGAAAATAGCAAATATTTAAATATTTCAAACGTACAGACAGACTTAGTTCGCAATTTCCTGCCCCTTAGTATAGATTATTACGATGTTAAAAAATTAAATGACAAAGCAATTAAGTTAAAAATGAATTATTCTAAAATACTCAAAAATAATAATTATTCGTTGAAACCTAGAATCTTACCAGAGGTTCGCATCGCGAATTTCGTACGACATTTGGAAAGAGAAATATTTCCTTTAAAAGTTATTCTAAACGATATAGTAAATAAATGTATCTCGTCAAATATTTATAATAAATTGTTAAATGCGTCTTCAATTAATAATTTATATACACCTGATAGTAGTATTAAGCAATGTAAAGTTCAAAACTATTTAAAATCAAATCGTGTTGTTTATTCAATTGTATTTAGTGAATAAATTTGTAAGGAATTAAATATAAAACAAAACTTACAAATTCTTTTTCTTTTTTTTTGTTGTATATATAGTACTGGTTGCCGTCGAAACTCATTTTGTTGCACTAAATTGCGTTGTATGAATGTCTGCATCATAATCTTAATAGAATTATAAAATTAATTTGATTCACACGTCCGTCATACCGCATATATTATTCATTATAATGTACATTGTATTCTAGTGCATATTTGCTGTAGGAAAAAAATGCATTCCACAAGATTCCAACGTGATGGTTTAGCCGTTTTTATGTAATTTTGCTGACGCAGTCTGACTTTTGAATTATTCAAACATCAACAACTTAATATAAAATATTAATAAAAATTATAAAGTAGTTAATTAAATAGATTTTTTCAGTGAATTAAAAGTTTACGGCAATTATTTATATGAAACTTGAGAATGACTCGAGAAAGTGTTGTTGATCAGCAAAAACGTATGCCTAGTTTACCATTCGAAATAGTAGCTGAACCACAATATGATGATTTACAATTAGTAAACAAAACTGGAAATAATTTAACCGAACCCATAAATATTAAAATTAAATTAAGAAATAAAGAAATAAAAGGGAACAAACATGGCGTTATATCTGTTCCTAAGTTAACTGCTCATAGCAGCGGAAAGAAAGTAAGACTCGTCAATAGCGATCAGACTATAATGTCATTTGACTTTTTTTCGGAAGCCGATACTAGCAAAACACTAGACAAAAAATCCAACAAGAACATTTTTCGCATTTTTAATCCTGGTAAGAATAATATTTATTTCATCCATATCCATAGCATTTTAAATTTACTTATATCTTATACCTAATTGCCACGATCTTTTGAACTTTATGATTTAGAATTCTTACTTTGCTAGGTAGATGTTTGCGTATGCGAAATGATAATGACGAAGACTACGCGTATTTACCAAGTACATTTATTAATTCGAACAAAATAAGAAGTACATCAAGTATTATAGATGGTCAAAATAATATAATAGGTGAAAAATTAGCTTTGAATAAAAATCTTACCGCAATTTCACCTACTAATACATCAGAAAGAATATTTATGGGTAAATGTAAACCAGGTAACGTACAATTATTGGATATTATTTTACATTCAATAAAACCTAAACATTTTATTATTTTTGTTAATTTTATTTTAGGAGGTTGCTTAGATCCACCATTTGGTGAAGATAAATATTCTTACGAACCCGCAATGAAGCGGTCATCCACAAGTTTCAACTACGTAAACGTTTCCGATTTCAATTTACAAAAAGAAACTTCACGTACAAACGCAAGATCACATATTTTTAGCATAGAAAATAATCCTAAAGCAAAAGTTAAAAATAAAAGTGAAATTGTTATCACTAACGTTAATGAAGAAGACAACTCACAGTCTCTAATAACGTATCCATCAATTGCCTCCAGTAAAGATCACATGCGTAAGGAAAGTCTTGATATTAAATTAAAATCCAGAATTTCCAGTGAAGACAAAGCAAGAATATCTTTGAATGAATTTTCTGATATATATTTTATACCAACAAAAAAAGAAAGAATGCCTATAACAGAAAAAGATAATAAAGAAAAAGTTGTTAAGAGGCCAGATGAAATTAATGTTGAAAATAAAGAAAATAATAACAGCGACTACAATCAAACTGAATCATCAATGTCTATTGTAGAAAATAAATTTCTAAAATCCTCTTTAGAAAATATAAGCTCTATTAATAATGATATAAATGGAGCAACATCAAATACAATTGATGAATCAAATAAATGCGTCATTCAAGACGATCAAAGTTCAACTCAAAGTTCAAAGCCAATTGAATTAAGACTAACTGCAGCAGCTACTACTGTAAGCACTGATAATATTAATAATGATAACGAAAATTTTAAAGAAATACATTTAAAAGGTGAAAACAAAATACAAGATCTTGAAGTCACCCATAGTATAGAAAGTGAACAAAATGAGGATATTCATTTTGATAAAAGAATACTTAACAAAAACGAAAATACAGAAATACAGTTTAAAAAAGCAAAACAGACTTCAATTGCAGTAAAAGAAGCTTCCGATTCTAAGGGATCGCTTAAAACACAACATAGATTAATTTCGTATGCTAATCAAATAAAATGTTTGTCCAATGTTAAGTCAAATTTAGCTAACAATTTAATATCTTCAGCATCAAAAGAGTCACAACAGTTTTCAAAGAAGTCAAAAGAATGTATTCAAAATGAAATTAACAAAATTCCTGATGGCGACGAAATGCAAAAGTCATTTGTGGAAAGTAAAGAAATGGAATTAAAATATGATTATGTTAATCAAAATGATTATCTTTCAATATCAAAAGAGCTAGATCAGCCCCTACAGACATCCCTTGAATTTTCAAACAAACTTGATGATGAAATGAAACTACTAAGAAACGAAATCGATATATCTTTTCTAGAATCTTCTTCGTTAATTGAAGGACCTGCTGATACTGACAAAATGAAACCAATATCAATATCTGGTAATGAAATCAAAGAAGACGAGCATAAAATTTCGCCCAATTCCGTTCCTTATTTTAGAGGTTCTAAGGAGCAAATCTACTTTTCAAAAGAATATAAAGAGTCTTTCTTAATCGAAAGTGGAGATAAAGACAATTCATACGAATATGCACAAGCCCCTTTAAATAAAGCAGAAGTTATCAATAAAGATGTAAATAAGAGTATAAGTTCAATTAATGTTCCAGTCCAAGCACTACAATATTCTTCAATCGGATCTCAGGATTCAATTAAAACTCCAACTAAAGTTTTTTATAAGGACCATGAAGATGAATTATCAACAATAAATGATGAAATACGAAAAACTTCTTCATTAGAACACAAGAAATCTTTCGTAAACAAAAGTAAAGAAAAACCAAATGAATATGAACTAACCCAATTGTCTTTAAGTACAGCAGAACTAAATAATTTAGATATAAATCATAGTAAAGCTTCTGCTAACGTGTCAAACATGCAGCTAAAACGTCCCTTAATTAAATCTCAGGAATCATTAATTGTCTCTGAAGTAATTCCTTTAAAGTATCAAGTTGATCAATCATCACTAAATATAACTGGACATAAGGAGTCCTTTGAAAATAAAATCAAAGAAAATGCAAATGCAAGTGAAGCAAAGTTATTAAGCAAGACAGAAATAAATAAAACAAACGCTAAGCAGAGCATAGATTCTGGTATTGTTCCCTTGAAAAAGTTGGAATATTCTTCAATCAAATCACAAGAAATATTAAAAACTGACATTGAAATAACTTCTAATAAAGATAATGTTGATTTATCATTAATAACTAGTAAAGAACAAAACAGTATAATTGCAAATAAACTAACGAATAAAAGCACAGATAACACTACAGTTACTAACTATATAACTAGTATCGATAGTGTTAATAAATTGGAAGTAAAAACTGCTGAAGTTGATTTTGTTTCCCAAGATGCTGAAACGAAAATAAGCTCAAAGACTCCAGAAACTATAGAAGATTTAAAAGTTACTTCCAGTGGTAAAGAAAGCCTAATTGAAGGAGAAAAACCAAAAAATAAATTGTCATTAACATCGGAACAAATAGAATTAAAGGTGGAAACAAACCCTAAAATAAAAGAAGCTAATATGTTGAGTGATAATACTGTCAACAAGAAATTCAATAAAATAAATGACAGTAAAGAGCTAACAATTGATAAAATTCCTAAAACATTTCACTATCAATCATCCGACACGAACCCAAGACAGGCCAACAAGCTACGAACTTCAGAAGTTGTAACAACCCGTGATGAAATTAATTATTTACAAAAAAATGTTGGTGTAAGTGATCGTCTCAATTTAAAAGATTCTGAACATTTCGTCAAGCAGTCAAAGATTTTATTACAAAAATCAATTAATGGAGTACCTAGAGAACCAACATATTCCTCAATAGCTATCGATTTTGGTTTTATTTCTTCCGTTGACAAAGACAACAACTTAGTTATAAAAACTTTTGATGCCACTTCACCTGTAAGCGAAGATGTTAGTGAGAAAATACGTGTTATTCAATCTATTATTAGAGTGAATGGCGATGAAATAAGAATACCTATTAACTCTGAAACAGATCTGACACTGCAGTTAAAGAAATCTGTTTCTAGTAAAGGTAAGTTAAAGTTAATAATTTTAAATTTCAATTTGAAATTTATTTATGTATATATTTATTAAATAATGGTTATAATATAATATGATGTCGGCGCAGGAAGTATAAATTCACAAAATAAACAAGAAGACGTTGTTGAACAAAAAAGAGATAAAACTGTGAAATTAGATTCATTATTACAAGAAACTCTTAATTCAGTGTATGAAAACTTATTACCGATAAAAACGATCATAAAAAAACTTAAAGAAGAAGCATATACATTATCCTACCAACAAAACTCTTTAAAAGAAATTTTGAACGCCATGGAATCGAAGCCGATGAGATTAACGCAAACCAATCCCAAATGTGGATGTATAATGAATAAATATGCTATCAACGCATTTTCTGATTTCTCAGAAAACAAAAAATAAGGTAATTCTTAACGTAACGAAAACAAAAATAAGACAACAACAATTCAAGAATTTTTAAAATTTAAACATATTACGTTATTTCAAATTACTTTTGTAATGTTCTTTTAAATACCAAAATACTTTAAGCGAGTGAAACACCTCAAGCGAATGAGAATCGGATTAAAAATAAAAGTTCATGGTAGCTCCCCTGTTCGATTTTATAGCTATAGATAAGATGGATTACTGCACAAATGTATCTTTATTAGAAATATATAAAATTTAAATAAATATGTCATAAAATGTTAATATTATCATAAAGACTATAAACATCTATTCATAATATGCTGTTTCGTGATGAAATTTATGAAAAATAATATTGAACTTAATAACTGTGCAAATTATTACGTTGTTAAACAAAAAATTACAAATGTTTATTATTCTTATACATTTCTACTGAAGTTTTATTTACTACTGAAACGGTAAACAGTACATTATAAATTTTAAATTAGTCACGAATGGACACAATAATAACATAACAACACACTACAGTATGGGGTTCTTCAAGGGAAGGTTGAAAAGGTTTTTAAGGGGTCGGCAACACGCATGTCTGTGCATACCTCTGGCATTGAAGGCGCTCATAGGCTGCGGTAACCGCTTATCATCAGGCGGGCCGTATGCTTGTTTGCCGCCATCGTTGTAAAAAAAAAACAAAAGCAATTAGACAGTCCTCCTCATACTATAGCAACCTTTAATCTTATAATGAGACGTTCATAGCCGAGTGCACCCACTGATCGGTAAACGATCGGTAGGTTAAGCAACTTTAGGCGCGGTCAGTCATTAGATGGGTGATCGCATAGTGGTATTTCAACCGAGTGTCTCCGTGCTTCGGAGGGCACGTAAAATCGGCGTCGTCGGTCCCGGCTGTTGACAATTAGACAACAGTCGATAAGTCAAGTCAGAGGTCTACGGGCGACCTGAACAACTCTGACACTTTTTTTTTTTTTTTTTTTTTTTACTTGGAGAAATGCAGTTACGCACTCGAGCGCCGGGACGGGTGCAATGGCGCAGGAGGTGTGAGGACTCGGAGCCGAGCTCCCCTACCCACTAAAACTCCAAGGTCCCATCTTGCGCCATAGTGGGACGCCGCGGGGTCGCTGTAGCATACAACCGCGACGCCCCGGCGCTTGCCCCGAGGGCCCACCGGTGGCGGCAACCTACTGCCGCCATACATACATATAAATACATACTAATACATATATACAAATACATACCTCCGCGCGCGAACGCGCCAGGCCTTTCGGCCTCCACCTTGGGCGGCACCATACTGCCGCCATACATACATACTAATACATACTATACATATATAAAATACTCCACGGCGCTTTCGCGCCCCTCCGACCGGCACCGAAAGGCCCCGGCAAACCCAACCAAGGGAGCCCTGGGTCCTAGGGCTCTCCCCGCCGAGACTAACTTTTTAATGAGGTTGTTTCCCTCTACGACCGACCGTCGTTATTTTTTTAAAGAGGTTTTCTTCCTCTACCGCCCGACCGGGGCTGAAGGCCCCGGTTAAGCACACCTCCGGTGTCGCAGGAGCCGCTCGCAGTCCATTCTGATAAGCAGAAAAGTACCGGAGCGACCCATACGACACCACCCTCCTAGGCGCGGTCTAGCGTAAAACGCCCCACGCCCGAACCGTCTGACCCTGTTAGCTTCACCGGGCAGTCGAAGGTGCCACCTGCACAATCGACTCCCGGCTACTGAGCCCCCGGCACGACAAGCCCAGGGTACCGCAGAGTTTGACCTCTGCGGTTGGGGGGGAACAACTCTGACACTAGGTTGACCACTAGCCAATCGATAAGAAGAAGAAGAAGAAGAAGATCATATAATTATGTCATCATACTACAGTTGCTTATGAGTGTAGACTCGCCCAGTGACACATTTAAGGCTAGTAGGGCCAACAGCAATACACAATCAAGTCGCGGGTTCGATTTCCGCTCGGAGCAGATGCTTGTGTATTGACTATACAGGTGTTTTCTGGTCTGGGTGTTTGTTGTTGTCAATGTGTATGTTTCCGGATCCCCTACACAGGATATAACTATACTAATGCGGGTCGTTGAGTGTGTATCGTTTATTACTATTATTATTAATTTCATGTTTTGCAAATTGCACGCATGTCGCCAATTTGACGTAACACGTCACGTGAAGCATGTTGAAATTATCGGTGACGCGCACCCATAATTATTGCTCTACAAAAAATGCCTCAACGCGGCTGAAGAAGATTTCACTTCAAAAACTTTCCATTGCTTGAATATTTTCCGCATTGTCTTTTCTAAGATTAATTCACTTAAATAACAAACACATGTTATAGTAATAACAATTATAATTATTTACTAAGCCTTGAAAGTCGATATTATCTTTTTATTGGCGTTAAAATGTCTCATAATATAAACAATAGCGTGAATGTCATGCTTTAATATCTAAAAGAATTTTGTGTGACACTTTGTTAATATGTTTGTAATGACACCGTTGTGGCGTTGTGGATAGTGAGTCTGCCTTTAGTCTCGACGGTTGCGGATTCGATTCCCACTCGGGCAGATGTTTGTTATAATTTCTGTCTCGGTCTGGGCGTTTGTCCTTGTGGGTCTCCCCACCGTGCCTCGGAGAGCACGTTAAGTTGTCGGTCCCGGTTATTATCAATAATATCTGATAATAATCGTTAACTCTTGATAAAGAAATTGCTCTTATCCAATGAGTTACTGGTTCGCCCTTAGGGTTGCGGAGGTCAGGTGGCAATCGCTCCGTGTAAAAACTAGTAACCTGTCAAATCCGGATAAGAGTAATAAACAGACCCTGGGTACATATAATGCCGGGAATAATGCTAGGATGAAGAAGACTTTGTTAATAAGAAATGAAGTTTTCAAATGTAGGCCTTTATTAGGATGCCATAGACATATAACAAAAACGGAACCCTTATAGTTTCGTCATGTCCGTCTGTCCGTCCGTCCGTCTATCCGTCCGTATATTACAGTCATTTTACTCGGATTCTATTGGCTCTATTCGAAATTTGGTACATAGGTGTATTCTATGAACCGCTGCAGGGCTTTGTATTGAAATAACAAAATAATTAAAAATTAAGGGTAGCAGTCCATACATGTAAATGAAGGTTGAAAAAAAAAGTTTCAGCGTATGGCAACGTATAAGGTACCATTGAATCCTCCGAACGGGAATCGAACCCACGACCGTCGAGACTCAAAGCAGGCACGGTCCCAGCACGCCACATCGGTCATCATTCACTGATAAAGTAGAAGCCTCTTAAACGTAATTCACGGTGGGGCATTTCGCACGTAATTTGCCATGGGCGTGTAGTCTACTACGGTATCATTAAGGTTAAAAAATACCTATGTCAACTTTTTTCTTTTTTTATGATACAAGTTGGCAAACAAGCATACGGCCCACCCGATGGTAAGTGGTTGCCGTAGCCAATGAGCTCTTGCAGCACCATTAATAGGTGCCACTTACGCGTTGCCAACCTCGAGATATTGGTTCTTAAATCTCCTCTGCCCAGTAATTTCACTAGCGTACAGTGCCCTTCAAACCGGAACACAGTAATGCCTAAGCACTACTATTTGGCGACGGAATATTTGACACTGCGGTGGTACCTAACTAGCCGGCCTCTTGCAACAAAAGACCTACCACCAGTGTAACTGATGGAATAATCTCTGCTATGACAGTCAGTCACATCCTGATCCGGCATAGTATTTTATTCTAGTAAAATCTTTGTTTTCGCCATAGCTAGCTTAATCATTTTTATTTGATAGTATCATTACATATCCGATGGCTATTTATTGTTTCTTAAATTATTGTATAGATATGATAAGATCAATAATTGCACATAATCGGACTAATTTTTAATATTCCGTCGTATTATTTGAAAATATTTTTTTATTTTTATTAACAATGATTTCCTTCTTTCTCAATTTTTTATTATATAACTTTAAATTATTAAAACAAAATAAACCTATGAGTTTTTATGGATGTTTTTTTATTATAAAAGTGATATATTACGCTCTAACTATATTTACAGATTAAATCCTTATCTCTAACAATGTTTGCAAATTATTTCTCTCTCAACGGCTTTTAATCTATTAACCATATTACGACATGTTAGAATATAAAGGACGTTTAACATGTTCTTGAGAGTCTTCGGAGAGCATGTTAAGCTATTATAACTGGTTATATAATGATCGTAACTGTTTTTATTTAAAAGTTGCAGAAGTCTGATAACCAATCTTTGTAAAAACCAGTTATTCGTCAAATCCAAAAAAGAGTTATAAGTAGAAATTGTTGAAATAACAAAAAGAAGATCAAAAGATTTTTCAAAATGAATATAATAATGATGACTAAATTATAATTGTATTTTTCATACAATAATCACATCATGAATACTAGGATCAATAAATTAGTACAGTTCATAAATATTACTGTCACAGTTTAACATGAAACATTTTTAATATTTATACAATTATTAAAAAATAATACCTTCACGGATGTATACAAAAGAATTCAGTTTCAACAAAATCCTATCAATGGTTTAGCAACGCATACAAGACGAATATAATTATATAAACATTATTTTTTTATGTAGATGGCATAGATGGTTATATAATTTTAAATGCGATCTTCTTCCTTTCATAAGACTGAAATTCTTATTTAGAGTCTTCGTTTGATTTACATGTTACAAAAACTTTTTACCATCATCATCATCTTAGGGTTTGCAACCCAGGGTAGACCTTAGCATGGTACAGTAAGTTTTTCCAGAGAGATCTGTCCATATCTTTCTCCATAATAAAGCCATCTAACCATCTGAGTTTAGGCCTACCACGACTTGTGCGACCATCCATTTTGTCGTATAGTAATTATCTCGACATTCTGGTCTCGCCCATCCTAACAAAAAGTCCTGCTAATCTTAGGAGTCCGATTTTGATAGTTTTTATGTGATTGGGTTCTTTGTAGAGTTCATATAAATCTTGGTTAAAGCGTGTCCTTCATAGGTCATTCCACATTTTCTTGGACAGCACTGAATAATCGGCAAGGAATTTTACGCTCGAAAAGTCGAGTAAAGTTTATTAGTGTTCAGCGTAACAAACTTTTTGCCTTTCATGAGTAATTTTAACACAGCTGTTGCATATTATCCATTACTGTACATCAGTCGTCAATCGCCATTGAAAGTATACACAACTTCTAAATACAATAAAAACATCTGCTGTTGTTGCTAACAAAATATTTGGCCAATAAAATCGCGCATGACATGTGTTATTTTTAACATCAACGTACCAGGAATACAAAAACCACTGAAACGACGACTGTGAAATCATTTTGTGATTTAAATAAATCTAAACAAATTTCAGACGACAGCTACGTTTTTAACTATCATAAGGTTATTTGTGCGAATAAGTGATAAGGATTTCGATAAGATGAACCATAATTGTGATTTAATTTAGCTATCGTTTTTGCACATGTAAATGACGGGAATCGGACATTATCATTCGAATAGAGCGGTCGTGTTGCGTGTTTTTAATATACTCGTATAAATAGTGTGTGATATATTTATATAAAATATGGGAAAAGATAACATCAATACTATTTCTGAACCAATAGACAGTCAAAATGTACGTGCTGTGGACTTGGATCAAGCACTTTCTGTGGCCGGTAAGTTTGGCAAACCGGTTTATTTTTTAGTTTATCCTCAAAAATTGGTTTAACTCGTCCATGACTCACTATTGGTATATTTGAAATTGGTATTATAGTTTGGTTATGACTTTAAAACTGTTGAATTAACTAAAAAAATTAAAAAGTAACACATTATCAACTTTAAATATTAATTTATTTTAATTTGGTAGAGCATATACATAGACATTTTTATGTATATGGAAAATGATAAAGTAAAACCCATTTATTTTTATTGCGTTACTTGGGTTATTTGCGGTGATATAAACCCCTCCGTGTGTTTATCTTAATTGAGATAAAGTAACATAAGTTAATTAGTATTTTACGTCTTGTTTCGGTATAATTGTTATAAAAACCTAATGTTACGAGTATTTTACATGACAGTTATATATGTGATTTCCATATTGTGTTTTATTTCACAAAGGTCGTGACTCGTACTAATAAATTAGTCTAATGGCTGTCGATAATCAGTGGCCAGCGGTGAAAATTATATATATGTTAGTATTTGCTATTATATATTGTTACTAGCTTTTGCCCGCGGCTTCGCCCGCGTGAATAACGGTTTTTGTTGAGGAACATTGATTTAAAGACAGACAGACAAAGTTACTTTTACATTTATAATATTAGTAGGATATAACAAGCAACTACAGGTTGCAAAAACACATTTTATATAATATTTTGATATCGACTAAAAGATCTGCAATAACTTACAGTAATAGTAACTCTGTAAAAACTTATGTATCGTAATTTTTGGAAATATTTAATTTATTTAGTTTTTAAAAATAATTAAAAAATAAAAATGGGATGCTTACACAACTGCACAAAAGCATTGCTATGAAGCGAGTAATTATTATAGTATTAACTTATTTTGTTTATTTTTTTATGATATTCAAGCGGCATGTCAAATGAAAGTAGAAAAAGGTTATATCAAAGCCATTCTTATAAGTTATTTTTAAAATAAAGAACGTTGATTACTTGACGACGTTGTGGCGCAGCAGTAGCGAACTTGCCTTAAACGCCACAGGTCGCGGGTTCGATTCCCGCTCGGAGCATAATATGTTTTGTATTAACCATGCAAACACATTTTCCGGTCTGGTATTTGTCCCTGTCCTTGTATGTGTTTCCGGACCCCCGACACAGTATATCACTATCCTAATGGGGGCCGTTGTGTGTGTAGCGTTTATTTTTTATTTTATTTAGTTACTATTTAATAAAGAAAAAAAATCAATAAAAATATTAAAACATTTAACAAAAAGACAAACAAAATAACAATAGGATAAACAAATGAAATACTTGTGAACGCACCTCTACGTAAAGTTATAACTCCCGCTTAGAATTAGCAATCTATATTTCTTTAGAGCAGCTTTTAGTCAATATCATTTTTAGAATTAAATGAAATAAATAAATAATAATAAGCTAAACTATATAAATATATAACATAGTTAATCGTAATAACATAGTTATAATATAAATGAATAGAAAATAACTATATTTATTTGATTAATCAAATCAAATCAAATCAAAATCATTATTAATCATTTTTAATCGATTTATATTCTGGAAAAGTCTAGTCTTAAACTCTGGAACAGGCAGGCAAGGTTTAAAATTATGTTGATTCTTAATGAATATGTAAAAACCCAATAACCGCGACACCATCTTACACCAACCACAGAATTTTCCATTAATTTTATTAACGATTTATATATATAATACTAAAACAATTAATCGAAATGTGTCCCCGTTCATAAAATTTATGTTAGCGGTATAAGGGAGAATTGTAATGCGACAGTCGCAGGTTCGATGTTGGCTCCTTTTACCTACTGTCGTAGCAAAGCAAGGTTATTTGGCAGGGAAAGAGGAATATTAGAAATGACTGGTTAAAGCATTGCTACCATTCTTAAAAATATATTAAATACATACAATAGTCTGACAAATATATTAAATACATTTCTAAAAATATCTTTTTTTTTATGTTACAAGTTGGCAAACAAGCATACGGCCCACCTGATGGTAAGTGGTTGCCGTAGCCTATGAGCGCTTGCAGCACCATTAGTAGACGCCTCGAGATATTAGTTCTTAAATCTCCTCTGCCCAGTAATTTCAAGAGCGTACAGTGCCCTTCAAACCGGAACACAGTAATGCCTAAGCACTACTATTTGGCGGCAAAATATTGGACACTGCGGTGGTACCTACCTAGCCGGCCTCTTGCAACAAAAGACCTACCACCAGTGTGACTGATTGCACTGGTGGAATAATCTCTGCTGTGACAGAGGTTATCCCAACAGCGGGCGATGGGGTCGTCACATCCCGACGCCGTAAGATCTCGTATCTCTGATATTCAAACATAGCCCTGCAACCCACTACAGATATATAAAAGTATAGTAAATAATTATATTATATAAAACCATGACTAATTACTGGATGGTATGTTACATAATAATAGAGTGAAAAACGACACTAACAATAGAAAAAAGGTATTTAGTACATTGAAAGTTTTATTATAACCCATTATCTAGTTAAATAAAGTTTATTCAAATATCACAAAAAAATGTTGACTTTATCTAACTTCAGGGTGTCGGTTTTTGTGACGGTGTGCGCGCGCATCGTAAAAATTTACTCTCATCATTTTTCCCTAACGCGCTAAAAGAAGTATAACTTCAATAAATACCTATTTATCTATTTTTGTACTTTATTATTTTCCTTATTGCTTGCGATAAGGTTTAGTTCTTTATGGCAACCAACCGAAATAAGAATACATCTTTTAATTTAAATCACATCATTACTCAAATATTTTGACAGTTTCCATTTTATTTACTAAATAAATTATAAAATTAATTATTATAGTATTTCGTGAAGGTAATTTAATACAATTAAATACGTTATAGTGATAACGTATTTAATTGTATTAAATATGAATGTTTTATACAGTGCTGGCGTTGTGAGAGGAAGCGATGGCGCGACGGCTACCTGGTCCTGTATAAAAAAATTAAAAAAGAGCTTGGTCTAAAATTTCTTCGTCACGCTGTAGCTCTATCTAACGTTAAAAGAAATATGAAATTCTAAATATGGCTCACATTGGTTCAACAATTTATAAACACATGATTTTGACTTCCCTAAAATGCCACCACAATATTCATGACCGGGGTGTTCGTGGCCCTAGAACCGGCATTGTTTTATTCACGATTATTGAAACGAAGTTCTGTATTACACGCTCTTAGCGGTTAGGAGTTAGACCGAAAAATGTCGTTCTACTTCCTAGCAATATTCCCGGTTTTATATATACCGACAGTTAATTACTCTTATCCGGATTTGACAGGTTACTAGTTTTGATACAAATCGATTAACATCTGACCTCCGTAATCACCTTTCAAGAGTCAAAAGTTATTATTAGATGTTATGTGAGAACAACTGGGACCGACAGCTTAATGTGCCCTTCAACAAATAAGGGCAAAAGCCCAGACTGAAAAAGATATTTGTAAGATCAATACAAGCATCTGCCCCGAGCGGGAATCGCACCCGCAACTATCGGGGCTAAAGGCTCGCTACTAGCATGCCACGACGGTGTAATTACTGAAAAATATGTACCTCTTTTCCGACACTTTGATCTTTCTTAACGGTATCAATCGACATCTTCATATACATTTTGCTTCTCGCTGGTCCCGGACAGACTGTCATATGTACTTACGGAAATAATATTCATATCTGTTTGTCTTTCAATGTTAAATTTAAATAAATCATATTAATTTTTTTAAATAAATAATATTAATAATATTTGATAGATAGCGAAAAGAACTTTATTTCTACCGCATGTATGTACGTTAAACACGTTTGCTTTTTATTATTTTTGTTTCAACTCTTTCAAAACAATTAAGAATTATTTTACTAATTTTTTGTTCATGTCTTCGTTTTGCGCTATTTTTTGTTTCACAATGAATTCCAACCATATCCAGTTATAGTGAATGGAATTAAATTAAACTTATCTCATTTTTTATGTGATTAACCTCATGCTATCAAAGGGCGACAACCGCGTAATAATCTGTCAAGTAGTATTTGCATGAATCCCTGGGCGCCAATATTTGGACCTTATTATTTTATGTCATGAAGTTTGGCAAACAAGCATATGGTTCGCCTGATGGTAAGCAGTCACCATAACCTATGAACGCTCGCGATATTTGAAGTATCACAAGTGCGGGAGTGGAAGATTGGGCCTCCAGCGCTCTCACTCATCGCACGAAACCCAACAGTACCTAATGATACTGTTACTTGACGCCGATTATCTGTGAGAGGGTAGTACTTCCCCGGTGGAGCCGGCCCTTTTGTGCTGAGAGAAGCATGGCTCTACTACCATAAAAACTCCTTACAATAATCATTAGTTAAGGTCCAGGAAGTAGCATCCAACGCACCGACCCCCTTACCTCACTACGCCCTTGCATGGTGATCAAACCTGTTTAGGAAGAATTCACATACGGAGAGAAGAAATAAATATATTAAAATTTGCTTTCTTCCAGGTATTGGTTGGTATAATATAAGATACAGTTTGGCCTTAGCTCTGTTCTTGATAGCAGCGATAATAGAACCAATCGGGTATTCGTTTTTACTTCCGGCGGCAAAATGTGATCTGAACATGACTGATGCACAAAGAGGAGTCATCGGATCCATTCCTTATATTGGTACGTTCTTTATAATAATGTTACAAGTTATTATTAATTTAGAGATTTATTCGTATTGCAAATAATATGATTATACTATGACATATAGATGCTAGACTCTAGAACAACAATTCCTTTTTTTTTTTATGTTAGAAGTTGGCAAACAAGCATACGGCCCACCTGATGGTAAGTGGCTGCCGCAGCCTATGAGCGCTTGCAGCACCATTAGTAGGTGCCACTCACGCGTTGCCAACCTCGAGATATTAGTTCCTTAATCTCGTTCGCCCAGTAATTTCACTAGCGTACAATGCCCTTCAAACCGGAACACAGTAGTACCTAAGCACTATTTGTACTATTTGGCGGCAGAATATTGGACACTGCGGTGGTACCTACCTAGCCGGCCTCTTGCAACAAAAGACCTACCACCAGTGTGACTGATTGCACTGGTGGAATAATCTCTGTTGTGACAGAGGATATCCCAACAGCGGGCGATGGGGTCGTCACATCCCGACGCCATACATCCTCCTTCAATACATTTTTGAGTAATCTCTAGAGACGTGCGGAAACCGTTGAATATCAAATTTAATCTGACATTTCTGTTCATATGTTAATAGGTATAGTTGCCACATCATTCCCATGGGGTTACCTAGTAGATACAAGAGGAAGGAAAAGAATGATTATCATCAGCTCCCTGGCAGCTGGTATCTTCGGCGTTCTCGCTGCTTTCATGCCAGAGATTATTTCCTTTACACTCTTCAAATTCCTTTCAGCTCTTTGGTAAGAATCTTTGATTGTTACACACATAATAATTAACGATTTTCATGTACGTAACTATTTAAAAAATGGGCTTGAAAATTCCCAAATCTATGGAGCTTCGAACTTAAATATTAGTGTTATAAATGTAATCTACTTACGATGTTAGGATTACACACATGCCAATGTATACACACTAGTCCCTTTTCCCTATGAGATTTGATTCAGATTTGTTGCGTTTCGGGAGTTGTTCCAAATTTTATGAAGCATTTTCGAAATTGTTCGAGTGGATGTTAAAATATAACATGCAAGCAACTGTCTAAATGTAATCTTCGCAGTCGATAACATAATTGTGAGCAGTTAGTGAATAATAACGGTTATTATCGTAATGTTTGTAGGTTACAGATAAGATGACTTTTTTACGTTGTAGAGAGACATAGTTTTGACCCTCCCTTAGCCTTGTAACAAGTCTTCATATTCAAGATAACATTATTTTTGTTTTTCAACTGGTTTCATCACACATACAGAATTGACTTGTGTATTTAAAAGAATACGCCGCGCCATTAATAAAAATTAAAATAAATAATAAATAAACACTACACACTCAACAGCCCCCTTAGGATAATTAGATCCCGTGTCGGGGGTCCGGAAACATACACAAAGACAAGGACAAACACACCCAGACCAGAAAATATGCCTTTATGGTAAATACGAACATCTGCTCCGAGCGGGTATCGAACCCGCGCCCTGTGGCGGTTAAGGCAGCGTTTTCCAAATTGATTCCTGGATCCTGCGCGCTTGAACTAGCTTCTGCGCGCGACATTTGCTGCGTGATATTCTAAAGTAATATTTTCACAGATAAATATCAGTAGATCGAGTTGTTGTGCCTAGCGACGGTCTAAAAGCTTTTTTGTCCCTCGATTTCGTTACTTTTTCTTTTACTCTTACCTGTACGCAACATTACATGATAATTGATGGGATTATTGTTATTTTTGTAATGTATTTATTGTTTATATAATATTTTACAGCATAGCATGTCCAGCCGCGGTGCCATATTCATACATTGGAGAAATTTTACCTCAAAGATACAGGGATATAACGCTCTCAATAACAAACGCTATGCAGATAACAGGGTCGGCAGTGGTTCCTTGTAAGTTATTACATTATAATTTTTATATAAGTTTCTATAAAATTTGTATATAGAGGCAAGGATTAAAAACGATACGAGTATTATTAATAATGATCGCCATTTTTGTGTTATAAAAATACTGTGAAATGTTTTATCAGTAGTTACAATGTTAATCGGATCGGTGATCGGTCTAAAGATCGAGTGTTAATATTTTTTGACGTTAATAATATGGAAAGTTTTTTGAAAGAACATTGCCCATTGGCATTGACCTTCGGGCTTGAAACTATTAGTCTTGTGCAGAAACAAGGCAAAAAATTTAATCAGCGAATTGCCTTCACTTCTATTAACATTAGGCTTGGTTCAAAATAATTTAATGTGATATATGATGATATTATATAAAATTCTCGTGTTCCGGTGTTTTTCTTCGATCGATCGGTTTTTATAAAATTTTGTGTTCATATAGGGTAGGTCTGAGAATCAGTCGACATCTATTTTTCATACCCCTAAATTTTATGAAACCCAACCTTCTAAAACATCTTTTTTATTTATTGGACAAAATGTTTCCTTCTACCGTCAACCCAAATTTTAATAGCGACATTAGTAATTTAATAATTTTCACCGGTTTCACTTCTGTTCACAATTAGACTCAGTGAGGGGGCGCTGTTATCGAGTACCAAATTTTTTTCGAGGTACTACAACGTCTGTCGGCCCGCTAGTAATATATAAATTAATATTCAACTTTTGTTTCTTCTATAGTATTAACGGTAACGTTTATTTGCAGTGCTAGCATGGGTGATACTACCGCTCGATTTCAGAGTCGACTTCGGTTTGTACGAATTTCGACCATGGAGGTTGCTCACAATTTTATATTCGAGTTTCTTCATCTTAAGTGCGTTCTTTATGAGTTTTGGTCCAGAAAGTCCAAAATATCTGGTATCGCAAGGTAAACTAGATGAATCATTGGAAGTACTACGCAAGATTTATTCTGGAAACAAGAGGAAGCCTGAAAGTAATTATCCAGTGAGTTATTTTGTATGTC
The DNA here is from genome assembly GCA_023373885.1 of Hestina assimilis. Lineage (NCBI taxonomy): Eukaryota > Metazoa > Arthropoda > Insecta > Lepidoptera > Nymphalidae > Hestina > Hestina assimilis. The sequence goes on along the minus strand of CM041747.1, from coordinate 4,444,018 downwards.
ATATTTTAATTATATCCTATTAAACTTTTATAAATATATAAACTACACTAGAGGTTCAAAAAATCTCGCAAAATCATTTCTGTTTTTAAATACACTATCTTGTGTGTGCTATAATAGAGCCAGAGCCCAGGACTGCCGGACCTTCGTTATTTTATAAAAGCTGAAAGTTTATCTGTGTATGTTCCATACAAATATCTGAATAATATGAAAGATGTTTTGTTGGTGATCTAAATTTTCAATTAATCCGCTGTCCGGCGATGGATGACGAGAATTATAAAGCAAAGAAAAAAAAAAGCGATGAAAATATAAAAAAAATTGAGCATTATACTATAACGAATTTAAGGAACCATATAGGACACCTTTAAAACCTGTTAACCTGCCCAAATAACCACAACACAAACTCTATAGTCGCTAGTCGTTTCTACCTGTACACTTGTACAGGGGGCATGCACAAAAAAACCTTTCAGCTTTTATAAAATAACAAAACCTGGCCGTCCTGGTATCTTGGCCTACATGTTATGTAAATTAAATTCTAATAAGATTTTCACTATGATATGTTATTGTGGAAGGATATTTTAAAACTTATCCAATTGTTTTTTTCTGCAGGTAAAAAGACTGAAACTACCAGACTTGAGTCAGGTAGAGAAACAATCTTTCCTTAGATCTCTAACTACACAAACAATACCTTTGTTAAGAGCGCCCTATTTGAAGTGGTTGGTGCTTAACGGAATTTTATTCTTCGGAATATTTTCTACGTAAGTATATTTCGAATAATTACACAAAAGAAATAAGAAAAATGCTTCACTTAGTAGTCTAGCCGCAGCGACTTCCGCGTGACATTGAAATTTTTTTTCACAATAAACTATTTTTTCTCAACTGCCTTTAGTCTCAACGGTTGCGGGTTCAATTCCCGCTCGGACAGATATTATAAATTTCTGTTTCGGTTTGGGCGTTTGTCCTTGTGGGTCTCCCCAACGTGCCTCGGACCACGTTAAGCTGTCGGTCCCGGTTGTTATCACATTACATCTGATAATAATCGTAAACTCTTTAAGTAAATTAATACAAGCGATTATACTCGAGACTGTAGTCCGTAAAATGTGCTAAAAGCAATAATATGTTTATTCCTAGAAAGTAATAAGGAAATAAAGTTTTTATAAAAGATTTATACTTTGAACGAATATTGATAGTGATTGTTAATTATATTACCTACATTAATTTTAAGTTAGTAACTCTTAGTAGTTTATAAGTGATTCGAAACGCACCACTTCTCTCCAATATTACATGTAATTAAATAATAAATCTTATTCATAGATAAAGTATGTCGGCTGAAAATAAAATGTAATTGTTCGGACCGTAGAAAATTTATGTAAAACCAATTACTTACGAGAAATTCGTTTACCATTGGCAACTACATCATTTTTAGATAATGAAAATCATTGTATTTGATTATAAAGTAATATTTTTTCCTAACTTGATGAAAAGTTCGCTTTAAGTCCCTTGTGCGAGGGAGAAAAGTGCCCGCTTCTTTTTCTCCCTGTAACCTAGCAACCGTATGTTTATCCTTCGTACCAGGGATTAAAAAGGAAGTTTTCATCGTAGGAAAAAAATTCATTACGCACCTCGAGAGAAAGGTTCACCCGCGATTGTCGCGATTGTCAATACTTTTCTACTTTCTCTACTTACGGCACTTTTCTTCCTATGCGCGATATGTAATAATTATTGATTATTAATTCGAAAATGAATAGACATTTTTGTAAAGATCGTTGATCGAGGAAAATCATACATCTTTTACTTTGTTTAAGTGGGTAAAGTCTGGTTCTATCTAAAAATATCTATGTATATTTTGCAAATTAAGTACTCGACGTTCTAATATTGACGACAAGAATTTTATTTGTTAAATAATAATAAAATGTTTATTAAATTATGGATCAAACATTTTAAAAATAAAGCAACTTAGCCATTCATTAATTTTATAGTACTATAGTATTTATCATATCATAAGAATTTTCTGCCTAGTACTACCACTCTGTGGAAACATCTGTAGACGTCGGTCTTCGAAACCCATGTGACCAACTTTCGAGATAAAAGCTTATTCTTTTCTTATAGGCCGGCAGTCTCGATCAGGTTTGATATAATAAGCACCGGTCCTTTTTTTTTTTATGTTAGAAGTTGGCAAACAAGCATACGACCCACCTGATGGTAAGTGGCTGCCGCAGCCTATGAGCCCTTGCAGCACCATTAGTAGGTGCCACTCACGCGTTGCCAACCTCGAGATATTAGTTCTTAAATCTCGTTCGCCCAGTAATTTCACTAGCGTACAATGCCCTTCAAACCGGAACACAGTAGTGCCTAAACACTACTATTTGGCGGCAGAATATTGGACACTGCGGTGGTACCTACCTAGCCGGCCTCTTGCAACAAAAGACCTACCACCAGTGGTAAATTCAGTCCTAAATTTTAATTCCTGTAGGGTCTTTATTTTGCCAGCACATCACGACAGATAAACATATTTTAAAATGAAGTATAAATATATAGTTATTTGTCTTTGTGGCGTTATCTCTAAATGATTAAATTAAATCGACAATATAAATCAAAACAGAAGCATCATTTATTCCACAAAATAAACAAAACAAGACACAACATTTTTTTTAAAACGGTGTCGCTAATCGCTTTCTGACACAAACACTGCAAATAATGCAGTTTCTAAGAACGATGGCGCGTATGCATCTTAATTAAATAGGTTACACCTTTATTAATAAATCTAGTAATTGAGGTAAGTATTGAAAGATTTTGCAATAATTGAACAATTAAATAATATTATATTAATAATAGTGAATATAGGTGGATGTGCATGTTGCACCCATAAAAAGTAGTTTAAAGTAAGTTTTTAAGGCCTTAATGTTACCGCTTTTAAAGGGTAAAAGAAGCTTGTTTATATATTTTATTATTTACGTCTACTTGTTATCTTTAAGCGATCATTACTCAAATTATATGCTATAATATGTATTGTTGATTTCAATTTCTTTTTAATCTTATCACAACCTCAACATACATTTTTATAACAATAATATCAACATTATCGACCCCTTTAAGCAGGATTAAGGTTAATAATAGGTAAGTATGTTATTGCCATATCGACACGATGTGCAAATATAAGCAGATCGATATCGGAATTATCATGAAGGACAATTAAAACGTTCATCTTTGTGACACACCAAGATACTAAAATCGAACACCTCAATCATAATATGTCCAAATAATATATAATCAATTTTTCTATTTACAGAAATTACAACACATTTACAATTCAACAATAACTATATTTGCAAATAATTAAATCTGTCATGACCATGAGGATTGGTGGCAAGAATGCTAGCTGCATTTTCCCACTGAATCGCAATCCTGATTCTTTGGGTGAAAAATAACCAGGCTTCCTGTCACCTGTAGAGGCAATGAGTCGGGGTATAGTGTCTGTTAGAAATTGTTTTGCACTAAAGCTCCATGGCTCTAAGTAAAGACTAACTAGCGACCCGCCCCGACTTCGTCCGGGTGCATTGTAAATTGTTCCGTTTATCCCGATACCGGGCGAGTTTTAATTCCGTTCTTGGTTCTTCCACTTATAAACTATCTACCTGTATACAAACATTAAGTAATACAATTTTTCCATACGAACTTCCCCTACCCGTCGATTCCATACAAACCTTGTTTTGATAATTACAAACGAAACAACAAAAATCCGATTTGGTACAGGCCTTCTGAATTTATTTATAATGAACTTTTAACGTGGCGCCATCTATTGGATACTTACTCAACCCAGCCAACAAATTACCTTATACCGCCATCTCTTAGAATCTTATTAAACTAAAAGAGATAATCATGACCTTTTGTTAATAAACAAATAATATGCAATAAAATAATATTTCAATTATAAATAGAGATATATATTATCCTATCTTTCAAGTTGGATGAAACTGCACACAGTGTGCAAGATTTTATTAAAATTGGCTCAGTAGTTTAGAAGTCCATCGTGGACAAACAACCTGACACGTGATTTATTAAATTTTTTCTGTCATAAAAACCTTCTTCTGACAATAACAAACACAACAAAAAAATAGTGAAATAGGTCCAGCCGTTCACGCGTAATGGCGTAACCAAGGAACATAGAGATTCATTTTTATATATATAGAAGATATGTATATCAACGACTGGGGGGACCGAGTAACAGCGTCGGCTGAATAGCGATAGCGTCCCGTTGGACTCTTTTAGTCCAACGGGACGCTATCGCCTTTTTTCTAAACATATATTGCTGTTGGCCTTACTGGCCTTAATGGGCAGGTATGTGCGCTTGTACTGAGACAAATTTTGCCTGCAAAAATATCGTGATCACATCATTTTAGTCGTGAAGGATTGGATTGCAGGGAATACGATAAAAAGCACAGTAAAATAATGACATTTTATATCACCATGCATATACATTCAAAATTTTAAAAAACTTTCAATAAATGATAGTTTTTAAGTATCTTTTGATCTTCCAGATTAAATGGCTTGTACATGTGGCTACCAGACGTGCTGAACAGAGTGCTCACCGGGAATACCGTAGACGTGACTGCATGCCAAGTGATCGCTCAACGACTTAATGAGGTAGGTACGTACTTGTAATTATCTTGCTAAATCATAATTATTTCTTCCATGTGACATGTCAATTAACACCGTTTCTTATATCATGATGCTTCGCGAACAAGCTTACGTCCGCCTGATAGTAAGTAGTCACCGCCTATGAAAGGTTCCGATACTTGAGGTATCACATGCCCGTTGCTAACCCAAGGGATAGGCGGGAAGCGATCAGTAGGGAAAAAAGTAAGGGTACAGAGGGAGTGGGATATTGGGCCTACGGCGCCCTCACTCATCGCAAGAAACGCAACAGTATTGCCAGTAGCCAATTTTCTATAAAAGCGTAGTACTTCCGCAGTCGAGCTGGCACATTATTGCTAAAAACTTGCTCAGATCACCATAGAATTTATGTGAGAACAGCTTTAAGGCATTCCCTATTGGATAGGGTAAAAGAGAATTATCATATAAATTACAAAATTTGGTTATCAATTATGCATAAAATTATAATGTTTTCTTCTTTATTACAGACTGCGGTAGAATCGGCTGTGTGTGACGACTCAATCGATTCAATGACGTTTGTTATCAACACTGTCGCCAATTTATGTTGTGCCTTCATAGCACTCGGTTTCAGTAGTACTGTTAAAATATTTGGAAAGAAAGCTTTAATGATCTTCGTATATTTGGTGATAGGAACCTTTTGTATATTGATAAATTTTGTCACTCAAAAGACAGTATTTGCGATACTACTATCGTCGTTACCAATTACTGGTCTTGCGATAGGTCCTATAAACGCTTATGCTGTTGAAATATTTCCAACTAAACTGAGGTAAGTAACATAATAAAAAATACTAAATAACGTAAATAAATTATTGTACACCGAAATTATTCTCCATCATACCATACAAGAACTACGCGTACCGGTCTGCGATGTCACCGTCTAACTGTGGCATCAATTCCTTTGCGAACAAAGAAGTTTGCCAATTCTTTTCTTTGTCATACTTCCAAAAAGTAGAACTCATTGCCGGCTCACGTGTTCCCTCCTTCCTACAATCTGGGCTCCTTCAAACGAGGCGTGAAGAGGCATCTTGCGGGTAGGCAGGGCGAACGTGGCTAACATGGTTGCATTCCGCAACTCTGTTAGCCGCTTTCGCGTTTATTTCCACTTACCATTAGATGGAGTAGAGTCATCTGCCCTAATTTCCAAATAAAAAAAAGAAACGCCATAGCCCGTCTCTCTGCTGCAAAAACTAATAGACAGACACAAGGAAAAAAATTACGTGTGATCCTACTGTGAATTACGTCTTCACCCCACTACTGTTAAATATGTAAGGGTAATGTATGTAATAAAAAGTAAACTATACAAAATCCGTACATGAATAAATTACCCATATTACGTCTACAATTATCGCTGAATTAAACATTTACTAGCTTCCGGTACGACTACTTTTGTATCGTACTAGTTTATTTTCATTTTAATTGCTCTATTGACTAGAATTTCTTAGTTGATAGAGCATTTAGAAGCATTTTTTTTCCATAGAAAAATATATAGTCGTAGTAATTATAATAATAATAGTACTATTTCAAATTTCCCATGTACTCAGTAAAGTGAAGGCATAGATAGGGCTCAGAGTTTTTCTGATATAGTAGAAGCCGTAAACGTAATTCCCGGTGTCATTTCACAAGTAAATTTAGGTTATTTCCCCTATAATTTTACTTTTTGTAATAAATAAATTTATAATTATTCAAGTTCGATTATCTTCAAAAAACAGCATTTAGTTAATAAATAAACAGCATATAGACTAAACTAGAACCTAGTATTTTATACTTAACTAGCGGCCCGCTCCGGCTTCGCACGTGTATAAAATGTATAGCCTATTTCATTCACTTAAAAAATCATTAAAATCGATCCAGTAGTTTTGATTTATTCATTACTGCCCGTGGCCCGCACGCGTTAAATGTAATTATTTACGACATCACATTAGAAACCTCAAAAATAACAGTATTTCTCCACTATTTTATGGATGTTATTATACATATAAACCTTCCTCTTCAATCACTCTATCTATTAAAAAAACCGCATCAAAATCCGTTGCGTAGTTTTAAAAATTTAAGCATACATAGGGATATAGGGACAGAGAAAGCGACTTTGTTTTATACTATGTAGTGATATTATAAAGAGATAAGATTTGATTGTTCGTTTGTTTACATTGAACAGGCTCCGAAACTACTGAACCGATTTGAAATTTTTTATCACTGCTGGGTAGCTTTTCCCGGGTGACATAAGCTATATTATATTTTCAAAAAAGTTTGGATCCTTGCTATAGCTCCAATAATATTGCAATAAAGGTGACTCATTACAAAACGTTATTTGTTTGATGACGTTGTGGCGCAGCGGTAGCGAACCTGTCTGAAACGCCACAAGTCGCGGCTTCGATTCCCACTCGGAGCAGGTGTTTGTATTGACCACGCAGGCATGTGTTCCAGTCTGGGTGTGTTTGTCCTGGTCTTTGTGTATGTTTCCCGACTCCCGACACAGGATATAACTATCCTAATGGGGGCCGTCGAGTGTGTTGCGTTTACTTATTATTTATTTTGCACGCGGGTTAAGCCTCGAGGATAACTCCGCTAGTTCCTTATACTTTGGGATCCATACAACATATTTGTAAACATATTTTTTATATTTTCAGAGGTATGGCAATTAGTCTAACGATGATGGTTGGCAGGACGGGTTCGATTGTGGGCACGAATGTCGCCGGTGTGTTAATTAACGCTAACTGCGAACTAACTTTCTATATCTTTGGAGGAATGTTAATATGTAAGTTGGTTTGTACTACATAAATAAGGGTGAATTTGTTGAAAATTGTTACTGTTATTATAATATAAGTATCATTAGGAAACGCATTTACGCGCACTACTAAAAGTAGTGGTAGTGTGGGGCTTACCGGTCACTATTTAAGCTAAGTATTACCCACTACAACCCAACGAACTGCCTTGCGCCATAGTGGGACGCCACGGGCTCGCTTGCGCAATCAACCGCGACACCCCGGCGCTGATCGTCAATAATAGCTGAATAGAGAGCCCCTAGAGCCCCCTTCAAAGAGACTAACTTTTTAATGAGGCTGTTTCCCTCTACGACAAACCGGAGTGATATTTTGGTGGTTGTCACGAAAGGTTGTCGTGAAAATGAACGCCTACGCCGAAAGAAACATACGAAAGCAATTAGCTGCAAGTCTCGATGTAGAGTTTTATCGTATAGCCCGAGTCTCGTTTATCGTATAGTTAAAGAAGGCAGTTCTTTAGAGCAACAATTTTGCGAAATGACGTCTATTAAAAGAATATAGTTTTTTTACTTTAATTTTACGGTTTTAGTAAATTAAATGATAATACTTATTAAATGAGAAGTGTACTTATAATTTTCCTGAGAATAATATTAATTCTATATATTTCAGTATGTGGCCTGCTTTCGCTGTTACTACCGAGATCAAAAGCCGCTCCTACAAATGAAAAGCTGAAGACGCATTTGTAAATTATACTAAAAAAAATCTCATTACCAAAGCTTAATTAAACATTAAAGTATTAAATCCCTTTTTGTAAGAAATATTAGTGGTTCTATTTATTTGTACTAAGAGTCTAAAAACCTACACGATCTCCTTCCTCGAAACCATAATAATCAACCAGTTTGCCACATGAACATCTGTGGGTAATGCAGATATTTGATTGGGCACACCGCTATGACATGAAACATTCAATATAAAGTCAGATTTTCGATGATAACACATACAACAAGTGACCGGTTTTATTTATCTTTTGAATAGAGTTGTATAAATATCCAAAGGGCGTAAAAGAATTTGTGAAATATATCAGGCGTTTTGTGATATAATTTGGATTCTAGCATAACTTCTAAATGAAATATAATCGATAACAAAGTAGTCACATAATAAGAACCCCACTTTAGATTCCCATAACATTTAAAGCCAAACTACCATATAATTTTTATGTAAATTGTAACAATCAAATAAATAGCTATTAAGCTACAAGAAAAACCGGAATTTTTTATTAGTTTAATGTTAAATAGCCAGTGTGGATATGCCATTGAAAAACTGTTGAAAATGCTTATTACTAGTGGTAGTGTATAATCAATTATTATTTATTTTTATTTTTTTTTTTTTTTAATTTATTCTATTTTATTAGAATCTATCTATGGATACCTACAACCTAGTTTATGGAATAAGTAACACTAGCAGTTGACTGGCATAATATGTAAATATTAAACGTTCCGCCACAGAGTAAAGAAAACATATGGAGATGCTCTATTTTTACCGAATGCATTGGCTTGGGTGTTTTCCTTCAATTAGTTCCATTATACCGAAGCTTTTTCCATCGCCTCTTTCATATTAATTAATCGTGATGGAAAACGATACAGGTAGTACGTAAAATTAACTGGTCAATGCGAACATTAAAATTAACTTATGGTTGGATATCTTAATATATACTATTGATATCCAATTATCATTTTCCAATTATTAAGCCATTTTCCAAAAAAACTTCAATTAATTGTGAGCCAAATAAAGTTTCAATTGCTTTATGGTTTTATAAAACCCCACAGTTATTTTTATTTAATTTGTTAAAGTCGTCATAACTTAGTGTATCAAATAATATTATTTTAAATATATATATTTTCTTAAGAAAAAAAACTAAGGAGAGCCGTGTTTTTTCATTAAAATAAATATTTTAATTGTTAATGATTATTTTTTTATGGCAAATAATTTATTAAAGTTCTTTTATACTTGGCAGTTCCAAGTCCAAAACTTAAGCAGCCACTTATTGGGCCATTTAGCACCATTTTTAATGAAGACATGTCAATATATCTTCCCTACTCTGAGACTATTTTTGTGACATGACATTTGAAAATTGACATTAGTGTTTGACATTAATTTATAATTTGTTTACTTTGACCTTTGTAATTTGTATTTTGTAAATTTTATCTTTAGACTTAAAGCTTATTCCGAATAGAAGTTAATTGTATGTAAAAGTTTGTAATTTTAATTTTTAACCAATTTTTTGATTGATTAGTTAATGTTTAAAAATTCTTAATTACAACAACAATTAATCGTAGTGCAACAAAAACATAACTTTATTTATTGTCAGCTGCAAGAACTGTATTTTGTAATAATTAGATAGTATATTTTTTTAGTTAGTAAAATGCATAACATTGACTCAGATAGTGAAGATGAACTACCACCGGGGTGGGAAGAAAAGTCAACAGAAGACGGAAATGTCTATTTTGTTAAGTAAGTAGCATATCTTAAAGCTTTAAATAATAATCTTCGTTAACGCAAGAGTTGCGGGTTCGATCCTGACCCCCTTGGACTATTTTCGTACCCACTCCACGCACAAGCTACATGCTAATTTGTAGAGGCAATAGAAGTATTAGGAATGAATTGAAAAAGCATTGCTACCATTATTTTGAAATGCATACTTTTATGCTTCCCACACAGATTTTAGATGATTAAAACTCACGGTGAAAGTAACTACAAACTTTTATATGTTACAGTACATGTAATAACAAGATTCAATGGACTCATCCTCGCACAGGACATAAAAAAGTAATACCGAAAGACTTACCTTTTGGATGGACTAAAACTATAGACGAGCAGGGTAAACCTCTTTATATCCAGCAAGAAACTGGAAACAAAACCTATGTGGACCCAAGATTAGCATTTGCAAAAGAAGAAAAGAAGCATGTAAATGATTTCCGTCAAAAATATGATGGTTCTTCCACAGCTTTTCAGGTGCGCTAAGTTATAATGTTTTAAATTTAATAGAGTATATTTTTACTCAAAATTACAAGAAGAGTGTAAAGTACATTCAATGTATGTATTTATGATGTCTATTTCTTTAGAAATCTCTGTATCCTAAGCTGTGGTATGAAGTAATTAGGTAAAGTCAGTAATATTATAACGGTGGTAAGAGTATTCATCATCCTACTCTACTGAACAAGCTATACCATATTGGAATACATGGCAGTTTATTAAGATGGTTCTCCTCTTACATTCTGAACAGATCTCAGGCAGTTGTTCTCAGTAATTATGTGTCCAGCTGGGTTCCTATACCTAGTGGCGTCCCTCAAGGCTCACTAATCGGTCCTTTGTTATTTATCATTTATGTAAATGACATCGACCAATGCTTACAATCTTCCCGCCTACTGTGTTTTGCCAATGATATGAAAGTTTTTGCTGCCGTCTCATCTTTTAATGACATGATTGCACTTCAGGAGGATTTGAATCGTTTAGAACAATATTGTACATTAAACAAACTCGATCTAAATCTTTGGCGGGGCCAAATGTTCAGTTATTACTTACACTAGAAAGATTTCACCAATAGCCACTAGTTATACTCTCGGAGGCCATACATTACCTCGGCTTAATCATATCAGAGATCTAGGCGTTATCCATGACAGCAAGTTACTTTTTGATATGCATGTCGATGCTATAGTAAAAAGCTTCTAAATCACTTGGTTTTATAATGCGGATGTCAAAAAGTTTTAAAGATGTTAAAACCCTTAAAATATTATACTGCACATTTGTTCGTAGTAATTTAGAATATGCATCCCAGATATGGAATCCGCAGTATCGTAAATATATTGACCGTATCGAAAACGTTCAAAAACGTTTTATCAAATACCTTTGCTTTCACCAAAATGTTCCCTACCGTTCCCACGAATATCTTCAGCTCTGTAAGAAATACCATTTATTGCCACTTCACTACCGTCGTGATATAGCTGACTACACGTTCTTTTCGAAAATTTTTAATAATAGTGTTGACTGTCCCGAACTTTTAAGTAAAATATATTTTAATGTTCCATATAAATCAATTCGCTTTAACCACCCTATAAAAGTGCCTAATGCTTCGTCCAAGTACAGACAAAATAGTTATTTAGTTTGAGCAAGTAGAAATTTCAATAATCTTTGTAAACAGTATGAAATGGACCCTTTTGTATTAAATATTGCATTGGCTAGGCAGCGCTTAAGCCTAAGCTTTTTCAATTAATTTGTTTTAAAATTAGTTAAATTTGTCTTGAAACCCACAACTACATTTGTATAGTGTTTGTTGCTCTCGCCTAATTCGTTTAATCCGTTGTATATAAGCGAAAACTTGTTATTGGCTTACTGTTATCTAATTAAGTTAATATATACTATATGTTTTTATAGCTGTAAGTTTTCCATGTAATAAATAAATAAATAAATAAAGAGTAATATTTTAATAAATTTTTTCAATTGGTATATGATACAAGTCTTATAATTTTCTGTTGTGATTCTTTTACACTTTGTATAATATTATAAATTATTATTTATATCTGTAGTAGTAGAGTGATGCTCCATCCATCACAAATGGGCTGGCTCAACCGTGGAAGTACTACCCTTTAAAATCCACGTAAACACATAACAGTATTAGTAGATGCTGTTGTATTATGTGCAATGAGTGAGCGCCAGAGCCCCAATCTCCCACTCATCAAAGACATTAATATAATATAGACATCATCTATATTGCAGGTTCTTCACGGTGTTGACTTGTCTGGTAAATACGCTCTAATAACAGGTTGTAATGCGGGCATTGGTTATGAAACTGCAAAATCTTTAGCCAGACATGGATGCAATATATTACTGGCTAACCGTAACATGGAAGCCACTCAAAAGGCGATTGAACAGATTGTAAAAGAAACAAACACATCTGAAGATAATCTCAAATCCATATACCTTGATTTGAGTTCATTGAAAAGTGCCAAAAAATGTGCAGTGACTGTAAAAACTGTTTTTTCAGAGTAAGTTAAATAATTGCTATACTCTCTATTCTTCCTAGCATTATTCCTGGTATTATCCAAAATATGGCAAAATACATATTACTATATCCTGGTATTATTATATAGTAATATGTATTTTGCCATATTTGATATTAATTTTAGTTTTGATAGTTATTGTATGATGTTTGTTTGCTTAGTAGATACATGTTTATTTTTTTGCACTTGACCCATTTCTCTAACTGTAACAGTTCCTCACGACAAAAGATTGTCTGTAAGAGATTGCTTGTAGCAATAAGACCGCCTTTGCACACCAGAAACTGGCATAAGTTCAATTGTTTACATTACTTTGTTTTTTATTATGTGCAATAAAGCTTTTTATCTATCTATCTATCTATCCAAGTATTTACTCAGGGTCTGCTTGTTACTATAGTCCATAATTGACAGGTTACTAGTTTTATACAGAGCGATTGCCATCTGACCTCTGCAACCCTAAGAGCGAACCAGTAACTCATTGGATAAGAGCAATTTACTTATCAAGAGCTAACGATTATTATCAGATGTGATGCGATAACAAGCGGGACCGACATCTCGTAGGCACGATAGGGAGACCCACAAGGACAAACTCTCAAACCGAAAGAGATATTTGTTTTCACTAATCTCAATGGATTTTGTTTTTACATTAGATATCCTTTTTAGTAATAAGGTTTAAGAGAAATAGAGAAGTATTATATAAACATTAATGATATTAATTGTGACGTTATGAGGCAGCAGTAGCGAACCTGACTTGGGCGCCACCTGCCAAGGGTTCGATTCCAGATTCAGATGTTTGTATTGACCATACAGACATGTGTTCTGATCTGGGTGTGTTTGTGATTGTCATTGTGTGTGTTTACAGACACAGGATATTACTATCCTAATGTGGGCGGGCGGTTGAGTGTGTCACTTTAATTATTGCAGAAATCTTTGTATTTATATTTCAGTCATTTGGATATGTTAATATTGAATGCTGGTGTTTTTGGGCTCCCACATGAAGAGACAGAAGATAAACTAGACAGAACATTCCAAGTAAATCATCTATCGCACATGTATTTTGCAATACTATTAGAACCACTGCTCAGGAAAGGTTCGAGAGTTGTATTTGTATCTTCCGAGTCACATAGGTATTTTTTTAATATAAAACTAACAATTTTACAATACAAAAATATCCCGCTATAGATAACTATGAATCACTCTGGGTTTGCATGTTGCATTAATATTTCTAATATCCTCAAAATTATAATTTTACCATGTCATTGTGGTGACTATTAATAAAAGATCATAGGCCTACTTTAGTCAATCAGTAATACTCTGATTATTTATTAGTATTTGATTGTATGTGGCATCTAAACATTTCTTATTACAATGATTAGAAATGGCATTAAAATAATGAGTATGCCATAAATATTATTTTGCCGAATAATGAATATGCCGCTTTTTTGCTCGACTTGGCGATTGACAGATTAGGCCAAATTTTTGACATACCATTGATAAAGCACTATTATTAACTTTGTACTAATGGATGGATAATGGAATATTTTAATTTAAAAAAAAAAATTAGCCATGCTTTTTCAGGTAATTACTGATACTCCAGTTACCCCTCCAAATAAGCTAGTAGCTTGCGCTAGGAGTCTGTATGACAATACCCCAAGGGGGCTAGGATCGAACCCGCAACTGTCGCGTTAACGGACGGAGTCGGCCCTATAACTGTGGAGCTATTGAGGCTTTAAATTATATAATTATATGCATTCGTCATATCTTAAAAAGTATTTTAATAAACCTAATTCTCAAAAACAGCCGCATATCTAATATAATATACAAAGTAACTATATTCAAAATGTTTTTATTTATTGCAGGATGGCAAGTTTGAAAAATGTTTTTGTGAAACAAAATCTAGCACATCCAAAAGAACAATACAGTTCAATGACTGCTTATGGTAATTCAAAACTGTACAATGTAATTACAGCAAAGGTACAAGTACATTAAAAATTATATATATGTTTAAAGTCAGGTAATAAGTTTCTAAATTTAGTAGTTATTTTTAGGTACTACATTCTATACCCAATTTAATCCTTTTCAAGTTTCCCTTTTCAAAGAATATTAGTCTAGATATTGTTTAATCACAACCATTTAACCATTTAAAAAAATTGCGTGTGTCAGCTCCTAAGTACGACTGGAGTTTACTCCTTAACCTTAAGTACGGTTAATCTTAAGTAAAAAAAGCAAAAAGTAAAATAATAATAATTTAACGCGTGCAGGCCACGGGTAGTAATGAATAAATAAAAATTACTGGATCGATTTTAATCATTTTTTCAGTGAATGACATAGGCTATATATTTTATATCCGTGCGAAGCCGGAGCGGGCCGCTAGTAATAAATAAAATATAAAAACTCTTTCGAGTTAATCTCTTTCGCAACGTTTTTTCTGTTGTTTTACCCTTGAATAACCCTTGCTCTTAACCAGGCTTTATATTAAAATCGATTAATAGGGAGTAAATTCCAAAAATTATGATGTATGCCATTTTTACGTTGTTACATTAATTGTTGTAAGGTTATGAATAATTTAAATTATTGTGTTTTAGATTTTAAGTGAAGAATGGAAGCATAAAGGCATTGCTGTTAATTCCTTACATCCCGGAAACATGGTTTATACAAATTTGCCAAAAACCTGGTGGTTCTACCAGCTACTCTTTTTACTAGTGCGACCTTTCACTAAGTCTTTGGTAAGCAAATTAATTAAATTCAAAACTGTTTGAAGCAAATTACCTATAAAGAGTTAACGATTATTAACAGACGCTATGATGACAACCGGGACCGATAGCTTAACGTGCTCTTCGGGACAATTTTTTTTTTACAATTTGCTTTAACAAATTATTTATTTTTATAGCAACAAGCAGCAGCGACAACAGTTTACGTAGCAACAGCGTCCGAACTGGATGGAGTTACAGGACTTTATTTTAACAATTGCTTTTACTGTGAAGAGTCAAGCTTAGCTCAGGACAAAGATATAGGCAACGAAGTGTTCTCCATATCACTTCGAATGATTGAAGAAAGAGTTGGGCGAGACAATATAGAAATATACATTGATAAATATTGTCATTAAAAAGAAATAAAATAATGTAGTCATTTTAAAGTGTATAGGTGTATGCTTTTATATAATTGAGATTCTCATAATTATAATATAAATCACCGGGTTTTTGTTAAGTGTATAATAACATAATGATTATTTACTAATATAAAAATAATACTTGAGGTGGGATTTTTTTATTGTTTTGGTATTTTTTAAGGGCTGTATTTGTGTTAATAAATTAACTGATATAGTATAAACTGAAGAAAATGCTTTTTACTCAATCCTTAGGCCATTTAAGTTAGGACACAATCATCTTCGAAAACGAAAACGTACTTTGTTAGTACTTACAAAAATTGATTTTGATTTTGAGTTGGTTTGATTAGGTATTTTCAGACAATCGTTTTTTTCTTGTGTATACGGTTTTTGTCGGCATACACGCTTTATTTTACGCTTACAAAAGCGCGTACTCTGTGTACCACATATTCCGGGGTGTATGCTCGAACCGGGGGTGGTTATTGTCAGTAGCATAATATTCAAAAAATGTGAAATACCTAACGAACTCATAACCGCGTCAACGTAAACGGCACACATAGACACGTATACGGGCTTCGAAAAACGAGCTTTAAAGTTCGTATACAATGCTGATCTAAATTTATCTATAATTTTTCACTCTGGCAGCCCAATTTTAAATAAACTGATACAATAAACGGATTACAGATTTATATGGTGTATAATAATATTAAGTGCTGAACATTGAAGCGCCGCAGAACGAATGGCTGTGAACCTTATAATAAGTACCATCTATGCAAAGGATACAAAATTTCAATCAAACAATGTACATTTTTAGACCTCATTTTGTTCATACTTTCAAACATGCAACGTTTTTATTTTTTTATAGTTCAAGTTATTTTGGTGCTTTTTTATTTTGGTTCTAATTCATTCTCTTTTATTTTTAGTTAATTCTGTTTCTCTATGGACCCAAATAAGCAATACCATGTCAACCCACAAAATTGAAAAAACTGAGTTATATATGCAGAAGTGTTGGTAAATGGCTGAAGAACATTTTCTTTAATATTTGTAGGGATTTAAGCTTTAAAACTTCTAAAAAAGCCGTTCGTTTTGGGTTATATTATATACGAAATAGGCAGTTTGTATACTTATTTTTGTGAAAATAAGTAAAATAACTTGATATATAAATCTGAAATTGCCAAAAACTTGACCAATACATAAAAAAATCATATAAAGCAAGTTGTAAAATTTTTCAAATACGTTTTTCTTGAAATGACATTCGTGTGGGTTGACATGGTATTGCTTATTTGCGTCCCTATATTCATATTCCTCAATTTTTATCTATTTCAATATATGAGATCGTTCATCCAGTTGTATAGACATCAGTGGTTTTAATAATAATTATTATGTTTATTTATTTAATTAGAAGCCAACGTTGTATACAATTCTTTTCTTATTGCTATAGTACATATCGGTCTATGACATAAATTGTATACCCCAATTATAAGCTAACTTAACATGCATTTTTATTTTTTCGTATTTAATTTATAACAATGGAAAATTAACATTGTTTGTAAGTTATGAAAAAAGGGTAAAGTAATGAAATTTATTAAGATAACAATAAATAACTCATATTTAAAGATAGAAATACATTTTTTAAACAATTATTATAAAAATAATGGAGAAGATGATAATTAACAAAATGAATGAATTAAATCAAAGTAAATAATGTAATCTGTCTGCTTGAACTATATAAACAAAAAACAACATATTCTCAACATCACAAATAAAAAAATAAAAAAACAGGAAAAAGAGGAATAAGAAGGTGAAAGAGGTAGTCCTAAGCTGTTCGTATTATTAGCCAAAATATAATACTCACTGCATTTTTTTAATTTAAAAATAATAAAAATATAACAAAGAATTAAATTTAAACATAAAATAATGGAATAGAAGTTATGATTTTAGTTTCGAAATAAGTTTCTCCTTTCCTAAGTGTACCATAAACAACAGTCATTAACTCCATGTAAATCCAACTATCCAATTTATCGTTTGTGTGTCAAGGTAAATTGTCAAGTGTAAAATTAATTTCTGGAAAAGTGATTAAAAATATATTGTAATTAATAATTTCTATCCGTTATACCATAGATGTGAATTTATAATGTTAGATATATTTTTATAATTTACAATATCGGTTACCTTCGATTATCTCGCAAACCCAAACAATGCTAGTTCGGACGCTCCCAACGGTTAATGGAAAATGGTTTTACAAAGGAACCCTTTGTATTTAGAAGTTTTTAAAATGATTTTTAAAATAAAAACTTTAAAATGATGTTCGTATGTGTTTTTTGTGATTGGATGTTTGTTAGAAGTGATTAAAAATTATCGTGATGGGTGATAAAATAAATAGGGAGTACTTTGCACCAGGCTCTGCAGCCTTCAATTATAATAATGTGGTAAGTGATAGTTTTGAATTGTTAAGAACTATGAAACAACGGTTTTACAACAGAGACGAATCGGTAGGTTTATTTTATAGACAAAATATTACCACATGCAAATGTTTTACCATACTTATTGCTTGGTGTTGTCAAATATTAAAATTGTTTGATGTAATACTTGCTTTACTTCCTTAGAATGTTAATTACTCATTAATTATTTAGTTTCAGCAGGTAAAAAATAAATTACAAATGTGAACAATTTAATATTGCTCTAGTATTTAATTTTAATTTGAAATTGTTGTCATTAAAGTTGTAGTAATACAATCTTGACTTATTAAATGAAAAATGATATTTAGACTTTATGCAGATACACATATTTTTTACAGCATTAACAAAATTGCTAATTAAAAAACAAATTTTACATAAAGATTAGGAATTATAAAGCTATTTATATTTCATTTAAATATTTTTAAATCATAATGAAATTATAGATAAAGATGATAATATTGTCTGTGGGGAGTTCAGAAACACACAAAAGCACAACCACTTAGAACACTTTCTTGTATGGTTGTTACAAACATCCTGAGCGGGAATCAGTGCTGCTAAAGGCAGGTACGCTTTTACTATGTCACAATGCTTTTCTAAAGAGAATAAGTAGGGATCCTACCTTTTCTTAACCTTAAGATTGGGAATTGTGGACTCTGGCACTTGCACTCATAATAAAAGCTTAAGAGAACAAATATAAATAATAAAATAAAACATACACACTCAATGGCCCCCATGAGTATAGTATTTCATTCCTTTAATTTAATTATCTTTCATTTTTATGTAATATTCGGTTGGGGAAGTACACAAACACACATAACAACAAGCACAAACACATCCAGACCAGAATACCGGCCTTTATGGTCAATTCAAACATATGCCCCGAGCAGGAATCACATCTGCAATCAACTCACTGCACCTCAACATCTTGTTATAATAGTGCTACTTGATAATACTTCCCTGAATGAGGAAGCCCATCAACATATCTATAGGACGAAAAGAGAAGTAACAATTTACTTCTTAGTTGAATTCATAAAGATATACCCTATAGTATTTGCTGTATGATTCCATATTAATTTTGTAAACGCCTTATCAAAGACAGTGGTGGTACAAAGGTATGGAATTCCTCAAAATATAAATACAATTTGTGCAATATTACGAAATCCACATTGTTTTTGTGAACTGGTGCTTTAGGGTTTAAGTGGTTGAGTTCAATTAGTTTAAAAAAAAGGACAATTGTTATAAAATTACTTGATAAATTCTGTTTATCTTGTACTTATAATTCTTGATGGATGCCAAATTTATGCTTTTTAGGTATTTAATTTTTATCACTATCTATGTTGATAATGTTTTTGTTATTATTTATATCTATACAAATAAATAAATAAAATAGATTATTTTCGTAATTCCAAATTAACACCTTTTTATTAAATGCATATGAACATTCATACTGTACTTACATAAAAATCTATTTTTAAAATTTACGTCTGTCTGTTCGTTCTAGCCAACTCTGAAACGGCCAGAACAATTTTACCTGGACTTTCGCTGGCAGATAGCTGATGTGTACTTGGGGTACTTTTATTTAAGAACCAAATTAGGGTTCCATCCAATAAAGATAAATTGGTACACCACATGAGCAGATCCATGGCTAGCAGTCTAGTGTAGCTAATATTTAATATAACAATGACATTCTTTTATATTGCTTTATCGGCTATAAGGTTTTATCTGCTTACACAATATTTATCATGATCATTAAACATCACAAAAATTATTTTAAGATTTTTATTAAGGCTTGACTAACACACGAATAGATAAGATTCAAAATTGGCTATGCTTTAGTATATCTACAATGTTGTCTAACGCCTCTATATTAGCATTTGTGGAGTGTGTATGTTCTTCCAAAGCTTGAACAGTGTCACTGGAGCGTCCATGCGGCAGGGCGGTGTTCTATGTTATGCAACTCAAAGGCTAAATCTATCGATGATTTTGAGCTCCGGAACTATCAAAAAAAATAATGCTCCTTTGCCTCCTCATTCTCCATTATCCCGTACCTTAGGTGGTAACGCATGATGATGTCAATAACATCACTCTGAAAAAACTAGATTTAGCCGGGCAGCTTTTTATATGGTTATCTGTCACTTTTGTGGTATAAAAAAAAATCAACAAGTTTATGTCTATTTAGAAATAGATTTAGAAACATTTAGCGATAAAATTGTATACTAAACACAAAGTTATTAATCGTAAATTACAATCGATTTTTTCATAATAATCTTATTTTTTCATTCTGTATACTTATTTTATAAGTACACTAGCGACCCGCCCCGACTTCGTCCGGGTGCATAATAAATTGTTCCGTTTATCCCGATACCGTGGGAGTTTTAATTCCGTTCTTGGTTCTTCCATTTAAAAACTATCTACCTGTATACAAACATTAAGTAATACATTTTTTCCATACGAACTTCCCTACCCGTCGATTCCATAAAAACCTGGTATTTACTGTTAAAATTAAAATTTAATTTATATTTAATATTTTCTGTCATAGAACCTTCTCCTGACAATAACAAACACAACAAAAAAATTAGTGAAATCGGTCCAGCCGTTCACGCGTGATGGCGTGACCAAGAGATAGGGATTCATTTTTATATATATAGATTAGGTAAGTTCTAAAGTTTTACACAATTTATCTTTGCCACAATTGAATTTCCTTGTGTTATGTTGATGGCGTCTCTCAGTTGATGTGTTATCACTTTTATGCGCATGTTACCGCGATTTCTTATGAAGCGAAGAAAACAAAGTGAAACTCGAGATTTCTGATTACGGCTTCGCTGTTAAAACGACTCGAAATTTCAATTAATTCTTAATCGTTTTCGTTGTTATATTAAGTATCGTTAAAATGTTTCGTTATTGCAAAATATTTTTGGATTAAAAGTTAAACCGAGCGTTATAATTAAACTATACGGCTAAGGGTTTTTCTATGTTAAACACTTTTTATTTTGTTAAAATGTAGTCAAGTTATTGAAATTAAAACTTAATCTTGCTATTGTTTAACCAGTTACAACAACTAATTAACATGCTAAATGCCAGTGTTTTGCAATAGATTTGTTGTAAGACTTAAATGCGGCTTACAAGTGCGGTGAAGAAAAACAAATGCTCTCTGATATCGGCTGGCTTAGCGCGGGAATTAAAAAAAATAACATACTATTGTTCACCAGTTTCTATTTTACCGACAATTCGTTTCTCGATGTACAATAATGTTTGCGTTGATCCCACGGCGAGACAATGCGATGTGGGGCAGGCATTTGACACAATTTAATTTGCACGAAATAATCGCTCACGATGCATTACCTGTTCAGTGCAATAGTTTTTACTCTCACGCTTCCATCGACAAGCTATAAAATAGGAAATCAATGAGAGTATCATACGTTTTTTTTGTTCTGATCATCACGTAAATGACTATAAAGCATCCTCATCATCGTCATATCAAAAACCAAACCAAAGGATGTCCACTGCTGGACATATGCCTCCCCAAAGAGTGCCACAATGACCGAAAATGCGCCACCCGCATCCAGCGAATTATAAAGCATATAACCACTAAACCATAAAATAATTTTTTCTTCAGCAATTACTAAAATTTCTTTTTTTCATAACTAAATCCAAACTAAACTATGTCATTCACTATGTTAATATATTATAATATTTTAAGTGTGTCGTGTTTAGCATATTATTTTTTCAACTCGCAATTTTCATATCTGAGAAACTAATTCTAGACTTGTAGATGAGTTGCTCTTTCTTATTGCATACGTAATTCTAAATTAACTGAATGTTACTTAACAGCATTTAGGTAATCGAACAGACTATTAGACAGTTGTAATAATATTTTATTTCAATCGATTATAACTCTAATTTTATTTGTAATGAAGGTGACTTAGTCTACGTGATGCACATTAATATTATAGTTTAGTATGAAACTTTATTGTTTTCAGATATTGCATGTTCAAGGCGAAGCTCGTACCAGGGTGCCAGGAGCAGACTGGTGCTCGCGTGTACTTATATTTAGTAGACACTTCGTTGACACAAAATTTTTATCGATTCGTCTACACCGTTTGGTCGGTTAAATACATATTTTTGGTTATTATTACTTCTGGAATAATCCATTACAAACTGTTATTTCTATCACATATATACACAACCACTATGTGCATGAAAAATTACAGCTAATTTCCTTAGGGACTGATTCGTGGACAAACTAATTACTTTAAAATAACTAACGAGAAATGATTCTATTTAATGTTTAGGGTGTTACGTTAAAAAATAGAATACATATACAATTCGTAAATATTCGATATTAACAGTTATTGTATAAGTATATTTATGTACAGATCGCGTGTTCGTGGCAAAGCCTATCTACCCAGTTGGCAATGTTCAGAGTTCAGTTAATCCGTCAGTACATTTTAGTCTTGCGAAACGGTCGTTGTGACCTTAAGTGCTGTGTGTGTTAGTCATTATTTCACAATACGTATATAATATAAACTACAAATGTATTTTATTATTAACTGAAGGATGAAAAAAGTGTGGCGTCCGAAATGGAAAGTGGTGAAAATGGTGCGTGTTCATGTAGAATAGATATAATTCTATGTAACGATACTGTTACACATGAATATAGCATCGGGTAAGCGAAACTATAACTAATATATCGTCAGTGGAAAAGCAATATTGGTTAAGCGTCGAACCGAAATTGAGAAGGACGCTCTTTGGTTTTAAAATGTACCTTCTTTCGGGTGGCGCGGTTTCATTTGTTGTACGGTCCGCTTGATGGTAAGCAGTCACTACAACCTAAGAACGCTTGCAATACTTTAAGTATTACATGCGTGTTGCCAACCCAAGGGATAGAGGGAAGAGATGAGAAAGGAAAAAAGGAAGGGTGTGGGATATTGGGAACTTACTCATCGCACAAAATGCCACAGTACTCTATTACTTTACGCCGATTTTCTGTGAGACAGTGGTACTTTCACGGTCGAGCCGGCCCATTTG
This sequence comes from Hestina assimilis, assembly GCA_023373885.1. Lineage (NCBI taxonomy): Eukaryota > Metazoa > Arthropoda > Insecta > Lepidoptera > Nymphalidae > Hestina > Hestina assimilis. The sequence goes on along the minus strand of CM041747.1, from coordinate 4,420,980 downwards.
TGCTAGAGGCAGCATACTATATGACAACTGGGCCCAAATAAGCAATACCATGTCAACCCAAAAATTGAAAAAACTGAGTTATATATGCAGAAGTGTTGGTAAATGGCTGAAGAACATTTTTCTTTAATATTTGTGGAGTTTTAAGCTTTAAAACTTTTAAAAAGCCATTTTTAATCATGTGATTTATAAATTATTTTACATGTTTTGGGTTATAGTATATACGAAATATGTAGTTTGTATACTTATTTTTTTTGAAAATAAGTAATAAATAACTTACAAAAATCTGAAATTGCCAAAAACTTAACCAATACATAAAAAAAATCATATAAAGGAAGTTGTTCAAAATTTTCAAACACGTTTTTCTCGAAATGACATTCGTGTGGGTTGACTTGGTATTGCTTATTTGCGTTCAACTATGGAGTACATTTTGCCTTAAATATACATATTAAGGTGTTGAATTGATCAGATAATTTTTACATTACACTTTAGTATTATTTTTTTCATACGACTATAATTTGTTCCTAAAACATAATATTCTTTTGAAATGTCTGTAAAAAATATAATAGATTTGGTGATTTAGAACTGTTGCATTTTCATTTACGAAAACCAATAAATGTATAGAATTACTGAATATTATACAAAATTAATTATAGTCTGCAGATTAATTTTAAATTTTATATAGTATAATTATAATTTAATTATAATTATGAAGACCACCTTAACAAACGTCATATGATTATTTCATAATTCTTTTATAATGATTTTCTTACATTGCGTTTACATGGTAATTATCCTTAACAATATAATATATTTATGAAATGATACTATTGTGTATATTATATTATATTGAAATAATTATCAGTCAAGTGCGTTGTGGACCACGCGCGGTCGAAACTAAAGGGTCCCGCAGCTTGATGATGAAGGACTTTAAAAATAACAAAGAATTAAAAGTGACCGCAAAATAAGTTGGTAACTTCATAGTAATTATTAAAAGTAATATGAAAAACAAACTTATGGGAAAAACCTATATATCTTATAAATTTGTAGGCCTATCTTCTTCAAACCAAATGTGGTTGAAAGTTCATTTCACGTTCTACTATCTCAAATTTTTCTAGAATTTTAAATTGCATAGTTCAAAAGTTAGAGGGTGGGGAACACAATTTTTATCACTTTAGGAGCTTATATCTCGACAACTACTGACTTAATGAAAAAAGCTAAATCAAACCTCCTTATTATTATGAAAGACCTACCCAAAGATATCTCACACGTTACCATACGTTGAAATTTTTTTTCAACTCTCAGTTATATGTATGGAGTGCTACCCTTAATTTTTATATATTTTAGAATTTCATTAGAATATCGCGATGCGGTTCATAGAATACACCTATTTACTTAATTTCGTATAGATAGAGCCAACAGTCTCCGAGTAAAATGACTTTGAAATACGGACGGACAGACGAACATGACGAAACTATAAGGGTTCCGGTTTTGCCATTTGGCTATGGAACCCTAAAGACAAAGTTTTAATGTTTGTTTTGTTTGCTCGTTTCTTTGGAAACAAAAGAAGTAAAAAGTTCCTGTATATAATTGAGTATAATACTACGTAGCGATAATTTTATTTATTTTATGAACTTTTATTTATTTAATATATTTGTACATGAAGTACCTAAAATTGAACGTTTGAATAGAAATATTTATTTGATGACGTTAAGAGAATCCCAATAAACGCTATTATATGTATGTTACGTTTATGCAATCAGTATATGTAACAGATTAAAATTGACTAATCGATGTGCAATATCGATTTTAAATAAATTAATATGCGCTGTTTACGATTTAATGTGCCATAACAAAATAATTGATTTAAATATTGCGGTAACTTCCAGCTTAATAATTTTTAATCCTGAAACAAAAGAAAGAGTATTATAAGCTTAAAGTGTATACATGTGTGTTTGTCTTTGGTATTGTGAATGCCAAAAGGCTGAATTTATTGAGATTTTTTGATCAAAAGGTGACGATCGATAGGTATGAATCAACAAAATCTATTAAGTCGTTTGAAGATTTTTTAGTTGAATATATCTGTTAAATTATTTAAACATGGGGATTTTTTTGTTCTGTTTATTGCTGTTGGCCCTACTGGCCTTGACAGCGTCACCGGGTAAAGGTGTTCGAGTATAGAGACCCAGCCATGAGAAAGGGACAGCCCTCGTGGGGCTCTAATTTTATTTTAGTCCTTACGGTGCCTCCTGCGAGGCCGAACCACGGCTAAGGACGTTATTGGGACATTTACAAGGGATATGAATTGTGCCGGTACTAATTTATAAAGTATAAAGAGTTTTATTTACCTTTTATAAAGCTTGCATTTACAGAAATTTTAAAATTAATTTAATTTAATGGTATGTAAGGTTTGTATGGTCAATACAAACTAACCGCGTTCGGTAATTGAACCTGACCTCCGACGCTTAAAGGCAGGTTTGCTGCCACTGCACCAGTATGGCAACCTATAAGTCTATGCCTAAATACGGTACTGACGAGAACACGTGAATAATATACTGAATTTAATCGTTGTAGGATTAACTTGTCTGTCCCTTGTCCTTAATTCAAATCAAAGACATGACCTTACATGGTGCAAAACCTTCGATGAACATAGAAACGTTTTCTATTGATCAAAAGGTCAAGTCAATCGTAATTACATGTAGAATAATTTTATTTTCGAATAATAAAAGAAATCTGATAATAAATAATAAATAAATAAACGCTACACACTCAACGGCCCCCATTAGGATAATTATATCCTGTGTCGGGGGTCCAGAAACATTCACAATGACAAGGACAAACACAACCAGACCGGAAAACATGCCTGCACGATGAATACAAACATCTGCTCCGAGCGGGAATCGAACCCGCAACCGTCGAGGCTTAAGGCAGACTCGCTACCCACAACGCCACAACGGTGTAATCATTTTTAACTCTTTTTTGATTGACGGTTCTTTAACCAAATTTAAAATACAAATTTAACCTAGCCTGGAACTGTTATAAATATTTTTTTAAATATCGAAATACAAACCTTTTAATTCAATATAAAATAAAAAAATTGTATTTGGACTTTCGACCTATAAAATAAAATTTGCTGGTATTTTCATTACCATTCTTAATCAGACAATATTTGAGATATGAGCTTTTCGGATATCTCAAAAATGAGGTCACATCCTCTAAAAACATTGTCACGACGGTTTTGGAAGTTATATAATGTACTCGATTTAACACATGACTTCGTCCACGGTTAGCTTCTTGGTTCAAGCAATATTTATAAATTTTTATTTAGGCTTGTGCAGCCGTTATTACAGACAAACGGACAAACTTTTTCATATGTATATGATTTCAAAATATATTAGAATTTAAAAACCAGTATGTATGAAATATAGTTTTTCAAAATACAAATATTACTGCTATATTATATACTTTATAATATACATATATCATATCTTATTATGTATAGTTTAAATATTGCCTGTTATATTATAAAAAATTAAAAAGTTTTTAAGTTGACAAACTTATTATATAATCGATTATTGTAACGTCGTAAAATAAACAAATCTACATTTTGCAAAATTTTTATTATAATATATGTATGTATATTTTTAACGATTCTGTCGTAACTTACATAATATAAAGTTTTACGGTCAATTTTATGTTGCATTCGACGATGTATAATTACTATAATGGTACGTATTAAAGTACTGTCCATTATTCAACTTCCTCGTTTCTTATGTTTTCTAACCGCAGAGTACTTGACAGTGCATTGACATCTATTTGAGGTTACTCTAAACTACATCCTTGTTAGTAACCACGAAGTTACTACTATTGCAATTAAAACAGCTTAGAACAAATCCGTCATATCACGTAGCGTAGCGATCACTTGTAATGTTTTTATAAAAGTTTTTTTTTTCTGAAAGCATTTTATTTTAGAGTTCACTACCATTTTTAAGTTAACAGTGAAAAGTAACAAGACGAAGACGTAATTTTATGACTACTAGGATATTGTCTCACCAACTATGATTAAAATAAATTAATACTATGACTTAAAATAAAAATCTTATCCTACCACTTCCTTCTCACCACATCTATAGGAATATCTAAATATGCTTGTATGGCTTGAATTATTTGAGTATGCGGGTGGATGCGACTGTGACCCCCACGAGGTCACGACCCACACATTGAAAAGCTGTTTCGACACAGCATTGGAGGTTAAATTGTAATTAGCATTTCTTTAGTAGTTATTAGTCAGTTACATACGTTTTATCCATCTGCTAAATGTGTGTGTTAACTAAATCAAATAATTATTTAAACATTACTAATGTTTTAACATACCTATTTGTATGTATAACTCATAAACGCCGCACACTCAACGGGGGTTCCCGCTAGGATAATAATATTCTGTGTTGGGGTAACACATACATGGTTAATACACGAATCTCCCGCCCCCATGGTTTTCCTTTTTCCTTCTCATCGTTTTCCTCCTATCCCTTGGGTTGGCAACGCGCATGTGATACTTCAAGTATCGCCAGCGTTCATAGATTGCGGTGACTGCTTACCATCAGGCGGACTGGATGCTTTTTGCCAACCATCATGAAATAAAAATATACAAAAACTGATTCAGTTTCACACAATCTTAAAACCTTTGTATAATATTTAACATTTCTGTTTATTTATAATAATTTTCTATAATTTGCGGGCTTCTTAGACATCAAAAATAAATTGTATATAATTTCACTCGTATTCGGTAAGAAGTGAAAGTGAATAATGATAAATTTATGACTATTTATTGCCTACCCAAACGGATTAGCAAGAGCCTTTACAACTACCAGTTTTAATTCATTATTAAAGGCACAATTTCTCGAAGTAGAATATTACTTAGTACTAGTAGTACTAGTAGTAGTAGTAGTACTTGTTAGACTCAAAATTGCTTCTTTAATGTTATACATAAAACTGTGACTTCTGTAACGTTTAAGTCCTTTGAGAATAAACATTTTATCAATTAACAGAAAACACTCGAGGTTCTACCGTCTTCTTCATCCCAGCATTATTCCCGGTATTTAATGAACCCAGGGTCTGCTTATTATTCATATCCGGATTTGACAGGTTACAAGTTTTTACACGGAGCGATTGCCATCTGACCCCCGCAACCCTAAGGGCGAACCAGTAACTCATTGGATAAGAGCAATTTACTTTTCAAGAGTTAACGACTATTATCAGATTTTTATTGATAATAACCGGGACCGACAGCTTAACGTGCTCTCCGAGGCACGGTGGGGAGACCCACACGGACAAACGCCCAGACCGAGACAGAAATTTTAACAAACATCTGCCCGAGCGGGAATCGAACCCGCAACCGTCGAGACTAAAGGCAGACTCGCTACCCGCAACGCCACAACGGTGTCAACTCGAGGTTCTACCGTAGTAAAACTTATTAAAATACGCTTTTTATTAAAATTTTATGAAATCATATTAATTGATTATTATTTATTTGATATTTTACTTTTCATATTTAAAATATATTTATTCAATCTCGAATTTGAATGTTCCAACTTTTTTCGGTCTGGATAATGTTAACGTGTCTCCCTATCATGCCACCACTGTTGGTCCCTGTTGTTAAAACATAACATCTAAATAAATAAATACTTAAAAATAAAAATGAAATGTCATCCAATGAATTACTAGCTCTTAAAGAGCTGCGGAAGTCAGATAGCAATAACCCTGACTAAAAACTAGTAACCTGTCAAATCTGAGTAAGCATAACAAGCAGATTCTGGAAAATGGCGTATGATATGCTAAGAAGATAAGAATTTTTTATGTTTAATGTTTTTTATTAATTTTGAATCATAAAATGTATTTTTTTTTGTTTATTAAATTTAAATTTCTTTATTCAGATAACAAAAATCCATTCTATGTATAAGTAAAACATCTTTATAACTAATACTTAATTAAATTAATATAAATAAATGACATTAAAATAAAATAAGTATATTACATTTAAAAATAAACAAATGAAATTAAAATAACAATTATAGCTTAAAGTATTAACGATCAATTAATAATTATTTTCGAGAAATGACTTTTTTATATACTATCTATTTTAGTTAAAATAACCCTTAAAATTTTATGAAAATTTAAAATATTTAAGTTTCCCTAATTAATTTAATCTACGTAAGACATGTAATTCAATTAATGTCGAACAAAAAAGGTAGCCAATTATTTTCAATTGGTAATTTTTTACCAATAAAATAAGTTCGATCGCTATTTATTCTTCGTTTGATGTTTTTTATTTCAAATTTATTTACAATGTATTCTTCGTGCACTCGGTTTAGAAGTTTGTTTGTACGTGACTGTCGAGATATTTTTATTAATATTATTAAATGATAAATTTAATTTCGAAAGCAGGCGATGTCATTTTTTTTCTAACATTTTATTATAAGAATAAAAAATGGTGTCATATTATTATTAAAGATAAGAATTGATGCAAAATTTGTTTTTTATTTTAGCTAAATTAGACTAACTCCCCGTTCCCACTTCCCGAAATAAGACGTCACGCAACAGAAAATCGTCTGCTCTAGTGGCAGAACATTTTATAAAAAGCTGTTGACAATAAAAGGTCACCTTTTGCTATTGCCAGCCTTTTACGTCCGTAAAAAAATCACGTCCGATCTCGTTCGTCTATGAGTATTTATATCTCTGTTAACATTATATTCGGATGTCGGGCTCAGCATCTTATTCCGCCCGTCTCTAGCTACTCTCTTCCGCATATCGCGGAAACATCATGACACGCTCGCAGAGTTGCTGTTTTTTTTGTTCCCAACATATTGTACGCAAGTTTTGTTTGTTGTCAGAAAAAGGTGTTAAAAAATCGAATAGACTGCCTAAATGGCTCCATCTTCGATCGGGTCCTACACCCGACTAGTGTGAACAGAGGCGTTGACGTCCGATTATAATATGGAATCCGGCGCTTTAGGCTTAATATATAATCATTGAAATGAGTTTAAAAAAAAAAACAACTTATTTAGTATTACGAAGTTTTTTATGTTATATTATAAAAAAAACATCGTGATATCGTTACATATCAGTAACTTTTCCGGCTTCAGTTACGTAGCTCATGTTAGAGAGGACAATTCAGATTACTTAACGATAAGCTTCTTGCTCTAAACCTGTAAATATATACAGAAGATTTTATACCGATAAAGTTTTTTATATCTTATTGATATTCGTAAAAAAAAATTAAGTGTCAAAAAGTTGCAGTTTCCATGACGATTACGTAATGAAACCTTATCTCTATAAAATCTATTCTTTATTTAGGCAATCGCTTATAAAGTCGACCTCCAAACTGAGTTCTTCGTAGGTTTCAGATTTATTCCACCTACACGTTACATCAACGTTAAAACATTTGTGAAGGCGGGACTTTGCGAAAAAAAAACACATGTCTACAATAATAATTGAAGGCACGAGTGTTACCTATAAATAACTTTTGTAGTAATACAATAGGAGGAAGTCACGCAATTGTCTTATTAGAAATAAGCATAGACATATAATGATAACATTGGCGTCGGAAATGTTAACGCACCATGTGGGTATTTAAAATAATTGTGTGGCATTTTTCAAAATTTCATTTTATCTAAAGAATCGACTGGCTTATATGACGTTTTGCCTACCCAAATTGCTTAGCTAATTTTCAAAATTTTGAAAATTTGTAATGTTCACCGATATGTCCGGCAATTGTGACTCTTGCAGAAATCGAGGAACATTTAAAATGTATACAGTGCCCCAGACCCACTCCCTAAAAGGGAGCTGATCTTGTATTTATTCTCCTTCTGCTTGATCTACACGTCTTTCGTTTTAGGTAGCAAAGCAAAGTGGTATATGGATATGTATAATACAGGATGTATAATATAGGATACGGTAATTGCTCTCTATCAAGCAGACTATAAGATGCGTCTTTGCTTCTATTGTTTGAATAAAACTATCGAATGTCGAGCAATGTTGATGATATTCAAAAATGTAATGATGTAACTGATTACACTTCATTAACTCGTATAGACAAAGGAATGCGTTACGTAATTTCTCCGATGGGCTATCTCAATCAAAAGAGATTTTATCTCGTTCTATCGGCTACCAGCTGACATTGTTCGTGAGTATTGCTTGGCGGATGATTTAATTGAAAATAACAATACTATCATCATTAGAATTGATCTCTATCTGATAAAATTCCAATGTCATTTTTTTTTCCATTAACTTTGGCTATACCAATTTCTTCTTTCTTGTAATATACATCCCGGTATTATATCCCTGTATTTACACAGGGTCTGCTCATAGTCTTATCCTAATTTGACGGGTTAGTAGTGTTCAAACAGAGCGATTGTCATTTGACTTCCGCAACTCAAAGTGCGAACCAGTAACTCATTGGATATGAGCAAAATTACTTATCAAGAGTTATGATAACAACAGAGACCGATAGCTTAACGTGCTCTCCGAGACACGGTGGGGAGCACAAGGACAAATTTCCAGACCGAAACAGATATCTATAACAAACATGTGTTCCAAGCGCGAATCGAATCCAGTTGAGGCGCATAGTAGGCTCGTTACCAACACGCCACAACGGTCGTCCGACTTATGCTATACCAACATAAGAATATAAAGAAATAAACCTATATTTACTATGTTTAATATTCATATATAATTAACTTGTCTTACTATTGTCTTATTTAAAATAAATTTTGTTACAAGTCGCTTCAAAGTAGTGACCTAGTTTTTTCACTCGAAATCGACAGCGCTGTTTTTTTTTACTGTGATAGTAATGCAACAGCCAAGTCATTTTAGGATTGCGGTCTGCGCAATCGCTGGTAATTATCCTAAATATCAAGCTAACTCAATCTACTGTGGGTTTCAGTAACGTTTTGGAATAGCAAGTCTAAATGTAAATAGAAAAAAGAAAATGTTAAAGCAGCGTTACATGGAATCTCGATGTCTCGTGATGGTCCGAATGGCATCAATGTCACATGATCTCGTACGATTTATATCTGGAACGTTCTATTTTTCACAATCTTGGATTTATCACGTTATCTGTTATTTGAACTTGAGCGATGTAACCAATATGCACCGAAGTGTTCTCATAGCGGTTTCGAATGCGATATCGTCTAGCTCGTCCGGTCAGAGTTTCATTTTACCGCTTCGACGGTATTACGACGTTTCTGTGACGGTATTACGACAAGTTAGCTTTTATCTTAATGATGTGAAACAATTATGTATTTATATTTAGAAGTGTAGCATGTTCTCGAAAAATTAACTATTTGAAACAGAAGGGAAAATAAAGTACGATTCTTCTATAATTATCTTTCTATCCATTTTATTCCATACTTTTCATAAAACATTACATAACGTCAATACCGACAATCGAATGACATTCCTTACTTTTTCTTTAAAAAAATAAAGTAACTGGCCAGTTGGCTGGCTGGCTTTCTAGCTGGCTGGCATTGCTAGCTGCCTGGCATGGCTTGACTTGGCTTGGCTAGCTAGCTGGCATTGCTAACTGCCTGGCATGGCTTGGCTTGGCTTGGCTTGGCTAGCTAGCTGGCATTGCTAGCTGCATGGCTTGGCTTGGCTTGGCTTGGCTTGGCTTGGCTTGGCTTGGCTAGCTAGCTGGCATTGCTAACTGCCTGGCATGGCTTGGCTTGGTTTGGCTTATTGGTAAGCGTAGCGTTACAATCGGCCATTCTGCAACAATTGCTGCCGCAATGGGAACAGAAAAAAATAATTAGCTCTCTAATAAATTTATAAGGTCTTAGAAAGTCAGCGGACACTAGAAATTTTTGTATCCTCTCAAACGTTTGATACTTGTTATCCCGTATCTGTCATTGTCAATAACTTTTATTATAATACAGATCTTCTAGTTTACGATTGACTCTACAAGCGCTACTAGTAGGAGCTTGTCTCCAAAGAACTAAATACCCGTTTTTGTACAATTTACTGTGTTTCGGGCGTTTATCAAAATAGCGACTCCCGTATCAGTTCCATTTTAGCACTAGCTTTCTTTATTCGTGGCTTTGACATGTTTGGACTGAGTAGGCTTATCATTATCTATTCAGAATCTAAATATCACAAACTGATCTACCGCTACGTGAAGACATTAGATCAAAAGGTTTAGACATAATAGTATCGTTTTGTGTGTTATTAATATACCCCACAAGATATCTGAAAAACAATTAGCCCATTTCTTATCGGCTTCACTGGGGTTAGTTGCAGGAAGTGCATTTAGAACAGTACGATTAGTGCGCTCAATTGGACCGTTTGCTCGCGGGCGTGCAATAGCATTTAAAGTATGTCTGAAATGTTTGTCTGTAGCAATTTTTTTGAAGTGAAGTGTAGTTACGATTCCATCAGTATCTAAACAATCCAAAAACTCTTCAAAACCCTGATCGTTTCAAGAATTCTTTGCTCGAGTCAGCTCGCCAATAACAAATTTAAAAAAACGTCAGACAAAACTAACATATTCATTAACTTTTTTTGTCCTACAAAATGAGCCTAAATGATCTACATGAATCATTCTATAAGGTTCTTTAGGTTTAGAGCTCCGGTGTAACTTGCCTTCTCATACGCACAATGTAAATAAGTCATTACGTACTTTCTAATAAAATGAGATATTTAAGAACACCAGAAATGGTTTTTAATGAGGTTCATGGTACGTTTAAATCCTTTGTCCCCTATTTCACCAAGATGCATCTGAACAATTTTCCATCTAGCCGGTCCGGGAACGACAAGAAGGTTCCATTAATGGTTTTCCTATATAATCTGTCATCTAACAAAACATAATTATTTTTCATATGAAGTGACGCTGAGCAATTTTTTTTAGCTGATTGATTATATTGCGTAACTTATCATTTTTAATTATTACATTTTAATCAGTAATTTCAAGGTGATTAATGCTTAAAGCGTCAATGGGATTTCTACTCAAGGCATCGCCTTGTTTCATTCGTTCCCCTGATCTACATTCTACATTTATGTCCTGTATTAACAACCACCACCTTGCAATGCCGGGAATAATGTCGCGTTTCGTTAGAGTAGCACGTGCGGTGGTGCAATCGAAAACTACTTCAATATGTTTACCTACTACGTAAACTCGAAATTTTTGTAACGACTCAACTACCAAAACGGTTTTAGGTTCGTAACTGTGAAACACACTTTCCTCTTAAGAAGTTACACAACTAAAATACATGGCAGACCGTAAAGTTTAATCTAATTGATATTGTAATAAAATGCCGGCTATACCTATTTTGCACACGTCTGTATATATTTCAGTTTACAATGACGGGTCGTATACTGCTAGCACTGATTTGGAACACCGACAAGCTTTTTAATCCTTCTTTGGGGAAATTATATCCTTCTTTGGGGAAAGGCGGCTGACATTAATACTATTTTTATTCTTCAAAAAAAGGTAATTCGGGCAATTCGTAATTTAAGAGCGCGGGCCTCTCTAAGAGATGCTTTTAAGGATCTAGGCATAATGACTGTGGTGTCACAATTTATTTATTCTAACCTCTTATATATTAGGAATAATTTAAAGTTTTTTTGGCAAAAATAACTTTGTAATCATAGCTTTCGTCTGCGTAAAGTCAGTAATTCTTTTAAGGGGCTAGGTATTCGCATTTTCAACAAAATTCCAGATGGCTTATTAGAACTGCCAACAAGCAAGTTCCAAATGTATATAAAAAATAAACTTATCAATAAAGCCTATATTATTCGTTAGAGGAATATTTTTCCGATAAAAATGCTTGGAACTCTTAATATTGCTGGATCTCATTCAAGAACCAAATTTTATATGAAAGAATACAATTGTAAAAAATCATATATTTGAAAAGAGTAACTGTCGAGTTTCTTGTCGGTTCTTCTCGATAGAATCAATCTTCCGAACCGTCGGTAGCGTTTGACTATTCAAAAGTACTTTTAAAAGTCTACTTGAATAAAAATAATTATGATTTGATTTGATTTAATCGGTCAAACTCTTAGTTTGCTTAATACCCCAAACCTATACGACATTATTTTTTGTTAAACCAGTGAGCGAGCAATTTCTGCGAATTTATATATAAATATTCGAAAATAGCTACACAGACCAATAAACTGCCGTACTTCATGTACATTTCAAAATGAAAACTGTCATGTTTAACTTTAAGTTTTGTTTTGGTAACTTTTTAAACTGATTCTTTAATAATACCAGCCCCGTTTGGAATGTGATAATCTATAGGGTTGACGATAAATAGGTTAATCCATGGTAAGTTTTATTTCCATGTGTACTAAATTTGTATAACCAAGATATTTTGTACTATTTGCGAGACTATCCTTGTACCAAAGTAATAAATTAATTAAATTATCACGTTCGTTTGCATTTAATATTCCTACCTGAATCTCTCTGCTTAGGAACGCCACCTATGCTCACATAAAAGATTTGACTTGTGGTTAAAATAGTAAACAACGAACTATAACTAATAAAAGCATCGGAACCCTTAGTCACAGATTTCGAATCAGACAGCAAATGAGTTGGATTGGCTGATAATGGCATGGCTTTACAACGAACCTGGCTGACTGTTGTTGATTCTTTTCGCTGCGTGTTAGGACTTGACCAACCTTCCATACGACGTCCTGTTCACCAGTATTGATGACTTTGATGTGTCCTCCACATCCTCGAAGTAACCTAGCTGGTAAAGAGTAAGACACTACTTCTAACTCAAAGTGCCATGGAGCTAAACATACATTGTTGTTTTAGGGTTTTCCAATACATGAACTTTGATGATGGAAATGCCAAGTGGTAAAGTTTCTTTATATGCCGTGACCACCTTAAACTTCTGAAAATTCTCGACTACGACAATTGGTGCTATAAACACAGGGTTAGGCATCAATGTAGCTGTTCCATTGCTCACTTGCTCAGTTGTTGGAATTTATAATGGGTTGATCTATCAGATACCGATTGATACGCCCCATGTAAATATCCGTTAAGTATGACTTACATTGTATCTGAATATTGTCAACTTTCAAGTCAAATATCCAATCCAAAACAGTCAATTAAAATCCATTCAATATTGTGTTTGAAGATATTGCGTTTAATGCAAGTTGAGCTCTTTTTCTGCTGCTCTTGACATTCACTTAACTTCCCGTATCAATATAAATTTTAACAAAACATCGTTGTTCTTGGCTACTTTCTTGTAAATATTATTATAACTCACTTACGGGCTTGACGAAGTTTATCTTGTAGATGAAATGCTTTAATTTTTACATTCCGTTGTGTATGTCCCCTAAATACATTTTTTTTCCCCGCTGATACAGTACAAACGTTTCCATCTGGGTCTAATTCTCGAAATAAGCGATGAGGCACGGTTGATTTTAGTACAGCCGAACGTTGTTTCGTGGTCGAGGTCACGTATCGCCCTGTCGACTGCATTTTGCAGCAAGTTTTTCAATAGTTTTCTAGCAGAAGGAGAACTATCGCTATCTTCATCGTAATCTCTCTCTTCGGTTGAAGAACTCCATCTCAGTCGACGGATTCCTTGTCCAAATACTTCAGGACGATTACGCATCATATCCCACTTCTGAGTGAAACAGAAGGGAAAATAAAGTACGATTCTTCTATAATTATCTTTCTATCCATTTTATTCCATACTTTTCATAAAACATTACATAACGTCAATACCGACAATCGAATGACATTCTTTACTTTTTCTTTAAAAAATAAAGCAACTGGCCAGTTGGCTGGCTGGCTTTCTAGCTGGCTGGCATTGCTAGCTGCCTGGCATGGCTTGACTTGGCTTGGCTAGCTAGCTGGCATTGCTAACTGCCTGGCATGGCTTGGCTTGGCTAGCTAGCTGGCATTGCTAGCTGCATGGCTTGGCTTGGCTTGGCTTGGCTTGGCTTGGCTTGGCTAGCTAGCTGGCATTGCTAACTGCCTGGCATGGCTTGGCTTGGTTTGGTTTATTGGTAAGCGTAGCGTTACAATTATTATTTTAATAATAACAGATGACTTTTGACTTTGATGATCCTATATATTATTATGTTCTTCTGTGTATTTACCCCTACTGAAAAATTTGTCCTACTTTACTCAAATTCACCAAAACTTTGACTCGTGGGGTTTCTCAAAACTCCCACCCCCTCTGTTTCCTTCCCTTTTCCCCTTCTCATCCCGTCCCTCCTGTTCCTTGGGTTGGCAACGCGCTTGTGATAATTCAAGAATGGCAAGCCTTCATAGGTTGCGATGACTTCTTACCAACAGGACAGTATGCTTGTTTGCCAGCCGTCAAAAACAATGACATAAAAAAATCGATTCACGATGATATTACATAAGATTTGTCGTCATATTCCTGTACTGCATTCGAGTAGATATGATATTATGTAAGATATTACAACTGAGAGCTCGTTCTTACTTATCTGGTGTCAGGTGCCCTATTTTAATTGGGTGTCGGCCCCTCCGTATACACACTAGTCGGTTGTCGGACCCATTTTTTGGCAGTCTTTGCGAGGCGACTGTACACGATAGATCTGCGGCAGTTGTACTGTTAAATAGCGACGACACAATGTAAACAGCGTCATTCTTTTTTTTATAGGGGAACGAAATTTTTTTAACGGACGTATAACGTAGAAGGCTGGCAAAACAGCCAACATGTCAACGATGTCGGATATGTGTTAATAGCTTCGTATTATATAATGTACTGTCACTAGAGCAGCCGATTTTCTATCGGGTCCGACACCCGACAAATGCGAGCGGGGTGTTAGAATAAAGTTCCTACTAGGTAACCTGACGTAGTTATTTGAATCATTATGTTCATCGATTATTGACTGGAAAGTTGCCACACGGGAAGCTAAGCTCACTCAGTTTATCAATATTAATAGCTCTGTAAGTTGTCTTGTATCCTGCTACAACTATATTATTAGTTAAAAATCTCACTTTGACGGGAAATGGGAAAGGGTGTGTTTATGTCTTTCATATTTATTATAAGCTTGCGTCACGCGATTGTACTTGTTAATTCCGATTATCCGGATAAAGTTCCTTAATGTCAATCCAATTATAGACTATTTAATTGGTCAAGTCATTTTAGAAATTAAATTTAAAACAAGAAATGGCCTTTCAATGTTTTTTTATGAAAAGAAAAATTTCACCAAAAGTTTTTAGACGGCATTAAAAAAAATTCTGACATATATTGACAGATACATACAAATTGAGCGTGTTTTCTTTTTTAATGATAGAGTAGTATGCACGCATGATTAGTAGACAGTTCGTTACTTAATTAATTTATCTACTTACTATCTTCTCCGTCCTAGCATTTTTCCCGGTATTTTATTTACCCCGGGTCTGTTTATTACTCTTTATCCAGATTTGACAGGTTACTAGTTTTTACACAGAGCGATTGCCATCTGACCTCCGCAACCCTAAAGGCGAACCAGTAACTCATGAGATAAAAGCGAATTACTTATCAAGAGTTAAGGATTATTATTAGATGCTATGATATCAACTGGGACCGACAGCTTAACGTGGTCTCAGAGCCAAAAGGACAAACGCCCAGACCGAAATAGATATTTATAACAAACATCTGCCGGAGCGGGAATCAACCCGCAACCATCGAGACTAAAGGCAAACTCGCTACCCACAACGCCACAACGGTGTCCACTTACTATCGTAAATTCAAACATTCAAATCATATAATTGCAACGATTCGGTCCAGAACCTATAGATAGAAGCTACTAAATTTTATTTTGCTAAACATTCTTTTGAACATTATTACATTTATAAAGTGTAAACATGAGTGACACAGCATTAACCTAGTTATTTTGTGCCACCGAACGACCAACGGCTTGTTTTTTTCGCATGCATAGTGCACACCCTAACCTATAGACCAACCTCTTTTTGACACGCAATTATGGCGGACGTTCATTTTTATTTACATTGTCTTTTAACACGCAAGAGCATCCATATTTACAATCCAAAGGGAAATACTAAAATCATTATTTATTTCTTTATACTTTACTAGGAGACATGACCAAGCGTTGAATAACCACTTATCGTATCATTTTAACTAATTTACATTAAAACCTGTACAAATCATACATCTAAACCTTCCTCATGTATCACTCTGTCTATTGGTAAAAACCGCATGAAAATCCGTTCAGTAGTTTTTGAGTTTATGGTGAACAGACCAATTTAATTTTTTCTATAAAATAACATACACACATTCTGTAATATGCGTTTGTTTATGTGTTAGAGACGAAATGAGTTTATGTAGAAGTGAAGATAGTTGTCTATCGGGCTAGTTTTTAGAATTAAACAAAAACTGGCACTTTTTTAGTGGATTTCACTTATTTGTAAGATCTGTCTGATACTGGCACCTAATTCATCGTTAAAATTTAGTCTATTCTAGATATCTTTGTAATATCTTTAAATTTCTAGTAATAGTCTTTAATAAGTAATAAGTATGGCATAGAAAGTTTTTATTCTAATCAAATATATCGTTATTACTCGTTACGTTTATTATTGTCTGGGGTTCGAAGATTTGGATTAAAACGCCTGATGGCTCTAAATGATACTTTAATTAGATATTCAAAATCACAGAACAGAACTTCCAAATGAGAGGTCGTATCGTAGTCCAGAAGGTTAGCCGAGGTCACTAGTTTTTCCACTTGATCACTTGTTTCGCTTGTAGCTTCTTCGCTCGCCGCTCAGAACTGAATGAGTCAGTCAACCGACAGGCCGCTTATATAACGTGGAACACTGGCTCCAGAAAGTTCTATCCACAGAATGTTTACGGCACTTTTCGAGAACACATCTTTCTAGAACTTACGCGTTACGAAGGAAAGAGACGGAGAGAGTTGCGAGCGATTTCTAACCCTATGTCCCTGGTCGAAAGGTTCTCTGTTAAAGTATAAATTTCTCTATTGAGTTTTCGTTGTTGTCACGTTATCTTACGACGTTTGTCGTCTTTGATGTCGATAAATTGATAAATCGTTATAAATTATCTCGATACTCAACTCACATGAGATACAACGTGAATTATTTTTAATTTACAACGTGACGCAAGTGGTCATATTTATTTAAAACCATTCATTTAGTTTCCATTATGTTTACTCAATATAATATTTTATATATAATGCTCATTGACAAATTCATCGAGTCTTATTGTTAACTGTTATTTTAACTACGAGTGATAAAAACTTGATTTCTAAAACCATAGTGCTATTTGTTGAGAAACCGTTTTTTAAAATTTTATAAAATTAACTAGTGGACGGGCCGAGGTAGACGTTGTTCTGCACTGAAAAAAAATCTCATTCTCGAATGCAAATAAACACACGAAAATTTTTATTAAAATCGGTCCAGTCGTTTAGAAGGAGCTCAGTCACACACACATGAGCAAAAGAATTCCATATTTAAGAATTATAAAAGAATTAAGGTATGATGCACATCCTAAAAAGAGTTCTTTATCAAGTGAGTTGAGTCGTCTCTTATAAATATTTAGGCTTATAATAATAATAAAATAAAATAAATAAATAAACTCTGCACACTCAACGGCCCCCATTAGGATAGTAATATCCTGTGTCGGGGTCCGGAAACATTCACAATGACAAGGACAAATACACCCAGACCGGAAAATATGCTTGCATGGTCAATACAAACATATTATGCTCCGAGTGGGAATCGAAACCGCGACCTGTGGCGTTAAAGGCAGGTTCGCTACCGCTGCGCCACAACGTCGTCAAATGATGGGAGATGTTTACAAGACTAATGTAGAAAATATATGAATTAAAGTAAGATTATACTATACTATCATTGTAAAAATAAGTAATAATAACAAATGAAGACTTAAACGACAACCAACTCTGTATTAAGTTTTTATTTATTACAATTAAATTTGGGTGCAGTGTATGTAAGTAATTGGCGGCTCTTTCTATATTTTTGTTTGTTTGCTTGTGACGCTTTCACACCTAAGCTATTATAATTTTTTGTATACATATAGAATTATAATTGGGACCATGGAAATGTTTATAGGTTTCTGTCGTGAAAACAAAACTGAAATGAAATAGGCGATTTTATAGGAAACCAATTATTAGGTGCCTAATTAAAAAAGGCTATTCACGTGGCCGAAACTGCGGGCAGAAGCTAGTATATAACAATTAGAATGACACCAAAAAATATCAAAATACATTTATTGAAAAATACGATTTCTTTTATCGTCCGGTTCAATTTCACTTCGCGTCGATTAAATGCAATAAATTGTCCAGCGTCCGTGTCATGAACGTCAAATTAATACATACAATATCCCTCCGGCAATGATTTTGCTATTTAGCGTTTGATTTATCGAGTTTTTTCACCTCCGACATATCAGAGAAAGTGAAATGATCCCAACACATAGTTCACGAGTTGGCCTCCATCGATCGGGGCGACGACCTATCGGAATAGAAGCATTAGGTGCTTACCGTACATGCTAATCACGCTTGGCAGCTTTCAGAACTTAATGGTTTGACTGACGGGATAAGTGGTCCTATATAACAACAGTGATTGGAAATAAACAAATTCATTAATAATAAATAAATAAACGCTACACACTCAACGGGTGCTCATTATCGGGGATAATGGTATCCTGTGCCGGAGGTTCAGACAAATACACAATGATAAGGACAAACAGACCCAGACCGGAACATATGGCTGTATTACATATATCATCATCATCATACAAATATTTGAACTGAGTGGGAATCGAACCCGCGACCTGTGGCGCTTAAGGCAGGTTCGCTACCGCTGCGCCACAACATTTCCATGCCTATTTTCGAGAAGAAATTATATAATTGTAAAATCGATTGCCCTCAATTACTCGAACATATTAAGCTAAGGGTTCCGATCAACATCCCACGTAAACCTATAACACCTGTCTGTCCACCTTTACGCCGAACTGTTCTTGGTGCTAATTCACCTATAGCAAGATTATGTAGGACTTTTAATAATAATAGTACGACTGTCGACATTTACCTTGATTCCCTCACTAGCTTCCGTAAAAAGATAATAGCATCCTGGAGATCTTAATAGTCATTTCTAGTTTTTTCTTTAATTTGTTTGTATTATATGAAATCTTAACTAAGCAATATTTAATATATATATATATATATATATATATATATATATATATATTATGTTTATTTTAAGTGGTGTTAGCAATTGTTTTTTATCATGTTGTGTTTACTTTTAAGTAACCGCTACACTTAAACATTGTATTTAGATTAGTTACTTGATAATGTATTAGTGTAAGTGTTTGTAAGTAAACCTAAATAAATAAATAAATAAATAAAGAAATACTGTCCTGTGTTAACGTTTTCTGATATTAAACTAACACTGTCGCCGCTATGCAACGGTTTAGATATAAATGTGTCACCGTTTGTACCTCTCGATATTTCTTGGAGAAATTAGAGAAAATTGTTGCGGTGATTTTGTACCGCAACAAACATCGCTTCCGTAAACTAAATTATAATAAAACCACTTGATAAAATATTGAACAATTTTCAAGATCAATGGATGTCGGTTTCCTAGTAATGATATTGCAATAATGCTATTAAAATTATTTTGTTCCACAAATAGAATAAACAGATTGAAATTATTTTTTCTATCTTGATGAATACTTCGCTTTTTCTATTTTCTCCCGGCTAAACGACACTAATTAACTCACTTTACCTATCGGTAATCTAGTAACCGTATGTTTATCCCTTGCACAAGGGACTAAAAGCGAACTTTTCATCGTGGGAAAGAAATTGTATACACACCACATTAGGAGAAACGTAGGACAGTTCACGGGTGAGAATGTCCTACTTTTCTCCCTTGGAGTAATTCATGTTTCCTTCTTATCATAAAATATCTTAACACTAGCGGCCCGCTTCGGCTTCGCACGGGTATAAAATATATAGCCTATGTCATTCACTGAAAAAATGATTTAAATCGATCCAGTAGTTTTGATTTATTCATTACTGCCCGTGGCCCGCACGCTTTCAATGTAATTATTTACGACATCACATTAGAAACCTCAAAAAAAAATTTTCTCCACTATTTAATGGATGTTATTATACATATAAACCTTCCTCTTCAATCAATCTATCTATTAAAAAAACCGCATCAAAATCCGTTGCGTAGTTTTAAAGATTTAAGCATACATAGGGACAGAGAAAGCGACTTTGTTTTATACTATGTAGTGATTAATAAAAAATTAATTAACTAAGCAAAAAGATTAAGGCCCCAATAAAACTTTAATGCTTTTACAATTTCATCATGTTATTGTCACACGATCGGCAATGCTCTCAGACTGCGACTGTTTTTAATCGGCGAAAGTAGTTGCGTGAAATGCGCGTGCGCTCGCATTTCGATCACCAATCGTATTTTGCACTAGCTGCGCTCGCGGTTTCCTCCGCTTTTATAGTTATAATTATGGTTATGATTGGAATAAATTTGATAAGCATAAAAAAGATTATAATGAGTAATTAACCTTAAATTAATATAGATGTATGCGCTCGCGGACTTTCTTTTAGAACTTTTTAAGGGGAAAAATCCAACATACATCGTGATTGCATTACTTTAGCGCACGCAGCGGAAGCTTTCAAATATTTTTTTCCCGTTTTTGCCACATTTTTCATTCATGTTCCGCTCCTATTGGTCGTAGCGTGATGGTTTATAACCTATAGCCTTCCTAGATAAATGAACTATTCAACACAAAAAGATTTTTCTAATTAAAACATACAAACAAATAAAATGTTCAGCTTTAATAATATTGGTATAGCTTTCTATTTCTTTACAAACACAACACATCCGACGTAATCTAACATTGCGTTACATATATTTTACATACACAAAAGAGTCTATTTTCGTATCACTTTCGTTAAAAGTTTAGTAAACGTTATTTGACACAACATATTGCAATTACCTTCTCGATTGTCTAACGCATTCGCTTATCGCACAGTTTCGAACACTGTGATATTGTATCATAAAATGTTCTCGTGGTGTCATTACATACATTTACACAATCGTATTGTCAGTTCGTATTGTGAAAGAAATCGTGAAATGAAATTGCTTTTCGTCATATGATTCGGTAAATAGTCGTACCATTAGAACACAATATAGTTATTTTAGCTAAATGAATCTCATTTAGAACTATAAGTGTGAAGAAACATTCAAAGTTGATTCGTTTCGGGTTTTACGTTTATTTTATAAATTGTCGTAAATTTGTTCCTCAATTACGTATAGCGTTAGCACATACTATGTAAAAAAACACTTATTTATGTAAATCCAACATTACTTAATGTTTCGCAATGAAAATTTAATATATTAAAACAGAAAGATGAGTTTTTTATCCTACTGGCCTTGACAGGAAGGAAGGGGGGGTGTTTCAGAGGATGATGGTGCAGGAAAGATGACTTTCGTAACAACAACTCCTCCACAAGAAATGTATAATTACTTACCATATCAATTGGTTATTACTTAAAGGCCATATCAATTATTATAGAAGATGTCCCTTGTAGGTAACTGGGTATTGTCGTGTCGTGAAGCGCATCACGTGACTCGGTCTCGTGTATCAAATTAATGGAATGGTTTTGGCATGCCGTCTGAACATCGTACTTTGTAATCAATTTTCTTCACAACACGTTTAGACGAAAAAGTATTTATCATACTAAATCTTTTGGTCGCATTTGTTAAAATTAACATTCGTCTAATTCGTAACTTTTGTAATAATTATATAATTTGATGTATTTCATTATAAATGTTATGTTACAATTCTTTGCATCAGACATCGTGTATAATGAGAAAAGATAATTTTGACATAATATGCATATTATATTGAATTAATTAATTTCGACAATTTCTTTATGGACTAAACTAGAAGAATATTAGCAATACCTTTTCAAGGCATTACTAATATTCCTATTGCCCCTCCAAATAAACTCGAAACTTGCGCTAGCAGTGGGTACGACAATAGCTCAAGGGGTTAAGGATCGAACCCCCAACCCTCGCGGTAACGAAGCGAAATCGGCCCTTCTACCGTTAAGCTTTTGAGGCTTAATTACTCTTAAGTATCGTAAAATATTTTCGAAGTCAAGGAGGGTTCCAGTTGTGCCAATTTAGCACAGATTACTCCGCCAATGTCATGTGTAAATTCAAAAATTTAAAAGTGCATTGATAACGTTTTGATTTATTATTACAAACTAGAAACCCACAATACAACTAACTGGTTATAACATTAATCATACTCACAGATCTATAGAACAAAAATAATTTATACATTTTTCAAAGCAAGATAAGATTTCACCAAAATAAGTTATATTTATTATATGTTAAAATCACAGACACCTTTTGTCTGAAAGCGCTAGACGCCATCATTTTACTCTCGCTTAAAACGCGGATGCAAGCGGGTTATCGTGTCGCTTTCTTCGCTTACCGCCAGAAGCAAAACTTCACAACATGTTTTACATATGTTTTATGCAAACCATTACCGGCCAATCAAAGCAATACGAACAAGTCATATTACCGCTTCAAGTCGACTCGAACTCGGTAGTCAAATGCATCAGTGATTTTAACGCATGATGATCAGTAAACTGGTTTGTTTTATCGCGTTACGAATAATCAAAATAAACTTTCTTCGTAAGTGCATTGTCAAATTTCACCAAGCGAATGCCGTTCACCATTCCACAATAGCGGTGTTTTCGTAAACAATTATTTCACTCGACTCTCATTGCAATGTTTGATTAAAAACATATCAAGTATTTTTGGAACGAAGTTCCTTAACGCGGCTTACGGGTAGTGCGATTTAGTAGAAATCGTCACGTAATGCAATGCCGTATGCTCTGTGTGTGTGTATGGGTGTATCGAGCATACTACAAGCAAGTGAGCACACGAGCAAGTGACTGCGCAACCGGGTGCGCAACCGTCTCTCTCTCCGTCTCTCTTTATCATATAACCTATTTAAATATACAGATTTCATTTCGAATTACATTCGGTTTTGAAGAAAAACTTGAGGAACTTCGTTTCTGACACGTGTCCTCCTACCAAATTTTTTAAATAATTTATATTACGGCTTAAATCAGAAAGCGATACCAAGGAACATTTAATTTATGCCGTACTCTTAATGTCCGTAAAATAATGTAAATTTTTTAATGAAAAATCTCAAAATGCCTGAGTTTACCATAATATTGGAGAAAAGGTTCTATATAAATAACCACTTGTCTGTTGTTTACAAGACATTAATGCTTAATGCGGCCAATTTTAAACATTTTTCACAAATTACCTTGTCAAAGTCCGATCTCAACTAAATGTTAAGTAATTACTTTATCTTTTAGTTATTAACCTCGAGCCCCTCTGGAATCAAAGGAATATCGATAGCCTATGATATTATAAGATTTTTGCATATTCTCCATAATAGTGGTAGGGTGGTGAAGCTTCAATGGGTACCAGGTCATATTGGAATCAGAGGCAATGAGGAAGCCGACCGATTGGCTAAATTAGAAGCAGAGAGATGTAATATTAAAAGTTATTTACCAGATTATTCAGAATATATACCTAAATTTAAAAAATTATGTTTCAAAAACTGGAAAGAATATTTTGATTTAAGATCGACAGAAAAGGGTATATGGTATAAAAGTATACAATGCAAGCTTTCTCGCTGCCCCTGGTTTGACGACTCTCAATTAAGTAATAAATATATTAAGTTAATATTAAGACTTCGTTCTGGACACTATCCATCAGCAAAGTTTGCATTTCTAATGAAGAAAAAAGAAACAGATAAATGTAACGTTTGCATGAAGAGGGAGGATATACAACATTTGCTGATGGATTGTGTCAAGAACAAGACAGAACGAGAACAATTTTTAAAAAAATTTAGCTTAAATTATATGGATGTTGGACTCATCCAAACTATTTTGGCAAGTCCAACATCTATAATGGCAAAGGAAATGTGCAAATTACTATTTGTTTAATGTTTCATTTTTAGTTTGTGATTGATTATGTGTTTATTTGTAGATCGTGTTTAGATGGGATTGACATATCCGTGTGGATAAAAATCCCAAATCAAGTTATAAAGAATAAAAAAAAAAAAAAAAACCTTGCTCGGTTCGCGTGCACACTCGTCTGACTGGCATCTTGCTTGAAACACATAATAGTATACCATTAAAACGTGAGTCCTTTTTTAAGAAATAGCAGATGTGCTGTTTTGAAGCAAGGTGTGCGAATAACAATGATCTGATATATATCTTTGTTTTTCTTTCGAATAGCAAATGTTGTATTATATCAAAGGATGTGCACACTCAGAACAGTAATTTATATTCAATATAAGCTTCTTCTTTCTAGCATTATATGCGCCATTTACTCAGGGTCAGCTTTTACTCTTATCCTGATTTGACAGGCTAGTTTTTAAACAGAGAGATTCCCATCTGACCTCTGCAACCCAAAATGCGAACCAGTAACTAATTGGAAAAGAGCAAATTACCTATCACGAGTTAACGATGATTATCAGATGTTATGATAGCAACCGGGACCAACAGCTCGAGCTCCTCGAGGCACGTTGGGGACAACCAACACGGCAAACACCCCGACCGAGACAGATATTTGTAAGATAATAAAGTCAATACTAAAGGCAGGCTCACTACCACCACAAGGTAGGGGAGCTAGGTTGCCGCCACCGGTGGGCCCCTCGGGGCAAGCGCCGGGGCGTCGCGGTGGTATGCTTCGGCGATCCCGCGACGTCCCACTATGGCGCTAGATGGGACCTTGGAGTTTTAGTGGGTAGGGGCTCGGCTCCGAGTCCACACACCTCCGGCGCCATTGCACCCGTCCCGGCGCTCGAGTGCGTAACTGCATTTCCAAGTAAAAAAAAAAAAAAAAGAAAAAAAAAGGGAGCTCGGCTCCGAGTCCACACACCTCCTGCGCCATTGCACCCGTCCCGGCGCTCGAGTGCGTAACTGCATTTCTCGAAGTAAAAAAAAAAGGCTCGCTACCACTACAATGATTTACTACAAAAATGAGGCTAAAAACTACAAAATAAGAAGGCTATGCGGGATGTTTACATTATGTAACATTTGTAATGAAATCATAATATATGTATTGTGGTGAATTGAAATATGCATATGGTTACGTGTGTTTTTCAACATTAAACTGATTAATTTGCATTAGTAATGGAATATATTTCGGAAATCCTATAATTTTACGACTTCGCTCCTTCGTACCTAAAATTTTGCTGGGATATAATTTTAGGTGTTTATTCAGGTAATAAACTCTCCGTGCTCTACATTTCATTTAAATCGGTTCAGCTTGTTTTGCTCGAATTTTTACGTTTATAGTATTAGTAGGATTCTCGACACCGTTGTGGCGTTGTGGGTAGGGAGTCTGGCTTTAGCCTAGACGGTTGCGGGTTCGATTCCCGGTCGGGCAGATGTTTGCATTGATCTTACAAGTATCTGTTTCGGTCCGGGTGTTTGTCATTGTGGGTTTCCCCACCGTGGCTCGGAGAGCACGCTAAGGTCCCGGTCCCGGTTGTTATCACATAACATCTGATAATAATCGTTAACTCTTAATAAGTAAATTTCTCTTATCCAATGAGTTATTGGTTCGTCCTTAGGGTTGCGGATGTCATATGGCAATCGCTCTGTGTAAAAACTAGTAACCTGTCAAAACCGGACAAGAGTTATAAGCAGACCCTGGGTAAATACTCGTATAATACCGAGGGAATAATGCTACAAAGAAGGAGGATTATCGTTAGTGAGTTTAGAATGTGGTTGTATTAGTAAGCATGTATGTCAATGTTAATACTTACCAACGCCCACCGTGAGCTAAGGTCGAAGCTTAGGTGTAGACATATTGCTGACCTTCAGACTTACTTGAAAGTGCTTTCAGAATTAAGTGAAGTCCATATATAATCGAACAGGAGGTACTTTATCTGACAACTGTCATGTACTAAAATATGCAGAATTCTTTGAATGCTGTATACGTCAAGAATAGACATTATTCAAGTGATTTTTGTCATATGGCATACAAAATGAGTACTTGATAAAACAGGTTTTATTAATTCTAAACAAAAGAATTCGTAGAACACATATGCATCATGAAAAGTTCTAAAGGAATGGACCTAAGTAAAGTTGTAAAGCTTTTTATTATAATAAAGTAATCTTTATTACATACTTTACTAGTTACGCTCGTGGCTCTACTCGCGTCTTGTACCAATTTTTCTTTATTGCACGGAACCCTAATTATTTTTCTTAAATAAAAGTAGCCTAAGTTACGCCTTTAAAAGTCCCGTTAAAATCGGTTCGGCCGTTTTAGAGATTAGCCGGAACAAACAGAGATAAAAATTATATTCAAAAAATATGTAAGTACCGTAATTTATACTTTCGTATGCATTTAGTGAAAAGCAATTAATTTTGGACGCTTCAATTTTATTTCATTGTATAGATTATCAACGATTATCTAGAGCTGGAAGTGGATGTAGTAGATTTTTCAGCCACTTTCACGATATTATACAATAATTCTCCCTATAAGATTTCCATAAAAACAGGGAAAGTATGTAATCGTTGTGCGGTCGACAAGGCCGCCCCGAGCCGGTCACGCCCATCCTACGCTCAACGCTAAACGTGCGACAGAAAGAAAGTGAAAACGACATTATTCGACTCGTGAAATTTCACATTGAATTGTCTCTTCCGAAAAAAATAACTCATTTTTAACAGTAATAATGGTATTATATCGCTGTGGTTTACAATCATATAATGAGCTGTAATAATGGTTGTTATTCTGTATTTATATATCTCGTCGGTGGCAAACAAGCGTACGGCTTAACTGTTAGTAAGAGATAAACGAAGTATAAGGGCGGATTTTACATTAGTAGTACTATTTGCTTGTTGGTACCTCAGGGCTAATAAGGCGTGATGAAGAGAATCAAAAAATATTTGTAACTACGCGTGACTTCGTCCGTGGTGACCTTAGAATTAGCTCCAGTTACAAATAAATCATTTGTAAATAAATATTTCCTGATATGATATTGAATACGTCCTGTAGCATGTATTTTGATAAAGTCAAAGGAACATAAAATTTCGGGATATAAAGTATCCTATGTGTTAATCCAGATAATAAGCTATCTGCGTGCTAAATTTCATCCCAATCCCAATGGTTAAGCCTTTTATGCGTTATTCCGTAAAAAAATACAAACATAATTTCAATTGGATACGTCCTGCAGTAGGTCTTTTGATAATCCCATGGGAACCTATCATTTTTCGGGGAGAAAAAGTATCCTTCCCATTAATCCAGATAACAGCTATATCTATGCCAATTTTCACCCTAATCCGTTCAGTCGGTTTTGCGTGATTGAGTTACAAGCCTCCAAACTTTAATTTTAATGGTAGTAGTAGGATAAGAAAGGATACTGCTTACTAAAAATTTCTAATCTGTGCGATAATAAACCAATTTATACAACCAATTTTTACATTCGAAGAAACGTTTCAATTGTAACTTTAATATCAATATCGATCATAATGAAGATGCCACGTAAAAGAAAAGGTGAATAATGCGCATATCTGTTTATGTAATGTTGTAATTGTTTTGCTAACCTATTATCACAACTTCATATAATATTGGTATAAGAACATTTTTTCCATATAAATAAAAAAATAATTGTTTTATAATTTACCTCTATTTCATTTTTTTACTTAACAACACAATCTTTTTTAGTTTATTACTCTACAACAACACGATTCATACTCGTAACCATTGGAAGGGCGTTTTTGTAGTTGTTTTTACAGCCGGTTGGCTTGTGAAGCCTTCACGGTCGGTGGCCTCCACCCTTGGTTATCGTGCCATTAGAAAAAGTCAACAGTTCAATTGCAGGTAAAATACCATCGCAAGTAACTTTAATTGCCATTACCAATCGCCTGTAAACAGTTGCTTGACCCTACTTTGTTTCTCGGAAAGTCTGTGTTTCAATCAAATGAGTCACCTCAGTTTTACTTTCCGCTCACTATATTATGAAAACCAATCAACTGCGAAGAAAAGTAATTAAGTAACGCAATTGATTCAATCGATGGTGTCTTCTATACGCTCTGTTCCTATATTTCTAAACACAAGCGTTTTAACTGACTGTCGTCCAATCAGCCAATTAATAACTGCAATCGGGTGTTACATAACTATATAATAGCCTACGTCATATGAAGAAGAATCTAATGATATCTCATCTGTAGAAATGTACCGAGACGCTAAAAAGCACACAGAAAGTCAGGTTTGTAAATAAAACCATTCAAGAATTGATACCACAATTCAATAAAATTTAAAATCGTCTTCAAATACGATATGCTATTTACTTTAACGTGATCCGGAAACATTTAGGAAGATGTAACCTTTACGGTTTTACAACAATTATCTATTTAAAGATTTATCGAGACGTATGAAATATTTTTTTACGTATAAAGAATAAAATTATCATGTTTATTATGTGCGTAGAAATTTCGGCAGTCTCATATCAAATGAGCTATGCGTCTGCTGATATTATGCCGTAAAAATGATACCGTCAGCGAGGCCGGAGACAGGCACGGGTGCGCAGTTTATAAGCCATCAGATAGTAGTCACTGATTGGGTACCTACGTTGAATATCGATTCTCATGCGGAGCAGTATTGCGGTATTTGTATTAGCGAGCAGTTTTAAAATTTCAACTTAACTGGATACGCAAGTTTTAAATGAGAATGTTAATTATACATACTGATAATAAAATAAAATGCCAAAACACTATGAAATCAATTGCTATTACGGAACGTACTTGCTTGCACCTAAATACCACATGTACAATGATCCTTGAAAATTGGTTAATTGGCATTTTTTAAATGAATTATCAGCCTTCAATAAAGTAATGATTTATTACTATCGCTGTAATAAATTTTAACCTATAATGAGGTGGGTACATCTATTTCATACAAAAAGTGGATAGAGACTTACAAACCTGATTTCAGATTGAAACAACCGATAAGATGAGCAAACTCATAAAAATATGTAAGTTTATTAAATTTTGCAATAACTTGAAATTTTACGCCTTATTTGCATTATAAGTTGACTAACAGAGAAGGCACATAGTTATTCGATGTTCATGATTCAAACAGTTCCGCGTAACAAGTGAGAATGTTATTACAACGATCTGGGCCAGCTCTTGTTCTAATGTCCACAAGTTTACTTTACATTGTGGAGTATGAAATGGACGGATATATCGCAAGCTATTGTCGGTGGCGTAAAATTTGGCTTTCGGCTATCGTTCTCAAAAATTACGGTATTTTGTTTAATCAAAACAATGGTTACAAAAAATTGTCGATTAAATGTCCACTGCTTAACCCATTACTTAAAAGCTGAACCAAATTATGAAGTTACATCCCCAATTTTGTTACGAAAGAGACAATGTTGGTATCGTTAACAAAATATACCTCAACAATGATATCAGATATTTATTTATACAGAAGCCATCTAAACTTTAAATATACCTACTAAGTATTACAAAGTCGTAGCCGACTTCAAACTGTAGCCGTAAAATGATTCCAACGTAAAGTGAATGCTGATCTAGCATTAACAGGATGTTATGAACTTTGATCATTTATCTCCGAAGAACTTTTTTAAATGATCAATAAATCACACTAGACCAAATTTTACATATCAGAAGATTTGTGGAAGCTAAACTAAATTAAAAGAGGAGATGATTTAAGATCTTCTTCCTGTTTTTGAAGTGCATTAAATAAGTGACAATTCTTTGAGAACTAATTCGGACATTTTCGAAAATGCGTTCCGACTTCCCGAAATTTCATTTAGTGACCTAAACTATTTCATTTTTACTGCAGATGCGATGTCGTTTCTTTCATGTTTACCATAGGCAATTATTTTTAAGATCTTAATAAAATAAATACATTCATACATTGAATTTTTATTTGCTAATATTTAACGTTAAACTATATAAGTACTCAAAGTCAGTATAATTGGCACTATTGTCAAAATAAATAGCGTATGGTATATGTAATTCTCATCATTACATAAAAGTGAAGTATAACATAACGATTCGCTTAGTACAAAAGGTGTGCTACTTCCATTCTTGTAGTCATAATTTTTAATACACTTCCCTTACAAATTACACAATCTTAAGATTCGTTATTGTGTAATCTTTTGACATTATAATTAGACTTGTAATGAATAATAACCATTTCAACAATGCTTCATAAATTAACTTTTTTCAGTCATTATTCGCCTTTTCACTATTGTCTTGGAACTTCAAACTTTAAGTGTGTTATTGAAAATACAATAAGGTTTTCTTTACAATAATAAGGATAGAAGCATTAATTTAAATAGGAATTTAAAAATATAATTATTATTTTAATATGAAGAAAAATATCAACTTATAGTTAATTTTAATATTAAAAAATACATATCTAAAAGCTGTAAATGTTGCAAACTTATTTACATCATACATTAGAATGATATTTTCATCCATTATACAAAGAATGAAACTGCTAACTTCCTAAATAAGGAAACATAATTTAAAGTGTAAATACATAAAGCGTAAAAGCACTAGTAGATAATACTATTTAAACTTACACACACTTTATTACCGCGTATCCGGTGCAAGTGTTCGTACGGTCGCTTTGTCAGCATAAAGGGCGCGGTTATGCTCATCATTAATAAACAATGTCGTGCATCAAAGGAGCAATTCCTAGGAACGTTTAACAGTCCCATGGTACGTTGGAGCTAATGTATCATTAGCTGAAGGAACCTTTAACGCTAAACTAATATTATACACTGGACTTCACTAAACGGTTGCCAAGGCCTATCTCAAAACATGAGGTCGTGTACAATATACACTTCCTCAAATTATTATTAAATATTTATCCGGTTGTATCGCGATTAGATACCGTCATGCGCATTTTTAACCTCACTTTTGTAATGTTAAAATAGGTTCTACTAAAATGCCATTGTAAAATTCTCACGGTTTGCCTATTCGTCGACGTAACGATAGGATGTTTGCAGTTTTGCATTACAAATAAATATCGTGAGTGTCGTCGTATGTCTCGTTCGATTACTCATTTTCACCAGTGTGTTGTAACGTATAAGGTTCATTAGAGTCGTTATAGTGATATAGCGTCAGGTCAGTGCTCGTCAATTGTGCTGTGTAGCGCATCGTCAATTCACTCATTGCCTTTTACCGACAGCTGATGGTGTATGTACTCTGTTATCACATGATTCTTCGTTACAACGTTGCCCATCGGAATACGAATTGCGTTAACTATGTTTTACTTATTTCGACTGTATTACAAAATTTTACCTGTTTTTTTTCGGAATGTGTATTGCTGTTGGCCCTACTGGCCTTGACAGCGTCACCGGGCGAGGGGCCGAGTACAGAGACTCAGCCGTGATAAAGGGGCAGCCCCTCACGGGGCTCAAATTTGATTCCGTCCTTAGGGTGCCTCCTGCGAAGCCGAACCACGGCTAAGGACGTCATCGGAGATGGAGGCAGCGCTCCGATCTGTTAGATGTTGTCACGTTACGTTCCTCTTTAAGCTAGTATTAAATTCAGTTACAAGGTTCCAAAGCTGAAATGTTTATGAAATTATTACAATGAATTTGATCTGACATTACAATGGTTGATTTTTAATATTTCTATTTCGAAAATCTTGTTTCATAATTTGGTTACGTCAGTAATAGTTTCATCAGTTACCTAAAATTTATCTTTCTAAATTCACTTCCAGTTTTCTATTTAACCTGTTGTCTTTTACTACTATCTAGATTTGATAGTTGTTTTTCACAGCTATTATCATTTATCATGTTTGTTTTTTTTAGTCGACTGCCCCAGTAAGAGAATAAGTTTTTGATTATGTGTTTTTATTTATATATGTCTTAACCACGTTCGGTAGAATAAACAGATCGGCGGATTAAATAAGTTTTTATTAGATTCGTCTTACCCGTTACAAATTTCTGTTAATGAAAAGATAGCCGATTATTTAGAGTTTTTACAACTTCTATCTCTTTCTTTATTTGACTAACGCATACTATGCTTTTATTAATATAATCTTTTATATATATTTTAAACTCAGAAACATAAATAGCCTTAATTACGCCCATTTTTAATGTATCATCGGTATATTATTAGGCATTAACCGTTTCCTAAATAGGTGAAACGAGCGTGTCAAGTTTAAGAATATTTTGCAGCTTTCAAAACAACACTGGAGGCATTGCCAATGGGTGATTAAAAATTGCTTTTCATCCAAACCGGTTCAGCGTCAGACGTTGACATTTATTATTATGTTTACAAACTGGATTTGGCTACTAACATACAAAATGAAAGTTTTTGTTAAATTCATACCATTAATACAATAAATATGATAAATGTTAAATAAAAATTCGCACGTGAATATAGTATTGGCTAAATTTGAATATAAATTATTTGAAAGTAATTTTGATATTTATATTCTAAACGGTAATAAGCTAAAAGGTAATTAAACTTTTTATGATAGATTTTAGTTTTGAACGTTAAAAGAATAGTCAGGTTTAACTAACTAATTGTCGTTGTACAATCGATTGCACTGTGACTCGCCGTGGTAAAAACTGAACTTTGTACATTCTATGGCTTCTCGCGTCATTCAATCTTTTAAAACGTGATTGAGTTACACGAAACTATGACGTTTTCCCAAGACTAGTTGTGAAATATATATATATATATATATATATATATATATATATATATATATGTATATAATTTTTTCTTTAGTGTACTTTTAATATAAAGCCAAGAAAAAATTTTAAAATAATTACTAGCAGTACCGAGTTCCGTATTTGATAATTAAATACGAAATGAAAAAACCTGTTTTTCGCTGGCTACGGAAAATGTAACAGCAGCCAATTTTCTGGCATATTCTACAAGCTGCATAGGAAACTTTTAACTCAAAAACCGACGATTTATATTACAATATAAGTAACCTACCCAGCACCTCGTACGCCAAGTGCATTCAAATCTTTTAAACATTTAGCATTAAAGCTTATCAAAATTTTATCTCAATCTGTCTAGAATTCTAACGACGTCGTCGGACCAACTTTCCAAGAGATTGAAACTTTCGTTCGCTTGACGAAATAAATATTTAAAAACAATAACTCGTAAGATTTCACGTCTATTACGTTTAAATTAATAATGTAATAATTTAATATATGATATGACTCTATATAATGTCACCGAATGTTTTTTTTAATATCAACCCAATACAAATATTTGACTAACGTTAAAAGATAGGTACTATTAGATTTTATAGTTCGGTCCTTTGGACCAAAACTCGATAATAGAAATAATTTAAAAAGACTTTCTTCGAACACTATCGCGTAGCAGCAATTATTATCAATAAAAAACCGACGAAAACATCGCATCATAATATATACGTTGACATATTTAGGTTATTCGAAAAGCAATTTTTTTCGGTCGTCAAATGGATACCTCGTATCACAGTCACGCTTCACTTAACAACGAATGCCGGGAGAGAAAACACGAATAACATTGTCACGGCGGATCTGCGTTGAGGCTAACAATGCAACAGATAATATGCTGCAAAATTGTGTTAATCTGCTTCACCTATATATAAAAGGAGAAGACTTGACTCAAATATCAACGCCCAGTTCTCTTGTTCAACTCTTGGACCTAGAAAGCTGATTTTTTTTCACACGTATTGTAAACGAGCACTAACGAATTTTTAAAGGAATGAGATTTTGTTTTAAAGTGAACAATTACACTTAAAAAAACATGTGTTTTAACATTTTCTAAAACACTACCCCTGAAAGGTTGAAATAGGGGTTTAGTTTTTGTTAAATTACGCCGGCGAAGCAGTTGCTAGAAGCTAGTGTTGGTATATGAGATAACTAAATAAGATAAATTTCAAAATTGAAATTCCTAGTATTTACGTTTTCATTGTTATTAACGTTACGATTTCAATATAAATTCTATTATTTACCATTTTTGTCATTATTCATGTGTATCTTAAATAAATATTGCATATAACATGATGTATGAGAGAAGTAAATATTAATTTGTATATTCAGGTGTCTTGTTTTGACGTAAGCAATATTGTTTTTGTTTAATGTTAGCCTAAAACTTTTTCGTAGTATTAACTCTGATATTATCAATTTTTCTTCATCGAATGTTAATTATTTGCCGTACATTTTCCAGAACAATGTATGCTCTGTGTAACATATCGTAGTACATAAGGGCATGTCTACTGTCTACTGTCTAGTCTTTGCAAAAGTGACGTTAGTCGGCCTTGCCGGTCGGCTTACGGTCGGCCTGCTTCGGTTGCGCTCGTTGCTTGCTCTGTCCCTTTCACACTCAATGACTACCTTTCAAACCATCTCGAATTTCCACACCAAACGTTCGAGGAAACTGACTCAGCTGTGTTTTTAAATGAAACCTTTATAATAACCATATTGAGCTTTATTTCTTAAGCATTATAGTGCATTTCTAATTGCATTCACCATAGGCGCTTACGAACTTACGAGCCTTATTCGTTAGAGTATAGTTCTTTCTCTTTTTGCCAGTCGCGCACAGCTGCCTCCGGTCAGTACTTTTGCGATATTTCCAAGGTGTAGACGTCTGTGTTAAAAAGGCGTAATATTATACGTTATCGAAAAAAATTGAACCGCTTACAATACGATTATCCAAAATTTTGTAATTGGTTTTCAATTCGACAGTGCTTTAAAGTGTGGTTTAATAACTAAGTAATACGGCTACTTTCCTTTTTAAATCTGTACCGATTTAAAACGCGACTGAAGCTATTGTTTCAAAAACATTGAAAGTTTGTATAATGTCAATCGAGGAAACAGTGTCGGCAATGAATCGGTATGCAGTATAGGAAATTGTAACAATTGTTTGTGAGTGCGTGTGTTACGGCTCAGTGGTTTAGCGGTTTTCAGTGTCCCCCAGTGTTGAATTGCTAACGATACGCTCAAGAGCTGACTGATGGGAGATTGTGTTGCTTTGGGTCGAGAAGGGCGTCATGCAGGCTCCCGTGGTTCCGTCTAGTGGGTGTGGAGACCAGCAAAACGGCGACTACGGAAACTACACCGGTCCAAGCACCACAGGTATAGCATTTTACATTTGAATCAATGAATTCGTTTCAAATAATGGTAATGCAAAGTGAAGGTAGTTGTACCAAAAAGGTACCAAACGATTTAATCGTTGCTGTTTAATTAATTTAGCGTAGGTGGGTAGATTTCGAATTGCTGATATTTAACTGGTTTTAATATCCTTGATACATACTTTTATGTCTTGTAAAGATATTAGAAAACTGATAAATACAAATCGAAAAATACATAGATAGATAAAATATGTATTTTTAAGATTTCTGAATCAATAAGTTTTCTTCGTACTTGACAATAGTAATGTTAGTTACATTAACATGCAAATTATCAGAAAATATATTAAAATCATGATATCATGATAGTGATCGATATCTTCGTAAATGACTATGTCAAGGTGTGGGCGAAGACAAGTTTCCGACTGTAAATCTTTTGGTATAGAGTTTTGCGAATACTCGTCCAACCAGTTGAAGGCTGTATAACAATGTGCATATTGTGAAATGTATAATTCTTTAATTTTAATATTTTAACAGAAATATATCTTTTGCTACCACTTAAGGCCATATATATCGAATGATTTATAACTGATCGTAGTTATCTGAGACTTGACTTGTTAGTATAATAAACACTTTTCGAGAAAATCAAGGAAAATTCCCCAATAGTACTCGGAAATTATATCACGATTTTAAGCGATTTTATAATATAGTATGATGCTTAACATGAGCTTATTATTGTTTTTTTTTTGTACGATTTTTATTAATCCTTTAACCAAAATTCTTCATTTTTGACTGTTTTATATCACCAGATTTAATTATTGTATTTGTATATTATAAATACAACTTAGTTAATTGCTCTGTGATCAACGGATATTCCAAGATACTATTTATGCATCAGCCTCAGTGCTATCCTTATCGGGAATATACTTTTATTATTAAACTTCATTAAACCCTAAAAATGTATGTATGGCAACGGGGTATTGTTTATGACTAAAGGTGAAAATTTGATTATTCCTGTAGCAAATAGCCATACGACATGATGACGATTAAATTAAAATTTATATTCATAAAGAAAACAAAGAAATGTTAAATTAATATTATTTCTTTAATGCTATAAAATGTTGAATGTATTATAATCATGGACTCATGATTAGATGTAATTGATTAATTAATAACAATTTGCTCGTTTGACAACAAGCACTTTTCTTTGAGTCTATCTAGCACAAACTTTAAAGAGCAAAATAAAATGTTACAAAAAAACATTTAATTATTCAAATTCAAAGTACACTTTCTTTCTTTTCTTTTATTTTTGGCTGTGTATTGCTGACCCCAACGCGCGGGAATGACCAAGTACTGTGACTCTGGAACTCGGATTAGACCTTCCGGAGATGCTGTAGCAATCCGTATCCAAAACTCAATAGTATAAATAGTGATACTTCATGTATATTTGTGAGGGTAGTACCGACTTTCCATACTATTATTACTAGACATAATGTATCGTTTAGAATTTAGATGATGCAAGTTATTTTTAGCATAGATCAAAGATTCGAATGGAGGTACTTAGATGGCAAAATAAGGAAATTAAATAAATTAATCATTTTTATGCTACTTTCAGTGTAGAGATTTCATTGTTATATTACAAAAACTATAATCTATCAAATGTCTGTCGACCTACTAAAATATATTTATCTCGGCGACCGGAAGGTGTTTGTTTTGTGATGGCGCCCACCTGTCGATAAAAAGTAGAGATCATTGTTACAGAAAATATTATTAAAACTATTCAACAAAGAAACATTAATCGAAATCTGAAATTAACTTTAAAATAGAGGCTGATCGTTTAATTTTTTGTGTGTACCCAAAAGAAAGATACGCTTTTTCATCATGACGAATTATTAAATAACTAAAGCATTTAGCCGCGCCTTTAACTATAATATTAGTGGCTTACCTAAATAGCAATATACATTTATTTTAATACTAACATGATGATGATACACATAAATGTAAAATTGTGTAATATTGCTTATTCAATATTGGAAAGCAGGAACTTTAATACTAGTTTCTCTGTAGTGTATCTGTTTTGAAATCTCAATGATTCTTTGAAGTATTGTTAAATCTTAAAATTATCTAAAAAGTGAAGATAACTTTAAAGTATTAAATTATATTTCTGTATAATTTTATTCTCTTTTACAATATAAAGGCTTGCATTTTTGATCTTATTGGTACACGTCAAGATATGGAATTTCTACGAAAATACTATTTACGAAAATACTCCGATAACAATAACTGTGACATTATAGTTTAGTAAAATGAACGCTTAAATCTAAAAGATCTACTAATTGTGAAAGTAATATTTTTCTAAAGACCGAGAAAGTTTGTTAAAAAAAATGGTTTAAATACGCAGTTCTCGTAAAAAAGTAGTAACCTAAAATTATAGACCATAAAATTGTCGTCGATTTTTTGTTACATTTTTGTATATTCGCAAAATTAACACAAATTAGAAGCTATGAGATAAAATTGATCGAATGATGCGGCAGGTTGGCGTCTCACCTGGATAAAGATTTTTTTTAATTATCTATACCAATATACTATACGAATAAATGGACGCAAATAAGCAATACCATGTCAACCCACACGAATGTCATTTCGAGAAAAACGCGTTTGAAAATTTTGAACAACTTGCTTTCTATGATTTTTTTTTTTATTTATTGGTCAAGTTTTTGGCAATGTCAGATTTATGTAAGTTATTTTACTTATTTTCACAAAAATAAGTAAACAAACTGCATATTTCGTATATAATATAACCCAAAACGTTTAAAAATACATAAATTCCATGACTGAAAAATGGCTTTTTAGAAGTTTTAAAGCTTAAAACCCTTCAAATATTAAAGAAAAATGTTCTTCAGCCATTTCAACCAACCAACACTTCTGCATATATAACTCAGTTTTTTCAATTTTGTGGGTTGACATGGTATTGCTTATTTGCGTCCAAATATGAAAATTAAGTTCTTATAGAGGTAGCAACTAATCTTTCTGGTAAAACATTGATAACAAAAGCCGGTGACATTAACATACGTCAAATGCTATGGATGAATTAAGATGAAATAAAAATTGCAGACTCAATATTTCGTTACATTATTATTAACAGATATCCTAAATAAATGATTCCTCAAATAAACTCTATTCCTCAAATAAAGTCTCAAATGTTAAGCGTCACAAAGAAATTTCATTACTTCTTATATATTATGATTAGCACGAGACGACAAACAAACAGTTTGACAGATTATATGCTTATTGAATACATTGTTAAAACGTGAAATATTTGAAGTGCAATATTAATTAACTAACCAGTAAAGCTAAATAATATTTGCAGTTACGCTCAGAAATTAGTTACGGTTATATTAGGAACAACTAATTTCCCTGATATAGTCGAATGAACAATTAAATACTAAAATCCATCTACGACTTTGCTCGCGATTATGTTAAATTATTGCTAGAAATAAAAGAGGTTTTTAAGGGCGTAAAGGTGCCCCTTTTACCACATGCGAACTCCTTACGAGCGTTGACGCGCTTATAAG
Source organism: Hestina assimilis (assembly GCA_023373885.1). NCBI lineage: Eukaryota > Metazoa > Arthropoda > Insecta > Lepidoptera > Nymphalidae > Hestina > Hestina assimilis. The sequence continues at coordinate 4,382,256 of CM041747.1, read as the reverse complement.
CTCGTATACGCGCGTAATATTTTTTGAATAATATTGACACTCGCTCAAAACAGTTCAACCGGAACACACCGGAAGATGTCCATGTACATTCGTTTGGCTTTTTAAAGCGCGAAATGACGCGTATAAGCGCGTATGCGACCGTATACGACCGTATACGCCTGAATAAAAACGCTGGCCTGAAACCGCCGCATTCATACCAATTTTTGCATACGTTCTGTTTCTTTTTGACAATCCCACAGGAACAAAACATTTTTCCGAGATAAAAGTAGCCTTTATTAACCAACTAAATATACCACATAAATTTATAATATTATCTTAGTAGTATTTTGAATTTCAAATTGTTTAAATCAACATTTTGATCGAAGACTGCTGAATCGCAGAGGCGTTTATCGTGAGAGGCGACCTTGTTGCATCTGACATTGGACAGAGATTTCGTATAATATCGTTTCGTTAGTTTCTTAACCACAAAGCTACGACCTCTGCGCCCGCGCATTAACCACAATACATTATACAAATTATTAAATTTTTATACAATACTAACTACATCCGCGACTCTGCTCGCGTGGTTTACATTTTTCTTTATTACACGGAACCCTAATTCTTTTTCTAAAGTGACTCCTTATAAAATCAGCTATCTGCTAGTGACTATTCCCTCAAAATCGGTCTAGCTGTTTCAGAGATTAGCCGGAACAAACAGAAAGACATAAGTTTTAAAAATTGTTTTTTAATGAAGTACCGTATATACTTCAATATGCATTTAGTGAAAAGCTATTAATTTGGAATTACGAACAGACACTAATTCTATTTATTTGTATAGTAGTAGAATAATACACTTCATTTAAGCAATTTTCTACTCTGTATAAGTGCATAGTGTATAATTGTATAAACATCGAATCAAACGGTTCAACATTCACAAACGGAGTATATTTCCAAGTAGCTCGAACCTTATTTGTAATTCTGCTTTTATTTCAAGTTTGCTTCGTACGCGTAACGGAGTTGGTGCTACGCTTTCCATCTGTTACTTATACTTACCGCCACGAGAAGTTATAAATTTTGCAAATAAAGAACTTCTACCACCGTAATAAACAATGCAATCAACAACAAAAATACCAAATTCAATCAACTCCAAGTAAGATAAGAGTAATACGCTATTTTACTTGGTCGGGTAATATTTTAGGGGTATAAAGTGCTGTCATCTAATTTGACTTAGGACGCGTAACTTCGTACTACCTATATATTTCATTTGATCCAAATGTTACCAGCCCCTGAACGTCTGTTTACAAAATTTATAGCTTCTCATGACGGGAACTATAAATATCGTCACTTCGTCAGTTTCTCCAGAAGCGCTGATATTATAATTAAGACACATAATAACTCATTAAGCAAAATTCTAATTACTCATTTTAGTTGTTTGCCTTCAAAATTTATTGTAGCTCGGAACTGTTATTAAGTAAAAATTGTATCATTCTAATTATGTTTGTGATGAAATATCTTATGCCTGTTTTATTTAATCCATGGTCGTATAAAACTAACTTGCAACCGCATTCGAAAGGCTGCGGTTGCTTAGCGAACCTCAGTGCAGCCGCCTTGAACGGATGTTGACCCAACAATTTTATAGACACATAGGTCCAAATAAATTATTTCTTCCTCTAGCCGTGCCAGATTTAGTTGCATATTCATGAACTCTCTCCCACGCCTTATACAGAATATTTTTATATAAAAATAATCATACTTGATAAATGTTTGCTGAATTTGTTGTCCAGATGAAAAAAATGTGGCTGTATCAAGAATAAGAGCGCAAGGATAAGAATACATTTTCAGGAAGGAGGCTTCTTCTTAAATATATCAGCATAATTTTCAAATATAAATTATAAATTAAATTATAGGATCAATTGGTAAAATATCAGATCTACAAATTTTAAATTTTTAACTATTAATTGCAATAGATTTGTTGACTATTTTCCAAATGTATGATTATAAGATGTGGCTATACTAGCTGCTTACTCTTAAGTCTTTTCACTCAACCACTGAATTTTATAAAAAAACTCAACACGTCTAAAATTATGTTAGGACGAACTGCGCTCGTGTGGTGTACCGATTTTATTTAATTGCACAGAACCCTTATTCTTTCTACTAATGAAAGTCCCATTAATATTGGTCCAGCCGTTTCAGAGATTAACTGAACAAACAGGAACGGACAGGAAGACAAAAATTTGAAAAGTTGTTTTTTATGTAAGTAGCATATATACTTTTATACGCAATTAGTGAGAAGCTGTTAATCTAGAATTACAAACAGACATTTCAATTTTATTTATTTGTATAGATTTTAACAAGAATATTATTAATAATAATAATAAATGCTGCACACTCTTTTTTTTTTATGTTACAAGTTAGCAAACAAGCATACGGCCCCCCTGATGGTAAGTGGTTGCCGTAGCCTACGAGCGCTTGCAGCACCATTAGTAGGTGCCACTCACGCGTTGCCAACCTCGAGATATTAGTTCTTAAATCTCGTCTGCCCAGTAATTTCACTAGCGTACAGTGCCCTTCAAACCGGAACACAGTAATGCCTAAGCACTACTATTTGGCGGCAGAATATTTGACACTGCGGTGGTACCCACCTAGCCGGCCTCTTGCAACAAAAGACCTACCACCAGTGTGACTGATTGCACTGGTGGAATAATCTCTGCTGTGTACAGAGGTTATCCCAACAGCTACTCAACAACAACTCAATTATTATTAACATTAAAATTGGCAACATTCATCCATAAGTTTTTTCTATGTATGCGGGTATCTAGTGACGGAAACAATGTGACCAGACTAGTCCATTAATAATGTCACTCAATAAAGCATGGCGAGGTTTGGAGCTAAGACAAAAATAGAAAGTGTTAAATGCTTCGCATCGACGTACCGTTCTGAATACTCGAACAAGACAATGCGTAGCCTCTTGATAAATGGTTACTACTTTAGCTGAATATGTAACTAGGATTGGTTTTTGGATTGTTCGAATAGTCACCGTAGCGAGCATTTAGTCAGCTAATGAAGTTATTTGTTGTAATTTAAACTTATGCCGATTTGAATTATGTATGTATTCTTAGACATATCGTTTTGAATTCCAAACATTTGTTTAAGATGTTTTTTCGGCGTCATGTCCTTCTGTCCGTCCACACAGTCATTACTCAGAGTTTACTTTTAATTAATAGTACCTAATCGTTCCTAATTGTTGAGGTATTAAACTTTGCGTTAGTAGAATTTATAATCTCTCACAGAAAATCGATTTGAAGTATGTATAGGGAACCGTACTGATGGCGTTTCTTTCTCTCAAACTTTGGTCTCATACGCTTCTCATCTCAGGTGAATATAGCTCGCTTATCATTTGTTGGTTCTTTTTTTTTATTACAACCTTATATAAACCGGCGTAAAGTGACAAGTGTCGCGTTTCGTACGGTGAGTGACAGCCCCGGAGGCCTTTTAACCCCTCCCTTCTATGGACGTGCAGAAGAGCTTATTCTTTCCTTAAAGGTGCATGCCTTCTGGTGTTGCAGATGTTCATGGGCGGCGGTGATTGCTTAACATCAGGTGAGCCTCCTGCCCGTTTGCCCCCTCTTACATAAAAAAAAAAAAGTAGATACTGTGCTAAATAAAAATAAATAAACGCTACACACTCAACGGCACCTATTAGAATAGGATTATCCTGTTTCGGATATCTGGAAACGCACACATTAATAAGCACAATCCCAGACCAGAACATGAGAACACATGCCTGTATGGTCAATACAAACATCTGCCGCGAGCGGGAATCGACCCGACACCTGTGGTTCAAGTTCGCTACCGCTGCGCCACAACCACGTCATGAGCTAAAATATATGTGCTTAAAGCTTAAATTTTTCCATATTATGTTAAAGAAATTATCTCTTTGGCTATTAAATTTATTGACAAATACCCGCATTGTGTTAATTTATTACAAATGTAATATTTATGAGTGAAACATTTTTATCTTTGTATATTTTCATAATACTGTTTGATTTTATTACAAGACACGAATAGACCTACTCTTATATACCTATACCTATTTCTCATGTATTAAAACAATTCATAAATATACCGTAATTTCATATTATACATTCTTATATTAATTATAAACCTGAACTGTTTGTTTTTTCCATCTTCTTATTACTGGAAATGTTGGATTTGAAAACATCTTGATCTTGATGATTGTAGGAATGAATTTTTTTAGATGTTGGTTTACTTCAAAAGTATCTGGGCAAATCCTGTATCAGATAAATAAATAAAGCCTACAGAGTTATTATACATATTTTCCTTACTGTCTGATTTATGCATTATTTTTTATAAAGAATATTAGCAATGCTTTTATAGGAGTTACTAATATTCCTATTGACCCTCCAAATAAGCTCGAAGCTTGCGTTAGTAGTGGGTATGATATAGTCCAAGGGGGTTAGGATCGTACCCTCGACTCTCGCGTTAACGGAGCGAAGTCAGCCCTTCTACCGTTGAGCTATTGAGGCTTCAAATTAAATGATATAACAGTTAACTTATATCTATTTTGTAGTTTGTAGTAGTCGCCGCCTGTATCAGATATAATATATAACATACTGTATCTTTATGATATGGTGGATATCTCTAGGAGTATAGCAGAATCCATAAATATGTAGGCATGTATGCATAGCGATAACGGGAGCTGAGAGGTGGTCGATCGGGGTGTGAAACGGGTAGCTAATCTATCTAATCTAGCTAATTTAACACCGATGAATCTCCGAGCAGATGTTATGAATATAGTTAAAAAGAAATACATTTATAGTAATGAACTTATTGAGAAAGTGTTGATAAACGATTTTGATAAAAAATTAATGACAAAAACTTTTGCAAGTCATGTCTCTATTTTATAGTTGTTTGTTTATTGCCCCGATGACGCAATGATTCCAGTAGATTTTGATGGTAAATTCGGTTCGCCTTAGTTTCTAAGAAATCAATATGAACTTATAGTTTAGTTAGACTGTAATATTATAGTTAATGCTTATAACTTAAGGAATTAATGTATTCTTGCTAATGTTATGAATTAGGTTTCTGCACGAATGAGCCGTTTCTACCAAGGAAGTACTACGCTCTTACAAAATATCGACGTAAAATATCAATCTCCATACTATTGCGTTTCGTTCGATGAGTGGGGGGTCCATGTGCCCCAAAACCCTTACCATTTCTTATAATCTCCTTTTATTTCCCTTCTCTGTCCTCTTCTTCCCTTGTGCCGACTAGGCTTCTGTCCCCTTCTTCCCTTGTGTGACTGCTTACCGGGCCGTAGGTTTGTTTGCCTTCAAAATATAGTTGTAGTCTAAAAAGTAAAGGTTTTTAATAACTAGTAACTGTTTATGAATTTATTTAAATTTAGCTGAGTGACCATAAGCTGAGCTCACCAATTTATATGGAAATTTTGTTCTACCCTATCCAATCGGGAATGCCTTAAAGTTATCACATAAATTCTGTAATCAATTTTATATGAGGCTGGACACCAGAACAAGAAAATACTGTTCTGGATCATATTTAAAAAATCTGCTTAGAATGTAGCTTTTCAATTGGGACAGTGATAGACATAGAAATTACGAAATTGAAACCTATAAATCTTATACAGAACTCTTCAAATCAAATTGAAAATGATTTCCAGTTCAGTAATTTAATATCAAACATCAATAATACTAATAAAACCTAACCCAGCGGTAAGTAAATTGATATTTGGTTAGTAATTTTCCTTTGTTAAGGTCTGGGGATCGTTTACGAATGGGTGACGTTCGTTCGGGCGGAGTTGTTCAAGCGCAACGAGCACCATGATCACTTGTAGAAAATTCACTGAAGCAAACATTTTGTTAATAAATTGATCTTACGTAATTCGAGATTAACGACGGTTAACAATTTCATATCATAGTCGTGACGTACAAAATACGGCCTGCCTAGTGCGATGCGTTGGCAGCATAGATATACAAAGAGTCTATATGGCGTAAGATGAGTGTTTAAAATTGAAGCGCCATCTAACACGTGGCTGGGAACTATATAACACCATCGTACGCATGCGCTGCAAAAACCTTGAATTGAATTGGTCTAATTCTTATCCCCTCTTTGAGGATGGTGTGGCGCAGCGGTAGGCTACCTGCCTTTAGCTCGACAGGTCACAGGTTTGATTCCCACTCTGAGCAGATGTTTTGACCATGCATGGGTTCCGGTCTTGGTGTGTTTGTCCATGCCCTTGGGTATTTTTCTTGACCCTCGAAACAGGATATCAGCGTGTAACGTTAAATTGCTTTCTACATAAAACTCTTGCTTTCGCACATGCGCCGATAAATTTTAATTCTAATACATTATTTGATGGTGTTATTATTAAATTTTTACCAATTATTTTATAAGCCTCAATAGCTCAACGGTAGAAGGGCCGACTTCGCTCCGTTAACGCGAGAGTCGAGGGTTCGATCCTGACCCCCTTGGGCTATTGTCGTATCCACTCCTAGCTCAAGCTTCGAGCTTATTTGGAGGGGCAATAGGAATATTAGTAATGCCTAGAAAAAGCATTGCTAATATTCTTTTAAAATAAAATAAAAAATAAAAAAATTTCAATGCATGGGATACACAATTTATTGTCCTATATATCTACGGTTCGAAGTATTTCAATGTTCACTTGTAACAAACAGAAGTATGACTGCGTTGGCACCTGAGATTAGCGGTAGGAGTCAGAAGGAAAAGGAGTTTAAAGATACAGTAAGTTTAGTTTACTATACTACTACTTCAAATAAATATTCTTTGAGGATAGGACGTCGATATATAGTAATAAACTAAAGCAAGTATTTTCCTATTACGTTACTAAATCATAAATGAATATTTAACAAACCGTGACGTGAGTATATAACGAAATTAAATTATTATAATACTTTACCAATTTTTTACACGACTTCTATCAAAAGCCATTAATGTCGTGGCTTTTTTTATCAATTGTATTTTATTTTTTAGCTTTAACCACTGTGTGTATTTATTTTTGTATTTACGTATATGTCGCCGTCGCGATTCATCGAACCGATTGACATTGTGACTTCGAAGAAGGTCATATATATACGTGTCACTTTACAATAAGAAATAATTGTCAGTCAAGTGCGTTGTGGACGATGCACAGTCGAAACTAAAGGGTTCCGCACCTTGATGATGAAGAATATTAAGAACTTGAAAAATAATGACAAATTTAAATCGATCGCAAAATTAAGTTGGTAATTTCATAATAATTATAAAAAGTAATATGAAAAACAAGTTATGGGAACAACTCATATTTCACTAAAATCTGTAATATCTATCATCTTATATCTTAGTATTTTAAATCTCATAGTTCAAAAATTAGAGGGGGAGGGGACACAATTTTTATGACTAGGAGCTTCTATCTCAACAACTACTGATGTAATGAAAGTCAAAATCAAACATCCTTCTCATTTTGAAAGACCTATCCAAAGATATCTCAGACGGACATGACAAAATTATAAGGGTTCCATTTTTGCCATTCGGCTACGGAACCCTAAAAAGGCAGACGGTGTTTCGATACTTCGCTTGCCACGGATTGCGAATGATTTAGATGTTAGTGTCTCATTACTTTATCATCTAAAGACAAGTTGGTTTCACCATCTTTGCTTAAGGCATTTAGTGACTTTTTTTTATTTAATGACGGTTGGCAAACAATCATTCGGTCCGTCTGATGGTAAGCAGTCATCGCAACCAATGGACGCTGCAATGCTATAAGTGGTAGCATACGCGCGTTGCCACCCCAAGGGATAAGAGGAAGTGATGAGAAGGGAAAAAAGGAAGGGTAGAAAAGGGAAATTGGGCCTCCAAAGCTCTCACTCAATGCACGAAACGCAACAGTACTTACTGATACTGTTAGTTTAAAAACATCAGTACCTACTGTTACTATAAAAATCAAAATATTTTGAAATTTTCAATAACATAATTTTTTTTTTAAAGAATGTTAGCAATGATTTTTACAAGGCATTACTAATATTCCTATTGCCCCTCCAAATAAGCACGAAGCTTGCGCTAGGAGTGGGTACGACAATAGCCATAGGGGGTCAGGATCGAACCCTGGACTCTCGCGTTAACGGAGTGAAGTCGGCCCTTCTACTGTTGAGCTATTGAGGCTTTGAAACTTGTATATCATACTTAGAAAATTGTATATCATACTTATATTTTTTACCATTTAAACTGGTTTTATGGTTTAAGATTTTAAACAATTATCTAACTCCTAATGAATAATTATATCATACTACGTATAATTTGCTCTATGCATGGGTAGCCTAAAATGGGCTATGGAAGTGTTTCGTAACGACATTAGCAGTATATTCGTGGTAAATTATGGTTATTATTTCTGAGCGACTTCCTTAATTATCGAAATTATAGATCTATTATAGGGCCTCAAATGTGATATACTAAAGCTGTTTAATTACGTAAATATCACAAGTAAACACGACGCTATTATATTCTGCTCCATTATTTACTTACGCAAGAAACTGAACATATGTATGTGTGTACATTGTATATATGCATATTTATATCTATATAAATAAATAAAATAAAAGTGTCTGTTTGTAATACCAAAAAATGTGCTGTCGAGCGACCCCCGTCAGGAACGAAGTTCCTTTTTTCTTCAACCCCGAATGTACCTAATTCGAAATGAAATCTGGGTATTTCAATGGATTATATGATAAAAAGAGACAGAGACAGAGAGAGAGAGAGAGTTGCGCACTCACTCGCTCGTCTGCTCTTTTGCTTTAAGTAGGCTCGATACACACACGCACATATACACAGCATACGAAATTTCGTTACGTGACAATTTTTACTAAATCGTAAGTCGCGTTGAGTAACTTCGTTCCAATAAATAGTTTTTCACTAAATTCACATGAAAGTACATACGGTACTTACATTAAAAAAAAACAATTTTAAAAATATTTGCCTGTATGTATGTTCCGGCTAATCTCTGAAATGGCTGGATTTTAACGAGACTTTCACTGGCAGATAGCAGATTAGCTTTATATAAAGTACTTTTATTTTAGAAAAAGAATTAAGGTTCCGTGCAATAAATAAAAATTGGTACACGACGCGAGTAGAACCGCGGGAGCAGCTTGTAGTGTATAATATTGTGATTTACTGACGACATTATCTACACTGTACCGGTGGTATAATTTTGTTCGTGCACAGGTTTACATAAATGTATTACCCACGAAATTTTGTAATAGCATTTGTTTTATTTTTAACTTTTACTCAGCAAGAAATGTTCGAAATACCGGACTTTTTAGGCTAAAAAAATTGCAAAATAAAGTAGGTTACTGGTTGTGTTTTGGACTTTTACTCTTTTGCACGTTGTACGTAATCTAATTGTTGTTTTTTTTATTTTTCAGGTAAGCTATGAAACTTGATTTCTCGTATTTTGTATCGACTGGTAAGTTAAATAAAAATCGGATATTTATCTCAAATTCCTTATTTTAGGTCAAGTGAAACGTGTAAATGTTTAAATTTATAACAAGTAATAAATCAGTTGAAACGTTCTCCTATTTAATAATTCTTATTTGGTCTGAATTCTTAAGAGACAACTAAACACTGCGAAAAACAATTATTAAGGTACAAAATGAAACAAATGACATGGTATTGATTTCTTCAAGGGTATTACCAAAAACGATGATATATGCGTTATTGTAAATAAATAATAATAAACGTTACACACACAGATAGGACTCTATTAAGATAATAATATCGATGGTCCGAAAACACACAATGACAAGCACAAACACACCCAGACCGGAACACATACCAACTCAATACAAAAATCTGTCCCTTATATATGTTAGAGTTTATTTTTAATACCATGTTACAATAAATAAGACGAAAGAGGTTGTAGTCTGTGATAAAAAGTAAGCCCGATGGCTTTTGACAAAAGTCGTATCTGTCATGGTGCGTTTTTATTCGAGGGATCATGGATAGTCGTTTTTGAAGTTGTGCCTGTGGCGACCTGACGGACTGATTCATAAAATTATCATGGCAGACACAATCATCAACCACGCAGATCCTAATCTAGCGGATTCTGCGAGATATACATTTTACAAATTTATATACGTTTAAAAAGTTAATAAATACTAAATAGTATATAATTGTTATAAAATGAATGAATAACTTAATAAATATTACTTTCATACACATTAAATTAAAATCACTCGTTGTTGTTAATTAATCAGAGTATAAATTATTTTACAACATCGCTTTACCGTTGTTAGATTATAATAATGATGCTAAAATATTCTTCTCACATCTTCGGTACACGAAAAGATAACGTACTTAATGCGATGATGACGCGTTAACTAACGTAAAGAACCGTTCTTTGCTGGGACAAAAATGAACTTTATTGTCATTGTAATAAAACATACCGTTTATCATGCAATCTTCATTGGGGAAGCCGGGCCACTAACCCATTTATAAACTGGGCGGTAATTGAATTACGTCCCTCTGACGCCGCAGACGATTCATTCGTAAAGCGGCTCTTATCGCAATAGTAAAACGTAATACGGGCCCTTGACTTGACACCCCAAATCTTTGAATACAAACGATAATTGTATTAACGAGTACTTTATGCGTATTCAGTTCAAAATTTGTCCTTGTAAATGCTTGATTATTTTTCAGTTTTTATGTATATTGCAATATCTATGCAAAAATGTAATTCGCCATTTTGTAGGTGGCCGTCATCTTGTTTTTGAAATTTATTATAGTGTATAGTATTCTTTTATTCTCGTATTTGAAACAAAGAAAAACACAAAATTAAAATCGGTTCATTCGTTCGGGAGCTACAATATGTGGTATTGACAGACACAGACACACGCACAAGGATATACCAAACTCATCCCATCGTTATTGCGTCGGGGCTTAAAAATAGAGATTTCTTTATCGCTGTTATCAACTTGATCTTGTTCTGAACTCAGCCATTAATTCCATTTCAAAGACGTTTGACAAAAATGTTGTTTATCAAAGGTCTTATCCGAAAGAATTTCGATAAGACTGAAGCTACGCTCGAGTTGTTTTGATGAAATACTTTCCTTATATCGTTCTTTTGTTAAATCGAGAAATCGCAATACTTTAAATCAGCATTAAAAGTTATGATCCTTAACGATCTACGGATATGAAGATGACGCAAGTCGGATCTTGGAGAGTTGTGTAATGGCAGAATTTCTTGCGATTTGCCTATTACGTGTTTATTAATTGAGAAATCTTATGCGATCCAGTTTTATTGTTAGCGTGACTGTTACCACTCGGGGGAGTCATATCGTGAAATGAAATCGATACCACGTGCGTTTATGTTTCTTATGTCGATAATGTGACTTTCTACTAATGTGAGTTTTTGGAATCAAAAGTATTGCAGCATGGTTTGAATAACTGTATAGTAAAAGATTGTTCTGTTAAGCTTAAGATATGCTTCAATGGACATGTATATTGGGTATAGTAAAAATCTCAATAATCTTTTTATTCAAATAGATACTTTGGTAATAAAGTATGGTTTTCTGAATCAACCTTGTAGCAAAAATAACAACAGAACATCGAATGCAAAACTCGTTTTCTCTAAACTTATGCAATCCGTTTACAACTAAAATATCATGATCATGCTCAATCTTTTCAAATATAAAGTGTTTATGGCCACAAACCTGTTGTTTGTAATCGGGACCCGGTACTGGTGTCGTCATAATTGTGCTCGCGCGACCGTGAAGCCGCTTCCGTCGCCATTTCCGTCTCCCACCACGAAACATCTCGTCTGTTTAATCGAATCCGTAAATCGTAAACCACTCTCGATCCTAACAATAAGGTCTCGAACAATACCTTTGGATTTCTCCAGATTAGGCCTTCCACGATGCGTCTCATTGTGTCACAGATTGATGTGTTTAGGAGGCTTTGGGTGTGGATTATAATGTTACAAAGATTAGATATAGATTATTTGGCACTTATATAAATGTATTGTTTTGTCTTTGTGTGCGTTACTGGTTTCGTTTGACTATTGTACCAAGTAGGCCAAGCTTTGAGCGATTTTCTCATTGTAATACAATATAGAATCCAAAAATTGAACTCTCTTTTCAAACTAAGTAAATAACTAATTTTTATAAATCTTGAAATATTATTTAATATTTCTAAATATCTTCGTTTAGTCTTAAACTCTGCTTATAAATATCTCCTAATAGATTATCTAAATTGATACCAAAGCTTTGCTGCAAAACCTTGTAACTACTTTCATTTTTTTGTGGGTGCGCCTTTTAAGATAAATCTTGAGATTTATTGCGTACGTGCTGTATCGAACATTCGCCATGATAATGGGATTTCATAAGCGAGGTCGTGAAACGTTGATAAGTGTCGAACCAAAGGAAACTAGATCTCGGAAAACAACGCTTCATCTTGTATCGTATTATATGACATACTGCAATGTGATATAGAGCTATTGCATTTCGTATTACCTACATAAGTACAAAGACTAACTAGGGCGTAGAGAAATGGTTGGCTTGCTCTTTGACGATATTAATATCGCTTAGCCTATAATAATATAGACGCATTCACTCTACTATAGTTCTTCGAGCATGGGAAAGTTAAACAGATGCGTATGATGTGGGTATTATAATTATTTTATTCTTTTAAAGTTTTTGTTTATTTAAATTTTTTTAATTTGAATAATTATTCGATCTTAATTCTCGACTTTCCTAATGAATTCAGTTTGTTAATATATTCGTCTTATATCAAGACTAGTTATATAGTTTTGTTGCCAATTTTATGAGGTGAAAGTGTCCTCAAAAATTAGTTTTTGATCAAAACACTTTCCTAATGCTAATTAAATATTTATATAACGATTCATCGTTGACCAACGATTCATCGTATTGTAAATCAAATATTTCTTAATTTTATCTAAAGTTTTATTAATTAATTCAACTCATTCTCAACAAATTATCTAGACGCGACAGTGACCTGGTAATCTGAAAACAATAATTGTTGAAATATAGTTATGAATAACATTATCGTGAGTTTCTTTTGGACTTTTAGTTCTAACAATAGCCTTCGAAGTAGAAGTTTAATAGTAGTAGAACCATGCAGTTCCAAGCCCTGGAGGCCCAATCTCCTACTCCCTTTGTACCTTTCCTTTTTTTCTTTTTAATCCCTTCCCTCCTATTCCTTGGGTCGACAACGCTCAACTATTGCAAGCGTTCATAGGTTATGGTTACTGCCTACCATCAGGCGGACCGTATTATTGTTTGCCAACCGTCATCACAAAAAAGCAGCTCATGCATAACTATTATCACTTTTTAATTTATAATTAAGAATTTTACTTAGTCGGTTCTCTGTAATTTAGTGACATATTATATGAAATCTTCGTTACGTATATTTTATTTATATTTTTATTTACTTATTATTGTTTAATTTTTATTATTATAAGCACCACCTTCCGCTTTTTTATTTAAAATTTTGTTTCTTTGCTCATATAAGGTTGTCTAGAAGAGATCGCTAACCAGCGATAAGACCGCCTTATTGTGCCTGCATTAGTTATGTAACATTCTTTCTTGTAAGTTCTCTGCTTGTGTGGTGTACAATAAAAGAATTATTATTATTATTATTATTATTATCAAACCATATCAAAAACGTCGATTATGTTCCCTGCTCATGGAAATGAGTAGTTACTTATTAACCGTGGCGTAGAATAGAAAGTGTTGCCTAACAATGCGGCGAAGTTTCTGTACCGCCTTTATTAAATGTGGCGTGAATTATTCCACGGACCCGATTTTAATCCAAGAAGTTGATAAGCGACTGGATCATAAGTTTCTGAATTAAACAGTGAAAGTGTCCCACTCTCGGAACAATTGATTACGGCTCATTGTAATGTCACTGTATGACAAATGCCTCAGCCCCTTTAGATTAAATTTCGTAATAGTTCAAACATGAAACTAGATGCATTTCGTTCGATGCATGTTACAAAAGTAACTCGTTCGGTTCTATTTTAAAACATTTACTCGTATCTAAATTTATCATTCGAGTTTACCGTAAACGGACTCGTGTTTTAATTCTCTTCAAGGAAGTGACTAAGCGGCCGGTATGTAGGAGGTGAAAGAATTATGTTAAAATGTTTAATGTCGACCCAGTTCGCTGCCTTATGGCGACTGTTGCTTTTTTATAAGATAATTAAGAATAAAATATAAATATGTCTGTTAGCTCACCATTAAGTTTACAGTGTGTTTACCAAATTCAATTGATCGGTATAGTCAACAGTGGTAATAAGAATTCTAAATTTATATATACGGAGGGAGCACCGACCCAGTGCCTTATACGTTCTTCATTAACATATCCGATGATTCATATTGTTGCCTTTAGCTTTTTCTACGTCGTGTGTTACTATGTCGTATGTCGTTTTTATCTCGATAAACATATGTGTACTTTAAACTGTAGTTTGATCTGTCAGCTCACTATTGTACACACTTTTTTTGTTGTCTGGTCCTACGGTGCTTACACGCCGCTCTAAGATTTAAATGATAAGGTAATAACAACAACAACTGATACTTATACATATTCTATGATGCTTTTGTTACAAAATTCAAACTAGCTTTGTATGTAGCGGTAGTAACATTAAATGCGGTTGGAATCATTCAAGTGACTTGGATAGCTGTCGGAAAAGGCAGTGGTCCGTGTGACTAGGGGACGCAGCCATCAGTTCCGTTAAGCCTGTCACGGCACGGTATTATTCTAAACGATATGACGTACAGAGGAAACTTACATTCCTCATACCAACGACAATGTTAACAATTTTAAATGTAAACACTCAACTCGATGTAGAATAAAAAAATACCGTAATATCATGTGACCGCGGAATCAAAGGTCGCACGGGGTTTTCCGACAACTTGCATTTAATAATAAAGGTAATAAACCCGTCAGACAAAACCACAATCCTACTTAATAAATATGAAAGTTTGTATGTTTGGATGTTTAGATGTTTGTCACTTAATCACGCTACGGATGCATAGATATTTTTATTCCCAAAAAAGGTTTCTGTGGGAATATCAATAAACGTGTTCCGTTGAAATTTATAAAACATTTACTTACAAATGTTTCATTTCTCTCTGGAGCCAATTCGAAGGTCATGGCGGACGAAGTCGTGGTCAGATGCTAGTATATAAATAAGATTCATCCGACACAACAGGAAAACGTGTAACACAATGACTTCTTTTGAAATACAACATTTGGAAGTATATTAAATTTTTAAAGTAATATTTTTTGTACATAAATCAAAATATTATCAGATTGTTTACTTAATAGATAAGGGGAACTGACAAAGTATTCGTCGAATCTGTTATCAAATCAAATATGAATGGCTGTGTTGAAATAACTCGAGACCTCCGGTCAGACGCCTCCGCTATAGAGGCGCACTCGCTATATCTTGGATGAATCATACCTAAGTGTCTAGGTACCGGCTTATTGATGACTTTATAAAAGTCCGTATTATCAGACCAGTTTAAATATAATAAAAAGTTACAACTCCTGCAAAGATACAATTTGGAATTTGCTTGTAACTTTAAGGTTTAAAAAAAAACTACATTCTTGTTGTAATTGCCCAGTAGATATAAAACGTGTACTTTTACTTTAAGTCACAGAGATGTATCTAAACAAGCACGTCAACCAAGGATTCATTCATTCAGGCTTTTTATTTTACTCCAGGAGAGAAAGGTTTCTCCCAACTATAAAATTAATGTTATTATAAAAGTCTTCAGCCATAAATACTTTATGAAATAGAATTTACTACTAGGATTGCAGTAGTAAATATTACGTTCAAGTTGTGTCTTTGTGTTAGTTATTGTAATTGCTTTAATGTGCATAAACAACAAAATATCTTTAAAATAATACGATAACATTTAATTTTAAGAGCTACTCAAGTTATTACTCTCCCATGTGTGCGTACCCAGTATTTATAAAGGGGACTCTTAATGGCCCTTGTAACTCGTAAGATGCTTGTAGCATCAATTATTTCAATTGCCCTTATCTCCCCTGAGTACAGCTGTTGGCGCCTTACTCATACCGAGGAAGTTACATGCTTAGCAATATCATTTTAAACCGACTTAAAATGGGAGGTTATCATATCTGGTGATATGAATATTTTGTTACTTAAGGTAAGCCTTCGAGCAAGGCTTGGAAATGGTTAAAAACCGATCTATAAATGGGTTTCTTCAAATATTAAACTTTTCCAACCTATTTAATCAGCGAATCCGCCATTCGTCATCAGCTTTAACCGATTATTGTTGTTCTTCATCAATTCTGAATGTCACTGAACGGAATTATGATACGGTTTCGTTGATTATTAGTGATAGTTGATTAGACCGTTCTATACAGGTTCTTATAAATTTCGTAACTTTTTGTCTAAGCCGTTGAATTGTGATTAAGGAAGAACCAAACCAAAAAGAAATATACTCTATGTACTTAGACTGATTGATATTTTTCTAGATTCCAAGCCCTGCCTTTGCGCTTAGGCGTTTAGGGTTGGCTGATGGTATTTTAATTTTTTTTATATTAAGATACATATTATAAATATAACTTTTTGCTCGCTATATAAATACTATTATTGCTTTCAAGAAATCTATTTTAATAGTTAACATTAAATGTTTCATATTGTTAGTCCGTAATCTATCCATTGAGTAATTCGTTGCATCACTAGTATTTCCTACTTTTATTGCGCTGTCTATGTTATCTTTTATGTTACAAGATTAATCGTATGGTACGCGTAATGATAAAAGTATATAGACACTAGCTTTCATTTGTGGTCACATTATGTTACATTTTATATAATATGAAATAAAGAAATCGCATCTTCATCTGGTAATCTTGGCTACTAATCGCGTGAATAGCTTTATTATCTATGAATAAAATATTGTCTTCATAACCATTTCAAACAAAATTCGACCAAATTGAAACTCCTTATTATCATGTTTTTAAGAGTGTTAAATAAATTATTTATTACACTTGAAGTTACCATGTGTGGAAAACCCAAAGGATAACGTCTGCCGAACCCACTACAGTTAAAGAAATTATCTACTAATAAAAATGGAATAATAGGATTATAGAAAATTAAAGAATAAAACCACTGCAGCGTGACGACTCACGTCTGTGCTAGTTACTATTTCTTATTGATGTTAGAAGTGCTTCAACGTCAACTCATCCAATTTATTAATCTTAAACAAATTGATTTGTTTTTCGCTATATTTTCATTTGTTACAATTTCTTATGGGATACTTTCAGCATTAGCGATTCGTGCGACTCTGCGTTCGGTCCCGGTATCATTAAAGAGGGTTTCCCATTGCATTAATGTTGCATCGCATTTTTGGGTCTAATTACTTTCGATCGTACAGAGATTCTTTTGATGTCGTACGATGCCATCTGAATGTATGCACATTTGTGTGGAATGTTCGATCGTCATACCTTCCGAAGGCATCTAAATCGTCGATAGTCTATGTTTTCTTACTTAGTATGTCTACTGAGGCCATTATACCCTAATACCATACTAAAATACTATAACACCTGTTCAATGCCGACGCCTCAAGGCTCAATTTCAAACTCAAATACATACGGCAAATAACAACAAATGAAACGGAGATTTTAGGTATTATTATAGACGAGATAGACAGATTTGGTCAAGAAAGATCTGCAATGTCTCCGACGACGGCAAGTCCGATAGAGCGAAGTGGAGGAGAAAAATCAGAAAGGCAGACCCCACCATCAGATGGGAATATTAAATGCCACGGAGAGAGAGAGAGATAGAGAGAGAGAGAGAGAGAGAGAGAGAGAGAGAGAGAGAGAGAGAGAGAGAGAGAGAGATAGGGAGATAGCTAGCTAGCTAAAGAGGCATGGAGCCATAATACATATTTTGAGACGGCAGCGACTTGGTTAAACTGGCCTCACTTCTTGGAAAAATTATTTACGTATTTACCTAATTAATATAGTCTTAATTACATTCTACTTGTGTTGTTTATAGCGGTTGTGTAATTTCAATAATATTTATTATTTAATATGAATTTGTGTTCCTATTTTAATTGCAGTAACAATCGCGATAAGTTGTTACGATAAGATTACGAATTCGCATATTATATTTCCGAATAGTTTTGTAATTACACTGCTTTAATTAATATTCGATTATAATTATATGTGTACAAATAAATAAATTTGAAGTGTCTGTTTGTAATTCTAAATTAACAGCCTCTCACTAAATGCATATGAACGTATATACGGTACTTACATAAAAACATAATTTTTGTCTGTCTGTCTTGTTGTTCCGCCTAATCTCTGAAACGGCTTGGCTGGACCGATTTTAACGGGGCTTTCACTGGCAGATAGCTGATGTTATAAGATGTTACAGTGGAACTCATTGCTGGCTCACGTGTTCCCTCCTTCCTACAATCTGGGGTCCTTCAAACGAGGCGTGAAGAGGCATCTTGCGGGTAGGCAGGGCTAGGGTGGCTAACACGGTTGCATTCCGCAACTCGGTTACCCGCCTTCGCGTTTGGACTTTATTTCCACTTACCATCACGTGGAGTAGAGTCATCTGCCCTACTTACCAAAAAAAAAAAAAAAGTAACCTAGGCTACTTTTATTTTAAACAAATAATGAAGGTTCCATGCAATAAAGAAAAATAAGTATACAAGGCGAGCGGAGCCGTGGGCTCAGCTATTAGATAATAAATATTGAAGTTATTTGAATTACGGGGTCAATATCCGGAATAGTGAGACGATAGCCTTGTACCAGACATGTCGAACAACGGTCACCCTTCGTATTGAAATCGTATTCAATTGAATTCGATTACCATTACAACTTGTCGAATTGAATTTTGAACTTCATTACTATTGTAGTTTAGTTCATTATACCATTCATTATTATAGGTATATACATACCTATAACCTTCAAATAAAAAAAAAGATAAAAGGCTCTGAAATATCATCTTTGTTGGGAGAATTTGGAATTGGTCAATCCACGGCAGAGACTATAACTCTATACATTATATGTATGTAGGTATATATGAATATCTATGTCAAGCATCACACACAAACACAAGCACACCCACACATACCTCTAGACGGGATTGTATGATCAATACAAATATATGCTGCATGCCCTCTGGTGCTGCAGATGTACATGGGCGGTGGTGATCGCTTAACATCAGATGAGTCTACAGCCCGTCTGCCCTAGTACATAAAAAAAATTTAGATGACCACAACGGGTATCAACAAATGTGCTTATTGCAGGATCGCTATTGCTTCTCAAAAACAGCCGTCAAATCAGTAGTTAAGAGAAAGACAGCAAAAATTCGCTGCCACTTAGATAATAGTGCTGGTATTACTCGTTTTTTTTTAAGCAACCGTCAGTGATGCACTTTGTATGTAACAAGGTTACATTATAAATAGTAAACAACAAATATTACATTATAACTAGAAGTTTTATGAGGCAATGATAATAAAATTGTAATGATTGTAAATCTGTGGAAAGATGTAGGTAATTTATTTATATTTTACTGCATCTTCTTGCCCGCCTTGTTCATTGTGTAATTTATGTCCTGATTTTGCAATATTTAGAGAATTGTATTATTTTTTCTTGTAATTACAAATAGGAAATTTATTTTTTATGTTAGATTTAGATGTTTTGCAGTTTCGTTTGTTTTTAAATATCCCGAAATTTTACTATTTGGTGTAACAATTACCGTAAATATACTATTTTTTATAAGACTATTTCTTTATTATTTTGCCCTAACAAAATATTATAAATAACTATGTAATTTAGTTTTGCTCAAACATAATAGGATGATTAAATACTAATGGAATTATTTTTACGTATTAGAAGCCTATTGAGTTGAGTTTTTTGACGGACATGTATTTGACATTGGCAGTACCTTTTCTATGAATATAAACAATCCATGATTTAACTAATTTAATTATTTATAGCGTTTTTATTCTTACATATTAACTTTCTGCGTTTATTCTCTATATTAACTATGCCAAAGCTCACAAGCGAGTGCAAAATTTGTTTAAAAAGGGTGTACAAAGATTTCTCTTCATGTTTTAATAACGTGAGGAGAATGTATAAATGCTTATTTATACAAGTATTTCCACAACAACTATCTTAATGCAGATTTAAATTGGTCTGGAAGCTCATTTCTAAACGATAAGACCGCCATTTGTGGCCAGTAATATGTTCATGTTCTTTTGTATTATTATTGTCCTATAATTCTGTTAAGGTATAAACATCTTTAAAAACAGTAGCCGACTTTAACCGCCTAAAGAACAACTAAACACTGAGATCACTGGAGTCACAAGGTGTTTTGTTTTTTTTTTCTTCGGAGTCCTTGATCCCTTGTCAAATATTTATATGGGAAAAATACGGTAGGCATCCAGCATATAATCATTTGTGAACGTCGCCGTTCCCAAATTGTCGCATAACATAATACGCATACAGAAATTTGTTTGAATTAAGTGAAGATGTCCCTTAACAGTTTATGTGAAGTGTTGTTTTTTTTTTTATTTCATGGCGGTCGGCAAACCGCAAACAGGCAAAAGATCCGCCGTATAGTAAGCATTCACCGCAGTCTATGAACGCTTGCGATACTTGAAGTATCACGCGCTTGTTGCGAACCCAAAGGATAGAAGGAAAAGGAGAAGAAAAGAAAAGAATGGGAACAGAGGGGCGTGGGAGATTGGGCCTCCGGTGCTCTCACTCATCAAACGTAACGTAACATTACTCTATTACTTTACCCCGATTTTCTGTGGCACGGTAGTACTTCCTCGGTCGAGCCGCCTATTTGTACTAGCAGAACAAATGCTCTACTACTAAAAAAGGAAGCTATCAATTATACCTCTATTTATAAATATCAAACATTGCAGTACATTTTTATATACTATATGAATTCTCATTAGATCTAGCGAACTATGATAATAATTTACGCTTTACAATTTACTATGGTAATTCTGTTGGGATAGCGGTATGGTCTAATTAGTCTTAGCAAAAAGCTTTCGGTCATTTAATGTTAAAAAGGTCACGTATTTTTATTGTGAACACTTTTCAATCATGAAAGAACTTCAAATTAGAATCCTCATGTATATCGAAAATAGTAAAGTTGATGGTATGACAAGATTAAAAAGGTAATTTGTTCACAAAAAATACAATTTAATTAACATAGTGAAAATATTTTTTAATATTTTTCATCCAAGATTATTTATTAGTAGTAGTAGAGTCAAGCTGTTCCCGGGACAAATGGGCTGGCTCGACCGTGGAAGTACTACCCTCACAGAAAATCGGCGTAAAGTAACAGAGTGTTGTTTCGTTTCGCGCGATGAATGAGAGCGCCAGAGACCCAATCTCCCACCCCCTCTGTACCCTTCCTTCAAGTATCGCGCGTTTACAAACTGCTTACCATCAGGCGGACCGTATGCTTGTTTTGCTAACCGTCATGAAATAATTGAAAAAAAATCTAAGATATATTAAAATAGTTCTTCTAAATATCTATCAAAAAATTATTTTAAATTATGTAACTAACTGGACAATAGTTACAAATGGCGAAGTATCGCCTAAAGTAGACAAAAAAGGACCTATGACTTGATAACGTCTTTTTTTTTTCAGAGTCGCCTAAAAATGAAAACCATTTCTGGCAATGCATCTATAGCGTTTGCTTATTTGACTCGTTGTTTATTTGAATTCGGGTAATTGATACATTTTGTGTTACTTGCGAAAGGTTTCTCGGTAGATCGTTACGAAACTCGACCAATGTTTTATTAGGTTTGGTTTACTTCGTGTTCGGTGTCAACTTTCATCAAATCCTCTTGTCATGCCGTGTTTAGCGATTCGACGTGCAAAATCCACTATGCAATGCAAATTTTATATATTTACCCATCATCTATGGTTATTAGAGTACTATCTGCATCATTCTAGTTTTCCTTATTTTAAATATCGATACTTTAAACAACACTATTTATCATTATCATTATTTTAAGATTAAAGTGATCATCGTAATAAAGTATTAGAAAAATTGTAAAATTAGATCTCTTTACTTGTTTTTATTAAAGTGTTTCCCTCATATAGAATATTGACATCAAGACGTTTTAGTAAACAGTGTCTTTAAATAGATCCTATAACTACAATCTAATTTCTATGTCCCCTCTTTCGCCTTCCTCCTCCATATCTCCCCATATTTTAACATAGTTTACGATGACTTATCTGCCATCATGCGGGCCGTATAACTGCGTCTATATATATTTTTTAATTTAAAGTTTCCAAAAGCTAATATTGTTTTAAATATCCAAAAAATATAACCCAGTTATTGGCTATATATAATCAAAATATAAATGTCGTTCATCCCTTGTCAATAACTAACTAAAATACTAAAATTACTGCAAAACTGCCCTTAGCCAAACTGCTGACTATTTCGGACTTTATTTTTATACACATAAATAAACCACATACACCAAAAAGTAACGAACGTTCGAGACGTAGTTGATTAGGTTACCAAGAATTAGTTTCACTTGAACATAGTGCGTGTAATTGTGACTAATTCGTGGCTTCAATTCATCAGCGGAACAGCTAGTGGGTGCAACAATCACTCGCCCACGTTAACCGTTGAAACAATAACCGTGAATGGGATAAACGACAAACACTGCCTACGATCTAATTTGTAGACATCAAAAACTGACTCCCAATGTCATGTTATGTGTTAATACGCTGTTCATGGCTTGGATTTAGGTTTGAAAGTACAAATTTATTCAAGGGTAACCATGTTAGAATATATTCAGTAGATGTTTAATTCATTTGTAAAACCACTGATAGTTGAGTCGATAATCGAAATTTTTAATAAAGAATGCTGAGAATGAGTCGCCTAACAAACTTAATGGTCTACCGTTTTTTGGGACATAAAACTGTTTTATTGTTGTTTGTTTATTTTATTTCTTACTAGCGGCCCGCTCCGGCTTCGCACGGGTATAAAATATATAGCCTATGTCATTCACTGAAAAAATGATTAAAATCGATCCAGTAGTTTTGATTTATTAATTACTGCCCGTGGCTCGCACGCGTTAAATGTCATTATTTACGACATCACATTAGAAACCTCAAAAAAAAAATTTTTTCTCCAGTATTTAATGGATGTTATTACGCATATAAACCTTTCTCTTCAATCACTCTATCTATTAAAAAAAACCGCATCAAAATCCGTTGCGTAGTATTAAAGATTTAAGCATACATAGGGACAGAGAAAGCGACTTTGTTTTATACTATGTAATGATTATTATTTTTTATTTATTTTTAATTAATACTAGAGGTAATTCTTATTATTAACTTTTTATTCAACTTTTTTACTAATATTTTGTATTTTGTACTAGATAATGTTTTTTTTATTATTAAGTTTTTTTTTTATTAGCTCTCTATTTGTCCCAATAAATTAAAAAAAAGATGATGAATATGCAATACCATTCTATCATTGTAAAAAATAATCAAATTATCAATTTCCTAAATCATATACATAATTTAAAGGAGCCCAAACGGATATTATTTGTGATGAAAAAATATTAATTATATGAATGGCATCTAACAGTTCTTAATATCAATCATGTGTGACCATCAGGCAGCTGGTAGTTTTACAAAGGGTCGATTTAATAACACAGCTGCATTATTTACAATGGGACAAACGTAAGCATTCGTCCATTTGGGCCGGAAATTGGCCTGTCCTCATGTGTGACGGCTGTATGCAGGCATACTTGTCATTCTGAAACGTCATTCAATCATTTCTACAGCTTAGAATTATTTTACCTCGTTTAATGCCGTCATTATAAGTTATATGACTTTGAACCTGGTGACCTGTGGGGATTACCGTACGCTCAAAAACGTCAAATTAGAATTCTAAGGTAATTTTTGGATGGCCTTCTAATCTTCTATCCCACATTAATTTGTACTAGTTAATCAGCGGTTTTGTGAATTAGTCATTTTTAAAGTAAGTGCATTAATAGGTAGGTAAGATTTTAATTTAAAACAAGTTTGCAAATCCAACACAATTGAGATTTTTTTTCTCTTATTAAGTAATTAAGGGGTAGCTGACATCATCGGAAGCAGGTAGCGCTATTAACCTTTATAAATGTCATCAAAGGATGCTGATTACGAAACGTTGAATTAGGTTGTTATGAGCTATTCAGTAAACATTTACAAAACATACAAGTAAATATTATTATTCTTGTTTGAATTAAAAGGGCAGATGGTAAGTAGGCCTAACGTCTCGCCAATACACTCGCTAAACAGCTGTCGTTCCAAAAAAAATGCTTCAAGCTCTAGAGATGAGTAACAAAAGATCAATTATAGGTCTTGTTTTAATAGAATATGATAAAAAACGCATTATTTCAAATAACAGGTGCTTATTGTGCAGTATTTTAAGTTTAAAATTTTTATATTACAAGTTGATATATATATTACAAGTTGACCTCATGTTTGAAGATCACCCAAAAACATTTAAATGTGAGACAAAGTCAAAAATGCTTCGTTATTTATGGAACATCATGAAGCACTTACAAAAAAATTTTTTTTTTTGCAAACAAGGTTATGAAAATGTAAACATTTTTGAATAATTTGAACATATTTAATGTCACTATAGTTTCATATTATGTTACTGGTTAGAGGATTATGTATTTCGCATAGATCTTGTAAACATGTTTACCTTTAAACATATGATTGATAACCCCAAAAATATCAGCTGATATAGAAAGTTAATGTTGAGTCATCTTAGTCGTAACCAACTCAGGATACACAACATATCATTTTTCTGATAAAAATAAGGTAAAACCATTAGCGAGTCAACAACGCTCGTCTATAAGGATAATTCGTGGAAAGGTCAATTTAATTATTGAAAAGAATTTTGTATTGAGACGAAAAGTCAATATATTTAATAAAAGTAAGTTTCTAAACTCTTTCGAGATTTTGTAGCACATAGTCTAGAACCATTGATTTATAAAGAATAGACATGGTTGATCGAACTAATTTCCTTCGCCGTTAACTTAGAAAATATTATAGCGCCGTCTAGGAACTACATTCGGAACGAAGTAAGTCACACGCTAACTTCATTCAGTTCTGGTATAGTGACTAAGTTCGTTCCGTTGCGTTGGTGTTGGATATACGAAGGGGCCTCAACGAGTCTGATATAATTTGTTTATTTAATAGGCCGGTTCACGAGTCTATGTCTAGAACCAAATAGATTGATTCTCTGCTGTGTTGAACGCGTGTCACTATCAGGAGGAACGTGACTAATCGCACGTTTCTCACGTGTTCTGCCCCGACGTCGACTTTAGGTTCGATGTTGATAGCATGCGATAGTTTCGTACGCTAAATATGGATTACTGAAAAACTTATGTCGGTTACTTGGAAATCACCAGGTTGTTTACGTAATGTTCGTCACCTGCGACATTTGTTAAATTCAATAATATGTATTTTTGTTTGTCAGTGTATTATTAATTAATATTAGACAAATTAACTGGATGTGACTATAATGTGATAAGCATCTATTTTACTTCTCCATATAACTGTAGTCTTTAAAAAGTTAGTAGCAGCCGAAATCTATGTAGCTTATTTCTGCTTCTACACCGCTTAAATATATAGAAAAATTGTTATCAATTATAAATATAGGTACGCAATGCTACTGACGTCACAATATATTTTTCGCTATTAGGTTTATCAGTCAAATTATAAATAATTTATAAAACATATTTATAATTTTTTAATTTATTGCTCCATAAATTTGCCCGGTCAGATGGGGAACTACCTCTAGATTAATGTAGTCTGATAAAAAATCGATTTGCCGAAATGTATGCAGTGTCGTTACTTTCGATTAGTGGTAGTAGTGCAAAGGACCAAATCCTTGTGTACTCTTATATTATCTTCTCTCTCCGCTCTTATCTCATTCAGGTCGGCAATATGTATTTTATTCTTTAGTTGCAAGCTTCAAGTGTGCATGATTCCAGTAAAATTTTAGCGTCAGACGGCAAACTCGGCTCGGCTACAAAAACTAAATCAAATTTTATATTATTTATGTAAGAGGCGGCTTACTTATATTTTCATATCAATAATATTTTATCGTATTATATCTCGTCTTTGCTTAGTTTACCAAGTTTAATTTCACAGCTACAGATGTTGCTAAATCATCTATACGTAATGAATACTTACAAGATGTTGATCTAACGGAACTAAATTAATCTTGCGTGCACTGTATACTATTATTAGAGTTTTTTAAAACATGCAATAACTAACGAATATCAGTTATAATTCACGGATGGTGATTTGGGCGGAGCTAACATGTCGAAGTAAGATCGTAGTTGTATGTAGATGTTTTCCGGTTACTTGTTTTATGGACACTTCGTTTAATATACCTTAATAATAATTCAGTTCGGCGTATATTTCATCTTTTTGTTTGAGGATAATTGTCGCATGTCAACCCGTTGATCAAATTCATACCAAGCTTATTAGATAGGTTATATCAGTGATCGTCACACTTTTCAATGCCAAGGGCCGCATGTCCTATGCAATAATGCAATGTATCATTGTGGGCTATACAATAATAGATTGATTAATGGACACTACCTTATTTTTAATGAGATTACAAGCTCGTTTCACGACTTGATGACTTATTGACGACTAAATATTTGATTTGTAAAAGAGCAAAATTTAGGTTACTTATTATATGTACAAATATAGTTTGTAAGTGAGAATATGAACTTAATCGGTAGATACAGACCTTTCCCCACCATTCCATAAAAATGTAACGTAATTTAAAAAAGTCCTATATGGCAACGCTGGGTTTCCCGACGCGAACGCCGCGGAGTGCGCTAGGCAATAGTTACGCTGGCGCTGATCAAACGCCTGATGAACGTGCGCGCTCCTCAATCGCAATTTTGACAACGGTTTAAAATCCTAATTTCAATGATAATATAAGGTAACCTACCTTATAATAATCCCCATTATATTATTCTAGTAAATGTGCTAGAAAGAGACGACAATACTTCCCCAGAATAAATACGTTACCCCACTAATTGGCTCTCTTCTTACCATTGGGCTATTAATCTTGTCTTTTAATTTATTTCATCGTATTAACTTACTCATACTCATAACAAATAACTGTCTTGTTTAAATTATCGTAAGGAGGTCAATGTTATCGGGTTATACAATTTCGTCAATATACTATTTTGTGAGAGAAGGTGAAAAGTGAAAGTATTTAACGCTTGTTTTGATCTGTCAGTCTTAGAACTCGTTCTTCAATTGTTTTTTTTTATAGACGAGATTACTGCTTGCTTGTTACTTCTGTTCTATCTCAATTTCAATTCAATTTTATGTCTTTTTTTATTTTACTTAGTTGTCAAGCAAGCAAACGACTAACCTGATTGTAAACGGTTGACGTAGCCTGTGAGCACTTGCAATACCATACCATATTTTAGGTGTCACTCTTGCCAACCTGGAGTTATTGGTTCTTAAAACTTCTTTGCCCAGTAACTTCACTAGCTACAATGTTCTTCGAACCGATACACAGTACTGCTTTCCGGTAGCATAAGACACTGCGGGGGTATCTACCTAACGGGTCTCTTGCAATAAAAGACCTATGTTTATATAATATTAATCGTAGCATATTCTCGGGATGTTCCCATATCGTTGACATGATCAGATTAAGGACTCTGTAGGCTTAAAATTCAATTCTTCAAGTATAAGAGGTAATTAATCATGATTGCTGAATCCACATTGTTTTTGTTTACTTATGCCTCAGGGCTTCAAATCATATGATTGAATTTTGAAGTGGGTGTGTTTTTTTAAATATTCTAACATATTAGTAATAATACATTAATTCAACTAACATTCTAATTCATAGTGCAATATTATTTATTTTATAAAGGCTTAGAATACAATAATCTAAGCGAGAATACGTTTTATGGCGTTTATATCTGATCAACGGCAATAAAACACGCGTTTAAGCGTAAGCACGTGTTTGTGATAAAGAATTGCTATAAGCCTATAATTGTGTACATTTTGACCCTTTTTTGACACAAAGAACTATTTACAATGTATAGTCTTGCCGAGAAAGTAAAGAAAGAAGTATTTTCATCGTTTATACATAAAATAGTCATTTTGTGTCGAGTTTATAAATGAAGGAGACCATCAACTGTTCCATTGATTTATTTTTGAACACAACTTTTTATCAGGTAGTTCGGACCACTGATCCGCAATTATTCTATTCAACTTAATTTACCGCGACGTAAGGCGGTTGAAGTTGGCCATGCAAATATTCTATGTACAAAAGAAAAACTGTGCCTCTATGTGAGCATAAATATTATGTCTTCATAAATAAGATCACATAATGACTTTGAGTTGGAAGATATCTAAAATCTTAAGAGATCTATGGCTAATTTTTGTACTAAAACGTACAGAAATAGGGAGAAAGAACGAGTTGTAATGGTAAATGCTAGCATTTTACAAAGCTGTTTCATTTGTGAAGATATGAAATTAAATGACTCATTAACACATTGCTTTCACCGACAAGATTTCTTCTGGTTTCCTTTATATAGATATATATATATATATATATGTATATTACTACTTTTTTACATTATTGTAATATTACTCTACTATTATTGCAAAAACCATACCATTTTTTGTACAACGAAAGTGGCAAACAAGCCTGTATGATAATAAGCGGTCATCGTTTAGGCGCTTGCAACACCAGAAGTGAAACAAACGATTTGCTTACTCATAGGATGAAATCTTAAAGCTTGGGCCTAAACTAATTAGTATTAATAATTATTTATTACAAAATAACATTTATATTTCGTAAGATTATGTCTGGTTTACATCATCAGAGCATACGTCATAAGCATTAAGTCCCAAAAAGAAGAACAAATAATAATGTAGGTGTTTTCTTGAAACGGTTTTAATGTTATAGTATTTTTAAGTCCTAAATGTAGATGAGACTTCTCTAAAGGTAAAATTGTACATATATAGAAGACACGTAACGCGTTCTTTGACGTGTCTTTAACTAATTATATTTGGGTATCTATCATACCATTTTAGTCTCAATAGCCGTGGGTTCGAATTAACATAAAGCCTATAATGGCTTGTGCGAATGTCACGGACAGGTATATCAAAGTTGCCGGTCGTTCAGCTCTTAAGTTAATATACAAGAATCATTCGGCAAAGTGTCGAATAACATATAAGGTTCCGTAGTGATATCGAAAAGAGAAAATACTATTTACTTGTTTGGTCATTTGTAATGCAGCAAATCTATTGATTTCTCAACATGTGCTAAATATCGTTAAGTTAAAAACGTAGATGGAGAAAGACCTAGATGGAGCTTGGGTTAATACAGCTTCAAAATATATTTCAAATCCTTTATTTATAAATGTAACTACAAACTACAATTTTTTTATCAAAAAATAGGCACCGCATGACACAAGTGAGACACATTGGCATTGAAATTATTAATAAGCTATTCCTTTCACTCATACTGGCACTGCAAGAAACAGACTAAGACAACAATATCTCGTTGACGTATTCACAAAAATTTGTTATTTGGTATGGTTTCTTTAATGTTTCTCTGACTACTGTGTGTAATGTTTGTAATGCCCAAATTTTAATAATCTGTTAGCTTTTCAAGGTTACTAAAATTTACTAGTATATTTTGTAGGATCTTGACTACTCATCATCAAAAGAAATTTAAACAATTTTCTAGGTTTTAAAAATACTTTGGTTTTAAACTTATAAGAATCTCATGTTTAACTGCTTGGGAACCCTAAGCAATAATATAAAATTACAGTCTTTTTTGCATCTAGTCTTTTTATAAACATGTAGTCGAATATATATAACAGCCTCATTTCCTATTTTTTTTTCGATGACGATGACGACATGTCTTATGAGTCATTCTTCTGGTATAATGAAATATTCAATTGCTTTGTTTTCGATTACTTTGAATAGAGGGAGAGTTATGTTTTGACAGGCGGTCTCGCCTCGACCTGTTAAATGACTTATTATATCTAAAGTGGTTGTCGGCTCTGTTTACTATTAAAGATATTTGACAGCTATTTGGTAAAATAAAAACACTTTCGCGACCTCGTCTCAACTTACTATCTATACAAATAAAAATCTGTTTGTTTGTAAGTGGTAAAATAACAACTTTTTACTTGATACATATGAAAGTATATACGGTACTTATAACAAAAACGAAATTCCAAATAGGTTCAACCAGTTTTGACGGGACTTCAATAGCACATAGCCGATGTCATATTCAGTAACTTAGACGAGGTTAGCCCTAAAAAAGCTGCTATTTTGGTAACAATAAAAAATAAATAGTGATTCTATATATTTAAAGAATTGTGTTAAAGAGTTGAAATTCATAATGAACTCTTTGACAATGCGAAAGAGAAAAAAATAATTCGCAAGTTTTAACCTGATCTACTTGTAGGAAGTTAAGGTAAACGAGATCATTATCAAAGCCGCCTTTGTTCCGCGCAAGCCTTTCTACTCGATTGTCGGAGCAGTTCCTGTTAACATTGTTACTCGCTCGAGTCAGCGAGTCAAAAGGACTTGTTCTTAAATTAAAAAGGGTTAAAAATAGGTCACCAGTCATTTTAGATAGATAGATAGACTTTTAGATTTTATCTAATCTTTCTTCTTCTTCCTAGCATTAATCCCAGTATTTACCCAGGGTCTGCTTATTACTCTTATCCGAATTTGACAGGTTACTAGTCTTTACACAGTGCGATTGCCATCTGACCTCCGCAACTCTAAAGGCAGACCAGTAACTCAATAAACAAGAACAAATTACTTATCAAGAGTCAACGATTATTATTTATCAGTTGTCTTGTGATAACAACAGGGACCGACAGCGTATCGTGCTCTCCGAGATACGGAGGAGAGACTTACAAAGAGAAACGCCCACACGGAAAAAGAGGTTTGTAAAACACATCCGCCTCGAGTCGAACCCGAGACAGTTGAGGCTAAAGGCAGCATCGCTACCAACACTCCACAACGGTCGTCATATCAACTATGTAATCCATAATATAGTATAATTTCTTGTTACTGACATGACTTCGTTAATGACTTCGAAATTATTCTCGATATATTTGTATGTATATACTCCATTATTAAATTCCGTTTAGCCGTTACAGAACCTGTCATTATAGACCAATAATAACAAAAAGTTTGACAAGAACTGAGACCTCGTGATGCGGACTATTTTAGAAATAAATAATATGTATATATATTAATTTGTACGAAAATTAAAAAAAATACTCAGCAGCTGTCTCCAAGGCCCAAGATTTAATCTTTTGACCCCATATTAAATTTCAGTTCATTTTAATCCATAAAACACCAATCTATTTATGTAACCGCTACTGTTATATAATACCTATAAAAAATCGCTTGAATTTCCGAGTAAGTTTAGTGAAGACCAAATTTGATTTAAAAATAATATTTAATATGCTCAAACATATTTATAAATATGTAATTCCCTTTTCATTAACATTATATATCCGGTGATATTTTTGTCTCAAAGCACAATGCACGCGCAGTTGTGTACCAAATCCTTATGAATCTGTGTTATAACTGTACAACGCAAGGAATATAATATGAACATGAACAATCAACAATAATTATCTCTAAAATCTTTGATAATGATGCGAAAAAAGACGTATCTCATTAGTGCAATACAAAAGAAGCTTAGCTCGCTTTTTCACCCTAATAAAACATTTCTTTTTTTAAATCATTTCTTTTGTTGATAAATAAATAAATAAATAAACGCTACACACTCAACGGCCCCCATTAGGATAGTGATATCCTTTGTCGGGGATCCGGAAACATTCACAATGACAAGGACAAATACACCCAGACCGGAAAATATGCTTGCATGGTCAATACAAACATATTATGCTCCGAGCGGGAATCGAACCCGCGACCTGTGGCGTTTAAGGCAGGTTCGCTACCGCTGCGCCACAACGTCGTCAAACGACGAATGTCTATGTTTGTCCTCTTTAAAAAATGTTTCTGCATATTTTCGCGTATTCCTGGTTTATAAGACTATGATTCAGTGCACTGCAATTTCTAATACTAATCTTCTGCTAAAGCTTTGAACGGGCTTATAACCGGTTTATTCCTCGAAGGCCTTTTGTCATCGGCTTTAACCGGTAATTATAGTTCTTAACCGGATTCGAACGCCATCGAATTGTATATCGATTTATTTTAACGAATCCAATTTGATGAACTTTTTTGCAACTGTGAAGTTCGCTATGTACATAGACATTAACCGCACTGCCAATTTATACATCTAGATGTTATCTAATAGGTATATTGATATACGAGTCAAAACAATCTAGCTTGTCATAACGAATGTACCTAAGAAATAAATGATTAGCTGTCAAATTATGTATTTTTACACTCACGATGCTGCTTAGCTAACTTTGGACCCATAAAGCCGTGTTTATATTGCTAAAAGAATCGTTTGTAATCCTTGCTAAGACTGTAATCCTACCATTTGTCCTAGCGGGTTTCCCCGCCATGCCTCGAAGAGCATGTTACACTGTCGGTCCTGATTGTTATCACATACCATCTGATATTAATCGTTAACTCTTGATAGGAAATTTGCTCTTATCAAATTAGTTATTGGTCCACCCTTTAGGTTACGGAGGTCAGATCACAATCGCTGTGTAAAAACTAGTAAATCCGGATAAGAGTAATAAGCAGACCATGGGTAAATATAATACCATGAATAATGCTAGTAAGAAGAGAATTTTTAAAGGCTTGGCAACGCGTGAGTGGCACCTACTAATGGTGCTGCAAGGGCTCATAGGCTACGGCAACCACTTACCATCACGTGGGCCGTATACTTGTTTGCCACCTTTTAACATAAAAAAGGCATTAAAACTACCGATGATTTTTAGCTCTCATTTTAAATTGTAATTACCATAAACCAACGTCGAAACTGGGGAAGAATACGAAGAGAAACATTTTGCCTAACCATAACTTAATTTCCTAAGGAACAATCATATTAGTAGTAAATAAAATAAATAAATAAAACGCTACACACTCAACGGCCCCCATTAGGATAATGATATCCTGTGTCGGGGGTCCGGAAACATTCACAATGACAAGGACAAACACAACCAGACCGGAAAACATGCCTGTAAGAAATATGAAACACCGCCTTAAGTTATATTGAATTGGCGTGTGCGAGATACATTTCTGAGTGGCGTGATCCGAATGATGGATTACGAAATGCGATTCACGTCTTCAAATGAAAACTAAATTACGATCAATTTTATGTTTACTACATCTACTTTAGTATTTCTACGACTTTGATTATCAATGTTACTTACGAAAGATGAAATGCTCAAAAGGTTTTTCCAGTTGACTTCATACTTTCTTAATCTCTCAAACAGACATAAATATTTGCCGTTTTCTACAGACTTCAAAAAGAAGAAAGGTATCAATTCGATTGTACGATTTTTTTGTATGTAAAACAGCTGGACCGATGAGAATAATTCTTTTTTCGTTTGAACATCGGGAATAGGGTACATGATCCTATTGTAATCTGGATCCGGATATGATGAAGGGATCCTGGATTTCTCTGAGAACTCTTCAGATTTTATCGGAACATCTATTGCGGTTTGGTTGTTTTTCAGTAGCTTGTGCATTTGCTCTGAAGAAGCACCATTTAATGAAGTGAAACGGTTGATTATGGCCACCAGAACTACTAATTAGGTAGTTTAATATGATTGACGCACTTAAATGTGTAAATTAAAAAGCAAAAAAAAATCTACAACAGAAGTCAATGCTAAGTAGAACACAGGCACATATGACGTAAAAGGCACAGGTTCAATGTCAAGACCACTCGGCATCCGTCTTATCAAAAAGTTAAAGTCTTGGTTAAAAAGACGTTGTTACTACAACTCTATGTATTGTGATAATTTTTTACCACTTTCAACTGAATGACTATAGATTTAGCTTGTTCTGTAATAAATGTTGACATCTTTTATTTGTAATATCAGTTACACCATTCTATATAAAACCAATATTGGGTTCAATAACAAAAGCATCACGTTTCCTAAAATCAATTTTAAGTCAACAGTGTATAAAAAGTTAATATTAATATTCTAGTTTCGACAAAGTTTACACAAGCGAAAGTTTCAGGGTTAAAGAGAGCTAGTTTAAGGACCATTATTCATTAGCGAACAAACACACAGTTTCAATGGAACTTCCCAATGAGTTTCAATACTAAATAATTTATTTTCGTTTACCTGTTTTCACTGGTGGTAGGTCTTTTGTTGCGGGAGGCCGGCTAGGTAGGTGCCACCGCAGTGTCCAGTATTCTGCCGCCAAATAGTAGTGCTTAGGCACTACTGTGTTCCAGTTTGAAGGGCATTGTACGCTAGTGAAATTACTGGGCGAACGAGATTTAAGAACTAATATCTCGAGGTTGGCAACGCGTGAGTGGCACCTACTAATGGTGCTGCAAGCGCTCATAGGCTGCGGCAGCCACTTGCCATCAGGTGGGCCGTATGCTTGTTTGCCAACTAACATAAAAAAAAAAAAAAAAACCTAATTAAATAGCTTCAGCCAGTGGCTTCGCACGCGTGAATAACGATTTTAATACAAACTCTGAACCCCATTTCACCTCTTCTGAAGTGAAATTCGAAAATGTTGGAATGTTTCTTGATCATTAATTGTTCGCCAAAAAAAAACTAGTTGTATGCTTCTACTTTCAAAAATGACCGACATCCCATACAAATTTTCAAACCCTTTTTCACTCCCGTAAGAGATGAATTTCGAAAAATGTGTTCTTGGTGCTTGTACATTAACACCAACACCTTTGAATAAATCAGCTATCTAGGTCCAAGGGTTTAGGCAGGGCATTGATATGTTAGTCAGTTCTTCTCCTTTTATATATTACTAGCGGGCCCGGCAGACGTTGTCCTGCCCCGAAAAAATCTGGGACCCGATAGCAGCGCCCTCTACCCTGTGAAAGTTTTTGATTGACTAATAAGGCTATTAAAAAGCAGGTGTTGGTGATAAAAAAGTGAAAATTTAGGGTCGTATGTATTTTTCAAAGCCAAATAATAAAAAAATAAAAATTTTATCCAAAAAATAAAAATAAAAATGTTGAGGTGGACACCCCTCATCACTGAGGGGTTTGAAAAATAGATAGTAGCCGATTCTCAGACTTACTGAATATGCATAAAAAAATTCATTATTTATTATTAACGGTTTTTGTATTAACGGTTTGGCTATCCGAGGCACGGTCAGACAAGAACAAACGCCTAGACAGAATTAGATATTTGTAAGATCAGATCCTCGAGCGAGAATCGAATCTGTGACCGTCGTCGTCGATGGGATGTTACTGGTATTAAAAGGTAATGTTTTCGTCAGTCTTAATATGTGTATTGTTACGCAATAATAAATTGGCTGAAAGAAGAAATATCACCGAACTTAATAACCCGGATGTTTTTATATCATGTCGTAAAGAACTGAACGTGGCGATTGTTTATGCGTCATTTTTTTTAATAACAAAGTTTCACATCATGTCCTTACTGGGATAATATGGTAAAATTAAAATTGTCTGTAAAACCTTAAACGTGTATTACCTAAAAGTGCAAAAGAAGCCAAACACAGTAATCACTCCATTGATTTAGACAATTTTGTATGGTTTTATTCCTTTAAGTTATTTAAGGTAATGGGCAGCTAAAGGGCTCGTTCATAAATTATATGAAAATCACTCAAACCATTAGAATAATACTTCTGGAAACTTCTGGGTTTATAGAGCAATAGATTTATAATAAAAAATTAGCGTCTCTTTCTGCGGTTACATTCGGACGTCAATGGCAATTTGCGGTTTTATTATTCATACAGTATCAGTTTCTTGAATGTACTTACACGTCAAAAATATTCATTAATAATAATTGTGTGGATATAGATTTATAGTTGTATTTGAAGTATTTCTAAATAAATGTTCAAATGTCAATTTCGGTAGGTTATCAAAAATTACATATTTTTATGTATTTAGATTATTAGGTGGCGCAGTTAGAGTTCCCAGATACCCTCGGCCGGAATTTCAGGGCCTAATTGGACGCAAATAAGCAATACCATGTCAACCCACAAAATTGAAAAACTGAGTTATATATGCAGAAGTGTTGGTAAATGGGTGAAGAACATTTTTCTTTTAGAAGTTTAGAAGCTTAGCTTTTTTAGAAGTTTTAAAGCTTAAAACTTGTAGGGTTTTAAGCTTTAAAACTTCTAAAAAGCCATTTTTAATCATGCAATTTATGTATTATGTTAAACGTTTTGGGTTATATTATATACGAAATATGCAGTTTGTATACTTATTTTTTGTGAAATTAAGTAAAATAACTTACATAAATCTGAAATTGTCAAAAACTTGACCAATACATAAAAAAATCATATAAAGCAAGTTGTTCAAAATTTTCAAACGCGTTTTTCTCGAAATAACATTCGTGTGGGTTGACATGGTATTGCTTATTTGCGTTCAATTGTCCTTAGAAAAAATTGTATTATGTCCATAAGAAAAGGTCATAATTATTTGATATTAAATAATCAATATTTAATGGCGTTTTTAAGCCTTAATAACAAACGTATCATTGGTGGAGTCAAGAATAAATAAGTTTTTTTATATCGTTGTCCACAATTTGATACATATCTGGTAATGTTTAGCGATATGATATGACGATGACTAAATTGATGCATAGAAAATAAAGATATACATTTCATACGCTACTGCTCTATACGCTTTACTTCTGTAACGAGTGCACCCGAGTATAATACAAAAACCGGCCAAGTGTGTGTCAGACTTGCACCTAAAGGGTTCCGTATCGACGTAGAATAAATAAGAAAAAAAGCATTCAAGCCTCTATAGCTGAACGGTTCAAGGGCTGACTCCGCTCCGTTAACGCGAGAGTTACCGGTTCGATCCTGACCTATAGGGCTATGTCGTACCCACTCCTAGCGCAAGCGACTAAATTGTTTGGAGGGGCAATATGAGTGTTATTAATAGCTTGAAAAGGCATTACTAATATTATTTATAAAAATATATATTGTATTTACAATACAAAACCCTAAAAACTATAGTTTCCGTAAAATTGAGCTTAACTTATCTCAGTATAGTAATGAGTATATTATAATATTATCTTGAAAGTGAAATATCAATAACAGTTTATGAGCAATAACAGTTACAGTCGTAAAACTTTCTTTTATCGAGCATCGAAAACAGAAATAGAAAATACTATACCTAAGAAATAATGTTTTCGTTTGTGAGGATGGGATTTTGGTTTTTAATGCGATGTCCGATCGTTCTTTTCTACCGGCGGGATTAGACTAAGCAATTCCTTGGAAAATACCCCGTTAGAGGGCACGATGCAGTAAAAGATGCACTGGCTTTTTAAGAATAATGTTTTCAAAGTAAATTTATTAAATCTTAGTTTTTTATCAAGTTTATATTAATGTAACGCTTTATATAATTTATTGATATTTTTTTACCAAAACGTTAGGTTCCGGTTAGAAAGGCAGCGTAACTGGCCGAATAATGGTTTAAAACAGTTAAAAAGTTATTACCAGCAAACCGACTTAATTTAAAACGGCCGCAAGCGTCGCTAATATACTGTACTTGGATTAGCATTACTAATGAGTAGTAGTGGTTGTCAAAAAGATGCTTCGTCATCGTTTTTAATGCTTAAGAAATTAATTGTTGAAAAAAGATATGTCGCACTTGATTTAGATCTGCGTGGTTGATGATTGTGGCATGATGTCTGGCATGATAATTTTATCAATCAGTGCGTCATCACCATAGGTACTGCCTCAAAATTACCATACATCGTCCCTCGAATAAAACGCATCATGACGATACGTCGGACATCAAAAGCCTCCAGCTTCACTTCATATCTCCGACTACAACCTCTTTTGTATATATTGTAACATGGTATTAAAAGTACACTCTTATATATATGTACCTGTATAGTAAATAATATGTAAAAATTTATGAATAGGATAAGAATTTACCCAACTAAAAACGTCGGGGTGAATTTGGTTGAAAAGTTACTGATCTTGCTGAAGATATATTTTGCTCTGTTAAATCTTTGTTTTTAAATAATTTTGAATCAAATTATACCGTATACATTAGTTAATAAAAATACAAAATATTTGTAAAATACTATGAAATTTATCAATTACAGTCGAATCTGAAGTTTATTTTTGTGTGACGGTATTAGGTTATTACGTACTCTAATTACTAGTGTTGACTAATCGTGTCGACCAATTGACTTAATTTTTTTTTGTAACTAATATGGCAAGCAAGAATACGACACACCTGATGGTATTCGGTTGTCATAACCTATGACCGCTTGCAACACCATACATTTGTAGATACCACTCACGCGTTGCTAACCTCGAGATATTTGTTATTGAATCTACTTTGCCCAGTAATTTCAATAGCTATAGCGTCCTTCATATCGAAACACAGGGTACTGCTTTACGGTAGAATAACTACCTACGGTAGTCGCTACCTACCGGCTGGACTCTTGCTTTAAAAGGCCAAACCAGTAAATAATTAAATATTGTAATTGAAAATTTTACGATTTCGAAATGCATCACGATTTAACCTATCGCACTACATTCTATAAAACTATAACTGTTAGAGATTTCTAATTTCTGGACAAAAGTTACGAGGCTTAACCTCGAAAAACTATTAATTATGCTAAGTCATAATGTAATAAGCATGTGGGACATGTAATACTTTAATTTTAATTATATAAAAAGCCAAACAAACAGAGTAATTAAAACGGCATTTGGTAATAATAACCGTGATATGTCATTTTTAACCGACTTCAACAAAAGGTCAATTCGTTTTTTTTTGTGTTTGTTACCTCAGAACTTTCGACTGAGTGAACCGATTTTGATGACTTTTATTTGAAAGCTGGTGCTTCCCGCGTGTTCCTATTTCAACTTGGTCCAATTTTGTCATCCATGGCATCCATGATACAGCCATATAAGTCTTAAATTTCCATTAAATGCATTTGTTAAATTTGTAACTAAAAAGTACAAAATCAAATAATTTGCTTCAGAGGTTCTAAAAAATATTTTATAACATTGTGCGACCGCAAGCGACGGGTACGTAAATACGGGTAAATAAAATTGTAATAGCACATAAGAGAGAATAGTAAAATGTGGGCTCTGTGACCCAGTTGTCTATGCAAATAACCACTGTGGTTAAGTTACAGTGACTGATTCGTCTAATTGTTAGGGCAGCCGTAATTAAGTATGAGATATGGTAGAAATTGTTCCAGAAAGCGCTGATATATGGTTTTTTTTACACCATAAAGTGCTGTTTTTATATGCTTAATGTATCCAGTATACCTTAGTAAGAAAATATTGGCATGTTGGTTCTGTGTGAAAAAGGCAAAATTGTCTCGTGTAAAAATTAAATTATAAAACAAATACCTTACCTCAAAATATCCATCGTTAAAAATAATTACTAAATTTAGAAAAAAAGTTATATTTATTTTTTATTAGTATATAATAAAATTACGTTTTTGAACTCAAATCTACATTTCAGGGGCTTACCATTATTACTCTTATTGCGATTCAAATGACGACCAAATCAATCCAATTCAATTCTGACATTCAGATTGTATACGAGCATGACGTATAAATATATATTATTGTTATTGTTATTATAAAATTAGTGAATACCTTGAGGATACCACACCTTGGGAATGAGACAGTCACTCCAGGCTTTTCAGTGAACATAATATGTAAATAACTTTCAACCCCCGAGTCTGTTTCGCCGGCTGTTCTCGGGTAGAGGTTTAATTTTGGAGCCGGTGGTAGAATCTTGACTTTCAACAGATAAGTTATATGCTTTTTACGTTGAATAAAAATATTTGATTTTTGATTTCGATATATCAAGCTCAGTTTATATAGTATGAATTACAATGTTACCATTGATAGCTTCGCCTCGTGATTAAACACCTCGGCCTCAATAACACAATACCTACATTTTCCATTTTCCCTCAGCGTAAGGTAAACACGATTATCTTCAGAAATTTATATCGTTTTTGTATTAATAAAGTGATACTTTTATTATATCACAAATTTTTTGGATTGTCTTCACCATGTATGTTTTTTGTATGTATGTTTGGTTGTGTGTCTGTTTTGTTTTCGTTTATTTTAATTTTTTTTTTTAATTTAGTTTTTTTAATTCAATTAAATACCCAAAATCGAATGATAAAAAAGGTAGAAGTTTCACTTGCGTCGTGATTTCTTAAAACCACACAGTTTTTTTTTTTACTAAAGGATCTAGACAAAGTCATATCTTAATTATCGATAATCGATAAATAATTAGATAATTTCGAAATTTATGCAATCGACACAAGCTTTCGAGACACCACATGACCTAGAGTTTTCGATTGACATCGCACAAGCGTAATTGATGTTCGAAATGGAATCGACACAGAGCGATTGCTACTCGTCTAGGCTGGTAAGTCCTCTGTAATAACAAATGACGCATTCTCTTTACAAATAATAAGATATTGCAAAACAATTATTTCTATATATAGAATTATTTTGTACAACAGTAGTTCTTAGGGTTCCGTATCCAATGGGCGCCAACGGTACCCTATTACTTAGTCTCTGATCTACTTCCATCTGTATTTTACAAATCGTAATAGGTTGAATGAAAATGTTCACAGAATGAGTTTGTTTGTTGCCGCTACAATAACAAAATACTAAAGAAAAAAATGAAAATAAGGGTAAATTTCGGTGTTTTTACCTGTATCTCATGAACTGTAGATAAATACTCTCTTACGTTGATATTATGTACTCTAGCCACCCTAGAACCTTTTATACGGAACCTTTTACATGCGAGTCCGATACGCACTTGGCCGCTTTTAATTATATACCTAATTAAATCGATTCGACTTAGTGTTCAATGACAAGACGTTATAGAAATATAATGATTACCTATTATTATACTTTATAGTTATTTTTATCCTCATACGTAGACGTATTTTGTCAAGGCCAATAATATGTTGGTATTTTGTTGATCAAGTACATGTTGAATAGTAAATTAGTTTTGTTTATTATTTTATTTATAAGAATATTATCAATGTTTTCTGAAGGCATTACTAATATTACTATTGCCCCTCCAAATTAGCTCGAAGCTTGCGCTAGGAGTGGGTTCCACAATAGCCCAAGGGGGTTTGGACCGAACCGTCGACTCTCGCGTTAACGGACCGAAGTGGGACCTTCAACCGTTGAGCTATTGAGGCTAAAAATTTATAATATCTATTGCATGACTTCTTGCACCATAGAGACAGTGTCCCTACTCATTAGACCGACTGATCGTTAACATAATCGTGCCCTCTGGAGAATAGCTTACCTATATTGTTCTTTGTAATATTGAAGCCTCAATAGCTCAACGGTAGAAGACCCGATTCTGCTCTGTTAACGCGAGAGTCGTGGGTTCGATCCTGATCCCTTTGGGTTTTGTCGTACCCCCACCTAGCGCAGGCATCGAGCTTATTTGGACGGGCAATAGGAATAGCAGTAATGCTTTAAAAAAGGCATTGCTTATATTCTTGAAAAAAAATATATATAATAATTATATTCTTCAATATATGCATAAATAAAACTGCGTATATTTTGTTAAAGCTTTTTGTTTTGGATTAAATATTAATAAAATAATGAATTTTATCACCGCTATTACGTGATAGAAAAAACAGGGCGACGCAGGTGCAGCCTTATTTAATAAAAAAATTGTATTAATACCATGATTGATTAGTACCTTTCCTCTGTTAACCGCATAATTGTTTAACCGACTTGTATCTTATGTAATGTAATTAACACATATTTGTTAAAGTTGTCCGCATGCCAATGCCCTTTTTTACGATATCGATATCACTAATCGTAATAAGTATATCAAAGTTTTTTTAAGGTATGGTACCCTACATTCCTTATAAGGAAGGTTAATTTTCTAATTGTTTCTAACTAGTGGCCCGCTCCGGCTTCGCACGGGTATAAAATATATAGCCTATGTCATTCACTGAAAAAATGATTACAATCGATCCAGTAGTTTTGATTTATTCATTACTGCCCCTGACCCGCACGCGTTAAATGTAATTATTTTCTCCGTTATTTAATGGATGTTATTATACATATAAACCTTCCTCTTCAATCACTCTATCTATTAAAAAACCGCATCAAAATCCGTTGCGTAGTTTTAAAGATGTAAGCATACATAGGGATATCGGGACAGAGAAAGCGACTTTGTTTTATACTATGTAGTGATGTTCTAGTTATTAGTAAAAACTTT
The DNA here is from genome assembly GCA_023373885.1 of Hestina assimilis. Classification (NCBI taxonomy): domain Eukaryota; kingdom Metazoa; phylum Arthropoda; class Insecta; order Lepidoptera; family Nymphalidae; genus Hestina; species Hestina assimilis. The sequence continues at coordinate 4,339,817 of CM041747.1, read as the reverse complement.
GTGACAAAATCTATAAAAATGTATTGTAATGTAAATCAGTTTATAGGTTAATTTATAGGTAGCATTAGACGTAGACATGGTGTTTCTCTTATAAATATAATACATGTAACTAAAATCATTGATAATGACTTATTTAATCAACTTTTCGTCATAAAAAGATCAAACACGTTAAGAGAGAAGTAACTCCAATATGAAAAAAGCAACTGTATTTTTGTTTAATATTTCTCACAATTTGGGTAAAATACAGAAAACTAACATAAAGCTAGAATAAATAAAAAGTAAAAATTACTACGCTTTCTTCACGAGATTTTTTCCTCTTTTCAGCCTTCCTATGAAGATCGCCATACTGTAGTGTGAAACTGCTTACGAGATACTCTTTTTTCATCTTTTCGGTAACACTGCTTTAAGTTAGAGTATAGTAAATAAATAACCGATTTACAAAAACTTCATTTATTTATAGTATTTATTATCAAATCTACATAAACTACGCAAAAATTAAAATAAAACGAGTTACCAGTGTTTTTATTTAATGAATGGTATATTGTTGAAAGAAATCATTCAACTCTCATCGTATCGTGTTTATTTTGTTTTAAATTACAAAAGCATTTAAATCTCTCTATTCAAAAGCCATTACGTCGTTGGGAAAATAAACAATCGACGCGACAGTTCCGTTTGTATGCGAAAGGCTCGGCTTAATGTCGTATCGCATTTGAAAATTATTATAATAACAGTCTGTCGTGGCAATGTCGCGCTATAGAAAGTGATATTACAAAATCCTGACGATTAAGATCATTACACACAGCGAAGATACAATAATATCTTAATGTTAAGATAAAATATCGCTCGCCATACAATTTGGATGAACAATTATACACGCCTAAGAGACTATACAATACTAGCATCTGTAATAAAAACCTTTATTACAACACAACTTAGTGGTCCCCGATACAAACTTTCATCTCCTAATCACTACATAGTATAAAACAAAGTCGCTTTTTCTGTCCCCATATCCCTATGTTCGCTTTAATCTTTAAAACTACGCAACGGATTTTGATGTGGTTTTTTTAATAGATAGAGTGATTAAAGAGGAAGGTTTATATGTATAATAACATCCATTAAATAGTGGAGAAATACTCTTATTTTTGAGGTTTCTAATATGATGTCGTAAATAATTACATTTAACCGAAACTACTGGATCGATTTTAATCATTTTTTCAGTGAATGACATAGGCTATATATTTTATACCCGTGCGAAGCCGGAGCGGGCCGCTAGTTAAATAATATCCTAATAACCTTATCCAATTACCGCTCTATAATTACCCATTTTTTAATTATTAAAAGTCTCAAGACATAGACGTATTTCATCGTGGACTTTTATGTAGGTCTATATAAGATACACAATTCCACGATACATCATTTCGTTATATCTCAAAGGGCTTAGACAGCGTTTTGGTTGAAAGCTCCCATTCGGCTTGTTTTTTTTCCGAATACTTCACAAATATCATTATATTTTAGCCAATGTATACAAAAACTAAACAAATTATATACTAAAACCTTCTTTTTTTTTTTTTGTTTTTTTATTTTTTTATTTTAGAAGTTGGCAAACAAGCATACGGCCCACCTGATGGTAAGTGGCTGCCGTAGCCTATGAACATTTGCAGCACCACTAGTAGGTGCCACTAACGCGTTGCCAACCTCGAGATATTAGTTCTTAAATCTCGTCCGCCCAGTAATTTCACTAGCGTACAGTGCCCTTCAAACCGGAACACAGTAATGCCTAAGCACTACTATTTGGCGGCAGAATATTTGACACTGCGGTGGTACCTACCTAGCCGGCCTCTTGCAACAAAAGACCTTCCACCAGTGTGACTGATTGCACTGGTGGAATAATCTCTGCTGTGACAGAGGTTATCTCAACAGCGGGCGATGGGGTCGTCACATCCCGACGCCGCTAAACCTTCTTCGAGAACAACTCTATTCATTGGTGAAAACAGCGTGAAAATCTGTGCAGTAGTTTTTGAGTTTACCGCGAACAAACAGACACACGCGGCGGAGGACTTTTATTATATGTAATGATTTTCATATCACACTATCTTAAACTATCGAGCGATATGGAAATTTTATGTTAAGATGTTTAGCGATGCGATAATATGCGTTTAGCCCCTAAGCCAAGCCTTTGAGATGATTATTTCAGCGGATATATTATGTATATGTGTGTTGTCGGAGCCGGTGGTTGCAACATCATACATTTGTAGATGTCACCTCGAGATATTGGTTCTTAAAGCTTTTTTGCCCAGTAATATCATTAGCTATACTTGCTAGCTTTAAGGTAGAATAACTTACACTGTGGTGGTACTCACATAGATACACACGGATATGATAGTCGTGGTGTTGCAAACACTTGTGTACAACCATCGTGGTATAAAAAAAAAGTCAAAATTATTTTCGTTCAAATAGTGCAAAACAAAGAAACGCGTATATATATATATATATATATATTATATTTTTATAAACTTCTTTTTAACAGACCATAAGTTAACATTAAAACTGAAGACGTGTCGAATAATTTATCTTAGATATTTACAATTACTCATTGGGTAAATATTTCACAGATAACATAAGATAGATCACTCATATATTTCACAATAACAAAAAAATAACAGTATCAGTTAAGAACTGAACAACGTTTATCAAAAAACTGACAGCGCTTCCGTTATCAGCACTTAAGTGACATCGACATTTGTAAGCAACGTTATCAGAAGATAATACGCTTATTTTTAGCGGAAAAAAATGTTTGATGAAATCGATGCTGTTGCGTTAAATCTTAAGTTTTAGTCGTCAATATTTCAAGTTAATCCGGATGTTGGATGATACTTTTTTTGTTATTAAGTTGGCAAGCAAGCATACGGCTTACCTGATGATAAGCGGTTGCCGTAGCCTATGAGTGATGAGTGCCGTAGCCTATGGCACCCACTAATGGTGTTGCAAGCGGTACTTATCCGTTGCCAACTTTGAGATATTGGTTCGTAAATCTCTTTTGCCCAGTCATTTCATTAGCCTACAGTGCCCTTCAAACCGAACACACAGTAATGCCAAAGACACTCTTGCAATAAAAGACCTACCAGTGTGACTGATTCCACTGCTGGAATAATATCTGTTGCGGGCGATGGGTTCATCTGGTCCCGACGCCTAATAGGAGCTATAAAGTTAAATCATTTAGGAAAGCTTACTTTGTTAAAAGTCGTGAATATAACTTATATTAAATAGTCTAAATTCTAAATAAATAACAAAATGGTATATAGGAAGCTTAAAAATAAAAAAGTTCACATCTAAATAATTTTAATTTTTGACATATATTTAAAATTAAAAATACTATGATATTTTTAATTATCGTTTATTAATATAATAATATTATGAAGGGAGGACGATAAAAACGATCAAAATAGATAATTATGAAAACATTGATAAATGTTTCTATAAACGATTGACAGCCCGATCGTAGATAACCTTATTTCTATTTGCTCTAGATCTTGGCTAAAGTGTGACCGGCGATACAGCTTCGAGTACCTTCGTTATCAGTAATATAAGACGTTTGTTCTCGTAGAGACAATACTCAGTTTACAACCGCAGAAGGCATCATGTGACCATTAGAATATCAGTAACGGTGGATACATTAACCAGTACAAAATATTAGTATCTGCCCGCGGCTTCGCCTGCATTAATACACTAGCAAGCATCTAAACATATTACCAAATGGATACGCTCTGTAGTATGTTTTTTGATAATCCCACGGCAACGTAACATTTTTCCGGGATAAAAAGTATACCATGTATTAATCTAAATAACAGGCTATCTGTTTGCTAAATTTCATCCAGATCCATTCAGCCGTTTAAGCGTGAGATTGAGTTACAAACATCCATCCATCCAAAATTTCACGTTTATAATATTAGTAGGATAATACAATACTTTTATTAACATACTCGAACACTCCTCAATATAACTCAATTTATTTAAATATTAATAAAATTATTAAGTAGTATTATCATTTATTGGTACTATTAAAATTTAAGTATATCTTATAACGCGGAGCCGTAATACCTCAACCTATTTTATAAAGTTAAACAACGTTGAACAATAGGTTTCCTTCATAAGGTAAACATTCACTAAGGATTTTAAGAAATTCTTTCATAACATCCGACATTTGTCGAGGAAAAAGACACAATTATAGCGTTTGGTCTTCCGAAGAGAAACTAAGCTTTATATATATTTAGGAATTAATGAAAAAACAAAAATCAGAATCCAAACAATAGCTCAACGTTGGACGGGCCTACTTCGCTCCGTAAACGCGAGACTCGGGTTCGATCCTGACCCACTTGGGCTATTGTCGTGCCCACTCCTAGCGCAAGCTACTAGGTTATTTGGAGGAGTAATAGGAATATTGGTAACGCCTTGAAAAAGTATTGTTAATATTCTTTAAAAACACCGAAAGGAGCCATGTGCGCTTATCTACACGTAAACTGAATAACTAAATATATATGTTGTGTTGTAAGAAATTTTTTGAATGAATGTCGACGCTATAATACTTACTCATTTGATTGTGTTATGCATTAAAACAATTAAATTTATTTTATTGAGGCTCACCTAACACATTAAATCGTTTCTCATTTGAATACCATCCATGTGCACACGAACCTATTACCTAACGATTTGTTTAATTCATGGTATGCGAAAACGTGTCGGTGCCCTTAATTCTACATACAAGACAAATCCAACGTAAGCGCTGATTTGTAAGCATGAGCGACTATTGCCTAACGCGTTCATATAATTAAACACATCGTGTTTACACTTTCATAGACAAGTAGCTCTTAGTTTCAAGTTTAATATTTTAACTGTAGACATTGTTGCTTCTATTCTATTTTACAACCAACGCAAAAATAATTACTACCAAATACTATTTTTCATTTTATTTATTTTATTTAAATTCTTTATTGCTCATAAAAGAGAAAACATTACATAATTGATCAGTTTAAAAAAACAATGGCAATGGGTGGCCTGATCACTAAAAGTGATCCTCTTACAGGCAACCTGAATATAAAACAAAGCTTATTGTTGGTTCTAAGTTATAAGCTCACAAAAATAATATATATTTGCAACCATTATCTAAAACATAATTTAATGTTAAAATTATAATTTCATTTTAGACGGGCGGTGCAGACAGCGCCAGCGGCGGCTCTGGTGGCTCGGGCATGGAGTGCCTGCAGCTGCGCTCGCCCCCAGGACCCTTCCACTACCTCATCTCGGAGCAGGCTAAGTCTCTCGTCGCGTTACAGGTTAGTAATATTATATTTATTCCATGCAACCGGCGTCGTTTGACCGGCGTCGGGATGTGACGACCCCATCGCCCGCTGTTGGGATAACCTCTGTCACAGCAGAGATTATTCCACCAGTGCAGTCAGTCACACTGGTGGTAGGTCTTTTGTTGCAAGAGGCCGGCTAGGTAGGTACCACCGCAGTGTCAAATATTCTGCCGCCAAATAGTAGTGCTTAGGCATTACTGTGTTCCGGTTTGAAGGGCACTGTACGCTAGTGAAATTACTGGGCAGACGAGATTTAAGAACCAATATCTCGAGGTTGGCAACGCGTGAGTGGCACCTACTAATGGTGCCGCAAGCGCTCATAGGCTACGGCAACCACTTACCATCAGGTGGGCCGTATGCTTGTTTGCCAACTTTTAAAAAAAAAAAAAAAAAATGCAAACATTTTGATATTATATTGTTTTAATAACCTCTTAGATTAAAAATAAAATAATTTATTCATATATATTATTTTCAAACATTTTCAGGAACTCCAGAATGAGGTCGGGGCATTACTCGAGTTTCGCGATCTCGTTATCGAGACATTCCCTAATTTGCGCTCCAAGATGGCGCCATCGACGCCGGCGAGCGGTACACGTAGTGATTGGGAGCCCGGAGTACGAGTGCGACGCAAGCTCGCCGGTGGCAGCGGTGACACCGCGAGGACTAAACCACAACCCTCGGTTCAAGATTCGGGCTTCAGTACTGAAACATCCTGCGGGAAGGACGCCCACTCCTCAGCCTCTGCATCCGCCTCGGCTTCCCGATCGCGCCCTCTCGAAGATGAACTGTGGGCGCTTCTCGATGTCATACAACGGAAAGGTGTCCGATTACGAGACGAAGCGGAGCTACTGCGCGGTGAACTGGATGAGAGGCACTCGGAAACCGCGGAGGAATCATTCGCTCGAGCGTTGTCGACTGGTTGCGGGGATTGCACGGATTTGGTGCGATTGCGTAACGAGCGAGACGCGTTGCTCGCGCACGCAGCACAGCTGGAAGCGGCAGCGGCGGCGAGCCCACCCTCGGTTGCCACCACGCCCCTCGGCCGACTGGACACTGCCCTTGAAACGCCGGCTCGGACGCCGCGCGTTCCCACTCCAGACTCCAAGAAGTTCGCTGCGATTCTCCTCGAGAGTAATCCCGTCGAACTTCAACGACAACTGCTCATCTCCACCGTTCGGAATCAGGTCAGTTATGTGACCATTTTTCTTTATTCTATAACAAATGTAGTAATATTGTATGTATGTATTTATGTATTCTATAACAAATATAGTTTCATAAATCTATAGTATTCTTTAAGACGAAATCACTAACTGACCAACTTAAGTCTTTTATTCTTTTGGTTGTGTAAGTCCTCAAATTGTCAAATTATATAATATATTATTTTTTGTAGTGTTGCAAGTCACCGGTTACCGGTATGATGAAGAATAATTCGAGTCTTTTAAAAACTATGTACCTACTATTGTTTATGATGAGTCATGCGAAGACGATGGGTGAAAACAAATTGCACAATTTCATTAGTTTTCGACTTTCTATTTAATCCGCGACATACTCGTAATCTCTAAGCGATATAGCGTATACATAAAATTGACACCGTTGTGGCGTATTGGTAGAGAGTCTGCATTTAGCCGCGGTTACGGGTTCGATTCCCGCTCGGAGCAGATGTTTGTATTGAAAATTCAATATAAACATCTGTTTCGATTTAAGCGTTAATGGGTCTTATGGGCGTTGCCCTTGTGGGTCTCCCCACCGTGCCTCTGAGAGCACGTTAAGCTGTCGGTCCCGGTTGTTATCATAACATCAAATAATGATCGTTAAGTCTTGATTGGTAATTTGCTGTTATCCAATGAGTTACTCATGAGACGTTCATAGCCGAGTGCACCCGCTGATCGGTAAACGATCGGTAGGTTAAGCAACTTTAGGCGCGGTCAGTCACTAGATGGGTGATCGCATAGTGGTACTTCAACCGAGCGTCTCCGTGCTTCCGAGGGCACGTAAAAAGTCGGTCCCGGCTGTTGACAATTAGACAACAGTCGATAAGTCAAGTCAGAGGCCTACGGGCGACCTGAACAACTCTGACACTAGGTTGACCACTAACCAATCGATAAGGAGGAATGAGTTACTGTTTCGGCCTTATGGTGGCGGAGGTCAGATGGCAATGGCTCTCTGTAAAAACTAGTAATCTCTCAAATTCGGATATGAGTTGACCGAAAGAACAAGAAGAACCGTATACGTAATATCACACGTATAATCATGTAAATAAAGAGTATTCGTTGTTGGTCGCACGTAATCTATTCTGCAATATATCCTCATAAACTTTTTTCCTTACTTGCCCTTGTTATAAACGGCACCATTATTTTCTTCTCTGTAATTATAAATAAATAAAGAAACGCTAAACACTCAACGGCCCCCATTAGGATAGTAACGCATTCACAATGACAAGGACAAATACACCCAGACCGGAAAATATGCTTGCATGGTCAATACAAACATATTATGCTCCGAGCGGGAATCGAACCCGCGACCTGTGGCGTTTAAGGCAGGTTCGCTACCGCTGCGCCACAACGTCGCCACAATTGCGGAAGAAATGAGGTAATACAGTGCAAATTGTCGTCGAAAAACTGTTTGCACTAACGAGGACTCGCCTAATGCTGTGATGTAACGACGATTTCGATCAAGTGTGACTGAACTGATGAAGTGTGACAGAAACCTTCGACACCAAAGTCTAATCGTCTGTTGGTTAACAGTATGAAATAATTTCGCCTTATTTTGGCCTCTACATCAATGCCTTGTAAATTTTCCTCACAACCTTGAGTCAGTCTTTAAATAATTATAATTTGACTGTTTAAAAAAAACGACTTCTTCAGTGGCTTACTTACGCTAACACAAAACGCAAGTAATTACAGTTGAGTGTTCCAATCTCTGGCCTCGAAGTCCTTCATTATATAGTCACGTGTTACAATATATAATGGGGCTTGTGACGCTGTGTATTTCCGAATAAACATCTGGAAACTTCGACGATACAAGTTAATTGAAAAACTGGATAAAATGTTTAGTTGTCCTTTTTCAAAGTAAAGACTTCGAAACCTCGAATAGGATTCCGGTTTTGCTATTAAAATCTCCTCCAAAGTTGGCTTATTATTATCTATCATATTTTCTTATTGAGTGGTTAGTTGCCAACCTAGTGTCAGAGTTGTTCAGGTCGCCCGTAGGCCTTTGACTTGACTTTACGACTGTTGTCAAATTGTCAATAGCCGGGACCGATTTTTACGTGCCCTCCGAAGCACGGAGACGCTCAGTTAAAATACCCATACCCATAAAACATCACCCATCTAGTGACTGACCGCGACTAAAGTTGCTTAACCTACCGATCGTTTACCGATCAGAGGGTGCACTCGGCTATAAGCGTCATCTATCATATGGAAGAAAAATAGCATTACTTATATAGATTCATTTTGTGTTCAGTGTTTTGTTTAAGATTTGCGTAAACAAACTTAATGCATTGTTCAGTCAATTGCATGAATCTAAATAAACATTAAACAAATTTATATAAACTCGTTAGTCGAATGCATGAGTTTTGAAACATTTCATAACATCACAAGGCTCCCCAGTCGATGCCCTTTGAATTTAAAATGCGCTTTGAATAATTCATGGATCATCATTACCGAGAGGTCATATGGATCATAAAATAAATATATAATTATGATGAAAACATTTTTTCGTTTTACTTAATGTAATAATTTCGATAGCTTAGTGAATATTTTCCAGTAATTTACTAATGTTCCTATTCCGTTATATTACAATCGATTTATAGCCGCTGCCCACGAGTTATCCCGCGTGAATAACGATTTTTAATGCGCCACCTTTAAAGCAATACAGAAATAATTTTTGTCCTGACACAATCTGTCTTCTCCTATTTCACCACTTTTTTGCAGTAAAAAGTAGACTACGTTCTTTTCCAAGTTCTAGTCTATCTCTTTACCAAATTTCATCAAAATCGGTTCTATGGTTTAGGCGTGAAAGCCTGACAGACACTCTGAACTACTTCTGCGTTTATAATATTTATAATATAATATAGCACGGAAGTGGAGATTATTAGGTATATATTTTAAAACTTTCATAATACATATATATAGAGATTGTGGCTAATAGTTCCAGTTAAAGTTATCTATTAAGCTTTCTAATAGTAACTGTTAGCTTCTTTCAAAAAGGTTGTCTTAACTTTATTTATTCTATTATAAATAGAAATATATAATAACAAGAAATTATAACTCAATCCAAATCACTTATTTCCAGGCGGTTAGTTCCCAGCTGAGGCGCGCGGCGGCGCAGCGCACTGTACTACTGGAGAAGCTGGAGCGAGCCAAGGATCAGAACGAAGACCTCAAGTTTAGAGTGAGTTACCTGAAATATGCAATCTACACATCTTCCTACCGCAAATGCTCGTCGCTCCTAATGTTCCTCCGATGACGTCCTTAGCCGTGGTTCGGCTTCGCAGGAGGCACCCTAAGGACGGAATCAAATTTGAGCCCCCGTGAGGGCTGCCCTTTATCACGGCTGAGTCTCAGTACTCGGCCCCCCCGCCCGGTGACGTGATGGTATCAGGGGGCAGGGCAGTGACCCCGTCAAATTGAGGATAGCCTTAAACATCTTATTCTCGAAGCGGCTCACGACACCTGAGTTTTGATTCCCCAGTAACTTTTGTGTGTATTAATTTGAATTTGAAAGCAAGAATTTTGAATTTTCAGAGAACACACAAATACATATTGTCAATACACATAGTTTCTCTTTTCGCTGGTTCTATTATTGTTCTTTAATCATTCACCCATTCACACACACAAATCATCAAAATCATAAAGTACTTTTAGCAGTCTTACTTTACTTCAATGTTCAGCATTTAATAAAGGTTTTAAATATATAGCACTATTAATATCTAATGAAGCGCCAACGATAAATAATAATAAAAAATGTTTAATTTATTCTAAGTAACAATAGCTATTATAATGAACTAGTATCTATTAATAACCTCGCGTAAAACATAAATAAGATAACAAGTGAGGTTTTTATCTCGACGGTGATTATAATAGCTTTGATTATATTTGCTTTTGCACGTGGCATTGCATTCATTTATATTTTCTTTGAATAAAAAATACAATATCTTCTTTTCATATAATTGTTATCATGATTTTATCAACTAGTATGTTTGTTCGGTAAAAATTTTGTATTTCAAACTACTCTTAAATTTGCAACCTTAAACGTAGGTCATTAGTAACCTGCCCAGTTAACTAATGAAATCTTAGTTGGATATGTAACCGATAAAATGTATGAAAAATTATAATTATACTGCTTATTAGCTAGCGTGTAGACCCTTAAATTATACTTTTACTATGTCATATTTATCATCTTCAATAAAACATACTTTTAATTAAATTTTCTTTACAAAATATTTGCTATGTTTATGTATGTCAGACATTCCGTAAAGGCTCATTTCAATTATTAATTTACGAAATGATGAACGTTTACAGCTAGAGGAGAAGAGCATCGAGCTCGAGGGCGCCCTGGCGCTGGTGCGGCAGCTGGAGGGCAAGGCGAGCCGTCCGCACAGCAGCATGCGCGAGATGGAGCCGCTCGCGCTGCCCGACACGCCGCGAGCGCGCCCCAGCCGCATCCCGCGCCACACGTCCACCGCGCACAAGGGCAGCGCGCCGCGCCCGCCGCCGCGCCCCCCCTCCGCGCACGCGCACCACTCCGCGCACGACTCCAAGGTGCGACCGCGCTCCTTCTGGAACGCCTGGTTCACCTTCAAGGACGCGTAGTGCACCCCCGCGCCCCCTCGCGTCTCTGTGTGTGTGTGCGTGCGTGCGATCGTTCGGTCTCGCGGGCGGCGGGGTAGTAACAATGCCATTATGTCGATCGTAAGTTATGATTTCGTTTACGTTTCAGTTCGATTACGTTTATTATTATTTTTTTATACGAATTACTTGACGGTCGGGATGGTAGCGCGATCGACGAAGACCGAGCATGTGACTAATCAAAAAGCCCCCACCCCAATACTAACTACACCGTTTTGTACTAACCTCTAATTAAAGTTGCGTACGTGTCTAGTGAAAAGGTTCTCCTTCTTTCGATTGAAGGTGAATATGTAATAAATATTGACTGTTGTTTCTGTTAATTTTATCTTATTTTCGTTATCGTGAAGATTATTATTATAATTAAAAATTACAGATACAATATACAGGCTGTAATGTAAAAGTTGATGTCTGGGGGAGACACTAATTGATCTCAAAACTTTTGTTTTCAGTTCCATCCCCTGTGCAACAACTTTATGTGGTATGGGTCTATTTTGTATATTATTTTTGTTACCCTTCGTAGATTAGTTTCTGTGTTTGCTCACCGTATTTTAGTTGTGTTTCATTTAACCACTTTGTTAATTTTATTGTACGCACACTAATGCATTTTTAATAATTCGATACCAAAATTTTTATAACTATTGGCATGACAAAATTCAATAACTACATCCAATCTTTATTTTCTGAAAAAAATAAAAAAATTATGTTATGAGGAACTTCCACATTACATTTTCGGAATATAGTAAAGATTACGTTTATTGATTGTTTTATTAAGCTCCATTTCATTTTCATTTACTAAAATACACTTTTATAATGACAGAGAAACCTTCAAATCGAGAAAAAACCTTTTCTTAATGTAATTATAGGAATTATAGGTAACAACTTAAGTAATGAAACAATATCTTTTACTGGGAGTGTGGAATTATAGAATACGTATCTATTTCTATATTATTTTAATATCGTGAGGACAAAATTAATAATTAATTTATCCACATGCAGGAATTTGTATTAAAACAAAAATATATACGGGAATTAACTGATTCACAAATAATTTAGAACTTTCTGAGCACAATTCCAAAATAAAATTATTCCACAATATTCGTTTTGTTTTTCAATTAGTTATATCTTTTTTCACTTGTGAGAGTGACGTCACAACGCACTTCCAGTACGGCCCAATGACGTTGTCACCGCCTTTACAGCTAATAAACAGCAATACCTACATATTAGGATACCAAAAAATCACGATACGATCATCACTATTACATATTTTTTACATTATTGTTATAATTTTTTGTGCAAGTTTCTCATTTACAGTTCAAGCATTAATGAAATGTTTTTATTTCTTGGTTATAGTTTTTTTTATGTCAACAAAAAGCGAAAAGAAAAATTAATTAATAATGGACTCACTTAACATTGTGCTTAGCAGTATTTATTTATTTTCATTTATTTTATATTTGTTTCGTAATATTATTTGAAAGTTATTGACATAGTGGCATATCGGTAATAATTGGCTGGTCACAAAAACAAATTAAACGCAAAATGCACACAAAATAAAATCACAAAAAGGGCAACAATAAAGCCTGCACTGTATTCACGTTATTTATAAAATAAGTAGAAATATGCATTAATAAAAAAATACTAGGAAACTTCAAAAAAGTTATCTGTAATTGGTAGAATTTGGTAAAAGCCAAATACCTACCATTAGTATTTATTTTATACTATTTCAATGAAAAAAAATATAAAATAAAACAATTGTTATATATTATTTACGTTGTGATAAAATTTTCTTTGTAAGAAAATGTTAGATAATAATTAGTTATAAGAATAACTTTTAACTGTTGATTTTTGTGGATGCTATTATAACCATTACCACAAGCAATGACTTTGATTATAACACTAATGATTTAATGTATGGTGATTTGTATGGTTATCGCTTACCAGAATATTAATATAATATAAATATTTTTGTTTACTCAAAAAGGATAAACTTAAAACACTAACTAAATTATAATATTTACAAAAACTTCAAGAATAACTGTAACTACTTAGCAGATTTTACAAATAATATAATCAGCAGTATTCAAACTAATTACGATTTTTTTGGAGATGAATTAATCAAATTTCCATTTTAATTTTATCTCTGTAAGGTGTTAAAACATTTACCTTGCATTTAGTCTGTGATATTTGTTGTTTTGAAATGTTGGAAACTGTAAAATTACTGCGCCGCTTCACACTATTACGGATAATTCAATTCGGTTTTCTTATACAGTGTAGCCATAAACTGCCGTTTTGGAACGAAATTCCTTATCGTGGGTTGGTGTAGGAGACTTCACCGGAACGTCATGAGAAAGCGTTGACAGAAAAGGACCTCGCGTTGTATGTTTTTTGTGGCATGAGGTGGCAAAGGGTGGCGATGGAAGGGTGGCAAGGATTGCCATGTGGTGGCAAACGATACGAAATGATGGTGGGAAATAGAATGCAATGAAGGGATTTAGATCTTACCGTGCGTCCCACGGCACGTTTTAATTTTTTTTACCGATTTAAATTATCGGATAGCAGATAAGAAAACCGTATCGATGAATCCTGAAGTGTGGTATCATCAGCCAGTCACTAATAGTTTGCGTGTGGTCGGCAGAGGGCGTCGGAGGCGTGCTCGCTGGCGGCGGAGTACGTGGAGCGCTCGGAGCGCCTCGCGCGCGCGGTGGCGGCGCCGCGCAACCTCGCGCTCGAGCTCACGTGCGCGCTGTGGGACAATCGCCCGCAGCTCTACTTCGAGAGCCTGCCCAGACCCGACGATGACTTCGACGATGACTCGCTCGCCTAGATCCGCATACTACGCTCCGATACGATAGTCGTGCATTGTAAACGATCTTTTTATTATATTAAATGTACTATTTTAAATTTTGTAAATAGATTACTTAGTTAGCATTTTGATTCTGTAAATCATTTAAAGGGTATAGAAATATAACCAGACTTTCGTATTGGAGTGAAGTGCTAATCGATTCATAGAAGTCTTCGCCTAACAGCAGAAAGACTTTCAAAACGATTAATGTTCGCTAAAAACTCTGTTCCATTAACAAAGTCTTGATAGTTTTTTTTTATTATTATTCCGCATCACAAATTACTGGCTTAAAACAATAAAATAAATTTAGTGTAATTAGAAAATATTCTTGTTCCTTTTTTAGTAATAAATAGTTCATTTATTCATAGATTTCAATTGAAAAAAGGTAAAAAATCAAAAAAAAAGTTATTATCTCCTGAATGTCATAAGATTTTTTTAATGGAATATAGGTTAGTTTCTGCGAGGCTGGAGTCGGAAGATCTTGTGTAATTTCAGCGAACGCTTGTGTGCTATAATCGACAAAAACTTGTGCGTCATTTCATTATTTAAGAACACTTTTAAAGACTTATTGTGTATTTTAAAATTTACGTGACACGAACCGTGATTCCTATCATATTGTGAGTTTTACGAAAGACCTCTTATAATTTTCGTCTCCAGATAACATCTGTGATAATTTCACATCCTGAATTTATTCCATGCATTATGTACCCATTAATTTTAATTCATCAGCATCTTTTATAATATAATATCTATAGATTCCTATTGTACAGGCTCTAGTTACTATTTATGAATTAAGTATGAATACGAATTATAAAAAAAAATAATCACTTAAAAATGAATTAAAAAATTATATTAATTTTATTATTCATAAATTAATCAAGCGGATGATTTGTTCATCAATCGATGTTATTTTTTTAATATGATTTTAAACTTTTACTATTAAATTTAAAAGTAAAACTTTACACTCCTAAATGTCTTTAGATGGGTAAAAAAATGGTAGCTATTTTAATCGTCATTCCTAGCCGATGGCTCGAGTGTAAGTTTATATGTGAGAGCTTGAACGACTGTAGTAAGGCTGTGAAACGTGGCGAATGTCTGGGATTGTTTCTGTTAATGAAATCAAATGATAATTTAGTGTTTGTTGAATGATATTTTAAAATATATGTCCAAGGATATGTGGTTTCAAACTGAATACCAATAAAATGTCTTATAGTGTAAAGAAATCTTTTCGATTAAATTTCAACATTAATAATAGTCTGTTTTAGAAAAAATTGGAGTGCAATTTCACACGCGGTAGTGAAGTGAAACTTTGTATTTTGGTTAGTTTGTAAGAGAAAATGAGATAAATACACAATGGAGTTGGTACAGAGAGAGACATAAGGAGATAGGGGGATAAAGATTTCGTAACAGAGCGATTAATATACTCTTATAGTTCTCCGATGCACATAATCTCAAAATAAGTTTCATTTCAAAAGATTGTTTACACAATAAGACAATGGAATCAGTTTTATTGTATGAACTCTATCGTCCAGTTGCGTACGTCCCGATGCGGTATCGCTTTGCCTTTGCTTTGTGACTAAAGGTTGATCGGTTTATAGGTTGTTTACAGATTGTTTACAAATAGTAGGAGACTGATTTTGTATAAAGACATATTGTGTAGGTAAATCTGTTTAGCTTAAAATGTTCACTTTCTATTATAAAATTTTACTATTATAAATGTTATTGCCCGCTGCGATTTCTTAAATGTAGCATTAGTAATATTTCCAATCTATGTATGACTGTATTTTATGTAAATTAAGTATAGAATATTAAAATATTTTATGATGTAAGTCAACTGTTTATTGTACAGCTTCCGCTCACGCTCTTAGATATTGTAAATTATGAAGCCGCAACCTTACTATATAAGATACTCTTAACATTATCTAGTTGACGTGAATCTAGTTGATGACTTGTGTAAAGTTGTACAGAAATCATATCATTATATAAAAATTACTCAAAATAAATTGTTCATATCAATTTCACCGTCTTATCCTTTATCTTTGCATATTATAAAACTAAAACGACGTCTGTCAAAGGGTGACAAAGAGCGTAGCCACGGCTTTAATTAGTATACATAATTGATCGTGTAGATTTTAAAATTTATAATTACTCTCAATATTCTTCTCACTTCTATTCCGAAACTATGGTACATAGCTATTCGAAGATAACACTCACATCCGAATATTCTAATTAGACAGGCTATTATTTGTAATCTTGGAGAAATACTAATGAATAAACCATAGCATTTCTACAGACAGAGATGACAAACCAAATAAAGTCCTAAGTACGTCCTGCAAGACCCTGACTATAGGATAACATTTACACAGCACAGACATGTAATTCAACGTGTAGGTTAGGAATTAGGTCGTATGGAATAAAAAGAAAACATGTAATAGAGAAACAAACAAATATATTAAATAGAGAATTATATTATATTAACTTTTTTATCACAAATAAAAATAAATGTTTCAATATTGGTCTACAATTCTGCTTCCCAATGTAATATCTATTATTTCATTGGTGTTGGAATCTTTGGATATGTTAATGAATCCGTACTGCTTTAATTCTGAAAAAAAAAACGCAAAGATTAGACTTGCGGGCTTGGCCGGATCTGCGATAAAATAACCATGGAATCTTAATCTTCGGTCTGCTGAGTCCCAATTGTTTCAAACTATTCATGACCACTCATTATCAATATAATTAACTGAATAAATAAAATACCATGTCAACCCACACGAATCGTCATCTGTTCGAGAAAAACGGGTTTGAAAATTTTAAACAACTTGCTTTATATGATTTTTTTATGTATTGGTCAAGTTTTTGGCAATTTCAGATTGATGCAAGTTATTTTACTTATTTTCACAAAAAATAAGTATACAAACTGCATATTTCGTATATAATATAACCCAAAACATTTAACATAATACATAAATTGCATGATTAAAAATGTCTTTTAAGAAGTTTGAAAGCTTAAAACCCTACAAATATTAAAGAAAAATGTTCTTCAGACATTTACCAACACTTCTGCAGATTTAACTCAGTTTTTTTCAATTCAGTGGGTTGACATGGTATTGCTTATTTATGTCCACATATATAGTTAGTTCTTTGAGAGGGTAGTACTTCTCCGGTCGAGCCGACCTATTTGTACTGGGAGGAGAATAGCTCTACTGTATTAGTAATTACACGTATAATATTTTCTTAGTTATTTTTTACTAAGTTTCAAATCGTCAAGTTTTAACAATAAACGCGTGTGTGTGTCTGCGTATCGACTCACTGAGTATGGAGGCGAAGCACTTGGCGGCGACGAGGCGGCGGCGCGCGGCGGGCGCGAGCGCGGCCAGCAGGCGCGCCACGCGCAGCGGCCGCTCGCCGCGCCGCACGCACGCGTAGATCTTGTGCATGGTGCCGTGCGTGCCCCACTCCTCGCTACCGCGACGCACGCGTCATCATTATAGCTACTTTAACACTAACTACGGGGAGGGATGGGGATTTATGCTTGGAAAACCGTGGCGATGGCATCTCTTAAGACAATACCCCATACACAAGTCAGTTGGGGTTTTTATATTACGATGGTGGCAAATAAGCGTACGTCCGCATGATGGTAAGTGGTCACCGCAGCGTATGAACCGCCTGTAATGTCAGAGGTATCGCATGCGTGTTGCCGACCCCTTAAAAACCTTTTTAACCTTCCCTTCAGGAACCTCACACTACAGTGTGCAAAAACCTCGGCAGGGAGCTCATTCCATAACCGGAGAGTTCGCGGTAGAAAATCCCTTTGGAAGCGCACTGTGCGCGACGAAACAAGTTCCAGTGTGTGTGGATAAATACCCTGCCGATGGCGAGCGGTGCGATGGGGTGGGGATCGATTGCTAGGGTTGGATTCTTCCATCACCAAACTGACACGCGTGGTGGATAGTGGGGATAGTTAATGCTTCTACGTTTCGAGCGTGGCGCGTGGTCGCCGAGCAGGAGGCACCCTATGGACGAAATCAAATTTGAGCCCCCGTGAGGGCTGCCCTTTTTTCACGGCTGTCTCTGTACTCGGCCCCCCGCTCGGTGACGCTGCCAAGGCCAGTAGGGCCAACAGCAATACACATTCCGAAAAAAAAGTGGTCACCGATTTAAAACTATTAATACATAAATGATAATTGCTTTACCGAAGTATTCGTTGCGATTCCGTCGTCTTCTCCGACTCGCCGAGAGACACTTTAGTCCTGTCGAGACTGCCGAGAGGAGTTTCCGATGTCTCACTTCCGTTCCTTCGGCTTTTCTGCGTAGTTACTTGTACTTCCGGTTCGACGTCCGTCTGTCTTGCTGGTACTATATCTGCTAAACCCGCTTCATGTAACATGGCAGTTAAACGATCTATGTCTGGTTGTCGGTTTTCTAAGCCGGGGTCGTTTTCTTTGTTTACTTCTGGAATTAAATTAGATTTGTGTGGATTTAAAAGTTATTTAAATATTCTATGACTTTCATTGTGTTTTGCTAGTTTTGTTCTACGACAAAAATTTATAACACCAAAATTTTAGAAGATTTAATTTGCAAAGTAAAATGTTTTTATAACTCGCGGAATATAAGTTGTACGAAAATGTACAATCATGGGCAAAATGTTAGCGACTGAGTGGGTGCTTACAATTTTTCATATATAATAAATAAAATAAAATACAAAAGCCTTTTATTTCCTACTAATAACCTACTTTACATTTATTTTTGAGTTGCTTATCTAATTTTTATAAATAAATACACATATAACTAATTTACTTATTAACTATTGTATTATATAATAATATAGACTAAATATTATAGACATAATATTATAGTTATAATAGTGTTGTTTTAACTTGTCTATTTTGATATAGCAATATCTGTAGGAACCCCATTTCGGGTGAAGGCCTCCTCCAAAGATGCCCATTTGTCTGACAATCTCTTCTTCCCAACGTGTCAACGGTCTCCCTCTACTCCTTTTACCGGGAGGACCATTCCAAAAAGTCACTTTTAGGGTCCACCTTTGATCTTTAAGTCTCGCAACATGTCCCGCCCATTTCCACTTAAGTTTTCGTGCATTTCATATATATATAGCATTTTTTTTTTTCATATATTATAATAGCATATTGACGTACCTGTGGCTGAGACTTCTACCGCCATCTGTTGACTTTGTCTAAAAGACATGTAGCCACTGCGACGTGCTCTTTTTGGCTGGAATTGAGATATTATTTATTTATATATAATACCATTAAGGTGGCAATGAAGACCGTTGTGACTTCTGTGTTGTTGTGAAGAGCTTCGACGGTCGCGGGTACGATTCTCGCTCGGAACGGATATTTGCATTGATCTTATGAATATATCTGTTTCGATCTGGCAGTTTGTCCTTGTTGGGTCTCACCACCGTGCCTCGGAGAGCACGTTAAGCTGTAAGTCCCGGTTGTTATCATAACATTTGGTAATATTCGTTAACTCTTGATAGTTACTGTTTCATCCTTAAGATTGCGGCGGTCAGATGACAATCGCTCTGTGTAAAAAGTAACCTGCCAAATAATAAGAGTAATAATAAGACCCCAGGAACAAGAGATAAAGGTGGCAAAAAGATATAAGACTCCAGCGGTATTAATGTGGGTTGCCACTTGAGAATAGGGGAGGCGTATGTGGAAAAATAGGAAGTTGATATGGGGGTGAAAGTAATATGTAAAAAAATATATTTCAGGGGTGAAGGGTTTTAACTTTATGCAACAAATTGAACACAATGCGACACTGTAATTACCTCCATTAGGACTGCTACAACATTTACTCCGTGCGGGAATCGAACCCGCGACCTATAGCGAGACACATGTTCTGTGTCGAGAATTTGGGAACACAACACAAGCACAACCCACCCAGACCAGACCACATGTGTTTATGGTCAACACAAACATTTGCCCCGACCGGGAATCGAACCCGTGATCGTCATTTAAAAACTTGGTATACATTACCAAAGGTTCATTTTCGCTTGCACGCTTATCTTGAGATACAGTCAGTATCCTCTGTGTCGGTAAATCTGCTATATCCATTATCTCCCGAACTTGTGCGGATGTCTCTTGTATAATTGAAGGGTCTATTTGCATGGAAAAGTGTTCTGAGGTCCGTTTGTCCGTTATATCTATAGGGTCTTCGGCTCGCTCATATATTGACGTAGTTTTAAACTGTCTTGCTTTAGATCCTAAGATTTGCTGTAATCAATACAAAATAATTAGTCAAAGACGCGGTTTTGTAGGTTTTAAACTTAGTCGACTTCGACTCCACCGGGGAAGTACTACCCTCCCACAGAAAACCGGCGTAACAGAGTACTGTTGGGTTTCGTACGATGAGTGAGAACGCCGGAGGTCCAATCTCCCACCACACGGGGTTCTTTTTTGTTTCGGCCCAATCTCCCACCCCCTTTGTTCCTTTCTATCCCTTGGGCTAGCAACGCGCATTTGATACTTCAAACATCGCAAGAGTTTATATCCAATCAAATAATTTTACTCAACATAAAAAGCATAACACTTATTTGTTGAAAATAATAATCTACCAACCACTCTAAAATTAACCCTTTACCCGAGAAGTGCTGGCCAAATAAACTCAAGGGTTATATATTTTTTAATTTTTGTTTTTTAATTTGAAATTAGTTAACATAATATTATGTTGACTGAAAATAGTTATAGATTAGGTTATGGCATAGGTTGCGATTGCGCTGACTGCTACCATCAGGCGGACCATAACGTTTTCCATAGTCTAGTCTACTCTATATTTATACGAAAATTTATCAAAAATAGTTTAGCGGTTCAGGCGTGAAAGCGTTACAAACTCACTTTCGCATTTTTATTAGTTAGGATATAGATGTGATAATTTAATGCTTTTTCTGATTGTGTGTTGCTGTGGGCCTCACTGGCCTCGATGGGGATACTCACCTCGATTTCCTTATCAACCACAGGGGGTCTGTTCCCAGTTCCCAGGTTCCTAGCGAACATCTGCGCTAACTTGTACCCCAGGTTCGAGCGCGGCGCCGCTCGCAGTGCGCGGGTCTGTTCAGGAGTATGTTCGCTTTCGCGTATATACTTATTATATCATCTGTACTGTCCTGCAAACGATCATACTAAATCTTATTGAATTTACAAAACCTAAGCACCGTCAATATTATTGCACAATAAAACTAAATCATCGCATAATATTTCAATACAAAAATAATCGCCTCTATTGCTGTATTTTGCCAAAAACAAGTGTTATCGATCCATAAGAAACTAGAAATGTTTGGAAAAACAAGATCTCAAAACGCAGTTCTTCTGGTGCCAAAGTTGTGAGATCTCATGCATAGCCATGACTGAAACTTGGCATTTCGTACGACACTAAGTTAGTTTAATTATGAAAAAAATACACGTCCGTTCGAAAAAAACTGTATATTTCAACGAAATTATAAGTTTATACCGATTAATACAACTCAAGATAAAGTATTACAAAGATTAATATCATAGTATATTACAATTCCCCCTCCGACAGATGTATGCATTGATCTTACAAATATCTGTTTCGGTCTGGGCGTTTGCCCTAGTGGGTCGCCCCACCGTGCCTCGGAGAGCACGTTAAGCTTCCGGTCCCGGTTGTTATCATATAACAACTGCTAATAATCGTTAACTCTTGATAAGTCAATAGCTCATGTCCAATGATTTACTGGTTCGGCCTTAGGGTTGTGGAGGTCAGGTTCTGTGTAAAAACTAGTAACCTGTCAAATCCGGACAAGAGTAATAAGCAGACCCCGGGTAAATAAAAGTATAATACTGGGAATAATGCTACGAAGCAGATTATAATTACAAAGTTAATTATGGAAACTATAAACAAAAGCACAAAAATTATGAATAGTACTAAAAGTAAAAGTACTAACCTCACATCTCAGTTCTACGTGTATATTATCGATCCGCGAGCGAATGTAGTTCGAACTTAGTTTTATTTTATCGTCTTTTATTAATTTATTTTTTATTTTTCGACGATTCATTTGCGGTTCCTCTTCCAATTCCTAAAATGACAATTTATACCATAAATATTATATTTTATATCTACCCTCATTGAAGCATATAATTGTCTGTTCAGTCATTCTAAATATAAGATAATGAAATATATATTTTAATTTTAACCAATAATTTGCTTTTTAAATAATAATGTGCGTATAAAATTACGTTAAAAATTCAAGGTAGCAAGAAAAGACGTTTTCTGAACAGGCTGATTTTTAATGTAATTTACATCTCATTAAATCATCCATAGCGAAAAGTAAAAAGAAAAAAAATTACTAATCATAGAAAATCTTTTTGCTCTTTTTGAATTTTTGACCGACAAAAAGAAAAGATAGGAAATAGAAAGAATAAAAAAGAAATACAGACTTCAAAACTAAAATGCCAAAAATAAATATTCTCGACCAACAAAAGTTGATGCATGATCAGCTTATTATCGTTAGCACTGACTTCTTTGGTAGCAAAAAATTTTTTTTTACTTTTTCGTTTCGTCGATTTTTTTTAACTCATACAGACAACTCAGAAGATAGGATAACGGACATACTTTTTAGTTTCTATAGCTAATAATAAACATACTTTTTAATACAAAATAAACACAAAATTTGTAATTAAAGCAAATTTTAATTTAGAAAATAATTATAAAATTTTACCTCTAATACCAAATCTTCAAGTGATTTTTCATGACTCACATTTTTGTCCTTCGGATGTTGTTTTTCAATACTTTGGCTATTAAAAATATTTTTATTAGCTCTTATAATAAAATAATATATGACGTCACAGGATAGTAATTTTTTTAAGTTACTATTAAAAACCGTAATTTGTAGATGTTATATGGAAGATATTTGAGAAAAACTATTATTAGGGACATTGAGGGACGCAGCAGAACAAATTACTGGGCGAACGAGATTTAAGAACTAATATCTCGAGGTTGGCAACGCGTGAGTGGCACCTACTAATGGTGCTGCAAGCGCTCATAGGCTGCGGCAGCCACTTACCATCAGGTGGGCCGTATGCTTGTTTGCCAACTTAAAACATAAAAAAAATATATATATCTATATATATATATATATATCATAATTATCATATTATTATCTGTTTGTTTGCACGTTTACGTTAATCTCAGAAGCGCCTTGACCGATTTGGAGGCAATTTGTCCCAGTGTGTGTCCAAATATTCAGATCCTGTAAGATTATCAACAAAAAAAACACTACAGGACGTATTCTATTGAATTTCGGCACACATGTGCCTTACGGAACCTTATTTACTTACAAATGATCTATTTCTCTCTGGACCCAATTTTAAGGTCATCACGGACGAAGTCAAAAACAGATGCTAGTTCAACTTTCAGAGACCCTCATAGCCGAGTGCACCCACTGATCGGTAGGTTAAGCAACTTTAGGCGCGGTCAGTCACTAGATGGGTGGTCGCATAGTGGTATTACAATCGAGGGTCTCCGTGCTTCAGAAGGCACGTAAAAAGTCGGTCCCGGCTGTTGGCAACTTGCCAACAGTTGATAAGTAAAGTCAGAGGCCTATACGGGCGACCTGAACAACTCTGACACTAACCACTCGATAAGAAGAAGTTCAACTTTAGTGTGGACAAAATTGTGAATTATTATGAAAAAAAAAAACGAAATCAAAAGCTTTACTTCACTGTTTCAGAAGTTTCAGGAGCTGTCAGATCGGGAAGCGGGATTTCGGGAATTTCAGGGATTTCTGTGAGAGTACAAGAGAGTTAATTGGTTTTTATGGATTTTATTAAGAAACTACAGGATATTTAAAATATTTACCTTTTTCAAAATCCGGTCCTCTACTTAATTCTTCACCCGCGGCTAAAATGATTTAAAATAGTTTTATATACAAATTATTACCTATATAATAATAATTATAAATAAATTAGTGATTATCTAAAGAAAAAAAGAGGCGTTTTTAAATTCGTCTCAATTTTTAAGGATATGTTAAAGTTTTGTCTTTAATCCAATAAAAAAATTACACAACAATATTCGGTGCGTTCTATATTGTTATAAATAAATAAACAAGACATACTCAAGGGTCCCTCGCCCTTAAGGGTCAATATAAACATCTGCTTCGAGCGGGAATCGAACCCGCGGCTTGTTGCGTTTAAGGGAGGTTCGCTACCAATGCGCCACAATTGTACCTCTAAATCTAAATTTTTTTTCGGAAATTGAATTGCTATTGGCTCTACTGGCCTTGACAGCGTCACCGAGCGCGGGAGCCGAGTACAGAGTACCCGGCCGTGAAAAGTGGGCAGCCCTACATAGCCCTACATACTACATGGAGATCCTTACGTAATAAAGAAATTCCCCCTAAGAAATTGCCCCTAAAATTATTAGTGCTAAAAATAAATTATACTAACATTTCCTAAATACAGATATATCTTGTTCAGTAATCATCTCCATTTGAGCTGAGGCCTGCATGAGTCTGGACTTATCTTGAGACTTATCCGCAGATATATCTGGGAGGTCTAAAGCACTGTGTTGCACTGAGGTCTCTTGTGCCAACATCATTTCCACAGTACGATCCAGTAATTGTAAAGGCTGATCTGGATGTAGTTCTCCAAAACCATCCTTTAAAATATAATTTAAATAAACCACAACAGACCTTTGACTAATATAAATAAATAAACACTGCACACTCAACAGCCCCCATTAGGATAGTGATATCCTGTGTCGGGGTCCGGAAACACATACATGGACAAGGACAAATACACCCAGACTGGAAAATATGCTTGCATGGTCAATACAAACATATTATGCTCCGAGCGGGAATCGAACCTGCGACCTGTGGTGTCTAAGGCAGGTTCGCTACCGCTACGCCATAACGTCGTCAGTATATCAACGTCGTAATATAGCCCTTTCCTTACTTATAAATGTCTCAAAACGGAATCAAACCCATGATCATCAGCTTTATAGCGTGATTCACATAAAAACTATTTTAATTATCTATGTTTTGGTTAAATAAGATTAAGATAAAGAAAATAAAAAAATGTCACCTTTACTAGTTGAAATCTAACTCAGCTTTAGTTCAATAATACTTACATCTAAATGTAGTCTATTTTCAGGTAAAGTTGGTTCCTTCAGAGTAATATCCTGAACACTGGCTACTATATTACCACTGTTCTAAAATTATAAGATCTATTGAAATAAAAAAATAGAAAAAAAAGGAAAAAATATTACATATATTTTTTGTCTGGATAATCTTAGTTAATATTTGGAATTTAAAACAGTATTTAAAAAGTAAAATAACAAAAAATACATAGTGCTTAAATTATTTCACAAAACCATTAATCAGTCTAAAATATAGCAAATATTGTAATATTCTAGAAAAATCTGAATTTCGCAAAATGAAATGCCTATTTAGTACCTGGATGCGTTCTAACACATTCTCTTCAAACACTTCCTCCTCAAATACCAATCTTGGTAGCTCTGAATGGGTCACAACATGGTCACTTGTCTCATGCGTTCTATTTAAATTAACATGTTATGAACAAGGAGTATTATTTATTATGCATTAGTAAATTGAGATTATATAGTTATATAGATAGTATTATAATTTTATACATGGGAGCCATTATGTTTCTCATGTAGTGCGAGGCTTATTTCATTTGTAAAGTGATTTTGTGAAATATAGTGAATATAAAATTGTATAGTGAAGTTTGATAAAGGTGTATGTAACCTGCTAACTACTGTGAGTATCTATGTTACTTTTATATAGGCTAGTTTAGTAAGTGATATTATACTCTTAATTAATTTTGTTACCTTTTGTTAGTACTCTTCATAACAAGAGCGTTGATCATGCACAAATCACCTACAATTATTTTACGCAAATAAAAATATTTTCAAGTTGAAACTATGTATAAAATGCTAAATTTTAATATAGCTTACCAACAAAAACCATCACTTTTCTCTGATATAAACGTACTAAACCACGCATCAGTTGAGAACTTAACCGAAGGGAAAATCTATGTTTAGGGCGACCAGACTCATTTTTCATAACTACCATTAATTCGTCACTGAAATTTTAATTGAAATTTCATATATCTACATTAAATCGTCGATAATAGTGATAGAATCAAGTTTATACCATATTTTGCGTATGTCCTGCGACCAAAGTTGTCGGTGAGTTATCGTTGCAAAACGTAAAGGCCAAGAATCTGCAACCCAACATAAATAAAATCTGCCCCCTCTTCTCAAAGATTCTACTGGATAAAACATTTTAACTACTTTTTAAATAAAATCTAAATTTATTAAACTATTCAACAAAATTAATCAACGCCGCAATCCTCAAATTCCCGCCACAAAATCTTATGTTATTCGATTTCCCGCCACTTCATTCCATAGACTACAGTCAATATAGGTTAATTAAAAATTAATTGTATCCATTACTTTTCTTTTTCTATTTTTAAATTCATAAATATTTATTTATACACATATTTTAATATCTAAATTAATAAAAATTATAATTTTATATGCTCAAGAGAATATCAAGACTTTATATAAATTATAAAAGCTAGGAACTGCGGATTGAGGAATTTTAAATAATTATATGAATTGCCATTGAATGAATGTAGTAAGAGATGATTTTTGATGATGATAATTGAGTTTCTTTATAGGTATATACGGTTAGAATAAAACTTAAAATTATTTTCAAACTGATTTTTATACCATTTGTTGTATTAAAAAAAGAAAAATAAGCAATGTCATGTGACATGTTATATCTTATATCATACAAAGAGCAAGTTGTTAGGAAATAAAACGTACCAGTATTTAATAACTAATAATTTATTAATCTAAATTTTTAATAATACAATACGCAGCTTTGGCTTGTACTCAGTTGATGCACAATATTATAAAAAATCGATAAAGAAATTTCACTTTGAATCATTTACTTTATATTGTTATTACTAAATGCAACATAATATCAGAAATACATAATAGCAACCTTGAATTTCAAATTTTGGGTTTGTTAAGTTTCCTTTATGGCAAACGTTCAATGGAAACTGTCTTAGATCGATGGTTTAGGGACTGGTATTATATATTCTCTTAGATTTTTATTGTTATGTGATTTTGTAATAAAGTTACATATTATTCATTCATGCCATCAAACAAATTATATAGAGGTACAAACATACGTTTTGGAAAAAAATCGCAATAGTTTAACATTATAAAATGTAAAATTCTTGTTATCGTTTTAAAGCTACACGGCCTTGACATGCTTATAGTAATTTTTTATATAAAACTATATTGAATAGTCAAATTTCTGTCCAGCAGCTTCCATAGCATCTTTTAATCTCTTAATACTTGTATCATTAAGCTGGTCTTTTGTGATACCATCCGCTAAGGCTCGCTCTAACGCCGTTTTAGCTTCGCTGACTTTATTTTCCATGAGATAGAAATTGATCAGTCTTGAATACGCATTACCAAGGGATGCAAGGGAAATTATTTTATTTGTTTTTAAAATTTTCACCAATTTCTCTATGATCTGTGGTTCTTTGTTCATGTGACTGGTTTGAAGTAATCGCCTAAAGATAACAACATTTGCATTGACCAAGTACTTTTCCCATATAGAATCAGCTTCTTCATCGTTTCCGGCAAGTAAGTATTCAATCCACAGCAGGTTTGCGGGTACAGTGTAACCTTTTGATGCAGCTAATTCAGCAAATTTCTTACCTGAAAATATATTATAAAGATTATACAGCTGAAATGGTTCAGTGGCTACTAAAAGTATACTTTAACTGAAATTTGTGGGTTCAATTGTGCAAGTACATATTAGTCTCCGATTGCTTAATTTATGTTTCAATCAATTTGTTTTGTGCTTTGCAATGAAGGTCACAATCAAACATATTGAGAAAACCTGCATGCCTTATAAGAAGTTTTTTTTTTTTTTTTTAATTTAAAAATGGGTAAGCTCTTGACCTCCATCGAGCGTGAAAGCTTAGATGAGGTCTACGTTGGAGCGAGCTTACTCAAGAGAAGCCTATGTACTCGCACCTTGAAGAGGTTCAGGTTTTATGCATTCGGAAATACAGACGCCGGAAGAGCATTCCAATCCCTGGCCGTGCGCATTATTATAGTTTATAAAAATATATTATTATCCACAGTGGAGCAGTGTGGTGGGTAAAACTCCTAATCCTTCTCTTTAATGGGAGAGGAGACCTTTGCCCATCCAAGCGACATAAAGAGACTGTTACTTAGTAATTTTTAAGTACTACATAGATTTTTACCCCAAGCCTTATACATTTTTTTTTCATTCCTAAACTTAAATGTTTAATAATTAAAAATTTTATACATATACAACCTTTTCGGCGACGTTGTAGCGCAGCGGTAGAGGACCTGCCTTAAACGCCACGGGTCGCGGGTTCGATTCCCGCTCGGAGCATAATGTCTGTATTGACCATGCAAGCCTATTTTCCGGTCTGGGTGTATTTGTCCTTGACCCCGGACCCCGACACAGGATATCACTATCCTAATGGGGGCCGTTGAGTGTGTAGCGTTCATTTACTATTATTATTATTATACAAATGATTCTTTAATTACATTACTAGTACTACTTTATTGTACGTAGCAAGACGACAAGTTGCTGTGGCCTTTTAATTTGTATGTTATATATTTAAATACTTAATTTTGTTAAGAAAGGTGGTTAGCCATTTTTAATGTCCTCTTCAATTTGATGTTGCACCATTGTGAAACAGGAATTTTATATATTGAAACATGGTTTACTTACATTTTAGTGCTATTTCATTATCCTGTATGGCGGAAGCTAGAGCATAACTACGTGGGAATTTTTTAAGTGCTAATTCTATATCCTCTTTAGAAGTAGCCTTTTCTAATGAACTTAAAATTTTATCCATATGCTGTGCTCCATTGCCTCTAACAAAGATGGCGCGCGTCAGTTTGTCATCATAAGCTACATCACGTTTCATATTATCATTAAGACGCTGTTCCAAAGGTTCAATTTTTTCAATATTACCATCATCTGCTAAACTCTTCAGAAGGAACTTCATTACATTAGCTCTAGGTATTACACCTTCATCTATAGCTTTTAATGCGTAATCCATTGCTTGTGTGGTCTTACCGTCTTTTGTTAGTTGTTCAATACATTCTGTAACATCTTTTTTATTTAGTTTTGAGGTTTCCGGAGCTTTCGGTATTTTTTTAACTGGTTCTGTATCTTTTGGTTTCGATTCAACCATTGGGGTTTCAGGTACTACAAATGGAATGGGTCTGTTCTTCGATTTCAAATGGTTACCGAGGTACTGGAGGAATTCGGTGCTTGGGATTTCACCCTCTTCTTGTAATACTGTCCAAAGGCCTAATGCTTTGTCAGTTTCATTGGCTTTGCAATATGTTACTAGTAAGTGATAGAAAATGTTTGAGCGATCTATGTTTGATAGTTCTTTTGTTGCTTCTAGTAACCCTTCAAGGTATTCCGACTTGCCTTCCTGAAAATTAAATTACATACTCAATTAATTTCTTGTTATATTTATGAAATACTTTTGTTAAAAAGTGTACTTCTTTGAAGATTAAAAAAACAATTGAGCAGCATTTTGAAATATTTTTATTTTATTATTCTTTTATTTAAAAAAAGAATATTAACAATGCTTTTTTACAAGGCATGACTAATACTCCTATTGCCTCTCCAAATAAGCTAAATAAGCCCAGGATCAAACACACAACTTTAGCGTTAACGAAGCGGAGTGGGCTGAAGTGGTAATTAATTAAAATAAATAAAATTATATTTTGTAGCTAATTAATTTTAGAAAGAATATTTATAGATTACGTCAACATATCGCTGGCAGGCATCCTGTAGTCTTTTCTGCCTTGTATGAAGACCAGGTGTTTCTAATATACGACGCGCCTGTCTCAAGCGACCGCATTCAATGAACGCCAGTACTAAGTCATGGAGGATGTTCACTTCGCCATGTATCTGAAAAATTAATTGATAAAAATTGCTTGTGTGACGTCTATAGATTAAAAAATATAAAAATTTAGGTGCCAAAACAATGTCCAAAAGTATGGTGTGATATGTTATAAAAAAGCTACAATAAAAAAGCCATGTGACCTAAGTTGACAAGTTTGTCGATTTTTCTTGTGAAGAAGACATTTACTTTTACTTTTTATATATTATTGCATTAAGCCAATGTCCTTTATTTTACAGTAATGTGATTTATTTAAAAAAATTAAATTTTTTTATTTGGAGATACTTTCTTGGTTTATCAATTTCCCTACTTTTTGTCCGGAAGCCAAGGTATCATGCTCTGGCTGTAGAAAGATAAAAGCGTGTAAAATTAACAAAAGATTATCTGCTATAAGAACTTACCTCTGTACTAAGGTCGGCCAACCATTGTAATTTTGTAGCATCTTCCTTCATAATAAGGGTTTTCATTAATTCACCCTTCCATGGTGTACTTCTGTATTGCTTACAACAGTTTTCAAATTCCTTCAACGCACCTTCTATATCATCTTTTATTAAATGCACTTTGATTGACGGTCCAAGTATCACATTATTTGGGTCAATATATCCGTTATCAATCAATGCTTTCGTCATCAGTTTTACCTGAAAATGGAATAATTTACTACCGGTGGTAGGTCTTTTATGGCAATTAGGCTTGGTACGTACCACCACAGTGTTAGATATTTTACCAAAAAACAGTAATGTATTATCTCACACTGTTTGGGTTTGAGGGGCAAGTGAAATTGCCGAACAAAAGTTTTTTCTCTCTCCATTGCAATCTGTCTAGGCGACATTCAGCAGTTGTTATTGAATTGTCTTAATTATATGCGAGGAACACGTCCAATAACATGTCCTAATAATTGAGAAGCTAGAGCAAATCCTGTGGGATTCTCTTTTTTAGTCTTTGAGCAGTGGGGAATATGTCATCCATAAGGTGATGTGCCAGTATATTTGGATGTAGCTGTAATCTGTTTTTGTATGTTGTAACTTTAAAAGAGATTTAAGAACCAATATATAGAGGTTGGCTATGTGTGAGTGACACCGAGGCATGATCGGTAAGCGCTGATAGGCTACGACAACTACTTACCATCGGGCGGGTAAAATAAAAAATGCAATACTATGGAAAGCTTTCATCAATTAAGTGTTAACTTTTAAGCACAGCATTCCAGAAAACGGAACAAAAAATTATATAAAGACAGACTTAATCTTTATTAAGACTTTTTAAGGTGGTAAAAAAATTAGACCACTATTCCATGAAATCACGAGACAAAACGAAAAGAATTATTATTAATTCTCTTATATGAGGTGATATTTTTGTCTATTTCATGCTCTATGGAATCGGGGAATATTGTCAATATTACTATAAAAAGAACTTACCTTTGTTTCGTCTTTCTGTTCAGCCAAACTGTTCAACATTTGCCAAGATTTAGAATTTAGCAAGAAGTTGGGAGTCTCAGATTCGCCGGTCGATTTATTATTGTTTAAAAATTCAATAGCTTCATCAAATCTATTCGCGCGAACGTAAGCCCAGGCCAATAGAACCAACTTATATTTATTTAATTCGAATTCTGGATCTTTCGCGTTAATTTCAGCTTTTATTGCATTAGCTCTATCGATATCATTATTTTCGCAATAGAATTCGAATAGTTGGGCAAGTGTTGATAGGGTCAAATCAAAATCTGGTGCAGACTTAAACTTTTCTACAAGACTATTAACTTTGTCAACATTATTTTCCTTAACATATGCTGATAAAACTTGTTTTCTTAAACGATTTACGTTATGTCCATCTTTGTTTATAACCTGTTCAAGCAGGTTTTCTAACTGTGCGGCTGAACGAATACCTGGATTACGACGTACATTTTCAAGTGGCGCTAATTCTAATTCAGCTGAAGTCAGCTGTGTCAGTAGTTCTGATATTGTCGTTGTCATTCTGTTACCAAGATACTGTTCTATTTCTTCAGCAGATGTTGTGCTGATCTTAATGCCTTTGGAGAGAACAGCAGAAAGTAGTTCCTCAATTAAATTATCTTTTGGCAAATTCTTAACAACTGTTTTAACTATGCGGCCAACTTCATTACTGTCACCGTAATCATCAGTTTGTACGTCATCGTTTGATGTATCTAGTGGTGTTGGTGGACTGCTACTAATAACATGCAGTATCTTAACAAATGAATTGATATCTTTTGTTTTGTTGAATGCATTAATCAATGGTCGTGCAACTAATCCATATTGCCCTCTAGGTCGATGCGTTAATGCTACATCAGCCGCTGATTTGATATTTCCAGATTCAAGCAGTTCCACCATAACATTTCTTGCACTAAGAATAACAGGCACATTTGCCAACTGAAGTTTCACAATTATATTCTGTGGTGTATCTTTCTGAATTAGAAAAGGTATGACATAATCCCTTAAAGCTTCACCACTAGGCGTCAAACCTTCATTCGTCATATTGCGCACAATTTGCAAAAGACCCTCTTCATCACGTTCTTTGCCTTTCTGTATTAAGATTGGCCAGTAATAATGTTGTCGAATTTCGTTCCCATCTTTTTGTAATTCTTTAAAAAGTTTCTGTGCTAGCTCTGTACGCCCATTTTGTAACGATGCCTCAGTGGCTATATATATAGCACTTGGTATGAGACCCTCAGTTTGTAAATTTCTTAAAGACTGAATGATTTCATCATCAGATTTATTCAGTTTCAACAAATGTTTTACAAAAAATGCACCTTTAAACATGGTATCTTCAACATTTGATGTTTTTGGCATTGTTCTTAGCATATTCTTTGCTTCATTTTCTTTACCTTTATTCAGCAGTTTAAGAACAAGATTGTACACCTCTTGGTTGTATCCAAAGCTTTTATGTAGGTGTGGGAAGATCTGATCAATTTTATCCCCATGACCACCAAGAGCTAATTGCTCCACAATATCTAATAAATCCTGAAAATATCAACATAATTTTAGATAAAATTGATAATTTATCATCATGTGAATAAATCACACAAAATAGACAGTACAGTTTTCATTTGATGTTACACTATATTTCTATATATAATTCTAGTGTATGTGTGTATGTGTCCTCCTATGAACTCCTCCTAAATGGCTGGACCGATTTTGATGATTTTTTTGTGTGTATTCCGGTGGATTCGAGAATGATTTAGATAAACAATTGGACCCAGTAGAGGGCGCTGCTATCGGGTCTCACTTTTTTTCATTTCCGTGGCAGGACAATATCTGCCTGGCCAGCTAGTTAAATATAAAAACACTTTATAAATTACATACAATAAATACAAGCACCACTTACCTTATCTGAGAATTCATTATCGCTATCCTTAGCTTTTGTGATAATATTTTCAATACTTGCAATGTCACCATTCTTTGCATATCCACAAGCCAACAAGGCATACGTACGATTGGACGGCTTTAGACCTGCCCCTGCCATTGTCTCCAATACTGCTTTTGCACCATCTGTGTCACCATGGAATGCGTGACCCATGACCAGAGCATTCAGAACTGGTTCTGATACTGGCATATTTAATTCTCGCATTTTTTCAAGCACTTTAGTCGCGCCTTCAACATCACCTTCTTGACAATAACGCCACATGAGACGCTGATATGTAACCCTACAGACAATTTCAAGAATAAAAGTATCTCCGTAAAATATTTCAAAGCCAAAATAAGACAAATTGATGACATTACTAAATTAGTCTTCACTGTTAATTAGTGTTATTAATTTAATATGTCTTTTTTTATTGTACAATGGTGGCAACCAAGCATCATACATCTTGCCTAGTAGTAAGTGGTCGCCACAGCCTAAAGTCAACTGTAACTCAAGCAGCCTTATAAATGTATAGCCACCCAAAAGAGTGGACAGACAATGGAAATAAAAGGAAAGTATAACAAGGGTTGGGAATTCTCTTCAAATCATTGAACGGAACTCAACGGCGTGGATACATGGATGGTTACTTCAAGTTGATATTCTTTAGGAGAGTAATACCTCCTCCGTGAAGCCCTCCCAATCATGCTAAAACCAGCACATCTTAATTACTATTACACACTCTACAAATTATCCGCTAAGCCCAGAAAAATATAATGATATGTTGGTGTGTCTCTTCTGTGATTTAATATTGAAATAAATGTTACATTTTGTAAATCTTCTATTTACCTATTTGGCTGTAGTCCTTTTTTCTCCATTTCTTCTAAGAACTGTGCTGGCGAAAATGGATGTTCATTTTCAATGTAAACTCGCAATAATGCATTATAGTGTGAAGCATCCATTGGCACACCTCTTTCTGTTAGAACATTCCATATTTTCTGCACTAACAGAGTTCTCTGTTCAGGTAGCTCCTCAGGTACCAGTTCTCCTAAAATTTTGATTATAAATTTATTTAAAATTATTCTTTAAAAAAGGTGTAAAAACAGTTCCTTAATATGATTCTGATAATGAAGGTCTGATTACAAAATTAAAATATATAAGTTTAAAATAGACAAGTGTTTCAACAAGCACATTTTTCGTTTTACATTATAATTGATCCTTGAAACACAATACTTGAAAGTCACAAACAGTATCTAGAAAATTTGGAATTTAAAGAAAATGTCTTAACACATAATAATATATAGCTACAAATAGTCTTTACCACTTGGGCACTTTTTCTTTAAATTTGTAATAGAATAAATAAATAACTAAGCGCTGCACACTCAACGGCCCCCATTAGGATAATGATATCCTGTGTCGGTGGTCCGGAAACACATTCAAGGACTAGGACAAACACATGCAGACCGGGAAACATGCTTGCATGATAAATACAAACATATTATGCTCCAAGCGGGAATCGAACCCGCGACCTGTGGCATCCAAGGCAGGTTCGCTACCGCTGCGCCACAACGTCGTCAATAGAAATACTAATAAGACTCACCACAGCATCTAATAACTAAAAGTGACTGAGAACTTGTGATATTATGTCTGGCACGGAGCTCATCAAATACTTCGTCTATATCTCGTTTTGTGATCCGACCAAATTTTTTCACTTCTGAATCCAACTTTTGTAGTAATGGCTCAAGACTCTCTTTCTTTTTTGTAGCGTAGTCACGTAATAAAACACTGTCACAATCAACATTTTAGTATATTTTAGTACTTTTTATATCAATTTATTCAATGGAAATATAATAGTTGTACAATTAAGAATTATACGTTAATAGCATCGCTTACGGATTAAACTACACTACAGAATATTATTATACACATTTGTTTTAATAATGGACTATGTAATTAAAATAATTTTAATTATTACTGAAAATAATCGTTACTTACTTATTTGCAGCACTTAGAGCTTTCGGATTTATTAATAGATTAGCATCGGCAGTTTTGGCTGAATTTATTATCAAAGTTCTTGCGGCTCCAGTAAAATATCGGACAAATTTTGTTGATCGTAAAAGAGACGACATTATAAACAATGTGAAATATTATAACATGAAAATGCAGTCGTTTTTATTTATATTCCCTTCAATCAATCTATTTTATAACATTTATATTTTAACATTCAATTCACTTTTTACACTTAATCAAGTACCTATTGCGATTTTTAGGTTACTTTGTTATGTCATTTTCAAAGTCTAATCAAATCTCTGTTCACATTTTTCGGAAAATTTGTCTATGGTCGTTAGGCATTATATTAATCATTGACATTTGTGCATTTAATAGATGTTGCTTTTGGCTGCTTTATTTTAGATCGGTAATTTATTTTTTAAATTCTACTGGTTTGTTCTTTAATTATTAATGATCGATTACGATGCTTGCAGAAAAACAACCTATTAACAGATAATAAACTAATAATACAATGGACCACGGATCTGTAATCTCAACTTAAAATTATAAAATGAAATGTGAAAGTTTGGATATTCATTAGTTATTCATCCACGCCAATGGCCGAGCTTTTAATCTGGATTAACACAGGATATTTTTTATCGTATTCATAATAGATTAAGATGAAATTTCTCTCCGCTCCTTGCTGCAATGGTCGATGCTTTTAATTTTATATCATCTATTGATAATATAGAAATACATAGATACGGTAAATCCTGCAGTAACTGGCCACTTAAGCACATTGGCTACTTTAAATTGTTACAGTTCTAATCTCCATCATTTAAATTATACTTATGTGCTATCACCGAATAGAAAAAACAGTCATAATTGAAAAACCTAGCTAACCCTCATCGTTTTGTTAGTATAATCGCACAAATACATACTTTTTCCCGACTGTCGATAGAAAACGATAATTTTTGTCGCATATTTTAATTATAGAAATGCAATAGTGAATTAAAATGAATTTATAGTATAAATAATATAACAAAACGAAATAGACAGATTCTGAGTATCCAACTTCTTATTTTTGAGAGTTTTAAGGAGACTTGGCCAGTTATACCTTGATTTACCCTACTTTATATATTTGATTACGCTGACTTCTTAAATTCATTTTCCATATTATAAATATTTTGTGAAATATTTTGTCAAAACTTAGTGCATCACATGAATTTTCTGTGTTGTAATTGAAAATACATGTCTTGTATAGATCCTAATTAGAAAAAATACTGTTTTTCAATTACATAATTCGTGTCGTATGTATAGACCTTTTTTTTTGTTTATTTACAATGTCAAATGAGAGTTCCCGGTTAGAGTTACCGGGATTACCACTTCAATTTATCAATTTTTTCTTAGATTTTATTGTAATTTGCAAGTCGCGTAGTGGTAATTTTCTTTAATATAACTTAGATTACGTAATCTTCAAATACATATTGTAGCAACATTGTTGAGTTTACGTATTCGTTTGATATTATGAATTTATGACGATTACATCTGTCGCATAATATTATCCAGTACCAGCAATTCGTCATTTTATACTATTGGTTAATAACTGAAAGACCGAAGTGAACTGTGAACTGTGAAGTTTGAATTTTGAAGTCTAGCAAGCAAGAGTGGTGGCGGAAAAAGAAGCACCGGCTTCGTATTTCGATATTAGAATAATTTGTACTCTATGTAAACGCCGCCGGTAGATTGATACTTGTTAGACACCGGAGGAGCACTTTTTATTACTCGTCGATTATTTTCTAACTACAGACAACTCTATAATTTAAAATGGTAAGTTATACAACTTTTTGATTACGACTACGTTGACATTGATTTGACCTTTATGGAAAAAACTGGAGCTGGAATTTAATAATTATCAATAGGTTAATTAATATATATAAGTAAAACCTTTGAGTAAGATAACAAAAATTGAAAGTGGGGATTATCATTAATAATTCTAAATGGTATTTACTATCATCAATTGCTTGTGTTTTAATAGACTTAGATTGTTTGCTTTTTACATTATGCCTTTTTTTGTTGTGCAGATAAAAAAGATAATGTGGAAACAACTACAATTATTAAGTTTAAAATGGTATATTTATTTAAACTGCCAGTCATTTTAATATTGCTTACTGTCTATAAATTTATTTATATTTTCTAATTTCAGGCTTCACCAATAAAAGTGGTAGTAACTGGAGCTGCTGGTCAGATCGCATACTCTCTTTTATACCAGATTGCTTCTGGTGCAGTTTTTGGTCCAGAGCAGCCTGTCTATCTGCATCTTCTTGATATTGCTCCTATGATGGGAGTTTTAGAAGGAGTTGTTATGGAATTAGCTGATTGTGCTTTACCATTACTTGCTGGAGTTTTACCAACTGCAAATCCTGAGGAGGCATTCAAAGATGTAGCTGCTGCTTTCCTTGTAGGAGCCATGCCAAGAAGGGAGGGCATGGAGAGGAAAGACCTCCTTTCTGCCAATGTACGCATTTTCAAAGAACAGGGGCAGGCTCTTGATAAAGTTGCTCGCAAGGATGTCAAAGTCCTTGTTGTTGGCAACCCTGCCAACACAAATGCTTTAATTTGTTCAAAATATGCACCCTCAATCCCTAAAGAAAATTTTACTGCAATGACTCGTCTTGACCAAAACCGTGCCCAATCTCAGTTGGCTGCTAAAATTGGAGTTCCAGTAAAGGATGTTAAAAATGTTATTATTTGGGGTAATCACTCATCCACCCAGTTTCCAGATGCATCTAATGCTATTGTTACTATTGGTGGAGCTAAAAAACCCGTTCCGGCTGCTGTTAATGATGATGAATACTTGAAGACTACATTTGTGACAACAGTACAGAAACGTGGGGCTGCTGTCATAGCTGCTAGGAAGATGTCATCTGCATTGTCAGCTGCTAAAGCTGCGTCTGACCACATGAGGGACTGGTTCCTAGGTACCGGTGACCGTTGGGTCAGTATGGGTGTTGTATCCGATGGCTCATACGGTACACCAAGAGATGTAGTATATTCATTCCCAGTAACTGTTACTGATGGTAAATGGAAGATTGTTGAGGGCTTAACAATCTCTGACTTTGCAAGAGAAAAGCTCGACCTTACAGGCAAGGAATTAGTTGAAGAGAAGCAAGACGCCTTAGATGTCTGCAAGGATTGAATTATGTAACTTTAGCAGCAATAATTTTATATATTATCTAGAACAAGTATGTGTAAGGTATATCATAAATAGAAAATTGATATTATTGGCAATAAATTTATTTTTTGTTATCTAAATTTATTTTCTTGTAAATCAAGAGATTATAGCTAAGTCTATAGAAAATATTTTATGATTTATATTATATATTTTCTCACAATAAAGCATTTTGTTTTTTACCCTTTTTTAATTTATGTGTTATGGCAAGTTTCATAAAACATAAAACATTGCAAAATTTCATACAATTTTTTTAATAATAATAATTATGTATTTTATGTACTGCTTATAAAATCATAAAACTCCATGGAAAATATTGATAATACGATTGATAAATTTACTTTATGCCTATCAATAAAAATTATCTTTTGTAGGTGTTAGAAAAAAATTATCATGTTTACTGCCGCTCTTGATGTTGATAATAATAATGTAACAATTATTGCGTGGTTACGTCATGGCAATATAAAACTTAAGATAGGTGATAAGTAAGTAAAACAAATCTGAATACAGCTATAGTTTTTTTAATGGGCGATATATTAATATTTATAAAATAATTTGTAAGGTCAACTTAGTATAAATAAGTATGGGTTAACGGGTGTTTTTTATAAGTTGATCAAATCAAATCAATCAAATCAAATATTTTTATTCAACATAAAAAGCATTACACTTATTTGTTGAAAGTCAGATTCTACCACCGGCTCCAAAATTAAACCTCTACCTACCTAGAAGAACCGGCGAAACAAACTCAGGGGTTTTATCTTTTTTATACGTATTTTTTTACACTGATATTAGTTTACATATTATTATCACTGAAAAGCCTGGAGTGACTGTCTCATTCCCAAGGCGTGGTGTCCTCAAGGTATTCACCAATTTTATAATAACCTTTACCACACAAACGTTCTTTGATCTCTTTTTTAAATTTATTTATAGAAAGTTTCTGAACGCTTTCTGGGATCCTATTGTAAAAACGTATACAGTTACCTTTAAAAGAGTTACTAATTTTATGCAGTCTAGTAACTGGCATTGTT
This sequence comes from Hestina assimilis, assembly GCA_023373885.1. Taxonomy (NCBI): domain Eukaryota; kingdom Metazoa; phylum Arthropoda; class Insecta; order Lepidoptera; family Nymphalidae; genus Hestina; species Hestina assimilis. The sequence continues at coordinate 4,300,186 of CM041747.1, read as the reverse complement.
AATTTATGTTTGTTCCTAGTGTTAATGTTATGATTATCACTACATTTAGTAAATTCATTAATGTTCTTATGTACATACATAACATTTTCAAAAATGTATTGAGAAGCAACAGTCAATATATTGATTTCTTTAAATTTCTCTTTTAAGGAATCTTTACAACCAAGATTATAAATTGCACGAATAGCTCGCTTTTGCAGTACAAAAATTGTATTTACATCAGCCGCGTTACCCCAAAGTAAAATTCCATATGACATAATGCTGTGGAAGTAACTAAAATAAACTAGTTTGGCTGTTTCTACATCTGTTAATTGGCGAATTTTTCTTACCGCGAATGCTGCCGAGCTAAGTCTATTCGCCAATTTAGCAATATGGGGGCCCCATTGTAGTTTAGAATCTACAGTTATTCCAAGAAAAACTGTACACTCCATAATTTCTAGTAATTCTCCATTTAATATAACATTAGACTGAACTTGTCTTACATTGGGCATTGAAAATTTAATACATTTTGTTTTTTTACTATTTAACAGTAAATTATTCACACTGAACCAATGAAGTACCTTAGAAAGAGCATTGTTTACATCGTCGTAATTAGTACTATGTCTTTTAATGTTAAAAATAAAAGAAGTGTCGTCAGCAAACAATACTATTTCATGAGCTCCTTCTACAAAATATGGTAAATCGTTAATGTAAACTAGAAAGAGAAATGGGCCGAGAATGGAACCCTGTGGGACTCCCATATTTACATTTATACCTGGAGATCTCTTACTGTTTACGTCGACCTTCATAATTCTATGTTGTAAGTAAGAAATAAGAAGATCGAGCGCAGTGTCACGTATACCGTAGTGCTTCAACTTCCTGACCAACGTCTCGTGTTGTACGCAGTCAAAAGCCTTAGATAAATCACAAAAAACACCAAGTGCATCCCGTGACTCTTCCCAGGCATCATAAATATTAGAAAGAAGTTTAATACCTGCGTCAGACGTCGAGCGACCCTTGGTAAAACCAAATTGATTTTTATGCATTAATTTATATTTATTAAAGTGCAACAGCATCTGATTTAACATTATTTTCTCAAAAATTTTACTAAGAGTCGGTAACACCGATATGGGTCTAAAGTTAGATGGGTCTGATGTACAGCCAGACTTAAATAACGGTATCACTTTGCTATATTTCATTAAGTCAGGAAATATATTGATATTGAATGCATAACTTTATGGTTGATTTTTGTTTCCTGCGTTCCAAATGTTATTTTTTTAATCAAACACATAGAATTATCTATAATCAAAACCTTTCTTTTTAAAATTATTTATTACAATTAATTTATCGAAATATAAAATTCAAACTACATTAATTTATTAATTTTAAGTAATGCTTTTTTATTGTATCACTAACTGTAATGGTTCGAAAACTTTTGATTTTGAAACTGGCTATTTGATTTTTCCTGTGAGTTTTCCTAAATAAGTGACATACCACACACACACATAAGCATACGGCTCACCTTTTGTTAAGCGGTTGCCTTAGCCTACGTGCGCTTGCAGCACCATTAGTAGGTTCCACTCACACGTTGCAAACCTTAAAATATTGGTTCATAAATCTCCATTGTCCAGTAATTTCACTAACCTTCAAACCGGAACATCGAAATGCCAAAGACAATACTGCTTTGCGGTAGAATATTTGACACTGCTGTGGTGCCTACCTAGCCAGCCCCTTGCACCAATATACCTACCACTAGTGTGACTGATTGCACCGGTAAAATATTCTCTGCTATGGGGTCGTCACGTCCCGACGCTGGATTTTTAGGGTTCCCTTATTGCCTTTATGTTGCTTATGTCTGTAAGTCACAGTCATTTTATTAGGAGATTGTTGGCTCTGTGGAATTTAGTGAAAAGGTGTATTCTGTAAACCTCTAAATAAAATAATAAATCATTATATAAAAATAATGGTAGCATTCTGTACATGTAAGCACACGCAGTACAGGGTGGAAAAAAATTTCAGCGTATGGTAATTGGTAACATGTGAGGTTTATTTAGATAAGCCTATAAAAATAAGTATTTTACTTTTCATATTATTTTCAATAATTACTATGAAATTAGCGACTTATTTTTGCGGTCAATTTGAATTAGATAATATTTAAAGTTAAGTATAAGAATTCTTTATAATCAGGTGCATGCCCTTTAGTTTCCACTGTACGTGGGCACTTGCCCTGTAATCATTTTATGCGAGTATGGAGAAACTCAGTGTATGATGCCAATGGTGCCAAATGTTGTTTAAGTTACGTTAGCTACTTATTGCACCATCATGGTTAGTCGCGATGATCTACACAATACATTAACACGAATTCTGTGGAAAATTATATTGAACTGTCTCGAAAATTTCCTCGCCAAAGCACTTACTTTTTGTTGTATATCATTTTGTCCCCTGCAAAATAAATGTACATGCACCAGTCCAACCACCCGGAGACGCTCGCAAATCAGCTGGACCAACAGCAATACAAAAAATGTGTGTGCGATACACACGATAGAAGTGAAATCAACAAAAGAATGAGATGAATATATGTAACAAAATATAAAAATATTCATAAACACAGTTAAATAATAACACACCACGCTGACTTCTTACTAAAAAGCTGTAATACGCAGCCGCATACATATAATAGTGGCGCAAAGAAGGGAGACCGATAATATAAAATAGTATGTATATATCTGTCTGATTTATTCCTACACATTTTTGTATTTGTGTCTCTATGGACTTATTTTTTCGTTTCATCGAATTTGAAATCTCAACGATTCTAAAGAAGTTTCACTTCAAAAATAAAGCTTTACAGTGATTTACGGTAGTATAGGACAAATAGGATTCGATTAATAGTATAATAGGACAAATAGTATTAGTTTTAGATTTAGGAATACACCGATAGAGAAAATTTTGAAACAATTTTTGAAGATTAAAAAAAAACGTTTAATTATAAAATAATTATAAACTGTTTTAAATCTTACGTAGGTATATGATATATGCGTGATATATATGAGGTTATATATGATTTAAAAAAAATAAAACAATATAGAAATTGAAGAGGAGAGTAATAAGACAAAATAATAAATATATATATCTAAAATTTGGGTGACTAAATGAAATATAATCGAATTAATAGTCTGGACAGTCCTTGACCAAGTTAAATTACTTCTATTTGGGAGTGACATCCCGACAGCCGCAATCTGCCAAAACCACACAATTTGCAGTCGAGTTCTCCTTGTATGTTTATCGTATTTTCTAGGACTTTAGCTATATCATTAGAGTATATATTCTTTGGCTATATACTTACACTTAGGTAGTGAGCTAAAGTACGTGGCATTAGTACTGAAATAATAAGTTAAAATATTAAAAATATGTGCCGTTAATGCAGTTGTATTCATAAAAAATCTTTGTATATTTAAAATTATTTATAAAAATGATCTCCTAATGTTATTAATATATAATTATATTTTGGTACTTTTGTGTGTTACCAAAAATAAGTTCAAAATTTATAAATTCCACCCGATAGGCGGTAAGTCCTTAAATGTAATCCATTGGGATGTTGAGTTGTAGAAAGCAATATAAAAAGGTCTGTCCTATTGACCTTTTTATTTATAAGTATAAAGTTACGGATCGTCAATACAGGTCTAAAATTTTGTCATATTATTGTGTGACGGTTGGTTTGCCAAGTTATGGATGAAAAGATGAAATATAAATAGAGCGTTCATTTATATTCTAAAATAATTTCTTTAAACTAAAGAACCACTAAAGTTGATCCTATATACAATAATATTATGGCCATGTTTTAGTAAATATATATTTGGTATGTATCCTAAAGTATAAGTAATAATTTAATAATCATATCCGAATATTTAAAAAAATGTAGTGCATTTGGTAAAAACGCTACGCTGTTACTTAAATCATGTCGTCTTTGACCCCGGCCTCTCGGGCCTTAGCTGTAAGTAAATATGCTAACTTCAATAAGTAAATTGATATAAGTACCGGGACAGAACTTTAAATTTGCGATAAACACGTTCCTCTTATTACCAATAAGAAGGAATTTAGCAGAAAAAAATCAGCAGGTTCATGGTGGTAGTTGAATTCATACATTCGTTAATTATTTCACTTTTTGTTTTTCCATCACTGATTGTTTTTGAAATAAGTTGCCTTATAGATTTTACGATATAGCTATTATAGTAGTAAATCATTATTTTTTTTTGGAGTGTATAATAAGCCGAAAGTTTTAGTTAACCTATTGCCTAATATTTACGCTATAAGTAAATTATATAAGCGAAGAAAGCACACTAGCAAATACTAATAATTTTCGAAATGATTTGCCTGAAGAAATAAAGGGTAGGACACGTTTTTTTGTTATAACATTTTTATTTATTTATTACAAAATGTTATATATTATATATGATGAATATATAAAATTATATTATATTCTACGGTGGCACGAAACGTTTTCTGTGCGAGTCCACTACGCACTTTGTCGGTTTTTATTATTCATTAGTAATGTTCATTATTAAAACCTTAACCGCCTTGTATCGATACTATATAGATGGTAATAGAAACCTTAACAAAATATTAAGAATAATTTTCTTCGACGATCCGAACCCTAATATAAAAGCTATTTTGTTTTAATGTAATATTTTTAAACTCGGAATAAATTGAATTGCGTTTAAAGCACACCTGTAGAAAGACATAAAGCTGCGAGCTCCAGCACGTTACTGTTTCGATATATTTATTTTATCGTTTCCTCGAGAAATACGAGCAATCGTAAATTCAGGACGAAGAAAGCTATTAAAGGCGCAAATACTTAGAAATTTCTCAAATGAATACGTTTATCTGTTTTAATTATTTTGAATGTTGAGAGATTTCGCACGTTTCATTCATATTTTTAGTTTTTCCTCATTTTTTTAAACTAAATTGTAAACGGACATGGTGAAGTCAAAAAAACGAAACTCTAAATAACGCAATGTATACAACTTTCACACTAATTAAAGAGTATATCTATTTTTTTCATGAAATAGGAAGCCAACTTTGTATACAATTGTTCCTTATTTCTATAGCACATTCTTATGTATCTATGATAAAAATTTATACCCTAATTATAGGATAACTTAACATGCATTTCATATCCTTTTTTATTTAATTTATAACAAAGGAAAAAGAAAACTTTTTGTAAGTAAAAATAAGATTAAACGAATTAAAATTATTAAGACAACATAATATAATCCACGACAAACTTTCATTAAAACTTATAGGAACCAGCCAGCCTGTTACCAACCTTCCAATAAATAAAAACACATGAAATCGGCCTAACAATGGTAATTTTCAGGCCGGAAAGAAAAAAAATATATATTGCCTGTGTAGGTACTGTAAGGGTACTGACACCCATGCTCATTACTAGCACGAAATCATTAGCATATTTCTCATAAGCAAACCTACTCAGAACGAAGGAAACCACCTTCCACCCACGCCTCAAGTAGCATGCTCGAAAATCAAACCTCTATTAATTTTTGAGCATGCCCGAAACAACCATGCTTTTACTAGCAACGCTTAGAGACATGTTACTAAGTGGTAATTGCTTATAAATAGCATGCTTTCGTATAGTAATGACCATGTGTGTCAGTACCCTAAGAGAATTCTAGTAAGTAGTAGGTAGTATCCATTTTATCAATGTGTATGCTGCAAACTAGTATGCTTATTGCTAGATAATGTGCAAAGAAGCTAAGCATGCTAGTTTTAAGCACACTTACAAGCATGGTTAAATATGAGCATGTGTGTATATTTTCGCTTCACTAAATTTAAGTACCTTCTTAGTTTTATTAGTTAACTCAAACCTAGTTGATACATACAAAAATGCAATCTACTAAATATCAAAAGTTCTTCCATAGACCTGAGGGAAAAATACAGAATTCATTGAAAGTGTGGATTATTATTAAAGTTATGAAAGCTTTATTCCTCTTGGAAACTGCGAGCCCGATAATAAAAGTCACAAATAAGATATAGTGGCAAGGAAAGAAATATGAAAATTGCAAGAACTTAGGGGTACGTTCATAGCGACTTATTTCACGCTCTCATTGAGAGTGCTAAATTTTACTTGTCTTATTACTACGTAGTTTTCACGTAACAAATTTTACTTTACGTGTAAATATTACTTTAAAAAATTAACATTTAGTTTTGAAAAAAATTATACATGTGATCATTTAACAGTTTTTTTATGTGTTTTGCTGCTGGCCCTACTTGGCCTTACGTAAGCTATTTTAAAAAAATTGTGTAATAAGCTTATACTGTTTCAACAATTGTTAAATATTACCTACTTGTTTATAATTAGTGAAATTTCAGAGCTACATTTGTAATTAGTGTTACTGATGGATGATGTAAACTACAAAGGTTTGAATACATCCATTAAGTACAGAGAGAATTTCTAATAGCAAACTTGACTGGCTTTAGAACATAATTATTATTATGTAGTCTTTGTCCATGACGTCGTATGCGTGAACTTTTCTGTTGATCCAATGACAACCAAAATTGACTGGTTCAAATCTGAATGATTCGCTAAAAATTTGAACAAAATCAATCTAGGCCTTTTAGTTTATAGGAAGTATACACACAACCACATTTCTATATATAAAAATGTATTGCTGTTGTAACAAATATTATTCCTCCAGTGCAATCAGTCACACTGGTGGAATTTTGTTGCAAAAGGCCGGCTAGGTAGGTACAACCGCAGTGTTAAATATTCTACCGCCAAACAGTAGTGCTTAGGCATTACTGTGTTCCAGTTTGAAGGGCACTGTAGGCTAGTGAAATTACTGGGCAAACGAGATTTAAGAACCAATATCACGAGGTTGACAACGCATGAGTAGCACCTACTAATGGTGCTGCAAGCGTTTATAGGCTACAGCAACCGCATACCATCAGGAGGGTCATATGCTTGCTTGCAAACTTATAACATAAGAGAACGAAAATATTGGAAAATATATTTTTATGTTCACAATTAGTAATTAGCAAACGGGGCGTGTTAAGTTTGTTCCCTTTCACTAAATCTTAATCGTCTGACACAACTGCCAAGATCCTACTGAATAAATCATTTGATGTGGGTTAAAAGTTTTGGATTGGCACATTCGGTACCGCTATCAGCTAAGTTAATTAAGCCGGCTCTGTACAATTAAAGTTCGTGACTTCGTGGGCGATGAACATTACACTCTATTAGCTCAGCCTGATGACTTCGTCGAAAGTGAAATTCTTGCGTGGAAATTTGACCGAGTTTAGATTTATCGGTAAGATTTATTGCTATTTTATGTACTTGTTGGAATATATGATTTTATTTTGGAAACTTTAAAAAAATCTCTTTTCTTTAGTCGTTTTTAACAAGAAAAATAAAAACGACCTACGTAAATTATCGTAACCTCCTATATAAATATTCGGGCTTTCGATACTTTACCTCGAAAGGTCGAAAATCTCAACATTTTCTCAGCTTATTTAACTGTTTTGTATATTCAATATTTTAATTTGTTAAATTAAACTGTAATATTTTTTATGTGAAAAAATATTTACCTGTGACCTGATTAGTGGCTAAACTCAAATCTTTAATCCTAGGCTAATCAATCTAAACTTTGAATACATATTCCGAAAATCGTTAAAACTAAGTTTTATACAAATTATGTGTATTTTGCACATAAGAACTACGATGGTTACTCAACACGGTGCAACAGACGAAAACCCTTGATAACGTAATTGTAACAATTTAAGATTCTTGGCGAATGACAGCAACCATAAAATAGAAATCTTCTGCCTAGCTCTATTCTCTTATCCAAGGGCTGACCAGTAACTCATAGGATGAGAGCAAATTATCTATCAAGTTAACGATTATTATCAGATGTTCTGATAACAACCGGGACCGACAGCTTAACGTGCTCTCCGAGGCACACTGGGGAGACAAGGACAAACGCCCAGAACCCACAAGATCCCGCGACTGTTGAGACTAAAAGCAACTTGCCTACCAACACGCCACAACGGTCGTCAGAAGATTATTTTATAGATTCAATAGTAATATAAATCTTTTTTTTATCTTAGTTTTTCTTATCTGTACTAAATAAAGTTTATTTTTTTACCGTGAAGAATAGAGCTACATATTCTACTTAAGTATATACATATGAATGGACATAAAAATAAACTGTGTCCCTGAAAATGGGTAAGGTACGTGGGCTTCACTTCTAATGATTATGTTTTCTGTATTTTTTTTTTCTATTTATTTTAGGAGTTTTAGCCCAACAGGTCTATGCCACTCCATACAAACAACACACAAAATACAACTTATAAAAAAATTAACCCAAAAAAATAAAAATTACAAATAAAAAAAAAGGGTTGTCTTAACAAAACACATTAACTACTACGTCTTTTTCTGTATTTACAGAAAAGATTTTCCAAAGGGCCATGGACAGCTTTCAACACGGTTCAGGTTTATAGCCAATAAAACGTGACGATGATTAAATCAATTAATTGTATACATGTTTAGTGTTTATACATAAATAAATACTACACACTCAACGGCCTCCATTAGGATAGAGATATTCTGTGTCGGGGGTCTGTGACAACATACACAAAGACAAGGACAAACGCACCCAGAGCGGAACATATGCCTGTATGGTAAATACAAAGATCTGCTCCGAGCGGGTATCGAACCCGCGACAACATCGTCGAACGTCGTTTATACATATTTGTTTCTTGCCTTTTATATTTTGAAATTTTAATTATCAAAGCAATATTGACAGTTTCGGTCACAGTTCTAATGACGAATTCAACTTGTCCCCATTTTTTCGGTTTCAATAATATCCTTTTTTCACTACGTTGTCTGTGACGTGAAGGATTTAGCTTATTGTTAATATTGATTTTACGGTATGAATCTTGTTAGCTAGTTAATACTAATTTTTGTTTATACTTAATTGTTATTTACACATTTATAGTATATACAGAAGACATTTGTGAGATTGCTGATAAAATAAGAGGGAGGAGAATGGAAAGGGATGACAAAACGTTTGACAAAAAAAATAATCGAGCCTAGGAGCCCGTGGCCCTTAGATTTATGTTTTGTAAAAAAGCAGAAAGTTTTTCTTCATAATATCGTCTCCATCGTAAGGAATAATGATCAGTGATTATTACTTTTGGAATATGGCCACAGTGGTCTTGGCTTTTCTATTTTAATAGATCATTGCAAAAAATATGTAGGTAATAAACAATATAAGGAATTAAATAAAATGCAACATGATATATATTTTTCTTTCAAACACCTTTTTAATTTTTAATAATGATGACAAAATTGCCTTTTCATAATACACGTAAATACATATAATTAAATTATCTCAACATAGCAAAAATACTTTATGGACTGACTGAAATTATTTTATTAAAATCAAAATATTAAGATTCTAAAAAAAGACGGATCTAACTTAATACAAAATCACAGAATATTTATTTTATTATTACACTACCCTTGGTACAACTACCCCATTTCGTTATAATTAAAACTTAAATATAATAATAATTATGATTTCATTTAAAATGTTATAGTACGATGAAAATATATGACTTTTTATTGTCCTTCTAGTATATCCGTAAATTAATTACAATTTTAAAATATAGTAATAAAAGTCCTGCTTTATTATTTATATGATTATTGGCTTATAAAAGTTTCTGACCATATTGTCTTTTGTGCTATTTTTAACTAAATAATCAATTTAATTATCTGTGCTTTAAAAATTTGCTTATATGAGTCATAAATTTGCTTTTAAATTCATCCGTTAGACTGTACCTTAATGCGAAGTACGCTATCGTTCTGAAAATAATAGTAAATACTAGCAGACCAACGATTTGCATTTCATAGGTAGCATTAGCCATTCCTATATCTCGTAACAAGATTTTCGTATCTGAATATAGACAAAATTCGACATTGCAGTCCATAAGTGGTCGTTTCTGGTACAGAGCAAGGCAGAATCCGGTTAAGCCGTAGCGGAGATAAGACATAGACATAAAGAATTTCATTATCTGTTCGATGTATGGACCGAATCCCATTCCGTAGCAACACAATGCCAGCAATGGTGCTACTGTCGCGGGACCGATGATAGAGCCGTTCTGAAACATAAATTATACAGTACCGTTGTACTATCTGAAACGTTTATTATTATACTATTTTATTAATTATTATGATTTAATATACTCATAACCATATGCGCTCACTGTTCAGTGACGGTATAGTGCTATTTTATGTGAGAGTGTCTCTGTTTTGGTGGGCAAGTAATAAATCGGTCTCAACTGTTATGAATTTGATAGTAGACCTGTGTAGGCGACCTGAATAACTCTGACAAGAGATTAGCCACTACGTACACGATCAGAAGAAGAATAATGTTTTGGGATGCAATTATCTTTATTTGGTATTGAATAATTAATTGATACTGTTACACAATACTTCGTTTAAAAAAATGAAATCATGGCGAAGTCGAAGTATGTCTTGAGGGCTGTCCCTTTATCACGGCTGAGTCTCTGTACTCGGCCCCCGCCCAGTGACGCTGTCAAGGCCAGTAGGGCCAATAAAAAAAAAATCTCCAAACGTTGATAGCTTTGGGCTCATGAGCTACGTACATTTGTTCTTTTGAATATAGGATATACCTATGATTATATTAACTTTAATACGTGCGTCATTTTTATAAAATATAATCAATAAAACTTACGGTTGCATCGAAAGTGGAGCCGACAAGTAGACCGAATCCTTCAGAACATAAACCTGTCATGAGACCACTGATCACGAACAATAGTAATCTATCCATTTCTAACAGCTGGCCAGACATCAAGTAGCATATCAATATGAACAATGTTCCCAGAATTATCTGTAAATAAACAAATAAAAATGTTCATAGTATTTACATTGAGCCATGAAGAGGTATTGCGAGTAGGCGGGGCGAAGGTGGCTAATGCACTTTACCTTCCGCAACTAATAGCCGCCTTCGACTTTACTTCCACTTACTATCAGGTGGAGTAAAGTTAAGGTATTTAACCATCATTACAATTTTAAAAAAATGTTCTTTTAATCCACAATATCAAGGGTATATCAAGGGGTAACGCTTTTTTTTTTTTTTCGGAATGTGTATTGCTGTTGGCCCTACTGGCCTTGACAGCGTCACCGGGCGGGGGCCGAGTACAGAGACTCAGCCGTGATAAAGGGGCAGCCCTCTGGGGGTAACACATTATCAGCATTCAGGGAAAAGATACACTCTGTACACTGGACGATTGAAATACCGTAAATTATAGCGTACAGGAAAACTTTTGGGAGAAAAAATATATTTGCTTCGTGCAACGCGGCTTACGGGTAGTGCGATTTAGTAGAAATCGTCACGTAACAAAATGCCGTATGCTTTGTTTGTGTGTATCGAGTCTACTACAATCAAATGAGTGCGCAGCCGGGCACAACTCTCTCTCTCTCTCTCTCTATTCCTGTCTCTTTTGATCATATAACCTATTGAAATATACAGATTTCATTTGAATAACATTCGGAGTTGAAGAAAAAAAAGTAAGAAGCTTCGTTGCTGACAGGTCCCACGACCGCACAATTTTGTTATTTACTAAACGCGTAGTTAATTTTAAAATACTTACAAATTTCTAATGTTTCTGAATCTCATTCCTATGTAGTTTGGGTTGAAATGAAATAGAATAAAATAAATACTTTGAACCGCAGACCATGCTAAATTACTTTTACTTATTCGAGAGTGACATCCTGACAGCCGCAATCTGCTAAAACCGCACAATTTGCAACCGAGTTCAACTTGGACTTGTATTTTGTATAGTATTGTGCTTTAGCGGTATTATATATCTAATCGCATTTATCAAAAATCTAGATTACGCCCATCCTGATGGTAAGCGGTCATTACAGCCTATGAACGTCTACGAATACTCCAAAGGTATCGCAAAGGTTGCCAACTTCGAAATCAATTCAATCTTCCCTTGAAGATACCGTATACCCCATACTATAGCGTGTTGGGAAAAATTAATTTTCTATCCATTCCAGTAATATATTAAATACCTAAACTATAGATAATAATAATGATTGCTGCATATTATTTCTTAGTAACACAATATAATATATAAATAAATGCTACAAACTCAATAACCCCACTAGACCAAAACACCTGTATTGTCTTTTTTTTTTTTCGGAATGTGTATTGCTGTTGGCCCTACTGGCCTTGACAGCGTCACCGGGCGGGGGCCGAGTACAGAGACTCAGCCGTGATAAAGGGGCAGCCCTCACGGGGCTCAAATTTGATTCGTCCTTAGGGTGCCTCCTGCGAAGCCGAACCACGGCTAAGGACGTCATCGGAGATGGAGGCAGCGCTCCGAGCGCATTCTATACGATAGGCTCACCCGACGGTGTGAGCGCGACGCGACGTGCGAAACAAAGGTCCTCGCCGGCGAGGACGGTGTTGTGTGCGTGTCTGTGCTGTGTAAGGGCATTTTCTAATGTAATCTTATCGTCAGGGTCTTCCAGGACGTGCTTAGGACGGTCACTTTTGTCGGTTAGTTACATCGGTCTGTGTAGATACAAGCATGTCTAATCAAAGGATTTGGATGGAAAGCTGTATTGTCAATACAAATATGTGCTCCGAGCGAAGGTTTGGTACCGCTGCGCCACAACGTCGTCATAATAAATCGTAATTTTATAAGTATTCCTATTCAGACGTACACACACACATACACAGAAACATACCAAAGATAGTTTATTACCAGGATTTTATAGGATACTTTTTATCCCAAAAAAATATTAGGTTCCCGTTGGATTATCAAAAAACATGCAACGAGATTGTATTCAATTGACATTTGGTAAAGGTGTCTTTCTGGAGCCAATTCTAAGGCCGCCAGGTCGCGGATGAAGTCACGGGCAGATGCTAGTATAAACATAATAAAAATATGGGATACGTACCATAATCGGTAATGTAGAAAGTGTAAGAGCTGCATAATACGCCTTCAAACTGTACCATCGATTGAAGTATTCCCGTCGAATCATTCGGAGCTCTAACGGAACTGAAAATCAATTTGAGGAGTTCTATTAAAAAAAAAAAGTATAGGAGCCCCAATTAATATTTATTTTATTCTGTTTTTTAGTATTTCTTGTTATAGCGGTAACAAAAATACATGACCTGTGAAATTTTCAACTGTCTAATTATCACGGTTCACGAGATACAGCTGCGTGACAGACAGGAGTAAAACGGATTTTACCCTTTGGTTACGGAACCCTAAAAATTATTATAAACGCAAAACTGCGGGATAGCAAACCCTAATACCTATAAATGTGTAAGATGATACTTACACAATAAGATAGGTATCATAATATAGGTGTACATGAAGAAAACGACGCAGCTGAGACAGAATTTGAAGTTAGCGATTGGCACGTTCCCGTCGTTGCCGATGAGGAAGAAGATCCCACCGACGAGTATGGCAGCGCTCACGTGGTGCAATAGTTGTATCCATAGATTTAGCTAAAAAATGACAAAGGACTTAAGGAATATAAAATGGGCAATAAGAATGTAGTTGCAGCGTAAAAGACCTGCCTTAATCTTAAAGAAATTAAACAGCAAATAATTATTTTCTGAAATATATAATCTAAAATCTGAAATCTTATTTTTTTTATATAAATGGGTAAATAATACGGTAGTACAGCCATGTTTCTCCCAGCACAAATGGGCCAGCTAGACCTAGAAAGTACTACCCTCTCACAAATTCTGGTGTAAAAGAACTGTACTGTTGCGATTCGTGCGACGAGTGGGAGCGCCGGAGGCCCTATCTCCCACACTGCTATTTCCTTCCTTTTTTCCCTTCTTATTCCTTCCTTCTTGTTCCTTGGGTTGGCAACGCGCATGTGATACTTCAAGCGTCAATCGCAAGCGTTCATTAGTTGCGGTGCCTGCTTTCCATCAGGCGGACCGAATGAAATAAAAAAAAGTTCACACTGTATTTATATTTGTATAATATTCATATCAAATTCATATTTTACCGAATTCCTTCTCGACTGCTTCAACATTCGTTTAATTAATATTGAGAATTGAGTTAAGAATGTTGTTGGAAATTCCATTTTCTGCAATTGTTCTTTCGCAACGTGTTCGCCAAATATCCTCTGAATAGATTCGTCCGAATGCAATACTGGTTTCCTGTTAAATAAGAATACGTATAGCAAGTGTATAATTTAATTGTCACTAAAGTGGCAAACCAGCTGTTTTTATAAAGAATATTAGCAATGCTTTTTCAAGGCATTACTAATATACCTATTGCTCCTCATAATAAGCTCGAAGCTTGCGCTAGGAGTGGGTACGACAATAGCCCCATGGAGTAGGGATCGAACCCGTGACTCTCGCGTTAACGGAGCGAAGTCCCTTCTACCGCTTAAGGTTAAAGAGGTTAGCCACCGTTTTAGTATGAAATCGTAAATACTTACCGTCCACCTCTAACAGTCATCCGATCAAGTTTTCTGCAAAGTTTTCCATTTTGACAAAGTTCTGACATTTGGGCTGCGGCTTCAGCATCCGCAACAAGGGTTTCTAGGACAAAATCGGCTGGGTTGTGAGTTGTCGGACATATGTGGCCGACTTCTGCACAGAACGGTACCAGAAGAGGAGCAGCACCCTGAAAAATAACATCCTTGGTTGTTCTTTTTTGAAAGGGTCTTAAAGGTTTTATAGGTGGGCTAGATCTTTCACTGTACCAGTTACCTTGCATTGCATTAATTTGACAACTAAATAATATATTGTTTCAAGCCAGGTAATTAGAAGAAAAGAATTAGTATAATATTTGAATTCATCCATTAAATCCAATAGAATGCACTTAAAGCAAACTGAGGTTTTGTTTAATAATATCGAATATTGTATTGTAGTCATTTGAAAAAAAAAATTATAATAATTTTAGAAAAAGAACTTTTAAATGTTTGATATATCTTCCAAGATATCATTGAATATGTGGAGGTGACGACGTGTGAGAAATGTGTCTCAACACGAAGGGGAGGCTCCTCCGACCAGGCGGGTGATATTGCCTGGCGGACCGAAGCCCTGGGCCGAAGCATGCAGTTGTATATATACCTCAAGTGGGTAGGAAACTTTGATAGCGCGATTTAGGATCGTGACGTTCGTTGATCGTTCATATCGTTGCGTAGTATGCCCTGTAGGTGTCGTTGTAGCTTGATGTGACATTGTGACAATCTTGTCTTTCTATTGCGTTACGTCATGTTGCGTGTAGATGTCGCTACAAATAAATCATTTAACAGGGTGGAGTTTTGGATAGCGCCTTGGATACCACTGTCAGCTAAGTTAATTAGGCTGGCTCAGGACAATCAAAGTTCCTGATTTCGTTGTCGACTTCGACTGTGACGGAAGTTAACAAGTATTATTATATATATTATTAGTATATTATATATTATTAGTAGAATGTGAATATATGTGCTTAATATGATGGATGAATTGTATTTAGTTTATTTATTTATAGCCTTTAGTGTCTGAAGTACGGGATGTTCTACGAAGATAATTGCGATAATTATGATGAAGATAAGTGAGTTTGGTTGTATTGATGGATCAAATTAAGTTTTAACAAAGTTTATTTTGTTTTAAAGCCTTGTTGTTCTCACAGATAACGGAATTGTTTATTTGTTTCGCGGCAAGAAGTTGATTGCATGGAAACATTCTGTGAAAAGCTATTGTGTCTGATAAGTGAGCATATTATTTATTCATAATAAAAAATCTCTTAGCTAGTTAGCTATTTGCGTAGACGAAGTATAAAACATATTTTTATGCAATTTTTTACCTGATAGCAACATAATCCTCTAGCTAGGACGTAAACACGGTCAAATAGTGAGAATAATGACGCCGAAGGTTGGTGTATTGTGCATATAATTGTTCGTCCCTGGCGAGAGAGAAGTCGAAGGAGCACTACAAGCTGACGGATTGAGACAACATCGAGACCTCTGAAACAGAAAAGTTTTATTTTTTTTATTTCATGACGATTGGCAAACGAGCATACGATCCGCCTGATGGTAAGCAGTCATCGCAACCTATGGACGCGCGCGATACCTGAAGTATAACATGTGCGTTGCCCACTTAAGACACAAGATGGAAGAGATAAAAGGAAGGAAGTAGAGGGCCCATCTCTCATCTAGGGCCTCCTGTGCTCTCACTCATCGCACAAAACGTAACAGTACAGTTACATTACGCCGATTTTCTGTGAGAGAGTAGTATTTTCCCGGTCGAGTCGACCTAGTCGTCCTATCGTTAGTTAGTATTTAAAGACATACAGAAGTCTACAAAGATTTTACGAAGTAAACTTTTTTGTATTATCTTGGTAGTTGTAGCTGAGCCTTGGTGATTGCAGAATATTGAGGGATATTATTGCGTTTTGTTGTATGAGATTCACTCGAACTCGGAGCCGAGGCGCCTCAAACCCCCACATCTTAAGTACGCTTCCTTTTCCTCCTAATACCTTAGTCTCCCCTTATCTATTAAGTTGGTGATACGCACGTAATAGTCATGTTGTTGTGTACTTAAAGTGACATGACCTTTTGCCACCAGACTGCCTGTATGTTTAATTGTCACCTTCACAGCATGTCTTATTTTATAAACTGTAGTTTTCCGGATAAACCAATAAAACTACTACTACAATTGGAGATTCATTTAATCTGATTAGGAGAGTTTCTTTCATTAGCGATTAAAATTCTTGAAGTGTTTTTCATTATCGTCGATTTTCGTCGTCGGGCTTTTAAATTAATTGCGAATATTTCAAGGAAAAGATGAGTTTAATTATTTAGTTTAAGCATTTACATTTGTTTGAGTATTTATAAAAAAATCAATTTGTGAGCGTTTTATTTAATTATCAATTAAAATTCTTGAAGTGGTTTATATTAACGTCGGGTTTCCTTGTTCGGCTTTTAAAAATAATTGCGAATCTTTCATGGAAAATATGAGTTATTTTTATTTACTTAGTTAAAGTATTTGTATGTGTTTGATATTGATAAAAAGAAAAAAAAATTAAAATTAAAGTCTTCTTATTTGAGCCAATGAGTTAATTAGCCCGTTTTCACTTTTATTTAATCAGTCACAGAAAAGTTTTACACTAATTTATGTACGCTTTGGAGGCCAAAACTGCCACTCCTCTATACTTTCCCATATACATGATTATCACTTCAAACGATACACTTTTCATGCTACTGTTGTAGCTGTACATGCAACGATATCATACAAAATGTACAAAATGTAGCATCGCGTAAACGAAGTTTTAACTTGGATTAACATACGAGTAGATACAACGTCCCAACGTAAGCCGGAAGATTCTCCCTCTGTCTTGATGAGACATCATATCTCACTCCTCTGACTCACTGAAGCTTGTATAGCATCGCCGCACTTATTTCCTCACTCACTCTCTGTGAACTACGCGGCAAAATGTTCCCAAACACTGGAAACTCTCCTGCACTAGCACTGGCAAGAACTCAAGACTAGATAGCTTTCTCATCAACCTTCGGTCTCATCATATCTCGTTCTTCCACATTGTTGCTGCCAGAATCAATGAACTATAGTAACTATCATATATGACGGTTTACTACTTACCATTCGGAGGAGAAACTCGTTTACCACATTAATAAAAAAAGAAAATAAACCATAAAGTGTCGTGAATATGTCGTATGCATTGAAATTATTTTAAATGAGAGAATTTACTCTCTAGTACAAGTTCTGACGAACATTTGCAACAACTGCTAACGGAATAAGTTTGTTTAGAAAGTCGAGTGCGTCTAAAGCATTTCACCACTGAGTTAGACCGAAATTTATAACCTAAAACGCTTGAAACTTTGCACAACATGTACGCTGAATGTTATTAAATATAAAGTTGTAACAAGACCCGGTTTTACTGATATTATGAAAATAAGTTTGGGTTAGTTTCGGCATCTGATGGAATATTTTTAAAAATATAATTTTAAATTTTCTTTACACCATGTAAGTGAGTTTTCTCCGTAACTCATGTTTGGTGTGTCTGTTTTTAAAAGCAGCTAGCGCTAATAGTCTGTGTTCCTATGGTTGTAACGAATTTTCGTCTTAAGACTCTACTCCCGATGGTGTTCTATGTAGTGGTTCAGAACCACAGGATTCAGTCTATAACAATTAACTTTGAGTAACCGTGAGGGCTCTCTCTTATTTTCAGCACTCACCCAATCGCTGACGCTGCCAATTAATGCCAGTAGTGCCATTATTTGCTAGAAGAGTCCAGAGTGATACCCATTTTTTTTTGGAATGTGTATTGCTGTTGGCCCTAGTGGCCTTGACAGCATCACCGGGCGGGGGGCCGAGTACAGAGACTCAGCCGTGATAAAGGGGCAGCACTCATGCGGGCTCAAATTTGATTCCATCCTTAGAGTGCTTCCTGCGATGCCGAACCATGGCTAAGGACGTCATCGGAGATGGAAGAGCGATACCCATTCAGAAATAAAACAAGAGATAAATCTAAGCAATTAAGAATAATAATAATATACATAAAGATACAGAAAACATTATCCGGGTCATTGTATCGGGTAAACGAATGTAAAATATTCATTTAATTTTGTCTTTTGAATGACCTATGCTGACATTTGACAGCTTTTCTCAGAAATCTGTCTCAAAACAACGTCAATCAACATCATTGTATTCAAAGCATTTGACATTTAAAATTACTTGTTTTAGGATACCGTACATCCAATACGAAAACGAAACCCATTCATAGTTTATAACAAAATCTAAACAAGAAACCTGTCTTAAAGTTCTCACGGAAAACTAAAGCCGTGGAACCCTCTATTCAGCGTATTTTTTTAAACGAAAGTATTTATTTTTACGGTGTTTGGTTTTTCCTTTGTTCATAACCTTAACCTGTTTTGAAGTTCATATTTTGACGAAAATGTGATTGATTGTTTGAAGCGAATGTATAAAAGCTGCAAATTAAGTCAATTTCATTTACCGGGTCCGGAGTCAAATGGCAAAAACGAAACTCTTGTAATTGTGTTATGCGCATAATATATCCGTTTATAATAATTTAAAGACCTCGAAAATTACTGACATGCGAGTTCTTTACTCGATAAATATCTTTGTCAGAAATTTATGCATATTGTATATATTTTTGTAAATTGTTATGTATTTAGTTTGTTGATCTCAATGAGCGTATATTTACCATCAATCATAAATGCAAATTTGTAGGTAGCGAATCTGATGTCAAATCAGATAAAGACAAAATGAAATTTACGAAAATATGTATCGGTTTTTCATAATGAAATTTGCGAATTATTCAAATTCTCAATTAAATTTTTCGTTGTTCGTTTATCGAAATAATATTGTTTTTTATTATGTTACAAGTTGGCAAACAAGCATACATACATACTTACCTGATGGTAAGTGGTCGCCGTAGCCTATGAGCGCTTGCAGCACCATTAGTAGGTGCCACTAACAAGTTGTCGACCTCGAGATATTAGTTCTTAAATCTCCTCTGCCCAGTAATTTCACTTAGCTTACAGTGCCCTTCAAACCGGAACACAGTAATTCCTATGCACTACTATTTGGCGGCACAATATTTGACACTGCGGTGGTACCTACCTAGCCGACCTCTTGCAACAAAAGACCTACCAGCAGTGTGACTGATTGCACTGGTGGAATAATCTCTGCTGTTACAGAGATTATCCCAACAGCGGGCGATGGACGTCCGATGCCGGTAAATTGTATTGAATTTTAATATAATCTTATTAGACTTTCACGCCAAACCTACTGAACCGATATAAAGGTAATTTGGTACACAGATAGTCTAGACCTCAAGAAAAGAGATAGGCTACTACTTGGTACCGGCTACTTTTTAATGCGATTGTCAGGGTTTGAAAGGAGGGATAAAAAGTTGGAAGTATCGTCATTTTTGGAGCTGAAAATTATTTATAGGCTGTCGATTCGATATAAATAATTCCTTCTTCTTATAATAATGACATCATGCAAAGTTTGTAAAAGTTTTACCCTCAAGGGTGTAAAATAACAATAGGGGATGAAAGCAAAACGTTATAAACACGGGCGAAGCCACGGGCAGAAGCTAATTACAAATAATTACAACTGTACAAATCATATTCACGGGGAATGGTGGCAAGAATGCTAGCTGCATTTCCCTACTGATTCGCAATCCCGATTCTTTGGTCGAATAATTAACCAGTTTACTTGTCATCTGTAGAGGCAATGAGTCGGGGTGTAATATCTTTTAGAAATTGTTTTGCTCTAACGCTCCATGGTCCAAGTTTTCCTATTGCAAACGGTACAGAGTTATTTAGATTAAGCGACAAATACTTATAATGAAACATTGAGAGAAGTAAATTTTTTGACAAAACGCTGATAAACTTGGAGATAGATAGATGAGATAGATGGATCTGATAGAGATTTATTACATTTTCGTTAGTCGCTTTACATAGCCAAGTTTAAAACCATAAAGAATTTACGATAGGTGTCGTAAAATAAATCTTACAACTTTGTTTTCGCTGAGACCAAGTCTTAAACCAGATTGAAAAACAGCAAATCATTCACAGATAGTGCATTGAATAGTAAAAAGTATGAATAAGAATGGGTGTTTGACCCGTTGAAAAGTACGAAAAAAATTGATAAATCATACATAACATTTCTTTGAATACTTCTTCTAATATTTGACACTGTAATGGAACCTACCTAGGCGGCCTCTCGTAACAAAAGATCTACCACCAGTGTAACTGACTGCACTAGTGGAATAATATCTACGTCACATCCCGACGCCGGGATAATTAATTATGTCTAAGAAAACAAAATCAGCAAATATTCTGACTTGAAATATTGCGAACGAATAATAAAAGTTAAGATAAAAAATAAATCATGACAAGTGCCTTAATTGGTTGGACGAAAAATGAACAAGACTTCATCATTGGTGGGTAAAATAAGATATATTACAGTTTTTTACATATATAAAAACTTCACTTAAGTTTATTAATTATGAAACTGCTAGAAAACCGATCGTTTACATCTCATACTAAATAATAAAGTCTTTAAATATTTTCCTGTTGTCTTTTTAACCGTCAATTTTTCATTTCGACTGTATTTTTTTAAATATTTTTTATGTTTGTTTCCTCATAACTTTGGGTGAACCGATTTTGACGATTCTTTTTTTGTGTGATCCCATTTTAATTTGGTCCAGGTCTGACAAATCCATGAGAAAACCACATAAGTACTATTCGTAACTAAAAAGTATAAAACAATTTTTAGAAAAAAACACCGAAATGAAACTAAAAAGAAAAAAAAAATGCCTACAACAGAAGTCGGTGCCATATTTGTATTTTTTCTTTTTTGTAAGATATAACTAGTCCTTTTCTCTTAGTTGGTAACTGGTATAAGTATAAGGCTATGTCCTAATAAGTTGTCGCAATACGCCATAAAGAAGTGACCGCCGGTAATGAACATGCCACTTCAAGTAGAGCTGTTCTAAAACTTTTATGGCCTTGTACTCGAAATAAGAACGAGGTGGCCAAAATATATTTGTTTATTTCATTATTATTGTGCTTAATAATTTGTTTACTGTGCGTATTCTAAGTACGTAATACGTAAGCAGTAGCTTAGATATAAAACCAGCTAGCTCATCAGAAATTATGCTGCCACATACCCTTATCACCTAAGAAATTTATATTTACATTTGGATGCATATAGGCAATACCATGTCAACCCACAAAATTGAAAAAACTGAGTTATATATGCAAAAGTGTTGGTAAATGGCTGAAGAACATTTTTCTTTAATATTTGTAGGGTTTTAAGCTTTAACATTTCTAAAAAGCCATTTTTTAATCATGCAATTTAGGTATTATGTTAAACGTTTTGGGTTATATTGTACATATACGAAATATGCAGTTTGTATACTTATTTTTTGTGAAAATAAGTGAAATAACTTACATAAATCTGATATTGCCAAAAACTTGACCAATACATAAAAAAAATCATATAAAGAAAGTTGTTCAAAATTTTCAAACGCGTTTTTCTCGAAATGGCATTCGTGTGGGTTGACATGGTATTGCTTATTTGCGTCCATTTGATATAATTATGTATTTTAGAAAGTCTTAAATCTTGTGTCTATATTATTAATACATCTACAAGATATTTGAGAGGTTTGTAGGTAAACTGACTAATTCACGCTGAAAACAGTAAGGCTTTTTGTTTTTTACCAAACAACTGTTTTAGTTCAACAATGATTGACAAGAAGGATTCTTAAGAAGCTTAATACTTTAAAATGAATAAATTTCTTACGTGGTTGGTTCATCGAGGAATATGATAGGAGGGTTGTTGACTAACTCCAGCGCGACCGAGAGGCGTTTTGATTGTCCCCCCGAGAGGTGGTGTGACATCGTCTCTCTATGTTCCCATAGACCAAGAGTTTGAAGAATTTCCTCTACCTAAAAAAAAAGAACAGTAGTATAACCAGTGTCTCTGATAAAAGTACTGATAAATGTATTATTAATGTACGTAAGTTTCATGACCTGTTACTTATTTATTTTAAGGGTACCATCGCCAAATGGCAATGGAGAGTTTTGTAGTACATACATAATAATATATATAAAAAATAAGGGTAGCGGTCCATACATGTACTTGAGCACTTACTGTAAGGTTTATTTGGATAGGTCTTTAAAAATAATAGAGGTTTGATTTCAAAAAAAAAATTGTCAGTCTTCTTCCCCCTTAACTTTGGCCACAGTGTGTGGCCCACCACGCATTTGACCGTTATTAATGCTTAATTTTTGTAAATTACATTTATGTTTGATATTCAGTTTTTGTTATTATAACATCGAACCTTTTTAGACAATTATGTATGACAGTGACTGACATACTTCAAATCTTATTTGTTATATTGTTCAATGAGTTCGCGTATGAGTGGGTATAGATTTTCCAACTGACGACTTTTAATATGGTTTTATTAAAATACTGTCATGTATACGAATAAATAAAAATGAAGTGTCTGTTCGTAATTCCTATAGAGTAAATAATAAAGCCCTCTTTGCTCATACCTTTCCCAAATTAACAGCTTTTTACTGAGTGCATAAATAAATACTACACACTCAACGGCCTCCATTAGGATAGTGATATCCTGTGTCGGGGGTCCGGAAATACATACAAGGACAAGGTTAAATACACCCAGACCGGAAAATATGTCTGTTTCAGTCAATATAAACATATGCCCCGAGCGGGAATCGAACCCGCGACCTGTGGCGCTTAATTCGCAGGTTCGTCGAATCGTATATGAAAGTATATACGGTACTTACATAAAAAAAATATTTAAAATGTTTGTTTGTCTGTCTGTCTGTTTGTTCCGGCAGATAAATGACGTTATAAGGAATAATTTAGGCTAGCTAGGAATAACTTAGACTAAGAAAAATCGTTACACGCGAGTGGAACCGCGGGCGAAGTTAGTATAATAATATTTAAAATATCCATATTAATTACAACTATCATAAAAACAACTTCTGAAAAAATCCCAAAATGCAAAGTTATATTTCCTGTATACACTTTAATGATAATAAAATATTAATAAGCTATACTATTATTATTATTATTATATTACGTACATATGTGTGCATGAATGTGTATTTGTGCTAAGATAGCTCTAGGACCGAACCCACTTTTTATATATAGTAGTCGGTTTAAATTTGAGTTATCATATCTATTTTTAAATACAACATAATCATAAAGGTCTCAAAACATTTTGAACTTCGGCTTATAGTATCATGTCCTATTTTTTACCCCAAGACTTGTCGCAGAGACTTTCATCTTACTCACTCTAACATGCACACAAACTCACACTCACTCACATTACTCACCTACACACTAACACATAAATTTGTTTTATTAGATTCCTACTCTAAAACTAAATTTTAAATTGTTTTTTTTTTTTAATATAAAGTTTATCTTTAAATAAGCATTGCAGCGTGCTGGTAGCGAGCCTACCTATCTGTTTCGGTGTGGGCGTTTGTACTTGTAGGTCTACCCATCGTGCCTCGGAGAGTAAGTTAAGTTGTCGGTCCCGGATGCTATCATAAGATTTGATAGCAACCGTTAAGTTTTGATAAGTTATTTGCTCTTATCCAACGAGTTACTGGTTCGCCTTTAGGGTTGCTGATGTCAGATGCCAATGGCTCCGTGTAAAAACTATTAAGTAGAAGAAGAAGATAAAAATTGTCTTTTAAAAGTTATGGTTTTTTTAAATTTAAAAATGGGTAAGCTCTTGACCTCCATCGAGCGCGAAGGCATATATGAGGTCTACGGTGGAGCGAGCTTACTCATAAGAAGCCTGTGTACTCGCACCTTGAAGAGGTTCAGGTTGTATGTGTTCGGGAATATAGACGCCGGAAGAGCGTTCAACTCCCTGGCCGTACGCATTATGAGGGATGATCGAAAGCGCATAGTGCGAATGTTGGGTATATCGACCTGATATGAATGGTACCCCACAGTGCGCCTGGTATCCCGGTAATCAGCTATATTACAGAAAAATTATATGAAATGATATATATCTAGTCTAGTCTAGATATATATAAAATTCTCGTGTCACAATGTTCGTTCCGATACTCCTCCGAAACGGCTTGACCGATTCTTATGAATTTTTATGCATATTCAGTAAGTCTGAGAATCGGCTACTATCTATTTTTCAAACCCCGAAGTGATAAGGGTGTCCACCCCAAAATTTTATTTTTATTTTTGGATAATTTTTTTTTTTTTATTATGTGGCATTGAAAAATACATACGACCCTAAATTTTCACTTTGTTATCACCAAACCCTGCGTTTTAATAGCCATATTAGTCAATCAATATCTTCCACCGGGTAGAGGGCGCTGCTATCGGGTCCCAGATTTTTTCGGGGCAGGATAACGTCTGCCGGGCCCGCTAGTAATTATATATATATAATTATTATTTTTTTAAATTTTTTTTTTTTTATTTTTTATTTTTTTTTTTTAAAGAATATTAGCAATGTTTTTTTCAGGCATTACTAATATTCCTATTGCCCCTCCAAATAAGCTCAAAGCTTGCGCTAGGAGTGGGTAAGTCCAAGGGGTCAGGATCGAACCCTCGACTCTCGCGTTAACGGAGCGAAGTCGGCCCTTCTACCGTTGAGCTATTGAGGCTTCAATTATGTTATATGATATGACATGGAAAAGCAAGACGAAACTAATATGCCATGAATGATATGATATGAATATGCTGACATTTTATCAAAAGTTAACCAAATAAATATTTTAATATTTTTCCTCAATGATATTTGAGATAATAAAGTAGTATTTATACGTCTTCCTAAGTAATTTTGCGTCGGAGTTTAAATTACTTACTTGTTTTGTTTAGGAAAATCTTTTTGATATGTTTATCGGAAGCCTCCCAGCCTTGATGATATTATGTCTGATCGGAAAATAATTCGTTTGGAAATAATGTTCAAGATAAATATAAAAACCTTCTTTAATTTTGTTATATCTGTTCGTAATTTACTTTGTATGATATTAAATGATACTTAGAAGGCAGTTTTAAGAATTATTTATTTTAGGTTGAGTGACTAGTATCTGCAAAGAGGAAGACTAACGTACTTCATGAGAGCTCGTTCCCACTGGTCGGGTAATAAACTACTTACATACAAATACAGATACAAGTTATTTAATAACATATATTTAAATACTTCAAGGATAAAGTTATGTTTATAAAACCGTCATAAATTTTCCTACTTAATTTAAACCACCGTGACCTAGAAGCGTTGGACCGCAACGACCTCGTCTGTATGTATATTCTTTACATAACAAATTATGACCCACTTTCTGACAGTCAATTCCCCATAGCTATATGAAAATAGATCAGTGAATTTTATAAATTAATGTGTAACCGTATTATATCTCCTATAAACGAAAAAAATATATTATGCGGTATTAACTGTTGTGATCAACATTTTAATTTTGAATTATATTAATATTTGAAGATCGTTGTGGCAAAGTGCTAGTAAGCCTGCGTTAAACGCCAATTGAATGCGAGTTCGATTCCTGGTCCGGGCACATGTCTTGTGTTGACCATGATTCTTGTGTTTGTGTATGTACCCGGATACAGCGTAGCCAGGTTCTTCTTATCGACTGGTTAGTGTCAGAGTTGTTAAGGTCGCTCGTATAAGCTTTTGACTTGACTTTCCGACGATTGTCACTTGATAATAGCCAGGACCGACTTTTTACATGCTTTCCGAAGCACGCAGACGATCAGTTAAAATAGCACTATACGACCACCCATCTAGGAACTGACCGCGCCTATAGTTGCTTAACCCACCGATCGTTTACGGATTAGTGATCGCACCCGGCTATGAGCGTCTTAAGGTACATGGGAGGACCCTGACCTTGCCAAATACTGGGAAATTCAGGAATATTATTTTGAATTATTTAACTAGTAATTCTATTTTATTCGACCTTATTTCTTATTAAAGCCTTACCTGCCTTTCCTGCTGTCTGGATAGTGAATGGGTTAAATATATAATTATACTTACAATGAGTTCTTTTTCGGCTTTTCCCAGTTCTTTACCAAGTTTAAGATCGGCAGCGATCATCATGGACTCGTTCACAGTGAGCCTGGGCTGCAGGAGGTCATCTTGCATGATGTAACTGCTTAGTTTTTTGAACACCCTCATGTCACGCGCATGTCCGTTGACTGTGATTCGACCATTAACCCCATTTGAACTGTAATCAAAAAACGCACGTTTTCACTGGAGGTACGTCTTTTACTGAGAGATGGCGATTAGGTAGGTACAACCGCAGTGTCTGATACGTTTTACGGTTTCAATAATACTGTAGCTTATATCTTGTGAAATTACTAGGCAAAATAGATTTAATAGCCAATATCTCGAGGTTAGCATCACCTATAAATGGTGGTGGTATAAGCGTTTGTAAGTTACTATAACCGCTAACCATCAGGTTTCTTGCTTGCTAAATTGGTAACATAAAAAATTATTTGATTATGAGGTCTTCATTAGTTACACAAAAAAGACATTACTCCCACTAAAAAGATTTCACAAGAATATTATAAGTGTGATGGTAGCTCATGTTAGTTCCCTTTCACGACACACTGATCTTGATAAAATTTGGCATAGAAAAAGTGTGAAAGTTGGATATTACTTTTTATTGAGCGTAAAAACTTGCAGGTGAAATCTATTTATAAAATATAAAAGCTGGTAATTTACTGCAATAGCGTGGGATGACATTTAACGGAAATCTATAGACAAAACTGGCTTGAATAAAATTTGCATTCTTATTTTGTTAGTATCCAAATTGTACCTGTATGGTGCATATATGGCCGAATACATTTTGTTAAATGCTAAATAAGTTGGCAAGCAAGCATACGGCCCACCTGATGGTAAGCGGTTGCCATAGCCAATGAGCGCTTGCAACACTTGAGATATTGGTTCTTAAATCTCCTATGCCCAGTAACTTCACGAGCCTGCAGTGATCTTCATACCGGAGCACAGTAATGCAAAAGACACTACTGCGTTGCGGTAGAATATTTGACTCTGGCCTCTTGCAATAAAAGACTTACCACCAGTGTGTCTAATGGCACTGGTGGAATAATCTCTGCTGTAACAGAACATAATTATATAGTATTGTTTCAAGTAGAACAATCAAAGACATGCTATCTAAACTTCACTTTATTATAATTAGTACATGATATTAAAGGCATTTTTAAAGGCGTCGGGATGTGACGACCCCATCGCCCGCTGTTGGGATAACCTCTGTCACAGCAGAGATTATTCCACCAGTGCAATCAGTCATACTGGTGGTAGGTCTTTTGTTGCAAGAGGCCGGCTAGGTAGGTACCACCGCAGTGTCCAATATTCTGCCGCCAAATAGTAGTGCTTAGGCACTACTGTGTTCCGGTTTGAAGGGCATTGTACGCTAGTGAAATTACTGGGCGAACGAGATTTAAGAACTAATATCTCGAGGTTGGCAACGCGTGAGTGGCACCTACTAATGGTGCTGCAAGCGCTCATAGGCTACGGCAACCACTTACCATCAGGTGGGCCGTATGCTTGTTTGCCAACATCTAACATAAAAAAAAAAATTTTTAATTGTGCAATTCCTGTACAGAATAATATTAGACTGGGTAAGTACTCTCCCACAGAATGTATTGACTTGAAGTAGCAGTACTTGTTCTGATGCGTTTCGTGTTATAAGTATGAGTTCCCCCTTAGTTTTACTCTTCTCCCTAATACGCTAAGTGAACATTTGCTATGTCAAGATAATTTTTAAGAATGTGAAATTGATTTTAAAGGATCTTCAATTCTCTTCCTCCAAGTTTCAGCATAATTACGTTCCTATATTGTTAGCCTTGTTACGATAATAAATTATTCTCACGTGTATCCAGCTAGTATATTCAGTAGCGTGGACTTGCCAGCTCCAGATGGTCCCAAGATGCAAGTTAATTCGCCTGATCTACATTCGCCAGATACATTGTGTAGTATACGTCGTTCACCTTTAAACAATAGAACACAAAAATTAAATAACTATAATCATGTTTCTATAAATTTACTTGCATTTTTAAAGACTTCAAAGAAGTTTATACATTCTGGTTACTAGTTTTTTGTGTACTTTACGATATTTTTCTTTTCATGTTTGTGTAACTATTTAGAGGTCTTTACTTTTTAAGCTTTTTAATTTCGTTGTGAACGGTTGTTATTGTATTATTGGATCGAAAACGTAGACGTTAACCGAAAGTCGCGAGTTCAAAACCGAGCAAGCACCTCTGAGTTTTCAAGTGCTTTATTTGTGTCTCAAATTTATCTTGTTCTTAACGGTGAAAGAAACATCGTGAGGAAACCTGCTTATTGTGGAAGAAATTCTAAGACATGTATATGCAGGTTGTATAGGGCTTAAAAGGCCCGCCTGTGTAGCTACCACCATATGTTTGTGGTGAAGTGACTGCTCGTCAGCCAGACTATGACCAGCTGTATTCTATTCTTAAGGGCGGCAACGTAACTGCATGCCCTTTGATGTTGTAGATATTCATGGGCGGCGGTAATTGCTGGACATCAGGTGAGCCTCCTGCCCGTTTGCCCCCTCTGACATAAAAAGAAAAATACGTTATATTTTACGCAATACTTTATTCAAAGCAGTAAATTATTAAGAGTGTGCTCTTCAAAATTTATAGAACATAACTGATACATCAGAATAAGTGTTTATTTATACAAAAGAGTAAAATGTTTACGATCCATTCTGTTACGAGTAGCCTTCGGTCAGTACACAATTTAGAACAAATTGAGGCATTAAATTTTATTTTTATAGGGCTTTGTGTTTGATGACTGAAACGGGCTTATTGATTTCTCAACATAAACCGTTTTTTTATTAACATAAGCCTACATCGTAAAATTTTATGTAAATAAAATTTTAATTTCTATATTCACTGTATTTTTTTATATAAAAATACAATTTTGTGACGTTTTGTGTGATTAAATGGTTTTGGAAGATACAATTAAAAAAAACAATTTAATTTATCTAAAGCACCTTTTTGCAGTGGCGACTGGCATAAGTTAAAATCAGTTTTTTTGGTTTGCAGAAATTATAAAGTTGTACGTCAACATAATAAATTTTGAGTTGAATTTATATAATTACTATTCATATTCCTAATTGTTTCGCCGGTTCCACTCAGGTAGGGGTTTAAGATCGGATCCGGTTATAGAATCTGACTTGTGATAGTGTAGTGCAATAATTTGCTCTTATCCAATAAGTTACTCGCCTTTAAGGTTGCGGAGGTCAGGTGGCAATCTCTCTGTGTAAAAACTAGTAACCTGTCGAATCCGAATAAGAGTAATAAGCAGAGCCCGGGCGAAATACCGGGTTGAATGCTAGGAAGCAGATGAATTTATACGTTGAATAAAATTATTTCTATTTCATTTAGCTTTAAGCATGACGAGAGCAAAGCCGCGGGGTTGATAGTATATGAATCAAATTGTTAAATACTCATTCTATTTAGAATTTCAATGCGGCTTAGCCTTTTACCAATATAAAGCATTTGCGGTTAAAAATTCAACAAAAATACAGCGACCAAAAGAGATTTAAGAGTAATGTAAATCTAGACTACGTTTGACTTTGAAGTGGTTTGCGGCTTCGCATTATACTACTTCGCCTATTAAGTATAAATGTCTGTATAAAATTGTTTTATCCCACCAATATAAAGGTCAGAGTATGTGATGTAATGGAGGTATGTTTCAATGGATGTTTGTTACTCTTTTACGCAAATGCTACTGAATGGATTTGAATTACCTGCATTAACACAAAATATTTTTTTTTTTTTTTTTTTATGTTAGAAGTTGGCAAACAAGCATACGGCCCACCTGATGGTAAGTGGCTGCCGCAGCCTATGAGCGCTTGCAGCACCATTAGTAGGTGCCACTCACGCGTTGCCAACCTCGAGATATAAGTTCCTAAATCTCGTTCACCCAGTAATTTCACTAGCGTACAATGCCTTTCAAACCGGAACACAGTAGTGCCTAAGCAGTACTATTTGGCGGCAGAATATTGGACACTGCGGTGGTACCTACCTAGCCGGCCTCTTGCAACAAAAGACCTACCACCAGTGTGACTGATTGCACTGGTGGAATAATCTCTGTTGTGACAGAGGTTATCCCAACAGCGGGCGATGGGGTCGTCACATCCCGACGCCTTTAAAATTATTATCGGGGATATAATACATTTTATCCCCGAAAAAAAATTTGGTTCCTGTGGGTCGTGGATAAAGGCGCCGGCTTGGCTAGTTTAGAAGCGAACGAGTAGTCTTTGCTCTGTATTTTATTTTTTATATAATTATTTAATTGGAGAGGAGGTCCTCTTCAATTCCTAATCGGGGCAGAAGTGTGCTTTGACCCGGTATGTGTTTCGGATCTAACTTCCGGAATTGTTAAATCTTGTGCCGAGGACAGAATATTACTATAATGGGGCCCTTAAGTGTGTAGTGTTTATCGTTTCGAAACTGGACTTAAAAAACTTAAATAATTTTTTTATTGTTGAATCGGGAGTAGTTAGATATTCGATGTCAACTACACCAATACGGCGGTATTTAGGTATTTAGCAATCTCAAGTTGATAAAAACGGCGGTAGTTAGATATTCAATGTTAGATCATTGTCAGTGTAACACGTGGCACATAAGGTGAACTAAGACCTTGAATGCGCAGTAACATATTTTTTGGGTCTCAATTGAAGACGAAGACGAGGTACGAAGAATTATAATTATCTTCGTATACGCTAAGTATACTAGTTCATGATTTTATATTTAGAGAAAGTCCTGTGTCCACTTCTGATATTTAAGAGTGACGGCCCGACATACAGTTAAGATTACATATATACATTATACATGTTTACATTAGATAAATTTAGTACTTCTCTTTTTCTGTTTAATGTATAGAGTTTCTATAATCTTGGGTCGTTTTAAGGTTGAGCGTTTTTGTTACGACAGCCTAAGTTATCGCTCTTTAATATTAACAAACATAAATAAATTGACAACGCTACATTCATGATGGGAATATATTATGTTTTCTTGCCAATACAAACAAACAAATGGCCATTGACTAATTATACAGCTATACATCATATTTAAAAGCTCATAAATACTGTCCTTAAACGGGTAAGTTAATTTGCATTTGTATAATGCTTGAAACTAGCCGATGCTCGCGTCTTTATCCACATAACTTATTAAAATAATAATAATAAATAAGCGCTACACAACGACCCTAATTAGGATAGTTATATCCTGTGTCGGGGGTCCGGAAACATAGACAAGGACAAACACACCCTGACCAGAAAACATGCCTATATGGTCAATACAATCTGCTCCGAGCGCTCGCGCTCACACCGTCGGGTGAGTCTATCGTATAGAATGCGCTCGGAGCGCTGCCTCCATCTTCGATGACGTCCTTAGCCGTGGTTCGGCTTCGCAGGAGGCACCCTAAGGACGGAATCAAATTTGAGCCCCGTGAGGGCTGCCCCTTTATCACGGCTGAGTCTCTGTACTCGGCCCCCGCCCGGTGACGCTGTCAAGGCCAGTAGGGCCAACAGCAATACACATTCCAAAAAAAAAAAAATAAGCTCCGAGCGGGAATCGATCCAGTGACCTGTGGCGTTTTATTGGTGGCGTTTTATTTTATTTAATTTCTTCTACGATCTGTAGGTTTCCTCATGATGTTTTGCTTCATCGTTAAGCACGAGATAAATTCTAAGCACAAATTAAGCACTTGTAAACTCAAAGATGTTAACCCGAGACTTTTGGTTAAAACCTACGTTTTCAATCCATTGCGCCATCTCAAATAGACCGCGTCTAAGATTAACCTCGTTATTCGTTAAAAAAGGCGCACACAATGAGGCACGAACTACTACTACTACTACGGTACTAAAGACGCAATCATATGTGCCGTGACGTGTATCCATGAACTTCACAACTAACAACTACAAGCAAATGAAGCTACTCACATGATTCCGGTCCAGGCTCTAAATGCCTACCAAATCCAAATTTAAGTCAAAGCAGTATGTTTACCTCTGGCCCCGTCTTTTTTGGGGATTTATCATTACACATGATGGGTGATCGTGACGTATTTGACTCGATGGTCCCGAGGCGGTTTTAGACTAGTCGTTTCGGGATACGCTCTTACACGTGCGCTTTATTTCGCATTTCAAAAAACCGAACGCGTGTTCACGCGTTTATTTCGGTGGGACGCTCGAACCGTACCGGTGGCGAGTGTCAATGCATATTTAAGGCGCTTTATATCAACCGCTAATAAAGAGCTTATCAGCGCTCGTACATGTTGCACGTGTGGTAAAATAGGCGCTTATACGTACCTACCTATACGCGCTTTAAAAACGCATAAGGCATTTCTCGACGTAACTTTTCCGGCTGACTGATCAAGGCAAAAATAATATTTTATTCGTTTTTATTTATTTATTTTCCAACAAGTACATACATTTTAATCTATATAAAAGTATCGCTAAACTGCAACATAATTTTCCAATTTATTATTAGAAAATTAATATGACTTCCTCTCGCGTGCTGTTAAAATAGTAAATATATAAGTATCGTAAAATAGCACGCCATTATCACGAACACATATAATAATTATCGATTGTTGCGCGCACATTATAAATCAATTTTGAATTATGCTAGTTATCATAATGATTTAATGCTTCAAACAGAGTTTTACATATCTAAAGAAACAGGTTTCTGCATAAGAATTAATGTATGCGTTTGAACAGTTGACATTTTGAATTTATGATTTCTTTTTTTTTATTATTTTTGTCAAAGGCAGTCCATGTCAAACTCCTTAAGTTTAAAACCGCAAAACCAATTTTGTATTTAGTCACGCGATTAATTGCTAAATAATTTTTGAAAAAAATTAATTGTCATTACATAATTAATTGAAACAAAATGTTAGACCTTATGCTTTAAAGTATTCGTGATTATATTACGTGTCTAAAGTGATTAATCGTGTTCTCAATCTAATTATAATCCACACTTAATAGTCTGCTATTAAAATATTAGAATTACTGACTATTATCGTCAACTAGAGGATATGAGCGACAGATTAAGTTAATGGCTGAATATTAGTGTGACGTAAATATTAATTAAATAGTTATGATATGTCTGAGATATGATTGTGCTATTTTTATGACATTCGCAATAAAAATAAAAAATTGTTCATTGTAATTTTTTGTTATATTTTTTCTGATTGTGTATTGCTATTGTTTTGAGGGATAATGCTGTTCGCGTCCGTGGGCTTTAGCTCTAGATACCCACACGTGTCCCTTGGGTAGCGCCAAATGAACAGCATCATCTGGTGGTAGGTTTCGGCCGTGGCTTGTCACCACCCTCTTGGCAAAGCCATGCCGCCAAGTGATTTTTATCGCGTTCCGGCATGATGCCATGAGTAGCCATCTTGGAAGGGTAGTCTGGGCAGTTGCACGGTGTTGTGAACCGGTTCCGATACTGTGTAGTATTTGTACTGGGTGACTGATCGCGGAGGGTAGCGGGATCCTAAGCACGGTTTTCCGCTGGCCGACCGCAGGTAGTAGGGGGCCCAAATAGTAGGATAGCCACCTATGAAAGGCTGCCCCGCCAACTCGCGAAAAATCCCAGGATGCGTCATCGTGCCGGTTGGCGACCGGATGCGAGGGCCCGATGAACATCTCTGGGGGGTTAGGGCGTCCCCGCGCTCTCCAGATCAGTCTCCCGTCAGTGCAGGACTATGGTTGTATCACGTGGTATTCGTATTCGCTATGCCTCACCTAACTGTCCCCTTTCTCTTAGTCTGTTCACCAAAAATTATAATGAAAAAGTTGAAAAATAAGAAACTGGTTAAACAGCGGTTGCACTCCCTCGCACTAAAAGTGCACCTCTCCAACATCCGAGGTCTGCACTCCAATCTCATCCCAGTCCATCACCACCTTGAGACTGAAAAACCACATCTGCTGTTCCTCACGGAGACGCAAATCAGATGTCCAGCTGATGCAACATACTTGCACTACCCAGGTTACACCCTGGAGCACAATTTCCAATCTCACGCTGGCACCTGCGTGTATGCTCGCGATGACATCTGCTGTCGACGTCTCCGTAACCTAGAGGATTCCAGTTTCTCCGTATTGTGGGTTCTGGTGAACACTGGCTTGGAGCAGATAATCTATGCCAGTGTTTATCGGTCGCATACCAATAACATGCAGACAACCAGGCTCTTTCAGTACCTAACTGACTCGGCTGAAACAGCTCAGCTCAGGTACCCGTCAGCGCAGCTAGTTGTTCTGGGGGACATCAACGCCCACCACCAGGAGTGGCTGTACCCATACCAGAACACTGACCATGCCGGGAGATTAGCATACGCATTTGCTCTGTCGCTAGGTCTCTCCCAACTGGTAGGCGGCGCTACTAAGATACCTGATATTGATGGTCACACGGCCAATTGCTTGGACCTTCTGTTGACAACTGATCCAGACCGATATCAAGTTGCAGTTTCTTCTCCACTAGGTAGCTCCGACCACTGTCTGGTGAAATCTGTGTCTGTCTACTCACCACCTGAACCCGAGCACATGGGGACTAGGCGTGTATGGCGATACAAGTCAGCAGATTGGGACGAGATGCGGCATTTCTTTGCGTCTTACCCTTGGCAGCGCTTATGCTTCTATTCAGACGACCCGGCATGCTGCGCGGATGCTGTCTCTGAAGTGATTTATCAGGCTATGGAATACTTCATTCCATATTCTGATTTCTCACTTCATATGAAGGCCCGCCGTTGGTTCAATTCTGAGTGTGACAGTGCCGAAGCACTTAAGCACTTAGCATACCAGGAGTGGGCGGATGCTCGAGCCCGCAAAGCGCCCAATGTCCAGAACCTGAAAAGAGCTTTTAATAGTGCTGCCAAGTCCTGCAAACTTCGACCATATTGGCCGTATTGGAGCCAGACTAGCGTCCCACCCATCTGGGAGTAAAGCTTTCTGGTCTCTTGCCAAATCGGTCGAAAGCAATTTCTGCCGGTCTTCTTTGCCGCCATTGGAAAAGTCGGATGGCTCATTAGCTCACACTGCCAAAGAGAAAGCAGATCTTTTTGCCTCTCTATTTGCAAAGAATTCCCACCTTGATGCTACAGGTAAATGTCCACCTTTGCTACCTCGTTGTGACTCAGAAATGCCAGAGGTACACATCCGGCAAAAAGAGGTACTCAAAATTCTCAGCAGTCTGAATGTGAATAAGGCTAATGGGCCTGACGGCATTCCTGCCATTGTCTTGCGGTCATGTGCGCCTGAGTTGGCTCCTATTCTGACTCGCCTCTATCGTTTGTCCCTGAAGACTGGTCAAGTTCCAAAATCCTGGAAGATTGCCAATGTCCAACCTGTGCCTAAGAAAGGAAGTCGTGCCGATCCCGCCAACTATCGTCCTATCGCAATCACCTCCATACTCTGTAAGGTTATGGAGCGTGTCTTAAACAACCGTCTCCTTGCATACCTGGAGGACAACGACCTCCTCAGTGACCGTCAATTCGGGTTTCGTCGGGGTCGATCTACTGGGGATCTTCTTGTGTATGCTACCCACCTCTGGAGCGAAGCCATTGAGAGACATGGTGAGGCTCTCGCCGTGTCTCTTGATATCTCTAAGGCTTTCGACAAGGTCTGGCACGCAAGTCTCATTGGCAAGCTTTCAGCATACGGTATTTCACCCGGGCTCTGCACCTGGATCGAGGATTTCCTGAGGAACAGATCGATTCGGGTTGTCGTTAATGGCGCCTCGTCTGATCTTTTTGGTATTAATGCCGGTGTTCCTCAGGGCTCTGTGCTCTCGGCGACTCTATTTTTGCTGCACATCAACAACCTGCTGATAAAACCCGGTATCTTTGGGTACGCAGATGACAGCACCGTATCGGTTAGATACTTTTCCGACGAGAAGTCTGGGTCAAAAGTCCAGTCTTTTAGAGAGTCGATAATCGAGGAGGTGAACTCGACTTTGGAGGCTGTTTCCCAATGGGGTGATGCCAATTTGGTCAAGTTCAACCCCTCTAAAACACAGGCTTGTCTTTTTTCGGCGAAACGGAGTCCATTTCAACTGACTCCGACTTTCTGGAATGTTCCCGTTCCGATTACCGACCATCTTGAGCTCTTAGGTCTAGATCTCTCTTCCAACTTAAATTTCGGTAGCTACATCGAGTCCATAGCAAACACGGCTGCCAAAAAACTTGGTATACTCGCCAGGGTGAGACGGTATTTCACCTCGGAGCAGCTCTTAAGTCTTTACAGAGCTCAAGTTCGCCCTTGTATGGAATACTGTTCTCATCTCTGGGATGGGTCTGCAAAATATCAACTGGATGCTTTGGACTCGGTGGAGCGCCGAGCGAAGAGGATCATAGGTAGTAACTCACTCGTGGAGGCAAATCTTCTGAGCCTCGAACACCGTAGACGAGTGGCCTGCCTCTCGGTTTTTTATCGGTTACATTTCGGAGAGTGTGCGGAGGTTTTGCATAACCTGATACCCTCTTCCCCGTTCCATCACCGAACAACTAGGCGCGGCGAGCGTTTTCACCCTTACGTCGTAGACATTCCTCCTTTACGCACGAAGCGGTTTGCCTCCTCTTTCATTATGCGGACGGCTAAGGAGTGGAACTCTTTGCCGCGATCAGTTTTTCCACAATGCTATAACCTGGACACCTTTAAGGCCAGAGTGAACAGACACCTTCTAGGCATACGTGCTCCATCTTAGACCTCATATTTGCCTTCCACCAAGCGAGATTGAGGTCAAACGTAAGCCTATTTTGCATAAAAAAAAAAAAAAAAATTGCTTTTTTTCCTATGTGGACCTGGTTATACTGAGACCTGGCCTTGACAAAGGGACGCATGTTAATCAATAATGGAAACGGATTTTGTGCTATTGTACTTGTGTGTTAATGGCAGAAAAGCCATGCTCCTCCAGACACAAATGGGCATAAAGAAAGAGTGTCAATATCAGCGTTTCGTGCGACAAGTGAGAACGCCGAAACCAGAACCCCAATATCCCTCTTTTCTCTTCTTATTTTTCCTTCTCATCCATTCCCTCCTATCCTTTGGGTTGACAGAGCGCATGTAATATTTCAAGTATCGCAAGTGTTCATAGGCTTACTATCAGACGGACCGTATGCTTATTTGCCACCGTCGTGATATGAAAAATGTAAGTATATATAAGTTAGCGTTGGGTGCTAGTACACTTTAGTTGTGAAAATTATTAACGATCTATACTACTTCTTAGTTTTAATTACTTTTTTATATTATTAATGCAATTGACTTTTGTAAAAAAGGTTTCGTAAAAAGTTATGTAGAACCTACTTTATACGATGACTTTCTAAGATTCAGTAGAGTATGACAAAAATGGAAAGATCTTATCCCATCTCGTACAGTTGATAAGGGAAATTCGCGGTTGAAATGGTACGTGGAAATATCACGGGTCTTGTTAACGTATATTGCATTTTTTGTTCCGAATTCCTAAGCGTAGGCTCCATTAAAGATGAGTATGACTTGATAAAACAGATGTGATACTTATCTTTAATTTTATTTGCTACAAGTTCACATAATAGTGATCATTAAAACGAATATACCTACATGTTGTATATATGTATATATTATACGAATATCTAATACCTTTAAACGAGAAATGCTTGCATATATATATAATTGGGATCTCAGAAACGGCTGCATCGATTATCATGAAATTTAGTATGCAGGGGTTTTCGGGGACGATAAATCGATCTAGCTAGGATTTATTTTTAGAAAATGTGGCTTTGTCCGTATTTTCAGGCCGTTGTCGACACGCCATCTACTATCAACTAAATACGCACTTGAGCGACCAAGCGTTGCTATGGCAACAAGGATTTATTGAATTGAATCGAATGACAAACATTTCTACAATGACAGTTGATGTTTTCTTTAATTTATTATAATATGTCACTGACTGACAGCGATGCGTCCATTAAAATTTAACAAAATACTCAACAATCGCAATTTTTGCGGATATAACTTGTTGTCGAAATCATTATTTTATTATCCAGGTAAGGCTTCAATCGAGTTACCCTTAATGATCCCGGTCAACCAGGTACTACCTATTAAAAGATGACCACGATAGTATATCTTTTCCAGATCTTTTTCTTCTTTTAGTGTGGTTAGTGGCCAACAATGTCAGAGTTAGCAGCATATACAGGCTTCTGACAATAACCGGGATCAGTTTTTTGTTGGAATTTATGTGGTCACATTCACTAACTGACCACTCTTGAAGGTGCTTAACTCACTGATCTTTTACCTATGAGCGCTTCAAAGTGAAAAGAATTCTCAAAATCGGTACATCATCGGCCAAAAAATCTGGTTGATCTGAACCACCCATTTTTTATACTAGAAAAGTGGCATACAAAAGTCACAGCCCACTTGATGGTAATCAGTTTCTTTTGGCTATATACACTTTCAACACTCGAAATCTGTAAAGTGCAAGGCAGATCCAGGAAGAAGGGAAGAGAGACAGAAAGAAAATACTTGAAGTATCTGAGGAAAAGGATAGTATAGAAGGGCTTAAAGTTACGGCCTCCAGAGCGCTCACTCCAAGTGTAATAAGTTAATAACCAGTATTGTTACTTCTACGATATTTTATAGTGAAATAACTTCTCCATCCTAGCTGGCTCATTAATGCAGAAAACAGCAAAGCTCTAGTACGTCTTTTTTTAAATAGGCTTATATAGTAAATAGCTTGTGTCAGCGGCTTTGCCCGCGTGAATATCGATTTTAATACAAAATCTGTATCCGCATCTCTTTTATAAACTTTGAATGTCATATTTATCTATATCGAATCAACAGCCTATAATATAAGTTTCAAGCTTCTACTTCTAAAAATGACAACACTTCCATACAACTTTTCATCCCCCTGTTTCATCCCCTGACAACCCTTTTTTTGATTTAAAAAATTATGTCCTTTCTTAGGCTCTAGACTATCTATGTACCAAATTTCAATTACATTATTAGTGGTTTGGCATGAAAGCGCGAGAGACAAACAGAGTTACTTTCGCATTTATAATATTGCCTATTTTACTTGCCTATGTTACAATAGTAAGGGCTACATAAAATTGAACAAAGGCAGTAAAGCCATGATGAAGATCTCGTAAGGAACAGTACTTATGCTGAAAAGGGTCTCTAATTGATTGCCTGCATTCATATGCTCGTCGATTTAGGGTACAAGGGATTTACTATTTTACTCAATACTCAATCTACTAAAAGCTTTAAGAAACTAACTTGTATTTTACGGTATTCTATTTTCCTTTTGTATACGATTGGGTCTTGTGGTATTTGATTTACGTTTAGGTATACTAATTGTCGGGTTTTTGGACGTGACTAAAGGCTGCGTGGTTTTTAGATTTTCATAGTTTTTCGGTCTTGTTTTCTTGTAGAAATATTTGGGTTTATAATTAAGTTTTCGTACCCAAACAGGGCTATCAGTAACCACTTTCCTTCCTCAGCGGGCGATATCTCACGAACCCGAACCTAGAAGAGGAAACATTTTTACAGAATGTGTATTTGTGTACGTTACAACTACAAATACTGAAAATAATAAAATAGATAATAATGTAAGAAAAATAACAATATGGGAAACTAAGAATCTATATATGAATTTTTATGCTGAATTGTAATAGAAAAATACTTTCTTACCTTAATGTTATATATTCTACTGTCGTGCGGAATTCTTTATGTGGGAGTGGAATACACATATGAATATTGTGTCATGTTTTTACAGTTGTAGAGCTATACTTCTCTCAACACAAAAAGGCTGGCTCGACTGGGGAAGTACTACCCTCTCACAAAAATCGGCGTCAAGTAACAGTATCATTAGGTACTGTTGCGTTTCGTGCGATGAGTCAGAGCGCCGGAGGCCCAATATCCCACCCCCTCTGCTCCCTTCCTTTTATCCCTTCTCAACCCGTCCCGTCCGTGATACTTCAAGTATCGTAAGCGTTCATAGGTTACGGTGACTGCTTACCACCAGGCGGACCGTATGCTTGTTTCCCTGTTGCCATGACATAAAAAAAAAGTTCGTCATTTGGATTATAGTTTGGTTCAAAATTAGTTTGGTTCTATATCATTCTAAAGGGTGCAAACCATCTCCATACTAAATTTTACCACACAGACACAAGAAGGTAACAGCCG
This sequence comes from Hestina assimilis, assembly GCA_023373885.1. Classification (NCBI taxonomy): domain Eukaryota; kingdom Metazoa; phylum Arthropoda; class Insecta; order Lepidoptera; family Nymphalidae; genus Hestina; species Hestina assimilis. Next base: position 4,259,427 of record CM041747.1, on the reverse strand, counting down.
GATAAACTGTCTTTTTCACATTTACAATATTCGGTAAAAGGTCAAACATCAAGTGGTACCGTAGATAAATTTAAGATTTATATATTTTATAAAATGTTGGTCGTAAAAACAAGGCATTGAATTTTGGTAGTTAGAAAATACAAGTCGAATTTATTCAATAATTTATTTTAATGGAAGTCTGTAAAGTTCTTTACAAAGTTTTGAGATAGAAGACACTCGTCCAGAGGAACAATTTGTTACAACTGTTCGCAGCCGTTACCAGTAAATACTGAATAAAGTTACAGATAAATATTATTTATATCCAAATTCTATATTTAATAGAATGGTGTCTAGACAAGTCTTTGTGTAATGTAACTTAAGGTGGCAAATAATCTTACGTCCTGTCCGATTAAAACCATAATCTTTGCTCACGAGCAAAATAATGTGATTGCCACTTGAGATGGAGAGTATTAGAGAACATTAAAGAAGTGGAGAGAGAGAGAGAGAGAGAGAGAGAGAGAGAGAGAGAGGGAGAGAAAGGATGAGGATTCAGTTCTTTAGCACTCACGAATGACTTTTACTTCACGTAGGTAATCTGTTCAGTTCATTTTCGGTGAAGTCATTACTAAAAATAAAAAATATGTAAAAATAATAAGGAAGAAGGTATTTAATAACAGACCTTGAATTGGAAATGAAGTTTGGTTTTCCTTGATCTCTTGTAGGTGCACTAACTCGCGCATAGCAACGACTTCTTACTACCTACACAACTAAAAACTACTACTGCACACTACTTACCTAAACAAGAACTAGAGGATTGGGGAAAATATTTTGAAGCCTCAATAGCTGAACGGTAGAAGGGCCGACATCGCTCCGTTGACGCGAGAGTCGCGGGTTCGATCCTGACACCCTTGGGCTATTGTCGTACCCACTCCTAGCGCAAGCTTCGAGCTTATTTGGAGGGCAATAGGAATATTAGTAATGCCTTGAAAAAGCATTGCTAATATTCTTTTAAAAAAAAAAAAAAAAAAATAATAAAAAAATAAAATAAAAAAATAAAAAATATGTATGTTATTTTTAGTACCGATAAAAATATTTTTTATTTAATAATGCTTTAAGAACAAATTATACCTATTATTCTGTCACTGATGCTGTTCTTATAATATTAAAGCAAAGGCTTGAATCCTTAAGTATGTCCTACAAGTCCAACATTAACTAATTATAAAAACAGTTGTATTGAACTCATCAGACGAAAATTTCTCTTGTTAACATCGTTGCGTCTACTTTTGTAACTATCCAGAGTCAGTATTTTTTCACCTTTTTAATAGGGATAGGATAGGGATAGGGATATAATAACATAACATAAAACAGCAATTCTCGCGGCTATGCTCGCTTTTATATAATTGTCTTTTTAGTTTTCTATCATCAGGATCATTTTTTTTCTCGATGAAATATACCATTTGTCCTTTTTTCAGACTTCATAACGTGTAAACTTTTTATGTCATGGAAATTTCAAACAACTATCTAGATTGATGGATATTACATTTCATAAAATTAGCTCTGCCTAAGCTATTTAAGCACGGATATACCTAAAGAATAGAGGGCAATATTCTTTGATACGATTTTAAATTATATTTTGTCCGAAGTTAGTGACTTCTTCAGTTGTTTCTATAGGTCCATTTAAAAAAAAAACACCGTTTTCAATACATCGCAAAAGCTTTAGAATGTGTAAGTTAGGTGAATAAGCCAACCATAAATATTACGAAGTTACGTACCCTAGGATCCATTTATAGTATTACTTCATACTGTATCAAAGTAAAATGTTACTAGGGTTCGAGAAGTTTCGTAAAATAAGTAAACATATATTTGTAGGCGAATATGTATGGGATTGGATTGTCGTCGAATGGCGTTCGAAAATACTTGACATGGGTCGCAATGAAAACCTAACTCCGTCATTAATATTCCGCTGATACAGAATGACTTTTTGCTTTTAATAAACAGCATTTCTTAAATTAAATTTTTTGCCAATATATATATATTTATAGGGGCATAACGTACTTTTGTGCGAACGAATACCCTAAAACTGTTAAGACCTATCAATGTCCTCTTCTTGCTAGCATTATTTCCTTTGAGACCGACAGCTTAACGTGTTCTCAGAGGCACGGTGGAGAGACCCTCAAGGGGAAACGCCCAAACCGAAAATGATATTTGTAAGATCATCCCCGAACGGAAATCTTACTTGTAGCCTCGTTACCACCACGCCACAACGGTAGTCCAAGACTTATCAAAGTACTATTTTTAGGAATACAAATATGTCCGGCCATACTTGTTATACACATCAACGCTCTACGACTCTTAATTAAATTATATGCATTTGCGTCAAAGCTTTATGTAATAATATATATTATTATTCAGTTTTTAAACATAAAAAAATAATAACAGGTTAAGAGATTAAGCAATCTTAAATCTGCATTTTACAAAATGACTTGGTTATCATATTAAATCTCTTAAATTACCTAGCGTTTTATTAATGATGCTGTTTATTATACAACTAGCTCTGTTGCTATTTATTTATTCTACAGCTAGTTGTGCTCTGCGAATATACCTGCATAGATATCGATCTTCTTCGTCCTAGCATTATTCCCGGTATTACATTTACCCAGGGTCTGCTTAGTACTCTTATCCGGATGTGACAGGTTACTAGTTTTTACACGGAACGATTGCCATCTGACCTCCGCAACCCAAAGGGCGAACCAGTAACTCATTGGATAAGAGCAATTTACTTATCAAGAGTTAACGATTATTAACTGATGTTATGATAACCAGGAGCAACAGCTAACGCTTTTTTGATAGGTTAGATCTTTTCCTGTCTAAATGTCATGACAATCGAATCGGTTACTTTGAATAAAATTTAACATTGACGTAAGATGAAGACTATAGACGTCATAAGAAAAATTCTTTACGTCAAAGGTCATAACTAAACTGCCAAATGTCCCCATTTATCATAGCTTTATTATATTATATACTACTAGCTGTGCCCGCGGTTTCACTTCCATCGGGTGAGACCGCGCCTGCCCTGTTCCACCAACTAACTGAATCTTATGGCCGGCCTGAACTTTTTTTGTTTTGTGGCTTCCAAGTATCGTATCGTTATGTTATATAGCTTTCTTGAAGAAATGTGCTATTAAATGCAAAAATATTTTTTCAAATACGATTAGTAGCTCTATGGATAACGCGTTCAAACAAACACTCTCTTCAGCTTTATAATATTGGTATATTTGGACAGGCTCTTATATATAGACAAAATGTCGAAGACTCGCTAGTGCTCTTTCGTAAATCCAACACTAACGCTACGAAACAAAGTTAGACACACGCTCATGGGCTTAACGACAGGAGCAGGCTGCCCCCCTCTAGACCTTGCTAAATACTAAGAAATACGTGAATTTAATGTATTTGGAACTATTTAACAATACACTATCGAATAAAATATTGCTTTTGCTCCCTTCTGGACTCTGAAATTAAGTGTTTGCCTTCACCTGGGCAAAATGCTGGTTACGCCCAGGCACACGCTAATTTCATTCGGTTATGTAGTGCACACTGTACAGTGAAGGTTGTTTGACAATTTGTCTGAATGGAAGGTTCTGTCCACAGAATATAGTAAGTCTATAAGCAATTATGTAATTACTAGCGGGCCGGGCAGACGTTGTCTAGTCTAGTGACCAGAAGTGACACCGGTGAAAATTATTGAATTAGTAATATCGCTATTTTAAAATGGGGTTTGATGGTAGAAGAGTGACAACATAAAAAAAATTGTCCCAAAAATAATTTTGGGTGGACCATCTTTATCACTTAGGGGTCCATAAATATAGATAACAACCTATTTTCAAACATGTAATTTCATCAAAATCGGTCAAGCGGTTTCAAATGATTTTGGTAACTAAAACTGTTGGAAGAGAATTTTGTATATTAGATTTAAATATATTACATATATAGCACACACTCGCCACTGTATTGCACTAACGATCCATCTTCGACTGTCATAGTTCAATCATGTACAACGCAGATAACGACTTTGTTTTGCACTATTAATAGAAGAGATAAACAAAGGTACTTAGATACATTAATTGAGTCTGCGTTGTGAAATATACAAAATTAAATTGTAAATTGTCAAAACAAATGTAATTAATTATCCTGAATAAAAAAAAATCTAATTATTATGACTGTGTTTTTTTTTCAGTTTCTTGACGGTTTTTATCGGCACAAGCTACTTTCCGATCTGGCGGTAGTTTCTTTTATACAATACAACGGAAAAAAAACTCAAAAGACCTTCTTTATTTTGTAATATTAATTTGAATTTGAGCTTGAATGTCTGTCCATACCGTGAATGAATCAAACCAGGTAGAGATGGCAAAATTTATATTAAACTACTAGCTGCGACCGCGGCTCCGCTTGTGCACCGATTTTTCTTTACTGCACGGAACCCTAATTCTTTTTCTAAAATAAAAGTAGACTAAGTTACTCCTTACAACATAAGCTATCTGCCAGTGTAAGTACCGCTAAAATCGGTATAGCCATTTCGGAGATTAGCCGGAACAAGCAGACAGCCAGACAGACAAAATTAATATATTTTTAATGTAAGTACTTTCATATGCATTTAGTGGACACTTGTCAATTGGGAATTACAAACGGACACTTCAATTTTATTTATTTGTAGTGATATAGATTTTACCTTAAGTTAAATCCAAATATAGAATCGCCCCTTGGGAGATAAAGTTACATGAGAACAATGTTACAGAATACTAAGCTGTAGGTTTTCCTTGAGGTCTAATTCTTGGTTAGGTACAGAGTATTAAACGACTCACGGGACAGATTCGACAGATAACAACCGCGGTCAATGTCTAGCTGATCTTATTAACACGAAAATCGGCACGTTCTGTGAAATTTCCCTCGAACACATTATCGTGGTTGCATACCAGCGTTTTATACTAGCGTTTTTTCGCAGCAGTTTTTTAGTCGGGTCTTTACCCACACGCGCGGCTTGTACGAACGTTGGTAGCGCTTGTAAGCTGGTACATAATGTAATGTATATATATATATATTCCGGCGTATACGCTCGAACTGTATATATATATATATATATAAGCTCGTGTACGCCCATTCGGCTTTTTGAAGCGATGAAACGCGCGTGTAAGAGCGTGCTGAAACAACCGTATACGCTCTAAAAAATTTCTAGTCTGTAAGTTCGACAGACCTAAGTCTAGTCTCCCTAAGTTCCATGCTGTTACTTTTTCAACATAGGAACATATAATAAGTTTATTCAAACTGTATGTTAATTCAAAAATGTACGGTCGGGGGACGTTTTTCTTCAATTCGAAATGAAATCTGTATATTTCAATAGCTTACATGATAAAAAGAAACAGAGACAGAGAGAGGGAGAGAGAGAGAGTTGAGACCAGCGCACTCACTTGCTCGTGTGCTCATTTGCTTGTAGTAGGCTCGATATAAAGGTATTTCATTACGTGACGATATCTACTAAATCGCACTACCCGTAAGCCGCGTTAAGGCTACGATAACCGCTTACAGTCAGGTGGGTCGTATGCTTGTCTGTCAACTTAGTCACATAAAAAAAATGTTCAAAATCACTAAACAATTGACAAGGACACATTATAATAACAAAAATAAATCAAGCTTCGTTTTAACTTATTAACACTTTTGCTATGAATTACCTGTTTATTTTATATGTTACGAAATTAACACAAACATACTAAATCAATAACAATATGATTCAAAGTTTTATTTGTATTATATGTATATTTTTAAAATTATCATCAAAGCATTGTGACCTAATGGAGGTCACGACCCGCCGCTTGGGAAACGTTGTACCTATGTAATATGCGCTATTAAGCTTATAATAAAATTAAGATTTAATCATAAAATTATATTAAACTCTATTATTTTAAAGGGAAGTATTTATTTAAAGCATATTATATATTTTTATATTGATATACAGACATCAGTCAGCACAATTTTGAGAAAAATTGTATTATAAAACATACGTCTATACCTATAAAAAGTTTTAACTGGTCTGGGTTTGTAAATCAAAATATTTAAACACATTGAGGGGTCATTAGAACAGTAATAGAAGGCAAACCAGTTATTTGACCAAAATGGTTGATCAAGGCTTGTGATGATGATGATGATGATGATGATGATGATGATGACGATGATAACGATGATGATGATGATGATGATGATGATGATGATGATGATGATGATGATGATGATGATGATGATGATGATGATGATGATGATGATGATGATGATGATGATGATGATGATGATGGTGACGATGATGATGATGACGATGATGATGATGATGATGATGGTGATGATGATCTATTCAAATACATTTTTTGTGGACGGGGTCTACGCAGACAAAATCGCTTTGAAAAGCTAGAGAAAAGGTGTATCTTAATATTTTAAATGTATTTCATAATTTTTTATGGTAAATTATTTATATGAATAAAAAAAAGAACAAATTTTTATCTAATAATATCTCACCTGGTTAACGACAATGTCAAGTGCTATTGTAAATTTATGTTGTACAAAGTATAAAGGCTTGAATACAGACTGTGGTTAGATCAATACATTAGCATTATCGCTAATGGACTAGATTTAGGCCATTAACGTAACGACCGAACTTGTTATTCAATTTTAGTACGTTCATGTTTTATAGAAATTAATGTAATGGCAACATTAGCATATACACGTAATTATTGAAGCTACATGCTGTTAAATATCGATAATTTTGAAAATGATTTTAGCGTTGACTAAATATGGTCTAAAGCTATATTTTTGCAATGCTGTTTTAGCCATATTATACAAGCTGAGATACCGCAATGGATAGAAAACGTAGACTTTAAGCCCGAAGGTCACGGGTTCTAGTTTTTCAAGTCTTTATTTTGGATTTCGAATTTACCTCCTGTTTCACGGCGAAGGAAAACATCAAGAGGAAACTAACATGTGTGAAGAAATTCTAAGACTAAGATGTATGTACGCACTAACACAACGGAGCGAAGTTAGTTACAAGCTTGCATTATATTCAAATGGAGTAAGTGTCACAAGCTTGCAACATAATCGAATGAATTTAGCGTGTAACCTAGTTTCATTGAATTTGCAATGGAGCACCAGCGAATGTTTGGACATTTTTTGTATGTGTAAGTCAATGGAAGAAGAGAGTTTTCGTTAAATCAACATTTTAACGTAAAACGTTGACGCGACCTGACGAAAAAAATTGCCAAACTAAACCAATATTACAAATAGCCGAGGCAGGAAATTGGTGTTCCGCGAACTGGGCACAACAAATTACAGCGATTTTCTATTCTTTGACGTTTTTTCGATTCCATTTGCACCCTACACATTTACACGATTCCGCCATGTCATATATATAAACATAAATATTTACATATCCTCAAATAGGTTCGGTATTATTTGATGTGTTTACGGTGCTATGCCCATTGATAGGATTTTCTCATTTTATATTTATTCATTTGATTGAATACAAACTTATAGGTTTTTGAATACAGTTTTGTTACTGTCCTGACAGCGTTGTCAGGTGAAATGTTTTATTTATTCTTTCTATAGTATTATTATTAGCGGGCCCCGTAGACGCTGTACTGCCCCGAAAAAATCTTTGACCCGATAGCAGTGTACCCTGAGTCTAATTCTGAACGGAAGTGCAAATTATTGAATTAGTAATATCGCTATTAAAAAATTGTATAGGTTGTATGTATTTTTAATGCCACATCATAAAAAAATAAAAATAATTTTTTTACAAAAATTTTAAAAATGTGGTGGACCACCCTTAACATTTAGGGTTATGAAAATAATATGTTGACCGATTCTTAGACCCACCCAATATGCACACAAAATGTCACGAAAATCAGTTGAGCCGCTACGGATGAGTTTGGTAACAAATACCGTGACGCGAAATTTTTATATATTAGAGACTAAAACTCGGCCTGACAAGCGTATAAGTAAGTAGATAAAATACCAAAGATTCGCTTGTTGCAAGCTTGTGACTAACTTCGTTTTTTTATGTTATGATGGATGGCAAACAAGCATGAGGTCCGCCTAAAAGATTATTGTTTTCATAAAATTAAAACGGTTACTGATCGCTTTAAATGAGAAAATACTTGATAATTTGCACGTTCATAAATTTAAAATTTCAAAAGGTTATCTTTGCTTTTACATAATAATATCCCTTCAAGCATATATTACATTGGTCGAATGAAAATGGTACTTTATTCCGTACCGATCTGATATAGTTAATGTGAAACAAACGACTTCATCAATTATTTAATTAGGAACGTAATCTGCTGACCTTTTCTGACGCCATTTACATTCATTAGTGTCCAATGTTTCCTCTTTATTTATTGCTTTTAAAGGTTCCAAAGTATTTGTACTTGAAATGTCAAAAATAAGTAAGATTTTCCTTAATTTCATGCCGACATGAAAAAGAAGGTTCCCAATGCGGATATATTTTTGAGTCTGTTTTTTAAGGGTTCCCAAAGGGTGTCAACGGAACCGTGTTATTAAGCCTCCACTGTCCGTCTGTCTGTCCCATAGAAGAAACCTGATATTATTGACGTTTTATAAGTCTGTGTATCTTGTAAACTGGTATAGATAAATAGTTGGAATTCTCATAATTTTTCATTTGTTTTTTTTACCGATGTTGTTTTGTTTAGTAGCTATATTTGTCGAGATTTAGACAACGAAAAAAAAATTGTAAACACCACTGGGCGAACACTATTAAGTAAACTTAAGGAAAGATTATGATGTTTCAAAGATTATAATAAAATCAAACAGAAATTCAAACAATTCTATTTTATTTAACCCTTGAAGACTTGTCGGCTTGTAAATAAAATCTCCCAAAACAATTTTTGAAACAAAGACTGATAAGGAACCCAAAATAATATTCGAAACAAAAACTTTGGAACTGATAACTATTTTCTCGAAAATCTAATCTCAAATGGCGTTAAAAATATTACGTCATTATTATGTGAATAGCACGACGCTGCACCATACAATGATTGAATAAACTTTTAATCGATCAAGGTTGACGGTTTTATGTAAGTGTTTGTATATAATGACCAAAGAACAAACAAATGAATATGTATAAATATAATTATAATATTTAAAAGTAATTTATATAACGCCAGTGATTTATGACCAGGTTTACTAAATACTTTATAGAGGCCTTTCCATACAGGCAAAACTCGCTGGTGCTTCTTCGTAAAGTCAACAACTACGCAATGGAACGAAGTTAAGAAAAGAGATATTTTTATTAATAATTTTTACATTGTAATAAAACTTATATCTATAAATGACAATATAACATTCATTTACATAAATAGCAAGCTACTTGTATAATATATAAAGTTGTATAAAACATGTTTGAAAAACCATTTAGTTTTTTTTTTATGTAAGTTCAGTATGAGTAACAGAAGGCTCTCTATAGGTTCCATGAAATTGAAGTTGAAGTAAAAAAAAAAATTTGGTTAACGCTTAAACATAATATAATCTTCTTCGTCCTAGCATTATTCCAGGTATTTTATGTACCCAGGGTCTGCTTATTACTATTATCCGGATTTGACAGGTTACTAGTTATACACGGAGCGATTGCCATCTGACCTCCACAACCCTAATGGCGAACCAGTAACTCATTGGATGAGGGCAATTTTCTTATCAAGAGTCAACGATTATTATCAGATGTGCTAACAACCGGGACCGACAGCTTAACGTGCTCTCCGAGGCACCGTGGGGAGACCCAGACCGAAACAGAAATTTTAACAAACATCTGCTCGAGTGGCAATCGAACCCGAAACAAAATATAATAAGCATAATAAACATTCTTTGCATTGGTTTATATTATATTTTTTTACTGCGGTAACTATTCTTTATCACGCAGGCTTTTTTTATATTTTTATTGTAAATAAAGTTCATTTTAATTGAAAACTTTATAATATAAGAATTTAAGAAAAACAATAATAAATAAATAATATATTAAGTTCATAAAATAAAAATAAAATAAAATAAAATATTTAGAACGTAAGATTATTTCTAGAAGTAAACGAAAGAAAAAAGCCTTATAGTTTAAACGAATGAAGTATATTTCGTATTTCAGTCAATTTGTTTTATATGGAAAAATATTTATTACCGTCAACATCAATTTTCATATGTTATTTACATAAAATAACGTTTTGGGCTTTTTACAGTACAAATAAAAATAATGTATGCAAAATTGTATGCTTAAAATATTGTCAAAGGCAACGCTTTGCGTTCATAATGAAAATGTCACGATATTTTTAAACGAAATCAATATTTCATTTATCGGGAATTTTCAATTTTGCACGATTTGATACAACCAAAAAATCAAATTATATATTTTTTCCTACTTTAATGAAAAGTTAGCTTTTAGTGCCTGGTAGGAACGACAAAAGTGCCCGATTCTCTCCCGGCAAGACGACACCAATTCACTTTACCTCCCGGTAACCTAGCAACCGTATGTATAACCATCGTACCAGGGACTGAAAATGAAAAAAGAAAAAAAGTGTGTGTGTACTTATGTACACGAGTTAGAAGTTATACTTCTTTGGCGTAACAAGATAAAAATCTTTTCAAAAATTTTGCCTTTCGCCTTTTTCTACGTTTGTAGAAAAAACGACACTAACAATAGAAAAAAGGTACTTAATTCATTGAAAGTTTTATTATAACGCATTATCTAGTTAAATAAAGTTTATTTAAATATCACAGAAAAAATGTTGACTATAGCTAACTTCAGGGTGTCGGTTTTTTGTGACGGTGTGCGCGCGCATCGCAAAAATTTACTCTCACCATTTTTCCCTAACGCACCAAAAGAAGTATAACTTCAAAAAAAGTAAACGCACGTGAGAAAAGTAGGATATTGCCACCCATGATTGTCGCGATTGTCATCGTAATCGGCGGGTGAGACCTATTTTTCGCCCTGGGTTACGGACCCAGCACCCATGTACGATTATTAAGTTATTAATTTCTAAAACTGCAAGCAGTATTTCTTAATTATTAACAACAGAATTCTTTTTTATTTATTTATTATTCTTATACGCAATTAGAATGTAAATTTAAAAGCGATACATCGCTTTCTAACAGTTCGAGCAAACTGCTAGTTATTGAAATCTTAAACCCATAAATATACGTATGTACGTAAATGTATGTTAAATCAATATTTCAATACTTCTAACGCAATCTCAAAGTAACAGTGAAACTTAGACGATGATTATGATAATGCCAATTGTAAATGTATAAAAATTAATGTTAATAAACTAATATATAAATAACTCGTGTGTTTTTTTAATGACCGACTTTTCATAAACGCTACACACTCAACGGCCGCATAATTATATCCTGTGTCGGAAACCCTGTGTGTGCCAGTCTGATACGTAGTAACAAAGAGGAGATAAGTAGGTATATAAAAAGAATAAATATCACCAAAATATTGTCTGCAAACTTTTATGCAGTATCAAATAATTTATGATAAATTGTATATCATTTGTAGCTTTGTAATATTTTAGTTTATGTAAGCAAAATAACAGTTTTGGGTGTCTGATTGGAATGGTCTGTCGGATTTTCATTTAGCTTGTGCACGCTAATCTTCGAGACTGGTGCACCGATTTTAATGGGATTATTATAAAAGTAACTATGCTCCCTTTATCTCAAAAAGAAATATCAGGGCTTCACAAAAAAAAAAATTAAAACTAATTCTACAGACCACGCGAGTGAAGCTGCGCTCACAGGTAGTAGCTAATCTTATGGGTCAATAACTTTTTACAAAACACAATGAACGTCAGTAATATACATATAAGAGCAATGACCGGATATATACGTCTCTTTGAGGGAAACAATTACTGAATAATATTGATTTTCTATTGTTTTCTTATATGAATATAAATAATATCACTCGTCACTCGCCACTTCATCCACATGGAATTGACTTTAGAGTTGACCCTCAAGCGGTGATCAACTACCAAAATTATTTATTTTTAATTATATATATGTTAATAACATGTTACAATATAGACGAAAGAGTTTGTAATCTGTAGTATAAATACAAATATAGGTAAACACAATAAAGTATGGCTGGCCGTTTTTGACTTGCGGCTATGGCTTAGCGGGAAAATGCTGCCATTCCACGTGGACATTACTATCTGTAAATATATTCCTCTGCCTCAACTATTTTAAAATTGAAAAGAGCGGCTGTCGACGGCTGTGTTACGTGGCCTCCGAAGCACGGTGATGGGGAGATGACTGACTGCGCCCAAGCTAAGCTTAATACCTGACTATAAGCTTCTCATTTAAACTGCAATATATTACAATGAAATCATTAAAAAAGTTTAAAGTCTAGTTTTAAGTTTAGTTTAAAGTCATCTACGAAATCTATATTAATTGTTTAAATATATAGAAATATCTCGGTTATACGCTATGTCGTATAGGCATACCAAAGATCACTAACAGATACAAGGTCAATAATCTTTTTTATTATTTTGTAACCAGTCAAAGGTTTATTTACTTCGTTTGCGTTCAATGAATAGGTACTCATATCACTTTAAAATATTTTTTGTTACAGACATACTTTGAAGATGTTTGTAAATGAAACTTATACATTAAATAAACATGTTTAGTGTTATTTAAATAAACATGTTTAGTCATTTTTGATGTGTAATCAATTAAAACATATTCGACAACGGTAAATTAATCGGGTAAGGACAATATTATTGTATACATATTGCAAAGCAGTTATGCTTTGCCCGCTGCTCCGTTCGCATTAATGTAAGCTACATTAAACATTTTTAAATCCCATGAGAACCTAACATATTCTCGTAATAATATGTTACAGGCAGACGGATACACAATTCTAAAAATGATAAAAGGTATTTATTAATCATTCCTTTCTTAACTCCATGCAATTTTTTTTTTCATAAAATTTGAAATGATATGTACATTTCAGAATTTTTTGAACTAAACAATCTTATAATATATTTGAATAAAGTTAGCGTGTGTTATAAACCTACTAATACCTCAAACATGTTAAATCTCAATAATGTTAAGTCTAATACTAATGAAATTTAAATGACAATACTTAAAAGCTATGCTAACCTCAACGCAAATAAGTTTTAAAATGTTTGCTAGATAAAGAAATTATGTCTGAACATATATGAATTGACATCCTCCTTTTTTATGTAAGAGGCGGCAAACGGGCAGAGGCTCACCTGATGTTAAGCAATCACGGCTGCAAATGAACATCTGCAACACCAAAGGGCACGCAGGGGTTTTGCCGACCTTTATGGAAAGACTACGCTCTTCTCTTGAAGGTTCCCAGGTCGTATAGGTTCGGAAAGAGCACCTTTTTTTTAATTTATTTTATCCTTTTTAGAAGTGGATAAGAAAAATGTAATTGGCATCAATTTATCGTATATTAAACAAAACCAACATTCAACAGCTCTTATACTTCGTAGAGCTCCTTTCAATATCTCGAAAGGTTTTGACAAGATCATTATAAACATCTTATGGGATCACGTTTGACGGATCATCGAATGAAAATTTCACACTAATTGAAAACTTTTCAACATCGGTTGACAAAATTAGGAAATAAGAAATAACAATTTAAAATTATTTAAAATGAATGCTTTTTATACCTTAAGGTTTTTTATTTAAACCTTGGATGTTCATTAGCGATCTTAGTTAGCGTCGCACGAAATATGACAATAATTACTTATTACTAGTAAAAAATTTGAAGTCCAAAAACCCAAAAAAATGTTTTGTATTTGGTTACTGAAGTCGTAAGGTCATACGAAGAATGGTACGGAATCACCACCAAGTTAAGAAAATAATTAGTGAAGTGTAATTCTACAAATATTATGTTAAAAAACTGTCAAGGAACAGATTTGTTATGTTGGAGGGATCCTCCGACCAGGCGGGTGACTAACTTCGGAAAGTTGTATATGTACTTTATTAACGTAGAACGCTTTGATAGCGCGACTCAGGATTGTGACGATCTTATTCGTCAATATCGTTTTGTAGCATGCCATGTAGATGTCGCTGTAACTTTCCATAGCTTGATGCGGTATTGTGACAATCTTATCTTTCTATCGTGGTACGTGGTGGTCGCTACAAAAAATTTTACCGACTACAACGACTTAGAGCAAGATCCAAAATTTAAACTTACATGAATAAACGATATTATATTATAAAAAATAAACAGAACATAACACAAATATCTCATTGTTACAAAACTGTACTATTTCTGGGATACGTTAAAAGAAAAGCGCCAGTTAGTATTTCACAATTTGTATCAAAACGAAATTCGAAAATACATTTCTCTGCCATAAAATGTTCCTTTATACCAGTGTATTCAACGTAGATTTTGCAATTTAAAATATGCCCCAAATAAATGCAGGCTTGTCTGCTTTACGTTGCCGAATTTTAAAAATTTATTGAATGCACGAATCTACGCCAGTACCGCTCCGAATATCGTGTTTTCTTTTGCACTAACGATACAGACAAATTGCGTATCAATATAGTTTTAGGAATTGCAATCGAATTTTATTATTGCCTAGATATGACAATAAATGCTTTGATGGATACTAGGATATAGATTTTGTATCCTGGTGATACCGTCGCAGTGTCAGACATTGTACAGCAAAGCAGTGGTGTGTATTGCATTTTTGGTTTGAAGGGTACTGGAGCTAGTGAAATTACTGGGCTATGGTTGAGTGGCACCTTCTAATGGTGTTGCGCGCACTCATAGGCTACAGTTTACCGTTTATCATCAGGTGAGCCGTATGCTTGTTTTTTAATAAATGTTGTTGCAAGGGCTCCTAGATTATGCCAGCCGCTAACATCAGTTATGCATCTTTGCCAACTTAGTCGCTTAAATCATAGAGTTATTATTATGGCGGTTTTCATAAGAAAGGCTTATTTTCTTACAAATCTTTAGTTTTAAAAATATCATGAGACTATCTCATTTTATTTATTAAAATATCATGAGATGGTCTCATGATATTTTTTAAAATAAAGATTTGTATAAAAAAGTATAAAAATAAAAATGGCTTCTACGAAAAAAGGTTAATTTTATTATGATAAAATGAATTCTCCTTAAAAGACAGACATCACGCGGAAATTTGTTCTGTGAAGAGATTTGTTTCATGACCCCAGAGTATATAATTGCGAAATTTATGGGACCTTTACCGTATATAATTGCGAAATTTATGGGACCTTTACCGAAAAATAGAATAAAATATGTATAAAAACAAAAATCAGAGAAATTTTTCATTTCAGCTAATTAATAAGGATAAGTAATAAGTAAGACCTATTAAAACTGTTTTTTTTATTGCAATAAACTTTTTTGTCAGATTCCAAACTTATTTTATAAAAAAAAAAATGAAATTAAATTATTAATACTGCCTGCTATTTTTTATTTTTGTAATAATTTTTCATTCTAAATAATAATTTTCAGTAAAGTGGCTAAGCGTTTACCGGTTCTTGTATTTTTTTCGTATATCTATGGCGGCTGACTAATGGCTGGCAGGTAGTATTGTTCTGCGTTAGCTGGTTTTATTAATTTTTCCATATCTAACGAGGCTACCCGCTACCGTACAATTTAACTTTCAAAGGGAATTTTTGGGCTAAATATGATGTATGGTATGTTACGTTTTTGTAACGCACATACATTCTTCCAGATTTTTATCTATGTATTGAAACTTCTCTACGAGTTGACGACGGAATGGGATCGAACCTCAACTACCATTGGTCGCGGATTTGATTCGCGCTCAAAGCAGATGTTTGTATTGGCCCTATAGTATGTGTTCCTTTTTGGTTGGTTTTTGCTAGTATTTCTGTGTCCTTCTAGATCCCCGACGATAACACTATCCTAATGGTAGATGTTGAGTGTGTAGCGTTTATTTATTAATTTGATCGGGCCGAACCATTATTGCAAAAAATAGCAAGACAAACTACACGCATAAATCTACGTTATTAATTATATACAATCATAAAATTTTGATTACACTAAAATTGGCCGTGCGTCTGTGATTTGTTATTATAATTTACATATGTTAAATTTGTAATGATACTACATAATAGGTTATTTCCTTAACTTTACAACAGATAGTTATATAATTTTTATTAATTATGTTGTCGGAAGCCTTTTGACGAAGTAACATCAAAAACGTTACATGTAACCTGGCTATGAAATAATTATTCTTCTTCTTATCGAGTGGCTAGTGTCAGAGTTATTCAGGTTGCCCGTATAGGCCTCTGACTTTTCGACTATTATAAAAATGATAACAGCCGGAATCAACTCTTTAGGTGCCCTCCGAAGCATGGATACCCTCAGTTGGTTGAAATACTACTATGTGATCACCCATCTAATGACCGCCTAAAGTTGCTTAACCCACCGATCGCTCAGCGAGCGTACTCGGCCATGAGCGTTTGTCATGAAATGATCATCACACCATGATATGAATGACAATCCTTTTTTTAACGTTGGGTAACGCATTTACGCGCACCACAAGTTGTGGTAGTGTGGGGCTCACCGCTCGCTAATCGAGGTAAGTACTACCTACTAAGCCCAACGACACGCTCATAGCCGAGTGCACCCGCTGATCGGTAAACGATCGGTAGGCTAAGCAGCTTATTAAGGCGCGGTCAGTCACTAGATGGGTGGTTTCCCGATGACGTCCAAGTCTAGGCTCGACCTCGCAGGAGGGGGGCCCTTGGGACGGATTCAACTTGTGCCCCGCGTGGCAGTCCATCTTTTACCGGCCGAGGTCTCCAGACCCGGCCCCCACCGGTGACGCTGTCAAGGCCACTAGGGCCAACAGCAATGGATATTCGAAAAAAAAAAAAAAAACTAGATGGGTGATCGCATAGCGGTATTTCAACCGAGCGTCTCCGTGTTGCAGAGGGCACGTAAACGCATACGTCAAAGCAGGGAACCCTAAGGCATGAATGACAATGCTATGATGATATTTAATGATCAAAGAGATTAAGAAACACAGAAACCTTAATATTGTAAAGGTATTACAAATTAAACGTCGTTGATTACCTGAGTTTATTACATATGAAACATGCTGTCACCACTATAAATGCAGATCACGACGATATAGTAAGTTACACAATACAAAGTGACGTGTGCTTATGATACTCTAGATATTGAATAGCTTATCCAGCAATGGTAAACAAAGTGATGCTCGGACACCTCGTGGTTTATAAGTCATAATTGCAGCGACAAGCTGACGCGGATATGTGACAACTGTCAATGGCTTTATTTGGTTTAGTAACTATCGATTGGCTGAAACGTAACACTTGATAATTGTTATTGATGATTTAGAGAGGTAAAAATAATATGTTCCTAATAGGAATTGATACTGCCAATTAATTTTTCGACAAACAAGATACAGAGATGACTCAAACATACAATTAAATCAATAACATATATTTTTTATGATATCTTTCAAGATTTCTTAAAAGTATTTAAATTTTTATTTTAATTTTATCGTTATACAAAAGATTTGATATCATTTTGTGACAAGAAAAAGGATACTGTCCTCAGAAATGTACGAAATCAAACAAGGCTTTTATTATGATTTATGCCACATTTCATATGTAAATTAACATTTAGTCCTTGATTAGGACAGGTTTACAAAAACAATAAAAATTATTGCTACAAATTTTCCACAATCGTGACATTATTTTTAAACTAGCTATGCTCCCGGATCCGCTCACGTTACTATAGTTTTTTGATAACCCCACGGGAACCTTACATTTAATCCAGGTAATAAGCTATCTGTGTGCCAAATTACTGTATCTTTTCGTATCCGTTACGTTGTAATTCGTTCTGTAATTTTTGCTTGAAAAGGTAAAATAGGTTTGCCTATAACATGTGTAGTATTCTCGATTTCTCCAAGATTCCATCATCAGATCCTAACCAAATTACAATAGGAAACGGTGCACTTTACAGGATGCGCTTAAAAAAAGCATTGTCTAAATTGGTCTTTGAGTAATCGTAAAAGAAATATTGAGTCGATTTAAAAACCTTTTTGAAGTCAGTCAAAAGATTTTGACAAACTACAAGAATTCTAGTACCGTAATTACTGAGAATGATCGTTTTAGCACTAAGCTGCTAGTAGTCTATGTCATGACGGTTGGCAAACAAGCATACGGTCCGCTGGATGGTAAGCAGTCACTGAAACCTATGAACGCTTGCCATACCTGAAGTATCATAAGGTCGTTGCCAACCCAAGGAACAGGAGGGACGGGATGAAACGGGAAGAAAAAGGAAGGGAACAAGAGGGGGTGGGGTATTGGGCCTCCGGCGCTCTCAGTCATCGCACGAAACGCAACAGTACCTAATGATACTGTTACTTGACGCCGATTTTCTGTGAGAGGGTAGCACTTCTTGTGATATGAGAGGTATGGCTCTACAACCGTGAAAATTAAAGTTGTTTATTTATAAGCAGTCAAAATATTTTAACTAGACAATAAAACCCGTCATACCACTTCTAGACGGAATGTACGTGACATTCAGCAAAAAACCTTCACATTTATTGCAAGGACATAATTATGTCAAAATTTATATGAAAAAGCCACTAAATATTATTATTTAAAGGCGTCGGGATGTGACGACCCCATCGCCCGCTGTTGGGATAACCTCTGTCACAGCAGAGATTATACCACCAGTGCAATCAGTCACACTGGTGGTAGGTCTTTTGTTGCAAGAGGCCGGCTAGGTAGGTACCACCGCAGTGTCCAATATTCCGCCGCCAAATAGTAGTGCTTAGGCACTACTGTGTTCCGGTTTGAAGGGCATTGTACGCTAGTGAAATTACTGGGCGAACGAGATTTAAGAACTAATATCTCGAGGTTGGCAACGCGTGAGTGGCACCTACTAATGGTGCTGCAAGCGCTCATAGGCTGCGGCAGCCACTTACCATCAGGTGGGCCGTATGCTTGTTTGCCAACTTCTAACATAAAAAAAAAAAAATAAATAAAACTCAAAAACTACCGAGCGGAATTTCATGCGATTTTCAGCAGTAGACAGAGTTATCCATGAGATGAGACACCTCTGTCTGGATAAAGAACTTTTTAATTACTCGACTGCCGGAGGGTAATTGGTTAAGTTTTTTTTTAATTAAAATATTAGCAACGTTTTTTCAAGGTATTACTAGCATTCCTATTGACCCTCCCAATAAGCTCGAAGCTTGCCCTAGGAGTGGGTACGACAATAGCCCAAGGGGGTCAAGATCGAACCCGCGACTCTCGCGTTAACGAAGCGGAGCCCACTCTTCCACCGTTGAGCTATTGAGGCTCGAAATTTTGTACGTAACGAGATATTTTCATTGGTTAGGCTATATCTCTATTAAGCTTTATGTTTATGTGATTAAGTATAATGTCACTACGGTAATCAGAGAACTAACCGCGATGCGATCAGTGAATAGTGAATACAAATTGTTTTTGTGATGGTCTTTGTCAACTACAATTGTTGTTTGTAAACAGTTCAATTATCTTTAATCAGAGACGTTTTGTTAAAGCAACGACTATCTTGTAACAACATCATAATGTTACTTTTAAATAGACGAAAATAAGCAATACCATGTCAACCCACAAAATTGAAAAAACTGAGTTATATATGCAGAAGTGTTGGTAAATGGCTGAAGAACATTTTTCTTTTATACTTGCAGGGTTTTAAGCTTTAAAACTTCTAAAAAAGCCATTCTTTAATCATGCAATTTATATATTATGTTAAACGTTTTGGGTTATATTATATACGAAATATGCAGTTTGTATACTTATTTTTGTGAAAATAAGTAAAATAACTTACATAAATCTGAAATTGCCAAAAACTTGACCAATACATAATTCCCGAAATGACATTCATGTGGGTTGACATGGTATTGCTTATTTGCGTCCACATTATCCTATGTTTTTTATTTTTATTAGAAGGGGCAAACAGGCAGGAGGCTCACGCGATATCAAGCGATTATTACAGCCCATGAAAATCTGCAATGTTAGCATTTCGTTGCCTTACTTTTTAACATACTGGTTGAGATTTAAGAAGATGGTTTAAGAGCAGTCACTTCACAAGTTTTTCACCAACGTACGGTAGCGTAGCGGTAGCTAACAAGGCCTTTTAAGTAGGGTCCGACCGAAACTGGTTTTTCAGCCGAAACCGAAACCGAAACCGAACTTTCGGGCTCCCTCTCAGTTTCGGCCGAAACCGAAACTAGATTTTTTGGCCGAAACTGGCCAAAACCGAAACCGAAACCGAAATATCGGTCGGTCATTACTTTTAAGCCCTACCAGCATAAAATGGTTTCAGATTCAGAAGTCTGCTGTCTGATACTTTTGCATTATATACCTTTACGGCCGTTTTAAATAACTTAAATATCGGTCGATTCAGCTATTGAAGATGGACATAATATCTATTCTTACATGACACCGTTGTGGCATTGTGGGTAGCGTGTCTGCCTTTAGTCTCGACGGTTGCGGGTTCGATTCCCGCTCGGACAGATGTTTGTCAAATTTCTGTCTCGGGTCTCCCCACCGTGCCTCGGTGAGCACGTTGTTATGTCGGTCCCGGTTGTTATCACATAACATTTGATAATAATCGTTAACTCTTGATAAGTAAATTGCTCTTATCCAATGAGCTACTGGTTTGCCCTTAGGATTGCGGAGGTCAGATGGCAATCGCTCTGTGTAAAACTAGTAACCTGTCAAATCCGGGTAAGAGTAATAAGCAGATTCTGCGTAAAATAGAATACCGGGAATAATGCTGGGACGATAATAATATCTATTCCCAATTGCTTTTCAATAACCCACTCAAGATAAGCATTTCCAATCGAAGCTATGTATTTATTGTGGGGAAGACGGCTCGTCCATTATGGATACAAACAAAATTCGCCGGTTAGTCAGACCTATATAAGTAGATTAGCGGGCCCGGCAGTCATTGTCATGCTCCGAAAAAAAAGTTAGAACCCGATAGCAGCGCCCGTTACTGGGTTCAATTGTGAATTTAAACCATTCTGGAATCCAATGAAACACGCATAAAAAATCGTCAAAATCGGTCCAGCCTTTTAGGAGTTCAGTCATATACTCACGGACAGAAGAACGTTTTTTTCGTTGTTATTTTTGGTATGTTTTGCCAAGATTCTATATCTTGTATATCTTATATGTATGATGTATGAGTCATCTCCGTAAGCTTGTTTGTGGAAAAATTGTATAAGGCAATAATTAATTGGCTATATAAATTCCAATTAAGGGCATATTGTTTTTATTTATCTAAAGGGGCCTCGAAATAAATTACAATTATTATTAATTGATCGATTCATTTCGAGACCTCCTTATATTTTTGATATTTTGGCTTTTGATAGTTTTTATAAAAAAAAATATTTAATAGTGTGAGTAACTTTAAAGCAAATACTATATTTTCAATGTTTAACTATTGATATATCATTTTTTTTCTTCAAAAAGATCGTTTTTGTGACGTACAATATTACATAGAAGTGTATTTTATTTTATTTAATAGGAAGCCAACGTTGTATACAGTTTCTTACTCATTTCCATAGCACATTCTTATGTATCTATAAAAATTGTGTACCCCAATTTTAGGCTAACTTAACATGCATTTAAGTGGCAGTTAGTTTAATATTTGGCTGAGATATGTATGACGTATACACTGAGTCAACTACAATATCTCAGAAGCGTATGTATATATGTAACATTAAGTTCAATCGTTATAGGTACCGACTATTTTCGGACCCATCGGAGGTCCTTCATTTGGTTGAGTGGGTTACGTTCTCGGTTGCGATACTAGAGGACCTCCGTATGAGGAGGAGGGTTCGAAACTAGTCGGCACCTAAACCGATTGAGCGTCATTGTTAGCCGTTAAATTTTCATTAAATAAACCGCGATACTTTCAATAATTCTTGACTTAGTCTTGAAGATATTGTATTATTCAAAATTAACAAAGTTTAAACAAAAACACTGATTTCAAATTATCTCTTACAAGAAATCTACAATGGTCGCCCGAACGTGTTTAATCTCTACAAAGAGCAACACCGTTGTATCGAGAACTTTGTATAGAATCGCTGAATTGTGTAGGAAAACAAGTTTCAACAATTGTACGAATCGAATATCGGAAATGCTCCCTGTTAGCGACAATCTTTGGTACAGAGTGAGCATCCAATCAATAGTTTCGCGAAGTTAACCAGTTTAACTGTTACTAATTTCCGCCGTGTATGAGGTTTTCAATGTTAAGCATATATATAGACGCTCATAGCCGGGTGCACTCACTGATCGGTAAACGATCGGTGGGTTAAGCAACTTTAGGCGCGGCCAGTCACTAGATGGGTGATCGCATAATGGTATTTCAACTAAGCTTCTCCGTGCTTCGGCAGATACGTAAAAAGTGTTATCAATTTGACAATAGTCGAAAAGTCAAGTCAGAGGCCTATACGGGTGATTTGAACAACTCTGACATTAGCTTGGCCACTAAGCACTCGATAAGAAGAAGAAGTGTTAAGCATTAAATTTTATAGTGGATTTGAAAGTTGTATTTAAGTTGAGACTTGCATTTGCATTACATTACATTATTGTCTTCGTGAATAAATAAAAGTTTCTTTTTTGTGTTTCGTGTAATGAATAGGACTGCGTGAGCTCTAAAATTCCAATTTTGTATTAAAATCGTCATAAAATCTTTAACGATTTGTACGAAATACTTATTGACTGATGTATACGATACAATGAATTGAAAAATTGTCAATTAAATAACAGGAAATTGTGGATAATTGATGACAATGAAAAGAAACGCGGAAGATCATTACATGATTATCGGTTAAATGTCAGTAATCATGGGTTATTAAATAGTTTTATACCCTTAACCGGATAGGTATTGCATTGCTTCCGTAAAGAAATGATAGTAAATAAATAATAAATAAATAAATCACACCTTTAGGATGAAAATGACGTAACTCAAAAACACAACTTTTTGGTCATCAACAAAATAAGTTTTAAAATATTAAAACCTGCACAATTTTTTGTATATTAAATTTTCTTGCTTATTGACGTCAGTTATTTACCCTCAAATATGGCTACGTTTAGATTATTGTTTCATTGAGAATTTCGTTTTAAAGCATTTAACGCTGATAACTAAATTTTCGATTTCGTGTTAATGAATGTTGTAATTTTTGTTGCTTGCTATTCGATCGACTGAAAACCGAATTGGACGAAACTTTTGTTTTTTTGTTCGAATGGAAGTATTCCCAAGGTTGTAGGTTATGGCGCAGCGGTAGCGTACCTACCCTAAACGCGGGTCGCGGGTTCGATCGCTCGGAGCAGATGTTTGTATTGACCGTACAGGTGTTTTTTCCGGTCTGGGTGTGTTTGTCCTTGTCATTGTGTATGTTTCCGGACACCTAAAAATGAATGGTGTTATAAGTGTTCATAGGCCACGATAACCGCTTATTATCAGGTGGGTCGTATGCCTGCTCTTAAACTTCTGTTTCCTAGCATTAATCCTGGTGTTTTTGCCCAAGGTTTGCTTATTACTCTTGTCCAAATATGACAGGTCAAAAAGATGGTTTTGGAAAAGATGTGATGTAATAACAAAAGGGATAGACAGCTTAAGGTGCTCTTTGAGGTACGGTGGAGAGACCCACGAAGACAAACGCCCAGACCTAAACAGAAAATTTGCTACGAGCGGGAATCGAAAACGCGATCGTCGAGGCTCAAAGCAAGGCTAGGTTCGCTACCAGCACAGCAACGATCGTCTTCCTTACTGACATAAAAATCAAATTTTTTATTAATTATAACAAATTAATTTCGCTAGTATTATGATGAGATTATAATACTATCCACAATTCATAATTTATAATTACTACTAATAAATCAAAACTCGACCATTAATATACGGTATTGAATTTTAATTTTAATGTCATATAAACTAGCGATGATTACTCGTTTTGCTTGCTTTTATATTGTTACGGGCTGGGGTTCGGTGATTTGAAAACAAACACCTGATAGCTCTAAATAAGACTTTATTAAGATCTAGATTACACAACAGAACTTCACAAACAACAGGTCCAAAACGCAGGTCAATCACAGTCCAAAAGAATAGCCGAGGTCACTAATTATCGCACTGGTTCACTGGTGGTATCACTTGTAGTTTCTTCGCTCGTAGCTCAGAACTGAATGAATCAGTCGACGCGCCGGGCCGCTTATATACGCGGACACGGGTTCGAGAGAGCTCCGTCCGCGGAACGCTATTCTACATGTTTTGAGAATACATCTTTCTCGAACCCGCGCGGCGGTCGTAGAAATAACCACAAGGAGTAGCAAGCGATTTTGAACCTTATGCCCCTGTGATAAGGTTCTCCGTAACAATATTATTATTGTTAAATAATATGTGAATCTTTTTAATTTGGTAGATACATTTTTAAAAGTAAATTTTAAAGTTTCATACAATAAGGCAAAGTTTTAGCAAAAAATAAACAATTGGTTTTATCTTCTTCTGTACCGAATTTAATAATTATATTAAAGACAATTTGTGGCCCCTGCTCCACTTGCGTGGTTACAGGATTTTTTTTTATTTTTTTTTATGTTAGAAGTTGGCAAACAAGCATACGGCCCACCTGATGGTAAGTGGCTGCCGCAGCCTATGAGCGCTTGCAGCACCAGTAGTAGGTGCCACTCGCGCGTTGCCAACCTCGAGATATTAGTTCTTAGATCTCGTTCGCCCAGTATTTTTTTTTGCGGTACTCTAATTGTTTAATTCAGGACAAAAACTTAAAAATTGATTTTTTATCTAAGTATCGTATAAACAATTTACCGGATATTATGCATTTAGTGAATTTGGAACTAAACAAACACATCAATTTTATTAATCTGTACGTATAGACAAGTAAGATTTTAATTAGTTTTTCTACAAGTAAATATATTAAAGTCGGCTCAGCTATTATAGAAATTAGCACAAATAGACAGACACTCTTAATTTTATGTGTATATACGTTATATTTAATTATCAAATGGCGTTTAATGATACTATTAGTTAACCGCAAACCGATGCAGACCATGACAGGCGGTGTTTAATGAATTTCATCGAAGTTAAAATGGTACATTTTCCATTAATAGCTTTCATTTTTGACATACATATATCGGGTTTTGCGGTTTTAAACTAGTATAGTAACGATACCGTTGTGGCGATGTGTGTAGTGAGACTGCTTATGGCTGGTTGCGGGTTCGATTCTCGCTCGGGCCGATGTTTGTATTGATTTTACAAATATTTGTTTCGGTCTGGCCGTTTGTGAATTTAGGTCTCCTATATCCCGATGGGGGCCGTTAAGTGTGTAGCTCTATGTAGTATACATACCTTGTGTACATACGTAATAATAATAATAATAAAAAGCGTTTTCAAGTTGACGTAAGTATCACCAAAGTAGCATTTAGAGGTCGTGATCCGTCTAATGATATGCGCATGTATCAACAATATATCAACAATAAATTGATGTTGAAAAAACCAAATAGGTTATTAATTATGCTATTAATGATTAAAGATTATAATTATATTAATAATTAATTATTATATAATCTTTAATCATTAATAGCACAATATTTGTTTATTAATTAAATGAACCATAAAACTAATATTAGAATATTCTTGAAGTTTTCGATATTCGAAGATCTTAAACTACTTCTACTTTACTTCTACTCTTACTCTTCTTCTTCGGTCTCCTCAACCAAGGAAGTATCTCACAGAAAATTGTTATCAAATAACAGTGTCATTAGGTACTGTTGCGTTTCGTGTGATGTAGGAGGCCCAATCTCCCCGCCACACTATTCCCTTCCCTTTTTCCCTCCTCATACCTTCCTACCTTTTCCTTGGGTAGGCAACGCGCTTGTGATACTTCAAGTATCACAAGCGTTCATAGTTTGCGGTGACTGCTTACCATCAGGCGGATCGTATGCTTGTTTGCCAACCATCATGGTATAAAAAAAACCTTAAAAGCCTACTTAAATACTTAAGTTTGGAATATGGCGTAACTATTCGTCGAATTTTCGGTAGGTATTGTGTTTGATCATGTTTCTTTTTCGGTCGAATAACAGATCTAGATACTTCCATTGAATTAAATATCTGAACTTACAAATGTTTAGATAAAAGGTGTGAAAAATTTTAATAGACATATTTATAATTGTATAGATATATGTTTAGATTCCAGGGGACAGTACTTGGGGGATTGAAATTGTTTTGATGCTCGGCTGAAGAACCCCAGTGTTGAGGGTGCTGATTAGGCGAGAAATGAATATCAAATATGGTTATCTGGCACGATGTTGTAACTGATAACTTCTGGTCGTCTTCTGGTATTTTCCACGGTTTTTTTATATGTCCTGGGTCTGCTTATTAATCTCATCCAGGTTTGAAAGGTTATTAATTTTTACACGGAGCGATTGCCACCTGAACTCCGAAACTCTAAGGGCGAACCAATAATAATAATAATAATATAATAAACGCTACGCACTCAACGGCCCCCATTAGGATAATTATATCCTGTGTCAGGGGTCCGGAAACATTCACAATGACAAGGACAAACACAACCAGACCGGAAAACATGCCTGTACGATTAATACAAACATCTGCTCCGAGCGGGAATCGAACCCGCAACCGTGGAGGCTTAAGGCAGACTCGCTACCCACAACGCCACAACGGTGTCAATTTGTCAATAATTCATTGGATAACAGTAAATTACCTATCAAAGGTTAACATTATTATCAGATGTTATTATAACAACCGGAACTGACAGCTTAACGTGCTCTCCGAGGCACGGTGGGAAGACCCACAAGGACAAACGCACAGACCGAAATAGATATTTGTAAACTCAATACAAACATTTGCTTCGAGCGGGAATCGAATCCGCAACCATCGCGGCTAAAGTCACGCGCTACCAACACGCCACATCGGAAGGTATATATGTATGTGTAAGGTACATTAATAATATAGATATTTATTGTCGCCAGAAATTTCTTTTAATTGAAACAATAAATTGTTATTTTCGTTACTTTCTTAATATGGAGACTAGCCCGATAAACGGATGGACAAATCATTCAATTATATGTATAGGATTATGAAGCACTTAGTCTATGTACAGCGTTAAATGACCAACAAGTCTATTTGTTGCCTAATATTTAAGTAGCGTGTCGAAATAATACTTAGCTTGGTTTGTTTAAACGGAACTATGTGGAAATTTCTAGAAGTAAAGACCAGTAAGGAAGTTTAAGTAGGTTGTAAGAGGGGCTTATTATACTTGACAGGGTTTTGCTACATATAAGTAACAGCCTGTTAATATGCCACTGTTGGGCAAAGTTTTTCCCTTATTAATAAGGATTAGGAACTAAATCGATCATGCTGCAACATTGGGGATTAGTGGGATTCCCACCCCATAACGCTATCAAGGCCAGTAGGGCCAACAGCAATACACATTAAAAAAAAGATGTTTTTCATCACATATGTGTACATCACACATACATATATGTATAACCACTCCACCCATTTGCCAACTCATTCCAATCGTTTCCACCCCACTCCATGCCACTCCTTACCACTCTTTTCCACCACTTCCTACCCTTGCACCCTTTGTCACCCCTTGCCACCCCACTCCATGTCACCCCATGCCAAACAACAAGAGGTAACGCTTTTTTGTTAACACTTTCCGATAACATTTTTTGCTGGCTCGCTCTCTTACGCCAACCCATAATAAGGAACTTCGTTCCAGAATAAATTTACAGTGTAAATGAACGATAACTTACTTAACTTTTTTATAACTCACATATGGACGCAAATAAGAAATACCATGTCAACCCAAAAATTGAAAAAAACTGAATTATATATGCAGAAGTGTTGGGAAATGGCTGAAGAACATTTTTCTTTAATATTTGTAGGGTTTTAAGCTTTAAAACTTCTAAAAAACAAGTAGCCTTATGAATTTTTATAGACCTAAAAAGGGCCTTTGATACAGTTACTTTGATACATAATCTACTTTTAGAGAAACTAAAGGCTATAGGAAAAACAGATATTGCTCTAAAAATGATTGAATCATATTTAAGCAGCCGATATCAAATTGTAAAATTGGATCAACATAAGAGCAGTGCGAAGTTAATAACTTTCGGAGTCCCACAGGGATCGACTTTGGGTCCATTACTATTCCTAGTGTACATTAACGACATCCAAGACATAGGAATACATGGACAAGTAACACTCTGCGCAGATGACAATTTATTTTTATGATAATGTATATAAATCAAATCAATTTATTCATATAACTGTACAATTATGACGAAATCTACTTTTATAAATATAAAGCAATGATAAAATTTAATTGATAATATAATTATGTATTTTTCACTTTTTCAAAAGTTATTAATTTTGTGTATAAATTCATAGATAATTAATGTAAATAATTAAAATAGCATACTTATTTTTGTTTAGTATGTAAATAGTAAAGTTTAGTAACAACCTAGTTTAGTTTTTAACAAGCCGTTAACTGCATACTATTATTCTGTTGTAAAACCAGCCCAAGTTGTATGATGAATATAATTTGTATGTAGGTAGGTCGATAATTTGATATTTAAAAATGGCTATAAGTGAAACTGTTTAAATTTATATATAATAGTATAAAGTTGTTTAAGTTTATGTTGAATCTGTATTTTATGTTTTAAATTGTAAACTTAGATATTTTTAAAAGTGTAGTTTAAAACCGTTGTGAGTGTATTCTGAAGGATATATTTCCTTATTTTATGTATTAATGCTTACCTGTACAACTAAAACTAAGGATTAATTATGTTTCTCAGTAAGTGATTTTATAATTTTATGAGAATCAAAGAATTTTTAAACCGTAAACCGTAAAAAGCCATTTTTAATCATGCAATTTTTGTATTATTTTAAACGTTTTGGGTTATATTATATACGAAATATGCAGTTTGTATATTTTTTTGTGAAAATAAGTATAAATAACTAACATAAATCAATTTGCCAAAAACTTGACCAATACATAAAAAAAGTCATATAAAGCAAGTTGTTCAAAATCTTCAAACGCGTTTTTCTTGAAATGACATTCGTGTGGGTTGACATGGCATTGCTTATTTGCGTCCATAGATGGATCATATACAAAGTAAGATATTATATAACACACACACATATAGAGAGCACTGTATAGTTATTCTACGCTATCAAAACAAACGTTGGACTTGGAAATGTTAATAACAGTATAAGTTTCTAAGCCCGCGGTCTCGAAGTCAAACAATACGTCCCGGTAAGAGGTGAGCTTGAATAGGAAAACTTTATTCATTAGTTATGTGAGATGTTACCGTCATTTTATAGTGAAGTGACTAGACTAATTGCTAAACCTACAAGTTTACACTATTGCTAAATATATCACTGGACAGGTCATATTTACCAATTCCATTCCTTTTCTCTACTTATTTTTCCTTCTCATCCATTCTCTCCTACAACTTGGATGGACAAAGTGCATGTAATACTTCAAGTATAGCAAGCGTTTAAAGGATGCGGTGACTGTTTACCAACAGGTGGACCTTATGTAGGTTTTTCAACCGTCAACATATAAAAAAAATTACAAATTATCCTATGTTTTTATTGCACGAATTTGGAACAAAATCAATTGGTCTGCCTAAAGGAAGGCAGTCACTGATAATTGATCAGAAAATTGGTTTACTCAGCTTATCCAAAAATCAAAAAGTTAACAAAAAAAATTACCAATAAAAACCCAACAAACGGCAAAGATGTTTTATATGCTTTCCGGCGTCGGGATGTGACGACCCCATCGCCTGCTGTTGGGATAACCTCTGTAACCACACAGAGATTATTCCACCAGTGCAATCAGTCACACTGGTGGTAGGTATTTTGTTGCAAGAATCCGGCTAGGTAGGTATCACCGCAGTGTCAAATATTCTGCCGCCAAATAGTAGTGCTTAGGCACTACTGTGTTCCAGTTTGAAGGGCACTGTACGCTAGTGAAATTACTGGGCGGACGAGATT
The DNA here is from genome assembly GCA_023373885.1 of Hestina assimilis. Classification (NCBI taxonomy): domain Eukaryota; kingdom Metazoa; phylum Arthropoda; class Insecta; order Lepidoptera; family Nymphalidae; genus Hestina; species Hestina assimilis. The sequence continues at coordinate 4,229,312 of CM041747.1, read as the reverse complement.
TAAGAACTAATATCTCGAGGTTGGCAACGCGTGAGTGGCACCTACTAATGGTGCTGCAAGCGCTCATAGGTTACGGCAACCACTTACCATTAGGTGGGCCGTATACTTGTTTCCCAACTTCTAACATAAAAAAAAAATGCTATTATTATAAATAAATTATATATGTTTATAAATTTCACAGTTCAAAGACTAGTGCAAAGTCAAGTTTACAAAAAAATACATACTTATATAACTTATGACGTCAGTGATCTGTTTTATTAATCGTATTTTAATTGATTTGGAACGTTCGATAACTGATCACACTCCATTTATGAGACAACACTGATTTATTTTTAATTGAAAAAATATTAAAACTGTATAACTTAAAATCCTTTTTATAGAAAAATTATATTCTTCTAAATAAATCAAAATTTATCGAATACTCTTAAAAGGTTAACTGGTCAGAAAAATTAATTCCATTTTTTAATTTACGATGTTACATTTTGCTTGTTAAATGAGTGTATAACTTGTTTTTAATTTAAATAACTTAATTAGACACATTTACATATTAATCCAAGATAAATAATAAATAAATAAATAAACGCTACACACTCAACGGCCCCCATTAGGATAATTATATCCTGTGTCGGGGGTCCGGAAACATTCACAATGACAAGGACAAACACAACCAGACCGGAAAACATGCCTGTACGATTAATACAAACATCTGCTCCGAGCGGGAATCGAACCCGCAACCGTCGAGGCTTAAGGCAGACTCGCTACCCACAATGCCACAATGGTGTCAATATATAATTTCATAGTAACTTATAAATACACTTATAGTTCACAGAGTTCTGGGGTTACATAGCAAACATTAATTGCTTATAATGTGAGACGGATCATAATTGGACGATAACAATTTGTCTAGTCTTCTTCCTAGCATTAATCCCGGTATTTTTTCCCAGGGTCTGATTTCTTTCTATTATCCGGATTTGACAGATTACTTGTTTTTACACAAAGCGATTGCCATGCCATTGATTGACCTAACCCTAAGGGCAAGCCAGTAACTCATTGGATAATAGCAAATTACCTTTTAATTGGACTTGGTAGCTATTCAGGCGGCCATTTAAGCTATCTCCAGCAAAATAAGCTCTTTTAGGTTAGATAAAAATGTCGCTTATGGATAAAAATGTTTTACAAATTAGTGAGGCCGTTCTTGCCAAAAAATGTCATCGCTCTGCTACTCCACTTATTATTACCAAAGATTTCTCACAAGTTTTTATGAAAGAATACATAATAATTAGCCTTGAATGCTATGTCGAGGCAAGCATAGCAGTCAAGGTTTAGTACAAAGCTCATAGTTTAGTTTTCAATTTAGTTAAATAAAGCAGTTGTGTAATCATTTTAAAGGTTAAACCATATGATTATAATACAGCCTTAGATAATAAAATAATAATATTTATATTATATTACACTTGAATATATATATAAAAGCTACACACTCAACTCCTCCATCGGGATTTTTTTATGTCATGACGGTTGCCAAGCAAACATACGGTCCGCCTCATGGTAAGCAGTCACTGCAACCTATGAACGCTTGCGATACTTGAAGTATCATATGTATTATAACTTGATCCTTTATACTTCCTCTAGGGCATTCGGAACTTGGGTTAAAACTTGCATAAAAAAATAAAATTATGTATTATCTTCTTCAAACCAAATGTGGTTGAAATTTCATTTGATGTCCTACAAGCTTAAATTTTTCCAGAATTTTGAATCCCGTAGTTCAAAAGTTAGTGGGAAGGGACACAATTTTAACGACTTTAGGAGCTAATATCTCATCAACTACTGGCTTAATGAAAAAAGTCAAAATTAAACCTACGTTGATTTTTTTGCAAACTCAGTTACATGTATGGACTGCTACCCTTAATTCTTATATATTTTAAGATTTCATTACGAAATCGTTGTGCGGTTCATAAAATACACCTATTTAATAAATTTCGTATAGATAGAGTCAAAGGTCCCTGAGTAAAATGACTGTGGCATACGGACGGACGGACAGATGGACAGACTATAAGGGTTCCGTTTTTGCCAGTTGGCTACGGAACCCTAAAATGGCTGATTTTGACAAATTATGACCCGCTATTATACCGTTTTGGTTCCACAGGATTTATTAAATATATCGAATTTAGTTCAATTCTTCTATTGATTATATTCTTATATAGTTGTGCCGATTGGGCACAGATTACTTCGCCAATATCACGTTCAATGGAGAAGACATTAAATCAAATTACAGACATGTGTTTGACATTGGTTTGAATGTCAATATTCGACGTTTGATTTATTTTATTAATTTTCTTCACTTCTTCTCCATAATATAAACTTTAATTACTTTGAAACGGAAGATTTTTCCCTTCACATATTATTATAATAATACTATCTATATAATATTTTTTTACTTGGCTGTGTTTATTCAAGAATATAATTGGAATGTTTAAAATAAACAAACAATAGACTGACGCACAAAAACAATGTGGTTTCACTGTCGTTGAATATTTTTATATTTTTAAAAGCTTTTATATTTTTATTTTATATATTATAATATATTTTTGTTTTTGATTTACCGTTTAATTTTTTGTATATATTTAATACTGTTTTTTTTTTTAAATAACTAAATAATATATATATATATATATATATATATGTACATATGTAAGTATAATATATCTTTATCACTACATAGTATATAAAATAAATTATTAAATTAAACAAAAAACCCAACTGCATTAACAATAATTCCTAAAAAGCTAAAAACAAGCTCTATAATGCCTACTATAATATAAATATTACTTTAATGTTTGTAAAGGTACTGCAGACGGGGACAAGCATTGACATAAAACTTAATAATTATAATTGTCCGTAATTTAAGCATTTCCCTCTAAACTCCATCATCCATTTACAAATAGGTTGATCGGCTTGTCCCCGTCTGCAGTACCTTTACAAACATTAAAGTAATATTTATATTATAGTAGGCATTATAGAGCTTGTTTTTAGCTTTTTAGGAATTATTGTTAATGCAGTTGGGTTTTTGTTTAATTTAATAATTTATTTTATTTTAAGCTTTTAGTTATATAATTAATAATTTATTAAGTATCTATATTTTTTTATGTTAGAAGTTGGCAAGCAAGCATACGGCCCACCTGATGGTAAGCGGTTGTCGTAGCCTATGAGCGCGCGCAACACCATTAGTAGGTGCCACTCACGCGTTGCCAACCTCGAGATATTGGTTCTTGAATATTCTTTGCCCAGTAATTTCACTAGCCTACAGTGTCCCTCAAACCGGAACACAGTAATGCCTATTTGATACTGCGGTCTATACCTATGTATACTATATATAAAGGAGAAGATCTATATTTGTATTTAAAAAGAGAAGACCTGAATTAATTATAAACGCCAAGCCTAAGCTCTTCGACCTAAAAATCGTTTTTTTGTTGGTGTTGTTTTTAAAACGTAAACTAGCACTAATAATGTATTTTTGAAATTCAAGGGTTAAACGTTTGCTTGCAAGTATTATTTTTGAAACTAGAAGCTTACATGCTTCTAGTTTGTTTTTTGGGGAACTATTAACATTGAAAAAGCACGTGTTTTAACAATTCCTTAAATTCTACCCTGAAGGTGTAAAACTTTATATGTAAAAGAAGGTTCTTTGTTTGTCCAAATTTAACGCTAGCGAAGCCGTGGGCAGAAGCTAGCTTCTAAATAGCTAACTAAAATTTTATGAAAAGAAGGACTTTGTTTCTCCAAATTTAACGCGAGCGAAATCCGGGGCAGATGCTAGTTATTAGTAACATAACTTAGTTCTATGCACCATGCAGGTCTAACTCGAATCTAGATTATATTTTTGGTTCTATCGCACAAGCTTATAACTTATTTCGAGCTAGCATCTGCCCGCGACTTCATCCGCGTTGATTTTAGAATTGGCTCCAGAGACAAATGAACCATTTGTAAGTTAATAATATTTCATAAGACACTATTTTAATGAATTTCAATTAAAAGGTGTTTAGCATATGGTTAGCATGTTTTAACTTAATAACTCACTTTCAAAAAGCTAACTGTGTGCTAAATTTCATCCAATATCGATCAGCAGTTTTTGCGTGAATAGACTTAATTTTTTTCTTACTCTTCTCTCATACTTTGTTATCAAAATTGCAATTACTTTAGATGGAGTCAACCCATTTTTACGAAACAAAACTAAATGTTCCTCGAAAATATCATTTCCTTGCTAACATTTAATTTAAAAAATTGCAGTTTTGCAAGCGATGCGTGTGAGGGTATTGAGTGCAGAGAGCCGACAAACAGGCAGACATTTACAAAAATTATAAATATATTATATTTCATCACTTATTTTTAGTCTCGACCAACATCTGTTTTATCAAAATCTGAAATTTACAGACACTTAAAATTTATATTTTTCTTACACTACCTAATGAAATTACATGATTAGGAATCGAACAATACTTTTATTATAATATATTGTGCTTATTCCTATATTTTACTAACAAAATTGTACTTATTTATTCAATACATTGAATAGCATTGTATATAACAGTTTTGCGCTTTAGTAGTTTAATTATTTTATTAATCTACCTATTTATATAATTATTTCGTAATATTCATATTCATAATTATTTTTAACACTCTCAAAAAAATCAAATTTCAATCATCGATATCTCAAATACTAAGCAATATATCAAAAAATTTTATTTCTACTTTTCGTCTTATTTTATTAAGTTCTACAAGGAAACATCATCAGGTTTTAGCTCTGAGTGAACTGTGATATTCCGCTTTGAATATCTTTGCTTCTGCGGAACCCATGTTAAAATAATGTAGCCTATGTCACTCTCACGACTGAGACGAATCTAATGATACCCTATAAGTCGATATACGTCCAAGGGTTTAGCCTGTAGAGCGTCACAAAGAAATAGACATACATACATACATACATACATACATACATACATACATACGCTCGAAAAACATTACCCTCCGGCAGTCGGGTAAAAACAAAGTCGCTTTCTCTGTCCCTATATATGCTTAAATCTTTAAAACTACGCAACGGATTTTGATGCGGTTTGTTTTGATAGATAGAGTGATTGGAGAGGAAGGTTTATATGTATAAAAAAAATAATTGAGGTTTCTAATGTGATGTCGTAAATAATTACATTTAACGCGTGCGGGCCACGGGCAGTAATGAATAAATCAAAACTACTGGATCGATTTTAATCATTTTTTCAGTGAATGACATAGGCTATATATTTTATATCCGTGCAAAGTCGGAGCGGGCTGCTAGTTTGTTACATAACAGAATGTCCTAGGTCCACAGTACACCTCGTTACCTACTTTTTTTTTTAAGTAGTTTAAAAATACCCGAATTGACCCTGGACAAAATACGCATATAGTTGAACGCAAAATCCGCAAACAGATGCCAGTTTACAATTATTTAAATAGAGTATTTTCTCCCGTATACAGGAGGCAAGGAACATACATAAGCTCATACAGCAATTAACGCGTAATGTAATAAAAATATTTAAATTTAGGTAATAATTGATTAATGTGTAATTGGGAATCATTTACCTTAACTTAACGTTTGACGAGGTTTTGGCGCAGCGGTAGCGAACCTGCCTAAAACGCCACAGGTCGCGGGTTCGATTCCCACTCGGAGCATAATATGTTTGTATTGACAACGCAAGCATATTTTCCGGTCTGGGTGTATTTGTCCTTGTCATTGTGTATGTTCCCGGACCCCCGCAACAGGATATCACTATCCTAATGGGGGCCGTTGAGTGTGTAGCGTTTATTTAATTATTTACCTTACGGTAGTAGAGTCATGTCCCTCATGTCCCTCCAGCGCATAAGGGCCGGCTTGACCAGAACAGTACCCTCTCACAGAAAATCAGGGTAAAGTAATAGTATCAGTAGGTTCTGTTGCGTTACGTGCGATGAGTGAGAACGCCGGAGGCTCAATCTCTCACCCTCTCTGTTCCTTTCCTTTGTTTCCTTCCCACCTGTTCATCTCTTCCCACCTGTTCCTACTGTTGGCAACCCGCATGTGACACTTCAATTATCGCAAGCGTTCATAGGTGTCGGTGATGGCTTACCATCAGGCGGACAGTATGCTTGTTTGCCATCAGTCGTGAAGTTAAAAAAAAAGTTTGTATTTCTTTTTTTTCATTGAAAGTTCTCATGTGTATGTACTGATTAGTTACAGAATTCTTCTTCTTATCGATTGGTTAGTGGTCAACCTAGTGTCAGAGTTGTTCAGGTCGCCCGTAGGCCTCTGACTTGACTTATCGACTGTTGTCTAATTGTCAACAGCCGGGACCGACTTTTACGTGCCCTCCGAAGCACGGAGACGCTCGGTTGAAGTACCACTATGCGATCACCCATCTAGTGACTGACCGCGCCTAAAGTTGGTTAACCTACCGATCGTTTACCGATCAGCGGGTGCACTCGGCTATGAGCGTCTCGCACACAGAATTCGTTTTTAAGTGTAGGGGTTCTAGTAATCATCGAATAGTAACAATATTTTAATTGATATTAAAAATAAGTAATTTTTGTCTACAGAAATATAGCTTTTTTTCTTATTTGTACAAACGTATTACATGCATTTGTTAAATATAACCACATTATAAGTTTTTATTTTAGAAGATCTGCTAATTTTTAGACTGTGTAAACTTATAGAAACTAGTCGTATTTATTTAGTCTGTTGTGTGCAATAAGTTTTACCGTTTCTTAAGTTTTTTAAGAAAACGGTATTCTTGGTGACACCTTTAAGAAACGGGACTAAATTTAGATTTATATTTTTAAAACTTTTTATATAAAGTATAAAAGAATGCTGAAAATTATAAAATACAATAATTTTTTTTAACTGACCTTTTCGGGTGTTGAATGTAAATCCGACGTCTTCAAATAAAATATGGACCGGGGGCCGTTTTGCCATACGATTCAATGCTTTAAGGGTCGATCCGGCTCTTTCCAAAGCAGCGGGGGTCCATTGACTACCCTCACTTGGGGCTAATGGTGTGGGTTCGACATCATTGGAGGTAGAACTGTGGGCCAACGCAGCTCCAGCTATCGCACGACGTACTAATGGAATATTAGACATTATTAAAGTAATTTAAATTAAAATATTTTCAACACATATCACTGTTAACGATTTATTATATTCGAGTCTGTTACTTGTTGAACTATTTTATCGATGTCAAATACGATATAACATAGCTGCGCATGAGAGCACGCGCATTCTACGTAAAAGCTGCCGGTACACTGATTATTCGATTACTGACAAGCGACGGTAAACTTCCTCCGCTCGTGTCACGCGTGTCATTTGTAAATAAATAAAAACATAGCCCATGTTTTTATTTATTTACAAATTAATAAAGAAAATGCACGTTGATAAATTTATAAATAAACTAGCTGGCCCGGCAGACGTTGTCTTGCCCCGAAAAAATATCTGGAACCCGATAGCAGCGCCCTCTACCCGAGTCTAGAAGTGGCACCGGTGAAAGTTGCTGATTTACTAATATGGCTGTTAAAAAAATAGGGGTTGATGGTAGAAGGGTGAAAATTTAGGGCCGTATGTATTTTTCAATGCCACATAATAAAAAATATTTAAAAAGAAATTATCCAAAAATAGAAAATAAATTTTTGGGGTGGACACCTCTTATCCCTTAGGGGTTTGAAAAATAGATAGTAGCCGATTCTCAGACTTACTGAATATGCATAAAAATTTCATAAGAATCGGTCAAGCCGTTTCGGAGGAGTATGGGAACGAACATTGTGACATGAGAATTTTATATATTAGATGTCCGCAGACGTTATCCTTAACGGCCCGGCAGACGTTATCCTACACCGGGTAAAAAATTTGGGACCCGATAACAGCGCCCTTTAACTGAGTCCAATTGTGAACAAAAACAAAAGTGACACCGGTGAAAATTATTGAATTACAAAATAAATTATTGAATTACCCTATTAAAAATAGGGGTTGATGGAAGGGTGAAAAGTTGTATGTATTCTTTAATGCCACATCACTAAAGAAAAAAATAAAAATACAAATTTGGGGTGGCCCACCCTTACCACTTACGAGTATAAAAGATAGATAACAACCTAAACGCAGACCTACTTAATATATACAAAATCTCATTAGAATCGGTCAAGCAATTTCGAATGGGTTTGGTAACTAAAACTGTGACACGAGATTTTTATATATTAGATCACATTTACCTATTAAATTATAAGTAGAATGTAATAATTTAAAAAAGTATGCAGATGCAATAACAATTTAAATGGACAACTATTACTTATACGAACATCGTCTTTCCTGACAATTTCTGTGACTTTAAAATGAAATATTATTAAACCTGATAAATTAATAAATGAAAACATATAAATAGTTATTAAATATGTTCAAGAATAATCCGATTAATTAGTTAAGACATTATTTATTAATTTTATGCTGCACGAAGTTTAATTATTTAAGCCTTTTGATTTTCATATATTAATGTAAAGAAATAAACTTAACGCACTAAAGTGAAATTTAACGCACTAAAGCACTTGTGAAAAGGTAACGCCATAGAAAATAATTGTTGTAAATAGTGTTATTTGTCTGAATAAGTTATTTCTTTATCACAAATCAAAATTATTTGTAGCATTTAAAGTCTTTCAAAGCGGTTGAATTTTGTCGCTTAGTTTTTTATTTAACTTCATGCTAGACTTTATTTGAATGGTACACAAATTTTTTATCTTTTCAAAACGCGCTTGCAAACTGTGCGTTTTCTAGTACGTTGAATAAAATTCTTTGCAACATTTCGTCCGGTTGCGTCTGTTTTAGTGCTCCGTCCGTCCGTTAACATTTTAGTGTATTGTCCTACGTGTGTCTATTCTACTCTGGATTTGTTCACATCAGTTTGTAGTGTTCCCAATTAACACTATTGTTCAGTTCAGTTTTTGCTCGTGAATACGTTTGATTGTTGTCGAGTTGGGGATTTTCTATGTTTCTGACTGTACGAATTGCCATTTTAATTAAATTTAACATGAAGAACAAGTATAGGGCCGGTGGGCGGCGACTTCGCTCAATGATTAGGTACCTTTATTTCATGACGGTTGGCAAATAAGCATACGGTTGGCCTGATGGTAAGTCACCGCAACCTATGAACGCTTGCGATCCCTACATGAAGTATCACATGCGCGTTGCCAACCCAAGGGAAAGGATGAGAAAGGAAAAAAAGAAAGGAACAGAGAGGGTGGGCGTGGTGGCTAAACGCAATATTACTCTGTTATTCTACGCTCATTTTCTGTAAGAGGGTAGTACATTCCCGGTCGAGCCGGCCCATTTGTGCTTGGAGAAACATGGTTCTACTATTAGTTTTTTCATAAATAATAATAAATTATTATTAATTATCTTTATTTGACCATATTAATATTTACAATGAGGAGAATGTAGTACTGGCTCCCAAACTAGGATTGATGTATTCTCTACTATAAACTTGGTGTAGTTATGTTCAGTATGTTACCTTTTCCTATATTATTCTTTCTTAGCAAATATAAACGGACCTCTTAAAAAAATGTTTTAGTTGAAATAAAAAATATTTCCTTTTTTGGTTGTCATTTGTCAAGGTCGGCTTATAGTGTAAACTACAATTTATAGGTATCTTATTTAAACAAAGAGAATCCTGTTTGACGTCTTATTTAAAAACAAGCTTTTGCACGTGGTTAAGCCTCCATCTTTACAATAGAAATAAATGGTTCCCCATACAAATGTTCAACCTCTAATATACCTTTTTTTTTCGAAAAAGTTGAAATTCAGTTCAAGATGTTAAAAGGTGACAGATAGAGTTACTTGCACATTTTTTTTAATGTTAGAAGTTGACAAACAAGTATACGGCCCACCTGATGGTAAGTGATTGCCGTAGCCTATGAGCGTTTGCAGCACCATTAGTAGGTGTCACTCACGCGTTGCCAACCTCGAGATATTACTTCTTAAATCTCGTCCGCCCTGTAATTTCACTAGCGTACAGTGCCCTTCAAATCGGAAGACAGTAGTGCCTAAGCACTACTATTTGGCGGCAGAATATTTGACACTGCGGTGGTACCTACCTGCCCGGCCTCAACTGCAACAAAAGACCTACCACCAGTGTGACTGATTGCACTGATTGCACATTTATAATAATAGTATGAGAAATATGAATTAGTCCGGATTTCAGACATATCTATACCGAATTCAAGTCTGTAATTCGTTTTTTTGATTTTGATTAATCCGACAAGAACCTATTACTTTTTGTGATAACAACGGTTTTTGATGCAGAAAACAATCTATCTATCTGCCACTTCAAAATTTCATTAAAATCCGCCCAGCCAGCGTGATTGAGACAAACATCGAAAATTAAAATATTAATATATAAATTTTTATTATCTCATAGATTCATCGCAGGACAGCGAGAAACGCTTCGGAAATGGCAAACGAAATTCTGATGACCAATACAAAAAACAACATTCGATTTGGGGATCCTTCTTAGTTTTATAATATGTAGTGGTGTTTTTATATCAAATTTGACATAATTGATGTCCTTGCAATAAACGTAAAGGTTTTTTGCTTAACGTGACGCAAATTACGTCTAGAAGTGGAATGACGGGTTTTATTATGTCTTGTTAATGTAATATTTTGATTGCCTATAAATTATAGCAGACCTTACCTGCTAACAGCAAAACTACAAAAAAGAGCATTCCAGGTAATTATGGTACTAGAAATCTTGTAGTTTGACTAAATCTTTTTAACCAACTTCAAAAAAGGAGGAGGTGAGTTTGACCCATTGTAAATTGGTCAGGATCTGATGATAAAATTTTGTAGAAACCGAGAGAACTAATGAGCAAGAGTCCTGTAGTGCATTGCAAGCAGAGTTCCGTTTACATCAAAAACTTGTAATAGTTATGAAATATCAGTTTTTTGAAGCAGAACTTTAATATGGAAGTTTATAATGTAAACATATAATCTAGTTTTTAGATTTTTTTATTTATATTATCATTTATATGATAACATAATTATGGGTATAAATATATTATGTTAATAATCATGACGTTATTAGCATAAATGCGAATGCAATTTTTCCACATCACATCTTCATACCTTAACTTATCAATCGATCAACAAAAAATATATATGTATATGTATATTTATATTTTGTATATATATATATGTATATATATATATATATATATATGTCGGTGAATGGAGATTCTCATAGTCATCGTCATCAGTGGTTACAACTCTTGTGGCCGTCATGTGTGTAAAATGCAAGCACGAAACAGGCTGTACAATATTTATTGTGGATTTAATCCTTGTAACAAATCATAGTATCAGATATATTCCAGCAGTGTACTTCCAACAATATAAGAGTGATCCAACTCGATCCAATCACAATTTCACAATATATCTTATTCCCGTAAAACAATATAACTTTTGTTTCTTTTCTCATTCCCATTGACAGCGTCAAGATGGTGTCTCGACCCCATCTCGACCCCACTAGAGGTTTCCCTCTACTCGATATGGCCAGTATTATAACAACTTAATAAAAACTTATACAATATTAAAAGGTGATAACAAATCAAATTAAATTAATTTATGATTTAAAATAAACAATTATCAGTAAAATTATTAAAGAAAAGCTCGTTTAACATCCAACTCCGACATATATATTACGAGTCTGTCAGGAGTAAATCAAAGGACAGCACTATTTATTTATTTTTTATTTAATAAAATATAATAAAATATTATTGATTTTTAAACACTTGTGTTATAGTTTGCTAATTGAACAGTGTTCATGCTATCTGTAAAATTCATTTAAGTCGTTTATTTAAAAGCTTTTATTAACCTTATCGGGATGATGTTAAGTGCAAATCTTGCAAGCCTTATTTGATCCTCTTCCGGGCGTTCAATTGAGTTGAAATTTGAAACACTTGTGTGACTTGCATTGAACTTTTTGAAAGATAGTCATATGAAATATTGAACGCAACAAGATAACCGCATCGTGTTTGGGCTCCTTGGAATGGGCTTGATGAGTACTATACCCCTAGGTGATATATAAGGTCTGATGATAATGACAGAAGTTGACCATAGGACCTACTAAACGCAATAAAATAACCAAATCGTGCTTGTACTATTTGGAATGGTCTTGATGAGTACTATACCCTGAGATTATATTCGAGACCTAATGATGATGACTGAAGGTGGTCATTAGAATTAATGACCGTAAAAAGAAAACCCCATCGTAATTGGGCTTTTTGGAATTTTCTTGGTGAGTACTTTACCTCTTGGTGGAGTTTGAAGTCCGATGATAATGATGGAAGATGGCTACAGGTAGTACTGAACGAAAGAAGATAACCCTCTCGTGTTTAGGCTCTTTGAAATGATATCGATGAGTACAGAAGGTGGCCATAAGAACCACTGAACGCAACAAAATAATCCCATCGTGTTTGATCTCTTTGGCACGGTCTTGATGAGTACTCCCTATATATATATATCCCTTGGTAATTTCAAGGCCTGATAATGACGTCGGAAGATAATCATAAAAATTAATGAAAGTAAAAGATAACCTGATTATGTTTAGGCTTTTTGAATCAATGTGGATAATGATATTGAAGGTCTGTTAATAAAGACTAGTTATTTTTATCACTCCTATATTAGGATTATCAAATGAAAAGATTTGCTAAAAATACAAAAACTATAATGAATTCTCTCTAAATCCAACATGGACGAAAATTTTGAATATTCACGAAGATAACTAAAAATGAAAAATAAATTATAAATAAATAATTTATTACTAAAATATAAAAGCGTGCGCGAGATTATGTAGATAAACAAGAATAAAATTTAGAAACTTGATCTTGACATAAGAAAATCGAAAAAAGCATGCATTTTATAAATACATGCATACAGGTAAATCTCGTGACAAGCTTTTATATTTTAGTCATAAATTGATGGGTTGATACAATTTAATTTTTTTTCTTTTTAGAGCATTTAAATAAAAGCTTGGTTCGAAAAATCTTTTTTTTATTAATAATTTATTTTTCATAACCTTCACTCATTTGAAAACGAAGAAATTTAGTTTAAACTGACAGTTTTTGACATGGAGGATTTGCCTTGGTATGCTAGATTACATATTGTTACGGGCTGGGGTTCGGTGATTTGGAAACAAACACCTGATGGCTCTAAATAAGACTTTATTGAGGTCTAGATTACACACAGAACTTCACAAATCACAGGTCCAAAACGCAGGTCAATCACAGTCCAAAAGAATAACCGAGGTCACTAATTATCGCACTTGTTCACTGGTATCACTTGTAGTTTCTTCGCTCGTAGCTCAGAACTGAATGACTCAGTCGACACGCCGGGCCGCTTATATAACGCGGAACACGGGATCGAGAAAGTTCCGTCCGCGAAACTAGAACACCTTTCGAGAATACATCTTTCTAGAACCCACGCGACGGTCGAGGAAGTAAACAAAGAGAGTAGCAAGCGATTTTGAACCTTATTCCTTTGTGATAAGGTTCTCCGTAACAATATTATATTCATGGCTAATCCTTGCAAGCCGGCAACAGGTAAGGAAGGTAGCTTTACCTATCTATCAAAATTGTTATAGTAATAAAAATAATTTGTTACGAAAATAATCGTATAGGCTTGCTTGAAAAAACCGTTCATGGTATATTATTGCCATGCTTTCAAGTTTTAAAATAGGAGCAACTAAAAATGTGCGAGAGAGAAAGCAATGTGTCAGAGAATGATTGACTTCGAATCTAATATGATTGAATATAACATTGCTGAAGTTGAGAAAGTATATAATTTAGCTATTATTATCTATATTCTTCTATATATATATAAAAGGCTTTGTCCTGAACGACTGACGGATCAACGCACAGCCTAAGCCGCTGATCGTAGAAGCCTGAGACTTGGAGGGTGTATTCTTTGTATGGGCAACCGATAAGAAAGGATTTTCCGAAATACTACCCCTAAGGAGGTTAAAAAAGAGGGCAAAGTTTATATGGGACAACGCGATTCCTTGGTTCAATCTATTTCAAATTGACCATAAACCTTTTTTTAACAGAATTGGTGAAAGACGTGTCTCGTATTTTACGCACAGCCTAAGCCGCTGATCGTAGAACCCTGAGACTTGGAGGGTGTATTCTTTGTATGGGCAACCGATAAGAAAGGATTTTCCGAAATACTACCCTAAGGAGGTTAAAAAGAGGGCAAAGTTTATATGGGACAACGCGATTCCTTGGTTCAATCTATTTCAAATTGACCATAAACCTTTTTTTAACAGAATTGGTGAAAGACGTGTCTCGTATTTTATTGAAATTCATCCCCTAACAGAGTTAAAAACGGATAGAAAATTGTTTTGTTTTGAAGTTTATATCAATACTCTTTGGTGCTTTTGATTTAAACTACATTTTATTTTGACTCATGTTTGGAAAGTCAATCCGAGATACATGTCATATCAACGTCTAGCCTAAGTCAGCAGTAAGCCTTTTTCCTGTTTTTTTTTCACAGGTGGTTTCACAAAACGTAAACGAGCACAATGTTTCGGAATTCAACCCATAGGTAATGAAATAGGTGAAAAGGATTTTGTAGAGGAATTAAACTCTGTTTTTTGGCGAACAATTAAGACGTGTAATTCCTCAACTGAAGAGGTGAAATGAAGGTCAAAGTTTGTATTAAAATCGACATTCACGCGGGCGAAGCCGCTGGCAGAAGCTAGTAAACTATAAAATACTGACCGATTGGTAAAACTGCAGGAGAATATTGTGCGGATTACGTTAACCGTCTGAGATATTTTGGAATGGATCATACTCAAGGGCAGGACTGCTAACGAGGAATGGACACTTTACTGAAGCGCCGGGCTGTTGTTGTTTTGTTATAAAATACCTAACGGCAGAATACAATCACCACAAGTTACTCATCAAAACTTCAGAATATTAAAAGGGTTTTTAGACCTACACTCATTCTAAATTGTGAATGCTACCATAGCAAACTTACAAAGTTACCAATATTACATTAATCATAATTACTATGAGCTAAACACGTTTTTGACCTTAAGATGCTGATGACTTCATTCTGTGATTAGAATTGGTAATACATACAATAAATATTGTATAAATTAATGTTATTATGCATTTAATAACGCATCAGTGAAACAGCAATACTATTTAAATCTTGATTTTTCTAGGATTCCGTAGCCAAATGGCAAAAACCAGTATAATGTCGCCATATCCGTCTGTCCGTCCGTATGTCACAGTAATTTTACTCGAAGACTATTGGCCCTATATGTACAAAATTTTGTAAATAGGTGTTTTTTATGAACCGCTACACGATTATGTAATGAAATTCTAAAATATATAAAAAATAAGGGTAGCAGTCCATACACGTAACTGAGGGTTGTGAAAAAATTTTTCAACGTATGGCAACGTATGAGGTGTATTTGGATAGATCTTTCAAAATGATAGAGAGGTTTTATTTTGACTTTTTTTCATTAGTTGTTGAGATATTAGCTCCTGAAGCCATAACAATTGTGTCCACCCATCTAACTTTTTAACTATGGGATGTAAAATTATGAAAAAAATTTAGGTTGTAGAAAACCAGAAGAACTTTTAACCACATTTATTTTGAAGAAGATAGGTCTACAAATTTCAGAGATAAGTAAGTTGTTGGCATAACGTTGTTTTTCATATTACTTTTAATAAAAACTATGAAATTACAAACTTATTTTTGCGGTCGATTTTTATTAGTTATTTTTAAAGTCCTTAAGATTCTTCATCATCAAGCTGCGGAATCCTTTAGTTTCAACTGTGCGTGGTCCACAACGACCTTGACTTATAATTATTTCTTTAATCCCTCTGTCTCCGTCTCGAAAAAAACCCATAACAAATTCGATTCTCAAAATACATAATTATTCAACATAAATTTAGTTTTGCGAGTAATGCTTTTATAATATATTATGATTACGTTATGGTAAATCCATGTTGTAACTAAAATCATGATATGTAAAGTAAGTTGCGCTCTGCGATTTTACCTGCGTAGATCTGTATATCTACAAGAATAAGTCGTGGAAAGAGACAGACTAGGTTTAATAATGATATATAGACAGGATGTGAAATATCTATTGGAGAATTTTATAATAGAAATCTATTTTGTTAGTTATAACAAATTTTATGTTGGTTTTTAGTAGTGTCAGTGTTTAAGATATTCTACGGCAAACCAGTAATGTTTCGGTTTCAAGGATACTGGAGCTGGTAAAATTACTGGGCAAAAAAGGTTTAAGAATGAGTATCTGGAGATTGGCAACGCGTCAGTGTCACCTGCAAATGGTACGTTTTAGATATTAGATTACGTAAAAGTACAGACAAAAGTGCTTATGATTTTATCCTTTATATTGATTATAATTATGCAGAGCCATGCAAGTACCGCCTCATAATCAATGTTATTTATTACCTTAATAGAAGGAGTTGTTTTACACATGTGAGCATGGAGCATTCCATTATAAAACAATTATACACATTTTAATATCACTTTTTGGGTATGAATTTGTATATATTAGAATAGTTGAATCATTTTTTAATGATCGCTTAACTTAACTGAGGTCATATTATGACCTCATTTTTTATACAAAATATTCTTTTTCTATTATTTTTTATTTCATGACGGTTGGCAACCAAGCATACGGTCTGTCTGATGATACGTCACCGCAACCTATAAACGCTTGCGATACTTAAAATGTCATAAGGAAGGGATGAGAATGGCAAAAAGGAAGGGAATAGAGGGAGTGGGAAATTGGACACACAAAACGCAACGCGTTTCTTTATGCCGATTTTCTGTGATAGGGTAGTTCTTTCCCAGTCTAGCCGGCCCAATTCTGTTTTGTTTATCAGAAAATCATGGTGTGAAGCTAATAGTAAATTTCTAGGTATGTGCGTTTTGAACTAAGCCTCTTCATAGTGATCTTATAAATGTATTAAGAAAACACAGAATACGAACGAATAAATACCATATTTTGTATATTACAATGATTTAACTTGCCAGCTTAACTGTGTTCTCCATTGCAGGTTTTTTTTCTTCTGAAATTAATATGTTACATTAAAAAGCTGTTTACGAAACAAAACAACGAGGCAAACTCGGTTTGATTTACTGCTGTAACAGAAGGCAAACATCGTAAATTATCAAATCAACAAAAGTGCAAAAAATACATTGAGTTTTGAATATAAATATAATGAATGTCTTCCTTTGTTTCACCTTTTTAGGTCATGATTTATAGCAATCATTTAGTATATTTAATGTTTGTAGGAGGAACCAATCATTCCGAATTGAATGAATTGGTCTTATTGACGTAGGCAAAGCCGCGGACAGAACGTAGATATGATATTAAAAGTCAAAGAGTCAAACACGCTGGCATGACTATTACCTCTACGAGTAAATATATTTTTGCGTTTCATTATATGACTTAGTTCGTTAGCCCCGATGAATAAATAAGTAATGTTAAATTATTTTACAAATTTATTCAGGTTCTTCGGGTCAAGACTCGTACCTACAAAATTACACTATTTTTAAGGTTCTCTAGATAAGTGGTAAAAACGAAATTCGTACAATTATTTAATAGAGAGTGGTAAAAGATGCCACGCGGTTTTTGCAATATTTGTATGTTATAATCACATGTTAATAGTTAAATTTGATGCTATCAATTATTTTAAACCCAATAATAAATGTTTCTAACGACTGCACCAATCGACTACATGATACGCACTTAGACGGCTTTTTTGTTATTACCTGATTTTCCTATTGTTTGATGTTAAATTTATTAATTTAGACAAGATGGGTGATTCTTCTAAGAAGAGTATAAGCCTTTCTTCACGATGCTTTCCTTTGCCGCTAAGCACGAGATAAATTTGAAACACAAATACAGAACTTCAAAACAAAGAAGTTCTTGGATTTAAACCTTCGGTTACGATGTACGTTTCTATCCATTGGATACGCATACGCTAGAAAAGAAACCATTCATCCGAATTAATAACCTTTGCGAAATCTGTTTCAAATATAAAAAACCACATATAGAGGCAATTAATTTAATTCAATAAACAATGAATACAATGAAAAATTTTCATTTTATTATTCGAAGCGATAATAATTGAAATTCATAGCGATGAGGTGACGAGGTATTTATTGATGGAGGAATTTTAATGAAGTCCCGACATTTATCAGGCGATGTTGTAATTAAAATTTTAATTAAAATAACAACGTCGCGTCCTCATTTCGATGGGATGCACAGTGTTTGTGTCTCAATGGAACTTTATCTGTTTTCATAAATCGTTTTAAAATCATTATATTTATCACTTTCCTGGTATCGTAAATCATCAACGAATTCACCATTGTACACAGAACTAAAGGTGTTATTCCTAATATGAAATTTTATTCTTCTTATCGTGTGGTTAGTGGCCAACCTAGTGTTAGAGTTGTTCAGGTCGCCCGTAGGCCTCTGACTTCACTTATGTACTGTTGTTAAATTGTCAACAGCCGGGACCGACTTATTACGTGCCCTCCGAAGCACGGAGATACTCAGTTAAAATACTACTATGCGATCACCCATCTAGTGACTGACCGCGCTTAAAGTTGCTTTACCCACCGGTCATTTACCGATCAGTAAGCGCATCCGGCTACAAGCGTCTCGAGAAATTTTATATAAAAAAAACTTAAATTGTATTCTTAAATAAATATATTCGTGATTTCAGCTTTTGCCCGCAGCTTTGTCCGTTTATAACGATTTTCAAAGAGGTATTTTTAATTGAGTATAATAAATAATTGGTTCCCCTTACAAATTTCAATCTCCTATTTTGTCCCTTTTAAATTGTCTTTTTGCCATATACTTGGGCAAATCGTGTACCTTATATCTCCATAACTATATCTATACCAAAATATATTATAACCGGTTAAGCGATTTAATCTAACAACCAGACTCGCTTTCGCATTTATAGTATTGTTTTATTTTTGGATAATACTAGCTTCTAGTCGCGGTTTGAATGGAAAATTCTGATTCTAGTCATCGTAGGAAGATATGGAAAATTTACAATTATTTACTGATTTTAGTTTTTACGACTTATTTTAAGCCATAAAGCTTTACAAAAACGATCTTTGTGTGATTCTTGAGTACACAAAAAACTAGAAAAATGTTACCTAAAAATGTTGATTTGGAGTCAGAGCCTTAAGAACATTACAATATTAGAATTTATTATTAAATATGTTGTATATTATAGTCATAGTTTTATAATATTGGACGAACTATAATATCTCTACAATATAATGATGGATCTTTGGGCCAGGTGGCTGGTTGACCGCAACCCAATGGTTTATGAAATTATGACGTTTTTGACATTTCTCAAAGGTCCGCGTCCAGATAACTTTGTGGTTTACTGTGGAGGCACGTGAAAAAACGGACGTTCTTATTTTTGTGCAATTACACAGTTTTATGTGGGTTATTATTATATGTTACCGATTTTGTAGTTTTAATAACATGACATTTTGTATTTGTCATTAATGTTTCACGATTTGAAATACGTTAACGATTTAAATATAAATAGCGGAAAGTTTACTGTACAGTTATACTGCGCTGTAAATTGCGTTTTTTTTAGACGTAACAGGAGCCTCAGTCATAAAATCCCTTGTTTTATGTCATGGACAATGCGACATTACATTTGTTACGTAAATTACATGCAGGACCATCTCGTGGGAAATAAATCTAAATCACTAGGTTGAGTGATGTACAACCGATGTCCATACTTACTTTATATTACTTTAGCTAAAGATCTGAATTCATACATTTCATTGTATGTATTTGTAGACCGTTCTGGCGTGTCGGTCTATGCGTTTGTGGGTGTGGTCCTCCCAACGTGCCTCGGAAAGCACGTTAAGCTGTCGGTCCCGATTGCTATCACATAATATCTGCCAATAATCATAAACTCTTAGTAGGTCCGGTCCCGACGCCGGAAAACTCTTAGTTTTCCGGCGTCGGGATGTGACGACCCCATCGCCCGCTGTTGGGATAACCTCTGTCACAGCAGAGATTATTCCACCAGTGCAATCAGTCACACTGGTGGTAGGTCTTTTGTTGCAAGAGGCCGGCTAGGTAGGTACCACCGCAGTGTCCAATATTCTGCCGCCAAATAGTAGTGCTAGGCACTACTGTGTTCCGGTTTGAAGGGCACTGTACGCTGAGTGAAATTACTGGGCGAACGAGATTTAAGAACTAATATCTCGAGGTTGGCAACGCGTGAGTGGCACCTACTAATGGTGCTGCAAGCGCTCATAGGCTGCGGCAGCCACTTACCATCAGGTGGGCAGTATGCTTGTTTGCCAACTTCTAACATAAAAAAAAAAAAAAGGTATTTGCTCTTGGCCAATGAGTTACAGCTTCATCCTTTGAGTTGTAAGGCTAAAATGGCAATGGGCCTGTGTAAAAGTTAGTAACCTATCAAATTCAGATAAGAATAATAATTATTATTATTATAAGAAGAAGGTAATATCTAGCTATAAAATAATGTTAAAAGCGCAATTTTTAGATAATAACGTAATAATAGTTTTATTTAATCAATTATGTAATTGTAGCATTTGGGACAAATAAGAAGAGACCACTATTGGCGACAGGTTTTATGAGAACAAAATTAGAAACACTATCATCGAGTTATCCTTTGTAAATGTTCAGTTTAGACACCCCAAGTGTGAAGTTAATATTGATTTAGATAGGGATAAGTTACATTTTGTTAGATTAGAGAAAAAATCTTATAAAAGCAATCATAAATATAACTTAATTAATATGATGGTTGGATAAAATTATACACAAATGGATCTAAAAAAGACGTTCTTGGCGCCTTCTATGATTCACACAATATGTAATAATAACTTATCTATAATGACGGAACTCATTGTAATATCAAAAGCGATTACGTATTTACAAGACAGGCGACAGGGTGATATATTTGTTTTATTTCTTGATAGCAGATGTGCCCTTTATTAACATTGTGCGGTGCGCAAAGTCATACCGATAGCCTACGTAATATTAAAACTATTTTACTTATTGGGGTGTGAAGAAGTGGATTTGCCGGCAAACAAGTCCTTCCAAGATGGTATTTTAATTAATATTATTTCGAGCTACACCTGCCTCGGAGAGCACGTTAAGCTGTCGGTCCCGTTTGTTATCACATAACATTTGATAATGATCGTTAATTCTTTATAAGTAATTTGCTCATATTCAATGGGTTACTGGTTCGCCCTTAGGGTTGCAGAGGTCAGATGGCAATCGCTCTGTGTAAAAACTAGTATCCTGTCAAATCCGTGTAAGAGTAATAAGCAGACCCTGGGTACCTACAATACCAGGAATAATGCTAGGAAGAAATAAATATCGAAAGATATGCCTTAAGAATTGGAATGATATGATTATTGTTACAAAAAGTTATCTGGTATAAGAAAAAGCCCCCACATGCTCTAGTTTGCAAGACTAGTCTTAGTAGAAAATTTATTTTTATAGCTCGTCATATAGATTAAGATCAGTACATTTCCACCTTATTAGATGCCTACATTTAATGGGCATAACCGCTAGTCCTGATTGCGTGCAGTGCGGTACAATAGAGGATGTTCAACATTTTGTTAAGTAAATGTGTTAAGACGAAGGCTTTGGCAACAAAAATACTAATTAATATCTTAGATGTTGGTTTTTTTCAAAATATTTTGGCAAAGCCTCTTTCAGAGCCAGCTATAATGATATATAAAAATATACGTCATAATTATATAAATATTAATTTAAACTGTACTCCATGTTAAGGTACGAGGCCAGCATGGTCTTACTGAAACCTCAAATCCCTAATTCTTTTGTGTAGTAAAAAATATGTCGTGGAAACCATAATATTATAAATCAAAATCAAAATCTAAAGAAGTTTTCACTTGAAAAATCAGACGAATATAATATTTTTGTAGTCGATTACAATACATGACTATATAAAAATTACCACCTAAAGAAGGTTTTAGTATTATACAAAACAAAGCTCTCTTAAGCCAAATGGGTACTCTTATAATTTGAAAATTGGCAAAGCTTTTATGGATTATAAAGGTTTTACTTGCGTTAGTTATATTGTTTGAAAGGTTTACAGACAATATTGTAGTATGCATGTTATTAAATACTGCAATGGTGTGAAACAAGAGCAACGCTGGTCTTATGACTAGGGTGATAACATCATGGTTTATGGGTCCTGCAGTTATAGAAATATCAGCAATGTGTGTTACCAACGACGGAGACGATTCCTTCTTTTTACTCCTCCGCGGCACACACTGTATGGTTTTGGACGTTAACACTAATGTATAATGCGAAATCCTTGGAAATTGGCGAAGTGCCTTTCGTTTCGACACAAACCTTCACCTTATCTTATCCTTTCCTTTTATATGCCATCTCTGTTCCCTCTCAGTTTCCTTCTTTCTTGGGTCGGCAAAACGTCTATGATGCTATTGATATTTATACGCGTTTATACTATGGCTACAGGCGAGCCTGATGGTAAAAGATAAAGGTTGTACCGAGCTGTACGGTTCTTAAAGAAAACTCGGTTTCAAAAAAAAAAAAAAAAGTAAAAAAACTCGCAAAAAAAAACGCAACTCGTCTCGTTAACTCGTCGATATTCTATTAATGTTTACTTAGTTGTGGCCTGCCTAATTTAATCAAGGTTCTATTACTATGAAAAGAGTAACCTCGTTGGCAAAAATTAGTTTAATACATTATTAGGTACCTCTGCCCGCAACTACGTCTGCGTGGTTTTCAGAATTGAATCCAGCGAGAAATTAAATGAAATATGTGAATTGAAATTGTATGATTTATTGTTTTAAAACAAATTGTTAAAACCGCTATCGTCTTTATGAAGTTTATAAACATTTCATTAAAGTCGGTTCAGGTTTTTTTCTGATTGTGTAAAAACATTCAAACAAAAAAATAATAATTTACACACGTAATATATTAATAAAGTGTTGTTTTTAGTTTGCTTTCAAAAGTAAAGATATTTTTGCTACGTTCTGAATATACAGTTTCTAAGCCTCACCAGCTTTTAGTACAAAATCGAGTGTTCCAGATAATCATTACGACATTACTTACAAAGGGTAATACAATTTTCTCTACCCTTTTAAGAGTAAACAGTTTTCTATGAACAAATTAGGTATTTTGTTATGTAATTCTCGTCCTTTTTTTACGCTTCTTATTTGGGAAGCAAGCATACGGTCCACATAATGGTAAGCGGTTATTTTAGCCAATGAGTGCTTGTAACACCATTTATTTTAAGGTATCACTCACACGTTGTCAACCTCGATATATTATTTCTTAATCTCCTCTGTTCAGTAATATCACTAGCTACATTGTCTTTCCAACCATAACACAATGAAAAATATATTTTTAGGGTTCCGTAGCCAAAGGACAAAAACGGAACCCTTATAGTTTCGTCATGTCCGTCTGTCCGTCCGTCCGTCCGTCTGTCCGTCCGTCCGTCCGTATGTACAGTCATTTTATTCGGAGACTGTTGTCTCTATCTATACGAAATTTAGTAAATAGGTGTATTCTATGAACCGCTACACGGTTTTGTAATGAAATCCTAAAAAATATAAAAATTAAGGATAGCAGGTGTATGGACCATACATGTAACTGAGTGTTGAAAAAAAAAAATCAACGTATGGCAGCATGTGAAATATCTTTGGATAGGTCTTTCAAAATGATAAAGAGGTTTGATTTTGACTTTTTTCATTAAGTCAGTAGTTGTTGAGATATAAGCTCCAAAAATTCATCATAAAAATTGTGTCCCCCCCTTTAACTTTTAAACTATGAGATTTAAAATTCTAGAAAAAATTTAGGCTGTAGAACATCAAATAAGCTTTCAACCACATTTGGTTTGAAGAAGATAGGTCTACAAGTTTTAGCGATATAAAAGTTGTTCCAATAACTTTGTTTTTTATAGTACTTTTAATAATTACTATGAAATTACCAACTTATTTTTTCGGTCTATTTTAATTCGTTGTTATTTTAAAAGTTTTTAAGATTCTTCCTCATCAAGCTGCGGAACCCTTTAGTTTCGACTGTGCGTGGTCCACAACGCACTTGACTGATAATTATTTTTATTTCATGATGGTTGGCAAACAAGCATACGGTCCGCCTGATAGTAAGCAATCATCGAAACCTATTAACACACGCGATACTTGAAGTATCACATGCGCGTTGCCAACCCAAGGGAAGGGATGAGAAGGGAAAAGAGGAGAGGCACAGAGGGGGTGAGAGATTGGGCTTCCGGCGCTCTTTTTTATCGCACGAAACAAACAGTACGCTGTTATTTTGAGTAGTAGTTGATAGGGGTGATACTTCCCCGGTCAAGTCTGCTTATTTGTGCTGGGGAAAGCATGGTGCTACCAATACACAAGCAAATGCAAAATACACTACTTTGTGGTAGAATATCTAACACCCTGTGGTACCTACCTAGCCAGCCTCTTGCAATAAAAAGCCTACAACCATTAACGTAACTACTTTCAGGCAAGTCGTATATTTGTTTGTCACCTTGTGGCATAAAGAAAACAGAAGTAACGAACCCAGAAATCTTGTTTTAAGTAACCAAGACAGTCAGAGAAAGCTTTGTTTCGAAGTTATGTTTTAATTTGCGAAAGGCTTCGGAATTAAAATCAGTAAAGGGTGGAAGGCGGCAAGCTGTTTTGCCACAAGTAAGAAATTTCAACGAAATTACTAAATTAAATTCTTATAACGACGTCGTTTGTTTAAAAGAGGCTTCATGAGATTAAATCTGAAGATACTATAAAATAAATTTAGTACATTTAAGGACGCGATTGCCCTTAACTACATAATTAACAAAATTCTGATTATAATTATTATTTACACGTAATTATGTGCAATGTAATATCTAGTTTAAGTCTAGTTTAGTAATATTACTTTAACTATAGGAATTTTTTTATAGTATTGAAGTCCATGGCTTGTAACGATTCCTCTCAGCACAAATGATTAGACTGGGAAAGAAATACCCTCGGACAGAAAATCGGCGTAAAATGACAATTAGTAGATATTGTTGCGTTTCCATTTTTTATTCTCTTCCCTTGGGTTGGCAACGGGCATGTGATACTTCAAGTATCGCAACCGTTCATAGGTTGCGGTGACTGCTTACCATTAAGCCTTATGATCATTTTATATCGTTATCTTTTAATTTTACACGACAAAAAATTTGCATATTTCTTAAAAATTTACCTCGTAGTCACAACCGTGCCATACAATTTTACTTTGTGCGGGCACTTTACAACTAGTAAAAGTAACTCCTTTGCATTACATGCACCTGGTGGAGTCGTTTCTGAAAATAAAATAAAAAAATCTCTAAAGCGCTACAGAAAATAAAAAGCTGTATATTATTATAAAAAGGCTTAAGTTAATTTTATACACAAGCTTTCAGAGAGAAGCTTACGTGGTTTATTTTAAAAATAATCTGTATACTGAATTTTCATGTATTATAAAATTTTCATGTATAAAACATGTCGGAGAAGTTACTAAGTAAAGTGAAAAATAGTGATAGTTAGAGATACTTCCACTGGAGATTTGGAACGAATATATAAATTAAATTTTAAACTATCGCGTTTCATGTTCATATTAATTAATATTATTCAGGAAATTCATTCATTCTTTTCGAGAATTGTGCGAAAAGCAATAAAAATTAAGAAATTTAAGAATTTTAATCGGGAGGATGGTTTCAAACTTTCCACGGCTTGGGATCTAGTGATTAGCAAAACAAAACCGATAAATATAAAATCGTTGGGGTGTATGGACACAGTGTGTGGTGTACCGCGTACCTTATACAGATAATGCAACAACGAGGGTGGACAGAAAAGACGGAGTGATTCACTGAGCCAGTCTGCTTGTGACCACGGTCAGTGCAACCTGACTGAAACGTCAAGCACCGAAAAAAGGTAATTTTTACGCGTAAATTCCCGAATAATATTATTTAATATGAATATATAAATTCTCCTATTCTAATTATTGTACGCCTAACTTCAAATATACATGCCAGACAACACATGTTGTCTGCTGAACTTTATTGCTAAACATTGATAGATTTAATTTTTTATTACAGAATTCGTTGTTCCAGAAGTAGTTCAAAAGCAATAACATTTATTTGCTACTAATAATATCTATAGCATGGTTTTAATATTTTCATCAAAATTTAATAGAACTGTTTATATTACTGACTTATCAATAATTCAGGGAATCTAAAACTTACTAAATGATTCCGAAAATGAGATTGCTCCATGCAAAACTAGTGATCTTGTATATATTGTTTAAAGTAAGATTTACTTAAAGGATGAAGAAAGATAAGACGTGAACAAAAATAAGAAAATAAATGCTCGATACACAAATCTGTATCATGATCATAAATTATTATCAGTCAATGGACGTACACTTCTGGACATAGGTCTTCCCCAAAGAGCCGCCACTGTGATCGGTTCTGCGCCACCCGCATCCAGTGGATTTCCGTGACTTTTATCAGGTTACCAGTCCATCTTGTCTGTCCACGCTGCGCCTTCTGGTACGTTGTCACCATTCAAGATCCTTTTAGAAACCTTTATACACAATTATTGAATATCGATATCGTAGTTCTCAGCCTCAATGTTTTGTCAAAGCAATCTGGAAATGTAATCCGACCCTTGACAGCGTAACGTTCCGGTCAAACTTCCCGTTCTGTTTTAGTGCACGCAATAGTTTTGAGTGTTTCAGACGTCACGAGAAAATAAGCAAGATTTTTTATTACGACAACGGTCAATGTCTTAAGACTATTTATTGGATCTTTGTGTATTTAAAAACATAAAAAAATAATTTTGTAGTGTATTTTAAAATTTATTAATATGGTAATTTAATAGCGAAGCCTCAATAACTCACTGTTAACGCGAGAGTTGCGAGTTCGATCCTGATCCCTTTGGGCTATTGTCGTACCCACTCCTAGCGCAAGCTTAGAGCTTATTTGGAGAGGAAATAAGAGTTTTATTGACTTGAAAAAAGCATTGCTTAATATTCTTAAAAAAAAACATAACTCTTTCATAAGTATTGAAATTCAGGAAATTAGTGTTTTATTGTCTGTAAAATAGGAAAAACAAAACTTAAAGAAAAATAATGTAATCTTTTTTTCCCTATTTATTTCTGTGAACGGCAATTTTGAAGTAGTATTTTTTTTGTGAATTATTCTGTGACAGAGTCGAATATACGCCCGCATCAGTATGCAGACCTATTTTACTTATATCCAAACAATAAGACAGTGGCTGGAGAAAATTGTCACCTAAGGCTGCTTAATATTTTTGCTTTATAAGAATTCTTCAGTTACTCACCTTACCTTCAAATTTTTTACAACATAGTATGTACTATAAATATCTTTTCAACAGAGGATCTTATCCACGATGATAGTTTTTTATATTAGGGGCAAACGCGTAAGGCTCATCGGATGTTAGCCGATTACTGCCGCCCATAAACATCTGCAACACCAGCGGGCATGGAGGTGCGTTCCAGACTTTTAAGATGCGACTAGTTTTAAACTGGCTGGTGAGCAATCACTTCGCGAGTTTTTCACCAGTCGGGCATTTAAATCGTACCAGTAAATATTAAAGCACCTAGTATTTTTATATTTATTTCGTGATGGTAACCCGCAAGCTATAAACGCTTGCAATAGTTGGAGTATCACAAGCAGGTTGCCAGCCCAAGAAACAGGGAGGAAAGGATGAGAAGGAAAAAAGGAAGGTAATAGAGGGGTTGTCGAAGCTGACCTGCATGACCTTCAAGTCCATAATTGGCAAGAAGTAGCGCAGGACAGACAAAGCTGGAAATCTCTGATTTCGGAGGCCATGACACACTTCGGGTCGCTGAGCCAGCGGAGTAAGTAAGTAAGTAATAGAGGGGTTGGAGCTTGGGCCTCTGGCGCTCTCACACATCGCACGTAACGCACCAATACGGTTACATTACGCGGATCTTCTGTTAGAGGCTATCCTCTTCTTCAGTAGTACTAGGAAAAGCATAGTTACTATAGTGTTACACTACGGTGATATTACTTGCCTATATTCAAATAGTATAACCGCAGGAATCAGCTGGTACTATACAAGTATACACCTATACCGTAACCATATATTTCTCAAAGCATTAAATGTGTTCACGGCTCTCATGAGCGCCCACATGTATACGCTTCGCTGATCGCGAGTCGACAAACCGCATACGGTAGCAGTGTATTAACAAATAAACTAGTTGAAGTATTTTCATTTAAGCTTTATGAGGTTGTATGTAATTGAAATGAATAATCTGCAGGTAATTAAACTTCGGTTAAAGCGGAAACGTTCTCAATACGTAGCACGTTTCAGAATTTTCATGTAATGTCCATATTTTATAATTATAACCCTGCTTAGCTATTGCAATTATTTAGTTCTATAAAAAACCTAGTTCGTCTTAACACTGATATATGTCCTTCTCCAGCAATTTTAATTTCTTTATAATCCTTATTCAGCCCTGTATTTATGTATTTGTATTTCCTTTATTATCTTAATTGACGGCCGTGATCTTTAGACTCTTCCTCGTCACATCTTACACTTTATATATTTTTTTCATTAAATATAATTCATTCAATCATTCAGGTCTAATTAAATATTGTTCATCAAATAAAGTACTTTTTCAAAAACGAATATCTTCTTTTTTTTTTTTTTTTTTTTTTTTTAATGTTAGAAGTTGGCAAACAAGCATACGGCCCACCTGATGGTAAGTGGCTGCCGCAGCCTATGAGCGCTTGTAGCACCATTAGTAGGTGCCACTCGCGCGTTGCCAACCTCGAGATATTACTTCTTAAATCTCGTTCGCCCAGTAATTTCACTAGCGTACAATGCCCTTCAAACCGGAACACAGTAGTGCCTAAGCACTACTATTTGGCGGCAGAATATTGGACACTGCGGTGGTACCTACCTAGCCGGCCTCTTGCAACAAAAGACCTACCACCAGTGTGACTGATTGCACTGGTGGAATAATCTCTGCTGTGACAGAGGTTATCCCAACAGCGGGCGATGGGGTCGTCACATCCCGACGCCGGAAAAGAGGAACGAGGAACGTTAAGAGTTCGATAAAACCAGAACCGGCGTCGGGATGTGACGACCCCATCGCCCGCTATTGGGATAGCCTCTGTCACAGCAGAGATTATTCCACCAGTGCAATCAGTCACACTGGTGGTAGTTCTTTTGTTGCAAGAGGCCGAATAGGTAGGTACCACCGTAGTGTCAAATAGTAGTGCTTTAGCATTACTGTGTTCCAGTTTGAAGGGCACTGTACGCTAGTGAAATTACTGGGCAGAGAAGATTTAAAAACTAATATTTCGAGGTTGGCAACACGTGACTGGCACCTACTAATGGTGCTGCAAGCGCTCATAGGCTACGGTAACCACTTGCCATATGGTGGGCCGTAGGCTTGTTTGCCAACTTGTAACATAAAAAAAAGAACGAAGATATTTGGTGCTCCGGGTATCACAGAGCACCCTCTCCCGCCATGATGACGTGCGGAGGAGCTGAATGCTACCTACGCCGTAGCTCCTCTAGGGTGGAGGTAGCAGATGCGAAAAGTGAGGCCTCCTGCCTCCAGGGCTCCGTTTTCGGATGGGCTCCGCTCTGTAGAGCACTCTCCGCAACCTCTTTCAGAGATGAGGCTCATTCATGCCCAAAACAAGAGCCTTAATAGCTTCTAAAGATTTTAATTACATTTTTGTAAAAGAAAAATTTATTTCGTTGATATTTTATTTGTAAAGATCGGAGAATATGTGACAACCACAATATTGTATTCTCTTGAAATAAAGCTTTTACATTCAATACTTTATGATAAGTGAGGTGAAGCCGACATTCTCATCCATATATATTAAGTTAGGTCACGTGGAAACGTGAAAGGTAAATAGAAATAAATTTATTTGTGATGAAAAATATAAAGCTTAGTTCTTTTGATATCAATTTTATAAAAAGAAATTTACGGTAAATTTACGCAATTACTTATATGGTATATAGATCGTATTACGTTTTAATATTTTGAGGCCTTCAATGAAAACTAATTTTTCTGTTCAGGTGTTATCTTCGTGTGAATCCGTTGTGGCGTTGTGGGTAGTCTGCCTTTAGTCTCGACG
This sequence comes from Hestina assimilis, assembly GCA_023373885.1. Lineage (NCBI taxonomy): Eukaryota > Metazoa > Arthropoda > Insecta > Lepidoptera > Nymphalidae > Hestina > Hestina assimilis. The sequence continues at coordinate 4,199,051 of CM041747.1, read as the reverse complement.
GTTGCGGGTTCGATTCCCGCTCGGGCAGATGTTTGTTAAAATTTCTGTCTCGGTCTGGGCGTTTGTCCGTGTGGATCTCCCCACCGTGCCTCGGAGAGCACGTTAAGCTGTCGGTCCCGGTTATTATCAATAACATCTGATAATAATCATTAACTCTTGATAAGTAAATTGCTCTTATCCAAAGAGTTACTGGTTCGCCCTTACGGTTGCGGAGGTCACGTAGCAATCGCTCTGTGTAAAAACTAGTAACCTGTCAAATCCGGATAAGAGTAATAAGCAGACCCTGGGTAAAATAAAATACCGGGAATAATGCTAGGTTGAAGAAGAAGGTGTTATCTTCATGTATACGTGTACGATCATGAAAAAAAAATTCGTGTATGTACTGTTCGTGTAGTGCTTTTATCTATGTATTAAATTAATATATCACATTATATACATATTCGCGTACACCACAAGATGAGGTGTCAGCCGAGTGACAGGTAAAGTACCTTTTGATCGTGTACTTGCATTCGGGGCTGGTGTAGTCGTGAGCCAGTTATATATCGCTAGTGTCTTTTTACGATATTATAAGGAAAACTAGTCATAACTCACACTAATTTTATTTTCACTGCAATATCGTGCCAACGATGTAGGAATTTAAGAAGCCGATGTTGCCTTGATATTTTGTAAGATAAGATTATATTTAAGGAATCCATTAAGTACACACGTTTTTATATTCGGCAATACTTGAATAGTTGATCAAAGTTCGAGCATAGCCATGGCTCGACCTCGCAGGAGGCACGGAAAAGACGGAATCAAATTTGAGCCTCCGCGTGGGCTGTCTCTTTTCCACGGCTGGGTTTCAGAACTCGGCCCCAACTCGGTGACGCTGTAAAAAAATACTTTAAAAAAAGTACGAGTGAACTACTTTTAATATACTATATAATTTTAAAACGAGGACCCCTTTTTTAGGAAATACCTTCGATATCGATATCAGGCGAACAACGTGATGTCTAGATCACATCTAATGGAACGCGTGAATTTTACCAAATGCAATAGAACTCATATTATCGAACCGATGGCCTCATTGGCATTCCGAGTCTCTGTATTAAGGGAGATATCGTTACAGATTCCAATAATGCCTCTTGAAGAATCCCTCTTATTTGGTCTTAGTACTGATTGTTTACTTATTTGGCTAGGTAACCAAGGGTAAATGGAAAAAACTGCGGCACTAAATAAACTATTAAGGTGTTAAGAAGTCAAAATATAAATATCTTTAAACGTGCAAAGCTTTATTATCAGCTCTTCGCCACAGGTTTCAAAAAGAAGTCGAAACTTTTAATGAGTTCCCTTATGTTCTTTCAAATGTAGGTACCATGATTAAAATCGTGTTTTATTCAAATTCCGAATTTTTAGGTCTTTTTCTTTGCATCCTTTCTTAAAAACTTTCACGTTTACATTATTGAAGACCAACAATCAATACATTTCGCGCAATTTTATTCTTAAATAATAAATATTCTCATGAACTTTTCAGAAAGTGCTGTTTATACAATAAAATCAACGAAAAGAGCTCGAAGCGATACCATCTCATAAAGTCCCAAAATGATTTCCTACTTTATTTCCGCCCGGACTTTGGGGTGACTCGCGGTTGCGGTGTGCTCAGGAAATGCTTTCAGAAACCTAGTTATTATAGATTCTCAGAGTTACGTTTGTTTATTTTTGTATGTAAAAATATCAAACTTATTATTATTATTAGTTTTTACACAGAGCGGACTTGACCTCCATAACCCTAAGGAACTAATAACTCATTGGATAAGAGCAATTTACTTATTAAGAGTTAACAATTATGAGATAACAACTGGGGCCGACTGCTTAACGTGCTCTCCGAGGCACGGTGGGTAGACCCACAAGGACAAACACCCAAACCGAAACAGATATTTGTAAGATAAATGCAAACATCTGCCAGAGCGGGAATCGAACCCACAAACGTCGCGGGTAAAGGCAGACTCGTTACCCACAACGCCACAACGGTGTCTCATATAATAATTTTATATTATTTTTATAAATGTGAATTTTGCTTGAAATATTCTGCCTTGCGAGTAATATATGAGTTGAACTCAAGTTTGAGATTGGAGTTCTTTTTAGCTGTTATTCTAAGAGCATATGCTTACTTGACTCGAGAGTTAAGTCTTTTGAGTTCACAAAGCGATGTATAACAAAGTCGTGTCTGCTAATATAAAATTCAACAAATTGAGCCTTTTAAAACATTAGCTGTAGGGTTGTTTTTGTATGCAATATCAACTGTCGAGGTGAAGATCACGTTGGGGTCACCACTTTTGTGGAACGACGTGTGTAGTCCTTCTAACACAAAGAAAAGAACATTCGACCAGGTGGTTGATATTGCCTAGAAAGAAGCGCACTGGTTACTGTTGAGAAGTTTAATATAATTATGTGAATCCGCCTTGCAAATTATGATAGCGATCTTGCCTGTACAACGCGCTGCCTTGTTGTCACTAAACGCAATTATTTCAACTAAAGAATTTTATTATGATCGCATTAAAAAGTCTGTGAAATAATCCGTTGCTTCGATATTTAAATTAATGTGAATAGAAGGCAGCTTCACTCTTAATACAGTGAGAGGTGCAATCAGGTTATGTTTATAAAAGTTTTACAAAGAAAACACAACTCAAAGAAAATAGAATTTGTTAGTCAATTTACTTCGTTTGTTGTACAAAGTATTTAAAAGCCTGTTTGTGAAAGTTAAGTTCTTAAATTAAATATATTTCAGTATATCACCAATAAACAATCTCTATAACTTAAATTATGTAATATAAGGATATTTTTTAAAGGAATTTATGGAATTATTGTAGATAATTTACCATACAAATCTTTGTCGTGGGTGACTTATGCTTGATTTTGAAACCTTGACCTTGAATCTTAAATCGAACGCGTAATTTATTTAAATTTTTAATAAATATTTTGGATTTGACTTCTCTCAGAATTTGCTTATATCTTTAGTTCCATTTGAAGGTAAAGCTATCATATTGTAAAGGCCACATGCTTATCTTAATGTTCATGTAATGAAAACGTATGGGCGCAAGTAAATGCTCCATTAACGTAATATGTTTTAGTCTTCCCCTACTGTTTACGAAGTCAGTACCTGAAACATAATATGTAAAATTAAGTTTCCTTTTATATCCAACTAGCGGCCCGCTCCAGCTTCGCGCGGGTGTAAAATATATAGCCTATGTCATTCACTGAAAAAATTATTAAAATCGATCCAGTAGTTTTGATTTATTCATTACTGCCCGTGGCCCGCACGCGTTAAATGTAATTATTTACGACATCACATTAGAAACCTCAAAAATAACAGTTTTTTCCCAACTATTTAACGGATGTTATTATACATATAAACCTTCCTCTTCAATTACTCAATTTGTTAAAAAAAACCGCATCAAAATCAGTTGCGTAGTTTTAAAGGTTTAAGCATACATAGGGAAAGAGAAAGCGACTTTGTTTTATACTATGTAGTTATATCCAATTATAAATATTTGGTGATGATTTTCAAACTAATACATTGTAATACACAAGGGAGGGAGCGAAACTGGTGACTTAAAAATAAAAATAAAAATAAAATATTTGTTACTTTTCAAATAAGTTTTATATTCACATTTACTACGTAATGTGTAGTCATTTGAAGGTGAGAATCGTCAAAAGCGAAATTTTACTTTAAGCGTTAAAGTAGCAGGTTACAGGTGTCTATATAACCCTTAATTCATCTGCATATAAACAGGTTTAACACCGTTAAAACGTGGAAGATATAAAATGAGATATTCTCGCCTCTTTTTATTGGTTCCCCTGCGCTTATCCGGGTGGTTTATTGGTCGGCTCGGCGGTTGCTCATGTCTCATCAAACATAATATTTATAATTTAATAGTAGTAGGCGGTTGCTCATGTCTCATCAAACATAATATTTATAATTTAAAGTATATTGAATTTTATCACAAAGTGAGGTAAGGTATGATTTTTTGGGGTTGTATTATGTATTTCTCATAAACAACAAATACTGTAGGAGTGGTGCATACAAGTATTACGTCATGTCAGAATTAGCTGATCCTTATTTTTCTCATCGTGGTTTTTGGTGTTAAATTTAAAAATGAAAAATCAAAAATAAAACAAATAAATAATAAATTAAAAGTTATTTTTCCTGGAATTAATCTTACGGTATAGTCAATTGATAGTTATACTTATTTTTTTAAATAAGGCGGAGTGGTAGTGAGCCTGCCTTAAGCTCTATAGGTCGTAGGTTCGATTCCTCTCGGAGCATATGTTTTTATTGACCATACAGGCACGTTTCTGGTCTTGATGTATAAGTCCTTGTTATTGTGTATGTTTCCGGACCCTGAACACAGGATATAACTATACTAATTGGGGCCGATGAGAGTGTAGCGTTTTGCTTTTAAATAATTTAATAAATATTTGGCTAACAATCATTTAACAACTAACAAATTTGTAGGTAGCTCAGGTTATAAATTGTTTAATCTATGATTTGTGCTTTAAGTTATCAATGCATGTAATTCACTGCATTTCTGTGATATAAAGGGGCATAACTTATCACGTTGTCCGGACACTTTCATCCATCACAGAATATGGTGTGCCACAATCAGCCGTTCCTTGGTTATTAATCAGTCCTAAGTATGATCAAGTGTCAGAATAGAGCGAGTCACATGACTATAATAGTGAAGCTTGGTAATTGCTTGTTATCTGATACTGTATGTATTATATTGTTGTATTATATAAGGTTGTATTGTATAAGAGTACCTTGATGACCGAGCTTTGATCGGTATATTTTTTGGAAATATTAATTGTTTAGATACGAATTACATAATGATGAAAAATGAATGATATTTTACAACGCCATCTACTGAAATAGTTTTAGTTTATTTTACTAGTTGACTTGCTGGGTCGTTAAATCAAATATTAACATTATTATACGCCAATAGATGTCGGGGATAGGCATATTTTTGAAAAAGAGTTTTCATTGCCTGAAAACATGGACAAAACTACATTTTCTAAAAATGAATCCTAGCTAGATCGATTTATAGCCTCCGCAACCCCCAGCGTACTAAATTCCATGAAAATCGTTAGAGCCGTTTCCAAAATCTCTAGAGAGATTCAAGAATTACTCGTTTAAAGGTATTAAATAGATTGTATTGTATTATATTGTTGTATTATATAACGCGTATCGCGCTCTTTTCGGAAGGCGTTTTGATCTGGCAACTAACCTTTTTAATAGTTATTCTATTTTGCAAATATAGCGTAAATGATTTGTATTCAGAGATAATTTAATTCAAAAACTTTAAACTAAACCATAAAAATATTTAAAGATTACAGTTTAGATAAAAATTTTGAAAGAAAATCCTTCTGATTTTTCGAATTTTAGGTTTCGTCAATATTACGAAATTTGCGAAATAAAATGGAAATCAATATTCCAAGAAACGAAGAAACGTTCAATTTATTCAAAAACGAATATTTCCAAATGAAATTACAGATTTGAGGCGCAGCGAGAAAATGCGTAAGAGGGAAGAATTTGATAGAATCAAAATAAATTAAGTTTTTTGGTTTATATCTTGTCTCCCTTCTGCTGGATCGACTCTCTTTTTTATATCAGCAAAATGTGAATTTCATATGGATCTAGTAACTTCGAAGACTTTTATAAAAAATAATTGTTAATAGGCATAGGATAAGTAATTTAGACTAGCCTGACCTTTGTAATTATATTTATGTTTAGAGCCTCGGAGTATTCAGTACTTATAGGCCTCCTGGACAGGGGGATTACTGCCCTTATTCGCATTCATTCATTCAATTATCCATAAATTTAATCATTCTTACATTAAATCATTCATTCGTTAATTAATTAATACAATATTAACGTGAAGTTGCAATATCCAATGCAGTTCGCTTGATGAGTTTGAGCGCTAGACGCCCAAGCTCTAACTAGATTCCTTCGTTTTTCCCTACGGGACTCCAATGCGCTTGTGTTTCTTCCGATATTTCGAGTGTCTGTTGGCTAGGTGACCGATGCTTAGCGAATAAATACTGCTTTTGAAACGATAAATCTGTTTATTAAGTAACTTAATCCTTATTTATGTCAACGAAACAGTATAACTTCTTTAATTTATTAATTTAATTTAATTTATGCAATAAAAAATTAAAAATAATTTTATATATTAGTCTTGAGAACTTGGATATAAGTGATGTTAAACTTTATATGAAACAGCTATTGCAACGTTTCATTGGTTTATTTCACAATTTCATTAGGCAATCTACAAAAGTAAAACTGTTCGGTATGCGAGGACAAGTGAAACGATCGCTAGTTGACAACGCACTGCTTTATTGTATTAACAATTATCTAGTGGTGGGCGCAGCCACTCACACATGTATAATACATTATGCACCTACATACGTAACACTCCTCCCCCTAGTAAATTATATTTACTAACTACTATTTTATAATATCAAAAGTACTTAATGTTGGGACGCTTACGTAACAATCTTGTTGCTGGAACTATCGGGTCGACCTGGGCTTCATGAAATTCGTCATCAGAACTGCGAGTCTCCGATACAACATTTGGTGAGTCCAACAATTCATTCGATGTATCCCGTCGTTCAGTATGACTTTGTTGCATATCACTCTCAGTGTCACTTTCCCCCGAAGACGACGCAACATTAGGTACGTAAATCTCTGCTCTTCTCCCGGGAGCCGAGCCATGTGAAATTACATTTGGAGACTGGGCATCTTGCTCTGTTATAGTTACATCGAATGGTTCATGTATGGGAGAAATGTCTGAAGGAGTCGGCGGTGGAGTCGAAGTTCTAGGTGGCGCTGGCGTCGACGGCGACTGCGTTTGCGCCGAAGACAATGTTGGCGTACAAGACCCGGAATATGTATTTTTTATCAGTACACTGTCCCAATGATTGTTACTGGTCCCTTTGTACGACATCAATTGATTGATGTGTCTTTTATGACATTCTAAACTTATTATATCTTGGACTAAATACAAAACTTTACCTAATCGTTTTACAATAATTCCTTTACCCCATGGAAATTTTGACTTATTTAAAAAAGTTTTATACAGCACAAAGTCATTTATTTTAAAACATTTTCTTTTAAAATGTGTTATTTTTTCAGTTCGCAAATACTGTTGATTTTTAACTCTATTAGACACGCGCGAGGACGAAGATTTTGACGGGTTTAAATGCATAAGGTCTAAACGAGATCTTAATTTGTGACCGAAAACCAGTTCAGCAGGAGACAACCCCGTGGTAGTATGAATAGAATTTCGGTAATCCATCAAGTATCTCATTAAATTTATAGTTGCGTCCCGTTGCGTATGAGTAAACAAAAGACACGATTTAATTCCTCTTTTTACAATCTTAACAATACTTTCCGCTTGGCCGTTACTCTGCGCGTGATATACCGGAGACGTGAGATGCGAAATACCGTTCAAAATACAAAAAGAATTAAACTCTTGCGAACAGAAAGCTGTGCCATTATCACTTACTATCGTGTTCGGAATACCGAATCTTGATATAAAATCACATAGATTACATATTACTGAAGCTGAGGTGGTAGCTGTTTTCATATTGTACACTTCGACCCATTTTGTGTGTGCATCTACTATTATTAGGTAGACACAGCCCTTAATTGGTCCCAGAAAGTCGATATGTATCCTATAGAAAGGATACGGAGGAAATTCCCAATGAGCGGGTGGTGCCCGAGGAGGGGAGGGGCGAAGTTGTATGCAAACCTCGCAAGATCCTATCATCTTTTCTATAGCTTGATCTATCCCCGGAAACCAGAACCTTGACCTCGCCTCGGCTTTTGTTTTAACGATCCCTAAATGGGAGGAATGTAATTCTTTTAATATAATTTCATGTACACTTTCGGGTAATACTATTTTATGTCCCCTCATAACACAACCGTTTTCATAAGACAGCTGTGATTTACATAAATGATACGGCCTTAAGCGTACGTCGTTTAATTTATTTGGCCAACCGTTTAAAATAAAATGTATAACTCGCTTGAGAACTGCATCGCCTTTTGTTTCTTCGCGTAACTTATCTGCGGTGATGGGCATACTTCCATCTGTCACGAAGCAAACATACGTAGCCCGGTCGCAAGCTACGTCACATTCGCCGCACTCCTCACTCGAAGGCAGGGGCGCGGGTGCGGGCGCGGGCGCCGGCAGCGGTAGGCTCGCGCGCGATAGATAATCCGCGCTGTTATCTACGCTACGAATGTACTCAATTATATAATTATAACTGCTAAGGAACAATGCATATCTTTGCAACCTATTAGCTGACATTTCGGGCACACCTTTATATGGACCGAAAATTGATATTAATGGCTTGTGATCAGTTCTTAAAATAAATGGTTCGGACCTTCCGTATAAATATTGATGAAACCGCCGCACGCCGTAAATAATAGCGGTAGCTTCTTTTTGAATCTGAGCATACCGTTTCTCGGCGGAACTCAAAGTACGAGATGCAAACGAAATTGGCCTCTCTTTCCCGTCAAGCCCTAACTGCGATAATATTGCCCCCAAACCACTTGGAGAAGCGTCTACTGTTAATATAAGCTTAGAATTAGGATCGAAATGAGCTAAGACCTGTTCCGATGTCATAATTTTTTTTATTGTTTCAAATGCTTTACTATGAACGTTAGTCCAATTCCAGGTGCAACCTTTTTTTAATAAGTCGTATAAAGGACTCAAAATGGAGGATGCATTTGGCACAAAGTTTCTATAATAATTAATTAGCCCTAAAAAGGATTGAAGCTGACTAATATTATTTGGAATTGGCGCTTCCACCATAGCCTTAACCTTTTCCGGTGATTTTTTAAGACCGTCTTTTGTTATTATAAATCCTAAATAGGTGACCTCATCCTTAAAGAAACTACATTTTTCTTTTTGCAGCGTCAACCCGGCGTCTTGTAAACGAGTTAATACGGCGTATAATCTTTCTAAATGTTCCGCTTTATCTTTCCCCGTGACTAAAATGTCATCTAATAGGCAAAGCACCCCCTCAATACCTGCTAAAACTCCCTCAATCGCACGTTGAAAGATAGCCGGTGCGCTGGCTAAACCAAACACTAGACGTGTAAACCTATATAGCCCGCGATTTGTATTTATACAAGTCAGGTTTTTTGATGACTCATCTAGAGTAAATTGGTTATAAGCCATAGATAAGTCGAGTTTGCTAAATTGTTGACCTCCGTGTATTTTTGAAAATAATTCATTAGTAGTGGGAAGCGGATATTGTTCAACCAGTAACTGTTTATTTATACTCACTGAGTAATCGGCGCATAATCTAACCGACCCGTCCCGCTTTAATACCGGAACGATAGGAGAAGCATATTCGGAATATTCCACAGGCTCCAGAATACCCAGGCTGACTAATCTATCAATCTCGCTAATTACTTTATCGCGTAATGCGAATGCTACTGGCCGAGCTTTGAAAAAAACCGGTTTTGCATTGTCTTTTAATAATAATTTAATTTTGTACTTGTTAAAAGTCCCTAGCTTATCTGAGAAAAGGTCGTTATATTTTTGTTGTAATTTTTTAATATGTGATTCGTGTTCTAAACAATAATTTACAGGTAACAATTGCAATTTAAATTTTGATATAAAGTTCCTGCCCAGAAGGGGTGGACCACCGTCTCGAACCACGTACACAGCAATGACGTGCGTTTGTTGCGCGTAGCACACGGGTACATGTATCACTCCTGCGCAATCAATATTTTTACCGTTATATGTCATCAGCTGTTTATGCGTAATTGACAATGGCACATCTTTAAAATGAGTTTTATAATAAGTCTCAGAGATTACCGTTACCGCAGACCCGCTATCGATTTCAAAACTACACGGAATATTATTTATTTGAACTATTTCTACCATTGGTTCTCCCCTCACTGAACGGATATAAAAAAGCTTACCGTCATCATCATCGTCCTTGCTCGTGTCACCACCATCCACCCCTACGTAATTCACTTTTGTACACATTTTACGTAAGTGGCCTTTTACGTGGCACTTCTTACACACATAATTTGCATATTTACATTCAGACGATTTATGATTATTATAACCGCACACTGTACACTTTACTTTCACGACACTTTTCGAAATCTTATACAGCTGCGTATCGGACGCGGAAACACAACCGGTGTCGAAGCCGCTCGCACTAACTGCTGCCGTTGTCCGAGCGCAACTTAAGTTCTCCGCTATCTCGACAGCTCTAGAGAACGTGAGTTCAGTCAGGTCTTGTGCATACAGCTTTTCCTTTTCAATTCCTGGGCGCATGCCCATCACGAATCGGTCACGAAGAGCCTCCTCGATGTTTAAAAACCCACAGTGAGCCGTCAAACCTCGTAATCTTGCCGCCCATTGTGAGTGAGATTCTCCAACTTGTTGAGAAGCCGCATAAAAGGTATGCCTTTCACCAAACCCGACACGTCTTGGAGTAAAATGGCCGTCCAGCAACTTCACCACATCTTCATACGGCACATCCACGATGTCTTTAGGCAACGCTAAGTCTGAGGCCAACTTATATGTACCCTCTGCGAGTGCGCTCAGAAGGATCGCTTTCCTCTTCCTGCCCGTTGTATCCGTCTGGTCATTGATGTCATTCGCAACAAAATACTGCGAAATACGACCTTTATACGTATTCCATGAATGTATATTGTGGTCAAAAACATTTAAAAACCCGAATTGCACAATAGACATTTTATAATTTTTACAAACGCGGGTAGTTCGAAGTCGCCACTGTTCGGTATGCGAGGACAAGTGAAACGATCGCTAGTTGACAACGCACTGCTTTATTGTATTAACAATTATCTAGTGGTGGGCGCAGCCACTCACACATGTATAATACATTATGCACCTACATACGTAACAAAAACCTTATGTGATTTTTTAAATAGAGATCAATAAAACAATCAATAGTTAATTTAACTGATATTTACGTAAATATGATTTAAAATTAATTATTGATTGATCTCTATTATTTTATATGTAAATTAAACATAGGACGGTTGAGAAATTTAGCAGAAATTAGAAATTACATCCTTTAAGAATCTAAAAGCAATTTCATCTTAAACAAAAACAAATAATTTATATCTACGCTAGGTCAGTTTATATAAAAAGCGAGACGGACGCTTATAACGTATGAAAGCAACATTTTCTCCTTTTAAAAGTTTCATCTCTTTCTATCGCACGTGTGAAAGGAAGTACAGGAAAGGTAAAGTATACCTTTTCAGAAAGGCATGGATATTTATGAAAGGTGCTTTAGATGAGAATGGTATTAGAGTACTTAAGTATATGAGCTCTCTAGATACGAGGAAATTGGGTCGTTGAGATGTTAAGATTTAGAATTGATATTGTAATTGTTACAATGGTTTCTTTACGATTAAATAAAATATTCCATAATTTGTAACTGCATTTAATTTTATTAAACTGTTAGGAGTAGTAGAGCCCTACGTTTCCCAGCATAAATGGACTGATTCAAACGGGGAAGTACTATCCTCTCACAGAATATTGGTGTAAAGTAACAGCATCAGTAGGTACTGTTGCGTTTCGTGCGATGAGAAGCTCCCTTCATTTGTTCCCATCTCATAACTTCCCTCCTATAACTTGGGTTGGCAATGAGGATGCTATACTTCAAGCATCACAAGCGTTCATAGGTTGCGGTGACAGCTTATCAGGCGGACTGCATGCCTGTTTGGCAACCGTCACAAAATAAATAAATGGTAAACTTGTTTAGTCTAACAACAGCATTAAACACGACTAATGTGTTCTGTATTGCAGATAATATCATATTACATGATACTGTTACCGAATTATACTGAACTGAACAATTCACGTTACACAAATTAGTCAGCCGTTGCAAGCAACGCCAAAGCGATTTAATCCGATGCAGTATTTAACGTCATTTCCAGTTCTAATCTATTTAGCACTTTATGTTCGGATTGGATCTGCTTTGAAGCAAGAGAGATTGGCCTATTAGCCAACAATAGCATTATCTTTAGTGGTCTATATTGCATTTTAGATCACTGAATTCGTTTCTTTTTAAGTTATTTTTTATAAAATATCCATTTTCTTTATATATAATAGACTCAGAGTCTGTTGTATTGAGTGGACATGGGTATTAACATACGGCAGGGATGTAAATGTATAGATGGATGTTTAGAGAAGTTTGAATGTAATCCTAATCACTGGAAAATGAAAATTGGAAGACTATCATGTATGGGCATGTTATGAGAAGAAAGTCATGTTCTAGTCAAGGCTAAAAGTACTAACTAAGGCAATAAAAGTGAAAGATAATACGAGGAGAGGGCGTTCTATTAATAATAATAATCTTAAATGAAAAGGATATGAGAATGAGTGCAGAGGTGACGACGATGGTTAGAACAAAAGATATAATGTGCCGAATTCACTTAGCATGGAATAAGAGGAGGATGCAGATTCGAATAAATTATTGTGAATGCACAGAACTCCGTTGTACAGTTGTATTGAATTCATACCTCCTATAGGCGGCAAATATGTAAGAGGCTCACCTTAAAGTGGCTATCTTTACCGAACATTTATTATTATGTAAAGACAGATGCAAATACACGTTGTTTCTATTAAAGAGTAATGGTACACATTTCAAAACTCTTTAGTCCCGTTTCACTCTTTCAAGGGTGTAATATTAGAAAACGTTAAAACATGTGTTTCTTTATCTGTAATATTGTAAGCCCAAAAACAAAGGTTCAAGTTTTCAATCCCGGTATAAAGGATCCTTTATAAATCATTAGAGACCAAAAAAGGATAATCGTTAATTTATATTTTTGACAAGACAATTTGCTATCTTTTTGGAACACGTATAAAATAATATGCAATATATGCAATATAAGGCGTAACTGCAAACTGTGTTTAGACGCCGTGTATGGATATTATGCAAATAAAATGTGCAAAGCGAAACCATTAGATTTAGTAGCCTTATGCTAATCATATGACTTTGGGCGGCGTTACACCGTTCGGCGTAAGCGGTAATCTCGTTCGGGTATATTAACACAAGTAAATATGGTTTAAGTGAAATTAAGTAAAATGGTTTTATGTTTAAATATTTCCAGTTTGTGAAATTCTTTTAATAATTTTGCTATAAACACTCAACTGTGTTTATCTATATAAAACCACGCCTATGGTTTTATCAGTATTCATTTTGAATCAAACTAAGCAAAGGATAACCTTAAATAAGTTAACATTATGAACAACTTATTGGAATCAATAATGCTTTTAATCCCTTTACTAGATAACACAATAAATTGCACAGCACTGTAACTACTACGTCGGATTTCAAAGATTCGTCCTTTTATAGCCGGTACGACAATAATTTTCTGCATGGTGAAACATTTAAGTAACCATCAATGTGACGCTTCGTTAGAATGACATCTTTATCACATATTGTCTTTTTACCTAATTATAAATTTAAAAACCCGTTTATATTTCATTTCGCTACAGTACCGGGATACATTATTATACTAATCAATATCAATGTCCAAATTACACACAGACTAGTACACAAGATCGTTTGTGGCGTAAAATACAATCTTCATTTCTATGAAATGAAACCTTCATTTGAAGTGAGTATCGTTATAGAAACATGATATTTCTGCGTCTTCGGCCTGTCAGATGATGATAACGAAATTGAGCCGTTAAATCGACTTTGAAATTTCTTAAGTAAGACATTTCAAAAATTATATTTAAAAAAATGTCATAAGATAAATTGTTATGTTATATTAAAAAAGTAATGCTTACATTTAGTGATATATAAACTATAAAATTCAGTAAAAATTGTGTATTATTTTATACAATAAAAAATTAATATTTTGGCACAGAGGTAGCTGAACTGCTTTAAATGTATAAACGTTTATGCGTGTTTCAGGACTGCAAGTATTATTTAATTCTCTTAGTAAGTAATAAAATTCAAAAATAGTTTTATGGCCTATTAGTGAATCTAGCTAAACATGTTAAATTTAGAAAATTCTTAAGACGCAAAATGAAATTTTCAGATCATACCAATATTCAAGCCATGCATTTATACAGAAACAGTCATCTGACAAAAAATAATAATAATCTGACCTATATACAAATAAATTTAATTTACCTTCATGACTTCGGAATTATGAGGTAAAACTTGCTCAGTATTAAAACAATTAGAGCCCTCTAAATCTTAATAATAAGGCCTCAAGTTTAATAGTATCTCCTAATTTTTTGTCATCTAAAACATATTTTAATATACTTTTTGAAATATTGTATTTAGGCGATATTTTCGTTCAGTCTGTGTTTAATTTTGGGGATCTGGGGGCACGGCAGTGCCCCCGCCAAGTCGAGCAAAAAAACGGCACGGCCGTACTATCCTTTTCTCGAATTGTTTATTGGCCACTCTTAAAGTGTTTGAAGATATAAAAATATCAAAAAGAAAATTATGTGACATGTAAAAATTAAGCCAAATAGGCCGAGATATAAGTCGAGATCGTTGCTTTAAATCCTTTATCTATTGGATACTTATAGTACACTTTTATATTACAGTAATATTTACTTGATATATTAATTTATTTTCAAAGATTCACTACTCTTAATAGTGTAACGTTATATTTATATCGATTACGTGTATTGTAGGTTTCGTCTCGTTATGCAGCTTTTTGATTACGTTTCTCTATTGTTTCATTTAATTTTTCTATCTCCACAATCTGTTTATATGTTTAATGTCGTGCAAGACAAAGTTTCCAAAGTTTATATCCAAATAATTATATTGTTGTTAGTAAGTGACGCGTACGTGCTTACAAGAAATTTGATTCTATGAAGTTACTTGACTAAAAGCAGTAGAGAAGATTTCACTTTGACAAGAGGCGAGGCGCTAAGAGCTATATCTTCAGAGGAAATGGCTCTAAATTGTTAAATTCAATGTACGAAGTTTGAGACACTTGTGAAGACATACGATGTTAGCAAATATAATTGATAAGGGTTTTGTTTTGGATGAGGAGTCAAATATCTTCCGACACAGAGGAAGAAATTTCATTGATGACGTGCGAGACGTTTTTGCTATGAACACGTGGAATTATATATTATTTAGTTTATAGATTTTAATTTAACTAAAAGATATTAAGTAATCATTTAAGACTTTTTATTGATGGGGAGTATATACGGTATTTTGGGGAAGAGAACCTGGTTATGTAGGGTTGCATTTCAGACCAGTTCCTTAAAATCTCCACGGGGAGATCTGATGGTGTTGCTCTCATCTCTCTCCGACTAGGACTAATAGTATTTTCAATCCGTGGCACTTCGTATGTTAACGTAACGTGTAACGAAATTATTACCAGGGGAAAAGAATGAAAGTAGAAATCAAAAGTACAAATACTTTTTTTATTTCACGACGGTTGGCAAACAAGCATATGATCCACCCGACGATAAGCAGCAACTACAACCTATGAACGGTTGTGGTACTTTAAGTATCGCATGCGTGTGGCCAACCCGAGGAACAGGAGAGAGGATTGGGCCTCTAGCGCTCTCACTCATCGCACGGATCGCATGAGTGCTTTACGCAAGTTTTCTGTGAGAGGGAAGTAGTTCCCAGGGCGAGGTGGCCCATTTGTGAGAGGAGTTTGGCTCTTCTAACGTTAAGCAGTTACTTTACGTCGATGTTCTGAGAAAAACCGAAGTTTGTAAACTATAGTAACCAATAAAAAATGTATGATATTTTTATATGTACGGTCGGAAGAGTAATGCTACGGAAAGTCAATAAGAAGGTAGAAATAAATTTATTGTGACAAGTTTTTTTACCATTCTGAGCACGCACGGGTTATATCGTTATTCGTAGCCTATATCACTTAGAGCTATTCGTATATTTGACTTGCACTACTGTATCCTCCATTAAATAAACATTTTAATAAAATCGGAAGGTTTAAAAATACCTTTAAAAGATGCCATTAGTGTATGATAATATAATATAATTATTTGAATGAAGTTATTCCATAGTAATACGTTTTTTATACGACTCACGGAAAATAAACATACGACTCACCTGATGGTAAGCGGTTGTCAAATCAAAATCAAAATCATTTATTTGCAAAGTTGTAGGTCCATTTTTTGATATTGTAGTATTTAAAATTCCGCCACAACAAGGAGAAGTTGGCATGCAAATGTCATAAATATTATTAAAATAATTGAAATAGTTACATTTATAAAAAATATTTAAAAAATGGTAATAAATGATAATAAATTTAATTGTATAAATCTTTAAGGGCGCGTTTACGTATTTGACGAAAAATAGATGTTTTTCGGTCTAATTTCCGACAAAAATAAAGAAAACTAAATGAAACTATTAATTGCTATGAATAGATCGGGCCTTTATCTTTAATAATAATATAAAAAATATGATATTGATTAAAAAAATACCTCTAGTAGTAAGACATGTTCAACTCAAACCCTAGATAGAGATATTTATAATAATACGACACAATAGCTCAGAAAAAAGAAAAAATCAAATGTATCTTTTTCACATATTTTGCTTCTAAAGTTGTACCTTAAGCTGTTGCATTAAGGCCTATTTTGTTTGATGATTACTGCCATGATTTATTGTTCAAAATTTTCTAGTAAAATATTAGTCGGTGAAGCAGTTCTTCTACTACAAAAAGTGATTCGTAAAGTTTAGTTTTAGCAACGACGAAGTTATAAGAGGTCGAAAATTATGTAAGTACGTATCTGACTGCAAATGTAACTTTGTAATCCTATACATTTATATGAGATTACAAATTTATTTATGCAGTTGGTGTATCTAGAAAACTGGAGCGTAATTACATAATATTTTAATTTTTCCTTTATTTATACACTATACACTAACTATATTCTAAACTTGAAACTTCCATTTCTGCTAAAAGTGCCTTAGAGTTTTGATGATCGGTCAGTCAGTGAGTGACAAAATTAAGAAATTTGACTAGTTATAATTCTAAAACTACCGGTTCAAATTGAATGAAATTTGAAATATACCGTGTGTATACAATGCCTGCTCGGTTACTGAAAACTCAGGCTTATAGCTTTATCCACAACGAAGTTATAGAGCGTCGAAAATGGCCTGAAGTGCTTCGAGAAAAGGATAGTATGGCCGTTCCGCTTTTTTGCTCGACTTGGCGATATTATATAAAAAAAAATGACTATAACTACAATTCTTATATTATATTATATATAAGAATTGTAGTTATATTATATTATATTATATTATAATACTTTATTTTAAGGATAATTTGATAAATATTTTCTTTTTGTTTAGAGATTATTAATTCTAATTCGTCTTAGATTTATTGCTCAGACCTGAAGGTATACATCCCTGACTGCTAGTGGAAGTCTCGGATGATTATATTTTTTGCCGTGTTTGGGCTCGTTACTATGAGACCTTAACACCGAACTTGTTGGAGTGACCTGAAGGTGTACTTCGATGACGGATAAGGGATCTGCGGCATGAGTTGGGTTATGTCTACCGTGTTTTGCCTCGTTTTGTAAGTTACTATGAGTCCTTACCACCGAACTTGTTGGAGTGACCTGAAGGTGTACTTGGATGACAGATACAGGATCTGCAGCTAGAGTAATGCTACGTCCGCCGTGTTTGGTCTTGTTTTGTAAATTACTATGAGACCTTGCCACCAAACTTGTTCGGGTGACCTGAAGGTGTACTTCGATGATGGATACAGGATACGCACCAAACCAAACGAGCCCAATCACAGCACTCAGAGCCCAACTCAGTTAAGGTCTCGTTGTAACTTACAAAAAGAGCACAAGCACGGAACACATAGTCCTACTCATTTTGCAGTTCCAGTAGCAATCGTCGAAAAACATCATCAGGTAACTCCATCAAGCTCAGGAGTACTATCTTATAATATTTTTTTTAATGACAATAATAAAAAAACATACATTATTATTATAACCTATAAATAACCTTTAAGTAAAAATAATAAAAATATCGAAAACAAATAGTTTTTACAATTTTTATGTACTCGTACCAAAGTATAAAGTATAAAAATATTAAAACTAGTACAACGTTTAAAATATAAAAAAAAAATTAAACATTTCAAGTCTCAAAATTAGTTTACCGTTCATTATTCCCGCCGATCACAGTCGTGCGCTTGTGTGATCGATTCGTGTGAATGTAGTGGTGCGATTCGGTACCTATCTATTTTGCAAACGCGTCCTTAACTCTTAATTGTGTCTGTCTGTACTGTTGTAGCGTATAACCGCTTACTAGCGCTTACTACCCTAGAAAACAAATTCGAAGTAAAGTAACAGTATCAGTCAGTACTGTACTTTTTTCCTTCCTCATCCCTTCCCTTTCATCCCTCGGGTTGGAAATGCGTTAGTGACACTTTAAGTATCGCCAGCGTTCGTATGTTGCGGTGACTACTTAACATCAAGCGGACCGATGCTTGGTTGCCAATAATGGTTGTCATGACATAAAAAGTATATTATCATCTTTTCTCTAGGCAGATAATGCAAAGGCAAAATCAGAAATCATGAATATACTTTATTTGAAATATAAATAAAAGGCTCAACGCTCCGCTTCAATAAGTTCAAAGATAAAATCTTGAAAAGTCAAACAATCGTCCCTTGACATCGCCTTGATGCTTTGTTCCTTTACATTGAACAAATTTTCTATAAAGGTGGTTTCAGATCAGCGTTTTATACGAGCCTAAAAGCTCGTTTTTCTAAGCACGTATAGGTTGAAATCAAACCTGAAAACCAGGCATGAGGCATGAAAGGAACATTCCATGGTACCAACAGTTTGTGACCGCGTTCTACCGACCGACGCCCCGCGGAAAAACTACTACGTTTGAGTATAAAGAAAGTTTGTAGTGTATTTAGACTCTTAACGAGTCATTGTCAACTACTAACAGTGTGTGTGTGTGAGTTTGTGAGTTTGTGTGCAGAGGATGTGGGAGTGAGGAGGAGACACCTACTAACCTCATGACAAAATGCTCTACGGTATCGAAGCATAGGGCTACATAACTTGGGAAGCCGAATACGCGCCGTGAAGCACTAGGAGAGCCGAGGTGCGTTCTTGATCTGGCGAAATCTGGGGTGGCTGTGCTGACCGTCACCTGACCCCCACACCTGTACCTCACGCGCATACATAAAATGTATGTGCTTGTGGTATATTTTAATACTACGTTCTTATCAATTGTCTCGGAATAAGAAATGAAGCGCGCGTGTAACCACCGAACACGGTCAAAAGAAGAGACGCTAGTATGAAACCACCTTAAAATATATCTTTTATTTAGCTTGTTAAATTAATAAACATGTTAGAATAGTGACAGTGAACGTGTAAGTAGATAATAGTGCGGGTGTAGTGCTGTCTCGGGACTGATATTCGGATTATCGATAATGTTGTGGCCTACGTGTTTTCTATATGGGCTCCTCTCTTGGAAATCATAATAATTTGATAGTCAATGATAAAAAACAATAAACTTATACGTTCGGTTACACGAAAAGATATAATGAATTAAGATTACACCCTTAGACGATCAGGTACGGGTTGTATCTCAATTTAAACGGTCACGACTTCTACGATTTCCAAATTGAAAGGTAGTGGGTTATGCATCGATTGCTGACTTAGGTTGGGTGGTTGATCCATTTCCTTCTACGGAGCGAACGTGATCCGATTATCCAACAGTAACATTGTAAGTCTTCAGCAAAGTCTGGTAGTCTGTTTGGAGCTAGAATATCGCATTTGGATATCATACGATGCGCCGTTTTAGGCAAATGTCCGAAACCAATCTTACGTAATACGTGCTATTTAGAGGTTTGAAAGTTTATTCATATTTCGATACATAAAAGGCGACGACAGAAAAAGTCCCCAAATATCTTGCAAGAGACAGAGATATGGTAATGTTTAGAATCTCTAAAAAAAATAATACATATTAGCTGCTACTTAAACTTTGCTATGGTTTTAATTTGATTGAGACAATTGGTATACTAAAAAAAGTACTATCTGCATTCCCAAAACAACATCACAGAGAACATAAAATAGTTTCTCTGAAAGATAACAATACTTCTTTATGACTAAAACGTTTCACATTTCGTAAAAGTTGCATGTATAGGATTACAGTTATTAAATTTTTAAGACTTCGAAACTAAATAGCAAAATAGGAACCGTTATAATCTAGTAATCTAGTATTTTTGAATATCTGACTAATCTTTCATCCATCAACACACAGAAATATTACTCGGAGACTAATCAAAATATGAAATAAAAACTTACTTTTTTATCTACGTATATATTTTTACTTAAACATAAATCTCTTCCTATTAATATGTGTTTGATATTTTCATATTTGAGAACACTTTCGCTATATCCACACTAGCTGTGCCCACGGATTCGATGCTGACAGGTGGGACCACCCTGTTTCAACAACAACGCCCTGTATCGTGATGTTATATAGCCTATAGCCTTTCTCAAGAAATGTGCTCTATCAAAATCAATCAATCAAATGCTAAAAGAAATTCAAATTCGATCAGTAGTTCCAGAGATTAGCGCGTTCAACTTAACAAACAAACTCTTCAGCTTAGTAATATTAGTATAGATTTATCACCAACAAAAGCACTGAAAATATTTTTAATCAAACACTATGGAAATACTCATTCAAAATATTTTAATCAGAAAATCTAATCTGGTTTTATTTCAGAATTTAACCATTATCAAAAGGGATTATACCATAGGATTATACGCATCAGATGCATGAGGCATTGTTGCTAAATGTCGCTTAATAACGAGCAAGGTTCGGGAAGTTATTGAGGGGAAAATAGCGCTTTATGTTTTAATAAATACCTCTGAGAGATTATCTGCTTTTGTGGCTCATGAATTGATAGAACTTTATTTTAGTTTATATATTATAGATAAAATGTAATTTTTTGTGTATGTAATGTTTATTTTTTGGCTATGTGGGCTACATTCTAAGCGGGCGCTTTGAACAGAAATAGAGACATTTAGATAATGCGGAATATTAAATGAACGGAATGTAAATTTTGGTAGAAAGTAATGACTGTATTGCATGTAGTTATAAAATGCAGTACAATTGTTCTATTTTATGGTCCGTAAGTGGCTAAACTGGCTGGAAGCTAACCTAATATTAGGTTACTACCACTGACGATGAAAATCTGCAACAGCGAAGGGCATATAGGTGCGTTACCGACCTTTAAAATGCATCTGGTTGTAGTCTGGCTGACCTCGAAACGCAGCTGACTAGCAGATTCCACACCAGATTTTTTACCAATGTACTTTGGTAGTATGGAGGGTACGATGTGTGGAATGTCCCTCCAATATGAAGGGAGGATACCCGACCAGGCGGGTGATATTGCCTGGTGAACCGAAGCCCAACGACTTACGTTGGAAAGTTGTATATATAGCTCAAGAGCGTAGGAAACTTTGATAGCGCGATTTAGGATCGTGACGATCATTATTCTTCCATATTGTTGCGTAGTATGCCCTGTAGGTGTCGTTGTAGCTTGATGCGAGATGTGAAAATCTTGTCTTTTCTGTCGCGTTACTTCGTGTTGCGTGTAGATGTCGCTACAGTAGATTTTAAGTCCTACCATCAAAATATGATATCGAAACATTGTCAAGGCGTGAATCGCAAAGCGAGAAATTGAAATCCACTTTATTTCGAGTGAGTTATCGTTCATTGCTGTCGCTAATGTATTTCATTTATCATCCGATTCCATCTGATATTGGTTTTTATACCTTTCAAAGGCGTTTTATTGAAGTTCGTTTCATTTTTGAACGTTAAAATTTGTTTGACTTTTGAAGCGTGAGTTTACTATTTGAAAAATACTGTTATTTGATAATGGAATTTGTTATATAACTAGTTGCTGCGTTCAAATCACAGTAAACAAAAATATGAAATTTTTACAACTGGGAGCGAAAGCGTCGCGGGTTCTTTTCTCGCTAGGGGCATAATTATGTTGTATTACAAGCACGTGTTCCGGTCTGGGTATGTTTGTACTTGTCCTTGTGTCTATTTCCCATAATAGGCGTGATTGAGTGTGTAGTGTTTCTATAGTATATCAATAATTTTGAAGAAAATAAAAATATTTTTGACATTAAAAGCTTATACTTTTATACTAAAACCCATACTAGATATATTTCTAATATTTCGAAATTCATTTCACATATTATCATCTACAAGGGGCCATAAGGAGCTATTGTTACTTCGGGTCATATGCAATAACTATAACGTTTGAATTGGCTTGAATTCAAATGAATAACGCTGAATGGGTTTTATGTATTCCGAATTTATAAAGGCTATACAATTGTCGTTGAAATAGAAATTGTTTATATTTTATTTTTTAATATTTTGTTTGGCAATTTAAACTTAAGTATTTCTAAGCCCCCAGAATATTCAAAAATCAGTTTTCCCGGTTCACTTGCATTTCCAAATGTATATATTGAGTACCATAATTATGTATTGCTAGCTGTGCCCGCGGCTTTGCTCCCGTCGGGTGAGACCGTCCTGTTCCACCAACTAACTGCATCTTATCGCCGCCCACACTATCTCGATGTTATAATTATATAGCCTTCTTCAAGGAAAGTGAAGCTATCAAATAAAAAATATTTTTTAAATTCGATCCGTAGTTCCAGAGATTAGGGCGTTCAACCATCATCACCATCGCTTAATTTTGCCGCTGCAAGTTGTTTTAAATTTAAATCAAAGTGAGGAAGTTGTTAATGAGTTTTCTTTTAATAATGTAAATAGGTGCCTGTAATGGCATTGCTCGATTTCAGCGAAAAATGGGTTAAAAATCGTTCGTACCAAAATTTGTCGTGAGAATTTAGTAGCTGCAGGGGAACGTGAGAATTTTGCATAATACGAGGTCGAATTATCCTGCCGCTGAGAGCTGCGAGTTGAGAGTAGCTTTACTTGGCTTCGAGCCATAGTGACCTGGGAATACTTGAAAAACATCTGACATTATCAATCTTAGATCATTCATATAGCTAGTTCACAGTAAATTAGGGCAAATTTTTGTACTATATATTTTAAAAGTAATTATTCGGATATTGGTAACAGAGCCATGTTTCTCCTAGCACAAAGGCCGGCTCGATTGGGGAAGTACTACCCTCGCAGAAAAGTGTAAAGTTACGTGCGACGAGTGAGAGCGCCGGAGGCTCAATCTTCCACCCCTCTGTTTCCTTTCTTTTTCCCCTGTCATCCCTTCACTTCTACCTCTTGGGTTCGTAACACGCATATGATTCTTCATTAATCGCCAGCGTTATCAAGCGACTTTATGCTTATTTGTTGACAGTCATTAAATAAAAAAAAGATAATAACAGAGTTGTAACTAAGCTGGTAATACAAATTAAATGTTTCTTTTGTTATTTATTTTGCTTGCGGCTTCGTCTGCTTATAAAGAGATTGGGTATTTATTGAAAACATTTGCATTAGTATCCAACCAATTAGTCAAACACAAAGAAACCGCATCATGACTAATTTGAAAAAAACGTGGTTTTGTAACTTATTTCCAATAGTTGGATCTCTCTCTCTCTCTATTTAAAATCTCTCGGACTTTTTGTACATAATGGTGAATATACAATTAATTACATATACATATGCATAATAATTATGTAGTAAGTGTTCGTATTATGTCATGGAACTGTACACAATTCTGTTCTCATCCTGAAGTTTTAAAGGCGTCGGGATGTGACAACCCCATCGCCCGCTGTTGGGATAACCTCTGTCACAACAGAGATTATTCCACCAGTGCAATCAGTCACACTGGTGGTAGGTCTTTTGTTGCAAGAGGCCGGCTAGGTAGGTATCACCGCAGTGTCCAATATTCTGCCGCCAAATAGTAGTGTTTAGGCACTACTGTGTTCCGGTTTGAAGGGCATTGTACGCTAGTGAAATTACTGGGTGAACGAGATTTAAGAACTATTATTTCGAGGTTGGCAGCGCGTGGGTGGCACCTAATAATGGTGCTGCAAGCGCTCATAGGCTGCGGCAGCCACTTACCATCAGGATGGCCGTATGCTTGTTTGCCAACTTCTAACATAAAAAAAAAGTCGGGTATCTGTGAACACATGCTCACTCAATCAACAAGATACAGGCATTTCTATTATTTGCCACCTTTTATATTACGAAAATAAAACTGAGTATGTACAGTAACATAAATGTATTTTTACCTGCATTTTACGCCTTGATAACTGCTCTGTATATCTACAGTAAAAACGGCAGGCGTTTTTGTGTCGCAAGATTACAGGTTTTACACCATTTAAATTCTTTTATTTACCCATTTAACATGATACGCTAAGTGTCTACAAGTATTTAAGTAATATTGTAGGTGTGTTATATTTTTGAACGATTATTAAGTTATTGGTTTTAAGTGAGAGTAACATTAATGTATGAAAATCGGTGCTTTGCATTCAGATACTTGTATATTGTAAGGAAATCTACATATAACCAGTCTTTTTTGTAAATATCTGAATCACAGATTAAGGACAGTAAATTTTCCTAAGCCGAATTAATAAATTCATGTAAGGATGTGTGATATTAATAAAAATAATAATAAACGCTACACACTCAAAGCATTCTAATTTATATTTTTGGAATTGAAAAATAATTTACGAAAAATAAAAGCGCCTTATAAGCACTCGGGAGAGCCGAGTGATGTATGTCGTATTTTGAGACGTGTACTGGAAAATGTGAAATAATGGCAATATTTGGCTTTTCATAGGCCTATTTACTGATGGAAACAAAACTATGCAACGATCGTGTTGGGCCGTGAAAACTATGGCTTGTAATTAACGTGCCCTGTCCAGACAGGTTGGATGAATTTGCGAAAGGTAGCTTCAGTGTAGCTTTGTATCTGAAGTTTCGAAGAGGCCTAATTACGTTATAATCCCCAATTTGCAAGAGCGTTGACGACCGTTGCGTTGCGTAGTGAACTGATATTTGTTGGATTGTTATCAAATTGAGAACAACCGGGGCAGACTTTTTAAGCGTCTCAAATACCTTATAAAAGCAAAATTTGCGAAAGGTAGCTTCAGTGTACCTTTGTACCTAAAGTTTCGAAGAGGCCTAATTACGTTATAATCCCCAATTTGCAAGAGCGTTGACGACCGGTGCGTTGCGTAGTGAACCGATATTTGTTGGATTGTTCTCAAATTGAGAACAACCGGGGCAGACTTTTTAAGCGTCTCAAATACCTTATAAAAGCAAAATTTGCGAAAGGTAGCTTCAGTGTACCTTTGTACCTAAAGTTTCGAAGAGGCCTAATTACATTATAATCCCCAATTTGCAAGAGCGTTGACGACCGTTGCGTTGCGTAGTGAACTGATATTTGTTGGATTGTTATCAAATTGAGAACAACCGGGGCAGACTTTTTAAGCGTCTTATAAAAGCAAAAAAAAAAAAACCTTATAAAAGCATAGTAAGACCTTAAATATTATCAGATTTCTATAGAATTACTTTCGGTATTCCCCTCATAGATTTATCGAGAGATATATAAGATTTCTAAACTGAAGTACTTAAGGAAGCAGTTAATACGTCATAAAATCGATAAACGTGTCCTCTAATTCCGAGAAAACCCTCGGAGTCGATGATCCGGTCTCGAAAAGGGGCTTAAGCCCCTTAAGGGATTATGACGTTTGCAGCTCGTTAACCCTTCAGACTGGTATTCAACGCTCTGGTTGGTTACTTTAATACAAATATTTTTAACAACTTTGAATGACGACTGTTGTGACGTGCTGGTAGCTGCTTTGACCCTTGACGGTTGATTGCGGAGGTCAGATGGTAATCGCTCTGGATAAAAACTAGTAACCCGTCAAAACAGGATAAGAGCATGAACAGATACTGTTGCTTTACCCCGATTTTCTGTGAGAGGGTAGTACTTCCCCGGTCTACCTGGCCCATTTGTGCTTTGAGAAGCATGGCTCAACTACCGCAAAAAGTCATTAATATAAATACAGTGTTATTTAAATACGTAGCCTCAATATAAAATGTTAACCATTACTTAATGTAATAACGTTCGATATACAGAATGTTCGCTCTCGAAATTCCCACTTGCATCTGATCTGAGTTTTATTAACGTAATTGTCCAATATGATATGTAATTTAAAATTTTTATTATTTATGGAATTGTGCATTTCGACTTCACTTCATGTTGCTTGTTAAAAGAAAACATTTAATATTATGTTGCCGTTCGAATTGAATGAAATTAGAAAAATACTTTGTTTATACAATGTCTACTTGGATACTGAAAATTTAGGCTTTTAGTTTCATTCACAACGAAGGGGTTGCAAATGGCCTGAACTGCTTCGCGAAAAGGATAGTACGGCCGTGCCGCTTTTTTGCTCGATTTGAGGAGGGCACTGCCACGCCCCTAGAAAATTAATAAAAAATATTGTGTTTAACACATTTCTATTTCTTTTTTATTGTAAAAAAACTTTTTTAAGACTATAAAATAGCTTTCAACTTTCGTTTGTCGTCAACGAAAAACGTTGCAAAATTAAGCCAGAAGTCGATTATGAACTTTTGAACAAATTTTATCAACAAAAAAAAATTGTGGTATGTTGAAAATTATATCAAGGAAAGTCTTCCAAGAACTTTTTCAAACCGATAATCCAAGCAAATGGAAATTTGTTATGAATAGCTCATAGATGATATCACAATTTTTTATTAATGAGTGCTCATTGATTATTTGATAACATTGAATTGAATTCAAAACATTTTAATTATCATATGCTAGAGTTTTATACAGTACCGTAGCTTAAAAGCTTTGAAAGACTTGAACGAGAACAAAATACATTAGTCTATAAGTACGCTTACAGACCAGCGTTTTTTATGAGCGTACAAACTCGTTTTGCGAAGCATATATGAGCGCTTGTTTAAAGACACTGGCGTAGCTTGTACGGGCTTATAAGCTCGTATAAGATATTAATAAATAAATAAATAAACGCTGCACAATGGCCCCCATTAGAATAGTGATATCCTGAGTCTGCGGTCTAGTGATATCCAGCGTAAACGCCCGAATAAGCTCAAGTACGGGCGTTCGGTTTTTTGAAGCACAACATGAAACGCGTTTATGGTGAAACGACCGTAAAAAAAACGCTAGTCTGAAATTGCCCAAAACCGTTAGATGCATTGACCCAAATGCACAAAGTCGCAGCACTTTAGAAATTTTGCAAAGAACTTAGTAAAATATTAAAAACCTTGTTTATAGTGCATTAAGAATATTTGCAGATGATAGAAATCAATTTGTGTTAATTCCATCAAAGTTTAATGCAAATAATGACGATTATGATAAATAAAAAAAAAAAAAAAAGATTTTTATGTGTTTTTTATTAGTGACTGTTTTTGTATGAGTACCACGTCATCGGGTAACCAGGTCTTGACACAGAGATTACCTTCGCAGAGGATCATTCTTCTTCTTCTTGATTTTTTAAGGTACCTTTTGAGTCCATTATCATTGGAAATTAAGAAATGCGCGTCATGAAAAGCAAAATCAGGGACTCTGACCCGTTGGTGAAAAAGTGTTGTTTTACATCTTGATGCAATACATAATATTTTCAAACTTTTCATATTCAAAAAAAAACATTTTATACGTTATTTTATAGGCGTACAAAAGTCTGTGGAAAATTAAGGTCTCCTTTCAGTGCAGACCACAATTTATTTTAAAAGTTACGATACTTCATAGCACAGATATTTCACTGAAAATAACATAAGCTCAGAAAGCAAATCGAAAGCGGCAGATGTCTTTCTTGATAGATCACGTATGTGAGAAGGAGCATTCAGAATAATCCTATTTCACGAACACGACGTATTTACTCGTTCTTGTATGTGATCGATTCTAAGACTCGGGATACTGGTATTACATATGCCATGAAACGCAATAAAGTTTCGAAACATATTGCGATCGTTGGCTACATCTCAAAACACATTTATAAATTTTATTTTAAAGGCGTCGGGATGTGACGACCCCATTGCCCGCTGTTGGGATAACCTCTGTCACAACAGAGATTATTCCACCAGTGCAATCAGTCACACTGGTGGTAGGTCTTTGTTGCAAGAGGCCGGCTAGGTAAGTACCACCGCAGTGTCCAATATTCTGCCGCCAAATAGTAGTGCTTAGGCACTACTGTGTTCCAGTTTGAAGGGCATTGTACGCTAGTGAAATTACTGGGCGAACGAGATTTGAGAACTAATATCTCGAGGTTGGCAACGCGCGAGTGGCACCTACTAATGGTGCTGCAAGCACTCATAGGCTGCGGCAGCCACTTACATCAGGTGGGCCGTATGCTTGTTTGCCAACTTCTAACATAAAAAAAAATCTTTCTTAACTTACTTTGATTTTTTGAAAGATAATAATAGGTTTTTCTTTTGTTTTTATATATATGTTGGAGAATGGAGATTCTCATAGACATCGTCATCAGTGGTTACAACTCTTGTGGGCGTCGTGTGGGTAAACTGCAAGCACAAATCAAGCTGTACAATATTTATTGTTGATTTACTCCTTTTAACAAATCATAGTATCATATCATATATTCGAGCAGTGGGTTCGGCGCACCGATCTGACTTCACCTCCCAACAATATAAGAGTGATCCAACTCGATCCAATCACAATTTCACAAGATATCTTATTCCCGTAAAACAATATAACTTTTGTTTCTTTTCTCATTCCCATTGACAGCGTCAAGATGGTGTCTCGACCCCATCTCGACCCCACTAGAGGTTTCCCTCTACTCGATATGGCCAGTATTATAACAACTTAATAAAAACTAATACAATATTAAAAGATGATAACAAATCAAATTAAATTAATTTATGATTTAAAATAAACAAATATTTGTAAAATTATTAAAGAAAAACTCGTTTAACATCCAACTCCGACATATATATTATTAAGCTATGACGGTTGGCAAACAAGCATATTGTCAACCAGATGGTAAGTAGCCACCGCAACCTATGAGTGTTGGGGATACTTGAAGTATCACATGCGGATAAGAAGAGTACATAGGGGTGGGAGTTTTGGTCTACGACACGCTCGCTCGTATAAAAGGAAACAGTACTGATTCTGTTACTGTTTTCTGTGACCGGGTTGTACTTTCCCGGTCGAGCCGGCCCGATTCTGCTTAGAAGATGGCTCTACTACTAATGTAACAATCGAGAGCAATCAATCATGTGTGTAATTAATATAAGGAAACGCCTAGTATATTGTATTACATCAAACAATAAGCTATTATTATTAAATGAACTGAAATGATCCTCTAGTACAATTACTGAATTATATCTATTCATATGATCGAATTAGTTGACTAAGGAACTACTTACCGACAGAATATCAACGTGTAATAAGAGTAGATATGTACCTTTGTAGTTTGTTTGATGAAAGTTAAATCTATTATTTCTACTGTTCTCTCCTTTTCTTCTATTTCCGTATATATAGTTTTAGGTAAAAAAAAAATAATTCTTTTCTCGTGTTACATGCTTTTATTTATGAATTAACTTTTCAGGTTTGTGTTTTTTTGCTGAAAGATAAGTTTGTAATTTTGAAGTTTCTTGCTGTATAGGATGTACTTCTGATCTGATTTGATCAAAGAATCCGGAGACAGAGCCTTCGTTTATTAACGTGATTAAAGTTTTTATTATTTGTTATTATAACGACCAAAAATACTCAATGTATGAAAACTCCAACTATTTATCTATTACAGTTCATTAGATAAAGACATTTACGAGATATCTTTCTAAAACGTTACACTTAGTAGTAAAAACAATTTTAATTTTGTAAACAAAAATATGATATCAACAAATCTTGAGTTAATTTTATGCATGAGCTTTCAACGCCAAGCTACTAGGGAATGCTTTAAAATACTGTGAAATTATTTATCGCGTGTTTGAAAATGTGCATTATAAAAATAAAAGAAGTATAAGGAGGGAATAAATATTTACTACTATCTGCCCGTGGATTCGCCCGTGTGAATAACTATACTTTTTTTTTCTATTTATTATTTTAAGGGGTTTATTCTATTGTAGAACATATCACCCCCATAGTGACCCTTATACTAAATTATAAACGGCTACTTTATTCCAATATAACTAAGTGGTTATATGATATAATCTTTTATACCCTATTTCAATCTCTTTACGTTTCTTGGCAACAAAAAGTGGTCTATTTTCTTGTCCAAAAGCCCATCTATATTTTTTATTATTATTATTAGTCTGGATCCCGTAAGTCCTAAGAAGACTTTATCCAAATTCAAATCTTTAATTAAGTTTTTTTATCCGGGAAAATTTTAAGTTCCCATGGTTCCCATGGTCAGCTAAAATCCAAACATACTAATTCACATTTCATCATAATAGAAGGATTGCTAGGATTTTATTCGGTAATATTTGCTTTACAAAAAAATAACTTTGAATTCTATAAACATAAATAGAGTTCACAGACTCCGGGTCAGTTACTTGAATATTGAAATTTATGAACAAGAGCTTGAATAGGACTTAGGTTAGGCTTTTTAGTAGGGATTTACTGTAATAAATTTTCTTAGTTAATCGACATAGACGACGTTTATTTTATTTTTATTTTTATTTTTTATTTTTATTTTTAGGATAACCAACAGTAGATACATTAATTAGACATTTCAATAAAGATCAGAAGTTATTCGATAAATGTTCTACTAATTATAGGTCATCACATCATTCATTAGAAAGCATCACATTATAAAATATAGTCAATTATTACAAGTCAATAAAAATAAAAATACATAATGATCATTAAAAATTATTAACAAATTATAAAATTATTAAATTTAAATTTCATTATAATATAAAGATTTACATAATTTTAAAGATTTACATAATTTAAAAAAAAGTAGAAAATGTCACAATTCTTGTAAAAAAATACAATAATCAATAACTGGGTCTATTGCGAGATACTTCAACAAGGACTAGTTTTTAAATAATTTAAAATGTTTCGTTTGAAGTGAGACAGGCTATTATGGAAAATATCTACATCGGCTACTGATTTCGAGATATTATTGTATAAGTTAGATAAGCGGGGTATTAGTGAATTTTTCCCTAACTGCGTTCTATATACTTCTGTGTGTAGAAGGTTACACATTCGTCTTGAATTAATACGAGGTAAATTGAATGTCAATGTTGCCAAAAACTCAGGACTATCAATATTATTATTAAAAGTATTGTATAAAAATGTAAGAAGTAGCAGTTTTCTCCGGGATTCAAGACTTATTCTGCTAAATTAAAACAAAAAAAAAAAAAAAAAATAAAATAAAATGATTTAGCCTATCACAATATGATTGTAGGTTTATTTTAAATCTATACGACAAATGTTTCAGAAATCGTTTTTGAACTCGCTCAATTCTGTCAATGTGTATCCTGTAATATGGTGCCCAGATTATACAACAATAGCGT
This sequence comes from Hestina assimilis, assembly GCA_023373885.1. Lineage (NCBI taxonomy): Eukaryota > Metazoa > Arthropoda > Insecta > Lepidoptera > Nymphalidae > Hestina > Hestina assimilis. Next base: position 4,167,568 of record CM041747.1, on the reverse strand, counting down.
TGTGGCGCAGCGGTAGCGAACCTGCCTTAAACGCCACAGGTCGCGGGTTCGATTCCCGCTCGGAGCATAATATGTTTGTATTGTCCATGCAAGCATATTTTCCGTCTGGGTGTATTTGTCCTTGTCATTGTGAATGTTTCCGGACCCCCGACACAGGATATTACTATCCTAATGGGGGCCGTTGAGTGTGTAGCGTTTATTTATTTATTTATTTATAGCTGAGAATAAATATAGTAGCAGAATTTGGTTTTTATATAATCATAAATCTTAAGATTTTATACTAAAAATAGTAATAAAGATTATCGTTCTAGCGTAGCGATATTTAACCTATCTTAAACATCCACAGAAGAATACTTGAACATATTTATGTATTCAAGTCGTCTGCTGCGTTCTTGTGTCTGTGTTTTCGGACATAGTGATGAAGGACAAGGGGCGTTGAGTATTTAGCGTTAACTTATTTTATTATAGATTTATGAAAAGCTCAAAGGATTGAAAGAAAGGGAAATGAAGGAGTAGGAGATAGGAGCCTTCGGCGGTCTCACTCATCGCTTGAAACGGAAACGCAACAGTATTCTGTTACTTTCCGCTGATCTTCTATGAGAGCGTAGTATTTCCTTGGTCGAGCTAGCCCATTTGTGCTGAGAGGGGCATGTCTGTACTACGGCGTGAGTCACCTGAACTTTATGGGTGCGCCGTTCGACTGAATGCGTAAAAATCGGGGCATACAAAAAGCCATCATGTCGAGAAAATGTACTAAATACAAAATAGTTTCTTTAGTTTTTTAGCTTTAGCTAGCCTAAATTCAGGAGTATCGAGTTATTTTTATTTGCTGGTTTGCAATTAGTAGATGTAAATACAGAATAACTGGCAAAATCATTATTTTAAAACAGTATTGGTAGTGGTTTTTAAACAAAAATCGTTAAAACGTATTTCTAGAATGTACAAAATTATAAAGGATAAAATGTAGTTTATGTAACATCTATATTTTACCTTATATAATGATATTTTCTACATTTATAACACGAAAGTAAAATCTACATGGAGTAATAGGAATCTGACTTTAATAAAATAATGTTTCAGTACTAAAAACATTGTGATTTTTAGAGATTGAAATAAAAGCGTTAAAATTTGAGCTTGAAAACTACACGTCATTTTTGTCTTAAAATGTTATATTCGAATTTCAGCTACCATTAAAAAATTAATATGAAGTTAGAAAGCTACATGAAAACATGGATACATAGCTGTGCCCACGGCTCCAGCCACTTTCGTGTTTTTTTCGATAATCTCACTGGTACTTAACATTTTTCCGGTTTAACCGGAATTTTGAGCTTTAATTATTAAAGAATCGCAGTAAACATAGAATTAATAATATAAACCAATTTTCAATTCAACTGCGAAAAGTAGCAAATCTTTCAAATTTGGCAAAAATCAATTCTTGCTCTCCTGAAAAATTTACTTTTAAAGACTTATGAATTTTGACATTAATTCCGATGAACAAATGTGCCTAAAATTAACCTATTGCATTAATAACATACAGCCTTTTTTATGATACAGAAAAATGGTCACAAACTTCATGAAAGAATAATAAAAATGTTTTTAATATTTCAATAAGTATGTTTATAAAAAAACACAAAATGTGAGGAGAAAATAGAGGAAACTCCAGACAATTTAATACATGGCTTTCACAAGCATGCCTTAAAACACGTGTAGCACCACAGAAAGTAATTTCGCGAACAAATCCTCTACGTTTCGTGTTGAGGTTTTAAATGCAAAACTTTTATAGGGTTTACCGGCACGACTGCGCTCAAAGCTTCTGCAATCGTTAGTTGAGTATTTAATTTTTAGAAACAATGTTTGGATTTGTTATAGGATAGTACAGACTTAGTGTTTTTGGCACCAATTTTCTGGGAGGCAAGCCGAATTAGGAGAAATTGTTACCTACTAAAGACCCTCACCTTGGCCATACGTGTGCTCTAAAGAGGCTCCAGGATCTTTAGAGACTATTCGTAACCTATGCTTCCCAGCTGTGCTTTAGACACTTCCCAAACAAGCTTCCCCTAACTATTCCTTACTATAGTATATATACTATTCTCTACCTAAGTTTGTGACCTCCATGCTTCCTATGCCCGTTCTCGCAATAATAATAATAATAATAAATAAACGCTACACACTCAACGGCCCCCATTAGAATAATTATATCCTGTGTCAGGGGTCCGGAAACGTTCACAATGACAAGGACAAACACAACCAGACCGGAAAACATGCCTGTACGATTAATACAAACATCTGCTCCGAGCGGGAATCGAACCCGCAACCGTCGAGGCTTAAGGCAGACTCGCTACCCACAACGCCACAACGGTGTCACAATAATGAATTGGCAAAGACCCCTTTGACTATTCGTCAACACCCAGAGTCCCTTTCGGTTGCGTTCTACAGCAGGCAGGGCAACACAGTCTTATTTTTAACCTCAAACTACTGGGTGGGTTGAATTACTACACTCCCAGAATCTTCTTCCTAGTAATATTTCCGGTACTATACGAGATCCCAGAATAACGACATGCAATTGTTATATCTATTGCGTTTTTGTGATAATTGTATGCATTGTGAAATAAACTCTTACAACTATACAACAAGCCAGTATTGTAACTCCAAGAATTTCAGTCAAATACAAAAGACTATACGATAGAAAATTGGAGAGTGCTTCGTTATTCGTCCTGTTTAACACCTTTAATCCAGATCGGAGGGAAGCTAGCAAGGTCCAATTTGTCTGCGGTCGGCACAGGTGGTGTGTACGTGTTGCTGCCTCATTTTACTAACCGGATTACCATGCTGACTGCACTAATGAAGTGTTCTCTATGTAACTGTGAATTTTTAGGAATTCTATACTTTTTAATAAAGAAAATCTTTTAGAAAGATAAATAAATAAGCAAGTAAACGCTATACACTGAAAACATAATTTTGTCCGTCTGGTTATTGACTACACGGACGAACATTCTATTTTGTTATTATTAACTGAATAATATTTCTAACCAAAATACGGCGGTTTTCTAATCACATATTCTACAGGCATAACGTTTTTTTCGGTTAAATAAAAACAATGCTATAATTTAATATTTAATTATAGTTTGAAAGGTGCTATAAAATAATTGGTGTACATTTTAAAATTATGATTGTAATAAGAAAGCGAGAAGAAATTTTTACGATTCTAACTGATACTATATTTTTTTATGATTTCATAATCTCATTTTTCAATGGTTGACTCTAGCATAACGTAATATGAGAAAGTGGTCTTCAAGATCTGTAACAAAATAAGATTGTAAGTAAAACTAAATAATTATAATATCTATTTAAGAGCCTGCTACAAAATGCCGACGTAAAGATGTACCCAGTCTGTTGCGTTTCGTTCCTTATGAATGAGCGCTGAAATTTAAGCTATTAAATTTCTCGTTTATCTTTTTCTTTTTAATAGACCTTAAAAACGAGGGCTTTGAACGTAAGAAATCCTTCCGGTATACGGAACGATTTCTTATGTGCCGTCCGAAGCACGGAGACGCTCAGTTGAAATACCAGTAAGCGATTTCACGTCTGACTGACCGCGGCTAAAGTTGCTTAGCCCACCGATAGTTTAGCGTTGAGTGAGCGCAGCCGGCTATGAGTTTATTATAGATATTGATAAGGAACAATCGTGGGTGAGGCCGACTCACAATTACCCGATTAAAAAAAAATAAAGGTAGCCTAAGTTACTCTTTATATAATTATTTATATGGAAGTTGCCTTTTTCAGTTGCCTTGTCTAAAAAAAATCAATCAAACCTCAGGTAACAAAACAGAACGTTACTAAATTCTAAAGACTGCAGTGACCATTTTTCTTCTAATAGCTTGAAAAAATTACCATTTCCATAACTTTTAACGGACCATATTTTTTTGGTTTTGACTTATTATTATATTAATTACTGGTAAAAATTTACTGACTGACATCATAGGCGTGACTCCTGCCTTCATACCACCAAGCGCTTTAAAATCCATCAATAGCTGAGATCTTTGCAGAATAATCATCACAGTTTTTTGATTTGATATTGACATCTTTTCCCACGGCATACTGTATACTGCGTCTGCCAAATCGTCAGACTGAAATATAAATAATAATAATGATAGCATCCCAAACAAGGTCAAACTCTTGATAGAAATCAAATAAATTATAAGAAGATTCAAAAGTTGAAGGCAAATTTTTATAGGTTCAGTTAAAACACAAAATAAAATAGAACTTAAAAATAAGAGATCCAACACTCAATGGGTGAAATTGAAATATTAATACATACATACACGGTATCAGCACTATTGTATTGATGGGCCCTGCGGTCCCCTCTCTCTTCCTTTTTGTTGACGGAGAGGAAATATGCTACCCGATACCCGGCCTCCTGCTGACCTTCACAGCCCATGATAAAGCCCATCAGCGCTTCCAACGTAAGCGCGCATGACAATCGGGGCCATTACGACTGTCAACCTCTTAAGGGCCGCTTTATTTCCCGCCCTTTACTTTATGTGATCAATATATGCTGCAGTAACTGATAACCAGGCGGGCCGTATTTTTATTCACCACTTTTGTGATGTACAAAATATAGATTTAAATTTATAAAATATTATTTTAACAGTTATTCAATAACCAACATTACCTGCCGTCTTAATTCTTCTATAACGAATGACATCAAAATCGGGCCACCCGTATATGCCATAATCATTGTTAAGTATATTAACATGTTTTCTTTTCCCTATGAAAAAAAAATTTTGTCCTAGAATTTGATGTACTTTGCTAGCCGACTTTAAAAAAGGGGGTAATATGTTTGTCTTTCGTTGTGGAATTTTATAGAATATATTTTATCAGATAACCTGTCCTGATTGTGATTAAATTTTGATGATTATTTTTGTTGGATGGGATTTTAAATTCGTGGTGGTTCCACATAAGCCGGATCGGACCGCCGACACAGGATATAACTATCTTAGTATAGTTAACTAACTATCTTAATAACGTTGAGTGGGTAGCGTTTATTTATTTATAAAAAAAAATTGATGGTTATAATACTTAGGACTCGACAAAAATTAAAAAACTAGCATCGGGTTGATTTTCTAAATCTGCTCTGGTAAAAATGTCAGTGGGCCAAATGTCAAAGTTATGCCAGACGACCGTAAAAAAAAAATTCTAACCCTCAAATACAGCTCTTTTTTATTGACAAAGTCCTTTTCTTTACCTCTGGGAACGTGTATGTATAATTTCGTAATGATTACTTGCATATTAAAGGAATAAAAGCGTAAAAAATAAATTGAATCAAACTAACCTTCGCTTGTAGAATATTTGTATATAGAGTTTACGAGTGAGATAATTGTGATTACACAATTCAAATTTTTTGCCTGTTATGCACTTGAATATTGCTAAATTAGTGATAACTTACCCCGTACATTAATTGATACATTAAAACACTGTTCCCAAGTAGATTTTGTAAATAATTTGTAAATACATTAAATCCAAATGCAGTTTGGACATCCTCAAAGACTCTATAAATAGGAATATTAATTAAATTATTTATATTATCATACTGCCAGAAGGTAATGTTTTTTAATTATTTAAATCAATATTAATCAGTTCGTAATATGGAAAACATCCTGTCCTTAATTAAATAAAAATAAAAGTAGCATTTGCGTTTTAGCGCTACAGCAATTAATTTTATTGGTGGTATGCCTTTTACTGGTGGTTAGCCTAGATACTGGAGGTAGGCATTCAATTGCGCGAGGCTGGCTGGGTAGGTACCAACTCGGTGCAAGTTATTCTACCGTAAATCAGTATGAAGCGGTTTGAAGGACACTGTAGCTAGTGAAATTATTGGGCAAAGAAAAGGAAAGGAAGTATAAGAAACAATGTGTCGAGGTTGACACCGTTGTGGCGTTGTGGGTAGCGAGTCTGCCTTTAGTCTCGACGGTTGCGGGTTCGATTCCCGCTGGGGCAGATGTTTGTTAAAATTTCTGTCTCGGTCTAGGCGTTTGTCCGTGTGGGTCTCCTCACCGTGCCTCGGAGAGCACGTTAAGCTGTCGGTCCCGGTTAATATCAATAACATGGTCTTTTGTTGCAGGAGGCCAGCTAGGTAGGTACCACCGCAGTGTCCAATATTCTGCCACCAAGTAGTGGTGCTTAGGCAATGCTGTGTTCCGGTTTGAAGGGCATTGTACGCTAGTGAAATCACTGGGCGAACGAGATTTAAGAACTAATATCTCGAGGTTGGCAACGCGTGAGTGGCACCTACTAATGGTGCTGCAAGCGGTCATAGGCTGCGGCAGCCACTTGCCATCAGGTGGGCCGTATGCTTGTTTGCCAACTTCTAACATAAAAAAAAAAAAACATCAGATAATAATCGTTAAGTCTTGATAAGTAAATTGCTCTTATCCAATGAGTTACTGGTTCGCCCTTAGGGTTGCGGAGGTCAGATGGCAATCGCTCTGTGTAAAAACTAGTAACCTGTCAAATCCGGATAAGAGTAATAAGCAGACCCTGGGTACATAAAAATATCGGGAATAATGCTAGGATGAAGAAGAATGTGTCGAGGTTGACACCTACAAATGTATGATGTTGCAAGTGCTCATAGGCTACGACAAATGTTTACCATCAGGTGAGTCGTATGCTTTATTGTCTATTTAGTCATATAAAAAAATGACCAAACATTGATTAAAAAACTTACCCAATTATAAAGGTATGATATTTCACTATTTTACAAAGTCTTGCATGAACTTCTAGATCACTCAAATCGTCAGTAAAATCTGTTCTCAAAATATATTTTAAAATGTGTAAATGGCCGATGAGGTTGTAAATGAACATGAACATTATTGAGTGAAATATCATCATCGCCGAAACACCACCAAAATTTACGTAAGTATTTAATACATGAACTAAAGCCCAATTACGGTAATTGTAACTGTAATCGAATGGCATCCAATAGAACAGGGATGTTTGAAGTCTGACTGTGTGATTTAGAACCAATTCTTTGTTACGAAAATTATTTGCAGTTGTCAAACCAATCCATCCCATCCAGCCGGTAATATAGAAAAATATTAAATAATAAGAAGTCCAGCGTGTAATTCGTTCCGATGCGAGTAGCTTCTGAAAAGTTGTTAAATAAAAAATATAAAAGGCGTCGGGATGTGAAGACCCCATCGCCCGCTGTTGGGATAACCTCTGTCACAACAGAGATTATTCCACCAGTGCAATCAGTCACACTGGTGGTAGGTCTTTTGTTGCAAGAGGCCGGCTAGGTAGATACCACCGCAGTGTCCAATATTCTGCCGCCAAATAGTAGTGCTTAGGCACTACTGTGTTCAGTTTGAAGTACGCTAGTGAAATTACTGGGCGAACGAGATTTAAGAACTAATATCTCGAGGTTGGCAACGCGTGAGTGGCACCTACTAATGGTGCTGCAAGCGCTCATAGGCTGCGGCAGCCACTTACCATCAGGTGGGCCGTATGCTTGTTTGCCAATTTCTAACATAAAAAAATACAATCATATAACCAACTTTTTACTTTGAACTTTTATGATCGTGACGACTGTTGTAGCGTGCTGGCAGTGAGTCTGCTTTGAGCCACGACGGTCGTGGGTTCGATTCCCGCTCAGAACAGATGTTTGTTACCAATATCGGTTTCGGTTTGACGTTTGCCCTTGTGTTTTCCACGGTGCCTTGGAGAGCTCGGTAAGCCGTCGGTCCCGGTTGTTATCATAACATATGATAACATATAAAGCTGTCGCTTGATACCATTTAAAAAAAATTACCAGTCAAGTGCGTTGTGGACCACGGACAGTTGAAACTAAAGAGTTCCGCAGCTTGGTTATGAAGAATCTTAAGGACTTTAAATAATAACGAATTAATTCCACCACAAAAATAATTTGGTAATTTCATAGTAATTATCAAAAGTAATATGGAAAACAAAGTTATGGGAAAAACTTATATATCTCTTAACTTTGTAGACCTATCTTCTTCAAACCAAATGTGGTTGAAATTTCATTTGATGTCCTATAAGCTCAAATTTTTCCAGAATTTTAATTCCCATAGTTCAAAAGTTACATACGGACGGACAGACAGACGGACAGACGGACGGACGGACAGACGGACATGACGAAACTATAAGGGTTCCGTTTTTGCCATTTGGCTACGGAACCCTAAAAATACCTCATTGTTTTGTCATAATTATTTATGTTAAGAATTGTCGAAAAAGTCTTAACTTTTTCGGACTCGCTCGTATCCACTCAGATCGTTTAAGGCGCGTTAAGGAACTTTTTTACAATAAAAGAATATTTCCTCAAATAGTTCCGTAACTCGATAGTACATAAATACTAATAGAATTTATTTAGGTGAGGAAAGCTATATGAAAATACAAATATTCTCACTTTTTTGATAAACTCGCATTTGTTCTCTTTATATATGTTGTACAAATGAATTTTTGGCATAAAGTCATATAAAATACGCTTATAGCTTTTAAATCTTGCTGAAAGCATGTTCACCTGAAACAAAATAAATATAGTTCGACGACGTTGTGCGGGAACAGATGTTTGTATTGACCATACAGTCACGTTTTCTGTTCTGGGTGTGTTTGTCCTTGCCGTTGTGTATGTTTCCGGACCCCCGACACAGGATATAACTATACTAATGGGGGCCGTTGAATGTGTAGCGTTTATTTATTTATTAGGATTAAAATAGTAATAAACATACCACACACATAAAAATAATCCTTCTTTAAAATATACATATATAATAAGCAATTCATTCGTTTTTCACTTTACAAACCGAAATCAAACCAAATCTAAGAAACCGAATAGACTATAATGAAACGTACTTATGTATGATATTAATTTTATTTTTAATTTAATCCTTATATTTGATCGAGCGAGCGCGAAAGACATAAAGAGCATAGCGTTTATATTTCAACTTGGGCTCTCTGTTTCAAAAAATTGTTTATGTCCGGTTTTTCAGAAGTTATCCATTACAGACAAATGACAACCTAAACTGAGATACCTTGCTATTTTGTACCATGACATATATATTTATTCGTCGTGCTCATATAAAATCTGAATCAGAATTGTCCTGGATCGAAATACAATTTCTAGTATGCCAGTAGGTTGCATTTGCACAACCGATTCCCGTGAAATTTTGTTAGCAGGTTCGATTACTATATAGAATTTATTAAATGATATTGAAGCCTCAATAGCTCATCAGTAGAAAGGCCAACTTCGCTCCGTTAACGCGAGAGGCGAGGATTCTATACTGGCCTCCTTGGGCTATTGCCTTAACCACTCCTAGCGCAAGCTTCGAGCTTATTTGGAGGGGCAATAGGAATATTAGTACTGCCTTGAAAAAGCGTTGCTAATATTCTTTTTAAAAATAATAAAAAATATTTTGTCAATTCAATCAGGTCTTCAGCTTACTGAGTCACTAGTAACAAGCTTGAAATTATTTACTTACAATTGCCAAAGCTGTTGCAGGTATAATTGAAAACATGATACCCATTATATCGAATGTCAATTCAGAAAAGTTTACGTATAAATAAATAAATTGCGACGCTAGGATGATTGGTCCACACACAACCATAATACGACTGTTAATTAGGTGCCATTTTAGGTTTTTCTCGTAGCCCCAAGCTATCCGTTGGCCGACGGAAAAGCAACCCATCATGTTAGCGAGAAAATGATAAAAGAATTGGTTTAGCGGTGGTTGTCTGAAAAAAAAAATGTATAATGTTTTTGGATGATAAGTAGTCGCCTTAACAAAAAAGTCAGGTCAAAGATGTGAACACATTAAATTATTAACTATTTTCTAGGAAGGTTAATTTAATTTTTTTCTTTTTGTTAACGTTTTATTATTATTTAGTCAAAATGATTAATTCCTAAGGGCATAAAAAATGTAATGATGATGATATTAAGGGGAAGAAACTGGCTTCTGCAACACAGCCCTGCTAGTGCAGAAGTCTGGGTAATCCTTCTTATTTGTAACATATGTTTGTGTCCAATAAAGAGTTATTATTATTATTATTATTACATGACATGACATAGCGTAGAGCTATGAAGAGAGAGAGGTATGAAGAGAGAAGGAGATTGAAGAAATAGAGAGATGACAGAGAAGGTGGAAATTTCTCTAGCTCTCTCTCTTACTTACAAATAATACTCCTCCCCCATTGCTTCGTAATGAGAACCGAGCGATTATGCTATAACTTTAGTAATTTCTAGATAAAAATTCCCTTTTAACATTAAACGTCAATTATTATAATAATATTATCTAAACGCGTTTAGACGTTGTGTCTTGAAAATTCTTGTGTTCGCTGTATTATAGCGTCATTATTATGTTTTTTTAATATCAATTTTACAATTTATATATAGCTAGCTTAAACTCGCGACCTCATCCGTGTAAATAAATAATTTTTAAGCTGGCAGCTTCAATGCAATATATGCATAAGTAATTGGTTCCCCATACAATCTTTCATCCTCAATTTCACCCCCTTTAAGTTTCGTTTTCGCGACATAAAGTTGCCTTTAACTGATTAACCATCTCTATGGTCTACTACTACTCTATGGTCCACCATATCAATATAAAAATTATCATAATCAGTTCAGCCATTTAAGCCTTTTTAAAAACAAACTCATTTTCGCATTTATAATTTTAAATGATCAAGAACTTATACTTAATGCGATATTTTCAATACAGGTTTTCTCTAAAATGCCCTAGCACAAATGGGTCGGCTCGACCGGTGAAATACTACCCTCTCATAGAAAATTGGCGTAAAGTCACAATACTGTTACGTTTCGTGCGATGAGTGAGAGCACCGGAGGCTCAATCTTTCACCACTTCTGTTCCCTTTCTTTAGTCCCTTCTCATCTTTTCCATCTTATTCCTTAGATTGGCAACGCGCATGTATTTTTTATATAATGATAGCCTTGTGCTTGAATACATACCTCGTGGAAAGCAGTGATGTATTCTAAGTTGGAGCGCGCTTACCTAGAAGATGCCTATTCACTCTAGACTTGAAGGTATTTATCTTATACCTGGCAGGGAACAAGGAAGCCGGGAGAACATTCCATAACTTTGCGTATCGTATCAGAAACGTTGAACAAAAACGCTTCGTGCGAGTTGATGGAATGTCAGCCACAAAAGGATGCTAACGCTCACGGCTTCTCACTGTTCTGTGTCAGAATGGCGGTGGAGGAATAAGTTTGTGGAGTTCCTGAGCACAGTCTCAAAAGTATATCCTATAAAATACCGCTAGGCAGGCGACATTGCGACGGTGCTGTAAGGTGTGAAGTATCGCCTCCGTTTGATCTGATCGTCGATAATTCTCGCATCGAATTGGTATTTGGCAGACCCATTCCATAAATGGCTGCAGTATTCCATGCCAGACCTAACTTGAGACTAGTAAAGTGTGCGGCGTTGGTTAGGCGTGAAGTACCGCTTCATCTTGGCATGGATCGCAAGCGTTCATAGGTTGCGGTGACTGCTTATCATCAGGTGGACCGTATGCTTTTTGCTATCTGTCATGAAATAAAAAAATTAAAATAAAATAAATATTTTATTTTATATATTTAAGAAAATATGCATACAAAGTGCATAATTGCTCTTTAATTTTGTTTTCAAATTAATGGCTGAATATAATACAGAGAATACTTATGTATTTATGACTTACTCTTTAATTAAACGCAGTAAGTTTGTTTTTATATATCTAAGCTAAAATGGACACTGAAGTTCACTCGCGGTTTCGTTCATTTTTAAAACGTTTTATTGTAATTTATAATAAAATGTTGAGTGCTATTTTCGTATTCGAAAACTTGCCAATTAGGTTTACACAATATATTTTTAATTTAAAAAAATCAAAACAGCATGTTTTATTTTATACATATTATTAGGGTCAAAACACCAAATACAAAAAATTAACGGACAGTTACCTACTATAACCTTAAACGGAAAAGTGATTGAAAGGGTTTCAGAGGCTCTTGATCTGGGTCTTCTCATAGATGAGCATCTACGGTTTGAGAAACATGTCATAAAAACCGCACGTAACTGTTTCTATCGCTTGAAAATCTTGTATAACATACGAGAATTCCTAAGTACACAAATGCGTATAAAATTATGTGAGTCTCTAATTTTAACTAAGTTCAAATATGTAGATACTGTTATAGGCCCAAGACACTTAGGTCGATCAAAAAGCCTAATCCAAAGGGTTCAGAATGCTTGTGCGCGTTACATATTTAATATACCACCTCGAGCTCATGTGACTCCATATTTAAACAGCGCACGCATTTTAAAAATGGAAAACAGACGAAAACTTCACTTTGCCGTCCTATTATTATTCTTTCTTTCTTTCTAATTTAGTAGAAATTTAACAGGTCATTCGTTTTTCTTAAAGACTAAATCATTCATCTTCAAGGCAACATTATTATCAGGCGCAAAGCCGTCCGGATATAAAAAATAAGAAAGAACAAAACGTTTTAATACTTAATATATATATACATATTTATGAATTTAACAAATAAAATAATTGTATAAAATAAAATGGACTTAACGTTCTTGAAACGTACAAAGAACCACGAATTATCACGGTACATTACCGCTTTTGTTTCAGAGTTCCCTTTATGTTTATCAAGTGAATAAAAAAGCACAAGCATTGTAATTTACGTATTTCTTAAATAAAAATATTTTGAAAATATGGTTAATAGCTCACCAATTTTATTATCAAGGTAAATAACGACAACGAAAGTGACGACAATCTTAGAGGTGCCAATCGCGCAGGAGACTTACCAGATGTTGAGTAATTACCACCGCCCATTAATATCTACAAACAGCAGAGGGCATGCTGGTGGGTTGCCTTTAAGATGCAATTGGTTGAATGCTGGCTGAGCTTAAAACGCGGCTGACGAGACAATGATAGCTAATAAGGCGGAAAGTAAAGTCTTACCACGAGCTAAAGAATGGAGTAGTGAAAACGATTATAAAGTGGATAATTTAGCAAAATAGACCAACGACCCATAACACGTTAGAAAGATTGTGTTGATGAGGATCTAAAAATAATGGGAAAAATTAATAACAAGGAGAACTAAGGCAAGAAGTAGAGCAAAGTGGAGATACACCACCGATGATGCCAAGACCTACAAAGGGTTGTAGCGCCTTAGGAAGCTAAAGAAAAAACGATACAAATGTAAAATTCAAATCATCTTCTTATTCTTCGTCCTAGCATTATTCCCGGTATTTTATTTACACAGGGTCTGCTTATTACTCTTATCAGAATTTGACAGGTTACTAGTTTTTACACGGAGCGATTGCTACCTGACCTCCGCAACCCTAAGGGCGAACCAGTAACTCATTGGATAAGAGCAATTTACTTATCAAGAGTTAACGATTATTATCAGATGTGATGTGATGACAACCGGGACGGATAGCTTAACGTGCTCTCCGAGACACGATGTAAAATTCAAAACATATGTAACATCATACGTATTCTTTAATAATCCATTCGTATTCATAATAACTCTTTTTAAGCGATAATATACGTTAGCTATGAATCGTAATATACGAGCGCACGTACAGTCTGTACCATTAGTTGCGGTTAGACCAAAATTTATAAGCGTGATTTATACAAACGTAACAGCTAACCGCTAAGTCTTAAATTCGTGATATACCTGTATATGGTGAATTTTAAAATAATTGTAAAATCCATTAATAATAACTAAAATTACCAGTCAAATGCGTTGTGGACCGCGCGCAGTTGAAACTAAAGCTTTCTGTTTATGAAGAATCTTAAGGCCTTTAAAAATAATAATCAATCGACCGCAAAAATAAGTTGGTAACTTCATAGTAATTAATAAAAGTAATATGAAAAACAAAGATAAGGGAATAGCTTATATATCTCATAAATTTGAAGATCTATCTTCTTTCAATCAAATTTGGTTGAAATTTCATTTAATGTCCTACAAGCTCAAATTTTTCCAGAATTTTAAATCTCATAGTTCAAAAGTTAGAGGGAATATTTATGACTTTAGGAGCTAATATCTCAACAACTACTGACTTAATGAAAAAGTCAAAATCAAACCTCCTTATCATTTTGAAAGACTTATCCAGGGATATCTCACACGTTGACATACGCATACATTTTAATTTTTTTAAACTCAGTTACATGTATGGACTGCTACCCTTAATTCTTATATATTATAAGATTTCATTAAAAAATCGTTATGCGGTTAATAGAATACACCTATTTAGTAAATTTCGTATAGATAGAGTCAATGGTCTCCGAGTAAAATGACTGTGACATACGGACAGACCGACGGACAGACGGACGGACAGACGGATGGACAGATGGACGGATAGACGGACATGACGAAACTATAAGGGTTCCGTTTTTGCCATTTGGCTACGGAACGCTAAAACAGGCGATTGTTTTAACCGGTAAAAACTAATTCATCTGAATTGATAAATGAACCTGTTAAGCTTTCACGCCAAAGCTACTGAACTGATTTAATTGAAATCTCGTGCACAGATAGTCTAGAGCTTGAGAAAAGACATAAGCTACATTTTAATGAGAAAAAAGGTTTGAAAGGGGGGATGAAAAGTTGTATGTATAGTCATTTTATGAGCTAGGAGCTTGAAACTTATTTTTTAGGCTGTTGATTCGATATAAATAAATATGACATTCAAAGTTTGTAAAATGGGAGTTTGTATTAAAATCGTTTATGGTGCGGGCAACGCCACTGGCAGAAGTTAGTTTAAAATAAACCAAACGTTGAGGTAACGATGCTGTGAATATCTCATAACAAAAGTAAAGAGAAAATACGCACATAATTATTATGTCGTACGGTTGAAGCTTAAAATTTACTTATTTATTTGCTGATGTTTGTAATGTAAAATAATAATACAATATTTATTAAAGCTTCTTCCAATTTTAAAACTAATAAGGGAGTTATAATTTTTTCTAAATTTTATGTTTTAGACAATTGTAAGATCATCATTGACAGCTGTACTAGTATTAACTGTGTCACAGCGGCCAGATTCTTCCATTTGTATGTATGATCAAATTTGATATTTTCAATCAAAACAATAATAAAATCAATCAAGTTAAACATGACATATAAGAGAAAAATACTGACATTGATATTGAGTAAAACTTATCAGTAAAACTCGATTAAAACTTTTAAGGATTTTCTATGTTCTTTCCAACTTTCTTTTGATCTTAAATGGGTTCACTTCAAAAGTGAATAAAACTTGTTTTACAACAAAATCGATGGTAAAATATAGACATAGTTTTTTTTTTTTTTTTTTTAATGTTAGAAGTTGGCAAACAAGCATACGGCCCACCTGATGGTAAGTGGCTGCCGCAGCCTATGAGCGCTTGCAGCACCATTAGTAGGTGCCACTCACGCGTTACCAACCTCGAGATATTAATCGTTCTTAAATCTCGTTCGCCCGGTAATTTCACTACCGTACAATGTCCTTCAAACCGGAACACAGTAGTGCCTAAGCACTACTATTTGGCGGCAGAATATTGGACACTGCGGTGGTACCTACCTAGCCGGCCTCTTGCAACAAAAGACCTACCAGTGTGACTGATTGCACTGGTGGAATAATCTCTGTTGTGGCAGAGGTTATCCCAACAGCGGGCGATGGGGTCGTCACATCCCGACGCCTTTAAATCATTTCAGTGACTTGTATTGGTGGAGATATGTTTAAAACCACGCCTGTGGTTTTATCAGTATTCATTTTGAATCAAACTAAGTTAAGTATAGCCATGAGACTTTATTAATTTTGTCCAAGTAGGTTAACATTATGAACTAGATATCACAATAAATTCCACAGCATTGTAACTACTACGTCGGATTTCAACGATTTGCCCTTTTATGTACGATACGACAATGATTTTCTGCATTATGAAAATATTATAGTTACCATCAATATGACGCTTCGTTAGAATGACATCTTTTCAAAAATTGACTTTCTAATCCAACGTATCAAATAGGTTCTATACTACGTCATGCGTTTGCCATTTTATTCAAAGTTGTTTTTGCGTGATTGATTAACAAACATCGAAACAAACACACAAGACTAATAAATGAAATGAAAACATTACAGATATTCATTAAAATATAATATTTAACAATCAGTATATTCTATGTATCTATTAATGAACAGCGAGAGATTAATAGTGAAACTAATTTGCTAATTGGTGGTATTAATTCTCAGTTCTAATTATATTATTAATCTAAACCACATGGTATGTGATAACGTGTGATATTATGGTCATAGCCTTGGAAATCGTATTAATTTAATGTAGATTTAATTATAAAATAACTAGCGGCCCGCTGCGGCTTCGCACGGGTATAAAATATTTGGCCTTTGTCATTCACTGAAAAAATGATTAAAATCGATCCAGTAGTTTTGATTTATTCATTACTGTCCGTGGCCCGCACGCGTTAAATGTAATTATTTACGACATCACATTAGAAACCTCAAAAATTATATATTTTTTTCTCCACTGTTTTTATACATACAAAAGAATGCCCTTCAATCACTCTATTTATTAAAAAACCGCATCAAAATCCGTTGCGTAGTTTTAAAGATTTAAGCATACATAAGGACAGAGAAAGCGACTTTGTTTTATACTATGTAGTGATAAACGCTGCACAATCAACGGCCCCCATTAGGATAGTAATATCCTGTGTGGGGTCCGGAAACACATACTACGAACAACGACAAATACACGCAGACCGGAAAATATGCTTGCATGGTCAATACAAACATATTATCTGAGCGGGAACTAACCCGCGACCTGTGGTGTTTAAGGCAGGTTCACTACCGTTGCGCCACAACGCCAATAATAATGTATAGATGTGATTCTAAACAGCACATATATTTTATAAAATGTTCATTTATTGCAAATAGTCGTCTTTAATTATCAAATTGTCGTCGAAGCCGATAGTGATTGCTGGCGCATGGCTTAATTTACGCATGAACAATAGCTCTCAGTCCAATACCGTCGCCGATGAGCGGTACAGGTGAGTACATACACGGCAAAATTGTGTTTACAATTTTCAAATTTTTCACCCCTGTACTGCGAAATAGGCATGGAGTTAATCGGTAATGTATCTTTATAGGTATATAAAAGGAACCATACAAAGGCTGTACAGGAATAAATTACCCTTATAGCTTCTACAACAAGTACAAGCTTTTATATTTTCGATAGTAGCTAGAAGCAATATTATTGTTTAATTTTTTCCGTATACATTTCAAAACTGATGTCACAGGGCTGAGGGCGATTTTCCGATATAGTAGCAGCTTCCTAGGCGTGAGTCACAGTGGGTCATTTCATGTAAATTTTAGCCATAGGCTTGTATAGATGTGTAATGTATGTAACCTTTAATTTAAGATATATATATCTGTCTCTTTTGACAATTGTGTCAGTCGTCTATAAAAATTAATAAAACGTATTACCAACACCGCTGTCTTTATTTAAGATATCACAAGATGTTTCATCTTACGAAGGCTGTTTGGTCTTAACCATGTGTGTAGCTTAAGAGTGCTCAGATTCGCTCGAGCCACCGGTTGGGCTGCTAGTGCCTTGCTAGTACTTATTGTTTTGCGTCAAAATTCGACAAGAGCAATTACTAATACGCATCACAACAACTACAAGCTAACTAATGGCATCGGGAAGTGACGACCCCATCGCCCACTGTTGGGATAATCTATGTCACAGAGAATATTCCATCAGTGCAATCAGTCACACTGGTGGTAGGTCTTTTATTGCAAGAGGCCGGCTAGGTAGGTACCACCGCAGTGTCAAATATTCTACCGCAAAGCAATAGTGTCTTCGGTATTATTGTGTTTCGGTTTGAAAGGCACTATACTGCACTGGCTAGTGAAATGATTGAGCAAAGGAAATTTAATAACCAATATCTCGAGGTTGGCAACGCGTGAGTGGCACCTACTAATGGTGTGGTAAGTGCTCATAGGCTACGGCAGCCACTTAACATAACAGCAATGATATTTAAGACTACATCTTGCGGCGAGGTAATGGTTTTTTTTTTCGCGCCGTCGCCTTCGCGTTTAGACTCTACTTCCACTTACCATTAGATGGAGGAGGGTTATCTGCCCCTTGGGCTAAACATAAAAACACCCAATTTATATATTTTATCGAATAGATAGTTTATAATATTCTGTTCCAAAAACTTAGTTTCTATCACACAGCCGTCGAATGGTTCCCAATATTTATAAGAAAAAAAATCATTAGTTGTATAAGTTAAATTATATTATAATCTTATTTAATTAACGTCCAAATGAAATAAATTTATATATTTATGATAAATCATAGAAAATTTATATTTATAAAGATTTGATGGATGCATGTAATTCATCACAGAACTAAACTTCCTTCCTGTGTTATTTATAAGATCGGAATATCGAAACTTGGAAAAGAGCGTCGATCACATAAAAGAATAAGTAACTACATCGTGTTTACGCGATCTTCGCAAAATAAGATTATTCTGTATGCGCCTCCTTACAGACGTGATCTATTGACGGAGGCATCTGCCGCTTCGATTTACTTTCCGATATTGTGATGGTACCCTCAAGGTAGAACGTTAGACTGGTAACGAAGGAAAATAATATTATATCAAAAAGATATATAATATGTTTTATTTCAAGCGAGAAAGAGTATTCAGTGGATCCTATGTTGTATGTACGTGCTCACTGATCTTATTATTAAATATGTTTTCTGTTTTAGTTTTACGCAAACTAATTATTATTTATTTGACGACGTAAGGAAGACGAACTAAGGAGCCGGACAATGTGATTGCAGTAATCACATGTAGTTATCTCTTTCAGTTTGATTATTTAGAAATATACATATGTCTAGAGTTCTTAATCAGATCATCGTCAATTTGAATTTTACGGAAGCAACATATTCTGAAAAAGCGTAACATATATCACGCAACGTAATACAAGTCACTTGTCTGCGTGACCATGTCATCGTTATTGTGACTTTTGAGCCACGAGCAGTACGAGCTTGCGTTAGTTTCACTTATTCGTTTACCATTGCTGTATAAGCTATTCAATATTTGGAGCGGTATAAGCGCACGTACCTATGTAATGTTACACTTACGATATCATCGTGCTCTGCGGTTGTAGTGACATTATGGGTGCGAGAAATCTAGCGGCATCACGGCGACACGTGTTTCGTAGTTAATGAGCAACTTTAGTTTAAACTTACTCTTTTTTAAGGCAATTATAATTTTACACAGAAAATTTACTTCTACTGAATCTTAGAATAAAACTTTTTTTTATTACTTTCATACAAATTAAAAGCGTCCAGTCCTTAATAGAAAAACTCAGTTGGAATTCTCTGAGCTAAGTAATTTGTTTCTATAAAACAATACCGGGACTATTTCGCAGTCCTCGCTCTATTGTGCAAGTCAAAATTAAAACGGTTTAATTATAAAAGTCATACAGCTGGTAGAGGGATTAATTGTTGAATCGTTAGCAATGTTAAACTGGAGAAAGCGTATGGTAAACTGTATTGTTTATATATTATAAGTAACAGGAACAAAAAGTAAGCAAAAACAATTTTTTTCTCTTTATTCTTAAAGGGTCTTTGGATTTTTTTAAGATCATGTCAGACCCATAGTACCCCAACACTAATTGTAGGACTTCAAAAGTTCCATATTTTAACGGATAGCAAGAGTGCCTTGCAACCTAGTGTTTCGGTAGCATATGATATTCAAAAAATGTTCCTACATTTTTTTAATTATCTCTGAAGTTCCAATAGGTCCCGGCACATATTGGAGTAAACGGTAATGAGGAAGCTGATAATATATCCAAGATCGCTTTTATAACTGGAACTAATTTGTATATAAATCCTGATTTTACCGAAGTTTTATTAAAAGCAAAAACTATAAAAGAGATCTTGTATGCAAAATTTTAAATTTTATTATTTATTTATTCGTATTTTTTTTATTTTTCATTCTAAAATGTGTAAGCTCTAGACTTCCATCGAGCGCAAAGGCATAGATGAGGTCTAAGTTGGAGCGAGCTTACTCATGAGAAGCCTATGTGTCGCACCTTGAAGAGGTTCAGGTTGTATGCGTTCGGAAATACAGACGCAAGAAGAGCATTCCACTTCCTGGCCGTGCGCATTATGAATGAAGAACGAAACCGCATACTTCGAAACTACCCAATAGGGTATATCGACCAGATATTTCTGTTGCCGCTACAACAACAACTACACACCCCGCAGTGTGTAGTTGCTGTTTTAGCGACAACAGACATACACGCGGTTAGTAAGATATAACCCGCTGACAGACAGCAACAACGGAGACTGGTAATATAGTTCAGTTGGTCCCCTTGGGTACGGAACCCTAAAAATTGCTACCTTCCTTTGATTTCAAACTTTACTCATAGGAAATAAAAAATATGTTTTTTTATTCCAAGAAAACACTGAGTTGTAATGACTACTACAACAAAGAACTTGTTATCATAATTGGATTATAATCCATTCACAAGACAAAATTAATTTATACGGGCGGGTAGCAATTCAACCCACTCAGAAAAGTTGATAAACGAATTTGCAAAATAAAATTTCAAGAGAATACAAAGTGACAATGACCAGGAGGCATACCATGAACTCTTTTATAGCGATTCAAAATCAATCCATTAAATTAAATTAAGACATTCAGATTGTATTGAGCATGACGTATAAGTATATATGTTATAATATACTGGACGATATTTGAATTGCAATAAGAGTTCATAGTAGACCCCTGCGGGATTACAAATTACAACTGGGCTTCAAATTACAACCTAGACTGGGTGACATATACGTCATGCTCATATAAAATATGAATCGTTTTAATAACTGTATTAATTTGAATCGCAATAGAATGATTACTAACAGTTCATGGTAGACTCCTAGTTCCTTCATTGCACGCTATTCATAACCACAACTATGTACTTCTCATTTACTAATAACTTCAAAATATTAGTAGGCAAACGGAAATTATTTTATCAATAATTATATAGCTCTCTTCTTCAAATGAGCAATTCTAAAATAAATATGTAATCATAAATAATCGGGATCTCGGAAACTCCTCTAAAATTTTTTCATGAAATTTAGTTTCGGGGACGATAAGTCGATCTAGCTAGGATTCATTTTTGGAAAATGTCGTTTTATCTGTGTTTTTAGGCAATGAAAACTCCATTTGGAAAATATATAACACTCCCTCACATCTGTTGACGTGTGTTAATACTATTATTGCTTTAACGACCCAGCAAGTAAATTAGCTAAACTAAAGCCAATTAATTGGATGGCTTTGTAAAATATTATTCATATTTCATAATTATGTAATTCGTTTTTAAATAATTATAATTTCTAGAAAAATATGATTTACCAAAAAATATAAATATAAATACGTGTTGGACACTATTCGCAAGCAGCAATTTTGCTTGATAGCCTCGTGTCTTTGTCACCTTGTCACCTAAAGCAGCTCAGATTAACCTTCGAAGGGCGCCTCATCAGTTGGGGTTCTGGAGAATACTGCCAGTAAGTACAAATCTTCTCACCAGATCCCGTCGTTTTAATGTTGGCGGAAGGCTACCGAGTTCTCTGACCCAAAGTGCCAGTCAAAGTGCCCCCTCCGGCTAGGCCCCTTCAAAACTTTTTCTGAGATAAAAAAATAGTGGCATAATTTTTTTAAAGAATATTAGCAATGCTTTTAAGGCATTACTAATATTCCTATTGCCCCTCCAAATAAGCTCGAATCTTGCGCTAGGAGTGGGTACGACAATACCCCAAGGGGTCAGGATCGAACCCTCGACTCTCGCGTTAACGGAGCGAAGTTGGCCCTTCTACCGTTGAGCTATTGAGGCTAAAAACAATTTTTAATTGCATGCAAATAATTAATTACAATAAAATAATAAAAGGACTGCAGAAAGATAGTCAACACAGTCAATAAAGCTCAGTTTAAATTTGTTTTTGAGACTCAATGAGCGGTTTGCTGACAGCTTAACCTGTGAATTTTGTGTGACGCTCATGCGCACGCATCTTAAAATTTCTCCATCATAATTTTTTTAATAACGCGCTAGAGAAGTATAACTTCAAAAGTCTCCAATGTGTTAATCCAGATAATAAGGCGTCGGGATGTGACGACCCCATCGCCCACTGTTGGGATAACCTCTGTTACAACAGAGATTATTCCACCAGTGCAATCAGTCACACTGGTGGTAGGTCTTTTGTTGCAAGAGGCCGGCTAGGTAGGTACCACCGCAGTGTCCAATATTCTGCCGCCAAATAGTAGTGCTTAGACACTACTGTGTTCCGGTTTGAAGGGCATTGTACGCTAGTGAAATTACTGGGCGAACGAGATTTAAGAACTAATATCTCGATGTTGGAAACGCGCGAGTGGCACCTACTAATGGTGCTGCAAGCGCTCATAGGCTGCAGCAGCCACTTACCATCAGGTGGGCCGTATGCTTGTTCGCCAACTTCTAACATAAAAAAAAAGTTATTTGTAATCATTTCATCCTTATCTGTTAAGCCATCTATGGGTGATGGAGTAACAAACATTCAAACATCACATTTATTATATTAGTAGGAATAGTAGGATAAATAATTATACTAAAAAGCTTGTCATGATAGATCCTCATCTATCACCCAAAGCGCTCTTATATTTGGATTGGGTATTCGGGACGTGATTGAATACTATATCAACAATTAATTAATATCGGGATAGACTCTGAGATAAGTGTCTTAGCTCGGTTATTTTTAAACACTTGGGCCATGAAGTGTTTTTTTTTATGTTACAATTTGGCAAACAAGCATACGGCCCACTATATGGTAAGTGTTTGCCGTAGCCTATGAACGCTTGCAGCACCATTAGTAGAGGCCACTCACGCGATGTCAACTTCGAGATATTAGTTCTTAAATCTCCTCTACCCAGTAATTTCACTAGCGTACAGTGCCCTTCAAACCGGAACATAGTAATGCCTAAGCACTACTAATTGGCGGCAAAATATTTGACACTGCGGTGGTACCTACCTAGCCGGCCTCTTGCAACAAAAGACCTGC
Source organism: Hestina assimilis (assembly GCA_023373885.1). Classification (NCBI taxonomy): domain Eukaryota; kingdom Metazoa; phylum Arthropoda; class Insecta; order Lepidoptera; family Nymphalidae; genus Hestina; species Hestina assimilis. The sequence goes on along the minus strand of CM041747.1, from coordinate 4,144,450 downwards.
CATCAGTGTGACTGATTGCACTGGTCGAATAATCTACTGTGACAGAGGTTATTCCAACAGCGGGTGATGGGTCCGTCACATCCCGACGCCGAAAAGTTAGTGTTAATGCTAAACAATTTCTAAAAGATATTACTCCCCGACTCAACGCCTTCACAGGACAGGAAGGCTGTATTTTTCGGCCAAAGAATTGGGATTGTGAATCAGCGGGTAAATGCAGCTAGCATTTTGCCACCATTCCCAGTGGGAATGATTTGTACAGTTGTAATTATTTGTAAATATAGTTAGTATTGAATTTTGACACACCGACACCGTTGTGGCGTTGTGGGTAGCGTGTCTGCCTTAAGTCTTGACGGTTGTGGGTTCGATTCCCGTACGGGCAGATGTTTGTTAAAATTTCTGTCTCGGTCTGGACGTTTGTCTGTGGGTCTCCCCACCGTGCCTTGGAGAGCACGTTAAGATGTTGGTCCCGGTTGTTCTCACATAACATCTGATAATAATCGTTAACTCTTGATAAGTAAATTGCTCTTATCCAATGAGTTACTGGTTCGCCCTTAGGGTTGCGGAGGTCAGATGGCAATCGCTTTGTGTAAAAACTAGTAACCTGTCAAATCCGGATCAGAGTAATAAGCAGACCCTGGGTAAAATAAAATACCGGGAATAATGCTAGGACGAAGAAGAGTTAGTATTGAATTTAAAAAAAGTAATTCTTAACTATATGATCGCAATATAAAAGGAGAAGACCTTATGGACATATCAACGCCTAGCCTAAACTAGAAGTATGAAACTTTGTTTGGCGAATAATTAAAGATAAAGAACACGTGTTTGTGTGTGAAATGGGGGTTCAGAATTCGTATTAAAATCGTTATTCACGCGGACGAAGCCTTTGGCATAAGCTAGCTTACAATAAAACTAGCAGCATTACCATGGGTTGCGACGAACAGGAGAGAGGAAATGAAAACTTACATAAAAAAAAAAAAAAAATAAATAAAAAAAAAAAAAAAAAATGAAATAAAAAAGATAAATAATTAACATATATAGAGAGCTGATAATTTTATTAAGTTAACAAAATTTTTAAACCCATATTTTAAATATTCAATCCAACTGGCGTTATAACTTTTGTAAGTAATATCTATAAACATCACAGGACGTTTATGTAAACACAAATTGCTATTATTCCCTTAATAGCGTCCCATATATTGCTCGTTATTAGACTAAATTTAACAACAATGGCTAATATCGTATCTCACACGATTCGTATAATCCTTATTCATAACGGCTGCTACGAGAATTAAAATAAAATCAGATAAAATAAATAAAAATCCCGGCGTCGGGATGTGACGACCCCCTTGCCCGCTGTTGGGATTACCTCTGTCCCAGCAGAGATTATTTCACCACTGCAATCAGTCACACTGTGGTAGGCACCTAGATCGGAAAATATGTCTGCTTGGTCAATACAAACATATTATGCTCCGAGCGGGAATCGAACCCGCGACCTGTGGCATTTAAGGCAGGTTCATACGCACAACGTCATCAAATTTCCAAATTATTAATGCCTAAAAATTAACGTTACCAGTCAATAGACGTACTACCTGACCGTGATAAAACCAGGCAATCGATTAACGAAATCCAACCAATATGTTTTAACTTCTAACCGTTTAAACCTTTACTTAAAGTTTATGTAATGTAACACGTTTAGTTGTAAACTTAACGCTTAACTTTGCCAAGTAACAAGTTGTGCGGAAGTGTTCTACAAGTAAGCCTCGGAAATAAACCTCGATACGTAGCTTAGACACTCTTAGTGTATGTTGAAATCCTTATATTATAAATGTCAAATTTGTTGTGAAATATTTCATCTAAAATTAAGTGTATTAGTGGATTTCAGAACAAACCCGGCTCCCGGTGTTATATCCACACAGGGTCTGCTTATTACTCTTATCCGGATTTGACAGGTTATTAGTTATTAACAGAAGGCTAACCAGTAATTTATTAGATAACAGTAAATTACCAATCAAGAGTTAACGATTATTCTCAGATGTTATGTGATAACAACCAGGAGACAGTAACCTTCGCAGATTAAGGCAGACGCGCTGCCAACACGCCACAATGCTCTTAATACAATACTAACACTACTACAAGCGATGTGTCAATTATTATATAAAACTGTATCACAGTTTAAATTATATCATAGACGTGAAAAAAAAAACCTCTTAAACTCAGGCGGGGTTACAATATCAGGTTTTTTGTTTTCAAGTTCTGGCTATTGTTTTGTTAATTAATGTATTTTGTTCTAAATATATATTATTTTAAATATTTATTTCTCGTCACTGAATGGTAAGAGTCAAAGCCAGAAATCTTTCTTTAAAAGTCTAAGAAAACACACACAAAAAACACAGTTGAAATACCACTATTCGATCACCCGTCTAATGATTAACCGCGCCAAAGATTGCTTAACCCACCGATCGTTTACCGATCGGTGAGCGCACCCGGCTATGAGTTTTAAATGTAAAAAAATAAAACTAAAAACTTGAGAGGTGTCTAGGGACACCCGGATGGAACGAAGTTCCTTTCGATTAATTAGTAAAGGAATTGTAATATTTTTTGTTTTAAAGTTATAATAATATTTTTTTAATTTATTATTTATTATGTACAAAAAACAAATCAACAAAAATAATCGTCGCGACACCACACTGTTCAAAACAAATAGAAAGACGAAACGAAAATAACTGGCTTGCTTTCTATGAGAGAGAGAGACAGACAGAGAAACACGCGCACGCCGCACGGCTTACAACTATAGCAAAAAGTGTCGTGACAAATTTTCGTAAGAATTTTTTCCGTCTAGCCCCCTTTCACAACGCGCGATAAGGAACTTCGCTTCAAAAATCCAAGTCTCGCAACACAGTTCTCTTTCAACAAATAGTGGTGATATCTCATGTATAAACTGTGACTGAAACTTAGCAGTTGTACGGCAAAATATTCTACTGATTCAAATACTTTAGTTTCGTATCCTATACTCAAGTGAGTAACACACTGCGTAAAGCCAAAAAATTTTACATGTTACAAAATGTTTTCCTTACTTTTCTTATGACAAATTTCCCTCGAGATTTTGAGGATAAAAATCTACATGAGATCGATTGGGACTGTCTGATAAAAAGAAGTACTGTTTTGTTGCGTGCTTGGGTCGTATCGGTTCGTTTTTTACAAAACAAATGTTATTCCATGAAAAAAAAAGCGAATATTATTGTAGCATTTTCCCTTTTTTTCCTTCTATTTTGGGAAAAATTTATATAATTTTTTAATATAAAATTACAGGTTTTTTAATTATTTTTATAGTTTTGTAATGAACAAATATTAAATAAAAACTTTTAAAGAAATAACGCACATGAGTAAGTACTTTCTCTTAAGGCTCTTAAGTCAGTCCAGTCTTGGCAATTTTCATTTCATATTCTATTTAAATTTTGAACATGAAACACCTCAAGGGAAATTTGTACTAAACACTGTAGTGACAAACGAGAGAATATAGATTGTGTCGCAACGAATATAAATATTTTCCTATCTCGATGAAAAGTTCACTTTTATCGACGAATTAGAAAATTGCCCGATTCTCTTCCGGCAAGATGACACTAATTAACTCCCTTAACCTTCCGGTAACCTAAAACGACTAAAAGCGAACTTTTCATTGTAGGGAAAAAAATCGCATACGCACCACGAGATTTTCTCCCGTAAAAGGTCTCGATAGGTCCCGATAGGTTATTGTCACCCGCAATTGTCGCGATCGAATAGCGTGTGAGAATGTCCTACTTTTCTCCCTAGGTGAAATATAAATTAAGAAAAATGTTACAAGCTTTACGCTGTTATCTTTTTAATATACTTAGGTATACGTACTCAGATAAAATAGATGTTTTTCTTTTAATACTAGAAAACTCTTGACACCGTTGTGGCGTTGTGGGTAGCGAGTCTGCCTTAAGCCTCGACGGTTGCGGGTTCGATTCCCGCTCGGAGCAGATGTTTGTATTATTCGTACAGGCATGTTTCCCGGTCTGGTTGTGTTTGTCCTTGTCATCGTGAATGTTTCCGGACCCCCGACACAGGATATAATTATCATAATGGGGGCCGTTGAGTGTGTAGCATTTATTTATTTATTTAAAATCTCAGTTTTGAAATGTTTACAGGTCGATGCGTCTAAATATTATTGATAGCAAATGAATACTTTTTATTACACAATATGGTCCGCGTAAGTTATAGTTCGTATAATTTAAATTTAAATTCTGAATCCTTACTATACGACGCATAAAAGAGGCATGAAAAATTTCTTTGTTTATTTTTATCTTATTTTAGTAGCTGAAAAGGCGTTGTTCATAACTCTAAAAGTTATTCTTATAAGCAGTAACTTTTCCGCCGCTATAAATATGAACACACAATTTTCTTGCCAAAGATATGTATGAGTTACAGTTATGTTGTTATGATACGTTAATTTAAAATTATCCGAATTTCCTTTCATACTAACTTATACCTCGGTTTTCTTGTATAACGCGATTTAATATGCGTAGAATAATAAACTCGTAAATAATATGGAAAAACAGAATTATTTGTTTTAAGCAAGGCCATGAACTATCTGTATAACATAACAAAAATAGTTTTATGTACTGTACCTACGATAATTTTTTTTCTTATTCTTCTAAGCATTACTCCCGGTGTTTATTTTATGATAACAATTTTACCGGCGTCGGGATGTGACGACCCCATCGCCCGCTGTTGGGATAACCTCTGTCACAGCAGAGATTATTCCACCAGTGCAATCAGTCACACTGGTGGTAGGTCTTTTGTTGCAAGAGGCCGGCTAGGTAGGTACCACCGCAGTGTCCAATATTCTGCCGCCAAATAGTAGTGCTTAGGCCCTACTGTGCTCCGGTTTGAAGGGCATTGTACGCTAGTGAAATTACTGGGCGAACGAGATTTAAGAACTAATATCTCGAGGTTGGCAACGCGGGAGTGGCACCTACTAATGATGCTGCAAGTGCTCATAGGCTGCGGGAGCCACTTACCATCAGGTCGGCCGTATGCTTGTTTGCCAACTTCTAACATAAAAAAAAAAAACAATCGGGACCGACAGCTTAACGTGCTCTCCGAGGTATGTTGGGGAGGCTCACAAGGACAAACGCGCAGCCCAAAACAGATATTTATAAGAAACGTCAGCTCAGTGCGGGAATCGAACGAGGCTCAAAGCAGGCTCACTACCAACACATCACAACGGTCACTGAATAAAGGATAGATAAATTCTAAATTATGTTGCTCCTGAAATTTTGACATCTGGCCAGGAGTAGTCACCATAGGCTCTACCAACCATTTTAATATCACCTTACCAATAAGAGCAGTATCTAGTGGGAAGCTTCTCGACGCTGTCTTGCAATTTATTCAAGTTACTCTCAAGTCTCAATGTGAGCTTAGGTGGTAATTAAAAAAAAGGATTTACCATCGTAGACATTGTGGGCACAGCAACTTAGGTGGACCATTTGATGGATGGCTTTGTTTTTTTTTATGTAAGAGAGAGCAAACGGGCACCGTTGTGGCGTTGTGGGTAGCGAGTCTGCCTTTAGTCTCGACGGTTGCGGGTTCGATTCCCGCTCGGGCAGATGTTTGTTAAAATTTCTGTCTCGGTCTGGGCATTTGTCCGTGTGGGTCTCCCCACCGTGCCTCGGAGAGCACGTTAAGTTGTCGGTCCCGGTTATTATCAATAACATCTGATAATAATCGTTAACTCTTAATAATTAAATTGCTCTTATCCAATGAGTTACTGGTTCGCCCTTAGGGTTGCGGAGGTCAGATGGCAATCGCTCCGTGTAAAAACTAGTAACCTGTCAAATCCGGATAAGAGTAATAAGCAGACCCTGGGTACATAAAAATACCGGGAATAATGCTAGGATGAAGAGAGCAAACGGGCAGGATGCTCAACTGATGTAAAAGGATCATCGCCGCCCATGAACATCTGCAACACAAGAGGGTATTTAGGTTCGTTGCTGACCTTTAAGGAAGGTATAGGCTCTTCTCTAGAAGGTTCCCGTCGTATCGGTTTGGAAAGACCGCCGGTGGAAGTTGGTGCCACAAAGTGGTTGTGTTTTCTATGAAAACAATGCGGCTACTGTTTTAAATTCATTTTGAAGCTGAATAAGTAAAGGTTTAAGAGGTAAAATTATTTCTCAGAACTTTTTCGTTATTTATAAGGCACTTTGGGGAACGTAATGTAATTTACTAAATAAAAGAAAATTGAAGTTCAAAAAAACGAAAACGTAGCTTTCGATTCAATTCTGAGACGAATTTTACGGAATTAAATGACAGATTTGATGCGTGGCGTGGAATCGCGTAGAAGCATAGGATTTGATGGAATCATAATAAATTGAATTTCGAGCCTAATTCCTTTCCTCCTAAGGGTTTCTCTGGGTAGAAATCGGTCAAGACATCATAAGATATCATTATCATTATTTAGTTAATCTATAATATTATAGAGATTGGTATCATTTATTTTTATGATATCCAATAATATATATTTTTTTTTTATTGATAAAGTAAATATAAAAAGATATGTACTTTATAAGATTACAATCTAGCCTTAGTGGCTAATAAGTAATTTAACTTTAACCTAAACTTATCCTCTAAGCTATTCTAAGACCGCGTTAATAACACCTATCTTATTGTCTCTAATAACTTAAGGGAAGACACTTTGTTCTTGTGTTTATTATCAACTATATATATATTATTATATTATAGCACTTACACTAAACATGTTTGTCACATATAACTGTCACTATCATATATCACTTTTTCCCAAAACACTACACAACATCCAATAAATAAGAAACAATATTTAATACTAGGAAATAAAAAATCCAGCGTAAATAAGTTTTGTTAGTGTGGCACCATTATCTCTACATACAAATAAAAAAATTGAAGTGTCTGTTTGAAATCTGATGTCTGGAAATGCACAACAGCGCGATTTAGAAGACATTTTCTTCCTCGCACAACCACTCTGTGGAATCAGCTTCCGCCGGCGGTCTTTCCGAACCGATTTGGGAACCTTTAAGAGAAGAGCGTATTCTTTCTTTAAAGGTCGGCAACGCGCCTGCATGCCTTCTGCTACATAAACTTGCATAAAAAAATCAAATTTCAAATTTTTATATATTATCGTTTCACTTAATATATTTTTTGGAATTATTTTAGTGTAAGTTTTATAAATTTGTCATATCCTTAATCTTTTTCTTAGCATTATTTCCGGTATTACACGATTATTTTACCCAGGGCTTGCTTATGACTCTTGTCCGAATTTGACGGGTAACTAGTTTTTATACAGAGCGATTACCATCTGACCTCCGCAATCATAAGGGCGAACCAGTAAGTCATTGGATGAGAGCAATTTACTTATCAAGAGTTAACTATTATTATCAGATGTTATGTCATAACAAACGGGACCAACAGACAAACGCCCAGACGAAAACAGATATGTAAGATCAATGTAAACATCTGTCCGAGCGGGAACCGAACCCGCAACGAGGTCTAAAGGCAGACTCGCTGCCCACAACGTCACAACGTCACATCCTTTAATGTTCATTATAAAAGGATTTTCATGATTAATTAGAATTTTATTACGTCATAAATCACTGTCATTCCCATGGAATAAATTTACATAATATATTTGTTTACATGAAATTGACACCGGCGTGGCGTTGTGGGTAGCGTGTCTGCCTTTAGTCTCGAAGGTTGCGGGTTCGATTCCCGCTCGGGCAGATGTTTGTTAAATTTCTGTCTCGGTCTGGGCGTTTGTCCGTGGTCTCCCCACCGTGCCTCGGAGAGCACGTTAAGCTGTCGGTCCCGGTTGTTATCACATAACATCTGATAATAATCGTTAACTCTCTCTTAAGCTCTTATCCAATGAGTTACTGGTTCGCCCTTAGGGTTGCGGAGGTCAGATGGCAATCGCTCTGTGTAAAAACTAGTAACCCGTCAAATCCGGATAAGAGTAATAAGCAGACCCTGGGTAAAATAAAATACCGGGAATAATGCTAGGATGAAGAAGATTTGTTTACATGAAATTGTTGAAACCATAAAAGTGAAACATAACTGCAGACTGTTTAAAGCTCTATGAAGAGTTATTCTTTAAATAAACTTTGCATATGGAAACTATTGGTTTTAGTTATGTTTATAATTTTATTTAATATAAGTATTAGGTTATATCACTTTTATATTTCTATATATTATATTTACATTTCTTACCACCCATCTCCTAGCAGTTACGACTTTTTCGCAACCATAAATGTCTGGAAGAGATCGCTTGTAAGCGATAAGGCCTTTTGTGTATAATTTGTGTTCCTTACCTTTTCATGACCGTATGTTTTTTGTGTGTGCAATAAAGCATATTATTATTATATATTTACTAAAACCACTACGTAATATGAATGATTCCATAAAAAATACCATATATACTGCCATAATTGCGTACTCTTTTGTGTCGCTTGATGCTGTGATCGAAAATGCACCTCAAAACACACAGACCCAAAAAAGATCTTATAATTTTATTGATATTAATGTAAATACGAGTCTTCTTTATTCTAGCATTATTCCCGGTATTATATGTACCCAGGGTCTGCTTACTACTCTTATCCGGATTTGACAGGTTACTAGTTTTTACACGGATCGATTGCCATCTGACCTCCGCAACCCTAAGGGCGAACCAGTAACTCATTGGATAAGAGCAATTTACTTATCAAGAGTTAACGATTATTATCAGATGTTATTGATAATAACCGAGACCGACAGTTTAACGTGCTCTCCGAGGCACGGTGGGGAGACCCACACGGACAAACGCCCAGACCGAGACAGAAATTATAACAAACATCTGCCCGAGCGGGAATCGAACCCGCAACCGTCGAGACTAAAGGCAGACTCACTATCCACAACGCCACAACGGTGTCGAATGAATGTAAATACGAGTATATAATTATAATTATGAAAAGTTAGATGTGGACCACAAGTTGAAACGCACTTAAGTAGCGTAATATTTGATCAAGAAATTTTTCTAGTTATAGAAATTGAATATATATGATGCACTTTTAACTTAATAAAGTTAACAAAGTACTTTTGAATAGTCAAATGCTACCGACGGTTCGGAAAGTTGATTCTACCGAAGAGAACCTACAAGAAACTTGATAATCAAATAGGTAGTTAATGATTGTGCAGAAGGAAATACACAGTATGGCGTCCTAATTTGATAATTGTAAAGAGCCGATCATCTCGTCAGAATGACTGACCATTTCAAAATTGATTTTTTTGTTAATATTTATAGGTAGCAAATATTTAAACAGAAGTACTAAATAGGTTCTAAATTCTGGAGATTTTTTACGACAATTTGTACTTGTGTATTTTGATGAACACCAAAACACTTGGGTTGACAAAAAATTGCATCTCGACAGCGTTATCTACGGGGTCCAATTATTGCCAAAAACTATCCAGGTGACGTCATCATACAAATATACATACACTTACATATACTACACTATGGGAGAAACCATTTGTGAGAAGTATTACGAAGATAAGCACACTGGAATTTGATACATAAAGTAATAACAACATACTTGGCGTAAAATCAAACCTTTTCGTTTCCTTAGAGACATCGTACCTTTATACGAACAGACATTTTCATAGAGACGTGAAATTTCCGCATTTTCTGTCTGTCACGAGATGATAACGAAATGAAACCGTTAAATTGTGCTCTGAGAAATTGAAGAGACATTTTCAAAATGTTACTCGAGAAAGGACAGATATGCTGATAATATCGACACATATAACAAAAGCTTTTTCGACTGATTGTGTGTAGGTGTTGGCGTTACTGGCCTTCACAGAACGTCAACAAAATCGGAAGAGAATTGTCCTAGATCCTATTATATTTTTATCTAAACTGGTATTTAATAAAAATTATGTTATGCTCCTTTTTTAACATAATAATAGCAAAACGATAGATAAACTAATTTTTAGGTCCAAAACCTTTAAACATAACTCGTTAAAAATGCAAAACACTACTGTGAGACACATGAAAGTATGTCGTTTTAACTGTCTGTCGGAACGTCACTTTCATACATCACAAGCGGACATGGGTATTTTTCTTAATATAAAGTCATGAACCATATCTAGGGTAGATAATTATATCTCTATTAATTATAACAATTACTAATGGGCTGGTCGGTATGCAAATATACTCCATAAGAGTGACAATCGAGACAGGTTGGGTCAGACCGTTTAGCGAGAGCCGACAGTCCGTACACCAAGACGCAATCGTTATAAATGCGACCAAATACTTCGCTGCATGGCTATTTATAGAACTGCACTGATAATGAACTAACATCAAATATAGTGTATTAAATATAAGTTGAACCATGCGCAGTAACACGTTTCAACGGGCTCAACCGTATGCGGTATGAAGGGGCCGTATAATTATAGCAACGCGGCGACGCTAGACCCGATTAGTACACTCGCTCACGGTTCTTTTAGTTGTTTAAAAATACATTATTAAATTTTAAATTAAAATACAATTTATTTTTGTCAGATGTGTAAACATTTAATTTTGTTTGAGAAGATAAGGTGTCATCCCAATAAGTGACAATGATTAAAAACATACATTAACTATTATTATTTTTTATATACCTTTTTCTATACTATTTATTTGTTTTATTCTATATAAGTAATTAATAACGATAATGAATAAATAATTAATTGAATTTAGAAGAAACAATAACAATATTATATACTTAATTCCGTTTTCCCACTTTATTAAAAATCTATTTAAATAAGACGAAATCAATATTTTTGTCCATCATTGTACCTGCGCAGAAGCGGCCATTTTGGTTCAACTTAAATTTAAGGATCTATACCTAACTACTAACCACTGTTTTTGTATAATTACGATCGAATAATATTCAAATACCGCCGATTGGGTGTAGTTGATATCGAATAGCTAACTGCTCCTGACTCTACTGAGTTTGTGAGTTGACTCGACTAAGTTGAACCAAAACTAAGGTTTGTTACGACCAAAACAGCTATTTATACAAATATCTGCTCTTAGCGGCAATCGAACCCGTAATCGTCGAGGCTCAAAGCAGACTTTCAGTAGCACGCCACAACTGTGGTCACTAACTTGATTCGGTTATGCTGTGCAAATCATAACCGAATATCGAATAAATTTACCGTGTGACCAATTTCGTTCTATTACGTTGGTTAGGTGGCTTTATCGCTTAAGCGGACTCTTCCAGGGTAATGCATTTTGTTCATAGTTTTATGAGTTTTAGATAAAACTTCATTTGTAGCTCCCGATTGCATAGGAATTAAGTTTATCCGGTTTTATTATATATAATGTAAAATATGAAATATTTTATGACATAATACTACATATGGAGACATATTAATGGCCTTTAATGTTTTCTTATAATATTTACTTTTAATTGTTTTTGACCGATTGTATTCTTAAATAAATAAATAAAATAAAAATAATAATAGGAGGTAGAATAGAAGCCAAGGGTTTTACGGGCCAGAGGATTTAGTAAAAATATTAATTTACTATAAAGATAGTCATAGTTGGTTTTTTATGAGTTTTGTTTTGAAAACGTCATACATTAATTTTGAAACGTTGGTTTTCATGTTCTGTAAGCCTTTTATCCTAATGCTTTTACTTGCACTTACATGCACTTTACGCTTTATATAATGTTTTCACCTAAATATTCTACCTTTAGACGGTTCGAGCTATCTTTAAAACAGCTACTTCGTTGGCGTGAATTTAATATTTAATTAAAATTTTACAAAATATTTTTATATTTTACGTATACATCCAACAAAATGTCGCAGTCATTAATACCATCTGCGTTTTATAGAAAAATAAAGTTTTGTAGCAAACTCTGTATGTAGCCTTTTTTGTCATAGTGATATCATAACACAAAAGTCTGCAGCAGATCTAATGTATTGTGTAAAGTAACCTGTAGGTTACTTAAATAAAATAATCTAAATAAATAAACGCTACACACTCCACGGCTTCCATTAGGATAATGATATCCTGTGTCGGGGGTCCAGAAACACATACAAGGACAACGACATACACCCAGACCGGAACATTTGCCTGTATGGTCAATACAACCAACTGCTCCGAGCGGGACTCGAGACAGCAACCTCTCGCTACCACTGCGCCACAAATAATCTATAAAGTAGTTTGAAGTTTTCAATTACTATTGAAATGCTAAAAAATGTCGGCTTATTGATAAATATTTTAAATTCAGTAAATATACATATAATTTACTTCATACATTTTACAATAGCTGTTTAGCATATATCAGCCAGTTTTGTATGTAATTGTATGAGATTATAGTTATATTACCGGGTCTCATCATGGTAGTGAAATGATGTTAGAATAAAATTTAGACCCGAAGTACATTTATCATAATTGACCAGCGTTTAGCTGGTTAGTTTTGGACACACTTATTAGCGTCGTATGCTTAAGCATCCTTAACCATGCGTAAGCATGCTTCAGCATCTTTAAGCATACGTACGCAACCTTCAACAGACTTTGACGGCAGTTTAGTACTGTACCATGTTATATCGAGTGTTACACTAATAAGCATGCTTCAGTATCGTTAAGCATGTGTACGCATCCTTCAGAACATTTTGACAGCTGTTTAGTTCTGTAGCGTGTTATATCGAATGTTACACTTATAAGTATTTTAAACCGAAAAATGCAAAATCCAAATCCATGCTGAAATTAGAATTGATGCGTATGCATCTTCATACAAAATAGCTATTTTCTATAGAGATAATTCTGATTGATGCTGATATATATAATTCGAGCCTTAAAATACATACATTTTACCGGCCTCGGGATGAGACGACCCCATCGCCCGCTGTTGGGATAACCTCTGTCATAGCCGAGAGTATTCCGCCAGTGCAATCAGTCACACAGGTGGTAGGTCTTTTGTTGCAGTTGAGGCTGGGCTGGTAGGTACCACCGCAGTGTCAAATATTCTGCCGCCAAATAGTAGTGCTTAGGCATTACTGTGTTCCGGTTTTAAGGGCACTGCACGCTAGTGCAATTACTGGGCAGAGGAGACTTAAGAACTGATATCTCGAGGTTCGTAACGCGTGAGTGGCATCTAGTAATTAATGGTGCTGCAAGCTCTAATAGGCTACGGCAATCACTTACCATCTGGTGGGCTGTATGCTTGTTTGCTAATTTATAACATAAAAAAAATCGATGTTATACTATGAAATAAACAAACTAAACTGAACTGATATTGCTTTTGTTTGTTCGTCGATACTGACTTACTAAATATATATACTTAGCAAGCAAATTATTGATTAATGATATTTAAAAAAGTTTTAGTTACTACTACTTGAAGTTATGGTTTGAATACAGCTTCGAATAAAACGACCTTGTAGACCTTGTGGCACAACGGTAGCGAACCTGTTTTAAGCGCCACAGGTCGCTGGTCCGATTCCCGCTCGGAGCAGATGTTTGTATTGACCGTACTGCCTGTATGTTCCGGTTTAGGTGTGTTTTTCCGTGTCCTCATGTATGTTTCCGGACCCCCAACACAGGATATCGGTATTCTAGTAAGAGCCTTTGAGTGTGTACAGTTTAATATTAATTTATATTAAAATATAATCACTTGTTCTTTCTTTCTTTCCTTGTTCCTTTTAAGATAAGAAAATTCAAAAATAATAATGGATTTATAACCAACTTTGCTATCGCAAATGATCCTACTACGAAAACGGAAAGTTTGTGATAATGGATGTATGTATAGATAAATGAATAAATGTTTGTTACTCTTTCATGCAAAAACAACTGAATGGATTCCGATTAAATTTGGGACACGGAGCTTTACTAATGAGATTTTTTTATTTTTTTTTTTTTTTATGTTAGAAGTTGGCAAACAAGCTTACGGTCCACCTGATGGTAAGTGGCTGCCGCAGCCTATGAGCGCTTGCAGCACCATTAGTAGGTGCCACTCACGCGTTGCCAACCTCGAGATATTAGTTCTGAAATCTCGTTCGCCCAGTAATTTCACTAGCGTACAATGCCCTTCAAACCGGAACATAGTAGTGCCTAAGCACTACTATTTGGCGGCAGAATATTGGACACTGCGGTGGTACCTACCTAGCCGGCCTCTTGCAACAAAGACCTACCACCAGTGTGACTGATTGCACTGGTGGAATAATCTCTGTTGTGACAGAGGTTATCCCAACAGAGATGGCTTTTATCCCAAAAAAATTTTAGGTTCGTGTGGGAGTAATAACAAACTACATAGAAGCAGACAGAGCCGCAAGACTAGCTAGTATCAAATAAATTAATCAAGGATTGGTAAAATAAATAAAATATAAGAAGTATTGCGTATAATTGTCTGTCACGAGAGTTGTGATAAATGTAGGTTGCCGTTTAATTACAAATAAAGGATCGTCTGACCCTTGTTAAACATCCTATACTTGTTTTATATATACATCAGATAATTGAGTTTCATTGAGCTTTGTAAAACATGTACCTTTATTAATTGCGATATCGGTTTTAGTGTTCTGTAGCTAAATGGCAAAAACGGAACCGTTAAAATTTTTTCACAGTCATTTTACTCGGAGACTATGGGCCCTATCTATACGAATTTGTTTTAAATAGATGTATTCTATGAACCACTACACAATATTGTAGTGAAATCCTAAAATATATAAAAAATGGGCGTAGCAGTCCATACATGTAACTGAGGGTTGTAAAAGATCCATGTAAAGCAACATGTAAGGGCTCTTTGGATAGGTCTTTAAAAATAATAAAGATATCTGATTTTGGTTTTTTTGATCAAATCAGATGAGATATGAGCTCCTAAAGTCATAAAAAATCACATTTGTTTATTTTAGGTCTAGGCTTACGTTAGAAGTCACGTGTGAAGTCACGTCAATTTACGTGTGAAGTCAGTAGTTTTATTTTTTACATTTATTTCACATAAATCACAATACCGTTATTAAAACTCATTCTACTATCTTCTGCGTCCTAGTATTACTCCCGGTATTTTATTTACTCAGGGTCTGCTTATTACTCTTATTCGGATTTGACAGGTTAATAATTTTTAAACGGAGCGATTACCATCTGACCTCCGCAACCATAAGGGTGAACCAGTAACTTATTGGATACGAGCAATTTACTTATCAAGCGTTAACGATTATTATCAGATATTATGTCATTAGCAACGGGCACCGACAGCTTAACGTGCTCTCGAGGCACGGTGGGAAGACCCACACGGACAAACGCCCAGACCGAAACAGAAATTTTAACAAACTTCTGTCCACAACGCCACAGTGGTGTCCAAAAACTCATTCTACTATCATGACAGGCTAAAATATTTAAACGAAAATTACGACGATTTCATAACAGCTACTTAATCATCGGTTAAGAGTGTAAAAAGTATTTTGGCTTTTCGTACAGCTTTATCGCACCTTATTTTATGCAATACATATTTTAACGTACTTTATGATTTCATTTTAATATTCGTGAAACGTTGTGGATTTATTAAACTGACTACTGTTATAAATTGTTTTGCATATAAAAATACATGAAATAATGGTAGAAACACTAACCCCCGGTTTCTTGAACGTTGATCAAATTCATGTCAACTTAATATACCAAATATAGACCGCTCATTGGTTAAGGATAATCGATGATTAACAGGCAACCAATGAGCGTTTAGTATTTACTCTGTTGACATGAGTTTGATCAACTTTGATCAACAGTTAGTATTCATATATAAGTACTATAGCTAAGAAACTTAGAGACTGCGTTAACATTAACAATTTCTATGTTTGATTTCAAAACCAGTAGTGAAAAAATAAAAGCTGTCAGACTGGTTGAGACTGTAAGGGTGTGTTATCACTGACGTAGAGTCGAGTGGTCCGCGAATTGGCCACTCTCAGTGCTCGAAAACTACACTCCGCATTAGTAGAGTGCAGTGGAGTGGAGAGAAGTGGAGCTGAGCGGACTTTTAAATAAAATATAAGTAAACGCGGCCCCGAGCTGGACATAGCGGAGACTTCAATGACAAACCACCTAGAATTAAAATGGCCTCCAACATTCACGCTCATCAAACGAAACCCAATAGTACGGACACTGCTACTTCAAGACGAAATCGAGATATTAAATAAATAAATAATAACACAATCAACGACCCCTATTAGGATAGTTATATCCTGTGTCGGGGGGTCTGGAAACATACACACCCAGACCGGAAAACATGCATGTATGAACAATACAAACATATGCTCCGAGCGGGAATCAGCGCCACAACGTATTTAACTGAATACATATGAAAGTGTTCTACTAATAAAATAAATTAATTACAAAGTTTACATAATTATTTGTAATATAAATACGAATTTAAGTTTACATTAAGATGTTAGTCTTAAAGCTTTATTCGCTTGAAGAAAACTTCCAAACAAACAAACTTCGCTACAAACTTACAACTAAACTTGCTATGTAATTAAATGAAATTTATGTCAAGTTCTTAACATACATATAAGATTTCTCTAATCACAAGTTGAGCTATTATTTTCCAATGTGAATTGCTTGATAGGCTTTTTTATGCTGAACGGCTTGATTGGTTTTGTTAAATTATTTTTTAAAAGATATATTTAAACTATATTTGACTACAAATTAAAAAAAAATAAATTTAACATTTTTCTAACTCACCGATACATAGGCGGCGATACTACACCTTAAAATTATTATAGGATAAAATAGGAAATCTTCTTGAAATTAAACTCATCAATAATATTGCGATAGTAAAACTTAACGAGCTACTGGCATCAATATTTATACGGTACATATTTATTATATATTGTGTTACGACCCAGTATTAGCGTGTTGCAGTCCTTAAAAATGTTGTTCAATATTAAGTACAAAAGATGCATTAATGTATTCCATACTAAAAAGATTGCTCAATATTTTATTCAATCACTGGACTCCAACACTGTCTGTGAATACAATCAATTCGTGCAATATTATTGAAAGTGGTGGTGAGTACCCTTACCCGGACTTACCAACTTCAAAAGATCTCATTGTTTTGAAATGAACCTATCCGGCTTTTGTATTTTTAGAGAAATACGAAAGCTGAATTGAAATACAAAAAATTCTCTGCAATACTTCCATTAAATTAATGCTTGAAATGTTTGAACTATTTTGCATAGTTGCGGTTTCTTTAATCCGATTATATTAACATTTTATGACTGGTTAAAATTTATGAGTACAAAATTGAATTGCAAAGCTATTTTAAAACTCGAAATAGGCAGATGTAATAAATCATTTCTAGGAGAGAAAATTTTTAAGTTTTATATAACAGTTTTATAAATAGAATTATTTATTTGTTTTCAACATGCATATCTCAACTATATTAAAGAAAATTTACCTACCCAAATACGTTTTCATACCATAATTATATGAATTATATACGTACATATAATCCGTTGCTTTTGTCGAGCTTCAAGTACAACTTTCCGTTGACATACGCTTTATTATAATACTATAAGGTTCAAAATTGATAGAAGGGTCACCAAGTTATTCTTGTAACAGACTGTTATAAAATAATAATTGTTGCATGTCAAACTTGAGAAGAGCACATCTTTTATTTAAGAAATACAGCAAAAAGTCTGTAAGCAAAAAACGACCTTCAACATTACTCTTGTACAGAATATCAGATTGAAGAAGTAGTTTTTATTGTATAGACGTTTACTTTTCAAATAGATATTTATATAGGTTTCATTATCAACGAATTATGTAATTTTCTATCTAATTAAAGGAATTTAATTAATAAGTCTCTTTATTCTTCGTAGTAATAAGCAACATTTTTACTGCTTCGGTTATTAAACATCATTAGATGTACATTAAACTGATTGAATAAATACATACGTCCATGTTAGCAAAATAATAAGCTTTCAAGAATACCTATAACTATATTAAATGATACACACTGAACGGCCCCCATACACTGGTGGTAGGTCTTTTATTGCAAGAGGCCGGCTAGGTAGGTACCACCGCAGTGTCCAATATTCTGCCGCCAAATAGTAGTGCTTAGGCACTACTGCGTTCCGGTTTGAAGGGCACTGTAAGCTAGTGAAATTACGGGGCGAACGAGATTTAAAAACTAATATCTCGAGGTTGGCAACGCGTGAGTGACACCTACTAATGGTGCTGCAAGCGCTCATAGGCTGCGGCACCCACTTACCATCAGGTGGGCCGTATGCTTGTTTGCCAACTTCTAACATAAAAAAAAAAAAAAAATCAGGATATTTATATCTTGTGTCGTTGGCCGGAAACATACACATTGACAAGGACAAGACAATCAGGCCGGAAAATATGCCTGTATGTTCAATACAAACAGCTGTTTCGAGCGGGAATCGAACCCACAATGTCGTCAATATTTGTACCATCTAAGCAGATACATATTATAATTGCAATGTTATTAAATAATTATTTGAAACAGCCATTTTGTATGATGAAGAAATGTGACACAAAAAAAGGTCGACTCCACTCTGTTAACGCGAGAGTTGCGGGTTCGATCCTGATCCTGATCCTGACACTTTGAGCTTATTTGCAGAGGCAATAGGAATGTTAGTAGTACCTTGAAAATGGCATTACTAATATTCTTTATTTGAAAAAAAAAGTGTTTAACATTGACCTGTAATAATTTATGTATAATTAAATATAATTCTACTTTTAATTATTATTTATATGAGTTATTTACTTACTTAGTAAAGTTTATAAATCTGATTTGAAAAACTGGTTTTAATATGTGTGAAGGCTAAAGGGCAACTCTTTCAACCCTACTAACCAGTAACCTTTTGGATGAGAGCGATTTACTTATGTTATATACAAGAGTTAACAATTATTATCAAATGTTATGTGACAACAGCTTAATGTGCTCTCCGAGGCATGGTGGGGAGACCACAAGGAAAAACGCCCAGATCGAAACAGATATTTATAAGATCAATGCAAATATCTGCCCGATCGGGAATCGTACCCGCAACCATCGAAGCTAAAGGCAGACTAGGTACCCACAACGCCACAACGGTGTCCTCTAAACCCTAATAAGCGTATGCGATATTTCAACGCTCAACTAATTTGGTTGCTGGCATATTTTCCAAAAACGCTTATATTAATAAGGATGTTTCTAAAAAAATATGCTAACTGGTTTAGTTCTATGCTATTTAAATATTAAGTAAGCTGTTATGCTGAAGAATGCTGTATTTAGTAATTCTTATTATAAATATTCTCTTTATTTTACTATACAAATATTCATTTTGAACAAGAACGTAGCCAACTTTTTGTCGCACAAAAAAACTTAAAGAGGGTGAAATAGGGGAAAGTGTGTATCCGGAACGACTTAGTTATTTGCAATATAGGTGCCTCATTACAAAATGTTATTCACTCAGGTGAAGCCGGGCAGGTTCTAGTACGAATATAAGTAATGCTGCATGTTTTTATTATTTGTAATTTATTGCATAGCTTTTATCGCGGGCTTTGAGCGCGGCGACCGAATCAAGAAATTCCGTAACGAAAATAAAACCTAACACGGGGAGTGAAAAAAGAACACAAGAAAAATTATAGCAAATACCTTAATAAATGTATTGGAAAATGATCTTTAAATAATACGCTATAAAGAAAAATGTTCAATTTTCAAAAAGACAAAGGTTTTTCGTCTCTAACCTAAAGAGAATTAAGGCGATTATTCGATAAAGTTAAAGTTCCATATAAAATGTATCTATTGATGATGTACTTACGTTCAACATTCAAATATTTCGGATTAGTCACGAAGTTTCTTACTTTATTTCAATGAAATTTTGAATTAACTTAATGGCTTGTAATTAATATTCGATTTCATTTGTATTTTAACTTTTTAAAAACAGACAAGACTTTATTTTTTTATGTCAGAAAGGACAAACAGGCAAGAGGTGCACCTGATGTTAAGCGATTACCGCCGCCCATGAACCTCTGCAACACCAGAGGGCATGCAGATGCGTTACCCACCTTTTTTAGGATACAATACTCTGACTGATCTCGAAACACGGCTGAGGAGCAGTGACTTCACGAGTTTTGCGACCAACGCACGGTGGTAGCTAAACAGGCGGACCTTTTTTAAGCCCTACCACCAGCATGTACATGTCTTAGAATTTCTTCCACTACATGAGGTTTCCTCACGATGTTTTCCTTCATCGCTAAGCATGAGACAAATTTGAAACACAAATGAAGCATTTCAAAACTCAGAGGTGCTTGCCCGGATTTGAACCCGTTATCTTCGGTTAAAATCTAAGTTTTCCATCCAAAATAATACAAACTGTATTTTAGAAATTTCATGTAAATAAAAGAGTCACTGTTTTTCTTTGTTTCTAGAATGTAATATTCTCCTTTGTGGCATTTACTGGGGTCAGTTTATTTGTTGAATTTAAGTCGCCTCAATAAACAGAGTAAAAGCGAAGTGATTCAAGTAACCTTTTGAGGCTGCGTTTCCAGTAACCTTTTGAAGTTTGAATCACTTCACACCGACCTCGTGTGAAAATAGAAAATATAGAAAATGGGTTTGGTTTTGCAAAGATCTAAGAGAAGGAAAAAATTCTGGACTCGAAGATTTGAATTAGTCTTTATATTAAAAGTTGTGTTACAATGACATTAAATTAATTATATTTACGGTTTTATTAATTAATGATACCAAATTATTGTTATCTGATATTTTATATATTTCACGAAAGAGTTTGTAATGATAATTGTTATTCACTGTAAAATTAGTTCCGGTTTTGGATTTTACTTATGTAACTAAAAATAAATAAATAAAGCAATAACCTGAGAAATTTTAGTCTCTTTCATGTTCGAAGTTAAGCCCTTTTGTTTGGAATGGGAAATCTATTAATAAATATATAGTAATAAAGGCATATTAAAAAAACTGTAGAATAATAGAAAAATCGTTTCTAGAAACTACTGTCAGTTTCAGTAATCTTAACTCTTTTTCATCCTAGCATTATTCCCGGTATTTTATATACCCAGGGTCTGCTTATTACTCTTATCCGGATTTGACAGGTTACTAGTTTTTACACGAAGCGATTGCCATCTGACCTCCGCAACCCTAAGGGCGACCCAGTAACTCATTGGATAAGAGCAATTTACTTATTAAGAGTTAACGATTATTATCAGATGTTATTGATAATAACCAGGACTGACAGCTTAACGTGCTCTCCGAGGCACGGTGGGGAGACCCACACGGACAACCACCCAAACCGAGACAGAAATTTTAACAAACATCTGCCCGAGCGGGAGTCGAACCCGCATCCGTCGAGACTAAAGGCAGATCCGCTACCCACAACGCCACAACGGTGTCAAATGTCAATTGAGTAATCTTAACTAATATTATAAATGAGAAAGTAATTAAAAACGTAACTTATATAACTTCACTTTTTTATAATAAAACAAACTTTTTAATGTTCTGAAGATATTATATTAATTCTCTGAGTTTAGCTTCTTCTAACACTTTTCGGAATTTCTAATAGTGGAAAAACATTTTGTTTCTGTGCCTTAAATTTTTTATTAAATATATTATGTGGTTGGTGTGGGTTTAATTAATAATATAATGTGTGTTTTAGAGGAAATAATTAATAAAAGTGCCATTTCAGCAATAATTTCCTAAGTATATAATATGTGCATATTATACGTTTTTTATTATTTTAAGATATTGTTGACTCCAACATCACATAATATGAAAAAGTTGTTTTCAATATCTGAAACAAATAATATATATAAATACATTTTGTGAAAAGCAGTAGCTAGTATTATTTACAATAATATAAAAAAAAACTGAATTAAGTCCCTGACCGATATCATAGGCCCAACGCCAGCCTTGATACCACCAAATGCCTTGAAATCCATCACAATTTGCGTTCTTTGCAAAATAAGCATAACTGTTTTTTGATTTGATACAGACATGTCCTCCCAAGGCATGTTGTACACAACGTCGGGGAGATCAAGTGTCTGAAATAAAGAGATATTTCTTTATGGTAGGGGTAAGCATGAGATGCTCATGTGATATTAATATAGCCACCCATTAACATCCGTAACACCAGAGGGCATCTAAGTGCACTGCCAACCTTTATGATGCAACTAATTATATGATGGTTGACCTCGAAACGTTGCTGACAAACAATCACTTCACGAGTTTCGAACCAACGATCGGTGGTAGCTAGCCAGGTGGCTATTTAAGCCACTTCATCGTTAATTTCGCTCGAGCTAAATTTATAACACAAACAAAGTATTTACGGTACTATTTAACACAAAGGTTTTTTTTTTATATAATGACTGTTGGCAAACAAATTAATTAATAGTAAATTGCTCTTATCCAATGAGTTACTGGTTCGCCCTTAGGGTTGCGGAGGTCAGATGGCAATCGCTCCGTGTAAAAACTAGTAACCTGTCAAATCCGGATAAGAGTAATAAGCAGACCCTGGGTACATAAAAATACCGGGAATAATGCTAGGATGAAGAATGACTGTTGGCAAACAAGCATACGGTCCGCCTGGTAGTAAGCAGACACCGCAACCTATGTACGCTTGCGATACTTGAATTATTACAAGCGCGTTGCCAATCGTAAGGAACAGGAGGGAAGGGATGAAAAGGGAACAGAGGGGGTGGGAGATTGGCCCTCCGGCGCTCTCAATCATCGCACGAAACGGAACAATACCTACTGAAATTGTTACTTTAGGCCGATTTTCTGTGAGAAGGTAGGACTTCTCTAGTAGAGCCAGCCTTTTTGTGCTGAGAGAAGCTCTACTACCGGAAGAAGCATCGCTCTCCTACCATAAGAAGCATGGTTCTACTACCGTAAGAAGCATGGTTCTACTACCGTAAGAAGCGTAGCTCTACTACCGTAAGAAGCAAGGCTCTGCTATCGTAAGAAGCAAGGCATTACTACCGAAAGAACCATGGTTCTACTACCTTAAGAAGCATGTTTCTACTACCGTAAGAAGCGTAGCTCTACTACCGTAAGAAGCATGGCTCTACTACCGTAAGAAGCGTAGCTCTACTACCATAAGAAGCATGGCTCTACTAGCGTAAGAAGCATAGCTCTACTACAGTAAGAAGCATGGCTTTGGTACCGTATTTTTGAAACGAAAAGAAATTATCATTTACGTTTATGACAAATCAACACCACGTGAAGAAGGCAACAAAAATCCGTTTTGTATTGTTCTATTCTATACCCTTTCAATTTTACCTGTCGCCGAATTTCCTCAAGAACAAAGGACATCATAATTGGACCCCCAGTGTATGCCATAATCATTGTCACGTACAGCAGCATATTCTCTTTCCCCTACAATATTTTTTAAAACTTATCTATATTTTTCAAAAGTCTCGGAAAACGAAACTATCACTACATTAAATCATATTTTTCTTTCTTGCTCTTTCATAAGAGACGCTCATAGCCGAGTGCACACATTGATCGGTAAACGATCGGTAGGTTAATAAATTTTAAGCGCGGTCAGTCACTAGATGGGTGATCGCATAGTGGTATTTCAACCGGGTATCTCCGTGCTTAGGAGGGCACTTAAAAAGTCGATCCCGGCTGTTGAGAATTTGACAACAGTCAAAAAGTCAAGTCAGAGGCTTAGGGCGACCTGAAGAACTCTGACGCTAGGTTGGCCACTAACCACTCGATAAGTATGAAGATGACAAACAAAAACAGAATTTTCATAATCGGCTTATAAATAAATGAAAATCAAAAAATTATACAAAAATACAATTGATACTCAAATATATTAATCAATACTTATTCATTCAAACATCACTTTTACATACAATAAACACAAATATACAACGCGTCGTGCTAACCAATTATTATTACCATCGACTAGAATTAAAACCTATCGTAAGAATAGTATAACATTTGAGGGAGCACAATTATACAATAAATTACCAAACCATATTAAAGATGCGAAATCTCTAAGTATATTTAAACGAAGTCTGTCGACTTACATTTACAATGATGAAACTCTATTATAAATTATTAAAAAAATATATATGTATATATATATATATATAAAATAATAAAATTAATATATATATAAAAAAAACAAGAATATTATCACTTTAACTTGGACCATCGCCTAACATTACATTACAACTTAGAGAACTCGCGCTTTTACATTGTAGAATTATTTGATAATCTTTCTGTTACTACCCGCACCGGGCTAATATTGTTTTTTATTTATTTTAGTTCATAAATATCTCATGTAAGTGACTGTATGTCTTAATGAGAATAAAGTTCTTAAACCGAATTGAGAATCAGATATATTACCCCGTACATTAGTTGATACATAACAACACTATTGCCAAATAAGTTTTGGAGATAGTTAGCAGCAACATTTAGCCCAAAAGCATTTTCTGCATCCTTAAAAACCCTGAAAATATCAAGGACGAGACATAAAATAGATTGATACTATTGTTATACGAAAATTAATAGGTCAATAGTTACTTGTTTATAAAAATATGATATTCGACAACTTTTGCAAGTTTTTGATGTACTTCATGATCGTTTAAATTCGCCGTGAAATCAGTTTTGAGCGTATTCTTCAAAACTTTAATATGACCTATCAAGTTATAGATAATCATATAGTTTACACTTTGAAACATCATCATTGTTGATACACCACATAGCACAACGTGGGTATTTATGAAGTGCATTATCAACCAAAGGCTGTAGTCGTAACTATAGTCAAACGGTATCCACATGAACAAGCAAGTTTGAAGTCTCACGGTATGGTTTAAGATCAATTCTTTGTTATTAATATTGTTTGTAGCGGTGATAATTATCCATCCCATCCAATTAGTAAGAAAGAAGAACATTAAGTAATACGAGGTCCATCGCGTCATTCTCTCGATAGATATTAGAGTCTGAAAAAATTATGATTATTATTTATCGTTACTTTTGAAAAATGATTTATGATGATGAGTTCCCTTGCGAACAAATTAAACATTAATTCTACATTCACACACTTGTATTTTTTGTTAAGTTTTTGCGCTTTCAATGATATCGGTTTTCTGTTAATTGAGAAATAGGTCCTCATCGTTACTGGCATGACTAGACAGGTTCCAAGAGTGACGTTGAACCGTCATAGAGAAAGTAGTAGTTATTTAGTACTGTTGCCTTTCTTGAGATTTAGATAAAATTGAGATCACTCCTACACCTCTGTGTTCTCTGCCTTTTCTTCTTCTTAGACACCTTAGCTCTAGTAGCTGCTTTTGATAAGGCTTGTTTGCCTCCGCAACGAAATTTTGAAAATCAAGAACAAGACAAGAAGTGAAAAATGTTATTTGTTATAACATTACAAGTGTAATGTAATTTAGGTATTTAAAAGTATTTTATATCGTCGTACGTAGAATTATAAATAATTATCAGTCAAGTGCGTTGTGGACCACGCACAGTCGAAACTAAAGGTTTCCGCAGCTTGATGGTGAAGAATCTTAAGGACTTTAAAGATAATAACGAATTAAAATCGACTGCAAAAAAGTTGGTATGGTAAATTCATAGTAATTATTAGAAGAAATATGAAAAACACAGTTATGGGAACAACTTATAATATATCTCTAAAGTTTGTTGACCTATCTTCTTCAAATCAAATGTGGATGAAAGTTCACTAGGTGTTCTACAAGCTCAAATTTTTCCGTAGATTGAATTTTTTTTCCAACTCTCAGTTACATATATGGACTGCTACCCTTAATTACGGTTTACGGTTTAAATATGTTTATTGTTCTAAAAGAATGTTACAACATTCACTTAACGAAACTTATGGTTCACTTATAAATAATAATTTACATTTTAAAACATACAGAGACGTCAATTTATATTTACATAATTCAGTTCCTTTATAAACTAGTAGTAACGATTGACAGTAATATTTTACAATAAAATTTAGCAAAGAATAACATTTTTTATAAAGTGGGTAGATTGATGTACTTTACATTGTGGCACTGGCATAAACAAGTACCACCGCAATGAGTAACGTAGATACGTCACATAGCGAGAAGTTAATTTATTGATGTTTAGCTACTGGATGTGGCTTGTAAGGTATGATTATATTTCATTGATATTGGGCGAGAATATGTAATTTAAGTAGTTTTTTGAAATGAATTATGTTTTTAGATTCTTTAATTTTATTTGGAAGTTTGAGCACCTTCGAATGTAATGTTTCTTTGTCCGTATTTAATTCTAGCTGAGCGTAAAATTATATTATTTGCATTTCTTAAGCACCCTTAATTCTTATATATTTTAAGATCCTTATATATTTTAAGGTCCGTTTTTGCCATTTGGTTACGGAACCCTAAAAATGGAAGGGTAAAAGATATAACAGAATAAAATAATATTTTTACTTGCTTTTTTTACGAATTCATCTTTTGTCTCTTTATATACGTTATATAAATGAATTTTGCTCATAAAGTCAATTGATATACTTTTATAGCTTTCAAATCTTGATGATAAAATGTCAACCTGAAATAAATGAATAATTTTTATTTCACATTTATTTTAGAAATGCTTCTATCTCCCGCTATACTGAATAGTTTTGAGTGAAAACTTACATTTTTAATAAACCTCCGAACTGTCAAACGGTACAAGCTGTATTATAATAATAATAATAATAATAATAATAATTTATTTCAATCAACGTAGATCATAACATAACTAGTACAAAAATCCTATCTATTTATTATGATTGAGTAGTCTTTTTTAAACAAATGGAAATATAACATTTCTATACCTCTATTTCTATCTGTGTTACATACTCGTATATATTATGTACGTGAAAAATACTTTTAAAAAGTAATTGTTTTTACTTACATTTGCCAAACATGTAGCTGGAAAAATAGAAAATATAATACCCAATATATCGAATGTTAAATCTGAATAGTACACATAGAGGTATATCATTTGTGAAACGATGCAAACCGGGCCAAATGTACGTACTAATTTGCTATTAATAGTCTGTATTATATTAGCTTTCTTGTAACCCCAAGCTGATCTATCTCCAACACTGAATAACGTCATCACGTTAGCCACAAAACGATAAAAACTATGGTTTATCGGTGCTTGTCTGAAAAGGTAATGTATCTTAATTGTTACAACTTAATAACTTGGCGGTGAAGATTTGAGTATTGTTAGTACACGCTGAGAGAGTAGTAAAAAATTTGTTCTGATACTTTATGATCGAAAGGTCAATGTCACTTTCAAGTAACGTGCCTATTTTCTATTGAATTAACTAGATATAATTATTGTTGACTCTATTAGCCTTAACAAAAGTTACCATAATAAAGAAAATATGCTAAAACATGTAAGTCTCACAACGCAGTTGGTCGGCAACATATTTAACTGATGATATGAATAATTGATTCAAATTATTTAGTGTCGTGCAATTGCAAAGTTTCAGTCAGTGAATGACAAAATCAAGAATGTTAAAAGAAAGAAAGAAAGAAAGAAGTAATTTATTTGGTACAATACATGGTTGTTAAAAGAAGAGACAGATGTAGAATAAAAAAAAAACAAAAAAAAAAACAATTAAACTACACAATAACTTACAAAACTACTATAACTATAAAATAAAAAAAGAAACAACTTTGTAAATAAACAAAGAAAATTATGAACGAAAGAACCAAACAAAAAAAAAGTAAATACATAAATAAATAAAATTTATGATGTCTCTTCCAAAAACAATGCTGTGTCCCAAAAATATGTGCCATTCAGCATACATTGGGTGACCCGAGTTCACCCAATACTGATTTTCAATGACACCCTAATTAATATTTCTGACGTGGCTGTGTTGACTTGACTAGTTATAATTCTTATAAGTTTTATCCACAATGAAGTTATAGGGGTTCGAAAATTGCCTAAATTTCTTCGAGCAATGGATGGTACAGCCGTGCCGCTTTTTTTCTCGACTTTGTGGGCAGATACTGAGTGAGATTCCGTACAGTCGATAAACACTGCACACTCAACGGCCCCCATTAGGATAGTAATATCCTGTGTTGGGGTCCGGAAACATTCACAATGACAAGGACAAATACACTCAGACCGGAAAATATGCTTGCATGGTCAATACAAACATATTATGCTCCGAGCGGGAATCAAACCCGCGACCTGTGGCGTTTAAGGCAGGTTCGCTACCGCTGCGCCACAACGTCGTCAAAGAGAAGAGAGAAGAGAACCCATATTTACTCACAAATAATATTCTTCACCCATGATAGCTTTATTATACTTTGAACTTCTTTCAGACAAATTACTAAATGAAAAATATAATCATTTACATTAATTTTCTAATTTAAAATTGAATACACAAATGTTCTATGCGTTTATGGTTTTATTGGGTCATGGCAGTCAGACATAAAGCCCTACATAAAACAGTTCTATCTCGCTCATAGCCGAGTCCACCCACTGATCGGTAAACGATCGGTAGATTAAGCAACATTAGGCGCGGTCAGTCACTAGATGAGTGATCGCATAGTGGTATTTCAACCCAGCGTCTCCGTACTTCGGAGGGCACGTATAAAGTCGGTCCCGGCTGTTGAAAATTTGATAACAGTCGATAAGTCAAGTCGGAGGTCTACGGGCGACCTGAACAACTCTGATACTAGGTTGTCCACTAACCACTCGATAAGAAGAAGAAGGTTGCAGATTTTCTCTACGTCGATAAAAAAATCCCGCAACATGAGATGGTTCCAAGACATAACTAAAATACTGAATAATAATTACCATGAAAAATATTATTTATGTAAGACCCAGTGCCATATAGGTTCGCTCGCTTTAATTATTACTAGTGTAGCTTCAACCCTAACGACTCCATATCTATTACAAATAATTACCACGTATCTCTGAATATTTAAAACTCCGACAATATATGATTACGTTTTTTTTATTTCATGACGGTTGGCAAACAAATATATTGTCCGCCTGATAGTAAGCAGTCATCGTAACCTATGTACGCTTGCGCTACTTGAAGTATCACATGCGCGTTGTCAACCCAAGGAACAAGGAGGAAGGGGTGAGAAGGGAAAAAAGGAAGGGAATAGAGGGGTGGGAGTTTGGGCTTCCGGTGTTTTTCCGGTTCCTGCGCACGAAACGTATCAGTACATTTACTTTACATTTTTACGTATTAGTACATTTTTACCGATTTGTGCTGGGAGGAGCATGAGTCTAATACTACGATATTTCGTAACGTATGTACTAATTAAGTAAACTTGCTTTTATTTCTGCAAGATAGTTTCACTATTAGTCTACTGTATTCAGTGCAATCAAACAATAGTTCCTGTACTAACATGGATGCCGAGTAACAAATATAGAACCCGCTTACAAGGAACTAGTTTGTTTGTCTTGCTTCCGATTCAGCGAGAAATAATACGCGTTTAACTGTTATTTAGTGAAGGAAATGCTCTATGCATAAAATTATAATTTGACTGCAAAATTACTTTTATTATATCGCTCTTTCAAGTCATTACTGATATTTTTATTTCTCCTCCATAAAATGTATGTACCTTGTGTTAGGAGTGGGTACGATAATGGTCCAAGAGGATCGGCATCGAACCTGAAACTCTCGCGCTAACTGAGCCGGCCCTATCTACCGTTGAATTCTTCATCCTAGCATTATTCCCGGTATTTTTATGCACCTAGGGTCTGCTTATTACTCTTATCTGAATTTGACAGGTTACTAGTTTTTACACAGAGCGATTGCCATCTGACCTCCGCAACCCTAAGGGCGAAACAGTAACTCATTGGATAAGAACAATTTACTTATCAAGAGTTAACGATTATTATCAGATGTTATTGATAATAACCGGGACCGACAGCTTAACGTACTCTCCGAGGTACGGTGCGGAGACCCGCACGGACAAACGCCCAGACCGGGACAGAAATTTTAACAAACATCTGCCCGAGCAGGAATCGAACCCGCAACCGTCGAGACTAAAGGCAGACTCGCTACCCACAACGCCACAACGGTGTCAACGGTGTGTATCTACCGTTGAATTATTGATGCTTTATTTTGTAAGTTTAAAATAAGCTTTACTTGTCTTCGATATATGACGGGTACTTTTTGATTATTATAAAATATGCTCTTATTATAGTATCACTTATTTTGTATTCATTGAATTTGAAAAACACTGAATAAATTTTATCAATGTTTTGCTGATTTTTAAGCTATTATTAAATGGTGATAGCCTCATCATAATAAGTTTGGTAGTTTTAGCTTGATGGTAAAACTAATGACGACGTTGTGGCGCAGCGGTCCCGGAGCATAATATGTTTGTATTACCATGCAACAATATTTTCCGGTCTTGGTGTATTTGTCCTTCTCCTTGTATGTGTTTCCGGAACCCCAACATCATCACAACATAGTATAAAACAAAGTCGCTTTCTCTGTCCCTATATCCCTACGTATGCTTAAATCTTTAAAACTACGCAACGGATTTTGATGCGGTTTTTTTTAATGGATAGAGTGATTCAAGAGGAAGCTTTATATGTATAATAACATCCATTAAATAGTGCAGAAATACTGTTATTTTTGAGATTTCTAATGCGATGTCGTAAATAACGACATTTAACGCGTGCGGGCCACGGACAGTAATGAATAAATCAAAACTACTGAATCCATTTTATTAATTTTTTCAATGGATGACATAGGATATATATTTTATACCCGTGCAAAGCCGGAGCGGACCGCTAGTAGGATATAACTAGTTACGTAAGCTACAGCCGCAGGATGCAAAAGAAACTCAGTTTTACTTAAATTAAATTTTATTATTAAAAAGTTACATTTTTAACCTAACTAACCAAGTGATTCCCGGTCGAAGTGGGATCAAAGAATGCTTTCACACGGCCCGCACCCGGCAGGTGTCGATTTGTCCTTTTGCGGCTTGCAACGCTGAGGCGGCGGTTCATATGTATTATGTGGGAATATGGACTTAAGCACTCTAGACGATTTTTGTAGAATTGGTATATGTAACTAACTATCCTAATGTGGGCCGTTTATTTATTTATTTATAAGGACCAAAATCCCTAAACCGAGTGTTATGCGATATAGGCGCTTACTTTCAAATGGGATCACTACATAAATGTGGTGATGACAAGCACTTCAGAGATAAAGAATGAATCTCCCCACAGTATAAAAGTTAACTACTCACGATACATGTCTATAAATTTGAGATTAAATTTATTAGGAGATAAAGTAAAACTTGAGATTAACATGCACAAACCTTTTCACAAAAAAAAAAAACAGAAGATTTTGTTTTATACCCATAGGTATCTACAGATACTATCGAATTTCTGTGACTAAAAGTATTCTTTTACTCGCTTCTTATTATACGAAGGCTTTCAGCAATCCATTTGTAAGGGACACGAAATACGAAAAAAGCCTCTCTCAGACGAGTCCCAAATGAATAAGGTCAATTAAGCTAGTCAATACAAAAGTCTAGTGAGAATTGTCACTTTTTTACAATTTACTGGTAATTTTGAAATAAATAAATAAATAAATAAATAAACGCTACACACTCAACGGCCCCCATTAGGATAGTGATATCCTGTGTCGGGGGTCCGGAAACAAACACAATGACAAGGACAAATACACCCAGACCGGAAAATATGCTTGCGTGGACAATACAAACATATTATGCTCCGAGCGGGAATCGAACCCGCGACCTGTGGCGTTTAAGGCAGGTTCGCTACCGCTGCGCCACAACGTCGAAATAAAGAAATACATTCATGTACGCAAATAAGCAATACCATGTCAACCCACAAAATTGAAAAAACTGAGTTATATATGCAGAAGTGTTGGTAAATGGCAGACACCACAACGTTGCTAGTATAAATCGTAAACCATCCATACAGGTCAAAAGCAACCTATCGGACGATATTAAAAGTTGCAACTAATAAATTTGATTTATATTAATTTTCACATTATCGCTCTTGAGGTTTCCCTATAATTTCACAGACCTTTGCCGTGCCTTATAGCATATAAGCGAAATTACAAGTATTTTTTAAACTGACACCCGCGAGGATACATAAATGAATGCCATTCACATACTTCGGACACGACTAAACCCTTATAAAACATTTGTAAAAACAGAAACATGTCGGACATCTACGGGGTCTAGGTCACGTGCATTATTTATTGCTACTAGTCTCCAAAAGTCTACACAATTACATTCGGATTAAGAAGCGACCGTCAGATGCGACTGTCAGTCGCCTCCGATAGTGTTGTTCGGATTTTTTTATTTTTTTTTTTTTTTTTTTTTATGTTAGAAGTTGGCAAACAAGCATACGGCCCACCTGATGGTAAGTGGCTGCCGCAGCCTATGAGCGCTTGCAGCACCAGTAGTAGGTGCCACTCGCGTGTTGCCAACCTCGAGATATTAGTTCTTAAATCTCGTTCGCCCAGTAATTTCACTAGCGTACAATGCCCTTCAAACCGGAACACAGTAGTGCCTAAGCACTACTATTTGGCGGCAGAATATATATTATATTATATTTCTACTGCTATCATAGGCGATGTTCCTGTTGCTTTGGAGGGCAGTTTGTTTCTTCGCGCGAGAGTAAACTCTCTAAAAGTTGCGGCCAATAACCGCGAAATAATAACAATAATAATAAATAACGACAACTGTCAAAGTTAAAAGACATACTTTCGTCCTTCGGAACTTGGCGCTCACGCATAGACAACGCTGCAAATCACCACTCGCTATTCGCTTGCTTTCAAAGTGCATAATTTGTTCGTCCTCGAGGAGGATGGATTTTGCTCAATCGGTGCAAGAAGTTAGCTTACGGAGGCCTCCCACTGACTTCTATCTTGGCGGCATCAAGAGGTTAGTGGGAAGCATCTCCATCTAAGAATACAACATCGTATATTAAGTTGGGTAGGAATAACTAAAAATGAGTGAGTGGAATGATAAAAAATGAGTAAGTGAGTTTCAAGAACACACGAACTAAGCAGATGATTTAGTCCATAAATTCTGAATATTGTGAATACATACAGTCATAATGTAGCGACATCTACATGCAACACGACGTAAGGCGGTAGAAAGACACAATTGTCACCAACCAAAAGTCTGCTTATGAAACGCAGGTCAGAACGTGCTATCAGAGTCTTCTACACTAGTAAAGTATATACTCGTATACAACTTCCCAACGTAAGTCGTTGGGCCACGGCCCGCCAGGCAGTATCACCAGCCTGGTGGGAGGACCTTTAGGTTTTTACTTACTTTGATGATGTTGTGGAAGGGACGTCACATGTCGTACCCTCCACAACATCATCAAAGTAAAAAAAAACCTAGCAGGTTAACTTGTAAGAATGTAATTATTAAGCTACCAAAAATTGTTTAAAAGATTAGTCATTTAATTAATTTTATTTTTTATTAAAATGGAATCATCAATACACCTTTTAATATATGGTTCGTGTTTTTATACAACTTAATAATTTCATAGATTCACTTGATAAAAAGCTTCACTAGTTACAATGCCTTTGAAAGCGAAACACAGTAATGGACAACACATTGCTACTTTTCGGTAGAATATCTGACACTAGAGCGGTCTCTTGCAAAAAAGGTCTAACAGCAGTTATATATATAGTATAAATTACCTACTTTTACCATATTTTGTTAGTGGAATTAAAAGTAGACCCAATTTGCTTGCGGTCGTCAAAGGTGAAAGGTAAATGTTGCGGCTTTATTTAACTTTTAACTAGATTCACCAACTCTGGCTGAACTAATGAAGTGCACTAGTGATAGCCGACGCAACGGACAAAGGTGAGGCATATCTATATGACATGCGAACTATAGTTACTATTTTAACTCAATTGAATAAAATAGGTTGTGTGACCGTATATTTATAAAGCGATGAATTAAATATTTTCTTGATATAATTATGGTACTGATAGTTAACAAATATACGCTAAAACATGGCATGATAACATTTGTCCGTATTTAAAAAAGAATTATATGAATCAGTCTATTTATCGAGTTAACAATATATTATATATATACAAAGAGAAGACCTGAATAGTTATTTTTAAACCGTAAACTAACAAGAGCTCTAAGAAGAAGGATTTTTCAAAATTACATCCTACATTTTTTAATCTTGAACAATTATAGATAAAGAAATAGGTGATGTTTTCAAAAATAAATCAGTTTTCTAATTAAATTAGAAAACTGATTTATTTTTGAGGGTAAAATGGGGGTTAAAATTTTGTACTCAAATCGTTATTGATTGATTAATTTAACTGATTTTAGTTATGCCAGACGACACAGATTATTCCGCCAATGCCACGTGGGGTGGAGAAGACGCAAATCGTTATTCACGCGAGCGAATCCACACTTATTTTATTATATTACTTGTATATATATTACGAGCAAACACGAACAGACAGATAAAGGAACAGACAAACGCACAAAGGAACAGACAGACAAAGATGTAGAGAAATATATAAAGAGATTCATAATGGATTTTGGGTACGCACTTTTAATATCTTAATTTACTTAATATATATATATTTCAATTTTATTGAATCTATATTCAAATTCAGTATAAATTCATTCGTTCACTTCGTTCCGCACTCATTCCTATACCTAAAAAAAGATAGTTGCGAACACCGCTCACCGAAACGTGTATTGGCGCCTCTCCGCGTATAAGTTGACCAAAAACTATAGTAAGAAGTTGAGAAAAATTACTGTGTGATTATGTGCAGTTTCAGAATCACGGGAGTGCGTGGAGAAAGAGATGCGGTTCGCTGAACCAGCCAGGTATTCCCGCCATATCCGCCGCCCCCGATATAATATTTTTTAAATAAATCAACAGGTTTTTATTATATCGAGCCTGATAAAAAGGGGATTAGCGAAACTATTCAGTGTTACACCCGTCTTAGTACTGTTATGGAACTAAACGCAAACATGTATATGCTTAAGTACACATTTGTGGTAACACCTACCTTAATTTAATGAACAATTCCATTCCGGTGCGCTGACCACAGACTGATCGCTTAACACGGTCCCTGGTTAAGTAAAATAAATCATTCCAGCTCTTAATTACTTACCGCTGAAGAACGGTTGCAGTCGTTAACGAAGTTTTGTCAAACAGAATTAATGAGGGAAAACTTTCAGCTTGACAAATATATAATGTAATTATACATAATTATAATGTATTATAATATTATGATCTAGTTCCAGACGATTATAGCAATTCGGTTTGAAGTTTCTGGTTGATTTCATACCAAGGAAACACTTTCAGATTTAAGACGTTTAAAAAGTCGATTCTAATTCGTTTTTTTAAAAAAGATCTTCTGTTGACTTCTTCTTCTTATCGAGTGGTCAGTGGCCAACCTAGTGTCAGAATTGTTCAGTTCACCCGTATAGACCTCTGATGTCACTGTTCGACTATTGTCAAATCGATAACAACGGGGACGGGACCAATTTTTTACATGCCATCCGAAGCACGGAGACGCTCAGTTGAAATACCACTATGCGATCACCCATCTAGTGACTGACCGCGCCTAAAGTTGCTTAACCCACCGATCGCTTACCAATCAGTCTGAGCTGTTTACTTCAACAGTACAATGCTTATGTGAATTTAAAAGTTGAAATTCCAAAACATATCCGTTATGTTTTAAGAATAATATAAAAATACGGCTTAAGAAATGTAATATTTACATTCTATGATAGGAAATTTATCCTTCAAGATCAATGAGATAATAAAAAATAATACATATACAGTATCTTACATTCCTAAACAGTATGAATACATTACAGGTAATAAATATATGTATGTAATACATAAAATGTTTTTATTTTCATCAGTCATATTCCCATTTACGTTATCCATCTGACAAAATGTGGGTTTATTTCTATATTTATTACAAACTCATTCATTTTTTATTCAACAAAGGTAGAAACATAACACACGGGCCGTCAGACGGTAAGCGGTTAACGAAGCTTATGATTGCTTGAAACGCTAGATGCGTAATGCAAGCCGAAGGGTAAAAGGAGGATAGGTAGAGAGGATGGAAGGGAAGAGAAATAAAATAAATTATTAAATGAATCAGAACACGACTGCGTTAAAAATACTTCCTAAAAAGCTATAGTACCTACTATAACATAATACTTTAATTCTCGTGGAACTATCAAATGTAACAAATGGACTTGGTAGTAGCGTAGCTGCAAAACGTTTCATTTAATTTATAAATAAATAAACAAATGAATATTTCATTTCGTGTTGAATATTTAATTTATTTATTCATCGTTTTCACATAATTTCAATCTTGGCATAATCTTACAATTCAATTTTGTTCTCATGAATTTAAACATCTCTTTTAGATAGAATTGTTTAAAAAATCTTTATAGGAAGACTATTGTAATTTTTTCAGTCCAATAAAGCTTTTACTTTTCTTCAGCAATAAAGAGCTACTTTCAGTTATTTATTTTCAACTAGCAGTGCTCGTTAATGTAGTTCTTTGATAATCCCGCGGAAACCCAACATTTTTCCAAGAGTGTTAATCCTATATGTTAATCCAGGTAATAGCTATGTGGGCAACACATAGTAACGTGGTCGGCAAACGACGTTTGGGTTAAGCAACTTTAGGTGCGGTCAGTAAATGGATGGGTGACCGTTCATAGATAGGTTCATATTTTAGAAAATACATTCTTTTAAATATTTAAATTAGGTGTACTATTCAGATCGTCGAAGCGTGTAGCAAATTTCGTCCAAATCCGTGCAGCAGTTTTTGCGTGAAAGAGCAGCAAGCATCCATCCATCCATCCAAACTTTCACATTTATAATATTAGTATAGATGAATGAAATCAATGAAAATTGAATTTTAATCATAGTGTAGGAATGGTTTAATTTGATGGTTTTCACTGTTTCACTTCTTACCCAGTGTCTGCTCATTACTCTTGTCCAGATTTGAGAGCGAATTTTTAACATAGAGCGATTGCCATCTGACCTCCGTAACCCTAAGGGCGAACCAGTAATTCGTTGGATAAAAGCAATTTCTTTATCAGAGTTAACGCTTATTATCAGACGTTATGATAACAATCCGGACCGACAGCTTAACGTGCTCTCCGAGGCACGGGGGGAGGACCTACAAGGACAAACGCCCAGACCGAAACAGATATTTGTAAGATCAATGCAAACATCTGTCCGACCGGGAATCGAACCCACAACCGTCGAGGCTAATGACAGACTCGCTACCCACTACATCACAACGATGTACACTAAGCTAACTATGGCACTGAAAGTCATGATAAGATGTCTTCTTCACAACTATCGTAAATAGCGAGGCACGTTTTTTTTATGTCATGACGGTTGGCAAGTATGCATACGGTCCGCTTGATGGTAGTCAGTCACCGTAACCTATGAACGCTTGCGATACTTGAAGTATCACAAGCGCGTTGCTAACCCAAGGAACAGGAGGGACGGATGAGAAGGAAAAAAAGGAAGGGAATAGAAGGGGGTTGGTCCTCCAGCGCTCTCACTCATAGCACGAAACGCAACAATACTTAATGATAATGATACTGTTACTTGCGCCGATTTTCTGTGAGAGGGTAGTACTTCCTCGGTGGAGCCGGCCCTTAAGTGCTGAGAGAATCATGGCTCTACTACAGTAAACACATGCAACTGTACCACTATGAGGATATAAAATAGGTCGTTTGCTTCTTAGCAAGCATATCAAATTGTATGGCTAAGCCATGTCCACATCTGGCCACTAAGTTCTAAGTCTCTGATTATGTAAATAATCATAACCACACATGACCGTCTGTGAATACGTATGCAAATATGGTCGGGGTCGTGAAACCATATGCATTTCAATTTACACGGAGCCGTAAAGAAAATATTCACGTTCCACTAAAAGGAAAAACAGCTTGAAACAAAAAAAAAACAATATTATACGAATAATTT
Source organism: Hestina assimilis (assembly GCA_023373885.1). NCBI lineage: Eukaryota > Metazoa > Arthropoda > Insecta > Lepidoptera > Nymphalidae > Hestina > Hestina assimilis. The sequence continues at coordinate 4,106,447 of CM041747.1, read as the reverse complement.
AACATATTTAAGAAGTATGTTAAGCTCTTCTACTAGCATTAATGCCAGTATTTTTGACCAGGGTCTTCTTCTTACTCTCTCAACTCAATGGATAAGAGCAAACTACCTATCAAGAGTCAACGATTATTATCAGATGTTATGATAACAACCGGAACCGACAGCTTAACGTGCTCTCCAAGGTATGGTGGGGAGATCCACAAGGACAAACACCCAGACCGAGGTAGATGTTTTTTTTTATGTAAGAGAGAGCAAACTGGCAGGAGGCTCACCTGATGTTAAGCGATCATCGCCGCCCATGAACATCTGCAACACCAGAAGGCATATATATATATATGCCTTCTTTATAAAATCAACACAAATATCCACCCCGAGCTGGAAAGGCAGGCTTGCTACCGACACGCCACAACGGTCATCTAAATAACTATATTCAGCCCTACAATGGTGATTATCAAAATTTATAATTTTAATTATTAAAACTATCGTGAGACATAATTAACTTAATGTAAAATTTTTTACTAACTAGTAACTAGTCAGTACTTAAATCGATTGAACGTGAGTGTTAGTTAGTTCTTTCAACTAAGTTTCATTTAAAACTAGCTGAACCCAACGAACTTGTTTTTTTGGTCACAAATATTAAGTTTGGAAAACCAGCGACTTGGGAACGTGACACAAACAGACTACAAATATATTATGTTCTTGTTATTACCGACTATGGCGTAAGGAAAACGAATGATAAAGACATAGTGAGATTCCTCTTACGGAGGCATTCAAGACATTTCTCAAGAGCTATGCGAGTAATTTATCGCTTACAATGCCTGAAAGAAGACATTTACAATTCGTCTCGTAGAATGAGCATTGAATATTAAAGCCGATTTTGTTATTGAAATGTCAATGTAAATTTTTTAAATAATTATGGCTCCAAAATATTATAAAATAAAATAAAAAAAATACATAAATAAATAAAGGACACACACGGCTTATTATTATTATTATGATAATGATATCCTGTATCAAGGGTCTGGAAACATACACAAAGACAAACACACTGGAACACATGCCTGTATGGTCAATACAAACATAGGCTTCAAGTGGGAATCGAACCCGTGACCTGTGGCGTTTAAGGCAGGATCGCTACCGCTATGCCACAGCTTTGCGCGTTGTCTCTGCTATTGTATATACTCCACAACCCCTATATAGATATCGAAGGTTCTAACTGGTACGTTCGCAACGTAGATCTCCATAGAGACTTTGAAATCGATTTGATCCCCAATCATTTGAAGTGCTTATCGCAAAACTATTTCGATCAAACTACTTTCCATAGAAATCCTTTGATTAGACATGCTTGTATCTACACAGACCGATGTAACCAACCGACAAAAGTAAGGCGTCCTAAGCACGTCCTGCAAGACCCTGACGATAGGATTACATTAGAAAATGCCCCTTACACAGCACAGACACGCACACAACACCGTCCTCGACGGCGAGGACGAGGTCCTTTGTTTCGCACGTCGCGTCACGCTCACACCATCGGGTGAGTCTATCGTATAGAATGCGCTCGGAGCGCTGCCTCCATCTCCGATGACGTCCGTAGCCGTGGTTCGGCTTCGCAGGAGGCACCCTAAGGACGGAATCAAATTTGAGCCCCGTGAGGGCTGCCCCTTTATCACGGCTGAGTCTCTGTACCTGCCTCCCCCCGGTGACGCTGTCAAGGCCAGTAGGGCCAACAGAAATACACATTCCGAAAAAAAAGAGGGTTCTAAAATCTATTCATCTACAACAAGATTCAGTAGAATAGATTATTAAAAATAGAATACAGCATTAGAACTTTCCTTAACAACTATCTATTAGCCCACTTAACTCTATTTCTAAGAAATACAATCCCCCCGAACGACCTGAACTAATTCCTGTCAGCAATTAACCTAACTTCTATTGCGAGGGTTCTCGTATTAAGGGTAAGAAATATTAAAGGTGTTTAAAGCTGGTCATAAAATAAATCCCTTAAAGTTATCTCATTGGCAAAATACCGTCCGGTTCTTCAGTTTAAATATATTCTTTAGTTCTTAATAATACATATATATAGAGCCTACAAAAATCGTCGTTAATTAAAGCATAATCTTAACCCACGGTCTCATGAAAATATATTTTGAAAGTACATAAATATAATTTCTAGAATATAATCACTAGTCAGTGACTGACTAATGAAAAATCTTACATTCTAAAATGTCTTAACGGATTTAGATAAAATTTGTTACAGACATAGATTGTTACCGGGATTAAGGCATAGGATACTTTTTATCCAGGAAAAATATTAGATTCCTGTGGGATTATCAACAAAACTACTGCAGGATGTATCCGCTTGGAATTATGTTGTTTGTTACTCATTTACACATAAAAGACTTAACGGGTTCGAAGTAAATTCTTATCCCGATAGAATTACCACACAGGATACTTTTATATCGAAAAAATGTTCGGTTCCTGTGGGAATAAATCAAAATAATGCTACAGGACGTATTTTTATTGAAATTTGATATAGAAGTGTTATTTCTCTCTAAAGCCAATTAGAAGGTTACCACGGACAAAGTGGCGAGAAAATTTGATTAAAAAAGTGATTAAAAAATAAGTTTGAACTAAAATCTTGTTCAACTCTCAAAAAGAGATGGAATTAAGTCAAACGTTTTTATTATTAAATTTAGATTACTAATATAAGCTTCTGCTGGCAGTAAAATACTCATTACTACACAGACAGCCTTATAAGCACTTCTCAAAATGTTGTAGACTCTTCTCAAAGTGATATTTGAATAAATTTGGACTGTTCACTAAAGTAGATTTCACTGAAGTCCGAATGTAAATTTAATTTCATAGCAATGCACACAAGAATAATATAACAATCTACTTACCCCATTTTAACTAAAGTTATTCCCCCGCTGTAAGATGTAAACATTGTTACTATTTTATTATCTTCCTAATTATAACAGTCGGAAGACAGTTATAATGCTTTTAGCACCGATGGTAGCGGGTTTCCGATTGAGGTATATTTGTATTGACCATACATATTATGTATGAATCTGTTTCAGTCTAGGCATTCTCTTTGATGATCTTCCGATTGTGCCATGGACAATGTGATAAAGCGATACAAAGAAATGCAAATTCAACAAAAATATTCAAACATTTTATATACAAAATCGTAAATCTAAAAACTATCTATGTATACGTTATACATATACACTATACGTTCTCATAGTATAATAGTGAGGTTAAAGTATGTTCATCTGAAGTATCTCTTTAGCAATATGCTAGAAAAAGGTCAAGATTAATGAATTATTCATGACATTATAAAGAAAACGTGACGGAACATACGTTAAAAATTGTTAACCATGTGCAAGAAAATTATGCACAAATATTTAGGTTACCATAAGATCTACTGATATATTATACAATTTTATAGCTATCTATAATATAGTAAAGAAAAGAAAACATTCACTTACTTTTAATCGTGCTATTACTGACAATAAGCTACGATGCCAATAGATATAGGTCCGATTAAAAGTCCTTTTTAACTATTTTTTTTTTGAGGAAGGGGAGAAAAAATAAAGAGAACATGGTGGTATGAATTAGGCTCTCTGGCCATAAAACACATATTCTCTTACCAATATTCTGTGAACCGAGTCGACCCCTAATTAATTCGTGAGCAAAGCTCTTTATTTAGTAAGTACCAAAGCTGCTACTTACTAAATAAAGAGCATATTTTAAATTTTAAATTATATGCTTTTACAAAAAAATAGAATCTATCTTTATTATAGAATGTTAAATTACTGTAAATTTAATGCAAATGTATAATTAAGTCATCTTAATGTTAAACAACAAAAAACCATTTAATTTAGCAAAACGACTATTTTACTAACTCGTTTTATTTCAAAGAAATACAATTCCAACTAATGATCCAAATTAATGCCAGTCAGTAATTAAGTTAACTTCTATTGCGAGCGAACACGTATTAAGGGCAAGAATTGTCGAAGGTGTCATTAAAACTAGTCATAAAATTAAACCCTAAAACTTGGCTCTTTGGGAAAGTCGAGTTGCAGGTGAGCTTGGTAGAAATTTCTTATACTTTCAGCACCTGTTTCTTTTTAGCGTAGTAAGCCTAGTCAAATATTGGCGTCAGCAAATCAATTCTCAAATAATCAGAACTAGTTTATGCTAACTTAGTATCTAAGTAACAATGTTACTGACGGTGTCAACTTGTGCATTATCTAGTAATGCTTATGTCAATGTTTTGTGATTGGAATTAGGGTTCAGCATGCCTCGCCGGTTTTAGCATGAATAATAAATAAAATAAATAAATAAACGCTGCACACTCAACGGCCCCCATTAGGATAGTAATATCCTGTGTCGGGGGTCCGGAAACATTCACAATGACAAGGACAAATACACCCAGACCGGAAAATATGCTTGCATGGTCAATACAAACATATTATGCTCCGAGCGGGAATCGAACCCGCGATCTGTGGCGTTTAAGGCAGGTTCGCTACCGCTGCGCCACAACGTCGTCAAATGCCCGGTCCTTGGCTAAAGAAATATTATTATATATTATTCTCTGACAGAATGTCAACTATCCGTATCTATAAAGAATTTCGGTGGTAGAGTGAGAGCGCCGAAGGCCCAAGTCCTATCCCCATCTCATCTTTTCCTTTTACACCCCTTCTTTGACCTCTCCTATCCTTTCGCCGGCATTATACATACTACATTGCCATCTCATACAATCACACTGTCATAAAATCGTTTAGAGACCGCTTTTGAATTAGGCGGGCCGTAAGTTTCTTTGCTACCATATACAAAATTAATGATTTTTACAAATAATAATTGAACTAGTTGTTAAATTAATATTGTATTGTTCTGGAATAAATGAACCATACCGTAATATACTGAACGTTGTACTGTACTGAACAAGAAATCTTATAAAAGCTGCTTACAAAGCAAGCGGGCCCGGTAACTCCAAATAAGATTCTACTATCGGCTCCAATCCTGATATCCAATAAAACTACTCAAAGCACCATGAATAAATAAAGGAGCAGAACCTTTAAATAAAGCCTATTGTACTGATCGAAATGTATAATAAAATTGTAGGAGGAATTTTGTTTGTGAGTTTCTATAATATATGTGACCACAATGTTAAGGCCAATTTAGATTACATTTGGCACAATAATAGTAAATTTTTTATCCAGATATAAACCAATAGGTTCCTTATGCCTAGTCCAGAAGCACAAACTCGAGCACAACTATTTATAGTCAATACCAACATTTGACAAAATATGCAACCGTCGGGGCTTAGGGCAGATACACCGTCACAGTATATCATGTTTTTCCATTCAAATCTTTATATGATTAAATTGTTTGTTTTCTTTTTTTTATGCAAAATAGGCTTACGTTTGACCTCAATCTCGCTTGATGGAAGGCGAAGATGAAGTCTAAGATGGAGTAGTCACGTATGCCTAGACGGTGTCTGTTCACTCTGGCCTTAAAGGTGTCCAGGTTATAGCATTCTGGAAAATCTAACCGCGGCAAAGAGTTGCACTCCTTAGCCGTCCGCATAATGAAAGAGGAGGCAAACCGCTTCGTGCGTAAAGGAGGAATGGCTACTTGTCTAACTTTGCCAGACGTGCGTAGGAATTCTATTATAGAAAAACTGAGTATATAATATGGAGTTAATGTTTTAAGAACATATAACAAGCAGACGAATAAACGAAAAATCTAAAACATCACATATTTTAAAAATTTAGAAATTATCGCACGGTTTTATATTATTATCAGTTTCCATTATTTTTTTAATAAATAAATATCCATTTACTTTTATTATCATATCTTCTTCGTCCTAGCAGTATTCCCGGTATTTTATTTAGCCAGGGTCTGCTTATTACTCTTATCCGGATTTGACGGGTTACTAGTTTTTACACAGAGCGATTGCCATCTTACCTCCGCAATCCTAAGGGCGAACCAGTAACTCATTGGATAAGAGCAATTTACTTATCAAGAGTTAGCGATTATTATCAGATGTTATGTGATAGCAACCGGGACCGACAGCTTAACGTGCTCTCCGAGGCACGATGGGGAGACCCACAGACAAACGCCCAGATCGAGACAAAAATTTAAGAAACATCTGCCCGAGCAGGAGTCGAACCCGCAACCGTCGAGACTAAATGCAGACACGCTACCCACAACGTCACAACGGTGTCGGTTTATTATCATATATTTTATCAAAATGCACGACAATAAAAAGAATCCCATGCGACCTGGATTTTATGATCCAATCTATCGTAAGCTCCTTGGTCGTAACTTCCTTTCTTCATTGCTTTGCATGACTTCAGTAAATCATGGTAATATATTTCTCTCTTTCTTTTGATGATGGTGATGATGTATACAAATTTTAAAATAGTTTTATTGTATGGTTGCATCCGCCGTCATTGATCTGCGTTGGCATCAGAATAAAGGCCTGAGTAAAATGAAAAAAGTACAATAACATTGTACATAATTATAATTTTTAACATCACGAAATCCAAATGTCAATTCATGCGCTTAAAACGTCATAAAAATATTTAACATTTTTAAGTTATTCCTTCTGAATCCTGACTCTAAAGCGAGTGATACGAAAATCCTTACAACAGCTTTCAGTCATACCCTTTGTATGTTTGAATTTCTTGTTTAAGCCTCGCACACATCACTAATAATGTTGTAGCATTAATTATTTTCTCAAATATTGTCGCATCAGATGTCAGATTATTATTGTTTAAATATTACCCTCATTGCCATATGAAATGTTTATAGGAAAACCTTGGTTACTATTATCTAATATTATAAATGTGAAAGTATTGATGGATGTTTGTTACTCTTTCACGCAAAAACGACTGGACAAATTTGGATGAAATTTTGCACACATATAGATTATTCCCCGTATTAGCATATAGGGTACTTCTCATCCCGGAAAAATTATAAGTTTCTGTGGGATAAACAAAAATCAAACCAGAAGATATAAATTTTGATAATGATGGGTCTTATGGAATCCTGTATATTGTTAATAATAATAAATTCGATGAATTTTAGTATAGAAATACATGGGACTTTCGACAACAACACATGCCACTTTTTGTTAAAAACAGAACGGGAAGAGGTTTTTTAATAGGGGATAAAACTTTCTACATTTAGTTCTATTCCAACAAAGCTGCCCTATTACAAAATATTGTACATGTGGTCAAAGCCGCGGGCAGATGCTAGTAAAATATAAAAAAAACTTTAACGACTAACAAAAGAATTCGAAGGCAAATGTTTATTATTAAATAAAAAGAGTCATATTTTTATTCATAGAAATTTAAAAACATATTTGAAAAAAAAAAGGTAAAGTGTCGGTCTCAATCATTTTATCAATAACTAATAACTTTCTACAAGTTAAAAAACACCAATTATTTTATATTATTGTATTATACGAGTATATACCCAGGGCCTTACCTACGTAACCCTAAGAGCGAACCAGTACCTCATTGGATAACAGCAGTTACCTATAAAGGAATCGACCCACAACCTTCCAGACTCGTTACCCAAATATATAATAACAACGCCACAACGCTGTCAAGGTCTTAATAATTTTATCAATAACTGATTATTTTCTACAAGTTAAAAGACACCAATTATTTTGCTAAATATCAAAATAGTAAGTAATTAACACGTTTCTATGAACCATATATGCACATTTAAATTGCTTAAAAAATGTTTCTATTTTAGACAGAGATTGGGCTAAAATAAATATTTAATTATTTTTATTTAATTGATTTAATATTTTGGCTATTTATTTCTGAAATCATAATTATAATCAGTGTTGGGTATGTTTACCCAACAAATGCTGAATGGTAGCCATTTTGGAACACAGCACGATAGTATTTTATTTTTAATACCTTATTTTTACTTTTTTTTAAAACTTATCTTATATCTTTTGTTTTTTTTTTGTTCATTTTTATTATTATTTGTTTTTTTTTTTATATTTGTATTTTTTTTGTTTTAAATTGTACTCAGCTGTGTATCCAATAAACTTGTTCTTTCTTTCTTTCTTTCTTTCTTAAAAGTAGAAAAAAAAAACAATCAGAATAAGAAAAGAAAAAGATAATAAAGCCTAAGAAGCGTACTTGTATTACCATGTTCCCTTTTACTTTTTACGTGCCCTCCGAAGCACGGAGATGCTCAGTTGAAATACCAATATGCAATCACCTATCCAGTGACTGAACGCGCCTAAAGTTGCTTAATCCATTGATCGTTTGCCGATCAGTGAGCGCACCCGGCTGTGAGCGTCTCTGTAATATATTACAAAATACCAAAGGCTTCACTTACGAAAGATCTCTATTATTCGGTACTCCAACGCTGGTATTAATATTTTTTTTTCTCATTAACAAGTCAATTCCCTTCAGATTCGAAATTTAGAAAAATGTTGACACGAGAACCCATACCAAAAATGTTTTACTGAACATTTCCGACACTTTATTGACCAGTCGTTGTTATTAAAAACAAAATTTACAAGCAATACTGTCATGTCACTCACGGGCGATTTAATTTACAGCGCTAGCCTCTATTTTGTACGTTGGACTCCAATCGGCTTTGTATGGGACGTTTAATATATTCTATTTTAATCCATATAGTAATAGCTAAACGCTATACACTCAACGGCCTCCATTATGATATCCTGTGTCAGGGGTCCTGAAATATATAAGGCTAAAAGCTATCAATAGGCCGCAACGGTGTCTAATGTAGAAATATTTAAAAAAAACATTTTAAGTGTATTTGACAAAAATGATTACAAATTCTATTTCCTAACGTTACAGCGACCCAATTTGTATCCAGAGCGCGCTCATTTACTCAAGTGCTTAAATCTCACTTCTAAGGCTTCATTCATATACGTTCCAGCCTGTCGCAAAAGGTGTGCTTACCCATTTCTTTAGTTCCTTTTACACGTACGACAAAATACGAAGGTTTTTAAAGACGAAAGTAGAAGCCTGAGTAGAGTCGGCTACGGATTTTCTTTTTAAATTATTACAATAAACTAATAATCTAGCTATATGTGCACTAATTTCGTGCATATATTTTGATACTAGCTTCTGCCAGTAGCTTCGCCCGTGTGAATAACGATTTTAATACTAACTTCGGACCACCATGTCAATCCCTCAAATGTTTCTTTAACCTTTAATTGTTCGCCCAAGTTCATGCTTCTAGTTTCAAAAATTATGAGCTTCCATGCAAACTTTCACCGCTTCGAGCCCGGTTTTTTCGCACGTCCACGCCAGAAGAATTAATTAAATACAAATAATTCAGAACCGATTTTTACGCATGGCCTCGGGCTGTCCGTGGTACGTTCGCAACGTAGATCTCCATAGATACTTTGAAATCGATTCGATCCCCAAACATTTGAAGCGCTTATCGCAAAACTATTTCGATCAAACTACTTTCCATCCAAATCCTTTGATTAGACATGCTTGTATCTACACAGACCGATGTAACCAACCGACAAATGTAAGGCGTCCTAAGCACGTCCTGCAAGACCCTGACGATAGGATTACATAAGAAAATGAACCCTTACACAGCACAGATACGCACACACCGTCAGGTGAGTCTATCGTATAGAATGCGCTCGGAGCGCAGCCTCCATCTCCAATGACATCCTTAGCCGTGGTTCGGCTTCGCAGGAGCCACCCTAAGGACGGAATCAAATTTGTGCCCCCGTGAGAGCTGTCCCTTTATCATGCCTGAGTCTCCGTACTCGGCCCCCCGCTCGGTGACGCTGTTAAGGCCAGTAGGGCCAACATTCCGAAAAAAAAAAAAAGATCCTAACTAACTATATAATTTTATAAATTAATCCTAACTATATCATTTTATTAATGTGAAAATGAGTTTTTTTGTTTGTGACACTTTCACGTCTATAGCACTACTTGGTTGAATTGAGTTGTGGTGAATTTTGGTATAGATGTGACTACGGGGACCGTTATAGGCGACTTTTGCTGGGAAACCAAAACTTGGTGCAGGTGAAATAGGAGATGAAAGAAAGAGGAACCAACTATTGAAGGTCAGACCTCATGAAGAATCGTTATTCACTTGGGCAAAGCCGCGTGCAGCATTTTATAACCTCATATTTGGTAAACTTTTATTATATTACTACATCAATTAATATAACTAAATCATATATTATTTTTACTACGATCGGTTCGACTCTCGCTGGGAGCATATGTTTGTATTGTCCATACAGGCATATTTTTAGGTCTCGGTGTATTTGTCGCTATCCTTGTATGCATTTCCGGACCTCTGACACAGGACCTAACTAACCTAATAGGGGCCGTATAGTGTTATTATTTATTTATTTAAATTGGCAAACAAATTTATAGAAGATTTTATAGTACAAAAGGATATCACTACAACCTGCCCAAATGAAGTACCGAGGTACACTAAATGCTCTAAAATGGACTGAATAATATATCAAATATAATTTATTTCATGCGTACCTAGGGATGAGGAAAAAACATTTAAAAATTCACGCCATTTTGGCACAATAGTCAAAAAAATGGAATTCTTTACCGGCACACGTGTTTCCTCATTCTTACAACCTGGGGTCCTTCAAACGAGGCGTGAAGAGGCACTTTGCGGGTAGGCAGGGCGAGGATGGCTAGTACAGTTCGCCTTCTGCAACCATGCCTTAACGGCGTCGGGATGTGACGACCCCATCGCCCGCTGTTGGGATAACCTCTGTCACAACAGAGATTATTCCACCAGTGCAATCAGTCACACTGGTGGTAGGTCTTTTGTTGCAAGAGGCCGGCTAGGTAGGTACCACCGCAGTGTCCAATATTCTGCCGCCAAATAGTAGTGCTTAGGCATTACTGTGTTCCGGTTTGAAGGGCACTGTACGCTAGTGAAATTACTGGGCAGAGGAGATTTAAGAACTAATATCTCGAGGTTGGCAACGCGTGAGTGGCGCCTACTAATGGTGCTGCAAGCGCTCATAGGCTACGGCGACCACCTACCATCAGGTGGGCCGTATGCTTGTTTGCCAACATGTAACATAAAAAAATCCATATTAGCCACCTTCGCGTGTAGACTCTACTTCCACTTACCATCAGGTGGAGTAGAGTCATTTGCCCTCCGGCGTTATTTAAAAAAAAAAATTGTTATACATCATAAAATACAGAGTAAATTGTCAGTTTGACAACTAAAACTTCAAATCATAATATTTAATTAGCAATCATTAATAATAACATTGTATGTTAATGTTATTTCTTTAAAATTATTTATTTTATATTATTAACAATTCCAATGTTAAAAAAAAAAAACATGATATGAAGATTCCTCTGCTTTTCTCTACAATTTAGTGTATATGTACCTCGAGGTACATATTTGGGCAAAGTTCTATGGATTTGTAGTGATCTCCTTTATATGGGACAAGTTTACATGTAAACGAGAAAGTAGAGTTACTAGTAATGTTATAAAACGATAAGATTAATGAACTTAAACAATTTCACTCCAGCCAAACGCTCGTTCTATAACAACAAAATAAATTTAATAAATTACGAACACTCAATTTCTATACCCTTTAGCAATTCCTGTACCCGTTAAATCTTTAATTTAATTCCGAAGAATTTGTCTTTGAATCTGATCGTGAGTGAATTTTCCTATTTTGGATCGTTGAGTGTCCGTTTTATTCAATCTTACTTAATTAAAGGGTTCAAAGCTAACGTAGTGAAGGATAGATTTCCTAGTTTCATAGTATAATCAAATCAACTACCCAATTAATATATTTTGTTGGCAGTTGCGTTAATTCTTCTTCTTCTTGGCATTTTTCCCTGTACTACCCGGTCTACTTATTACTTTTGTCCGGATTTGACAGGTTACTAGTTTTTACACACAGATATGACCTCCGTAGCCCTAAGGCCGGCAGTAACTCACTGGATCAGACCAATTGAGTGAACGATTATTATCAATGTTATGTGATAACAACCGGGACCGACAGTTTAACGTGCTCTCCGAGGCACGATGGGTCTCACAAGGACAAAATACAGCCCAGACCGGAACAGATATTTGTAAGATCAATGCAAACATCGCCCCCAGCGGTAATCGAACCAACAACCTTCGAGGGTAAAGGCCGACTCGCTACCCACAATACCACAACGGTATCAACGGCTTAGTAGTTGCGTTAATGACTAAAAGCTAATGTTTGCAATATTTATAATAGTCGCCGCTTCTCCATATAACATGCTATAAGTAAATTAAATTGAAAGTAGTTTAACCTACGGTAGTAGAACCATGCTTCTCTCAGCACAAAAGTACCTTTTTTTTCGCTTGTGATACTTCAAGTATCGCAAGCATTCATAGGTTGCGGTGACTGCTTACCATCAGGTGGACCGTATGCTTGTTTGCCACCCGTCATGACATAAAAAAAAATAAGATTTATGCTATCATATAAAAGTTAAAGTAGCGATTTTAAGATTAACATAAGAAATTAATTATCAAACAATTGAGAAAATATATTGTATTATTTTTTCGTACCTCGATGAAAAGTTTGCTTTTAGTTCCCGATACGAGGGACAAAATTGGTCAATTCTCCCCCGGCAAGATGACACTAATTAACTCAATTTATTTCCCGATAACTTAGACATCGTATGTTTATTCGTCGTATCAGGGACTAAAAGTGAACTTCTCTTTGTAGAAAAAAAATCACTGTAGAAATGTAGGACATTGCAACCCGCGGTTGTCGTGATTAATAAACGAGTGTGTAATTTAGTTACTTACTTTTAGTTAATTTTAGTCTTTTTCATAATTATTAATTGTAAAATTATGTAATGTATAAATGAATGCATGCTTTATTTACATTCGCTAATTACAAATGAATTCTTTATGAAATTCCGGAACAAAGAGAAATATCGTTGAATATGCATAAAGTCATTTCTGGGATTATAGCGATTTTTGGCAGTACGTATGATTATTTCCTACTTATTATGTATAAAGAGCATGTTAATCACTTGAAATATATTTTGTCAAATAGAATATGTGCATTCTGATTTGTGATGCTTATATTATTCCTACTGTACACTAAGCTTAGCATCATATCCAAGTATGTCATTGGAATAATTTTTAAATTATGTAATCATGTAACTTTAAACGGCTAACACTCACGTTCAATCGGTTTAAGTACCGACTAGTTTCGGACTCATCGGAGGTCCTTCATCAGGGTGAGTGGGATACGTTCGCGGTCGCAACCCATCTTAATCATTTTTAAAAAAGGATAATTATTGCAACAACGATAAATGTTGATGTCGTGTTTCACAGTTGTGGGTTCGTTCCTAATAGGTTTTTTTTATTACATTCCGGTTGGCAACTCAACTGATTGTAAGCAGTTACCGCAACCCATGAACGGTTGTGATACTTGAATAACAAATGGGCAATTGGACATTGCCAACCCTCGTTTGGAAACCCTAAGAGATTGGACATCCAGCGATCTCACACATCGCATGAAACGCAACAGTACTCTGTCGATTTTCTGTGAGAGCGTAGAACGTTCCCGGTTGAGCTGCCCCCTTTTGTGGTGGGAGGAGCATGGCTCTACTTCTAAATGAATCAGATGTTTCTAATGTTCACATAAACATTAATTGACCCCCGATTTCTCGAACGTTGTTCAAATTCATGTCAACTTAAGATACCAAAAACTAAACGCTCATTGGTCGTCTGTTGATCATCGATTATCTTTAACTAATGAGCGTTTTTTTTTTTTTTATGTTAGAAGTTAGCAAACAAGCATACGGCCCACCTAATAGTAAGTGGCTGCCGCAGCCTATGAGCGCTTGCAGCACCATTAGTAGGTGCCACTCACGCGTTGCCAACCTCGAGATATTAGTTCTTAAATCTCGTTCGCCCAGTAATTTCACTAGCGTACAATGCCCTTCAAACCGGAACACAGTAGTGCCTAAGCACTACTATTTGGCAACAGAATATTGGACACTGCGGTGGTACCTACCTAGCCGGTCTCTTGCAACAAAAGACCTACCACCAGTGTGACTGATTGCACTGGTGGAATAATCTCTGCTGTGACAGAGGTTATCCCAACAGCGGGCGATGGGGTCGTCACATTCCGACGCCTTAAAAGCGTTCTATATTTGGTATCTTAAGTTAACATGAATTTGATCAACGTACGAGAAACCGGGGGTGAGTGTTGTATCTCTACAAATGGGGCCATAAAAAGGATGCTTAACATTCGATCCCGGTTGCTATAACAAAACATATAGAATTATTAATGTTAACTTATTGGGAGATTATTCAAATTCAATCGTGATATCAAGTTTGAAATTGCAATGAATCCTCTTTGAAAGATCACTTGCAGTAAAATCTTAACCACTTCATTGGGTAACACAAAGTCACGCGAAATGAAAGAATAGATTTCTTATATTAATCTATAACAATCAAATTAGAAATTAAATTAATTAGCAGTATTTCGTAAGTAAATAATATAAATACTTTATAAGTTTTTCATTATTAAATTCAATTAGTAAATGTACTCTAAATTCTATTTGTTCACATCCACAGAATTTTCCAAGAACATGGTTTTCGATACACAACAAAAGCGCGAATTCGGGGAACTGACTTCAAAATCAAATAATTGCCTTTTGACTTCCATGAATATGTTACAACTCAATTATAACACCTGGCTTTTACCTATAATATATAATAGTCACAGTCATATTACATAAAACTCTTAGAATTCAGTAAGTTAGTGTGTATATTCTCGTTGGCCTTTGTGTTTTAACGTTATGGAATGAAAAAGCTGAACTCTGAAAAACGAAAAGCTTATGGCGGTTTCATACTAGCATTTTGTCATCATCATCATCATCATATTAGCCCAAAGAGCTTTCAGCTTTCCCCAAAGAGTGCCACAATTACTGGTCCTGCGCCACTTGCATCCAACGACCCTTACCAAGTCATTAGCCACCTTGTGGAGGGCCTGCCCATGCTGTGCCTTCTGGCACGTTGTCGCCACTCCAGAACCTTTCCACCCCAACTGCCATCAGTTCTGCGAATAATGTACCCCGCCCACTACTACTTAAGTTTAGCGATTCGGAGAGCTATATCGGTTGCTTTCGTTCTGATGGCATAACTTCTGATGCGATCACGCAGAGACAATCCCAGCACAGCATAGCCTCTTTGTTGTCCTTTGAGCCTTCTTATGAGCACCATAGTAAGATACCATATATCAATCATAACTGGCAAAACACACTGGTCAAAAGCTTTCATCGTGAGACATAATATTATTGTGTTTAATTATTGTCTTTATAATGTTGGACATATAAATTGAACCCGTGTGACTGTGGTTCTGTGGGTCTGTAATTTAAAGATTCGATTTTACGAGTTGGACTCTAAATAGGTAAGGGTCTTTTAGTAAGGAGTCACTTACCATAAATCTTACAGTTAATCGGCATAGCCGAGAATAAATATATATAGGTATACAAGTATGTTTAAATCTAAAATAAAATATTTTAAATAACCAAATCTTGATGGTGTCAACACAATAGACGGGAGGCTATTGCCCATCATCATTGTCATTGCCCATCAATCATCAGGATCTCTTATCTGAATGTAATAGAATACAAGTTTTTAAACACAGCCATCTGACCTCAACAAGCATAAGGGCGAACCAGTAACTCATATGATAAGAGCAAATTTCCTATCTAGAATTAACGATTATTAACAGATGTTATGTGATAGCAACCTTTTTTTCTGCACATAGTGAACTCTTCAAGTACACTAGGCACTCGGCCGCCTGTTAGTCTAGCGGCAATACCCACTAAAACTCAGCGGAACCCTCATCGTCATATTGGAACGTCAAGGAGTCGCTTGCGTAATCAGCCATGACGCCCCGGATGTGATAACTACCTAGTCTGACTGCATAACGTGCGTACAGATGTATTTAGGATGATTACACCAACAACCACGACTCGCGATCCGCGAGACTAAAGGCAGCCAAGCTACCAAGGGACCACAACGATACTACTCGTATAATATAAAAATATCTCGAAAAGTTCCAAATTAAAATTGCCTACGTTATTTGTTTTCAGTTTCATTCTCAAAAGCTCAAAGTGTGTGTTTAACAACAAAGTTCAAAACTTATTTTAACCATTGAGAATATATTATTCTTGTCGACGTTTACGCTTCAATTCGTACGAGTACTCAATAGTCTTGAAGGTCTTATCCAGATGTTGCGAGAAAATAAACAGAGTATTTTATTACTAGGACATCCAACGGGTTGAAAATACAAGCTAGCTTTGTATCAAAGACATCTATGTAAAATGTTTTTACCAATCTAAAATGATGATCAGCTTGGGGCTTACCAATAGCTCTTATTGAGACTAAAACAAAACATGCGAAAACTGACATTACATCGTTATTTCGTATCATGACATATATCTCATGCTCCTATCAAATTTGAATGGATTGAGCCACTGTTACCGGGCAATAAAAGATGGTAAAATTTATAGATGTATTTATTGTAACGGTAAAATTATGGTTATACAATAATAAATTGTAATTCTTAGATATAATAGGTTATATAAAAAAAAATTATCCCTGCTAAACTCATCGGTGGGTCACTAGAGATATTTTAAAGCTTAAGGTTTGGTTTTCCAAAATAATTAAAAAAATAGGGCGCCACTGTCAAGAACAATGTATAATATGGGTTGACAGTCCCATTTAAATTTACATTTATTACTTTATAGTTAATATTACTAAATCCAAAGAAAGGTCCGTTATTAATAATATTTAAACTAAAATTTGAAATGTCACCGTCCTGTGAGTGAGAATAAAGAAGATCGCGATGCCACGTGGTCACCACCGGCCACGTGCAGACCGCGGTCACCTCGACGCCTCGAGCTCGCCGAGCGCCGGGCAGTCCAGCACGGGAACTGAAGAGACGGCCCGCGCGGTAATAACTACTCGCACAGCACGATGCAGTCTTCCAGGAAGAAGAGTCCTCGCCGACTGACGAGCACCCTCAGTAATGAAGATGAGCCCCTTATAAAATATTATGAGCCCCTTTTTTTTTTTTCGGAATGTGTATTGCTGTTGGCCCTACTGGCCTTGACAGCGTCACCGGGCGGAGGGGCCGAGTACAGAGACTCAGCCGTGATAAAGGGACAGCCCTCACGGGGGCTCAAATTTGATTCCGTCCTTAGGGTGCCTCCTGCGAAGCCGAACCACGGCTAAGGACGTCACCGGAGATGGAGGCAGCGTTCGGAGCGCATTCTATACGATAGACTCACCCGACGGTGTGAGCGCGACGCGACTTGCGAAACAAAGGACCTCGTCCTCGCCGGCGAGGACGGTGTTGTGTGCGTGTCTGTGCTGTGTAAGGGGCATTTTCTAATGTAATCCTATCGTCAGGGTCTTGCAGGACGTGCTTAGGACGCCTTACTTTTGTCGGTTGGTTACATCGGTCTGTGTAGATACAAGCATGTCTAATCAAAGGATTTGGATGGAAAGTAGTTTGATCGAAATAGTTTTGCGATAAGCGCTTCAAATATTTCGGGATCGAATCGATTTCAAAGTCTCTATGGAGATCTACGTTGCGAACGTACCACGGACAGCCCGAGGCCATGCGTAAGCAACGGTTATGAATTATTTGTAATTGATTAATTCTTCTGGCGTGGACGTGTGAAAAAACAGGGCTCGCGTAGGTCAGTATGGGACGTATACAGGCTTTGTATAATGTCACCTTATTTCTAAGGGACAGTTTACTCCGCCTGCCCAACATCGCATACAATCTTCCCAAAACGAACGCTGCTTTATCACGTGCCTTGCGGATATGAGCTTCAAAGGTGAGTCTGTTGTCGAGTATGACGCCTAGATATTTGGTTTTATCTTTCCATGGGATGGGATGATCGAACAAGGTGATAACTCCAGGTGGACCGGATCGCCAGTAAGTCCTAATGCGGGGTTTGTTTAAAAGGACACCTACGCTTTTCTCGGGATTGACTTCAATCCTCCAAGATTTAAACCATTTTCCTAGGGCATCGGCTGCAGATTGGAGACGCTTGGTAAGGGCGGAAGCTGATACAGAGGTCTATATACCCTTATAATAACAATGAAGATGAGCCCCTTCGATGTAATATGCCTCGGGAACAGATGCCCCCGAAGTGAAAATATGCACCCCCAGTTGAAAGGTACGCTCCCACGGGAAAAGATGTCCCTGGTGGAAAAACAAGGCCCTCCGTAGACAAGCAAGGCCCTCACTTGACAAACAAGGCCCTCTGATTACACACAAGGCCCTCAGTTGACAAACAAGGCCCTCACTTGACAAACAAAGCCCTCCGATTACACCTCCTTTTGGAGGAAAAAGACCCCGCTTACAACTGGCAGGCTTATGTCAACTCCTGCGCCTCCAGCGAAACGAAGTCAAGCACCCTACCGCGTGGTGGACAGACCCACGGCAGTCCCCAGCACGTGGTCGACACACACATGGATGTGCAGAAAGGTAGTAACGAAACGGCTTCAGGCCAAGGTGTCGTTGGCACGTGGATGATGCTTGAGGTTTATTGTACCGCACTACGACTATATGGGCAACTGTCGGCAACTATAGCTCAGCTGATAAGCTGCGCACGACGATGCCAACAGGAGACCCAAGGTGAAAAATTAAATACAATTTTTACTAAAAGTTAATGATGTGCCCACATGTTGTCTGTCTTTTTGTGATCCTAAAATTTAAAACGAGTATAAATCTAAATAGTAAATATATATTTATTGACAACCAATAACATTGACAACTAACTAGTATTCTAATGCGAATGTAATTAGCACAGGCTAGTTTATTACTTCAAAAAATTAGAATGTTTCAAGGAGAAATGTCCCTAAAATTAAACTTTTCCAAATCTCGAAAACTGTCATTAATTTACAACACCGTTACTCAAAATATTAATATGATTAAGTCCTGGACATCAACGGCTTGAATAATGAAGAGAAAATTATTTCATCAAATTAATCTAAAATGATCTTTCTAATTGGACTTTAAAAGTGAATTTGAATCTCGTTTAGTTTTGATTGCAATATTTGAGATCAAATCATATAAATCTTAACAAAATCTACGATACTATTAAATGGATTTTATTAGCTTCATCTGTGTTAGTAAGACACTCATAGCAAAGTGCGCTCACTGATCGGTAAGTGATCGGTGGGCTTAGCAACATAGCCCCGGTTTCTCGAACGTTCATCAAAACTCATGTTAACTTAACATAGTAAATACAAGACGCTCATTGCCTATTGATCATCGATTATCTTTAACCAATTAGCGTTGTATGTTAAGTTGACATGAATTTGATCAACGTTCGAGAAACCGGGGGTAAGTGTGATCAAGAGATGGGTGATTAAATAGTCGAATTGTATGTGAGTCTCCATGCCTCGGAGAGCATGTTAGCAGTCGGTATCAGCTGTTATCGCACTATACAATAAAAAGCAGAAGAAACTGAATTACATTTATATATCATATAATATTATATAAATATATAAATGATATTATATAATAGGAAGTGTCATTAGTCTTTTGGCTTGGCAGTCGTAGTACAATATTGACGATTCTTGTACCTCAGGTATAATTATAATAATCTTTCTATAAGCAATATAATAGCATGGAGATATCCTTTAACCAAGAATAACAACAAATGTATAAATATACATATATATGTTTGTCATCAACAAACAGATGCAGAACTCTTGAAACTTCCTTATTTACAAAGTAATCGCGCTGCTACAATGTCAAGCTTAGAGTGCACTCGCCTTTTAACGTTTCAGCTACCCGAGGAAAATTTCATTTGTTGCAAAACTTGACTTATATAATTTACGTTCATTCATATAATGAAATAGAAATAAAATAATATAGAATATAAATTTTATGAGTTTGCGTGATTACTTCATTGTACGAGCCATCGATTTTTTGTTTAAACTTATGGTTTTTTTTATTTCATGACGGTTGGCGAACAAGCAAAATATGGTCCACCTGATGGTAAACAGTACCGCAACCTACGAACGCTTGCGATAATTTAAGTATCACATGCGCGTTGCCAACCCAAGGAACAAGAAGGAAGTGATGATAATGGAAAAAAGGAAAGGGAATAGAGGGCCGAAGGCTAAATATCCCTCATATTTAGCCTTTGGCGCTATCACTCATCTTTATAAACTTATACTTAAGAATTTTCTTTAGAACAATTTGTTCAACTTGTCAAAACTTTATGTATCGTTGCATTTCATAAACTCATAGAAAGTTTTACTTTGAAATGTCCCGCCTTAAACGTTCTCTTGCTCTTTATCGCTTTGCAGTAGGAGGTCTACCATGAAGTCTTATTGCGATATAAATGACGACCTAAACTCAGCAGCATGGCAATTTTGTAGTTCATACGATGACATCCGACTAGGGATTTATTATTAAGCAATATGTTAAGTTATAAGAACTTACAGATAATTACGCATTACTGACTTGCATTATAGTAGAATTTTACAATAAATGTTAATGGTAGCTCCCCAGAGCGTTTAAATTACATTAAAGTCAGCCGTGAAACGTCATTTTGTTAATATATTAACGCAAACATCGGCCATACACTGCCATTATCATAGAACAGGTAGGCAAGACAATCTACAATAGCATGGCCCAAAGGTAACTACTTCATAAGTGGATGTGAAATATGGATATCTGCCGGAATACAGAGTTAATTAATAATTGTATATAAAGTTAATTATAAATTTGCATACAAATTAAATTTAAAAAAATTGAATTATCTGTTTGTCATGTCAAATAGGATTGCTCTTGAAAGGAAAGAAAGAAAGACATTTTTATTTGCTACATAGTACATACTACGATACATAAAATGAATATAGCAATTGTAAGCGTGGAACCTTGCTGTGTTAGGCATGGATGGGCCTGTTCCCTCGGTGGAGAACTTCCATCGGATGCTAAGGATTATATGGAATCCATCCCACAGAATATTGACATTATGTAGCAGTATCATTTACTCTTATCATTTGGGGATGAGCCTGAGGGTCAAGTTCCATCTTACTCTCACCACTTCTTTGGAATCTCCTGCTAACTCCTCCTACTTCTTACATCAGCGTCACATTTGTAACATTATGGGTATTGCGAGTTTATAACTTATGTTGACCACCTTTCTTGGTCGTAATTTTGTTAACCACGGTCGTGGTATACAAAAAGAAATAAATGTACTTTTTTGGACTCGTAAGTTTTATGGTTGTAGAATGAATTTACTTACTGGAACTAACTATATTAAAACAAAAAACAAACAGCAGTAATTTAACTGAGCTTCCACAATGCACTTTTTTTCTGGGTAATGTTAAAACAAAATCACAAGACGCAAGAGTGACCAGAATTTTACACAAGTTTATATATTTTATTATTACTTTTCATTTCATGTGTACGGTGCAAATATTACAACTGAATATTAAACCAGTTCCAATCAACCGATTTAATTAAAATTTTGCACCCAAGTGTCCATGACCATACACTCTGTTACCTAGTTTTATCACTGTAATTTTTAATTAAGCTTCACACCGTTGTGGCGTTGTGGGTAGCGAGTCTTTAGTCTCGACGGTTGCGGGTTCGATTCCCGCTCGGACAGATAATTGTTAAAATTGTTAGGGTCTCCACACCGTGCCTCGGAGAGCACGTTAAACTGTCGGTCCCGGTTATTATCACATAACATCTGATAATAATCGTTAACTCTTGATAAGTAAATTGCTTTTATCTATTGAGGTACATAGTAAAGTAGTCGCGCCTGCATGCCTTCTGGTGTTGCAGATGTTCATGGGCGGCGGTAATCGCTTAACATCAGGTGAGCCTCCTGACCGTTTGCCCCCTCTCACATAAAAAAAAAAGTTACTGCTTCGCCCTTAGAGTTGCGGAGGTCAGATAGCAATCGCTCCGTGTAAAACCTAGTAATCTGGATAAGAGTAAGTAGGAAGAGAATTTTTCATTAAGCTACTGAAATTACTGGGCAAAGGAGATAATATTTTAAGTACCAATATCTCGGGATTGGCAACACATGTTTAACACCTAAACTAATGGTCTTGCAAACCCTCATAGGCTATAACAACCACTTACCATCACGTCGGTGCTTGCTTGACTATCATTTATTATAATATCTTTGGCTTCCTGTGGGATCATCAAAATGTATATAACGTGACCGGAGCCATGGCCACTGCTAGTACAATCTTCTTCTTATCGAGTGGTTAGTGGCCAACCTAGTGTCAGAGTTGCTCAGGTCGCCCGTATAGGCATCTGACTTGACTTATCGACTGTCATCAAATTGATCAGCCGGGACCGACTTCTCACGTGCCCTCCAAAGCACGGAGACGCTCGGTTGAAATACCACTATGTGATCATCAATCTAGTGACTGACCGCGACTAAAGTTGTTTACCCACCGATGGTTAACCCATCAACGAGTGTCTCAGCCTGTGCTAGTACAATAATAACAATGGATTTAATCATTATGATTAATCCCTCAATTTATTATACTTTTCTGTAACATAAAATAAATGTTTTCCTACTTTTCTTATAGCAGATTTCCCTTGAGATATTTTGTGAAATAATGAGATCGATAGAGTTTTTGTATAGAACAAAGCTCTAAATTTCGTATCGTGGATAGACCAATTTTATACGTATTCTTTGATTAATAATAATAGATACTATAGTTTGTGAGTATTATTAGTCTCATTATTTTATGTCCTCTGGATTCCCCTAATTTAATGATATGACATATATCATTAAATTTTCGCAATAAAGCTTATGAATCAAATATCTATGCCTCTAAGTTCAAAGTAATCAAATTTCACGTCAAATACAGATACTTGTAAACTATATATTATCACAGTTTCTATATAAGTTACACTTAGATGTGCTTAACTTGATCGCGTTGGTGTATATATTATTTGTCTTCATATAGACATACCCTAATGACCTAAAATCAAAACTAGTATCATTTTTAAAGTAGAAACTTTTCGGTAGTGTAAAGAAAAACACCTTTTTAATGAAAACACCTTCTTCAGCAACAATATATTTATTAACTGTTACACTAAATTAACAAGTAATACAACGTTCTTGTTTCAACGTCCGAGGAGAACTAACTAGAACTAGGCAGTCCCCTCTTACATCATGTTTGAATCAAATCACCAACATTACTATTAAAGTCAAATCATTTTCTTATTAAATAAATTATTTTAGTCAAATTACATACTTGTAATCATTACTCAACTATAAAATCTTAATAACATCATATTAATATTTGAAAATCATAACAGAAAAATATGTAAAGTAAAGTAAAAGAAGTTACTTTTTGAATTTTCTTTTATTCATTACATTATAATTATTTTAATTCTTATCGTGTGCGGATGGAAGCTAGACCAAAAAAGGGTAGTAAGACTTTCTTTTCTGACACCAGAGGTCTTTCTGAAATTGTATGAGCTATGAATCGATAGCTTAAAATATTTTTTTAAGTAAAAAGACCATCATAGGTGCTTACGAAAATATATCTGATATTTGATGATATTCTTGTTCAAGTCTGTATACAGCTTTATATTAAATGACAGAGAATATGTACTGTCAGTCACTGACATAATTGTTGATATCCAATTAGCTTTGATTGTAACAAAGGTTTCCTGTAGTGTGAGTAGTGACGTCATATACGTCATGTTTCCCAAAATAATTATTGTGATGTAACAAATTATATACTCTTCTTTCACGATATGAAATTCACGTTCTTTGCATGGGCATTTTATCTAGGACAGGGCAAATCTTAACTTAGGGTTTAAAGGGGGTAAAATGATTTGATGAAATGGTCGAAGCATAATATGTTTGTATTGACCATGCAAGCATATTTTCCGATCTGGGTGTATTTATCCTTGTCTGTGTATGTGTTTCTGGACCCCGACACAGGATATCACTATCCTAATGGGGGCCGTTGAGTGTACAGCGTTTATTATTATTATTTTTTATTTTATTTAAAATTTATGTCGTACGGGAAGAAAAAACTTCTATAGTATTATGAATATATAAGCATAAAGTTGTATAAAATATATTTTTATACAAGCAATAATATCTATATTTTCTTTTCTAGAAGTGTAAACTTTCCAATCAAGTGGATTTTAAACGCAACATCACGTTCCAGATATAAAACTTCGATTTATATTAATTATATTTCATTTCACTGGTGGTAGGTGTTGGTTTTGTTGCAAGAGGTACAACCGCAGTGTCAAATATTCTGCCGCCAAATAGTAGTGCTTAGGCATTCCTGTGTTCCGGTTTGAAGGGTACTGTACGCTAGTGAAATTACTGGGCGGACGAGATTTAAAAACTCATATCTCGAGGATGGCAACGCGTGATTGGCACCTACTAATGGTGCTGCAAGCGCTCATAGGCTACGGCAACCACTTACCACCAGGTAGGTCGTATGCTTGTTTGCCAACTTCAACATATAAAATATATATATATATATATATATATATATAAATAATTTTCATGAGATCTCCACATTTTTACTCCCACTGAGGCAAGTTTCACTCGAGATATTTCGCAGTCTTTTATCACTGCAAATTTTGAGTCAACTAAAAGCAACAGATATTTGAATTCAACTACGGGTCCTTTTCAGCTTTTTTATTTTAATCATACGCTCATACTCTTGCTCACTGTAACGTAAATTTTATAGGTTTAGATTTTAAAGCACAGAAACAAGTTATATACAAAATATCGAAAATGGAATACTAAAAATTTATTTGTGGCAAAAAATTTCGGTGTATAGATAGAAGCAAATACAATATTATTCCAGGATTATGGGTGCGTTTTCGCATTTTAGACATTTTAGGGCTTCCTGATCTAACTTTACGGAACATTATGTCAACCAGTGTATATTGGAAGGAACAATTTAACAAAGAAATAGATAGGGATGGTACTTCATACATGTGTCAAATTTGTATGGTAACAAACACACCCAGACCAGATAACATGCCTGTATGGTTAATACAGACATCTGTTCCAAGCGGGAACCGAACCCGCGACCTGTGAAGCTTATGGCAAGTTCGTTACTGCTGTACACGTCCACAACGTCATCGATAAATAGAAAATGTGAATAATTAACCTTTTAATAGCTTTACTTTGTTATTACATAACTGACTAATGAATAAATGTGATTCATAGAAATATATAATAAAAATATTTTATTCTGAACTTAAAATTCATAAAGATGATGCAGTCACTGAACTAGCTCATCCAATCCCACTATTATAAAAAGGCTGACGTCAAAACATCTTTCTTTTCAATTTCCTGTTTGAATTGAATTGAATCATCGCCGTACTGAAATTAAACTGAATTATTGCATATTGCAAGTCATTCTGTTCCGAAAATAAACCTACACCTTTTTGATGTTGTTTAAAATTGAAAGCAATATTGGTTTAGTTCTTATTAATGTTTGTAAGTACGTGAAAATAATTATCTTAACATTACAATATTGTGAATATTTTAAAATAGGGTTCCAAAAATGATTTGTAATCATCATCATTAATAAGAAAACAACCAATACTTTTTTAACAGGAGACATTTTAACGCGAGAATTGTAGGTTTTTTCCTACCATCTCGGGTTATTATTATATCCACTACTAGAACATGGTATAGTAATATTTATGTCGTAACTAGTTTAGGTGGTTGATAAAAAATTACTCTTTTAGAAGAATACACTAATACTTTAAAAATATTATTTCACAAAATTGTTTTGACACTGAACGACGGATACTGCAAAATTTTATTTCGAATCCCTCACTCGTATCAAATTACACAAAGGCTTTCAGTGAACCATTTATAAAGGACACAAGATACGAAAAAGGTATATTTCGGACGAGTCTAGAATGAATAGAGTTAATTTGAAACTTATGAATACAGGATTCTAAGTCGACCGCTCTTTACTAAGCTGATTTTATATTATAACTTAGCCGTTGTTAGTTTTAAGTTTAACAATAAATTCACGTTGCAATATGTGGGTTTCTTTAATTCTTTGCTAGTAAGCACTAAATATTATTTTTTTTAAACAATATTAACAATGCTTTTTCAAGGCGTTACTAATATTCCTATAGCCCGTCCAAATAAGCTCGATAATATCCCAAGGTGGTCAAGATTTAACCCTCGACTCTCGCGCTAACGGAGCGAAGTCGGCCCTTCTACCTTTAAGTTTTGAGGCTTGTATTAAAAAACTACTTTTTACATTATTGCAAAATTATTTTCTTAAATGCTTGTTATATAACTAAGCCAATCGAAAATCTATTCATTTTTTTTTTAATTATTGGATTTTTATCCTTGATATCTTTGAATAGATTTTGATGCCTTTTTTATGTTGCAAGTTGGCAAACAAGCATACGGCTCACCTGATGGTGAGTGTTTTTCTTTTGTTTCGTTGTAAGGGATATTACAGATATTTATATTGGATTATACATAAGAACGAGTAAATATGTTGTGTTCATGTGGTTCTTATGAAATGAGATTATTTGGCATCAGTATAATCTAACGACAGAGGCATCTGTCGTCTTCGATTTGCTTTTAGATCTTCTGATATTTTACCCGAGACGTTGTGCCAGAAACTTGATATGAAAATATTTACTTGAAAAACCAATTACTAATAGGTATGTATGCTATTTATTATAATCATATATAGCTGTCTTTATATTATATGTTTGTATATTATATATGCACCACCTTCCTTTTCTTACACCTATATTTCGTTACTCATATAAGGTTGTCTGGAAGAAATCGCTTATTAGCTATAAGGCCACCTTGTTGTACTTGATCTTGCCTAGACTATATTTTTGTAACTTTTCTTTATGTGTGGTGTACAATAAAGCATTATAAATAAATAAAATAAATTAATATGATAAGTTAGCTTGTAAAAATCATCAAATCTCATCAATAGGATAGCATAGGCTTTGAAGTACAAACATCTTAACAATATAATTGTAATAATCATAATACTTTATTATTAAGCTTGATATGCTGATCATATCATATTTTATTACCGGGATACCAGGCGCACTGGGGGGTCCTTACATATCTGGTCGATATACTCGACATTCGCACTAAACGCTTTCAATCATCTTTCATAATGCGCACTGCCAAGGAGTGGAATGGTCTTCCGGCGTCTGTATTCCCGAACACATCCAACCTGAACCTCTTCAAGGTGCGAGTACACAGGCTTCTTATGAGTAAGCTCGCTCCACCGTAGACCTCATCTATGCCTCAAGAGAGTCAAGAGTTTACCCATTTTAAATAAAAATAAAGCTTACAAGCTTATATACCATTTAGTTTTGCGTTATTTTGTGTATTTTGCTTAAGCATATTAGTTAAAATCGTTAAATTTGTAATCCACTAAAAATCTTTTAGTAAATAAATAAATAAATGAATAAATAAACGCTGCACACTCAACGGCCCCATTAGGATAGTAATATCCTGTGTCGGGGGTCCGGAAACATATACAAAGACAAGGACAAATACACCCAGACCGGAAAATATGCTTGTATGGTCAATACAAACATATTATGCTCCGAGCGGGAATCGAATCCGCGACTTGTGGCGTTTAAGGCAGGTTCGCTACCGCTGCGCCACAACCTAAGTTAAGTAAAAAATCAGCTTTTTAAATTCAAGTGAAAGTAAGAGAAATACCGATAGGCAATTACTAAAGTTAGAGAGAGAAGAGTGATTGAAAATCGTTTTAAAAGTTAAGAGAGATGAATAGCTAACATTTTGCACGTGAGCTGGTCGACTTTTAGCAATTGTCAGTGAGTTAGAAGTAGATATAGCAGATCGGATGTTAGCGAAGCTCCAATTTGTCTGCGGTCGTCACAGGTGAAGTACGTGTTGCTGCCTCATTTAACTTTTGACCAGTTCTGCCTGCACTCTTGCAGTACGATGCATGGAATTTCCACAGATTTTACCGACATTATTTTCGTTCAGAAGTTATTTTATTTGTTAACAAGAACAATGTCGACAACATAATTTTGTAGATTCTGAATTTTCGTAGATATCTGAGACACTAATATAAATAATCTATATACCAATTACTATTATTACCTTCCAACAGATGGGTATTATTATAATGAAGAAATTATATATTACTAGCGGCCCGTTCCGGCTTCGCACGGGTATAAAATATATAGCCTATGTCATTCACTGAAAAAATGATTAAAATCGATCCAGTAGTTTTGACTTATTCATTACTGCCCGCGGCCCGCACGCGTTAAATGTAATTATTTACATCACATTAGAAACCTCAAAAAAAAAATTTTTTTTACTCCATTATTTAATGGATGTTATACATATAAGCCTTCCTCTTCAATCTCTCTATCTATTAAAAAAAATGACTTTGTTTATACTATGTAGTGATTATTATAATGAAGATATTATATTTAGGGTATGCCGAGCGAATTTATGCGAACTTTGGTGGTAACTAATTTTAAGTTAAATTTGAGAAATATGGGTGTTTTTAAAAGTGTTCTAGCGAAACCCATTTCGGTAACCGCTAGATCACTATTTGATTTAATTTTTAAAAATGTTAGTAGCTAATGATTAGATTTAATTTATAATCAGGTTACTATGGGTCTGAAATGATCAAATAAAGATCCAAACACAGTTTAAAAACAAGAGAAAAAAATTTTCTTGAGTCTTAAAAGGCTACAACTATTTTTAATTGTTTGTTCTGTCACTAGTCAATAATATCCTGGAAGTCTTAATAAAATGCATAAGCTCGTTCGTTGCTTTTTGTTTTCGCTTCCTAAGATAATTTTGAAACGTGGGTTGGTTAATTATAAAATCAGTGTTTAAATTATAGTTAAAATAGAAATAGCACATGATTACACATAATGAATAGTTCAATTTCCGACGCGACCCCTAATCTTTCTCTCAAAGCGAGGATTATGGACTTCTCTTGTTGCTTTATTTAAATAAATTGCTTTGCTCCGTTAGTGTCGAGAGGGAATTTGTATTCACTTAAGAAAAGACTGAAGAAAACTTTAAGCATTTAATGACGAAATAAATTTGAGAAGCTCATAGCCGAGTGCACCCACGGATCGGTAAACGATCGGTAGGTTAAGCAACTTTAGGCGCAGTCAGACAGTAGATGGGTGATCGTATAGTGGTATTTCAACCGAGCGTCTCCGTGCTTCGGAGGGCACGTAAAAGTCGGTCCCGGCTGTTGACAATTTGACAACAGTCGATAAGTCAAGTCAGAGCCTTACGGGTGATCTGAACAACTCTGACACTAGGTTGACTACTAGACATTCGATAAGAAGAAGAAGAAGCATTTAATGTGCTGAAAAAAATCTTATTATTGTGAAAATATGTTAGCCTTATTTAACCTCATAATCAGCCATCCTTATTTAACCATTATTACAAGATTGCAATTCAACATATTATTTGTAGTACAGGCAAATTAAAAGTGTGGTAGTGTCTGTTAAATGATTAGCTAATTTTGAATCTAAAACATTCTCGAATCCAGTTGAACACACACAAAAAATCATCAAAATTGGTCCTATCGTTAAGGAGGTGAAGTCACATACACACGGACAGAATTATATACATTAAGATAAAATTTTTCATTCCTTCTTACCTCATGTGTATAGTTTACTTCACGATACGTGTTTCGAACTTGTAATTCTTACTTAATTATGGCCACATGTTACACAATTTACGTAATGTTAGTTGCAATGCCAAAGCGATTTCATTTGAGCTAGAATTTAACGTCATTAGCAGCACTAATCTATTTAACACTGAATGTACGAATTCAATCCACTCTGTACATTTAGCAAGAGAGATTAAACCATCAGTAAATATAATTATTACTAGCTGTGCCCGCGACTTCGCTTCCGTCGGGTGGGACCGCACTGTTCCACCAACTAACCGCATGTTATCGCCCGCCCGCACTTTCTGGCTTCTGAGTTTCATATCGTGATGATATAGCCTATAGCCTTCGTCAAAAAATGTCCATGTTAAATACAAACAGATTTTTTTAAATCCGATCAGTATCTTCAGAGATTAGTGATTAGATGCGTATGGTAACCATGCGTGACTATTTTAAGGCGATTCTGTTAAAGCTGTGATGACACTTGTCTAAACACAATAACAACAACATTGTGGATAAATATTTATAAAAATATATATTATATTGAAAACGTCATAAATTCAACTCGACTAATGTATAAAACATAAATATACAATACAATGAAGCAAAATAACCGAAATATAACTTTTTTATGTGACTAAGTTGGCAAGCAAGCATACAAACAATCTGATGGTAAGCGTTTGCCGCAGCCTATCAGCAGACGCAACACTATTTGTAGGTCTCACTCACACGTTACCTACTCCAAGATATGGGTTCATAAATCTCCCTTGCTCAGCTGCAGTGTCCTTCAAACCGTAACACAGTGCAGAATACCTACCTAGCCGGCCTCTTGCAATAAAAATCCTACCACAATTAAAAAGTTTTATAAGACATATGCGTCGTATAGACTTTTTATACGATTGAAATGTTAGTTGTGTATATTCGGTAAAACATAATATTGGCATATTGGCAGTACATGCTGACGGGAAGCAATTTATTATCCGAATAATACCGATTGCCGTTGTTATTAAAAACACAAACGGGCAATAATGTCGCGTCACGCACGGGTTATTAAATCTCCTGTTATTAAATTTATTTTGGATGTGGAATTTTGATATGCTTGTTAAATATTCCGTTTCCATGTTGCGTTTATTTTATTATTCTTTAAGTCTATTGTAACTACGTAAAATAATAATGCCGCTTTGAGAATATTAAACTTAAAATTCGACGTCGGGGAAATGTTATAAAATTATGTATTCTATGTACGTATGATTTGATACATAAAACAAAATAAGATAAACAATTGAACTTAGGCTAGTTTCTGGTGTGCAAGGGCGGTCTTATTGCTACAAGCAATCTCTTACAGACAACCTTTTGAGGGTAAAGAACTGTTACAGTTAGAAAAACAGGTCAAGTGCAAAAACTGAAATTGTATCTACAAAGCAAATAAAGATTATACAATAACTATAAAAACTAAAATTAATATCAAATACGACGACTTGACGACGTTGTGGCGCAGCGGTAGCGAACCTGCCTTAAACGCCACAGGTCGCGGGTTCGATTCCCGCTCGGAACATAATATGTTTGTATTGACCATGCAAGCATATTTTCCGGTCTGGGTGTATTTGTCCTTGTCATTGTGAATATTTCCGGACCCCGACACAGGATATCACTATCCTAATGGGGGCCGTTGAGTGTCTAGCGTTTATTTATTTATTTATTATTATTTAAATATGGCAAACTACATAATACTTTGAACATATCATACTATATTACATTTGAAATTAAATATAATAATTTACGCTAAAATATTATATATCTAAAATAACAAATAACATGGCTTCTAAATGGAAAACAGTTTCTATAGCTGTCGTGATGCATTATCACACCACCCGCGTAATAGTGCGTTGCCTGATGTGAGGAGTACGCGTACGGGACCACTTCCGTTCACTCCAGGCCACAGCAATCCTTCGCTGGACCGGAGAACTATTGCCCCCATACAGATTGACATTGACGACGTTATAGCGCAGCGGTAGCGAACCTGCCTTAAACGCCACAGGACGCAGGTTCGATTCCCGCTCGGAGCATAATATGTTTGTATTGACCATGCAAGCATATTTTCCGGTCTGGTTGTATTTGTCCTTGTATGTGTTTCCGGACTCCCGACACAGGATATCACTATCCTAATGGGGCCATTGAGTGTGCAGCGTTTAGACATATTGACACTGAGACTTATCAAGTGATTTAATCAATCTCGCCGTATGTTTCGTTGTCATATTCATTTAATTAACAAGTGAGAATATTCGTTCCATAATAATTTTCTTGTTTTGACAATACAATATTTATAAAAGCATTTCATGATATATTTAACGCTTGCAATGCTGTTAACAATAAAGTAACTTGATTAAATGCAGTTTAGCTTTTCAAGTCTTAGTAAGACAAGAAGCGAGGCGTCAAAAGCTGCGCATTCTGAAGATAAATTAACACACACTACAGTCTTATAATTTTGTAAGTTTAAGAAAATTTAAGTGAAAATTTACTCCTTCTGTTTTAGTTAACCTAGCTATAACTATCATTGCAAAATACAATTTTTTTAATACGAAGACCACGACAATGCGTTTGGGTTGTTTATTGGGTGTTTCGGTTGTTAAAAACCAAGTACTTTGTTTCAATTGTGTTGTATCTAGATAGTTTGCTCTTATCCAATGAGCTACTGATCCTTTGGGTTATAAAAATCAGATGACGATTACTCTGTTTAAAAACTAGTCACGTTGACAATATGGAAATGAGTGTTAAGCAGACCCTGGGTAAGTATCGGGAATGATACTAGGAAAACAGATTCTGTTATATAGTTAAAAAAATCAAGAAGAATTTATGCAGATACTTGCCAAAACATTTTAGTTTTGTCGTATTTAAAATGTAAGAATACATTCAATGATAAACTATTTTTGAATACAATGAAACTAACTTGGACATGAATAAACGATGCCAAGGATCTACCGGATGCAAGATCGGTCTTTCCACTCTAAAGAATTTTTCTTTATAATTCTAGAGACATCCGCAAACAAACGGAGCGCTTTTGTGTTCTAGCGTTTATTTTTAAAACCAACTTCAACGCGAGCCATGGACAGCGGAAATTATTTCTAACTTTGTACGAATCTTAACGTGTTGTTTTCTTATTCTGAACTTTGACTTTTTATGATATTGCAACTTTAAGAATGACCTATTATATACCTTATATGACTTAAACTACGGTATACTTATATATAATATAAGAGTAGTTTTATATTAACTAAATTGTAATTGATTCAGTATTCCACGTGGATTTAATAGCTTATAGTTATTATTAATTTAATACTGCTAAACCTTATTATATACAGATAAAGTTTTGCGT
The DNA here is from genome assembly GCA_023373885.1 of Hestina assimilis. Taxonomy (NCBI): domain Eukaryota; kingdom Metazoa; phylum Arthropoda; class Insecta; order Lepidoptera; family Nymphalidae; genus Hestina; species Hestina assimilis. The sequence goes on along the minus strand of CM041747.1, from coordinate 4,073,368 downwards.
CTAAACAAATACCCATTAAAATTTGTATAGGTCTTATTAGTCAGCTTATCATGTACCTTGATATACGCTGGGACCTATAGAACGAAAACGCCATACTTAAAAAAACGTCGAAACTTAGTCGTTATTAGCTTAAAATGATTTAAAACGAAATTCTCACTGTAACAATATTCCAAACATACATATTCGAGCGTAAATAAATGATGTTAATAACTAAGAAAATATAATATACGAAAGATTGTAAAGGTGTTAATATTTAAAAAAATATTTTGTTGATTGCAAAAAAATTGCTTTTTGAGTTATGTTGTTTTTGTTCTGAAGGTGCGATTATGATAGGTGCTTAGTATTTAATATCTGCGTTAAAAAATAATTTTAGTATTGTATTAGATCGAAAACTTTAAACATAAATCTATAGAATTAATATCATATATATAAACTGCTTTGAAATATGACAGCTGTGATAATTAAACCAAACTTTATATTCATAATAATTGTACTGCCTGCGTAAGACCCCTTTATTAAGCCAACAAATTATCTCCGGCCCGTTATTGTGTGCTGACATTAGCCGTAGTCGAAGGAACTTCGCTTTGTCTCCACGTAGTTACATATAAACTTTATACCTTCGTCCCGCACTCTATATAATTTTAGATAAGGATACATAGACTTTGTATTGATCGGGCCCTGCCGGAGGGGCCTTAACCAACACTCTGGGTCAGATGACTCGTAAGCCTTCTGCCGATATTAAAACGATGGAACCTGGTAGCAAGATTGGTACTTACAGGCAGAATTCTCCAGGTCCCCGACTGATGAGACGCCCTTCGTGTATCACTCTGAGCTGGTTCCAGTGGGTGACAAGGGTGGCAGAGTCACGTGGCTAGCACCTAATATGGCTGAATGCGTATAATGTCCACACACGTTCACACCGATCACACAATATTGTATTTCGAGTAAATTCAAATGGCGGCTGCCGCGGCGGCGCAAAGTCGACTCCCGAAGTCCGCGCGTGCGGTGCTTGTCTTTTTTTCGTTCCGTTGCGGGTCGACCAATCGGAATGTCGAATCCGCCGTATGCTCGTATGATGAGCTCCAATCAGAGCCAACCAAATTCCATCGATAATAATATAGAAAATATTAGATTGAACGAATAGTGAACATACCGCCCACCAAAATACAGCTGGTATTTTCCGATAAAGAAAAAACTAAAATGACGAATAAAACGAATAACGAGTTAAATAAACCACAATACTAAAACAAGAATTATAGCTAGCGTATTAACGAATAAAACTAAGTTACAAATACGAATATACTATGAATTATATTAGGGACTAATTAGTTTATAACGAATTACTATTCTAGGGGAAGAGGGCATAACTTTACAAGAGGTCGTTTGACATTCCTGTCTTTTGTTTTAACCGTAGCCACCCGCACGATGCCATCGGGGCCCGGATGCAATTCGATTACCCTTCCCAAAGACCATTGCAAAGGTGTACGATTGTCATCTTTAATAATGACCACAGAATTTAACGGCAATGGTTTAGCTGATTTCGTCTATAGTAATAAATGTTCGTGCGGCTTGTGATCAGTATATATGACAAAATGTCTTGCTTCCAACATGTGGCGAAAGTATTTTACGCTTTCGTATATAGCTAAGAGCTCGCGGTCATATGGTGAATATTTTTGCTGAGTAGAGTTTAAATTACGCGAGAAAAATGCCAAAGGTTCCCATGCCCCATTTTTAAATTGTTGTAAGACTGAACCCATGGCCAAGTCTGAAGCGTCTGTTGCCAGAGCTAGCTTAGCGTGACAATCTGGATGGGCGAGTAAGGTGGCATTGGAAAGGCTTTCTTTGCACTGTTCAAAAGCTGCTAATTGATCACCAGACAAATTAATTGGTTGATTTCCCTTAACAGAGCCAGTAAGTATGGCGTTTAGCGGTGCTTGGTATTTAGCAGCGTGAGGTATAAAGCGCCTATAAAAATTCAGCATTCCCAAGAATCGCCTGAGCTCTTTAACTGTTTTTGGGACAGGAAAGTTTTTAACAGCCATTACCTTCGAATCTAAGGGCTTTGCACCTGAAGCTGAAATACGATGACCTAAAAAGGTAACCTCATTAGCTCCAAATACGCATTTTGAAGTGTTAATGAGGATACCATATTCCTTCATTCGAGAGAAAAGTTGATGAAGGTGATTCTCGTGCTCCAACGGGTCTTTTGAAAAAACCAGAAAGTCATCCAGGTAGCAATAACAGAAATCTAAGCCTCTTGTCATTTCATCTACAAACCTTTGGAATGTCTGGCCTGCATTTCTAAGTCCGAAAGTCATATAAGGAAATTCGTACAAACCGAAGGGTGTAGTTATGGCAGTCTTCTTGATGTCATCCTCGAATACCGGTATCTGGTTGTAGGCTTTTACTAAGTCTAAAGTTGAGAAGATTGTACAACCAGCAATATTGTGGGAAAAGTCCTGTATATGTCTTATGGGATAGCGGTCGGGGATAGTGCGTGCGTTAAGCATGCGATAATCCCCACAAGGCCGCCAGCCATTGTCCCTCTTAGGCGCAAGATGCAATGGGGAAGCCCAACTGCTTTCCGATGGGCGTGCTGTACCATTGCTCAGCATAAGCTCAAACTCCATCTTAGCTATTTTTAATTTATCAGGTGCCAATCTTCGAGTGCTACAAGAAATAGGAGGTCCAGGTGTGGTTCTAATGTGGTGTACTGTGTTGTGTTGTGGAGTTAGCGGTATGCCAGAAGGGCGTGTGAGGTCTGGAAACTTACTCAGTAAACTATGGAAGCGCGTGTCGCCAGTCGAAACCTTAACAGAAAATACATTAGCATGAGCAATAGAAGCAATAGCTGACAAAGTGGTTGTATTGTCAATAAGGCGTTGATTGCGGCAATCTACAATTAAGTCATAATGGCTAAGAAAGTCAACGCCTATAATAGGTTTACTAACATTAGCTACAGTAAAACGCCAAGCAAAATTACGCCTTAAGCCAAGATTTAAATTAAGCTCGATAAAACCGAAGGTGTCGATAATGCTTCCGTTGGCTGCGTTGAGCTGAAAATTTGATTTGGCTCGACGGTCTCGAAGTGCAGAACGTGGGTAGACGCAGAGATCGCTGCCAGTGTCTACGAGGAACTGAGTCTTCGAACTGCGGTCGGTAACGAAGAGGCGACCCGGAGAAGGCAGGCAATCGTATGTCGCCATTAACGACTGCCTATGGAGTTTCCCGCTTTGTCGTAGTCGCATGGCTTAATGCATGCGCGAGCCCTGTTCCCAAACTTGGAGTGGTACCAGCATATTGGGTATTTTTTATAGCTGGAGTTGGACCTATTTCTATGCCGCGATTGTGAGCGGCGTCGCTCACGTGGTCTTGAACGGCCCACAGCACAACATGAACCACGAGTATGCTCTTCTAACTTAAGCGTGAGCTGTTGAACCATCTTTTTTAAATCCGCTATTTCGTCTGAAGTTTTGGATTCGTTTGCATTACGAGCTGACGTGGATGCTACGCTGTATGGTGAGGCGAGCTCCTGTATTCGGTCGGCTAGGTCCGCTAGTTGCTCTAAAGGATGGGTCGGTTGCGATGCCAATACCGTCTGTATATTGTGTGGGAGGCGGTTGCTCCATATCGTCCTTAAAAAATCTTCGGGAACGGAGGGTCCGGCCAAGTCCTGCAGGTGCCTTAGGAACTGGGAAGGCTTCCTATCTCCCAGTTCTTCATGGATAAGCAGTTGCTTCACTTTTTTTTCATGAGAGGCAGTAAGGCGCTTAATTAATTCATTTTTTACTTTTTCGTATTTGAACCGGTTTGGCGGGTTCATAATGATGTCTTTGATGATTTTTGCGTGGGTCATGTCAAGGTTCGTTATGACGCAATTAAATTTAATGGCGTCTTCAGTTACATATAAATTATCAAATTGACCTTCTAGTAACGCGAACCAAAGTTCCGGGTCGTCGGCCGAAAATGTCGGTACTTTAATTTTTAATTTATCCGTGCGTTCAGTGGAAACGTGCACTTGTTTCGCGCGCCGTGTAACGTGGCTGCCGTCGTGCGACCCGGCCGTTTTTATGGAGTCACCGCTATCACTCATTTTACTGTATAGATTTTGTGTTCTTATTGAGGTCACCAGTTATAGTAATAAATGTTCGTGCGTTATATCGTACGGGGAAATAAATACACTCCCGAATTGCAACACAAATATATTTACGATTACACAATACAGTTACACAATACAGTTTCACAATACACAAGATAGAAATACGCACAAACAATAAAGTCACTACTAACAACTATTGGAAGGAGTAGAAACAGATAAAAAGATAGCGAAAGTAAGGAGCGCAAAAGAACAAAGCATATGACGCAAGCAAGGGTCGGTATAGCGGGCGACACGGGCTTCGCGGGCAAAGACTGTGGCCAACTGGTCGCCGTCGGTAGAACTAGCCTGCGCGAGCGCTCGAGTAACGGGATCGCTGGACACCGGTTCTCGAGCGCGTTTCCATGCTACAATATATTTTATTATAATATTGTAATATAATTATTTTACCGATATGTAATATACGATTTTAATTGTTTGTGTACTATGTCATTTTATATGTATGTTGGTGTTTGTGGTGTGTTCTAAGTAATGAATAAATATTATTGAAACATAAAATATATAATGTAAATAAGTAAGATACGCCACACGTCCATTTTGCACGCTGGGTTAATGAATGCAAATATTCATTCCTCCAACGAATCCAAAAATCCTGAAGGAACGATTGGATAAGTTGCCAACGGCTCAGACGGTTTATACTCGTATGAGAAAAATCCGCATCTGGCACTGCAGTAAGCGGTTCCAAGGTCAAGAAGTGACCTGGAGTCAAAACGTTTAAGTCATTTGGATCGGCACTCACAGGGCACAGCGGCCGTGAGTTTAAAACCGCTTCGATTTGTACAAATAAAGTGGTAAGTTCTTCGAACGTTAACACTTGATTGCCAACAATACGATAAAGATGCGACTTTGCAGCTTTGATCTGAATCTCCCAAGCACCGCCAAAATGTGGAGCGGAGGGGGGATTAAAATCGAATTTAATACGTTCAGCTTGCGAAGCCTGTTCTAATAATGAAAGATAATTGTTGGCACCGATAAAGTTTGTACCACAATCCGCATGAATTACGTTGCAATGTCCACGACGTCCTACGAATCTTCTAAGCGCTGCTAAAAAACCGTCGGTTGAAAGAGACGAAACTACCTCAAGATGAACGGCTTTTGTGACTAAGCACACGAATAAACATAGATAAGCCTTGTCCATCCTGGCACCACGATGTGTTCCGACTTTGATACGAAAAGGTCCACCGAAATCAACACCAACAATGGAGAATGGTTTAGCTTGGTTTACACGAAACGACGGAAGGTCGCTCATGAACGGTTCTAATGGTTTTGGTTGCGTTCTAAAACACCGAACACATTTCGAAAGACAGCGACGAATAGCTCGTTTAGCGGATAATACCCAAAATCGTTGTAAAATCAAAAAATGTGTAGTATTCTGACCCGTATGGCAGTATTTTTGATGAATGGATTCGATTAGTTTGAACGTAAATGGATGATCGCTAGGTAAAAGAGCTGGGTGTTTTTGCTCGAATTCTAAACCAGAATGAGACAGCCGACCGCCCACCCTGAGAATACCTTCCTCATCTAAAAACGGGTTAAGCTTACGAAAGGGTTTGGGTAAGATTTGATTTAATGTTAACTGCTGAATTTCTTTTGAAAATGACGACTTTTGAACGAATTTAACGATAAACAATAACGAATTATTATTTTCAACTTCCGTTAAAATAGAATCCAGTTGGCGATTGCGGTGATTTCTTACGTTGTAAATAAAACGTCGGATATAAGACACGATTCGAGTTATTTTTTCGAGTGACGAAAATCGATTTAATAAGTTTTCTATTTCAGAACTAGAATTATCGTTTTGTGAAGCGAGAAGTGCTATCGATCGACGCTCCTCAGTACGAATGACGAAGTCCTCCTCACGAGTGGGTAACCTTGCGATTGGCCACTGATCCAATGGCTTGAGTCGTCGTTCAATGGCTTTGAATCGCCGTAACGCAATCTCTCGAGAACTGTCGAACGTCGGTTCGACTCCGTCTTTAAAGGGAAGACGGACTCCATATCTACCTGAAGAGTCGCGAAAATGTTCGATAGAATATTTAGCTTCATACGCAACCTCATCTGGGGTGAGCGGTGAAGCATTAGGGACACTATCAATTTCCCAAAAACGCTGTACCATTGACGCTAAGTCGTCTGATTTGGGTAAATATTGAAATAACGAAGACGTAACGAGTGGCATTTACCAAGTAAAGCCAACCGAAAACCGAATTGATCGCCAAGGGTCGATTAGCATTGCCCTTTATACGTTGATCGATAAGTGATTCCGCAAAAACGTCAGCACCTAATAAAATATCGATTGGACCAGGCACGTCGAAACCTGGGTCTGCTAACGGTAACGATTGTATGTGAGACCAACCTACGGTATTAAGTTTGGCTATTGGTTGATCACCACAAATGTTAGAAACGACATGTAAGTCGAGATCGAATGACGAGTTACTATTATTTGATATAATAGCACAACGAATTACGCCAATTATGTCTGCAGTAGTGCCTCCTAAGCCACTGATATTCGATTCGCATGGTAGTGGCTTAAGCTTTAGACATTGCATGGCCTTTTGCGTAATAAAATTACTCTGGCTGCCGGTATCGAATAATGCACGGAACGAATGAGATAAGCCGTCCGAATCTACAATTTCAACTATAGCTGTAGCAAGAAGTACGGTTGTATTCACAGATGGTGAAGGTTTAATACGCATAGGCGAATCCGATAGTTTAGCAACGAGAGACACGGATTGTGAGTCGGTACTATTTAAACGAGTGGGAGATTTATTTTCAACACGATCCTTATGAAGTAAGGTGTGATGTTTATGTTTACATTTTAAGCATCGAAAGATTGAATTACAATCTTTAATTTGATGAGATTGTTTTAAACAGTTAAAACACCATTTTTTGTCATACGCGACAGACATACGTTCGTCGATTGACTTAGATAAAAACGTTTTACATTGGGAAATCGGATGCGAATCTGAACAAAAGGAACATTTATTATTTGAATGGTTTGTTCTATTCTTCGAAGCTAACTGTTTATTATCCTTGATCGAATTGCTTGCTATCAATGCATGAGACACGTATGAACGTTTCGTGTAGTTGGGAGCCGGCTTAGTTACATTTTTAATAGAAGAAATATTTTTTACATTTTCATTAAAATGACTATCACGAATCAACGCTTCACATTTCGAATTTAAAAACTCTTTTAGTTGTAAATATTGAGGAAATTCGGAATTACAAAATTTCTCCTCAAATTCGCGACGTAGCTTCGTGTCTAATTTCGATAAAACATGATAAACAATAATAAAATCCCAATGTTGAACCGGAAGATTGATTTTCTTTAATATACTTAAATTTTCATCAATACCATCTAACGTGCGTCGAAAGTCACTCGCGTTTTGAAATTTCAGATTAAGATTAAGGATGTCCCTCCAACAGCTAAATGCTAATTCTCGCTTATTTTGGTATCGAGCCACTAACGCACTATACGCGTCAGCATAATGATCAGTGGTGATAGGGAACACGCGTACAAGGGCTAACGCATCATCTCTTAACGACGAAGTCAAATAATGAAACTTTTCTATTTCCGTAAGCGAGGAACAGTTATGAATCAGCGCGTTATATGTATCAAAGAATTCCGGCCAATGTTTAATATTACCTGAAAACGTGGGTAATTGTATTTTAGGTAACCTAAGACGTGACAAGGGCGATTGACTATTGTTATCGATAATAATGTGTGACGAATTTAAGTCTGCCTTCGTTAAACTACGACGAATTGACATAATTTTGAAAAAAGTTTCATCAAAACGGGTCCGTATATTTTCATCCTCAAGACATTCCTCGGATTCGTCTAACAACTCAAGAATTGAAAAGTGCGCATGTTCGAATTCGTTTGTGTATTTGCCTAATTCCTCACAATATGATAAAAATAAATCGCTAGAAGCGTCTCCACTCTGCACGGAATTACCGACCTCTAATGCCTTTGTAAGACGATTTAAAGCTATTGTACGTTTTCTACGTAAAGACGGCAAATCATGAATAGTATAACTTTCTGTTTCAATATGTTTAGATTTAGATCTACTCGTAGAACTAAGTTTACGAGTAGCCCGCTTCGTATTGAATGACATGATGCTATTATGAATAAAATAACACAAATACTAAACAATTGAACAGACGATTAACGTTTTGGAAACAGGTTTTGATACCTACACAGCGCCCGGCACGCAACAGTGTAAGTTCGATAATGTACGTAAACAAGCAAACAAATGAAATAGTTGTAAAAAACGCAAAGCAACATACACGATGTATATGTAACGAGTTAAATGTTTACTTGTATAGACGATAATATAATTTGTCTATTCGAATATTTTAGAAACAATTCTGAAAAACGATTAATTAACAAAGAAAATACTAATTCTCTTCGTTACGTATGTAGGTACATTTAGTTCACGTAAACGAAAGGTACGATGACGATTTTATATTATTATTACAGCCGATAATTTTATATAAAACACCGATATTTGTATAAAAATGGTTTATGTATGATCCGTAATAATTATGAATAAACTATTACAGCCGCGAATTAAGTACATAACCTCGATACGCAAAAGATTGTTTTATATAAGATCCGTAACAATAACGAATAGAATGTGGCATAGGAATTTAGTACAGCCGAATAATTTACATGCATAAACACCGATAAAACTAAAATTGTTTGCTTATGCCTGCGAAAAGATCTGTACCAACACAAATTTCAATAAATATAAAATTGTCACAGCCGATAGATACATATAAACACCGACAGATAGATACTTAGATTGTTTATACGTGATCTGTAACAATTCAATATGTTTTGTGAACGAATATTAACCACCTCAAAGCCGCAAGTCGATAATTCGGCAGATATGTGCGTACGTACGCACATATAAACCGAAACGAATATTATAAGAAATATTTAATTTCTCATACGAGTATAAACGAATGAACGAATGGTACACCTAATGAGGGTATATTTTTTGATCGGTAGACCCGAGTGTGAACGATCGGATAATAGTGATAATAGTAAATTACAAATTGCAAAATGGCCGAATGAGTTTTTAATTCTATTATTTAACGTATTTAAGTATTGAATACGAATATACAAATTAATAAACGTTAAAACTAACTTGTAATAAGTAATTAAATGAATTTTAAACATAAAATATGTAATAAAACGAAATAATAACTTAACGAATAACGAATTAAATTACATATACGCTTTCACTATATAAACGAAAAATACCAGCCATATTGATCAAACACAACAGCTCAAATTGACACTAATATGGGGTACTCCTCCCGGGATTCGGCACCATAAAGATGTATTGATCGGGCCCTGCCGGAGGGGCCTTAACCAACACTCTGGGTCAGATGACTCGTAAGCCTTCTGCCGATATTAAAACGATGGAACCTGGTAGCAAGATTGGTACTTACAGGCAGAATTCTCCAGGTCCCCGACTGATGAGACGCCCTTCGTGTATCACTCTGAGCTGGTTCCAGTGGGTGACAAGGGTGGCAGAGTCACGTGGCTAGCACCTAATATGGCTGAATGCGTATAATGTCCACACACGTTCACACCGATCACACAATATTGTATTTCGAGTAAATTCAAATGGCGGCTGCCGCGGCGGCGCAAAGTCGACTCCCGAAGTCCGCGCGTGCGGTGCTTGTCTTTTTTTCGTTCCGTTGCGGGTCGACCAATCGGAATGTCGAATCCGCCGTATGCTCGTATGATGAGCTCCAATCAGAGCCAACCAAATTCCATCGATAATAATATAGAAAATATTAGATTGAACGAATAGTGAACAGACTTACTATATACTATAGACAGGTCTTTAAATACAGGCAAAATACCATAGACTCGCTCGGGTTCCTCCGTTAATTCAACATCAACTCAACAAAACGAAGTTAGTCACAAGCTTGCAACATAATCGAATGAAGTTATTGTCACAAATTTGCAATATAATCGGAGAAAAGCGTGTTTCGCTGCGTTAATGTTGAATTTACGAAGATGTACCACAGATTCTTTAAGCATTTTGATTCAGAAGCTTTATGAAGTTACACCATGTACGTAGATATGCATGTTCTTTTGATATTAAATTTGTTGATAGCATTGTCGTGGGACATTTTTTTATGTTACAAGTTGGCAAACAAGCATACGGCCCACCTGATGGTAAGTGGTTGCCGTAGCCTATGAGCGCTTGCAGCACCTTTAGTAAGTGCCACTCAGGCGTTGCCAACCTCGAGATACTAGTTCTTTAAAGTCCTCTACCCAGTAATTTCACTGGCTTACAGTGCCCTTCAAACCGGAACACAGTGATGCCTAACCACTACTATTTGGCGGCAGAATATTTGACACTGCGGTGGTACCTACGTAGCCGGCCTCTTGCAACAAAAGACCTACCATCCGTGAAAGAACCATAGACATGGTTAATTGTTGTACATTTTTTGTATGTTTACATTGCATATTTTATGGTCATAGTGCCATGCTCTTCTCAGTACAAAGGGACGACTTGTCCGGGCTAGTGCTAGCTTCTCACAGGGAATCGCCTTAAAGTAACAGTATCAGCACTGTTGCGTTTCGTACGATGCATGAGAGCTCCGGAGACCCCATTCCTCGCCCTCTCTATCCCATTCCTTCTCATTCCTTCCCTTCCCTCCTATTTCTTTGGTTAGTAATGCGCATATAAAATTTCAAGTACCGCAATCATTCATAAGTTGCGGTGTCAGGCGGAACGTATGCTTGTTTGCAAACCGTCTTGGCATAAAACGTACATATGTACTGTTCCATACCAAGTTAAAAATTAACGTAAAATAATTAAATTTGTTAGTAAAAATGGGTTTTAAAATGGTATTATTGATATGGTAAAATTACCCTAAATGGTAAGTGTGCCTTATTTTCTAATATGAGTTTTAAATTAATTCATTATACTTTTCGATCAAAGAAAATACAACATTTTGAGACTGTGACATAACAAAATTTAAATCCGCTGTGGGACAGCGTAACCTAAAGCGAAGCGGATTAGACTCCTAATCCTCCTACTTAACAGGAATGAAAATTTCACAATCTGTTCATTATCATTCAAAATTCAATTAGACACACTTCACGATTAATTTAATTGAAAATTGGATTCTAATTACTTAGTCCTTCGTTGTTTAAGCTGTAGTTAATTAATTGTAACTTATAATTTAATTGAAATAGCTTAATACCTGTGACGAATATCTTAACTGTGTGACTGAGAGATTATTGTTTTTTTTTGTTTTTGGCAAACAAGCATAGGGCCCACCTGATGGAAAGCAGTCACCGCAACCTATGAAAGTGCGTGATATTTGAAGTATCACATGCGCGTTGTTAGCTGGTGATATAGAAGGGAGGTGCTGAGAAGGAAAAAAAGGAAGTGAACAGAGGGGGTGGGAGATCAGGCCTCACACACTCCACTCATCGCACGAAACCCAACTGAATCAACTGATACTGTTACTTTACGCCAATTTTCTGGGAGGAAAATTTTCCCAGGCCGGGTCGGGCCATTTGTACTAGGAGGAGGTACATTTTGCCATTTGTATTTAATTATATATAGGCGTTCGCTCGATAATAACTATTGATAAAACAAATAAAAGTAAAAAAATCAAGCAGTATGAAGATTATTAGTATTTTTTTTACCTTATTTTAATTTATAACGATAAAATACCACTATTATAGTCTCAGTTTTAGGTGGCGTAAAATCATAATTTATTTTATACTTATTTGTCCAATTTAATGAAGTAGGTTCCACTGTATATTTAGTAAATTGGTTTCGTTATTTCGTTGTTAAGCCTGCACATTAATTATTTAGTAGCGTATATCTCCACAACTAATAACTTCATCAAAAAAGTCGAAATCAAACGTCATTATTATTTTTAAAGACCTGTTCAACAAGACCTCACATGTTGCCATACGTTGAAATATTATTTTTAGATTTATGAACTGCTACCCTTAATTTTTATACATTTTACGATTTTAATACAAATTTATGTAGTGGTTCATAGAACACACCTAATTCACTAAATTTCGTACAGATAGGGCCCATAGTCTTCTAGTCAAATGACTGTCACATGCCGACGGACAGACGGGCATGACGAAATTATAAGGATTCCGTTTTTACAATTTGGTTACGGAACCCACAAAAATCAAATATTCACACAGTAAAATATTAGTAATTTCATATCTGTTTGAAGATGTCTCTTTGTTATGCTGTATGTTTATTATTTTTTAAAGTAAAATTCTTTCTTTTCTACGCTCTGAAAATTCTTGAAAAAATACTATAGAGGTACGTGCGAAATAAATTGTAAGCTTGTCAGTATTCCTAATGTGCCCTCAAGGAATTTTTCTTTGTTGACAATTCGTAGAGATAAACTTTGTAGACTTATTTCGCCGTTTTATTTTTTCGTGTCACTTTAGTTTTTATCAACGTAAGAAAATATCTCTATAATTATAAACACATGCAAAATATTGTATCATCTTATTAAAACTTAAGCGGATATTTATTAAAGCACGTTATTTAATTTTTTTTTATTACTATTTCAATAAGTATTACCAAATTTCTTCCCTCTCTTATAATGTCCCTCAACCCAAAAATGTTGAATATTTATTATTTTTATTTTGAGTGTATTGAGTGCGGTCTTGTGTCCATTTATCAAACGTAATAAAATACGGTTCGAAGAAGCTAGCTTTTGCAGAAATAACAGTTCTGTCTTTAATTGTTTTAGATTATGACTATCATCAAAAGTCCTTTTATTTACCGCAAATTAATTTGAGTCTTCTCCGATCTACGTGACTTTTTCGAACCAAGAGCTTACATACACTAAATAAATTTAATTAAGAATAACAATATAAATATCAATACTGTTTTTCACCGAAAGGCAATTTCAAGATGCACAGCATTAAAAGAATCCCATGTGAACTGGTTTTTATTGTCCAATTCATCGCAACCGGGTTGGTCGTAACGTTACTTCTTTATTGCACGCTTTGCATGGCTTTACTGATCTTGCTAAATTTTATTCTACATTTTTAGTTTAACTACAGGCATTTGTTTTAAAGCAGTCGGTTAATTTTCTTACATAGTAACCTTTTAATTTATAGCTTACATTTTACTTACATATTTCGTCCTCTAAATTTTTTTTTTCACCTACTCCAAGAAAGAATGAGGTACTCAATTCGGTTGTATTTTGCTATTATTTTTTCACATAATACGAATATCTTTTTGTTTGGAAGTATACTTCTCCTTTTTTTAAATCTTTAAAACTACGCAACGGATTTTGATGCGGTTTTTAATAGATAGAGTGATTGAAGAGGAAGGTTTATATGTATAATAACATCATTAAATAGTGAAGAAATACTGTTATTTTTGAGGTTTCTAATGTGTTGTGTAAGGCCACGGGCAGTAATGAATAAATGAAATCTACTGGATCGATTTTAATCATTTTTTCAGTGAATGACATAGGCTATATATTTTATACCAGTATATATATATGTATATATACTTAAATATTTAAGTGACTCTAAAGTTTTAGTTTCCTGTTTTATAATCGCGCATATTCTAAGCTATATTTTAAACTAGGTATTATAGTAGGTGTGAACAATTCAGTTCTAAATTTGTCTCAAAATTTCTCCATTTACATGCAAATGTAGGAAACTTTAGGCTGGTATACGAGAAACTAAAGTTGGCTTAAGTTGTTAAAAGCTGTTGTTGTTTTAGTTGATAAAATCAAATATGTCACAGAGATGTGTTATTAGAATATCGTAGTTTTTATTTTATTTTATTATTTTAATTTAACGACCAACATAATTTTGACCGCGGATAGGCCTAAATTTTCTCATTTCAATATTTAGGAATTTTTTCGCTTTAAATGCTTAATATGTATGACACTCGTATTAATATCTTAAGTTAGGTAATATAATAATTATTTATTTTAGGCAATATCGATCGTGATAATTTTGTTTTTGTAAAACTAAGTGTTCTGTTTTTGGCACAGGACCTGCTGTTAGAATTAAATTAGAATTAATGAACTTCATACTGCGCTATGCTTAGTTATTTTATTAATTATTTAATTTATTAAAAATAAATACTTCAATTTCATTTCAAGCATAAGATGATATTTTGCCACCCGATGACGACTGGCCTGTCTAGGCAAGTAAGGCCAACATCAAAACACAAAAAAAAAAAATAACATTATATTCGGAAATTATTATACCAGTCCTAAGTGTTATGTTTTCCGCAACCTAATTCTTACGTTTCCGCGCTCATTCATTCAAGTGTTTTAATCTCACTCTCTTTTAGGACACATCATATACGACTCTCTGTCACAAATGTATACTCTCCTATTTCTAAAGTTCCTTTTACATGCGTCATAGAATAGGTGTGACGTGTTTGAAAAGTGAAAACTGGAGCGCGTTTTTGACGTTTGTACCGTTTTTTTTTGTATATATATCACGTTGTATATTGTTAACTATGTACTCAACTACCATTTACATGGTAGACAAATATAAAAGGAGATTCTTAAATCGTATTAACCTTTTTTTAGGCAACTAAGATATTTACATATTTTGATATAACAGTCACTCACACTACGCTCATTGATGTCTGGTGGTTATAAGATCAGTAGGTAAATCAACTTTAGGTGCAGTCAGTCTTGAGAGGACGTAAGGAAATGTAAGACGTTGGTCCATACTTTTTTAATTCTACAATATTCGAGAGGGCTGACACTAGGTTGGCCAATAATCACACAATAAGCAGAAGAAGAACAATTAATAAAATAATTACTTCTTCCTAGCATTTTTCTTGTTATTTTATCAACCCAAGGGCTGCTTTCTAGATTCTATTACTCTTATACAGACTTGACAGGTTCCTAGTTTTAACACACAGCCATTACCATCTGGCCTCGGCAACCATAAGGGCGAACCAGTAACTCATTAGATATGAGCAAATAACTTATCAAGAGTTAACGATTATTATCCGATGTTTTGTCATAACAACCGGGACCGAAAGCTTAACGTGCTCTCCGTGGCACGGTGGAGAGACCCGCAAGGACAAACGCCCAGACCGAGATAGATATTTGGATGATCAATAGGTACTAACATCTGCCTGAGCGGGAATCGAGCCCACAACCGGCGAAGCTAAAGGCGGAGGCGCTACCAATACGCCACAACGGTGTCGAATAAATACAATATAACCATGTTACAAAAAAATGATCCAAATGTGGAAATTGTACATATTATTATAAAAATGTTTTCAAGAGAAATTATCGTATGTTCATTTTTATACCCGACGCAAAACGACGCCTCGTAAGTATAACTTTTTGAAATATAAACATTACCTTCCAGTGATACTAAAACATAATGTATACGACACAGGTAAAGAAATTCTACGTATCTGTTATTTTTTATGCGGAGATAAGCAGACAAAGAAAATGGTCATAGTTTCTTATCGTCAAGAAAATATTGCTTATATTTTAACCAACTTCAAAAAGTCGACTTATATAAATTTTAGGGCTTGGTACCGAAAGAGTACCAAGGAAACCCTATTACGAAGCCTCCGTTTGTAACACACGATCTGTTTTTCTCATGTTAAAAGGGGCAAACTTGCAAGAGGCTCATCGGATTTCAAGCGATTACCACCACCCATGGCCATTTGGAACACCAGAAGACATGTAGGTGCGTTGCAGACATTTATGGTGCAACTGGAAACGCTAACGAGCAGCCACTTTACAAGTTTTTCACAAACTTACGTTAGGTTTGAAGTCTTTTGCTGTATCTATGGAAATTAATATATAGATAATTATGTAGTTGGAATTATAAGATATATAATATAGTTATGCCTTTTTATTTGATCTGAACATACATCAAAGCTAGAAAATGAAACGACGAAAAAATCTTTACGTTTTTTATCAAAATAGTCTAATAAAAATTATTAAAATTCCTGTCCTGCCTGTTTTAGCTACATTGTGTCTAGATTACGGTTATATGTCATATCATGTAAAGCATCAGTGCTTACTGTTTACTGGTGTCATGCTTAAATTAGGTTTGTAATGTGCGCCGCCAGGTATTTGGCCCCGGTCCTAACTAGCTCATTACTTAAGATATACTAAGTGGCGTTTAACTTCTATAATAAATATTCATATAAAGCCACTTAAACTTTTGGACAGCAAAATTCATGTTATACGTTTGCAGTGGTCCTTTAACTGCCAAAGATCGCGAGTTAGATTCCCACTCAGAGCAGATGATCGTATTGACCATACAACACCATTTAATTGTATGTGTCATTCTCGAGTTTCCAACCTGGAGATACTGCTTCTTAAATCCAGTAATTTCAGTAGGAACAAATGTTCTTTAAACCAAAATACAGAAATGCAGAAAAGACCACTGCTTTCCTCTAGAATATCAGACACTGCGTACCACCGTTCATTACTACCTACTGCCAAGTACCACAGTTCTGGTGCCGGACACAGCATATCCCAACCAAGGAAGCTCTGTTACGTTTCGTTAGATTTATGGAAAAGCCTCACCGTTAAATTCTTCTGTACCTTTTCTTTTAATTCTTCTTCCCTTCTTCCTCACCTATTTATCATATCTAATAGTGATCGTGCTAGTAATACAATGAAACTTTTTATACTTCTTAACAAGAATTGCTCGTCCAAAGTAATAAGATTGCTTTGGATTATTATTCCATTGTTGTATTGAATCACGGCAAAACATAACTAAGCTCACAATAAAAGCCATTTATAAAAAATATTATATAATAAAATAATAAGTGACCCTTATTATTTTATGGTCCATGGAAGCCAAAAAACCCTTCAAAATATTAGAAATAAAAACTCTTGGAACTTAAGTAAGCCCGTTGTTTTAAAGCTACGGACGTTGTCTTCAGCTGCGATCATGCATAGATGATTTTATAATCAAAAATATGGTAAGCCAATTTTCTGTTACTTTATCTTTAGTAATAATAATAGTAATATTTCTTTATTAGTAAATAATTTATAGTGAATCGCTGGTGGCTATGGAGGTATTTTAGAAAAACCTGTGTTACAACCACCAGCTTTTCATCTCTATATGAAAATTAACATATATTTATCAATTTTAAAATAACTTAAACTATTATTTAATAAAAAAACAACAACAAAAACAGGAAGAAGAAACGAGCATTAAATTATTATTAAGTACAAATAATATATTTTGTAGCCGGCTTGACTGGTTAAGAACACAGAAAATCTAGGTAAAGTAAGAGTATGTGTGCTATTGAGTACATAAATGACAGTACGGAGGGCTCATCTCCCAGTTCTGATCCCTTCATTTTTGCCTTCTCATCCCTTCCCTCCTATACCTTAGATCTGCACCATGCATGTGATATTGCAAGTATAGCAAGAGTAATAGATTGAGGTGACTTCTTACTTTTTTTTTTTAAATAAATAAACGCTACACACTCAACGGCCCGCATTAGGATAGTGATTTCCTGTGTCGGGGTCCGGAAACACATAACCAAGGACAAGTACACCCAGACCGGAAAATATGCTAGCATGGTCACAATACAAACATTATGCTCCGAGCGGGAATCGAACCCGTGACCTGTGGCGTTTAAGGCAGGTTTGCTACCGCTGCGCCACAACGTCGTCAAACTTAAAAAGAGCTAAAAAAATATTTAAAGACTTAAAAAAAGCTAAATTATATTATAATTAATAAGAATTCGAACGAGTATTAAATATAATTTTTACGTTTCCTGTACAAAAAAACGTTGACTTTATTGGTTGACATTCATTCGTTGTTCTTTGTCGTGTGTAATTGTTCGGATTTCATTGTCAAAGAACTATTTTTGCCAATTCCGTTCAATATGAGATTGGGAGTATGTACGTAGCTTTATGGCAATTACACATTCTATTGACAATGAGTGACGTAAATACCTGTATCCAATTAACTTGCGCGGTAACAATGGCTTTCAACCGTACACTTTCAACTATGTTAATTGATATTGGTAATAGATTTGACTGATATTATTAATTGAATTCCCTTTTACAAATAAAATTATTTATATAAAAATTATATATTTTTTTTTAATGTAAAGTTAAATTTATTGAATATTTCAGAATAATTGTTTAATTTATTTCAATCCAATGAGCTCGAACAGAGTTGTCTCAAGTGGTCTTGTACTAATAAATTGAGCTTAGACTTCATCAAAATATGTAAATATTATGAGTTAATTGAAATATAATACAGATTTTGATATAGTTTAATTAAATTGATGATTCTTCTTATCGAGTGGTTAGCGGCCAATCAACTGTCAAAGTTGATCTTAATTGACTTTTCGAATATTATCAAATTGATAACAGCCGGGGCCGTAGAAAGAGAAAGAAGATAGAAGTAACATTAGATAAAAACCACGTGACTATCGTTTTACGTATATTATGTGTGCGTCAAATTCCCTATATAATTGACAGTCTTGACCGGGTATAAAACATGTCAACATTGACATTTAGGAAATTTAAAAATAAGTTGCCAACCTATATATCTGTTTCTTTTACTCCTAATAGTGATACGAATAACAGACTAAGAAAACAACTAGGCGCGGCGAGCGTTTTCACCCTTACGTCGTAGACATTCCTCCTTTACGCACGAAGCGGTTTGCCTCCTCTTTCATTATGCGGACGGCTAAGGAGTGCAACTCTTTGCCGCGGTCAGTTTTTCCAGAATGCTATAACCTGGACACCTTTAAGACCAGAGTGAACAGACACCTTCTAGGCATACGTGCTCCATCTTAGACTTCATCTTCGCCTTCCACCAAGCGAGATTGAGGTCAAACGTAAGCCTATTTAGCATAAAAAAGAAAAAACGATATATCCTTCGAATAACGGTACAAGAGCGGCAACATGTTATGGCTCAGTCCATAAGATTCTTAGTCTACGGCCGGGCTAGTTCCGAAAAACGGAGCTACTCAGTTGAAATACCACTATGTGGTGACCCTTCCCAAACGATGACCGTGTCTAAAGTTGCTTAACCCACCGATCGTTTACCGATCTATAAGCGCACCTGGCTATGAGAATTAATATAGTAAATACGTTTCAAAAATCCTTTTCTTCTTGTTATTGAAACTGTAATATCAACAGAAAGGTACAAAAGTACTTCTGCACGCGACTGCGGATTCTTTTGTTATTTCTTACAATTCGCTCAGTTCAGTTTATAGTTTTTGGTTAGTGGTTATTCTATAAATAAGTAGTTTTGAACACGAAATAAAAATATTACTTAAACTGCTTTTAATTTTTCTATACGTATTATTTGTGGCTACGCGACGTTGTGGAGCAGAGGCAGCGAACCTGCCTTAAGCGCCACAGGTTGCGGGTTCGTTTTCCATTCGGAGCAGATGTTTATTTTGACCATGCAGGCATGTTTTCCTGTCTGGGTGTCATTGTCCTTGTCATTGTTTATGTTTCCGGACCCCTGATACAGGATATACCTATCCTAATGGGGGCCGTTGAGTGTAGAGTTTATTAATAAATATATATTTATTTAGATACTAACACGACAATGGCAGACAAAAGTAAAGTACAGACCTGTATGAGTGAAAGAGGCCACCGTAGCAATTGGACGCGTGCAAATCTTATAATCTTATGCGTTTTGCCTATACATTGTACAACCAAAGCATTTTTATCCTCTAAGGAACTGACGGGCTAGCTAATTCTCAAAGACTAAGGATATAGAATACCTACGTAAAAAAGACAGGAAATACTTTAAGTCTGTCTTAGTGTTGTGGGAGTTGTGGAATTATTCACGCCAATATTCTTTGAGATAATACGTACATTCCCAATCGAGCCGGCCCATTCGTATCAAAAATACCAAGACTTTTGTAACAGTCAAATTCTTAATACTCAAAATGTAAACCGTGTGAAACTTATAATAATATTTACTAAGGATGTAACATTTTAATGGCTATCTAGTGAAAATGAAAGGCAAGTAAATACCCTATTTACATAATAATATGTTCATTGCCTTCCCATTACGTTTAGGAAGCCGGGAAGGGAAACAAATATTTATCCTTGTAAGTTTACTTATCCCGTTTCGATGTTTACTTGTTTATCTAGAATTCATAATATAATATTTGTCTTAAATGCTATAACCATTTACTGTTATATCATGATGAAATTAAGAAAATAATATAGTGTTAGGTTTGCGTTTTATAATTAAACTAGCGGCCCGCTCTGGCTTCGTACGGATATAAAATATATAGCCTATGTCATTCACTGAAAAAATGATTAAAATTGATCCAGTAGTTTTGATTTATTCATTACTGCCCGTGGCCCGCACGTGTTAAATGTATTTATTTACGACATCACATTAGAAACCTCCAATTTTTTTTTCTACACTATTAAATGGATGTTATTATACATATAAACCTTCCTCTTCAATCGCTCTATCTATTAAAAAAATCGCATCAAAATCCGTTGCGTAGTTTTCAGGATTTAAGCATACATAGGGATATAGGGACAGAGAAAGCGACTTTTGTTTTATACTATGAAGTTATAATTTCAAGATTGTTCGTAAATAGAAAGTGAATTTTCGATAGTTAACGAGGGCACACAATAACGGGAGGGATAATCTGTTGGGCTTATAAAGGAACGTTCCGCTCTCTAAATAAACTTCCACAATATTATCGCCACCTACTTGCAGAACTTAGAACACGTGATTAAAGAGAAGATACAATAAAATGTTCATATTAAAAAATATATATATTTAATATTAATACACATAAATATTTAAGCATTGCATCTTGGCTAAGGCGGCTAGTGTAGTTTGGACTCTACTTTCTCTTACCATCAGGCAGGTTAGAGTCTTCTGACACTGGGCTAAATAAAAAAACAACATTACATAATTAATTAATTAGTAGCTTCATTAACAAAATTTCATCATAAAATTAAGAGTTCGCGAGAACTAGAACCAAACTTCTAAAAAAAAAACAGGCCCAGTGGTTCTTACACATGTAGATAATGCGTCACTCGGACGTGCACAGCATGCCTCGTAGTGGGCCAGCAGCACGACTCCGTCATCATGAGGCATCATGGGGTCATGACGCAGTTACGATCAGTATAAAAACCGACGTATATAATAAGACATGACATTAAAGTTTTACGATGCATTCTTCATTACAGTGCTAATTTACCACCATATTTGATGCCATCTTCAACAGTCGCTGTTCTGTAACTCTATATTTAATATTATTTTATGAAGTTGTTAGAAAGGGCCTTTGGGTCACACTATTCTAGATTGTCTATCTTAAGACAAAGGCAATATACGGGCTACGTTTGCGTTAGCGTGTTAATAAAATACTGTTTTACGCATTCTCTTCTTCTTCTTCCTAGCACTATTCCCGGTACTGTACGATTATTTACCCGGGGTCTGCTTATTACTCTTGTCCGGAATTGACAGGTTAGTAGTTTTTACAAAGAGCGATTGCCATCTGACCTCCGCAACCCTAAGGGCGAACCAGTAACTCATTGGATAAGAGCAATTTTCTTATCAAGAATTAACGATTATTATCAGATGTTATGTGATAACAACCGGGACCGACAGCTTAACGTGCTCTCCGAGGCACGGTGGGGAGACCCACAAGGACAAACGCCCAGACCACAACAAATATTTATAAGATCAATGCGAACATCTGCCCGAGTGGGAATTGAAACCGCAACCGTCGAGGCTAAAGGCAGACTTGCTCAACGGCACAACGGTGTCATATAAACGCATTCTCTTCATAGGAACATTTTGAAAACCATCCAGCAAAGATGTAACATTTAGTTTTCAATATAAAAATGTGCATTGTTAGCAAAAAGGCAACTAAAATCGTCAATAGTTCAAGAAATTGTTCCGTCAATCAGAAACAGATGTTGAGGGCGTAAATATTTTCCTCGTTTCTAAGAAATAGTTGTTATATGTTTATAAATAAAAAATAATTATTTGACTTTAGTATTAGATTAATACATTTTACCAGAGTCTAATACTATGATGTTTAGCAGGAGGCAGCTTTATGGGAACAATAAAGTAACTAATATTTTATATTTATTATTTGTTGTTGTTGTTCTTATTCAACAACCACCTTTTCGGCTTCACTCGCGTAGTCCACAGAATGTTTAGGTTCTTTTGGTGCGGAACCCTAATTATTTTTATAAATTATAAGTAGCCTTACTTATTCCCTAAAACATCACAATATCAACCAGTAATGTCCAAACACATGTCTAAGACTATCTGTTATTTTATTAAATTCAATTAATCCTTTGTAGCCATAGCAACGCGTGGCCTGGTCTGCTAGTTATTTACTTTTTACAAAAATCTAAAGCTTAGCTGAAGAGACTTTGAAATCCGGATAAAAGTATTATTCAGACCCTGGGTACATACCGGTATTAATGGTAGGAAGAAAAGGAAAATTGCTTATTCTAAATCTATGTATATGCATATTGATCTTAGACACAGTGACATATTATTTTAGGTCATGAATATTAAATACCATCTACTAGAGTTTCGAGCTAGTCATCTACACGATAATCTTTACTAATATTATAAATGCGAATGCTCTGTCTCTTGCCTGTCTGTCTTTCGAGCTTCCACGCCAAAACTACTGCACCGATTCAAATGAAATTCTGTACACAGATACAGTACTTAGTGTAGAGCCTGAGAAAGGACATATGCTACTTTTGAATGCGAAAAAGTGTCATAAAAAGAGTTGAAAGGAGGGATGAAAAGTATGGAACTAACGTCATTTTTTGAGCTAGAAGCTTGAAAATTTATTTTTAGGCTGTTGATTCGATATAAATAAATTTGACATTCAAAGTTTGTAAAAGTTTTACTCTCAAGGGTGTGTGTGTAAAATAACAATAAGGAATAAATAGGTGATGAAAACAAAACGTTATTCACGTGGGCGAAGCTAATCATTTATAATTTGTCATACTATATTAGAAAATCAATATTTCATTTATTAGTATTTCATGTGCAGCAGCACGGTCTATTTCGTAACATTAATCATAATTTTCAAATGTCAAAATGGCGACTAATTTTCAATAGTTAACTACACAGTGGCGGAAAATAGTTCATGTGAATATTGTGTTTAGCGGATTGAATGCATTAATTATTTATATACTCTTTTGTACCTTCTCTCTCTCTTCTCTTCTCTGAGTACGCGGCCGCCGCCATACAAGCTCGCTCGCAACCGCGCAGCCCGTCGGATAAAATAATATTTTAAAGAGATTTAGGTCGCGGTCCGGTGCGCAGTGAAACAGTGCGAGTGAAGTTCGACCAGTGAAGCTCGACTCGGAGCGCTTTCCACGCATGCCAAAAGTGATGTGTATGAGATAGTGAACCGACACGACCTCGTTTACCCCTCGAGTCGCCGGACGCGAGTCGAGTCTGGCTTTCTACGGGGCGCACGGGGCGTCCGACACGCCGAATCGATGAGGAGCTGTGCTCAGCTGGAATGACAGCTCGTACATTGATCGAGTCCCATACAAGCCAATGGTGATTGGATGACGATCTCAGCTCGCTCCCCGGATAAGGAGCCCTCGCCGCCCAAGCAGATCAACTTCGCCGAGCCCCTCGTCGAGTCGGTGCGCGTGTACCTCGCCAATGAGCTGCCCGCCAAGCAGCTAGCGCTGGTCCCGCGCGCGCCCTCGCCGCCTCCGCCGCCCACGCCGCCGCCCATCTGCCATGTCGACATAGTCACCAGCACAGCACGCGAGGACATCAAGGGGATCAACTTTGAGGCGCGCCTTAAACGTAATGACCTAAACAACAACGCATCGCGACGCCCAAGCGACAGAAGAGAGATGCCGAGCCAGGCGGAGCTGATGCAGCGGCAGCCGCTGCTGGCGCGCACGGTGAAGGCGGACCCGCCGCAGCCCACCACCGACGAGTCGTGTCGTTCCTGATGCTGGCGCACGGCCACTACACGGTGGATGTGGTGATCGCATACTACATAACGACGCGACTGTTCTGGACGTTCCACTCGTTGCTGGTGACGCCGCACCGCAGCGGCAACGGCTACAACCACTACATGATCCAGCGCGAATGGTGGTACTGGCTGTTCACGTACCTGGAGCGCAACGTGCGCGGGCCGGTCCCGCGGCGCTACGACTGGCCGCTGCCGTGGCCGCGCACCAAGCTATTCAGCCGACTCAGCTAGTGACGCGCCCACCCGCCGCCGCCACCGGAGCGCGTATGACGCTCACCTTCTGCGAATGCCGCTTCAGCACCTGCAGCTCCTTGGGGCTAGTCCTCGTGCAGATGGCCAGGGTGAGCGTATAGTCGAACTGGTGCACGATCAGGTTCAGATAGACGGTCTCCTCCCAATCGATCTCCGGGTCGCCGATCGGCAACTTCTTGGAGTCCTTGCGAAACACCTCCACGTCCGTCTGCGAACAAGCCGGCCGGCCGGGCGGCGGGTGAGCCGGTGAGTCTCGGCGCTAGCTGCGAGAGCCCGGGCACAGGGCACGCGTGTGTCAAATGTGATAACCTTAACATTAATGCAAACTATTCTTAATCGACGACCTCGTAAGCTTTTATTGTTAAATATACTAGAATTAAGATTCGATTTTCATTCGACATTGAACAATAATCGATCAATTATGTACTATCAACTGTTGTCATTTTTTTGTTTTGTAAATTGTATATTTTATAAGTGGTTATTGAACAATCTCGAGTCTAACGAAAATTATATATTTATTAACAAAATATACTGTGATTAGTTTTTGATGTGAGATGTGTGAGAGTTAGAGATGATCTGAGCGTTGTGGTATCGCTGTGGTCGAGTGCGAACAGCATAGTACATGTCATGTCGTAATAGCTGCCTATTGTAAGAAATAATATTTTTATATTGTTTAAAATAAAGTACACAACTGTTATCGATGCAAAGTTTTTGTATATCCAAAGATCTTTCTAATAGAATATAGTATCTATAATCCAAATGGTGCTAACCTAGAAACATGCTCCGAAAGTGGGGCAGAGCACCGCGCGCGGGACGACGGCACCTCGACACCTCGACACCTCGTCCAGGTTAACACTACTATTTGTATTATAGCATATTTGGGAACATGGGGTGCACTGATAGTTTACCGATTGCGAAATGTATTTTTATAGATATGAATTTACGACTTAGAAATTGAACTTTTAATAAATGAAAAAAATATTTGCCATTACTCATACATAGCCAAGTTAAATTGATTCGGATCATGTCAACATTATAAAAAAAACTCATATTCTCTATTATATTAGTTTAATGAAAAGGAACAGGTATCTAACAAATCTATCAATAATGAGAATAAATATAGTATGATAATTTACAAATAAGGGATTTAGTGTAACGCGTGCGTGAGAGAGAACAAAATCGTATTACAATCCACTATCAGCGATAAACAGCGATCATGGCATTGGAACAAAACATTGATAGAATGATAACAATATCAGAATGCCTATATTTTATATTATTCTAGAAATGTCAGTGTTTAGATTGCTGTACCTACCTCATACTTGGGAAGGTACCGAGACGAGCCTTTAACGTGACGCTTGCGCACAAAAAACAGCAGATCATCGCAGTCGATCGACTGCTCCTCCTGGAACAGGAAATGGCGCACGAACAAATCTGTCCAGTACGTAGTGCCCTGCAGGACCACGAACCCCGAGTCTGCAACACGGGACACTTGTTAGAATAAAATACAATACAATTTTGCGTTATCTTTTCAAAAACCATGTACTTCACATTAGGTCGCTTATTAGATCTTTAAAACGTAAAGTGCCTTCGAAAAAAATATTAAATATGAAAATATTGAATATCTAATATTTTAGATGTAAATTGCATAGGTCATTGTATCGAATCAATACGCTTGTTCATGAAACTATCGTGGGTAATGTAAAATGATTATTTAATTTTGATTGCGAAGTGATAAATGCTAGTTTTGTTTTGATAATGCACTGTCGACGGCATTACACGCATATCGCCAAGGCTCGATGATTTATATGTATTAGGGGCTAGGTTTATTTATAATTATAATTTTATTGTAAGCTTTTTATGTCGTTGTCGCGCTGTTTAACTATAAAGCACTGTGTTGTAAATAGCCAGAATCTGCTGTCTGCCTCGTGTCAGGCTATTTGTAGAGATATTGTATGTCATTGTTTTACATTATATGAAATCCTTATTGTTTTATTTACTTATTGAGTATTATACTTTGTTAATTTATTGTTTGTTGTAAGCTACAGTAATATACTCATCAAATTTGTCTCGATAACATTATTGTTTAAGTATTACCTTGAGGTTTATCAATGCAATTCGTTTTTATTCAATGTATCTGTTCCGCTTTATTAACATTATTACTTTAACATTTTTTCAAAATTAATACCCTTTCAAAGAAATGAATATGGAGTTAAAAAAACCTAACCGTCAAAGTGCGAAGTTACCAACCGAGAATTATTCTTAGCTCGGGTGTATTATTCTAGGCATTTTCAATAGCTTTTCAGCAAAATTAAAATATACGCTAAAAATGAAGTCTCAATAAATATGAATATGATGAGTAGTAGGCAACTTTAATATTTAAATAAAATAGGAAAAGCAATCTCCGCGCTCCAAAATGTTTCCGCGTGCTGTCTTACTTTTGTATGTGAAATAGAAAATCAAAAACGCAATGATTGTAGTAATTTTTATTCACTCTAATTATACATAACGGCGCATTAACCCCATCAACGTTTTTTGAATAAGTGACGTCAGCCAAGCTGACATGCGGTGCAGCCAAGCTGACGTCACTATTATTATCACTGGCAGACATTGCAAATAAAGAAAACACGTTAAATTTAAATTAAATCTAATAATGATTTATTATTACAAGAAACAACACAAGAATCACAAAACCAAAATTTAAACAAGCCTTTTAATAAGAGTAACAAAATTACTTACAGAATATTTCTCCATCACGGTTGAAAACTCAGTGTACACATTTTTAATCTAAAACTACGCACCAAGGCTCGCCATGGCGCTCCTTTTTACATCACAAGTCAAATTCTCAACTACTAAAATTAATTGAACGTTTTAAAATTGATTGCAACTTATTAACAGTTACTATTAAATGTTATTTTAATAATAAACATTCTAAATAATTTATCTTTAATTTAGAATAGTCAAATTAATTTTAATAAGCAATGTGTTTTTCATTAGCGCTGCATAACAATAGTCAAAATAATCCCTTTAAAATAAAATTTACCAAATTAATGAAAAACACATTCTTATTAAATTTACAATATTTTTTAAACATTTTAAATAATTTAACTTTAATGAAAACTAGTGAAATAAATTTAAACAAGCATTGTGTTTTCTACTTTTCTTTATGTTTGTTACGTTCCCACGTCTCGCGGATTCAAGGAAATAGCAGACCACCGGGTTTTCGCCGTAATAACCATTTTATCAGAAAGTTCAAAAGTGTTTAGTCAGAGTTCACCGTATTGGTTTAAATTGTTATAAATGTTTAATTTTAATTTAAGATATTGGTTTAAATTATATATCACTCTTGTCTCTCACATCGAGCAAGCAGTACTAGTTTTAAGTTTTAGCAATGTAATTTCATATTTAATTAATTAAAGTAATATTAAGTAATTTTGGTTTCTTTGGACCTTCCGCTGCCGTCGTACGTAATTTGTTAAATAACAATAATCAATGCAATTACTTTTTAAAAACTAAACTTATTAATTATTTAAAACACATTGCTTGTTTATTTATTAATAGAAATAATGATTTATGGTTATGTTTTACATCGAATATCTTATTTTAAACAATTACTTTTTAATTAAAGATAATAATTAATACGTAACTACCATCGTTTAGTTACTTTTATGATATTAAAATTAAATATGAAACCAGCATTAGAAATAAGTTTAATGTAACGATTAATTTGTTAACGATTGAATTAGGATAAATAAATAAATTAATCAGTATATCTCCGTAAAGTTTCGTTGCTGCGTCGACATACACGTTATCCAAATAATATATAATAACATTCAACATTATATTATTATGCATTTGGAATGACAAAGAATTTCTTTTTTGCCTTAAATTATTCAAAAAACATTTTTGGGAACCCGCATGTAATGCCTCAATGAGCACAATTCAGCAACAAGTTCCAGCTAATTAAACTGAATGCACAAATGTTTAAAAATCTTTGGTTTTTACAAATTGGCAAACAAGCATACGACCCACCTGATGGAAGTAGTTGCCGTAGCCTATGAACGCTTGCAGCACCATTAGTAGGTGCCACTCACGCGTTGCCATCCTCGAGATATTGGTTCTTAAATCTCTTCTGCCCATAATTTCACTAGCCTACAGTGCCCTTCAAACCGGAACACAGTAATGCCTAAGCACTACTATTTGGCGGCAGAATATTTGACTCTGCGGTGGTACCTGTCTAGCCGGTCTCTTGCAACAAAATACCTACCCCCAGTGTTACTGATTGCACTGGTGAAATAATCTCTGCTGTGACAGAGGTTATCCCGTATACGTGAGAGTATGTTTGATTTATTTATTAACATCGTATTAACCATGTTACAATTTAGACAAAATGGTTGTAGTCTGTAATAAATTACAGATCCCTCGAAACTATGATCCCTCGAATAAAAACGCACCATGGCAGAGACGATGGTTGTCAATAGTCAACAGTTTTAGTTCTTCAGATCATGGATGGTAGTTCTTCGAGGCAGCGGCTATGGCGACCGACACACTGATTGATAAAATTATCACGGCAGACTCAAACATCAACCACGCAGATCCTAATTTAGTAGTTGCTCCGACATATATATTTTGTAAGTTTAAATCCTAAACCATATTTTAATAAATGGTCTAAACTTAAAATCTACTAGATATATTTTAACAATGTTATTTCATAATGACTGTCAGGTAATAAAGATATTTCAAATTAATTATATAAAATTCTATCTTAAATATTCCAATCAAAATTAAAGGAGGTCCCATCCCTGTTTAAAATATTACCTTATTCAAAGTCCAATTAGAGGAGCCTTTTAGAATAATTTTATCAGATAACTGTCCCTAAATTACCTCGCCTAGTAAAGTCCAGGGTTTAATCATATTTATATTTTAGTTTAATAGCGGTTGTAAAATATAATTATTCGTAAATCTGAAAATAATTGCTAACTCTTGGTAGGCAATTGACTGTTATCCAACGAGTTATTAATTCGCCCTTAAAGGGTTAGGTTTGTTAGATAGCAATCCTATCTAACATTATAACTAGATACGCCACGGGCTCCGCTCGTCGGGTTTTCTGATTTTTCTGTATTTCACGGAACCCCAATTCTTTTTCCAGTGAACAGCGGTCCAGCGGCTTTAGAGATTAGCGGGAACAAACAGACAGACATTTATAAAACTTGATTTTTTATGTAAATACCGTATGTACTTTCATATGCGTTGAGTGAAAAGCTGTTAATTTAGAATTACAAACAGATACTTGAATTTTATTTATTTGTGTAGATTCCCTTTTTTAGTAGTAATTTAATTAAAAGTAATTTGCCTCATAAAATTTATCTCAGAGTAAGCATCAATTAATATACTGTATAAATATGTTCTCCCTCGAATTATTGTCATAACACGTCGCAGGCTTCCGCACCTAAGTTCCCAAAAGTTCTCGAGGCTATAAGATCTTTTTGTTTTAAAAAGAGATCGTAAAGATAAGCTTTCTTAATGTTTTACGAAATTTTACTTTGCTCACAAGATAATTCCTGGTTCATTCCTATTAGACACCACACCGGTATTTGATACTGTTCTTTCTGTATTTATTATTTAAAATCAATTTCATAGTAGGATCAATAAAATTGTAGGTAATAAAAATACAGATTTTTTAAAATTATTAGTAACCTATAAACGCTTGCGATACTTGAAGTATTATGCGCGTTGAAAAATTGAGGGATAGGAGGAAAGGGATGACAAGGGAAAAAGGAAGTGAGCAGAGGGGGTGAGAGATTGGGCCTCCGGCACTCTTACTCACCGCACGCAACGCAACAGTACTCTGGTACTTAACCACGATTGTAAGAGGGTCTAGCCGGCCCATTTGTGCTGGGAGGTTGGCTCTACTACTATTAAAGTAGTCATATACAATTTTCAATATTCCTTCGTAGCATAATAAAACAGTATTTGAATTAAATCTTGATTATTCGTAGTCCAATATTGAAAAATAATTCGAATAAAAGACCATTATACATCCAAGGTATACATATATGTATAACGCTTGGTAACATTAACTGAATAAAATTGTTGCAATTGACGTGTTAGTCACACAAAAACTCAGATTATCTTAGTAGGGCTCTTATTTGTGATTAATATTTAAAAAGTTCGTAATAAGGAAATATGAATAGCATGGAGACATGTTTATAATGTAACGTCACAGTCCCTGTCGATTACGATAATTCAACATATCTCTAGAGAAATCATGTATACGAAAAGAGGATACGCAAAAATTTTGTCCTATGGAGAGAAATAAGGTATGATGTTAATGTTAGTACAGTTTTACTGTTTTGGGAACGAATGGGTCGACCAAGTATCATGAACCCTCAAAGAATATCACATCAGTGTGGGTGACACCGAGGTTCAGGTGAGCCGGTACCTTATTGGTACCTCAAGTACCTTAGCCTCACTTTGGTCTTTGGAGACCGAGCTTCTCCAGCCATGCACGTGCGGTGGCCTGCTCTGGGAGATATTCCATTACCTGCCAAATACACTGAGGTCGACCACCCGGTTCTCCTTAAGATACCTTAAGATAAATAAATACCTTAGATACCTAAAATAAATACAGCGGGCTTCTAAGTGAATAAATATTGCTTGCTTCAAATATACATTACATAAGTTTCAATCTCGTGAACCGTCTTTTCTGAACACGACATTGTAACAAGAATTTAATTTAATAATTTAGTGAAAATTTCTCACTTGTGGCAAAACAGCCTTCAACTTGCTTCATTTACTAATTTTAATTCTTGCGCCTTTGGCTAATTAAAATATAATTTGCAAACAACCCCTTATTTTCCATTCTTAGCTGTCATAAACTCTTTAATTAATATTTTATTTAATTATTATCAATTATCAATCTAGAAGAACCTTATTATTTTTCTTTTAGTTTGTATATTTTTTATTTTTGTATATTTTATTTTGTATAATTTTTTTAATAATGTAAAATATTTTGTAAGCTAATACTTAAGTGGAAACTTTATTGGCTAATGAACTTTTAATTGTGACATCTGTATATAACTATAGCTGTTTGTTACCCAATGTTAAAATAAATAAATAAATTTCTAGCCTTGATACCTGCCGTCACTTTAAGAGCGATAAATTTATTAAGCAATAAAGAAACCGAAATACTGGCCAAGTGCGAGTTTTAAAACGTAATGCGTTCTGTTACATCAATAAAAAGTTAACAAGCTATATTTAAATATTCAGATTATGAAAAAAGGAAAGAAAGAAAAACTTTATTTAGATTACCACAGTATTCATTTTATTGGCAAGAAAACGTTTGCTAACAATAATTCATATATGTAGTACCTGCCCGCGACTTCTTCTGCGTGGCCGAAAGCCGAAGCTTTATTCAATTTTATCAGAATTGTTATGCCAGACGACCTGAATCTGAATCTGAAAGTAGCAAAAGATAGTTCAGGAACATACCTTTTTTTCTCTTGATAAAAGGTACCCTGTTTCTATTTAGGTACCCTTTATTTAGTTAGCAATAAACTGCGAGAATATTCATTTCATAAAAAAGTGATATAACAGCAACCTTACTTAGCGTTTTTTCATTTCAAATAACAGTAATCTACCAAAAAATATTACCACGCTTGAAAAGTCGAACAAATTCAACATTCAAAACAGAAACAAACACCTAAAAACTCGTTCAAAGGTAAAAGCAATATCGGAGAGAATCGGATGATAAATGAAACACATTAGCGACATCAATGAACGATAACTCACTCGACATAAAAGGTTGGATTTCAATTTTCAGTTTTTCGATTTATATTTCAGTAGTTGAGAACGTTGAAATGTAACGTTAGTGATAGATTATTCGAGATTTATATATTAAATTTTTGTTATTATTATTTTCTATACGAAGAAGTTGACAAACAAGCATATGACCCACCTGATGGTAAGCGGTTGTCGTAGCCTATGAGCGCTTGAAACACTACTTTTGTAGGTGTCACTTACGCGTTGCCTACCTACAGCTCTTAAATCTCCTATGCCCAGTGATTTCAGTAGCTACAATGTCCTTCAAACCAAAACACAGTATACTGTTATGCGTATGCGTTAGAATAACGGACACTGCGGTGGTACCTACATAGGCGGCCTCTTGCAATGAAAGGTCTGCCACCACGCAGTTGCGTTGCCGCCTATACATAAAATTGTAGTTTAGAGCAACATATTCCACTAATTAAAATACTTTAGTGCCGTGAAATTGGCAAGTTGCAGTCATGGTCAGACCAACTACATTGCAAAACATAATTTTTTGTTACATTTTATGTGTTTGATGGGATTATACTATATTTCAGATTCAAAACTAATTTTAATTTATGTTTGATTATTGACAATGCTTTGATCCACACTATAAAATAGTTTCAAGTCCATCGGTCGTATTTCAAGTTCGGTACACAATATCTCCAAACTTTACCTTGCGGTTTCCCCGGAGAAATGAGTTTCCCAATTCAAAAGGTATAAAGTTTGATGGAAATTTTGGAAAATAAATGTACAAACTGCCCGAGAAATGAGGGATTGTGTCCAACAGCAGACGAATGAAGGATAAAACTTTTTGTAAGTTTTCTTTTAGACAACAGAACTGAATTACTATTCATGTTAAATCGGTACAGATAGTCTAAGATTATTTCATATTGTTAAAATAATAATTGTTATTTTTAAAGAAGAAATCGATTGCGACTGATTACGAATTAAAGCCTTGCGATACTTGAAGCATCAAATGCCCGTTGCCAACTCAACTGATAGAAGTGTAGGAATGAAAAGGAAAAAAAGGAAGGGAGCAAAGGGGGGATTGGTCTCATCACACGAAACGCAACATTGCTCTGGTATTTACGACAATTTTCTATGAGAAGTTAGTACTTCCTCGGTGGAGCCGAACCATTGTGCTGAGAGGAAAATAGCTCAACTACTTCATTGTATATAATATATAAAAAAACAGTGTGCTTTAGACCACAATATTGAAGTAAAACTTCTTTAGCTAAAATTAGTCAGCGAGTAAAGGCTTAATCTGTCTGTCTGTCTGTGTGTCTGTCTGTCCGTCCGTCCGTCCATATGTATATTTCTGTCTCATTCTTTGTCGGCTTCATCCTACACATTTTTGTATTTTTGTCTCTTACCTGTCGTTTTTTCCGTTGCATCCGGTTTGAAATCACAACGATTCTAAAGAAGTTCCACTTCAATAATAACACTAATATGAATTATTTATAGCATAGTATCAGTAATGTATTTATATATATAATATAATAGTTTAAAGTAGCTCAACCTACCCTCTCTTTGCTGATTTCGTCTGGAACCAGGTTGTCTGGAAGAGATCGCTACGTAGCGATAATACCGCCTACATGTAAATACATACTTATAATAAGTTATTCTAACTCACTGTATTTAAAGTCGTATACAATACAGTTTATTCTATTATATCCTATTCTATTATATCGTACTAGCGGCTCGCTCTGGCTTCACACGGGTATAAAATATATAGCCTATGTCATTACTATTATTGTTATTGTATATATATATATATTGTCATTATTATTTACGACATCACAATAGAAACCTCAAAAATAACATTAATTCTCCACTATTTAATGGACGTTATTATACATATAAACCTTCCTCTTCAATCACTCTATCTATTAAAAAAACCTCATCAAAATCCGTTGCGTTTTAAAGATTTAAGCATACATAGGGATATAAGGACAGAGAAAGCGACTTTGTTTTATACTATGTAGTGATTTAGCATGATCCGCACAATATCGACAAATAACAGCTACATTTTGAAATGAATAACATTAGCGTTAAGGTAACAAAGCCGGCTATAGATAAAATATTTCGATTTATTTTTGATGCAAAAATAATTAAAGATTTATTTATTTTTATTATTAAGAGTTATTTATTATAAATAGTCTGAACTTGAATAGTCTGAATGAAAACTGAGCAATATTCGAGTGAAGTGAGAAAACTCAATAATAGTATGTGGCGCAGGTTGTGAGTTTTGTGGCGCAGCGGTAGCGAACCTGCCTTAAGCGCCACAGGTCGCGGGTTTGATTACCTTTCGGAGTATTGTTTGTATTGACCATACAGGCACGTTTTCCGGTATGGGTGTGTTTGTCCTTGTCATTGTATATGTTTCTGGACCCCCGACACAGGATATAACTCTTCTAATGGGGGACATTGAGTGTGTACCGTTTATTTATTTTTTCATAAAATGTGCTTACATTTTATACATCCTAGATATATTAATACGTTACGTTTACGTTTTAGATAATTATGTAATACAAGAATGATTATTATAGTATAGAAGGCTTACTTCTCGATGGTGATTGAAATATATAAAAGGTTTCATATTCATAATAATTTGTGTACATATGTATATAAAACCACGCCTGTGGTTTTATCTGTATTAATTTTGAATCAAACTAAGCTAAGGATAGCCTGTAGCCTTTATGAATTTCATCCAAGTAGCATTACGAACAACTTATCGTAATCAACAATGCTTTTAATATTAATTAATGCTTTTCGGAAATTTACGAGTAAAAATTACCTTTATCGGTGCTTGACGTTTCGGTCAGGTTGCACTGACCGTGGTCACAAGCAGTCTGATCATGCAGAGCAAGCACCGATTAAGGTAATTTTTACGCGTAAATTCCCGAAAAGCAATAATTAATATGAATATGAAACGTGATAATTTAAAATTTAATAATGCTTTTAATCCCTTTCCTAGATAACACAATAAATTGCACAGCACTGTAACTACTACGGATTTCAACGATTCGTCCTTTTATATGCGGTACGACAATAGTTTTCTGCGTGGCGAAATATTGAAGTAACCATCAATGTGACGCTTCGTTAGAATGACATCTTTTTCAAATATTGTCTTTCTAATCCAACGTATTAAATAGGTTATATACTTCGTCATGAGCCAATATATATTATTGTATGCAAAATAAGAATGAGAAAAATATGACGTCACTTCTTGCATAAATTAATATGTATCATTACATTATCTTTCGTTGTATAATCTTTCAATTACATTCTTCGCGTCGCGCGGATAAGGTTAAAACAGAATATGTGTTGGTAAATCGCTTTTCTCCACGTATGTTTTGTATAAATTTATACAAAGACAAAGCTTGTAATTTCGACAATTTATATTTACAAATTTCTAAGAATACCCGCATTGTTCAAGTTTAGCTTTTAAATAATATTATGATTTAATACAATACCATTTATGTGTAAATTATTTTTACAAATTAAGATTAAGAGAAATACAAACAAATAAAATCAAGATTTTGTCACTTCATTCAGTACTATATATTATATTATATTATAGATTTTTAAAGTATAAAATTAATTGTAATCATTAGCACGCCACGAAGACGCCGCGGGCACGCGTAGAATTTACCATCCTACGAAATGATGAGCTTGTCATTGACGTTGTGGCGCCTGTGTGTGTGGCAATGTGCCTTAAGCGTTACAGGTCGCGGGTTCGATTCCCGCTCGGAGCTAATGTTTGTATTGACCATACAGTAACGTTTTCCGGTCTGGGTGTATTCGTCCTTGTCGTTGTATATGTTTGACCCCCGACACAGGATATAATTATCGAATGGGTGCCTTTGAGAGTGAAGCGTTTATTTACGCTTTCGCTACGCGCTCTCGGTGAGTACTCGCTCGCAATTCGCCAGCGTAATAACAGGAACTTCACAGACTTGTTCCTCCACAGAACAGCAAGAAGCCGTGAACGTTGGCATCCTTATTTGGTTGACATTCCATCCACTCGCACGAAGCGTTTTTGCTCAACGTTTCTGATACGAACCGCAAAGTTATTGAACGGTCTCCCGGCTTCCGTGTTCCCTACCAGCACTTCAAGCTTAGAGTGAATAGGCATCTTCTTGGTAAGCGCGCTACAACTTAGACCGCATCACTGCTCTCCAAGAGGAATGATTGTAGTCAAGCGCAAGCCCATCATGATATTAAAAAGAAACCTTCAAACTAGTAAAAGTTTTTGATAACAAAAATAATTAACTTAATCTGTCAATCCACGTATTTTTATATTCATGAGCGAGCGGCGAGTGAATATATAAACATTTTAAATTGAATACTTTAACCGCGTCCATGTGTGTCCTGTTAGTTCTGGGTCTCTAATTATGCAAATAATCATAACCACACATGGCTGTCTGTGAAAGCATATGCAAATTTAGCTGGAGCCGTGAAACTGTTTCAATTTGCGCAAAGTCCTAAAAAAGTAGTTACGGTTGACCTGGAATTAAAAACCGCTTATATAAAAACCATTATTTGTTTTGAATAATTATAAAAAATATTATAAATAATGCTTTCATGATATCAATGATTTTCTCAAATAAGAAAGGAACGCCAAGTCTCTGGCTCCTCCTACCCCCAAGAACTTGTAGGTAAATAAACCTGGCAACCTTCAACAGAAGAGCCTACTGTTTCATTAATGGTAGGCAATATCCATGGAAGGCGGTGATCGCTTACCATCAGGTGAGCCTCATGCCCGTTTGCCACCTCAAACACAAAAAAAGAAAGGGCTATAAAAATACGCACTGGTTTATATAATAATTACTTCTATGATGACGCATACCATTGAAAATGAAAAATTGTTAAGATAATATCTAGATATTTTTCTGTTTTCAGTGGTTTCAGTGGTGCCAATAAGTCCCCAACCAACGCGGGCGTTGACGTCAAGTCACTATCGGAATTCCACCAAAGTTGTAAAATAGATTCCTACATATTCTGCAATTAATAAAAAATATACACAAGAGAAAACTTAAAACTTATCTTTTTTTATCTTAATATTTTTCAGTCCAGTTTTTGGCACAACATCTCTAGTAAAATATCAGGAGATCCAAAAGTAAATTGTAGATGACAGACGCCTCTGTCGATTGATCACGTAGGAAGGTACGTATTACATAACCTCCTTTCGCAAGAACCACATAAACACGACATATTATATATATTACTCGTTGTTATATATAGTCATCATTCTACCATAGAACAGCGAGAAGCCGTGAGTGTTGGCATTTTTATGCGGTTGACATTATTCCACTCGCACGGAGCGATTTTGCTCAACGTTTCTGATACGAAATGATGGAAGTCTCTCTCGGCTTCTGTATTCCCTGCCCGGTATAAGATAAATCCATTCAAATCAAGAGTGAATAGGTATCTTCTAGGTAAGCGCGCTCCAACAGCATCACTGCTTTTGTCGAGGCATGATTGTAGTCAAGCCCAAGTCTATCATTTTATAAAAAAAATTTAGTCCAATATTAATATCTGTAATATCTTTTTAAACTTCGAGTCATCAAAATCGATTCAAAGAGATCGAACAATGCATTCATGTCAAAAAATGTAAATAGATTTTCGATTGACTTTTTAATAAAAAAGAAAGATTTTAATAGAAAAATTGCTTTAAAGTTAAAAGAGCTTTAAATACTATTTAGTACTTACTAGCATCAAACAAATAAAGTGATCTTTATATTAAGTGTAACGAGAATTTATTGCTTAAATTAAAACTGAAGGACGGCTATGACAGTATGTATTCATAAGTTTCAATTAATTCTATTTATTCTAGACTCGTCCGAAACATACCTTTTTAGTATCTTGTGTCCTTTATAAATAGATCGCTGAAGGCCTTTGTGTAATTTGATACGAGTGAAAGGATATTTTTCGAAATAAAATTTTGCAGTATACGTCGTTCAGTGTCAAAAACAATATTGTGAAATAAGGACTTAAAGAATTCTAGTTTTGCATTATAAAGTATGTTTTATTTATTTTCTATGTATTTTTTTTTTAATTTTCGTTTTTAAATTCATTGTATTTAATATGACGAGGACGTGGTGGCGTAACGGTAGCGACCTACCTTAAGCCCCACAGTTCGCGGGTTTGATTCCAAGGTTCAAATGCTTATAGTGAAAATGAAGACACGGGTTAAGGATATAAAATTAAACCAATCTTCTTCTTTCTAGAATTTTCCCGCTATTTTATCTCCCCAGGGTCTACTTATTATTCTTATCCGGATTTGACCGGTTAGTAGTTTTTGCACGAAGCGATTACCATATGGCGTCCGCAACCATAAGGGCGAACCAATAACTCATTAGATATAAGCATATTACTTATCAAGAGCTAACGATTATTATCAGAAGTTATGTGATAAATAATCGGGACCGACAGCTTAAAGAAAGATAAGAAAAATTGTCAATCGGATTTGATCTTTTTTCTTCGGAATGTGTATTGTTGTTGGCCCTACTGGCCTTGACAGCGTCACTCTAGAGGGCGAGTACAGAGACTCAGCCGTGATAAAGAGGCAGCCCTCACGGGGGCTCAAATTTGATTCCGACCTTAGGGTGCCTCCTGCGAAGCCGAACCACGGCTAAGGACGTCATCGGAGATGGAGGCAGCGCTCCGAACACATTCTATAGGATAGATTCACCCGACGGCGTGAGCGCGACGCGACGTGCGAAACAAAGGACCTCGTCCTCGTCGGCGAAGATGGTGTTGTGTGCGTGTCTGTGCTGTTTAAGGGTCACTTTCTAATGTCATCTTATATTAATTGTGCAATCTTTATGAAATATTAATTTTATTTATTAATTAATTATACATAATAATCCTTGAAACTCAAGGAAATTACTGTTTACTAACGTTAAACTTTCATTCGTTTTCTACACTTAATTAAGTAGCATGACATTTAATGACTGAAACAGTCATAAGGAATTACCTACAACCACGAAGATTAAAGAGAATTATTAATTGAGTTGTTAATTAATAGAGTCAATATTGAACGTTTATATGCAATTGAGTACGGCTAATTAATTTATTTTTTTTTCAAATATGTTTTCGTTGTTATTGTATTAAAATAAGCATGATATACATAACGACGTTGTGGTGTAGCGGTAGCCAACCTGCCTAAAGCCCCACAGGTCGCTGCTTCGATTTCCGCTCGGAGCAAATTTTTGTACTGACAATACAGATATGTGTTCCGGTCTGGATGTGTTTGTTCTTGTCCTTATGTTTGTTTCCGGACCCCGACACAGTATATAACTATCCTAATGGGCGCCGTTGAGTTCGAGCGTTTATTTATTTCTGATATTAGGATCAATACATTTTTTTATTATTACGGAGAACCTTATTACCAGAAAAAGAAGTGAACAAAGGAGGGAGGTTGGGCCTCCGGCACTTTTTAACGAAACAAATAGTAAGCCCGAAAGCATGAAACGAACAGTGCTACTACTATACGATTTTCTTTAAAAGGGAAGTACTTCCTTGGTCGAACTAGCACATTTCTGGTGAGAGGAGTTTGGCTCTATCTCCTCATTTTAGTATTTAAGATAGTTGAAATGAACAACTTATGCACAAGGTGATATTGTAACACCAAGAATTTCTGTCAAAT
The DNA here is from genome assembly GCA_023373885.1 of Hestina assimilis. NCBI lineage: Eukaryota > Metazoa > Arthropoda > Insecta > Lepidoptera > Nymphalidae > Hestina > Hestina assimilis. The sequence goes on along the minus strand of CM041747.1, from coordinate 4,033,521 downwards.
GTAGAAGACTCACCTCGATGTCTGGAAATCCACAACAGCGCGATTTAGAAGACATTTTCTTCCTCGCACAACCACTCTGTGGAACCAACTTCCGCCGGCGGTCTTTCCGAACCGATACGACTTGGGAACCTTCAAGAGAAGAGCCTATTCTTTCCTTAAAGGTCGGCAACGCGCCTGCATGCCTTCTGGTGTTGCAGATGTTCATGGGCGGCGGTGATCACTTAACATCAGGTGAGCCTCCTGCCCGTTTGCCCCCTATTACATAAAAAAAAAAAGACTAACGATGGAGAATTAGTGAGTGCTTCGCTATTCGTCCTGTTTAATTAACAGCTTGAATAGAAGATCGGAGGGAAGCTAGCAAGGTCCAATTTGTCTGCGGTCGGCACAGGTGGTGTGTACGTGTTGCTGCCTCATTTTACTAACCAGATTACCATGCTGACTGCACTAATGAAGTTTCTCCTTACTATGACTTTTTTAGAAATTCTATTTTTCAATGAAGAAAATCTTGTAAAAAGGTAAATAAATAAGCAAATAAACGCTATACACTCAAACCAAAACGTAATTTAGAGTGTGTGGACAAAACGAAAAATCTATTGTAATGAATTTTCTAAATGAAATATGACGGTTTTCTGGTCACTAGTGGTTAACTGACGCCCTTCGCTGATTTAGACTTATTGTCCCGGTGACTTTTGTTACCCAAACGAGTGCTATGATAAATGGAAGTGTGTTAATTATAATGCCGTGACAATACTGTGACAAATAGTTACCAGCGGCCGGCAACACTGACGTGACTGTCACCTGGCCTGTACACTATGGAAGTGCACTCACAAGGCGACATTTTGTAACTCGACCAGCGGACGCGAATGAAATAACTGTTGAACTAAGCACATAAAGCCACTATTAAAAGAACATTTTACATAATAGGTTAACCCTATTAACAAGTTATTTCAGGCACAAAAATAAAATGCTGTGAAAAGCATAAAAATAAAATCTATAATAATTTTTTAAACACTGTTAAGTTTTCTACCCTTAAAAATGTGTTAGTTGTAAAAAGTGATTAATGTAGCTTTTAGTTTTATTTCATGAATTTATTTAAAAGATGTTGCTCTTTTAATTTTGGTTTTAATATGTACATTTTTATGAAAGTGTTAATTGTTTCATTTTTCTTCTTAGTATTTCAAGAGCACTCTGCACTCACTACAGCAATCTCTACAAAATCCATTACAAGAATGAACTTGTTTTGTTGCCCAGTGACTGTTCAAGTGGGCGCATTGTAGGTGACAATAGGTAAGAATGACATAAAAATCACCAGTAGTATGGGGGTAGCCTTATAGTCAACGTTTAATAACGTTTTTCGGTTTGACACCGGTGTAGCGTTGTGGGTAGCGATTCCCGCTTGGGCAGATGTTTGCATTGACCTTATAAATATCTGTTTTTGTCTAGGCGTTTGTCCTTGTGGGTCTCCCCACTGTGTCGCGGAGAACACGTTAAACTGTCGGTCCCAGTTGTTATCACAAAACATCTGATAATAATCATTATCTCTGGATATGTATATTGCTCTTACCCAATATTATATAATTAATAAAAAAAACGCTATAATAAAATATTTAATTATGGTTTCAAATGTATAGTCATTGTAATGTGAAAGAGGAAATTGAGAAAGTGGTGGTGCTTTACAAACGCATATTATATTTGTTATGATTTCAGAGTCTCATTTTTCAATAGTTGACTCAAGCATAACATAATAAGAGAAAGTCGTCTTCAAGATCTGTAACAAAGTAAGAATGTAAGTAAAACTTATAAATCAGAACATCTATTTATTGTTCTGCCACAGAATATTGACGCAAAGATCAACCCATTTACCATCAGGTGGGGCGTATGCTTGCCAACTTAGTAACATAAAAAGACTAGCTTCTGTATTCGCCTCAATATGTTTTCTATATATAACGAATTTAAAAACTATTTTTCTATTGTATTCAGTATAGCTTCAAATTGGTCCTATTTCAATATAATTGAACCTTGGATTCCAAACATATATTTGTAACTTAAAATAATAAATAAATTTTAGGTGCTAATTAAAGTATCAGCATATAAAGCACCCACTTCATTAGTAGAATATTGGTTCCTCCCTTTTTTAAAGTCGACTTTCTTTTACTAAAAAAATCAATGAAATTTCTTGTAGCAAAAGAGGGCGCCACTAAATTATAAAGACTGTGGTAACCAGTTACCATGTTCCATAACTTTAAACCGCCCATATATTTTTTTATATTTAAATCAATCACTGATTAAAATATACTGACCGACATCATAGGCGTGACTCCTGCCTTCATAGCACCAAGTACTTTGAATTCCATCAACTGCTGGGATCTTTGCAAAATAATCATCACAGTTTTTTGATTTGATATCGACATCTTTTCCCATGGCACACAGTATACTGCATCTGCCAGGTCGTCAGACTGGAACATCCATAATAATTATTGACGTAACCGTAACGTATTGACCATACAGGCATGTCTACCGGTCTGAGTGTTTCCTTGTCATTGTGTATGTTTCCGGACCCCCGACACAGGATATAACTATCCTAAAAGGGGTCGTTGAGTGTGTAGCGTATGTTTTATTTTTAAATTATAAACATAGCAAATATCTCAAACAAGGCAAACTTTTGGTAGAAATAAAGTATAAATTAAGTACATACAAAAGTTAACTGATTATTTTTTTAGGATCTGTTAAAATAAAATAGCGTGCGTGTGCGTTCCGCGGCCGGTTATAATGCGACATGGTAAAGGTAAGGAAAAAATTAATATTAATTTGTACGGCCCACGCGTTGCCAACCTCGAAATATTGGTTCTTAAATGTCTTTTTCCCAGTAATTTCATTAGCCTACAGTGCCCTTCAAACCGAAACACAGTAATGCCAAAGACACTACTGCTTTGCGGTACACTAATATTTGACACTACAGGCGGCCTCGTGCAACAAAAGACCTACCAGTAAAAAGTAATTTTACTGATTGAAATAATAATTTAGCATATATTTATTTAATTATTATTTTAACATTTATTAAATAACCACCATTACCTGCCGTCGTAATTCTTCTATAACGAATGACATCAAAACCGGGCCACCCGTAAACGCCATTATCATTGTTAAGTATATTGCCATGTTTTCTTTGCCCTATGAAAACGTTTTATTTTTAGTACTAGAATTTGATACTTTATTAACCGACTTAAAAAAGGATGACGTCATCAATTTGGCCTTCGTTGTCGACATTCGTTTTTTTGCGAGTATATTTATATACGGTGCGTTTTTACGCCATATTTCTTTGATTGTGAATCGATTTTGATGATTATTTTTTGTTGGAAATTTTACAACCTTCAGCAATAGCCTTATTAAGAAGTTCTTATCCTTATCACCGGACTAATAAGCAGACCCTGGGTAAATAAAATAATGGAAATAATGGAATAATTCTAGGATGAAGAAGGAACTATTTACCATCTTATACAAATTGTGATGGCGATATGAAGAACTCTACAAAGTTTAAAAAACTAGCAACTTACGAGTACGATAATTGAAATTATCACATTAAAATTTCGTTTGATATGCGTTGGAATACATTATCTGTCTAGCCATTATCAACCCGCTATAACTTCGTTGTCGATAAAACTAAAACCCTGAATTTTCAGTAACCAAGCAGGTATTGTAAAGACACGGTGTATTTCAAATTTCATTCAATTTAAACCAGTAGTTTAAGAATTATAACTAGTCAAAATTCTTAATTTTTGATGACGTTGTGGCGCAGCGATAGCGAACCTGCCTTAAACGCCACAGGTCGCGGGTTGGATTCCCGCTCGGAGCATAATATGTTTGTATTGACCATGCAAGCATATTTTCCGGTCTGGGTGTATTTGTCCTTGTCCTTGTATATGTTTCCGGAACCCCGACACAGGATATCATTGTCTTAATGGGGGCCGTTGAGTGTGCAGCGTTTATTTATTAGTTTTATTATTTAATTTTGTCACTCACTGACTAACCGATCATCAAAACTTTAAGGCATTTCTAGCAGACATGTAAGCTTCAAATTTAGAATATAATTAGTGCTTAGTGTATAAATCAAGGAAAAATTAAAATATTTTGTAGTTTTGATCCAGTTTTTTAGATACATCAACTGCATAAATAACTTTGTAATCTCATATAAATGTATAGGTTTACAAAGTTACATTTGTCGTTAGATAGGTACTTCGATAATTTTCAACATCCGATAACTTCGTTGTGGATAAAAGTAAATGCCTGAATTTTCAGTAACCAAACACACTAAAGTATTTGTATGAGTAGAATAAGTTGTCGTACAACTGCCAAGTTTTAGGCCTAGTTATACATGAGATCTCACCACTTTTTGTAGTAGAAGAACTGCTTTATGAGACATGGAATTTTTAACATTTTATGTTTTGATGGGATATAATATCTATAAATAATTAAAATAACTTACCCCATACATAAATTGATACAATGTAACACTGTTCCCAAGTAGATTTTGTAAATAATTTGTTAATACATTAACTCCAAATGCATTTTGGAAATCCTCAAAAACTCTGTAAGTAGGAATATTAATTAAATCTAATATATAAAATTCCCGTGTCGTGGTGTTTGTTACCGAACTTCTCCGAAATGGCTCAATCTCTTAGTATGAAATTTTGTGTACATATCGGGTAGGACTGAAAATCGGTCAACATCTGTTTTTCATACCATATATTCTAAATGTTAAGGATTATCCAACCCAATTTTTTTATTTTATTTTTGGACATTTTTTAATTTATTTTTTGATACGGCATTAAAAATACATACAAAACTAAATTTTCATCCTTCTACCATCAAGCGCTATTTATTAATACCGTATAATAATAATAATATTACTAATTCAACAATTTTCACCAGTGTCACTTCTGATCCCAATTAGACTTAGTAAGGGGGCGCCGATGCGATAGCGTCCCAGATTTTTTTTCGGGGCACGACAACGCCGCCGCTGGTTATTTATATTGTCGTGGTAAGTGTAACTGCTTATGCCTTAATTTTGTCAAGACTTTCTCAGAGCAGTTATAGTAATCGCTTTCCAACCCTTAATGAAATAAAAATGAACGTAGCAGCTTTTTAAGTTATAAGCACGCAAGCGGACAAGAGGTTTGGTGTTATAGTAATACATACATTTTTATGTTACAAGTTGGTAAGCAAGCATGTGGCCCACCTGAGGTAAGCGGTTGCCGTAACCTAAGAGTGGGCGCAACACCATTAGTAGGTGCCACACATGCGTTGCCAACCTCGAGATATTGGTTCTTGAATCTCTTTTGCCCAGTAATATCACTAGCATACAGTGCTCTCCAAACCAGAAGACAATAATGCCTAAGCACTACTATTTGGCGGTAGAATATTTAACACTGTTGTGGTACCTACCTAGCCGGTCTCTTACAATTATATACCTATCACCAGTGTGACTGATTGCACTGGTGGAATAATCTCTGCTGTGACAGAGAATATCCCAACAGCGAGCGATCGGGTGATCACGTCCCGACGCCGGTAAATTATATACAAATTAATACAGCAATTAAATTAGTAGTAACAAAAATTGTTAAAACTCACACTGGTGGTAGGTCTTTTGTTGCAAGAGGCCGGCTAGGTAGGTACCACCGCAGTGTCCAATATCCTGCCGCCAAATAGTAGTGCTTAGGCATTAGTGTGTTCCGGTTTGAAGGGCACTGTAGGCTAGTGAAATTACTGGGCAGAGGAGATTTAAGAACTAATATCTCGAGGTTGGCAACGCGTGAGTGGCGCCTACTAATGGTGCTGCAAGCGCTCATAGGCTACGGCGACCACTTACCATCAGGTGGGCCGTATGCTTGTTTACCAACTTGTAACATAAAAAAAAAAAAAAACTTACTCAATTATAAAATTATGATATTTTACTATTTTGCAAAGTTTTGCATTTACTTCTATATCGCTCAAGTCATCCGTAAAGTATGTCTTTAAAGAATATTTTAAAATGTGTAAATGCCCGATGAGATTGTAAATGAACATGAACATTATTGAGTGAAATGTCATCATCGCTGCAATAGCGCAAAAATTGAGGTATGTATTCATTGAATGAACTATAGCCCAGTTGCGGTAATTATAACTGTAATCGAATGGCATCCATTGGAACAGGGGTGTTTGAAGTCTGACTGTGTGATTTAGAACCAATTCTTTGTGACGAATATTATTCGCAGTTGTCAAACCAATCCATCCCATCCAGCCGTTAATATAGAAAAATATTAAATAGTACGCAGTCAAGCGTGTTACTCGTTCCAATGTGATTAGCTTCTGTAAAAAGTTGTTAAAAATGATTAGTCTATATATTTAAAAGAAAAAGACCAACTGACATAATTATCAACACAAAACTCATCCTAAATCTTAGGACCTACAAAGCTGAATTTTTCTTAAGTATTTATTTTAAAACGTAAACGAGCATTTAGAAAGAATTTTTCGAAATTCAAGCCTTAAGGGGTCGAAAAAGGCGTTGAAAGTTTGTATGGTAGTCCGTTCTAATAATAGAAAAAGAAAAATATTGTATTTTAAAATTTTCTATTATTTCCACCCCTGAAAGGTTGAAATTGGGGTTCAAAATTTGTATTACAATCATTATTCACGCGGGCGAAGCAGCTGAAACTAGTACATTCATATAACCAATGTAAATCGTAAAAAAATTAAAGAATATTCTAATTAGTTAGTATTGTATGCTATTTTCTCAAATTAATTTAAATCTTCCTTAATTTCTTTCCTTAGTATATAAAAATAAATAGCCATTATTAATGAAAAGAAAATTATTTCAAAAATAATTGTTCCTACTTTTTTAACAAACTCGCTTTTGTTCTCTTTATATATGTTGTACAAATGAATTTTTGACATAAAGTCATATAAAATACGTTTATAACTTTTAAATCTTGCCGAAAACATGTTCACCTGAAACAAAGTAATTAAAGTATAATGAATTATAAAAAGAATTATTATGAAAATGCAAAACAAGTGAAACTTTTAACTTTCTTTTATTAATCGATTTAGGGTATTAAAATATCTTAATATTAATGAAAATAAATATATAAATAAAAGAAAAAAAAAATTAAAAAAATACTGAAGACTCCGTTGCCAGCTATAATCCGACATGGCAAAGACTAACGAAAAATTTTACGCGATATTATTTTGTATTTTTATCTTTTCGACTGACTGACTGACTGACTTAGATATGAGGTTCGTGAGGTTTTCAGCTCACGGAGCACTAGTATAAAGCTTGAAATTAAATACTTACAATAGCCAATACTGTAGCAGGTATAATTGAAAATATTATACCCAATATATCGAATGTCAATTCAGAAAAGTTTACGTATAAATAAACAAATTGCGACAGTAGGATGACTGGTCCAAGCACCACCATAAGACGACTGTTAATTAGATGCAATTTTAGGTTTTTCTCATAGCCCCAAGCTATCCGTTCGCCGACGGAAAAGCACCCCATCATGTTAGCGAGAAAATGATAAAATAATTGTTTTGATGGTGGTTGTCTGAAAATTAAATAACACTATCAAAAAGAAGTATTTTTCAAAAATATAAATGATTTTTAAAAAGAGCAAATTATTATTTTTATTAGTGGCAAATAATAGCTAACCGGATATTTTTTTTAAAGAATATTAGCAATGCCGTTTTCAAGGCAGTACTAATATTCCTACTGCCCCCCCAAATAAGCTCGAAACTTGCGCTAGAAGTGGGTACGACAATAGCTCAAGGGGGTCAGGATCGAAACCTCGACACTGGCATTAACGGAGCCGTTCGGCCCTTCCACCGTTGAGCTATTGAGGCTTCTCCAGAAATTATCTCCAGAATAAAAAAGGCAAGTCAAAAGAATACATGACATGACATGATATAGAGCAAATGACATTAAGATATAAAGAGACAGAACTTTACTTACAAATAATACTCCCCTCCCATTGCGTGGTAATGAGAATTGAGCGATTGTCAAAATAAATACAGTGAATAAGCCAGATAGTTTTGCTAAAAATTTTAAGTCTATAGCCAACTTTAGTAATTTCTAGATGTAATTTCTTTTTCAAAACATTGAACGTCAATTATTATGAACTTGTTTAAACGTTGTGTCTTCAACGTTATTACATGGGCCTTTTCACAGCGCTACAGTGTAATTAAATTATGTTTGTAATATTAATATTACAATTTATAGATTAGTAGCTTTAGTCGACGGCTTTACCCGCGAAACTATTTATAATGTGCCACCTTTAATGTAATATAGAAATAATTGGTTCCCTCAATCTTGCATCCTCTGTTTCACCCCCTTTAAGTTTTGTTTTTGCCACAAAATGTAGTATCGGTAGGTGTATTATATTATGTAACATATATTTAATAAGCTATGATCAACTGTAATTCACGTTCATTTTCAAAAAATATTACAAATTAAATTAACGTTTTCCTTTATATTTTATAAAAAGTATGTACATAAAATTCATCATTTCTCTACTTTTTCTTTCAAAGGTTGAGTAATGGCTGGATAAAATAAAGAAAATACTTATTTATTTATGACTTACTTTTTAATTAAAGGCAGTTTGTTTTTATATATTAAAATTAAAATGAATACCAGAGTTGACTCGCAGTTTTGTTTCTTTTTATTACTTTTTATTATATTGTTTTGAATATAATTTTAACTGATACTTACTTACTTTAATACCGATTTTAATAAAGAGAAGGTTCTCAATTCATGCTGTACCTTTTTATCATATTTTATATATACATAACGATGTTTGAGCATTACTTTTAGTATATGAAAAGATTTATTAAATCCTTTTGCCTTGGGCTTAGGACAGCTTCAAAGTAATTTGTATTAAATCCCATTGGTATCGGACCTTGGATATCAAATACATACCCATTAATATTATTCATCCATTATTAAGATGCACTAAAAATAACTTATTAACTCTATCAACATCTTTCACTGTTAATCGTACTCCAAGGTTGCCAATGAAAATCAGTGTTGGGATGGACCCATCTCAACAAAAGGCGAGTGGATTTACCTTTTGTAACATTCCAACCCTCTTTCTTTATCAGTTCTTATTTCTGGTTTTTCAATTTATTATTATCAATTTGTTTTTTTTTTCTCTTTTTATTTTAAATTTGTTATGTTTATATTTAAGGGTGATGTTGCAATAAAGTTGCTTCTTTCTTTTTCTTTCTAATTACCCTCTTACAAATAAATAAAAACTATTGAGGTGTAGTGATCGCATGTAATTCGTTTTCTATGTCCGAATGTTTTGATGAAATCATCGCAGTTTTTAAATGAAAACGACCTATTGAGTGTCGGGTTCCGTACTACTGTATCATAAAAATATCAAGTTTGTGTGTGTATTTTGTTATTATTTAATATTATAGCGACCATAGAAAACACAAATAAAAATTATTCTGTTAAAGAATTAAAATAAAAAAAGAAAGTGGCTTTATAGGTTTAAAGATAAAAATCTATTAAGACCTACTTTGTATTAAAATATTCTTCCGCGGTTGTAATAGTAATTAGCATTGGCTTAGCATATTTTAAGCATTAGCTCCTAAAACGCTGTGGTAATACTTATCGTTAGTACTCTTACAGTAAGATTGTTAAAATATAAAATCAACTAAAGAGTAAAAAAATGTGTGTGTGTGTACTTATGTACACGCGTTAGAAGTTATACTTCTTTGGCGTAACAAGATAAAAATCTTTTCAAAAATTTTATCTTTCGCCTTATTCTACGTTTGTAGAAAAAACGACACTAACAATAGAAAAATTTACCGTGAAGTGCGTTGTGCAGTGTGTGTGGTTATGAAGAATCTTAAGAACTTTAAAAATAATAACGAATTAAAATCGAACGCAAAATAAGTTGGTAAATTCATAGTAATTATTAAAAGTAATATGAAAAACAAAGTTATGGGAACAATTTATATATCTCAAAATTTTGTTGACCTATCTTCTTCGAACCAAATGTGGATGAAAGTTCATGTGGTATTCATTAAATTTTTGCCCGTGGGCTCTCTACCTGGAATATTCTTTGATTGTCCAGAGAGTAGTTCTTATACAGATATACCAGACACGTAATGGCCTTCTTGACAATTAATCATATAATTGATATGACAAGGAAACTTATGATAAAAAAAATATTTCGTGTGTTCTGTAAGACTTTAATGGACGATAATATAACAATGCTAAGTATAACGCGGTATTGGTGGACTTCTGTTTATATAACAATACATTTATTTTGCCTTCTTAGTTATTTAAGATATATTTTTTTCGCAATCCTTCATGACATCCTTGATTATGTTACACTTATCGCTTTCGACCCACTTGGGACAGTTCTGAAATATAAAAATGGTAATGTATTTAAAAACACATATATTTTATCACAAAATCTGGCTTAAATAACATTTATAAGCCGATAGGTGTATTTCATTCGGAATGCTCTGGGGATATAGTAATTAAATAATAGTAATAAAGGCTTATTTTGTTAAATGGACTTATTGGATTATAGCTGAAAAAATTATGTATTTTTTTTAAATACTACACAGTCAAGGGCTCCAAACGAAGAGAAGGCCTGACTTGCGAACTCACCAATGCTCAGCCTGAATCTTTAGACCTAGAAAGCTGTATTTTTTTCGAAGCCGATTTTATCAAAATGTAAGCAGGAATAAGAAAGATTTAGAAAGCTTTAAAGAGGTAAAAAATATGAGGTGGATTGAAAGTATGTAAGGAAGTCAGTCATTTTTGAAACTAGAAGCATTAAAAGTATGTTTTTAATCTAAAAATTCTAGGTAAAGAAACATAATTATTATCAAATGGGGGTACACTGGTTCAAAGTTTGTGTTAAAATCATAATCCACACGGTCGAAGCCGTGGGTCGAAGCTGGGCGAAAAATAATTTTGATTATTGATTTTTTTTTTTTTTTATGTTAAAGTTGGCAAACAAGCATACGGCCCACCTGATGGTAAGTGGTTGCCGTAGCCTATGAGCGCTTGCAGCACCATTAGTAGGTGCCACTCACGCGTTGCCAACCTCGAGATATTGGTTCTTAAATCTCGTCTGCCCAGTAATTTCACTAGCGTACAGTGCCCTTCAAACCGGAACACAGTAATGCCTAAGCACTACTATTTGGCGGCAGAATATTTGACACTGCGGTGGTACCTACCTAGCCGGCCTCTTGCAACAAAGACCTACCACCAGTGTGACTGACTGCACTGGTGGAATAATCTCTGTTGTGACAGAGGTTATCCCAACAGCGGGCGATGGGGTCGTCACATCCCGACGCCGATAAATTTGATTTTAAAATCAAACTTAAATCTCGTTTTTGTACATTACAAGTTAGTCAAAGCTTTTGTAAATTTCTTACCACTAATGTGTAAAGTTGTACGCAATTTCCTATTTCCCTTAAAGTGCAAGGATCATCCGGATCCATACCGTCAAGGAAACACTTTTCTTTGACTACATCAAATATGTCGGTGTTATTTTCTAAATCCTTTTCAAAGTATTTCTTTAATAAACTCGTTTCAATGGTCCCATTTGACAGAACAAATCCTTTCCTTTGTCCGTAACAAACTTCAAAGTCACACTGAAAACATATAAATTAATTTAGCTTTGTTTTGAAATATTTAAAGATATTAATACTACAGAAACAAAACGACGTATTCGCTGTGTTATCAATTTTATAATTATGGTCAATACAAACATCTCCGAGCGGGAATCGAAATCGACCTGTGTACCACTGCGCCACTACATCGTCAAAAACAACACCACAACGGGTATATGACGTATAATAGGTAAGTATTAATATAACTAAAGATAAGTAAATTATAATTAAAGATAAGATCATAAAAAATCAAGATACTACAGTATTATTAGGGAATATCTCTGTTAAGGATTTACTCACCGTATGTGAATCTCGAGAAACTTGAAAGCATTCCCTCAGTATAGCCTTATTTTCTTCAGTCATATTAAACTGGCAGCAATGTTTATTGAACTGTAATAATAACAATTTTTGTTATTATTTTTGTAATTAAACTAAAATATATGCGAAAACACTTATAATTATTTTGAGTATTATGTACTTGACACAGGATCTTTACATATAAAATGCTTTGTCCTGAATTACTGACGGATCAATGCACAGCCTAAATCGCTGATCATAGAGACCTGACACTTGGAGGGTGTGTTCTTTGTATGACTTAGGCATCCGATAATAAAGATTTTCAAAAAATACTATTTCTAAGGGCGGGAAAGCAGGGCCAAAGTTTATATCGGACGCGATTCAATGGTCTAATATACTTCAAATTTTGCATAAGCCTTTTTTAACACAAATTATGGAAGACGTGTTTCGTATTTTATTGAAATTCGTCCACTAACGGAATTCAAAAAGGCTAGAAAGTTATTTTGGCTGTGATTTGCGTCGAAGTTAATATTAATCATTAGTGGTTTCTATTTAAATGACAATTTATTTTGACAAATGTTTGAAAACTCAATCTGATTTTAACTATACATATAAAAGCAGAAGAGCTCACGGGCTTATTAACGCCCAGCCTACACCTTTGGACCTCGAAAGAATTTTTCTGATTTTTTTACAGGTGTTGCTTAGTAAAAAAACACGCGTTTAACGTTTTCTTAAGTTCCACGCTCTGTAGGGGTGAAATGAGGCCTCAGAGATTATACGAAAATCGTTATTCACGCGGGCGAAGCCGCTGGCAGATGCTAGTTTATACAAAAATATTAGCTTCACTCGCCCTTACAAACATTTGACACGATCAGAAACCTACCACACGACTACCACAGTGCCAGAACGGTCGCCTCCTCTAACTTGACTAACCATAGGAAAGTATGCAATGCGGCGCGGTATCTCTGTCTATGACAGAATGAGGACCACATGTTAGAGAGTTTATGAGGATAACCTCTGTCACAACAGAGATTATTCCACCAGTGCAATCAGTCACACTGGTGGTAGGTCTTTTGTTGCAAGAGGCCGGCTAGGTAGGTACCACCGCAGTGTCCCATATTCTGCCGCCAAATAGTAGTGTTTAGGCACTACTGTGTTCCGGTATGAAGGGCATTGTACGCTAGTGAAATTACTGGGCGAACGAGATTTAAGAACTAATATCTCGAGGTTGGCAACGCGTGAGTGGCACTACTAATGGTGCTGCAAGCGCTCATAGGCTGCGGCAGCCACTTACCATCAGGTGGAACGTATGCTTGTTTGCCAACTTCTAACATAAAAAAAAAAAAAAAAAAAAAAGAAAAAAAGAAAGAAAACTTTATTATAATAGTAACTAGTATTCTAAATTTAATAAGCTAATATTTTCAATATACGTTGGCTCATCTTACCACAGCGGTATGAATGCATATGTCCACATCTTGTGATACCACCTGAAAATATATTATCAAGTTATAGCAACAATATAAAATAAAACATTGATATATCAAATCTATTCAATTTCATAAAACTTTTTATAAGAATAATAAGCAAGCCTTTGGAAAAAGTTTGTAGCGATCCTGCCTTAAGTCTCGACAGTCGTGGGTTCGATTCCCGTACGGAGCAGATATTTGTATTGATGTTATAAAAATCTGTCTCGGTTCGGGTGTTTGTCCATGTGGGTCTCCCAATCATGCATCGGAGGTTATTATAATAGTATACCAATAAAACATTACGAATTTCTGATATAAAAACAAAGTGTATAACTTTAATTGATACAGACATATATTTAAAGAACCAAAGTTTTAACAAATATGGCATAAAAATGAAAGGCTTACTATGTATAGAAAAGTACTTACTGACGCGACTACTCCAACAAAAACTAGTATAATGCGCTCCATAGTTTAAACTGCTCACATATCTAGCAAGTGAGTTTTTATATAAACATTTTAAATGAAACCTACAATCAATGCGAGCATATAGTAGAAAATTGTAGCGTTTATATGAATTTAATGATAAAAATGTTCTAAGAGCAATCGTATTAAAAACTGTTACACTTTCAGTATAGTATATAATTTGATACTTATAAAAACTGCGGTTATCTAGTTATTCTGTTTGTATAAAATTATATTTTATAATGATTATGTTACAGTGTCTATTTATTATGTACTCAGTGCTACCGAACACTATGTTATAGAAGGATATGGATGGACGAAGGATATCGAAACAAAGAAATGAAGAAATAAACAAAACCTTCAGCTCATCGCATTAGTATGAATATGAAAGTTTTTTAGGATGTTTGTTACTCAGTCACACAAAGCTATATGGATAAATCCCGGAAAAAGTTTTTTTTTTTTTAAGAATATCGGTTATACCTTATTTACAAATAACCTCGTAGCTTGCGCTAGGAGTGGGTAAGACAATAGCCCAAGGGGGTCAGGATCGAAGCCACAACTCTCGCACTAACGGAATGGTGTCGACCCTTCTACCGTTGAGCTATTGAGGTTTCTGTGGGATAAACATAAAATGGACATAAACATAAAACTACAAGGAGGTGAATTAAGGGATGAAAATTTGTACCGGGAATCATTTAGTTGTATTGCAATAAATGTGCCTCATTACAAATCCTACACAATACCAGTTCATTGTACTGTCTAATAAATTGATACTTTAAACTCGTATTTTTGAAAATAAAGCCCCTTAGCATTTAGGGGAGGTACAATAAAGATATCGTGGGCGTTGAAGCGTTAACTAAGTGGTCGTCCTCCTGAAGCATTCTCGGAAGCTATGTAGGAAATTTATCGAAATAAAACCGTATACGATCCTTATGAATTGATCAGTTTAATGCAGATCAACTGTAATTATTATTAAATATATTCTTCTTTTATTTGCTTTCTTAATTTTAACTTAAATGATAATTATAGACAGACTATTACAATTTCAAAATTGTATGTATTTAATTCGGTCGGTTACGGTGTCGGTCCCGATTGTTATCATTACATCTGTTAATAATCGTTACCTAAATTTTGGTACGTAATTTGCTCTTATTCAATGAGTTACCAGTTCGCCCTTAGGGTTGCGGAGGTTAGATGGCAATCACTCTGTGAAAAACTAATAACCCGTCAAATCCGGATAAGAACATAAGCAGAGACTGGGTTAATACCGAGAACAATGCTAGGAAGAAGAAGAAGATTCATAATACCTTTCACTTTATTCACTTCCCTGCTACTTTATTCAGTGAACTGTATAGAAACTGCTTGCATAAGATACACGGTAGCTGCAAATAAGATTCTACTTAACGCTCGCTTAATATGCCATAAAACACCTTAAAGTACCGTAAATAATGGAATAGAACCTTCCTACTGGAGGTCTTTACGAAGTCTAATATGAATTGCTAGGAATAGTGAAATATGTATACAATTTTTTTTTAAAATATTTTCTAAGTATTATAAGCACTGGAGGAATAAAGGTCGTAAGTACACGTGAAAGACACAATCGAAATGTGAAAAAACTTCCTAAATTATAGGATCATCCAAGCGTACTGAAATTAACAGATTATTTACGTTATCTTAATTTTATCATTCATCACTGCATAGTATAAAACAAAGTCGCTTTCTCTGTATGCTTAAATCCCTATGTATGCTTAAATCTTTAAAACTACGCAACGGATTTTGATGCGGTTTTTATAATAGATAGAGTGATTGAAGAGGAAGGTTTATATGTATAATAACATCTATTAAATAGTGAAGCAAAAAAACTATTATTTTTGAGGTTTCTAATGTGATGTCGTAAATAATTACATTTAACGCGTGCGAGCCACGCACCTCCGGCATACTGCTCCGGCTCCGGCTTCGCACGGGTATAAAATATATAGCCTATGTCATTTACTAAAAAAATTATTAAAATCGATCCAGTAGTTTTTATTTATTCATTACTGCCCGTGCGTGGCCCGCACGCGTTAAATGTAATTATTTACTACATCACATTATATACCTCAAAAATAACAGTATTTCTCCACTATTTAATGGATGTCATTATAAATATAAACCCTCATCTTCTTCAATCACTCTATCTATTAAAAAACCGTATCAAAATCCGTTTCATTGTTTTAAAGATTTAAGCATACAATGGGGACAGAGAAAGCGACTTTGTTTTATACTATGCAGTGAAGATAAAATATGTTACTGCGTGCATAATATGATGAAACTATATTTCGGTCTATGATGTGTCAGATTTATGCAGCTTTGTAATTATTCAATGGATACTAAAACGTCACAGGTCTGGCATGTTCTGCAAGCTTTCCGAAAGAGCTAAATGATACGTGACCCATTAATTTCTTCAATTGTAATAATAAAGTGTATTTTAAAATTGAAATGCTTAAAATGACATTGTACATTTATACTAGTATAAAAAGAAATGTATATAAAAATTGATGTGGGTATTATGACGATCTCAACATTACACATTATTTAAATCTCTAAAACAATTTTATATTTTATTATATTCTAAAATATTTTTTAAAATATGAACTTATTTTCGGACGGTCACCCATCCATTTACTGACCGCGCCCGGAGTTGATTAACCTAAAAATCGTTTGCCGACCACGTGACTATGTGCATTTAATTAGTATTTATTTAAATATATTTTATTTCTATATTATATATATAAAGTAAGGCAGGTTTAGTTACAGTATGTTCAATATGAACTCCAAAACGGCCAGAACTGATTTTGCTGAAGTTGAATGATCATGTAAACTTTGGTATTTGTCGGATTTATAGGAAAAGTTCACGCAGACGAAATTGCAGGCAGTTTTTAGTACAAAATAAAAGTTTAGTTTAACCTTTTTTAAATAATTCATTGAACTTTATAATGATAATATTTTTAGGAATCAGAAGTGAGTAGAATTTTTAAAAATAAGAATTTTAATAGATCTTCTTTACAAATAATTGAAATACACAACATACATAAATCGATAAGCGGTTTAAATTAGTGGCCTTTCTAATACATAATATGAATAGTGTTCTACACTTTTACATAATAACTTTAAACAAAATATAAAGTATACGTTAAATCAAGTATACGTCCGCTAAGCACGAGGTTTACAAACGAGAAGAGCCCTTCGAATTCGTCGCATGGTGATTTATACTTTCGTTTCTTTTTTTCATCTACCACCAACATTATTCCTAACTAATATGCATTATTCTGAAATAGTAGGTATTAAATGATTAAATAACACATTTCTTATTTTTATTACATAGCATTACTTGAATATCATTTTAAAAAGTCCTATTCCCGGTTTCTCATAGTCGATTTCATTTCGTTATCTTCTTCTGGCAGGCTTAAGATGCGGAAATATCACATCTCGAATAATGGTATGAATCTAAGAAGAGGTAGAGATTTGATTTCACGGTAAGCACGTTATTATATTAAATGGTCTAAAGATATATTCAATATCTAGTATTTTGGAATTTATAAGACCTTTTGACAATCACGACATATAATTATACATTTTAAATAAACTAAACTAAACTAAACTAAATTGCATCGAGTAATAAAGTTCGCTGTACCTGAATTGAATTCAAAGTATTATACTAAATAGTAAAGTGTTTTCCTTAAATATGGGTGTTTCATTCGCTCTTTTTGTGCTCTTAGTAAATATATATATGAATAAAATTAATATTTGAACGGCAGTAAATATATTTGGCCAAGTAAATAAACCGGTCATTTGAGTGAATTTAACAAATTTAGTTTCGACAAGTTTGGGAGAAGTATGTATGAATATTG
This sequence comes from Hestina assimilis, assembly GCA_023373885.1. NCBI lineage: Eukaryota > Metazoa > Arthropoda > Insecta > Lepidoptera > Nymphalidae > Hestina > Hestina assimilis. Next base: position 4,015,736 of record CM041747.1, on the reverse strand, counting down.
ATGAATGGACAAATGGAATGGAATGGAATTGTATGGTCAATAAAACATCTGTCCGAGCGGGAATCGAACTCGCGACCTGTGGTGGTTAAGGCAGCGGCGCAACCTCTGCGCCACAACGTCGTCAATTCGTCATCGTCGTTTTTTCAGATGAAAAGTTAAGAATAAACAATATTTCTTTAAAAATTAGAGGTTAAGTTGTGAAATGCTACAATTATAAAATGGAGACACTGAAGGTGATAATGATGACGTACGTAAGTGCTGCGTATTTTTCGTACTTACTCTGAAGAAGTACTAAATCATACCAAAGAACTAAATCGTCTAGTAAGGAATTATAATTAATAGAAATAACAACTCGTTTCAACAATAATGTTCGTTGACATTTATGTATCAAGTCACGTTTTTAATTGGGTGTCGTAAAAATAGGGAAAGAAGTGTTCCCAGAAATTGAAATAAACTTAAGCCAGAAAAAGTTTCGAGAATTACGGACGTGAATATTTGTTGATAAAGAAGTAGGACAGACTTCAAAGCTGTAACTAGTGGTATGTTTAGGAATCATAATATTTCTAGCGCAATACTTCCAAGTATTTTTTCGATTTCGTCAACAGTTTTTCATTAAAACAAAAATAAACATCATTATATTATATCATTACATTACCTTTTCATAACTATTTTTAAGGAATACTAGCGGCCCGCTCCGGCTTCGCACGGGTATAAAATATATAGCCTATGTCATTCACTGAAAAAATGATTAAAATCGATCCAGTAGTTTTGATTTATTCAATACTGCCCGTGACCCGCACGCGTTAAATGTAATTATTCACATTAGAAACGTCAAAAATAAGTTTTTTTTCTCCACTATTTAATGGATGTTATCATACATATAAACCTTCCTCTTCAATCACTCTATCTTTTAAAAAACCGCATCAAAATCCGTTGCGTAGTTTTAAAGAATTAAGCATACATAGGGACAGAGAAAGTGACTTTGTTTTATACTATGTAGTGATTAGCATTGCTTTTTCAAGGCATTGCTAATATTCTTATTGTGCCTCCAAATAAGCTTATAGCTTGCTCTAGGAGTTGGTACAACAATGTCCCAAGGGGGTCAGGACCGAATTCGCAACTCCCGTGCTAAAGGAGCCGAGTCCTTCTACCGTTGAGCTATTGAGTCTTAATAATAATGCATACACACAAATAGAGGTAAAAGTATCATATTTCCGATTTCAATAAGAAGGCTTTTGCGATACCTTTACAAGCGACATTTTTATTCAGCACCAATTAATATAATATACTAGCCTTATTATACATTATATTCAATTAGTTTTTCAAATTTTACATGCGTATTTTACAAATTAAATACTTTCTTATATTTTTGATTTACAAAAAAAACTAATTTGTGCTCCGATCTTCACCCGCGTGGTTATCAATGTTTAATAAGTCCTCTTTATTTAAAAAAAAATAATGCTGCACATTCAACGACGACATTGTGGAAGCGAACCTACCTTAAACGCCACAGGTCACGGGTTCGATTCCCGCTCGGAGCATAATATGTTTGTATTGACCATGCAAGCGTATTTTCCGGTCTGGGTATATTTGTCCTTGTCCTTGTATGTGTTTCCGGACCCCTGACACAGGATATCACTATCCTACTGGGGGCCGTTGAGTGTGCAGCGTTATTTTATTTTTAGTCCTCTTTATTTATTTTTCATTAGCTATTATTGCTTTAGCATTCAATCTTTGATCCCCAATTTCATTGTCCGGAAGTTTTTTGCTTGTGCGAGAAAAATCACCTCAGTCCTTCTTCAAGGTTATATCTGTTTTTACACCAAATTTCATCAAAATTGGTTGAATGGGTAGGCATAAAAACACTGTTATGTTTTTGCATACAGATTTTCTTTCGTATAATATAAATCTGAATGGCGTATAAAGCGCAACAAAATCGAATTCGCCACTCGAAGAAACGAAATAAAGCTCCAATTCTATTCAATGACGAATACATAAAATTAAATTAAAGATTTAGCTCATCGGATTTACGTAAGAGCGTAGGATTTAGCGCAATCAAAATAAATAAAATTTATTGTATTATTACTTACCGCCTCAGGGTTCGATTGACTTGAAATCGGTCAAAGACGCTATTATTGCTATCCCTTGAGAACCTTAGAAAGATAAAATAAAGAAAAAGTAAAAGATTGGGAAAATTATTTTCTTTTTTTTTTCTTTCATCGCAACCTAAGTACAGCAACGTACCTACTAATACCGTTAATTTACGTTGACTATTATCTTTGAGAGAGTACTTCCGTGATCGAGCCGGCTCACTTTTTCTGTATGTGAGTATGATCTATCCCTATGCTTAGTAATATTACAAATGCGAAAGTAACTCTGTATTGATTGTCTGTCGGGCTTTCTCGCCAAACTACTGAATCGATTTAAATGAAATTTGGTACACAGATAGTCTAGAGCCTGACAAAGGACATAGGCTAGATATGCATAGGCTATTTGGTACACAGATAGTCTAGAGCCTGACAAAGGACATAGGCTAGATATGCATAGGCTATTTGGTACACAGATAGTCTAGAGCCTGACAAAGGACATAGGCTAGGTATGCATAGGCTATTTGGTACACAGATAGTCTAGAGCCTGACAAAGGACATAGGCTAGGTATGCATAGGCTATTTGGTACACAGATAGTGTAGAGCTTGACAAAGGACATAGGCTAGGTATGCATAGGCTATTTGGTACACAGATAGTCTAGAGCCTGACAAAGGATATAGGATTTTTATGCGAAAAAAGATGTGTAGGGGTTAAAAGTGGGACTTGAAAAGTTGTATGGAAGTATCGTCATTTTTAGAGCTAAAAGCTTGAAACTTATTTTTTAGACTGTTGATTAAATGTTTGTAAAAGTTTTACCCCGAAGGGTGTAAAATAACGATATGGGATAAGTGTTTAGTGATAAGTGAAAGGAAAACGTTATTCACACGGGCGAAACCGTGGGCAGAAGCTAGTAATTAAAAATCTTATCATGGAGCCGGGTTCATTTTCCACTAAGAGCAAATTTTTGTACCATACAGGCATGTTTTCCAGTCTGGGTGTGTTTGTACTTGTCATTGTGTATGTTTACAGACCCCCGACACAGGATATCACTATCGTAATGGTCGTTGAGCGTGTAGCGTTTATTTATTAAATCCTTCATAGTTCGAACAAAACTCACATGTTTCTTACGGTTATTTGGAAGGTCATATTTTAGCGTGCCTGCAAACTATTTGAGTCTCAATACTGATGTACTATGCAAATGAAATATGCAAAATAAATCCATGGGTTAACTTTATGCTAATCACGTGACTTTGAATATTTGATATAGGTGAAATGACTTATTTTATTATATTTTATATTCTATGCGATGTATACAACATAACGATATTATATACATATATATCGTACTTTTAGAACGAAAACGCCGGAAACCATAAAAATCGAAAATTTAGTTAACAGCGTAAAATGCCTTAAAACGAAATTCTCAACGTAGCTGAGTAATTTATATTAGAGTATTTAATATTCGAGCGTAAATAACTGACGTAAATAACCAAGAAATAATATACGAACGATTGTGCAGGTGTAATATATTATAATTTCGTGGCGTCGGGACGTGACGACCCCATCGCCCGCTGGTGGGATAATCTCTGTCACAGCAGAGATTATTCCACCAGTGCAATCAGTCAATTCAACTAGTGGTAGTGCCACGCTGCACAGCTCTTTCTGCTGCAGCCGAATTGGGCCGGCACGACCGGGGAAACACCACTCTCTCACAGAAAACCGGCGTAAAGTGACAATTGTCGCGTTTCGTACAGTAAATGAGAGTCCCGGAGGCCTACTTAACCCCCTCACTTCAATGGACGTGCAGAATTTGGTTTGTGTACCCCAGGAGGGTACCACCTGCGTTCGCGGTGGAGAATCCCTCTCTGGGCGTCCATGCTCAGGAAGAACTCCACCTGAGAATGAATACCCAGGCTGCCCTCCGAATTCTGGGGAGGCAATTTTGCGCAACTCTGGAACTGTTCGGGGCAAACAAAGCAGGCTACCTAAGGCTACCCCTGTCACGCTTACTGTGGACTTCTGCAACATAAGGGGGCTAAATTCCAACCTGAACGCCGTCCACCACCATCTTGAGACAGCGAAGCCATGCACTTTTTCTCACCGAGACCCAGATATCTTCTCTGGCTGATACTTCATTCCTCTCCCCTACCCGGGATACAATTTGGAACATTCCTTTGTACCCCGGGCTGGTGTGTGCGTGTACGTCAGAGAGGATGTCTGCTCTCGTCGCCTCGGCAGCCTTGAAGTAGGGGACCTATCGATTATTTGGCTGCGCGTAGACTGCGATGACCGTCCGCGAATCTACGTGTGCCTTTATAGGTCCAGTAGCGGAAATGCCGAAACTGACCGACTCATTGAGCACATCCAAATGGCTACAGATTCCGTGCTGCAACAGATCCCATCCGCTGAGATCGTGATTCTTGGCGATTTTAACGCCCACCACGCCGAATGGCTTGGTTCACGTACCACCGATCACGCGGGGAGATCTGTTCTCGACTTTGCTTTGGCATATGATTTGACACAACTGGTAACCTCGCCTACGCGAATCCCAGATGTAGAGGATCATACACCTTCACTGTTGGATCTTCTGCTGACCTCTCATCCGGACAACTATTTGGTTTCCGTCGGTCCTCCTCTAGGCTCGTCGGACCACTGCCTTGTTCGGAGTACAGTGTCGGTCTCGCGCCCAGCACGGCCCCGCTTCGTGGGCTACCGGCGCGTTTGGCACTATAGGTCGGCAGACTGGGATGGAATGCGTTCTTTCTTTGCGTCCTACCCATGGGGACAGATTTGCTTCTCGCCGGATGATCCGGACGTCGTGGCCAACTCTGTCGCCGATGTGGTACTCCAGGGCATGGAACTCTTTGTTCCGGCTTTTGCAGTGCCCATCGGAGGCAAGTCCCAGCCTTGGTTTGGTCACTCCTGTAAAACGGCGCTTCGCCGAAAACAGGAATGCTACCAAGCCTGGGCTAAGGCGTCGACGTCTCGTGATGTAAATACCAGCGCACTTAGAAAGAAGTACAACTCTGCCTCCAGGTCCTTCAAAGAGTTATTGCCAAAGCAAAGTCGGAGCACATCGGCAGAATTGGCGAGAGACTAGTGCGTCTTCCTTCGGGTACACGTGCATTCTGGTCCCTCGCCAAGTCTGTCTTAGGAAATTTCTGTAAGCCATTATTTCCACCTCTGCATAGGGACGATGATTCGGTGGCCCATGCCGCGAAATAGAAAGCTGATCTTCTGTGCTCTCTCTTCGCGTCCAACTCGACTGTGGATGACCAAGGAAAGTCACCACCGGCAATCCAGCGGTGTGATACCACGATGCCGGAGGTTAAATTCCGGCAAAGTGTAGTTCGCAGAGCACTTCTTTCCTTGGACATTCATAAGTCGAGTGGGCCTGATGGAATCTCCCCGATCGTGTTGCGGACATGTGCTCCTGAGTTGGCGCCGGTTTTAACGCGTCTTTTCCGGTACTCCTACTCATCAGGCGTCGTCCCGAACTCATGGAAGACGGCTGTAGTGCACCCGATCCCTAAAAAGGCAACCGCTCGGATCCGTCCAATTATAGGCCAATCGCCATTACCTCCTTGTTCTCGAAGATAATGGAGTCCATTATCAACTGCCAGCTCCTGCAGTATCTAGAGGAGCACCAGCTGATTAGCGACCGCCAGTACGGTTTTCGTCGTGGTCGTTCGGCTGGTGATCTTCTAGTTTACCTGACACATAGATGGGCGGAAGCAGTTGAGGTCAAGGGAGGCATTAGCGGCCAGTCTGGACATAGCGAAGGCCTTCGATCGGGTATGGCACAAGGCGCTTCTTTCGAAGCTTCCTTCCTATGGGCTTCCTGAGAAATTATGCGAGTGGGTCACCAGCTTTTTGGCAGATCGGAGCATCAAGGTCGTTATCGACGGTGCATGCTCTGACTTAAAACCCATTAATACTGGTGTCCCGCAAGGCTGCGTACTGTCTCCTACTTTGTTTTCTTCTGCATATCAATGACATGTTGGAAATTTCCAACATTCATTGCTATGCGGACGACACCACTGTAGACGCTTTATACACCGGCCGCGCTAATATTTCTCGGGAAAACGTCATTGAGTGCCGGAACAAACTTGTGTCTGAAGTCGAGACTACATTGACCAAAGTCTCGGACTGGGGCCGACTAAATTTAGTCCAATTCAACCCCAAGAAGACACAAGTTTGCGCGTTAACCGCTAAAAATCACCATTTGTCGTATCTCCTCGTTTTGAGAACACTCCCCTGGCTGCCACAGCTAGTATACTTGGTGTCGACATTTGGAGCGTCGTTCAGTTCCGCGATCAATTGGAAGGAAAGGTCAAATTGGCCTTTAAAAAGCTTGGTGTGCTCAGCAAGGCGAGGCACTACTTCACGTCGGCTCATCGCCTGAAGCTCTACAAGGCGCAAATTCGACCGCACGTGGAGTACTGCTCACCTCTGGGCGGAGCTCTCCAGTACCAGCTACTTCCAATTGACCGCATCCAACGTAGAGCGGCTCGAATTGTCGAAGATCAAGCCCTTTCCGATCGGCTTGATCCTTTGGCATTGCGTAGAGATGTCGGATCACTCTGCATCTTCTATCGCATATATCACGGGGAATGTTCTGAGGAATTGTTTGGATTGATCCCACCGGCTGAATTTCACCATCGGACATTGCGACAAAACTCTAAATTCCATCCCTACCACCTCGATGTCTGGAAATCCACAACAGCGTGATTTAGAAGACATTTTCTTCCTCACACAACCACTCTGTGGAATCAACTTCCTCCGGCGGTCTTCCCGAACCGATACGACTTGGGAACCTTCAAGAGAAGAGCGTATTCTTTAAAGGTCGGCAACGCGCCTGCATGCCTTCTGGTGTTCCAGATGTTCATGGGCGGCGGTGATCGCTTAACATCAGGTGAGCCTCCTGCCCGTTTGCCCCCTCTTACATAAAAAAAATAAATAAATAAAAAAATAATATATATATACGCAATATTTAAAAATCTTAATTTGTTAATTCCCAAATAATTGCTTTTTTGAGCTACGCCGTTTCATCCTTAAGGTGCGATATGTAAAGATTACATTCTAAGACAATAATTATGTAAAGAGAACGACGAACTTATAAAAAAGGGCATAAAGATGAAAGAGTGTTCTGTCACTGTTCACTGTTCCAAGCTCTACGAATGTTTTCCTATATTTAGTTATTGCATTGCATATGCAAGTTAAACTTAGGCGAGCCTTTCCTGAGAGAGTATTATAATACTTACCCTTGAAATTGTAAAATTATTTTAGTTCACAGTTTTAGTGGTTAATTTTACTTGCCACTTGCTATGGGTCTACCACATACGCTATAACGACCCGTATGACTCACTGATTAACACTCCTTTTTCTATGATGTTGAGACGTTGTAGTATCTAGTTGATGCCGAGAGTAGAAAAATTTTGTTTAATTTCTAATATTGTCACTGTTTGTATTAACCGCACTACATACCCTTTAATAATGTTTAACGTAGGTATACAAATTGTAATTCATTTTTCTTTTAACAATAAAACTATTTGTATGTGTATTTGTATTTGTATTCCTGACTTACACGTGGGACTAATCCAACAATATATATGTATATTGCATTTTTTTTTTACTAAACGGGACAATGACGTGACTGCTTCTTCTTCTTATCGAGTGGTTAGTGGCCAACCTAGTGTCTCAACAACAACAACTCTAGTTGTTCAGGTCGCCCGTATGCCTCTGAGTTGACTTTTCGACTGTTATCAAATTGATAACAGCCGGGACCGACTTTTTACGTGCCCTCTGAAGTACGGAGACGCTCAGTTGAAATACCACTGCGATCACCCATCTAGTGACTGACCGCGCCTAAAGTTGCTTAACCCACCGATCGTTTACCGATCAGAGTGAGTGCTCTCGGTTATGAGCGTCTCTTTACGTGACTGCTTAAACCATTTAAAATAGGAACGTGACTGATGGTTTTGCATATTACAAATTTATTGTTCATCAAGTATTTAGAATGATATTAACTGTCTATTCATATTAAAATCATATAATATGGTTATGGGCAGGAGTTCGCGGACTTGGAAATAAACTCCTGATGGTTTTAAATAAGACTTTATTGGGATCTTCTAGATCACACAACAGAACTTCACAAATCACAGGTCAATCGTAGTCCAAAAGAATAGCCGAGGTCACTAATTATCGCGCTTGTTCACTTGTATTGCTGGTAGTTTCTTCGCTCGTTGCTCAGAACTGAATGACCTAGTCGACGCGCCGGGCCGCTTATATAGTGCGGAATATGGGTTCGAAAAGTTCCGTCCACGGAATGTTATACGGCACTATTCGAAAACACATCTTTCGAGAACCTACTCAAACGAAGCAAATAGATATAAGCTACCCTTTCTAGGCGATCTGCGATTTTGAACCTTATACCTCTGTGAGATGGTTAACCGTAATAAATAAAATATATAAAAACTTGACGGTACAGTATTTTTTTATGTTTTAGGTTAACATTAAAATTATTTTTAAAGGCTACTCGAAATTATTGCGCGGAAAGGTTGGCAATATTTACTTTAATACGGTACTATGGAAAAGTACATATAATCCTTAACAGCGGGCAGTTTAATTGATCATATTACTTTTATTAGATAACATTTACCAGAAGTAAATAAATAAACGTTTATTGTTATTTCTATTTAAAATTAGATTATGTAATGTTTTTAATATACATCGGCAAACTTTCATAATAAAATATAATTTTTTTTTTTTTAAATTAATTTTTTTTTAAATAATTTTATAGGTTTTTCTGTTTGGTCACATTTCTGTAGATCTCAAATAGATCATAATTAAAATATTTTTAAATTAATCAAATCTAATCCATGGATGTCTATGATAATGCTGAGTAAAAAATGTACCGCGATCTATACATATACTTCCTTGTAGATCTTTTAACCTCGATTTATGTAGGACTAACGTAGAAAGACAGGCCCCATTATATAAACTGATGGAGTCATATAATGAATTGACTTCGAAGGGAGTGCCTGGAATTTTTGTTATGTGAATACGAACAAATTTATTAATTTATGTAGAAATCTCCTAGATTAGGAACGGAAAGGAAGGATTGTTCTACTTACAAAATTTTTGTTAGTTTTCTTTCTTACTTTTTGGTTTAATTTCTTATTTTGTCAACGTTTACACTTTTATACAGGAATCTCAGTGGTGTTTTTATCCTGTTTTATGTAACCTTATATTTTTAGTTTTTGTGTTATTTAGAAATTTTGTATAAACCATTAATGGCGAATCACTCTGTATATTAATAATAACATGTATTGTAATTTATTAGAGGTGCTTAGTGTGTAGCCGATGCTGTATCTATAAATAAATAAATAAAAAATGTACCTTATCTGCATTAACACTAGAGATAAAATATAAACCGGCTAACTAATGAAAATGCAGAGGCAAGTAAATGACCCATTTACATAATATGTTCATAGTCTTTCCATAACGTTTACAAAGTGTAAACCAGTATTTACCCTTATAAATTGATTCATTTGGGTTGTACCTATTTGTTAGCATATAATTTAAATTAATGCAAACTGCTCTTGAATGTACTAATGTCGTGTCGTGAAAAACAGATTTCCATCCTAATTTTTTTTTCACTCAACCGTCCCCATTATGATAGTATATCCATTGTCGCGCGTCCGGAAACATACATAATGACAAGGAAAAACACACGCAGAACGGAAAACGTGTCTGTATGGTCAATACAAACATCTGCTCTGAGCGGGTATCGACCCCCGACCTGTGGCGCTTAAGGCAGTCGGAATCGGACTCATACAGATGAATACTGCAAAGAAATGCTGCTATTCGTCCCGACACTACCGCTGCCGTCTGCCGCGTCCCTCGGAATATGAACTAAGATTGATATTTATAAAAGGACGTGATACTTTGGAATTAAAATACTTAGTTTCACAAGTAAATAAATAAAAAACGCTTCACGGCTTCACACTCAATGGGGGCCATTAGGACAGTTATATCGTGTGTCGGGAATCACACACAAGGAAAAACACACTGAGCCCGGAAGGATGTATGGTATAGTCAATACAAATCGAACTTTTGACCTATGGCTCTTACGGTGCCACTTCGCTTCGCTACAGTTGCGCCACAGCATTATTAAGGCCCAAGTGGGCGAGAACTAATACTATTTTTAAGATTATTTTATATATTATATTCTAGCATCGACGAGTTCTAGATGAATAAAAGCGAGGACCTTTTTCAAAACAAAGAATGGTTTTGATAGTTACTGTTGGCACACAATAACGTGTGGGATAATCTCTAGGTTAAATAAAGGCACCTTCCGCTATCTTAATAAGCCTTCACACTGTCGGTTACTTACTTCCACAATTCGTAATAAAGTACTGAAAACGAACAAAGCGATTTTAATAGTTATATTTCATAAGGTATTCCTAAGACAGTATAAAATATGGTATCTCATTTCTAGCATTGTTGTTACTCATTGGATAAAAGCAAATTAATTATCAAGAGATAACGATTACTATCAGATGTTATGTGATAACAACCGGGAATGGCGGTTTAACGTGCTGTTCTGAGGCACGGTGAGGTGACCCACAAGGATAGCAACCATGATAAAAGCAAATTAATTATCAAGAGATAACGATTACTATCAGATGTTATGTGATAACAACCGGGAATGGCGGTTTAACGTGCTGTTCTGAGGCACGGTGAGGTGACCCACAAGGATAGCAACCATGATGAAACAGATATTTGTAAGATCTTCACTCCGTTAACGCGAGAGTCGAGGGTTCGATCCTGACCCCTTGGGCTATTGTCGTACCCACACCTAGCGCAAGCTTCGAGCTTATTTGAAGGGGAAATAGGAATATTCGTAGTGTCTTGATAAAGCATTGCTAATATTCTTAAAAAAATACATAATCAAAACAAAAAACATCTACCCCGAGTGGATATTGAAAACGCAACCATTTAGGCTAAAGGCAGGGTCAATGCCAACATGCCATAAAAGTCGACATAGTGTAAATTATTTTAATTTTCTTAATGTAATAACGAAGTAATTAGATATATTAGGAGATAAATGGAAAGTTATTAGAATAATATAGTTATTTAATTAGTTATTAAAAATAACTAGCATAGCATAAATAGACGCAAATAAGCAATACCATGTCAACCCACACGAATGTCATTTCGAGAAAAACGCGTTTGAAAATTTTGAACAACTTGTTTTATATGAATTTTTGTATTGGTTTTATTTATGTATTGGTCCAGTTTTTGGCAATTTCAGATTTACGTAAGTTATTTTACTTATTTTCACAAAAAATAGGTATACAAACTGCATATTTCGTATATAATATAACCCAAAACGTTTAACATAATACATAAATTGCATGATTAAAAATGGCTTTTTTAGAAGGTTTAAAGCTTAAAACCCTACAAATATTATAGAAAAATGTTCTTAATCCATTTACCAACACTTCTGCATATGTAACTTAGTTTTTCCAATTTTGTGGGTTGACATGGTATTGCTTATTTGCGTCCAAATATAGCATGGGATAAAGTAGCACAATAGTAACAAGAGCATTGGCAATAGTTCCGCTAATTGTTCTGTCAATCACAGCCAGATGTTGAGAGCATAAACATTTTATAACTCTTGAGTACTTCATTTCTTGAAAATAGTTGCTGTATTTCTTGAAATTGGTCGTTGTTTTTAATTGGAACTATTTTCGTAAGCAGTTATAAAATTAAAAAAAAAAAATCACTCTTACTAATTTTTTTTTCGCCAGCCAGTATTGGTAAGATAATTATTAATAAAATTTAAAAAAAATAGTGTGTTATATTTAAAAAAAAAAATAAAATTATTAAAAAGCTCAACATGTACTATGATATATAATGAATATTTTATGACTTTTTTCAAGTATTACTGTTTCAAGTCATTACTAGTATCCCTATTGCCCCTCCAAATAAGCTCGCAGCTTGTTCTAGGAGTAGTTACAACGATAGCCCAAAGGTGTCCCGATCGAACCCGTGACTCTTAATATAACGGAGTCGGCACTTCTACCGTTCACTAATTGAATATTATTCTTCAAATTCCGAGAAGATCTTTGAGTACAAAGTCTAAGTACGTAGTCAGTACTTTAATAATATCATCATCATTAACAGCCTATACTGGCTTCTTCTGAACATATGGGGCATACGATCCAGCTGTATGGTATTGAGCATGATCTTGGACAGCTCTCACCCAGCTCTAGTAAACTTGTGAAGAGGTCATAGCTCATAGCTGCACTTAGTCTAAGGAAGTTTTTTGCTATGTAAGTCACTGTCTCCTCTAGGCTCAGGGACAAGGCTCAAGGACTCAAGACTCCGTGTACTCCATCGGTTTATGATATGGCTTCTCTATTACCACTTCAGTTTCTTAATCCGATGATATTTCGATGTCTTTGGTTCTCTGTCGGATTATTTCATTACGAATTTCATCCTCTACAAAAAAAAATATTTTCTATTATTTGTCCCACATTAAATTTTGTTAATAATATTTTTAATAAAGATAAAAATGATTATAAACAGTTTTGCTGCAATTAAATGAAATACTCGTTGAAGAGCTGAAACGTTAACTTCTAAAGAAATGATATAAAGTTGATGCAACAAAGCAAGTGCAGTTACCGTGCAAGACAATTTAGCAGCGCGATTGCTTTGTAAATAAGTTTCGGTTAAATTGACAAAGAACGAAAATTATGGTTAGGTACTTCGCTTTGTTTATACTTGCCCAACTACGTGACAAAACCGCTATAATGATGTAAGTAATATTGATGAATCATTAATGAGTGAAACTTTAATATAGAACTTTAAGCAAATATCAAAAAAAAAAATGGAAAGAAATATAAAAATCATCTAAGTTTTTGCGTTCAAAACATTAATATTAAAAATTGATGGAGTAGTCTAGTAATATATTATTATAAGATATAGTTTTTAATTAAATACGTACGGTACCATACGTTTATCCAGCATATATAATAATTGTTTATGTATGTTTGGATATTTAGAAGTTTGTTACTCAATCATGCAAAAAAGGCCGAATGGATTTGGATGAAATTTAGCACAGAGATAGCTTATTATCTAGATATCCCGATAAACTGTTGATTCTTTCGGGATTATCAAAAACCATAATATGACGTATTCAATCCAAAACTGGTCGAGATATGTCTTTTTTTTTTAAAGAATATTAGCATTTTTTTTTTTATGTTACAAGTTGGCAAATAAGCATACGGCCCACCTGATGGTAAGTGGTTGCCGTAGCCTATGAGCGCTTGCAGCACCATTAGTAGGCGCCACTCGCGTTGCCAACCTCGAGATATTAGTTCTTAAATCTTCTCTGCCCAGTAATTTCACTAGCGTACAGTGCCCTTCAAACCGGAACACAGTAATGCCTAAGCACTACTATTTGGCGGCAGAATATTGGACACTGCGGTGGTACCTATCTAGCCGGCCTCTTGCAACAAAAGACCTACCACCAGTGTGACTGATTGCACTGGTGGAATAATCTCTGCTCTGACAGAGGTTATCCCAACAGGATCCCAACAGCAATACTTTTTCAAGGCATTACTAATATTCGTATTGCCGCTCCAAATAAACTCGAAGCTTGCGCTAAGAGTGGGTACGACAATAGGCCAAGAGGATCAGGATCGAACTCTTGCCTCTCGCGTTAACAGAGCGAAGTCGGTCCTTCTACCGTTGAGCTATTGGGGCTTCAAAATATCTTATGGTACATTATTTACATACAATTGATTGATTTCTCTAGAGCAATTCTAGTCTCCGCGGACGAAGTCGCGGGCGGATGCTAGTATAATATCTAGTACAAACTTGTGAAAAAACTCTGCCTGATGATAAGCAGTTAATTTGTTAAGGAAACTCTAAAAAAGGCAAAAGAAGCAATAAGCAGAAGGACTCTCATCTTGCTTTAGACTCTGTAGCTTCATATGTAATTTGCTTTTATCCAATGAGTAATTGTTCCCTCTTAGGGTTGCGGGGGTCAGATAGCAAACGTTTTGTGAAAAAACGAGTAACCTGTTCGGATCCCGGTTAAAATAATAAGCATGCCCAGGGAATTTTAAAAGAAATTATACAGCGTGATTAAATGAAAGCGGCATTTGATATTCAAATTTAATTAAGACCTTCGAGTGAACTTTCCGTAATGAACGACTACAATGCAATTTTTCAGTTTTCAACTTCTTTTTTCCGTGTTTGAGTGAAAAGTAATTTGACAAATGGCTTATGTTTTAGAGCACGAAGAATGGTGGATGCATTGTTTTTGGTAAAAATAAAAACATAATATTTAGATCCACAGAAGACGCTGTCAGAAACAAGAGTGCCAACTGCTGGCAGAACTGGAAACCTTTAACCTTAAAAATTTAATAGACATTCTGAAAGAAGAAAAAATCTTTGAGCTACATAGCGAAACGCGAGCAACACAAGATCATCATGACCTGATGACTTCTCAATATTTATCATTAGTTATCTAACTAAACGTATAATCTAGCCCATTAGGCGATATCGAAACCCTCGTCAGAGGATACTCCCTATGTTTGGACAAACATTGGACATTTTTCCTCCACAGTTAGGGTGTTTCTAGACCAGCGTTTTTGTAGAGAGTAGATGGTCATTCCAGCATAGGCCCCACGCTTTACATCACGCTTCAAAAAGCCAAACTCTGATAAACGGGCCTATTCTCTCGTGTATATGTATGTGTGTATAACTGCCAATATCAATTTCATATATTCATCCGCTATTGACCAACAGGGCTAAATATCAAACAGTATCACATTTTGTATATTTTCATGAATAAATAAACGCTGTAAGCTCTGATTGCTTTTGACGTGGTAGTTTTCAGGTAAAATAGCGCTCATTCAGATTCTTCGAGCTCGTATAATAGGAAATGCACGATCACTTTTACGTGGTATTCCACTGAACTCTATAAATTATACATGAACTTTAAAGCATTTACGTTAGATGTTTATGGTTTATATATGAGAATGTTATAATTTTTTAAGCATATTTTTCTTTCCACTGAAATTTATTTTATTTTTCATTCTAGATTATATACTTTAATTTTCTTAACAAAAACAATGATAAATTTAAATCATTTAATTAAATCATATCCTCATTTTCTAAGAATCAAGAAAAACGAAAGTTCACAAAAGTATTGACGTCCAAGTTCTAACTAAAGAAAATAAACCTTGAGGTAGAAGTAAGCAGATATTGAGTTTAAATTATAATAAGCAAAAACTCAACAGACAACTTTCTTCAGAGTTTGCGAACTTCCTCTCAAATTTCCTTTAACGTCTGAAATGAATCCTTTAACGTCAAAAGTAAAGAAACACGATAACCTGTTCAGAAAACAAAAAACAGTACATTCAATTACGGCTTTTGTGAAATATATTTTTCTAATAATTATGTTGATTCGGCTGAAATTGAATCAATAATTACTAGTCTTCGCAGGGATTGTTCTACTGGCTGGGATGATATACCAATGTCGATTATCAAATCTTGCAAAACTACATTAGCTCCCGTTATCACGCATATATGTAATTCTTCTATTCAAGCAGGTAAATTCCCAGACTTACTAAAAAAGGCAGTTGTTCATCCAATTTGCAAGAGCGGGGATGGAGATAGTCTCAATAATTATAGGCCTATATCAGTCCTTCCCGCACTTTCGAAAATCTTTGAAAAAGTTCTTAACTCTCGCTTAGTCAAATATCTTGAATCCAAACGCTTAATAGCTAAAAATCAATTTGGATTTCTTATCGGGAAATCGACAGAAGATGCTGTCATATCTCTGACTGATGCTATTGCGAAAAAAATAGATGAAAAATCTAAATCTCTAGCAATTTTTCTAGACCTTTCTAAAGCCTTTGACACTGTCTCTATCCCCATCCTTGTAAACAAAATGGAAAATCTTGGTGTGAGAGGCTTGGCATTGGATATTTTCAGGGATTACCTAACGAATCGTCGTCAAAGTGTTAAGATCGGTAACTCTTATAGTAAATACAAAAACCTATATTTTGGAATACCTCAAGGCAGTATTTTAGGCCCTACATTATTTCAAATATATGTTAATGATCTCTGCACTTTGTCACTGCCCAACTGTAGGATCATTTCATATGCTGACGATACCGCTCTCATTGTTCACGGACAGACTTGGGAAGAAACTAAATTAAATTCCGAAAACGCACTCAAAATCATATCTCAGCATTTATCTTCTAATCTTTTGACCCTTAACGCTACCAAAACAAAATTTATTACTTTTGCTCCAAAACAAAACTTACTACCTCCTAATACGTACACAATTAAAATACACACTTGCGGGTCAGCAAATAATAGTAATTGCTTATGCTTAGAAATTGAAAGAACCAATCATATAAAATATTTAGGAGTTCATATTGATAGTTCATTGAACTGGAATATCCATATCTCTAATCTCACCAATAGGGTAAGAAAACTAATTTGTATATTTAAAAATATCAGGCATATAGCTGACGTAAAAATTCTTTATATGGTGTATTGCTCTTTGTGCAAATCTCTAATAGAGTATTGTATACCAGTTTGGGGAGCTGCAAATAAATCAAGCCTTATACACTTAGAAAGAGCGCAAAGATCAATACTGAAAGTTATGTACTTTAAACATTTTAGACATCCCACAACCACTCTATATAAAGAAACTCAAAACCTTACAGTAAGACAATTATACAGTCTTAATGTTATTTTAAGAATACATAAAGAGACTCCAGTTGACTATAATATGTTTAATAAACGTAAATCTCATTCTGTTTGTAAGATCACCCCGCATCGAACTGCCCTTGCTAAAAAACAATATTTTGTTATAAGCACAATATTATATAATAAAGTAAACAAAATAAATAATGTACACTTATTACATAAAAGAACATGTAAAATTATACTCAAAAAGTGGTTACTTACCTTAAACTACCAAGAGACTGAAGACATATTATGTATAAGGAAATAATATATTTACAAATAAAATCGGACATACACACACACATACAACACACACACAAACACACACACACCCACACACACAAACACACACTCACTCCTCCTCGTGGGCCTCACTTACCCGCTATATCCATATATATTTCACAACTATACATTATTAAGATTTTATATATTCTTATCATGTGTTGCCATTTTTACTAATTTTTGAATATTTTTTGTTTTTTTATTTTTCTCCTCGTATTGTATCTTTTATTATTATTATTATTATTATTATTTTTTTAATATAAACTAAATCTAACACTCGAATTTGTGAAGAGCGCTGACTTCTATGATACAGGCTAAGCCTAGTTTAGATGTCAGAGTTCCATATAGTTTGGTGATTGTGTATTTATTTGGCTTTGGTATAAATAAATAAATAAATAAATAAATAATGATAAAATTAGGATGAGTCAAGGGTTCTCAAACATACACAATGACAAGAACAATCACACCCAGACAGACGGAAAACATGCCTGTATGGTCAATACAAACATCTGCTCCGAGGGAATTAAACCTGCGGCGCTTAAGAAAGCATCGCTACCGCTGCGCCACAACGTCGTCAAATGTCTATTTATTTTATAAGTGAGTAGCGCACCCGGCAGACGTCCTGCCCCGATAATTAAAAAAGAAACCGGGACCCGTTAGAAACGCCTTCTACTGGGAATTGTTTATGTAAACCGTTTTCAACTCCACTGAAACACACACAAACAATTTCATTCCAATTGGTCCAGCCGTTTAGAAGGAGTTCAGTGACATACACACGTACAGTTCGTACATTAGAATTATATCATATTATATATAAAGATTAGTTTTTAAAATTATGGTAAGGTGAAATCTTTATAAATTGATAACCATACACCGGAAGCCATGCTCCTCTCAGATAAATGGGCCGGCCCGGAAAATATTACCACCTCAAAGAAGATCTGCGTAAAGTAATTGTATCAGTACTGTTGAGTTTTGTGCAATGAGTGAAAGGCTGGAGAACTAACAATCGAACTAACTGTAATAGAGTCCATAAAGTATTTCCTTTTTTTTAAGAATATGAGTAATGCTTTTTCAAATCGTTACTAATAGTCATATTGCCCCTTCAAATAAGCGTAGCTTGCGCTAGGAATGGGTATGACAATTATAGCCCTAAAGTCTATTAGATTTATTATTAAGTATAATAGAATTTCAAAGAGAAAGCTAAATAACTCCCAAAGCCGAAAATCAAATTTTCTTCTTAATACTTACAAAGTAATACTCAGAAATATGGAGGTATAATCATATTATTTAACTTACCGGTTTGAAAGATAAATTGTACATTTGCTGAAAGCAAGAAGGAGTAAGTTATTTCCTAAGTTAATATTTACATCGAGAAATACGAATAGCAAACATAAGTGCGAAACGTTTCAGCAAACGTAAGATAAGCGAACGTAAATTTCTGCGAGTGTTTTGTCAACATATAATTCATAATATAATATGTAAAGGTGAAATTACTAAAATCAGTCTTTAAGAAACATGAAAGTAGTCGTGTTAACTTGTGTGTGTTGTATATTCTTCCTCACACAACCACTTTGTGAAACCAACTTACGACCTGGGAACCATCAAGAGAAGAGACTATTCCTTCCTTAAGAGTCGGCAACACCCCTGCATGGTCTGTTGTTGCGGATTTTCGTGGGCGGCGGTGATCAATTAACATCAGGTGAGCCTCCCGCCCTTTTACTCCCTCTTACATAAAAAAAACTGTCTGTCTGAACGTAACTCTCTAATATCAGAAGCGGACACAGGCATTTTCCTTAAAATTATATCATGATCTATATGTATGGCACATAAATATAACTCTATTATTTATATCAATTAGATTGGTTTGGGACCGTTTGGCAAGAGCCGACGGTCCGTACATCAAGATGCAATCGTTAGAAATGCATACAGATACTTCACTGCATTTCTATTTATACAAATGTACTGACAATGAAATAATATCTAACTACCACCTTTTTTCCTAGATAAGACGGAACAATATTTAATAATACTCAAGTACCGCCGTTTCAGTGTAGTTGACATCGAAGATTTTACTACGCCTGACTCTAGCATCAAAAGCGGACACAGTTATTTTTCTCAATATACCATCATGAACTATATATAAGATACATAATTATAACTCTTTTAATTATATCAATTACAAATAGGCTGGCCGGTATATAACTATAATGCCAAAAGAATGACTATAAAGATAGAGTTGGATTAGACCGTTTAGCGAGAGCCGACGATCCGTACACCAAGACGCAATCGTTAAAAATCGTTAGAAACCTACTGACAATGAACTACCATCGCATATCTAACTACCACCGTTTTGGTATAATTGACACCGACTACCACTATTAGTAGTTAGCTACTCCTGTCTAGTCTCCTATTCAAAATCATTTCTAAGCATTCTCGTCTTTTCTTCTTTGAAATAAATTACGAACATTCCTTTGGACAACTTTTGAATAAGTATGAATTGTAAATTTCAGGGTAAAAACTTAATGGAAAATACTTTAGATGTAAATTGGGAAATTGCACTTTGCAAGGATAAAACTTGTTAAGACATTATAAAATCCTACTAATGTAATAAATTTGAAAGTTTGTATGTTTGGATTTTGGTTACTTAATCACGCAAAAATGGCTGAACGGATTTGGATAAAATTTAACATAGATAAAAATTATTACCTGGATTAACACATAGGATATTTCTTATCCCGCAAAAATGTTTCCTGTGGGATTACCTAAAAACGTACTGAAATATGGTTAGGTATTTGTTACTCAATCATGAATGAATGGCTTAGCGGATTGGTTTAAAATTATACCCACACACAGACCACTTATTATCTAGATTAACACATTGTCCATTTTTAATCTCGGAAAAATGTTCGGTTCCTATGGGATTTTCAAAACCATGCTACAGAACGTATTCGTTTGAAATTCGATATAAATGTCCCTTATAGAACATTTTTTACTTACATATGATTCATTTCTCTCTTGGTGTCTATCATAAGGTGTTTCATGTCGTCTTGACCATAGAGTTTCCGAAGTAGTATTTTAATATAATTATGGAAAAAGGTGTACTTGAAAATGAAGTAATAAAAGGAGTCATAATTGTATTTATTCTTAGTATTTTTTTTTTGCCTTGAAAATTAAATACAAGCTTAAATTATTATTATAATTTTTTTTAACTATCGCGTTTCATATTCATATTTATTAATATTTTTCGGGAATTAGCGCGTAAAACAACGTGGTCACAAGCAGACTCTAAGTCCAAACGTCAAGCACCGATAAAGGTAATTTACACGTTTATTCCCGAAAAGTATTAATAAATATGAAATATAAGCTATTAGTAACTTTATACCTGTAAGTGGAATATAATAAAAGCCTATTTATAAAAAAGTAAGACAAGTAAATTTTCTTTCAATTCAAAAATATATAAGCATATTTTAAAATGTTATAAAAACTCTATTGTATTTATATATTTGCCTAGTTCATATCGTTATTTTCAAGCAAGTTCCCATTATTAGTGCTAAAACCTCATACGACTACTAATCCTTAATATTTACTGCCTAAGACCCTTCACAGGTTAGAAATGCTTTACATATGAATAAAACTCTAAATGCCTACTAAATCCCGGTTGCAAAGGCAGACCTATTAATTCTAGCGTCGTCTCACGAAGCTTTAAAGCAGCTTTTACATATTTCAATTTAACTACCGACTTTTAATTCGCTCAACGGAAGTAAGAGAGAGCAGAGGAACAAAGCGCTAAATACGATAGTGACTCCCGGACATTTAGTTTGCTTTTTCAAAAACAAATAGATATTTTCACTAAAAAACTTGTTTTATTCGTCAAGATAAAAAAAGATAATTAAAAACTGTCAATAAAACTTAGTTTCAAAAACGATTACCTAATTTTTAATAACGGTATACGTTGTAGTTGTATAAAATCCTAGCTTTGCCCTCGACTCCATTCACGTTGTTAAGATTTTTAAAAAGCCAATATGTTTCCGGGATTTAAAGTATCCTATAATATATTAATCGAGGTAGTAAATTTCATGTGTAACAAATTTCATATAAATCGGTCCAGTAGTTTAGAGTAAAAAACATCCCTCCATCCAACCAAACTTTCACATTTATAATATTAGTTAGATAATGGAAATAGGGTTATTATAGGGTATTTTAGTACTGGGTGGTAATAGTTTAAAAATATGATTTTGGTATGATTCTTTTAAGCTTGAAGCTGTTTCTGAATAAGGAAACATACACTGTGGAAAATCCAAAAAATTTTCTTTAGTTTGGTTCCAAACGACTTAGGATTTGATGAATTGTTGTTAATAATTAATAATAAAAAATTTAAAACTAAAATTATTAAATCTTTGTAGTTTTATGTTAAAAGGAAAAAAAATGTGGAGAAAATTGGATTTAGAAGAGACGTCAACATAAAATAAGTGAGTTAAGATGGCGCTGGTCTTCAATATGCTCCCAAGAAACTTGTAACCACCGGAGGCCTAACTCACTATCCCTTTCACTCTCAAATTCATGAAGGCTGGTTACACACACACATGTAATACTCGTAGTGCAATTGTCGCCAGAATCACCAGATTCTATTGCAGCCCTACCAAAGCCAGACACAGATATATAGCCAGGTAGATATAATAGAATTTTTAGCAACAAAAACATAATAACAAATTTAAATCACCTATTAGTTGATGGTAAGGATCCATGAAGGTAAGAGGGTTTAACTATGATTAATGCTAATATAAGCGTCGCGACGTCAAAGTCAAAAATATTTTTTTCTCAAGCCATTTTATTTCGCCGCAATACCTTAACTTATCTACACCATTTGATACCTTTTATTTATTTCAGCTTTTTTACCAAAATTAATGTTAAGAATACCTTCAGATGACGGGCGCTTAACGCGCGTTAAACGTGCGCTAAATTTTTATATAGTGCTTTAATGGTGCGCGCTTGTCAAGCGAACGCGCGTTCTCACGGCCGCCTCGGTTCAGTTTAAGTTCTACATTTGTTAATATTATTAATAATCATAGCCAATACTATTAAAAATTAGTCTATCTGCGTGAGCGCACGCTCAACTGAAAGGTAATAAATATAGGAAACCTGACTGACTACGGTATGGCGCTAGCGCAGCGATGAACGCGCGTTGTAAAGAAACGCGCGTTAGCAAAACTGGCGTTGAGCATCCATCACCTGAACCTACTCTTAGAGATAGGTTAGCTGTATTAAAGGTTAAATAATATAAAATATTTACGAAGCTTAACTAATCCTTGTTTTTTAGATATTCATTTTGTTAGATCAAAACGAATATCTAAAAAACATAACATAATTCATAAAGTATATTTTATAACTTAAGACAGTTAAAATGAATAAGTTATCTAGTCCATAAATACAAGGCTTTTCACTATGCTAAAATCTTAAAGGCGAAGTTAGAAAGACGCCACTATTGTGAAACATTTATTAAAGTTTCATTTCTTGCTAGAAGGTAATCTATATTGTTTCTTTGAAAGTTAGAAAACCTAAGAAAATCACGATAACTTGCTACTTAATGTTTGCGATAACTAAACAACATTGTCTGTTTTGTGCACAAACTTATACACGCTTTAAGCTTTAGCTTAAAGCGTGTAAAACACTAAAATTATTATTTTAATTAAATAATATAATATCTTACATACCATGGACTCCACAGGTTACAGGAGGGCTGGTTAATTTTTCGCCTAAAGAAACGGGATGGCGATTCAGCAGGGATATGCCGCTAGCATTCAAGCCACCATTCCCGTGGAAATGATTTGCACAGTTGGAATATTGTTTGTAAATAAATTGCCATAAAAAACATAGGAACATATTTTTTTTTTTTTTATGTTAGAAGTTGGCAAACAAGCATACCTGATGGTAAGTGGCTGCCGCAGCCTATGAGCGCTTGCAGCACCATTAGTAGGTGCCACTCGCGCGTTGCCAACCTCGAGATATTAGTTCTTAAATCTCGTTCGCCCAGTAATTTCACTAGCGTACAATGCCCTTCAAACCAGAACACAGTAACAATAATAGTGCCTAAGCACTACTATTTGGCGGCAGAATATTGGACACTGCGGTGGTACCTACCTAGCCGGCCTTTTACAACAAAAGACCTACCACCAGTGTGACTGATGGCACTGGTGGAATAATCTCTGCTGTGACAGAGGTTATCCCAACAGCGGGCGATGGGGTCGTCACATCCCGACGCCGGTAAATTAAATATATTTAATTTGTATGAAAATTATTTTTCTACAATTGTATTGGGGAAAACGAAAAGCTAACGTCTACTGCGTTTCTTCTCTCTTTATAATAAATATTTTATACTCATTAGTTTTTAATTATTTATAACTCTATATCAATAATAAAAAGTGGGGCCTTTAAGTATTAACTGTTAGATAGTATATTTTAATTAATTCTATATAATATTATCTTTTATCTTAGCCAAATCTTGTTACACAGCTAGCGGTGGCTTTGATTAAAGCTTATTAAGAGCTTGTCATCTTTTAATTAAGTTGTAACCTTAGCGGCCTCGTTTCGAAGTTTGGATATTGTCAGCGAGACAATTTCTAACTTACTTATTCTTTTAATATTGTTCTTTTTACTTAATTACATTGAGGCTCTAAAACTTTTGCTCAAAATTATAAGATAAAATATTGAAGCAATCATTTATTACATGATTTCTTTTATATTAATATACGTTGTTACTTTTAAATAATTTTATTTTACTTTCAAACTTGTCTCCATACAGCTGTGGCACACCTATAATTCGTTCAATTGTTTTTCACTTGTATTACTTTATATTGTTAAGAAATTTGTAAGGTGTCTCTCGGACTCCCTCAGGATATGAAAATCACAAATTTTGCTATAAAAAAAGGAAATGTTTGGTATTAAAACTAAATATATGGGATCCTTCTGCTTCACGTCATTACTCTGTGATAGAAAATTATATCCATTTCCAAGCCGATTGAGGTAATTTTATTTATTAATATTAGTGACTATACACTAAACTTCTAATTCTTATATTTATTGGAGATAGGCCTTTTACAAGAGGCCGGATGATTAGGTACCACCGCAGTGTCAGATATTCTACCGCAAAGCAGTACTGCATTTTGCATATCTTGTTTCGGTTTGAAAAACAATATCGCTAGTGAAAGTGCAGGGCATTGCAGATTTAGGAAACAATATCCCAAGATTGGCAACATATGAGTGACACCAAGGAATGGTGTTGCAACCGTTCATAGGCTACGTACGACAAAAGTTTACCATCAGATGGGTTGTATGGTTGTTTGCCGACATAAATAAAAACATGTCAACTCAGCAGGATTATAACGAGTTGGTTTGTCTGAAAAAAAATTGAAAATCTATTTCTTATAATTAATTTCTTAAAATTAACGCCACTGAAACTACTCGTGAACAATAAGAATAGATTGATTATATAACTCGATGTAATATTCAAATAGACAAAAATAACAGTCTGCAAATGTTCTGCAGTCGCGTGCAGAATCCAACTAATTTATTGTAGGATTAGTGAGAGCGATAGTTGCAAGTTTAGTTTCACCAATTCAACGAACAATGTTCATTTATTACATGGACTACATTCAATTCCAATTTTCGGTGAGTATCTTCATTAGTAAATTTGTTTGATCAATACTTTAAAAGAGTATTATTGCTTTGAGCTGATTCCATTTTTTTTTTACTAAGTTGGCAAGTAAGTATACGACCCACCTGATGGTAAGCATTCGTAGCTTATATGCGCTTGCAACACCATACGTGTTGCCAACCTTGAGATGTTGGTTCTTAAATCTACTATACCCAGTAATTTCACTAGCTACAGTGCCTTTCAAAGCGAAACATTATGTTTCTACTATACTGTACAGCTTTACGGTAAAATAACTGAGACTGCGGTGGTACCTACCTAGCCGACTCTTGCAATAAAAGGCTAATACCAGTAATTAAATAATACCAATAATAAAATTTTATTGCTACACCACTTACCTACTTAATTATTTTGGCATAATATTTCCTTCACCAACTGTCAGTTGTCTGGCAGAAATTGCTTACTAGCAATAAGGCCGCCTGTTTGTACCACCCTTATTTTCTGTGTTTTTAAATGTTTTTTAAATTTAAATCCTGGTGTACAATAAAGTATATTATTATTATTATTATTATTATAAATACGTCAGGGAGGCTTGTGTTCAAATGTGGATGTAAATACAGTATGGTAAGTAAGTATGGTAATTTTTTCTGTATTGTTGCCTTGTAGAGTAATTGATTAAAAAACTCCTAGAGTCTACTCTATTTTTTAAAACTACATAAAAGCTAGGATCGCTTCATATTACTCAGAGGCTTTCAGCAATCCCTTTGTAAAGGACACAACACGAAAATGGTGTGTCTAAAACGAGTCCCGAATGAATAAAGCTAATTGAAACCTAGTGAAAATAAGATTACATTGAGAGGTGTGAGATGAGATTAGTATTTAACAGCACCTAAGCCTAATGACTAGACTTAGTTAGGGTACTGACATAAAAACCTTATTATATATGTAACATGTAATAATGATAAAGTGGTATTTAAATGTTTAAAAGCAACGCATAAAACTAAACAATATAAAATGCATTCAAATTATTTTATGCTCTTAAATTCAAAATCGTTAACATATTATTAAGATTTAAATAGATATAAAGTCGCGAACAGTGCGGTTTCAAAGGAATTTCTTTCCGCGAACCCTCCGGCTGTGGAATGAGCTCCCTGCTGAGGTTTTCCCAACCCGATACAGTATGGGTTTCTTCAAGGGAAGGTTGAAAAAGTTTTCAAGGGGTCGGCAACACGCATGCGATACCTCTGGGGTTGCAGGCGCCCATAGGCTACGGTAACCGCTTACCATCACGCGCGCCGTACACTTGTTTGCCACCATCGTGGTATAAAAAAAAAAGATTTTTCAAATTAGACTATTAACTGAAATTAGCACTTTCAAACAAACTCTACAGCTTTATTGTAACAGTATACATTAAAAGTATAATATCAAACAAAGTTGTTTTTATTCCTGTAGTTGTTAGGTCACCTGGAAATATTGAGCGACACCAGATCTGTGAAAATCATTACGAAATGGACTCCGCAACAGAAGAGACCCAGAAGAAGACCCAGGAAGCGGTGGATGGATTGTGTCGAGGAGGATTTGAAAAGTATGGGCAAGAAAACATCTTGGAGAAAAAAGGCCAAAGACAGAGTGATCTGGAAGAAAATCATTGAGGAGGCCAAGACCCACAATGGGTTGTAGCCCCGGATGAAGTAAGTAAGTTGTTTTTATTAGAGCTGATTTTTATTTGTACTTTTAGGAGTCACCTTGATTTTTTTTACATTCGTCAAAATTTCAATTTGTAACGCTTTTACATAATTTATTAGTAATTCAACATTCAACTATCAAACACCAAAGTAACATCAAAATCGACAAAAAGGTTTAGGAAATAAAAATCTGATTATTTAATGATTTAAAAAATAAATCAATTCAATTTTTTTACAAAGAACATTGGCAATGCTTTTTCAAGTCATTATTAATATTCCTATTGCCCCTCTAAATAAGCTCGTAGCTTGCGCTAGTAGTGGTTACAACAATGTACCAAGGGGGTCTGGGACTCTCGCGTTAACGGAGTGAAGTCAGCCCTTCTACCGTTGAGTTATTGAGGCTTCTATACCCTGACCATTTATTATAATCATTGTCCAACTAATTAAAAGTATTACAAATTAAATTAATCGTAGAATATAACTTGTTTTTCAAAGCGAAATAAGACCCAATTAATTTGTGAATACAGAAAAACAAGGAAAAGGTGTGTAACAAGGGTCGAAGGAACCTTACTTTCCTTAATTACATGTCCATATCCTTTATCACACCTCTCTTGACACTCCATTATACACTACAGACTTAATTTTTTATTGGTTTTACGAAATTTATGTGTTAATTTTATTAAAAGGGTTATAACATGATCCTTGTAGAAGTTTTTTCATTATATGGACTATATTCAATTCCGATTTTCGATGAGTATCTTCATTAGTATTATTTGGTTGATCAATACTTTAAAAGACCTTTTTTATATATTTCATGACGTTTGGCAAACAAATATACGGTTCGCCTTTTTTTTATGTTAGAAGTTGTCAAACAAGCATACGGCCCACCTGATGGTAAGTGGCTGCCGCAGCCTATGAGCGCTTGCAGCACCATTAGTAGATGCCACTCGCGCGTTGCCAACCTCGAGATATTAGTTCTTAAATCTCGTTCGCCCAGTAATTTCACTAGCGTACAATGCCCTTCAAACCGGAACACAGTAGTGTCTAAGCACTACTATTTGGCGGCAGAATATTGGACACTGCGGTGGTACCTACCTAGCCGGCCTCTTGCAACAAAAGACCTACCAACAGTGTGACTGATTGCACTAGTGGAATAATCTCTGTTGTGACAGAGGTTATCCCAACAGCGGGCGATAGGGTCGTCACATCCCTACGCCGTAAAAAGTTTTGGTTAAGAGTCACCGCAACCTATGAAGGCGCGCAATACTTGAAGCATCACATGCGCATTGCCAACCCAAGGAATAGGAGAGAAGGGATACAAAGGGAGAAAATCATAAAAGCGGAATAAGCAAACAAACAAACTCGGATTAACATAAAGCCTCAATAGGTCAACGGTTAAAGGGCCGACATCGCCCCTTTAACGCGAGAGTTGCGGGATCCTGATCCCCTCGGTCTATTGCCGTACACATACCTAGCACAAGCTACCAGCTTATTTGAAGGAGTGATTCTTTTAAAATTTTGAAGCCTCAATAGCTCAACCATTAAAATTTGATCCTGACCCCCTTGGGCTGTTGTCGTACACAATTCTAGCGCTAGCTTCGAGCTTATTTGTAGCGGCAATAGGAATATTAGTAATGCCTTGAAAAAGCATTACTAATACTCTTAAAAAATGTTTAAAAAACATGTATAATATAACGGTTACAATATAAAAATTACCACTTAATACATTATGTAGTTTATTTTTATTGTACATTTTAAATTAAAAAAAAAACAGAACGAATAAAATAAATTGAGTTATTAAAAAATATTATTACAAAGCAACGATATAATTTTATTATAATATATGCGGTATTGACAAACACGCTTGTAGTGCATTACAAATTTTATATATAATATTATTTCAATTGTCAATTTTTTTACAATCTTGCATTATATTTTCAACTTTTTTGCATTCATCGCTTTCGATCCATTTAGGACAATTCTGAAACAAGAATAAAATTGCATATTACTGCATATAACTTAAATTAATGCCAAAAATATTACCGGCGTCAGGACGTGATGACCTCATCGACCGCAGTTGCGATAATCTCTGCCACAGCAGAGATTATTCTACTAGTGCAATCAGTCACACTTGGGGTAGGTCTTTTGTTGCAAGAGGCCGGCTAGGTAGGTACCACCGCAGTATTAAGTATTCTACCGCCAAATAGTAGTGCTTGGGCATTACTGTGTTTCAGTTTGAAGGGCACTGTAGGCTAGGGAAATTACTGGGCAAAGGAGATTCAAGAACCGATATCTCGAGGAGATAGGAGATATGGCAATGCGTGAGTGGCACCTACTAATGGTGTTGTGCGCGCTCATAGGCTACGGCAACCGCTTACCATTAGGTGGGCCGTATGCTTGATTGCCAACTTGTAACATAAAAAAAAAATCAAGTTCTTTTCACTACTTATTTTCAAAATCGAAATCCATATTATTTTTATTCTAGTACATTTTTAAAAATTACTTTTGAATAGTCGAACGCTACCGATGGTTGGGAAAGTTGATTCTGATTGTATAGATTTTGAACTTTCTCTATTTTTTTTTTCAGATGTTTTCTGTATAAAAAGTATCCTGTGTAATTTCTATTCATTCAAAATGAACTTGTTGAGATCGATTTTCTTTGGTACTTGTTTTTGCTATGAAGTGGTAAAATCTCACTTTTATAATAAATGTGAACATTTGTATGTTTAGATGTTAGGTTTTTTTTTTATTAGTTACGCAAAAATAGTTGAACGGATTTGGGTGAAATTTGGATATAGATTATCAGATATCGCGATAATCAGGGTAGGATTATGGCATAGGATACTTTTTATGCCGGAAAAATATTAAGTTTTGGGATAGCCATAAAATTAAATACCAGATTTGAATTTTGATAAAGAAACTATTCGACTAATAATCATAATAAATTTGATGAAATTTGGTACCGTAATAAATGTAGCTTTAAACAAGAACTTACGTTACTTTTTGTCAGTAACATAATATGTGAAGAGGGTGAAATAGGGGATGAAAATTTGTATTAGGAACCATTGAGTTGTGTTGCGATAAAGGGTTCTCATTATAAAACGTCATTCACATCACCTCAATCGCCGGCAATTTTTTTTTTTATGTTAGAAGTTGGCAAACAAGCATACGGCCCACCTGATGGTAAGTGGCTGCCGCAGCCTATGAGCGCTTGCAGCACCATTAGTAGGTGCCACTCACGCGTTGCCAACCTCGAGATAGTAGTTCTTAAATCTCGTTCGCCCAGTAATTTCACTAGCGTACAATGCCCTTCAAACCGGAACACAGTAGTGCTTAAACACTACTATTTGGCGGCAGAATATTGGACACTGCGGTGGTACCTACCTAGCCGGCCTCTTGCAACAAAAGACCTACCACCAGTGTGACTGATTGCACTGTTGGAATAATCTCTGTTGTGACAGAGGTTATCCCAACAGCGGGCGATGGGGTCGTCACATCCCGACGCCTTTAAATGCTAGTATAATATAATTATATATTGGAAAAATAATTTTAAACGCTACACGCTTAATGGCATTGGGATAGTTATATCTTTTGTTGGGTTTCGGAAACATACACAAGGACAAGAACAAATACACCCACACCGGAAAATATGCCTGTATGGTCAATTCAAACATCCGCTTCGAGCGGGAATCGAGCCCACTACTTGTGGCGCTTAAGACAGTTTTGCTACCGCTGCGCCACAACTATTGTAAGTAATTTATAGAATTTACCATTAACGAATAAAGCATTGCACAATTTTGTATTTCTCTCAAAACACAAAACTCCTCCTGGTCCATGTCGTCCATAATACATTTTTCTTTGACAATATCAAATATATCGGTATTGTTTTCAAAATCCATTTCGAGCGACTTCTCTAACAATGTCATATCAATCGTTCCATTAGACATCATAAAACCTTTCTTTTCTGCGAAGCAAGTATGAAAATCACACTGAAATAAAAATAGTAATGAGAATAAAGGTTATGTATAATGCTTTATGTATAGTACATAACTGTTTCTAGTATGGTTAAGTCTTCTTACAGAAAATCTGCTTCAAGCAACAGTATCAGTAGGAATTGTAGTGTTCGTACGATGAGAGGTTTGGCTTGCGTTGGCAAGCCTAAATAATTCAACGGTAGAAGGGCCGACTCTTCTCCGTTAACGCGAGAGGGTTCGATTCTGATCCCGTTGGGCTGTTGTCGTACCCACTCCTAGCGCAAGCTTGGAGCGTATTTGGAAAGGCAATGTCTCGAAAAAAGAACATTAGCAATGCGCATGCGCTAAAACACGCATGTGAAACAAGTATTGCAACTGATCATAGGTTGTGGTACCTACCATCAGTTGGACCCTATTCTTGTTTGCCAACCCTCATTATGTTATTACGAGTATCATGACAGTTGCGTTTCGTTCAGTGATAGTAGGATGTGTATAGTATACAAAAACTACAATTAAAACAGTTTGGTGTATATATAAATCTCAATAATAATTACGTATGGTTTTGAAATATTCTTACCGAATGTGGCTCGTTAGCTAATTTAGAACATTCTCTCAATATTGCTTTATTTTCTGTACTAATATTAAACTGGCAGCAATGTTTATTAAACTGAAACAAGAATATGTTTCTATTTAGAAAATGTAAAAAAATAAAGAAATCACTTTGCAAATTATATATTTCTTGCAAATATCGTTTTTTTTCTAGATTCGTAAAAACGCTCTCCTGAATAGCACTATAACTTTTTAACCTAAATCAGTTACAAAATCGCCATGATCAATGCATTCAAATTTTTCTTATTGCATTTTTTTTGTATGAAAGATGTAAGACTATTATAAAGTAAAAAGGTTTTAAGTTGTTAATTTTAATCATAACTCTAAAATTCCCTAAATTAAATCTTAATTAGTTTTACAAAAATATAGCTTTACTTACGACTGCAGTGTCCATGCATCTATCCATATTTTGCGATGACACCTGAAAATTGTATCGTAAAAGAAATTAAAAAAATTCATTAAAGTAAATGTTAAAAATATAGCCGAAACCTAAATATTCAAGTAATAAATTGTAAAATATTAAATAATTATTTTTATCTAAAGTCCTTAAGATTAAAAAAAAATTAACAGTAAAAAAAGTCCAAACAAAATTAATTCATATGAAAGTGTAAATAAATTAGATTTATATGAAAAAACTTACAGTTACGAGCATAGCAATCAATACAGTTATTATGCGTTCCATGGTCGTAAAACTGTAAAACTCAATTGTCATAACATACAATCCTCCTTTTATACAAATATTGTAAATTAAAGCTTTAATCAGTGCGACCATATTGCGGAAAATTGTAACGTTTATATGAATTTAATGATAAAAAATGTGACAAGCAATCTTTGTAAAAACCATAACATGTTTTTCCTATCGTCCATAATTTGTGTATATTGATTGTAATTTCCTATTCATTATGTAGTTCAAAATGCGTTATTAATTGCATAGTTTATCACATTTACACTTATTTATGGTTCCGTAGCCAAATAGCAAAAATGGAACTATCAGAGTCATTTTATTCGCAACTGTATATAAGCTATAAGCTAATACGAAATTTAGTAAAAAGGTGTATTCCATGAGCAGCTACATAATTTTATAGCGCAATAATAAAATATATAAAAATAAGGGTAACAGGCCTATAATATGTCCTGTATGTCCATTCCTAGTTTATTCTTAAAGCATGGAAAAAAAAATTAAACCGAGGCAGCCACCTTCCTCGTAGCGGCTAACTCACTACATATGTAAATGTCGTGGTTGGATAGATAAATATGAAACCCAGAAAAGCTATCTTTAAGCTACAAAAAATAACCAGGACGGTATTTTAAACTTAACGGCATAAATAACTTAATAAAAATTCTAAATTCAATACATAGAAAATATGCATGCACAGTGCACACTTTAAGCCACGGTTGGAATTATGCATAAAAAAGTGACTATCCCACTTTCAAGTCGTTGTTCAGTTGATTTTATTTATGAAAGTCACTCACAAAATACTATAAAGCGAAGAGTTGGGGTGAAAGTTTGTTAGTTTACAGCTGTCAAGCTAGAGTGGCCACGAACGATCATTAATTCAACAACTTGTTAAAAGCCAAGTGTTCTTGCCACACCAATTAGTATAGCCCCAGTGAACTAAAAACCAACGGTTCAAAGTGTGTTTTGATTAATATTTTCAAATAAAATAGCGTTAATGAAACTGAATTTTGAATCTGCCGTGCCGTTTTAAATAACTTTATTTGATAAATGAATGATAATGTAATATTAAAGTAATATACTATTTTGATACCGATTTCATCATCACGATTGTATTAAATAACTAAAACCACAATGTTATTACTAAAACTACTATTTATCACTACATAGTATAAAACAAAGTCGCTTTCTCTGTCCTTATGTATGCTAAAATTTTTAAAACTACGCTACGGATTTTGATGCGGTTTTTTTTAATAGAGTGATTGAAGAGGAAGGTTTATATGTATAATAACATCCATTACATAGTGGAAAAAATACTGTTATTTTTGAGGTTTCTAATGTGATGTCGTAAATAATTACATTTAACGCGTTTTAATAATTTTTTCAGTGAATGATATAGGCTATATATTTTTTACCCGTGTCAAACCGGAGCGGGCCGCTAGTACATATATAAAAGGAGGAGATCTGACACCGTTGTGGCGTTGTGGGTAGAGAGTCTGTTTTTAGCCTCAACGATTGCGGGTTCGATTCCCGCTCGGGCAAATGTTTCGGTCTAGATGTTTGTCCTTGTGGATCTCCCCACCATGCCTCGGAGGGCATAACTAGCTAGCTAACTAACAATAGTTAAGTGTAGATAAGTAAATTGATTTATGCTTTCATCTAATGAGTTATTTTTTCGCCCTTAGGATTTCGGAGGTCAGATGGCAATTGCTCTGTGTAAAAACTACTGACCTGTCAAATCCGAATAAGAGTAATAAGCAGACCCTTGGTAAATACTCGTATAATACCGGAAATAACGCTACAAAGATAAAAATAATAGGAGAAGATCTGACTGACTTATAAACGCCCAGCCTAAATGCTTGGACCTAGAAAGCTGAATTTCACAGTTTTATCCCGTAAAAGTGCACTAAGAAAGAATTTCTAGGGCGGGCGAAGCCGTAAGCAGATACTAGTGTTATGATATTTTTTTGAATTTTCTTCCTTAATATGAAAGAAATCACGATAATTTTTAGTTATATTACCACATAACCGTATCATAACGCACGTCTTTGGGAAGGAAATTGTGTTTTCATATTTATGCTGAACGCGAAGCCACGCTCATAAGAATAACTTTTTGAAATATAAGCGTTACCTTCCCTGGTACTAAAATAAAATATAATGCGTTACATAAAAAAGAACTTTTTGTTTCTGTATTCATGCGAAAAAAAGATATAATAAGACCTTCTTTAACGTGTTAGTCACTCTAACTATATTTTGAAAATTTTATATATTTATAAAATATTTTGTTTGTAAAAACAAAGATTTATAATAAATGGACATGTTCTTCCATACTGGCAATATGTCCAAAGATTCGCTAGTGCTCCTTCGTAAATTCATACTACCACAACGAAACGAAACGAAGTTAGTCACAAGCTTGGAATACATTCGAATGAAATTAACGTGACAAGCTTGCAACATAATGAAATATATTTATTATTTAGCGTGTGGCTAACTTCGTTTCGTCGAATTTACAAAAGAAGTCCAGTGAATCTTTGGATATTTTTATGTATAGAAGGATCGGTTTTTAGTTTATGATAAGTCAGTGTTGAAATATCGGGGCACGCAGTGCCACGCCAAGTCGAGCGCGAAGCAATTCGCGTATTCCATTATTTTAACCATCTTTACCCGAACCATTTCGCCGCGTTTTCAGGCCCCTATTTGAGAATCTCTGGATAAGACTAGAACGCAGAAATTTTCGTCATCCAGTAAGCTATAAAATAACACTTAATATAAGAAATTGCAAGTCTGTAAGTCATTTAGTTCCGAAGTTATGCGAAAGCAAAGTTTCGCATTTATGACACCCAGACACTCATGATCATCAAAATAGAACCAGTACTTCCCATAAACTCAGAGAGCTGAAATTTGGTACAAAGTTAGGGTTTAATGGCCACATAAAGGGAAAACTATAAAAACTAGCATAATCGAAGATCTGGAGTACCTGGTGACCCTTATTTGAAAACACAAGACTATTAAAGATCGACATACCGCCTTTACACAAAATAACAAAGTCACACAACATTAACTATAATAATAAAGAAATCGCAGTAAGGAACCTTAGGCTTGGTACGACTTTGTCTAGATTTCATTATTTTTTAGAGATAAACAAGCACCTCCATCGAGACTTGGCTAGATTTTTTAAAGGATGTTTTTGGTGGGGTTAATAATTTTTAATAAAAATCTTGTAAAATTAGTTAGATTAAAGTTTGATTATGTTATATTGGTTTTACTGCAATGTTAACTGATTTTTAGATGATTAGGTCCTTTAGTCTGTAGTAAGTGCCGTGGCAGTTGACTTGGTTTAAATTGCCAGCTAAACAGAAATCTTAAATAAGGTAGTAGAAATGTTAAACGTCGTTTGTAACATACGAAAGACGTGTCACCGCCTTGCCGCTAGATTTCTCCTATTCAAGCTGTCACTACTATATACGCAGAGCACGACGATTACGTAAGTTTAGCATTATATACAAGTGCTACGTGTGCTTCTACCGCTCCGTAAACAAAGTCAATAAACTATACTAAACCGCTCGTGGCCCATAAGTCACAACATGTGGTATCTACTACCTCATTACTAAGATTTCTATGGTCAGTTTATACTAAGTAACGGAAATTTGTGTTATTGAATTTAGTTCTGACATAGGCTATGAAATAATTGTGGGTTAGGCGGTGAATCATATATAAATGGAGTGTATATAACATAATCATAACCCAAATTGAATTCTATATCAATTTTATCTTAGTATTAAATACCGAAATAAAGGACCTTTAAACCAAAGGTTTCAGATATAGAAGACAGAATAGATAATTAATAAAAAGTTCATTACAATAGTGGATATGAATTAAATTCGATGTTCAAACAATTACGTGTTTAAATATTTTTAAATTTATAATTTTTTTCATACCAGTTTTGTATATTCACACATAAGGTACTTAGCCATATATTTTCAAACCGACTAAGTCACATACTTGGTATCTTGGTACATTAGCATAAGCTTGCGTTAAGCTTATGGCGGCGTTTATTTGCATAATTACATAGAAACCAGCAAGTAAAACTATCTCCTGAAATAAAGTGCTTCTAGTGATTTTGTTTAATCTTTTAATTATGTGTTAAAATACTGTGCTTCCTTGGTGATTTATTACAAAACATTCATTACACTACACTCCCAAACTTTCACATTTCCAATATTAATAGGGTGTGGTCGTGTTAAAGGCAGACTGTACTCATCTACTCTTCTTTGATACTTAGTTCACGCTGCTATTTGAAATAAAAACTAAATGTTACTCAAAATATGCTTTATTTTAATATAGCTCTAATCATTTAATTAATTTAATTCTACCGAATGTATCCTTTCCTTACAAGAACTACGCGTGCCGGTCTCCGATGTCACCGTCTAACTGTGGAATCAATTCCTTCGCGAACAAAGAAGTTTGCCAATTCTTTTCTTTGTCGTACTTCCAAAAAGTGGAACTCATTGCCGGCTCACGTGTTTCCTCCTTCTTACAATCTGGGCTCCTTCAAACGAGGCGTGAAGAGGCATCTTGCGGGTAGGCAGGTCAAGGGTGGCTAACACGGTTGCAATCCGCAACTCTGTTAGCCGTCTTCGCGTTTGGATTTTATTTCCACTTACCATCAGGTGGAGTAGAGTCATCTGCCCTACTTTACAAATAAAAATTAAAAAAAAACTATATTGTGTGGATATACTATTTACGTAATACCTCTTTATTAGTCCATTAGATTATCCTCAACTCATTATTGTGTGGGTACAATAACCTTAGATAAAGCAGTTTCGTTTATCGCTCCAATGTTATGAATAACTTTATATGGTTATCTAACAGTCACGTTATCTTACGTCTTCTTCTTCCTAGTGTTAAGTATATAAATAACACAAACACTCACACGTAAGTCCAATATCAATTATTTATTGGAAACAGTACAATTTATGAACAACAATGAACATTCTCCTTATGCATATCCGTCGTTCGCGCGCAACCGTACCGAAAAGTGCGCGGGAGACTTCGCCCGTAGTGATGTCCCACGCAGCTAGTGATGGACATACTGTATCGGTTTATCAATAGCATTATTCCCCTTATTACTCTTATACAGATTTGACAGGTTACTAATTTTTTTACATAGCGATTGCCATCTGATTGTAACCCTAAGGGCGAAGCAGTAAGTCATTGGATGAGAGCAAATTACCTATCAAGAGTAAACGATTAATATCAGATGTTATTTCATAGCAACCAAGACTAACTGCTTAATGTGCTCTCCGAGGCATTGCAACTCTGAGGAACTGCTGCTGAAAAACTACTTTATGAGCTCTTATTTGATTTAAGAGAAAAAAATTAGGAATTTCAAAAAACTCCCCCTTTTTAAATAACATCAGTAACATTGACTCACATAATTATATAAATAATAACGGTTTGCGGTTTGAGATCATAATAAGAATTTTTTAAGCCTAATGTAAATTGACTTACCGTTATATTTACAAGACAAATCACTTACATTTATGTTAAACGGTCTAGTACCAACATAAAAGCGCTTCTTTCAAATTTCTTCAGATTTTTTTTATATGATTGCGTATAAAAGTCTAGACTGTTATTCAAATTTGATTGAAAAATACGCTAGGGTTCAATTACGCATTCAGATTATTTCGAAACCTGTTAATGTGAAGAAAATATAATAATGAGCTAAAATAGATAGTTCATATAGATATCAATCTATGTAGTAAGATATGAAATACTCAAGAAGACATTTAGCACTTTAGCCTTTAGTAACATTCCCAGCCACGCTTTGTAGTGGCAAAAGACGACTTATTGAATTGAATCAAATGAGATATGTGTTTGAAATTGGCCGTTTCCTATTGATTATAGTCGTGTTTCATTTAAATGTTTGATGTATTGTTAACATTCTGCACTTATTCTCCATATAAAAACGACGTTGTGGCGCATCGGTAGCGAACCTGCCTTAAACGCCACAGGTCGCGGGTTCGATTCCCGCTCGGAGCATAATATGTTTGTATTAACCACGCAAGCATATTTTCCGGTCTGGGTGTAATTGTCCTTGTCATTGTGATTGTTTCCGGACCCCGACACAGGATATTACTATCCTAATGGGCGCCGTTGAGTGTGCAACGTTTATTATTACGTTTATTATTATATAAAAATGATGTGTATCAAAATTTACCCTTCTCTTCGCGAATGTTCTAAAAAAGTGCTTCGAACGTTTCTCTTCACGTATTAATATGTAACTTATTGTTGCTCCATTAACAATTTTATACTTATCTAAAGAATATACAGATGGACAACAAATGTATAAATAAATTGGATTTTTCTATAACTACCGATTATACCTTTATATACATTTTATAAATTTATTTGTATGAATAATACGTACTTTAAGGATTATAAATAAAAAAAAGATGCACCATAAATACTATATATTATTATGAATCATTCATGCTTTGCAAATTAATATAAGAAATAAATAAAAGTGGGTCTCCCCATCGTGCCTCAGAGAGCACGTTAAGCTGTCGGACCCGGTTTTTGTCACATAACATCTGATAATAATCGTTAATTCTTGATAAGTAAATTACTCTTATCCGATGAGTTTCTAGTTCGCCTTTAGGGTTGCGGAGGTCAGATGGCAATCGCTCTGTGTAAAAACTACCCTGGACCCTGGGTAAATACTCGTATAATACCGGGAATAATACAAAGAAGCGGAAGAAGATAGACAATAAATAAAAAAAAAGTAAAATGTATTTTCTTTAACGGCGTTTTCAGACTAGCGTTTTATATAAGCGTACAAATTAGTTTTTAAAACTACGTTTAGAGGCAGATAGCCAAAACAAACGCGCAACTCGTACGAGCGTTGACGCGCTATAAATATGCTAATGACACTCGCCACCACCGTTTCCAACGTACACGCTGGTATAAGCCCATGGAATTTGGGTTTCTAAACCGCGAAATTAAGCGTGCGTAACTTTATACTGAAACGACTGTCTGTATACAGTCGAAAAAAAACGCTAGTCTGGAGCCATCATACTTTCGCAGTGTTCCGAACTATAAAGCTATGCAGCTTGATTAAAGAGAAGTGAGATTTTATATTCAAATTTGAATTAAGATTTCCAAGCAAACCGGTCTTAGTTTTTTCCCAAGATTCAAGTTGTTATAGCTTGTGTAATATTATGAATATGCGTGCATTTTTTATATTTTATCTTGATGGTATTTCATAAAAATATGCGCCAGAATATTTTTTATACATTTTAGTATGAAGTTTATTTTAACTTTGGCTAATGTAATTATAATGTGTAAATATTGGGAAAAAATATTTTAACAATGTTAGAACTTATATTTTTTTTTCTGTATGATAATTACAACTAAAGACTTAATAAATATACAGTAATAGTTTATAAATACTTATTATTATTTATATATTATTAAGACAGGACATCCAATTATTAGACGGTGACATTATTTGAAAGAATTAAGTTATTATTTTAAAATCTAATCAATTAAATAAAAAGCAGTTTTATTATTAAAAACTTTGTACAGTGCACTACACATAACTTTATCTTAGACTATAAAATAGAATAGAATAAATACTATATTCGTAGTTTTAATTACTTAAATAAACTGGGGGTAGGCCTTTTATTGCAAGAGGCCGGCTAGGTAGGTACCACCGCATTGTCAGATATTCTACCCCAAAGAAGTATACTGTGTTTTCAGTTTGAACGAGTGTGTAGCTAGTGGAGTTCCTGGGCAAAGCAGATAGAACAAGTGTGTTACAAGTGCTCATAAGCTAAGATAACAGCTATCATCAGGTGGGTTGTATGCTCCGCTGTTGGCGAAAAACTGTGTAGCTCTTCTGCTTTCTATCACCAGAAAACATATAGAGTGGGCATTCATTAGTGATATGGGCTAAGGTCTGATCCGTAATCCGCATTCGTAAGTAGGTTATTCTTTATACCACGTAATATTAATTTATCGTTTGAGCACCCACAGAATAAATTAGTGCTAAACCAAAAAAGGTCCCAGGTATTAATGCACATTGCTAAGTATTCAAACTGAATCTGTTTAGTTCAGAATAGAACATGGTCTTTCTTATTACATCCTTTATAAATGAACCCGATATATAATCACCGAAACAGTAAGGTTCTACTACCGTGAATTATAATTTTAAATAGTTCTTAAATGAAGAGGAAAACGCCGAAGACTTGTCAGTTTTTGTAAAGTATTCCAAAGTTTCTTCGTTGAACAAGCTCGTAGGGATAAGCTTTGTTGAAGTTTTTCACTTTTTGTATTTCTTGGCAGCAGCCTAGTTTTACTTTTGTACATTTTTTCATTCTTTTCTTTATGTATTAATGTTGCCAACGAATCAGTACGATCAATAGTGATTATAATTTGCTATCCACTTAAGTTGAAATAAACCTAACGAGCTTTAAATAAAAACTAAATCCTGTAAAAATATTCAGTGCTTCATTTTTAATTTTTACTTTCATACTTACATATAGGACAAATTGTGGTAAGGCATGGTATCCAATGATGGAAAGCAGCCCCGCAACCTAAAACACTTGCAATACTTAAAGTATCGCATGCGCCAACCCAACGGATATGAGGGAAAAGATGAGAAGAGCAAAAAGGAAGAGAAGACAACAAAGGAGGGGAGTAGGTGGGAGATTCGCCCTTTGACACTCTCTCTCTCTCTCTTCGCACGAAGAGCAACACTAACTGATACTGTTACTTTACGAGTTTACGCCGATTTTGATGCTGGGAAGAGCATGGCTTTACCACTAGATTTTTATTTTTGCTTTTAATGACGTGCCCTTTAGTTATTTAAAGACACTTCATTGATACTACGATCTAGCCTAGAAAGACTAATAAGTAATTTAAATGTAACATAAATTGCTAAGTAAAGTAAAACTAAGAATGTGTCCATCAACACTTTTCTTACTGTCTCTATTAAGGGAAGGCACTTTGTTCTTGCGTCTTTATATATATGTACCACTCACTAAACTATCATTTACACTATTTTAATAAACTAACTCAAAAGGTTTTGTTCTTTTAAGTCTTCTCACTATGTCCGTGTTGTCGAGGAGCTGGATAGCTTCGACGTTCTCATGATCATGAAGTCTTTTTTGGTGAGCTTCTGCAGTTTTTTTCACTATATTTGCGACCGGGTCTATAATTAGATAATAACTAGATTAATAATGTTACTATTGTTTACTTATATCTTTTAATTTTAATTGTTTCTTTATTATTTTTTTATTTTTATGTGTAGTCTTCTTTTAGTTTCATAATTATAATATTAACAAAAACTGTTTAGTGACTTCGACCTACTTTCTTCGTATCCAGCTCATACTCATTTACTCGAGTACTTTAATTCTACGAGCCACACTCTAAGATTCTATACAGATTGCACACCCGAGAATTTCTCATAGTCGCTCAGTTTCATTTACCCTCTAAAGCACTATGAAACGAGTCTAAAACTTAATATAATCTGTAGAATTAGAAAAATAAAAATTAGAGTAATAATTATGTCAGACTACATAATGTTGATGATAATAAAAATAAATAGAATTTGTAATAGTAATAGATTGAAAAATGAAAAAACAGACCTGTTACCTATCAAGCTATATTTGGGAAATTTTGCTATATCTGTAATACATACGGCTAATTATAATATTAATATTGCTTGAATGCTGTAAATTACCAAATAATTATTGTAGTTATTTTTATTGCAATTAATAGTAAACTATTATAGTTATGGTATATAATTGTTTACTTTATAAATATTTAATAAATAGTAAAATTGGTAAGCCTATTTGACAGATACATAAATTTACTTAGTAAAATTTGTTGCGAATCATAATGGTAAAAAGAATGATAATTAATTATTACCAGACTGAATAATAAGAATGAATTGTTAATTTAATTTTTATTTTAACAAATAAAATATTTTTGATTCTAATGTTAACAGAAGGAAAAATGTATTTAATATAGTTGTTTTATAAATAATGAAATAAGTTCTTATGAACTTATGGACGAAAAAATCAATATCGCACGGGGTTAGAAAACGAATTGCATTTCACGGTACGTAAATACAGAATCTTAGAATCGATCAAATACAAGGTCGAGTAAATACGTCGTGTTCGCGTAATAGGATTATACCGAATGCTCCTTCTCACAGATGTGATCTATCAAGTGACATCTGCCACTTTTGATTTGCTATCTGAAGTCACGATTATTTTGCCTATACAAATAAATAAAATTGAACTGTCTGTTTGTAATTTTAAATTAACAGCTATTCACGTAACGCATATCAAAGTATATACGGTGCTTACTTAAAAAAAAATTTGTGTATCTATATAGCGGTTTGTCCTAGCTAATTTCTGAAACGGATGCGAACTGGACTGATTTGGACCGATAGAAACGGCAGATAGCTGATCAGTAACTTAGGCTTTTATTTTATAAAAAGAATTGGGGATATGTATAATAAATAAAAATCAGTTCGTCACGCGAGCAGAGTCGCAGTCACAGCTATTATAAAATATTGATAGAAATAGTTTTAGTTCACAATATAAAACTATTTTCTATAATTATGTCAAGAAGCGACTTGTTACTAATGATGGTGATAACTTAACTGTCGAGCTAGTTACAATTTCTGTCTCGCGCTGCTCAATCAAAAAGTGTAGTTCGTTATTGTTGAAATCTTATTTTTTCCTTCCATAACAACTAATGCTGTAACCTTTTGTGGACCAACTCAACGGCCATATCAGGAAAGAACTCGTAAAGAATATCGACTGTACTGTTGGATTTCGTTTAAAAGGTCAACTCATTCTCTCATCTTTTTTGAATCGTTGTGATTTCAAACCGGATGCAACGGAAAAAACGACAGGTAAGACACACAAATAAAAAAATGTGTAGGATGAAGCCGGCAAAGAATAAGACAGAAATATACATACTATTTTATATTATATATATTCATCTCATTCTTTTGTCGATTTACTGAAGTTTCACTTCTATCGTGTGTAACTCGCATACACACATTTTTTTATATATGTTACAAGTTAGCAAACAAGCATACGGCCCACCTGATGCTAAGTGGTTGCCCTAGCCTATGAGCTCTTGGATCACCATTAGTAGGTGCCACCTACGCGTTGCCAACCTCGAGATATTGATTGTTAAATCTCCTCTGCCCAGTAATTTCACTAGCCTACAGTGCCCTTCAAACCAGAACACAGTAATGCCTAAGCATTTCTATTTGGCGGCAGAATATTTGACACTGCGGTCGTACCTACCTAGCCGGCCTCTTGCAACAAAAGCCCTACCACTAGTGTGACTGATTGCACTGGTGGAATAATCTCTGCTATGACAGAGGTTGGCAATCAAGCATACGTACCGCCTGTTGGCGAACGTTCGTCGCAACCTGTGAACGCTTACGATACTTGAATTATCTCATGCCTGTTGCCAAGAGTAAAAATAAGAGTATACAGGGGGTGGGAGATTGGGCCTCCGACGTTCTCAATCATCGCGCGAAACGTAAAAGTACTGATAATCTAACTTTACACCGATTTTCTGTGAGAGGGTGATACTTCCCCGGCCGATCCTGCCAATTTGTGCTGGAAGGAGTATGGCTTGTTATGAATTCAGTGTAATTTTAGCTCTATTCATACATCATAGACGTTCATCGATTCAGCAATAACAAATTGAGAACTGAATTATTCATGAACTATTGTAACGATTTCTCTTCACTATTGTTAGAGATACTGATATTTCAGTTTGGATAAGTTTGGTAAAACTCTTGTATAGCGTATGGTATATGAAATTATGTACTATAAAAGATTTATATCAGTATCCCAACTTTGCTGAACCTAAGTTTATTGTAAATAGCTTTACACTAGCTGACCTAACAGGCGTTATACTGACACATGCCTTATCAGAAATATCAATGAAAATGATGTCGGAAAATTTTTAAAATATTAATAGGGGCTCACAATTAATCTCTTATTGCGATTCAAATACCGACCTAAACTGAGCTACATTGCAATGT
Source organism: Hestina assimilis (assembly GCA_023373885.1). Classification (NCBI taxonomy): domain Eukaryota; kingdom Metazoa; phylum Arthropoda; class Insecta; order Lepidoptera; family Nymphalidae; genus Hestina; species Hestina assimilis. Next base: position 3,971,905 of record CM041747.1, on the reverse strand, counting down.
CGTACCATGACAATAATGTATAATAATAGGTCATGCTCATATAAAATTTAAATCAATTTACTGTCAGAATTAAATAGGAATAATTTGGCCGTTCTTTGAATCGCAATAAGAGTAAATGCTTAACCCCCAAAGTGTCAACAACAGCTCCTCACACGAAGGTACAGCTAAAAATAAAAACAATCCCAAGTACAACAAATCTCATCAAAATCGGTCACGCTAGTTTATTTTTTTTTGGACAAATCGGAATAGTTTAATGATAGATATTACAATTTGCAATGCAATAAGCATAATAGTATTTAGACATTTGCCACACGTTCAGCAATAACTTCTACAGCACCAATTAAAAATGTTACTAATATTCATAGAACATTTTACTTATTTCATTTCATATTTTCAGAAATATAGATACGTTATAAACGAACCGTCTATTGAAACATGGAAGACCATGACTAATCGTTTGATAGGACATCTTCATCCATCACGGAACGAGGTATGATACTCGTATATTCACACAATCGGCACGTGATTGAGAGGCGCAGAGATGATTGATTGGCGGCTGAGAATAAGGAATATGGCTGACTATTATAGCATAGCATACTATTTTTGTTCAGGTGTTGATATTAAATTATAAACGTAAAACTAATGTGAATGAATAAATTACAAAAAATAACTTATTTACAAAAAAAACAAGCATACAATAATAATAAAGTGGTTGCCGTAGCCTATGAGCCCTTGCAGCGCCATAAGTAGGTGCCACTCGCACGTTTGCCACCTTCGAGATATTCTCAAATCTCGTCTGCCCAGTAATTTTACTAGCGTACAGTGCCCTTCAAACCGGAACACAGTAATGCCTAAGCAGTACTATTTGGTGGCAGAATATTTGACACTGCGGTGGTACCTACCTAGCCGGCCTCTTGCAACAGAACACCTACCACCAGTGTGACTGATTGCACTGGTGGAATAAGCTTAGTTGTGACATAGATTATCCCAACAGCGGGCGATGGGGTCGTCACGTCCCGACGCCGGGAAATATCGGTCGTAGGAGGCGTCTAAATGGGATCCTGTATTTTTCCGAATAGTCAAAGTGGGGTTCTGGCTATTTATTATTGCTATTGGTTGGTAGGGGTTGGTGAAGAATATTGAAACATTGAAGTGGTTTCTTCTTACGTACAGAATAACGTTAGAGAACTCTTTACATGGGAGCTCTTCGGGAAAGCCCTGGGCGGCTCTTGTTTAGATTCCCTTAAGTGCATGGCCAACGTGAGGGATTTAAAAAAATCCCACATAGCTCGGCCTTCTTCTTTTTTATGTCATAACGGTTGGCAAACAAGCATATGGTCCGCCTGATGGTAAGCAGTCATCGTAACCTATGAACGCTTACGATACTTGAAGTATCACAAGCGCGTTGCCAACCCAAGGAAGGGGATATGGGATGAGAAGGGATAAAAGGAATAGAACATAGGGGTGGAAGGTTGGGCCTCCGGCGCTCTCACTCATCGCACGAAACGCAACAGTACCTACTGATACTGTTATTTGACGCCGATTTTCTGTGATTAGGGTAGTACTTCTCTGCTCGAGCAGGCCCTTTTGTGCTGAGAGAAAGAAGCATTGCTTACTACCGTTAAAAAACCTTCGTCCAGTTATTCGAGAATCATAGAAGACTATCCCTCGGATAAAAAAGGGAAAAAGTATAAGTTAATTATTAATTTCATTTATTTGACAAATATCTCTCATAAAATACATTAAGTAAAAATAAATTTTAAGTTTAATATAATATTGAAACGAATACAAACTCCATAAGTATTAAGTCTATGACCTAGACATCAATTTTCAATGAATTCAAATGAAAAGAATTGATGAAAAATTCATTGAATCTTTTATCCAGAAACATTCAGTGAGTAATAAAGATTAGCTTGCTAAAAGCCGGCTTTATGTTTTATTCAGAAAAGAATTGGCAATAGCTTATGGACACTATAGGCTTGCCAAATGCAGCTTGAATTATGTCTATTCAATTAATTCTATTGGGATACAGCCACTATTTTGTGAATTTAAGTTCAAATGGTTTTTGTTAATTGAAAAGAATTATTATTTTTAATGTCAGTTTCTCTTTTTAAGATAACAAATTGTGTTAAAATTTGGAACATATGATCTCATTCACGACTGTAAAAAATAACAGCTTAAAGAATAGATATATCCATATAAAAAACTCCTAACAAATTTTGGTTAAAAATCGGTGAAAAATCTTGAAAAAGATAAAAAAATTAATTGAGTATTATATTATCCCCGTGGACATGATTAGAACATTTGTTATTATTTGTAAAAATAGTTACTAGGGAATGAATATGTATTGTTATATTAAAATAATAAGTATTGGTTGTAAATAATAATAATTATTAAATTATTTCTCATATTTTATTTATTATTAAATTATAAGCTTCTAATATCTATATTTTACTATTTTCATTACTTAAAAACATGATTCATTTTCATTGTTTTTACTAATCCTTGGTGCGGGAAAAGGCGCAGAAAAAGGGTTAAAATGAAACGACGGATATAGAGCATTAGGCTTGCGACAAATCTATCGGAATTTTCATGAGAGAAATGTGCCTTGGCCATCACTCTACAAATCTGAGGGCATTACGTCAACAATTTTTAGCTTCATTGTGGACATTGGTAACGACAATATTATAACAGTTTTTATGAATTAGTATTGAAAAAAATACGTTAAGTTATAATAGCCATAGACAAAAAAAGTTTATTTTTATTCATAAGTTTTAATAAGTCTATTGAATGCTTAAAGCAGAATGTTAAAATGATGTCTATAAAGTCCGTTAGCAGTGTCCATTGGGTAGTACCATTAAAATTTTTGGTAAAAATTTAATCTTAACTTACTACTGCAAAATTAAATTTTACGGCCTTATAGTTTGAAAACAAATATATGAGGTTTGTCTTGTCTTTTAAAATACTAAGCAGTCAGTATGATACCGAATGAAAAAATCAATAATTTATTGCTCATTTCGTAGTGCCGATGTACGAAAAAAAAAATAAGAAAATATATTTTTTTAAACTATAAACTAAATTCTATATGAGTAATCACTTGATATTTGATGATATGTTTTTGTGCACAATTAGCGCTGCAAGAACATACAGTCCTGTATGGATATGTTCAGACGTACATCATTTCACAACAAAAAAATATATAAGATACTAAAATGTTTTATAAAGTAACCGATACTAAATACATTAAATCAATATATACTTCCTTATTTAAGATGAGTATATTTGTAAGGAAGTCGATATACAGAACCCAAATCAAGAAACTTCACAAGCCCGTGAAGTTCTAAATAAAGTCCGGAAAGCTAAGAGCTGAAAGAAGTTTAAATAGATATTGAGTCTAAATTATCGGTACGAAAACTCGACTACAACATTTCTCGGAATTCGTGAGTTCATTGAAACTTTCCTTTGATGTCTGAAGTGAACCCTTTTACTTCAAAAGTAAAGAAACACGGAACAGCACTAGTCTTGAAACGTGTAATAAATATTGATAGAAATGGCAGTTCATTGGCTTGTTTTTGAAGTACTCTTTTATAATTACTTTTGAATACCATATTATTAGTCTTTTATTATAAGATCCAAATATTTTTACAATCAGCTTTGAATTTTCAAGTGTTTATTTTGTGTTTCAAAATTTATGTCGTGTTAACGGTGAAGAAAAACATCGTGAGGAAACGTCGTGATGTCGTTGAAGAAATTCTAAGACATGTATTTTGCTGATATTAAGGCTTACAAGGCCCGCCTGGTCAGCTACCACCGTACGTATGTTGTATCCTTAAAGGGTGGCAATGCACCTGCAACCTGCTTACCCTCTGGTGTTGCAGATATTCATGGGCGGTGGTAATTACTTAACATTAGGTGAGCCTCCTGCCCGTTTGCGTCTCACTTAAAAGAAATTTATAAAACCTAAAAAATACATGTAACCCAATTTCTGAAACCAGCCGTGACATAATTTTTCACATGTCTAGCTCATTAATTCGTGTTACCTCAAGTAAATTAATTCCACCTACATGTAGAATTTTATTCGGAGTTCGGGAATTACCATAATTACGCTGTTTGTTTGGTTAAAAAAACCATATAATATGTATCATTAAAATTATAAAATTGGACACAGAACATATTGTGTGTTTATCTATAATTGAAATTGAAAATGAATCTTAAAAAACAAGTACTCCAAAACAAAACATTACCTGCAATGTTAGTTTAAATCTTAAAATCTTATTTCCTTACGAGTAGGCACAGTGAAACCGAATCTGCTTTAACCACCACAGGCTGCGGGTTACATTCCCGCTTGGAACGATTATTTTTATTAACCAAACAAACATATTATGCCATGTTTTTTTGTACTTATTGACGACGTTGTGGCGCGCGGTATCGAACCCGCCTTAAGCGCTACAGGTCGCGAAATATATTCCCGCTTGGGTCAGATAATTGTAGTAACCAAAAAACATATGCCACGTTATTTTTGTGTTTGTCCTTGTGTGTGTTTCCAGCCCCCTAACAGACTCTATCACTATCCTAATATAATAATCCCTTGAGTTTATCTATATTTTGTTTATTTGTAATAAAAAGCATAAATAAATTAAAATAAAATGTAATGATTCGTCATTTTCGAGAGATGAACGCAAATAATTTAAATGAAATCAAAATTTCCAATCATCATTCCCTTATATTTAATAATAGCTTGTCAGTTGAAAAACGTGCGTTTGAAGTTTGCTGACTCATAAAACATGACATTAAATTTTAACAATCAAAGTACTAAAAAATTTTTAATAAATCTTCAAAAGAAAGATCAAAATAATATCGCCTAGAATCGTATGATAAATGTAGGACATTAACGATAGCAATGAGCGATAACTCACTTGATATAAAAGGATGGATTTAATTTTCCTGCTCCCCGATTTATGCCTGTCAAATCATGAATGTATCTATGAGTAGGTACAACATTATATTATAAACGTATCAAAATTGTATTATTGGATTTTATGACATTTAAAACACCGAGATCTCCCATATAAAATTCACACACCCAACTATTTAAAAAATAATAATATTAGCAATGCTTTTTCAAAGCATTACTAATATTCCTATTGCCCCTCCAAATAAGCTTGTAGCTTGTGTTGGGAGTGGTTACTCCAAAGAGGGTCAGGGTCGAAATTGTCACGTCTGTTGAGGCATTGAGGCTTCATAAATTAATAATTTTTTGCACGATAATATTAATGATAATGCATGCTTAGCTTACTGACACCATTTTAAATTAAATATGGCGGATGGACACAGCTGAATTAGGAGTACTATTACCTAAATATTGCTATGCTATCGACGTAACGTATAGAATCGGTTTGTCACAGCACGTCAGGTTACCATTAAAAAACAGTGTTACGTGTACTCGCCTAACAAACTGAATGGTCCACCGTTTTAGGGACACAACACTTTATATTATTGTTTTATTTATGTTATTGGAACGAAGTTCCTTATCGCGCGTTGTGAAAGGGGGCTAGACGGAAAAAATTCTTACGAAAAGTTGTCACGACACTTTTTGACCTATGTGAAGTTGGCAACTGAGTATGCAATTTTTATGTTCACCATTTGATTGTACCACGTTTGTACCGGATTGTACCACTATTAAAATCGTTTGTACCTCAAAGGTGTAAAAGTTATGGGGGTCCGAAATTATAGTAGAAAACGAATTTTCGATTTCAGGATTTTTGATGATGGCATCTAAAAGAGTATCGTTTGTACCTGATTGTACCTAATTAGCAGAAATAAAAAAGTTAAGGAATACATTTGCCCGTTACTTATATTCATAACTTATGAAAATCGAAAATTCGAATAAAAATTAAAGAAAAGCGTTTCGATTTATATTATTGAGGTGTAAACGAGAGAGCTATGGATACAAACGATACGAAGATAGTCCTATAAGGTACAAATGATAAAACCTAGGTTTTGCCTACCAAATTGATGGCTAATTTGAAAAAATTTAATTAGCCGAAAAAATGCTTTCCAAATCTTATTCCGTTGGTTTCTTTACGGTATACACAAGATATCTAAGGGTACAAACGATAGAAACCAAGACCTAAGAGGTACAAACGATACAACCTAGATTTAGCCTAGCACATTCGTCAATGTGCTAAATTGAAAGAATTTGATTAGCCGAAAAAATGCTTTCCAAATCTTATTCCGTTGGTTTCTTTACGGTATACACAAGATATCTAAAGGTACAAACGATAGGAACCAAGTCCTAAGAGGTACAAACGATAGAACCTAGATTTAGCCTAGCACATTGATACCTAAATTGAAAGAATTTGATTAGCCGATAAAAATGCTTTCCAAATCTTATTCCGTTGGTTTCTTTACGGTATACACAAGATATCTAAGGGTACAAACGATAGGAACCAAGACCTAAGAGGTACAAACGATAGAACCTAGATTTAGCCTAGCACATTGATACCTAAATTGAAAGAATTTGATTAGCTGAAAAAACTGCTTAGTAAATGATATTCCGTTCGTTTTTTTACGGTATACACGAGATATCTAAGGGTACAAACGATAGGAACCAAGTCCTAAGAAGTACAAACGATAGAACCTAGATTTAGCGTAGCACATTGATACCTAAATTGAAAGAATTTGATTAGCCGAAAAAATGCTTTCCAAATCTTATTCCGTTGGTTTCTTTACGGTATACACAAGATATCTAAGGGTACAAACGACAGGAACCAAGTCCTAAGAGGTGCAAACGATATAACCTAGATTTAGCCTAGCACATTGATACCTAAATTGAAAGAATTTGATTAGCCGAAAAAAATGCTTTCCAAATATTATTTCGTTGGTTTCTTTACGGTATACACAAGATATCTAAGGGTACAAACGATAGGAACCAAGTCCTAAGAGGTACAAACGATAGAACCTAGATTTAGCCTAGCACATTGATACCTAAATTGAAAGAATTTGATTAGCCGAAAAAAATGCTTTCCAAATATTATTCCGTTGGTTTCTTTACGGTATACACAAGATATCTAAGGGTACAAACGATAAGAACCAAGTCCTAAGAGGTACAAACGATAGAACCTAGATTTAGCTTAGCACATTGATACCTAAATTGAAAGAATTTGATTAGCCGAAAAAAATGCTTTCCAAATATTATTCCGTTGGTTTCTTTACGGTATACACAAGATATCTAAGGGTACAAACGATAGGAACCAAGTCCTAAGAGGTACAAACGATAGAACCTAGATTTAGCCTAGCACATTGATACCTAAATTGAAAGAATAAGTTTGGCTAAAAAGAATGCTTAGTTAATGTTATTCCGTTGGTTTCTTTGCGTTAAATACAAGATATCTAAGGGTACAAACGATACAAACCTAGTCCTAAGAGGTACAAACGATAAAACCTAGATTTAGCCTAGCACATTGACGGCTAAATTGAAAGATTTTGATTGGCTAAAAAGGATGCTAAGTTAATGTTATTCCGTTGGTTTCTTTGCGTAAAACACAAGATATCTAAGGGTACAAACGATACGAACCCAGTTCTAAGTGGTACAAACGATAAAACCTAGATTTAACCTAGCACATTGACGGCTAAATTGAAAGATTTTGAATGGCTAAAAAGGATGCTAAGTTAAAGTTATTCCGTTGGTTTCTTTGCGCTAAACACAAGATATCTAAGGGTACAAACGATACGAACCCAGTTCTAAGTGGTACAAACGATAAAACCTAGATTTAGCCTAGCACATTGACGGCTAAATTGAAAGATTTTGAATATAGCGTTACGACAATAACTTTATGCATGGTGAAATATTAAAATAACCATGACTGTGACGCATTAGAATGACATCTTTTTCAAATATTGTCTTTCTAATCCAACGTATTAAATAGATTCTATATTTCGTCATGTGCCAACATATATATTTTTTACCTTATGCCTATTGCATATTCAAAGATACTTAATCTTAAGAAGTAACAGTAATAAAGAATATTCAGCAAACTATCACCAGATTATATCGATCGTAATGATTGAATTTAATACATTTTATAAGACAAATTTAATTTATATGAGTTCTTAGTTTTCAAGCCACTCAAGCTTTCTAGGTAATGGATTCGCAAATATGAATTGCATGAAAATAACGAACACGACAAGTTTCTCCATTGTGCAGTATTAGTAATTACTTTTCAAGTAAACGAATAATGTGATTTTAAATTTATCTTTCGTTCCTAGTATTTTTCATGGTGTTTTTCCCAGGGTCTGCTTATTACTCTTATCCGAATTTTACAGGCTACTAGTTTACAGAAAGAGCAATTGCAGCGATTGCCATCCACAACCCTATCAGTGAATCAATAAGTCATCAGGTATTATTATAGAGTGGTTAATGGCCAGCCTAGTGTCAGAGTTGTTCAGGTCGCCCGTAGGCCTCTAACTTTCCTTATCGACTGTTGTCACATTGTCAACAGCCAGGACCGACTTTTTACGTGCCCTCTGAAGCACGGAGACGCTCGGTTTAAGTACCACTATGCGATCACCCATCTAGAGACTGACCGCGCCGAAAGTTGCTTTAGCCGCCGATCGCTTACCGATCAGTGAGCGCACCCGGCTATGAGCGTCTCCAGGTAAGAACAAATAATCTATTTAGACAAAAACAAAGTAAAATCAAAGATCATCTTCGACTAAATTTAGAACTTGATCTAAATAATTGTTAAAAATATGACGTTACCTTTAAAATGCAAGGCATAAAAAATAAGAAATCTGCTATCGAATTTTACGATGGTGAAATTGCATATTAAATACTAGTAGGCTTACCATTCATCGACCATCCATCGACCGGGGAAGTACTACCGTCTCGCAGAAAATCGACGTAAAGTAACAGTATCAGTAGTTTCTGTTGTGCGATGAGTGCGAGTGCCGGAGGCCCAAAAATAACCCTAAACCAAGTAAATATGCACATCCTAAAATTAATTTTAACACAAATGGCCGTTTTATCCCTAAAAACATTTTAAATATTGCTCTTTATTAGGCGACATTTAGCATCGACAAATAATACCGTATCTCGCATGATGCGTCTAATCCCAGCAGATAACGGCTGCTGTGGATATCAAAATAAAATCAGATTATCGTTGCGGGTCGGTATTTTTGAGAGCTTTTTTTGCGTGGAATAATAAAAACGTTAAGATCCTAAGTAAATGTTATTATGTGAACCGCTTTAACTCATATTCAATTATTATTCCGCTATTATATTATAATTCATTTAATTCTAATTCTTTTAAAAATAAGGTTTTTACTAAAAATCAGGTGACAAGGCCCACATATTAATAAAATTAAATCTAGCACCACATAAAACTGGAAATCTTAATATTCACGAGGGAGTTTTTAAGTATTTTACATTTTTAAGTATTGCTCAGAAAATGTTTATTATTTCAATTTTCGTATTCTTATAAGTTTTAATGTTACTTAAGATTGATTAATATAAACCAAAAAAGCTAAAAGGAAATCTGCTTGAGAACATGTGAAATATACACTTAAAGTATGAAATACTAAATTTTGTATATAATAACACAAAAAGTTAAGTGACAAATGTATTTTTAATCCAGTTAAAGTATAAGTCAAAAATAACTATAATTAAACTTATTAACCCATTTTCCTATAAATTTTATTCTGACGCAAATACTTTTCCATTTACTTGCACCTGCTTTGCGATATACCCTAGAAGTTGTGGTAATTAAGGTTGGCTTTGCATATTATAAGCATAAGCTCTTAAGGCGCTTTGCTAAATAGCCTGTGGTATCAGTATAAAACCTTTGAAATATAAATAAGGAGAATTTGTAATATTTTATTATAGTTCTTCTATCTCATGAAGTTGAGTGATCTATGCTTGTAGTTTTGTTGTGTATTGACATGCACTTTTATTTGTAAAATTTTGACGCGTAACAATGAGCACTACTCGTAGAAAGAGAAAGAAAATAGAAGAAACATTAGATAATAACCACGTGCCAATATTTTACGTATTTTACGTGTGCGTAATGTCAAATTGCTTATATAATTGGCAAATGCACCTATATAATTAACAGTCTTGATCGGTTATAAAACATTTCAACATTCACATTTAGAATATAAAAAAATAAGTTTCCAAACCAATATAATATATCTATTTCTCTTACTCTTTAATAAGAGCATTAATGTGCTACGAGCAACAGTCATTGTCCTAATGGGGGCCGTTGAGTGTGCGCCGTTTATTTATTTAATATTCTCTTATTAATTTTTTTTAGCCTTATAGTTCAATTGGTTAATATAAACGCTCGGAGTTGGTGTTTCTTATGAATATCTGTTTCGGTCTGGGCGTTTGTCCTTGTGGCTCTCCCCACCATGCCTTGGAGAGCCCGTTAAGCTGTCAGTCCCAGTTGTTATCACATATCTGATAATAATCTTTAACTCTTGATAAGTAATTAGTTAATATCCAATGAGTAACTGGTTCATCCTTAGAGTTGTGGAGGTCAGATGGCCATCGCTATGTGTAAAAACTAGTAAACTGTCAAATCCACATTAGAATAATAAGAAGATCCTGGGTAAATAAACTACCGGGAAAAATGCTAGGAACAATAAGAGAATATTATGTTATGAACATAACGTAAAGCAAGCAATATTATGTTATGAACATAACGTAAAGCAAGCAAAACATCTTTATCTGATTTATAAGGAAAAACGGGTCGAGCGACCCTTTTCTTCTAATTACACGTTGGTGTCCTTTATCACCACTGTCGTACTCTCATACAATTGTAATCTCTTCTGTTGATTCATTTTGTTTTATATTACTGTTATATTTTAGTTATAATAGCATAACGTTGAAAACGGCTTAAGGCACATGGAAAAAATATTTATTTCTTTATAACATCATGATATAAATAATTTGCTACGTTATGGATTTTTAATTTTCATATATTAAAAAAAATATATAAAAGGCATATTCTACTGAATGTAAAAAGCACATTCGAGAAAATTAGAAAATTAATACAAGAATATACATTTATTTTTTGGAATATTTTTATGTTTATACTATATTTCCAAACTTATTTTAATTTAAATCTAATAAAATTGTAATTATAATGTGTAGAATAGAATTACTCATAATCAATTACATTATTTTTTCATGTCAATGTTCGGCAATTATCATTAAAATATATAATTAATAACCGCGTAGGAACGCGCCTTACGAGTTAGCGTAAACATGCCGCAATTTATCACACCCAACTTCCGAATATAATAACGCACAGCGAAATTACCCGTAAAAGCAATTTACTAGTAATCAATAACATTGTAATTAATTATGCCAAAATCATCAATCATTTCCCGACACTGCTACGAATCAAATATTTCTGTTTAATTCTCATTAAAATTAGTTGTAACATCTTTAAAGGCGTCGGGATGTGACGACCCCATCGCCCGCTGTTGGGATAACCTCTGTCACAACAGAGATTATTCCACCAGTGCAATCAGTCACACTGGTGGTAGGTCTTTTGTTGCAAGAGGCCGGCTAGGTAGGTACCACCGCAGTGTCCAATATTTTGCCGCCAAATAGTAGTGTTTAGGCACTACTGTGTTCCGGTTTGAAGGGCATTGTACGCTAGTGAAATTACTGGGCGAACGAGATTTAAGAACTAATATCTCGAGGTTGGCAACGCGTGAGTGGCACCTACTAATGGTGCTGCAAGCGCTCATAGGCTGCGGCAGCCACTTACCATCAGGTGGGCCGTATGCTTGTTTGCCAACTTCTAACATAAAAAAAAAAAAAAAAATCTAATATTAGATATCTTAGCTGAATATTTTACCAACAATGAGTAAACCAATTATCAAAATTATTCAATTTAGTTATTATAAGTCAACATTCACATTAAATAGTGAATTACACACAAAGGCGATTGTCGCCTTCATATTCTCCCTATATTTTTCCTACTATGAAAAGTTCGCTTTTAGTCCTTGGTATGAGGAATAAGCACAATGTTGGTAGGTTACCGGGGGATAAATTGAGTTAATTAGTGTCATTTTGCCGGGAGAGAATCGGGCACTTTTCAGGGACTAAAACGAACTTTTATGAAGTGCAAAAAGACAATTTTATAACCAATTATATTATAATAAAATATAGCTACTGAAAAGTATTATGTAATAATTCTAACTTAACGATTCTTTTTAATTTCTTTAATTGTTATATATTAAGATATTTCAAAATTCTCCAATTAAATAAAAAAATAGTATTTTATATTATATATAGAGAAAGTGGCTATCAATATGTAATCCTTATCACAAAGAACTGTAAGACTCTGAATTGTCCCAAAGTAATCCCACTGACTCTTTTATTGTGAGAGAACACTTAGAGATTATAGTATTGAGGACAAGAAATATCAAAACTATGATAAAATTGCGTGTAAATATAAGTATTTCTAAGAGGCTTACTAAAAAAACTGTATATCTTTTTAAAAAGTGCATACTGAATGAAATAGGTATTACACAAAAATATTGGAACATTTTTACTGTAGGGTGTCATCTTTATTTGACAGCTTAAGGCACGGGTAAATTTCACACGCGTAGAATAGAAGTGGAGATTCAAATAGATTCATCGGCGTCGGGATGTGACCCCATCGCCCGCTGTTGGGATAACCTCTGTCACTGCAGAGATTATTCCACCAGTGCAATCAGTCACACTGGTGGTAAGTCTTTTGTTGCAAGAGGCCGGCTAGGTAGGTACCACCGCAGTGTCCAATATTCTGCCGCCAAATAGTAGTGCTTAGACATTACTGTGTTCCGGTTTGAAGGACACTGTACGCTAGTGAAATTACTGGGCAGAGGAGATTTAAGAACTAATATCTCGAGGTTGGCAACGCGTGAGTGGCGCCTACTAATGGTGCTGCAAGCTCTCATAGGCTACGGCAACCACTTACCATCAGGTGGGCTGTATGCTTGTTTGCCAGCCTGTAACATAAAAAAAAAATATTTCAGTATTACAACCATATATGTTGTATAGTTGCAGGAGGGTCCGTAGCTACTAAGTGAGCCGGTGAAGAAAGGGAGCCGGTCTACTTCTCCGCCATCAGGTATGTTGAAGCGCGTAATAAAGCAAATCATATGGGCGCAAATAAGCAGTACCATGTCAACCCACACGAATGTCATTTCGAGAAAAACGCGTTTGAAAATTTTGAACAACTTGCTTTATATGATTTTTTTATGTATTGGTCAAGTTTTTGGCAATTTCAGATTAATGTAAGTTATTTTGTTATAACATTATTTTCACAAAAAATAAGTATACAAACTGCATATTTTGTATATAATATAACCCAAAACGTTTAACGTAATACATAAATTGCATGATTAAAAAATGACTTTTTAGAAGTTTTAAAGCTTAAAACCCTACAAATATTAAAGAAAAATGTTCTTTGGCCATTTACCAACACTTCTGCATATATAACTCAGTTTTTTCAATTTTGTGGGTTGTCATGGTATTGCTTATTTATGTCCATCTAATATAGTAAACTAATGTCTAATATGTCAAAATGGTAAATCTGCTACTTTGTCTATGTTGACCATACTTTGGACAGAGGTCCAAACTAAGGTCAACGCAGAAGAAGGCCGAGGGGAATGAAACATTAGCAAGTAAATAATTATCCTTAAGTCACATCTATAACTCGTAGTGCGTTTTCTGACAACCCTGCAGGAACCTAAAAATTTCCAGGATAAAATTTATCCTATATATGAATCCAGATAATTATCTGTGTGCTAAATTTCATCCCATCTATCTGTGTGCTAAATTTCATCCCAATCCGCTTAACCATTTTTGCGTGATTGAGTAACATTCACAACATTCTAACTTTCACATTTATTATATTAGTAGAATAAAGGCACTTTACTAAAACGAGTAATAAAACAAAATATACGGGCATAAAATAAGTGCTTAAAGTTTTTCAGTGATACATTTGTTTTAATTTTTTAATTACTCCTTTACACAGTTAGTTGATACAACGGTACTGAGGTATTCCATGCGGGTCTTTTGTAATGGTTTTGAAACTTTTAAATAAAGTAATAAAACTATAATAATTGTTTGGACTTTAGCTTACAATTATTTATTTATAAAAAATGTGAATTACGATATAGAATATTATATAAATTCTAAAGAAAAATCGCTTTTCACTACATAGTAGAAAACAAAGTCGCTTTCTCTGTCCCTATGTCCCTATGTATGCTTAAATCTTTAAAACTACGCAACGGATTTTGATGCGGTTTTTTTAATAGATATAGTGATTGAAGAGGAAGGTTTATATGTATAATAACATCATTAAATAGTGGAGAAATACTGTTATTTTTGAGGTTTGTAATGTTATGTCGTAAATCATTACATTTAACGAGTGCGGGCTACGGGCAGTAATGAATAAATCAAAACTACTGCATCGATTTTAATCATTTTTTTTTATGTGAGAGGGGAAAAACGGTCAGAAGGCTCACTTGATGTTAAGCGATCACCGCCGCCCATGAACGTCTGCAACACCAGAATGCATGCAGGCGCGTTGCCGACCTTTAAGGAAAGAATACGCTCTTCATTTTTTCAGTGAATGTCATAGGCTATACATTTTATACCCGTGCGAAACCGGAGCGGGCTGCTAGTATTAAATAAAGTTAAATAACATCCCTACAAATATATATAATATAACTCCATAGAGATATAAACCGAATTACCCCGACGTCCTTTGGCGCAAGTACCTAAAGCAGTTTGGTCAGTATGAGACAGGCTATTTTGGTTTCCTTAGTGCAAATAGAATCAGTTCATTTTACGAGCTCTTACGCCTTGCGATGTACAAACCTTTAGGCTCAAACATAAGGCACATTTTAGTAATCTTTATTTTTAGGTCTTAAAATTTTAATTCTACTAATATAATAAATGTAAAAGTTTGAATGTTTGGTTGTTTTGATGTCTTTTTTGTGGATGCTTGTCACTCAATCACTTAAAAACGGCTAAAGGGGAGCGGCTGATTTGGATGCAATTTGGCACAGACACAGATTATTACCTGCATTGTCACATATAATACTTTTTATTCCCAATAAAAGTGAAGTTTCCGTGCTCCCGTTCCACTACTAACATACGAGTACCTAACACTAATATACTAAGCAGTTACTCCACTATACCATTGTTTGACATATTTGTGGTTTAAAAAATAAGAATTTAGTAAATGAACTAGAAAAGTATTCCGGTCTATTTCATAATCTTCTTTCACTCTTTTCTCATGCTATTAAGTGGTCTTGCATGTGACCAAAATTATGTCCGTAAATGATTGGGCAAGCCGTATGTTTTTTGGTTACTATCGTTATAAAAATAGCGTTAAAAATAACAATATATTTAATGTTATTGAAAATAATAGTAATTTATATTAAATTTGGCTGCTCTTTATTAAGTCTGTTGTCACTTTCAGGTAACAACATTTCATTATGTTAATTATAGCAATTAAGTGCGATTTAGCATACCTTAAGTAACGAGCTAGTTAGGACCGGAGCCAAGTACCTGAAGACACTCATTACGAGCCTAATTTAAACATGGGCTCAGTAAACAGTACAAGCTGACGTTTTACTCTCACTCAACATAATTATATTATATTACGGTTTTACGAGGTGGAAAGGTGGTAAGGTGATAAGTGGGTGCTGGAAGGCTATTCAGACTAGTTTTACTACGGTATCTGTTAAACAACTAATTGTTAAAACTTTATAAAGAATGATAATTATTATGATTATGTTATTATATTAATAATTATTTTAATATTATAAATATAAGTGAACAAATTTTAACAATGGTTGATTCACATTAAAATTCATTCTATTCCATGACGTGCCGCCGTGCCGATAAGCGCAGATCTGTGAATTTGTGTGGACTACAGTTTTATGCATAAAAAGTAGATATGGTACGTTTTTGCCCTTTGGAGTTAGTTTGAATTTAATTACGATCGATTTATTTGCCTAGTCATAGTAAGGGTTACAAATAGATATAGTAAAACTTAGATGTAGAATTCTAATCATGTTTCGCAAACACAAGAATTTATTTACCTAAAATGATATATAATATAACATATTATATATAATAAAACACCAATATTGCAAATTCAGGCCTCATATTTTCTCTATTGTCGTACCCTCTGCACTGAATACTTAGGTAAAACAAGAAATTGGAATGTTAGTTGTGACTTGAAAATATTTTTTTAAATTGCTTTTTTTTGTATTATATCTCTCACTTCCATTGTAGAAGATAACATGTACACCAGTTTTTAAGTCAAGTCAAGTTAAAATGTAAGAAAATCGTCATGGAAATCACATAAATAGCATTTCAGTGATGTTCGTGTAACACAGAGCCACAAAATTATAAGCCAATGTTCTGGAGTCGCAGATCATAGTGCAGTCGTGCTACTAATTATTATTAATATAACTTAATAGTATAGGAAATGTATGATGCACGAATTTTGTGAAATTTAATAATCAATAAAAAAATCAATTCGATTCATGCAATGATATAATAAGTTGAAACTCTTATTTCATTCAAAAGTATATGCTTATGAATTAAATAACAGTTTTGTAAAACTGTGAAATTATGTAACACCATAGGATTTGGTATAATGACAATGAATAAAATTTATGATTAAAGGTTAATAATACCTTAATAATTAAGCGGCCCAAGGATTCTGCTGAAACGGTCAAAGAAATTATTATTACCTTCTTTGAGATATATTTGGAGATAATCTTGCTTCTATTTTCGTAATAGCGGAAAGACCAAAAAGTTAACGTGTAGATTAAGTGGATTGTATATTGTTGTTACTATTATTGCTACATTAAGATTTTATTCACGATAACATATTAGTGTTAAAATAATCCTTAACTCACATTTTTTAATATTATTCTATTTTTGATTTAATAATAAGGTAGCCCACAACAAAGTAATAAGTAAACTTATAGTGATCTTGTTTATTATTATTATTAAATTTATAAGCCAAGCTATATTATAGCGTATACCTCCTCCCACGCGTTCATAAGACCTTTGCCCTTAATAACACAATGTCTCAAGGAAAATAATATGTTTTCCTTGAGACATTGTAACTATAAATAAAGAATATATTCAAGAAAACTTTTTAAAACTTCCGTACGTTTTAAACGAAAATATATAAAGTATTTAGCTTAAGTAACAGCAGCTCTCAGAGAAAAGTTATGCAGTTCCGAGTGAAGTAATCAAGAAAAAACTTCGTGGAAAGCTGGCTTACAATATGAACTAGGCGACGAATTATCTCAGCGAGAAAATATTGTGGCAGAAACTGAAAAATATAACAGAACTCTTAGAAAAAATAATTTATTCTGCTCACATTTTCCGGTTCAGTAAAACTTGAATAAAGTAAGAAGAATACTAATTAATCTTTCTCGTTACAGTAAATTTTATTTATCCATCCTTATTTTTTTAAAGTAAAATTTTTTATTTATGAAATTCAAATAACCATGCTATTATACTATAATTCGGAAGTTAATTTGGAAGTTTTTATTAAGACACTATTTTTATGGTATGGTATTTTACATACATCAGTATTTTTATGAAGATGCTATTATGATGATTTTATTAACTTCAACAATAAATTTTATATAATCCAGATTATACTAGCACTATTCTAAAGCTAGAATCGATCACATACAGCGAACGAGTAAATCCGTCGTGTTTGCGAAATAGGCTTATTTTTAATACGCTTTCTTACAGACGTGATCTATCGCCAACGGCATTTCCCTTTTCCGATTTTCTCTCTAACCTCATGATATTTTCTTAGATAGAGATTTCTTAGATAAAGCGAATTATGTTAAAAGAATATTTAGGTTATGGGTTTACTATTTTATATAAAAATAATAGAAATTTAAAATTTTAAAATGTATATAATAATAATAACACTTAATTGGCAACTTATAATAATACTGTTTACAAAAACATATATAAGAATGACGCTTAAACTAAGAAAACTTATATTATATAACAAGACAAAATACAATTATAATTACAAAAAAGAAGTTAATCTAGTATTATAAAATTATATACATTAAAAAAAGAAATGTAGCAGTACATTTGACGCCAATCGGAGGCCTACTCAGTCCGCGTCGAAGGCGTCGTCTCTGCCTCGATACTGGTTTTCAGTGCCACTCTATTTCATTATTATAAAATTATAATCCTTAGATTTTATATTCTGTACGTTTTTCAACCATTGATGAAAAGACACGCTTTTTCTTGGTACGCCTTTTTAGTACAAAATAGGTCACTAATAATCAGGTGTATAGGCCAAAAACAATAGTAAATATCTGTATGTAAATACAATTTATTATCCTTAAACTGATTTTCGGTATGGCAATAAAAATTAAAAAAAATATATAAATTTCTGATATTTACTAAAACATTTAACTATTCAATTATAAATATATAGACAATTAGTTGAGCGCGCGGCTCTGCTCGCGTGGCACAAAAATTTTTTACTGCGTAGAATACTAACCCTTTTCATAAAATGAAAGTGGTGGTAAAATAGTAGTATATCCAGCTATATTATATTTCATATAGCCAGTATATTTCGAAGATAAGCCAGAACAAACAAAAAATGTTCTTCAAATTTTGGTGATTTTTGTTTACATAATGAAATCAATGTAATGGTTGCTACTGTGAATCTGACGTTAACCTCGACGATTGCGGATTCTATTTCGCTCGGACCAGATGTTTGTATTGATCTTACAAATATTTGTTTCGGCCAGGGCTTTTGTCCTTGTGGGTCTCCCCACCGTGCCTCGGTGAGCACGTTAAGCTGTTGGTCCCGATTGTTATCATAGCATCTGATAATAATCTTGATAGATAATTTGCTCTTATCCAAAGAGCTAACGGTTCGCCCTTAGGATTTCGGAGGTCAGATGGCAATGGCTCTGTGTAATAAGTAGTGACTAGTCAAACCCAGATAAGACTAATACGCTGACCCTGGGTGAATATAATACCGGCAATAATGTTAGAAAGAAGATGTTTACTATATACCATGAAAAATGAAATGTAAAAACATACGATTTGATTACGGCAATACGAAATTAGTTCAGCTTTATTCAATACAAGGTTATGTACTTCATTATGTTGGTACCTATAGCATCTTAAAATGTTTCAGTAAATATTTCACTACGAAATTGGGGCAACGGGCTGACGTAACGATATAATATTATTATTTATGATGCGTGTGCGATAAATCCACTTTGTCTTACTTTGAAAATGATTTCATGTTATAAAATATGGAAGTTCATATATTTCTATGAATATTTTATTATTTTGTCTATAATAATAAACGCTACACATTCAACGGCCCCCATTAGGATAGTTATATCCTGTGTTGAGGGTACGGAAACATTCATATTGACAAGGACAAACACACCCATATTGGAAAACCTGCCTGTATGGTCAATACAGACATATGCTCCGAGCGGGAATCGAACCCGCGACGTGTGGCGCTTAAGGCAGGTGCTCTACTGCTGCGCCATAACGTTGTCAATCTATACAACGACGAACCACCAATAATATAATGACTACGGATCGATATATTGTTATATGAAAAAATTTGCCACTTATCTTTATATCACGTAAGAAGTTGTACTTCTCTGTCGTTATACAAGTATCTATCGTAACAAAGCTAACTTCATGGCATTGAAAAACGTGTCGCATTGCGATTAACTAACTAGCTTCAGAATTTTGTGCGGGCAAATTTACTCTTATATGTTTCCAAAATGCGCCTAAAGATATATAACTTTAAAAATACATTATAATAATTACAATGTTTACGTTTGTTATATCTTGTCATTATACCTAAAACCTTTATTAAACAAGCATTGAAACCTATTTATAAAATACTAGCATCTGCCCGCGGCTTCGCCCGCGTGAGTAACGATTTCTTGCATCCCCTATTACCTAATATTATTTAACACCTGTTAGGGTAAAACTTTTATAAACTTTGAATGTCGTATATATTTATATCGAATCAAGAGCCTAAAACTAAGTTTCAAGCTCAAAGAATCACGATAATTCCGTAGAGCTTTTCATCCCTACCTTTCAACCCCTTACAACTTTTTTTAGCATTAAAAAGTAGTTTATGTCCTTTTTCAGACTTTAGAATATCTGTATACCAAATTTCATTTAAATCAGTTTAGTAATTTTGCCGTGAAAGCGCGACAGACAGAGAGACGGAGTTAATTTCCTATTTATAAAATTAGTAAGGATTACTATTACTTAATAAGCAAGAAAATAAACTTAATTTAGCTGTTATGAAAGGTCATTAACACAAACGCTAAGTACGAATAAAAGTGAAAATACTTCTTAAATATCAGTCGTAAGGCAAAAATATTAAGGAAATTACAACTGTTGTCTCACGAAGCCATACGACGCGTACATATTTCAATTTAGGTACCGCCTTTTTATTAGCTCAGCGAGCGTAAAGGGGACACAGAAACGTGGTAAGTATTATATTTCTTTTGTTCGTTCGACGTTTTGGTTATATATATCTTTTATATTTTAAGTACCCATCTAAAGTTCATTCAAACATTGTAAGTAATTCTTACATAAAAATATATATTTTAAAAATACGTTTTTATGTATTGAATATGTTTAAAAAGTGATGAACTAAAAATTCACTCTATTGGAAAAATTAGGGGCTTTTATTCGCAATTACGGCTTGACAGATTGCCGGTCTCGTAAATATATCACTATTGCTCGAAGTATATAAAATCTTGCTTCAATTCTTCGGCTCATGAGGTTCGCTATTGCTGTACACAATTTATTTTTTAGATAATAGATAGCCATTGACCAAGTTAGTTTAGCCAGCAGCATGTTAAGAGTATGCATGGCGGGAGTGGCTAGTATAGTTTACCTTTTACAACGGCATTAGCTGTGTCCGCAGCGCGCTCTCATCGAGTGGGATAGCTCCTTATTGCTCGGCTTCTAAGTAACATATTATCGTGATGTAATAGCATATAGCCTTCCCTAAGAAATGTACTATCAAATGCGAAAATAATCTTTTATATCCATTTAGTAGTTCCAGAGATTAGCGCGTTCAACCAAACCAACAAACAAACTCTTCAGCTCTATCAGATGGAGTAGAGTCATCTTTCCTAGGGCTGGATAAAAAAATCCAAGCAAAGTAACATGACAATCGAAAGTAAAACAGCAATCCAAGACCGTATGTGGCTGATATATACATAATTAATGAAGAGGGTGTCTAATATCTAACCAGAGATTAAGTCAACTGCAACCCTTTAATGAATTCAAAAACCCAGTATCTTAAATTAACTGCAACGCTGCTGATTGCAAAAAAATAATAATAAAAATAAATAAACCGTAATAAATGTGCAATTTAAAAACGAAAGTGGAGATAGAAAATAACTAAAAACAATCATATTTTATTAAAAATGTGATCGTTTTAGTATTATATTCTTGAAATAATCAAGCAATTTTGTCTCAGTGGAATATGATGTCTGAATAAAGAAGCTAGAGATGAAATATGGTCTAATTTAATATTCAAGCTCTGAAACCTGTTTGTCCGCGGTCGCCCTTGGGTTATTATTGGTGAAATTTTCATAGAGGTCAAATAAAAAAATGATATTTTCAGAAAGAAATCCTCCGAGAAAACAGAATTCATTCGTACTATATGATACAAATATGAACAAAAACGTATTAAATTTAATAATATCAAATTCTTATATTTTTAATTGTTAAAATTTCTGAATTTACGAGTAATATAAAAGTATTATTGATGTTCAATAGTTCAAATTAAAAATATCAATAGTTCAACGATTGACGAGCCAACTCCGCTCCGTTAACGCGAAAGTTGCGGGGTCCATCCTGACCCCCTTGGCCTATTTTCATATCCACCCTTAGCGCAAGCTAAGAATTTATTTAGACAGTAATAGGATTATTAGTAATATTATTATTAATATTGATAATATTCTTTAAATAATAACAATAGTTCTAAATTTAATATGAATACACTATATTCATATTCTAACAAAATTTAATGACATAATGTTCTTTTGTAATGTGAAATACATAAAAATGGACAAGATGTAAGCGCGAAATTTAAAAATAGTAATTTAAATTTTACTCACAGTTTACTCGAGAAATTTCTGAGATTCACCAGTTTTAATCCAGTTCTTAAATACGACACCTTCCACTATGAAAAATGCTAACAGGGTAAGTGCGAAGTCAGAGATATGACATTATTATGAAACTTCTACTTACGTAAAACTTTTAAAATGAAACTTTATACTTACTTTAAAATATATCTAGTTCCAGAGTTATGGTCATTTGAGAAACTGGAAATTGAAGTACTCCTACAGGGCCCAAGGTAATAATGGCCGACAATTGTTTAAGCACTACTATATCATCCTATTAATTTTAAAAGTAAGGCAAGCAAGGTCTAAAAATGGCATATTTTTGTGACCTTGTCGCCACATTGTGACTTATGAGCCACATGCGGTGCGAGCATGTATTAGTATTAATTATTCACTTTGTTTACTACTGCTGTGTAAGCTATTCAATATCTAGAGTGCACGTAGCAATGTAATTGAAACTTACCTTGAGTGTCGGCATTTGTAGTACCTTATTATTAAGATTTATGTTTGTCATTGTACATATCAGTATACGTAATCAAAATATATTATGAGTGCATAACCTTGTTTTAGCATTCATTCATTCAATAACAAGTGTAGTACTATCCTCAGACGGAATATCAAATTGAAGCAGCAGTAAGTTTTTCAAAGTAGTCACGCATGTAGCCATGCTCTTCCCAGATCAAATGGGCTGGCTCGACCGGCAGTACTACCTTCTAACAGAAAATCGGCGTAAAATAACCGTATCAGTAGGTACTGTTGCGTTTCGTGCGAGGAGCGAGAGCGCCGGAGGCCCAATCTCCTACCTCTCTGCTCCCGTCCTTTTTCCCTTCTCACCCACTTCTATTTCTGGGGTTGTCAACGCACATGTGATACTTCAAGCTACGCAAGCGTTCATAGGTTGTGACAACTGCTTACCATCAGGCTTCCTCAGACCATCAACTGCTTACCATATGTTGGCTTGTCAACGGTCTTGTCATAAGAAAATACTTCTATTGATACGTTTTGTTCAAGGTGTTTGGATGCTGGAGGCACAAAGCTATCTGTTGCCTTTTTACCTTCCCCTTCCTTCCCCCTTTAGCTGGGAATGGCAATGGGCTTGCACAATAGAGCCGA
Organism: Hestina assimilis; assembly: GCA_023373885.1. Taxonomy (NCBI): domain Eukaryota; kingdom Metazoa; phylum Arthropoda; class Insecta; order Lepidoptera; family Nymphalidae; genus Hestina; species Hestina assimilis. The sequence continues at coordinate 3,948,583 of CM041747.1, read as the reverse complement.
CTAGACGTTTTTTGTCATGTTTGTTTTTTTAATAAACTACACTAAAAACAAAAAATTGGTAAAGCGTAATTACTTTTAAACGTTTTGTAATATGTGACTTACTGGAGATTTTTGGCACAGCATCGTATTGAAGCAAGCGTGTTATTAAACTCACAGCTATTAAGACGATATTTTAATGGCGTTACAAAAAGTAATGGCCGTTTTTGTGATAACACGAGAAGAAAAATGTTTTGTATTACCATCATAAAAAGATTAAGCTTATTGATGCAGTTATAATGATGTCACCTAAACCAACTTTACTATAGACTAGAAGCGTGCGGCTTCGCCCCCGTGAATAACGATTTGTAATAAGGGACTTTTATTGCAATACAATTAAATGGTTTCCGATACAAACTTTTATCCCCTATTTCAAACTCTTCATGTTTATTGTTTTCGTGACCAAAAGTGGGTTTTTGTTTAAAGTCCTATCTATTTCTATATGAAAATTCATCAAAATCGATTTACTTTATATTTTAAGGTATAAAATTAGATTGAAACAACTAAAGTTTATACTCTATTGAATAACAACTAAGATTAGTCTGGCTTCAAATCCTGCAGTGCGTTTTTTGATTACCCCACGAACCTACCATTTTTCCGGGATAAAAAGTGTCCAATGTGGTAATCCAGGAAACAATAAACGTGAATTGCTTTATTTTTATTTTAGCCGAGGAATAAAAATATTAATCAATTTTGGTCCATAACAAAACCATATCCTGTATCAGGGATCAAACACTCAATATAAAAATAATAAATGCTACACACTCAACGGCCGAAACGGATAGAGATATCCTGTGTCGGGGTTCCGGAAACATATACAACGATAAATACGAACACAACCAGACCTGAACACATGCCTTTATGGTTAAAACAAGTTTCTGTTCCGAGCGGGAATCAAACCTGGGACCTGTGGAGTTTAAGGCAGATTCGCTACCGCTGCACCACAACGCCGTCAAGCCGTCAAACGTCAATTTATAAAACTAAAGCATAAGCCATGTTTATAATGATGCAGATTTATCATCACATTATAAAGTGAAATATTAACTTTAAAATACCAAGCAAAAATGTATTATATATGAATATTTTATAATATCTGAGCTAAATAGCTTGCGGTTTCAATGTTCGCGACATGATGTATAATGTTAAGAAAAATAATGAGAATATGCCTTATCTCATCTACGGAGGTGTCTCTTACAGATTATGTTCTGCTTTATTGGACATTCGAGAACTCATCTAGAACTCGATCGCTTTAATTAAAACTGTCAAGTTGTTTACAGTCTCTCGCACTTCGATATTACGTCAGCTTTCACTAAAATATAAGAAGTCCTTATAGACCGGGAGGTAGTGACACAAAATATTCCGTAATTTCTACCAGTATGGCGGTTTTTCAGGGGTCTAATTACGCTGGTACCGGTGGCCGAATCGCGTGGGCGTTAATCGAGCGCATGGGATAAATTATGAGTGTCGAATTATTTGCACCACAAAAATTCTTGTATTTTCCGATACTCGACAAAAACAGAAGCGGTAGCGTAATGCCATACTTCTCCAGTGTGACTTACTGCCCGCCATACCGAAGCGAAATCATTAATTTAAAAAAATTCAACCATTTGTACCAGGGTAATTTTTGTACAGCTAATCATGGTCAAGTAGTCATGCACAAAAATCACATTGCCATATTTTACCGACGGTTCTAAATGGCCGCCATACCGCGGCCAAAGAGTAAATTTATTTCTTATGAAATTCGCCTGGTACCTAATAATAATAAATTAAAAGCGAGTGAAGCCGTGGATAGAAGCCAGTTACACATACATGATAATTTAATTGTTATTTCTAGTTTACTCTTGAAAATAATTAGTAAACTGCCATAGATTGGTGCTTAGGCCAAAATTTGGACTACTAAAAACTTTAGACGTTATTGAAAAGTTATCTCGACCGAGCCTGAACGTTATCCGGTCTGGACAGATGTGGATAGTTTAATCGCAGGCTATGTTCTTGTTACAACAAGAAAAAGACTTTTTTTCTATGTTAATGTGCCTCACTTTAATATATAAAGCTGGCTTAGTTCATTTCATATTCTTCCAGTAAATAGGTTCAATTATTGTGACTATATTATTGCTCAGACCATTTTGGATACGTTTCATTAAATGGGTTAAGTGGTATTGCAAAATTCTATACATATTTTGAGTCTTTCTCCTTTACTGTTGATGTGAACTACGACTAAGATTATACTTCGGCAATTTGCTTTAAATACTTTAAAGTGCAAAATTAAAACATTATGATTCCATAAGTAAATCATAATATTATAAACAAGTTAATTGAATTATCTCTCTCTATTGTTGAGCAATTTAAACTTGTAACAAGCTTTCAGTGTCAGTGAAACAATGGTTCTAATTTTGTTTATGTTACTGTTATTATTTTTGATTTTATTGAAAAAGTTAATAAATTTTATTAAATAAAAAAGCCATAAAATACTAACCAAATAATACTTTACAGTAGTGAAGTTTATACCATAAGGCCACTGGTAAGAAAATAGTATTTCTGTGAATTATATATGTTGCTAGAATAATTTTAAAAAATTTGTTATATTATATTTTTATAATCTCTATTAATTTGTTTTTTTTTTAAGATAAAAGCCAGAAATAGTCATAAAATTTGCTTAGTTCCAGAGTTTTTGTAATTTAATATTTGAAGGCAACAGGTGTAGCAAAATATTGAAAAGATCGGATTTTGCAAGAATCACGATATGAGATTACTTTAGCTGTGGTTTTGAATATAAAATATGCTAGTCTTAGTTTATATTATATTTAGTTTGTATTGGATGATAAACACAAAACATTATAATAATATGGTCTTATTAGTAAAATAAACCAAAGCTTTATAACTTATGTAATCTTAGGATAAAATGGTTATCGCTGTGTCTTGTCTCTGACTGACTGAATTTTTAAATAAACTGTATATAAGTCAAAGTGAGTATATTAAAGATATAAGTATAATAAACTAGGTTTTTATATGCTACTTTTTCATGCTTAGTTTTAAAGACCCACCTAAGTATAGTTCACACTCTTAAATTACCTGATTATTATTATTATTATCACACTCATTACCTACTAATGGAGTGCCACTCTTAATCCAAAGCACTTAATTAAGCACTGGAGTGCTTGTTTCTATTAATAGGATAGCTCAGAAGAAACACTTTTAAAATACATATGATTATGTCGAGATATTAGATGTTAATTATACAAAGACGGGGGTATTTGAATATTATTCAATCTCAACTAGATAAATGGTGGTAGTTACATATTTTATTTTAATTAGTCTCTCTACTCTCCCCTACTTTCATTGTCAGTACGTTTCTATAAATAGCTATGCAGTTTGGCATCTTGACGCATTGCTGATGATTGCATCTTAGTGTACGGACCGTTGCCTCGTCCAGCGATCCGTCCAATCCATGCTGTTTCAAATTGTCATTCTGTTGGCATTAAACTTATATCAAGACCTACTCATTGTGATTCTTATAGCATTATAGTTATATTCAGAGTCATTGTTACTACTATCATCACATATTCTCTTCATTTTCGAGATATATAAATGTATTTATTACTCACGGTATTTATCACTACATAGTATAAAACAAAGTCACTTTCTCTGGCCCCATGTATGCTTAAATCTTCAAAACTACGCAACGGATTTTGATGCGGCTTTTTTTAATAGATAGAGTGATTGTAGAGGAAGGTTTATATGTATAATAACATCCATTAAATAGTGGAGACAAAAAATAATAATGTTTGAGGTTTCTAATGTGATGTCGAAATAATTACATTTAACGCGTGCGGGCCACGGGCAGTAATGAATAAATCAAAACTACTGAATCGATTTTAATCATTTTTTCAGTGAATGACATAGGCTATATATATATATATTTTATACCCGTGCGAAGACGGAGCGGGCCGCTAGTAAAGTATAAAATTGAATATATAAAGTAAACGACTTTTTCGGTCCACGTCTTCCAAGTGAATGCTGTCTTGTTATAATACATCAACCAGCAAATGTCGGCTTACTACCCTCAAATGTTATATTAGATTGAAGCTGTTCATATACCCTCCTTTGATTTGTGTAGTTAAATTTAATGCCGTCGGGATGTGCCGACATCATCACCCGCTTTTGGGATAACTTCTGTCACAGCAGAGATTATTCCACCAGTGCAATTAGTCACACTGGTGGTAGGTCTTTTGATACAAGAGGCTGACTAGGTAGGTACCACCGCAAATAGTAGTGCTTAGGCATTACTGTGTTCCTGTTTGAAGGGCACTGTAGGCTAGTGAAGTTACTGGGCAGAGGAGATTTAAGAACTAATATCTCGAGGTTGGCAACGCGTGAGTGGCACCTACTAATGATGCTGCATGCGCTCTTAGGTTACGGCAACCACTTACCATCAGGTGGGCCGTATGCTTGTTTGACAACTTGTAACAACAATAGCTGAGTGGTGTGCCCTTTTGTGCACGGCTTTTAGTACATAAATTAATTTATAAAATAAATGCTTGCACTAAGAAAAGGGTTAATCTTTTTGATGTTATTTTATCTGTTTTATGGTTCCAACATTTTTTTATTTTTTTAAATTGTATAATTGTTTCTTATTATATCTTTTTTTTTTATTTTGTTTGTTTAGGTATGTCCATGATTATTATTTTGTACCTTTTCCTAGTTATGTTAATTAACTCTTTTACTATTACTAAACTGAGATAATTTACACAATTACTGAAAAAAAAAAAAATACTATTGTTATGCACTTTAGATAATATGTCGAACAATGTACTGAAATTGGTGCACAAACAAAGTCATTGTATTGTATTGTATTGTAACATAATAAATATATCGTTTCATAGCACTATATATAAGTTACACCTAATCCATTCCAGCTATTAGAGCTTACAACACATTGTAACACTGTGTCACTTCGATTTACGACATCGTGCAGCTGCTGTGGTGCATTAGCCTAGGTCGGTTGTCTTGCAAGAAACATTTTTCAAGTATCGCCTGGCTAGCATGGCACGATTCCAAGTAAAGCTCTCAAAGGCAGGGTAATTTGGAGTCGGATTATGCAAAATTTTCACGTTTTCCTATACCTAGTAAATTCTCAGGACACGAATTGGGAGCTTGAAATGTTTTTAGTGTATTTATTGGAGATTTCATCGTACAGTATTTGTGAACACATTGATGTTTCCAATTTTATTCCCTATATATGTATTTGCAATGTAATGGCCAGAGTTGCCAAGCAACTGAGCAATTTTATACATAACAATTTAAATATATTTTTTGTAATGTTTCGAGTGTAAAATCTTTGTTTTGTTTCGGTTCTGTAAAAGGTTTAAATACCTATACTAGTTTCCTTTATATTTTCGTGTCTAAAATCAATTGATATCTTCTTTTTCAAACTTAAATTACCTCTTTACAAGAACGTTGAAATGGTGAGTATTTAAACACAATTATAGAATCTTCTTTCACTTAATTAGAATATTGGCCAAGATTCAGATTCATATTGATTTAATTTAACTTACCCGTAAGTCTAACAATAATAAAACAGGACTGTGCATGTAGCTCGTAGAAGTATATTCGAGTTCTAGTAGTAGAATATTTCAGTTTAGGTTTCTTAACCTAAATATACAAAGTGCCTCTTGTTAAAATTTTACGATTTCCAATTTTATGACCACATTAAATTTACAGAGCCATAATAATTTTAAAACGAGTTTACATTATATAATTTGATGGATAAGTTAAATAGAAATCTTTTCACTGCGTAAAATTGATGTAGCGTACACTGATGGCTGAATCCATGTAATTTATACGATTAAACAAAATTATAGTTACAACACTAGTTTTATTAATTAGACTAAACCCAATTTTTGTAAAAGTGTTTTCTTTGGAAAAACACTACACACTCAACGGATAAGGATAGTGATATCCTATATCAAGGGTCAGGAAACACATACCTACAAGGACATGAACAACACCGAGACTAGAAAATGTGCTTGTATGGTCAATACGAATCTCTGCTCTGAGCGGGAATCGAACGCACGACCTGTGGCGCTTAAGACTCGCTACCAAGTTTTCAAGATGAAGTGATTGGATTGACCTACGTTCTGTTGTAAATATCTCTTATATATGTATATAGCTAATATGTGTCTTAGAATTCACGTGAAAATGTGCAAATTCTAAGGAAAAATAAATAAAAAACTAGCGATCGAAGCAATTTTGTCCACTGCAACATCCGGCGTAAAGAAGTGATTCATGAACCAATGAAAAACTCTCTTTCAATAACCCTTAAACGATTTTTGAGAACAAACGTTCAGAGAGTTTCCCAATGTGTGAGATATTGGAAAATATTTTATACGATACTTCTTTCGAAAGCGGGATATAAAGAAATTTCTGGATGCCAGTTTGATTCCATTAAGCATCTTTGAAAATGACTGAATAAATGAATGACTCTGGAATAAAAGATATAAACCTCTACTATTAATAATTATATTTTATAAAATTGTGTAATTTTGACTAAAATCCAAAAACTATCTAACTAAATATAAAACTAAAAAACTATCTATCTAACTAAATATCGAAACTAGGAAATATAAGAATTGTAATGAATATGAAGTATAAAAACAAATGAAGATGACGTCATATTATTGATGCAGAAATAAAGAATGCAGTATTTGAAATATAATCCTTACCAAAACATAAAAGAAAAGAAAAACACTGGGACTCAGCTGCATTTTCACTAAATGTAATTTAATTGTCATAATTGTCTGTAGGACTCTGTAATCTTCATTCGTTGCAAATTATTTTAACTGTCTATTGTTTGTGACCCATTGTGTAGCTACCAGTAAGTTTGTTTTAATTTACGCCGGATAAAGAACGTAACGACTCTCATTAAGACCCTTAATTGGATCTCTTTACATTCTTGTTATATTATTTATTCAAATTAATGTCATATCCTTGTTAAAGTCTAAATGTGGAGAGGAAGTTTTAATTGTCCTGTATGTTTAAGTCCAGTAGAAGGTAATGTATGTTATAGGGGGGAAACGGGCAGGAGACTCACCGAATGCTAAGCGATTACAGCCAACCATGAACATCTGCAATTTCAGAGGTCATACAGGTGAGTTGCCGTTCTTTAAGATGCAACTATTTACGATGTATGCTGGCTGACCTCGAAACGAGGCTGACGAGCATTTTTCAACAACGTAAGGTAAAGGTAAAGCAAGGAATCACCACTAGAGTTGGCGGATTGTCTAATATCTTAGGAGAGAAAACTCCTGGTCTATGGCTGCTGATCTCTTAAGACGAGCAGTAACATATAAAACTATTTTAATCTTATCACTTATGTTTACCGAGTCTTTTACACTCCAAAAGTTTTATTGCTAAAACTATTCCAACTAAAAGAAGTTCTGGAGTACACCCTCATAAAAACAGCGGACAAAATTTATGATTATCGCATACTATACAATTTTCGTTTGGATAATTTTTATAGTTTAACTTAAAAAAAAATATTTTAATATATTATTTTATCAGAAGAACATATTCTTTTCTGAAAGGTCCACCTGCATGCTCTCTGGATTTGCAGATGTTCATGGGCGACGGTGATCGTTTAACGTAAGGTGAGCGTCCTGCCCGTTTATCCCCTCTTACTATTTAAAAAAAAAGTAGTGGTACATTCTGTTGTGTTTCTTGCGATGAGAGGGAGCACTGGAGCCAGTCTCCCACCCCCTCTGTACCCTACCTTTTTCCCTTCTCATCCCTTCCCTCCTATCCCTTGAGATGGCCACGTGCATATGATACTTAAAGTATCGTGCACATTCATAGGTTGCGGTGACCATTACGCGGACCGTATGCTTCTTTGCCAATCGCCATAAAATAAATTAAAAACTAAAACTAGCTTTGAAAAAAAGTAATGTAGTTAAAAGCAATTTATTAGTTCAAAAAGTATTTTGCGAATAGTCAGAAATAGTAGGTATTCGGTACAGCATTTTGCCGGCGTCATGTGTATTTCACTGCCTGCACTCAGTTTTTTTTAGACAAAGAAAGGCTATTTTGCATACCTGTACAGATACAGAGAATACATCGCCAGAATCCAGGACTTTTTCGTTTCTCATTTCTCTTATTTTGGGAGTCGAAATTGCATTCAAAGATACAGTAAAATGCATTCCATTTGATAAATAGTCCACTTATATTTGAGGCTGCAATTTTATTTTTTGGATATCAATAGGAAGGTTACGCTAAATCCAATTTTGTATGGTCAAAACCTTTGTGGGTCAGCCAATTCGAAAAAATGCTTTCATTTTCTATCCGAAAAACTATTTATTTATTTTTATTTTATTTATTTAGGACAACCAACAAAACATACACCAAAAAAGTACAAATACACATTTAAGACAGATTAGAGCTAAGTGTTGTCTTACTTATAGGTTGCCACGACATGCTTATAGTGAAGACTTATTTTACAAAAAATATATATAAATCAAAAGAAATTCATACACATACAAATAAGACTAAAAATAAAAATCAAAACAATGCTTCTAAATATCAAACATAGTGTACACATAAAAACACTGGTATGGATAATAAGGACTGTTATATATGTAATTTAAAAGTCGCATATAAGATTTGTAGTGTCAGTTTTGTGGCAAATTAAATTTCCTACATCTTTGATCCTGTAACTTTTTGTCGTTAAGCAGAAGACAACAAAGATATAACAGAATTTGGGAACAAATTGATGTGCTGTATGTATGTGAAGAACCAAAAATTTTAAAGTATAACAACGAATTAAAATTTGGCATTTTTAGACATACTTCAAAATGTTGGCGTATCAGATGGTAAGCATTTTTTAACACTAATAAAAGTTACTTCTGTAGTCAACTATTATATATTCACATCGATAGGTAATACACCAATTGTATTAGAAATACACACCTAAATAAATTCTCAATAACAAAATTAAATTTAAAGGTATCTAATATAAATAAATAATATAATACATATTAATATTTCCGAAAAACTAAATTAATTTTGATAGTTTATACACTCTTAATTATAATAAGCCTAAATGAAGTGCGAATAAGATAATATTGTACTAAATTTGAGAGGATTATTATTAAGCGGTGCGGCTTTATTAGCAGATGTTTCCTTTTCATTTATTTCCTACCCGTGCCGAGTTAATGGCGGTCTAAATAATATAATTAATGGAAGATATAGAAGCCCGATGCCGGGTGCACATTTAGTAGGATAAAACGTTAATGCTCATAATAAGCAGTACGTTGTTTATGGCAAACAGTTAATTTTTCATTGGTTTACATAAGCCCGGCTAGCCAACTTTCGTAAACCTGAGTCTCATAAATGACAATATCTGTGCGTACTTATACATACATATATACAAATATAAGTGAAATATCACTCATTCATAGTGGCTTCGTCAGGTCTCTGAAATTATACACCTTATATGTTTGCATAATGACGTAGATATAATGATTTGAGGTAGGTTGGTATGAACTAAACATAAGAATAATCGTACTTTTTCAACTGTAATCAACTATTTTAATCTCCCTCTCTTGTCATCAAAACCTTAATCAATTATGTTACCAGTGCCCAAAGGCTATGATAACCACCTACCATCAGCGCTTTTTTATACTGAGTGTTGTGCAAACACAATTACGGCCTGCCTCATTTTTAATACCAGTCGCGTCATCGTATGTTGCCGCGTGACTGAGGTGAGTGGTAGGTGAGAGGGCGAAGTATGAAAAGGAATGGGATCGCTTAGATCTTCGCCGCTCAAGTTGTTTTTACGAGTGGGTAGTCGATCCGAATCTTTTATACGAAAAACAGCAAGACTCCAGTGTGTGGTGACATGGTTTTTATTCTAATATAACTTAAAACAAAATTGTGTATGTCATTAAGTACTTTACAATAAATAATTAAAGGTTACAAATAAAATTAGATTGCAATTATAATTTGTGAAGAAAGTAACAAATATCTTTTTATTTATCACATTCTTTAAGGAAAAAGTTTGGTATTTTGAAAGCAAATTAGTGAGAATCGACTTTCGCGCAACGAATTTTAGGATCGTAAACCAAATTAAAACTTTTTTGATTTATTCTTTAAAATTACTAAGTAGAAACTTATTTGGTACTCGTAATTAGATTGAAACGACCTCCTCAATATTCTTGTCACAATAGTCATAATTACAAAAATTACGGGGAAATTCAAAGCTGCAAGAATGCCGTCTTGCATTAAACGATGTGTGGAAATCCATTACAGCGCGATTTAGAAGGCATTGTCTTCCTCGCACAACCACTCTGTGGAACCAGCTTCCGTCGACAGTCTTTCCGCATCGATACGATTTGGGAATCTTCAAGAGAAGAGCCTATTCCTGACAACGCACCTGCATGCCCTCAGGTGTTGCAGATGATCATGGGTGGCGGTGATCGCTTAACATCAGGTTAGCCTGTCTGTCTGCCCTTTGATATAAAAAGTTGCACTCATACAACAACAAACCAACAAACAACAGCACAACAATTCAGATAGTGCGAACTCACAACGACATTGTATCTGGGGATCAGGATCGATCCCTCAAGATCGAGCTCGTTTTTTCATATCGAAAGTACCAGGGCTCTAAACATTTTCGTTATGTCATTCAACGTTACTAAAGAACATTCATTACTTATGACTACATTGATTTAATCCAGGATAATCCCAAACTCGCCTCGACGATAATAGAGATTTAATCCAACGGTGTGTTTTCAATTTTAGATTTCAATCCTCAAACATTTAATACTTGGCTAATATAGTGCGACGCGCCAATGGCAATTTTAGCCATCTCCAGGCAACTGTTAACATTAATTGCTCAGCAATCCCAGTGGGGATGGGCAATTTATACTCCACTTAATGAGTATTAATTGAGCTTGTGTGCAATTGTTAATTTGTATCACTATCTTTGGTGTAGTACCAAAAGATTAACATTTACAAAAGCAAAGTTATAGTATGTTAAATTTTTAATTATAAATATTGAATATAGTATTATATTATATTGTAGTATAATATTGCATAGCAATATTATATAGTAGTATAATATTGAGTATAGTGGCTCACTTAATGGTAGGTCACCGTTATGTATGTTCAAATGTAGCACCAGAGGCACCACCGAAGGCTGAGCTATAGAAAATGTGGGAAGAGAGAGTTTGGGCTTTTGAAATTCGTAGAAACTTTAGAATAAGGTAGTATATCCTATGCGCTAGTTAAGGGGTATACCTTTTAACTAAAGGCCGGTACCTAAAGCATACAAAAAGCCTTATATTTCCTGGAAAAAAAAATGCATTTTGTTAGTTGTGTAATATGTATGCTTAACCTACTTTATCTATTTCTTAATCGTTTCTAAATTTTTTATATTATGATGAGCATCTTACTTCTATTCCAGAACTCTTCCTTGGGTAAAGGCCTCCTCCAAAGATTTCCAATGTTCCCTATTCTAAGCTCCTTGTATCCAAGCATGTCCAGCGATTCTAATGATCTCATCGTGCCATCTCGTAAGCGGTCTACCTCTGCAACGCTTTCCCCTAGGTGCAACCCATGTCGTGACCCTTTTTGTACATCTGTCATCCTGGAGTCGCGCTACATGTCCCGCCCATTTCCATTTTTGTTTCAAGGAATGGACTAAAAAATCCGTCACTTTTGTCAAATCTCTTATTTATCTCAATAAGAGATTTTGGTCGATAGTGGCCGTTAAATTAATATGATGTGAAAAAATCTGCTCCTTTTCTCACGATATTAAAAACACACACACATTTATCGAATATACATCAGTTTAGTATCCTGTGATAGGATAGTGCTTTTCCGTTTGAACCGATTCACTCGTAAGTCAAAAACAAACAAGGCATGTAAGATTACGACAATATGAATATGAAACTAATTTAAAATTACATATTTAATGTACCTGATGCTACAAGAAAGTATTACAAATAATTATTCTTACAAATAACTATTATAGAATAAGTATACTGCAACAAATTTCGTTGAAATCGTAAAAGAGTAAATTTTGCTATCATATAAATTTCTTATATACCTATTACTATTCCATTACAGCTTATAGGACGGAACTTCGACAGCACTTTTCTATTGAGTGAATTTCGATTGGATTTATTCATCCGAGTCTGCCTCAGGCGTACCCTTGATCTTTCGTAATTATACACGGTCTGTAAAACACTAACCTATGTCACTTCCTTAACCAATTTATTCAAATACAGCTAGTATTTCAATAAATTGCCCTCGGCTCCATTCGCGTTGTGTACCGATTTTTCTTTATTGCACGGAACTGTTATTCTTTTTCTTAAACAAAAGTAGCTCTAGACAGATAAACAAATTTTTGAATGAAATGCATTATTATTTCATTTAGTGAAAGCTATTCATTTGGAATTATATACAGACACTTCAATTTTACTTATTTGTATATACATTAAACGATGATATTTAAAGTTTAGAAGGTTATGAAGACCTTTATTGCAATTTATTTATTTATTTATTTAATTATTGGTTTGCTAGCGATTTTTACATTTTAGGTAGATGCAAATATAAGGTTTCAATTTACGTATACATAATTATGTAAAATCAGTTTAAAGCAAACACTACATGCACATTATTAATAAGAGTTTACAAAATACATTTTTAAAAAAGTTAAATACAATTTACCGAAAAATCATAAAATAAAAAAATTAAAAATAAAAATTAAATAAGAGCAATAGATATAAAAATTAGCAATAGAATTAAATGGTTTACATACAAAATTTTATCCACTAATTTGTTAATCTCATGGACGTTATGAATAAAACGCGTACTTCTATGAAAAACGTTTTATTGCCGACTGACAGACAAGAAGCGAGCGAACTTGTATTAATACACACATAGTTTTACGATATATATTACAATGCAAAACTAACATTTTTCTGCGATAAAAAGTATACTATGTGCTAATTCACTTAACAATTTATCTGCGTTATTTACGAATTTATAGTATTAATAATATTAATAACTTGCGTATTTATAAGGCTATCTTCGTTTTAGCATTATTCACGGTATTTTATGTTTTTCGGTGTCTGCTTATTACTCTTATCCGGATTTGGCAGGTTACTAGGTTTTACACAGACTGATTGCCATCCGACCTCCGCAACCCTAAAGGCGAACCAGTAACTCATTGGATTACAGCAAATTTCCTATTAAGAGTTAACGATTATTATCAGATGTTATGAGATTATTATCAATATCATCCCGGTTATTATCAATATCATCTGATAATAATCGTTAACTCTTGATAATAAATTGCTCTTATCCAATGAGTTACTGGTTCGCCCTTAGGGTTGCGGAGGTCAGATGGCAATCGCTCCGTGTAAAAACTAGTAATCTGTCAAATCCGGATAAGAGTAATAAGCAGACCCTGGGTACATAAAATACCGGGAATAATGCTAGGATGAAGAAGATCAGATGTTATGAGATGACAACCGGGACCGACAGCTTAACGTGCTCTCCGAGGCACGATGGGGAGACCCACAAGGACAAACGCCCAGACCGAAACAGAACTTTGTAACAAACATCTGCCCGAGCGGAAACCCGCATCCGTCGAGGCTAAAGGCGGACTCACTACCCACAAGGCCACAACGGTGTCTTAGAATATATCAAGCTATCACTTTTTTCAATCTTAAAGGCTTCAGATTGTATAAACTTCTTTTTAATCCTCATGTGAATTGCAGATTTCTATCAAAAAGCTTTCAGACACTTGAAAACACTTTATATATATTTAAAAATAAAAGCTTTGTCAAGAAGTTGTTTGCTTATATAACATTTTCTTATATTATTAAAACATAATGAATATCTAAAAGTCTTGTTCATGCCTTATAAAATAAGTATTCCTATAAGAATTCTTATTATTAATTATGCTTCTGGTAGTTAAAGCCCACATTATTATAAATGAAATATTAATTTATAATCCTTTTATTTTATAGATCTTTTAGGTTTTACAGACATAATGTGCTTGTGTCTGGGCCCTTTGTACGGGATATAACTATTCTAATGAGTGCGGTTAAAAGTCTTTTTCTTCTTCTTAATATTATTCCCGATATTATACGAGTTACTAGTTTTTACACAGAGCAATTGCCATCTGACCGCCGAGGGTCACCTTAGGGTTAACTAAGGGCAAACCAGTAAACCATTGGATAAGAGCAATTTAGTTATCAAGAGTTAACGATTATTAATTATTAGATGTTATGTGATAAGAACCTGGACCGACAGCGTTCCCCATACAGTGGGGAGACCCACAAGGATACACGCCCAAACCAAAATAGATCTTTAAGCTCAAATGGCTTCCAATACGTCGTCGCCGGGATGCACACATACTTTCTCTTCTATACTGTGTTCTCTTTCATCCAAAGACGCCATCATATTCAAAAGATAAATTTGAATTTTAGGCCCCATAGATAAACTACGAACATCCCAGCAAATGATAATTAGAATGCCGGTTAACATAACTAAATTCTATAAGCACTTCTTCACTGTCAGAGGTACTAAATTATGGAATGCATTACCCCTGAACATTCGACAAGCAAAATCATTAAATAACTTTAAAAAATTAGTCAAAGATTACTATTTGTCTGAAAGTAGCTAAGACGACATTATTATATAACTATATTTATTAAATTATATTATATTATATATATATTAGTTTATGTTATATATATTTTATATATAAGTATGTACTTATTATGTTTATGTATTATTGTGTAGTTATTTGTATGTTTATGTATAATTATTTACACCACACCACGGCATACCCTCTTCTTCTTCTCTACTTTCCTTGTGGTGTACAATAAAGTATGAAAATAAATATTTATAAAATCAATGCAAACATTTGACCTAGCAGGAATCGAACCCGCAACCATTGACTATAAAGGCACACTCGCTACCCACAACACCACAACAGTGTCAGGGCCATTAAAAGTGTTGCATTGAATCTTCGCTATAACAAAATCTATCACTAAAGCTTATTATAGGTTTCGTTTAAAAAGTGTTTTAATATTATATCAGTATTATTGTATTCAGAACTGCTTGCTTTTATACGATGTATTTTTTCATGATTTCATCCTTTAGAAAATTGTATTACCCAAGACTAACCATATATATAATCTATTATTGCTCCACAAATTATGTTAGTGAGGACAGCTGATAGTATTTCCCAGGCGTATGAAGAGTGTAGGTTAAGAGTTAATATGCAAAATAACATTGTTTACATGTAACATTCAAATACAGTAATCTTAATAAATTATAAAACAATATTTAAATATAATTCTAGTACCAAAAATGCTGCTAACAATATTTTTCTTCCCTTACCACACTCAGTAGGTACTTTTATATACATTTTGTATGGCCCATCGTGTTACCTACCCATTGATACAATTTGATATACTAGAAACTGGTAAACTTATCAAAAAGTATTAGAGTTGCGTATGTTTGCTTTGTGCCCTTAGAAGCATGTGAGTGAAATTAATAAGACCGTTTAGCAATTTCGAACGTCTTAAAAAACGGGTTAAGAATCAGCTCTTAAGCGCAGTGTATGAGATTGATTAAATTGTTTTAATGCTAAGGGTGGTTTCATCGATCACCTTTCCATGTCTGCACGAACGGAGATTACCGACACGCCATTTATTTTATGTAGTAATTTACTCACTACTTTTTACTAAAAATATAACAGATATTGCCTCCGACATTTGCACCACTTTGAAGGGTAAATTAGCTGTCAGCTTTGAAAGTAAAATGTTGATTCGTTTATCCGGATTAAATTATTACTAGGCGTTTTATAATTATGGCATTAATTGAGAAAACCAAAGAGATAACATATATATATACATAAATATACACACAAATTAATTATGGCTAAAATTAATATTTAAAAATTTTAAGT
The DNA here is from genome assembly GCA_023373885.1 of Hestina assimilis. Classification (NCBI taxonomy): domain Eukaryota; kingdom Metazoa; phylum Arthropoda; class Insecta; order Lepidoptera; family Nymphalidae; genus Hestina; species Hestina assimilis. The sequence continues at coordinate 3,932,565 of CM041747.1, read as the reverse complement.
AGCCCCCGACGAAAAAAAATGTAATTCGCTATTTTGTGGTGGTGGCCATCTTGAATGTGAAATATATCTCAGTGTATAGTATTCTACTTGTATACAAGGCCTTTCATTTGATATCCATATTAAGAAAGATGTCAAAACATACGTAATCCGCATTTTGTGGCATCCGCCATCTTAGACCGATTTTCAAAAAAAAAAAAAAATTAAAATACGAGTACACGACTTGGGAACCTTCAAGAGAAGAACGTATTCTTTCCTTAAAGGTCGGAAACGCACCTGCATGCCTTCTGGTGTTGCGGATGTTCATGGGCGGCGGTGATCGCTTAACATCAGGTGAAGGCTCATCTGATGTTAAGCCTGCCCGTTTGCCCCTCTCACATAAAAATAAAACTGTTCATCCGTTCGGGAGCTACGATGCCACAGACAGACACACACAGATACGTTAAACTTATAACACCCTGTCGTTTTTGCGTCGGGGCTAAAGAGAAAGCTATACATTTTACTTTAAACGAAAGGGCCTTATAATGGGGTGCTAAATGTTCGTCAGGATTCGTAAATCGACGATTAGAGGCCGGAAAATTGTAATAAAGATTTCGTTTTAATATCGTTGCTATAAAAATATTTGTTATAATAACGAAATCCCATTTATATATCTGCTCTTATTGAGCCATGTGTAATTAGTCGAGATGATGGTATGAGACCCGATGGTTTAACGCTGGTTTATGTGGTATAACAGGGGTGGGCTCATTTTTGTGACGCCACTTGCGTTGATACATTGACCCCGTCTCATGTCAGGGAGACGGTGTTACGGATTGGAGCCGCTGCGGAAAGAGCTGAATTCTGTAAGCGGAGTAAGTTTTCTTCACTTATTCCAAGTGAAATCTTTGTGCCGTTTGCAGTAGAAACACTTGGCCTATTTTAACGTTAGTGCTAAATGATTTCTAAAACCTATTAACCAGACTCATTGCCTTCAGGGGTGACAGCACGGCTGGTTACTCTTTCGCACAAATCATCGGGATAGCGATTCACCAGGGTCAATCCATTTACCATTCTTCCCACCATTCCCCGCGGCACGAGCCCAGCCCTCACGGCAATCGGAACTGCTATCCTCCTCAGTGCCGCTTAGCACGAACTCACAGGTTCCCATCCCAACACATCCACGGCCCGAGGGAGAATTAACTAGCTACTCTAAGTAGGTAGTCCGACCAAATGAAGTGTAGTGATTATTTATTACATATAACTATAAGTTCCGTATGCGTATATAATTATAAACGTAAATTAATAAGTGGTTGGCACGCGACGCGGTGAAAATTTTCACTTCGCTATGTTTTAAATAGGAATTACTATAAGCATTCTTAGTAACGAGGTGACGATAGCGATGATAAACAACCACGATAAGGCTGTTTGGTTTAATATTTTTGATAAAAAATATATCTTAATTATTTTTCGTAGTACCTAATTTCTTAACAAGCGCCTAATTGATTATGAAATTAAAAATTAATAGTGATCTTTTTAACATTTTGATTTAAAATATTACCGTACGAAATTGTTATTATATAATTTGTACCTTCTATTAATGTATATTTTTAATGTGTATTAGAAACAGAATTGCACTGCTCTAGAATAAACCCTTGGGCTTTCTACTCAACGGCATTGAAATTGTTATTTGGGGTAGTTATTATTTGAACGGATTATCTTCTTCTAATGAGCGCCAATTTCAGTCGGAGTCATGAACCATCCTGACGGAGTTTTTCAAACAATTTTGGATACTCTGTCAATGTTTAAACGTAATTTATATGGCATTGCATTTCATTGTAATAAATTTCCAAATATTTTAAATTTAAAATGAAAAATTGCTCCATTATACTGCGATTCAACGCAATGAACTGGAAACTAGCAATATGGAGACAGAAATTCAATATTCTTGATACTATACAAAATATTCATAACCTACTGTACTTTTGACATTTTATATAAAGCTTTTAAGCTTTAACATACAAAGTAGTCAACTTTTATGAGTTAGATTCTTTAATTATATATAATTTAATTTTATATAGTAATAGCTGTGCCCATGGCTTCCCTCTCGTATTCTACGGATTTCTTATTTAGTTTTACTGCGCGGAACCTTATTAATTTAAAAAAAGCTTAGTTACCTCGTAACATCATCTATCTGCTGGTGAAAATGCTGATTTTTTTATTAAAATTTTTAGTGATTCTAAATTAATTTTATGATGATTTCATAAAACACTTAAGAGATATAAAACGGAATGCTTCAAAACATTATAGCTAATAATGTGGAATCATATAGGTTCTGTATATTTTTTAAATATTATTTAGATTGATTATACCATTGGTATGAAAATAGTAGTGTTAAAATATTAATATTTGACATCCAATTAATTTATGTTTGCGCATGGGGAATTAGTGTCGTGTGACTACAGCTACAGAACCTATTTAATACGTCGGATTAGAAAGACAATATTTGAACAGCTGTCATTTTAACGAAGCGTCACATTGATGGTAAGTGGGATGGTTGCTTTAATATTTCATCATGGAGAATGTCATTGTCGTATCACATAGAGACGAAACAACAAACCATAACAAACCAACCATAGTAGATAAAGTGCTGTGAAATTTATTGTTTACCATATCTTAGTTTCATTCAAAATGAATACCGGCTTCGAGACGTGTCGACTGTATCGCCCGTTGTTGGGATAATCTCTTTCACAGCAGAGTTTATTCGACCAGTGCAATCAGTCACACTGGTGGTAGGTCTTTTGTTGCAAGAGGTTAGATAGGTGCAACCGCAGTGTCAAATATTTACCGCCATATAGTAGTGCTTAGCCATTACTATGTAGCAGTTTGAAGGGCTCTGTAGGCAAGTGAAATTACTGGGCAAAGGATATTCAGGAATGTATATCTTGAGGTTGTCAACGCGTGATTAATACCACCTAATGGTGGTGCGCTCGCTCATAGGCTATGGCAACCGCTTACCATCAAGTGGGCCGTATACTTGCTTGCCAACTTGTAACATAAAAAGAAAGAAAAAAATAATAATGATTAGTGGTTTTAAATATCATTTTCTTTTACCTTCCCAATCCACGCTAAACAAAACACAACTTAGTTCAAATAATCGTGTCATATTACAAGAGGAGGACTTGTATAGTGTTGGTTTACATACAATTTACTATTATATCTTAAGCGCATAACCTCTAACTTACATTATAGAAATTCAAACCATAGAAACATCCCTCGAGCACTTTTCCACTGAATGGTTTACGATTAGTTCCATTCATCCGTGGCCTGCCTCGGGCATCTAGGTCTTTGTGAACTACAAATTATGACACGGGGGATAGAATAGATAGAATGGATTAATAAAGGTTTTTGTAACTGATTTTTAAGGTTTAATATATTAAAATTTATTCCTAGTATTTGGTCGAGGAAAGCATGGTATACAATACATGGTTTGTGTACATATGTAATTTGGTATGCATAAATGTACTTTAAAGAGAGTCTAGAATAGAACTAAAAAAGTTAAAATACTTATATTCCTTATTTCATTGACCCAATTCTTATGAGACTTGTTAAATAGGTTGCGTATTGATATAATTTTATAACTTTTCAACAATTCTTAACTTCATTCAACTTAAATAAGGCTTATATAAGCAGTGACTGAAGTTAAGACTTGACCCTCTATTAGACCATAAGTGTTTTTAGCTAGGATTACGAGCCAGAGAATTAAAAAAAAAAGAGATCACCCGGTTTTTTGAGGAAGTGACGTGGAAAAATTGAGCAATAAATATATATTTTCACATTTTTTATTATGTATTTATTTATAAATAAATAATAAATAAAAAAATAAACAAAAAATAAAAAATGTATAAAAACGGCATATTTCAGAAAGGTCAGCCCATTTTAATATAACATTCCAGTTTTAACTGAAATGATATAATAAATTTACCCCGCTGAATTTACGAGAGTTTGCTTGATGGCTATTTATTTATTTACTACCCTGCGAAAGATACAAATGACACAAGGTATAAAATCGCAGTTACTACTAATTTATTGCGGCAGGTTGTGGTATTTAAATATATTTTTCATGTTACAATAATAATATTATAAAAAAACAAAAGCTAAACAAAATGCAAGGCCATCTGTTATATGAGATATAAGAGCCATATAAGAGCTTGCGACATTTAAAAGTCACTCACGCGTTACCAAACATAACTCTTCTTGGCCCAGTAAATTTGATAACTACAGTGACCATCAAACCGAAACACAATAATGCCCAAGACAATAATGCCTTCACAGTAGAATATCTGACACTCTGAACACCTGAATTACCTTTTTTTTTAAATAAATAATAGCCGCTTACTAAATACACTTTCAACGGCCCCCATTAAGATAGTTATATTCTGTGTCCGGGGTCCGGAAATATACACAATGACAAAGACAATCACACACAAAGGCGTCGGGATGTGACGACCCCATCGCCCGCTGTTGGGATAACCTCTGTCACAACAGAGATTATTCCACCAGTGCAATCAGTCACACTGGTGGTAGGTCTTTTGTTGCAAGAGGCCGGCTAGGTAGGTACCACCGCAGTGTCCAATATTTTGCCGCCAAATAGTAGTGTTTAGGCACTACTGTGTTCCGGTTTGAAGGGCATTGTACGCTAGTGAAATTACTGGGCGAACGAGATTTAAGAACTAATATCTCGAGGTTGGCAACGCGTGAGTGGCACCTACTAATGGTGCTGCAAGCGCTCATAGGCTGCGACAGACACTTACCATCAGGTGGGCCGTATGCTTGTTTGTCAACTTCTAAAATAAAAAAAAAAAAAAAAAACACAGACCAGAAAACATGCCTATATGATAAATACAAAAATATGCTCCGAGCGGGAATCGCTACCGCTGCGCCACAACGTTGTCATTTATTTCTACCAAAACTACATTTACTTCACAATTGTATAATTAAAAATGAAATAAGATTATTTAAAGCAAATACTAATTAAACTTCTTCATAATAAGCATTCCGTAATGACTATTATTCGTGGTAAATTAGAACAATCGTAATGTCCGTTGCACAATGGCCTGAAAACAATGAATTGAGATATTCATCTGCAGCAAAGGAAAGTCACGTAAACCCTTGCGGCTACAAACTCATATAAGTTTTATCAACGAAATTAAATTGCTAATAAACTACAATTACTACAATTTTAGTTTGGATTTTATGTTGATATTTATACATTTATTTATAAGAAACAAGCGTGAGTCAGGCGTAGTTAAATATTCGATGACAACTACACTCAAACGGTGGCTTGAGTATTATTCAATATTATTCGATATTGTCTAGACACGGCGGTAGTTAGATATTAAAATGTTAGTTCATTGTCTATATATAGCCATGCCGCGTGGTACCTGTACGCACTTCTAACGATTGCGTCTTGGTGTATGGACCGTTGTGTGACTAAACCTACCTTACTTTTTAGAATTAAAGATAGAAATAAAATATATTTAAATAAATATATTTAAAATGCACGAAAATAAATAGCATAAAACTACGAAATTGGCACGTGTATCGTCTAGCGGCCAGGACCCTTGTTACGTTGTGATCGTAATAAACCGTGTTCTTTTAGAGCATCAGAGGCAACAGGTTCAATTCGACAATGGAAAACAATAATATCTTATTTATTATATAGTTTAATTATTTTAGTGTCATATGATTATAATAATGAAATTATTTATATAAGCCAATAAAGGCAAAATGGTGAGATAATAAATATATCCCTATACTTTCAACACCTCTTACGAGTAGCTGAAAGTAATCCGCTCCTCCAATTCTTATATACTTAAACTCTATAGTAAAAATATAAAGAAGAGGGGGAGATCGATGTTTTATCCCTATACTTTCAACACCTCTTACAAGTAGCTGAAAGTAGTCCGCTCCTCCAATTCTTATATACTTAACCCTTTCTGGGAAAACTATAAAGGACGGGAGAAGGTCCATGGCCCCGCACACGCCATCGACTGTGGGCTCCAACCATAGATACGAGCCCTCCCGGGTAGGGGATAGGCTATTTATAGTGCGCCTGCGACACACAATTTGATTGTTATAACGTAAAAGGACATAGTCCTGGTAATTTATATTTATAGTGATTTCGTTATCGGGACGCAAGATTTATTCTTTTATATTGTTCTTATTTTCATAGCATAGAAAGGGATCAAGCCCTGACATTTTGTAATAGTATCGATTAAGATCGAAGTCACATAATATTTTATATTCATCTTTGTATGAGAAGGCAAAGTGCCATAATAATTGAGGGACAAGCCCTGGTCATTATATATAAGGGAATAAATCCCTGGTTCAGATATGTATTCGAACATTAAACCGCCAGGCGGCATTCCGTAAGCACAATGCTATAATCGTCAACCTCACCTTAGTGAAGTAAAATTCATCAATAATAATAAATAATATCATTTATAACATATATTTGTTATACCACTATATGTGGTTAATATAGAGTTTATATTCATCATAAACTTCACCTTAGTTAAGGTATTTTCATCAATAATGCTATTTATAGCGTATATTTCCTTTATCACTATATATGTGTAATATAGTATTTATAATAACCTCACCGTAGTGTAGGCAAATTCATTAATAATTATATTTATAAGTATATTTCTTTTATCACTATATATGGGTCATATAGTATTGATAATATTCAATTCTTTATAATATCACAACCACAATTCCTTAAAACTAAGTCCTACCTAACCCTAACTAATTGGTATTTAAATAATCGCATTGTCTTATAATTAATATTCGTTGGTTTATATCGTATTCGTAATCGCATTGTCTTACAACTAATATTCTTTGATTTATGTCATTTTCATATTATAGCTTTATATCATAAAAACCATAGCACTTGCTCACGCAAAGTACCCTTTGGCTCAATACTCAAACATACATCCGAATCCAGTTCATTATTTAGGACGTAATAAACACGCATGATAAGAGTTAAGCAGGCCACACTGTCTAATACTAGTTAGCTATCTCGAAGTGAGAAGCAACCAGTTGCCCTAATAGTACGACATGGTACAATGTCAATTATAAAAATCCCTATTGCTAAGCTAAGGGGCGTCTCTAATAAGAAGACGAGTCATTTTGCTACAAACGATGTATAATATTCTAGCGCCTCAGCAACAAACCGAACTACATCACGGCATCGACCTAAGTCGCACCACCGCAGCAATTCTAATCTGTATCACTGGGGCCGCTTCAGCAATGGGCCTGAGGAAACTACTGCATCGATATAAATCGCACCACAGAGTCAACCCCATGTCATCATCACATCAGCAAAGTCGAAGGACCTCACTCGAGGACACTATAGACATGACCAAAATCATATCAGACCTCATACTTAAGCATCGGGTCAACTAAGATTAAAAATCCTCGGGCCTCGCTTAAGGACACTATAGACATGACTCAGGCCACATCAGAGCCTCAAACTCAAGTATCGGGTCAACTACAACTCGCCAAAACATTATACACGTATACAGCTGAAATATAATTACTTATTAGTTATGACGCTTAAATTCTTCCCAACGCATACTTTTAAATCTTCATTGAATTCGCTTCTTCTTCTTCTTAGGTTTCAAATAATCCATTAGATTCTGAAACATAAACAATATTTTCGCCGAAGCATTACTTTCGCTTTCATATTCACAATTACAATATCACATAATATTACAGAAACTAAGTAAACTTTGTTTCTTAATATATATCAAACATATATACATTCATAATTGACGGACCACAAACAAACCGTCGTTAAATATCTAATTTATAATAATAAATTATATTCAATATATTTCAACGATATAAATTTGCCTTTAACATGTATAGATCATATTATTCATATTAGATCTCTTTGCCAGTAATCATAGACGGACCACCATACCGTCATTATTTATTAATTATTGTATATATATTTAATATATACTTTATATATATTCTTTGCCATGCATCACCAATCACCATTAATAATATGTATAAAACCATATACGAAGATCGGAAACCTTAACTAGCATTCTAGCAGCATGGCCGCCCGAACGCACCGTCTTGGTAAATCGTCCACATATACGCTGGGGTAGAGACGTCAGACGGGCACTCACCAAGCATACGCTCGGAGACACCTTCGCCGACACCACACCCTTTATATATGTGAAACAGCTGCAATGACATTCGGCACCTGAATCCGTGATTTTCCATACATTTTCCTTTTTCTATGAAAATTTTCATACAAAATTTTATAAATTTTTGATTTTGTAAAAATATTATTTTCGGGGTATGTCCATACTTAGTATTACGTTGCACATAGTCACGTGGTCGGCAAACGATTTTTAGGTTAAGCAACTTTGGGTGCGGTCAGTAAATGGATGGGTGACCGTCCAAAAATAGGTTCATATTATAGAAAATACATTGTTTTAGAGATTTAAATAAAGTGTAATGTTGAGATCGTCACATTCAACCCCCTAAATTCTATGAAGCTTGTCGGAATAGAATTTACAAACTAGGGAAAACCAATATTTATGTTATTTACAGCTATTTATTAAAATTATAAAAAGCACGAAGTCAAACAGATCAATTTAATTCATTAGCAATATAAATATCTACCATCATTTTTCCTTAGTATTGAATCTTACATTTATCACAACCCCAGATTAATCAACCCCAAACTACAAAACTCAACACTCGCAACAACCCTCAGATATAATAACTATTAGAATTTACAACCCCCAGACGTCATAATTCCAATAATCTTAAACAATTTATTACTACGCATCATCATTTTCACTGTCACATTGAACCTCTATACTTCTTCAAACTCTTTCCATTTCACGGACAGCAAATTGTAGGCGTTTGCCTACTTTTATAAATTAAATATTCAGCCGTATAGACAATCCTGGTCACGGCACCAAATTGTGACTAAACCTACCTTACTTTTTAGAATTAAAGATAGAAATAAAATATATTTAAATAAATATATTTAAAATGCACGAAAATAAATAGCATAAAACTACGAAATTGGCACGTGTATCGTCTAGCGGCCAGGACCCTTGTTACGTTGTGATCGTAATAAACCGTGTTCTTTTAGAGCATCAGAGGCAACAGGTTCAATTCGACAATGGAAAACAATAATATCTTATTTATTATATAGTTTAATTATTTTAGTGTCATATGATTATAATAATGAAATTATTTATATAAGCCAATAAAGGCAAAATGGTGAGATAATAAATATATCCCTATACTTTCAACACCTCTTACGAGTAGCTGAAAGTAATCCGCTCCTCCAATTCTTATATACTTAAACTCTATAGTAAAAATATAAAGAAGAGGGGGAGATCGATGTTTTATCCCTATACTTTCAACACCTCTTACAAGTAGCTGAAAGTAGTCCGCTCCTCAATTCTTATATACTTAACCCTTTCTGGGAAAAACTATAAAGGACGGGAGAAGGTCCATGGCCCCGCACACGCCATCGACTGTGGGCTCCAACCATAGATACGAGCCCTCCCGGGTAAGGGATAGGCTATTTATAGTGCGCCTGCGACACACAATTTGATTGTTATAACGTAAAGGACATAGTCCTGGTAATTTATATTTATAGTGATTTCGTTATCGGGACGCAAGATTTATTCTTTTATATTGTTCTTATTTTCATAGCATAGAAAGGGATCAAGCCCTGACATTTTGTAATAGTATCGATTAAGATCGAAGTCACATAATATTTTATATTCATCTTTGTATGAGAAGGCAAAGTGCCATAATAATTGAGGGACAAGCCCTGAATCATTATATATAAGGGAATAAATCCCTGGTTCAGATATGTATTCGAACATTAAACCGCCAGGCGGCATTCCGTAAGCACAATGCTATAATCGTCAACCTCACCTTAGTGAAGTAAAATTCATCAATAATAATAAATAATATCATTTATAACATATATTTGTTATACCACTATATGTGGTTAATATAGAGTTTATATTCATCATAAACTTCACCTTAGTTAAGGTATTTTCATCAATAATGCTATTTATAGCGTATATTTCTTTTATCACTATATATGTGTAATATAGTATTTATAATAACCTCACCGTAGTGTAGGCAAATTCATTAATAATTATATTTATAAGTATATTTCTTTTATCACTATATATGGGTCATATAGTATTGATAATATTCAATTCTTTATAATATCACAACCACAATTCCTTAAAACTAAGTCCTACCTAACCCTAACTAATTGGTATTTAAATAATCGCATTGTCTTATAATTAATATTCGTTGGTTTATATCGTATTCGTAATCGCATTGTCTTACAACTAATATTCTTTGATTTATGTCATTTTCATATTATAGCTTTATATCATAAAAACCATAGCACTTGCTCACGCAAAGTACCCTTTGGCTCAATACTCAAACATACATCCGAATCCAGTTCATTATTTAGGACGTAATAAACACGCATGATAAGAGTTAAGCAGGCCACACTGTCTAATACTAGTTAGCTATCTCGAAGTGAGAAGCTTAACCAGTTGCCTAATAGTACGACATGGTACAATGTCAATTATAAAAATCCCTATTGCTAAGCTAAGGGGGCGTCTCTAATAAGAAGACGAGTCATTTTGCTACAAACGATGTATAATATTCTAGCGCCTCAGCAACAAACCGAACTACATCACGGCATCGACCTAAGTCGCACCACCGCAGCAATTCTAATCTGTATCACTGGGGCCGCTTCAGCAATGGGCCTGAGGAAACTACTGCATCGATATAAATCGCACCACAGAGTCAACCCCATGTCATCATCACATCAGCAAAGTCGAAGGACCTCACTCGAGGACACTATAGACATGACCAAAATCATATCGGAGCCTCATGCTTAAGCATCGGGTCAACTAAGATTAAAAATCACTCGGGCCTCGCTTAAGGACACTATGGCATGACTCAGGCCACATCAGAGCCTCAAACTCAAGTATCGGGTCAACTACAACTCGCCAAAACATTATACACGTATACAGCTGAAATATAATTACTTATTAGTTATGACGCTTAAATTCTTCCCAACGCATACTTTTAAATCTTCATTGAATTCGCTTCTTCTTCTTCTTAGGTTTCAAATAATCCATTAGATTCTGAAACATAAACAATATTTGCGCCGAAGCATTACTTTCGCTTTCATATTCACAATTACAATATCACATAATATTACAGAAACTAAGTAAACTTTGTTTCTTAATATATATCAAACATATATACATTCATAATTGACGGACCCACAAACCGTCGTTAAATATCTAATTTATAATAATAAATTATATTCAATATATTTCAACGATATAAATTTGCCTTTAACATGTATAGATCATAGTATTCATATTAGATCTCTTTGCCAGTAATCATAGACGGACCACCATACCGTCATTATTTATTAATTATTGTATATATATTTAATATACTTTATATATATTCTTTGCATGCATCACCAATCACCATAAATAATATGTATAAAACCATATACGAAGATCGGAAAGCCTTAACTAGCATTCTAGCAGCATGGCCGCCCTTGAACGCACCGTCTTGGTAAATCGTCCACATATACGCGGGGTAGAGACGTCAGAACGGGCACTCACTAAGCATACGCTCGGAGACACCTTCGCCGACACCACACCCCTTATATATGTGAAACAGCTGCAATGACATTCGGCACCTGAATCCGTGATTTTCCATACATTTTCCTTTTTCTATGAAAATTTTCATACAAAATTTTATAAATTTTTGATTTTGTAAAAATATTATTTTCGGGGTATGTCCATACTTAGTATTACGTTGCACATAGTCACGTGGTCGGCAAACGATTTTTAGGTTAAGCAACTTTGGGTGCGGTCAGTAAATGGATGGGTGACCGTCCATAAATAAGTTCATATTATAGAAAATACATTGTTTTAGAGATTTAAATAAAGTGTAATGTTGAGATCGTCACACGGTTAAACTCTCGTTAAACGGTTCGACCCAACACCTCTTGATTGTCATTCTTTTGGCTTATAGTTTCAAAATTCATGTAAACAAATTTAGCAATATCCTAACATTAAATTCAAACACATGCTTATTAATTAATAATAAACAAGTGCTCAATTGAAAATTATAGTGTTTGCTTGGTGAAGAGGATGAACATTACAGGTGTACACAAAAGTTTCACTGCTTCATAGCATAAAAAAATATACATTGGATAATAATTGCTATACTATTTCAGCCGGAAAATTATAGCCTTTGACATAATTCGTTAAAGCATAATAAAGTTTATTGAAAATACCTAAACTTGTGCTAAAACAACGACTGGTACGGAGTTCTTTTGCTATATCTTTTGCATGAATGAAATAAATATTATGATCATATCATTATAATCACTAACAAACACAAATAATGTAGAAACAAAAACAGAGATCGATATAAGTCCATTAGTCTGTAACGGTCGTTCTACGAGAGGTCAACTTAAACTGGACTGTAGCAAAATATATATGAACCTGTCGATTGATGAAGATTTCATAAAATCTTCTTTGTACCTGCCTTATTAAAAAAGTGTCGGTAAAGTTTTATTAAACTCGTTTCAGTCTCGCTACCATCAACTCAAAACGTGTAACTTGCGATAAATAATTTCGTCCCAATAATATATAAATATCTAGCTGATAAATATTTATACATAAATGATACATATTACATATTTAGCCAAAGAAATAGTTTCGATTAACACAGCAATTTTCATATAAAATCTTATATGATATATAAGATTATATGATATATAAGAAGACACTTAAAAATTTTCAGCTACTGCAAGGCAGCGTAAGAGTTTTACATAATGCAAAATGGCTAGCTCTAGCTATCCTTCCTTTGAGAGTTATGTGACTAGAATAGTTTTATTGTAACCTGGCGAATCTTTAAAAACGTAATTTTGGCTAATGCACAAAAGCAGGTGCTTTGTTTCATAAATGGATTCTTTAATGAGCTGCACTGTCTTTTTTTTTTCTTTACATACAAAAAACATAGAATATTTACTGTTCAAGTCACTTCACAAAATATATCTTTATCATGAAGAAATGTGACGCATATTTTGTATTTACTAAAAAAATATTTAAGTGCATTTATTTACTATGAACTAACAACCGGCACGAACTGAACCTTGCATACAAAAAATGTCAAAAGATTCGCAGATGCTCTTTAAATTCAACGAAGCTAAGTTTGTTAAAGGCTAACTTTCTATTTCATTATGTTGCAAGCTTGTGACTAAATTCGTTTCATAGCGTTAATTCGTAGTAACGATGCACTAGCGAATCTTTGGACATATTTTTAGTGCGGAGGGTGCTGTCCATAGCTTATAGTAATTCAATGCTTCATGCTTAGACAAAGGCACTCGTTCTGTCTCCATAGCGCCATTTTGAAAATCGGAGAAAGGTGTAGTTTTCATTTTATTTAATAAATACAAGCTACAGACTTAAAGGCCGCCATTAGGTTAGTGATAACCTGTGTCGGGGATCCGGAAACATACACAACGACAAGCAAAAATCTGCTCCTAGCGGGAATCGAACCCACGACTTGTGGCGCTTATGGCAGGTTTGCTACCGCTGCGCTAAAACGCGGCGTCGTCAAAATTTGTCATTTTTATTGAATTCAATTGTAAGCAGTGCCGTTGAAATAAATATACAAATTACACAAATTATTTTGGCTGTAATAATTGTTTATCCTACTTTGGCATCAAGTTAATAGATAATGAGTATTCCTAATGTACAACATAAGAGCAACGCTTCCCGGCTTCTCACGGGTAGTGTATTGTATTATGTCTATTATATATATTTAATCTGTAAAATGGTCGCATCAGCAGTAACATTTTCAACAATAATCGGCAGACTTCTACTAATTTTATAAAAACCTTTACAAATTTTGCACCGAAACCTTCCTCTTCAAGCTTCTTCGACCGAGCATTATTCCCGATACTTTATTTTACCCAGGGTCTGCTTATTACTCTTATCCGGATTTGACGGGTTACTAGTTTTTACACAGAGCGATTGCCATCTGACTTCCGCAACCCTAAGGGCGAACCAGTAACTCATTGGATAAGAGCAATTCACCTATCAAGAGTTAACGATTATTATCAGATGTTTTGTGATAACAACCGGGTCCGACAGCTTAACGTTCTCTCCGAGGCACGATGGGGAGACCCACAGACAAACATCTGCCCGAGCGGGAATCGAATCCGCAACCGTCGAGACTAAAGGCAGACACGCTACCCACAACGACACAACGGTGTCAACCTTCCTCTTAAAGCACTTTGTCTATTTCTGAAAACCGCACGAACATCTGTTATGTAGTTTATGTGTCTATTGCAAACAGACAGACACGGAGGAACTTCTTGAAAATGCGTTTAGTTGCTTTTGAATTTATCGAAAACATACAACAAACACAATGATACAAGGGTGTGTATGAAATAAGCGTATTTATATTAGTGAGTATTTGAATTCAGCAAATTTTGGTTTCCGTGTGGTCATCAAAAAACTACATTGACTCGAGTGGAAATAGATTTATATTTCTTTGTAATATATTAATAAAAACTCAATTGAATTGAAAATCCTTTGTATTCAAAGCAATGCCATAAGTTACCACACTTATAAAACTTTCAACATCATTATACCTAAGGATGATTATTATCAGGTTAAATAATGTGTGCTACGGGACCACTTCGCGGCTATATTTTACGAGTTTGTTGTTTTAAGTAGGTCATTTTATAATATTCATTGCTTTTGTTGTAAAATTAGATCAACAAGAATTAAATCAACAACCATGTATACTTCAGTTCATTATTAATTGAGATAAAAATATATAATATATCTATTATCTATACAAATATTAAAATAGTGAATTGAAAAAATATGCATGGTACAATAATTTTGTAGTAATAGAGCCATGCTTCTTCCACGACACCGTTGTGGGGTTGTGGGTAGCATGTCTGCCTTAAGTCTCGACGGTTGCGGGTTCGATTCCCGCTCGGGCAGATGTTTGTTAAAATTTCTGTCTCGGTCTGGGCGTTTGTCTGTGGGTCTCCCCACCGTACTCGGAGAGCACGTTAAGCTGTCGGTCCCGCTTGTTATCACATAACATCTGATAATAATCGTTAACTCTTGATAAGTAAATTGCTCTTATCCAATGAGTTGCCGGTTCGCCCTTAGGGTTGCGGAGGTCAGATGGCAATCGCTCTGTGTAAAAACTAGTAACCTGTCAAATCCGGATAAGAGTAATAAGCAGACCCTGGGTAAAATAAAATACCGGGAATAATAACCTAACCCGGCTCGATCGGGCAGTACTACTACAGAAAATAGTGCAATTACTGAGAGCGCCGGATGCCCAATCTGCCGCCCCCCTCCTCCCGTCCCGTTTTCCCTTCATATCCCTTCCCTCCTATGCCTTGGGATGTCATCGCGTATGTGATACTTCAAGTATCGCTTGGTGTCTGCTTACCATCAGGCGGACCGCATGTTTCGGGCCGTGGACGTGCAGAGTGGGGTATCTGTGCGTCCGTTTTGAGCGCCCCTAAGGAGGACGGCAGTCGGTGTGGTTCCTACTGCCGTGTGCGCTTGCATGGGAAGCACTGGGGGCTTACCATCTCGCTCCCCCGGGACCGAGATCCGCTACCAATCGGAGCACTGTGATTGTCAGGTCGCAAAAAAAGGACCGTATGCCTGTTCGTCAACCGAAACAAAAAAAAAGCGATTTAATATGTTTGTGCAGGCATCTCCGTTAAAGAACAAAGTTATAAATAAGAAATCATCAAGAAAAAGTGGCAAAAGGTTAAGCATCTAACGGGTATTTACGAAAGATCGAGAGCATGCTTGAAGTTGACTCAAATAAATTGAACTAATCGAGAGCCACTTAGTATCAAAGAGCTTGGAGAGTCGTTAAGAAAAGGAAGTTCTTTTGTTTTAAGTCGTAATAGAATTTAAAGTCAAAAGCAGAAAAATAGACACTCAAAGAAATACAAAATTGATTGTTAAGTCAATTAGCTTTTTATACAAAAAATCTTCCTTTAGTCTAGTCAACGAGTTTCTTTTTGTTCAACTTTTTTCAGTAGTCTCGGAAAAATACGAATGTAGTCTCTTGTATTCGTAATCGCTTGTTGGAGAGAAAAGGAAAGCGAGTGGACTGTATAAAGACTTTTATTGCAAATAGACAAATAGATATTAGACGGAACGTGGGTCGGCCTGCGGTGGGAGGGTGGCAAGTGGTCGGCGTTGACGGTCGACTCGCCCGGCCGCACTCGTCCCGCGCCCCGCTGTCCGCCACCGTCCTCGTTCCCCCTTCCGCCGCGCAGATGGTCGAGCGCCTATGGCTCAGTGCTCGAACACGCTTCTAGATAATTTTTGAAAAAAAAAAAAGAAGTGGCTCCTAGATGATTTTTGAAAAAAATTCAAAGGCATAAACAATTTACTAAAAAAGGGGCTTAGTTTTTGCCAATATTTAAAAAATCTAATTAAGACTTTTGCAGATTCAAAAAGAAAGAGGAGTCGGAAAAAGTCTAGACTCCTTGAACTGTACGACCAATATTTATAATTTATCCAGAGGAATGAAAATACGTCTGAAAACGGGTACTCTCAATCCTTATAATTAAATACATTTTATTGTAAAAGTGTTCTACTTTATTTTCAAACTAAGAAATGAAAAAAATCAGGCGTTTCCTCTAATTTTATGAACGAACAATAATAAATAATTTCAATAAAAATGAACAACAATAATCCTCCGGCAAAATATCGCGATTTTTCAATTAGCTATCCAATAGTTACTTTTTCCTTCTATGGAGCTTTAAGAATTAAAACGCTTCTGCATAGATCTCCGTTGAAAAAAACGTCCTAAAGAGTAAGCCATGGTCGTTTTTGTTTCATTACATAGAGAAAAAAATGCGGTAAAAATTAATTGTTTATAGCTAATCGTTGATTAAGTAAATAATGTAACATAGGCCTATACTTTTATTTTAGAAAAAAAAATTGGTACACCATGCAAGGCAAACGGAGAGCGCAGCTAGTAAATAAATAAAATCAAATAAAAATAAATAAATATAAATCGAATAAAGACGTGTTTATTTTCCAGCAATGAAGTTTAATATTTTTATTAAGTAAAATTTTATGATTACAAGCACTACTTCAAAAACAATGTCAAGTGCACCGTTTCCATCCAATTAAAAACACTTTTCCAATATTTTGCTTTTAATTTTAAAGGTTCAACCAAAACAACTTTTCAATTACCTTTCCGTACTTATTTGCCTCATCAAAATAATCATGTTTCATTATACCCATAAATAATAATAATAAATAATAAACGCTACACACTCGACGCCCCAATTAAGATAGTGATATCCTTTGTCGGGGGACCAGAAACATACATAATGACATCTACAAACACAAGCAGACCGAAAAACATGCTTGTATGGTCAATACAAACATCTGGTCCGAATCGGAATCGAACACGCGAGTGACGCTTTAGGCAGGATTGTTACCGCTGCACCATTCTTTGTCCATGTCGTTGTGTATGATTCCAGACCCCCGACACAGGCTATCACTATCCTAATAGGGGCCGTTGAGTGTGTAGCGTTTATTATTAAACACTATAAAAAAAGTTATAAAAAAACTACCACCTCTGTCAATAGTGAGGTCTTATTAGGCACGGATAGGTTGCTCGATTGTTGTTTTTGTTTGTATAAAACTTCGTTTAAGTTTATTATAGTTTCCTTCCTAGTGTTACTAACATAACATGACATTCATTCTGATAAACTTTGTAACATGTCTTTTAATTAGATAAAAGCTTTGAAAGCACTTTTACGCGGCCATTTCAGCCTTTCTTTAATGGTATGTTTGCACGTTCTAATTATTTATCACAAAAGTCGCTAAATAGAGAAACTGTGTACAACATTTGCTTAGTTTTTGGAGCATAGTTTGTGATTCAAACACTTAAACAAGAAAAAATAATAATTATATACATATTATGTCGGCGTGAATACAATAGTTAAGCCAAAAAATAGTTAATAAATCATAAAATTGAGATTATTATAGTAAATTTACCGCTAAACAGCGTGTAATTGTTAATGTTATTGTAATTTCAATCTCTAACCTAAAAATTTGTGAACATTTGCACGTGTATCGAGACCTATAAATATCGTTACTTTGTCGTTGCCAACTAATTCATATTCGAGCCATCGTACAGTACGGACTTATCTAGCTCGTCGTTACGCTACCCGTTGAAATAAACGAAGTTTACCACATACTGAAGTTTTCTTTGGAGGACCCAAATATGAGTACTCACCGTGCAGAAGCGACTGTGACGTCAGTGAATATTGATATCACGCATTTTAAAAATATAACGGAGTCGCTTTCCCATCATATAAAATGCTTAAGCAGTCGTAAGTGCTGCAGTAATAAAGTTTTCACATAAATTTTCTTTCACAATGCGCACGGCCAGAAGTGGAATGTTCTTCCGGCGTCTGTATTTCCGAACGCATACAACCTGAACCTTTTCAAGGTATAGGGAATACAGGAGTGGACCTCATCCATGCCTTCACGCTCCGAAGCTTACCCATTTCTGAATAAAAAAAAAATGTCGAGCAAAATGCCATTGCATTTTATCACATTACACTTACAGAATATTAAAATTGCTGTAGGATATAATTCTACGAGTATATTCTCTTAAATAAAGCATCGAATATCAATTTATATTACAAACGAAATGACATCAGATTTTCCGAACGCAATCATATTAATATGAACTCAATAAAATTAAATAAAGTAAATTTAAATGCATTATTGAAATCTCATCAGGGGAAAGCAATGATTACGGTATGTTACTATTATATAATTGGATTCATTTTACGTTATATTTTATTATGATTATTGGAATGAAAATCTATTTCATTTTCATTTGATAAAAAGACTTAATTGAAATGAAAATGATAAAGACATTGACGTTAGATGATAAGATGTAGTATAATTTAAAAAGATTTCATGAATTGAAATCCAAACAAGTAACTTTTTCTACGGAATATTCGATTATAAAGCCAACGATAGAAGGACAGACTTCGCTCTGTTAACGCGAGAGTCGTGGTTCGATCCTGGCCCCTTGGGCTTTTGTCTTACCAACTCCTAGCGCAAGTTTCAAGCTTATTTGGAGGGGTGATAGGATAGTCATATTAGTAATGCCTTGAAAATGCATTGCTAATATTAAAAGAAGAGTTAATTATTCCATTAGAAAGAATAAGATTATCAATTATTAAACCATTGTACAATATTGAACAATTACACCATACATTTGAAGTAAACATAAAATCATAATTAATGTGAAAGGTTTTGTGGCAGGTTATTGATAACTATTGTTTATTAAAGTAACTTAAAATAAGCGTGCAACCAGCTACATTGTGGCCTATAAAATATAATCTGCAGCTAATGAATATTACGCCAACATTGCGGGAGGAAACTTATCTAGAGTTTTGTTCACATGCAGCTCACAATTCATTTGTTATCTCCCTTAATCTTACAATTATAAATCCTATTTTATATTATTTGTAGTAATTGGGTATATTTAACAAGTGATCTAACGAAACTTTGCTTTGAAAGAAAAGTGAAAAGAAAATTGTACTTTTTTCAGAATTAAAATAAAAAACGTGATAGTATTACATTATAAAGGCAAAAGTAACTTATATTAACAAAATCATAGAATTAATTAGGCTTCAGTTCAATTCTATTCAATTCTAGTACAGCGAAAACAAAATTTGAAGGAGGTAAATAGGGGATGATAGATTGTATGGGAAATCAATTGTTTCTATATTGCATTAAACGTAAATCGATATTCACGATTTAAGTCGGTAAAGCCGCGTGCTAAAGGAAGTAGAAACGTAATATAAAATCAATTTTGTCTATGAAAAAATACAGACTTCAAAACTATAAAAAAAAAAAAAGAAATAATTTGTACAACAGAAGTCGGTGCTAAGTAAAGCATCGCTATACAATATGGCGGTATTTTTTTTTAATTATTTTATTATACGCTTTTTAGTTACGAATAATAGTACTTGATGATTAATGCAAATTTGAGACTTATATGGTTTTCTCATGATGCCACTGGAACAATTTGATCTGGGACGTCACAGATAGCACCAGCTTTTAAAAAAAGAATCATCAAAATCGGTTTACCCAGTGAAAATTTATAAGGTAACAAACATAAAAAAAAAATTACAGACGAATTGAGGACCACCTCCTTTTTAAAAGTAAAATACGCTAATGCAACAACAGATTCAAATAACTTGCACAATGGAAAACTCCTTGAACGTCGGTTTTCAAAAATCGTTCAACAAAAGCTGAGAAATAATATTCCAACAGTTCATCCATCACTTCTCCATGGTAGTTGCAGTGGACAAGATTGCTTTAGTCGTTAGCATTGCCATATTGCTTAAAGTGAGCGTATCTTTGATGTAAATTTTAAGACAGCGTTCTATTAAAGTGATTGAACACTGAGATTTTATGATAAGGCAGTTTCTATCGTGTGGAAACTGAAGAGCAAATTATAAGTACCTCCCGTTGCACTAAATATGTTTGAATAAAATTAATAGTAAAAAATATCCGGAAATAATACCCGAACCCAAAATTAGCCTCCTATATCGTTCAATAGAAACATCTGCTCCGAGCGGGAAGTGAGACCGTTACGTGACGGCGTCAAATCAAACCTAGCTCAAATTATTTTCAGTTCATCATTAGGCATTTAGCAGGTAGATCTATTTATTAAAAATCATTATAACTGACATTGTGGCCACTTTTAGCGGTTAGCTTTGTTTATTTGAAAAGCATAACGAGTTACATAACGGTCTGAATATCTGCAACACCAGAGAGCATGCGGGTGCGTTGCCACCCACAAAATGCAACTGGTAGTATGTTGGCTGACATTGAAACGTGAAGGACGAGCAGATACTTTTAGATGAGTTTGCACCACCACATCTAACCAGAGCTAACCAGACGGCCATTTTAGTACTACTTATGGCACACTTCATAAAGATCGGCAGAACGGTGGACTGTCTATATTTGCTCGTAGTAAGTCTATAAATTCGAAATACTTAAAATATGTTCAATGCAATGCATTTGAATTCAAGCCAAGCTTATTCGAACTTAATGGTTACTGCATATGACCTGAAGTAACCATAGCTCCTTATTGCTCATCGTAGAAAATATACGATACAAAATTCTAAATATTAGAATATTGTGCCTGCTGATATTTCACAAAGTGTTTCCCTTTAGTCCTTTTTCACACGTTGTCGTGGTTTCCGGGTAGCCGGCGCCGGGTATCTGGTAACGAAGTGTACATGTCGTAATTTTGCTCAGCAAGCGGTTGCTGGGCGCCGGATTCACCACTGTGCGTATGAGCTAATAGATTAAAAATTGGGTCGTGTGAAAGCGAAATGAGCTACCGGACAGTCCACGCCGGATACCCGGCAATCGGCAGGTGTGAAAAGGAACTTAATGTTAAAGGTTATTGGAATTTAAAAATATTTAAATTGTTAAATATAAGGTTCTATATCAGTTAGTGTTGTAGTAGAACCCACTTAGCCAAAAGTTTATAGGTAATTTAATTTAACTGAAACTTTGCTAAGAGCCTCGTCAATCTTAATTAACAAGCAACCGTTAAAGGCCAGTTTTCAGAACTTGTTTTTGGACGAACATGTATATCATATAAATATATCCAAAATCGATCAGCTCCCAGACTAATCAAATCAAATTAAATTAGCAATCAATCAAATTAGCTTTCTAGGCTCAAGACCTAGAAAACTAAATGTTTTTCACATATGTTCTTTTTAAAACGTAAAAATACACTACAATTCTTATAATTGGATGCAAATAAGCAATACCATGTCAACCCACAAAATTGAAAAACTGAGTTATATATGCAGAAGTGTTGGTAAATGGCTGAAGAACATTTTTCTTTAATATTTGTAGGGTTTTAAGCTTTAAAACTTCTAAAAAGCCATTTTTTAATCATGCAATTTATGTATTATGTTAAACGTTTTGGGTTATATTATATACGTAATATGCAGTTTGTATACTTATTTTTTGTGAAAATAAGTAAAATAACTTTGTAAATCTGAAAGTGCCAAAAACTTGACCAATACATAAAAAAAATCATACAAAGCAAGTTGTTCAAAATTTTCAAATGCGTTTTTCTCGAAATGACATTCGTGTGGGTTGACATGGTATTGCTTATTTGTGTCCAATTTATCATAATATGATAGAATTGAAGTAGAAAATAAGGCTTTTAAAAGTAGGCTGTTTTAGAAGTTTGACTATTTCCAGACTTATAATGAGAGGTTCCTTACCGCTAACTAAAATGATTATGCTACTATAGTTTGCACCTGTGGTCGGCTGAAATTGACTGTAGTTATTCAAATCGTCTTGCCTGTGACAATTGGAACTAGACGTTAAAGCAGACTGTTTCATATAATATAGAAGCCCATATTACCATATAAATAGAACCTCAGTTGTATTGAGGCGTAGGCGTTCAAACCGACCGATTTCTAGTAGATCTAACTTTAGTTAATATTGGAGATCTAAATTTATACAACAACAACAACAACAATACAAAAAGCTTTAATAAGCAAAGAGCTTACCTTTGGAAGAGTGAAATATCATTCATATCCCATGTAATTGGCGTGATCGTAAGGAAGTTGATGGAAGATATGCCGTATATTAAACGGTCATCAGAACCTGTAGCTGAGCTGTAGACTCTAGAGAAGCTATTATCAGTCTTTGGACTCTCATGTAATATCTAGAGGCTAGCAATAATGTGTTACCGAATGGAAAAGGGATGAAAAGAAAATTGTAAAATATTTTCTGAGTCTACAATTCCCATATAAATGACATTACTATTGACTTGATCATTTAATTAACTTGTAATATTCATATTACAAAAAGATCATATTATTATAAAAAATTACATATTACTATATGTAATTTTTCTGTTACTTAACGCGGCCTAAGGGTTATGCGATCTGGTAGAAATCGTCACGCAACGAAATGTCGTATGCTGTGTGTATATGCGTTTGCATCGAGCTTACTACAAGCAAATGAGCACACGAGTAAGTGAGTGCGCAGCCGGGGGCGTAACTTTCTCTCCCTCTCTCTGTCTATATAACCCATTGAAATATACAGATTTCATTTCGAATTATATTCGGAATTGAGGAAAAAACGTAAGGAACTCCTTTCCTTACGGGGCCCCTACCGCATATTTTTTTATAAATTGGCCATTTATTTTTCTTTGTTACTTGAGCAAGACTCAACGATTTATCAGCTTTAATTAAGACCATTGAATCATAAGTGAGAGCTCAGAGACTTCAATAACGCTACTAATATATTCAATAGGAGACAGCTGTCTAGACGGGGCAAGGCATAGTCACATTATTCTTTCCCAAAGTTATTTATCAAGTCGTGAAAGATGTTACCCTCTAGAACCGAAAGCTATATAAATGTATTGTTAAAATGCTTGGTATATAGTATTTTGACTCTAAAAAACAGTAATATCTTTATTAAAGATTTATAGGATGTATAAGATTTTATCTTAAGATCCTATGAATAGCTTGTAATAATTAAATGCTTTAGAATTATTTATGCGTTATAAGATATACGAGTATTTATTTTAAGGATTTTTTTTTTTTTTTTTATGTTAGAAGTTGGCAAACAAGCATACGGCCCACCTGATGGTAAGTGGTTGCCGTAGCCTATGAGCGTTTGCACCACCATTAGTAGGTGCCACTCACGCGTTGCCAACCTCGAGATATTAGTTCTTAAGTCTCCTCTGCCCAGTAATTTCGCTAGCGTACAGTGCCCTTCAAACCGGAACACAGTAGAGCCTAAGCACTACTATTTGGCGGCAGAATATTTGACACTGCAGTGGTACCTACCTAGCCGGCCTCTTGCAACAAAAGACCTACCACCAGTGTGACTGATTGCACTGGTGGAATAATCACTGCTGTGACAGAGGTTATCCCAACAGCGGGCGATGGGGTCGTCACATCCCGACGCCGAAATATAATAAATATGCAAAAGAGTTGGGAAAACTATTTAAAATATTAGGGTTATATTGGGAAATACGAAAAACGGAATCTTTATAATTTTGTCATGATTGTCTGTCCATCCGTATGTTACAGTCGTTTTTTCAGAGACTATTATTTTAATAATGCGAAATTTAATGAATAGATTTTATGAACGGTGGCACAATTTTTTGTTACGAAATAATAAAATATATGAAAAGTATGGGTTGGAGTTCATAAATGTTACTTAGGCTTTTAAATAATCCAGCTTAAGGCAACGTGCGATCATTGGATACTTAACATGAGAATAGATTACATACATTTAAATTTGTTTAATGGAATATAGAACATAATTTTATTTTTTTTTTACCACAAAGGTCATCATTTTTTTCCAAATCAACCAGTATTTTACTCCTTGCAATGCTTTTGGGTATTATTTCAGTGGTTGTGAGTACATTTAATTACACGCTTGCTTCAACTTGGTGGTGTGCCAAACGCCATCAGTAAATCACATAAAGCGTAACGTCCAAGGGAAAATCATCTTTATTCTAATTGCTGTACGTATAATAATGGTATATCATAGTTTATGAAAACCTACATTGTTAACGTAAAGTCACGCTTCTGTTCACACAGGTGTGACTCGAAATTAGAATGAGCCGGATCGTCCGCAGATTTCGTAAATGTAACGCATACCAAACAGGCTCAAGTAGATTTGGGGTAGACGTGAATTTATACGACTTAATTTTTTTATAGATTTGATACAGCTGTGTTTTAAAATATTTTGGTACCTAGTACAATATTGAATATCGGAAATTTAGGGTATCATAGTCTAAGTTTTCGTTTTCATCTTAATCCGGAATAATATTATATTTTTAGAATGTTTAAAATTTGATTCAATTGACTTTTCTGCATAGAAAAAGTTACAATTGATTATTACTTTACGCCATAGAATCATTTAAGACCTCCTCATATATTGAAGGGGGTCATTATTATTTCAAAAAGTCTCATAAAAGAAGTTATTACTTTTGTATATTTATTAAAGTTATTTATATAAACTATTGATAAAAATTCTACTTAAAATATTGTTATCAAGTAATTGTAAGTAATTCGATAAAATAAAATGTAATGGACAGAACATGTGGATAACCTAGAAACATTGCCTGATGAAGTTTGGAATTAGACCAACGAAACGTTGCAATAGTTGTTTGGAATAAAAGTCTAGCATCACCCTTAATAGATAATTTGTAAGCATTTTTTAATGAATAATTACATTATATATACTTTACTTTTGAAACTGATTAAAAAAATAGGTCCTTAAAATTTTACTTTACTTTTTCAATATTTTAATTAATTACTTTATTTTTACTTTATAATTATTATTATTTTTATTATTATTGCTATTACATTATATAATTATTTATTATCATATTATTAGTTATAATCTTCGCTCTAGCATTATTCCCGGTATTTTATTTACCCAGGGTCTGCTTATTTCTCTTATCCAGATTTGACAGGTTACTAGTTTTTACACGGAGCGATTGTCACCTGACCTCCGCAACACTAAGGGCGAACCAGTAACTCATTGGATAAGAGCAATATACTTATCAAGAGAACTATTATTATCAGATGTTATGTTATAACAACTGGGACTGACAGCTTAACGTGCTCTCCGAGGCACGATAATAGTTATTATTATTATATAAGATTTTTGTACTTGTTATTTTTTAGGAGCTACGTTGATCGAAATAAAAAAATAATTATTATTTATTCAAGTTCAAAATATTAATCAAGTTTTTTCGTTAAGAAAGTTGATACTACTATTGGTTATTAATTAAAGCTACACTTGTCAAATGGGAAGCCTTTAGTTAAATCGTGCTAGTGAAAATGGTTTAGGATAGGATATTCATTAAATTTAACGACCTGATCCCAATTTTGACTTTCAATCCTGAAATACTTGGATAATATGGTGCGACGAACCGATGGCAATTAAGGCCGTACTCAGGCAAGTGTTAACATTAATTGCTTATTAGTTCCACTGGGATAAGTGAAGAATAAATTATGTTCTAAGTGTTTTTCGAGATCGCGTAAGCGTTTGGATATTAAATGTTTATAAAATTATAACATAATAATAAGTCTATTTACTAAATATATTTTTATGGATTTCTAATGATGATATCATCAAAAAATTTGTATAGGACTAAACTAATGCTTCTTGCCAAATACACTAAAGACAGTTACTTTAAACTTTTCTTCTATTTTGAAACTTTTCAAAGGTTTTAAGTATGTTCTTGAAAGAATTGTCTTTCTATAAAAGGATAAAGCCTGACTGACAATGATATTACGGCCCAGCCTAAACCCTTGGACTTATAAAGCTGATATTTTTCAATGATGTTGTTTGACGTGTTTAAACATGTTGACAAAGACCTAAAGAAAGCTTAAAAGAAAGGATTTTTCAAAATTCACGCCTTAAGGGGATAAAACGGGAGTTGAAAGTTTGTATGGGATTTCCGTAATTTTTGAAACCAGACGCATGAAACTTTGTTTTTGGTGAACAATTAAAGATAAAGAAGCACGTGTTTTAGCTGTCTAAAATTCCACCCCTGAACAGTTCCTCAGTTTGTATTAAAATCGTTTCTAACGTGGGCAAAGCTACTGGCAGTAGCTAGTATTGAATAAAACGAAGCATAATTACAGATTTATACTAGGTATTAGATAATTAATTAATTCATTATTATTTAATATAAAAATAATTATTACATGTAAAATATGACACTTAGACCATACTAATTATTAGAACTTCAAGCAACAGGAATTCTGTAATTGACAATATTTCTAGTAGTTCTCTATTGAATGGATCTCGATTAACTTCATTCATCCGAGTCCGTTTTAGTCGTACCCTTGATCGTTTGTAATTACTCATGAACTATAAAGCATAAAACTTAAAGCGCTTAAACGCTTATCTGATAGTTACGTTAATTGAATTTAACAATCGAATTGCATCGATTTTCTAAATCGATACATTAAATAGATTCTTCAAATCGATCAATCAAATTTACTTTTGAAATGTACGAGCATATGGATATAGTTCAATTCGTATAGTTATTGTTTTTCAAGTCACGGTGCGATTGATTACCAAATCCACTCCTATTTGCCGTTGTGCTGCAGCGGTTAATGTGGGCTGACTACCTCTGTGCATATCAATAGTGAAATGATATTTTCCCGCTGATCCTAAAGTAGCATGGCTCTACCACTCAGGTATATAATATGTAGTTCTTTATGAGATTCTGATGTTTTTTAGAGATTGTGTATTGCTGTTGGCCCTACTGGCCTTGAGTCTGTCTTCTGCGAGGCCCAACAGTGGCAGCGCTCCGAGACACTGATGCGTAAAAATTTTCAAGTATTAAATAAAATAGTTTGCATTACTTTATGGTCTTAAATGATAAAACTTGGTTTTAATGACTTTTATTGCTGTTGAACTAATAGTATATATAATTAAGTTGCTATATTTTGGACTTTACAACGGCAAACAAAAGCAATTCATCTTATGGAACCAACCAACGTAAAATAACAAACTCATAAGATAACCGCGAAGTAGTCCCACATGAAACATTATTTGACCTGATAATAATCACTTGTATACCCTTTATAGGACTTTTTTGTATCGCTAATTTAGGTTAATATCTTCTAATGTTGTCAAGAGATGAATAAATATTATAATCACAACACAAAATAAGCACAATTAATATTTAGATTTTTTTATATTCATTTTGTAAACAAAATGAAAAAGAACCGTTTAATATATTAATAATTTTATTTTTTTTAATATGAATCCAACGAGAAGTATAGCCACAAATTTTATACAAATACACAAGTTGTATACAAATACAATTTGTGTATACAATGTGTGTGTGTATTTTTTAATTCTTTATTACTTGATTTGGGATTTTTATCCACCCGGATATGTCAATCCCATCTAAACTCGAACTACAAATAAACACAAAATCAATAACAAACTGCAAATGAAACACTAAACAAATAGTATTTTGCACATTTATTTTGCCATTATAGATTTTGGACTTGCCAAAATAGTTTGGATGAGTCCCACATCCATAAAATTTAAGCTAAATTTTTAAAAAAATTTGTTCTCGTTTTGACCTGTTCTTGACACAATCCATCAGAAAATGTTGTATATCCTCCGTCTTCATGCAAACGTTACACTTATCTGTTTCTTTTTTCTTCATTAGAAATGCAAACTTTGCTGATGGATAATGTCCAGAACGAAGTCTTAATATTAACTTAATATATTTATTACTTAATTGAGAGTCGTCAAACCAGGGGCAGCGAGGTACATTCTTATGTTATGATAACATTTATAGTCTAATATAATATATGATACTTTACAAATTAACTTTTCAGAAATTCAAAGTATTGATTGCTCTCCGTTCTCCAATACCCTTATTCACTACTTTATGATTACACCAATTCCGTCCATGGCTCACGGCGAAGCCTCGGAGACATTTTATTTCTCGTATGATACTAAAGGTGGAGACGATAGAGAGAAGTAATTACTACCATTGCATTGTTAAATTTTGAACTGGCATAAACTTTAATTACCCAAATGCACAATAAAGTTATTTACCACATATACTTAGAGTTATAATTCTAGTTTAAATTAAGGTAGGAAGGAGACATAGGGAATGAAGGACAGAAAATTATACAAATATTATAACATTCCTTAGAATTTTTGGAGTGCTCTGTCTAGGGTCTTTTCAACAAGGCGTGAAGAGGCATCTTACGGGTAGGCAGGGCGAACGTGATTAGTACACTTTTCCCTCTGCTACTGTATTAACCACCTTCGTCTTTGGATATTCTTGACATATAATATCGAGTGGAGTTAAATAATTTGCCCACGGGAATGATAAATAAAAATTAAATTCTCAATATACTCAAATAAATAAACGCTACACGCTCAACGAACCCGATTAGGATAGTTATATTCTGTGGAGGTCCGGAAGTATTCACAATGACAAGGACAAACACCTAGACCGGAAAACATGCCTGTATTGTCAATACAAACATCTGCTCCGAACGGGAATCGAACCCACGACCTTGGGCCCTGAAGGCTCGCTACTGCTGTGCCACAAGGTCATCAAGTCAAGAGCTCAATATACTGTATATTGAGTTCTTGTTAGTAATCGCTCCTCATGCAAATTCTGTAGAATATTTTTATGCTCGTTTCAAACTAAGGAAGTTACAACCAAGTAACAATATAAATATTATAAAATTGTATACATTATAATATTTTAATGAAATATATAATATTTATATAGTAATAATACATATTTTATCTGTATCTTTGTTGTATCAATATACCTGGTAATTTCAGAAAACATAATATTTTGCCTTTTTTAACCTCCTCAAATTTTGTTTTCTCGACAAAAATTAATCTATAACCCACTTGATGGCCCCTCTATATCTATAAAATTCTTCATAATCGGTTTTATTGTATAACAAAATAAAATATAAGTTCTCTTCTATAACTTAACGCTTTTCTATATGAAAAATGAGCGTCTCCTTAAATGCTTAAATGCGGTGTTGGAGAGTCGCCATTTTTATAAATCACTCGCTAAGCTTCCCCTTACATCAGTTAAAGCGTTGTGACATATTATATACTTTTTTTTCTAACTTTCTTAGTACCGAAAATGATAGATTACAAAATGCTTACACTACTTGTTGTATGTTGTTTATGAGTTGCTATTAAATTACAATTAATAAAAAAATTGTGTGTGTACTTATTTACACGCGTTAGAAGTTATACTTCTTTGGCAACAAACAAGATAAAAATCTTTTCAAATATTTTATCTTTCGCCTTATTCTACGTTTGTAGAAAAAACGACACTAACAATAGAAAAAGGTATTTAATACATTGAAAGTTTTATTATAACGCATTATCTAGTTAAATAAAGTTTATTTAAATATCACTAAAAAACATGTTGACTATAGCTAACTTCAGGGCGTGCAGCGAAAAATTTACCCTCATATTTTTTTCCTAACGCGCCAAAAGAAGTATAACTTCAAAAATTACGTATAAGTGACGAGAGAGCCCAATGAATAGAAATGTTGACTTTAACCATAGGTAACGAGTTCAAATCCGGGCAAGCACCTCTGACTTTTAAAGTGCTTAATTAGTGTATCAAATTCATCTCTTAGCGGTGAAGGAAAACATCGTGAGGAAACCTACATGTCTTGGTAGAAATTCTAAGACATCCGCCAATCCGCAGTGGAGTATCGTGATGGATAAGGCTCTAAATCCTTCTTTTTAACAAGAGAGGAAGCCTTTGCCCAGCATGTTACGTTATATTTTTCGTTATATATTCATATAACATTAACATGTTACGTTATATTTTTCAAGTATTGTATTGTTCCTAAATAACAACTCGGTAAAATAACCTGGCCTATTATATAACCACCAACTATTTTCCAGAGTTAAATTAGACTTTGTGCCGTCACAGCATCTAATCTATTCTCTAATTCGTATATTCTAATTGCGTCTGTTTGGGTATATCTAATTTGAACTATGAATCCATCATTTTAAATAGATAATAGATATATAATGAAAATAGAACAGAGGATGACATTATTTAATATTTGACAAAAATAATAAAGATATCTATAAATAAATAAAAAAAACCTTCCTGGTGAATAATTTATTTGTTTTTCTTCCCTGAATGTTCTGCTTGTGATGAGACTTAAAAAAAGACAATATGATAAACGTCCCCACTCGCCAAGAAAATCCTGCGAGCGGAAATCTTTTAGAGTCGGTATATAAAAACAAAAGACAACAGCGCCAAGCAATGTCAAAACCACTTTTACGTTTCAACGACATCTTAAAACTTTGTGTTGCGGACACGTTTCAAATGGCACGACAACATTGTTAAGAGATGACGTAGTATTACTTTTTATATCGCAATTCTAATGATTTGGATGTAGGCTTTGTGAAATTATAAAACTCTATTGGTAAGCTCTCACATAAATTACCTAAAATTATATAAATAAACGGTACACGTACAACAGCCCACATTAAGATCCGAAAACATACACAACGACAAGGAAAAACACCCCCAGCCCGGAACACATGTCTGTATGGTCAATACAAACATTTACTCCGAGCGGGAATCGAACCCGCGACCTTTGGCGGTTCATGCAGTTTCGATACATCTGTACTACAACGTCGTAAGTCAACATAATTTTTTTAAATTACAGGGTACATCTTTCTTCCATTTGCAGTAGAAGCACTTGGTCATTTAGTGCTATGCAATTTCTAAAAGATACACCCCGCCTCACTGCCTTCACAGATGAAAGGAGAACTGGTTCAGTTTTCGTCCGAAGGATCGCAATTGCGATTCAGAACTTAGCTAGCATTCCTGGCCCCCATTCCCCGACAACATGATTTGTACAGTAATTATTTAATATAGTTAGTCAGTATTAAATTATAAATACGTTGTAATATTGGTTATAAATAAAAAAATGTCTTTTTTAACTTTGAATTGTTGACGATCCCAATGAGAAGGTTGAAAAAGTTCTTAAGGTGTAGCAACATGCATGCGATACCTCTGTGGTCGCAGGCGTTCGTAGGCTACATTGACCGCTTACCATCAGGCGAGCCCGTACGTTTTGCTACCATACCAAAAAAGTTATGCGCTTAAAGGAGGTCCTCCATAAATTTTTTTGCAATCTGATCAAAGTCTTCATAGAAACAATTATGTCTCCAGAATCTATAGAACTCTTAAAACTATTAAAGCTAATTTTCTACATAACCTTGGTCTAAAATATTAAGGTTTGATGTTATTATTTTTTAGTCCAAATACCTCTTTAACAATCAGACTGAATAATCGGGTTTAGAATACAGATGTATTCAATAGGCTTACGGACATACTATTGTGGTTGAGATACCCGCTAGTAGCAAACATTTGAATAGGTCATTTAGGTATATGCCTCTATACACAATGATGTTCCGTGTAGTTAGCCTCCGGTCCCGGGCACAAGGTGTCCTAATGTTAGTCTTTGTGTATGAATAAAATAATCAAATGAAGGCCTACGGAAATTATATGCAATCACTCAGTTTTATGATATGATGATTTTATTATACTTGTTTTATTCATTTTCTCATTTCATTTGTAAGCCGTTTAGTAACTGGATTTAAAAATATTTTAATAAATCTACTAGTAGAAGATAATATTATAAATTTATAATATTCAATTAAAAATTGATAATATGATGATTTTTTTGTATCCGAGGGCCAAGCGGGCAGGAAGCTCACCTGATGTTAAACGATTACCGCCGAAAATTAACATCTGCAACACCAGAGGACATACAAGTGCATTGCCGCCCTTTAGGATACAAATGATACAAATACAATAACCCCAAAACGTGGCTGATGAGCAGTCACTTGACGAGTTTTTCACCAACGTACGATGGTAGCTAGCCAGGCGGGCCTTGTAAGCCCTATCAGCATATACATGTCTGAGAATTTTTTCCACGACACATGCTTCACGATATTTTCCTTCACCGCTGAACATGAATAAATTTGAAACGCAAATTAAGCACTTGAAAAATCACAGGTGCTTGCCCGGATTTAAGCCCTTCAAAAACTTTGCAAACAATAAATAAAAGAAATAAATTTTATTCTCTTACGAAGATGGATTTTAAGGCGTCGGGATGTGACGACCCCATCGCCCGCTGTTGGGATAACCTCTGTCATAACAGAGATTATTCCACCAGTGCAATCAGTCACACTGGTGGTAGGCCTTTTGTTGCAAGAGGCCGGCTAGGTAGGTACCACCGCAGTGTCCAATATTCTGCCGCCAAATAGTAGTGTTTAGGCACTACTGTGTTCCGGTTTGAAGGGCTTTGTACGCTAGTGAAATTACTGGGCGAACGAGATTTAAGAACTAATATCTCGAGGTTGGCAACGCGTGAGTGGCACCTACTAATGGTGCTGCAAGCGCTCATAGGCTGCGGCAGCCACTTACCATCAGGTGGGCCGTATGCTTGTTTGCCAACTTCTAAAATAAAAAAATAAAAAATTAATATGGTATAACTAACAATAAGTAACTTGTAAAACCATGGTAGGTCCTCTCTCAAACAGAACTCCAGAGTAAAATTTAACTCTGCCAGTAAATAGTCACTGTAGTCTATTCGAAGTAGGTTAATGCACTGGAACAAATTTGAACTTAACCGTTAACTTATGTACAGTAGGCCGTATTAACATAGAAATGGAGTCGCTGCCGAGTTGGAGCGTGAATACTGTCGCTTGTAATTAAACTGTCCACGCCTGTCCAGACCGGATAATTTTCACCTAGGCAAAGCCGATGTAACTTTCCGATTACCCCTAAAGTTTCAACGAGCCTAAATTTCACTTTAAGCCTAAGTTTGTTACTGTTGCTGAGATTTAAACTGTTTTGTATTATAATATAATAGGAAAAAACTTGAGACCTTCGAGACTTTAAAAATGCGTAGGGCTATGAACATTAACACCTTTAAAATTTATATGGAGAAGAAGCGCAATGACTTATTACTTATTAAGTATTTAACATTAAATTAAATAAAGCATCGATTGCTTACATTAAAAATGCTGATGTCAAACATATGTCTGTCATTTGATTCAATTTCAATAATTGTTAGGTTGTATTACCTTGAAATTGACATAATAGAAAGAAATTACTGTAACCTTTGATAAAACTTATCATCAAAGGTTACTGCGCGTGAGGACGAAAAAATTGAACTATAAGGGTATTCACCAAATGAACATACACATACAACATAGCGAATAATTCTACTTCAGTCTTCACGTGGATTGTGTGAAATATAATTTTCCCCTTGAGTCATCTCATTCTAATAAAATATAACAAAACTAATATGCTAAATAAGTAATAAAGCCTGATATAAAGCCTGATTACTTTGGCATTATTATCAATTGACGACAAGGCAATTTATTTTTCAATGTACCAAAATTATATAAATATAACCAATTATATTAAAGAACATGCACATGCGTGAATTGTGTCTTTTACCGACAATTATGGAAATAGAAATAAAAGGTTCCTAATTCAAAATTTCATCCCCTATTTCCCTTACTATATTCTCTTTATTACTACTACTACTACTACTACTACTATTCAACAACTAGTTAACCATAAAATCAGGATAAGACTTCCCTGTGTAAATACCGGGACAAGGTGGAGGCCGAAAGGCCTGGCGCGTTCGCGCGCGGATGTATGTATTTGTATATATGTTTAAGTATGTATTTATATGTATGTATGGCGGCAGTAGGTTGCCGCCACCGGTGGGCCCTCGGGGCAAGCGCCGGGGCGTCGCGGTTGTATGCTACAGCGACCCCGCGGCGTCCCACTATGGCGCAAGATGGGACCTTGGAGTTTTAGTGGGTAGGGGAGCTCGGCTCCGAGTCCTCACACCACCTGCGCCATTGGGTAAATACCGGGAACAATAATAAGAAAAGAAATATCCCTTATTTCAACCCCTTTTTATTGATAAAAGGTAGCTATGTTGTTTCCCAGGGTAGGTATAGTCGAACTCTGTACCAAGTTTTAAGTTTCATTATAAGGTTTAGTGGCTAAGACATAAAAGCATTACAGACAGAGTTACTTTCGCATTTAAAATATTAGTAAAATGATCGGTAAAAATCAAAATATTAAATAGTAACTAGCTAGCATCTAGTTACGTCATGCTAAAAGAGTCAATCAAGTCAAGAGTCAATAAAAAATGCAAAAATACTCATTCTTTTATCGTGTTCTTCGAGCGAGACTGTAAACAACTTGTCGCTTTTAATTAACGCTATCGAATGCTAAGTTCTTGGAATCTCCGATAAAATGGCTATTATCTGCAGACTAAAGAGAAAATGACGTTGTCTTGCTTTTTAATTTGTTCATTATAAAATTTTAAGTCAGTGAGTGTTTTCTTTCGTATATTGATGTACAATTTTGTCAACAGCGGTTATGGTGAAGTGCTAGCAAGCCTGCCGTAAGCGCCAGCCGTCGCGGTTATGACTCCCGATCAAGATGTTTATATAGACCATACAGGCACGTGTCCTGGTCTGTCTGGTTGTCTTTGTGTTAGTGTGTTTTTACGGATGTTGGGGCATAGGATATAAGTATCATAGTGAGAGCCTGAACGTTTATTTATATTTATTACTTTAACATGAAAGGTAGGTAACAGTATGTTATGTAATACATTGCGTTGCATTAGATTAGTGTGATATAGAGATAGTAATGCAAAACTCAGTCTCTCTGTCTGTCTGTCTGTCGCGCTTTCACACCAAAACTACAAAGCTGTTTTTTTTTACATTTGGTACAGAGATAGTTTCGAGCCTGAGAAAAGGCATTGGCAATTGGCAAACAAAAGGGGGTAAAAGGGGGATGTGTGAAAATTTGTATGGAAGTATCGTCATTTTTAGAGCTAGAAGCTTGAAACTTATTTTTAAGGCTGTTGCTTTGATATAAATAAATCAATACCCACAAGGATGTAAAACAGCTATAGGGAATAGTGGATACAATTTTGTATGTAAATACTGAAAATAGATCATTAGAGTATTTATACTGATGTATGTTAAGGACAAAATAATTAGTTTACACAATCGAAAATACTACTCAAAGACACTATTCCATGCGGACGAAGTCGTGGGCGCAGCTAGTTCAACATAAAATTAAGCTATTTTCATTGTTAACTCTATATTTGAGTCGTTCAAATAAATATTGGAGATGTTTCCAAGTAAACTTACCATATCTTTTTCAAATTGCTCGCTTTTAACTTTTCAGCGATATGATACAAAATAGAAACAAATTCTGTCAACACAAAATATGTCAAATTTCAAAGCATTAAAGAAAGTTTTGTAAATGTTCAACGATAATAGCGTCTTTCCAACTTAGTATGAAGATGTTTGCATTTTTAGTAGCGGCAAGCGTCACATTTACGAAGTAGATAC
Source organism: Hestina assimilis (assembly GCA_023373885.1). NCBI lineage: Eukaryota > Metazoa > Arthropoda > Insecta > Lepidoptera > Nymphalidae > Hestina > Hestina assimilis. The sequence goes on along the minus strand of CM041747.1, from coordinate 3,896,401 downwards.
TTGTTCATTGAAACTTTTAAAGCAAACTGTTTGTACTTTTAAATGTATATTTTTTTGTATTCACGTATTAATTTCTGGATAAGCCATGTATATAGAAATTAAATTAAAATAAAACTTGATCCTGGTTGTTATCATAATCAATCAAGAATTAACGATTTTTATTCAATAGCTCTTATCCCATGAGTCACCAGTTTTCCATTAGGGAGTGTGACGATCTCAACACTACACTTTATTTAAATCTCTAAAACAATATATTTTCTAAAATATGTTCATATTTCTATAATTTGAACCTATTTTTGGACGGTCACCCATCCATTTACTGACCACACCCAAAGTTGCTTAACCTAAAAGTCGTTTGCCGACCACGTGACTATGTGCAACGTAATACTAAGTATGGACATACCCCGAAAATAATATTTTTACAAAATCAAAAATTTATAAAATTTTTGTATGAAAATTTTCATAGAAATAGGAAAATGTATGGAAATTCACGGATTCAGGTGCCGAATGTCATTGCAGCTGTTTCACATATATAAGGGGTGTGGTGTCGGCGAAGGTGTCTCCGAGCGTATGCTTTGTGAGTGCCCGTCTGACGTCTCTACCCCGCGTATATGTGGACGGTTTACCAAGGCGGTGCGTTCGGGCGGCCATGCTGCTAGAATGCTAGTTAAGGTTTCCGATCTTCGTATATGGTTTTTATACATATTATTAATGGTGATTGGTGATGCATGGCAAAGAATATATATAAAGTATATATTAAATATATATACATTAATTAATAAATAATGACGGTATGGTGGTCCGTCTATGATTACTGGCAAAGAGATCTAATATGAATAATATGATTTATACACGTTAAAGGCAAATTTATATCAATGAAATATGTTAAATATAATTTATTATTATAAATTAAATATTTAATGACGGTTTGTGGGTCCGTCAATTATGAATGTATATATGTTTGATACATATTAAGAAACGAAGTTTACTCCGTTTCTATAATATTATGTAATATTGTAATAGCGAAAGTAATGCTTCGGCGCAAATATTATTTATGTTTCAGAATTTAATGGATTATTTGAAACCTAAGAAGAAGCGAATTCAATGAAGATTTAAAAGTATGCGTTGGGAAGAATTTATGCGTCATAACTAATAAATAATTATATTTCAGCTGTATACGTGTATAATGTTTTGGCGAGTTTTAGTTGACCCGATACTTGAGTTTGAGGCTCTGATGTGGCCTGAGTCATGTCTATAGTGTCCTTAAGCGAGGCCCGAGGATTTTTAATCTTAGTTGACCCGATGCTTAAGTGTGAGGCTCCGATATGATTTTGGTCATGTCTATAGTGTCCTCGAGTGAGGTCCTTTGACTTTGCTGATGTGATGTTGACATGGGGTTGACTCTGTGGTGCGATTTATATCGATGCAGTAGTTTCCTCAGGTCCATTGCTGAAGCGGCCCCAGTGATACAGATTAGAATTGCTGCGGTGGTGCGACTTAGGTCGATGCCGTGATGCAGTTCGGTTTGTTGCTGTGGCGCTGGAATGTTATACATCGTTTGTAGCAAAATGACTCGTCTTCTTATTAGAGACGCCCCCTTAGCTTAGCAATAGGGATTTTTATAATTGACATTGTAGCATGTCATACTATTAGGGCAACTGGTTGCTTCTCACTTCGAGATAGCTAACTAGTATTAGACAGTGTGGCCTGCTTAACTCTTATCATGCGTGTTTATCACGTCTTAAATAATGAACTGGATTCGGATGTATGTTTGAGTATTGAGCCAAAGGGTACCTTGCGTGAGCAAGTGCTATGGTTTTAATGATGCAAAACTATAATAAGAAAACGACATAAATCAAAGAATATTAGTTGTAAGACAATGCGATTACGAATATGATATAAGCCCACGAATATTAACTATAAGACAATGCGATTATTTAAATACCAATTAGGTAGGGTTAGGTAGGACTTAGTTTTAAGGAATTGCGGTTGTGATATTATAAAGAACTGAATATTATCAATACTATATGACCCATATATAGTGATAAAAGAAATATACTTATAAATATAATTATTAATGAATTTGCCTACACTACGGTGAGGTTATTATAAATACTATATTACACATATATAGTGATAAAAGAAATATACGCTATAAATAGCATTATTGATGAAAATTCCTTAACAAAGGTGAAGTTTATGATAAATATAAACTCTATATTAACCATATATGAATCATATATGTGGTATGAGAAATATACGTTATACATAGATAGATAGATAGATAGAATAGTCTTTATTGTACACCACTAAAAGCGAGTTACATTCAAGTACTTAAAAACTATATATAAATGTACATGTAGGCGGTCTTATCGCTAATCAGCGATTTCTCCCAGACAACCTCGGATTTAGGAGAAATGAGTAAAGAGAGGGTAGGTGGTGCTTCTTTGTACACATAAATATATTAAATAGGTCTCTAATACAAATTATTATATTATATAAAATATGTAAAAATAAATAAATATATACAATATTTACATAATAGATATATTCTATTCAATAATAATAATAATATATTTTTAGTTATACATATATAAATATATATATATATATATACATACATAAACATACATAACATACATATGTCATTTTAATTTAATTTACGTCGTCAAACTAATGCTCCTTAGCAAGGTAAAACTCCTTAACAAGGACTCTAAAGGAGGCTATACTAGGAGCCTTTCTAATATAGATTGGCAAAGCGTTCCACATCTTCGCTGCCTGCACAGTAAAGGAGTTTTTGTAAAATTTGGTATTGTGGACAGGCAGTTTCAGAGTTAGGTTATCGCTAGACCTTAACACCTTGCTAGGAGATCCAAGGAATATGAATGTCTCCTTAAGATAAGTAGGAGTTTTAACATCGAAAAGAACACAGTACAGAAGACAAAGCACATGCAGGTTTCGGCGAAAACGGATTGGTAACCACTTGAGTTTTGATCGAAATTCTGAGACGTGATCATATTTACGCAAGTCAAATATGAATCGAATTGCAATATTTTGAAGACGCTCAAGTTTATTTAATTGGTCTTCGGATAAATTAAGATAGCTTGCATCCGCATAGTCGAGAATAGATAGGAGAAGAGATTGTGCTAACATAATCTTGGTGGGTATAGGAAGAAAATAACGCAAACGTCGCAATGATGTAAAAGATGTAAAGATTTTCTTACTTAACTCCTTGATATGATAACTCCATGACAAAGTGTTATCAAGGTAAACACCAAGATTTTTAGCATGTGAGCTATATGGTATTACGACTCCATTGACCATAATAGGAGGAATTACGTTCCAATCAACTCTTGATATCAGGTTTTGGCTGCCAATGATGATAGTCTGTGATTTGGATGGATTAATTATTAGACCGTGGGACCTGCTCCAACTACAGATTTCGGTCAGATCACTATTGACTACAGAAACTGCAGAAGCCAGATTTTCAAGAGTTGACTGGTAATAAATTTGGATATCGTCTGCATACATGTGATAGAGAGAAGTAATATTGAGAGTCATAGAGTTAATAAATAGTGAAAAGAGCAAAGGTGACAACACGCCTCCTTGAGGCACTCCAGCTTTCACGTCACTCCACGAAGAGACAAGCTCATCAATACGAATGCGCTGCCGGCGTCCCTCAAGATAACTTTGAAACCACTCAATTACTGCCGGAGATATGTTAATAGACCGTAGCAAACCCAACAGTATATCAAAGTCAACAGTATTGAAAGCATTGCTGAAATCTAATAAAGTTAAGACTGTTAGGTGCTTATTATCCATACCTCGTCGAATGTCGTCAGTAACTTTCACAAGAGCCGTTACTGTGCTATGACCTGAACGGAAACCAGATTGATAGGAATTAAGGATGTTAAATTGGTTTAGGAATATGGTAAGTTGATGATGCACGAGTTTCTCGAGGGCTTTAGAAAGAAATGGCAGGATCGAGATTGGGCGAAACTCGGAATATAAGGAGGCATTTGGCTTTTTAGGTAGAGGAGTTATTTGAGCATGTTTCCATGCATCAGGGAATTCACGGGATATGATGGAGTGATTAAGGATATGTGTTAACACAGGAAGGATTATTTCAAGTATAGGAACTATCATATTACGGCTAATGTTATCGGTACCGACGGCATTTGACGTGATTGATAACACGATCTTTTTAACATCACGCTCAGTAAAATGTTTAATCATAAACGGTGGATGTTTGGGAGTTGAAAGTAAAGAAAGATTTTGAATAGTAGATGTTTTATCTGTTCCAGCCATAAGGTTGACAGAAGAAAAATGTTTATTTAAAAGTTCAATATCTATATTGCCTGAAGGAGATCTGTAGGACGTTTTACCAACTCCAAGAGATTTAAGAAATTTCCAAGTTTTAGTTGTGTCGCCGTTTTCAACTGATTTGTGAATGTGGCGTCGTTGTGCATCTCTACACAGTGTATTGCAGCGATTACGTAATTTAATATACTTATTGCGGTTAGCCTCAGTTGAATCAGCTTTATATTTTGATTTTGCATAATTTTTCTTCTTAATCAAAGATTTTAAGTCATCAGTTAACCAAGGCGAAGGAAGATGTTTCATTTTTACTGGTCTTATAGGTGCATGTGTGTCATACAATTGAGTTAACAAGGAGTTAAAAATTTCAACTTTCACATTAATTGCGGTCGCTGCTGTAACAGCAGACCAATCAATGTTGCGAGCGTCATCACAGAGGCGGTTGTGATCCATCCCAGCAAAATTACGCTGCAGAAGTATTCTCGACTTTGCTTTAGGTGGGCGAACTTTATAAGAGAGATAGATAAGGTCATGGTATGAAAAGGCATCAGCTGAGCCTACATATTATTATTGATGAATTTTCCTTCACTAAGGTGAGGTTGACGATTATAGCATTGTGCTTACGGAATGCCGCCTGGCGGTTTAATGTTCGAATACATATCTGAACCAGGAATTTATTCCCTTATATATAATGACCAGGGCTTGTCCCTCAATTATTATGGCGTTTAGCCTTCTCATACAAAAATGAATATGAAATATTATGTGACTTCGGTCTTTATTGATACTATTATAAAATATCAGGGCTTGATCCCTTTCTATGCTATGAAAATAACAATAATATAAAAGAATAAATCTTGCGTCCCGATAACGAAATCACTATAAATATAAATTACCAGGACTCTGTCCTATTACGTTATAACAATCAAATTGTGTGTCGCAGGCGCACTATAAATAGCCTATCCCTTACCCGGGAGGGCTCGTATCTATGGTTGGAGCCCACAGTCGGTGGCGTGTGCGGGGCCATCGATCTCCCCTCTTCTTTATATTTTTACTATAGAGTTTAAGTATATAAGAATTGGAGGAGCGGACTACTTTCAGCTACTCGTAAGAGGTGTTGAAAGTATAGGGATATATTTATTATCTCACCATTTAGCCTTTATTGGCTTATATTAATATTTTTATTATGATAATCATATTACACTAATATAATTAAACTATATAATAAATAAGATATTATTGTTTTCCATTGTCGAATTGAACCTGTTGCCTCTGATGCTCTAAAAGAACACGGTTTATTACGATCACAACGTAACAAGGGTCCTGGCCGCTAGACGATACGCGTGCCAATTTCGTAGTTTTATGCTATTTATTTTCGTGCATTTGATTAGTATTTATTTAAATATATTTTATTTCTATATTATATATAAAAAGTAAGGTAGGTTTAGTTACAGGAGGTCAGATGGCAATCGCTCTGTGTAAAAACTAGCAACCCGTCAAATCAGAATAAGCGTATAAGCAGAACCTGACTAAATATCCCGCATTATTGCTAGGAAGAAGACGAATGTGTAAGTTTGTATATGTATAAATTATAAAAATAACATCAAATATTTATTACTTTTACACATCATAAACATCAAAATGGCGTCATATTTATTGCTTTTTTTCATGATATTTCTAACATTTATGACACAATATCAATAACCATATTATATCTGAATATGAAACAGCTATATTTCAAAAACAATACAAAATTATTTTTGTATAACAATGCATCATAAATATGAAATGACGTGGAAGTTGAAAATGGATTAAATTTTAGCTAGTTCAATAAATCACAGATTTATCGAACTAGAATATAATGAAAAATAGTCGAATTCTGTTTCTGTTGATAGATGTGTTCTATCCGACGTATATTAACATAAATTTATGAAGCAATAGTGTAAAACTACATTTTTATTGCTCTATTTTTTTTTTAATGTTAGAAGTTGGCAAACAAGCATACGGCCCACATGATGGTAAGTGGTTGCCGTAGCCTATGAGCGCTTGCAGCACCATTAGTAGGTGCCAATCACGCGTTGCCAACCTCGAGATATTAGTTCTTAAATATCGTTCGCCCAGTAATTTCACTAGCGTACAATGCCCTTCAAACCGGAACACAGTAGTGCCTAAGCACTACTATTTGGCAACAGAATATTGGACACTGCGGTGGTACCTACCTAGCCGGCCTCTTGCAACAAAAGACCTACCACCAGTGTGACTGATTGCACTGGTGGAATAATCTCTGTTGTGACAGAGGTTATCCCAACAGCGGGCGATGGGGTCGTCACATCACGACGCCTTTAATTTATAATAATCCATATTCGATTTTATTATTTACTAGCGGGCTCGGCAGACGTTGTCCTGCCACGAAAATGTAGAAAAAGGGAGACCCGAAAGCAGAGACCCTCTACTGGTTCAAATTGTCGAATCCACCGGAATAGACAAAAAAATCATCAAAATCGGTCCAGTCGTTTAGGTGACGTTCAGTGACATAGACACGTACAGTAGAATTATATATATAAAGATGTGTATTTTTAGAATTTTAGAAGTCCAATGGTGTTTGAAGAGTCTTCAATGTTTCACCAACGCCAAGAATCAAGACTTTTTGATACATAAAATTATTATTTAAAGTCAAATCGGTGTGATTATTTTGGTAATATTTATAAGATATCTTTGAGTCCCGATTTTAATATTCTATGTAGCTTAATGTTTCGGTTCATGTTTTAATGAAGAAATAGAACTTTTTATTTTGTAAATTTTTATTACAATAAATAATTGGAAAGGAAAATCTCAAGAAATGGTTAATATTTGGTCATACTTCAGATTATTGGCCTACGATAATTTATCATCGATGTGGTTCTCAATCACGCGTTGAATGTCCGAGCATCCGAGTGTGATACCGCTTTGTGTGATGGATGAAGTGGAGATTAGTCATGTTCATCCATGTTTCATTATATGTTGTATGTATACATATAGCTTTGACCGTACGTATTCTTAGAATTGATTTCCTACTACACTTAGAGTACAAACTTAGAGTAGTGAGAAAATGAAATAGTAGCAACAGAAATGTGTTTCATTCGACGACGTTATGGAGCAGCGTTAGCGAACCTGCCTTAAGCGTCACAGGTCGTGGGTTCGATTCCTGCTCGGAGATGTTTGTATTAACCATACAGGCATGTTTTCCGGACTGGGTGTGTGTGTTGTGTTGTGAGTTTTCGGACCTGCAACACAGGATATAACTATCGTAATGGCGCAGTTGTGTGTGTGCGTCGTTTATTTATTCGAGGAGTGTGGTAACTGAGCTCTATGATGTAAACCTTAATTCCTTCCTACTTATAACAATTTATTCACTTAAAGAATGCTTAAAATATCTTTATATGTAAACCCATATTACATATATACATTAAAAAACTTAAAACATCAGAAGGTTTATGACAATAACACTGTCTATGTTGAGCATAACTTATATAGAATGCGTTACATTATTGAGATTGAGTGAGATTACTAAACGCTTAATGTTAACATCCGTAAATCGGCTTAGAATGGTTTTGACCCATCACAACATATTAAAGTATAAAACTATTTAAGGACTAAAAACCGGAATCACATTTTAAAGTTTAAACCAACGACATAAAGAGCCCTTCGGCTTATTTCGGATTAGAGCAAAGCGGCGCCAATTTAACTGAAGGCTTTTACATTAATCGTGACTTTAGACGAAAATCGATTACCTTCTAATCATGTAGGCAGTTTGTAATTTTCAATACACATATAATATCTTCATAGTCTTATTGAAAATCAAATTTTATTTATTATAGGTTGATTGTGATCTTTTTCATTTTCTTTTCAAAATTCAAAGCTGTTTTTTTATTATAAAATAGTTTTAAAATCCAATTACTAAAGGATATCATTATTTATATTATTTTTTGCTACTCTTAACTTTTATTTTTATTAAAAAAAACAAGTTGTTATCAGCATTTTAGAGATTTCTCTGTATCATCGATATGCAAAACAGGCTCTCTTTTTCAACTAAAAAAGAATGGCAATGAAATACAGTTGACGTCAGCAAAGTCGCGCTCTATCGAAAACTATATTGAATCTTTATTTTCAAACAATTCTAACGTTTCAAAGATGAAACTGTATGCTATGTTTGTAGAGTGGCAGAAAAACTACTACTAGTATATACATACACTCACATACACACACATACACATACACACACATACACATACACGCACACACACACACACTCAATCTACAGCTTTAATCTACCTATTTTTCTAATTATAATAGAATAAGCACGATCTCTGCTAAATTTATTTTTCTTATAATATACATAGTAGTTATGGTCCCATAATAGATAATAGTAAATTACCTAGGGATAAACATAGAACATTCTATCTCGATCGCATCGCGGGTGCCAATGTCCTAATTTTCTCCTGTAGTGCGTATACGATTTTATCTTTCCTACGATGAAAACTTCGCTTATAATCGCTGTTACGAGGCATAAACATATGGTTGCTAGGTTACCGAGAGGTAAAGCCAGTTATTTATTGTCTTGTTGCCGGGAGAGAATCGGACACTTTTCGTACGTACAAGAGATCAATAGCAAACTTTTCATCGAGATAGGAAAAAAAGGATATAATAGATGTCACAATGTTTTAGAAGAGTCCACTCTATCCCTGCTTAAAAGGGTACCTTAGCCAATAGTTTTAAAGTGCTCATTTCTTAGCGCCAATTTTTTATTTTATTTTATGTACTGTTATAACTTATATACAATAACTGTCTAATAAAAAACCATTGTATTTTTTTTATGTCAGGTTAAAATAATGTTAATTATATATGTGGTCTGGACGATACAAATCCAAAAAGACTTGTATCTTTTATTAATAGCCCAAAAATATGAAATTGTTATGTTAGTGCTTTTTTAATTTTAATAAATGGGCAAAGTTTAGTTTAATTTATAATATAAAAATATGTACTAAAATAATTTATTTGTATTATTAAAATATAAATCACGTCTTTCATCTCATTTGGTGTAATGAACCTAGTATTAGAGTTCTTTAACGATTATTTTACGTGTAAAATAAAGCAAAAGTCTGTTACACAATGGTTTACGAACTATAAAATGGGGATATTCATCTGCACCAAATGAAGATCACGCAAACCCTGCGGCTGATAAAATACTTTTACAAGGTTTCGTGCAGACGCAACACTCTAAATTTTATTTTTTAAACTTAATATAATTAATCAATAAAAAGGTATAAATATGTGAAATAAATTATAAAATCTTAAAGATAAGTTGTGCAGCCTTATAATTATTGAATTTGATAATCTTCTTCATCCTAGAATTATTTCCGGTATTTTATGTACCCAGGGTCTGCTTATTACTCTTATCCGGATTTAACAGGTTACTAGTTTTTACACGGAGCGATTGCCATCTGACCTCCGCAACCCTAAGGGCGAACCAGTAACTCATTAGAAATGAGCAATTTACTTATCAATAGTTAACGATTATTATCAAATGTTATTAATAATAACCGGGGCCGTCAGCTTAACGTGCTCTCCGAGGCACGGTGGGGAAGCCCACGCGGACAAACGCCCAGACCGAGACAGAAATTTTTAACAAACATCTGCCCGAGCGGGTATCGAACCCGCAACCGTTGAGACTAAAGGCAGACTCGCTACCCACAACGCCACAACGGTGTCGAATTTGATAATAACAAATATTATTCAAACATACTCGTAGTATAATATCTTAAGAGACCGCGACGATCACACCTTCGTTATTTTATTTATATATGTTTAAAGTTGATCTGTGTATGTCCCTATGGTTTTTAATTATTTACTTACTTCGCCTGCAGCTCCACGTGCTTTGGTACCGATTTTCTTTTTTTTTTTTTTATAAAATAAAAGTAGCCTAATTTACTCCTTATATATAACACACAAGCAAAAATGTTTAAAATTGACTTTTGTAGATAAGTACTGTATATACTTTCAAATGCATTTAGTGAAAAGCTGGTACTTTGAAATTACAAACAGACACTTAAATTTTATTTATTTGTATAGATTTCAGGTTTATTGTGTATTTTTATTGAAATGTAATGAATACAATTTAGTTTAAAGTAGGATGCTCTAAGCCTGTTTCATTTCGCATTCTGAGCTACCATATAGATAATTCGTAAATTTATTTGCGTCATGCCTACAGTTTCAAAGATGCAGACATCCATTACGTAAAAAGTCTATTTTCGTTCGACTAAAAATTTTGCGAGTTTATATCTATAGAAAATAATCTTGGTTGTATGATAAATTCCAAAATTTGAAAATTAGTAACATGCTATCTGCATAGAACTACATGAAACTATTGTTCCTTCGGGCCGTATGCAGTAACTAGTAATATCGAATAAGCTTGGCTTGAATTCAAATGCATTAGACTGAATGTATATTACGTATTTGGAATTTTAAAAATTAACGGAGCTGTGAATTTTAAGTTCTCGCAGTACCTTAATGTTGTAATGTAGTGCAATGCTTTGCCCATCACAAATGAACCGGCTCGACGGGGAAGTACTACCCTCTCACAGAAAATCGGCGTAATGTAGAGTGCGCTACGTGAGAGCGCCGGACCCCAATCTCCCACTCCTCTGCTACCTTCCTTTTTTCCTTCTTACTCCTTGGGTTAGCCACGCGCATCTGATCTGAGAACTCCAAATTGTAGTGTGTATGCCTCCCACCGACAAATCTATCATGAAACAGTTACAATAAAGTCCTCAACGAATATAATCGCCACTCTCATTGCTTGCACCTCTACATGACGACTCTGCCAGGATTCGAACTTGAAATCTTCTGATTTTTTTAATGTGAGAGGAGGCAAACGGGCAGGAGGATCACCTGATGTTAAGCGACTACCGCTGCCCATGAACATCTGCAACACCAAAAGGCATGCAGGCGCGTTACCGACCTTTAAGGAAAGAATACGATCTTCTCTTGAAGGTTCCCAAGTCGTATCGGTTCGGAAAGACCGCCGGCGGAAGTTGATTCCACAGAGTGGTTGTGCGAGGAAGAAAATGTCTTCTACATCGCGCCGCCTCCTCATTGCTTGCACCTCTACAGAGTATCACAAGCGTTCATAGGTTGCAGTGACAGCTTACCATCAGGCGGACCATATGCTTGCTGGCCTATCGTCATGAAATAAAAAAAGCTTTATATCATTAATGTTTCAAAAAAAAATATAGCTTTGTATTATAAACGTATTGTACATTTTTACTTTTGTAACTGATAAATATTTGGAAATACAAGATTTGCAATAAGTTTTATAAGATTTGCAATAAGTTTTATATTCTGCCGCCAAATAGTAGTGCTTATGCACTACTGTGTTCAGGTTTGAAGGGCATTGTACGCTAGTGAAATTACTGGGCGAACGAGATTTAAGATCTAATATCTCGAGGTTGGCAACGCGCGAGTGGCACCTACTAATGGTGCTGCAAGCGCTCATAGGCTGCGGCTGCCACCTACCATCAGGTGGGCCGTATGCTTGTTTGCCAACTTCTAACATAAAAAAAAAAAATATAAGTATGAATCAACAAAGCAAAGTATGTAGGTCATAAGTCAAACACTTTTCGATACGAAAAATAAGCGTTCCCTTAAGTGCGGTATTGAAGTGTCACTATTCTTATAAATCACTTGTTAAGTAAGCACTCTATCACCGGTCAAAATATTTTGAAACATATTGTCCATATTTTTCAATGTCGTAACTTAAAATGATATATTGTGTTTACGTTACATTAAAGTGATCAATATGATATTATAAGAGAGTGACTGTGCAGCGATCCATTGAGAAAGAAAAAGCTGTATTGATATTCCGTCAGTGTGTAATATAAGATACATAATTTGTCTTACTTACCAATTTTTTCGATGGAATTCTGAAAATTTATGTAATTCTGATAAAGTATGCAATTTTTTGTGTGTCATGATACAAAACTGAAGAATACCGGACCGAAAAGTGGGTATTCAAGTTAAAACTGATACAATTAGGAGTTTCTTAGATCTTCTTGTTATCGACTAGTGGTCAACTTAGTGTCAGAGTTCAGGTCGCCGGTATAGGCCTCTGTCTTGACTTTTCGACTATTACCCAATTGAAAACAGCCGGGGCTGACTTTTTACGTACCCTCCGAAGCACGGAGACACCCAGTTGAAACACCACTATGGAATCACCCAATTAGTGAATGCGCCTAATGTTGCTTAACCCACTAATCGTTTACAAATCAGTAAGGACACCCGGCTATGGGCGTCGTTAGATACGATAAAAATGTAGTAAAAATTAAATATGCCAAAAATATTTTGACCTTATGTTACACAAAAATCAAACCTTAACTCGACAAGCAACTAACTTGACTTGCAAGACATCCACGAATCTATATCGCGCTGTCTAAGTCTCTTATGAAGACAAGTTTTCACAACATCAATCGTAGTGTCGCGTTCCTCAAAAGGCATTTTACAATACTGTCCTTGCGGGGACAGAAGGTTTTTTGAATTTTAATTTGAGTTTTTTTTATTTTGGTTTATGATGGATAGTAAGAAAACCGTAACAATAAATATTCATGAAATGACATGACAAACCTTTATTTATGCTTTAACTTTAATCTTCTTACCAATTCATACTTTGTAACGGTATCTTGTTCGATATTTTCCTTCAGTTAATTTTCAAGACCACAAACCTAGTTAGAAGTTTATGGGTGATTCGATTTAGTTGGAACTTTATTAAGAACCTCCGCATTCGTAATTAACAACCAACCGTCGACGGCCTCGTTTGTAAACTTGTGGACAGTAAACGCAAAAGTTACATAAGACAATTAGGGGCAAAAGTAAATTATAAAAAAAGAATTTTAAATTTAAAAATGAATGATAATTTTAGTGCATTAAATATTGGTTTACTTATAAGACATACTACTTAAGTAATAAAGTTAATTAAAAACTTCTTAATTTCTAATAACATTTGTAATGTTAGTTTAATCTGCCTTACAAGCTGTAATAAGGGAGTGTGAAAGGCATCCAATTGATTTTGGGGTGCTAAATCATTGAGTAGGAGACATTTTGTAGCTACCTAAATCATTACAGTACTACTTTACTAACACAGTAAATGAAAACTATCAACTATGTAATAACATTTCTAATGATAGTTTAATCTGTCTTACAAGCTGAAGAAGTGGAGTGTGAAAAACAAATTGCGGATTTCGGCGAGCCATTTCATTGAGTAAGCGTAGAGCACGAGACAATAGAGTATGTTAGGCCAGCTCCGTTCTGTGAGATGTTATCGTAAATAACTTGCCTCGACGTGCCATAGCCACGTGACATAGCCGTCAAATACACGGAGACAAATATACTTTAAAAGATCAGAGTTACTTGTTTTTCTTTAGAATAAACTGTAAGTGTAAAAGGAAAGCTAAGTTCCGCAGTAATTTTAATCTGTTTTACTCAGTAATACCAAGCAGACACATACTTTATTATATTGAAGGATGCCTTATTGACAATCCGTATTGCTGTCCGTAAAGCCAAGGAATAAATTTCTTATGAATGGATAATGTATTATGATATGATACGCGTTTATGTGCATTGTATAATATGCTACAAAAAATCAAAACAGTATTTATAGATTACGGTGGAAACTCTACAAAAATCCTGTTAATATAATTTAAATTTAAAGCTGACGAACTAAAATCTATATACGTTAATTTACTATTTTTTTAAATGTTTTAAGTTGGCAAACAAGCATACGGTCCACCTGATGGTAAGTGGTTGCCGTAGCCTATGAGCACTTGCAGCACCATTAGTAGGTGCCACTCACGCGTTACCAACCTCGAGATATTGGTTCATAAATCTCCTCTGCCCAGTAATTTCACTAGCGTACAGTGCCTTTCAAACCAGAACACAGTAATGCATAAACACTACTATTTGGCGGCAGAATATTTGACTCTGCGGTGGTACCTACCTTTTTTTTTTTTTTTATTTATCAATTTACATAACAATACAGATACTTAAACAATAATAACAAATAAAAACCACTGAGGTTTAAACATGTGCTATTATAAGTCTAGATGCAATACATAGAAATTAACTAAGGTATATACATAGAAACTAGTCGCAAAAGTATTACATAAATAAAGAAAGAAAAAAATTAAGAATTTTAAGATATTATAAACACTATTAATAATTTAAAAGTTTAGATATATTTACGTATAAAGGTTACCTACCTTTTGACCGAGTGTCAATAATTTATAATGATTTTAAAAATATTTTTTACTATAAATTTAATGTTTTTATTCGATATATTTTTAAAAAGATCTGAAGGTAAGTTATTTATTATTCGGGGAATAATGTATGCGGTAGTCCGCTTGCCATACATATTGTTTGCACGCAGAGTGCAAAGGCGATTCGCAGAAATGGCCCGGGTGCGTACAGGATGTTCGATTTTATTAAAATTTAATAAAGATTTTTTATAAATTGTTCCTTCAGCAATAAAAAATTTACTTGAGAGTGTACTGGTAACACATTACAATATTTAAAGAGGCCGCTTTCATTCTCAGAAAACTGATTTTTTATTTTAGGGGATACTAATGTTTTAAGAATTCTCAATTGAAGTTTGTAAATAGTATCAAGATACGTCTTGTAGGTACGACCATAACTACTAAGACCGTACTGTATATAAGAGTCAGCGAGTGCGTAATAAAGCATAATCTTAACTTTAAAAGGAATTCGATAAGGACCTAGCCGGGCTCTTGCAACAAAATACCTATGTAATTAACAATTGATCATACGTAAGTAATCATGTATTAAAATGGTAAGTAAGATCTTTTAAGCTACAAATCTTCTCTTTCTTCCTCCTAGCATTATTCCCGGTATTTTGTTTTACCCAGGGTCTGCTTATTACTCTTATCCGGATTTGACGGGTTACTAGTTTTTACACAGAGCGATTGGCATCTGACCTCTGCAACCCTAAGGGCGAACCAATAACTCATTGGAAGAGAGAATTACTTATCAAGAATTAATTGTTAGATATTATGATAACAACTGGGACCGACAGTTTAACGTCATTGAGCACGGTGGAGAGACCCACAATGACAAACGCCCAGACCGAAACAGATATTTGTAAGATCAATACAAACCTCTGCCCGAGCGGGAATCGAACCCGCAACTGTCGAGGCTAAAGCAGACTCGCTACCAATACTAAGCCTCAATTGGTGAACGGTAGAAAGGCCGACTTCGCTCCGTTAACGTGAGAGTTGCGGGTTCGATCCTGCCCCCTTGGGCTATTGTCGTACCCACTCCTAGCGCAAGCTTCGAGCTTATTTGGAGGGGCAACATGAATATTAGTAATACCTTGAAAAATGCATTGCTATATATATATATAATGCATATTCTTTTTAAAAAAAAAAAAGTACGCCACAACGGTGTCATCCTTTAATCTACAAATCCTATGCAAAAATAATTTAATTAAGACAGTTCAAAATAACTAAATGCATTTAACAATTTGCAACTCAACCTCTAAGGTAATCTCGTATCATGTGCAGTGATCCGTATTAGCATGGAAATGGAGTCACGGTCGAGCTGAAGCCTGAACGCTTTAACATCACTTGTAATTAAACTGTCCACGCTTGTCTGAGCCAAATAATTTTCACCTAGATGTTAGGGCTGTTGTAATCCCCTCAATAGGTCAATGATAGGATATCTTACTCACCCCTAAGGGAAGTTGCATGTTCAATTTAAGGAGAAAAAGACTCGTTGAGCCTACTAGAAGACTACTTTTTGACAATACACATAATTTTTCCATCGCCTATGTTAAAAAGCTTAGCAAGTATTTAGCTTAAAATAGAGAAATGTTTTTTGTACTAAAACTGCTGAGATCGTTTTCTCCACCTTTTTTTAAATATTAAAAAAGTTGAATGTAAATGTAAATTCCATTTACAGCATAATTTTGGCACTCAGTACTATCCTATCCCCTTCATTCGGCAAAAACATGAATGTGATACTAGTCGTGTATGAAGCGTCTATTGGTTTTGTAGACCACTTACCATCAAAGTACATGTCGGCGTGGCTTCATCATATCGGTATTCAGGGTCCATGTTACAGGAGAAAAACCAACAGAGTAACACACAACTAACTTAATTATAACTGTTTGCTCTACGAGAGATATCGGAGAACTAACTCGACAAGGCACAACAACCGCCTGTTATACTAAAATCAAGTGGGTAACAATATTAGCAAAATAATTAATTTTCATTACAAAAAGCATGTAAGTATTTTTTTAAATCACAAAAAATTTAAAACAATATTTAAACATACAAATATTTTAACATACGGACTTAACAGTTTAAATTAACGTTACCGGAAGTTGTCAAGAAGGTGTTGACATTACACTTAACTTTAAATAAAAAATATCAACACTTAACTATAAACAAAAATTCAAATAAATGTATCAAAACATAAATTATTATTATTATAATTCTAAATTCACCTTAAAATAAAATCGGCGCCCATATACACATAAGTTGAAAACATCGTAGTAACTTATAATACGGAACTATTTTGCTATGTAGTGACTCTGTTCAAATAACCTATATAAAAATGCAAAAAATATTCACTTATTGTCTTGTCGTCTTCTTAGAGCAAGACTATAAACAACTTGTTGGCTCTAATTAAAGCCATCAAGTTCTAAGTGAGTGCTCGGAATCTCCAATAAAGTAGCTAGTTTAATCTACAAGAGACAACTGTCTAGACGAGACAACGACTTATTATTTTTCCTTCACATTATTCATCATGTCGTGAAAGATGTTTCTTTACCAAGATATTATTTCACTAAGAAACATCAACCTATTAAAAACGCTGTACTATTGAAATGTTAATTCGTAATACAGTTTTCTTAACAATAATAGTTTCGTCTTTTGTACTAACTGTTTTAAGCTGTGTCTTAATTAGTTTGAACTATGCAGATCTTATAAGAAAAAGCTAGTCGTCCTAGAATTATTCCCGTTATTTTATTTTAACCAGGGTCAGCTCATTACTTATATCCGGATTTGACAGCTTACTAGTTTTTACACGGAGCGATTGCCATCTGACCTCCGCAACCCTAAGGGTGAACCAGTAACTCATTGGATAAGAGCAATTTACCTATCAAGAGTTATCGATTATTATCAGATGTTATGTAGTATCAACCGGGACCGACAGCTTAACGTGCTTTCCGAGGCACGGTGGGGAGACCCACATGGACAAACGCCCAGCCCGAGACAGAAATTTTAACAAACATCTGCCCGAGCGGGAATCGTACCCGCAACCGAAGACTAAAGGCAGACTCGCTACCCACAACGCCACAACTCATAAGAAAAAGCAAAAAATAAAATTAAGATGAAAAAAGTAATGTAAGTTAGGAGTCGGTAAAATTATTGTAATTTATTTATTTTAATTGTAGTAGTGTCGCCATGCTTCGCCCACCAGAAATGGACCGACTCGACCGGCGAAGCATTACCCTCTCCAACAAAATCGGCGTAAAATAACGGTATCAGTAGATACTAGGTACTTTTGCGTTTTCTGCGATGAGTGAGAGCGCCGGAGTCCCAATCTCCCTCCCACTCGATTCCCTTCCTTTTTTCCCATCTCATTCCTTCCTTTCCATCCCTTGGGTTGGTAGCGCGCATGTTACTCTAAGTATCGCAAGGGATTATAGGTGGCGGTGACTGCATACCATCAGGTGACCGTATGCTTGTTTACCAACCGTTATCAAACAACATATGTGTAGTCGTAAAGAAATCTACATAGCAATAATTTAATGATATAAATTGTGTTGTGAAAAAGTGTTACAAATAAATAAGTTCTTCATTTCTTTAAACAAAACTCATAGTTTGTAAGCAATAAATCAAAAACCAGGCTTTTTTAAATTATGTAACTGAAAGACACTTCATTTTTTGTAATACTTCAGAATTTATTTCAATAATCGTGACTCGAATAATAAGCTTGTTTCGACTCAATTCTCAATTGCTTTTTACTATATTTTTTCTAACTCAATGTCACTTTGTTCGCAATACGAATTATAGTTTTTGTGATACTAGGCACCATTAAATTTGCTAAGTTACATTTCATAAAACGTAGATCATAACTCTTTTCGGGATTCATTCACTTCACCTTCCACAAAATATTGACAATATAACAGTGCTTATAATGTTTGTGTTAATTGGATGAATGAGAGTTCCAGGAGCTTTATCTCTTTTCTCCCCTCTTTTATCTCCATTTCTATTCCCTTTCCTTTTCTCCAATTCTTCCCTCTTCTCTCTCTACTCTTGTCAGTATTTGACACTACTGGTATTCCAGACGTCCTTAGCCTTAGCTGACTTGCCAATAAGTTATATATTATATATATATTTTTTAATTTTATAGATTTATGAGTCATGAACACCAAATATACTGTGTAATTTACTATTTCTTTGTTAATATGAACACGTAGAAAAAATATATTTATACGATTTGTTTTCATTATTTTTAAGTCTCTTGTTGACCCAAATACTTGTATATTCAACAGCATTCTTTACTCAAGAGAGAAAAATATGCAAGTTAAAAGTAGGCATATTTATTATGCTGATGCACCAAACTTGCATAATATTATGCAGAATTAAATTATGTTTTTCGTAAAAAAAAGTTTTTATATCACATATTTAGCAGCGATGAAACGTTTTGTTTTAGTGTTTTAAGGATACTTCTTTCTATTTACATTTAAAGATCATCATCAAGAGAATAATAAATAGAATACCTGCTTTATCGTGCTTATAATAAGTCGTTTTAGAATGTAAATAATTACATTTATTCAAGCTTAATCTTAGCTAATTGCAATATTTTAATTAAAACTCTCCGAACTGAGTCTTTAGGAAATAATTCTATATAACACTGACTCTTTAAAATTCTGTTACTATTTTAATAATTTTTGAACTAAAATTGATGACGATGTGGCACAGCTGTAGTGAACATGCCTTAAGCGCCACAGATCGCGGGTTCAATTCCCGCTTGGAGCAGATGTTTTATTGTCCATACAGGCAGGTTTTCCAGTCTAACCCCTGACACAGAATATAATTATCCTAATGGGGCCGTTAGGTGTGTAGCGTTTATTATATTGTTAAAAAATTATCAAAATATATCATATTCATTTATTGACGCAAGTCATAACACTTTTCAAATAAAGAAACCAAACTATAGCCACTTGTCTTATTTTACAGCTTCCTTTAACCTCGGTATGTATATAAAGAGATGATTTACGAGTTTTCTGCAAGACAAGTTTTGTTTTATGGTAAATATATTCTAGGTAACGATAGTTACAATGTGTTTAAATAGGTTGCTTAAAAGACTGATACATAAACGATTTATGCGCAACCGGTTGCCATTATAAAAAAAAAACTGAAGGCTTCAACTTAAACTCAATATAGAATAAGTATTCAACATAGAATTTTACTTTCTGTACCAATCGAGTGAGTGTGTCTATAACGGATTTTTAAAAGAATAACATGATCAATACATTCAATTTTTGAAGTGAAAATTTCTTCAGGCACTTTGAGCGATTTTAAAGCGAAATTTATGGGTTCACGTAACCCAAATGCTAGTGATGTCAGACTGCTAGACTGGCGACTCACTGTGTATGAAAAATATAGACTAATACATTGAATATACTTTAAAGAAATAGTCAAGTATATTTAATTATCAGCCTTCAATCTATGCGTTGAGCTCCTTCGATGGGGTTTTTTTTCTAAATTATAGCTTGAAATTAAATTTTCATTATTTATATTCATAATATATTTATTCATTTTCATAATTAATTTAACCTTTTCAGCATGAAAAAAAATAATGAAAGTAATCCGAGGAAGCATGCTTACTCAGAACGGCTAACTCAAAAGACACAGGTATTTTAGTCTCAAGTTTTCACACTGCGTATTTTTTTGTATTGTTAATAATGATTTTCATGACTTAGTTTTTTTGGTTCCATGTTTGGTTGTGTACAATTTGTTATAATCTAATTCACAACTGCGGCTATATAGAACTCCTGACTTTATAAAGAGCTTATTGTCCGTGACTACAATGCAGTACTATAGTTTTTGTTTGTCTCAGCGATCAGTTTTACGTGGTTGAAGTTTGTTAGTTCAATGATTCATAGTGTTTCGTAAAATCTACTATGAAAATACGACGATATACGAGTATACGATTCTAGCTTTTTGTAAGTCAGTTATTTGTCTGACCATTCTTATAGCATACGCAGTGGAGCTGAGCCCACCCGTTCTTCTTCTTCTTATCGAGTGAGTAGCCAACCTAGTGTCATAGATGTTCAAGCCGTATGGGCCTCTGACTTGACTTATCGCCTATCGTGAAATTGATAACAGCCGAGACCGACTTTTGACTTGCCCTCCGAAGCACGGAGGCACTCAATTAATATACCACTATGCGATCACCCATCTAGTAACTGACCACGCCTAAAGTTGCTTAAAACCGATCGTTTACCGATCAGTGAGCGCACGCGACTAAGAGCTTCACAGCCTAACTTTAAGAGATGACAAATGAAAGTTGGAGTTCAATGTTATGCCTAGAAATTTAAATAGAACAGAAGTCCTCACATTATTTTTTTTCTTTATTTATGCTACAAGTTGGCAAACAAGCATACGGGCCACCAGATGGTAAGTGGTTGCCGTAGAATATGAGGGCTTGCAGCACCATTAGTAGGTGCCAATCACGCGTTACCAACCTCGAGATATTGGTTCTTAAATCTCCTCTGCCCACTTGCCTACAGTGCCCTTCAAACCGGATCACGGTAATGCCTCAGCACTACTATTTGGTGACAGAATAGTTGACACTGCGGTGGTACCTACCTAGCCGGCCTCTTGCAACAACAGCGGGCGATGGGGTCGTCACATCCCGACGCCGGGATTACATTACATTATAAAGAACTTGTTGTTCGTGACTACAATGCAGTCTTCTTCTTCTTAGCATTATTCCCGGTACATGTATGATTATTTACCCTGGGAATGCTTATTATTCTTGTCCGTATTTGACTACAATGTAACATTACAGTTTTTGTGGGCCTTTCATTTTACGCGGTTGTTAGTTCAATAATTCAGTGTAAAATCCATATTTACATTATGAATGCAAAAGTTTTTTTGTTTGTTCTACTTTCCCGACTTGAGCGTTCGACCACAAACTATGTACAATTCAAAATGTTTGAATACCGCTCCTGCATACTTTTTCTTTTACGAACGAACTAATTGAACTAGTAAAATACCTTTAGTTTCATTCACATGATTATGTTTGTATTGAAGTAAATATTTCATAGGTTAGTTATTGTAGCTTAAAGTTTTTAACTGCAATGCGGTTTATTATAAATTTTCATAATTAATATTCTTATCAAAACTAATTTGCTCTTTTGTTGCAAGAGGCCGGCTAGGTAGGTACCATCGCAGTGTCCAATATTCTGCCGCCAAATAGTAGTGCTTAGGCACTACTGTGTTCCAGTTTGAAGGGCATTGTACGCTTGTGAAATTACTGGGCGAACGAGATTTAAGAACTAATATCTCGAGATTGGCAACGCGCGAGTGGCACCTACTAATGGTGCTGCAAGCGCTCATAGGCTGCGGCAGCCACTTACCATCAGGTGGGCCGTATGCTTGTTTGCCAACTTCTAACATAAAAAAAAAAATTATAATGTGCGATTTAAATAGTAAACTACCTATATAACTCAGTTTTCCTCAAAAGTTAAGTTAACACTTACTAATTGTGTATCGATAAAATAATAATGGAAAACGGTTTAAATTAACGTTAATTATAAATTTTATTCCAGAAAAATAAAAAAATGTTATTTGTCTACGAAATATTATCTGTCTTATATGAAAGTATAATCTACCACATTAATGAAATAAATAATTAATAAAAACGTTAACCCTTTTAGCAGAGGAAGCAAACCGTACTTATTTTCCTTATTATATTTGCACCTCAATTAATGGAAAAGGAAAGTGTTGCTAATATAAAAACAACGAGAAAGAAAAACCCTTTGCTATTTTAATAAAATATAATTATTTACTCGCTCGTTATGAAGTCCAAGAAAACTTGTATCCAGCGTTTTGGCACCCTTGGGTACGGAACCCTAAAAATAATAAAAGAACCAAAAACTTTGTTATGATGTGTTAAATTATAATTCTACTAGCTTCTGCCAGTGGCTCCGCCCGCGTGAATAACGACTTGAATTTAAATATTTCACGCCCTACAGAGTCATCTTATACAAACGTTCAACCCTTTTACCCCCTTAAGGGTTGAATTTAGAAAAATCCTTTCTTAGTGAGTAACCCTTTAAAAATTCAGCTTTCTAGGTACAAGGGTTTAGGCTAGGCGTTGATATGTCAGTCAAGTTTCTTTTATATTTATAATTTTATTTTAAAAGAACGCAATAGATTAAGATATTCAATAATAAATTATTTTCCTAATATACCTACTTCCGTCTACGTGCCTGAAGGAAGTTTGAATGGATAGAGGGATTATATCGTTTACTCTTTAGAAGTTTTAGTTCACGTTATTGAAGTTTGAAGATAAATAGAAATTTTGATCAACTATGAATCTATTAAAATTGGTTGAATCCAATCTCAAGAATTAATTAATGGATTAAGATTAGGCATTATTGAAGAACTATCAAGTGCCCGTGACGAAGACGAAGAAAAGTAATATCAGGTTGTAAATAAATAATAAATAATAGATAAATAAATAAACGCATCACACTCAACGGCCCCCATTAGGATAGTAATATCCTGTGTCGGGGGTCCGAAACATTCACAATGACAAGGACAAATACACCCAGACCGGAAAATATGCTTGCATGGTCAATACAAACATATTATGCTCCGAGCGGGAATCGAACCCGCGACCTGTGGCGTTTGAGGCAGGTTCGCTACCGCTGCGCCACATCGTCGTCAATATAACCAACATATAATAATCAACATCATCAGTCTTTTTCTGTCTAGTGCTGGATATAGGCCTCTCCAGTTTCTTCTTATTCTTATCGAGGGGTTAGTGGCTAACCTAGTTTTAGAGTTGTTCAGGTCGCCCGTAGACCTCTGACTTGACTTATCGACTGTTGTCAAATTGTCAACAGCCAGAACCGACTTTTTACGTGCCCTCCGAAGCACGGAGATACTCGGTTGAAATACCACTATGCGATCACTCATCTAGTGATAAAAATAATTGGGATTAGAAATTGAAAACTTATACGCTGTGATTTAAAATAAATGAGTAAGTATATTGTATTTTCAGTTATTTTTTAAATACCTGCTAGAAATCCTAAATACTTATGAATATCGTAGAGTTACTTTTAAATTTATTTGACGTAAACTTTGAGCGAGATATTAAGCTTCTTGGTCTGTATTACAATAATCTATATATTGACACCGTTGTGGCGTTGTGGGTAGACTGTCTTCAGTCTCGACGGTTGCGGGTTCGATTCCCGCTCGGGCAGATGTTTGTTAAATTTCTGTCTCGGTCTGGGCCTTTGTCTGTGGGTCTCCCCATCGTGCCTCGGAGAGCACGTTAAGCTGTCGGTCTCGGTTGTTATCACAAAACATCTGATAATAATCGTTAACTCTTGATAAGTGAATTGCTCTTATTCAATGAGTTACTGGTTCGCCCTTAGGGCTGCGGAGGTCAGATGGCAATCGCTCTGTGTAAAGACTAGTAACCCGTCAAATCCGGATAAGAGTAATAAGCAGACCCTGAGTACAATAAAATACCGGGAATAATGCTAGGACGAAGGAAGGTCTGTATTACAATAATCGGCATCTAAAGAAGAAGTATTTTCTAATGTAAAGTTAATATCATTAACAAGACAGCTGTCCATAAAAGAGAAGTAATTTCTCATTTTTTCTTGACATTCATCATGTTATGACAATGGTTTAGGTTACAATAAAACTATTACCTATCTAGCTATGTCATTAAAATGGACGTAAACCTTAGAATGGCGGCTATTATTCTTTGTATCTTTTTTACTTCTTCTGAAAATTACTATTATAAAAATAAAATAATATTAGACCAAGGTCTGAATGTATTCAGCCGCTAGAAATTATAATATTCTAATAATAATAATTATGTTATGTCCTAAAAATATTAATTATTAAGTAAACATGTATAAATGTTAGTTTAATATTTTATACAGTTCTCAGTTGTGTTTATTTAATAAATAATAATAAACTATAGCTCCCGCCACTGGAAGCTATAAATTTTATAAACACACATTCAGGGTCTGGTAACATTTGGATCAGAGCAAAAAAACATAAAAATCGTACCAAATAAAAGTAACGCTTACAATAATTAACAAAACAACAATATTCTGCTAATTAAATGTAATAAAATTATCAATAACAGAAAATATAATTTCATCAGCGAAAACAACATAAACAATCTGAGACGAACCCAGGAGCATGAACTTACCCTAAAATGTCGGACCAAATGTTTACGTGCCATGAAGCAAATTAGATGAAACCATTTTATATCGCTAAAATACTACCCGACCAAGTAAAATTGCTAATTATTTTCATATTACTCTTATGCTACTTTGAGTTGATTGAATTTGGGAATTTTTGTTCTTCATTGCATTGTCGCTTAGTGACATAGTAGTAGTTCCTTATTTACTAAATTTATAGCTTCTCGTGCCGGTAGTTATAGTTAGCTATATATATTAGCTATTATATTATTATATCGTAATTTCTATGAGTATTTATAAACCATCGCCTAATAGGCTTTATAATCTTTGTATTATTCTTATACTCACTTGCTTATGTTATCGTTTATATCCCACAAATGAACTAAAAGTATTCCCAACGGATTTCATTTTTCTTCATAGTGAAACTTTATTTTTTTATGAACCCTTATGAAAATTTCACCAACAACATCCCAAGGGCTACCGACCGCTGACAAACTGGTTTCAGATCTTGAATACGAAATTATACTTTATTTCTTTTCTAGTTTCTTTCCTCAAATATCTCTTTCCTCTGAGACGCTTCTTTTGACAAATATAATGCTAGCAACCGCATAATTCAATTCTCTTACTGTTGTATTTATTTTTGGATAATGGATTAATTGTATATAGTCTTCTCTACGCCTTCTCTATCCCATGCCTTCTCTTCCTCTTCGTCTTCGTCTACCCTTTCGCCAATTTTTCATTTTTTTTTGTTTTCGATGAGAACAAAGAATCTGGATTGCGATTATACGGAGAAATACTATAGCTCGTCATCAGTCCCCGTGGACATAATTTGTACTGTTGTAATTATTTGTAAATATAGTTAACATTGAATTGTAAATATGTTGTTATATTGTTTATTAATCAACATAAATTAATAATACTACTATTATCTCATCTTTGGTTTGAATGAGTATCGTATAACAAATTTAAGTACTACTTTTTTGTTAGCTGATTCAAAATGCTTAACGTAATTCGTTCTATTTTAATTCTTTTTTTATGTTAGAAGTTGGCAAACAAGCATACGGCCCACCTGATGGTAAGTGGCTGCCGCAGCCTATGAGCGCTTGCAGCACCATTAGTAGGTGCCACTCACGCGTTGCCAACCTCGAGATATTAGTTCTTAAATCTCGTTCGCCCAGTAATTTCACTAGCGTACAATGCCCTTCAAACCGGAACACAGTAGTGCCTAAGCACTACTATTTGGCAACAGAATATTGGACACTGCGGTGGTACCTACCTAGCCGGCCTCTTGCAACAAAAGACCTACCACCAGTGTGACTGATTGCACTGGTGGATTAATCCCTGTTGTTACAGAGGTTATCCCAACAGCAACATCTTTTTTTCACTCTCTAACCATGGTTGCTAAAGTGAAGTGTGAAATTCTTTAATCGTTATAAGATCAGTTAACAGGGTCGTTATCACCGAGGAAACCCTTTGAACAGATAATCCGCTTTCAGACAAGCTTCAAGCCCCTTAAGGGTTTATGAAATTTAGGACGCGCTTACCCTTAGCGGGTTATTTGTTTACCTTTACGTGAACATCATTATCTCTGTTTAATTCTATATTCTTGTTTGTCATATTATATAGATGAACAAAACTATGATATCTTGCTTTGTATAAAAATATTATAAATATGTATTTATCACGCTGGCCAATGTAAAAGTGTAAAACTGATAGCTGTCTAGATCATTTTGTTCTTTTAAGGTTTCATTTCTGAAATGTTTGCCAAGTCGTTTTTTTTTGGAAAAGTAATATGATAAAAGTAGTTTTAGCTAACAAGCTGTCTAACTAGATTAAATGTAAAGTTTATCAAACCTAGAGGACATAAAATTGTGTATTGTATATCTAATATATAAAATTCTTCTAATACATAAAATTCTCGTGTCACAATGTTCGTTCCCATACTCCTCCGAAACGGCTTGACTGATTCTTATGAAACTTTTTATACATATTCAGTAAGTCTGAGAATCGGCTACTATCTATTTTTGAAACCCATAAGTAATAGGTGGTGTCCACCTAAAAAATATTTTTATTTTTTGGGTAAAATTTTTATTTTTATTTTTTTATTATGTGGCATTGAAAAATACATACGACCCTAAATTTTCACTTTTGTATGACCAACCCCTGCTTTTTAATAGCCATATTAGTAAATCAACAACTTTCACCAGTGTATGCGTTTACGGCGTTTGTATGTGTAACAACGCGTAGACATAATTTAATGTAGGCCATAAATCTTATGTGCGCCATGTTTACTTACCAAGTCACCACACGAACGGGAAAATAATGTTGTCAGCTAAAAAGTTTTCCTTTTAAAAATAGGATCCAGTCTTTATGTCTAACTTAGTTATTGGCTTAAAGCCGACTTGATGGATAGTTCAAAAATCCCACCATTTCACAGAGTATTGACGTGAGGTAGTATCTAGATATATTGTTGCGTTTCGTTGGATATTTTCGATTTGATCATTACTCACCTATGTAGTGTGTTATAAAAAGCATGTATTTAGGCTCGACAGTTGCAGGTTCCAGTACTAAGCAGACTCTGGGAAAAATATCGGAAATAATGCTCCTTAAGAATAAGTAAATAATGTTCCTTAAGACACATCTATGGCAAATTTCAGTTAATAATCCAGCGGTTCCAAATTTAAGCCTCTACCCGAGAAGAGCCGGTGAGACAAACTCAGGGGTTCCCTTCCATTTTTCCCTACTCATCCCTCTCCTCCTGTTCCTTGGGTTAGCAAAGCGTTCATAGGTTGCGGTGTTGGTTTCACTGGTGGTAGGTCTTTTGTTGCAAGAGGCCGGCTAGGTAGGTACCACCGCAGTGTCAAATATTCTGCCGCCAAATAGTAGTGCTTAGGCATTACTGTGTTCCGGTTTAAAGGGCACTGTACGCTAGTGAAATTACTGGGCAGACGAGATTTAAGAACTAATATCTCGAGGTTGGCAACGCGTGAGTGGCACCTACTAATGGTGCTGCAAGCGCTCATAGGCTACGGCAACCACTTACCATCAGGTGGGCCGTATGCTTGTTTGCCAACTTTAAAAAAAAAAAAAAAAAACCATGTGTAAACCGTATGCTGGTTTGTTAACCATAAAAAGGTGGTAATATACTGTTAATGACATAAAAAGGTGGTAATATACTTTTTAATGTATTTTTTAAATGTCAAAATACTTTAAATATTATGTTCATTGAAAAACCTTGAATGACGGTCTAATTCCCAAGGTTTGGAAACCCGTTTACCCAATTTGCATAATTAGGTAGCAAACGTCCAAGTATCCAAACATTCACATTTATTAATAGGTTATCCCTCGAGTGTGTATTATTTATTTTGTATAAATAACATCATACAATTAGAAACATTGTACATTAATACGATTACAGTAACTGTATCCAATTAACCAACAGTCAGCACCAAAATAGACTGTAATAATAAACGAAACTAATTATCTATCTAATGAAGATCACGCAAGCCGTCAGTGGAAACCTATTATTAGTTAACTTACACGCAAAACTTAGCGCTTTTTCCGCCTATAAAAAGTAAATCCAAACCATTAGTTTGTCATGAACGAAGACTTCTTGTACTGTTTTTATATAGAAATTGCAGTTTTTCGTACTTATACAATAAAAAATTGTTTGACCTAAAATGTCATTAAATCAACGATAACAGCC
Organism: Hestina assimilis; assembly: GCA_023373885.1. NCBI lineage: Eukaryota > Metazoa > Arthropoda > Insecta > Lepidoptera > Nymphalidae > Hestina > Hestina assimilis. The sequence goes on along the minus strand of CM041747.1, from coordinate 3,867,869 downwards.
TCATTACGACAGTTATATCTTGCATCGGGTGTCCGGAAACTAACACAAAGTCAAGGATGTCAATATAAACATCTGCCCCAAGTGGCAATCGAACCCGCGACCTATGGCGCTAAAGGCACGTTCGGTTTCGCTGTGTCACAACGTCGTCAACACATTTATTTATTTATTACATGGAAAACTTACAGCTATAAAAACATATAGTATATATTAACTTAATTAGATAACAGTAAGCCAATAACAAGTTTTCGCTTATATAATGTTGAACAATGTCGTAACAGTCATCATAAATGTGTGACACATTTTATATTTTTTTCTTTTCTTCCAAAACCGCGCATGGTACGAAGTTATTTAATTAGAACAGCCCAATAGGTCTATCTTAAAGTTTTAGACCTATTATTTGTATTAACTCCGAAATTTCTCTACCGATTTCATAGGTTACCTAATTACATAAAACGAAATCTGAACTGTGATGCACAAGACATCTTACTTCTCAATGTATATTACTGATGATTCTTCTTCTTCTTATCGAGTGGTTAGTGGCCAACTTGGTGTCAGAGTTGTTCAGGTCGGCCGTATAGGCCTCTGACTTGACTTATCGACTGTCGTCAAATTGATAACAACCGGGACCGACTTTTTACGTGCCCTCCGAAGCACGGAGACGCTCAGTTTGAAATACCACTCGATCACCCATCTAGTGACTGACCGCACCTAAAGTTGCTTTACCCACCGATCATTTACCGATCAGTGAGCGCACCCGGCTATGAGCGTCTCATTTCATTACTGATCGTAATTAAATGAAATACATCAACATTCTTTCATACCATTAGTCTACGTGAAATGAAAATCTATGACTGTGTTTTCCCAATTTTAATTGAGCTAAAAGGAAATTAAATTTTACAAAACCGAGTATAAAATATATCACCACAATGTACGGAATTAAAAATAAAAGCAATTATGACTTTCTTCGTTCGTGATAGCAGTTCGCTGAGAATTAAAACAAACTTCCAGTTCAACAATGGCCAGCGAAAAATGAAAAGGTATAATTATCTCGCTACAAATTAAAATCACGCAAGCTCTATTATAACAGAAAATATGTTAGCGTAAATAAACTATTATACTATTATTATGAAGACAAGACATGATTAAAGATAAAAATATTTTAAAATTCAAAAAACCTGCCAAACGAGTGTGTTATTTTAAATCATGTAGTAGAGCTCTCTCACAGAAAATCGGCGTAATGTAACGGTATCAGTAGGTACTGTTGCGTTACGTGCGATGAGTGAGAGCGCCGGAGGTCCAAACTCCCCCTCCTTCTTGTTCCTTTCCTTTGTTCCCATCTCAATTCATCCCTCATATCCCTTGGATTGGCAACGCGCATGGGATATTAAGTATCACAAGCGTTCATAGTTTACAGTGCTTACCATCAGGCGGACCGTAGTGAATAGTCATGAACTATCATACGGAAATGAAAATGATTCTTTTAATGGAACGAAGTTCCTTATCGCGCGTTGTGAAAGGGGGCTAGACGGAAAAATTCTTACGAAAAGTTGTCACGACACTTTTTGCTATAGTTGTAAGCCGTGCGGCGTGCGCGTGTTTCTCTGTCTGTCTCTCTCTCTCATAGCAAGCAAGCCAGTTATTTTCGTTTCGTCTTTCTATTTGTTTTGAACAGTGTGGTGTCGCGACGATTATTTTTGTTGATTTGTTTTTGTACATAATAAATAATAAATTAAAAAAATATTATTATAACTTTAAAAAAATATATTACAATTCCTTTACTAATTAATCGAAAGGAACTTCGTTCCATCCGGGTGTCCCTAGACACCTCTCAAGTTTTTTTAAATTTTAATACAGAATAAAAATAATTCTAAAATAAAGACTTTTCATAGTATTGTGTTAAACTAAAACATTACGAGTACTAGTACAAGTAGAAAAAGTCTAAAGGAAATTTGGTTAATCTTTGATATTGAAACAAGTTTGCATTGACTTTGATTTGTGTAAAATAATCAATGGTACATAGTTATAATATGATATATACATATATATAGTCAAATCAATTACCAGTTTTGTGAGACTATAATGTTTAAAACAATTTTTTTAATGATCTTATACATCAATTAAGTATCAAAAGAAATGTGTATTGGCTACCTAAGCATTATAAAGAAAATATTTATCTAGCCTTATCTAATCATTATTTCATTAACGATATGCTAAAAATAACGTAAAATTTCATTTCTCTATTGGAAGAAATCTAATTTCATCGGCTTGGAATGAAATATTATTCTGGTAATAAGAAAAATTGAAGCGGTATAGAACGAATATTTTAACATATTTTGATTTTAGCACGGTTCGTTTGAGTTGGTTAGAAAATTTCTTTTTGTTCTTTTTTTTTCTTTTATGTTGGCTAGCAAGCATACGTCCCACCTGATGGTAAGCGATTGCCGTAACCTATGAGCGCTTGCAAAACAGCTAGTAGGTGCCACTGACGCATTGTAGAGTTTCCAACCTCAAGATATTTGTTCTTAAATCTCTTTTGTCCAGTTATTTCACTAGCCTACAGTGCCCTTCAAACCAAAACACAGTAATCCCAAAGACACTACAGCCTTGCGGTAGAATGTTTGACAACGCCGTGGTACCTACCTGGCCTCTTTCAAACAAAAGATCAGTACAAAGACCTACCACCAGTACAAAAGATCTACTACCAGTAATTCTTCAATATATAGGTGTCTGATTTTATGCCTGTACTGTTTTGATCTTAGTGTTTCTTCTTGTGGGTCTCTCTACCATAGAGAGCACGTTAAGATATCGGTCCCGTTTGTTTTTATAACCTTTGATAATAAACGCTAACTCTTGATAGGGAATTTGCTTTTATACAATTAGTTTCTGATTCGCCTTAAGGCTTGTGGATGTGATGGCAATCGCTCCGTGTAAAAACTAGTAACCTGTCAAATCTCGATAACAGTAATAAGCATACCCTGGGCAAATACCGGTATATTGCCAGGAAGAAGAAGTTTAAAAGATCCAAGTGCTAATCTCATAATATGTATAGATAAAAACAAAACAAAACACAAAACACGTTTTAATCTACTTAAATTAAAATGTGTTTTTTCCATTTACAGAAAACAGTGTTCCTACTTACTAAGCTTTTATAACGAACAGCTTTATTATCAATTTCTAAATTTTCGTTCTGCTGTTATGTATTTCTAGTATCGAAATATGCTATCTCATATCCAGTCCGCCGTTCTTTAATATATTTGAGTTTTGTTTTACCAGAAATTCCTTTTCAAAGCTCTCTTTGTGTGGATTTATAAAAATGGTTAAAAATTGCCCCAAGCACATATATCAGAACTCATCGAGAGAAAACATTAATTAATTAAATATGATCAATATCGCACGCGCTGTTGTTTCAATTTAAAACAGGTTTGTAAAATTTTTAACTGTGTTTGCATCAAGAAACATTAAACAAGCAAATCAGAGAAAAATAAACTATTTTTAGTGAATCTCTTTGGTAACGCTTTTGATAACTAAATTTTACTTACTTACTTTCATATTTTTATCATACCAATTTTTATATGAAAATCGATTGTCAAGGAGTAAACACCAAAAATATTAATTTTCACTGAGTAAATAAAATCACCAATCAATCAATCGTCAAGTCGAGCAATGAGTCAGAGAAAAGTATTTTACATTAGTTCTGCTTATTTCTCTTACGCGGATTTGACAGGTTACTAGTTTTGACAGGTTACTGATTACCATCTGACCTCCGCAACCGTAAGGGGAACCAGTAACTCATTGGGTAAGAGCAAATTACCTATCAAGAGTGAACGATTATTATCAGATGTTGTAATAATAACTGGGACCGACAGCTTAACTTGCTCTTCGAGGAACGATGGGGAAACCAGAAGGACAAAAGCCCAGACCAAGACAGATATTTTTTTTATGTAAGTGGGGGCAAACGGGCAGGAGGCTCACCTGATGTTAAGTGATCACCGCCGCCCATGAACATCTGCAACACCAGAAGGCATGCAGGCGCGTTGCCGACCTTTAAGGAAAGAATAGGTTCTTCTCTTGAAGGTTCCCAAGTCGTATCGGTTCGGAAAGACCGCCGGCGGAAGTTGATTCCACAGAGACAACTATTGATTATTTACAACAACAATACAAATATCTGTCCCAAGTGGTAATCTAACCCGTGACCGTCGAGACTCTCAAGTCTGCCTTACCAGGCTCGCTACCAATACGCCACAACGGTTACGTAATACACACCCTATTCTTAAATACAACCCTGAGAATTGATTACTCCAACGTCAACCATAGCCTTGTCGCAGTAAATTTCGGTACCCACATGTTGTATCATTTACGATATCGTTATTACCAGTATATTACCAATAAAGTGCCTGCTTGGGAATATACTAACATTCAACTGTACTAATGTAATACATAATATCTTCCTCCGTCGCTTGTATGTGTGAATATAACTGTGTTTATCTTTACAAGTTAACTGATATTATGTGTAGACTATAACAAGAAATAAACGTTACACACTCAACGACCCCCAAAATATATACAACGACATACCACACCCAGACCTTCTCCGGCGTCGGGACGTGACGACCTCATCGCCCGCTGTTGGGAAAACCTCTGTCACAGCAGAGACTATTCTACCAGTGCAATCAGTCCCACTGGTGCTAGGTCTTTTGTTGCACGAAGCCAAAAACGAGGCCAGTTTTAAATTACTGGGCAAAGGAGATTTAAAAATTACCAGTCAAGTGCGTTCTGGACCACGCACAGTTGAAACTAAAGGGTTCCGCAGCTTGGTTATGAAGAATCTTAGTGGCTTTAAAAATAATAACGAATTAAAACCGACCGCAAAAATAAGTTAATGTAATTTCATAGTAATTATTAAAAGTAATATGAAAAACAATGTTATGGGAAAAACTTATATATCTCTTAATTACGACTTTAGGAGCTAATATCTCAACAACTACTGGCTTAATGAAAAAACTCAAAATCAAACATCTTTATCATTTTAAAAGACCTATCCAAAGATATTTCACACGTTGCCATACGTTGAATTTTTTTTTTCAAGCCTCTGTTCGATGTATGGACTGCTACCCTTAATTCATATATATGTTAAGATTTTATTACAAAATCGTTGTGCGGTTCATGGAATACACCTATTTAGTAAATTTCGTATAGATAGAGTCAATGGTCACCGAGCAAAATGACTGTGACATACGGACGGACGGACGGACAGACGGACATGACGAAACTATAAGGGTTCCGTTTTTGCCATTTGGCTACGGAACCTAAAAATCAATATCTCGAGGTTGGCAACGCCTGAGTGGCACCTACTAATGGTGCTGCAAGCGTTTATAGGCTACGGCAACCACTTACCATCAGGTGGGCCGTATGCTTGCTTGCCAACTTGTAACATAAAAAAAGACCGGAACACGTGCCTGTGTGATCAACACAAACATCTGTTCCGAGCGGCAATCGACCTTTGGTACTTAAAGCAGGTTCACTACCGCTGCGCCACAAAAAATGTGAAATCTAATTTAATGTTAAAAAAATATTAAAAAATACGTTCGTCCTTTTTAGTATAAGGCTTCTTTTTCAATCTACATACTTTTTTTTTTTATAATTATCTATTTAAAATACAAAAAGACATCAGTCATTAGCCTTTATTTTTATTTTATGTCATACGAATAACTAAAGATAAATATTTTGAGTTAAAATACTTAATATAATAAGGATTCTGTTACGAACTTAAAAATATTTAAGTATTTTTGAATTAGCATAATCGGCGTAAATTGTAGCTGGCTGATGAAACGAAAAAAAATCGTTGCTTGTTTGTTTCTGGTACTGCCCGCAGTGTTTAGCGATATTCTGAAGAGAAGCAAATTCCAGCAGCTGTAAAAATTTTGAAATTTTCAAGTGTCATAATAACCAATATTTAATTCGAAAAATAACTTAAATTATTTATTTTATTGTATTTTTATAAGTATTTATGTGCTAGCTTGATCAAAAACTCTAGAGATATAGAACGAAAAATATATTTTTTTTTTCATCCACATTGTTCTTATTTAGGTCTTAGAAAGTTAGAGCATAAATGGGGATGCTTCACTCGTAAAATAAAATAATTACAAATGAGATAAATACATATATAATCACATCCTATCATATGCTGGTAACATGTTCTTATCCGATGAGTTACTGGTTCAGCCTTTGGGTTGCGAAGGTCAGATGGCAATCGCTGTGTGTAAAAACTGGTAACCCGTCAAATTAGGATAAGAGTATAATCAGACCCTGGATAAATACCGGGACTAATACTAGGATGAAGAAGGCATCGTATCATTTACATGTATATTTTTTGTTTTAAAATATTTTTCAAACTTCATTTCAAAAGTGATGTCACCAAAGCTTACCCATCGTGACGTAAGTTGAAATTCCATGAATAATACACTCTATGTATTGAAAAGGTTTAATAGGCGTTGTAATTGAATTTACAATTTGTAGGCCGCTATTAATGTAGCTAAATTGAATACTTTAATCGTTCGACATAAAGTAGTATTCAATAGTGAATTGAATTTTAAACAGGCGTTTTGTTGGAAATATTATTGTGTGAATAGTCACTGTAATAACGTTAGAATACAAATCATAAGTTAAGCTATAATTTGATTTTACATTCATTAGACTTAACATTGGAAATCAATAATCAATAAATCAAATAAACCTTTTGATGTTCGACAAAATGTAAAACGATAATTGCTGTTTGAGACCTCGACACAGGTTGATATCCTAATGTAATTTATTATATATAGCAGCTTCCATGAAATCATAATATTTACATAATTTTAAATCAATGAATAAATGATCAAACAGGTGTATGATCCGCTTGATGGTTAATAGTCATGTAATATTAATCAAAATCTTAGTAATAGTAGAGCTATGCTTCTTATAGCCCAACGTGCTGGCTCATCCGGGGAAGTACTACCTCGATCCTATCGACTTAGATCTTACAGAAAATCGGCGTAAAGTAACACTGTACTGTGCGTTTCGTGTGATGAGTGAGAATGCCGGATACCTTGTCTCCCAACCTTTCTGTTCCCTTCCGTTTTTCCCTTCTAATAGCCTCCTTTCTATCTTTTGAGTTGGTATCACGCATGTGATACTTCAAGTATATACAAGCGTTCATAGAGTGCGGTGAGTGCTTTCCACGAGGCGGACCGTATGGTTGTTTGACCACTTTCATGAAATGAAAAAAATGCTATAGATACAACACTAGATCAAGCATCACACAGTCCTTAGTACTTCCCAGATCGAGGTAGCAAATTCTTATGCTGCAGATTAATTTCTTAGTATCTGATTATTTCTAAAGAAACGCGAAGAGATATTGAAAAATTAGTCAGTCAAGTGAAATTCCTATAGACATTTGTAATGAACGATCGCTGAGCATTCTTCTTTTTTCCAAACCCTAGCTAGCTATGTGTTTAAATTTTACCTTTATAAAGACATTATATTTATAATTTTAATTGAATAAATTAAAAGTTATTATTTTGCGATATATAACATTATTTAAATCATTCTAATAAACATAAATAGTTGAGGGTTGCCGTCGTACGTGAATAGCTTGCTAACAAATTAGGAAACAAAATTAATAGGTCCATTTTGCTCTATTCTCCATGGAGGTTGTAATACATCAGAACTTTACTTATAACTATAATGTATAAATACGTAATTAATGAATTTTAACGAGTACAAAGTTGGTAAATGTAGAACTAAATAATTATAGCAGTTTCATTTTATTTTGGACCAATTACAAAGGGTATAAGGGTAGGGATTTTTAATTTAACTACAAAAAAGCTTGTGGGAAATTAATCAAAAATAATGATTTACCTATTAACGCTTGAGATACTTGAATCATCATCAGATGCGTGCTGCCAACCTTCGAGAACCCAAGGAGAGAAGGAATGAGAAGGGATAAAAGAAAGGGAACACAGAGAGGGAGGGAGATCCGATGAATTAACAAACGCAAAAGTTATGTTACTTTACGCCGATTTCCTGTGATAAGGTAGTACTCTCCCAGTCGAGCCGAACTTTATGCTGGGACGAGCATAGCTCTGTAAACTAATATATAATATATAGGCTATAATAATAATAGGCTATTAGCTCTAAAATTTGATTTTTTTTATATATGAGAGGGGGCAAACGGGCAGGTGGCTCACCTGATGCTAAGCGATCACCGCCGCCCATGAACATCTGCAACACCAGAAGGCATGCAGGCGTTTTGCCGACCTTTAAGGAAAGAATACGCCCTCAAATATTTTATTACCTATTAATAATTCTCTTATTACGCCTGGTAACACAATAAAATATAAAGCTAGTAGTACATTTCTACTTTTTACCAGCATCGACTGACATTCAATTCTTCGCTTTCATTAAAACCGTTAGGATTTCCCTTACTTTTCAATTCTGCAACGTCACAGAAAATCAGTTTCCTTGACGGTAACTGGCAAATTGTATTTCAAGCATTCGTTTCGAACTGTTACGTTGTATTTTCACACTCAGACTTTACGCCAAAATACATTTTAACGTAACGGTTCGTTTATTAATTGAATGGGAAAAAATAATATTAACTTCACCCTGTCCATTGGTCTCTACTGGTACTATGTTAGATTTGGAAAGTATGTTCTATAGCCCTTACACAGTGGAAATACGAATAAATGATCAGAATGGTAACAACCTTCTTCATCCTAGCATTATTCCCGGTATTTTTATGTACCCAGGATCTGCTGATTACTCTTATCCGGATTTGACAGGTTACTAGTTTTTACACAGAGCGATTGCCATCTGACCTCCGCAACCCTAAGGGCGAACCAGTAACTCATTGGATAAGAGCAATTTACTTATCAAGAGTTAACGATTATTATCAGATGTTATTGATAATAACCGGGACCGACAGCTTAACGTGCTCTCCGAGGCACGGTGGGGAGACCCACACCGACAAACGCCCAGACCGAGACAGAAATTTTAACAAACATCTGCCCGAGCGGGAATCGAACCCGCAACCGTCGAGACTAAAGGCAGACTCGCTACCCACAACGCCACAACGGTGTCAGAATGGTAACAACCATGCGATAAAAGCCTAAGCATCGAAAAAATCTATCGTGTGTCATAATAGTTAGTTTCATGATAACTTTTCTATTGGAGCTGATTGTTAATGAGCTGTAATCTTTAAAATCTCGTTACAAAAGAAAAAAAACAGGTAAAAGCTAGTATCGTAGAATGCTTTTTATATTATATACTAATTGCGCTCGCGGCTCCACTCGCATGGTGTACCGATTTTTCTTTATTGCAAGGAACCTTAAAGTCATTCTAAATCATTAAAAAATGAAAGCTCCGTTAAAATTGAACCAGCCGTTTCAGAAATCAAACAAAAAGATCAATCAAAAACAAACAGAGACAGATAGATGACAATTTAAATAATTGATTTCTTTATGGTAAGTATCGTAAATAATTTGTTCAGAGTTTCTATTAAAATCGTTATTCACGCGGGTGAAGCCGCTGGCAGAAGCTAGTTTTATATATTTGTATAGATATCATCAAAATCATTTCCAACACAAAAAGCATAGGTTCAATACACCTTTAAAATAACTAAATAATTCTTCATTGTTTTGAACATACAACTTTCCGGTACAGAGTTTGTTATTGTATAACTTATTACATTATTCCGCACGTGTTGTGTTTAGCCTTTACGTGTATTCTACACGATCTACTTAGTATTCGTAAACAATACGTAGCATTTGTAAGCACGTCGTTAACATTATTTAATTATTTTAATGCCTAGAACCTTTTATTGTCACTAATTTTATTGGCTAGCAAGCATACGCGGCCCACCCTAGCCCAGGAGCGCTTGCAAAACCACAAGTAGGTGCCACTCAATCGTTGGCAACATATAAAGGTATTGGTTATTAAATCTCCTTTGCCCAGTAATTAAACAAACCTTAAAAGTTTGCCTTAAACTCAATAACTATATAGTTATATATACACATAAATTATCATTCTTATTTTAAATCAAATATCAGCTTACCACTGCGTACCGAAGATTTTACTCCCATACATTCAATCAGATTTTATTAAAAACATATAAATAAGATTTAATATAATTACGTTCAAAATATAGAAAAAAAAAAATATTTCTAATTTATATCACGTTTCCATTGTTCAAGATCTATATTAAAAGTAAGTAGAATAATAGCATAAAAGGTTACCAAGTCTTAAACCTAATACCTAAGTAAAAGGGTTAAAGAACGATCCGAAAGGGGATTATCCACTCTGGACTCGCTTATTGATTTCATGTACACTTCTTATGTTTTGGTCTGGCAATTAAAACAATGATAGCATTTTTGTTTACACGTATTTGTAAATACGAGACACACTGAATAAAGAAATTTTGCTTTATAATCACAAACTTCAAGGGTTAAATTTATGCCCAGTGTTTATAAAACATTAAAACGCTTCCTTCTTGTTATGCGAATTGACGACCGCGAACGAACGAACGGATTGATTGCTTTTCTTCTCGCATCATAATTAGTGTCTTAAGGTGGTTTCAGACCAGCATTTTTTTACGGCGTATACGGTCCTTTCACTGCCTTGCACGCTCGCTTTCACGCAAAAAGCCGAACGGTCGTACACGGGCTTATCCCAGCGTGTACGCTGAACCAGTAGTAGTAAGTATGTGTGGTCAAAGGAGTGCCTATACGCGCTTCGAAAACGAGCCTATACACTGGTATAAAACGCTGCTCTGAAATCTCCCTAATTAGTAATACTTATTGATGAAACAATAGTCGCAATCAAAATGAAAATTATTTTTATTCAAGTAGACTATTAAAAAGTACTTTTGAATCATCAAGCTCTACCTGCGGTTCGGAAAGCTGTTTCTACCGAGAAGAACCGGCAAGGAACTCGATAGTTACTCTTTTCAAATGTAAATAATGATTAAGTTAAGAATATTTTGAAAATTTCTCAAACTACTACTAGAAGAAGAAAATTTCTCAAACTACTACTGCAAGAAAGATGTCTCTGAACCCTTTCTTTGATTAAATTAAAAATATTAAATTACAAACTTTTGCCTTAAATAAGATAATACAGAAACCTTATCATTGAAGAAGATATGTAGTCTGCAGTCTTGTGTGAGTTTTTTTTTTTTTGCATCCCTTTAATTTCTTCTTTGTTTACTTGGTTCTTGTAAATTTTCTAAAACAGTAGATGCCACACTTTTGTATATATCTTATGCAAGTTAAAGCGAAGAATATTTGCAATCACAAACAAAAATATTATAATCCTTCATCGTTAAGCTACTAACTCGCATTATAGCAGCGTCCCAAAGATTCGTTAGATAGGAAAAAGCTGATGCTGACAAATTTTTGTCTTTGAAGTCAGAAAACGTTTGCGCAAAATGACCCTTCCTTAATATAATCTTAAGCGGATTTCTGTTTTTTTTTGTTGAAATACACATAGAATACAAAATTAAAGGGTTTTTAAATGAAATTGATTTTCTTTGACCATTTTCTTTCAAAAATTTCCTATTTAATACCTAGTTGATTCTATAGATTCAAAATAAATATTATTACAAATATATAGTAACGGAATATAAACTATATTTTTTGAATAGCAGAACGAACGTACCAAATAAAACGTTTTCAGCGAGTTCTCCTTTTTACTATTTTGTTGGTAATATTTCTATTTCACATAAAGGTTTTCGGTAGAAAGATTTATTTCACGAACTATCGCTCGTAACGTAACTTGATTTCCGCCACAAACGAAACGGGTCGCTTGTGAAGACTTTCTTCCATAACTGTGTGTCCTGTGTATTCGATATAATATAATCTTCTTCTTCGACCTAGCATTATTACCGGCATTTTACCCAGAAATGTACACGGAGCGATTGCCATCTGACCTTGCAACTCTAATGGCGAAATAGTTACTGATTGGATAAGAGCAATTTACTTATCAACAGTTAATAATTAATATCAGATGTTATGTGATAACAACCGGGACCGACAGCTTAACTTGCTCTCCGAGGCACGGTGGGGAGACCCACGAGGACAAACGCCCAGACCGAAACAGACATCTGCCTTTTAACAAACATCTGCCTGAGCGGGAATCGATCCCGCAACCGTCAAGACTAAAGGCAGACTCGCTACCCACAACGCCACAACGGTGCAGATTTACCAAGTGTAGATGTAAAAATAACATTTAAATCCATCTGCCAATCATTCTACACAGGAAATCTGTGGACCAGCGTCTCTCAATCAACAATCAATTCCCTGCGTGTGCAATATAACAATGCTTTTAGGATGATGATGGGACTACCTCGCTTTTGCAGCGCAACGCAAATGTTTACGGAGTTAAGGGTAGATGGTTTTCAGGCCATTATTCGCAAAACGGCAGCTTCCTTGTTAAACAGAGCTAGATCCAATAGCAACTTCATTCTAAAAGGATTGACACAAAACTTCTCTTGCCCTGTAGTAAGACAATGTATAGAATTGTTAATTTAATCAGGTTATAATTAAATTAATGATACCAACAGAGATTTACTTTTTGTATTTTACCAACCACATGGATCATTGTTATCTGAAATAATAATCAAATATATGTGAATTTAAGTTAGTCTTTTTGGTGTGCTTTCACGCCTTATTTAACTAATCATAATGAAATTTGCTTTTGAATTTTCAGCAGTAACGAAAAGAACGTAGGGTACATTTCATCCAGATAAAAGTTCTTCAGTGAAATAAAAAGTATATGAATAAATTATACGGTCATCTGGAATAAAAATTCAACTACATACCATCGTCAAGAAAATCTAAAAAGTATTGCATCATACCAAATAAAATGATTACAATTTATATATTTTTAAAATAATAAAAAAATCTAACTAAGACTTACACATAGCAGTCTCTATAGAGTAATATTGTCTCTATAATGTTTATATCGATATTGTGTGGGTTGTTGTTGAATTATTTTCAAGAATAAGCTTTCAAAGCAAAGAGAAAATCAAACGTACCTAACCCACACATTCCCAGCATTACGTGCCAGTAGTGAGGTCAAACAGATTGAAGGCTGAGGGATTATTTCGTTTACTCTTACAAGTTTTAGTTTGTGTTTGTGAAGTGGAAAGATAAATAATTATCTTGATCGAGTATGAAACTAAGTCGAACCGAATGATCTAATCTCGAGAAACTGTTATTGGATTTTCATTTACTTTCATTGCAGAGCTATCGACTGCTTGAAACTTCATTTTCGTGGCACCATCGAATATAATTACCATATCAATGAGATATTAAATTACTTGACAATTTTCTGGCGTTGGGACGTGACGATCACATCGCCCGCTGTTGGAATAATCTCTGTCACGGCAAAAATTATCCTACCAGTGCAATCAGTCACACTGGTAGTAGGTTTTTTGTTGCAAGAGGCTGGCGAGGTAGCTACCAACGTAGTATCAAATATTCTAGCATAGAGCAATAGTGTCTTTGGCATTACTGTATTTCGCCTGGCACCTACTAATGGTGTTGCAAGCGCTCATAGGTTGGGGCAACCGCTTAGGGCCGATCCAGCTAGACGCCAACGGCGGCAAAGGCGTCGACCACCTGATGCCGCTAGCCATCCCGGCCCCTCAGCCCCGTTACCCGGGGCTATATAAATAGGGCTCACCCTCGGGCCGTGGACGTGCAGAGTGGGGTATCTGTGCGTCCGAGATGAGCGGCCCTAAGGAGGACGGCAGTCGGTGTGGTCCCGACTGCCGTGTGCGCTTGCATGGGAAGCGCTGGGTTGCTTACCATCTCGCCCCCCCGGGACTGAGCTCCGCTACCAAGCGGAGCCATGTGATTGTCAGGTCGCGTTGGTTTGTTCTCCAAGAGTTCCCGTAACCTGACAAAAACACTGAGGTCGGCCACCGAGGAGGTTTTAGTGGGTCCCCATGACGTTTCCACCTTGTCATGGAACGCCACATAACCCGGTTGTTCCTCCCCAGGACGCCGGGTATCTGGCAGTAGATTTCCTCCCCGACAAAAAAAAAAAAAAAGGGGCAACCGCTTACCATCAGGAAGGCCACATGCTTGCTTGCCAACTTAGTAACATAAGAATAAAACCTTGATGTTCCTCTGCTGGATGGATTCTTCCCCTTCGAGACACGAATTTCTCATGAGTCACGATGGTTTTCTTCGCCGTAAAACACAAGACATATTTGAAAAACAAATTAAGTACTTAAAAACATTAAAATACTTGACCCAAAATTAAACCGACCTTTCGTTGAAGTTTACGTTTTCTATTCACTGGACCATCTCGACTTCTATAAATTTAATTGCTGTATGTATAATAATTCCAAAATAAAATGCCTGCTGATTACTTCGCGTGCCAACGTAATATAATCACATAATTATATTTACTTTGTGAGACGTTGACCTATTTAATGTAAGTAAGAATTTTGTAATGAAAAAGCTTTATCAATTTATTTATTTTTAGTTACTGGACTTTTTTATTTTATTTCGTGACAGTTGGCAAACAAGCATACGGTCAGCGTGATAGTTAGTAGTTACCACAAACTATGAACGCTTGTGATACTTCAGGTGTCACATATGCGTTGCTAACTCGAAGGATAGAGGGATAAGAAGGGAAAAAAGGAAGGGTGGGATTGATTGATTAACCTCCGGCGCTCTCATTCATCAAAGGAAACTCAACAGTCTGATACTATTACTCTACACTGATTTTCTGTAATTTAATTATTATTAATTGTCGCGTCATTGTTATTTAGGGTATGGCAAAGAAATACACTGTCATTGAAAATTGTCTTTTAATTAAATCAACGTTAATTTTTTAGAAACAATTAACTATTCTATTATTTAATACATACTACTAATATCGTTAAATACTATTATACAACGATTGGAATTGAATTATACATTAGAAATAATCCAATTAGTTTTGTCGGATCCATTTACCCTGGTACTTAAGATATTACGCGACTTGGCACAGGCGCATATTTATATTCGAATTCATTCGATGTCTTACATCATTAATTGTAAATTAGTTTATTTACGGTATTAAAATTTAAATATTTTGATTAATTTATAACAAAACAAGAAATGAATTGAACTGGTAAAATTCATTTTACCAAACTTCCTCATATTATACTTAGATCAATCCTCCCAGATCAACCAACGCAGAATTTATATTGACTTTGGCTCACGGTGACGGTGTCAAATCCACTCGAGCCAATACACGTTAAAAAAATTTTGGACCGCTTCATGATTTTTTATCTTTAAATAATTATATATAAATTATATAAATAGTTAAATCAGGTTTCGAAAAAGTAGGAAAACATTGTTACAACAACATACCCGCCAAATAAAGAAAATATTCTTTTTGAAGCGATTATAATTTTTTTATAGGAAAAACTGAAATGCATTTAAGGTACTATATTTTACCGTAAATAAACACATTTTATATTATTTATTTCAAAATATGTACAATATCATTTAAAATTTGACGAAACGGAACGTTTACGTCCATATCGTCTTGAGATCACTTTAAATATACATCACAATTTAACTATTTTTTTTTATATCACAAAAACAGCGAAATATAATATTACACTGGCAACACACAAAATGGCGGGAAGACCGAAGTTATTTGTGCAATGTGCTTTGCCTTGCATCGCAGCCGGAGTTTCACCTGTGTAAAAAATAATATCAGAGCACTTAGATTGTTAATGTTTTCGGAATGATTTTGTACAATAATCTGGAAAAATAAATTAAATAGTTTCCATTAAATTAAATAAAACGTAATGTTTCTAGTGTGAAAGCTTAAGCTTAAAGTCGAAGCCTCAATAGCTCAACGGTTAAACGGCCGACTATTCTCCGTTAACGCGAGAGTTGCGAGTTCGATCCTGCTCTCTTGGATTATTGTCGTACCCACTCCTAGCGCAATTTGGAGGGGCAATAGCAATATTAGTAATGACTTGAAAAAGCATTGCTAATATTCATTTTTTAAATGTAATCATTGTTTTCAGTTCAATAATGAAAAGTAATTCAAGCAGTTTAGGCGTTAAAAGAATACTAAAAAATATATAATTTAAAATATATAAATTTTAAAGCTAACAATAAAAATAATGTCCAATTACATAAATCTTCATATACTTCAACATAAAAGTAATTTACTTATAACTATTTTAATCATAAAATTGTGCACTAAGGTAAATTAAATAAATAAAATATATGTCTTTCGGCACGCAATTTTTTTATTATAATTGTTTGCTAAATTATTACGCTGACGTAATTGTTGCGTTATACTTAACCTTTAGGATTAAAATAACAATAAAGATTATTTAATTAGCCCGCAAAGTAAATAAAGCTGTAACACACAAAGCAATGACGCTAATAATAAACCACGTTTAAAAAGGACGCATAAAGCTCTGAGTGAACGTTAAATGAAACAAACTTTCATTAAAACACTATTGTTACCTACGAACCTGATATTAATTTTGTTTTTATGAAACCAACTCACGAAAATGCTATTTCTAATTATCTTCGCTTTATATTCTGTCATTGTATTAACAGTTTGAAATAAATTAATTCATAAAACGTAGCGATAACCTAGTTGAAAATTCAAAATGTTTTAAGCTATCCGTTTAATTGTTTACAAATTATATTATAAAAGCAAAATACAACTTTCCAACTCACTCATTCATTCTCTCCTTCACTCACTCACCTACTCACTCATTCATCACGAGACTTCCATACACTTGATCGACTTAAAATTTTTGATACTGACTCTAATTGCGATATAGCCACTCACTTTGAGGGAATTTTACAACAATCCAATTGTTAAAAAAATATTATTATTAATATTACTATTAAAAAAAATGCTGGACGAATAATGCTATGGTAATCGTAGCTATGGTAACCACTATTGTATTCACACAGGTAAAACCATATGCGTAAGTAATATTATATAGACATATTTAAGTTCATGCACTATGGAGTGTTAAAGAAAATCTCGTTTCACTCATAAAACAGGATGCCTAGATATAAGTCGGAATCTATTCAGTGCTCAACTTTTACGCTCAAATCTAATAAAACAGCTTTTAAAATAAATCGAGCAAGCGCCGAGTTGAATTTTCATTTGTTACCAAACATAATAAAATTTGTGGCCTTAAGCATTTTTGGATAACTTATTTCTTTCGCAAATAAAATCTTGAAGTTAACTTAGTGTCGGAAATATAGATTTATTGTATAAATTGAAAATCATATTTAATTCTAAGAGTCTTTTAAAATAGTTTGTATTATAAAAATACATTCTGTATGATACAAGCTATGTTTAAATTATTTATTAATTACATTAAATCTAATTTCCGAATTTTCTAGATAGATCTAATACAAAACAGTGACTGTTAAATTCTACATTACTCATTATTACTCAGTTTCCATCTAAGTTTTCCAAGTATTTACTTAATGTTGAGTGTATATTAAAAGAGGCAATTTGTCTTACCAGTGAGGACGTGAACTCGAGCTGTGGCTGATTGAGCATTGTCGGGTACACACTGATAAGCACCTGCGTCTGACGTGCGGGCTGCCTGCACGAGCAGTCTACTGCTACTGTGGATGCCCTTTTCAGTGACAAGTGATATGCCACCGCGTGTTGAATCGAAGTTTATCGTCTGTATTATAAAGAACATTGTTATAATAATAATCTAATAGAAAGTGTGATTTTCCGAGTAAATAAATAAACGGTACACTCTAAATAAATGACTCATATTAGGCTAGTTACACGAGTTTCTATGTCGGGGGTCAGGAGACATGTTGAATCGAAGTTTATCGTCTGTATTATAAAGAACATTGTTATAATAATAATCTAATAGAAAGTGTGATTTTCCGAGTAAATAAATAAACGGTACACTCTAAATAAATGACTCATATTAGGCTAGTTACACGAGTTTCTGTCGGGGGTCAGGAGACATATACAATGACAAACCAAACATAGCCATACCGGAAAATATGCATGTATGGCCAATACAAAAATCTGCTTCGAGGGGAATCGAATCCGCGCGACCTGTGGTGATTAAGGCTACCACTGCGCCACAACGTCGTCAAATGTTTTGTATTGACTAGGAAGTCAGTAACATCGGGAACGCATGCATCACAAAATTCAATTGGTCCTGGCTTTCGCGCATGCGCCGTTTTAATTTGTTTGTTCTAGCCAGTTCATTGGTGGAGCTAGCTTACCCTTTAATTTTAAGCTAGCGAGTCTGCCTTTGGTCTCGACGGTAGCGGGTTCGATTCCCACTCGGGCAGATGTTTGTTAAAATTTCTGTCCCGGTCTGGGCATTTGTCCGTGTGGGTCTCCCACCGTGCCTCGGAGAGCACGTTAAGCTGTCGGACCCGGTTATTATCAATAACATCAGATAATAATCGTTAACTCTTGATAAGTAAATTGGTCTTATCCAATGAGTTACTGGTTCGCCTTTAGGGTTGCGGAGGTCAGATGGCAATCGCTCCGTGTAAAAACTAGTAACTTGTCAAATCCGGATAACAGTAATAAGCAGACCCTGGGTACATAAAATACCGGAAATAATGCTAGGATGAAGAAGAAGCTCCGGACGCAATCCGGATTAACGCTGATATGATGATGATTCTAAGATTTACTTTCACTTTGCCACCATTGATAAGCCATATCTTATATAGCGCCAGTTTCATTACTAAGCAGACTAAGCAGGAAAAACTTTTGACACTAATCCCTCAAGTCTTATATTTAAAATAAATAAATGAACGCTGCACACTCAACGGCCCCCATTAGGATAATGATATCCTGTGTCGGGGGTCTGGAAACACATACAAAGACAAGGACAAATACACCCAGACTCGAAAATATGGTCAATACAAACATATTATGCTCCGAGCGGGAATCGAACCCGCGACCTGTGGCGTTTAAGGCAGGTTCGTTACCGCTGCACCACAACATCGTCGTCGTTTAGATTTTAATATAATAATAATTACGCAATTTTCCCGACATACACGTATTGTTTACGAATACTAAACGGATCGTGCACAATGTACGTGAAGCATAAATACAACACGTGAGGAATAATGTAATAAGTTGTATAATAACGAAGTTGGTAAAGTTTCCCAGCTGTCAAGTAATAAGTAGAAAGTTCCGTGAATTATTCTATATATTCGGCATACACTTCGCGATACTGAGAAGTTGAATGCTTTCAAGCCGATATCAATAGGTCTAGCTGAATAAACTGTATTGACAATTATTAATTGTTTGATTAACACTCATGTAAATATCAAAGTAATTTTCCATTTAGTTCGATACAATAAAATACTTATCACTGTTTAGCGATTGCTTAGATGCCAATTTTTGTATTGACTAAGCGCAGGTTTCAATAAGCAATCTGAATTCATTTTTAGAGATTTATTTTAAGTTCTTAAAAACAAAAAGAGTTTTAAAATCTTAGAAAGAAACAATTATTTAAATTTTTATGAGGAAAGTTAAACTTAACATAATAGGTATATATTTTTAACAATTTACATACCTTTCCCCTGTGCGTCCAGTTAATTGTATTGGGTGGTTCTGGTGTATGCCTTACAATACAAGTAAGGTTTATTGTAGATCCGGCGTAGATAAACAAGTCTGGACCACCCATTATTTCCGTTTCGGGCTCTGTAGGGAAAACGATTCCATCAGCATTCTTGTAGTATTTTAGCATTTTCACTAATTGAATGAAAACGAATTCGAAGAGAAAAGAAAACGAATTTCTTAAAATAATTCATTCTAAAATTGAACACTAAAAATATGAAATGGTTAACATTATTTTGTATTGTCATTTCTAGAAAAACAGACACTTATGGGAAAACTAGTTTTAATAATCAGTCTTAGTGTTAGGATTCAAATTTAAATTCAAAAATTTTATTCAACGTAAAAAGCGTTACTTATTTGTTGAAAGTCAGATTCTACCACCGGCTCCAAGCTTAAACCTCTACCCGAGAAGAGTCGGCGCAACAAGATAACGTAATGACACGTTAAGCTGTCCGTCCCGGTTGTTATAATATCTATAAAATCCGGATATGAGTAATAAGCTCCCTAGGTAGATACCGTGAATAATGCTAAGCAGTACTTTTCCGATCGAGCCGGCCCATTATGCTAGAAACGTTCTTCTTCTTCCTCGCATTATTCCCGGTACGATATTTACCCAGGGTTTGCTTATTACTTTTATCCGGATTTAACTGGTTACTGGAAACCATAACGGCGAACCAGTAAATAATTGGATAAGAGCAGATTACCTATCTAGAGTTAATGATTATAATCAGATGCTATGTGATAACAACCGGGACCGACAGCTTAGCGGTCTCTGAGTCACGATGGGGAGACCGATACAGATATTTGTAAGATCAATACTGAACGGGAATCGAACACGCAACTGTGGCGGTTAAAGGCAAACCTGCTACTAACACGGAAATATTATTATCTCCATATTACCAACATCTACATAATTACTATTTCTAAAATCGATTTTATTTTTATATAAGCCTTTTTTAAAATATTCATTTGATCACCGACACGTTAACACTTCACGCTCAACTGCTCCTACTTAGAATTCATTGGTTGATCCTCTTTGCTTATTCACACGCCATTCGTTGGAATTATTTATTATATATCCTTTCAAGTATCGCTAAATATTATGAACAAATTAGTATTACTATTTCCAATGCAGCTTTTCTTTAGCTCCATGGAGTGCGAAGGAATAGACAAGGTCTACGGTGGAGTGAGCTTAATCATAAGAAGCTGTATACTAGCAACTTTAAGAGTTCAGGTTATTATTTTTTTATGTTACAAGTTGGCAAACAAGCATACGGCCCACCTGATGGTAAGTGGTTGCTGTAGCCTATGAGCGCTTGCAGCACCATTAGTAGGCGCCACTCACGCGTTGCCAACCTCGAGATATTAGTTCTTAAATCTCCTCTGCCCAGTAATTTCACTAGCGTACAGTGCTCTTCAAACCGGAACACAGTAATGACTAAGCACTACTATTTGGCGGCAAAATATTGGACACTGTGGTGGTGCCTACCTAGCCGGCCTCTTGCAACAAAAGACCTACCACCAGTGTGACTGATTGCACTGGTGGAATAATCTCTGCTGTGACAGAGGTTATCCCAACAGCGGACGATGGGGTCGTCACATCCCGACGCCGATAAATAATATGTGTGTGTGAAAATATAATTATGTGTTTGGAAATACAAGCACTAGAAGAGCATTACACTTTCTGGCCGAGCGCATTATAAGAGATGTTCGAAAGCGCATAGTGCGATTGTTGGGTATATCCTGCAGTACGCTTGGTGTCGTGGTAGTAAAATGGGTGTAATAACTGTGTAGAAATATGGATAACTAAATATATATTCTAGTATATGCTTACCCACAATGTTAAGATATACTGCATGTCCAATTGGTGGTGTCGTTGATATCTGACATTCGTATTGACCAGAGTCTCTTCTTTGCGGGCTCCGAATGCGTAACGCCCATTCTTCAGACCTCGGCTTGTGTTGTGCTTCAAATCGCTGATCTGACGTATACGTGTATCGGCCTACAGTTAGTAAATGAATATCTCGATGGCGTACCCATGATACCTAAATAAATAAAACGTTTTGTTCAATTTGTATAAGCTTTAGACTGGTGGCAATCACCACACGATGTATCTGTGTAGTAATCTGTACATTCAGATATAACACTGCGCAGCCACCAAACGCTTGTCTGATAGGCTTATCTATATATACATATATATACATATATAGAAGATATTTATATATATTTATAAACGCCCAGCCCTGAGCTAAAGCCCTGGACCTATAAACGCTGATTTGTTTCACGGGTATTGTTTTTAAAAAATTAACGCGTAATAAGAAAGAATTTTTCGAAATTCAACCCTTAAGAGGGTTTGAAAATTTGTATTGTAAACAAGTGTTGCATTGAAACTCACGAAATTGCTGATTATGATTATTATTACTTTATCTGAGTGATCGGTAACTAAATAATATACATAAGCCTACTGTTACTGAAAGGAGTAATACTGAGAGTCTATCTGTTAATACAAACGGTAAAAGTATATAAATTATACAATTTTATACATTTATTAATTTACCATACAACAGATGATCTTTTTATTTTTGAGATATTGAGTATATACCTGGCGGTATAGTCTTCGGTGCGATTCATGAAAAATGCTTATTAATAAAAATTTCAATCAAATTATTATATTTAGCCATTTTCTAAATCACATTTATAACTTACACAGCAGAAATGGAATGAATTATTTAACTGCACAACAGAGAGTTACTAGTTTTTGGTTTCTTTTCTTTGTACTGGGTTTGCATGAATATATAACACTATTCCGATACGGTAGATATTGCAAAACCGGGTGCCTAAATATTTTAGTAGTTGGCCAAGGTTGCGATGCCAATTTTACTGACATAAATTTATTTATAAAGCTTGATACAGAAGTATATATTCATATTAGGGTTCTGCAGCCAAATCGGAAGACTTGTCTAAAAATCACGCTGCTCGGTCGTAGAGGTAAACAATCTCATTAAAAACATAATGAAGGGGGCTCTAGGGCTCCCTGCATTGACGATCGGCACCGGGGCGTTGTGGTTGATTGCGCAAGCGAGCCACGTCCCACTATTTTTAGTTTTAGTGAGTTTTACTTAGCTCTATTAGCGAGTGGTTAGTCCCACATTACCACTACCCACACTAATAGTTGTGCGTGTAAATGCATTTCCCAAAGTTAAACAAGGGTTGTGTAGCAAAATGCTAATTTATTTATTTATTTATTTTATTTTATTTAAAATGGAACCATTATAATTTCGTCATGCCCGTCCGCATAATACAATCATTTTACTCAGAGACTATCGGCACACTCTATATGAAATTAGAAAATAATAAAAATTAAAAGTAGTATTTCTAAATTACCAAAATCATCAGACATAAAATACAATGTTAACAACGTTAAGAAGACTTAAATAGAGTTGTAAATTAAACGAAATTTCCTACATGTCGATTTACCGCCGTACCCTAAGACATATCGCGGAATTTATGCCAGTCTTCCGTTCTTAAGAAACGAATTTCACTGCAGCAAACAGCGATGAGACAATTCTGAGAAAACTGTTTCAGAAGCCCGAAGTACGTTAAATTCATTGCTAAGATTAAATTATTCATGAAAAATGTTATATTATTAAATTTCTAAGTGAAAAATCTTTTTAATACGAGTAAAAATGAAAAATTAACTTTAATTAAAATCATTCAAGACGCCCCGTAATTCTTACTCGGTTTAATCATTTGAATAGATGAGGTTCAAGTGGTAATTATTATCTTTTTGAGGAATTTTATTTTAATTAATATGAATTTGAAATTTTATTAACTTTGTAAAAGATTTAATATAATTTATGATTTGAACATTTAAAGCTGATATTCAAAATGTTGAATGTTTTGAGTTCTATTGAGTTAATAATAATATAACTTTTTCGCATGTGTATTTCTTTTGGCCCTACTGGTCTTGACAGCGTTACCGGGTGGGGACCCCAGTACTGAAACCCAACCGTGCCCAAAGAGGCAGCCCTTGCGGGGCTCAAATTTGATTCCGTCCTTAAGGTGCCTCCTCCGAAGCCGAGCTACGGCTGAGGTCATCGGGAATGGAGGAAACGCTACGAGCGCATTCTAGTCGATGGACTCAATCGACGGTGTTAGCGCGTCGTGACAATGAACCTCTTCTTCGTCGGCGAGGACGGTGAAATAAATATTGTTAAATGTGTTTTGTAAATAATTGTGTAAGAAAACAGATGTGGTAAACTTACAGTTCTATTTTGCAAATTCTTCACTTTACACAGTAATGTGACCGGGTGTCCAACTAAACCGGTTACATTGTCTGGAGTGCTGGGATCGAAGTATGGTGAACCTGGTGTCTGTGGCCAGTCTTCCAAGAACTCTGTGCGAAACCGACGTGACGACTCTGAGACTGTGCTCTGATCCCGTGGTCGGTTGTTACCGCTGTCTTGACGGCATACTGTGAACAATGATAATATTTTAGTTTCTTTATCAAAAAATGTCTAAGCGAATTTTTGACGAAGGCTTATTATTATGAAATTGACAAATTAATAACGATTTAGTAGCTCAAAAGTATAAGACTAGACATTAAGAAGAGGGGAACTATGACCTCTTATTGCAATTCAAATGACGATCTAAACTCAGCTAGATCGCTATTTTGTACCATGACGTACATAATTATTGTCTACATCATACCGTCATATAAAATCTGAATCGTTTTACTAGCGGAATTGTATTGCATCGTAATAGTTACAAAAGTTCATGGTAGACCCCTGATCTGTAAAATACGCACAGAAGAATTAACGAACTGACTAACATAATAAACAAGTAAACACTCAAAAGAAAAATAAAACTAATTTAATAAATCAATAAACTATTTATTATTAACAATACAAGAACAAAATTGTTCTTTGCTGTATTGTGATTTGTATATTTATCTATTTCAAACCCTACAAATTTATCTGATCTAAAATCTATTAAAACTTTAGCATATTCAAAGGAATAACAAATAGATAACCCTCATCAAACTTTGGACGCATAATACAGAAACTATCAAGGATTTCCGAACTTGATTTGCAATGAACGACATACGCCGAATCTTATACACATATTTTCTTTTAATGAATAAAATTGTTTCGCGGTTAACTTCTTCCAATATAAATATATCTATCACCCGAATTATAAGAGATTTACAATTTGTAAAAAATTTTATTTACATTTTTTATAAATTATTTATATTTTTAAGTGTGTTCTGGCATAAGTCATTTACAAGCAGGTGTTGAAAATTCATATTTATTTGAAGGTTTACAATTTCTACTATAAAATTAAGTACTTACACTATAACGATATTTTAGCTCGTAACTAAAAAGTATAAAATAAATTATTAAAAAAAATGTCGATTTCAAAACTAAAATACACTCATACACAGAAGAGACATACACATACTGTGACTAAACCTACCTTACATTATATATCTAATATAGAAATAACATATATTTAAATGAATACTAATTAAAATGCACGAAAATAAATAGCATAAAACTACTAAATTGGCACGTGTATCGTCTGGCCCAGGACCCTTGTTACATTGTGATCGTAATTACCCGTGTTCTTTTAGAGCATCAGAGGCAACAGGTTCAATTCGACAATGGTAAACAATAATATCTTATTTATTATATAGTTTAATAATTTTAGTGTCATATGATTATCATAATAAAAATATTTATATAAGCCAATAAAGGCAAAATGGTGAGATAATAAATATATCCCTATACTTTCAACACCTCTTACGAGTAGCTGAAAGTAGTCCGCTCCTCAATTCTTATATGCTTAAACTCTATAGTAAAAATATAAAGAAGAGGAGATCGATGGCCACACACGCCATCGACTGTGGGCTCCAACCATAGCTACGAGCCCTCCCGGGTAAGGGATAGGCTATTTATAGTGCGCCTGCGACACACAATTTGATTGTTATAACATAAAAGGACATAGTCCTGGTAATTTATATTTATAGTGATTTCGTTATCGGGACGCAAGATTTATTCTTTTATATTGTTCTTATTTTCATAGCATAGAAAGGGATCAAGCCCTGATATTTAGTAATAGTATCGATTAAGACCGAAGTCGCATTATATTTCTTATTCATCTTTGTATGAGAAGGCAAAACGCCATAATAAATGAGGACAAGCCCTGGTCATTATATATAAGGGAATAAATCCCTGGTTCAGATATGTATTCGAACATTAAACCGCCAGGCGGCATTCCGTAAGCACAATGCTATAATCGTCAGCCTCACCTTAGTGAAGTAAAATTCATCAATAATAATAAATAATATCATTTATAACGTATATTTGTCATACCACTATATGTGGTTAATATAAAGTTTATATTTATCATAAACTTCACCTTTGTTAAGGTATTTTCATCAATAATGCTAATTATAGCGTATATTTCTTTTATCACTATATTTGTGTAATATAGTATTTATAATAACCTCACCGTAGTGTAGGCAAATTCATTAATAATTATATTTATAACGTATATTTCTTTTATCACTATATATGGGTCATATAGTATTGATAATATTCAATTCTTTTTAATATCACAACCGCAATTCCTTAAAACTAAGTCCTACCTAACCCTACCTAATTGTTATTTAAATTATCGCATTGTCTTATAATTAATATTCGTGAGCTTATATCGTATTCGTAATCGCATTGTCTTACAACTAATATTCTTTGATTTATGTCGTTTTCTTATTATAGTTTTGCATCATTAAAACCATAGCACTTGCTCACGCAAGGTACCCTTTGGCTCAATACTCAAACATACATCCGAATCCAGTTCATTATTTAAGACGTGATAAACACGCATGATAAGAGTTAAGCAGGCCACACTGTCTAATACTAGTTAGCTATCTCGAAGTGAGAAGCAACCAGTTGCCTAATAGTATGACATGCTACAATGTCAGTTATAAAAATCCTATTAACTAAGCTAAGGGGCGTCTCTAATAAGAAGACGAGTCATTTTGCTACAAACGATGTATAATATTCCAGCGCCTGAGCAACAAACCGAACTACATCACGGCATCGACCTAAGTCGCACCACCGCAGCAATTCTAATCTGTATCACTAAGGCCGCTTCAGCAATGGACCTGAAACTACTGCATCGATATAAATCGCCCCACAGAGTCGCCCCATGTCAACATCACATCAGCAAAGTCAAAGGACCTCACTGAGGACACTATAGACATGACCAAAAATCATATCAGACCTCATACTTAAGCATCGGGTCAACTAAGATTAAAAATCCTCGGGCCTCGCTTAAGGACACTATAGACATTACTCAGGTCACATCAGAGCCTCAAACTCAAGTATCGGGTCAACTACAACTCGCCAAAACATTATACAAGTATACAGCTGAAATATATTTATTTATTAGTTATGACGCATAAATTCTTCCCAACGCATTCTTTTAAATCTTCATTGAATTCGCTTCTTCTTAGGTTTCAAATAATCCATTAGATTCAAGCATACGCTCGGAGACACCTTCGCCGACACCACACCCATTATATATGTGAAACAGCTGCAATGACATTCGGCACCTGAATCCATGATTTTCCATACATTTTCCTTTTACTATGGAAATTTTCATACAAAATTTTATAAATTTTTGATTTTGTAAAAATATTGTTTTTCGGGGGTATGTCCATACTTAGTATTACGTTGCACATAGTCACGTGGTCAGCAAACGATTTTTAGGTTAAGCAACTTTGGGTGCGGTCAGTAATTGGATGGGTGACCGTCCATAAATACGTTCATATTATAGAAAATACATTGTTTTAGAGATTTAAATAAAGTGTAATGTTGAGATCGTCACAATACCATACACAGAAGTCGTTGCGTGCTGTGTCGTATTTTATTAGGACCGACTTCTAAATAAAGTGTTCTGTAGATCTGTGTATTTTTTTTCATTCTATCGTGTTTTTGGAAATTATAATTATTTAGATTCGAATTACATAATGATTACATATGAATAAAATTGTACAACGCCATCTACTGAAGTAGCTTTAGGCTAGTTTACTAATTTAATTGCCGAATCAATAATAGTATTGAAGATAATGAAAACTGAAGTTTTCGTTGTCAGAAAACAAGGATAAAACGACATGTTCTAAAAATGAAAGTTTAGATCTTGATCTTGAAGATCAATTTATCGCCCCTAAAACTCTCTGCATACTAAATTTCACGAAAATCGTTAAGCCGTTTCCGAGATCCCAGTTATAAAAGAATTGCCCGTTTAAAGACATTAGATTTAAAAAAATGTTTATTCCCAATTTATTTAACTAAAAGAAAACTACACGAAGAGTAACATAATAATATTATATTTTCACATAGTCTATCTCCATGCGCGCGGAGCGTTCCCTCCGTTCCCAATAATGCCGTGGTTCGGAGGCACCCTTAGGAACGAATCAAAGTTGATTCCCGCGAGGGCTGTCCCCTTTTCACGGCCGGGTCTTTGTATTCAACCCCGCGTTAAAAAAAGTGTGAATAGTTTTATGCCTTCTTCGGTTAGGCAAGGAGAAACTATTACAATTAAGTATTATAAATGTCTATATAATATATAAAAGGAGAAGACCTGACTGGCAGATCATCAACCTTGGACCTAAAAAACTGAGTTTTTCAGAGATCTTCTTATTAAAACGTAAACGAGCACTAAGAAAGGATTTTTTGAAATTTAGCTCTTAAGAAGTTGAAAAAGGGGTTCAAAACTTGTACGGAGGTCCGTAATTTTTGTAACTAGAAGCATGATACTTTGTTAAAGGCTTACAATTTGAGTGAAAGAAACACGTGTTTTAACATTTTACGCGAATTTAATGCGAGCGAAGTCTTGCGCAAAAGCTAGTAATATAATAATATAACGTTCAGAATGATTTACTCAAGTACGTTACGCTTTAGAATATTCTTTGACATGGATTTATTGCCTATATTTATTTCATGTAATATGGAATATTTTCGTTAACAAAACTATTTCAAATTCTACGCTATCCAATGTACGCACGATTGTAATGACGAATTAAAAACAAAACATTTTAATATTACAATAATTGAAAACCGATGATTGTGTGAAATAAATGAGCTCCGTCTATTAGCATTTACGCCTTCAGAATTTAATGTAAAATTCATTTAATTGTTTTCACAATAGTAAAACTTTACCTACTGTGTACATAAGCCTGCCCAATTAATATTTATTTTCACAACAAATAAGCAAACAAATATAAATTCGGAGGATAATTTAATTAATTTTTGTGAATCTTCACAGTCCGAATTTAAATAGTAAAATACGTGTATTTGGTATATTTGGTGTTTCTCTGCGAACATTTTTAAATGATATTTAATTTTATAGTCGTTATGGAAAAAATACGAGCTATCTGATGGAGCAGTTAAGGTTATGTTTAGTCAAAATACCTAGAATAAGGAAATATGAAGGGAATTGTTTCGCGGTTAACTTCTTCCAATATAAATATATCTATCACCCGAATTTTATAAGAGATTTACAATTTGTAAGATTTTTTATTTTCATTTTTTAAAAATTATTTATATTTTTAAGTGTGTTCTGGCATAAGTCATTTACAAGCAAGTGTTGAAATATGAAGGGAAAACGGGAAGAGATAATTTAGCCTTTGAAACTCATACTCGGCGAATGAAACGCAAGGAAATATTACGAATACTGCTATTTACCGTCAAATAGTTTGTGAATTTCACTTTTACTATTAAGCGCTCCCATTTATGTCAATATAGCAAAGCTATATTCTTTTACCGACGTCGGGATGTGACGCCATCGCCCGCTGTTGGGATAACCTCTTTCACAGCAGAGATTATTCCACCAGTGCAATCAGTCAACTGGTGGTAGGTCTTTTGTTGCAAGAGGCCGGCTAGGTAGGTACCACCGCAGTGTCAAATTTTCTGCCGCCAAATAGTAGTGTATTACTGTATTCCGGTTTGAAGGGCACTGTATGCTAGTGAAATAACTGGGCGGACGAGATTTAAGAACTAATATCTCGAGGTTGGCAACGCGTGAGTGGCACCTACTAATGGTGCTGCAAGCGCTCATAGGCTACGGCAACCACTTACCATCAGGTGGGCACTTGTTTGCTTAACTTCTAACATAAAAAAAATTGTTAAAAGATGTGTCAATAATATTCGAAGCCTCAATAGCTCAACGGTAGAAGGGCCGACTTCGCTCCGTTAACGCGAGAGTCGAGGGTTCGATCCTGACCTCTTGGGCTATTGTCGTACCCACTCCTAGCGCAAGCTTCGAGCTTATTTGGAGGGGCAATAGGAATATTAGTAATACCTTGAAAAAGCATAGCTAATATTCTTTTAAAAAAAAAAAAAAAGTTCAAGGTTTTTTCATAAAAAATATGAAATAGGCAAAAATATTCTATATTCGTGTTTGAACGGCTCGAATAGATTTTATGTGACTATTCGAAAAAAACTATAGCAGAGTTTTTATTAAATTATTTCAGGAGCGCCGCCAAGCCTATAACAAGTTTTATCGTTTTGACATAACGTGCACTGTCATAAAAATTAACCGCGTAAAGCTACCTAGTATAAATATATTCTCAAAAAAAATTAGCGTTTTTTGTCGTCTATAGTTTCTATCTAACGCAGGAAATTATTGTCCATGTTAATAATACATTGATCGGACAATTTTGGATACGTAAAAACTAGCAGGAGTTCAAACCTATACCATAAATATTTAAATCGTTTCATTACCAGAATTCCGCCAATCCCAATGGCGTCAATCTTAATTCTTGTCCCAGAAATTTGCCTGTCATTAATTGTGAATATAGATAAGATCAAGACCAAATTACCTAAAGTGGCCATTATAAGACTACTATTTAATATAATAAATGTGAAAGCATGTATGTTTATTAAACACGTTTGTTACTTAATCACGCAAAAGCGGATGAACGGATTTGGAAGAAATTTTATTTCTTGTGGGATTATTAACACGTATTTAATTGAAATTTGGTATAAATGTGTGGCATTGTAAATTCCTACTCACTCTGTAATCCAAATTCTAAAGTCAAGGCAGACGATATCGTGGACAATTACTAACAAATTATTCGATAATACTGTCTTCGCTTTGACGCTTGATATAAAACCTATTAAATAAATAAAATGAAATAATGATTTTGTTGTTGATATCGAACCTCAAAAAATATCTGCTTACAACTTAAAAATCGTCTGATTCCTTCGTAACTAAATCTGCTTAACGTAACGTAACCGAGCCAAGGGATCATAATTTAAAATTTAACACTTAATCAAGCTGACAATCAGAATTTACGTCTGCTCCCTCGGGATCTTACATTTTCCAAGCCATTTCTTTCCACATTTATCAAATGGCGTGATTAATTTTTAATTGGGTCAAGCACCATTTATTTTTTAAGATTTTTTTTCAAGTTGACGACCGAAATGAAATGATTAATACAGATTTTATGTCATGAAATTTTTGCCGAAATAACTCTCTTACGATATATTTTTAGCGTTTACATGAAAATTATATATTTCATGTATGGAAATTATATATTTCTTTTTTTTTTTATGTTCGAAGTTGGCAAACAAGCATACGGCCCACCTGATGGTAAGTGGCTGCCGCAGCCTATGAGCACTTGCAGCACCATTAGTAGGTGCCACTCGCGCGTTGCCAACCTCGAGATATTAGTTCTTAAATCTCGTTCGCCCAGTAATTTCACTAGCGTACAATGCCCTTCAAACCGGAACACAGTAGTACCTAAGCACTACTATTTGGCGGCAGAATATTGGACACTGCGGTGGTACCTACCTAGCCGGCCTCTTGCAATAAAGACCTACCACCAGTGTAACTGATTGCACTGGTGGAATAATCTCTGTTGTGACAGAGGTTATCCCAACAGCGGGCGATGGGGTCGTCGCATCCCGACGCCTTTATATCATGTATGTATCACGATAAAGTAGAAAATATTATCATTAGAAGAGATTGTATTGTTGTGATTTTGTCTCTTTCTTGCAAATTAATTTTTATCACTGTAAAATTATTGACAATCGACTATCAGTCCACAACCTTCTTTCTAGCATTAGTCTTGGTATTTTTCACATGTGGCTTATTACTTACACAGAGCGATTACCATCTGATCACTGCAACACCAAAGGCGAACCAGTAACTCATTGGATACGAGAAAATTACCTATTTATGTTACAATAATCGGGACTGACAGCTTAACATGCCCTCCGAAGCACAGTGCGGTGAAAACGCCCAGAAACATCTGCCCCGCGCGGCAATCAAACATTAACACGCCATAACACTCGTCAATCAATTTAAATATTATAAAATCTTTATTTGGTAACATTTGTACTGATATTTGGACGCAATTAAGCAATACCATGTCAACCCACACGTATGTCATTTCGAGAAAAACGGGTTTGAAAATTTTGAACAACTTGCTTTTATATGATTTTTTTATGTATTGGTCAAGTTTTTGGCAATTTCAGATATATGTAAGTTATTTTACTTATTTTCACAAAAAAATAAGTATACAAACTGCATATTTCATATTTAACCCAAAACGACAAAATGGCTTTTTTAGAAGTTTTAGAGCTTGAAACTCTACAAATATTAAAGAAAAATGTTCTTCAGCCATTTACAAACGCTTTTGCATATATAACTCAGTTTTTTCAATTTTGTGGGTTGACATGGTATTGCTTATTTGCGTCCATTTGATGTACATAAAAGTAACAAAATATCCAGTTTTCTATTCTATTATCTGTTTTATATATTATACTATTTTATAATACTATGCTGTGGATAATACAATACCGTATGTACCGTGACGTCATAATACTTCATTACAAAAGGTACTATGATAATGATCGCAAACATCGATCCCTATTCATTCGTGCCCCATCACTATTCGGTAGCGACAATTTATTCGACAGGCTCCTATCAATCACATGGGTACAATTGAACAACGATATGATGTGACAGACAAACATAATATATTGTATATATTGACAGTTTTATGAACTTGCATGTTCTGGCCTCGAGAGATATTGATTATTATATATTCTGATATATGTGTATATATTAATAGTCTTTTACATTCAGTCATTCAAAAGCTTGTATAGGACCTTATAATTATTAAATATTAAAGGAATTTACATCGTAGATTTTATGTAACCTATTGCAAAAAAAATAATACCTTTAGGAAACAATGGTTTTGAATTACTAACTTTTGGTAAGTGGTACCATGTACACGATTTTAACATTGAGTATATATAAATAAATAAAAAATAAATAACCGCTACACTCAACGGCCCCCATTAGAATAGTTATATTCTGTGTCGGGGTCCGGACACATACACAATGACAAGGACAAATATACTCAGACTGGAAAACATGCCTGTATGATCAATACAAACATCTGCTCCGAGCGGGAATCGAACCCGTGACCTCTGGTGCTTAAGGCAGGTTCGCATCGTCAAAATATTTTAAAAATCGCAAATAAATTGTTTTTATGTCAAATTTCAAAATATTTTTAAATTGAACATATAGACGACCGCAATTTTAAATTCATCACTATTAACCACGACATCGTAATGAATGTACTTTACCGTATAAATAAAACATTTTACTGTAAAAAGTAATCCACAACTATCAGCACGACACGTACGCAGTGAATTGACACATAAATCGTCATGTTTTTGTACATAATGGCATCGTTGCATAAATGGGCACGTAAGGGTCGAAATCGCTTACAGCGTTTCGTGAAACAGGGCACGGTTGCGAATAACTCACCAATAATGCACGAGAGAAAATGGACTGTAAAGAGGCAGGCGGCTGTAGTACGCGCCATCGCTTTCACAGGCCCCCGGGGTAAGGGTACATCGTTCCTGAAAACAAAGCCTGCGTTAATAACTTCTCAAAGAAACCTTTGGTCTTTTGTTTGAGCTGAAAATAAATAGACTCCAGACGTATGTAGGTTGCAGTCGAATCTTTTTATCAGATGTCAAAATAAAAAGGTAATTTTTAGTTTATATTTTAGTACTATAGTAGTATTGTAATAGTAAAAACTTGTTATCTGAATGGCCTGCTCGATGGGAGAAGTGTATCCCACAGAATATCGATATGAAGTACCAGTGATGCTGTATTCGAGTGGGAGTGCCAGAGACCCAAAAACCCCTACACCTTATTATCTTTTTCTTTTATTTTTATATTTTCCTTGATTTAAAACGTAAAGCATTGTAATATGGACTTGTTAAAATTTAATTATAATGTATAATCAACCTAAATAAAACTCCTGAAAAAGCCGTACACAAACAAAAATTACATCGTCTACGTAAACAAAAATGTTCATAAAATGAAAACTTTGGGCCAAATGTTATTAAATTTTAAAAACTGTTAAATTTTTATGGAACCAAACGGCAGCTATTCCGTATAAAACTAAAACTAGAATCACGTAAATCGGATCATAAACCTCACTCTTTTGAAGTCGGATAAAAATCATAGTAACTTATAGCTATTTTTAGCTGCTATCATAAAAATTCTATTACAACTAAAAGTAAACAGGGCTTAATTGATTTTAAGATAACTAGAAAGGATCGCATATTTAAAAACGGTTTAAGTCGTTCCATAACTAATTAACACACTAAAATATATAGTATACTGGTTGTTATATAAAAGATAACATTTTTTACTATGTTCACATGCTCGAAGTGTCATAGAATGCACTACATATTACAGATCTATGTATGTATTTACTTGGTAAGACTAGTCAACGCTTCAGTTCCTTAAGAGCTTGCACTTACTTAGCTTATCCTTTAAGCTTAACGTACAAGTGCTGCAGACGTGATAGTCTTGAAGATAGCTTGTAGGCTTCTTATTACTGTCCTTAACTTAAATAACTTAGGTGTTAAAATTTAATTAAAAATAAAAACCTTATCCGTCGTGCAGAGTAGGACAAAAAAACAATATCCGATTTTCCTTAATAATTCAAGCTACCCTATTATTTCTTTGTCGACTTGAAGACTGTTTCCTCAATAAACACATATTTTATACGTTTTCACGTTGACTTCACGACTAAGTTACTATAATAGCCTGCTATTGACCCCTTTTGTTTGGCTTCGTCATGGAACGTTTAAAAAATCATTCGTTTCGCTATAGAATTGGAGGGTGACTGTTAAGCTTCAGTTAAAATATTCTGCCCCCGTCTTGAAACTCACAACAGTCCCAGTGAATTTGATTAAATTATTTGTTAATATTGATTAGATAGAAGTTTGTTTTGATACCAATTTAAAGGTTTATTGTTTTTATAAAATTAATTAAAAAAGTTTGAACTTGTTTCTTTGCGTTTGGTTTCTCGGTTATATTGATCGGCGTTTTCGTGGTGCTTTTTAATCAAAACATAAAACAACATGTTATAAGGAACGATAGTATGAATATAGGTGACAAATGCCGTTAGCAGTAGAAACACTTGGGCTATGGAGCGTTAGAGCAAAACAATTTGTAAAAGATATTACACTTTACGAATCATAGCCTCCACGGGTGGCAGGAGAGCTGGTTAATTTCTCGCCAAAAGAATCAGGATTGCGACAAAATGTAGCCTATCATATTCATCATCATCAGTTCTACAGTTTAAATTGTTTTGTCTCAAGGTTGGCAACTCGTGAATGACGCTCTACAAATTAATGGCATTGCAAGCGCTCATAGGCTTCGACAACCACTTACCGTCACGTGGGCCGTATGTTGCGTATCAACTTTATATAAAAGAACCATACAAACAAACTTAGTTTTCGCATTTATAATACGAAGTTATGTTATTATTAATAGTTTTTAAAATAACACTAACTCGAATTCGGTTTTACAATTTCTCCATTTTAAAATTTAATTTGCATAAAATTCAATCGCTCCAAGGCAGTTTAATGTTTTGTTCGTTAACAAATACAAGCTAAGCACACTAAGTATACCCCGTAAAGTTAAAGCCAAGTCATCTTTCTGCTCTACTTACCAGGTTGAACCGATAAACTTAGTGTTTTTAGCATAATCGCTCTTGAATTTTGTTTCATCTTAAAATTTGGTAATTTCGGCAAGACGTCGAAAGCTAAGTAAATTTATCATGGCTAAGTTTTAAGCAGTCCAATTTCGTATTCCGATTTTAAATAATAAATTATTATTTTCAATAATATTGAACAAAATAATATTGAATAAATTTATTAATAATAAGAAGCGTATACATATATAATTTAATGATTCCTATACCTTTAAATAAAATGTAAACAATGATTATATAAATCTTTTCATTTTTAGGATTCCGTACCCAAAGGGTAAAACTCTATCACTAAGACTGCACTGTCCGTCCGTTTGTCGTCTATGCGACTGTCTGTCCATTTGTTACAAATGAAATTTTCATAGATGATGTATTTCTATTGCTGCTATAACAACAAACACACTAAAAACAGAATAAAATAAATATTTAAGGGTGCTTCCAAAGACAGACATGATTTTTTTTCACGTTTTTATAGACGAGTGTATGGAGCCCGTCGTGCGCGAGTCCGACGCGCACTTGGCCATTTTTTTTTTACATTAAAATGTTATTGTAATAACAGAATAACGAGGTTTGTAATGAAGTGTCCATAACGGAAGGAGAAAATGATGTAGATGTAGTAGTTTTTAAGAAAGTTACATGCAAATTGCACTCCCACAAGTCAAACGCATATTGTTTATCACGAAAATGTTACGTACTCTGAACAATTGCATGAAACTTCTCTTGTATGCATGCTAAACCATGTATGCAAGGAGAACGCTCAGGTAAACATATTCCGAATGCCCTTGCACGCAAATGCAACTCAAAATTGTACGTAAGACTTGTATAATAGAATCGAGGCTTTACGATATTATTAAATCGTATTAAAACATCACATGGTAATTAGATTTACCCATCTTATAACGACACAATAACGACGACATTGTGGTGAACCTGCCTTAAGCGTTACAGGTCGCTAGTTCGATTCCCGCTCGGCCCAGATGTTTGAATTGACCATACAGGCATTTATTCCGCTCTAGCTGTATTTGTCCTTGTCATTGTGTATATATCCGGACTCCCGACACAGGATATAACTAGCATGTTTTGGCTTTTTTTTTCGTCCTAGCATTATTCTCGGTATTTATTTACTCAAGGTCTGCTTTTTACTCTTATCCGGATTTGACAGGTTACTAGTTCTTATACAGAGCGATTGCCATCTGACCTCTGCAACCCTAAGGGCGAACCAGTAACTTATTGAATAACAGAAAATTACTTATCAAGAGTTAACGATTATTATCAGATGCTATGTAATAACAACCAGGACCGACAGTTTAACGTGCCTTTTGAGGCACGTTAGAGGAACCAACAAGGACAAAATCCCAGACCGAAGTAAGAATCGAACCCGCAACCGTCGAGACAAAAAGCAGTCTCGCTACCCACAACGCCACAACGGTGTCTACGGTTTTAGCTTTTACCACGAAAAATAGTATGATTCAGTTGCCATGCCTTTTTGAGATTTTTGTTTAACGCGTAACGCGTTAGTCTATCACATAAGATATAAATTACAATAAAATTTGTAATTCTGTCTAGAAAAGGAAAACTTTGTGTACAATATAAATCTTAAAACATACTCATAAGCTTTATCTAAATTCCCTTAATCATTCTTTTGAATAAAGAAGACAGATGACTTATTCCACAATTGCCATGCTTAGCCTTGTCAGAGCTGTTTTTGTAACTCCTTTATAATGATTCATGTGATTAATATTATTGTTATAATTTCTAAGAGGCGAATAGAAAAGAATTTTTACTATATAAAGCACGTTTCATTTAGTTTTAATCCTAGTGGTAATGTTAATATATAATTTCCTTTAGTTCTAAAAATCAATACTAGTAAATAAATTTGAAAGGGTTTTGTTTTTGAATTCTTACTTACTACGTGTTGCGTGTCTGTTTGTTCCGTCTAATATCTGAAAGAGCTGAACCGATTTTAACGGGACTGCCATTAACAGATAGCTTATGTTATAAGGAGTAACTTAGGCTACTTTTATTTAAGAAAAAGAATTAGGGTTCCGGGCAATAAAGAAAACTCTGTACAGCACGCCAGCAGAGCCGCGGGCACAGCTAGTATTAAATAATTTGTAGTTCGAACATTGTAATAAACTTTCATAAAAATATTAAGTTAATTATAATCATAATCAAGCATAATTCGAGTTCCTTCATGAAAAGAATATTATCTTAGAGCACTATATATTTACAAAAGGTCTTACAGCTTTTGTCCTATGGAGGGTCCTGTTTGCTATCTCAGTCTTTGATCGGATCATTATTAAATTGTAAAGCCGAGAAAGTTAAGTTTTGTAGCTCGTGGTAAAGTAGATCGATGAAGTAACTCCAAGTTCGATATTTACTGTTTAGTATAAGTTAGCGCAGTTAAGACAAAGAACGACGTTGTAGCGCTACGGCAGCGAATCTGCCTGAAACGCCACAGTGCATAATATTGCAGTCTGGGTGTATTTGTCCTTGTCCTTGTATGTGTTTCCGGACCCTCGACACAGAATATTACTATCCTAATGGGGGCCGTTGAGTGTGCAGCGTTTAGTTTAGTTTAAAGAAGGTTAGGAATAGGGTTTAGCGCTTCTATCGCTATTACAGAAATTGTAATATTTTACTATTAATATATATAAGTTTTTTCAGTTTTTGTTTTTATACAGTTATTTTAAAACTTAAAAATATTTTTTAATATTAATATATAGATGGAAAGCTGGTGGCTGTAATACATGTTTTTTACAAACATTTTAACACAACGACATTTTTTAGCAATAAAGTTATTATTATTATTATACATATTTATTGTTTGACTGGTTTATTTATGATGCAAGAATTTAACCGCCAAATTTATCCATAATCCACGAAAAAAGGATACCAGCCCACACAATAGCATGCATAAACATACACGCCCACACAATAGCAATTTCTTCTATCTACCTTAAGAAGAAGCATCATCGTTTCGGATATCAAATGATAGCATACATAAAACAATATAGATGAACTAACTACATCGTTATTTTTATACAACACAATACCGATAAAAGTAATAGTCTTTAGTGATTCACTTTGAAATATATAACTACATAATTCGTATTAATCTTGCCTTTCTCCCATCCGCTCATTAGGTTCATTTGTAATGAAAACTGGAACTGACAACTTAACAAAATAACATATTTTAGCTAGATTATCTATTGTAAGACAATTGATTTTGAAAAGTAGCGTCATGCTGGTCGTTATGGTATTTCAACTCTTGGACGTCAATGTTTAATTGAGTGCGATGCAAAATTTTTAGCTGTCGGTTCCGGTTGTTATCATAGTATCCGATAAAAATCTTTAACTCGTAATAGGTAATTAGGTCTTGATTTGAGTTACGGTTTCGCTCTTAGGGTTGCGGAGGTGAGAATATGGCAATTGCTTTATGTAAAAACTAGTAACCCGTCAATTCAGGATAAGAGAATAAGCAGATACTGAGCGAACTACCGGGATAATTCTAGGAAGAAGAAGAAGTTAAATTATAATCACAATGTCCGATAGAAAATAATTTCTTTTTTATTCAGAAACACTTTGTCCAGAAGGTAGCCCATGTTTTAAATTAAGTATTCTAAATTATGCTCAGTTCACCTGGAGTTCTAGTAAACGTGCATAAAATATTAACGCCATTACCGTCGGGGATGAACCAATTTGTCGGCGTCCGCGTAAACAAGACGAATGGCTTCCTCCGCGATCCATCATACTTGCGGTGACCGTCTCTGTTAAGAAACCGCGGTTTATTCATTCATTCATTATGATTTGCATGCCCTATTTTTTCTATAGACTAACATATTTGGTATTAAACTGTTCTTGGAGCTTCTGATTTTACATAATCATTCATTTTACAGATTTTATTTTTTGAACGTAGCTTGCTTTTGGTATGGCATGGCTAACTAGAGCGTGGAAATGATATCTTGAATGGTTTATTTTTTACAAAATATTGGTGTAAGTTATTTAGTTTTATATCACGAAGGTAGCAAGCAAACGTACACCCGCCTAATGATAAGCGACCATCGTAGTTTGTAGACGCCAGTAATACAAGTAACACCTAATCCAAGCTGAAGGAAGTTGACAGAGCAGAGAAATAAATGGAGGAAAAGGTCGACGTACAATAAATCTATTTAAAAATAATGACTTTTACCGTTAGGCAAGATTTTTGGCAACTCAATAATAATAATAAAAACAAAATAAAAATGTTCGTAGTAGTAAATAAGCACACAAACTGATTGTAACAATTATAATATACTAGCGGCTCGCTCCGGCTTCGCACGGGTGCATTGTCATGCACTGAAAAAATTATTAAAATCGGTCCAGTAGTTTTGATTTATTCATTACTGCCCGTGGCCCGCACGCGTTAAATGTAATTATTTACGACATCACATTAGAAACCACAAAAATTGTAGTATTTCTCCACTATTTAATGGATCTTATTATACTTATAAACCTTCCTCTTCAATCACTCTATCTATTAAAAAAACCGCATCAAAATCCGTTGCAGAGTTTTAAAGATTTAAACATACATAGGGATATAGGGACAGAGAAAGCGACTTTTTTTATACTATGTAGTGATAGTGAAGTATTGACATTACATTGTAGTTAAGCAACGCATGTAATATAGTATACCTAAATGTATACACGTTTAAAAAGTTTTATCATTACACACATGTTTATCTACAAAATTGGCTACTAAAATAACTTTACTAAAGCATGTAACAATCTAAAATACCGTTTAAACATTAAAATTGTTCAAGAGTAACGATAAAAATTCGAACACGTTGTCTAGAATCTTCTCGCCTCTGAATCAAAAACGTGGTTAAACTTTTCGAACGATTTATTCGAATTGAGTTATTCGCGGAAATATTTTATTACAAACCGACCGCATTCCGTATTCAAGTGTTGTTTCCATCTCTGTTGAATAATTTAAATGGGAATATCTCGTACTATAATAAAACACCATCGTAGCGAGGTATTCGTAATTAGCGAATTGATTGTCAATTAAACATTTTATTGAAACCATTATCATTAGTAATAAATTTAAATACGCATCAGAGTAATTAATTCTCATTATTTTTGTTGTTGAATTTTACAGGAATATACAAGCATTAGCATTGCCCACGACTTTGCTTGGTCTACATAGTTATAATTGGTACATCAAATATTGAATATCAAATATTTAAATTGGTATATATATAATTGGTACATCAAACAAACAATGCTTTCGCTTTATTACTGTGTTGCTATTACACGGAGTGCTCGGCTTCTGTGTATCATATTGGGATGTTATATAGCCTGAAGGCTTCTTCATGAATTGCACTATCAAATACAAAAAGAATTTTTCAATTCCAGCCAGTAGTTAAAAATATTATCGCCTTCAACCAAACAAACATACTCTTCAGCTTTATAATATTGGTGAAGATTAAACAGTTGATTTTTGGTACAAAATAATTTACAAACACAATCTTCGTGGCCGGAAAAAGAGCTTCGTATCTAAATATCGCTTCAGTCTGAAATAGGGTCTGAATTCAATCTTGTTGAAATATAGGTATCTTCAAACCTAAATTTATCACAGAAAGCTAGACTTGTTTCGAGCATAATGCTTTAAATATTTAGACGAAGCTCTACTTCCACGTTATAAAACAAGATACATATTTCAAGATATCAAAATACGAGATTATCATGCTTATAATTTTATTTTTGGTACAGTATAGTTTTTAATTAATAGATTAAAATTT
Source organism: Hestina assimilis (assembly GCA_023373885.1). Classification (NCBI taxonomy): domain Eukaryota; kingdom Metazoa; phylum Arthropoda; class Insecta; order Lepidoptera; family Nymphalidae; genus Hestina; species Hestina assimilis. The sequence goes on along the minus strand of CM041747.1, from coordinate 3,826,346 downwards.
ATACATGACCTTACTGGCGTGTTGATAGCTTCCCACCAGGCTAGAGTAAGCGTCGCGGGTCGCGTACTTATTATACATTTTTTTAATGTTTTTAAGTTCGCAAGCAAGCATACAGCCCACCTTGGTAAGCAGTTGCCATAGTAAGTAGCCAAATAGTAGGTGCCACTCACGCGTTGACAACCTCGAGATATTGGTTCTTAAAACTCCTTTCCCAGTAATTTCACTAGCCTATAGTATTTAATTTTTTTTACATTATAGTTTTTTAATTAATAATGGTTAATTAATAATGGTTAAAGTTTATAAATGACTAGTATATAGTAGTAGTAGTAGTAGTAGTAGTAGAATAGTAGCGTGTTGGTAGCGAGCCTTCATCAGGCTACTTATTATAAGACTTATTATACATTTACATAATATTGCTATGAACCCATAGACTTATATATAGACAGGCCCTTCCGTACAAAGAAAATGTCCAAAGATTTGCTGGCTCTTTTTCGTATATTCGCACAGATGTAACGAAACGATTAGTTATTTAGTTATTTAGTTAGTCACAAACTTGGAAAATAATCGAAAAAATTAAGCGTGTGACAAACATTTTTCTGTATGGAATGCCCGGTACTTAGGTTATAGTAAGTCGGTGTATAAGCTCCGTTTAAGTCAGAGGACTGACAACCGTAGTGGCGCAGCGATAGCGAATCTTTTTTTTATTGTAACAGGGAGGAAGTCTGCTACCAGATACCCGGCTTCCTGGGGAAAAAGTACCGGGTTATGTGGGGTTCCATGACAAGATAGTAACGTCATGGAGACCTACTCCTCGGTGGCCGACATCAGTGCTTTTGACAGGTGACGGGATCTCTCGCAGAACCAACCAACGTGACCTGACAAGCACTGTGCCACACTCGTGGCTAGTGGAGCTCGCTCCCGGCGGCAAGATGGTAGACCCAAGCGCTTCCCACGTAAGCGCGCACGCCAGTCGGGTCAGCGGTAGCGAATCTGCCTTAAGCGTATTATATTTGTATTATCATACAAGCATGTTTTCCGGTATGGGTGTATTTGTTCTTGTCATTGTAAATGTTTCCGGAACCCTGACACCGGATCTGAAGAATAAAGGCCATTGAGTGTGTAACATTTATAGGACTATTGACGTGTTAAGCGATGCAGCCTTATATTTAATAATGAAATTATCTCAAATATAAACGCCATTTATGTATTAGTGTTGATAGTTAACATCGATTTATCAAACGTCTTATTAGTATAAAAGTGCAAAATGGGTGAGCCTCGTAATAACTCTCTCAGAGCCATCGTTCCGAAGGCCATCAATCATTTCTCTATAGACTTCGAGAACCACTTGGAGTACATCGATGCTTGAATGATTTCTTTTAACGTAAATATATATTATTATATTAGTCTATTTAAATAAAGTTGTAGTGACGTATATGATATATTTATAAAATTGGATGCATTTATAATGATACCAATTGGAATGACCTTGTTTATTTTAATACTTGAACTTTAACGAAAAGTCTCAGACTTGAATTAAGATTTTCAAGTGCTGCAGAAGAGATATAATAGATACTAAGGTACTTCAATTTCTCTTACCCAACCTATCACTACTACGTACGCAAAGTTTGACGATATCGTTAGTTTTGCATTACTACCTGCGTTTGTACTGTTCCGGAAATTGAATAGCTCACGCAGCAATCGTGAGCAAACTGAATAAACGATACTAATGCATGGTCGTACCGCTTGTGGCTCACAAGTCACATGCGACAACAAGGTCACGAAGATATTCGACTTCTAGTAGCTTATTATTAGGATATCTGTCTGTCTTCTATCGAATGTACGGGCTGCACGTAATTTTTTATAACTTACAGATTCTAATAACGATTCTATAATATAGTGATATTAGTTCACCGAAGACTTCAAATTGGGTTAACAATTTCCGTTTTTATGTCTTACCATATATGAAGCCCTTTATAACATGTTTGAAGAAACGCAGACGCGATTACATCAATTTCGTTCTCGTTTCGTATAGATTTATTTTACGAGCTACTATTTGGTGTTCGTATCTTATTGTTTACGACTCCAGTGGCTCTTCGGCGTGAATAATAAACATCGCGAATAACTATTACTACTGAACTTTTTCTACAAGCGGAATAATTCCGTTTTCTAATGCATATGCTTAATTACTTGTTTTTCCTATCTTTCTGGGAAAGAATGTAAATCATTTGACTTGAATTTCTTGAGCTTGTAGTGCACCATAAAAAATATTATTTTTATTTTTTATTTTGTTATATAACTGCAGTAGTCAAAAGGCGAAATCCCACTACCTCTTATAACAGTTTTATAACGATCATTCAAAATATTAACGGACTAGCGTCTGCCCCGACTTCGCCCGCTTAAGTTTTGTAATGAGCCGCCTTTTTGTGACTTAAACATAAAAGGTAGACACATGCTGTCACTGACTTTTTTGTAGGCATTAATAAGCCTTAGAACTTTTCTTTGTAACTCAAAGATATATCTATCGTCGTTCTTAATCCGACCTTATCAGACTGCCACGAAAAAGTCTTTTCATTTTTCGGGTTAATATATAACCTATGATACTCACAAATACCGTGGCTTTCTGTCGGTACAAGATTTTTTTTTATCGGTTCAGTAGATTCAGACAAAACCACCTACAACGTCACAAACTTTATCTTTTATAATATTAGTATAGATTAAATTGTAAGTGTTAATACATATCGATGGTTTCATGCGGTAAAACTATATTTTTATCACTATAAAATAAACACGGGTCTGAAGGATTTATAACTTCAATTTATAGTGTATACGCATATATGTAGGGCATGTTTCCGACCACAATTAGTTATTCTTCCCTTGAGAACCACAACGATCTTTGTTCGTCCATCTTCGTAACTTCTCCGTGAAATATTGTCTTAGTTTCGCTACAACACAAATTTGTGAAACTCGTACATAGTTTCTCATACCAAAACGCCAAGAAGTAAAAAAGTAATTAATTTACTCTCTGTTAGGTTGTAAAATAAACCCTGTTAAAACTTTTACTATGACTACATTACTAATATCTAAATATTTTACATTTTTTTCAATTCTGAATGGATAAATGCAAGTTATTTTTTTTACAAACTACATACGATAAGTACGTTATCTTATATTAGAGTAACAAGGTTTTACTTTAAATATTTTTTCCTTTGTTTGCTGATATTGAAACATAAAACTCATTAAAAATCCTCAATAGCTCAACGTTAGAATGGGTGACTCCACTCCGTTAACGCATGGTTCGATCCTCACTCTCTTGGGCTATTGTCGTATCCACTCGTAGAGCAAGTTTCGAGCTTATTTGGAGAGGCAATAGGAATATTAGTAATACCTTGAAAAAGCATTGCTAATATTTTTTAAAAAATACTAAAACGATAGTTTTATTATAACTAAATTTGTATTTTTGATTTAAATATGAATCAGATGTTTAGTTTTTCAAAAATAAAACGCATTCAATAGGAATAAAAGTATAATAATGAAAACTGGAATTAAAATTCGCAACAAAATTTAATTTAATTAAAAATCTCAGTTCTAATCCACTCCCGTCAGAACGAAGTTTTCAAACATGAAAATCCAGAAAAGAAATGAACATTTGTGAATTAAATTCCGTTTTAAATTTGTCTTGAATTCGGTGAATACTTTCATTCTACTAATTCATATTTACTAATATTATTTGAAGGTATCGGATAGATGGTTGTTACGTTCGTAACGCACGCGTGATGTGTCTTTCACGCAAAAACTGCTCCACGGATTTGGATGAAATGTGGTACACACACAGTTTTTTATCTGGATTGAGCCTGCTTTGATTAAGCGGTTTCGGGTTCGATTCCCACTCGGAACAGATGCTTATTATAAATATCTGTTTCGGTCCGGACGTCTGTCCTTGTCGGTCTCCCCATCGTGCCTCGGAGAGCACATTAATTTGTCATCGTCAGCTCATAATAATCGTTAACCCAATGAGTTAACTAGTTCGCGCTTAGGGTTAGGGAAGTCAGATGGCAATCGCTCTGTGTAAAAACTAGTAACCCGTCAAATCAGGATAAGAGTATAAGTAGACTGTGGGTAAATACCGGGAATAATGCGGGGAAGAAGAAGAAGTATCGTTAATATTCAAATATAATCTATATATAATAATTTGATAATATAATAATTTGACACCGTTGTGGCGTTGTGGGTAGCGAGTCTGCCTTAAGCCTCGACGGTTGCGGGTTCGATTCCCGCTCGGGCAGATGTTTGTATTAATCATACAGGCATGTTTTCCGGTCTGGTTGTGTTTGTCCTTGTCATTGTGAATGTTTCCGGACCCCGACACAGGATATAATTATCCTAATGGGGGCCGTTGAGTGTGTAGCGTTTATAATATTATGGAACATTCAATACTTTGCCACAATATTGTATGAAATTGGAGCGTGTCTTATTTGACTTGATACCTACAGTCCACACCCTTTTCTTTTGAATTTCTTTATTGGCGTGGACAGATCTCAAGGATAGATGCCAAAATCTGAACAAAGCAAATATTGGCTGGGAACTCGAGACCTTTCTTGGCCTAGATATAGGTATTAGCGGGTCGTTACGTCGACCCAATGGTATTGGGAACACTTACAAAATTTAACCTTAATATCGTTCAATTCGATTTTCGACTTCAGTTTTATTTTTTGTACATGACGATTTGTAAATAAACACACATATTGATGTCTCACATGCGCGTTGCCAATCGTAGGGATAGGAGGAAAGGAATGAGACGGGGAGCAAAGGAAAGGAACAGAGGAGGTGAGAGATTAGGCCTCGGAGCTCTCACTGATCGCACGAAACGCAACAGTACCTACTGTTACTGTTACTATCAAAATTATACAGACTTTTTGTTTTATAAATAGCTAAATAAGCGCTGCACACTCAACGGCCCCATTAGGATTGTAATATCCTGTGTCGAGGGTCCAGAAACATTAACAATGACAAGGACAAATACACCCAGACCGGAAAATATGCTTGCATGGACAATACAAACATATTATGGTCCGAGCGGGAATCGAACCCGCGACCAGTGGCGTTTAAGGCAGGTTCGCTACCGCTGCGCTACAACATTTTAAGAACTACAAATGTTATAAATTATAAAAATTATATTAATTTATAAGGAGCTCTTAAATTAAAATACATATTACAGAGGCAGAAAGTTTGAAATGATGTATGTATGTCCCATAAATATATCAATCTCTATTAATACTGACAAATGTACTTTTCATAAAACAAATAATATTATAATTTATAAATTTGTAACAGAAATGTGTCGAATAAAGTGTTCGGATATAATTAGACGTCCTTGAAAAATGATAGAGACAAATACACAAGTATAACCTTTTTATGATTCCGTAGCCAAGGGGCAAAAACGAAACCCCTATTACGTTTGTTCAAATATCTCCCAAAATATCGACGTGAAGTAGCAGTCAGATGCTTTGTTTATAATTGTTTTTTAACAATAATATCACAACAAAAACCAATTCATTATCTCCGACGCCAATTATAATCAGGTGACCCTCCTGCCCGTTTGCCCCTCTTACATAAAAAAATATATAAGGGCACTGCAGACAAAGTTGTAGGCAGATGCTAGTAATTAATAATCAATTATCAATTCAATTTATTCAGCTGTAAGTCTATTGACATCTACTTGAAAGCATAGATCTCGCGTATCAGTATCGCGAACTATATATGCCGAATATGTAGAATAATCCTAATCTTTTATCATATTGGTTGTAAACAATTTTATAAAATTGAAAGAAATATAAAATATATCTAGAAGTAAAATAAAAATATTTTGAATTTTATATTCGCGAACGAGATACGAATGTAATATGTCGGTAGAGTTTACTTATGTTACTATTCAAATAAGATATCGTTGCACAGAAATTCAGTCAGCTAACGTCGAAATACAGTTGAAAAGTTGTTGTCGTCACTGAAGTATTTTTAAAGTGCTGACGGGAACTTCTCTTTATATAAGTTTGAGTGAAGTGACACAAAGTATAGCGTTCTGTTTATTGTATATAAGATGGATATGTTTTTATAACTTCCTATTTTTTTTTTGAAAAGGAGGGCAAATGACTTTACTCTACCTAATACAGTCGGTTGAGGAAGACAACCGTATAAGCCACTTTGGGCCTCCCTTCCCGCGAGATGCCTCTTCACGCCTCATTTTTAAGGAGCCCAGATTATAGGAAGGAGGCAATGAGCTCCAGACTTTAGAAGTACGACAAAGAAAAGAATTGGCAAACTTCGTTGTTGGCGAAGGAACTGTTTTTATGTTACTATGTTGTTAAGCAAGCATACGGTCCACCTGACGGTAAGCGGTTGCCGTAGCCTAGGAGCGCTTGTAACACCATTAGTATTGGTTATTGAGATATTGGTTCTTAAATCTCGTTTGCCCAGTAATTTCACTAGCCTACAGATACTATATTTCAGTACCCTTCAAACCGGAACGCAGTAATGCCAAAGACATCACCGCTTTGCGGTAGAATATTTGACACAGCGGTGATACCTACCTAGCCTCTTGCAACAAAAGACCTACCACCAGTGTAATTAATTACACTGGTGGAATAATCTCTGCTATGAAAGAGATCATCGCACAGATTGCCACTATAATTATAGAAAATATAAGTTTTATCGATATTAACTAAAGTTCATTTTCACCGAAATTTTCTCTAAGTGAGTGTTTCCTTATCTAAGCTTAAGGATCACGTAAATCGGTTTTCATTATTCTGTAGGTATAACTAAAGTAGAGTTCGTTTTAAAAGGCCTTGGGTAAGAGAGACTTATTATTTGCAGTCTCTTTGTCCGTCGCGTCGGGATGTTTGTTTGTCCCTATGTCTTTTTGAGTGCTTATATGTAGAGCTTGAGTTTAAGTGTTGTTATTTTATACAGCTTAGTTTAAAAATATGATTCATTGCAATAGTGTTAGCCATAACAATTTTACTAAATCGTGCTGCGGCATGGACGCCCTAAGTCATAAAAGCTAAACGTGAAAAAAATACTACAGGTAATTTTAATACCATATTTAATGTTAACTACCATAGATATGTCGATCATTTCGACAGATAATAATGTAAATAAATAACCAATATTTGTGTAACCATATAAAAAAATAACTTTCATTTTTGTACTAAAATATAAATTGAGCCTATGCTCAATTGCTCAGTCCTTAAATTGTTGTTTTAATTTGTCGTTAAAATAAAGATTATTATTTTTTTATAAGTTCATAATCAATGTGTTATGATATATAAACTTAATTTATTAGGTATGTATAGTTAAGTTATGTTTATGATTTTATAACATTTGATATTTATTATTAGCATATTTCATATAACAATTATTATAAAACAACAGAGCGTAGTTAGCAGAGCAGATTAGTATTTATAAATTTAATTTTACAACAAATTATTATTTAAAAGAAAATATTCAAATTAAAAAGTAAGTGGTCAATATTATCTTCAATAACTTGGGAATTGTTAGTATTAATATCATTTATAATATAGTCAAAAGTGAAAGCCTCAATAGAAGTATAAATTAAATGATAAAAAACAAACCATATTTAATCTATCTTAGAGATTCTAAGTAATATTGATTGAAAAAAAAAAATTAAATTAAAGTATGAATACTTACTCGATTCTTAATATTTTGTGAGACGAAACTGCTTAACAAAACCAAGTATTTAAGACAAAAGCATATTGAAAAGCCCCAAAAACTGTTTCAACTTTGCAACTAAGCAAATTAATCACTCGAGTCTCGTTAAATTTTTACATCACTTTGCAAACACTTAAAAAACAATACACCTCAGGGACACAAAAGGCGAAATAAAAGACCCTCGAAACCACTTCACTGTTAAAGTTTTCGTGCGCGGAAAAGCCTTATGAATTTTTAAATACGCTTTCGTTTTCGTTTTTAGAAGTGTAATTTAAATTTCGTTCGTGAACATCGCACGAAATCCCGCGAGAACAAAACGGGCGGCCTTAGTGATAGAAGAGCCAAGACTGCGATGTGGGTCCTAAACGCGCCTGCGTCGCTTTGCATCACGAACTCTCTGCACTCATGATACATTTCTGCTTCAATTAATCCCTGCCCTATACTCAATTACACTTCCAAGTGTTGTTATCCTATAGCGGAATTAAATTGTGAAATAAATCTTTCACTGGGTGATGAGCCGAGAAATTGTTTACTCGTTTATCTTTCAAGTTCGGTGGTTATGTGTGGGGTTGAAGTTCGTATTCCATTAAGTTGGGTGTTTTATTTTTTAATCAACTGCTAAGGAAGAGATGATATATTTTGGTAACACACAAATAAATAAACGCTACACACTCCACGACCAATTCGGATAATGACATCCTGTGTCTCCCACACGCATGTAACACACGCACAAATACCCAGGTCGGAAAATGTGCGTATGGTTAATGGCATCTGCCGTGAGCGGGAAGGCGCTTAAGGCGGGTTCGCTACCGCTGCACCACAACGTCGTCGTCAAAATACCGAAGCTAATGACATATAAAATATTGTGTGTACATAATTACGTTTAAGGTAAGGAGGGTTACCTGACGTCCATGTTTTTTAACTTACAGTGACCATTGACCGCTTACCATAAGATCCATCGACAAAAATGAATACTTTTTTACATAGTCATATTTCACTTTAGACCTGAAAACTATCAATGTATTACTTATAAACAAAATTTTCTTTGCATTAAATAAATCTTGGCATAATTTATCGAATAATTCGCAATCCATTAAATCATGAAGTACAAATGTAGAAAGTTTTTTGAGTGCCGACAAAACTGTACAATAACGAGACCATTAAATGCTTAAGCCTTTTCAGATAGTTTTCGAGAGCAAATTCGCCAATGTTTTCGCTTTATATATGGACAGTCGATAAAGATTAATAAGGTCGGAACCCTAAAATCATGGTTCAATGATCCGATAGAACGAGTCTTACGGACGGTTTCGTTTCTCGTTATTTTGTAATCTTTCTTTCTTTCTATTATAAGGAACCGGATCTCGTAAAGGCTTTATAAGAGCTAAGGACTATGGTCAAAGGTAATGATTATCTTATTACTGTTAAACTTTTCTTTACTCAGCTGATTGTAAGTGCCCTGTTACTTTAGTCTAACTTTCTTTTGTACCTTTTATATTGTGTTCAACTAAACCAATTTTAATGAGGAGTTTTATTTAACGAGTTTTTGATGACGATTTCAAGAGTAACATTTCAGATGAAAGATATTTAAAATAAGTTTTTTAAGTTAAATTATATTTTGTATGCATAGCAAAAATTCACTTTCGATATTTGGATTTATTAATAAGCCCAGAAGTAGGATAATATTTCTGAAGTGAAAACCTTTTTGATAAAATTATGGCTTTGCATCACCGACATACTTCGTGTGACGTGTGACGTCAGACTGGCAAGTGCATATTGGATTCTTTGATTGTTACCGGACTTATGTTAATAGTTCCATTTTATAAATTATGAAATTTCATTTAATAATTCATACCACGATAAATTACACAGTTATTCTAAAGTTTCATGTTTTCACTTCTATAGGCAGTCATGGACTGTCTATAGATAAGATTGCGATCCAATTCAATTCATGTGTATAAACGATGTATGTGAGCATGAAGTATATATATATATTTCGGAGAATCTACTAAATTAGGATCTGCGTGGTTGATGTTCGTGTCTGCCTTAATAATTTTATCAATCAGTGCCTCACTCGTCATAGGCGCTGCTTAAAATACGCCCATCCATGGTCCCTTGATTATAACGCACCATGACAGTTGTCAATAGCAACCAGCTCTACTATAGATTAAGACTACAACCTCTTTCATCTATATTGTAACATGATAAATAAATCAAACAAACTCCCACATATATGTAATGGTACGAAATAGCGATGTAGGTCAGTTTAGGTTTTCGTTTGAATCGCAATAAGAGTTCATGGTTGCCTCCCAGGTTTAATATGAGATAGTGGCTGTTAGTTAAGTAGTGTAGCCTAATATAATATTTAGTGTGCACTCAATCGGCTATTAACATTTACATTATTATTACTTTATTTCTTAAGTCTAGTCCATTTAATATCTTTTGTAAGTATTTATTAATTTCAAGGCACTAAATATTTGTACTCCGTTACATTAATTGGATTTTCTTCCAGACTTTATACAATTTTGTTTGTGTTCTAAACATAATGTCTGTTTCATTTATGTAACCCAGACATAATAAAATGATTATTAGAGTTAGTGAAATTAAACTATAGAAACGCGTTATTCTTTACACTAAATGACTTTCAATATAGTGATGTTTGGAGAGTTTGGAGATCTTCATAATTATTCGCTTAGAGTGTTTGTTCTGAAATAAGGTTTCTCATGTTACTATAGAGTTATGTACCAATAAAACGACGATTTTGACGACGTTGTGGCGCAGCGGTAGCGAAACGGCCTTAAACGCCACAGGTCGCGAGTTCTATATTCCCGCTTAGAGCATAATATGTTTGTATTGACCATGCAAGCATATTTTCCGGTCTGGGTGTATTTGTTCTTGTCCTTGTATGTGTTTTCTGGACCCCCGACGTGTTATGTCCTGTACATCACTATCCTAATAGGGGCCGTTGAGTATGCAGCGCTTATTTATAATAAAATATATACCTCTCAGTAAAAATAATTTTGAAATAAAATAAAAACAGTCTAAAATTGTTATTTATACTGAAAAAATATTTTAACTCGTTAGAATATCAAACGAAAACTCATTCCATAATGCTATAAAAACAAAATACATAAAAACATTTCCAGCACGGCACTAAAAACCATCCATATTTCGAATTTAATCTAAAAATATAAAAGACATACCGTCTATTAGGAAAAACAATTGTTTGTTTTTACGTACAACAACTTCACACGTGACCGCGTCTGTGGTTCCACGCTCTCTGAATATCAATTATTTGTTCCCAACTGTTAGCATGCGAATATTTGCTTAACTTTATCGTAATATTTTATATTGCCCAATACAGTGGACCCTTTCGATAAACGCTAAATAAATAAATAAACGCTACACATTCAAGGGCCCCCATTAGGATAGTTATATCGTCGGGGGTCCGGAAACTTACACAATGACAAGGACAAACACACCCAGACCAGAAAACATGCCTGTATGGTCAATACAGACATCTGCTCCAGGCAGAAATTGAACCCGCGACCTGTGGCACTTAAAGCAGCAGCTACCGCTGCGCTAGAAGGTCGTCATGATTCGATGACGTATATTTTTTTTTTTTTATCAGAGGGGCAAACGGGCAGAAGGCTCCTTATGTTATGGATCGACGGCGCCCATGAACATCTGCAACACCAGAGGACATGTAATCTAAACCACTAGGTCATTCACATCTTAATTATTTGCACAAAAATAATGTTTTTTCAGTATATAAATAATTAAAATATGGCGTTTGACATCTAACAGAATCAAGAAGCAGTCTTAAAAATATATACTTTATTCCATCATAAATTTTAATATGAATGTTATTTTCGTAATCACCGACTCGAGAAACCAACCCATGTCGTTTTATATAAAAATGTCCGCCAGTTTTAATTTGAACGTAAAAGAAACCTTGACAGTAACGGTGACTTTTAATTTTTGGGGTATATTAAAAACACCTAGCTTTTGTCAAACAGCATCGCTTTTGATTAGGCAGTTATACCTATAACATGGACGCAAATAAGCAATACCATGTCAACCCACACGAGTCATTTTGAGAAAAACGCGTTTGAAAATTTTTGAACAACTTGCTTTATATGATTTTTTATGTATTGGTCAAGTTTTTGGCAATTTTAGATTTATGTAAGTTATTTTACTTATTTTCACAAAAAATAAGTATACGAACTGCATATTTCGTATATAATATAACCCAAAACGTTTAACATAATACATAAATTGCATTTAAAAAAATGGCTTTTTAGAAGTTGTAAAGCTTAAAACCCTACAAATACTAAAGAAAAATGTTCTATAGCCATTTACCAACACTTCTGCATATATAACTCAGTTTTTCAATTTTGTGGGTTGACATGGTATTGTTTATTTGCGTCCATATAAGGAAAGAGCTTTGCAACAAAATATTTTTTCGCACTTGCTTATTTTAAATAAATTTGTATCGATTTTAATAAAAGTTATATTCTTGGTTATTGTTAAATATTTAGAATCTTCCAGAAGTAATTATGCAATATATTTATGTAATATGGGAGCACAATAAAACACGTCCATTTGTTACACCGTATAATAACCAGACAGAGGAAAAACAGATCTACCTTCTAGTTATAATAAAAATAGTACCCTCATACATTACACCTTCACCCTTAATTACTAATACATACATATTATCATATAAACAACATAGCTTAATCAAAATCTAATTGGTATCGTTTAACGGGTTTTCTAACGCGCTGGGGACGAATCGCTGGTGGAACGTCTACCTGATTCTCTTCAGTTGGAGGCATAATTAAGTCCCCTATGGCCGGCCCCGTCGACTCAGTCGTCGATACTTCTAGCTGTGGTTCTGGTGTGGGGTGATCACTCGGTATTTCTGTAGTCTGTGGTAGTGCTTTTGACGTCGGTGGTGTTAAATTAAAGCTTGCCCAACGTTTCCTAATTTGATCAACGTGTCTTTTGATGGGTGGACCGTCATCCCTATTTACCAAGTAATTACGAGACCCTACCTGTCCCTTTATGTTACCTTTTACCCACTTCCTTCCTTCCCCATAGTTTCTAACCCATACGTGATCGCCTTCTTTAAATTCCCTAATAATCCCTTTTACCCTTTTTTCTTGTTTTTTTTGAACTTCCTTTACCCTATCTTCAATTAACCAATCCCTATGTAATAAGTCCAGTCTAGATCTTATACGTCTACGCTGCAAAATCATAGCTGGTGAAAGACCAGTAGTACTTTGTTCCACATTCCTATATGCTAACAAATAAGCTTGTAATGAAGTGTCGACATCACAACCTTCATTTAAAGATTTTTTATCGCTCTTTTACAAAGCTTAACAGCACCTTCCGCTGCCCCATTACTAGACGGATGATACACTGGAGTAAATGTAAGCTTAATTCCATTGTTTATCATAAAATTGGCATAGTCCTTACTAGAGAAAGGTGGACCGTTATCAGAAACTATTTCTTTAGGTAAACCAAACCTAGCAAAAGTTTCACGTAAAACTTTGATAACCGCTACTGCCGTAGTATTTCTCATATTAAATATCTCCAACCATTTCGATGTCGAATCGATTAAAACTAAAAATGTTTTACCGTGAAACGGCCCTAAAAAGTCGATATGTAATCTTGACCATGGTTCCGAAATATAAGGCCAGGGCTTAATCGGTGCTCGCGGTGGTGCAACGTTCTCCATTGTGCACGTAAAACACTCTTTGCTAATGCGTTCAATATCAGCGTCAATGCCGGGCCACCATACATAACTACGTGCAATGCTTTTCATTTTAACAATACCTAAATGACCAACGTGTATCTCTTTTAATAGGACGGGTATTAACGATTTAGGTATGACTACACGATAACCCCAAATTACACAACCTGCGTCTAAATATAATTCATTACGACGAATAAAATAAGGTTTCAGATCTTTATCATCACATGTTCTAGGCCATCCCAATCGTAGGTATAATATAACCCTCCTAATGATATTATCCTTATTTTGATATTCTAACACTGTCTTGCGCGTAATTGGGAGAAAATTTTGAACGAAGTTGACATAAGTTTTCTCCCCTTCTAGACGTTTTCCTCCTCCCACTGGAAGTCTAGACGTCGGCAGCATTTTTATTACTCTGAACGTATTTGATATCGTAATTGTAGCCTGCTAAAATAACGGCCCAACGCTGCATTCTACTAGCTGCCATCGTAGGAATACCATGCTTATCGCCAAAAATAGCTACCAACGGTTTGTGATCCGTACGTAAAATGAATTTTCTACCGTACAAGTATTGATGAAATTTTTTAACACCATAAATAATCGCTAAAGCTTCTTTATCTATCTGAGCATACGACTTCTCTGCTGTGTTAAGGACTCGAGATGCATAGGCTATGGGTCGTTCTCCTTTAGAGGTTAAATGAGAAATAACGGCCCCTACCCCATAACTACTTGCATCTGTTGTCAAAATTAACGGAAGATCTGGTGAATAATGTGCCAAAACCTCACTCGATGTTAACACTTGCTTTACTTTATTAAAAGCATTATTACAATCTGTATCCCATCCTCGTCGCCACTGTTAAATATTTAGAATCTTCCAGAAGTAATTATGCAATATATTTATGTAATATGGGAGCACAATAAAACACGTCCATTTGTTACACCGTATAATAACCAGACAGAGGAAAAACAGATCTACCTTCTAGTTATAATAAAAATAGTACCCTCATACATTACAGTTATCTAAAAAAAATATGCTAAAAAACTAAGTCTAAACCTAAACTAATTATTTTCAACCAAGTCGCGAAACATTATTTTGCGCCTATTTCTAAAATTCACCGTTGCAAATCTTTCAGACAGTTTTGAAAGAAAGTAAGAATTCCAACAAGGCGTAAAAAAGGTTTTATGCGGTGTACGTGTTATGGGAAGAATGAATATATATTGCTTATGGAAGTTTTTTGCGACGACAACTTTAACGAAAAATAAAACCAGAGGATGTAAAATATATGGTGACAGCTCTGACATAGAATCTTACTCAAACAAGCCATGGTTGGTTCCTGCTTCAAACATAAATATATACACTTCCTACGGATATTTTTTTAAATCCCCGATCGAAACAGTAGGTTGTTATGGCTTTAAACATGTAAGTGTATCTGTCTTTTTTTTATGTTATAAGTTGGCAAACAAGCATACGGCCCACCTGATGGTAAGTGGCTGCCGCAGCCTATAAGCGCTTGCAGCACCAGTAGTAGGTGCCACTCACGCGTTGCCAACCTCGAGATATTTGTTCTTAAATCTCGTTCGCCCAGTAATTTCACTAGCGTACAATGCCCTTCAAACCGGAACACAGTAATGCCTAAGCACTACTATTTGGCGGCAGAATATTGGACACTGCGGTGGTACCTACCTAGCCGGCCTCTTGCAACAAAAGACCTACCACCAGTGTGAATGTCTGTCTATGGCATTGTGGCTTCCAAGCTGATAAGATTTTGATAGATTTCTGAATTGATCAAGAATATTCTGAATTCCTTAAAATCTGTCATGTCGTTTCAAGATTCATTTATGGGCATTTTGGGTTTAAAGAATTTTTATAATGGCTCAAACTTATATTTAAACGGCTGGATCGACTTAAACAGGACTTTCGATAGCCGACGTTATAAGGAGCAATTTAGGCTAGTTTTATTTAAAAAAAAAAAAAGATTAAGGTTCTGTGCAAAGAAAAAGCGGTACACCACGCGAGTGTTTCTAGTTTATAATGTCAAGGGTTTTACTTCAGTAACGAAATACATAAAAACTTAATATTGCTCTGTTAATATAGTTAACTTCTTACGAGATTTAATACTCAAGACTGCGCTGAACTTTATCTAGAGGTCTTGTGATAGTTAAAATTTCCGTCCCTGGAGAGTGCCGAGTCGATACAAGTTTTTACAAAAGATGTGAAGTTCTGTTACTGTAATAACGTATAATAAAAAATACATGTTTTTTTCTACCAAAAATGAAAAATTAATAATAATAACTTTTATTGGTTATTTACTTGTTAATTGCGGGTGGTTATGGTAGGTATTTCGGAAAACATTGTATCACTATTTTGTAGTTACCAGCTTTCTACCTCTGTAATAATTTACATTAAATAATTTTTTTAATTTTATAGTAAAAAGTTTAAACTATTGTGAATATATATTAATGAAATACTATACTAATTAACATCAATTTTAATTATTAGTTGGTACAAAATAAATTAAAAATATAAAATTAAATAAATACTAATTAAGATTATTATTTTTGAAATTAATTAAAATGATTGTGATTAAGTAATAGAACAATACTTAAACGAGTAAAATGGAAATGCAATTCAATAATAGGTAATACTCTCATTCGTCTCGTTAAAAACGTTGTTCGGAACTTGCGGTAGAAACGAAGTTCTTTTCGCTATCTACTAAATATTTAATATAAATTATTTAAAAACCAACCAACTAACCTATATGGAAAAAACGAGTGAGATATATCCTTAAGTGACGGTTTTTCTACTAGAGGTTCAATTAAGCAAAATACATAATTATACGAAGCTGTCTATTAATACTATTTTAGAAAGACTTCTGGCGTTGAAAAAGGTCTTATTATATATAAATAAATAAATAAACGCAACACACTCAACGGCCCCCATTAGGATAGTAATATCCTGTGTCGGGGATCCGGAAACATTCACAATGACAAGGACAAATACACCCAGACCGGAAAATATGCTTGCATGGTCAATACAAACATATTATGCTCCGAGCGGGAATCGAACCCGCGACCTGTGGCGTTTAAGGCAGGTTCGCTACCGCTGGGCCACAACGTCGTCGATATTATACTTTTTCTACCATCTTTTTTAAACCAAAGAATTATCTTCAGTACTTATAAAGCCAAGGTATCTGTAAGTCGAAGCTCAAATCGGCCCGGCTGTTACAGAGATTAGAAAGAACAAACGGGTAGACGGTAAAGTCATTTTAACTAGCATGCAAAGGTGTATCACGCCTTTCAAGAACAATTTCTCAACGAGGGCAAAGAGAAACAAGCATTTGCAACGTTTGAGCGCTAGCTTTCACGGAAAATAGCTTTGTACAAGTTTAATTGGACTCTCGGAAGAAAAACTTTGCTTTGAAATTTGCTTGTGCTACTGATCTTGCCTTTGACGTGTAGATTCAATCTGTTGTTAGAAATAGTTACTGCTTATACATACATCGTTCATTTTAAGTGTCCTTTTGTCCGTATTTTTGATTTGTATAATTATTGTTAGCGTATCATATTTGATATTACTATTTACCAAGGGTTTACTTATACTCTTATCCTGAATTGACGGGTTACTGGTTTTACACAGAGCGATTGCCATCTGATCTCCGCAACCCTAAGGGTGAACCATTAACTGGTTGGATTAAAGCATATTACCTATAAAGGGTTAACGATTATTATCAGGTGTTATGATACCGGGCCCGGTGGGATGATGACTTTAAGAAGGTGGGTGGTGTTCGCTGGATGAGAACAGCAGAGGACAGAATGTTGTGGCACACCTTGGGAGAGACCTATGTCCAGCAGTGGATAGACAAAGGTTGAAATGATGATGATGATGATGATGATACCGGGACCGGCAGCTTAACGTGCTCCACGAGGCATGGTGGAAAGACCCATAATGACAAAGGCCCAGACCGAAACAGATAACGAAATATCTATAACAAAATGGGTGGAGGCTAGAAACAGGCTCTCTGCCAGCAAGCTAAATTTGAAAACAAGCTACGTTGGCCTTGCTATGAAAAACATTGTCACATAAGGCAACGACTTTTGTTGTAGAAAAATTTTTATATTTATAATTCGCTTTTTTCAATTCAGTTTTTTTTTTGTCTAAAAATAACACAGATTTTATTCCAATTCTTTTAATTTAGAGATATTTTCTGACATCAATCTTCTGTCATGATTTTCAAATATTAATATGATGTTATTAAGATTTTATAGTTGAATGAGGATTACAAGTATGTAGCTTGACTAAAATAATTTATTTAATACATAAATGATTTGTCTTTTATAGTAATGTTGTTGATTTGAATCAAACATGATGTAAGAAGGGACTGCCTAGTTCTAGTTAGTTCCCATTGGAGGTTGATACAAGAACGTTGTATTCGTTGTTTAGTGAGTGCAACATAAATATATTGTTGCTGAATAAGGTGTTTCCATTTCAAAAGTATTTTCATTACACTTCTAAAGAAATGAAATAATAACATTGAAGAAACCCACTGAGTTTGTTTCACTGGTTCTTCTCAAGTATGAGACTTAATTTTACATTATAAAATATTTTTCAACTTATAAAAAATACACAATGAAATGAAAAATATATTTTATACAATATTTTTAAATTTACTTTATATTGAATGTATAAAACTTATACATTCTTCTATGCATACAAATAGTATTTTATCGGAATGCGAAATTTCAATCTTTTGTTGTATTAGTTTGATTTGTAATTCCAATGTTCCATTGTGGTTCTTGTAGCAAATACTTAATCCTTACTTGATCTTTATAAACTTTTTATTGGACTGAAGCCAATACAAGTGCTTGCGAAGCAGCGAAAATATTTTATGTGTAAATAAAACAAGAATGAAGAGTATCTATCTCCGTCTGCTTGGAACATACAGTCATACAAGCAGACGGAGTAGAAAATTGAGAATGAATCATAGTCGTTATTTTATAATAAGTATTAATTATATTCTATTTTGGGAAAAAGGGGTTTTATTAGTCAGTAACACCAACTAGTGACAAAAAACAGATGTGGCGTAGTAGGTAGGGAACTTTTTTAACCGTGGGAAATTAATATTTTATATATTTAGGCACATCACTACTAGGTAGTGATAGCGCGGAACACACCGTTAGCTCCTCTAGAAGTACTACCCACTAAAACCCAAAGAACCACCTGTGCCTGATTGGGTCTCAACGGGCTCGAGTAGGTAAAGAATCTGCTTTAAACAGTAGTGATTATGGGTTTGAAGACCCGCTGGGTCCAACCATACGAGCTATGTAAGAGAGCACAACCAGGTGGGGAGAAACGTAGGAATATAAAGATCACAAAAATCGAGTGTGTTAAAGACAACAATAAACAAAAACGGGACGAAGTGTTCGCGAGTGTGATTTGTGACAAAGGCAGGATTATTTCGTCTAAGCCATATATTCAAAAAATTTGTAAGTACAATAATGCTACTATTTCGACTACTAAAGGCGTGGAGTGTGACATTCTCTCTGAATCTGTTATCCCGTATGTTTGAAGACGTAGTCAAAGCTCTTGAATTAAAAAGGTTTAACTTTTCTATGTTTAAGTTTAGCTTTTATCTTAGCCCTTACTTTACAAAATAGAAACATTTAAAAACATTTTTTTTTGTTAGAAGTTGGCAAACAAGCATACGGACCACCTGAAGGTAAGTGGTTGCCGTAGCCTATGAGCCCTTGCAGCACCATTAGTAGGTGCCACTCACGCGTTGCCAACCTCGAGATATTAGTTCTTAAATCTCGTCCGCCCAGTAATTTCACTAGAGTACAGTGCCCTTCAAACCGGAACACAGTAATGCCTAAGCATTACTATTTGGCGGCAGAATATTTGACACTGCGGTGGTACCTACTTAGCCGGCCTCTTGCAACAAAGACCTACCACCAGTGTGACTGATTGCACTGGTGGAATAATCTCTGCTGTCTTCTTCTTATCGATTGGTTAGTGGCCAACCTAGTGTCAGAGTTGTTCAGGTCGCCCGTAGGCCTCTGACTTGACTTATCGACTGTTGTCAAATTGTCAACAGCCGGGACCGATTTTTACGTGCCTTCCGAAGCACGGAGACGCTCGGTTGAAATACCACTATGCGATCACCCATCTATTGACTGACCGCGCCTATAGTTGCTTAACCTACCGATCGTTTACCGATCAGCGGGTGCACTCGGCTATGAGCGTCTCTGACAGAGGTTATCCCAACAGCGGGCGATGGGGTCGTCACATCCCGACGCCGGTGTTTTAAAAGGCAAGAATATTTATACTTACAATATATTTGTGAAGACGTGTTTTAAACTACTAATTTGTTTTAATGTCTTTTTGAATTTACATCATATACAAATCTTTTTACAAAAATTTATTACAACATTTATAAAATTTCGAGCCTTTGAAACCATAACTCTCAATTAATAAGGGAGGAATTTATCATCGCATCTCAAGCGTTCAACTGGCTCAGTCACTCAGTTTTATGAATTGCGGTTTTGCGTGCTTAATGCTAAACGTGACGAGCCACCCGAACTCAACCCTAAAGGTAAGCCGCATAAACACCAATATGAAAATATTATGAATAATGGTTTTCATCGTCACGTTCTTGTGTATATTTGTAATTAAAATGGTCGTTTCTCTCACATTTAATAAACATAAAGGAATTATACGAGTATTATCAGGTTTCCGGAATCTATACCAAATTTTTTTTCGAGATAGCCCAATAGATCGAAAACGACTCAATCGAAAACGAAGATCGCGGGTTCAAATCCGGACAAGCACTTCTGAGTTTTCAAGTGATTAATTTCTGTTTTAAATTTATTTCGTGCTTAACGGTGAAGGATAACATCGTGAGGAAACCTGTATGTCATGGAAAAAATTAAAAACATGTCGATGCTGTTGGTAGGGCTTAAAACCTGGTTTTCCAGGTTTTCCTGGTTTCTGCAGACGGACACAGCTACTCATAACTATATTTTATACTAATTATACTCTTTATATCCATCCTCTTCAAAATACATGCAAATGCGTTCTCATTACTAGTACAAAAACCGTAGTTTAGGTGGAAATGCTACAGTGGTGGATTTAGCAGTAGGCTTGAGCCTATGGCGGCAGATTTTGGGGTGGTAAATTTGGGGACCGAATTTTTATTTCCACATCATAGCAAAAGATTGCATGATGGTCTAGAATTATAGAAAATGTATTTCTCTCTTACCACTATCAACCAGAGGCAAGGGCGGAAAAAACCTTACAGCCTACATCTTGAAAATTTGTACTCACCAATGAAATGCTTGCAACGTTCATGAGATTTAATTTAAAACTATAGCATGGACCCTCACAAAAACAATATTTCCCACTCTGATGTAACTATTTTTGATGGCGAATTTGAAACTTTTATTAATTACAATTATTTATGAGGATACATCGTTTATTCATGGCATCTCACGGTCCTTGTAGCTTGGAGTTATAATGAGCGTATCAAATTTAATATGAACAACGGTTGTGATAAATCGTCAAGCTTTGTTTAAGATAAGACAGAAATTTTAAACAATGGAGATGGCTGTATGAAATTACAGTTGTTCACGCATACGATGTTGTGTAATAAAATGCAGAATGGCGTTTTCAACTAAAATTACCTACAGTTTATTACCATTATTATCATGAGTTCAAAACTTCTTAATTATAACCCTTTTTAATACCGAATTAATAATGTTTAATTTTTATCCGATTGCCGGAGGGTAACGTTTTTCGAGCGTATGTATGTATGTATGAATGTCTATTTCTTTGTGACGCCCTACAGGCTAAACCCTTGGACGGATTACGACTTATAGGGTATCGTTAGATTCGTCTCAGTTGTGAGAGATAGGGTACATTATTTTAATATGGGTTCCGCAGAAGCAAAGATATTCAAAGCGGAATGTCAAAGTTTGTATAGAGCCAAGATCTGATGAGGGTTCCTCGTAGAACTCAACAAAATAAGACGAAAAGTATGTATAACATTTTTAGATACATTGCTTAGTTTTCGAGATATCGATGACTGAAGTTTGATTTTTTTTTGTCAGTGTTTGCCAATTCTACACCAAATGTTTTTCTTTCTTTTAAATAATTAATTAAAGCATTTTCTTTTTAATTTCGTTTATAGAAAAATTATATCAATCAATATGTAAGTGGATGATGGAGTTTAAAGGGAAATGCTTATATTAGGGACAAATATAATTATTATGATTTATTTCAATGATTGTCCCCGTCTGCAGTACCTTTACTAACATTAAAGTAATATTTATATTATAGTAGTCATTATAGAGCTTGTTTTTAGCTTTTAGGAATTATTATTAATGCAGTTGGGTTTTTTGTTTAATTTAATAGTTAATTTTATTTATTTTCTAACGTAAAATATTAAATTCTGATGTGTTAAAATTTATGCACCAAATTGGCCCCTTTAACAGGCATAAAGTAATAGTATCAGTACTGCGTTTCTTGCGATGAGTGAGAACCGTGGAGGCCCAATCTCTGTCCACATCATTTTTCCCTTTTCATCTCTTTCCTTCAATCCCTTGGCTTACCATCCAGCGGACCGTATGCGTCTTTATATAGGAATGCGATGAAACTTACAAACTTAATTACAGTATATAAATAAATGACGATACACACTCAACGGCCCCCATTAGTATAGTTATATCGGGGATCCGGAAATTTACACAACGACAAGGAAGGACAAATACAACCCGACCGGAAAACATGCCTATATGGTTCATACAAACATCTCTTCCGAGCGGAAATAAAACACGCGACCTGTGGTGCTTAAGGCAGGTTCGCTACCGCTGCGCCACAATATCGTCGATCAATTAAGTATATTATAGAATGCTAACGATGTAATAACATAGAAATGTTAGATCTATTGTCAAGTGTTACCATTTACCTCTTGGCACTGGCCAATCGCTTTGTTTAGACCTAGGTTAAGCTAAAGTAGCTATTATTTAGTGCATACAATGGATCCAATTTGAATATTAATGTCCCCGCCGTGACAGTTTAGACACTGCTGTGGTTATACCGAATTACGGAGATTGCATTAGACGTGAGATAATCGTGTAACATACCAGAAAGTAGTTAATCTTTATTCTATACTAATAAATAAAATAGAAGTGTTTGTAATTCCAAATTAACAGCTTTTGGCTTTTCACTGGTGGTAGGTCTTTTATTGCAAGAGGCCGGCTAGGTAGGTACCACCGCAGTGTCCAATATTCTGCCGCCAAATAGTAGTGCTTAGGCACTACTGTGTTCGGTTTGAAGGGCACTGTACGCTAGTGAAATTACTGGGCGAACGAGATTTTTTTTTTTTTTTTTAATCTTTATTTTTAAAGGGTTTGATCACAAAGTGATCATAAGAACTAATATCTCGAGGTTGGCAACGCGTGAGTGGCACCTACTAATGGTGCTGCAAGCGCTCATAGGCTGCGGCACCCACTTACCATCAGGTGGGCCGTATGCTTGTTTGCCAACTTCTAAAAAAAAAAAAAAAACGAATGTGAAAGTTTTTTTTTTCGGAGTGTGTATTATTGTTGGCCCTAGTGGCCTTGACAGCGTCACCGGTGGGGGGGCCAGGTCGGGAGACCTCAGCCGCTAAGAGATGGACAGCCCGCGAGGGGCTCAAGTTGAATCAGTCCCAATGGCCCCTCCTGCGAGGTCGAGCGAGGACGTCATCGGGATGGAGAATGTGAAAGTATAGACGTTACTTACACATAAACAATTTTAAAAATTTTTGTATGTTGTTTGTTCCGGCTAATTCTGAAACTGCTGAACCGATTTTCGCGGGACTTATACTGGCAGTTATAAGGAGTAATTTAGAATACTGTTATTTTAGAAAAATAATTAGAGTTCCGCGCAATAAAGAAAAATCGTAACACAGCCGCGGGCGCAGTTACTTGTTTCTTAATATAATTAAATGTCTAAGAAGCTTCAGAAGTGAAATATGGGTAAATAAAAAGTTACATAAATATATTATGACTGTTCTAGTGGTAGTAAACTACTTTAAGCGCCATTGGTCACGGGTTCGATTGTTGAGGTGCGCAGATGTTTGTGTTGACCATAAAGGCATGTGCTAATTAGGTGGTTGTGTATGTGTTTTTGTGTATGTCCCCGCACACCCACACAGCATATTTTATCCCAGCGGAGACAGTTGAGTGTGTAACGGTTTATTATTATTTATAATTTGAGAAAGCATGATGTTATTTCTACTCTATTCCGTATTCTTAGTCCCAAATGAATAAATTGTATTTAGACACACAAGCATCCTCTGTGTAGGCACAGTGATGATTGGCTTTTGGAATTTAGAGAATGTAATAGACATGGAGTGGATGGGTTTCTAGATGGAAAACGCGTTTTGGCTCTTTGCCAGTATGAAGGAGTCTGACAGTATTGATTATTTAATGTTATGAATGTTAGATGAAGTGGCTTTTGAGATCGTGAATTGCGAATGAATCTAGAAATGTTTAACTGCTTATAAACCTTTAGAGAATTGGTTTAATATTAATGAAACTTTAAATGCTTTTGAATTTGTTCATATTTATTAATTTATTATTAAATATGTTTGTAAACATGGTTATTAACAATATATATATATTATTAAAGCTAAATCAATGTTAAAGATGCATTTATTCAGATAGAAGCTTGAGGCACTCAAACAAAAAAAAACAGTTCACAGGTACCGAAGTTTTTATGTACCTAAGACATAAATATTTAAAAATAAACGATGAAAGATGGGAATGGAATTATGTAGATAAACCAGAATATAATTTAACTTGATCGGGATCGAAGAAAATCGCATAAGAACATGTATTACACAAATACTTCTACATAGGTAAATCACGTGACAAGCTTTTATTCTTTAGTAATAAATTGAGGGGCTTATTCAATTTAAATTTTTTTTTTCATTTTTGAGCATTTGAATAAATGCATTAATAATAATAATAATAATAAACGCAACACACTCAACGGCCCCCATTAGGATAGTAATATCCTGTGTCGGGGATCCGGAAACATTCACAATGACAAGGACAAATACACCCAGACCGGAAAATATGCTTGCATGGTCAATACAAACATATTATGCTCCGAGCGGGAATCGAACCCGCGACCTGTGGCGTTTAAGGCAGGTTCGCTACCGCTGCGCCACAACGTCGTCGTCATGCTAAATGCATGTTTTAAAAATTGCTTTTTTTTCTATAAACTTATTTAAATCGACTTATGAAGAAAATAATTTAAAATGTACTTAAATTAGTACCTTTACATTTTAACACATACTTTGTTAACTTAAAGACTATAATCACTTACCAGTTACTAGTACTTTTAATAAATTAGATCTCAATCATGAGGTTTGCACAATTGCATTTGGCATGTTGCCGAAAGCAAAACTTTTGCGTATCGATTTGGAACGAGTCACGTCAAGCATTGCTTCTCATTAACAGGTTTTTTCTATTTGAATTTAATGCATTTTTGCTTATTCATTGCCAATTATGTTAATAGTGAGAAAGATAATGATTTATGATAAACTAAAGAATCTAAATGGCATCTTCGAATATAGGCCTTTTGACTTTCAAATATATTTTAAGGGCTTCGGGACATGAGGACCCTATCGTCCCCTGTTGTGATAATCTCTGTTGCAGCAGAGATTATTCCACCAGTGGAATCAGTTACACTGGTATGTAGGTCTTTTGATGCAAGAGGCTGCTTAAAGCACTGTAGTCTAGTGAGATTATTGGGCAAAGTTTGGCAACGCGAGAGTGACACCTAAAAATGATGTTGCAAGCGCTCATAGGCTACGGCAACCGCTTAAAATCAGGTGGGCCGTACGCTTGCTTGCCAACTTAGTAACATATATATATTCGAATATCATCTATACCGATACATAAAATTGAAGTGTCTGTTTGTTATTCCAAATTGTTCCGGTTAATCTCTGAATCTGCTGCACCGATTTTAACGGAACTTTCACTAGCAGATAGCAAATGTTATAAGGAGTAACTTAGGCTACTTTTATTTTGGGAAATAATTAGGTTTCTATGAGCTGAGCCGCGGACACAGCTAGTATGAAATAAAATATTAGTGGGATTCCAAATTATTTTGGATGATACCGCGAAGTAAGATAGCGTGTCATTTTCTGAGACAATATGTCCAGAATGTCATGTTTAGTTTGTGTAAATGATAAGACCTAGAAATAGTTAAGGAATAGTAATATTACTTACAACTGATATAAGATTTATTGACTTTCTTTCTTTGTATTATTTTTGTGCGCATCACAACTTGTGAACTTCTTTATTTTTTTATGTGCTATATTCACCGCTAGTATATAATGCAGTATTTTAGTCAGGTATAAAATTTGTTATGATCTTTAGAAACTCAAAACAAAAGTTTGAAATATTACAATTAATCGCAATCGTTGCTGTAAAATTTGGGTTTCTTTTCTAGGTACTTAAGATGCAAGTCAAATGTCCCTTTTTAAAATTCAATCATATTGCCATAGACCTGGATGACCGAGCTTTGCTCCGTATTTTTTTTGTACATCGTGTTTTCTGGAAATTATATTTAGATACGAATTATGTAATGATGAAATATAAATAATAATTTTAATTATTCTCAAAGAAAACAAGGGAAACAAATAATCGGACTGGAGATACCTGGACTTGAACCGGGGTTGCTTGAAAACAAGGATAAAACCATATTTTCTAAAAATGAATCATAGCTAGATCGATTTATCGCGACCGAAACCCCCGGCGTCTTAAATTTTACGAAAATCGTTGGAGCTGTTTCCGAGATTTAAATTAAGTATATATAATACTAGCGGGGCCGGCAGACGTTGTCCTGCCCCGAAAAATCTGGGACCCGATAGCGTCGCCCTCTACCCGGTGAAAGATTTTGATTGACTAATATGGCTATTAAAAAGCAGAGGTTGGTGATAACAAAGTGCAAATTAAGGGTCGTATGTATTTTTCAATGCCAAATAATAAAAAAATAAAAAATAAAAATTTTATCCAAAGAATAGGGGTGGACACCCCTTATCACTTAGGGGTTTGAAAAATAGATAGTAGCCGGTTCTCAGACTTACTGAATATGCATAAAAAAAATCATAAGAATCGGTCAAGCCAGTTCGGAGGAGTATGGGAACGAACATTGTGACACGAGAATTTTATATATTAGATATACACATATTATATACAAAAACTGCTCGTTTGAAGGAAAGGAAGGCATCAAACTAAGTGTAATTGACAAAAGTATTTCGTTATCTAATGCTTTCTATCTATCACAAAAATGTGTTAGAATAATGAAGACATCACTGGCAACTAATAAGCCCTAATGCTCACGTGCTTTACAAACAATTGAAGGTGGATTATCCGTGCAGGTCCTTTCCAAACAAGTTTCGCTAAGAGCCGTGATTCCATCACAAAAACAATCAATGGGTCTTTCACTACATAGACTTTCCTGAAATACATAAAAGATAAAATATCTTACAATTTATTATGCTATTTATCTTAATAAGAGCATTTAACAAGACGGATATAAATAGTCTACTTAAAACTGATATTATTCTTCTAATAAGGAATTGTAAGATAATTGCAGACTAGGGAGCTATTTAAGAGGAAAAATTAATGTCGGGCTATTACTCTCGGCTATTGCAATCCTACGCTTTGTAAAATTTGAATATTAAATAATAATATTAATATTAGAAAATCATACACTGCTTAATACAATGATATAGTTAACATTTGACGACGTGGTGGCGGAGCGTTAGCAAACCTGCCTTAAACGCCATAGATCGCGGGTTCGATTTCCGGGATTTCTTGGAGCAATAAAATGTGTGTATTGACCATGCAAGCATATTTTCCGGTCTGGGTGTATTTGTCCTTGTCCTTGTATGTGTTTCTGGACCCCCGAAACAGGATATCACTATCCTAATGGGGGCCATTGAGTGTGTATCGTTCATTTGTTTATTTTGTTGTTGTATGTTCTACATCTACTTGTATTAATTTTTATGGAGACCATATTTTGATTCCAGATCATTGTAACAGACATATAAGTTATTAAGCCATACGTATCAGGAAAAATACATATTTTCCAACATTGTGAGTTACTAGAAATTTAGCGTGTTTTAAATATACATAAACAACCTTTACACGGTAAAAAAATACTGTCGGCATATTTTTATTTAGTTAAGTTCATCAAATATTCTATTCTCGAAGCGGTGAAAACGGACTGCGTAAGCTAAACTTTATGGAAATGATCTCGTGTTAGTACAAACTTCTCTCCCTGAAGAGGGAAAAGTCAATATAAGATCTTATAAAGGAACATAAATATAATAATAAGCGAAGTTTTAAAAATTGCAGTGAAATTAAAATAAGAGTCTGAAAATCAAAATTTGACTACTATTTTTTAATAAGCATACGGTCCGCCTGATGGTAGGCAGTTACCGCAACCTATAAATGCTTTCGATACTTGAAGTATCACTAGCGCATTGCCAACCCGAGGAACAGGAGGGATGGGATGAGGAGGGAAAAAAGGAAGGGAACAGAGGGGGTGGGAGATTGGACCTCCAGCGCTCTCGATCATTACATGAAACGCAACGGTACCTAATGATACTGTTACTTGACGCCGATTTTCTGAGAGGGTAGTACTTCCCCAGTCGAGCTGGCCCTTTTGTGCTGAGAGAAGCATGGCTCTACTACCGTAAACATTGTAAAATGTCCATTATTAAAATAATATGATAGTTTGAGTTTAGTTTCATTGTAATTTCTCTAGACGATAGATTTTATTGTAATTGTTTTGAGGACGCTTCGTAATTTTTTCATATCTCTGATAGTAATTTTCAGAACAATATAATATACACACGATTGACCATTTTTTGATTCGATTCGATTCATGGATTTTAAGAACCGATTTATCAATTTAATTAATAACCAATTACATTTATTTATATGAATATTATATGATTAAATTCATGGCCTTTAATTTTATAAAAAGATTTATTTGTAAATATACTTTGAAAGTATTCTTCTGGGTAAAGGGCAATACCATAGCAGTTTATGTCAGATTTCTATCGAAATCAAAAGCGAATATACAAAGCGTTCTTAAGCTAACGTTCCGTACTTTGATTAACGCCACATTGTTAAACAAGCAAACAAAGCGCTTTACTAACATACTAAGATAATTTGGTTCGAAATAAAAGAAAATTAATTAAACCCTAAATAGCTTGATTTATAATTATCAAAAAACCAAATGCTTTTATACCCGTCTGCATTTTGGAAGTTAAATAGATTGTTGAAAAGTTTAACTGGTGTTAGGACTTTTATTTCATTATATTGAAAAATTCCAGCTAGAAGGTACCACCACAGTGTCCGTGCTATTCTATCGCTAAGCAGTATTCTTTGTTTCGGGTTGAAATTACTGGCAAAAGACATTTAAGTTAAGATCCGATATCTTGAGGTTGGCAAAGCGTGATTGACACCTACAAATGAAGGGTGTTGCAAGCCTTTATAGGCTACGATATCAGCTTACCTGCTGGTAAGCAAGTGGCCCGTATGCTTCCATGCCAACAAAGTCATATAAATAGTTAAGTAGCATCGATACTTTGTTAATTATTTAACACAAAATTTATTCATTAATATATATTAATATATAATATTCATTAATATAACCTATACGAACCAATACTATAAACTGACTAAAAATATAGTTCACCTAGTTGCAAATGTACCTTGCATAACTAGAACAATTACTCGACGAAGGTAAAGCGAAACAAGCACTTCCAACGTTCTGGCGCAAGCATGCACGGGAAATTGCTTTTAACAAGTTTAATTGCAATCTCATAAGAAAAAACTTTTCCAATCTTATTTTACTAAAGATTTTTATGCAGTTATTAAGCAAACACGTTGGTTCAAGGCGTAGGGATGTGACGACCCCATCGCCCGCTGTTGGGATAACCTAACAACAGAGATTATTCCACCAGTGCAATCAGTCACACTGGTGGTAGGTCTTTTGTTGCAAGAGGCCGGCTAGGTAGGTACCACCGCAGTGTCCAATATTCTGCCGCCAAATAGTAGTGTTCAGGCACTACTGTGTTCCGGTTTGAAGGGCATTGTACGCTAGTGAAATTTCTGGGCGAACGAGATTTAAGAACTAATATCTCGAGGTTGGCAACGCGTGAGTGGCACCTACTAATGGTGCTGCAAGCGCTCATAGGCTGCGGCAGCCACTTACCATCAGGTGGGCCGTATGCTAGTTTGCCAACTTCTAACATAAAAAAAAATCACTCCTGTGGATGAACAGAGAATGATCCACCAACACTAAAGAAAGATCTTCTGACCTGGTATACACCCGGTATTGCTTTTGCAAGCCATGGTCCAATGGTTTACGTTGAGAAGTTATATGTATCCGCGTTGAAAACTTAGATAGCGCGATTTAAAATTAGGCGTTGAATTGTGTACTCACGCTACATGTTGCTACGTCTTTGATAGCGCGATACAGGATTGTCATGAACTTGCATGTATGTTGTATATTTTTTAGGGTTTTGGATAGTGTCAATAGCAACATATCACTTTTTTAACACGCTATAAATAGTTTTTGTTCTACTTAATGTAGCTTATATTCATTAGCAAATAACAATCAAGATAAGAGCAGTTAAAGAAAGACAAAAGAATAATATAGGGTAGTGTAGGGTTTAGACATCTAGCTGTAATACTCACTTAAGTAAATTTGAAATTAAAGTCAAATGTCGCCATCGGAGATATGCTTTTCGTACATAAATAATCATGATCTATTTAATAGGTTATAAAGTGTTTCCTTCGCTAGCAACTCTTTCATTTGTCTCATGTATTGTAGTAAAAATTTAATGATTTTGTAGCTTGAAAACATCCTCAAAGCTCAACGATTATACGTGATTAAATAATTTTGAATGTGTTATGTACATTTACCTAGATATTTTTATTATTTATAATGTTATTATCATTAATTTCGTAAAAGATTTTACAACATGATTTACATTGTAAGGGCTGAGAGAAAAATTGTGGAATTATTTTTGTTACTTCTTTAATAAATTATTTAGTAGTAATGAAGTTTACATAAATGCATTTGGCATGGTGCCGAAAGCAAAACTTTTGTGTATCTACTCAGAAATCGCTGCAACGAAAACGTAGGTAGTATAAATAAACAATTTAAAATCCATCAAGTATGTTTAGTCTGACGCGATGAAAATTTTATAATAATTGTATATTAAAATACTGATATTGGTTTTAATACTGTGTAAGTTGTGTGAAGTCATTAAAATACAAAATTAATACATTATCATGTACGAAACAAGGAGGTATATAGTCTTAACTATCTGTCGCAACGTCGCACTTGGACATAAATATAAATTTTCTTAATAGGAAGTAATGTACAATATTTAGGGTAGATGATTATAATTCTATTATTTGTATCAATTACATATGGGCTGGCCGGGATATAACTATAACTATAATCCAAAAATAATGACAATCAGAATTACTTGGGATGGACGCGCGACGGTGCGTACATCAAGACGCAATACCAGATTTTCTTTAAATATTTTACTTTCAAGTAATAATTTTTCATACGATTATAGTTATTTAAAATTGTCTTAATTTGTTATCGGTTGGTTCCACGTATTATTTTTCCATATTTATATTCGATAATTTTTACAATATGTAACAATCTCTGACTACCTAGAAATTCTAACCAATATCACGAAAAACCTTTCACCTTTTAATGTTACGTTTTTAACCAATGGAGTAGCTGCCCTTTAAAACTTTTTTCGGTTAAATAAATAAAATTATATTCAATACGAACTTTTTACCCGAATAAATAATATTTTACGGAGTTTGAAGATAAACATGATGAAACAACCTTTTTCGAACATTCAATCCGCGGTTTCGCTGACTTTGTAACAGAAATATTTGATATTACAAGCAACACTCTTTTCTTATAAATACTCATCTCTCAACATTTTAGTTATTTTATAAAAAGGAGGCAATGTTTTTAAATACCTGTTTCTTGTGAATGATGAGTTCAGCGTTAATATAGTAAACGAATAGAATAAAAAAGGTGTGTTCCATGAGCGTGAGCGCCGAAGTCCCAAGCTGTCACTGGGGAGTGGTACAGCAGAACTTGTCCCCTTTCTTTCTCGCTCCTAGAAGGCTAGGACCTCAAATCTCCGTCATTTCACGTGACAACGCAATAAAGGATACGACTGCTTTCCGTCCAGCGGATCGTTTTTGCAAAAAAAAACAATGCTTGTTGGACCCTTTTATGATTTATATAAAATTGTTTATTCAAGCAGAGCTTTGTATCCTATATGTACATAATATAAGAGGAGCACTTAATAATGGCAAAAAAGGAAATGCTTCCAATGGTCCATCCATGCATGTATGGAAACTTGCTTCTGACAAGTTTAATTGAATCTTACATGAAAAACTTTACAAACCCGCCTGTATTGAGTTTAAAATTTCTAGTTTTTTTATGGGCATTTAACAGTTTATTAATGCTTTTCTATTTAAATCGAAAAGCAAGAAAAGCAGAAGTACTATATTCAGTTAAGAAAAGAAAGCTATAATATCTTTTCCACATAGTAAGACTCAGAAAATAATTATGAGCTACTGCAACTTATCATACAAGGCAAGATCCAAGGAAAGCGAAGTGTGCGTCGAAGAAGAACATCTTCCACTCTGTGTAAACAACTTCCACCGGCGGTCTTTCCGAACCGATACGACTTGGGAACCTTCAAGAGAAGAGCGTATTCTTTCCTTAAAGGTCGTCCACGCGCCTGCATGCCTTCTGGTGTTGCAGATGTTCATGGGCAGCGGTGATTGCTTAACATTTGTCGTATCTCCTCGTTTTGAGAACACTCCCCTGGCTGCCACAGCTAGTATCGGAATACTTGGTGTCGACATTTCGAGCGTCGTTCAGTTCCGCGATCAATTGGAAGGAAGGGTCAAATTGGCCTCTAAAAAGCTTGGTGTGCTCAGCAAGGCGAGGCACTACTTCACGTCGGCTCATCGCCTGAAGCTCTACAAGGCGCAAATTCGACCGCACGTGGAGTACTGCTCTCACCTCTGGGCGGGAGCTCCCCAGTACCAGCTACTTCCAATTGACCGCATCCAACGTAGAGCGGCTCGAATTGTCGACGATCAAGCCCTTTCCGATCGGCTTGATCCTTTGGCATTGCGTAGAGATGTCGGATCACTCTGCATCTTCTATCGCATATATCACTGGGAATGTTCTGAGGAATTGTTTGGATTGATCCCGCCGGCTGAATTTCACCATCGGACATCGCGACAAAATTCTAAATTCCATCCCTACCACCTCGATGTCTGGAAATCCACAACAGCGCGATTTAGAAGACATTTTCTTCCTCGCACAACCACTCTGTGGAATCAACTTCCGCCGGCGGTCTTCCCGAACCGATACGACTTGGGAACCTTCAAGAGAAGAGCGTATTCTTTCCTTAAAGGTCGGCAACGCGCCTGCATGCCTTCTGGTGTTGCAGATGTTCATGGGCGGCGGTGATTGCTTAACATCAGGTAAGCCTCCTGCCCGTTTGCCCCCTCTTACATATAAAAAAAAAAAAAAAAAACATCAGGTGCCTCCTGCCCGTTTGCCCCCTCTCACATAAAAAAAATTTTGGCTGAAGGATTTACGCCAATAGTTTGGAAAAAGCACTCGTCCGTTATTTAGAGCTGCGGCATCAAAAAAACAAGTTGCCCTAATGATCGCCGACCTTCGAAAGAAGCCGAAGAAGAAGATTTAAATCGAAAGTATTTTTCTTCTACTCAGGATACTTAACAGTTCTTACTGCTCTATGTAATAAATTATGATGCCAAAATAAGAACGAAACAAGGTCCATGTCCTAAAATTCTTCAATCTTTAGCTATTGTCTGTAAAAAAAAAAAATTACAAATAATGTTACAATAATATATTCGAACGAAACCAAAACTCGTAAATTTAACTAATCAGATCGCTGGTGTAAAATAGAGTCGATTCTAGTCTTAGAATATGTGAAACTAATCTTTTTGTACACAATTCAAATTATGTAATAAATGAATAAATAATAAATAAATAAACGCTGCACAATCAACGGCCCCTATTAGGACAGTGCTATCCTGTGTCGGGGGTCCGGAAACACATACAAGGACAAGGACAAATACACCAAGACCGGAAAATATGCTTGCATGGTCAATACAAACATATTATGCTCCGAGCAGGAATCGAACCCACGACCTGTGGCGTTTAAGGCAGGTTCGTTACCGCTGCGCCACAACATCGTCAGATTATGTGATAAACAAGATTTGTATGAATGAGATACATATTTTTCCCGAACTATCATTCAATTAGGACGTAAGCGTGAGAAAAATAAGGAAGGTAAGAAAGTAAATGCTGAATTATCTCATAATATATTATATAATAATGTATCCTCATATTGGTAGGAAATGAACAAGAACTTTATATACGACTTGTGCGAGAATATTGAAAAACATAATAATACTAGCGGGCCCGGCAGACGTTGTCTTGCCCCGAAAAAAATCTGGGACCAGCAGCAGTGCCCCCCAGCTGAGTATAATTGTGAAAAGAAGTGACAATTATTGAATTACTAATATCGCTATTAAAAATGGGGGTTGATGGTAGAAGGGTGAAAATTTAGGGTTATATGTATTTTTTAATAACACATTATAAAAAAATAAAAATAAAAATTTTTGTCCAAAAAATGAAAAATAAAAATTTTGGGGTCGACCACCCTTATCACTTAGGGGTATAAAAAATAGATATTGACCGATTCTCATACCTATCCGGTATGCAAACAAAATTTCATCAAAATCGTTCAAACCGTTTCGGAGGAGTATGGGAACGAACATTGTGACACGAGAATTTCATATATTAGATTATATGGATTGGATAGATAAGTTCTGTATAGATTATTAATTTGATATAACTTATCTATGCAGAATGCTTATATTTGTAATGTTCAAAAAATCCTTATTTATTTGTAAAATTTATCCTTCGATTAAAAATCCTGGATTAGGTCCAGTTTGCTTTTCAGAAAACGAATAGCGTCATGACGAAAATTTTGAACATGCTATTCCAGCTTTTGACATTTGTGCACACATTTCTAAAGACATTATTGTAACATTATTCTGAAATTTAACTCCTTCCAAATTGAGGATACAATAGAAAACTTGAATGTGAAGTGTCTCGATGACTATATCCTTAAAGGTGACCGCAGAGGTCGAAGCAGAGCTATGGCAAACTCTTAAAAGTGACATCAAGTTACTGGGCTAGACTGCCCTTATCAAGCAATTTTCAATTTTGTCCAGGTGCTGGTAAGAAATGATGATACTGGTTGTAGGCCTTTCATTTCAATGGGCCGTCTAGATAGGTACCACCACAGTGTCAGATATTATACCGCAAAGCAGTGGTGTCTTTGGCATTACTGTGTGTT
This sequence comes from Hestina assimilis, assembly GCA_023373885.1. Taxonomy (NCBI): domain Eukaryota; kingdom Metazoa; phylum Arthropoda; class Insecta; order Lepidoptera; family Nymphalidae; genus Hestina; species Hestina assimilis. The sequence goes on along the minus strand of CM041747.1, from coordinate 3,791,333 downwards.
GGTTTGAAGGACACTGTAGCTGGTGAGTGTACCGGGCAAAGGAGATTTAAAAACCAATATATGGTGTTGCAAGCGCTCATAGGCTAATAGCATCAAAAAGATGGCTTTCTTAGAATTCAGATACAATTAAATTAATTATTGCTCAGCAGCTAAAAGGCTATTTGCAGGTTAATTAACCCTACATTTACTGAAATCGTGATCCAATCAGATGAATCTCATCACTAATTCGCGGTGCTTTTAATCACATGTGTGACTATTTGCCGTTTTACACAGCTATTTAAATTGCATCACATTTATATTAAGACTAATCAAGTACATGATTAGCTATTTAAAATTGTAAGCAAGCCATGCAATGGTAAATTTGATACCCAAGGTTTCCTATCATCTATCGATCTTATACTATATAGCATAAAACTATAAACTTATGAAAACAGAAAGTGACAAAAAATTAAATGAATGGAAAAATTTGTAACAGAATTGACTATCAAATCTTATATTATGACTGTTATGGATATTTTCTGATAGCACATATATAAGATATTTTTAACATGGAAGTTCACTTGTTTTTGTTCACAATTTTGAACGACAGTATCTGTAACGACGAAATCTTAAAGTAAAAATCTGTTTTTGGCGTCGGGACGTGAGGACACCATCGCCCGCTGCTGGGATAGTCACTGTCACAGCAGAGATTATTCCACCAGTGTAATCAGTTACACTGAAGGAAGGTCTTTTGATGCAAGAGGCCGGCTAGGTAGGTAGCATCACAGTGTCAAATATTCTACGGTCAAACAGTAGTGTCTTAGGCATTACTGTGTTCCGGTTTGAAGGCTTTAGGCTAGTGAAATTACTGGGAAAAGAGATTTAAAAACACATTTCTGTAGGTTGGCAAAGCGTCAGTGGCACCTAGTAATGGTTTTGCAAGCACTCACAGGCTACGGGAACCAATTACTATCAGGTGGACTACATGCTTGCTTGCCAACTTAGTAACATAAAAAAGAATGCCAACTAAACTAGTGAAACCTAAATCTTGGGATTTCAAATTTATCATTTTTGATTTTTCTAGCGTGTTACAGAATATAAGTATGTAGTTATAATTACAGTGCTATTGTCTTTATTTTACCAACGCATAATGCCTTCACCTTCACCGCTTGGCAAGGATTAATCGCTTCCTTAAGCTAAAGTAGCTATCACTTCGAAACCATAATGTATCTAATTTGCATATCAATGTTCCCGTCGCTGACAGTTTAAACAGTAATGTGGTTGTGCCACTACAGATACTAATTTTAAAAAAATGTAATATAATTTTTATATCACTTAGTTTATTCACCTCCTTATATTTTTTGAAATTCCTATGATTTACCGGCCCCATGCCCCCAGAAGTAACGACCCCATCGCCCACTGTTGGGATAACCTCTGTCACAGCAGCGATTATTCCACCAGTGCAATCAGTCACACTGGTGGTAGGTCTTTTGTTGCAAGAGGCTGGCTAGGTACGTACCACCGCAGTGTCAAATATTCTGTCGCCAAATAGTAGTTTTTAGACATTACTTTGTTCCGGTTTGAAGGCCACTGTACGCTAGTGAAATTACTGGGCAGAGGAGATTTAAGAACCAATATCTCGAGGTTGGTAACGCGTGAGTGGCTCCTACTAATGGTACTGCAAGCGCTCATAGGCTACAGCAACCACTTACCATCAGGTGGGCCGTATGCTTGTTTGCCAACTTATAACATTAAAAAAAAAAAGATTTGCTTAGTCTGACCTACTTCAGTCTTTAGGGATGAATAAGGAAATTTTTAGCTAATCAACCAATTTTTGGAAGTAAAGTGATCAGGATTCTTTTGAAAAAAAAAAACAATTATTTTATTCAAGAGGAAAAAAAGCTTAGCTTAGCTTTAGCTTGACACATAAATACACTGTGTGTATCTGGTGTGATGATTGGCTTTTGAAATTTAGAGAATGTATACATGTTGAGTTACAGGATATAGTTTATAGCTAAACCGTGTTTTGGTTATTTGCCAATAGAAAGGGCTCCCACAGTATTGATTTTATAAGTGTTATGAATATTTGATAAAGTAACTTCAAGAGTCAATTACGAATGATGTCTAATATTCACAGCTTTATGAGTATTTAGAGGATTGATTAAATATTAATCAAACTTTAATCGAGTCTGTAAACCCAAACAGATAATTGCTCTTCAGTAAACATTTATATTAATAATCTTTACATTATTTAATTGATTTTGTAACGGTAATATTGTAAGCGTTCTCTGTTGATGTGGTATTTGTAATAAACCATTTTTTTATTTGAAATTTGTATACTAACCATGACGACGGAACTAAGCGATCACTGGGACAGAATGATGGCCATAATTGTGGGTGTACCTTCTTAGTCATGCCAAGCATTTGTTCTAGCCATACGGATATCTTTTTTAGTCTGTTCAGCTATGCTTTTATTTGTGTGTTTATAGACATTCAAAGTGTGTAGCGTTTTTTAGTAAATTTCATTCCTGATAAGTAGCTAAGAAGTAGTAGTGGTATAATAGTAAAGTAAGTGTTATGCTACTAAATATGTATGTGTATTTATAAAAATAATTTGTTAAAACTATGATGAATGATAATTTTTAAGTATCTCACTAAACACATAATAGAGAAATGCTATATCCTTTACACGATATCCTGAAAGTTTGACAACAGCGGAAAAGACGCACATACAAAATTCATTTCACTTTTTAACTATAATCTGTATATTAAATATTTTAAATAAATAAATATTTTATGACATTCAAACTTATTTAAAAATCTTTTTCTTTTTCAAAGAAAAACACTTATTTCAAAATAATACGTAGTAAGTTTTAAGGTTCACTAACTTTTTTAACATAAAAGTAGTCAAACACCTATTACTTAAAATTACAAAATAAATGAAAAACATAAAGACATAATAAATAAGTTAAACTAACTTTATTTATTAAATTTGGCTTCAATAGCAAGATTTGTACAATTGCATTCAGTCTGCAGTTTCTGAAAGCTAAGCCTTAGCATATAAATTTGGGAGCAGATGCATCAGAAACACGAGATGTTATTTAATAAGTTTCAGACTTAACTCGATGCTGAGATAAAGGTGCAGATGTTTTTACTTTATTGCGGTAAAAAAGGCTTTTTGTAATTGCATTGTAATATAATATTGAAAACCTTATTCACCACCACATTCACCTTCATTATAAATATGTCTAAGTCTTAGTCTAGTCAATATTAATACTACACTATTTAGCTATATTTTAGGGGTTTTAACCCCTTCACCCTTTCCCCAACGGCTGGCAACGCGTCTGCGACCCCCTTGAGGTTGTTGACGTCCTCTGGCAGCTTAGTACCAGGTGGAACTATCCACTCGTTTGCCTCTTATTAATATAAAAAGGTACAGCTGCCTTGATTGTCGTGAACTAAGATATATATATGTGTGTGTATGTGTATGTGATAAAGTTTAAATTATTAAATACATTGCGTATAAGGCTACATTTCGGGTACAAATTTGACAGATCTTAATATCTTTAATTTATAAAACGTAATAGGTACATAAACAATGAAATGTTTTTACTCTCTTTAATTTATATTGAAATCCGAACTGAATATTATTTTAAAAAGAAAGAATAATATGGAAAGCGACCTTAAATAATAGTTCATAATAATTTGAATCACAGCTGTGTTCAACATAATATTAGAAAGTTTAAGGAAGTTTTAATTTTGCTTGATAAAATGGAAATATATATGATAATATTTTGTTAAAAAACCGTTTCAGTTAAGAAACATGTAAAAATATATGTCACAGAATCCACTAGATTAAGATTTGCGTGTTTGATATCTGTGTCAGCCATGATAATTTTATCAATCAGTGCGTCGGTCGCCATAGGCACTGCCTCGAAAAACGACCGTCCATCGTCGACCTTCAAAAAATAATTAGCAGTCAAGTGCATTGTGAACCACGCACAGTTGAAACTTAAGGGTTCCGCAGCTTGGTTATGAAGTATCTTAAGGCCTTTAAAAATAATAACGAATTAAAATCGACTGCAAAAATAAGTTGGTAATTTCATAGTAATTATTAAAAGTTATATGAAAAACAAAATTATGGGAAAAACTTATATACCTCTTAAATTTGTAGATCTATTGTCTTCAAACCAAATGTGGTTGAAATTTTATTTGATGTCCTATAAGCTCAAATTTTTCCAGAATTTTAAATCCCATAGTTCAAAAGTTAGAGGGGGGGGAGGGACACAAAGTGTACGACTTTAGGAGCTAATATCTCAATAACTACTGACTAAATGAAAAAAGTCAAAATCAAACCTCATTATCATTTTGAAAGAACTATCCAAAAATATCTCACATGCTGACATACGTTGAAATTTTTTTTTCAACACTGAGTTACATGTATGGACTGCTACCCTTAATTATTATATATTTTAAGATTTCATTACAGAATCGTTGTGCGGTTTATAGAATACACCTATTTAGTGAATTTTGTATAGATTGAGCCAATGGTCTCCGAGTAAAACGACTGTGACATACGGACGGACGGACAGACGGACAGACGGACATGACGAAACTATAAAGGTTCCGTTTTTGCTATTTGATTACGGAACCCTAAAAATGCACCATGACTGATACGACGCATCTCAAAAGCCCCCAGCTTTACTTTATATCACAGACTACAACCTCTCTCGTCTATATTGTAACATGGTATTAAAAGTTACTCTAACATATATAATAGAAATAAAGAAATAAATATGTTTACATTTTTGAAGACTGTGAACTGTTTGTGAAACCAAAAACATACTACATTTCTTGGCAATAGTTCAGCACTTCAGACTTTAAATCATTTCTTGTTAATTCGAACTTGATTCCCATAAAGTTTTTACTGGATAGAAGCCAAAATTGTCTTCTTGCTGTGCAGAGAACGGACCAGAAGCAGCAGTGAAATTGTATCGTTTTTCTTATACATTCATACTAGCAGTGAGCATTGGAAATAGGAAAAAAAAAGCATTATCGAGAGGTGTTGTCGTGCACGATAATGCCTGGTTCGCTAAACTAGCCCGAAAACGAGAACAACGTCACCAGCGGGCAGCTGTCTCTGATCCAGCTTCAAATTTCGTCTGCCATGTATGCGGCCGAAGTTGTCGCTCCCGCATCGGTCTAACAAGCCATCTTCAGGTCTAAGTGCCGAATGTCTCAAACGGATGCTGTATAAAACATCTTTTATAGATGAAAAAGGCCGATGATGATATTTTATTAAATAATAGCGTCGGCATCCTGTCCAGATGAAAATAAAAACGCGTTAAGTAATAATTTTATTTTACCGTCTAAAATATATTTTTAAATCCCTAATGAGATGAAGGATTTTTCCATAGTTACGAATACGGAAAGAAAAAGTTTTGGGACTCAATGTTGGAAAGTTTAATTTGTAATTTTTTTTAATTTCATGACGGTTGACAATCAAGCATACGGTCCACCTGATGGTTGCAGTCACCGCAACCTATGAACTCTTGCGATACTTGAACGCGCGTGTAATACACACGCTGAAGGAACAGGATGGAAGGGATTAGACAAGAAACAAGGAACGGATCAGAGGGGGAATTAGGGTGTGGGTGGGAAATTAGGCTCATCGCACGAAACGCAACACTACCTTTGACACCGTTAGTTTACGCCGATTTTCTGTGAGAAAGTAGATAGATAGATAGATAAAAAGCTTTATTGCACATAATAAAAACAAAGTAATGTAAACAATTGAACTTAGGCTAGTTTCTGGTGTGCAAAGGCGGTCTTATTGCTACAAGCAATCTCTTACAGACAACTTTTTGTCGTGAGGAACTGTTACAGTTAGAGAAATGGGTCAAGTGCAAAAAAATAAAAAAAAATAAACATGTATCTACTAAGCAAACAAATATCATACAATAACTATCAAAACTAAAATTAATATCAAATATGGCAAAATATATAATACTATATTACATGTACTAAACAATATTAATATACTAAATAATACGAATATGTATATTTAAATATTTATATAAATGTATATATGTATATATATATATATATATATAATAAATAAGTACACAAATATTAGAATATAAATATGTACAAAGTAGTACTTCCCAGGTCAAGCTGGCCCATTTATGCTGGACGGAGCATGGCTCTACTACCGTCTAAAATACAAATAAAATATGACGTTAATTATTATACAACGTATTTGAGGATAAAATATAAAAATAAGAAAATGAGTCTGTAATGGCAATAATTACTTAGCTATTAGCCATTTAATAGATTGCATCTCAGTTAACAAGCTTGCACTAATATATTTGGCATGTTGCCGAAAGCAAAACCTTTGCGTATCGGTTCGGAAGGAGCCGCATCAGAAGCTTGGCGTATTACTCGTATTAACAAATTTTCGAAATCACCTTGATGCATAGGTATATGTTATATCTCTTCTAAATTTCTTTATATGTACTAACTTTAACTCTTTTTAGCTTAAATGATGAAGTTTATATATTTTAATGAGTAAGAATGTTAAACGCTCCAACGAAGACCATTGTTGACCTTTCTTCCCCAACTGCTCATGCTTATGATCGCTTGTTTATGGCAAGCGTTTAGAAGCTATTTGTTTTAGTAGAGCTTGTCGGTTGTCCAGCTTGACCAGGGAAGTACTACCCGCTCATAGCATATCGACTTGATGCAACAACATCCGTACTGCTGCGTTTCGTTGGATGAGTGGGAACGTCTGAGGCCCAAACCAAGGCCAGGACCTACCTCTTTTTATTGCCCTTCTCTGTCCCTTGAGATGGCATGTATAAAAACAGTGTGTTTATTAATTAATTTTAAATGATATTTTACTGAATCGTAACCATAAAATAAAAAGTATCCATTTATATTAAATCACTGTTATATTTCTACATATTCATATTCATCGGTAACATTATAAACAACCTTTTTAAATTCATTGTTAAAATATTCAGTTATCATTTTCCATACATTCATAGAGTACCAAGCTATGACACCCAGTGAGAATAATAAACGAAAAGCAAGAGACAACATACTGTTTTATGATAAAGATTAATTAGACAGATTTTAAAATCTGTGGTTAATTCAGTATTTATAGTCAATACAATCAATTACAAAACCTCAGCACACAAATATACAATAAAATAATTAAGGTATAACCTTAACACTGATTATATAAATATATAGGATTATAAGATTTATATAAAAAAATAATATAGTATTAGAATTCACATTTATAATTATTTAATAAATACTAAAATGGAAGCAACGTTTCTCAAGAAGCTTAATAAGATATTCTAAGATACGAGTATCGAAGACTAGGAGAAGTACTGTTATAGCGAAAACAATATCAAATTAAATAATTTTTTTTATAAAATAAGTAATTATTTTAAATGTTGAATATAAACAATTTCACTTACCAATTGCAATCGCAATATATCATAATATAAACAGAAATAAATCTTATTTTTTACATATTTTACCTCTACAGTAATCTTTTCATATACAAAATTGTTAAATAAAACTATCAGGGCCGTATAAAGCGTCGGTAATAAATTCAATAACAAATTGAATATGGGGTAACGTGAATGTTGTTAGCAATACAATGCTATTTGCTATCACAAATAGTTTCATATTCTCCAAACCTTCAGTAGATCTGAAAAATAGAAAATGATTATTATTAAAATAGGACCTATGTTGAAGGCTGAAATTTAATTATAACAAGTAACATAAGCAAAATAGGTTTTACAGGCTGTTGTAGCATTGTAGCTTATTTGGGAAGATATTATAGAATAATTATCATAATCTTGTTAGTATAAAAGCAGGCTTATTAATAATTTAATAATTGAAGCCTTTCTGTTTTGGCTTAAAGAGGATCTAAACTGGGACTGTAATATCTTCTTACAATAGCGGTACATTCTTTATTATGGTTGGCAAATAAGCATACGGTCCGCCTGATGGTAAGTAAGACGAAAATTGAACTATCACATGCGCGATGCGAACCCAAGGGATAGAAGGGAAGAAAACGAAGGAAAAAGAGAGGGTGGGAGATTAGGCCTCCGGCACTGTCACTCGTCGCACGAAATGCAACAGTATTTGATGACACTGTTCCCTTTTTTTAAATGTGGGGTCTGTTACTTTACCCTGATTGTCTGTGAGAATCTAGTACTTCCCAGCTGAGCCGGACCATTTGTGCTGGAAGGAGCATAACTCTACTAGATTGTTGTATTTCTTTTCAAACTTTCACGACGTGAGTTGGAACTCCTTTGGCCCCTTATTTTCCCCCTCTTTTCTTAGTGGAAGTAAGATAGGTATCTATCTCCATCTTACATAGCAATATGCAGTGTAATCGATGAACGAATGCACTATACTTTACAGTATTTGCCACTTAAAAATTAACAATTCTGTTATAAAAAAAAAATTGAATACCATCCAAATGAGTTTACTGAACAAATTTTTACAGAATTTTGTTTTAAAAGTATCACTTGTCAATTCTACTGTACTTGATCCCGATCAAGACTTTTTTGGGTTGAGTCCAAGATTGCCCATTTTCAGAACAGTAATAAGTCTTTAATATTTAAAAAAATACGTAGCAACAAAGTTTTTGTATAATGTTGCTATTAATTCCAACGGAAGCAAAAAATGAGAATGAATGAAACGAGAAAAATGATATACAGAAATCTCTGTAAAAATATTAAATTCTATATTTATTTTATTTTAATTGATTTTAAATTTGACCTTTCTGTTAGGGATATTTTCATCTATTACTAATTTAATTATAATTTCTATATTTTTCTTCAAAAGGATTAATATTTATTTTATAAAAAAAAATGCTGAATTATATTATTGTCATTATAAAAGTTCATTACCGATATTCAATTAAACTTATGCATACTGCAATAAGGTAATTAATTATAATTGGTATAGAAGTTTTCCTAATAACGGAACTAGTAGAATCTAGTTCCGTTATTAGGAAAGCTTCAGGAAAATGCTCATTAAAGATATCTAGCTGAGTTTTCCAGATTTAGCACCGCTGGCTTCTTGGTTAAACTCAGAGATAATACTGCGCGATAAAGTTTACTTTAGATACTTACTTTAACAGTGTCATGTCTGACGAATTTATTACTATATTATTAAGATATTGGTGACTATATTAATTAACAGCAAATTTAAGATCTTAAAGCTAAATATTCTGTAAAATTTCTCAAATGAGATACAGTGTATTTAGCGTATAGGATATTTACCCCAATATTCGTTATAATTTCACGACATTGTGGTGCAGCGATAGTAAACCTGACTTACGCGTCACGGGTCGCGGGTTCGATTCCTGCTCGGAGCAGATGTATGTATAAGCAGATTAACCGTACCAGCATGTTATCTGGTCTGGGTGTGTTCATGTCGTTGTGTATGTTTCCGGACCCCCGACACAGGATATAATATCCTAATGCCGTTGTGTGTAGCGTGAAAAAATATAAGTTTCGAAAATCATGAAGGTAAAGTAATGGGTGCAAAGGCTATTTATTATAAAATTTTTAAAACAATGTCTAATAAATAATGTTAATATGTACGTACAGATCAAGTGTGGATTTATTAGATGCGAAATTTTCTTACATTATATAACAAAGTTGCCAAATCAAAAGTGATTTTAAAATTATAGGGATAAAGAATATTTTGAATTTAAATTTGTATATTACCTGAGCCATCCTCCAAATCCTTGCTCTTCTTCGTCTATCGACTCAACTTTTTGTTTACTGTTATCTGGTTTCTGAGTGGTATTACTAGATTTTATTGACCTCTTTCCAGAGCCATTGTGTTTAGGTTTCTTCATACCTGGACAAATCAATAACATTTATAATAAAAACATGTTAAAAATAAGATATTTCTATATCAATATATCAAACGTGGTATTACTTTACATAAAACTTCAAAGACCCAATATGAAAGGAAACTAATTCAAAAACACCATACAGTATAAAACGACACCTCTCCTAATCAAATATTGTCTGATCTAATACAGCATGAGAACTGACGCGGAGTTCGAAGCGCTAACGAACCACACTCGGAAACCTTCTAAGCGCTGATCAATACTAACACGTTTTAACTTTATTAGTGTTCGCTATTCCTTGAGAATTACGTTACGTAATGTTAAATGCCTTAAAATAATATTTGTTTAAGACGTAACATACAAATGATTTTAGTTTTTTTAAGGTTCTGTTCACAAATGGGTCAACGGAAAGCCTCCACTGTCCGTCTGTTACCACTACACGATGTCTGGAAATCCACAACAGCGCGATTTAAAAGATATTTTCTTCCTCGCACAACCGCTCTGTGGAATCAACTTTCGCCGGCGGTCTTTCCGAAGCGATACGACTTGGGAACCTTCAAGAGAAGAGCGTATTCTTTCCTTAAAGGTCGGCAACGCGCATGCCTTCTGGTGTTGCATGGTTGTTCATGGGCGGTGGTGATCGCTTAACATCAGGTGAGCATCCCGCCCGTTTGCCCCCTCTTATATAAAAAAAAACTCTGTATATCTCATTAAATGTTTCTGCTCCGTCTAGATTACCATGCTTAAATAAATTCTCTTTATTCAAAGGAAAACTGTCTAAGTCTAATCTGGGTTATAATGCGCCTCTGTATAGAATTATAAGATCCTACAATACATTATCGAATGGTCACTACATAGATATTTGATGATTTAAACTGAAATGTAAGAAATCCATTTTGTCACTGTAGTTTTTATTTTCTTTTTTTTTAGTACGTAATTTATTTATCCATACATCAACTTTATAAGTTCTTATATTGCTTAAACTGTGTATAATACTAAGTTTTGAATTTGTTATTTCCTTTTGCGTTACTAATGTAGTGTCACCTGTAATTGAAACACCATTTATACTTGTATATCTATCAATTAACTACTTTAAGCCTGTATTGATGTTTGTTTTGTTGGTGACCTTTAAATAAATAAATAAAAAAAACTGTAGTAGGTAAGGACTTTCTTAAGTTACTCTTATATATTCTACGTATGTGTGGAAATCCCTTGGGTATGAGTCCGACACGCACTTGGCTGGTTTTATTAATGCTACGTATGTGCTACCCTTCAGAAGTGGCCAGTATTTTAAACATGTTAAAACATTTAGATTAACATGAAAACACTAATTTAATACTATCAGTAAAGTATTCCGTAATACATTTAATTTTAAAATAACAGACATGCAATTAAGGCTAACACGTTGCCAATAGTTATTGAAATGCATATAAGTTTTTTTTTCTTTTTCTTCCTCACCAAGAACCTATTCCTGCCTTAAAGGTCGGCAACGCACCTGCATGCCCTCTAGTGTTGCAAATGTTCATGGGCGGCGGTGATCACTTATTTTATTTTTTTATGTTACTAGTTGGTAAACAAGCATACGGCCCACCTGATGGTAAGTGGTGCCGTAGCCTATGAGCGCTTGCAGCACCATTAGTAGGTGTCACTCACGCGTTGCCGACCTCGAGATATTAGTTCTTAAATCTCCTCTGCCCAGTAATTTCACTAGCCTACAGTGCACTTCAAACCGGAACACAGTAATGCCTAAGTACTACTATTTGGCGGCAGAATATTTGACACTGCGGTGATACCTACCTAGCAGGCCTCTTCCAACAAAAGACCTACCACCAGTGTGACTGATTGCGCTGCTTGAATCCTCTCTGCAGTGACAGAGATTATCCCAACAGCGGGCGATGGGGTCGTCACGTCTCGACGCCGGTAAATTGCCAGCCTCATGACTACCTATTTTATTATTCTGATTTTGTTTTTCATGTATGTTACCATAGTTAAAATGATTCATAATAGCGGACACCGGGCTCCGACGTCGACCCGCCGGACGCAACCGGCATTTAACACTAAGATAATAATTACCATTGTTCAAATTAATTACTTAAAATGATATCAACATAATATTTTTATTATGCCTTCTTTTAAATGTATTAATTAAAAAACCAGTCTATTAAAATAATATTTAAATAAAATTGCTGCTTATTCCTTTAAAAAGCTATTTCAAAGGGAAAGGTCTGTTCACCATTAGTTTAGTTTATTATAATTATGTAAATGGGAAGGTTCGGTTAATATTTTAATACAGTTAATGACATGTGTGTAATTTAACTTAGTCATTTATTTCTCGTGACAGAATGAGGACGGCTACCTTTCTTAATGAAACCGTCACGACTGGGATACGGATATGTAATGAATGTTTCGCAAACATAAATATTTTGGACGAAAAATACGATAGAAGGATGGAGGGGCTGATAACACAGAACTAGTCATAGGTTTCTGTTGGCACCCGTATGGTGCCTTGAAAAACATGAAGATTTTTTTTGTCAGGTGCAAACAAGTATACAGTCCTTTTGATGGTTTAAGCAGTCACCACAACGCTTGTGATACTTGAAGTATCGCATGCGTCTTCAACCCAAGGGAGAGGATGGAAAAAGAACGGAACAGAGTTGGAGATCAAGCCTCCGATGCTCGCACTCATTGCACGAAACGCTACACTACTTATACTTATACTGTTACTTTAACCTGATTTTATGTAAGAGGGTACCACCCTCGAGAGTAATACCCCGGTTGATCCGGCCCATTTCTGCATGGACCTTGAGCAGGAGCATTTTTTTATGTTACTAAGTTGGCATGCAAGCATATGGCCTACCTGATGGTAAACGGTAGCCGTAGCCTATGAGCGCTTGCAACACCGGTAGTAGGTGTCACTCGCGCGTTGCCAACCTCGAGACATTAGTTCTTAAATTTTCTTTGCCAAGTTAACTTTCAACTTTCACTAGCCTACAGTGCCCTTTAAAATATTTGACACTGTTGCGGCCTCTTGCAACAAAAGACCAACCTTCAATATGACTTGCACTGGTGGAATAATCTCTGCTGTGACAGAGCTACTGTGCAGCATATATGCATGGATCTACTACAACAAAACAATTATAATGAAACTACTTTACTTCGGTTAAAAATTACCAAAGTAATGGTATAATTTACCAATCTGAAATGTGAAACATTTATCAGTCCAAATTGCAGCGTTTCCCTCTGAGATTACAATCGAAGTGTTTCGGATGTGACCCATTCGTTCGGACGCTATCTTGAACATGTCGTACTAAGCGCATGTCTGATGTCATGTGAAACGGTGATCATTTATACGTGGATCCTCGGGCTAATTTTGAATCACCATCCTTTGCTTGGACTGAAAAATCTTGATTTAAAATTACAATTTAGTAACTTTTTCTCTTGTCAAATAATAATATTATTTAATTGTGAAAATAAAATAATTGTGGAATATAATACAATAATAGAAAAATTAGTCCTTTTTAAAATGAAAAATGAACGTGTATTTATTTTAATACTTACATTAAGTATATTTGAAAAATAAAACCTTGTACAATCCAATGTAATCTTCTTCTTTTTATCGAGTAGTTAGTGGCCAACCTAGTGTCAGAGTTGTTCAGGTCGCCCGTATAGGCTCTGACTTGACTTATCAATTATTATCAAATTTATGAGACGCTCATAGCCGAGTGCACCCGCTGATCGGTAAACGATCGGCAGGTTAAGCAACTTTAGGCGCGGTCAGTCACTAGATGGGTGATCGCATAGTGGTATTTCAACTGAGCGTCTCCGTGCTTCGGAGAGCACGTAAAAAGTCGGTCCCGGCTGTTGACAATTAAACAACAGTAGATAAGTCAAGTCAGAGGCCTATACGGGCGACCTGAACAACTCTGACACTAGGTTTACCACTAACCAATCGATAAGAAGAAGATCAAATTTATAACAACCGGGACCGACTTTTTAAGTCACGATGGTTGGCAAACAAGCATACGGTTCGCCTGATGTTAAGCAGTCACCGCCACCTATGAACGCTTGCGATATTTTACAAACTCGGTTCGAACCCAAAGAACAGCAGGGATAGGATGAGAAGGGAAAAAAGGAAAGGGAACAGAGGGGGAGGGAGATTGGGCCTCCGGCGCTCTCAAAAACGTTTTTAGGTTCCCTCCAAAGCACGGACACGCTCAGTTGACATACCTCTATGCGATCACCCATCTAGTGACTGACCGCGCCTAAAGTTGCTTAACCCTCCGATTGTTTACCGATAAGTGAGCAAACCCGGCTATGAGCGTCTCAAATCAAATATAATAAAATGTAGTAAAAGAAGTAAAGGTAAATTCTTAGTATTCAATAACATTAATTATATTTTTTCCTATTACGTTGTGGCGCAGCGGTAGCGAACCTGCCTTAAACGCCATAGGTCACGGGTTCGATTCCCGCTCGGAGCATAATATGTTTGTATTGACCATGCAAGCATATTTTCCGATCTGGGTGTGTTTGTCCATGTCATTGTGTATGTTTCCGGACCCCCGATACAGGATATCAATATCCTAATGGGGGCCGTTGAGTGTGTAGCGTTTATTTATTATTATTATTATTATATTGATACAAATTAATAACCTAGAAAATAATATAGAAGACACTGTGTAATAGCGTGTAAAGAAATTGGTTTTGAGCCATACAATCTAAATGACTTCCTTATTTTTATCGGAGCACGGTCTAATGTATTGCATGCGTTAAAGCCATTTGCTGTCAAAGGGTACTTAGCCCGAAATGGGATCTCGTATGACCCCATTTTCTGTGTCTTCACTTTGACCCGTTTCGACTTTCTTTACGGAGAAAATAAAAGTGGTTTCTATTAAAAACACTTCGAGGATTCGAAGACTCGACATCCACTAGAGTGGTATTTTATTTACACAGTGCGGACTCTTGTCGCAGCATAGGAATACATTTTTTATTTTACGCACTTCGATTTCGTAATGTTTTTGCTATTATTCAAAGCCTGCGCTTACCTTATAGAAAATAGTAGAAAGTTTTATAAAAATAAAAAAGCCCGGTTTAATATTGAAAATTTATTAACAACTATTTTATTTGCGAATTTTATGTTACAGATAAATGGACGCAAATAAGCAATACCATGTCAACCCACAAAATTGAAAAAACTGAGTTATATATGCAGAAGTGTTGGTAAGAACTAAAGTGGTACGAACTAAGTGTTGGTGGCTGAAGAACATTTTTCTTTAATATTTGTAGGGTTTTAAGCTTTAAAACTTCTAAAAAGCCATTTTTTCAATCAGGTAATTTATGTATTTTGAAACGTTTTGGGTTATATTATATACGAAATATGCAGTTTGTATACTTATTTTTTGTGAAAATAAGTAAAATAACTTACATAAATCTGAAATTGCCAAAAGCTTAACCAATAAATAATAAAAAATCATATAAAGCAAGTTGTTTAAAATTTTTAAACGCGTTTTTCTTGAAATGACATTCGTGTGGGCTGACATGGTATTGCTTATTTGCGTCCAAATTAATCTATATCTACGTTTATTGCGATTATACTCGGGCTGCTTGTGATTATACGTCATCGTATTATATAGAATCTGAATTATTTTACTACCCGAATAATTGATTTGCACCACAATAGAAATTTTACTAAAAGTTCACGGTAGTCCCTCAGTACCTTTAATTAAAGTTTCATTATTTTATAGTAATTATATAAATGTGTATGTGTATTAGGTATAATTGAAGACAATATAATAATATAATTATTTTAACTAAAAACATCTCAATGTGAGTTTTAGATTTTCCTACCATAAAGAATATCAAGCGTTGCCTGTTTATCTATGTATATTACAGGTATCTTTATATCTGTAATAGTTGTGTACGCGGCTTCACTCCCTTCTTGTGAGACCGCACTATTCCACAGACTAACCGCATCTTATTACTCAGCGGCTTCTAAGTATCGTACCGTGATGTTTTAAAGCCTTCCTCAAGAAATGTACAATCAAATGCAAAAAAATTAAATCCGTTCAGTACTTCCAGAGGTTAGGGCTTTCAACCACACAAAGCAATAAACTCTCCAGATTTATAATATTGGTATAGATTAGCCAGTTCTTAATTAAACATAATGTATTATGTAGTTGGATAGCTAATAAGTCATGAAAGCTATTATTTAAAAGTGATAACTCATTAAGTTTTGTAAGTTAATGTTGGCTATTTCTGAAATACTTTTCAAAAGAAACTGGATTTAAATTTTTATTAGAAAGCTATATATATCCATATAGCTCTTTTAACTTAACAACTGCAGTCTAGACGAATATCAAAAGCAAATGTCTTTCTAGACGTGAATATGATCGTACAGCGAAAGTAGAAAGTAGTAAAAAATTCAATCTTTTTCGTACCTACATGTACTCATGCAAAGTCTCCTATCTATTTTAGGACTTTAAGTTCTTAAGCAAGATGTTCAAGCAAAGTTGAGCTACTGGAAAATATATTTGACAAACTATCGAGAGAAAATCAGAAACTTATCTTTTAGTGCTCTAGCTACTGTTACTACCTACTGCTACTAGCTACTGCTACTAGCTAGACATGCTACTATTAGCAGCAGCGATCTACAATTAAGTTGCTTGTCGAACGCTACTTACATTAATAATAATAAACAATAATAAACGTTGCACACTCAACGGCCCCCATTAGGATAGTGATATCCTGTGTCAGGGGTCCGGAAACATTCACAATGACAAGGACAAATACACCCAGACCGGAAAATATGCTTGCATGGTCAATACAAGCATATTATGCTCCGAGCGGAAATCGAACCCGCGACCTGTGGCGTTTAATGCAGGTTCGCTACCGCTACGCCACAACGTCGTCAAATGCATGCATGCTATTAAACACACATTCAACGACGTTGTGACGCAGCCGCACCTGCCTCAAGCACTGCAAGTCGCTGGTTCTATTCCCGCTCAGAGTAGATGTTTGTACTATGGTATTTGTCCTTATCCATTATCCTAATGGCGGTTGAGTGTATATCGGTTATTTATTTATTTTATTCCACCCCGTTCAAGCGTAATTTTCCTGGTTGAACCGCCACATTCATGCGAAAACATAAATAGCTTCAAATAAGTTCAATATAATTATCGTAATGTAATTGAAAACGTTTGCTACTTTAAATCCGATAAAATTCTACATATTAAAAAAACCTGCCTGTTATAGGAAAAACGAAATATCGTGTACAAGTTATTACTTTTAATGTCGCTACACACGTAAAGTTAATTATTCATTTATGGTTTCATAAAAAATTTAAAAATTGGATTTTGGTTGGATACGTCATTTGCAAATGGCCGTTGTGAAAAATTGCCCGTAAAAATGTTAACTTAGCGTTAAAAGAAATTTATTACACTTCAACACTAATAAATTATAATTATAATATTAACCTAGCGATTCGCCCTTGCTTCTGTTCGGTTTTAACAAGATCGTATTTTAGTGTGGATAAAAAACCCACATTTTAATTTTCAGTATGCATTATCACTACATAGTATAAAACAAAGTCGCTTTCTCTGTCCCTATGTATGCTTAAATCTTTAAGACTACACAACAGTTTTAGATGCGGTTTTTAATAGATAGAGTGATTGAAGATGAAGGTTTATATGTATAATAACATCTATTAAATAGTGGACAAAAAAATAATTTTTGAGGTTTCTAATGTGATGTCGTAAATAATGACATTTAACGCGTGCGGGCCACGGGCAGTAATGAATAAATCAAAACTACTGGATCGATTTTAATCATTTTTTCAGTGAATGACATAGGCTATATATTTTATACCCGTGCGAAGCCGGAGCGGGCCGCTAGTTAAGTAATAAAGTGAACCCATGTTTAATATGATATGTAATCCAAAAACTTATTATTTATATTATTATTATTTCTTCTTCTTCTTCCTAGCATTTTGCCGGTATTTTATCTACCATGGCCTGCTTATTACTCTTATCCGGATTTGTCCGGTTACTTACTTTTAAACAGAGCGATTGCCATCTGAGCTCTGCAACCATAAAGGCGAACCAATGATAAATAGCTCTTTATGTATATAAGAGTCAACAATTATTATCAGATGTTTTGTGATAACAACCGGGACCGACAGCTTAACGTGTTCTCCGAGGCACGGTGGGAAAACTCACAAGGACAAACACACAGACTGAAACAGATATTTGTAAGATCAATCAAAACAAACATCTGCCCGTTCGGGAATGAAACCCGCAACCGCCGATGATAAAGGCGGACTTGCAACAATATGTCACAACGGTGTAATCTTCTTCGTCCTAGCATTATTCCCGGTATTTTATTTTGCCCAGGGTCTGCTTATTACTCTTATCCGGATTTGACAGATTACTAGTTTTTACATAGAGCAATTGCCATCTGACCTCCGCAACCCTAAGGGCGAACCAGTAACTCATTGGATAAGAGCAATTTACTTATTAAGAGTTAACGATTATTATCAGATGTTATGTCATAACAAACGGGACCGACAGCTTAACGTGCTCTCCGAGGCACGGTGGGGAGACTCACGGACAAACGCCCATCCCGAAACACAAATTTTAACAAATATCTACCCGAGCGGGAATCGAACCCGCAACCGTCGAGTCTTAAAGGCAGACTCACTACCCACAACGCCACAACGATGTCACAACGGTGTAATTATTTTATTATTATTATTCATATGTAATAATTAATCAATGACAAATTATTTGAAAAGCATTATAACGTGATTAGAGAGAAAGAAACGTTTCTATCGTATTATAATGTTAGACAAAAAAGCATACTGTAATATTCTTCGTATTGTCTTGGTCACATAATATAATAAAGATGGCCAATTGCGTGTCAGGCTCGCACATAACAGAGTACCACATACCATCGTAGAATATAAGATTAAAGATACAGCAAAACTTAAAGAATATCGAGTTTCTTGTATGGCGTCACCCTTATTTTCAATTTCATATTATTTTATTTTTTTTTATTTTAGTGGTAAGAGGAATATACGTTTTGTGAAAATTTCAACTCTCTACGTATTACGGATTTTTAGATACAGCCCGCTGATGGACCGCAATAAACTAATATCCTCAATTGGGAAAAATGATGAATACTTAGTGTAGACATTTTTTTTTTTTTTTGGGTGGAGAAATCCTCATGGATACCCCGGAGCTGGGGCTGCCGGGGTTATGTGATACTCCTACTCACTAAAACTCCACCAGGTTTCGTCTCTACGCCGGGCGACGGCCGGGGGCATTCGTGCTGAGCACCTGGCCCCGTCTGACCGTCGCAGCAATCTAGACTTTAAGTAATGTAGTTTAGATTTGATTTCAAACAAGTCACAGTTTGAAGCTAATTGATTTTATACAAAAATTTCACAACTAAAACAATACATTATTTTATATACCTAATTTCCTGTACAAATATATTTTGTAAGCAATAATTAGGCAATGATAAATTATACGAAAAACAGTGTAATGTGATTAGCAAGAAACAAATGTTTTTGTCGCATTTGTATAATGATCATAACCACAATATCACAATGGACACGCTACAATATGATTGTTTTTCTGTAAACATAAATTGATGTATCATTTTCAGTAATTCCTCTCGTTTTCAAAATGTTGTTTGCTATAAGAATATGTAACTGACGGAACTTTACGAATATTTATAAATTATATGTTAGACTTTAATTATTTATAATTTTGTGTGTATTACCTCTTCTTCTTCGCCCTAGCATTATTCCCGGTATTTTTATTTTACCCAGGGTCTGCTTATTACTCTTATCCGGATTTGACAGGTTACTAGTTTTTACACAGAGCGATTGCCATCTGACCTCCGCAACCCTAAGGGCGAACCAGTAACTCATTGGATAAGAGCAATTTACTTATCAAGAGTTAACGATTATTACCAGATGTTATGTGATAACAACCGGGTCCGACAGCTTAACGTGCTCTCCGAGGCACGGTGGGGAGACCCACAGACAAACGCCCAGACCGAGACAGAAATTTAACAAACATCTGCCCGAGCGGGAATCGAACCCGCAACCGTCGAGACTAAAGGCAGACACGCTGCCCACAACACCACAACGGTGTCTTTGTGTATATTACCTGACTATATATATATTTATATATATTTTAATTATGCTATTATCTGCAACATTTTTCTACTGTAATGTGATCTTGAATTATTTTGCTTTAAAACTATTCATCTATTACCTGTTTAACAGAATTATATTCGTTATGATTGGATACCATAAAGATGAAGAAAATAGTTTGTCCAATGGAGTTGTAGTGTGTTGGTACCGAGCCTGCCTTTAGCCTCGACGGTTGCGGGTTCGATTCCCGTTCGGGCCGTATTTTCCCCACCGTGCCTCGGAGAGCACGTTATGTTGTCGGTCCTGGTTGCTATCATAACATCACATAATAATTGTTCTTGATCAATGAGTTACTGGTTCGCCCTTGGGTTGCGGAGGTCAGATGGCAATCACTCTGTGTAAAAAGTAGTAAACCGTCAAATCCGGATAAGAGTAATAAGCAGACCCTGGGCAACATACCGTGATAAGAAAAAGAAGTTTATATAAGATCAACGGAAACGTGAGAGGCATAATCGTGACCCTATATTTTGAGATGATAAGAAGGGTGGAGGAGTGGTAAGAGGTTTGAGTGCTTCTGCGTTGGCGCTCACACTTATCAAACAAAAGCCTCAACATCATAACAATGTCCATTTGCTAAACTAAATGTAAATAAGGAGTATGTTATATGTTTAAT
Source organism: Hestina assimilis (assembly GCA_023373885.1). NCBI lineage: Eukaryota > Metazoa > Arthropoda > Insecta > Lepidoptera > Nymphalidae > Hestina > Hestina assimilis. The sequence continues at coordinate 3,770,633 of CM041747.1, read as the reverse complement.
AACCTAATAATAATTGATAATAAGTTGTATTATCATTTATTATATTAATAATAAATAATAATAATAATAAACGCTGCACACTCAACGGCCCCCATTAGGATAGTAATATCGTGTGTCGGGGGTCCGGAAACATTCACAATGACAAGGACAAATACACCCAGACCGGAAAATATGCTTGCATGGTCAATACAAACATATTATGCTCCGAGCGGGAATCGAACCCGCGACCTGTGGCGTTTAAGGCAGGTTCGCTACCGCTGCACCACAACGTCGTCAAATGTTAAAATGTATATGTTATGAGTTTTTACGTGGATTTTATTATTTAATACATTCTCTTAGTCATAAGGTTAAGTATAACTCTATAAATTTTCTTATTCAAACTATAGAATTTCGTACTCAAAAAGTAACGAAAAGAACCTTATAAGATCACTCTTGTCGGTCTGTCCGTCCGTGTGTCACCACCGATTTTCTCAGGAACGGGTGGACTTAGCATATTGAAACTTATTCCAGATACCCCTATTTATAGTCCCTATTTAGTGTATAAAAATCAAATTTAGATTTTGGCGAAAACTTGTAATTAGCAAAATTAAATTAAGTTTAAACTTTTTCTATTTTTCGTAATTTTCCCTTTACTTGTGCTTGTTGCTTTTAACCAAAATTGACAATTCTAGGCTAACCGGAAGTAACCTATAGGTTTTGGTCGAAAACCTGGCGGCCCACACTCCCCGCGCCACTTTTACCATCTGTCCCGGCGCGGGGGTGCGTAAAAGCCTTTCCCCAAGTAAATAAAAAAAAAAAAAGTTATAGATAATGGTACGGAGCCCTTCGGGCTCGAGTCCGTCTCGCACTTGGCCGGTTTTTTTAATTTTTGTGGATATTGAAAATAAAATGATGGTTCTAACAAGAGAAATGTATGCACATTGAAAATCTCAATATTTCAAATGCAATATCCTGAAACGTAGTCTCCGTTTTGTTTTCTATTGAATTTGAAACTACTCCGATTTCGTTTGAGAAACTGAATGAATACTCGACAAAAGTAGTTTTAGTTCTCAATACCGGAGATAAGTTTGCAAAACGGAATGTGTTAAAACTTGAAAACTTTTAGTACATGTTTGGTTTGATTAGGATTTGGTGTAATAATTTCATATTTATCAGTTTGTTACTGCACGAATGATTGCACCGCACTCGGAACACAAGCAGATAAAAATCTCTATTTAATTTATAAGTACTTATATAAATTAAAATTTGAAAGTATGTTCATAAAATATATTTTTATGCTAGAGGAGGCTAAAACAGAAGAAGTAGTAGGGCCATGCTCCCAGCATAAATGGCTGGCTTGACCGGGAAAGAACAACCTCTCACAAAAAATCAGCGTAAAGTAACAGTATCAGTAAGTACTGTTGCGTTTCATACGAGGTGTGAGAGTGCTGTTTTCTACACCCTCTGTTCCCTTCCTTTTTTACCTCCTCATTCCTTTCCTCAAATTCCTTAGAATGGTAACGCGCATATGATACTTGAAGTATCGCAAGCGTTCGGAGGTTTCGGTAACTGCTTACCATTAGGCGGACCGTATGCATTTTTGCCAACCGTCAACAAAACAAAACAGAGTAGAAGGCTCATCTAATTTTAAGCGATTACCACCACCCATAAATATCTGCGACACAGCAGTGCATGCGTTGCCAAAAATACATTTTAATAGTCATGATCCCTTAAATAGTAAAACATGGTAAACTAAAATTTCAACAAAATTATATAAAAAAATAGTTATCCTTAATAATAAAGTCTCTTTTACCTCTATAAGAGATAAAACCGTATCAGAGAATAATCTGGTGCTAATATAAAAACACAGAATGATTTTTATATATATAATATTTGCCAACATGTTCCGAAGAACGGTGACCTATAATTGACAAACTCTGACCTAGCTAAATATTAGCGGCCATATTGAGATAATGATGTCAACAAGGCCATACCTATTTGATCAGAGGAGAAAAAATCAACCCATGTTTGTTCAGTCCCTACTTGTCTGACAAAGCTTTTACTTTTAGGAAAAGATGTTGGAACATTCATTGTACCAAATTTTGTTATTTACGTGGATAAATAGATTCTAACGATTAAAATCCAAAAAGTATGTATATTAATCCAATATGACATTGCAAAGTCGTTTAGAAGGAATTTTATTAGATATTTGCCCGCGACTTAGTCCACGATGACATTAAAATTACAAAGTACCAATACTACTATATATTAAACATTGCAAAGCTAAAGAGTTTGTTTGTTTGAACGCGCTAATATCTGGATCTACCGATTAGATTTGAAAAAATATTTTTGCATTTAATAACGCTTTTCTTAAGGATGCCAATAGACTTTAACATCACGATACGATACTTAATAGCCGAGCAATAAGATAACTATGTATGACGTGCGGATAGTAGATAATGTAGTAATTAAGTATTTCAGAATTATTTAGGGCTGACAGCTCTAAAAATTGCGTATGACTGCCGAATGACGCGAAGACGCTGCATGATAAACATATGTATATCGAGAACGAAGCACGATGTATAATACAAAATTATGAATAAAATATAAGGTTTTAGATTAGAATATTAAATCAAAACAATAATTGATTACGAATAAGGCTTAACATAAACAAAATATTTACCACTTATTTTCAAAACCACGTCGCCTCTAAACTAAATATATTTCTCATTTCAACGTTTTAAAGACAACAAATCTAAATTAACTAGGCATTTGATATGAACCAAGGTGCTAATTAATACATTCAGCCACCAGCGCAAATTATATTTCTAAACACAGTTGAAGAGGCTCTCATCAAGCAATTTGATCAAAGGGAACTTACAGTAGACAGCATTGCTTGAGACGGTACTTACTAATTTAATTGAGCCGTTTCCTCACTCTAGGCTTACCGCAGATAGATTTTACCTACCTCATTTATCTATTACTTTTTAGTGTGCCTAGCTTAAAGGATACCAACTGAACTTTATTACTGTATTCACAGAATATGTATTTCTGTTGTCGCTACAACAAAAATACTAAAAATAAAATAAAAAATCTACATGCAAGAAATTTATTTTTGCCGTTTTTTCTTATCTGCGAAGGTACGTGTTATATGTGGGTACTAAGAATTATATTGCAAGGCGGTTGCATCCGCCATTATGGATGTCAGTCGGTAATATAGCTCTGTAGACGAGAAGCGTGTTTCATTTAATAAACGAAAATAACAGTGGCGACGGGCGTACTTTACGCGTGTAAAATATGTCTAAATTATCCGTTGGGTTATTGACGGTGTTTAATCACGAAACACAAGAATGGCCCCTTTACAAAGGTCGATTAGAGCAGTGGTTTCAAGCCAACGAGATCGACGACGTGGCGGACAAGTCGGGGGCAAAGCGACGTGCTATATTGTTGAGTAGTTTAGCAGAAACTACTTACCGACTCGTCAGAGATTTAGCGCTGCCTAGTGAAATAGGCACACTGTCTTATTCTGAAGTGACAAAATTATTAGATGGTCATTTCAAGACGAAGAAATGCAGTTTTGCAGAGCGATATAATTTTCATAGTGCCTTGCAAAGCACGAATGAGACCATGGCAGAATGGGCGGCTAGAGTACGAGGGTTAGCACTCCATTGCGGATTTTCACCTATCATATTCAACGAAATGCTTCGTGATCGGTTCGTCTTGGGTATGACAAGTGGAGCAGAGCGAGATCGTCTATTTTGTGAGCAAATGGAGGATCTGACGTTAGAAAAGGCGTTACAGTTGGCGGAGAGTGTTCGTTGTGCCAGAGAGGGTGCTCGCAAAGCGGCTGGGACTACTTCAGAGCTGGGTGTAACCATCTCCCCGTACGTGGATGTGCACAAGGTGGTGGCCCGCTCAGGTTCATCGGAAGCTGGTCGCAGTTCCAGCAGTTATGATAAGCCTTCGCAACCGGAAAGCTCTTCAGGAAGGTGTTCAGTGTGTGGTTATTATGGTCATAATAAAGAAAAGTGCAAATTTAAAAATTACTCATGTAGGAAGTGCGGATCCAAAGGGCATCTTAAACGCGTGTGTAACGGTCGTTATAGTCACAACTTTTTAAAGTGCTGCTCGGTTGACAATGAGAATGGCGATGATGGTAAGAGATTGTTGTTTAATATACGTACTTATCGGGGAGAACCTATGCGGGAGTCGGTCGTGGTAGATAATGTATTGTTAACTTTTGAAATCGATACTGGTTCCGCTGTTACAGCTATCTCTGATGCAACTTATAACAAATATTTTAAGTGTCATTTTTACAAAAATAATAAGATTTTACAAAGTTATAACGGCACCTTAATAAATTGCCTCGGAACTTTAAAATTACCATTTATTTATAATGGAAAAACACAAAATATGAATATTTTTGTTGTAAAAAATGGAGGGCCTCCGTTATTAGGCCGTGATTTTATTAATAAATTTAATTTGCAAATATGTTCTATAAAAGCGTGTGAATATTTAAATGACATAAATCGACTTGTAGCGTTTCCTAAGCTTATTTTCGGAAGCTTTAGGTTGTTGCAAGGGGGTAGAAGTAGCATTAAATTTAAAACCGGATTCCACACCTATATTTTGCAAAGCGAGGCCGGTACCATTCGCTCTCCGTACTAAAATAGAAAAAGAAATCGATAGGTTAGTTAACTTAGGCGTGATTGAACCAGTAGCCTTTTCGGATTACGCTAGTCCTGTAGTGCCCGTTTTGAAACATAACGGTGAACTGCGTCTCTGCGCTGACTACTCTGCAACTATAAATAAGCAGTTAGTAATAGATAAATATCCTTTACCTCGTATCGAAGAATTATTTTCTCGCCTGCATGGGGGTGTACAATTTAGTACACTTGACTTATCTTCGGCTTATTTCCAATTAAGATTGAGTAAACAATCGCAACTCCTTACATGCATTAATACACATAAGGGATTATATAAATATACACGTCTAGTATTTAAGTTAGCGAGCGCACCCGCGATTTTTCAAAGGACGCTCGAAAAAATTCTTTCGGGTATAGATGGCGTTCTGCAATTTTTAGACGATATTTTAGTTACAGGTAAGACTCGTGAAGAGCATATGTGTAGACTAAAAGAGGTATTTACAAGATTAGAAAATGCAGGTCTAGTATTAAAGAAAAATAAATGTAATTTTTTTCAAAACTCTGTATCGTATTTAGGTTTTATTATAGATAAATACGGTTTGCATAAGTCCCCAGATAAGGTGGAATCCATTTTACAGGCAAAGACTCCTACAAATGTTACTGAATTAAAATCGTTTTTAGGGTTAGTGAATTATTATAGAGGTTTTATTAAAAATGCGTCTTGTATTTTAAGTCCCTACATAAGCTATTGCAAAAAATATGAAGTGGCACTGGGATCTACAACATGTTAATGCGTTTAATAATATAAAACGTCAGCTTACCGCGGACACGACGTTAGCGCATTTTAATCAAGAAGCTACGATTATTTTGACGGTGGATGCGTCACCGTTCGGTCTCGGTGCAATATTGTCGCAAATCGAAAAAGGGGACATCGAAAGACCCGTAGCTTATGTCTCATGATCGTTAACTCCTGCTGAAAAACAGTATAGTCAAATTCAAAAGGAGGCTACGGCTATAATTTTCGGTATACGGAAGTTTCACCAATATTTATACGGTAGGGCGGAACCCTTCATACTACGGACTGATCACAAGCCACTCTTATCTATTTTTAAGCCAAATAAAGGCATTCCAGAAGTCTCAGCTAATAGGCTTCAAAGATACGCACTTTTTTTATCGGCATACAATTATGTTATTGAATACGTAAGTAGTGTGCACAACACAGCTGATTTTCTTAGCCGGTCTATGGCCGATGCGATAAATTATACTTATCCTTGTCCGAGATGGTATTTACGTGTAGTAGGCTCCATGAGCCCAGTGCTAATCACTATGTTTAAAGATCTGAAGAAAAAAACTATTTAATTTCTCTCGCTGGCAACACTGTGTTGGAATATCATTACGCTTTTTGTGCACAGTGCTGAACACTGTTTCTCTCGCAAAAATGTTTGTTATTGTTATTAATTACTATAAATATTACATTAAACCGGTAGATTATAAATGACTTTAACGTGTGAAGTGATGAGTGAAGAGAAATAATGGAGATTAGGAACATCATCCTGTGAAAATAAGCAAGATAAAGGTTTGTTATACAAATTGGAGTCGGGGTAAGACAGTCTTATATTAAACAATCATAATTACAAATCTTATTATAAGCTATTCAAGATTAAACCATAATTAAATACGTTTTCTGATATATATACACTATATAAATAGTTTGTAAAATATATGCGCATGAGTGCTATGAAAGATTCAATCTTGTTCCTATTCTCAATATGCCATAGAGCATTAAATAGTTTGGCCATACTTAAAAAAAAAACTTTGAGTTGAAAAAAGTTGAGCTGGAAGTTTTTTGTTCCTGTTCCACTTGAAATTCCTTCACAGCGTCCCTTGTTCTCGTGTAACGTCTGTTATAACGTCTTTTTGAATAACAGTGATTATATTATAAAATTTAAGTTTTCAAACGAGATTTAAAGTGGCATAATATTCAAAATGGGAAAAGGAAACATAACGAAAGTTATTACAAGAAGATCATTAAATTTAAAAAGAAAATTAAGGAAATTAACATCTTACTCACCATCACACACAAGTCTCCTTGTGCGAGTACATCCACTCCATTATATGTGAAACTAGAACATACACCAACACCTGTGCCAGTACATAAACATTCAACAGACAATGCAATGGATTGTGGCTCCTCATCAGCAGGGTTAAGCTTGGATAATGCTCCAGCCATTACAGGTGCGTGATAATAAATTTAACATCCTTATTTAAAAATAAACAAATTATCTGTATAGTACTACAATCAATTGGATGTTATGAGGAAAGGACTACCGCTTGGGACATAGACAAACCTCCATATCAGAGTGAGGGACATTCTTTGGGAATGTACAAAACTCTCAATACAATTGGCACAATTAACTTACCAAGAGCTAGGCCATTCTTCGGGAATGTACAATGTTTCTCAAGCTAGGACATTCTTTGGGAATGTACAATGCTTTTACATAGTAGACAATATGTCTCATCAGTGCCAGGAATATGCAAAACTCATACTCAATCTTTTATCAGAATGAGGGACATTCTTTGGGAATGTACAACACTCTCAACACTGGCACAATTAATCCTTACCAAGAGCTAGGGCCATTCTTCGGGAATGTACAATGCTCTCAAGCTAGGGACATTCTTTGGGAATGTACAATGCTTTTAAATAGTAGACAATATGTCTCATCAGTGCCAGCAGTATGCAAAAGTCATACTCAATATTTTTTTCTGGTCAAGGTATATTAAATTATGTCATTGGTGTATGTACAGTACTCTTGAATATGTATTTCGATTGTCAAAAGTATTAGCACAATACCATAATAAATAATTAAACTGAGATCTAAGCAATCGATTATAATCTTTCAGAAGAGGATGAAATTCCCCCTGAGTACTTGCTCGCTCCGGGAGACGAAGGAGCAGAAAAATAGGAGGTAGGAGAGCCTATCCAGTTCACCTCACAAATATTTTATGAGGATTCTTCATTTAAAAAGTTCATGGTTCTGACAGCAACAAAGATGGCCTGAAAATTGTACAACTGACAAATTCTTTTTTGTCACGGACTGTTGCAAAAAATAAATAAAACGGGAATGTTTTGAGATTCAAAGACACCCCAAATATCAAAAAAGAAAATAATTTATATAGGAAACCGAGAAACTGGAAAGGCCCACTGCCTCAATATCAAAACCAAGTACGCAGTGGGCCTCAGATCATTCAGATCAACAACCTCAGTCCAGAACACACCAGAGAGAGTGGAAGCAAGCAGGGAATTCCATTTGTTAGGAAATGAGGTTTGTCATGCAGGTAAACTAAAGTACTGTAGTGCTAACTGATTATAAATTACGGATGATCCGTTAATACTAAATTGGATTCAAGGATATAAAAATCCCTTTTCTGAGCCACCACCACCTTACGACTCAGGCTTTCAACACTGGTCTAGAGATGAAAAACAGATAACCGCACTGGAAATTAATAAATTAACAAACTTAGGTGCGATCTCAAAATGCAACAGTTGCATAGACCAGTTCATATCTCCAATTTTTTTAGTACCTAAGCTTAATGGTTCATATAGATTCATATTAAATTTAAAAAGGCTTAATGAATACATATGCACTAATCATTTCAAGTTAGAAGATATCCAAACAACTTCTAAGCTAATGACAAAAAATTGTTATATGGCTTCGATCAATCTAAAAGAGGCCTATTTTTCTGTACCCATAGTGGGAAGTAGCAAAAAATTCTAGTAGTAATTCAGATTCGATAAGACGTTGTATGAATTCAATGCCCTACCTTTTGGTCTACGTACAGCCCCTTTTGTATTTACAAAATTGAAACCAGTATCTACTTACTTAAGAAATCAAAATTTTGTTTTGACAAGTTACTTAGATGATAGTCTATATTTTAATGAATCAAAAATTAATTGCAAAAAGGATATCGATATGGCTCATAAACCGTTGTCTGCTTTAGGATTTGTTTTTAATGTTGACAAAAGTAACTACAGTCCTACTTAATCTTGCAAATATTTAGGTTTTATTTTAAACTCTGAAAATCTCTCCTTGTCAGTTCCCATTGAGAAACAAACAAAAATTATAGAAACTATTAAGAAAATTAAACACAAGAACACAATTATTAGACACAAGTCCTAGGAACCCTTAATTCAATTTGTTCGGGCATATGGATGGGTATATATACTAAACAATTAGAACATGAAAAATATTTAGCCTTACTACAATCAAACGAAAACTAAGAAGCAATCATGCCAATTTCTGAAATTACTATGTCAGAACTAAGGTGGTGGTGTAGCAACATTCACAAATTTAATTTAATCAGAAAATACAAATTCAAATTAGAAATTCATACCAATGCTAGCATTACTGGCCGAGGCTGTGCTTGTCAAAACGGAAAAGCTTCTGGGTCATGGTCACAAATTGAAAAACAATATGATGTAAACTTTTTAGAATTAAAAGCTGCCTTCATGGGACTCCAATGTTTGCAAAAATATGAGTGATTGTGAAATCTTATTAAGAATTGACAACACTACTGCCATAGGATACATAAATAAAATGGGGGGGGTACAATTTCCACATCTTAATAGCATCACACGTGACTTATGGAACTGGTGTGAACAAAGGAATGTATGGATTTTTGCTTCATACATTAATACAAAATATAACTTGGTAGCTGATAGAGAGTCCAGAAAAAATAATATTGAAAGGACACTCTCTGCAACAGCTTATAATAAAATTATTAGACATTTGGATCCCTAAAATACATTTATTTGCTTTAAGTATAAATAAAAATGTGAAAATTTGTATCCTGAAAATGTGACCCAGAATCATTTGTTGTTGATGTTTTTACGTTAAATTGGAAGAACAGGTTTTCTACGCGTTCCTCTTTAATTTTGAAATGCTTACAAAAAATTCGTTTTGATAAAGCTACAGGTATTTTAGTTTTTCCTTATTGGCCTTCCCAGTCATGGTTTCCACTTATTAACTCTATGCTCATTAATGACCTTATACTATTAAATCCTAGACAAAGACTTACTACGGTCACCATCCATTTCATCAACAGCTTACCTTGGCTGCTGCAGGCTGGCTGCAGGGCTGCTCTCAGCCAAGTTTCACATGAGGAGAGGAACTCCTCCTTCCGTAGTTCCGGTAATGATTAACTCAATTTCCAGCAACACAATGAAACAATATGATTCATGTCTTAAGCGATGGTGGCTTTTTTGTAAGAAAAATAATATAAAAACATATCAGGCATCAATACCGTTTATCGCACGGAACCCTAAGCACCACTAAATCGGCATTATCTCTTCTTATTGTACCCCGAATAGAATCGGATGACAGATTAAAAAGATTCATGAAGGGAGTGTATAGATCAACACCTCCAACGCCAAAATTCAAAGTGACCTGGGACCCTGCAGTGATGCTTGACTATTTAGCAGGACATTACCCAAATGAAGAAATATCTCTAGAAATGTTAAAAAAATTATGACATTACTGGTACTCACAACAGGCCACAGAGTACGAACCATTTCATTAATGAAATTGAGTGGTATAAAATAACCGGATATAATTAAAACCTCTAAAAGAGGAATCGCACAGCAAACATTACATTTTAAGAAATTCCTTGATAAAATAGAAATATGCACTGTCAGTTCCCTAGAAGCTTATATAAACAAAACAAGTACAATCCGAGATAACGTAAATAAGCTCATTATTACATTCAGAAAACCGCATCATTGTGCATCAACACAAGCCATAAGCCGATGGATAAAATTATCCTTGCTAGCTGCTGGAATTGATATTACAATTTTCTCTGCTCACAGCGCCTGACACGCATCAACGTCGGTAGCGGCAAAATCTGGACTTAACATTGATCTAATCAGAAATGATCTAAAAACTGAAACATCCGCAAAACAGTATAATAGACGGATGAATAGACAAATGCAATAATTAACATAGTTAATGATAGTTTTTTATTATTATTATTAAGTTGCTTGTGAATTTTACATAGATATATTTTTGTGTCTGTATTCCTATTATTATTAATTTTATCTCTATCTTTTTAATAATATAATTAACATTTTTGTTAAACTTTTTAAAAAATTATAAATAACTCACAACCCTAACTTCAAACATCTACATTGTAATATACATCTCGGACACAAGGATAAGTATAATTACAAGATTAAACGAACTTACCTTAAGTGAAGTTCTATCGTAATTATACGTAGATCCTTGTCCGAGATGGCAGTCCCAGAAATCCCACCCTTTAATACTCAGTATTAACCCTTTAAACGGGTTGTTCGATTATAAAATAATGCTTTAAACGAAATGATATTCCAACACAGTGTTGCCAGCGAGAGAAATTAAATAGTTTTTTTCTTCAGATCTTTAAACATAGTGATTAGCACTGGGCTCATGGAGCCTACTACACGTAAATACCATCTCGGACAAGGATCTACGTATAATTACGATAGAACTTCACTTAAGGTAAGTTCGTTTAATCTTGTAATAAAAACGTAATAGATAACGAACTTAGTAAGTGCAAAAAAACATCGGATTGTGCGTCTTATGTTAATTTTATTTGGGGCGATAATTCAATGCCGGCCTCTGTCGCTGACGTCAGGCGTGCAACAGAGACCGACAAGTATCTGTCTCAAATTATTTACTATGTTTTAAACAAGTGGCCGGATAAATTATTTGATAATAAGATTCGGGCATATTATCATTGCAGATCAGAACTAGCCGTAGAAGAAGGATGTTTAATGAGGGGCTCTAAATTAATAGTACCAGAAATTATGAGAGGAAGTATTTTAAGCGAATTACATAGGGGTCACGTAGGCATCGCAAAAATGAAAGCGGCAGCGCGCTCACGCTTTTGGTGGCCCGGCATGAGCACGAGTCTCGAGCGCGCGGTCGCAGGTTGTGGTGTTTGCGCTCAGCTGCGCGCGGCGCCCCGCCGCGTCCCGCTCACGCCTTGGCCCTATCCACCTGAGCCGTGGCACAGAGTTCACGTTGATTTTTTAGGTCCGTTAAATAATAAAGTATACTTTGTCGTTGTAGATGCTTATTCCAAATGGGTCGAAGTATTTGATGTTAGTTCAGGCTATGGTTCCCGAGTAATAATAGAGAAATTATGCGAATTAATGTCGAGGTTCGGTCTTTTTCATACCATTTGTAGTGATAATGGTACGTCTTTTACATCAACGGAATTTAATAATTTTTGTAAGCATAATGGCATTATTCACATAACATCACCGGCTTATCACCCTGCGAGTAACGGACAAGCGGAAAGTTATGTAAAAATTATTAAAAAGGGGTTAAAATCTATTATTTTTTCAGGTTCGAAAAAAAATGACCTTAATATAAAGTTAAATGAATTTTTATTTCACTACAGGAATTCGGTACATTCTACCACAAATCGGTCCCCCGCTGAGGTTCTGTTTGGTAAAAAGTTACGATGCAGACTAGACCTTTTAAAACCCTCGCCGAAATCAAGGTCCATCGATAAGCATTTAAGTAAAATTGTAAACAAAAATCAGTGTTCGCAGATTAACGCGTATGGTGGCAAACGTAAAGTTAATTTTTCGATAAATGAAACTGTTTATGTGAAAGCTTATTGTAAGAATAATAATTTTTGGACAATCGGAACAATCGTGAAGGTTTTGGGTAAATCAACTTATCTTATAAAACTTAAGGATTTTGATCGTATAGTTAAGAGGCATAAAAATCAAATTTACGAATTTAAAAAGGAGGAGGAGAATGTGGTATCTTCATCTAAGGAAGTTAGACGGAGCCTCGTAAGTCAAGATGTTCTTCCATTTAAGACAGATTGCAGTCAAGACCTTTTACCACCAGTCTGCTTAAATGACCATAATATCGGTGCTGACGCCAGTGACGGAGATGTTTGGAACGACTGTCAGGACAACCCGCTACCAACCGAAGAGCGTGCGATTGAGACTACCTCTTCTCCCTCAGAATCTAGAGTGACTAACGAAGAACCCATTCAACGATGTTTAAGGCCTCGTAAACACGTAGATTATAAGAAATACTTCTAACTAAAAATCATTGTTTTTGTTTAAATTACAAATGTCATCTTTTATTGTATTAATTTTATATCATTGTTGCTCTTAAACTATTGGTGGAGGGATGTTATATGTGGGTACTAAGAATTATATTGCAAGGTGGTTGCATCCGCCATTATGGATGTCAGTCGGTAATATAGCTCTGTAGACGAGAAGCGTGTTTCATTTAATAAACGAAAATAACAGTACGGAACAGCTTATGTGTGAGTCGGATACACATGTGACCGTGTGTGATACCACCTTAAGTGAATATTTATACAAATAATACCAACTACTTATATAGCTGAAATTAGAATAATATGTGAGTTTATTGGCTATATATATTATTGTGTGATGATTGAACTATATATTGAAACAAACGTAAAATTACGACTTTTTAAGACAACCCATAAGGAAAACCATTGCGGCGTACAAATTCTTAAAGGGAATAAAATTAAAAATGTCTTTTACGTTTATCATAAAATGTTTATGGCTTTAATTTAGCGAATTACTTGCAACAAGGGCATCTTGCTTACTTCAAAGTCGCATTAATTTTCTAAATTAAAATTGACATTCCTCTAGATTTATTTTTAAAATGTTTGTATAGCTATTTTCGCTAAGGAATTACTGGTGGTAGGGATAAACCTCTGTCACAACAAAGATTATTGCACCAGTGCAATCAGTCACGACTGGTGGTAGGTCTTTTGTTGCAAGAGGCCGGCTAGGTAGGTACCACCGCAGTGTCCAAGGTCGGCAACGCATATACTTGCCCTTTGGAGTTGCAAATGTTCATGGCAGTAATCACTTAACATGAGGTCAGCCTCCTGCCTCTTCTAACATTAAAAATATTTGAACCATTATAAGCACCTTTTTAATTTCATGACGGTTGGTAACGCGTGAGTGGCACCTACTAATGGTGCTGCAAGCGCTCATAGGCTGCGGCAGCCACTTACCATCAGGTGGGCCGTATGCTTGTTTGCCAACTTCTAACATAAAAAAAAATAATAATAATATTTTAAAAATGTTTGTGTCCTTTCGCTAAGCGGTTGGTGGACAAGCATACGGTCCACCTGAACGTGGGAAATTGGGCAACAGTAAACGCAACAGTACCTACCGATACTTTTACTTTACGCCGATTTTCTGCGTGAGGGTTGTACTACCCCGGTCGACCCAGCCCATCAGTGCTGGGACCTAATAAGACCAGTAGAGTCATTAATGTCCTTTTATTAATATTTTGAATTTAATATCGTAATTTAAGATAAGTTGGCTTCGAGTCATACAATCTTAATGACTTCCTTATTTTTATCGGTGTGGTGTGGTATGTATCGCATCCCTTGAAACCTGTCAAAGGGTACTTAGCCAAAAATGGGATCTCAAACGACCCTGGTTTATGTGTCCTGTCTTAGAACTTTTTTATCGCTAACATAAAAAAGGTTTAATTATGTATATTATAAAAAAGCCTCAATAGCTCAACAGTAGAAGAACCGACTTCACTCCGTTAACGCGACAGTCGAGGGTTCGATCCTGACCCCCTTAGGCTATATGCTAAGGGCTATGGGCTAAACTTCTAGTTACTGGAGCTTATAAAACTAGTATGTCTTTGAAGATCAACATATAATAAATTTTACACCAGAGGCCAAGCTATCCACATTTCTCTTACATTATTTCTTCTCCTGTTCTCATATCATGGAGTTTACAACACAGTATCATTACATAATGCCGCTCATGCATGCTATAAGAGCACAGTAACAAGTTCTTCAATGGAAGATTGAAAAGATTTTAAGGGATCAGCAACACGCATGCGATACCTCTGGTGTTGCAGGCGTTCAAATACTACGGTCACGTCCGTACGTATCGTCCGTATTATTGTTTGCCACCATCATGGTATAAGTATCTCCAAGTCTGTATCAAGTATATATAGTATAAACGATGAGTTATATTCAAGCACTGAATAGAAGTATATACAGATAGGCGGTTTTATCGCTAAATAGCGATTTCGTCCTTAGAACCTCTAGGTAGATATGGATCTAGATATAGATTATATTCTTATTTCCCGTTAAAACATAAATAGGGTTTTGATAAGATTTTGGTGGGAATTAAAAAAAAAATATTTAGAGGCTTATTTATCATTTCTATAATACTGTAAAAATGATATTGCAACTATTTTCATACGTTGCTGGTTCTAAAATCATTCAATGTTTATTCAAGTAAGATACCCGTTTGGAACTTATCAAATTAGTTCTAAATCATTAGATTGCAAAAGATACTTAGTAAAACTTATATTATCTGGTACCAACAAATATAGTTATGCTGAGCACGTCACCTTTCTGCAGACTTAAGTTGAGCTTCGAAGGTATCAATATTTTAAATCTTCTCATAACTTTCATACATAAAGTTCCAGTAGACGTTTTACATAAACCTGGCTATAAAGTCTCAAAATTGCTTGCGATATTATCGAAAGAATTTCACCTCTAAAAGAGCGGCTATTTTGTTGGAAGTACCAAATATGCAAGGTCAAGGCATTCTAGGCTCGTTTGAATTATTGGCCAGCTCACTATTCAAGTTGTAATATATATTTAAAATGCTCCAAAAATATATTTCAAATAGTTATTTCTGATAATCTAGCCATTCTTATCAGATACCGGCGTCGGGACGTGACGACCCCATCGCCCGCTGTTGGGATAATCTCTGTCACAGCAGAGATTATCCCACCAGTGCAATCAGTCACACTGGTGGTAGGTCTTTTGTTGCAAGAGGCCGGCTAGGTAGGTACCACCGCAGTGTCAAATATTCTGCCGCCAAATAGTAGTGCTTAGGCATTACTGTGTTCCGGTTTGAAGGGCACTGTACGCTAGTGAAATTACTGGGCAGACGAGATTTAGGAACCAAGTGGCACCTATTAATACATATTATGCATACGGCCCACCTGATGGCAAGCGGTTGTTGTAGCCTATGAGCGCTTGCAATACCATAAATTTGAGGTTTCACTTACGTGTTGCCGACCTCGAGATATTGGTTCTTAAATTTCCTCTACCCAGTAACTTAATGAGCTACAGTGTCCTTAAAACCGAAACACAGTAATGCAAAACACAGTACTGATTTTTAGTTGCCTTTAACTACCTGGCCGGCCTCATGCAATAAAGTCCTACCACCAATATCCCTAATTGAACAGATCAAAAATATTTTCATTTCTTATGTGTTTCTTGTTATAAAGCTATGCATTTAGCTTCGAATTTTGTAAATCTCGTACTTAAAATGCTACAAGAAATAATACATTAAAGCACTAGACGCTTATACGGTCACAAGCGTCTCCAAATGCCCGGACAACATACTAGACTCGACTACGAGACGTATTATGTTAGCAGTTTGCAGTTTATGTAGAAACTAACTTGATTTGTTATAGCAGTTCCTTCTCGTAACTGAATATGTACTCCCGGTTTAGATAATAAAGTATATATAAGTATAACGAAATAGATGTAGATACAAGTATAAAGAAATTGGACACCGTTGTGGCATTCCCGTTTGGGCAGATTTTTGTATTGCTCTTAAAAATATCGGTTCCCGCCTTGCCGTTTGTACGTGCTGGTCTCCCCACCGTGCCTCGGAGAGCACATTAAGTTACACCCGGTTGGTAACATATAACATCTCATAATAATCGTTAACTCTTCATAGGTAATTTACACTTCTCTATTGGGTTACTGGTTCAATCAATCAGGCAATCGCTCTGTTTAAAAACTAAGAGTAATGAGCAGACCCTTAGTAAATATGATACCGGGAATAATGCTAGGAAAGATATAAGAAGTTTTTTTTCATAAAACCGTATAATGTGATATGTTAATGGGTATGGGGTACTACTAATATTGTGGAGCCATCCAGATCATCCTTTTTAGGGATACAGATACTTTATAGTTACGGACAACTTTGTGTGGAAGTTTTCTTCAACTACAACAATAGATGTAGAAGTAGTAGAAGTGGTAGACCATCATCTTAGACCACAACAGAATAAAAGTTTTTCCAATGTTAGCATTTATTATTATTTGATAAAGTAATATAGAACTTTAAAACCTCTTAAATTTGTATATATTATAAATACAACTTTGTAACTTAATATTGAATGTTTTTTTTTTTTTCATTTTCAAATAGTTCCCGTTAAGCCATGCGGAGATTTCTTGGAGCTTACCACAAGAACTGAGACGTCGCAAATACACTGGCGTCAAATGTTGGAAACATACGGGTGAAAAATAATGCAGATAACGTCATATAATTCATTTTCCTTTTCACATTACAAATACTAATTAAAACCTCAATAGCTCAAAGGTAGAAGGTGACTCCGCTACGTTAACGCGAGAGTCGTGGGTTCGATCTTAACCTACTATTGTCGTACCCACTCTTAGCGCAAGATACGAGCTTATTTGGAGGGGCAATATGAATAGTAATGCCTTGAAAAATCATTGCTGATATTCTTGAAGAAAGGCTAATGCTTGTCAGCAATGAGAAGTCTCGCAATATTTTTTAATGTAAGCCATTGCGCAATTGGTGCGCAATGCTTATATTCCACTATTAAATATTAATTATTCATCGAAATTTAAATTATTCATCCTATTTCTTCACCCCATGAAGAAGGATTACATATACATTACATTTGCACGTGAGTCTTGCTTTTGTCCAACTTTATAAAAATAATTAAACATTAAATGCGTAACTATTGCTTTCCCTTTCAATCAGTTTTTAAGTATCGACGTTCAAATGATAAAATTATATAGCACATTATATTATACAGACTATGTTTTTCGGCGATTAAAATTTTAATTTTAAATTTTATAAAATAAAAATTATCGTATCGTTATTTTCATAATTAATTAAGCCTTAAAATTTAATAATAAAAATTTCAAGGTTTTTTTTTGTTTGCTGCTTACAACACAGCGTTTCACTGCGTGATTCGTATCAATGTATTTTCATATGACCTATTCGTTCGGTCGCTATCTCTAACATGTCGTACGGGGCACATCCCAAGTGAAATGTTGATCATTTGTATCTGTAAGTGACTCTACGGGGCTATTTAGAATTAAAACTATTTGAATTCTAGTTTAACGTTTGTTCATTTATTGTTAAATATATTTTCTTACATACCAGTTGTTATATCAATATGGTAGATTATTTTGATCAGAAATAGGTAGTAAAACCGTATTGGTTTCATTGCATGAATGACGGTATTGATATGGAAATTTAACTTCTGGTACAAATACATAATAAATGCATAGTCTTTGTCACCGTCGTAAAGTCGCTTGTCAGTCGGTGTTCTATAGACTCTACTTCGGGGAGTGTGCTGATAAGCTCCATCAACTTATTGCCGTTTTTCTACCGGGATACCAGGCGAACTGCGGGGTACCACCCATATCTGGTCGATATACCTAATATCCGAACTATGCGCTTTCGTTCCTCATTCATAATGCGCACGGCCAGGGACTGGAATGCTCTTCCGGCGTCTGTATTTCCGAACACATACAACCTGAACCTCTTCAAGGTGCGAGTTCATAGGCTTCTCATGAGTAAGCTCGCTCCAACGTAGACCTCATCTATGCTTTCGCGCTCGATGGAGGTCAAGAGCTTACCCATTTATGAATTAAAAAAAAATACGAGTAGGCCAATCACATAGTTGTATATATAAATTTGCTTTTGAAAATATATATATTAGGCAGCCCTTTTAACTACTACTTAACGTCAATATTTTGTGAGTACTCCACTTGTCGAGTCAGCCCATCTCTATTGTAATCTTTTTTTGCGTGGTACGACTCTCGATACCACGTGAAGGTTCCTTTCAATGTCAGCAACGCACCTGCATGTTATTCGGTGTTGCGGATATTCATGGCTGGTATCGCTTTACATCAGTTGGCCTCCAGCCTGTTTGTCCCATCTAATATAATATATTAAAAAAACCTATAGGCTTTACTTCTACACATAAATAAGTAAACAAATAATACAGACTCAAAGGCTTCCATAAGGATATTAATTTCCTGTGTCGGTGGTACAGAAAAATTACACAACGGAAAGGACAAACGAACCGAGACCGGAACACATACTTGTATGGTCAATGTGCAACCTCCAACCTGTGGTAGGCATCGTTACTGCTGCACCACAATGTCATCGAATTTCATCACAAGATTGATTTGTTGTTAATAGTAAAAAAACAGAAAACAGTTGAAGCAACCAATAACACCAAAAACGTATATATTAAAAATAAATTAAAAACCCACTGACAATAACAATTTAATTGTAATATATTTATCAAACACAGAATGCGCTACGTATAGTGAAATGATTATTTTGTGGACTACCATAATTCACCGTGTGGTTTTCTAAAGTTGTTATTATATTACAATCATAATGTTTCATTTAATTAACTCGTTAGTGGTAACCCTCGTTTATATCAAAATTATTAATAAGTATATTGTAACACGATGTATATTAACCACATAGTGGTTAGGGCACATGTTTTAACAATCATCACAAGTTTTATTTCAATCTAAATTTGTAAAGTTTTACATTATGTGGTTCATTTAAATATAATGTTATGTTAAATACCTGTACTTTTGATTATTGTTAGTTATAAGTAGGATAAAGATGATATTTGTGGCATGCTGCTAGTGAGCCTGCTTTGAGCCCCGATGGTCGGGGCTTCGATTCCCGCTCGGGGCAGATGTTTTTATAAATGATATTTCGGTCTGAGTCTTTGTCCTTGTGAGCCTCTTCATCGTACCTCGAAAAGCAAGTTAACCTATTGGTCCCGGTTTAAACGGTAACCGGTTTCACAATATCTGTTAAAGGTAGTTAACTTTTGATAGGTATTTTGCTCTTATCCGATGAGATACTGGTTCGCCCTTTGGGTTGCGTAGTAACCTTTAAATCCGGTGGATATAAGAAGATGGGTAAATACCGGGAATAATGCTAGGAAGAACAAAGATACGTATATACGTATAAAGTACGAAGGAGTGTTAACAAAATAACGTCACCGCCACGTTTAACTCCGCAAAACTAACGTAAACGGAATAAATTATTTTAATAAAAACATTAAAATATAAAATTGCATGCAATAAAAATACTTATAAGAATATTTTTAAATAATACTTATTTTTTGCGTTTAATCTTGCTATGTGAAACCGATAACTATTTTTTTCGTTTTGTTAATTTCAGCGTAAAGGAAAAACTCGGTTGAGGGATCGAAAAAAAATAATTAAAAATTGTTTTGTGCGTTACAATTATGTTTGTATATGAACATATTAAGAGAAAAGAGAGAACAGAGGTATTAAATTTAGCTATTATTTATTTCTAATATGTATATTATATTTTTTAAATATATTAATAATAAAATACCCAAGATATTTCGTTAATTAAAGACGTCATGACCTTATAATAAAGCTAACTTTTTTACCTATTCAAATACATAAACATAATAATGAAAATACAAATTCAGCTACTTTTAAAGCATCGTATTTGTATTCAAGAACGATACAAGACTTGAATAAAGGCTGTGTAATCTGAAAGATTGAAATGCAAAGAGCGGTCGCTATTTCATATGCCCTGCTGATGCACCAATTTTATAGAGATCAGTATTCTTTTTAAAACTTAAAAATGCCAATTACGTGTTTCTTTATTTTTAATTGTTCACCAAAAGCAAAGTTTCATGCTCATAGTTTCAAAAGTTGCGGAAATCCTATACAAATTTCAACTCAATTTTCATCCATTCGGGGGTATTTTAAAAACTGTTAAAACACATTTTTCTTTATCTGTAATATTTCGCTTTAAAACAAAGTTGCTTGCTTGTAGTTTCAAAAATGACGGATGTCCATATAAACTTGAAAGTTTTCTCACCCCCAACAAGGGTTGAGTTTTGAAAAATCTCTTAGTACTCGTTTAGTTTTAAAAACAAAACCTGTGAAAAAAATTAGCTTTCTAGGTCCAAGGGTTAAGACTGGGCGTTGATATGAACGGGGCGTCATGGTTGTTTGCACCAGCGACCCCATGACGTTCCAATATGTCGATGAGAGTTCCTCTGAGTTATAGTTGGTATTGCCGCTAGAATAACAGGCGGCCGAGTCCCACTCTACCACTGCCTAGTGTACTTGAGGAGTACACTACGTGCAGTGGTGTGCGTAAATATATTTCTCAGCGAAAACAAAAAAAATGCGCTTTGATATGTCATTCCGTTCTTCCTCTTATATATAAAGCCACATAACACATTTAATTTTAACCTGGAAATTAAAAATAATGTAGTATTTTGTATTAATACGAGTAGCACTAAAAATGTGAATGAAATATCTAAAGGGGATATTACTTTCTGTAAAAAAGGTTTTGCTCAGTTCACCAAATGCGAAATATTAGAGCAACTGTTGCAAAATGAAATTTGAAATATTTTTATGCTTTTGTTCATTTTGTTCAAGTCTACACCACATTTTTCAGATTAATGCTGTAATAAAATCTCATAGAATATTATTGGAAGCTGCGTTTAAAAACTTAAATAAAATAAAATATATTTATATTGCAATGAATATTAACAACTATTAATTTTTGATTAAAAAATTTCATCTGTATAAAAAGTGTTTATTGATCTAATGAATCTTTAATATTCTTTAATATTTTAGACAATTGCAAGATGTATTGATAAAACTTTACGATTCCTGTATAACATTTTTTAAACTTTAATATAACAGCTTAAAAAGGTATTGCTAGAGAATAAAATTGCAAATATGACAAAAATGTATAATAAATAATTACAGTAAATTTAACATTCTAGTAATAAGTCAACTTATAGGCAGCAAGTTACAAGGTTATACTTAGTGATGGTCGTAAATTAGCTAAACTATTTGTCAAACTTGTCTTCAGTCGTGATTGTTCTGACAAATATGTAGTCGTAATCTGGTCGTAACTCTAACAACTAAAATGTAATATAAATCAAACCATATACTAAGATAACTAATTTCATATGGTAGATAGGTATATAAACTTCTTGTGACATAATATAAATGTCTTAACCATCGATTTATAGAGAACTATCCATCCGCTCACATTATCTAATATGATGATAATAATAATAATAATAATAATAATTCTTTTATTGTACACCACACAAGCAGAGAACTTACAAGAAAGAACTGGCACCCAACTTTGGTGTTGAATGTGTAAAGAGGCACCAAAGAATCTGTGGCATTTTGGTCTATATATTTTTTTTTTTTTTTTATGTTAGAAGTTGGCAAACAAGCATACGGCCCACCTGATGGTAAGTGGCTGCCGCAGCCTATGAGCGCTTGCAGCACCATTAGTAGGTGCCACTCACGCGTTTCCAACCTCGAGATATTAGTTCTTAAATCTCGTTCGCCCAGTAATTTCACTAGCATACAATGCCCTTCAAACCGGAACACAGTAGTGCCTAAACACTACTATTTGGCGGCAGAATATTGGACACTGCGGTGGTACCTACCTACACGGCCTCTTGCAACAAAATACCTACCACCAGTGTTACTGATTGCATTGGTGGAATAATCTCTGTTGTGACAGAGGTTATCCCAACAGTAATATATAATAAAGTATAAATGGGACCATAGCATATAGAGAGTCGATAGCTTCCACTTATTTAATAATACGAATACTCTTAAAAAAACAACAGTAACTTCGAAACATTAATAACTTAGAAGGCCTGACTTCTAATGCGAAAATAAAATTTTATTCTGATCCCTCAAGCGATTGTCGTACTACTCTTAGCACACTTTGTTGGAGGGGAAATGTAAATATGAATAATAACGTGAAATGGAATTGCTAACTTTAAAAAATATAAGTTTCACAAAGTCACTAACTTTGTATTCAAAAGACACATACACAGCCTTAATCAATGCAGTTGGTTACACATGTGTCTTCTGTCGCTAATGCACCAAATTTTATAGTCAGCACGTTACTTGCTTCAGACTTAAGCCACGCTTCCAAGATATGTTAACCTGACAATAATTTTTTGATATGTATTACAATAAAATTGAACTCATTTTACCTTGGGCTGACAGTCAATCAACGTTTCCATTTTTATGGGATTTATAAAAATATTCTAAATTAGTAATACAATATTATATACAATACTCATGAATAGCTCAGTAATGCACATAATTAGTATCTTATATATTATTATAATGTAATTTCTCAAAAAATATAAAATGAATATTTTTTTACTAAGCTTTATTTTAATTTTTACCTAATATTCCAACCGGAATCTGGCTTGGAACAAAAACGTTACGTGTAAAAGGAACAGGTAACTTTACAAATATAAAACTTCAGGTTGGTTGTATTTTTTTTTTTCGTTAAAATTAACTAATTCAAACCGGACTATAAGTATCCAACTGGAAGTAGAAATTTGATTATAATCAACAAAATATGTTCACTATTGGTTGAAAAGTATCTTATATTTTGTCCTGCCATGATACTATAAATAATATGTAAAATATTACTGGTTTCAAATAAAAAATAAATAACCTCTATATATATATTTTTTTAATTTATTTGTTACTTTCTGCTATTTCTACCCTTGGTATACATATTCCTTTAGTAACTCAAAGGTTGGCTGGAAGAGATCCCTTATTGGGATAAGCCCGCCTTTGTACAAATGATATTTCTTTGAAAAATTTTGTAATTTTTAAAATACTTGTACAATAAAGTTATATACAACAACAACAACAACAACCTCTAATACTCTCAAGTTTTTAATAAAAAAAACATAAAAGTATGAATGGTACACCTGATGGCATATTACATTCTGTAAAAAGGTTTTGCTCAAATATGGAATATTTGAACTGCGAAAAACCGAAGTTGAAATTGTTTTTGTACTTCTATTTATTTTGTCGAATATTAAGGGTCGTTTCTAGAAATATTATAATTATATGAATGGGATATTATTTAATGCTTTTGAAAACTTGTTGTATTATAAAATGGACTGTGAAAAATAAGAATCTAGCTTGAACCGTCAAGGTTTTTAGGTGTATACTTAGGGATCGAAGACATATAAACAAAAATAATTAGCTTTTATATTAAAAGTTACGGGTACAGACGTAGAAGCCTCACAGTCGCCAAACATAATAACCAAATATGTCAGATGAATTAATAACCAGATCTTTTTGAAATTAGTTAATCTCAAAACTTAATTAACAAAAATACTACAAAATATATTCAACAACATATTTTTTATTAAAAATATATGCATTTGACTTATAATTAAGATTGCATATTTATGTCATTTAACAGATTTCTACTAAGATTTATATTTTCAATCTCATTTATTTTATAATTATTTTTAAAAGCAATTTCTATTTCTTGTAATGTCTTGGATTTTGTTTCTGGTAAATTTATATATAAATATACTAAACATAAAAATACTATAATGGAACTCATAAAGAAAACACCATGATAGCCGATCGTTACGAACATTCTTGGAGCAAATTTCACACATAGAAACTGAATAATACCAGCAAAAACAGCTTGAGATAGAAAAAAGAACGTTTTTATATCTAATGGGAATATTTCTGTCATTAATGTTTCTAGTATAGGGTAAGGCCCGGCTGTAACTGTGATAAAATATAAAGCTAGCAATGAAACTTTCGTCCAAGCTGACAAATTATTGTTTTCTGGCCAAAAATATAAAAGAATGGAGAGTAGAAATAAAATTGTATTAGATAATATACCTATAGAAAATAATAATGGTCGCATTTTAAACTTACTTAAAAAAACACATGATATAATCGCGCCTAATACTGCAAAGCCGTCCACAAAAAATGTAAAAAACAAAATATCGGATCTCTCCGTAATTTCTTGTAACATTGTTATCGCTAAAGTACTAAACAGCACTCGACCACCAGCCACTCTGTAAATATTAGTCACAAATCCTAAAATCATTATAGTCCAAAAGTATTTTTGTTTGCAAGCAGCTATAACTTTTCGTACATATGAAATTGTTGGTACCTTAATTTTATTTTTTGGGTGCTTTTGTTTCTCCACATTAACAAGCAATTTGATCTCATTATCCAAGGTTTCGGATTTTACGTGCAATGCTTTGAAGGCATTCTCACACTCTAAGAATCGTCCTTTCGAAGCTAACCAATAAGGACTTTCTTCCCAAAAGAATGGCAGAAGTGCGGATACTGCTGTCGGTATTATTCCTACAAGAGCAACATTTCGCCAATGCATCAGTAAACTTAAAATATGTCCAATCAAAGTTCCGGACAATGCTCCAATGCATGATATAACATTCAAACAAAGTGCCCTCTTATTTGGTGGTGTATATTCTCCAACAGACATGTGTATTAATAATAGTATTCCTCCATAAGATATACCGACTATGATTCTTGATGTTAAAATAATAGCTTTATCGTTTCCAAAGTAAACCATAATCCAACAAAGTATTACCGGTAATGTTATAGCTGTAACTGCTTTTCTGCGCCCAAATAATTCTGTCACAACGCCGACAACGGCAAATCCGCAAAAACAAGTGATATTTATTGTAGCAGCTGAAACAATTTCAATACCATAAAATCATATTGAGAATAATGTCAGCTTTTATATAATAGGATATGACTACGGTGTGGCGCAGACGTTGTGGACCTGCCTTCAACGTCACAAGTTGTTTGTATTGACCTTGCAGGCATATGTTTCAATATGGGTGTGTTTGTCCTTGTATGCGTTTCTGGTCCTTCAACACAGGATGTACTTATCCTAATTGTTGTGATCAGTGTGTGTATTTATTTCTCTATAGTAATTAATGAATACTAACATATCCATGACAGATCGTCATCACTCAATGGTATTTCGGTATTTTTTGCGTGTAGTGCGTCAATCATTCCAGACATCTGACCAAAAATGAAACCATCAGTAAAACTACTTATCCATAAACCACCAAGAACGAGCAACTGAAAAAACAAATTTACGGATACATATTTTAATTCGCAATAATAATATAAAATACATAATACATAATTCAATCATGTAGGCCTATTTTTTTTAAAGAATATTAGCAATGTTTTTAAAGTAATTTCTCACACTCCTACTGCCCGTCCAAATAAGTTCGAAGATTGCTCTAGGAGTAGCTACGACAATAGTCCAAGTGGGTCAGGATCGAACCTGCAAGTCTCGGCTTAACGGAGTCGGTCCTTTAACCGTTTGCCAATTAGGACTATAAGTCCACAAATTCCTTTCTCTTGAAAATAGCTTACTGCTCCACTGCGGATTGGCGAATATACATACATGTCTCACAATTTATATCGAGAGATGTGGATTTCCTAACGATGTTTTGCTTCATCTTTAGACGCGAGATAAATTTAAAACACAAACACTTGCAAACTCAAATTTCTGATTTATATAAATAATAATTAAACACAATATTATAATATAATTTGTAAAAAAAAAATGTTACTTGACGTAGTGTTTCTTTTTCAAACATATTGTTTTCTTCAATTTTGAATTTGTATCACGTTTTTTGATATCCGTACTGGTAACTGAAAGATAAAGTTATATCATAAGTAAAATTCGGGAGTAAAATTATATATCATACAAGCTATATTCGTGACTCCGATCCCTTGGTCTGCAGTAATATTGTTTAGTTTTCTTATTGCACATGGCTCTGATTTTTTTTATTTAATCTTTCGAACTTATAAAAGGAAATTTACAATTCAATAAACATTATGGCAGTGCAAAAGCCACTGATGTTATTTATTACTGCCAGTATCTTATACAATATATTATACTTTATACATATATCGATTACTAATAAACTATATATATTTTTTAAAAAAAAGGCAACGCGACCGCATGCCCTCTGATGTTGCAGATGTTCATGTGCGGCGGTGATCGCTTAACATCAGGTGAGCCTCCTGCCCGTTTGCCACCTCTCACATAAAAACTATATATATAGTATACATTTAATTTAATAAAATATAAGGAATAAAATAGTGACAGTTACTTTTACTTTACTTATTTATAAAGATAGACATTTATTACGTACTATTTCTATTATTTCCATCCAATTTTATGAAAATCGTGTTCAGCTTATAAAACCATTAACATATAAATAAGCATTGAACAGAAAAAAATAATGGAAATTTTCTTGTCGATAAACCTAATCACTTGGAAACTTTCTATTGAGGAATTTAAAAAAGGTCAAAGTACGTTTGAGTGCTAAGGGCTATTATAAAATTAGTGAATACCTCGCGGTCATCACACCTTGGAAATGAGACGATAGCTCCAGGCTTCAGCGGTTCAGTAACCATAAACGTAAGCAAATTTCACATAAGAAAATTAAAAAATATAATTAAACATAGGCCCCTGAGTTTACTTCGTCGGTTCATTTCAGGTAGAGGTTTAATTTTGGAGCCGACTGTAGAAACCGACTTTCAACAAATAAATGTAATATTTTGTACGAGAATAAAATATCTCATTTTCAACTTATTGTTCTTTCAAAATTTACTAATTTTGAATTTTTGTGCTTTTTTTTATAATAAAACTATATATTGTAATCATTGATAAAAAAAATTAAGATTATTATAGAAATTAGTACATACTTGCTAAATGATTTAACTAAACCCCTCCAGTTTTTAAAACATTCGTTGTAATAAAAATGTTAAAGGACTATAATTTATATTATTTTTAAATTAAACTTGAATACCACATCTTTGTATGAATATATAATAACGACTGACTGAACACGGCTGTGTCATAGAAAGAAAAATAAACTAATTATCTACGTTTTTTATACACATTTTCACAAATTGACGACATGATAACGACGACGACATGTTAATGTTTTGTTATTTATGTGTATCAAGTGCACGTCGGACTCGTACGTAGAGTAAAGATAAGAAGATTCAGGTATAGGAATGAAAATTAAATTAGTTTTTATTATATTTTGTTATTATAGAGCCCATAGAAAGAAATACAGAATCCATGAAAATTCCAACTTACAGTTTATGAAATACCCATTGGTAACACTTATTTTGGATAGGTTGCTTTTTAATGTAAGAGGGGGCAAACGGGTAGGAGGCTGACCTGATATTAAGGGATCACTACCGCCCACGAACATCTGCAACACCAGAGGGCATGCCGGTGCGTTGCCGACCTTTAAGGAAATAGGCCCTTCTCTTGAAGGTTCCCAGGTCCTATCAGTTCAGAAAGTCGTTCTGCAAAGTGGTTGTGCGATGAAGAAAATATCTTCTTAATCGCGCAGTTGTGGATTTCCAGACATCGAGGTTGTAAGGTTGGAATTTTGTCGCGTTTTGTCGCGTTGTCCGATGGTGAAATTCCAGCGGCGGGATCAATCCAAACAATTCCTCAGAACATTCCCCGTGATAGATTCTATAGAAGATGCAAAGCGATCCATCATTTCTTCGCAATTCCAAAAGATCAAGCCAATCGGATAGGGCTTGGTCGTCTACAATTCGAGTGATGTGGTATGATTCGCTACCTGTGATGTGGTCAGTTGGAAATAGCTGGTACTGAGGAGCTCCCGCTCAGAGATGAGAGCAGTACTCCACGTGCGGTCGAATTTGCACCTTTATTTTAATTTTTTTCTTGTGCAAGTAATAATCGAATATCGAATGAAGTTAGCGTGTGACTTACTTCGTTCCGTTGGTGTTAAATTTGCCAAGAGGCAACAACGAATCTGTGTCATTTTGATACATACAAAATGGAAAGGACCGTCGCTGATTCATCTTCGACGCAGCGATAGCAAACCTGCCTTGAGCGCCACAGATCACGAATTCGATACCCGCCCGAAGCAGATGTTTGTATTGACCTTGCAGGCATGTGTTCCTGTCTGGGTGTATTTGTCCTTGTCATTGTGTATGTTTACGGACCCCCGAAACAGGATATAACTATCCTAATGGAGGCTGTTGAGTGTGTTGCGTTTGTATATTTTAAAAAGAAGCATTTAGTATGTCAGGGACATACTTAGGGACTCAGAGTCGAATCGAATGAAAGACACCGTTGTGGCGTTGCGGGTAGCGAGTCTGCCTTTAGTCTCGACGGTTGCGGGTTCGATTCCCGCTCGGGCAGATGTTTGTTAAAATTTCTGTCTCGGTCTGGGCGTTTGTCCGTGTGGGTATCCCCACCGTGCCTCGGAGAGCACGTTAAGCTGTCGGTCCCGGTTATTATCAATAACATCTGATAATAATCGTTAACTCTTGATAAGTAAATTGCTCTTATCCAATGAGTTACTGGTTCGCCTTTAGGGTTGCGGAGGTCAGATGGCAATCGCTCCGTGTAAAAACTAGTAACCTGTCAAATCCGGATAAGAGTAATAAGCAGACCCTGGGTACATAAAATACCGGGAATAATGCTAGGATGAAGAAGTCGAATCGAATGAAAATAAAGACAAAAAAACCGGATCATTCGATCAGATTAAATTCCGTTCCGGAATACGTACTTTGATAGTAAATGGCTTTACACTTGCAATATATTAGACTGTTCACCGTTAAAAATAAGGAAGTAATTTTGATTGTATGGCTTTTAGCCAGTTTCTGAAGATTTTATTGCATCTTCAATTCCAGGTACTTACTCGAGCACCATTAAGACTAATTTACGAAAAGTGTTAGCTTTTAAATGGATTCTTTGGCAGGGAAATTTATATTATATAAAATAAAAAATAAGACATGTATTTCCATTTACAGCAGCATAATATCTAAAAACTTGATTTTTTAGCTTAAACCAATTTTGTTTAGTACTAAATAAGGTGTTACGATTTTAACACAAACTCTGAAACTGGGGAGGGCTCCTTTTAAAAACTTTAAATCTCGTGTTTATTTTTATCGAATCAACAGCCTAAAAAACGTTTCAAGCTTCTAGCTCTAAAATGACGATACTTCCATACAGCTTTTCATCAATATATCCTGTTTTTATTGTTGTAAGTTTCCTTTGCACTAAATAAATTACATTTTTTACTTAAGGCTTCGTAATGATACCTAAAACTGGTGTCGAATATAACGCCCAGGTCCCTAACCATTTGTTTACCTTCGAGAGTTTAAATGGCAACCTTGTATTGATAATGCCGAGGATTTTTAGCACGGGTATAAGTCACAATCGAGCACTTACTGACGTTCACCATCATGTTGTTATCCTTGCACCATTCATGCAATATCCGATTGTAAGGACAGGCAATCTTGTGTAGAGGTTATGTGCGTATATTTTTAAGTCATCGGCATATAGCAGTTTCAAGTTATTGAGCCTCGAAACCAAGTCATTAATATCAAAAATGAAAAATAAGAAGAAAAACCCAGAGGGGACCCTTACTGCCGTGGAATATTAATATAGTAGACAGTAACAGTTTATTTACCGAACTGAATGCAATATCTTATCAGCTGTTCTATCAACAATTATTTCCAGCTATTGTTCCAAAATATTCTTTACCAGGTGAATTATTTCAACTTACTGCAGTGGAATATTAAAATCAACAGGAACATACTATTTACTGAACTGAGTGCTAAACTGCAATATCTTGTTTTCACCAATAGCTAGAATAATAGTTCCTAAATATTAATTACTAGCTTCTGCCCACGACTACGCCCTAGTAAATGCGATTTTTTATGAAGCATCTTAACATTATTAAAAAGTCAAAATTAAACATCCAATTTATTTTTGGAAACCTATCCAAAAACAATCTATCTTAAAGGCATCGGGATGTGACGACCCCAGCGCCCGCTGTTGGGATAACCTCTGTCACAACAGAGATTATTCCACCAGTGCAATCAGTCACACTGGTGGTGGGTCTTTTGTTGCAAGAGGCCGGCTAGGTAGGTACCACCGCAGTGTCCAATATTCTGCCGCCAAATAGTAGTGCTTAGTTCCGGTTTGAAGGGCATTGTACGCTAGTGAAATTACTGGGCGAACGAGATTTAAGAATTAATATCTCGAGGTTGGCAACGCGTGAGTGGCACCTACTAATGGTGCTGCAAGCGCTCATAGACTGCGGCAGCCACATACCATCAGGTGGGCCATATGCTTGTTTGCCAACTTCTAACATAAAAAAACACCTCACACGTTCCCAGTTTTTTTTTCAATCCTCAGTTACAATTATATCTGCTACTTTTAATTTTTATTTAAGAATTTCACTAACAATTGTGTAGCGGTTCATAGAATACACCTATTCATTAAATTTTGTATAGATAAAGCCAATGGTCTTTGAGTAAAATGATTGTGAAATACGGCCGAAGAGACGGACATGGCGTAATAAGAAATCATAAAAATAACTTTAAAATGGTTTTTATGATTTTAGCATTATAACAACATACTATTTAATTATGTTACGTTTATTTTAATATTTTGTAATTTTTGCGTGGCTTTTAACCTATTTAAATCACCGGTTGGCTAAATATTATAAGCATTACAAAACAACCAATCGACATTCATGTACTAAAGCAATCCATTTTATAAACTGCATTTCGCACTAGAAAACTAAAGGAACTTTTACCAAAAATCGAGTATTCATGCAGTATTCAGAGTAAAATCGAGATAGTTTCAAAGTCAATAGGATACAAAATGAAAACTACGTTTCAGTACAGTTCGAATGTTTGAGTTTAAAATGTGGTTACAATTTTGATACTTTTCAAAATGTATAAAAAGTTGTTATAAGTATATATTGTCTATATGTTTTTGTTTGAATTGACACTTTTGTGGCGTTGTAGGTCTGCCTTTAGCCTTGACGGTTGCGGGTTCGATTCCCGCTCGGGATGATGTTTGCTTTGATCTTACAAGTATCTGTTTCGATCTGGGCGTTTGTCCTTGTGTGAATGTGAATTACAATCGAACGCACCTTTAAGTTGGTTAAAATATGTAATAAAATCCCACAGTCCAAATGTTAGAGACCCTTCCCCATCTTTGGGTAGGGACACAATTTTTATGAGTTTAGGAGCTAATATCTCAACGACTACCGACTTAATCAAAAAAGTCAAAATCATTTTTGCCGTTTGGCTATGAAACCCTAAAGAGGCTATCATACTACTACACACATTAGTGGATGGCAGTACGTGGTTATGAAAACACATTCCTTCTGTTAGGGTTCCGTGTCCGTATTTGGACGCAAATAAGTAATACCATGTCAACCCACACGAATCATTTATCAATCAGTCATTTCGAGAAAAACGCGTTTGAAAATTTTGAACAACTTGCTTTATATGATTTTTTTAAAGTATTGGTCAAGTTTTTGGCAATTTCAGATTTATGTAAGATATTTTACTTATTTTTGGAAAAAAAATAAGTATACAAACTGCATTTTTCGTATATAATATAACCCAAAACGTTTAACATAACACATAAATTGCATGATTAAAAAATGGCTTTTTAGAAGTTTTAAAGCTCAAAACCCTACAAATATTAAAGAAAAATATTCTTCAGCCATTTACCAACATTTCTGCATATATAACTCAGTTTTTTCAACTTTGTGGGTTGACATGGTATTGCTTATTAGCGTCCCTTTATATGTTGACATTTTAAATCTCCCTTTAGGTTTTATTTTATACATATCTTTATATCTATTATTATTATATCTCTAGAGTCGTTATACCTAATATTGCTTAGTTTGTCATGCCTAAACAAATAATAACACAGTTATAGTGATAATTACAATTCCCTGCTGTACGACGAACAGCCATAGGAAACTTTGTTTGGTTCTAATTACGTTATACTATTTTGTCTTTGCCTTTATTATATTACTATAAGCTAATTGGACGCAAATAAGCAATACCATGTCAACCCACAAAATTGAAAAAACTGAGTTATATATGCAGAAGTGTTTGTAAATGGCTGAAGAACATTTTTCTTTAATATTTGTAGAGTTTTAAACTTCTAAAAAGCCATTTTTAATCATGCAATTTATGTATTATGTTAAACGTTTTGGGTTATATTATATACGAAATATGCAGCTTGTATACTTATTTTTTGTGAAAATAAGTAAAATAACCTACATAAATCTGAAATTGCCAAAAACTTGACCAATACATAAAAAAATCATATAAAGCAAGTTGTTCAAAATATTCAAACGCGTTTTTCTGGAAATGACATTGGTGTGGGTTGACATGGTATTGCTTATTTGCATCCAATTATTGCATATACATGCGAAATTGTTGCGTGTTGGAAGCGAGTTTACCTTCAACCCCGATGGTTGCGGGTTCTGGGCGATTGTCCTTGTGGGTAATCATGCCTCGGAAAGTACGCTAAGCTGTCGGTCCCGGTTGTTATCATAACATCTGATAATAATCGTTAAGTCTTGATAAGTTATTTTCTCTTATCCAATGAGTCTTTCGCACTTAGGATTGTGGGAGTAAGATAGAAATGGCTCTGTGTAAAAACTGTCAAGAGTAATAAGCAGACCCTGGGTAAATACTCGTATAGTACCGGGAATAATGCTAGGAATAAGAAGAAGACATTAGAAACATTTTCTATAATCTGACAAATAGCACAAATAAATAAACGCTACACACTCAACGGCCCCCATTAGGATAGTTATATCCTTAGATAGTTGTCGGGGGACCGGAGACTTACAATGACAAACACACCCAGACCGGAAAACGGGCCTGTATGATCAATACAAACATCTGCCCAGAGCGGGAATCGAATCCACAGCCTCGTCAAATTATTGTGAGGTTACAAAACTGAAGCAAAAGTTTAAAAAAATGTACAAATATAAAGTGTTCTATGAACAGTTAAGTTACTATTTCGAAATGTATCCAATATCTGATAAATTTTTTGTCTTCTTTTATGGAAAGATGATGCTTCCAAATTCCGTAGTGCTTCAAGAAATTCGTATTTACTAAGTATTTTTAATACGTTTATGCAATTTTAACAATGTTTACAAATTTAATAAAGTTATTTTGGTAAAGCAATAAAGAAGTATCAGGTTCAATAATTTTTTTTTAATGTTAGAAGTTGGCAAACAAGCATACGGCCCACCTGATGGTAAGTGGTTGCCGCAGCCTATGAGCACTTGCAGCACCATTAGTAGGTGCCACTCGCGCGTTGCCAACCTCGAGATATTAGTTCTTAAATCTCGTTCGCCCAGTAATTTCACTAGCGTACAGTGCCCTTCAAACCAGAACACAGTAGTGCCTAAGCACTACTATTTGGCGGCAGAATATTGGACACTGCGGTGGTACCAACCTAGCCGGCCTCTTGCAACAAAAACCTACCACCAGTGTGACTGATTGCACTGGTGGAATAATCTCTGCTGTGACAGAGGTTATCCCAACAGCGGGCGATGCGGTCGTCACATCCCGACGCCTTTATTAAAATTATGAAGTTAATATGATAATGTGGCTTAAGTAGTGGCTATGCGATATGTTATACCTGATAATAGAATTATATTCTTAATAGCGACTCGCCCCAAGCTCGTCCGGGTACATAGTAAAATTTTGTTCCATTTATAATGTTCTGTAAGATGGACTGGATTGAGTAAGTATCCAATAGATGGCGATCTATTGGATACTTACTCAATCCAGTCAACAAATTACGTTATAACAGAGATAATTATTACTCAAAAAAATATTCGCAACAAAATAATATTGCTATTATAAATTGTGATACAAACTATCCTATCTTTCAAGTTGGAGGAAACTGCACTAAGTATGCGAAATTTTATTGAAATCGTTTCAGTATTTTAGGAGTCCATTGCGGACAAATAACATTAGACGTAAATTATATAAAATAAAAAGAATATATTTATTATTATTAGATTAGTTCTTTATATGAAATACATAATGTATGGCTGTTATGTATAATAATTTGGTTTCTTTATACCACAATTCACATATAACAGTCCACGCTTAGAAGAAAAGTTATAATTATTTTTTGTTACAAAACTCCATCAACCCCTGATATTAATATAAGTCTCACTTCAGTACATTCTCATTTATACTCAAAATATTAAAATTTATGTTGAAGTGTAATAAATATCTTTACGTGTGAAGTAAACGTGTTTACAGGCAATTTATTACATGACCCCTTTGTAGGTGAAGTAGCCGACCGACATTCGATTAAAAAAATACTTTCTTTTACTTTTACTGTAATTATAATTAAAAAAAAATATTATAAAATAAGACATTTATACCACATTGGTTTGATTTTATAATATGTTTTTTATGAGACTAAGTTACGACTCACCTGATGGTAAGGTTGGTGGTTTGGCTGTCTAATATTCAATTTTAAACTATCGCATTTCATATTCATATTAATTAATACTTTTCGGGAATTCACGCGTAAAAATTACCTTTATCGCTGCTTGACGTTTCGACGTTTCGGTAAGGTTGCACTGAGCGTGGTCACAAGTAGACTGGCTCAGCGAATCACTTCGTATTTGAGGTGGAAGTATTTTCTCTGTCCACCCTCGTTATTGCATTGTCTGTATAAGGTACGCGGCACACCACACTCACTGTGTCCATACACCCCAACGATTTTATATTTTTTGCTTTTGTTTTCTTTTCGGTTTGGTTGTCCAAGCTATTAGACTATATAGACTATATCGCTTAAGTGACGCTTGCAGCGCCATACATTTGTAGGTCACATACAGTCAGTCATCCACAGCCTTAATAGGGTGCAGGTTCGGCAATCGAGGAGTCACTTATAACCCTAGCATCTTCTCAGGCAGCACTACTCCCCCTGGTCAGTCGGAAAAATTCCTAAACGGCGAAGCCGTTAACAATTTTAGTAGGTGTGTTTGTTCATAAAGACAGTGTGTCTATCGTCGAATGTTTGTGTTGGCACTGGTTAGAGCTCCCTTGATAACTGCCGACCATCGTGCGGCCGCGCGTGAGGTCACTCACAGTGACACCGGTGGTACCTACCTAGTCGTTCTTGCAATAAAAGTACCAACAAGCTATTCCACCGTAAAGCAGTGAACTGTATTTTAAATAATAATGTAGATTAAATAACACTGTAGCTAGTGAACTTGCTGGGCAAAGGGCAAAGTCAAGCAGTTCGTATGCTTGCTTGCCAGCTTAGTCACTAAAAAAAATGCATCGGTTGAGGCTGGTATATAAAAAAATTTTAGATATATTTAGAATTCTTCCAAGCATTGTTCTCGATATTTACCCAGGGTTCGCTCTATAATCTTAGATTTGACAGGTTCCTACTTTTACACATATCGATTGCCACCGGCAACCCTGAGAGCGAATCAGAACAAACGAACTCATTGGATACGAAATAAAGAACTATAAATACCTATTGATTATTGTCAGATGTTATGTGACAAAAACCAGAAACTATATTTCTTTCATCTACCCGCGCGGTATTTGAGCCCTAAAGGCTAAAGGCAGGCTCGCTACCAACTGGCCACAACGATCGACTTTCAGGTTCATTCAGAATATAACATAAATAGAAATACTCAATTTATTATTTAGTACACAAAGTAACAATATGGATACTATAATTAGAGCTAGACATTGTTCGCTATAAGAATACTTTTAATCAGTTGATAAATTCATTCTCATGTCTTAGTAGAAAGATGTTATTTGAGTTCAAAATCATCCTGAAGGGCTACAGTTATAAATGATCAACGTTTCGCTTAGCATGCGAGCAGTAGTACCTACGTGTTAGAGATAAGATCCAAACGAATGGGTCACATCCGAACGACAGTAATCGTTATCACGAAGTGAATTCGCTGCATTTCAAATGGCAGACAAAGGCTTTACATTTTAGATAAGGATTTGTATGTGACATTAAATTTAATCTAAGTAAAAAGGAAATGAAATAAATTATGTTTAGATATTTACGTTAGTTTAAATATAGTGTTTCTAACATTTTTGGTAGTTGTAGTATTCCATACTTTGTCTCTAATACCATTGTTCATTGTTACCGTATTATATTATTTTATGAAAAATATTGCAAATCATATTTACTGAATTTTTTATCGTATCTGTTGTGAAAAAGGCAAGAAAGAAAAAGATATATAGCTATTGAACTAAATGAACGACTGATACTGTTTTATGAGTATAATATATTAATAATTATATTAAGTTCCGTATGTTCATTAGTTGAACACAGAATATTAATTCTAAGTAACTGCTTGGTAGCTAAACTATGTGTTGAAAACAGATTACACATAACTTTTTATTTTTTAGATAAAAGATAAAAATGTCAATATCCGTAGTTTCAGGATAATGTATATTTAATAGCACAAATAACGATGTCATAAAATATAAACATAAAAAATTCAGCGTAAGAACTTTAAAATACACATGTTTATCAATATTTTTTACAACGCGGCGATAGCATATATCGCATAATATATTTATATTATGTGTCGCCGGAGTCTATGAATAATTGCATGTATATGCGTGTTGCAAAAAGAGAAAGCGAAAAGGAGAGAAGAAAAGAGAAGAGGACAAGAGTATGGGAATTTGGGCTTTGAGCTCTCCCACATCTAACGAAACGCAACCATACAGATACTGCTACTTTAAGTCGATATTATTTGTGAATGTAGTACTTGGACAATGAAGGCGCATTCATACTAAAAAGAGCACTGCAACATTATGGTACACATAATAGTATTTTTACAAGTTTTGGAGAATAATATAAAAATAAGCATACAAAGTAACGCTGTGTACGTGGAATTTTTAAACTAATTTTATTGCCAAATCTGTAGGAAGTGCTCGGGCCACTTGTCTTCGATCGATTGGTTAGCTGGAAAGCAAATAATAAAATCGTGAGCGACTTTATTTGTCACAGTATGTATTGTATGGTTTACTGGTCCAAACAGCGACACGGCACATTTGTGTGACATCTATTTATTTCCACTTTTTAGCTCCTAAATACCAGAAACGGATTCTACGTGAATAAATCGCGTAGTAAACTTGTTACATAAGTGTATTTTTACTTAATTATATTAAAATATAAATGGCTTCGGCAATGGTATTTTCATAATTAGTTTATCATAATTACGTAAAGGACAGCATGACTAACATTTTACCATATCGAATAACATAATATATGCATAATTTAGCTCAGATAATTATTTTCGTGACGGAATGAGGGCGGCAACCGAGGTGGCTGCCGTTCTTAATGAAACCGTCACGCCACGCCTAAAGAAACGGCTTGTCATAGTATTTTTTTCGTATAATATTAATTAGGTTTGTTGAAAAAATATATAAATAGTTTTTTCATTACTGTCATATTATACTTGTTTTCCACTATCGTTGCATGAAACAATTGAAATATAAGTTCTTAATCTTAATCATAATATTGAATGAATGCTGAGTAGAACATTTAGTTACGTTCAATTCATTGAGTACCTAATTATTGTTCACACTCCTAGACAAATATTTGCTATTAAAATTCCTTGGGGAATATAATACAATTATTTATTACCTATAATAATTGTTTCATACTGAAATCAAATTAAAAGTTATTATCGTTGTATTCAATAGGATGTTTTATTTTTAGAAACCATAGAAAATATTGCCCTGTTTATTTTATTCTTGAAATTAAAAGCAATTTTTCTTTTTGATTTTTAATTTTTTTTCATATCACAAGTTGGCAGACAAGCATACGGCCCACCTGACGGTAAGTAGTTGCCGTAGCCTATGAACGCTTGCAGCATCATTGGTAGGTGCCTCTCACGCATTGCTAACCTCGAGATATTGGTTCTTAAATA
Organism: Hestina assimilis; assembly: GCA_023373885.1. NCBI lineage: Eukaryota > Metazoa > Arthropoda > Insecta > Lepidoptera > Nymphalidae > Hestina > Hestina assimilis. The sequence goes on along the minus strand of CM041747.1, from coordinate 3,732,253 downwards.
TCCTATGCCCAGTAATTTCACTAGCCTACAGTGCCCTTCAAACCGGAACACAGTAAAGCCTAAGCACTAAAGTTTGGCGGTAGAAATTTTGGCACTGTAGTGGTAAAGAAGACCTACTATCAGTGTGTCTGATTGCATTGATGGAATAATCTGGTGTGACAGAGATTATCCCAACAGCGGGCGATGAGGTCGTCACGTCCTGACGCCGGTTGAAAACAAATATTTAATATAAAGAAATATGGATATAAAGTCCATTTTTAAGGCGGCTTAAGAAATATTCAGAATAAAAATTCAATACACAGATGTTAAGTCTACAGGAGAGTGACATGGACGATTTAGTTTTGTTTTAGCACTAGCGCATGCGCTTTCATCTATTCTTTGTATTTCAAATTTAAATATGACTCTACTTGAGTTGAATGAATAAAATATTTTGACATAGAGATTTTTAAAACAATGTTGGCAAGAATGCACAAGACTCACCTGATGATAAGTAGTTGTTGCTACACCATACATTTGAAGTCACACAAGTGTTATCAACCTCAAGGTAGTGGTTAAATCTCCTTTGCTCAGTAATTTCACTACCTACAATGTTCTTCAAACCGAAACACAGTATATTGCTTTACGGTATAATAACTGACTCTTTAAAAATAAACGCTACACACTCAACGGCCCCCATTAGGATAGTTATATCCTGTGTCGGGGGTCCGGAAACATTCACAATGACAAGGACAAATACACCCAGACCGGAAAATGTGCTTGCATGGTCAATACAAACATATTATGCTCCGAGCGGGAATCGAACCCGCGACCTGTGGCGTTTAAGGCAGGTTCGCTACCGCTGCGCCACAACGTCGTCGACTCTGCGGTGGTATCTACCTAGCCGACCTCTTACAATAAAAGGCCTACCACCAGTAAATAGAGGTAAATTCACGTTTTTATCACTGCATTAAATATTTAAATATCATCATATTAGGAAAAATAATTGATTCGTAGAAGATGTAATTATATAATTATGTTTGTTATCTTAGTTTGTAAATAGCTCAAAGTGATTGTAGAATGCACACTGTTGGGATAACCTCTGTCACTGCAGAGATTATTCCACCAGTGAAATCAGTCACACTGGTGGTAGGTCTTTTATTGCAAGAGGCCGGCTAGGTAGGTACCACCGCAGTGTCCAATATTCTGCCGCCAAATAGTAGTGCTTAGGCATTACTGTGTTCCGGTTTGAAGGGCACTGTACGCTAGTGAAATTACTGGGCAGAGGTGATTTAAGAACTAATATCTCGAGGTTGGCAACGCGTGAGTGGCGCCTACTAATGGTGCTGCAAGCGCTCATAGGCTACGGCAACCACTTACCATCAGTATCCGTATGCTTGTTTGCTAACTTGTAACGTACAAAAAAACATAACCGTGGAACATTTTCTGAGCCACTTATTTCGTGTTTCGAAACAGATGTTTGTAAAATTAATGCAAATATCTATCCGGAGCAGGATTCCAACTCGCGATCGTTGAGACTAAAGGAAGCCTCGCTACCAACACTCTACAATGGTCGTCATTATGCGTTTTATAATAAGGCTCACTCAGCTCAGTGAGCTTGAAGATAAAGCCTCGAATACTTTTACGCGATCGAATCGTGTAATAATTTCTATGATATTATAATGATGTGGTGATTTTTAATTTCCATTTGTAAATTCCAGTTCCAATTATAAGTCAGAAAGCTTAAAAATATTTTACCCTCAAAGTTTTCTAATAACAAAACTCAATCGAATTGGAAAAAAAGTCGGGAAACGTACCCAATTAAGTCGGACTACCCAAAAATAACAATTGTTGTCACGCGCCAGTTTTTTAATGAATTAACTTTACAGCAATATTTAATTAACTTTTCTTTAAGTTTTTTATCTAATCTTTTTTTGAATAATTTGATATTTTAATTTCATTTAAAAATTACCGGCCAAGTGTTTGGTGGGCTACGCAAAAGATAAAATGGGGGGTTCTGCAGCTTGATCTTTAGATCTTTAAATATTTAAGAATTAAAATCGACTGCAAAAATAGGTTTGTAAGTAATTATTAAAAATAATATGAAAAAAAAAATTATATTATATCTAAAATCTCTGAAATTCATAGACCTTTATCAAACTGAATGTGTATTACAACCTCAAATTTTTCCAGAAATTTAAAAGCTTGAAGGGGGAGAGGAGGCACAGATTTTATGATTTTATGGCTAATTTCTCAACAAGTACTGATTTAATCAAAAAAGTTCAAATCAAACCTCACACGCTGTCATACGCAGAACATGACGAAATTATAAGGTTATTTTAAATCTTTAAAAATGATTTTTATAGCACTTTCGTATGAATGTATAAAGCTATTTTGTTACAAACTTTAACAATAAAAGACCGTCATTTAAAAGCTACGAACTTTGAAAGAATTTTCAACATTTTATATTAACAGAATTAAGAATTAATTAAAACAATCTCTAAAGTTAAGTCACCAGGGTAATTTTAAACGATCCAAGTTCCAGAGAAGAAGTGCTCAAAGAACGTGTGGGTAATACTTTAAAACTTAATACTTGATTTAAAATTAACTATAAAAGAAAGCATAATTTACAAAATACGTATATAGTGTCTTGTGGCAGAGTAACAGTGAGTGGTAGTAAAATCTTCTGGGATCCCTTTGGGTCCAAAATCAACCACAAAAAAAATCCACAATATTTTTAATAGATTTCATTATTTTAGAAAAACAATTGAATAACATCTATTTCGGCAGCGGGCACCGATCAGGATTCGAATCAAACAAACTTATAGTGATCCACTAACTTAACTTACAAAATATTGTTAAATACAACAACCCCCACCCAACCTCTCTACTTGATATGGCGTGAATTAGAACAACTTTTAATTATTAAAAATATCAAATTAAATTACTTTAAGATTTAAAATAAACAATAATAATAAGTAAAATTATTAAAAGCATGTATAACACTCAAACGCCAAAGTGGCTTGAATTCCCGCTCACCGACAGCTCAGACATGTGCGTCTGGGTGTGTTTGTACTTATCCTCGTGTGTTTCCGGATGCCCGACACAGGATAATACTATCCTAATAAGGACCGTTGAGTGCAAGAAGTTTATTTATAAATTTATATTTATAATTTAACAATTTATATTTATAATTTATTCTAAGGTAGCTTTTTGGTAACGGCTCCATTACTGTAAATGTTTTATGAAATTACTCTATGAAAATATGCTCTACGAGCTACATAAAGACTACGTTATTCAGACTAAGCAATAAATCTTCGAAATAACTTCATTTTTTAAGCAACGTTGATTTCGTATTTATATATTATGTAATATTATATAGTTGTTTTACCTCAGGAAGGCAGGTTGCTCGAGCCACCGTCTGGCCAAGCAGTTCATTGTGTCTCGACAAAATTTAACAAGAGCGCATGTCATTACATAATTATATCAATACACTTCACAACTACAAGCATAGCTCACTCGCCTTGAGATGAAACAACTATATTATTTTCTAAATTTGGCATTTCAAGTTACATGATTTTATAGAAGTTTGATAATAATAATAATAATAATCGAATAAATAAATAAACGCTACACATTCAACGGCCCCCATTAGGATAGAAATATTCTGTGTCGGGGGTCCGGAAACATTCACAATGACAAGGACAAATACACCCAGACCGGAAAATATGCTTGCATGGTCAATACAAACATATTATGCTCCGAGCGGGTATCGAACCCGCGACCTGTGGCGTTTAAGGCAGGTTCGCTACCGCTGCGCCACAACGTCGTCACAAGTAAATTGATATTTTACTTATGTGTCTCCTACTAATATAATAAATGTGAAAGTTTATATTATGTTTTTTGTTTGGACGTTTGCTATTCAAAAATAACTGAACGGCTTTCGATTTAGCTATATATTTTTTTTTATATAACGCCGGAGGGCAAATGACTCCGCTCCACCTGATGGTAAGTGGAAGTGGAGTCCACATGCGAAGGTGGCTAATATGGTTGCAGAAGGCGAACTGTACTAGCCATCCTCGCCCTGCATACCCGCAAGGTGCCACTTCACGCCTCGTTTGAAGGACCCCAGGTTGTAAGAATGAGGGAACACGTGTGCCAGTAGAGCATTCCATTTTTTTGAAGTGCGACAAAGAAAAGAGTTGGCAAACTTCTTTGTTCGCGATGGCATTGATGCCACAGTTAGTCGGTGACATAGGAGACCGGCACGCGTAGTTCTTGTAGGGGAGGGAGGGATAAGGGAAAATAATTCCTCTGAACACTCGCCGTGGTATAGTCTATAGAAAGCGCTGAGAGTGGCAATCTCACGTCGCTGTTGTAGAGGTTGACGAGGGTGTTAGAGACCTCCGCATCACCAATAATTCGAACGGCGCGTCGCTGCAACCGATCCAGGTATTAAAAATTAATGTAATTAGTAACTAGTAGAATTATCAAAAAAAAAATTCTCCCTGAACTGCCACTGCTACTGCTGCCACTACTAGGGTCAAAGATCATTGCGAATTATGTCGTTATCAGATTCTAGACGAAAATTATTCCACCATTGCAATCAGTCACACTGGTGGTAGGTCTTTTTTTGCAAGAGGCCGGCTAGGTACCACCGTAGTGTCAAATATTCTGCCGCCAAATAGTAGTGCTTGGGCATTACTACCCTTCAGGGGTAGAAAATTATTTATATATGTATATTTAACAAGAATTAACGATTATTATCAGATGTCATGATAGCAGCCGGAACCGATAGGCAAGCTCCAAGGCACGGTGGGGAGACCCACAAAGATAAACGGCCAGACCGAAACAGATGCTTGTAAAATTCAAACAAACATCTATTCGAACCGGCGATCGTTGAGCTAAAGGCAGCCTCGCTACTAACATGCCACAGCGGTCGTCATGTTTATAAAATGAGTCTTGTGTAATAAATTTCTTTCCGCGTCAAGTAAACGTGTTTACGGGCTATTTATCATTAAGATCTAGTGCGAATGACGTAACCAACTTTCATTCTATTGAAAAAAATATTTTAAAAAAGCGCTAATGAGTAGGTAACCATTAAATTTTTAATGTTACTCATCTTTAACAAATAGAACTTATCGTTTATCTTCAGCATGGAAGATGTACTTAATTTTTATATTTAGCATTAATATGAATTCAAAAATGACTATGTTGTGGCTCAGCGATAGCGAACCTGCCTTAAGCGCAACAGGTCGCAGGTTCGATTCCCATTCGGGACGTGTGTTTGTATTGACCATATAAGCATGAGTTCCGGTCTGTGTGTGCTTGTGCTTGTTCTTGTGTATGTTTCCAGACTCCCGACACAGGATATCACTATCCTAATGGCCGTTAAGTGTGTATCCTTTATTTAAAAATATAATTAAATACTCGATTTAAAAAAAAATTGTATTGTGTAGTTTCGTTGGACACTTGTGATCATCATCAAAAGTTTCACATCATAAATAGACAAGTGTGACGATAAAATTTAAAGAGTTCCCTCTATTTCTCAAAGATCTTATCATCAGATCTTCATCTTATTATATTGGGACTAATTAAAAAATATGCCATTACCAACAAAAAAGGTGTTTCAAAATTGGTTCACAACTGACTTACATACAATCCAACATATAACTTCCTTATTTTTGAAGTCGGTTAAAAAATACGAGACTATAATTGGACACAAATAAGCAATACCATGTCAACCCACAAAATTGAAAAAACTGAGTTAAATATGCAGAAGTGTTAGTAAATGGCTGAAGAACATTTTTCTTTAATATTTGTAGGGTTTTAAGCTTTAAAACTTCTAAAAAGCCATTTTTTAATCATGCAATTTATGTTATGTTAAACGTTTTGGGTTATATAATATACGAAATATGCAGTTTGTATACTTATTTTTTGTGAAAATAAGTAAAATAACTTACATAAATCTGAAATTGCCAAAAACTTGACTAATACATAAAAAAATCATATAAGGCAAGTTGTTCAAAATTTTCAAACGCGTTTTTCTCAAAATGACATTTGTGTGGGTTGACTTGGTATTGCTCATTTGCGTCCAATTATAAGTAATACATTTTCGTAAATCAACTTGCGGAAGAGAGGTCCTTCAACAACGAAGCCTCTTTCTCAGTTATTATTACACGTGCGATTATTAACATTTCCAATATTATATTTTGCGAATATTATTTCATTGGGTTATTAAAAGAATACATATATTTTAATATAATAAAGAACTGACTAGTGGCATTTAACATAATTATTTGATAATAATAAACGCTACACACTCAACGGCCCCCATTGCGATAGTTAAATCCTGTGTCGGGGTCCAGAAATATATACGTTGACATGGACAAACACACCCAGACTGGAAAACATGTTTGTGTGGTATTGACATCTGCTCCGAGCAGGAATCGAACCCGCAACCTGTGGCGTTTAAGGCAGGTTTGCTACCACTGCGGTAAATTGCTACGTATATACTTAAAACGGAAACGCAGTTTGTATTATAGTTTATAAATTGTAATCTATAATTATTTCAATCTCGATATTATAACGCAGAAGAGTTTGTTTGTTTGCTTGTTCAAACAAAAAAAAATCAACGGTACAGATTCAATACACAAATTCTTCTTCTTCCTAGCACCCCGGTATTTTTGCCATAGTCTGATTATTACTCTTATCTGGATTTGACAAGTTACTAGTTTTTACGAACATAACCGAACCTAAGTAAGTCATTGGGTAAGAGCAATTTACCTATCAAGATTATTATCAGGTATTATGATAACCGAGGCACCCGCAGGAATTAAATCAGCAACCGTCAAGGCTAAAGATAGACTCGCTATCATCATGTTGCAACAGTGTCAAAGATTCAAAACCATAAATTAAAACCCCAAAAATCAAAAGTCCTTTCCACGTTTTGCAACTGTGGGCTTCGGTTGTAAAGCATCTTGCGCAAGTAACAGTATTTTAAGTACATTTTCATTTTAAGGCCACTAATACATGAGTTGATCTTCTTTGGTCAGATGGAAAGATTTATAACAGTGAAAAGTATACGTACCCTAATAAATTATTTCAAGGAACGGGCGAAATATAATAAGTTCTGACAGTAGAGAGATGACTTGATACCTTTTAGGGTGGATGCTGGAAGGTAAGCTTGACAAACGACATCTGAGAAGCCTCAACGTGACCGCGGTTCAGTCTAGATTTGAAAAAAGTGGGTATATTTGAAGACATTTTATTATATTCCAGTAAAGATTCTATGACTAAGGCTAATAGGAAATAAGTATTTTGCTTGTAAAATGTGTTAAAAAAATATGCATTTCCCATTTAACAAGGCCAATTTTTCATGGACGTTTTACGATCAATAATGACATTTGCATCTTTAATGTTTTCATATTATAATAAAACTGTGTCTCTATGGGCTGTAGATTTCTTGAGCTGGATGAATTTGGAACTTTTTCAAAATGGCAAAGATTCATATCTTTTCCTATTTCTTGGCCTACGCGATCTCTGTTTTAACCGCAGGTATAAGATTTTTTAATTTCTTTTGTTTTAGTTATGATTGTGTAAAGACGCTTAGAAACAATGTAGGTAATTTTCTACCTTGTAGTACATTAAATATCGAAACTTCAACAAAATAATGATTGTCCATGTAATGACTTCAATCAAAATATACAACTCCATTCTCGATATTTTAGTTTTAGGAAATATACAAATTTCCAAACGTACCTATCAATAATGTTTTAAAATAAAAATCGTGTTACTATTAATAATAATAAACGCTACACACTCAACGGTCCCATTAGGATAGTTACATCTGTTGGAGGTCCGGAAACATACACGATGGGAAGGACAAATACACTCAGTCCAGAAAACATGCTTGTATGGTCAATACAAACATCTTTTCCGAGCGGGAATCGAAACCACGACCTGTGCTTAAGGCAAAATCGCTACCACAGCGCCGCAACGTCGTTAATAATTTTCTAAAACTTACTTCTTATTCTACTTATCGAGTGGTTAGTGGCCAACCTAGTGTCAGCCGACTTTTTACGTGCCCTCCGCAGCACGCAGGCGCTTAGTTGAAATACCATCATGCGATCACCCATCTAGTGACTGACCGTGCTTAAGTTGCTTTACCCACAAATCGTTTACAGATTATTGAGCGCACCCGGCTATGAGCGTCTAAGTTACTGACGTTAAAACTTTCTACACATAACAAAATCAAAGTGATGAAAACTGTTGGCTATAATTGTCCCATTCCACATAATATATAGCGAATATTAAACACATGGAAGCCATTATAAAGAACGTAAACCATAACGCTTAGAGTGGTAACTAAGAGGCCATTATAACATTTAAAAAGTTCTAATGAGCTGAAAATGTGCTTAAGAGCCAAGAAATGCGGACTCCTTAAAAAGTAAGTTATCCTTTGTTAATGTCAGAAGTTGCTACTTTCGTAGAAAAATATTCGCTCTTTTCCGCCAAGATTTTGTGGATGTTTTAAAAACTTTTCACTTACTTCTACGATAATGTTCTCTTTAACTCATGAAAGTGTATGCATTATGTACTCAATGAAAGACATTTTTATTAAATTGGTGCTTTAACCTCCATTATCGGAAAATATGTATTTACTAATAAATAAATAATCGAATCAGCTTTAACAAGATGCAATTATTAAGCAAAGCATATGCGGAAGGTACTTAGGCTAGGTTAAGGTTTAAATAATATAATTACTATAATAACAAGGTTCACTTAAAATAAAAAAGTTAAAACAAAAACAACAAAATCAGTGATATTATTTAAATGCGGGTCGTTGATATTTTTTTGAATGACTATAAGAGCTAAAATCGCAACAACTACAGACTTTCTTAAAAAGTACCTACTAATACTGTTACTTTAGCCCGATTTTCTGTGAGAGGGTAGTACTTCCCCGGTCGAACCATTTGTGCTGGGCGGAGCGTGGCTCTTCTACCGTTAATATACTTTGATATAATGTAGTATATAAAAACGGACTTATTTTATTGACAGAAATGAAACCGATGTATAAAAGAATGGCACACATTTTGTAGAGTTTTCTTCCGTCTGCACACTTAATCCTAGCATTATTCCCGGTATTTTTATGTACCCAGGGTCTGCTTATTACTCTTATCCGGATTTGACAGGTTACTAGTTTTTACACGGAGCGATTGCCATCTGACCTCCGCAGCCCTAAGGGCGAACCAGTAACTCATTGGATAAGAGCAATTATAATACTTATCAAGAGTTAACGATTATTATTATCAGATGTTATTGATAATAACCGGGACCGACAGCTTAACGTGCTCTCCGAGGCACGGTGGGGAGACCCACACGGACAAACGCCCAGACCGAGACAGAAATTTTAACAAACATCTGCCCGAGCGGGAATCGAATCCGCAACCGTCGAGACTAAAGGCAGACTCGCTACCCACAACGCCACAACGGTGTCATCACAATCTCCGTCTGCACAATCGCAGTAAAACAATTTTTAGATAGACGCTTTTTCCCTTTTTCATTCGCGAAAACCATTAACAACAATTAGCTTTGTTTACCTACTAGGAGCCCATATCTTACGAAGAGGTAATAAATTTAACGAACCAAATTATTCAGACCGTTTAAGCAGTGATAAATGCCGCCTTTATTCTTGCAACTATCTTACGCGTAATTACTTTAAACAATTTCGCTGCTAGAACTTTTTAATTCTAGAGGTAGTAATTATCTGTATTACACTGTATTGGACATTATTAAAACAATATTTCTTACGTAGATAGCCTTATAAAAATATTAGTGATATGCATTGTGAAAGTTTGTATGTCTGGATGATTGGATGTTTGTTAGACAATCACGAAAAAATGGATTTTTAATTTACAAGTTGGGGAACAAGCATACGGCCCACCTGGTTGTAATTGTAAGTGGTACTACTCTCACGTTGCCAACCTCGAGATACTGGTTCTCAAATCTCCTTTGCCTAGTAATTTCACTAGCCTACAGTGCCCTTCAAACTGGAACGAAATAATGTCTAAACACTACTTTGGCGGTAGAATATTTGAAAATGTGGTGGTAACTAGCCGGCCTCCTGCAACAAAAGACCTACCACCAGTGTGGCATGTGATGAACGGATTTGGATGAAATTTAGCAAAGATATAGATTGTCACCTGGATTAAAACACAGGATCTTTTACCCCGAAAAATATACCTTTTCACGCCTAAATCGCTGACCCACTTTTGATAAATTTCGGTATAAAAATACATGGAGTTATGGACAAGAATATTGGCCACTGTTTGTTATGAAAGAAGAACGAGAAATAGAAAGTTTGTATCAGGAGACATTTAGTTATATTTCAAAAAGGTGGAAGATTAAAAAGATTATTCACCCTGGCGAAACCACGGGAATATACTTGTAATTAATTTGTTAGGTTTTGATAAACACATTTTTCAACGCCGGGTCTAATTTGTGGGTATAGCATTTCATACAAAATTTAAATTACAATTTTATCTTATTATTTAGCAATTGAACCGCAAAATAATTTTATTGAAAAATAAATGTTAAATCAACAAACAAGCAAACCACTTCTTTTCAGTAGCAAATAATATTGTGTATTTTTCAATAGTGCTTCGATTTACGTCTTGAATAAATAATTAGTTTCATAGAAAACCTGGACTTAGATTTAAAATATTGAAAATAAGCTTCGAAAAGAGTGGCCTTCTAACAATGTTGAGGGTTTCTTTTCATTTCATTATAACTTCAAAAGGTTTTATTATTCCATAGAAATTTTATCGATATCCTATTTTATTTTCTCAATTTTATTTCAAGATCTATCTTGCTCCGTATTTAAAATTTCAATTTTATTTAGACTGTATAATTATATCCTTAAAAATCTGGGTGGATTTGTCAGATTTTAAGTTTAGAAAAATAATATCAGCAATGCTATTATTAAGACATTAGTAATATTCCTATTGCCCCTCTAAATAAGCTCTAATCTTTCACTGGGAGAGGATACCACTATAGCCCAAGAGGCTGGATCTCAAAAGTTTACATGGAGAAGAAATCATGTTAGTGATCAAAATAAATAAAATTTGACACCGTTGTGGCGTTGTGAGTTCGACCCCCAGATGGGCAGATGTTTTTTAAAATTTCTGTTTCGGTCTGGGCGTTTGTCCATGTGAGTCTCCCACCGTGCCTCGGAGAACACGTTAAGGTGTCGGTTCCGGTTATTATCACATTAACTCTTGATATGCGAATTGCTCTTATCCAATGAGTTACTGGTTCGCCCTTAGGGTTGCGGAGGTCAGATGGCAATCGCTCTGTGTAAAACTAGTAATTTGTCAAATCCGGATAAGAGTAATAAGCAGACACTGGATAAATAAAATACCAGGAATAATGGTAGGACGAAGAATAAAATAAATAAAATTAAATAAAACATGGACTATTTACATTCAAACAGCCAATGTCATTAAGTAATTTGATGCATTTCAATAAATCCTTGGTTACCACAGAATCGCGTGGCTGTGACAATAATATTTATTGCATTATACTTTAAACAATATTACGTTTTACTTTTTAAATTTCAGCTATTAAATCACAGCTTGATCATATAATATATTGAAAGATATCCAAGCAACCAAGCGAGTGAACGCTTCGTTGATCATTTAAGAGGCTATCTGGACAAAATGGTTCTATATTTGGCTTCCCTTCGGGATAACACAATCTTGTTACAGTAAGATTATCTGTTATCACCTTTTACGATATTTTGATCTAAGATTATTTTTAAAATAACAAAAAATATTTGATTTCATAACAAACAGATTAAACGATTGATTGGGTTTTGTTGTGCAGTCCAGTTATGATTTTTTTTACGAATAAACCAGCTACATATGGTTGAAATGTTGCCATGTCAAAACAAAATAATAATATAATTATTATATTTTATAGATTATTATTATTACAGAAAAAATGAATTACAAAAAGAAAAAAATCCGGGTGTGGGAAAACTTCAAAATAAATAATTAATTATCTTGCGTTAATTTGGAAATTGCTTTGTGCGTGGTTTCCCATTCTGCCTATTTAATCCTTGCTTAAATTATAATTGTGTTGAATTTCACCACTTCTCGTAATAAATTACATTTAAACATATATATATATATTTTTTTTATGTTAGAAGTTGGCAAACAAGCATACGGCCCACCTGATGGTAAGTGGCTGCCGCAGCCTATGAGCGCTTGTAGCACCATTAGTAGGTGCCACTCACGCGTTGCCAACCTCGAGATATTAGTTCTTAAATCTCGTTCGCCCAGTAATTTCACTAGCGTACAATGCCCTTCAAACTGGAACACAGTAGTGCCTAAGCACTACTATTTGGCGGCAGAATATTGGACACTGCGGTGGTACCTACCTAGCCGGCCTCTTGCAACAAAAGACCTACCACCAGTGAATATAATATGAATATAATTTTTTTGTAAAATCTAACGACAATTATTACAAAAAATCTGCGTAAAGTTACATCACTGTGACTTATTCTTGTGGTTATGTCACCGCTATCAGGCGGACGACCGAATATTTTTTTGACAACGATCATGAAATTAATAATAAAAAAAATAACGAAGAAAAAAGGGCAGAGAAGGCATCGAAGTTTGAATACCGAAGTAATGAATTTCCCAGTAAAGTAGGCTCATTCGTACTACATCTAATCATTAATAATTAGTTAGATCAATAACTATACTATTACATTATACATTTATCTGATACGATATGTATAATAATTAGTGCTACCAATAAATTACTCCACAGTATATCTTAAGCTAATGGGTAATCAAACATGTAAATTATGCAATTAATTATATATTAAGCGCTATGATTGACAGGTTCAATATTCACTCACACATCACTATCAAGAGTTGTAATGAGCAAATTACAGAATTGAGATTGAGAGGTATTTTATTGCAAAAAGCCAGCTCGGTAGGTACCACCGCAGTGTCAAATATACTACCGCTAAGTATACTGTACGGTTTGATCTTTTAAGGGCACTGTAGCTAGCTAATATGTGAGGGCAAAAGGGATTTAAGAACCAATATTTTGAGGTTGCCAACGCATGAGTGACACAAATGAGTGGAGTGGAGTGGAGTTGCAAGCGCTCATAGGCTACGACAATCGCTTACCATTATGGGTCGTATACTTCCTTGCAAACTTATTCACATTTTTGCCGTGAATTAAACTCCTGATGCAGATTCTCCATGGTCACGTCTTTCATTAAATATAATATGTTTATTCTGGAAATGTCTCTATCTGATGCAGAGACTATTTAATGTAATTGATGATTAATAGTCAGTAGCTAATTATATCTATATCTTCTTTTGTGAAAATATTTTCATTTGATTTCAGCACATCCTATCATTGTGTAGTTCCATATTATGTTTTTATAATCTAACCAAGCATATATGTATAGACGGAACTGCATGTAAAATAGCATATCCGTTATATATTATGCCGCTATTACTAAATTCATAAATATTATATAAATGAGGTTGAGCGATTAGAGTCTTTAAATTTTCTTGTTTTAATAATGAACATTTTTCCCTGGTTGATAAATTTGTCTCCCCGCCCTTGCACGTCACGTCGCGCTCACACCGTCGGGTGAGTCTATGGTATACAATGCGCTCGGAGCGCTGTCTCTATCTCCGATGACGTCCTTAGCCGTGGTTCGGCTTCGCAGGAAGCACCCTAAGGACGGAATTAAATTTGAGCCCCTGTGAGGGCTGCCCCTTTTTCACGGCTGAGTCTCTGTACTCGGCCCCCACCTGGTGACGCTGTCAAGGCCAGTAGAGCCAACAGCAATACACATTACGAAAAAAAAAAATCCCCGCCCTTTTTTATGTCAATAATTTGAATTGCATATAATTTATCTTTTCCAAACTTATGAACGAATTTTTATATCAACAATAATAGTTAATAATATTTACGCAAAGTTTATAATAAATGCCTCAACTATCTAAAAGGAAAACACCATAATACAAATACAAGAATATCATCAAGTAAAAGGGTCTCTTTTATTGGTGACCCAATATGTCAGACGTCAGAATCCAAGAGAGAATGGCTGTGATAATGTAGCAATAACACATGATGGACGAACCAGTCGATGAGTTTTGCTTCTATTATGTTATGAAATGGTGCGATAGTATTATGATTCGAATAGTTAACTATTGGTGTTATGTGCCAATATTCTACTAAGCATTTTTTCTTTAATTTTTTTTTAATAATTGCAATAAACTTGCTCTTGGAACTTGGAAGCAAACGTGCCATGAACACCACAAGTCGCATGTTCGATCCCCGCTCGGAGCACACGTTTGTATTGATCATACAGACACGTTTTCCGGTCTGGATGTATTTGTCCTTGTTATTGTGTATGGTTCCGGACCCCTGACGCAGGATGTAACAATTATAAAGGGGTCCGTTTAGAAAAAAATCTAACATACAATTTTTAAGTTTTCGTTGAATTTTATTTTAATTTACTCAGTTTACGGTTATTATTTTTTGTTGTATTGATAAAAAATACTTATATTTAAATGGATGACATAAATTAGACATAAGACGATGTGTATTGTGTTGCACATCAGCCATAATCACAAAAATGCTGTGCAATAGCTTTACCGCGGCAGTCCCCGAGTGCCACAATTTTTTTTTTATTCTTCATAAGTTATACGGGTTTTATTTAAAAACAACGTTAAATTACTATATTTCCTGACATTAACCGATTAAAATGTGAGTAAAGCATGACTTTAAATCCTTGTGTGTGAAATTAAATCTCGCGTGACAACACTAAGCTTTATTACGTAGCATGTAAATGGACCGTAAAGTACTAAGCTGTATAACAAAGGGATCACATTATAAATATTAGAGATCCTAACCTTTCAGAATTCCAAACTTTAAAAAAGGAGGCGTAAAGTGCCAATCTTATTTGGGTTTCGTAGGCCAATGGAAAAAAAACGGTACCCTTATAATTTCGTCATATTAATCTGTCGGTCCGTATGCCTAGTCATTTTATTCGGCGTCTATTGGTTCCATCTATACGAAATTTAAAAATAGGTGTATTCTATGAACCGCTACACAATTTTGCAGTAAAATCCTAAAGTATATAAAAATATTGGTTGCAATCCAACAGGCAACATGAGGTATCTTTTGGATAGTCCTTTAAAAATAATAAGGAGGTTTAATTTTTACTTTTTTGATGCTCTAACCTTTTTTATTATGGAACGAGTTACGTATTGCTACAGCCGCCGGATGCAAAAGAAACTCCATTTTACTTAAATTAAATTTTATTAATAAAAGAATACATTTTTAACCTAACTAGCCTAGTGATTCCCGGTCGAAGTGGGACCAAAGAATGCTTTCTCACGGCCCGCACCCGGCGGGTGTCGGTTCCTCCTTTTGAGGCTTGCGACGCTGACACGGCGGTTCATATTTCTTATGTGGCAATATGGACTTATGCACTCTAGACGATTTATGTAGAATTGGTATACGTAACTAACGTCATAGTGTTAATTATTTTGCCACAACACAATAAACAGGTTTTTTACTAACAATTTACTTGTTTATTTTGGAAATGCTTATCGTAAATATTAGCATACTTACCTGTTATGCAAAACATTACAGAATCAACAATATTTTTTGTTAACAAGGAGCTACGAATATAAATGCTATTATAATCATGTATTTCAAACATCAGGTAAATTGTCTGAAACTGTTTTATTGAAGTTTTAGATATACTGAAAATTTAAGTTGAATATGTATGAAGGTAAGTTTTAAGTTATTTGCAACAAATTTCCATAAGCATTTTGGTGTGAAACATATTATGTAAGATTATTAAAATATAAAAAATAACAAAGAATTAATACTTGAAAAATTAAAATAGTTTTAAATTTCTTACTTTATTATAAAATAAAGAGATAAAATCCATGCTGTGTTGTTTAGTTTTAGTTTTTCGCATAACTTTGTAGTCACAATCGTTTGGAATGCTAAAACAATAAATAGCAGTGTTGATGTGATGTTAACACATTTGCCGTTTTACAATGTTGCTATTTAATTTATAGATACAAATAATATAAACTAAAGAAGGGACGACCGTTGTGGCGTGCTGGTAGTGAGCCTGCTTTGAGCCCCGACCGTCGCTGGTTCGATTACGTGACTCAGTGAGCATGTGAAGCTGTAGGTCTCGTTTGTTATCACAGGCACTTCGCTCTTATCCAATGGTTTACTGGTTCGCCCTTTGTGTTGCAGATATCAGGAAGCAATCGTTCTGTGTAAAAACTAGTAACCGGTCAAATCCGGATAAGAGTAATAAGCGAAAACCGGATAACATATTGAGATTATTGCTAGGAAGAAGAAGAATAAAGAAGTAAAATAAACAAAAATGTCATAGCAAAAGTACCAGGATAACATAACATGAAACGGGTCTCATTTATTGGCGAGCGAATATGTCAGATGTCAGGACACGAAAGCTGGCAGTGATAATGTCGCAATAACACATGACGAACGCAGCGGTCGATGTGTTTCGTTCCTATTATAACGATATTAAATGGTGACAATAGTGTTGTGAATTGCCTTTGAATTTAAATTATCGATGCTTTCGTTATTATGAAAACGATTTTACTGAACTGCTTGACATATCAGATTTGTTTGATAGGCAAAACTAGCTTATACAATAAGAGCTATTAATCAAAGTCTATTCTGTAGTTGAAGGCTTTGTAAAACATACCTAATGAATGTGAAACTGTAAACCTTTAACATAAACTATTATATTGTGTGTTAAATAGTTAATTTTTTTCTTTCTGATTTTCTCCTTTCTTTATAGGCTAAATTGACGACATTGTGGCGCAGTGGTAGCCAACCTGCCTTAAGTGCCAAAGGTCGCAGGTTTGATTCCCGCTCGGAGCAGATGTTTGTATTGATCATACAGGTGTGTTTGTCCTTGTCATTGTGTATGTTTCCGTTTATTTTATTAGTTTATTTAAATGCTAACTAAATTCAAAATTTGATGATTGTGACAGTGCTAGAAGCACCTTTTCATTGTGATGATATATGAGTGAGTGACAAAATTACAGAACTTTGACCTGCGATAATTCGTAAACTATAAAGAATAATTTTTAATAGCTATATTAGCACAATAGCTGTAGCTTTAGTTAGTTCTCTTGATGTTAATAAATTCTACCTCCTTGCTTTATCCACAACAAATTACAAGGGTGCCAAAATTCAAATTCAAAATTCAAATTCAAATATTTTATTCAATGTAAATACATAAATGTACACTTATTGAACGTACAAAAGTACCTCGAGTTACTTCGAGCTGTTACAGTTGTGCTCTTTGCTCTACTTGGTGGGGGCACTGCCATGTAACATGCCATGCTTGATATGTATTTGAATTGCAAAGGCTCAGCAAGCAATGAAAAATATCCCCATATTTTCTACTAAGGTTTTTTTTTGTAGCTAAATTAGCAAGCATACAGCCATTGATCAGATGGTAATCGGTTTGTCGTAGTCTATGATTACTTGCAACACTATTTATTTGTAGATGTCACTGACTATATTATGTTAATATAACATAGATATATAATATCACAATATAATATGTGTCATTTTTATTGTATTCAATTTATTTCTCATTGTACTTATAACTATTAAATTTAGCTAACAATAAAGGCAGGTGCTTAGACGTAAGACACCTTTTCATGTAAGATCTCGTTTTCAGAAACTTGGTAGGGAATTGCGCCATTTCATGAATAAGTACCTCTAGAAATCACTTCGCCGGAAAGTAAAATTGCATATTATATATTAGTGAGAATAACACAGCTCTTAGACTGTACAATTATTTTCTGTTGTGCTGTTTGCAGTGCATTTACAGTACGCCACAACGGACGTAGATAGTTTGGTGCCGCATATTGTCCAATACAATTTATTTATACTTCAGTAGCAGTACTTTTTCGTATAGATTTTTTCTGTATTCCAACGTGTTTGCAAAAAAGTAGTAATTATCGATAATCAGTGATCTTAATCTTAACTAATAAGACGAGGGGTCCAATTAAATTCCTACAGAGTGTAAAGTCACACGATGTTTATTTTATTTAATATCAAACCATGCCAAAGCTGAAATTTCTCAACGGGATACAAATATTTCTATAAATGTAATTAATATATATTTTGGCGCATGGCGAAGTGTGGTGTGATTACAGCTATATAACCTAGTTTTACGTTGGATTAGTACGACAATATTTGAAAAGCTGACATTCTAAGCGTCACATTGATGGAAGCACGATGTTTACTTCAACATTTCATCATGCAGAAAATTATCGTCGTACCACATGCAATGCGAATCGTTGAAATCCGTCGTAGTAGTTAGAGTTCTCTGCAATTTATTGTTTTACCTAGTAAAGTGATTAAAAGCATTTTTGATTTGTTCATAAAGTTAACCTACTTAAATCTATAGAAATAATGGATGAAATCGATAAAGGCTCCAGGCTATCCTTAGCTTAGTTTGATTCAAAATGAATACTGATAAAAATCACAGGCGTGATTTTAGGATAACTTTTCTGAAAAAATAATATTGGCTCATACCATAACATATGTGACGACCATGACGACGTTGTGGCGCAGCGGTAGCGAACCTGCCTTAAACGCCACAAGTCGCGGGTTCGATTCTCGCTCGGAACATAATATGTTTGTATTGACCAGGCAAGCATATTTTCCGGTCTGGGTGTATTTGTCCTTGTCATTGTGAATGTTTCTGGACCCCGACACAGGATATTACTATCCTAATAGGGGCCGTTGATTGTGCAGCGTTTATTATTTATTTATATTAAAGACACATTTTAGTAATAATTACACCCAATGTATATCTCTATGGTATGACAACAACTAATTGGTAATCAAACACCTAATTTACTGCATTGATTACACATGAAATGTCCAAGCCTATTATGTACTGGCCACAGTAGATAATTCTATCAGTGGTAATCACAAGCAAGGCGTGTAATACGTAAATTATAATCCATACGAATAATAAAATTGAAGTGTCTGTTTGTAACGTCAAATTAACATCTTTTTACTGCAGGCATATGAAAGAAATATATACTACTTATTATTTTTTGTCTGTTCTGTTTGTTCTGGCTAATCTCCGAAACCTATTTAACAGGACTTTATGGAGAGTTCCGTGCAGTAAACAAATCAATAATTCGTTAGACAACGCGAGTGCTTCCGAGGGTACACCAAGCACCTAACAAACTTGTATATGACTTGTATATGTATGTGTAAAAACGAATTCAAAATCATTTTTTAAGCTTTAATAGTAAAATAATTATAAATTCGGGATATAACATTTATTAGCTCTTATATCTTGGTGAGGTCTATTCACTATACCCAGCGTTCTTGATCTTCTTCTTCTGCCGTCCCTGAATCCCATTATTTGGGGTCGGGTCTCCTCACTTTGCTGCGCCAAGTCGATCGAACTTGGGTTGTCGGTTCGGGCAATTAGGTTTTTTAGAGGTCTCGATCTATGTTGGACCACCAAAACGATGGCGGGCGTCCTCTACCTCTTTTCCGTTCCGGTAGGTTTAGAGCAATTTACACTACATGGTCTTCCTGTAGGCACGCGTCTTCTCGTTGCCGTTGCACGAGGCTGACTAAGTACATAAGCGCGTCCTCGAGCCATGGTTTGTTGCCGATTGTCATATGCCGATTTATAGTATATTTTTAATTGTATTTGTAATCGACTTAAAGTATAGGGTCGGTTTGTCACTGCACGTCATAGACAGGGTACCATTGAAAAACAGTGTTAGGTGTACTCGCCTAACTTACTGAATGGTCCAACCTTTTTGGGACACAACACTTTATTATTATTGTTCTATTTATTATATTTTTAATAATTTTTAGGATTAAGTTTTTAATTATGTTTAATTTTTTTTTATTATTGATATACAGTTTTGTCTCTTTTTAACTATAATGCTTATTAATGTTTTAGTTTAGTTTATTTCTGTTGTGTCCTAATAAATATATTCTTTCTTTCTTTCTTTCTTTCTTTCTTTCCTCTCGTCTTTTTACATGTTCATACCAACGAAGGCGGCTTTCAGTGATTTTGTCGACAATTGGTGCAACTTTGAAGCTACCTCGGATATATTTATTACGAATTTTGTCCAGTCGTGTTACACCTCCCGCCCACCTAAGCATCTTCATTTCATTGGTATGTACTTTTTGTTCATGCGTCTTCTTTGTTGTCCAGCACTCAGAGCCATACAATAATGCTGGACGGACAGCCTTCTTGATCAAATCACCAAAATCAGATCACAATTTAATCGGAGTGTCGCTGTTTTTTTTTAACAATCGGTGAATATCTTGGTTAAGAACATCTAATAGTACCTTATACATAGATAGTCTCCGACCCTGCCCATTTATTCATCCTATTTTTCCTTCGTCCGTTATCTGTCGACAGTTTGACAGCACAATTATTGCAGTGTCCAATCGAGCTCACTGTGTCTATCTAGTCACTTTTTGGTATTATAATATGGTAAAACAATGGTCATAAAGTGCTATCGTTATAATGTGGTATAGTTAGTAGGTTTTTTTATTTAAGAGGGGCAAACGGGCAGGAAGCTCACCTGATGTTAAGCAATGACCGCCGCCATTGAACTTCTGCAACACCAGAAGGCATGCAGGCGCGTTGCCGACCTTTAAGGAAAGAATACGCTCTTCTCTTGAAGGTTCCCAAGTCGTATCGGTTCGGGAAGACCGCCGGCGGAAGTTGATTCCACAGAGTGGTTGTGCGAGGAAGAAAATGTCTTCTAAATCGCGCTGTTGTGGATTTCCAGACATCGAGGTGGTATGGATGGAATTTAGAGTTTTGTCGCGATGTCCGATTGTGAAATTCAACCGGCGGGATCAATTCCTCAGAACATTCCCCGTGATATATGCGATAGAAGATGCAGAGTGATCCGACATCTCTACACAATGCCAAAGGATCAAGCCCATCGGAAAGGGCTTGATCGTCGACAATTCGAGCCGCTCTACGTTGGATGCGGTCAATTGGAAGTAGCTGGTACTGGGGAGCTCCCGCCCAGAGGTGAGAGCAGTACTCCACGAGCGGTCAAATTTGCGCCATGTACTACTAGAGACATGCTTCCCCTAGAACAAAATGGACCTGCTCATTCACAAAGATAATCGGCGTATTGCTATAAAAAAAATGGATTCAGATTTAGTATGTATATATATTCCATAATTAATTATTGTTTTTATTTATCATGTGAAAATGTAACTAAATAATCCTAGTTTATAACTTTTATATTAGACCCTTTTTTGCTATAGCAACAGATGAAAAGTACCTACTGTAGTTTAATATTAGTATTGCGAGTAATTCCGCGGTCGAAAGTGTGATCATTTGGGGCGCTAAAACGCAAACTTGCATAATTAGTGCCATTTCCGAACCAAAAATAGCAACATTAATGGGTAGTTTACACATTTTGTAATTCTATTCTGTACCTATTAAATTGAGAGAGGCTTTATTAACTGTTGTAAAATAATAGTAAGCACTTTAAACTTTACGGCCCCCTTTACGCTATCTTATATTACTATTAATATCCTGTATTATATGTATATGAAACATACCCAGACTAGAAAACATGCCTGTATGAACAATACAAACATCTGCCACGGGAACCAAATGGCAAAGGTGTGTGGCAATCGAAGACAAAGGTGTTGGTGTATAATGTATTTCTAAATATCTTTTATTTTATATACCTGTTTATAATTATATATACACTGTAATAAAAACAAGTCTTGCATCTGGTATAAATTTCAACTTGCGAGGTCCCCTATTCCTGAGAAGATCAGAGACACACCGAGGGACGTCTGTCTCAAGAAAGTGATGTTATAAGGGTTCCTTTTTTAACTTTAAATATTAAGTACACCATCAATATTGAAAATCAATATTTTCTCCGAGAAGTGCGGTCCCAAATAGACCCAGCCTATTTCGTTACATAACCAATAGGGGTTACATAAAATAAGCTCTCTTTGATTTTATAAGCCAAAGAACAAACTTTTCTCATATACTCTTATAATATTTCGAAGCCTCAATAGCTCAACGGTAGAAGGGCCGACTTCGCTCCGTAAACGCGAGAGTCCTTGACTCGATCCTGACCCCCTGGGGCTATTGTCGTTTCCACTCCTAGCGCAAGCTTCGAGCTTATTTGGAGGGGCAATAGGAATGCTTTTTCGATGCATTACTAATATTCTTTAAAAAAAAATATAGAATTAGTAACTTTTGTTACTTCCTTGATAAATAAATTTAATTCAGTTTGCACAGCCACGAGCAACAAATCATATAAAACATATTTCTATTTTATTAAATATAAAGTAAGTAACGACAGCTGCGAAAACCACTTGAATAAATTATGTGACAGCTTCAAGTTTTTACTTGCGATCCGCTGTTGAGGTAGCGATATTTTTTCGAGATGAAATAATAATACCAATACAAGTTTCTAAGAGAAATGTGGACTTTTTTGTCGAAGAAAAACCGAAGGCTGTCACATCTGCACCGCGGACGTGGGAAAGCAGGTGGACAAAATGCGACGTAACCTGGATATTTATAGCTAATTTGGACTAATCCTTTTAGTTTTTGTCCATATTTAGAGTTGATGTGTCAATATATTTTCTTATCCTTTCTATGTATATTATGAAAACTTAGGACACCCTTTTTAAACATGTTTGATCCGCGTAGGACTGTAAATTTTGATATATTTTACATAGAGAATGAGCGCAGAATTTTAATATTTTGCTCAACGGTAGAAGGGCCGACTCCGCTCCGTTAGCGCGAGAATCGCGGGTTCGATCGTGACCCCTTTGGGCTGTTGTCATATCGACTCCTAGCGCAAGCTTCGAGCTTATTTGGAGAGGCAATAGGAATAGCAGTAATACCTTGAAAAAATCATTGCTAATAAACAATACAATAAATTAAATAAAACATCAACCGTTTAAATTCAAACTACCAATGTGGTTTTTTTATAATAGCTTAGAGAGTATAGTTTTCTACATACGTTCTTAATGTACATCAAAGTATGCATAATACATAGTAAGAATGAATATTACGTAGGTAGTGAAACTAAAGCTAATCGCTTGTGCCATTTAATCGTAGATCGTCACCTTTGTCCATAACCATACATTGTCAGCATCATTAAGCATGCCGTAATGTTCAATGAGCTACTAAGCATATCACTTACGGCTTTTGTGAGCATAATTACAATATCACAAAACTGAATGGGTTAGTTTACCAACTGAATTAGTTAATATACTTCTATATCAATAATTTTGAACCAACAGTTTTGATAATAAATGGTTGGGTTGAATCAGGGCATACTATAGGGTACCTATGCATCCTCGGTAATCGGCCCAGGTGTGGACGGTAATCAGGGGCCCCAACTGTCGCATGAGAAGAGATCCCGGAGCCTCTCTGTTGCACAGACGTCGACCGTGGAGGTTTTAGTGGTTCTCCATGACCTCTGTCATGGAAGCCCACACAACCCGGTTCTCCTCCACAGGAAGCCAGTTATCTGTGAAGATGTTTCCTCTCCGGCAGCAAAAAAAGAAGGCGATAATATAATGCCATATTAATTCAGTACCTCCTACCCTCTAGGCTCATTTAAAATATGTGGTTGAGAGGCTTCAGAGTGCGTTTCGTAGTAGATCTCGGAGACTTTCAGACGTACTGAAGCTGGCCATCGAGAATGATTTAGTGGGACACTATTTCTGACATGGAACCCAATATGAGCCGGCTTTCTTCTCGAGTTTCTATTCAACACAAAATGCAACACGATTTTTATAACTTTGAAATCTCTTTTTAACAAGTTATATTTTATTTAAAAAATTTCAATAACATGGTTCAAATATAGTCAAACGTAGACAATACTGCAACACATTTTTTATCTAAAGAGAATTTTTCTAATTTATTTTTTACTTATAATTCCAATTCCTAACTTTGCATTTAGAAAGTTCCGGTTACATAGTATCTAGAATGTAATCGTTGTTTCCGTGTGAATAAAGTTTTGCTCGTTCTCCGAGAGTTTCCGTCATATACTTCGCAAATGGCGCAACGCTAACCATAAAGCAAACAGTGCAAAAACGCATATTTATACGGCAATTTACAATTGTATTGATTTAGTCCTGTTATGTGGCTAAAATACAGCTGTTTTTCATTGGTTTATTAAATAAATAAATAAATAAATAAACGCTACACACTCAACGGCCCCCATTAGGATATTGATATCTTGTGCCGGGGATCCGGAAACATACACAATGACAAGGACAAATACACCCAGACCGGAAAATATGCTTGCATGGTCAATACAAACATATTATGCTCCGAGCGGGAATCGAACCCGCGACCTGTGGCGTTTAAGGCAGGTTCGCTACCGCTGCGCCACAACGTCGTCGAATCATCACTAATTACAATTTATGCTTCCTGACAGTGATTCCTTGGTGATCGTTGATTCAAATGAAAATATTTTCGGTTTAAAAATAGTAAAGTTAAACGTTAATTACATGCTCTTCTTCTTAGCATTATTCCCGGTACTATACGAGTATTTACTCAGGGTCTGCTTATTATTCTTGTCCGGAGTTGACAGGTTACTAGTTTTTACACAGAGTGATGCCGTCTGATATCCGCAACCCTAAGGGTGAACCAATAACTCATTGGATAAGAGCAATTTACCTACCAACAGTTAACGATTATTATAAGATGTTATGTGATAACAACCGGGACCGACAGCTTAACGTGTTCTCTGAGGCATGGTGGGGGGACCCTCAAGGACAAATGCCCAGATCAAAACAGATATTAATTGTAAGACTTGTACGAGCATCTGCCCGACTGGGGATCAGACCCGCAACCGTAGAGGCGAATAGCAGACTAGTACCCACTAGTACTAGTACCCATAGTACCCAGAACGCTACAACGGTGCCCAAAGTTTGTTAAAAGTTTTTTTTTTTTCGGAATGTGTATTGCTGTTGGCCCTACTGGCCTTGACAGCGTCACGGGCGGGGGGGCCGAGTACTAAGACAGCCGTGATAAAGGGACAGCCCTCACGGGGCTCAAAAAAGTTAATGCATGCTATGTATATATTTGTAGTTATTCTGCACCGGTGGATGGAAATTTCGAAAAAATAAACGATCAATTGTTCACAATTTTTGTAAGTTGTCCAAATATTGAAAAGAGATGCAGTATATCAGCAATAATAGTGAATTTATATATATGAACTCTTTATAAAAATATTTTCATGAATTGATATTGAATTCGTATCTGTGATATTTGGGAACATGAAAATCGCAATCTCGAAGTGATGGTCTGTCGAGCGTACAATGTCGTTTCATACTGCATGCCTACATGATATTAAAATCCATACTAATATTATAAATAAGAGTGCATAAAATTTCATAAAAAACCAGCCAAGTACGTATCGAACTTGCATATAAAGAGTTCCGTATCACAGTAGATTATTTTTATATCACAATTCTGGCAAATAAGCGGACGGCCCGCCTGATGGTAATCCGGTTACCGTAGCCTATGAACGCCTGCATCTCCAGAGGTATCACATGCGTGTTGCTAACCCCTCAAAAACTTTTTCAATCTTCCCTTGAAGAACCCCATACTGTAGCGTGTTGGGAAAACCTCAGCAGGGAGCTCATTCCACAGCAGGAAGAAGTTCCTTTGTAATCGCACTGTTCGCAACTTTATAGGTTCCAATGTGTGTGGATGAATACCGTGCCGATGGCGGCGGAATATATAAGATTAACATTTTTGGGCACCAAAAAATTGTTAATCCATTAACGCACCTTGCGTTACTAAAGAATTATTCTACGCAATCTATCACGAGAGCATTTGGGGAAGGGTGACGCTTCATTAGCAAAGGATTATTGTAGGTAATGCTGTAATGAACGAAATTCATTCATCAAGTATAATCCTTCGCATTACCACAACACGGGTCAGTCGAGAGGTAGATCTAATTAGACTCGGGGTAATGGACGTTTTAAAAATTGTAACCCAGTTTCGGAATTAATTTAGGTCACTAATTTAGTTTATATTAGTTATTCTCTAGACTATTTTATGAATACAGTATTTTAATGCTAGGAAATATTTTAAGATTTGATATAGCTTCATTCGTTTTTAAAGTTTACTCTTCAAGAATCGATTTATATAAGGTGCCACGTATAAAAAAGCTTTTTGTATCGTAGTTGCAAGTGAACTGCCAATGAAAGCTAGATGCCTCAGTCAGTGAGCGACATTATTTGGGATCAAATCGTTGGCAGATGGAACAATCGGAATGGTCTGCTTTCACGAGATTCTTGTCATGGGGGACGGTGATGAAAGAAAACATCTTCGACTGTGTGCTTAAAATAAATATTTGATAACGAGATCTAGTTTTTTATCCGAAATTCAAAAAGGTGAAAATTATAAATTTGTCAAATCGAAACCGTGACCTGTGGTACTTAAAGCAGGTTCGTTGGAGCGGCTGCGGCTTATTGTCGTTGTCGGCACGGACTTAACATTGCCCGAAATCATCCGGGCAATGTTGTGCAGCAGGCAGGCGTGGACAGCGGTCTCCGAATTCAGCAAGACCGTAATGTCCCGCAAGAGAGAGTCCCAACGCTTCAGAATTGATGACCCCCTTTTGGAGGCGTCAAGGCGTCGGAGGACGGGGCAGCGTTGGAGGTAGTGGCACCAAGCTACGCTGCCCTAGTGGGTGGCCTGCGGACGAATGTCGCTGGGACGAAAGACGTCCGCATTGCACAGGCCATCGCAGAGCGAGCCTTATGGGTTTCTGCTCGTTCTCATGCCCAACAGGGCGAGGAGGGTCTGCGTCCGCTTTTGACGCAGACGAACGTAGCGACGGTCAGACGGGGTCAAGTGCTCACCACGAATGCCCCCGGCCTTCGACTCCGTAGAGACGAAACCTGGTGGAGTTTTAGTGAGTAGAAGTCTCACATAACCCCGGCAGCCCCAGCTCCGGGGTATCCATGAGGATTTCTCCACCTTAAAAAAAAAAACTTAAAGCAGGTTCACTACCGTCGATCGTCAAACGTCACCGCCACAACGTTGTCTATCGTCATCATCGTCGAGAAAATTATTTAACTCTTTTTTTATTATTGTTATTTAATAAGATATCACTGTTTTATTTTTTACGTCCCGTGGCTTCACCTGCGTGAATATCGTGATTAGGTACCGGTATTTTTTATCGTATTTTTTTTCACAACGGTTGGCAAACAGTCTACGGTTCGCCTGATGGTTAGCAGTTACCACAAACTATGAACGAGCGCGATACTTGAAGATCACACGCACATTGCCAACCCAAGGAACAAGATGTAAGGAATGAGAATGGATATAAGGAAGGGAATAGAAGGGTGGGAAGATGGGCCTCCGGCACTCTCACTCATCGCGCGAATCGCAACAGTATAGTTAGTTTACGCCAATTTTCTGTACGAGGAAAGTGCTTCCCCGGTCGAGCCAGATCATTTGTGCTAGAAGAAGCTCTACTACTACTACTAAGCACTTCTCAAATGATAAAAAAATATTTAAATGTCACGATTCGTTTTATGTTCTACAATACTTTTTTATTTCATTTACGTCATTCATGACTTGAGTAAAATATATGGAAACGACAGCTGCGGAAACCTCTTGAATATATCATGTGACAGTTTCATGTTTTTATTAGCAACCATGCGGTTAACGTATATATTACGTCCGAGATAGAAAATATATAACGCGGAAAATAGAAACTTTTCCGCTATGATTTTAAGTAAGCTTGGATGCTTGCCGCTTCTTTTTAGCAGTTGGCAGTCATTATTAAAAAAATTAATAATAAGTAACACTGCTCTAAAATTCAGCGAGCTTATACAAGACGAAGAGATAGTAATCTCTATTTCGTACCATGACATATATATTTATACATACATATATATATGCCAAAATTAAATTGGATCGAAAAAGACTGTTTACTATAAGTTCATGGTTCTTATGTTGTTTCGATTTTTATAGATTAAAAAAGCATCTTATTTTTAATATGATATTCATATGAGTTTAGTAATGTATAAATGAATTTTTATTTTCTTCCTGTAAATAACAATAGGGTTGACAATTTCAATACTGAAAAAATCCACTGGATTAGAAAAAGGTATGTAATAAGAAAGGAGAATAAAAAAAAACCATTCTGATCAAGTCATAACCCACAGGCCACCACCACGAGAAAATATTTGAAATATCTTATATACGAGTATGTCCATTTAAATGAAATGAAATTGATCCTTGCTTTTTCCTTTGAAAATTTTAAAAGATATTTCCTTTGAAATTCAAATTCATAAATCTTCGCTCTGAACTGACTTTCAGCAGTATCGAATTTCCTCGAAGCCTATGCGAAAACGAGCAAAGCTTTGTTCAACAACAAGAATAAAATGATTTCGATCCCCGCTGTATTGGTACAAAGTACTGTGATTTCCCGGGAAATTGGTTAACAATATGCTGCGATTTTGAAGATTGGTTGCAAGTGATATATCGGCTAGTGAACACGTCCAATCCCGTTGATATACAGTGCCAATAATCTCTGTCGTCACGCCAAACATGTCAGGTGTCATTGGGGTACGGAACGCTATTGTCACGTAGATTGAAAAATATACGAACTAGAATAATTATTAAAATCTGCATGCTCTTGATATTAAAAAAACATAATATTTTATGTATGGAATGATTCCACCTGAGGATGGCCTCTATAAATTTCATCAGCAATTTCTGTGGGCTAACTTTAGGAACAACTTATTATAATAAACAATGCTTTTAATCACTTTCCTAGATAACACAATAAACTGGACAGCACTTTAACTACTGCGTCCGATTTGAACAATTCCTCATTTATGTGGTACGACGATGGTTTCCTGCATCATGAAATATTGAAGTAACCGTCTCGATATCATGAATGTGACGCTTCGTTAAAATGTTAATTCAATGTATTAAATACGTTCTATAAATGTAATCACTAAATTTTACAAGAGAAGAGTGTATTTCTAAATATGTATAAACCATAAAAATATAAAGTATTATGTGTGTGTAAAATTTTAGATTAAAATTACTTTCATACAAATAAAATGTCAGACTCACTGGCGGGCCTTCGTAAATTCAGTGTATGACTCACTGGCAACGCATTGGAACGAAGTTAGTCACACACTAACTTCATTGACCTTTGAGCAAAATATATAGTAAGTATATGCTTAAAGTTCATTTTTAGTACTATAGTTATATAACATATATAAACAAAGTAAAACATATTAATATTTACAATCTAAGAAAAGCTAAACCATCAACGACATAAAAGATTTTGTATTTAATAAAATATATTTATACAAGCGATTAAAACTACACAAACGCTGCCCGTATATTTCCACTAACGATGCAAATGAGCAGCAAAAATTGAGGATTAAGGTCAGACGGACAATGGAATAGGGACTGTCATTTGACGCCTGCTTATCTTTTCAAGAAGTCAAGACTTTCATTTAGAAAGACGAATATTTTTCCTGTTATAAATGGTATGAAATTAAAGGGAAAGGAAAGAGACTTTATTTTTGTTTGATTTTCTTAAACATTTTTTAAAAATATAATTATCTGGCATTTTTATTTTTTAGTAAGAAAAATTACTCACAGCCATCGACTTATTATACAAAATGGATATTCATACAGACAAAATAGCCCTAATAACCTTAATAGCTCAATGGTAGAATGCTCGACCCGGAACCGCCAGAGTTGCAGTTTCGATGCAAGATACAAGCTTATTTTATTAGAACACGTGACCCTAAATCTAGATGTTTAGATTACATATAACTGACAAACAACTACTATGTCAATATTTAATACTTGAACTTGTGAGCTTGATATTATCTGTGAGGGCACATGAAAGGCGTCGGTATGTGACGACCCCATCGCCCGCTGTTGGGATAACCTCTGCAACAACAGAGATTATTCCACCAGTGCAATCAGTCACACTGGTGGTAGGTCTTTTGTTGCAAGAGCCCGGCTAGGTAGGTACCACTGCAGGTGTCCAATATTCTGCCGCCAAATAGTAGTGTTTAGGCACTACTGTGTTCCGGTTTAAAGGGCATTGTACGCTAGTGAAATTACTGGGCGAACGAGATTTAAGAACTAATATCTCGAGGTTGGCAACGCGTGAGTGGCACCTACTAATGGTGCTGCAAGCGCTCATAGGCTGCGGCAGCCACTTACCATCAGGTGGGCCGTATGCTTGTTTGCCAACTTCTAATAAAAAAAAAAAAAAAGTCTTGTTCCGTTTGGTTCGATACTCAGATTTTCAATTGTGCTGCTGTTGATGGAGAAATGTTTGGATCGAAATCAAGTGGTGGTAGATTATTTCTAAAAGGCTTGATGAAACTAGCACTTTTTTAAAAGAATATTAGCATTTCTTTTTCATGTCATTACTAATACTCCTATTGTCCTTGTGCTAGGAGTTGGTACAACAATAGCCCACGGAGTCAAGATCTAACTCGCAACTCGAGATTAGAATGATATAAATTAAAAATGTAATATTGCTCTTGTCATATTTATGTTCTTAAGACTTTAATTTTTGAAACTTACATGAATAAATTTAATTATAATAACTTCGCAAGCATTTTGCAACAGATGTAAGTGTATCTTAATTTAAAGCACATTTAAAAATATATACTGCTTATAGACCCATGCATATCCACAGAGGTACTACCAACTTTCAAATATATGTTAGTAACGGGAATTTAAAAAAAAATTAGAGTAAAAACGAATTTGCAAGCCAAGTTGCACAGATTAATCAAAGTAAAAACTTGAAAACTGCAAATGAATGAAATGAATATTCAATTGGGATCTTCATTTTATTCTAATTTTTACTGTTAATATAATATTTAATATTTGATTTTTTATACAATTTACATTTATATTATAAAAATTAGAGAAATCTTATACATTTTTAGATAACGTCTGTTCAGGGTTACTGTGTACTTTTCTTGAGCATAACTTGCCTACTAAAAGCTTCCTTAATTTTTTATACTGTATTATTTTTCCTCCTTAATATAAGTACGACAAGTAATTGCGGTAAAACGACAACATAAAATTTTCATGAAATTTTACTCGCTTAGAAAGCTGAATTCCTCGGTTTTACGTAACCGTACTAAACTGTTAAGATTTCTAATTTTAGATACCTGTGCTACGCATACTATGAATGATAAAATGACTATATGATTTTAATTATGTGTATTATATTTACAAGTACGCGTTATTTTATTTACAAAGTACAACTATCAAAGTTGTAAAGCAATCTCTTGTGAGTTAGTTGCTCAATATAAGCTTTAAAGTAAGAATCTGCCTAAAACATCTGCTGAAATTAGAATTTACTTTTATATAAAGTATCTGACTTTGAAAATTATAAAAAAAAAAGTTTTAGAAACTTCACAGATAAAAAAATACGTGTAATTGCTACAGACGAGTGTTTACAGCGTATTTTTAATTTTTATTAAAAAATTGAAATTGAAAAAATAATTTCATTAACTTTTTAAACCAGAGTCATTCGCCGTATTTCGAAAGCAAATGAAAATTATGATATCAAGTGACTAGAAAGGAATATTATAATCAGATTTACTTTCCTAAGCGACAGATTCCCATAAGCAATCTTATTCTCATAAAATTTTATTGCCACAATGACGTTAACTTTCTCCCCCGTATTCCATGACGTCTGGATATCAAGTGATAATCAAATTCACAAATTCTCCCAATGGCTTTGAATATCAGGCGAGGACGAAGAGTCCTCTAAAATCGCACGCTTCGAATGTATTTCGTGACAGAGACATGAGATACCTATCTACCTGCATATTGTAGACTTATTTTTACTGGATGAACCTTTTTTCTAAGTGGAGAAGTGGAGAAGAAGGCATCTCATCTCATTGGTCTTATGAGTGGGAAGAATTATGTCCCTAATAGAACCATGTGACTACGTGACGACCGTTGTTGCGTGTTGCTAGCGAACCTGCTTTGAGCCTCGGTCGTGGGCTTGATTCCCACTCGGAGCAGATGTTTGCTATAACTATCTGTTGTGGTTTGGGAGTTGGTCTTTGTGAGTCTCCCCACCGTGCTTCGGAGAGCACGTCAAGCTGTCGATCTCGGTTGTTATTATAACATCTGATATATATTATAATCGTTAACTTTCGATAGGTGATTAATTCTTATCCAGTGATTTACTGGTTACGGAGGGCAGATGGCAATCGCTATGTGTAAAAACTACTAACCCGTCAAATCCAGATAACAGCATAAGCAGATCCTCGGTAAATACCGAGATAATAGAATGATGCTAGTCATTACGTGAAGTAACAGTTTCTATATTGATGTATTTCATTCAATGGGCTATAGGGTCTATACTTCCCACTCCTTTCCTCACTCACTCTTTTCCTTCCTCATTCAGCTCCTTCTCTTATCTCAGTAATACGCTTTACCATTAGAAGTACCATATGCTATATTCTTTGTAACAAAATAAGTTTTAAAATGACAAAAACTTTACTAGCCCTGAAAATTACATGCACTTACCATTGGCAGCCTTAATTATTGTTGTTTATTTTTCTTAATAAAAATCGTTGCCTTTCTTAGTAATGGTATAAAATAACTGCAATTATTTAAATAGAACGGTACATAATAATTTTTCTAGAAATATTAGTGCCTTACACAAATTACTCCGATAAGCATACCTGAATTTAGACACGCAATTTTAACGAAGCGAATACGTCATATTCAATTTTGAAACATATTGCACGAATTTAATAAAAATATTAATTTGCTGTGTAACAATACATATCGAATTAATTTTTTTTTGTAATATTCAAAAATGTAATCAAGATTGACCAATTCTTTTAGACAATGAATTGAGAGGCTCGTAGCCGGTTGCGTTCACTGATCAGTAAGCGATCGGTGGCCTAAGCAACTTTAGGCCCGGTCAGTTACTAGATGGGTGATCGTAGGGTATTTCAACTGACCGTCTCCGTATTTCGTAGGGCACGTAAAAAGTCAGTCCTGGTTGTTATCAA
This sequence comes from Hestina assimilis, assembly GCA_023373885.1. Classification (NCBI taxonomy): domain Eukaryota; kingdom Metazoa; phylum Arthropoda; class Insecta; order Lepidoptera; family Nymphalidae; genus Hestina; species Hestina assimilis. The sequence goes on along the minus strand of CM041747.1, from coordinate 3,699,109 downwards.
TTTGATAATAGTCGAAAAGTCAAGCCACTACGGGAGATCTGAACAATTCTGACACTAGGTTGGCCACTAACCACTCCCTAAGAAGAAGACCGATTCTGATGTAAATATTCGGCAGGAATAATGAGACTCTTCTATTTAAGCTAATATCCACGCTATCATTTCATATCGGAGTGGAACACGCGTTGGCATTTCCCGAACCTCCCTGGAGGTCCTACGTGACGCGCTTTTACTGAAATATTTTTACTATTCATCGTCTTAAGGAGCATTAAAACGCTCGCTATGCGAACTCGTTTTTTCTTCGGGGTTTATGGTCGTTTTTCCCACTGCAAATCGTGTTAGTTATTATTTTGAGACGTGAAAAAGGGAAAGAAGGAGAAATACACTAACATAATGCAAACAAACCAAAAGATATTTATAATCATACAAAATATTTTTTTAACAACCGCCAGCCGTCTCGGACATTTCAGTTAATTTTATTTTCACAAATAATCAAATTAAATTATTATTTCAATGAAAATACTTTAGCCCTTTAGTTTGATTACGTAGCAATTACAAGCTTCATATACTTTTAGCCCATATTTTAAAGCAAATTATAAATATAGTGTTGAATAGATTTCAATTAATTAATTTATATTATGATAGTTATATCTTGTGTCAGGAATCCAGAACACATACAAAGACAAGCACAAGCCCCTAGAATAACACAAATGTCTGTATGGTCAATACAAACGAATTGTGAGCTGCTGAGGAATAATCAAATCAGCGACTACCAGCCCTTAAGGCATGAATTAAAATCGTGTTGTTCCCTGAATAAAAAAGTTTTGAAACCTATTTTGATTAATTAACAGCAAATTATATCAAAGTAATATATCATTCAAAAAGTTGTTGCGTTGGAGCTAAATTTATCGGGATTGCTATTTTCGGTTGTTGTGATTAAAAACGGTACGGAAAAAAATCTCGTTATATTAAAGTTGTTCGTGTGATTACATTACATGGAAATCCCCAAGGGTTACCTTCGGCTGCGGTTTTGCAATTTAGTTGTTACTGACATATAGAAAAATTTGCGGTTGTGGGCCAACGTCATTGAAGTTGGGACGCATGCGTGCGTAGAACGCGTCTCGCGCGCTCTTCGAGCCCCGCAGTCTCTATCGCTGCGTTGCGACTAACCCGCGTTCCATCGCCTCGCGCACATCGCACCCCACTCACTCCACACGTCAAAATAACTAATTGATTAACACCCAAACAACAACAAATATGGCGTAAAGTTTGCACCGCCCATGAAAACTTTAATCAACTTTGACGGACCACTTCTAAGTGATGTGCTTACGTAGGTAGGTAATGTTTTATTTATTGTAAATTCCGAGCAATCTGTCATCGCAAAGTGACATGAGATGAATGATCGTAAATATTAAAGGTCTTTGTGGTTTTCGTTTTCTGGCGAGTCAGCGTGACTCGTGCGCTCCTAATGGATTCTCTTCATATACTGCGCAAATAAAATATGGGTCTTATGAATCCCGATTTTTGTAAAGTATTCGTGCAATAAATGACAGTGAGTTAACAAATATTCTAAATCTTATTCTTGCATATATTTTATAATGGAGCTATTAAATTTAACGAATAAAACTTATAAATGAAAGGAATTTAATATGTAAACGTGAACGTTATCTAACTAAATAAATATAAGAAGAGAATAACATTATTTATGGTGTAAATTTTTAACTAAACGGCTATTTACTATTAGATTTTTTTGTACTCCTATTTTAAGCAATACTTAACTAACCATAGAAATTGTACTCTTTTCAGTTACGTAGTGGTGGTTTTGTTTTCTGTTTTTTTACTTTTTTTAATTTATTTTTTACAAAATCCTATTTTTTAGGTTCTGGAGACGGAACCTGTTTAAAATGCTTTATTTCATTTTAAATTTGTTATTGTAATTGATTTTTTATTCATAAAATTCAGTGTATTTTTATCAAATTTACTTTTACAATAAATAATAATTATTATTGGTATAACATTAAAGTTACAAGTATAATGGGTTAAGATTCTTTAAAATTATATTCACTTTTTATATTTTACTAGCTGTGCCCAGCTCTCCTCATGTGGTCTACAACTCTAAAGGATCATAGTTATTTCTATCACTTTTGAAACTCTTATTTGTTTTCTAAATTTAAAGTAGCCTTTGCTACTACGTGTAACGTAGCTGACTTTCCATGACAAATGCCAACAAAACAGATAGAAAGACACAAAAATTTATTCTTACAACGTCAGCTATCTGCCAGTGAAATTTCTGTTAAAATCGATCCAACAATTTTTTAGATTATCCGAAAAACACAGACAGAAATTGTTTATACTTACCTTATAATATAATATCATAAGCATGCAATAAAAGCTGATATTTTGAGAATACAAACAGACTTTTCAACATTATTTATTTGTATAGAATATCCAAACAAAACCCAAAGCTGTACATATATTAGAAAATTTATAGAGAATTCTAATCTATTCCTTAAAAAATAAAAGTAAATACGTTTTTATTACATTTAATTACTAAGCTAAGAATGCGAAGTAGTTGTAAAATAATGTAGAAAAATAAACCACGGTTATAAGTAGTGTATTCTTTCTTTGAGAAAAGTAAAATAATGTTTTGTTGCCAGTTCAGCATTCAAGCATATTTTTCTGAACGCTATTTTATTTTCCAGAATACAGGAATTCTGCGACATGAATTTATAAGTACTACAGCTACAGTATGATGAAAACAAACATATTTAAGAAATTATTTTACATTTTTGATATGAAGAATATGTATACAAATTAATACGTTTTGGACAAACGGTTTTTATTGAAGTTATGCTTCTTTTGGCGCGTTAGGGAAAAATGATATGAGTAAATTTTTACGATGCGCGCGCACACCGTCACAAAAACCGACACCCTGAAGTTAGCTATAGTCAACATTTTAGTTTTTTTTTTGTGATACTTAAATAAACTTTATTTAACTAGATAATGCATTATAATAAAACTTTCAATGTATTAAATACCTTTTTCTATTGTTAGTGTCGTTTTATCTACAAACGTAGAATAAGGCGAAAGATAAAATTTTTGTAAAGATTTTTATCTTGTTAGGCCAAAGAAGTATAACTTCTAACGCGTGTACATAAGTACACACACACTTTTTTTTTGTCATAACGGTTGGCAAACAAGCATATTGTCCACCTGATGTTAAGCAGTCACCGCAACCTAAGCTTGCAGTACATGAAATATCACATGCGTGTTGCCAAGGATAGGAGGAGAGGGATCAGAATGGAAAAAGTTAAGGGAACATAGAGGTGGGAGATAGGGCCTCCAGCGCTCCTACTCGTCACATGAAACGCAACAGTGCTGTCACATTATACCGATTTCCGTGAGAGGGTAGTACTTCCTCGGTCAAGCCGGCCCATATAATTATGTTATCCGCGTCTATCCGCGTTAAAATCTTCGATAGCGCGATTCATGAGTCTTATCTTAAGTGACGTTTGTCATTTCATTGCGTCACGTTATGTACATGTCGACAGCACTATCAAAATTGAGAAGTATTCGCACTATTGCATTTCGTTCTTTGCATATAAATGCCAGGATCCCAAACACTGACTCCTTTCTTTATCCCCATACTTTTCCACTATCGGTTGTCCAGATATAGAAAGACTATTGTGCCTTGTAAACGGTTAGGTAGTTTAACTTTAGTTATTCTTCATTCGTCAGTAGTTCTGGGCAGACGTGTTATCAGTTTTAGTAAAAATTTAATTTTAGTAATTATCCTAATAAACTCCTTATAATCCAAACTTCTAAGACTAAAATACCGTGCGACTGTGCATACAAATTACGCCTTTTAGCGTTTCAAGCACGCATCGAGCCGCTGCTGCGCACAACACTCGCCTTCACCCCCGCGACTTTAACTTTTAATTGAAGTATAATTAGGGTTATTTTATAAATCTTATAAAAATGTTTATTTAACTCTAACAATCGATATTAAACACGTCAGTATCTATATAGCCTATTGTTACCTTTTAATATAACAATACCTTTTAGGTAATCATTTAAGTAACATTTTTGAAGATAAATCAGAATGGTTCACCATTTTTGCCGAGATTTATCTCGGTCCGTGATATCTAAATTACAAAAATACCCCATATCTTATAAGGAAATAAGTAATGAATAAGGTCCAGATAATGTATGAAGGGTCTGCCGTAATACCAGGGATAGCTATTGACCAAAAGAGTTTTGTCGAGGAACAACATTGGTTAGACGAAAACCAAATAGTTTGGATATATTGTATCTCAAAGCTTTATATCCAAGATTTCGTTTCATAACAATGGAAGAACCTATTTTGTTAGAGAGGCTATTTTTAACATAGTGTATAAATAACTAATTCGTATTAATGTCATCTTGTGCTTCTATCGACGTTGTGTGGGATGTAGTGAGGTAAGAGGAAAAAAGTGCATATTGGGGACTTTTGCACGCACGTAAGAGGTTATACTTAACTATCAAAAAGACGGGGAAGAAATCAATCTGATGCCTGGCTTCCTGGGGGAAAGAAAAGGTTTATGTGGGGTTCCATGACAACGACAACCTTATAATATATTATTGATATGTAATTATATAATTATAACTTATAACCTTATAATATATACATATTTATGGTATTACTATATTTTTGTGATAATGATGATGACTTGCGACTTGATTTTTTTTAATAATTCTCGAATCGGAAATATAAGCAAATACGTAATGATTTAGTTATTGCTCAGGTGTTATATGCAAATTAATAGTCTCATAATAATGAGTTTAATAATGTGGTTTCATTGTTTACCTAATTACGAAGAGTTGTGGAAGAAAACCGGGATAGATTTTCACTCAAAATATTTAATTGAAAGAACCTCTATAAACATTTGATAGAAAATTTCATCCGTTAACTACAAAAGTGACGCAAGACTTTGTCTTAATTAAATATCGCTTGAAGCGAATTGTCGTGGTTTTCTTCCATTAACCAAATTGAATTACTGCCGCTAAATAATATTACCTGCTCATTTGGGCGTGACTTAATTTGCCTTTTTAAGGTGGCATTTTATAAACCGTGTCATTATTATAACCTTCATTCCGTGAATTTTTTTATTAGGAGGCGTAAAAATATTATAAAGTCTTCCGAAATCTTCGCTCAGTCAGCGACGGTAAATTAGGTTGAGAAGTTTAAATTGTGAGTTATGAGGAAAATGTTTCAACGAATGACATTTATTGTTGGCGTCCTTTTTCTTTCGCTTTTTTGTTTATAATCATAATGGACTATGAGTAATACGTTTTCGGCTTTCATCATCTTAATGTTTGTGCGTTTCGGAACCCGATTCTTCTTCTTACTAGCATTATTTCCAGTATTTACCCGCAATCTGCTTATAGTGTTATACTTATTTGACAGGTTTCGAGTTATTACAGAGAGCGATTGCCAACTTACCTCCGCAACCCTAATTGCGAACCAGTAACTTGGATCGGAGCAAATTAACTATCATGAGTTAATGATTATTATCAGATGTTATGATAGTCTCTGAGGCACGGTGGACCCACAAGGACCAACGCCCAGAACGAAACAGATATTGGTAACAAACATCTATTCAGTCTTTTTTATAGTGAAATCAAATTTTATTCTTGAGATATAATTGACTCTAAAAGAGTTTTGGTATTGACAATCTGTCAAAAAGTCAATTTTTTTTAGAAACTGTGTGTGACGAAAGAGGTAATAGAACGCAAAGTTACCAGAACTGTTAGTTGGTGCAATGTGAATTATTTCATTATTAATAATAAAATAAATTATTGTTCGATCGTGAGAAGGATTATTAAGGTCTGATTTATCTATTTCAATATAAATATTAAATTATAAACTTTCGCTACCTTTCCTTTCCTACGCCATATAAAATAATAAATGTGAAAGTTTTTATGTTTGGATATTTGTTACTCAATCACGCAAAACCAGCTAATCTGATTTAGATGAAATTTAGCACAGATATAGATATTAAGACGTATTGGAATAAAACTTAACACACAGATAGCTTATTATGTAGATTATCACAAAGGATACTTTTTATTCCGGAAAATTTTAGGTTCCTCTTGTGACTAAACCTACCTTGCTTTTTATATATAATATATAAATAAGATATATTTAAATATATAATAATTAAAATGCACGAAAATAACTAGCATAAAACTACGAAATTGGCACGTGTATCGTCTAGCGGTCAAGACCCCTGCTACGTTGTGATCGCAATAACCCATGTTCTTTTAGAGCATCAGAGGCAACAGGTTCAATTCGACAATGGAAAACAATAATATCTTATTTATTATATATTTTAATTATTTTAGTGTTATATGATTATCATAATAAAAATATTTATATAAGCCAATAAAGGCAAAATGGTGAGATAATAAATATATCCCTATACTTTCAACACCTCTTACGAGTAGCTGAAAGCAATCCGCTCCTCCAATTCTTATATACTTAAACTCTATAGTAAAAATATAAAGAAGAGGGGAGATCGATGGCCCCGCACACGCCACCGACTGTGGGCTCCAACCATAGCTACGAGCCCTCCCGGGTAAGGGATAGGCTATTTATAGTGCGCCTGCGACACACAATTTGATTGTTATAACATAAAAGGACATAGTCCTGGTAATTTATATTTATAGTGATTTCGTTATCGGGACGCAAGATTTATTCTTTTATATTGTTCTTATTTTCATAGCATAGAAAGGGATCAAGCCCTGATATTTAGTAATAGTATCGATTAAGACCGAAGTCGCATTATATTTCTTATTCATCTTTGTATGAGAAGGCAAAACGCCATAATAATTGAGGACAAGCCCTGGTCATTATATATAAGGGAATAAATCCCTGGTTCAGATATGTATTCGAACATTAAACCGCCAGGCGGCATTCCGTAAGCACAATGCTATAATCGTCAACCTCACCTTAGTGAAGTAAAATTTATCAATAATAATAAATAATATCATTTATAACGTGTATTTGTCATACCACTATATGTGGTTAATATAGAGTTTATATTTATCATAAACTTCACCTTTGTTAAGGTATTTTCATCAATAATGCTATTTTTAGCGTATATTTCTTTTATCACTATATATGTGTAATATAGTATTTATAATAACCTCACCGTAGTGTAGGCAAATTCATTAATAATTATATTTATAAGTATATTTCTTTTATCACTATATATGGGTCATATAGTATTGATAATATTCAATTCTTTATAATATCACAACCGCAATTCCTTAAAACTAAGTCCTACCTAACCCTACCTAATTGTTATTCAAGTTATCGCATTGTCTTATTATTAATATTCGTGGGCTTATATCGTATTCGTAATCGCATTGTCTTACAACTAATATTCTTTGGTTTATGTCATTTTCGTATTATAACTTTATATCATAAAACCATAGCACTTGCTCACGCAAAGTACCCTTTGGCTCAATACTCAAACATACATCCGAATCCAGTTCATTATTTAAGACGTGATAAACACGCATGATAAGAGTTAAGCAGGCCACACTGTCTAATACTAGTTAGCTATCTCGAAGTGAGAAGCAACCAGTTGCCCTAATAGTATGACATGCTACAATGTCAATTATAAAAATCCCTATTGCTAAGCTAAGAGGGCGTCTCTAATAAGAAGACGAGTCATTTTGCTACAAACGATATATAACATACCAGCGCCTCAGCAACAAACCGAATTACATCACGGCATCGACCTAAGTCGCACCACCGCAGCAATTCTAATCTGTATCACTGGGGCCGCTTCAGCAATGGACCTGAGGAAACTACTGCATCGATATAAATCGCACCACAGAGTCAACCCCATGTCAACATCACATCAGCAAAGTCAAAGGACCTCACTCGAGGACACTATAGACATGACCAAAATCATATCGGAGCCTCATACTTAAGCATCGGGTCAACTAAGATTAAAAATCCTCGGGCCTCGCTTAAGGACACTATAGACATGACTCAGGTCACATCAGAGCCTCAAACTCAAGTATCGGGTCAACTACAACTCGCCAAAACATTATACACGTATACAGCTGAAATATAATTATTTATTAGTTATGACGCATAAATTCTTCCCAACGCATACTTTTAAATCTTCATTGAATTCGCTTCTTCTTAGGTTTCAAATAATCCATTAGATTCTGAAACATAAACAATATTTGCGCCGAAGCATTACTTTCACTATTATATTCACAATTACAATATCACATAATATTACAGAAACAAAGTAAACTTTGTTTCTTAATATATATCAATCATGTATACATTCATAATTGACGGACCCACAAACCGTCATTAAATATTTAATTTATAATAATAAATTATATTCAATATATTTCAACGATATAAATTTGCCTTAAACATGTATAGATCATATTATTCATATTAGATCTCTTTGCCAGTAATCATAGACGGACCACCATACCGTCATTATTTATTAATTATTGTATATATATTTAATATATACTTTATATATATTCTTTTCCATGCATCACCAATCACCATTAATAATATGTATAAAAACCATATACGAAGATCGGAAACCTTAACTAGCATTCTAGCAGCATGGCCGCCCGAACGCACCGTCTTGGTAAATCGTCCACATATACGCGGGGGTAGAGACGTCAGACGGGCACTCACCAAGCATACGCTCGGAGACACCTTCGCCGACACCACACCCCTTATATATGTGAAACAGCTGCAATGACATTCGGCACCTGAATCCGTGATTTTCCATACATTTTCCTTTTTCTATGGAAATTTTCATACAAAATTTTATAAATTTTTGATTTTGTAAAAATATTATTTTCGGGGTATATCCATACTTAGTATTACGTTGCACATAGTCACGTGGTCGGCAAACGACTTTTAGGTTAAGCAACTTTGGGTGCGGTCAGTAATTGGATGGGTGACCGTCCATAAATAGGTTTATATTATAGAAAATACATTGTTTTAGAGATTTCAATAAAGTGTAATGTTGAGATCGTCACATTCAACCCCCTAAATTCTATGAAGCTTGTCGGAATAGAATTTACAAACTAGGGAAAACCAATATTTATGTTATTTACAGCTATTTATAAAAATTATAAAAGCACGAAGTCAAACAGATCAATTTAATTCATTAGCAATATAAATATCTACCATCATATTCCTTAGTATTGAATCTTACATTTATATACATCCCCAGATTAATCAACCCCAAACTACAAAACTCAAAACTCCCAACAACCCCCCGATATAATAACTGTTAGAATTAACAACCCCCAGACGTCATAATTCCAATAATCTTAAACAATTAATTACTGAGCATCATCATTTTCACTGCCACATTGAACCCGTATACTTCTTCAAACTCTTTCCATTTCACGGACAGCAAATTGTAGGCTTTTGCCTACTATCATAAATTAAATATTCAGCCGTATAGAATATCCTTGTTGCAGACTCCAAATAATAAATAACTATTTGAAGTTAATGACAATATATTCCATTTACAGTGATAGAAATGCCTTAATTGTGTAATTTTGATATAACTATCATAATGATATTCTTTTATAAGCTTAAAAAAGCAAAATATTACTTATATTTCATTTAATATTATAATAATAGCACCATCCTGGGCACTACGGCACCAAATTGTGACTAAACCTACCTTGCTTTTTATATATAATATATAAATAAGATATATTTAAATATATAATAATTAAAATGCACGAAAATAACTAGCATAAAACTACGAAATTGGCACGTGTATCGTCTAGCGGTCAAGACCCCTGCTACGTTGTGATCGCAATAACCCATGTTCTTTTAGAGCATCAGAGGCAACAGGTTCAATTCGACAATGGAAAACAATAATATCTTATTTATTATATATTTTAATTATTTTAGTGTTATATGATTATCATAATAAAAATATTTATATAAGCCAATAAAGGCAAAATGGTGAGATAATAAATATATCCCTATACTTTCAACACCTCTTACGAGTAGCTGAAAGCAATCCGCTCCTCCAATTCTTATATACTTAAACTCTATAGTAAAAATATAAAGAAGAGGGGGAGATCGATGGCCCCGCACACGCCACCGACTGTGGGCTCCAACCATAGCTACGAGCCCTCCCGGGTAAGGGATAGGCTATTTATAGTGCGCCTGCGACACACAATTTGATTGTTATAACATAAAAGGACATAGTCCTGGTAATTTATATTTATAGTGATTTCGTTATCGGGACGCAAGATTTATTCTTTTATATTGTTCTTATTTTCATAGCATAGAAAGGGATCAAGCCCTGATATTTAGTAATAGTATCGATTAAGACCGAAGTCGCATTATATTTCTTATTCATCTTTGTATGAGAAGGCAAAACGCCATAATAATTGAGGGACAAGCCCTGGTCATTATATATAAGGGAATAAATCCCTGGTTCAGATATGTATTCGAACATTAAACCGCCAGGCGGCATTCCGTAAGCACAATGCTATAATCGTCAACCTCACCTTAGTGAAGTAAAATTTATCAATAATAATAAATAATATCATTTATAACGTGTATTTGTCATACCACTATATGTGGTTAATATAGAGTTTATATTTATCATAAACTTCACCTTTGTTAAGGTATTTTCATCAATAATGCTATTTTTAGCGTATATTTCTTTTATCACTATATATGTGTAATATAGTATTTATAATAACCTCACCGTAGTGTAGGCAAATTCATTAATAATTATATTTATAAGTATATTTCTTTTATCACTATATATGGGTCATATAGTATTGATAATATTCAATTCTTTATAATATCACAACCGCAATTCCTTAAAACTAAGTCCTACCTAACCCTACCTAATTGTTATTCAAGTTATCGCATTGTCTTATTATTAATATTCGTGGGCTTATATCGTATTCGTAATCGCATTGTCTTACAACTAATATTCTTTGGTTTATGTCATTTTCGTATTATAACTTTATATCATAAAAACCATAGCACTTGCTCACGCAAAGTACCCTTTGGCTCAATACTCAAACATACATCCGAATCCAGTTCATTATTTAAGACGTGATAAACACGCATGATAAGAGTTAAGCAGGCCACACTGTCTAATACTAGTTAGCTATCTCGAAGTGAGAAGCAACCAGTTGCCCTAATAGTATGACATGCTACAATGTCAATTATAAAAATCCCTATTGCTAAGCTAAGGGGCGTCTCTAATAAGAAGACGAGTCATTTTGCTACAAACGATATATAACATACCAGCGCCTCAGCAACAAACCGAATTACATCACGGCATCGACCTAAGTCGCACCACCGCAGCAATTCTAATCTGTATCACTGGGGCCGCTTCAGCAATGGACCTGAGGAAACTACTGCATCGATATAAATCGCACCACAGAGTCAACCCCATGTCAACATCACATCAGCAAAGTCAAAGGACCTCACTCGAGGACACTATAGACATGACCAAAATCATATCGGAGCCTCATACTTAAGCATCGGGTCAACTAAGATTAAAAATCCTCGGGCCTCGCTTAAGGACACTATAGACATGACTCAGGTCACATCAGAGCCTCAAACTCAAGTATCGGGTCAACTACAACTCGCCAAAACATTATACACGTATACAGCTGAAATATAATTATTTATTAGTTATGACGCATAAATTCTTCCCAACGCATACTTTTAAATCTTCATTGAATTCGCTTCTTCTTAGGTTTCAAATAATCCATTAGATTCTGAAACATAAACAATATTTGCGCCGAAGCATTACTTTCACTATTATATTCACAATTACAATATCACATAATATTACAGAAACAAAGTAAACTTTGTTTCTTAATATATATCAATCATGTATACATTCATAATTGACGGACCCACAAACCGTCATTAAATATTTAATTTATAATAATAAATTATATTCAATATATTTCAACGATATAAATTTGCCTTAAACATGTATAGATCATATTATTCATATTAGATCTCTTTGCCAGTAATCATAGACGGACCACCATACCGTCATTATTTATTAATTATTGTATATATATTTAATATATACTTTATATATATTCTTTTCCATGCATCACCAATCACCATTAATAATATGTATAAAAACCATATACGAAGATCGGAAACCTTAACTAGCATTCTAGCAGCATGGCCGCCCGAACGCACCGTCTTGGTAAATCGTCCACATATACGCGGGGGTAGAGACGTCAGACGGGCACTCACCAAGCATACGCTCGGAGACACCTTCGCCGACACCACACCCCTTATATATGTGAAACAGCTGCAATGACATTCGGCACCTGAATCCGTGATTTTCCATACATTTTCCTTTTTCTATGGAAATTTTCATACAAAATTTTATAAATTTTTGATTTTGTAAAAATATTATTTTCGGGGTATATCCATACTTAGTATTACGTTGCACATAGTCACGTGGTCGGCAAACGACTTTTAGGTTAAGCAACTTTGGGTGCGGTCAGTAATTGGATGGGTGACCGTCCATAAATAGGTTTATATTATAGAAAATACATTGTTTTAGAGATTTCAATAAAGTGTAATGTTGAGATCGTCACACTCTCCCTGGAGCCAATTGTAAATTCATAGAACACGAAGATGCAAGTATTAAATACTACAAGTAAACAGTGCTATTAATAAGAATAATATTTCTTATTAAAAAATTACTGTTGTTCTATTAACCTAATCCCTACACAATTATTATGAATCACTATTTTTTTTTATCTGTCACATTATCTCTCAATGAGTTTGTACTGTTATGAATTGCCATCTACCTGGTTTTGTTTTATTACGAAGATAATTTATATTTTAGTTTTCTAATGCTTGTAATAGATACCCAGCAGTACAAACAATAACAACTTTAGATAATTGCTTCGCGGCACACTATGGTCAGAATAGAAACTTATGAATATACATATACCAAGAGGCGCGGTAAATGCTATTTATTTATATAATATGTGCATCTAAAATACCCCTGCTAAAACCCAACTCAAATTGTTTTATATTTAAGCAAACTACCGAACGCTTGAATTTGCGGCTCGGTGTGGTCGAGAGGCGGTATTCTTTATAAGATTTATTTGTTTACACTGATCTCAACTAGTTTTTGGGGCTCTGTTTTGTATTCGGACAAAAGGAAAATTGAATGAGTATACAAAAATCGAAGTTGACACAGCGGATTTGTTTTGGAATAAGTAACTTAGTAAATATCCTTGCCTAAGTGACACAAGGATTTTTTGACCAAAAATTTTAGTGTATTCTGCTCGGGGCATCTCCGATACATGTCCGAGATACCTTAATTTAAATATTAGATATTATAAAGAGCATAAAATATGTAAAGATAGACGGATAGATCGGCAGACATGTTGTAAATGTAATTTTTTACCACAAAAATGTTTATATAATCATAAATGCATTGCAATTTGAAAATTAAAATATTATATTTTTTAGCATAAGTAACTCGCGAGCAGCCTTCATGATGGCAAACAGTTACTGTAGTCTATGTCCACTGGTAACACTGAAAATGCCAGTCTGCTACTATCACAGGTGAGGGTAAAAAATGGAGGAGACGGCAAAATAAAAGAGATGCCTCTAACCCTCATACTAATTGAAGCAAGCGCAATAATACAGCTACATCACAACTAGTAGCCGAACCATTCACTGCAAAACACAAGACTCTACAACACGTAAAAATTTGATTAAAGGTATTTGACCTTCAAAACAAAACGAAATCAAACCTCAATAAATCTTAAGTTTCCAAATAATGATATCAAAAAGGTTATTCGAACTATTACTGCTTGACCTTTCGCTATTACGAGCGTAACTTTTTCATTGCACCGCTCAAAGCGGAGTGAATGAGACGATCAAGCGAACGAGGTATTTCATTGTGCCATTATTATCCTGTAGCAAATTGAATAAAAGGCGGATACGTGGCCGGCCTCCCACAAATTATATGGAATGGACTTTGTATAACATTGCTGTGATGTGTTTATCATTTTACTACGAATACACGGGCACATTGATATATTATTATCTTTTGCCTTTTTTAAAGGTAAAATAATACTTACTTTACTTACACACCAGCTATATTGTAATCGGTGACTGTATAGGCTGTAGATATTTACAACAGAATTGTTGTGGCATGTGTCAGATACAATGGATAGGGTGCAGCCCAACGGGTAATATCACTATCATTGTATAATTCAGGAATAGTTTCAGAAAATTTATTTTTTCAACCGAAATAACTACGCTCAATAAACCAATATTAATAAACCTTACTAATTACTACATAGTATAAAACAAAGTCGCTTTCTCTGCCCCTATGTATGCTTAAATCTTTAAATCTACGGAACATATTTTGATGCGGTTTTTTTAATAGATAGAGTAATTGAAGAGGAAGGTTTATATGTATAATAACATTAAATAGTGGAGAAAAAAAATTTTTTTTTCAGGTTTCTAATGTGATGTCGTAAATAATTAAAAATAACGCGTGCGGGCCACGGGCAGCGATGAAAAAATCAAAACTACTGGCTTGATTTTAATCATTTTTTCAGTGAATGAAATAGGCTATATATTTTATAACAGTGCGAAGCCGGAGCGGGCCGCTGGTTCTATATATTATATAGTTACAATTCGATTCGTTGCCTCAATAACTTAAACGCACAAAGACGAACTTTTTACTGTTTTAATAATAGATCACTCTAATGCTTAATCAAACGAGGAATCATATTTACTTCGTATTAAGCTTTGTTCTATCAAACCTTTGTTGTATTCAATGAACTGACAAGTTTCTTTATAGCTCATAAGCTTTATCAAACATACGTTGGTACACTACTATTTTTTCTATGGAAGTAAGATTTTATTTTTAACTGACTTTAAAAAAAAGTGGTTCTGAATTCTACTGTACTTTTTTAAATTTTTTTATGTTTGTTACTGCCGAACTTTTGACTGGGCGAACCGAAAAAATTAAGAAGGTTCTCAAATCAACTATAATTTTTTTCTTTTGTTATATTTGTTACCCAAGAACTTTCGACTGGATGAACCGATTTTGATAATTCTTTGTCCCATTTTAATTTGGTCCAGTTCTGTCATTGGCATCCATTTGAAAATCATATTAGACTTTATTTAAATTAAGAACGTTTGTTAAATTTTAAAAAAGTAACTAGAAAATTAAATAATTTATAGAAAAAAAATACCGACTTCAAAACTAAAAACCATGAAATCAAAATAATATTTTCTTGAGAATATTTTCTTCTTTTCGACGTCCTTTGCCACACGAATTAAAAAACTAATTTACTTATTAATATTAGTAACGACTACTAAACATTTTGATTCAATGCTATCAATTTACTAAAAAAGCTTTTAGAAATGTTATAATACGTTTAATAAATCAGATTTAAAAAAGCAATTTAAGTACTGTAGTATTCACATTTGAACTCAAATGCCCTTTTTTATATGAAATCGTTTTGAAATGCAACCTTTACGGTCTTAACTTTGCTGAAAAAACAGAAAAAAAAAACATTTTCGGGAGGTCAAGTGGTAATTCACTTTGTCAACTTAAAGTCTCTTTGAAATGATAATGAACGAATTTCATCCCCTTTTACGAGTATTCCAATTTAAGTGTTTCATATAATGAAAGTCATTGTTATCCAGATTTCGCTTTTCTTTACATTTTAGGCATTATCTAAACCAAGTTTCTTTTGTAGGAATTCTTTGCCTCGTATTGCTGTATTCATACTAATATTATAAATACGAAAATAATTCTCCCTCTTTGTTATTATATCATGACTAAGCGGTTGAACTGACCTTGACTTTAGTATTAAGATAAAGCTTTTAGAAATAGGATATTTTTATCGCATAATGTACTAATAATAAAATAATACGCAGGATATAAATGTGATCTATTTTTAACTTTAACACGGCTGGCGTTATGACGTTCGGGGTTCGGTATCTGAAGAATGCTAACGGCATCACTAAGCCTCCGCTATGCGTCTGCCCGTATGTCAGCAAGTAGGTAGAGAGTTCAAATACTGGTGGGCTTGCGATGTAAAAGTATTCCAATTTCTATCTATTTTCATGAGATCCAGCAAAAAGCGTAAAAATATAAAGTTTCTTGTATAATATTGTCACTCTTTAATTTACCTCTATCTACAACTGCGAATACTAATGATTCAATTTATGAGAACCGTTATTTGGACGCAAATAAGCAATACCATGTCAACCCACAAAATTAAAAAAACTGAGTTATATATGCAGAAGTGTTGGTAAATGGCTGAAGAACATTTTGCTTTAATATTTGTAGGGTTTTAAGCTTTAAAACTTCTAAAAAGCCATTTTTTTCAATCATGTAATTTAGTTATTTTTAAACATTTTGGGTTTATATTATATACGAAATATGCAGTTTGTAAACTTATTTTTGTGAAAATAAGTAAAATAACTTACATAAATCTGAAATTGCCAAAAACTTGACCAATACATTAAAAAAATTCATATAAAGGAAGTTGTTCAAAATTTTCAAACGCGTTTTTCTCGAAATGACATTCGTGTGGGTTGACATGGTATTGCTTATTTGCGTCATGATTATTTATTTTTGAAAGTATACATAGTCGGTTCCATATATTTAAGATGAATAAAAATCTATATTTTTCTTTAATCTATAAATTAAATTATCGTCTTGTGATCTAGTCAATGTGATTATAAATTTAAAATTATTATTTTTCGTGTATTTTTTTAATTCAATATCAAAACTTTTAAAAATGGCCATTTTTATACGTAATACTGAGGATATTTATAAAAAGCTAATTAGACGTTGATCAGTCTCCAAAACGAAAACACTTCCATCTTTTTAATTTTTTCCCTTATTAAAAACCAGAACAAAATATATTTAAATAGACGAAAACGCATTCAAATTAACAATTGCTAGACTGAAAGAACTCCTAAAGTGAACCCAAAAAAGTTAAAATTCCTATAATTAAGTACGGTAATGTGTTTAGCTAATCCGAGCTTGCTTCTATTAATTACCCCAATTAATATTAATGGATTAACCGAACACATTCCGGAAAATCCCGGCTAGAGCGAGAATCGTTTAACAATTAAACAAAGCCAAGGCGGCGATGTGGAATCAGTTATATCAGCAAACCACAATTAGAGGCGTTTATTTAACTTATTGTTTACTTTTTTTTTTTTTATGTTAGAAGTTGGCAAACAAGCATACGGCCCACCTGATGGTAAGTGGCTGCCGCAGCCTATGAGCGCTTGCAGCACCATTAGTAGGTGCCACTCGCGCGTTGCCAACCTCGAGATATTAGTTCTTAAATCTCGTTCGCCCAGTAATTTCACTAGCGTACAGTGCCCTTCAAACCGGAACACAGTAGTGCCTAAGCACTACTATTTGGCGGCAGAATATTGGACACTGCGGTGGTACCTACCTAGCCGGCCTCTTGCAACAAAAGACCTACCACCAGTGTGACTGATTGCACTGGTGGAATAATCTCTGTTGTGACAGAGGTTATCCCAACAGCGGGCGATGGGGTCGTCACATCCCGACGCCTATAAAACTGACTTCAGTTTAATACATCATAGAGAACCATACTCCGTCGCACGATTTTAGACGTTATTTAATCAGTAAAATGCTTATATAAATTTATTTAATTTCGCTACGATATAAAATAATACGTTATTAAATTCTTAAATATTTACATTCTATTTGAGGACCATTCTAACGTAGTAACGAACCTTCAACCTTGCGACCTTTGAAGTGCTTAATTTGTGTTTCAAATTATTTATATCATGCTCAGTGATGAAGGAAAATATTGGTAGAGCATCTGGATTAAAATCTAAGACATGTATATTGTATAATGTATATCTGCCACACCCAGTGATGTTTCCTTGCTGGTAGGGCTTAAACGTTGGTGAAGAGCTCGTAAAGTGAATGCTCATTAGCTGCGTTTCGAGGTCAGCCATCGTATTGTTGCGGAGAACCTTATCACTGGGGCATACGATTAAAAATCGCTTGCTAATCTCTCTGTTTATTTCCTTGACGCCACGTGGGTTCTAGAAAGATGGGTTCTCGAAAGATGTAGTATAGCGTTCTGCGGATGGAACTTTCTCGAACCCGTGTTCTGCGTTATATAAGCGGCCCGGCGCGTCGACTGAGTCATTTAGTTCTGAGCAACAAGCGAAGAAACTACAAGTGATACCAGTGAACAAGTGCGATAATTAGTGACCTCGGCTATTCTTTTGGACTGTGATTGACCTGCGATTTGGACCTGTAATTTGTGAAGTTGTAATCTAGATCTCAATAAAGTCTTATTTAGAGCCATCAGGTGTTTGTTTCCAAATCCACAAACCAGAGCCCGTAACGGTATTCTTAAAAAAAGAGGTCGATAACGGATCTGCATGCATCTGGTTTAGCAGATGTTCATTAGCGGCGGTAATCACTTACCATCAGGTGTGCCTCCTGCTCGTTTGCCCCGTCTATATAAAAAAAAATTACTTATGACGATTATTCCTAGATAGAAAGAAGATTCTATTCCTGCTCGAGGCAAATGTTTTTATATGACAGACGAGCTTTAGTTTTAGATTGAATTTTGCTTGTCTGTGTTTTCGAATTTTTGACACAGGGTATTACTATTATCATGAGAAGCGTCGAGTGTGTTGAGTTTATTTGAAAATACTTTTATGACGATATCAACCATGACACAGCAACTGTGATTTGGGCCATAAACATAATTACTCGGCATTTTGTTTCTCCATGACGAATGTTCATGGCGTTCATGATACAGGCGTTACGAGGCATTTTTGCTTACAGGAAAAGAAAAGAAATGTCTTTTTATCGTAACAAGTCCATGACGCATTCTAATAATTCATCACAATCATACTTACGCATCAGTAAACTAAAATAAGTAACCATTTTTACTTTGCTCCAATTTCCTACACATTTCGATACATTTTGATTACTTCACTCTACAAAGATCTTATAAAATATAGATATATTTAAATTTCAACAAATACGTACTGACATTATTTGAATGTTGTTGAAAAAACAGGTATAATAGACGTTCTGTAAACTAGCTATTCCAGCAAGATTGCCATTCCCGGGGCTTAATAAATAGGGTGTGCCCTCGAGACGTTGAAGCACAGGGTGGGGAACCTGCGCATCCGTGTTAAGCGGAACAGATGAGGACGGTAGTCGGAGTTGCCCAGACTGTCGTGCGCACTTGCGACGAAAGCACGGAGGAGGGTGATTTCGCCTTCACCGATATAATACATTATGGCCACTGACCCAATACTTATTGTTAAATTTTAAATAGGTATATCTTTAATTCGTTTGATGTTAATGAGTTAAGGAGTTAGTTGTGGGTGAATTACTAATAATCTAATATATAAAATTCTCGTGTCACAATGTTCGTTCCCATACTCCTCCGAAAAGGCTTGACCGATTCTTACGAATTTTTCTTATGAATTTTTTATGCATATTCAGTAAGTCTGAGAATCGGCTACTATCTATTTTTCAAACGCCTAAGTGAAAAGGGGTGTCCACCCCAAAAATTTTTTTGGATAATTTTTTTTTAATATGTGGCATTGAAAAATACATAGGACCCTAAATTTTCATTTTTTTTAATCACCAACCCCTGCTTTTTAATAGCAATATTAGTAAATCAGCAACTTCCACCGGTGTCGCTTCTGTACTCCGGTCGAGGGCGCTGCTATCGGGTCCCAGACTTTTTTCGGGGCAGGACAACGTCTGCCAGGCCCGCTAGTAATTAAATAAAATTGCAAGCACCTGAATGATATTTTTTAAAATGAAAATTGCAGTGGCTAAGTCTATCCATTGGTGCATAATAATAAAAAGAAGAATAAGTCAGTGTTCGATAGAAATTCAATAAATTAATAGAGTGGTCCGTAAGCTCTGTTTCTGAAGTTAGCAGAAACTAATTGGAGCGATTTTACAACAACATTCGAACATGACTTTTTGTTTATCTGCGCCAGTTCGCTGAGAGAAATATGATTGGAATTTGTCCTAGTTTTTCAGATAAACAGACCGGTCTCTGTTGTTTTTACATCGAGAGATTTTATTAAATTTTATCACAAACGAGGCCATTTTCAATCGAACTCTTTCGTGTTTTTATTTGTACAGTATTTTAATTTTTAATACAAAAATATCGATTAATGTTATTAGTAAAATAAAAGTATAACATAAATAAAAGTTAAACAAAGTAATGTTTCACTCGGAGGCAAATTATCTCCGATAGTAAAAACATCAAAGGCCACAGGTTCCGAAGTTATAGCGCACTATACGCACAAAAAATATTGGAATTTCCTTCCTTTTTGGAATGATTAAAATATCTTCTTAGTAACAAATAAAACCTAAAAGCCACTTCTGATTGAATTAACATTCAGAAAAAAACCAGATTAAAGTAACTTATAATTCCCCTTAATTGAAACGTTACATCATTCTCACATTAAGTCGCCAATTGTTTGGTTTCAATTTTATATAATGGACGAGGTCCTTAAGGGCTAATTTGATGAAATATTTGTCGTTCTGATGGATATCGCTTAAATGAAATATTTGAAGAGTAATACTGTAACCTTACTTTGTCTTAAGTAACTAATGATAATTAATAATTGTTCAGTCAAAGGTTGAGAATGAGAAACCTTAGAAAATTTTAGTATTGGAAGCAGTAAAAATATCACCTATAATAGCCTAACGAATAACCACAAAATCGTCTTATTTTGGAGAGTCCCTTTAGGTATTTATTACAATTAAATTTCTATCGTTGTCCACTTGTAAGTGTATCAAGTACAAGGGTGGGTTTGACTAGTATTTTACACGAGACTATAAGAGTATAAGCACGCATTTTTCGTTTGAGAAATAAATAAATAAATAAAAATACTAACTACTACTAAGCTCACTGCGGATGAGGTCGGGGGTAGACACTAGTGTTAGAATAAGCCAATGTACAAGCGGGCGCCTTTTTGAAGTGTGAAATCGACCGTATACGCTCGAAAAAAAAAAGAATAGAATTATTCAAAAAATATACAAATATCAATTGAATTCAAAGTCTTATGAATATAAAAGTTTGTAGTATGAAAACGTACTACAATTTACTAACATGATTCTTATTAATTCACAGATAAGTAGGTGACACATTATGGGCCAAGCAGCAAGCGGGGTAAAATCCGCATTGTGGATATCTCTTCTGCATGGCTGCCTGTTTCTCATTGGTAAGTATGTAATATACATTTATAATCATTTTAAGGGAATGGAGAGGTCATTATTTTTTTTTTTTTTTATGTTAGAAGTGGGCAAACAAGCATGTGGCCCACCTGATGGTAAGTGGCTGCCGTAGCCTATGAGCGCTTGCAGCACCATTAGTAGGTGCCACTCACGCGTTGCCAACCTCGAGATATTAGTTCTTAAATCTCGTTCGCCCAGTAATTTCACTAGCGTACAGTGCCCTTCAAACCGGAACACAGTAGTGCCTAAGCACTACTATTTGGCGGCAGAATATTGGACACTGCGGTGGTACCTACCTAGCCGGCCTTTTGCAACAAAAGACCTACCACCAGTGTGACTAAATTATGGTGGCTAAATTTAAATGTTGATTGAAATCATGTATAAAAGCAATTGTATCATAATAAACGCTACACACTCAACGGCCCCCATTAAGGAAGCACATACAAGGGCAAGGACAAATACAGTCAGACCGAAAAATATGCTTGCATGGTACGCAAACATATTATGTTCCGAGCGGGAATCAAACCCCCGACCTGTGGCGTTTAATGTTCGCTACCGCTGCACCACAACGTCGTCAACATACACGATAAATTCTTTGTTGTCTTTATGGATCTACTTGTTTGCTTATTATTAATTATGATTGCGATAGATATCCCATTGTCGGCACTTTTGTCTTTCTAAATTTTGTGTTGAATATACAAAAACCTGTTTAAGTCCAATGTTAGTTTTGCCGATCTATTCACTATAATGAAAATTGTGTCTCTGGTTATCACAAACATATCTGATAATAATTCTTGGCCTCTGGTAGATAATTTAGTCTGATCGAATTTGTTCTTGCTCTGTTTTAAAAGACTATGGGTAAAAAATCAATCACTCTGAGTAAAAGAGTCTAGATCTGCCTAAATCTAGGTTAGTGTAATAAGACCCTGTGATTTAATAAACACTAAGAAAAAGAAAAGATAGTATCAATAAAGATCAAATCCAAATCCGTAACAAAGAAGCAAAAAGTCTGATTGATTCCATTTTATTTTTATTGCAGGTATACGATATTTACTAAACCTAACTTAAACTATGTAATATACAACATTAAGTTACGAAGAAAGTAATATTTATATAATATTATATGCGTCGAATACTGTGACTATTATATTCACGAGAACTATTTCTGTCACATAATATGCAGATTACCTTTACCCGGAACCATATAAAAAAATTATGGACCATATAAATCAACTATAATATTTTTATTGATACTAAGTAATTCTTCACTCACCATGCTAATCATTCGTATTACATTTATTTTCGTATTAAATATACAACCCTTTGTGGGTCTTAGCTTCCTCAACAACATTCTTCCACATCACTATGTCTCTGGCCTTCTTTCTCCGAGATGTTTACCTCCCCATACTTTTCAGATCCTTCTAGACACAATCAATCCACCACTTCCTGGGTCATTCTCTGGCTCTCCTCTGTTGCGGAGTCCATTTCATAATAGTTTTAACAGATCTGAAGTCGCTCAATCTTTCCATATACTCAATATTAAAATATTAAATAGAAAAATATAGCAAGAAAATGTAATATAAAAAGCAACTTAAATAAAAAGAGATTTCTAAGTAATAAGCCTTTGGAAGTAATTCTAACGGTGTCTATGCCAACTAAAGGCTCAGTCCGAATCCTTTTCACGGAGGACGTTTTGTCGTAAATCATGTTCCGCCTTGACTGTATGTATTTCTTTTCGGTTTACTGACTTTGAATGTAGAGCTCAATAGGATTCCTGTTTCGCTGAATGAAATTGCACGCTTTTATTAATTTTAAGGGATTCTCGCGGTTCGGTATCTTTTAGGCTTATGATGTTTCCTTTTTGTATATTAAATTTGCTATTACGATGTGAACACGATCTTCGTAGCTCGCTCTCTTCATTCTTTAAGTGCTTTTCATTGTAGTGAAGGGTAAAACATACGTAACTCAATATTTGGTTAACAAAGTAGCTTCTTGTTTAGGTATTTTACTAAGCGACGCTTTTATTTGCACGTAGTGAAATATTCAATTTATTTGTGAGAAACATGTTGAAGGATTACAATTTTTTTTACTAGATAGAATATGATTATGAAATAGTTGCATAGAAATTGTGTGTTGACTTTGGATACACAAAACGGAATACAAAATAGATGAAAAATGCCAATCAATTTTTGTTTTTTATGTCATGACGGTTAGCAAATAAGCATACGGTCCGCCTGATGGTAAGCAGTCGCCGCAACTTATAAACGCTAGCGATACTTGAAGTATCACAAGCGCGTTGCCAACCCAAGTAACAGGTGGGACGGGATGAGAAAGTAAAAAGAGGGCGTGGGAGATTGGGCCTCCGGCACTCTCACTCATCGCACGAAACGCAACAGTACCTAATAATAATGTTATTTGACGCCGATTTTCTGTGAGAGGTTAGTACTTCCCGGTCAAGTCGGCCTTTTTAGGCCGAGAGAAGCATTGCTCTTCATCAAAATACATCCAAATATATTTAAATAAAGCATAAACTGCCAAACAGCCAATGCTGGGATCTAAAATTAAATATGGATTATATTAGAAGCCTAGCTTGAAGGTTTGCAAATCGTGTTAATTAGGCAGGATAATCTTCCAACCCACTTAATCCATTCCAAAAACGTCGGCGCTATTGGCAGTCTCTTCTGGCATATTTCGTAGGATTTCTAATGAAACTGTGCAATTTCGTTGGATCAGACTATTATTCAGAACTTTCCATTGATTGGAGTATCGTAATCGTATATATATATATATATATATATATATATATATATATATATATATATATATATATATATTTTAATAATGGTTTGTAATTTATAATGATATACGTAAGAATCAGATGTAACACACTTACATATATTATACTAGAATTACATATACTAGATTGATTGAACATCATTCTTACCACTTCATTCAAAATTTTGGGCTCTTTTAATTCATCCTATTCTCACCTCCACATTTTGTACACAAGGATTTAATATCACAGCTATGGTATCGAGAAACATACGTATCGACGACAATATCAAAAAAGACGTCTGTTGTTTGTATTTCTACCACATACATTTTGCAATTATGTACAATGAGGGTGCTTTCACATAAACTTGCTAACCTTACTAACCTAAATCTTACTATTCTATTATTACACAGCAGGTTCTGGTACAGATGCCCCTTTAGATAATACAACCATGGATATATCGTCACAACGATTTCGAGCTGAATTCTTACAAGAATGGCATGGTGCCCAAGACGCCCCATACTTCGATCCAAGTACACCAAGAAATATTACTGGGCTTGTTGGCCATCCAGTAAGGCTTCTGTGTCGAGTTAAAAATCTACAAAATCGAACTGTAAGTATAATTTTAGTAATATCTAATATAAAATTATTATTGTATAAGATAAATGCAAAGCGCAAAATTTGGACAGAAAAACAATTTTTTAATTGATGAGTTTTTCTTCTGATGAAAAATTTATTTCTTTGACAAGATGATGTCTGCATTATTGATAGACTTAATATTAATTTTCAGAATATTCTTACACTAAATATGCTTTGAAAAATAATCCAAAACACTGTTTTTGTTGAGGTTTTGATATAATATTATAGCATGTTAGCATTATTCAAGTGGTACTCTAAATATATTGAGGTACTATAATATAAATACAATAATTGCTAGATTGGCCTACATTTTTATTTGCACAATCTTCAACCAGATCCAATAATATTGTATGCATTGTACATTGGTTTTGTCGTTTTTATTTAATTTTCATTGTTTTCATTGCTCTAAAGTCTCCGTCGTTAAACTAATTCGTTAATGTTAGAAAACTTTGTAATAGTAATGTATATGTACTAACTACTGGTACTCTAAATACATATCCATGTTGCACATGCTTAATATTTCTGAAATTGCCAAAATCAACCGCCTGAATGTCACGTATTTATCTTCTTTTTGTATCCCTAAAAATTATTCATGTACCACTAGATATATCCTTTTGGGTATAGAATAAAGTGAACCAGCCACAAATTCTTTACCCATAGAATCAGTATCAAATAAATTGAAGGCATGTTTATTCCGTACGAACATAAAATGTTCAGTGTTATGGGCTCTAGAGGTTTTATATTTATGATTAGCTTTTCTGATAGCGATCGTTTCGGCTCTAAAGTGCGCACTTAAGTATCCCTATTGATAACGCTTAGACTATAAATACCCTTATACTCCATTATAGCTCGTGCAAAAGTTGTTGAAGATTTTAAAATAAAATCTAAAGTGTTCATTCTTGTTCATTATGCTATAACCTACGTTTAGGGCTGTTTCGGACTAGCGTTTTATATGAGCATAATATAAGTTTGTTTTTCGAAGTGCGTATAGGTGCGTCTAGACGTGACTTTACCATATGCGCAACTCGTAAAAGCGTTGAGGAGCTAACTGTTGCATTTCGTGCGTTTTTCCTTTTCATCCCATCCCCTAAAAATGTTTGAAATAAGTATGTGATTTCTCAAGTGTTATAAGCGTTTATAGGTTGGGGAGACTGCTTACCATCAAGCGATACGATCCGCTCGTTTTCCAACCACCAACACGTTCGAGCGTATTCGATAAAATAAGCTCGTGTACAATCGTTCAGCATTTTGAAGCGCAAAATGAAACGTACGTATACGCGCATATGCCAAAAGAAACGCTAGTCTGTAACCACCCTAGCTACCCTTTTCTTACTAAACATTATTTTTCTTCCGAAAACTTTTGTAAATATAAGAGTCAATACAACTACTTCGAAAAAAAATAATTTGAGTAGTTTTTCACAGGTTTTGACTCCTTATACTATACATTTTCTAGGTTACTATATAAACGCAAATTCAAATATAACCTTATTTTCAGAGCTATTACATACACGATTGTGGAAGATATAAATATTTCAAACGTTTATACAAAATGCTAAATAAGGCTATTATCATATAAATGTGCGTTACCCGAGAATGTATGAGTTATATGTAGATATAACAAATCATACAAAACAAGTGACCGTTACAAAGCATTTCTTAGATAAAATTAATTTATAGCGTAGTTACTCAGCGCACTGCTGAGGAAGATAACAATAACAGTTTTGATGAATTCCGCTCATAAAATCCTGCTTTGCATATTATCTACATTTCTTACCATCGACGACGAAGTTTCCAAAGTAATTGGAATTCATTCAAAAGTTTATATGTTACTTTGGTGTATTTTTTTTTGTTCAAAGTAGACAGAAGTTACGGGAACATTGAATGAACTATAGTATTTTTCATCTCGTATCGTAATATTATGACTGAGCTAATTATAAAGGCTTACTTTGAATTTCACTATCGTGACGTATTTTACCTGGCATAGCTACATATGAATAATACTACAGCTACTATACATATTTTGACACTCCCCTTAGTGATAAACAAGCATACGGCCTCCCTGATGGCAGCTACTTTAGCCTTTGGTCAATATCAACAGACAGTCGTATCACCTGAGATACAGATTGTAACCTGACAAGAAGGGGATAAAGACAGGAAAAGAGGAGTTAGGGTTAGGGCCTCTAGATATCACGGACTTCTATATATCTAAGACTACTACAACTAGGAGTGGGTAGGAAAACAGTCCAATGGGTCAGTGTCGCGTCTGCAAAGCTCTCGCTTTAAAGTACTCAACCCTTCTACCTTCCAGCTATTAAGGCTTAAAGGCCAAATTCTAAGACATGTATAATAGTCCTTTGCTGATAGTAGGGCTTAAATAATCTCTTGAGTAGTTACCACTCATGAAAAACTCGTGAAGTGACTGCGTGTCAGCCGCGTTTCGAGCTCAGGCCAGCGTAAACTCAGTTGCATTTTAAGGGCAAGACAAAGGCTAGTGCTAGTACATTTCGCCTTCTATAACGAAATTAACTACCTATGCAAACAACTTCTACGCAACTTCAGCTGGAGTTGAGTAATCTGCCCGCGAACTAAATAAAAAAGACGTCGTCATTTTGTGTTGAGGGTATTACTTTTCTAATCCAAATAGCCCTTCAATACTGAATAAAAGGTAAGGCCACCGTAAGGCGTTCCGGTTTGAAGGGCACTGTACGCTAGTGAAATTACTGGGTGGACGAGATTTAAGAACTAATATCTCGAAGTTGGCAACGCGTGAGCGGCACCTACTACTGGTGCTGCAAGCGCTCATAGGCTACGGCAACCACTTACCATCAGGTGGGCCGTATGCTTGTTTGCCTACTTCTAACATAATAAAAGGCTACTACTACGACCCTATGTTTGCTGGTATTATTGCAATAAATCCTTTGACAAAAGCCCATTTTTATTCAATCCAATTGAGAATGTGCTATTTATTCTGTCGAACAATTCAAAACGTCCTAAATAAATACCATCAATGAAACCTTTTTAATGCAAGTAAGGATCAACAGACAACCTATTTTATATAATTCAAAAGCGCCACTTAAGCTACGAAGCGAAGGAAAGTTCATATAAAATTATGTAAGGATTTAGTTCTAGTAACTTGCAAAAGTTTTAGGAATGCAAATCATTTTGTGCTGCAAGAATAGCGAAATTTATCATTATGAAATTAATTCAAAGTTATTTTTGTAGATGATTTTTTTTTTGTATTTTTGTTATTACTAAGCCTCCCTTATCTGTCCGTCCGTAACGGGTTTTATTTTATGAACCGTAATAGAGAGTTAATATTTTCAGTGTGTAAAAAAATAATAATTATATTTTTTTATTAAAGGGGAACATACAGGAAATTTTTTTTACAGTATATACATGGCTGTTTTTTTTATATTAAAAAGTAGTAAAAAAAGTATAACAGAGTAATGCTTCTTCAGCACAAATGGACCTGCTCGACCGGAGGCCTAATCTCCTACCCACTTTTCTCCCATCCATTTTTGCTTGTCATTCCTACCCTTAGGGTTAGTAACGCGCATGTGATATTCAACTATCGCAAGCATAGATCATGGTGACTGCTTAACATTAGCCGGACCGCATGTTTGATGCCAACTATCATGATATAAAAAAAATATAAAATTATTATATACAAAGGTATATATCAATATCTTATTACAAATGCTTCACTTAAATACTGGTAAAATGAAAAGGAATTTACGTTCGAGTTATTGCACCAATAGCTTAGTGAAATGTAATAATTTTAACTTGTAAAAGGAGAAATGATTAAATTCAACCCGTTAGTTAAGATCTCTTTCTGAGACAGTTATTTCACTTTGTGCGGACATCTCTTGAGAGTTGTGGAGAATTTGCTTTAAACTCCGACCATTTCGTTACATGATAAATTCGTTCAACTGTTTTCTAATGGATCTTTTTTTAAGTGATAAAATGTTTTTTTTTAAAGAAAAGGAAGGATATGTTTCATGATCATGTTTTTTAAAGTCATATACAGATTATCACTACATAGTATAAAACAAAGTCACTTTTTCTGTCCCCATATCCCTATGTTCGCTTTAATCTTTAAAACTACGCAACGGATTTTGATGCGGTTTTTAATAGATAGAGTGATTGAAGAGGAAGATTTATATGTATAATAACATCCATTAAATATTGGAGAAATACTGTTATTTTTGATGTTTCTAATGTGATGTCGTGAATAATCGTGCGGGCCACGGGCAGTAATGAATAAATCAAAACTACTGGATCGATTTTAATCATTTTTCACTGAATGACATAGGCTATATATTTTATACCCGTGTGAAGCCGGAGCGGGCCGCTAGTTTTAAAATAAAATAAAAAAACATAAAAATAATTTGCAATTTTTCTTATGTGTATAATGTAATGTATGTCTATAGGTGTCATGGGTTCGTCATCGTGACATTCACCTGTTGACTGTAGGAAGGTATACCTACACGTCTGATCAACGTTTCGAAGCCCAGCACAAACCAAGGTCTGAAGAATGGGCTCTACGAATACGCAGCCCGCAGCGTCGGGATTCAGGACAATACGAATGTCAGATATCAACAACGCCTCCTATTGGTCACCCTGTATTTCTCAACATTGTTGGTAAGTTTTAGTTATGAATCATTTTACTAAGTCTCCAACGTAACAGTAAAATTAAATAATAATATATTGCATTAATCTGGGAATTAAAACAAATCAACGAAATGTGAAGAATCTTGTAAATTTTAGTAATTTTGAATTATTTCCAATAAAACATAGGATTGTTACCCTTTTTTGTAATTTGTTATTTTTCAATTCAATATTATTAAAAGATAAGGGAAACATGAACAGACCAATCCTAAATTTGACTATTATATAGTGTACTGTGATGAGAAAAACGATTAAAAATGGTAATGAAATAAAAAAAAAACACTTTTATTTATATGCGTCACCAAATTAAAAAATCATAAAGGTCATGTATTAATAAGCATAATATACCAACAAAAATAAAGCTTTATATGGTGTAATAAGATATAAATCGTAGAGTGATTTTCATTCTTCCGATCATCAATCACAAATGTTATTCCTGAATAACTTCCTTGGCAGATATCTTACACGATAAATTTATGTATGTATAATCTATATTCCAAGAGCCAGAAACAACGATATCAAGTGGTGCCGAATTATTCATACAAGCGGGATCGACTATCAATTTAACTTGCACTGTTCGACACACCCCCGAACCTCCTACTTCTATAACTTGGACTCATGGTGATCAGGTGAGAAATTTTTATAATCTGAAATATGTTTTTAATTTTACAACATTGGTAAACCCCGACCCCATCGCCCGCTGTTGGGATAACCTCTGTCACAGCAGAGATTATTCCACCAGTGCAATCAGTCACACTGGTGGTAGGTCTTTTGTTGCAAGAGGCCGACTAGGTAGGTACCACCGCAGTGTCAAATATTCTGCCGCCAAATAGTAGTGCTTAGGCATTACTTTGTTCCGGTTTGAAGGGCACTGTACGCTAGTGAAATTACTGGGCAGACGAGATTTAAGAACCAATATCTCGAGATTGGCAACGCGTGAGTGGCACCTATTAATGGTGCTGCAAGCGCTCATAGGCTACGGCAACCACTTACCATCAGGTGGGCCGTACGCTTGTTTGCCAACTTAAAAAAAAAAAAAAAAACAGTTCCTTCTAGACATAGCCATATTTTATCTGAATGCGGTGATCCTATTGCCTAGCGTCACCTGGTGGGTATTGATACCCAACGCTTAAAAAGAGCGTGGGCTTAAACTTGAGTCAGTCCCGCCCTTAGTGTACCTACTGCGAGGCTGGACTATGGCTAAGGACGTCATCGGAAATGAAAGTAGCGCTTCTTGTACATTCTATGCCATCACTCGGCGATGTAAGGCGAAGACAAGGTCCCTTGTTTCATACGTCACGATGAAACAAGGGACCTTGTCTTCGCCGACGAAGATGGTGTTGAGTACGTGTCTGTGCGGTATATGTTGTATAGACTAAAGCTAAGGTCTTACAGGGCATGCTAAGGATACCAGACTTTTGTGGGAAGTCAGGTCTGTTTATATAAATACAAGTCTGTCTATTCCTGATTTAATTCAAATTTTCGAAAGTTGCATCCGAATGGGATGAGCTTAACAGCAAAGTTAATTGAAGTTAGATGAAAACTTTCTTGTCTCGTCTTTTAAAAACTTCTCGACTTATCTCTTAAGCCCCAACTCTTTCTGTATCATATCATTATATTTAATCAGGTGTTTAAAAACTTAAATCAAAGAACTTAGTTGAATCTTAAATCTAGGCAACCAAAAAATTTTTATAGATTTAAAAATATCGATTTTGATAAAATGGTAATATTGGTATGATTGAAATATCCGTCTAAATAATTTAATCTGTTATCACTTTAATCAAATCAACCACTAAATTCTTGGGATATTCAACAAATATATTACTAATTGCGGAAAGCCCAGTTCACAGATGGCATTTATAGCCGGACTATTATTCTGACTTCGGCTATTCTAAGCCTGGTTTCAGCTTGAACATCCTAATGCTTAATCTTAATTAGATTGTTATTGACCGCTTTAGGAATTTCACAGAATACCAATAGCAGTCACTTTCAGTTGAATCGCACAATAACTTCCGATATTGGACTATTATATAATAATATTGGACTAATGAAGCAGGCAATTGTGAATTGGACTATTATATAACAACATTGGACTATTGAAGCAGTTCGGGCAATTGTGATTTAATTAATCTTCGTAAACATTCTTGTTATGCCGTGATTACAATTTCAATTATTTCTGAAACTATCATGTAATAAATGCCTTGAATTCGTTAAACACTTATCATCTACCAATTGATGTATAGCTTAAAATGACCACTGTGGCATGCCGGTAGTGAACCTGCTTTAAGCCTCGACGGTCGCGGGTTTGATTCCCGCTCGAAGCAGATGTAGAAGTTTTATAAATTTTTCTTTCGGTCTGGGTGTTTGCCCTTGTGGGTCTCCCCACCGTGCTTCGGAGACCACGCTAAGCTTGATAATAATCGTTAACACTTGATAAGCTCTTATCAAATAAGTTACCAGTAAGCCCGGTGGGTTGCAGAGGTCAGATGGCAATCACTCTGTGTAAACACTAGTATCCCGTCAAATCAGGATAAGAGTATAGTCAGACCCTGGATAAATAAATACCGGGAATAATGAATTGAAAAAAATCTGAAAATGTTAACTTAAAAATTAGTTTTATTCTTGTTTTCCGAAAAGATAAACAATAGCTTACTCCTTTTCATATAAAATATGCTTTTATAAAAATAGCTGTAGTTTTCAAGGAATTGAATTGAAAATGTTGAGTTTTATTTTACGTTTCAAGAAAAATATAAGTTGAATTCTTTTGAGATGAAATTGCATGACATTAATACCCGCAACGGACAAACGAGGCGGCTTAAGTTCTGTATCCTTCCCACTGAATGAAATTCTGTTATTTTTAAGAACAAAATGTTCAGCTGCTTGTCTTTGCATTTTATATTTAAGCTCTATGTCTTTTTATGTATTTTATAATATAATATTAAAGTATTGACACCGTTTTGGTGTGTTGGTAGGAGTCTGCCTTTGGCCTCGACGGTTGCGGGTTTAAATCCCGCTCTGAGCAGATGTTTGTATTATCTTACAAATATCTGTTTCGGTCTGGCCGTTTGCCTTTGTGGGTCTTTGCACGTTAAGCTGTCGGTCCCGGTTGTTATCACAACATCTGATAATAATCTTTAACTCTTGATAGGTAAATTGCTCTTATCCAATGAGGTATTACTTCGTCCTTAGGGTTGCAGAGGTCAGATGACAATCACTCTGTGTAATAACTAGTAATCGGACAAATCCGGATAAGAGTAATAAGCAGACCCTGGGTAAAATATAATACCGGGAATTGTCCTATGAGAAAGAAGAAGAAGTTATTTGCTAAGTCTGAATGGGCCATCTTTGTAGTAAAATAGACTCGCATGCCGTGAGGGCAATCGGCATCAGGGTCTCTTGTTCTTCTTGTTATCGAGTGGCTAGTGGCCAACTTAGTGTCAGAGTTGTTTAGGTCGCCTGTAGGCCTCTGACTTGACCTATCGACTGTCATCCAATTGATAACAGCCGGGACCGACTTTTTTCGTTGCACGGAGACGCTCAGTTGAAATACCACTATGCGATCACCCATCTAGTGACTGACCGCGTCTAAAGTTTACCTACCGATCGTTTACCGATCAGTGAGCGCACCCGGCTACGAGCGTCTCTTGTTACATGGAACTTGTGCCTGCGTACACGTATAGTATCACTTCGTTACTTATCTGTGTGTGCCTTTCTTATGTTTTCGTTGTGTATGTAAGTATATTTGTTTGTATGGTTGATTGTATATATGTTTTGTGTCGATATATGTTTAAGATACATTTAAGTATATATTTTTTCCGACGCCGTTCTTAAGTACGTATCAATAATTATATATATTAATTTTTATGTCTGTCTCTGTTTACTTATATTGTGTTATTTTTTGTCCAGATAATAAACTTCGATTCAGCCCGAGGTGGCATATCACTGGTAACGGAAAAAGGTCTTAAGAGCACCAGTCGACTTCTTGTTCAACGAGCGAGGGGTTTAGACGCTGGTGTCTACAGTTGTGGACCTAATAATGCCCCACCAGCTTCAATAAGAGTTCATGTATTATCTGGTAAGCAGATATAAATATAAGAAACGTTACACACTCGGCAGATATTGAGTGTATTTTTTCTATAGTAATATCCTGTGTCAAGGGTTTGTAATTACATACAAATTACAAGCGCAGACACCCAAACAGTGAGACAAGTTTGTAAGATAAATATAAACACTTAGACGCCATAGAACCTGTGATCTTCTTATCGAGTGGTTAGTAGCCAACCTAGTGTCAGGGTTGTTCAGGTCGCCCGTAGGCCTCTGACTTGACTTTTTCGACGGTTGTCAAATTTTCCACAGCCGGGACCAACTTTTTACGAGGCACGGAGACGCTCGGGTGAAATACCACTATGCGATCACCCATCTAGCGACAGCGCCTAAAGTTGCTTAACCTAACGATCGTTTACCGATTCGTGGGTCCACTCTGCTATGAGCGTCTCTCGTATGAGATGAGAACCTGTGATGATCGCCTGTGATTAAATCTTTTCCTGTTCCACGAACAAAATATATGGCTCAATTAGATTGTATATACATAATATGTATATTATTATTTCCACTGGTGGTAGGTCTTTTGTTGCAAGAGGCCGGCTAGGTAGGTACCACCACAGTGTCCAATATTCTGCCGCCAAATAGTAGTGTTCAGGCACTACTGTGTTCCGGTTTGAAGGGCATTGTACGCTAGTGAAATTACTGGGCGAACGAGATTTAAGAACTAATATCTCGAGGTTGGCAACGCGCGAGTGGCACCTACTAATGGTGCTGCAAGCGCTCATAGGCTGCGGCAGCCACTTACCATCAGGTGGGCCGTATGCTTGTTTGCCAACTTCTAACATAAAAAAAAAAAAAATTGTGTCTACTGTCTGGACAATGAATGGGTTAAAACGAGCTATCTATGATTAAACGTTTTTATTAAGTAATTTAACTTTATTTATAAAATCTGAGTTTCTTAAAATGAAGCGTCTTTGCATATCGTACCAAACTAAATAATAATAGAGGTAAGGAGAAATCGTTAGAGAGCATTAGAACGAAGTTTTAATTGGTAGCTTCGTTATAAGTTACGTAGAGACACTTCCCAATGTTAGATTTGCCAAATAGTTACAATATCTTATCCGCTTACGCATTTCAAATAACTTCGTTTTCGTTCTGCTCTGTACAATCCGTTAAAGTAGCAATGATGTTGTTAAAACATTTATAATCCTTTAAGATATGTAAATGAAGCCTCACTAGGTCAATGACCGAAGAGAGAAGAATTCTAATGCGGGGGCTGTTGATCCCCTGTGGTTATTGTCGTATCTATACTAGCATAAGCTATATGCTAAATTGGAGGCGAAATAACAAAATTAGTAGTAATTACTTAATTGCAACTGGTTAAAGCGGTTTTTAAAAAGAACATTAGCTATTCTTTCAAGGCATTATTAATATTCCT
This sequence comes from Hestina assimilis, assembly GCA_023373885.1. Taxonomy (NCBI): domain Eukaryota; kingdom Metazoa; phylum Arthropoda; class Insecta; order Lepidoptera; family Nymphalidae; genus Hestina; species Hestina assimilis. Next base: position 3,664,209 of record CM041747.1, on the reverse strand, counting down.
ATTGCCCAGCCAAAGAAGCTCCAAGCTTGCGCTAGGAGTGGGTACGACAATAGCCCAAGGGGTCAGGATCGAACCCGTGACTTCTGAATACATTTTAGCTCCCATTAATCTATCTACTATTTGTTGCGATAACTCAAAATATTATAACATTTTACTATATATTCAATTGACCTAGTTTTTATAAAAATATTTATGAACCCAAATCCAAAATCCAACAATTAATTTTAATTTTTTTGTAGGTGAACATCCAGCGGCGATGCAGCAGGGCTGTGCTAAATCGTGTCTAGACCTATCTGTGCTGTTGCTTGTATCATTATTGACTTTACATACATTTTGTTACTCGAACCACTCATATTATTTAACGTAAAATATAACAGAGTCCATTAAAGTGATTTGTAAAATTTTTTTATTATTGTTAAGTCAATATATTTATTAAGTTACGAAAAGATTACCTCATAAATTCTTATGTTAAATGTGTTAAAATAAAATTTATGTATATACTTAAAAAGGTATATACAATCATACGAAAAATCATGTAAAATTGAATTTTTTTTTATAATAATAATAGTTAAAGACAATGTTGTCTTAAAACAAAATTTTTCAACCTCTGGCCGTCTTACGTCGTTTATCATTCTATTTCACTTTTAATGGCAATAAGTATTGTATCATTAACTTCATTAATTTACATAAAACTTTAAAATTATTTTAAAATATTCAGTTCTTTGTTTGAATATAAAATTATACTATTACTTATGTTTTCAAAGTTTAATAGTAAAATACTCAAATTATAGTTTTATTTATTGGTTTATCGATAAGACCGCCTTTTGTCTAATTACATTTACATACTTGTATACGTTTTTGTTAATACTTAATTACAAAAATCATTTGGAAATTTATTTCTAATATCATATACATTATCTATACTTTATAGCAGGCACGAGTGTCCCAGACTGTATAAAGGCCTGTGTATTGTAAATATCTTGACGAGAAATAAATTGATAATCAATTAACTAACTAACTAACTAACTTTTAATTTATAAATTATAGAACTTTTTTTTAAATAATATTTAAAAAATCAGCTAAGGTTTTTTTTGTGTAATTTTATGTAAAGTTAAGTTGAAAATGTAAATATGTAAAAAAGTGTATGATGTCAAACATGTAAATATTTTCTTAGTATAAATTATATTTAATTATAATATTATATTATACCTAGTGATTTTCAAATACATAATTGATAATTTATTTTAAGAAACAAAAAACTGTTTGTATATTGTATATAATATGATGTAATTATTATGTCTATTGAATGTCTTGTCTTTCATGTTATAAGATAAAATGATTTTAATATAGTACCTACTGTAAATATAAATAAAAGTTTAAAACATGACCGTTATTTTCTTGTTGTCTATTAGCACATTGATACTATACTATAGCTATTTACTATTCAATTAAAAATATTTGATTAAGCTGGTCGGAACCTGATTCCAAAAACAATGTTTATGAACCAAAATTTTTTAAAGAAATTTTGCAGATTTGGCATACCAATTTCAGTTGCGTTGTGTTGTGAAGTCAAAAGACTAGATTTAGGCAATTTCGGTAACTCTAAGTATGCACGACCGTTGTGGTGGTAACGAGCCCGCTTTAAGCCTCCAAGGTCGCGGGTTTGATTCCCTCTCGGAGTAGATGTCCTTGTCCTTGCAGGTCTCCCTACCGTGCCGTGGGTGCTCGGAGAGCACGTTAAGCTGTCGGTCTTTTAATTAATTATAGTATTTAAAAACTATTCATTAAACATTTACCCATCTAAAGATGCACTATTACTCGCACATGATACAGTATAATGTAGAAACACCAATAAATTTTGCCCATACCAACTCTATGATTGCTTTACGTTGCTATAAAGAAGTTTATTTTTAAAACAAAGAATTATCAGCTACAAACGAGTGCGTACATAACCTTTTTAAAGTTTAAGCGATATAATAAACACGCAAACAAAACATAACCGACAAGGCATTGTTACTTAGTAATAAAACGGTTAATAAATAAACGTAGAACTGTATTATATTTCTTCAAGTTTTCAACAATACTAGTTTCTTTCAGCGATTAAATTAGTTTACAACGAAGTCGTTCATTGTTTTATTTTAAACAGCTTAAAATATTTGTTTGTTTGTTTTATTTTAAACAGCTTGCGGCTTATTTACATTGAATTATTAAGTTTGAATCATTATGAATATTAGTAGCGCCAGGCATAAGCCTGGGAGAATCCAGCACAAGTGGGCCGGCTCGGCCGCCGCGATGAGTGAGAGCGCCGGAGGCCTAATCTCACACCCATTCTGCTCTCTTCCTTTTTTCCGTTCTCATCCCCTCTCTCCTAGATACCATTCATAGGTTACGGTGGCTGCTTACCACCTGGCGGACCGCATACTTGTTTGCCAACCGTCATAAAAAAAATTGAATAATTTTTATTAAACTAAAATTTAAAACAATTTAAAGGTTAGTTTAATAATAATTTTCTCATTGAAAGCTGTTGAATATTTTTTATTTGTTCAGGAATTTTTTTTTTTCAACCATTTTGAACCATGATGAAATTAGCTTTCAATTATAGTCATTTATTATTATTTATTAAGATAATATTTGCTACTTAAATAAAATAACGATATTTTAATTATCTTATAAATAGTTTATAGCTATGACGGTTTCTGTAAAAGTTAACAGAAAATACACAAAATTGCAGATCGCGAGTATATTCTTTAAGATATTCCGTTGTCCCGGGAGTCCATACTTTACAAAATACCTTATCCAAAAAAAATCATGATTAAAACCGATTTGAAACTGCCAAGTTTATCATATTATAATGTACATATTAAAAATATATCAGAAAAAAAGGAAACGAAAAGAATATATTTTAAATTTAAATAATTTATTTTTCAATGAACTGTATTTAATTAATTCACTGTTCATCGTGAATTCCTTCGCTAAAATTTAAGTCTTTTAAATATATGAAGGTACGTAGGCAATTAATTACAAAGTGTTTCAACAAAAATTCCTTTAATGAGGTTTGTAATTTATTCATTTAATTCATTATGTAAAACAGAGTTAATTACAAATAATTAATATTTTAAACGATACAAATTTATTTAAACCTAAGAATAAAAAGTTACCAAATCAAATGTCTTTATCTTATTCTAAGTTGTTAAAATAGATCTGAAACTTATATTTACATAAAGTCACCTGCATAAGTATGACTTAACTGTGAAAAATGAAAATGGACTCATCGGTTTTTTTTAAACTTTTACATTTTAGCGAACACGTTGTACGGAGGGGCGTGGATTCGTTACAAGTCTTTACAAAATCATTATTGACAAGGATAAAAAAGGAGTTTGAAATATGATAAGAATATGACAGAGGGGTGAGAGTTTTAGCCTCCAAACGTAAAAATATGAACATATCTACTTTGCGTCGTTTTTCTAGGAGAGTGTGTTACTTCCCCTATTGCCTCATCCATTTACAAGACAGCAAGGTTCGATACTTATGAAAAATGGACCGAATATAGCTAGAATGTTTTCTGTAACTGTGATCGTTGTAAATTGTTAAGATTTTAATTTTTATCATAATACAATTATCGAGTTTTACTACCGACTTGACGACTAATGTGTGTATTAATTATGCAAGTATTTATTTCTGACTGATTTGCCTCGTTCGTGTTTATGTTTCCCGGGCTCCGACACAGGATGTCACTATCCTAATGAGGACTGTTGAGTGTGTAGCGCTTATTTACTTAATATCTATGTATGGGCTGCCTTACGATACGACCTTAGTTTCAATGGTTTCCACGAACAATATAAGATGATGAAGCTGTGGATTCATATAAACCTGTTAAACTTTGGCTTACAGTTAATTACGAGGTCAGACGTGCTTTGGAAATTTACTAACATCAGGAAAATGTGGAAATGAATGAAATTCTACACATTGATAAATTAGTATTGCCAACAGTTTCACAACTTCCGTTGCGTTGAAAGTTCTTGTGTTCATACTAGAAAATTAAATCTTGCTTTTCGAGAAAAGATTAATATAAATTTAAGCCTTCACACAGAAATTCTAGTATTGATTATGTTTTGAAAATATTATTAATATGTATTAAAAATATAAAGTAGTAGTAGAGCCGAGTTGCTCCTAACAAAAATGGACCGGCTCTTCCGGGGAAGAACTACCCTTTACAGAAAATCAGAATAAAGTAACGGCATTAGTAGGTACTGTTTACTGTGTAGGGCTTCGTGCGATGAGTGGGAGCGCCGGAGGCCAAATCCCTCACCCCTTCTGTTGCCTCCCCTCTTATTCCTTGGGTTGGCAACGCGTATGTGGCAAGTATCGCAAGCGTTCACAGGTTGCGGTGACTGCCTACATCAGGCGGACCGAATGTTTGTTTCATGAGGAATGAAAAACAGATCTTCGAAATTACATAAGATTTTACAAAATATACTTTGCATAAAATTATAATACTGTAATAAGTAAGCTTTTGGTTATATCGCCAGCATCTATTAATAAAAAGTTAAATATTGTTAAGATAAATAAAGCTATTCTTTTTTTCAAATCAAATCAAATATTTTTATTCAACATAAAAAGCATTACACTTATTTGTTGAAAGTCAGATTCTACCACCGGCTCCAAAATTAAACCTCTACCTGAGAAGAACCGGCGAAACAAACTCAGGGGTTTTATCTTTTTTTATATGTATTTTTTTAAACTGATATTAGTTTACATATTATAATCACTGAAAAGCCTGGAGTGACTGTCTCATTCCTAAGGCGTGGTGTCCTCAAGGTATTCACCAATTTTATAATAGCCTTTACCACACAAACGTTCTTTGACCTTTTTTTAAATTTATGTATAGAAAGTTTCTGAACGCTTTCTGGGATCCTATTGTAAAACCGTATACAGTTACCCTTAAAAGAGTTACTAATTTAATGCAGTCTAGTAACTGGCATTGTTAATTTATGTTTGTTCCTAGTGTTGATGTTATGATTATCACTACATTTTGTAAATTCATTGATGTTCTTATGTACATACATAACATTTTCTAAAAATGTATTGAGAAGCAACAGTCAATACATTAATTTCTTTAAATTTCTCCTTTAAGGAATCTTTACAACCAAGATTGTAAATTGCACGAATTTTTATATTACAACAAAGATCAAAATAGCCAGTAAAAACAATTTCATAATACCCTTTTCGGACATTTGAAATGGCCCCACATCCATTTTAACGAAAGCCTCAGCGAAGAAATTAATTCCTAACACCGATTGCAACAATTCGTCTAAAAGCCGGAACAGTTTCATTATTACAGTTCAATATTGGAATTATTCAGGACGTAACATAAAGTTTTACGTGACGTGAACTATCCCTGTAAATTAAAAGGGTCTTGATAGAGATTTTGTTTAATGAATTGATTTAATTTATGTGGCTAATACTAATGTATATTTGTATAATTATCTAAATTCAAATATTTGCATCCCTTTTTTAAATATTACATCTGAGAGTTTAAACATATTTTTTTAATGTTTAGAGATCACTACCGCCGATGAATATTTGTAACACAAGAAGGCATGCAGGTGCGTTGCCAACCTTTAAGGAAAGAATAGGCTCTCTTGAAGTTGGTTACACAGAGTGGTCGTGTGAAGAAGAACATTTCTTCTAAATCATCCTGTTGTGGATTTCCAGTCATCGAGGTGGTAAGGGTGGAATTTCGAGATTTGTCGCGATGTCCGATGGTGAAATTCTATTCGATATAAGTAGATATATAACGTACACAAGTACAAATTAAACTGGATGGTAGGAAAATATATATGAAGCTGTCGCTTGTTACCATTTTAGAAAGACCTGTGGTGTCGAAAAAAAAAAGTGTTATTGAACTTTTTTCGGTCTAGCTTCAATCCGCTCCGCTGGAAGATTATTACAATTATATTTATGAGAAATAGCCTTTGATGTATTAGAACTTTATTGTCGGTCTTTATTTTATGATAAAGCTATAAAATGATTGATTAAAAAATGTTATAAGATTGAATTTGGCTTTAAAATACAAAGGACGCAATTGTGTATTAGAATAAAAAATGTACCTTTTTAGGGTTCCGTAGCCAAATGGCAAAAGCAACCCTTATAGTTTCGTCATGTCCGTCTGTCCGTCTGTCCGTCTGTCCGTCTGTCCGTCTGTCCGTCTGTCCGTCTGTCCGTCTGTCCGTCTGTCCGTCTGTCCGTCTGTCCGTCTGTCCGTCTGTCCGTCTGTCCGTCTGTCCGTCTGTCCGTCTGTCCGTCTGTCCGTCTGTCCGTCTGTCCGTCTGTCCGTCTGTCCGTCTGTCCGTCTGTCCGTCTGTCCGTCTGTCCGTCTGTCCGTCTGTCCGTCTGTCACAGTCATTTTACTCGGAGACAATGGGCTCTGTCTATACGAAATTCACTAAATATGGTGTACTCTATGAACCGCACAACGATTCCGTAATAAATCTTAAAATATATAAGAATTAAGAATAGCAGGTCCATACATGTAACTGAGTATTGAAAAAAAAGTTTCAACGTATGACAGCGTGTGGGATATCTTTGCACAGGTCTTTTAAAATGATAAAGAGGTTTCATTTTGGCTTCTTTCATTAAGTGGTATTTATTAGATAGTGGTGAGATATAAGGTCCTAGAGTCATACAATTTGTGTCCCCCCTCTAACTTTTGAACTATAGGATTTAAAATTCTACAAAAATTTGGGGTTGTAGAACATCAAATAAAATTTCAACCGCATTTGGTTTGAAGAAGATAGGTTTGTAAATTTAAAAGATATATATGTTTTTGCCATAACTTTGTTTTTCGTATTACTTTTAATAATTACTATGAAATTACCAACTTATTTTTGCGGTCGATTTTAATTCGTTATTACTTTTAAAGCCCTTAAGATTCTTCATAATCAAGCTGCGAAACCCTTTAGTTTCAACTGTGCCTGGTCCAAAACGCACTTGACTGCTAATTTTTTTAATCATAGTTTTATTAATAATAAAATTAACCTAAAAATTAATGAATTTAAATTTAAGTTTCCTAACATAAATTTTAATAATTTAGTGAAGGTCAAATATCTATATAAAATTGTATTCGAATATCATACATTTTAACATGTATAAAAATAACATCACAAATTAAATTATCTTATTGTACTGTACTCTATTATTTCTTTATATTTTAATAAAGTACACGCTTTACATTTATATTTCTTGGAACTAATTTTCATCTAACAATAGAGCTTTGACAGTAAAACGATAACTTGCTTGAGCTACTTTACTTCGAACTCAATCAACGAGATTAAACTGTGGAATGAAGACTGAGCATGATAAATAAACTAAATTTCTATGTAGTAAGAGTATTTAAGGTAATATCTAAGTAATATCCCACTGCTGGGCAAAGGAGAGGGTTAAGACGCTTGGTCCACGATACTGCCTCACTGCAGGTTGGTGGATGTGGATGGTGTAGATGTGATGTGGATGGAAATAATTCTTAGAATTTATTTCTCGACACTCGATGTTTAATTTATTGCATCATCCCTGAGTAGAAAGTGGATAGAAAACTTAGATATTTTTTGTATTAGTATGAATGTGGGAAGTATTACCCTCTCACGGTAAATAGGCGTAAAGTAGTAGTACTGTTGCGTTTCAAGCAATGAGTGAGAGCTCTCACACTCTCTGTTACTTTCCTTTACCCTTAGTTAGAAAAAACCATAACCAAAGATCATGAGTTCAACATCTAAGTTTTCAAGTGCTTTGCTATTCACTCACCTGCCTCGTGAAACTTACAGATCTTGGTTAAAAATTTCATGACATAAATATATTTCCACAAATCTGCAGTAAAGCGGCATGATGAGTTGAGCTCTTAATCCTTATTAATAGAGGATGAGATGTTTGTCATCAGGACATTAACAGGCTTTTACCAATAATATATGAAAAAATTTGCTTAAGATGTTTTAATAGTTATTATTTATTTATACACTTTATTGTACACCACATAAAAATACACAATCTCAAGAAGAGGAGAAAAAAAAATATGGGAGTACAAATGGCGGCCTTATCGCTTAAAAGCGATCTCTCCCAGGCAACCTTTGGGAAAGGAGAATTGTCGTTATATAATTAGGCAGGTCGTGCCGGTATAATAGACATACATACCAATAGTTAAACACTAATACATAGACTTGCTTACATACATAATAATATCCAATAGATATTCAATAACAAACTAATAAATAATTATACGATAAACATAAAAGTAATAAAGAAAATAATATAAATAAATAAACTATATAATATTAGGTAATAATATATGAGCCGTCTTATTCAGTCTCTGCTAGATAAAGTTTTTAACAGATTTTTTAAAAGAATCTAAAGTTTTTGATTGCCGTATTGCTAAAGGCAGAGTATTCCACAATAATATAGTTAGTGGAACATTCAAGATTTTCTCCATGAGCGATAAATTTTATAGTGCTTCAATTTACTATGATACGTCATTTCATTAATGACAAAAGAAAATATTTAAATATTTTACATATTTTACGAGTAATTACAAAGCTGTCAAGAATAAGTAGCTCACAGTGTAGTATTCTTGAATTAAATTTTCAAAGAGCTCTCAAAAGGAAATTCAGGCTTAAATTATAACATCAAAGATTTGAGAATCGTTATAAGTATTTAATGATCTCAGTTCCAAGGGTCGAAAGCTGAGTTAATTATTTGGTTAAAACAAGAAAATAATTGCGAAGAATTACTTCGATTTTAAATTTAAATTTTGTTTATTATAAATTCCATATAAAAATATGGAATTTATAATAAACAAAATTTATTGATAATAATGTTATTATATTATACATGAAAGATAGAAAGAGAGGGAAACAGCAAACACCTACAAACGTACATTTTTTTGCAATGGATGTGATGAGTTTAAAGCAAAACCAATTGGCTTTTATTAAACGGATTTAAGTATTTGCTTCTTGTCCTCTTCATTATCATCATCATCATCATCATCCTCATCGTCATCATCATCATCATCATCGCCATCAGCATCATCATCATCATCATCATCATCATCGTCATCTTCATCATCATCGTCATCATCATCATCAACATCATCATCATCATCATCATCATCATCATCATCATCATCATCATCATCATCATCATCATCATCAAAATCATCATCATCATCATCATCAACATCATCATCATCATCATCATCATCATCATCATCATCATCATCATCATCATCATCATCATCATCATCATCATCATCATCATCATCATCACCACCACCATCATCATTATCTTCATATTAGTTTAGTATAGTGGTGTCCATTTCTGTATATAAGCCTCTCCAGCCGTGCGCCATTAAACACTATCCTCGGCTACTCTCATCGAGTTCTTGACAGCCATCTTTGGTAGAAGTTATAAACTACTTATTTATGGTGACTGGTGTAAGGCATTCCATACACATTTAATAATGTTGTGCAATATCGATTATTGCACAATATTATTGAACACGTGGGGTTATTATTGAAAGATTGTAATTGTGATGATTACATTTTTTTTTTTTAAATATAAACGCCGGAGGGCAAATAACTCCACTCCACCTGATGGTAAGTGGAAGTGGAGTCCACACGCGAAGGTGGCTAATATGATTGCATAAGGCGAACTGTACTAGCCATCCTCGCCCTGCCTACCCGCAAGGTGCCTCTTCACGCCTCGTTTGAAGGACCCCAGGTTGTAAGAATGAGGGAACACGTGTGCCGGTAAAGCACTCCATTTTTTTTAAGTGTGACAAAGAAAAGAGTTGGCAAACTTCTTTGTTCGCGATGACATTGATGCCACAGTTAGTCATTTTTCTGCGCCTAATTGTACAACAAAAATACAAATAATTTTATTGATATAATGTGTAAATATTAAATGTAGTTAAATGAAATTCAAGATAGAAATGAAATGTTAGTTTTGAAGATATCTTGTGCGTAAGACTAACCCCTTTTATATCTCCTAATATAGTTCGACAGGCCTCGTTCAATGATAATAAGTGGTTAGATAATGCTACCTTTCCTTCGTATATGCCATTATTATGAGAGTAATAATAATCAAAGAGATAAGGTTAGACCTTTGTTTTGTATACGAAAATGTTATGATTTATTATGCGATGCTACAGCGCCATTTCAACAAACAAATCTTATCGTGCCATCCATCAAATTCTATAGACTTTACATATTATTTTTGACTTTTTAAATGTTCGCTTTTCTTTTCGACTAAGTATTTTTAAAACAAAATATATATTTACGGTTATAGAACCATGCTTCTCTCAGCACAAAAAGGCCGGCTGGACCGGGTAGTACTACCCTCTTACAGAGTTTCGTGCGATGAGTGAGAGCGCCGGAGGCCCAATCTCCCACCCCCCTGTTCTCTCTGGTTGGCAACGCGCATGTGATACTTCAAGTATCGCAGGCGTTCACAGGTTGCGGTGACTGCTTACCATCAGGCGGACCGTATGCTTGTTAGCCAACCGTCATGACAAAAAAAAAATGAAGGAAAATATTTTTACTGATAAATAAATAATATCACTTTAGATTTCAAGCTCAGGTGGTTTCAAAGGAAATCGCTATGTAATCTAAGATTATAGGCTTAGGAAGAGTCAACGTGAATTGGGTACGGTTTGAGGTTGTGTCTATGATAGAAAATATTTTTTTGTACCAAAAGCTTATATAAAAGCAAATACGTAATATATGTCGCCTTTTTTAGTCATGGGCAAAAGTAATCCATCAGTAACATTAATTTATTATATTATGTCAAATTGAAATATGATATTATTAAAAAATAGTTTTTAATATAGAAATATATTTAAAAAAGTAAATATTAAAAAATATATTTTCAGCGTCAAAACATTTTTTAAGATTAAAACTTAAATATAGAATTCACTTTTAAAATTTTCATCCCTCAGAGACTTACCCTCGGAAATATTTTAAAATTATTTCATTCGCTACAAAATGTTGTAATAACTCAACCACTGGTGTACTTGAAACCAAGTTCATAGCACGCGGACCTTTTACCGGCGTCGGGATGTGACGACCCCATCGCCCGCTGTTGGGATAACCTCTGTCACAGCAGAGATTATTCCACCAGTGCAGTCAGTCACACTGGTGGTAGGTCTTTTGTTGCAAGAGGCCGGTTAGGTAGGTACCACCGCAGTGTCAAATATTCTGCCGCCAAATAGTAGTGCTTAGGCATTACTGTGTTCCGGTTTGAAGGGCACTGTACGCTAGTGAAATTACTGGGCAGACGAGATTTAAGAACCAATATCTCGAGGTTGGCAACGCGTGAGTGGCACCTACTAATGGTGCTGCAAGCGCTCATAGGCTAGGGCAACCACTTACCATCAGGTGGGCCGTATGGTTGTTTGCCAACTTTTAACATAAAAAAAAAAAAAATATATATATTGATTAAGAATAAGCATTGTAGTATTAGCACAGACGCTCTTCTTCTGCTAGACTTTGTATCTTTGTATTCCTATTGGGCCTAGTGCCTTTAAGATTGTAACAAGGAGGGTGGGAAATAAATGTATGTATTGAAATTACCTTACTAAGAAAGGACTATGATTGGGCTATTAAAAAAACTAATCGAAACAAAAACTAATGTCTAGTGGTCAAACCTTGCGGTACCCTGGCCTTGTCGGGTCGAGGGGCTCAGTAGCCGGGATAAATAGGCGATGGTGTTGCAAAGGCACCATCAGCTACCCGGTGAAGCTAAAAGTGTTCCACAGTTGGGCGTGTCGTCTATCGTGAGACAACGCCCTGGAGTTTTGTGTCGTATTGATCGCTTTGGTACTTTTCTGTTTATCAGAATGGACTGTAGCGACTTAGGGTCTTAGGGTCCTGGTTGGTGAAACAGGCAGACAACCTGCCTAAAAAATAACAAACTGCCTTAGGCGCCCTGCATTGATGATCGGTGCCGGGGCGTCATGGTTTATTGCGCAAGCGAACCCGCGACGTCCCACTATGGCGCAAGGTGATTCGTTGGGTTTTAGTGGGTACTTAGCTCGATTAGCGAGTGATGAGCACCACACTATCACTACTTGTAGTGGTGGTAATACATAAAATATTACTTATATCATGTATTTATAGAAGAAATGTGTTTTCTTTCATTCATCTTGGGATCCTTAGGGCAAACTCGACTCATTTACTATACGTTATTAAGTAGCTCAAGGTTTTGAAATAAATTTCGTTAAGTAAGTTAACCATCTCTAAGTTATTAATTAATATCAAAAAGATAATAAATTAAGAGAATGAACTCTACTGGATTATGATAGAGTTCATTATTATGTTGACAATGAAATTTAAAATAAAAAAAAAATGAACCTCATATTTAAATTATATTATATATTCAACAAGGTTCCCTTGAGATGCATGTTTAATTACAAACGAAAGGGTTTAAAAATACAGGTATTTATTAATCCTTAAATGGACGCAAATAAGCAATACCATGTCAACCCACACGAATGTCAATTCGAGAAACACGCGTTTGAAAATTTTGAACAACTTGCTTTATATTATTTTTTTATGTATTGGTCAAGTTTTTGGCAATTTCAGATTTATGTAAGTTATTTTACTTATTTTCACAAAAAAAGTATACAAACTGCATATTTCGTATATAATATAACCCAAAACGTTTAACATAACACATAAATGGCATGATAAAAAAAAATGGCTTTTTTAGAAGGTTTAAAGCTTAAAACCCTACAAATATTAAAGAAAAATGTTCTTCAGCCATTTACCACCACTTCTGCATATATAACTCAGTTTTTTCAATTTTGTGGGTTGACCTGGTATTGCTTATTTGCGTCCAAATAAACTAAATTGTCATAATTTGATTAGCATCAATATTTTGTTGCCATCAAAAGTTCATTATGATATATATATATATTATACAATTACACACAAGCACACGCACACACAAACACACACACGCACGCACATACACACACACACACACGCTTACGTACTCACTTTGTTGATTATATTGTAACAGTACTTGTTTCCAATTTATTTTTAATATTAATTCTACTTAACCAACAGGCAATGTAATAACTTTTATTTTGTGTTTTTTTATTACATATAATGTAATGTATATGTACTGCATATAGGAGGGCACTGTCGCCTAAGATACGGGTTTTTACCCAGTTTAGGGACAGAGTTTCATTTGTTATATGATTTTATATGTAAAATTTCTGTATACCGTACATTTATGTAGCATTACTATTGCATGTAGTTTGGTCCAATAAATATTACTATTATTATTTATAATTATTATAATATGGCTCCAATATTAGCAAAATAAAAACGCTTCGACGGAGTATCTATAGAGTTCCAAATAAATGGATTTATAATTGTAATGTTATGTCTTCAAAGAAGTAGTTGTATATTTTTTTGTTTTGAAAGAATATTAACTTTTTTGATTAGTTTAGTGAATGCCTTTGCAAGGCATTACTAATATTTCTATTGCCCCTTCAAATAAGCTCGAAGCTTGCGCTAAGAGTGGGGACGACAATAGCCCAAGGGGGTCAGGATTGAACTCACAACTCTCGCGTTAATGGAGCGAAGTCGGCCCTTCTACCTTTGAGGCTTAAAATCAGTTTATTAATTTGTCTGGCTACATAAAATTTACATTTCCTAAAATTATTATATAACGTCATTTTACTAAAAATAACTTAAAGGTTTACTAACGAAAAATTAAAAATGATGTTAAAAAATACTACATCGATTCCTGGTTTATTTGAATAGACCATACCGAGTTATTAAAGAGATTAGGCAATGTCTTCATAATCTATCTTATACAATTAAAACTTCATAAAATTGGTTATACATTTTTCGGCGACTAGCAACGTTATTCCTTTAACCTTTTTTACCTTTCACCTCTTACCTCAATACTATGTCAATAGAAAGACTAGACTTATCCCTAAATTTATGAGAAAAATGAAGCTTATAAGGAGACATCCACATTATTATAATTATTTAAAATTATTTCTATTTATTTGATGAATAGGCTAAAGGCAATAAATATAATTATATATATAATAATTAAATATAATTATATATATAATTAGGTAAAAATAGTGAGATTGAAAAGGGTAAAACTGCTATTGACAAAATTGTAGTTTGACTTTAACTTTATAATTAACGAGTAATTATAAGATTCAATTTACATAAGCTAAAACAATTTCTGTTTAACTTACAGAAATATTCTTAATAGATGTTTTGTTAATCACCCGTCTCGAGCATAAACTTATTTTCAATTGTGTCATACGAGACAAAGGAGACGTCTGTGAAAAGACGTCGATAGCAGATTCTTCATTATGAAATAATTATAATACCTTGCCTTAATATTAGTATAGCTTTGCTCCCACAGAAAATTGGCGTAAAGTAACAGTATCAGTAGGTACTGTAGCGTTTCGTGCAAGAGTGACAGCGACGGAGACCCAATCTCCCACCTCTTCTGTTCTCTTCCTTTTTTCCATCTCATCCCTTCCCTCGTATCCCTTCGGTTGGCAACGCGCATGTGATACTTCAAGTATCTCAAGCGTTCATAGGTTGCGGTGACTGCTTACCGTCAGGCGGACTGTATGCTTATTTGCCAATCTCATGGTTTATAAATAAATATTTTATACAACAGATGTTAATGCTAAGTAAACATTGGCATATAAGGCATAAAATATTAAATATATACCTCGACGAATAATAATAATCCAGCAATATATATTATTATTGTAATATCATTCTTATCTTTCTAAATATGGTAATAATATAAATATAAGAATTATAATAAATATTAATTCAAAACGCACCGAGAATTAAAGTATTCTACTGCACTGAATCGATTTATTTTAAAAGATTTTTATAACTATGTATATTGTATGTGCTATGTTAGATCAAAAAAACTTTTATTTTGCAGGGCTGAAGAAAAATATTTTGTATCATATGATTTTGAAACGACGACGTAGTAGAAGGACTGACTTCACTCCGTTACGCGAGAGTCGAGGGTCCGATCCTGACCCCTTGGGCTATTGTCGTACCCACTCCTAGCGCAAGCTTCGAGCTGATATGGATGGGCAATTAATTCTTATTAATTCTTTAAAAAAATATGTTTATATAGATTTTTGCCGAATTTGTATAAATATTGTAAAATAAATACAAGTTCAATTTGGTACAATTGTTCCCCGGTGCAATTACACAGTACAGAAATATATTGTTAGAGCCGATAACAATACGAAGGATACTGAAATTTTAAAAGAAATATCCAAGATACTTTCCAAAACTCGAGCGAACAATTGTCTATGAACGAAATGATACATTTTATTTTATATTTAAAAGTTTCTAGCACAATGAAAAAGAAAGATATTAAAGAATCTTTTTTTTTAATACTAAATTTTAACCGTATCTGGTTCAAATCTTTATTTTAATATTGAAATTGAGATATTTTTCTCATTAATTGTAAGCCAATATATATAGTAACAGTATTTAGTAATAATATGACGACTGTTGTAGTAGGCGTTTGTCCCTGTGAGTGCCTTTGTGCCTCACAGAGCACGTAAAGCTGTCAGTCCTGGCTGTTATCATAGCATCTGATAATAATCGTTAACTCTTGATAGATCATTTGCTCTTATCCAATGAGTTACCGGTTCGCCCTTTCGGTCAGATGGCAATCGCTCTGTGTAAAAACTAGTAACCTATCAAATCGTGATAAGAGTATAAGCAGACCCTGAGTAAAATCCGGGAATAATTCGAGGAAGAAAAAGAAGTATTTAGTAATAATTTCGTAACAAAATAAATAGTAATATTATATCTTATATCAATCAGAATATTGTTGATTGGTTTAGAAAAGTAGCTTTAATGTAACTAAACATTTCTTTAAATTTAAATCAAGGTAGACCGAGTCGTGTTAAAGTAATTTCTTAATGTGGATGTCGGTACTAAGTTTCATCAAAACTAGGTCAACTTTAAATTAAATATGAATATCTTACCTTCCTCGCTCGTTATGAAGAACTTATATAATTTTTTTTTTCTTATTTTTAGTTTATTTCATGATATTCAAGCATACCGTCCGCCTGATGGTAAACACCGCAACCTATGAACGCTTGCAATACTTGAAGTATCACATGAGCGTTGCACTTAAGGAACAGGAGGGAAGAGGTGAGAAGGGAAAAAAGGATGGGAACAGAGGGTGTGGGAGATTGGGCCTTATCAACGCGCTCTCACTCATCGCACAAATGCAACAATACTTACTGATTCTGTTACCTTACGCCGATTCTCGTTGGCAGGGTAGTACTTTCCCGGTTGAGCCAGCCCATTCGTACAGAGATTATTTAGGACCGTGGCTCTACTACCTAGTATTAACTAGGTACGTTGAGTGGTTCCATATCTGTATGTTATTAGTTGCACCAATTACCTCTGAGCTCACCGATTATTATAAATTCAATAGTTTTTCTATTCCGTGTTATAACTACCTATTACTTTGATTTTCTTTAGTTTATGAGATACAGCAAAAACCTCAGAAATATCAAGCTTCCTGTAACTTACTTAGTAACTTTTTGAACGAAATTATATAATAAACCATCGGTAGTACATAATTATTCATTCCATGCATTGCACTAACTGCTAAAAGTCGAAGAGTTTTGTCGCACGTCTATTCTCGTAATTAAGTATAAGACAAAGTTATAATGGTTTAAATAAATCAAGTACAGCTTCTAACCACAGGTTAACTGTTTCCAATAAATAGTAATAATTTTTAAAACAAAGTGGTTTTTTTATAATCTATCCCCACTGTCTTTAATAATAATAATAATAAACGCTACACACTCAACGGCCCCCATTAGGATACCTATATCCTGTATCGGGGGTCCGGAAACGTACACATGGACAAGGACAAACACACCCAGACCGGAAAATATGCTTGCATGGTCAATACAATCATATTATGCTCCGAGCGGGAATCGAACCCGCGACCTGTGGCGTTTAAGGCAGGTTCGCTACCGCTACGCCACAACGTCGTCTACTGTCTTTTTTTATTATGTGACAATCTTTTTCTTTTCTTGTCATTATGAATACGACTTTGGGTTTTTTTTATTATTATATACAACAGTGGGCTCAAAGTTTATTAATGCTACGTCACTAAGCACTATTATTTAAATAGGGATAGCTTATAATAAATAAGTAAATAAACGCAACACACTTTTTGATAGATATCCCGTGTCAGGGCTCGGGCTCTTATGGGAAGTTCGTTAGCGCGGCGCCACAACGTCATTAACTTACACTAATTTACAAAAATATATTATGTATTGCAGTGATATTTAACTCCATATATTCAATTTTTATCATCACATTACAAAATCTAAGTCTCTGATTTATCGTTGTACGCTTGTCTCAGTTCGTTAACGCATTTTCTTTAACATCATTTATCAGCTGTTGTCGGCGTAAAAATGTTGAAAGAAAATACAATATATTGTTAAGGTTTATCAAACGTTATTTGGGAAGCTTGCCGATTGATTTGTTGATTTCATTGATTGATGGATTGGGCAGATTTATTTAAATTTTATAAACAATAAACATAATTTTTCATACCATTATTTCGTTTATACTCTTTAAATATTAAAATTAAAATAAATCACACTAAATCCACGGTATTTTTATATCAAAAATAATATATCTAAAGCAAAAGAACATGATAAGTAAGTCGGAAACGACTACCTGCATACATAAAGTTATCTTATAAATTTTATGTACCACAACAAAAACTCAAAGCTCAGGATTATTCGTGAGTGCTATAAATTCCGAGAAGCGTACTAAAAGTCACTTGTGTATTTCATATTTTTTTATTATCATTATGAAATGTTTCTTTCATTTTATTACGTAACGAATTTGGTTACAAAGAATGACGCCATACCTAAGATATTATATGTACCTGTTGTTGTTTTTTAAGTTATATACTTTACCGTTGTCGTTGAGTGATTGTTAATAGGGGACATGATTCACGTGACCGACATTCTTCATGTGACGTGTTACGTCAGACTAGCGACACGTGTCCATATTGGACCTAATGTTTATAAGTCAAATTTACAAATTATTAAATTGTAACTTTTCTCACTACAAATAATTAATATTTTTTTTTACTTTTCACTCCTATCGCCCATGAGTGCCTTTTTTTCTCTTCCTTAAGCTGTTATCCAATTATAATTATCATTAAACATTGTAAGTCTCGGTTTTGATATGTCGACTTGTTTTTCAAATAAATATCAGTTTTGTCATCCTCGTTGAGTGAAGTTGAATCTACGAGTTGAATTATCGTGCGTGTTGTCAATTTGGACAGCTCAATTCCAAAGTGCCATGTTTGAGTTTTATTGCGTGCGTCGGCTGTGCCATATTGCGACAGTTAATTAAGACATCCCTAGCAACTCAATTTTAGCCAGCGCTCATTGGTGACACGGCACGGTCAGGGATTTTTATGTGACAAATAATAAAACTAACTATACAATAAATTTAAAATTTTAATGATGAATATTGATTGAGCCATGGCATACTTAGAAATATTTCTGTTTGTCACATAAAATACAACTCGCCATGCATCGCTGGCAAGCATAAAGCCCACCTGATGGTAAGCGGTTGTTTTTCCATATCAATCGGGATCTTAAAGCCTTAAAATTCCTTAAACTTAGGACTCCGTACCCAAAGGGTACCAACGGAACCTTTTTAATAAACCTCTGCTTCCGTCTGTTCGTACTTCTATGTGACGGATTGGATTGCAAATGCGGACCGGATTGCATCTCACTAACAATAAAACAGTAGTCACAGAGTTGAATTCATCGTTGCCGCTACAACAAATATTATAAACGCAATAAAGTTTTTGAAGAAGAAAAAAAAATGTTTTGATGTGGGATATTTTTTGTCTATTTTATATATCTTAATATTTAAAGTCAATTAAAACCACAAATCATCTTCACGGGGAATGGTAGCAAGAATTCTTGCTGCATTTAGCCGTTGAATAGCAATCCTGTTTCCTTGGGCGAAATATTAACCAGCCCTCCTGTCGCCTGTGACGGTAATGGATCTGGGCGTAATTTAGAAAATTTGGAATAAGTGATGAATATTTGGACGCAAATAAGCAATAGCATGTCAACCTTCACGAATGTCATTTCGAGAAAAACGCGTTTGAAATTTTTGAACAACTTGCTTTATATGATTTTTTTAAGTATTGGTCAAGTTTTTGGCAATTTCAGATTTATGTAAGTTATTTTACTTATTCTCACAATAAGTTTACAAACTGCATATTTCGTATATAATATAACCCAAAACCTTTAACATAATACATAAATTTCATGATTAAAAAATGGCTTTTAAAAGTTTTAAAGCTTAAAACCCTACAAATATTAAAGAAAAATGTTCTTCAGCCAATACATTGGATATTTAACTCAGTTTTTTCAATTTTGTGGGTTGACATGGTATTGCTTATTTGCGTCCATTTAATATATACTACTACTTAAATTAAGTTAGAAGTATATAATTACATTAAAAATATATTGTCCTGTAATAGACTAATTTTATTTTATTACGTCTTGTGCAGCAAGATTTAATAAAGGTTATTATAAAAATATATCAATTTCACTAGAAAATGTTAATTTCAGGTTTACGATTAATTTTCTTCGTGTCTTCTTTTAAAATATAGTTTAATCGATACCCTTTTCACACCTACGAATTTGCCTTACATATATTGGCCGCAGGGAAGAAATTAAAGTAATGGATTCAATTTGCTTAAAAGCCAAAAAAATTTTTTTATTTCGAAATTAAAAGACAAGATACGCGTTTTGAGTTAGATACTGTATCTAAGTAAATTAGTTGATTACGATAAGTTACGTATAAGTGTGTATACCTTTATACAAATAATACCAAATACTGACCTAAAACGATGTTACTATATTATGAATTTATTGCCTATAACAATATTTAAAATGTTGTGTTGTTTCAATTTTTCATGATTAAATGTTTTTTTATGTTAGAAGTTGGCAAACAAGCATACGGCCCACCTGATGGTAAGTGGCTGCCGCAGCCTATGAGCGCTTGCAGCACCATTAGTAGGTGCCACTCGCGCGTTGCCAACCTCGAGATATTAGTCCTTAAATCTCGTTCGCCCAGTAATTTCACTAGCGTACAATGCCCTTCAAACCGGAACACAGTAGTGCCTAAGCACTACTATTTGGCGGCAGAATATTGGACACAGCGGTGGTACCTACCTAGCCGGCCTCTTGCAACAAAAGACCTACCACCAGTGTGACTGATTGCACTGGTGGAATAATCTCTGCTGTGACAGAGGTTATCCCAACAGCGGGCGATGGGGTCGTCACATCCCGACGCCGGTTAAAGAAATATATATTGGGAGGCATAATCATGCGGCTGTAAACCTGATATGAGGAAATGTAGGAAAAAGGAGAATATGAATGGCAGAGAGATTGAGTTTAGGCCTCTGCTTTTGTCTTTATTCTTAGCGGGGAGGAGATAAAAACACTGATATTTTTCAGCTTGAATAAACAGTACGGTGACGGAGGCAAAAAAAGCGACTAGCTTAATGGTAAGTGGTAATTATCATGCGGACTATACAAAACCATCTTCGCATCTCAATTGAAGAATCCCTACTGTAGTCTCTTAGGAAAACCTCAACAGGCAGCTTATTCTATATCCGGATGAATTATTCTTTTGATGTGGTGCGTGACCATTGTGCTCTAACTTGTGAAGACTTTCTGCGTATGGCATGTTTGTTATTACAGACACAAAAAACCAGGTTTTTTTGAAAAGAAATACAGTATAGTTAATATTATTAAAGCCAATATAATCGATGCTTCCATTTAAAAGTAATAAAATAAAAGTTCTCAAAAGGATTTTTTTTAAAGTGACCCACTTTTAATGAATGGCCGTTTAATTCAATAAAGTGTTATAAAGTAACCCTTTCAATCTTTGAAAGTGCCGAATTTCAGTGATCATTTAGATCGCTGAAAGACACAGAAAGTAATCAATTTTATGTTCCTACTAGCATTCGGCCACGACTTCGATTGAATTGTGTCTTAAAAAAATATAGGAAATGTGTAAAGCGACACTTAATATTTTATTTGACGACGTTGACGATGTTGTGGCGCAGCGGTAGCGAACCTGCCTTAAACACCACAGGCGGCTTCGATGCCCGCTCGAAACAGATGTTTGTATTGACCATACAGACATGTTTTCCGATCTGAGTGTATATGTCCTTGTCATTGTGTATGTTTTCGGACCTCCGACATAGGATATAACTATCATAATGGGGTCCGTTGAGTGTGTAAAAAAATGCTTGGTATAATATTGCTGTTAAGATTTTTACAGTCATTTTTAAAAATCTTAGGTAAGAGTATAATATTAATAGTCTAAGTGGAATTTGCAAGTTTCGAAAGTTCAAGTTTTGCAAGTTTCAAAGTTTTGAGAATCGTTACAAATATGGTAAGAATAATATTAAAAAGAAGAGAAGTTCTGATTGACTTATATATAAGCTTAGTCAATTCACAACATCAATTTGAACTCAATGGACTGCAAAAAAATTTAAGGCGATTTTCTTTTTAACCGATTTCAATAAAAAAGAAGGATCTCGATTCCTTATTATATAATTTAGATAATTATTTAATGTTTTAATTGATTAATTAACTTTTAAAATATATGTATGTGGATCAATGAATTTTAATAAATTTGTACATTAATTTTATTATTAATTATAATTATTTTTATATTTGCACGTCAGATATAGACGAAACATGCCTGGTCACTATAACTTATTGCCAATTGTACCATGTTTTAAGCAAAAAAACGATTATTATTATTTTTATTATTATTATTATGTTCTCAATTTTTTTATGTTTGTTACCTCATAATTTTTATTGAAGCTGGTGCTTCTTGTGTGGTCCTATTTTAATTTGGTCTAGTTCTGACAATAATATCAATTAATAATAAACCAAAGAAATATTCAATTTGCATTAATCATTAAGTAAAAATAATTTTTAGAAAGAAAAATCCGTTTCAAAACTGAAAAGAAAAAAATATTGTCTACAACTCTAAAAATATTTTTTGACTAATAATATATATTGTGTATGAATGTTAATAATATTCAATGCTTATGTAAAAGAAAATTGAAAACATTTATTCAATTATATCATGCTCTTAAAATTAATTGTGCGTGAAAGAAAAAGGCAATTTAAAAGGGGATCTAAAAACCACAATTTGAAGTAAGCCTACGAATGCTTTGAAAAATTTATGGCTATCATAAGTAATCCAAGGCTCGCCTTATTTACCGCCGGGGTATCATGGTTGTTTGCGCAAGCGACCCAATGACGTCCCACTATGGCGATAAGGGTTTCGCTGAGTTTCATGGGTATTGCCACTTGATTACAAGTAGCCGAGTCTCACACTACCACTGCCTAGTGCACTTGAGGAGTACACTACGTGCAGGGGTGTGCATACGTAAATGCGATTTTCATTTTTCAGCGAAAACAGAAAAGAAAGGATTTAGGATTATTTTGGGCACTATAATGTCAAATGCACGTCATGTCAAACCTTTTACATAATATTTACATAATACAATTATTGCTATTACACTTTAGCCAATTTCAACATTTTTTAAACTCATCTGTTCGTGTTTGTATCTGACTTAAACGATATTTTCTTTTTTTGCTGTTATAGGGAGTAACTTAGGCTATTCTATTATAGAAAAATTGGTTAAATTACTAAGTAATATATTTTCCGAGGTTCATATAAATATAAGACCTTTTAAAGAATATTATTAAAATACGCAAGTAAAACTGTAAGCTATTATTATTAGTATATAAAAAATTACGTTAGCACAAGAGCAATGCATTTTAAAATCTAAATAAATTACCACTTAATGAACTGTAATTAATTTATTCCTGTCTAAGATGAATTCCTTCGTTAAACTGCGAACCTTTTATATTTAGAAAAGGTGCTTTAACAATTAATTAGACGAAGTTTAAACGAAATTTACGTAACAATTAATCTATTTAATTTCAGGAGTAAAGTTTAATAGCAATAGCAGATATTTGCAGTATTAAAAAATATAACAATGCTTTAAAATTGATGCCTTAACGAGTATGGCCGCTTAGGAAATCAAAACTTTAAAGATGACTTATGCGTGTATTTTCGATTCTAGGCTTTAATTTAAGGAATTAAAAGCAATTTTTCAATTTTATTTCATTAAATAAACGTATTATCATTACTTACTAATGTTAGAAATGTGAAAGTTCGGATGGATGGATGGATGTTAGTTACTATTTCACACGAGAAATAATGCACGCATTTTATTATTTATTTATTTGATAGGATGCCAACAGGATATAGTGTTAGATTTACATTATATGTAGATACTTATTAAACTCATTTTACATAGTATACTACACTTAAAGGCTAACTCAGCATGTATAGAAAAAATATATAAATACCTGGATTAACATATAGGATTCTTTTTATACCGAAAAAATGGGATTATCCAAAAAACCAGATCAACGAGCCAAATAATATTTAGAAATTAACTATTACTTTATTTCGGATTTCTTATTTGAGTCAGTACTTAAAAGAACTAAAAGAGTTAAGTAGTTCACAAAATACTCCCCGCCTCATTTGAAGTTAGACATTGTACTGAATATCTAAAAGAGGATGCTCATTTGGAATCGTGTAGCATTCAACTCTCTAGTATGAAAAAAAATACTAAAATACTTGTTATTCCAGAAATGTACAGGGGAAGGAAGAATAAAATCAAAAAGAATTGAAGAGGTGGAGTTCCTCCGGCATTAATACTAATATAGTGGAATGCATTATTACGAATACAGCAGCAACTTAACGAAAATAAATAAATAAATAAACGCTACAGACTCAATGGCCCCCATTAGGATATTGATATCCTGTGTCGGGGGTCCGGAAACATACACAAGGACAAATACACCCAGACCGGAAAATATGCTTGCATGGTCAATACAAACATATTATGCTCCGAGCGGGAATCGAACCCGCGACCTGTGGCGTTTAAGGCAGGTTCGCTACCGCTGCGCCACAACGTCGTCAAAATAAAAATATTCTGTGAGAGGCTAGTATTTGTCTCTACTTCACCACTGTACTGACCCGGATGTAAATGAAATGATAAGAACGAGGATAAACTGAATGTTCATTGTATTTGCCATTTTTGCATGTATTTTTACTACATTTTTAAGTAAGAGGGGCAAATAGCTCACCTGATGTTAAACGATCACCGCCGCCCATGAATATCGGCAACACCAGAGGAAATGCAGGTGCGTTGCCGACCTTTAAGGAAAGCACAGGCTTTCTCTTGAAGGTTCCCAAGTCGTATCGGTTTGGAAAGACCACCAAAGGAAGTTGGTTCCACAAAGTGGTTGTGCGAGGAATAAAATGTCACCTAAATTGCACTGTTCTGGATTTCCAGACATCGAGGTAGTAAAGGGTATTTCAAGTTTTATTGCGATGTCCGATAGTGAAATTTCACCAGCGGGATCAATCCAAACAATTCCTAAGGACACTACCCGTGATAGATGCGGCATTAAATCACATGATTACATAAATGCAATTATGTAATTGAAAATTCTAACAATTATGTTAACGAAAAACCCAATGCAAAAACACAATTCCATAATACCCTCTTTGGACGTTCGGAACGACCCCACATCAATTGTGCTGAAAACCTCGGCGAGGAAATTAATTCCTAACACCGATTGCAGCAATTTGTCTAAAAGCCAGAAGACTTTAATTACGGTTCAATATTGGAAGTTAGTCAGGGTTTAACATGAGCCTTTCGGGTTAAAATATCAACATGAAGTGGCAATATTCTATTGCCATTGTCCCCTTCTTTCCTCCCCTCCAACCATTTGGTTCTTGTTCCTTGTTCACTCCTTGTCTGGCTGGCTACATTTCGTGATGACTCATAATTATGTTACTAGAAGTATAGTGTACGGTAGCATACCAAAAATAAATAATTCTTTTTTTAACACCAATATCCATTCGACCTAAAACAAGTAATAGACAAAACAAAACAAATATGTTACTGAAGAATTATCAGGGATTTAATATCACTCTTTCTTTTTAGTACATATTGCATACCATAATATGTGATGGACAGCACTTTTAACTAATGTTTGTATCTATAAAAGCCAGATACGGATTTGCTATTGAGCCTTTGATGTTGATCCATTTCGACCCTCTAATTTTTGACCCAGTCCTAACCCATAGAGAATAACCGTCCTTTAAGATTACCTAATATAATTTGCTTAAAATATTGTTCTCTGCAGTGTGATACGTATTAGCTCTTTTGAAGAACTAGACACTCGTTTGGTGGTAAAACACGAAATCACTATAATTTAGTTTGATGAAAATCTGACATAAAATAATTATAAATACATTAGTTAAACACAACAAAACTTTTGGTACTTATTTTTTTAACGATGTGAAGGTTTGTAGGGTTATACTTGTTATAGTGCACACGCTCTTCGTATTTTAGGCTTACGTTGAACAATATTGCTTAATGTTAATTCAGATAAGAGGGTTTTATATATAAGGCTGCAAAATCTTCTTGAATTTGAATAAAGCCATCATAAGCATTAGTATATCCGCCATGATGCTAGATTATTAAGAGTATTATCCAACTGTTATAACTGAAGGAGTTGCTCGTACGGACTGTACGATAGCGACAGCTTTGGTCGCATTTATATTCATATTTTATGGTAGGCTGGTGTTAAGCAACAATGTAACCAGACGGTTAGTGAACTTCTGATGTTTTAATACAGGCTGAGTCAGATATTTGCAGTCTAATATTTTATGAGTGAACTAGTAAGTGTTGGTTTCAATTTAGATTTAAAAATTTGTATGGAAAGGTTAAAAATCGTCACTGTCGCTGTCCTCAATCTACAGAAATCCACTGTTGGACATAATAATGCCACCGGGAACGATCTGCTGTTTGCCAGCTGCTTATACCTACCGATGCTGTGTCTTCTAGTATATGGCTGCCATACGGTTCTTATATAATTGTGGTTTTGTTTGCGATGGCTTTTGTCTGCAACTACTTAGAACTGGAAAGATAGTTCAGTCCAGAAGATATTGTGACTAACTGGAAAGCTTTCGCAATTTTATCCGTTATATTTTATTTCAAACAAATCTAACTCTTAATTTTTTAAGTTTAATTAATATTTTTTGGGATAAACAATGGGTATTTCTTATAAATTTCTCAAGGGATTAGAACCAGTTTACTTCCACATAATTTACTTTAATCTGCTTCAATTATTCAGATTTATTAGAAAATGTAAATGCATGATAATTATATAAAGTCCTTAAAGTAACGATCGAAGATATTACACTTTTTTACTTTTATGTTAAGCATCACAGAAATTTTAATAATAGTAGCATTTATTAAGATTTCTATGGTAACGATTAACTTGTCATATATTATAAAATAAAACCCAATGCTTTTCAGCAATTTCCTAATTTTTTTCATCCAGCACCATCAATGAGCTTACGTTTTTTTTTTATTTATAATCCCGAAAATAACATTTTTAATGACGTATTTGTATGTTTTTTTTTCGAAAATTGTATTGCTGTTAGCCCTACTGGCTTTGACATCGTCACCAAGCGAGGGACCGAATACAGAGACCCGGCTGTGAAAAAGGGACAGCCCTCACGGGGCTACACTATAAATTTGTAGGTGTCACTCAAGGATACCTATTGATTCTTTAATCTTATTTCCCCAGTTGCAATGCAATTGTAAAACCATAAAGTTAAGAAGTAAAATGATTTTTTTACTCTATGTGTAAAACTCACTACTGCTTTTGCGGTAGAATATATGCCTAACTACCTTGGACCTAGCCGGCATTTTGCAATAAGTAATTAAAGTTAAAATAAGTAATAATTTTCTTCATATTAAATGACTTTTTCTAACTTGAAAAAGTCATTTAATATAAAGATAATTTTTTTACGGAGGAATAAATCCAGTATATTTTATTATAAACAGTATTCACCCCAGGATACATCAAGCGTTATCGCTGAGAAAATGATTCAAAATTAGGACGACATCATAACATTTGAAGCACACGGGTCGGTCTCCCGGGGACTTGTTATCAAAACAATCGTATAAACTTGTCTCACTAACTTTTATGATATCAAAAGAATTCCATAAAAATATACTATGATTTTTTTATGTCATGACAAATTTGGCAAATAAGCATACGGTTTGTGGAGGGTACGTCATTATAAATGCCCTCCAACACAAGGGGAGGATCCTTCGACCAGGCCGGTGATATTGCCTGGCGGGCTGAAGGCCTGGACCGAAGCCCAACGACTTACGTTGGAAAGTTGTATATATAGGTGAAGATTGTAGGTAACTCTGATAGCGCGATTTAGGATCGTGACGTTCGTTGGTCGTCCATGTCGTTGCGTAGTATATCCTGTAAGTGTCGCTGTAGCTTGATGTGAGATGTAACAATCTTGTCTTTCTAACGAGTTGTGTCGTGTTGCATGTAGATGTCGCTTCATCACTCACGGATATCATCATCATAAGAGGATAGGTAGGGTGGCAGATCGGGCCTCTGGCGCTATCATTCATCGCACGAAACGCAACAGTACTGTTATTTTACGCCGATTTTCTATGAAAGGGTAGTACTTCCCCGGCCGGCCCATTTGTGCTTGGAGGATCCTGGCACTACTACTACTACTATGAATAATTACGTTGTTATAATATTAAAATTTTACATTTTTGTTATTGAATGAAATAATGTGTTCTGTCCTATAAAATAGTATAAGCACAAATTTATTTTTAATCGAAAAATTCAATTTAATTTATTTTTAGGGTTCCGTAGCCAAATGGCAAAAACGGAACCCTTATAGTTTCGTCATGTCCGTCGGTCCGTCCGTCCGTCCGTCCGTCTGTCCGTCTGTCCGTCCGTCCGTATGTCACAGTCATTTTACTCGGAGACCATTGACTCAATTTATACGAAATTCACCAAATATGTGTATTCTATGAACCGCACAACGATGTTGTAATGAAATCTTAAAATATATAAGAATTAAGGGTAGCAGTCCATACATGTAACTGAGTTTTCAAACAAAAAATTTCAACGTATGCCAACGTGTGATGTATCTTTGGATAGGTCTTTTAAAATGATAAGGAGGTTTGATTTGGACTTTTTTCATTAATTTAGTACTTGTTGAGATATTAGTTCCTAAAGTCGTAAAAATTTTGTCCCCCCCTCTAACTTTTGAACTATGGGATTTGAAATTCTGGAAAAATTTGAGTTTGTAGAATACCACATGAACTTTCATCCACATTTAGTTTGAAGAAGAAAGGACAACAAATTTTTGAGATATATAAGTTGTTCCCATAACTTTGTTTTTCATATTACTTTTAATAATTTCTATGAATTTACCAACTTATTTTGCGGTCAATTTTAATTCGTTATTATTTTTAAAGTCCTTAAGATTCTTCATAACACAGCTGCGGAACCCTTTAGTTTCGACTGTGCGACCATAACGCACTTGACTGATAATTATTTTAAACCTGAAGCAATAACATTATATCACGGTCAACTATCAGCTGTGCAAATTAAATAAATGAAAACGACTAATATCTAAAGCTATATAATATTACTTAGCTGCGCCCGTGGCTTCGCTCGGTCACAACTATAAGGGTTCCGTTTTTGCAGTTTGGTTAGGGAAAATATACGTAATACTGTAGTAAATGTAATGAAAGAATTTGCGCTGTAGATACAAATAAAAGCGACGCTATTGTTAACAATATTGTCCGTTATTGTGTAAAATAACGGTAAAATGTTTTGAAGTATTCAGAAAAGTGAAAACCACTACAAAAGCACATAAAATCTAAATAAGTCGAGGGACGCTAACCGCGACGTTCTTTATGAATACCGTGAGCTGTCAAAGACGAAGTTCCCTTGTGAACATAATACATATAAGAAATTTAACAATAGCCGTTAAACTTTACAAAGGTACGAGAAAGTAAATATTAATATTATACGGTTACTTTGAAAACTTTTATAAAGTGTTGCCTTTCTGGTTTTTATTAATATTTTTATCTTTACGCAGCATAAAAAGGAAGTTTCTTCAAAGTGTCTTATCTATTAAGGTTAATTTTGAAATTCGATTTTTGGTCTTTACTTAAAATATAAAAATATTTATTATCTACATTTTTAGATTTCACCTTAACGAAGGACCCCTTTAATAATTACTCCCATCCTCACTGGTCAGGTATGTTCTTTTTTATATTATGACGGTTGGCAAACAAGCTTCGGTCCTGATGGTATAGGATAGGAGGAAAAGGATGAGAAAAGAAAGAATGAAGGGAACAGAAGGTAGGCAAAGACTCCAACGCTCACACTTATAGCAACAGTACAATCTACTGATCCTGTTACTTTTTTTATGAGAGGGAGAGAAAGAGAGATAGAGAGAGAGAGAGAGAGAGAGAGAATATTTCCCTGGTCCAGACGGCCCATTTGTGCTGGGAGAAGCATGACTCTATTACTACTAGTTGTTATAGGTTTTTATTATTTTTTTATGCTCCAGTCTAAGTTATCCAATTAAGTTCAAGCAAAGAAATAAGACCACAAAAAATTAAGTAACATAATAGTTACACAAATGGCAAGATTAAAGCTGTTTATAGACAATCCGAAGGCACGTTTGTTTGCATTAATTTCAGACAACATGACGCTCCCACAAATGAACGTGACGCGAATGTTAAATCTCGGAACATTTAAAAATCCCTACTTCCCTACTTATCCCCACCAATATTATAAATTTGAAAATAACTCTGTCTATTACGCTTTCACTCCAACCCACTGAACCGATAGACTAGTCCTTGGGAAAATACATAGGCTACTTTTATTGCAAAAAAGGCTTGACTGGTTTGAAATAATTGTCAAAGATAGTATAGAGAAGCAATTATTTCTATATTGCGTTAAAGATGTCGCATTAAAAACGGTTATTAGTTTTGGTTTATTTAAAAAAACAAAATAAATAAAAACCCATAATATAATGTGTTACTAAGAAGAATTTAACAATGTCCTTCTTTGCTAAATATCCGTTAAACTATTTAAATACCCGTAAACAAATACTTTTAAAGTGTTTGTTTTTACATTACAAATTTGTTTTTTGACAATAACATGCCTTTCATGATCTTACTCCATCTAGGTGTTTTTCTGCGTGTATGTATTTTTTTTTATGTTATAAGTTGGCAAACAAGCATATGGCCCACCTGATGGTATGTGGCCTATGAGCGCTTGCAGCACCATAAGTAGCTGCCACTCACGCGATGCCAACCTCGAGATATTGGTTCTTAAATCTCCTCCGCCCAGTAATTTCATTAGCGTACAGTGCCCTTCAAACCGCAACACAGTAATGCCTAAGCACTACTATTTGGCGGCAGAATATTTGACACTGCGGTAGTACCTACCTAGCCGGCCTCTTGCAACAAAAGACCTACCACCAGTGTGACTGATTGCACTGGTGGAATAATCTCTGCTGTGACAGAGACTATCCCAACAGCGGGCGATAGGGTCGTCACATCCTGACGCCTTTATTAAATAAATACAATTAGAAGAAGTCATAAAAGCGTCTAGAATAAAGTATCAAACAATTTTTAAATTGTATTTTAGTAATAAGTACATAACATTTTTAGCTCGTAAGGAAGGTGTATCGAGTCTCGTTAGCGTAGTTTCGTGATGTCGGTATTAAGTTTCACCAAAACTAGGTCGACATCAAATTAAAGCTGATGTTCTTACTTTGCTGCGACTCGTTATAAACTTCGTATTTTATATGAAAATAGAAAATGTGTTAGGTTTTTAATTTAAAGTAATAAACAAAACAAGATGCTTTTTTAATTTTTAATTAATTAAAATTATTATGATAATGTTACATTATAAAAATCAATATGTTAAAAACACGTATATCATCCCTGGTAAAAAATATGAATACTACTCACATAGTACTATAAAATATTATTTAATATTAATTTTAGTTGTGCAAAATGAAAGCCAAAAGGATTGGAATCGTATAGTTAATCAGTGGAAAAATATAATGACAGCTTTTATTTAAATAATATTTTTTAAACAATACAGCATTCTTTATTGATAATAAAAATGATATATATATATATATATATACATATATATATCGTATATAATAATAATAGTAATGACGTAGGCTATATATTTTAAACCCGTGCGAAGCCGAAGCGTACTTATAAAATCAAATAAATTACTTAGCTAATGTTAAGTTTTCAATTCATTAGGTACTAAGTTTTAAATGTTTATTTTGATACGACAGCAGAACGCACTGTCTCTTCTAAAACTATTCATAAATCTATACAATATCGAACAAATTTGTAAGCAAGGGTGATAGAGTAAATATTCACTTAACATCGTGCCAAATTCTATAAGTGAACAAAACTTCCTCAAGTGATTTACAGCCCTAACCCGCACGTTTCGGACCTAGCAAATTTCGGGGCGAACTTACGGATATAAATATAAGAATAACATTTACATCAGCCATTAATATTCTAACCGCGTGGGGACTTCGGGAACATTTCATCGGTAAGACACTCTGACCGAACTAAATCATTCCTTACTTACTTAACTAACCCACCGTTGACTCGGAATGTGTTATTTATAAATTATTAGCTTATTTATTACCAAAAATATTTATTATGAAATGGTCCCAAGTTTGGATGAAATAATATTCAGGGTTAATTTATACTAGTAGAAACATGCTCCGCCCAGCTCGACCGAGGAAGTCTAACAGTATAAGTGGGTACTGTTGCGTTTCATGCAATGAGTGGGACTGGCGGGGGCCCAATCTCGCACCCCCTCAGTTCCAATTCGGTGGATTGGCAAGGCAAATGTGATATTTAAGTAAATATCGCAAGTGTTCATGAGTTTCAATGATTGCTTACCATCAGGCGGACCGTATGCTTGTTTGCCAAGCGTCATGAAATGAAATCAAAAAGCAACACACACAAACAAACAAACAGCTTGACCGATTTTAGCGTGACTTTCACTTGCAGATAGCTGATGATATAAGGAGTAACTTACGCTACATTTATTTTAGGCAAAGAATTTGGATGCGGTAAAGAAAAATCGGTGCGTCAGGCGATTTATATATTTTTAAATTAATTTCTGGTGGGTAAAATATAAAGTTAATAAATTGGTATTCGGATCATACGATTGAAGTAAAAGTGAAGAATAAGTAAATTTCTCGTTTCATACAAATAAATTACAAAATATATTTTAATCTTACTTGATACTTCTCACAATTAAGTGAAACGCATAAATCAAATAACTTTGAAAACACGTAGCAAGAGTTATTACCAAGTTACACTTCGCGGCTTTCTTCTTAAATGGGTTCGATATGGAATATACTTAACTTATATATTTGACTTGTATACTTAACTTATAACTTGTATACTTAATTATAAATATTGAATAAATAAATAAACGGTACACACTCAACGGCCTTCATTGGATAGTTAAATCCTGTGTATCGGGAAACATACTCAAGAACAAGGACTAATACACCTCGATCGGAACACATGCCTGTATGGTCAATACAAACATCTGCTCCGAGCGTCAATTAAACTTTTAACATAAAAAAACTTTTAACATAAAAAAAAAATTATGTTAAAAGTTGGCAAACAAGCATACAACCCACCTGATGGTAAGTGGTTGCCGTAGCCTATGAGCGCGCTTGCAGCACCATTAGAAGGTGCCACTCACGCGATGCCAACCTTGAGATATTGGTTCTTAAATCTCGTCTGCCCAGTAATTTCACTATCGGCCCTTTTGCCCTTCAAACCGGAACACAGTAATGCCTAAGCACTACTATTTGGCGGCAGAATAATTGACACTGCGGTGGCACCTACCTAGCCGGCCTCTTGCAACAAAAGACCTACCACCAGTGTGACTGATTGCACTGGTGGAATAATCTCTGCTGTAACAGAGGTTATCCCAACAGCGGGCTATGTGGTCATCACATCCCGATGCCGATAAAACTTGTACATGTACATTAAAAACATAAAACGAAAAAAAGTCTCGCAAGTCAGTTCTTTTACAACAAACAGTTGTGAGGTATGGTGACTGAAACTCGGCAATTGCATGATACTGAAGTTATCTCCAAAGCTATCCATAATTTGGAAATTTTAAGATACTTAATATTACGCAATACTTCAAAAGATTTGCGGGTTCGATCCTAACCCCCTTTGGCTAATTCGTACCCACTCCTAGCGCAAGCTACGGGCTAATTTAGAGGGGCAGTCGCATAAAACTTTAATTGTGACTATAGATGTAACAAAATGAATGAAATGATTAGGTATCTATATTTTATTTTACGTGATTTTTTGGTTAACGTAAAAGAAATAAAAGAAAAACTGTTTTTCTAGAACTCGACTTTCGTAATATAAGCTTTTCCATAATATACGTTCATGGCCACAACATTTTAACAAAATTTCGTCGGAAAACGTTTTAAAGGCGTTCACAAAACCACGACAAAGGTATTGGTTGGTGGGCCTCAAACCGCGGCGTTCTTTGCAAATTACTATTAAAATTTTAACTGTCAAAGAAGAAATTTCCTTGCATTAAAAATAATAGTTAATTTTCTAAAGTAAAGCTGTAAATTGTATAAATTTTAGACAAAAACTATTTATCCTATATAAGGCCATTCTATTTAAAACCGGAACTTTTAGATAAACGACTCCACTGATGCTAAAAACGTTGATAGGCTTTAATCATGTAGACTGTTAGGTTCTTAGCCAACATCTGGCAAGAAGAAATCATTTGGCAAAATAGAAAACTAAGCGCCATTTGTCTTTCTCTCCTTAACGCCTGAACTGATTTTGATGAAATTTTTGTGTGTGTTCCGGTGGATTCGAGAATGGTTTAAATTCACAATTTGACTCGTTATGTCTCGCTATATTCGATTGCCTAGTTTTCTATTTTATTTTCAGGACAAGACAATGTCTACCGGGCCCATTAGTTTTAATATAGTATAGGGGTGATATTTAAAATTTGGTACTATTAACATTTAGTACTAAGTCAAATAAAAATACTGCGCAAAAGTTTAACAAGCCGAAGTCTTTTAATTATTAATTATTTTCAAAAACAAATAAGCAAAATTTTGTTTTCTTAAAGTTCTTCGTTCTTTGGTTACGTTGACGAAAGCAGAATAACAATTAATAAACTTTTATTATTATGTTCTTGTTACAAATTTGTTTACACGAAGTTACTACATAATGCTAATTAATAAACGACCTCTGTGGCGTATTGGTAGCGAGCCTGCCTTTGGTCTCAACGGTTGAATTCCCGCACGGGGCGGACATTTAAATTTATCTTACAAATATATGTCTCGATCTGGGCGTTTGTATTTGTGGGTCTTTTCAGCCTGCCTTGGAGAGCACGTTAAGCTTTCGTTCTTTGTCGTTATCATAACATCTGATAATAATTGTTAACTCTTGATAGGAAATTGCTCTTATCCAATTAGTAATTGGTTCGCCCTTTGGGTTACGGAGGTCAGTTGGCAATGGCTCTGAGTAAAAACAAGTAAGCCGCGTAATCTGAATAAAAGTAATAAACAGACCTTCGGCAATTTATTGGGATAAATACTAGGAAGAAGATTTAAAGATCAATCTTAAAACATAGCTTTTTATTATTAATTAATGATCATTAACAAATAAAACAAATTATTACATTAAATTCAAATTAAAATTGTTGTATACTATATCCGTCCTTCACGTTTAACCCTTATACTTGTGTAATATATACGTTACCTTATCACATACGGGGTTTATCTTACGCCCCACTTTGAACTTTACAATCATTAAATTGGCAATATCACAGGCCTCAGCCTTTATCTTTTGAACGGCGTGAAGTAGAGCCAGATATTGTTGGAAGACCGAAGCTATTGGAATAAATTATATATTATACTGAAATACTACCTATTCATCTCAGTGTTTTGATTTCTTTGCTGATGAAAGTGCTTAAATGCCCGCCTGGTTAGCCACCACCGT
This sequence comes from Hestina assimilis, assembly GCA_023373885.1. NCBI lineage: Eukaryota > Metazoa > Arthropoda > Insecta > Lepidoptera > Nymphalidae > Hestina > Hestina assimilis. The sequence continues at coordinate 3,629,046 of CM041747.1, read as the reverse complement.
ACGTTCGTGAAAAACTCGTCAAATGAATGTTCGTCAGTTCGTTTTGAGGTCAGCCAGTGTATAACCAGTTATCTTAAAGGTCGGTAATTATAGTCCACGCCACCGCAGCCCTTTGGTGTTGCAGATATTCATGGACGGTAGTAATCACTTAACATCAGGTGCGCCTTTTGCCAGTTTGCCTCCTTAATATTAAAAAAAAAAACAATGCAAAATTTTGCCTTATCAGAGAATAGGTTCGGACGATTATTATTTACTAGCTATGCCCGTACCTTCACTCGCTGGTAATTGTTGAGTTGAACAAAACAAATGAACATTTTTTGCGCTTTATTATTGCACTGCAGTTCTACCAACTTACCGTATCGTCTCGCCCGTCCTCTTCTTTCTTATTGCTCTTCTTCTATGTACCATATCGTGATGTTATACAGCCTATAGCCTTCCTCAAGAAATGTACTATCAAATGCAAAAAGATTTTTTCATATCCAACCAGTAGTCCTAAAATGATCGCATTCAACAAATTTTCAGCTTTGTAATCTTTATATATAAAATTCTACTGTACGTGTTTAGGTCACTGAACTCCTAAACGGCTGGACAAATTTTGATGTTTATTTTTGTATATATTCCGGTGGATTCGAGAATGGTTTAAATTAAAAAAGAGGCACTGCTATCAGGTTTCCCTTTATTTTTTTCGTGACAGGACAACGTCTGCCGAGCCCGCCAGTATTCGTATATAATTCATATTCGACTGGATTAGGATGTGATTATTAGTATAACCTTGTGTAACGTAACACTCGTAGAATCATATTTGACTCTTAGGTGATGTAGCAAGGATAGCGATGCTGTTAGAACCTTATTTACTAAATCCCAGGTCACGTACAAATGATATATCTAAATAACAATGTATCCTTATGTTTGAAATAACTAAAGTAAGAAATCAAAAGAAACCAGCGGAGATAATCGTTGTCATTTTTTTCATTTCTTTCCTACTCTCCGTCCTAGTGACTAATGAATACTCATTAATCAGGTCAGAGCTCTTTCTTACTTATCTAGACGCACTGTACTATTGTTAGAAGAAGGTAAAATAAAGAGTCAGAAAACTGGTATAGTTTTAGCGGGAGTCAAATTTATAATTTAAAATATACCACTATATTCAACTTATCTTTATATAGGGTAGGGATCTTCAGGCGTCGGGATGTGACGACCCCATCGCCCGCTGTTGGGATAACCTCTGTCACAACAGAGATTATTCCACCAGTGCAATCAGTCACACTGGTGGTAGGTCTTTTGTTGCAAGAGGCCGGCTAGGTAGGTACCACAGCAGTGTCCAACATTCTACCGCCAAATAGTAGTGCTTAGGCACTACTGTGTTCCGGTTTGAAGGGCATTGTACGCTAGTGAAATTACTGGGCGAACGAGATTTAAGAACTAATATCTCGAGGTTGGCAACGCGTGAGTGGCCACTACTAATGGTGCTGCAAGCGCTCATAGGCTGCGGCAACCACTTACCATCAGGTGGGCCGTATGCTTGTTTGCCAACTTCTAACATAAAAAAAAAAGAAGAGTAAGAAAACTGATATAGTTTTAGCGGGAGTCAAATTTATAATAAAAAATATACCACTATATTCAAGTTATCTTTATAAAGGGAAGGGATGAGAAGTTAAAAAAGGAAGGGAACTGGGTGGTAGGGACATTGGGCCTCCGGCACTCTCACTCATCGCACGAAACGCAAGAGTACAGATACTGTTACTATTCACCGATGGCGGTGATCGCTTAACATCAGGTGAGTCTCCTGCCCGTTTGCCCCTCTCACATAAAAAGCCCCCATACAGGGACAAGCTGAAACAATGACAGAGAAACAGACAGACAATTTTTCTAATGTAACTACAAAATATACTTTGAATAGCTGTTAATTTGGAATTAAAACAGACACTTCAATTTTATTTATGTTTAGATATTATGCTTAAAATTTTGGTCAGCGTTATTAAACTATTTGTAAACTCTTGCAAATAGCGTTAATACTTAATTAACTTTCAGCCGCTAATATACCTAATTTACCTTTAATTCATTAAATTAATTAATTCCGTAAATTTTCAGTTTAATTAACAAGTCTTAGAAAACGGCTTGTCTTAATTCGTCTTGTACTCGACAAATGAGCTTCAAAGACAGTGACGAGATGTCGGTGGCAGGTTGAAATAATACAGGTTATGTTTACGAGATATAATGAGTACAAATAAACAAATAATAATAAATAAATAAATAAACGCTACACACTAGAAGGCCCCCATTAGGATAGTGATATCCTGTGTCGGGGGTCCGGAAACATTCACAATGACAAGGACAAATACACGCAGACCGGAAAATATGGTTGCATGGTCAATACAAACATATTATGTTCCGAGCGGGAATCGAACCCGCGACCTGTGGCGTTTAAGGCAGGTTCGCTACCGCTGCGCCACAACGTCGTCGAACACACAATATAACATGTATAAAATTTGGTATGTTGGGGAAATTGTACAAACAATGTTGTTGGCAGATTTTTGGTATCAAAACTTCAATAATTGGCATTTGATTAAGTATTAGTTGATGCTTCAATTATAGCTTTTATTGCAAGAGGCTGGCTAGATCAGTTAGGCTGCCTGTCCACTGAAGCGGAGCAGAGAAACTGAGCAATAGCAACCAATATACAGGAAACATGAGATTTTTAGTCTACGGAGGTACCAAACCGCAAATATAAAACCTCTATGAAAAAAAAAACGGGAAGTAAAAAAAGTAAGTAAATTTTAGGAAATTTAAATAAAAGCTAAAGTAAATCCTCAATATCATATTTTTTGTAAAGCCACCGAAGCTTCGTCCACATTTATCTTGAGTTTTTTCATTTTTGTAAGTAATATTTTAAGTCATATAATTTATGCTTTCAACCACATTTGAAATGGTTTTATTTATGAACGGGCATGATTGTATTTTTATTTAAAAGAAAAATACTTTTCATCAAAGATGTCTATATCTATAGCTGTTTATGTGTAAGCATGAATTTTTAATAGTTAAAATATTAGCTAAGTTTTAAATTTCTTAATGTAAGGCACATTTAGATAACTTAATGCCTTTCGACAATAAGGCTAGGCACATTGTATTTTATGGAAATATTTCTAGATTTCATAAACAAGAAATTCTTATAAGCATTAAATGTCTATTTTATACAGTTGTGTATATAATATCTTATAAATTAGATTTAAGATAACGATATAAAAATAACTTACTTAAGTCATACACACACACACACTCAACGCCCCATTAGGATATTATCCTGTGTCCTCTGTGGGGGTCCGGAAACATACATATCTACAAGGATAGACACACTCAGGAAAACATGCCTGTATGGTCAATACAAACATCTTCTCCGAGCGGGAATCGACCCGTGACAAGTGACGTTTAAGGCAGGTTCCTTACCGCTGCGCCACAATGTCATCAAAATATTTTAGTAGAATAAAAGTTGCTTACGTTACTCACAAAATCCCGAAAATATCATTTCTAGTGTGGTTTATTTACAAAATAACTTAAACGTAAAGCATAAACGTTGTCATTTCCAACTTACTTATCCCGTTTATCTCTGTCACATGTTTCATTTTGATATGAAAATCTTATGAGGATTCAGTATGATATAATATAGGAAAGAAATATAGCAAAGCGAATAGCACAATAACTAAAAACTGATTTGATTATTTTTTTTTATGTATATATTATTATGTATATTTGTATGTATATATATATAAATATGTATTTTATTTAATATTATTTATTTGATGATTTGTATATGTATTGTATATATTTTAGTATATTTAAGTATATAGTATTCATTTTCGTTCCTTGTACCTGCACAACAATGTAAATATTCTTAAATGTTCCTAGGATTTCTGGCAGAGATCTCTTGTTAGAGATAAGTTATCCGTTGTACACTTGTGTGATACTTGTATTTTCTTACTGCACTGCTGTTTTTGGTACATAAATAAATAAATAAATAAATAAAAACTCTTTAATGTTTAAATTTAATAAATCTTTATTTTATTGAGATGATTTTTTCAAAGGACATTTTCATGAAGAAAATAAACTAGCCTCGAGCGTTTTTGACACTTTATAATCGAATAGCCATTTTCGCTTAAATCTGAACAATTAACGATAAAAAAGATTAAGGCTTATAAGCACCACTGATATAAAACTATTTTGAATTTTTTACCAATATTATAGAGCTTGTTACGTTTCCACGTCTCGAGGATTCAACGTAGTAACATACCACTGGGATTTCGCCGTAATAATCCAAGTGCATAAACCATTTCACCGGAAACTATTATAAAAATAACTTATTATAAAAAATTGTAATAACTTATTACAAGGAATTACATGCCTATTGTATAAGGCGAAACATTTATTACTATTTAATATCATGAAACATCTTATTAATGGACGCAAATAAGCAATACCATGTCAACCCACACGAATGTCATTTCGAGAAAAACGCGTTTGAAAATTTTGAACAACTTACTTTATATGATTTTTTTTATGTATTGGTTAAGTTTTTGGTAATTTCAGATTTATGTAAGTTATTTTACTTATTTTCACAAGAAATAAGTATACAAACTGCATATTTCGTATATAATATAACCCAAAACATTTAACATAATACATAAATTGCATTAATAAAAAATGCTTTTTAGAAGTTTTAAAGCTAAAACCCTACAAATATTAAAGAAAAATGTTTTTCAGCCATTTATCAACACTTCTGCATATATAACTCAGTTTTTTCAATTTTGTGGGTTGACATGGTATTGCTTATTTGCGTCTATTTGTGTCAATGTTTCTACGAATAAATCATTATTATTGTTAACTTAAAAGTGTTGAATCAGATTTTAACGTATTCATTTAATTCGTTTTAAATGTTAAATTTCAGATATTGATTTAATTGTATCCTTACTCTTGCTTCACACATCGATCAAGTAGCACATAGTTTTAGTTTTAAGTTTAATATGTAATTCCTTACTTTAATTAAAGTAATTTACGTAATTTTGGTTTCTTTGGACCCTCCGCTGCCGTCGTATATAATTAGCTGAAGATATTGTTTGTATGCTTGTTGCTGTTTGTTGAACACGTTAATCTCTGAAACTTCTAGTCGGATTAAAAAAAAATTTCTGCATTTGATAGTACATATCTTAATGCAATAGATAGAAGCAATAACAAAAAACCGTGGATGCGCTATGATGAGTTGGTGTCACAGTAATACAATAGTAAAGCGCTAGAATGTTTCGTTTATTTGTAATAAATAACTATGTAGACTTTTAAAAACAACTTTTAACTATGTGGACTTTAAAATTTTGAAAAGAGGTTTTTTTATGTAAGTATCGTATATACTTTCATATGCATTCAGTGAAAAGCTGTTAATTTCTAATTAAAAACAGACCAGAACTTCCATTTTTTTTTATTGATTATGAATTATTATTAAATTTTAATAAAGTGATAGGCATTTCCTTCAAATTGATACGAAAATGCTTCCATGTTACGTAGCGTCGCCGAGATCGTTCACAGCGTGGTTCGAGCAATTACTTACACGAAGACACACGTACATTATAGTTCAAAACTTGTTCATTGTCGTGCTGAAATCAACAGTATCATGAACGTATAGAATTCAAATTTGTATGAATAAGATGTTTACTAGCAAGTTTCCAATTGGGCCGTATATCGTTGTGTTCACTAATTTATAACGCCAATACCGCTGCCTGTTTGTACTCTATCGTTGATGTATGCAATATTTAATTTGATTATTTGGTAATATTTTTTCGTAAGCAAAATTTAATAGTACATTACGCACCTAGGGAGAAGTAGAACATTCTCATCCGCGATTCGATCGCGATTATCACGACACAATTTTTGTGTCGTACGTTTGGGTGGCAAAGTCCTACTTTTCTTCCGTGGTCCGTATACGATTTTTTGCTCTACGATTAAAAGTTCGCTTTTAGCCACTAGTAGTAAACATACGGTTGCTAGGTTACCCGGAGGTAAAGTGAGTTAATGAGTGTCATCTTGCCGGAGAAAAAAATTCTGGTTCTTTTCTCCCTCGTACAAGAAACAAAAAGTCAAATTTTCGTACAGGTAGGAAAAACGTATTATTTCATAATGCAAGTGTTGAACACATCCATTACTGTTACTATAATTTATGTGTTTATGCTTTTCGGTACCTACTACGTAAATGTATCTTGCTTGATAGATTAGCATTAATTATGATTACTTCTTCACTACTAGAGCCATACTATAGTATTATATAATAAATAATCTTTTCCTATATAAAGGCTATCTGTGGAAAAAAGGTTATTTCTAATCTGGATCTGCAGTTTCTAAGATGATAATAAATCATATTCTTGAAATTTCTCTATTATTCTGTCTGATGTCGTTTAAACCAAAGTCCTAAGCGCCCACACATTATGAACTCTGTTACAAGACTAAGTCTAGCTCTCTACAACGCTAAGATAAATACGGCAGCAAGTGCCTTGTTACGAAACCGACATTAAATCAACACTGAAACGTCTCAAGGTTTAGCGTTGCAAATGATTAAAGTTTATCATTTTACTTTGTCCACTTGTTATATAGCTTTGTAACGACACTCTGTACCTACTTAAAAGGGTTTATTTAAAAGTTTATATTTTATGCTATAACACCTGTTTTTGGTAGAATCACTGTATAAAATTTTAGTAATTTTACTAAAGAACTCGTCGCAGAGCTGAGAACTGTGACATTCTTAAAAAGCTATACGTATTTTTTTTTTTTTATGTTAGAAGTTGGCAAGCAAGCATACGGCCCACCTGATGGTAAGTGGCTGCCGCAGCCTATGAGCGCGCGCAGCATCATTAGTAGGTGCCACTCGCGCGTTGCCAACCTCGAGATATTAGCTCTTAAATCTCGTTCGCCCAGTAATTTCACTAGCGTACAATGCCCTTCAAACTGGAACACAGTAGTGCCTAAGCACTACTATTTGGCGGCAGAATATTGGACACTGCGGTGGTACCTACCTAGCCGGCCTCTTGCAACAAAAGACCTACCACCAGTGTGACTGATTGCACTGGTGGAATAATCTCTGTTGTGACAGAGGTTATCCCAACAGCGGGCGATGGGGTCGTCACATCCCGACACCAAAATTGTATAAACTATAATTGTCTCATTTTATAATATTTTACGTCCTGGAAAAATCTGTACGGTTTCAAAAAATTAACTTGATAATACAATTTACTATATTCTATATATTCAGGATTTTGAGAAAGTTTTTGCCACTTGATAGCATTAAATTGAGCTAAAATCTACGCTTTCTTACCAATAAAATGTTAAATTATTATTAGCGCATCTTCTAATACGCCACGCCACACAAATAATGACTGGCTAATGTTTTGTTTATGACTCTCGGCAATGGTTAATTTTGACGACATTATAATGAATGAAATTGATATCTCTTGTCTTGCGTTTTATGATTTTTATTTCTCAACTTAAAACGTATATAATTGTTACTATTTAATACAAGGTTTTATATGTACGATTTTATAATATCCATTACTTTTCTGTTTTAATTTTCTTACTGATTTCAAGTATTGATTGATTTTGAGGTCACAAAAAAACTAAAATTTCTTATATATGGAATTCAATTATTTAATTTGAAAAAGATCAGTTATAATTTTCAAAGTATCCCCAATTCCAAAGCCACGTAATAAACAAAGGCACTCTAAAAATAAACACGAGATAATTCTGAATCACCCAAATTATAGACCATTAAGGTTATGAAAAAAGCTATTCGAGTTTTTATTTCTATTGCGAGCAATAAACAGACCTCCATTAAGGCAATTTTCAGAAAAATTTGAACGTACCACTCAACTCGTTTCCCTAACAGCACCTGCGATTTTATGAATAGAATTATTATTTAAAATTAATTATAATATACCATGCATTGAAAATTAATTTACAATGTGGTTTATGAGTGATTTGTTGTTTATGATGAGGACGGTACTTGGGCGGCCCCGACACTGCAGTGCTTCAGCCATGTTTGCGGGTGGTCGTGTGGATGATTTCTATGCGATCAGGCGCAAACGTGCTGCGTCCATCATGGGTAGGCTAATAAGCAGCAAAAATACCCTCCTCAGCACTTTGGCTTATAAGCTGGATAGCCCGTTCTGGAGGATTTGGAATGGTGCACACATGGCCGTCAGACGGCAGTAAAGACCGAATTAGTTTTTACAATAAATTTCAGTATAATTAGGTTAATATTTTACTAACATAGGCTAATAACATTGTTACTAGCACTCATTTGTATTTATATGGACTTACTTTGGTCTGAAAAAAAAGTGTATTATTATTATATTATTATGTTGACAGAGAGAGAAAGACGGCAAATTTTCACCATCATTCAGGTATCATCACTAACTTGCAAGTTAGTTTTTTCGCAATATGCAGGTACTGATAATAACATAAGTGCGGGACAATATTGTACATTTTAACCTTTCGCATTAATCACATAATATTACAAGTCAATTTAAAATGATTAGTAATATTTGTTAATTTATTTTTGCCCATAAATTTTAAGAAGCTACTCCTATAGTTGTAACATGCATATTAAAGCACGCAAGCTTTATACAGCTAACATCACATTGATGTTAAGGCTTGGTCAAATGGTCAGTATCAGGCGCTGACACCTGCCTAACACAGTTGACATTCAGGCAGATCGAGATAGTGGATTTTCGACAGCGCTGTACTGACTCCAAATCAATTTACACTGTGTAGTATCGGATCATTACTGACTTGCCTCAAGTTTGAAGCCAGTAACTTTACTCTTGTAAATCACTAAATTGATAAAATCGCTTCGCGTGAATTTTCGTAGCACTTTACTTATATTTAATTTATTTGCTATTGGATTCCAATTGGTAAAAAATAATATCTACGAGACAACCATTTCACATATATATAGCACATATATGTGAAGTGTCGTATTTGAATCAATAAAGATCCTAACAATATTACTTTTAGAAGCAATTGAACTATCCAAAGTTCTTGCAAATTTCAAATCGTTCCAAGTTTGATGATCAAATTCACAAGTAATATTACTAGTGTTCTGTCTAAGGAAATTAAATTTTGATTTCCTCAGACAGAACCTGCGTTCACTAGTCGTAACTTTGGCCCTTGAAATTGTTTTAACCTGATTTACTTGTTAGAAAATTTATTTCTTATGTTCGCTGTTGATTATATTGTTTATTAAAGTAACCAATTAAATTAAATACACTGTTACCTTAAAAAGTTACTTATTTATAAAAAAAAATTAATGGCCTTCCTCATGGTGACCACTGTAGCTTATAAACGCTTGCAATACCAGTGCTTTCAATTTGTTCTTGGCTCTGGGAGGATAAATAATGATAGCTTAAAAAGGAATTTTGACAACGTTATGAAGTGTTGGTAGCGAGTCTATTTGTCTGTTTGTTCTGTTGCCGCGAGGGTTGCGGGCAGATATTTGAATTGAATTTTATAACTGTTTAGGTCTGGGCGTCCTAGTAGGTCTCCCCACCGTACCTCGGAGTGCACTTAAAGCTGTTGGTCCCTGCTGTTATCCTGATATCTGACATTAATCGTTAACTCTTGTTAGGTAATTTTCCGTTATCCAATGTTTTATGCGGCTCGCCCTTAGGGTTGTGGACGTCAGATGGAAATCGCTCTGTCTAAAAAATAGTAACTTCTCAAATCCGGGTTACACTTACAATTAGGTGAAGTAATTAAGTATGTCATTTGCCTACCGGCTTACAGAAAAAATTACAGGAAAAAATCTTGTAATTAAGTTTATTCTCGTAGGTTGCATGCATGCATGCATGCATTTCCATTGTTAACTCTTTAATCTTTTTTCATTAACAATTCTTTCAATAAGCTTACTTTAAACATTAACATCCACTACCATGATAAAACTATATTTATACACACAGCAAATACCACAAAATTCCAATCATTTTCATAGAACCAGAAGTCCGGATATATCATTAATCTTAAGCACCGTCTGCAGAACTGCTTTCGTAGACACAGATAAGGCACATCGTATGTGTGCCATTAATGAATAATTTGCAAGCCTCGGGATAACTTGGGGTCGACCTACATTCAGATATGCATTAAATTAGTCACTAAATCTCGTCTTACCATTTGCTTTCGTATGACAAAAGATTAAAGTAGTCCTAATTTTATTAAGTAGTTAGTTTATTTTAGAGTAACGAGACTATGCCAGTTTGTTTATTTGTGGAGAATGGGAATATTGCTGATTAAGAAAAAATATAACATCTCGTAGAGTCTCAATATTTTGTTCATTGAAATACCACCAAAATATTTTAACTGCCTTCATTAAAATGTTTCTTCTTGTTCTTGCCCTTATCTTACCTAAGTGGGGTCGGCACAAGACGTCTTCTTCTTCCATTCTTTTCTATCATTCGTCATCTCTGCACTCACTCTCTTTCTAGCCATATCCTCTTCCACAAATTTCATCCACGTCTTTTTCGGGCGTCCTCTCTTCACATTACCACTCACTTTCAAATCTATCACTCTTTTGGACACATGACTTTCATCTCTGCGCATAACATGCCCATCTCAGGATAGCCTTCCACTCCTCAATTTTGCAATCACTGGCGCTACTTTCAAACTTCCCCTTATATACTCATTTCCAATTTTGTCCTTTCTTGTTACCCACACACATCCATTCGCATTCGCATCTCTGCTACACGTATTCTTCTTTCATCTACAGCCTTAATTAAAATGTGTGAAAAGTAAATTTTTGCGTTATTGATAAACGTTGGGTTGGTTCACTGGATAAGAAACAGTGGCACATTATCATAATGTACTTCTAACGTTGTAATTACATATATTGCATTAATTACATAAAAATAAATCTTCTAAAACAACATTTTATTTTATATCTAGTAGTCCTATAAAACGTCATTTTCTTAATATCTAATTTCTATATAAATGATCTACATTTTGCTGTAGATTCTTAACCAGACCTTATTTAGTGGAAATTCGCTAATGAAAGATCCTATTGTTAATTCGAAACGGAACGCTTCTATTAGCCAATACTTGGTAGCCAACTTTGAACCAATTTGTATGATCAACCGAAAATGTAGAAACTTATAACTTATATCAAGCATCGCCAACGACGTTTTCTATGTATTTATACATTACATAGCAGATTTGGTCTTAGTGTATGAAGTAGTCACAGTTGCATGCTAAGAAAAGGATACCTTCTTTTCATAATGATAAAAAAGCCATCAGCGTAACATGTTTTATTATAAAATTATAATTATGTCGATGTTTCTGAAAATTTGTTTTAATAATTTTTCGATTCCTAAATATCGTTTCAATTAACAGTACAGTACTGTTGCGTTTCGTGCAATGAATGAAAGTGCCGGAGGCCCAATCTCCCACCCCCTCTGTTCCCTTCCTTTGGGTTGGCAATGCGCGTATGATCCTTCAAGTATCGCAAGTGTTCTTAGTTTGGGGTTTTTCTTACCATCAATCAATGACATAAAATAATGTTGCCTAATGTATTTTACCTTGTCAAAAATATATGCATATTTACATTTTGAGAAATAATTTCGTTCCAAATTTCTAATATCAGTTGAAGCCAATATTGGATCCAATGTGAAAAGCGTTGTTGCGTGAAAAGCCGTAACGTGTAATTCTGGTCCCCGCGGTGCGTTCCAAATCTCAATTCAACGATAGCAACGTTCAGTTGTATTGGACTGTATGCGATAAACATGGGCTTATATTTCGAGCTCCCTGGATAAGTCTGAATTTCTTGCGAGCGAAATGTAGTTACATTGCATAATTTTCGTATTAACATATAAATATTTTCATATTTACCAACTGTACTATAGTTGATTACTGTATAAATGTAACCGAGATGCTAAACAGAAAATACTTAGCGTTCTTTGGTTAAAATACTGTTTGATGCTACAACAATCAATCCCATCCTTACCACCTCGATGTCTGGAAATCCACAACAGCGTGATTTAGAAGACATTATCTTTCTTGCACAACCACTCTGTGGAACCAACTTCCGCCGGCGGTCTTTTCGAACCGATACGACCTGGGATGGTTGAAGGTTCAAGACAAGAGCCTGTTCTATCCTTATAGGTCAGTAACGCACCTGCATGCCTTCTGGTGTTACAGATCTTCACGAGCCCACCAGGCGAGCCTCATGCCCGTTTATCCTCTTAGATAAAAACAAATCATATAATAATAATAAACGCTGCACACTCAACGGCCCCCAATAGGATAGTAATATCCTGTGTTGGGGTCCGGAAACATTCACAATGACAAGGACAAATACACCCAGACCGGAAAATATGCTTGCATGGTCAATACAAACATATTATACTCCGAGCGGGAATCGAACCCGCGACCTGTGGCGTTTAAGGCAGGTTCGCTACCGCTGCGCCACAACGTCGTCATATGCGAAATAAACTTCCTGAAAGGCATCAATTGCTACATGCCTTTTCTTTATTAAAAGTTGCTCGGGAAGATTGTGACGTATTTATCAACATAATCACTATCTCTCCCTCAATACAATTAAATATAACCTAGTAATAAAACTTTTAGATTCATTTTAATGTGTTTAGAGAAAAATCTATTAGTACAAGCTTAACTTATCCAGTTTCACTATCTCTGTGATTAGCTCACATCGTGGTACGCCATTGGAATTACCTAACCACTAATTTCCTTCGAGAATGCAGCCTATTGTTCCCTCAGGGAGGAGAACAAAGAAGGAGAGGTCATTATTAACGACAAACGTAGCAGCTACGAAAACTAATAAAAACTTATTCGAAACTAGACAATTGAATTACGTTTATTATAGTTTGATCGATATAGTTTAATCGACACCGTTGTGGCGTTGTGGAGTCTGCATTACGTCTCGACGGTTGCGGATTCGATTCCCGCTCGGGCAGATGTTTGTTAAAATTTCTGTTTCGGTCTGGGCGTTTGTCCATGTGGGTCTCTCCCGTGCCTCGGAGAGCATGTTAAGCTGTCGGTCCCGGTTGTTATCACATAACATCTGATAATAATTGTTAACTCTTGATAAGTAAATTGCTCTTACACAATGAGTTACTGGTTCGCCCTTAGAGTTGCGGAGGTCAGATGGCAATCGCTCCGTGTAAAAACTAGTAACCTGTCAAATCCGGATAAGAGTAATAAGCAGACCCTAGGTACATAAAATACCGGGAATAATGCTAGGCAGAAGAAAGATAGTTTGACCGAAACACATAATTATTCAACTATAACGTAATGTGATATAATACATTCAGAAAAAAAAGATTAAATTCGCAATTTTACTCATCTCACTCCGGTTTTTACCATGAGTTAGATATATTTACACGGAAGATTAATATAATACTAGATATTCCCGAGGCTCAACTCACGTTATGTAGATTTTTAATGATCCCACGGGAACCCAACATTTTACCGGGATAAAAAGTCCAAAATCCAATATGTTCCAAATTTGAGCCAAATCTGTCCAGTAGGTTTTGTGTGAAAGAGTAACAAACATTCAACAACTTTTATATTTTTAATATTTTAGAAATTAGAATTATAATATTAGTTAGATTTAATAACATTTATAGCAAAGCGAGTACTGGTCGCTAGTAATCAATTAATGAGAAACTATGCCGGAACTATGGATTCGAGTCATCAAAATTATTATTTAAGGAATAAGATAATATAATTATTAACTGCTTAAAGAAACATGTTATCTTTGAGTACTATTCTGACTTTAAATGCGAGAAATTTCAAGACGAATGGTCATTTAATGCTTTATAAGAACTTATTTATAGGAACGAAAAATATTTCAAAAAAGAAATGGTGCAAAGAATTATTTGTGAAAGCTATAAATTTTCTGTAGGGGTTTAAGTGATGTCTTCTTAGATCCTTAAAATTGCCTTTTTCTCGGACAGTGAAATTTAAGCCCTCTGTTATAATTAATATTATTCAATTTATTTAAAAAAAAACTGTGTAAGAAAGTATTTTTCATAAATTAAATACAAATAACTTACGGTAACTTGTAACTTTCTACATAGAGATATTTTACTATAATACATATTATAAAAATTGCTTGAATAATGTTAAAAATACTGATTCCTCATTTTTAAAATTTTTAGACTAATTATAAACACAATAAAATGTAGATAATAAAATTCGTCTGATAAGAATAACTAAGGTATTTTAAATTATGTTATGTAATAGCAAAATTTAAATATATATAATTTTTTTTTAAATTATTAAGTCACGATCGCGGATATAATATTTCCAAAGTAAGCAAAAGTCCAAATACCGCTGTCCTTATTTTCTTCAACAGCAACTCGCTCACCTAACCCTTAATTGCAGGTGTTAGCGTATGGTGTGTAGCGGTATAAGTTTATGTATTTGTAATGTAATGATCTTATATTATTATATTATAGTAGTTAATACGTATGTAATATACGTAATAGGTACCACCGCAGTGTCCAATATTCTGCCGCCAAATAGTAGTGTTTAGGCACTACTGTGTTCTGGTTTGAAGGGCATTGTACGCTAGTGAAATTACTGGGCGAACGAGATTTAAGAACTAATATATCGAGGTTGGCAACGCGTGAGTGGCACCTACTAATGGTGCTGCAAGCGCTCATAGGCTGCGGCAGCCACTTACCATCAGGTGGGCCGTATGCTTGTTTGCCAACTTCTAACATAAAAAAAAAGAAATGTATTAACTACTATAATAAAGTGCAGTCAAGTGAAAGCATTCAGTCTTTTCACTCGTCTCCTATTATCCTATCTTACATGGCGACCCTGCCACCAGTCGGCCACGCGCCACTCGAATTAGACATCGCATTATACAATAATTATATAGTGAATAAAGGTAATTGTAGACGTCAAGAATGTGGAAATCAGTGATCGAAGAATAAGATTTATGTAATCAAAAAAATAACCATACATATTAATTATTTTTCTTTTTTGACGGAATGTGTAGCGGTGTAAGTTTATGTATTGGTAATGTAATGATTGCAAAGTGCACTCGTCACCTAATATCGTACCTTACTGATGCTTTTGCGGCAGCTGGTAAACCTAGTTTATTGTGATTGATTACCATCAAGCATCGCTTTCTTATTTGCCACCATTGTAATATGAAGTTTGAAAAACTTGTACACGAAAATTTATTAGGATTACTAATTTTAGCACTATCAATAGGTACCACTCCCACTCACTTTTTTTTTTTTTATGTTATAAGTTGGCAAACAAGCATACGGCCCACCTGGTGGTAAGTGGTTGCCGTAGCCTATGAGCGCTTGCAGCACCATTAGTATGTGCCACTCACGCATTGCCAACCTCGAGATATGGTTCTTAAATTTCCTCTGCCCAGTAATTTCACTAGCGTACAGTGCCCTTCAAACCGGAACACAATAATGCCTAAGCACTACTGTTTGGTGGCAGAATATTTGACACTGCGGTGGTGCCTACCTAGCCGGCCTCTTGCAACAAGAGACCTACCACCAGTGTGACTGATTGCACTGGTGGAATAATCTCTGCTATGACAGAGGTTATCCCAACAGCGGGCGATGGGGTCGTCACATCCCGACGCCGGTAAACTCTAGTAATTCTAAGAGATATTTTAGCAAACTTTGTCTAACTCTAAATACTTATTCTAAATCTTTGGCTAAGAACCAAATGCAACTGAAACAGAGATAGCCGAGTTAGAAACTTTTAATGAGAATTTTGAGATGTCTGTATATTGAGTTGAAATTGGTTTCGTAAATTGACTTAGCCAAAGTTTCTACCTCTTCTTTTGACGTAGCTTGACGTTTACATTATATCTATATAGAGTTTCCAGGATTTGTTGTGACTGATTAACGGCGTAATAATTAATAAATACAACAAAATCACTTTATATAGTCTTCGGAATTCGTATTATAGGTATAAAGCTATACTATATATGTATATACACCAGCGGCAGACGTTGTCCTGTCCCGAAAAATAAATCTGGGACACTATAGACGCGCCCATTGCTTGGTCCGATTGTTCCTCTAAACTAATCTCGAATCCGCTGGAACACACACAAAAAAAATCATCAAATCGGTCCAGCCGCTTAGAAGGAACAGAAAAACTGTATATATCAAGATATAACAATGTTTTGTAGTGTTTACATAGCCCAAAAAAATCTGAAAAATCTATATAATTCTTCTTCATCCTAGCATTATTCCCGGTATTTTTATGTACCCAGGGTCTGCTTATTACTCTTATCCGGATTTGACAGGTTACTAGTTTTTACACAGAGCAATTGCCATCTGACCTCCGCAACCCTAAGGGTGAACCAGTAACTCATTGAATAAGAGCAATTTACTTATCAAGAGTTAACGATTATTATCAGATGTTATTCATAATAACCGGGACCGACAGCTTAACGTGCTCTCCGAGGCACGGTGGGGAGACCCACACGGACAAACGCCCAGACCGAGAAAGAAATGTTAACAAACATCTGCCCGAGCGGGAATCGAACCCGCAACCGTCGAGACTAAAGGCAGACTCGCTACCCACAACGCCACAACGGTGTCAAAAATCTATATAATATCTATACTTATCAACGATAAGCAAGATAATTGTAATTAGACTTTTACAACTGTGGAATTAGTCTGTACAGTTAAAATAATAATTCGTTTGTAAAATAAAAATGGAAAGCCAGTTGCTAGTCGTAAATATAAAAAAAAAATCAAGCTTAATTGAACCGTAAACCAAAATAATTTGCAAAAACATAAATTACATCACCTACAGTGTTATTACCTACAAAACAGAAGGAAATGAAAAAAAAAGATGAATGAGCACCTCGCTTTGGTAGAAAAATATGTTGTAAATAATTCTTGGCGCTTATTTATACTCGAAACTCATTGGCATCAAAGCGAATAACTGAACAATTTTAATTACAAAACGTGCTTGGAATTATTTGTATACATTTTAATCTGATGAAATAAGCTCCAATCTTTGTGACGTGTTGGTAGTGAGCATGACGGTCGTGAGCTCGATTGCCGCTCGGTGCGGATATTTGCATTTATCTTATAAATATCTGTTTCGATCTTGACTTTGTCTTTGTAGATCTCCCCATCATGTCTCGAAGAGCATATCGGTCCTTATTATTGTCACATATTTGTTCATAAGGAGTTATTGGTTTGCCCTTACATTTGCTGCGTGAGAATCAGGTGGCAATTGCTTGCTATATCATGTTATTACAAAAATATATTACTTGCTTTTGAAACCTCCCTTAGAGTTAATTACATCTATCGGGAAAAGAAAATACAAGGTAAAATTAATTAAAATTTTAATCAACCCAGAATATTCTTTTAAAATCTCAACGCTATCGGAAGCACAAAGACTATAGTTTCCTTTCCTTTTATAAACATTCGACTAATCAGCTGGACCGTGAGTTTAATTAACGAACCTCATTTCAGAAGCACTTATTTCATTCTTATTTTCAAATCGTCTTCGATTTATTATTCGTTTTCGCGTCACGTCCATTTGTGGGAGCACCGTGTTGACTGAAATTAAATCATGCAAAATGTGCCTTTGTATTGTGTAAAATAGGATAAGTCTGCCCGTTCGTATGACTCATCTAGTGCTATTTAATAAACAATGTAAATTCGGAAAAATGTTATTAAAATATCATACCACAAAGAACTTATAGCTTAATAATGGATTTGGACTCTAATGTAAGTTAAAATTGTTTTATGAAAAGCGACCGAAACTATTTTTTTTACAACATAGTATAATAATATTTTTTTTTGTAACTGTGAACAATAATAGAATAAGATTTAACTGATTTTGTGCACGAACTAATGCGGTGAACGTTTTCATTTTACGAAACCTTAAGCTACTTTTAGAATATCAACTACCTACATAAATAGTAAAATTATCTGCAAGGTCATAAAATTGTAGATTGTTATCTATTCCCTAAATTATAACTTATTAAAACTTAATGTCGTACTCTCCTAGCGTAAGCTCCGAACTTATTTGCAAGGACAATAAGAGAACTAGTGATGATTTGAAAGAAAACATCGTTAATAAATATTCTTTAAAAAATCGGGGACTCAGTCAGTTACGAAGTTTCTTACGTTTTTACTTCAACTCCGAGTGTAATTCGAAATGAAATCTGATACGACGGAGTGAGAGAGAGAGTTGTGCGACCAGCTGCTCACCCGGCTGCGCACTCACTTGCTCGTGTGCTGCTTTGCTTGTAATAGGCTCGATACAAATACACACACACATACATACAGCACATGACATTTTGTTACGTGACAATTTCTACTAAATCGCACTACCCGTAAATCGCGTTAAAGGATTTCGTTCCAAAAACTAGAGTTCGAGATTATTAGCTCAACAATGTAAGCACCCGATTATTACACAACTATTGCATTCAATTTAAGTAATCTTACTTTACTAGATTTGCAATATAAAGAATGTTAAATAGTAAGTAATTTAGGATTACAAAGTAATATCAACTTAATACTGATACCTCAATGCAAAATGATAATATTTCAACCTCTGATATGGCCCGCGATATAATCTGAAAGATAGTGTTATGTAACTGGCTATAAGCTTAGATTAATATAAACTGAGATATGAGGATAAGGGTATAAGTGAAGATATTAGGTAAACCTGTTAGAGTAGTAACCACGTTGCAACGAAGGCTGGTTTCCTTCGTTTTTCTCAGATAATTAAAATAAATTCCCATATTATGTATAAGGTCCGGCGACTCCGACGTCGGGACGTGACGACCCCATCGCCCGCTGGTGGGAAAATTCCATCAGTGCAATCAGTCACACTGGTCGTAGGTCTTTTGATGCAAGAGGCTGGCTAGGTAGGTACCACCGCAGTGTCAAATATTCTATCGTAAAATAGTAGTGTCTTTGGCATTAGTGTATTAAGGTTTGAAGGGCACTGTAGACCAGTAAAATTACTGGGCTACGGAGATTTAAGAACCAATATCTTGATGTTGGCAACGCGTGAGTGACACCTGTAATGGTGTTTTAAACGCTCATAGGCTACGGCAACCGCATATCATCAGGTGGGCTGTATGCTCACTTGCCAACTTAGTAACATAGAAAAGGTAAATTTTTGAATGTTGAATCGCATTTGGGCAAAAAATGTAAAGACGTTACGAAAACTGAATGTTATCAAAATTAACCTTCTCCCCTTCTGTTTTCCAAATCACCTCTGATACTTTTATTAATAAATAGTATCATTACCTTCTTCTTAGAAGATTTAAAAATTAGTTTACTGGATTTTTAAAACATATAAAAATATAGTTTTTTTTAAGAATGCTGGAACTATTGTCGGCTGTAGCCGAAACTTGCAACAATGTTGCAATTACAAATAATTATATTTGATGGAAAAAATTATATTTAATGGATAAATAAATAACTGTTTAGTACTTAAAAGTGTTACCAACAACGATTGGATATAGTAAAACAGCCTTGCTCTTTTTGGCATGAATAGGCCAGCTCAAGTACATACTTCTCTCAATTCGTTCAATAAGTGGCAACACGAGACACCGAAATCCTAATCCTTGTCCTTATGTTTTTCTGTTTGCCCTTCAGTCAATTCAATAACAATATACTCTAAATATTTATTTTAATACTGCTGCTTTCGATTTTAATAAAGATAAATTTGACTAACTTGAACCTGATAAATTGATAATTATAATACTGTGAGCAGTGATTTTAGATACAAAGATCTTTTAAAGAGTCTAATAACTTACTAAATACAAAGAGCCTTTTTGTGAAATGGGATATATTAAACATTCACCTATAATCTTACCAAATGTATAACCCAAAAAAATTATGTTATCAAGTAATTTACAACGCTGTTTCCCACGTTTTGGATCCAACAAATTGTGGAACGAATCTACCCATATAAATATCGGAACAACCCATTAGTATTCTTATCGCGATGGGACTTCATTTCATCGGTAAGACACTCGGACTGAACTAAATCATTCCTTTTCAACTAACCCACCTATGACTTGGAATTTGTTACATTAATAAATCATGGATAACTGAGGTGTGACCCTTATAACGACTGTTCTTGTGAATTAGTAACAAAATTACAATCAAAGCCGATTGATATCGGTTTAAGCTTAGGAGGCAACTTTTTGAAGTATTGCAGCCGCCTTACCAACCTGAGGGATAGGAGGAAGGGATGAGAAGGGAAATAAGGAAGGGAATTGAAAGGTGGGAGATTGGGCCTCCAGCGCTCTCACTCATCGTACAAAACGCAACAGTACCAACTGATACTGTTGCTTTGCGCCTATTTTCTGTGAGAGGGTACTGCCCGGTCACGGCTACCCATTTTTCCTGGAAGAAGCATGGTTCTACTGTCTTAAAAACGTTCTAAGCTTAGTTTAGTTTTTAGTTAGTTAAGTTTTAATAATTATATCAAATTAGATCTAAAATTAATTATATTTTAACGATAAATAAAACAAAGATAGTGAGAAATATTTTCTTTTAATTTTAGGTTCAACAGCGACGATGCATTATCATTCCTTTTAATATAATATCTTTTAGCCACGTCATTCAGCTACATATGGCTTCGTTGTAAATCAGATAATATGCTCCTGGCAATTATAACGACATGGTGCATACTATAAAGACTGACTGATGCCTTTCTAATGGCTCCATTTTCCACTGCAACCAAGCGTAGTCTAATCTGAGAGTGTGCACGACAGTACCCTCTTACGGCAAGATCTAGTCCTTTTATCGTTAATAGATTTATTTGTAAGCATTACTATATGATCCTTTACCTCAAATTTTGTCTAATACCGACGGTATCTACTAATTGATATAAATCTATAAATGTTCAAATTTTCAGACCAATTTTCAACATATTTCTTCACAGATATTACACATGTTTTTGTGCTATATGATATAGAATCTGAATTTATAATCCCAAAATCAGAGGCAGCGTACTTATTATATTGACTTTTTTATATAAAATTACCCTTAATTACTCCTTATAACCTCAGCCAGTGAAACGGAAACAGACTGAAAGACAGAGTGACAAAAAATTTAAAAATTATATTATGCTTATACACTTTTATATTGACTTAGAATATATATCTTTTAATTTCTTTTTCAAATTAAATATTTCTATTTATATGTGAGTAGTGAGTAGTCAGTCCCTGTTTTTATTTTGGTTTGAAGGGCATTGTACGCTAGTGAAATTACTGGGCGAACGAGATTTAAGAACTAATATCTCGAGGTTGGCAACGCGCGAGTGGCACCTACTAATGGTGCTGCAAGCGCTCATAGGCTGCGGCAGCCACTTACCATCAGGTGGGCCGTATGCTTGTTTGCCAACTACTAACATAAAAAAAAAAAAAAAAAAAATTTTAATAGCAAGAATGATGGCCTTTTTTCATTCAAGAGTAGAAGTGAGGTTAATATCGTATCACGGTTTATGAAACAATAAAATATGTGACAATAAAGGAAACTTTTCTATTGCAATAAACAGAAAACCGATTTAGCGTAGAATATTACAGTACTGTTTTCCGTTTCCGCTACTTGATATTTCTTGGCAATAAAGCCAGTAAGACTAAACTAAAGCAGGTTCTATTTACTTAAACCGTTTACCAGATGCTATTTTCAAGTTATATGACTTATTTTACTATAAATATTTCCGTTTGAATTGGTTGTAAAAAAATATATTACTAAACAAAAAACCCGACTGCATTAATAATACCTCCTTTAATATAAATATTACTTTAATGTTAGTAATGGTATTGCAGGTGGACTTCTTCGGGAACCTCTACAAGTCTGTTTTTTCGTTACAATAAGTCTCCAATCGATTCAGCATAGCAAACATTCAAACATCCAAAAATACAATTTCACAAGGATATACAAACGAATCCACAAACTTCAAAGAGTTTTCCTGTTAACAAGGGCGACCATAAATTAGAGAGAAGCTTTTAAACAAAGGGTAATGCATTTGCCTCTTGTATGGGAATGAGGCAGTGGTACAACTGAATTTCATAAAGGGATATGTAAAAACCGTAACAACGAATCGCTTTCTCTTTAGGTCCCTAATGACGGATTTCCTGCGACGGTTTTGTTTCAAGTGATCTTAACAATCCCCATTTCTTTGTTGATAGGATATTCATTTTTTGTTTCTTATTTCACAACTTAAGCCAACTGCATTTTGCACAATATCTGTCTATCTAATCTAATAAGCCTTAAACCGACTAAAAATCCTTGAAACGACCAATTCTTGTATGTATATATAATCGGGATCTCGGAAACGGCTCTAACGATTTCCATGAAATTTAGTACGCTGGTTTTGGAGGCGATAAATCGATCTCGCTAGTATTTTTAGGCAATTAAAAATCCATTTCGAAAATATATAACCCTTCCTAACATCTTGTGGTGATTAATAATACTATTATTGCTTTACCGACCCAGCAAGTAAGCTATCAAGCCAAACTAAAGCTGCTTCAGTAGATGGCGTTGTAATATATTATTTATACTTCATGATAACGTAATTAATATCTGAATAATTATTATTAAAAAAACGATTTACCAAAAAAATACCGAGCGAAGCTCGGTTATCCAGGTACTAACCGAATAAAGTTAAATTATCACAACTTCATTGCGTTTCATTGGTGTTGTAGTAACAAAGGGTCACCGTCGAATCATCGATATTTAGTCAGTATGGAATACTATTACTACTAATAAGTCTATGTAAGTAATATTATAAATGTACATTTTCTCTAAGCCTGTTGCTTATATTCGACTCAAAGCTTAGATGAAAGAAATTAAATGATTTGCCTATTCTATTTACTAATACTAAGTCAGTAATTAATGCAATGTGCGTAACTATATCTCTTTACATTGTTTATAATCAATGTATTGTATGGTAAGAGATGTGAGCCAATAAACAGGACCTTAGAAAATTTAGGGTCCGCTGGCAAGTCAACACATTTTATTCTATATTTCTACGGCCCTTTTCGAAAAGGTCCTCTTATTTAAGCGGAAGTGGTTGTATGTAAATAGATTTCTGAAAAACCTTTTGTCCTCCGCCTTTTTTGAATGAATTTGCAAATATAAATTGCAAACGATTTTATTTTTCAATATTGTTAAGATAACAAAATCGTTTTAAGCTCATTTTCTATTGCATATTAAAGTTTTAACTATGAGATGTGGTAAGATCTTTTTATGTCACTAAAGTGTTAAGTGACTAATGGTAGTAGTATGAAGTCACTGTTTATTTACCATTGGAGTTGTAGAATAGGATGAGAAGAAAGGAGCAGGATAAAGAAGGAACTAGAAGAGTTTCCGCCACTTATTATTCAAAACGTAAATTGCCATTTCACTTTGCTAGTCAATTATGGAAATCGAAATTACTCATCCTAAACACAGCAAGGATTTAATAATATAGTGCATTTCGAACTGAAAGTACTTTTATATACTTTTTTTAAGAGATTAAGTTGGCAAGCAAGCATACGACCCACCTAATGGTAACCAGTTGTCACTCACACGTTGCCAGCCTTGAGATGTTGGTACTTAAATCTCCTTTACCCAGTAATTTCACTAGCTACAGTGTTCTTCAAACCAAAACACAGTATACTGCTTAACGGTAGAATAATTGACACTGCGGCAGTGGCCACCTAGGCCTCTTGCTATAAAAGGCCTACTACAAGTAAAAAGTGTATTAATATCGCTCAATATTCTGTATTTAATTAGTTTAGAAGTGTTTAAGCATTTGTACTGTAATATATAGATTTATACTTCATGTTATGTTATACTTATGGATAATATATACTCACCATATCAAATACCATATTGTGTTATATATAATTATGTTGGCACATGTCGAAGTATAGAACCTATTTAATACGTTGGATTAGAAAGACAATATTTGAAGAAGATGTCATTCTAACGAAGCGTCACAATGATGGTTACTTCAATATTTTATGATACAGAAAATTATTGTCGTACCGCATATAAAAGGTCGAATCGTTGAAATCCGACGTAGTAGTTACAGTGCTGTGCAATAAGTTGTTCATAATATTAACCTACTTGGATGAAATTCATAAAGGCTCCAGGCTATCCTTAGTTTATTTTGATTCAAAATGAATAGTGATAAAACCACAGGCGTGGTTTTATATAAAATAATGACAAATTGAAATGAATACAGCACTGTAAGAAAACAAAATTTGATCTGGAATTGGAGAACGATTTTAGTATCGTCAAGACAAACCAATAGAGCTAACGCTCTAAGTTCTAGTTGGCTCCAAATCTTTTAAAAGCATTTTTTGTCTATTAAAATAAAGCACTTGTGTCCACATTCCGAAGGTTTTAATCTGCGGGCAATCATTGAGTTGTTAAATAGACTGAATAGGTTCTTGATAATAGCTTCCACTAATTGCCTTCAAGGAGGTCGTATTTGCGCATCGATCTCCAATCGTAACTATTAAAATAGTTTTTAGTTCTTTTACTTTTTATTATTCATTAAGAACTAAGCATAAAACACTCCTTATAAATCTCTTTTAATAACCAATGGTAGTAGTTAATGAAACTGCAATTTTTTCCTTATTTTATCGTTTAAAAAGATATTAACTTGGTATAGCGATTACCTAACTAACTTACCCTTACCTTAATAAGCAAGTTACTTGTAGGTAGAGAAATGTAATTAAAAAGGTTAATATACGATAGTTATACAATTAAAATTGCCCAGTAATATTGTGACGATCTCACACTTTATTTAAATCTCTAAAACAATGGATTTTCTATAACATGAACCTATTTATGGACGGTCACCCATCCATTTTTTTAACCCACGAAGTTTACTTTGTTTCTGTAATATTATGTGATATTGTAATTGTGAATATAATAGTAAAAGTAATGCTTCGGCGCAGATATTGTTTATGTTTCAGAATCTAGTGGATTATTTGAAACCTACGAAGAAGCGAATTCAAAAAATGAAGATTTAAAAGTATGCGTTGGGAAGAATTTATGCGTCATATTTAATAAATAGTTATATTTCAGCTGTATACGTGTATGTTTTGTAATGTTTTGGCGAGTTTTAGTTGACGCGATACTTGAGTTTGAGGCTCTGATGTGACCTGAATCATGTCTATAGTGTCCTTAAGCGAGGCCCGAGGATTTTTGATCTTAGTTGACCCGACGCTTAAGTATGAGGCTCCGATATGATTTTGGTCATGTCTATAGTGTCCTTTGACTTTGCTGATGTGATGTTGACATGGGGTTGACTCTGTGGTGCGATTTATATCGATGCAGTAATTTCCTCAGGTCCATTGCTGAAGCGGCCCCAGTGATACAGATTAGAATTGCTGCGGTGGTGCGACTTAGGTCGATGCCGTGATGTAGTTCGTTTTGTTGCTGAGGCGCTGAAATGTTATATATCGTTTATAGCAAAATGACTCGTCTTCTTATTAGAGACGCCCCCTTAGATTAG
Organism: Hestina assimilis; assembly: GCA_023373885.1. NCBI lineage: Eukaryota > Metazoa > Arthropoda > Insecta > Lepidoptera > Nymphalidae > Hestina > Hestina assimilis. The sequence continues at coordinate 3,603,519 of CM041747.1, read as the reverse complement.
CAATAGGGATTTTTATAATTGACATTGTAGCATTTCATACTATTAGGACAACTGGTTGCTTCTCACTTCGAGATAGCTAACTAGTATAAGACAGTGTGGCCTGCTTAACTCTTATCATGCGTGTTTATCACGTCTTAAATAATGAACTGGATTCGGATGTATGTTTGAGTATTGAGCCAAAGGGTACCTTGCGTGAGCAAGTGCTATGGTTTTAATGATGCAAAACTATAATAAGAAAAAGAAATAAATCAAAGAATTATTAGTTGTAAGACAATGCGATTACGAATACGATATAAGCCCACGAATATTAATTATAAGACAATGCGATTATTTAAATACCAATTAGGTAAGGTTAGATAGGACTTAGTTTTAAGGAATTGCGGTTGTGATATTATAAAGAATTGAATATTATCAATACTATATGACCCATATATACTGATAAAAGAAATACGTTATAAATATAATTTTTAATGAATTTGCCTACACTACGGTGAGGTTATTATAAATACTATATTACAAATGTATAGTGATAAAAGAAATATACGTTATAAATAGCATTATTGATGAAAATACCTTAACAAAGGTGAAGTTTATGATAAATATAAACTCTATATTAACCATATATAGTGGTATGAGAAATATACGTTATAAATGATATTATTTATTATTATTGATGAATTTTGCTTCACTAAGGTGATGTTGACGATTATAACATTGTGCTTACGGAATGCCGCCTGGCGGTTTAATGTTCGAATACATATCTGAACCAGGGATTTATTCCCTTATATATAATGACCAGGGCTTGTCCCTCAATTATTATGGCGTTTAGCCTTCTCATACAAAAATGAATATGAAATATTATGTGACTTCGGTCTTGATTGATACCATTACAAAATATCAGGGCTTGATCCCTTTCTGTGCGTGGCTTCGGCCTATGTAAATAACAACAATATGAAATGAATAAAGATTAGACTGATGTCTTGATAACGAAATTATAAATATAATTAATCAAATTGTGTGTCGCAGGCGCACTATAAATAGCCTATCCCTTACCCGGGAGGGCTCGTATCTATGGTTGGAGCCCACAGTCGGTGGCGTGTGCGGGGCCAACGATCTCCCCTCTTCTTTATATTTTTACTATAGAGTTTAAGTATATAAGAATTGGAGGAGCGGACTACTTTCAGCTACTCGTAAGAGGTGTTGAAAGTATAGGGATATATTTATTATCTCACCATTTTGCCTTTACGGGATTATATAAATATTTTTATTATGATAATCATATTACACTGATATAATTAAACTATATAATAAATAAGATATTATTGTTCTCCATTGTCGAATTGAACCTGTTGCCTCTGATGCTCTAAAAGAACACGGGTTATTACGAACACAACGTAACAAGGGTCCTGGCCGCTTAGACGATATCACGCCTCGTTTAGTAGTTTTATGCTAATTATTTTACGTGTTTAAATTATTATTTATTTAAAAATATCGCAATTATCTATTAAGATAGATCGGTACAGTCACAATATGAAAACATAAATTAGCCCCAATATGGCTCAATGTTTTAAAGCAGAACATCGAAGCTCTTTGATTCGATTCTTGATCTTACTTAATTTTTCTACTTTTGATCATATTTTAAGAGCAGCATATATTTATTGATAATTAATTATCATTATAAAAAATTAAAACGAAAAAAAAAAGTAAGCAATGTAAAAATTTAAAATGAGTAAAAGCATTTAACATTCAACCAGCAATCAACTTAATGGTATGCACTTCCTCTGACATAGTTATTATCTACTAGCTTCTGCCAGCGGCTTCGCCCCCTTGAACAATTTTAATAAAATCTTTGAACCGTTATTTCACCCCTTCGAAGCAAATCACAGCCAAAATAACTTTCTACCCCCAGGTAGGGGATGAATTTCAATAAAATACGAAACACGTCTTCCATCAATTCTGTTAAAAAAGGTTTATGCAAAATTTGAAGTAGATTAAATCAAGGAATCGCGTTGTTCCATATAAACATTGCCCCCCTTTTCACCCACTTAAGGAAAGTATTTTGGAAAATCCTTTCTTATCGGATGCCACACAACACACCCTCCAAACATCAGCTCTCACAATCAGTGGTTTAGGCTGTGCGTTGATCCGTCAGCCATTCAGGATAAAGCATTTTATATATATAGATACATTTGTCATCATCGTATAGAAAAAATAGTGGTAAAATAATAATATATATAAATAATAATAATATATATAAAGTAATAAGTAGAAATAATAAATAAAAACGTCACGTCGGCATAAAGAATTAAGAACAGAGATTTATGTGTCCAAGAGGTTCAAAAAATTGAGTATGAAAACAAGTCAAAAGTCAAGTAATTTTTTTAAAGCATACGACTGTATACATATCCAAACGACGATTGCCTTTATGTGCAGATTTAGTCTACAGTTGTAAGTTGTAACAGTTGAAAATGCAATTTACTTCACGGAACGGGATAAAACTATTCTGAACTTTAAACTTACTTAAAGAGATAACACAACGTAACTCTTTATTCGGAAAAGAAACTACGAGTATAATGAAACATTATTAGAATTTCATAATTCTTCCTCTTTTCTAACGTTTTCCAGGACTTTGTAGTAGAAGAGCCATGCTCTCTCCCAGCACAAATGGATCGGGTCCACTGGGGAAGTACTATCCTCTCACAGAAAATCAGCGTAAGACATCAGTAATAGTAGGTACTATTGCGTTTTCTGCGATGAGTGAAAGTGTCGGAGGCCCAATCTCCCACCCCTTTCGTCCCCTTCTTTTTCCCTTCTCATCTCTTCCCTCCCAACCCTTGGGTACGCGCATGTGATAGTAGTATTACAAGAGTTCATATGTAGCGGTGACTGATTACCATCAGGCGGATCGTATGCTTGTTTAGCAACTGTTATGATATAATTTTTTTTTTTTTTTTTTTTTATGTTAGAAGTTGGCAAACAAGCATATGGCCCACCTGATGGTAAGTGATTGCGTAGCCTATGAGCGCTTGCAGCACCATGAGTAGGTGCCACTCACGCGTTGCCAACCTCGAGATATTAGTTCTTAAATCTCGTTCGCCCAGTAATTTCACCAGCGTACAATGCCCTTCAAACCGGAACACAGTAGTGCCTAAACACTACTATTTGGCGGCAGAATATTGGACACTGCGGTGGTACCTACCTAGCCGGCCTCTTGCAACAAAAGACCTACCACCAGTGTGACTGATTGCACTGGTGGAATAATCTCTGTTGTGACAGAGGTTATCCCAACAGCGGGCGATGGGGTCGTCACATCCCGACGCCTTGAAAAATACTTTTATCCTGATCAGACAGGTAGCTTTCGCATCATACATTAATGACATGAACATAAAACGCGTATAAAAAGCCTTGGTCAAAGTGAATAAATATTTATATCAACCTCTACAAAAATCGGCCCCGGGATATCGGCTTTGAATGAAATTTCGATTCTAATGTGTCAGAAAAGGCCCAGGGTCACACTCTAGTTATCCATGATTTATTCATTTAACATATTCTGAGTCAAGCGTAGGTTGAGTAGGATTTACTTGGGTCCGAGTGTTTTACCGATTAAATGCTACTGAACAGACGCGATGAAATTGCCAGTCATTATAATCTTACATACATGAAAAAATAAAAATATAAAATTTAAATATTAGTTTAATATTTATATTCAATCTTGTGGATTTTTAGAAATCTTATATAAGTTGTATAAGATATATATTTATAATATAATCTATTTATAGTTATTATATATTCTATATATATATATATATCTATTTATAGTTATTTATATTCTTTTCTGAAAATTATTTTTCATCTCAAGATTTTCACAGCAACTTTCTATTTTTGAATATTCGTTAATCTCAAGAGAACCTAATTTATATTCCAAGTAACAATTCAAATCCATTCGGCCATTTTTGCTTGATTGAATAAAAACCAACCAAACAAAATATGTATACTTTCTCACTTATCATATTATAGGATAAAGATTAATTTAAAAAATGTGCGGTCGGAAACGAAGTCCCTTACGTTTTTTCTTCAACTCCGAATATAATTCGAAATGAAATCTGTATATTTTAATAGGTTATGTGATAAAAAGAGACAGGGACAGAGAGAGAAAGAGAGCTGTGCACTCACTTGTCCGTGTACTCATTTTCTTGTAGTAACCTCGATACGCACACACACAGCCTACGGCATTTCGTTACATGACGCTTTCTACTAAATCGCGGATTTTCGTTCCAAAAAACGGTTACTTCTCAAATTAATGAATATTCACACGAACAAGAAAATATAAACGAGTAGCAGTCTTGAACGTCATAAATCAGTCAATACCATGATATTATATGGTAAGGCCATATTTGAAACTTGGTCACATTCACCCTATGCATACGAATTTTGTATTTAGACGCACTGAATACCGTTGATTTCAGCGTGAATGTTAGCAAATTTTGGGTTGTGACGTACGTGCCTCGTCGTATAAGTAATTGCTCAAGCCACACTCCGTACGATCACAGTGACTGTACACAACCTTATTAATAATATTGAAACGAAGGAAATGTGTATAATTTTAGTGCATATTCTTTGATGTCAATCTTGGCGTCGTTGTGCCGCAGCGGTATCGAACCTGTCGCGGTCGCGTGTTAACTCTTAACAGGCTGTGGAGGTCAGATTGCAATCGCTCTGGGTAAAAACTAGTTACCTGTCAAATTCGGATAAGAGTAATAAGCAGACCCTGGGGAAAAATACCGGGATCAATGCGAGGAAGAAAAGACTAAAGGCAAGCTTCGCATTTGATAATTGAATGTATTCTGGACTCCTATGTCTGGATATCTGCTGATTATTTACAAAAATAATGCCTTAAACAGTTCCATATGAAACCCGAACTAAACGAAGAACCGTTTTAGCAAGGAACCTTTTATATCCTACTGATATTATTGTCACGAAAGTTCAATTACCGGAAACGGAAAACTGTATCATGACATTCTGCGTTAAAACGGATTTTTCTTTTATGACAAGCAACAAAAACTGTCGTGTCAGCATTTTGATGGTTGTGTTAACAAATGTGACCTAAAAATTAGCAAATTTATTTACAAATTGCACTTTATTTACAACAGTATTGGCACTTGGTTCTTGAACCTGAACGAATGATTTTGTTTTTTTTTTATCTTTGTAGAACTAAATATGAATTATCTTTAATTTTTTTTTTTTTTTATGTAAGAGGGGGCAAACGGGCAGGAGGTTCACCTGATGTTAAGTGATCACCGCCGCCCATGAACATCTGCAACACCAGAAGGCATGCAGGTGCGTTGCCGACCTTTAAGGAAAGAATACGCTCTTCTCTTGAAAGTTCCCAAGTCGTATCGGTTCGGAAAAACCGCCGGCGGAAGCTGATTCCACAGAGTGGTTGTGCGAGGAAGGAAATGTCTTCTAAATCGCGCTGTTGTGGATTTCCAGACATCGAGATGGTATGGATGGAATTTAGAGTTTTGTCGCGATGTCCGATGGTGAAATTCTACCGGCGGGATCAATCCAAACAATTCCTCAGAGCACTCCACGTGCGGTCGTATTTGTGCCTTGTAGAGCTTTAGGCGATGAGCCGACGCGAAGTAGTGCCTCGCCTTGCTGAGCACACAAAGCTTTTTAGAGGCCAATTTGACCTTTCCTTCCAATTGACCGCGGAACTGAACGACGCTCGAAACGTCGACACCAAGTATTCCGATACTAGCTGTGGCAGCCAGGGGGGTGTTCTCAAAACGAGGAGATACGACAAATGGTGATTTTTTTGCGGTTAACGCGCAAACTTGTGTCTTCTTGGGGTTGAATTGTACTAAATTTAGTCGGCCCCAGTCCGAGACTTTGGTCAATGTAGTCTCGACTTCAGACACAAGTTTGTTCCGGCACTCAATGACGTTTTCCCGAGAAATATTAGCGCGGCCGGTGTATAAAGCGTCCACAGTGCTGTCGTCCGCATAGCAATGAATGTTGGAAATCTCCAACATGTCATTGATATGCAGAAGAAACAAAGTAGGGGACAGTACGCAGCCTTGCGGGACACCAGCATTAATGGGTTTTAAGTCAGAGCATGCACCGTCGACAACGACCTTGATGCTCCGATCTGCCAAAAAGCTGGTGACCCACTCGCATAATTTCTCAGGAAGCCCATAGGAAGGAAGCTGCGAAAGAAGCGCTTTGTGCCATACCCGATCGAAGGCCTTCGCTATGTCCAGACTGGCCGCTAATGCCTCCCCCTTGGACTCAACTGCATCCGCCCATCTATGTGTCAGGTAAACTAGAAGATCACCAGCTGAACGACCACGACGAAAACCGTACTGGCGGTCGCTAATCAGCTGGTGCTCCTCTAGATACCGCAGGAGCTGGCAGTTGATAATGGACTCCATTATCTTTGAGAACAAGAAGGTAATGGCAATTGGCCTATAATTGGACGGATCCGAGCGGTTGCCTTTTTAGGGATCGGGTGCACTAAAGCCGTCTTCCATGAGTTCGGGACGACGCCTGATGAGTAGGAGTACCGGAAAAGACGCGTTAAAACCGGCGCCAACTCATGTCCGCAACACGATCGTGGGGATTCCATCAGGCCCACTCGACTTATGAATGTCCAAGGAAAGAAGTGCTCTGCGAACTACACTTTGCCGGAATTTAACCTCCGGCATCGTGGTATCACACCGCTGGATTGCCGGTGGTGACTTTCCTTGGTCATCCACAGTCGAGTTGGACGCGAAGAGAGAGCACAGAAGATCAGCTTTCTCTTTCGCGGCATGGGCCACCGAATCATCGTCCCTATGCAGAGGTGGAAATGATGGCTTACAGAAATTCCCTAAGACAGACTTGGCGAGGGACCAGAATGCACGTGTACCCGAAGGAAGACGCACTAGTCTCTCGCCAATTCTGCCGATGTGCTCCGACTTTGCTTTGGCAATAACTCTTTTGAAGGACCTGGAGGCAGAGTTGTACTCCTTTCTAAGTGCTCTGGTATTTACATCACGAGACGTCGACGCCTTAGCCCAGGCTTGGTAGCATTCCCGTTTTCGGCGAAACGCCGTTTTACAGGAGCGACCAAACCAAGGCTGAGACTTGCCTCCGATGGGCACTGCAGAAGCCGGAACAAAAAGTTCCATGCCCTTGAGTATCACATCGGCGACAGAGTTGGCAACGACGTCCGGATCATCCGGCGAGAAGCAAATCTGTCCCCATGGGTAGGATGCAAAGAAAGAACGCATCCCATCACAGTCTGCCGACCTGTAGTGCCAAACGCGCCGGTAGCCAGCGAAGTACTCCGAACAAGGCAGTGGTCCGACGAGCCTAGAGGAGGATCGACGGATACCAGATAGTTGTCCGGATGAGAGGTCAACAGAAGATCCAACAGTGAAGGTGTATGATCCTCTACATCTGGGATTCGCGTTGGCGAGGTTACCAGTTGTGTCAGATCATATGCCAAAGCAAAGTCGAGAACAGATCTCCCCGCGTGATCGGTGGTACGTGAACCAAGCCATTCGGCATGGTGGGCGTTGAAATCGCCAAGAATCACGATCTCAGCAGATGGGATCTGTTGCAGCACGGAATCTGTAGCCATTTGGATGTGCTCAATGAGTCGGTCAGTTTCGGCATTTCCGCTATGGGACCTATAAAGGCACGCGTAGATTCGCGGATGGTCATCGCAGTCTACGCGCAGCCAAAGAATCGATAGGTCCCCTACTTCAAGGCTGCCGAGGCGACGAGAGCAGACATCCTCCCTGACGTACACGCACACTACAGCCCGGGGTACAAAGGAATGTTCCAAATTGTATCCTGGGTAGGAGAGGAAAGAAGTATCAGCCAGAGAAGATATCTGGGTCTCGGTGAGAAAAAGCAAGGCCGGCTTCGCCGTCTCAAGGTGGTGATGGACGGCGTTCAAGTTGGAATTCAGCCCTCTAATGTTACAAAAGTCCACAGTTAGCGTGGAAGGGGTTGCCTCAAGTTGCCTGCTTCGTTTGCCCCGAACAGTTTTAGAGCACGCAAAATTGCCCCCCCAGAATTCGGAGGGCAGCCTGGGCATCCATGCTCAGCTGGAGTTCGTGCTGAGCATGGACGCCCAGAGAGGGATTCTCCACCGCGAACGCAGGTGGTACCCTCCTGGGGTACACGAACCGAATTCTGCTCGTCCATAGAAGGGGAGGGGGTTAAGATGGCCTCCGGGACTCTCACTCACCGTACGAAACGCGACACTTGTCACTTTACGCCGGTTTTCTGTGAGAGAGTGGTACTTACCCGGGCGTGCCGGCCCAATTCGGCTGCAGCAGAAAGAGCTGTGCAGCGTGGCACTACCACTAGTTGAATTGACTGACTGCACTGGTGGAATAATCTCTGCAGACAGAGATTATCCTACCAGCGGGCGATGGGGTCATCACGTCCCGGCGCCGGGGACTTTAATTACTAATCGTATTTATAATAGGACTGTTGGAAAAAAAAGTCTCTGCCAAACTTAAAAAGGCCCAGTTTTAAGGTGAAGAAAAAATATTGATGTTGATGAGTTCCGTTCTATGTATACAGGACTGTGTCAAAATTGATTCTCAGACCCTAAAATTCGTACGTAGGAAAAGTAAATACGAGTCTTTATTTAATACGTGAAAGTAGCTTTTAAACTAGCGTTTAAAACAACTTTATTGCAATCGAAATGTTCTATTCTTCATACATAATTTCATCCTCTATTTTACTCTTTTTAAGTTTTTTTTTGCGACATAAAAGTAGCCTATGGTTCTCTGTTTATCTGTACCAAAATTCATCAAAAATCAGTGCCGGATTAACTATAGTAGCAAAAGTAGCAATTGCTACGGGCCCTGCACGAAAAGGGGCCCCGCGTATCCAAGCCCGCCAACGTGTCAAATGTATATTAACACAGTTTCGGAAAAAAAAATTAAATACGTCCTTTTTAATGGCACAGTGTGTAAATAAAGCTATTAAGTAGTGATTGTTCGTACCCATATTATTAAGATCCAGACCCATAGCGGATCAAGGGCCCGGGGATAAAAATTGCTACGAGCCCCGTGCTTGCTTAATCCAGCACTGTTTTTTAATTTTCGAATTTTAAGAACAAAACTATGATACTTGTTTTTGGATGTTTTACTCAAGGAGGAAATTCCAACAATTTAGCTAAAGCACAATTATTTTGCCCAAGTCTAAAATTTCCTTTGTAGTTGAAATTGTATAATACTAATAGCAATTGTAAAATATTTGGTGTTATAATTTATGTTTAATTAAACAGTTATAATAAAATTTCTCTTTGAGGTGGGCCCTTTGAAAATTAACTTTGAGAATGCTAGAGTATCAAAGATTTATACTTTAGAATTCATAATTATTCGGGAAGTAATTTTGAAACGAAAATCTTATTGAATACTTTTTGCAATGTTGAAAAAGTTTGCAATTTAATACCAGAATAAATTTAACATACTAAATAAAGATAACCAGTAGAAATCAACAAAATAAGTTTTTTAAATTTTCACACCTGCCTTAATCTTTATTACATTAATTCTTGGTTATTTACGTCAGTTATTTACGCTCGATTACTGCTGTGTTTGGACTCAATAGTCCAAGCACAGCGATAGTTATATTGAGTTTTTAAGTCACGTTACGCTAATAAAAGAATATCTTCATTGGGAAACCATAGTCAGATTCTGCAAATCACAGTCTTAGGTAACTTGGAAAGATTGAGCGACACCAGAGCAATAAAATCAAGTCTCAAATGAAGCCTCAATAGCTCAACGGTAGAAGGGCCGACTTCACTCCGTTAACGCGAGAGTCGCAGGTTCGATCCTGACCACCTTGGGCTATTGTCGTACCCACTCCTAGCGCAAGCTTCGAGCTTATTTGGAGAGGCAATAGGAATATTAGTAATGCCATTAAAAAAGCATTGCTAGTATTCTTTAAAAAAAAAAAGTCAAATTGGACTCCGCAATAGAAACTCAAAGAAGCATTAAATAAATTGTGTCGAATAATTTTTTATAATTATCATGGCGGTTGAAAAACAAGCTTACGGTAAGCAGTCATCCCAACCTATGAACTCAGTATTTCAAGTGGTTCCACTGAAAAGTACCATGACATTAACAAATTCTTCGATTGCATTAAAACCAATAAAATGGTATATTTTAAAATAAGAGCTAATCCGTCCAAGCGGTATGTTTTAAAAAACATAAAGACAGCCAGCTGATTGCTGGTTTGATACATTGTTCTTATTTTATAATTTGTAAAATTGACCCTAAAAAGAACAAAGCGTTAGGCATAAACTGTGTGGTGATAAGAAAAACTCAATATTACATATGACATCATATTTATCATTACTCCTATTATTTCTGAATCCCGTACAATATGGTGCCAGTAGAAAATATTACTCCAGAACTCGAGATCGGTCGCTGTGACAAAAAGCGTGATTTACAAACGAGTCGACTAACCAAAGCCAAACTGGTATTGAGGGTAAATTGAAAGAAATAGACAAACCGTTATATTTCTTTTGTTGTTTCGTATTGATTTTCTCTTCTGACTATTTTTGTATGTTCTTATCGATTGGTTAGTGGTCAACCTAGTGTCAGAGTTGTTAAGGTCGCCCGTAGGCCTCTGACTTGACTTATCGACTGTTGTTTAATTGTCAACAGCCGGGACCGACTTCTTACGTGCCCTCCGAAGCACGGAGACGCTTGGTTAAAATACCATTATGCGATCACCCATCTAGTGACTGACCGCGCCTAAAGTTGCTTAACCTACCGATCGTTTACCGATCAGCGGGTGCACTCGGCTATGAGCGTCTCTTTGGTATATTAAAATTCCTTAATATATTATTTTATTTTGTCTGATGTAGTTTTCATCGTCTCAAAAGATTCTAACGTTTCCAATATGTGGTTGCAAAATTTATATTGATGTATGTTTATAAGCTATACTAATAATCGGTGTATTATTATGATTTATTTCTCTCAATATTATATACGCTAGAGTCGATCATACAAAATTTGAAAAAGATTTTTAATATGAAAAAACAAAACACATCAAAATAAAAGGGTCGGAAATGTCTCTCTTGTAATGCTCTACCTCTCTCCAAACATGTTAAGTTCAAGATTATTCTTGAGCGCTATAAATTTTGGGAAGCCTGCAAAGAAAGTTTTATTTTTACATATATTTTTCTTTATATCTCATGACATAAAAAGTGTCTACTACGAAGATTTATAACATGTGATTTTTTCAGAAAATATTATACTGAATACAATTTTTAAGTTTATTTGAATTACAATAATATAGACCCTCATCGTCTCTTTTCTATTTCTCATATCCCAATTTGGTTTCTTAGGGTCGCTCATTAAAAGCCTCTACTTTTATAGGCTACGGTGACCGCTCCTTACCAGGCAAGCCGTACGTACACCTGTTTGCCACACGTGTGATATAAACATTTTTGTACAACTTATGACAACCTCGTAATTGCACATTAAAATTTTATCGGATCTCACCTCCACGGTGGCCAATTAAGTGAATGTGACAGGTTACGGGGTAAATCACAAATCGAGCCATCCCGAGGCCTGCCGCAGTTGAAATTAGTTACATTTGTTTGAAACAAAATTACTACAAAAGATAACGTAATCAGTGCATTTCTAAGCAACGCTAAAACTTTAGCTCCAAATTTATCGAAATTTTGCGAGCTTCACTTAATGTCTTTAAAACAAGTCTCCTGAAGTTTTAATGCATTTACGGCTTGTGAAGTAGTTTGAAAATTCAACATTGTTCGCTTTACACAAACATTTAACCTAATAAAAATTGGGCTAAACAGAATAAAAGCTATTTTTGAACAGTATTAGTATTTTATTTAATTTGTTCATTGTTTTAAAATTAAATGCCATAATTGGTTTACCTCGAATCTCTCCTGAAGCATACAAAATATTGGAACTTGTTGCAAACAATAATTTTAACAATATTATTACCTCATTTAACTCATTAATCCGTAGATACTATTAACTATATCGTCATTTTAACAAGTCTTGTGGAATCTTACAATGAAATTCTACGTTTTATAGAGATGTTATTTAAGTGACAAAACACATACCTTATTTTCTACAGAATATAATTATTAAAATATTATTTTTTATTTTCATGCCGTGTTAGGATAAGTAAATATCTTTTCTTATTTTTTGTTGTAACGAAAGTTCTCTATGTGCGTGTGAGATAAGTATGAAAAAGCTTTCGTGTGATTAACGAGTGTTCATTAGTCACTTGGACAGAGGCTCGTGAAGAAATGCAAGAAGCGCTGGTATTATCTGCGTAGTGCCATGACAATTGAGGACTATGGGTTTTTCCAAACCAGCAAATGTAATTATATTAAACACTCTTACAAATATAAGAATTCTACTACTATAATAAATGTGAAACGGATTTGGATGAAATTTGGCACATAATTATATAGATTGTTGCCTGGCTTAGCACATAGATTTTTATCCCTGAAAATCGAGACTACTTATTTATTATTATTCATTTTTAGATAAAAATTGGACCACTTTTTGTCGCGAAAAAAAACGTAAAGAGGGTAAAATAGCGTATGAAAGTTTATATTGGGAACAATTTAGTTGTATTGCAATAACGGTTCCACATTACAAACTTTATTTTGAGACGCTCATAGCCGAGTGCACCCGCTGATCGGTAAACGATCGGTAGGTTAAGCAACTTTAGGCGCGGTCAGTCACTAGATGGGTGATCGGATAGTGGTATTTCAACCGAGCGTCTCCGTGCTTCGGAGGGCACGTAAGAAGTCGGTCCCGGCTGTTGACAATTAGACAACAGTCGATAAGTCAAGTCAGAGGCCTACGGGCGACCTGAACAACTCTGACACTAGGTTGACCACTAACCAATCGATAAGAAGAAGAAGACAAACTTTATTAATCATAAATAATATGAAACAAAGCCACATTAAAAGTTTCTACAAATTCTGCAATCGCACAAATCAAATATAATATGCACATAATTTATAATAATATTTTGTAGATTTAGCTAATGAATTAAAAAAAAATAAGTTAATATATGCACAGAAATCTTAATAATAAGGTACTAGAAATGCTAAAAGTTACTTATTACTTACGAAACACGTGTCGCCGCTGTGCTGTTAGATTTCCCCTACTTAAGATGTCACTTCTACATACGAAGATCACGACAATATCGTTAGTTTCTGCTACATGCTCTGGTACTGCTTCGTCTATTGAATAGCTTTTACAGCAATAGTAAGCAAAGTGATTAAACAGCACTAATGCATGCTCAGACCGCACGTGGCTCATAAGTCACAAATGCAGCGACGAGGTCACGTGGATTTGCCACTTCTAGTTGCTTATAATTATTTTTCAGTTTTCTATATAGCACATATTATCAAACAATTATTTTTTCCTATTGTCAGATGAATATAATTTCAAATCGGTTAATGTTAGGTGCTTTATCAACGAATTAAATTAAAGCTATTCAGTGCATTACATTCTTATTTCAGAATCTTCTGAGATTCACCATTCGTTTTCGCATCACGTTCATTTGTGGCATCACCACGTCGGTCTAAATTAATTTATGCAAATGTCCGTTTGGACTGTCAAAAACAGTTTAAGCCTTATCGTTTGTATAATCATATGGCTCGCTCCGCTTGGGCAGTTGCGTAATTTTCGTCTTTCGACGTCGACTTTCATTTCATAAAATTATTTTTACTAGTGTAAATACTGTTAGGAAATATTGTCAATCAACGTAGTATCTTTATCATAATAATTATGTAGCTTCAGTTGTTACTGGTTCGCTTTTAGGGTTGCAGATTTCAAATGGAAATCGCTCTGTGTAAAAACGAGTAACCTGTCTAATCCAGATAAGAGAAATAAGACAGACTCTGGGAAAAATACCGGGATCAGTGCTATGAAGAAGAAGAGAAGTCTCAGTTGTTATCAAAAACAAACATAGCGCGTATAATAGTTTAAAACTTGTTAAAACAAAAATATAATGTGAAAATTATAGCGGGTATTATTTTTGTTTGCATTAAAAAAGTATAAAATATATATCTGCACAAAATTTTGCCATTTATTATAAAATTGTTTAAGTTTCATAGAAAGTTCGTGTTTGATCGCGGATTCTTACAATGCTGCGGTTAGCGTCCTTCCAACCAATTTAGCTTTTGTTATGGTATTCTGAACGCCTCCAAAACATTTTATGACGAAAATTTATCGTGCAACATTGCGTAACTTAATTAATTCCTATTAATATTTATTACAAATAATGTTTTCAATTTTAAAACAGCGCGATTTAGAAGACATGTTCTTCCTCGCACAACCACTCTGTGGAATCAACTTCCGCCGGCGGTCTTTCCGAACCGATACGAGTTGGGAACCTTCAAGAGAAAAGCGTATTCTTTCCTTAAAGATCGGCAACGCGCCTGCATGCCTTCAGGTGTTGCAGATGTTCATGGGCGGCGGTGATCGCTTAACATCAGGTGAGTAACCTCCTGCCCGTTTGCCCTCTCTCACATAAAAAAATTAAAAAAATTGAGTAACAAACACCCAATGGGAAAGGATGAAATTTAGCACACATATAATAAACGCTAATAAACGCTACACACTCAACGGCCCCCATTAGGATAATTATATCTTGTGTCGGGGGTCCGGAAACATTCACAATGACAAGGACAAACACAACCAGACCGGAAAACATGCCTGTACGATTAATACAAACATCTGCTCTGAGCGGGAATCGAACCCGCAACCGTCGCGGCTTAAGGCAGACTCGCTACCCACAACGCCACAACGGTGTCACATATAGCTTACTATTAGTTTTTTACTTGATTAGCACATAGAATACTTTTGAAATTTTGAATGTAACTGTAGTATTGACTTCAAGTTTGCATAATCAGAAAGTACTGGTTTATATATCCATATCCATTCAAGAATTTAAAAGCTATTTTCACTGGTGGTAGGTCTTTTGTTGCAAGAGGCCGGCTAGGTAGGTACCACCACAGTGTCAAATATTCTGCCGCCAAATAGTAGTGCTTAGGCATTACTGTGTTCCGGTTTGAAGGGCACTGTACGCTAGTGAAATTACTGGGCATAGGCGGAGAACTAATAACTCGAGGTCAGCAACGCGTGAGTGGCACCAAATAATGGTGCTGCAAGTGCTCATAGGCTTCGGCCCCCACTTAACATCAGGTGGGCCATATGCTTGTTTGCCAACTTGTAACATAAAAAAGCTATCGTGGAATAATGGCAGTCACATATACATGCAAAGTCACATAGAATCGCCATCGTAAATTAAATGGTTTTATTTTAACATTTAATTTTCGTAAACCCATGAACCTTTGATCAAAACCTTACTTCTAATTCATCATGAGTATTGTCACACATGCTTAATTAATTCTGGTAACATATTTCAACTTGCTAGTAGATTATTAGAGTGAGAATAGCTTAGCTTAGTCCGAATGTTACACCAATGAAATATTAGCAAAGTCCCAAAACGATAAGAATACTAACAGCCGATGTTTATGTTAGTCCGATATTTATATTGGTAAATACTCTCCACAACATACTAGGTACTAAACGTGGAAATTTATGTTGTTAACCACTTGGAAAGGAGAAAGTTTCTTAGGTAATTCAAAGAGTTTTTGTTTTTTTTTAATATTAGCATTCCTATTTTAAGTAATAAATTAGTCTTCAACTAAGTAACTAACTTTCTTGCTGTTACCTTTATTGTCTTTGATAGCATCACAGAAAATTATTCTCGAAGGGAGTTTTCTTAGTTAAAAGTGAAAGTTCAGAAAATTAAGCGGTGCTTGATAGTAAAATAATGGTCAATTTGTCTAAAGATCAGCTCCATCTTTACCATAAGGCCAAACTAGGCAAGGACCCAAGGGCTAAAAGGCAGGGGGCAAAATTATGACATAAAGGGCCTTATTTAGTTCGCCCAAGGGCCCCAGATTTGTCCCAATATTTAACTGTAAATTTGTGTTAAAAATTACACACTCAATGGACCATTACTAGAGTTACCATGACGAGATTGTGTCGAAATTCTGGACACATAAGCACTAACAATAGTACCACATCAATAAAAAAGTTGTACTTGAGCGGCAATCAACACTGTGTCCGCTAAACCAATTTCTCTCCATTATCAGTTTCTTTTTTTACCGACTTATAAAAAAGGAAGAGGTTCTCAATTCGTTTCAATATTTTTTATGTACGCTACTCAAAGATGATTTGACCAATTTAGATAATTATTAATACGAAATAAAATACGAAGAAAAAGCGTAACGTTGTATTTGTTTTAAATTAATTTCTAAAAGAAAATATATTTGATACCAGGTACAATTCAAAGTGGCGGAAAGCAAGCGCTCATTAAAATTTGGTGTCTGTAATAGTATAAGAATCCTTTGAACTCAAGAGTAGCGAAATACAATGACTTCTAAAGATCAAGTTATATTTAGATTCCATTAGGTGGTCCATCCATGCCGAAAAAGTCTCAATTGCTATTAAATTAAAGTGAGCTAGCAGTTATATTTCTTGTTTGTCCGTTTTTAGTTTTTATTATTATTTTGTTAGTTCACGGATTCTCATTCCTATATTAGATTTCACGCTTCACAGCCAATTACTCAAAGTTGGAACTTGAACTTGAAAAATTAACACGTGTTTTTAATAATTATGATTGTGACTGGTTACACGTGTTGGCAGACTAAGCAAGGACAACTTTATTTATTATTTTTTTTTTAATGTAAGAGGGGGCAAAAGGGCAGAAGGTTCTATAATGGTTTTTTATAGCGATATTGAATTGTTTTGGTTGTTCCGCGGTTGACTCCGCTTATTCGTCCCAAAAATAACAAGACACCAATACTAAAATACAATAATTTAGAAGCGTTTTATGGTTACAGAATGGCCATCTTTATTACTATATAACATTTATGCTATTATAAATGCCATGCTATCAGAAAACGGTACTCACATCATAAAATATCCTGGCCTACTTTAACCAGGACGTATTAAAATATATTTAAAAAATAATTGTCTGAATCAGTTTGTCTTGATACGATTAAAATTTATATCATTTTTAATAATTTTACTATCATCTTATCTTCATTTAAAATTATTACGACCTGAATTCACAAGAACATGTTATTCATAGAGCATGAAAACTGTTTTAGTTTACTCGTGGGTATTCCAATTATACTTGTAAAGTAAATATACCAAGTCAGGTATCGAGTTTTAACCAAATGTTTGAATAGCGCTATTTATTATCGTTATAATTATATATATTTGCATGTATGTGTACATAACACACATGACAAGTTTACTTTAAAATAATTCAATAATATCATAATTTTAATAATAGACCAATCAAAAACATAAAATGTAAAAATAGTCCAAGTCTCGCAAAGCAGTTCTTCTACTACAAAACGTGGTGAGATCTCACTTTTCGTAGTAAAAGAACTGCTTTGCGTGACTTGGACTTTTTGCGTTTTATGTTTTGATTGGATATCATATCTTGTTGCATTATCTAGGTACCTATCTACACCTATTATTCCATTATATTATTGGTGTATCGAGAAAACTGAACATTACAATATATTTTAGTTTTTCCTTGATTTATACACTAAACACTGATTGATTAACTGTAAATGTTACTTTGCAATCCTGTACATTTATATAGGATTACAAAGCTATTTATGCAGTTAGTGTATCTAGAAAACTGGACATTACAATATATTTTAGTTTTTCCTTGATTTATACACATACCTGACGTTGTTGTTTTGTGTGTGCGGGTGAAATGGTGTATAGCTACCGCAATTATTTTTTGTTGACCAAAACAACGCGACGTGATAATATTTGGTAACATTCTTCGACTTTAGCGGCCACTTTTACTATTTGTTAAAGTGTTATTGTATTCTTTCATATAAAATTTGGTTCTTCAATGAGATCCAGCAATATTAAGAGTCCCAAGCATTTTTATCGGAAAAATATTCCTCTAACGAATAATAGGCTTTATTGATAAGTTTATTTTTATATACATTTGGAACTTGCTTGTTGGCAGTTCTAATAAGCAATCTGGAATTTTGTTGAAAATGCGAATACCTAGCCCCTTAAATTTATATATAGCCCTGATTATGAAAACAGCAAGGTTTTAACACTAATAAGATAACCTCCAAATACGCTGTTTTCAAAATAATAATAGTATTACAAATAAGAAGAAAAAAGCATTGATGCGTAAATTTACTATTATATAATTTAACATTTAACGCATTGTAAAATTCATACGCAATCCCTATTTGCAAAATGAATTCAAATAAGAATGGCCGAGGACAAAAAGTTTCCTACAAAACCTATTTACATATAGCCACTTGCGCTTAAATTAGAAAACCTTCCCCGAAAACTGGGGCCGTACAAATATGGAACAAAATGTGTTTGACTTGTCCGTGGATCTCCAAATCGTTAACACACCATGTTTGTAGGCTCACATCTCTTTTTGTAGATGTCCCTGGCGTAAAAAATATAACAATAAAGATAATATGAATCCTTTACCAATTCTAAGTACCAAATATAATTTATAACCTTAATCTTACTACAAATTGTATAAGTGAAGAATGAAATTATTTTCTTTAAGTTGAATATTATTGAAAGAACAATGATAATGTAATACTATGTTATGATAACGATCGCTTCTACGTTATGGTAATAAACATGATAATATAGACATTTTCAATAACTCTGAATACTTTTAAATCAAAAGTTATTAAAACAGTTCATTGTTATTTTTGAAGTTGATTGGTTTTTGAATCTTGTAAATATTATAGTGCTTGTCTCCATCGTCTATGTTCATTGTGCTTATTCATTTAACCAACTACAACTTTTTTGAAATTTTAGTGGAAATAATTATAAATTACTTAATAACTTGCTAGGCTTTTTAGGAACTACATAAGTAAATGAGAATAAACATTAAATTATTCGTATCGATAAGCACCGTGAACATCTGCGACACCATCCTTCTTATGCCTTTGTTTCTAATCCTCGATATCTATCCGAAGGACACTGTAGCTTGTGAAATTACTGGGCAATGGAGATTTAAGAACTAATATTAAGATGTTGACAGCGCGTGAGTGAGACCTACAATTGTATGGTGTTGCAAGCGCTCATAGGCCGCGATAAGCGCCTACCATCAGGTGGGTGGTATGCTTGCCTTGCTTCCCAACTATTATATGAAAAAAAAACATAAAAACAACAAGATCAAGATAAAGATAAAGAAAAGAAAAAAGAAAATCCAATGAGCAAAGAAATAGGGATTGTAAAGATCACTCGAAACATAAAACCGTCGCAGGAAGCTCGTCATTAGGGCGATAGAGAAAGCGATTCGTTGTTACGGTTTTTACATAACCCTGTATGAAATTCTATTGTACCGCAGTCTCATTATGATACAAGAAGTAAACGCATTAACCTTTGTTACATTTGAAAGCTTCCCTCTTGTTGACAATCGACCTTTTTAACGGGAAAGCCGTTTGAAGTTTTTGATTGATATTTATTACTTTGTTTTGTACGTTAAATCGTATCCATTATTGTCTTTTTAAAATGGTAGATCAAGCGTGCTGGTAGTGAGCCTGCTTTGAGCCTCGACGGTCGCGGGTTCGATTCCCGCTCTGAACATATGTTTGGTATAAATATATCTGTTTTGATCTGGGCGTTTGTCCTTGTGGGACTCCCCATCGTGCTTCGAACAGCACATTGAGCTTTCAGGCCCGGTTGAATCTGATAGTAGTCGTTAACTTTCAACGGATAGTTTGCTCTGATCCAATGAGCTACTGGTTCACACTTAGAGTTGCGGATGTCAGATGGCAATCGTTCTGGGTCAAAACTCCTAAGGTGCATTTCATACGATGAGTGAGGGTGAGTCTACTGTTCTCTTCCAGTTTACCCTTCTCCCCCCTTCCTATACTTTGGGTTGGCAACGGGCATGTGATACTTCATATATCGCTAGGAAAGGCTGAGGTGACTGCTGTCAATTACGTAACCCGTAACCTTGATTGCCAATCGTCATGACATAAACAAGACGCTTTTCACACTTGCGGTTGCATTAAAAAATTAAATTGATTCAATATAAAACAATTTAATTTTTAAGTGTATAAAGTCAAAATTTTATCTGATTAAAGAGAATAAAATACATGTTGTTATACTGTGATTTACAAGTTGTAAATATTTATAAAAAGTGTGAGTTTTTCAATGTTTTTCCAAATAATTATAGAAACAAGTAACTTATTTTTTCTTAGTAATACAAAAATCAATATATTTGATACTATTTGGATTTTCGTTGAAAAATATATATGTGTGTATTTTAAAATAGCTTAATCTATAATGAATTATAAATAACTTTCATAATACTACGAAAGGCGTCGGGAGGTGACGACCCCATCGCCCGCTGTTAGGATAACCTCTGTCACAACAGAGATTATTCCACCAGTGCAATCAGTCACACTGGTGGTAGGTCTTTATTGCAAGAGGCCGGCTAGGTAGGTACCACCGCAGTGTCCAATATTCTGCCGCCAAATAGTAGTGCTTAGGCACTACTGTGTTCCGGTTTGAAGGGCACTGTATTCTACTGAAATTACTGGGCAGAGGAGATTTAAGAACTAATATCTCGAGGTTGGCAACGCGTGAGTGGCACCTACTAATGGTGCTGCAAGCGCTCATAGGCTGCGGCACCCACTTACCATCAGGTGGGCCGTATGCTTGTTTGCCAACTTCTAACATAAAAAAAAAAAGTAATTTAGAAAACAAACCAAAAATGTTTGCAAGACCTCATAGGCCGTATGCTTCCTGGTCAACTTAGTAACATAGAAAAAAAATTCGTTATATAATAAATATCTGCTGTACCTTATCTCCAATGGAAACATGTCCAAACGCAATATATGAATAAAAATTGTTTTGCAGCTCCATCTATGAAGTGATTACGTTGTTACATTGAAATAAAAGGTCCAGAGACAACATACAGGTTCCTTCTATTCCCATATTTAGTTTGTAGTACAACTTAAAGTCAAAAGATGGCGTTAAACTATAATTATTATTAAAGGTACTCTTTAAAGGTTATTAACGAATATTAGAGTCCAATGGTAGACAGCTTTCGCTGGTTAAGGGTTTCGTTGCTGCTCGTGGCAGATAAAATCTGGACTTTTGTTTCGGTGTTTGTGTTTTTGTGTATGTGTCTGGATTCTCACGGGATATTATGGTCTTAGTGGGGTCCCTTGAGCGTGTAGAGATTATTTAATATTTTTTGTAAGTAAATAAAGTCAGTTCTTGAGTGACCTACACAACTAGGCTGTTATATTTAAATTCATTTTACGTTATCAAAATGTCGGAGATAGAACATAAATATAGTTGATGATAATAATATTAACTAATTCAGTCTAAAATGTATCTGTTCAAAACCTTATTTTAAGCTTGCTTACTTACTTAAAGGCTACTTAAATGGAACTGGGCGGGACACATATGTAGGCTAGATAACAGATGGACAAAGCGTTTGACGGAATAGCTCCCAAGGGATAGGAAAAGAAGAAAGGGTAGACCGAACAAAAGATGGAGAGATATCTTCAGTCAACAATGTGGACCAATTTGGATGCAAAAGGAACGAGACCGAAAACTCTGGATTGATTTAGGGGAGGCCTACATCTTCATCCTAGCATTATTCCCGGTATTTTTGTGTACCCAGGGTCTGCTTATTACTCTTATCCGGATTTGACAGGTTACTAGTTTTACACAGAGCGATTGCCATCTGACCTCCGCAACCCTAAGAGCGAACCAGTAACTCATTGGATAAGAGCAATTTACTTATCAAGAGTTAACTATTATTATCAGATCTTATTGATAATAACCGGGACCGACAGCTTAACGTGCTCTCCAAGGCACGGTGGGGAGACCCACATGGACAAAGACCCAGACCGAGAAAGAAATTTTAACAAACATCTGCCCGAGCGGGAATCGAACCCGCAACCGTCGAGACTAAAGGCAGACTCGCTACCCACAACGCCACAAAAGTGTCAGAGTAAAATATATATCGTAGACTAAAATTTTTTTAAATATTTTTTCATATATTATATAAGTAAGTTTTGTAAAAGTATTAATAATTAGGTAAGTTTTATTAACAGTAGAATAAAAGCTATTTTTATTTTTTTATTTTTTACTTACTTAAAAGTGACTGAGCATTAATAAATACTAAAAAAGGGTTAACTAGATGTATATATATTACTTATAAAATTTTAATTAAATAATAATCAGTCTTAATATATACAATGACATTGATAACATAAATAAATATTATTATATTATGCTGTTTGTACACTATTCCGTGACACTCATGTCACGTAGAAGGGAGAGCACACTAGACACAGCGGGCTTGGTATGTACTCTCGCACTCGACAAGCTTCCGGGTTCCTCGAGGAGAGTGGACAGCCAGCATTAAAAGAGAAATCAAACAAGAAATTAAATTCATAAAACTTTATTGAAATAAAATTATCTCAACATTGCAAATTGAATTAAAACAATAGCATATGTTGTTATGTAGCCCATCAACCGTAAAGGTAACGTCGCATCTACTGTAAATATTCTACAAGCGTGCATTTTCCCAAAAACAACTCCGTTCAAACGCAAAATATTCTTGCAAGTTTGTTTTGCCCCTAAAAATAATTTATTACTTTATATAACTACAAAATTTACAAGTACAAAAATGTACTAACAGACCTGGAAACGAGCTACTGTGACAACAAAGAGTTTATTGAATTGTCATGACGTACTGTACTAGTAAAGCCACGCTCCTCCCCGGTACAAATGGGCCGGCTCTACTATCCACTCACAGAAAGTCGGCGTAACGTATTAGTATCAGCACAGTGGTGTTTCGTGGGATGAGTGACAGCGCCGGAGGCCCAATCTCCCACCCCCTCTGTTCCCTTCCTTTTTTCCTCCTTCTCTCTCATTTCCCTTCTTTCCTATCCATTGGGTTAGCGACGCTCATGTGATAATTAAAATATTGCAAGCGTTCATAGGTTGCGCTAACTGCTTACCATATGGCGGGCCGTGTGCTTGTTTTCCAACCATCATTACATAGAAAGAGTGACACTTGACAGTGGCAGTTTAATGTAAACAGTCAATTTTTATTTTGGATGAAAAAGAAGGAATATAGGAGTTCCATCTCGTTACTTCCTTCTGGAGAGTTCTCTTACTGTCTGCATTTTCTGACAGTAATAAATTATTATATATTTATTATTATTAGCACAGTAACTAAATTATCCTATTTAAATGTATTTTTATACAAAAATCACCTAATATAACTTCAGATTGTAAACAATCTTACCTGAATTTCTGTTGTAATTCATAACGTTAATACATAAATGTTGAGCTTCGTTTACAGTTTCATAGAACATTTGACAAGAAACACATATTATACAATAGATAACTATGTCCTTGATTATACCAATAGATAACATTATTTTTGTTATATCCCAGGATAGTACTAACTGAAAAAGAAAATCGCCATCAAAAACATAAAATGTAAAAAAATCCAAGTCTCGCAACGCAATTCTTCCACTACAAAAAATGGTGATATCTCATGTATAACTATCATAGTGTTACGGGCTGGGTTTCGGTGATTTGGAAACAAACACCTGATGGCTCTAAATAAGACTTTATTGAGGTCTAGATTACACACAGAACTTCACAAATCACAGGTCCAAAACGCAGGTCAATCACTGTCCAAAAAAATAGCCGAGGTCACTAATTATCGATTTTCTTCGCTTGTTGCTCAGAACTAAGTCGACGCGCCGGGCCGCTTATTTAACGCGGAACACGGGCTCGAGAATGTTTCGAGAATACAACTTTCTTGAACCCAGAGACCCGATTTTAAACCTTATACCCCTGTGATAAGGTTCTCCGTAACAATAGTTAAACTTTCATAGTGAAACATGGCAGTTTTACGGCAACATTTTACCCATTCAAATACTTTAGTATCATACAGTAATACTTTAGTGTCCTACAGATTTAAGACCTCTTTATATATATATATAAAATACCAGTATAAAATGAAGTAGCTTCTACTTAAATTGTTAAAATATTCAACGACTAATTCAGTTGTCAGCAATCGATAGAGTAATTTAAGAGGAAGGTTTATATGTATAATACATACATATTACAGCATACGAAGCCGGGGTGGGTCGCTAGTAATATACAAATTTCAACAACATAAATTATAAAAAGGTTATTTATATATCGAAACATGAACAAGATACGATTTTATTGTTTGAACTAAAATTTGCTTGTCCGCGTAATAATGAACCTTTCTTTATACTTAACGTTTTTAAACATTTAAAAGCTAAGGTTTTTACGTGAACCATAAGCAATATATTATTAAGTAAAACTTTAAAACATATTACTTTCAGAGACATCATTCAAACATTTTCATACCAAATAATATGACATATACAGTTTATAGTTTATTTATAAAAGATTTATACTTACAGTTTGACCAGGAATCTTCTTGTGATAGCTGTCAAATTCCATTGTAAATTGTACGTAAAATACTGATATGAGAAATGTTGCTATCCCATGGTATAATACCTAGAGATGCATGATATGTTATAAAATAAATTTAAATAACATCATACTTACAAAAACCTTAAACTATTAGGCTGATATTGAAACTTAAAAATTGATGTTAACTACATTTTAAGTGATTGGATCAAATGATCTGTAGTAAGAAGTTTGTTCACTGCGTGCACTGCGGGATAACACACATTTGTCATCGATTATATATCAAACATTCGCACTTTGCGCTTTCGTACTTTGTTTGTAATGTGCAGGCATACAACCCTAAGCTCTTCAGAGCGAGTATACAGACTTCACATGACAATCAGTCAATTCAACTAGTGGTAGTGTCACGCTATTTTTGCTGCAGATCGTCCGGCAAGTAAGAGTCCGGCAGGCCTACTACACCCTACCCCACAAAAATGGCAGTGCAAAATCTGGTTAACCTGCTAACTCTGTCGCCGATGTGGTACTCCAGGGTATGGAACACTTTGTTACGGTTTCTACAGAGCTCATCGGAGGCAAGTCACAGCCTTGATTTGGTGGCTCCTGTAAAACGGCGTCTTTCCGAAAACGGGAAGGCTACCAGGCCTGGACTAAGGCATCAACGTCTCGTGCTAAACGTAACCAGCGCACTTAGACAGCAGTACAACTCTGCTTCCAGGTCTTTCAAAAGTGTTATTGCCAAAGCAAAGTCGGAGCATCGGCAGGATTTGCGATAAACTAGTGCATCTTCCTTCGGGTATACGTGCGTTTTGGTCTCTCGACAAGTCTGTCGTAGGGAATTTTTTGTAAGCCATCTTTTCCACCTCTACATAGAGATGATGATTCGTTGGCCCACGCTGCGAAAGAGAAAACTGATCTACTGTGCTCTCTTTTCACGTCCAACTTGACTGTGGGTGATCAAAGAAAGTCACCAAAAAGTCACAATCCAGCAGTGTAATACCACGAAGCCGGAGGTAAAATTCCGGCAATGTGTAATGTGTGTGTCTCAGGGCACTTCTTTCCTTGGATATTCATAAGTCGAGTGGGCCCAATGGAATTTCCACGATCGTGTTGCGGACATGTTAGCAGCCAGTCTGGACATAGCGAAGGTTGTTGGCCTTCGATTGGTTGGCCTTTGATTGAATGATTGAATCCTATGGGCTTCCCGAGAAATTATGCAAGTAGTTCACCAACTTTTTGACGCTGAAGCATGTTTCTACTACCGTAAAAAATCACGTCGGAAAAAGCCCGATGGGAAAACCACGTCAGGTAGCTCATTCCACAACCAGAGGGCTCCCTGTAGGAAATTACTTTGAAACCGCACTTTGAGTGACGATATATTATTATTTAGATTTTTGTGGATACATTTTGTGCCAATGGCGAACGGTGTGGTAATAGAAATTTGTTGTAGGCATCATGACTCACAATTCTTCAGAACATAATATCTTATAAGCTATATAACACTGTTTGTGACCTACATATTTTTAACTTTTCTAATAACTAATAGGTTAAGTCATTTTCATAGAAAAGGTGCATATATACTTAACCAAACTTTCTGAAAATTTAATAAAAATAATTCGATTTTCCTGGCATCGGGATGTGACGACCCCATCCCCCACTGTTGGGATAACCTCTGTCTCAGCAGAGATTATTCCACTAGTGCAATCAATCACACTGGTGGTAGGTCTTTTGAAGTCAAATTCCGTTTGAAGGGCACTGTAGGCTAGTGAAATTACTGGGCACAGGAGATTTAAGAACTAATATCTCGCGTGAGTGGTACCTACTAATGGTGCTGCAAGCGCTCACATGCTACGGCGACCACTTACCATCATGTAGGCCGTATGCTTGTTTGCCAACTTGTTACATAAAAAATTTAAGGCAACTTACATAAGATCGAAAAATCTGTGTGAAAATATTATAAGTTTCCATTATTTTCTTATATGCCAAAAATAGTCTTCTCCATTCCTGTCTTGTAACCTTAGCTTGATTTGAGCTATCTATAATATATTAAAAATGGATGTATATATAATTTCTTTTTTTTTAAATGATTAACCTTCTTCTCATACGTATGTCGAATTAATATTAACCTAACACAGAAAATACAGAACGCTCATTGGTTGCCAGTTCATTATAGACTGTCTTCAACCAATGAGCGTTCTGTATTTGGTATATTAAGTTAACATGAATTTGATAAACGTACGAGAAATCGGGGCTAAGTTTTTAAGTCTTAAGAATTGAAACAAATTCTGATAACACTCATAATTAAAATAGATGTCTAAGTGCGTAGTCACTGTTTTTCACATTAATGTGTCAATCGGCCGAAGAAGTACTACCCTCAAACGCCTATAGCTATTCGTGACCCCTGTCTCTCTTAGTTCCTTAATTATTGAGGAGTCAATGAAGTTAGTAATACGCTTATGATATTAAAAGTGTAACAAGTTTCCATAAGCCACGATAACTGCATTTCATTAGGCAGACTTCAGCTAGTAGTTGCAAACCAGATACATAGGCAGCACATCCAGCTTGATGGTTTGGATTTATTGGAGCGCCATGCTAAATGACTCATTGGCAACCAGACAATGGTAAATCCAAAACTCCAAAGTCTAGAACGTCGAAATGTTGGTTCCTCCGTCAGCCTTTCACTACAGAAATGCGAGGTATTGCATAGGTCTGGATCCCTACATTATTATCCCTACATTGTAGTTGACATAATAAAAACACGTATCAAACGCTTTGCATCCTCGTTCGCACCACTAAGGTCTGTTAATACACCCCCGACCTCTATCTTCCCCACCACCTTCAATATGGGTACCTTACTACTACTACCCTATATAGTACAAAAAAAAACATATTTTACCTGTTCCAGTTATAGCTTCATTTTTAATATATTTCACAAATATCTTATTAATGGTTGTTGCTGAGTGTGACATAATATTTAAGTGGTGTAACTCAGAAATCCATAAATTCATTTGAACATTAAGTATGTTTATAGTTCGACTGGCATAAATTATAATGAAGTTGGGGTAGAGAAGAAAAAACGTTGTAAGAGATTCGAAAACTGGTCTCTTGCAAATAAAGATGTTAATAGCGTGTACGACAATATAGTAAATAATAATGAACATCACAGCAATCCAAGATATTATAGTGAACAGAGTAAGCTTATCGTACCGCACGGACTTGAAGATATTAAAAATTCTTTGAATGTTCAAAACAAGTTCTACGTTTATTTTCTTTTGCACGATGCTTTGTATATAGCTCATGATAAAGGGCAAAGAATAGTACACCAGATCAAATGAGACCAGGAAAGTTAAATAAGTATTTGTCTTCAGGAATGGCAACACAAGAATAGTGCGAATAATAAACCAAATGATTGGTATTAAAACACCGATAAGAGAATACAAGTCTGAACTGAGAGTGTTAAAAATAAGGAAATTTTTGTAAACTTTATATTTTGGTAGGAAGAAAAAATTCTCTACTATATTGAATGGCTTAAACAATGCTTGTATTTCCTTATTTAAAATATTATCGTACAGTACTTCATTACTGTTAAAGATAACGTTCTTCATTTTCCGAAAAATTAATTTATAGTGTGCGTGTACTTTTTCAAGAAGTTCTCTATATGATTTTTGTATATAAAATTTTGAAACTGATCACTACAGAAATTGAATAGCTACTGAAACTTATTCTCCTTTTATTAAGACTTTCGTTTTTGTCATATTCGTGTTACATATCGATTTAATAACTTAGAATGTTTTTACTCGTTTTATAGTTCATAGGTCTATACTCTATCTAAGATAAGAAAAACAACGATAATAGTTTACGTTGATTACTTTTTCGAAAGCTATTGTCTAGCAAGCTTAATTACTCTAAATATCTTTTCTTTTTTTTGTCCAAACATTATGTAAGAGGGGGCAAACGGGCAGGAGGCTCACCTGATGTTAAGTGATCACCGCCGCCCATGAACATCTGCAACACCAGAAGGCATGCAGGCGCGTTGCCGACCTTTAAGGAAAGAATACGCTCTTCTCTTGAAGGTTCCCAAGTCGTATCGGTTCGGAAAGAAGAAGAAAATGTCTTCTAAATCGCGCTGTTGTGGATTTCCAGACATCGAGGTGGTATGGATGGAATTTATAGTTTTGTCGCGATGTCCGATGGTGAAATTCTACCGGCGGGATCAATCCAAACAATTCCTCAGAACACTTTCCGTGATGTATGCGATAGAAGATGCAGAGTGATCAGACATCTCTACGCAATGCCAAAGGATCAAGCCGATCGGAAAGGGCTTGATCGTCGACAATTCAAGCCGCTCTACGTTGGATGCGGTCTCACTAATTCTATTTTCAATCATGGATATTGCGTAGGGCAGATTTTATTGCCGTACTAATCAATTTTAATTTAATTGTGCCCTAAACGTAAAGATGTTATACTTGGACACCGTTGTGGAGTGTTAATAATTTGATATCAAGTCTGTCTCCCGATTCGCCGGTCCCGTTGCTGTCGGTACCGGTTGCTATCACGTAACATCAGATAATAATCGTTATCTCTTGATAGGTAATTGGCTCTTATTCAATGACTTACTAGTTCATCGTTAGTGTTACCGGGATAATCTGTCAAATCAGGATAAGCAGAACCTGGGTAGATATTATACCGGGAATAGTGCTAGGAAGAAGAAGATAAAGATCTGTATAGAATGGATTTTTGTTATTTGAATAAAGAAAATGAAATTGTTTTAAATATTATGTTATACTCTATATTTTGGTCGTTTGATAGCTTATCGACTTAATAACGATAAAATGTTTTAATTTGCTTTATCTACGAAAAAATATTTTATATCTTTAATCTGAACACTATGTAATATTACTCAATACACATAATGGTTTCTTTCCACGAAGCATGATTCATTATTTAAATATACGTTTTGATACATAAAATTTATTATTGTGTTTTTCAGAAGTCTATCGATATATACTTTTTAAATTAATTAATATAAGTAGTAAACTATATTTTAAGTATACAATTATATTCCTTACAATATATTAATATATTTTCAATTGTACAATAGAATAACTATGTGTTAAAAAAATGTATTTTTAATAGGAATTTTTGTGCGCAACAGTAATGATTCCATAGTATCTTATATTAAATATAATTGTAAATAAAAAAATACATTAATAACAACTCTTCTTACAATTCACTTAGGAGGACTGAAAACTTTAGGAGAACTTGACGTCAGCTTAGACAGATTGCCATGAAAAAAGGTCATGTTCATCTTACTAGTTCCAATACCTTAATTAGCGAGTCCCTTTTATTTATATAACGGACAAACCAAAATTAAGCTTATTTTGACCATGACTGTTACATTAAAATTAGGAGAGCTAGTTTCATTAAAGTATTTGAATAACCAATTTTATTACAAAACGCCTTATTTATAATATACTATGATATGAAGCAATATAATACAATAGCATTAATCACTTGGGGTAATCTCTGTTACAGTCACAGTGGGAGAGCACAGTTGTTGAAAGAGGCTGCCTAGGTAGATACCACCGAAGTGTCAAATATTCTACCGCAAAGAAGTAGTCTCTTTGGCATTACTGTGTTTCGGTTTGAAGGACGCTGTAGCTAGTGAAATTACTGGGCAAAGGAGATTGAAGAACTAATATCTCCAGGTTGGCAATGCGTGAGTGGCACCTATTGATGGTGTTGCAAGCGCTCAGAGGCTACGGCAACCACTTACCATCAGCTAGGCCGTATGCTAGCTTGCTAACTTACTAACATAAAGTATAAAAGTTTAAAAATAGGATACACAATAGTATAATTCTTATACCCATGTTCACTTAGAGTAGTGGCAACAATATTAATTAATACAAGTTAAAATAAACCCAAATTGTATTTATGGATAGTTATGAATAAATGTATTTTAAGGAATTAATGCAAATTGTATTATAACAATGGCATACGCAGTGATCGAACTCAAGATACTTAAAAACAGACTCGGGTCAACAACATACAGTCTACATGCTTGCATTTTTTCAAAAATCACTACATTCAAACGAAGTAGATTCTTGCAAATTCGTCTTGTACCTGAAAATATATTAAAAATTATAGCGAAATATTGTTGTGAAAGTTGAAGCAGTTGCTGTAAATGGTTTTTATTACCTGAAGACTTATTTATACCAATTTGATTTATAAAGACTACTTCGGCATTAATGATCGCCGTATAAAATGTTTGACATGAAAAACTGATCACACAGCTTATTACGAAATTCTTAAATGCCCACATTAGTATGAATAGTTTTTCTGGACTCCAGTCGACTATAGTCTGCAATCAATATTAAATCCACTCAAATTCAAGATCACAAAT
This sequence comes from Hestina assimilis, assembly GCA_023373885.1. Classification (NCBI taxonomy): domain Eukaryota; kingdom Metazoa; phylum Arthropoda; class Insecta; order Lepidoptera; family Nymphalidae; genus Hestina; species Hestina assimilis. Next base: position 3,572,559 of record CM041747.1, on the reverse strand, counting down.
CTAAACAACAAACAAGGTCCGTTGATTAGTCATTCTCAAACTCAAACGCTAAGTATTCTTTATTCAAAAATGCCTATAGGTACTTTTGAATTGTCAAATAAAGGCGGTTGTGTCCGTCTAAGTGAAGCTACCACCGTTTCGGAATGTTCTACAGAGAAGAACCAGTAAGAAACTAGACAATTACTCTTTTCAAATGTAATCAATTACATTTGTCAAATTTTACAATTAAGTTTTATATTCCTAGTTTCACTCAACGTACATTAATTTCATGCCACATTAACTGCAATATATTACTCAATGGAATAATAGCCTTCAGTAAGTGAACAGTGTTTAATGTGAGATTTATATTCCGGAGGTGGCAGATTCATATTTGATTAAACTAATCGTTTTATGTTTAATGAAAAATTTACACTATAACACAGAATCATAAAAAAATCCAACATTGTTTAATTTTGATAAGACGTTAATTAAATAAGAAAAATATTGAGGCATCTATCTGTAACATTATTTTGGGTTAACACATTTTTTGGGTTTTGGTTAAACCCAAAACTTAAAACTTACCATTTTTATATCTTCAATTCCTCTTTCGTCCTCAATTTCAATCCAAACTTTCATGCCAATAATACCATACATAAATGTTTCAATTCCGTGAAATAAAATCTGAATTCAAAATAAGGAATCAATTGCAATTAACGCTAAACATCTGTAGAGGTGCGGAGAGTACGTGTTTCACTTATTGGTGATAGCGCAGCGATTTATGAGTGGGACATGTAGAAAACGAAATCAAATCACTTCGTTCCTACTACTCAAACAAATGTCAATTTTTTTTTAATTCGCGGGTTTAAAATAAATTAATTAGGTTTAAATAATTATGTGTTTACTGTAGACTTGCAAAATGACACCATCAAGAACTCTTTTGTAAACTTCAAGTATGAAAAAAAAGACGTTCAACGCTGGCTATTTTTTTAACAGTATAGTATTTTGATTACTTACCAAGCTTTGAAATAGCTTCTTGTAAATGTCATACGTCTTCAAAATCATTTTGTAGAATTCAAATAGTTTTTTCAACTTTTTCTGTATTTCATTGTCTTTACATATTAGAAAATTTTCTGCTGTAATTACTTTAAATATAGATGTTTAGAAAAACATTGACATATTTGAAAGTTATTTCATTAGTACAGTTGGGTAATATATTATATCACCTAAATTATGGCTGGCTATTCGCTTTCCTCTAGTCATTTCATTAGTTTCTTCCACTGGAGAAGAGTTATCTTCAAGCAAATCAATAAATTCGGAAATCCATAGCTTTAATAGGATATTAATTATATTTATAATCCGGCTAGCGTAAATTACGTGGACATCAAATTGGCAAAAGAATATTGTCATCGGTAAATCATAGTAATATTCTTGACATAGAATAGAGTACATGAGGGAAATTATGAAATTAAAAATGATAGCTGCACCAAATTGTAACCAAGAAACTAAAGCCAGCGAGCTAAGATCGTTATAATCCTTAAACTTCACTATTTGTAAAACTCTTTGTATATTCAATACTAATTCTATATTGATTTTTTTGTAAACTAGATTTAGACCAAAACATAACAAGAAACCGGAGACACTGAATATCAAATCAAAAACTACAATGTAACAAAAAAATGTTTCCATTAGTTTATCATACAATAAATATAATTTATAAGTACGAAATAATAATAGCACAGTTTGCACAAAAAAGCCAAGAAAAGATAGTATGTCTATGACATATCTATTAAAAACGATAAAGTTTTCACACACACTGTATTTTGGAAGCAGAAGGAACCATTGCATTGTACGTAAAGGCAGAAATAATCTTTGAATACTTTCGTCCAATATATTATCGAATAACATAATTATTTTTATTAGTATTAGTATACTATTTTACTGATCATAAGTTGTTAGTTTTGTATTTTTTACAAACTAACTTTATCAACAAAATTTTCAATTGTATGTTCTTTTCACCTTTCAATTTAGCTTTATATTCTTAATAGAGAATCGTTAGCACGGTTGTCTTTTTTCACTTGAACCTATTAATAATGCATAGAAATTTTATCACATAACACAATTAAGGAAATTGATTGTAGGATTCCGTAGACTGTACAGTAAGATCTTTTACGGCCGGTTTCAATAATAAATCTACGGATAAGGTTATGTATCAATCGATCGGCAGATCGAATTTTTGGATTCACATTTGAATTTAAAAATTGGGCAACCTTTTTCTTTATTTTTAGATCACAAATGAAATAGATATAATCAACATATCTTTCTCTGTCTGTCAGTATAATACATTATTTTCAATCAGTAACCCCCGATTTCCGGAACGTTGATCAATTCATCTCAACTTAACATACCAAATATAGAACGCTCATTGGTTAAAGTTAATCGATGATCAACAGGCAACCAATGAGCGTTTAGTATTAGCTATGTCAAGTTAATATGAGTTTGATCAACGTTCGAGAAACCGAGGATAACTCTGGTGATTACTTCTTCTTATCGAGTGATTAGTGGTCAACCTAGTGTCAGAGTTGTTCAGGTCGCCCGTAGGCCTCTGACTTGACTTATCGACTGTTGTCTAATTGACAACAGCCAGCACCGACTTTTTACGTGCCCTCCGAAGCACGGAGACGCTCGGTTGAAATACCACTATGTGATCACCCATCTAGTAACTGACCGCGCCTAAAGTTGCTTAACCTACCGATCGTTTACCGAACAGTGGGTGCATTCGGCTATGAGCGTCTCAAACTTATCCGATTAAAATGCTTTTTTAATGCTTTAATAAAAGGCAAATGGGAGTTGGAGATTTCCGACATAATATATCATACGGAGCCCCCTTTAGTTCACACAGTTCTAATATCTGATACGTACTCAGCTGGTTTTTTAATAATGAATTCGTGTCACTAATCAATTTAGTTTTATTAATGTATTATTTGTGTAACTATGTTTTAGAAATAACATGTCTGTCGGTCATCGTTTTTGAGATACTTATTCATTTGTATTTTCTTATTAGACGATTGAAAGTGAACTTATAACTGCTAATTAACTCTACTAATTAATTAGTTAACTCTACTAATCATTTTATGTATCGTATAACTAGAGCATTCATAAATTGCAAGTGGGCCCGTGGCGTCCCACTATGGTGCAGGCGCATCGATTGGGTTTTAGTGAGTATTACATTGCTCGATTAGAGAGCGGAGAGTCCCACACTACCACTGCCCAGTGGTGCGCGTAAATACGTTTCCCAAAATTAAAAAAAAAACGGCTCACTAACAGCACGCCTCAACGTTGTACTCCACATGGATGATTTTTTTATTCCAGTGGAACTCTCTTTATTTAAAGTTTTATATTATATCTATATATTTTAAATACATAAATATTAATAATTTAAAGTGTAGGATTGACGAAGGCATAAATGAAAGTGTTAAGTATATCAAAAATGGTTATGTTATTTGGTAATAAAATAAGAAGCTATTGACAATTATTAGATTTTATTTCGTTAAGTAGTAATCACTCTTTCTAAATCTACAGTATTTTAAAACACGCAATATATAACACACAAAAAATTACAAATGCTTTATAACTCTTGCTAAACGGCTTTATTTTATAATTAATAAATTAAAATATAGCGTATTAAACGTCGAATACTATATTTTTCGGCGTCGGGATGTGACGACCCCATCGCCCGCTGTTGGGATAACCCCTGTCACAGCAGAGATTATTCCACCAGTGCAATCAGTCACACTGGTGGTAGGTCTTTTGTTGCAAGAGGCCGGCTAGGTAGGTACCACCGCAGTGTCCAATATTCTGCCGCCAAATAGTAGTGCTTAGGCATTACTGTGTTCCGGTTTGAAGGGCACTGTACGCTAGTGAAATTACTGGGCAGAGGAGATTTAAGAACTAATATCTCGAGGTTGGCAACGTGTGAGTGGCGCCTACTAATGGTGCTGCAAGCGCTCATAGGCTACGGCAACCACTTACCATCAGGTGGGCCGTATGCTTGTTTGCCAACTTGTAAAAAAAAAAAAATATTATTCCAGCGCTCAAAATATTCAACTTCTTCCCTGCCACAAAATAGACACCATGCGATTAGATAGTCATACAGATTCAAAATTCATCAAGATTCAAAAGTCATACAGACTTAAAATATTAATATTCTTTTTTTATGTTACAAGTTGACAAGCAGGCATACGGCCCACCTGATGGTAAGCGGTTGTCGTAGCCTATGAGCCTGCGCAACTCTATTAGTAGGTGGCGCTCACGCGTTATATATTGGTTCTAAAATCTCCTTAGCCCAGTAATTTCACTAGCCTACAGTGCCCTTCAAACCGGAACACAGTAAAGCTTAAGCACTACTGTTTGGCGGTAGAATATTTGACACTGCGGTGGTACCTACCTAGCCGGCCTCTTGCAACAAAGACCTACCACCAGTGATTGCACTGGTGGAATAATCACTGCTGTAACAAAGGTTATTCCAACATCGGGCGATGGGGTCATCGCGACCTGACGCCAGGAAATTCTTACAATTATGTAGTAAAAGTATTGTATTGTTTAAATATGAACAAATTCAAAGTGAAGTGTCATTCAGGGCATTAATGCGAATTGTAATATAACAATAGCATAAGAAGTGATTGAACTCAAGATACTTAAAAGCAATTTCCGGTCCACAATATATAATCCACATGCTTGCATCTTTTTAAATACCACTGTATTCAAGCGATGAAGATTCTTACAAATACGTCTTGCGCCTGAAAAAATATTTAAAATTTATTACAAAATATTTAAAAAAAAACTAATAAAAAGCCGGCCAAATGCCTGTCGGACATGTCCATACGACAAATTTTGAATTTGTTTTTTTTTTTTTTTTTTACTGACTATAGAAATACATAACCTATGAAAGGTCTATTTATTTATTGCAGTTCATGAGATAAAAATATCATATATCTTGTATGGGGACTCCCTTTATTTTTAATTTTATTTTTAGTATTTGTTGCTGTAGCGGCAACGAAGATACACATTCTGTGAAAAATTCAACTCTCTACTTATTACGGTTCGTGAATTACAGCCTGCTGAAAGATGGACGGGCGGACAGCAGAGCCATAAATAGGGCTCCGCTGGTTGCCTTTTGATACGGAATCCTAAAAAAATTTAAGAAACGTCGGTTTCATTACCTGCAGACTTATTTATGTCAATTTGATTTATAAAAATTACTTCAGCCTTACTAATCGCTGTGTAAAATTTTTCACACTCAAAACTGATCATACAGTTGACTACCAAATTCTTCATTAGCCCAATTAATAATAATAATAATTTTGTTAGACTTATGTTGACTATATTCTGTAATGTAAAAGTTACTCAAATTTAATTTATACCTACAGGTCACAAAATCAAAATTTTATAAATAAAAAGTTTAGTTGGTCACCCATACACTTTTATGGGGAAGCTGTGTTATTGTGTTCCACCAAAATTTCAGTATGAAAAAAAATGTTAGAAATCTGAGATTTTTTTGTCAACGATGATAATAAGAAACAAGCTTAAATTATTAAATGTAACAAAAAACCCGACTGCATTAATAAAATGGAATGGGAAAAAACAAAACATGAATTTCTCGAAAACCAGGTAATTATGTTAAAATATAGGTCTAGGCAGTAGAGCGTTACAAGGAAATAGACATACTCGTGCATGCATACATACATACATTTACATTTCAATTTCAATATGATGTGTTAATTCCATAAAAGATAAGATCTTAGTGTTTCTAAGATGTACCCAACATATAAAACTTACTATTTTTATATCTTTACTTTCTCTTTCTTCGTCAGTTTTAATGCAAGCTTTCATACCGAGTACACCATAAATAAATGTTTGGACTCCATAATATAAAACCTGAAAATCAAAATTAGCAAATAGTAACGATATAATTGGTAAATGGTCAGAACACTGGAATTTTAAAGTTTAAAGTCGTTTATTAGTCATTGTTAGGAAAGACTTTTTGCTGCCTTGTTTATATTGTAAGTTTTACATTACATTGCTACGTACGTACGCTTCGCTACGCGATACTTCTTAGGTTATACATTAATGGTAAGGAAAGTAACGTCTGAGCAGGCATTGACGGTGCATTACTCTTGGGTCATAAGTCACAATTGTGCTGCCAAGGTGACGATATACTTTATTAATAAGATTTATATTGGTTATAATTATTTTTATTTCATTATATCATAAGAATAGAATTCATTAAAGGGCTTATCGTGATTAAATCCAGAACTGGCACTAGTGAATATACATTATGCTATTTTACACGCAGTACCAAATATTAAATGAGTAGTAGCTTTTATAAAACAGTGAAGATCTGATCATTGCGTGCTCTTAAAATGTTAGTCTATAAATTATTATATTTATTTTACTTTATATTGTGTCTTAAAAGTCTTCTTCATCCTAGCATTACTCCCAGTATTTTTATGTACCCAGAGACTGCTTATTACTCATATCCGGATTTGACAGGTTACTAGTTTTTACACAGAGCGATTGCCATCTGACCTCCGCAACCCTAAGGGCGAACCAGTAACTCATTGGATAAGAGCAATTTACTTATCAAGAGTTAACGATTATTATCAGATGTTATTGATAATAACCGGGACCGACAGCTTAACGTGCTCTCCGAGGCACGGTGGGGAGACCCACACGGACAAACGCCCAGACCGAGACAGAAATTTAAACAAACATCTGCCCGAGCGGGAATCGAACCCGCAACCGTCGAGACTAAAGGCAGTCTTGTCAGTGTATCTTAATAGTGTCAAACCAAAAAGTTCAGTACTTACTAAGCTTTGAAATAACTTCTTGTAAATGTCATATGTCTTCAAAATCATTTTGTAAGTTTTAAATAGTTTTTTTAAAGTTTTCCGTGTTTCATTTTCCTTACTAAGTAGAAATTTTTCTTCCTTAATTGCTGTAAATAATTATATGTAAATTTTTAGGTAAATACAAGAGTTTTTGTGTTAATTTTGTTGAGAGTTAATATGTTATCTAACCTAACACGTCGTCGGCTCTCCTTCTATGTATAAGAATTTTATTTTTTTCCTCTACCACAGTAGCATGTTCTTCAAGGACATCAGTAAATTCGGAAATCCATAATTGAAATAAGTAATTAATTATAACCATTATCCGACTACCGTAAATTATATGTACATCAAATTGAATAAAAAATAATATAATTGCATTATCGTAGTAACTCTCTTGGAAGAGATGAATATACGCGAGGTAAAGTAGCACACTGAGAAATATAACTGCGGTAAATTGCAACCACGAAACTAGAGCAAACGAGGTAAAATTTTTACATTGCTTCAACTTCAGTATTCTAAAAAATCTTTGCACATTCAGTACTAATTCTATATTAGATTTTTTATAAACAAGATTTAGACCGAAGCATAATATGACCCCAGAGGCTAAGAATATTGAATCAAAAATAACAATCCAACGAAAGAATGAGTCCGTAATATTTGAATAGAATAAATGTAATTTATAACTACGAAACGATAATAGCACAATTTGCAACAACATTCCAATGAACGATAAAAGGTCTGTTAAACATCTGTTAAAGACAATGAAGTTTTCACACATGCTGTACTTCGGAAGTAGAAACAGCCATTGCATTACACGTAAAGGTAAAAATAGCCTTTGAATGTTTTCGTCCAATATATTATCAAATAACATTTTTATTTACGTCCGATTACTGTTCAGAAAATTTTCGAATGTATTTTGAAAACTTAAACTCAGTCAGGAAAATATTATGTTTTACTTTGTTGCATACATACTCTATATGCTAAATTAACTATTGATTTTATTTTCACATTAATTATGTATACAAATGTGAAACCTTATCTTATGAAATAACGCAATTATTATTGAAATAGATTGTAGGATTCTGTAGTAAATGAAACACAACAATGTATTGAATATATTTATTGTATGAAATTTTTGAGACTTATACATAATATTTATTATTATTATTATATTATATACTATTACTAAGGCTGTATATTATTCTTAATAATTTCACTTTTCAATCTTAACTAATATTACATATAAGTGGGAAAGTAAGTTTGTATGTGTATAAAGCCTGAGACACGAACCCAATTATGATGATTTTTGTAAGAATCTAGAATTGACCACGGATATGGTTAGAGACGGTTATACTTTTTATGGCGAAAACAAAACTTGAAGCGTTTAAAATAGGGTTTAAAAGTTTTATGGGGAACCAATGTTATTTATGCATTTGATTAAAGGATCATGATTTTTAATTACTTCTAATTAAATAAAATAAAATAAAAATAAATAATTAATTCCAACAGCATGGTTTTAGCAAAGGCAAGTATCTCTCTGTTTCTATACATATTATTATAGCTAAAGTAATTTTATTCTGGATCTTTTCATTCATGTCCTCACGAAAATATTGTTGTCCGATTTACATTGTATTATTATTCACAGCCTTTTTTATAGTTACTATGCATCAATATAATGTAGAAGCCTATTTGAAGGCATGTAGAACGAGAAGCTAATAAGCTTAAGATATCTAAAAATATTTAAATAGTATTTTTGTAATGCTTTACAAGTAAACAAAAGCCGAAAGTATGTTATTGGTTTTACAAGATTATAATTATAATATATTATTCGGAACCCAGTGTCTATTCTCTGCTAGACACTTAACTGGTTTTTCAATAATGAATTTGTACTACCAATTAATTTTATTTTTCAAATGTATTGTGTAATATTTTAAATGTAATTTGCCAGCCAGTAGTTATGTGTAGGCAAAACGCAGAAGACTTTTTAAAAAATATTTATTTTAATTATAAGCTTAAACTAATTACATGGAATGCTATGACTGGACTGGTTTATTCAAACAATATTATAATTAAAGAAAGAATGTAAATTTCGCAATATTGGTTGCACAATGGATTTATGGTTATATGATGTCAGCGGATTCCTTCTCATTGCATTCCGTTAACTCCTTCCTCCTTAAGATGGAAGCTCGTTCTGCAGCTTCCAGAAGCGTCCTCGCGAACAGTCTTTGGCCGTTTCATCCACCATTTCTGAATCCTCCAGATAGCGAATGATATTGCTAAAGCGTATAGAAGCACCGTGGACCAACTAGGTATTGACATATTCATATACCAGGGATCCTCCTCGAATTCCACGATGTTCTCCATCTTGTCTAAAAGCCTATGGATGCCATCTAATGAGATGTCTTCTAAGAGCACTTCATATTTAACATCTTCTTGTTTCACTAAGATTTCTTTTGGTAGCGGAACGATTTCATTGATGTTGACTTTGCGATTATGAGTTTTTAAAGTTCTGTTCCATATTTTAATTTCACAATCCTCCGTCATTGAGATGATATTAATTCCTGATGTTTTTCTATACTCTGTTTTTGATCCACATTTAGTCCGCATGACTTCAGCTTCTATACAGATTGATATCCACACGTTATCTTCAATCTTCTCAATCTTTCCGGTTTTCATATGCATACGGGCGTGTGTACAGTCGGCCTCTTGATGTTTAATTAAGGAGATGATGCAGTCATCGGAATCTTTAATGCTTCTTGTATCCAAGGATTTGCAGAGCTGCAAGCGGTCTGATATCTTCTTGCATTCTTCTCCCAGGTAAGTATACTCTTCACTCCCAAGTATAAGGTATTTGGATTTAGGAATAATAGTAAGGTTTTGTTTATTAGGAAGGGAGTAGAGATGGATTAAATCATATATATTATCATCAATGGAAGGGATTTCTAATATAAAATTTAGTGAGTGTTCCGTACTATAGGCTTTTATATTTATAGATTTTTCTATTATATGAATGTTATCTATAGTAATGTCCGAAATAGTTCTAAAAGAATTTATATTTTGTAAGTTAAGAATTTCAATAATTAAATTTTTTGAAGTAATTATACTAGGGTGCATAATACCTAGCTGTGCAAAAGTCATAGCGTCTTCTAAAAGCATTAACTTATCTAAGATTATCTGTAAACTTATACTTAATTGCATATATATTTCCAAGAAGTGTAGTTGATTAACTACTATGTTTGAATTTAACGAGATGTTTTTCAATAAAGATCCTAGCTTAATTTGATTATTATTTATTTTATTTATTTGATTAGAAAACTCATTAATAGTGTTATCTGCTAATGCTAAAGAATGACTCTGCGAACTTTTGAGTTTAGCAATCGAACTACGAATTTGGTTAATTTGATTCTCAAACCTTACGGCATCCTCATTATCTAAGTTGCCTGTTATTAACTTCACTACGGAACCTAAACCATTAATAATACCACGTTTAACTCTAATTTTAGGAGATATAAAAATTAATTTCTTATTTACTAAATCTAAATTATGCTCTATCTGATCTTTGAACGTTTTATGTACTTGGTCTGAGGCGGTGTTATTTTCGGCCACCTTAGTACTAGCATATAATGACATAAGTTGAATTGTAGCTATATGTAAATGAGTAATATTATAAACACAAGCAAGATTGAAAGAATCAATTTGTTTAAGGATCTGTCCTTGTTTAAGTAATAAGATGCCATTAGTACTATCTACAGGAACGACGGTCAAGTCGGCGGTTGTTGGGAACACGAAGGCTCCGAAGACGAGGGTCCTGGAACAAGATGAGGTCTTCGTAGGAGTTTGAAGTGAACTCTAATTGACTTAGAGTTAGGATGATTTCCTATTATCTCTGCTACGCTATTGGGGTGTAGATGAATAATTTTATATGGACCTTTAAATACCGGTTTTGTTTTGTCATTTTCGCCGTTTTGCAACCTGCTAAACAGTTTCACCTACCTTAAATGTTATTTCTTCGGCGGCCTGGTTTCGCTTGTTTATAACTTGCTCTTTATTCTTTGCTGTAAGCGCGGTTACGCACTCTTGTATAGCCTCGGCGTTTTGTCTATGCTTAATTACGTAATCCTGGTAAAATTGCTTAGGGTAATAAAGTTCTAAAGGATTCCTAGATGCTGTATGCCCGAAAAGTAACTCATGTGGCGTATAATCCGTAACAGAATGAATGCTATTGTTGTATGCGATCATAGCGAATTTCATTATTAATTGTATGGGGTCATCTTTGTTTGTCATTCTTTGTATTCTAATGATTTCGGCAATAGTCGAATGAAAGCGTTCTATGGGTGAATTAGAATTATAGTTGTATGGTGTAGTAAAATGAACGATAATGTCATGTAACGCGCACATCTCCTTAATAACGTCATTGTCAAATTTGCGGTCAGAGTCTGTAGTTATCTTAAGTGGAACACCTAATACTGAAAATACTTGAAATAGTGCGTCAGCTATGTGTATACTACTGCAAGCGTCTAAATGTACAGCTTGTGCGAACTTAGAGAAATTGTCAATAATAGTTAAAAATGAAGCTCCACCGGTAGAATATATATCCATAAATAGATGTTGCATAGGTTTAGTAGGAGTTTCTGTTAGAGCTAAATGGGGTTTCAACGGATTCCTTTCGTACTTAGCTTGTAAACAGATGTTACACTGATTTATAAATGCTTGTATAGAAAGTAACATATTAGCCCAATGGTAATTTCGGTGAATATGTTTATAAGTTTCCTGAATACCACGATGCACGGTTTTTCCTTCGTGATATTTTTTAATTATTTCATTTTGCTCGGATTTATTTTCAACTAGTGTAACGCGTGAAGTACATCTGTAAAGCTTTGGTCCTCTATTATTAAAAACTGTAGTGTAAACTCTAGAAAAAGCATGATATAATTCTTCATTATAAAAGTAACAATAGAATATTCGATCAGCGATAGTATGCTCTTTAAGGAACTGAATAATTTCCTGTTCGGTGTTATTTACAGGTATGAATACATCTTTAATAGTTATCCTAGTGCTAGTGGATCTATTATCTACCCTATACGTTGAGCCTGGTGTCGATCTAATATGAAATTGTTTTTGTTGTCGGTCTATGGCGTCCGAAAGAATTGGTATCCCTTTATTTTCATTATCTGGCTGCGTATGGTTTGTAGAAACTAGGTTGTCATGGTCGGTAACAACAGTCATACTATCAGACTCTATATCATCTCGCTGCAAAGGTAGGTCAGGTTGGTCATTATTGTTTTCGTTGTCATTATTACTGGTGGTAGGGGAAATTTCTTGAACGGCTTCCGTTTCAGCCTCTCTTTGTATATTTTCGAATATTCGGTTGATAATGTCGTCGTCAAAGTTATCGTCAAAATTCACGGCTAACGAGTCAATGCTTTTGTGAAAGATTTTAGCTCTTGATAGAGCGTCTGCATTAGTGTTTTGTTTTCCTTTCTTATAAACAACGTCAAAGTCGTATTCAGCAAGTTTTAGTCTCCATCGAGTCAATTTTGAGTTAGGGTCTTTCAGTGACATTAACCAGGTAAGGGGTCTATGGTCTGTGTATATGGTGAACTTTCTACCATATAGGTATGGTCTGAAATATTTGATAGCCCAAACTATTGCCAATAACTCTTTTTCAATAGTGGAGTATCGAGATTCGGTTTCTGATAGCGTACGTGATGCGAACGCCACTGGTTTATCAGAACCGATAATGCCCTGGGATAGGACAGCGCCTAAAGCTACATCTGATGCGTCTGTGGTTAAAATAAAAGGTTTGTCAAAGTCTGGGTATTGCAGTATTGGAGCATTAGTTAATATATGTTTACACTTGTTAAAGGCTTCTATGAACTGTGGTGAATGAACTACTTTATGATTCTTTTTAAGGCAAACCGTCATGGGTTTAGTTAATTTAGCGAAATCCTTAATAAATTTCCTATAGTATCCAACGAGCCCTAAGAAGGATTTAATATCTTTCTGACTTCTCGGTAGAGGAAAATTAAGAACGGCTTTAATTTTATCTTTGTTTGGCTTAAGACCTTCATCTGTTAACTCGTGACCTAAGAATGTAACATGTTTTTGAACGAATTCAGACTTATCAAGCTGTATTTTAAGATTATGTATTCTAAACCTATCGAAAACCTGTTTTAACTTCTCTACATGTTGTTGTAGGCTAGTTGATGCGATAATCACGTCGTCTAAATACGTGTAAACGTTATCTATCCCTCTCAGAATATGATCCATGAGTCGCTGAAATGTACTTGGTGCATTCTTAAGACCAAAGGGCATTCTGAGGAATTCATAATGCCCTCTTTCAGTTGTGAATGCTGTTTTTTCGATATCTTTGGGATGCATCTCCACCTGGTGGTAGCCACTAGCTAAGTCTAGAGTGGTAAAGTATTGTGCACGCCCTAATCTATCTAGGATGTCGTGGATGTTCGGTAATGGGTACTTATCTTCGACAATACGATCGTTTAACCGCCTATAATCGATAACGAGTCTCCATTTAACCTTTCCAGAGGCATCGGCCTTTTTAGGCACAATGTGCACAGGGCAAGACCAAGGAGATATGCTTTCTCTAATAATACCTTGCTTTAAGAGCTTATCTACTTGATTGCGAATTTCTATTCTCTGTTGTGGTGCCTGTCTATAACTACGTACAAAAATAGATATCGTCGGTAAGTCTCAGTTCGTGCTTGACTGCGTGTGTAAAGGTAAGTGGTAAGTTTTCTGAATAAAATAAATCTCTATATTGGTAACATAATTTAGTAATTTCGCGCTTCTCTTCTTCATTCATGTGTTCGGTACGTATTTTTTTAGATTTTCGCAAAGTTCTTTATCTATGTTATTTACTTGCATGTTATTAAATTTATATGTTTTTTCTGTTACAGGTTCTCGATACCTTTCGAGTTTTATTGTTGATTTATTGGATATAAATTTTTTTTTTCGCTAAAATTAATCACAGATGTTTTAAACGAGCCGTTTATAACTTTAATAATAGCAGCAGCTGAAACTAACTGATCCGACCAATGAAAGTTATCATGAAGGTATTGTCCGTCTGTGTAGTTTGTTTTAACAGTAATTATCTTCTCGCATTTAAATAAATAAGTATCAAATAGGTAAGTCAGCGGTCAAGGTATGTAAAGTTTTATTCTTTATGTCTATATTGCATGATAGTGTCTTAAGCAAATCTAAACCTATTAAACCTTTATATTTAGGATCAAAATCGAATAACAGAAATTTATGAATTACATCAGAGTTAAATGCTGGAAGTGGTAGTATACAACATGATTATGTCGAGTTGTAGCATGTGCTGTTTTTACTTCGAATGGTTCATATTCTACTAAGTTTTGAAAAACGGAATTAATAATTACTTCAGGAGATATCATAGAACGTGACGCGCCTGTATCTATAAGAAACTTACCTTGAAATTCGGGAAGTTCCAGATAGGGAAGATGGTCTTTGTCCTGATGATTGATTTTTACTAGCTCGGGGTGTCTGATGTCTTGCCTGGGATAAAATCCTGCTGAGGGTCTTCCAACGAAGGCTGATCGTACTCTTCATTATTATCCGTAGGGAACTGACCATAATTATCATACTCACCTTGATTATAATATGGATTGTCGATATCTTCTTCATAAGAGGGTTGCTGCTGTTCATCCGCGTAGAATAACTCTTCTACAGCAAACTGAGGGGGTTGAGGTTTATTTACGGACCTCATTGTAACGTCTGAGACCTTCTGTGGAGGATTAATTTGTTGAGGGGTTTGTCTATCATTACCTGATGTCTGTTGGTTTTTCCACGGGAGCATGGATTGTACCCAGCGCTGTCGTTGCTCTGGAGTCCAGTTATTTTGTCGAGGAACGAAGTTGTTATTTTAGGATATTATTATGCGTATTGTTATTATTTAAATTATTATTTGAATTATTTTGAGAGAAATGCTTATTAAATCTAAAAGGTAAAGGTGCAGGGAATCTATTATTATTTATTATTGGTTCTTTCACCTTTACTTGCGATGTAGATGGTAAATTAACATTATTTAAGGTCTTATTATATGCTAGTCTCGCTTCTTCCTGCCTAGCTATTACTATCGCGGACTCTAGGGTTGAAGGTTTGGCTATACGTACCCCTATCGATACTTGAAAGTCAAGGTGATTAGTATACTGCTCTATAACCATATTCTCGTAATATGCTTTATTACTATGCGTGCCTACTGAAAACAATGAGTCTAAGATCTCGCGGAGCCTTAAACCGAAGGATTCTGCATCCTCTTGCCTATTACGACGTATCCTGCTAAGCTCCTGCATTAATTGAATTTCATTTCTAGGATCACGAAGGCGACGCGAAAGGGCACATTTGATAACATCCCATGAATCGAGGGAGTCCTCATAGGCTATAGCGTCTATTGCAGCGCCACTTAACCTACTCTTAATTAAACACACAATAGCTGGGTGTTGCTTGGCTGCACCGTCTATCAGACATAATATATTCTCTACCTCTTTAATGTAATGATTCAACCGTTTAGTTGCCATCGTATCATGATAAATTCAGAAATAAGTTTAAAACTTGAAACATCACAATTAGCAAAAGACATTGTTATTTTATAAAAGTAATATAAATGTATACTAAAATTAACTGAAAACTTTATTATATTTAATTATTTATAATTAACCAAAATTTAATTATAGTATTTTAATTATTAAAATTACTATTTTGTTTCAAAGTAACTCATAAGACGATTTTAGTCACAGAGATATACTTTAGACTTATATTAAAGTAAACCTTTAAATATGTTAAAATCTATAGCGATTTGAGCCTTAGACGAAAACACTCATACATATAAAATACAGAGGAAAATAGAGCACAGGAACTTGGAAAGTAAGAGTACTCACCACAAGATCCGCTGCATCTCCCGTCCGGAGCCCAGTCTGCCAGTTTCCGATGATAGGAATAGATTATAGTCTTCTACGGCCGCCACGAAGGTTCTTATTTATTTATAGAGATTTTAACGATAAGAATCGTTCAATTTGTGAAGATTTTATTCATCAAATTGTCTCTATCCTACCGACTGCGCCAGTTATGTGTAGGCAAAACGCAGAAGACTTTTTAAAAAATATTTATTTTAATTATAAGCTTAAACTAATTACATGGAATGCTATGACTGGACTGGTTTATTCAAACAATATTATAATTAAAGAAAGAATGTAAATTTCGCAATATTGGTTGCACAATGGATTTATGGTTATATGATGTCAGCGGATTCCTTCTCATTGCATTCCGTTAACTCAGTCGACGTTTTTTTTTTTAATATTGCTTGACGATAGAAATTTAACTGCTTATATTATTATATTCTCTAGTCCAACTAATCGTTATATGTAGAGGGTACCCTCTGTTCAGGTCGTGACTGGTTTACCGAACTCCCTTTCACTGAGACCTTCATGGTACGGGTGGCTTGGCTTCCCCTCCTACAAAAACAGTGTCACCTAGTACTTTACTTAGGATGATGACCCTCTGCATTGCGGCCTGTTTCTGGAGTATATGTCTGTTGATGTTAGTTTATTACAGGCCGCACGAACGCCGATTTTGCGATTATCGGAATGACTTCAGCAAATGTTTTCCATAATCGAGCTACTTTCTGCCTGAGTGCGTGGTATTTGCGGAGTTTTTCTTATTTCTTTAGATCCAATATTGTACTCTGATAGCACTGTGACGTCTATTTTGTCTACTTTGTTTTGTGTCTCGTTTATTCTAATTATAAAATTATTTTTGTATTATAGAATTTATTAACCTCTATTCACAAAATATTTAGATAAAAACATATAATTTCCATAAACAATCTTTATTGATCATTATTATACATTATCTTCAGTTTTAATAAAGGTTTTGAACAATGAAAATTGTATCAGTAGGATGACGTAAGACGCAACGGTGCTAAATAAAATAAGAGGCAATTTCCCATCTATTGAATAAAGGTTACATGCTTGCATCTTCTCAAAGGCAACATTGTTTAAGCGTAATATATTCTTGCACATTCTTTTTACATCTGAAATATATTATATTAATAAATAAACTTTGACATTAAATAAAAGAATATAAATAAACAACACAGTCGTGGGCGCAGCTACGCTAAGGAGGGTTGTCAGTTGCGAAAACAATTCGTCAGTTGTTAACTGTCATCCGATCAGAGTGGACATGTTGTTTAAATTCAAAAATCATCCATGTGACCTGGACGTCACATTATTAAAATTGCAATATTTTATATAATTATTGATATTTATATGCCTTGCATGCAGATTTATAGTTTCTTGCATACGATTCCGTCTATATTGAAAGTGTTAAAGAGAAAACATTTCGTATCAGTATGTATGTAGCCATTGGATGGAATGTAGCTTAGATTTTCAATAATTTAAATTCAAAATTTGAATGGTTTGAAATCAATCCATGTTAATCTTTCAATGGTTAATATAGAACCATCGTTAGCCATCAGGATGTGACAATCCCATCGCCTGCTGTTAGGATAATCACTGTCACAGCAGAGATTATTCCGCCAGTGCAGTCAATCTGGTGGTAGGTCTTTGTTGCAAGAGACTGACTATGTATGTACGACTGCAGTGTCTACCGCAAAACCGTAGTGTCTTTGGCATTACTGTGTTTCGGTTTGAAGGCCACTGTGAGCTAGTAAAATTTCTGGGAAAAAGAGATTTAAGAACCAATATCTCTACGTTGGCAACGTTGTTTGTCAACTTAGTAACCTAACAAAAACCAGCTTACCAAAATTTAGAAGACAAATATGACACAAACCTGCATCTTCATTGTTATTCAACACATCAATACATGCAATTTGTGCCTTGCTGACGATATTGTAAAAAACTTGACAAGTTGAACTAATAAAACAGTTAATAAGTACGTCCTTCAGAATCCATAAGGCTATTGCTATTTTTTCTATGTACCAATTTTCGACTTTCTGCAATTTAGTTAAATCTATCACTTCAATTATAATAAATTTTTCGTTATGATAGCTATTCGTTTTTTTATTATTATTATTATTTCATAATGACCACAGAAGAGTTCTGCTATACAAATATACTTACAGCTTCATCTAGAGAATTTATAGTACTTTCCATGTTTATCAATCGTTGAGTGTAGAAAATTGTATAACTAAAGGTCGCAACTCCGTGGTAAAAAATCTATAAATATTACGAAATCAATTAGCTTCAAATTATTTTTGGTAACGAATACTTAAATATTAGGAATTGGCTTACAAAGATATGAAATATTTTCTTGTAAACATCATATGTTTCTAAAATTTTCTGATAAGTTTGATACAATCTCTTTAACTCTTGCTTCGATAACTCTTTTCCTTCTCTTTCTTCAACTGTGTAAATGAAAAAAAAAATGTATTAAGAACTTATACTTAAATAAAAAGACTGTCACACATACTGAGGTCGGCCACCGAGGTGGTTTCAGTGGGTTCCCGTAATACCACCATCTTGTCATAGAACCCCACATATATTCGATCACCCTCCTAAGGGTCACGAGAATCTGGTAGCAGAATTTGAATTTGAAATAGAAAATATCCTATTTTGCTATATAACAGTAAGACCGTAGCTGTCCAAAATGCGGTGGCCAAGCGGGATCGAGATAGGGCCTATCACGCTGACGGCAACTGCGGAGTGTTTTCTACCTAACGCTGACTGCCGTTGTAGCTACTATTAACAAGTATATTTAGATCGTCAGTGTAAAGGCTGCGGACAAATCCGTTCGGATCGATCGTTACATAGAAGGCTGGCAGTCGGCGTGTGCCTTTCTTTCGTTCAGCCTTGTAAGGGAAGGACTTAAAAACATAAATTTTTACTAGCACTGTATGATAATTGGCCTACGTTATTAATGCACACTTAATCACTATAAATATCACAAAATATTACCTGACTTTCCATCTTGATTATACCTTATCAACAAGTCTTTAATTTTTGGAGCTGTTATATTTAGGTTGAATAAATGATACAATTCAGACATCCACAAATTTACTTGTATCTGGATCACAGTAATAAGACGACTGGCATAAATAACGCTCGAGTTATAGTAAAATATCAGAAATGTTGTTATATATGCTACAATACCTATCCTATTACCATTTATGTAAAATATCATGAAAACTGAGAAATAAATAGCAGTTAAGAATACAACCGCCAACCAAGATATTACACTAAACAGATAAAATTTTTTGTAATGTTTATACTTGAGCATTTTAAATATTCTCTGAACGTTAAGAACGAACTCTACGTTACGCTTCCTATAAATCAGGTTATTGATATAGCTCACGAGAAATCCAGATGAAAAGAATAAAAAGTCAAACGTCACAAGTAAAGTTAGGTATATACTTTGTAACATTAGTGGTAACAAAGTAATATAGCGATAAAATGTTAGACTAAATGGTATTAAAAAACCAAAAACTGAGAATACATCTACAAAAGAGCTATTGAAGCTGACAAAATTTTTATATATTCTATACTTCGGTAGTAGGAAAACATTTTGTATGTAATTGAATGGTAAAAATATATTTTGGATGTTTTGATCCAAGAAATTATCGTATAAAAACTCGTTATGGTTATGATAGGTCATCATTTATAAATTGAAGAAGTTTTCGAAATTTATACTTAATGTCAAAACTAAACTATGAAATTTAATCAAACTTTCTTTCACCATGTTATATCTGTCAATGTTTGTATTCTTGCCATAATGTAAACGTTTTGACGTAAACCATTCGACTACAGTAGGTACTATACGGTCACAGTAATCATAATAAAATGCTCATTATTTACTTGATCAATAAAAGTATTTTCCATATCATCAATCTAAGTTTATACCAAAAGTATGACGCCATCATTACATAGCCGAATCCTTATCATGTTGTGTATATGTTCATCGACCTAAAATTTGGAATATTAAAAATTAAAACAAATACTTTAGAGTATTTTCGAATGCTTATTTAGCTATATTTAATTTAAAAAACAAAACTCAATATTGTTTATTTTATTAAAGCAAAAGTATGAAGGAAATATTATTGTACATTTATGTTCCCATTACTTCGTCTTCTACGTACACCAAAACTCTTGTAAATGTCTTCTATGCTACTTCCTTTAGTTTCCGGTATCACCATAACAACATATAATGCCATTAAAGTACATATACAACCAAAGAAATAAAAGGCCACGTGGATACCGACAGAGTTGGCCAAGGGTTTGAAGAAAAAGAGCTGTAGGAAATCGGCAAGCGATGCAGCTGACATCGTTACAGCCATGACAGTTCCTCGATACTGCAAATAAAATTTTCTTAGTTATATAAATTGATGGTATACATTTCTCTTCATCCGAGCATTATTCCCGATACTAACCCAGGGTCTGCTGATACTATTATTCTGATTTGACGGAATACTAGTTTTTACACAGAGCGATTGCCATCTGACCTCCGCAACCTAAGCATGAACCAGTAACTCATTAGATAAGAGCAAGTTACCTATCAAGAGAGATGTTCTGATAACAACCAGGACCGGCAGCTTAATGTGGTCTTCGACGTACGGTAACGTGCACCAAAAGGACAAACCTTCGGACCGAAACCGATATTTATACCAAACATCTACTCCGAGTAGGAATCGAACCCGCGACCACCGAAGCTCAAAGCAGCGCATTGCCAGCACGTCACAAAATACCAACGTCAAATCTGATGGTATACATTTCTAATATAATAAAATAAAATCTTTATATCTTACCTTAAATGAAAAAATCTCGCCAGCCAAAACAATAGATATCGGCTGTAATCCAGACGAATCGCAAAAAATGCAAAAGCATAATGCTACTATGGGAAGCCAGCTTGGGGTATAGGCACCGTGATCCCGTGCAACAAACCAAGATGCCAGAGCACACATACTAATACCAGACAGCAGTGATGTAATGAATAGTAATGCCTAAAACAGTTTCAAAGAGATTTATTATTAGCCTGAGTTTGGAGCGTCATTACATAAAATCATTAATTTTATCTCTTTAGAAAATTATAGTGGTAAATATCCGGTTTTATTTTAATTGAAAGTTAATTAAAATGAAAATAAATGTCAAGATTCAATATTAAGATAAGTAAAACTTGTGACTGTTTCAATTTATAGTCCATTCGGGTTATGAAAATAGTAATAAAAATAATTTCACCGCTGTCGGGACGTGACGACGCCGTTGCCCGCTGTTGAGATAATCTCTGTCACAGCAGAGATTATTCCACCAGTGCAAGCCGTTACAGTGGTGATAGGTCCTTTGCAATAGGCCGCCTAGGTAGGTACCACCGCAGTGTTAAATATTCTACTGCCAAGCAGTATTGTCTTAGACATTACTGTGTTCCGGTTTTGAATGACACTGTAGGCTAGTGAAATTACTGGGCAAAGGAGATTTAAGAACCAATATCTCGAGGTTGGCAACGCGTGAGTTGCACTTAAATGAATGGTCTTGCAAGTGCTCATGGGCTACGGCAACCACTTACCATCAGGTGGGCTATAATTATGCTTGCTTGCAAACTTAGTAACATACAAAAATGGGATCTAACAGAAACTCTTGTTTCGATTTGAATGGCGACCTAAGCTGAGCCACAACGCAATCTCGTTGTTTCTACCATGACTAGTTAATAGGAAGTTACAGACAGTTACGTGCAATTTATTTCAGAACGTTACGCCACGCATTTACTATATGAACATGATCTGAACTGAATTAAACCACAATAGAATTATATACTACAATTTCATTCGCCTAAGCCATGGAACTCGCAGTGCAAAAATCTTTTCTTTTCTTAATAAATACAAACGAAGATTCTACTGATACTGATTAAACAGAATATATTACTAATGACTTTATTTTGATTTTACATAATTAAGTTTTAGAAATATATTTAAATTGTTTGAATTTTTACTTCGCTAAGTGATGATTCACTATTTTCTTAACGCGAATGGACTTTAATAAAAATGATTATACCTTTCTCCCAGTTCTTTCAACTACAACAGAAGCAAGCATTGATCCTGCCACTTGCACAACACCAAGTAACATCGCTTGTTGATTCGGGCTTAACACTAAGTTAGAATTTTTAGAAGCAATAGTAAATATTTCTCCAGCGAAATTGAGAACTGGTACCGCTCCACATACTTCACGTGCTAAAGTAACCATCATCGCTATGTAAAAGGCTTTGCGAAGTATGTTGTCTTTTACTGAAATATGAAACAAAAATTTTGGATTATATTAAAAGTCAATAATTAGAATAAAGGAGGAGTTCTCGATCCTCCTAAAGCTAAGAAAAATAGAACCAATATGACGTAATTTTTTTTTACTTGAGTATATGATGAAATACAGGACTCTTAAAAATGACTACGGTTTTTTTACTGGAATAATCAACAAACCAAAAATATCGGTATGAGCACTTATATATTCGTTTTCTATTTTAATGAAAAGTTCACTTTATATCTCTTATACGAGGGAGAAAAATGCACAATTCTCTCACGTACTACTTAGACAAGGTCTTACAAAAGTACTTACAAAAGTGACTTTATCATTTCATTGTTTAAATATCAAATATATACATAAAAAATTAAACTGATAAACATGCTATTTACATTAGATATATCACTATTATTATTCTTATATGCGTTTGTGATGAAAATAATAGCTAAATATTACGCATACTTATAGCTTTAAGAAGAAATCGATTGCTCTCCTCGTCATTTTTTTGTTCTTTTTTCATTCGATCAAGTTCGTTCATTAAGCTTATATCATCTTCTTTTCTGCATCTCAGCCATGCCAGTACTCTGGAAGCCTCCTTTAAATTTAAGAACACGTAATACAATTGTTGAAAAACCAAATAAAATGAATAATTCACCTTAAAACTAACTTCTGCCAACATGACAACGTAAAAACATTTACATAAGCCTTATATTTTTAACATTATATTTCAATACAGTGTTTATATCATCCCCTATTCCCTATTGTTATTTTACAACCTTGAAAATAAAACTTTTAAAAACTTTGAATGTCATATTTACTTATATCGAATCAACAGCAAAGAAAAATTTTCAAGCTAGCTCTATAAATGACGATACTTCTATACAATTTTTCATCCCCACTTTCAACCCCTTACAACCATTTTTCGCATTAATAAGTAACCTATTCCCTTTCTTAGGCTCTAGACTATCTGTGCACCAAATTTCATTCAAATCGGTTTGTTTTTGACCTGAAAGCGCGACAGACAGACTGAGTTACTTTCGCATTTATAATATTAGAAAGGATTACATCGTAATTACCTCAATATCACCTCGTTTTAACAAATAGGATGGCGAGTCGGGCATCATCATAAAAAGTATGAGATGAAATGTTGGTAAAGAAAGACAAATCCATAGGATTGTTCTATAACTTAGTAAATCCCCTATTATATAGAGAAATAAATTTCCTGTCGTGTGAAACAATATAATCTGTAAATAAAAAAATCAGAGTAATAAATTAAAATACCAGTTAGAGTTGTGTATCTACGGATATCTAGAAATATGTTTTTGAAATACTAGTTAATTTTATCCAACTTATTTCTGACCATATTATGATGATATAACGAGCAACGATGATAACAATGACACCCATCAAAAATATAAAATGTAAAAAATCCAAGTCTCGCAACTTGTACAAAAAGTGGTGAGATCTGATGTATAACTATTATTGAATCTCGGCGGTTTTAAGACAACATATTATTCTACTCATTCAAACACTTGAGTGTCGTACATATAGATACTGCACAATTGTACTACATAGTATGCAATGTTATGTGGTTATAATACGTACCAAACACCCGAGAGCTCCTCGTATACTATCATCACTGATTTCTTTAGTATAAATAGGGCATGTAACATAGCACCCCGACATAGTGATACCCACCAAGGCTCTGGCTAGGATAAGAGCCCAGGTTTCTAAAGACGATAGTAAAAGAATCCAGCTAGCCTTAAATAAAATTCAAAGAAATATAAAATGAAATTATAGTTTCACTCTATGAATAAAATGCAAATATTATTATTTTAATTATATTTTCAATTAGAAAAATATATGTTAAATAGAAATTTGATTGCAGTAAAGTTGTCATTCATTTCGAAAATTTTTAGGCTAACTTACAGCTCCCGTGGCAGATATGAAAAGTAATGTATTTTTCCTACCAACTGTATCCCCTAGAAATGCCATAAGTATATTTCCTGGTATACAAGTCAAATACGCCACTCCAGCCATCCAAGATACCTGAAAATATAGAGTAGGTCGAACACTGATTAGGACGACTCATTTCTCACCGTCAAAACTGTCATCATTTTTCCATATTCGGTCATTAATAATAAAGTACTCAATAAGTATAGTAATAAACAATAAATATTTGAGTCATTTTAGCAACCAGCTCTCAGATTATACATAAGTTATCTTTGTTCCATTAAAAAAATAAGAACTCAAATATTTGAAAAGACAGTCACGTGGTCTGCCGACTGAAGTGAAAACTTGTTTTATTTCAATTAATTTTGCTCCACTCCACTCTTCACTACTCAACCCCACTTGACCTCTTTCCTCCACAACACCCCACAACACCCCACCCCACACAAAAACTTTTACGTCAACGTCACTACCGTCTGGCGAGACACGATTAACGTGATGCTGACGTATGATGCACTGAAACCATAAAATTCCCTCTACCAAAAATGGCTCAATGGGGCTAAAGAATTTTTAAATATACATTAATAAAGGATATAATATTATGTATTGCTTTATCGTTTTAAACTTTACCTCCGTATCTGTTAAAGGAACACCTTTCGGCGACTGTGGCGACTGAAGTAATAGTGTCATTGGCGACATCCATCCAATGCTCGCGCCATAAGCAAATACAGGTAAATTTACTGAAAGAATTAAAATAATGACATATACTTGCATAGCTGCTCACCATATGATCTATAAAATTACGATGCTGAATATTAAAAAAAAAAACTTATTATGTAATGACGGTTGACAATCAAGCTTATGGATGCGCTTTGGCAACCCAAAAGATAGGAAGGAAGGAATAAGTAGGCAACAAGGAAGGGGATAGAGGGGATGGGAGATTGGGCTTCCAGTGCCATTTATCGCACGAAACTCAACAGTAGTGTAACTTTACGCCAATTTTCTGCGAGAGGTTGTTACTTCCATTTCTATTTAAAGTTTTCTTCTATTTAGCCTAGACTTTCTTTTGACTTCTATTTAAACCAACATGGAAATTAAAATTATACTTACTTAAAATTGCACATATTATTTGATTAATCTTGCTCCCTTCATTAAAAACTTTATAAAACTTCTTCATTTTTCACACAGAGGAATAGAATACTTCAATAAATGTAAATTCTCTTCGCAGCCATTTTTAACACATTTGTAATGGACGCGAGGCGTCTCTACACTGACTTTATTGGACTCGTTGTTTTAGAATCAAATTAATTAAGAATCAATTTATTCTAAGGCTATCCATACACCGAGTATGAGTAGTAAAAATACAGTGATAATTATAAGTAGCCGCTCATAGCCGGATGCATTTTTTACTCGATTAACGATCTGTTGGTAAAATATCAGTGGCAGCTTTAGGCGCGGTCAGTCCATGGATGGGTGATTGATCGGTATTTGAACTGAGTGTCTCCTTGCTTCGGAAGGCACGTAAAAAGTCGGTCCCGGCTGTTATCCGGGCTATATTGTGGGCTACCTGAACTATTCTAACAAAACTCCGACAAAGCCTCAATAGTTAAACGGTAGAAGGGCGTCGGCCCTTCCGCTCCGTCAACGCGACGGATGCGGGTTCGATCCTGACCCCGTTGGGCTATTGTCTTATCAACTCCTAGCGCAAGCTTCGAGCTTATTTGTAGGGGCAATGGGAGTATTAGTAATGCTTTGAAAAAGCATTGCAATGCTAATATTGTTTAAAAAAAACTTTTGCCCACAAACATGATGAGAAAAAGTAGTGGCAACGATAGCCGCTAATACCTGCATACATAAAGCAGAAATAGCATAACATTTCAATTTTCGATTCGATTCGATTCGATTCGGGTTCGATTCCCGCTCGATGCATAATATGTTTGTATTGACCATGCAAGCATATTTTCCGGTCTGGGTGTATTTGTCCTTGTCATTGTGAATGTTTCCGGACCCCGACACAGGATATTACTATCCTAATGGGGGCCGTTGAGTGTGCAGCGTTTATTATTTATTATTTATTTAATATATCTACATTAAGTAATTTATTTTAAATTTCATAAATTCATATAATAACGACCCAATTTTAGCTTATAATAAATCTATTCATTAATAAGGAATGTAAAATGTATCCTTTGGTTATTCCTATTGCGTATAAATAATTGACGTAGACAAATACGCATCTTGATTATTCCAATGAATTGATATTAATTGGATCCATGTTACGATTGGTCGCGAAATTTACTCGACCTTAAAAATATTTATTGCTTAAAATTTCTTACGTTCTTAAATTGCCGCGTAGTTGTATGAATTATAATAGAAATGTATAACTAGCATCTGCCCGCAACTTCGTCCGCGTTGACCTAGTTATGGACTCCAGCGATAAATGGATGATTTGTAAGTAAACAATGTTTAGTCAAACATAATTATCTATACCGAATTTCAATTGAACACCTCCTGTAGCATGTGTTTTGATATTCCCACAGGTATTAAACAATTTTCCGGGATAAAACGTATCCTATGTGTTTATGCAGATAATAAGCTATCTTTGTGTGGAATGTCATCGCCATCAGTTAAGACATATTTGATAAGATTGAGTAACAAATATTCAAACACAATGCCAAGTGGAAACGCCCTGCAGTAGGTAGGTTTTTTGATAATCTGACGTAACATTTCTCTGAGATAAATAGTATCCTATGTGCTAATCCAGGTAACAATCTATATCCGTGCCAAATTTCATCCAAATCCCATTAGCCGTGTTTGCGTGATTGAGTAACTTTCACAATTATTATATTAGTAGGACAATATAGAGTAGGATTATTAGAAAAATAAAAATCTTAGTTTTGCTATATACATATGTATCTTATATTTAAAAAACTAAACTAATCAGACCACAATATACATAAATCTATACTAATATTATGATTACTTTTGTCTTTCTATTCGTTACCTTCTATGACAAAATGACAAAACTGAAAAGATTTGAATTAATACTTTATATTTTAGTAAAATGGATACAAAGTCAAGAACTAAACTAGTTGTTAAATAAAGATACAATTAATGAATTAACTAATCCGTTATAATTATCTAAGCTTATTAAACATAAAAATATATCTAAAGGTTTCTACATTACAAACAAAATGTTTTGTATACGGTCTTTGTTTTGTTTTTGACCATTGTTGAATCTATTATAGTCTCGCTGGAAGAGCGAGACACCCAGTAATACGGGTCTACAGACCCTTGCAACAAGTATGTAATTACTTTGTCAACCAATAAAAGGTTTTTATATTTATTTATATTATAAAATACAATTTTTAATCTATTTCTTAGATTTTACATTTTACTGCTTTTTAGCACACTGTTTTAATAATTTTAAATATATCCATACAAGGTGTTGTATGTAGTATTTTATCATTAAATTTCCAATATATAACGATAAATTATGCTTTTCCATTTTTTTCTTCAAAAGTTTCATGTTTATGGTGATTCCCATTTGCTGTAATCTCTGGAATATTTTCATTTTTCGAAATATCTTCTTTTTTAGATTTGTCTTTTGATTTTTTCATTGCTAAAAAAAGAAGTATCATTATATTAGAATTTCTATTGATGAACTACTATTTTGTAATTTATATATTAAATAGAGGCTACAAGGGTAAGAGAGACATTTACTTTACATAAAAATCTTATCTGTAAAATTGTATCAAAATTTACGCTTAGATATCTATTTATACAAAAAAAATAATGTTTGTTTGTTCAAATTCGCAAAACTCGAAAAGTAATTAATAAATTGACTTTAAAATGTAATAAGTTGCTGCATTTGTTCCTATTAGTGTCCACGGGATTTATAGTAACTTTAGCTCATGTCGTTTAAACTGGTGTTTTATATTTATGTTGCACTATTCTATTATATAATATTTTATAGATACGGGATCTATGGAAATATTTATACGTGACAAAGCTACAATAGTGTGGTCAGGCTTAGCTAGTTTAAAAAATAAATATCAAGTTTATTCGATACGACTTTTTTAAATTCTATATATTTACTTATATGAATATGTTGAAAATGTTAAAATATGAGATTAAAATCAGAGTATTCAAAATACTATACCTTTTCCAAGTATAAATTTAAATATAACAACAAACGGACTATCGATTAATACAGTCATGAAGAAAGATATTATGTGTAATAATGCGAAGAATCCCATGAAATCGAACATCTGAAAAAGATAAAGTAAATCATAATAATTTGACACAATTATAGTTTTATTTATAGTAGTTCATCTTAATTATTATTTTTTTTTGTAATGATTACTTTTATGTAGTGTGTGTGCCTCCCACCAGAACATTATAAATTGTAATTCACTAATAAATAAGAAGAGTTATAATAAAGACGTAACCAACTCAAGCCGTCTCCTCATTGACCACGCGTTCACATTTCAAAAATAAATAAATAAATCCTCACTAATATTATAAATGCGAAAGTAGCTCTATCTCTTTATACTTATCTTTTAGGCTGTTGAATCGACATAAATAAATATGACATTCAAAGTTTGTAAAAGATAGCGGTTCAGAGTTTGTATTAAAATCGTTATTCAAACGGCCAAAGCCACTGGCAGAGGCTAGTCATAAATAAACGCTACACATAAAAATCCACCTTTACATTCAAAATTTTTAAGACTCACTAAGTGTGTACTGATTTTATTACTCACAGTTGCATGCACGGTGAAATGTACCGGCTGTATTGTATTAGAATAAACAGCAACCATAAGTGACACATGGAAAAGATACATTGAATACGATATACGAGATGGTATCTTCCAAATATTGAGCGAAAGAAACCAATTCATTGGACCTGTAACAAAACTGTTATTAGTACTCATTTCATTCGCTTTTTGTTTATATCGTAAAAGCAAGTGTCCAAGCAGTAGATGAGCCTTGTTGCTTTCGACATGAAGAGGCCGATTCAACCAGAAAAGTTCCACCCTTGCAGAATATCGACTGGAAATATCAATTCATAGTTGGTTGCCTCTCATTCCATGAGTGTAAACACTGAATATCTATTTCTTTTTATTTGAAGAAATCTGCAATCAGATACCCGAGCCTGCGGCCTTCTGAGGAAGAGAACCGAGTTTCACGTCCGACTCATATCATGATGTCCCACTTAAACCTCGGTGATTGACCTCAGCGTGCTGGAGGCTCCGGGATCTCTAGTGGAACGCATTAGGGCCTCTTAAGCACATCGCAACCGAACCCTCCCGGGGAGAGCTGCTAGTGTTGCCCTCATATTCCAACTTAGAGCGGCTCGAATTGTCGACGATCAAGCCCTTTCCGATCGGCTTGATCCTTTGGCATTGCGTAGAGATGTCGGATCACTCTGCATCTTCTATCGCATATATCACTGGGAATGTTCTGAGGAATTGTTTGGATTGATCCCGCCGGCTGAATTTCACCATCGGACATCGCGACAAAACTCTAAATTCCATCCCTACCACCTCGATGTCTGGAAATCCACAACAGCGCGATTTAGAAGACATTTTCTTCCTCGCACAACCACTCTGTGGAATCAACTTCCGCCGGCGGTCTTCCCGAACCGATACGACTTGGGAACCTTCAAGAGAAGAGCGTATTCTTTCCTTAAAGGTCGGCAACGCGCCTGCATGCCTTCTGGTGTTGCAGATGTTCATGGGCGGCGGTGATCACTTAACATCAGGTGAGCCTCCTGCTCGTTTGCTCCCTCTTACATAAAAAAAAAAAAAAATCTTCATTTTTGTCCTTCTCTGTGCCAATTGTGTACACAAAGTACAAGACCCTAAACTAAGGTGGCAATGAAAAATCATGCCCTAATGCTGTTGAAGAACATAATCTACGGCAAT
Source organism: Hestina assimilis (assembly GCA_023373885.1). Classification (NCBI taxonomy): domain Eukaryota; kingdom Metazoa; phylum Arthropoda; class Insecta; order Lepidoptera; family Nymphalidae; genus Hestina; species Hestina assimilis. The sequence goes on along the minus strand of CM041747.1, from coordinate 3,542,541 downwards.
TGATTCTGATCAGGCAGTCCTCGTTTGCCATGTATGGTAGTGTAAAAATATGAAGTCCTGACTGATATTGTTCACCTGATTAAACCATAGGGTACGAATATGTACATAATTGACTAAGATTTTGACTAAAACAACTGTATTTTATTTATGTATCTAGTTTTTTTTTTCTATGTTAAAAGTTGGCAAACAAGCATACGGCCCACCTGATGGTAAGTGGTTGCCGTAACCTATGAGCGCTTGCAGCACCATCAGTAAGAGCCACTCACGCTTTGCCAACCTCGAGATATTGGTTCTTTAATCTCATCTGCCCAGTAATTTCACTAGCGTACAGTGCCCTTCAAACCGGAACACAGTAATAAAGCACTACTATTTGGCGGCAGAATATTTGACACTGTGGTGGTACCTACCTATCCGGCCTCTTGCAACAAGAGACCTACCACCAGTGTGACTGATTGCACTGGTGGAATAATCTCTGCTGTGACAGAGGTTATCCCAACAGCGGGCGACGGAGTCGTCACATCCCGACGCCGGTGAAAGATACTCGTATTAACTACATTATGAAATAATTCTCTTATTTTCTTAAGCAATTCATAATATTTCCAATTTGAACAAACCTCCATGTCCAATAACACATACAAAGATAATCCATCCCACGCCCAAAGCCCAACCTGGGCGTAAGAAAGCGTCAAAGGTATCTCTGACAACTGTATTATTTGCAAGTTCTGTTTGCTCGGCCACATATCTGCCGTAAATTATGGAACCAAGGAACGCAAAACAAAATGCTGTTACCATTGTGCTAAGGAGCTGTAAAAGAGATTTTTTATATATTTTTTCCAAGATTTTAAATTTGAAAACATTGTATGAGTCGTGTCTACAAATTGTATGTTATTAGCGAAATTATGAAAAGCACATTCGATACTAATATTGGTATATTTTGTATCAATCCCAAGCTACTTATAGCAGTAAGAACAGAAAATAATGGAAGCTCCGTCCTTTGCTTAATCGTGTATTCCCAAGTAAAACTTAAAACAATGAAAAATTAATAAAAAATATACTTACAATTGGTATTTTTAATTTCTTTTGCCGTCCAAGACTACAGATGTAGCCATAAACCATTCCAATAAAGAATGGTGGTGAACGAGCCAATATATTTACATAATAAAACGTGTGATAATCAAAACGATCTTCTGAAAATGGCATTGCATATGTAAAGGTAACTGCGATTATCATTGATACAAAGAATGCAGTTGCTAATACTGATAATGCTAAACGTCTTTCTCTTCCCAGTACCCAGAACAAAACTATTGGCGACAAAATATGAAGGTTTATATCTATCGCCAGGTACCATGTCACACCTATGCACTAAAAAATTAAAATCTTATTAGTCTTTACCGATATCAGCTGATAATTCTCAATTTTTTTAAACATTTCTTATTATTTCTAAATATCTTGGCTGGTAATTTATTGCTTTTGTTTATTTCCAACAATAAAATTTCAACTATAAAGTTTTAAAAAATCCTGTTAAATACGCAAAATTACGAGCTTGCTTTTGCAATCGACCATGACCCGATCGTGAAGACCTAAGTGACTAATGTCTACTTATCTTAAATATTTAAATATATATTTATAATCATAAATAAATAACGCTGCACCCTCAACAGCACCCAGGATATCACTATCCTAATGATAGTGATTTCCTGTTTCGTGTGTCCGGAAACACATACAAGGACAAGGACAAATACACCCAGACCGGAAAATATGCTTTCATGGTCAATACAAAAATGTTATGTTCCGAGCGGGAACCGAACCCGTAACCTGTGGCGTTTAAGGCAGGTTCACTACCGCTGCGCCACAACGTCGTCATTATTTATATCTTTGTAAATCAATCCATATCACCGATTCAACAGAAATTTGTGACAACAAACTTCTGCATAGTTAGTTATCTAAAACACTTACAATTTCTTTTGGATTAACATAATTTTGCACATATAATAACGTTGTCCACCAGAAAGTTCTACATTTCTGTACTTCTGAAGATACTATAGTCCATATTGGGCCATCTCCCAATCTATTATAGAACGAAGCTTCGAACAATATCACAGCAGCCAATACAGGAAACATTCGCAACAGACGATTAAGATAAAATGCTGGTAGGTTCTTTATTAACTGGCCTGAAATAAAAATATTTATGTATAGGCCTATTTTCACTAAAAGTAAAAGGAAATTATAGACAATTACATAAGTAATGTTTTACTATACATACGTCCAGTGAACTTTCCCGCAGTTGTGTACACAAGAAGAAGACCACTTAAGAGAAAGAATGTATCTACTGTAAGTGTTCCAGTCGTAATCCATATCCCATCATAGGATTGTCCCCACTGAAATCGAAAAACATAAGAAATATGAAACTATATCGCAGACATATTCATCAGAAGGTTAAATTTATCAAATGCAGAATTTGTGTTTTGTATCGTTTTCGTTATTCGAAAAAATCGTGAATAAGCGTACATTTTATTTTGAAAGAAATTTTGAAACCTGTATGTATATCCACAACTCCACTATCATCAAGAATCAATCATGGATCAAACTGCTTATCCTACTCGTTAACAATAGAAGAGGTATTTGCCCAGCAGTGGGATATTTTAAGCCATTAGTATACTGTATAAATGGACGCAAATTAGCAATACCATGTCAACCCACAAAATTGAAATAACTGAGTTATATATGGAGAAGTGTTGGTAAATGGCTGAAGAACATTTTTCTTTAATATTTGTAGGGTTTTAATCTTTAAAACTTCTACAAAAGCCATTTTTTAATCATGCAATTTATGTATTATGTTAAACATATTGGGTTATATTACATAGGAAATATGCAGTTTGTATACTTATTTTTGTGAAAATAAGTAAAATAACTTACATAAATCTGAAATTGCCAATAACTTGACCAATACATAAAAAATTCATATAAAGCAAGTTGTTCAAAATTTTCAAACGCGTTTTTCTCGAAATGACATTCGTGTGGGTTGACACAGTATTGCTTATTTGCGTCCAAATATAACACTTGAAAAACGATGGAATCAATTATATGGGTTGCATCTATTATTTTCTAAACTAAAAAAGTACGATTGTAATGGGCGCCAATAGTTCACCTTATTACGTAAATATTACATAATTTAATCTAATATTTTGGAACAATAAACGTATCATGATTATTTATCTACTAACATATATATTTATGGTTTTTTACAACACCAATAAAATAAAAGACTTGTTGATATGCAAAAAATAGGTTAAATATTTTTAGCAAAAAATGGGTTAATAATTACCTCTAGCGTTTCGAGTGGGTTTAGAGCGAAAAAGTTGAGGATAAAGAAAACATGGCCAATTACAACCCAGTAAATGGCCAAGGCGCGCACACCATCTAAGCACTCGATAACACCAGGACTGGATTCCATTACGAATATACGACGACAATTTGTGTATGCGGAGAATGATATGAGAAGAACGTTTGTATCTTTTGGATCTAAAATAAATACCATTGATTATTTATATAGCTAATACTAATATAATAAATGAGAAATTTTGTATGAATGCAATATCGATTGCTACCTGGATCAACACATTGATATAGAATATTTGACGACGTTGTTACGCAGCGTTAGCGAACCTGCCTTAAGCGACACAGGTCACAGGTACGTTTCTCTCTCGGATCAGATGTTTGTATTGACCATACAGGCGTGTTTATCTTTGGCAATTTGGATGTTTCCGAACCTCGACACAGGATATAACTGTCCTAACTGGGGGCCTTTGAATGTGTAGCGTTTATTATTTTTTATACCCCGTCACATTGTCTCTATAATGGGGATCGTAGCATTCTTTATTCATTCATTGTTTACATATTATGTAAATATGATGTAATATTTGTTGTAAATAAATACTATTTTAAGCAATACAAGACAAGTTTTTGGTTACACTTACCTCTTTTTTTAATAACACTATGGTAGACATCATAACTTGTGCTGAGTAAAGTCAAAACTCCAAGTAAGGAAAAAACGACTCTGAAAACAATGACGTGAAAAACAATTACTAAGCAAAAAATTGTGAAATATGTTACAATGACATAATATATTTAAAAAATGTTAATCATAATGTTGTAATTAACATATTTTCATCGTGACCATTGTGATAATCTTAATTGACAGTATCTTAATTAATCTTGTTATGATTACTATACTACATATTATATGCTTTTATCATATTTTATGATTAAGACCATGAAATCGACGTAATATTATCATCAAGCGAATGTTCCAATTATGAAGTATGGAAACATACAATTTTATGACCTAAAAGATAAAAAATAAGTCCGATCTGTTAGATCCCTAAGTTTGTAGTATCTCGATATTCTTCATTCTTACTTGATTATTATTATTTTCAATTGTTATTTTTTTACTTTATTTTAAATGGATTGTCATCTACAAATATTAAAAATAATAAACCTGTTATTCTTTATTCTTCTTTGAACTTTTCATTTTTATTCAAATTTTATAATTAATTAAGTAATTAATTATAATTAGTAATTATGAACTATAGTACTTACATTGCAATGTAATCAACAGTTGCCCAAGGTTTGTCATCCGGCAGACGGCAGTATTCGTCGCGATAATTAAAGCCCAAAGCGGTAAGATTGAATAGAAGTCCGGACAAAGCCTCCTGCGTTGTACACGGTTTTGGTATGCAAAGAGCTAAACGGAAAGATAAACTCGAAAGTGGATCGTCTGGATTCAATCTGTAAAATGAAAATAGCTTTTTTAAATATAATCATTCAACTTGTTTTTAAGCTTGATTGTCATCTTAAGAGCTAAGCTAAATAAATTAGGCTCTCTTGTTGTGTATTTTATTTTATTATGTAGTTTCAATGTTTGCTCAAGGTTGTTTTTAAAATATCCAGAATTGCAAATATCCTATACCAATTTCATAGCCCACGGATTATTTACAACATTATTTTTTCTATTGTTCCCATGTAGTTCGCTGCCTCCCGTTTACATTTAATGCAAGACGCTGAGATCTTGAAAAACAATCAAACTTACCGAGTATCTTCAATCTCATATCCAAAAACAGATTTTAATTTTGTCATAAAGCTTTTGTGTTCTCCAAGTTTTGTTATTGTATCACCATGCAATTGTAACAAATTAGGATTGAAGTCCCCGTTATGTGACATTGCTGTTGGGTTAATTGGAACATTTTGATTAGCCGGGACTTGTATTAAACAGTACTTTCCATCTATAGTCATATTTTCAACGACTTTATGGATACCAAGACATTGTGGATACATTCCGAGGTCTTGCAAATTTCCCAATAAGATTGCTCTTGGAACTCTTAATCCAGCGTCAATAACTGAAAATTAAGTTGAAATTGAAATTCAAAATACCATAAATAAATGTTGAGAGAAGAAATTTCCATAATATGTTTTGTATATTATGTCAAAATATCAATAAATCTACGCAAATGTAATTTTCAAGTAATTTAAACTATCATTATTTTTTTTAAGTTTTTATCTTTGACTGCATTTCAATTTAGTGACAAACAGTTATCAAAAAAATATTGTTTTGAATTTCTGGGAGGAGATGTTTTATGTTTAGATGTTTGATTTTTGTTTATCACGCAATAACAGAAATACTACATTTTAACCTGAAAAAATTTAGGGTCCTGTGGAATCAACTCAAATCTCAAGTATCTACTTGGAATTATGATTCGATGTTATGTATCCAGGTAACATTCTATATTTGTGCCAAATTTCATTTACATCTATTTAGCTGTTCGTATATGATTGAGCAACAAATATCCAAACAAAGAAACTTTAACATTTTATTATATTGGTAGGATTAAAATAGGAACCAGAATTGATCCCTGTGGAACGCCCGTTTATGGTACGAATTTAGATAAATTTATTCCCTAGCTGATAGGTTAAATTAAGAAAAGTTATTATAAATATTATTTATCATTAAATTGTAGAATTAATACAAAATTTTGTAACTCTCTCACTTAGATAAGTAGGCTGTAATAAATGTAATACTTATCAATTAAATTTAATACCAAGGATTATTATGATATAATGAAAGACTATAATTAATTCTGTGATTTATCTCAAACATTATGATTTCTATTATTTTCTTACATCTTTTATAGAATGATATTTAATATTATAATATAATTTACATTAAAAATTAGAAAATTCAAAAATAATGCATTCAATTCAACAAAATGTCATTGAAAGGGTCTGGCATCTAGTATACAGGCTCGACCTAGTTCTGCACTAGATTCTAATTAGTATAGTAAATTAACGCTAATTAAAACGATTAACTTTTACTTAAAACTGTTTAGTTCATAAATAATTTTAATTGAAAAATTAGTTAAGTACTTACATTGAGCTAAAAGAAGTGAATCACTTGCTCGAATATACTCCAATTGTTGTTGACACTGTTCAGAATCTAACACTCTTTCATGTAAATCCCTATCAAAAGGATTTTTGTAATTTTCATCCACATATAACTTTGCATTAATTATATTACAAAAAGCAACTAAAAATATTAATAAGTAATTGACCCGCATTGTCGTTACTAAAGCGTGATACAAATTCAATAATTAGCAAATCAATAACCAACTCATATAGTTTTGTGATAAGGTTTTTTTTCATTATCAAATACATGAAATTGGTAGGCATTATCATCTATATAGTACAGGAGTAATAAAAGCGTGTCTGTGCGTTGAAGATACAAACAAAAAAAGTAGATCAGATTTTCTGGGTGTCTCTGATATCTGATACTACATTTCGAATTTGGTTTTTCAGTATTGTTTGGAACAAAGTTCCATAACGTAGTAACTAGTAGTAGTAGTAGTAGTGGTAGTAAGCCGTAACCCATACGGCTTACTTAGTGCGATTTAGAAGATATCGTCACGTAACGAAATGCCGTATGTGTGCGTGTGAGTATCGAGCATACCACAAGCAGATGATCACAAGAGCAAGTGAACGCGCAGCCGGTTGCGCAACTCTCTCTCTCTCGGTCCCTGTCTCTTTTTGTCATAAAACCTATTGCAATATAGGTACAGATTTCATTACGAATTACATTCGGAGTTGAAGAAAAAATGTGTCGAACTTCGTTACTAACGGGGGTGACCAGACCGCACAATTTCAACACAAAATTATATCTCTTATTTGTTGAAAGAGATTATACTGTCTCAAACTCAGACTTAATTTATAAGTTTTTATGTTTTTTATATCAGAAAAGGCAATCGAGCAGGCTCTTTACGAGTTTTTCGCCAACGTACGGTGTTAGCGAACCAGTTGGGCCTTTAAGCCTTACCACCAGCCTATATATGATATAGAATTTCTTCTATTTCTCGCGATACTTTTTTTTCATCGCTAAGCATGAAATAAATTTTAAACACAAATTAAGCACTTGAAAACTCAGAAGTGCTGGTACGGATTTCATATCGCGACCTTCGGTTAGAGTCTACGTTGTCGATCGATTGGGCCATTTCTGCTAGTGATTTCCCCCAATTTCCTAAGATTCTAGATTAAAAAAATTATAATTATGAAAGTTGACGTGGAATTTATCTAATCTATATTATAATATCTAATCTTAGACCACATATAGTATTATATGAAATATATATACCAAATTAAATCAAAACGAAATATACTTTATTCAAATAGGCTTTAACAGTATTTTTGAATAGAATATTAATACCTATGTCAAAATATTTCGACGTGACTAGTCACATGAAAACCTACATACATAATAATAAGTTTATGATATTCAACTCAACTATTACTAGTGCCATCATTTAGGATTCACCTACAGTATTCGTTCCTCTTAGTTATTTTTAACACTCACTCTTTATCTTTCTTCTTGCGATAAAAGCGCAGGAGAGCTACCCTCACAATGTCGAGACGCCACGGTAGTATTTTTCAAGAGGTCCCGGCGCCTCTCTCTTTCATCAAGGTTCCCAACTGAGGTTTTAGAGGGTCCCAGCGACCGAACAACTGTCATGTTTTCCCACATAACCCGACCTCCTGCCTCTCACAGATGACCCAAAACCAACCGATGACCAAAAAACAAAGGTTCAGCCAAAGTCCAATCACACACACCTCACACACGCTACGCGCCCGCCACATGCCCGCTTAAGCGCTGCTCTCCATAAATATTCATTTTATAAATGTAATTTGAGATTTATCGATTTGTCATAAGATTTTGACAGACTTCTCATAAGAATTTGTCATAATTATATTTACGTAGAGTCTACTCTTATCCAGATTTGACAGATTACTAGTTTTTACACAGAGCGAGTGCCATCTTACTCATTAGAGAGAGTCAGAGGCTAAAGGCAGACTCGCTACCATCAGATTCAAATTATATGCAACAAGTTTTAAAGCGAGATACACGCGCGTGGCGTGCGCCTTGCAGGAGCGGTTGTCTGAACGCGCCTTAAAAGATTTGACTGATAGTGGTTATATTCATACAATCTGATAAATGACGCTGTAGTCACGTTAATAACATATGCAATAAATATGGACTGAAAATGACTCATATTTAATAATAAATTTAATTTTATGAAGTGGCATAAAAAAGTCGTAAAAACTTGGCGCCTGTTACGACACTTTGGGTTAATATAATTGTTGTATAATCGTTTTGCATCGCACTCATAAGCAAAATTAGTTATCCCAGGTCAGGTAGAACTATTATATTGAAAACTTTTCGAAGTTTAATTTTCACATATTGAAATAGATATTACTACGCTTAGAGAAAACTTCGGAACCATTTTTAAGCATATATTATTAGCAGATGAGAAAAAGAAGAAGAAAGAAAGAAGAATTGAGATTGCATACTTGACATGTATGGAGAATGAGATCAAAAGATTAAATTCATAGATTATCGGATTAACTTCCTCCACTTTTTATCCACTCGAGTAAAATATTCTGTGGTTAATTTAACTTTCAAGCTATGTACATTAAATCAGTCTTTTGATTAAATTCAATAAATCCTTTGTTGTCTGCTAGCTATTAGATATAATTATTAGATATAATTCCTTTTTATTTATAATCACATAAATGTTTATTTAATACGAATAAGACGAAGTATAGGTATGGTTTTAAATTAAGTTTATTTTTTTAATTATTTGGAAAGTAGGGCAGATGACTCTACTCCACCTGATGGTAAGTGGAAATAAAGTCCAAACGCGAGGGCGGCTAACAGAGTTGCGGAATGCAACCGTGATAGCCGCCCATGCCCTGCCTACCCGCAAGATGACTCTTCACGCCTAGTTTGAAGGAGCCCAGATTGTAGGAAGGAGGGAACACGTGAGCCGGCAATGAGTTCCACTTTTTGGAAGTACTACAAAGAAAAGAATTGGCAAACTTCTTTGTTCGCGAAGGAATTGATGCCACAGTTAGACGGTGACATCGGAGACCGGCACGCGTAGTTCTTGTAAGGAAAGGCGAGGGAGGTATGATGGAGAATAATTCCTCTGAACACTCGCCGTGATACATTCGGTAGAAGGCGCCTAGGGCGGCAATCTCACGACGCAGTTGAAGAGATTCGAGGGTGTTGGAGACCTCTTCATCGCCAATGATGCGAATCGCTCGTCGCTGCAACCTATCCAGGGCTTCGAGCAAGTACTTAGCGGAGCCATCCCAAAGGTGCGAGCAATACTCAACGCAAAACCGTTCCTGAGTTTTGTACAATAGGCACAGTTGCTGGGTCGTGAAATAACGCCGCACCTTGTTCAGGACTCCGAGTTTACGTGAGGCCGTTTTAATAACGGCCTCGATGTGATCCCTGGGGTCAAGATCGCAGCGTAGCTCCATTCCGAGCATAGCAATACTGCTTTGCATCGACAACGTTGTGCCAGAGAGGGAAGGATGAGGGGAAAATGGAGATTTTTGGTGTGTAAAGCGCAAGCCTGAGTCTTTTTGGCATTGAAATCAATCAGATTATCAGCACCCCGTTTAAAATACAATCCCAATAGTTTAAAACTTATTGCTTAAAATGTGGTCAATGAAACTAAAAAGTACTTAATTTCAATATTTTTGATATTAAATTATATACAACAAATTAACATTCTTATAATCTATATATATAAAAGGCTTGGTCCTGAATGACTGACGGATCAACGCGCAGCCTAAGCCGCTGATCGTAGAGACCTGAAACTTGGAGGCTTTGTTTTTGTATGACGTAGGCATCCGATAAGAAAGGATTTTCCGAAATCTTACTTCTAAGAGGTTGAAAACGGGGAGCAAAGTTTGTATGGGACAACGCGATTCCTTGGTTCAATCTACTTCAAATTTAGCATAAACCCTTTTCAAAATAATTCATGGAAGACGTGTTTCATATTTTATTGAAATTCATTCCGTAACGGGGATAAAACGGGTAGCAGATTATTTTTCTTCGAAGTTTATATCATTATTAGTAGTTAGTTATATTATTTAGTTATGTTATATTTTTTAGTGCTTTTGACTTAAATTACATTTTATTTTGACACAGTCATGTTTGTAAACTCAATCAGATTTTATCTGACAAGTCTGGGCTATACACCTACATAAAAGCAGAAGATCTGGCTGAAATAATTTTTTCTGACTTTTTCTCAGGTGTTGTTTTTGAAACGTAAACGAGCACTAGGAAGCAATTTTTCGGAATTCAACTTTTATGGGGGTTAAAGGTTTTGAATATTGGATGTCTATCATTTTTGAAACCTGAACAGAATCATGAAGCTTTGTTGGAGAACGATTAAAGGTAAAGAAACACGTGTTTAACCTTTTCTAAAATTCCACCCCTGAAGGGGTGAAATGAGGGTTTCAAGTTTGTATTGAAATCGTTATTCACGTGGGCGAAGCTACAGAATATTATATTGCTTGCTTTTGCCCGTGAATTAAACATCTACCTGAGAAGAACCGGCGAATTTTTTTTTTTGTTTTTCACTTTCGCATCTTTTACTAGTATTTTTTTTTAGCAGGCTTATTCAGATAAAAATATTAAAGAAGATGTATATACTGTCTGTAATATTATTTAATAAAATACGCGTGAGTATTAATTATATTGGTATTGTTCCTGGGTAAAACCATTACTCAATATAGCCCATATTAAATAAAATATTTGCTTGTGGTATAAGCATCTGTAAATGGAATTTATTATCAAACAATAAGCTTACGATTGATAACAGTATCCGCGAAATTCTTATCAGATCAACCCATTTCCATTAATGATTTATGTATACATAATAATAATTATATTTATCTGATATTATTTAGTTTTTACACCAGGTGTGCATAATGTGATAAAATTTAATTTGTATTAATACCGTTGGATTAACTGAAGCTAACCAATAACATTTTTTGTTTTTAATAAGAATATGTATTTTATTAATTTATTCATACAACTTGTTATCCTTACTTATTACTTATATTTAATTATATATAATAATCATAATTGCGAAAGTAACTTTCTGTCTGTCGCGCTTTCACGTCAAAATTACTGAACCGATTTAGATGAAAATTTGTACATAGACAGACTAGAGCCTGAGAAAGAACACAGGCTTTACTTTTTAATGCGAAGCAAGGACTGTAATGGGTTTGAAAGAGGGGGGGTGAAAAGTTGTATTGAAGTTACTAAAATTTGTTTTATTGCGGTTATTGTATGTTCGTTTTAGGGTTCCTTAGCCAAATGGGAAAAACGAAACCCTTATAGTTTCGTCATGTCCGTGTATAGTGTGTCTGTACGTCAGTCCGTCCCTATGTCACAGTAATTTTAGGTTCTATCTATACGAAATTTGGTAAATAGGTGTATTCTATGAACTGCTACAAAGTAGTGAAATAATAAAGCCATCGCCTAGTAAAACCAAATACAATAATACATTGGATGTCATTGCTACAAGTTTTATTTCAGGCGCTTATTCGAACTCTATTATCAATATATATAACAATCAATGTTTTTGAGACGCGCGTGTCGCGTGCACCCACTGATCGGTAAACGATTGGTAGGTTAAGCAACTTTAGGTGCGATCAGTGACTAGATGGGTGATCGCATAATGGTATTTCAACCAAGCGTCTCCGTGCTTCGGAGGCCACGTAAAAAGTAGGTCTCGGCCGTTGACAATTTGACAACAGTCGATAAGTCAAGTCAGAGGCCTACGGGCGACGTGAACAACTCTGACACTAGGTTGGCCACAAACCACTCGATAAGAAGAAGAAGGATTACAATATTTTAAACTAATTATGGTTTTGAATTATTTGTGGAATTCCAGGGAAGGTTTAAATGGTGAGAAACTTTGGAAAAAATAGGAAGAAAATAGTAAATGCCATAATTTCATTTTTCCATACAAACTGCTCCTCTCAAACACTTAATGTTGGTGACATCGGAACGGTAAACTCAGGTCCCTTCAAATTAAAAAACGTAGTAATTTTTATTTATTAAAAACTTAAATATTAATAAAAAAAGTGAATATAGGTAACTCACCTAATAACTTAACACTACATATTAATAATTAATGTTTTAAATTATAAGCCGATACGAGGCTTACCGGGTCAGCTAGTTTTAAAATAAATGTTTTTGACGAAATGGTGACTTAGCACATTAGATAATTCCCCATATACGGTATAAACACGCACACAGCACCATCTTTGCCTTCAATATAGGACGTCCACAAGCTTTGTACAATGTCACCTTCTTTTTCAGGGACAGTTTACGTCGGAGCGGCCGGCCTAGCATCCCAGAGTGAAACCTATTTTGATTTAGGATTATTGCTTCTTTGAAAGAAATTGAAAAAGCAATCTGCTAAATCGTTGAAAATGAAGACTTTATATCTAGAATTAGAATCGGGAGTTACTTTTTAGCATCTTATTGGTGATGTGGTCGACGACCGTTGTGGCGTGTTGGCAGCGAGCCAGCCTTTAGCCTCGACGGTCGCGGGTTCGATTCCCGCTCGTGGCAGATATTTGTATTGTTCCTATAAATGTCTGTCTCGGTCTGGGCGTTTGTCTTTGTGGGTCTCCCCACCGTGCCTCGGAGAGCGCGTTACGCTGTCGGTCCCGGTTGTATAATAACCAGAGCCTGGGCAAAATACCGGGATTCATGCTAGGAAGAAGAAGAAGAATAGTGATGTGGTCGAGACCTGGATATAATATTTCACTTCGAGTTATTTAATTATAAATTCGACATGGAACTCCTATCTCTCTAGACTCTTCTAGAAAGATAAGGGTTGGCAGTTTGTCGGCATACTCCTTAAAGCTTATCAAATGTTATAGACATTAGAGAAAAAAAAATCCATATGTATTAATTAGTAATGTTTAGATTTGATAAAGTCCAAATTTAAAATTAATTACTTTGTTATTACAAAATAAAAATTCATAGTCATCACTTCTTGGTTCGATTTGATACTTAAAATCATTTTCGGATTCCTATTTAGATTGGGCGGTGATTTCCCTGTCATTGCCCTTTAGGTAGCTATAGAAATATTGTATATACAGATAATCGTATAATCATATATTTTTTATCATATCAATAGTTCTCATAAAATTAAATGCTAACAATATTGATTAGTTTGAGCAGTGTTATTACTGGTAGCAGAGTGAATGCCAGAAGTGCAAGCTTTAGGGTGGCGCATTTAGAGATCCACTATCTTCAGGCCGCTCAAGCATAGATTTAAAGTTAAAATTCAAGGATAAAACCACTAATCAACCAATAGAAAGACCTTGTAGCGACATCTACACGCAACGCGATGTAACGCGATAGAAAGACAAGATTATCACATCTCGCATCAAGCTGCAGCGACACCTACATCGTTTACTAAGTAACGATATCGACGACCAATGATCATCACAATCCTAAATCGCACTATCAGAGTTTGCTACGCTTCTACAGTATATATGTATACAGCTTCCCAACGTTAAGTCGTTGGGCTTCGACCCAGGCTTCAGCCCGCCAGGCAATATATATAAGTCAGAGGATCCTCCCATTCGTGTTGGAGGGACATTGCACATGTCGTACCCTCCACAATCCAATCATGGTAGTGTGGATCATGAGCACTGTGCGTTAAAAAGTTGTTAAAAAAGTTGGGAAATGCAATCACTACTTTTTTGTAAATCAATCACAATTAATTTATGATTAACAAAATTAGTAGGGTATACACTCTTAGGGTTTATTTATTATAATTATTATTATGATTTATGGCATGCGCGAAATTCAAATATTATCATGGAACTTATAAAGCTATTACACTCATTTTAAGTTGAGTAATCAATTGTTTGTGTTTGATTGTTGCTAACGCTTTGATGTATTAAAAACTCAGCCATTTATCGTGAAATATTACTAACACCTTGACAAAGGTACATTAGAGGACATAGGGTATCACTTATGAAGAAAAGTTCTTGTTTCTGATGAATAAAAACATAAATTTTAGACGATCATTCGTCATAACAGTGCCATTAAAGCGGAGCAATGCCACTGTGGCAAAAGATAGATATAACCATAGTGAAAACAGTGACTATAAAAGGTGTCGGGATGTGATGACCCCATCGCCCGCTGTTGGGATAACCTCTGTCACAACAGAGATTATTCCACCAGTGCAATCAGTCACACTGGTGGTAGGTCTTTTGTTGCAAGAGGCCGGCTAGGTAGGTACCACCGCAGTGTCCAATATTCTGCCGCCAAATAGTAGTGTTTAGGCACTACTGTGTTCCGGTTTGAAGGGCATTGTACGCTAGTGAAATTACTGGGCTAACGAGATTTAAGAACTAATATCTCGAGGTTGGCAACGCGTGAGTGGCACCTACTAATGGTGCTGCAAGCGCTCATAGGCTGCGGCAGCCACTTACCATCAGGTGGGCCGTATGCTTGTTTGCCAACTTCTTACATAAAAAAAAAAATTATAAGTTATGTTTTTATTATTATTATTTTGCATTTTTATCTCACAATATCAGAATTTTGTCTCCAAAGGAAAGAAGAAAAAAAGAACCACCTGTATACGTATTACTTGGACGCCACTTTGGTAATATTTTATTTACGAGTACATTTAGTTTACACATGTTAACAAATAAAATAGTAAAAACATTATTTTAAACTTAATCTTATAATATACATATTTACACAGTCATGAATATGTTAAAACCTATAGTAATAATAACTTATTGAGATTACCTTAAATTAGTACCTAGCTTTATCGTATACCATTGAATATTTAACTTTTTATCAAAAACAAAGAATTACATTTAATTTTGACAGTTTACTTTTAATAAAGTGACGTTGAAATCTTTTTTTCTAGGTAAAATAAATTGTATTTGTTTTCAAACCAACATTAATATAATAATAGTACTTATAAAATTTGAGAAGGTAAGCTTAAAACATAATTATATTTTAATTTAGTCATACTTATTAATCAATTGTCACGCAGTTCCGTGATAATTATAGTGCCCTTTTAAAACTTTACATTTCTTTATTCTTAGGGACAGGTTCACCTAATTCTTCAGTTCTATCTAAAGTGCCATTTTTCTCCACGCCATTTTTCTCTAAGCCAGATCCATTTTTGTCTAAATGTAAGGCACTTTTTTCCATCGTTGGGTCATTCTTTTCTAATGTAGTAATGGTTTTTTCTAAATCACCTAGGTCTTTAACAGGTTTTATTTGACCATTCTTAGAAGGATCTGCTCCATTTTCAGGTGGTGGTCTCGGTCTTCTTTGACCTGCAAAAATGAAGAGATATATTTAACAGGCTATTTCAAATTTCGCATATCCTTACACATATTCATAAGTTTATTTTAATTCTAAAGCTCATAATAATGACTCTCCTGATATTTCAGGAGATTGTGCTATTGCGCAACCTCGACTTCTAATTTAATTAAAATATTTTTTTCTAGATATTATAATGCTTAGCCTGTTTTATTTTTACTTCTATCTTGTACTTTATAATTTAGGCCAACTATGCCTATTATTCTCATCAACATTGGACAGCATACGAAATTTATATATTTATTATTTGAAATTTGAACTGTGAAGCTCTTTATGTATGGACTAATTACCAGTATATCTTATAAGATACATTATTTCGTAAGTGATTATTATTGGACAGAAGAAATATTTAAAAATATATAAAAGAAAATTCTTTAATGAAGAAAGATAGAAAGGTCAAGAATATACTGAAAACTTCTTCTTAGAAGAACTAAATAGAATAAGAATAATAAACTTAGTATTATACTAGTACCTAATCAAATATGAATATCCTAAGTTAAAATGTTTACCCTAAAATATATTTTTGGTACAAATTAAAGTCTAGACAATCATTCCTAGTACATTTAACTATAAATATTAAAAGCAAGTTCACTTACCTCCTTCCATCATTAGTTTGATCAGTACCGTGAATGGTGCGTCGATAACCACAGTAACGAAAAATGACAAAATGAATGACAACATAAAAACTCCCATAAAGTCAAATATCTGTAAATAAAAGAACAATGAATAATTTGAGATTTTGTATAAGCATTTAAAAACTATTATTTTTTTCATAATATAATTACAAGTGTGAGACGGATAGATATTACAATTCCAATATTTTTTTCTTTTTGTTTAATGATTTTGTCAATGTAAATTTATCTAAAGTGTTTAAATTGTATAATAAATCAAATTCAAAACTTACCCTACTTCCCATTGAAAAATATATAGGAGCTATTTGCTTTGCAGCTATAATGAAGGTGATGGGATAGTGGTAGAGGTACATTGCGAATGATATACGGGCTGGTAGCTTCCATAAATCAAGTGATAGCAACCAGTTAATGGGTCCTGAAAAGTAATTTAAGTTTATAACACCACGAAGTTCTTGACACCATTTTGATAAATATATAGTCTTATGACTTGGTCAAGACATTGTTTATCATAGACATCATAAAATATTTTAATAAACAGAAAACGTTTTCATATATTAATAAAGAAAACGATGGAAGATAATGGCAATGAAATCGTTAAAGAGTAGGTAATGCATAAAATTGTTGATAAGATTATTTCTGGATTACTGACCTCCATATCCTTTGGCGCAAGCAAAGATAATCCAGCTCAGCCCAACTGACCAAATTATCCTCATGAATGAATTAAACAAATTGTCTCCAACTTGATTGTCCCAATCAAACTGCAGAATAACGTACGATGTATAGAACGACGCGGTGATCAAACCCATAGCTATTATCCAGGAGACGATCACAAAACTCTGTAAATAAAATGCTACTTAATATGTTGGATGCTCAAGTCCTATGGCTCCTCTCATGTCATTATATTTGGCAAACAATAAAATGGATTAAATTTTCAAGATCTTTTGAAGGTTCTTATTTTTTCTTTCCACTGATAGTATTACCGTTAATTTAGACAGTCTAGATAGAGTAATTTCATAAATTTCATTTGGTTGATGATTTACTCTTCAGTTAAGCCTCTATATGTACAATTTTACATATTATTTAAGTAGGTAAAATATAGTATGTAACATATTGTATTAATGATTATAGATGAAATATGTACTTTGAAGAACTAGATTTTATGCGCACGGACTTTAGTTTAACGTTGTAAAATTTATAATAAAATCTAAACTAACTAACTCCCAGTCATACCACAAGCTAGAAAAGCTAGAATTATTTTTAAATGTGGATAAGTCATATTTAAAATTTTATAGACTTTCATATAATTATTTGAATATAGAATATCTACTATTCCATTTTCAAGAACAATTCTAATTATCGATTTCCTGCATTGATAACCTTTCTTGCATTGATAACGGGGCTTACCTAAATACAATAATTCCGTCTAATATATAATACTGATTAAATTTTTATGTGCGACTCCTTGAACTGATTGTTGTTGTTTTTTTCTTTCTATTATACAGAATGCTAGAGCTATATGTTAAAAAATTTCATAAGCGATTTTAAGCAACTTACATTTAAATGGTACGTATACACACCTATTTTTTTTGTATAGAACTATTTTTGTTTACTCTGAACATAATATCATTATTATCTGCTATATAGGATTATTATATTATTGTACTGCTGGTTCTAAATAATATACCAAACATGACTCAGCAAAATATTTGCATCATAGTTATTTATGTGTTTGAAGAATTAATGATTGTTTGTAAAATCTTGCTGTTTTTAGCGTGAATGAGCTGGCTCGACGAGGGGTTATTAGCGTCGCACTGAATAACCAGGCGCTCTCTCTCATCGCAGGTGACGCCACAATACTATTACTGCTACTTTACGCCGATTTTCTGTGAGAGGCTACATATCCCATTTGTGGTACGAGGAACATTCTACTTGGTACAGATAATAAGTATAAATAATTATAATATTTAATTTGACGACGTTGTGGCGCAGCGGTAGCGAACCTGCCTTAAACGCCACAGGTCGCGGGTTCGATTCCCGCTCGGAGCATAATATATTTGTATTGACCATGCAAGCATATTTTCCGGTCTGGGTGTATTTGTCCTTGTCATTGTGAATGTTTCCGGACCCGACACAGGATATTACTATCCTAATGGGGGCCGTTGAGTGTGCAGCGTTTATTTATTTATTTATTTATTTATAATAAGCTAACCGTGTTCAATTTGATCCTTTTCCCTTTGTACATGTTTAAGACGTAGCCAACGATCATTCCAACAAAGAAAGGACCGCCTCGAGTCCACGCAAGCATGTAGTAATTATTCATGTAGTAGTCCAATTCACCTAATCGACTGAAAACAATAAAGTTAAATTATAAGAATACGTATATATTATTATCTAGTAAGGTCTTGAAAGTTTGTGAAAGATCTTAATATATATAATTCTTATGTCCGTGTGTATGTTACTGAACTCTTTCTAAAGGGGTTAACCGATTTTGATGAAATTTTTGGCTCCAGTAGATTATATTAACAATTGGAGCTAGCAAAAGGCACTGCTATCAGGTCCCAGATCTTATTTTTCAGAACAGGACAACGTCTGGCGGGCCAGCTAGTAATATAATAGAGTATATAATGAAAAATTCAATTGCCAATTCAAATAACGATTTATCTAATCTAATGTATAATCATAGATATTCCGATGAGAACAAAATCTGAGGCATATTCAACGTATTGGATTACTCTTCTATTTTTGTATGCGACTAAGTTTACAAGCAAGTGTACGCCCCATTCATTTGCGTGCGTGTCACTCACGCGTTACCAACCTCGAGATATTGGTTCTTAGATCTCCTTTGTTCAGTTATTTTACTAGCTACAGTGTTCTTCAAACGGAAACACAGTAATGCATAATACACTACTGCTAACACTAAGAGTCACTATACTAAGATGATACGCTTGTGGGACTTTAGCATGATCTAAGTTTTATATTAAATATAGTGTAATGTGCAGAAAAAAAATTAAAGTAATAAAAATAGAACATACATAACAGTCAAACTACTAGAAGGCGCCTCTTTTATGAAGTTCCATATGGTCGATAAGACAATGATAGCCAAAAGACCAGAAATCATTGCTGTCCATGCTGCTCGTCTGCTCTTACTCAGCACCCAATATAATATTATTGGGGATACGATGTGTAGTTGAATATCTATGGCTACGTACCACGAATGTGGGATACACTGAAAGAAATGTAGTTTGTTAATTATATATAAGGTTTTGTAGTAAATCTAGTGATCTTGTCTTACATAATTGTGTTGTACATAAATTCCTTTGAAATATAAGAATTTGGTTGTCTGAAGAATATTACATAATAATAAAGACGCAAACACACACAGATATACTAAAGCGCTCACTTACATAGACTCCTACACACTTAAACAAATTCAAAAATTCCAACCAACCAACCAACCAACCATGTTTTTTTTTAAATTTATTTGACAATGTTTCAAACTTTATATGAAAAAGTAACTTACAATATCATCTGGATTTACATAATTTTGAATATGCAATAAGGTGCTCCACCAGAAAGTTCTGCAAGCCTGGACATTATCAGCCACTGGGTACCAGTAAGGCCCGTCTGCTACGCGATGGAATACGGAAGCTTCTAGAAGGACAAGCGCGGCTAGTAACGGGAACATTCGCAGCAGTCGATTTAAGTAGAACACGTGCAGACGTTTGAGGAGAGAAGCTGGAAAATAATTATATTTGGTTTGGTTTCTAAACTAAAGGTACTCTAACTAATGTCTTAATTGTCAGGGTTAAGGTCACGCCTTATGCCAAATATTCCTTAAATTGTTATATTATGTTTGTTCTTACTATGAACTGAACGTTAAAAGGAGTGTGTTTTACATTCTGGTGATTATTTTGTTCTGTTCTTTGAATGTGTGCATTATGCTATATCATTACCGTGAATAAGAATATGTTTCTTAATAGCTACCAAATAATTATATTCTTTTGCTGCAATTTAGTGAACCGCTGAAAAGCCTAGCGTGCTTGTCTCTATCCCAATGTATTGTCTTCAATGTATTTGCTTATTTTAAATAGCCACTACTACACAAGCGTTTCTTAACTTTTATTACTTTAATAATAAAATATTAATATTCAGATCATTTTAGTTTGGTATACTAGTTTTATGACGTCTAGTAACTTCTTTTCTCATTGATCTTCGAAAAGGCCACTTCTAAATTTCTCTATTGGTGTAGTATTTATAGGTTTGAACTCAAATTTTTATTATTATTTTAAGTGTTTTCGTTTGGTGTAACTAAGTGATCACAGTCTTCTTTTCCTAGCATTATTCATGGTATCAAGACAGCAATTTAATTATCAAGAGTTAACGATTATTATCAAATGTTGTGTGATAACAACCGGGACCGAAAGCTTAACGTGCTCTCCAAGGCATAGTAGGGGACCCACGACAAAACAATGTATGACAAAATAGTGTATGATCAATACAAACATCAGTCCAATCGGAAATTGTACCCGCAATCGTCTAGGCTAAAAGCACTACCCGCAACGCCACAACGGTGTCTAACTAAGTGATCACAGTGAGCAGAGCAAAAATGATCAATCATTGATTTTTTAAAAGTAGACAAGTAATTATTGAATTAGTAATTCTATTTGGATTTGAAAATAAACTTACACGGTTAAAATATTTAAATATCGATCTGAATCGAATTTTAAAAGAGAATTAACGAAATAATATTTAAACAATGTCAGCAATCCGTCTGTAATTACTTTTTATCTACATGATATGACTTGCAAACTTGGTATGTGATGTATTAAATGTGAACACTTTTGTTGATAATCAAAACAAAACAATAAAAATGTCGATTAATAAGTTAGATTAAGATTATATTGATTAATTAATGCTCATGTGTCAATATGCCCGGAAACCTTATATAAAGCAGTAAAGAGCATTTTGATAACAGATTCAGATTATAATTTATCATGATCACATAATGAATTTTCAACAAAAGAAATTCATACAAAAATTTTCCTATCCTTTTATCTATTAACACTTATACAGGATTTAAATTTGTTGAGATATTGTAAAATGTCATCGTTAATAAAAGAAAGTTTAATTGTATTTATATGCTGCTCAGCTGCTAAAAAGCATATGGCCATAACGGCAAACTACCTACCAACAGTTAAAAATATTTATCATTATTATATTGTAGTTTATACGTTTATAATAATCGGATGATTGTATTGATCTTACAAACATTTCTTTCGGTCTGAGCGTTTGGCCTTGTCGGTCTCCCCGCCGTGCGTCGGAGAGGATATCAAGCTTTCGGTCCCGGTTGTTATTCTGACATATTCTATAATATTTGCTAACTATAGATAATGCACTCGTATCCAAAAAGCTACTGATTCGCTCTTAGTATTATGGCGGTCACATAGCAATTGCTTTGTGTAAAAACTAGTACCCTGACAAATCCAGATAAGAGTGATAAGCAAATCGTGCGTAAAAACCGAGAATAATGCTAGGAAGAAGAAGTTTACGATATTTATCAGATAGTAATCGATGCCGACAGCTTAACGTGCTTTTCGAGTAAAATAAAAATTACCACAAAATCCTACAAAAAATCATAGTACGGACCAACCTCCTGTCAATTTTCCTACAGTAGTATAGACCAATAATAATCCAGCCATTAGAAAGAACGAGTCCACCGTGAACAGGCCGGTCGAAATCCATACCGCATCACCGGATGATATCCACTGAAACAATTTTTTTTAATGTAGTTTCTACCTTAAGATGTAAAACTTTAAATACAATATGAACTATAATTTGGACCAAATATTTAAAAATTAATATTTTTATGTTCGTTTGTAGTGTATTTATTTCAAATAATTAATCAAATGACCTTAAAACTCTTAAGCATAAATTTTATATCAAAAAATCTTTGCATACCCAACAACGTTAGTAGACAGTTGTTTACTTGAAATTCTGCTTACCATCAAAGAATCTGTTATATTGGCGTTGAATTGATACATAGAGAAGGTGTGTCCCACGATGACCCACATCATGGAGATAGATCTCACGCCATCCAAACATTGTAATGCATTAGCATTAGGTGCAAAAGTCAAAAGACGTCGCGTATTGGTATACACGGAGAAGGTGCGGCAGAAAATATTAGCTTTTTTTGGATCTGTAAAAACAAAGTCTTATCTATATCTTAAAAGTAATTATTATTATTTTCTAGTTCAAGAGTCCTATTCTTTTCAACATCAACGATATCTGCTTTCAAACATGCACGTCGTCTCGACGTCGTTTGTCATCTACCTCTGGTATATTCTGCTATATTATGTATGTGAAAAGTCTTTTCATATTATGTGTGTCTGTTTGAGCACCGTAGGGTGATAATTTAATCAAAGCGTATTGTTTTTAGTATATTCTGTAAAATCCGCCGCGTAGGAAGTTTTTATTTTCTTATATTCTCAGATTACAAAAAAGTGTTCCAGTTTTGGAATGACTCTTTTTATTTTTTTATTCAAAATATACTGTATATCTCCATGTTTTATTAATGTGTATTGCTGTTGTCCCTACTGGCCTTGACAGCGTCACCGCTCCCTGTATTAATATACCTGTCTACACTTTAAAATGGTGATCTTAAAGTAATTTTCATATTTATATAAGTGGCGTATAAATGTTTGATTAGTGCTTATCTATGGATATATCAACATATTATAATGATAATTAGTTATCAAAATTATCAACAATTTACATGAAGCACGTGAATTACTCGTATTTCCCAGAGATTAGTGAATACGATCGCGTTACCAGTACAGTCATTGTCAATACTTGAAACGAAATTTAAATAAATACTGACGTGTAATTCTAAATTCTGTAAATGTTCAGAGGGCATAGACAAGTGACAATCGCGTGTCAACTCCATTTCGAAAATCAATATTTACGCTTGTGCGATGTTTATCGCAAATTATAGGTCACATTGTATTTCGAAAGCTTATGTGAATTCCATACATTTTGGAGTTTTCTTATTTCTTTATCAATTATTTAAATGTGACTTATTTAGGCCCCCAGTTGTCACGATTAAACCTCCCACTCTTTCGTTAATAGAATTGATTCTTCTACCGTTGATGTTTTGAGGCTTTAGTAAATAATATATGTGCGATAATGAGCGAACTTTCAAAAACAGAAAAGTACATCAGACACAAGATTATTACAATATTATAAAGTATAAGCATACTGCAACTTTTACGATTATAATTTATTGTCAAGCAGCTGAAGATATATATAGAAAGGAATAAATTACATAATACAAAACATTTATAACAATAATTGAAGACTTGATAATTTTTATAGCTACTTACTTATTATTATTATTTAATAGTTATATATTTTTATACTGCTAATGCTATAAAATTTTATTTCTACCGACGTAGATATATAATTCAGTTTTAATTCGCGGATTTGCGTTATCAATTCTATATCAAGGTCTATTAAAACTTATCAAAAGGGGATTTAAATGGGAAATAAAATGAAAATATTTAAATGTTTCACGTACCTTTTTTCTGTAAAACTATGTGGTTTATATCGTACATGGTACTTAGTACAGTAATAAGTGCCAAGAAAGAGAAGATGCCACTGTAAAGAAGAAATGACAAATACAGATATTTTACTTATAACATTTCTTACATTATTATTATTACCAGATGTTAGTGTTGACATTCGTAGTATTAAACCACCGCCTCGTCCGCACTTGTACTATTGTCACAATTGACATGGAATATCATACATGAATAGAGTGACCAACTATTTTGAATTAAAATAAATTATTTATCAAAGTAGCAAAAGAAATCTAAAATAGTTGGATTAATAATAATAAACATACACATGATAGCATGACTTTCGAATAAAAATCTAAAGAAAAACCATTTATTATGTGTTTTGTTTTCTTGCACTCAATTTTAAATCAAAAAATGAAGTATGATACTTTATAATAAAGTACTCTTGGCAACCCTATGTGAAATAGCAGTGTCCCTAAAGTCATGTCTCTTTTAATTACTGGAGGAAGGTTAATCCTTTTGTCCTTTTCTTCTTCTCTCTACCGACCTACCCTTCATCGCTAACAGCAACCCACGATAATACCCTTGATGTTACAAGTGTGCGTAGACTGCATTGCATCACGCAGGCCATACGGTTGTTTGCAATATTTGGCGGTATAATATAAATTATCTATATATAAAATTTTATTAAATTAAACTAATTTCAATATTTTATACATTTTTGCAGAACCGAATAATAATGACATTATCATAAAACATTAAAAAACCTAGTACACTTTGTTACAATATTAAATTTTATTGAGTCAATATACCTTTCAAACCACTTAACGATAATTTAATAATGTATTATATATATATATATATATGTTATATATATATATATATATATATATATATATATATATAATATATGCAATATTTGCAATCATTTTTTGTATATTATATTATTTAATCATTAACATCATAATAGCAAATAAATACTTGCCTATAAAATGCCTATGAGTTTCTTATAATCACCTTATATGATAAGCAATATTATTATTATAGTAAAATATATTATTTCATTGCAATGGTATAGTATTTTACTGTCGAATAAGGAAGTCAAAGGAAAATTCTATATCGCTCACAGGATATACACGTGACTTGCAATATTCGACCTGTTGCGCTGTGTTTGAATTAATATAGACACTGGAGGCTCACTTTCCAATTATTTCATCACTTCCTCTGCTCCTACTGCCTCTTATTTTTATTAATTACATTTCAATTGATAAACTACGCTGATCACTTCCATTTCTCATCATAGTGATAAAACAAAATCACTCACATAGCAACATAGTCTGCAGGAACCCATGGTTTGTCGTTTGGTAAACGACACAGCACGTTGTCGTATTGGAAACCAATTGCAGACACGTTGAATAATACATTTCTAAACCATTCATCAGTTGTACATGGTTTTGGTATGCATACTGCGACATGAAATTCAGCAAATGCTAGCGGATTTTCGGGATCAAGACTGCAAAAAAAAATGGATTTTACTTCAAAGTTTTTGGAACAATAAATTTGATAGTATAGTATAATTTTTTCAGAAGTATCAGGACTAAATATTCAGCTTTGACAGGCTTTGCCAAGCGCAACTTCTATCTAATGTTTCTTATCGAAACAATAATTTATTGGATAATTTAAAAAGTAAATCATTAAAAGTTAACGGTTATTATATCAAATGTTTAGTTAACCTGGGCTGACAAATTAATAATAATTGGTATAAGACAAGAATTATCTTCGTTGCCGGTTAGCGTTAAATATTTCTTAAAAACAGCTAAGGTAAGTCGGACGACGTCAACAACGACGGCAGAGAACCTTAAATATATTTGAATGTTAATAACTCAAAAGTTATTTTTATGCGCGTTGAGTCCTTTCTGCTTAGCCGTACCTATTTATTTAACTAATGTAACACGACATTTATTATGTAATACATTTAAACTGCAACATATTCAAGTACAAGTATCATACAAGTATCATCAGTTGTCTTGAATAGACCTGTTATTTAATTGTAATTCATAAAAACTTACGAGTCAATATCAAGATCGACGGGTACTGCAAATGCTTGGACTTCATTTATTATGCCCTTAAAGCGTACAATTTTCTTATTTGTGAAATTAGTCCATCTTTCATCTAAGAACGGCAGGTGGAAAGTTTGATTAAATGGTATGCGAAGATAACAATATTTTCCTTCGATTTTCATATCTGAGACTTCTGAACTTATCGCAAGGCATTGGTCATAATTGCCTAAATCCACAAAATTTAACATGAAAATTCCTCTAGGGAACCTTACTCCTGCATCCAAAACTGCAAAAAAGTCATGAAGAAAATTAAAAGATACGTGAAATGAGGTGAAGTTTAAACGGTATTACCGTAGAAAATAATGGAAACAGTTATTTATTTTCTTTTTCGTTTTTGGGCAAATGATAAATTATTAAAAAGACAAAAATTACGATCAAAATTCGCTAACACTAAGAAGGGAAAAGCCAAACCATCACCCCCTTTATATGAGCTCTTTTCTCACAATAAAATAAATTATATGTTAGTTACACAAATTTAAACATTTTTTTTTTCAAACCAAAACATTAGAAGTAATGTCTGTCTACCCAGTTACATCCTAAAGAATGTCATTAAGTTGTCATCAAAAACATAATTTAAAAAAAAAGGAATATTTGAAACTTAAATTCAATAGAAGTTATTTTTTAAAATAATTAAAAAATAATTTCTATTGAATTTATTGTTAATAAAAGATTTAATTAGTTTTTAATCTCAACTACAAGTATTGAACAAGCTATTAATTTTGGATTTAGTATGATAACGATCGACATTGATAATAATTTAATAATTTCGACTTCTTTTGTTAAAGCAACATAAACAACATTGAAAATCTTACATTGACCAAGCAATGAAGTATCATCTTCTCTTTGCATATAATTAACTTGTTTTTCACATTCTTCATGGTCAATTACACTTTTATAAAGTTCGTCATCAAAAAGACGTATTGGGGTATTCATATCATTTACAGTAAGTCCTGCATTACAAACCAATACTCCACTCAACACTGCTACTATGTAATAAAATAATTCCATATTGATACACAACACTTAATAATTATTATGAACAATTATCACATCCCCTAGATGTTGCTTCACTGGTGAACTTTTGTACAATGAATAATTTTTTTGGTCATCGACATCTTTGATTATTTATTGTTATAATTAACAGTAATTTATCTAATCTTGGGACTGTTGTATTTATCGGCTAGAGTATTAGTTACTCATATGTTTATTTCGTGAAGATTCAGATAAAAATTTGCGACTTTGCTATCAACACCTAAATATAATTTCCTTGTATTGAAGTCATTTCTTACTCAGCGAGAAACCCAAATTAAGGCAAAGGTTTTTTGAGGTCAGTACCGGTGTTGCTTCTTGCCACCAATATTTTGTAATGAAGTACCCCATTCAGACAAACGTATCTGCCGAAAGACTTAAGCTTAACTAGTAATAAGACTTACTATGTTCTCTTGTCCAAGATTTAAATAAAACGCATTTCAAATAGAAGAAATATTAAACAAAAACATTTTCAATATAAATGACATTAAACTTTTTTGATTCGTACAAAATATATTTTTAACAAGTCATTCTATTGTAACAAAAGATCTGTCATATTATCTTAATCTCTAGGCTTTACTGGATTACTTACTCGGACAATTCGCAAGTTATATAAGCTAAAACTCTTTAAACAATGTAGGTATTGTAGCGTAGCTACCTAATTGTTGCACCCACATTTTTATATATATGCGGTGATTCAATATGAATTAAGCTTAGAATTAATAGTAAAATATGATTACATAGGAGAGTTGGGATAACCTCTGTCACAGCAGAGATTATTCCACCAGTGCAGACAGTCACACTGGTGGTAGGTCTTTGTTGCAAAAGGCCGGCTAGGGAGGTACCACTGCAGTGTCAAATATTCTACCGTCAAATAGTAGGCTAGTGAAATTACTGGGCAAAGGATATTCAAGAACCAATATCTCGAGGTTAGCAACGCGTGAGTGGCACCTACTAATGGTGTTACGCGCGCTACGGCATCAGGTGAGCCGTATGCTTGCTTGCCAATTTGTAACATAAAAAAGGAGAAGCAAGATATACAGTAGAGAGAAATATGTTATATTTAATAACTTAGATAAGGTTATTTAGTTTTGAAAAAAAAATCTAAACTAAATGCTTAACGTTATTTTAAAATGTTTACAGTCACAGTACTAGATATTTCTATTACTGTCACATGTATTTTGCTAACTCAATATATCAATACATATAATAAAAAATATATCTACACTTTGTATACTACACTTCAAACATATAAGACGTTTCTAACATATAGGAAAGAAAGAAAAAAAGAAAGAACCATCTATATCGAGTCTTCTTAGCTAAAAAAAATTATCTTACCCACTCCTAACGCAACCTTATTTGGAGGGGCAGTAAGAGTGTTAGTAATGACTTGAAAAAGAATTTCTAATAATTATTTTTTATTAAAAATATATCAATTATAAAATAGTTGTGGCTATCAAGTGTAAAGGAAATTTTACTATTCGGCACGTAGTTTTCTTGCGAAACAGCCACATTTTTTTCTATTATAAGTTAGGAAGTAAATTTTAAATTGATAAAACTCTGAAATATTTTTTCACTGATTTTGGTTATAATGATTCAACTTTGTAATATAAATTTGCACAATTTCATTTTCTCTTCATTTCGCAGTATTTGCATGTATCATAATACAGAACAGATAATATCCTGAAAATCAAAACAAAATTATTTTTAATGATTAATTAATATTTTTTCCTTACTCAATATTATTCGGAATCGATAACAATGTTCGTATGTCCTTAATTTTGTTATCAGAATTATGAATGTAAACAAGTATTATTCATTTGTTTCGTTGCATGTATTATTCCAAAGTTCCTTAAGTTAATGTTTTTTCTTAAGATTCCCTCTCTCCTTCTTACAACCTATGGGACCATAGACCATAGACCATTCAAACGAGGCGTGAAGAGGCATCTTGCGGGTAGGCAGGGCGAGGGTGGCTAATACAGTTCACCTTCTGTTCATATTAGCCACCTTTGCGCATGGACTCCACTTCCACTTACCATCAGGTGGAGTAGTCATTTTCTCCCCGAAGACTACAAAAAAATTGAAAAAAAACAGGCGACTATAATCACGTTATAGTAAGTTCTAGACTCAGGTATTTCTAAAGCATGGGTACCCAACAACCAGATTGACGCGGTGAATGGGCGTTGCTAGCTCACAGCAACAAATAAAGCATATTGGCAGGCTCTTCCTTATTAAAGACGGCCTTAAAAAAACAATAGTTTTGTTATTGTGATATGATACTAACATAACCTTATCTTTTATTTACTTCCTGTTTTAAATATTATATTTTTATAAAATACCAAACAATCTTTTTTCATATATCGATTGAATTTCGTATTAATTTTACTACGAACCTTGATGCTTTAATAATAACTTATAATTTAATTATTAAAACTATCGTGAGACATAATTAACTTAATGTAAAATTTAAACGGCCAACACTCACGTTCAATCGGTTTAAGTACCGACTAGTTTCGGACTCATCGGAGGTCCTTCATCGCAACCCGTCTCGCACTCACACTCAGTGTCCGAAACTAGTCGGTACTTAAACCGATTGAACGTGAGTGTTAGCCGTTTAAATTTTACAATAAACTTATAATTTATCTATTATTAGATTTTAATCATTAACTAAAATCTGATCAGGTAATAAATATAATAAATTTAATTTTTAACAAGAAATATCTACACAGAGTAATACAACATATAAATGAGTAATTAATTTTTATTATGAAAGATATGATTAAAATACATTCAGTACAAATTAGTCTAGACAAAACATATATTGAAGATATTATCTTTGAAACGCCGTCACAAATGTTGATATTAGGCAAAATAATACAAGATTAATTACATAATTATATTATAATTATAAAAATAATATAAGAAACGTAATCAATATCGAGAGTGCAAATATAGTGCAGCCAGTTCTACTATTTTTGTACACCGACACCGTCGACACCGTTGTCGCGTTGTGGGTAGCGTGCCTGCCTTTAGTCTCGACGGTTGCGGGTTCGATTCCCGCTCGGGTAGATGTTTGTCAAAATTCTGATGTTTGTCAAAAGTCTGTCTCGGTGTGGGCGTTTGTTTGTGGGTCTCCCCACCCTGCCTCGGAGAGTACGTTAAGCTGTCGGTCCCAGTTGTTATCACAAAACATCTGATAATAATCGTTAACTCTTGATAAGTAAATTGCTCTTAACCAATGAGTTACTGGTTCGCTCTTAGGGTTGCGGAGGTCAGATGGCAATCGCTCTGTGTAAAGACTAGTAACCCGTCAAATCCGGATAAGAGTAATAAGCAGACTCTGGGTAGAATAAAATACCGGGAATAATGCTAGGACGAAGAGTTCTATTTTTGTAGGTGTTGAAGGAAAATGTTTTTTCCTATAGTAATTTTCTAAGAGAAACAAAATCGTAGAGTGCAATATTCATACTAAATGGACGCTTCATTAGTTTGTTTTAAGGATGTTTTAACATGATGTAGGTATAGTGTATATTATGGTCTTCTATCTATCATTGCACCACAATTGTGGCAACAGACATCCACTCCACAAGTCCACTCCTAACTTAGAACTATTTATTTTCTTCTTCTGGTTTTGGGTCCGCTTATTACTCTTATCCGGATTTGACAGGTTACTAATTTATACAAAGAGCGATTGCCATCTATAACTCATTGAATAAGAGCAAATTACTTTAATAGTTAAAGATTATTATCAGATGTTCTCCTCGCCGGCGAAGACGAGATCCTTTGTTTCGCACGTCGCGTCGCGCTCACACCGTCGGGTGAGTCTATCGTATAGAATGCGCTCGGAGCGCTGCCTCCATCTCCGATGACGTCCTTAGCCGTGGTTCGGCTTCGCAGGAGGCACCCTAAGGACGGAATCAAATTTGAGCCCCGTGAGGGCTGTCCCTTTATCACGGCTGAGTCTCTGTACTCGGCGCCCCCGCCCGGTAACGCTGTCAAGGCCAGTAGGGCCAACAGCAATACACATTCCGAAAAAAAAAATCAGATGTTATGATAGCAACCGGGACCGACTACTTAACGTGCTCTCCGAGGTATGGTGGGGAAACGAATAGGCGAATTCTCCCACTAAGGCTTCCACCATTGAATGAACTCCCACCCAAGCGTTTTTCTAGTGGATTATGAAGGTTTTAAAAGGGTCGACAAGAAGGGTGCAAGCACCTCTTGGCGGTAGTGCCCCGACTAGTGTGTTTTAGTTTATAACTGTTTATTAATTAATTAGTTGTAGGGGACACCTAATAATAATAATAATAATAATAATAATAATAATCGTTTATTTGCTTAAAACATGGTACAATTTGTTGGCAATAAGTTATAGTGACCAAGCATGTTTCGTCTATATCTGACGTGCAAATATAAAAATAATTATAATTAATAATAAAATTAATGTTCAAATTTATTAAAATTCATTGATCCACATACATATATTTTTAAAACTTAATTTATCAATTAAAACATTAAATAATTATCTAAATTATATAATACAAAATAGAGAAATTAAAATTAAATAAATGTCACAATAATAATAAAATTGGTTTCAAAGCCCTCTAAATTCATTCAATGAGTAGAAACACTTTTCTACGAGCCATTCATGTAATTCTCTTTTAAATTCTTTTAATGTCAATTTTTTAAATTTTTCTGGCAACCTATTATATATTTGAACAGACATACTATAACAGTTTCTACTTAAAAGGGCTGTTCTTGACGAAGGCATTAGAAGCCGATCTGGTTGTCTTGTGTTAAAATTTAACGCATTACCTTTTTTATAAATAAATCAGGCATATGTTTTCTAACAAATAAACTAATCTCAAGGATATATAGACTTAATAGTTAGTGACACTTATTTAGAGATTATCTAAAGAGAAGCTGATCAAAGCCAGAATAAATGTTGCATTATATTAATGAAAGCACTAAAAAAATCTGGTAGTAATCCTGTGTCTTCTATAATATTATTATATTTATTTCAAAATTACGTAATAGTAAAATAAATGTGTATTATCGAGAAGGTATTGGTATCATGTTGCATACAGATAAGCCTGCGACGCATTCGAATATTACTTTAAAGCCAAATGTAAGTGCCAATGTTTAATTTGGAAAATTTTTATATGATTGTATGTTCCGATATGATTAAAAGGACGGAAATGTACTTAAGCAAGACGATGTCGTCTCTATTGACTGTAATTGAGAACTCTGTACGATAACGAAGATTGAGTCATTGAAAAAAACAACTTCAAGCGATAAAGCTAATAAAATAGATAATAGTTTGTTGCAGAGTGACAGACTTGACTAGACTAAATGGAAGCTGGCCTGGATGGATGCCCGCGGCCCAGAATCTGAGATATTATAAATATTTCATAATAACAAAAAAACTTTTTTTATGTCAGAGGGGACAAACAGGCAGGAGTCCCACCGGATGTTAAGAGATTACCGCCGCCCATGAACATCTGCAACACTAGAGGGCATGCAGATGCATTGCCGACGCTTTTTTTTTTAATACAATAGTTAGGTCTAACTTCTCCCCTGACGGGATCAGGGCCCTTATTTTTCCTTTTTCTATGTATATATATGTATATAATTAGTTTTTCTTAAATTTTATATTTATTTTTACCATTTTAATTTATTTACCTGTTTATATCGTTTATTTTGTTTTATAATTTATTTCTCTTATTTACCATTGTGCCAACTATGATTATATATTTTATTAGGTGTATCCTTTTCTTCTTGTCTTCCATAATTAAGTTTATATTTGTTTCTGTGGCTCTCATATCGATAGTCTCCTCTAATTCTCTTCTTTCTTTGCAGTGAACCGGGCAGTCAAACAACACGTGCTGTACAGTCTCTGCAGCTTCAAGGTCGCAGATACAGGAGAGGCTCTGCTTACACTTGAAACGGTGCAAGTAGTGTGCAAAACCCCCATGGCTCGTCAAGACTTGCGTCAATACTCCAGTCGGCTTCAAGACTCTGACCATACGGTAGGCTACTCTTGCATCTGGCAAGAACATGCGGGTGCCGACGCTTTTAAGGATACAACTGATTGGTTATACGCTGGCTGACGTCGAAACACTGCTGACGAGCAGTCACTTCACGAGTTTTTCACCAACGCACGGTGGTAGCTAACCAGGCGGACCTTTTTAAGCCCTACCACCAGCATGTACATGACTTAGAATTTCTTCTACTACATGCATTTCATTCTTTACGATATTTTCCTTGACCGTTAAGCACGAGATGGATTTGAAACACAAATTAAGCACTTGAAAACTCAGAGGTGCTTGCCCGGATTTGAACCCGTGACCTTCGGTTTAAGTTTACCTTTTCGATCCATAGGGCCATCTCGGCTTTGTCAATATATCAAACTAGAATATTCCTCCAAATATTCGTATTCTGACGAAATATATTCAATAATAATTTTAAACATCGTAAAATTTCGTTAGCTTGGATATATATGTAATCATTATTTTGAGTGATGATGTTTGAATGAGAAATATGCAATATTAAAAATAAATAAATACGTCTTTGAACTGGAATATCTCTGTAAAATTTCTGCTAATACGATACACATTTTTTTACAAAAAATATGTCCAACAAATACATCCTAATAATAACCACTATCAGTGCTACTTAACTTGGTGCATTTGGTATTCGTATTGACCATTTGACAGATGTTTGACCAGAAATGCATCTGTTCCGGTCTAGTATGTTTGTCACTGTGAATGTTTCCGGACCCCCGACACAGGATATTACTATCCTATTGGGGGCCGTTGAGTATTTAGCGTTTATAATTCTAGAAAATTTTTGTGTTAAAATGACCTAAGAAAAAAACCCTGATTATTGTCGTACAAAGGATTAAGGAAATCGTTAATCGCGGATTATGTACAACGGAAATGGAAGGATTAGTTAAGTTTATTTTGAAAAAAAAGTAAATGATAACATTAAAATAATAATGACTTAATTACTTATCAAGAACGTATTTCGTTATGTAACATTTTGAATAAATCTACAGTAATTAAAAAACTTTAGTAAGACTTTTCGACGACGATACGTGTATTTATTATATTTCATTTAGTCGTTTTACGATGACAGTTAAGTGCTTGAAGCTGAAATAATGACTCTATTGGTAAGACTATTGGAAGGTGTATAAGATCGGATTTTAGGAAAGTCGAAAACCGTTTTTTAATAGTACATTACGCACTTATGGCGAAAGGTATTTTTATTTAAGGAAGGCAAACGGGCACGAGGCTCACCTGGTGTTAAGTGATCACCGCCGGCCATGAACATCCGCAACACCAGAGGGTATGCAACCTTCTCTCGAAGGTTCCCAGGTCGACATTATATGACATTCTCAAATTCTCACCCGCGGATTATTGTCATCCGAGACGAAGGTGATGGTGAAATTAGCGACAATCGCGAGTGGCAATGTTCTACTTTTCTCCTGTAGTGCGTATTTTTTCCTACCACGAAAAGTGCGCTTTTAGTCGGTGGTACGAGGGATAAACATACGGTTGCTAGGTTACGGGTAGGTAAAGTGAGTTTTTTTAGCGTCATCTTGCCGTGAGTGAATCGGGCACTTTTCTCTCTTGTACCAGGGACTAAAAGCGAACTTTTCATCAAATTAGGAATAAAAAATTATTATTAATTACAATTAGCACGGGTGAAACCATAGATTTAGTAAAAGGTGGGTGAAACCGAATAAGGAGGGTATATTTTAACCATGCAATAATTGATTGATATAACATTATTATCAGAAACTACGATTAAATGAAATACTTTTCTAAGTAGGTAGCAAAGCAGTATCAGTAATTTCGTTACTGCCAATAGATTAGTAAGAGTTCCTTCCCCTTAATATCCCCCCTTCCTTAACCCTAACTTCAGATGGCAATGTATTATAATATATATAAGCAATCAACGATAGCACTTCAGATATTGTTAGTGAAAATAGGTCACGGTGTCATGTCATGATCAGACAGGCTTAACGCTTGTTTGCCAGTTTTGTAAAAAAAATTTGCGAAATAATCGTTATTGTCATAAAATATACTTATATCTAAAAATATCACTTTCAAAATGGACGGTATAAAACACATTTGTTAAACATCCGAAATATGCATCTCTAACCTAAGTTCAATGTTTTTGCACATTTGCTCGCATATTTTTGACAGGAGTTTTATTTTCTTAGTACCGATAATCAAGTTTTAGCCTCTACACCGATGTGTATATCAGTAATTTATTACTGTCTAAATTTGCTTCTGACTATATTAGTAAAGGCTATTGAATTCTCAAATACACCAATTAGAGCTATAAGCTATTGCTTCAACCATGGTAGCAAATCGCTGAGCCTCGGTAATTATCGGCGGTACTCGTCTTGGTAAGTATAATGTCTCATTGTTAATTGTTAAGGCATATCACGAGCGGATCTCTTTGGACTCGTCCGCCTTATCTTTATAAGACGATGCAGATCCCGGTCTTTGTAAAGTTTGCTGTTCATTAGCTTTATATGAGAAATAATATTTGTAAACAATAATGGATGGACGCAAATAAGCAATACAATGTCAAACCACACGAATTTTTTTTCACATATTTTCATATTTCGAGAAAAACGGGTTTGAAAATTTTGAACAATTTACTTTTTTTATGTATTGGTCAAGTTTTTAGCTATTCTGATTTATGTAAGTTATTTTACTTATTTTCACGAAAAATAAGTATACAAACTGCACATTTCGTATATAATATAACCCAAAACGTTTAACATAATATATATTTTGCATGATTAAAAATTGGCTTTTTAGAAGTTTTAAAGCTTAAAACCCTACAAATATTAAAGAAAAATATTCTTCAGCCATTTACCAACACTTCTGCATATATAACTCAGTTTTTTCAATTTAATGGGTTGATATGGTATTGCTTACTTGCGTTATGTCCAGATAATAATATGTTTTGACAATTATTCCGATTAGATAGACGATTAGGAAGCTTATCTTTTATATTAGTATTGATTCGATTTATCATAGCGATGTTACCTGACCAAGGGATCCTTAGATATCATTTATATTGTACAGTTGGTATATATATTAAACAACTCTTTCCTTAAGGACAAAAGGTGGGAAGTCGAGTACTGAGAATAGTGGATAGGCTGACAGTTGACTCAATCTCAAGTCTGCTTGTGAAGACAAACAATCATGGATTATGAAAAATAATAACATGCAAAATCACTATTGTGTGTTTTCAAGAAAGCATAACGCTGTTAAACATTTATACTTTTCACTGCTGGAAAGACGCTGATAGCTGAGTTCGCTCACTGATCGGTAAACGATCGTTGGTGTACGCAACTTCAGGCACGGTCAATCAATCGATGAATGACCGCATTTTGGTATTTCACCTAAGTGTATCCGTGTGTCCGAGGGTCCCAGCTGTTATTAATTTGATAATAGTCGAAAACTCAAGTCAAGCCGTATAGGCCATACGGGCGGCTTGAACATCTCTGACATAAGGTTGCCTACTAACCACTCGATAAGAAGGAGACTGCTGGAAATTTAAAAACCAAATAAAATTACGTTGGTTTGTGACAATGAAATTCCAATCCACGATATGAAAATATTCAAATCATAATTATATCACAAATTCACTACTCACTTAGAAATAATTCTTATCAGAATACCTAATTTATTTATTTTAAGCAAGATAAAATAATCGTATTAGTTATGGGTAGCTTTTATAATTTTAGTTTAATGCAATTAGTTCTCGATAATAATTATAAGGACATTCTCTTATGAATGTTGATATTACAAAAATAATGAGATAGTGGGATTGTAAACATAAGTAAAGGAATTGTTAAGGAATGTCTATGGGGTGTAAAGTTGAAAATGGATAGACAGTTCATATAGTTTGTTTATTTTTTCATCTTTTTGAGCAGAGCTTTGTTATAAATATCTGTTTCAGTCTGGGCGTTTGTAAGAACAAAGTGTGGGTCTCCGTACCGTGCCTCGGAGAGCACGTTAAGCTGTCGATGTGTCGGTTAGATATTTTATATTATGATAACAAGCCGGGTTGTTATTATAATATGAAATATCTAACCATAATCGTTAACTCTTGATAAGTAATTTGGCCGCATATGGCCGTATGTTAGTTACTTGTTCGCCCTCAGGGTTGCAGAGGTCAGATGGCAATCGCTCTGTGTAAAAACTAGTAACCCGTCAAATCCGGGTAAGAAAAATAAGAAGAAATCCGAATAAGAATAGCAGACTCTGGGAAAATACCGGGAATTAATAAGCTAGGAAAAAGAAGAATCATGGTTGAAATCGAACGTATTTGATGTTAAATTAAAGTCACATGATTGAA
Source organism: Hestina assimilis (assembly GCA_023373885.1). Lineage (NCBI taxonomy): Eukaryota > Metazoa > Arthropoda > Insecta > Lepidoptera > Nymphalidae > Hestina > Hestina assimilis. The sequence continues at coordinate 3,505,022 of CM041747.1, read as the reverse complement.
ACACAAATACCTATCAGAAAAACACTCCACGGAGTGCGAAAGAAAATCTTACAAAATCCCACATAATTTATTACCCACGGACTTTAAACCGTTGATATCAAATTATCCACTGTTTATCATTAAACAATTATGCGGATGTGTGATATTTATCAAATCGAAACGGAGCGATTAAAATCAACTCAAACTACCACTTTCGGTAACCTTATTCAAAGCGTTTAGATTTCTTATTGCTACCATTTCTTATGGCCATTTCGGATTCCACATCAGACAGTAGTCATCATTGTATCGTTAAATGCAGGCTGCCATTTCGTTTCCGTAGGCTATGCTTTGTAAATTGGCGAAACGATTTCAAACAGACACGCTATCTATTTTTCATTTCAATGGTTTTTTTGAAAATCGTTTAACCAATTTAGGTAGAGAGTCTGCCTTTAGCCTTGACGGTTGCGGGTTTGATTCCCGCTGGGGGCAGATGTTTGAATTCATCTTATAAATATTTTTTTATGTCATGACGGTTGGCAAACAAGAATATGGTCCGCCTGATGGTAAGCAGTCACCGCAAATTATGAACGCTTGCGATACTCAAAGTACAAGGAAGAGGAGGCACGGGATGAGAAGGGAAAAAAGGAAGGAAACAGAGGGGGTGGATAATTGATCCTCCGGCTCTCTCACTCATCGCACGAAACGCAACAGTACCTAATGATACTGTTATTTGACGCCGATTTTCTGTGAGAGAGTAAAACCTACTAAGACGGCTCTTTTGTGCTGAGAGAAGCATATCTCTACTACCGTAAAGAACGTCTTTTTTTTTTTTCTATGTTGCAAGTTGGCAGACAAGCATACGGCTCACCTGATGGTAAGTGGTTGCCGTAGCCTATGAGCGCTTGCAGCACCATTAGTAGGCGCCACTCACGCGTTGCCAACCTCGAGATATTAGTTCTTAAATCTCCTCTGCCCAGTAATTTCACTAGCGTACAGTGCCCTTCAAACCGGAACACAGTAATGCCTAAGCACTACTATTTGGCGGCAGAATATTGGACACTGCGGTGGTACCTACCTAGCCGGCCTCTTGCAACAAAAGACCAACCACCAGTGTGACTGATTGCACTGGTGGAATAATGGCCAACAGCGGGCGATGGGGTCGTCACATCCCGACGCCGGTTCTTCACATCCCAACGCCGGTAGTGGAAGTGTGGGTGTTTGTCCTTGTGTGTCCCCACTATGCCTCGGAGAGCACGTTAAGCTGTCGATCCTGGTTGTTATCCATAACATCCGGTAATAGTTTTTATATCTTGATAAGTAATTTGCTCTTATCCAATGAGTTACTAGTTCGCTCTTAGGGTTATGGATAGATCAGATGGCAATCGCTCTTTGTAAAAACTAATAACCTGTCAAATCGGGATTAGAGAAATAGGCAGTCCCTGGGTAAATAGTCGTATAATACCTGGAATAATACTAGGAAGAAGAAGTTTGACCAATTTTGTGTACAGTTGGAACGAAGTTCCTTATCGCGCGTTGTGAAAGGGGGCTAGACGGAAAAATTCTTACGAAAAGTTGTCACGACACTTTTGCTATAGTAAGCTATTGTAAGCTGTGCGGCGTCGCATGTTTCTCTGTCTGTCTCTCTCTCTCTTATAGAAAGCAAGCAGTATACAGGTTTTTGTAAATAATAAATAATGTTAATAATAAAAAAAATATTATTATAACTTAAAAAAAAAAATTTATTACAATTCCTTCACTAATTAATCGAAAGGAACTTCGTTCCATCCGGGTGTCCCTTGACACCTCTCAAGTTTTTTTCACTCAAAATAGTCTCGTCTAGGATAATGAAATAAAGAAAAAAATCTGTTTTAGTTTAGTATTATTTCAAGAGAAAATTAAATACTTGTATGAATAGTAGATTTAGAGGCACAATAAGTATGTACATATATATAAATGGTATTTCTTTTTTATGTTACAAGTTGGCAAACAAGCATACGGCCCACCAGATGATAAGTGGGTGCCATAGCCTATGAGCGCTTGCAGCACCATTAGTAGGTGCCACTCACGCGTTGCCAACCTCGAGATATTAGTTCTTAAATCTCGTCTGCCCAGTAATTTCACTAGCGCACAGTGCCCTTCAAACCGGAACACAGTAATGCCTAAGCACTACTATTTGGCGGCAGAATATTTGACACTGCGGTGGTACCTACCTAGCCGGCCTCTTGCAACAAAAACCACCAGTGTGACAGTTCTCAATATCTTTAATCAAATATAAAAAATATTCATTTGTTATATGGGAATTTGCAATAAAATATTCTACTTTCCACGAGAACCTTAATTGGTCAAGTTTTTAAAAACCTATCTGAATAAAACGCAGTTTATGGTTGGGTCTTTAAATGTTCGGCTTCAACCTCCCCGGGCTAAACGGGAATCGTCGGAAGCTGCAATTTATACATTTATCTAAATGTTCCAGACCTCCGGCGAAACGAAACATAAAATATTTGATAATTTTGGCACGACGGCTTTGTTCCCTGGTAACATCAGTGGCCTAATGAATTCAAAGTATTGATTTAAAAATCGATGATTTGATGCTTATTTTGTAAATTAGTTTTAGCGCAAAATTTGTAATATTAGAACATTGTATTTTTGGGTATACTCGCCGGGAAAAGTTTTTCTTCTTCTTGTCACTTAGTAGCCAAACTAGTCTCAAAATTACTCAGGTCGCCGATATTGGCCTCTTTTTATGCGACTTAGTTGCCAAGCAAGTGCCTGATGGTAACACCATTCATTTGAAGGTGACGCTCACGTGTTGTAAGCCACTCTTAGCCTTGTCTGTCTCCTTCACACCGAAACACAGTATACTGCTTTAAGTTAGAGTAACTGACACTGTGATGGTACTTAGTCGGCCTCGTTTAATAAAAGGCCTACCATTAGTAAGAAAGTCCTACCACAGTATCTGTTAGAAATACAATTTTAAATATGGCAATAATATATGGCATAATTGTATTTTATGGGTTCAATTTAATATTTAGATATTGCACAATATTTTAAAAAATCTATTCCGACTTCCTTGTTGCGTGATCGAAGACACATTCTGAAAAACCTTATCATTATAGATTGATTTAATCTATCCTATCAAAGTTCAATTATTACGAATGATAAAACATATCAATGGTCATATTTAAAAATAAACAAAATTAATTATCAGCAAAATATTTCATAAGTCATTCAGGCAAGACAAAGAGTATGGGTCGTAAAAATTGCTGTATGGACCAAAGCATGTGACCAACAATTTTAAGACCTTCTGTTTAGCGTTTACCAATACTTCTGGAGCCGTTTTTTCAATATCTCTCATTCTCGTCCGACATACTCCGAAAAAATGAATATAATATTTCGATACGAAATAAAATAACGGTATATCCAAATCTATATAAATAAATAAATTTGAAATGTCTGTTTGTAATTCAAAATTAACAGATTTGCACTCTACGCATAAATTATGAAAGTATAGACGATACTTACATTAAAAAATCAATTTTTACAATTTTTGTCTGTCTGTTTATTCCGGCTAATCTCCACAGCGGCTGGAGCCATTTTAGCAGAACTTTCACTGGCAGATAGCCGAAATTATAAGAAGTAACTTAGTCTCCCTTTATTTTAGAAAAAGAATTAGGGTCCCGTGCAGTAAAGAAAAATCGGTACGGTACGAAAAAGTTGGAGTTGCGGGCAAAGCTAGTGGTTAATAAAATTAAATCATACCCACAAGAATTTATTTTCGAAGGTTTAAAATTAGCGAGCATTCAATGAATTTCGGAATCTTAACAAAGAATCGACTCATGAATTTTCGTCGTGTAGTTGTTTTTTCCTCACCAGGTGCTACTGTCCAGTAGTGATTGCAGTCGAAACAGATAATTTAAATACTCAATCTTAACAAAAAGATGTGGCGTGCTGGAATGTACGTGTCGCCGCGGGCCCGGAAAACGACGAATTAAATGGAAGCCAAGCTCACGCAAAATATGGGTAATCACAGAGCTTGTATAAATATAATGTACTATTGAGTACATGCATTGCTTATAAATAAAAGCTTTGGTCGGTATTTTTTTTTCATAATTCGTGTTATTCTGAAATTAAATTTAGATACGAATGATATAATGGTGAAATATGAATAATATTTTTATTATTTCTCAAAAAAAAATAATAAAAATAATAGGTCTGGAGACATACTGACTCAGACCAAGGTTTTATTGCCTGAATATAACGATAAAATGACATTTTGTAAAAATGAATCGTAAGTAGATGGAGTTACCGCCCCCGAAACCAACTGCATACTAAATTTCATGAAAATCTTTGGAGACGTTTCCGAGATTCAGATTATAATTTTATATATATTCGTTTAAAGGTATTAGATAGAAAAGATTATATTATACATGTGAAACAGAAGGTGGGTCAGGATAGCGAAAGAAGCGAATGATACTTGATTCACAATTTTTATTTGACGGACAGAGTAACCTCCCGGCTCAAGCTTCACAATACGGTTATACAAACCATTTGACGAAATTAAATACCATTGAAACAAAATTAATAATAATCAAAATAATCATTAATATTATATGTTATTCTAAATTATACACGCGATGGTCGTAGCGCTGAGTTTAACACATGATATAATTATGATTTAAAATTTCAAAACTTTTAATTTAGCGATCTAATTAATAAGCAAAATTTCATATCAATACAATTATCAAAATATATAAGAAATCTTTAAAATAACTGAATATTAACGATCCTGTACTTGATCGAATATTAGATGAAACTTACTTTAATATTAAAAATATTTCTTTGCCAGGTTTGAAAGTTAAGGGTTTCAATACTTGTCAACTTACTTTTATTTATAAATTCATGAATACATTTCTATAATGTATCTAAGCCAGAAGATCAAACAAGTGTTTCATAATATAAAGCCGTTAAGACATTCACTTTTGGTACTGCTGTGAACATTGATACGGTAACTACTTTCCAGTAGATGGGCCGTATTTTTGACTGCGTAGTTGTCAAACTTTTTAACATTTACATAATTCAAACCAAATTCACTACTGTGCTTGACTTGGTGCTACCAGATACAAAGCTTTTTAGGGAAGAGAACAGGGTTAAGTGGGGTTCCATGACAAGGTGGTAACATCATGGGAACCCACTAAAATCACCTCGGTGGCCGACCGCCATTCGTTTTTCAAGTTAGTGGAATTTTCGCAGAACGGACCAACGCGACCTGAAAAATGCTGAGCTCCGATAGTTAGCGCAGCTCGATCGCGGAGGGGAGAGATGGAGTAAGCGGTATCCGTAGCTTATGTGCTCTTGCAATACTATTTGTAGGTATCACTCACTCTTTAACAACCTAGAAATATTAGTTCATAAATCTCCTTTGCCCGGTAATTTCACTAGCTACAGTGTCTTTCAAACCGAAACACAGTGATTCCAAAGATAATACTGCTTTACAGTAGAATATCCGACAGCGCATGTTGTACCTACATTGCCTGCCCCTTGCAATAAAAGGCCTGCCACCAGTTAGGTTCTAAGGATATTTTCTGTGTTCTGTAATTATAGTTAAATTAAACAACATTTTATTAAAAACTTATATAAAGCCATTTTTAAAGCTGTTTCTACTAACACGCACTCCGATATAAATTATATGAAAAAACCGAACCTCGTCGGTTGACACTAATACCAGGCCCAACACCTTAACGTACAATACCGTCGTGTTATACCAGATTTACATCTCGCTCAAATTGAGATGAAACTAATCTGTCAAACTGTCATCATAACAATTTCCAACCAAATATCTTTTATTATAAGGTCTTAAATCCTTTGCAGTCTTATTACCCAAATATAAAAATTTATTAATGCGGTAATATTATTTTTTATAACTCTTATTACAATGATCATAATGGTGAAAATTGTATAAAAAAATTAATTCAAATTTATCTCACAACATTGCGATATTTTTAACCCTTAAGTTAAAAACGATAAAGCCTATTTTAGATTACCGTTTTTGTATTCAGTTGTTATGCGTGACAGGATAAATCGGTTTAAAAGTGCTTACTGTCCATCCAGTGTAGGATCATTACAACATACGGAAAATAAATTAATACCCATATTGCTTATTTTTATTTATTTATTACAAAAACAACTTTTCAAACTTAACCTATTTACAAAGTTAAATAAAATTTTTTATCGTTACAATCTCAGACATCATTTACGTAAAAAATAAGAGGAAGATCGATAAATGTCAGTAACAATAACAGTAATACATTTAATAATTGTATATAAAAACAAAGATCGTAGTGGAAGGTAACGAAATATTTACTTTCTAGGTGTGGTTTGAGTGCTTGGTATTTTAATAAATTTATATGTTTTCTCCTAGCTAGGTAGCTCAGCTACCTGTATTTAGGAGAAGTTTGCTTATTTGTATCTTATTTATTTATTACTTTTTGTTAAATATATTTTCAACATTTTGTTCGTTGCATGTTGCAATATTGCAAGGTTTAGAAACTTTGCCTAAAATTTGCAAACAATCAACATCAACAGTCAGCTATCAACAGTTTACTCTTGCAGAAACTTGTGCCTTTAGATAAAGAAAGTAAAAAAATGAAAAGGAAATGAAAAATGAAATGAAAAAAAAAATCATCATGAGATCCCATCAAAAACATAAAATGTAAATATCCCAGTTTCTCATTCCCATTCTCAAATCTCATTATAAAACCATTACAGAAACTTATCAATTTTACGGAAACGTACTAATTACGAGTAAAATACATTTGTGTAATACAAATTTCTATGACCCAAGTGTTTCAAGCGGAATAAAGATGTAATTTGCAATTAGTGATGCCGTTTACTGCATTAGGCTTTTGCGGCAGCAGCTACCACACGTAACAGCATCTCCTTGGCATTAGACAGGGGCAATGTATCAATGCAAGTGGCTTCTCACAAAAGAGCTCGTCTCTTTTCCCAGGAAACCAGTGCTAAACCATCAAGTCTCTTACCATCATCTCCACTAATTCCACATGTCTAAAAAAGAGCAAGAGAGCGTTTATAGAGCTCCAATGGTAAGAGGCCATGTAATCCGAAAAATATACCTCCTTTTCAATAATATTGTTTCTTTCTAAATTTTATCACCTCAAAGAATTCTTACGGTGTTTATTATTACTAATGCTGACCTATCATCAGCTGAGCTATATGCATTTCGGTATATAAAACAAAACAATTTCATTCTTAGTTATTAATGGCTTCCAGTTGTTTCAATTGAATACAGATTATTTCAACAATTTCATTTATCTTACGATTCTTAATATTAAAAAAATGTGTCATTATGTTAATTATTTAAAAATAAAAATGCATATCATTTTTATTTTTAAACAATTAAAATTAAAAATAATGCATGAATCAGCTTCTATGTATGCTTAAGACATACCAAATTAGCAAGATTACAATCTTAGATAGCAATTAACATGGTTTATTTTTAATAATATGATAAAAAATTGAGTAATATCGATACACATTTGTGGGAATTTATCGTTCATCGATTACAAATTAAAATAATTCCAAGAAGATAATTCAAAAAACATTTCTATCTGTGACAGTGTATCAGGATTTTGTAGTCACCATGAATTTGGCTTTTAAAATCTTTAGTACATACTCGTGGTCTAGGTATATAGTAAGGTTGGTATTTTGTTTGCTTTTTTTATTTCATGACGATTGACAAACAAGCATACGATCCGCCTGATGGTAAGTGGTTGCCGTAGCCTATAAGCGCTTGCAGCACCATTAGTAGGTGCCACTCACGCGTTGCCAACCTCGAAATATTGGCTCTTAAATCTTCTCTGCCCAGTAATTCCCTAGGCGGCCTCATGCAAAAAGTACGTACATAATATCAATGAAGCCTCAATAGCTCAACGGTAGAAGGGCCGACTTCGCTCCGTTAAGGCGAGAGTCGAGGGTTCGATCCTGACCCTCTTGAGCTATTGTCTTACCCACTCCTAGCGCTCGAGCTTATTTGGAGGGCAATAGGAATATTAGTAATGCCTTGAAAAAGCATTGCTAATATTCTTTAAAAAAAAAATTATATATACACATATTACATTCTAGTAGATGTAGTTTTCGCCGCAATATTCTTCCGCAAAGCAGTAGTGTGTTTGTAGCTAATGAAATTACTGGGAAAGGAGATTTAAGAGTCAATATGTTGAGGTAAGCAACACGTAACATCTACAAATGTATTGTAATCTGCGTTATATGCTTGCTTGCCAACTTACTTGCATAAAAATATAAAGAGAATAATAATTGTAGTGTTCGTTGAAATTTAAATCATAATATCGTAAGGCTTTGACAATAGAAGTAAATTATCACTAAGCCACGGATCTCTAAATTTAAATTGTAACAATAACTGAGATATAATTTTTATAGGTCAATGATAAATGAAATTGATTAGATTTACTAGAATTAGAATTATTTTTATAACATACATATTTTATGAAAGTTCCAGAAAAGACCGGACGGTATAAGATTTTATTTTAAATTAAATTTACATCAACATAATGTCTTTTATATTATTTTATAAATTTATATTAAAAATGCACTAATTTATTATAACTATACTAACCTTTTAAATTTAAGATAATGATCTTGAATCGATTTGATTTGTATTCAGTATAAAATGCAATATTCAATTTTTATTTAACAACTTCTTCAGTCTTACTGATGATCTGTTGAAGCTTCGCTCGCATTCAAATTACTATGCTCTCATCTCATCTTTCAGAATTTGAATTAATATCACAGGGAGATCATACTAATAAAATAGTTTTATACGAAAAAGTATTCTGTTGTTAAGTTTTATATAAGCATTATTTCTATTCAGGGTTTTAAAGTTCATTGAAAAAATTATATCAAAATATCATTTAATTGCTATATTTTTGTAGTTTATTTTAACTTGGCTAATAAATAAAATATTTGAAATCTAGGTCCATCAATCACAACAAAAGCGTATTGTGTTAACATAAATATTTATTCATGTAACTTTAACGGGACATTCGTTTTGAGAAAAACAAACGTAACTTTTGAACATTTAGTAAACAATGCACTTAAATCTGACCAATAGCAGTAAAAACTGCCGAACAATACTGTACGGTAACGCACGCTGCGCGGGCGCACGGGCGGGGCAATCGAAGCCACGCCCCGCCAAGCCCCGCCCCTAAAGCTCTCACCACGTGATTTATGGATACATTTTTTTAAACAATACATAATAATATAAATCTGTCGCGTTTACTTTCTTATTGTGTGAGAGATCCCATCTTCCTCGGTGACTTGTGTTCGTGTGCGTCAGTCCATCTTCGTACACTGATCTACAGCCTTATAGGAAAGTAGGTACTTAATACTGCTTCGACTTGTGACTCCGCTTGTAAGGAAGTTATCATCGTGTAATGTCACATTATAAAAATTTAGAGTTTTGCTGAAATTTGATTTATTACTTAACCATTAAACATATTGATTTCGGCATCATATCATTTTGTAAATTTTATAACCGGCGGTGACTTATTACTAAACTTAATATTATTTAACATTTTTTTTTCTTTAACTAAATAAAAATATACGCTTAAATCCAAACATTCATTCATTAAATCCTACGTTAAGGTGAGCAAAAATAAACTTATTAAACAGGGGAATATAAACTTATTAAACTTACACCCAAACATACACTCAATTAACATAATATGTATATGTATAGTAATATTAAAACTAACAGGCCCGGCAGATATCGAGCCATGAAAATAAAAATAGAAAAACCTGGGACTCCATTACAGCACCACGTACCGAGTCCAATTTTGAATCTAAACGGTTCTCGAATCCACGTGAACACACACAAAACAACTCAGCTCCTTTAACGCGAGAGTTGAAAGAGCGTTTGCCTTGGTTGTTGCTCCTCGGCTATTGGCACTCCTATCGCAAGCTCAAGTTTATTTGGAGAGGCAATAGTAATGACTTGTAAAATCATCGATAATATATTTAAAAATAAATCATCAATTTTGGTCCTGCCGTTTAGAAGTTCAGTCACATAGACACGGACAGAAAAGAATCACGAGATGACTCGAGGTCCAATAGTAACTCCTTCCTCGTTTGACAAACCTTGAATACAATTTTAGATAACTTGGTAATTTGGATATAATAAAATATTAGCATTTTTCCGAGACCTATGCATAAAAAGCTAACTATGTATTTATTCATACACAATTTCACTTACAGATCTAAAAAGGTGAACAGAGTAGCAACTTTTAAATATAAAACTATCGCCCTAGCATCGTATTGTATACAATTAATGGGTACAATATAATCACGCTATGTATCTGCAAGATTGTTGCAATCTTTAATAGCTTAAATCATAGAATATATATTCAGTTGGAAATGACATCAAATACAATAGGTACTTGAAAGAAGAGAAAATGAAATCAGTTGACGATATTACAAATACTAGAACCTTTATAGTTATTGAAATGTATCTACAGCAAAGATGATTTCAAAAACAATTAAAAATAGATAAATTAAAAAACTAAGGTAAAGTATACATTGATCAGATGTATGTTGCCGTTTCAACAGGAGGATTTTGTATACCACGCTTAATCATCAATCGAAACATAGGGTAATTCTGCTACCGCAATCTAAGAGTGTAGTACTTTTCTGGGCGATTCGGGACATCCCTACTGAAATCTAACTAAATAACTCAACTAAATAATTTTATTTCTTAATAAACTATAAGTTTTGTTGAAATAGAAGAGGTATTAATAATGTTTTACGTGTGTATCACTTCTGCATATTGCTACTTAGCTATGCTTGAACAAAACCATCAGAAATAAAATAGAAGATTGTAGAAATTATATCTTTAAATTTATTTTTAGCTTTACGCAGCTTCCTGTGCTTGTAGGTTTATATTTAACTTGACTTTTAATGAGATATTAAATAGTCAAATGTAACACAGTTATTTAGATTTTCATAGCTCTCAAAGCTTACAATATATAGAAAAAATTTAATGAATTTGAAAAACAAATTAGCTTGTATGAAGCGAACCTGCCTAATACTCCACAGGTCACGGCTTCGATTCCCACTCTAAGCAGATGTTTGTATTAACCATATAGGCATGTGTTCTGGTCTGGATGTGTTTTTCCTTGTCCTTGTGTATGTTCTCCGACACAAGGTGGCCCTTGGGTGTGTAGCATTTAGTTATTTGTTGTAAGTAGCAATTGAATTAAATTTACTACAACTCATTGCAATCACTACGGCATTAGTATTTGCATCATGCATCATCATGGTTTCAAATCTCTTATACTTCCAGAAGTTCCTATTTTATCATTAGATTTATTCATTAGATTAGAACAAAACTATATAAATGGAATTTTTGAGACCTTCTGAGAAAATAACAATAGAAATAGAATAGTAATATGATGCAGCGATACCTTTATATAAAAATTATTATGTGAATTAATACTTTAATTTGATTCCCAGTAAGGGGTAGTGCTTTACCTAACGTGCTCAACCTATTATATAAAAGCAACAAACCTTCTTTTTCTTATAAAGTTTACAACACCACAAAACCAAAGTAATTTGGCATATTCTGAGATATCATGAAATCAGTCATAATTATGAGGACCATAGACTTTTCCAAGAACGGTGCAGTATATTTTCTTGCCAATTTCCAAGCGAAATTCAAATTAAAAATCAATGACATTAAAGTCAGAGTCGATTGAAAGATTCTGATACTTTGTATTACTCTTAATTAAAGATACATGTCGAGCATATGATATAAGGGTATGAAATAGGTATTACTTACATGTACACTGGTGACTTTTTGCCTATTAGAAATTAGCATAGCTTAGCCCAAATTTCTAGGAATTAATTTAAAATTTTCATGATTTGATGTTATGATATAAATCGAGTTTCAACGACATAAATTAATGTATTTTATCATTAAAAATCTTATGGAATTAATTCATTAACTGAGTTTTGGTGTTTAATTAAAAGTATAAAAAACTATATTAATAAAGAAGTGAACATTAAAATCAATGTAACCGATGTCCTGTCTCAGGTATTGCTTGGAATCGACATGAAATCGAAGCGATGTAAATAAAACTTTAACTTGTGAAGGATTACGGCTTATTTTTGATTGCATTGTAATAAGCTGTATGTTACAGAAAATGTCGATGACCCACACACACCTGGCGTAACCGCAATCCCACAAGTTCTATAATAATATGTGTGTCCTTATCTAGATGAATTATTACATAAAAATGACAAATAAGGAATTAAAAAAAATTAAGTACATTCTAATTATTAGCTCTTTTCAGTTGAGCTTTACTGTTTTCGTCATAAAACATCTCAAACTGGAAAACACTTCCCTCTTATAGAATATCAATATGTGGCAATATTCCTAAAAATGTCAGCCAAGGATGTATTCCTTCCTCCTTATAATCTGTAGTCTTTTAAAAGAGGTGCGAAGAGGAATCTTGCAATTGTAATAGGTGCCTTCGTGTTTGGATTTTACTGCCACTTACCATCAGGTGGAGTAATCAATTGCCCACCGTGATGAATAAAAACCTTCGACTTGCTTGCTGCTTTTCGTACGATGCATACATTTGAGAACCAATCTTTATCTCCTGTGCTCTTATCACTGTCATCTTCTCAACACAACGTAGTACTAAATTGTTACGAGAGATTATACCTCTGGTATTCTTAGACTAAATAGACTAGGATCACTTATTTTCATCAATCAGACCGTATTGGCCTGATATTGTGGTAAAAATGGGTATGGTACTGACAGTACATTATTTAAATAATTTATTCTTTTTTAAATGCTCTATTGTTTATAGTCGAAACTCCAATGATAATTCTTTTGCATTATAATTATGTATTTTAAAATTTTGCTTTTGAATTCATATAATCGAATATCATAATTTTATCAAAAATTACAAAATTAGACATGACAATATAAATACATTACAAAAAATAAGATCGATCATTCTTTTTACTTTGTCGGAGGAAAAATCATATTAAAGAAAAAAAGCCTTTCGTGTATTAAATGTTTTTGATAAGAATATTAATTGATAGAAGTAGTTTTTTGATTGTATGTCTCAGTAAGACAGCTTGATTCCGCCTGTTTTCAGAGGATGTTAATTGTCGGAAATACGTTATCATTTACAAAATCAGCAAATTGATTATTTTTTCGATGTCACAACTATCAGTCAAACTGTTCTAAATGATAATATTTAACTTCAGAATTTATAATATGGATTAAGATACTTAATAAGTTGAAATTGTCGTTTTTAGAAAAAAAGAAAAATCACGTGGACTTTTTTGGGTTAAAAAGGTCTAAACCTCAACCTCTAAGACTATAGTCGTATCGGCGCGTAGTTTGAGAGAAATATAAAAATTTGCTATGACTTGAAAAAACTAGTTAATATATTTTTTAAATTGATTTAGTAACCAAAGACAATACAAACAATAAATATGAAATTACCGAATACAATTTGAATTTTTTTAAATGTGTTTAAATATATTCTTTTAACATAAAGAAACATGCCATTAAGAAAGTATCATCTGAAATCTCATACTTCACAGAGATTATTGTAATAAAAAAAGGTAGATAGATACAACCGAAAACCTTAAGCTGCAAACGCGTATGTGATACTTCAAGTATCGCAAGCGTTCATAGGTTGTGGCGACTGTTTATCATCAGGCGGACCGTATGATCTGCCAACCATTATGAAATAAAAAAAATGCAACAATTTAATATTTGAGCACGTATTCTTTTTTAATAACTAATTTCCTTAAAAATATATTTATCATTAAAATACAAATATCTAATAATGTATTGTATTTATTAAAATTAACTGATTAAATAGTAAATAAAAGAAACAAATAGAATACGAGGAAATCAAAAATTTCAATAGAAATTATTATTTTTGTTAATTCTAAAAGTTCTTGACTTAAGTTCAAAAAACATAATAGTTCTTAAATCTTAAATAATATACGCGTGCTTTTTTTTTAGAAAAAGCAATCGACTCATAAGTAAAGAACCATTCAATTAAAACGTCACGTCTAAAAGCAGTCTAGCAGATGTTGTAAAAAACGAACAGGTAGCATTCGTACGTTAGAATCAGGTGCGCGATCCGAGGCTCTGCGGCGCTCTGACGGGCGGCGCACGCGCAAGCAGGTGCCGCCTATGGAGGGGAGCACCTTACTACTTCTTACAACCTTACAAATACAACCTACAACAACCTTAAAACAATACCATAAAGTTGAAATCTCTGCATCATTATGTGTCTTTATATTTGTAGGGCTTTACTCCTCTCCTTTTTATCGAACAAAAAATGAACTGTAAATGCGATCACGGCCGTGGCTAAGGTCAATGTTAGCGCTTCCTTCAGTGCACGTTCGGAGAAGACCGCGCGCGCATCCTGCGTATAGCACCCTTAGCGGTAATGCGCTGATATTGTTCGGACAATATTAGGACGGGTTGAACGAACTTTGATCAGCGAATTTGGGCTTGAAGGACTAAGCTTAGCATAAACATACTGTGTTTGATCCAGCGTGACGTTTCATATATCGATCGATCATTACTAATCAATATTTTTTTCTTATTTATCGTGATGGACGAGTTTAGATTTTTAAAAGGTTGTACGATATTTTGAACTGTGTTAAAACATTTAAAACATTGGATGTTATGTGCATGTGACTATGGAGACTCTAGTATTAATTCCTCAGGAGTTGAGTCTGGCGTTGAGGCCAGGGGTGCTAGGGGAGGAAGCATCCGTCAGCGTGTGGACGTCGACGGAGATACAAAGGGGTGCGTTATTGTACCCCTTTCAAGGGACGATAAGGATCGACAAGCTCCATGTATACTCATATGTACCAGATCATGATGTAAGTACTCTTTCAAATTAACTTTCAATAATTTATACAGAAGAAACTTTTAGGAAAAAAATATTGTATGTGATAAAAATATGATAGAAGTACAATATAGATATAACTAAACGAATGAAAATCTAAACAAGAATTGTGTTATTTGTTACATCAGAAAATTTATAATAAATAGATGTTCGCTAGATACTTGTCATTATTGAAAATCATATATGTTACTTGATAAAATGAGTATATATTAATAAATTGATTATTTTAAGGATTATTTTCTTATGAGATTCTATTTATAATAAGTATGATTCATACTTATAATTAAATAATGCTAATAAGAATAAGGAAATGTAAAATAATAAAGAGAAGGATACATTAATCAATATAATAACCTTTACAAATTGATTGCATCAAGCGATTTTGAAATGTTAAGAAAATAATTAATTATACGACCAATAACAGTTTGTATATTAAAAGCGTTTTGTTTTAAATTTACATAATTATTCACTATTTTACGCGGATTGTTCACTATTTTAGTAATTATTGTTTCCGATATCTTTAAGAAATATTTCATTTCATTTACAAGATTAATTTTTGAAAATTATTTATAATTTTTTTATATAAATATATAATATGTTCGAGATTCATTAAATGATATTGTGAAAAAATAAACAGTCGCAATTATTTTAACGTAAGAATTCTACCTTCGAAAAAAGTGTTAATTTTTCGTTTTTTGGTGTAATTTTGTAATGATGGGAGCTGAAGCCGTAACCATAAAAACACAACGTTCCACAACTTATTGCAAGAAATATTCTAATTGCTTACGAACGAAGTCAGGGGCAATAAATATGCCATTTTGTATTGTATGTATATAAATATTTTTGCAAATATATATGTGTATTACATACATATTTGCAACAATCAAGAACAAAATACCAAATCATACGCTTTTTATAGTTTTAAAAATTATACTTTCATTTTAAATGTTAATGGAGACAAATAATTAAGAATGAAAGTCTTTTCTTTTGATTTTACGCAATTTTAAATTATTTATTTTTGATCATTTTAAACTAGTTAATAATATAATTAAATCATATAACTAGTTTATTAGGTTAATTAGTCAAATGTATTATTATACATTACAAATTAATCTTAAATGCCACTTGTTTTATTTATGACGAAAAAATATTCAGATTCCTTTTCATTATTATTATATTAAAATAAGATCAATTATTAATAATATATGGTATAACAATTAATTATTTTTTACTTAAGATTTATTAATAAGGTTTCGTGTTGTATTCGTGGTTTATATTGAATTTCGTTATTAATTCAACACAAAACTAAAGGTACTGCAAAATTACTTATATTTTATTTAAAATAAATACTAGTAGCTGCGACACCGACATTTTATATAGAATTTTTGTTTCTACAACTAAATCGTTATGAGAAAAGAATGTTTAAAAAAATATATTATTATGTTTATATGTTTAAAAAATATATTATATATAATATTATTGACGATCTTTCTAGCGTGGAGGTACTACTGGAGCCTGTTTTGAGCCTTGATGGTCACGGGTTCTATTCCCGCTTGGACCAGATTTTTGTTATAAATATCTGTTTCAGTCTGGGCGTTTGTCTTGGTGAGTCTATCCACCGTGCCTCGGTGCCCCGTAAGCACGTTTAGGTGTTGGTCCGGTTGTCATAACATCTAGTAATAATTTTTTACTATTGATAAGTAATTTGCTAATTTGTAACAACTATTAGCCTGTCAAATTTGGTATACGAGTATAAGCAAAAATACATAATATATTAAAGTGTCCGATGAATATTTGATCTAAACAAAATCCTTCTTTATTTCTACTGCAGCCTCTTAGATATACTAAAATAATAACCGAAACTATAATTCATTGCGAAGACTCATTGAACAAAATACTTCTACCCTGGTCAAGCTAGCCCATTCATGCCGAATACAACTTTGGTACTAGACCTACTGTTGATATGATAGAAGTTCTTTTACCACAATTGTCGTTTTGAAATTCAATATTTGAATAAATGATCCTCGGAGAGCAAGTTAAGCTGTCGGTCCCGGTTTTTATCACAAAACATCTGATAATAATCGTTAACTCTTGATGAGTAAATTGCTCTTATCCAATGAGGTACTGGTTCGCCCTTAGGGTTGCGGAGGTCAGATGGCAATCGCTCTGTGTAAAACCTAGTAACCTATCAAATCCGGAAAAGAAAAATAAGCAGACCCTGGGTAAATAAAATACCGCGAATAATGCTAGGACGAAGAAGAATATTTAAATAAATTATAAAAGATTAAATAAAATTAATTAATTGATCAAAGATAATGAATCTAAAACATTTTATCTTTACATTTGTTTTTATAGCACTTTAAATTTCTTTTAATTAGAGTGCATATTTATAAATAGCTTCTGTATGCGGCTTCTTCAGAGTAGATTTTTTGTTTGTGGAAAAAATAGAATTGGCAATACATTGCTCGTATAAAGTAAGAGCTTTTCTCGGTATTTTTGATCTGGTAAATCGAAAATGATACAAAAATACGAATATAAGATACATTTATAAAGGCTGCCAATAATAGTTTTTGTCAGAAAAGAAGGAACTTGGAAGTGAAAAAATAATCGACTGGAGACATTTGGACTTGAACTGTGAAAAACACGGATAAAAATACATTTTGTAAAATCTATACTTAATTCCATGAAAATCATTGTAGTCGTAGCCGTTTCCGAGATTCAGATATACAGGAATGGCTCATTTAAAAGTATTAGATAAGATCATCATGTGACCAATGAATTTGGGAAATACTTAATATCGAACATTATGAAATACTTCAAATATGTAAGACTTTAAAAAACAAATCATGATTCTACGAAAGACAGTTTCATCATTTTATTTGTCATTTTGATTAATTATATATTCAAATAAGGCTACACTTTTTCATGGTCTAGATAAAGGATAAGTATGTGTACATAGATCTTTTTTCCTTAGATAGATTAACTAAGTTGGACAGTTGTTACACTTTCGAACTTTAAGTACTCAAACGATTGTACCTAATGAAAATTTGTTGATACATGGTCAAGAGGCTTACCTTTAACTCTTATTGCGTTTCAATTGACGACCATACATACGTCATGCCCATGAAAATCTGAATAGATTTACCGTCAAATTTGAATTCGATCGAAATAGAATTTTTGCTAAAAGTTAATGGTAAGCCCGCAGTACATTCAGAAAGACGCACGCAGTTCATTCTTTTAGACGAAGAAGTCGCGGACAGATTTAAATAAATCAATGTAATATCAGCTAAGAATTTCTCGATATCTCCTTTATAATTTAGTTACAATTCAACCGTTTCAGCGTTGTCATATTTGATTTAGTACTGTCTGTAGTAATTGTCTATTGATTTATTATTTACTTATATACATACAATTATATTCGTATCTATTCATATAAATAATATTGCAGTGTCTGTTTGTAAACAAAATAGCACTATTTACTCAAAGCATAATTTTTAAAATGTTGGTCTATCCTTTTGTCTGTTTGTTACAGTTAACAGCTGAATTGTTGGCATATAACTGATTTTATATGGAGTAACATAGTTTACTTTTAAAAAGTAAAAAAATAATCCTGTAGATCGTGCGAGTGGAGTCGCGGGAACAGCTAGTATTATATGTAACCAATTAAGATATAGAATAAACCTAGTCGCTATAAATTTTAATTTAGAAACAATGATAATAATATTTATAGAACACCAGTCGCTGGCTATCAGAACCACCTGCGCTTTTCTCTAACTTACACCTTGACTTAATATAAACTTAGGACCGGCCCTTCCAAACAGAAAAAAATGTCATAACATTCGTTGGTGCTCCTTCGTATTCAACACTAACTTCATTCGATTATGTTGCAAGCTTATGACTATGGAGATTATTGTGACTAACTTCACTTCATTGAGTCGATGTTGAATTTATGAATTGTTTGTATGGAAGGTCCTGTCCGTATATATTGAGACTATGAACTTAGAACCCGACAATCAAATAGCCGGGGGCCAAAGATATAGGTTAAGAAACCGGCGGTCTATCATAGACGAATACCGCTATTTACATCCTAGCTACGAGCGAACCACAACATCCAGACGTTATAATGTAACTTATAGGGATAAAGCCATTGGAAATATAACGATTAGTATCACAGCAGATGTAACACCTAGTATGTCATCAAATTAATCTTTAATACCGGCCAAGTGCGTGATGGACCACACAGTGGACACTGAAGGGTTCTGTTACTTGATGAGGATGAATCTATAGGACTTTAAACACTAACGAATTACAATAGACCGCTAAAATAATTTGGAAATTGAATTAATTATTAAAAATAATATGAAATAACAAAGTTTTGGGAAATAATTTTCGAAGATTTGTTTTGATGTTGTACTCTAATTTCTTTACCAAACAATATCACACGTGGCTTTCTATGAAAATAAAATATTAAATGGTATCAGACGCGTCAACGCATTGCTGTGGCTATAAAGCATTCGGCTTAACTTTTTCTTACATTGCCAATAATCATCGTTATATTTTAACCAAATTTGACACCGTTATGGCGTTGTGGGTAGCGAGTCTGCCTTTAGTCTCGACGGTTGCGGGTTCGATTCCCGCTCGGCCAGATGTTTGTTAAAAATTTCTGTCTCGGTCTGGGCGTTTGTCCGTGTGGGTCTCCCCACCGTGCCTCGGAGAGCACGTTAAGCTGTCGGTCCCGGTTATTATCATATATATACATCTGATTATAATCGTTAACTAAGTAAATTGCTCTTATCTAATGAGTTACTGGTTCGCCCTTAGGGTTGCGGAGGTCAGATGGCAATCGCTCTGTGTAAAAACTAGTAACATGTCAAATCCGGATAAGAGTAATAAGCAGACCCTGGGTACATAAAAATACCGGGAATAGTGCTAGGACGAAGAAGATATTTTAACCAAACTGAACATCTTCGCAATTTATACATTTAATTAAACCTTCATCATGAATCATTCTGTCGAATACACACAGAATCGGCTGCGGACTTTGTTATATAATATACAGTGATAAGTAAATTCATTGTAGTCACGTAAAAGGGCTTATTGCATCTCCTCTGATATATACTTGAAAGAGATAAAAATACTTAATCATTTAACCGCAACTGGTCCAGTTAGAGCAAACACGGTCCCTCACGTACAGTCTCGGTTACCAACGAGATGAGGGTTTTTACGAACAATCATGAAACCGTATCGTGGATATTAATGTGGTTTTATATCTTTCGATATGCTTATTTTATGCCTTATAATTATTTTTCCATTGCTCTTTAATATTCTTGCAATATAAAGTACTGAATGATTATACGTTTTAGAACAATCGTAATCTTTAGTACAAGTTTCCAGTAGGAATTTTAGTAATTATTGTTTTATTGTTTATGTAGTTTTAACTATTAATCATCATCGTTATTATATATCATTTCTGAATTAATTTTACGACGACAAATGAAAATTGAATTTATTAAGTTTTAAAGTAAAAAGTGTGGACATACTAAAACTTGATAAAATTTACGTTTACATAAATTTGTCTAAATTTTTTATCAGTTGGTATGTCCCAAATTGATGAGGAGATGTTAATTCTTTGAACATTTTTAGGCATTAAATTATCCGCGTTCGCTTGTTTATATCTATATTATTTCGTTTCTGAAATTCATAAATTTATTCAATTCTGACATCTCCGTATAAATACTGACGCTCACTTATCGATAAGCGATCAGTTGGCTAAGCAGCTTTCGGAGCGGGCAGTCTATGGATGGATGACCGCATAGTGTTGTTTCAACTTAGCGTCTCCGTGCTTCGGAGAGCAATTTTAAAGTCAGTCCCGGCAAGTTGATAATAGTCGATAAGTCAAGTCAGAGCCCTGATTAGGCGATCTGAACAACTCTGACACTAGGTTGGCCACTAGCCACATGATAAGAATAAGAAGAAGAAGGTAAAAAGATGATTTACTGGTGGTATTAATGCAAGAAGCCGGCTAGGTAGGTACCACCACATTCTCAGTTATTCTACCACAAAGCATACTTTATTTCGATTTGAAAGACACTGGAGCTAATGAACTTTCTGAACAAAGGAGATTTAACAACCAACTCGAGGTTGGAACTTCAGCAACTTCAGGAGACGATGGTGGTGAAGTTGCTGAAGCTATTCGCTCTTTGAAGACAGGTAAAGCGCCAGGACTCGACCTTATAACTGCGGAAATGCTCAAGGCAGATCTATCCTCCGCTGTCAACGTTCTGACGCCCTTGATGGAGAAGATCTGGATCGCTGAAGAACTCCCGGACGACTGGAACAAGGGGCTATTAATAACTGTGCCAAAGAAGGGTGACCTAAGTCAATGTGATAACTGGAGAGGCATTACCTTGCTATCGACACCCTCGAAGGTCTTCTGTAAGATTATCCTTGATAGGCTGTCGAAAGCCGTCGAACCCCTTTTACGCAAGGAGCAGGCTGGTTTTCGTTCGAACCGCTCATGCACAGACCAAATCAACACTCTACGTATCATACTTGAGCAGGCATCAGAATGGCAGAGAGAGGTCTTCTTTACCTTTGTAGACTTTGAAAAAGCCTTTGATACGTTGAAGTGGTCAAGTATATGGTCTCGCTTAACTGCTATAGGGGTGCCGCCCAAAATTGTTCGCCTATTAGTGTGCATCTACGAGAAATACTCTTGCAAGGTAACTCATGACGGCTTAATATCGGATGACATCACAGTTCACGCAGGTGTTAGACAGGGCTGCCTCCTCTCGCCTCTCCTCTTTCTAATCGTCCTGGATGGAATCATGCTGCGTATCACCGATCACAAGCGCCGCGGGATAGAATGGGGGCTGTTCGACGTCTTAGAAGACTTGGATTATGCCGATGACATATGCCTGCTTAGTCACACTCATACCGACATGCAATCTAAGCTGAACGAATTACGTCGGGAGGCGGCTAAAGCAGGACTTAAGATTAACATCCGGAAGACCAAAGAGATGCGAACTTGCATGCAGAATCCAACACCGATGAAAATTGGTAATGAGGTCGTGGAACGAGTCCACAAATTTACTTACCTCGGGAGTGTCGTGTCAGAATCTGGAGGAACTGAAGAGGACATCACTTCGCGGATTGCCAAAGCCCGAGCAACCTTCGCACAGTTGAGACCTATATGGCAATCACGGAAACTCACCAGAAGAGTTAAACTAAAAATCTTCGGTTCAAATGTGAAATCCGTGTTGTTATATGGCTGCGAAACGTGGAAGGTCACAAAAGACATCTCACGCCAAATCCAAGTCTTCGTCAACCGCTGTCTTCGTCGTATACTCGGAATACACTGGCCCGAGATCATATCTAACGAAGATCTGTTAGAAAAATGCCATGAGTCCAAGATCGAGCATCAGATCAAGCGGCGCAAATGGAAGTGGATTGGCCACACACTTCGCCGAGATTCCAATCACATACCCAAGCAAGCAATGGATTGGAATCCTCAAGGTAAAAGAAAGCGTGGTCGTCCTCGGCAAACCTGGCGTCGTTCGGTATTGGCGGAAACGACAAGCATCGGGATGACATGGCCTGAAATAAAGCGTGAAGCTCAAAACCGTTCGCGATGGAGGACTACTGTGGACGCCCTCTGCCCCATCTAGGGGACATAGGACATTAAGTCAAGTAAGTCGAGGTTGGAAACACGTGTATGTCACTCACGTGTTACCAACAAACAGTGTGATATTTCCTACAAACAGTGTTATAGGTATGTGTGGTGTAAAAAAACCTCCGTATAATACTTCACAAAACATATTACCTTCACTGTAAGTATATGAATAGCTATTATTTTATTTTGAAATGTATATCAAGCAAAATAATAAATTGACCTAAACGTAGAGAGAAACGAATAATTCATAGCCTTTGAACGTTATAATAACACTTCGGGCTAACCGGAAGCGTACTCGATGTTAGTTAAGGTGTTACAGTGTGCACAAATTTAAACTTTCACCATGTTAGACAGGTTTTAATTTTGTATTATAATATGGTTGGTTCGTTAACCGGAAGAAAAACATATATGTATTGTATAGGTGATTGTAGTAACACAAAAAATCTATTTTGCCCAAAATGCCCATCCTTTTTTTATCAGTCATCTTATACTACCATGAAAAACCTAATGACATCATGTATTTTTTAATCTACAAAGCCTTGTATGTTTCCGGACCCCCGACACAGGATACAACTATCGTAATGGGGCCATAAGTTTGTAGCTTTTATTTATTTAGTCAATAAATACAGTGTCCTTCAAACCGAAACACAGTACACTACTTTGCGGTAGAATAACTGACGCTGCAGTGTTACCTACTTAGCCGGCGTACCACTATTAAAATTCGTATGAAGTTACTAAAATATGAATATAAATATGTATACAAATGGTCCAGCAACTTTCATAAAATAAGAAGTAACTTAAAACAGTAAGTTTTATATCATACATCAAACCAACTTTCACGTATCTTTTATAGATTAAATAATTCAAGTTTTGTAATTATAACTTGAGAACAAATCGCTAAAACAAAAACACGAAACGTAAGAACAATACGCAACGGGATATTTGTGTTCATAATATTGTTTTCGTAATTAATTTCACTTCGTTAGCCTTTCATTGAGTACGCCATGACGCTTGACGCTATCCATAAGAGGTAGCGATTTCATGTTCCTCTAAATTTTTTACAGAAATAAATTTTCTTAATTAAAGATATTCCTTATTTAAAAATCAATTTCAAAATTTGATTGAAATATTGAAAGGTGTATTCTTTGAAGATACATTTTATGGAAGTAATTATCCAAACTGGCCTAACATTACAATAATCAAATGCAATAATTATGAAAAATATTATAAAAAGCAAAAAATTGCAAAATATTATTTTTATTTATAAAATAATTTAAATTACGTTAGTGAACTTTCTGCTTGTACTACGTTACTTTCTGCGTGTACTACGTTACTTTCTGCGTGTTGATTATAATTTGTCGAATTTCAACATAATAACTACGATGTAAATATTTTTAAATTAAATACCTGTTCTTTCATATAAATTGTACCACACAAACTAGTAGCTTTTTGTGGCTTTCGAAGCACGCGCCTCCGTTCATTACGACCACCGCTTTGTTCAGTACAAGAACCTAATTACGATTGTATGAAATATTTTGACAACGGCCATTTATAATAATATTACACCTTTATCAATTCTTTCAAAGCACCACAATGAGTACAAACCAATCCACTTAATACATCAATCATAATTCACTCTATAATAAAGTGGTTTAGGTATAATATTTGAGAAGACCGTTGTGGCGTGCTGGTAGCGAGCCTGTTTTGAGTCTCGATGATCTCGGGTTCGATTCTTGGTCAGAGCAGGTATTATACATATCTGTTTCGGTCTGGGCGTTTGCTCGTGTGAGTCTCCCTACCATGCCACGTTATATAGAAATATAGGTGTCATCAAGTTATATAGAAATAACTCTTATAATTTTCTGACTTCTAATCTTACCGTTATTGCAATAATAACTTTATTTTCGTAGCAACATTCACACGTTTTCTTCACTTTTTTTTTGGAAACAATAGAACAAAGCAACGCACGCCGTCCCTAAAACATTTTGATTATTTAATCTTGTGATGTTACTATATTGTTGATGTCGCAATGCTTTCTCATATACAATATGGTAGCAATATAATTTGCGGTAACTTATACTTTGTATTGTTAATGAATCTCGCTATTCGCTGACGACTTTCAATTTTTTTTATTATGATAGACGAAGAATGTATAATAAATGAAATAGAAAATGCAACTACAATATAATATCATTTATCTTTAGAGGTAGAGTTCTTTTCATATTTTACGTGTAGATCTTCCTACTAGCTTTAGCATTTATGAGCTATTTCGACCAGGAATGTACTACACTCTTCTGGTTATATCGACTTTCAGTACCTGTATTTTGAGTGATGCGTTTCGTCCTATAATTCTGTTCTGTTTTAGGAACCCACCTCGCCTCCTTTTAGTCCTTGTGTCCTCCTTGGTGTTACAAGCGTTCATAAGCTAGACTGTGCGATTTAGCACCTAAATCGTATAAAAACCATTTTTATATTTTTGAGATTAGTTTTCAGATTTATCCTTGTAGGGTCCAATCAACAAAACTTTAATTTTTGTACGCGAGGTTCTTTTCGCGTAATTTTTTTCGATAGTCCTATTGACATGCCATATTATTAGACGAGTGTATTTTAAGTAAAACAAATAAATCGATAATGTGTCTTTATTCATTTTCGTTTTTTCAATACTCAATACGAAAAACTAATATATTCAATACGATTTTTAGATGATACCGGCATTTAATCTGCGATAGTGAAACCGGTTACTTAAGTTATAAAAACTAAAATACGTATAAAAAACCTTTTAAAATTGATACATATAACGAAAATGGATTAGAAATTTTATCGCTCATAAGTACATGCCATGGCAATAATATAGGAGTTCCTGATGATTGATTCGAAAAAATGCTAGACATGTCTCGTGTTTTTAGGGTTCCGTAGTCAAAAGATGGCAACGGAAGCCTCCTCTATCCGTCCGCTCGTCCGTCGGTCAGCGAACTGTATCTCAAGAATCTTAAAGTTGAAATATTCACAGAATGTTTGTTTTTGTTTGCGCTACAACAAAAAATAACAATTTTTTATTTTTTATTTTATTAAACTTATATTCTACGTCGGTAGAAAACTCGAATGTTCACGCACACAATAAAAACACACCACAACGAACTTTTGAAATTAAGAAATCTTTTGAACTTTTTAGATAAGCTTTTACATGATCGTAACAGCGATATTTTTATCTAATTCATATTAACTTGAAAAATAGTAATAATTATTTTTATAAATAGTTTTAACTTCTCAAACTGATAAACAAATCAACGCTATCTTTTAATTTTTTTATCCTAAAAATAAATCAATTAATTTATTGACGAAAATAAATTAACTGATACTGTTTCGATAAAGTATAATTTACATAAAAAGCCACCGTAATATACTAGTTACGACTTCCTGTGTTTACCTATTATATTATACATAATATATGTATGACTACATTATTCAGTCAAAAACAACGTACGACGCAATGTTGATAAACATGTCCATATATAAATATAACATAAAAATATGCAGGCATGTAATATTTTGGTCAATTTGTTCAATCGTTATTGTTTGATGGATTTCAAAATGTGGTATACTACAAACTTAGCAGTAGGGTCTTGCTTTTTTAAATATAAATAAGGGTCCTCCATTGATGAAACACTGCCCTTATAGAATATCGAAGTAAATTTGTTCTATTAGTCCTGTTGCATATTGATTTTTGTGATTGGGTTTGCTGGAGTACTTTTCCTTGCCGCTATCTTAAGGCCATTGTCATGCTAGCATTTTCTAAGCGTATGCGTCCTTCACCTTGCTTGATCAGCGACAGCGAGTGCGAGTACGCGACGTTCGCGTCATCAAATGCGGCGTTCCATTCTATGAATAATTTATACAAAATTTTCGTGTATATTTTTTTGTTTACATAATTATTTAGACACCAAAGTCACGTGCGCGTATCGCTAAAGCTGTTCAAGCTTCGTAGGAATGCAGACGTTTGACGAACGCTAGCGTGATAGTGGGTTAAAAGCTTTTTCGCTAACAACGCGCATATTATGTTACCTAAATTGCAAAATGTTATATGCTTTTTACCACCAACATACCTTTTTATTGAAAAATACTCAAAAATATCACTAAAATTATAGAACACTCAAACCTTTCTCAAGCAAACGTCTAGATTTCTTGGAACTAACAACATAGAGTTCTTTTCGTTTCACAATATTACGAAGCATAGATTAACCTAAATGATTTTAAGCTATGAAAGAAGAACACAACAAATTACCTGCAGTCATAAATAACAGTTTGACAAAGGAGTATAGCCTTTAAGACATCAATTTTAATAACTACATTAGCATAACATAATATTAATATACTATCACCGTACGTTTCAAATTATAATCAGCGTATGGATTGTCTTTAAATTCGTGATTCATTTATTAGAAGTCAGTTATTATTGAACGGTATGGTTTCTTAATGTAGAATTTAAACGGCTAACACTCACGTTATGGTTACGTCACGGTCACGTCATGGTTACGTTATGGTTATGGTTATGGTTATGGTTATGGTTATGGTTATGGTTATGGTTACGGTTATGGTTACGTCATGGTTACGTTACGTCACGTCACGGTATGGTTTCTTTTAATTATAAACCAATATGAATATGTAATGAGATTTGTGATATGTACGTTAATGTACTTTTAAGGTACACGACAAACATTTATTGACGGTAGTAGAAATAATATTTTAAATATATAACATAATCATCAAAGCTTCTTGACACCGTTGTGGCGTTGTGGGTAGCGAGTCTGCATTTAGTCTCGACGGTTGCGGGTTCGATTCCCGCTCGGGCAGATGTTTGTTAAAATTTCTGTCTCGGTCTGGGCGTTTGTCCATGTGGGTCTCCCCACCGTGCCTTGGAGAGCACGTTAAGCTGTCGGTCCCGGATTATTATCAATAAGATCTGATAATAATCGTTAACTCTTAATAAGTAAATTGCTCTTATCCAATGAGTTACTGCTTCGCCCTTAGAATTGCGGAGGTCAGATGGCAATCGCTCCGTGTAAAAACTAGTAACCTGTCAAATCCGGATAAGAGTAATAAGCACACCCTGGGTACATAAAAATACCGGGAATAATGCTAGGATGAGGAAGAACTTAATCATCAAAGCTTCGATGCAAAAAGTTGGCAAACCCGTGGCCCCGCTCGCGTGGTGTACGCGATTTTACTATATTGCACGGAGCGGCTAATTCATTTTCTAAAATAAAAGTAGACTAAGCTACTCCTTATAACATGAGCTATCTGCCAGTCCCGTTAGAATCGGATCAGCCGATTCAGATATTAGTTAGAATAAAGAGACAAAAAAAAAATTAAAAATTGTTTTTTTTTAATCTAAGTACCGTACATCCTTTCATATGCATTTAATAAAAAGCTGTCACATTTGGACACAAACAAACAGACACTTCAATTCATTGTTATAGATATGTATCGCAGATTCAGCGACTGAGATTCTTACATTTCCTCTTCTTTGGCTTTCCTTTTATTTCCTTTGTCCGCTCCTTCTCTCGGAGCGACAACATGCTTGTGATGCTACTACACCCTTTTTGTTTTCTAAATGCATTCATGCATACCACTGTACGTAATACTCGTCAAGTACACTATGAAGTGCTAGTATGAGACTCGGCCGCCTTCTGATCAGACATTGAAGCCTACTAAAACTCAACAGAAACCTTATCCCCATGGACGTTATGGGGTCGCTTGCACAAACAGCCATGACCGTCTATAGGTTACGGTGAATGCTTACTATCAGGCGACCGGTACGCTTGTTTAAAAAATAAATTAGAGGTACAGATTTATGGAATCTTGGTGTCGGATCGGAGTCCCATAATTCTGTGTTCTATAATTTTTCTTCCCGCGTCCTCTCCAAGCCCTAATGTTTGATAGCAACACTTGATTATGCCTATAATTTTCAAATGTTATCATTGGGAGTGCTAGTTCTAACATAATATGCATTAATTATATCAGTGTATTTATGCAAGAAAGTGACCTCAGCGAGTTACCCCGAGATTAAAGACCAAAACAATGAGCGCTAAGAACATTACACTACTATTGTTTGAGTACAAAAGCGAAAGTCCTGTGTGATAATTAGTTTCACTATTGCATCACATAAGTTTTTCCACGATTGTTCGAACGTATGGAAAAATCGTTTTTTTACGATATTGTCTGTGATATGTCGGAAGTTATACAAAGGTCGTAAGCCTGTGTAAAAACTGTATTGAAAATATAGTTAGCTTCAAAAGAGTTTGTATGAACTGTAAAAATATGGTTTTATTGTTTTTAACGAGGGATATTCTGTGTGCCCATATTAAGAATGGAGGAAGGATTAGGGGTGTGAAGGGAAAAAAGGAAGGGAATATAAGGGTGGGAGGTTGTACCTCCGGCGCTCTCATTCATCGCACGAAACCCAACAGTACCTACTGATACTTTACGGCGATTTTCTATGAGAAGGTAGTAATTCCCCGGTCCCTTTTGTGCTGAGAGAAGCATGGCTTTACTACCGTTAAATTTTCTACCGTTTATAGAGGTTTTAAAAAAAATGTTTATATTATGTATTTATTGTAGCGTCATAATATATCTGTGTTAATACATTGGCTTATGGATGTACATTTACTTCATATTCCTGTTTTAATAACATGATTTGGAAATAGAATAATTTGTCTAGTTATTTCTAGCCTGTATATTACGAGTGGGCGTAAATAATGGGACTAGCTGTTGCTACTGGCCGTGACTTGAGCTCGTTAACAAAAGTGTATGATTTCAAAGATATAGATTAAACCATAATATAATTTGTAGTTAAAAAAATATTAGGCAAGTATTGACTTAATGAAAAAATGCAAAATCAAACCTTGTTATCATTGTGAAAGACCTATCCAAAAATATCTCACACGTTGCTATACATTGAGTTTTTTTTTCAATCCTCAGTTACATGTATGGACAGCTACCGTTAATTGTTATATATTTTAGGATTTTATTACAAAATCGTGGTGCGGTTCATAGAATACACCTATTTACAAATTTTCGTATAGATTGAGCCAACAGCCTCCGAGTAAAATGACTATGACATACGGACGGTAGACGGACAGACGGACAGATGGACAGACGGACAGACGGACAGGTGGACGGACAGACAGACAGACATGACGAAATTATAAGGGTTCCGTTTTTGCCATTTGGCTACGGAATATAACTAACTAATTTTTTTTAAAGGAGCAAGCTGAATACAACAACAAGAAACACATACTTATATTAAAGTAAAAAATACTATTTTAAAGCAATTCCAACGTATAAAAATACAAAATATATATATATATATATATATTTTTTTTAAACACTAGCTTCGTTCCTGTTGAATGAGACATCCCTGTTCCATTAACTACCCGCATCTTATCGCCCGCCCACAGTTTCCTTCCTCAAGAAATATGCTATCAAAATTAAACAAAAAATTAAATCCGTTTATCCATTGCAGAGATTAGGGCGTTCAACCAAACAAAAAAACAAACTCTTCAACTTTATAAATATTGCTATAGATTTCTTATCTCTTATTAAAAATTTAAAACTCTCTCATCCACGCGGATCGTAGTCAATACACGATTACGTACATATTCTTACTAGAAAATCATAAACATGTCAAATATTTGCATAATACAATAACACATCATACCATCTTAATGGGGCAAGCTTTCAAATGGTCAACGTGAAATATACCCAGAAGCGATACAGCTAGACTGTTTAAGACTGTTTGTACACTGCTCCCGTTTAGCATCTGATAAATACCGGTCCGGTTTAGCAATATATTCGCTATGCACTTCAAATCAAATGGCGTTTCTTATTTTTTACCACAAAAGTGGTAAATAAACTTATGATCTGCCTGGTGGTAAATTATTGCTGGTGGTAGGGCTTAAATACCCGTTAGCTACCACCTATACCTAGTGGAAAACTCGTCACTAAGAAACCATACTGTGCAGGGGTTGTCGGGGGAGACAGGAGTTGGGAGAAATGAAAGAGAACACCTTACCTCACCGAATCATTTGTACAACAGTTTGTAGGTCGTTTCGGCCTTGGTACTGTTCGTTTCTGATCTCCATCCACACCGTTCCTGCTTATTTTATCTGTTGAATGGTCTACTTTTTTAACTTTAAGTTAGTTGTGTTTTTTGAGTGCCGATTTCATAAAACATCAACAGTACCTATAAGCTATTGATTATAATCGAATAGCATGTGTTCATTGATATTAAAAAAGGTTAAATCGAAGAACAATCAATTCATAACACATGGCATCCGAAACGGTTGACCCTTTCTTTTGATTATTAATTAATCGATAACAGATGGGTCCTTGTTAGTGTCTGAATCGATATTTAATTGATATCGATATCATTTTATCTATAACTCGGGGACCAAACACAATGACCTCCCTCCGAGCCACTAGCTTTCTATAAAGGCGTAATCACCCATTGTTCATAATGTAACAAAAACAAAAATAGTCAATTAATACGTCGGCAAAGAGTAAAGACATGGATTTCTTTCAATTTTATGGTTACTTTGTATAAAGTATAATCAAAGGAAGACTTTTGCATATACTTGAATTAAATTATTACGAGTAAAAAGGTGTGGGAATACCAATTGATTATTGAGCTTGCGTTATTTTTATTCATTCAGAGTTACTGTATGCATCTTCATAGATATAAAAGTAAGTAAGAAGATGAAATCAGTTTTTGAAATTCTATTAAATCAATATCAGATCAACTGTTAGGATTATTAGAGACAGACACTAGACAACATTTTATTTATATTTATAAATGAAGCATATTATTTTTAATGAAATCTTAATTGATTATTTACACCAGAATGGCACAGCAACACACACAAAAAGCACACAGTAAAGGTACCTAATATTCACTTTACAGTATCATGACTTGCATGCAACCCAACATAATAGTTAGATACGAAAAATAGACAGAGCGGGCATTGGGATCTTTTCGAGACCTCTCAACCATTAAACGATACGTTAGCAATTATTATTGTCGCTGGCCCCACTGGCCTTGACCAAGCTAGAGGTGTACGGGAGGTTGGCGAGTACTAAGACCCAGCCAAGAAAAAAGGACAGTCCTCACGGGGGTTCAAAATTAAATCCATCCTTAGGGTGGCTCCTGCTAGGCCTGACCAGGAAATGGAGGCAGCGCTCGGTGTGCATTAGAATACGCTAGACTAGAGTCTATGAACTCATCCGACGTTGTGAGCGGTTTGTGACGTGCGAAAGTGGACTGAACTATAAATTCATGTATATTTTGCGTTATTATATAGGTAATGGCGGCCGAAAAGCTAAGCTGAAAACAGCCAGCGTTTTAACTCTTCTAAATGTAAAGGTTTTAAGACTAAGAAAGCCCAAGAAACTGGTATTCGTATGTGTAGTGGATTTATAAAACGAATTATGTGTTCAATAAATAGTAAAGTCCATTTCAATAAACATCGTTACATTCACACATTAACAGAATTTACGAATGGATCCGATAATTGCCTAACTGCTTTATAATACCCGAGGCGTTTTGAATAATATTTCATTAGAATAGTTTAACTTATGGTTCGGTATTTCGTTGGTATACGCCTTTAGTTTTAATGTCAAAATATTTATGAATTTGCAATTGAACGTATTTTTATAAACGTATACTTAAAGCAGTGTTTCCCAACGTGGGGCTCACGCCCCATAAGGCGGCAATTGGATAGTTAAGGGGACAATTTAAAAATGAACTCGACGAAAATCAATATTAAAATTATTTTGAAATTCAGTTTTTAATTGCATGTTTTGAAATTTTACTTAAGATGTTTGATAACAATTGCATAGCGACTTCTTCTTAAAACTTATTATTTATATTTCTTAAGGGAACAAAACAATTTTTTAAGCAATCATAAAAATTTCAGAAATGTTAAGGTGGAGCAAGGCCTAAAAAAGGTTGGAAAACACTGCTTTAAAGGTTTTAGGTTATTTGTCAATGACGTCATTCTAGCCCCGAAAGAGCAACAGGTAAAACTGAACTACAAAATATTATGTACTTGTAAAAATACTTTGAAAAAAATGTAGGTAATGTTTACTTTATAAACATGACACCTAGCCGTTGCTGTAAATTAAGTTATAAAATGCACATATTAATAATTATAGTCGACAACTTCTTTGGAAGAATTATTATATACTAGCTTTTTACCCTCGACTCGACTCAACGTCTGCCTTGAGTTTTTGTAATAGAGAAAACGAAAAATGCCTTAGAATTTTGGTCATGCCACTAGCTTATAAACGACTAAATCACGTCAAACTGCGAGATTTCTAAATAGACAATTTTAATTTTTTTATAAACGCTACACACTCAATGATCTCTAGTGATATCCTTTGTCGGGGTCCGGAAACACACAATTACAAGAACAAGTACACACAGACTGAGAAATCTAACCCATGACCTATGGCACTTACGCAGGTTCAATACTGCTGCGCTATTAGGTTTTTAAAAATTTGCGTACCATACTTTTGCATGCTTTTATATACATAGTTACGCTACTTTTTATAATGTGCAAAAATATGATTTGTACTTCACTCTGAATCTTAGCAATTTTTTTATCATTAAATTATAAAAATGAAATGTCAAGGCTAAAAGCATACTGTTTTATATTGTATATTTTATTACTATTTACTACTGTATATTGCGTTGATAATGAAAATGATATTTGCTTTTATCACATTGTAGAAGTAATCATATTTGTATGGAAATTTATAGATAAGATGAAACAGCGCTTGTAAAAAATTTACTATATGTTGATAACTAAGATAATGTCATAATAATTTACCAATGTTAATGTTAAAATTATTCTTTTATTTCCATATTTATCAAATGCTAAAATATTCTTACTTATTTTCCGTAAAATGCAATAATAAATTGAAATTTCGTAAATAAAGCTGAACTTTAATCCAAGCATGTTTGAAGGATCCTATAGATTCGAAATTGATATTACTGAAATTCAAAATAATTGCACATTTTAAAAACAGCATCTAATTTAAAACAACGAATCGCGCATTAATAAGCCCCAAAAAACTATGAAAAAATATGTAGTATACACAAAAAATGCGGTATGACCGCATTTAAGAATTGCCTCATTGGTGGGGAGACCTACAAGTACAAACACCCAGACCGAAACAGATTTTTTTATGTTACAAGTTGGCAAACAAGCATACGGCCCACCTGATGGTAAGTGGTTGCCGTAGTCTATGAACGCTTCCAGCACCATTAGTAGGCGCCACTCACGCGTTGCCAACCTCGAGCTATTAGTTCTTAAATCTCCTCTGCCCAGTAATTTCACTAGCGTACAGTGCCCTTCAAACCGGAACACCGTAATGCCTAAGCACTACTATTTGGCGGCAGAATATTGGACACTGCGGGGGTACCTATCTAGCCGGCCTCTTGCAACAAAAGACCTACCACCAGTGTGACTGATTGCACTGGTGGAATAATCTCTGCTGTGACAGAGGTTATCCCAACAGCGGGCGATGCGGTCGTCACATCCCGACGCCGATAAGACAGATTTTTATAACAAACACCGAACCCGCGACATTCGAAGCTCAAAGTAGGCTCACTGCCATTTTAAAATATAATAAGCTATTCCTTTCAACAAAAACAAACATTGATAAACTAACTGTACTCTTAACGAACACATTCAATCGATACTCCGTTTTAAATTTATTTACCTAAGACAGATGCATCACAGGCTGCGGGGTCCGAACTAGTTAGTTACCAGGAATTATGTTCCACTGTTATCTATGAAACGTTGCAATAAAATATAATTATTTACAAGTAACAATTCGTTGAAAGATTTGTAATACTTCGTACAGTCGTGCGGATTTCAACACGATGTTTATTTACATAAAAATAGTTAGTTTCATCGTTTTAATTTCAATGTATTGAATTACTTTATTTACAAAATAATATTATAACGTATTTACAATTCAAATACAAACATATTTAATCAAATTACTAACAACAATTTATAAATTAAAAACAAAATCATGTTACCACGATCCTACATTAGATATTTTTGATACAGAGAATATAAACATTTTTTTTTTCGAATAATTTAATTAAAGCTTCTTGGTAAATAAATAATTAATATTGTTATGTTAATAACAAGAGCATTGGAGCATTTCTGCTTAAATATTATTATTATCCCGGCGTCGAGATGTGACGGCCCCATCACCCGCTTTTGTGATACCCTCTGTCATAGCAGACATTATTCCACCAGTGCAATCAGTCACACTGGTGGTAGGTCTTTTGTCGCAAGAGGCCGGCTAGGTAGGTACCACCGCAGTGTCAAATATTCTGCTGTCAAATAAGTAGTGCTTAGGCATTACTGTGTTCCGGTTTGAAGGGCACTGTAGGCTAGTGAAATTACTGGGCAGATTTAAGAACCAATATCTCGAGGTCGGCAACGCGTGAGTGGCACCTACTAATGGTGCTGAAAGCGCTTATAGGCTACGGCTACCACTAACCATCAGGTGGACCGTATGCTTGTTTGCCAACTTGTAACATAAAAATTGTCACCCATTGATATATAAAAATATATTTTTATACATCAATGTTGTCACCTCTATACCTAGCTTACTCTGTATCGATTCCGCTCCGCCTAAAAGGGTAATCTTGATCTTGTTTCAGAGTTAGAAAGTGTTTGGTTTACGGACGTAACTTATTCGCATACAATTGCAATTGATTCATTACACGGACGTAGTGATAGTGCCGGTCTTTCAGAAAACGAATTGAAGCCATTCAATTTTCATTTACCATATAGGTCGCGGGTTTGATTCCCGCTCGAGTCAGTTTGTATTGACCATACAAGCATGTGTTCTGGTCTAGGTGTATTTGTCCTTGTGTATGTTTCCAGACTCCCGACACAGGATTTAACTATTCTAATGGGGGTTCAGTGTGCAATGGCTATGTATTTGTATTTATCACACATAAAATAAGCCGAATACTTTGCCTGATATAGCACAAAGTAAATAAAAAATATAAGTACACAATAAATAAATATGTCGGAAACATATAAAACCAGCTAATGAACACGATATTTAAATTATAATCGAATTACAATATCCCATATTAATTAATTTAAAGCAACATGACACATTAAAAAATTAGCAGTCAAGTGCGTTGTGGACCACGCACAGTTGAAACTTAAGGGTTCCGTATCTTGGTTATGAAGAATCCTTTAAAAATAATAACGAATTAAAATCAACTGCAAAAATAAGTTGGTAATTTCATAGTAATTATTCAAAGTTATATGAAAAACAAAGTTATGGGAAAAACTTAAATATCTCTTAAATTTGTAGACCTATCTTCTTCAAACTAAATGTGTTTGAAATTTTATATAATGTCCTATAACCACAATTTTTTCCAGAATTTTAAATCCCATAGTTCAAAAGTTTGAGGGGACACAATGTTTATGACTTTAGGAGCTAATATCTCAACAACTACTGGCTAAATGAAAAAAGTCAAAATCAAATCTCCTTATCATTTGTAAAGACCTATCCAAAGATATCACACTCGTTTACATACGTTGAGATTTCTCCGAGTAAAATGACTGTGACATACGGACGGATACGGACATGACGAAACTATAAGGGTTCCGTTTTTGCCATTTGGCTACGGAACTCTAAAAATGTCGAAATGTTATAAAAACGATAATGCCCAATGCAATGCATCATTAGCAAAATTGTGTAAAGACATAAAAACAAGGACCGGTGCAAAACATAAAAAAACATACCTGCTCTAGTGAAAAAAATATAAAAAGTTTCAATGAAAATGAATTGACATGTGGTTTGAAAAAAAAGGTTTCGCTAATGCGATATAATTTAGAACGTTGAATGAAAGAACTCCATTTTAATGGATACTCTATTATTTATTATCAATTAGGCAATTTTATCGTGTGAGACTTGTAAAATTTCGCATATTTTTGAGTAAAGAAATATAATTTTAATAATGTACACATGTTTGCCATTAATTTTTTTTAAGTTCTAATTCAATCAATTTTCTGTCAACGCTATATTTCACCACACATGTTTTTATGCCTTTATCAGACACAAATAAATAATATGAAATTATTTGTATGACTAATACTTATAACAGATTTATTCACAACCAATATTATAACAGACGATGTTGACGCGCAGCGGTAGCGAACTTGCCCCAAGCGCCACAGGTCTCGATTTCGATTCCCGCTCGGTGCAGATGTTTGTATTGACCATACAAGCATGTGTTCCGATCTGGGTGTGTTTGTCCTTGTCTTTGTGTATGTCTGATGAGTGTGTAACGTCATATATTTATAAACTATATTTACAAATAAAATTACATGTGTACAAATCATGTCCACGGGGAGTGGTGGCACAAAGAATTACTCCGCTGAACCGCAATCCCGATTCTTTGGGCGAAAAATGAATCAGCCATCATGTTACCTGTTATGTTGTGTGACCGTTGTGGAATCAATGAAATGGGTTGTACTTTTTTAGAAATTGCTTACCACTAACGCTCCATGGCCCAAGTGTAAACTTAAAAACTCTATGATCTATCAGTGACCATTGATGTAATAACAAACCAACCAACCATACATTATTTTATACTGGTGATAGGTCTTTTTGTTGCAAGAGGCCGGCTAGGTAGGTACCACCGCAGTGTCCAATATTCTGCCGCCAAATAGTAGTGTTTAGGCACTACTGTGTTCCGGTTTGAAGGGCATTGTACGCTAGTGAAATTACTGGGCGAACGAGATTTAAGAACTAATATCTCGAGGTTGGCAACGCGTGAGTGGCACCTACTAATGGTGCTGCAAGCGCTCATAGGCTGCGGCAGCCACTTACCATCAGGTGGGCCGTATGCTTGTTTGCCAACTTCTAACATAAAAAAAAAAAACCACATAGTAAACAATAACATTCCTTAAATATAAAATGCTCAATGTTTTGAATTTTTAATCTATAAAAATTAATATCGTTAAAATAAAAACTCAATTAATTGGAAAATAATTTATTAAAAAAAAAATTCAAAAAGTTCATTAATCTTAACAGGAAAAAAAAATTTGGAATATCAATATCCGAGTTAGTGAAACCTGTTATATTACCTTACATTTCACATATTTAATACCATATCGATATCATGGGAATAGAAAAGCTATGGGAAGCTGACCGTGACGCTCTTGTTACCATCGCGAGGATATCGTGTGACAGATACCTTGTTTAATTGGACAAGTGTGGGAATCACGATTGGGATGAGCTGATTTCTCACACTTAACCAGTTCTGTTTGAGCTGTTGGCGCTAACTGGATTCCATGACTGTGATCCTGTGGCTTAGTCAATTCCAATATAGTACGATGCAAATCTAAATTCTAAAACGATCTTTTATAATATAGACACAAGTAACTTTAACTTTCATTAAAAGACCAAAAGTGTCCCATATACTGGTGTAAATAAATAATTATACCACGTAGGTAATACATTTGTCAATGTCCATTCACGACAAAGGTTGTTTTAAGACTATGTTCTTTTTTATTAGCAAACAAGCATATGGTCCGCTTGATGGTAAGCAGACACCACAGCCTATGAATGCCAACGTGTATGAGGGATGAGATGAGAAGGAAAAAAGGAAGGGAATAGGGGGAGTGGGAGATTGAGTCTCCAGCTCTCTCACTCATCGCACGAAGTGCATCATCATGCATCCCACTCATCGCACTAACATCGTGCACCGTTACCTTACACGGATTTTCTCTACTCTTATGTGAGAGGGTAGTACTTCCCCGGTCATGATAATTTGCATCATCATACATAAGAAAAGATCATGTGCCACTTGTATCCATTAGCTCTTACTGATTATTTTATGTCATCAGTCTACCTAGTAGGCCGACTGAGGACCTAGTAGGCCGACACCGTTGTGGCGTTGTGGGTAGCGTGTCTGCCTTAAGTCTCGACGGTTGCGGGTTCGATTCCCGCTCGGGCAGATGTTTGTTAAAATTTATGTCTCGGTCTGGGCGTTTGTCAGTGGGTCTCCCCACCGTGCCTCGGAGAGCACGTTAAGCTGTCGGTCCCGGTTGTTATCACATAACATCTGATAATAATCGTTAGCTCTTGATAAGTAATTTGCTCTTATGCAATGAGTTGCTGGTTCGCCCTTAGGGTTGCGGAGGTCAGATGGCAATCGCTCTGTGTAAAAACTAGTAACCTGTCAAATCCGGATAAGAGTAATAAGCAGACCCTGGGAAAAATAAAATACCGGGAATAATGCTCGGATGAAGAAGTCTACCTAGTAGGCCGGCTGACGTTAACTCACTGGAACTCAGGGTATATATTCGTACTATATCTTTAGAACTTGAGACGCTCATAGCCAAGTGCGCTCATTGGTCGCTAAACGATAAGTAGGTAAAGCAACTTTAGGCGCGATCAGTCTTTGGATGGGTGATAACAATCGATAAGTCATGTCACGGCCCTTTAGACCCCAACGTCATTCGGCTCATATAAGTAATTGTAATTTTTATTAATGTGAAATCAATATAAGTCAAGTCACGGCCCTTTAAACAACTTCATTCATAAAATAAAAGTAATTGTAATTTTACTACTTTGATATTAAGATTTTAATATTTAATGGTAAAAAATGGTATCAGTGAATATAGACTCTGTTATGTTAAATATCCTTTTATAAATATATAGCTATATTACTATATAATGTTGTGGTTAAACAAGACTTAAATAGGTCATAATTAGCATTGGCGCCACATAATATTTTTCCTGCCAGAGCCGATCTGATCATTAACCCAAATAAAACACCTTTTGTACAATATTGCTCGACAGCAACCGACAATGTAACAGAACAAGATTTTTAAGTTATTCAAAATAATGCTAATTCGAGAAAGGACAGGACGTCCGTTTCGTGTGTTAGCGTTACGAAACCGTTTCCCAAACGCTTATGAGAAAAAAAAATTAAAAACAAAATCTCACGATCACGTATTTTTAAAACGGAAATATTAAAATGGTAGAATACATTTAGCAACTCTTAATATTGATAATGGTTGTCGGATCCAGGTTACATGAATACGTGATCGATGAATTTTATAAAAAATTTAAAAATAAAATTGTTAGCCCCGACTTCGTTTTCAATAAAGCGCTCAACTTGTATTTATTTATATATGAGTTATGAGGATTAAATAACAATTATAATGAAAAATATAATACGAAAAACTGTGTGTGTGAGCTCATTAAACTTACTTCTTAACCTTAAGTACGGTTTTCTTTTTTTTTTTTTATTTCATATAGGGGCAAACGAGCAGATAGCTCCACCTGATGGTAAGTGGCATGAACATCCACGACACTAAGGGGGTCGAGAATGCGTTGTCGGCCTTTGATAATACGAAGTAAAATAATAATAATAAAAAATAAAATCATAAAAACTCTTTCGATTTAATCTCTTTCGTAACGATTTTGCTTTTTGTTTTACCCTTGAATAAATGGATGCGAATAAGCAATACCATGTCAACCCACAAAATTGAAAAAACTGAGTCATAAATGCAGAAGTGTTGGTAAATGGCTGAAGAACATTTTTCTTTAATATTCATAGCGTTTTAAGCTATAAAACTTCTAAGCCATTATTTAATCATGCAATTTATGTATTATTTTAAACGGTTTTGGGCTTATTTGCGTCAAAATACTCTCCATATTTTTTCATCCGATAAAATTGATCCTTAAGGAGTAAACTCCAACAATGTGTGTTTTCTATGTCGTGGAAGTCTCTATTTCTGAAAGCTTGTACCAATAAATTCATCTATAAATACTTTTCTGTATCCATTAATATTTTATCCACATATAATGACTATAAAAATCAAATTACATAAACAAGATCTCACGATCGACTTTCATCATTATCCTCTTATATCGTTAACAGTAATTTATTTCGCATCCACTACTCCATCATTAAACAAAGCTGATTATTTAAAAAAGAAAACATAATTAGATTTATGGCCATCCTATTGTAAATTGACGCAAATTTATTCAAATGTAGTCAGTTAATTGTGGAATGGG
The DNA here is from genome assembly GCA_023373885.1 of Hestina assimilis. NCBI lineage: Eukaryota > Metazoa > Arthropoda > Insecta > Lepidoptera > Nymphalidae > Hestina > Hestina assimilis. The sequence continues at coordinate 3,464,252 of CM041747.1, read as the reverse complement.
TGTTTATAATGTAACGATTCGATATTTGACGTGTGTCTATACATCAGTTGCGTCCGGTACCTGCATCAATCACAGCTGCAATTCCTTCCAACTATTTAACAACTAATGCTTTCTGACATCGGATTAGACTATTAACCTTTTATACGAAAAGCGTAATGGTTGTCGAATGATTCGAGTTATTCAAATAGGCTGCTGTAGTTGATGGATTGTTGGTAATGCTTATAAAATTTGTCGTGACTGCTGGGTGATGGGTAATGGGAAAAAACTGTGGTGATTTGTTGTAGGATATTAAAAGCATAGTTCAAATGGTAACACCCGAATATGGGAGGTCAAATGCATTAGCCACCTAGCGGGACCGGAGCCATGTAAACCTTGTTAATCAAACTCGATTTTATACATTTGAGTGATCGACCAAGAAAGCCTGGGAACGGATTTTAGTAATCGAATTTCGCGGCGAATTTAAATGTCGCTAATTAAGATGACGTAGGTGATAGCGTGGGAGATTAATTTGTTTTTTAACGGTACAAGAAATAATTATGGGTAATATATAATTAATCATAAGAAAAAAACGGACGAAGAAATTATTTTAATTAGTTGAAAAAATATTGTGAAATTTCTTTTAGTAAGTAGTGTAATAGCAATGTCAAAGATTATATATTTTATCGGAAAAAATTGTAATGCTTTTTACTACGATGTGGTTTTATTACCTTACTTAGATAATAACAGAACAGAAAGACCAAAACTGGTAATTTTCTTCTTAAAATAATAACCTTCTTAGCATTATTCCTGTTATTTACCCACAATCTGCTTATTACGGGATTTGACGGGTTACAAGTTTTACATAGAGCGATTGCCATCTAATCTCCGCAACCCTAATGGCGAACCAGTAACCTATTGCATAAGAGCAAATCACACATCAAAACTTACTGATTATTATCAGATGTTACGATAACAACCAGGAACGACAGGTTAACCTGCTCTCCGAGGCACGATAGGAGACCCACAAGGGCAAACGCCCCGTCCTAAACTGATATTTATAGCAAACATCTACTTCGAGCGGGAATCGAACCTGTGACCGTCGCAGCCCAAAGCAGGCTCACTACCAGCATACCACAACGGTATTATTAAATTAATAACGATAATAAAGCCATTTGCATACAGAAGATCAAAAGAAATATTAGATTGTGAAATTATCAAGATTTGTGTATTATACTATATTTATACATATTTTTTTAACGGCGGACACTATGGTATGTTGAAAATTGTATCTGGTTGATGTTGACTATCCTATATCGACCGCATTTCATTAAAAATTATATTATCTCAAAGAATACTATGTAATATATGATAATTTATTGGACACCAATCAGCCGATAGTCATTAATGATCAACGAAAACGCGCTGATCAATGATTAAGTTTGAGCAAAAATATTAAAGCTGAGTAAATTAATTTTGATGTTGAATTCGGTTGAAAGCAGGCGGCAAAATACACATATATATCAATTAACAATTAGATAGGACCCAGTTGAAAGCTATTAATTGAAATTTATAGATAGACAACGCGTTATGTAAAATAATTTGATCGCTCAATCTACGTTTAATATGGAAAATAATTGATAAAGATTTTGTTTTTATCGGCTAAATAAATGACGGAGATTTCAGTCTTAAGCATAATTACTGGGAAATAGTTAATAGGCTATGAAATGAGAAGCAATATAATTAGGAAGCAAGTAACATCAACCTCCGATGACGTCCTTAACCGTGGTTCGGCTTCGCAGGATAGGGTGCCTAAGGACGGAATCAAATTTGATCCCCATGAGGGCTGCCCCTTTATCACGGCTGAGTCTCTGTACTCGGCCCCCCAGCTAGATGACGCTGTCAAGCAATACACATTCCGAAAAAAAAGTAACGTCAAAATATTAGAAGTATCAGGGTGCCATCCTTCTATTCCACTTCTTATCGTTCTGCTAGAGGCCACCTAGGAAAGGTACTTAGGTAGCCTATATTGGTCTCCGACTTGGCTTATCGGCTATTGCCAAATTCATGACAGCTGGGACTGACTTTTCACGTGCCTTCCGAAGCACGATCGATCACCAGCTATCCATTGACTGACTCCGCCTAAAGATGTTTCATTGACTGATCTTTTTCAGACAAACGAGTGAACCTGTTTATAAGCATCTCATTCTATGAGATTAACAAAATAGATATATCAAACTTACTACCCTATAGAGCCTTCCTTCATAATATGACCTCTCGACTTACTGTTATAAGTTTAAAAGTTTGTGAAGACGGATGGATATTTGTCACTATTTCATGCAAAACTTCTGAACGTATTTGGATGGAATTTGGCACACAGATAGCTTATTACCTAGATTAATATATTGAAGCCTCAATAGTTCAACTGTAGAAGGCCCGACTTCGCTCCGTTAACACGGGATTTGCTGGTTCGATCCTGACCCCCTTGGGCTATTGTCGTACCCACAATACGTCCCAATGCAAGTTTCAGGATTATTTGGAGAGGCAATAGGAATATCAGTAATACCCTGAAAAAACATTGATCATATTGTTTAAAAAAATACATAGGATCTCCAAAATCTTAGGTTCCCGTGGGGTTTTAAAAAACTACATAAACACGACCGGAGTCGCGGGTAAAGCTTTTAGTTCAATATAAAGATGGGTTGACAAAGGAATATGTATGGTATTAAATATCGTATTGTGAAATATGAGAGTATGTTCATGTTTTGCGGTGGCATTTGAATATGAAATTACTGGATTGCGGGGAGGATGAGCAGATTATAGATCACGGTCTAGGTTACCTGTGACGGAAATAAACAACTTGGTTATTATAAATGCTTTGGTTGGTGCAAGTATTTTTCTGTAGTAGTTTTAACCCAAGCAAAAAAACCTTAGAAAATCTTCGATTATGCAACTGTATCTAAGTTTTCAAATTTTACAAACAATATTATTAATCTTCAAAAATAAGTGTATAATATATTATATTTTTATAGTATTTTGCATCAACTCACACTCACAAAGTTAAAATCAAAAATTTTATTTTTAAATATTTTCGACAAAAATGTATTTTATTTTATTTCCTATGTATTTATTAAAAATTATGGGTTACTTGATTCATAAGTCAGAGGCTGAGATTTGCTTTTTAAATCACACTTGACTTAAATAAAAATGCTTATTATTATTATTAACCTTCAATTTAGTTTAGTAAACTAATAGGATAAAATTGTGAAGGATTCGTTTTTATCATAATTTTATTGGGCCCCAACCTTAAGCGTGCTACCAATAAAATATCCACAGAGATGTAGAGTGGGATCAGTGTCTGTTCATGACGAGGAACCTCGTAAATATCAACTTGGTAATCGAGCCTTTTTTTTTACTTGGAGAAATGCAGTTACGCACTCGAGCGCCGGGACGGGTGCAATGGCGCAGGAGGTTTGTGGACTCGGAGCCGAGCTCCCTACCCACTAAAACTCCAAGGTCCCATCTAGCGCCATAGTGGGACGTCGCGGGATCGCCGAAGCATACCACCGCGACGCCCCGGCGCTTGCCCCGAAGGGCCCATCGGTGGCGGCAACCTACTGCCGCCATACATACATAATAATACATACTATACATAAATACAATATATATATATACACCTTGGTGCGCGAACGCACCCAGGCCGTCAGCCTCCGTCTGGGGCGGCAACCTACTGCCACCATAAATACATACTAATACATATAATACATCAATACAATACACCACGGCGCTTTCGCGCCCCACCGACCGGGACCAGAATCGAGCCTGCGCTCACTACTTGTAACTTGAATCATTTGACATTGAGTAAGAGAAACATTTATCTATTTACTACCTACTGCCTCTGACTTTGCTCTCGTAAAATAATAATATAATAATAGTTTTAACTAAATTAAATAAAATATACCGGTTTTGAAGTCTAGTTGTAATAAGCGTTTTAAAGCGTTTGTACGCAACTCTTATCTTTGGAAAAATAAATAAATAAAAAAACACTAAACTCTCAACTGCCCCCATTAGGATAGTGATATTCTATGTCAGGGGTCCGGAAACATACACCAGGATAAACACACCCAGGCCGGAACACATGCATGTATGGTCAATACAAACGTCGGCTCCGAGCGGGAATCCAACCCGCGACATGTGGTGTTTAAGGCAGGATCACTACCTCCACACCACAACTTCTTCATCTTCTTCATCCTAGCATTATTCCCGGTATTTTTATGTACCCAAGGTGTGCTTATTACTCTAATCCGGATTTGAAAGGTTACTAGTTTTTACATAGAGCGATTGCCATCTGACCTCCGCAACCCTAAGGGCGAACCAGTAACTCATTGGATAAGAGCAATTCGCTTATCAAGAGTTAACGATTATTATCAGATGTTATTGATAATAACCGGGACCGATAGCTTAACGTGTCTCCGAGGCACGGTGGGGAGACCCACACGGACAAACGCCCAGACTGAGGCAGAAATTTTAACAAACATCTGCCCGAGCGGGAATCGAACCCGCAACCGTCGAGACTAAAGGCAGACTCGCTACCCACAACGCCAAAACGGTGTCACCTCCACACCACAACGTCATCCATAAATGGTAAGGATTTCAGTTATTATTATAATGCAACGCAAGTAAAACCACGGCCAGAAGCTTGTAATTAAATATGTTGCTCTATATATTACATTCTACAAAAAGTAATCCGTAATAGTTTGATACGGATTTATCGTCCAATTAAAAGAGAACTAAACGATATGTTTTAGAACTACGTCGCAATAAACTATAAAATTCTATGTACGTACTCATCTGTATTAGCTTAACGTTTTTATTTGATATTATTAGTGGTCTTTGAAGGTTTGTTTGTTCTTGTGTATGTTTCAGGATTCACGACACAGGATATTACTATCCTAATGGGGCCGTTGAGTGTGTAGCGTTTATTTATTTATTTTATTTACTATGGTACGGATCCCTCCATGTACCGACACGCGCTTGGCCGGATTTTTTAACTTATACAGCAAATATGTGAGGAAATTGTATTGATTTCCTTGTGAAGGCATAAAGTCTGCACAAGTCAAGCGCTGACTATCAATATATTACTATCAAAAATTGGATCTATTTTTCTTTGTCATTGTGTATGTTTCCGAACCCCCGACACAGGATATCACTATCCTAATGGAGGCTGTTGAGTGTGTAGCGTTCGATTGCTAATAATTAATTGTAATTTATATACTAAATAAGATTACATATATATATTATGTTCATGTTTGCGTTTCGAAGCAATTATTAAAAAATTCAAATTATTAACAACTCACTATACAACATCTAAATTGGAAAATAACACTTTCTAACAAGTAAAATTACTTTAATAGTTGATAATTAATTATAATTTTATTAAATTCAAACATCAATATAGCTTTTAATAAGTCTTAAAAAAGTGTAACATTTTGTCGAAAATTTGTGCTTGAAACAACAATCTCTCTCATATCAAAGGGAAGTCGTATTTTCTAATGAAATGTGTTTTGTAATGAATCATTAGTTTCCAGCTCACTTAATGTTTTAATGTCACCAAATTGTCGGTCTTTCTGAGATTCTCACGTATTTTATAAAGCGAGTTCTGCAACTACTCTCACTAGACAGGTAAGTTTCCTGTTACGGTTTATTTTGGAATATCTTATTGGGACGGAACTAGCGCTTTAAGACCCGTTGTTTTATTGTTTCTGAATTATTTAAACGTTGTTTTAGTAACCATTGTTATATGAACCTGAGTGAAACAGTAGGCACAATCTTTTTTTGGTAACGGGAGGAAATCTGCTACCAGATACCCGGCTTCCTGGGAAGGAAAACCGGGTTATGTGGAGTCATGGACCCACTAAAAAAACTCCTCGGTGGCCGACTTCAGTGCGTTTGACAGGTTACGGGAACTCGCGAGATGGTAAGCCCCCCCAGTGCTTCCCACGCAAGCGCGCACGCCAGGGTCCACACCGACTGCCGTCCTCCTCAGGGCTGCTCAACACGGACGCACAGGTTCCCTCCCTGCACGTCGACGGCCCAAGGGCACAAAGGGGCTGAGGCATAATCTAGTATAATATAGACGTCAAGTAACCTGTGCTGTTGGTTTGTTCGATGAGTGAGAACGCGCTGTCTTCTTGCTGTCTACTTTCCTTCTACTTCCTTTTTCCTCTCCTTCCTTTTCCCTCCTTTCTTTTTCTCTCGTTCCTTTTTCCTCTCCATTCGCAATACATAGTATGAACTAGATTCTACTGGTGTTATAGGTATCACTAGATGAATAATTTTTAACCGATGTAGATTTTAATTTAAATTTAGTTTATCATTACTTGTCTGAACTATCTTAACTTCCTGCATAATTTATCAATAAAAGATGATTAAGAATGAGACTATTTCAACAGAATCAATAAACGATTTCCGCCACCAGCAAATACCTATTCTTTAACTATTAGTATTATTAGTTTACTATTTTTTTAGAGAAATCTATGTTATATTATTTAAAAAATTTAATATGAACTCGCATAGTACAAGCTGGTAAAACTTAATATTCACTGGAACTTAAAACGACCGAACGAATGAATAGACGATTTATATCCGAAGATGGCCGAAAATATATTATATAAAAAATATATAAAGTCTATCTATTAAACAAATTCACAAAAAACATTACCCTCCGGCAGTCGGGTACTTCCAATCAGAAGGTTTGAAAATTAGACATGTTTTTAATTATTTTTTATTTTAACGAGATCTTTCTAAATTTTAGTTCTTTCATGGATTCTCTCATAGACTAATTAATTAGTTTTTTTCTATACATCAAACAAGACTTTAAAACTTAGTCCGTTTTGTCGGTGTGTAATAAAATCTTTATTCCGAGAAAGCATCGTTATAATTAGGATAGATTACGTTTTTAATTTACATACCAAGTGCTATAGTAAAACTGATACCTTTTTGTCATGTCATTAAATTTTATTCAGAATTATTGATTACATTTAAAGTCAAGAATAAACTTTTTCGGTTTGAGGATCTTATCAAAATATTTAAACAAATTTATCATTTCAAGTCTTGTTTAACTTTAATCTGTGGAATACATTATGAGTTATTTTTTATTGCATTTTGCTTTTATCTCGTAATAATAGTTGTACAAATAAAATTGCTTACTTCGGTTCAAAGTTCTTATTACATAGTAAATCATATTTAAATGAAATTGAAGGAATCTAATAGCATTTTTTAGAAATCAAATTTATCGAAGCAATTTATCAACACCTCATAGTTACATTGTCAAAATAAACTTTTCTAAACGATCGTAACCATACTATCTGTATTATTTGTTGACTTCCATTAATGTATGGAGACAATTCTAATCCGAATCGGTAGCCTAATCGGTTGTTAATTTGTTGGATCTGAGCCCAAAAGTGCCGCTTTCAACAATTTATAGCTTCATTTTCGTCGACTTGTTTATTTTATTTCTCCTTTTTTATTTTGACTGTTTGAATATCGCCGACGCTTCTTTACGATACAGATAAAGATGTAGTCAAATTGGTTTTATTATTAGGCATTGCTATTTATTGCTTATGCTTCCTTTAAAGGCCCTTTGATATTTAATTAATTATGAATTAGCCACATATGGAAGTCTTAATTAGAATAATGTAAGTCAAATGTTTTTTTGCGTCATAACTGTTGGCAAAGAAGCATACGGTTCACCTGATGGTAAGCAGTTATCACAACCTATGGATGCTTGCGATACTTCAAGTATCACATGTTCGTTGAAAACGCAAGGGAATAGAAGAGAGGGTGTGGGATATTGAGCCTCCGGTGCTCTAACTCATCGCACGATACGCAACAGACTGTAACTTTATGCCAATTTTGAGAAGGCTGTCCTTCCCCTGTCGAGTCAGCCCATTTCTGCTAATAAAAGCATGGCTCTACTACTACTAAATGTCAATCAACCGTGCCAATGTCCTTAAACACGGAGATAAATACAGGTCAAAGTTCTTTGAATACCACGAGTACCTAAAAAGCCTTTACAATCAAGAACGCCATTTGCAATTATTAAATAAAAATGTATATTCATCCATTCAATATGCAGAAATACTTGAGTGACGCAAATGCCTCAACATCTGCTCATAATTATACTATCACATTTTTTATTAATAAAAATATATATTTATCGTCACACCTTAAGTCGAGATACTTCGTTATTTATGTATTCGATAAGTATAATGTATAATTTTAGAAATTAACTACAACGTCACTTTGCCTCGAGATACACTTTAATGTAAGTACATGTGTATGGACGAGTTCTGTAGATTTGCTTATTAATAAGCCCGACAAAGAATCTGTATCGGGTAACGGTACAGTCCGGAATGCTAATATGTTCTGTACTAAGCAATACGCATTTATCTCTTCTAAAACATAGGTAACTGGTGCGTGGTTTAATTCGATAGATAATCTTTATGTACTCTCTTAATTATATCCGACTCGATATGAATTGAAATTGATTGCCAATGATTAATTCTTCGCCATCGAAAAAATGGTTCGCTACAAGGTACGATTTTAAAGCCGTTATTTTAAATATTATATAGCATTAGTAATTTACAGTCTAGACTATATTAGAATATGGCCTGTAAAAAAATTAAACTTGTAGTTCTTTTTTTGTTTTATTAATTTATTTAAGGGACGCCAAAGCAAAACGAAAATACATTTATCAGTATAGTAAAATTGATTTATTTGGCAGTCGATGTCTCGTCTCAAGTAACTGTAACCCGATTTTACTATCTACTAATTACTCTTCAGTAATATTCGTAACAACGGCTGTCGGAAACCAGTAATGGATGTGGAAGTGGGCAATACACTCGTGTCGCACAGCATAATTGATCAGACATGGTGGATAAATTAGGCCTTTTTATATCTTGTTCCAACGAGCTCTGAACTTGTTCTTGTATTTATTCGTCATGCAATAAAATTCTTAATTGAATTCCACGGCAGAGTCGTTTGTTACGTTTAGTATTTTATTAAAATTGAACTAATTGGTATATACATGGAACGTTAAAGCACTCAAACAAGGCCTACTATTCAAAATATTTATCGTAAATTCCCTATTTTTTGTCGAATAACGTCTTTATTTTGAAGACTTATTTAGTTATCGATTTAAATAAGACCTTTATGACTTAAAAATAGATAAGCTGTATGTTGAAAAATAGTAAGAAAACACATTAGCTCTAGTTAAATATTTATGATCTGCAATATAATGTAAATTGGCTAGCATGTACTGGATAAGTTGCTTTTAGCGTTTAAAACCAAGCAAGTTATATTTTAGTAACTTTATTACCCGATGTACTAGTGTTTTCGGTTTTGTATTCTGTCCATTACACATCTTAATGCATACAAAATCGTATTGTGATTTCATTAAGAAATAAAACTACTTATTTCCTTATTTATCAAATCTAAATCTAAGTAAATATTTCAAAAATTATATAACATACTCTTAAATCTAATTAACATTCTTAGTTATATAAATATCCTACTTTTAAAATTCTGTAATAATAATTATGATACACTATTATTTACATAGTACATATTTATAATAATAACAATAATTAATCTATTGATTGGATATCAGATATATGATAAACCTGTAAAGACTTACTTTAAACTACAAACTAGAAAATTTTAATTATAAAATCAACCTAGACTAAAATCAAGTGTTAAAAAGATTAATGATATGAATTTATAATTTCAAAATATATTTCATGTCAATAATTTATGGGGCTATTTATGGTGTCTGATATTATAACCTCATACTACGGTGTGCACGCCGCTTTAAATTTAATATGGATCCGTGATGTATTGGCTACTGAGGCGGTTTCAGCCCACCAATTATGAAATAATTACAAAGCTTATGGGCTTGTGAGAGTTGGATTCAAGATGACTGGATAAGAATTGGAGCACGTAAAAAGCGTTGATGAAGATTCTGCTTTAAAATTTTACAATAAGAGATTTCTTTAAATTAATATTTCCCTATAATTTTAAAAAGAATTTTTTTGTTTATAAAGAATACTATCAATGCTCTTTTTTTTCAAGATTTTACTAATATTCCTATAGCTCCAAATAAGCTCGAAGCTTGTGCTAGGAGTGGGCACGACACTAACTCGCAACTCTGATGATCATTAGGTTAACGCAAGTTAACGGAGCGGAGTCGGCCCTTCTGCCATTGAGCTATTAAGGATTAATATATATTTTATATAATTGAAATATACGTAAGTAAATTTTTGAATGTAGGTCATGTTTTGCGGTTAATATTTTGTAAACTTGACAAACAAATTAGTACTATTTTGTCATAAATACAGCTTAGCCATATAATTATTGCAATAATTTATTAATTCAAGTTTTGTATCTATAGATATGTATAAGTCCATTCTTTTGATACTGTACTTGTTTGCCACATCTAGAACTTATGGAGTCTGGATCGCCTACCGAAATGCAACTGTTCGAATCACCGTCCTAAGCTCCGCCCTGTTATTTCGCACAATTATTACGTCGCAAAGGAATCTGGATGCGAAAAAAGCGATAGAATCCGACGGGCCCTTGATTAAAATTGTGACGCGATGATTGCAGATTCCTCTTGCTTATTGCGTTCTTTTTGACGATGTTTTAGAACTTGAATTGTTCAAATGGTAATAAAACGGTTTTAGCTCCAACTTTTCGAAGTATGGTATTCGCTTCTCCTAATATGTATAAATAACAGAGAAATCTATGTCAATTATACAGTTTTTACTAAATATACATATATATGTATTTAATGAAGTAAAAGTTATTATTGTATCTAAAGTTATTTGTTACTCTGAATGAAATTGAATATTTTTTTCATTCTATAGAACTCTTGAAAACATTTAAGTTCTATTATCGAGGTATTTTTTCTTATCAAAATTACGATAACATGCTAAAAAGTTGTGTTAAAAAAGCAACTTTATACTATCACATTGAATACCGACGAGTCTAATTTGTTATATAAAAAAAAGTCACTCACGATTCGATTACGAGCGGAATGGTATTCGGAGACAAAAAATAAATAATCCAATTTTACACTCTATGAAGCATCGAAAAACGTACAAAGCGCAGCGAGACGCGGGTGTTTGTAACACTTTCTTTGTGATTCCGTATGCACTTACCTAATAAAAACTAGCACTGTCATATACTGTAATCGTTTACTCTTTTGTATACTTTTTACAACTAATTTGACTATAAGTAAAATTTAGACAATAAATAAAAGTTTATTTTTATATATCCCAATACACACGATACACTAACAGCATCACTGTTGGGATAACCTCTGTCACAACAGAGATTATTCCACCAGTGCAATCAGTCACACTGGTGGTAGGTCGATTGTTGCAAGAGGCCGGCTAGGTAGGTACCACCGCAGTGTCCAATATTCTGCCGCCAAATAGTAGTGTTTAGGCACTACTGTGTTCCGGTTTGAAGGGCATTGTACGCTAGTGAAATTACTGGGCGAACGAGATTTAAGAACTAATATCTCGAGGTTGGCAACGCGTGAGTGGCACCTACTAATGGTGCTGCAAGCGCTCATAGGCTGCGGCAGCCACTTACCATCAGGTGGGCCGTATGCTTGTTTGCCAACTTCTAACATAAAAAAAAAAAAATATCACTATGTATTAATAGGTAATTACCAGTTAGACAACAGTCGATAAGACAAGTCAGAGGCCTACGGGCGACCTGAACAACTCTGACACTAGGTTGACCACTAACCAATCGATAAGAGAAGAAGAATAGGTAATATAAGAGGTAGAAGATTGTGAAGAAAATGCAAGAGAATATATTTTGTTTTGGAGCTTGTACCTCTGTCTCTTTCACTCAAATCAAACAAAATAGAACAAATACCGGTATGTTAGTTTGATGTATCATGTATCTTACTCTTCTCGTATTACTACCCCAATAATGGCATTCCTTTACTTTATTTACTAGCATTAAAATTTAAACATACTGTTACATAAAAATGTATTTATTACATTTATATGTAACAGTATAAATCTTAATACGTGCTCTGGCAAGTGCAACACTGAAAGTATCTTCTTCTTATAAGCATCGTCCCGGTATTTTGCCCATTTTACCCGTTTGCTTATTACTGTTATCCGAATGTTACAGGTAACAGAGCGAATGCCATCTGACCTCCGCAACCCTAAGGGCGAACCTAACTCACTGGATAAGAGCAAATTACCTATTAAGACTTAACGATTACTATCACATGTTATTACAACCGGGACCCAGAGCTTAACGTACTCTGCGAGGCACGGTGGCGGGACCCCCAAAAGACCAGACCGAGACACATATTTATAGTATCAATATAAATATCCGTCCCGAAAGGTAATGAAACCCGCAACCATTGAGACTAAGCAGGCAGGCTCGCTACCTACACACCACAACGATCGTCGCAACCCTTGAAGTGCAACACAATATTTAATTAAGCTTGTAATAGCGTAATCATTACTACGCAATGACACGGTCTGACACGCACCTTTCCACGTGGTATAACAGACCGTAACGCACATTCCTTAACCCGGTAAGGTACAGGGACTCTCAGTGTGATATATTTAGATAAGCTATAATTTTAAGGCTTTTAATTTGATTTGATTTAAACAAAAAAAAATTAGTAAATATCAAAATAAAAAAAATAAAGTCAATTTGATTTAAAAATTAAAAAGCAAAACTTGTTGGTCTTTCAAACATTGATCTGACAGGTTAAAAGAAAATTATTTTCTCGTATATAGTGTTTATACTTGTGTCCAAAAAATTTTCAATTGTATAAGAATAAAGTAAATTTCTTTTTTAACGTGTCCTTGCTTTTTGCTCTTTTAAACGTTAAAAATACACAGTATCCATATTGTGTCTGAAAAGTTGCTCTCTTGTGATCATATTTTATTATATTTTCATCTTCGTTTTCTTCTTTATTTGTTAATAAGCATATAAATTAGAACCTGAAAGACCAAAATCGTTAAAAATACCATCGAATAAACAAAGTTTAATCCAGATGTAAATATTTAACAATGCAATTACATGGTCTGTTACACACCTCGCACGTGGTATACCAGACCGTGACGTATCCTGGCAAGACCGGTAACGCACAATTAATAAAATTCTGACAATCATGATAAAATTATTACTATTAAATTCATAATATAATTGGCCTATAGTAATTAATGATACATACATCAATAAATAAAGTAGATTCATTTATATTTGTGGCAACTTTACTGTTTATATTTTATTCATAATATCTAAAAAAATTCGTTTCATTCAATTAATATAATAATATAAATATAATATAAACGCTGCACACTCAACGGCAATAATGCAGACGATTATAATAATAATGTAGACGATCGCACTTATCGTACTTCAGCATAACGCAATTGCCACAGGGATTTCCTTGTTTTCACAAGGATTTTTTCTCATTAATCCTCCAAATGCCAAATGAATAGATGGCGATTCACAGTAAATTTGGGCTCTTTAATAAGGAATAAAGGTGGCGTAATACGTACACAATACTGGTATCCAAACATTACGACTTACCATCTTCTTTACTTACCCGAAGCATATCTGCCACCATCGTGATATTAAAATAATATATCATAAACTTAAGATTAAATCGCTATAAAACAATTACTACTGTTTAACATTATCGTATAAAGGTGTCGTGTTGACACGGTAATTGCGTGCAATACCGACCGTGACGCGTCATGGCTGGATGTACCACGTGCGTTATGAAACATGTGCTTTACTGTAGGGTAAGTATTAGAGCATGAAATTGTTTACGTGTTCAACACTAACACCTTTGATTGCTTGAATTGATAACTAGATTATTATATAACTTAGATGTAGGGAAGATAAAATTTTATAAGTTCTAGCAGTGCCCGCGGCCCCACTCGCGTTACTATAGTTTTTGATTATCTATAATTTACAAAATATAAGGGATACAAATTATCCTATATCTTAATGTATGTAATAAGCTATGTTTGTAGCAAATTTCATCCAAATAGGTAGAGTAGTTTTTTCGTGAAAGAGTAACAAACATCCATTCAAACTTTCACATTTATAATATTAGTGGGATAGTGGGATTACTTATGTACCGAAGGCACGTACTGTCAATCTGTATTCCCGTCCATTTTGTCACCTCTTTTTTTTTTTCGGAATGTGTATTGCTGTTGGCCCTACTGGCCTTGACAGCGTCACCGGGCGGGGGCCGAGTACAGAGACTCAGCCGTGATAAAGGGGCAGCGCTCACGGGGGCTCTTTCTCACCTCTAATCTTCTCTCATACCTTTTCATTATTGACTGTAGGTGTGACTTATTGAGACTGTTACATTCTTAAGCGAATTTTGTAATTATTAGCAGGATCATTTATCCGTGATATTTACGATCGTTGGTAAATATAGGCCTTCTATTATATTAATTTCATCCTGTTATTCGTGCTACTTGTCAGTTATGTCCGCATGCATGTTATTTATACTCTATTATTTATTTCCAATCGCAACGCACAGCTGACAATTGGTACAATCGCAAAACTCGGGTTCCGTATGAAATGAGGTGCAATTTGGATCATGACTATGCCACTTGGAGCATACGCCCTCCAGACATACTGTTTGAGTTATAAGAGAAAGCACGTACTAAAATTATTATTCACTTTTCTATTTTACATAATATTATATTCATTATACTTAGAGATTAGGTATATACTTATATAGTTACAAAAGTACTGTTTCTGACTCTTATAATAATTATAAGCTTATAAGGTTTTACTAAGTATAAATTTCTAAGTGTGAAATTAAAGCATCTAGATTAAATTATAATACTGATAAGTAAAAGTATGTCAATACAGAAGATCTCCCACCTCTTTTGTTCCCTTGATTTTTCCCTTTTAATCCTTCTCTCATATCCCTTGGGTTGGCAACTCACTTGTGATACTTTAAGTATCGCCAGAGTTCATAGGTTGCGGTGACTGCTTACCATCAGGTGGACCGTATTATTGGTTGCCAACCCTCATGATATAAAATAAAAAATAAAAATAACCTACAACAGTGTATATTTTACTGTTCTCTGTCCAGCTTCCGTACTTGTATTCAGTTGCAACCACCCATTATGTTTTACCCGCGGCCTTCACGACGTACAATCTTAGTACATTTGTGGAGGCACGTGTTGAGCTCGATATAAATATCCTTTAAAGGAAACTTTTTAACCGGCTTCAAAGCAAGGTTTTCGCTTCGGTAGACTTTTTTGTATATTACACGATATTTTCGCAATTTACAAAAGTATTTATTCGCGATCATAACATCAAAATTTACCAATGCCTTAGACAGCTTAAGTCGTCGGTCATTGCTGTGAGAGTCCAATAGCTTTATTTCAGTTTAGTAACTACATTATATCCTATTTTTTGCTTTGTTGAAATAATGTGTTTGTTTTAATGTACAACGATAGTGGACAGCGACTGGCCCAACTGATGGTAAATCATATCTTATGGATGCTAGAAACGCCAAGAGCAATACATATGTTATGATAATCTAAGTAGTGTGAATTAGTGAATGTGAAATTGGGCATGCAACGTTCACACACATCCAACGAAACAAAACTCAACAGCATGAATACTACAAGCCACATTTCTTTTAGCCCAAATGACCTGACTCGACCGGAAAAGTACTACCCTCTCACAGAAAATTGAGCGCCGGAGGCCCAGTCTCCCTTCCGCTCTACATATAGCAAGTCTCTCTACTTCAAAATATAGTTATGAAATAAACTTTTTACCGGCGTCGGGACGTGACGACCCCATCGCCCGCTGTTGGGATAACCTCTGTCACAGCAGAGATTATTCCACCAGTGCAATCAGTCACACTGGTGGTAGGTCTTTTGTTGCAAGAAGCCGGCTAGGTAGGTACCACCGCAGTGTCAAATATTCTGCCGCCAAATAGTAGTGCCTAGGCACTGCTGTGTTCCGGTTTGAAGGGCACTGTACGCCAGTGAAATTACTGGGCGGACGAGATTTAACAACTAATATCTCGAGGTTGGCAACGCGTGAGTGGCACCTACTAATGGTGCTGTAAGTGCTCATAGGCTACGGCAACCACTTACCATCAGGAGGGCCGTATGCTTGTTTGCCAACTTCTAACATAAAAAAAAAAAACTTAATATAATGTAAACTTATCTATCATCTGCAACGCAGCTTCCATACGCGTATTCTGTTACAGTAATCTCACATTATTGCTATTTACCCGCGGCCTCCACGACTCGCAATCATAGGACATTTGTAAGGGCACTCGCTACAGCCTACATTCGACACGATGTATTTCTTACTCGAGTGATTTATTTACGCCTACGCCCGTACTTTATATTTACCTAAGTCGAGATATTTTATAATAAATTTATTATAAAAACGCAGTGTAGTATAACATAGATATAGCAATCTTGCATCTATACAAAACTTTAGCAGAGTGTAATTTGAAGTAAAATTTCGGTCTTTCTTTTTAGTAGTTTGAAAGTAGTTATTTTTATGAGGCAAATAAAGTAAGGTCAAGGTATAGTGTATGGTTCTTCAAAAGAGGGTGGAGGAAGTTTTTAAAGGTCGGGAACACGCATGTCTCTGGTGCTGCAAGCGTCAATAGGCTGTGATGGTCGCCCACCATCAGGTGAGCCATACTCTTTTTTGCCACCATCGCGGCATTAAAAAGATGGCTTTCACGCTGATCTTCTTAGTAGTATTACTTAAAATGTAAGTATTAATTATTTATTTATAACTTAAGCTTTCTCCTTATCACGAGTAAAATTATAGTAAGCAAAGCCTTGATATTTTTTTTTATTAGACACTGAAATAAATTTAATTTTGACTATGCTCACAAAAACATATTTAAAACTCCATACTATTTGTTGTTAATATTGTCACATGAGTATTTGTATTTTAAGGCTTTTATATGCATTGTTTCCAAATTCGAAACATTCCTTATTTATCTTAATCAATAAAAAAATTGCTACATAAAAGCACAACCTAATTCGTTTCGATAGGCTCTTTAATTGTTAAAACAGTACAATTGAAAAACTAAAATAATTCTGTACCACTTACGATTCTGTTTAAACATTTTTTGCCGCTTAATTTCCACTCAACTCGGTCGTATATTCTAACGAGCCTCTTCAGTATAAATTCTCGTGCATAATAGCGCGTGCGGCCGACGCAATTTCGTGGATGTGAGTCAAATAATCGCCTCGGGCAACGCAATCATGGCTGCTGTTCTCCATTGTCATGAAAATACGGACGAATATAATTATATGGAATTGATATTACTAAGTGTCTGGACGAAAACGTTTTGACTGCTGGTAATTTTTAAGGTTCCGTATACAAAGGATATTAATTAAGCCTGCGCTGTCCATCCGACCATCCATCGTAATAGGTAGAGAGTTGATATTTTAAAGGAATGTGTATTCTGTGTCCACTACTACAACAAATATTAGAAATAAAATAAAATTTAAAAATAAAGGGCAATACAAAAAACTTTATATTTTAACGTTTTTGCTATAATCCTCAGATACATGATACGGTGATACGGAACCCTGTACGGGCGAGTCCGACACGCACTTGGCCGGTTTTTTTCATTCGTTGTCTCAAGTAATACACTTTTTGCTCCTGTAATATAAGTGGCTGGTTGTAGTTGAGAAAATAAACACTATTAATACTTATTAAGATAATTGGGTACGGCACGGACAGCAATCAGCTCAGCTATAACAAATATCACATAACAATCCTCAAGTGCCGGTAGAAAATATTTTAATTTAATTATACATTTATAAACATATCCCGATAATCCAGATCCGGATAAGAAAATAGTACATTACCCGCCTAGGGAGAAAAATAGGCCATTCTCACCCGTGGATTTCATCGCGAAAATCGCGGGTGGTAATGTTCTACATTTCTCTAGTGGTGTGTATACGATTTTATTTACTATGATAAAAATTTCTCTTTCAGTTTTCAGTGAGCTTTACATCAAGGTAGGAAATATATATATTTTTATATACGACAATATATATTTTTTTAACCCATGGTGTATTGGAAACGCGCAGCTCCTAAGTTTAACCGACATTGCATGCGGAGATGTCAGTAATGCCCGCGGCGGACAATCATTTTGGCTTCTGTTTAAAAACGCAATCACGATATTAATGTATTAGTTACGTATGTAGATACGCGTCCACATAATTTCGGTCCTAAGTTACGACACCTCTTACGAAGCTAATTTCATATTATGCCCAGTCTGGTGGTAATTTTTAAATTACGTCATTATTATTCAATTCAAGTAGGAAATTATTAAAAAATACCTCATACTATATATTTGTTATATATTTTCTTATTTTTATTTCATTTATCATTTTAAATCTATACCAATGTTTTGTATATTATAAGATTATACGCCTCAAGAGCTCAACCTCAAGCCTCTGTTAAGGGGGGAGTCAGACCCACCCCTAGCGCTAGCTTATTTGGAGGGGCAATAGGAATGCCTTGAAAAACCAATGCCATGATATTTTTTTTGTGGATAGATGAATAGATGGCGTTTCAACAACACAGGCAATGAAAATCCCGGCTCGAGTCTAGATGTCTCAAGTCCAGTTATTTTTTCTTTTTTTCATGTTCCATTTTTTGTAACAAAATATTTTATTGGGAGCCCTTTATCAATGTATCTAATTTGTATCTATGTATAGTTTTCGATTTACCAAAAAAATACCAAGCAAAGCTCGGTCATTCGGGTACTATTAATTAAATAATATAAGATTTCCCAAATTCATCATCCAATCTATACTTTCTTTATACATAATTTATAGACATGCGACTAGTAGTTATTTTCAGCAATCAAGAGCAATAGTTAACATTTGGTACGGTTAAACCTTATGCCATTACGATGCTAACTGGCATTTGACCGGTTTTTGAGAACACACGCAAGATAACGCCTCTGGCGAACTTCTGTGCTTCATAAACGGTTTATACGGTACCGAAACGATGTTTTCTAAAAATTATTTGCAAATTTCTATTTTATTTTTTTTTACAATCCACTTTCAAATTGGATTAGAAATATTTTTCTCCCAATATTTTTTTTTAATTTTGTCGTCATTTTAAATTCATTTATTTCATTTATTTTTCCTCAGTATAACTCAATTCCTTAGTCATCTTAAGTTAGGTTTAAGTGCAAAAATAAACCTCTTCCTCAAAATATTTATATATTCCATGGCATGGGTCTATCACTAGATATTATATCTTTTGTAAATTTTTAGAATGTAAACAGGTCGAGTGAGTCGTGACAGCTAGGGGTCGCTTTTGCTCGAATATTACTGGGAAGCAGAAATCAGTGGTCTTAGCTTCGAGAAACATTTGTTTTAATGAAGATAATGATGTTATGAATAATAGTTACATACCTTATGAGATATTACATGTAAGTTTATTCTTTCCTTGTAAGAAATTAACTTAACAGGGTTAAATTATATACTTTTAATCGTGAGACTGAAGCGTTCATAGATCAACGCTGGCACATTTTTAATACAAGTTGTCTTTTGTAATGAAATAAGCATTAAAAATTAATTGTTTTTAATTTTTTGTTGGTTCTCCATTCATTCAAAAAAAATTAAAATATTTGAAAGTGTTAGTATTTTTTGGTCTTCAATGAAAAGTTCGCTTTTAGTCCCTGGTACGAGGGATAAACATACGGTTGCTAGGTTAGAGGGATGTAAAGTGAGTTAATTAGTGTCATCTTGCCGGGACAGAATCGGGCATTTTTCACCCTCTTAATGAAATCAATAGGTTTTTACGTTCTAATAATTGTTTATGTAATACACAAGAATGTTTACATCACTGCTTCGCAAAACTTCTCGGCAGACGATTGATGTAAATTAAATTTGATGGAAGCTGATTCGAAGATTGATTAAAAATCGATACAGAAACAATTACAAACAAACAAAATGCAAATAAATAAAGTTAAAGTTTTAACATTGTTTGTCTTCGATGTCTAAAAATATTTTTTTATAAAACGACTAATTAGTGTGTAAAGAAAAACAAACTCATTAAAATTAATTTATTGACATTTTAATTAAGTTTAAGCACTTAATAATTAAGAATATTTTAGACTGACTTGGAAAATGAGCGACTTATCAACACTCGTTTTATCTCGTTTATATTTTGAGGTTTTTTTACTGGATAAGGCTTGCTTGTAGTCTCATAACAATTTTATGGTGATTTGATAAATAACTTCGACGAATTAAAACGAAAATTCTCACAATACAAGATCTAATTACCCGTGATCTTTGAATCCACTTTGTTTTTATATTATTATGTGCCTTGAGATTTTAATAATACAAATACGAGTTAAAGATTTTGTTGAGTAAAATAATTTGAAGAGTGAAATTATTTCATTCGCACAGTTCACAGTTTTGTCTTTATCCCTCTGCATCTATTTATTATTATTATTTTATGTATTATTATTATTACTTTATGTCATGACGAGAAGACGGTAAGCAGTCACTGCAACTTATGAATCTTGCGATACTTGAAGTATCCCATGCCAACTCAAATGCGCTGCCAACCCTAGGGATAGGAGGGAAGGGATAAAAGGAAACAAGAGAGAGAGTGGGAGATTGGTTGTCCGGTGATTTCACTTATTGCACGATACGCAACACTATTGTTTCTTTACCACCGTTTTCTGGACACCGTTGTGGCGTTGTGGGTAGCGAGTCTGCCTTAAGCCTCGACGGTTGCGGGTTCGATTCCCGCTCGGAGCAGATGTTTGTATTAATCGTACAGGCATGTTTTCCGGTCTGGTTGTGTTTGTCCTTGTCATTGTGAATGTTTCCGGACCCCGACACAGGATATAATTATCCTAATGGGGGCCGTTGAGTGTGTAGCGTTTATTTATTTAGTTTATTTATTTACACCGATTTTGTGTAAGAGCGTAGTACATCCTCGATCGAGTCGGCCCATTTATGCTGAAATGAGCATGGTTCTACCACTTCTAAATAAATGTATGAATTTAGTTTCGTTATAAAGTATATATTATAGTTAATCAGATTGTTTGTTAGACTTTTATGTATAGCAAGTTAATTTTTCATTTCGTTACCGTTGTACAATATTAGTATTAATTTGCATTTTTATTAGGCTTAATATATTTGGAAGCTGTAAAAGATTATGTTTACATTAGCATCTGAATCACTTTTATTTTCTAAACTAAATTAAATATTTATAGAAATTTGTTAAACGATAAATTTTCATAATATATGAGTATTATGAATGTTTGTGATAAATAAATAAATGAATATATATTTGATGACACTCCAATAGTATGTTTTAAAGACACTTTTCCTGTACAAGTGTATGACGAAGGTACTTTTGGAAGATTTAAACAGGACACGTAAGGGTGATAGGAAACAGGAATAAATAAACGCTACGCCTCAAATTTTACATGAAGAAGAATTACACAATGTTAAAATTTATTTATAAATATAATATAAATTAAGTAAAACATCGACTGTTTACATTCCAACTGGCAATGTTAAACACATGTCTGTCATTTGTTTGGCAATTTACTAATAAATCTTCTATTGCGTTGCGATAGGTCAACGTTCATCTAGAAAAAGCATTGCTATTATTCTAAAAAAAAACTGGTTATTTTATACATAAAAGTATCAGTAAAACACAAGAAATTTTACGATAATATTGCACATATTTTACCAAGTTACCATTACTTTTATAGTTACCAAGACATTTCTAATTAAAAAGCGGCAACATCAGAGATTTTAACTGGTGATCCGAATCCGAATAATTAAAATTCGATGCGCTATAAAATAGTTGATATAAAGTGTTTTACTAATTAAACATTTACCAATTAAAGCTATTAGTAATATTGGGGTTAATAAATTAAAAATAAGTTATGATGCCAAAGGCTAAAAATGAAATCATAAACAGTAACACTGCTTATGAAGGCAGTGACGAGCATTTGCGTGTCAAGTGTACTCTATACAAGCAAATATACTAGCATGCATCAATCATATATACAAATTTTGTAGTAGTAGAGGATCCGAGTATAAATGGCCAGTCTGGACCGGGGATGTACTACCCTCTCACAAGAAATCGGCGTTAAGTATCAGAGTACTGTTTAGTGCGGTGCGTGAGAGCACCGGGGGCCTTTCCCCACTCCTCTATACCCTTCCTTTTCTTCCCTTCTCATCCATTTCTTCCTATCCCTTGGGTTGGCAAAGCGCATGCGACACTTCAAGTATTACGCGCCTTCATTGGTTACGGTGACTGCTTACCATCGGGGGAAAGTACGTATTTGTAATGTCAAAATAAAAGCTTTGGACTGCATGCATAAATATGAAAGTATATACAGTACTTAGAACAAAACACCAATATTAAAATATTTCAGTCTGTTTGAACCTATTTCAGCGGGAATCAAACTGGATAGATAGCTGGTTTCATAAAAAAATAACTTAGGCTATTTCATTAAAAAAATAATAAGTGTTACGGGTTGTAAAAAAACAAAAATTCTCTAACGGACGAACCAAACAGAACCACGGCAACAGCAAGTCTTTAACATTCATTTAATTCCTCGATAATCAGTTTATGAAATGAACGAAAATTTGTGTTTGAAAGAAAAGCTAGTTCTTGAGACAAGGGTTCCAAACAAGCAAATATAATTAATATGTATACCTAAAGTAATTGTAATTTAAAATAGAGTCAATTACAAAGTTTCACTCTTTTAAAATACACATAAACACTCCTAATATTTATTTATTTTGTTAAAGGTACGTCATCGTTTTGGTTTATTTGACGAGGTCTGCACGTCAGGAGGGGTCCAGGTTAGACACTGTAACTGGGTGAGGTTTCTACGGGTCTCGGAGAATTATGGACCTCAAGTAAGTTAAAATCAAAATCAAAACTATAAGATACGATTGAAAAGTTTTAAATTGTCCAACACAACTAATATTTTGGTTGATTCCACTAAAAAGAACCGGAAAACCCTTAATTATTTAAGAGATAATTTCATTCCAAAAAACTTTTGTATTCTTCTTCTTTGTATTTTTCCCATGGTGGGGAGACCGGCAAGGACAACCCCCAGATTGAACCAGATGTCTGTATGATAAACACAAATATCTACTCAGAGCGGGATACTCGTATCCGCGACTATCTTGGTTAAACGCAGGCTTGCTCCCAACGCCGTAAAACTTTATTATAAAAATTAAGTAAAAAAATCAGTTAAATTTCTTATTAAATATCTAATTCTTTTGTGTACAGGTCAATTTAGTTTGTACGAAGGTTAAAGGTGAACCTGTATACGAAGCTGTAAAGCCAGTGTCAGCACACACTGAACTTATTGTTTATTACCTACCTGAAAGACCTGAGGAGTTGTTCTTCGTGAGAATGAGGAATAATTTATATCGGCAGACTATGGACTCAATTTTAGAAGGTATAGTTTTCTACTACTAATTTTTTTAACAAGCTCTAAAAAGCCATCAATTCGAAAAGATACATCCTAGATGGTCCTATTTATACTACTATATAAATAAATAAAATTGTAGTGTCCGTTTATAATTCCAAATTAACAGCTCTTCACGAAATGGATACTTATAAAAGTATATAAGGTACTGTAAGGAAAGGTACGTTTTTAAAATTTTTGCTTGTTTGTGTGTTTGTACCGGCGAATCTGAATAATCTAAAACAGCTGGACCGATTTTAACGGAATTTTCACTGGTATATTAGGAAAAATAATATTTTAGAAAAGGTGTGCAGTATCAAATAGCATTGTAAAAAATTTATTAAGTAATCCGGATGTAATAATGAAATGTAGTAAGCGTCGTGAGATTGCCACCCTAACCGCCTTCTACCGACTATATCACAGCGAGTGTTCAGAGGAATTATTCTCCCTCTTACCTCCGCTTTCCGTACAAGAACTACGCGTGCCGATCTCCGATATCACCGTCTAGCTGTGGCATCAATTCCTTCGCGAAAAAAGAAGTTAACCAATTATTTTCTTTGTCGTACTTCAAAAAGTGGCTGTTAGCCGCCTTCATAGTGCATATATAGCTGCATTAGTTGGAGTAGAGTCATTTGCACTACTTTCCAAATAAAAAAAAATGTATCACCAAACAAACGTTTAAGAAAATATGTCTAGACTTTCTTATATACATATTACATACATATTTACATAGCAAAAATAATCTAAGGCAATAAAAGATACATTCAAATACTGTTTATTACAAAATAAAAAAGTCGAGCATTCTTTTGTATTTAGCAGGTGGTCATTACGATGGTGAAAGTGGTACAACACATGTAAAATTTACGATAGCTTAAAATAATCGCGCCGCTTCGTAATGGCGATAGACGATGCATGAAATTGCACTAAATTGATACAATTCGAGATGTATTTAAATATTTGTTTACGATTACGAAAGACTAAATATATATTTTCGTCGTGTTATATAATTTTGTGTGTTATTAGTAAATTAAAAAGACCACGATATTTTATGAGAAGGTATATAGAGTTTGCGATATTAGTTTTCGCGGAGTTCCGTGAGCTCCATACTTGTGTATTCTGTTTACAATGCTAGTTGAAATCTAATACAAAAATAAATAAATAAACGCTACACACTCAATGGCCCCCATTAGGATAGTATCCTATGTCGGGGTCCTGAAACATACACAATGACAAGGACAAACACACCCAGACCGAACAAATCAGGAACAAACATGCCTGTATGGTCAATACAAACCCGCGACCTGTGGCGCTTAAGGCAGGTTCGCTCTCGCTGACATAAAATAGCATCAAAAGCTAATCAGTTAAATAGTGGACCCTTATTACATTCGACAGTGACGGTCGGATTTAGCCCGGAAATCTACTACCTTCAACCAAAATATCAATACGACGACAAAGCCGTATTATTAACCACTTGTGCATCTCAAAACTGAAAACCTCTTTTTTCCTTTCTTTTTGTCTCTTTGTTCTCTCCAATCCTTCTTTTAGATAACAAAAAAAAACCGATACCACTGCCATTAAAATACATAGAAACTATATTTATATCATCGTATTAAATATAACGGGTATACCATAGTTGTAAAATATCGAACGAGATATATACATTAGTGTGTTCGAATTAATAGTAAGATTACTTTGAAGTAGTTAAGAGTATTTTTCAGACGTGTCGAGTTATCATTAGCTCTCTTTAAATCTTTGTTTAATTACGCCATGGAGAAAGTCATTAAATAGCTGTTGGCGGGTACTTCACACGCGTACAGCCGCGGGCAGAAACTAATTACACAACTTATAATTCTTATCTCTATCTGCATTGATAGAGAAGATACGAAACCTGATTCAATATTAACTTAAAAGCGAACAGTTTAAAATAAATCTAATCTAAAATTAAAATTATCAAATAATTAGTTGATAAAAGCAATTTGAATACTAAAACACTTAAACATATCACACGTTTAAGGTGTCACTTCATTTGGCGGCACTTCAAAGAACTTCTTTCGGTTCAGTAGTCGAGTTTCAAGATTGCGTTTTTATCTCGCCATGGCACTGATCAATGCGACATCTGTAAATGAGTGTCGTTAGTTGCTATACCGATGTTTAGTAAAGTAGCTAACGATTTGTTTGAACTATGTAAATTGTTCTAAATCGAATAAAGATAAAAATAATTACTTATAAAGGATATTTGCTGATTTAAACACGGTTGTGTAGTTTCATATCCATACTAATATTATAAAACTGACGAGTTTGTTTTTTGGTTAAACGAGCTAATCTGCTAATCTGCAACCAATGGTTAGATTTAAAAAAATATTTTTACATTTGATAGTACATTTCTAGAGGAAGGCTACAGACTATATAACATCACCGATGCGATACATAGAAGCCGATCAATGAGAAAGTGGGAGGGTGATGCGATACGACGAGTAGGTGTAGAAGGAACACAATAATAAAGCCAAAGAATAATTTGCTTAACTAAATAATGACTATTTAGACTAGGCAAGTGAAGCCGCGGGCATAACTAGTTTAGTATAATTACAAAGCCATTGAGGCTACTTTTTGAAATTTAGTGTTACAAAAATTTCGGAGCTCAAAATTGAAATAAAACACGATAATTTAGTATTAAAATTATTAACACTATTATAAACAGAGCTTACGTTCAGTTAACTGAACAGTTAAGTTATATACGTACCGATAACGAACGCGGCACGTTTGTTTCACTAAAGAGATCCGATCGAAGACCGCGTCGATAATTCCAATGCAGCTGTCGGCGGAAATGGTCTATATGTATATAAAAATATTGCTAATGTTAAGGTCGATTTTATACGACACGATTGTTGTCTTCAAAATACAAGTTTAGTATATCTTAATAGCACAAAACTCTTATGTTATTAACAAATTCGAATACACGATAATTTCGATGTTCTTGAATCGATTTTGATAATACTCCTCAAACAGCTAACTACTCGTATTAACTGTTTTGTGTATCTGTATATCGTGTATGCCTTAGACTTAAGTCAGGTAAAAACTGTTTAATTAATATAGGTATAAATATAAACAGTCTTATATTATATCAAAAAATTACTAAGCGTATATCAAATTTAACAACATTTTACGTTCACATATATGTTGTTTGCTGTGAGCACAATGACGACGAATTAATTTCATGTATAAATAGCCTAAGGGAAAAGAACAATCTTACCAACATTTGTTGATATTAAAACGATTCAAACCATAAATAGAAATATGAAACTTAGTTATTCAAACTCAACAGTGATCAATTTGCACGTAGCTCTCGAACAGACAGATATTATCAATTTGACAGCAGTTCCATATAGAGAATCTCGTGCGAGCAATCATGAAAAATATTTCTGTCCCGGATAGCAAACAACTGTCCTTAGATCTAGTACAGACACCGCTCATTAATTTACACAGAATCTATGGAATCGCATAGAAGATTTATTAGTAATATAGATTATTGATGCATAAAGAAAAGGAAGTTTGATCTTCAACTATGGAAATCACTATTCGAAAGCCTAATTAAGACAGATCCGGAGCTATAATACAGACTGTAATAAACATAAATTGTCTAGACTCCTATAACAACATTTTTACGGTTGTCAATAAATTGGTTCATTAAATTTTTCGCTTTGATTGGATCAAGGCTTGTAATGGCTAAAATTTATACAGAACTAAATCCTTAAACTGACTCATCGGCTTAGCGCCAACGTTTACTTTTAAGGAAACTTGTCTTTTTGTGCGCAGTCCATCAAACTCAAGGGCAAGAACTTTAACTGTGTGGGGATATTTTATCACAGCATCGTAATATAATATGAAACCAATATTAAATACAAGTATCTTTTACAGATTCACCATTAGACCTTTCCACTTCCCTACTTTCTCGAGTCCTATTACCAATTTCTCCACCTTCCGGTCCAGAAGACGAGCATAAATCAGTATCAGGTGATTCACTAACATCTTCATCGGCTGGATCATCGAATGATTTATTAGAAATGACACCTAAAATCCAAAGAAGACCTGCGAAGTCAGAACGTGCTTTGTTACCTTGTGAAGTTTGTGGGAAGGCTTTTGATAGACCATCACTATTGAAACGGCATATGAGAACACATACGGGTAAGTGGATTGAATATTGTTAATACAAAAAGGCCAAAAATGATCCATACTAATATTATAAAGCCGAAGAGCTTGCTTGTTTGTTTGGTTAAACGCTCTAATCTCTGGAACTACTGATCGGATTTGAAAAATTATTTTTGCATTTGATAGAACATTACTTCAGGAAGGCTACTAGGCTATGTATAACATCACGATGCGATACTTAGAAGCCAAGCAAAAATAAAGAAAGTGTGAGTAAGATTTAAACAGTCCTATATATGTTAACTGATGGAACATCATGAACTGGTATCAGCCGACGGGGGCGAAACCACGGGTACAGCTAGTATTTTAATAAAAATATAATATAGATATTTAAAATGGTTTTTAATTTATTTATTGTTAATATTTCATTTCTAAATAATTTTGAATGGTTTTTCTCTCTTTCTTTCGCACACCTACCCACCTCTCTTTGTTTCACGTCCATCGCCGTATTTTAGTATTAAGCTCGTCTTTTGCATACATTGTGCGATTAAGTGTAAATAAATGAAATAAAAATTAATTCAAATAATACAATAAATATAGACTATTCCAAAATTTCATTTCTAACTATCGTAATTTGTTCTAGGTGAAAAGCCACATGTTTGTATGGTGTGCAACAAAGGCTTCAGCACATCAAGCAGTCTCAATACACACAGACGAATACATTCGGGCGAAAAGCCTCATCAATGTCAACATTGTGGGAAGAGGTTTACAGCCAGTTCAAACTTGTATTATCATCGGATGACGCATATAAAGGTAAGAATACCTATATCTATCGCATTAATGATTGACGGAATCATTAAAAGGATGTATGCTTTTAGATTTTTTTTTACTTTTATTCCTGTTACAAAATAATTTGCAACCATCATTTTTTTATTATTTATTTAATGATTTTATCATTGATAATGCTTTGTATGTTCGTGACTTAAGATTCATAATATTTGGTTTCAATATCTTTGTTGCATACAGAGATGATTTGTAAAGTTTTTTGCCGACTTCAAAAAGGCTTATCGACGTGTATGTCATTTTGTGCATCAGGGCGGAAAAGGCGCCGTCCCTTGACCGTGTTCGTGGGAATATGGATAGTATGTTGTACATTTGTACAATGGTACTTAAATTGAAGCAAAACAAAGTTTCATTAAGGACACGACTTGATAAAAGCGGTGTTTTATTGTGAATGCAAAGTTGATGTACTTTTTCCTTTATTAGTTAATTTAATATTGAATCGTACTATAGCTAAATACTTATAAGAAGGTTTTAAACAGTACTAATATTACTGAAGATATAATATAATCAATATATGAATATTTTATGTTATAATTCTATCTTAATTACGGAAACTTACGTACAAAACAATTGATTTGCAAAACTCAATAAAAACTTGTTATCCTTGTTGAAACAATGGCTGGTGCTATTACAGTTTTTCTATTGATAATTCACATGCTTCTTATAAGTATATCCTTTTGCGTTATTGTTTTTAATTGTGTTTTTTTTATCCTGAAACGTTACATAAAATCACGCAGTTCCTCTTCAATGGTGCATTATCTAATCACCAAGATTGGCCCGTGTTTTTCTAATCTTTTATATTGGTAATACTAGCTTTCGTATACGTAACGTTAGTACTTTTATGTGGCTAGGTATTCGCATCTTTAAAAAAACTTCTTGAATATATGGAACTGCCTATAAATAAGTTTAAAATTTACATTTAAAATAATCTTGCACTCGAACAGAAATAATTATAATTTTGACGAACTGGCAGTGAGCTGATTTTATTATGATAATTAGACTACTTTTATTTTAGAAAAACAATTAGAACTACAGAACTGCAGAATATTGTATATTACCTAAATAGTTGAAGAAACACAGAAATTATTGAAGATAAAAAATGCGGCTTATAAAGTGCAAGTCTGTACTGCAATTTGAATATTATTTATTGTTTTTAATAAATATGTTTTTTTTAATATTTTAAATTTCTGTTTAGCGTCACGTTAACAAATTTTGATATTCTTTAATTAGCTTATATATAAAATGGCAATTAACGAATAAAAACAAAACAATTATATTATTTTAAATACACGAAAACAACTCAATATTGAATAATAAATCATTACTTAATTAATTATATTTTTTGCTTTTGTCATTGTTTTTTGGTTCACATAATATGATTTAGGTAATATAATTAATTTTCTCATAAGTGATGGTAATTATATATGAAATCATGGTACGGGTCGGTAAAGCTTGATGCATATTACATGGTGATGTTACCGTGCTCACTTCCCATAACGCCCCTTGAGTTTTTACTTATTTAACTATGACCTCATGTGTCCACGACTTAAGAAAATCACACAACTTAGGGTTGTTGCACTCAAATTCTTTTGTATTTTATTTTTCCTTTTGTTTTAAAAATTATATTTCAATATTTTAATAAGACAATGAAGTTACACTTGCGTGGACTACAGAGTTATTTTTAGGAATATTTGGACGCAAATAAGCAATACTATGTCAACCCATACGAATGTCATTTCGAGAAAAACGCGTTTGAAGATTTTGAACAACTTGCTTTATATGAATTTTATATGTATTGGTCAAGTTTTTGGCAATTTCAGATTTATGTAAGTGATTTATACTTATATTCACAAAAAATAAGTATACAAACTGCATATTTCGTATATAATATTACCCAAAACGTTTAAAATAATACATAAATGGCATGATTAAAAAATGGCTTTTTAGAAGTTTTAAAGCTTAAAACCCTCCAAATATTAAAGAAAAATGTTCTTCAGCCATTTACCAACACTTCTGCATATATAACTAAATTTTTTCAATTTTGTGGGTTGACATGGTATTGCTTATTTGCGTCCATTTAAAAAAGTATATGTTTTTAAGTTCATTTATTGTAAACCGAATTGAATGCCGTCGTCGAAGAATACTCGCAAATCGTGCTGATCCCGCTCTTGCCAGATTTGATTGGCCATTATCGTTTCTGCTTATTTCTTTTTATTTTTCGCTTATAACGAACATAAGCGGACAAGCAGTTGTAGAGACATTAGTTATATAACAAAGTAGCTGTGCCCGCGGCTTTCCTCGCGTATCGTATCGTGATGTTATTATAGCCTACCTCAAGAAATGTGCTATCATATACAAAAAGAATTTTTCAAATCTGACCACTAATTACCTCTAGAGATTAGTGCCTTCAAACATAAACAACAAATAAATTCTTAAGCTTTACAATATTGGTATAAAAATGGATTTTATGTTACAAAAATTTAAATATCAATTACAAATTCTAAACTTTTTAATTTTAAAATTTATTTGTTTTAAAAATTTCGTACTTCTTCAAGACAGCCCTAGTTTCTTAAGGTGCACCTGCGGTCACAGGTAGTTGCGAAGGCGGAGGGCCAATAAATTACCAGGTCAGGTCATCGTGGGAATTGTAGTGGGCAGGCAGTGTGACGCATCGGTAACTTGGGGATTTATATGGGCGACTAGTGGATCTATTGTTTCTAATAGTTCTTAATGGGTGTATACTGTATATATTTTTATTGTCAATTTATCAGCATTGCATTTTAATCTTAGATTAAGGGAGATTAAAGTCGATTTTAAATTATTGTAAATTTAGTTTTCAATTATTAATTTATTTACTTAAGTGTTTTTGTTTACCGATTTAAGTTTTTTAATTAGTATAGTTTTAGTGCCAGTACAACCCTTATCTATATGTGTATTTGTAAATAATGCAAATTTTAATGTTGTTATGTTTAAAGCGAAACAATTATTGCGTTATTAAAACTTCAAATATCGACGTGATATAAAAAAATTGTATAATGAAGTCGTACCAAAAGTCCAAAATAATTTCCCACGTATTCAAGGAACCGTGTCGTACAAGACGATATTGAAGACGTTGTGGCCACCAGACCGAGACTTCACACGCTCGTATGAGAACTTACCATATGAGATGACCGAACTATGGTCCTCGTCACCCATTATAATTTCATACACATAATATAGGAAAAGGAAGATGAGGCTTTATATTTGGTTACTTGTTAACGAAATTGCAATTTTTTTCGTCATCACACACAAGCACAATCGCACACAAGCATACGGTCCGCCTGATGGTAAGCAGTCCACAGCCTATGAACGCTTGTGATACTTGAAGTGTTAGCCGCGTTGACAACCCAAGTGATAGGATGGAAAGGATGCGTTGGGAAATAAAGAAAGGACCAGAGGGGATGGGAGATTGGGTCTCCAGCGCTTCCGATACTGTTACTTTACGCCGCTTTTTGTAAAAGAGTAATACTTCCTCGGTCAAGCGTGACCTTTTGTGCTGGAAGAGCGTGGCTCTACTACAACTATAGTATATACTATTTGAAAATGTTTCAAAAACTTTTCGAATTTCATTTAATAAAATGAAATTTGCTTTTGAAATGGTTTTGACTTTTGCAAATAAATAATTCCTTACTTCTATATTTCATTTCGTAAACCATAAATATATAACTACCGTTCAATACTGGTCCATTATCTTACCCTGTTGATAAATCAGGCGTTCTCTCGGGAGGGATCTTTCAACTGTCACCGAGATCTTACAGGACAGTACCGGGTTAGTTAGCTATTGACAGGTCCAATAATAAAGCATCCACAATGAATGTGAATGATGAACAATGGGTTGTACGTAGGACAAGATATATATGTGGTATTCCTTTGCCATTGTTGTAGCGGGAGAATTATTTGGTTTGAGTATAATTCAATAAATATTAGTGACTTAGATGATGGAAGAAACATTGTAATAGTATACTGAGATTGTAATATTATTTTTACTGGTGATAGGCTTTTTATTGCAAGAGACCGGCTTGGTAGGTATCATGTGTTTCGGTTTGAAGGACACTATGGCTAGTGAAATTTTGAAGCCTAAATAGCTCAACGGTAGAAGAGCCAACTCCACTCCGTTAACGCGAGAGTCGTGGGTTCGATTCTGACCTCCTAGGCTTATTGTCGTTTCCACTCCTAACGTAAACTTTGAGCTTATTTGGAGGGGCGACAGGAATATTAGTAGTGCCTTGAAAAACATTGCTAATATTCTTTAAAAATACTGGAAAAGAGATTTAAATACTAACATCACGGAGGTTGGCAACGCGTGAGTGACACCTATAAGTGAATGGTGTAAGTATCGTAAGCTAAGACATAAGCGTACAATCACATGGGACGAATGCTTGCTTGCCAACTTAGTCGCATGAAAAACTAAGAGAAATAAATTTTACAATTTGAAAAATGTATAGTGCTATTTGCAAACAATTGTCAAGGTGAATTTCAAATCCAAAATATCAGTCTCCCACATCTTTGCATGTCTCCATAACTTGACACTTTTCACTCGTTAGAGTCTCGTTATTTGTATATTGTCCGAACGCCTGTCACTCGAAACACCCGTTGTCTCTCGCATTATCACAAACTTCGTTCTAGTTAATAAATTTGTTTTATTTTTAAATGATTTTCCTTCTCCGAATACTTCACATACCACTTTAAAATATACGAGTAACAGATATTTCTTTAAAAAAGTTAAAACTGTATATCTTTCACTGCCTTATTATACGGAACCTGCCTTTTATGCACATAAAATAAACCTTAGTGTACATGTATCCATTAAAGAATTCTTCCTCGTCAGCCGGCACCATATTGTTTTTATAATCTTCGTATACTTGAGTCTCATGCACCTGCCTGTAAAGGACTTAAAGGCAGCCTTAAAGGTACTTTTATTATTTTTATTACATCTTCCGACCATCAAAACCAATTCATAGCTTAAAAAAAACAGATCTGACGCATTTGTCAAAAATAAACAAAACTTAAAATACCTTTAAGCAATGTTACACGAATATAATTTTATTTAAAATTCTTAGGAAAATTATATACGAATAAATAAAATTGAAGTGTCTGTTTGTAGTTCCTAATAAATAGCTTTTCTAAT
The DNA here is from genome assembly GCA_023373885.1 of Hestina assimilis. Lineage (NCBI taxonomy): Eukaryota > Metazoa > Arthropoda > Insecta > Lepidoptera > Nymphalidae > Hestina > Hestina assimilis. Next base: position 3,430,572 of record CM041747.1, on the reverse strand, counting down.
GCATATGAAAGTATATATGGTACCTACATAAAAACTAAACCTAATTTAATTTTTTTCTGTCTGTCTTTCTGTCTGTCTGTCTGCCGGTCTGTCTGGCTGTTTTTTGGACCGATATTAACAGGACTTTGGCAGATAGCTGATGGTATAAGTAACTTAGGCTATTTTTATTTTAGACAAAGAATTAATAGGAAATAAAGTATATTGTGCAAGAAAGAAAAATCGGTACAGCGCGTGAGTGGAGCCAAAAACTCGACATACAATAAATGTTTCAAATTTAACAGTTCTTATTAATGTTCAAGCCTCTGTGAGCTAATAAATAATATAATTTCAAAGTCGTTTTCTTAATATACCTTCATTCAGTACTAATGATGATTGTGTAAACATATTTTACGAGTTATCGTATCATCAAAACCAAAGCTATTGATATGTGTAACGGATATTGATTATTTACGAGATCGGATACGTTTTGAGTATTATCTTTACTATTAAAAAAAATCTACGACAAAATTAAAGTGGACTGATCTATAACAGGAAGTCAATCAACTATTTTATTGATCTTGTAAACTTTCCAATTGATAGTCAACGACGCTTGTTACTGTATCATTGTAACTTGTTTCTTAAACTATATTATACCACAGTTTGTATTTCAATTGGCCATTATATAAGCTATTAAATATTTTATTTAACATTCGATTCGGATATAATGATTTTACACTGTTTAATGGCGTGCGCACATTTCAAGTTGACTTCTTTTTTTATATTAATTACTAGCTTCTGACAGTGGCTTTACCCGCTTGAATAACGATGTTAATACAAACTTTTAACCCTTTTTCATCCGACATTTTGGAAATATTACCGATAAAAAAGTCAAGATTTTAATATTAAATTTTTATATTTTAAGCCTTGCAGATTTCCATAAAAACTTTTATCCCCTATTCACTATTGTTATTTTACATCATTGAGGGTAAAACTTTTACGAACTTTGAATGCCTTATTTATTTATATCGAATCAAAAGCCTAAAAATTAGTTTCAAGCTTCCAGCTTCAAAATTGACGATACTTCCATACAACATTTCGTCCCTCCTTTCAACCCCTTACAACCCTCTTTTCGCCTTGTCCTCAGACTGTAGACTACGTGTGTACCACATCTCATTTAAATTAGTTCAGTAGTTTTGTCGTGAAAGCACGACAGACAGACAGACAAAGTTACTTTCGCATAATATTAAAGTAAGGATTATACACTGGCTCTTGTGGCTGCGTCTTTATGACACAACAAATTGATTTCTTAGAGCTCTACTAGACATGATACTTTTAGGATTGGCAATAAATGATTTAGCGATTGCATCGATATTGCATCGCGTTTTAGTGACTCCCTGCTTTCGTTACGTGTGAAGCTCATTGCCAATGCTAAAACTAATGTCTATTATAGCCCGTATTAATCATTGTTTATCAATTTCAATTAATTACTGTTCAGATCATGATTACTGCCAAGCAAGCTCTTTTGATATATATTCCTGACAGCACTATAACAGGAAAATTTTTGAAAGTTACCTGCGACTGAGTTTGCATGTGAAAAAGTCGAAAGCCTTACCTCTGATGATAGATAGGTATTTAACAAAATCATAAGATTTCGCTCCATTTTCAGCGTGCAAACAATAATTTTTCGTTTTATAAAAATGTATCAATATTTCAACTAATATTGATAAATATAAAAAATGTATATTTTCGATTTCGTCTTGTATGTACAGCTTCTAATAGTCAGCGATGATTAGCTTGACGGCGTTTCTATGGTTTACATATGAACGGATATATTTCTTGATTTTATTGCTTTCGCGTGATTATAAATAACAAATAAGGGCTTCCTAAACGACAGCATATTAATGAGTAGCTGTTTTACTCTTAATGCTTTAGATGAATTTAAAATGACGTATAAAATTTTTATTCTATCTTAATAATATTCGTAATATCTTTATTAAGTTAATCATTTCACGATCTTTAGATATTGTCGTAAATAGTGAATAATTTAAAACAACAAAAGCCGATTTTATGTATAGCAATTGACTTGTTATAAGAATTTGAGTACTATATTCTGCAAATTTATATTGGAGCTTCACGAAATAATATCACATCCAAGAAAACATGTAAGTCAGTTTTAAAAATACAAAAATATAATGTACTTCATTTATAACTTTTTAGTTTTTGTAAAGTATTAAAATACGCACGACGCACATTACAATTTTTAAAATACTTTCGATTATTTGGTAACAATAATTGTATTTACAATAATTTATTTTACGACTTTTTTATATAAACTACTATATTATTTCATATTATATTAAAGGCGTCGGGATGTGACGACCCAATCGCCCGCTGTTGGGATAACCTCTGTCACAACAGAGATTATTCCACCAGTGCAATCAGTCACACTGGTGGTAGGTCTTTTGTTGCAAGAGGCCGGCTAGGTAGGTACCACCGCAGTGTCCAATATTCTGCCGCCAAATAGTAGTGCTTAGGCACTACTGTGTTCCGGTTTGAAGGGCATTGTACGCTAGTGAAATTACTAGGCGAACGAGATTTAAGAACTAATATCTCGAGGTTGGCAACGCGTGTGTGGCACCTACTAATGGTGCTGCAAGCGCTCATAGGCTGCGGCAGCCACTTACCATCAGGTGGGCCGTATGCTTGTTTGCCAACTTCTAACATTAAAAAAAAAATAAAATTTAAAAAGTATTCAAGCCCAGTATATCTAAGCCCAGTCTTCTTTTTATCTCTTCCCTGATAAATATTAAAGTACATCAACAATTCATATTATTTACCTATACAATAAGCATTTAGTTGGATTTCCAGTTTTTAAAGAATATTTTATTATTTTAATGAAGTCAACTAGCATCGAAAAAATATTTTTGAATCCACTTATTTTATTTTATAATCAAAGTCAACACCCTAAGATATTCGAATGGAAACAAACAGTTCTAAATCTATTGATAACTTATATTTTCCTTATCTTCTGAATTCTGTTTTAATTTACTATTTAGTCTCCGTACCCAAGGGAACCTTATTACTAAGTCTTCGCTGTCCGTCCGCTGTCTTTAGCGGCGTCGGGATGTGACGACCCCATCGCCCGCTGTTGGGATAACCTCTGTCACAGCAGAGATTATTCCACCAGTACAATCAGTCACACTGGTGGTAGGTCTTTTGTTGCAAGAGGCCGGCTAGGTAGGTACCACCGCAGTGTCAAATATTCTGCCGCCAAATAGTAGTGCTTAGGCATTACTGTGTTCCGGTTTGAAGGGCACTGTACGCTAGTGAAATTACTGGGCGGACGAGATTTAAGAACTAATATCTCGAGGTTGGCAACGCGTTAGTGGCACCTACTAGTGGTGCTGCAAGTGTTCATAGGCTACGGCAGCCACTTACCATCAGGTGGGCCGTATGCTTTTGCCAACTGCTAACATAAAAAAAAAAAAATAAGAACGGGCTGTATCTCACAAATATCTCTTGCCGCTATAACAACGAATTACCAAAAAAAATCTCTATGCAATAAACTTTGCCTTAGCGTCATAAGTCTCGGGTTCGATTCCTGATCGTAGCAGATGTCTGATGTGTATTGACCACACAGGCATGTATTCCGGTCGGGGTGTGTTTGTCCTTGTCATTGTGTGTTTCCGGACCCCCGACACAGGATATAACTATCCTAATGGAGGCCGTTGAGTGTGTAACGTTTAAATAGTTGGATTTGATTTTCATAGATTTTGATTTAATCTATTAATTAACGAAATTAAAGAAATCATTCAACTTGATATTTTTATTCTACGGTAGTAGGGAACCCTTTATATGCGAGTCCGACACACTCTTGACCGGTTTTTTAATACATCCAAGGTGTTAACTGAATACACCAGTAGTGAAATAGTACGCACTCAATACTGTGATGCAAGAAATAAAAACTTATAGCATGTTACAATCGCAATTCATTTATTACGACGCATTTCACGTTTCTTTTACAAGTAAAGGTGTGATTGTAATTTATACGAATATTATTGTAATACCGTGACACCGCTGTGGCGTTGTGGGTAGCGAGTCTGCCTTTAGTCTCGACGGTTGCGGGTTCGATTCCCGCTCGGGCAGATGTTTGTTAAAATTTCTGTCTCGGTCTGGGCGTTTGTCCGTGTGGGTCTCCCCACCGTGCCTCGGAGAGCACGTTAAGCTGTCGGTCCCGGTTATTATCGATAACATCTGATAATAATCGTTAACTCATGATAAGTAAATTGCTCTTATCCAATGAGTTACTGGTTCGCCCTTAGGGTTGCGGAGGTCAGATGGCAATCGCTCTGTGTGAAAACTAGTAACCTGTCAAATCCGGATAAGAGTAGCAGACCCTGGGTACATAAAAAATACCGGGAATAATGCTAGGATGAAGATTATTGTAATACCGTATGATATATTGAGCAATACAATTTCCGTTAGTATTTATTTATTATACCAGCAATTGTTTTGATCCTGGGGCGGCAGAATTATGGGACCTATTTTTTTTTTTGCTACCTCATAGGGATCAACAAGATTTCTGCCTGACGGTTTCCCCTCTCACATGTACATTCCGAGTAGCATACTTCCATATTATATAGAAAAGCAGCTAGTTCGCCGCCCCGCAACCAGTAATCGGCCTCTGCGCCCTCTGCCTACACTTTGTATGAGTGAAAAGCAAATCAAAAACTTGAAAATTTGTACACAACTGAATTTACAATTGTATGTATAAACATCTCTCTTTTTGAGACACCAGTCTTCGCAGTTTTTATATTGTACCCAGCTAATAGGACGCTTTTAAATTATATGGACAAATAAATACATTCATTCAATCATTTCTTCATTCATCCATATTCGTTAAGTCTACATTCAAAGTTTTATTAAAACAGTTATGTGATTATTTAATCGACTTAAAAGGAGGAGGTTTTTTTTCGGTTGTTCCTCATATTTACATGTTATTATTATATTGTTACCTCAGTACTCCATTATTAATTTTTATTATATTCATCAAAATCGGTTCAGCATTTTGGTTTAAAAAAACACAAACTAAAAGCATAAAATAAACATTTAGAAGACGGCGCCTTATGTTCTAATGTTTTATTTTTTTAATAAGATTACATTTGTTATTGAAAGAGTCGATATCGATAATTGTTAGAAATATAACACACAGCTTGTAATCTTCTTCCTTACAATAGGTCTATCAATCAGTCATTAAACTGTCATTATCTGATATCCGTATTATTAAACGCTATCAAGGCAAAACAACATCGACGAGCCGTAATAAATAATAAAATATTCTTATTGTTATTATTTTTATCGAAGGCATTACGTAATATTGTCACGCTATGATTGAAATGAAGTTGGAAATTTTATAAATTTATGGAGGTGAAGATCACGTCGGGCTCACCACTGTGGAGGTTCAACGGGTAATGTTAGAGACATTAATAATTATATCAGAAAAAGGAGGATTCTCTGACCTGCCACGTGGGCCATCTGGGCTTACACTAGTAAAATGGGCATTGTACGCTAGTGAAATTACTGGGCGAACGAGATTTAAGAACTAATATCTCGAGGTTGGCAACGCGTGAGTGGCACCTACTAATGGTGCTGCAAGCGCTCATAGGCTGCGGCAGCCACTTACCATCAGGTGGGCCGTATGCTTGTTTGCCAACTTCTAACATAAAAAAAAAAAAAAAAAAAACACTAGGTGGCTTGGTTTCACAATTGAATTAAATAATAAATAAATAATAAACGCTACACACTCATATACTATATCCTGTGTCGGGGGTCCGGAAACATTCACAATGACAACGACAAACACACCCAGACCGGAAAACATGCCTGTTCGATTAATACAAATATCTGCTCCGAGCGGGAATCGAATCCGCAACCGTCGCTACCCACAACGCCGCAACGGTGTCACAACATTGGATCCTAATAGAATATTTACTAAAAGTTAATGTAAAGGTAAGCCTACAGGCCGGTGATATTGACGACTTTTATTCGAAAATTCCAAATTAAGACGCATTTCAGATTAACTATGAGTATAACAACGTTTCCTATTATTATTATTATTCGATTTTATATTTACTTTGCAATCGCATATATTAATATAAATTATGTTAATCACCGAAAGTAACACACATGGTCAATCATAAGCTGTCTTTAACACCTCAATTTAAAATGCAATTTGCCATACATACATTGATAAACCAGTAAGATTAATAATTTCCAATCAAATAAATATATATTAAGAGATCACCAAATGAAAAACAACTAATCTAAAGGCAGATGATCGTCTCGACGTTATCAGTAGCGGCATGATGAAATGAATATTAATATGTACTGCTAAGTACATTATGAAACACGTAGGCGTATGTAATGTAACACACACACTTAAGACTTTAGACATAAAGTTCAATATCTGCAGTACATTTTTTTGATTCCATGGTGTTGCTTTTGAGGGTAGGGCTGCCACCTACTATAAAATATCTTACTATATTTTAGCCAATTGTTCCATATAATATAGAAAAATCATATAGTAACGAAAGGTTCTATATTTTCATTGCTCATTCAATTGGCGCGCTTTTCGTATATTAACTGTAACACATCTTCTGTTGTGGGAAATTCCAGAACAGTAATAGAACTATGATCCTTCCAGCACAGCAGTCCCGGCTTGACCTGGGAAATACTACCCTCTTACGGAAACTTTGCATAGAGTACAGGTGGTCAGTAAGCTTGTTTGACAACCGACATGGCGTAAAAAAACTTGTCAGTTTTTGTTGTTAAATTGTTCAGAATCATTATTTTAAAAATAAAAGAACTCTGCAGGCTAAAGCAAAAAGTAATTATAAATACGCTGTAAAAATAAAATATAAAAATAATGAATATGAATTAAATGCATATTTTTATCGAAATTTATCAAAACTATATTTTGAAAACAAAAATTAAAAATTCTATTTCTTTTTCACGAAATGGTAGCAACCCTATTAAGAGGTGTCACATCGGTAAAAGTGATTTAGACATTAATATTTCAAACGAAATTCTGTCTTACGTAATTATCTTATAGTCTAAATTACTATGAGTTATAAATATTAAAATACTTATCAATTGCTACATGTCATACAGTCACTCAACTTTTTAAATTCTCGCTTAAGATGGTTTTAATCTTTGGTATTTGATTTATAAGTATCCATATACGTAAATATATTTAATTTTTAATGCAATTTATTGATGTCATTCACGAAAATAAGAATTTTAAAAGTGGTTATAGATTTACTTATTGTTCTTCTTATAGAATAGTTAGTGGTCTAGCTAGTGTCAGAATATAGTATAGGCCTGAGACTTGACATTTCGACTATTATTCAATTGTTAAAAGCTGGAAAACTCTTCACGTGCCTTCCGGAGATTATCAATTGAAATACGACTATGCCTGGACAGTGGACACCCATCTATTGACTGACCGAGCTTAGAGTTGCTTTACCCACTGATCGTTTAAGGATCAGTGAGCTCACCCGTCTTTGAACGTTCAGGTTATCAATACAAATAATAAAATGAAAGTGTCTGTTTGTAATACCAAATTAACAGCTTTCAATTAAACGCATAGGTAAGTATATACGGTACTTACATTAAAATAAAAACAATTTGTGATTTGTTCCTGTTAATCTCTGAAACGACTGGACCGATATTAACGAGACTTTAACTGGCAGATAGCTGATATATAAGAAGTAACTTAGATCACTTTTACTGCGCGATAAAAAAAAAATCAGTACACCGCTCGAGTGGAGCAGCGGACGCAGATAGTAATAATACACTTCTACGAAAAGCTAAAAATAAATTAAAAATATAATATATTAACATACTAAAACCAATACCTCCAATAATAATTATATGCACTTTACCAATTCCAATGTTAGATCCATAAGAATATCTGTTGAGTCGCTTTATTAAACAATCAATCATACATTATCGTCCTGCTCGCGCTGATTAAATAATTTGAGCGATGTGACTTTATGAAACGACATAGGTTTGAGGAGCGTTCACACTTCAATAATTTTTAATAAACTAAAGAATTTTATGTAACAAGATCATTTTCGACCAAAATTTGTACTGAACTTTATATTTTTACTAGCTTCTGTCAGCGGCTTCGCCCGCGTGAATAATGGTTTTAATACAAACCCTGACCCCCCCAATCTCTTTTACAAACTTTGAATGTCATATTTATTTATATCGAATCAACAAACTAAAAAATAAGTTAAATATGACGATAACTCCATACAACTTTTCATCCCCCTCTATCAACCCTTTACAACGCTTTTGCGCATTAAAAAGTAGCCTATGTCTTTTTTCATTCTCTAGACTATCTGTGTACCAAATTTCATTGAAATCGATTCAGTAGTTTTGGCGAGAAAGCGTGACAGAGACAGAGAGACAGACCTACTCTCGTATTTATTATTAGGAAGGATGAATAAGTAACACTAGAACGTATGAAAATATGACAAATATACAGCCTTTCTGACGATAAGCAGTCACCGTAGCGTACAGACGTTAGATACCAGAAGAACGTTGGTGACCAAAGAGAAGACGGGGATATTATAGAAAAGGTCGCATGACAGAGGGGTTAGAAATTCTCTGCTGGAGCTTCACGGTTTGTCCATGGTGTCCCACTATGGCAATGATGGTTCCGCTGAGTTTTAGTGGGTATTGCCGCTTGATTTACAGGCGGCAGAGTCCCTTCGTTTGTCGTCGGGGAGGAAATCTACTACCAGATACCCGGCGTCCTGGGGAGGAGAACCGGGTTATGTGGGGTTCCATGACAACGTGGAAACGTCATGGGGACCCACTAAAACCTCCTCGGTGGCCGACCTCTGTGTGTTAGTCAGGTTACGGGAACTTTCGCAGAACATACCAACGTGACCTGACAATCACGGTGCTCCGTAACGGAGCTCGGTCTCGGGGGGTCGAGATGGTAAAAACCCCCAGCGCTTCCCATGCAAGCGTACGGCAGTCGGGACCACACCGGCTGCCTTCCTCCTCAGGGCCGCTCATCACGGACGCTCAGGTACCCCACTCTGCGCGTCCACGACCCGAGGGCATGCCTTATTTATATAGCCCCGGGTGGGCGGCCACACTATCACTACCTAGTGCACTTAACGAGTACACTACGTGTAGTGGTGAACGAAACGCAACAGTACAGATACTGCCGCTCCACGTCACTATTCTGTGTAACGTATTTCTCGAATTGAACCGGCCTTTTCGTGGCCACAGCATTGTTCTACACAGTACATAAAATAACAACAAAGTAGTGATAATGCGATTTTGATGATGTTTTTTGGGCATATCTCATTTGGAAGATAACAGAACGTGTTAATGAACTTGCTAATATGGCACCTGAGTCTTAATTCTTATCCAGGTATAGTGCTGAATTTAAATTAATCTTATCAGTGCCACATGCGCCGCAATCGCGGGCTGATTGGAAAGGTGCGACAGTTTTTATTTGTCGTATAGTTTTAGTTAAAAAACGATTCTTGTTATAAGTATCCTGTTTTGGTAGAACAACTTTATTGAGAGAATTCCTTATAAATTATATGTATTATATAAATGATTTTATTTTGTACCAGTAAATTATAACAGAAATAGCAAACTTTCCGTAACAAATTTCTTCCCGTTCATGATAGTAATAAACTTATAAGTATAACATAACCAGTGGCAAGATTAAAATTTTCTAGTAATAAAACTTGTGCATCAGGCCCTTTGCATAGTTGGTCATAACAGCGCTATCAGAAGATATATGAGGGTCCAATTAATATGCGCCTTGTCTCACATCGGATTTAGCCGACAGAAAATTGATTAATCGAACTCTCTATAATTGGGATATGGTAATTAATTAGAGAGTATTGTAGGTTCGAATAAGGGCCATACAATTTAATAAGACTTTTTTTAATGTTTACGTCCCACTAGTAAATACAATTATTCAACTAACAAAATATAGCGTTAGTTACTTTACAATCGATCTATAAAATCGTGATTACATTTTAAACGGAGTTGAAAATTCAATGAAGCCCTTAATTTCGAGGTACATCAAACTTATCTTCATTAAGCGAACGCATATTCTGATTTCCAAGAATAAACCCTAACGAGCAATACCGAAACCTAATAGGTCCTGCACGCACGTTACAGGGATCAATTTATTTAGTTAAATTAAGCGAGGCGCATCGCATTTGCATTCAATTTCCATAACGCAGTGCAGGCGTATCAGTTGGCCATACGTCACTGTTCGGACGAGATACGGCCCCTGAATGAATCGTGATCGAACGAGCGATTTAGCTATCGTATGGAACGATATTATATTGATTTCGTTTTGAATTTTAATGGATTTTAAGATTAAGACGAAGTTTAAGATTTCATTTTTGAATATCGGCTGCTTAATTCTTGTGTTCTTATTTCTTAATCTGTTTTACATTAATTAAAATCTTTCTTATCAGCGCATTTGTTAACTTGGATATCATGGGCCGGAGGCAACCTCCCCTGTCTACCCTCCCTTTTCCCTTCTTATCCCTTGAGGTGGCAACACGCATGTGATACTTCAAGTATCGCAAGCGTTCATAGGTCGCGGTGACTGCTTACCATGAGGCGGACAGTATGCTTGTTTGGCAACCGTCATGAAATAAAAAAAATGGATTTTGTATGAAACTTATACAACTTTTTTTTTTTCAAAAATGGATTAAGTAATCAATTCATTATTTTGTTAATACGTGTTAGCGTAGATTCTTTGTATTAAGAATTTGACACGTATCAGTTTTTTATCTTAACCACAGAAATGTATCGCCAGTTCATTATCCGTGCACGCATGAAGCGACCAGTTTTTACCGTCCGTGATTTATCCAACGGAAATTGTCAGACAACTAATGGCTCTTTGTTTATTGATTTATATATTGCAATATTCGGTAGCGAGGAAGGTCGAAATAATATCAGATCTCATTTTTTTTGCGGCACTGATTGAGCCACTGGGGTTTTGCTAACCCGACCATACTAAAATATGGTTATGATCATCAATAAAAGTTCTTCTGGTAGTGCTTTTTGATTCGGACGGTGTATAGTAATTATAGTTTTTTACTGGGTGTGTATGGTAGGCGGGCTAGCGAAAATTGAATGGGAGGGAACAGTCCTAGCGTCAAAATTGGATTAGATATCGGATACGACTTGATTATGAATCTCATTAGATATAGTCACAGGAAATAAGAAACCGTTACGATGAATTGGTCAAATAATTAACTGTAGATTTGATCATTCATTAAATTGTGAAGAATGTTTTTAAATCCTGTAAAACGTGTATTTATCGATTGGTGATTAAGTATAGAGAGAACTTTTTGGATAGCTACCTATTTATGTCTATATATTTTCTAATTATAATTATGATATATTATAACTCTGAAGGCAATAAAAACTTTATATAAACTGGCTAAATTTGTGACACATAAAGGAATTTCTCAGCAATTTATTTGTACGCGATATAAATGCGCAAATAAAAAAAGTTGGTCATGTAGTAAATAGTGAAAATACTAAACGCCTTTTAAAATTACACGTTACGTTGATGGCCGTTTCAAAGATATTCCATTAATGCTTCAGACGTGATGTGTAATGATGCACAGTGGTGTGACGGGAAGCCACAATGAAATGACGACATGGTTTATTCAATTAGTTCTGTCCGTGTGTTTAGTGTCCATCTTTCACGGGTAATCAGTGACCTCCTTTATGATGAATCGGTAGTTGAAAATTTGGGGACAGTCATTTAGGAGACAGTAGAATGTGCGTTAGACACGCCTTAATTTAATATCCCACCACATTTAAATGTAAGTTCTTGGTTGGAATTTTTGGGAAGTGGAATAGTGATAAATATTATTGATTCTCCGGCGTTGAGACGTGACACCTTGCCCGCTGTTGGCATAATCTCTGTCACAGCAGAGATTATTCCACCAGTGCAATCAGTCACACTGGTGATAGGTCTTTTGTTGCAAGAGGCCAGCTAAGTAGATACCACCGTATTGTCCAATATTTTACCGCGAAACAGTATTGTATTACAGTATGTAAAGCTAAAGACACTATATATATATCCAGTTTGACGGGCACTGTAGGTTAGTGAAATTAGTGGGCAAAGGATATTTAAGAACCGATAACTTGTGGTTGGAAACGTGTGAGTGGCATCTACTAATGATATTGTAAGCGTTGATGGGCTACAGCAACCGCTTGGTAGGCCGTATGCATGCTTGTCAACTTAGTGACATAAAAAAATTTATATATTTTAACATTTTTATTAAAGTCAATAAATGTACTTTTATGATAGGAGTGAATTCAAGCAACGTCTCGAAACAAGGCAACTGTGCCTTCATTATAAGTTCATTTGCACGCTCTTCGCTCGATGTGCATCGTCATGACTTTGATTATATTGGAGATGATGATGATTATTAGCCGTTTTATTGTCTTCCATTGATTTTATTTTCTTTTTCTGGTTCATTACTTTACAAAATGAGTCGTATAGTTGTATGTTTATTGCTCTTAATGAATATTTTATTATTTGGATTTTTTTGTGCCAATGATTAATCATTGTTATATTACCTACCTGTGTTTTTAATTTTGTATACTTATTTAAATGAAAAGATTTTATATTTTCTTTAGATTAATTATGTATTTTAATTGATATGTTTACTTACGGTAACCCTCAAAATATAAGACGTTTATTGCTTATAAACAACTCTAAATATTGTTTCTCTTTTTCTACAGGAGAAACCTCACAAATGCAGCCTCTGTTCCAAGTCATTCCCAACGCCAGGAGACCTGAAGTCACATATGTACGTGCACAGTGGATCATGGCCTTATAAGTGCCACATCTGCTCAAGAGGTTTCTCGAAGCATACGAATCTAAAGAACCATCTCTTTTTACATACTGGTAAGAAATTTTTCATACCTTTTTAACTTTTTCTAACTTTACTTTATTATCTAATTTATTTACGAGCTACTCAGTCTTCTATGGTTCGTTTATCTATTAAAAAACATATAATTCCATAAATATTAATATCAGCTTAAACGTTATTGTTTTGTTCTTTATTTCTGTTTATTGTTGTTTGTTTGTCAATTATACTGATGTTATGAACATATGTGATACATTCGGAGTTTCCACTCAACGTGACAACGTAGTAAGCCGTAAAAATATTTGTTTGATTCTGGATGGTTTTACTTATTTTTGTAGATAATCTTGAACATGAAATAACTGTTTTCGAGGATTGTGTTGTGTATTAGCTTCTTTAAATATATTACTGTATATCTTATTTTTGATATTTCTTTCACAGCAAAACACCAACGAAACAACGCTAGAGATGCCACTTGAAGGTGATATCATTGGAATAATTAAGTATAAAACTGGTATTCGAATCATACAAAATTATCTAAAGACTTAGAATTATACAAAGTGTGATATTAGATATTAATTAATTTTAATTATTAAATTATTCAAACAGTTAATGTTATTTTATAGTATAAAATAAACTTTATTAAGGTATCCAAAATATTTTATAGTTATATAAAATATATGAATAAAACAAATTATAAGTTAAATGCTGATATCCATAACTAAAGTAACTATATTAATACTAAATATTAAAAATACATCATAAAATTGATACAGCAAGACACAATCCATTATGTACCCTCCGAAACACGGACACGCTCAATAGTAATACCAGTATGCGGTCACCTATCCATATGCTGACCGCGCCGAAAGCTGCTTAACTAGTAGGCGTTCATCTAAAAATCTGCTTAGATGTAATCAAAATTACGATTAGCTTAATTAAAAAAACAGCATACTTTAAGTTTATATATGTGTGTTCATGTTACTTTGTAAATAATTTCCCGCCTTCTTAGATACATACATGTAAATAAAACTTAGATATATACGAAATACTACATAGAATTATGTAGAGATTTAAATATATACTTACATATGTACGTATATTTAACTCCGTCCAAAATTAATTCAAAAGCGAATTATTAAGTTATAAAATAAATATTTATATATCTAACTTTAAGTGCCTCTTTGAGTACATAATAAAATTTTATACATAACAATTGTAGTTTTTTTTCATTTTATTCCACCATTATTGTATTTTAATTATCTTTTTGTTTTGGTAACAAAGTTTTAAATAGTCATTTAGTACTCTTAAACACTTAATAATTAAAAATAAACGAAACAAAGGCAAGGTAATTAAAACATGGATTGAATTTATCACCCAACCAAAGTTAAAAGACACCCACAAATATATTTATAGCGTACAACAACCGTAGGCGTCTCTACACGCGAATTCTCTCCCGATTTGCATAATACAACTTCAGTTGGCAGTATTAAGTCTTAATTGTTCACTTGCGAATGCGCCACTGGAAGAATTTATACCAGAAAATATATATTGCATTTCACGCTCTGATTTTTGTTGAGTTTTAAATGAATGGAGAAGATTATTTGAAGTGTAATTGATCAAGGTTCATCTTTTTGTCACATATTTATTGTTGTGGCGTTGTGGGTAGCGAGTCTGCCTTAAGCCTCGACGGTTGCGGGTTCGATTCCCGCTCGGAGCAGATGTTTGTATTATTCGTACAGGCATGTTTTCCGGTCTGGTTGTGTTTGTCCTTGTCATTGTGAATGTTTCCGGACCCCGACACAGGATATAATTATCCTAATGGGGGCCGTTGAGTGTGTAACGTTTATTTATTTATTTATTATTATTTATTTACTATCGCCTCCGCGAAGCGTGACGTGACCTTAGAATTGGCTCCAGAGAGAAATGAAGCATTTGAAAGTAAATTATGTTCCTTAAGACAGGTCTTTACCGAAATTCAATGAAATATATCCTATAGTATGTTGTTTGATAATCTTAATGGAACCGCATATTTGTCTCTTTGAATTCAAATCCTTTCAGCCATTTTTGCGTTATTTTGAGTAACAAACATCTAAGCATACAAATTAATTAAAAATTATTATAAATTAATGCGCTACACACTCAACGGCTCTCATTAGGATAGTTATATCCTGTGTCGGGGATCTGGAAACATAGACAATGACAAAATGTTCCGGACAAAGTGTTCCATGCCTCTATGGCTAATACAAACACCAGCTTTATGTGGGAATCGAACCCGCGACCTGTGGCGCTTAAATAGTAGTGCTTAGGCACTACTGTGTTCCGGTTTGAAGGGCACTGTACGCTAGTGAAATTACTGGGCGAACGAGATTTAAGAACTAATATCTCGAGGTTGGCAACGCGTGAGTGGCACCTACTAGTGGTGCTGCAAGCGCTCATAGGCTACGGCAACCACTTACCATCAGGTGGACCGTATGCTTGTTTGCCAACTTCTAACATAAGTTTCGCTACCACTTCGCCATAATGTTGAAAAGTTGTTTTTCTTGACTCATTGTCTGAACGGTTAAATAAATCTATTATTTCGACAACCGGATTTAGTGTATGCAAAGTTCTAACCTCTAACATTGTGTCGATTATATGAACTTATCATTAAATATCCTAATATAAAATCGTTTTTGAGTAAAAGATCTTACTGAAATTAATAAATGGTAAACTTTACAAACAGACAACGACAGAAATTATTTTAACTATGTTAAACTCTAATAAGAAATTGGCCGAGTATAAAGATAGAAAACCTAACTTTTTAATTATAAAACTAAAATCTAATATAAGAAAAAGTTGAAGCATTTCAAAGGATCGCTCTGATATATAATAGATCAGACTTGTAACTATAAAACTGCGGGAGTTAATTTGAAATACCACGCGAGGAGAACTGCAGGAGGTCGCTAGTATACTCGACGCACGGTGTGAACGGAAGTTGCTACAAATGGTTTATATATAGTTTTATTTCAACACATTATTTAAATTTTAACATTTATTATTATACATTAAATCAGCGTCATATGGCGATTAGGATCAAACATCTTAGTCACAGGCAACGCCTTTCTTGATAAGAATCAAAAACAATTTCTAGTATATTAAAGCCTTGCTGATTTCAACGTGAATTGCATCTTTGTGGAGTAGAAAAGTACTATCACCTTGGTAATTATCTTTGCGTTTTGTTTGATAAGTATAAACTCCGGGCAGGTCCGGATTGAGGGAAGGGCGTCCAGAGAAAGTCTAAATCTTATTATTTATTTAATCTCAGAGAAATCATCAACGATTTTTCAAAAACCTCCATGCCATATTCCGTTCTTCTATTCTTTTAAAAAATAAAAATTTAAAAAGACAACACAGAAAAAGATGCAACGACGCCATCAATTATGTAGTCATGCAGAAAAGAAAAATAAGAGTCTGGTAATTCAGAGTAAGTATAAGTACAAATTTTCAGTACAAATGGGCCAGCTGGTCCGACGTAATGCAAATCTGCGATCTGAAGTCGTCTGTTTACTGGTGGTAGGTCTTTTATTGCAAGAGACCGGCTAGGTAGGTACCACCGCAGCATGACTGTGTTCCGGTTTGAAGGACACTGTAGGCTAGTGAGATACACTCGGCAGAGGAGATTTAAGATCTAATATCTCGAGGTTGTCGACGCGTCAGTGGCACTTACTAATTGTGCTGCAAGCGCTCATATGCTTGTTTGCCAACTTGTAACATAAAAAAAAAAATTCTAGTCTGCATCTTTTCTTACGAGGAGCAGAGTTATGCACTTAATCATACAGGTGGTAACGCACGGTGATACCGCTCATGTTATCTTGACTGCAGTAATGACAGTCCAGTTTATGCAGAACATGCCTGTGAGCTACATAAGTATTATGATTCATAAAAAAGATAATCAAAATTAAAAATCTTACTATTAAAATAGCCCAATGCATTTGTATATCCCTATGTGTATTAGTATTGGCTCTATTGATCTTAACAGACAAAACTTAAAAGGAAGTTAATTGAAATGTTTATTCACTTGACCTTTCAATATCAAAAGTTTCTTCGTCAACATCAATAGGAAGAAAAGATTTCATTTCATTGATATTTTTAGTGCAAATTTTACGCAATGTTTTGAATTTGTATCAACAAACTTTAATGTTCTTCTGTTATTCTTTTGTGCTATTCCCCATTTTATGATCAAATCCTGAGAACTTAGCTACACCATCAACAGCTCCTTACATGCAAAATGCCTATTACTACTACTCAATTATTAAGATCTAACTTGTAACGAATCTATCTATCTAACTAATATTATAAATGTGAAAGTGTAGATGGATGGATATTTGTTATCCTTTCACGCAAAAACTAATCCACAGATTTGGATGAAATTTCGTACACACATAGCTTATTACCTGGATTAACATATAGGATACTTTTTATCCCGGAAAAATCTCGGGTTCCTATGGGATCATCAACAACGTAACGCAAGCAAAGCCGCGGGAATACTTAAATAAAAAAATATATTTTGCTCCAATTATAGTGAAAGAATTGGTTTTTCAAAAACGGAATCAATTTCGTTATTTTTGAAGAAGCGATTGTTACCGCTTACTTAATCTTTATCCCACTCGAAATTTGATGATAACTTTAAAGTGAATTGTGTTGTAATTGTTTTGGAAGTCTTGTGAACATTAATAATATTGTATCGATCACGGTTTAGTGATTAATGTAATTCACAAAGTAACTTACGATTATTTATATACAGAGTGATTTTACTTTGAAAGCTGTAGGATGTTTTATTTTACTTTGTATAATCAAACACAAAGTCAATTATATTTTAATGACTTTTTATTATAGAAAAGGGCTGTTGAGATAAGTAATATCAAAAATTATTTTTTTGGGAAATTAAAAGGTATTTCATGTTATAGACGACCGCGGTGTCTCAGTTACAGCAAACCTGCGTTAATTGAAACTGCGATCGGCAGCGTGATCGCAGTTTCAATTCCCGCTAGAGCCATATTTTTGTATCATGATTAAATATTACTTTGTGACATATTACTTTTCAAAAACATGTTCCATTGCAAACCTTTTAGAATAATTTAAAAGATAATAATAAACTAATAAACTTTTTTTCTATTTATTAATAAAAAGGACTTTGTCACTGGGCAACCACATCGTCCCGTAAGGCCTTATATAAACATTCATAGCTTACAACTTAATTATCAAAACATGATTCCGCCATCATGTACAACATTCGCCGCTTTACATGACGGATATGCCAAAATATTGTTAGCAAGATCAATTTATTGTTCTACGACCAAACTAAAAAGCTTTAAAAATGTGTATAATATTGTTCCAACGATTTCATTAAGATACTTTAATATTAACTTTATTTCGACAACCCTATTAAAAAACTAACAATTAACAGGCCTTAATATAATTTTATTGATTCACCTGTAAACTAAGCGAACAATTTTAGTAAAGGCGAAACGATCACCGACAATATAAATCTTTATAGAACAATTATATCGAATACTGGGTGGTCTGATATGGACCACCAAAACTTTCGTTTTATACTATAAAACTTAGAACACCGTATATTGGAAATGGTATTATTTTATTATAAGCAAACTACGCCCGCGGCTCCTCTCGCGTGGTGTACGGATTTTTCTTTATTGCACGGAACCCTAATAATTTAAAAACAAAAGCCAAATATAATGCTTATAAAATCTATCTATCGCTCAGTGAAAGTCCTGTTACAATCGGTCTAGCTGTTGCAAAGATTAGCTGGAACAAACAGATAGACAGACAAAAAATTTAAAAATAGTGTTTTTTATTATTAATATGCTATGTCTCTGAATCATTACTTTTAGCAATACCTCAAGAGAAACACAAACGAGGTCTTACGTTTCGCACGTAGCGACAAGCATACACCGTTGTCTGGTGAGTCCGTTATCTATTATGAGCTCGGAGACTTGGCTTTATTGACGAGAACCTCCTGAGATGTCGTCCTCTGCTTCGTCTCAATTTTAAGGCACCCGTCAGTCTCAGTACTCGGGCCCCGCGACAGATAACGCTGTCAGATTCAGTAGAGCCAATGAAATATCCTTACAATTTTTTTACCATATTTTTTTGGAAAAAGTCGATAGCCTTATCTTCTAGCAATGAATTATCATCAAACAGAAAACGCAATTTGGTTGTGCTAAATGTGAGCTGACGTGTAGTTGCTGCCCAAATTATACATCCATTTCCTTACCTTTTTATTCGCCTTCTCCCTCTTATTCTAGTATTCATCTAGAAGGGACATTTTCGGTAATATCAATGATGAAAAAAAAGACATTCCAGGACCAAGCAGTAAAATTTATTATTTGGTAATTTTAAATATTTGTTGCAGAAAGGTATGGCATTTTTAGTATAAATATTTGAGCTATGTAGTTTCTATAATGGTTTCGATAACCTTTGTTGTTAATAAACTATTTGTAAACATCCTATATTGATAATAGTGGTGGTTAATATGAATTAAATATTTTCTTATATTATTAATAAGCATCCCTTAAACACTAAAAATCTTTCTATCTCCTAGAAATAATGAGCAATTTACGTAGTACTACAACTACCATATCATGTTAATATCCCACTGATGGGCAAAACCTCTTCTTTCGCTACCCAATGCGCAGATATTATGATTAAGAGATAATTCCACCGTGGACATATTGTTCCACTGCGGTTTGGCGGATATTAATTTTTCAGACTTTCTCCAAAATATGGAAATTTCTTCAAGATGTTTTCTTTCACCGTAAAGACCGAGACAAAACCGAAAATTTAAAAGAATCAAAGATACTGGATTTGATCTTGCGACCAATTTAATTGAAGTCTAGTTTTCTATACACTGGACCGTCTCGGCTTCTCAATACATGTAAAAATACAAAAACAAACTAGTTTAATATTGTTTGTAGTTCAAAATAAACGCCGTGAAATGATATGTAAACCTTATTCCGTGCTACAAATTGCAATGATACTTAAAGAAATCAACGCTCCAATTTTCTTTTTGCATCTTACGAACAATCAGAATGATATTGCATTCACAAATCAAACCGTGATCACAAAAAGTTCGATTAAACCAACAATTTAGAGCGGCGCGGGCGCACAATACCATAGATCGCCACAGGAGCCGATGTACCAACTACCTCACACCAAACAGAAATGAACCGCAAAAACACTACCTTCAAATCCACTGCAAGCTTCACTTATACTGGTAATATTAGCCCACTCAAGCAACTATCAGATGCATAAAAAATCCAATACAGCAAAAGCAAAATAGACGAGTTGTTTGGATCAATATGGAGTGTTGTTCGAAATAAACTGCTTTGTCATAGGGCGTAATCGAGGTGGGACGGTGGCGCCTTTGTGAGAGCCGTCATCAGCTTTTTGTAGCGATATCTGATGGATACTGGTCCCATTTTGCCGACCAAAAAAACCACTATGCTTCAGCACAATCGTTCATAAGCCTCGTTGTAATTTCAACTATCATTCGACAATGTAATGAGAATATCGATATGATTAAAATTATAGCGTGCTCTATTTTCTTATATTCTTACCAAGCTGTAAGTACGTCTCCACTATTAAATGTTATTTATACTGACGGCGCATGTTGTATTCTGGAGTTGAGGAGCGCGTGACGAATTGCAAAGTAAGTATCAACATATTTAAATTTCTGATCATCACGACTAGATTATTTTATGTTTATATCAGTAGTAGTTGGTATTTTCAACGCAAGTTTTTTTTTAACTTACAAGTTGGCAAGCATGCATACGGCCCATCTGGTGGTAAGCGGTTGTCGTGTTTACACTCACGCGTTGCCAACCTCGAGATATTGTTCTTAAATCTCCTTTGCCCAGCAATTTCAATAGCCTACAGTGCCCTTAAAACCGGAACACAATAATGCCTAAACACTACTGTTTGGCGGTAGAATATTTGATACTGCGGTGATACCGACGTAGCGGGGCTCTTGCAACAAAAGACCTACCACCAGTGTGACTGATTGCACTGGTAGATTAATCTCTGCTGTGACGCCACAAAAGTTATTAAAGTATATTAAACAACGGAGCAAATTGTATCGATCGTTTGATTTAAATTCTGTCGATTCACACTCTTGGGCTTAATAATCTGTACGAAACTTACGATCGCTGCTTGAATTAATCGATAATTGTGCATAAATCATCGATGTTCGATTGCACAAAGCGAGATCGGGTGCGAAGAGCAAATTTATCGCCGTATAATACCCGAATGGCGTGCTTCGGGTTCATAACTCGGAAAGCAATCCTGGCTTATGATGCTGAGGAATCGGTGGCGTTACTCGGTAACTTATATGGTGTGAAATTGCTAGTGGAATTTAACTTCTAAATTATAAAAACGAAAATCATATTTAAATTATCTTTTAAAAAAGTATTAATTTCTGTAGTGCAGTGTTAACATCAGGCTGAGCAAGAAGCTTTCGACTTTTGAGTTAAGAAATTTATAAAATGTTGCTTATATATAGGCGCAACCACGGAGCAACAGGCACAAGTAGCATAACAGATTGCTATTTTACATAGTAATCCTAAGACGGATAACGATTTTTATGATATAAGAAACAAAAATTTTTTTCGCTTTTGAAAGTAACTTTCATAGTTAATTCAAAGGCAGAAAAGTAAGAGATGACGTATTAAGTAATGAAATAAATTGGAAAGTAAATGACTGAATTTTGAATAATAGGACAATAATAAAAACTTTCAGTATTTTTTTTAAATTATTAACTACTAGTATCTGCCCGCGGATACAGCCACGTGAATGATGTTTTTTATGAGAATAAGAGTAGAGAATGAGTGTTATCGAAATTCAAAACTTGTGGTTAGTTTTTTTGTCTAACATTTTTCCGAGATAAAAAGTATCATATCTTAAATCCCTGTAACATTCTATGTTTGTGCCAAACTTCATCCAAATCCGCTCAACCGTTTTCGCGTGATTGAGTAACAAACATCAGCTAATTATCGAAACATAAAGACTATCATATTTATTATATTAATATAAACTTGTCAAATTATTACCTACAACATACATACAATTCCATACGTTTCTATATTTATGAAACGCAATCCATCATAACAATAATTTGTTCTCAGAAGAAATCGACGCGTGGTTTTCAATTTCAACGATAATGTGTATCAATATCGTTTAAACTAAAGCAAACAATTCACGTTCCGGAACCGTGTTTACATCTAATGATGGCTATCTGGTCCATCGGGACCACAAACAGATTCAAAATGTAATTTCGTCCGGCAAAAACCACGATGATTGCCAATCGCCACACCATGGCATTATGCGTTCTGATTTCGTATTTAGGGATGGGAAAAACATTCCTTTTAAAAGATAGTATTTTTTATCTTTATAAGTGTAAATGTCAAGTGAAAATATATTATTTAAAAAATCGTAACACTTATCTGTCGAAAGTCAAATTTCACGTCTGGCTTTGGAATCAAACCTTTACCGGATAAGACCCAGGTATACAAACTGAGGGTTTTTTAATGCAATAATTTTATTTCTTTGTAAAGTTGTATATTATATTTAAATGAAGTATTATAAAAATATATTGATTTGGTAATAGCTATCGCAATAGTTCTGAATGAGTATTATTTTTTCTTTTTAAATATTTTAAGGTCACTGGTGAAGTAATCTATTGAAAAGGTGAAAACTAAACGAAGCGAGGTCAAGTTAATAGTACAAAATTAATAGTACACAAGAATAATTTGAATACACTTGCTTTGAACGTATAATTTGGTTTAATTATTTTAAGGAGTTTCATTAGGAAGTCGTTTATCACTGGTTGTAGGTCTTTTGTTGCAAGAGGCCGGCTAGGTAGGTACCACCGCAGTGTCAAATATTCTGCCGCCAAATAGTTGTGCTTAGGCATTACTGTGTTCCGGTTTGAAGGGCACTGTACGCTAGTGAAATTACTGGCAAGACGAGATTTAAGAACCAATATCTAGAGGTTGGCAACGCGTGAGTGGCACCTACTAATGGTGCTCCAAGCGCTCATAGGCTACGGAAACCACTTACCATCAGATGGGCCGTATGCTTGTTTGCCAACTTTTAACATTCAAAAAAAAATTCATTCATTCATTTCCATTTATTACATAAAGTCTTTGTTTCTAACCATAGCGAAATTAAAATGCATAATAAAACTAACATTTATCTTATTTATTTTATTTAACTCTTGATAGGTAATTTGCTCATACTTAGGGAGTTACTGGTTCGCGCTTAGTTACATAGATCAAATGACAATCGCTGTGTGTCAAAACAGTAGTGTTATAAGTAAACTAGGTAAAATAACGAGATTCATGCTAGGACAAAGAAGACTACTAATTCTTAATTTGTACACGAATGTACATCACTATTATGAAATGTCGAGGCACGTGGCACTGCGTAGCATTTTCACCATGAAACTTTACCAAATTTTATTTGCTTAGCTCTTAGGCTTTAAGGTGTTTGGAATAGAGTTCAAGTTATATTAAATTATAGTATATTCGAGATAGTCATATCGTGTTCAAATATTGTTTGCAGTTCTGATTACCACTCTGGGAGTGTATTTGCTTTGCTTTACGATCACCATAGTATATTGATGTTTTAATTTTTAATTTTTTTATTTATAAGCTGATGCGGTTTATTTATTTTTGTATATAACAAACTAAAGGCTACGGAAACTAAAGGGTTCCGTAGCTTAGTTATGAAGCATCAAAGGACTTCTAATCTAATATAAGGACTTCAAATATAAGGACTTTAAAAATAATAATGAATTAAAATCGACCGCAAAAATAAGTTAGTAATTTCATAGTAATTATTAAAATGAATCTGAACTAAAACAAAGATATGATAAGACAGATGAACAGACGGATGTTACGAAACTATAAGGGTTCCGATTTGATCGGGTTAAAACATAAAGGCTTAAATAAAGAATGCATACGTTCAATAAATAACTTATATGTGATAACAATTGTGTTAATGTTTTCAGAATATAACATTAAATGTAATTAATATAGACATTAAAACTTAATATATCGATAAAAAATAAAATTTATTATAGTAATTTTCAAGAAACCTCGATGTCTTAAACACTATAATCTCACGAATATTTTACACAATACATAAATTTACAGTTGCTACTCAACAAAACCTATTTCACTTAAACTAATTATAAGCCATGCCAGCGTTTGGGCTGGTTCACAAGTTTACAGTCTCTCAGTAGGACGTCCTCAGACTAGGTTGAGCGTTGATCTTCGCAGATCTGGATGAGAGTGGACGAGGATCGTGCTCAGTGGTGTACATTTGGAGAGGCTTATGTCCAGGCGTGGACAGTGAAGGTCTGATGATAATGATGATGATGATGATGATGATGATTAATAAGCCAAGTTCAAGCCCAAATCCGTCAAATACATGAATGAAAGAGAATATGTATAATTGCCTTGAGAACCCTTCAGTAATGAGAATTTTTCAACTTCCTTTTTATTAAGACAACTAAACTATGAATTAAGATACGGTATAAATTGTGTTCATATGTAAGCGTTTTTTCGTTCTTGTTGCGAGCCTGATTTGAGTCTCAACGATCACGAATGCCATTCCCGCTCGAAGGGGAGAGATTTTTTATTAATATCCTTTTCGGTCTAGGCGTTTGTCATTGTGGGTCTCCCCGACGTATCTTGGAGAGCACGTTAAACTGTTGATCCAATGAGTTACTGGCTCGTTAGGGTTGAGGAGGTCAAAAGCTCTGTGTAAGAACTAGTAACCCGTCAAATCTGGATAAGAGTATAAACAGACACTAGGTAAGTACCGAGAATAATGCTAGGAAAAAGAAGTATTCATAGACACTACAGTTCTATTAAAGTAGTTTATAGCCTTTTAATTCACCTCCTAATGAACGTAAAAAAGCATAGTTATATATAACTAAATTACATAGCCATCAATACCAACATAAATTAACCTCTTTCCTAAAGTACTATTTTAATTTCTAATTATATATACAAAAACACCATAAGCCCACATGTGTAGTTGGCATTAAAACAATAAAAAAGCCTAATTAAATACTATAGATGTGTCCGTTCGTAAAAGCAACACTGATCTACAGGTAATGCCAGTAAAGAAACGGTTGGCAGGTGTACCTTCACCTGTTACCGCACTAACCGTTAGTGACGTAATCCTTGATAGGGGAGCCAGTGAGATTTGGCGCTTTTTTGATATCGATTATTTTGACCGTTGCCTTTATATCTTTCTTTTCTTTATATATACAGGATGATGATATCTTTTTGTTATCTCAAAAGATAATTCTCGATGGTTTAGATGAAAAAAATTATAATTGCTCTATTAAAGATTTTATTTTCTATCATTAATTGGAAGGTGTTTTTAAATTGGTTCTAGGAATATGAGAAGTTTGTTCACCTCTTAACGGCATATACTGAAGTTTTACATAATTTTTATTTAAAACTTACCTTATTTTTATAACGAAATACGACTGTTAATTAACAAATTTATCAGATAAGCATAATATTTTCACTCTAAATAAACCACTCAGTCTCGTTACATTTGGTGAAGTGGTTACAGAATTAAAATAAAATTGTTTGATTGCAGGAAATCATAAAAAAGCTGATAGTTTTAAATGATATGTTGACACGTCTGATAAGCTTGTCGAAACAAGCTTCTTTCGGAGAAGAAAAAATGTTAAAACGGCAGGAAAAAAATCAAGACATACTATTTAAGCGGAAAGTTAAATTATCATATTAATGATCTAAGTACGTCAATATAATTGGGAAACTAAATTATGAATAATGAATATATTTGAAAGAGGTTATTGAAACATTTAAGGCTGGTTTCGGAGATTGGTACCAATCGATCAGTAGATCGCATTTTTGAATTGATAGTAGTGTTTAGACACTACTATCAATGCCTTGGGATATTGAATACTTTTCGTATTTGTAGATCGCAAATGAAATCTATCCGTGAAAAATGGATTGAGATTACTCATTGAAACCGGCTAGTAATGGACTGTAGCATACCTTACAGAGATATGCGTTTTGTTACTGGACAATTAGTTGAGTTTAATTTTTTCTTATTCTATCAATTCTATTCATAGCATTTTAGGACGATGTAGCAATTTAATGGGCAATAAATATCTAGAAAGCTAATGAAGCAGCGAGTGCGATCGAACAATAACGCGGGTTAGGACAGGTGCGGTGCGCACGCGCCGACCGTTAGCGGTAGAAAGTGCGCGACCGCGCAAGCACGCGAGTAGGGTGTCATTGCATATATGTATTAATTATGTACAATACAAATATTGTGAATTAATGTAAATACATTTCTAAGAAAGTAATTTAAAAATGAATATTTTATAAGTAATATATCCGTATTGTAACACGATATGTTTGGATTGATGATAAAAAATTTATCGGAATAAAATTATTAATTAAGATGTTAAATGTATTCAAGTCAACTGTCTGTTCCTTAAAATCTTTGTCTCTCAATTATAAACTTCAGAAATCAAAAGTATTTAAATCTTTTTTGTTTCTAAAGAATTTTAGCAGTGTCTTTTTAAATCAGTACTAATACTCCTATTACCCCTCTAAATAAGCTTGTAGCTTGCGCTGGGGGTGGGTACAACAATAACCCAAAGGAATAAGAATCGAACCCGCAACTCTTGTATCAACGGAACGCAGTCGGTCATTTAACCGTCGAGCTATTGGGGCTTCAAATCTCGGCAATCCATAGCGGCAATAAAACATACATCTGTCTGAAGGAATGCAGCTACCGTCTGTTCAGAAACAGAAATAGAAAATGGACCGAGACCAAGACTGAGACCGAGAATGGCCATTTAATTTACATAAGACGCTCATAGCCGCGTACGCTCACTGATCGGTAAACGACCGGTGGGTTAAGCAACTTTAGGTGCAGTCATTCACTAGATGGGTGATCGTGGCGTGGTATTTCAACTGAACATCTCCGTGCTTCGGCAGGCATGTAAAAAGTTAGTCCTGAGTGTTATCAACACTGCTGACCTGAACAACTCTGACACTAGGTTGGCCACTAAATAACTACTCGATAAGAAGAAAGAATTTTTGCTTACATTACGTTATCTAAAGAAACTCTACTAAATGAATAAAACTGTTTCACGTTGATATTGCACTTCATTTATGAATTTAAAAAAAATTGGATGTCAGTAAGATGAGTAAGTCATTTTATTCAAATATTTAACGTTATTTTTTCATCGTTATGATAACACGTTGAGGTGCTTTATTGTCTTATTTTTGGAGGTTCTCATTTTCATTATTTTTATATTATGCTATGGCATCGATATTTTTGTAATATAAAAGTAAGATTACTTTGACTTTGTCTGAGACTGAGTCCAGTTTTTGTAGCCTATAAGCACTTCCACCGCCATACATTTGTACATACCACTCACATGTTACACATTATACTAGGCGCAGTGTTATTCAAACCGAAACACAGTAATACAAAATATTATATTATATATATTAAATATTATAATTCATGGTAAAATGCGTTGGAAAGGACACTGCGGTGGTGCCTACCTAGCTGGCCACTTGCAATAAGAAGCCTACCACCAAACTAGACAGGTTATAGGTTCCTATAATTTTTTTGAAGATAGGATCAGTAGATGATATTCCTCGAAACCTTATTATGATTTTATTAACCTAGAATGATAAATTCAAATAAATTTTGTATTCTGTTGTTGATTGACATCGGTTTTCGATTTTCAAAAACAGTTATAATCATATTTTTAAGAACTATTTTAATTTGATTGTATCAGTATTTTAGTATAAAAGTTGATAATATTTAGTATTTTTTATCAGTGTCCCCTCTTTCACTATTTTGTAGTCACTCTACAGTCTTACCGAACATACTAGTGTGATTAATGTCTGGAGGAAATTTGACGGCTGCTGTTGTTTTATCTACTTAACTGCACGCCTCGGTTTTTTGTCAGTCAATACGAATGTGGAGCAGTTGTTAATGTCTTAGAAAAATTATTTAGAAGTTGTCCGTGATATAGATGATGTAAATTATAGACAGATGTGCCTATGAATGAGCTTGGCCTGTGAGTCTTTATGGCAAATACCCGAAAATGCAATGCCAATTTGTAAGTTTTTATTATAATTTTCGTTATGAAATATTCTTTATTTTTATTTTATTGACTTGACATTTTTACACGGTCGATATTGATATACTATTTGAGTAAAAATTATTTCTTTACTTTAAGCCTCTAAGATTATGAACACTTATAGGCATGAAATAAATAAAAATAACACTTTTATTTCCTTAATCTGTGCCAGCACATAATATACATATGGAGAACAGTGTATGGAATTAAAACGTCATTTTAGCTCCATTATGCATTACGGTGAAACATATTTCGTTTACAAACTGTATGATTACAAAACTACAATTATTTACGAATAACAATAAAAGAGGAATTACATATAACTTGAACTACTTGAAGCTTAAGCAATAGGCTCTATTTAGCTACAACCACTTTATTCTAAAAATAATCATAGCCACTGGCTGTAGGTGAAATAAATATGAAATGAAATAAAGGTTACACACGCAACGGCTATTTATCCTGTGTTGAAGCCTGAAAATCCAGACACAGGCACAACTAATACAGCGAAACATATGCATGTGAGCTTATGGAACCTTATGAAAATAGACCTAACCATGATTGGCGATTTAGTCTATCTCACTGATATAATGTTTTAATCATTTACTTACTTAATTTAATCACTTAGTTGCTGCAGTTTAGTCAAAAAATATGATTTTTTCTTACCTTCATGAAAATTATAAATAAATAAATAAATAAACGCTACACACTCAACGGCCCCCATTAGGTAATTATATCCTGTGTCGGGGGTCCGGAAACATTCACAATGACAAGGACAAACACAACCAGACCGGAAAACATGCCTGTACGATTAATACAAACATCTGCTCGAGCGGGAATGAACCCGCAACCGTCGAGACTTAAAGCAGACTCGCTACCCACAACGCCACAACGGTGAGTATTTCCCTTTTAGTCCCTAGTACGAGTGCCAAAGGTGCCTGATTCTCTCCCGGCACGATGTCACTAATTAATTCAGTAACCTAGCATCCATATGCTTATAACTCGTACCAGGAACTAAAAGCGAACTTTTCGTCGTAGGAAAAATATAATGCACGGGAGAAAATAAGGACATTGCCACCCGCGATTGTCGCGATAGTTATGACACCGTTGTGGCGTTGTGGGTAGTGAGTCTGTCTTTAGTCTCGACGGTTGCGAGTTTGATTCCCGCTCGGGCAGATGTTTATTAAAATTTCTGTCTCGGTCTGGGCGCTTGTCCGTGGGTCTCCCCACCGTGCCACGGAGAGCACGTTAAGCAGTTGGTCCCGGTTATTATCACATAACATCTGATAATAATCGTTAACTCTTGATAAGTAAATCGCTCTTATCCAATGAGTTACTGGTTCGCTCTTAGGATTGCGGAGGTCAGATGGCAATCACTCCGAGTAAAAACTAGTAACCTGTCAAATCCGGATAAGAGTAATAAGCAGACCCTGGGTAAAAGAAAATACTGGGAATAATGGTATGACGAAGAAGATTGTCTTGATAGTTATAAACCGCGGATCAGAATGTCCTACTTTTCCCCCTAGGCGCGCAATGTACTATTTCGTGTAAGAAAAATAGACTCTGTGTGTGTATATGACATAATTATATTTGTACCTTAAAACTTTTGTTAAGTTTCATACGATTAAGAATAATTAACGATGAAAAGCACTTATAAAAATTTTCACTTCAATAAGTTTGACTTTTTTTAGATTACGATCTATTAAACTTTTTATGATATAAAATCTTCCGCAACTCAGGATCTATAACGTCAGTTTATTGATATCTTGACATTTCTAACAAAGGACCCGTCTCCATGTTACACCTGCCCGAAGACGATGCAACGTAGTTGCTGACCCTCACGGTGCATTAGAGTTTTTTCTAACAACTCATTTACAATCCATCGCAAATTAACTTCAGAATTTAATATTTCTTGCGAATACTGTTTTTTACAAAGATATGTATATTTTTTGATATAGTCAAATTACATATGCTATATTAAAATGCAATTGTTTTTAAAACTTATGTCATATACCATCATTCGTAAAGGGTTCCGTGAGGGGACCCTCTTAAATTTTTATAATCAATTTTTGATCATTTGTTATTAAAGCAGCCATAAATATACAATCTACGAAAATTACAATAATCAAAATTCAACTATTTATTTATAACAAAAATACATACTCTCTGAAAATTTCAACTCGTTACTTATTGCCGTTCCTGAGATAAAATCCGATGGACGGACAATGGGGACTTAGTAATAGGGTTATTTTACCATGCTTTGCGTAAGGAACCCTAAAAATTTATTTAGTTGAGGAATCCGGAAATTCATACAATATTTACGCAAAACCGAGTTGAAAGTGGCTCTAATTTAGGCACTGTATGTGCATTTTGTTGAAAGTCCTTTATTAAATCAATCTCTTAGAAAAAACAACACAGATTATTATTACATTACATGAACTAGTAAGTTAATAAAATAAGGCAATGGATTTAAAAGGCACAAATGACGTCGTGTCCACGATCTGAATGGTACGTGGCCGGTTTTTATGCTGTTCAACTCGTGCTACCACCACGAAATCAGCATTCGTCATCCTCCAGTGGACTATATGGTTTTTAAAGTGGTGAAACGAAATAAAAAGGTGTCTCAACTGTAGCTATTGAATCGCTAATATCAAATCTGTTAGCTTTTCAAGTATTTTAAAAACTTGGGTTATTAACCGAGAGTAACAAAATGAGTAAGTTGACTGTCCTAAAAAATAGGGTTCAAAACCAAAATCTCGTGATTGACGGTGAAGGAAAACATCTTTAGGAAACCTTCATGTCATAGAAGAAATTCCAGGACATGTATCGCCAATCCTAGGGGTGTTTCGTGGCTGGTGGTACGGCTTCAATTCCCGCCTGGTTAGCAAACAGCAACGTTAGTCGTTAAAGTGACTGCGCGTCAGCCGCGTTTCGAAGTCAGCAAGCATGTCTTCTTCTTATCGATTGGTTAGTGGTCAACCTAGTGTCAGAGTTGGCCAGGTCGCCCGTAGGCCTCTGACTTGACTTATCGAGTGTTGCCTAATTGTCAACGGCCGGGACCGACTTTTTACGTGCCCTCCGAAGCACGGAGACCGGTTGAAATACCACTATGCGATCACCCAATTAGTGACTGACCGCACCTAAAGTTGCTTAACCTACCGATCGTTTACCAATCAGCGGGTGCACTTGGTTATGAGCGTCTCAACCAGCATGTAATAAGTTGCATCCAGCATGTAACAAGTTGCATCTTGCAGGTAGGCAGGTCAAGGGCGGCTAGTGCAATTCTTCTTCAGTTCGTCTTCTGCAACTGTATTAGTCGTTTGGACTCTACATCCACTTACCATCAGGTGGAATACAGTCATCTGCCATATGGGCTAAATAAAAACTGAGGAAATTAGCTAAGATATCCAGCTTTCTGTGGAGGAGAACCGGGAACGTACTTCAAAGGCTTGAGTTCTAAAGTTGAAGTGAAAGTGATTATAGCCAATGATCTCCTACAATTTGAGAGTTCTGTTCTTTATTTTAGAAGTCTTTGATCATTATAAAATTCGTTGGGATCACCCCAGAAAACCCTTTCCAAAAATAAAAATTTTGGTACACAAAAACCGAAATTATCACCTTTCACAATTACAAAAAAAGAAATAGACAAATTGAAAGCAGTGGCAAAATGTTTGAGTAATTGTCGGAAACAACTCAGCCATATAGCCAAACTAAATAAATTATAGCTTAAATTTAAAGTTTCTGTAGAGGAAGCTATAGAAATCTTTATAAATTATGTTCTAAAAAACCTAATACAACAAGACGTTAATTATCAAATCTGAATGATTCATACATTAATTGAAATAAGATTAATATAAAATGACATTTAAAACATGTTTTGAATACTTAGCGGATGTCCTGGGCTAGATGTGAAATGACTCAGCTTCTTATAAATATTAATACAAATTGCAAACATCTTGTATGGTAAAAAAAAATATCATCATCACGGATTTATTACAACGTCAATAAAATACAGAATCCTTAAACACCGGTGGTACTTTTTGTCCCGAAAAAACATCGCAAGGTGCGTTGTACCGCGGTGAATCAGACCACGCGACACCGTGACCATTGGGGTGAGCACAAAAGCTATTATGTAACCCAACAACTCACGATGACTCCACAAACTTTTAAATACATTGCGTTATCATACCAACGTACAGTGTCATCCTATCACTTATAACACGCAATGTATGTTATACGACTTATTCATTAATTTCTTTCATGCTAAATGAAGCGGAGTATTAAAGTACAAAGAGTCTGGGACATTGAAAAAATTATAGTTAACCGTGGTTGAGATTGGAATGGGAGTAGAATAAGGCACGTTGTGGTATCGTGAGCATTGGCGCGTGTTACTGATACAAGAACTTGTTTATGGACTGTAGAAAATGGGTAATATGGCATACTTGATAGTATGTATATTTTGAAATTATGCGTTTAAAGAACTTTATTTGTGGAACAAAGTACCTTAACGCGGCTTACGGTTAGTGCGGTTTAGTAGAAATCGTTACGTAACGAAATGCCGTATGCTGTATGTGTGTGTGTATCGAGCCTACTATTAGCAAATGAACACACGAGCAAGTGAGTGCGCAGCCGGGTGCGCAACTCTCTTTCTCTGCCTGCATAATTTCTTATAAGAATTCACAAATGACTTAAGATGAGTATATAGCATTTAAGAGGCATGCATTACTATGCAAAAATAGGCACAAACTTACTATATACTATGGAGAGGCCCTACCAAGCTAATTTCAATCTTTTACGTCGTAAGCTTGTGACTAGCTTCGTTGCGTTGGTGTTGAATTTACAAAGCAGCACCATCAAGACTTTGACATTTTGTCTATATGGCAACGTCGACGGTATATCGTAAGTTGGATATCAGCCTAATAAAAGCTATTAATTTTGAATGCGATCTTGTTACATTACAAAATCATTTTATCCGCATTTTATCCACTTAAAGAACAAAAAAAATAATTTCGCCATATAATAAACCATGTTGACTCAACAATAATAATTAATCGAAGCAAAAAACGCCATTTCCTATGATTTTTATCGTGAACGGAATACAAAAATATTATAAATACAAATCAATAGGGCCTTATGCTCCATTGGCCATGTGTCGCGCATATGTTCCCATAATGATACACGTTTTAACATATTCATAAGAATCCGGTAATTTTACTCGTAACACCTTTTGTTAGTTTTTTTTTAACCCTTCGCCTGCTAATGTCGGAATGGCAGCGGACATTGCGTCAATTAGTATTGAGAGGGTTGACGAAGATCGATGTTTTATGATGTGATTTCACAGATTGAAAAACAATTTTTGTTTTTAATACTAATGATTATGAAATATTTATTTTAAAAAAAAAAGAAAACAAAAAATACTTTAAAAATATAGAGTCCGGTAAACAAATATTATAATTGGTAACAATTGGTTCTAAATTCCATCTTTACCACCTCGATGTCTGGAAATCCACAACAACGCGATTTAGAAGACATTTTCTTCCTCGCACAACCTCTCTGTGGAATCAACTTCCGCCGACGGTCTTTCCGAACGGATGTGACCTGGGAACCTTCAAGAGAAGAGATTCTTCTTTCCTTAAAGGTCGGCAACGCACCTGCATGCCTGCTGGTGTTGCAGATCTCCATGGGCGGCGGTGATTGCTTAACAACATGTCAGCATCCTGCCGTCTGCCCACTCTTACAAAAAAAAGCATTTGCGCTTGTTAATACTTATTGTATACTACTATTTACTTATTAGTTAAAGAAACACCCCAATAAACTTACATTATTGTTGTATTGTAAAGTGCAGCACAAGAAATGCACAGTTCAATATCTATCATCGAAAAATCAGTGTCCGCATATTCGGTCCTTTGGCAGATTGGCATATTCGTTATTCGCTATTCGGTCAAAACACGATGCGCGATATCTCTAGACTTAATTATTTATTAAGAAAAAATATTTATAAGTATTTACATAGCTGTTACACAAGTTGTATTAAGTAAATGTTTTTCTTTCTTTAAACTTATCACCATATTAATTTAAGAAAGATATACTACACACCGTTGTGGCGTATTGGTAGCGTCCGCCTTTAGCCTCGATGGTTGCGGGTTCGATCCCGCTCGGCCAGATGTTTGTATTGATCTTACAAATATCTGTTTTAGTCTGGGCGTATGTACTTGTGGGTCTATCCATCGTGCTTCGGAGAGCACGTCAATCTATCGGTCCCGGTTTTTATCACATGAATTACTGGTTCGTCTTTAGGTTAAAAACTAGTAACCGGTCAAATCCGGATAAGAGTAATAAACAGACCCTGGGTAAATAAATTGCGGGAAAAATGCTAGGAAGAAGATAACTAAAACAATTAATAACTTAAATCTATTTTCATTTTGAATCATTCTTTGATGTATACAAGTCGTAAATAAATTGCTAAGACACCCCTATTGATCTACACAGCGACTGGTACATCGATAATGTACGAATCGCACCTTTATTTTAACAGGAAATTGTTTCTTCGTAAATAATAAAAATCAAGACACTCACTTCTGACTGCTACTAACACGTCCTTGTATTACGAAATATAATTTCACAGTATCTATCCGTTGGGCAATGTACATGGCTGCGTGGGCGTATAACTGTAATAAGCTGACTGCTAGTATGTAAGTAATGAATAGGAAATGTTTGGTTATCTACAAAAGTTTTTACAGTAGTTTATAAAAGGTTGTTCTCATAAATCGTGCGTTCGTGTGAATCGACCACGCCTGACCACTGATACAGGCGGGCAATCAGTAGATAATAATTATTTTATTAATATACAACACCTTTTCGCCTATTTTCCATCCAATGATTTAGTGTTTGGTATTAATTAATACTGTGTAAACGGTTTCTGCCCGTGATTTCTCTAAAATAACTCATGCATCTTTTTAATGCTCCAGATTTTAACTGGTTTTTTAAAGTTAATCGTTGATTTTAATTATTTTTAATAAGTCAATTATATGCCTACTAGGCAACACATCTAAGAAGGTCTACATTTTGACGTTACACAGATACACGTTTTTATTTCGCATTTTTTTTGAGACTAAGTTGGCAAGCAAGGATACGACCCACCCGATGGTAAGCGGTTGTCGCAGTGTATGAGTGCTTGCAACACCACAATCACGCATTGCCAATCTCGAGATATTGCTGCTTAAATCTCCTTTGCCCAGCAATTTCACTAGCCACGGTGTCCTTCAAACAAAAACACAGTAAGTATTATGCTTTACGTTAGAAAACTGACACTGTGATGGTACCTACCAAAAACAAGAACAAACGCCCAAACCGAGACAGACAGACAAATATCCGCCCCGACCGAGAATCGAACCCTCGACAGCTGTCACCAAAGGCATGCTCGCTACCTACGCAACAACAGTCATATTACTAGTATTAATATTGTAGTAGATTTACTATTATATCAAATGAAAATAATTCTCCTACTTTCGCTTACTTCAAATCATTGATTGCATTTATTATTTACTTATCAATAAATACCGTTATTATATCGGTTATGGATATTGATTCTGTTCTGTTTATTATATGTACATAAAATTAACACCTACGCAAACCTTTAGGCTATCTATCAGATGTAATCGAATCAAGTTCTGACACGCTATAGTTATTATTAGGTTAAAACAGAGTTCTTGATTACCATCAGGTGGGTTGTACGGATAGATATTGAAGAAAAAACCAATGAAGTGGTTGTTTAGGTAAGAGGAAGAATAAGTGAAGCCCCGGAGGCCCAATCTCACATCTCCTCTCTCTCTCTGCACCCTAATTTTTTTCCCTTCTTATTCCGTTCCTCCTATCACTTGGCTTGACAACATGCGATACTTCATGTATCGTTCACAGGTAGCGATGACTGCTTACCATGAGGATCCAAAATAAATAAGACAAATATATAAAAAGATCTCAAAAGCCTCAGTATTTCAACGGTCGGAGACCTGATCGATCTTGACCCTCTTGGGTTATGTCATGCCCACTCCTAGCGCAAGTGAGCTTCTTTACAGGGGGAGTAGGAATATTAATAATGTCGCGAATAAACGCTAAACGCTACACACTCAATGGCCCCTATTAGGATAATTATATCCTGTGTCGGGGGTCCGGAAACATTCACAATGACAAGGACAAACACAACCAGACCGGTAAACATGCCTGTACGTTTTAATACAAACATCTGCTCCGAGCGGGAATCGAACCCGCAACCGTCGAGGCTTAAGGCAGACTCGCTACCCACAACGCCACAACGGTGTCAAATAATTTCGGTGTCAATAATAATTTTTAATGCAGCACCTGTATATGCAATATAGAAATAATAATTGAATCTCCATACAATCTTTCATGCCTTATTTCAATCCTTTCAATCATTTTTTGCAATAATAAGTAGCCTATTTCTTTTTCTAGGTCTAGTCTATCTCTGTACCAAATTTCATTAAAATCTGTTCAGTGATTTAGGCGTGAAAACGTTACAGACAGAATTACGTTCAAATTTATAAAATTGGTAGAGATTAGTATATATTTGCCATATTAAATATTTCTTCTTCTCTCCGATTATGGTTACGTAAATAATATGTATGAGTTGTTATGTATGAGTATGTTACATAAAACTGGAGTTTAATAGAATATTTTACTCAACACATAATACTTTTTAATTTCTCCATATGAATGATACTCGGTAGTGGTCACAACAGCACATCACCTGCTGTTCGGTTGAAATCGAGGTGTGGCTTATGTTAAGAGATATAGCGTTTTGTGTTTTTGATGCATTTAAATGATCAACAAGGTTGAGTGCCTTGTCGGAGGATCTTACCTTTATGTTTGAATACATCACATCTCAGTCTTTAAAATGGAGTTGCGAATAACAATTAGAAACATTACCCTCCGGCAGTCGGGTAAAAAGATACGTTGTGTAGTTTTTAAGATACAGAATACAGACTATTTTTTATTTAATGTGTTTTAGAATTAATGGCTAAGACTAACTATAAAGACTATCTAATGCTTTTTCATATTGGTTTCGTATAAATTTTATGATAATTTGAATAACTATAGTATAGAAAACAAAACTTCGCAATAAAAAACAAAACAATAACAAACAATGTTTTAAGACTAGCATTTTTTCGAGTGTATAGAGTCGTTATGGCATACGTACCCATGGCATTTACTCTGGGTACATAAAAATACCGGGAATAATGCTAGGATGAAGAAGAAGAGTCGTTATGGCATACGCTCTAAACAGGCGCGTCAAAACCGAACGCGCGTACAAGAGCTTATTCCTGCGTGTACGCTTGAACCGATAGTGGTGAGTTTAATCAGCATATTTGAAGCTTTATATTAATGGCTTATACGAGCTTTGAAGTGGTAAATAGCGTGTCTATAATATGCACCTATACGCGCTTTGAAAAACGAGCTTTACGCTCATAAGACACTGTTTTGTAATCGGCCTTACCCACGATTACCGTATCCACTTTTTGTGTACCTGCAAGTTAGATGGGATCGTGTATTAGAACTCAGTACAGTCAGTACTCTCGTAATAAAAATTTGATTACGAGATCGTATCGCCTATGACTTGGACCACGGTTAGCCCGCAGGCGGACACCACCTGAACTGATGTATGCCTCAACGGTACTGCGGGTCAAATTGTTAGTTACAATGCCGTTTAAAACAACACATCTACTTGAATAGATCGACTCTTATTATAGACATAAAAGAGTCCGGTACATGCTATACTTCCTTAAGTAAGTTAAAGTTAAGTATAATTTTAATAAATTACATTTTTATGGTAGTAGAAAGGTGAGGGTTGACTCTTTTCACTAGGCCAACGGCAATACACACTCAGAAAAACGTTATCACCATTCTGGTTCTACCCTTTCAGTGCATAGACTCTCATAGCCGGGTGTGCTCACTGCCCGGTACACGATCGGTGGGTTAAGCTACTTAAGGCACGGTCAGTCAATATATGGGTTATCGCATAGTTGTATTTCAACTGAGCGTCACCGTGCTCTGGAGGGTACGTAAAATTTCGGTCCCGGCTGTTAACAATTTGAAAATAGTCGAATAGTCAAGTCAGAGGCTACGGGCGACCTGAACAACTCTGACACTGTGTTGGCCACTAACAACTTTTTTTTAAAATATATATATATATATTGTAAAAAAAAGTGGCCACCGGGCAGTGAGTGTATATATATATATATACTAGCGTTCCCGGCAGACGTTGTCCTGCCCCGAAAAATATCTGGTACCCGATAGCAGCGCCCTCTACCCGGTGAAAGTTTTTGATTGACTAATAAGGCTATTAAAAAGCAGGGGTTGGTGATAAAAAGTGAAAATTTAGGGTCGTATGTAGTTTTCAATGCCACATAATAAAAAAATAAAAAATAAAAATTTTATCCAAAAAATAAAATAAAAAATTTTGGAGTGGACACCCTTTATCACTGAGGGGTTTGAAAAATAGATAGTAGCCGATTCTCAGACTTACTGAATATGCATAAAAATTCATAAGAATCGGTCAAGCCGTTTCGGAGGAGTATGGGAACGAACATTGTGACACGAGAATTTTATATATTAGAAGATATTTAGAGAGAATATTAGCAATGCATTTCAAAGGATAATATTCCTATTACTCCTCCAAATAAGCTCGAAGCTTGGGCTAGGAGTGGGTACGACAATAGCCCAATGGGGTCAGGATCGAACCCTCGACTCTGGCGTTAACGGAGCGAAGTCGGCTCTTCTACCGTTGAGCTATTGAGGCTTCAAACCACTTGATAAGAAGAAGTGCATACACACAGATAAAGAAACATTAGCTTTATAATATCAGTATATAATTGTTTATAATTATAAAAATGGAATGCGAAAACATAATCATTATACGGAACACTGACGAATGATTGGTATGTTATTTCAAAATAAAGAAATAATATAAACATACTAAGTAACAACCTCCAAGCGATTACGGTAATGCGATTCGAGATACGAATTTTTTTATTATACACAATGAATAGTTATTACAAATAGATGAAAGGCGATACATGCCGGTTGCGCACGCGCCGCCAGCGCGTATTATTTCGGAACGTTAAAGATGCTATCTTGTTAAAGTAAAAGTTAATAGTTTTTTTGTATATGTGTATTGATTTGCTTGATCTATGATTTAGGGGCTTGGCTGTATGACCAAATATTAAATTACAGTACGATTGTAATAAAATTAATCTATCACTTTGTACGATAAAAACAAAGTTGTGTCTGTACGATTATTGTTGGAATATTGCGCTTTTACAAATTGTGGTGTGTACATGTAACATATAAAATTAAAAAATTATAAATAGCCTTTCCTATAATTATGGATTTTGTTATGGTTTTGAAGTTGCGAATTGCAATAAAATAGTAATACAGGCAATTTTATTGAGAAAGTTTTATATAATATTCCGGGCCAAACAAGCAGATAGTTCCCTAATGGTAAGCGGCCACTATCATTCATGGAGATCCCCAACACCTAGGGGGTCGACCAAGAGTTGCCGCCCAGGCTTTTACAAACAATTCTCACATTTAAAACTTATACAGAAGATTGAATCAAATTTTAACTAAACTCTGGGTAAATCGTTATCTCATGATAAGTAAATTGCTCTTATCCAAATGAGTTACTTGTTCAACCTTTGGGCTGTGGAGGTCAGATAGCAATCGCTCTGTGTAAAAACTAGTAACCTGTCAAATCCGGAGAAGAGTAATAAGCATACCCTGGGTAAATACTTGTATAGTACCGGGAATAATGCTAGGACGAAGAAGCTAATTTGCCGATATACAATAAGTTACTGGTTCGCCCTTAAGGTTGCGGAGGTCAAATGGCAATCATTCTGTGTAAAAATGAGTAACCTGTCAAATCCGGATAAGAGTAATAAGCAGGATGAAGAAGTTGACCCATATATTCGTACTAATGATTAAGCACAGTTCAGTACAATTGAGCAATACTTATTAAAGAATATAAAATATATTTTGTTTATAGGTAAAATAAATGTTTATTAGAAATAGCTTCTTTAAAGCATATTAATTAATTAAATTTATTATATAAATTATCATATTATTTTCATCCTTGTCGCCACAAAATAAATTTATAGGCCATATTATTGCTTCTTTATTAATAAAGATGATTTAAATGACTTTTACTTATAATTAAGTTAACATCTTTTTTAAGCATAATATTAATTTATTATTATAATCGGCGTGTTATTTTTTTATTCAAAGTCTATGTTCCGTAATACTGTAGAACTTTTATTTATACATTTTATTTTATTTTTAATATTTTTTGTTTTAGCGACAATTGAAGTAGGTATACATTCTGTGAAAATTTCATCTCTATCTATTACCGTTCTTGAGGTGATAGAACGGACAGACGGACGTCGGAGGCATCGTTTGGGTACAAAGTCCTAAAAACCTATCGTTTCTTTTGAAAATAATATATTTTATATTTGTTTACGTCTCTGTCTCGGGCGACAGTTCACAGGTTCGATTCGACCATACAGGTATGTTTTCCGACAAAGGATATCATTATTTTAATGCGGGCCGTTGAATGTGTAGCGTTAGTTATAAAACTGGAAGTCTCTGATTTTAGAAGACAAGACCCAGTTTGAGTCGCTAAGAGAGCAGGTGAGTAAATATGTGTCTGTGTGAATTTCATATGGTAGTAGAGCCATGCTTCTCTCAGCATAAAGAGACCGGCTCGATCGGAAAGTACTACCATCCCACAGAAAATCGGCGTCAAGTAACAGTATCATTAGGTACTCTTGCGTTTCGTGCGACGAGTGAGAGCGCCGGAGGCCCAATCTCCCACCCAATCTGTTCCCTTCCTTTTTTTCTCTTCTCATCCCGTACCTCCTGTCCCTTGGGTTGACAACGCGTTTGTGATACTTCAAGTATCGCAAGCGTTCATAGGTTGCAGCTTGCAAATGCAAATGGCACAAGCTAGGCTTCTTTAGTGTCACATTTCAACACCAAAATATTATTTTCGTTCAAAAAAATTTCGTAATAAAGACCAACAATTTAAGACCTCACGAATCGATTCTTTTATTATATTTTGACAGTTGATCAATTAAAAACTATAAAAATAATAATTAAAATAATAAACTATTGATCGATTCAACACACCCATTAATTACATTTAAATAACAAGATTCAAAGCTGTATCAATCTTTAATTACTACACAGTGATCGATGACTCGAAGCTTTTCATCTCAATACGATCGTAAGTCAAAAATCAAAATAAAGACTTCACCGGTGAAATTCGAACGTGTTTATGCAACTAGAACTATCGAAATTGGTTTAACTTTAATAAATAACCGCCTATAGCAATATGGAGTGGCCGAATATAATCAAATAAGAAATTTAAACACGGGATTTTAGTCTTTATTTTGATGTTGTTTTGGTTGGAATTTCCGTAATGTTTAATGATAATTTGCATTCAAAAATTCATTGATCAAATTGAGGTAGTTTCCGATTATAGTTTGAGATATAATGCCTGAAGCGTTGTCTAGGGAATTATGAATGTGGCGCGTTTTTTTTTTGTTTTATAAATTGATAGTTGACGTCGTGTTTTTAAAGCGATTTTAGATTTTTAATACTTATTATGGTACACATAAAAATCCGAAGAAAACAAAACAAGTACATAATATTTTATACCTATCTTTTGTTAAATTTTAATTGCGTTTTAAAATGGCTCTTTAAAATTCATTATAATTGATGAAGTCTAGGTTAATTCATTAATATTTTTATGAATAGTAATTATTATAACAATTATTAATTATTATAACAATTATTAATTATTATTATGGAAACAAACTCAAAAGTAACAAATAAAAACAATTAAGTCCTTATACAAATAATGTCCACGTGGAATGGTGGCCAGAATGCTAGCTGCATTTGCCTGCTGAATCACAATCCCAATTCTTTAGATTCAAAATTACCACTTAGAAATTAATCCATCCCTCCCTACAGTGAAGGTCGTCGGGTCGTTTTTTCAGGTGAACAATAATACCTTGATAGCTTTAGTTGATTTTTAGGGTTCCGTGCCCAAAGGGTGCCAACATAACCCCTATTAATAAAACTCCGGAGTCCGTTCGTCCGTCCATCTGTCAATGAGGTGTATCTTACTAAAAGTAGGTAGGTAAATATTTAGAAATTTTTACAAAAACAAAATGCGTTTCTTCAGTCTTTTACTGTATTTTATGCAATGTAATAGATAAATAGTTGGATTTTTTATTGATTGATTGAGATTGTTTAATTCTATGACCACTATAATCTATATAAATAAATAAAATTGAGGTGTCTGTTTGTAATTCCAAATATTAATATATAATTTCTCTTTTAAATAAATGCATACAAAAGTATATACGGTGCTCACAAAAAAAAAAAAAAATTATTTTTTCTTTTCCGTCTGTTTGTTCTAGTTAATCTCTGAAACGGCTGCACCGATCTTAACGTGACTTTCACTGACACATAGCTGATGTTCTAAGAAGTTACTTAAACTTCTTTTATTTAAGTAATATAATTAGGTTAACGTTCAATAAAGAAAAATCGTTGAAAGAAATATTTATGAGAACGACACACAAATGATTGTGTATTTTTAATTGAATAGTAAAGTAAATATTTTGTATATAAAACTGGCTTAAATTATTCGTCTAAAAAATATCTAAATTCCTATAAAAACCGACGTTCTTTAATGAGTACCCAAACATTTATTATAAAAAAATAAGGTCGCGTATAAAAGCTTTTAGGCGATAGTTACCGTCGTCGCCGGCGGCTACTGTTGAATGGTAATTATATTTTATGTTCAATTAGACACCGTTGTTTTGTCTTCGATTTCCAATAAACGAGGTATTTTCGTCAATTCGGTTCACATTAGATTAGTTTTACAACACACATTCGTATGTTGTGTCCATCAAATACGAGAGAATCTATTTTTTTTACTTTATAAAGTGACTAGCGGGCCCGGCAGACGTTGTCCTGCCCCAAAAAAATCTGGGACCCGATATCCGAGTCTAGAAGTGATACCGGTGTTGTTGGTAAAAGTTGTTGGTTTACTATTATGACTATTAAAAAGCAGGGTTTGGTGATAAAAATGTGAAAATTTAGGGTCGTATGTATTTTTCAATGCCACATAATAAAAAATAGTAAAAAATAAAAATTATCCAAAAAATAAAAATTAAATGTTTGGGGTGGACACCCCTTATCACTTAGGGGTTTGAAAAATAGATAGTAGCGGATTATCAGACTTACTGAATATGCATAAAAAAATTCATAAGAATTAGTCAAGCCGTTTCGGAGGAGAATGGGAACGAACATTGAGACACGAGAATTTTATATATTAGATTTTTATTTATAAGCTAGCAGACCCGGCTGTTGCGACAAAGGATAGGCTTGATTTCTGCAAGATATTTAACAATTATTTTTATTTATTTTATTTATTTATTTATTTATTACATGGAAAACTTACAGCTATAAAAACATATAGTATATATTAACTTAATTAGATAACAGTAAGCCAATAACAAGTTTTCGCTTATATACAACGGATTAAAC
The DNA here is from genome assembly GCA_023373885.1 of Hestina assimilis. NCBI lineage: Eukaryota > Metazoa > Arthropoda > Insecta > Lepidoptera > Nymphalidae > Hestina > Hestina assimilis. Next base: position 3,386,802 of record CM041747.1, on the reverse strand, counting down.
GAATTAGGCGAGAGCAACAAACACTATACAAATGTAGTTGTGTGTTTCAAGACAAATTTAACTAATTTTAAAACAAATTAAATGAAAAAGCTTAGGCTTAAGCGCTGCCTAGCCAATGCAATATTAAATACAAAAGGGTCCATTTCATACTGTTTACAAAGATTATTGAAATTTCTACTTGCTCGAACTAAATAACTATTTTGTCTGTACTTGGACGAAGCATTAGGCACTTTTATAGGGTGGTTAAAGCGAATTGATTTATATGGAACATTAAAATATATTTTACTTAAAAGTTCGGGACAGTCAACACTATTATTAAAAATTTTCGAAAAGAACATGTAGTATTTCACCCAAAACCACAATATATACGTCTAAACGAACTGACGAACGGAATTTTCAGTAATTTTCGTGTTTATCATGAAAAGAAAGACAGAATCGGTGGGGACTTATTTATAGCTAACTTTTGGCCGCGGCTTTACCTACATGAATAATAATTTTTAATAAAGCAATTTTAATTAAAGCAATATAAACATAATGCAATTCAAAATTCATCACAATAGGTTTAGTGATTTAGGCGTAAAAATGACACTAATAAATAAACAAACAAACATACCCAATTTCACATTTATAATATTAAAAATTAGGATATGTAGTGAATTCCGATCTAAATTAATATGAATTCAGATAATCAATTGAAACACTCTTAACATTAACATATATCAAAAAAACCGTTTAGACGCAGCGATTGAGTGTACATAATTTTTATTTAATGTGTGATTTTTGAAATCGGTAAAAAATAAAAATAAAAGTTATCCTACTAATATTGTTAATGTGAAAGTTAGTTTGGATTTGACAAATTGGGATGAGATTTGGTACACACATAGCCTATTATCTGGATTAAAATATTATGGCATTTTTTTTCCGACAAATATTGGGTTTCTTTGGGATCATCAATTAGCTACACAATGCGAGCGGGGTCGCGGGCACAGCTAGTTAATTATAATTTCTAGATAGATAGATAGATAAAAATATATTATAGATATTGCACATAATAAAAACAAAGTAATGTAAACAATTGAACTTAGGCTAGTTTCTGGTGTGCAAAGGCGGTCTTATTGCTACAAGCAATCTCTTACAGACAACCTTTTGTCGTGAGGAACTGTTACAGTTAGAGAAATGGGTCAAGTGCAAAAAAAATAAAAATAAACATGTATCTACTAAGCAAACAAACATCATACAATAACTATCAAAACTAAAATTAATATCAAATATGGCAAAATATATAATACTATATTACATGTACTAAACAATATTAATATACTAAACAATACGAATATGTATATTTAAATATTTATATAAATGTATATATATGTATATATATATATATATATATAATAAACAACTACACAAATATTAGAATATAAATATATAACCATTGACATTGTATAAGTTATGCAAATATTAAACATTGTTAAGGTAATGCTGTTTCAAACGGCGTTTAAAAGTGTCCAGGGATTTCGAATTTCGGATTTGCGGGGGTAAATCATTCCACAGTTTCACAGATTTAAAAGAAAAGGAGTTGTTAAATGTATGGGATAGACTGATAGGAAATTTAAGGCTTTCTACTACATTATTACTAAAAAAGTACATGTAAAATTTTATTTATTTTATTTTTATCAAAAGGAGTCGAATTTTCTACATCAGTGGGGGCGAGGAATCAAATTTTCCTGCATGCAATTAAAGACTCGAGAATAAACTCGCCATCTGAGATTAGAGTAAGAAACACTCTAAGGCAATCACTTCGCATGTCGTTAGGCAGCCACACCCCAAAACTGCGCAGACACGGGTACGGAGCTTAGAGCAGCCCTCCGTCACACTGCTCCCCTGTGTAGAAACGGACTCCGATGTAATAATTCGGAGCTTGTGTATATATACCGAGCGGGGTTGAAAACTTTGATAGCGCGATTCAGGAAAGCTTTTATTTGAAGGCTTGAATATTTGAATTAGACGTTTTTAACATTTTGGAATTGTCTTTTTTCATTTTTATTTGCAAAATATTTTATTTTAATCCAGATTTGAAGATGAAAAGCCTTATATTTAATAAATTAGCAAAAAAATGTTAAATACTAACCTAACTAATAAAGTTTTTTTTTTCTAATGAGATACGTATGGATATAGAAATCGGAATTCCTTAAACTTTAAAGTATAATACTTAATTATAGGTGATTTCTGCATCCACATTATTATCACCCGACTGCCGATGGAGGGAAAAAAGAGGATAGTGTTTTTCGACCGTATGTATGTATGTCTTATCCTTTGGGACGCTCGAAGAGCAAAGATATGAAACATAATATATTTTTCCGTAAACGTTTACAATTGAATGATTACCTTGTCCCCGCCTGCTATAGATATTATAGAGTTTGATTTTAGTTTCTTATTAAGTATTTTTAAGGATCGGGGTTTTGAGTTTCATTTTACAAGCTTTGTTTTTTTAGCAATGATTTTCACGTCATTACTAATCTCCCTCCCAATAAGCTCATAGCTTGCGTTAGAGTTGGTACAATAGTCCAAAGGGTCAGGATCGAACCGAAAACTCTCGCGTTAACGGAGCGGAGTCGGCCCTACCGTTGAAGTATTGAGGCTTAACCCTCCAATTTAGTGACCACAAATAAACTACCTATACGACCAGTATTTATTGAGCTAATTGGCTGTAAATCGGAGTAAGATTGTTTGAAATGGTCCGCTACGATTTTGTGTAGTAAAACTCATAAACCTCCCCACGTGTTCGTTGTCAGTTAATGGGATCATGATAAGCCGTTTATGGTCTAATTGAAGTTTCAAATGTGATTCTCGAAACGATTTTTTTTATATAATAATCATTAATTTAAACGCCAATTAGGTGAATGTGATTATTTCTCTCCGAATGAGCGGTGATTTTCTGTATGTACCGTTTTTCGTTAACATGATCCTGTTTGCTATTGGTCTTTTAGATGTTTAAGCTTTCATTCCCACGGTATATATTACGCGAATATGTAATGGGTGTGATTATTTTTAACGTTTAATATTTGATAATTTTTTGATAATTTTTGCGAAAACTCTGTTAGTTTTGTCACCAATTTATTTATATAATATTTTTAGTTATTTATTTATCGATAAAAACGCAAATAACGAGTCTAGTGAAAAGATTAGTAGTTTTTGCATAATGCACTGCACTGCTGATCAAAGGTCTTCTGACTTGCTTTTCTCTAAAGAACAGGAACTTAAGAATGAAACTGAAGTCCGCCTGACTAAATCTTTCTTTCAGTACATGCAGGATCCATCACAATATATTCCTTCAGAATTAAGTATGAAATAAAGTCAAAACAAAAATTTAGCACTTAAAACTCCAAGTTGACTTCCAGATTTGAACCCATAACTTTCAGTTAAATCTACCTTTTTCATCCATTCGGCTATATCAGCGTGTTAGTTATAAGCGCTCAGGGAAGCTTACCATGAACTTTTAATAACAATTCTATTTCAATCTAATTTAATTCAGGCAGTAAAACGATTCCTGGTAAGATATTGATCCGGTCACCTTACAATAAATAGATTACTGCCAAACAGTGTTTCACTCTTCAAAATCGGTTCAGTTACCGTACTCATATTTTTTTAATGTTATAAGTAGGCAAACAAGCATACGGCCCACCTGATGGTAAGTGGTTGCCGTAGCCTATGAGCGCTTGCAGCAAGCATTGATTAGTAGGTGCCACTCACGCGTTGCCAAACTCGAGAAATTAGTTCTTAAATCTCCTCTGCCCAGTAATTTCACTAGAATACAGTGCCCTTCAAACGGGAACACATAATGCCTAAGCACTACTATTTGGCGGCAGAATATTTGACACTGCGGTGGTAACCACCTAGCCGGCCTCTTGCAACAAAAGACCTACCACCAGTGTGACTGACTGCACTGGTGGAATAATCTCAGTGTCAGAGGTTATCCTAACAGCGGGCGATGGGGTCGTCACGTCCCGACGCCGGTCAGATGTGCAAAACTAGCGCATAGACAGAGTTACTGTCATAATATTTATAATATCAGTATGAACAATATCTATTGATTAGTCCTGGTTCTCTAAGACCCCTCTATGTATATTGAAATTCAAGTGCTGTAGTTCGTATTTTTTTTATCTCACGAGAATTTAACATTTTTGGCGTGTAAAGAGCAACCGATCCATCCATTTTTTCGGAATGTGTATTGCTGTTGGCCCTACTGGCCTTGACAGCGTCACCGGGCGGGGGAGCCGAGTATAGAGACTCAGCCGTGATAAAGGAGCAGCCCTCACGGGGGCTCAAATTTGATTCCGTCCTTAGGGTGCCTCCTGCGAACCCGAACCACGGCTAAGGACGTCATCGGAGATGGAGGCAGCGCTCCGAGCGCATTCTGTACGATAGACTCACCCGACGGTGTGAGCGCGACGCGACGTGCGAAACAAAGGACCTCGTCCTCGCCGGCGAGGACGGTGTTGTGTGTGTGTCTGTGCTGTGTAAACAATCTATCTTTGTGCTAAATTCCATCTAAATCCGTACAGCCACTTTTGCGTGATTTTGTATCAAACATTCAAACATCAGAACATACAAACTTTCACTTCTATTATATTTGTAGGACAATAAGATATATGCAGTATTACGCTGCACTCATTGGTGGTACAGCCGACAGGGAATTTTTATGTACAAATATAAATAAAACTGAACTATGATAGTAAATCTGAAAATATTATTAACAAAGGAGCGAGTATTGTAAATAAATTTATTATTTTCATGGAATAACTAGTAAATTCAATTAAGTACCAAGCGTTCACACATTTTTGATACTTTGCGTCTAATTATTGGAGGTCGTTGAGTTAAAATGTGATCGAACGATTTTGTTACGTCTTGGACGTTTTGTTTATCTTCGTCTCCAAGTATAACATAGTATTTTTATACAATGAATCACTGGTTTGCCCTTAGGGTTGCGGAGGTCAGATGGCAATCACTCTGTGTTAAAACTAGTAATCTGTCAAATCAGGTTAAGGGTCGGTCAGAATCCGGGTAAAATACCGGGATAGGAACATAGACCGGCCGGGAAGATAGCATATTTATTTAATAATATTTGATATTACATAACATTAATATAATATAATAAAAAATAGAACGTATTATATGTTTAATTGAATAAGTTATATAAATGTTGTAGGTTGCATTATATTTTATGAAGTCTTGTTTTATTTGGGATAATTTTTTCATAAACAAGCAAAGCAATTTTAAATTCTCCACGCCATAAATTATTTTATCATTACCATAATGCACCGAATTTCGTATGGAAATTGTTATTTTAATATCGGCAACTGGAGCTGCTGACAAAAATGAATGATTACAGTTAAATTTGTTGAGGCTTATAGCCTTATTTTATATACCTCTCTCCATAAGGCTTAGGGCCTCCTTAGGGCCTACACGACCGTTGTGGCGTGGTGTTAGTGAACCTGCTCGATTTCTGTCTCGGCCTGGCGGTTCGATACCCGCTCGAAGCAGATGTTTATTATGAAAAAAAAAACCGGTTTCGTTATGACCGTTCGTCTTTTTGGGTCTCCCGACCATGCAGTAGTAATTTGCTTTTATACTATGAGTGGTCGCCCTTAAGATCTCTCTGTGTTAGAACAAGTAACCTATCGAATCCGGATAAGAATATAAGCGGAACCCGGGGAATATTACCTCAAACGGAAAAATTTCATAACATTCGATGGCCAAAGCATTAGTATTACTCATATTCTAAATGCCAAAGTGAGTTTGTTTTTTATTGCAAGAGGCTGGCTAGGTAGGTACCACTGCAGCGTCAGATATTCTACCGCAAAGCAGTATACTGTGTGTTGCGGACAGCAAATCATAGGAATAAGAAATAGAATATAATTATAGATTAACATAGAAATAAGAAATAGAATATAATTATAGATTAAGCACGCTTACTAGTTGTAGATACTAGTTGCGCGTACTAGTTGCGCGGTGGTGCGGGAATGTGCGGCGTCCCCGCCCTCCCTCACCCCCCGCGCAGATGGAGGAGCGCGATAACGCATCGTGCGTTATCGCGCCTTCAATGACAATAAAGCGGACGGTCAGAGAGGCGAGCATGGCATTCACTCTCCGACCGTCAGCCAGTACACACTAGCCACGGGATTGTATATAGAGAGAGAATATAGAAAACGGATAGAGCCGATTGGGTTTTATTTTGGTTTGTCTCAATATTACCCGATCTCTTGGTCCTTCGAGCCGGATCACCCGATCCCTGATCCTTTAACACGGATTGAAGAGTCTGCGACCCTACGAACGCTGAAGCAAGACAGCAGGAATCCGCGATCCTCAGAACGCCGCAAGCAAGACAGAAGGAATCCGCGATCCTCAGAACGCTGAAGCAAAGAAACAGGACACCGCCGAGACAAGCATCCGAAATGGTCATCACAAGGAGCCAATGCGGTGACGCAGAGGCCGCGAAAAGCGTACCACGCCGCTTTGAAGAAGCGCCACGCTCGCCATCAGCGACGACGTCAGGGCAAGCCCATCGAGAAGCCGACCGGACTGCGCCACCTGCCACGGAAACAAGAACGGACGTTGTTGAGACAGCACAACGACAGTATCCACCGGCGCCGGCATCAGTTCGATCGACAGAAAGCACCGCTCAAAGGATGAGGGAAGCGGAGCTCGAGATGGAGGAGCGCCTGCTGGAAATCCGACGCCGCGAACTGAAAATGGAGGAAGCAATGGTCAAGAGACGTTTCGCGTTCAAAATCGCGTCACTGCAAGACGAAGGAAGCCGAGTCGACCCGAATGAAACCCGAGACGTCGACGAACAAGTCGAACAACGGGTCGACAGTTGGCTCAGGAGAAGCGCGTCCGAAACCGCGACGGAGTCACGGAGAACCGAGGACAGACAGCCGTTACCTTTGGAACAACCGGTTGTAGAAAAGACGAAGCCACGGCATGTCGAATGGTGCGAGCCTACGCCTCAGAGGGAACGTCAGCGATCACCTACTCCTACGAGAAGAAACAGGGGCATCGAGCAGCTGGCAGAGGCGATTGAAAAGATGGCACGCAACAGACCGCCACCGCGCCAAGTCACGGATTTGCCTGCCTTCTCCGGGGAACCGAACGAATGGCTGCCCTTTAAAGCAGCTATGGAGGATAGCACGCGCTTGTACAACTTCTCATCGACGGAGAACATCGCCCGCCTCCGGAACAGTCTACGGGGGGAGGCACGTCAAGCGGTCGCCGCGCTCTTACACAGCGCTGTAGACGCCAGAATTATAATGAAGACACTGGAACAATGCTTCGGCAGACCCGAGGTGCTGATCGACCGATCCATAGACGACCTGAAGAAGCTACCTCGCCCAGGATCATCGAGCATCGAGCTGAACAGTTTTGCAGTTAAACTGCAAAATATCGTTTGCGTCCTGCGAAGCATCGATCATCGGGGCTACCTGAATAACCCGATGTTAGCTCGGGAAGTAATCGAAAAGCTGAGTCCACACTTGAGAGCGCGTTGGTGTGACTACGCCGAGGAACAGGCAGGAAACACGGAGCCGGAGATCGTCACGCTAGCCGACTTCCTGATGCGCGAAGCCGACAGAGGCCTTCGCCATGCATATGCAGGAACAGCTACGACCGCTACCGCTGCCCGCAAGGAAAACTACACGGCGAAGACATCAGCGCGTCGAAGCGAAACTAGAAAAGCGTCGTTTGCTACCACGACGATGAACGAAGAGCACGCACTATGCAGCTGTTGCGGCGAAACTCATCCTCTTCCAAAATGCGTTAAATTCAAGACCATGAAGATGAACGACCGATGGGAAGCGGTGAAAGGCTCAGGCCTTTGCTTCAAATGCTTAGAGAGAAGACATAGAAGATATTTATGCAAAGCGAAGGCATGCAGCATCAAAGATTGTGGACGGCCGCACCACAACCTCCTTCATCCGACGACGAGTACGCCAGAGAACGAGACGACCACAGCAGAAGCAGTGATGACGGCAGCCGTGGCACACAACAGCCATCAAGACGTCCTGTTGAAAGTCTGTCCTGTCACTATATCGGGACCAGCAGGCGACGTCGACACATACGCCCTGCTAGACGAAGGCTCGACCGTCACACTAGTCGACGAGGCTCTCGCGAATGAGATCGGCGTAGACGGGCCGACAACGAAACTCAACTTGCTCGGAGTAAACGCATCAACGGAAGAGGCAGAAAGCAAGACCGTTGGCCTTTTGATTAAGGGCAAGAACGCGGATGAGTACCGCATAAAGGCAAGAACGGTGAAGGAATTAACGCTTTGTAGACAGACGGTACCCCGGGGGATTTTGAACTATCGTCACCTCCGGGGAATGAAAGAGACTGACGTCTGCTATGAAGGGGCGCGCCCGCGCCTTCTAATTGGAGCCGACAACTGGCATCTTATAATGACGAGGAAGGTGAAGATCGGAAAAAAGAAACAACCGGTGGCAGCCGAGACTAAGCTCGGATGGGTCGTACTGGGGACGATACCCCGTCAAATAATAAACGAGGCAAATGAAGTAGTCCATCACTTACATCACCGATACCGAGATGACCAACTGGAAGAGCTGGTGAAGGAGCACTTCAACGTAGACGCACTAGGGTCAGCTTGTTGGTGAAGAAGCGGCCCGACGAGGAACGCGCGTTGAAGATCTTCGATGCAACGGCGAAGAGAGTCGGGGGACGTTTCGAGGTCGGGCTACCATGGCGTCGCGACGACGTGACGATGCCGCCTAGCATAGATCAAGCATTCCGTCGCCTCCGCACGATAGAAAGGAAAATGGATCAGAACAACGCCTTTGCCGAGAACTACACCACTCAGATAGAAAATCTACTCCAGAAGGGATATGCCACAGAATGTGATGGTACCGAAGGAGACAGCGACAAAGCATGGTTCTTACCACATTTTGCCGTTAAGAACCCAAATAAGCCGTCGAAGATACGACTAGTCTTCGATGCCTCAGCCACCGCCAATACCACCAGCCTCAACCGCCAGCTGTTAGATGGACCGGACCTACTACAGTCCTTACCCGGCATAATGTATAGGTTCAGAGAAGGAGCAGTAGCAGTCACTGCCGATATAAAGGAAATGTTCCTGCAGATAAAAGTACGATCGGCTGATCAGCCAGCCCAGATGTTTCTCTGGCGGGGTAGAGATAGAGAGAACCCGCCGAAGAGATATAAGATGACTTCGCTCATATTCGGCGCTTCGAGTTCCCCCTTCATCGCACACAGCGTTCGGAATAAGAACGCACAGGACTTCATACATACGCATCCCGCAGGCTACGAGGCCATCACCAGGAATCACTATATGGACGACTTCGTGGGAAGCTTCGCCGATAAAGAGGAAGCCGGAAGAACGGTAGATGAAGTGAACTATGTGCAGCAGCAAGCGAGCTTCACTCTGAGAGGGTGGGACACCAACGAGCGCGGCGTCCTCACAAATATACCTCCAGAGTTGCACTCCAGCTTACCAACTCACCTGATGATGGGACTCGACGCAAGCAGAACGCTAGGATTGATATGGGACTCGCGAAGGGACGAGCTCGGCTTCAACACGAACATGAGCCGGGTACACGAAGAAGTGAAATCCCTTAGTCGCGCACCGACTAAGAGAGAGACACTGAGCGCGGTCATGTCGATTTACGACCCGCTCGGATTCCTAAGCCCGTATACGATCGTGGCGAAGATAATATTACAATCACTCTGGAAGACGGACGTTGGCTGGGACGACGAAATACCCCAAGAGCTAGCCGAACGATTCCACGAATGGATGCAAGGACTTGAAACCATCAAAACCCTGCGGATACCACGATGGTACGGAGTCAGCAAGAATGACGTCAGACGCGAGCTACACATCTTCTGTGATGCAAGCGAACTCGCGTACGCAGCAGTCGCATATTGGCGAATAGAGAAGAGCGATGGCACAGTTGCGATAGCTTTAGCTGCATGGAAGGCCAAGGTTGCTCCACTGAAAATCATAAGCATACCGAGACTGGAGCTACAGGCGGCCGTCATAGGCACACGACTCGCGAGCTCCCTCAAAAAGGAGCACAACATCAATGCCGACTCAACGACGTATTGGACTGACTCCAAAACAGTCCTCATCTGGATCAGAACGAACGCAAGAAGATATACGCCGTTCGTCGCCCATCGGCTTGGCGAAATAGCCGAAGCGACAAGCCCGAAACAGTGGCGTTGGATTCCGACTAACAAGAACCCAGCAGACGATGCGACGCGCACCAAGTACGTAGAGGGCCCCGGGACGAATGGCTAACGGCCGACCTTCCTCCGGTTACCCGACGAAGAATGGCCTCGAGAGACAACCACGGAAGAGACTGAAGAGGAAGTAGTCTACCACGCTACAAACAAGTCGAGCCCGTCCCACTGGCAGGCGATGCCAGACCCGAACCGGATCTCCAGATGGACCACCTTGCAGCGCACCACAGCTATCGTCATCATGATGGCCGAGAAGTGGCTACGCAAAGCGAAGACTCTGGAGGTGCGGCACATGAAACTCGCTGAAAAACTATGGCTCGAAAGAATACAGGAAGAAAGCTTTGCAGACGAATGGGAAGCGCTTACACGAGGACTGCCCGTCTCTCGCTCCAGTCGCCTATATAAACTGGATCCAAGTATAGGCGAAGATAGACTTATGAGAGCAAGAGGAAGGATTAATGCAGCCAACGTACCGGAAGACATGAAGAAGCCAGTCATCCTCGACGGCCGACATCAAGTCGTGAGAATGATCATCCAGCATGAACACGAAAAGGCAGGGCACGCCGGTCACGAGCGTGTGATCAACGACCTGCGACAACGATACTGGATCGTTCACCTGCGGCCGTCCGTCCGAGCCGTAGCCAGAACGTGTCAGAGATGCGCCGTCAGAAAAGCCACGCCTCGAGTACCACGCCTCGGTGACTTGCCGACGGCCAGGATGGACCTGTTCACCCGACCTTTCACGAACGTCGGGATGGATTACTTCGGTCCAATGGGCGTCACCATTGGAAGGCGCCACGAGAAGAGATGGGGTGCCATATTCACCTGCCTCACGACTCGCGCCGTGCACATCGAGCTAGCAGCGAGCCTATCTACGGACTCAGCTATAATGGCGCTAAGAAGGATGGCGGCCAGACGCGGTTGGCCCGCGATCATATACTCGGACAACGGGACGAACTTCCGAGGGGCCAACGCCGAGCTTCGCGCGGCGTCTGAAGAATGGGACGCGGCGCTGGGAGAATACTGCGTCAACAGAAGCATCAGCTGGCGATTTATACCGCCAGGGGCTCCGGAATCAGGTGGAGCATGGGAGCGGTTGGTCCGCTCAATCAAATCTGCCCTGAACGCAACGCTACGAGAGAAGTACCCGCGGGAGGAGACTCTACAGACCCTACTCATCGAAGCTGAACACTCAGTCAACGCTCGTCCATTGACCACCGTCTCAGTGGACCTAGATGATCCCGAGGCCTTAACGCCGAACCACTTCCTGCTGGGATCATCATCTGGACTACCGGTGACCGGACCCTGCTACCCTGCGAATCGACAGGCATGGCGAGCAGCACAAGCGCTGGCAGATGAATTTTGGAGGCGATGGGTACGAGAGTACTTGCCCACACTCGTACCTCGAGGGGACCCAAGCAAGGGTCAGAGACAACTTCGCCCTGGAGATCTGGTGGTTATCGTCGACGCCGCACTACCAAGGAATGTTTGGCCACGCGGCGTGATCGAGAGAGTCTTCCTGACCCGACGGCGAAATAAGAAGCGCTGAAGTTCGCACGAAAGGAGGAGTCTTCAGGCGACCGACTAGGAAGATTGCTGTCCTCCCAGTAGAAGTCGAGGCTGCGACGAGTCTGCGCCGGGGGGAGAATGTTGCGGACAGCAAATCATAGGAATAAGAAATAGAATATAATTATAGATTAACATAGAAATAAGAAATAGAATATAATTATAGATTAAGCACGCTTACTAGTTGTAGATACTAGTTGCGTTGTACTAGTTGCGCGGTGGTGCGGGAATGTGCGGCGTCCTCGCCCCCTCCCTCACCCCGCGCGCAGACGTAAGTGAGCGCGATAACGCATCGTGCGTTATCGCGCCTTTCAATGACAATAAAAGCGGACGGTCAGAGAGGCGAGCATGGCATTCACTCTCCGACCGTCAGCCAGTACACACTAGCCACGGGATTGTATATAGAGAGAGAAATATAGAAAACGGATAAGAGCCGATTGGGTTTTATTTTGGTTTGTCCTTAATACTGTGTTTCGGTTTGAAGGACACTGCAGTTAGTGAAATTACTGGGCATTGAAACCGAAACACTTACCTATATTCATTTACGGTAGACTAACTGACACCTACCTAGCCGGCCTCTTGCAGTAAAAAGCCTGTATAACACGTAACATATTTTACTGTTCAAAATATTGGAGTCTCAACATGTTATTAAAATTTCAATAAAATTGAAAACCTTCGTTTTATAATAACTGTATTATTTAAATGTTGTAACCCAAATCACAATAACCTTTCACAACCCGTTAGAGGAAACAATACAAATGAGTTTATGAGCATTTTCTCCAATTTTGAAACATTAAAAGGAAATGCTTCATTATAATTATTCTAAAGTATGATTAGCAATAATTACCGCATTTGTTCGTATAATTTGCAAAGACATTTTTACCTTAAATATTCAACATAAATAGAGGTATTCCATTTGTTGAAATAATTACAGCGAATGAAAGACGTAGCGTGTTGCTTGTGGTCGAAAATGACTAAGCCCTCGTTTATATTAACAGACTGAAGCGATTTTTATAAATGCATATGATTGAAAATTATCAACGTAAAGGAAAATTAAAACTAGAAATCATGAAGTCCCAAAATGGGATGTAGTGTCCGGGTTAATAGAGTGTTTGTTAAAAAGCTATTTAAGAACTATTTATGACAAGGAAGTCCTAAGGCTGAAAAGCCAAAAACATTTTTTTCAAAAATTTTTTTTTTTATTCGTATAGCTATATTTAAATACTCTTTTCAGAATTACATAATTATAATTCGCCACACAAAAGCCTATTGTGCCTGTTAGAATTAATCTAAACCTTTTCCAAATAAACTTTTTGTATGCTTAGTATAGATACTATTTACTAAGTATTATTATTATTTATTACTTAGTAAATATACTATCTACTAAGTACTAAATTAGGAGAACAAAACTCTAATTTTTTTAATGTAATTTTTTTTTCGATTTGATATTATATCGCTTTCCTCTACTTACAAATGATACAGCCTTATGTGTAAAGTAGATTCTCTGCTGCTGTATTTCGCTTTTCATATGTATGCGTGATGGCGATGAGACAAATAGAAAAGATGAATGGACGACAATTATTATTGTAACAAAAATGTACAAAGCGCTCGTATACTTTGTTACACGGTGCGATATATATATGAAGTGGGTTCCGTTTAAAGTTTGAAATACATTTATTGATAATAAATTATTAAAAAACTAAAAAATCAGGTCCAAGTAAAATAAGCGCCGAAGGCCCAATCTCCCACCTCTCTTTGCCCTTCCTATTTTCCCTTCTCATCCTACTTCAAGTATTACAAGCATTCATAGGTTGCGATGACTGCTTACCTGGCGGACCGTGTGCTTGTTTGCCAACCGTCGGAACATAAAAACAACTTAGGTACTCCACTAAGTCTCAACGAAGATGGAAGACGAAAATTCTTCAATGTTATAGAGATATTAAATTACTCAATCAGATATATTATTACAAGCACAGATCCATTCCAATCTTTTGACGTACGTTACTTGTATCAAAGAAAGTATTTATTTTTGTTTTATCAAACATAACACAATACTTTTAATTGAACCGATAGACTAGAATTGAATCTTTTAATATGATAAAATATAAAAATAATATTTCATTAAATAGAAACAGCGCAAGCAAAAATAATCGTATAGTACGCTAAAAAAACGCTAGTGTGACACCAGCCAAAAAAATTATAGATGGCACTATAACTTACTAGGGACATGCAATATTGCTTGTAATTCATACATGTGCATTACTATAAACTTGAAACTTCGTAAAGCTGATTTGACTATAACTTTAACGATGATATTTCATAATAATTTTACAATATTTGGTTGTCACTACGATTGCAAAGGGCCCTGGGACAGTAATCTTGTATTGATTGATTTTATTACATACGAATTATGAATTTTTCATTTGAACCCTAACCACGTGTTGTAGTGGTCTCTCGGTGATTACCATAATTTCATCGCACCACGTGTCTCGCGACCCTTCACAAAAACTGGTAATAATCACAGCACATTGCGATACTGTTGCGAACAAAAATCTTCACACATTTTTGTTATAAATAATTTAAATATTAATATTATTTTTCAGGTTAATTTTAGAGAAATTGAAACGTTTTATTAAAATTATTCATAAATTTAAACGCGAAATATAAAAATGCATTACCAAAATTTTATACTGTTTTAAAAATATTTTTATTCAAAGTCTAAAACTGGGACTTTTATTTTAAAAAATAAAAGTATTTATAACTTCTTTTAAAATTTTAGACTTTGTTTCTACTTTTACCTTCATAATACGTGCTAACAAAAGTTTATAAATATAAATAGCATAAACAAATAACAAGGGCCAATTTGTTTTGTCGATTTATAATAATTATTCTGGAATTAAATCCTTAACACTTTCTTCAATAACAGTACTCAGTACCAGTAGGCACTCTGCTCCCGGCAGCAGGCGCAGGCTACTGTATAGAATAATAGCTTTTTTCAACCAGTAAAATCGACTGTCATATTTTGTTGCAGAGATTAACGCTGTTTGTAAAACGATTTATTTTAATTTATATTAATTTATTTAAAACATTTATATCATCTTCGTCATGTGTACAACTGTATACATATTCACACAAAAAAACAATCTCACTAAACAGAATAAATAATAAACTATTTAAAATGAAAAATATTGACAGAAACCAGATGAATTTTAAACACATATTTATTTGATTTTGACAATATAGTCTCTGGCGCTGGGGTGAATTTAGATTACTATTATGTCTTTTTTGAAATTATTAATACAAATCGATTGACGTTATCCTCACATGTCCTTGCGTCAGGAACACAGTTAAAAATATATATAAATATATATTTTCTTCTTCTTGCTCTTATCACAAGCTAGGTAGGGTTAGTACTGCGTTCTTCTTTCATCGTCTTCTATCACCCTTTGTCTCTGTCCTTTTCCACACATATAAACGCTTTTCATCAAAGCCTTATAATACGTCCACTCTTCGCATTGGCGCTCACTTTAATGTCCAGTCCTTTTGGCAACATGACTTACTTCCCTTCGTATATACAATGTAAAATACAATGTTTAAACAAGGATTCTAAACTCTTTATTTATTCATGGGCGCTACTTTCAATGTTACCTGTTCACCCTGGATGCATGTTACCACTGAGTTATCTTATCCGAATGGAGCATTATCGGCTTTTGCATATTGTTTGGCTACAAACGTGCCACTGATATCATTATTATTTTCAGTATTATATCCTTCTTCATATTTCATGTAATAAAGTTCTGAATACTAAAAATACTTTAATAAAATGTATAACTACCAATAAAATTAAACAACTGAAATAAGTACCTAAAGTAGACGTCGTTTTTAATCACGGCTTTTCGTAATTTCACTTAAATATATCCTATACCATAATTGTAACAGACTGTATGTATAATTTAGTCTCAAAGTACAATTTACTTCCCTTAGTAGTATTCCATTTATATTTTCATGGTCCACACCCAAAGACCTGTAATCTTACCCCATCGCATGAATGAAACTAAAAACTCTCAACGCAATTATTGAGACCTATTCTTGAAGTTGACAGTACTATGATTACATATGAATAACCCGTGTCGTTAGCTTCATGGGAATATGGGTGTAATTTATTGCAGCGGTAAGACCAATTTAGTATGCATGAAGAACTGGCTCAAATACAAAGGAATATAGACTTTATATCTTGTAGTGTAAGATTATAATTGAATGTATTGAGTTAAAGATGGCTTCTGATACGGAGGCTGCCTAAGGCGCGTCATTAACGCAGGTTCGATACCGGCTCTCAGTTATTACTTGTAGGATAACCATGGATTTTGTTAATGGATAATTTGAAGGTATGCTTTTAATATAATGATAATATAAAATTTATATAGTGCAGTAGCTTTTACCATGGGTGGTTGTTTTATTATGACTACTATTATAATAAAAGCAGGTCTGAAAAATGAATTACGTTGTAGCGCAGCGATACGAACCTGTCTTAAAAGTGCCATAGGTAGCGGGTTCGATGCATGGAACAGATGTTTTTATTACCATACTATACAGGCATGTGTTCCGGTCTGGATGTGTTTGTTCTTATTCTTGTGTATGTGATGTAAATCCAATACTTTATGCTTGATAAAATTACTACAAGCGCTTGAGCTTCACAAATTCACTTGCCGTGTAAGTGTACACTGCTTAGCGTTTCATAAGTACAGTCTTTGGATTGAAATATAGATGATAAAAATATAGAATCAATCAGTTGCTAGATATATTATTATTAGGAGTTTGATTATTAAAATTAAAGCAACAATATCAGTCGCTAATTAAAGGACAGTTATTAGAAATGATTGTTTATAGTAAGAGTCCCGATTCCTTTTAAAATAGCACTACTATATTACGATTTATTGAAGTTCTAGATACTTCTTCATCATCATGATACTTACTAACAATTAATTGCCATAACACTTTAGACAAAAATGGTCACCCTAACCATATATTACGCATCAGGAGTCAAAAACTAAAACAAAAAACCTTCAGCTCCGTTGATTACCCTGCAAGTTATATTGTTTGGAGGGCAGTATTGTTTATTTCAATAATTTGCGTATTTGTTCGCATAAAACACTAAATAATAATATTTCACATACATTATTAAATGAGTAGAGTCTGCTTTGAGCCTTGACGGTTGGTTCGATTCCCGCTCGGAACACATGTTTATTATAACCGTATGTCGGTCTGAGCGTTTGTCCTTGTGGGTTATCCTACCGTGCCTCGGAGAGCACGTTAAGTTGTCGGTCCCGGTTGTTTTTATGCAAACATTTATTTTATTTATGTATAGTATGTATTAGTATGTATATATGACGGCAGTATGGTGCCGCCCAAGGTGGAGGCCGAAAGGCCTGGCGCGTTCGCGCGCGGAGGTATGTATTGGTATATATGTATTGGTATGTAGTGTATGTATATATAGCAGCAGTAGGTTGCCGCCACCGGTGGGCCCCTCGGGGCAAGCGCCGGGGCGTCGCGGTTGTATGCTTCGGCGACCCCGCGACGTCCCACTATGGCGCTAGATGGGACCTTGGAGTTTTAGTGAGTAGGGGAGCTCGGCTCCGAGTCCACACACCTACTGCGCCATTGCACCCGTCCCGGCGCTCGAGTGCGTAACTGCATTTCTCCAAGTAAAAAAAAAAAAAAAAAAAGGATAAGAGTATAAGCTGACCTGACTGAGTAAATAACGGGAATAATGTTAGGAAGAAAGTTATTCTATGAGTATTTTACCAATTACCAAAAAGACAGGACAAAATCAACAAAAAAAACCAAAAGCAAGTTTAAAAAGTTGTAGGATCATCATAAAATTTAGTCAAACATCAGAAATTTCTATGGAAATTTAGGAAAAATCTATTTTGTCGATACATCTATTAATACTATTATCATTGATATTTGACATGCATACAGTCGAGGTTTAGACTAAAAACAACTACAAATTAATGAAGTCAATTTCTGTAAATTTAATAATTAATTAACGTTTTAATGTCGTCTTAAAAATATTTAAAAGGAACCAATAAAAACTGTTTTCGACTAATAAACCATTATTTATTTTATCGCTTTAAGCATATAACATGAACGAGATATTATCGGCTGCATATAATTATATTTTATATAGTTCATTTACTTAGCATATATATGAATCGACTGTCTCTAAGTAAACTATCGAATCTAAAATGTTGCTATAATGTGTTATCGTATAATATCGGAATGTTTTATGACTAAGCTATCCATACAAATAATAAAATCGCTACCCTGTAAAGTAAGCACTATCCTCTTTCGATGGTAGTGCTAGTTTATCTTGAGACAGTCGAAATATATCAAAGCCTTATTTAATTTTGTTGGACGAAGATTTTTATTGAGATAATCAATGATGACGTATTACTTTAATAATTATTTTTTAACGATTTCAGGACTTCACTGAACGTGTATTGCAATTGGCCCTCCTGTTTCTGTTCGAGTGCCAAGATGTGATCGTGAAAAATGACTAAAGAGGTTATCTTGAATTGAGACGGCGCGGTGCTCCTAACTCATACCTGACTCCAATGATTGTATTACACATCGGCATGCGAGCGTCGGGATATGCTTGTCTATCGTACTACTGGTGGTAGGCCTTTTATTGTAACATCCTGGCTATTTAGGTACCACTGCGATCGCAATCAGTTATTCTACCGCAAAGCAGTATACCATGTTTCGGTTTGAATGACAATGTAGCAAGTGAAATTACTGGGCAAAGAATATTTAAGAACCACTATCTCGAGGTTGGTATCGCGTAAGTGACACCTACAAAATGGTGTTGCAAGCGCTCATAGGCTAAGACAACCGCTTACCATAAGTTGGGTCGTATGCTTTCTTGCCAACTGAGTAACATATAAAAAAGACATACGTAAATAATTCGCTTACAACATTTTTCAAGGCTTCGTTTCATTTTAATTTCATCTGAGTGAGCACAAAGTAATCACACGTCACTCAGAACGGAGTTGGTATGTATGATACAGGTGTATCTTCAATTATCGTGCCTTACTTAAACACACGGTAACTACGATTACTGGTTTGTCATAGATTCGATTTTTATAGTATAATAATCAGATATGGCATTTGTGTTTGTCAGGACCTCAAACCGGACTTATGCATGCTTGTTAGCATGAATACGCCTTAAATCACTATGATAGATTATTTGGAGCGCCTTTATTGCAAAAAAAATAAGACCTACTTAAATAGTTGAAAATAAAATTAGTAATACCGGTGGAAATAAGTTTTTATACTATAAATGTTTTACATATTTCTATTTAAATAATTATTTAAATTGTCAAACATAATATTATAGATTATAATTATTATAGACTTTAGTAAAAATATGAGATGTTAGCTCCATCAGTAATAGAATACCTGTGACAGACTAGTCAACTAGCATCTCGTAGATCTTAAAGCGAGTAGGTATTAAAGTTTATATTCTTAATTGTTATTCTATGATGAAACTTTTTACCGACACCGGCACTCAGCCGTCAGTGAATCGCCTATCACAAGTGATAGTGCCCGATCACATTGATCGCTAATCACGGTCTGACGGGCTAAGAAGCCATTTCCTGTGTTACTAATTTACAGTTCACTTTAAGCCTTCGATGGAAATGATTTCGTATTCAAATGATTTGAAAAAACGATAAATGTATATGAAGGATGTGTCATTAAAATGTTATAATCATGTCTTTAGTAGCGTTTTTTTTTTATGTAAGAGGGGGCAAACGGGCTGGAGGCTCACCTGGTGTTAAGCGATCACCGCCGCCCATGAACATCTGCAATACCAGAAAGCATAAAGGCGCGTTGCCGACCTTTAAGGAAATAATACGCTCTTCTCTTGAAGGTTCCCAAGTCTGTCTAATCATTCAACATAAAGTCTTTCTTTCACTACAATATGGTTTCTTCTTCCTAGCATTAATCCCGGTATTTTACCCAGGGTACAAATATTATCTTACCCGGGAGTTGATAGGTTACTCAGCTTAGCTTTTACACAGAGCGATTGCAATCTGACCTCCACAACCCTAAAGGCGAGCCAAGCAACTCAATGAGTAAGAGCAAATTACCTATCAAGAATTAACTATTATTATCAGATGTTATGATAAAAACTGAGACCGACAGCTTAACGTGCTCTCCGAGGCACGATGGAGAAACCCATAAGGACAAACGGCCAGATCGAGAAAGATATTCATAAAATCAACACAAATATCTTCCCAGAGCTGGACTCGAACCAGTGACCTTCGTGAATTAAGGCAGGCTCGCTACATATATGCAACAAGGGTTTTCTTTTCACTACAATGTGTATTAAATAAAACTTTTATACTAACAAACTGAATACTGTTTTCATCCAAAGAGGCTTATTGTAATCAACATTTTGAATTTTTATACACAGTGGATTATATACCCAGAGATTGACATAATATGTACATCATATTCCAACAATGTACAGTGATACAAATTCTGCTGTAGGAGCTTTTCTTATGAGAAACCCTATTAAATTTTTTTTTTTCGGAATGTGTATTCCTGTTGGCCCTACTGGCCTTGACAGCGTCACCGGGCGGGGGGCCGAGTACAGAGACTCAGCCGTGATAAAGGGGCAGCCCTCATGAGGGCTCAAATTTGATTCCGTCCTTAGGGTGCCTCCTGCGAAGCCGAACCACGGCTAAAGACGTCATCGGAGATGGAGGCAGCGCTCTGAGCGCATTCTATACGATAGACTCACCCGACGGTGTGAGCGCGACGCGACGTGCGGATTAAATATTAATTTATCGATTCTGTAACAATCCTTTAGAATTCTTCTGTAGATTTGATCTAACTAGTAACTTTTTAAATAATGTTTATGTTTTTCCGTAAGTGTTCAGAAACTCCATTCATATAAAATACAGCAAAGTAACGCTTGTATGATGAAGGTTAAAGAATTAGTGATTATGAGGACAACACACCTTCGGAATGAGACAATTGCTCCTGGCATTTCAGAGTTCAGTATATATATTTATATAACAAGCAAACAAATTTTTCAATAGAAAAAAAAATAATAACATTGGTAACATAACAACCACTGAGTCTATTTCGCCGGTTCCTCTCGTATAGACGTTTAATTTTTGAGCCCGTGTTAGAATCTGAATCAACAAATAAAAGAAAATGAATTATTAATTCCAATAGAAATATTTCACTTTTTTTTTTCAAATTTAACACACAGGTAGTTCATAATCTGGATTAATAGTTTTTTTGGCACAAGCATACGGCCCACCTGATGGTAAGTGGCTGCCGCAGCCCATGAGCGCTTGCAGCACCATTAGTAGGTGCCACTCACGCGTTGCCAACCTCGAGATATTATTTCTTAAATCTCGTTCGCCCAGTAATTTCACTAGCGTACAATGCCCTTCAAACCGGAACACAGTAGTGCCTAAGCACTACTATTTGGCAACAGAATATTGGACACTGCGGTGGTACCTACCTAGCCGGCCTCTTGCAACAAAAGACCACCAGTGTGACTGATTGCACTGGTGGAATAATCATTTCAATCATTTCTTCTTAGCCCAATTCTAAGCGTTTCGTGATAGCCATATTGTCTGTCTATTATTTATATCTTAAAAAGTCTTCTTCCTAGCAATTTACCCAGGGTCTGCTTGTTACTCTTGTCCGGATATAACAGGTTACTAGTTTTTACACTGAGCGATTTCCATGTGACCTCGGCAACCCTAAGGCCGAGCCAATAACTGATTGGTTTAGATCAAATTGCCTATCAAGAGCTAACGATTATTGTCAAATGTGATATGATAACAAACTAGACCGACAGCTTAACGTGCTCTCCAAGGCACGGTGGGGAGACCCTCATGGACAAAAGTCTAGACCGAAACAGATATTTGTAAGATCAATCATCTACCCCAGCGGGAATCGAACCCGCAACCGTTGTCAGACTTGCTACTCACAACGCCATAACGCTGTCAAAATACATAGATGTATGGCATATGTATTTAATTTGTGATGTTTCATTTTTTCTAGCCCAATTCTAAGCGTCTGATTTCATAAGAGCCAAATTGACTGTATATTGTTTATATCTTAAAAAGTAAAATTTAAAAAAAAACTTTATTTCTACATTGTGTTGTCGATTGCGCTTTATCGGAGACATAGCTATGCGTATACTCACGAAACCACTGACATCAATTAAACGCTCGATCAATCAATCGATGGCGTACCTCATTAAGGAACCAGCTTTTTATTTAAAATCTCTCCATTCCCTGCCACCTACACGTATGTCCAAGCTTTATAATATGCGCGATATTCGCAAATGATTTTCAAACCTAACTGCTACGTGTTAGAGTTGTATATTCATTGTTTCAATATGACAGCTATCTTTAATAGCACAGGTACACAATGTAATTACCTTTCTAGTTGGTAGCTGTAATAAGAATGTAGCATATTCATAACAAAAACTCATCCGGTCGATCGTATTAAATCAGTGTAATGAAATCGATACTGCTACAGCGTCTAATAATAGCGTTAGGGTAAAAAATTACTATAATCGTTACATTCTTGTCCAGCTACTGATGATCGACAGGTACTTCGGAACATATCCGATATTAGAATATTGTATTTAGGGGTTCCGTACCAAAAGTTCTTTCCGAACCGATACGACCTGGGAACTTTCAAGAGTAGAGCCTATTCCTTCCTTAAAGGTCGGTAACGCACCTGCATACCCTCTGATGTTACAGATGGTCATGGGCGGCTGTGATCGATTAACATCAAGTGAGCCTCCTTTTTTTTTTTTTTTTTGTTTTCGCAGAGAAATGCATTTACGCACACCACTCAACTAGTGTACTCCGAGGAGTACACTGGTGAGTGGTAGTGTGGGACTCGACCGCCTGTAAAGCAGGCGATAATACCCACTAAAACTCTGCGGAACCCTCATCGCCATAATGGGACGACATGGGGTCGCTTACGCAAGCTACCATGCCGCCCCGGCGGAAAGGCCCGCCTGTGCGGGCCACCGTCGCCGAAAGAGTACCCCGGGTATCGCAGGGCACCCTTTCCCGCCCTGATGTCATGCGAAGGGACTAGGAGCGTCCCTCCACCGTAGCCCCTCTAGGGTGGAGGAAGCAGGCACGCAAAACGGCGCCTCCTGCCTCCAGGTCTCCGAGAGGGTCCGCCTGGGCATCACCCTCTCGAACCCTCTCCGCGGAAAAAATTTTGATAAAGTTGTGCCTTCACCAATTTTATGTGTTCCATCCTTGTCAAGGGGAGTGCTAACCGTCTCTCCTTTCAATAGACACCAAGTGAGCCTCCTGCCCGTTTGCCCCCTTACATAAAAAAGGGTGCCAACAAAACCCTATAACTAAAACTACGCTGTACGTCAAGAACCTCATAGTTAGAGCGTTGAAAACTCTACATAATATGTTAAAAAATTTAAATTAAAATGAATGAGGATTTTTTGATATAATTATTTCATGAATATTATCTAATGTTATATATAAATACTTGTTTACATTAATCACAGGCTTTTTTTGTTTTCAATTGAACAGAATTAATTTTTCATTGAAGGGTAGTTGTAAGGTCTTCTCTGTACAACGTGTATACAAAATCTCATGATGATCGGTTGAGTAGTTAAAGCGTGAAAGCGTAACAAACAATCAAACTTACATTCATATTTAATAACGATTGGTATATAAAATCGTATGTATCAATATGTATACAAATAAAAAAAATTGAAGTGTCTATTTGTAATACAAAAATTAACAGCTGTTTACTAAATTCATATGAAAGTATATACAGAACCTACAATAAAAGCAATGTTTAAAATGTTTGTCTGTTTGACTGTTTGTTCCGGCTAATCTCTGAAATGGCTGGACCTATTTTAACGGGACTTCCATTAACAGATATCTGATGTTATAAGACGTAACTTATGCTACTTTTATTTAAGAAGAAGAATTACGGTTTCGTGCAATATAGTAATTTCTACACCACGCAAGTGGATTCGCGGGCCAAGCTAGTTTTACACATAATTGTTAATAAACATGTATTAAACATCTCGATCGTCAAGACAGTTACGTAAACACCACCCAGGAGACACATGGTTGCTTATTTCATCTGACGTGAGCGACATTCGTGCCGTGAGGTTGATGGGTTGAACGCTGTGCACCATTCATTTATCCGATGAAATAATTATTTATTTAAAAAATTCTTTACATATATTAAGTTTTAATGTTAACGGTCCGTATTGATTTTGTTGATATTTTTGTTTTTGTTTTAAAACGCTGCACACTCAACGGCCAACATTAGGATAATGATATCCTGTGTCGGGGGTCCGGAAACACATACAAGGACAAGGACAAATACACCCAGACCGGAAAATATGCTTGCATGATAAATACAAACATATTATGCTCCGAGCGGGAATCGAACCCGCGACCTGTGGCATTTAAGGCAGGTTCGCTACCGCTGCGCCACAGCGTCGTCAATTTATCTTTAAATTATCTGTTATTCTTCACAGGTAAAAAGCTATTACCTATATTATTTTATGTATCTTACGTCTATCTAACTAAGACCATATAAATGGTAGGAATAAATTATGTTACATAGTCTAAGGTTATGATATATATTTCGAAATATCGATGCCGGATGTAGCATACACTTTTTCGTGTGTTTTTATGGACGAAGTGCATACAAAATTCTGTAAATTTTCTTTAATTAAGTACAAAATTTTAATTAAATGCCCTACAGGTGACGAGGGCAAGTTCATTTTTCGCTCAAAGAACCGGGATTACGATTCAGGGGGAAATGTTTGTAAATATAGTATTGAATTTTATTGAGAAATCTAATAAAATGTTTTAATAACTTATGAATTTTATTCATTGAAAACTATATTTAAAGGCGTCGGGATGTGACGACCCCATTGCCCGCTGTTGGGATAACCTCTGTCACAACAGAGATTATTCCACCAGTGCAATCAGTCACACTGGTGGTAGGTCTTTTGTTGCAAGAGGCCGGCTAGGTAGGTACCACCGCAGTGTCCAATATTCTGCCGCCAAATAGTAGTGCTTAGGCACTACTGTGTTCCGGTTTGAAGGGCATTGTACGCTAGTGAAATTACTGGGCGAACGAGATTTAAGAACTAATATCTCGAGGTTGGCAACGCGTGAGTGGCACCTATTAATGGTACTGCAAGCGCTCATAGGCTACGGCAGCCACTTACCATCAGGTGGGCCGTATGCTTGTTTGCCAGCTTCTACCAAATATATATATATATATATATTACTCTTAATGTATGCGTATAATATTAATTACTTATTACACCTGTGACTATCTGAATTATATTAAGAAATAGCAAAGTATGGAAATGAGATAAAAATTTGCCCCAGATGTCATCAAAACTCGTCAAACCAATATAGAGATTAGTGTGCCTACACAAAGGTACATGTGCTTATACAATTTTTATGTTGTTTTTTATGTCATGACGGTTATCAAATAAGCGTACGGTCCACCTGGTGGCAAACAGTCTCTGCAACCTATGAAAGCTTGCGATACTTGTATCACAAGCGCGTTGCCAACCTAAGGAAGAGGAGAGACGGGATCAGAAGGAGGAAAAGGCAGGGAACAGAGGGTTGGGAGATTGGGCCTCCGGCGCTCTCACTTATCATACGAAACGCATCAGTACCTAATGATACTATTACTTGACGCCGATTTTCTGTGAGAGGGTAGTACTTCCCCGATCGAGCCGGCTCTTTTGTGCTGAGAGAAGCATGACTACCGTAAAAATGTAACCGTAAAATGTGTATTTCAGACAGGAAATAAAATATTATAGGGTAAAAATATTTCCTTGCAATTAGACGATTAAGAGTCGTAAGAAATTATTTCCTTACATGCGTAACAGTATTCAAGTCTTTCCATAGCCATCGTGTAATCATCGGAAGCTGTAAAAGGCAATTTTAGATTTGGATCGAAAACTGTAAAGCGTGGTGAGAAATGATATTATAGTTTAGTAATATTACATATAATATACTCCGCTTAAAGTTAAAACTTGCACACATTTTTTTAAATTACGAAATTGGTTGCTATATATTTATACTTAGAAAAAAATACCCATAGTTTTATGTTTTTAAAACTATCTCAATTATAGTGAGAGGGCATATCTATAACAATATTACAAAAGCCGAAAAGTTTGTTTGGTTAAACCCGTTGATCTCTGGAACTACTGATGGGATTTGATTTTTTTTTACATTTGATAGCACATATCTTGAGAAAGTCTACATGCTATATAACATCACGATACGATACTTATAAGCCGAGCAATAAGCAAGAAAGTGCGGGCAGGCGATAAGATGCAGTTAGTTGGTGGAATAGGACAGAAACAAAGCCTCAATAGCTCAACGGTAGAAGGGCCGACTCCGCTCTGTTAACATCAGAGTTGCGGGTTCAATCCTGATCCCCTTGGGCTATTGGCGTACTCCCTCCTAGGGCAAGCTTCGAGCTTATTTGGAGAGGCAATAGGAATATTAGTAATTTTTTTTAAAGTTGGCAAACAAGCATACGGCCCACCTGATGGTAAGTGGTTGCCGTAGCCTATGAGCGCTTGCAGCACCATAAGGAGGTGCCACTCACGCGGCGCCAACCTTGAGGTATTAGTTCTTTAATCTTATCTGCACAGTAATTTCACTGGCCTACAGTGCCCTTCAAACCGGAACACAGTAACGCCTAAGCACTACTATTTGGCGGCAGAATATTAGACACTGCGGTGGTACCTACCTAGCCGGCCTCTTGCAACAAAAGACCTAGCACCAGTATAAAATAATAATAATAATAATAATAATAATAATGCCTTGAAAAAAGCATTGGTAATATTTAAAAAAAAAAAATAACCATGCAGACCACGCGACCAAAGACAGGTAGTTTAAAATAAGTTCTCTTTAATGATAATTTCATGTCACCAAGAAAAGAAGATGAAAGAGTTGTTCGTATGGGAAAAGACGATACCTATTACAATATACAATGAATATTTCATCGTTATCTATATTAACGAGGTTTCAACGTTAATCGTTATAACAATTTAACTTTTAACATGAATCGTTACAGGAGCTCTAGATTCAATTATGATAGAGGCGGTCCAAGGTCGAATAGACCGGGAGTCGGCCATTAAAGTTGTAATCGGTATACGATCGATTAATTTATTATCAACATTCCTTACCCATTTAAGTATCGATGGTCTTCTAACCCCTGTTTAAATGAAATGACCATTGGTCCGAATACGTGCCTGCCAAAGGTTGGTTGAAATCTAATTATACAACCGCAGGAAAGATTTACGTGTTCTTCCGTTATGTTATCCTACTAATCCGCACTAATATTATAATTGCGAAAGTAGCTCTGTGTATCTTTCTGTCTGTCTGTCTGTCACGCTTTCACGCCTTTGTAACGCCAAAAAGAGCTGTAAAGGGTAGAAAGGGGGATGAAAAGTTGTATGGAAGTATCGTCATTTTTAGAGCTAGAAGCTTGAAACTTAGTGTACTTGTAAAGGGGGGGGGAGGCTTTGAGGCGTGGTACCACACGGTAATTTTTAGGTAGTCGTCCAGCACAAGAAATGCGGGCGTTGCTAGTAAATAACAAAGTTTGTGTTGTTGTATGTTTGGATTTTTTTTACTCAATCATGTAAAAACGGCTAAACGATTTTTGATAACCTTTTTTTCACAGATATAGATTGTTATCTGAATTAACACTGAGGATACTTTTTACGGATTAACTGGATGTATCCAATAAAAATTCGGCAAAGGTATGTCTTATAGAATATTATTGACTTCCAAGTGTTTCATTTCTTTCTGGACTTAATTCAAAGGTAACCGCGGACGAAGTCACGGGCTGATGTTAGTTATTACTTAATTCGTAATAGCTTAAGCCTTCATTAGAGTTTTAATTAACAAATCTCAATTCATTCATTTATGTAATTTATGTGAAACCAAGTTGTATACAACATAAGGTATAATTTACAAGTTGAACAGGATAAAAATAAAAATAAACATCGCTAACTGTAGCTGTTCCTAACAAAAAACACTGGGAGAAAGTAGAGACTGTAGACACAAAACCCTCCGAAATCCCACACAGCAAAAGATTGTATCGAAACATACATATTTGCGTAAATGTTTGTGTGTTCGTTACATCTTTAATTATGAATGCTAAAAATGTTAAGAAATCATATTTTGAAATAATGGAAATATTCAATAATACCTTATAAGCAACAGAATTTAATGTGAATGGTGTACCTGTATGTGGTGTGTTTTAATATTACCGATTAGTCAATCAAATGAAGCAAATTAATTTGAATTGAAAACAATGATAATATTGTAATTTAATTAAAAATGAAATACAATAAATCTAATCTAAAACGTAAACAAAGCCAGTGGAGAATCTTAGCGGCACGATAAGGATTCCAAATTCTTTTGTGTTTTGCCGCCAGAGCGCACAGTAGCGGCATACATTGAATACAATACAACACTTATTTATAGTCAAAACTGTCGTCGCCATAGCGTCCTGGCTCGCTAAACTAAAGGAATTGTTCACCGTACTTATACAGACTTTATAATATTAACAAAATAATAGGTATTTTTTGTATTTGAAAACATTAACACTTCAACTGAAAATAATTAAGGAAATAATTAAGGACCTAAAAGCCTACCCTGTGGAACACCAGAATTTTCATGAAATTAAAAATAGAAAATAAAAACTAAACTTAATTATTGAATCAAAGTCAATCATTAATCGACAATATTAATACATAATTATAATAGATTTCTTTATTAGCAAAAGAGTATAATATCGACTATAGCTAAATTAACTTAAGCTGCTGAATAAATAGGATAAATAAAATAAACTGTAAACAACTAATAAAAACGCATTTAATTATTAACTAAAACTATAATTATTTTCATGTAATCAAATAGGTACTGCATTTCATAATTATACAATATTTTCCATAGGTTTTACAAGAATTGTGTGTAAAAGGGCCGTAAAACTGATATCACTTGGCTTGACTATCCTTTTGCGGTTCACAAGATCAGAGAAATAGCAGCGCCCTAATGTTTTGTTTTAAAAAAAGACCTGCTCTAACGGTCCGCAGGCTGCAAGGTCACTGGAACTAACCATTTCGTTTATTTTCATCCTTTCGGGCCCCTTTCGCTGACTTTTTAGCAATGTCACTTTGATCCGGCAGGGAAAGTTGTTTTTTATTTGAGAGTTTGCTAACTGTGAATTATAGAGAAATCTTATTCTTTCATTCTTTTATTCTAAGGAACATTACCTACATAAAAGATAATTTAGTAAATAAATACAATATAAAATAAAGATTAAATTAATTTATTAGTAGTCATAAAATTAGAAATAATATCTGTTCTATGGACTTTTAAAAATAAGGAGGTTCAGAATTCGTTCGACTTGTTTTTGCGTGATTTACAAATAAACAGTTAAATATCCATAATCGATGCATTAAAGTCAGAGACTACTGCTGCTATAAATTCTATTAAAGTATAGATATATGTTAAATAGCACAAACAAAATAAATCAATAAATATAAAATGCTAATTAAGCATTCAAAATAAAAGTCATGTTGCGAAATCACTACGTACCACAAAAACGTAACATCTTATTCGATTATATTCAATGATGCTATAACAAGATAATCTGGGACACGAGGTAAATAATATCAACAATGAAAGATAATGTTAGACATGACATCGTATGGAGAGCACATCGAACTTGTCCAGAGACTGATTAACGACTGTGTAAATCATATAGAAGTGAACACGCCATTACAAGACACTTAAAAGGCAAAACTATTGAAGCGACATCACCTAAAATGCATTATTGTAATCGATTTGACAGTTAACTGTTCTTGAAGACAATTTTTTAAAGATTGTCTAATTCCTTACGGGCATCAATTTTATTACTTTTTATTATCTCGCGTCCCAGTAAACCTCAGACCGCAGTATAGATCAATTATAGCAATCACCTTCGAGTGATCGAAGCACAACCAGTTCGAGTATACCACTAAATTAACATGGGATAACCGAATGTCCAAGAGATGTATCAATCCAGATAGTAAGTGATTGACATAAGTTTTAATTTCATAATTGGTGAAGCCATGCGCATCGCCGATAGAGAAAACGCTATCAGTATGTGTGAGCAATGTATAATTTAAGACTTTGATATGTAATATAAATTACATTTCTATTAATAATACAATCTATAACTCAAGATATCATATTGTACACTTTGGAGAATAGCAATTTTAATGTTGGTTTTAAAATATAAGCACAGCATTTTTGGAATATTACTTAGTCCATCGAATTACCTTTTATTTTGTAATCCATAAATGTCCTCTACAATTCAAAATGAGACTCAAAATTAACCACCTCGAATACCATAAAGCTCAGCAAAAAATCGATTCCTAGGTGGATCATATAATTTGACATTAAGACCGCAGTTTTTCTGTTTTAAAATTTTGATGGACCGTATAAAAAACTCGTTAGAGTTATTATCCCTAATAAACGAGAGTATATGGTCAGAGGCCATAATGGTGTGGTCGTTAGGGTAATGCCCAGGATCGTCTCGATTGCGTCTTTGTGTCGCCAACGGACATTATTTACATGCATCAATGTAAGGCATTACCAAAATGCACCTGTGCCTTAAATTAACGTGCATAATATTAGTCTTTTTGTTATTATCATTTCTCAAATGATTTTTTTTTTCAAGAGGATAGTAAATTGATTGTGAAAATGAAATTTCTTACCTCTGTATTCTAAGATTATGTTTGACTAGCTATGCCAGCGGTGTCACCCGTGTTCATATTATTATAATGTAACGGTGTTGTAGCGCCGGCGAGGACAAGGTCCTTTGTTTCGCACGTCGCGTCGCGCTTACACCGTCGGGTGAGTCTATCGTATAGAATGCGCTCGGAGCGCTGCCTCCATCTCCGATGACGTCCTTAGCGGTGGTTCGGCTTCGCAGGAGGCACCCTAAGGACGGAATCAAATTTGAGTCCCCGTGAAGGCCGCCCTTATCACGGCTGGCTGGGTCTCTGTACTCGCCAAAGGTGACGCTGTCAAGGCCAGTAGGGCCAACAGCAATACACATTCAGAAAAAAAAAAAAGTTTTGTAGCATGATGATATAGAGCAAATTTGTTTACCATAAAAAGGATTATGAAACCTCAAAAGATTTCGTGGACTTTTTTTTTTTGAACTTTTAAAGAGTGACAACATTTACAAATCATTTTTGAGTACCTTAGTTAAAGTTACGTAGTTTTAGTTTACGCAGTACACTCACCGGAAACTCTCAAAATAAATTTATATATTTTTTCCCGTTTATGCCACATTTTTCATTGCTGCTCCTATCCTATTGATCAAAGCATGATGCTATATAGCTTATAGCCTTCCTCGATTATTTATTTATTATTAGTAATCTTTTTTATTAATGGACTATTTAACTCAAAACGATTTTTTCAATTCAAAAAAGTTCTTGAAATTAGCAAATTCAACCAAACAAACAAACTCTTCGGTTTTAATACATACATAGGTAAGTTTTTACTTAAAGATCAGTAGTTTTTAAGACCGTATTTAATGACATTTCATATTAATAAATAACTAAAGTGAGTCAACTAAAACAAAACTTAAATATCATTTCCTATCTATATCAAGCGCGTGTGCACTCACGTTTAGGGTTGCCACCCGTACTTTAAAGTAACTATAAAAACTTTATAATAAAGTATTGTACGTCACTTCGGGCAACAAAAGTAAAATACTTTGTTTGAATTGATTTTTCTGGGTTTTTCGTAATTACTACACAAAAATAGAGGCAATAAGACGATATATATATGCTCGATATAGCTAATATTCGAACTATGCGCTTTCGTTCCTTATTCATAATGCGCACCGCCAGGGATTGGAATGCTCTTCCGGCGTCTGTATTTTCGAACGCATAAAACCTGAACCTCTTCAAGGTGCGAGTACATAGGCTTCTCACGAGTAAGCTCGCTCCAACGTAGACCTCATCTATACCTTCGCGCTCGATGGAGGTCAAGAGCTTACCCGTTTATGAATAAAAAAAAAGATAGGTACTTGTATAAAGTAATATCAATTAATGTCCTGCGACATCAGCATTCACAGAGAGCTATTTTTGTGATGAAATGGCGAGATCGTAAACAAAGCTTCTCTGAACTTTGTGAAAAAAAAATTACTTGTACAAAAATCAATAATGTACTTTATTTTGACATCATGTCCTTATTTATTCTTAGCTGTAATTACCAGTGTACTTTAAATTAAAAAAAAAGGTGGCAACCCTACTCACGTTCCGATCGACTCAAACCCCGACTATAGATATCGATAAAGCCGCAAGGTCAGCCATTACTCATACCTAACATCTCTAGTAATGTTCTGTGACATCGTTAATTATTGTCCAATATTAATTACCTTTCTTTATCTAGTCCGTCCGCTGTAATGAATTATAATGAATTGTTCTCTTGACGTGTATCGTACTCGTTCATCAGGGCTCCGATAGTAAAGCTTGATTAATTTCAAAAATCAATATTACCGTTAAATTTTTAACAAAGTTCCTTATCATTTTTCTATTTTTTATTTTTTATCGAATACAGCATCGTCTCGACTCATTCACTAGATAGTTTATACTGCAATTATTATATAATTATAGTTAAAAAATACTAAAAGACACGCTTTGAAAACCAACTCAATCAACTAAATAGTTTTTTTTGTTATTTTTTATTTTATTTTCAGACCTAATTATACACTCTATCCTCAGAACCTTTTCACTAAGAACAATCTTTCAATCAAGTCAGCTGGATGGCACCAAAATATAATTTTTTTATAAACATACATAAGAACAAGTACAAACACATCCAGACAAGAACACATGCCTGTGTGGTTACAACAAATATCTGCTCTGAGCAGGAATTCAACCCGTGACTTGTGACGCTTAAGGCAGGTTCGCTCCCACTACGCCACGACATCGTCAGTATTTTATTGATATTTGGATACGTCTAGTAGAAATAAGTTAAAAATCAATTTTATAATCACAATCAATCAGATTCTATTACTTTGCTGGTTACAAGTGAAGGTAATAAAAGAGTGTCAAAAGCACGTTAATAAAAGATATAACGAGCGAAAAAATGATTTCATTTAATGCTATAATCTGCTAATAGTATTCATTCAAATGAAAAGAAATATATTGTAACTAAAAGGCCTTACAGATAATATAATATTGACTGGTTAAAAAAATCCAATCATACACCCAATGAATCTATTGTGACAATAAAAAAATCTGTGCTATGACCGTTCCATTCGCGGAGCTAATCAAAATCCTGATCGATTTCGTTCAACAAAAGATCTATAGATCACTGATGGATCTCTCACTGCGTACGGGAAAGTGATCTCTTTGAATTTTGTTATTGATTTTTAATCGGCCGTGGAAGTTTCACCACAAAGGGTGAGGTGCTTAGGCAAAAGGTGATACCTATTATAAAAAAACTTAAACTATTTGTCAGTTTTTTCACGTTTAGATAACCGCAATGTATCTGTAAATTATATATTAACCTTTAATTCAATTCTTATTACTGTATTTTTACCGGCGTCGGGACGTGATGACCTATCGGCCACTGTTGGGATAGTATCTGTCACAGCATAGATTATTCCACCAGTGCAATGAGTCACACTGGTGGCAGGTCTTTTGTTGCAAGAAGCTGGCTAGGTAAGTACCACCGCAGTTTCAAATATTCTACCGCCAAATAGTAATGCTTAGGCATTACTGTGTTCCGGTTTGAAGGGCACTGTAGGCTAGTGAAATTACTGGGTAACGGAGATGCAACAACCAATATCTCGAGGTTGGCAACGGGTGAGGGGCAGCTACTAACGCGCGCTCACAGGATCTAGCTACGATTCATTAATATAAATAGTTGTTTATTCTTTGTTTGCTGGCAATGAAAATCCCGTTTCGAGTTCAGATGAGCATCATATTATTACAATAATCAATTTGCATTATTCATATTGCATAATTACGTAATTCGTATCTGAATATAATTTCCAAAATACACGATTTACAAAAAAAATACAGAGCAAAGCTCAGTCACCCAGATGCTAATATATAGTCCGTTACAATTGCTTTCATTACATTAGATGTGTGACAAAAGATTTACTCTTGACGGTAAAGTGTATGTAGATTGCTTGCACAAGCAACACACAAGACAACCACGTAAAATATTACCACAATCCCAAGATTTTCTCGATTTTATGAGCAGAAAAAATTAAGTTCTGGGGACAATTGTGTCCTATTTAACCACCCTTAGAGGGACGACGAAGGGCTCCCGTTCCACATATGGTAGTAATATAAATATGGTCACCGCGTAGATATCAAATAATCAAGTAAGACTAAGTAAGACTAAATACATGTCTTTATGACTGTCAGGAAAATAATTCTCTTTAAATAAAGTTTTAGGAGCATAATCTGCAACGCTCTCTCGATACGAAAAAGCTTTGTGTTTACTATGACGTATTGATCAATTTTCGGCTTAGATAAATAAACATAATAATAAACGCTACTCAACGCACGCTCAACGGCCCCCATTAGGATAGTTATATCCTTTGTCGAGGGTCCAGAAACATACACAATAACAAGGACACATACACCCAGACCCGAAACCATGCCTGTATGGTTAATACAAACATTCGAGCGGGTATTAATGGCCTCCGAGTGGAAATAGAGTCCGCGACCTGTGGCGCTTAACGCAGGTTCGCTATCGCTGCGCCACAACGTCGTCAATAGCTTGTAAATTACCAAAAAAATATAAAATGAATACAAATAATTTTTAAACTTCAAGAAACTTCAAGAGTTTGAGTTTGAGTTTTAAACTTCAAGAATTCGTGCAGATTATTCAATAATTTATCATAATATCTGTAAACATTTATAATCAGCAGAAGAACTCTTGCATGGACATTGGGTATAATAATATATGGGTGCTGTCACAATATTTATAGTGAGCATTATGGCGTCGCATACCCAGTAGTTACCGGGCGAGGTTGACTCTGGAACGTATTAATCCCACTATAGCAGATTTCTATAGACCTGAAGTATTATAATCTATACATATAATAAAATTGGAGTGTCTGTTTGTAATATTGAAATAACAGTTTTTACTACAATTTTTGTCTGTCTGTCTGTCTGTTTGTTTGTTCCGGCTAATCTCTGAAATGGTTGCACCTATTTTGATGGGACTTTTATTGGCAAGTAGCTGATGTAATAAGGAGTAACGTAGACTACTTTTATTTTAGAAAAAGAATTAGGGTTCCGTGCAATAAAGAAAAGATTGTACATCACGCGAGCATAGCCGCGGGATCATAGTACATAATATAAACAATCGTAAAAAACATCAGAAACAATTCGTATAAACAATAGGAAGTACTTGATACTTATCCTAATAATATAATCAATGTGAATGTTTGTATATTGTATCTTTGTCACTCAATCACACAAAAACAGCTGACCGGATTTGGATGAAGTTTGTTACAGATATAGATTGTTACCTGGAATAATATATAGGATAATTTTATCCTGGAAAAATGCTAGGTACCCGTGGGAGTTTCAAAAACATTCTTAAGGA
Organism: Hestina assimilis; assembly: GCA_023373885.1. Taxonomy (NCBI): domain Eukaryota; kingdom Metazoa; phylum Arthropoda; class Insecta; order Lepidoptera; family Nymphalidae; genus Hestina; species Hestina assimilis. Next base: position 3,351,244 of record CM041747.1, on the reverse strand, counting down.
CGTATTCCATTAAAATTCGGTAGAAATGTATCATTACTTACATTATTTACTTGCAAATTGTATACTTTTCCTTAGAGCCAATTCTAAGGTCACCGCAGACGAAGTCGCGGGCAGATGCTAGTATTTTATATTTTGAAATTTAAAATCTTAGGCTTCAAGTACCAAAACATAATACAAAATTTTATAATTCTTCGATCGTTGTACAAGCCGTTCTTTTATGGAACTCGCTACCTCTCCACATTAGACGTTCTCACAACTTATCTCTATTTAAAAAACAAATAAAAACTTACTTTTTGAATCAATGACTATCCCTTTACTTTTATACTTGGCCCTTAATGATTTACTTTTATTATTTATGCCAAACGCCATATTTATTTGTATATATATATATATATATATATACCGATATTTATATAGTTATTTGTTTATATACATTTATTAATATATACATTTGTATTTGTATGTTTATTCATAATTATATCATATACTTTTTATATATTTAAGTATTTATTTACCTATTTTATTTGTGTATACTAAAGATATTTGATTTAATATTATATAGATAATTTTGTTCTGATCATCTTGTATGCCACCTACTTATTTTTCACAAAAATTCTCCTATACCCACTGGTAGTCTGGCAGAAATTGCTTTTTAGCAATAAGACTGCCTGGTTGTACCAATTTATCTGATTTTATAATGTCTTGTTAATTTTTTATGGTGTACAATAAAGAATTTTATTATTATTATTATTATTACAATTTTCATTAAAAATACTTAATTTTTGTAATTTTTTATATTTAAAGATTTTATTTTTGGAAAAAGCAAAACTTATTCCAATAACTTACCAATAAACAAAAATATTATACCGTTCACTTAAAAATCATGACTGGATTAAAAAAACAAGCTAATTTAAATATTATATAACATTTTAATTAAATGTACCAATACTGACATACTGTATTAGAGGCCAACAGTTACATATTAATCAGTAAGTGCGCCCAGGAGCTAAACCGACCCACAATCACGAGGCACGCATCGCTATGCGCCGTGGGTGTAGTACTGAAAAAGGTTTTACTGACAAAGTGTCTATCGACTTTCTAAATAGGATCAATTATTTAAATATTGCATTGTTTTATTTTAGTCTAGTTCTTGTCTTTGGTTTTACGCATAGAGTAATAAAGTAGGGTACCTAATTCGTAGTTATTTTAAGGCTTTTTTTGATCGTTTTCATTTTTTTTAAGAATATTAGCATTGCTTTTTTAAGGCATTTGGATATTCCTATTGCCATATAAACTCGAAGCTTGCGTTAGGAGTGGGTACAACAATAGCCCAAGAGGGGTCAGGATCCAACCTACAACTCTCGCGTTAACGGCGTGGAATCCCTTCTACCGTTGAGCTATTGAAGCTTCACTCATTATCTTCGTATTAGTTTGAGATATAGGATATAAATTACTAGCATTTGCCGGCTTGGGTAGAATTGCGGATTGAGAAGTCAATTCAGAGAGAAATTATTTCATTAATAAAATGTTACCGGCTCACCGCCGCTGTATTTGACATATTTTTGGGGAAATCGCGAAAAGATGCTAGACCTAAATTTGTAAAAATCGTAAAGCTCTTTGGTTTCTTTTCTGATTTCTGTGGTGAAGCCATTTTATTTACATCGAAAAATTATCCTATGCGTTAACGCAAAGTCCTTGTTTTTGTTTTGTGTTCAAATTGTCTGGTTTGTTGTGCTATTAAGCTATTTTTATAATAATAATAGGGTCTACCATGAACTAGTAAAAAATCAATGAGATCCAATTCAAAAGAGGTAGTAAACCGATTCAGATTTTATGTAAGCACAACTTATGAAAATTATATGTACATATGTCATGGTACGAAATAGCGATGCAGCTTAGTTTAGCTTTCTATTCAATCTGCAATAAGATTTCATGGTAGCTCCCCCAGGTCTGTTTAAAATAAAACAAAACAAGTAACCAGCTTCAGCCTACTCTAAGGTACATAAAAAATATGTGAAATTAGGCGTTGTGGGTAGTTAGATTTGGTATTTTGTGTCCTAATGCTATAGATCAGACAACCTCAACAGCCCTGGACATTCTTGAAAGCAAATAATTATTAACCTTCTTTTTATTCGGCTAAAAATTTAATAGTATCAAACAATTAATTAAAAGATTTATCCGAATGCAAATTCTTTATAAGCTTTTCAGCACGGAAAAAAAATAATATTGAATGTGATCGGGCTGACAATATTGTTTGTTAAAAATAATGTTTAGAAAAAAAATACTGACTTTAAAACTAAAAGCAATTTTTTTTTTCTACAGAATATTTGCTTCAGAAGTCGGTGCTAAGTAAATTGTACAGCGCCATGTATATTTATATAAAGTGATCCTATAAAAAAATAATATTCTTCAATGCTCCGATGCTGCTCCATCTCGTTTTGTTGTTAGCGCCATCTATATTATTGAAGTTGAACTAGTGACTAAACCCTTTTCGCTGGCTGCGCCATCTCTTAGCAGTTTTTGGTACTCATAAACAAATTTAGTAGTAACTCACAAATGGTTAGTTTTAGTTAAAAGTAATCGTCATAGATGGCACTGTGCACTAAATATATTTTAAATTATTATTTATATCCTAAATAATAAAACGGTATAGATCTATAGCATTGCTTGTTCCAAAATTTGTATTATTATTTCGTAATAGTTTTTTAGTTGATAGTAATTTCTAATTGAAACCATATTACGAGATAGATTTATATGAATCTCAATTTACTTTTATAAATTAATACGCTAACGCTTTTTATACCAATATAGCTTTAATAGTTAATAATGTTACGTTTTTTACAACAATTGAGCGGTCGCACGACAAAAAAAATGCTCAAACGCGCTTCGCTCGGACGTGCGACAAGTATGCGCATATGCATAATGCATTTTTACCGTACTGGTTATGTACCGTAGGCTATGGGGTATTATTTTGATTTTTTAAAGTATAATAGTTTTTGAGATAATAATGTTATGTCCTAAAATCATAGAAATGGTGTCTCCCGCCATAAATATTTTTGAATATGGGTCATAAAATGCTGAAAAAAAAACTTTTTAAATTATAAAGTAAGTATATAGTCCAAAATATAATCATTTTATATCCCATTTTTAGTATATAATTTTTTTTTTTTAATATTTATAATTTTAACATTATAAACTGTAATCTTCCAAAGTTCAAACTTTATAGCATGAGTATTTACCAAAATATTTCTCCACATCAAGCTACAGAACTTTCCCAACCTTAACTGCCGTGGTCTACCACGCACTCAGCTACCTAATTTTACATAGACATAAAAATGAATGATTTGCAAGATATCTTAGTGGTATAAACACACAGTCTGTATATAAACACTACAGCGAAAGTGCGGACAGTGAGTTTAAATAATACTTAACATAGTATAATTTTAAGAAATTTCATGCAACTTTGTTTAAGCAGAATAATTATTTAAATTTGAACTTTAATGTGAAGGATATAAGATTAAAATTCACTCGTAACCCTAGGATAAAGGTTTATGGGAACTCATACGCTGTACTCGAAGCGCATTTACAGTTACTATGACCCCCTTACAGTATGAAGTATCCAATCTCAGTGCTCTCCGCAAGATCGCAACGTGCGAACGCGATAATGTTCTTCGAAAGTTTCCTCCTCAATTTAACAATTATTATCGTTCTCGTTATCGCCTTAATATTTGACTATGTCACGAAATTCTTCAGCTACTGGTACATTCGGCATATTACTTACAAAACTCCAATACCATTCTTCGGAAGCGACTACCACCGCGTCTTAGGACTCCGGAACACATCTCAAGAAGTAACTAAGTTATACACAACATATCGTAAGGAGAAATACATCGGTTGCATCAAGAGTCGTATACCAGATCTAATTGTAAAAGACCCAGATTCAATAAAGAATATTCTGTTGACGGATTTCTCGAATTTCCATTGCCGTGGCTACGGACTGGACAGATCTCGGGATGTTTGTATACGAAACAATTTGTTTTACGCTGAAGGTGAAAAATGGACTCTACTGCGAGGGAAATTCGAACTACTATTGAATAGCATGGATTTCTATATCCGAGACAGTTTACATGACTGTTTGTCCGGAACCAATGGAGAAACGAACGTTCAACAATTATTGTCTGAAATATTAGATGTTGTGTTTGAAGATTTACTTATCGATAATAATTTAGATAGGTCCTTAATAAAAAATATCAGGGAAGCGATACAAAAGAGAACCTTGTTTGATAAGCTTAAGAGCTATTTGAAAGACATATTCTCATCAGTCTATGTAACGTTTGGATTAAGCGTTTTATCCGAGCAATATTTAAGCAAATTTGCTCAAGTTCTTGAAGGATCGAAGTTAATAAAAGATATTAAAAAGGCGGAATCAATATATCAGGATGATACAAAAATTGGAAAGAAGCTTAAGCTAACTGAGTATGATCTTATTAAATCATATTTAGGTATTTTTATTGGAGAAGGTTATATTCCTTGTCATTACGTATTAACAGCATTATTATTTGAGTTATCTAAAAACCCTGAAATCCAAGAAAATATCCGGAAAAGTATTGCAAATTCTCGTGAAGATGATTATTTAAATCGGACGATAAAAGAAACTTTAAGACTATATCCACCGTATTCAGTAATTACAAGAAAATGTGTAAAGAATTATCAGTTTTCAGATAAAGATCTTGTTATAGATAAAGGAGTTACAATAACAATTCCTATTGAAGCGATTCAAAGAGATGAAAAAAATTATACGGATGCAAAAACATTTAATCCAAATCGCTTTGCGACAAACAATAATACATATAGTTTTGCCTATTTATCTTTCGGCGCTGGTCCCAGAAGATGTATCGGTAAGTGTTTTTTTATGTTACAAAGTTGACAAGCAAGCATAAGGCCCACCTGATGGTAAGCGGTTGTCGTAGCCTATGAGCGCTTACAACGCCAGTTATAGGTGTCACTCACGCATTGTCAACCTCTAGATATTGGTTCTTAAACCTCTTTTGCTCTTCAAACCGAAACACAGTAACACAGTAAACTCCTGCGTTGCGGTAGAATATTTGACACTGTGGTGGTACTTACCTAGTCGAACTCCTACCTAGACCTACCTGTAAATTATTTAAATTATTCCTCAAAGTGTGTGCTTAAAATTCAAAGTTCTTACTTTATGAATAGTAAAATCACATTTCGTAGTCCATTAGTTACAAATACAAGTCTAGACTGAGCTAGAATTAGTAACATAAATAACATAAAGTCATTACTTATTCATACTTTTAGCATATTTGCTGAAACAAATAGATCTAGGATTCAAGATTAGAGTAAATTTAGCTATTCTCAATATTATAGAGAGTTAAGGTTTGTAAGTTTGTGAGGTTGTACGGAGTTATCTCTGAATCTGTACTGAACTTATTTTGAAAATTCTTTCACCTTTTAAGCCATGTTATTTGTCACAAAAAGTAGTTTATAAGTAGTAGTAGGTAATGAACTACTCACTTTGTAATGGCAAAACATAATTCATGCTGGCGAAGCTGTGGCCAAGTGCTAGAGTATAGTAAAATAAATGCTAAGCAAAATGATTAATTAGTATAACATTAGGAAATATAGTATCATTTGTCATCAACGAGTCGGTGGATCATATTATATGTAGAAACTGAATTTTGCGGAAAGAATTTCTCATTAAAAATTATCTAAGCAAGCGGAATAATGTTTAATAGAAAATGTGTAAAATTAAACAATTTCTTTATTATGTACAATAAAAATATTTAGACGAAGCTGCAAGTAAATTCAAGTATGGCCTGAAGGTTTTTCTAAAAATGTCAAATCAAAATTTCGAAGAACGAATTTCTTTAAGTATAAGATTTGCATATCAAAAGAAAAGTTCTACGCGGTTATAACTGGAAATAAGTTTTTTGTACGACAAGACGGTACAAAATATTTTTTATATTATTTTAACATTCAGCATACATTTCGTATAGCCTACTTTTCTATCCGTGTTAAATTAAGATTAATTTTTAGTAAAAATGCTTTTTCGATACAATTCAATTCTGACAGTAAATCGATTCAGATTTTATATGAGAATGACGTATAAATATATAGTACCTGGGTGACCGAACTGTGCTCGGTATATTTCTTTATTTTTTGGTAAATCGTGTTTTCTGGAATTTATAATTATTTAGATACGAATTACATAATTATGAAATATGAATGAAAATTTGGAGTTTTCATTGCCTGAAAATACGGTTAAAACGACATTTTCTAAAAACGAATCTTAGTTAGATCGATTTATCGCCCCTGAAACCACCAGCATACTAAATTTCATGAAAATCGGTAGAGCCGTTTCCGAGATGATGAATATATATATATTTATGGTACCAGAATTGCTCGATTAAAGGTATTAGATGTCATGGTACGAAATAGCGATGTAGATCAATTTAGGTGGTAATTTGAAAGAGTTATAAGTTAAGCCCCCTGGCTAGACATAATTACTTTTGAATAGCCTACAAGATTTTCATGACTAGCGCCATTAATTTAATGAAATATTGTCTACAATGTCTAGTAAACTAGTGACTTTAGACTGCGCTGTCTGCTAATAGATCTTTAATCATCCCGTTCAAACCCATCACTGCCCAGACAGTAGACCATATTTGAAAAATACAAGTAACTATATAATGCGGTTCAGCGTACAGAGAACGTGTTAAAGATAGACAAAATAGATTTAATTTTTTTATTTTACAAATTGGCAAGCAAGCATACGGCCCAGTGCCTACCTGATAGTAAGCGGTTGTCTTGCCTATGAGCGCATGCAACACCATTAGTAGGTGCCACTCACGCGTTCCCAACCTCGAGATATTGGTTCTTGAATCTCCTTTGCCCAGTAATTTCAATAGGGTACCTATTGCCCTTCAAACCGGAACACAGGAATGCCTAAGCAGTAATATTTGGCAGTAGAATATTTGACACTGCGGTGGTACCTACCTAGCCGGCCCTTGCAACAAAAGACCTACCAAGTAAAATTTTAATTGTGTACTTGTTTAGAATCACCTGTTGCTGACTATGATACAAAAGAATTAATAACGCATAATTCATCTATTGTTATAGACCTTGTAACTACTCAATTGACTAATAATTGTAGCATGTAATAACATGTTATTAATTTCATAAAAAGTTATTTATAGAGTCAATATTAATAGAAAATTAAGTTCTTTATAATGTGTATTTCTTTTATTTTCAAGCGAAGAAGAAGTTATTTGACCTTCTTCTTCTACTTAGCATTTTTCCTGGTAATATACGAGTATTTACCTAGGGTCTACTTATTACTCTTGTCCAGATATGACGGGTTACTAGTTTATACACATAGCGGTTGCCATCGGATCTCCGCAACCCCAAGGGCGAAACAGTAACTCATTGGATAAGGGCAGTTTATTTATCAAGAATTTATGATTATTATCAGATGTTATGTGACCGACAGCTTAACTTGCTCTCCGAGGCACAGTGGGGACCCCAAGGATAAGGGCCCAGACCGAAACAGATATTTTTAAGATCAATGCAAATATATGCCCGAGCGAGAACCAAACAAGCAACTGTCAAGGCTAAAGGCAGACTCGCTACTCACAACGCCACAACGGAGTCAATATTAATAGAAAATTAAGTTCTTTATAATGACTATTTCTTTTATTTTCAGGCGAACAAATAGCGTTACGTATAATACAAGAAGTGACTAAAGTCATTCTGAAAAATTTCTACATAGTGCCTTGTGAAACACGAGCAGAGCTGTCTGTGACGGATTACAACCTGAAAAGATTCATTGAAAAAGATATATGGTTGAAATTTGAACCAATTTCATAGATGTTTAATAATATAAGATATAGGCGTAGTTTAAGATGATAAAATGATCAAAAAGTAAACACTTTTTCATCGTTTTATCGTAGATAAGTGTCATAGGTAATTAAATTACTTATCTTTTGTAAAAATGGCTTCTGTAACCTGGGTTATTATCTGTAGTTTTTGGTCTGATCCAGGGCCGGCTTTAGTAGACGCTGCTCGGGTAGCAGCTAAGGCCGCACAGATCTAGTTGACACACGCTCCAACATCACTAATTTATTTTAATACATACTTATCTCTATCGATTTGAAGAACAAATAATTTTAGTGTAACTTTTATGAACTTACTAGTATTTGCCCGCGGGTTGGTCCACAAGAATAAGTTTTATAATGACGAACCTTTTTTTGTAATAAAACTAAATGTTTTCCGAAGGTTTCTCGAGACAACATTTTTAAAAATCTTTGCCAAATTTCATCAAAATCCGCTCATCCGTTTTTATGTGATTAAGTAATAAACAACCAAACATACAAACTTTCAAATTTATTATATCAGTAGAATATGTCCATGTAGAGTAAATGAGCTTAGAAAAACGGGAAAAGACTTAGAGAGTTCCAAAAATGTTTAGTTCGCCCGCAAAGCCGGCCCTGGTCAGGTCACTACTGAATAATTTGGATCCATCACGGAACTCCTATAACATTACGTCATTAGTCTGCTGTTTGGTGTCCATATATTATGTAGATACAAATTACCCAGACGATAATGAATCTATAACCGATAAAAATATTTGGCATTAACGGTTATTGAACTCGTGACTATCATCTTATTTGTAACCAAGACTTTACAATTTGAATATTATAGAAGTTTTTTTTTTCGGAATGTGTATTGCTGTTGGCCATACTGGCCTTGACAGCGTCACCGGGCGGGGGCCGAGTACTGAGACTCAGCCGTGATAAAGGGACAGCCCTCACGGGGCTCAAATTTGATTCCGTCCTTAGGGTGCCTCCTGCGAAGCCGAACCACGGCTAAGGACGTCATCGGAGATGGAGGCAGCGCTCCGAGCGCATTCTATACGATAGACTCACCCGACGGTGTGAGCGCGACGGGACGTGCGAAACAAAGGACCTCGTCCTCGCCGGCGAGGACGGTGTTGTGTGCGTGTCTGTGCTGTGTAAGGGGCATTTTCTAATGTAATCCTATCTTATAGAAGTTTCTAATATTAAATTCGTCATACGGAATGTAACATTAATTATATTGTCTATACAAATAAATTGAAGTGTGTGTTTGCAATTCCAAATAATCAGCTTTTCACTAAATGCATATGAAAGTATATACGGAACTTATATAATAATAAAAATATGTATTTCTGGCTGCCTGTTTGATCTGGTGTTAATTGATGTTATTAGGAGTAACCTGGGCTGGTTTTAGAAAAAGAAGTAACGTTCCGTGCAGTAAAGAAAACTCTTAGTGGACCTGCGGGTGCAGCTAGTATTATTATAAATAATAATAAATAAATTAACGCTACACACTCAACGGCCCCCTTTAGGATAGTAATATCCTGTGTCGGGGGTCCGGAAACATTCACAATGACAAAGACAAATACACCCAGACCGGAAAATATGCTTGCATGGTCAATACAAACATATTATGATCCGAGCGGGAATCGAACCCGCGACCTGTGGCGTTTAAGGCAGGTTCGCTACCGCTGCGCCACAACGTCGTCAAAATTAATATTATAAAAATGCTTATTCTTACATAAAAAATATTTTGGTAAGACGATGGCGAGATCATTAAAATTAATAGTATGATCAATCTTTTGTATGAAAATTAATTGATGAATCTTTTTTGGTCACCCACTTTTGACCTCACGCTTAGGGTTTTGTCACGCAGTATACTTCCAGATTGGATGAACACCACCCACGTGTTACAGGTATGTCGATGGGCCAAGTAAAATGTGTTCTAAAACAACAATTCATTTCTGCTCCTTTCTTACATTATGGATATGATCGGTAGGTTAAACTTACTACGCCTATGCTTATAGAATATTTATATAATTTAAGTTCCCGTGTATTTATTGATTAAAATATTTTGTATTTAATACTAATGCAAGATAAAGTAATATGGTGTAATTGTATTTACTACTTTTTTAAATTATGTTTTATTCTTTATTTTATAAGTCTTTCTTTAGCCATAAAGTAACTTTTTTCTAAAAGTGAAAAAATTAATAAATTTTGTCAACATAATGTTGTTTTAATTCAACCTACAGTCAAATTAGGTATATGTATTTAAGATTATTGTCATAACTTGTTAATAACAGTGATATAAGTAATTATTCATTAGTGTAGGTGTGTGAATGTGAATTATTTTTTTAATGCAAATATATCAGTATAGGTACAAGATTTAATGCCTTAATTCGATTTTCTGCTCCAATGGATGAAAAATTTATCAGAATCTTTATATCTAATTATAATATATCTTCTTCTTCCTAGTATTATTCCCGGCATTTTTTTATAAAAAGTAGGGCAGATGTCTCTACTTCATCTGATGGTAAGTGGAAATAAAGTCCAAACGCGAAGGCGGCTAACAGAGTTGCGGAATGCAACCGCGTTAGCCACCCTTGCCCTGCCTACCCGCAAGATGCTTCTTCACGCCTCGTTTGAAGGAGCCCAGATTGTAAGAAGGAGGAAACACGTGAGCCGGCAATGAGTTCCAGTTTTTGGAAGTACGACAAAGAAAAGAATTGGCAAACTTCTTTGTTTGCGAAGGAGTTGATGCCACAGTTAGTTAGTTAGACATTTACCCAAGGTCTACTTATAATCTTATCCTGGGTCTAATTGACGGGTTACAAGTTTTTACACAGACCGATTGCCATCTGACCTCCGCAGTCCATAAAGAGAACCAGTAACTTGGATAAGAGGAAATTACTTATCAAAAGTTAAAGCTTATTATCAGGTGTTATGATAACAACCGGGACCGACAGCTTAAAGTGCTTTCGGACCCACGGTGGGGAGATCTACAAGGACAAATATCCAACATCTGCTCCGAGCGGGAACTATACCCGCGATCGTCGAGGCTTAAAGCAGGCTCCACTAACACGCCACAGCGGTCGTTCTATTTATAATCTTTAATTCTTTTAAAAAGATAAGACACACTATAGTTAATTGGAACTGGAGTTCCATATAAATTCTTTAGATTAGATTAGTGGGTGTTGACACCGTTGTGGCGTTGTGGGTAGCGAGTCTGCCTTTGGTCTCGACGGTTGCGGGTTCGATTCCCGCTCGGGCAGATGTTTGTTAAAATTTCTGTCTCGGTCTGGGCGTTTGTCGGTGTGGGTCGCCCACCGTGCCTCGGAGAGCACGTTAAGCTGTCGGTCCCGGTTATTATCAATAACATCTGATAATAATCGTTAACTCTTGATAAGTAAATTGCTCTTATCCAATGAGTTACTGGTTCGCCCTTAGGGTTGCGGAGGTCAGATGGCAATCGCTCCGTGTAAAAACTAGTAACCTGTCAAATCCGGATAAGAGTAATAAGCAGACCCTGGGTACATAAAATACCGGGAATAATGCTAGGATGAAGAAGAAGATTAGATTTGTGGGTGTGGGAGCCTGGTAATCCGTAACACAGTAAAACTAGTATGAATACCAGTCTCTCACAAAGGTATGAAAGTTCTTTGTATCTAAGAATACGTACTATGATGCTTGTTATGTATTTTTTCCTTTGGGTGAGAAAATAAATAAAAATTTATTATTATTATTATTATTATAGATGAAAATTTCAGATATCTCTATTAGTATCATCACAAAAAACCAGAGTCACGTATCTTATGCGCACGGAAACATTTTTCCTGGCATTGCCTGATAATGGAGTCTGTCAGCGATCCGAATACCGTAGGCTCACCATAATTTGTTTAAGGCAATCCCGGATAGAGATTGAGGGATAAAAGGGGAACAATATTGGGGATTTGTCGCCTTGTTATCTCATGATTTCACGATAAATACATTTTAACGTGTAGTTTCTTTTAAGTAGAATGAATTGAATACAATTGTGTGCACACTTTATCGATGCAAATTTTCTAACTTAAAAAATACAGACGAATAAAAATAACAATTTCAAAAAATAATTATTTAAAGTACGTTTTGCTGTTTGATTTTAGATACATTGTAACATAAATGAGAAATAAGTCTGTTAGAAAACTGTTACCATAATCTATCTTGACTACAAACAATAGACCCCTTGGCCACATAAGATGATCGGTTTAAAGGGCAGTAATAAAAAATTGTAATACTTAATAATAGATGGTTTTGTGGGACTATTTAATAAAACATATTGTAAACATTTAAGATCCAATATATAAATATATAATAGAGATATCATTAGACAATAAGTTAAGAGTAAGGTACACTACACTACACTGTAACTTTATTGCGGCGACATTTTGCATTGTTTAATAATAATAGTAATGTTGGTGTTTGCAAAGCTAAAATGCTATGTACATTGTTAACTTAAGATAAAAACCTTATAATTGTTGTGTATGATAGTGTTTAAGTTTGTTTTTTTCTGTGTTTGTTATTATTTGATGTGTGTATTTACGGGGGTGACATAGTCACTAGGTGACTAAGCCCCTTCTTAAATAAATAAAGAAAAAAAAAACTTTATATTTCCAGTCCAAATGAAAAGATTTTTTTTTTATTTCATGACGTTTAGCAAACAAGCATGCGGTCCGCCTGATGGTAAGCAGTCACCGCAAACTATAAGCGCTTGGGATATTTGAAGTATCACATGGGCGTTGCCAATCCGAGGCATAGGAGGAAAGGGAAAAGAGGAGGGTGTGGGAGACTGGTTCTCCGGCGCTTTAACTCATCGAACGAAACGCAATAGTACTGTTATTTTACACCGATTTTCTCAGGATAGTGCTTTCCCGGTTGACCCGACCCATTTGCGGTGAGAGAAGGAAAATAATAAATAATAAACGCTACACACTCAATGGTCCCTTTAAGATTGTTATATCCTATGTCGGTGTTTCGGATACATACACACTGACAAGGATAAACACACCCAGACCGAAAAAATTGTAAGTATGGCACAAACAACTGCTCCGCTGTGGCGCAGGTTCGCTACCGCTACCACAACGTCGTACAATGGCTGTCCTGCTATCAAAACTTACCATAAATATCATGAATCAATCATATAAACAAGAAACTTTTTTTTTTTTTTTTTATGTTAGAAGTTGGCAAACAAGCATACGGCCCACGTGATGGTAAGTGGCTGTCGCAGCCTATGAGCGCTTGCAGCACCATTAGTAGGTGCCACTCACGCGTTGCCAACCTCGAGATATTAGTTTTTAAATCTCGTTCGCCCAGTAATTTCACTAGCGTACAATGCCCTTCAAACCGGAACACAGTAGTGCCTAAGCACTACTATTTGGCGGCAGAATATTGGACACTGCGGTGGTACCTACCTAGCCGGCCTCTTGCAACAAAAGACCTACCACCAGTGTGACTGATTGCACTGGTGGAATAATCTCTGTTGTGACAGAGGTTATCCCAACAGCGGGCGATGGGGTCGTCACTTCCCGACGCCGTTAATATTAGTAAGAATATGTCCTTATTTCTCTAAGTATTATGGTTTCTAAGTGTAAAAACCAAGTATGTACTGATTTATTACGCTCTTCCCAGCCCAAAGTTTCTTTCACTGTTCTGATTCCATGACGGATGATATGTCGCACTAACAAAGTACGAGTTTTTTATATACCGCTCGGTTTTGGCATTGACGAATCATGGAACTTCGAAAGCATTTGCGTTAAATATATTTCTTAACAAATTAAAGTATAAGCAGAAAATCTTCAGTCTAAGAATTTTCCAAAATAATTTTACTTCTGAGAAACAAACATTTTTCTTGCTCAGACTGTTTTATAGTAGTGATATCTCTTTTTTATGGCGGTCGCAGGTTCGATTTCTGCTCGGAGCCGATGGTTTTTTGACGACAATCCGAAGCGAAAGATGCAAACCTTGGGAAAATATTTGGAGAAAATGTTAGTTTAATGGTGGTAAGATTTTTTGCAAGAGGCCGGCTAGTTAGGTTCAACCCGGTATCAGATATTCTACGGCAGTAGTACGTCTAAGCAGTAGTGGGTTTCGTATTACTGTGTTTCGGTTTGAAAGGATACTGTAGCTAGTGAAAGTAAGTGGCAAAGAAGATTTAAAAACCAATATTTTTACCATTATTACCATTATTTTTTTTATGTTAGAAGTTGGCAAACAAGCACACGGCCCACCTGATGGTGAGTGGTTGCCGTAGCCTATGGGCGCTTGCAGCACCATTAGTAGGTGCCACTCACGCGTTGCCAACCTCAAGATATTAGTTCTTAAATCTCGTCCGCTCAGTAATTTCACTAGCGTACAGTGCCCTTCAAACCGGAACACAGTAGTGCCTAAGCACTACTATTTGTCGGCAGAATATTTGACACTGCGGTGGTACCTACCTAGCCGGCCTCTTACAACAAAAGACCTACCACCAGTGTGACTGATTGCACTGGTGGAATAATCTCTGCTGTGACAGAGGTTATCCCAATAGCAGGCGATGGGGTCGTCACATCCCGACGCCGGAAAAAAAAAATAACGTTCTTAAAATAGTACAATAATGGTACATGTAGCCTTATATATTTAAGATAAGTCTTTGTATATATTTGTTATTTATCCTATTAGTTTAGGCCTCGATACTGAGAAGGAAGGACTGTTTAAATATATTTGATGGCAATGTCTGTCTTTGTTTTCGTTGTTTCCCATCGGATGTTTACGTACAATAGAACATTTAAGTGGAAAAATATACCGTTGTACCGAGTAAAAAAATATGGAGTTTTATACGGTTTTGTATTATTTTTTTTTAATTTCATAACGATTGCCAAACAAGCATACGGTCCTTCTGATGGCAAGCGGTCACCGTAACTTATGAACGCTTGGGATACTTGAAGTATCACATGCACGTTACCTTTGTGAAGTTGTCATAACGCAAAAGGAAACTGCTGAGAGAAAGAGGGAAATTTAGACGGATTTTTCGTTCCGTAGGAAGAGAACAGGGCGTCGAAGGAGATATTTTCTTCTCCATCCTCTTTAACAGGGGCTTAGATGACGGATCCGGGGGAATACGTCATCTGAAAGAATAAGCTCCTCGTAGGCATGTATGGCTATCCCATACGGTGTAAAGTCGACAAATGGTGATGACCACCATCTCTTTGTTGGAGGCCTTCGGATGAAGGCTAGCATCGCGGGTACTGCGGAAGATTAGGAAAGTGTTCCCGCACCCAAGTAAAGGTGCCGAGTAGGAAACCGTGAGGTTTTAGCTGGTATAACTGGCATAGCCTTTTGACACCGTTGTGGCGTTGTGGGTAGCGTGTCTGCCTTAAGTCTCGACGGTTGCGGGTTCGATTCCCGCTCGAGCAGATGTTTTTTAAAATTTCTGTCTCGGTCTGGGCGTTTGTCTGTGGGTCTCCCCACCGTGTCTCGGAGAGCACGTTAAGCTGTCGGTCCCGGTTATCACATAACATCTGATAATAATCGTTAACTCTTGATAAGTAAATTGCTCTTATCCAATGAGTTACTGGTTCGCCCTTAGGGTTGCGGAGGTCAGATGGCAATCGCTCTGTGTAAAAACTAGTAACCCGTCAAATCCGGATAAGAGCAATAAGCAGACCCTGGGTAAAATAAAATACCGGGAATAATGCTAGGATGCTAGAATGAAGAACCGGCATAGCCTTTTGAGGTATCCATGATGAATTTCTGGCACGGCACGTAGCTAACCTAAGTATAAGAAGGGCAAATAGGAAGGGAGCTGAGGGGGTGAGAGATTGGGCCTCCTGAGATGGCTATATCAATTTCCGGTCGATCCGGCCCATTTGTGCTAGAAAAACATTGCGCTATTACTACAATAATTTGTTCCTTTAAAACCTTATATCGACTTATATTTACGCATCTACATAAAAGACATTAAAAGTTGCATCTTGGTTAACCTAATAGTAACCGCATCCTCGGTGGTTATGTAAACCATATTATGCTGCTATGCCTCAATAGCGGTTAAAGGGTCTGCTCCATTAACGCGAGAGCTGCTGGTTTGATCCTGACCGATATAAGTAACGTCTTGAAAAGACATAGTTAATATATTTTTAAATACGAATAATAATTAATAAATAAATACTAAGTCCACCTCTAGTTTTTAAGACAGTTAATACTTAATCCACTGGATTTAAATTTAAGAACTTTCTGGAATGGTGTGATAATACAATACATAAATTTCTAGAAAGCAAGCAAATCTGAGATTAAGACAAAAATATACTTTACTTTTCTTAATAGACTCATAAAAGATGAAATAAACCCTTAAGTGCACCAAGAAAATGTGTACTCATCAGAGAAGTTACGATCCCTGTGGCTAGAAGAGACAGTATGAAAATTTTAAACCACAACTTCTATGTTCAAGATCGTAAATTATACTACACTCTTATTAGGGGGAATTATGCCTCCGTCACACTAAATAATTCTGAACGCGCGTGAAGCTAATAAAAATTTCAAGACGACGAATTGGCACGGTGGTACGGGGGTCTAATCAAATATTTTTATGATCGACGCCTTTTTACGAGCAGCTCTCTTGTTGAGAGGTAAGTGGTGTGTGACTCTAGTAATGAGCTATAACGATGATTTAAAAAAATATGTTCTTTAAACAAGGATTTTTATAAAAGAGTTTATCTTTTTCCTAACATTATTCTATGTATTATCGGTCTGCTTATACTCTTATCCTGATTGACTTCTAGTTTTTACACAGAGCGATTGTCATCTGACCTCCACAAGCGAAAGGGTGTATCAGTAATATATCGGATAGGATCAAACTACCTACTTAGAGTAATTATCCGATGTTTTGATAACAATCGAGATCCTGTCGGTCTTATCGTGTTCTCCGAGGCTTCACCACAACAGATAACGAACATGTTCCGAGCGGAAATCGAACCCGCGACAGTCGGAGCTTAAAGCGGTCTCGCTTACAACACGTGATAACGATCGTCAGTAAAAAAAAATTTCTTATAACGAAGTTATTATTTGTGAAAACAATATGTACATTTTTCGATGTATTCATTTGGAAACAACTAGATTTGCTTCTAGATTTATTCGCCTTCATACATATCGAAGTTTTCTCACGTAGAAACAGTTTTTAGAATTGTCAATATAATACAAATACTATGCAGCAAGTGCGTACTGAGGGAACAAATTATAATCCCCCTTTTACCTTCCCTAAGACGCCTGGCATGTTGCACGCTACCTAATATTATGTCTATTAATAATTTACTTGAGTAGATAATACTATATATTTATTAAGTTTTCTTTTATAATTATTAAAAAGCTTAAACTATTCTTGTATCATCAGCTCATGGTTTGTACCATAACTCATATGAAAGTATTATTCACTGTGACTGCTCATTTGCTTATATAATTCAGAAATGGAGATATACAAGATATATTGCTACATAAAAATAAAACGCAGTATTTTTAGTTTATTAAAAATTACTGTCTCTTGGTTTTGCTCCCTATTTTAGAATTTATCCGTATAATTATCCTTCTAATATAATAAATGTGAAAGTTTCTATGCTTGGATATTTCTTACTTAATCACGTAAAAATGGGTTAAGAGTTGTGGATGAAATTTCGTACACATATAAAATTTTACAGGGATTCTCAAACAATGTTCAGAAGAAAAAGTAGATTTATTCAATGAAGACTCGGTTTAGATGCGTCTTACTTACAAGCTTATTCTACCGTCACGACGGAGGAAGTCGCGTGCAGATGCTTCGTTTAAAATAAGAGAATTTAAAGTACTTTATGGTTCAAGGTTATGAACATACCGTGAAGTTTTTTTATTAATGTTTAATTTTTACTGTTAACACCTTAGCATAAACTAAAACTTAATATAAAATATAATAAGATCACTACACTATGTATGTGTCTATGTCCGGATATAGAAATCACTCAAATTGTAAATATTCTCTTATCAAATAAGCTTATAAAAACTTTGAATCGTCGGAGTTACTGCAAAGAATACTTAAAGTTACAGTCTGTTGTGACGTTTACATAAATAAACCTAACATCACTTCGAAACATAGAGTAAATAATAAAGTTCTTTTTTTTTCGGAAAGTAATTTTGCAAAGGAACCAACTCATTAATCCTCAGTATTTTTTTCAGGAATTGTATTGTTAGTAGCTGTACTGGCTGTGAAAATGGGATAGCCCTCACGGAGACTCAAACTCGTTATATGGTTATATCCTTAGTATCCCGTCTGCTAGGCCGAACGTCATCGGAAGCTAAAAGAGTCCTCGGAGATGTGAGCAGCGCTCCGAGTGCATTCTCCAAACGGACTCACCCAACGGTGTGATAGCAATGATTTGCGAAACAAAGGACCTCGTCTTCGTCAGCTAAGATGGAATACTTCCAAATGTTTAACTTCTCTCAGACTAATAAATAAATTTCTTGTAGATTCACGATATAATTTATTCGTTAACTTCTCCTTGGACTAATAAATAAATTTCTTATATCTCACAATATAGTTTTTATTAATTTTAAGTGTTAACTCATCGATCGACAATTTTAGAGCGAGTCTTGAATATGCCACACGTCACTTTTCAAATTTAGGCGGTGGCTTATAGTTTCGTCATGTCCGTCTGTCCGTCCGTCCGTCCGTCCGTCTGTCCGTCCGTCCGTCCGTAGTCATAGTCATTTTACTCAGAGACCATTGGATCTATCAACACGAAATTTACTAAATTGGTGTATTTTATGAACCGCACAACGATTTTGTAATGAAATCTTAAAATATACAAGAATTAAAGGTAGCAGTCCATACATGTAACTGAGTGTTGAAAAAAAAAATTTCAATGCCAACGTTATTATTATGCCAACGTGTGAGATATCTTTGGATAGGTCTTTTAAAATGATAAGGAGGTTTCATTTTGACTTTTTCCATTAAGCCAGTAGTTGTTGAGATATTAGCTCCTAAAGTCGTAAAAATTGTGTCCCCTCTAACTTTTGAACTTTGGGATTTAAAATTCTGGAAAAATTTGAGCTTGTAGAATACCACATGAACTTTCATCCACATTTGGTTTGAAGAAGATAGGTCAATTAAATTTAGAGATATATAAGTTGTTCCCATAGCTTTGTTTTTCATATTACTTTTAATAATTACTATGAATTTACCAAGTTATTTTGCGGTCGATTTTAATTCGTTAATATTTTTAGAGTCCTTAAGATTCTTCATAACCAAGCTGCGGAACCCTTTAGTTTCAACTGTGCGTGGTCCACAACGCACTTGACTGGTATTTATTATTTTTCTTTTATAACACCCTCCTATATCTTAGAAACAATATAACAATAATAGATATCTATCAGTATCCTCTTATATCTGGTAAACAATAAATTAATAATAATTATCTATCACAAAGGTGTGAAGTTCACATAGCCTTAGTATAACGCTTTACAGCCTAAGCTATTGACTTTTTTTTTTCGGAATGTGTATTGCTGTTGGCCCTAGTGGCCTTGACAGCGTCACCGGGCAGGTGGGGTGTGGCGAGTACAGAGACTCAGCCGTGATAAAGGGCAGCCCTCACGGGGGCTCAAATTTGATTCCGTCCTTAGGGTGCCTCCTGCAAAGCTGAACCACTGCTAAAGACGTCATCGGAGATGGAGGCAGAGCTCCGAGCGCATTCTATACGATAGACTCACCCGACGGTGTGAGCGCGACGCGACGTGCGAAACAAAGGACCTCGTCGTCGCCGGCGAGGACGGTGTTGTGTGCGTGTCTGTGCTGTGTAAGGGCATTTTCTAATGTAATCCTATCGTCAGGGTCTTGCAGGACGTGCTTAGGACGCCTTACTTTTGTCGGTTGGTTACATCGGTCTGAGTGCTATTGACTTCTTATTCAGCAGTTACTCTGTCCAAAATACTTTTAACATCGATTCACGAACTCTGGATATATCGCGCAACGTACAAACAAAAAATAATTCACTATTGATAACTTTTCATTTTGAAGTCGGTAAAACACTTTATAAAAAATAAACAAGACTTTTGCATTGCATACTTTTCGCTCGTAATCCAGGCACTTTTCCGGGCGTCACGTACAAAAGGATTGTGGTCGTTGATTTAAAATTATGAAACATTTTCTTCACATACGTAATAAAATAAAAATATCAAATTGTATCGTCTTTATCCGTCTAATAAATTGTATCCTCTTTATCCCTTTAATTTTAAAATTTGTGTTTTTTATTAATTATTATTATATTATAGAAATTACCATCGATACCGCAAATGCAAATGTATATTGCATTTTTTTTTAATTTGTAGTATTTATGTTGTAGATCAACACACGTTCTGTAAAAAATTTTAACTCTCTACCTATTACGGTTCGCGAGATACAGCCCGCTGACAGGCAGACGGGTGGACAGCAGAGGCTTAATAATAGAGTTCCGCTTGTACCTTTTGGATACAGAACCCTAAAAATGAATAACATATTTTTTGCTTTTTGTAAATGTTGATAGATATCTTTGGCTTTTATAAATTAGCTTTGAAGATTCTTTGCTTCTTTCAGTGATGATTCTATAAATTGACGACGTTGTGGTTCAGAGGTAGCGAACCTGCCTTAAACGTCACAGGTCGCAGGCTCGATTCCCGCTCGATGCAGATGTTTGTATTGAGCATATAGGCATTTGTTCCGGTCTGGGTGTGTTAGATAGGATATCACAATCCTAATGGGGGCCGTTGAATGTGTAGCGTTTATTATTTATTATTATTATTAAATTCAGTCTACCGACATACGGGCGGGCAGCCAGCGGAGGTTTAATAATAGGGTTCCAGTTCACTTTTGAGTCTAAAACCCTTAGTAACCAGTCGTTTCGAATATCCGGTTTTAAAGTCGGTTAAAATATCACGGAAGCAAACTGTTTACATTCTCGATCCTTCAGTACTCGTAGGTATCACGTAGATACGAATGTTTGTTAGCATTACTGATTGAAAGATTATACTGATAATATTTTTAATCTTATATAATTCAGCAATGTACATTAATCTATTGTTTTGTATTTTTATTGTTGTTACTTTGTGTTCAATGACTGATAAAATATATTTAACCGACATTGAACTGTCTCGCCTTTATCCTACGGAAGAGGTAATACTAACAAATAAATGGATGTAAATAAGCAATACCATGTCAACCCACAAAATTGAAAAAACTGAGTTATATATGCAGAAGTGTTGGTAAATGGCTGAAGAACATTTTTCTTTAATACTTATAGGGTTTTAAGCTTTAAAACTTCTAAAAAAGCCCTTTTCAATCATGCTTATTTATCTATTATTTTTAACGTTTTGGGTTATATTATATTCGAAATATGCCGTTTGTATACTTATTTTTTGTTAAAATAAGTATAAATAACTTACATATATTTGAAATTGCCAAAAACTTGACCAATACATAAAAAAAAATCATATTAAGCAAGTGGTTCAAAATCTTTTAACGCGTTTTTCTTGAAATGACATTCGTGTGGGTTGACATGCTTATTTGAAATATGAATCACGAAATGACATTCGTGTGGGTTGACATTGCTTATTTGTGTTCAATAATAATAGTTAGAAAAACTAAAAAACACGCTTTTATAGAAAATTCCACTAAAAAATAAAATAAAAAAATAAGAAAAAAAAATGTTTTATTGTATGATGCTTTTTAAGACATTATCAAAATGAAAATCCTCCACGTACATGTGGTTTCCGCAAGATGTTTTCCTTCACTGTAAATCACTAGATTAATATTAAACACAATTTAAAGACTTGAAAACGCAGTGGTTCTTGGCCGAATTTGAAATCGTGATCTTTTTTTATGTTACTAAGTTGGGAAGCAAGCGTACGCCCTACTTGATGGTAAGCGGTAGCCGTAGCCTATCAGCGCTTGCAACACCATTAGTAGGTGCCACTCATGCGTTGCCAACCTCGAGATATTGGTTCTTAAATCTCTTTTGCCCAGTAATTTCACTAGCCTACAGTGCCCTTCAAACCCGAACACAGTAATGTCAAAGACACTACTGCTTTGCGGTAGAACTGACCGTGCGATGGTACCTACCTAGCTGGCCTCTTGCAACAAAAGACCTATGTGACTGATTGCACTGCTGGAATAATCTCTGCTGTGATAGTGAATGTCCGATCAGCAGGCGATGGGGCTATGTTCCGACGCCGTAGAATCTTCCACCATTAAGGAATTCTTGCAGGACAATTGTATCTTATATATTTTTTTTGCAACTTTATTATAATTAAATGTTTTATAATATTTTTTTTGACTATGACATAATTATTTTATATTGTGACGCTATATTTTACTCTGGTCTAATGTTATCTTTTCTAATTCTAGTATTATATTAATTATATTGTAATTTTTGCATGCTATTAGGTAGAATGTGTCTATGGACTTTTCAAGTGTAACACCAAGGTTGTACCACATTTTAGCAAATAAATAAATTTGAATTTATCTGAAATAGCTAAAGTTAAATCTTAGACCATCTAACATTGATGCATATCGTTTCCGTTGCAACCTTAGCTTAACATGTAACTATATATTTCCAAACTCAAGAAAACCAATTTAACTTGCATACGTTCAGCCTTCTAACGCTTAGTGTATAAGATTTATGCGTCCTGTAAACGCCTTCACCCAAGAATCTATTACACCCAGACTCTTTCTGTTCGGAAGCTATTAAGCTTTACCGGACAGTAAATTTAATGATGCATACATTTAATAAGAAGCTTCGATCAAACGAGATATTTCTGTATTGCTGGCAAGAAATTGAATTTGAAAAAAACATGATCAAATCCAGAGCAGAATGACAAGCAGGACATGGAGATTTTAGGCCTTATACGTACTAGCTGTGTCCCGTGACTTCACTCGACTGATCTACAGATTAGTTTATGTTTTTTTTATTTTTTTTCCTAAATAAAACAAATATAACATCAGCAACATGAAATTGCAAGTCCCATTAAATTCCTCTCGTTAAATCGCGCATTTACTACCTGAACATGACCTGAACTGAATTACATCGCAAAAGATTTGTATACTAAATACTGATTTCCTTTTTGAACGGAACAATTTAGCAAAAAGCAATGTTGTTTTGGCGTGGAATAACTAACTCACTCAAAAAAGAACCTTGAATTGGCCTGAACAACGAAGAGAAACGATCTTAAATTAAATAGCATTTATTAAGCATTTTATAAACACAGATTGCACAATATTTTTTGCAAAACTTTCAAATTAAATAGTACCGGCTTCATGAGGTATGCTTAATATTATCATTTTAGACAATTGAAGAATAAACAGCTGTTTGAGAGTGTATACAATTAAAAGTAAGTCAACAAATCATAAGCTGAAGCGGGTATTTATTTTATTTTTCTTAATAAATAATCCGCTGGATACTGGTGGACTACGACCGGTCATTGTGGCCCTCTTTAGGAGATATCTATCTCCAGAAGTAGACATCCTTCGTCTGATGTGATAATGATGAATATTATGACGTATCATTTTTGTTTTTATAATAATTATTAATATTATAATGGACAGATTATTAATATATTAGGACAGTTTATCCTGGGTCAGACATCTAAAAATATGCTGATATTTTAAGAACACAAATATCTGCTTCTCGTACTCATGGTTAACGGTGCTTAAGGTAGGTTCGTTAGCTCCGATCTGAAAGTCGTTGCAACAGAGATTATTAATTAATATAAAAAGGAAACTTAAAAAAATGCTACTAAATATAAAAAAGGAAACTTAAAAGGAAACTTAAAAAATATTTATTTTCAAATAATTTTCAAAAAATTTCAATTTTTTTATATATAATTATAATATATCAGTAGATCAAAATTGTACCACTAGTGAATTATTGTAATTTTTATAAGCCATTTTATTTATAATTTATGTATAATTATTATAGTCGTTGTAATCTTATGCCATGGATAACCAAAACGGCCGATCAGTGGAGCGTACCGTTTGACAATGACACTGCTCTATTAGAAGGCTTTTTAAATTACACAACGATCTTTTTTACGAAAGATCGATATAAGCACGTAATTTAATAATGAGTTTGCATCTAACACTTTTTATTGATAGGGAAGAGATATTGACCTTGGGTATCTTCTTTTAGAGATAACGTTAAAAAGTACCAATATTACATGCACTTTACAAATATCAATGATGTTATTAGAATTGTAAATTAAGTATCGCTACATATTTTTTTAAATTATTTATTTATGTAAACAAATCCTAATAATCGGAATATTAATAATTCGACTAAGCCTTTTATCTCACATTCTTATAAAACAGTAATGGAACATATGTTGGAAATATTATTATAATATAGATAAACATAATATATTGTATGTAGATATAAGATGACGTAAAAAATAAATGTACATCAGCACACTTTTTTTTACGTTACAAGTTGGCAAACAAGCATACGGCCCACGTGATGGTAAGTGGTTGTCGTAGCCTGTGAGCGCTTGCAGCACAATTAGTAGGTGCCACTCACGTGTTGCCAACCTAGAGGTATTGGTTCTTAAATCTGCTCTGCCCAGTAATTTCGGTAGCCTACAGTGCCCTTCAAACCGGAACACAGTAATGCCTAAGCGCTACTATTTGGCGGCAGTATATTTGTCACTGTCTTTGACGACACTGTATTTGACGACGTTGTGGCGCAGCGGTAGCGAACCTGCCTTAAACGCCAAAGGTCGCGGGTTCGATTCCCGCTCGGAGCATAATATGTCTGTATTGACCATGCAAGCATATTTTTCGGTCTGGGTGTATTTGTCTTTGTCATTGTGAATGTTTCTGGATCCCCGACACAGGATATTACTATCCTAATGGGGGCCGTTGAGTGTGTAGCGTTTACTGTCGTGGTACCTACCTACCCGGTGTGACTGATTGCACTGGTGGAATAATCTCTGCTATGCAAGAGGTTATCCCAACAGCGGGCGATGGGGTCGCTACATCCCGACGCCCGTAAAAATATATTCATAGTTTTGAAGATTAGATTTCAAATCCGTTATCACAATCGAAAGCTTATTCGATATCTTATAATAAATGTATTTTGAAAATTAATGTTGTGAATCTATTTAAAAGTTCTAAGGAGGTCTATGTTGCTTGTACAGTTTAGTTTATAAAAACGTTAGTCATTGCCAGGTCGTAGGCAATAAAGGTAAGTGGCCGGAACTGCATTACCGTTAACTGTTTCCCAGATATTTGTTCGTATTGGTGTTTCTACAGCTAGTATTAGCTTGCCTATTCCTGTTAATGCTATTAGAATAGCCGCTCAATCTTTAATTTAAAATAATAAAAATATACTTTTTCTTTTTATTTCGAATGTATTAATTTCTTATGGTTTTTTTTTACGATTTTTGGGTACTTATACCCCTGAGGGTTCGATGCAACCAGCACTATCCTTGTTTGCGTTTCGTTTCAAGAGTGTCACTGCTGGAGACTCAGACTCTATTCTTATTTTATTCTAATTTATTCCTCTTAAGATTAAGAAAGGCTTGTTACAGTCTGAGATATAGGGTAGCACCTACTTTTTTTAGTTAGTAGAGGATGCTGATACCTATGGTATTACTCTCGAATATAGGCTAATATTTTGCTTGAAACATGAAAGTGATCCTGTCACTTTAGTAACAAAAAAAAACTCAAAGTAGTCAGATAGAAATCTGTTATTTATTTTTTACTTTCAGTTACAACATAACCATAGATGAAATATTACAATGAAGTAAAACACCAAGAATTTTGAGTTTCACAATTTAATTAGTATCAAATAACATGACAGTAATGCGAAACCATCTATCGGTCGAGATAGCAGTTCTGTTTCGTATCGCTTCCTACCGTAGCTTAGGGAATCCGAATACAAATTGGTTTAGTTATAAAACTGTACTGCATGCACATTGTGTTGTCTCAGGCGTACTTTTAGTACAGTTTAAACTTTATTGATTGTAGTTAGAATTCTGCTTATCGCTGACTTACATAACCTATGTTTAATGGGACAAACTTATGAATGCAAGCGACGGATGTGTTATATACAACATAAAAACTTGTAGCGTGTTTAGGAACGTATAGATAATTACAAGTTTGTCCACTACTGAGTACTTTTTTGTAAGATTATTAAAAGATGGATTATTTGAGTGTTGACGTGTATTTGCGATAATTTTCCTCCTACTTATGAACAGCTTAATTGTACTAGTGTTATTTGTATTAGGATTTTAGGCCGCTTAAAATTAATTCGTAAAAAAATAATTTCTAATTTTAATGTTGTTGTGAGCCCCTACGCCCAATTTTGGTAATTTATGATATTATCAATTTTAGTAATTTAGGATAGGAAGGAGGAATTGAGAAAGGATAAAAGTAACGGTACAGAGAGGGTGGGAGATTGGGCCTCCGACGTTGTTACTCATCGTACAAAACGCAACAATACTCTGTTACGTTACGCCGGTTTTCTGTGACAAGGTAAAGGTAAAGGTGGTCAACCCAGCCCGAAAACTACTGTCGTTTATACGGTAGAAGCATTATGATACATCTTAAGATATCTTGATATATCTTTATTTAGATTTTATAGATGAAATATCTTTAGAGATCTTCCTGTAAGCAGGTCACAAAGTCGCGCATCATAATCAAAAAGTGAAATCCGTACCCTCATTAGCTTCAGGTATGTTAAAAGTCACTTCAAATAAATCGATTTCCCTGTTACCGCGACAAACTATTTACTCGTTATTAATGTAGATAGTTGTGTTAGTTTGTACATCACGAAAAGTCGCTACCGAACAGCAGTTAAGGGTGACTGGATCGTTGAACTTTACAAATTTGCTTCGGGATGTTTAGTGTTCTTGCCGCAAAACTGAGAGTTGGCTTTAGTAAGACCAGTGAGTCAACCACATTCCTCCTTTGTTTTTCATTAAACAAAATATTATTAAATATTGAAATATATATTTATTATATGGAGACAAATATGAAGCCTCAATAGCTCAACGGTAAAAGGGCCGACTTGGCTCCGTTAACGCGACAGTCACGGGTTCGATCCTGACCCCCTTCGGCTATTGTCGTACCCTCTTCTAACGCAAGCTTCGAGCCTATTTGGAGGGGCAATATAAATATTAGTAATGCTTTGAAAAAGCATTTCGAATATTCTTTAGAAAACAAAATGTATGAATAACTAATTAAAGAGATAATCGCTACACACTCAACGGCCCCCATTAGGATATTGATATGCTGTGTCGGTGGCCCGGAAACATACACATGCCCCGAGGGGGAATCGAACACGCGACGCTGGCGCTTTAAGGCAGGATCGCTACCACTGCGCCATGACGTCGTCAGTTTTTTCATCTAGTTTTTGTTGTTATATTATAAAAGTATTTTACGAGTTTATTAATCATTCCTATAAATATGAGAAAAAAATTTCAAACGTAAAACACAGCAAACGTTTAATATTTTCACAAAAAGATTATAGTTTTTTGATAATGTAAAATAAAAAATAATCCGATTTACATCATATAGCAACCGAAATAGCGACTATTGTTTTTAGCGACCTTTGATATTTTTAACAATCTTTATATTTTGTGAAAAGAAAATAAAAAAGAAGATACAGTGTGTCAGATTATTAATTTTCTTAGAAATTTTGCTTTTTCATATGCTACCTGAAAAACGATTTTTTTTCTCTTTATCTTTATTTTTAAAGGGTCTTTGGATCTTTTTAAGATCATGTCAGACCCATAGTACCCTAATACATAAATCAAATCTAAATATTACTTACTAAAATTTTTATCAATAATTCTAATAGTGATCTAGCGGTTACCGAAAAAGGCTCCGCTAGAACACTTTGAAAAACACCCACATTTCTTAAATTTAACTTAAAACTAGCTATCATTAAAGTTCTCATAGATTCGCTTCGAACACACTCCATCAAAAGATGTTGTACAGCAACTTGAACAATTCCCTGAATCGGATATTTTCATTAGGTATTTAAAATTGTTAAGTGGCATGTGTCCGGAACGAAGTTTAAGAACCAGAACGACCAATTCTCTCCGTTATTGAACATTGGTAAACCACGGTATATGATGAGGTTCATTTTGCACAATTCTGTACCATATTCCCTTTGATTTAGAAGTCTCATTAAAATAGCTTTTCCATTTACTGTAAATTATATTTATTTATTTAAATAGGAAGCCAACAATATACAACATATTTATCTTATTTTATACACAAAAAGTTTACAAAAAAGTTTATACATTGTATATCCCACTTATAAGCTAACATAACATGTGTAACAAAAAATTATTGCTTACTCTAAAAACAAAATAGATTTATAGCTAAAACTGTAAAGGTAGCATGCCAAAATCAAAATGCTTAAAATAATCACAGAAATATGGAAAAAATGACATAATCGAAACATTATGTATAAAATGTAAAAATTAAAATACCAAATACCAAAAAAAAAACATCTAAAATAAAAATATAAGAAATTAACTATTAATGTATTATGAAAATAAAAAAAAGTAAAATATTAAAATAGGGACAAAAGAACTAACTTCCATTCTGTAATTTAAAATACTTTATAATTTTAGTTTTAAATGTTATAAGCTTATCATTAAATATGTCTAGACCTGCTTTATTTTGAATCAAATTATAAGTCTCATTATTCTATTTAAAGGTGCAGCTAATCCTAAATTCGTCCGAGAAAACCTTGTTTTAAACGTATTTATATTCTTGTGCCTGCTATTGTGTCTTGGAACTAGTCAATTTATTTTGTCTAATATCATTTTACAATCTATTTCTCCTGATATTATTTTGTATAGAAGACATTGATCCAACATTTCTCTACGGTCTGAAAGTGCGAGTGTGTTATAAACCTTAAGCAAATTTTTATAGCTGTCATGATGTAATTCATTTTTATCTGTATAAGATAAGTAGCGTAAATATTTCTTCTGTACTCTTTCCAACCTATCTCTATGACAACGATAATAAGGATTCCATGAAATTGAACAATATTCTAGTTTGCTACGCACCAATGAGTTAAATAGTAATTGTCTACTGAGAGAGGTTTTAAATTCTTTCGTGCTTCGTTTAATAAAACCTACATATTTATATTTTAGTAAAACTTCGGTAAAATCAGGATTTATATACAAATCAGTTCCAGTTATCGAAGCGATCTTGGCTATATTATCAGCTTCCTCATTACCGTTTACTCCAATATGTGCCGGGACCCATTGCAGCATCAGAGACAATCTCCTATTGGAAGGACGTCGGATAATTTTAAGAATATCATATTCTACCGAAACACCTCTTATACCTGAGGCGCATCGAGCTATCTTTTTGCAAGCTCACTAGCAACACACGTCAACAGTCGTCTGAGTGTATGAAACTTTTTAAAATAAAAGAAAAAAATATTTTATAAATTTTATTAAAAACAACATTTACTTATATACAAAAGTAACAAATTTAGTAACAAAAAGTAACAAATATTTTGTTTCCTAACACAGCCAACAATATTCTTCTCATACAATACACATACATACATTAACACAAAATGATGTTTTGTGTGGAGGAATTATTGTTGATTATGCTAAGAACTGGATAAAAGTATCCTTAAAAATATAAAACATATCACAGCTCATATAGAGATCAGTGTTTGCCGTGATGGAAGCCCCAGTGCTTGTGACCATCATGACCGCCCTTCTTACCATGACCGTGATGATCGTGATGATGGCCATCATGACCGTGATGGCCGTGATGTCCATGGTGGCCCTCATCGTGATGATGCTTGTCATGATGACCGTGATGTCCATGATGGTGATCATGATGACCGCTATCATGGTGTCCTCCCTTTTTGTGATGTCCTCCGTGGTGCTCATGGTGTCCGTGATGATGTCCGTGCTTATGGTGCTTGCCCTCTTTGTGATGGCCATCGTAAAAGTGATGATCCTTGTGGAAGTGGTCCTTGTGGTACTGCTTGTGGAAACCGTCGGTTTTCTCCCCTTTGTCGTGATGCTTGTGGTGTCCATGTTTGCCACCTTTATGGTGATGGCCATGCTCGTGGTGGTGACCATGATGATCGTGCTCATCCCAGTGCTTTTTGTGACCACCTCCATCTTCATGATGATGACCAGCGTGATGGTGTCTACCATGTTCACCGTGGTCTCCCTTGTGATGATGATGATGGCCCTTGTGTCCTTTATGTCCCTTGTGGTCATGGTGATGATGATGATCGGCATGATGATGATGACCACCACCTGATTCATGGTGATGGCCTTTTCCACTAGCCGCTGCTACAAGATCTTTCTCATCTTCACCTAACTCTCGAGCGTATATAGCCACAAGGCAGAGCAAACCAATTGCTACAACCAACTTCATATTGATGATTATTGTTTCTCTGCTTCGATAGTTTGTTATTAGGTCTTTTATAGTCGTTAAATTTAGATGAAGAAAACGTTTGGTAACGTTATCGCAACCTTCAGGGACAAATTTTGTCTGACTATATCTATTCGAGTATTTATATTAATTTTAATTGTATAATTGTAAATTAAATTTCATTTATTTTATTGAAAAATATATAATAAATTAATATACTTAAATGTAATAAAATAATAGGTGGCAACAGGGATGGTACGCTATTCTATGATAGGGATCATAATTATAAACTTTTTAAATTCTTAATTTTTTTTCTTATGGGAAATATTGTATTAATTATTATTTATTATCACTACATAGTATAAAACAAAGTCGCTTTCTCTGTCCCTATGTATGCTTAAATCTTTAAAACTACGCAACGGATTTTGATGCGGTTTTTTTAATAGATAGAGTGATTGAAGAAGAAGGTTTATATGTATAATAACATTCATTAAATAGTGGAGATTTTTTTTTTTTTGAGGTTTCTAATGTGATGTCGTAAATAATTACATTAAACGCGTGCGGGTAGCGGGCAGTAATGAATAAATCAAAACTACTGGATCGATTTTAATCATTTTTCAGTAAATGACATAGGCTATATATTTTATACCCGTGCGAAGCCGGAGCGGACCGCTAGTTATGATATAATGGAAATAAAATACGACATATTTACAGAATTCAAATAAATCAAGAGGTGTCTATCCATCTTATTTTTGAGAGTTTTTGAAGGATGAAGCGTAGCTAAATGTTATTTCCCATATTGTACAGTTTTTGTAATAATGCAATTATTATATAAAATACTAGCCGAACTCTATCGCCTAAATTGAAGTAATTGTTGTTGAACTCTAATACAGATGAATTTTGTTATTCGTTTCTGAAGTCTTAGATAAAAAAATTATATGTTACCATTATAGAAGTATAACTTTAAAAATAATCAATTCTAATGGGTCCCGAATTCCGGAAATTCATATACCTAAAGAAAATTCTGGTGATTTGATAATTTCCTTAAATTTTGACGTCAGCTAAAAAGGTAACCTCAAGTATCTTTAGTTTATGATAATTTTACGTCGTAATGTAAATACCAAAATTAAATAGACTTAATGGAACTATAATTTTATTTTTATCACCGTTGTGACGTGTTGGGTAGCGTGGCCGCCTTTAGTCTTAACGGTCGTGGGTTCGATTCCCAAATGTAATTAGGTTCGCCCATAGGGTTGTTGAGGTCAGATGGCAATAGCTGTATATAAAAACTAATAGCCTATCAAATCCAAATAAGAGTAATAAGCAGACCATACCATAAGAACTATATTTGCTTATTCCGTAAAATTATTTTAATTAAAATTAAAAAAAAAAAAAAAAAACTAGACTTCTCAGTATCAAATAGTTTAGATGTTACTATACTGTACTATAGTCGGGAACCCATAAATTTTTGGGTAATTTATAAAGTAATTTGATGAAAATGATATAATGTACTGGCTTCCATGTGATGCCAGCGGCACACTAGACGTATCTTTTAGGTTTTATCAATAGTGATGTCGGCTACAATAATTCGTTTCCTCATTCAGATAAAGACACGCTTCCGTGTTTTTTGTTATTTAAAAAAAACTAGCTTCTACCAGCGGATTCGCCGGCGTGAATAGCGATTTTTTTAATGAAGATTTTGCATGTCAAATTTATTTACATCGAAGTAACAACCTAAAAATTAAGTTCAAGCTAGCTCTTGACGATATATCCATTTTTCATCCCCTTTTAACTCTTTAGAACCCCTTTTTCGCATTAAAAAGCATATGTCCTTTCTCAGGGTCTAGACTATCCATTTACCAAATTTCATTTAAATCGATTCAGTAGTTATGCCTTAAAAGCGCGGCAGAAAGACAGTAAGACAGAGATACTTTCGCATTTATTATATTAACTAAGGAAGTAAGGACAGTAAGGATTATTGGGTTAATATAAAATAATGAAATACACTACATCGTCAGTGGAGAGTCTAAACTCAAACTCAAACTCAAAATATTCTTTATTCAAATAGGCTTTTAAGCGCTTTTGAATCGTCAAATATACAGTCTGTTATGTCCGCCTAAGTGAAGCTACCGCCGATTCGGAAGGTAGATTCTGCAGAGAAGAAACGGCAAGAAACTCTACAGTTACTCTTTTTAAAAATAATCACAAAGGTAATAGGACAAATCAGTAGATGTCAGTTTATGTGCTACTGCTGGGAAAAGATGTTCCCTTTTTATTTCATAGGAGGATAATCCATTGTGACACCGTTGTGGCGTTGTGGGTAGCGAGTCTGCCTTTAGTCTCGACGGTTGCGGGTTCGATTCCCGCTCGGGCAGATGTTTGTTAAAATTTCTGTCTCGGTCTGGGCGTTTGTCCGTGTGGGTCTCCCCACCGTGCCTCGGAGAGCACGTTAAGTTGTCGGTCCCGGTTATTATCAATAACATCTTATAATAACCGTTAACTCTTGATAAGTGAATTGCTCTTATCCAATGAGTTACTGGTTCGCCCTTAGGGTTGCGGGGGTCAGATGGCAATCGCTCCGTGTAAAAACTAGTAACCTGTCAAATCCGGATAAGAGTAATAAGCAGACCCTGGGTTCATAAAAATACCGGGAATAATGCTAGGATGAAGAAGAAGAGGATAATCCATTACGTTGATTGGCTGCGTGATGCATATAATTATTAAACTCATTATTTATTATTAAAATAATTATACATTTAAAAAATCAATAGCACAAATACTCGCACAATAATACATAATTTCTATTTTGGTGTATTATTATTTAGTAATTACTTTTGCAGCACATTGTAATTTTGATAATACCCTTAGCGGTAATTTATTGTTATTTTATTTTAAGTTAAATGTGGATAGTGTTGTGGGTTACATTATTGTTACTTTTTCTAAACAAATCAACACATGTTATCAAAACGTATAGTGTAACTGTTTACTGTTCAAAAAAAAAATAAAAAATAAATAAATAAACTCTCCGCATTTAGGAATTCCCCTGCCGTCTTTATTAACCTAACGTACATAGAAGGAAAATTTAGCAGGTAGAATGTTCGACAGAAGAAATTTGAGCAGCAAGGCTAAAATCTCGAAGATAAGTCTCGGGAAGTCTAAGGTTGGTTCGAATGACAACACGATTGGCAATTTTTGTTTCAAGAACTGATTTTTGTAAAGTATTTACTACACTTTATTATTATTGTTAATATAAATATTAAAAAATAAAACGTAAAAAAAAAACACAAAAAATATGTAAAAATAACGAAATCATAATTTTTGGAAATTCATATTTTTCTTGTTTTTATATATATATATATATGTCTGGAATTTTCTCAGTAAAATGTAACTTACATGTTACACAATCTCTTGTAAATAAACACTAGTGCATAGATATAGAGAAAATTATAGATTTAGAATATATCTATACATGGGATATAGAAAATGCTAAAAATTATGGGATAAACTAGGGCCACCAATGAACTGGCTTAAACTAAAAAATTATGTCGGCGCATGCGCAAAGGACTTCAAATAAGAATGGGAATAATTTGTTCATATCTAATGAGTTATTGGTTCGCCTTTAGAGTTGCGGAAGTCAGTTTTTTTTTTTATGTTACAAGGCCCACCTGATGGTAAGTGGTTGCTGTAGCCTTGCAGTACCATTAGTAGGAGCCACTTACGCGTTGCCAACCTCGAGATATTGGTTCTTAAATCTCCTCTGCCCAGTAATTTTACTAGCGCACAGTGCCCTTCAAACCGAAACACAGTAAAGCCTAAGCAGTATTATTTGGCGGCAGAATATTTGACACTGCGGTGGTACCTACTTAGCCGGCCTCTTGCAACAAAAGACCTACCACCAGTATGACTGATTGCACTGGTGGAATAATCTCTGCTGTAACAGAGGTTATCCCAGCAGCGGGCGATGGGGTCGTAACATTCCGACGCCGATCGGCAATCGGTCCTCAGACCTGTCTAATCCGGATAAGAGTAATAAGCAGACCCTGGGTAGATAGCATACCAGGAATAATTTATTTATTTATGCATCAATAGATTACAGTACATTGGAAACACAAAATAGAGGTACAGAGAGTAACTTCTCTCGTAGAAGAGATCTTTTCCAGAAACCCCAGGAGGTTTTAGGAGATAGAATAATGCTAGGAAGAACTGTAGGGTCTATCTCTATTTATAATTTTATTGTGTTCAATGAAATAAATTCGAAGCTACTTAAACCATTCTAAGCCAGAACGTGGTAGAAAGTTGTACAGGATCTATTTATATGCGTTAAAGTAACCTTTAAACTTTTTCGATAAAACATTATAAACGTATAACAGCAAAAATGCCCGTTAAGCCGTCCATTATGCTAAAATTGGTCAAAAGGGTAGAATAGGTAATTCCGCTGTGACATTTAAATTGACACTAAAAAGGGTGACCTAATTTTCTTTATATTAATTTAATATTTCTGGAGTCTAGGGTCAAGTAAAATTTTATATTGTCATAAGGAAGTGAATACAAAGCTAATGGCTGTATTATATTTTAGCTGACCCAGAAGAAGTTTATCTCGAATTTTCGAAGCCTGATTAGCTTGGTAAATTATAATCTCATCCCACAAGGCTCTCTCCCTTAAAAGATAAACAAACAGAGATAGTGGGAGTCTAGGCCTCCGGCGCCATTAGTTTTCGCACGAAACTTAAGATTGCGAAAACTGATTCTTCCAGCGATATTATATGAGAGGGGGTTAATTATTAATAATTATTCTTCCCCATGCAAACTGGCCCCACGAAAACAGCCACTACATTATTTCGTAAAAAAATAAATCGCAGTTCAAGTCGAATTTATATACTAAGTTGTAATCTCTGGGGCCACAACAGTATTTTCTGTGCAACAAAATAAATTACAAACTAGCCTTTTAGTATTCTACTTTTTACGAAAGTTTTTTTGTAATGAAGACATACGTTCTACTTCTTATTATTATTATTAATAATTACAGGACATTCCTATAGGCCGCTAATAATAAACTGTGATATGAATTGCAGTTATTAATACAATGGGTGACAGGCGAGTGCGAGTGGGATAATTATTATTATATTCTTTCTCATTCTCTACGTTTTATATTTCTTGTATCGTATGTAAAACGAAACAAGCCTAAAAGTCACACGTATTTGTAATTTTAATCTCAATTCTCATCTAATTATCTAATCGCCGTCAAAGAAGTTTCAGTTTTGAAAATAATGATTGATGTCTTTCATTACATAATCTAATACAAAATTTAGCTTTTTTAGTGTAGTGAAATGAAAATACTTATTAATGTATTTCGTTTTAATTAAAAATAATATTTACTTATATACAAAAGTAACAAAACCCGTAACAGACAACAGAAATAAAAAAATATTTAGTTTCTAACGATAACATAATGAACAATATTCCTCCCATGTTTAAATATTTATATATTTTAAAGCTTGAAGTAAGTCTTCTAAAAACTTAACAGAAGAGAAAAGTATGAGAAGAAAGAAATTATTTATGGACGACGTGTGAAGAAAGAATCATTGTTCATTATGTTACATAGAAGGAAAGCGTATTCCTACAAATATTAATAATATCACAGTTTAGATAATGATTAGTGTTTGCCGTGATGGAAACCCCATTCTTTGTGGTCGTCATGACCACCCTTCTTGCCATGATCATGATGGCCATGATGATGCTCTTCATGGCCGTGATGACCCTTGTGACCGTGGTGGTCCTCATCGTGATGATGCTTGTCATGATGACCGTGCTTGCCATGATGATGTTCGTGATGACCGCTGTGATGGTGTCCTCCCTTCTTATGGTCTCCTCCGTGATGTTCATGGTGTCCGTGATGATGTCCGTGTTTGTGGTGCTTGCCTTCCTTGTGATGGTCATCGTAAAAGTGATGGTCCTTGTGGAAGTGGTCCTTGTGGTACTTCTTGTGATAACCGTCGGTCTTTTCTCCTTTGTCGTGATGCTTGTGGTGGCCATGTTTGCCTCCCTTATGGTGGTGGCCATGCTCATGGTGATGACCATGATGATCGTGCTCATCCCAGTGCTTCTTGTGACCACCTCCATGTTCATGATGATGTCCTGCATGGTGATGTTTACCATGGTCGCCGTGGTCTCCCTTGTGGTGGTGATGATGTCCGTGATGTCCTTTGTGTCCCTTGTGGCCATGTTCGTGGTGATGATGGCCATGGTGTTCCTTACCACCACCGGACTCATGATGATGGCCTTTACTCGCAGCTGCTACAAGATCCTTTTCATCTTCTCTTAATTCTCTGGCGTATACCGCCACAAGGCAGAGCAAACCAACTACAACAATCAACTTCATGTTGATTGTCGTTTCTATGCTTTGATAGTTTATTATTGAGCCTTTTATAGTTTAGATGAAGAAAGCGTTTGTAAATATTAACGCAACATTCAGGGACAAGTTCTGAGCGTTGGACCGTTAAGCGCGACTTCGATTTACAATTGTATTTCGCTTTTAAAATTTGCTAATGTGATAGCTGGAATTAATTACTTGTGGTGTATTTCTATAAATTGAATACCTCAAAGATATTACGTAAACAATATTAAAACATATTTTCTTCGACTGTGTTGATAAGATGTTAGGCAAATATCCATGCACAAATGTACCTCACTCTCATTACTCGTTTCGTTATCAGTTTTATTTTATATTTTTTAATTTGACAACGTAATTAACTTAGTAAGTATTATTGAAAATATAAAATGGCCAAACTAACTAACAAGTATGAATTAAAAGTGCAAAGTATTATATTGAAATAAAAATATTTAATAATTTTTGAAGCCTCAATAGCTCAACGGTAGAAGGGACGACTTCGCTACGTTAACGCGAGAGCCGCGGGTCGATCCTGACCACCTTGGGCTATTGTCGTACCCACTCCTAGCACAAGCTTCGAGCTTATTTGTAGGGCCAATAGGAATATTAGTAATGGTTTAAAAAGCATTGCTAATATCCTTTAAAAAAAAAGATTTATATTATAAAATTTTGATTTATCGTTTTTAGGGTTCTAAATCCAAAAGGTAAAACGGTACCCTATTACTAAGATTCCGCTGTCTGTCTGTCACCAGGCTGTGTATAACCATGATGTATTTCTGTTGCAGCTATAACAACAAATACTAAAAAACAGAATAAAATAAATATTTAAAAGTGATTTTTTGTTCCATATTGATAACGGTAACAGGTAGACAGTTGAAATATTCACTAAATATTTAGTTATATATTCTCTTTAAAAATAGTTAAATTAAAATAAAAAATATATTTTTAAGGGGGCTTCCATACAACAAACATGATTTTTCGCCGTTTTTATAGAAAATGAAACCCTTCGTGTTTGAGTTCGGCTTGCACTTGGTCGTTTTTTAAAAACTTGATATGTCCAGTCATTTTTATATGTAAATGTGTAAAATGTTTTATTACTTTATACAGAAAAGCGATATGTATACGGTAAGTATATCTTAATTTTAAATTTTAATTAGAGCAATTATAAAGTTTTGTATTACGAGTGAAGCCTGAGATTATATACTTTTGATTGATTCCTTCAGAAATTAATTTTAAACGTAACTCAAGAGAAACCTTTTAAATTGATTTGTTACAAAACTGTATATTGTTAAAGTAGCATTGTAATAAAACTTTAATTTATTTATAGACAATAAAAGACGTAACAAAAAGGGGAGCAGAGAAAAATAAATTAATTATCGTAAGTACTTGACAAATTAGATTTACTTTAGTAAGAAATATTTCGATAGATATTTTTGTGATCCCTTTCCGGAATACTTGAAAAGTATCATTAATATATATAATTTTGTGGTGGCGGACATCTTTAAATAAATAAATAAACGTTACTCAACGGCCCCCATTAGGATATTGATATCCTGTGTCGGGGGTCTGGAAACATACACAATGACAAGGACAAATACACCCAGACCGGAAAATATGCTTGCATGGTCAATACAAACATTATGCTCCGAGCGGGAATCGAACCCGCGACCTGTGGCGTTTAAGGCAGGTTCGCTACCGCTGCGCCACAACGTCGTCATCTTTGTTTTGAAATTTATCATAGTGTACAGTATTCTACTTGGTATGTGGTGGCGGCGGCCATCTTGGACCGATTTTCATCAAACATACAATATCAGTATATAAGCACACCTTTCAATCAAAAACTCAAAATCAGTCCATCCGCTCGGGAGTTACGATGCACAGATAGACACGTCAAACTTACATCCTGTACATCCAACCAAAAAAAAATTAATAAACGCTTCATCCTCAATAGCGCCGTTACAATAGTATTAATTACTAGCACAAGCACCGGTGCCGAAACCTCTGCCTACTGAAGAGATGGAAAGGAAGGGGGGAGAAGTGTTAAAAAGAAGGAAACATAAGGAGTGGGAGATGAGGCCACTGGTTACCTACCGTTACTGTACGCTTATTTTCTGTTAGAGGGTAGTACTTCCCCGATCGAGCCAACCCATTTTTTGCTGAGAGCAGCTTACTAAATATTACCTATTACGGTTCGGGAGAAACAACCTGCTGACAGACCGACAGGCAGAAGGACAACGGAGTACGGAACCCTAAAACAAATTGTTAGTTTATTTTTATTAACAGAAAATTAATTAACTTGTTTCTAACCAAAGGTAAAAGAAATCTCGTCCCCATTTCAAAACATTTTTTTTCATTATTTGTCTTGAAATTGCTTGCTTGTAAGCTATTGTATTTTACAAGTGTATTGAATTATATACTATAAAATAATTTTTAACTTTATCTACCTAAAAAATTATAAGGTCAACGACCTTATCTGATGTCTTATTTCTTTCCTTTTCGATAAACTTTGTATAATGTATCTCACTCAATCTCAATCTTTTAGAAAAGTTTAGATTGTTGCTGTTATTTATCTTACAGTGAAAGATTTTCTTCCAATCGGTCAAGTAGTTTCAAGCGAACTTTTAATACACGAAAACCACATTCTCCTTCGTTATTTTTAGGACACCTTTGTGACGTTTTGGTAGCGAGTCAGCCTTTAGCCGCGACGGTTTCGGGCTCGTTTTCCGCTAGGAGCAGATGTTTGTATTGAATTTACAAATATCTATTTCGGTCTGAACGTTTGTCCTTGTGGGTCTCGGATAGCACGTTAAACTATCGATCGCGGTTGTTATCATAACATTATACAACAATCGTAAAATCTTGTAAAATTTGCTTTTACCCAATGATTTACTGGTTCACTCTGAGGGTTGCGGAGGTCAGATGGCAATAGCTCTGTGTTAAATGTTTGTTTGTTAAATAAAGAAAGCTAAAACATTACCTTTTACTAATATTTTAATAATTGATTTAATTTTTTACTCTACTTGCTATGCCTGCGAGTACGCTCGCATGGTATTTTTATTTTTGTCTTCGCAAGGAAATGAAGTCAGTCACAACCTTGCAATATATTTAAATGAAGTTAGCATCACAAGCTTGCAATATAGTGAAATAAATTTCTTTCTTTCTTTTATATCATGACGGTTGGCAAACGAGCATAAGGTCTGCCTGATAGTAAGCAGTTGCCGCAACATATGAACGTGCGCGATACTTGAAGTATCACATGCGTGTGTTGCCAACAAAAGGGAAGGAGGAAAGGGATGAGAAGGATGAGAAGGATAAAAAGGGACAGAGGGAGTGGGAGATTAGGCCTCCGGCGCTCTTACTCATCACAAGAAACGCAACAGTACCCCCTGACACAGTTTCTTTATTCCGATTTTCTGTACTTCCCCAGTCGAATCACCCCATTTGTGCTGGGAGAAGCAAGCCTAAGTGCTACTAAATAGTCAATGATTGATATGGATTTACTTTTTATGTAGACATAAATACAGTGCCAAATAGTGCGTAGGTATTCGTACAATATCCTGACGTCAAAGACTGTTTGCACAATACAAATGGTATTGGGTGTAAAAATATTTTTTCGTCCATTTCAATTTCGCCGGTGCTGCATAAAAAGAACAATCTGCATCGCCATGTCGAAATTTAATCAAAACAACAATAGGATTGTCCGCAGTCGCTCCCGAGTTGTCGTCTTATTCTGAGTTTGCCAAAAAAAAATTTTAACTATAAGTAAAAGTAAATGATATTATTGGACTTTCAAGATATTGTATTTTTATATATTCACAATTCAGTACTATTATATAATATATAATATAATAGTATATATATATAATTCTTAAATTATAAAATAGTCATAATTTACAGTCGAATAAATAAATGATTCAAACTAGCCAACCACAGGTATTCATAAATTTTTTGTTAGAGGGGCCAAATAGGCCTGCCTAGCTCTCGGTTAAGGGTAGGTAAGCGATTACTGCCGCCCATGATCATTTGCAACACCAGAGAGCATGCAAGCTTTCAAGATATAGTGGGACATTTTTTAAGTTATATTATAAAAGTCGAATAGATCAATGATTTAGACGGGCTAGACACACAGACACACAGATACATTAATATGTTAAAAGTTGGCAAACAAGCATACGGCCCACCTGATGGTAAGTGGTTGCCGTAGCCTATGAGCGCTTAAAATCTGGTGAACCACCTGCCCCTTTTCCTTTCTATCATAGTGATTTTACCGGCGTCGGAATGTGGGTGGCGACCCCATCGCCCGTTGTTGGGACAATCCCTGTCACAGCAGAGATTATTCCACCAGTGCAATCAGTCACACTGGTGGTAGGTCTTTTGTTGCAAGAGGCCGGCTAGGTAGGTACCACCGCAGTGTCAAATATTCTGCCGCCAAATAGTAGTGCTTAGGCATTACTGGGTTCCACAACTAACTACACAAATCAAAGGTGGGTATATGAGCAGCTTCAATATAATTTAACATTGGAGGAAGCCGATGCTGGTTGATGTATTATAAGTAAATGGAATACGCTCGTAAGACGTGGACCGAAGAATATTTTATATATTCAATTATACTTTATAAATACAGTGAGTAAAATGTTTATATGTATATATATGTTTCTTGTGAGCTATCATATTATTTGATATTTGATAAACAACTCGTATATCGATAAATCTGTTTTTAATCACCCAATTACCACATACAAAGTTAGTACATAATCCCAAAAAGCGTGTACAAAGTATTATTGAGAAGTAATAATATTTTAGGCGAGAAAATGAATATTCATACCAGAATAAGGATCGCAGAAGAAAGCCTCCAACGACCCTTCAGGGACACTCGAGGCTGTAAAGCTTCAACTGGCCTAATATTTTTCATAATTTAACTTTCATAACAAATGTTTATATACCAAAA
This sequence comes from Hestina assimilis, assembly GCA_023373885.1. Lineage (NCBI taxonomy): Eukaryota > Metazoa > Arthropoda > Insecta > Lepidoptera > Nymphalidae > Hestina > Hestina assimilis. The sequence continues at coordinate 3,309,608 of CM041747.1, read as the reverse complement.
AGCTGTATAACAGGTATTATATAAATATACCATTTTATACCAATATAGAGTTGAAGATAATATCTTAACAGATTATATATCATTGTAATTTTGTATGGATGAAGAGACGGGCTTTCTCTACTCTAAAAGAGAGTCTGTTTTTTTAACAATATTTTGGAGAACTTTTAGCCGTAGTAGAGCTGTGCTGTTTCAACATAAATAGTACCATCTCATAGACAATCAAAGTGAAATAAAAAAAAACTCTCACTGATTCGTGCGATGATTGAGAGCGCAGGAGGCCCATTCTCCCACCTCCTCTATTCCCTTTCTTTTTTCTCATCTCTTTACTTCCCTCTTACCCATTAGGTTGGCAACGCGCATGTTATACTTCAAGTATCGCAAGTGTTCATAGGTTGCGGTTACTGCTTATCATCAGGCGGACCGTATGCTTGTTTGCTAAACTTCATGAAATAAAAAAATAGATTATATGCCACATAATATAACGCTACAACCGCTAAAACGATGCAGGTACATATAAATATCAATAAAACTGGCAAAGTCTAGCATACGTTAAGGACACAAACCGACACGACGCAGGTGCAATACTATAGTATCGCGCGATTGTGGATAAAAGCTAGTAGATATATTAGTCAGACAACACCGTGGTATATGGTACTTACATTATAACTGTCAACAAAATATTTAAATAAACAATAGGCATAAGAGTTTTAAGAATTTTATGGGCTCGTTATGCCGTTACACAATTTTCATACTGCCATATTTATTAGACATAAAGTCATTTTGATTAGACAAATTAAAAAATAAATGGATTCTTGTTTCTGTCATTATTCCCGGTATTTACCCAGGGCAGGAGTATAAGCAATACTGTTATCCAGTTTTATTTTTAACACAGAGCCATAGCTATGTGACCTCTGCAACTGTAAGGGCGAACTAGTAACTCATTGGATACGAGCAAATTAGAGCAAATTAGAGCAAGATTTAACGTAGCGTGTTCTCCGAGGCACAGTGGAGACCCACAAGAACAAACGTCCAGACCGAAAAAGATATTTATAATAAACTTCTGATATTTATAATAAACATAAACATGCACAGCGCTTAAAATGGAAATGGGCAGGCCATGTGGCGCGCATAACAGATGAACGCTGGACAAAGCTGGTTACTATGTGGAGCGGACCAGAAGGTAAAAGGGCAAGGGGTAGACCAAGAGATCGATGGTCAGACGATATACAAAGAATAGCTGGTGAAAACTGGACAGGAAAAGCAAAAGATAGAGAAGAATGGAGCAAATTGGAGGAGGCCTATACCCGAGATGGGGTCATGACTTAATTCAACCTGAAATTTACTTTTTTTAAATATATTTTTTTGTTTATAGTATTAAGTCAAGGATAAATAAAGGGCTATATTATTATTATTATTATTTTTATTAATTAACTTCTGTCACGGCTCAAAGCATTCTCGCCATCAGTACGCCACAACGTCACGGACAAAACGCATTCAGTATTAATATTTAAATATTCATCTTCTTATCGCAATAGGATTTTTAACAATCATCTTCAAACGGTACTGTATTTTTAACTTTCACATTCTTTCACACATTAATTTGATACTGTGTCAATTTTGTATGTACCGTATTTCCAGTTTCTTTACAAAGGCATACGAGTCTTAACTTATAACTGTACTGTAGTCTTTACAGATATAATGTGCTAAATAACGAGCAAATATTGAATCTATACATTATCGTGCTAAGAAAATTATTTATAACAGTTACTGTTTAGTAATTATATTTGTTTACGAGGAATGTCCCGGTTATTAACATAACCTCGGATAATAATCGTTAACTCTTGATAAGTAAATTGCTCTTACCCAATAAATGTCAGTTCAGGTCAGATGGCAATGGTCCTGTGTAAAAACTAGTAACCTATCAAATCCGGACAAGAGTAATAAGCAGACCCTGGGTAAATACTCGTATGATACCGGGAATAATGCTAAGAAGAAGTTTTGTTTACGAGAAATGGATTATGTACGTTTTAGTAGTGGTAGAGCCTTATGGTTTTCGACACACTTTTTTAGGCTGACCTCGAAATGCAGGTGGCGAGCAGTTACTTTACGAATTCTTGACGTGGAATCGTACGGTGATTACTAACCAGGCAGATATTTTTAAGACTTTTTTAGAATTTCTTTGAGCTAATACATAATAGTCTAAGTTCTATTGCAAAAATTGAGTAGTATCTTTTGATATTATTATATAAAAGAAAGTAATAATTTATCATGTACTGTATTGTGACGACGTTGTGGCGCAGCGGTAGCGAACCTGCCTTAAACGCCACAGGTCGCGGGTTCGATTCCCGCTCGGAGCATAATATGTTTGTATTGACCATGCAAGCATATTTTCCGGTCTAGGTGTATTTGTCCTTGTCATTGTGAATGTTTCCGGACCCCCGATGCAGGATATTACTATTGTAATGGGGGCCGTTGAGTGTGCAGCGTTTATTTATTTATCATGTCTTTCAAATTCAAATACTTCTAAGACCTCAGTTTGAAAGGAAAGTTTCAACCATCTCATTATCAACGCTAATGCCCAATAAAAGGGGAGACGCTACTTCCTAGTGGCACTCGAAATAGATGTGTGTAGGTCCCGACCATGATTTGTCACGTCTTATCACGACACTTTTACTCTCGTTTGAGATAAATCATCCGCACAATTCGCGACGGAATCGGAATATATCATTTCTTTATATCGAACTAGCTTCTGCCAGCGGCTTCGCCCTCGTGAATAACGATTTAATTACAACCTCTGAATTATTTATTTATATCGAATCAACAACCTAAAAAACGAGTTTCAATCTTCTACCTCTAAAAATGATGATACTTCCATACAACTTAACCGGCGTCGGGATGTGACAACCCCATCGCCCGTTGTTGGGATAACCTCTGTCACAGCAGAGATTATTCCACCAGTGCAATCAGTCACACTGGTGGTAGGTCTTTGGTTGCAAGAGGCCAGCTATGTAGGTAACACCGCAGTGTCCAATATTCTGCCGCCAAATAGTAGTGCTTAGGCACTACTGTGTTCCGGTTTGAAGGGCATTGTACGCTAGTGAAATTATTGGGCGAACGAGATTTAAGAACTAATATCTCGAGGTTGGCAACGCGCGAGCACCTACTAATGGTGCTGCAAGCGCTCATAGGCTGCGGCAGCCACTTACCATCAGGTGGGCCGTATGCTTGTTTGCCAACTTCTAACAAAAAAAAAAACAACTTTTCATCTCCCATTTCAAAACCTTACAACCCTTTTTCGCATTATAAAGTAACTTATGTCCTTTCTCAGGCTCTAGACTATGTAAGTACCAAATTTCATTCGATTCAGTAGTTTTGGCGTGAAAGCGCGAAAGACAGAAAGAGAGATAGAGTTAATTTCTCATTTATCATATTAGTAAGGATAGGAATATTAGTAAGCAAGTTTATCCCACTAACATAATAAATGCGTGAGTTTGTATGGAATGTTTTTTACTATATCACGCAAAATTGGCCTAAAAGTTTTTGATGTAATTTAGCACAGATATAGATTGTTGCCTTGATTAAGGATAGGATACTTCTTAGGCCAAATGTTATGGTCCCGTTAGATCAAAAATCGAACTATAAGATTTGAATTTTGACATGATATCCAAAGTAATTATTATTATTATTCAATCTAATATTATACCTAAAATACATACTATATTACGATTATGCCTAATAAGTTGTTCACACAGCTCTTATAAACAATCACATCAACATCTTATGACAATCACATCGATATAAGAATAGCAATTTCTTCACAACATGTACCGTCTACAAAATAATATAAGAAAAAAAACAATAAAAATTTTCGAAATAAAAATCCCACAATTTAAAAGCATTAATTGAATTCTAAAAGCGTTAATTGAAGTGTCTTACAGATGTAAACATGTCTTTATAAATGTAATACTTTGAAAACTATTACCGCAAACACTTAGTGTCGGGCCATACAGTTCTAAAGATTTGCACTTAGCTATAAAATGTCAACAATTTTACGTTGGAAATGTGTATTTCTGAGACATTTAGAGAAATTGTTTGACAACCACGTACGTGTACGTTATGGGATTTCTGTCTAAGTTTTCTTCAAAAAATTTCAGGCGCACTCTTTGTTTTGTATAGTAAGTTACAAAAATTGTTGTTTTTAAAACTTTTTTACAAATTCTTCAATTAGGTTTTTTTATTAGATATATGGTACGACGACCCATGTGCCGTGTTGGTAGCGAGCCTGCCTTTATCCTCGACGCTCGCAAGTTCGTTTCCCGCTCTGCGCGTATTTATCTTCCAAATATGTGTCACAATCTAGGCGTTTGTCCTTGTGGGTCTCCCCACCGTACCTCGGAGAGAAATCGCCGTAAAGTAACAGAGTACAGTTGCGTTTCGTGCGATGAGTGAGAGCACAACAAGCTCTCACCCGACTCCTTTCTTTCTTCCACTCCCTTCTTTTTTTTTTTTTTTTTTTATGTTAGAAGTTGGCAAACAAGCATACGGCCCACCTGATGGTGAGTGGATGCCGTAGCCTATGAGCGCTTTCAGCACCATTAGTAGGTGCCACTCACGCGTTGCCAACCTCGAGATATTAGTTCTTAAATCTCGTTCGCCCAGTAATTTCACTAGCGTACAATGCCCTTCAAACCGGAACACAGTAGTGCCTAAGCACTACTATTTGGCGGCAGAATATTGGACACTGCGGTGGTACCTACCTAGCCGGCCTCTTGCAACAAAAGACCTACCACCAGTGTGACTGATTGCACTGGTGGAATAATCTCTGTTGTGACAGAGGTTATCCCAACAGCGGGCGATGGGGTCGTCACATCCCGACGCCTTTTTTACTATCTCATCCCATCTCTCCTATCCCTTGGGTTGGCAACACGCATATCACCAGCGTTCATAGGTTGCGGTGTCTGCTTAGCTTCAGGCAGCCCGTATGTTTGTCAACCGTCATGACATAAGAAAAATGCTATATATTTATAAATGTTATATATTGCTATATATGGATATATTGGTTATGATTCGCTAAAAATTCAAAAATATTTTACATAGATCATAACTGCCATAAATCTTGTACCTAAGTATAAAATTTGTTAGGATAACACTTTACCGAATCCTGCAGAGTTTTGAAATAAATTTAAAAGCGAGCTCTAACTTCAGACCTCGTTGTTTGAAGAAAATACTACTGAGCAATAACCAATACGTGATCCGGATAGTAATATAATACTAATGTACCTCAAATATTTTAAAGAAACGATCTTTAATATAGTAATATAACAAATAAATAAGAATAAGGCGTAATTCAAAATTAACAGATTTTCACTTAATGCATATGAAAGTATAAACGGTTTATAAAAAACAAAAACAATTTCTAAAGTTTTTTAACGGAACAGATAGCTGATGTGATCAGGTACTTAGACTCATTTTATTTTAGAAAATGAATTAGGGTTCCGTTCAATATGGAAAAATGGGTAAACCTCGCAAGCGGCCATGGGCGCAGCTAGTTAATAAATAAAATAAATTCAAATCAACGATCATCATATATTTAAATCATAAGGGCTAGTGGCTTTCTTATCCTTACACAGGTTATTTAATAACCCATTTAGGATAAGCAGTTTGTCCCAATTATTATTTGCGTACATACGAAATAAATGTAAAAGCCTTAATAAAAGTCTTGTAATTAGAGGGCCTTGAATTCATTGTGAAATAAATACTTATTATGCTTTAAGCAAAGGTCTTTAATTCCAAGAACCTATGAGTTATCGAGTGCCTAATTTGTCTCGTCCTTTACGGTAAAAACGATCATCATGAGGTAATCTACTTTTAAATTCTAAGAAATAAAAAATCCCGCTTTATATGAGATTATTTTTCCCAATAATGAAAAATTTATATAAATATTATTTAACCTCTTTTGAAGCTGACAAAATTTAACAAAATTTGACAATTTTTGGCAAATGAATATAAAGATCTAGGCTGTGCGTTGAAAACTATTTTATACTCGCTAAAATTACTTCATGTTTCGAATGGTTTCGACATACAATAAAGTACAAATAAAGAATAGATTTAATGCAAAAACTTTGCCTGTATTTTCTTGATAGGAACACCCTTTCTTCCACACCATAAAACTTTTATAGAAAGTGACTTCCCCAATGCATAGTTTTGTGGAGGAGTTGATAAATCTACTAAACTTTGCGGTAAAATGTAAATAAGATTTCTATGCTTATTATAAAATTGAGGATGAATTTTCCTCTGTAAATATTTTTCCGGAAACTTTCATAATATAGAAAGTAACTAATTGAGTTACTTAATATACAAATTATTAAAAAAAGTAGTATAATTAGATTATAATATGTTCTACGACATAGGCTTAAATTTAAGACGTTCTCATTTCTTTTAAACCCTAAAACCTCCCAAATTCCCCTAAGACCTATAAACAGGCCCTGGGGAAAACTTTAAGAAGAATAATTTTCACACATTAACTTGTAGTTCCTTATTTTAGTTTCATAATTAATTTATTGAACTCTTTTTAAGATGTTCTCTTCCCAGTTGAGAAAACACTTTTTATAGGGCACAATTTTTTTTTTGAGTCCTTATGTTTGTGTGTATATTTCCGGACCCGGACCGGATATTTGTAGTAGTAGAGCCATGCGCCTCCCAGCACAAATAGGATGCCTTGACCAGGGAAATCACAGAAATCACAGAAAATCTGCGTAAAGTAACAATATCAGTTGGTACTGTTGCGTTTCCTGCCATGAGTGAGAATGCCGGAGGCCTAATCTCCCACCCCTTTTGTTCCATTCCTTTTTTTTCCTTCTCATTCCTTCCTTCCTATCTCTTATGTGGCAGCGCGCATGTGATACTTCAAGTATCGCAAGCGTTCATAGGTAAAGGTGACCATGAGGAGACCGTATGCATGTTTGCCAATCGACCAACTTCTAGAAGTTTTTGAATGTAAAGAGCCTATTTAGGATGTAAAACCGGTGTTAAGTTTATAAATAAAGGGTAAGATAAAAAAGTCTATAGCTTATTATTCAACGAAAGCGTATTACACAACTTTTCCATTTCTCAAAAGTTCTTTCGCGACTTACAAGTACTTTTTAAGGTTTTTCTCACTTTGAGTGGGAATCGATAAGTATTTATTTTTAAATGTTTAAATATGGCGTAAGCCCGTTATATGTAGTAACAGCACATTGTCTAATATCTTAAACGAGCAGTTCTCAATTTGTTTTCATCTGTATATTCTTTGTCTGTTTGTTCCGGCAAATCTCTAAAACCGCTGGAGCGATTTATATAGAACTTTCTCGGGCTGATGTTACAACGAGTAACTTTTTATTTTAGACAATGAATTAGGGTTCCTTGCAATAATGAAAAATGCATATAGTATAAAGTAAAATTGGTTATTTATTCAAAGTATTACTCAAATTTCTAAAATAGATATTTTTTATAATATAATAATGCTCATGTCGTAACACAATTCTTTTTCGACAACGTTGTGGCGCAGTGGCAGCGAACCTGCCTTAAGCACCACAGGTCGAGAGTTCGATTCGCGTGCGACAAAATATGTTTGTATTGATCATGCAGACACGTTTTCCGATCTGGATGTGTTCGTCCTTGTTTTTATGTTTCCGGACCCCCGATATAGGTATCATTATCCTAATGGGGGCCGTTGAGTGTGTATCGTTATACATTCATTATTCATTCAATTTTAGTAGGACCCCATAAACAAAACAAAGCAAAAAAGCAAACCTTTTACCCAACAAATATGTATTTTTTAATGAAACGGCAAACTCTTTGTGAGTGAGGAGACAGCTTTATTAGGTTACCCCGGGTAATGAAAATAAAAGCAACAGGCGGTACTGCGACGGAGTCATATCGGGTGGCGTGGTTGTTTAAAAATAGTACCTTGTCACAGGAAGCGCTGAAGCTAGTGAAGGAAATTATTTTATTACACTTATATAAGAACTCGTATGAGGGAGTAGTGGTTTTATTAATAATAGTTGAAATCTATTTTGTTAACTAAGTCCTAAAAATTTATATAAAATTTTGAGCTTTGCAATATATAATTTTCTTTTTTGGAACGAAGTTCCTTCGCGTGGCTTACGGGTAGTGCGATTTAGTAGAAACCGTCACGTACCGAAATGCCGTATGCTGTCTACGTTTGCGTGTGTATCAAGCCTACTACAAGCAAATGACTACACTAGCAAGTGCGTACACAACCGGGTACGCCACTCTCTCTCTGTCTCTCTCTCTCTATTTTTCTGTCGCTTTTTATCATATAACCCATTGAAATATACATATTCACATTTTTTTATGTTAGAAGTTGGCAAACAAGCATACGGCCCACCTGATGGTAAGTGGCTGCCGCAGCCTATGAGCGCTTGCAGCACCATTAGTAGGTGCCACTCACGCGTTGCCAACCTCGAGATATTAGTTCTTAAATCTCGTTCGCCCAGTAATTTCACTAGCGTACAATGCTCTTCAAACCGGAACACAGTAGTGCTTAAACACCACTATTTGGCGGCAGAATATTGGACACTGCGGTGGTACCTACCTAGCCGGCCTCTTGCAACAAAAGACCTACCACCAGTGTGACTGATTGCACTGGTGGAATAATCTCTGTTGTGACAGAGGTTATTCCAACAGCGGGCGATGGGGTCGTCACATCCCGACGCCTATAAATTAGTACATTAATTCGGAGTTGAAGAAAAAACGTAAGAAACTTAGTTCTGACGGGGATCTCCTGACCCCACAGTTGTTTAATACCTGCTTAATACAAAACTGTGTAAAGTATCGGTAGTACTTTTTTGCGTGAAAGTAATAAATCACATATCAACCTTCGATCTTATGTAACCGTACATTACCCTATATATTAAACCTGTCAAGCACACAATTTCGGAGGGTTCCGTCAAATAATCGCTAAGCTCTCAGGGAGCCATTTGTTCACCCAAATGTCGCTGTCACTGACATTAAATGCTAACCGCATTTTATATTGACCGATGTCATTATCTCACCTTTAGTATAACTACTGTTACGGGCTGGGGTTCGCGGGTTTGGAAATAAACACCTGATGGCTCTAAATAAGACTTTATTGGGATCTTCTAGACCACACAACAGAACTTTACAAATCACAGGTCAATCGTAGTCAAAATATGTACCGCTTGTAGTTTCTTCGCTCGTAGCGGGCCGTTTATATAGTGCGGAACACGGGTTCGAGAAAGTTCCGTCCACGGAATGTTACACGGCACTTTTCGAGAACAATTCTTTCTAGAAACTACTGGAACGAAGCTAATAGACAGAAAGGGTAGCAAGCGATTTTGAACCTTATGCCCCGGTGATAAGGTTCACCGAAACATTACACTATAGTGTAGGAAACTGGGTTCTTCTTCATCCTAGCGATTTAACGGCATTCGCCAGCGTCTACTTTATATCCTAAGAAGTCTTTGTACCGCAAAGATTTCAAACAAGCATTGAAAAGAAAGTCACTGAAGCTTCTTCTTCTTATCGAGTGGTCAGTGGCCAACCTCGCGTCATAGTTGTTCAGGTCACCCATAGACCTCTGACTTGACTTTACGATTGTTGTCAAATTGATAACAGTCGGGACCGACTTTTCACGTGCCCTTCGAAGCACGGAGACGCTCAGTTGAAATATCACTATGCGGTCACCCATCTTGTGACTGACCGCGCCTAAAGCTGCTTAACCCTTCGATCATTTACCGATCTCTGAACTAAACTGAACTGAACTGAAGTTGATGTTCATAGTATATCAGAAACAAAAGTATCCCTACCTAGTCACCTGGAATTAAGGTCGAAGGGGTGACTTTGTGGTAATAAAACCAAATAGTATACGATATATAGGACAGGTACATGAAGATCTGAGTAAACTTAAAACTTACAGTCTCCGTTTTTGGCACTCCATTCCGATGTGTACAACATCTTAAGTGCACTAAAGCTTATATAAAATGTATCACCTGTCTGACACTCTCTACAATGGAGTTGAGTGGACTTACTTTTATGTTATGTTACTTGGTTTTGGTGGCGGTTAAAAAGTTTTTAGAGCTATACTTAATTGAAGTATTGAAAGAAAGAAATTATAGTTCGTTCGCAAAATGAGATTTTTTTAATATGAATATATTGTTAAAATGTGATGTATGCATAGAGCGACACAATTCTATTCAATAATTGCTTTTATTATTTTTAATTAGAACAATGATAAAATCATTTATTTTCAGGGGTTGCTGAACGTCAGCGTCGTCGTCATCTTGATTAAATCATATTTTATTTTCACTAGTTGCTGAACGTCAGCGTCATCGTCACTTTGATTTAATCATATTTTATTTGCAGTCGTAGCTAAACGTCAGCGTCATCGTCATCTTGATTAAATTATAGTTTATTTTCAGTGGTAGCTGAATATCAGCACCGTTGTCATCTTGATTTTTGACAGGGTTATATTGCAAAACTGTTTGTTTAAATCACTTTATTCATCTTAATTACATGTTAATAGGGTGTTTCTAACAAATCATGATTTTTTTATATTACAATACACTTAGTATACGGATAAATAATTTAACCATTGATTAAGCAGGAGTTAAGAAGTTTTTGGTAGAAAATTATGCTTTAGATGGTTAAAATGTACTCGAAACTTTACACGGTTATTGAAATAATTCTGATGAAATTAACAACAGTTTGCCTGATTGGAATAGTCTAAGGAAATTGTATTGAAGTTTATTGTTTAGATAAATCTAATACATAAACTAATATACAAAGACCTTTTCGTTATTCAACTTCTGAATTTATACATAACTATAGGACTGTTTATATGTTAATTATTAAAAATATTTATTTATACTTAATATGACTGTGAAAACAGAACTCTATCTTAAATAATTTATTCTTCATAATATATCCGAAAAAGACATCTTTGTTACCAACATAAATGAAATAGATAAATAATTTATAAGAGTTTTGATGTAAATAAAAGTTTAAAAGAACATTTTTTTACGTCAAAGAAAGTATTTCAAATAGCATGAATAATAATATAGGTATTTATTGATAAAGTGGTATTAGAATAAAATCTGTTAAAAGAGAACGCACAGCTTAACATCAGATGAGCCCTCTGCTCGTTGGCTCTCTCTAACATAAAACTGTAGGTTAGTGAAATGACTGGCCAAGGGAGATTTAAGAACAAATATCTCGAGGTTGCTAACGCGTGAGTGGCACCTAATAATGGTGCTGCAAGCGCTCATAGGCTACGGCAACCACTTCCCATCAGGTGAGCCATATGCTTCCTTGTAACATTGAAAAAAACAATGATAAAATTATAGACCAATATACATTTTTTTTTTAAATGTAGTCTATATATTATATATATTATATTAACATTACGTTGCTAGAACGGTTAGACTTATTAAGGGTCAGTCGTATACAGTAATCTGGGATTAATTAATATCTAGCTTCTTGTAATTTACAAACTAACGAGCGCGCTTTGATAATGAAATAATCTGCTAAGTCAAAGGATAAACCTAACAAGCTTTACGCATAAACTGCCAATCTAAGTCTAGATATGGTATTAATCTTTTGTAAAGGTATGATACATAAAATCTACATACATTTATGTGTACGTTATATTATAATATAAAGTTTGATTCGGCGTTGTGGCGCAGCGGTAGCGAACCTGCCTAAAATGCCACAGGTCGCGGGTTCGATTCCCGGTTGGAGAAGATGTTTGTATTGACCATACAGGCATGTTTTCTAGTCTGGGTGTGTTTTTGTACGTGTATTTGTGTATGTTTCTGGAACCCCGACAAAGGATATTACTCTCCAAAGCCGGGGCCGTTCAGTGAGTAGCGTTTATTTATTTTATTCGATTTTTAGAAAACATAAAACTCAAAATCCGAATTCGTACCATTATTCGCTCAATGCACAGCTCTAAATCGTTCTCGTAGTTGAGAATTCGGGATCTAATTAACTAACAGTCAATAGCAGGACGCCTTCAGACGTAAACCAGCCGGGCGCAGCCAATTACTCACCAATTAATTTTGCAATAACAGGCCTTTAACATAAGGTACGAACTCGTGCCGATTTATCTTAAGGAAATATCAACATTTTTACTTATAAATATAGTAATTTTTTTATGTAAGAGGGCGTAAACGGACAAGAGGCGCAACTGATGTTAAGCTATTACCGCCGCTTATGAACATCTGCAACACCATGAGGGCATGCAGGTTCGATACCGACCTTTCAAAATAGGTCACCTGGTCCTACAACCAACAGCAATACACATTAAAAAAATTAAGTTAGATTTTTTAATCAGCTCATTAAGATCTCAACAGTTTATTCATTTAGCCTAATCAATCCAATTGAAGTATTTAATCGCAAGAAAGTATTGCAAGTAAAGAAGGGGAGCGTACAAATGAGAGTCGGAGGTCAAATGCTGAACTAGATAAGGTAAATGTTCAGAATTAATCACACCTCGGCGGAACGGATCGAATACTAGTCAGCGTTCCAATAGTACCAGGGGTGGCTTCGAAGAGAGTGTTAAAATATTATTTAATATAATAAAAATAATATTTAGAGCAAACTGGCTATGCTCACGGGTCTGCTCGCATGTTGTACGTTTTTTCTTAAATGTACATTTCCGTTAAAATCGGCTCAGCCGCTTCAGAGATTAGCCGGAACAAACAGACAGGTAAACAGAAATACAGCCAGACAAAAATTTTAAAAATTGAAAAAAAAAATTATCTTTGTACCGTATATACTTTCATATGCATTTAGTGAAAGCTGTTAATTTTGAATTACAAATAGACACTTCAATTTTAATTGTTTGTATAGATGGACGACATAGACAAAGCGATGATACAGTCTAAGGCAGAGCACACTTGTCTAGAAAATAATAGCCTAATCACTCTGGATAAGTAAGCACCTCTACTATGGTCGGAGAGGAAAACAGAGGTCGAGAGGGTATTCTTTGCGGTACGTATCAGAAACTCCCGGCTACTGAGCACCCCCAGCACGACAAGCCCAGGGTACCGCAGAGTTTGACCTCTGCGGTTGGGGGGGGAGTGGTAAGGAACCTGCCTTAACCGCCACAGGCTTAAAACCCTGGTTAATTTACCATACAAGAATGTGTTCTGGTCTGGGTGTGCTTGTCCTAGCCGTTGTGTATGTTGCTGTACCCCCGACACAGGATATCAATATCCTAATGGAGGCCATTGAGTGTAGAGCGTTTATCATATTATTATTTATTATTGTTTATCACACTACTTAATTTTTTTTCTTTTTCTAATTTTTGTTGTTTTTTTGACTTAATTATTGTATTATAATTTACAAGAATGTATAAAATAAAATGTTATCAATTATTCTTATTGTTGAAAATCATTCTATAAATATATCTACGAAAATGAAATCGCTTGATTCATAGCCTTATCACTAGTTCACTTCGAACCTTTTCTCGGGGAGAATAGATTCTCATTCAATTATCTAAATAAAATCTGGATCAGTCTTGTGATCTCGACGTTAACACAATTTGTAGCAATCTAATGACTCAGTTAAATTAATAGACAAAATTTACGGTCTACAGCATATCCTAAACTAATAAGCCTTTTTTAATTATTTGATGAAAATTTCACAATTTAAAATGTTTTATAGAAAAAACGAGCTCTTATGTGTAAACAGTAACATTATCTATAAAAACGGCAAAAATCACGTTCGTTTTATGGGTATAAATATTTAATTTAATTATTTATTTTTAAAGTGAACATTTACCTAATTCTGTAAATATTTCAAGCGTCTGTTAAATATTTATTTTATTTTGTTTTTTTTTTTATAATTTGTTGTCCTAGTGGTAACAAAAATATCATCAATGAAAATTTCAACTGTCTATCACGATTCATGAGATAAAGACTAATGACAGACGGACAGACGTTTTACCCAACAAGTATACAATCCACCTGATAGTACAGTAATCGACAGTAGTAGTAGTAACTGTATGTTTGTAATCCCAATTTAAAGGCTTTCATTAAATGCATAAAAATGTCTTCTTCTTCGTCCTAGCATTATTCCCGGTATTTTATTTTACCCAGGGTCTGCTTATTACTCTTATCTGGATTTGACGGGTTACTGGTTTTTACACAGAGCGATTGCCGTCTGACCTCCGCAACCCTAAGGGCAAACCAGTACCTCATTGGATAAGAGCAATTTACTTATCAAGAGTTAACAATTATTATCAGATGTTATGTGATAACAACCAGGACCGACAGCTTAACGTGCTCTCCAAGGCACGGTGGGAAGACCCACAGACAAACACCCAGACCGAGACAGAAATTTTAACAAACATCTGCCCGAGCTGGAATCGAACCCACAACCGTCGAGACTTAAGGCAGACACGCTACCCACAACGCCACAACGGTGTCCTAAATGCATAAAAATGTATGAACTTAATAAGAAAATCAACCTCATTAACATCTCCGATGACGTCCTTAGCCGTGGTTCGGCTTCGCAGGAGGCACCCTAAGGACGGAATCAAATTTGAGCCCTCGTGAGGGCTGCCCTTTATCACGGCTGAGTCTCTGTACTCGGCCCCCGCCCGGTGACGCTGTCAAGGCCAGTAGGGCCAACAGCAATACACATTCCGAAAAAAAAAAAACCTGATTGTACCTAACCTCTTGTAGAGTTGTGATTAATGAGGGAGACGAATATATTGATTGATGGCTTTATTATGACTGTTTAAAGTATACAATGATTGGTAGGAGGCATACACACACTACGCCTAAAACGGGACCTTTACTAGCAGAAAGCTGATGTTTTAAATAACTTGGCTACTTTTATTGACGTTATACTTCTTTTGGCGCGTTAGAAAAAAATGATGACAGTAAATTTTTACACACACACTTTTTTTTTATAAAAATATAGAGTTCCCTGAAAACATTTTTTTTAATCCCATAGGCTAACGCTTGACTGTTATCAGACCATTTGTAAAATGATGATACAGCCTAAGGTAGAGCCCACTTGCCTTTTTTTATGTAAGAGGGGCAAACGGGCAGGAGGCTCACCTGATGTTAAGCGATCACCGCCGCCCATGAACATCTGCAACACCAGAAGGCGTGCAGGCGCGTTGCCGACCTTTAAGGAAAGAATACGCTCTTCTCTTGAAGGTTCCCAAATCGTATCGGTTCGGAAAGACCGCCGGCGGAAGTTGATTCCATAGAGTGGTTGTGCGAGAAATAAAATGTCTTCTAAATCGCGCTGTTGTGGATTTCCAGACATCGAGGTGGTATGGATGGAATTTAGAATTTTGTCGCGATGTCCGATGGTGGAATTCTACCGGCGGGATCAATTCAAGCAATTCCTCAGAACATTCCTCGTGATATATGCGATAGAAGATGCAGAGTGATCCGACATCTCTACGCAATGTCAAAGGATCAAGCCGATCGGAAAGGGCTTGATCGTCGACAATTCGAGCCTAGACGGATAGTGATTAATATCTGATTCAAAATCGGTGCTTAAAGTTTGATGCGTTATTGATACGGGCAAAGTCGCTTTCAGAACCTAGTGGTATATAAGGCACAAAGATTTTTTTTTTTATGTATTAATATCATATTTTTTCTTTGTAAAATTACTTTTCCTCAGGATCACACTTAGCTACCTATAACTTGTTTTATTGAAAGTGATGGCGATCGACGATCGTTGGAGCGCTACGTTAACGGAAGTTGTCGGTGTACGCCGGATATGATGTTCGAATTCCTGATTTCCGACCGAAAACCATTAGCAAAACCTAGACATAGATTCAACATAGCAAATATTACATTTATTTCAAAATTTATTATTAAAATCAAATTTTTAAAAAATACTTTTAAACGACAAACGCTACCATCAGCAAGAAACTCGATAGTTCCTCTTTTTAAATATAGATTGGTTTCCAACTGTGTTACAAATATTACAAAATTTTAATCCTTAGTGACATGCAGCTATTAACGAGCGCCAAGCATTTTGATCAGAAAATATTCGTACATACTGAGTAATATGCTTTATTAATATTGCGGTGTATTAGCAAATATATCACTATTAAATTATTAAAACTATCGTGAGACATAATTAACTTAATGTAAAATTTAAACGGCTAACACTCACGTTCAATCGGTTTAAGTACCGACTAGTTTCGGACTCATCGGAGGTCCTTCATCAGGGTGAGACGCAGTGCGAGACGGGTTGCGATCGCAAACGTAGCTCACTCACCCTGATGAAGGGCCTCCGATGAGTCCGAAACTAGTCGGTACTTAAACCGATTGAACGTGAGTATTAGCCGTTTAAGTTTTACATTAACTATATAACTGATCATATCAGTACAGTGTTCTTATTGTATGTTAAAAAAATAGTAGGTCACTACGCACCTAGGGAGAAAAACAGGAGGTTCGCACCCGCGATTCAATCACGTCAATTGCGGGTGGCAATGTCTTACTTTTCTGCCGTGTTGCGTATACGACCTTTTTTCCTACGATGAAAAGTTCGTTTTAATCGCTGGTACGAGCGATAAACATACGGTTGCTAGGTTACCGGGAAGACAAGCGAGGTAATTAGTACCAGCTTGCCGGTAGAGAATCGGGCATTCTCTCTCACACAAGGGACATATAGTGAAGTTTTCGTCGCGGTAGGAAAAAAAAAACAGTTATAATGTTCTTCTTCTTCTTAGCATTATTCACGGTATTTTATTTACCCAGAATCTGCTTATTATACGGATTTGACAAGTTATTAGTTCTTACACAGAGCAATTGCCATCTGACCTCTGCAACCTTAAGGGCGAATCATTGAATAAGTGCAATTTACTTATCAAGAGTTAACGATTATTATCATATGTTATTTGATAGCAACCGGTACCGACAGCTTAAGGTGCTCTCCGAAGCACGGTGGGGAGACCCAAACGGACAAACGCCCAAACCGAAACACATATTTGTAAGATCAATGCAAACATCTGTCCGAGCGAGAATCGAACCCGCAACCGTCGAGGCTAAAGGCAGACTCACTACCCACAACGCCACAACGGTGTCAAAAACAATGATAACATTATAAGAATGATATAGGTAGCGTTCATAAACGATTTTTCGTTTTATTAGATATATCATACAAATTGGGGATGAAAGTTAAATAATATATTCAGCAATATTAGTTGTAGCAGCTTAGACTCACCATTTATATTATAAACTTCTGGATAACTTCGTGCCGATTACACATCGTGTTCTCATACGAGAGATATAACAATTCGGATTACGTATTGTATAAGACTTAGGAAGTTTTAATGTGTTTGCTTTCGTTCATATAACATTATTACAATAAAGTTTATATATTATATTGTCTTGTGAAATCGGATAACATTTAGATGTTACTATTTTCTATAGTTGCGCCCAAAGCTCCACTCGTGTGTTGTACCGATTTTTCTTTATTGCACGGATCCCTAATTATTTTTCTAAAAAAAAAATAAAGTAGCATAAGTTATTCCTCATAACAGCAGCTATTTGTCAGTTATTATTTTTTATGTAATATACATACTTTCACACATTTAGTGAAAGGCTGTTAGTTTGCAATTACAAACAGACACTTCACTATCACTACATAGTATAAAACAAAGTCGCTTTCTCTGTCCCTATGTATGCTTAAATCTTTAAAACTACGCAACGGATTTTGATGCGGTTTTTTAATAGATAGAGTGATTGAAGAGAAAGGTTTATATGTATAATAACATCCATTATATAGTGGAGAAAAAAATTTTTTTTTTTTGAGGTTTTTGATGTGATGTCGTAAACAATTACATTTAACGCGTGCGGGCCACGGGCAGTAATGAATAAATCAAAACTACTGGATCGATTTTAATAATTTTTTCAGTGAATCACATAGGCTATATATTTTATACCCGTGCGAAGCCGGAGCGGGCCGCTAGTAATACATAAATGTATTGTGTATTTATACGAGGTAGAAATGAAAGATTCTATTTTGATCATTTTGTAAGAGCGTGAGATAAACACACTATGGATGTATTATTATTATTATTTTTTTAATGTTAGAAGTTGGCAAACAAGCATACGGCCCACCTGATGGTAAGTGGCTGCCGCAGCCTATGAGCGCTTGCAGCACCATTAGTAGGTGCCACTCACGCGTTGCCAACCTCGAGATATTAGTTCTTAAATCTCGTTCGCCCAGTAATTTAACTAGCGTACAATGCCCTTCAAACCAGAACACAGTAGTGCCTAAGCACTACTATTTGGCGGCAGAATATTGGACACTGCGGTGGTACCTACCTAGCCGGCCTCTTGCAACAAAAGACCTACCACCAGTGTGACTGATTGCACTGGTGGAATAATCTCTGTTGTGACAGAGGTTATCGCAACAGCGGGCGATGGGGTCGTCACATCCCGACGCCTTTAATAAATGGAGAGATATAGAAAGAGAGCGATAGATCATTTTTCTTATTGACTGGAGTAGGAAAGAACGAAACTAAAAAGCTGCTAAAAGTTGTTTTAGCTTCAGACGCGGTTGGGCTACTGATGTTTGACCATTCATGTAATTGTATGAAAACGCTGCAAAATACTATTACCTCAGATTATTATTCCATGAAAGAGGTATTTCTCCAGTCGAGCCGGCATATTCACACCGGAAACTAAGGCTCTACCACTTTAACCGATCAAAGTTTGAAAACTAAAACCATATTATAGAAGTAAAGATTGCGAACTTATCAACTACTTGGATCAAACCAACATTATAGGCCACATGAAACTTCACACCGTAAATGCTTCGAAGCAAAACCTAGAAGATTTTCACTGGATTTAAAAAGTTTCCACTAACACTAGACATTCTGATATCGTAATGAAAGTGTTCAGTGCACCATATTAATGAGCGAAAATCTTAGTATTTAAAATACATGTGATAATATTGTTCTTCCTAGCTTTCATCTAGCGGCAGCGAATCTGCCTTAAAAGCCACAAGTCGCGGGTTCGATTCCAGAGCATAATATGTTTGTATTGATCATGCAAGCATATTTTCCGGTCAGGGTGTATTTGTCCTTGTCCTTGTATGTGTTTCCGGACCCCGACACAGGATATCACTATCCTAATGGGGGCCGTTAAGTGTGAAGCGTTTATTTATTTATTTTACCCAGGGTTTGCTTATACTCTATTATACAATGAGGGTTTATCATCCTACGTTTGAAACCCTAAAGGCGAACAGATAACTTATTGGATAATATCAAATTATCGGATGTTATGATAACAACCGGGACCGTCTGCTTAACGTTTTCTCTGAGATACGGTGGGTAGAACACACATCTGCTCCGATCGGGTATTGAATCCGTGACCGCTGCTTTTCAAACAGGCAGGCAGAACCAAGTGATAGGTAATAGCTTATTTGGAGGGACATTAGAGTATTAGTAATGACTTGAAATATCATTGATTCTTTAAAACAAAAAACTATTACATAACACAGTTTACAGTAAATTAATAGGCGAATTTTGTAATAAGCGAAGTCTTAACATCTCACTCGTAAAATCGACAAAACTCTTAAAAATATTGAAAAAGAACTCAAACAAGATACAACACTTTTTGTAACAAAATAGATCTTAATAAAATATAATTGTAAAGTATTCGAAAATTATTTATCTTGCTTACTTATTTCAGGGCATTAAAGTGTAAGTATGCATTGAAAAATACCAGATAAAAGATACAACAAAAAAGGGCTAAAATTAATCACATACAATTATATTATTTTTTATATTATATTAATAATAAACGAATAACCAGTATCACTATTAATGTTAGTGGAATAATAAGACGTATTATAACTCAATTGAGGTTTGATTAAATACGACACCACCTGTGAGGTTTCACTCTAATTGCTCTTCAAAATTTACCTGCACTGAATAGATTGAGGTTACTTTATAAACTGTATTTAGAGCAAGAGTTTAATACTAAGACTAAGTGCAACTTAGGTTACATATTTGTGGAAAGTCTTAAGATAGTGCCTTGGTAATTATAATAGCAATTTATACAAAGCGTTATATTTCCAACTATAAAGTGTTTATGGAAATGATATGAGTATGAAGTGATACTTCATACGACGTGACAATGACGTAAGTAACAATGTTTCGTAATATTATACTAAATTCTGTACAAAATTGGCCTAAAGTTGAAGCCATTAACCTAAGAGTTGAATTGTATTATACTAAATGCTAGTAGTTCCCCGTGTTTTCAGATAGTTTCCTTTTAGAAATGTATTCATTCAAGTTGTATTATTATTAAAAATACGATAATCCTGACTCTCATGCGCGACTTGGAAGCATTACCTTCTACTAGACCGAGAGTCCGCTAGTCACGATTGGAGTGCAGTGCTGTAAAAACCCGTAACCTGTCACTCACATACGCTGACATACACACGCATTGAGGTCTGTCACGAGGAGGTTTCTGTGCTCATCCTTTTCAGTTGTGCGTTCTTCAATACAAACTCACATCAACCGTTTATATGCCATTGTCAGGGAAGCATTCTAAATCAACCAGAGATTATACTTGTCCAGGTAATATAGTAT
Organism: Hestina assimilis; assembly: GCA_023373885.1. Lineage (NCBI taxonomy): Eukaryota > Metazoa > Arthropoda > Insecta > Lepidoptera > Nymphalidae > Hestina > Hestina assimilis. The sequence goes on along the minus strand of CM041747.1, from coordinate 3,289,003 downwards.
ACATTACCCTCCTAGGGAGAAAAGAGGGTAGTCTAATCCGCGATTCGATCGTGACAATCAAGACAATCACGACACTACACGTATACGTTTTTTTTTCTACGATGAAAGGATCGCTTTTAGTTACTGATAAGAGGGATACATATACGGTTGCTAGGTTACCGCGCGGTAAAGTGAGTTCATTAGTGTCATTTTGCCGGGAGAGTATCGAGAATTTACTCACTCGTACAGGGGACAAAAATAAAACTTTTTATCGAGGTAGGAAAAAAAATAATATTATTTTTATATTGTTCTAATACGTTATCCAAAAGACAGCACACAAGGAAATTTTCCGCAAGAAATACTTTAGACATTTTTTAAGATTTATCTTAAAAACTTTGATCATAATTCACTTGCCCATTGCGTGAAAGATTATATTTTTCATCTTTTATATCCTTAACTTTATTCGCTGCAAGACCCTTTTCGAAATAATATGCAATTGTTAGAGTCAAAATCAGAACACAATTTTGAAAAATAGAAAAACTTTTGTCAACTCCTTCATCGGCAATATCAAGGAATCTGTTTATACTTTTCAGTCATCATTAGGGTTTCTCCTTGTTGTGGTTTGATCTAGACTAGTTTTTGTTTTTTACGTTATTTAGGATATGATGGAATTGGCATATACATATGTATAAAAATTCCTTAAAATAAATTGAAAAAAAAAGAAAAACAACATTTTTAAAAATCTCATTAAAATATCTAAATCTTGCAACGCAGTTCTACTACAAAAAGTTTTTAGATGTCATGTAAAACCATGACTTGTACAATTAAAAATCAACTATTTATTCATTTTGCAGTATCCACTTACTTTTATTACTTTAGTTCAAAATATCAATATTCTATGGGTGTGATTCATTGATTTATGGAATAAATAAGTTTTTCATTAAATATCTTAACCTTTTAAAAGACAATGAAAATTTCTACATGACCTTTAAACACAAATATATATTAGCTTCAAATATTATCCCAACAAACTCAATTTTGAAGTTAATGCAACCGTAAGAGAATGCTGAAGTTATTTTAGATAACCACGGCTTGGTTAGTCGAATTGTAATCGAAACTTTCAGCGAATATCGCAACAATTCTGATGAAACTACAACAATTCTACTACACGTCTGATTTTATGTGTCTCTCTCTCATTAATTTTCTACTACAGATCATAATAAGTAAAAGACTACATAATTAAGCTGGTGTAAGTTGGTAAAAATTGTTTATGACTTCTTAGCGACGATTCTTTCACACCAAAACCGGTCTTTTTTCTGCCGGATTTTTGTATCTTTTCATCAATTTCCTACATATACGAATTTTTATTTCCTACTATCACTAGAGAAAATTGATCGTCACATCAAAATGATTCAATTGATGAATACTCTAAATAATAATTTACATATACAATTTTATTACTTAATATTTTAGTAGAATTTGTTTTCCGTAAATAAATTTTGCGCAAACATGAGAATACTACAAGTCAATATGTTGTACCCATTAGACCAAGCTAACATCGCTCGTCCATTGCTCCGCATTGTTTCCGTAACTGTGATCTAATTAACCAGCAGTCAATACCAAGGCGCCTTCAGACGGTAACCAGCCGAGCGCAGCCAATTATTTGCCAATTAATTTTGTAATACAAGCCTCGATGGAGCTCTAAGTGCAGCATGTTCGTGCGGTTTGTCTTCATATTTTTTATAAAATTTTGAAGTCATTCTAATAAATTGATTGTAGCACTGTTTAAACATAGAAAAAAAAGAGAAATGATAAATTAGTAACATTATTATCGAAACGCTTTATCATGACCCTCTTAGGCTATTGTCGTAACCACTCCTAGCAAGCTACACGCTAAGTTGAAGGGGAAATATAATGTTATAGTAATGTCTGGAACAAGTTTAAATTATTAAATGAAACAAAAATCTCGGCTGCATAAGAAAAAAATAAAAAGAAAAAATTGGACTGGAAAAAATACTTTTATTTTTTGTCTTATTTTGTCAAATTCTACAAGAAGCCATCATCAGATTTGGACGATATAATAATTGCAATATTTATTAGGGATTTTTCCCACAGGCACGGGGAACCGTACTGAAATAAAATACCTTGTGTCGCTCTCACAGCTGAGACGAATCTTATGACACCTCATATCCAAAGAGTCTATGTAGATCGTTACAAAGATATAGACAGACGTACGTACATACGCTTGAAAAACATTACCCTCCTTCGGCAGTCGGGTAAAAACATGGCTGATATTCTTAAAAAAATAAAGGCCAAATATTGTTTAGTGTTTACTTATCAAAACACACTATCGAATAATTTTTCAATCAGCTCTAAAAATTTGATAGTTAAAAAAAAAATAACACCCAATTTAAAAGTTAGCGTGTATTACTACGAATTTACGACGCACCAGATATTTTTTTTTATTTTTTATGTTAGAAGTTGGCAAACAAGCATACGGCCCACCTGATGGTAAGTGGCTGCCGCAGCCTATGAGCGCTTGCAGCACCATTAGTAGGTGCCGCTCGCGCGTTGCCAACCTCGAGATATTAGTTCTTAAATCTCGTTCGCCCAGTAATTTCACTAGCGTACAGTGCACGCAACCCTTCAAACCGGAACACAGTAGTGCCTAAGGACTGCTATTTGGCGGCAGAATATTGGACACTGCGCTGGTACCTACCTAGCCGGCCTCTTGCAACTAAAGACCTACCACCAGTGTGACTGATTGCACTGGTGGAATAATCTCTGCTGTGACAGAGGTTATCCCAACAGCGGGCGATGGGGTCGTCACATCCCGACGCCGGAAAAAAAAAATATATATATTTTTTTTTTTTTTTTTATATGAAAGGTCTGGTCCTTAGTTTATATTATTAATTCAAGAGATATAATAGTTTTTTTTTCAACAATCAACCCAACAATGCACGAAACCTAAAACGAAACGAGTTCAGTGCAGTGCATTCTTTAATTTTAAAAGTTTAAAACATACTGAATCTCATAAATTATGAATGTTAAAAAACAGTTCGTGCAACACCGTTAAACTCAAACGAGACTCAACTCTATACACATTACTATAAATTTCAAAATTGAAACCCTGCGATAGTATTAGAGAGGGTGAAACAATTTTTGCTACTGCTAGACTTTTGTTGGAATCATGAACTAAGTACGGAACACTCATACAACAAAGTTAACGAACCACGAATGAGTGCACGAGAATAACCCGAAATGGTGGATTGTAACAATCGCGGAAAATGCAGTAAATTTACTTTTACGGCACAAGTTAGAAATGAAACTTCAAAACTACATGTAACCAATTTATTTAAAAGAATAAGTACATCATAGTTCTTTATATTTTAATTATTTTTTATATTATAAGTATAATATATAATTATACTAGCGGGCCCGGCACGCCACGAAAATGAAAAAAAAGTGAGACCCGATAGCAGCGCCCCCTACTGGGTCCACTTGTTAATCTAAATCATTATCGAACACACCCAAAAAATCATCAAAATCGGTCCAGCCGTTTGAAGGAGTTCAGTGACATACACACGAACTGTAGAATTGTATATATAAAGATGATCGGGTTACTTAGTGCTGGTTTCACGCTGTATTGAATAATACATTAGTAACAATGCTTTCAATGTTATAAATAGTTACGAAAATCAGGAAAGCCACAAAATTAATATAAAAATACTAATAAAATTATATCAAAATGGAAAACTGAATAACGCTTTCAAGTAAAGATACTTTGAAAATTTTCGCAGTTTCCACGAACATTACACATTCTAATAACGTAATGAAAACCAAAGTTAGACTTCCGTAGGATACCTTCAAAACAGCTATTTGTATAATGCATATGTATAGGTATCAAGAGTATTCCCTGAACATCTATACGTTAGGGGTTACAATGTATTAATTACTTTGGTACATTCAGTGATATTATTAAGAATCTTGAGACTTGAGCATTTTTTTTATACAACAACGGTTGGCAAACAAGCATGGGTCGCTTGATCGTAAGCAATCCTAGCAACCTATGTACACTTGCGATAATTGAAAATCACAAGCCCGTTGCCAACCCAAGGGATAGGAGGGAGGGGGAAAGAAAGGGAGTAGAAGGGTAGGAGATTTGGCCTTCGGTGCTCTCATTCATCGCACGAAATGCAATAGTACCTTGTTACTTTACGCCGGTTTTCTGTGAGAGGGTGATACTTCCCAATCGGGCCGGCCCAATGTGCTGAGAGAACCATGGCTCTATTACTACTAAATTAAAATAAATAATAAATAAATAAACGCTACACACTCAACGGCCCCCATTAGGATAATTATATCCTGTGTCGGGGGTCCGGAAACATTCACAATGACAAGGACAAACACAACCAGACCGGAAAACATGCCTGTACGATTAATACAAACATCTGCTCCGAGCGGGAATCGAACCCGCAACCGTCGAGGCTTAAGGCAGACTCGCTACCCACAACGCCACAACGGTGTCTAAATTGTAATTATTATAATGATAATGTAATTTTAATAATCGCTTATAACTCAACCCTATTTATGTGCTGGGTCTGGAATCGGTATGATATACAATTAAGTGTCAACACAAATCATTACACTTCAAGTTTAGCTTTTTTAATATTCTATATTTTTATATCTACTATAATTCTACTATAAACAATATCCAAAAGACATAGCAGATATAAATAAGATCATTACTTACGTTGCTCCTCTGGCTGCCTTATACACCGGTTATTGCTGGCTGTGGAGGACGTTGGGGACAGGGGACAAACATTACTTCTAAGGAAAAATCACCTCTCGTCCTATATTTAGTACTGTGGTTATATGATATTTACTCGTTTATTAAAGAAGATTGCGTTTGTGTATTTTTAGATGCGATTCTGAAAATAAAATAAAGTGTAGTAGATTGCTTATTTTAAGCCTCGGGTGTATAAATAAATAATAAATAAACGCTACACACTCAACGGCCCCCATTAGGATAATTATATCCTGTGTCGGGGGTCCGAAAACATTCACAATGACAAGGACAAACACAACCAGACCGGAAAACATGCCTGTACGATTAATACAAACATCTGCTCCGAGCGGGAATCGAACCCGCAACCGTCGAGGCTTAAGGCAGACTCGCTACCCACAACGCCACAACGGTGTCAAAGACATAAAGGTGTGTATAGCTTGCTTGTTACTTGATTTTCGGCGAGATAGTTCGAATTTTTTTCTATAGATTTTTATTAAAAGCAGAGTTCAGTTTTGTGTGTAAAAAAAAAACGTAATTATTAATGTGTCAAATCCATTTTGACGATTTATAGTAGAAAATGAATGTCTGGTTTTATAAGATTTTCAACACTCTGTCCAATAGAAAATACACAAGGGAATACTTTGCAGGTAATACTTGATGTTTTCTAAGATATATACATTTTGCTAAGACTTCAAAACTTTGATCATATTTCACTCAGCGCACAGTTCTTGTTCATTGCGAACGATTATAATTTTTCCCCAACTTTATTCCCTTCAGGACCCTTTTAAAAATAATGAGTAATTGTTTGTATCAAAGTCAGAGCAAGATTTAAAACTCGTGTAGCGTTAGCGTCATTTTGACTTATATAAGTTATTAGGGTTCCGTAGCGAAATGACAAAAAAGGAACCCTTTTAGTTTCGTCATGTCCGTCTGCCGGTCCGTATGTTACAGTCATTTTACTCGGAGTCTATACGATATATCTATACGAAATTTGGTACATAGATGTATTCTATGAACCACTACAGTGTTTTATAATGAAATAATAGTAGTTCTTAATGAAGCGATATACCGTCCATTCCTGACGCATTTTTTTTGTAAAATACTTTTTTATTTGTGTCTAAAATTTCCTCGGTACTACTAATATTTTTTCAGCATATTCTAATAATTAAATAAATGTGAAAGTTTGTATGTTTGTAATCAAGCAAAATTGGTGGAATGAATTCGGATGAAATTTGGCACAGAAAATTTTGACGGTTACCTGGCTTAACACATAGAAAAATCTTTATACGGGAAAAATGTCTTCCACACTAATAACAATAAATAGATGCTACTTTGGACAAAAATTATTAATAAGTCTAAATTAGAACTTTTCATCATTGATTTCATCTAAATCCTGTTCCAGCACACAAGCCACCCACATAAAAGCTAATTACTTTAAAGTCTTTATTATAAGCTAATATTTTAGCATATAAAGTTTACTCCACAACATAACAAATTAATGAACGATTAATTAAATTAAAATAACTGTAAACAACAACAAAACTCCCAACACAACCTGTTCAATATGTTAGAAGTCCACATACGAAGAGCTTCAACAATATCCCAAACAAACTCAACCCCGAAGCTCAATCAACCATACTCGAATACCAAAGCATTCCGAGAAAATTTCACTTCAGACATTCAAATTGTACTAGAAACGTTTAGTCCAAGATCCCAAGGCCCCCAGACTCTAATTATTATCTTATAGACAAAACAAAATTAGTGACGACATTGTGGCGCAGCAGTACCGAACCTCCCTTAAACGCCACAGGTCGCGGGTTCGATTCCCGCTCGGAGCATATGTTTGTATTGACCATGCTAGCATATTTTCTGGTCTGGGTGTATTTGTCCTTATCCTTGTATTTGTTTCCGGACCCCTGACACAGGATATCACTATCCTAATGGGGGCCGTTGAGTGTGCAGCGTTTATTTATTCATTTATATATAATTATAGTAGTATTAGTGTCGGGCCGACGGCATATTCTCAAGTACCAAGTAGGTGCGACAGGTACTCTTTCAATTTACTTACAGTCTGGCAGTGTTAATTTCGAATTGCTTATTATATTTACTCCAACATACATAAGAATTATCAATAATTAATAAATGTTTTTACTATAAGAAAATAAGTAAAGTCTGGGGGCCATGGGATCTTAGACTATTTACATAGATATCGAAAACTAAATAATTCTGATGAAATCAAAACAAAAATTGGATCTGTCTGATTGGATTAGTCTAAACCAAATTATCTTAGTACTGAAATTTCTGCTTGGGTAAGTTTAGTTATTTAAGCGAATATATATTTGAGTAAAAGATTTTTCGATTCTACAGGACCACAGTCCCGACGTACCGTGATGCCTTTGATCTAAAGAGTGAGTATACAAAGGTTGTGATGGTTGCTTTCATTATGTATGTTTGTTACTTATGGTGGTGTAAAATAAGACCGGCCAACTTCGTTTTGGACTCGCAAATAAAAGTTTCCCTATCGCTGTATATAATAATATATTATAATAGAAATAATGTAAAGTCGCTTTCTCTGTCCCTATGTATGCTTAAATCTTTAAAACTACGCAACGGATTTTGATGCGTTTTTTTAATAGATAGAGTGATTGAAGGGGAAGGTTTATATGTATAAAAATAGTGGAGAAAAAAAAAAACTTTTGAGATTTCTAATGTGATGTCGTAAATAATTACATTTAACGCGTGCGGGCCAAGGGCCCATCATCGGGAATCATTTTTTCAGTGAATGATATAGATATATATTTTATACCCGTGCAAAGACGGAGCGGGCCGCTAGTATCAGATAAACGTAAGTAATTATCTATCAATTACAATTGTTGAGATACGGTTAAAAATTGTATCAAGTTTCTTGTATGGTACACGTTTCCATTATGTTTATATTTGAACTTTTATTCTTTGTTTTTAGCGGCTACAGAAATACATGGTTTGTGAAAATATTCACAGAAATCAATTCAACTCTCTACCTATTACGCTCCGTGAGATACAGCCCGGTGAGAGGAGGATGTAAGGATAGATAACGGAGGCTTAGTAATAGGGTTCCGTTGACACCCTCTGGCTACGGAACCCTAAAAATCAAGCACACATTTCGATCGGTATGTTGATACTCGTATATAATACCATATCATGTGCTCGATAGAGCAAGATGCAGAATCATTCGCTCTGTGCACATCTCTACATTGTCCATGTAGCTCTAATTAACTAATATATAATAGCAGGACGTCTTTAGACGTAAACCAGTCAGGCCTAGCAAATTGCATGCTAATTAATATTACAATAATAGCCCTCAATCATTATATTACTTTATAATGATGAGTCTGTATGTAACGAACATAATTATTTGGTTGATCAGTTTTTGTTGTGTTACCCTTTGACAATCTTTTCGTGTGAATTTTTTTGAAAAAAATTAATAACGGTTTTTTAAGACATTAGTGATAATCCTGCTTCCTCTCAAACTAAGCTTGTAGCTTTTGCTTCGTAGCAATTCCTGTAGGTAATTTAACTCATTACAAATCGGCCCTTCTACCGTTGAGATATTGAGACTTCAATGTTAGTACTAATACAGTACTAGAACATGTTACAAGATGAAGTTAAAATTTGATCCAGAAATCAAACATTATTAAAGAATTATTGATCCATAAGAAACATCTGTACCAAACGCAGTACGTTTTTTGATATTCCCACTGAAAAGAAACATTTTCCCGTGTTAAGCAGTTTATGTTTCTGTATTCTTAATTACATCCAATCATTTATAATATTAGTAATGTAGCAATTGTATATACAGATAGAAAAACTTTTTATGTTATTAGAAGAAAACATACATTGCTTATCAACCTTAGACTAAGAATTCCATGGACGGAGCGATAACCTGTTGCCGCTCTTGTAACTTTAATTCAAAGGAGATATTGCTATCTTAGTCTATTGATCGGAGCACTAATATGAGTAAAAGAAAAAAAATATATATATATATAGGCACATGTTTTATTTATTTAGAAACGTCAATATGTTGTATTTTTTATACCTGGACAAGACGGCCAATTGTGTAAGTGTATTTTTCAATTTTATATGTAATTCCTGTAATAAATAATATAATTATTGTAAATGAACATGCACACATTAAATTTAAAGGCGTCGGGATGTGAGGACTCCATCGCCCGCTGTTGGGATAAGCTCTGTCACAACAGAGATTATTCCACCAGTGCAATCAGTCAGGTGGTAGGTCTTTTGTTGCAAGAGGCCGGCTAGGTAGGTACCACCGCAGTGTCCAATATTCTGCCGCCAAATAGTAGTGTTTAGGCACTACTGTGTTCCGGTTTGAAGGGCATTGTACGCTAGTGAAATTACTGGGCGAACGAGATTTAAGAACTAATATCTCGAGGTTGGCAACGCGTGAGTGGCACCTACTAATGGTGCTGCAAGCGCTCATAGGTTGCGGCAGCCACTTACCATCAGGTGGGCCGTATGCTTGTTTGCCAACTTCTAACACAAAAAAAAAACACATTGATAAAGTGACATATTACGCACACATAAAAAACCTAAAATTTTGGCACGCGTTTTTTAGTTCTTCTTTCTCTTTCTAGATTGTCAACTACCTTGATTCCGGCAGAATATTAAATAGCATTGTAGATAATTATATTTTAAAAATTAACTAAGCATTATAGATTTATTAAAATTTAAGAAAGTGTTTTAAGGAAATAAAAACATAACCACTTCAGTACCATAGCGAAACTAAGTACTTATTAAATGGCACCACACAGTCACACACAGTCTTCGTGTCCTCAAGGAAATGTAGCGCAGTCAACTATTTTCGAGGAGTGTTCTTGACATCTCTTGATAAATGGGGGTTGACTAAGCCATTCAGATATAAATGTTTCACGCATCATTGAATAATATACGGGACAACTTCAATATCTTGAAACCAAAGCTTTATTTAATTATTTAATAATATTATATGTTACGAGGAAGTTAAATAAAATTAGTAAAATCTTTTGAAAGAATAAGGTACATTCACCTTTATAACGTAAAAATTAAATTTAATTCACGAAAAACAAATCTGTTCATTCTTTAACTTATATAATCAAAGCACTTCATTCCAACTTTATAATAAATTTTATATTCAAAAAATTGTTCATACAAATCTGTTGACTCGAAAAAGGTTTCGACTTTATTCTATAAATTTAAAGTCCAAAATTAATATCGAATTACCTATAATCTCTCTTTTTATTGAAACAATTTTGTTTTCAACCAGATTTCCGTCGGAATTATGAACTAAGTACGGAGCATTCGTGCAACAAAATTAACGAACCACGAATGAGTGCACGAGAATAAACCCAAATGGTAGATCGAAACAATCGTGTAATACGCAGTAAATTTACTTTTATGGCACAGGTTAGGAGTGAACATTCACAATTAAACGTAACTAGATGTACATAGTTGTTATGTTTGTCAAATAGTAAATTTAAGCCTAAATATTGTATCTTATTATTTACATGTTTTTATTTCATGACGGTTGGCACACAAGCATATGGTCCGTCTGATGGTGAGCAGTCACCTCAACCTATGAACGCTTGCAATACTTGAAGTATCATGTGCGCGCTGTCAAGCCTAGGGATGGGTGGGAAGGGTTATGAGAAGTGATGAAAGGAAGGGATCAGGGGGATAGGAGATTCGCGAGGATTTCACGTAACGCAACAGTACCTACTAACACTGTTACTCTTCGCCGAGTTTCTGTGAAACAGAATTACTTTCCCGGTCGATCCAGTCCATTGTGCTGAGAGGAGCATGACGAGTACAAAAGAGCTGTAAATAAAGTGGGTTTCTACATTTTACAAAAAAATCCTACTAATGATCTGACTTCTAAATGTTGCATCCACACCACAGTTACTTTTTGTTGAGCAAAATAATGTGATTTTACGTTTTGCTTACCGCAAGAATATGCTCTTCGTATAAGGTTACCTTAAAGAGAAAGAAGAGGTCGTATCGGTTCGGAAAGACTGGTTGTGGAAGTTGGTTTCACGGAGTGATTGTGATAGGAAGAAAATGTCTTCTAAATCGCACTGTTGTGGATTCCCAGACATCGAGGTGGTATTTAATAATGGTTCAATGAGAAGTCGTAAATCCTGGCATTGTAAGTGTGACCGTAACTTTAGTCGCCCTGCGTCTTACAAGCCGGTTATTACTAGCCCTTGAGGGTGTTATGAACAGGTAATACTTCGGACAAAAAAACAATCCCTTGGTTCATTTTCAAGGAAAGTGTATTTATCATATGTTTACTTATATATTAAAGTAAATCTTTTTCAATAGGCTTTCATTTATCTGTAAAAATTAACGTAATAAAAATCATCCTAAGTAGATCTTTCTTAGTTATATAATGAACCTGTCTTTGAATATTTCAGATAAAACAATATTAAAACATAATATGATATTTTGTTTACAATTTTACACAAATGAAATCACGAATCCGTTTCTCTTAAATAATTTAGTTTCATTTAAATCTAAAAATCAATATATTAAATTAAATGTTCGTCCTATCACAGCCATGCACATATTTCTCAAGTGACGCAGAACAAATTATATAATTTGTCTCAGTAAGGTACCGTTGATCAGAATCTCTGATGGCCGAAGAAATTAATCCCAGGAGGAAGCAATCTTTATGGGTAGATTGTAATTTACTTGATAGCTGTCGTCAAATAATAAATATATGTATATTGTTGCTCGTGATTACGTTAAAATAGTTGTATGGCCTGACTCCATTGTTGGTAAACGATCAGTGGGTTGAGCAGCTTCAGGAACGGTCGGTCTCTGAATGGTGTAGCCGCATAGTGGTATAACTGAGCGTTTGCATACATCGAAGGTCACGGAAAAAGTCGGGGCTAATCTCTGAAACGACTAGATTGATTTTAACGAGACTTCCACAGACAGCTGTAATGAAAAATCCGCGAGCACCGCAATCGCAGAATAGTATTTAACAATTAAACTTATTGTCATTCTTGTAGCGACATCTACACGCAACATGACGTAACGTGATAGAAAGACAAGATTGTCACAATGTCGCATCAAGCTACAACGACACCTACAGGGCATACTACGCAACGATATGAACGACCAACGAATGTCACGATCCTAAATCGCGCTATCAAAGTTTCCTACCCACTTGAGCTATATATACAACTTTCCAACGTAAGTCGTCGGGCTTCGGCCCAGGGCTTCGCCAGACCCGCCAGGCAATATCACCAGCCTGGTCGGAGGATCTTCCCGTAGTGTTGGAGGGACATTCCACACGTCGTTGCCTCTACATTCTGTTTCTTAAAACATCTAAAACTTATTGTGTGTTAAATTTTTTCCTAGTTTTTTCATCAGGAGTTTTTTTTTGCTAACATATTTCTCCACGTGTTTGCGTTCATCACCTTAGGGTCATATGATTAAACGAGTAGAAAGAAGATTTAACTCAGTAATGATGGTTAGATCATGGATCTAGAAACCGTATAGAAATTGGGTGCTGAAATGTAAAATAAATTGAAAACTTTCAGTTCAAACGTTCCAGTTTTTAATTTTTTTAAGTACATAATATACATATTTAATACAATAAACTTTGGTCTCTTGATTCTGTTTAGCGTATGAATTGCTGAATTGTACGTCACGAAGTGCTCTTAGTAATTACAAGTTCAATGACAATGACAATGAACAAAGCAGACGTTAGTGAGTTGTAAAGTGATTACTGACGATAGTTTCATCGTTTACATCAGATGACTGCTGAATTTGACGTTTAAACTTAAATACTCTTGATCTGAAAAACTAATTTAAGTAATGTATGTATAACATAAGTCTATTCTGTTTTTACTAAAAACTGTATTAGATATGATTTTTTTATATTGTGTTTGTGTGTGTAAGTGGGGTTAGCGGACAGGAGGCTCACCTGATGTTAACCGATTACCCCTGCCCAAAGACACCTGCAACACCAGAGGGTGTGTAGGTGCGTTGCCGACCTTTTATGATGCAACTGGTTATACACTGATTGACCTCTAAACGTGGCAGACGAGTAGTCGCTTCATGACGACCTCTACCATCGTAAGATGGTAGTTATCCAGGTGGACATTTAAGCCCTACCACCACAAGGGACCATCACTAGGATCGGCGAATATAAGTGTCTCAGAATTTCTTCTACATCATTGCGGTTTTCTCACAATGTCCAGATTGGAAACCCGGAATTTTGGTTAAAGTCCATGTATCTTGTCATAGGAAGAAGTTTGAAGTGGATCAAATGTGACTTCTAGAGAAAATATACTCTCAAACCATCGTTTAAATCCCTTATCTACTTATTTGATATCATATTATAGTTCATCAAAACAGGCCAAATCTGCAACCGTCGCTAGCTCGATGCTTTAGTTCCGTTAGTAGGGGTCTCTAATTAACTGGCAGTCAATGGCAGCTTGCCTTCAGATGCAAACCAGCCTTACTTGTATTTAACAGCTAATTAATTTTAGAATGAAAAGCTTGAAACATAATTGAAAGTTAAAGCTACGTGTATAGACTGGTAATTTAGTCTTAAATCGGTGTATTCCTATAATTTTTAAACGTCAACAGCTTAACAGATGGGCTGATTTCGCTCCATTAACGCGAGAGTCGCGAGTTCGATCCTGACTCCCTTGGGCTATGGTCGTACCCACTCCTAGCGCAAGGTACGAACTTATTTTAAGAGGCAATAGGAATAGTAGTAATACCTTGAAAAAACACTGATTTTCTTTAAAAAAAAAAAAACAAAAAAATCAGTAAATTTACAAAAATGCTATTTTCAATTTTTAATGAGCCATCTTTAATGGCAAATAGAAATAATTAGTTCTTCACCAGAAAAAACTAATCCATATTTATCATAATCGGACAGAATCAAAAACAAACAAAACAATCTTCTTTTTGAAGTCGTTGGAGTCAAATTGCCATCTCATTCACTTAGTCTAATTAAGCGAAACTGCATTTCATCACAATAAATAATCTTGCAAGTAAGAAAGGGGAGCGAACAAATGTGCGTCGGAGGTCAAATGCGAAACTAGATAAGGTAAATGTTTGAAATTAATCACACCTCAGCGGAAAGGATCGAATACTACTCTGCATTTCGATGAGAGTGGCCCCGAAGATTGTTTTGAAAACCGTATTTTTAAGTCAACAAAAGGTTTAGTTTGTAGTTTTCTACGTAAATGTTTAAATAGAAAATAGTTTCAGCTTTCATTATACTATCAAAGATGTCACAAAACATTCTTATTACTTGATAGAATTTAAGACGCTCATAGCCGAGTGCACCCGCTGATCGGTAGGTTAAGCAACTTTAAGCGCGGTCAGTCACTAGATGGGTGATCTCATAGTGGTATTTCAACCGAGCGTCTCCGTGCTTCGGAGGGCACGTAAAATGTCGGTCCCGGCTGTTGACAATTAGACAACAGTCGATAAGTCAAGTCAAAAGCCTAACCTAAACAACTCTGACACCAGGTTGACCACTAACCAATGGATAAGAAGAAGACTTGATAGATAACAGAAACCTATGTTCATTAGCAACGTTAGACACATAAATGCGTGTTGTCACCTTTTTTTCTCAGATAGAGAGGAAGATTTAGAAGGAAAAGTAAAAGGGACCTAGGTGAAAAGCGAAGGGACGTAGATGTTATGTTTGAACCTCTGGCGCTCTTTTTCATCGAACAAAATTTAACAGTCCGGATACTGTACTCGACGTAAATACTCTGTGTAAGAGTAGTACTTACACACCGGACCTGTCTCATTCATGCTTAAAGCAGTCATAGATAATTTTCGTCATGGTTGTTTGCGCAAGCGACCCCATGACGTCTCAATACGGCGATGAGGGTTTCGCTGAGTTTTAGTGGGTATTGCCGATAGACTAACAGGCGGCCGACTCCCACACTACCATTGCCTAGTGTAATTGACGAGTACACTACATGCAGTGGTGTGCGTAAATGCATTTCTCAGGGAAAAAAAGTCATAGATAAATTTATTTAAAGATTCTATAAAAGATAAAGCATAGACTTACTATATTCTATAGACAGACGCTTTCATACAGACAAAATGTCCAAAGACTGGCTGGTGCTCCTTTGCGGACTGTTTTGCGCAACGAAACGAAGGTAGTCAAAAGCTAACCTTACTTGATTACGTTGCAAATTTGAGCATACTAAGTCTACGAGATAAAGTCTTTGATATTATAATCTTAATACAGCATATAGATTCATTTAGATTTTTTTAAATGTGAGATAGGGCAAACGGGCAGGAGGCTCACCTGATGTTAAGCGATCACCGCCGCGCAAGACCATCT
The DNA here is from genome assembly GCA_023373885.1 of Hestina assimilis. Taxonomy (NCBI): domain Eukaryota; kingdom Metazoa; phylum Arthropoda; class Insecta; order Lepidoptera; family Nymphalidae; genus Hestina; species Hestina assimilis. Next base: position 3,273,869 of record CM041747.1, on the reverse strand, counting down.
GCATCACCAGAAGGAATATAGATGCGCTGGCGACCTTTAAGGAAAGAATACGCTCTTCTGTTTCCAAGTTTCGGTTCCCAAATCGTATCGGTTCGGAAAGACCGCCGGCGGAAGTTGATTCCACAGAGCGGTTGTGCGAGGAAGAAAATTTGTTCTAAGTCGCGCTGTTGCGGATTTCCAGACATAGAGGTGGTGATGATGATAAGTTTTGCAAAGAGAGAATCAGAAAATGCTGGTATTCGTGTATGTTTCTCTAGCGACATCTACACGCAGCTCAACGCAATACGAGGTACTAATAAAGTATATATACAACTTTCTAAAGTAAGTCGTTGGGCCACGACTCGTCAATATCACCTTAGACGGAGGATTCTCCCTTTGTGATGGAGGAACATTTCATACGTCATTTCTCCATATTTTAAAATAAATGAAATCGCTGTATTAATAGCCCAATTCTAGTAGCTCTCCGTACATTTTCTCAGGGAGAATAGATGTTCATTCAATTATCTAAATGAAATCTGGATCAGCCCTGTGATCTCGATGTTAACACAATTTGTAGCAGTCTAACGGTACAGTCAAATTAAGAGTCAAAATTTATAAGTGGAAAGAACATCGAATTGAAATAATTTTATATATTTTTATAGCTTGAATAAATATTGACGTCGTTGTGGCGTATTTGTAGCGTGTCTGCCTTTAGGTATGCGACGGTTGCGGGTTCTATTCCCGCTAGGGCAGATGTTTTTATGGATCTTCAAACATCTGTTTCGGTTTGGGCGTTTGTCCTTGTACCCCACCGTGCCTCGGAGAGCACGTTAAGCGGTCGGCCCCGGTTGTTATGACATAACATCTGATAATAATCGCTAAGTCTTGATTTGCTCTTATTCAATAAGTTAATTAAAATAATTTATTGGTATTTTTAAATTTTTTTTATTTTCTTAAAATCAGACCTTTATTAAATACTAGGCCAGCCTATTCAATAAGTTTAATAGTCACAACCAGTAGCAGTTATATTATTAATAGTCTATGCTGTTCCTATAGATAAAAATCTATACAGCAATTTAGGATACAGAGTATATGAAAATATAGACATAATAGGACGCAAATAAGCAATGCCATGTCAACCCACAAAATTGAAAAAACTGAGTTATATATGCAGAAGTGTTGGTAAATGGCTGAAGAACATTTTACTTTAATATTTGTAGGATTATATTTGTTTAAAGCTTTAAAACTTCTAAAAAGCCATTTTTTAATCATGCAGTTTATGTATTATGTTAAACGTTTTGGGTTATATTATATACGAAATAGGCAGTTTGTATACTTTTTTTGTGAAAATAAGTAAAATAACTTACATAAATCTGAAATTGCCAAAAACTTGACCAATAAATAAAAAAATTCATATAAAGCAAGTTGTTAAAAATTTTCAAACGCGTTTTTCTCGAAATGACATTCGTGTGTGTTGACATGGTATTGCTTATTTGCGTCCAATATATGATGACGTTGTGGCACAAAGTTAGCAAACCTTTTTTTTTTTTTTTTTACTTGGAGAAATGCAGTTACGCACTCGAGCGCCGGGACTGGTGCAATGGCGCAGGAGGTGTGTGGACTCGGAGCCGAGCCCCCTACCCACTAAAACTCCAAGGTCCCATCTAGCGCCATAGTGGGACGTCGCGGGATCGTCGAAGCATACCACCGCGACGCCCCGGCGCTTGCCCCGATGGGCCCACCGGTGGCGGCAACCTACTGCCGCCATAAATACATAATAATACATACTAGTACTTACATAAAAATACATAACTCCGCGCGCGAACGCGCCAGGCCTTTCGGCCTCTACCTTGGGCGGCACCATACTGACGCCATACATACATACTAATACATACTATACATATATAAAACACTCCACGGCGCTTTCGCGCCCCTCCGACCGGGACCGAAAGGCCCCGGCAAACCCAACCAAGGGAGCCCTGGGTCCTAGGGCTCTCCCCGCCGAGACTAACTTTTTAATGAGGTTGTTTCCCTCTACGACCGACCGTCGTTATTTTTTAAACAGGTTTTCTTCCTCTACCGCCCGACCGGGGCTGAAGGCCCCGGCTAAGTACACCTCCGGTGTCGCAGGAGCCGCTCGCAGTCCATTCTGATAAGCAGAAAAGTACCGGAGCGACCCATACGACACCACCCTCCTAGGCGCGGTCTAGCGTAAAACGCCCCACGCCCGAACCGTCCGACCCTGTTAGCTTCCCCGGGCAGTCGAAGGTGCCACCTGCACAATCGACTCCCGGCTACTGAGCCCCCGGCACGACAAGCCCAGGGTACCGCAGAGTTTGACCTCTGCGGTTGGGGGGGACAAAGTTAGCAAACCTGCCTTAAGCGGCACAAGTCACTGGTTCAACCGCTCGGAGAAGATGTTTGTATAGACCATGAAGGCATGTGTTCCGGTCTGGGTGTGTAGCGTTTATTTATTTTTTTATTATATCGATACATAAGAAAAAAAATTACCATCACTTTTAGAAAAATGTGATTAAAATAGCCACAAAAGTAATCATTGTATCATGCCATTTTGAGATACTCAACGGAAATTATATCTAAACGACTTTAATTCAGTAAATAATCTAAGAACCACTTAATCTCATATAAATTCGTCCACCGGATGCGACGTGCGCTAGCGGAAGCTGTCGGTGTGTGCCGGATATGATGTTCAAATTTCTTATTTCCGATATAAAGACATTAGCGGAACGTTGAAAGAGGTTTCATGTAGCGTAGAAAATGTAAGGAAATAATCTCTTTTTCATTATTATTAATTAATAATGACATATTAAATACTTTTCTGAGTTCCTTTTAAAACTTTATTCTTTTTCTTTTGTTTTAAAAACTTTACGTCATTTGGATTTAATAACTAAATTAAAAAGGTGCTAGTTTGCCATTTAAAAAAAACCTTTGTTGAGTGCTATCCAGATGCCCAATTTCAGTTTCACTTTATGTTATACAATTGTTTTAATATAGTTTTTACATTTACACATTGAAGATACATTCGTATCTTAAAAGGATACTAATATGTATAATTGTATACTTTAATGTTCCATACATGAACCTATAATCTAAAAGGGATCCAGGAAATATCAAATTTTTATTTTATATATCATGACGGTTGGCAAACAAGCCGATGGTCAGTCGACGGTAGGCAGTCACCGCAACCTATGAACGCTTGCGATACCTGAAGTATCACATGCGCGTTGCCAACCCAAGCGATAGGAGGGAAGGGATAAGAAGGGAAAAAAGGAATTGTACAGAGGGGGTGGTCGATTGGGTCTCCGGCAGTCGCAGTCAGCGCACGAAACGCAACAGTACTAAATTATAATGTTGATTTACGCCGATTTTCTATTAAAGTGTGGTACTTCGCAAGTCGAGCTGCCCAATTTTTTAAAAAAACACAGTGAATACGTACTTACGAATCACTACATAGTATAAAACAAAGTCGCTTTCTCTGTCCCTATGTATGCTTAAATCTTTAAAAGTACGCAACGGATTTTGATGCGGTTTGTTTTAATAGATAGAGTGATTGAAGAGGAAGGTTCATATGTATAAAAATAGTGGAGAAAAAAAAATTTGAAGTTTCTAATGTCATGTCGAAAATAATTACATTTAACGTGTGCGGGCCACGGGCAGTAATGAATAAATCAAAACTACTATTTTTTTTTTTTTTTATGTTAGAAGTTGGCAAACAAGCATACGGCCCACCTGATGGTAAGTGGCTGCCGCAGCCTATGAGCGCTTGCAGCACCATTAGTAGGTGCCACTCGCGCGTTGCCAACCTCGAGATATTAGTTCTTAAATCTCGTTCGCCCAGTAATTTCACTAGCGTACAATGCCCTTCAAACCGGAACACAGTAGTGCCTAAGCACTACTATTTGGCGGCAGAATATTGGACATTGCGGTGGTACCTACCTAGCCGGCCTCTTGCAACAAAAGACCTACCACCAGTGTGACTGATTGCACTGGTGGAATAATCTCTGTTGTGACAGAGGTTATCCCAACAGCGGGCGATGGGGTCGTCACATCGCGACGCCTGAAAAAAAAACTAGATCGATTTTAAACATTTTTTCAGTGAATGATATAGGCTATATATTTTATACCTGTGCGAAGCCGGGGCGGGCCGCTAGTCTAAATATATAACTAGTCTGCAACTTAAACCACTAAAGCAAATATCGAAACAGCGATTGCTTGTAACAAACTAAACTCAAAGGAAACTTCATTAAGCCATAGAAAACTTCTTACCGTAAATGTTTTCAAGCAAAGATACTTTGAAGATTTTCACAGTGTTTAAATAGTTTCCAAGAACATTAGACATTCAAATATCGTAATGAAAACCAAAGTTAGACCGCCTCAGGATACCTTTATAACATACCTTGTTATTATGCAAGTGTACAGTGTACCCATAAACAAAAAGTCTTAACTCCTTAGCAATAGAGGCTATAATCCTATTATATAATCCAGCTCAATTTGCTCACCGTACTTTATATTATCTTGCTTTAGAAGCGTTAGGCCGAAGTAGAAAGCTTACTATAAAATTATGTAATTCATAAAAGTTTTGTTTGAAGCAATATTATTATTATGTCAAGAATTTTGTAGCGTCTTAAATTTTTATTTCCTTTTTTTATGACTTAAACGCCACGGTCACGGGTTTTATTCCCGCTTGGACCAGATGTTTGTATTGACCATACACGCAAAGGTTCCAGTCTGGGTGTGTTTTATCCTTGACCCCCGACACAGAATACCACTATCTTAATGGGGGCCGTTGAGTGTGTAGCGTTTATTTGTATAATTCGGAATATTTAATTTAAAAATTTTTGTGTTATAGTAGATGGTTAGTATTGAAGATATAGAAGAAATATAGGTAGTTTAGAAAGGCCTTCATTGCTGATAATCGGAGGTACGATGACCTATCTTTGATCGAATGGTTAGTGGACAACCTAGTGTCAGGGTTTTTTAGTTCACCCGTATAGGCCTCTGACTTGACTTATCGACTATCATTAAATTGATAACAGCCGGGGCCTACTTTTCACGTGCCCTCTGAAGCACGGAGACGCTCAATTGATACCACTGGTCGATCACCCATCTAGTGACTGACTGCGCTTAAAGTTAAAACTAACTGCCCGGCAGCGTAGCAGGATAGACGTGTACTCAATTGTTTATTAAAAAATAATAATCTGTGTTAAACTATACTGAACTCTTCGCTGATATTTTGGAAGGCCTGATTTCGTTTACACTACGAACAACTCTTGTGTCATTTTAACATCGTGGCGAGGTGTAAAATACTCTTTCCTCCGATACTTCTATCTCGCTCACCAATAATCCGACCTTGCACGAACGCATACGTTGACAAACGAAGAATTACGACGGTATTGTTGTTGTGTGGTCTAAGTTATGAGCGTCAGACGTTCGCCGCCAAGCCGAAGCGGCTCACTAACTGATTTGAAAATTTCAACAGACAAATTGGATGAACATCAAAAAACCTTTCGAAAACGCAAACAACCAGAACAATGCTGTGATTGTGCACAGCAAATTAAAGATTTTCATAAGGATATTATGGCCCTACTAGATAAATTTACGAATACCCAGGAAGAGTCATTGAAAAATATGCGCGAGAACATAAGCGAAATAAAAACTCAATTGGGTGAAATTAAAGCTTCTACCGATTTTTTAAGTAGTGAGCAAAGTATTATAAAGTCTCAAATGATGGAGCTGTCTAATAAAACAGATATTAATGAAAAGAAAATTGAAGCTCTTGAATCGAATGTAACAAATTTAGAAAAAACTATACCAAGTAATAAACTAACGCATATATACTATGATGAGAAAATTATCAAAGAACTTCAGGATCGTTCCATCAGAGAACGAAATATAGTAATGACAGGAATACCTGAGTGCAGAGCAAAAAGTAAAGAAGAAGTTATTTCACATGATACATCTGAAGTAAACAAAATAATTAATATCTTGATTGAAGACTGCCCAAAACCTTTTAAGATATTTCGTCTTGGAAAATACGATCCTACAAGAAACCGCAAAATAAAGATTTGTTTTGAATCATCACAAGTTGCAAAGATGCTACTTAAGAACAAGCTTAAATTGCAAAAAGGTATTATGATTTACCCTGACCAAACCGTAACACAGCAGAAACACCTAAGGGATCTCAAGACGGAACTCGCTCAGAGGTTAAATAATGGTGAAAAAGATATCACAATAAAATATATTAAAGGTATACCCAGCATTGTAACAAAAAAGAATCAAAAACTGATACTTCCACAATCAACACAAGAAAATATCGAGAAAAATATAACCTATCAGGTTCTCAATAACTACCAGGATATAAATGCTAGTAAGTCAAGTTTAAATTTCCTTTACCTAAATATTAGAAGTGTTTGTAAGCCAGGAAAATTTGACGAGTTAACATGTATACTGCAATATTTCAAAAAACCTATTCACATATTACTCCTTACGGAAACTTGGATTAGATCTGAAGAACAAGCTCAAAAATTTAATATAAAATGCTACACACATTACTACAATTTAAGGCCCGATGTAATTGGTGGCGGTGTTTCTATTTATGTTCTCAATAGCCTTAAACATGACTTAATATCTAGCGAGTATTCCAGCGGAAATAACTACCTATGGATTTATCTTTATAAATATGCACTTGATGTTGGAGTTGTATATCACCCGGGACACGCTAATATAAATGATTTCCTAAAAAGGTTTGAATCACATTTACTGCAGCGAAAGAGGGCTATTATTTTTGGCGATACTAATATTGATTTACTCATTTCTAACATAAATATGAAAAGATACAACGATATGATCTCTGAATCAGGCTATATGGCACTAAATAAAATAGAAGCTAGACATTGTACCAGGGAAACTTCAACTACTAAAACGATTATAGATCATGTTTTGACAAATCTGAAAGATAATAATTACCATTTTGCAACTATAGACTCATGTATATCAGACCATAAAAGTATCTACGTAGAATTAAAAAGATTCACGCCTCCACAAAAACAAAAAGTGCAGTACGAATTCATTAATTATATTAACTTGATAAAATCTGTTCACTCCTCTCATTTTGAGAACAAAACTAATGACTTCATGGTCCTGGATGATTTTATTAAGAACATGATTTCAGAAAATAAAACTACAAAACAAAAAACAATAAATGTACCTCAAAAAGAATGGATGAATAAAAATATACTATCCCATATTAAAATTAGAAATCAACTTTGGAATAAACTGAAACAAAACCCTACGAATGACAAGCTGGAATCTAATTTTAAAGAAAAAAGAGATTATGTGGCTCAAATAATCAAAGAGACGAAGATTAAATATTTCCACAACGAATTCCTGAAATGTGCAAGAAAACCGAAAAAGATGTGGAAGTTAATTAATACTCTTTCATGTAACAAAATATCATCTAATTATGTTCCCTCAAACTTGCGAACTGAGCGTGGTTCAGTTATCACAGATCCTACCGAAATTTGTCAACTTTTTAATAATTTCTTTGTAGATATAGGGACCAAACTAGCTAACGCTATTCCATCTCAGTTCCACGAGAGTCACACAATACACACATTAACTAAACTTAATTCAAAAACAGTTCACCATCAATTGTCTAACTTTTCCCCGTGCTCTACCGATGAAGTATCGAAAATAATTGATTCCTTAGATCCTAATACTAGTTCTGGTATTGACTGTGTCAGTACCAAAGCTCTTCAAAGTATTAAAATGTCAATAATCCAAAATTTAACTGCTTGCTTAAATAAATTATTAGCTGATGGATGTTTTCCAGACAATTTAAAAATAGCTAAAGTCAGTCCAGTATATAAATCAGGTACTAAATCAGATCCTGGAAACTACAGGCCAATTTCAGTGTTACCGGTTCTGTCTAAGATACTAGAAAAAATTATCTATATAAGACTTAATGACCATCTTACAAAAATTAACTTTTTATATGAGCATCAATACGGATTTCGGCAAACATCTAATACCCTTAGCGCATCAATAGATTTAATAACAAAAGTAAAGACCAAGATAGACCAAAAAAACGTAGCACTTGGCGTTTTTATTGACTTAAAAAAAGCTTTTGACACTGTTTGCCATTCCTTACTATTAAAAAAACTAAAACAAATTGGAATCATTAATATAGCGTATAAAATGTTGGAATCATATTTAACAAACAGGTGTCAAGTTGTGAAAATTGGTGATTATCAGAGTGATAAAAAGTACCTTTCCTGCGGTGTACCGCAAGGTTCCATTCTTGGGCCCCTGATGTTTCTTATTTATATTAATAATATTTATCAAGCGGGACTACAAGGTCACCTAACACTTTATGCGGACGATACCAGCCTATTTTATTTTGGGCGAAATCTTAGTGATATAATTCCACTAGCACAAGAAGATTTGACCACACTAAATAAATGGTTTCAATATAACTTACTCACAATCAACACATTCAAAACAGCTTACATAATTTTCAACCCCAAAAATAAAAAACTAGACATTCACCCTGATCTAACCATAAATAGACAAGTTTTACAAAGAGTTAATCAAGTAAAGTATCTCGGAATAACATTAGATAATCACTTGACGTGGAAATGTCACATAAATAATATCAGCAAAAAGCTTTCGTCACTGGTTGGATGCCTGTACAATATAGGTCGTTGTGTCCCAAAACAAACCCGCCTTTTAATATATAATACGTTGATAAAGCCCCACCTTCTTTATCTCATTGAAGTATGGGGAACCGCAAACAACACGAATTTAAAAACTATTCAGACACTACAAAACAAAATTATAAAAGTTTTATACCATTTCGACTTTCTAACACCATCCATAACCATTTACAAAATTACTAAGATAATGAATATTAAACAGCTTTATATATACACAACATGCATACTAATTTATAAAATTATTCACAAACTTATTCATTCAAACATCACTTTTACATACAATAAACACAAATACACAACGCGTCGTGCTAACCAATTATTATTACCATCGACTAGAACTAAAACCTATGGTAAGAATAGTATAGCATTTGAGGGAGCACAATTATACAATAAATTACCAAACCATATTAAAGATGCGAAATCTCTAAGTATATTTAAAAGAAGTCTGTCCACTTACATTTACAATGACGAAACTCTATTATAAATTATTAAAAAAAAATATATGTATTAAAAAAAACAAGAATATTATCGCTTTAACTTGGACCATCGCCTAACATTACATTACAACTTAGAGAACTCGCGCCTTTACATTGTAGAATTAATTGATAATCTTTCTGTTACTACCCGCACCGGGCTAATATTGTTTTCTGTTTATTTTAGTTCATAAATATCTCATGTAAGTGACTGTATGTCTTAATGAGAATAAAGTTCTTAAACCGAAAGTTGCTCAACCCACCGATCTTTTACCGATTAGTGAGGGCCCGGCTATGAGCGTCTCAATAAGAAGAAGTTACCCGATCGTGGAAGAAGCTTACAATAATTTATACACTTCTCGAGTCACAGCGCAGCTCCTGTGGAAACGGCTTGACGGAGCAATGTTAGGTAAATAAAGCAATTTTTTTGGTTCCTAACAAACACATCCCTGGCTACGCATCCTCCCACAGGTCTGGTGGAAACGCAGCCTCAGACTTGAATTCGGATACTTTTTTGACAAAGCATGACCGTATGTATTTTTTCTTATTCCGCATAAAATTCGTCTTGTCACTTACTAAGCACCATACATATAAGTAATTTGATGAGGGTTAAAACACCCGAGGGCATCTTTCACCCTTTTAAATCTTGCAGAGCATGAAAAACACTGTCCTTCAAACCTTATAATACTTTTTGTTCTGTATTTCTATGTTACAGTAATCTCCTACTGTTAAATTGGAGACATTTATTTTTTAGCACATTCACTGCCTTGTTATTAGACACAATAGATAAATCTACTGGACTGTGAGTGTATATTCTTTTGGTTAAATAAAATTGAAGATTTTATTTTTTATTATTTTATGACTGTTGGCAAACAAGTATACGGTCCTCTTGGTAAACAGTCACCGCAACCTATGAAGGTTTGCGATACTTGTACGCGGGATGGAAAGGGAAAAAAGGAAGGGGACAGAGGGTATAGAAGATTGGACCTCCGGCGCTCTTACTCATTGCATAAAATGCAAAAGTATACTGTCCTGTATGACGATGTTCTGTGAGAGGGTAGTACTTTTCCGGTCGAGCCGGCCCATATCTGCTGAGAGAAGCATGGCTGTACTGCTACTAAAAATTTGTAAGCAGTTTCATTATTAAGTATATAAACTATTTCACATGAATTTGGGCACATTGTATTTCATATTTTCAGCGGCGTCGGGATGTGACGACCCCATCGCCCGCTGTTGGGATAACCTCTGTCACAGCAGAGATTATTCCACCAGTGCAATCAGTCACACTGGTGGTAGGTCTTTTGTTGCAAGAGGCCGGCTAGGTAGGTACCACCGCAGTGTCCAATATTCTGCCGCCAAATAGTAGTGCTTAGGCACTACTGTGTTCCGGTTTGAAGGGCATTGTACGCTAGTGAAATTACTGGGCGAACGAGATTTAAGAGCTAATATCTCGAGGTTGGCAACGCGCGAGTGGCACCTACTAATGGTGCTGCAAGCGCTCATAGGCTGCGGCAGCCACTTACCATCAGGTGGGCCGTATGATTGTTTGCCAACTTCTAACATAAAAAAAAAAAAAAAAAAAAAAAAAATAAAAAAAAATAAAATAAAAATAAAAAATAAAAAAAATATATATATATATATTAAGTATATAAACTATTTCACATGAATTTGGGCACATTGTATTAGGGTACATTCTTTCTTTTATACTTCATTTCATTTAAATCGTTCAATCCATATATAAAAAGTATTTTTAGGCTTTGTTATATAAATCGCCCGAGTTACTTATAACATCGGCTATTACACATTAAAAGTCCCATTAATATCGGTCGGTTTGGTTTTTGTTTCAAAGATTAGCCGGAACAAACAAACAGATAGACAAAAACTTTTTCTTTTTTATGTAAGTAACGTATATATTTACACGGCGGTCAGGTTAGTATCCGATAAAAACATAACATCATAAATACTCGATTGTGTATCAGAAACATAAGAATAAAAGTGTATATTACGAACTCAGTAATTGTATACACTATTTTTATATATTAGTTATGAACAAAACCGAAAGGTAGACCCTGGCAGTTATAAATGCGATCGTAACTTACGACACCCCTTGGGCTGCCTTACACAATGGCTATTACAAGCCGGTGAGGGCGTTATGAACAGGTAACAAACATAACTTCTCAGGAAAAATTACCTCTTGTCTTATGTACAAGGAAAGTGTTTCCGTTATATGATGTTTACTTTGATATTAAAGGAGAAATTCATTTTGGACATTTAGAAATCTGTGATCCCGAACTATTTTTAGGATGTGTTTTCCATTGTTTTTTATGGCGACACGATATAAGACGCCATTAAAATATTAAAATTAAATTACAGAAAAGACCTTTTTAATTTATGTAATCATTTTGTTGTTTTGTTAATGGTTAGTGGCCAACCTAGTGTCAGAGTTGTTCAGGTCGCCCGTATAGGCCTCTGACTTGACTTATCGACTGTCGTTAAATTGATAACAGCTGGGACCGACTTTTTACGTGCCCTCCGAAGCACGGAGATGCTCAGTAGAAATACCACTATGCGATCACCCATCTAGTGACTGACCGCACCTAAAGTTGCTTTATCCACCGATCCCGGCTATAAGCGTCTCATATTTAAATAATGTAATCATTGAATTCAACTTTAATTAAATCTAAGAATTGGCATATTTATTTCGATACTTTACATCTAATCAAAGTCGTGGACATATTTCTCAAGCGACGCAGAGCAAATTACATAATTTGTCTCAGTAGGGTATCGTTGATCAGCATCCTCGATGCTCAAAGAAATTAATCCCAGAGGGAAGCAATTTTTATCGGCAGATTGTAATTTACTTGATGTCTATTGTCGGATATTAATTAAAATGCGCTGTTTTTCGTCGAATGTGTAAATGGGAAAAATATTTGTAAACATTAATAATATCGAAAATAATATTTGTTTGATAAGTGTATGTATAATTCTCTGATAATTAATTATTACTCAGCTCAAGCGACTGTTTTTTTTCTGTGCAGTGCTGTTCTAAATGAACACACAGCACTGCATATCTTTCTTCTGTAAGAAGTTGTATTGGAAGACGAGTTCATAGTCAAAGTTAAAAAAGCCACTTTATTGGACACTTAATTGTAAAGGACCTTAAATCCATTTACAAAGTAAAGATAAAAAATAATTAATATTAAATTCTGGCTAGAATTGACAAAGTATTTGTATTTTGACGACTGAAATCATAACGTCATTTTTAAGTATATTTTACAAATTAGTTATCTAGGTTATAAAACAAACATCGGCTGCTATTTTTATTTTGTGTCTGAAGTTAAAAAACTCTGTTGATATAATATTATTTATTTTATCTCTATGATTAATCTTATATCACGTACAGCATAACTACGGGAGTTATAAAGTGCTTGGAGACGGATTTGTTTAGAAACTATTATATTTATCTGTAACCATTATTTAAACACTTGTAATTTTAGCTTAATGTGTATATTTGGAATGTTCTTTAATACTAAAATAAATTATAAGCTACCAGCTACCAATAGCTCTATATTTGTGCCTGAGAATATTATCAAATTCACAACACACATTGGCTAGTCGACTAGACATGAAAATCGTTGTACAGAGATTTAGATCTTGATATTCTTCATCTATAGACTAGTCGATACTTCATTGTTTCTCAAATCAGGAACGTTCAGTTGGAAATGCCTGTTACAATTACAATTTATTGCACCTCCCAATTCACCTTTGGCTATACAAATATTTGGTGAACGAAACTGTTCATCTTCTGTTTTTTTTCTTTTGCTTGTTGATACTGTAGGTATTGTATAAATTGCTCCTATATCAGTATAAAGGGCATTTTCATTTTTCGCAAGATCACTTTTGATAAACGCTTTTGGTGAACCTTGGTATGTATCAGTTGCATGCAACCAATCTTCGTTGTATATTTCGTTGCCTTTTTCATGATATTTGGTTATGATGTGGTTAAACATTTTGGTATCAGTTGTAAATTCTTGTTCGGAGTTAGCGTTTTCGTTTAAAAATCTTTGTGACATCCAAACATATCTCGCCATTGGTTCCTCAGGTCCCCAAAGTCGAGAAGGCCGAAATGCTGATGTCATTTTCTGAAAACACAAATTTGACAACACAAAAATTTTTGGAATACTTTAATTGCTATACTTGTTTGCTTTTCGGGTAATTTTCCCCTAATTTCACTCATTTTAATTTTTTCAGAATAATGACCGTAATTGAAATAATGTAGATATGCGTCTTAAAATATTTAAGTACATTAATATATATAGAAAATTTTTTATCAAATTATGTTACTTTGACATACTTACAGTAAGTAAATTGAATTGTTCCTCCTTTGCTACGGCCACTGCCGCCATTATCACCATAACTACTAATATTCCTATAAATACTATTCCTAATGGCCACAATGTCTGACCTTCTCCCCAAGTGCTTCTAAGTAGTGACCTTAACCACCACCCTGTTACACCCATTAGTAATACTGGAGTCGACCACCAAGTGACCAACCAGAACGCAGGTAGCCTGGACCCAGTAATAAATTGTATATCAACTGTGAGGTAGAACCAACCTAAAAAAATAATTAGAATTTCATTTCAATGTCACGTAGAGACCTGGTTAAAACATCAGCGCATATATAAATTGATTACAATTGTTAATTTAGTTTGACCTCAATGGTTAACTATGGCAGGCTTTAATTCAATTAGGACAAGTTATTGAATTACTTCGAGTCGATCTTTGAACATGCCGATTTTTTTACTAATAGTAAAAATTGAAATATCTGTAACTACTATTAGTAATTATTGTATGCTATTTGAACCACCCCTTAATGTTTGGCGTTTTATTACAGTTTTTGAAGTCTAAATGAAAAGATGGCAAACTTTTTTTTCTAAAAAGGATTAGGAAACCTTTCATTAATCGCAATTGAACATGTACTTACTTACCTTTTCATATTTTAATATCTGAGATGAAAGACGTTTTAAGAATGTTTTCATTTAAAGTACACAAATTGATATAAAAATTATTTTGACCTTTATTTGTTGGGTGAATAAAATTGATCTTACCATAAATAAAAACGAATCCTACTATCTCAACTACTGTGGTAAATACAGTTAGGACTGGAACCACAAGTTCATCTAACATAGCTGCCACATCAACACCCTGGGCCAGTATGGACACAGTTAGTGCTGTACCTAGGGCTGATGAGGCACATGCAAATATTCTCCAGTGGTCACCAGCGACACGATGTAGCTTATCATATACTGGAAAAAGTAGTGTTAGCTGAAATCAAATAAGATAATATTTTATGAATTTAAAAAATATGACAATTAAATTATATATATAGTTGAAATAAATAATAATAATATAATCATATATAATCTCTGTCACAACAGAGATTATTCCACCAGTGTAATCAGTCACACCGGTGGTAAGTAGAGGTAAGTCTTTTGTTGCAAGAGGCTGGCTAGGTAGGCACCACCGCAGTGTGAAATATTATTTACAAAGCAGTGTCTTTGGCATTACTGTGTTGCGATTTGAAGGGCACTGTAGGCTGGTGAAATTGCTGGACTAAGGAAACTTAAGAACCAATATCTCGAGGTTGGTAACTTATGGTGATGTGAGGTAATGGTGTTTTGCACGCTTATAGGCTACGGCAATCGCTTATCATAAGGTGGGCCGCATCCTTGCTTGCCACCTTAGTAACATAAAAAAAATCACAAACGCAAGCCGATGCTAGCGTCTAAGTTAATAAATCTTGGAGTTTTATGCGATTTATTCTTTTAGACGATCCGAAAACCTATTTATAATTAATTAAAACCTATTTGTAATTTTTATTTTATGTAATATAATGAAGAAATTTTATTTCAATTGAGCAAAAATGCATAGTAATAGAGTTGGCTGGAATTCAGATTATATGCAAATTTTAATAACGTAACCAACTACTGTTGCAGCTGGCACAAAATATTCTCATGAATACTGTTTATCTAGAATTATATTTTAAGACTAGCCAGAACTCTGAAAGTTATGTTTAAAAAATCTTCCTTATTTAATTTTCTTGGATTACCTAATTTCGTGGGTTGATGTTAACTGAAAAATATTTTTAGCTTACCTAAATTTTACTAAGGAATGAAAACTACTTACCACAGTAATTATGCCTGAGACCAATACCATACCGAATGCCAATAGCGGCCATTCTTTAGATCTCTTCTCTGATACGGAAGACTGATATATTAATACTAATATTGCTATAAAACTACTATCCTTATTATCATCACTACCTATTGACTGCCACATAAACACAGACAACCATCCCGATAATAAATTAGTAATTGTTACAAATGTTGATGTCCTGAAATATGAAAAACAATATAAGTTAGTAATTCCTTAAACTGTAAATGAAATCCTAAACGATGTTTTCTTTTTATTTTAAGTATATTATACTATTTCTTCTTCTTCATCCTAGCAATATTCCCGGTATTTTTATGTACCCAGGGTCTGCTTATTACTCTTATCCGGATTTGTCTGGTTACTAGTTTTTACACAGAGCGATTGCCATCTGATCTCCGCAACACTAAGAGCGAACCAGTAACTCATTGGATAAGAGCAATTTACTTATCAAGAGTTAACGAATATTATCATATGTTATTGATAATAACCGGGACCGACAGCTTGACGTGCTCTCCGAGGCACGGTGGGGAGACCCACATGGACAACTGTTGCGTTTCGTGCGATGTGTGAGAGCGCCGGAGGTCCATTCTCCCACTACCTCTGTTCGCTTTTCTCATCCCACACCACCACCCTTTCCCTCCTACCTTTTGGATTGGAATCACGCATGTGATACTTTAAGTAACGCGAGTCTTATTTTTTGCGGTAACCGCTTACCATAAGGCGGACCGTATGCTTCTTTGTCTACCGCCATGACATACAAAAATACTAACACAGTTAAACTCATAAATTATATAACCATGTTCATCTGTTATATAACAGTTCATTCAATAGTATACACCGGAGTTAATTGCTAATACATTTAATATTGCTATTTATAGTAATAACAGTCAGTAATTTCAATGTTATCTTTACACATTGCGAACATGAGTTTAGCATTCTAGTTATATTATCAACTAGTTTAATATCATTTCAGCTAATCATATTCATCATATTTATTAATGGATAATTTAGAATAAAGGTATTTTAATAATAAAAGAATAAGCAATTTTTAGACGTAGACAAGGTAAAAAAAGAAATTGGAATGTTTATAAAACATTTGTAATCTAAAAGTGAGGAGACATACAAATTCAAATTTTCATATGTTTAGAAGTAAAAAATAGTATCATTACATAATTAATTTCCACATAGATATAGGTAAGGCATCAGGCATGTGTATATGCGGTTAGGTTGAGGTTCTCCCAGCACAAAATGAAATAGGCTGGCTCCACTGGAGATAGTACTTCTTTGGTCCCTCTCACAGAAAATCGTCGTAAAGTAACCGAGTACTACTGCGTTTCTTGCGATGTGAGAGGTCCGAATTCCTAATCTCCCAACCCGTCTGCATCCTTAATTCCCTTCTTATCTCATCTCTCCTATCCCTTGGGTTAGTAGCACGCTTGTGGTACTTCCAGTATCGTGCACATTCATAGATTACGGTGACTGCTTACCATCAGGTGCAATTGCTTCTTTATCAACCGTCATGAAAAAAAATGCAGGTGATGTAGAGTCTGTTTCCAATCCTGTTTTATACAACTGTTAAATTTAAAATATGCTTATAAAAACCTTACCATCTGACATCGGATTGTCTGTACACAGTTCCACCAGCGCTAACCAAATAACCGCTAACAATATGCGTCGACAATAACGCTTGTACCAGCGCACTGTGCCAAATGAACGGTTGAGACAACGGCATCCAATGTTCACATGATTCCAAAATTGACTTTAATAAACGATTTTCTGATAAAAATCCACATAACACTACAGCGATGATTATGATGATAGGTGATAGGATAACAAGAGAGATTCGGAGACTTTTTCGGAGGCGATATAACCTAAAAAAGATTTAGAGTTAAGATTGATTTTAAGTATTATTAAGACGGTGGACGATTGAAGTTAAAATTGGTTTATAGTATTATTGAGATGGTGGATGATTGAAGTTAAGATTGATTTTAAGTATTATTGAGATAGTGGTACATTGAGGAAAAGAACCTTAAATTCACAGTGTAGTTTATAAAATGTTATATCAATTGTATTCACATGGTCAAATTTGATAATTGATCTATTGTTTTCTTGAATATTCTACAAAATCGACAAATTTTAACCAAATGTTGATATCTTAGAAGAGGCTTGCTTTTATTACAAACCGGATAGTTTGTGGAAGTACTACCCTCTTAAAAATATCGACAGCACATAACAGTAGCAGATAGCATTATCTTTGTAGTTTCATTTTGTTCGGTGAGAGTGAGCAGTGAGGGTCAAAACCCCGACCATCTTTTTCCACGCCCCTTCTCCCTCTTTTAATTTCACAGGTAGCAAGTTAATATCTCTCGTATTAAATATTAAAATATTAAACTTGATTTTACTGAATCCGTTTAATAATTAATAGTCGAGTTGACATCGTAATGAGCGTGTCGATTAAGTCTTTTGTCCGTAATAGATAAATAAAGTAATTTAGATTGGGTCCCCTGTTAGGGACAAATTTGCGTTTAATTAAACCTTGTATTGTTATCGATTTACATTTCAAAATGATAATGAAACAATAAATAAAGGTTTGTTATTTTGAAAACTGTTCAAAAGTTAAATAAATAAACGCCACACACTCAACGACCCCACTAAATTAGTAACATCCTGTGTCAAGGCAAAACACAAACTCAAGAACAGCACAAGCCTATATACAATAAAAACATTTGCCCAGAACGTGAATCAAACCTATGTCCGTCTAAGATGCGTCACAACAGTGGTAAGGAGTAATCTAAAGGTGAATAAGATTTAATATGTTTTTGGAAAATCAATGAATCAATAGTTTAAAAGCTTTAGTACAATTCTTTCATAGAGTGTGAAGTTACATTATTTGTGCTGTTGAATTTCGTTCGAGTTTAGCTTGCTTAATTAAACAATTAGCGTATCCTGTACTGGATAAAAATATATCCTCAACGACATTCGAATGTTTTAAATACCCAAGCCGTGAACCAGTTTCGCGACACTAATTATAAACATTAAAATGATAATATGCAGTACATTGCCAGCTAGTCTTTATGAATATTGTGTAATAGTGAAATTAATACTTACATAATGGGCACAAAGAACCATAAAACGAATATTAAAATCGCCATTACCCCGAGATACTGTGGTTGTTCAGTGAATGGCGCCAAAAACGTCGAGCTGAAATTGTTAATGTTATTTATTTTTACAGCGATTAATATTTGTTTGTATTCGAACGCTTTAATTGACAAATTATCGTATGGAATTTCATTGTATTTTTATTTACTGTTATAAGGATTTTAATAGTTAATTTAGTGCTGCGCAGAATTGCGGAATTAAAAAGTCAGGTGCACAGATTATGCTATATATAATGAACTAAGCGTACGAATGCGTCATAGTTTTCAAAGCCATGTAAGGAAAAAAGTTTAAAATAATTTTATTTTATTTAAACCTTCGCGGGTGTAAGCAGAGCAATGTTTAAAAATTACAACATAATCGGAACTATTGCTTAGAAACGCATCAAGAACAAACACAAAAATTCTAATTTCTTTGGGCAGACCAGTTCAGTGCCTTTGTCTCCTCCGTGTGCCTTTAAATTTTTTTTTTGTGTAATATTCAATAATAATATTTTTGATATCAAACGCTTAGTAGTTAAACATATATACTTACTTAAAACATTCCGACGCGTTCATTTTATTTTCGTATCCATTCTAAAACATTAACAATTATTTTAATAAAAATATATTCGTAAGTAATAATATTTAGTCTAAAGTACATTTTTTTACTTTTAAAAGATATGAATTGTACTGGTAGTTTTACAGATCTGGCATCTGAGTCTGCGTTGCGTTATCAGGTGTAAAGAAACGGACGATGGCTTTATTCATCACTAGATTCTGCCCACGGCGTCTTACTAGTCGTAGACTTTGTCGTTTGATATAATGAAGTTTACACTCTTACGTAAAAAATTGCAACTTATTCTCGTCAGTATGTCGAGTAGTCATGCCGGAAGACCGTCTAAAACGTATTTCTATATACCTCGGGAAGAGTACTTTTTTCTGGATAAAAGGTTCTATAAGACCTTTTATGTAACCCTGACATTATTATGATTACTTTAGTAGCTAAGTCATAAAAAGGTAATAAACATATCAATTTACACTGGCATCTATAATATAATCGGTTTAGGATTATTTCAATAAAAAGTTTATACCCAACATACTTCATGCTTAAAATCTAAAAGAAGGGTGAAGTGAGACAGTATATAGTAGGTACTTTTGAACTTACCGGAGTTATGTGCAGTTTTGTACAATCCTTCAAAGGGAATGATCCCTTCCCTATCCATATCATATAAGCTGCTGATAGAGCAACATATACCATACTGTAGACACAGCATAGAAATGCTGTTAAGATTTTCAAGTGACCGACTCCTGGAAAAAATATTTCTTTGAAACAAATAAAGTTTGACGAGGTTGTGGCACAGCGGTAGCGAACCTGCCTTAAACGCCACAGGTCGCGGGTTCGATTCCCGCTCGGAGCGTAATATGTTTGTATTTATCATGCAAGCATATTTTCCGGTCTGGGTGTATTTGTCCTTGTCCTTGTATGTGTTTCCGGACCCCCAACACAGGATATCATTATCCTAATGGAGGCCGTTGAGTGTGCAGCGTTTATTTATTTATTTATTTATTTTACCCAGGGTTTGCTTATACTCTATTATACAATGAGGCTTTATCATCCTACGTTCGAAACCCTAAAGGCGAACAGATAACTTATTGGATAATATCAAATTATCGGATGTTATGATAACTACCGGGACCGTCTGCTTTACGTTTTCTCTGAGATACGGTGGGTAGAACACACATCTGCTCCGATCGGGAATTGAATCCGTGACCGCTGCTTTTCAAACAGGCAGGCAGAACCAAGTGATAGGTAATAGCTTATTTGGAGGGACATTAGAGTATTAGTAATGACTTGAAATATCATTGATTCTTTAAAACACAAAACTATTACATAACACAGCTTACAGATAATTAATAGGCTAATTTTGTAATAAGCGAAGCCCTATTTTATTTTAAAGTTAATTTAATATCGTTGAGTATGGCTAATGAATTTGCTTAAGTGCTTATTCAATTAAATACAAATTGTTTGGTCATTAATAAAACAGTTCAGTTCAATGAATTCGATGATTTCTCAAATAGTAAACGCAGGTCTAGATGCTTCTACAGACGACATTGTGGCGCAGCGGTAGCGATCTGCCCGCGGCCACAGATCACAGCTCCAATTCCCGCTCGGAGCAGATGTTCGTATTGATAATTACGACCAATTAAATTCAAGTTGTTTGGTCATTTGTAAAACAGTTCAGTGAATTCGATGATTTCTCAAATAGTAAACGTTGGTCTAGATGCTTCTACAGACGACATTGTGGCGCAGCGGTAGCGATCTGCCAGCAGCCACAGGTCACAGCTTCAATTCCCGCTCGAAGCAGATGTTCGTATTGATTATACAGGCATGTGTTCCGGTCTGGTTGTGTTTGTATTTGTCGTTGTGTATGTTTTCTCTCTTAATAAATATATTCAAAACAATGCCGATCCGGTCATACCCTTTGACCTTGTGTAGTGTTTTGGGAAACAGTGATAGATAGTGACTGTGATATGTGACAAACATAATTAGTGTAAGTGCTATAATATAATAATATATATATAGTTGATAATAAACACAAGAACAAAGTGTCTTCCCCTTAAGTTATTAGAGACAATAAGATACGTGTTATTAACGCGGTCTTAGAATAGCTTAGAGTATAAGTTTAGGTTAAAGTTAAATTACTTATTAGCCATTAAGGCTAGATTGTAATCTTATAAAGTACATATCTTTTTATATGTACTTTATCAATAAAAAAAAAAATACCCTTTTTAATAATTGCTGAACTGTTTTCTTTATTTGTCTCAGGATTATGTATTTTGTATATAGAAATAGCTGTAATCTAATGTTTTTCTTGTCATCATTACTATAATAGAAACTTAACAGGTATTATTATTCATTGCCATTGCAATAATTCGCATTAGACCTTTATTACTAGTGCGAACGATTATCTTATATAAAGAAATCCAAAAGTGACAACGCTTCGGTAGAATAACGTTCTCTCCAAAGCAAGGAGTAGGCGATCCACACGGACAAAGCTTTAGCAGAAACCACTATCTATAATTAATATTGGTCCGAGAGGGAATAGAACACATGACTAATTACATCACTAATTTTCATAATTTTAACTGGACGCAAATAAGCAATACCAGGTCAACCCACATGAATGTCATTTCGAGAAAAACGCGTTTGAAAGTTTTGAACAACTTGCTTTATATGATTTTTTTATGTATTGGTCAAGTTTTTGGCAATTTCAGATTTATGTAAGTTATTTTACTTATTTTCACATGAAATAAGTGTACAATCTGCATATTTCATATATAATATAACCCAAAACCTGTACATAATACATAAATTGCATGTTTAAAAATAGGTTTTTAGAAGTTTTAAAGCTTAAAACTCTACAAATATTAAAGAAAAATGTTCTTCAGACATTTACCAACACTTCTGCTTATTTAACTCAGTTTTTTCAATTTTGTGGGTTGACATGGTATTGCTTATTTGCGTCCAACTAGACCATAGGCAAAAGTTTTTGTAGTACTTTTTGTTTAAATAAAAGGTAAAAGATACTATGAAATTTACCTCGTAGTATTGGTACAGCTCTCCATACACCAACTGGATCTTGCTGGCTGAGCTGCCCCATGGCCAGCTGCAGCAGCGTCGTTGGTAGCGCGACCACAAGCAACCAGAACGAGTAAACGACCAAGTATGGTATGTCTCCATATTTGAAGGCTTCTCGTGGTAGCCGTACAATATTGAATAGTGTGAACGATAAAGCTATTGTGCATATTTGATTCTTAATCACATCCACTATCCGTCTGACTGTCTGGAAAGAAAAATATGATTAGTATTGTTATGACCAAAGATGCTACAACATAACTTATAACTTAATTTAATAGTGAGTCATCACTAGCTGATATCAAAAGAAAGATGTTCCAAATTCTAGTATCATTATTATGTTACTAAGTTGAGAAGTAAACATACAAGACATACGGCCCCGACGCCGAAAAAGTTGTTTTTAGGGTTCAGTACCCAAAGGGTGCTCACGGAACTCTATTACTAAGCCCCAGTTGTCCGTCCATCCGTCCGTTTGTCAGCGATCTGTTTATCCCAAGCCGTAATTGGTAGGGAATTCAAATTTTCAAAGGATTTGTCGCTATAATAAATGGAATAGGCATCTTGATATTTTTGAGGTTTTTGTCTCTGTCTCACGAACTATAATTGATAAAATATAATCCGAGTGCTTATAGATTGTGTATTTCGATGGCTACTATAAAAAAAATTAAAATAATATTATTTTAAAATTAAAGGTCATCATAGAAGAAACTTTATATTTTTATCCTACGGTGGTACAGAAAGGACGCTTCTGAGTCCGACAGGCACTTCATAAGTTTATTATTTTATAATAAACATGTCCATGTAACTAGATAATACTGACTCTACTTCTTTCTTCACCACTACTACAAAAAGTAAAATCAGTGTTATAAATAATCATGAGAGTGTTACATCTAAACTGAGATAAAACAAGACGCATGTAACTGGATGTTCACTTGTAAAAATTTACTTTACCATGTAAGTACACTCGAGTGAATAATTATCTATGAAATATATAAAATATAATTCGAAGCTCCTTTGTACTGATTTTAGAAATAAATTGTAGACTTATATTTATTTGAAAGTCGACATGAAAAAAAATGACTTTATATACCTAATAACGGCCCCCATCAGGATATTGATATCCTGTGTGTGTACCGGAAACATACACAAAGATAAGGACGAACACACCCAGAACAAAACACATGCCTGTATGGTCAATACAAACATACGCTCCGAGCGGGACTTGTGGCAATAATCGTTTAGTCTTGGTAGGTATTTTGAAAGGTAATTTGCTCTTATCCAACGAGTTACTGGTTCGCACTTAGGTTTGCTTAGGTCAGATGGCATTCGCTCATTGTAAAAACTAATATCTTGTCAAATCCGGGTAAGTATAATAATGACCCTGGTTATATACCAGGAATAATTCTAGGAACTAAATTAACTAGAAAATAGAAGCATCGTACCAGAAATCCTAAGATCGACAAATAGTCCTAAAATCGAAAGATAATTAAAATCTGTATAGAAATTGAAAGAAGGAATACTAAAACTACTCGGTGATATTAAAAATATAGGTACAGAATTTTATGTCTAAGAGAAGTGAGCAAATTTGATGTAACGATCTGTTACTAATTATTCTAATTACTTAATTATTTTGTTCATTACGTTTTGTAAGGCAATAGTAACCGACATGCATTTAATATATGTAGCTTAATAGATTATCACGATTGACCTTGAAATATGATGTAGTCACGTTCTATTGAGATAATCCCAGTAGAAGAACTTCTTCTTTCTAGTATTATCTCGGTATTTTGCCCAGGGACTTGACAGGTTACTAGTTTTTAAACAGATAACTAAGAGAGAGAGAACTAATTGGGCTACCCAGTAACTCCTTGGATACTAGTAAATTATCTATAAAGACTTAACGATTATTATCAGATGTTATGATAACAACCGGGACCGACGGCTTAGTGTGCTCTACGAGGCATGGTGAGGAGACCATAAAAATGATGCTGCTTGTTTGACGTCATCTGTATTTGTGTGTGTATAATATTGAGACAAAGAAAAAACTAACGTTAAGATTTATCCTTCCTAATTACATACTTGAATTTTAATTGTCCGTAATTGTAAGCGAAAAAATCCTATTATTATTTCATCTTTAGCGCTGAGCTATAACAATTTATAATTATTTTTAACAAAAGGCTGCTTTATTCAAGTATTATTTCTTATTTAATACTATTATATTATAATATTTATTTTGTTTAATCATCGTCGTTGTTATAGTTTCCTGATTTAAATAACTTCTGACTTTAAAAAGATTGTCCTGAATGTAATAAATGGATGCGTTAATCGTAAAAATATAAGAATAAAAAATATCTACAACAAGATTCTTAGCAGTCACATAATTTCCAATAATCTTTTTTAAAATAAAAGAGCGGGGAGATTACCCACAATTGTTTCGAAAAACCTACACTATTTTAGCATTTTTGATATTGATATGAATATTAAAGTACCGGCGTCGGGATGTGACGACCCCATCGCCCGCTGTTGGGATAACCTCTGTCACAGCAGAGATTATTCCACCAGTGCAATCAGTCACACTGGTGGTAGGTCTTTTGTTGCAAGAGGCCGGCTAGGTAGGTACCACCGCAGTGTCCAATATTCTGCCGCCAAATAGTAGTGCTTAGGCACTACTGTGTTCCAGTTTGAAGGGCATTGTACGCTAGTGAAATTACTGGGCGATCGAGATTTAAGAACTAATATCTCGAGGTTGGCAACGCGCGAGTGGCACCTACTAATGGTGCTGCAAGCGCTCATAGGCTGCGGCAGCCACTTACCATCAGGTGGGCCGTATGCTTGTTTGCCAACTTCTAAAATAAAAAAAAAAACACTCATAAATATCTTTAATATGCTTGTAAATGTAAAGTAATGGAATTGTAAATTGAAAAGCTCGAAAAGTAATAAGTGATGTATTGATTTTAAATTTTAACAGATCTTTGCATTTTTCTGAGTCGGTATTGTAAGATAATGTTCTTATCCTTGGTTATGGTAAATTGTAATATTATTTACTGTACACCACGCATTTTTAATAATAAAATAACGTGAACAATTAAAGATAATGATATAGTTTGCTTTGTCTACAATAGAACTAGATAAAATGTAAGTGTGTATCAATTCTTCATCCTAGCATTATTCCCGGTATTTTATGTACCCAGGGTCTGCTTATTACTCTTATCCGGATTTGTCAGGTTACTAGTTTTTACACGGAGCGATTGCCATCTGACCTCCGCAACCCTAAGGGCGAACCAGTAACTCATTGGATAAGAGCAATTTACTTATCAAGAGTTAACGATTATTATCAGATGTTATTGATAATAACCGGGACCGACAGCTTAACGTGCTCTCCGAGGCACGGTGGGCGACCCACACGGACAAACGCCCAGACCGAGACAGAAATTTTAACAAGCATCTGCCCGAGCGGGAATCGAACCCGCAACCGTCGAGACCAAAGGCAGACTCGCTACCCACAACGCCACAACGGTGTCAAAGTGTGTATCAATTACGACACCTAATGTTAATTTGCATCAGAGTAAGGTGACCAACAATTTTTGAACAAAAGTGTTTTAGAAATTACGGTTAGCGAACAAGCATACAGTCCGCCTGATGGTAAACAGTATCACATGCCTGTTGCCAACCGAATGGATTGAAGGGAAGGGATAAAAGAGGACGGAGGAGTTGGAAGGTTGGGCTTATGACGTTCTCACTCACCGGAAGTAGATAACGCAACTGTACTGATATCATTAATTTACGCCGATTTTCTTTGAGAGGGTGCTTCTCATGTATAGCCGAGCCATTTGTGCTGGGAGCTTGGCTCTTCTACTACTAAAAAAACTTCCTACTTTATACTATTTAACGAATTTCAATGATTTAAATTATTTCTAGTAATGGTTTTAAAGACATAATGAATAGCCGATTAACGCTACACATTCAATGGCCCAAATTAGGATAGTTATATGCTGTGTCGGGGGTCTGGAAACGTATACAAAGACAAGGACAAACGCCGGAACGTTTGGCTGCATGGTCAAGGACCGGAAAACATGGCTGCATGGTCAATACAAACATCTTCTCCATGCAAGAAACGAACCCGCGACCTATGGTGCTTAAGGCAGCTTCGCTACCGTCACAACGTCGTCAATAATCCTCTCTTCTTTTATTATATTAATTCACAAAGTAAAATAGCGAGAGCTGTTATAAACTTTATGTTTTTAACTGCCTGTTTTTCTGTATTATCTTTGATGTCAAATAAAAATTGTAGTTCTTAGAGTTTCAGAATTTTATCCTTCAGTAGTTTGCCTTTATTTGGGAAATTTGCCTAATAAAAACTTTGGTATGGTCACCTTAGGTACGACTTACGTGAATCCATTATTTACGTATGTCAAAAATACTTGAGTAATTAAATAGTGACGTAATAAGTAATAACAATTAAACAAGTTCCGGTTATTTTCTAAGCAATCTCTGCATACTTAGTGTAATTATTATTAGTCATTATTAGTCGACTAAATAGCTATATTAAAACTTGGAAAGTAACTAAAATTATATCACTTTGAGGGTAATGAAGCGTTTTGTTATTTTTGAATTTGGTTTATTTATGTAATTTGTATATAATTGTAACATTTTTAAGCGGTTAATTCGCAGGTGTAGTACGGTTTTTTTTAAGGATATAAATAAAATAAAAGATACACACTTAATAGCCCCCATTAGGAATGTGAGAATGTGATGCCTGTATCGTAAATACAAACCGATTCCGAGCGGGAATCGAACCCAAGTCCTATGGCGTTTAAGGCAGAATCCCTACCGCTGATTGAATTGATGGTGATAAACACGTATAGATGCTTCTCCGGAAGTTACACCCATCGAACGAAACACAACAGTACTGATACTTCTACTTCAAATCAATCAAGATATTTTGTATATTTAGTTCGGACTAAATAGACCTAATATACATAATAGACTTATTATACGGAATAGACTAGAGACAATTCCGTATATTTCCGAATACTAGGCTATACCATTCTTGTATTAGATATAGTATGTTCAAAATGTATCAAAATTCAAGCCTCAATAGCTCAACGGTAGAAGGGCCAACTTTTCTCCGTTAACGCGAGAGTCGAGGGTTCAAACTTGACCCCCTGGGCCTATTGTCGTACCCACTCCTAGCACAAGCTTCGAGCTTATCTGGAGGGGCAATAGGAATATTAGTAATGCCTTGGCAAAGCATTGCTAATATTCTTTAAAAAATAAGCAAGTAATAGTATTTTGTTGTGCATGAATTCTAGCCACGACCTTCAGTTTTAAGTGTTCTGATAATTGAGCAAAATACATTTTTGAAATAATATAAACTTAATTATCTCGTATATAGTATTGTGGTAACTAATTTTACATGACAAGATAATAATGTTATGTGAAATAAGATACGAAATAATTGTTTTATTATCTATTTTATGAAATAAGAAAATAATACGCTAAAAACGTGGTTTAAATATGTAATTATTTAAGAAGTACCTAAATAAAATAATTTTATTACTGTATATTTTTGCCTAGAACTCCGTCACGTGTTTTTTTTTGCTATTGAGAAATCAAATTGTATCTCCAGTGCTGAATGGATCAAAGTCACCATATATGGTGACAATCTCATCAAAATCAGTTCAGTAGCTTCCGTATATTACCATTACAACTGTCACACAAACAAAAACAGTTAAAATATTTTGTTCTAATCAGACATTTCTAAATATTCGATAAAAATTAATTTTACAAAAATATTTTAGATTAGCGTACAGATAGACAGGTATTGATAGTTCCTTCTTTTCTACTTGTTCTTGACGCGTGCTCTTCTTAGTGTTACTATTTTTTTTTATGTAAGAGGGGGCAAACGGGCAGGAGGCTCACCTGATGTTAAGCGATCACCGCCGCCCATGAACATATGCAACACCAGAAGGCATGCAGGCGCGTTGCCGACCTTTAAGGAAAGAATAGGCTCTTCTCTTAAAGGTTCGCAAGTCGTATCGGTTCGGAAAGACCGCCGGCGGAAGTTGATTCCACAGAGTGGTTGTGCGAGGAAGGAAATGTCTTCTAAATCGCGCTGTTGTGGATTTCCAGACATCGAGATGATATGGATGGAACTTAGAGTTTTGTCGCGATGGTGAAATTCTACCGGCGGGATGAAACCAAACAATTCCTCAGAACACTCTCCGTGATATATGCGATAGAAGATGAAGAGTTATCCGACATCTCTACGCAATGCCCAAGGATCAAGCTGATCGGAAAGGGCTTGATCGTCGACAATTTGAGCCGCTCTACGTTGGATGCGGTCAATTGGAAGTAGCTGGTACTAGTGTTACTAGTTCCAACTTAGTGACAGAGTTGCGTGCGATGTCAAACGAAAAAGATAGGGCACGTGGTATTTTGAATAGTTATGCCAAATCTATACATTTCAGAATTATCTAATTTCATTATCGATAATGAAAATATGACTTTGTCTAGGTCACCATCACATGATTCTGACATTACTTATGACTGACTATTGTCAAATACTCGGCCTTTGACTTTTACGTACCCTCCAAAGCACGGAAACGCTCGGTTTAAACTCTACCATAGCAGCAATCCACAGATCTGACAGCGGTTAAAGTTACTGAACCCACCAGAGAGCTCCTGTATAATATTCATTGGTAAGTTAGTATTGTTTAAATTAAATATAAATTTATATTTAGAATGAATCTGTATTCTCTAGACAGAGATTGGCAATTTTCAAAACAATTACATAGCAAAGCTTTATATGGCTTAAGAGTTGTTTAAATTAATTAATTTATAATTGAATGAAAGCTGAAACAAAGTCATACACATTTTCAGGTCAACGTAATATTAAGCGTCGTAAAATATGTATGTCATCTTCAAACATGCATTGTTTTGTAACTGTTGCTGACAATGTTATGACAACTTTTACCGTGCTTGAAACTACAAAGCAAAACAAACCGCGCTTAGTGCTTGAGTGAAAAACAAACATTTTTTTTATGTTGAACAGGTATTATGAGTATTACTTAGTAATAGCGACTATTAAGTTCATAATTATGTTATAAATCGTTAAGAAAAATGGAAAATAAATATAAATTAACATGACACCTGAAGGCACTCACTTATCAAAGTATGATTTTTTCTTCTTCGGTAAATTAACATCGAAAATAAGCAGTTTACATATTTACGATTAATTTGGTAAGCTTAATTAAGCATTAACGGCTCCCTTCATTAATTTCCCCTTAACTCCTTCTTTAATATCTCATCTTAATTATTATCATATTGGAGATTGTCATTAAACAATTTACGGTCATACCTTTGATGCTATAACTGAAAACAGGTCATCTTTGTGATAGGTAATTTGATTTAGATTGAGTATGTCATTAATACCCAAAAGAGATTTTCTTTAAATTTATTTCATAAGATACTAATTGTTGTGATACTTAAATAAGTATTTAACGTCTAGCAATAATCAAGTTAAGTTATGTTTAAGTCAAGACAAAAAATCTTATTCTATAGAATGTATTCCCATGTTGTCATTTCCTAAAACCCCGGAGCAAAGACCTTTTAATTTTCACGGCCATTGTTTCTTTTAATTCGCTTTAGCATTGTCCACAAAAATACTACAACAATACATTAAATTTAACTCTACACTTTAAGTGCGGTTTTAGATCAGCGCTGTTTTTCTAGCATATTCTGTCGTTTCAAAGTTGCAAAGTCGGCCGCCTGTAGACGGGCTTATTCCGGCGTGTGTGCTTGGTCGTGGCGAGTATCAGTAGGATATTATTATAATAAGGTAAGCAAGCATACGGCCCACATGATGGTAAGTGGTTGCCGTATCCTATGCTTGCAACACCATTAGTAGTTGGCATTCACGCGTTGCCAACCTTGAGATATTGGTTCCTAAATCTCCTTTGCTCAGTAATTTCACCAGCCTACAGTGTCCTTCAAACCGAAACACAGTAATGCCTAAAACACTGTTTTGTGGTAGAATATTTGACATTGCGTTGTTATCTACCTAGCCGGCCTCTTGCAACACAAAAATTGCGCCTATACGAGCTGAAAAGAACGAGGTTATACGCTCTTATAAAACGCTGGTCTGCAACCATCCTAATATCTTTTTAGACAATGAAAACAATTTGAAGCCGTGTTACCTTGATTTATTCTCACTTAGAGAATTTGGTAATTGCAAAAAGAGATACATTATTTGGAAAGGATTTTGACAAGTATTTTAGATAGAATATCCTTTAATGTACCATATAAATATGAATATATTCAATCAGGATGGCGCTATACTTAAACGCCCTCTGTATGGTTTCTAAAAGTTCTTTCAAGTCGGAATTTAAGCCCAAAAGTATGAATATAAACACCATTGAAACAATAAATAAATAAACGCTTCACACTCAACGGCCCCCATTAGGATAGTGATATCCTGTGTCGAGGGTCCGCAAACATACACAATGACACGTATTACATAAAATATTTTATGATTTAATAAAAATAAGAAATTAATGTAGATATTTAGATAAGGTTCAATGATATTATAAGATTATGATACGAAGGTCCGTTAGAGGTCTATATTACACTTCCGTGGTAATTCTAAACCGTTAGTACAAACACAAGCCCACAGAATGTAGAGATCTGTCTAATAAACTACCGCAGAAGAGCCTTGCTAATTTCAGCATCACCGGCTTGACCGGAAAAGTACCATCGCTTCGCAATATCGTGGTGAATCTACATGTAGTGTGTTTCGCCCGATTAGTTCAAATGCCGGAGGTCAGAGCCCAAATTTCTTTTACCCCTTTTGGTCCCAAACAATAAATAATTGCCAGTCAAGTGCATGTGAACCACGCACAGTTGAAACTAAAGGATTCCGCAGCTTGGTTATGAAGAATCTTAAGGACTTTAAAAATAATAACGAATTAAAACCGACCGCAAAAATAAGTTGATAATTTCATAGTAATTATTAAAAGTAATATGAAAAACAAAGTTATGGGAATAACTTGTATAACCCTAAAATTTGACGACCTATCCTCTTCAAAACTAATGTGGTTCAAATTTGATTTGATGCTCTACAACTTCAAATTTTTTTAGAATTTTAAATCCCATAGTTTAAAAGTTACGATTTTAATGACTTCATGAACTTATATCTCAACAACTACTGACATAATGAAAAAAGTCGAAATGAAATCTTGTTATCATTTTGACAGATCTATCCAAAGATATCTCATACGTTGCCATACGTTGAAATTTCTTTTTTCAATCTTCAGTTACATGTATAGACTGCTACCCTTAATTTTTATATAATTTAGGAATTCTTAACAAAACCCTGTAGCGGTTCATAGAATACACCTATTTTTAATTACTGTGACATACGGACGGACGGACGGACAGACGGCCATGACGAAACTATAAGGATTCCGTTTATGCCATTTGGCTACGGAACCCTAAAAAGAAATAAATTGTAATCATTTCAATTTCTGAATAACTTAACCCGTTAACTTTGGATTATTTGACGGCATGATCGCTAAGATTCTTCCTTTTGCGTGACAATCACGGGCTGGCATTTTTTTAATGTTAATTGCTGTTGGCTCTAGTGGCCTTGACAGCGTCACCGGATGGGCCTGTTGGCGCTGATATTTGTATTGATCACACAGACATTTCGTTGTGGTAAAAACACACCAACACAAGTGTGTGTTTGCTTGATTTTTTTTGCTTAAAATATTTCATGATTCCAACGCGGAATACATAAATGCATACGTTATAAATGCTTGAAGCGATTTATGTAATTTTATATTAAAAATAGTCACAAATACATTATTATAGGGATTTTAGTTATTAGCAGCTTCTAGATTTTCGAAAATCATTCTTAATTATTAGTCAAAATGCTTACCGGAAAAATAAATACAAGAAATGTTATATAAAAACTAATACAAATGAATTCAATTAAATTCGTATATTAATGTTATTTTATTTCCTCTGTTTTTAACGAGCATATGAATCAGAAGCAAAAACTACTGTTGAAAGTACTCCATGCGTTAATATAACGCTTACATAAGTCTTGGTTTTATTTATACAGTGCTAAATAATGATATTTTCTTAACTTAAAGATTCATTTGAATACGCTTTTCTCTCCTAGTGTTCATACTTTTACAGCAAAAAAATATAGATACAGCTGCTTTGTAGAGTTCCATGCGTAAAGGATGCCAATACAAACCTATTCTGTAATCTGTATGACAATCATCATTTGGATGTCACGCAATCACGCAAAAACGGATTTGAGTGAAATTTGTCGCAGATATAGATTGTCACCTGGATTAAGACATAAGTTACTTCTTATCCCGGAAAAAACTTAAGTCCTCATGGGATCATCAAGAAACATACTGCAATTATTTTTTGATGTCTGATACTATATACTTGATTGTATAAACGGCATAACGGATTGGGGTGAATTTTTTTTTTCATAGACAGATATATAGAGCTTATAATCTGGATAAACTTATGATACTTTTTATCCCAGAGAAATCCATAAGGTCACCGCAGGCGAAGACGCGGGCAGATCCTAGTAGGATGATAAAATAGTCCTCTTACATTTGATTGGTTCGAAGTTAATAAAGATATTACCTCTGTAACTTGGTGCTTCAAAGCTTCGTTAGAAATAATTGGATTGTTCATTAAATTTGTAATTTTATTAAAGAAACTCCTAATTAACGTTCTTATCGAACGCTGTCTTGTTTTTGTATGAAGGTATTTCATTAAAACATAATTAAATTAATTTCTACCGTTTTGATACGGTTTATTTAGTCAACCGTTCAACAGAATCAGTTATAGAAAAAAAAATGTATATTGTTTCTTATTATTATATATTCTTTATTTATTTATACTAAAGACAGAGAAAATATGTTCAAAGATTTGCTGTCGCTCCCTAGTAAATTCCCATTAACGCAACGAAACGAAGTTAGTCACACGCTTCTTTATAAAGAGTTAACGATTTTCATCAGATGTTCAGTGATAACAGTGGCCTAGGCCGAAACAGACATTTGCTATATTGTTACAAGCAATTTATTTATTAGATAATATAATTATTTGTATTTGTTTTATATTATAGTCTCAACCCGCGACCTTCAATGTTAAAGGCAGGCTCATCACAACACGGCACAATGGTCGTCACTGTAAGATATAATATATCATTGTATGAAATATTAATTTTTCACGTATTCTTCAGATATCTCTCACGAATAGTCACGTTTTCAAACAAAGTTGTGTCTAGCAATTTAATAAATGCTATTAATAGTCAAGAATTGTGACTATAATCAGTATAATATGATGATTAATAAATTCCATTGTTTTAGAATGATGCGGTCTTCTCAATTCAGTAGCATGTCATTTATAAGAATGACATTTTAAAAATGTTTCCCATCTATCATTCTTAGTGCATTTTCACGGTAGCGAAGTGTATGCCATGTATGGCATCTTTCACACGTACCTGCGTAATTTTGCTTGGGAAATGGTCGCCGGGTGCACGCCGAATTCACCACTATGCGTAAGAGCTACTAGATTAAAAATTGGGTCGTGTGTAAGCGAAATAAGTTAGGGTCGGTG
Organism: Hestina assimilis; assembly: GCA_023373885.1. Classification (NCBI taxonomy): domain Eukaryota; kingdom Metazoa; phylum Arthropoda; class Insecta; order Lepidoptera; family Nymphalidae; genus Hestina; species Hestina assimilis. Next base: position 3,240,049 of record CM041747.1, on the reverse strand, counting down.
CCGGATACCTAGCAACCGGCACGTGTGAAAAGGCACTTACAGGTAAAATCATGCTTCTTAAATGGAAGGGATTAGAGCGTTACATTTCACTAGTTAGTTGAAACGTGAAGAATTTACGATCACGCAATAAATCATGATTTCACCCTTTAATTAGGCCATTATAATAATTATAATATAACGTTGTATATTATGTCGTTCATAATATACTTGGTACCAACATTATTTTCTATATATAATTATAATAAAATTGTAAATTTCACGTGTGTTTTTAGAAATACATGTGTTAAAGTACCTACCTAAAAACTTGCAAAAAATTATAAAGACGGAGCACTTATCATTTCGTCTTCTTCTTTGGCCGTAGCATTATTCCCGGTATTTTATTTTACCCAGGGTCTGCTTATTACTTTTATCTGGATTTGACAGGTTACTAGTTTTTACACGGAGCGATTGCCATCTGACCTCCGCAACCCTAAGGGCGAACCAGTAATTTACGATTTTTTTAAGAGCAATTTACTTATCAAGAGTTAACGATTATTATCAGATGTTACGTGATAACAATCGGGACCAACAGCTTTACGTGCTCTCCGAGGCACGATGGGGAGACCTACGGACAAACGCGTTAGACCGAGACAGAAATTTTAACAAACATCTGCCCGAGCAGGAATCGAACCCGCAACCGTCGAGACTAAAGGCAGACTCGCTACCCACAACGCCACATTTGGCTTAGTATGAGAGTAATTAGGTATTTTAGAATTTTCAAATAAAAACTACTATGTATAGATATGGAGGAAATTTGGAATTTTTTAATATTACTTTATGTATTATAATATGTATAACTTAAAACAGTTATGGGTTACATATTTCGTTATTTTCAAAATAGGAAAATTAAGCAAACATTATTTGTTGTATCTCTATTGTTAATATTGATGTTGTGGCGCAGCGGTAGCGAACCTGCCTTAAACGCCACAGGTCGCAGGTTCGATTCCCGCTCGGAGCATATGTTTGTATTAACCATGCAAGCATATTTTCCGGTCTGCGTGTATTTGTCCTTGTCATTGTGAATGTTTCTGGACCCCCGACACAGGATATTACTATCCTAATGGGGGCCGTTGAGTGTGCAGCGTTATTTATTATATTTATTTATTTAATATTAGTAATTAGTTTATGTAAGAATCAGTTTAGAATGATATTAAAAAATTTTTAATCACATATACATTACGAAAAGTACAATCATATCAAAATATTTCATTATTATTATTGATACCAATATTATATAAGCTGAAGAGTTTGTTTGTATGAACGTGCTAGTCTTTGGAACTACTGATCAGATTTGAAAAATTCTTTTTGCATTTCATGGCACATTTCTTGAGTAAGGACATAGGCTAACTAACATCATGATAATATACTTAGAAGGCGAGCAATAAGAAATTAGTTGGTGAAACAGTTCTCACCCGACGGGAGTAAAGTCGCGGGCACGGCTAGTTATTTAACATAACGATAATGGTGAAAGTCGGCTTTAATTTTACGATTCACGAATTTACGTCTACAGAATAGTATTATAGTAAAAATTCAAATAGCTAATTACATTATGGAATAAATTATTAGAGTATGACATTGAGATCTTAATTACGAGAACTGAAATATGTTTTTAATACGCACATTATAATTATTTTTGAAGATGTGTAAGTTTTTTTTTTCATATAATATCAGAACCTTTATCAAATAAGCCAATTAATAAACATGTTGTAATGTTTTGGACACACATGATATAAAAAGGAAAGAAGGAAATAATTATATAAATTGTTTGACATTAGCAGTTTGAATGTTAAAGAAGTTGATAATTTATTTCATTGAAGTTATTTTATTTATAACACGTGACGTGAATAAGGACTCTACCAGTGACGTTGTCAAGGCCACTAAGGCCAACACTAATAGACACTCCGAAAAAAAGTGTATAAAGGATTTTAAAACAAACTTGGTACCCCCATTTCAATCCATCAGGGATAGAATTTATGAAGTCGTTAAAATACTTGTTTCTTTATTTTTAATTTTTCACCTAAAAACAGAGTTTCATTTTGTGAAAACATTCAGTTTTCTAGGTCCACGGGTTAAGGCTGAGCGTTTATAAGTAATTCAAGTCATCTCCTTTCATACAATAATTATATAGATTATGCAATGCTTTGAATTTTAAATTCTGTACTTCTTCTCTATGCAAACATTAAGTGTTCCAATAAAGGGCTCCAAAGTTTTCTCGCCACGTATTTATAATAATATATAGATACACAAACTGTATTTATATAATATTATCAAATTATGAATTAATTAACAGTTGATATATAATAATAGCTTTATAATAGTTATGGTAATTATTTATTAATTAAATTTATCTTTTTTAATGCTTGTTGTGTCATTAAATTTTATATTGATTTTTCGATCGCATGTCGAACGTTCCCCTCATATCAAACTGATTACTCTTAGTTTCGTTTCTACTCTAATTATCTTAAATTAAAATATCATAAATAGCTGATAGCTTCAAATAGTTTTCGTTTTATAATTTTTCTACTTTTCAGTTTATATTTAAACACTACAAGTATGTAATACTTAAAATTCTATTTCGTCTATTACAATATTAAAACGCATCCCGGACATCGAGATAAAAAGTATCGTATGCATATTTATTAATTTTAACTAGACGCGCTCCAAATAAATGGTTACTATTTTGTATAAACAAACAGAATTTTACATGCTTCAGTAAATTAGGAACAATATGTATTATAATTATGTATACTTTTTTGTGCATATTTCTACAACGGAAAATAGCAACTATTTCATACGTTGTTTTTAGCAGACACATAAATTGACATGTTAGGGCTCTAGCCGATATAATGCTTTGAATTTGCGACTGTAACGCGTTTTGGTGACTCTATGCTTTCGATCGCAGTATCAAAATCTACGCTGCATGCGATCTGTATGCAACTCGATCGCCGCATTTGGCGCCTGAATCGCCTGCCCTTAAATTCTAATGACTTTAATAACAATGTTTACTATTTAGATTTTCACTCTTACTTTATATTTGTACTATCATATAATTATGTTTTTCAAAACCTTCACAGAACTTAGTAATTGCTTTTATTGTCATACATTTAAATCTATATGTATTAGTTTAAAGTCGATTTTTCCGTTTTAGAATTCTTTAAGCGAATTCTACGTAGAGCTGACTTTGCAAAAATATCTCTTAAGTATCCACAACCAAACAGACCGAAAAGACCAAAAATATATTTTTATTATTATACTTAATAAAAACACTATAAAATTCACATAATCTGCTAATTTTGTGTTAATTTTTTTTTAACAAGAGCACGAATCGTCCGAATAAAACGTAAAAAGTGTTATACCTTACAACTGTACCATACAATCATCTAACATTACTTGTTTTATTATATTATATTTAATATTTTTCCTCAACCCATCTTAAAGAGATTACCGTAAATCATATTTATAAACTTACAAAAACATATTTCTTGCTTGTTTGTATAGTCGTGAAAATACGTAATCAAAATACAAATATCCGATTTCATAATATTTTTTTTTTTAATATATCAAATATAATACTTCAAATAAGAAGAGGTTTTTAGATATTTTGTTTGTATTAGACAAAAGGTTGTCAACGTATAAAAAACAAGTGAACATCGTTACAGTCAAAACGATACTTAATATATGAAATATTACACGATAATATTTACAAGCTGTATTTATAGTTTTTTACTACGATCGGAACCAATGACGAATGAAATACAGCCTTACGTAACGAATAAATAAGTATGGTTTTATATGAAAGACGTATATGATTTTAGTATCTAAACAATTGCATATACCCTTATCACTAAGGAGGCAATTCAAAACAATAGTCAAATAAATCAAAGGCTAAGATGGTATTGAAAGATCGTGTAGTTTTCTTACATTAAATACGTTGTTTTGACCTTGTTTAATACAATTAGCGAGATATTACCCAGCCATTTTTAGATGTTCTCCCCTGCCGGCTGTCGACTCTCGCACTGGTCACAACACCAAACGGTCGGGTCACCACTGCCATATAAATTAAATTTTTCGTTTGTGCGCGAAACTTGTGAAAAACGAGACGGTCGCGCGCATGCGCTTAGCACGTAGGACTGACAACGGAAGGTATGCGCAATAGTGATGCGCTGAGGTGTGTTGTATCGAAATTTTTTATTGTCGTCTCTATCTGGCTCTATTTCGATAAAAACATGATTTGTATGGTAATTTAATGTTTATTTAAAGTTAAGTACTGTCGCAATTAACGTGTGGAATGTTACTCATGATAACAGTTTATTTACGTGTAATTTGTTTTACATCAAAAATATAATAGTTGTTTTTATTTTATTTTGGATACCTACTTTAAAAAAATACAAACTTAATTATTTTAATATTGAAAAAGATATTGTATCTGTCGAACCGGTAATCTACAAAAAAATCTATGTATTTATATGCAATTTATGACGTAACTATAAAATTTTTTTTATCGATATAAATACTTTGAAAGACAACATTAAGTGACCTCACTATCCGTCCGACACTAGTGCGTTCGCGCCACGCTACACTGCTTGCAGTCTTATGGAAATGAGTCTCAGTAAAAGACAGGGGATAATTATAATTGTGATGCTCACTGACCGTCACTGTTATATCAAAGCTTTGAGAAAGGGTCTTTATTTTTATTATGAACTAAATACTGGTAGGCCATTTATTGCAAATGGCCGGCTACCCGGCTAGGTAGGTACCACCGCAAATATCTTTTATGTTTCGGTTTAAAGTATACTGTAGCTATTGAAATTACTATGTAAAGGAGATTTAAGAACCAAATTTCAAGGTTGGCAATGTGACACCTACTAATGTATGGTGTTGCAATCCGGTGGTTGCTTGTGCTTGGTGAATTGTTGCTTGCCAATTAAGTCACATAAAAAATACTAAGGAATTACGGACTATTGATAAGATACTTGACCACTAAAATGGCTATTGAAATCGTCCAATAGTTTTTGATTTATCAAAATTAAAAACTTCTATGGACTCCTACTGCAGCTACTTTTAGTATTTTATTATACTATTTAAAAAAAAAAACATTTCTTTTTAATATTTCAAATAAATAATTTATTGAATTTAGAAGAAATAATAACTATATTATATACTTCATTCCGTTTTCCCACTTTATAAAGAGTCGATGTAAATAAGACGACACCAATATTTTTGTCTAACATTTTTGTCCATTATTGTACCTGCGCAGAAGCGGCCATTTTGGTTAAGTTACATTTAAGGAACTATACAGTGCCCTTCAAACCTGAACACAGTAGTGCCTAAGCACTACTATTTGGCGGCAGAATATTTGACACTGCGGTGGTACCTACCTAGCCGGCCTCTTGCAACAAAAGACCTACCACCAGAGTGACTGATTGCACTGGAGGAATAATCTCTGCTGTGACCGAGGTTATCCCAACAGCGGGCGATGGGGTCGTCACATCCCGACGCCGGTGAAAATAATAACGACGATAATTTGCGATCTTCAAAATTTTACTATACTGGTTCAAAATTTATCTTTATGATTTATAATTTTTATTATTAGCTTCATAATTGTCGCCTTTTAAGTAAATTTTAGAAAATTCCAATAAACTACTTTGGAATCATAGGAAAAAGAAGTTGTTCAAAACTCATACAATTTATTAATAAATTTGATATGTCATCACACATAAATTACCTATCCATAGTTTACGATTTTAACCGCTTTTATGGGATAATAAAGGACAGCATAACGTGCTCTACGAGGCATGGTCGGGAGACCCAAAAGGACGAACGCCCAGACCAAAACAGAACATTGTCAGATGAATAGGGAATACAAAAAACGCCTCCAGCCGGGATCCAACCCTCGTTACCAACACGCCACAACGGTCATTAATGGTCGTTACTAGTAATATTAAATGAATCTGCCTTAAACTCCACAGGTCACGGGTTCGATTCCCGCTCGGAGCGTATATGTTTTATTGACCTTGTTGTTGTTTTATTTTCCGGTCTGGGTGTATTTGTCTTTGTCATTGTGTATATTTCCCGACCCCCGACACAGGATACCACTATCCTAATACGACGCTAAATAACTTGCATCTTTTTACGACGACATTGTCCATGACATTGATCTTGCTCATCGTGGCATGTCATTTGTTACTTCGCTTCCCAGCTATTATATTTGGTACAAAAGATGTTATAAGACAATCATTTATGAGTTCATAGTCGAATATTTTTAAGTTTGCTGAATTTATTTACATTTTAAAACATCCTCTTATCAATACTATACTAAAGTATGTATAATACTAAAGTTTGTTTTTCTTTTCAGAACAGGCGTTTTCATGAAATCGCAACCGCTACCTACGTCATATTCTAAATCCGAAGAATCCAGTTTCCCATTTAAAAAAAAAGTCAAAATTGCTTTAAGCCGTTAAGGAGTGCAATGCCAAAGACCCTTCAAATTTAGGCTACAATATTGTTGATGTGTTGTGAGTCAAATAGTATGGATTGAACAATGTGGATGAAATTAGGAAAATAATAAAAAATCTATAATCCAATTGGAGTGCAACCTATTGTGTGTCTTAAAGGATCTTCTTCAAAAACCAAATTTTATAATAAAGAATACAATTGTAAACAACATATATTTGAAGAGAGCAACTATCGAGTTTCTTGTCGGTTCTTCTCGATAGAATCAACCTTCCGAATCGTCGGTAGCGTTTGATTATTCAAAAGTGCTTTTTAAAAATCTACTTGAATAAAAGTAATTTTGATTTCTATTTTGAGTGATAAACACATATACGTAAGACAACCCAGTAGAAATAGTAAAAAAATGAAGAATTGGTATGAATGAAAACAATATAATATACGCATTAGACCAGTAGGCATATAATCACATGGTCATCTAAGTTAATAAAGTGGAAAAGTCTGCTCAGTTTGTTTGATCAACCTAATCTTTAGGACTGTAAGACTTCATCCTATTTCCTTAAGCCTTGTTTAGAAAGATTATCATTATATTGATCTTACTCATACTTTTAGATCAAGGTTTTATTCTATGCTTATGAGTATTACAAATTTTAATCGGATTGTAAAATTAAACAACACACAACACACCAAACAAAACACCCATCTTCCTAGCATTATTCAACCATTACCACAACGGTCATCGCACAAAAAGTGGTAATGTTAGTGGTACCACTTTTGTTGCTAGTATAAACGCTACATACTCAACGGGATAAGGATAGTTATATCGTGTCGGGGGTCCGGAAACATACAGAAGGACAAGCACAAATACACCCCGCCCGGAACACATGCCTGTATGCTCAATACAAACATCTGCTCGGAGCGGGAATCGAACCCGTGACCTGCGGCGCTTAAGGCAGGTTCGCGACTGCTGCGCCACAACGTCGTCATGCTAATAAACTCAAGTTTTTCATTATTTGCTGTTACTATTATTGTGAGATTTATTGATATTAATGTAGTAATCCGAAATCTAAAAGTATCATCACGAATTCGTGAGATCTTTTAGAAAACGTATCTAGAAACTTGATCATAGCCTCAATTGTCGAATTGCCTCACCCTATTGATAACAAGCGTTTGTCCGTGAAAACAAATATGATTGATATACAACAGTATTTATATACAATTGAACACCAGTTAATATGCAATTGCTCGTAACTTGTTTTAGTTTACCACGTAAATGATACAAAATACAAGACGAGGTTGTGGCGCAGCGGTAGCGAACCTGCCTTAAACGTCACAGGTCGCGGGTTCGATTCCCGCCCGGTGACGCTGTCAAGGCCAGTAGGGCCAACAGCAATACACATTCCGAAAAAAAAAAAAAAAAAAGGGTTCGATTCCCGCTCGGAACATAATATGTTTGTATTGACCATGCAAGCATATTTTCCGGTCTAGGTGTGTTTGTCAGCTCCATATAGTTAGCGGACCATTTTCTGAAATTTGACCTCTAAAGTATATGGCCTAATTGGTCACTAATTGGTCATAATTGGTCAGTATATATGAATAATTGGTCAGCACTCTGACAAAAGTTACAAACATTTTAAAATTTTAAGTTCACAAAAAAATTTTGGCGGAGCATTTGAATCCTAGACACCAGATCTAAGGTGATTTAAATTGGTCACGTAATGGTCATAATTGGTCACTAGGTCACAGTAATTGGTCAGCCTTGTAACGATCAATATATCACAAAATATCCTCAAATTGGGGTAAAAATACCTTCAACACGATTATAGTGATACACATTTCGTACACAGTTCATACAAAGTCCATTCAAGGTTTTTTCATTTGCTAACACTCTGATCTTAATTGGTCACAATGTCACAGTAATTGGTCAGCCTTGGAACGACCAATAAATCACAAGATATTCACACATTCGGTGTAAAAATAAATACCTTGCACACGATTTTAGTGATACACGGCTTGTACACGGGTCATACAAAGTCCGTTCACAGTTTTTTAACTGTTCACACTCTGGTCATAATTGGTCACTAAGTCACAGTAATTGGTCAGCCTTGAGACGACCAATACATCACAAAGTATTGGCACACAGAGCATAAAAATATCTTTTACTGCATTATAGTCATACCTAGCTCGTAAACAGTTCATACAAACTTCATGCAAGGTTTTTTATGTGGTAACACTCTGATCTTAATTGGTCACTACGTCACAATAATTGGTCAGGCTTGGATAAATATTTATATCAGAGTTTATTCGCACATAGAGTAGAAAAATACCTCGCACAAGAATATAGTCATACACGGCTTGTACACGGTTCATACAAAGTCTATTCAAGGTTTTTTTACCAGGTCACACTCTGATCTTAATTGGTCACTAGGTCCCAGTAATTGGTCAGTCTTGGATAAATAATTGTATCAGAGTTTATTCGCATAAAGAGTATAAAAATACCTCGTACACGAATATAGTCATACACGGCTTGTACACGGTTCATACAAAGTCTATTCAAGGTTTTTTAACTGGCCACACTCTGATCTTAATTGGTCACTAGGTTTCAGTAATTGGTCAGGCTTGGATAAATAATTGTATCAGAGTTTATTAGCATAAAGAGTATAAAAATACTTTGTACACGAATATAGTCATACACGGCTTGTACACGGTTCATACAAAGTCTATTCAAGGTTTTTTAACTGGCCACACTCTGATCTTAATTGGTCACTAGGTCCCAGTAATTGGTCAGCCTTGGATAAATAATTGTATCAGAGTTTATTCGCATAAAGAGTATAAAATACCTCGTACACGAATATAGTCATACACGGCTTGTTCACGGTTCATACAAAGTCTATTCAAGGTTTTTTTACCTGGTCACACTCTGATCTTAATTAGTCACTAGGTCCCAGTAATTGGTCAGCCTTGGATAAATAATTGTATCAGAGTTTATTCGCATAAAGAGTATAAAATACCTCGCACACGAATATAGTCATACACGGCTTGTACACGGTTCATACAAAGTCTATTCAAAGTTTTTTAACTGGCCACACTCTGATCTTAATGGGTCACTAGGTCCCAGTAATTGGTCAGGCTTGGATAAATAATTGTATCAGAGTTTATTCGCATAAAGAGTATAAAAATACCTCGTACACGAATATAGTCATACACGGCTTGTACACGGTTCATACAAAGTCTATTCAAGGTTTTTTAACTGGCCACACTCTGATCTTAATTGGTCACTACGTCACAATAATTGGTCAGGCTTGGATAAATATTTATATCAGAGTTTATTCGCACATAGAGTAGAAAAATACCTCGCACAAGAATATAGTCATACACGGCTTGTACACGGTTCATACAAAGTCTATTCAAGGATTTTTTACCTGGTCACACTCTGATCTTAATTGGTCACTAGGTCCCAGTAATTGGTCAGCCTTGGATAAATAATTGTATCAGAGTTTATTCGCATAAAGAGTATAAAATACCTCGCACACGAATATAGTCATACTCGGCTTGTACACGGTTCATACAAAGTCTATTCAAAGTTTTTTAACTGGCCACACTCTGATCTTAATGGGTCACTAGGTCCCAGTAATTGGTTAGGCTTGGATAAATAATTATATCAGAATTTATTTGCACATAGAGTATAAAAATACCTCGCACAAGAATATAGTCATACACGGCTTGTACACGGTTCATACAAATTTTATTCAAAGTTGTTTTGTTTGGTAGCACTCTGATCTTAACTATTCACTACGTCACAGTAATTGGTCAGCCTTGTTCAAGGCGTGTATGACCATATTGGTGTGCAAGGTATGATTACGCCTAACGTGCCGATATCTTGTGATATATAGGTCGATTCAAAGCTGACCAGTTACTGTGCCCAAGTTACAATTAACGTATTGCTAAATAAAAAAAACTTGAATGGACTTTGTAGGAACCGGGCACGAGCCCTGTATGACTGCAATTTTGTGCAAGGTATTTTTACACCCAATGTGCGAGTATCTTGTGATGTATTGATGGTCTCAAGGCTGACCAATTACTGGGACCTAGTGACCAATTAAGATCAGAGTGTGACCAGGTAAAAAAATCTTGAATAGACTTTGTATGAACCGTGTACAAGCCGTGTATGACTATATTCTTGTGCGAGGTATTTTTCTACTCTATGTGCGAATAAACTCTGATACAATTATTCATCCAAGGCTGACCATTTACTGGGACCTAGTGACCAATTAAGATCAGAGTGTGACCAGGTAAAAACCTTGAATAGACTTTGTATGAACCGTGTACAAGCCGTGTATGACTATATTCGTGTGCGAGGTATTTTATACTCTTTATGCGAATAAACTCTGATACAATTATTTATCCAAGCCTGACCAATTACCGGGGCCTAGTGACCAATTAAGATCACAGTGTGGCCAGTTAAAAAAACCTTGAATAGACTTTGTACGAACCGTGTACAAGCCGTGTATAACTATATTCGTGTACGAGGTATTTTTATACTCTTTATGCTAATAAACTCTGATACAATTATTTATCCAAGCCTGACCAATTACTGGGACCTAGTGACCAATTAAGATCAGAGTGTGGCCAGTTATAAAAACCTTGAATAGACTTTGTATGAACCGTGTACAAGCCGTGTATGACTATATTCGTGTACGAGGTATTTTTATACTCTTTATGCGAATAAACTCTGATACAATTATTTATCCAAGCCTGACCAATTACCGGGACCTAGTGACCAATTAAGATCAGAGTGTGGCCAGTTGAAAAAACCTTGAATAAACTTTGTATGAACCGTGTACAAGCCGTGTATGACTATATTCGTGTGCGAGGTATTTTATACTCTTTATGCGAATAAACTCTGATACAATTATTTATCCAAGCCTGACCAATTACTGGGACCTAGTGACCAATTAAGATCAGAGTGTGACCAGTTATAAAAACCTTGAATAGACTTTGTATGAACCGTGTACAAGCCGTGTATGACTATATTCGTGTGCGAGGTATTTTATACTCTTTATGCGAATAAACTCTGATACAATTATTTATCCAAGGCTGACCAATTACTGGGACCTAGTGACCAATTAAGATCATAGTGTGACCAGGTAAAAACCTTGAATAGACTTTGTATGAACCGTGTACAAGCCGTGTATGACTATATTCGTGTGCGAGGTATTTTATACTCTTTATGCGAATAAACTCTGATACAATTATTTATCCAAGGCTGACCAATTACTGGGACCTAGTGACCAATTAAGATCATAGTGTGACCAGGTAAAAACCTTGAATAGACTTTGTATGAACCGTGTACAAGCCGTGTATGACTATATTCGTGTGCGAGGTATTTTATACTCTTTATGCGAATAAACTCTGATACAATTATTTATCCAAGGCTGACCAATTACTGGGACCTAGTGACCAATTAAGATCAGAGTGTGACCAGGTAAAAAAATCTTGAATAGACTTTGTATGAACCGTGTACAAGCCGTGTATGACTATATTCTTGTGCGAGGTATTTTTCTACTCTATGTGCGAATAAACTCTGATACAATTATTCATCCAAGGCTGACCAATTACTGGGACCTAGTGACCAATTAAGATCAGAGTGTGACCAGGTAAAAACCTTGAATAGACTTTGTATGAACCGTGTACAAGCCGTGTATGACTATATTCGTGTGCGAGGTATTTTATACTCTTTATGCGAATAAACTCTGATACAATTATTTATCCAAGCCTGACCAATTACCGGGGCCTAGTGACCAATTAAGATCACAGTGTGGCCAGTTAAAAAAACCTTGAATAGACTTTGTACGAACCGTGTACAAGCCGTGTATGACTATATTCGTGTACGAGGTATTTTTATACTCTTTATGCTAATAAACTCTGATACAATTATTTATCCAAGCCTGACCAATTACTGGGACCTAGTGACCAATTAAGATCAGAGTGTGGCCAGTTATAAAAACCTTGAATAGACTTTGTATGAACCGTGTACAAGCCGTGTATGACTATATTCGTGTACGAGGTATTTTTATACTCTTTATGCGAATAAACTCTGATACAATTATTTATCCAAGCCTGACCAATTACCGGGACCTAGTGACCAATTAAGATCAGAGTGTGGCCAGTTAAAAAAACCTTGAATAAACTTTGTATGAACCGTGTACAAGCCGTGTATGACTATATTCGTGTGCGAGGTATTTTATACTCTTTATGCGAATAAACTCTGATACAATTATTTATCCAAGCTTGACCAATTACTGGGACCTAGTGACCAATTAAGATCAGAGTGTGACCAGTTAAAAAACCTTGAATAGACTTTGTATGAACCGTGTATAAGCCGTGTATGACTATATTCGTGTACGAGGTATTTTTATACTCTTTATGCGAATAAACTCTGATACAATTATTTATCCAAGACTGACCAATTACTGGGACCTAGTGACCAATTAAGATCAGAGTGTGACCTGGTAAAAACCTTGAATAGACTTTGTATGAACCGTGTACAAGCCGTGTATGACTATATTCTTGTGCGAGGTATTTTTCTACTCTATGTGCGAATAAACTCTGATATAAATATTTATCCAAGCCTGACCAATTATTGTGACGTAGTGACCAATTAAGATCAGAGTGTTACCACATAAAAAACCTTGCATGAAGTTTGTATGAACTGTTTACGAGCCAGGTATGACTATAATGCAGTAAAAGATATTTTTATGCACTGTGTGCCAATACTTTGTGATGTATTGGTCGTCTCAAGGCTGACCAATTACTGTGACTTAGTGACCAATTATGACCAGAGTGTGAACAGTTAAAAAACTGTGAACGGACTTTGTATGACCCGTGTACAAGCCGTGTATCACTAAAATCGTGTGCAAGGTATTTGTTTTTACACCGAATGTGTGAATATCTTGTGATTTATTGGTCGTTCCAAGGCTGACCAATTACTGTGACATTGTGACCAATTAAGATCAGAGTGTTAGCAAATGAAAAAACCTTGAATGGCCTTTGTATGAACTGTGTACGAAATGTGTATGACTATAATCGTGTTGAAGGTATTTTTACCCCAATTTGAGGATATTTTGTGATATATTGATCGTTACAAGGCTGACCAATTACTGTGACCTAGTGACCAATTATGACCATTACGTGACCAATTTAAATCACCTTAGATCTGGTGTCTAGGATTCAAATGCTCCGCCAAAATTTTTTTGTGAACTTAAAATTTTAAAATGTTTGTAACTTTTGTCAGAGTGCTGACCAATTATTCATATATACTGACCAATTATGACCAATTAGTGACCAATTAGGCCATATACTTTAGAGGTCAAATTTCAGAAAATGGTCCGCTAACTATATGGAGCTGTGTTTGTCCATGTCATAGTGTATGTTTCCGGACCCCGACACAAGATATCAATATCCTAATGGGGGCCGTTGAGTGTGTAGCGTTTATTTTTTATTTATTTATTTAAAATATAATTATTGCAGGTAATTTTATAAATCTAACTGTTTTAAAAGTGTCGCAATGTCTTTATAATAAAAGTAATTTAAAAAAACTAACTGAGATCGACAATTTATGTCTGACACCTATAAATTATATTATTAAAATTTTAATGGGGAGTTTTGTTTTGTAACTAAGGTTCAACATTAAACTGTTTTTTTTGTATTTTATTTACATATTTCCTTTTTCCTGCCTTTATCCCAATTTATTTGGGGTCAAGTCTCTGGTGAAATATTCTGTACATTCAGATGATTCTCCACAGTGGTCCACCAAGAGGCTGGTAGTCTGCCTCGTGATCTCGGCTTGGTGTTAATATTAAGTACTTTATTTACTGTGTAGCTTTCGTCTCGCCTCATTACGTGTCCGTACCACCTCAGCCTAGATTCCCCAAGTTTTTCATTTATTATATAGAAAGTAAATACATAATTATATAAAGAAGAATAAAAAGTTACATTAATTGCAATTCTTAAAACCAAAGATAATTTTTATACGATAATTTGAAGCTTGATTTGTTAAGGTCATAAGCCAGATTTGTTATTATAAAATATGAATATAAAGTCGGTAGAAACAAACTAGCCCCATTATTATAATATGCCTCACGTTATCAAAGATATAGAACTTAAAAACCCTGCTTTTTAATAGATATAACTTTCAAGGACCAGGTAAAGTAAGAAACAATTAATAGTAAATGATAAAGTATATAGACATTTATTTTTATACTTTGGAAATTAAATTTTAATGCCGAAGTCCTGTCAGATCATCACAATATTAACATGAGATTTTACTGGAACTATATCTTGTCCAGCATAGAAAGCGTATCGTATCCATCAAAAAGAATCATCTAAATCTGTTTACAAGTGGTGAAAACGTCGTATAACATATACACCAAAATCACCAGAATAAACCACTTCATTTTGGAAGTTGATTAAAAGTACTTCTAGCTCAATAAATTATGAGTCACTTATAAAATATGGTTATATCGCCCTTACGTTAATCATCTGTATAAATATTTGATGTCATCGTATTCTTCGCGTTATCGCTGACTTCAGAAATTAGATCACTTCTGTTTGTTTAAATATCTCATAGTGATAACATGATAGCCCACTTCGACCGTATTCCGTGTGACAATTTTTAGGCCATTTGAGATTTGGATGCAGGGCATAGATTATGAAAAATAAGTTACTGTATGTAGGTAATTTAATATTCAATAATATCAAGCTAGGTAACGATTTAAAAATCTTACTGTCTGCGTCTGTCACTGACACACTAAATAAAGTAGGTAAAGTAATGGTATGGAATCTGTTGCATTGAAATGCAATTATTCATGCCAAAAATGCTTTTAATGTTAAAGATTTTCTTTTGACGGCTCACAAACAAGCATACGATCCGCCTGATAGTTAGCAGTCAATGCAACCGGAAGGGATAAAAGGGAAAAAAGAAGGGAACAGAGGGGAGGGAGAGGGCTCTCACTCAACGCACGAAACGCAACAGTACAGTTACCTAACGTTGATTTGTTGTGGGAAGGTAGTATTTCCTCGGTCGAGCCGGCCCATTTGCTTTTGGAGAAGCATGGCTCGACTACCGTATAATGTTATGTATAAAGACTGTGGAAAATAAAATTTCCATTAAATTGAGACAATGTTTAAGACGAAGACGAGATTATTCAATGTACATTTTAAATTAGCCCATGAATTCTAATTCGAGCTAGCACCACTGAGTTTATCAAACATATATTTTTTTCCAAATTGATTGCGTTTGTAGGAAAACATTGTCGAACCTGCAAGTCTTAGAAGAAAGCCTGAAAAATGGATACTATACATTATTCAATACAACAACGAGGTGGTTTAAGTATCAACTACTGAAAGTAGTTGTGTAAAATGGGAGAACGCCTATTGGAAATTCTAACATTAGATGACTTTAAAAAGACAAATATATTCATCAAAAAGTTGTTGTTTTGGAAAGTGAATCTTGTAACTTCTTGTGTAATGTTTTATTCAAATACTGATAATTGAAAAAAAAAAATGTTATCAATATCAAAGTAATTCAACCAGCGATATCAAAAGAAAATTTATCACGTACTACTTACCATTTTAATTCGAAAACTTTTCCGTTTTTATAAGCCTAAAGCGTGTTGAAATAACATCAAATATTCCTTTAAATCGATCTTACTTTGTCCGGGAAAGTAAAGGTGGTCTGAATACAAATTTTACAATATTGATTCATGATGGAAGTCGCTCAAACCAATCGAAACTTTACTGCGCCCGACCCACGATTTTAATCCATTGGTAATGCGAAAATTGATGTAAAATCTACGCCGCAACCAAACCCTAACAGATACCGCCGTGCATATAAAGCGAATCGTTTCAAAGATTTTCAGCTTCTGAAACAAGAACTCACAAGTTGTACATTCTATCCGAAAAATAAAAAGAATTCGTTATTTTTGTGAATGTTGATTTGATTCTTTTAGATGTGTTTTAAAGTTTTCTAAATATTGTTACTATTGAAAAGTATACCGTGGTTGCTACTAATAGCTACTTACTTCTGCCAGTGACTTCACTTACCTAAATAACAGTTTTAATACAAATCTTGAACCCCATTACACCCCTTTACGGGTGAAATTTTAGAGAATATTAAATGGGTATTTCTTTATCTTTAATACTTCGCCTAAAAACAATCAAAAATTCAATAAAAGTTTTATGCTTCTATTTTTAAAAATGACAATCTGTCATGTCTGAACGCTGAATATATCAGGTCTTCTTCTTTTATGTATATATTTTATAACCGTAAATTATATTAATGCGAAAATAATTTCAACAATCTCATATTAAATTTAATTTTGAAAACAACAATATTTTAGTAGTTTATACGATTTTAATGTTTTTAATTTTGTGTCGAATACCTCGGCGAGGTTGTGTAATTCTAGAGCAGAATCACTGCGGTATACAACTCGTGCCAAATTGTATCGTGAACCCTTGAAAAAAGGTTTAAATTCAATTGCCATACCCAATTATTGGAACCAATTTCGTTCAGAAAGAACTATGGGACGTGTTCCGTGTACAAAATAAGTGAGGGGACGAAAAATTGGTGGGGTTTTGTCGGTTTTTACCTTTTAAAGAGATCACAGCTTTCCAAATAATTTTAATATTTTAATAAAATTACATAATTTGTATATTTTTTATTGCTTAAATTAGACTAGCTTTCACTGGAATAATTTGCTTATATTTGCATGAAATGTGGTCAGTTTATTTTGCTGTTTTTTTAATTTATATTTATTATAATATTATATTTTACATTATTGTACTAAATCACACATTGTCATATGAATGTTATATTTTTTTATATTTTTTTAAAGAAAATTTGCCATGCTCTTTTTAGGCATTACTCCAAATAAGTTTGAAGTGGGTACAACAATAGCTCAAGGGGATCACGATCGAACCTGCGACTCTCGCGTTAACGGAGCGAAGTCAGCCCTTCTACCGTTGAGCTATTCAGGCTATATTGATTAATAAAAAAAAATACTCAATTCTAAACTTAAATGTCTTGTTAAAACCTTATTACCTTTTTAACCTTCACATGATTAAGTTAAAGAAAATACAATTATAAAACTAATGTCTCAGCAAGGCCTTAGATCAGCTAAGCATATAAGCCCGATGAACCTATTTATACACGTGTCTAATAGACTGACCTAAGCATCAATCGATTTACCTTTAACTTAGGCCGATAGATTCTATCTTAAGATCTTAACGTACGTATTGTCCCTAATCCTATTGTTCATAGTTAAGGATTGTTCAAGGGTATTAATAGAACTTGTACGTTTCGAACCCTGGAGCCCTATTGAGGTCTGATTTATTCGATAAGAACAATAATAAATCATATATAAATTGCCCTGTGGGGTTCTTAGAGTGTGAGAAGTTTATGATTAGATTTCATTATATTGTCGTATTTTTGATAGATCCATTGGATTTTATTGACGTTACTTTTTAATATATTAATATTTGTCATAAAGAATTTAGAATAAAGTCATATAATAATTTACTTGAATAACAGCTAAAGTATATTTTTATTATATACTCATTTTTATTATATATATACTCTTTTTATTATTAGAATTATTATCATTCTTACTGTCATAGTTATGTTACAGTTATTTGTACGTATATTAATTATTATAATTATATATTAAACGTTATATTTTATTGTTATGTTAAATGTATAAAATGTTATTGTTATTAGTATATTTATTTGACTTAGTAGTATAACTTTAACTGATCTTACAGTCAAACCAATTGTCAGGTTTTGTAAGACTTTAGTATAAAACATATTGTGAACATTATATTGACTTAATAAATAAATAAAAATAACATAATTTTAATTTAATTTAATTATTTTATATATCTTTCTTATAGTTTATTTAAATTTATGACTTATTCATACAAATTTATGTAATTTACTTCTGGTTAAAATTTAAATATTATTTTATAGATTAATAATTTTGACACCTGTAGTGGTACAGTGATACCAAATCTGCCTTAAGTGTTAAAGATCGCGGGTTTGATACCTCTCGAGGCATATTGTAATGCCCATACAGACATGTGCAAAGGGTATCTGTACTTGTTTGCATGGGCTTCTAGACACCCACAGTCTCGGTGTGTATGTGTGTGTGTTTGCTTAGAGACTCCAACACAAGTTTCTACTACCCTAATGAGGACCATTTAATGTGTAGCGTTTATTTACTTATTTTAAACTTTGTAATGTATAATATTTTAAAATTATTGGATACACAGTAACTTTTAAAACCCTTGCTATTAAAGGCAATGTTAAAGCAAAAATTGAGCAAAAGTTGATGACGTTGTGTCGCAGCGGTAGCGAACCTGCCTTAAACGCCACAGGTCGCTATTATTCCCGCTCAGAGCATAATATGTTTGTATTGACCATGCAAGCATATTTTCCGGTCTGGGTGTATTTGTCCTTGTCATTGTGTTTGTTTCCGGACCCCCGACACAGGATATAACTATCGTAATGGAGGCCGTTGAGCTTGTAGCGTTTATTTATTATTATTATTATTATAATTTTGAACAACCTTTGGGGCATAAATAATTACATACCTGTTTACGAAAATAATACGCATAGCGCATCGCGTGTTCATTAACTGCACATATGAACTTCACACTTGAGTTAAGTTCAAGCGAAACGGTAATAACAAGGAAAACTGGTTAAATATTTCGTTCATACATACCGCTGTATAGCGTTATAAGTAAGTGATTTAGTGATATGTGTAAATCGATATGTATGTAATAATGTATTTACCTCAGAACTGACTTTAACAAATCGTGACTGCGGAACCAAAGCTTAAGAGCTAACGGGTAGAAGTTTTGTTGTGATTAATACTATTATTTGTATTAAATGAGCAAGTGTGTGATTCTTTGTGTGTTAATCAGTTTTGTTTTTTTGGTAAGTAGATATTATTGTTTAAATCTCGAGTCGGGTTCCTGGTATTTACCCAATGTCATCCGCAACCCTAAGTAACTCATTGGGCAAATTACCTATCAATAGTTAACGATTATTGTCAGATACTATGAACACAACCGAGACCGACAGCTTAAGGTGCTCTCCGAGGCACTGCGTGACCTACAAGGGCAAACGCCCAGACTGATATATTTATAACAAACGTCTGCTTTGAGTGGAAACCGAACCCGCGACCATCGATGCTTAAAGCAGGCTCACTTCCAGAACTCCACAACGGACGCTAAATTATTTTTGACGATTGAAAGTGAATAGGGCTTACTTTTCAGGAAAGCAATTTAAAGTTGACGTTCCGATATAGTAAGGTCACAAAGTATATCTTGTAATTAATAAGTGATTTGAAATTTTAACATATGGTTTCTGTGATGGATGTGATCTCATGTAGATTTCTTTTAATAAGTAGCTAACCCAAGGATATTGCAGTGAATTAAGAAAAATGGGAATGTAATACTACATTCCCAAACCATTGTTAAAATGAGTTCTTTGCCCATCACAGGCACTGGAGCCATTAATATAATTATTATGAATTTTTATACCATACTGCCTCTTCATCGTAGCATTATTCCCGGTATTTTATGTACCCAGGGTCTGCTTATTACTCTTACCCGGATTTGACAGGTTACTAGTTTTTACACAGAGCGATTGCCATCTGACCTCCGTAACCCTAAGGGCAAACCAGTAACTCATTGGATAAGAGCAATTTACTTATGAAGAGTTAACGATTATTATCAGATGTTATTGATAATAACCGGGACCGACAGCTTAACGTGCTCTCCGAGGCACAGTGGGGAGACCCACACGGACAAACGCCCAGACCGAGACAGAAATTTAACAAACATCTGCCCGAGCGGGAATCGAACCCGCAACCGTCGAGACTAAAGGCAGACTCGCTACCCACAACGCTACAACGGTGTCGTTTTATACCATACTGCCTATCTACATAAATTGCGCAACATTGTAGTATATACCTTAATCAACAACACCAACTAAGTTAAGAGAAATGGAAGATGATATTTTCATCCCCCTTTATACCTTCGGAAGGAGGTCAGCCTCATCGAACGAAGCGCAAGAGCACATATTACATTTTACCGGCGTCGGGATGTGACAACCCCATCCCCCGCTGTTGGGATAGCCTCTGTCACAGCAGAGATTATTCCACCAGTGCAATCAGTCACACTGGTGGTAGGTCTTTTGTTGCAAGAGGCCGGCTAGGTAGGTACCACCGCAGTGTCAAATATTCTGCTGCCAAATAGTAGTGCTTAGGCATTACTGTGTTCCGGTTTGAAGGGCACTGTACGCTAGTGAAATTACTAGGCAGAGGAGATTTAAGAACCAATATCTCAAAGTTGGCAATGCGTGAGTGGCACCTACTAATGGTACTGCAAGCGCTCATATGCTACGGCAACCACTTACCATCAGGTGGGTCGTATGCTTGTTTGCCAACTTGTAACATAAAAAAAGACGTCGATTTTGTGAACTTACCTAGTAGAGCCTGCTCATTGACCATACCGGCATGTGTTCCGGTCTGGGTGTAATTGTCTTTGTGTGTGTTACTGTACGCCCGACACAGGATACCTAAAGGGGGCCCTTGAGTGTGGAGTTTGTTATTATTATTATTATTCACACAGTAACCAGCAAGGCTCTAAAATTGTACTAGAAATCAAATCCAATAACCCTATACTAACTAAGCAAGTTACAAAAAGTTATCTTTCAAACAGAACAAACCATTGAAAGAAAATGATAAAATTAAACCCTTGAAATATACGAAGGGGTCAAACCGTACCCATATCTCATCCTTAACCCAAAAACAAGGATGGGCTATTAAATTAACAGGTCCAACTTTCTCCATTACCGGGGTTAATGTGAGCGCCAGCGCTTGATAGAGGTTCGCTATTAGCGGATTGAACCCCATCAATCAGGAGAGTGATTTATTGACACATCGCTAATGCAATTGTGCTGTTTTTTTTGTTTATTTTAAAGATACTAAGATATGTTCTTTGTTATCTATAAATTATTTATATGTTATTATATAGAAGCGTTTATTTCTATATATAAATAATGCACACTCAACGGCCCCCATTAGGATAGTGGTATCCTGTGTCGGGGTTCGGAAACATGCACAAAGACAAAGACAACCACGCCCAAACGGGAACACATGTTTGCATGTTCAATACAAACATCTGATCCGAGCGGGAATCGAACCCGTGACCGCACTTAAGGCAGGTTTGTGAACGCTGCGCCACAACGTCGTCGTCATTGTAATAAAAACTAACATAACCTGTTAATGTCCCACTACTGGGCAAAGGCTATCTTGTTAAGGAGAAAGCTTAGGGCTTAATCCATCACGTTGCTCCACTCTGGATTGATGGATGTACACATGACACAGAATTTCTCCCGAGACATGCAGGTTTTATTTGATGTATTCCGTCTCCGTAAAGCGTGATAGGCAGAGGTATTTAAAACACAAAATAAGCACTTGAATGCTTGCTTGAGCACTTTGAATGAAGTGCTTGCTCTGTATTTGGATACGTGATCTTCGCTTAAAATACATTTCCTATCGACTGGGCCATACAGTCATCCCATCCTCGACATACATCCCCGACACAGGATATAATTATCCTAATGGGGGCCGTTGTGTGTGCTGCGTTTATTATTATCATATAAAAAGCAGAAAATAGTACATTATTTCCCAACTATGTAGGGACTTCTTACAGAAGCATCTCAGTGGCTTAAAACTTCGTCTCATCTTAATCCATAGTTTTAATACTTAAATATCATATGAAGTTTCTAGAAACTAAGCAAGGGTATACTTTTAATACTTCTACCTGTATATTATAAGTATTCTTCTTGAATAAACTATTCTTAGTTTAATGTAAAACACTGGGTATCCTTTTTAAAAAGGTTTAAATTCTTCTGTGTCACAACTTGCTTATAAGTTTCCCATACAGAATTTTTATGTTATAAAAGATAATTTGCATTATTTTTTGGAGAAAAGCAAGAATCTATACAAATGAATAAAATAGAAGTGTCTGTTTGTAATTCCGAATTAACAGCTTTTGATGGGGTCGTAACGTCCCGATGCCTGATAATTTTTAATTTTATTTCTGTCTGTCTGTTCCGGCAAGTATCTCACACGGCTGGACTGATTTTAACGAGACTTTCACTAGGAGATAGCTGATGTTGTAAGGAGTAACTAAGGCTTTTACTTTAGAAAAAGAAATAGGGTTCCGTGCAGTAAAGAAAATTCGGTACATCACACGAGCAGAGTCGAGGGCACAGTTAGTCGTCAAAAAAAATAAGAGTTATTGATTAAATCATTATAAAATTACCACCTATATTACCACCATGTAACCACCTGATATTTGTAGGATAAGATAGCATAGCTTTACGAACAAAAAATTAATCCAAATTCAATATCGGTTCACAAATACAAAAATAACGTATAGCATACATACAAAAAATATATAGACGAATTGATAACCTCCTTTTATTTAAAGTCACTTAAAAATTAAAATGAACTGATTTTGCAGAGGGTAAAAACCATTTCCAATTTGAATTTTGATTTTTTATTCAATTGAATTCACATTAAATACGTACTTCAATGATATTTTAATATCCCTGCTTTAAAAGAAACTTCATTAGTATGATCAGAGGGATAGAATAAATTGTAAAATGTTGCATTAAGGGGTTCAAAAATAAACGGTTACTTTAAGAACGAAAAGTTATGAATTGCTTATGAGCAATGTCAATAGATGGCGTTTTTAGTTGAAATGCAATTTCAGTTCTTGATGTAATTGAATCCCTTTATTTTATATTATACTAGCTGCGACCGCGGGTCCACTCGCGTGATGTACTGATTTTTTTTTACTGCACGGATCCCTTATTCTTTTTCTAAAATAAAAATACCTAAAATACCCATTATAACATCAACTATCTGCCAGTGAAAGTCCCGTTAAAACTGGTCCATTGTCTAGCCGAAACAAACAGACAGACAGACAAAAATATAAAAAAAATATATATTTATGTAAGTATATACTTTTATATACATTTAATGAATAGGCGTTAGTTTGGAATATTACAAACATGTATTCAATTCTAGTTACTTGTCTTCTTCATCCTAGCATTATTCCCGGTATTTTATGTACCCAGGGTCTGCTTATTACTCTTATCCGGATTGGACGGGTTACTAGTTTTTTCACGGAGCGATTGCCATCTGACCTCCGCAACCCTAAGGGCGAACCAGTAACTCATTGGATAAGAGCAATTTACTTATCAAGTGTTAACGATTATTATCAGATGTTATTGATAATAACCGGGACCGACAGCTTAACGTGTCACAATTTAAGTTACTTGTATAGATTATATTACTTGAAATCAAAAGGTATACTTTTGATAATTTGAATAATACTTTTGACTGTTTTACATCAATGTAAGGCTTAAATTATTGTATAATTATTAAAATAATGTATAAGTTTTTTTTTAATTAAACATAATATATATTCAGACAAAAGTTTCGAATAATCGTGATGGTTAAGTGTATATTTTTTTGGAAACGTCGATCTGCTGTGTCCACGACTCATCTACTAAATCGCAGTAATAATGCTGCTTGCCAACGTCACAACTCAAGCAATTTCAAGAATCCGATTGTGCTTTGGAATATTTAAAGAATTAAAGAGATTTCTGTTTTGCTGGGGTATAACTTATACTAATCGATAATTCGTAACACATTGTCATATGTCATATATACATTACAATCGAAATTACAAATTCATATGAAATTCCATACATACCGAATCACCGTTTACATTAATACAGTCAATGGTACAAGCGTAATAGCTGAATAGCAGTAGCAGTTACCGACACTAAATATACATAGATTACTCTAAAGAAAAGCGTCTTCTATACAGAGATCATAGATAATACTAGCTTCTTCCAGTGGCTTCTCCCACGTGAATGTTTTACAAACAATTAAATACAAATACAAACTCGTAACCCCTCCCCTTTTACAAACTTTGAATGTCATATTTATTTATATCAAATCAACAGCCTAAAAGACAAGTTTCAAGCTTCTAGCTCTATAACTGACGATACTTCCATACAACTTTTCATCCCCCCTTTCAATCCCTTACAACACTTTTTTCGCATTAAAAAGTAGCCTGTGTGTTTCTTAGGCTCAGTCTAGAGCCAAATTTCGGTTCAGTAGTTTTGACATGAAAGCGCGACAGACAAGCAGACAGAAAGAAAGACAGTTACTTTCGCATTTGTAATATTGGTAATGATTATTTAAGGCACATGTTAGAAGTAGTAGAGCTACGCTCCTCCCAGCACAGACTCGACCGAATCTACTAGCTTGTGAAAAAGTTAAAGGGAAAACTCGACAAATACTCGACTACATAATATGTTAGTTTAGTACACTCTACTTGTTCAAACGGTGCATAATAGAAAGTGTTAATTGACATCGCAGCTCTAATATTGTACCTGTTTATGAATCGTTTGCTTCATAGCTGTGGTTTGAATTTAGCGTAAATGTAACTAAGATATGTAATGTATCTATAACCCTTCGATCATGGTAACCATTTTATTGGAATAATTATAGTTGAAATTATCTGGTTTCTGGTATTAACAATAATATTGTATATCAAAGAGAGTTATAGGGTTACGCTATATAGAGATCTCAACGATCTTCGAAATACGCCGCTGATATTCAAATATTTTTCTATATTTTTTCTATATAAATACACTAGAGTTGTCAATTTTGGTTGAAAACAAAGTATTACAGCACAAGTAAATGGAAAATTCCGAAAAATAAAAAAGTTGAAAATTAAGTTAAATTTTGGTACTTGAAAGTTTGCGCGAAAATCTAAATTTGTCCGTATCTTTTTATCGTGTTTTTTTTTTTTTTTTTATGTAAGAGGGGGCAAACGCAGTAGGCTCACCTGATGTTAAGTGATCACCGCCGCCCATGAACATCTGCAACACCAGAAGGCATGCAGGCGCGTTGCCGACCTTTAAGGAAAGAATAGGCTCTTCTCTTGAAGGTTCCCAAGTCGTATCGGTTCGGAAAGACCGCCGGCGGAAGTTGATTCCACAGAGTGGTTGTGCGAGGAAGAAAATGTCTTCTAAATCGCGCTGTTGTGGATTTCCAGACATCGAGGTGGTGGTTGACTCAAGACCTTGATTTTGATACACCTACATAGGCACTATAAACCTCAGTTTCTGGTATAAATTTCAACTTGCTAGGTCCACCCGTTTCTAACAAAATTGGTGGTGACACACGGAAAGACTGATGGACAGGCGGCCAGAGAGTGATATTATAAGGGTACCTTTTTGCCTTTTGAAGTACGGAGCCCTTAAAATTATGAGCCCGTTTTTATGCGTTTGAAACCGATTATGATGAAACTTTGTAAATTGTTTTCATAACCGCCCGCGAAAGTTCCTGGCCTTCCGGTGATTAACATAAATTGTAATTGTAGTAAGCAGTCTCAACAAAATATGAACGTTTGCGATACTTAAAATACCTGCACGTTGCCAACCCAAGGGATTTAAGGGAAGAAATGAGAAGGAGAAAAAGGAAAGGAACGGGAGTGGGAGATTGGGCCGCCGGCGCTCTCACTCATCCCACGAAAGGCAACAGTACCTACTGATACTTCACGCCGATTTTCTATGAGATGCTAATACTTCCCCATTCGACCTGGCCTATTTGATTTGAAACGAAAATGGATCTACTACTATGAATATTAACGATTTTAAACTCTTTAGAGCTATTTGTTAATTAAATGTTTACTCATTCTTAATAAACATTAAAACTAACTTCAACTCTTATCAGTAACAAACAAATCTCGTTCTAAGCCCTTCATGAGCTTCCAACAAAGGTCCCTGCATTAAGATTCTCGTATTATGAGACAAAAAGCAGGCGGCTTATCTTAGCCGAACATTCGCCCTCATGTGAAGCGAGCCAGGCTTTAAATTTTTATCCCCGAGAGCTATTAATGGATGAGGGATGCTCCAGCTTTGTCTCTTTAGAAATGTAAAGCGGTGGAAATCGTGTAACAATGTTTTCATAATGATTGAGATAAAAGTATTTTGTAATACGTAAATTGAGGAAGAAAATATTGTAGCTATTTCAAGAAATGCAATTCAATAATTTTTTAAGTGAAAACATCTTTAGACACGCTGAACGATTTTTTACGGTCAAAACCGGTTAAAGGTATGAATTCCCGTCACCTGACGTCACGAAATGCTTCATGTGACGTGTTACGTCAGACTGGTGACGCGCGTGTTTGTGGACTCTTTGGATGTTATAGTACTTTTATTGCAAAGTTTGAAGTTGCCACTTTTCTACTCCATGACAGTCTTTTTTTTGTTAACGGGAAGGATATCATCTACCAAACACCCGGCTCCCTGAGGAAGTAACCTGGTTACGTAGGGTTCCATGAGAAGAACGGTAATCAGTTACCGTTACTTACTAAGGCTTATTCTACCAGATATAAAGCGGCCCTTACATATCAAAATAATGAATGTAGGAACGTAACGTAATATATGTCGATATTTTTTTTGGGTGAGGGTTATAGTTTCTTCGTTGAGTCGGAATTCCATGTCAAAAAATTATGCTCTACCTGTATAAACATAAAAAATCCATCCATTATCCACTAGAAAATAATTGATACTGTTCAAATAACTAGAAAGATGTTCACACTCGATCAATCTCAATCAATTTCAAACCGGGAAAAGAAAATAAAAATCGGTTCAACCGTAGGGGAGCTACGATGAAGAGACAAATACATAAGAAAAATTTAAATCTTCCCGCTTTTTGAGTTGAAAGATAAAATTAAATAAGAAAAAGACTAATAATAATTAGTGCAATAGAAATTATTATAATTACATCTTATGTTATTGTGTATTAATGTCATTGTCTATGAAATATATTATATGTTACCTTTAGTATATGATTTGATATTTTGTAAAAGTAAATTCACCAGATTTGAATTATTCTGTGAAACCTAACTTTCATTACATAACTTTAGACGTGTATAAGTGTATGTACAAGTTGAATAAAAAAACTTCAATTCACTTAAAAATAACTATATTTATATCGTTAAAGAAGCCTTTAAATTTGATTTATGAATACTTAAAGACACATTAAAAAATTAATTGCAATAATACGTATTATGCAATAATTGTTTCCCCTATCTCTTTTCCAGCCATGCATAAAATAGCTATGAAAATGCGAGGTCGCAGCAACTCACGGTCTCTGCACGTTTTCCGGCGTAGCAGGTCAAAGACGAATTACGTTAGAATATATTATTCAAAATATAAATCGTAAAATGATATCTATTGTAGGTAATACGGAGGTATTAATCTTCTATTAACAATATAGCTCCTTTTCAATCGATACTACTGTTCACGTAATTTTAGTCCACCATAATCGTCGTAAAAAGGTACTTGACCTATTTGTTTTGGCATCTCCGATGACGTCCTTAACTGTGGTTCGGCTTCGTAGGAGACACCCTAAGGACGGAATCAATTTAAGCCCCGTGAGGGCTGCCCCTTTATCACGGCTGAGTCTCTGTACTCGGCCCCCTGCTCGGTGACGCTGTCAAGGCCAGTAGGGCCAACAGCAATACACATTACGGAAAAAAACTTTTGTTTTGGCCTATTTAAAGCGATCTTTTATCAAACCTCTTTAGTTATGTAGATTTATAGATATAGTATTACTCGGAGCGCTGCCTTCATCTCCGATGACGTCCTTAGCCGTGGTTCGGCTTCGCAGGAGGCACCCTAAGGACGGAATCAAATTTGAGCCGCCGTGAGGGCTGTCCCTTTATACGGCTAAGTGTCAGTACTCGGCCCCCCGCCCGGTGACGCTGCCAAGGCCAGTAGGGCCAACAGCAATACACATTCCGAAAAAAAAAAAAGTATTATTATTATTCGTACATTTTTACTTCATACGACTCTTTAAAAAAACCTAAAAATATTTCAAAAGCTACTCCCGAATTATAAAGAAAAACTTTCATATTATAATATAATACTTTAACCCATTATTGTCGATAAAATAGACACAATTGTTAAGGAATTGAAATTTTCATATAAAATGATTCATGGGACAAATTGTTAAAACTATACACAGGCGGTGTTGTATTGTACCTACGTCCCAACCCTATGTGAAAGAAAATCCTGTAGGAAACTTGTCTATTATAAAGTATTCCCCCACATCAACGTAATTGCTCTCTTTATAAATATATTATACCTGGAAAGCCCTTGAGTATTGATTTTGAACGTTTCCCTAATTCGGCTTTTAGAAGCCGTCTTAAATTTTTAGGTATAATTAAGTAGCGGTAGAGAAATTAAAATTTAAAATATCAGTTTTAGTGATATACAAGCGAAATTTTATCATGTTTTCGTGATATAAGTGAGGGAAACAACGAACTTCAATTTTTCAATTGTCAAGCTATCATAGGCGTGTTAATAAATATAAAAAAAATATATTAAAAATGAGTGTCTCATGTGGTTATCACGTTGTTGAAGGTCGATCTTCAACGTTTCTTAGACCGAAATAAAATCTTGGCCATTGATTAATGGCTCTTTTATCATATTACCGTTAGATTGCTTTTAAAACGTATTGTTATTGATGAATCCGTATTCGAATTTCCAGGATAACAGCACGACCACATAATTTTGACCCCTGCAAATGTACATTGCACAAGCTATGATGTTCCATCTCCTTTGCTCTAACGTAACACAAGTGTTTTTTTTTTTTTTATGTTAGAAGTTGGCAAACAAGCATACGGCCCACCTGATGGTAAGTGGATGCCGTAGCCTATGAGCGCTTGCAGCACCATTAGTAGGTGCCACTCACGCGTTGCCAACCTCGAGATATTAGTTCTTAAATCTCGTTCGCCCAGTAATTTCACTAGCGTACAATGCCCTTCAAACCGGAACACAGTAGTGCCTAAGCACTACTATTTGGCGGCAGAATATTGGACACTGCGGTGGTACCTACCTAGCCGGCCTCTTGCAACAAAAGACCTACCACCAGTGTGACTGATTGCACTGGTGGAATAATCTCTGTTGTGACAGAGGTTATCCCAACAGCGGGCGATGGGGTCGTCACATCCCGACGCCTAAGTGTTAAACAAGTTATTGTATTAAGCTATAGACGCTCCCATTAATAGTAGCATCAAAATCTGTTTTGGTGACCCAAGGGCAGGATGGTAAAGGCAATGTATAAGGAAGTTAGTGGAGGGGATGGCGACTAATGCCTCATAATTGTACTTATCATCGTCAGTGCAGAAATATGGGTAAATAAATAAACAAACCCTACACACTGAACGGCACCCATTAGGATAGTTATATCCTGTGTCCAGGGGGGCCAGAAACATACACAACGACAAGGACAAACACACCCAGATCGGAACACAGTCATACATGAATGGTTCGAGCGGGAATCAAACCCGTGACCTGTGGCGCTTAAGGCAGGTTAGCTACCGCTGCGCCACACGGTCGTCAAATTTGTTATCAATATTGTTACTGTATATCAATTATCGATAATCTGTTACTTCCCTGGCTGTGTCGGAATATTCGTAATACCGGATTCGGCAAGACTAAATGTGGAACTAATGAATGCGATTTAATAAAAAAACATTTTTTCGCAAACGCCTTTGATAATTTGAAT
The DNA here is from genome assembly GCA_023373885.1 of Hestina assimilis. Taxonomy (NCBI): domain Eukaryota; kingdom Metazoa; phylum Arthropoda; class Insecta; order Lepidoptera; family Nymphalidae; genus Hestina; species Hestina assimilis. Next base: position 3,209,822 of record CM041747.1, on the reverse strand, counting down.
GCAATTTTGCATTTAGATAATAATTAATTCCCTTGTTATTAGATTCTTCTATATAATAATATTAGGCTCTCTTATAGCATTTGATTAAGGTGGTAATAGATACAACATTATGGCAAAACACATTTTTAATACGACGGCTGGTAAAAATCCCATCACGACAATTTCTATATTTTCTTTCGTATTTTCGCTTAAATTAATTACTTTATTATACTAGCTAAGATTTACATAGAACAAGTTCATCGTAACATGTTCTTGTTAGCAAATACTCTTGAGGCTGTAACTTAGAAACCTGAAACTTAGAACAGGTTTATTACAACATAATGTAGGACTTAAAGTTTCTAAGCACTAACTTAATATCTTGGACAGTATTCAGAATTATACACAAAGTTTACTATCGATTTCCTTAGAAAATTATAATTATATCAATTAACTTATGTGATTTTTTTCACGTTTAATGAAATAAAATTATCTGTTTTATTGTTATAAATTAATCTTCTTCATCCTAGCATTACATGTTATAAATTAATCTTCTTCATCCTAGCATTATTTCCGGTATTTTATGCACCCAGGGTCTGCTTATTACTCTTTTCCGGATTTGACAGGTTACTAGTTTTTACACAGAGCGATTGCCATCTGAACTCCGCAACCCTAAGGGCGAACCAGTAACTCATTGGATAAGAGCAATTTACTTATCAAGAGTTAAGGATAATTATCAGATGTTATTGATGATAACCGGGGCCGACAGCTTAACGTGCTCTCCGAGGCACGGTAGGGAAACCCACATGGACAAACGCCCAGACCGAGACAGAATTTTTAACAAATATCTGCCCGAGCGGGAATCGAACCCGCAACCATCGAGACTATAGGCAGACTCGCTACCCGCAACGCCACAACGGGTCATATGTTAAAAATTAATGTAATATTAAATAAAATAAATAAATTAAACAATGAATAAGTATGTCGGAGAATCTGCTAAATTTGAATATTTGTTGTTGATGTTCATCTGCCTTAATAATTTTCTTATTTTATTTTTATTTTATTATTTTTTTTTTATGTTTCAAGTTGGCCAACAAGCATACGACCCACTTGATGGTAAGTAGTTGCCGTAGCCTATGAGCGCTTGCAGCACCATTAGTAGGTGCCACTCACGCGTTGCCAACGAGAGATTTTTTTTTTTTTTTTAAAAGAATACTAGCAATGCTTTTTTTTAATAATGGCATTACTAATATTCTTATTGCCCCTCCTAATAAGCTCGAAGCTTGCGCTAGGAGTGAGTACGACAATATTCTTTATTTATTAATTATATTGGTTCTTAAATCTCCTCTTCCCAGTAATTTCACTAGCGTACAGTGCCGCTAATAAACGAAAGAGGTTTGCTATTTATAAAATTTCATTGCTTTGTTTCTAAATTAAATAATTTTCCTTGTCGCTCGTCTAAAAATGGAATCTTTCCCGACAAATGTGTTTTCTCCATATTAAAATGTTCTTAATGGGATATTTCTGGGTCCTTCAAACGAGGCGTAAATACTTGAATAGGCATCTAGCGGGTGAGCAGGCCGGGGGTGGCTGGTAAATTTCGATTTTGCTCCTGCAACCATATTGAAGTACGGTCATTTGTCTAAATTCCATCCATACCACCTCGATGTCTGGAAATCCACAACAGCGCGATTTAGAAGACATTTTCTTCCTCGCACAACCACTCTGTGGAATCAACTTCCGCCGGCGGTCTTTCCGAACCGATACGACTTAGGAACCTTCAAGAGAAGAGCGTATTCTTTCCTTAAAGGTCGGCAACGTGCCTGCATGCCTTCTGGTGTTGCAGATGTTCATGGGCGGTGGTGATCGCTTAACATCAGGTGAGCCTCCTTCCCGTTTGCCCCTCTTACATAAAAAAAAAAATTTGCTCCAGGTTAAATAAAACCGCACTCACTTACCTACAAAACAGTCAAAATAAAAGAGTTTATATTAATAAATAAAATTGTAAATTTGTAACAGGATTTCAGCGAGAAGTTATTACGTTGAATATAAATAAATACATTTAATTAGACCGCTTTCCTGGTTCGGTCGCAAATTACAAGGACTTAATAATCGGAGACGAAGATTTCCTATATTTTCTCCTTACTGTTTGTTAGAAAGCTTGTTAAGGAAACCGGGGACTGGTTAGCGGTGTAAATTCTACCCACAGACCCAAATTGTAAGGTCACGCAAAAAGCGAAAAAACAAAGATTTTTAAAAATTACGAAAATAATTGAGCAATAAAAAACATTTTTAAATCATATGAAATTCCTTAGGTATCTGCATTTGTTGAAATCATTTTACAGTCTCAACAAATCGCACCTTTATAACGAAAACGACATAACTTAAAAAGCAATGTTATGGCAATCAACAAAATAAGTTTTGAAATATTGACACTTGCACAATCTTTCGTATATTATATTTTGTTGGTCATTTACGTCACTTCATTACGCTCGTATATGGCTATGTTTGGACTATTGTTTCATTGAGAATTTCGTTTTAAGTAATTTTATGCTGATAACTAAATTTTCAAATGGCCAAATAAATCATTTTTAAATATTTTGTTTGTCTGTCTGTCCTTTTAAGTACATGCAACACGCAAACACTATTGCAGAAAATAAAATGCGGTTTTCATTTTATCGTCCGCTTAGTGGCCGTACGAGCCTTAAGCACAGTCAAATAAATTAGCCAAAGCTATTGTGTACTTAGTCGTTGGCAGAGTTATTTACCTGTCGTGATACTTTACCGAAACTCAGAACTTATGTCCCGTAGCACTTAACTTTTTTTATTTCATGAACGTTGGCCAACAAGTATACGGTCCGCCTGATGGTAAGCAGCCACAGCAACTATAACACTTGCGATACTTGAAGTATCACATGCGCATTGCCAACCCAAGGGACAGGAAGAAGTAAGAGGCAGGGGGTAAGGAAGGGAAAGAGAAACAGAGAGGGTGACAAATTGGGCGTCTAGCGGTTTCATTCATCGCACCAAACGCAACAGTACCTACTGATACTACTACTTTACGTCGATTTTCAGTGAGGTGGTACTTGCCCTGGCGAGCCGGCCCATTTGTGATGGGAGCAGTGTGGCCTTATTACCGAAACCGTATCGTTTTATTCGTAGTACTATCCGATGTCTAGACAAGTTTTTCTAATGTAATATTGAAAGCAATTTCATATTCTCAAGTAGCTCGGACTTGATAGAATATGGGTTGGTCGTAGTTTTACGTTATCGGCCGATATTATTATGTCCCCCAATGCTTTATGTTTGTGGTATATAACTAAAAAGTTTTGGCGATTTGTTATTAATTTGTTGTTAAACTTTAGTCTGCTTTAGTCTTCTAGATCTCTCTGTATTGGTTACATAATTATGCTTTTTATCAAGTGGTTGACGTGACTTCTCTAACCGAATTAAAAAAAGTAGGTTCTATGTTCGATTGTGTCTGTTTTTCAATGAAATGACTTATCATAGAACAAAATTCATAGTTAGTAGCCTTTTATTGTGAGAGGTCGACTAGTAAGGTTCCACCGCGGTGTCAGTTATTCTAGCGTAAAGCTTTGCTTCGGTTTGATGGACACTGTAGCTAGTGAAATTACTGGGAAGAGAGATATAAGGACCAATATCTCGATATTGGCAACGCGTGTGCGACACCTATAAATGTACGGTGTGGTAAGCGCTTATAGGATACAACAACCAGTTACCATCATCAGATGGGTCGGATGCTTGCTTGCCACCTTACACACTTATAAAGTTTAAAAGTTGAAAATAATGTTCTATATATATGAAGTGAGTTTGTAATCAAAGCGTGTTTTTTAAATATATTTTTTTATTTTGTGAATTAAATGTACTAGAATGACGTAGTAGACTAAAAGGACTTAGGATAGACTTTTATATTTCTAAAGTAATTTTCGGTCTGGATATAGTAGGGATCATGGAAAGGGTTATATGAATATTTAATATTTTTGTTGCGAATACAAATTTTGAAGAAAACAAAATTGGGGATAAAAATTTGTATGGGACATTAAATTTTCACGTGGACAAAGCCATATTTCACGTGAGCAAAAGCTAGCAAATAATGTATTCATTTTAAATTAAAACTTAAATATCGTGCTAATAAATCGTATAGTAAAAGCTAACGTAATATTCAAGTAAAAAACTCTAAACTATGAAAAATTATGAAAGAAACACTTCCATTAAAAATATAATTCATCATAAGCCGTATTTATCCCGCGAGATGGGGACATCTAGACGTCGCAAAGTCCTCTGCAAAATTTAATCCCGGATAAAGAGTATCGTCCCCGGGTAGCCCGTGCCCGTTTATATACACGGAGGGGCCACGTGGGTATTTCATCCGGGTTTAACGAAATAGTTTTTTAACATACTTGGAAAATGGTAAAGGATTTGAGATGATTACATTTTTCTTTCTTAGTTGTTAAATCATTTTAAGGTAAGCTAGGCATACCTATGGATATATAGATACTTTAAAGTATCTTGTGCTATGCTCCAGATAAGTGCCATAATCATCGTGATGTGAAATTGATGATGACCACAGATGGCCATCGAATCAACACAATAGTAATAAATTTTTCATTGGCATCTTTTTCCTAACTTAATACTGTAAAATGAAAAAAAGGACCAACTGCTGACGAACTAAAAAACAAAATCTTGCCTTTTGTTCTTGTTGAGAACAATACATATATAGATATTATATAAAATATAATTTGAAGACGTTGTGTCGCAACGCAGGTTCGCTACCTGCCTTAATCGCCACAGGTCACGGGTATGATTCCCGCACGGAGCATATTATGTTTGTATTGACAGTCATGTTTTCCGGTCTGGGTGTAGTTGTCTTTGTCATTGTGTATGTTTCCGCACAACCGACACAGGATATCCTTATGGGGGGCGTTGAGTGTGTAGCGTTTATAAAATAACTTCATTTAGCAAATTATTATTTTAATAATAAAGAATAATTCGTATTATTCTTACACAAAGGAAGTCCAATAATAGGTTTCCGTGAGACATTCTATTATTAGAATGATAACAGGCGAGAATTCGATCGAAGCAGAAATAATTTTAGTAACATACATAATAAATATTCCGTCAAAGATAAATTTATTTGCGTATATATTTAATATTTATATAAGAGATATTATTGATACAAATAATATTCTTGAAAATAAATATTGCTTACAACAGGTTAACATAATATTTATCTTCTATCTAACCTGGTAGACTTCGTACCATTTTAGAATTAATTTTGTGTTAAGTTATATTTCTTCTTTTTATTATTTTTTTATAAATAATAAACCCCTTTTCAATACGTTCCTTAATTTTAAAGGTATATGGAATAATAAACAGAAATTTATTATGTCAAAACAATTTACCAAAATCGTTAAACTATCCTAAAATAAAATAGCCGTGTAACCTAAAATATAATATTCACTCAGTCATTTGTAAAACAGGGTATTTTATGTAAATAACAAGCGTAAGACCCATCTGATGGTAAGCGGTTGTCGTAGTCCATGAGCGCTTGGAACACCATACACTTGCAGGTGTCACTCGCACGTTGCTAACGTAGAGATATTGATTCTTAAATCTTCTTTGCCCAGTAATTCCACTAGCTACGGTAGCATAACTGACATTTGGGGTCACCAACCTAGCCGGTCTCTTGCAATGTACCACTACTATAAAAACAATTTGTAAAAGTCTGTCCCATTCAATTTGTTTATTCCTAATGAGATATTTACTTTACAATACAAACTTTCCAATACCTGAACGTGTAATTTAAACTCGACAAACTCCAAATTCAGAAACGCAATTTGATCCCGACATGTTCGCATTTCTGTGCAAACAAATTTCACCCCATGCGATTTTAATCGCAACTCAAAGGTCCGAAGTTTTTGAGAGTAGGAGTAATTAAAAGTTTCGTATTTTATATGTAAATATGTTATATCGTTTTTTGATAGTTAGAGGGTTATTTCTGAGTATATATTGGAGTTCGTTGGAGCGGATTGATTATTATTTATTAGGTTCAGTTATTTCTCGAGTTTCTATCAATCGAAGAGTTTTCGATAATAAATATTATTTCGATTCAAGGTACTATAAAATAAGTCATTTAGATTTAAAAAAAATATTAACTCCATTATATTATTGGTATAATAAGCGAGATCCTGATAGCCAAGAGCGCACACGATCTTTTGGTTAAGCAGCTTCAGGAGCGGTCAACCCATGGAGCTTCTTCTTAGCATTATTCCCGGTATTATATTTAGCCAGGGTCTGCTTATTACTCTTATCCGCATTTGACAGGTTACTAATTTTTACACAGAGCGGTTACTATCTGACCTTCGTAGCCCTAAGGCCAAACCAGTAAGTCATTGGATAAAAGCAAATTACCAATCACTGAGTCATGTGATAACAAACGGGGCCGACAGCTTAACGTGCTCTCCGAGGCACGTTGGGAGATCTACAAGAACAGACGCCCAGACCGAAACGCATATTTGTAAGATCAATACAGACATCTGCCCGAGCGAGAATCGAACCCGCAACCGTCGAGGATCAAGGCAGACTCGCTACTAATACGCCGCAATGGTGTACAGTGTAAGATTTCATCTTAGTGATTCCGAAGGACACATAGTCGGTTTGGGGTGTTATCAATTGAATAGTAGTCGTATGATTCAATTCAAAAGCCTAGCTTTACAAGTATTGTTACTTGCTTGTAATTTTATAATGTAACTAGTTCAGGTCGTTAATTTTAAAAACTTCTACAATGAAATACCAGACAATAAGTTGTACGCATATAAACGTAACTATCATATTTCCACGACAAGAAAACAATATAATCTTCCTGTAGAAGTAAATTCAAAGTTATTCTCATAGAAAAAGCTAACTTAACATTTATTATAGCGATAAATTCAAGGAACATTATTTACACAAAGCTTGGTGGACGTTAAATACCATTTTCGAAAGACGGTGAACTGAGTTACAATGAATTTATGCTTCGAAACATAAACGCCTTGGTTAGTTCAAGAACAAGTTGTTGCGGAACGGAGGTTTTAAATTTTGCATGAGATTATTTAAATTGAAAAATAAATTGGTTTTAACAATTCGATATTTTATAACACCCTAGCAAATTACACTTACCCGCGGTTTCTCTTACGTTGATCAAATTCATGCCAACATAACACATAAATACAGAATGCTTATTGGTTGCCTTTTGAGCATCGGCTGTCATAAACCAAGTCCTAGACCAGTGGTAAATGCTATAAAATTTAATTACTATCTTCAATATATTATTACGTGACGAGAGCACTTTAGACCCCTTTTTATGCATATTTCACGTGCTTTGAACAGTGTGCTTTGGATGCTTAAAGTTTGTATGGAGAAAGGGTGCAGTAGAAAATATTTCTAAATTATTATGTTATATATAAATTACATAAAATAAAACTATATTTAAAATGTTCAACACGTGTCTTTCAATTGAATTAATTTAATAAATCCCTTGTTGCTACAGCAACGCGTAGCCGGATCTGTTAAAGTAAAAACTCCTACAAAATATGGACACGAGGTAGCAAGTAAAAATATTGTAAGTAAATATACAACTTTATGAAATTGGTATTATACCCGATGGTAAGCGGATGTAGTAGCCTATGTGCGTTTGAATTAATATTTGTAGGTTACACTCATACCTTTCCAACCTCGAGATATTAGTTCTGAAATCTCTTTTGCCCAGTAATTTTAGTAGCTATACATTACAGTATCCTTCAACCCGGAAACTCATTGACAGAATATCTAACACTGTAGTGGTATTTACCTATATAGCTTCTTGCAATAAAAAGTCTACCACCAGTACATGATATATTTATATAATTAATTATCTTGTATTTAGATTGGCAAATTGAAATTTCAGTAAATTACCACATATTACCAAGTATTATGAAGTAATAAGGAATTAATAGAATTTCTAAAGCAAATGTAAACAATCAACAAGCTCACAAAATCCACTTTGAATATTCAGAATTGCGGTATCTCTAAGAGTCCTCGGCTCTCCCAGAAACGATTATCCTCTTGTCGACAACGAATCTCACAAAATGGCGGAGCACTCGCGCTATATTTACGCGCCACTCGATTCGTATTTACTGTAATTTCAAACTCTTTACTTGTTACCTCATTGAATGCGTAAATTGTTAAAGATTAAATTTTAAACTAAGCTTTTCGTTGAATGTAAAACGACTCTGGATTATTCTAACAATAAAATTGTAAGATGTCTCCCTCGAATTTGTATTTAAATCTGTATATTCTATCTGTATATTCTACGTTTGACGATCCCCAAGTTTAATGTTTCACCCCTAACTTTTGTTTACTGTTTTTATTTTTATTTTTATTTTATAAATTATTATCCTTCAGACTCTCTTTTTTTTCTACTTCTTTCTAGCATTATACCCTGTATTTGTCCTATTTAGGGTCTGCTCATTACTCTTATCCGGATTTGACAGGGGAGGAGAGTATCAAGTGTTAACTATTTTTACCAGATGTTAAGTTACAGCGACTGGGACCGACAGGTTATCGTGCTCTCAGAGGCACGGTGGGATGCCCCACAAGAATAAACGTCCAGACCGAAACAGATGCTTGTAAGATGAATAAAACAAACAAGGATAAACGCCCAAACTGAATCAGCTGTTTGTAAGATGAATACTTACGCCCCGAGGGGTAATCGAAACCGCAAATATCGATGCTAAAGGCAGCCTCGCCACCAACACACCACAACAATCATCATCTACATCCTCTCTGTAAAACCTTTTCTCTGTCTCTTTTTCTCTCTTTCTCTGACGGCGTGTTCACTAACCAAAAATCACATCGTATTCTTCGCTTGTTTGTGCTTTTTACCTTACATGATTATATGGTAAAATGTGTTTGACAAAACGAGCATAGCCATGAGCAATTCTAAAAGAAAAATTAACGATCAACGGATCACATAATTTCTGGCCACTTTATGTAGGTATATTTTTATTGAGAGGAAAGTTAACTCTTATGTCAAACGTATTAAATTTAGGAGGTCCTATTAGAATGTCAGAGGTCTAATATTATTATCTCATAAAGACCCATATAATTCGAATTATTAATAGCACTTAATGTAAAGGGCGGGCGGTACAGTAAGAGTCATTCACGAACCGCGCTGGACGAGCGCCAGATCGGCCGGATGTTGCAGAGCTGTACACGATTCATTGATTATTATTTTATTAAAAGACAAAAGAAAAAAGATGAATACAGCAATGTCATACATATACATATATTTTCCATTCAGAATTACAAGTAGTAATTAGTAAAAATAGATAAAATATTTTTAAATTTTATAAACATCAGCATATGATTAATATTTTTATAGATTGTGATCATGATTATTCTACATCTGTAGTCACTAGAACTAGGATTTACGGACATATTTAGCTTGAATTAGGAGCACCTTTGAATGCTGTTACAAAAGACGACAACTAAGTAGCAATATTGTAACGTCAGCAGAGCTACTTGGACGCACTGTATTGTCTATAAAGGCCAAGCATGACCGCTGTTTCTCATCTAAACTAAATACGACCAACCATCTCAAGCAAAAATTACAATAAAGAAAATAATAATCTACTAGTAGTAGAGCCTCGGCAAACGTTATGAGTATCACGAACTACAAAATTGCAACAGGGCTTTAGGGAAAGAGAGAGAGAGAGAGAGAGAGAGAGAAAGAGACAAAGAATGTAACTAAGGATACCTGTATCTTTAGTTACACTGGCCGCTTAACATTATGCTTCACGCTTGTTTAAAAACCAATCGTCAATAAATAAACTACAATTTTGTATTTTAATTTAATTACTTACTGTCTATAATCATTGTCAAAACGAGAAAAAAGTTGCAACATACTAGTTTTGTAAGAGCCAAAACGCCAACTAATTTTTATAGGCAAACTTGTTCACAGCGTTATCCGTATTGGGCTTTTGCCAACAGGATGCTGATGCTGCTTTCCAATCGTGCTGTACTAGTTAGGTCGTTTTTCAAATCGCTTTTATGATATCACAAATGACATAATTGCTGATAAAGTAAAATCAAACTTGTCTATGACTTAGATAATCTGCCGAGATATTATGATATACCTATTCATGTTACAAACTCAGATCACAAGCACACAGCCCGCTTGGTCAGATTTTAAGAGAGCTCCATTATCTCCTAACAGCTGGACGAATTTTCATGATTTTTGCGTGTGTTACATTGGATTTGAGAATTGCTTAGATTCACAATTGGACCCAGTAGGGGGTGCTGCTATCAGGAAACAGTTTTTTTTTTCCAGGACAGGACAACGTCCGCCGGGCAAGATAATATCTATAGTAAAAGTCATCATGATAATTATAATCACTAGAAAAAACATAAACTAAGGCTGCTTTGCTAGACTTCATAAGATGGTATTGTGAAAGCAAAACTGGTTAAGAAAAATAAAAATTGATCCAGTGAGACGGCGCTGTGACGCTGCGGTAGCGATTAAGCGCCAAAGGTCACGGGTTCGATTCCCACTCGGAGCAAATGTTTGCACTGATCATACATTCATGTGTTCCGATCTGTATATGTTCGCTCTTATCCTTGTGTATGTTTCCAGTCTTCCGACATAGAATATCACTGTCCTTATAAAGACTGAGCGTGCAGCGTTTATTTATTTAGTTTATTCAACCGGTTGTATGTTGGTTTATTTGGAGATGTAGGTTGAATCTATCTTTCAATTAATAATAACGCGTTTACGCAATTTCGATAAAACCAATCAATGTATTAATTGTATATAACACAAACTCCACGGCCTATATTTGCTGCAAAACAAATTAGATAACGCAAAAGTCTTTGGCGCCATTCCCACACAGGAATCGGTATGCGGTAATGCGTTATGTGAATTGTTTTGAGATCTCTCAACACACAGATATACTTTCATTGAATAAAAATAAAGTCTCATCTTTAACAATTTAATTGATTTATAAAAACACTATATATAGCTATCATTGGCTTTTCTCGTTGACAAAAATGGACATGATGTCTTAGAATTTCTTCAAGACATGCATTTTTTTTCACAATTTTAAAGCGCGGGATAAATTCACATCGCTTAAAGACTCCGAGATACTGGACCAAATTCACAGCCCAAGGTTAAACTACATTATCTTGATTTATTAATAAATCACGGTTAATTGCTCATACTTTTTAACGACATTGGTTAAGGATGGAGAGTTAATATTATGTGGATCACCTAACTAAGTACTTTTTTAAAAGAAGCCCGCTTTTTAATATTTAATTTCACTGGTTTGTGTTTTTAATGAATAAAAATAAAGTAATCAATCGGTTTGTCTCCAAGAGGTTGGTTTTATTAAGACAAAACTTAAGAATAAACTCACTCAATCACCGAATATAATGAAATTATTAATGTACTATAAAATGTAACTAGTTGCTACAGGAATAAATCTCAAATTCGAATGAAAAAAAATTATTCTATTCATAATATCAAGAACTTTTTCCACAAAATATAACTCAACACAAGACACGTCAAGACTTCTATAAAGATGTATTTTTCTTTACGTTTTTTTCAGAAAGCCTCTATATAAATCACATATAGGATACATTTCTTACACACCATAAGATGACAATGATCTTTTATACAGCGAAAGATATCCTTAATATACTCGTATTCGGCCGTGCCACTAATCTGGCGCTTTGCCAGAGCACATTCAACTTTGAGGACAAACTTCCCTTAGACAGCTTTATGATCGGTCTCTCAAAATACGAGCTGCGGTAGGTATATTTCAAGAATATTCATACCATTTCGGTGATAAATCGTCAAATATATATAAATATAATTAGGTTGATGTATTCTTTTAACATAACATATAAAGGTAGTATTATAAATATGAAATATATAAAATATTATACAACCCTTATATTCTTTTCTCGCTATAGTATATCTGTCTGTGTTTTACAATAACTAGAAAACTTTATGAATTATATGAGCAAAGTCAGAGAAGAAGTATATACTCGTGTGTATTTCATCAGCCTTCAGAACATAGTGGAGCAAAAAAAAATTTAAACCATATTTATGAATAAGGTCAAAATTGTTAAAATCCTTAACGTTATGAACTAGTAACCAAGTAATAAAAGTATCCTGAAAATAAAAGAAAGTTTCTCAATGACATTTTATGAATACCAAAGTTGAAGAGAGTTTCTTGAAAAAGTCGTAAAAAGTGAGTGTAATTATGACAAAATAATAAAAAAATACTTTTAACGAACATTAATTTTGCTGAAATAAAGTATCAAGTGCGGTTGTGCGCTATTTAGTTATTTTGATTTTGTAGTGTCGTTGAGAATTTTATAACATACTTATAACTAATGTTCAAAAATTAAAAAGTTTTTTAAGCAGCAAAATTATTCGTCGCTTATTCCATCTTTATGCCATTTGCAGTAGAAGCACTTGGGCCATGGAGCGATAGTGCGAAACATCTATTTTCAAAAGATATTACACCCCACTCATTGTCTCAGATGAAAGGGTGCTGGTTCGTTTATTGTTCAAGGAATCGGGATTGCAATTCACCGAGAAATGCAGTATGCGACATGATTTGTACATTCGCAATTATTGGTAAATATCGTAAGTATTAAAATTGTAAATATGTAATATTGGCTATGAATAAAGTTTAGCAGAAAAAAAGTTCTTATTGTAAATTATAGATGGCGTTATCATATGTAACGTAAAACCATTATTCATAAAATCAATGTTATTTTCATTGTAAACACGATTATTCACAAAATTACAAATATAACTTACCTTATTCCTCGCGTGCGCTATCCAACGATCCATGAATTTTTCACTATCTGCTGTAACGCCATCATGGAATATATACTACTAAGATTGCCTTTACCGTTCTACTTATTCATTGTTACTTCCATTGTTAGAAGCCTTTAGAATGCATTGGTTTCTATTAATAGAAATATCGATCTATCATTACAATGCAATGTAGACTACTCTATGTCAGTTTGAAATGAATTGTAAGTAATATAAATGCGAAAGTGAGTTTGTTTGTGGCGCTTTCATGCTTATGCCGCTGAACCGATTATGATGAATTGTCATAGATAAAGATAGGACCATGGAGACGGTTATGGGGTACTTAATGTCGCAAAAACAAAACTTAAAGAGGATAAAAGGGTCATTAAAGGTGAAAATTTGTATGGGGAACCAATTATTTCTACTATCCCTGTAAGGCGTCTCATTAAAATCTCTATTCATCCGGATGAAGCTAGATTCTTTATAAATTAACTAAATCAGCGTAAAAGCTTATCTATATAATGTTAATATAATGTAAATTAAGATATCTAATTTAATATGGAAGTAGTTATAAAAATTGCGATATGAATAATCATGTCGTGATATCAAATTATTTATATTTATTTATTTTTATTTCATGACGATTGATAAACAAGTATATGGTCCGTCTGATAGTAAGGAGTCACCGCAATATATGGACCCACGCGATACTTGGAGTATTATATTTTAGGCGTCAGGATGTGACGACCCCATCGCCCGCTGTTGGGATAACCTCTGTCACAGCAGAGATTATTCCACCAGTGCAATCAGTCACACTGGTGGTAGGTCTTTTGTTGCAAGAGGCCGGCTAGGTAGGTACCACCGCAGTGTCCAATATTCTGCCGCCAAATAGTAGTGCTTAGGCACTACTGTGTTCCGGTTTGAAGGGCATTGTACGCTAGTGAAATTACTGGGCGAATGAGATTTAAGAACTAATATCTCGAGGTTGGCAACGCGCGAGTGGCACCTACTAATGGTGCTGCAAGCGCTCATAGGCTGCGGCAGCCACTTACCATCAGGTGGGCCGTATGCTTGTTTGCCAACTTCTAACATAAAAAAAAAAAAAAATTTGCGTTGCCAACCCAAGGAACAGGAGTGAAGGTATGAGAAGAAAGAAAGGGAAGGGAACAGAGGGGCTGGTAGATTAACCTCCAGTGCTCTCACTCAACGCACAAAACGCAACAGTACTCTTTTACTTTGCGCCGATTTTCTGTGAGTATTTATGTAAACATGCTTCAAATTAGATTCTTCGATTCCGATAATAATAAATAAATAAACGCTGCACACTCAACGGCCTCCATTAGGATAGTGAAATCGTATGTAGGGGGTCCAGAAACATACACAATAACAAGGACAAATATACCAAGACCAGAAAATGTGCTTGCATGGTCAATACAAACATATTATGCTCCGAGCGGGAATTGAACCCACGACTTGTGGCGTTTAAGGCAGTTTCACTACCGTTACGCCACAACGTCGTCAGATGAAGTCAAAAGATGTCTAATGAATTTGAAATATGAATTCGAATCCAAACTTCGATCGATGCTGGTTGTAAAGCATACAAATGTTTACTACAGTTTCGAGTCATTCGGCGTCGGACATCGACTGCTGTATCAATTATTAAAACCCCTGTATCGATTTGGTCGTTTGCTTCGAGCTGTCCCTTACCCTTAGTAAAGATTGGTATACACTTAAACTAACATTTTAAACATTCGTATTATTGCCAGTATATATTGAATTAGAATAAAGAGGACTCGGGTTGATTATTTTTTTTTTTTTAGAAAATGTAGTGAACTAGCAGATCCTGTAGATGTTGCACTGCCACGAAAATAAAAAAGTGCGACCCGATAACAGCGTCCCTTAATGCGTCCAATTGTTAATCTAAATCATTCTCAAATCTACCGGAATACACACAAAAAAATCATCAAAATCAGTCCAGCCGTTTAGGAGGAGTTCTGTAACATACACGCGTACAATTATATAAAGATTAGAATAAAATGAGCTCGGTTCATTCTATCTTACACTTAAAAAAAAAAAATAGAATCCAAAAATATTTTTTCAATCTGTAATGAAGTAAATAGGTACACCTATTTACTATAGGTAAACTGTGTGCCAAAATAAATAGTTTTCGATATACAGTCAAGCTTTTAGTTCCAAATATAATCTAAGCTCCTAAACTTAGTTCAAGGTATCAAATTTTGTCAATCAAATCGGGTAACGCCTACGTATTCAAAGAAAAAAGACAAAAATTTAAAAATAGTCATTTTAGATTTTTTTTTCTTATCATTAGCAGAAATCAAAAATAGAATAAATCGAATCGAAGACAAGAACTTAAATGAAATAGTCATTTTAGATTATTTTTTTAAAAATGTATTAAATATAAACTCGTATTCACTAGTCCGTACTCTGCCTTAGTTTAATTTGGGCCGTGTTATCATTCGTCTTTGTCAATTGAATATAAAAAATGTGCTATTTTTTAATAAACTTTGCTTAATCTTAGACCTACGGGTTACAGATAAAAACAATAGTTTAGAAGCTATGCGTGTGAAATTAACTTAATAACAATAACATAACTTTTTTAAATTATATTTAAAGAAGGTAATTATTCATTTTTCATTATTTTTTGTAAAATTAAATCATATGAAAAATTCTATGACCCATTTTAAAATAAGAATTATATTTAATGTAGTATATATTAATATTTTAAGATGTATTGACAAAAAAGGAAATTTAAAATTGTCCATAAAGCTGTTATCGAATGAACTAAGAAATTGCGATGACTTGAATTGCAATATTTAGAACGGATATTCTATTTTATCCTCCAGTCGAAGGAAAAGAATTTTTGCTGTTTTATACCAATAAATTTAATATTTTCATATATAATTTATATAAAATAGTGCAAAAATATTTTTCTAATGAAAATGCAGCATTTTATTACCGAATTGGCCAATCAAAACGGCGCTGCGTGTATCATTAGCAGAAATCAAAAATAGAATCGATCGTGAGAAAAGTGGAGACGTTTTTATATGTTTCTCCGTTGTCCATCGATCAGAACGGTTGAATGCGTTCGTTGTATATGAAAATAAATCGTTTAGTTGTGTCCACACGGCAATGTATATGAAACATATGGTCAGTAGTGAGTGACTTGCGGACAAGAGTGGTGTCCAGTATTGTAGATACAATTGTTTTTCCTTCCCGCTTTTCGTGGCGCAACACGTGGTTTGCAAACTTCGCGAACAATTTCGGCTGCTTGGATTTAATTAAGTGTTTGTGTGTGTGAGTGTATATATATGAATAAGTGATTTTAAGTGATACTTTTTTCATAGTGTAAGTAATGTTACAGACATCTTATTTAATGGTTTTATTTTATAATTATTTGATATTTTTACGTAGTATAATTTGAATTTTAAAATGCATATCATTAGTATCTATACGCTCGAAACATAATATGGAAATTTGGTATAAACGTTTTATATTATAACTATTTCAACATCACACGTAATTTATTTATCAAACTATAGATTTAATATAGAGTAGTTAGTCAAATAAAGGCTTTTTTACATCGGAATTCTTTAAATAATAGTGACATCCTGTGTCGGGGGTCCGGAATCACATACAAAGACAAGGAAAAGTACACCCAGACCGGAAAATATGCTTGCATGGTCAATACAAATATATTATGCTCCGAGCGGGAATCGAACCCGCGCCCTCTGGCGTTTAAGGCAGGTTCGCTGCCACTGCACCACAACGTCGTCTTTATAATAAGGAATCTATGAAAAAGTATTCTATTTAAGGAATATAATATTAATTGCAGAGCCGAATTAAGTGAGTTTGGTTTTCATGACGAAAGCTGATTCTATTACCACTTTGCCTTGTCAGTTTGACGTGTGTTGTGACCCTTATTGTTGGAAGAATTTGGTGTGCGAATGCACTTTCAGTTTCTTGTTGATAAAAATAATTAATCTAAAATATTTTGATTGCAAGATGTTTCTTAAAAAATACGCTTGCGTAATTATTCACTTTCATAAATTATAACTACTGATATTTGACACGGTTGCGAGTTAGACCCCATGTTCACACTATTAATTAAAACTCTTGTATTTCCTTTTTCTTTATTTACTGGGTAACTTGTACAATCTTATAATCACAAAAACTAATATATTCAATTTTTAGTTACATATT
Source organism: Hestina assimilis (assembly GCA_023373885.1). Classification (NCBI taxonomy): domain Eukaryota; kingdom Metazoa; phylum Arthropoda; class Insecta; order Lepidoptera; family Nymphalidae; genus Hestina; species Hestina assimilis. Next base: position 3,192,760 of record CM041747.1, on the reverse strand, counting down.
TCGTATTACATTTTTTCATTGTGCCAATAGTGTCAATTTATTAAAAATAATTCTCCAATATTAGCTTATGACAATTAACATATAAAAACTCTAAGCACCCCATCTCGGGGCAGATGTTTGTATTGATCTTACAAATATCTGTTTCAGTATGGCCGTTTGTCTTTGTGGGTCTCCCCACCGTGCTTCGGAGAACACGTTAAGCTGTCGGTCCCGATTGTTATCATCTATCTAATAATAATTATTAACTATTGATAGGTAATTTGCTCTCAAATGTTACTGGGTACCCTTAGGGTGACGGAGGTCAGATGGCAATCGCTCTAAGTAAAAACTAGCAACATGTTAAATCCAGAGCAGAGTAATTGTCAGACCCAGCATGAATATAATACCGGGAATAATGCTAGGACGAAGAACAGTTTCAGGTGTTATAAACATTCTCTATCTGGAGAATATTTAATCAGATTATCATTATAAATTAAACTGAGCTTCATTAATTCTTCACTAAGCCAAGTCAGAATTTGTAATAAGTATATCACAAATCATAATTATACATTTAGAAATCGAGCAAATTGACTATATCTGCCTATTCGACGACAGCTTAAAAAGTTTTGTTTTAAGACGTATGAATCGTTACCCAAGATTTTTTTACTCTGTATCTGACTAGCGTCTGCCCGCGACTTCGTCCTCGGTGACCTTAGAATTGGTTCACATATAAATAAATCATTAAATGGACGCAAATAAGCAATATCATGTCAACCCACACGAATGTCATTTCGAGAAAAACGCGTTTGAAAATTTTGAACAACTTGCTTTATATGATTTTTTTTTATTTATTTATTTTTGGCAATTTCAGTTTTATGTAAGTTAGTTTAATTATTTTCACAAAAATAAGCATACAAACTGCATATTTCGTATATAATATAACCCAAAACGTTTAACATAATATATAAATTGCATGATTAAAAATGGCTTTTTTAGAAGTTAAAGCTTAAAACCCTACAAATGTTAAAGAAAAATGTTCTTCAGCCATTTACCAACACTTCTGCTTATATAACTCAGTTTTTTCAATTTTGTGGGTTGACATGTTATTGCTTATTTGCGTCCAAATGTTTTGTTACATGTTTTTTCACAACGGGAGTCTAAAGTTTTTTCGGAATAAAATACTAATATAAAATATGTGCTCTTCCAGGTAACAATCTATATCTGTGCCAAATTTGATCCAAATCGGTACAACAAACAATAAAAAAAATTACATATAATCTCGATCAATCGCTTTTTAATTAGTATATAATATTTATAGTAACATAAAGGTTAGCAGGGGTTTAAAAGGTGACAATCTATAAATATAATAAAAAATAAACTTCAAAGCCTTAGACTAAGAATCTCATGGACGAAGCCATGCCTTGTTGCCGCTCTTGTAACGTTATTTCAAAAGAGATATTGCTGTCTTAGTCTGTTGTTCGGAGCACTAATACGAGTAAAAGAAATAGATATATATCCTATATATATATATATATATTTGGCAACTTATTTTTTTATGTCCTAAATGACAATGATGGCATAGCCCGAGAAGCTCATAGCCGAGTGAACCCACTAATCGGTAAACGTTCGGTGGGTTAAGCAACTTTAGGTGCGGTCAGTCACTAGACGGGTGATCGCATAGTGGCATTTCAACTGAGCGTGTCGGTGCTTCGTAGGGCACGTAAAACGTCGGTTCCGGCTGTTGACAATTTGACAACAGTCGATATTTCAAGTCAGAGGCCTACGGGCGACCTGAACAACTCTGACACTAGGTTGGCCATTAACCACTCGATAAGAAGAAGAAGTATGATGGCATGTTCTATACCCGGTCAAGACTGTCAATAATATAGGTGTATTTATCAATTATATAGGTAATTTGATATGACGCACACATAAAATACGTAAAATATTTGCACGCGGTTTTTTCTAATGTTATTTCTATCTTCTTTCTCTTTCTACGAACGTACGGCTTTGAACGTTCATATTAATTCAAACGTACTAATCGATATAATGAAAGCTATCGGCCTAGATATTATGTGTGGGTACAGATCCTTAGTACGCTTCTATTCGATATCAGTAAAGAGCCGAAGGTCACTGCAATATCTATGTCTCAATCGTCTTTCCCGGGTCATAAGGTTATGTACTTATACACAATATTATAAAACGTTATTATATACATATAATAATAATGTAACATATCTTTGTCTGTACATGGAAGATATTTGAGAAAAATTATTATTTTTTATATTGTCTTTATCAATGCGATAGAAACTAAAACCTTTATTGTTAAATTTTTTTGTCTGTTTTTCTGTGACTTTGTGCGCGCTAATCTCAGAAACGTCTGAAACGATTTGGGTTCAATTTTCACTAACACATTCTTGTAAGCGTCACATAACAATAATCAATAAAAAAAGTTATATCAACCTAAAGAACGATATTGAAGATTTGTGCGATATCATGCCATATAGATACAGTTGAATTGGATGAAAATATAGTCAAAAATAAAGAAATACGTGTTTTAGCATTTTCGGAATTTCCACCTCTAAAGGACTCAAATGGGGTTTCCAAGTTGTATTGTAATATAATTGTTTGAAATAATAAATTACATATTGGAGTAGAAATGTTAAAAGTCCCTTACTTATTACTTACAAAACACGTGTCGCCACCCTAAATGTTTCTCACACAAACTGTCACTACTACATACACAGAGACCGATGATAAATGACTGCCCCATCTACGCCTACTCAAATCCCACCCAAGAAGACTAAAACGCTGCACACCAACGGCTCCGGATACACAACAGGAACGGATAGTTATATCTTGTGTTGGGGGTCCGTTGACATACACAATGACAAGGACACATACATCAGACCGGAAAACATGCCTGTATGGCCAATACAAACATGCTGCGAGCGGGAATTGAACCTGTGACGTGTGCCACTTAAGGCAGGTTCGCTACCACTACACCACAACGTCGTCAAAAGCTACTAATTGTATTAATATGGGCATAAGTCACGTAATTTATTTAATCAATTCAACCATATAATACAGTTTGCTTCCTGTGTGGTAATTTTCTTTTTTTTTTTATGTTAAAAGTTGGCAAACAAGCATACGGCCCACCTGATGGTAAGTGGTCGCCGCAGCCTATGAGCGCTTGCAGCACCATTAGTAGGTGCCACTCACGCGTTGCCAACCTCGAGATATTGGTTCTTAAATCTCGTCTGCCCAGTAATTTCACTAGCGTACAGTGCCCTTCAAACCGGAACACAGTAATGCCTAAGCATTACTATTTGGAGGCAGAATATTTGACACTGCGGTGGTACCTACCTAGCCGGCCTCTTGCAATAAAGACCTGCCACCAGTGTGACTGATTGCACTGGTGGAATAATCTCTGCTGTGACAGAAGTTATCCCAACAGCGGGCGATGGGGTCGTGACATCCCGACGCCGGTAATAAATGAGAGACAAATTATTATTATTGTGGTTCTACTAACACAGAAACCTTCACGAGCTTTCGCATAAACACTCTTAAAAGTTTATATTAAATCAAAAAAGCAACCATAAAATAGACTTTACGAAATTTAATTGTTGAAAAAATCCTAAAAAATGTTCGCTTTTAGTTCCCTTGTACGAGGGACAAAAATATCCGATTCCCTCACGGCAAGAGGTCACTAATTAACACAGTTTACCTCCTAACAACCATATTCTTATATCCCGTACCAGGGACTAAAAGGGAACTTTTTATCGTAGGAAAAAAGTTCGTAAATGCAACACGAGAGAAAAGTTAGACATTGTCACCCGCAATTGTCGCGATTATCACCCTCACCTTTGGCAAAAATCCGCAGGTGAGAATATCCTACATTTCTCCGTGGGTGCGTAATTTATTATACCTTATTATTGATGTGAGAACATTTTATAAAACACTTGTAAGACTCGTGAAGCGTAGTATCAAGAAAGCCAACACATGTTAGTACTATTTAAATATTTGCTAACAAAAACCTTGGCTTAAAAACCATTACCTACCGCAATAAGAATGTTCAACAGATTGGAATGGCGACAAAAATGAAAGAGATATGAGAGAAATTAGAATAAAAATTATTACCATGTCGACTCTCCATTTGACATTAATTTATTAGTATGACTTGAGGAGGAATTAGACGAAAACAATACGAACTATGTAGGAATGAGTCGTAAACACGGTGATTTGGTACACAAAATATTTCAGTCTCAGTCAGATTAACACGTTACTATAAATATTTATTATTCTTATTCCTTTTTGTCAGATACTACCGAACATATATATGAATTGTAAAAGTATGAAGATTTTCTTGTAGATATTAAGATTCAAATGTTAAACTTCATGTCATTCTGGTCAGAAAAATCATAAAAAGCTCTCTCCATACCAACCTATAATTTGTAACGTTAAAACAAACAACAAAACGTAATATACGCGCGCGTCGTGCTTGTCTCTTAGTTTTACCGAAAACCAGAACCCAGTTTGGGAAAAAATGTTTACCTATGAGGGTGCACAGCTTTACAATAAATTACCGTCTACTTTAAAACATGTGAGCTCATTTAATGTGTTTAAGATTAAATTATCGGAACACATTATTCAAGAACACCCACCTTAATTATAAATACATTAAATGAGTACAACTAGTATTGTTCTTAACGTTCGACATTTAGATATTCTTAAATTATTGTTTTCCATGTAAGTGACTTGTGTCTTTTTATGGAAATAAAAATATCGTTAAACCTTAAACTTGTTGTATGTATATTTTGTATAAATAATATTAGCAATACTTTTTCGAGTCATTACTAATATCTTGGGCTAGAAGTAGATAGGAATTAGGAGTGAATCCGCAAGTCTCGTGTACCCGCTCTCCCGCAACGCGTTAGCGGAGTAGAGTCGGCACTTTAACCGTTAAGCTATTGAAGCTTTTATTATATTATAAAAAATACGTACATTACTAGTCACATGTGTGTAGATACAGGGTAAACAGTAAAAATGACGCATTATTTGAATATGATATATCAACAAGACAACATGATTACTGCTACTACTCCCATAGACAAGACTAAACTAAACGCTGCACACTCAACGGCCCCCATTAGGATAGTGATATCCTGTGTCCGGGTCCGGAAACATATACAAGGACAAGGACAAATACTCCCAGACCAGAAAATATGCTTGCATGGTCAATACAAACATATTATGCTCCGAGCGGGAATCGAACCCGCGACCTGTGGCGTTCAAGGCAGGTTCGTTGCCGCGAACATTACTAAATAAATAAAAATATTCAAAATTGTTATCCATATTTTTTTTTCTATCTATCGATTATTTGATTAAAATATTCTTAAGTGATTCCCGATTGTTTGCACAGACACATCGCAAGGGGAAAATAAAATGCGAATACGTAGGCGTGACCTCCAAATTATAATTATTTTGGTCTTGCAACAGACCGGCCAGTGCAAGATTCTAAGACCTGTCACTGGCTGGCCGGTTATAAAATGATTCCAAAATAAAAACGCACACAGTCACACGCGTATCGTAAAATACTTCAGGTGGGTATTAAATTATTTTAATGTTCTTCCTGTTTTCCAAGCGCAGTGACATAGACTGCGAGTTTGGAAGAGTTAGTGAGTCCAATTGAATTGATTCTCCGAAATTAAACTTTATATAAATTAGTAAATATTATATGCTTATTTATAAAAAATAATTTAATCTGAAGTTTTTCTTTATAAACGCTACACACTCAACGACTCCCATTTGGATAGGAATATCCTGAGGGGGCGGTCCGGAAACACACACAAAAACAAGCACAAACACACTCAGACTGGAACACATGCCTGTATGGTCAATACGAATATTTGTCATGGAATCGAACCCGTGATCAGTGGTGCTTAAGACAGGTTCACTACTGATGCGCCACAACATCGTCGTCAACTTTATAATTATTGTTAAATATAAAATTAAGAAATGTGATCACTAAATAAATAATGCTCGATGCTAAAACATTTTTTTTTTTTGGAAAAAGAAAATTTACCAATTCATGATTAAAACCACCATACTTCATTTTTTTAATTTTTTTTTTATAATTATAACTTTTACGTCTATATACATATTTTATTTAAATCACAATAAAATTCGAAGTGTCTGTTTGTAACATTAAAATGACAGCATTTTACTTAATGTCATCATTTAAGGTAAGTTTTAAAAAACTTAAATTTTAAATCTTTTATTTTTTTGTATCTATACCTATTTGGCTACTTTTATATTAGAAAAAGGAGTCGAGCCGTACTACAGATTTCAAATCCTCCAAACTAAGACTCAGCACAAATCCATGTTCTTCAGGTCGGACTTTTGACCAGCAGGATGTGAGGACTAAAGTTTCCCAAAAATATTACAGTATTTTAATATATAGTAATATTTTACTATTTTATTTTATTTACAAATAATACGTATGTTAGAAAGCCTGTAAGATATTATATGTAATATAATTTTTTTGATTTTTTAATCACACTGTGCATTACATTTAAGTCCTTGTAATCACTCCCTAGTCATTACGTGACGAATATTGAACATGAGCATTTCGTTTCGCTAAGCACTTAGGGTATTATCACGCAAAGTTTGGGGGCCCGTGTTTATAATAATACATATGTGTGAGCACAAGAAATCACAAATCAGCCCTTTTTGTGCCTATTCTATCATTCTAGTACTCATGTATATGTATGTATATGTATGTATGTATATGTATGTGGTAGCCACTTTCCATCACGAAAGCAACTGGTGATTTCATTCAATTATTAAATAAACACAAACATTAAAGATAAAATTTACGAGAAGCACTTAGTTTATAAAAATTTCAGCAATTTTTGTTAATAATAGCTATCTAAATTAAATACATAAGCCAGAAGTGAATTTTCGAAGCAAATTATTATTTCGCTAAATACGATAGAAGCAACAATTTTCTATGCAACGTGCCACCCGTGAAATTCGGTTAAGTATGTATTTTGGATGAACTCCAAAACAATTAGTGCAGTGTAGTATGTACTAGAGCGATGGCGGAATTGAGAGACGCCCCAAACGATATTAGAATCTGTTTATAATAATTGCCTTTCCAATTTACCGGATTATACGGAAGCGTGAATCTATGTAATTTGATAGGAATTAACGGATTATTATTATACTAGAAAACTGTCGTCACTTTACTTATCTTCGCCTGGTTAGGTATCATCTTAGGTTGGTGATCATCTTTTCGAGGTCAACCAGCGTATAACTAGTTACAGTCGGCAACGTACCTACAAAGCATCTGGTATAGTAGATTTTCGTGGGCAACGGATTAATCACTTAACATTATGTTAGTCTCCTGTCCTTTTTCCAGTCCAACACAAAAAAATACAATACAAAGAATATTTTTTACTAGACAGTAACGATACAAACCACAGAAATGTAGATCGTGTTGCCGTAGAGATAGTGAATCTGCCTAAATTGAGAGGTCCATCCGACGATTCTAAGTCTACAACCGAAAAGATTTAATGGGTTTCTTTGATGTCAACAGAGTCATGGAAACCAACATAAACCAGTTCACACAATGAAGCAGAATATATGACATGTGGATTTTTAACGCTAAGTTGAAATACCAATATGTGGTCCTCCATCCATTTTTTTTTTTGTTTTTTTTACTTGGGGAAATGCATTTACGCACCCCGCGCCGGGACAGATGGTAAAAAGTGGCGCGGGGAGTGTGGGACTCGAGGCCATGTTTAATGGTCTTTATAAGACCTGGCCCCCATACCCAAACTAAAACCCAAGGTCCCGTCTAGCGCCATAGTGGGACGTCGCGGGATCGCTAGCGCATTCAACCCTCCATCCATAGGCTGACTGTGCTCAACGCTACTTCACCCACTAAACATTAACTGAACAGTAATTGCAACTGGTTACTCATTACCACTCATGCCGTAACAAGCATTAATACTAAGGACTGTTTTACAACACATAAATTTCTACATTTATTGCAGTAACAACGGCTTAGAACATATTCCAGCGGTGTTACTACCTACAAAGTCACAACGGTGTCAACTGTAGGTAGTGTGGTCGATACAGAACTTCTGGGCTTATTATAATCTCTAGCTGAAGCTGTTTGACTCCGTCCTATAAATAGCTTTCACGATTCCACCGCTTTGGAAATATGATCTGACAGGTCTCTTGTTTACGATATACCGTTAACAGTATCCAATTACACTATTTTGGTATGCATTTAAAAAAAATCCTCCCACACACCGTGCCGACATTTTTAAATTAAAAAATGGTTAAGATCATGACTTCCATCGAGCGCGGCGGCATATGTGAGGTCTACGGTGGAGCGAGTTTACTCATAAGAAGCCTGTGTACTCGCACCTTAAAGAGGTTCCGGTTGTATGTGTTCGGTAATACAGTACAATATTTTCAATTGATTAAAACGTAAATGTCTTTAACTTTGGAAATAGTTGAGAAGATTTTTTTTTAATGTTACAACTTGGAAAGCCAGCATACGACCCACCTGACGGTAAGCAACACCTTGTCAGGTGCCACTCACGCGTTGCCAACTTCGAGATATTGGTCCTTGAATCTTATTTGCCCATACTTTCACTAGCCTACAATACCCTTCAAACCGGAACACAGTAATGCCTGAGCACTACTATTTGGCGGTAGAATATTTGACACTGAGGTGGCACCTTCCTAGCTGGCCTCTTGCAATAAAAGACCTACCACCAGTGTGACTGATTGCACTGGTGGTATAATTTCTGCTGTGATAGAGATTATCCCATCAGCGGGCAATAGGGTCGCCACGTCCCGACGCCGGTAAAATTCCATTTCGAACCCATTACAATTAATATATTATTTCTTTAACAAACTTTATTTTATCTCTTTTTACAAATATAAATCTACAACTTTAACATCAAAATTATGTAAATTTAATTTTTGATTCAATGCTTTTATTATAATATAAATTGGAAAGTATTTAATGATTACATGTAATGGACGTTAAACTGAACATGCAAGCATAATGACGAATTAAATTATAACATTAATGGAAGTATGGAGTACACGTCACAAGTAACTTAATAAAATATATTTCCTACTTTAATGTTTTTATTTATTTTATTTGTAAATAGCATCTGCCCGAGATTTCCTCCGTTAGGCTCTAATAATTGCCTCCAAAGAGAAATAAAATACTTGTAAGTTAATAATTATAATAATGTTTTACGAATATAAGAATCTATTCCGAATTTTAAGTGTTTTGATAACCCCACAGGAATGTAAAATTTTTTGGATGAAAATGAAAAATGTTTTACTCCAGATAATAAACTATCTGTGTGCAAAATTTCATCCAAATCCGTTGAGTTGTTTTTGCGTTATTGAGTTATATAAATATCCAAACATACAAAGTTTTACATTTATTACATTATTTATAGTAGAATAATACACAATATTCAATTAATCAAGTATTACTTTGCGTATTACAATTTATTTGCGAAGTTTCGGAGCCCACACTGCTTGGAGCTCTGATCATCTTACTCAGTTTTCAGCAAGTTAGATGATATAAATTAGAGCATTTTTTAAAGAGGAAAGTCAAAATCTATTATAAGACCGAAAATTAAACGTCTATTTGAGAAGATGTAAAAGAACAAATTTATTTTATTTTAATATTATTTTAGATTTTTGTAAGACAATTTTTTTTACCGTCTAAAAGTTTTAATAAACCATGGGACCCAAAAGTGTGATCTTTCTCAATGTGCTGACTATTTTATGATAGCTCTTACCGCACGTTATTAATAGTAATATAATTATATTTTTTAAAAGAGTTAAAACAATTTTATGAAATCTTCTAAAATCTGTTTTAATTTCCATAGCGTAACCTCCTTAAAATTCCACTAATCGCGTCATGTCCAATTATATTTATATCTGAGTTTATTTTTCTTCCAACACGAAATATATTATGCGATATAAATATTCTATGTTCTAAATATGCCATAAATAAAAGCAGTTAATAATGTTATGAATATTGTTGACGTAAAATTAGTTTGTTATTATATCAGTTTTTCTTTATGGAACTATTGAAATTGAAAAAAAAAACTGCCTTTAATAGAATTTCTCTAGGTGTTAAGGCTACATAATTACGAATATATCATAAGATCATATGTTTCTCGAATACAATAAATTTCTGTTTATTATAAAACCACGCCTGCGAAGTCATTACCAAGTCAGTTTTGTATGGAGACAAAAGTTTATAAATTAATAATTAGTCAACTACTAGCTGTGCCCGCGCCTCCGCTCCCGTTAACGTAGTTTCTATTACGGACTACTTACAGAAAGTTTTTTTTCTATTCCTTACGACAAATCTTTCCGAATTACATTAAAATCTGTACAACTTTCTTTGATCCCACATGAACCTTACATTTTTAGCAATGTAAACTATCCTTCTGTGTTCCTTTTTTGATTTACGCTGATAAATGCATGTATGCACACTACTGCACGTAGGGTACTCGTCAAGTACGCTAGGCAGTGGTAGTGTGGACTCGGCCGCTTATTAATCAAATAGCAATACACACTAAAACTCAGCGGAATCCTCATCGCCACAGTGAGATGTCATGGGGTCGCTTGCAGAAACACACATCCTATCTGTGTGCCAGATTCCATCCATATCCAATCAGTAGTTTCTGCTTGAAAGAGTAACAAATATTAATCAATATTCACCAACTCACACATTTATAATATTTAGAAGAGCAGGGTAAGCCGGATATGATTTAATCTGTTAGACTATATAGAAAATGATAGCTACAATTACCACACACACGGATATAATGACACGGATATAGCATAACAATAGTCTTCCAAGATTAATCGGTTATTGGCAAGGAACATGATACCGTAAGCTCGCTCGATACAAGTGTCTTTAGCAATGCAATTAATCTTATAGCATCAATATTTATAATTATTATGAATGTAAATTTAACTGCTTGTCTATTTGTTTTCTATTTTAGGTTTCCGTATCTAATGCGTGCAAACGGAACCCTATTACTGAGCCTCCGCCTCCGCCCGTCCGTTCGTCCGTCCGTCTGTCAATGGGCTGTCTTTCACAAACCCTAATAGATAGAGTTCAACTTTTCACAGATTTCTTTTTTTTATTGTATTTCTATTTTCTTGCCAATTTAATTTCAAAATTAATTTAAAATATCAATTTTTTTGTATGGGGTCCCAACTTTTACCCTTAACAAACGGTGATGTAGTATTAGGTAGTGGCGGTGGTGGTGGTAACCTTTATGTGCGAGTCCAACACACACTCATCGGTTTTTACGAGAAGCTGATTTACTGATTCATATGAATTTTTATGATTTAGTTGCAGTGTAAACATTGTTGTTAATCACTTAACGCGTAAAATATCTGCGTGATTGTGTAGATACTTTTATGTGGGTAAAGGCTAGCGTTCAATGTAACGAATATAAAATACTATCAGTATTCAAGGCCAGTAGGGCCAACAGCAACACACTTTAAAAAAATCTATTTGGACCCAACCGTCGTTTACAGTGCGATCATTGTTGGTATACTATAAAACCTATTTATTTATGCAATTTTATCTGGCTTTCTGAATCAAGAATTGTTTTTTCAAACGCAAAGATGTCAAGTAAGGTTTTGGGGCGTCTTGTGCTTCATTCAAAGTCCTAAAGATTTTTAAGTATCTGCTGCAGAAGTTTTCACAGCGGTGGAAAACAGATACACAGGTCTAGATTTTTTAAATATATTTAATAATCTCCAAGAAGCTCTTGACTTCACCTCAGCTTAAAGAGGTTTAGGTTGTGTTCAGGAATAAAGACGCCGGAAGAACATTCCACTAGTACTAGTACTAGGCCGTACGCGTTACGATAGTATACGAAAAATTAAAAAGTGAAATAGATTTTCTTTGTTAGTTTCGTGTTATTTTTAGTTTTTGTCGACATCGAGAAATGTAGTGAATTTTATCTTTATACTCAAAACACCGAATTGCTTGTTAAAACGTAGATTAAAAGAGATTAGCGTCGTGTGAGTGATACTGAGAGCAGTTATGATGCCTATCGAAATATAAAAAGACAAAGACACTGTTTTTATTCTCTTTGAAGTTTTTGTTAGCATATTCTTGGCACAGAATAATTGTGTCAATGTTTTAGTAACACACGGATATTTGATCTAATCTATTCATGTTTTTCTGTGTGTTGCAATTTAATTAGGAGTATTTTTTTATATTTTAAGCTACCAATTCTGAAAATATTAAAAAAAGGGACGCGGCAGCAGCGCCCTCTAAACTAAGTTCAATGCTTAATCTTAAGCATCCAGGCAAATTCATCAAAATCGGTCAGAGGAAATCAGTCCCATACCCACGGTCAGATGAATTGTATTTATTGAGACAATTTATTTTTGAGTAAATTTTGCAAAAATGCGATAAGTAATTTTTTATATTTTGACTTTTCAAAATATAAATTAATAGTATTAAATTTTGTGAAAATTGGTACAAATAAGAATTTTACTATTAGGAAAGTTTTATTCGAACACTTTCCTCTGGCCATGTTGACGATACTGTTTTGTTTTGACTGAACACAAAAAAAAATCTAACATACAACAAAAATTGATAGTGAAAGAGTTATCGTTTTGAGTTTCTCTTCTAGACTTCTATACAAAACAAAGTATGTCACTGAACTCCTAAACGCTGGACGGATTTTGATGTTTTTTTGTTTGTATTCCGGTGGATTAGAGAATGGTTTAGATTAACAATTGGACTTTTTTTTTCATTTTCGTAGCAGGACAACGTCTGCTGGTCCCGCTAATAATATATAAATCACTTGAATTTTTTAACTGTATTGAATCTACTCTTTTATAAAAGAAAACATATAAAATTAAAAATATTAAATTATAAAACAATCGTGGAGGCGAACTCATTTAGCGTTTAAGTATTCACAATGGGCATTTAAACGTTAAGCCTCCATCCCCATGTGTAAATATTTAACGTTCGAAATAATCCTAACGCTTAACACTCGCTTTACGCCTCACTGTCTACTTATGAAGCGATAACTTTTTAGTTTTTAATGTATCAGGCATAAATGTCGCTAAAAAGAATCATCATGTATCTAATGCAGATAATTTAGTTATTATTTTTTTATTTCACGACATACGGCATTTTGCATACGGCAAACAAGCATACGGTCCGCCTGATGCTAAGCAGTCACCGTTATCTATGAACGCTTGCCATACTTAAAGTATCACTTGTGCGTTGCCAACCCAGGAGATAGGAGGTAAGGGGTGAGAGTAGAAAAAAAATAAAGGGAACCGAAGGTGTGGGATAATGGACCTCCGTCCCTGTCACTCATCGCACGAAACGCTACAGTACCTAGTGATACTGTTACTTTAAACCGATTTGCTGATAGAGGATTGGCATGGCTCTACGACTACTAAATATATAAATACAAAAACTATAAAAATACGATGTAGCATTTACTAATACATAATTATGGTAACTAATAAACAGGTACTAAAATATATTTAACAGTATTTATAACAATACGATTTATAAAATGTGATATTCTCACCTTTTAAATCAAATATTACGATAATTTCGTTGAAGTTTGAAATAATAAATAAATAGAACAATATAATAAATAAATAGAACCTAGTTACTACTTAGTTAGAACTTACTATAAAAATAAATTGCTAAGAAAATTGTAACATTATTAGTATTTTATGACTAATAAAATATATAATTTCTAATTAGTATAATATATTAATGCGGCGCTAGTAAATTTTAATGATTCGAAAATACTATGATTTATTTTCTGTCACAAAGCACTTTCAGCGCTCTAAAACTTGTCAACGGTAAGCCTAATGTAGAATTTTATTATGCCAGTTTAATATAGCGAATGAAAGTTAAGAGTAGATTATATGAATGAACGTGATTCATTTCCTGGCAACACGCCGATATCGACATATACTTAATATTATTTATTTGCTTTGAAATAGGGCAGTGTTGATTAATAGCTATCTTACATATAATATTAGAAACTAGCGGCCCGCTCCGGCTTTGCACGGGTCTGAAATATATTATTTTGATAAATCTCGTACGATTCAGCCTGCGTTTGTTGCAATGTAAGCGGAAAAAATGTATTTATTTACAACATCACATTAGAAACCTCAAAAATAACAGTTTTTTTTCTCCACTATTTAATGGATGTTATTATACATATAAATCTTCCTCTTCAATCACTCTATCTATTAAAAACCGCATCAAAATCCGTTTCGTAGTTTTAAAGATTTAAGCATACATAGGGACAGAGAAAGCGACTTTGTTTTATACTATGTAGTGATAGTGATAATATTAGAAATGCTTCCGCGCTTTGAGATAAGAGGACTGTTTGACATACTAACAACCAATATTACGCCATTACAATTGAATTGAATATATTTAGGAATAACTGTATAGTGTCATGTTCACGAGGAATGGTGACTAGAATGCTAGCTGCATTTCTCCGCTCAATCGAAATATGACTTAGACCTCCTGTCACCTGTGGAAACATATTTATAATTTTTTTTTTTTTATGTAAGAGGGGCAAACAGGCAGGAGGCTCACCTGATGTTAAGTGATCACCACCGCCCATGAACATCTGCAACACCAGAAGGCATGCAGGCGCGTTGCCGACCTTTAAGGAAAGAATAGGCTCTTCTCTTGAAGGTTCCCAAGTCGTATCGGTTCGGAAAGACCGCCGCTGGAAGTTGATTCCACAGAGTGGTTGTGCGAGGAAGAAAATGTCTTCTAAATCGCGCTGTTGTGGATTTCCAGACATCGAGGTGGTATGGATGGAACTTAGAGTTTTGTCGCGATGTACGATGATGAAATTCTACCGGCGGGATATAAATATTTTTTTATTTATATTAACGTATTATATCGCACTGAAAACATACAAAGCCCGTATATGTTGTTTATTTGACTCAATATTTTGACTTCTAACTACCATTCATGTGTATTTTTTTATGTAATAAGGGACAATGTACATATGTATGATTTTCTGTGAGGTTTTTGTCAAATTCTAACAAGTGAATTTTTTTTTAATTCGACTTTAGTGATAACGTGTATAGTTATTTTTACTATTAATTCATTTACATCATCAAATAACTTTCATTACAGGATAATCTTTATGCGACATTATAGTTTTAAAATAACACACACATATGTATAATTTTTTTTAAAATCTATTTTCAGAACCGTTAAAAAATATATTCTTTCGGCAACCAGATTCAGTAAGTGCAAGATTCTAATCAATGGTATTCATTCCCAATAGATTATAGTTAATTTAAAAAAAGTTAAGCTGAAATTTGTATAATACATTAACGTTTTCGATTGCCATTTAATCAACTTGTATAATGTATATGTATATGTATACACATGTGTGTATTAACACAATCAATATAGCTCTATTCTCTATTCACTGTACGCTCTTACAGTAATAATTATTACATTCAGTCTAAAATTATTCATTTCAACCGAGTGCAGTGGCCCGTTGGCATCTATTTTAGCTGCTATATTAATTAGCACACATTGTTTTGCATGCTATTTTGTGCGTTAAATATTTATGACTTTGTTTAATAAATTAAAAGGTAAGTTTCCTTTTATGTTAAGTTGTGATATTATCTTTAATACAAAAAAAGTGTTACTTAGATGGTTCTTTAGTCAGTTGGATGGTTCTTAGTTATAGTTTCCTTTTTTTAATTTTTCGAACAATAGAAACTTTTTAATTTTTTCTGGCATTTATGTGACAGTATCTCCAGTCAGCTAGTCTTATGAATGATCAATTGTAGCTGGTAAAACTAGTTGTTTCATTGGAGGCACATTATCATAGAATATTATATACACTTATAAACACCATAAATAAATAAACAACATACACTCAACAGCCCCTACTATATCCTTTGTCAGGGGTCCGGAAACATACACAAGGACCAGGACAAACCTACCCGGACCGGAACACTTTTTTTTTTTATAAATAACTAAACGCTACACACTCAACGGCCCCCATTAGGATAGTGATATCCTGTGTCGGGAGTCCGGAAACATTCACAGTGACAAGGACAAATACACCCAGACCGGAAAATATGCTTGCATGGTCAATACAAACATATTATGCTCCGAGCGGGAATCGAACCTGGGACCTATGGCGTTTAAGGCAGGTTCGCTACCGCTGCGCCACAACGTCGTCAAACTTGTATGGTCAATACAAATATCTGCACCGACCTACGACCTGAGGCGCTTATGGTAGGTTTGCTACCGTTTCCACCAAATTATTACATAACAAGACATTATTTTCCAACTCTTAATTATTTTTTTTAAATGAAGAGAAACTTACAATAGAAACAACAATATTACCTAACTACAAATATTCTTGTGCTTCGTAATTTATAATCGTTAACTCTTTGTAGGCCATATGGTCTAATCCAATAAGTTACTAGTTCAAGCATAATGGGCTGTGGAGGCTAGATGGTTATTGCTCTGTGTAAAAACTAGTATTTAACATTTCTAGTCTTGATTACAATCTGTCAAAATGATAGAAACTTAATAACTTTCTAAGGAGTTCATCATTCAAAAAGATTTATTTTTCAGTCATAAGACACATCTTAGACATAAATTTATAATCCCAAGAATTAAGTAACGGAGCTTTGATGTACCATCGACATTTTATTCATTTTATTCATTTTGAATTTTATCAATTTATCGGTAAGATTTGAAAAGCATGATTTTTTTTTTCATTATGGTTGACAAATAATCATACGGTCCTCCTGATGGTAAGTAGTCACTGCAACCTGTGAACGCTTGCGATACTTGAATTTACTTGCGTTGCCAACCCAAGGGTAAGGAGGGAAGGAATGAGAAGGAAAAAAAGGAAGGGAGCAGAAGGGGTGGGACATTAGGCCTCCAGCGATCTCGCTTTTCGCACGAAGCGCAAGATTACTCGCCCCCGCCGCCGATATTCTGTGAGAGGGTAGTATTTCCCCTTTCTAGCCTATGCTATTACTACATGAAATTACAAATTACATATAAAATATTTTATTGTAAATGTATTATAACTTAAATTAGTACAATAATAATCCCACAACATATAATATAATATAGCCTTTAAAACGTACGAGGTCGTAATGGTGAAAGTCACAACCCTTCAAACCTTTGTTC
This sequence comes from Hestina assimilis, assembly GCA_023373885.1. Classification (NCBI taxonomy): domain Eukaryota; kingdom Metazoa; phylum Arthropoda; class Insecta; order Lepidoptera; family Nymphalidae; genus Hestina; species Hestina assimilis. Next base: position 3,175,515 of record CM041747.1, on the reverse strand, counting down.
ATGTTTTCTATTATCAGTTATGAAAGTCACATTATTTAACATAATTTTAACCTTCACGAGATAAAACTTAATAGGTCGTGTAATTTTAAGAGCTAACTAATAAAATAAATATTAAATCTGGGTCTAGTCGAATTTCACTTTGTCTGGAATATTCGAGGCCCATAATTCTGAGTAAAATTACCTTATCGTCATAAACTAAAAAGGTTCGCTATCAAAAATCAAATAAAAACGTCGTCAAAATGCTTGAATAACATTAAAGAACTTTAAAAGGTACAGCTATCTAGAAATTGCGTTAATTCCTTTTTCATTCAAACAAATCCTTCAAGATATAATTTCACGAATGAATAATTCTTTATTACTTTCAATGAAATCGCTTTAAATTTAATAAAGATAATGTTTACGTAATATTCGAAACGAAATCAATTCCAACTGATATGAAAAATGGCGTACACTTTTATATTCGAAATAGTTCAAATACTACTAAAATATCCATATAATATATTAAAAGAATTTCAAAAATAATTCTCTTAAAAGAAAAAATAAGGTCCAAAGATATAGACAGACAATGTTTTAAAAATTGAGTCCTGTAATATCGGACGATATAAACCTGACGTAATAGTTAAGTCAGAGATCGATATCAGACGTTCAATTGTTGATGAGGCCGCGACCAGTTACTTGGTTACAATATAGACACAAAACGTATTGACCGATCGGTGGGGCGAAGTTAAGGTATGTCTACACAGTCCTGCTGTTAATCATCGGAAAACATATTAGTAGAGATCCAGCATTCTAGCGCTTAAACTATTTATCAAAATACAAGATTAGAAAGCAAATTTATATATATATATATATATATATATAAAGCAACTATATATATATATATATGTATGTATGTATATGTATGTGTATTTATATATATATGTATGTGTATGTATGTGTATTTATATATGTCTAAATATATATATGTATATCATTTTATAATTATTTATTAGTAATCTATTTATTTATTTTATGATTTACTTATTACTTAATTTATCTATGTGTATACATATATTTATCTATGTCTGTAAATGTTTATTTATGTCTTATCTATTGTACACCACCTACCACCACCTTCCTTAAGTTAATTTATTAATATCTCTGTTCTCTCAGGTTGCCTGGCAGAGATTGCTCTTTAGCAATAAGGCCGCCTGATTGTGCATATTACTGTATTAGTCGTATAGAACTTTTTGTTGTTTTTGTGTGTGTATGTGTACAATAAAGAATATTATTATTATTATTATTAAATTTAAATGATTCCATGTAATTTTTATGAAGAAGCAGTGGCATATTGACAAGAGTTATTAACGCTTATTAATCTCTGTTCTTGAATATTATTGTTTTATTTATTTTTTCGTTGACAACAAGTAACAGTATCCGTAATGTTGCGTTTCGTTCAATGTGTGGAAGCGCCTGAGGCCCAAACGCCCCTTCTAATCATTTCCCTTTTCTCCCTCCTCTATCCTCTACCTCTCTTGAGTTGGTAACGCGGTTGTAATGTTGCTGTATGTGTCTATAGGCTACAGTGACAGCCTACTATCAAGCAAGCAGCAAGGTTTTTTGCCACCTTTATGGTATAAAAAAGTTTATTATGTTGATTTAAAACTAATATAATATTAAGCTAATATTATTCCCTATTTGAAGAGTATGCACGCACCTTTATAATAACGCGTGTCGACGCATCGGTCATTCGTGAGCTAATATTATTATATCAGTATTTGGTTATGATTTATGAACTATTTGAAATAGTATGGTCTTTTTAAAAAAATCTCTACGTACTGCTTCGTTACTTTTTACCTTTAGTTTAGGTGGGTCGTTGATATGACGATCTTCTCCTTTTATATGTATTGACTAGCTACTGCCACCGGCTTCGCCCGCGTGATTACTAATTTTCATACACTTTGAACTTCAGGGGTGAAATTTTAGAAAGGGTTAGAACACATATTCCTTTATTTTTAATTATTTACCGAATGGCAGTTTCATGCTTCTAGTTTCAAAAATGACAGACCTCGTACAGAAACTTTTAACTTTGAAAAAGGGTTTCAATCCTTCAGGGGTGGAGTTTTAGTGGTGGTTAAATGGTAAAAAACATGTTTATACATCGCAATTTTTTTACTTAAAAACAAAGTTTCATGATCTAGTATCATGATTTCAAAACATCCCATACATAATTTCAACCTCCTCTTAAGGGTTGAATTTCGAAATATCCTTTGTTAGTGCTCGTTAAGTTTTAAAATCAATGCTTGTGAAAAAAATCAGCTTTCTAGGTCCAAGGGTTAATTAAGGCTGGGCTTTATGTCAGTCAGACTTTCTTCTTTTAAATATATAGATTATGTGAAATATAAAAAGTAAAAGAAAAAAATTACTTTAAATAAAAATATATAAAATTCTTTAGGTTCGTTCCAGCTTATATTTTGTCGACGTAAAATCGGATAATAACAATCAATTCCTCCTGATTTGATAATAAAAATTAGAATTTCAGTCACGTACCAAGCGATATCGATGAGAGCAAATATTTTATTTTTCGTTTCAATCTCTTGGAAAGTATATTAAAATCGTGGAGTGATTTAAATCACAAAATTAATAATGCTCTTTTATTTATTTTTTACTAAGAATAAGCTTAAGTTGCTTTTGTTATTTCGGTTATTATTTATTATGATGGCAAAATACGGCTCGGTGAAAAAAGGAAGGGAACAGAGGGGTGGGAGATTGGACCTCCGGTGATCTCAATCATCTTTTTAAAAAAGGATTCAGTGAATAAAACGCAGAGATTGAATTTTGAAACGACCGTCGCTGGTGGATGATGGATGGAGACTGACTGAGTTGGATAGGCGACTGAGGCGTTAGGAGGAAGAAATGATGAGTAGGCGGTAAGGGAGAGGAGTCAGCAATAAGGGATACATGGGACGTCTGTAACAGCACGAAACGCAACAGTCCCTACTGTGATAAACTGATACTGTTACTTTACGTTGATCTTCTGTGAAAGAGTTGTACTTCGCCTGTCGAGCCGGCTATTTGTGCTAGGAGAAGCATGGCTCTGCTACTGTATAAAATTGTCATTTGATTTACTTTGTTTGTTCAAAAGCATCGAAAACAAATTATATAAATCGAGTTCCCTTTCTCGAGTGATTTCTATTAAAAATTCCGTGTCAGCGTATGATAAAAATTTACAGCCCCTCATAAAAATGCAAAAACGTCTCACGAAGTTCGTAATCGTATTTTATCAAAGTCAAACCAAGTTCCTACATTGTGCTGTATTTGACCTGATTGCATCGCAAATTGTTCATGAATAAATAATATTGGGAGAGCACTTAAGGGTAGATTACGGTGCAAGATTGATACGATCTATGATTTTATAAATGGTTCTTTATCTTAACTTGTGTTTGAAGCATGTTTTTTAAGTTTTTGCCAACCTAGTGTCATAATCGCCCAGGTTCCCTATAATTATAGGCTTCTGACTTGACTTATCGACTATTATCAAATTGACAATAGCCGGGGCTTACTTTTTACATAATTTACCAAGCACGGAGACCATTTGTTTGAAATATCTTAAAACCTAGGTAAGGTTAACTGATAGTTTTCCGCCCAATGAGTGCGCTCAAATGCCTATGAGCGTCTCTTGAGAGTTCTGCATTTTTTTATGAGACTAAGTTAGCAAGCTGCAGTTTTCGGCGTCGGGATGTGACGACCCCATCGCCTGGGATGGGATAACCTCCGTCACACGTTGGGATAACCTATGTCACAGCAGAGATTATTCGACCAATGCAAACAGTCACACTGGTGATAGGTCTTTTGTTGCAAGAGGCCGGCTAGGTAGGTACCACCGCAGTGCCAAGTATTCTACCGCCAAATAGTAGTGCTTAGGCATTACTGTACTCCGGTTTGAAGGGCACTGTAGGGTAGTGAAATTACTGGACAGAGGAGATTTAGGAACTAATATCCCCAGGTTGGCAACGCGTTAGTGGAACATACTAATGGTGTTGCGCGCGCTCATAGACTACGGCAACCACTTACCATCAGATGGGCCGTATGCTTGTTTGCCAACTTGTAACATAAAAGAAGAGCAAGCATATGCCCCGCCTGATGTTAAGTGGTTGTCGTAACCTATAAGCACTTGCAACACTATTTTTAAGGTTGTGTCCTAAATTACATTAAACTAGCGAGCCCGCCAGACGTTGTCATGGCACGAAAATGAACAAAAAGTAAGACCCGATAGCAATGCTCCTGGGTCCGATTGTTAATCTTTCTCAAATCCACCGGAATGCACACCAAAAATCATCAAAATCGGTCCAACCGTTTAGGAGGAGTTCAGTGATATACACTCGTATAGTAGAGTTATAATTGAGACACTCATAGCCAACTGATCGGTAAACGATCGGTAGGTTAAGCAACTTTAGGCGCCGTCAGTCACTGGATGGGTGATCGCATAGTGGTTTTTTAACCGAGGATCTCCGTGCTTCGGAGGGCACGTAAAAAGTCGGTCCCGGCTGTTGACAACAGTCGAAAAGTCAAGTCAGAGTCCTGAACAACTCTAACACTAGGTTGGCCACTAACCACTCGATAGAAGATAATTATATATAAAGACTAGCGGGCCCGGCAGACGTTGTCCTGCCCCGAAAAATCTGGGACCCGATAGCAGCGCCCTCTACCCGGTGAAAGTTTTTGAGTGACTAATAAGGGTATTAAAAAGCAGGGGTTGATGATAAAAAAGTGAAAATTTAGGGTCGTATGTATTTTTCAATACCACATAATAAAAAAATAAAAATAAAAATTTTATCCAAAAAATTAAAAAAATTGGAGTGGACCCCTTATCACTGAGGGGTTTGAAAAATAGATACTAGCCGATTCTCAGACTTACTGAATATGCATAAAAGAATTCATAAGAATCGGTCAAGCCGTTTCAGAGGAGTATGGGAACGAACATTGTGACACGAGAATTTTATATATTAGAAGAGAAAGATATCCAAAAGTATTATTGTTTGTTTTGGTTATTTTGTACTATATTACCTTTTTTTCGTGGCTCCATTTATTTACTGGCCGGAAAGTTAAAGAAAGAAAAAAACAAATTCCCATTTGTCAGTTGAGAGGTAAATGGCGGAGAAATGTAACTAAAATTTTTAGTTTATTTTTGTGTTGTGTGTTTTATTTTATGTAGTCTTTTTGATTTGATAATTTTTTTATTTGGACCGAAATTTTTAGTGTCAATTTAAAATCAAGTGCAGTGAGGTACCGTGGCTGTTTCTAAATAATTTATATCTTATTTTGTATATAAATTTCTGTTTTTTTTTTCATAAAAGAAACTAAAGATCTCGTGAAGGTGAGTCAGTTTTATAATATTATTTATAGCGTAATTTGTTTAGAAAATTTTTGTTACGAAATTCTGGCGGATAATGTTTAAAGAAAATTCCTTTGATGAGACTAATCCGACGTTTCTTTGACTGAAATTTCATATTACAAAACTCAAATTGGATCTAATTTAACAAAAATTTAATATTGAAAAGATTTATTCGTACACTTTTTACACCACAAAAAAACAGTTTTTATATAAAAGAAAATAAATTTGTTAGTGCAATTAAATGCGAACCCTTACAAACAAATCTGTCTTTTAGACAACCTTTTATGTGATATGAAGGCTTTATGTATTGTATGTCATATAAAAAGGTATATTTCATAGGCTTTGAGCATTATATATTGCACAAGCGTCATAAAAGCAAAACAAGTGTAAAATGCAGCCAGAATAACTTGAAATTATGTAGACTAGCTGTGGCCGCGACTCCGCTGGCGTGGTTGACACAATTATTGTTTAGTTTTTTTACTGCGCGGACTCCTATTTTTTTTTTTAATATATGTATCCAAAGTAAAATTTCATAACATCAGATACTTATTATATTATTTATCGGATCAAAAAAAAAAGAAAAATAAATATTTAAAAAAAATTAGTTTCTGTTGTAGGTACCTATGTACCGTAGTATGACTAATAATTTCATATGCATTCATTAAAAAGGTGTTTTTTTATATATCAAACAGACACTTCAATTTTGTTTATTTATGTGTATAGATTTTTAATTTTCAAATATTAAAAAAACTTAATTTTTCTGTTACTTAACAAATGCGTTTTATTTTACAACTACAAAAGATTTTAATGTAATTTTTCTTATAATATTGTGATGATACATTCTACTGAAATTTAATTTCATAATATATTTAATTTCATACATTTAAACAATCAGTGTCAGTCCATAAAAACAATTTGTATAAGATGGTCTGAGTTATTTGCGTATCATTTGAGGAATTTCGTTCTCTGTCCCCAGAGCCTTTAATGATATCACCATGGGACCTTTGGGGAGGGATCCAATATAGAAGAGACATTAAAAACATGGTTAAAGCAATATCATATAATATGTATTATCAATGGAATTAAAAACTTATTCTAAAATAAATAAATAAATAAATAAACGCTACACACTCAACGGCCCCCATTAGGATAATTATATCCTGTGTCGGGGTCCGGAAACATTCACAATGACAAGGACAAACACAACCAGACCGGAAAACATGCCTGTACGATTAATACAAACATCTGCTCCGAGCGGGAATCGAACCCACAACCGTCGAGGCTTAAGGCAGACTCGCTACCCACAACGCCACAACGGTGTCTAAAAAATATTTTCTTAAATTTATAAATTTTATAAAATTATTTTCTTGTTTTTTTTTTAAATGTTACTAACGATGTAACGTGTAAGTGATCATTGTTTTTGTAAGTGATCATTTTATTTTTGTCTTCTCTTGGCAAAAATAAATAAAAAAATCCTCTTACTTCAAAAATTTCTAACTTTTAAAAAGTCAATTAAAAATGAAAATATCATAATTGAAAACGTTGTGGCGCAGCGGTAGCGAACCTGGCTTAAGCGCCACAGGTCGCGGGTTCGATTCCCGCTCGGAGAAGACGTTTGTATTGACCATATAGGCAAGTTTTTTGGTCTGGGTGTGTTTGTCCTTGTCTTTGTGTATGACCCTCGAAACAGCATATAATTATTCTAATGCGGTAGTATATAGGTAGTTATAATTATTCTAATCCATTGAGTGTGTAGCGTTTATTTATTTATTTATAAATAATGTTTGTTTACAACACAAAAGGAGCCCAGCGTATGGCTCGCCTGGTGGTACGATTTATCGTACACTATACATAGCTTGCAGTAACATTTGCATTAGGAGTGAGTAGTCGACATAAGGCAAGAGTTTGAAATGATAGCTCTTAAAACGAAACGCAACACAGGTACTGTTAGTTCACGTCGTGATGTCACGTCACATGTTAGGTGGAGATTACGTCGGGATAACCACTGTGGAAGGTACGTCATTATGAATGCCCTCCAACACAACGGGAGGATCCTCCGACCAGGCGGGTGATATTGCCTGGCGGGTTGAAGCCCTGGGCCGAAGCCCAACGACTTATGTTGGAAAGTTGTATATATAGGTGAAGATTGTAGTAAACTCTGATAGCGCGATTTAGGATCGTGACGTTCGTTGTTCGTCCATATCGTTGCGTAGTATATCCTGTAGGTGTCGCTGTAGCTTGATGTGGGATGTGACAACCTTGTCTTTTTAATCAGTTGCGTCGTGTTGCATGTAGATGTCGTTATATCGTGAAAAGGTAGTTCTCAATAACGCCGGACTATTAACTCTAAAAACAGCAGGGTTTTACACCAGCTTCAAAATTAGTAACTAATTCCAAAATATTGACTTCAAATTTGAGTTAAGAGCCGCTCTATCTAACATTATCTACACGTATTCAATAACATACTGTGATGTTGCATAATATTAACACAGTGCATGCTATTATATCCGGAAGCTAGTCTCTAGTTCTGTTAACTTAGCAATAGTACATTAGAGCAAAGTTATTATTTCGGGGAATTGTCGTTCCAGTTCTGAATCCGGAGTATAATATTGGACTTAGTAGCTATTATAGTATATTATGATGAATAACGAAGAATATAATTATTTATTACACATTCCTGCTTTTACAAATCTATTTAAGAGAGAGCCTTCCTCTTTATAACAAGACGAACTGTTCTTATATGTAATCTCTTAATATCAGGCATTATATGTAATCTCTTAATATCTTCTTGACCTAAACTAACTTGATATCTCTGTTTTTTTTATGTTACAAGTTGGCAAACAAGCATACGGCCCACCTTATGGTAAGTGGTTGCCGTAGCCTATGAGCGCTTGCAGCACCATTAGTAGGTGCCACTCACGCGTTGCCAACCTCGAGATATTGGTTCTTAAATCTCCTCTGCCCAGTAATTTCACTAGCGTACAGTGCCCTTCAAACCAGAACATGGTAATGCCTAAGCACTACTATTTGGCGGCAGAATATTGCGGTGGTACCTACCTAGGCGGCCTCTTGCCAGAAAAGACCTACCACCAGTGTGACTGATTGCACTGGTGGAATAATCTCTGCTGTGACAGAGGTTATCCCAACAGCGGGCGATGTCGTCACATACCGACGCCTGTTTTACTATAAGGTCTTCCCTTTCCATTTCTCAACATAAATGGCAACACACTACCCGTAGTTGTCGTAGCTGGCCGTAGGCCGTAATATATGTTCCATTATTTTACCGCTTTTTCTCACTTTTTAAATTGCTAATTAATTTTTTCGGAATTTTAAAATTGGTCAAAACCTTTTATTATATGTATTTTTTTTTGACAATACAATAATATGGACGGTGGAAAGGAAAAACGAATGAAACGCCACTTTGGTCGAACGGCGCTTCATTTATTTTTCCTTACAGACTAACGCACATACAAATTTTAAAATCTTAAAATTATACATTACACATTACACTATTTTAGCTTTTGGGATTTTTAGTCTTTGCCTGTCTATATAGTCCGCCGGTTAGAAGTTTCTAGAATAATAACTCGTATTATTATTTTTTTTGCATCTATTTATTAAATTACAAAATTCTTAGTAGTAGAAGGTTGAAGTTTCCCGCACAAGATTGATGTGAAGTGAAGTAATATATGGTTGCTGGAAACTCGGTTTGGGTTAAAACTTCTCTATACTTTTGCATATTCCTTCTCATCCCTTGGGTCAGCATTACGCTTCTGTTCATACTACCATCGGAAGCATGAATAGCGTATGGTGAATTTTACCATGAGATATAAAAAGTTATACTTTATACATTTACTAGCAGGCCCGGCAAATGTCCTGTCTGAAAAAAAATTTGGGACCCAATAGCAGCGCCCCTAAGTCTAATTGTGAACACAAGTGACACCAGTGAAAATTAATGAATTACTAATATCACTTTTAAAAAAATAGGGATTGATTGTAGAATAGTGAAAAATAGTGATGTATGTATTTTTATGCCACATCCAAAAAAATAAAAAAATTGTTAAAAAATTATAATTGGAGTCGACCACCCTTATAGGGTACCACTTAGGGGTATAAAAGAGAACAATCTATTTTCAGAGCTATTGAAATAACTAAAAAAGGTATAAAAAATCATCAAAATCCATCGAGCGATTTCGGAGGAGTCTGTTAACTAAAACTTTGACACGAGAATTTTATATATTAGATTTAGCGTAAAATGTATATAAGAAAAACATAATTTTAATAATTACGCTTAGGGAATATTATGCATCTAAAACGCAGTGAAAAGCTACATAGTTAAATTATAATGAGAAGATCATATATTTCATGTTCCTAATGAGACCAGCTCAATTTATACTAGTATGTAAATTATATATTCGTAAATGCGACGCGAAGCTCGAATGCTACCCCATCGGGTTTTTAATCCTCTTATCGTCTATGGCAGAGATTCTCAAACTTTTTCGAAGATGGCCCACTTTTAAAAACTAAGCCCCTAATATTTTATTACTAGTATCTGCCCGCGGCCTCGACCGCTTGAATAATGTTTTGGTAATGAGGGACCTTTATTGCAATACTACTAAATGATATATAAACTTTCATCCCCTATTTCACCGTCTTCCGTTTTTTTTTACGTGACAAAAAGTGGCCTACGTTTAGTCGAAATCCCATTTATTTCCGTATCAAAATTTATCAAAATCGGTTCTGTGATTTAGACGTTATAAGCTGGAAAAATAATAATAATCACCCTGGATTTCAGAAGACCTATGTCTTCGAAATTCAATTTTTATAGATAGTTTTTTGTTTATTTATGTAAAAAGATTTTAATGATGTTAGTAAAAAAAGTAGAAATTATAATAATGATGATAATATTCTAAAAAAATACTGACAATACTTGCAATGATTTACCATAACGATGCATCATTTATGTTTAACTACTTATTTCTTGAATTGGAAATTCCCACACGTGGGCTATACCCCTAACTTTGGTATTCACAAGAGAAGTGATGACACAAGTACTATACGCTGAGTATAGAATATTAATAACATAGTATAGTAATAATCAGACAGCCGTCTAACTTTATGGTAGAAAATCTTTTGTTAGCTTTCGCGAACGTAACTTTGATTCGTAGTCGGCGCATTATTAATAATAATATACCAATAATAATGTTCAGCCTCAATATATTCATGACGAGAAAAATTATAACGGTTGATATTTTTTGGCTTTCGTGTAATAATCATCTAATTATTATTAACGAAATTAAATTTTTTTAAATAAGAATAATCCCGTTTTCCTGACGACGGCTGAAGCGAAGCTGACGAATTTTGTTATAGATATAAATGGGTCTATTGAGACGGTATTTTTAACGTCGTGAAAACAAAACTCGATGGTGGTTAAATAAGGAATGAAGGTTTGTATGTGGGACAAACTATTTCTATATTAAAGGTTCCTTTTTAAAAATCTTTATTCACCAGGACGAAACCGCGGGTAGAAGCTAGTAACTAGATAACTGTTTTTATACATAAATAGTTTTTTTTTAAAAAAAACGCTGCACACGACGGCTCCCATTAGAATAGTGATATCCTGTGTCGGGGGTCCGGAAACACAAACAAGGACAAGGACAAATACACCCAGACCGGAAAATATGCTTGCATGGTCAATACAAACATAATTATTATGCTCCGAGCGGGAATCGAACACTCGGAACACTTTGCGCCACAACGCAGTAAATAGTAGCTAGTAATATATAAAAAGAGATATTTCAATTCAGATGTTCTTGGTATGAAATATAATAAGCCAATAAGTACGAACTACTCAAATGTAATCACATTTCTAAGCAATATATTTAATATAAAAGAATCCAGTAACAGTCAAGGCTTTTAATAAAAAAAATAGCTATACAAAAAACGAATTACTTTAGGCAGTAGTGAATTGGTTATACGATATACAAGTCTTCGTGTCTGTTACACAAACTAATATTCTTTGACCGGAGTTAGTTTTGCATTATAAAATTTTAAGAATTTTATTACTATTGCGTGACAAAAGTAGCACAAATTGGCTCGCCCGGAGAAGTACTAACCCCTCATAGAAAATCCTCGTAACAGTATATCCTGTATTTTCGTGCGTTTAGCGAAAGCGCTGGAGGCCAAATCTCCCACCTTCTCTGTTTGCTTCCATTTCCTTTCTCATCCACTCCCTCTATACCTTTGGGCTAACTAGCTTGCTGCTTTTCATCAGGTGGACGGTATGCTTGTTTGCCAACCGTCATGAAATAAAAAACCAATAATGGCGAGGAGCCAAGTCTATCAATGATTTCATATAATTTCCCATCGCTGGTATATTTTTCCATTTACCACTGATCTCTGGTATCGAACAAAGAGAGCTATTACCGCACCGTAAAGTATTACAGTTTCATTAGTATCGCATGCTGTTGGTAATAGATATTTAACCGGGTTCGGGAATAGGGGTTTTCGTTTTGATGACCTTTTTTTTAAGAATATTACCAATGCTTTTTCAAGACTAATGTTTCTATTACCCCTCCAAATAAGCTGGAAGCTTGCGCTAGGAGTGGGTACGACAATAGCCCAAGGGGGTTCGATTCTGATCGAGCCCGCTATAACGGAACGGAGTCGGCCATTCTGCCGTTGAGATTTTGAGGCTATAATTGACTTTCAAGCTTAGCACTGAAATTGACGACTTATGATGTAATCGTCAATTCTTCGATGTTATATTTTATTAGTTTGATAAACTTGTAAATATTTACATAGCAAAAAACAATAATAAATAATTTACATAGAAGGCTGTAAGTAGCAAAATGGAATCAGATACCTTACCAAATAAGTTCATTTTACTACTGTAATAAACACGTAAATTTTCTATGTTGGGTTGTTTGGATGTTTGCATCCAAATCCATTGATTTAGAAGAAATTTAATACACAGATATTTTAATACCTGTATTTACATATTACATACTATTATTCTCAAAAAATATTCGATGTGGTGTGGTGGTATTATCAAAAACCTTACTATAGAGCGTATTCACTTGAAATTTGGTATTGTAAGCAAATGTGCTAATATTCATATCGGTAGTTATTAATTTAATATCACTAGATCTAAGTGTTCTAAATAAAATACATTCAAATGTATTAGTTACTAAACGATTTTAAATTCAAACGTCTAAATATCTTATGGAACATTATTTACTTAAAAAGGTTTAATTTCTCTTTGGAGGCATTTTTTTTTTTTTGTTGTCGGGGAGGAAATCTACTACCCTGGGTTCCGGGGTTCCCTGACAAGGTGGAAACGTCATGGGGACCCACTAAAACCTCCTCGGTGGTCGACCTCAGTGTTTTTGTCAGGTTACGGGAACTCTTGGAGAACAAACCAACGCGACCTGACAATCACAGTGCTCCGATTGGTAGCGGAGCTCGATCCCGGGAGGGCGAGATGGTAAGACCCCCAGCGCTTCCCATGCAAGCGCACACGGCAGTCGGGACCACACCGACTGCCGTTCTCCTTAGGGCCGCTCTCTCTTTGGAGCCAATTTTAAGGTCATCGCAGACGAAATCACAGACTGGTTAGTTATAGTTCGAAACAATCGACTATAGCTAACCAAAAATATAGCCCAGTAGGCATTAATAGTACATTCAGAGATCTGAATAGAGTTTTTGCTGGTAACGGCGAATGTTGACTCGTACACTAAAGGGTTACCCATTATTCCCGACCGCTATCTCTTCAAAAGCCTCCGGTAACAATCTCTCTGTACTTTGACGAGTGGCTGTCTGAATGTGAACAATCGTTGTAATTACAAACGTACTGCTGGCTTGTGTCCACTGTTTCATATTAACTTTCTCGTCACATTATGCTTTCTGTGCACGTACTCTTACTGAACGTGTTCTGCGTCACGTTTTCTTGTGTGCTGTTTTGATTGTTGCATTGTTTTTATTTATCAAACAATTTTAGTTATGGTATATAATATTATTATTTAATTTGTTAATTCAGGATATAAGTGTGGGCTTGCTTGCTGTCTTGACGATTCTCCCAGGACTTGAAATAGCAGTATCCTTACTGCTGCGTTTCGTTTGATAAGTTGGAGCTACGCTCAAAGCCCCCACTTAGGTCGGCAACACACATTTAATACTACTAGTGATACAACCGTCTATAGGCTATGATGACCGCTTACTTTCAGGTAGCCCGTAAAAAATATGTGTGTGCCATAGAATTCTATTACAAATAAGGATAGTAGATGCGCAAAATGTAAAAAATATGTCTTAAAATTCTGCATTATGACTATTTGCTATGTTGACGCTCTCTAAGAAAAGATTTTACGATAGTTCAAATTAAAAAAAAACTTAAAATTACTTAAAAAAGGCACTTTTGTTAAACTAGTATATTATGATAATATATTTATTGCAATAGTTCCTCGCACGCATGCAGTAGTTGATTGAAATATTTACCGAATATTTAGTTATATTCACTTTAAAAATAAATAATTAAATGAATATAAAACGAATATTTATATATACAACGAATATCTATTCAACCAACACTTCGTGCGCGAGTTCGACTCGCACTTGGCCGGTTTCATTTTATGCTTTTAAAATGTGTTTAAAAATATTCTATGAAAATAGTAAAAGTTCATTGAATCCATTTAAGACATTAAGAAAAAGTTGGAAAAGTTTTATAACTTCGTGAAGTATTTTTTTTTAACATCTCTTATTTTTATGGAAAAAAACGAGCAAAGATAAGTAACGTAACTTAATACTTAGCTAGTGGACTTTTAATAAGACGGAGGTAGTTTATAGTTTATTTTTACTTACTTAATAAGAATCCAGATATTTAAATAAAGAACTTTTAAATAAACGCTACACACTCAACGGCCCCCATAAGGGTAATCCCCATCCTGTGTTGGGGGTCCGGAAACATTCACAATGGCAAGGACAAATACACCCACACTGGAAAACGTACTTGTATGGTCAATATAAACATCAGCTCCGAGCGGAAATCGACCCTCGACCTGCGGCGCTTAAGGCAGGTTAGCTACCGCTGTGCCACAATGTCGTCAAGTTATTTTTAAGCAATAAGAACTAATTAAATATAAAATCCAATTCGTTTATATTTAATATCAATTGTAATACGCAGCATTTTTTAAGAGATAATTCACCACTTGCTTTCTGGCATTAATACGTACCTGTAACAGAGTCATCAACAGGCTTTAAACCTTTAAAAATTAAACAAAAGTAATTACAACTAGTCCGAAAAAGGATTCGTAAAACGTCAATGTCAAAATGATTTCCTCGTTTCCGTAACAATGGAGGGGGATTTTAATTTCGAGCCACGATTGTTCTCTAACGAGTGCCGAATCGCTGACACTAGCGAGCGGCAATCATTGTGCACGGCCCAATTTGTGGCGCGCCGTCTGATAGGCGGAGCGGGGGCGTTATGAAGGAAACAGTTTTAATTGACACATACCATAGCGAGTGTACTTGACATTGACAGTATTGATCCTGTATTTTATATTCGTCCTTGCATATTTTAGAGCGAGTGTTTGTCCGCCTGTGACATTTTAGATTCCGAGCAGATGAAACCATATTTTTTTATAGAAAGGTGAATTAGTCGGGAGTGTTCTTAGCTATGTTTGATGAAAATCGGTCCAAGATGACCGCCACCACAAAATGGGGGATTACATATTTTTAACAGCTCTCTCAATATAGGTATCAAATGAAAGGGCTTGCCATGTAGAATACTATACACTGTGTTAAATCCAAGATGGCTGCCACCACAAAATGGAAACTTACATAAAAAAATTGTGTCTTAAACAAAAACACAAAAATTTTGTCAAGGATTGTTTAAAATTTTTAAATTTTATTATTTGTATTTTATATGCAAAAGGAGTAAGTGTATTTTTTTATATCTGCTTTAATACAGCGTTTCTTCATGTATCTTTTTGCATTTATATATCCAGTAGTTATAAAAAATGAATCAATGAACTCGTTGATGTAAAAATTCAAAGTAAGAGTATGTATGGAATTAACTAAAATCAAAGCATTGTCTCAGTGATAACGGTGTTGGTTTTAAACTTTATACATAGTTATGTTCAAGCTTAAAGTAATCCTAACACTTAAGTTCCGAGCACTAACGCTACGGCTTTTAGGTTAACTCTTAATCTTACATTGGACGACCTTGTAGCGTAGCGGTATCAAACCTGCCTTACGTGCCATAGGTCGCGGGTTCCATTCCACCTCGGAGCAGATGTTTG
This sequence comes from Hestina assimilis, assembly GCA_023373885.1. Lineage (NCBI taxonomy): Eukaryota > Metazoa > Arthropoda > Insecta > Lepidoptera > Nymphalidae > Hestina > Hestina assimilis. Next base: position 3,159,849 of record CM041747.1, on the reverse strand, counting down.
TATTGACCATATAGGCGTGTGTTCAGGTCTGGGTGTATTTGTCCGTGTCCTTGTATATGACCCCCGACACAGGATATGACTATCCTAACAGGAACCGTTAGTGTGTAGCGTTTATTTATTTTATTCTATTTGTAAATATTAAATGAAATACCGTCCCGGCCGTACGCTAGCTTACCATTAAGTAGTATAGGGTACTTTTTATTAAAAAAAATTGACAAGCAGAAAAGTAGTCAATTGCATATTTGCAACATCTGACGGAAAAGCTATTTTTACATAATACTAAAATAGCTAACCCACTTCACGCATAATCATAATACTTCATATTTGCTTCCAAGAATAATGTCGTAGCTCATACAGTAAACTAATATTAAACCATTGCTTCTTATAATAACCTGCTATCCAATGTGTTATGGACAATATGCTAAGGAGTGACATGCGAACACATCCGTAGCATAAGGTTGGAACATTGCCAGCACCGATCATTCATCACTAAACGGCCAATAGCTTTTTAACGTTCCAAGCAAAACGAAAAAAGCATGGCTATTCCCTACTGCTAAATTGTTGCTATTATTATAAGCATCTTACTCATGTATATAGTTCTTTTAATAGGATTTATTTTATAATAGTAGGTATAATAAAGTGTTGATAAAATATTATTTTTAGATCTTATTAATTGAAAACTTAATTTTACCTTTCAGAAGTGATTGTGATCTGTTTGTAAGTTCATAGAACAATGCGTTTATCGTTTGTTTGATTGTCCAACTAAAAATCACTTGTCTGAAACCTCTCTAAGACACAATTATTAAGATATATATGGATGAAGTAATAATCAGCCACTAGTTTTAACAGATTTTAGAAAATAATATTAACCGAATAATTTTTATACCTACCAAAAATATCAATTTTAAAACCGCTCATCTCAATCCAGACCCGAAAATGATAGAATCTTTGAGCGAACGTATCAGTTCAACTTTTCTCGTTAACAAGGGTGAAAATGCCCTCCTTGTGGTTCGCTCATTATTTGATTTACGGAGCATCTGTCATCACTTTCCCCGAGAACGATTAAGGGATGATTATGTCGGTGACGTCTTAAGAAGATGACGTGAGGGCTCCATTTAACAATTTCAACTAAGCATAAATTTGATCTGAGCTGACATGTTTAATTACCTGAGTCTTATATTCATGCGGGGTGCTGCTATTAATCTTTACTAATACTACTTTACTTTCTGCGGCGCTACAACTCCTTGGGGGTCTTGGCTACCTCAACGATGTTTTGCCAGTCGTTCTGATCCTTGGCTTTTCTTTTGCAGTCAAATCGGTTATTCTTTGTTCATAGCCAAGGTCGTGGTTTATTAAGCGATCCGATATTCTATCCTGATGAGGTTTTCTAATCTAGGTTTTTTTAACATGTGGGGGTTAGCCTTGCGATGAACCCTCTTCTTTTGTCCAGGCTTGGGTCCGGCAGCACAATGAGTTAACCCAATGCACTGGCAGAGTTCCTTACTAATATGATAAATGCAAAACTAACTCTGTCACTCTGTCTGTCTCTCGCGATTTCACGCCAAAACTACAGCACCGATTTAAATGAAATTTGATACGCAGATAGCCTATAGAGCCTACAGACTACTTTTTAATGCGAAAATAGAGTTGTAATCGGTTAAAAGGGTTAAAAGAGTCGTATGACAGTATTTTCATTTTTAGAGCTAGAAGCTTGAAATTCATTTTTTGGCTGTTGAATCGATATAATTAAATATGACATTAAAAGTTTGTAAAAGGGAGGCGGGCGAAGCCGTTGGCAGAAGCTAGTATAATATAAAAAAGCAGTAAATAAAAAGAGTGTAAAAAATATATAGTTAAATAAATAAAATTACTGATCGGATTTTAAAAAATCGTTTTGCATTTGATTATTTCTCGAGGAAGGCTATATAAATACAACATTACGATACGATACTTAGAATCTTAGCAATAACAATGAAAGTGCGGGCGAGCGATCAGATGCAGTTAGTTGGTGAAACAGGGCAGTCGCAACCTACGGGATAGAAGCCGTGGGCACAGCTAGTAATTGATGAAATGAAAATAATAATTACCACGTAATACATTTAATCTGCATCTCTTTACGTTTTTGACTTGTATTGCAACATTTTTATGACTATGCAAAATGGTTTTTAAAAAAAGACGATAACGTATATAAATTGACTTCTGTCTTTTGTTATACACATAATTAATATAAAGATAAGACTCAATTGTTTAACTACTTCTAATTCTAACCACATACTCCTAACAATGGTCTCAACTAAAGATTATTCCTATTCATTCCAGGTTTCTCAACAGTCGGCAAGCTGGCGCACATAAGTGAGTACAAAGACTTTTATCGCCTCTGAGAACTGTATAAAGGTCCTGTTCTCTTATCTCTATCCTATTTGACTCCTTTAATTGTTATTTCGAACAATCTCGTCGGAAAAAAGGACTTTAACGCCTTTTATGTTTTTCTGGGGCTATCTTTTGTTATCTCACATTGCGTAGAATTATAAAAAGAAAAGCATTTTAATTTGAGGTAGGTGGTAATATTGTGGATAACATTTTTGTGAGCTCAAAATTTTGTTAATAATCTATGTTTATTAATTCAGAACTGACAGACGCTCATAGCCGAGTGCACCCACTGATCGGTAGGTTAAGCAACTTTAGGCGCGGTCAGTCACTAGATGGGTGATCGCATAGTGGTATTTCAACCGAGCGTCTCCGTGCTTCGGAGGGCACGTAAAAAGTCGGTCCCGGCTGTTGACAATTAGACAACAGTCGATAAGTCAAGTCAGAGGCCTACGGGCGACCTGAACAACTCTGACACTAGGTTGACCACTAACCAATCGATAAGAAGATAAGAAGAATTCAGAAATGCGTCATTCATAAACAATTTTTTAAATTCTCTTTTTTTTAAAGGACACATTTCACATTGGTTTCATAGACATCAAAATCGGTTCTGTAATTTGGTTTATCTTGATAAATATATCATTCAAATCAATGAAATGACATATTTTGGGACTTTTCAGTGTTATTTACTTTCACTTAATTTGAATAAAAATACTGACTTCAAAAATACAACGTACAAAATTAATATTTTCAAGAACAGAAGTCGGTGCCTAATGGTCATGAGCTAATATTTTAAGTAACACCGACTTCTGTTGTAGAGACATAATAGTGTTCTGATAGAGATTACTTAAATTGAATGATTAAAAATGGCTTTTTAGAAGTTTTAAAGTTTAAAACCCTAAAAATATTAAAGAAAAATGTTCTTCAGCCATTTACCAACACTTCTGCATATATAACTTAGTTTTTCAATTTTGTGGGTTGATATGGTAATTTAGAAGTGGCCGACACAAAAACTATTTCACGGATTATGATGCGATTTTCTGTCAAATAGTTTTATTTTTAAAGTAAAAATCTGAAGCTTGTTTTATTAAAATCATTTCATAAACACTGAACATAATAAGTTTTAAACTTAATAATATAATAATTAATAATGAAATATTCCATGTAGGTACCGAAATTGTTATATATTGGTGTTTTTTTTTAAGTGTTTAAGCCAGAACTGCATTCTTTTTTTTTATGTAAGAGGCGGCAAACGGGCAGGAGGCTCACCCGACGCTAAGCAATCACCGCCGCCCATGAACATCTGCAACACCAGAAGACATGCAGGCGCGTTGCCGACCTTTAAGGAAAGAATACGCTCTTCTCTTGAAGGTTCCCAAGTTGTATCGGTTCGGGAAGACCGCCGGCGGAAGGTGATTCCACAGAGTGGTTGTGCGAGGAAGAAAATGTCTTCTAAATCGTGCTGTAACTAAATCTAAATCGAAATATAAGATAACAAAATTCACATCAATACTTTGGCTTTATATTAAACTTTCTCGATTTTCTGCATCGAAGTTAACTTTTAAATATTGATTGTTCAACTACGACCGGAGTTTATAGAACGGACTGGAATACTATCGTGCGATCGTTTTCGTAACTTCATCGAATACAAACATAGCTAACTGTATTTATTTTATATTATTTTCTAGAATCAATAACTTACAAGAAACTACTAAGAGGATTCTACAAAGATTTCGCATTATATTAAAACGCGCAAACGCATAATCATATTATACCAGCTTCTGCCCACGGCTTCACTCGCAATAAATATGGGGTGACATAAATGACCTTTTTCATATAAAGTTTGAAATGTTTTACATGTTGTTTATTTTTAATTTTTCGCCAAAAAACAAAGTTTAATGCTTCTACTTTTAAAAATGACGGACTTCAATGCAAAACTTTCAACCTATTTATCACGCCTTCCGGGGTGGAATTTTATAAAATGTTAAAACACGTGTTTCTTTATTTTTAATTTTTCGCCTAAAAACAATGTTTCATGCTTCGATTTTCAGAAATGGCAGACCTCCCATAGAAAGTTCCAACGCTCTTTTTACTCCTTCAATTGTGAGAATTTGTAGAAAAGTTTAAATTAAAGGCGTCGGGATGTGACGACCTCATCGCCCGCTATTGGGATAACCTCTGTCACAACAGAGATTATTCCACCAGTGCAATCAGTCACACTGGTGGTAGGTCTTTTGTTGCAAGAGGCCGGCTAGGTAGGTACCACCGCAGTGTCCAATATTCTGCCGCCAAATAGTAGTGCTTAGGCACTACTGTGTTCCAGTTTGAAGGGCATTGTACGCTAGTGAAATTACTGGGCGAACGAGATTTAAGAACTAATATCTCGAGGTTGGCAACACGCGAGTGGCACCTACTAATGGTGCTGCAAGCGCTCATAGGCTGCGGCAGCCACTTACCATCAGGTGGGCCGTATGCTTGTTTGCCAACTTCTAACATTAAAAAAAAAAAAAAAAAAACCTGTTTCTTTAATTTTAATTTTTCGCCTAAATCTCCTATAGAATCTTCCACGTGAGCGTTTACGTTGTGAGAAGAACACCCGTTAAAAAATTCAGCTACCTAGTTTCAAGGGTTTATAAGTCAGGCTGGGCGTTTATAAGTCAGTCAGGTCTTCTACATTTATATACATATACAATCACTTTAGCCACCCACTCCCGGTAGCCTAGCAACCATAATTATGACTATCAAGCCGAACTTTTCATCGCAGGAAAAAAAATCGAATACAGATCACGGCAGAGAAGTACGTAAGTAACATTGCCACCAGCGATTATCCACAATAATCCGCCTCTGAAAATGTCTTACTTCTCTCCCTAGGTCCGTAATGTACTAATCTTTGTAAAATACAGCTATTAATACAATACCAATGATCTTACAGAACTCAAACAATCTATTGAACTTATTTGATTCCCTCTAGCGAAGTTTACTTAAAGCATTGATTGTCAAACTGTAGCGAAGTTTTACAGAACGTGACAGGCGAGACCCTGTTGAGAATTTAACTTAACGTTTCGATTCTGAGTTTTTCTTTTACAAGTCGATTACTATAAAAGCTACAACCGACGTGGCGCAGCGGTAGCGAACGTGCCATAAGCGCCATAGTTTGCGGGTTCGATTGCCGCTCGGACAAGATGTTTGTATTTATTTTTTATGTTACAAGTTAGCAAACAAGCATACGGCCCATCTGATGGCAAGCGGTTGCCGTAGCCTATGAGCGCTTGCAGCGCCATTAGTAGGTGCCACTCGCGCGTTGCCAACCTCGAGATATTGGTTCATAAATCTCCTCTGCCCAGTAATAACTAAAAAAAGTAATTTGTATTGACCATACAGGCATATTATCCGGTCTGGGTGTTTTTTTTCTTAGTCATTGTGTATGTTTCCGGACCCCGACACAGGATATAGCTATCCCATTAATCCCAATCAACACGTATAATTAAGTATAATATGTGTGTTTTTATGAACCTAGATATAGATTTATATGTTTTATATACAAAATATAATTTGAAATATTGATTGGTTTCATTTCGTTGGTTGATTTTGAAAGAACGAAAGAAATTAAATGAGTCGTTAAACAACAACAAACCTTTGCTAACTTTAATAGCGACTTGTGGCAATAAAAAAAAATTGAAATGTATCGAGAACCTTCTACTTTTTTGAAGTTGCTTGTATAATATTGAATAAAATAAAAATATTTGGACTGTTTTAAGTACTAAAGATGACTTTAATAAATTTCAATAAGTTTAATTCTTTGAGAGCTCTTAGCAAAATAGATACGAGATAACTATGAACAACCTTAACCAAAAAATAAAAAACATACTCGTAAACATGGACCCGAAATGAGTACCTACTAGTTTTTTCTTCAAATCGGTTAAAGCGTAAAAATAGGTATGAATACGTATTGAGATAAGTTCAATAATCGTATAAAGTCGATAAACCCGTGCCGGTGGGGAGAAGTTTTTGCCGTATTTCTTTTAAACTCCAACAAATGTGGGAAGTTTTCCCTCTTATAATATTAGCGGGGCTTAACGCAAATACTATTTGTATGAAGCTTTACTCGGAGCATAGAATACAGAGAAGGTACTATTTGAAATAAAAATATTGTAACTTGAAAACAATATTTTTAATTTTTATAACTAACTTCACCCGCGTGTATTACAATTTTTAATAATAAATAAATAAATGCTACACACCCAACGTCCCCCATTGGGATAGTTATATCCTCTGACGGGGATCCGGAAACAAACACAATGACAAGGACAAATACACCCAGACCGGAAAACATGTCTGTATGGTCAATACATGAATATGCTCCGAGCGAGAATCCAACCTGCGACCTGTGGCGATTAAGGCAGGTTCGCTACCGCTGCGCCACAACTTCCCAATTTTTAATGAGGCCCCTTTAACGCAATATAGATTGAGATGAACTTTGTCATAGATATAGATGTGACCATGAAGACGGTTACACTGCTACTTCTTGTCACGAAAACAAAATAGAAGGGTATGAAATAGGGGGTGAAAGTTTGTATCCTCCTAAAAGACAAATATATTCCTTAGTAAAAAATTTAATTCTTTTTGAAATTCTTATTATTCAATAGAATATTTTATTTTATTTATAAATTTTTCATTATATGTTATGTATCTTCTATCATCTTCGCTGTTCAGAGGAACTTATATGGGAATTCCGTGAAATGGTTTGAAAACCCTTTGTTTTTTTGAACGAATGAAAGAGGAAGAAATGTTTCCGAAATCTTCTTATCATATGAAAATTTTATTCATTTTTTAAGCCTCTTATAGCTTATTCCAGATGTGCCCGCAATTTATGATAAGTCATCCATTATATCATCAAGGTTTTATATGGCTCTGTTATAAAACCAATATTATATAAAAAAAATACAGTCTCCTTTAGACCACACGATTGAAGTAAAACTTCTCTAGCTAAAATTGGTCAGCGAGTGAAGGATTAATCTTTCTGTCCGCCCGTCCGTCCGTCCGTCCGTCCTCTCCATCCGTCAGTCCATCCGACCGTCCGTCCGTCGGTTAGTCGGTCTGTCTGTCTGTCTGTCTTCAGTAAATCGACAAAAGAATGAGATGAATATATATAATATAAAATAGTATGTTTATTTCTGTCTCATTAATTCCTACACATTTTTGTATTTGTGTCTCTTACCTGTCGTTTTTTCCGTTGCATCCGGTTTGAAATCACAACGATTCTAAAGAAGTTTCACTTCAAAAAATTGCTGTGCCCGTGACTCCACTCGCGTTCACGTAAATTTTGTTAATCTCACAGAAACCAAATATTTTTCAAAAAAAAACAATCCTATGTGTTAATTTTTTGTTATGGCTTGAAGGTTGGCAATCAAACAGTCGGTCCGCCTGATGGTAAGCAGTCGCCGCAACCTATGAACGCCCACGATACTTGAGGTATCCTCAACCCAAGGGCTAGGAAGGAAGGAATGAGAAGGCAAAAATTGAAGGGAATCGGCTTAAAGTAACAGAGTACTGTTGCGTTTCGTGCGACTAATGTGAGCGAAGGAGGGGCCACTGTCTCACTCCTTCTTTTCCCTTCTTTTTTCCCATCTCACCTCCTCTCTTAGGTTGGTAGCACATATGTGCTACTTCGCTTTCTGTTATGCGCTGTAATGGTAAATATGACACTATCACAATCGGATATGAGTACATATCTATAGTTAAATAGTACATGCATAGTAGGCATCTATTTACAATTCAGCTCTCGCAAACTGGATGCTGAATTGGAGAGGACCTATTATATAGAGAGCTATCTTCACAGGATAATTACTAACGAAACAATTCTGCTAATTGGGACGCCTAGACGTAGCTGAATTTGAGGCCTAAATGCTTCCCCTGTATTGCAAACAACTCTCGAACAAAGACACACATCTGCTAGTCTATGCCATATTGTGCTAGTCATACAATTATTAGCCTCTGTATTAATTTTGCATCGTATAAAAAAATGAAAAATAATGAAATCGTGGACGAATGATTTCACTTTTCATCCTTTGTCACCCCACCTTTTGCCACCCCTTGAAACCACCCCCCCTTAGCCTTGAAACCCCACTCTGTGCGACTCTTTACCACACCACCATTTGCCACCCCTTGCCACCCACACTTTTCAACTTTACCCTATGTCGTTTCTTACCACCACACCGCATGCCATCTCTTGCCATCCTACCATAAAAAAACGCAACGTGACGCTTTAATGTCAACGCTTTCAGATAACGTTTTCTACCGGCTCACTCTTCTACGCGATAAGGAGCTTCCTTCCAAAAACGGTTTACATTATTGATATATCAGATAGGCATTGATTTTTACTAAATTCCATTGTTTACCCCTTTAGAGGTAAAAATACTTTTTAGACCCTCCCTACTTCCTATGACCCAAATTACAAGATCGCATATATACTTTTCGACATTTCGTGATTAAACACTGAACAGTATTCGCTTTTATATAGACACAAAGATTTGAGTCAAAGCGCATAGTTTTCCTCATTCAAGTCAAAGACACTTTGCTCATTTCACTGGCTCGAGGCTTACGCTTTCCCGTTCGAACTTCATTTACAAGAGTAAGTAAACGTTTGAAGGATTGATAGAGATTGTACTGAGCTCTTATTGCGCGAATAGCGGGAATTTCATGCTGAAATTGAAACATTGATAAAACTTTGATGCTAAGTTAAGCGGTATACATTCCATTAAGGCGTATTAGCAACGTACGCCCAATATATAGTTATAAAGAATTTTCTCAATTTTAATGATACGGATGGTTCTTTTTGAAATAAATAAAAGCTACACACTCAACGGCCCCCATTATCCTGTGTTGAGAGCCCGGAAACACACAAGGACAAGCATAAACACTTAGACCACTCAGACCGGAACTCAGGCTGTAGGTATGGTCTATCCAAACATCTGCCCTTGGCCGGAAATCGAACCCACGACTTACAGCACATAAAGAAAGTTCGTTACCGTTGCGCCACAACGGTCAAAGAAACACTAAGCAGCCGATAAGTAGGTCGGGGGTGGCTAGTGCAGTTCATGCACTGCACGAAACGCAAAAGTACTACGCTAATTTTCTGTGATAGGGATTTCTGTACTACTACAAAACAAATGCGAATAAATCACAAAGGATTCTCTGGTGTTCAAACATTATTTACAAGGCGAGAAATCAGATGGCAGTTAGATTGATCGTTAACAGGATATTACGATTCCTCGACGGGATCTTGTTGCACTAGTTGTACATTACAAACTATTGATTGCTTTTCTGCTCTGGTTTTCAATTATTTATGAGGAAATATAAAGTTTTATTTAGCTTCGATGTTGGCTAAATAATTAACAAATAAATTATGATGTTACAATATGGGAACGACCAGCGAAAGTATCAACTAATTATGTGCCAAATTGTATATAATATAGCGTACACAAACACCTTTTTATAAAAAGGTTTCCTGATAATTTTATTAATTTTATTGTTTACATTGACATGTTTTTGAACTATTACAGCATTGTGTAACATGGTCTAAAATTAACTAAACACCGCACGTAAAATTTTGCTAAGCCTAATTGAGTGTGTAGCGTTTTTTTTTTAAAGCAACAAACACCTAACCAATTTTTCATACCCACACTCAAAAACAATAAATAAATAATAAAATAAATAAATAAACGCTGCACACTCGTAGGCCCCCATTAGGATAGTGATATCCTGTGTCGGGGACCGGAAACATTCACAATGACAAGGACAAATACAAGACCGGAAAATATGCTTGCATGGTCAATACAAACATATTATGCTCCGAGCGGGAATCGAACCCTTAATATAAATGTAAATGTAAATAATTGAAAAATACCTTGAAAAGGTCTATTAAAAGACCAGTCAATCACGTTTTCTTACTTTTCCTCGTGACTTAATAATTAATTTTACACGAAAGGTCGTCAGTTCATTAGTCACCTTGTCGAAGCCCTGGGAATGCGAAAGGGGTGAAGCCGTGAAGCCCTACGGATACATTTCTATAACGCTATTGTAATTGAGGCTGAACCGAAGATAAATTTTACCCTTGATTGAGGGAATAAATTAAAGCCTTTAATATATAATATCATGTTAAAATTGAGAATTTTCTTGTAATTATATTTCGTGGAATTATTCCTTGATATTAATTTTCACGATATTGACTACGTAATAATATACGAGTTAATATTTACGCTTGAATAACTTTTAATATACCACAATAATTAACTGTGAAGTATCGTGCTAATTAATTAAGAACTGAAACATACTTTAAAATTAATATAATAAATATATTGTATATTTGATTTAATTAAACAGTCACAATGACTGAAAAACTTTTTTTTTTTTTTATGTTAGAAGTTGGCAAACAAGCATACGGCCCACCTGATGGTAAGAGGATGCCGTAGCCTACGAGCGCTTGCAGCACCACTAGTAGGTGCCACTCACGCGTTGCCAACCTCGAGATATTAGTTCTTAAATCTCGTTCGCCCAGTAATTTCACTAGCGTACAATGCCCTTCAAACCGGAACACAGTAGTGCCTAAGCACTACTATTTGGCGGCAGAATATTGGACACTGCGGTGGTACCTACCTAGCCGGCCTCTTGCAACAAAGACCTACCACCAGTGTGACTGATTGCACTGGTGGAATAATCTCTGTTGTGACAGAGGTTATCCCAACAGCGGGCGATGGGGTCGTCACATCCCGACGCCTTTTTATATTAACTAAATGCAGTCAGTGACATATTCTTACTATTTGTTATAACTAATTGTCTAGTTTTTAATTCCTTTGTTTATATGTGCTTAACTAACTACGGAATAACTAAGGAACAATTTTTTCAATCCTTATGAAGTGTTATGGTAGTGGAGTCATGCTCCTCTCAAATGGGCCGGCTCGACAGGGGATACTATCATCTCAAAGAAAATCGGCGCTAAAGCAACAGTATAATTAGGTACTGTCGCGTTTCGTGCGATAAATGTGAGCACTGGAGACCCAATTTCTGACACCCTCTGTTCCCTACATTTTTTCCTTCTCATTCCGTCCCTCCTTTGCTACAAGAAGATTTAGTGGCTACTCGGAAGGTATTCTAAGTGCACAACAAAATACTTTTATATAAACAAGTTCTCATACTCGTATGACCTTATGGAATTCAGCTTTGGGGCTGCACCAAATAAAGTAATACAAAAATCATACAAAGATTCCAGAACAAAATTCTTCGGCGCATTGTAAATGCACCCTGATACGTAAGAAATGACGACCTTCATCGAGACCTCAATATAGACACGGTCGCGAATATAGTGAAATAATTTGCAGAAGGTCACCAAAAAGACTTTATCATTATGTGAACGTAGAGGCTATCCAGCTCCTCGACAACACGGGCATAGTGAGAAAACGTAAAAGAACAAAACCTTTTGAGTAAGTGAATTAAAATAGTGTAAATGATAAAGAAGATAAAGATAAAGATAAAGAAAACGAAAATAACTGGCTTGCTTTCTATGAGTATACATACATATGTATATTTTCTTTTAGTTATAAGTCATATTTGTTTTTTCTAAGATCGATGTATGTTTCAGTTTATACAAATAAATAGTTTATCTATCTATCTATATGCCTGCTGGATGTTAAAAGATAGTTTTATGAGTGCTACATATATGTATATAAAGAAGCAAGAACAGTGACTTTCGCTTAGCCCCCTTTCACGAAGTTGATGGACACATTCTTAATTTTACTCTACTTAGCAATTTATGTTCGATTTAAATTACTTATTAGTCTTTTTAGGCTAGATCGCTATATAGCTAGTATCAATGAAGTGTCTTTAAATAACTAGAGGACACGTTACTAAGCAATAAAAAAATGCCTTCCCTCCTGTTCCTTGGTAGCGGTGACTGCTTAGCATCAGGCGAGCCGTATGCTTGTTTGATAAACGTCATGAAATAAAAAAAGTTAAATTGGTTAGCCCGGTAAGTTAAATTGGTTTGTAGGCTGTGCGAATGAAGTGCATTAATTCAACTATGAATTTAATCGCTTGAGATTTATTAAAAATGAGATATTCACGTTAGGCCTAGTATTGATTGATAAATTAATAGTGAAAAATTGAGCAATTGTTTATGTCAGAACAGGAAAACGCATAGGAGGCTCACCTAATTGTTAAACGATTACCGCCACCCATCAAACAGCTGTAGCACAAGAGTGCATGCTGGTGCGTTGCCGACCTTAATAACTCAGGTGGTTATAAATTGGCTGACCTCGAAATCCGGCTGACGAGTAGTCACTTTAAGAGTTCTTCCCCAACGTATATGGTGTAAGCACTAAGCATTGAAAATTTCATAATAAAATACATTTTCTCAAATCCTACGGGTGAACTAGTAGTAATAATAAGCTATAGTAACTTTTTAATATTAGAAATATCCATTGATAAATAACAGACGGCAGACCCGTTCATACTCTGATTTCGTGTTTCGCTAGCAACGATTCTAATCTGGGAAAGTGGCTTTCCTAACTCAATTACCAGCGGAACTGTCAATTAGACGATCCCTCGTAACGTTTCATAACAAAAGTTGGAGTTTCCTGCCATTAGAGGATCAAATTTTAATACATCACCACGTTTTATGTATTATCTTTCGAATTTGATTATATGATTACTAGCGGCCCGCTCCGACTTCGCACGGGTATAAAATATATAGCCTATGTCATCCACTGAAAAAATTATTTATATTAAATTAAATTAAATTTAAAAAGTTTTGATTTATTCATTACTGCCCGTGGCCTGCACGCGTTAAATGTAATTATTTACGACATCACATTAGAAACCTCAAAAATAACAGTTTTTTTTGTCCATTATTTAATGGATGTTATTATACATATAAACCTTCCTCTTCAATCACTCTATCTATTAAAAGAAACCGCATCAAAATCCGTTGCGTAGTTTTAAAGCATACATAGGGACAGAGAAAGCGACTTTGTTTTATACTATATAGTGAGGTATATTTAATTTAGCGTTATGAAATATTGTATCAATTTTTTTTAATCTTTAAAACTCTCAAGACTTCTTGTTTGTCTGCTGAGTGTACGTACTTATTACTCTTCTTATATTTCTCGCGATTCTTCAGCCACATGCCTTGACATCCTGTACATTTAAAAGTTTAAACACAAACAAGGCCCTATTATCTAATACCTTTAAACGAGGAATTCTTGTATATGTACATCTTTTTTCTAATATATAAAATTCTCGTGTCACAATGTTCGTTCCTATACTCCTCCGAAACGACTTGACCGATTCTTATGAATTTTTTTATGCATATTCAGCAAGTCTGAGAATCGGCTACTATTTATTTTTCAAACCCCTCAGTGATAAGGGGTGTCCACCCCAAAATTTTTTTTTTTTTATTTTTTGGATCAAATTTTTTTTTTATATTTTTATTATGTGGCATTGAAAAATACACACGACCCTAAATTTTCACTTTTTTATCACCAACCCCTGTTTTTTAATAGCCTTATTAGTCAATCAAAAACTTTCACCGGGTAGAGGGCGCTGCTATCGTGTCCCAGATTTTTTTCGGGGCAGGACAACGTCTGCCGGGCCAGCTAGTATATATATATAATTGGGATCTCAGAAACGGCTGCAACGATTATCATGAAATTTAGAATGCAGGGGTTTTCGGGGACGATAAATTGATCTAGCTAGGATTTATTTTTAGAAAATGTGGCTTTGACCGTGTTTTCGGGCCGTTGTCGACACGCCATCTATTATCAACAAAATAAGTTAAAAATGTCAAAATATATAAATAAATTCACAGCGCACTTGAGCGACCACGCGTTGCTATGGCAACAAGGATTTATTGAATTGAATCGAATGACAAACATTTCTACAATGACAGTTGATGTTTTCTTTAATTTGTTATATGTCACTGACTGACAGCGATGCGTCCATTAGAATTTAACAAAATACTCAACAATCCCAATTTTTGCGAATATAACTTGTTGTCTAAATCATTATTTTATTGTCCAGGTAAGGTTTCAATCGAGTCTACCGTACCCTTCACGACTTTCGATTTACCAAAAACAAAAAAAACCGAGCATAGCTCGGTCAACCAGGTACTACTTGTTAATTTCAAGAACTATATCATGTGTTTACAACGATCGATTGTAATATTCTGATTTTCGTAATCCTTTAAAACATAAGAATGAATCGTCTAGTTGACGATAATTATCTGTATTTGATAACAAGTCCAAGGCACGGTAGATAGATTACGCTCAGATTGAAAGATATGTCTAGGTGGTCAATCTTCTGCTTACAAGTCAGGCTCAATACCACGGCTGACCATATAAAACATAGTACATTAGAAATTATTTCGAATTCTCCATATCTTAATAAAATTGAAAAGCACGTATTTTTTTCGTAAGTTCTAGATAAATTTTGTTTATATAATGTTGAAAATATCTATTAAAATTTTTCAAAAAAATAGAATTTATTCATAGTTCAGGTTATTTTAATTTTTAGTCTAGGTGACTCAGACGATAGAAGTTGTTAACTTTAGCTGAAATCGTGTGTTCGAATCCGGGCACTACTAATACACTAAAGATCAACACTGTGAGGAAACCATTATATGCATATTTGGAAGGAATTCTGTATATTATATAGGAACGAGACGTGTATATTATATACCCGCCATTAACCAATGGTCCTTGCGATGTTTGATTAACTTTTTCTTATCAGGAGGGGTGGGGGACGTCATTGCACGTCATTTTTAATGAAAAACAAGATTTTTTCAAAGATTATTTTCATTTTATTTGATCAAGTGACGCATTAATAACTCTCCAAAACCACGATTATCGAATGAACGCATCGTCCCTAACAAGCCATCAATTTCAATAAAACGATGATTGAGGAGAAAAAACCTTCATCAATCAACGGCCCGTGTCATTTTGACAGCATTCGGGGTGACCAAAAGGCTCCCATTATAAAGCTAGGAATTTTAAAAACAATTATTAAAAAATAATCAGCAAGAAATTTCTTTCATGCTCGTAATTGTCATTTGATATTTTTTTAATAATAATTGGTTTTAAATATCACAGGGTTTAAAAGAGGTTAATGAGAAAAATCTGTGTATCGAAAATGCGTTAGTTTGTAATGAAGGTTAGGTTTCTCAGCAGAGTTTCTTCGGCAAAAGTTTTAGTATAGTTTAAAAATTCGCTGCCCTCTTTAGTTATCCTTTTATATTGTTCATATTTATTTAAATTAAATTAAATCTATAATTATGAAACGTTGGCATTGCTTGGTGGTTGAAAGCACTTAGATTTTTTTAGTCAACTTATTATATTGTTGGGATGAATTTGCTTTAAGAGGCCGTTAGTTGCGGTATCGATACCACTGGAGGTAGATGCTTACATTATCTAGGCTGGCACTTATTTTTATTCGTTAAAATAATAAGTATAGCGTTTATCTTTTTGAAGTTTTACTTCTTTTGGCGCGTTAGGGATACATGACAAACAACCGACACCCTGAAGTTAGCTATAGTCAACATTTTTTTTGTAATATTTAAATAAACTTTATTTAACTAGATAATGCGTTATAATAAAACTTATATTAAATACCTTTTTCTATTGTTAGTGTCGTTTTATCTACAAACGTAGAATAAGGCGAAAAATAAAACTTCTAACGCGTGTACATAAGTACACACACACTTTTTTTTATAATTCACTAGTACGTTCTTAATTTTGTTGATGTAATAATATCTCTTTTATTATATAATATTAACAACATTAAAGAACTAAACTATAAAAAACTTTCTGTACCATTCTATATATAATCTATTTCTAATAATCGTATGAAAATTATTGCCTTTCCATATTTCAGAGTGACTTTTATATGGACACAAATAAGCAATACCATGTCAACCCTCAAAATTGAAAAAACTGAGTTATATATGCAGAAGTGTTGGTAAATGGCTGAAGAACATTTTTCTTTCATATTTGTAGGGTTTTAAGCTTTAAAACTTCTAAAAAGCCATTTTTAATCATGCAATTTATGTATTATGTTAAACGTTTTGGGTTATATTATATACGAAATATGCAGTTTGTATATTTATTTTTGTGAAAATAAGTAAAATAACTTACATTTATCGGAAATTGCCAAAAACTTGACCAATACATAAAAAAATCATATAAAGTAAGTTGTTCAAAATTTTCAAACGTGTTTTTCTCGAAATGACATTCGTGTGGGTTGACATGGTATTGCTTATTTGCGTCCATATATCGATGCTTTGTTCGGCTATTACAAGCTTCGCATAGCTGACATGCCATTCGAATTGATGACGAACTTGTGACCAATCAATAATATATTACCGGACGCTATTTCAGACTATTGTTTGATTTCTAATAAATAAATGTCGAGAGCAAACCTCATATTGTTTATAGAATGAATGATATAATTCTTTATAAGTTTTCCTCAATATTATTCTTCCTAGCACTATTCCCGGTATTTTTCTTTGTATATTGCTCTTACGTGGATTTCACAGTGTACTTATTTTTTAAACAGAGCGATTGCTATGTGACCTCTGCAACCTTGAAGGCAATCGATAAGAGATTATAGCAACCGGGACCGACAATTTAACGTACTTTTCGTAGCACTGTGAGAAGACCCACAAGGACAAACTCCCAGACCGAAAAAGATAATTGTAAGAGCAATAAAAAGCTACAAACACCTGCCCTGACCGAGAATCCAATCTGGTGCATAGGTTTGGCCCTGTCTCATAAAGAGACACAGATTCTATCGAATTTAGTGTATTGTTATTAGTCTTGATGTTGCGTTTCGTATGCATGATAAATGTAATACATTTTTTATTATATGTTAGGCTTACCCGGCAGACGTCATTCTGCCCCAAAAAAAAAACTAGGTCCCGATAGCAGCGCCCACTGAGTCTACTTATGAACAGGTGTGATACAGGTGAAAATTATTGAATCACTAATATCGCTATCAAAAATAGGGGTTGATCGTAGTAAGGTGAAAATTTAGAGTTGTATGTTTTAATGCCACATCGTAAAAAAAAAATTGTTATAAAAAAAATTGGGATGGACCACCCTTAACATTTAGGGATATGAAAAATAGAGGTTCACCGATTCTCAGACCTACCCGATATGCACACAAAATTTTATATATTAGATATATTTACGTCTGCATCCCGATAACGTCAAAGCTTCACCACTTCTATTGAAGTATAAAAAAAACGCTCCAATATGAGGGGTTGAAAGAGTAATTGATAATATCTATTAAAGCGATCTCAATAGAAGACAATCATTCGCCTCCATCCCTCTTGCCTTTTGCATAATCGCATGTTAATACAAGGGTTTCGTCCCTACAAGGACACGATTTCCATAAAACATTACACTTGTGACTCGTACTTGAATTTCAAACGATGCATTATAATGAGATATTGAATTGAATACTTGATTTAAATCTATTGCCAATAAATATTTATTGTATTGTTGTCTTTTTTTATGTGACAAAATTGGCGAGCAAGCATATGGCCTACCTTATTGTAAGCTGTTGTAGCCTATGAGCGCTTACAATACCATTTATATGTAGTATCACTCACACATTGCCAACCTCGATATATAGTTTCTTAAATTTCCTTTGCCAAGTAATTCCACTAGGTACAGTATCATTCGGTACTCAGTTTGTGGTAGAATATCTGACACTGCGGTGGTACCTACCTAGCCGGCTTCTTGCTATGAGTGTACCACCACCAATAAAAATCGACTATTTATATATAATTCTCAAAATTTCAATAAATGTTTTTGGAATCTTCTCTAATCTGTTATGTCATCGTATAAAAATACTGAATGGACTATGTTTCAATCATTTTGGGACAAATCCGTAAGAGTCATTTACACCATGCATCAGTCGATGTCAGAGATTACTTTTATCTAAGTTACACAAGAATACTGTGACACTGATGACTCCATTTGGATGCCACTATATAAGAAAAAAAAGAAGACAAATCCGTAAATAAACAAAGATACAAGTAGATATCTCCATAATGCGACCCAACAGGTCACAAGCAAAACGGATTATCAAATGAAATTATTCCAAGATGTTTAATTAAATTCACTCCAAAGAAAATTTAATATAAAAAAAATTCAACTTCCTGACTTATTTCGAAATGAAATGAAATCCTACAAAAACTTGCATAGCGTCCAAGGAACCGAAGCACTATAAATAAACTCATGACAGAAGTAATTTCGAAGGGTAAAGACTTGGACAGGGGAGAGTACAAACGATTGCAAGCCTATCAGAATATGTGGACCCTTAGAGTACCGGGTCCGTTTATAATCGATCGGTTGTGGATTTGGCGGTTCTGTATTCCGTTCAGAAATGTTACATCACTAGTTCATACAATACCTACTTAAAGTATTTATTTTATCTAATACGTGAGCTATATTTTTAACAGATACAACGGCTCTATTGTGTCTGGTCACCTGGTGCCTAATTTTGGTATTAGTAATGCCATGCTCCTCTCAACACAAATGGGCTGGCTCAGCTGGGGAAGTATTACCCTCTCACAGAAAATCGGCGTAAACTAACGGTATCAGTAGGTACTGTTGTGGTTCATGCGATGAGTGAGATCGCCGGAGGCTCATTCTCCCCCCCTCTCTGTTCCCTTGCTTGTTTGACAACCGTCAGTAAATAAAATAGTCAAATGTCCGTTAATATTACCATTTCACTATGAGCGGTAGCATTTTTGTTTTTGCTAAGTGAGTCCGTACTATTCAAAATTAAGACACGCGTATAAAAATTTATAAGCATGCCAATTCTCGTGAGAATTGCGCGTGTGACAAAAGGCGCGCGCCTATATTGCGCTTCGAAAAACTAGCGAGTTTACTCTGGCGTATAAAACGCTAGTTTTAAATTGCCGTTACACTTGCATAAAACAGTTTTTATCTACAGACTGTATAAATCATATTCTACTAAACCCTATCCCAGATCTTTTCGGAAATTAATATTTTCCCAGTTTTCCTATTAGCGGTCGCGTTTCGGTAGTGAGACTACACGCACGAACGCCACCCACGAACCAAATACGTCAAGTCGACCGAGAAATTGGTTCAAAAATAACCTCCCCGAAATTGAATAGTCGTAAGTGAGTTACGCGAAGCACGGTTGAACGGGCACTGGGGGTTGTTCGTTGTTTCGCGCCTGACTTTGAAGGTTTGCTTCTCGTTCGTATCGTTTATGAAGATTGATTCCTATTAACAGCGTACCTTATTCTCTTATGTGGAAGATTGCGATATTTTTCACATACGAAAGATGAAAATTGCCTATATTTTGATCACATCGTTGTGACTTAAGCAAGCATTTACTAACTCGATCATGTTTTAACTTTAAAAAAAGTTATCAGTCAAGTGCGTTGTGAAATACGCACAGTGGAAACTAAAAGCTTGTTCAGCCAGATGACGAAGAATCTTGAAGACTTGAAATATTAAACGAAACGAAATAAAATCGACCATAAATCTCAAAGACTAATTTGATCAAAAAACTCAAAAATAAACCTCTTAATTATTTTTAAAGACCTGTTCAAAGAGACCTCACACGTTGCCTCATAAGTTGAACTGATTTTTTCAACTCTCATTTACATGCATGGACTAATAAACTTAATTTTTATATATTTAGGGATACTAAATTATGTAATTGTTCATAGAATAGTATTCTAATTAATAACATCGTCTCCGAGTAAAATGACTGTGACATACGGAGGGACAGACGGACATGAAGAAATTCTAAGGATTTCGTTTGTGCCATTTGGCTAAGGAACACTAAAAACTATTATATATTCTTTATTAAGTATATTTTTCTTATTAATCCATGTCATTATTATATACTACATTGATTGAAATATCTTGAACAAACTAAGCCCTAAAAAGACTAAGACCAAGTGTGTGTCAGCCTCCCACATAAATATTTCCGTACCTCAGTACTCAATCATCAAAATTACACCCGGCGTCGGGATGTTATAACCCCATCCCCGCTGTTGGGATAACCTCTGTCACAGCAGAGATTATTCCACCAGTGCAGCCAGTCACACTGGTGGTACGTCTTTTGTTGCAAGAGGCCGGCTAGGTTACCGGCTAGGTTAGGTACCACCGCAGTGTCAAATAATCTGCCACCAAATAGCTTAGGCATTACTGTGTTCCGGTTTGAAGGGCACTGCCCAGTAATTTCACTAGCCTATAGTAAAATTACGGGGCAGAGGAGATTTATGAACCAATATCTCGAGGTTGGCAAGGCGTCAGTGGCACCCACTAATAGTTCTGCAAGCGCTCATAAGCTACGGCATACACTTACCATCTGGTGGGCCGTATGCTCGTTTGCCAACTTGTAACATCACAAAATACGGTACCCCACGCGTGTGAAACCATGGAGCCGCGGGCGCTGGTAGTACAATATAAAGTTATGTACAATTATACAGTGTTGAACAGATCTCAAATTTCATAACTTAAACATGAAGCGTATGCAACTAAGCATTAATTAACCTAGTGTAATGATGTTCTTAGGCTTCAAACTAATTGCTTAGTATATTGCAAACTATCACGTTCCCTACGGTAGAATACTTACAATAGTTCACTACCAACGCCCGCGGCTCCGCTCGCGTTTTGTCCCGATTTTCCTAAACTGCACGGAACCCTAATTCTTTTTTCTAACATCAGGTGTATTTCGGTGGAAGTCCCGTTAACCCGTTAAAACGTTCCGTGGCGCTTTAGATAGGTTTGATATATTTTGTTCTTCCTAGCATTGATCCCTGTATTTACCAGAGATCTGCTTGTTACTCTTATCTGGATTTGACGGGATAGTTTTTACACAGAGCGATTGCCACCTGACAACACTCCACAACACTAACGGCGAACAAGCAACTCATTAGATACGAGTATGTTACGTATCAGGAGTTAATGATTGTTACCAGATGCTATGATAACAACAGAAACCGACAACTTAACGTGGTCTCCGAAGCACGGTGGGGAGACCAGGACAAACGCCCAGACACAAATATTTGTAAGATCGATACAAACATCTGCTTAGGTTGAATGAGGCTAAAGATAAGCTCGCTGCCAACAACTGATATACACGAAATTTATTAATATCACTACATAGTATAAAACAAAGTCGCTTTCTCTGTCCCTATATCCCTATGTATGCTTAAATCTTTAAAACTACGCAACGGATTTTGATGCGGTTTTTAATAGATAGAGTGATTGAAGAGGAAGGTTTATATGTATAATAACATCCATTAAATAGTGGAGAAATACTGTTATTTTTGAGGTTCCTGGGAATTGTTTTACTCCAAATTTAACGCGTGCGGGCCACGGGTAGTAGTGAATAAATCAAAACTACTGGATCGAATTTAATCATTTTTTCAGTGAATGACATAGGCTATATATTTTATACCCGTGCGAAGCCGGAGCGGGCCGCTAGTATTTTAATAAAATCAAGTATTCTACTTTCAATAAGTACTTACATGCACTTATTGTTCATTTTCGTAGAAATTTATAAGCGAATTTCCATTAAAGTAGTTTGTTGCTGCCGTATTGCCTTCGATCATTTCCTTGAAAATCGGACGTCAGTAATTTAGTAAATTGGTTTGTAATTTTAAGCTTTGCTCTAGAATTTACTTTATTATTTAACCGACTTCAACATGAACTAAATAGATTATAATTAATTATCAAGGAATGTACTTTATCAAAAATACAATTTTGAACTGACGTATTAACTATTTTTTTTTGTAAATCTTTAAATTGTAAACATGAATATTTTGGCAATTTTTGCTTTCATAACAAAATATGATTTCAACCAATTTGCAGAAAACCTTAAGAAATTATATACCTAAATCTTTCTTATGAATCATTAATCTATCGGTGAAAACCGCATGGAATCCATTCGGCAGTTTTGAGCTAATCGCGAATAGACAGACATACTGACAAGGCGGGCAGCATATAGCAGTAGCATTACATATAATATAATTATTAATTACTAAAAACTTTTATTAACCTTGAAATATTTGTATGTATGTTAAGAGAAAATCTTGAAAGCCTAATTTGACCTACTTCCCGGCGTTCAATTGGGTTGAAATTTAAGACACTGATGTAACTTGCATGACAATGCAATTATGCCAGTAAGCTTTTTTGAAGATAGAATCGGTAAGTAGTCATAGGAAACTATGAACGCTACAAGATAAGCGTGTGCTCTTTGGAATAATATTAATATTAAAAAAATTTTTTTCAATTCAATATATTATAATATTTATAATACACAGTCGTGTTGCATGTGCAAAAACAAAATTAAATAAACAAAGTAATAGGAATGGCTGTTTTTAAAGTAATCTGAACTTTCTATCAAGCTCTTTATCGTAAAACCGATCACAGTAATGCATTAATATTTAAATAATACTAAACTCGATAGTCTACGACCCTATTTACGAAATGAGATTTTTCAAACAAATTGCTCTAAATAAAATGAGAACAAAGGGTTTAGTAATAAAATTATGTGAATGACCACGTTTTAAATAAAAAATGTTATTTAAATAATTTGTATAAATGGCAATATTTGAAGTAAAAATAAATGAAATTGTTTTTAGAAAAGCAGTTTGATAATTTTTGCTAGTTCTACATGAAACGCTGTGACTCTTAAGTTTTCAAAGCCTTACATTAAATTCTATTCCTTCTTAGAGTAAAATATTATATTATTATTATAGACGTTTTAATATTTAAGGTACCTACTAGAAGTGGCATATTAGCTTGACCTCGTTACCGTAATTGTGACTTACGAGCCACGAGCAATGCAAGCATACATTAACGTCGTTTATTCACTTTGTTTTCCATTGCTTTGTAAGCTATTTAATAGCCATTTTTTAATCATGCAATTTATGTATTATGTTAAACGTTTTGGGTTATATTATATACGAAATATGCAGTTTGTATACTTATTTTTAGTGAAAATAAGTAAAATAACTTACATAAATCTGAAATTGCCAAAACTTGACCAATACATAAAAAAATTCATATAAGCCAAGTTCATAATTTTCAAACGCGTTTTTCTCGAAATGACATTCGTGTGGGTTGACATGGTATTGCTTATTTGCGTCCATATGCGATTATATTTTTTATTTCGTATCTCGACATAATAAAATCCACGTAGACCTTTTAGTTTCACCATGTCACAGGTCATAATATGAAAAGTGCTCGCGACCCGAAAGAGGTACGCTTATGTCCAACTACATTATTTATTTTTATTTTATAAAATACAAAATATTTTATAAAATACAAAATGTTATATAAAATCAAAGAAATAAGTAAATAATTTTGGCCACTGTACGTACATTAACTTTTTATTCAGGGTGGATTCAGACTAGCATTTTTTTTTTGTGAGTGTACGTTTTTTTTCGGTATACGTGTCTACATACCCACTTCATTAAGCGCTTCAAAAAGACGAACTCGCTTAAATAGGCTTATTCGGACTTATACTGGAAATGGGGGCGAATATCAGTAGAGGCTTTTTACGAGTCGCGGCTATACAAGCTTATAAGCGCGTCAAGACTAAACGCGTTAATACGACCCTATACGCGCTTCGAACATAAACGGACGCGTACATTCATATATAACGTTTATTTCAAACCACTATGAGCGTAATCCGACTCAAAGAGTAAATGAGATGTTATACAAAAGCCGTCAACATACTATATTTTTAACACAATAATATTGTATTTATTATATATTGTTATCTTATTCCAAAGCAATTTATTTTCGATAAGAAAATATTTTCATTGAATATGTAAGTTATTCTTTTTTTTCATAAATATTCTTTTTCACACTCCACTTTATTCTTTCAAAAGCACTCAAGAGATAGTCTTAGTAGATGTATTGTAAATGCATTGGCTTTTAATAAAACCAATAAAAGACAAAAATCCGCAGTATAGTCACGTAGAAATATAATTTAGTGCACAAATGATCTAGACTGACTAGAACTGGGAAGTACTCTCTCTAAAAAAACGGCTTCATGACATTTTACTGTTGCATTTCGTAGGATGAGTGAGATCGCTGAAGGCCTAATCTCCTTCACCCTCTGCTCCGTTCCATTTTTCCCTTTCCATTCCTTTTTTTCATACTTAAGTATCGCAAACGTTCATAGTTTGCCGTGATTTAACATTAGGCGGACTGTTTCCTTTTTGCAACCGTCATGAAATTAAAAAAAATTAAATAGACAAAATAAGTGCCGGGGCTCAATCGTTGGAAACGAAATCCTTGATTAAGAAATATAATTCAATGAAACGCAGAAATAGCTAATTTAATTATAATTTAAACTTTATTACACATACATATTAAACATTAAGTCCATCATTAAATTTATCTAAATATAAACTTCATCAATACCATTCCATTGAAACTTATTGGGTGACATGAAACAACCAGCGCGCGCTTAGGATGGTCACGGAAAATGCTTAAACTTTTTTTTTTCGCCTGGTCTCGAATTCGTGAATTTCGTACAGTGCTGAAACTTCATATGGAAACATAACAATTATTATGCTCGACTCATTTAAAACTAAATTTTATCTAAAACATGTGCCGGCTTAATATATTTCATAAAGCGATGAAACGTGCTTCTTCTCACTTATCGTTAGTTAAATGAAGTGAATTTGAATTTTATCTTGTTTCATATTTAAGTAAAAATTTTCTATTTAGTTTTTGTTTTTTTTTTGCTTAGCGTTTATTATATAAGTAACATTGTATAAGTTCTTGTCGAAAAAACCAGTAGAATTGTTTTAGTATATATACAAATTTAATTCTAAAAAGTGGAACTCATTACTTATGACGGCTAACGCAGTTGCTTCCCGCATCTGTATTAGCCGCTTTCGCGTTTGGTCTATACTGCCACTTACCATCAGGTTGGGTAAAGTCATCTGCCCTCCGCTTCAAATAAAAGAAAATCAATAAGCTTTTGTGCTAACATAAAATTATAATTACGATCTTTATGTTGTCTTTAATTAACACTATTAGAAGGGTCATGGATACCTTTCATCGTCTATTCCTTGTGTTCAATCGTTCAAAATTCTCAAATACAAACAATAGTTTCTCGAACCCGACCATAAAGCATATTGACAACCGAACCTTCCCTAGTCCTAAACTCCCCAAGGGATGTAAGCCAATACCTTTGGTAAATACCATTGCTGCTAAGTTATTTCGTAATTATGTTCGATGTAATACATTGCATATTTTTTTATTTTTGAATGCCAAGATTGAATATTATTGACAAAATCAAAGTGTTTTATTTTACGCTCACCGACAGCGTCACTTCGACTCAGCATCAAAAAGAGGAGCAAATTTGATTCCATACTAAGAGTGCTTTTAAGACCGACTTACGACTTAGGACATCGTTTCAGCACACGCGGTAACACACGCTGTTTATTTCGCGCTTTGAAAGCCGCTCGTACAAGTACGCGTACTTTATCCTGACGTCTACGCTCGAACTGATGTTGACCAATATAACATGTCATTCGATACGTTTGAAAAAAATATTATATGCTTATACGAGCTTACAAGCGCGTCAACGCTCGTACGAGTTGGGCATGTGGCAAAAAGGCGCGCCTATACGCACCGTTATGCGCTTCGAAAACTAGCATTACTGCATTACATACGCTCGTACCAAACGCTAGTTTGATACCGCCGTAAGGCAGGCACTCAACAATAGTTCTTTGAATCAAACTAAAGATAAAATAAAAAATCCTAATAAATATCGTAATAAATTATACATTAATAAATAATTTATATTAAATTATAAAATAAGACTTATGTTTTCGAATGTACTGACAGAAGCATGAATAGGCCCACTACCTATAGAAACATCCACACAACCGATATTGGAATTTGTCGATAAAGGAATGGTCAACCTTTTACTTGAATTCGCTAAATATAATATACGTGTATTTTTATAATATATATTATACGAAACGTTCTTTGTACTTTTGGATATTAAGGGTTAAATAAGTAGCATGATTCGAGATTATCTGACCCCAAGTCGTCGGACCGAAAAATATTTTTTATTGTACTGATAAAATATGACAAAGTTTGTGTATAGATCGGTTGAGGAAATCTTTTCCTTATAATAATATCCTTTTGTTCGGTTAATATCATTATATTTTTTTGGGCATATATTGGGATTAAGAAAGTATATATTGCAAGATTTACTTTCTTCTTCTTACAAAAGATGTCTACTTGAATGTTAGTGATTTTTTTGTATTGATCATAATAATCGACCTAAATTTACTTATAACTTTGAAAAGTTTTTTAAACTACATTCTTTATGAATAAGCAGTGGTAGAACCTTGTTATTGCCGGCATGAATGAGCCCACTCAATTGAATTTTTTTTCTTTTTCATCCTAGCATTATTCCCGGTATTTTTATGTACCCAGGGTCTGCTTATTACTCTTATCCGGATTTGACAGGTTACTAGTTTTTACACAGAGCGATTGCCATCTGACCTCCGCAACCCTAAGGGCGAACCAGTAACTCATTGGATAAGAGCAATTTACTTATCAAGAGTTAACGATTATTATCAGATGTTATTGATAATAACCGGGACCGACAGCTTAACGTGCTCTCCGAGGCACGGTGGGTAGACCCACACGGATAAACGCCCAGACCGAGACAGAAATTTTTAACAAACATCTGCCCGAGCGGGAATTGAACCCGCAACCGTCGAGACTAAAGGCAGACTCGCTACCCACAACGCCACAACGGTGTCACATATCATCTCAATACTCAATACTCAATTGAAAATTATTCACATGTTATCGATCGATGTGAGGTTAAAATATGACACCTTTCTTTACCTCCTTCTTTTTTCTTCTCTTCATTTCTTTTTATCTCTCTTCTCTTTTGCCAAGGGTTCGCAATATGCTTGTGACAGACAGCCATCACTCTAGCCTGGATCAGGGCAGCACCCTTATTATACCATATAAAGACACTATGAAACACTATAAAATAAATACCAATTTATTTCTTATATTTATAGCACCAATGGAGTTGAAGTCTATAAGTGAAGCGTTATTTTAATTAAAGAAATCGAACACGCTTTACGATTATACATAAATTTTTCAACATTTCCCCGCCATCTTTTGCACGTGCGAGGTCTAAGAAAAGTTTTGTAAACGTATAAACTTTCACAATTTTCCCTAAACTTGTCCCCTGAAATCCCACTCTTCGCACACCCTAAAAATTTATAATGAAATACGCCTTTTAATAAATTGTACATTGATGGGTAAGTAACGATAAGGTCTTTACGCTTCGGCGACGAATAAAGTTTTTCTTCCCGAATTTTAATACAAAGCATAGAACAGAGATACACTAAAACTGGCATTTCTAGCGTATATATTTATATTATCTACATTAAGGCCAGCAGCAATACACAGTCATAAGAAATTTTGATATTAATGATTGTGATATTTGGACGCAAATAAGCAATACCATGTCAACCCACACGAATGTCATTTCGAGAAAAACGCGTTTGAAAATTTTGAACAACTTGCTTTATATGATTTTTTTATGTATTGGTCAAGTTTTTGTCAATTTCAGATTTATGTAAGTTATTTTAGTTAGTTATACAAACTGCTCATTTCGTATATAATATAACCCAAAACGTTTAACATAAAACATAAATTGCATGATAAAAAAATGGCTTTTTAGAAGTTTTAAAGCTTAAAACCTCACAAATATTAAAGAAACATGTTCTTCAGCCATTTACCAACACTTTTGCATATATAACTCAGTTTTTTCAATTTTGTGGGTTGACATGGTATTGCTTATTTGCGTCCATTTAGACTTTTAGAAAATGACGTTATTCGTAATAGAAGCCCATCGTTTTAACAAATTCGCATGTGAAATTATGTATGAAACTTTTTTAATATTACATATCAGAAATAATTTTTGTATAGTATCTGTATATAAGGTGTTTCACTTTAAAATGCGGTAACTTTGCGGGAAGCTTCTATAAGTGTAACAGATCAAATTCTAATTACGATATATGATGTATCTTTTTGCTATATTTTAAAAAAACTATTTTCATATCATCGCTCGAACTATGACTCTAGCTGAATAAAATCTATACTTCAAGCCGTGCGCTACGTCACATCACATATGACGTAACACATAGCGCGTATAGCGGCATTGACCTGAGTCACCGACCGCGCGCCCGGTGTGTTATGTGTTTATCACAAAGTACGTGGATACATTATGACAGTAGTGTAGTATCTTGTCTGTAGCTTGCATGTCGTTTAAACTATCCTTCGCCCTTTCAAAAGTTCTTGTTCCAGCATCAATCCCGGTATTTTGCCCAGGGTCTGCTTATTACCCTTATCCGGATTTGACAAGATACTAGTTCTTACGCAGCGATTGTCATCCGAACACCGCAACCCAAGGGCGAACCAGTAACTCATTGTATAAAAGCAAGTTACTAATATTATCAGATGTTTTGATAATATCGACCGCCGACAGCTTAACGTACTCTCCGACGCACGGTGGTGAGAACCACAAGGACAGACACCCGGACAGAGACAGATATTAATAAGATCAAACCAATATCCACCCCGAACGGGAATCGAACCCGGGACCGTCGAGTCGCCATAATTTGACTTCTTCAGAAACCACTATGATGAAATAATAAAATCAAACTGCGAGTTTACGACCTACCCCACGTAAAAAGTCGTTCACTCCGTCATTTTTTAAATAAGGTTATTGACCGGTAGCATCGCTGGACGGTTTTGATGTCGCCGCTACTTGCGTTGCCTACTTAGCGCTCCACATAGATTCAAGACATCCCGCACCCCACACCTTAATCGAAATTTACTAATTTTTTTTTTAATAAATAAAACATGAATGGGTTCATCAATACTATCCGCCTCGCACGGGAATCGAACCCGTGACCATCGAATCGGTGGGCTCGCTTACTACACGCTACAACGATTTTATGCAATATTTACCTGTAAAAATTACCAAGACCGTATTCATAACGCGTATTTCATAACTCAGTGGAGTAGCCTACAAGAACAATAGCAAGATGAATATTAATCTGTAAATGTAGTTTCAAAAAGAATTGAATTATTGTCTATTATCGCATGTCCCAAATAAAGGGTAAAACTTTTCCTTAACCTTAAAATTTGTTTTATTTTTTTTGCAATATTATCGATTGTAAAAATGTTATTTTAATTTTTAACTGAATTTCAATACAGTTGAAAAATCAAGCAAATTCCAGGAATATCTTTATCTTCACAAATAACGCAATAAAATATGTATAAAACTTATACTGCTATAATTCAGTATCACACATTACTAAATAAAACATACGTAAACAGAAATGTACATCTGAATTAGCTCAAATGATTATTATTAAAAACTAACTTTAAGAGGGATAACTGTTTGCGATATTAACTTTATACTACAGCTCACACAAGTAGGTACGCAAGCGAATCAGCATTTAGTCATTGTCCTCCTATTTATTCACTGATTTTCCTTCACACTCCTGTCACTTTAAAAATATCAGTTAAAAATAATTCAATCCATCCAACTAGAAATCTATTATTTATCGTTAGATAAGTAGTTAGTTAGATTACTAATTTTATTTTTAATCAAGATATAATTAGTCTAATAAATTACGTACCTAGCTAATAGCTACATAGTACATTCTACAATTCGATTGAATTTATTTTGCATTTGAGTGTTTAAATTACGTAATAATTTTACCTACTTTAACCAACTCAGATCATAATTTACGTTTTAAAATATTAATAATAAATAATTTTCCTAAATAGGAAAATAGTATTTTATGGTAAATTGACACATCATAACCCTATTTAGAGTATTATTCGAAAATATCGCGTATCTTAACTTAAAAATTTCTTTTCTTTTCTTAATTCAAATTTAAAAAATGTGACCCAATTCCTATAATCGCGGCTAAAGATTTCTTTATTTGCGGATTTAATCGGTACAAAGTACATGCATAGTAATAAAGAGAATTCTAATACGTATGTTTCCAATTAAATATCCTTTTTAAACTCGCCGATAAATCGACTAATAAAAAAGTAAAAAGACCTTATTACAACCCTACAGTAAGTATGTTATTAAGTGATATCGCCGCTGTATTTTTCGGCCTTTGACATAAACCGCCTTCAACGCTGTACTGTTTCGGCCTTTGACATAAACCGCCTTCGCCGCGGTCGGTGTTTTTGAAAATGTAAACAAACAGAATTAAAGTAACCTTATTACTCAGTGCATAAAGTTTATTTTTAAAGACTACCACGTATAAGATGTTCCGTTCTTTGGTAAAACCCGCTGTGCGTGTCTTATTGTTTCATCGTTCCATTCGTTACAAAAACTCTGATCGAGTAACACGTCTCTACCGCTGTCTTCGTAATTTAAAATGTCGAAAATTGTTCGTGATCCAGCAATAGAAAAAATGGAAGTGGCATTGTCATTATGGATCGAAGACCGCTAAAATCAAAACAAGGGCGACCTGCCAGTGTTTTAGCGTGCTAATAAGAAAGCGTGGTTAACAAGTGCCATTTTTTGTGACTGTGAATTCCGGAATTGTTATGTTTCTGGAGTTGAAATTTGTTTAAAAAAAAGAATTCAGACTTTAAAGTGGTTCTACTTTTGGACAATGCACCAGGTCATCCTCCATTTTTTTTTTTAATAAACAAGTGACATTTTTTACCTTCCAACACGACGGCTTTGCTTCAACCTATGGACCAAGGAATAATCCAGGTCTTTAAGCTCTATTACATTAGACGAACCTTCAAAATCATTTTGAATAATATGTAAGGTGATATAAATCCTGATATGAATGTTATGGAATGCTGGAAGAAATTTGACATAGCAAAATGCATCGTTGGAAGAACTGAAGCCATACACATTGAATTCGTGCTGGAGAAAACTGTGGCCTGCTCTGACTGTGGAAAATGACGAAGAATCTGTGCAAATACAAACTATTACTGCAAACATAGCCGAAATTGCGAGTGGAATAGGACGAAATGGGTACGAACAGATAGAATCAAGTTACATTCAGGAGTTACTTGTATTGCAACATTAATATTTGACTGAAACCGACTTGGAGGAAATGTTAAATTCATAGCCCATTGAAGAAGATGCTTCAACAAGCAATTTGGAAATGTGGTATTTAATCTGAAAAATTTTAGTGAAGGTTTAAGAATGGCAAATGAGCTTTGTGATTTCTTTATGAAAATTGATCCGCCTATGGAACGAAGTATTGTTTTCAAGAGGCACATTGCTAATGCAACTACTGAAGATCTGTGTGAACTGAAAGAGATTTTAAAAACTGCCAAGCAAGAAAAAATTACAAGTTCTTTAAACCGTTGCCTAAGCCTTAATTTAATAAGTATGGTCGAAAACTTCAATTAAATTTATTTTTTATGTTTGTTTTTTATTTTGTCAGCTAGGAACGTATCCCCTATAATGCCATATAAAATACCATTTCATATTCACTGTTAAGAGCTTTTACTGTACTAATAATTTTTGGTCAGCTTTAATAATAAACTAATTAATTAATTATAATGTTAAAGTACAATAATTAAATTTATAACTTTTAAAGACAAACGTATTTTGTTTTTGTTTCATAATTACGTATACTACGTAATAATAACCGCATTCACTACTCGCCGGTATTTCCCGGCGACTAAAGAATTTTTGACGCCATTGTTGCTAGGGAAGCGGGGAAGAGGGCAAAGGCGGAGTAAAGATTAGTAATTAGTATTGCCAGACTTTTCAAGAAAAGTGCTACTTTTGTCATTACAACCAAAATTCTAATATTCTGTAACTTACACTTTCAAATATTATTTTGCCAAATAAAATTCCACAAATACAGGAATTCAATACAAAAGAAGCACAAAATATTGTTTGTAAAAATATTAGTATAAAATGTATATCATCTTTGTTCGAGTATTTTTTTAATATTAAAAATTTCTTTTTCCGTATTGTTTTAGTTAATTTTCACATGTATTTAATATCCTAAATCTTAACGTGCTTTATAACTCGACACCGTAATCTCCTTAAATATTTCGAAAATTTATATCTTGCCAACACTAGGCGCTAAACGTATATCTATCTTGGGAGGGACTAGAATAAAAATAAGGCGTGGGGATGTGACGACCCCATCGCCCGCTGTTGGGATAACCTCTGTCACAACAGAGATTATTCCACCAGTGCAATCAGTCACACTGGTGGTAGGTCTTTTGTTGCAAGAGGCCGGCTAGGTAGGTACCACCGCAGTGTCCAATATTCTGCCGCCAAATAGTAGCACTACTGTGTTCCGGTATGAAAGGGCACTGTACGCTAGTGAAATTACTGGGCGAACGAGATTAAGAACTAATATCTCGAGGTTGGCAACGCGTGAGTGGGACCTACTAATGGTGCTGCAAGCGCTCATAGGCTGCGGCAGCCAATTACCATCAGGTGGGCCATATGCTTGTTTGCCAACTTCTAACATAAAAAAAGGCTTGGTCTACACCACGGGTTTTATTAGTTTAGTTAATTAGTACTATTTTAATATTTTCTTGTAAAAAAAATATTGGAATTATGTTGCATTACATAATATTGTACATATTAGCTTTGCTTACCCCTGCCCTAATAATAGCAATAAAACAAATCTTTTTTTTTTATTTCACGCTGTTAAATTGAAGACATAAGTATTTTAATTACATACTAGCGGTCGCTCACACTTTACCCGCGTAAAATAAAAAAAGTAATTGTTTTGTTGCTACTCATTGGATAAGAGCAATTTACTTATCAAGATTTAACGATTGTTATAGGATGTTATTGATAATAATCGGGACCGCCAGCCGAGGCACGGTAGGGAGACCCACACGGCCAAACGCCCAGACCGAGACAGAAATTTAACAAACATCTGCCCGAGCGGGAATCGAACCCGCAACCGTCGAGACTAAAGGCAGACTCGCAACCCACAACGCCACAACGGTGTATTTGTTAATTTAGTTACGTTCGATAGAAGTACATACATCCACAGATAAAAGCCTCAATAGCTCAACGGTAGAAGGGCTGGCTCTTACGTGAGTGTGGGAAGTTTCATTTTTGTCTACTTTTTGATTATTTGGAAGGAGGACCATTAATAACAACTATTTATAATTAGAAAAAGCATTGCTAGAAATAAGCATTGCTTAGATCAATTTTTTTATTATTTTTTTATTTAACTAATTATAATTTTTAGTAGAAAAAATATTGAAGACTTGATTTACTATAAAAATTATTTTGTGGAACTTTTACCTACTGAACATCTTTTTTTTTTTCAGTTTGGCGTTTTTTCAAATGAACATTCTGTTTGTATGCCATATTATGATAGCGCACGTATTATTATTATTAATATTGCTACTCGCTACTAAACGCTAGCGTATCAATGATTTGACGTTCAGTGCGCTGCAAAATTGATATTCAGATAAAGAAATTAAATTAAAAATTTATCTGCGATCGATCGATACATAAAATTCGTCAAAATTAATTAAATACAATAATAATAATCACGACCGTAATCGTATGGAATACAGTAAATGAATATTAAAAAAAGGTTTTAATACTACTATTAAATGATTTAATTAAATCAATTTTAATGATTCAGCATTTGAAATTATACTAAATAAATGAAGCTGGTTAGGTATAACTAATTCGCATTTGCAGTCACAGTAACGACAGCATAGTGGTTCTGTGGCTCCGTATGTGACGCGGCATCCTGGGTTCAAATCTTCACTACAATAGTTTTTCTTATTTTAAGATTAGTTTTGTTTTTTTGTGTTTTCCGTTTTTAAGATTTTAAGTTAGCCGTCGTGTAAAGAGGTCATGAACGAGCATTACCCAACAACTGTCTATTGAGACGAGGCGTACATCATATTTAATATGTAAATTAGAGACATAGATGTGTTCATTCTGTTCTAAAAGTATTGAAATTGTTATAAACAGTTTGTGTGGATAAATCTAAATCAAAAGGCGTTTTAGATTTCTTTTTGACTCGCACACCACCAAGACCCTGAACTTGCTAGCCGTGGTCTGGTTTTGGCTGAGTTCCAATCATTTGTAAAAACTCTCCTGGCGTCCAAACAATTTATTTAAGATTAAGTAACTAGTGGTTTATAAATATTATAAGTATACTCAGCATCTGCTGTCTTATTTTACGTAAACCCGTAACACAGTTTATTACTTATCACGCATTTTGTAAATTATTAAAATCCACAACTCTCAAAATCCGAGGATAAAAATTTCGGACCAGTCAGGTCAGCTCGGCTAACGGCCCGAGGATTTCCATTATGTATATTAAACAAACCAGCTGTGGTAAAAGTAGACTCATCAGTCCACAAAATGTTGTGGCTAGGGTCTTCTAAGAGCCACCCGCAGTAATATCCGCCGGTTGCAAATATTGTATACGTGTATAATGGTACAGGGGTATACCTTCCTGGTAAAGTATACGCCACACCGTGCTACGGCTAATACCAAAGTCCCGTTTTGTATCTCGCCCGTCTTGTGCTTGCCATGGGACTATTTAAAAAAAGTAAATTTTTTTTTTGTAAATAAAAATTTAAATGGGTCCGCCTGGAATCTAACACTGGAGGCTTAAAGCTATCATAGCTCCTCATTCTTTGTTCAGGGCCAAGAATGGTTCGCTCACTGGGGCGTTTCCCGTAACGTTTTAGAATTTTTAGAATAATAGAATAATTTAATTAGAATGCTATGGGCATTACCACCAACATTCTAATATTTTGAAACTTTTACTTCAAATATCATTTTGTTAAAAAGTATTCCATAAATTTACACAAGAATTTAACATAGGAATGGCACAAAATATTGTCGACGACGACACGACGTTGTGGCGCAGCGGTAGCGAACCTGCCTTAAACGCCACAGGTCGCGGGTTCGATTCCCGCTCGGGGCATAATATGTTTGTATTGACCATGCAAGCATATTTTCCGGTCTGGGTGTATTTGTCCTTATCATTGTGAATGTTTCCGGACCCCGACACAGGATATCACTATCCTAATGGGGGCCGTTGAGTGTATAGCGTTTATTTATTTATTTAAAATATTTAATTATTGTATGTAAAAATATTAGTAGAAAATTATTGTTTTTATTCAATTATAAATTTTAAAACATGAAAAGAAGAATCATAATTATTTACTTCTTTCTATAAACTCTACACTGTAATTTCTTTAAATCTATTATAAAGATAAAAATTTGAATTTTTGTGTGTATGTATGTTTGTAATAAATAAACTCAAAAACTACTATTTAAAAATTCTTTCACCATTGGAAAGCTACATTCACCCTGATTGGATTTAATTGGATTGAAAAGATTGGGATCCTTACTAAAACTTAACTAACGTAATCCAAAGTGTAAACAATTGCCCTAAAACGTCTTTCGTCGCATGCGCTGCGGAAACTATTGATGATAGAACAAAAGTATGTTCTAAAATATTAAATAACATATTTTCAATAAAATAAATAATAATATCAACAAAGAAATATAAAAAAAATATTACGTCCACCCGTGCGAAGCCGGGACGGGCCGCTAGTATTTCATAAAATTATTATTATTGTTATTATAACTTGCTAACACTGAGCGATAGACTTTACACGTGTAACTATCTTTCAAGGACAAGTTAAGCTTGGTCCAGACCAGGCACTTGTACGGTAAGGAATTGATTATTTTTTCTGAAATATGCTTAGCGTGAAGATTTCTTTTTAGTTATGGTAATTACTATAATTATATTGTGAAAATACTTTTTATCAGTTAATGTTTAAAGTACCTTACTTACTCCATCGAGAAAGTTTTTGACGTTTAGAATTATTTTTGATTTCGTAATATGGTATACATATTAGATATTACCTGTGATTTTGTTTGTGTCAATTCAATGTCAATCAATTCAAGTTTTTGTTACAAACATCGGTTAATGTACAAGTTAAAATTCAACTTTGTACTCCATTTATCATATTACAATTTATTAATTTTATATGCGCAACCGTTATGCTCGACGACCATGTAAAAGTTATTTTTCTGTTCCTCAGGAACATTACCCTTTTCTGAATGAACTTTTCATTCATTCATTCTGTATGCTTTCTAATACCCCTTGACCATGTCTATACAAAATTTGATAATGCTGGTCATTGTCGAGTAGTTAAGGTGTAAAAGTGTAACAACTAAACAAACTCACATTTCCCAAAATGTATGAGCGCCGCTTTAGGAAAGGCGGCACTTCAAAAGGCATATTTTTTCAACGATTTTGTAAAAGACATATTTTTATTACATACTAGTGGTCGCTCGCGACTTCAACCGGAAAGAATCAAAAATATCATTTGTTTTTTTTTTTTATATCTAAGGCTCCGGTCATCGTAACAAGATAATTACTATTTAATAGTTTTTAGGTAATTTGCTGCTTACAAACATTAATGATAAAATGTGCAATTGACGATTTCTTATTTTAATTTTTTTTCCTTTAAAAAAGTTTAAATTTTTAGTTTTAATTTAAATTTTTAGTTTTTTTTTCCTTTAAAAACCGCTTTCAAAGTAGGTTACTGACTTAACATGTTTGTGTGCCATACATAAATACCACACGTATTATTATTATTAGACGACGTTTTGGTGCAGCGGTGGCAAACCTGCCTTAAGTACACCTGCCCCACATGTTTTTATGGACGATACAGGCATGTTTTCCGGTCTGGGTACAGCCACAGGTTCGATTCCCGTGCGAGGCGGATATTTGTATTGATGAACCCATTCATGTTTTATTTATTAAAAAATTAAATTAGTAAATTTCGATGAAGGTGTAGGGTGCGGGTTGTCTTGAATCTAAGTGGAGCACTAAGTAGGCAAGGCAAGTAGCGGCGACATCAAAACCGGTCAATAACCTTACTTGGAAAATGCCGGAGTGAACGACTTTTTACGTGGGGTAGGTCGTAAACTCGCAGTTTGATTTTATTATTTTATCATAGTGGTTTCTGAAGAAGTCAAATTATGGCGACTCGACGGTCCCGGGTTCGATTCCCTTTCGGGGTGGATATTGGTTTGATCGTATTGCTATCTGTCTCTGTCCAGGTGTCTGTCCTTGTGGTTCTCACCACCGTGCGGAGAGCACGTTGAGCTGTCGGTGGTCGATATTATCAAAACATCTGATATTATTAGTTACTTGCTTTTAACCAATGAGTTACTGGTTCGCCCTTGGGGTGCGGTGTTCGGATGACAATCGCTGCGTAAGAACTAGTATCTTGTCAAATCCGGATAAGGGTAATAAGCAGACCCTGGGCAAAATACCGGGATTGATGCTGGAACAAGAACTTTTGAAAGGGCGAAGGATAGTTTAAACGAAATACAAGCTACATACAAGATACTACACTACTGTCATAATGTATCCACGTACTTTGTGATAAACACATAACACACCGGGCGCGCGGTCGGTGACTCAGGTCAATGACGCTATACGCGCTATGTGCTACGTCATATGTGATGTGACGTAATGCACGGCTTGAAGTATAGATTTTATTCAGCTAGAGTCATAGTTCGAGCGATGGTATGAAAATATATTTTTTTAAATATAGCAAAAAGGTACATCATATATCGTAATTAGAATTTGATCTGTTACACTTATAGAAGCTTCCCGCAAAGTTACCGCATTTTAAAGTGAAACACCTTATATATTTAAAATTTTAATTAAAAAGGATTAATGGCACTTCTTCATGTTCTTTATTCTTAGTACAAGACTATTGAGTTTCAGAATTTGTTACAGTTAGGGAAACGACCCTGTTTATTTATATTGTAGTAAGCAGTAAAATAGTCTTTATAGTGTATATATTATATTCTAAGAAATATATTAAAATGAAAATTCTAACTTAGCTATCCCAATAATAATAAATACTATGAATTTTAGTAACACAAGATTCAATTAAGTGACACAAAAAGCCCCAAGCTTAATTTTTTTTTAATTTTCTAGCCTAAAAGTGATTGCTTGAAACAATTTAATTCATTTTTTTAAAACTATTAGCAATGCTTTTTAAAGTAATTACTAATATTCCTATTGCCCCTCCGAATAAGCTCGAAGCATGTGCTAGAAGTGAGTACAACAATAGCTCAAGGGGCTCAGGATCGAACCCGCGACTCTCAGGTTAACGAAGCGGAGTCGGCCCTTCTACCGTTGAGAAATGGAGGCGAAAAGAATCATTTACCGAAGCATAATATTGTGTTACGTTATAAATGATTGCTATTAAATATTCTATAGGGCGAGGACAAAGGGACAGGACCCTCAAGTATAGGATAATAGGTGTGGTTGATATTTTTTTCGGTAATATATTGATGATTCATATCTTAGTGATTGCGGTGTATGGATTTTTTTCATTATAATAGAAAATATTCCTTAATTCTACAAAGAAGGCAATAATACAACCCACCAGCTAGAAAAAGATGGCAACAATACTAACTGTAATCCCTCAAATAAGGTGGAAGCTTGCGCTAGGAGGGGGTACGATGATAGCCCAAAGGGGTCAGGATCCAACCCGCGACTCTCGCGTTAACGAAGCAGAGTCGGCCCTTCTACCATTGAGCTATTGAGGCTACATTATATATTAATTAAGTAATTCTGGTGGTACAAATTTATAATTACTGGTTGCTATGTTTTACACATTGTGGTTGTCATCTGACCTCTTCAACCGTTTCAAGGCGAACCAGTAACTTATTACATCGTGTATGTGACAATGGTTGATTTAATACTAAATACCATTTCGAAATCAATGAAATAATTTTTTACCATTTACAGATTCATAATAAACACACGATCATCGATTTATTTCCAATATAACCACTCGCTTCGTATCCGATCACGCTTCAAAAGGCAAAAGTACTCGTGTGCAATGATTTACGCTTCCTTTCTATTTCCCCTGTCACGTAGACTTTAAATGACAGATCTCGGGAGGACAGGGAAAGATTTTAGGGTACCCTGGTAATTCTGTTTTATTTTGTACGTTTTTTGCAAGGGAATTTGTTTTTTTTGCTTCGATCGTGGTCCGCGTTTTACATTTAATGTTGATTGAATTTTCGATTTGAAATTTCGTGTGCGTAGTTCATTATTGGTTTAATAGAATCATTTATTCACTCATTGATTCTTCGGTGAGCCCACAGTATATGATAACTAAATAACATATGATCACTATAATGTAGAAACTACCGTGGTGGCGTGCTGATAGTGAGCACACCTGCCCACCGCGCCTCGGAAAGCACGTTAAGCTGTCGCTTCCGGTTGCTATCATAACATCTGATAGAAATCGTTAACTTTTGATTAATTTGAAGTAATTTGCTCTTATCCAATGAGACACTAGCTCGCCCTTAGGGTTGCGGAGGTCAGATGGTAATCGCACTGTGTAAAAAAACTAGTAATCATATCCGGATAAGGGTGTAATCAGACTCTGGGTAAATACTGGGATAGTGCTAGGAAGAAGAATAAGAATCACAATAATGAAGAAAAGTAAAAATAAAAAGTATAGCCAATATTAATGCTGCTTGAACAAACTATCACATAAAAATTTGTATACTGTTTATATTATTACGGAGAACCTTATCACCGGATAATAAGGTTCAAAATCGCTTGCTACTCCCTCTGTCTATTTCCTTCGCGACGCGTAGGTTCTAGAAAGATGTGTTCTCGAAAAGTAACGTATAGAATTCCGTGGACGGAACTTTCTCGAACCCGTGTTCCGCACTATATATGTGGCTTGGTGCGTCGACTGAGTGATTCAGTTCTGAGCAAAGAAACTACGAGCGATACAAAGCAAGTGCGATAATTAGTGACTTCGGCTATTCTTTTGGACTACGAATGACCTGTGATTCGTGAAGTTCTGTGGTGAAACCTTCTTGTTAAAGTATCATTTAGAGCCATCAGGTGTTTTCTTCCAAATCTGTGAATCTCGGACCGTAACAATATGTTGTGTCGAAGTTAATCTTCAGAAAATAGTCTTTATTTTTAGTTAATTAAGTTTTTAATGAAAGCTAAAATTATAATTTCAAAGTTTGCCATACACCATCTGTCAACCAGTCCCCATCAATCATAAGGACATTCAGCGATCTTGGCACTTATTTCTCGCCCCAACAATAAATCTCCTCATTTCACCGCTCATTATTTTTCTTGAAAGTCGCCGCCATTTCAAATTAAAATAAATACGATGGCACTGGATGCTACGAAACCATTACTCATCGAAATAAGTAATCATCTAGAGTACCCCTTTTTAATTATGCAAAATCAGTTTCATTCATCAGCATCCCCTCTCCCGTCGCCTATATTACGAGGAAGGAGAATATGCTGTTTACCTTAAAATTACGAAACGCGCAAGACAGATGACGCTATTTTTCTAGGGTTCCGTAGCCAAGTGGCAAAAACGGAACCCTTATCATTTCGTCATGTCAGTCTGTCCGTCCGTATGTCACAGTAATTTTACTCGGAAACTAAAGGCTCTATCTATACGAAATTTTGTAAATAGGTGTATTCTATGAACTGCTACAAAATTTTGAAGTGATTTCCTAACCTATATAAAAATTAAGAGTAGTAGCCCATACATGTAACCGAGGGTTGAAGAAAAAATTCAACGTGCCATACGTTTGAGATATCTTTGGATACATCTTTTAAACTATATATATAACGAAATTTGATTTTGATTTTTTTTATTAAGTCAGTAGTTTCCTAAAGTTTCAGTAGTCTCCTAAACGCTACGCTACACGCTCAACGCTAAAAAAGGCATAAGAATTGTGTCGTTCTTCCCCTAACTTTTGAACCATGTGATATAAAATTCTGGAAAATAGGAAGGAATTTGAGGTAGTAGAACATTAATAGAACTTTCAATTACATTTGTTTTGAAGAATATAAGTTTTTCATACTACTTTTGATAATATCTTTGAAATTACCAACTTATTTTGCGGTCGATTTTATTGTTATTATTTTTAAAGTCCTTCAGATCCTTCATCATCAAGCTGCGGAACCCTTTAGTTTCGACTGTGCGTGGTCCACAGAGCACTTGACTGGTAATTTTCAATTTTACTTAAGACGATTACTTCCCAGTTTATATCTCTGTCCGGAATCGGAGAAGCTTAAGCGATATAAAAAAAATTATCGTTCTAATACTTTCGGTTATGAGGGAGACGATAGGTTTCTTTTTACTGTTAGGTATTCGGAATTAGGAATTTTATTGATATCCGCCGGTGTGATGAAAGTCGTAATCGCGTTTGATCCGGTTGTTAACTTCTTCGAACTGTTAAAATTTTAGTTTATTGGTTTAATTTACATGAATTAGATACATTCGTTCTGCACTAATAGGCGGGCTTGTTCTGATATACTACCTTTTTAGGCACTTAATTTTTTGTTTTAGATTTGTATTGCTGTTAGCCTTACTGGTTTTGACAGCGTCACTGTGTGAGAGGACCTAGTAATGAGAGAAAAAGCGCAGCCCTCACCGGAATTCCAAGTTGTCTCCGTCCGTAGGGTGTCAACTTTTAGGTTTTTCTGAGGGTGAACCAACACCTATGTCTCATACTTGTGAAGTAGGGTATTATTACTACTACGTTTTGCTCAATAGTTAGTTGTAAAGGCCCGACGCCGAAAATATTAATAGCTTTAGCAACTCCTAATATCATCAGCTATTTGCAAGTGTAAGTCCTGCTAAAATCGGTTTAGGCATTTTGGTGATTAACTGGAACAGAAAGACAGTCATAGAAAAAAAAATAAAAATCTGTTTTTTGTTTTAAATATCTATCGCTTATATATTCATATCTGTTAAATGAAAAGCTATTACCAGACCCTTTATTTTTATTTATTTCTTAAGGTGTATAGATGAAGATAGTACAAAATAATTGTTTATTTTTTTTCTAATCACACGTAGTATCCGATTAGATTCACAAATTACATGGAGAATGATTATCAATTCAACCCGTTAACTGCTAGTTGGATGTCAATATTCATTTAGCGGGTTGCCAGGGCGCGTGATTTGCCGCTCACTAGCCCACCGCCGAGCCGACCGTGTTCCGAATAGCAAATCGTACCGAATATCGCCATGGGGTACGTTCGACCGATTGGGGTAACATTTTGTTATTAATAATTTGATATATGAGGGTTAAAACGTCTTAATACAATTTGATTGTAGTCTTGAATTTTGATTTTATATTTATTTAATATATGTTTGTATTATGGCGTATTCATTATATTATTAAGTTGATTATAAATGACAATGAAACCGAAATCACTTAGAAAATTAATTATACTAGGGTAGAATTTTTCTTTTTATTTCTGTGGTACATAAATTATTCGTACATAATTGTCGTTCGGTAATTGTAAGCGCCGAAGACCTTACCTTTTTCACTTCCCTTCATCTATACCGTACCTTCCTACACCCCATCTCAAATATCAATGCATTACTATGCCTCTGGTGATGTGCAAGGGTGCGTAGCGAGGTATATAATATTTTATATCTGCATTTACCTAGTCTTGCTTTGGCCAGCTCTTATGGAAACGCAGTTTAAATGGACTTGGCTGCGTTTTTTGTCGCTTTTTAATAAAATAAAAATATGTTAAAAGTTTTCATTAAAATAACAATGATTTAATGTAGTAAAGCAAACATCTTAACTGGCTCCCGACGCCATGAATCATATATGAACATTTCAATTATTTAACCGTTGCGTCTATTTTAAGGATAAAAAAGTTGTTAATTATTTTTATTTTTTGTTGACGGTTGGCAAACGAGCAGCAGTCACCGCAACCTATGAATGCTTGCGATATTAGAAGCATCACAAGCACGTCGCCAACCCATATGTAGGAGGGAAGGGATGAGAAAGGAAAAAAGGAAGGGCACAGAGAGGGTGGGAGGTTAGCTGGCAAATGAGCATACGGTCCACCTGATGGTAAGCGGTCACTGCAACCTATGAATGCTTGCGATATTAGAAGCATCACAAGCACGTCGCCAACCCATGGGCAGGAGGGAAGCGATGAGAAGGGAAAAAAGAAAGGGAACAGAGAGGGTGGGAGGTTGGCCTTACGGCGCTCTCAATCGCAAGAAACGCAACAGTACCTACTGATACTGTTACTTGACGCCGA
This sequence comes from Hestina assimilis, assembly GCA_023373885.1. Taxonomy (NCBI): domain Eukaryota; kingdom Metazoa; phylum Arthropoda; class Insecta; order Lepidoptera; family Nymphalidae; genus Hestina; species Hestina assimilis. Next base: position 3,116,255 of record CM041747.1, on the reverse strand, counting down.
TTTTCTGGGAGAGGGAAGTACTTCCCCGATCGAGCTGGCCCATTTGTGCCCAGCCCGCAATTTGTAGTCGCCATACAAATTTTTGTTTCACTCTCGTAATTAATTATATGTGTAGCATTTATTTATTTTCTTATTTTTATTTTTAGGTTTTTCACAATACATGGGAGACATGGAGTTGGAGGACTACAAAACACTTACCGGAACAGACAGGTAGGTTAAGAGACAATATTTTGCTTTTTTATTAGGTGACAATCTGGGCTCAAAGCATCAATAGCTCAACGGCAGAAGGGTCGACTCCGATCCGTTAACGCGCGAGTTGCGGGATCGATCCTAACCCCCTTGCGCTGTTGTCGTACCCACTTCTAGCGCAAGCTAGGAGCTTATTTGGAGGGGCAATAGGAATATTAGTAATGCCTTGAAAAAAGCGTTGCTAATATTGTACCTTAAAAAAAAAACAAGTTATTTTATTTTATTAAATATCAAAGATATAAAACCTTTATGAAATTAAGACTTTTATAAAATGCTTATTATTATTTCGGTCTTCATATAAATTGGCCACACTTTTACGCAAAAGGCTTACTTACTTTACAGGCAAAAGTATTTTTATCTCCCTACTAACTTTTGTCAATTAAAAACTTAAAATGACTTATACTTTTTTTATATGTCATAAAATAGAAAGTAAATAAGTTTAATCAATTATTCCACTTTAATTAGGACGAATGTCACATCGAAATTACAATGTAATAGTAATCAAACTGAAAGCTCTTGTAAAACGAGTCTCGTCTCGTTTTAGACTGGCGTACATCAGAATCTCAGGAGTGTTCACTCAAAAAGATTACATTTTGATAGTCATGTACGTGTCGGAGGCATTTAGTTTCTAGATGAACGGCAGGCATCGGGAAGCGTTACAAAACACTAACCTTTATTGTTGACTTTTTTAAATATTCATCTTATACCTAATATTTTATTTTATACCGGCAAAACCTATTTGGTTTTTTAAGTGTGTATTTCTCTTAGTCCTATAGTACTTGACATCCTAAGGAAGCATTACGATAACAATTATATTAACTGATAGACTACATACATAAGTGAAATTCATACCCATTTAACACACGCCACGCTTAGTCTACAAAAATGATTACTACTAACTTAATCACCTGACCAGATAACGTTTCTCCTTAATTATATAGAAATGAAAATACTCATTCGAAAAATTAACCCGTAATATTCCGAACAACTGTTTTTAATGTTAAAGTGCGCTCACTGATCGAAAAACCATCGGTGGGTTCAGCAACTTTAGGCGCGAATTCACTAGATGGGTGATCACATAGTGGTATTTCAACCGAGCGTCTCCGTGCTTTGGAGGGCACGTAAAAATTCAGTCCCTGCTGCTATCAATGCCTATAGTCGAAAAGTCAAGTCAGAGGCCTACGGGTGAACTGAACAACTCTGACATTAGGTTGACCACTAACACTCGATAAAAAGAAGAATCAAAAATTGGAATAGACATTAGATATGAGATTTGTAAAAGCTGTAAATCGTTTCGCAATTTGTTTTGGTCCCAATAACATTACATTTCCCGCAGTTACGTAGTCAAATGCGACGACAAATTGGTTACAATCCTTGTGACAATTCTTTTACATAACAGGACGTAACGAATACAGGAACAATTAAGTTATCTCTTAGACTACGTTCGATTTAAGCACATATTTGATTATGTTGAATAGAATTAGGATATTTCCCTAGACTATATATTATAGACCAGATATATGAGTTATCTATATAATTTGTCGAATGGAAATACGAAGTCTTCTACGGATTTAATCGGTTACTAAACGGATCGATACTTACTTCCGCAATCTTACGGGTGAACCAGTGACTCATTGGATAAGAGTAAATAACCCATCAAGACTTAACGATCATTATCAGTTGCAATGATTATAAACTGGACCGACAGCTCAACGTGCTTTACGAGGCACCGTGTCCCTCACCCACAAGAACAAACACCCAGATTGTGACAGACTTTTGTAATATAAATATCCGCCCTGAGCGGCAATCGAGACCAAAGGCTGGTTCGCTACCATCACGCCACGACTCTCGTCTAAGGCACAAAGTAACTAACAGTACTAATAGAAGCCTCAATAGCTCAACGGTACAAGAGCCGACTTCGCTCCGTTAAGGCGAGAGTCGAGGGTTCGATCCTTGGGCTATTGTCGTACCCACTCCTAGCGCAAGCTTCGAGCTTATTTGGAGGGCAACGGGAATATTAGTAATGCCCTGAAAAAGCATTGCTAATATTCTTTAAAAAAAAAAAGTACTAAAGTAAGTAGATGAGTGAAATTGCGTGAAAATACTAGGTTGATAAGCTTAATTTCAATGATTAGAATTGATTGAGACAGCATTAAAAAGGAGACATTTTGAGTTGTACTAAAAATACAAAAAAAAAATTAAAATAATAATATCCTTTATTAAACGGTGAGATGAAACATGAAGCTATAAAATTTATTTGAGCATATTCACAATTTCATGATTACATCTAATAATGATCTGAAACCATCTTTGCATTATTGTTTTTCATGATAAACTATGTTAGATCACATAATAATAAACGCCTACACACTCAACGGCCCCCATTAGGATAATTATATCCTGTGTCGGGGGTCCGGAAACATTCACAATGACAAGGACAAACATAACCAGACCGGAAAACATGCCTGTACGATTAATACAAACATCTGCTCCGAGCGGGAATCGAATCCGGTTGAATGGTTTCCAATTCTATAACTGACATAGATAGAAATAGTTTTGTGTTCAATAATATGTATATCATCTCAATACTTCTTTGTCCTAGCATTATTCCCGGTATTTTATTTCACCCAGGGTCTGCTTATTACTCTTATCCGGATTTGACGGGTTACTAGTTTTTACACAGAGCGATTGCCACCTGACCCCGCAACCCTAAGGGCGAACCAGTAACTCATTGGATAAGAGCAATTTACTTATCACGAGTTAACGATTATTATCAGATGTTTTGTGATAACAACCGGGACCGACAGCTTAACGTGCTCTCCGAGGCACGGTGGGGGACCCACAGACAAACGCCCAGACCGAGACAGAAAATTAACACACATCTGCCCGAGCGGGAATCGAACCCGCAACCGTCGAGACTAAAGGCAGACACGCTACCCACAACGCCACAACGGTGTCAAATATCATCTCAATACTCTAACTCATAAAGACGGATCACAAGAGGTCTCTTTTCGGGGTCGTCAGGGCGACGTCATCCATCTTATTTTTATTTTTCCCCCTCATCTCGATTCCTGTATTCGTCAAAGTGCAATATCATCAAATCACTGTAAAAGAAGTTCCATGATTCGGTTCAAGGGGATGAAGATAAAATATTACAACGGGAAAGTTTAGCTCGTACGGGGATGAGTTGCTTTAGGATGTTTTTGTATGTGGAGCTACGCTATGCTATGGTTGTATTATTATTAATAATAATTAATAATGGTTTTGTCTTGTTGTTTTTATTTTGACGGGTACTTTATTTATTTTTATTATTGAATACATTATTGCAGTAAATTTTGTTTATTAAATAAAATATAGATGAGTAATTTATTCAAGAGTCAACGAAATCTTTACCCCGATTTTAAAATATTTAGAAACATTAACTCAATATAAGTACAGACCCATGATTTTGTGAGAACAATTTATCTTTTCAATCTTATTAGCTATCGCAGCGTCACACTTCTTAGCCTATGACATTTTCGATACGTATTTGACTTAACAGCTACATTGAACCCTAGAAACGCTTACCATAGAAAAGTAAAAACTAAATCTTTTCTTGCACGTTGAGAAAAACAGCAAGTGATTGCAAACAAAATTCTCCAATCACAATTACAGTAACAAACAGACAGAGGAGTAAAGTTTGTAATTAATATAGAATTAAAACTTAGAATAAAAATAAACGCTTGCCATGTCACTGTATATTATAGCGCGTACTATACAAAAGACCTAACATCTTTAGTGGCGGCATCTTGTGCCGAGTCACTCAAGACGTATTTCATGGTACGTCGACTTACAGAATGATATTGTCCGGGATATGATTTGAGAGAGTAACAAATGTGTTATACCGACTGCACTCTCTGCACGTGTTTTATACAGTAGACAGAGAACGTACGGAATTACTCCGTAATGGAATTGTCACATTTGTTCGCGAAGGGTTTGTATGAAGTTTCAGTATTATGAAGCGTTACAAAAATGTGTTTTTTCGTGATTTTTACAACGTTAATGCTATGACAGTTGTAACAACAGCTACATGGAATTGTGTTACTGAAATTAAATTTCGGTTTCGTTCTCTATCTTACTCATGTTCGACAACAAATATTTACATTTTTTTCTCAATATTCATAAACCTACAAACCTACAAAATAGGTTTGTACTTTTCCGTGCCTACTAAAATTGCGCCAAATTATACCATTGAGGATCCATATATAAAGGTTTTTATAGAATTCAAGTTCAATGCTAGCGTTAGATAAAATTTTGCTCTTAGTTTGCGTCATAATTATGTCATGTTTATATTTAAATACGTTAGGTAAGTTATTACTATACTTCATCAATAATCTTATAAATAATGCAAGTAGCGTACAAATTTTATTAACGAAACTTCAATCAAAGTACCAGGCACACAGGAGCTACAAAGGGGTTAGCAAATGACTCGTTAAGTCTATCGACACAGCACAAATAGCCTGATGCGTTCACGCACGCGCGGACGTCTTTGGGCTTATCATGCGTAAGGACCGTCGCACACAGTTTCACGCATGGCCGCCGCGCCGTTCACGCGAAACTGGGATGCTGATGCTATTCTTGTAATGGAGCGCTGGCCTTAATTGTGTCGGCAGTTTTTCAGTTGAAAAGATTTATGTTTATAGTAAATTAAATCAAATTATGTTAGTAATAAAATTTACATAACAAGGAAAAAATAAAGAATATTTATGCTGCCATATTCTTAATGAAAAACCGCAGATAGCGGTGGTGACCTGAATAGTAAAGTGTTCTTTATTACGAGTATATAATAAAAAAGTCAATAATAATTTAAGACTAAGCTAATAACTATTTATTAGTTTCCGACTGTGTTGCGTGTGTAAAAAGCTTGGAAAGAATCATTTTTATTAATGTTAAAATTTTTATAAATGTTCAAAAATAACATCTTCTTCCCAACATTATTTCTGGTACTATACGAGTATTTACCAGGGTCTGCATTTACTCTTGTCTGGATTTGACAGGTTACTAGTTTTAACATTGCGAACTAATAACTCATTGGATAAGAACAATTAACTTATCAAGAATTAACGATTATTATCAGATGTTATGTGTTATAACAACAAGGACCGACAGCTTAACATGCTCTCCGAGGCAAGAGGTTTTCCAAAAAACCCTATTGATATTATGCAATACTATTTAACATTTTATATTTTGTACTATTAAATAACCAATTTCCATACTTAATTTAACTATAGGCATTGCCTTCACGGTACATAAAGATCGAGGCGGTATAGATTTCTACATTAAGAAATACCCGGCGGTATCATTACATGGTGCAAGTATTGGATCGATAACCAATCAGCTTTTAAGCAGGTATTACCTTCGATTAGCTACCGGAGAAGAATTTCGAGATGCCAATAAAACCTTTTCCATTTTTTATCATCCACATTAGTTAAAGGTTTTTATTATCTGTGTTTCACGTTTCGCGTTGTAAAAATATCGTTAAAATCTTTAATTGAATACCGACCGCCTTTATTCTTACCAGAAATATGAAAAATATGGAAAAGTATGTTCGTTGAAAAATGTAAACATTTTTTTATGTTTGTTAAAATTTCTGTCTCGGTCTGGGCGTTTGTCCGTGTGGGTCTCCCCACAGTGCCTCGGAGAGCACGTTAAGCTGTCGGTCCCGGTTATTATCAATAACATCTGATAATAAATCGTAACTCTTGATAAGTAAATTGCTCTTATCCAATGAGTTACTGGTTCACCCTTAGGGTTGCGGAGGTCAGATGGCAATCGCTCTGTGTAAAAACTAGTAACCCGTCAAATCCGGATAAGAGTAATAAGCAGACCCTGGGTACATAAAAATACCGGGAATAATGCTAGGATGAAGAATAGAGCCGCCTATCGCGACCAAAACTATCTTTTAAGTTGCAATCAACCACGTGCATTCACGATATTAAATTTAAATCGATGGGCAGTTTCGGATATTAACGTGTCCGTAAACTTAAAGCGATACATGTTTTTATACATTTATCTATTAAGATTTGAAATATCTACGTCAGTTATAATTTATTTTGAGTTTTGAAGAAGTGGGGATTATGGAGTAGTTTGAGTTTTGAAGAATTGGGGATTATGGTTTTAGAGTTCATATTCTAGTTACTATGATTAACGATCATGGAAAAAATATCAAGAAATTGGTATTATATTACTTCTTTCCGATTAACTAAAGAGAAAAAGATTTTTTTAAATAAATAAATGCTATAGGTACACTTAACGGATTATACACGGAACGGATAATATGATTACTATAGTTATATCCTGTGTCGGAGGTCCGGAAACATTAAAGGACAAGGGCAAATACACCCAGACCGGAAAATATGCTTGGATGGTCAATACAATCATATGCTCCGAGCGGGGATCGATCCCGCGACCTGTGGCGTTTAAGGCAGGTTCGCTACCGCTGCGCCACAACCTCGTCAGTGTCAAATAAATGAAAGCGCAGTTGTAAAAATTCGTCATAATCATATTTTTCGTATTAACATCCATTGCTGAGTTTTCCAAACATTCAATTAAAATTTAATTGCTCTTTTCTGTCAAATTGCAATTAGTATGCAAAGAAGATCCTTAAAAATGCTACAAGTGTTATAAGAGGGACGTCTCTGATTCAATTTGTTGAATCACATCTGTATCTATAAATATCGTATCGAATAACAATGAAACAAATCGCGAGTGAACGTCTCGTTTGTCAAATGTACTTGTCGAAGATTGTTGCCTTTATTAAGCTACATATTTTACATCGCAACGACGGACATCTCAATTTTTTTAAGTCCATTGCGTTTGCATCGGCTCAATAGTAAATGTGGATAGGATCAAACAAAGCAATGTATGTTTTATTAAAAGGATAGTACGCTGCTTGTTAGGGACTGCGTGATATTGTAAAGACGTCTGACATCTTGTCGTATCTCAGTATAGACAAGGACCCTCCACAACTTTATTTATGAGAGAACTTGTCAACTCGGCTAGGGTAAGGCACCTAGTACTAGAAACAATAGAGGAATTGAATAAGAAGATCATTATAATAGGACTGGTTTCTACTGCTACATCTCGAATTGAATTCAAGAAATGTAAAAGAAAAACTAAATTAACAGAAATAATGAAGTAGAGATTATTCCAACAATGCAATTAGTCACACTGGTGATAGGTCTTTTGTTGCAAGAGGCCGGCTTGGTAGGTACTACCGCAGTGTCAAATATTCTACCGCCAAATAGTGGTGCTTAGGCATTACTGTGTTCCGGTTTGAAGTGCACTGTAGGCTAGTTAAATTACTGGGCAAAGGAGATTCATGAACTAATACCTCGAGGTTGGCAAGCGTAAGTGGCACCTACTAATAGAGTTGCGCGCGCTCATAGGCTACGGCAGCCGCTTACCATCAGGTGGGCCGTATGCTTGCCAAGAAGTTTAAAAAAAAAATTGAAAGACATCATAATATTCAAAGACAGAGAGAGAGAGAGAGAGAATGTAATGACGGTACGTTGTATCTTTTATAAACGGTTTTATTATTACTTTTTTTTTTGCTTATTACCTTGATTTTATGTCGGTAACCTGACAAACGCACTGAGGTCGGCCACCGAGGAAGTTTTAGTGGATGTCCATGACGTTCCCACCATGTCATGGAACAGCACATAACCCGGTTCCCCTCCCCAGGACACAGGGTGTCTGGTAGCAGACTTCCTCCCCGACACCAAAAAAAATGCCCTGTAAATGTGCCCGTATACATAACGAAATTGTTAGAATGCATATCAATGACTACTACTTACTGAAAGGTAATTGTAATTTTATAGGCTCTCGTATACTGAAGGGCTACCATAAACTTTTAGCATACAAATCTATTGATTGAGATGCAATTCAGTTCAGGTCATACTACATGTTGTAGGAAATACGTGATGTAACGTTCTAAAACAAATGGAACGTAATCGTATCACGTCACAATTTGAACAAATCTATCTATCTATCTATCTAATACCTTTAAACGAGCAATTCTTGTATTTATATATGTGGGAGTTTGTTTGATTTATTTATCATGTTACAATATAGACGAAAGAGGTTGTAGAACTGGTTGCTATTGACATTTGTCATCAGTCATGGTGCGTTTTTATTCAAGGGCTCATGCATGGGCGTATTTTAAGGCAGCGCCTATGGCGACTCTAACACGATTGATAAACTTAGGTAGACATGAACATTAACCAAGCAGATCCTATTTTAGCGGATTTTCCGACATATATGTAGTTATATAATCTGAATCTCGGAAACGGCTCTAATGATTTTCATGAAATTTAATGTGCAGGGAGTTTCAGGGGCGATAAATCGATCTAGCTGGGATTCATTTTTAGAAAATTTTGTTTCACGCAACGTGTGCCTTTTCCCATTCTCTTTCAAGTTCCTACTTTTGCGAGAAAACGATTTACCAAAAAAAAAAATACTGAGCAAATCTCGATCATCCAGGAAATGAATCGCTAGTAGAATGTCATGGTGCGAACTAAGAAATTGCGATGCGGCTCAGTTCAGGTCTTTATTTGAATCGTACCAAGACCATGACTATGATCATGGTAGACCACCCGACATTTCATTTAAACTCTACGATCTTGAAGGAAGGCTTTGTTTCAGTTGTAATATGTTAATATTGCGCTGGTAACTGTTATAATTATTCCGCAAGTTTTGCTTGTTTCACGTCTGGAGATCTCGATGCATATGCAAAATAAATATTTGCACATATCTGATATTGCCATCAGAATAATTATGTCCTATTTAATAATACCTATTGTAGAATTTTATAAGCTTAATTTGGTCCATGGTCTGCTTATTACTATAATCCGGATTAGACTGGTTACTAGTTTTTATGCAGAGTGACTGCCATTTGACATCCACAATCCTAAAGGAGAACCAGTCACTCATTGGATAAGAGCAATTTACTTATCAAGAGTTAACGATTATTATCAGATGTTATGTGATACCAACCGGAACCGAGAGCTCAACGTTCTCTTCGAAGCACAGTGGAGACACTCACAAAGACAAACACCCAGGCCGCAACAGATATTTGTAAGCATTTGCCCGAGCGGAAATCGAACCCACAACCTTCGAGGCTAAAGTATAAATAAAGTAAAATTCAAAATGACGTAAAATATCGTCACTACATAGTATAAAACAAAGTCGCTTTATCTGTCCCTATATCCCTATGCTTAAATCTTTAAAACTACGCAACGGATTTTGATGCGGTTTTTTTAATGGATAGAGTGATTGAAGAGGAAGGTTTATATGTATAATAACATCCATTAAATAGTGGAAAAATACTGTTATTTTTGAGGTTTCTGGAAAGGGGAATTCTTTTACTCCAAATTAAACGCGCGCGGGCCACGGACAGTGAATGACATAGGCTATATATTTTATACCCTTGCGAAGCCGGAGCGGGCCGCTAGTCATAGTTTAAAACAAAGTCGCTTTCTCTGTCCCTATATCCCCATGTATGCTTAATAAATAAATAAAACAAACATACAAACGTACACTCTATCACATTTATTATATTAGTAGAATGTGTTGTTTATATCAACTATATGCAGTGCGCTATTCCTGTAACTAAGTGAACACTGTTTCTCATAATCCTGAGAGCATCCGCGGCAGTAATCCCGACTGCTGACGTTTCGTTTTAACTTTCGCCGTCTTGCGGTACAGCGCTTTTGTTTTGGCAGAGATGTGTTAATCTTGCGTTATTTGATGCTACGGAATATTCCCGAAAGGATCTATTGTTTGTGTATCTCACTTTAATCTTTTTTTTTCGTTTATGTGAATGGTATTTTTGTTATTCGTCGTGGTGTATATTGTCATTACTTATACAGTAGTGCTTGGGCATTAGTGTGTTCCGGATTGAAGGGCACTGTAGGCTAGTGCAATTACTGGACAAAGGAGATTCAAGAACCAATATCTCGAGGTTGGCAACGCGTGAGTGGCACCAACTAATGGTGTTTGCGCGCGCTTATACACAACGGCAACCCCTTGCCATCAGGTGGGCCATATGCCTGCTGACCAAAATGTAACATAAGTAATAATGTTTTTGAAGCATATCTTGCTTAATTATTAAAGTCGCTGTTATACTTAATTGTTTTATAAAGTTTATTATAATTTTGCTTTTTATATTTGTGTATGTTTTGATGATCATTATGAATCACGTCTCATTTTATAGCCTACACCCTAATAAGCTTAATAATATAATAAATAATAAACGCTACACACTCAACGGCCCCCATTAGGATAATTATATCCTGTGTCGGGGTTCCGGAAACATTCACAATGACAAGGACAAACACAACCAGACCGGAAAACATGCCTGTACGATTAATACAAACATCTGCTCCGAGCGGGAATCGAACCCGCAACCGTCGAGACTTAAGGCAGACTCGCTACCCACAACGCCACAATGGTGTCAAATAAAAAAAGCTTGCAATATAACCGTTCTAGAAAATTATAAGGAACCATAAAGCGTTCGGAGCACATATTTGTATTATACATACATTTCTTTGGCCTGAATTTTTGAGTCTCCCACAAAAGTTAGACAAATATAGTGCGATACTTGAATTACTTATTACATGCCTGTTGCCAACCCAAGGTTAGGAAGGAAAGATTGAGAACGGAAAAATTAACGGAACGGGGAGGGGCGTGTGGTCAGATTTGGTTTCTTTTTTTTTATGTAAGAGGGGCAAACGGGCAGGAGGCTCACCTGATGTTAAGTGATCACCGCCGCCCATGAACATCTGCAACACCAGAAGGCATGCAGGCGCGTTGCCGACCTTTAAGGAAAAAATAGGCTCTACTCTTGAAGGTTCCCAAGTCGTATCGGTTCGGAAAGACCGCCGGCGGAAGTTGATTCCACAGAGTGGTTGTGCGACAATTCCTGCGTTCTCACTCAACAATAGATACTGATATTGTTGCTTTGCGCCAATTTTCTGTTATAGGGTAGTATTTCCGCGATCGAGCCTGCCTATTTATGATGGGAAGAGCTTAAAATAACAAATAAAAGTAAACGCTACACACTCAACGGCCTCCATTAGGATAGTTATATCCTGTGTCGGGGTTCCGGAAACATACACAATGACAAGGACAAACACACCCAGACCGGAAAACATGCCTGTATGGTCAATACAAACATCTGCTCCGAGCGGGAATGGAACCGGCGACCTGTGGCGTTTAAGGCAGGTTCGCTACCGCTGCGCCACAAGGTCGTCAAATATTCGTTATGTTATACGAGTATACTCACCTGATTTCACATGTAAGTTGATAAAATGAACATCTTCACGTACAATCTATTGGAGAACCATAATATACGGCCCTCTGTTATACTGACGGGTGCCTATTTACCCTTATCTATTATTAAATCCCATCCAGACCGGGCCGGGACCATTTTCAATTACATCGCAAGCTATTAACGTGTTGAGTTTGACACTAGACCGCACCAGTATGGAAATACCTTTATTCATTCCTAACGAACTTTAGACGCACGACACAATGGTGTTAAGTCTATGAGGTTAATGAAGTGAGGCAAAAGTGGAGATATCCTATTAATGTTTCGCGTCGAGGCGTTTTATAGCAAAGAACTTAATTAATATGATTAATTAAAGTAACTTACGAGAGCGAGTTTTGTAAAATATTGAGCTATTAAATGGACGCAAAAAGCAATACCATGTCAACCCACACGAATGTCATTTCGAGAAAAACGCGTTTGAAAATTTTGAACAACTTGCTTTATGATTGACAACTTGCGACATGACTTTTTTATATATTGGTCAAGTTTTTGGCAATTTCAAGATGTATGTAAGTTATTTTACTTATTTCACATAAAATAAGCATACGAACTGCATATTTCGTATATAATATAACCCAAAACGATTAAAATAATACATAAATTGAATGATTAAAAATGGCTTTTTTAGAAGTTTTAAAGCTTAAAACCCTACAAATATTAAAGAAAAATGTTCTTCAGCCATTTACCAACACTACTGCATATATAACTCAGCTTTTTCAGTTTTGTGGGTTGACATGGTATTGCTTATTTGCGTCCAAATATCATAATACATTGATCATATTAATATGAATATGATTTTATAGTAGTAGAGTCATCCCCAGCTCAAATTGGCCGCCTCTATGAGATATCATATCAGTATGTACTGCTGCGTTTCGTGCGATGAGTGAGGCCGCCGGTGGCCTAGTCTTCGAGCCATACTATTCCTTAGGTTGCAAAGCGCATGTGATACTTCAATTACTTTAAGCATTCATAGGTTCCAAACGTTATCCAATCGCAAGGGCCAAGTCACAATTCGATGCTTGTTTGTAGAAATTGACATAATTTAACAATTAACAAAAATACAATTAAATTTTCATCCATAATTTTAACAGATTATTATTGGCGACGATAAACTTTGAACTTGTATCTACTCTATACAACAGTTAAGACGTGTTAGAACAAAAACCGACAAATCACATATTTAATTTTGCTTTCTGATGCCAACTTGTATTTTAACATATCGTTAATAAAACCTTGTCAGAAACGCATAAATCCGCTTTAAATCCTTTCTAGAATAATCGGAAATGAACATAAACCGATAAAAACGTCAATCGTACTAAACGACGTTGACAATCGAAACGAATCGTCAAAAACCATCAATAAATCTAATTTAGAGTCTCCCGTGGCAAAACCATAGACAAAATTGTAGACTATCTTTTTATCAAACGTCTATATAAGTCCGTTTTATCAAAAACCGATATTTCCCATTTGATCAAAAATCGACGCATCCATTTTGCTTTTTTTATATGTATCAACAGGTACTGCCCACGTTAATTTAGAATTTAGGTTCCCAAAAAGTAATACCAACGCCAATAAATCGATAAATTTCGTTTATGCAAATTGCATTACAAAACTGTAAAATGATTTATCGGTTTTTATTCTGACGTTCCTCAACTGTTTAAAAACAAAAACTCAATTTAATTTCAAGTATTGCGTATCTAAAGGAGGTCTCCGTAAACCTACACCCGACTAAACTATGTATGCTAAGCAGTTAGTCTTTCTCTCAGATCTTATTAAAGAAAATAAAACTAATACACTAGAAAAATCTGAAACTACTGCTGAAGAAGTTGTTTGCTCGTTTGCTTCATAATAATAAGCGTATTAACACTTATACTGTAAACGACAAAAAAAATCACTATTTTTTTAATTTATTACATTTTCCCGCTCCTCTCATTACAATGGCCATCGCGCATCGTACAGTCAAAGCCAACGAAGGTGCATTAGTAAATTACTCACGTACGCGTCCCAAACTTTGGAAAACTCGGGATTTGTCGCGATTTTACGCGAAAATCCTAACTAATTTGTTTAATTAACACCGGGGATGCCGGATTGATTCAGTTATTCAACTCACTGTAATGACCTATTAGTTGTAAGGCTAAATACTTAGTACGGGATATTTATTAAGTAGCAAAGTATTTTAAAACTTTCTTATGATTGTTTTTGAAATCATGTGTCTTAATATCGTATAATAATTTGACGACGTTGTGGTACAAGGGTATCGAACCTCCCTTAAACGCGCACAGGTCGTCGGTTCGTATTCCACTCGGAGCATAATATTATGACCAAGCAAGCATATTGTACGTTACGTACTTGTTCTGTCTGTCGTAAATGACGTTGACCAATTTATGAAGAATAATTCAGTTATATATAGTCGATAGTTGAAAAAAATATTTGAAAAAGTTTCATAAAGATCACTTCAAGATTTTAAGTTAGTAATGTTATGAAATTATTAAAATGTCGCGAGTACATCGAGATTAGAATCCGAATCCATTTATCCGAACCTTTATTTACAAAGCCATATTGGCTGTTATATTATTTTTTGCACCTTTTTCAATTTCAATATTTTCACACTATGTAACAGTTTTGTCGCACAAATTTCTCCCTTGTAATCTAGTCACTTGAAAACGATCTATATTATCCCGCGTCCTCAAAAAGGTCCCTTAACGCCTTTTATGTTTTTATTCCATTAAGTCGAGGGAACCTAGTCTCGGTTTACGCGTTCTGGGGTCGTCAAGGCCACTACTGCTATACCCTTTAGCTACTTACTAAATCGTAACTTACTTTGTTTCCTATTTCATAGTAGTTTAACTTTATACGTATTATATGGTGGAGATAATAATTTACCAAAGTTTGGTAAAGTTATCATACCTTTTTTTCTTACGTGGGAAGGCAGGGGCTTATACTTTGAAAGACATTAGACTTTCTTTCCAGGGGAGAAGTTGTATTATGTAGGATTATTACCTTCTTTAACTTCCTCGATAGATTTACCTGAGGTGGGCAACCTTAATCTATATGATTTTTATTATTGTACTAGACTTCACGCTACTGTCTTTTGTATTTACTGGAATACAATTTATCGCGAGAAAAATAAAAGCCTTCCTCGAGTCTAACTCTATACCGACGATCATTGGGCTGTATTATGCCGAAGCAAACTTTAATGTTAAAGGCGTTGGGTTCTACCTGCGTTTCGGCACGATGGTTTTATTGCCCACATGAGCTTGTTTTCCGATTTTGATGGTTGTGTTTACGTTTGTGTTTTTGAGACGTATTCGTATTCGAATATAAATTTAGACTAAATATACATAATTTAACCATCAGTCAGGGTCATTTTAAAATGTTTAATAGTTTTAGTGTAATTACTATGGAATTTATGTCGGCTTGGAACAACATCATGTACAAAAATATAACCATTATTGTTTTAAGTTAGTATTCTAAATAGCTCTATTCCGGTCAAGCCAGCTCATGCAAGGTCTATAGACTTTCCCAGGGCTCCCTTGGTTGGGTTTGCCGGGGCCGTCTGGTCCCGGTCGGTGGTGAGGATGACAACCTCGTTAAAAATCACGTATCTGTATATATGTATTATTATGTATTTATGGCAGCACTATGTTGCCGCTGCAGGTGGAGGCCGAAAGAGCTGGCGCGTTCGCGCGCGGAGTTATGTATTGGTATATATGTATTAGTATGTAGTATATGTATATGTGGCGGCTGTAGGTTGGGTCACCGGTGGGCCCCTCGGAGCAAGCGCCGGGGCGTCGCGGTTGAATACTCTACGGTGATCCCGCGACGTCCCACTATGGCGCTAGATGGGACCTTGGAGTTTTAGTGGGTAAGGGAGCTCGGCTCCGAGTCCACCAGTCCACAGTCCTGTGCCATTGCACCCGTCCCGGCGGGCGCTCGAGTGCGTAACTGCATTTCTCCAAGTAAAAAAAAAAGATCTATAGACTTTAAGAGGCCTAGTTACTTAGCTGTGAGTCGGCCTCGCAGAAGGAAACGTAAGGACGGAATCAAATATCCGTGTCCCCGCGAAGGCTGCCTGTTTTTCACGGCTGGGTCTCAGTATTCGGCTCCCCCACTCAGTGACGCTTTCAAGGTCAGTAGGTCAACAACAATACACATTAGCAAAAGAGGCCTGGTATTAAAACTAAAATGTCTTTATTATATCTTGTTTTTAGGATTCCTTATTCAAATGGCAAAAACGGAACCCTTATAGTTTCGTTATGTCCGTCTGTCCGTCCGTCCGTCTGTCCGTCTGTCCGTCTGTCCGTCTGTCCGTCTGTCCGTCTGTCCGTCTGTCCGTCTGTCCGTCTGTCCGTCTGTCCGTCTGTCCGTCTGTCCGTCTGTCCGTCTGTCCGTCTGTCCGTCTGTCCGTCTGTCCGTCTGTCCGTCTGTCCGTCTGTCCGTCTGTCCGTCTGTCCGTCTGTCCGTCTGTCCGTCTGTCCGTCTGTCCGTCTGTCCGTCTGTCCGTCTGTCCGTCTGTCCGTCTGTCCGTCTGTCCGTCTGTCCGTCTGTCCGTCTGTCCGTCTGTCCGTCTGTCCGTCTGTCCGTCTGTCCGTCTGTCCGTCTGTCCGTCTGTCCGTCTGTCCGTCTGTCCGTCTGTCCGTCTGTCCGTCTGTCCGTCTGTCCGTCTGTCCGTCCGTCCGTATGTCACAGTCATTTTACTGGAGACCTTTGGCTCTATCTATACGAATTTTACTAAATAGGTGTATTCTATGAACCGCACAAGGATTTTGTAATAAAATCTTAAAATATATAAGGTAGCAGTCCATACATGTAACTGAGGATTGAAAAAAAAATTCAACGTATGTCAACGTGTGATGTATCTTTGGATAGGTCTTTCAAAATGATAATGTAGTTTGATTTTGACTTTTTTCATTAAGTGAGTAGTTGTTGAGATATTAGCTCCTAAAATCGTAAAAACTGTGCCCCCCTCTAACTTTTGAACTATGGGATTTAAAATTCTGAAAAAATTTGAGGTTATAGGACATCAAATTAAATTTTATCCACATTTGGTTTGAAGAAGATAGGTCTACAAATTTAAGAAATATATAAGTTTTTGCCATAACTTTTTTTTTCATATAACTTTTAATAATCACTATGAAATTACCAACTTATTTTTGCAGTCGATTTTAATTCGTTATTATTTTTAAAGGCCTTAAGATTCTTCATAACCAAGCTGCGGAACCCTTTAGTTTCAATTGTGCGTGGTCCACAACGCACTTGACTGCTATTTAGTATTTAAACCTTAACAATAAATTAATTATTTTAATAAATCTCGACATCCTATTTTATAAGTATAAAAATTATTTCTCCGTATTCGTAAGAGAAATGAAACTTGTTTCAAGTTTTGTAAATATAGGAGTACGTTCTTTATCAACAAAAATTCGTCACAGATGACTCTTGGGATTTTTTCGATTATTTTTTCACGTTCATTCGGTTCGAGTTTTAATCAGCAAAGTTTGGAAGTTGTCCAGCAACAGTGGTTAGGTAGGTTTTTTAATCCGGATCCCGCATGTTTTCTACCATTCATGTGGTTCAATCCTTGATTACGGTTCACCCTTTTTTCAGTGCTTTTGTACGTTTTTAAGATTACATCTATTAAGAAAGGACTTTTTATGTATATTTTCTATACACATATATATTATATGATTTAAGATTCTTGAAGTAAATTGCCTTTTTTACATAGAATCGAGTTTTTTTGTAGTGGTGTTTTATATAACTTTTAAACCAATAATAATAATTTAATTATAATAAATATTGTTCATATTCATAAGCTTTTAATCGAAGTTCGGAAACACAAACAATCATACAAACCTTTTTTGTAAACATACAACATTTGTATATTAAAAACATTTGTTTAAATATGAAACCTATTGCAAGGAAAACTTCAAAAAAGGAGTGGGGTGTTTCTTTCTATGCATGAATTCATGCATGCATGCACCATGGCTCTACTACTACAAACACATAAACATTATATAACAACATACATAATATTTCCTCTTGCACAGCAGATTATTGAGGATTATCGTTCCCTGTTTGAAAGTTATTAAATTTTAATCCTAATAATAGCCATACTTTATCCTTTCGAGTATAAACTACAGCGAAGCCGGGTCCTTAAATATTTACTGTACGCTATTGAGTTATTACCGTGGTTTCATAGAAATGGATATTTCATGTTCCGACGATACTCGGAATCGAGTGTATCGATGGAAGTCACGGGATTGGATACTCGGAAAATATCGGATTAATAAATTAAGTTTCAAGAGGCCGGCTAGGTAACCTTAGCTTATTTTATTTTTAATTTTTTCTAAAATAAATGTAGCCTAAGTTACTCTTTAAAATCTACCCTTAAATATCTGCCAGTGAGAGTCCCGTCACATATGTATTTTTATTATTAATTAAAGAAATGCAAAAGTACTATCCTATAATTTAATTGTAAACAAACTATTATATTTTTTCATTAAATGTGAAATGCACCAATCCAATTTGAATTATTTTCGAAAACATGTAAATGTAAATCGTTGTATTGTGTTACACAACGAATACATTAATTTTCAATGTGAAATGCGCCGCATGTTGTATTATAAATATTTTACAATAACAAACCTTCAATAACAATGCTTTTCAACAAGTAAGCCTCCTACTTTCCTATTGTGTATCGCTCTAAGTCTTCTTTTTCCTAGCATTATTCTCGGTATCATACGAGTATTTTCCCAGGGTCTGCTTATTACTCGCGTCCGGATCTGACAGGTTGCTAGTTTTTATACAGAGCGATTGGTATCTGACCTCTGCAACCCTAAGGGCAAACCAGTAACTCATTAGATAAGAGCAATTTACTTATCAAGAGTTAACGATTATTATCAGATGTTATGTAATAACAACCGTGAAAATAATTTTCGATTAAGTAATATAATATTTTTTTAAGTTCTATACATCGAACTTATTCCGATCATATTTGTTGATTTATTATAAAATGTTAGTGGAATGGCCTTTTATTTCATTAAAAGCGTGTAACGTTTATTAATACAATTAGTGACTCGTAATGTTATCAAGATGCAGTATAGCTCATTTACTTATGCATTTTATGCTTATAATATAATATATTATAATTTATAACATAAAATAAAACATAAAATAAAAAAAATAGTAACGGTAGTTAAAATATTATAATTATAAATTGTTTTTGACTTTAGTACTCACTGCAGCTTCATTGTATGGATACAAGATACTTTTATATACAAACAAAGTAATGTGTAAGGAATTGATATATTTTTAAAGGTAATTTTCAATAACACAAATGGACGTCGCTAAACAGCGTAGCCGATACCTGCACCTGTGACACTAATAGACCTTTTGCGATTTATTTTAAGTGTTTCAATTGCATTGCTGCTTCGAGATATAGTTTATAATTTCGTACTTTATTAAGTACTAGTTCCTGCCCGCGACTTCACCCTCTTGAATAACTATTTGTAACGAAGCATATAATGCAACATAGTATTATGGGCTGGGGTTCGTAGATTTGGAAACAAACACCTGATGACTCTAAATAAGACTTTATTAAGATCTAGATTACACAACAGAACTTCACAAATCACAGGTCCAAATCGCAGGTCAATCACAGTCCAAAAGAATAGCCGAGGTCACTAATTATCGCACTTGTTCACTGGTATCACTTGTAGTTTCTTCGCTTGTTGCTCAGAACTGAATGACTCAGCCGACACGCCGGGCCGCTTATACAACGCGGAACACGGGATCGAGTAAGTTCCGTCCGCGAAGATACTACAAGTTTCGAGAATACATCTTTCTAGAACCCACGCGACGGTCGAGGAAGTAAACAAAGAGAGTAGCATGCGATTTTGAACCTTATTCCCATGTGATAAGGTTCTCCGTAACAATAGAAATAATTGGTTCCCCATACTATCATCCCATTTCAACATACCAGATCTACACCGGAATGTGTTCAGTGATTTAGGCAAGAAATCATGACACACAAACGTGATTAAATTTGCATTTATAATATTGTAGGAATTATTTAATTAATATTGTTTGATTTTATATTGATTTGCGTAAGTCTGCCAACATTGCAAAACGATCAAAAAAGAAGGAAAAATTGGTAAATTATAAGATTCAAATATTCAACGCGAATAAGCATACTTTAATAGAATATTTTAAATATGTAAGTAAATAATATGACGCGATGTACATCATCCACTTTAAATCGACGTAAATGTCTGCCATCCCCTATTTTGAAATATGACAGGGCCGCAGATGTGAGTCACCTTGTATTAATTCGAGCGGTTCGGGCGGTCGTCGTGGTTACACGCCCCGTAATTACCCCGTGGAAAAATTATATAAAGTTCAACAAAAATATCTATACTTCGTAGTTTATATTTTAGTCGACTTATTTATGACGACTAGCTTCTGCCAGCAGATTCGCCCACGATTTTAATACAAATTGTGAACACCAGACCCCTTTACAAACTTTGAATGTCATAATGATTTATATCCAACCAACAGCCCAAAAATAAGTTTCAAGCTGCTAACACATAAAAATTACGAAATTTCCACACAATCTTACAGGCTTTTTTCGCATTAAAAAGTAGGCTATGTTCCATTTCAGGCTCTAAAATACCCGTGTACCAAATTTCATTTAAATAGATTCAGTACTTTTGCTATAAAGCGCGACAGATAGACAGACAGAGAGACAGTTACTTTGGCATTTATAACATTAGTAAGGATAACGGCTTTCACAATGGCTTATCAATAGATGATGTTAAACCTTTTTGGTGTTGCTTCAATGGTAACAATAAACGTATAACAATTAGTGTGAAACTAGTTTTCGTAATTATTAAACCATTAGTTATTAAGATTGGGCGATATTTTCAATCGATGATGCCGTCACACATGAAGAACTTCGAAGGTCAAATAACAAAGACGTTAAAAAAGTAGGTAGTAACCATCGGTCTGTCACAGTTGCCGGCCTGAAAGTCGGTCTTCTCAAGTTCGTTTCCCGCTCTGGGTACAAATTTGTATTGATCATGACCATACGGACACATGTTCTAGTCCGGGCGGTTATGTTTATGTTTGGATTACAAACACTCTTTTGAAAAAAAAAATACAGTTAATAAGACAATCGTTACTGTATAAAACCATTTGCTTTGAGCAGTTTTAGTTATCTATTAAAATTACAGTATAACTAAAACCGGCCCGTGATACTGTATTTAGTGAAATTATTATTTCACTGCGATGTCGCAGTATATTGAAAATTATTAAAATATCGAATATTATTAAGTTATCAAATAATTAATGAACTCAACAAGTTAAAGTCTGTGGGGTGCTACTCACCCAAAGTAATTCACTAAACCATTCGACTAAATGATTGACTTATTTAACTACTAAAATAATGACAACTGGACATGTATACTAATAAATAAATAAATAAATAAACGCTGCACACTCAACGGCCTCCATTAGGATAGTAATATCCTGTGTCGGGGTCCGGAAACATACACAATGACAAGGACAAACACACCCAGACCGGAATATATGCTTGCATTGTCAATACAAAAATATTGTACTCCGAGCGGGAATCGAACCCGCGACCTGTGGCGTTTTAAGGCCGGTTCGCTACCGCTGCGCCACAACGTCGTCAGATTATATATTGAAATATTTAATCAAGGTATAGAACAGAATTAAAAGATCCGACTGAATTCACTTAGCTACTCCAAAGACTCAATAACTCTACTAAAATAATATATTTTTTTATAGTTGGGAAATGCATTTACGCGCACCATTACAAGTAGTGATGGTGTGGGACTCAACGCTCACTAATCTAGCTAAGTAATACTCAATAAAACCAACCAAACCCCTTGCGCCATGACGTCACGGGTTCGCTTGCGCAATCAACCGCTACGCCCCGGTGCCGATCGTCAATGTAGGGAGCCCTACAGCCCCTCCACCGAGACTGCTACAATAATATTGGACTAAATTGACTTATCCTAAAATACTTACATGTGGACTAAATCCTAGCATTTTTTATTTATAGAGGGCAAACGTGTAGCATGCTTTTTTTTTTTTTATGTTAGAAGTTGGCAAACAAGCATACGGCCCACCTGATGGTAAGTGGCTGCCGCAGCCTATGAGCGCTTACAGCACCATTAGTAGGTGCCACTCACGCGTTGCCAACCTCGAGATATTAGTTCTTAAATCTCGTTCGCCCAGTAATTTCACTAGCGTACAATGCCCTTCAAACCGGAACACAGTAGTGCCTAAACACTACTATTTGGCGGCAGAATATTTGACACTGCGGTGGTACCTACCTAGCCGGCCTCTTGCAACAAAAGACCTACCACCAGTGTGACTGATTGCACTGGTGGAATAACCTCTGTTGTGACAGAGGTTATCCCAACAGCGGGCGATGGGGTCGACACATCCCGACGCCTATAAACGACGCTGACCTGTTGTTAAGCATTTACCGCCGCCCATGAACATCTGCGACACTGGAGGTGCGTTGCCGATCTTTAAGATATATTGGTTATACGCTTGCTGACCAATCATGACAGTCACGTATTTTTCAACAACGTACAGTGGTAGCCATAGCGGTGGTAGCCACCATTTTTCGTAGTGTGACTTTGAAAGTAGTAGCATATTATAGAATAGTATAAGTTAATCAAGTCCATTATCGATATCCAATTTTATTTTCCAAACAAAACTTTAAGCGATCCCATATCAATATTCATAAGGACAGTCCATTAAAAGAGATCATTCTTTCATTCGACCACTCATTTATTCGGATAGAAAAAAGACTAAGCTTTCACTTTGCTTGCCAACTTATAATACATAATTTATTTTTATTGGGAAAAATATTTCTCATTCTTTATCACTAAGAGCTTATTATTTTTAAGTTTACTCACTGGCTATGTATAAATAAACAAATAAACGCTACACACTCAACGGCCCCCATTAGGATAATTATATCCTGTGTCGGGGTCCGGAAACATTCACAATGACAAGGACAAACACAACCAGACCGGAAAACATGCCTGTACGATTAATACAAACATCTGCTCCGAGCGGGAATCGAACCCGCAACCGTCGAGGCTTAAGGCAGACTACGCTACCCACAACGCCACAACGGTGTCAGCAATAATAGGACCAGGTAGATATGGAGATACATATACAAAAAAGAAACAAAGTATATATATATATAGAATTGGTCTCTTTTTTGGTTGTCACATAAACTTAATTATATCGTATGAGCAAGCAACATTTCTCAAAAATCTAAAATATAAAGTTCTCGTGTCACACTTTTAGTTGACATACTCTTCTGAAACCGCTTTATCGATTTTTATGAAATTTTATATATGACGACGTTGTGGCGCAACGGTAGCGAATCTGCCTTAAACGCCACAGGTCGTGGGTTCGATTCCCGCACGGAGCATAATATGTTTGTATTGACCATGCACGCATATTTTCCGGTCTGGTTGTATTTGTCCTTGTCCTTGTATGTTTCCGGACCCCCGACACAGGATATAACTATCCTAATGGGGGACGTTGAGTGTGTAGCGTTTATTTTGATAATTATTATTATATGTATACTCAGTTGGTCTGAGAATAGGTTTATAGCTGTTTTCTATTGAGTGATAAAGGTGATCAACTCAAAATTTTCACCTTTCTACCATTAAATCCTATTTTTTAACAGCGATATTAGTAATTCAAAATTTTCACCAGGTGTCATTTCTGATCACAGTAAGAGTCAGTTAGGGGGTTGTGCTGTCGGGGTTTTTCAGGACAATGTCTGTCAGGCCCACTAGTTTTAAATATAAATAAAATAAGCCTCAGCTGCGGAAATAAAATACATATGTGGTGTCTTACTTCACGGTTTATTGTCACTAGCAACTGTTTAGTAACATCAAGAACTTTAATAAGCTTCGGGCAAACTTGCCGGTTTCAGTAACTTTGCCCATATTGACGTTTTGCGGACGCAGATGTGTATAACTCCTTACTAATCTTAGTTACAACATTAATCATTATACGCTTACTATATGCTAAACTAAACTAATTATATATATATATATATATATTGGAATATGTTTAGAATCATTCTATTATCCTATTAAAATCTTTAATGTTTTTGCAACAGTTTGATTTTTTCACATCACGACTATTGATGCCTGTTTTACCATCATATAGATATTGATAATTTTGCATGGAAGGCTATATATATATATATATATATAATAGTATCCAAACCAATCAGAGTGGGTTGCGAGTGATATGGTTTTCGATACCCACTCGAAGTCAAAATGCAAGGTCTTTTAATAACTAACATAATATATAATATCTCGTAAATAGCATCAGTGCTTTTTTTTGAAATAAAACATATTTCCGGATATATGAAAAAATTAAGTCGATGTGTACATTATAATTATATACATTGGCTGAGTCTCTGCTAGTAGGGCCAATAGCAATACACATTCCGAATAAAATATATATATACATTGGTACAGCGTACTGATATTTGAGCGTCACTTGAATAATAACACTCCTTCAATATATTTAAATCAAAAACATATCAAAAGGAAGACGCTTTTTGATTAATTTGGGATTTATCATGCGTGACGAAATATAAGATCAAAAGTGAAATAAATTATTTGAATATATTCTTTTTATGACATGATATAATAGAACGTTATTATGGTGTTCTTTTTGATATCTTTTGATATATTTCTGTTCATTATTCTAACAATGCCTTATACGAATCAAAATTATTTTTATTCACGTACACTTTTATAAAGTACTTTTGAATAGTCAAACCCTACCGACGGTTCCGAATGTTGATTCTACCGAGATGAACCGACAAGAAACTCGATAGTTACTTTTTTCAAATATATGAAGTTTATAATTGTATTCTTTGTTATAAAATTTGGTTCTTGAATAAGATCCAGTAACATTAAGAATCGCAACCATTTATATAGCAAAAATATTCCTCTAAAGAATAATAACTATGCTTTGTTTATAAGTTTATTTTTTATGTACATTTTTGACTTGTTTGACAGTTCCAATAAGCAAACTGGAATTTCTCACCTAAACCTAACCCAGTAAAAGAACTAATGATTTTACGAGACGTATTCTACGATTAACAACTAAATTTTTGTTTCTAGTACATAATTGTGTATTTTTTTTAATTGAGCGTAAAATACAAAAAGTAAAATAATTTGTTAAACGCCACGGGATAGAACACTGGGTCTATATTATCGTTACTAAAAATAGAATTATTTAAACTATAAATAATGTTAAAAGGATACCATAACGATTTATTTAAAACACGAAAAACATATAGAAAATTGTAATTTATTTTAAATTCATAGCGTAGTCGAATATTGTACGATCTCCACTGCAGATAGTAAAGAATTCAATCTATTCGTTTTAACAATCCGATGCCAACTCTCGGTAGACGATGCGATGCGTCTTCACCGCGAAATTTCCATAAATCAATTTCAATACAAACACCTCTTAGTGAACTCTGTCCACAGTTGAATATAAGTCGCAGTTATAGTGATAGCGGGAGATGCGACTGTGTGAATTGTAACGAAAGGTAAAAATTGTATAAAGTAGAGACATATGATCTACGTATATGACTAAAGCGGTGTTCTACCTCGTCTTAACACCCTTAGGGTAGAATCAACTATGAGCTCCCAGAGAGAACGAATCGGGTCTCAATACATGCACAAACATCACTCAACGTATAACGCTGTCAGGACCAGTGACAATAGCAATACGTTTTCCAAAACATGTGAATTAAAAAAAAAAAAAAAAAAAAAGGTTAAAGTACTCATTAATGATGAAGGCAGTAACGAATTCGAAATAGCCAATCAATTACAATTTGAAGTAAAGTATATATCTTATGTACATCCTCTTTGTTCCTTTACTTTGACCCTTTCTTCGCCCTTCCTTCTTACCTTAGGTTGGCAACGCGCATCGAATACTTAAATATCGCAAGCGTTCATAGATATGCATGTTTGTCAACCGTTATGACATAAAAAACACGACAACGTGGATGCCACAAAATGGTTTTGTTCTTTTATTCAAAGCTACAGACATAACTACAAGTTATAAAAATATTAAATTCTAATTAAGAGCCCGCTTCAAGTGAAACCCTACCCCAGTCCGTGACTTGGATGGCGAGCGGACCGCGGTGACTCGGCGACAGTTGGAACGCAGTTATAGTGATCAAATTGAGTCAGCCGCAATTCGCGATGCGGAATCTAGACTACGTAATGGAAAGTTATTTAATATTTTCAGTTCGTTTTGTTACCACTAGGTCGGACTTGTTTTAAACGAATCCTCCTGTTTTCCCGCAAACTTTCCGAGTCGACATTACGCTTTGCCGAAATGAGCAGTACCGTCTCGTTTCGTTACTGGTACCGTGAAATTAATGGGCGATTTTAAAACCGGGAAACGTTATTGAGCTTTATTACCTGAATTTATGTGAATATATTACGTAGGTGCAATTTATGACGTGTAACTTTTGTGTTTTTAAAATGTTTTCATTTTAAATGTTACTTAATAGAATTGTTGCTTTATGAAAGTCATTTAAATCATACATGTTGGCGCGTATTAGGAAAATACAATATATAATCCGTAGCGTTGCGTAGCAATGTACTTTGTGAAAGGGAGTTTAAAAGGCTACAAAGGGTTTCACATACGCCCGGGAGCAGTTCAACATGCGTTATTATTGTTTTCTTTGTTACAGAACCCGAGTAGGTAGATAGTTTGAATTTGTTTTAAATCATGTAGAATACTAGCGTTTCTTTGTGATTATATTCATCTAACAAGTTTACGAACGGTTAATTTTTAATATTTCTTTTATAATACAACAAGCATCCAATTCAACAAATTATAAACGTTAATTTACACGTCCATTTTGAGTCGATGCTTGTTACGAAATACTTACTAAGAGATAGGGGAATACTAGGATGAAAAGGAATAGGATAGAGAAGTTGGAGTTAGTTTGAAAGGAAAAGAGTAAGACACTATATTATGTCAATATAATAACAGAGAGCAGTATTTTATCAGATCGAAAATAAGTTTAACTAAATGTCATGGTGGAAATGAGATATGGATATCCGTAGGCACATTTCATTATTTTGTGTACACCGGCTGTACGATTGAATTTTATTGCCACAACGTTGCCACCTAAGGTGAGGCTAAGAGACGAGATAAAAGAGAAAAATGAATGGAATAGAGGAGTTTGGTTGGTCTGCGAGAAACACTGATTGAACTAAATGCAACAACAAACTGCTACTTGAGGTCTTGAGTAGTTCTTCACTGCGAGATTAACTCTCCTACAAGCAGCCTACCTACCAAAAACAGCAAGACGCGACTATTTTTTTATGTTACCATATAGGCAAGCAAGCATATGACGTATACGATGCATCTGATGATAAGTAGCTGTCGTAACCATAACATCACATACGCTACAATGTCCATCAAACCGAAACTCAGTACTGCAAAATCAGACGACTGCTTTGCGGTAGAATATCTGACTGTCAGAGGTGGTACCTACCTAGCCGGCCTTTCACAATAAAAGACCTGCAATCACTCTTATTATTAAAATAATCAGAAAGCTTTCTTTCTCAAAGAATATTGATATAAAATGTTACATTCAATACTAGTTTCAAATAAGTTACTTGTATAGCAAAATGATAGGATTTCCTTAAGATTTACATATAGGAGTATACAGAAAATACCCCAAACCCTTTGGGAATGTACGTAAAGGGCCAGTTGCGAAAGGCCTGCACGTATGTTTACTTGCGTTGTAAATTACGACTTGAGCTAAATTGGATACAATGAAATATTCACTTTATTGTAATTGTGTAAGGATCAAAATTGCTCAGATTGATTTTCTAGATAGGTTTACTGTATGGCTAAAGTTTTGGGCGAAGCCGATATAAATATTTACCAGTAATGCGGTTCAGGCCGATGGATATTCAGAGATTTGATGGTGTTGTTTGCGTAAGCTGATGGCTTGGAAGGACACACGTACGAAGATTTATCTTTTAGATTTCATAAATTTCTATTTTTCAAGCCGAATGAAAAGGTGAAAGGTACAGAATATGAAAGAAAAAATGATGATTTTTTTCCAAGAATGAATGTTCCATTTGAAACATTTTGAATATAATTTATATATTTCTTCTTACTTTTGAAGACCTTTCTGGCACAGTAGTAGCGAACTCACCTGAAACTTTGGTGGTCACGGCTTCGATTCCCGCTCGGGTCACGCTTGCTTCTACGACACAACCGGTCTCAACAGTTAAAAAATACGATAAAATTCAAACTTGTATTTTCTTTAGACAATTTGACTATGAGAGTATAATTAATCAAATCCCCCATCAATTAAGGTTTTTAGCTTAGCGAGAAATGATTAAATATTTTTCCTCAACAAAATAAATTAAATGTCAGTTTGTTCAAACTGATTGATCACTGCCGTCGATCGGGACTGCGGCAACCTAATGCAAATATTGGTAGAGGGTAAACCTAGGAAAAGATTACAACTGATTGATTGGACTTGCAACAGGTAAAGAAAAAAAGGTTCTTTAATACCATTCGAAGGCAAATAATTCCTTTGAAGAATTATTCGTTTACTTTAGATGTTTATTGTGTTGACTTGAATGTTGACTCTCTTTTGTTTATATTATCTTTCTTAAAAAAGGGAAACAAGTTGGTCCTTGAAAAAAGTAGTGTTATTTTATATTCAGTATCCGTAAGGTAGTTATGATGACGTATTGAGTATTCTTCTAAGAATTTTTTCATGCATATCCAGCATTGATACCTCTAAGGATTATGCCGGACTTCTACCGGTTAAAACCACACGGATGCCTTGTCGACACCTTTACCCGGGCGCGGTAACACCTTCGTAATTTTTCGCAGTACCGGTGATGCTAGCCTTCATCCGCAGGCCTGGACCTGGGACATGGTGGTGATGGAACTAAGACTTACCCTAACATATTATAGAGAGGACCCTCCATATGCCTCCTTTTTACATTTCCTCCTTTTACTTTTCTTTTTTCTTGCGGATAGGCAGGGCGATAGTGGCTAGTGAAGTTCGCCTTTAGCAACCGGCGTTTGTCCTCCAGGGATAACAAAAGTAAAAAATACGGACAAAATATCAAGGACTTTCTGGTGCTCGTTAGTAAATTCATCATCGTTATATCTGTATAGAAGGGACTATAGTACATACATAAGTGTATGGTATCATAGAAAATATTTTATAATATATTTTCATAACGATACCGGAAGCCAGTAATATAAAAACAAAATATATATTTTTTTTTTATGTAAGAGGGCAAACGGGCAGGAGGCTCACCTGATGTTAAGTGATCACCGCCGCCCATGAACATCTGCAACTCCAGAAGGCATGCAGGCGCGTTGCCGACCTTTAAGGAAAGAATACGCTCTTCTCTTGAAGGTTCCCAAGTCGTATCGGTTCGGAAAGACCGCCGGCGGAAGCTGGTTCCACAGAGTGGTTGTGCGAGGAAGAAAATGTCTTCTAAATCGCGATGTTGTGGATTTCCAGACATCGAGGTGGTATGGATGGAATTTAGAGTTTTGTCGCGATGTCCGATGGTGAAATTCTACCGGCGGGATCAATCCAATCAATTCCTCAGAACACTCCCCGTGGTATATGCGATAGAAGATGCAGAGTGATCATAATATACACATAATATTATTATTCTAATTAATCGTGGACGAAGCTTTGGGCATGAGCTAGTTAAAATATAAATCTGTTACAAATTGTTATTTTCGATATCCAGTTTGGTGAGTCAAAGACATCGCTATCGCTATAAGCTAGGGATCCCCACTGTTATTGCCATAGTAACACTCTTGCATCCTTACGCCCCTGTGAATAACTATTCAATATTTCTGATCGGACTTATTGGATTGTTTATATCTGGATTGTGTTGTTTGCTGAAAGATATGTAGATTATAATATTTTTTTAATATTTCAAAATATACGTTTTTATCGAAAGACACTTCACTTAAAATTGAAAACTGTATTTTAACTTTTCAAAACAAAAGAAATTTCTAAGTACTCTTTGTATATAAACAAATTGAGTCTTGAAACACACAGAAACAAGGGCAATAATGTATGGTATTATAAACATCGATCCTAATAGGAACCGAACCCTCAATCATTGGCGATGATGACAGAAACACTACAACTGCACCATAGTTTATCTTTTATATCATTTAAAAATATTTTCAAATCACTTCAATTATTGTAGAAATAAGCATGCACAAAACCATATGCAATATCAATTAATTAAAAATAGTTTAAGGGTCATGCACACTGTAATTAATTTTTGTCGAGTAACATGACTGATTTAACCTATATTACTCTTAAGGCAAAATTCTCCTAAAGTAACTGCCGGTCAATGTCCCACTGCACGTCAAAAGCGTCTTCTCCTGTTAAGGAGAAAGCTTAGAAACTTTACAGTCAGTCAGTACAGTTTACAGTGTATACATATATCAGAATTTCTCCAACGACACGCAGGTTGCCTCATCATGTTTTCCTTCACCGTGAAGCACGAAGACAAATTCGAAACACAAATTAAGCATTTGAAAATTCAGAGGTGCTAGACCTAAATTTGAAGTCGCGATTTGGTTAAACTCAACGTTTTCTATCCACTGAAAATTTTCCAAGTCAGTGTAAATTTATATTAATATAAAATGAACTCCAGACACATACAGGTATGAAAATAAATAAACGAAAAAGATAAAAATGTAAGAGCCATTATAATAATGTTTTATAATTTTTCTTGTAACGCCTTATCAACATCACGCGTCAATGATTTTGCCCTTATCATTCCAGACGAGTGACTCACGCAACGGCTCTGTTTCAGTCCTGGATATCGCCGAATTTGGTTTCAGTTGAAATTACTTTCTTTGTTTAGCAATATTTTACAGTAGCGCTGTAGTTCTCTTTGTAGAATTTTGTAGAAAAAATTAGATGGCCGTTTATACAATCTTCATCCTAGCATTATTCCCGGTATTTTATTTTACCCAGGGTCTGCTTATTGCTCTTATCCGGATTTGACGGGTTACTAGTTTTTACACAGAGCGATTGCCATCTGACCTCCGCAACCCTAAGGGGGAAGCAGTAACTCATTGGATAAGAGCAATTTACCTATCAAGAGTTAACGATTATTATCAGATGTTATGTGATAACAACCGGGACCGACAGCTTAACGTGCTCTCCGAGGCACGATGGGGAGACCCATAGACAAACGCCCAGACCGAGACAGAAATTTTAACAAACATCTGCCCGAGCGGGAATCGAACCCGCAACCGTCGAGACTTAAGGCAGACACGCTACCCACAACGCCACAACGGTGTCAAGGCCGTTTATACAATGAAAGAATTAAAATTACATGGCATATCGCGATATATATAAATAAATACATACGTTAAGACACAGATAAAACTCTCGAGAAAAAAGTCTATGACCAGTCCTCGTTATTGGAAAAGTTAAAGCGCTTTTTTCATGATTTGCGATCACAGTTTATACAACATGTCGTTCTTTCGTTTTTTTGAGAAATTAAGTTTTTTTTTAAACTTTACATGAGACGAGTAGTTATAAGATTTAAGAACCAATTGAAAATTATATTTGAGCAATATATCTATATCTGTTAAATTAAAACTTACATTAAAATAAATAATGCACCAAGTATCCGAGACCAGATGAAATTATAAAGTTTCCTTGAAGGTAGAAAATTTTAAACACGTCGTCGCATATGACCTCAAACCACACTACGTTGGGATAGGTTAGTTTAAGCTATTCGAGTGAAACTTTGATAATAACAGCTTCTTAATGAGTTTGAAATGTGAATAATACATGTAGGTACATACATGTATTACATACATGTACCTACATGTATTATCATGTATTACATACATGTATGACATAGTTGGTAGCGGGTTCAATTCGATCGGAGTACGTGTTTGTTATAAATATCTGTTCCGGTCTAAGCGTATGTCCTTGCTGGTTTCCCCACCGTGTCTCGGAGAGCGCTGTCAGTCCCGGTTGTCATCATAACATCTGATAATAATCGTTAACTCTTAATAGGTAAGTGGGTTGCTGAGAAGAAGAATAAGTTAGTGTATGGATGTGGTGAACACGTAATATATAAATAGAATATTTATTAAACTGTCGATTGTACCCAGGACTCATCCATCCTTCTTATTTCCATCCTAATAAAACTTGGAAATCGAAGAAATTGCGGCTATATACCAAAGCTAACTTCTACACCTCTCGAAAGCTATTTTCATATTGTATGTGCTGGGTTTCGAAGATTTAGATTAAGACACCTGATGGCTCTATGTAAGTGGAAACACTCACATAATATATGTACAAAGCTTAGCTCAAACCAATATAAACAGCTGCCTCTGCCAGTTGCATCTTCTAACATCAGCACATAAGGAAACCTCTCTGCCCTTCGGCAACACACGGCGTTCCTTATAGTGATGGTACTTAGCATACGCTACACCTATTTTTTTTCACAAAGAAGAAAGGTAGAAGAGAACTCTGCTTCGTTGACGCGAGAGTTGCGAGTTCCATTGCTATTGTGTGCGCGACTATTGTCGTAACCACTTCTAGCACAAGCTTCGAGATTATTTGGAGAGGCAATAGGAATATTAGTAATACCTTGAAAAGGGTACTGCTAATATTCTTAATAATATTATAAAATGTTCACACTATTTCGAATGGCACATTCCTTATTAATAATTTACGGGGTCAGGTAATGACTGTAATTTGGACAAATTATAACAGTACTATGGGAAATTACTTCTATATCATCCGCCCGAAAAATTAGTCTCGACGTCGCATCGCTTTTAATCACGATCCTTTGATTTCTTTCGTCGTGATTATTTGCTTGAACTGCCTATTGATTTGGGAGTCTTGGCACGTTTTGACGAAATGAACAAATATTGTAGGATGAAATTATAATAAGAGGAATATATATGATTTATTGATTCGTGGAACATTTATTTGCAAGGTTCTGAGCACCAGTTTTTATGTTATGTACTACTATTATTCTAATGAACGTATACATGTATTAGCATAAATTATCTTATGCAGTCATTGTGAGTTTTAGCTTCTTATGTTTTGGAGTTCCATTTTGTTCTGCTGTACTTGATAAGAATCATCACACACTTTGTAAAGCATATAGAAGCCTTTACCCTGTAGCATTCGCAAACGAACAGACGAATTAGTAACCTCCTCCTTTTTGAAATAGTATAAAAAGATTTTTCCTTTTCTATTATTTTTCCTTCGTCTGAACAGACAATATTTGTTTGAACACTAAGTTGTTCACGTGAACACGTGACAACTATGGTTTAACTATAAAGTCTCCTGTCTGGACTGTGACTTCGTTATACTTAAGATTGTTTTCAACTGTTCATAGTTTTATCTTAATCTGTTGATTAGAATCAAATGATGCTTGAAGAACATCTGGAAATAGTTATTGACATTTCACAACAAGCCTTTTTAGCCCAATGAAGCCAGCGTTAAAATAACGGTAAGTTGTAGCGTAAGAAGGATGTCCTGAATACTAGCTAAGAAAATTCTAGAAGAACGCAGAAGTTGATTGATATAAAAAAAACTAGCTGTTCAAAGTAAGTTCAAAAATAGGCCTTGCGATCGGAGGCGCTGCCTCCATCTCCGATGACGTCCTTAGCCGTGGTTCGGCTTCGCAGGAGGCACCCTAAGGACGGAATCAAATTCGAGCCCCTTTTATCATGGCTGAATCTCTGTCCTCGGCCCCCCCGCTCGGTGACGCTGTAAAGGCCATTAAGGCCAACAACAATACACATTTCGAAAAAAAAGGAATAGGTCCTTTTTAAAGGAAATCCTGGATGCAAATGATTCATTACGAGGCATACCGTCGATTCCCTCTTGATTTTGCGTTTCTTTGAATTTGAATAATTTCAGTACTATTCGAGTGCCTTCACAAAGGTCCGGAAATGAGCTCGGGGCCCTTAATTAAGTTTCGGTTTTGGTCGCTTTGGAATCTTGAAAGGGATGTAGTGAATCACAAGGTGATTTAAGGGACATATTTTTAAAAGTTGTCTACTTTAAATTAATAACTAATGGTTATTCTGGAAGACAGTTTTACAAAACAATATAAAATAAGAATTTATTTAATGCTGGGTGACATTAGTGGGGAGAGAAGGAGAGAGAAAAAGATTTTAATGATTGAATATTCACATACTATAATCATTTTACAAATCGTCTATTAATATATATCGAATTACATATAATAATTTATCATAGAATAAACTGTTGTTTTTCTTGTTCTTTTTTTTACACTAAAAAATATGCCACTTATTTTACACCAAATCCGGGTGGATTTAATAAATTCATCGTTTAATTATTTTCTTAGGCGGACCGCTAATTCAGTTTCAATTAAATACGCGTCGAAAACACGCCACGTTTCACTACTAGCTAGCTGTGATGCTGCTTGCTGATGAGAAAAATGTTATTTTATTATAAGTAATTTCTCTTTTGATGTTTTAATACTTTCTAACTACAAAGTAGGAGTTTCTTTTGTTAGCTTCATTTTTTTAACAATAAATAAATTAATAAACTCTTTTATGTCAGTTTTCATTGTCATCTTGAAGGGATGGAGAATGATCGGGCAACAAAAAGAACATACCTAGAACGAGCTACTGGTAAACGTCCAGTAGGTCGTCCTAGGTGGAAGGATACAATTGAAGCTGCCCGCGTGACATTCAAGCCCATAATTGGCAAGACGGATAGATAAAGCTGAAAACTGCAAACTCTGGTTTCGGAGGCCATGACGCACTTCGGGTCGATGAGCCAGCGTAAGTATGTAAGATTATGTCACCAATAATGTTTCCTTTTCATAATCATACACAGACTAACTACACCCACTTTTAAGTATAGGCCTCTCATTGTAGTCAACATCCTACAGGCGCCTGTGCCTTTTTTTTTTTTTTTTTTTGTTTTCGCAGAGAAATGCATTTACGCACACCACTCGACTAGTGTACTCCGAGGAGTACACTAGGGAGTGGTAGTGTGGGACTCGACCACCTGTGAAGCAGGCGGTAATACCCACTAAAACTCTGCGGAACCCTCATCGCCCTATTGGGGCGTCATGGGGTCGCTTGCGCAAACTACCACGACGCCCCCACGCGCCTGTGCCTGCCTTATACAAGTCCAACCAACCTGTGCCTGCCTTATACAGGTCCAACCAAGGCTTTGGCAATATCGTTCACCCATTTCGCCGGTTGATGTCCGTCGCTTCGCTTGCTAGCTCTCGGTCAACACTCTGTCAGCGTTTACCTTTAGGTATTCTTCTTTCAAACATTAATAATAAGATTATATATTCGTTTATACATCATTCCATTACTGTTTGAAATAAGAAAAAGCACAATGACATAAAAGGGAAGAGATCACTGCATTTCTTACCCTACTAATATTATAAACTCGTAAGTTTTGAGAATAGATATACATAAATGTCTGGGTGGATGAATGGATGTTTGTTCCTATTTTACGCACAAACTGCTGAACGAATTTGGGTGCAATTTAACTCATAGATAGGTTACTATCTGAATTAACACATAGTATACAATTTATTTCGGAAAATTATTAGGTTCCGGTAGGATAATCAAAATACTACTTTAACACGGGCGGAGCCTTGGGCGCAGCTCTCTATTCTTATATCTTATACAATTTTTCTGATATAGAGATAAATAAGTAATCTCTTACATACCGCACTCAAACTATTTAAATACTATTGTTACAACAAGGCCATTAATTACGGTAATGTTGATTTATATAATTAGTAATATAAACGGTGTCAAAAGGTTAATCAAATGTGCTGACCTTTTTGTAAGGGTACAAAGATTCCATCGATAAAATGGTGCGGTCACGCAAACTAATAAGTAGGTAAATCGCTTCTAGCGTGTCCGCGTATGATTAGATTGCTTTCTTTTATAAGTTTCCAGAATATATTAACTTATTTCAATTCAGTGATCCAGTTCCAGATCTAGAATTTGTTGACTTTTTTTTTTCAATTATTCTTGATGTAAGAAATCTTATAAAATAATAACTGTTAGATATATGATCAACAAATACAGGCTGTAATACAGGTTTTTTAGATTTGATAACAATGAAATTTTATTCCCAATAAAGTTATTATTATTATTAAATTTTATGTTTTCAGTATGTAATAAATACTATTAGTATTTAGATTATATTTATTTAAAATCATGACTGTTGTGGCGAAAGGTAGCGAGCCTGCATATAGCTTTATCGTTCGCAGGCTTGGGCTGACTCTTTGTGAATACCTGCAATATCACTATAAAGACGAATGCGAAAATAAACATTAGTGGAAATAAAAATAAAAATTAATATAATTAGTGTTACCCCTATGTAACAGCGTCGTCTTCTCGACAAACTTTGACTTCATAAGTTGGCGGTGCATAGAAATAAATATAGATTTCTATTTAATTAAAATTTATTGATCAGGTCAAAGGATCAATTAAATTATTTATCATATTGTAGCGTAAATAATTTCGAAAGTATTTAATCAGTTGTCCATTATTCTAGCATTGTAAGTTTCAATAGAAATCGTTAACATCAGATGACTAAATTTCTAATATATCCCGTGCTATTCCATCAAAGCATATAATACGACTTTGATTAAAATGTTTCACATCTCGATGTAAGTCAAGCATATCAATCAGTCACACCGGTTCAAATGACCCATCCCTTATACGTAATTTATGGATCAGGTATTCGCTGTGATTCGGACAAATTATAACGATGCCAAAGGAAATTACTCGAACTTCAACAGCCCGAAAAATTAGTCTGGACATCGCATAGAACCCTTTTAATCCCCCATACCTCTGATTTCTTTCTACGTAAATTAATTGTGGAAACCAATGATTATTGACGCCGTACACGCTTTCAGGAAATGAGTTACTAGTGTATACTGGCATTGTAATTCTAAACTACTCGGTTTCTTAGATTTTACAAGTAGATAAAATTTTAATTACCGGCGTCGGGATGTGATGACCCCATCGCCCGCTGTTGGGCTAACCTCTGTCACAGCAGAGATTATTCCATCAGTGCAATCAGTCACACTGGTGGTACGTCTTTTGTTGCAAGAGGCCGGCTAGGTAGGTACCACCGCAGTGTCAAATATTCTGCCGCCAAATAGTAGTGCTTAGGCATTACTGTGTTCCGGTTTGAAGGCCACTGTACGCTAGTGAAATTACTGGGCAGACGAGATTTAAGAACCAATATCTCGAGGTTGGCAACGCGTGAGTGGCACCTATTAATGGTGCTGCAAGCGCTCATAGCTTCGATCGAATATGGTTATTATTTTTAATAGGTATATTATTAAAATCGACTATATTCCTAAAATAAATTTACACAGTCTATTGATTTAGCTTTGATTCCTAACACATGACTACGATCACAAGGTAACGGAAATTAATTTAATTTCGATTTCGGTTGCTCGAGACTTTAGAGCCTCGAATGGCCTATATAGGTTCTCGTACTAATTATTGAAATAAATATGGACGACAATGTTAAATTGAAATTCTAAATTCAAAATATGTATAAATTGTATAACCAAATTACTGTCTGCGTATAATGACAACAAAAACAATCTACATTTACTAAGTTCTTACTTATTTTTATATAAAAGAGCGAAAACGGGTAATAGGCTAATCTGATGTTAAGTGATTACCGCCTCCCATCTGCAACACCAGAGGGCATGCCTTGCTTTGCTGACCTTTGATAAACGAATAGGCTCTTTTGAATGTTTAGTTATTAATTAATCTGCTGCAACAATGTGTAACAAAATGTTCGCCTTGCAAATAATTCGAGGAGGTTTAATTAATTAATTCTTATAATATTTTTAGCAGACCGCTAGTTCAGTTTAATTAAATACGCGTCGAAAACACGCCACGGTTCACGACTAGCTATACGATGATGCCGTTTTGCGTTATTATTTTAGTGTTAATCTTAGAAAATTAAAAATAAGATTTTAAGAATTTCGTAATCAAATGGCAAAACCGGAACCCTTATAAATTCCTCATGTCATTTTACTTTGACTGTATAATAAGAAATAACTACCGGCGTCGGGATGTGACGACCCCATCGCCCGCTGTTGGGATAACCTCTGTCACAGCAGAGATTATTCCACCAGTGCAATCAGTCACACTGGTGGTAGGTCTTCTGTTGCAAGAGGCCGGCTAGGTAGGTACCACCGCAGTGTCAAATATTCTGCCGCCAAATAGTAGTGCTTAGGCATTACTGTGTTCCGGTTTGAAGGGCACTGTACGCTAGTGAAATTACTGGGCGGATGAGATTTAAGAACTTATATCTCGAGGTTGGCAACGCGTGAGTGGCACCTACTAATGGTGCTGCAAGCGCTCATAGGCTACGGCAACCACTTACCATCAGGTGGTCCGTATGCTTGTTTGCCAACTTCTAACATTAAAAAAAAAAAAAAAAAAAAAAATTTTAACCACATTTACTTTGAAGAAGAGAGGTCTACAAATTTTAGAGATATATAAATTTTTCCAATAACTTTGTTTTTCATATTACTTTTTAACAATTATACTATGAAATTACCAACTTATATTTACGGTCGTTTTTAATTCGTAATTATTTTTAAAATTCCTTCATCCTTCATCATCAAGCTGCGGAACCCTTTACTTTCGACTATTTCTATTTCTAATCCAATATAATTTTTTTAGCTATCCGTTATAATGTTCTACTCAAAATATTTGGAAGGTTCTATTTGAAAAATCTGAAACGCAATTCTAATGCTTCATAAAATTTTAACGCAGGGACACATCGTGTGTGTACCTGCCGTATTTAGGCTGTGTGCATACAACAAACAATTCACACATCATACAGTGACAGCGACACGTCCATCCGTAACGTAATCGATGCGCGAACATCAATCACCACCGGGCAGTCAGATGCTATGCCTTGTATATTTTATTTTCGACTGGGGATTCTGAGCTACCTATATTCATTTTGTTCGTACTAGTTTTAAATTTTGTATAAGTTATTAACGACCGTTGTGGCTCAGCTTTTATATGTAATAAGGGCAAACGGGTAGGAGGCTCACCCGATGTTAAGCGATCACCGTCGCCCATGAACATTCGCAACACCAGAAGGCATGCAGGCGCGTAGCCGCCCTTTGATTAAATAAGAGAAACGAACAATTATTTCGCTTTATAATTGTATTGGTGTTCCACCAACTCACCGTATCGCATCGCCCGCACTTTCTATCTTATTACTCGAATTCTATGTATCTTATCGTGATGTTATATAGCTATCAAGAAATGTACTATCAAATGCAAATTTTTTTTTTCATACGACCTGTAGCTTCATACATTACCGCGTTGAAACAAACAAACTCATCAGCTTTATAATATTTGTATAGATAGTAGGTCTGTTATGTAATAAAATTACAAGCAACGACGTCATTCCTTAGCATTCGCTCTGATATAACAAAGATACAAGTGGAACAATGCGTTCAAAGTGGGCACTGTCTGTATCCGTTCACATTTCCCATTCGAATCTCAAGATTATTCTCATTTCGCAACGGTCACTCGTCCGTTCAATTTGCGTGGAAAAATTTAGCGAATTTATCTTGACGACGAATGCAAATGTGAGTTGTTACTTCAAAGGAAGTTGCAACTGAATGCAATCTGTATATATTTAAAATAGCTTATATTATAAAGATTCAAGTTTAACCGCCAGTACCGTGGGCGTATCGAGGTAGGAGTTAGTTGGCAGAGCTGCCGCCCTGGCTGGATACTGATATTGGGCTCATCTAGCCAACAGTACCTTCTACTAACAAGAAAGCAAACCGTTTGTGTACGTTTACAAATTAAAAGTTCATTCCTGGAACTTTTCCATAGTCCAAAACATAGATAACTTAGACGCACATAAATGATGTACATATATATTACGTTTAATCGGCGTAGGCTTCCAAAAAAGGTATCGAACCTTCTATGGCTCGTTGGGTATGGAACCTTTAATAAAGCAATGTTTATAAATGATTATTCGTAACATAAAGTTTTTGTTGTTCAATCAAAATCTCATAGTTATACATGTTTGAAAATGTTTTTAGATAAATGTCGAAAGATTTAACCACACTTTAAACTAAATAGATTTTTAATTATTTATCAATAACATAATTTAAGGCGTCGGGATGTGACGACCCCATCGCCCGCTGTTGGGATAACCTCTGTCACAACAGAGATTATTCCACCAGTGCAATCAGTCACACTGGTGGTAGGTCTTATGTTGCAAGAGGCCAGCTAGGTAGGTACCACCGCAGTGTCCAATATTCTGCCGCCAAATAGTAGTGCTTAGGTACTACTGTGTTCCGGTTTGAAGGGCATTCAAACGCTAGTGAAATTACTGGGCGAACGAGATTTAAGAACTAATATCTCGAGGTTGGCAACGCGTGAGTGGCACCTACTAATGATGCTGCAAGCGCTCATAGGCTGCGGCAGCCACTTACCATCAGGTGGGTCGTATGCTTGTTTGCCAACTTCTAACATAAAAAAAAAAATAACATTTTAAAATCTTAGATTACTAAAACTAAATACTGTATAAAAAAACGAATAGCTGAATACCGTTATAAATACTGTTGATACCGTAACAAATTTATCAGACACACGCACAGTATTTCTTTAGGGAGAGCTAATATCAAAGTGTTCTTGACTGCTCAGGCACAAAGGAATCTAAATAAAGTAAATTGCTTCTAAACATCATATAGTACGCAGTAAAAGGCGCCCTAATTTACTAGCTAATAGAAAGAACACAAGTTTTCACCTTTCAAGCCGCTCAGCGTAGCAAAGCAAATATGTGCTCCCCAATTCACGTCCCTCGCATTGGGCCAACTAAAAAAAGTTGAAGTTTACGTCAACAGCGTACGGGTTCCGTCTATATTTACGCATTTTAGCTTCTTATGAAGATTTCAATTGATTGTATGCTATTAGCTATTTAGATACTTGATTAAAGATTTTAGTACCAGTAGAGCCATGGTTCTCCGAGTACAAATGGGCCGGCTTTACCGGGGAGTATTAACCTTCCTCAGAAAATTGCCGTGAATTAACAGTACTTTTGCATTTCATGAGAACGATGGAGGCCCAGTCTCCCACCCGCTCTGTTACCTTCCTTTTATGCCTTATAATCCTTTTCCTCCTATCCCTTGGGTCGGCGGCACACATGTTTGCGATACTTCAAGTTTCGCAAGCGTTCGTAAGTTGCACTGACTGCTTACCATTATGTGGATCGTATGCCTCTTTGGCAACTGTCATAATGAAAACTAGCCATTTTAATACTCGATGAAAGGCAACGTGTTAAATACAGAATATTCATTGATTTATCTATTTTAATACAACGGTAAAAATATGAGGAACCCCGATTCGGTGAGGGGACTTTTTTAAACATCGCGTCTCACTTCCCCGGTACGATATCGAGTGCCATCATCGGCGCACTTCAAAGCGTCTGGTTGCCAGGCAACGGTCGCAATCCGCCATACTATACCGCGTCACAGCCGGTTTAATTAAGCGCCCAGGGTTCGTTCGGCGCCTACGACCTAATACGATCAGTACTTCATAGAGATGCTATTTTTTATTCACCTGTTAAGTGATGCTATTGAATAAGGTATGGTGTAATTATGACTAAACTAGAATTTATTTCCTGATGTGGTATTTGATATGAATTCATAAATCTATTTTTGAAATTGAGTGATAATAATATATTTGTTTCAAAAATGAAATAATTCTATATACAATTTTATTTTTACCAACATAACATTTTTTCTTATATATTTTAAGATTGTTTCTCTTATGAAAAAAGTAGTATCAACAATCTTTGGTATTTGTCTTCGATTTGGTGAGAAATGACTCATTTAAAATTAATGTAATGTTTGTGTTTTTTTTTAGATAGCTTGAATTTTTTATAACATCAAACAAAAA
Organism: Hestina assimilis; assembly: GCA_023373885.1. Lineage (NCBI taxonomy): Eukaryota > Metazoa > Arthropoda > Insecta > Lepidoptera > Nymphalidae > Hestina > Hestina assimilis. The sequence goes on along the minus strand of CM041747.1, from coordinate 3,074,551 downwards.
ATTAATTAATTAATTTGACAGGATCTGGAACCATTACTCTAATTAAAGATTAGCTCTCCAAACTTAAAATTACATTGTTTTAATTCCATGATAGTTGGCAAACAAGCATAATATGGTCCACCTGATGGACGATTTTCTGTGAAAGGTTAGTAATTCCCAGGTCGAGCCAGCCTATTTTTGCTGGAATCAGCATGGCTCTACTACCGTTACATCACTCACCAAAATCACTTATGTGATTTTCATGAAAATTTTTTCGTACCTAATTTAATATATTCTAATAAGAAACAAAACGTCTTTTAACAATAAATACGGCTTAGTACTTCCTTTGTGCTATTGTCGTAAACATCGCAATAGCGCAATCGTGCCAATGAATTCCTTAAATCCGAACAAAACAACAACACGATCCCGTTCTTAAGAGCATCGAAGCGAGGACGCGTATCGCAAGCAATAAATTCTCGTACGTAATATGTTTACGGCAGTTGCAGTGTTGGCCAAACGTTGGCCATGCATTATTCATTGATGCGTCACTACCATAACGTTGAAGATTTGTAACGTCTGTTGGTAACAGCGCGAGCGATGTACAGCGAGATTTGATGCTTTTGGCGTGAAAGCGTTTGTTAATTCGCGCTTACACTGAATTTATAATTTTCTATCAAACCTATCCTAAAAATATAATTATATATTCTTTACACATCATTGAAATTCGTCTTTTTATGTTACAAGTTGGCAAACAAGCATACGGCCCACCTGATGGTAAGTGGTGGCTGTAGCCTATGAGCGCTTGCAGCACCATTAGTAGGTGCCACTCACAAGTTGCCAATCTCGAGATATTAGTTCTTAAATCTCCTCTGCCCAGTAATTTCACTAGCGTACAGTGCCCTTCAAACCGGAACACAGTAATGCCTAAGCATTACTATTGGGCGGCAGAGTATTTGACACTGCGGTGGTACATACCTAGCCGGCCTCTTGCAACAAAAGACCTACCACCAGTGTGACTGATTGCACTGGTGGAATAATCTCTGCTGTGACAGAGGTTATGCCAACAGCGGGCGATGGGGTCGTCACGTCCCGACGCCGGGCATCGTCTTTTTAAAATGTTAAAAAGTGTTATGTCTCGTGGCTGTAGACGCTTGGAATATATTAAAAAATGTAGTTTGATTGTTTCTGGGTGTCATAGTAATAGTGCATTAACGAGTATTTTAATTTACCAATACATATATGTATTTCAGATTATAAACATTAAACCTATGTAGATGATGATATAGACATTTCACTCCGCTGATTTATTGGAGGACGCTGTGGCGCAGCGGTAGCGAAAGTGCCTTAAGGACCTCAGATCGCGGGTTCGATTCTCGCACGGAACAGATATTGAATTGACAATTGACAGGCATGTTTTCCGGTCTGGGTGTATTTGTCCTTGTCATAGTGTATGTTTCCGGACCCTCGACACAGGATGTAGCTATACTAATGGGGGCCGTTGAGTGTGTAGCGTGTATACAATTAAAAAATATATCTTATTCTAGTACTATAACATACATATGTACATAAAAATGTATTTTTAAAACATTGTATAAAACGTATTTTATTACGCCATAATATTGTATATGATTGTTTAAATGCGCAGTTGAATACAAGAAATAATTTATTTGAGTGTATCACTTGCAGTTATGGTGCAGGATCGGCAATGCATTATTCATTGTAGCGTCAACAGCAACACCGCCTCGCTTTAGATTTGTAGCATCTGTTCCAATCGATGTGCCGTAAAAACTCTTAGACAGGATTCGCTTATTTAAGGCACGTTTATATTACTATTTTTTACAATTATGCTTAAACATAAAGCGTTTTTTATATATGCTACTTCTTCATCCTAGCATTATTCCCGGTATTTTATGTACCCAGGGTCTGCTTATTACTCTTATCCGGATTTGACAGGTTACTGGTTTTTACACGAAGCGATTACCATCTGACCTCCGCAGCCCTAAGGGAAAATCAGTAACTCACTGGATAAGAGCAATTTACTTATCAAGTGTTAACGATTATTAACGCCCAGACCGAAACAGCAATTTTAACAAAAATCTGCCTGAGAGGAAATCGAACCGGAAACCGTCGAGACTAAAGGCAGACTCTCTACCCACAACGCCGCAACGGTGTCATTATATTATATATGCCACTTATTGTACTTAATCTTTGAACGAGCAATTCTTGTATAACATAGAATGGATTTATCAAACGGCTCTAACGATTTTCATGAAATTTAGTACGTATACAGAGAGTTTCGGGGGCTATAATTAGATGTAGCTAGGATTAATTTTTAGACAATGTCGTTTAATCCGTGTTTTGTGGCAGTGAAAACTCCAGTTTAACGATATATGACTCTTTCATATTGACATCTATTGAGGATATAATATTACTATTATTGCCTTAACGACCCAGCAAGCTAAATTAAAGCTACTTCATTAGATGGCGTTGAAACTGAGACCTTACAATACCACTAACAAAGCTTATGCAAAAAAACTCACATTCGAATTTACAATTATGTAAGGAATTAAATCAGTCAAAGCGTTTACTATAGTATATTTTATTCATAGTTGTCGTAGAGCCATCGGATATTGTTTCACTATCCGATATCCGGTCCGATAATACCGATATATAGAAATAAGAGACGAAATTACGGTATGATTTATATTTTATATATAAATATAGCGGGCCAGGAAAACGTCGTCCTGTCCTAAATTGTGTATATTATTTTTAGCCTCCGATCCGGGATCTTAATTGATTATTCCAATCACCTATCCGTGTCCTGTTAATTGAGATATTTCCACTGAGTTCTCTGGTGTAAGGTAATGGTATAATTCCAATGAGTTCTCTTCTGTAAGGTAATGATGGAGGCACTTTTCTGCACACCAAGAAAGCAAATTTAAAAATAACAAAGCATTGCTAAGCAATTGGTCCTATACCTGTATCCCATGGTCAAGAGTCTTGAAATCTACTTCAATACACGTTAAAACGGTGGCCGTCCAAACATTTTCATAGTATCGTAAATCAATTAAGCGATGCGAGTGTAATATGATATATAGTGCCCATATTACAGGTAATGAAATTAGGCTATCGTTATAGGCAAGCGCGGTTAATATTAAAATTATAATTTATAGAGCGTGCCTGGCTTCTTCCTCCACCTTCGTACTAGCATTATTTCCGATATTTTTATGTAATTTTAATTTTTTTTTTAAGGGCGAACCAGTAACTCATTGGAAAAGAGCAAATTACCTGTCAAGAGCTAATGATTATTATCAGATGTTATGTGTTAACAGCCGGGACCGTTAGCTTAACGTACTCTCCGAGGCACGGTGGCGAGACCCAGAAGGATTAATGCCCACACCGACACAGATATTTATAACAAACAGCTGCTCGAGCGGGAATCGAACCCGCAACCGTCGAGACTAAAGGCGGATTCGCTACCCACAACGTCACAACGGTGCCCGGCTTCTTTCTGTCTGTGTTAATATTTTTGGTATATGGAAATAATGTGTCGTTACCGTATGTACTTTATTAAATGAGCGGATATTAAATTCCTTGAAATTACTCAAGCCCCGGTCGACGCTAAAGGAAAAATTTTAAATTAAATTTTTTAAATTTTTATCAAGAGAGGCAGAACGTAAATAAAGTTTCAGTAACATAAACAACAATGTTTCGTATTTTTATAACTAAAATGTAGTACTTAGTAATATTCTGATATACAACAGGAAATAGAAAAGAACTTGATAAATAATTATAAATAATACATATACATATATAGCAGTTAAATAAAACATGATGTTTTACAGTAATAGATAGCAAATATGCGAATTCCATAAAACGTTAATCTAATATATAAAATTCTCGTGTCACAATGTTCGTTCCCATACTCCTCCGAAACGGCTTGACCGATTCTTATGAGTTTTTTTATGCATTTTCAGTAAGTCTGAGAATCGGCTACTATCTATTTTTCAAACCCTCAGTGATAAGGAGTGTCCACCCCAAAATATTTTTTTAATTTTTTGGATAAAATTTTTATTTTTATTTTTTTATTATGTGGCATTGAAAAATACATATGACCCTAAATTTTCACTTTTTTATCACCAACCCCTGTTTTTTAATAGCCTTATTAGTCAATCAAAAACTTTCACCGGGTAGAGGGCGCTGCTATCGGGTCCCAGATTTTTTCGAGGCAGGACAACGTCTGCCGGGCCGCTAGTTGATATAAATAATTAATAAATGAATAAACGCTACACACTCATTGGCCCTATTAAGGATATAATTATATATTATGTGTCGGGGGTCCGGAAACATACACAAACATAAGCTTAACCTGAAAGTGTGCTTGCATAAAAACATTTTAATCGGAAACAGAATCGAAGAGTTCGCTATCGCTGCGCAAACGAATCTTCGTCCTAGCATTATTCCATATATTTACCCTGCTTATACTCTTATATGAATTTGATAGAATAGTTTTACACAGAGCGATTGAAAACTGGCCTCCGCAACCCTAAAAGCTATTTAGTAACTCATTGTATAAGAGAATATTACCTAACAAGAGTTATCAGATGTTACGACACCGTTGTGGCGTTATGGGCAGCGTGTCTGCCTTTAGTCTCGACGGTTGTGGGTTCGATTCCCGCTCGGGCAGATGTTTGTTAAATTTCTGTCTCGGTCTGGGCGTTTGTCTGTGGGTCTCCCCACCGTGCCTCGGAGAGCACGTTAAGCTGTCGGTCCCGGTTGTTATCGCATAACATCTGGTAATAATCGTTAACTCTCGATAAGTAAATTGCTCTTATCCAATGAGTTACTGTACTGGTTCGCCCTTAGGGTTGTGGAGGTCAGATGGCAATCGCTCTGTGTAAAAACTAGTAACCTGTCAAATCCGGGTAAGAGTAATAAGCAGACCCTAGGTAAAAATAAAAATACCGGGAATAATGCTAGGACGAAGAAGTTATCAGGTGTTACGAGTCACAAGGACAGCGTCCAGACCAAAAAAAGATACTTAACAAGCAACTGCTCCGAGCGGGAATCACGCTGCAACGATCCTCGTACTTATTTATTAAATAACGATCGAAACTTTTCACAGCTCAATTATCATAGATTATAATCAAAACAAACAGTTACCGGTGAAACTTCATTTTCAACGCGATAATAATCGTACATTTCCCATTTCCACCATTTATCACGCTGACACACTTGTGTGGGTGGTGTTGACGCGACCTAACTTGCATTTCCTTTCTTCGTTCAAACTTCCGAAGGCACTTCGCGTCGCTCGAAATCACACACACCATAATAATAAATATTCCCAGACATTTCCATATTTCGGCCCTTATCGTCTTCGTGGACGCACCCTTATCTCTTGCTGTGCTTTTACTATGTTAATATTTGTGGGGTGAAAAATATTACGCTATTATGTTACGTCGATGGTTTTATTAAATTTAATGAAATGGTTTTTAACGGAAAATCTTAATTTAATTGCGAATAATAATTTTAAAAATTATTTGGTTGCAATTCCAAATTAACAGCTTTTCAGCTTAAAAGAAAATGTATACGTTACTAGCATTAAAAAAAATACAATTTTGAGATTTTTTTCTGTCTGTCTGTCCCTCCTAATAACTGATGTTATAAGGTATAACTTAGGCTACTTTATTTTAGAAAAATAATTAGGGTTTCACGCGATAAATCAAAATCGGTACACTACGCGTGTGGAGCATCTGCATATAATAATACGTTATAAAAAATATAAAATTAATTCTATCGAATAGTATCCACATTGCAGTAATGAGACTATGAACATTAAACTGATTCAGATATGCATACAAAACGCTTTATTATATATAATTAAATCGAGTCCGCTTAATCAGGCAATATAAAGTATCCTATCAGACAAGCAACTTTCAATTACATCGGCATGCTTCAGAAGTGTCGACAACAACCAGCTCCCCAATTATCACATCCGCGTCGTCGAAGCGAAAGGAGTTAGATACGAGTTGAGTCAATTGAAGAACGCAAGAATAAGATTAAAATTTGTTCAACACGCGCGGAGGGGATGCGAAACAAAGAAAGGTTCTGTAGGGCGGGCGGGGGCACGTGCCGGGCGGGCGCCGGGCAGTTACGCCGGCTTTCTCGCCGGGGTAAGACGTCTGTATACATAGTCGGCTGTATGCGCGCACGTCTCTCGTAATCGCGTCTGTGTTTTTGTGTGTTTTCGTTTATACGAGTTAGTCGATACGTAAGTAAAGCGGTATAAGTGTGAATTGCGGTTGCGATATTTCGTCTAAGGCAATGATTTAACGGAACGTGTCTATAATTTACGTGCTTAATTTAACCATGGCCGGCCTGCGGACTTTGAACGGTGAGTCCTCCCATCTGTAACAATGAATTGTGCACAAATTGCAAATTATAAATCGCTGATACAGTCATTTTATTGAATGCAATCGAAATTGCTCAGTTGCATATGTTTGCGATAATGTTTATTTTTAACGTAATCGAATAAATAACAAATTACGTTGCCAATATAGAGTTTATAAGCAGTGTTTACTTTTGTTCAATTTGATAAAATTTTTTAGTAAATGTTATATATCAATATAATGTTATATATAGTTTCAATATTCCTTAAATTCAATAGGAATTATAAAGTAATATGCAAAACACGTCATAGACTTTTAAAATATTTATAAAGAAAATAATAAATCTAGGTATCATACATTAAAACTAAATAAAAGAATAGAAAACGACAACTAATATAGTCCCTTATAGCACATAATTTAAATTATAATTCTATATTTTTTTAATCGAAGTAAGTTACAAATAAAAACTTAGTTTACTTTTCAATTATAGTTGTACACACTTATAAAGTAATATAGGTAAAAGTAAAATATAGATAAAGTAACTAAATAAGTTTACTCTATTTGCGTCTAACATTTCAACGTGGTTAAATATTTCCCGCCTTAACCGTAACTCGCTTTTAACAACCTGATGCACACATCGATAACGAGTGTCTGTATCAGGTTAGGTATGGGTTGCAAAGTTTTAGAAGCTTTGTAATCTTAATTGCTATTATGAGTGTGAATATGAGCTTAATAAATAACAATAAATTAATAAATAAACGCTTCACACTCCATGGCTCCAATTCGGTTAGTGATATGTGTCGGGGATCCGAAAACACATACAAGGCCAAATATACCCAGACCAGAAAATATGCTTGTATGGTCAGTACAAACATATTACGCTTAGAGCGGGAATCGAACCCGTGACCTGTGGCGTTTTAGGCAAGTTCGCTATAACTGCGCCACAACGTCGTCATGTTTGTTTGTTTGTTACTCTTTCAAACCTTAATTATTCAATCGATCATAATGAATTCGATGCATAGAAATCTGACATTTACTTGGTCATCCCGCAATCAATCTACATATTATATTAAATATAACTCTACCATCTTATAAAAAAATTAGCTTTCTCAAGGCGTCACTAATATTCCTATAGTTCCTCCAAATAAGCTCGAAGCTTGCGCTACGAATGGGTACGACAATAGCTCAAGGAGGTCAGGATCGAACCCGCAACTCTCGAGTTAACGGAGCGGAGTCGGCCCTTCTACCGTTGAGCTATTGAAGCTTCAAAACTTTGTCTGTTTTATAAATTTTAAGGGCGTCGGGATGTGACGACCCCATCGCCTGCTGTTGGGATAACCTCTGTCACAACAGAGATTATTCCACCAGTGCAATCAGTCACACTGGTGGTAGGTCTTTTGTTGCAAGAGGCCGGCTAGGTGGGTACCAACGCAGTGTCCAATATTCTGCCGCCAAATAGTAGTGTTTAGGCACTACTGTGTTCCGGTTTGAAGGGCATTGTACGCTAGTGAAATTACTGGGCGAACGAGATTTAAGAACTAATATCTCGAGGTTGGCAACGCGTGAGTGGCACCTACTAATGGTGCTGCAAGCGCTCATAGGCTGCGCAGCCACTTACCATCAGGTGGGCCGTATGCTTGTTTGGCAACTTCTAACATAAAAAAAAAATAGCATTACGTTACATGTAATTCATCGTCTGAAACATGTGCAACGGGAGCATTAAATAACGGAAATCATATATCTAAAGACTCGCAGACCTCCATACCGTAACATTTTCTAACACAGCATAGCTTGACAGCTTATTAGCACACGGTAGCTTCAGACACTATAAAAACGCAAACATGTATATCAAAGCAAATATAAACGCCTAACAATGAACGCTAATTACCAAACACCAGGTTCACGCCGCTTCCAACATTCTAAATAGAATAATTTCAATTTTGGGAGCTCAATTACCTCGTTTTACATAATGTGGTCATGTGTTTATGTATTGTAAACATTTCTATAACCTATTGATTTACTGTCAATACATTATTCAGTACGCGTACGGCGTAACGGACGGATCACCTGCCCGTGAAAGTATTTATGAGTATGAGTGAACTGCAAATAGATTATATCATACAATCTTTGATTTTTTATTGATCGGTCATAGTCAGTTGTATCTCCTTTTCATATAGTCACTGGGAAAAGCATATTTAGTCCCGATCTGTATATGGATGGGCAATCGAAAATTAGTATTGTAAATAAGCGTCTTTCAGCTTTGAAGGGCACCAGTCGTGTTAGCTAATGTCTATTTGATCGTAGTTGATAAGCTAGACTTAGTCAATAAGTAAAGTGTAGTTATTATTCACAAGACAAAAAGAAGGGTTTTTAACGCTGCACAGTCAACGCCCCCATTAGGATAATAATATCCTGTGTCGGGGGTCCGGAAACATTCACAATGGCAAGGACAAATACACCCAGACCGGAAAATATGCTTGCATGGTCAATACAAACATATTATGCTCCGAGTGGGAATCGAACCCGCGACCTGTGGCGTTTAAGGCAGGTTCGCTACCGCTGCGCCACAACGTCGTCAAATTTTATTATAATTAAATTGAAAAGAAATAATAATTCGGTAAAAAAATCGTAAACAAATTGCGATAAATAATTGAATATTATTCGCGATTCCTTTTGCATGGTGACATAGAAGAAAACTGCCTGCCCGGTGGATCCTTAACAGATTTAATACCCGTAGCATAAGCTACGTAGTAACGTTAGAGACATCACTGCATTGCAATATTAGGTAGGATAGAAAGAGAACGGGAGCATAAAAAGGGACAGGAATAAAACGGAATAAAACAGCTGTCAAACTGACCGAACGAAAAGAAAAAGTATGGTTACTGCTCCTTAACGTCGATATTCTATGGTGAATAGTACTTTACTAGTAGCAAGAGTAGAACGTATTAAGAAACAATGAACAAACGCGACACACTCAACGGCCCATCGGCCATTAGGATAGTTATATCCCGTGTCCTCGACACATACACACTCCGGAGACATACACAATTTGGACAGGGATAATCACATCCAGACCGGAAAACATGTCTGTGTGGTGAATACAAATATCTGCTCCGAGTGGGAATCGAATTCACGACCTGTGCCAGTTAAGGCAGTTTCGCTACCGCTACACGACAACGGCGTCGAAAAATTATAATAACAAACATTAACATAAGCTACAATTCTTTGTGTGAGGCTTTTATTAAAAACGTTACTGGTAAATCCAAATGTTAAAGAATGTCAAAAGAGTTTATGGTCTGAAATCGCTACATCTTTTGAATCGTTTTTGTGAACCTCATCAGAATATATATACAATAAACAACAAAGTTTAATAATCAAAACATTTATGAAAATAGCCAATTTCGAATTCTCGATTAAATAAATAATCGTTTCAGCAAAATAGTTGAAAATGCATTGAATTAGCATAATTCCATATTAATTATCAGTCGACAATTTCATTATTTACATTAAAATTAATAATATACGCCTTTCGCCACATATTTTGATCCGCAAACATTGACCGTGTACGTCTGGTAAATATTTCAGTGAAAACGGATTAACCTAGTATCCGGTTGATATTCGGGCTTTAATGCGAATATAATGTTATTAAATTATTACCACAATAACATTTTCGTGAACTCGGTTGAGTGGTAAAGATCAATCTTTTTTTATTTAAAAATTGGTAAGGTCTCGACTTCCAGTGAACGCGAAGGTATAGATGAGATGATGAAGAAGGTATAGAATTGGAAGGTTTTTCATGAAGCGAGTTTGTTTGTGTCGGTTTCACGCCTTTACCACAGAACAGGGTATGATAAATTTTATTTACCTTCAAGCGATTTAAATAGGGGATAAATGTTTCGATAGGGAACCAATTATTTCTTATATTGCAAGATAAATCATTAAAAATCGTTAATCATGAGGCCAAAAAACTAGTTGAGGTATAAAATTATAGGTATAAATTTAAATACAAATAACGCGCCATACAATATCCATGCCCCATGTAACTGAGGGATGAAAAATCATCTGGGATATTTTAAACACTTGTAAAAGAAAAGATTTCAGAATCGAACAGATTCTGAAATCAATAGTTTGAATAAGTTACTTTGTCTAGTCTAGTCTAGTTGCAAACATGCTGAACGATCGTGGTATCGATTCATGTGTTTTTCAATTATTTGTTGAGAAGATTATTAAAAATGTTATTTTTAAAAAAGTTTGCTCTCTTCTGATTCCTAAAATACAATATTATAATCCTTAAGTCTATATGATGTTATTTAATTTGATTAGTAAGTAGCAAGTACTTATATCTAGTATTTACTTAGAATTCCAAGATAAGTTAAACATTATATAATATAACTTACGCTACCTTATGCTAATGACTATCAGTTTCTTTGATGATCAAAAGCTTTCATATCAATCTTAATCTAATGTTGGAATTGTGACAAAGGTATTACGAATGGACAGGGTCAAATCCTTCCAAGGAATCTTTAATGGTAGAAATTTCACTTCCGCTAAGTTATCGGCTGATCGAAATCTTGAATCCTTTGAATTGTCCTCGCGTATTGTTCTCCTCCAACAATGCGGACCCGTTCATAACAATATCTTGTTATATTGATTCTGTATTGTATTCAAGATATCGAGGTGATATTGAAAAAAATATTTCTCTCAGTATTTGATAAATTGTTCGCTTATTTTAGATAGATCGCTTTAAATTGTGTTTTATAGATCTCGCTCACGTTAAAATCGGGGTCTAATTAAATATCAAACTCTGCTATAGTAATATTAAGTGGAATATGTGCATAATATATATATAATTGATAGAAATGCAAACATTTGCAACTACAGTATTTCAGTACAAAGTAAACATGCAACTAAAAATTCACGGAATTTATTAACCGTGCCGAATGAAATAAATGAACAATCTCTAGCCTTCCATCAATTTTCGTCCTTAGAAACGATGCAATAGCGTTGTTGTTATTAAAATAACGCCGGCAATACACAGCCCTTTTAATAAAACGCATGACTACATTCATTAGGACCTGGCGGACGGCGTGGCTCGTGCGGTTTTTTGTTTCTACCTCTCATTAATTGTTCTTTAATGAGAGTCCGTGTACCGATGGAAGCGGTTGTGGTACACTTTGTTATATTACACGGTGATATAATTCACCTGAAATGGAGTCTGGGGACAAATTGACCGTGCATTTGTTGGTTTATTATTGCTCTGCCGTTTTTGGTGCATACGATTCCGCTGCGCTTTGTGTTTCACGACGTTATCTTTTGTTTCAGAATACATGGCTTTCAAACTAATTATAATAAACTTTAATTCGTGTTTACATTTGTCATTAAGACAATTTATTTTTCTTTTATTGAAATGTATTTTCATTTCTATAATAATTATATGTAATATAACATGTTCTCTTATTAGGAAAGGCGAACCCAAAATACTAACTGTATTTCAGTTAAGACCTAACCCTATGGCAAAACGATTCAATTTAACTAACTAGTACAAGTATACATGTTACTTAAATACAATTAAAATACTTATTTAATCTTTACAAATATGATATTCGTGAAACAATCTAAATCCATTACCATTGAATGTTTGATTCGATTCGTACGCTAGTCGTTTGCACTATTTTTGTTACGGAAATCACTAAAGCGAAATTAGTCTGTGACAACGAGCGACGCTATTAGGTACTTATAAATGATCGTAATATCACTGATCGGTTCTAGAGAATTTACAATTAAACTTTACTGTAATATTGTCTGCAAAATCGAAGTCTGCGAAATTATAATATAACAGAATTTTCATTTTCGCGGCGACGTTTTACGATACCAAAGCTTCACTAAGAAGGAGTCCAATCAAGAAAATCTTTAATTCTTGTGTACGAAGCAATAAGACACTAATCCGTTACAAACAATGGGATCAATCAAAACAGAAGAAGGGAAAAGTAAATCGTTCTCGAGCTTAATTGAAACGGAACCGCCTCGTGTTTGCCGCGGATTCCTTAAGATTTAATTAATCTTTACAATAACACAAGAAAGAAACATCCTTTGTTTTTTTAATTAATATCCTTGCTATAATATAATGATGTGATTGACGATATTATTTTTTTAAAGAATATTAGCAATTGCTTCTCAAAATAGCTCTTAGCCTGCGCTAGGAGTGGGTACGAAAATAGCCCAAGGGGGTCAGGATCGAACCCTCAACTCCCACGTTAACGGTGCGAAGTCAGCTCTTTAACTTTAAGATATTGAGGCTGGAATGAGTTTATTAAAAATAAATTCATGATAAATATGAATTCTCACAATATTTTGTAGATAGATTGACTTGAACTATAATTTTCGTTTACTATAAATCATTATAAATTATTAATTTTTATAAATTAATATATGCATAAACGTGACACAGAAAAACTCTGACACTAGGTTGCACACACACAATTCTCGATGCTTCCGAGGGCACCTTAAAAGTCGGTCCCAAGTGGGCGTTATCACCTTACAATAGTCAGAAAAGTCAAGCTCAGAGGCGTATACGGGCGACCTCGAAAAAACCTGAAACCTGAAACTCTGACATCAGGTTGCACACTTACCACTGGATAAGATGAAGAACCTTAGTAACTCGCTGGGATTCTATTAAAAGTGACTAATAATCTCAATCTCAATCTATAATTTGTTGATGTAATTTAATTTTATTGATGTAATGTAATTTAATTTTAATTTTGCTTTAATTAGTCCTTATGAATGATCAATAATAAAATATACCATACTTTTGAAGAACTAATAGCTGTAATATGTAAATATAAACGCAACACACTCAACGACCCCCATTAGGATAGTTATATCCTTTGTCCGGAAACATATATGAAGACAAGGACAAACACACCCAGACCGGAACACAAGCCTGTATAGTCAATAGAAAATCTGCCGTGAGCGTGAATCGAACCTGTGTCATTTAGGGGAGATTCGCTACCGCTACGCCACAACGTAATATTTTGCATGCGGGGTGATGTGATAGTAATAGTGACTTTTTGTTTGATTTATGACATCCTATCGGGGCTCCACTCTGCATCCCTGTCGCCATTAAACAAGATTATCCCTTATGTAAATTAGATAGTACTCGAACAGTATATCATTTTAATATAGCTGCTTCAGTAATCTGATGATGTTTTTGAGACATTGTGTTGATAACGGCTTCTTTCGTCGGATAAGAATTGCTTCCCCTAAAATAAGCTGATCACACGCAAGAAAATTATAGATAGGGGCAACGCATTACAAACTTAGTAAAAGAAACATAAACATTACACGCTACAATCAAAGCCGTCCATTTTTACACTACGATGGTGGCAAACAATCGTAGAGCCCGTCTGATGGTAAGCGATGAATGCCTGTGAGGCCAATCCCTTAAAACTTTTTTAATCTTTCCTTGAATAGCTTTATACTCTAGCGTATTGGGAAAACCTCAGCAGGGAACTCATTTTCCAACCGGAGGGTTTGCGGTAATCCCATAGCTATACCCTGTGTCGGGAGTCTGGACACATACAAGCACAACAGCAAAGACTATAATTATGCTTGTGTTTATGGTCATTATGTATTTACACTAGAGGGAATCCGCCGAAGGTATTTTAGTAGGGTATTTTCAACGCAGGTACGTCACAGTAGTGGTCGTAAATCATAATTAGTGAGTAAAGCCTTTCTAATACAGAACATGTCTTTACTGTGTTGACTAACAAGAACTCTTCAAATCCTATACATAATTTCTCCTTGATTTAAACACGAGTGGCAATTGAATGTTATTCTCAAACAGAAATATATTTCTCTTGTTCAATTTACCCTCTTCAAATCGTCAAATTTTCCTAAATTAAATTTTAATAAGAGTATAATTTAGAATGCCATTTAATATAAAAGGAAAAAAAACCTGAAGTCGATTAAGCGGGCTTTTATAAGGATTTAGTTCATAAAGGGTTGATGGCCACAACAGAATCCCTTCATTGATCCTCTGAAGGTATCTCGTTAATCCGCATCGTAAACTGGATTTTGTTTGAACCACGATATTATGTGGATTATTTAACGGCCAACTTATTAAATCTCTAGCGATAACAGTATCTACTATAAATCTGTTCAATATACAGGTATTAAGTTTGTTAAGTGTGTGTCGTATTCATGCTTAACAGTTTTATTAAGATGCTATGCGGCTTTATGAGATTGTATTGTGGTACTCGCATTTGTGTTTCATGTAGGTAGGTACCCCCGCAGTGTGAAATGTTCTACCGCAAAGTGTTCCGGTTTGAAGGACACTGTAGTCTAGTGAAATTATTTGGCAAAAGAGATTAAAAAATTAGCATCTCCAGGTTAGCATCGTGTGAGCGGCACCTACTTATGGTGTTGCATAGGCTACGGCAACCCCTTGACATGAGGTGGGCCCGACCGTATGCTTGCTTGGAAACTTAGTAACATAAAGAGAAAAAAAAGCATATTAACATGTGATTTGTGTTTTTTACGCGACATAAACCAGTATAGATTTTCATAGCGGAAAAATTACAACTATTTGTAAAATCATCGAATTTGTAAAAAATCTAATTTATATACATTTTTTTACAATAGATTACCGCAAACCAGAAACTGACCCATTAATCGTAATTTAAGCTATGTATATGTAATAATGAATGTACAATATATATTATAATCTGTCTATATGAAACCGGAGTTTAAAAGGATAAAAGCGACGCCCACATTCGCGGTGGACACAGACCATTGCTAAATAATGCTGTACTTTAAGGCTCTTAATCTGCGGTCAGCCAAACCGATGCTTATTATAATTTGAACCTTATTCAAAAGACTGTTAGAACTATAATTGTTTGTTATATTATCTATATTCGTTATTTATAACGGTAACATTTTTATATCCAATTGAATATTTGTAACGAGAAAACAAGAAATTTGATATGTTTCGTATTTTGTGAAGCTATCAAGTATTGCAGTTTAGAACTTACCTACAGTTTTTTCTTATATAAAAATTACCTTAATGTTAGTTACCGAAATGCGGATCTGATAATATTTTATTCACCAGATGTTTGTATTGATATTAGAAATATCTGTTTCGGTCTGGGCGATGTTCTTGTGGGTCTCCCCACCGTGCCTCGGAGAGCACGTTAAGCTTTTGGCTATCCAATGAGCGACTTCACTCTGTGTAAGAACTAGTAACCTGTCAATCCGGATATATGTAAAAGATAGAACAACTTCACTAATCCACTTGCACTAATCTACTATGCACTAATCCACTATCCGTTAATCCAAGATCCACTAATCCACTAATATTATAAATGTTTAAGTTTGGATGGATGGATGGATGGATGTTTGTTACTCTTTCATGCAAAAACTATTACACGGATTTGAATGAAATTTGCTACTTACATAGCTATTTACCTGGATTAACATATAGGATACTCTTTATCCTGAAAAAAATGTTAGGTTTCCGTGGGATATTAAAAAACAGAACAAAACGCGAGCGGAGCCACGGGAACAGCTAATTTCAATATAATTTTACTCGATTAATAAAATTCGTAGTTAACTTATAATCAATCATGCGAATAGCGTTAGCTGGCCATTGGTTGGCTAAGCCTCGTGAATTTTAGCGTAATATTTTGATGGATTTAATTAAATGAATTTAGTTAAAATTTTGTGGACGTGCTGGTTTTACCCGTGACGCCGCGGGGAGAACTAAAGCTAGATCAATCTGATGTGGTAAAAGTGATCAAAGTGATTTAAGTTATTAATTTTGATCACCTGTCTCAGCAGTTTACAGTTTAGTATACTATAAGGGCTTTGACTATTTAATCAGATGATTCATTACATTTGGTTTAATTTGCTTACCAGTAACGTGGTTTAAAATACGGAACTGGTTGCGTATGCATACTAACTAATTATTATTAAAGCATATTGCTACTTTACTTTCTAGAAAAACCGACTTTTTTATTAATTTTGTAAATTTGCCGGACGGACTTTATGCCCGCCTGGTTAACTACCACCGTACGTTGGTGAAAACCTCGTGACGTGATAGCTCATCAGTCGCAGTTCGAGGTCAGCCAGGGTATTACTAGAGGTCGGCAACTCACTTGGATACCGTCTGGTATTGCAGATGTTCAAGGGTGGTGATAATCGCTTACGATCAGGTGACCAGCCGTCTCGTTTACCCCAGTCTAACATTAAAAAATCACTTAGTTGCCATGTATCAATACTTGCCGTAAGCTGCTTAATTATGTAATGCAAAAGTAAATTCGTGAAATGAAATTCGAAACTTAACGATGATGTCAGACATTCGCCTTAGTTGTTGATAAAAATTCAGTACAACTACAACGACAAACGTGACACAAAACGGTCGTAAGGCCACCGCTTTCGTGACACTATTGTGGAATAATGTAACGTGTTAAAATAGGTCACCGAGATGAGAATACTGAGATTTTCGGTGTTCCGACTACGTGCAATTTATTTTTCGTTCTCTAGGACTCGGTCCGGTCCGTGCTTCAGCTGTAACGATACCTGAAAACTCTGTGAGTTGTGTACGAAATATTTTACCTCTTGCATTTTTCATGTCACGCTTCTTGACGTAGACTAACTGTTTTTTTTTGTTACAAGCTAAGAGTTTTCCTTTGATTTTTGTATTTTTCAAATGAATTCGTTTTGTCGTAGGTATAATATGTGTCTGAACTTTTTGACTTTGAATTTAAATCGACATCACTTCAACAAAAAGAAAAACGCAACTTTACTAACATAATATCATTCATCATCCATGTCATCAGTCATCTACCATGCTATCATCATAGCCGCTCATAACCAAGTGCACCCGCTGATCGGTAAACGATCGGTAGGTTAAGCAACTTTAGGCGCGGTCAACCGAGCGTCTCCGAGCTTCGGAGGGCACGTAAAAAGTCGGTCCCGGCTGTTGACAATTTGACAACAGTCGATAAGTCCAGTCAGAGGCCTACGGGCGACCTGAACAACTCTGACACTAGATTGACCACTAACCAATCGATAAGAAGAAGACCATGCTATGCAAAATAACTAATATACAAACTTGAGTCATGGCGCGTTAGTGCTAAGCAATTTCTGAAAGGTATAGCACCCCGACTGTTCATCCACAGGTGACAGGCAGGGCTGCTTCATTTTTCGCCCAAAGAATCGGGATTGCGATTCAGGGGAAATGCAGCTAATACTCATTCCACCATTCCCCGTGGACATGATTTGTACAGTTGTAATTATTTTTAAATATAGTTAGTATTGAATTGTAATTTTTTTTTATGTAAGAGGGGGCAAACGGGCTGGAGGCTCACCTGATGTTAAGTGATCACCGCCGCCCATGAACATCTGCAACACCAGAAGGCATGCAGGCGCGTTGCCGACCTTTAAGGAAAGAGATATATAATATGTTGTATTATTGGGTGTAAATAAAGAAGAACTATAACAAAAAAAAATGTGGTGTCTGCACACATTTCTAACGATTGCGTCTTGGTCTACGGACCATTACCTCGTCTAACGATCCGTCCCAACCTGATTCTCATCATCATTGAAATTATATCACGGCTTTTGTAATTTTTTAGCAGTATAGTTATATCCATTCTAGCTCTTAATAAGTAAATATGGTTTAAAATTTCATAATAACACTACAAGACTTAAATTTCAAATTAACAAAAAAATACTTATATTCACTTCTAATGGTCGAGAGTGACATTCTGACACACTATTACGATCCTATTTTCTTTAATTCCGACATACATAATACAATATACAGTTTTAAAAACAGATGAAAACAATTTATACGTTCCCATGAAGTTGGAACTTCGGAAAATTCACTTTATAAAGTATTCATTATAAACGTATGAGAAAAGTAACATGTGTGACAATTACTGAACATGACGTTAACGCCTGTATGCGGAATATTGATTAAAAAATTATTAACATGGTTTACTAATTACAATATTATTTTTAAGGTTTTAATGTTGGTTAGTTTTCAGGTATGTTATTGATTATAATAGTTAATAAATTTTAAATAAATGTAGTAATTAACATAATAATAATGACGACGTTGTGCAGCGGTAGCCGACCTTTTTTTTTTTTTGTTTTCGCAGAGAAATGCATTTACGCACACCACTCGCCTAGCATGTTCCGAAGAGCACGCTAGCGAGTGGTAGTGTTGGACTCGACCACCTGTAAGGCAGGTGGTAATACCCACTAAAACTCTGCGTTCCGTCTTCGTCATATTGGGACGCCATGGGATCGCTGTCACACGCAACCATGACGCCCCGGTGCGGTAGCCGACCTGCCTTAAGTGCCACAGGTCGCGGGTTCGACTCCCGCTCGTCCGCTCGTCCCGCTCGTCCCGCTCGTGGATGTGTTTGTCCTTGTTGTTTTGTATGCTTCCGAAAACAAGATACAGGATATATCCTAATTTTTATTTAATTGCGTAGACCAATGGTTTCCAATTAGTTTTTCCTGCGTACCACTTTAAGAAAGACCTCTAACTCGCATACCTCGCATTGCAGGAATGATCAATGAAAAATTAAATCAGTTTCTTTGATGTTTATTACCATCAAAATAAAGTTCTAGTGACGCTTAAAATTAATTCAATATGAATAGTATGCCCGTTATCTTTGCGACAGGAAAAATGTGGTTGCTTTTTGATCAGTTGTTGGAGGCCGGGAAGAAGCGCTTAGTGTCTAGTATAGTAATAATTGGTTAACATTTACATTGAACATTAAAAATAAAATGTTGGCAAATGATTACAATAGGGTTAAAAATGTTTTTTATTGATTAAATTATATAAGCCAAGAGATTTTGGTGTATTTTTTGGCCATTTTTGCATTTTTGGTGCCCTTTGCATTGCACTAACTAGGAAATAGCGAAGAGAATGAATTTGTAGTCGACAAAATTTGTTAGGTGATCCATTATATACAAAAACCTATCTCATCTGTTTCGTTAAACATTTAACTACAAAACTACCATAGTATCACATTAAATGTAAATCCGCTGATGGAATTAGGGACTGTGCTATTAGCACAAATCGAGTTGAGGGCTAAATGTGTTTTAACCGTGTGAATTATGCATAGACGCGTGATTCAGGAACCCCTAATATACTGTACGTTGATCTAAACTGATAGGATGTGTTGAGTGATTTTGTTTGTTGACTCTTAGTTTAGCATTGACATATTATAAGCAGTAGATTTCGTTAATTAAATAAATGTATTAAAGTATGTTACTACGGTGATTTTGTTTGTAAATCGGAGGATCTGAAGATCTATGAATTTTTGGGTTTAAGTTTGGATGGATGGATGCTTGTTACTCTTTCACGCAAAACTACTCGACCAATTTGGTTGATATTACACACATTAATTAGAACAAACAGATAAACAAACATTATAGCCTTAAGGCTACGTTTACACCAGAAATGTGTGAGGTAGCTAAGCCAGGATTTGTTCTTTACAAAAACATCCCTCGCTACGCATCCTCGCACGTCCCTGATGGAAGTGCAGCCTTATTCAGCTGTCGTTTCTTTAAAATATTCTTATTAAACTAGAAATGTGAGCGGTAAAAATTGCATTGAACTTATTGTCCAATCACTTTTGAATATGTTTATTTGTTTTAAAGCAAATATTTTATAAAAATTACAGTTCTTTATTTCATTAAATAATTTTTGTATCCAGTCTCGTTAAAACTATTTCAATATTGAAAATTTCTCGGATTTTTTTCCAATATTCAAAATTTTTCATTGTTACTTTGTGTCCCATTAGTCTTTTTACCCCTGCCTGTATGTATGTTAGCACTAGGGTTGTCAAAATATTAAAGCAAACCTTTTTTGTAACAAACTGTTTTTTTAAATTCCAAAATGGGTAAGCTCTTGAGCTTCATCGAGCGTGATGGCATAGATGAGGTCTACGGTGAAGTGAGCTTACTCATAAAAAGCCTGTGTACTCGCACCTGGAAGTTTCAGGTTACATACGTTCGGAAATATAGACACCGGAAGAGCATTCCATTGTCTGCGCATTATGAATGAAACTCGAAAGCGTATAGTTCGAATATCGACCAGATATGGGTGGTGCCTCGAAGTGCGCCTGGTATCCCGATAGTCAAATGGTGATGGTAGTATGAGATTATGGAGCTCATCAGCACACTCCCTAAAGTAGAGTCTATCGAACACCGACAGACAAGCGACCTTACGACGGTGACTAAAGCTATGCACAGTGGTTTCAACCAAACTTTTGTAGCCAATCAGTCACCGCTGTGTTCCACTGAGTTAAGTGCGGCAAACTGGTATTTTGCTGAACCGTAACCATAGAAACAATATCGGCCTTTCGTATAAATTAAAAACACACCTATACAGTTACAACAATGATATCTATGATCAAACTTATTCGGCCTATTTCAGGCCATTTATTATTATAGCTAGTAAATATATTTTTATATTATGATAAATATAGGATTTAAAAAGAAATACCACTTGTAATTGATTAAACATGTACAGAATTCCAATAAACAAAATTTTATATTTTATTTCATTATTCTTATTTTAATTTATAATTTAAAGGAACATTTTAATTAAATAAAAAGGATGTGGCAACCCTCGCCGAGTTGAGGGTAGGGTGGAGAAATTAAAAAAGTTGAGACTTCACGTATGGCGGGATATTTCGCTCGCAAACAATTTGTTTTGAATGGTTGCCCGATGTAATCGATACGAGGTTATTGTATTAATGTGTTTTGTACACAAGAGATCTGCGTTATTTGTGGGGTGGATTTTTTTGATAGGGAAATAGTGTTCTGACAGTGTTTACCTTTTAGAAGTGGCTCTAAAGAGAAATTAAAGATTTTTAAGTTCATAATGTCCAATGGCATTTTTAA
Source organism: Hestina assimilis (assembly GCA_023373885.1). NCBI lineage: Eukaryota > Metazoa > Arthropoda > Insecta > Lepidoptera > Nymphalidae > Hestina > Hestina assimilis. The sequence continues at coordinate 3,053,258 of CM041747.1, read as the reverse complement.
GCTTTTGACGACGTTGTGGTGCTGCGGGTACCGTATGCCACAGGTCACGGGTTCGCTTCCCGCTCGGAGCATATATGTTTGTATTGACCATACAAACATATTTTCCGGTCTGGGCGTATTTGTCCTTGTCCTTGTATGTGTTTCCGGACCCCCGACACAGGATATCACTATCCTAATGGGAGCCGTTGAGTGTGCAGCGTTTATTTATATATAATGTTCCATAAGACACCTCTATATCGAATTTCAATTAAATACGACCTGCATCTTGGTTTTTAATAATCCCACAAGAGTACAGAGACTCAGCCGTGATAAAGGGGCAGCCCTCACGGGGGCTCAAATTTCCGTCCTTAGCGCTCCGAGCGCATTCTATACGATAGACTCACCCGACGGTGTGAGCGCGACGCGACGTGCGAAACAAAGGACCTCGTCCTCGCTGGCGAGGACGGTGTTGTGTGCGTGTCTGTGCTGTGTAAGGGGCATTTTCTAATGTAATCCTTCGTCAGGGTCTTGCAGGACGTGCTTAGGACGCCTTACTTTTGTCGGTTGGTTACATCGGTCTGTGTAGATACAAGCATGTCTAACCAAAGGATTTGGAATATGCTGACAGCACGCGAAGCTTCAAGTATTAAAAATTCAGCTTACGTCATATGGACATTTTTGTGTGTGCCAGATACATTACTGTATTACTGTGCGTTGTCACCTAAAATTAAGAGGAGTCTTTTGTATTGCACAGTGGGTGATCAGTGGCGGGTGTGGGTCTTCGGGCCTCACATTTATCAACCAAAGTATGTAACTATACTTACTTAACTCTTTTCTCTACGTGGATATTTGGGGAGAACAATGACCCGATTGAGGCTGCCCATAAAATTAATAATAAATATAATTATAGTTATACATAATTATGTTCCATGTATTGTTTTGTGTTTGGGTTCTGAAAATGCATACAAATATCCGTATGCCTAATACAAAATGCAGTTCTGACTGACAAAATCGCTCTCGGCTAGTTATAGGTAGTTTCACTGACGCTGCTAATTTTTCATGGAGGTAACTTCTTAGTTGCTGAAAGCATTAATTAATATTTTGTTAAGATAACTGTGAATACTTTGTGCGAAACAAATTATTTATTTATCTATTTATGATTCATCTGTGATAATTATATCAATACATACACTACAATATTACCATAGTGAGATATTTTAAATGCAGTAACTTTTAAGGCAAATACAGCTTGAATTAATTATTTATTATTTGCGAGTACCTAACACAGTCATGTTTCGCTATCCAGTCACATAAACATTTCTTTAAAAGTAATAATAAACAGGAAAACTTAAAATACTTAATAATATATAACCATAACAAAATAAGAAACAATTTAAACATAAGTTACAATAAATATGAAACCCAATTATATAAAATTAAAAATTATACGCTACTTAATTTTCCCCCATAAGAGCAGTCCCTTTTTAACAGCCTGGCCTTAATACAAACTCCCCGTCCGAAGTTCCTGTCAAGTCTTACTGACCAAAGTATAAATCTAAAGTTTACATTATTTGACCTAACTAATTTTATTCACGTGCAATACAATATTCACCTTTCTTGAAAACATGTTAGGACCGAACAAACTAGTAACATGAGTAGAAACACTAACGAGGTCATACAGGTCAGACACAGTAGCTTGGATTCTAGAGAATAGTGTCCGATCGTAACGAAATTATATCCATTTTTACCTTTTAGATCTATCAACCTAACTCTATTGCAACTTTTGCTATCAGTTTTTGATCAGTTTTACTAGTGACGATTATTTTCACTAAGCGTTTTCATGTCTGCCACGAAGATACAAGTCATAAGACTTGTTACCGTCTTTCTTAATGCAATAAAATAATAGTTTTGAATAGATTATCCATCAAATAAAAACACATCATAAGCGACAATAGACTTACTTAGCAATAGAATTAAACAATGATTTACTTTATTAATTATAATAAAGATTTTGATGATACACTTTGTAAAAATTCTATCGATCTTTCACTCACACATCTGAAAACTAAAAAAAGAGCAAGGGAAACGCACACTTGAAGTATTGATAGTGACAGTGGTAATGCCGAAGAATGCAATCTGGTTTTGTAGTTGTGTTTACGATAATATAAAAATCATTACAAATTTAGTCAGTTTTAGAATCGATATTGTCCATGTGAATCTTGCTCCCATCACCCAAAGAACATGCTTAGCCATCGATCCCAGTTTTAGTTACATTGGTATATGACAAAAATCTTTAACTATAGGTAGACAAATTACTTAAATCTAATTTATCGTCACTCATGAAGCTTTGCAGCAATCACAATAATGATTGAATGCAAATTGCAATAATGATTGAAGAACCTGTCTGCATCTGAAGTGGAGTAATAAGTAGATCATTACCGAAATTATATGAGTGGTAGGCTAAACAAGCGATAAGGAAATTGTTTGTAACTTTTTCTGAAGCCTCATCCCATCGAAAGTTATTAAAAATCTACATTTGCAATAACGGCCTGTAAACTGGAAAATTAGTACCCTAAACACTTATTTAACTCGTCTTTTCACCTTTGGTATATTTTGACGATAAGTGAATGCTTGGGCAATAATATAACATTGAATCGGCCATTTTGAAATTGTTTGAAAGTTCTTATTGCTAAAAAGATAGCACACTCTAATAAGGCCACATATTCATTAATTTACATACCTATCTCACTCTTATTTACCATGCAGGAGTGGGTGGGGATATTCTAAAAGTGCATCACCCCCTTACGACCCATTAGCTACGTCCGCGGGAATCGTCATTTGCATAAGCGGCTTGGCTCTCTACACATAGTAATTGGGATCACATCGAACCGGCCAATCTTCTGTGACACTCGGTACCATCGATGGCCAAGAATCGACTGATGCTACCGTTCTGTTTACAAGTAATACCGAAGTTCCCGTTAAACTGGACCGAACTGGGGTACAAGTTAATAGTACAGTTGTTTGCTTTGCACTTAGACACGCGTACCTCTTGAAGCTTTTAATCGAAGTGCAAAATTTGAATGTGATTTAAATTCGTATTGTTTTAATGGAACTCTCAACTCTAAGAAATTTGCATTTAATTTGAACTGCGTTTTGCTTTTAGTTTGTTGTAGTGATAAATACGACGTTCATTTTATGGTAGTTTCTTGAATGTAAGTTTATTTATTTTTTATTGATTTCATTTGTTCGCCTACTAAACTGTATAAATATATCCAATTATTTAACTATCGTTAGATAAATTAACTTAATGAAAATATTAATGGCTAAAACTCACGTTCAATCGGTTTAGACACCGACTAGTGTCGTACCCATCGGAGGTCCTCCATCAGGGTCTTTGGGTTATGTTCACGATCGCGACCCGTCTCACACTCATTCTCGCATGTGAGTTTTAGCCGTTAAATTTTACATTAAATGATTTAATTGTACTGTTATTACTATTAGTGTCATTAAAATTAAATTCATATTGTTAGTGGTAAATTTTGTAACTGTGAATCATTAATTAACATATTTCCCTGACAACTAGCTATAACTAACACGCGGTTCAGTGTCGGTGGTTATCCGCAAGCTAGACACGGTTATGTGGTTTGACTGATTTTTATTTTTGTCGTGTAATTAATTATTTTAAATTGAATTTAAGTTAGAATTTTAGCAACAGTTTAAAAAAAAAAATACGTGGTGATTTATTTTCGAATCCCTCAGGTAATTAAGTATACAGATACTTGATTGTCAGATAGAACAAATTAAATAAGGTTTCCATAAATAATTGTTTAAGTAATGAGGTCAGTGTGAGGAGAAATAGATGAGAGAGAGAGACATGTAGAATGGAATGAAAGACTTCACAGGACATTCGTGTGCCTTTTACAACTCTCTAATAAATCAAAGTGTCAAATTTCAAAAAAAACATACCTGTATACTTTATTAAAATTCCAATTCCGTACTTTAAAATACCTGGCATTTATTTAAGTATTAAAAATATAATACAATAGTTGACATAGAACAGATAATAACAATTTTTATTTAAGGCGCAGTCCAGTAAGGTTCTAAAAGTGTAATGATCGCTAATCTTGTCGTCGCTTCGAAGGCAATCGCAGTCTTAATGCCGATTGCCCACATAATCATAGATCATAGCGCTATATAATACTATAACAAATAATCTAATCAAAATGAGCGAGGTAATGAAAATGATTTAATGAACACCATTAATAAAATTAAATAATGTACATTCTTATTTTTTCGGAAAGTTAAACTAAAATTTTATTAATTAATATCATTCATTCATCATTCACACATGATGATGTAAGTAAACTTATTAAGTTCTGTTTATTTTTTGCTATTTTTATAAACTAAAAGTTTTTTTTTTCAGCACCTTTTTAGTTTTACTTTATTTTAAACTTAATTTCACCTAAATTGTTGAAGAGCGCCGACTTCTTTGATACTGGCTCAGCCTAGTTTAGAAATGAGACTTCCACATTGTTTGGTGATTGTATTTATTTGACTTTGGTTTAAATCAATAAATAAAAAAATAAAAAATAATTTTGCATGGAAAAGCATTGCGTCAAGCTACTTAATAGGGTCGCGGAGCGATATATGTTTTGGAATATTTGAAAATCACTTAAAGTATTGTCCATATAGCGCTATATCACGCTATACATCTTATAGACAGTCAGCTTTAAACAGAGGCAAAATTTAATAAAGGCGAAGGGGGCCGGCATGTGTCATCATTTACATTTAAAGCACCAATTATTTGACGTCATTAGCGCCCTCTGGCGGTCATAAAACGCACCCAGCACGCGCGATCTCGGCGCCCTATTGCTATTATAAATTAGAAATAAAATGGTGATTTTTAATCTCGACCATTTTCAATTGATATTACGTTTGTATCACTGAATGACATCTCCATTGCGTGAAAATTACATTTTTTTTACGTTGGCCATTTGTATAAACGAAAGTCGAATATTGATTCATTTTGATTTATGATCAACCTCAGTTACCGTATTTTTTATACAGCATAACATAATCGACGACGCTGTGGCGCAACGGTATCAAACCTGCCTTACGCACCACAGGTCGCAGGTTCGATTCCCGCACGAGACAGGTGTTTTATATTGACCAGGTATCTGTTCCGGTCTGGGTGTGGTTATCCATATCTTTGTATTTTTTTTTTTTTTTATGCAAAATAGGCTTACGTTTGACCTCAATCTCGCTTGGTGGAAGGCGAAGATGAGGTCTAAGATGGAGCACGTATGCCTAGAAGGTGTCTGTTCACTCTGGCCTTAAAGGTGTCCAGGTTATAGCATTGTGGAAAAACTGACCGCGGCAAAGAGTTCCACTCCTTAGCCGTCCGCATTATGAAAGAGGAGGCAAACCGCTTCGTGCGTAAAGAAGGAATGTCTACGACGTAAGGGTGAAACCGCTCGCCGCGCCTAGTTGTTCGGTGATGGAACGGGGAAGAGGGTATCAGGTTATGCAAAACCTCCGCACACTCTCCGAAATGTAACCGATAAAAAACCGAGAGGCAGGCCACTCGTCTACGGTGTTCGAGGCTCAGAAGATTTGCCTCCACGAGTGAGTTACTACCTATGATCCTCTTCGCTCGGCGCTCCACCGAGTCCAAAGCATCCAGTTGATATTTTGCAGACCCATCCCAGAGATGAGAACAGTATTCCATACAAGGGCGAACTTGAGCTCTGTAAAGACTTAAGAGCTGCTCCGAGGTGAAATACCGTCTCACCCTGGCGAGTATACGAAGTTTTTTGGCAGCCGTGTTTGCTATGGACTCGATGTAGCTACCGAAATTTAGGTTGGAAGAGACATCTAGACCTAAGAGCTCAAGATGGTCGGTAATCGGAACGGGAACATTCCGGAAAGTCGGAGTCAGTTGGAATGGACTCCGTTTCGCCGAAAAAAGACAAGCCTGTGTTTTAGAGGGGTTGAACTTGACCAAATTGGCATCACCCCATTGGGAAACAGCCTCCAAAGTCGAGTTCACCTCCTCGATTATCGACTCCCTAAAAGACTGGACTTTTGACCCAGACTTCTCGTTGGAAAAGTATCTAACCGATACGGTGCTGTCATCTGCGTACCCAAAGATACCGGGTTTTATCAGCAGGTTGTTGATGTGCAGCAAAAATAGAGTCGCCGAGAGCACAGAGCCCTGAGGAACACCGGCATTAATACCAAAAAGATCAGACGAGGCGCCATTAACGACAACCCGAATCGATCTGTTCCTCAGGAAATCCTCGATCCAGGTGCAGAGCCCGGGTGAAATACCGTATGCTGAAAGCTTGCCAATGAGACTTGCGTGCCAGACCTTGTCGAAAGCCTTAGAGATATCAAGAGACACGGCGAGAGCCTCACCATGTCTCTCAATGGCTTCGCTCCAGAGGTGGGTAGCATACACAAGAAGATCCCCAGTAGATCGACCCCGACGAAACCCGAATTGACGGTCACTGAGGAGGTCGTTGTCCTCCAGGTATGCAAGGAGACGGTTGTTTAAGACACGCTCCATAACCTTACAGAGTATGGAGGTGATTGCGATAGGACGATAGTTGGCGGGATCGGCACGACTTCCTTTCTTAGGCACAGGTTGGACATTGGCAATCTTCCAGGATTTTGGAACTTGACCAGTCTTCAGGGACAAACGATAGAGGCGAGTCAGAATAGGAGCCAACTCAGGCGCACATGACCGCAAGACAATGGCAGGAATGCCGTCAGGCCCATTAGCCTTATTCACATTCAGACTGCTGAGAATTTTGAGTACCTCTTTTTGCCGGATGTGTACCTCTGGCATTTCTGAGTCACAACGAGGTAGCAAAGGTGGACATTTACCTGCAGCATCAAGATGGGAATTCTTTGCAAATAGAGAGGCAAAAAGATCTGCTTTCTCTTTGGCAGTGTGAGCTAATGAGCCATCCGACTTTTCCAATGGCGGCAAAGAAGACCGGCAGAAATTGCTTTCGACCGATTTGGCAAGAGACCAGAAAGCTTTACTCCCAGATGGGTGGGACGCTAGTCTGGCTCCAATACGGCCAATATGGTCGAAGCGGGCCTTGCGGAGGGCACGTTTGCAGGACTTGGCAGCACTATTAAAGGCCCTTTTCAGGTTCTGGATATTGGGCGCTTTGCGGGCTCGAGCATCCGCCCACTCCTGGTATGCTAAGTGCTTAAGTGCTTCGGCACTGTCACACTCAGAATTGAACCAAGGGCGGGCCTTCATATGAAGTGAGAAATCAGAATATGGAATGAAGTATTCCATAGCCTGATAAATCACTTCAGAGACAGCATCCGCGCAGCACGCCGGGTCGTCTGAATAGAAGCATAAGCGCTGCCAAGGGTAAGACGCAAAGAAATGCCGCATCTCGTCCCAATCTGCTAACTTGTATCGTCATACACGCCTAGTCCCCATGTGCTCGGGTTCAGGTGGCGAGTAGACAGACACAGATTTCACCAGACAGTGGTCGGAGCTACCTAGTGGAGAAGAAACTGCAACTTGATATCGGTCTGGATCAGTTGTCAACAGAAGGTCCAAGCAATTGGCCGTGTGACCATCAATATCAGGTATCCTAGTAGCGCCGCCTACCAGTTGGGAGAGACCTAGCGACAGAGCAAATGCGTATGCTAATCTCCCGGCATTGTCAGTGTTCTGGTATGGGTACAGCCACTCCTGGTGGTGGGCGTTGAAGTCCCCCAGAACAACTAGCTGCGCTGACGGGTACCTGAGCTGAGCTGTTTCAGCCGAGTCAGTAAGGTACTGAAAGAGCCTGGTTGTCTCCATGTTATCGGTATGCGACCGATAAACACTGGCATAGATTATCTGCTCCAAGCCAGTGTTCACCAGAACCCACAATACGGAGAAACTGGAATCCTCTAGGTTACGGAGACGTCGACAGCAGATGTCATCGCGAGCATACACGCAGGTGCCAGCGTGAGATTTGAAATTGTGCTCCAGGGTGTAACCTGGGTAGTGCAAGTATGTTGCATCAGGTGGACATCTGATTTGCGTCTCCGTGAGGAACAGCAGATGTGGTTTTTCAGTCTCAAGGTGGTGATGGACTGGGATGAGATTGGAGTGCAGACCTCGGATGTTGGAGAGGTGCACTTTTAGTGCGAGGGAGTGCAACCGCTGTTTAACCAGTTTCTTATTTTTCAACTTTTTCATTATAATTTTTGGTGAACAGACTAAGAGAAAGGGGACAGTTAGCTGAGGCATAGCGAATACGAATACCACGTGATACAACCATAGTGCTGCACTGACGGGAGACTGATCTGGAGAGCGCGGGGACGCCCTAACCCCCCAGAGATGTTCATCGGGCCCTCGCATCCGGTCGCCAACCGGCACGATGACGCATCCTGGGATTTTTCGCGAGTTGGCGGGGCAGCCTTTCATAGGTGGCTATCCTACTAGTTGGGCCCCTACTACCTGCGGTCGGCCAGCGGAAAACCGTGCTTAGGATCCCGCTACCCTCCGCGATCAGTCACCCAGTACAAATACTACATAGTATCAGAACCGGTTCACAACACCGTGCAACTGCCCAGACTCCCCTTCCAACATGGCTACTCATGGCATCATGCCGGAACGCGATAAAAATCACTTGGCGGCATGGCTTTGCCAAGAGGGTGGTGACAAGCCACGGCCGAAACCTACCACCAGATGGTGCTGTTCATTTGGCGCTACCCAAGGGACACGTGTGGGTATCTAGAGCTAAAGCCCACGGACGCGAACAGCATTATCCCTTTGTATGTTTCAGGACCCCCAGCACAGGATATAACTATCCTAATGGGGGCCGAATTGAGTGTGTTGCGTTTATTTATTTTATATATAATACTTTTTGATGAAGCATTTTCAAGTTGATTATCGGATGAGTTTTTTAGGATATTCAGTGATAAGCTTCAGCGTAAGCATCAGCATCAATAGCTCAATGGTAGAAAGACTGACTTCGCCCAGTTAGCGCGAGAGACGTGGGTTCGATCCTGACTGCCTTGGGCTATTGTCTTACCCACTCCTAACGCAAGCTACGAGCTATTTGGCCCTTCCAATAGGAATATTAGCATTGCAAATTTTCTGGAAAAAATCCATTCAACTATCAATGCATGAGTGTCTAAATTCACTATACAAATCCTCAATATAAATCCTTATAGGGTTTAGAGTCAAGTAACACATTACATAAACAAGTTGGTAAGTCAATTAGCTTAATTAAAACAGTACATTTAAACAGCAACAGATCGTGGAAGACAATATTAGTAAGTGTTTAAATTATCTTATTAAGCTGTAAATATTATTATTCTTTATTCTAAACGGTCCTTAACGCATGAAAGTCGATAATAAGTTACACGAGATCCATTGATTATTCAAATCGATTCGTGTTCTCCGGTTCGTAAGTAGAACCATCAACGGTACATGCAAAGAAATAACCACACAATGTTTCTGGATTTATGATTCGTATAGGTAACTAGGTTTTGTGTTACGGGATTTTACGATACGCTTATAAAATATGCATTCTTTATCTGATATGGGCAACGTTCGTTTTATGATCGAAAGAGTTTCTATTATCTCGGTTCGATGTAAGCGATATAAGCGTGTTAGTCGTTCTTTTTATTGTGGTTGTCGTAGTCTATGAGCGCTTGGAACACCATACATTTGTACATGTCACTCACACGTTGCCAACTTAGAGATATGGGTTCCTAAATTTCCTTTGCCCAATAATTTCACCAGCTACAGCGCCCTTCAAACCGAAACACAACATACTAGCCGGCCTCGCGTAATAAAAGGCCTACTACCAGCAATAAAAGCCCTATCAAGAGTAATAATTCATGTTTCTAAAATGGAAGACAGAGAACTCAAATACTACATGCATAAGCAAAAGATGATGAGAGAAGTAATGGTGGTTTGGGTCTTCGGTGGGTTTATTTAACAAAACAAAACGCAACAGTACAACTGCTACTACCTATCGAAATTTTGTAAGAGACTAAAACTTTCCTTTCCGAGCTGACTTATGCCAATAATAATAACAATAATTTATAAAAATAGAAAGGCGCTGCCTATTAATGCTTAATTGAAACTGAATCCTTTTCACCATTAACCATTACTTCTTAATTTAATAAATGATTAAATGTAATAGATCCACCCAAGGTGGAGTTGAAATAGCTCTTGCATTGACAAAGGTTTGGTCTGTTAATTAATCATTTCGTTGATTTCCCTACCTTTGATTATACTATACATATTACTATATCTATTGAAAGTGTATTGTAACAAGTTAATTATGAAGCTGAATTGATTTAACTATTTGGGAATTTGATTCTCTTCAAAGTTTAAAGAATATTTATGAGCTGAACATTTACTTAATTTTTATAATTCGAAAGCTTGAATGAAAAAATTAATAATACAAAATGGCACGTCGGGTTAGGAATGACCAAAACAATGATACCTGCATTTTTTTTTTCGGAATGTATATTGCTGTTGGCCGTACTGGCCTTGACAGCGTCACCGGGCGGGGACCGAGTACAGAGACTCAGCCGTGATAAAGGGGCAGCCCTCAAGGGCTCAAATTTGATTCCGTCCTTAGGGTGCCTCCTGCGAAGCCGAACCACGGCTAAGGACGTCATCGGAGATGGAGGCAGCGCTCCGAGCGCATTCTATACGATAGACTCACCCGACGGTGTGAGCGCTATACCTGCATCCTACTGTCTACATTTATGAGAATTTTTTTTTTTTTTTCGTGGGATAAAAACATGATTACGTATATTATCTATGGAGATAAATTCACAACACCGCGATTTAGAAATCATTTTCTTCCTCGCATCACCTCTCTGTATCTCAGTTTTTGTCTGCGGTCTTTTCCAGCTGATACGACTTCGGAACCTTTAAGAGAAAAACCTATTCCTTCCTAAAATGATGGCAACAGCTGCATGCCCTCAAGCCTCGCTGCAAGCCATGGTGTTGTAGATGTTCATGGGTGGCGGTGATCACTTAACATTAGGTGCGCCTCCTGCCCGTTTGCCTCCTCTGATATATAAAAATCCTGTGTCGGGGTCCGGAACATACACAACGAGAAATACAAATACACGTAAACCGAAACACATGTCTGTATGGTCAATCCAAACATCTGCTCCGAGCGGAAATCGAACCAGTGACCTGTGGCGCTTAAGGCAGGTTCGCTACCACAGCATCGCAACGTCGTCACACGAAGAACGAACGTCGTTTAATAAAGATGAATCTCATCTTCTCATAAATATAGCTGATGAGAAGCGCTCATAAAAATATAAAGATAAGTCTTTTAAAATTCTATTCAATTAAACTTCAAATAGTTCATTTCCATTTATTTACAAGAAATCACTTATATCAGATTAATAATTATAAATCTGCTGTGCCTCGGAGAGCACGTTAAGCTGTCGGAACCCGTTGTTGTCACATAACATCTGATAATAATCGTTAACTTTTGATAAGTAATTTGCTCATATCCAATGAGTTGCTGGTTCGCCCTTAAATTGCGGAGGTAAAATGGCAATCGCTCTGTGTAAAAACTAGTAACCGGGCAAATCCGGATAAGATTAATAAGCAGACGCTGGGTGGATCAAATACCAGCAAAAATGCTAGGATGAAGAATATCACAAAAAAATTCTTTAAACCATCATAACAATAAGTACATACTATAAAAAATATCTCATCATTTTACAGTCTCTATTTTCTTTCGTTACACTGAAATGGTTTTCAATAGACAGTTGTAAGGGTCAGATTTGTTTGGTACGGCAAGCCCTTTCAAAGGAGCACAATATGTCGTCTCGTCCGTTTCGAATCGAAGGCTAATTAGCGAAATGGCAACTGATACAGAGGGTGGGCAACAGGCATGATGGCTTCCGCATCGCCGGTATGATTAAACACGACGTATTGCAATCTATGATTATTAATATAGCTACTATATGTGTATTATACATTTCTGTTAGTTACATTATTGTGCTCAGACGAGTTGTAATTAATCGTAGTATATAAATAGACTAGCTTTTGGTCACGGCTTTGCTTGATGTAAATTTGGTCAAAGACATTAGTTTTTCTTATATAGTCTTTGAAACGATTTACACCTTCAGGGCTGGGATTTAATTTAAGGAAATGTTAAAACACGTGTTTCTTTGTCTATAATTGTTTACCAAAAAAAAAAAAACACAGTTTCATGCTTATTTTTTCAAAAATGTTGGCCTTCCATAAAAACTTTCAGCTTCTCTTCTGCTTTGTAGGTCCCAGGCTGGGCATTTATATGTTATTCAGGTCTTCCCTTTTATATTTTTTGTTCTTTTCAACAATATGCAATGTACAAAAAAATCTTAATTTAATTGCAACGAAGAAACTATCAAGATTAATCATAAATCATAATAAATATAGATAGACTATATTATAGATAAAATATATTATAGAAAATTTACTATAGTCCATTTTTTATTTAGCGTAGAAAAGTAAAAGGTCGCAATCTTATTTTTGGATCCCAGAGGATAGTACGTCATTAAATACGCCTTCTGTACTAAGCCCCTAAGTATCCAAAAATAAAAGATTTCGTTAATTTCCACAGTGCTTTGGTATACAGATTCTATATAATTATATTTATTTATTCCGGTATATCCCTGATATTGGAAGCTATATTGCTATAAAAACAGGACACATCTAGTATTCAGTAAGAACAATTTTTTTACATATCACAATTATTCCTTTCATATATTATACTAAGATAAGACTTTCTTTAACGAAGAATGTAATTCTATCTTACACATAAATGTCTAAATAAATACTCAAGAGCGTGTTAGAAGACGATCGATTAGATTAGATAGTCTGTAACGCGTTTATAAATTAGTTTATCAAGTTTTTGCGATCACTCGTTCAGGGCAATGTTGTTAGTGCTCAGCGTACTATGTAGTTTCTTGCGCTTGTTTTGTCGGTTCCCGGGTGGGTGGGACGGATGGGGAGGGGGGCACCTGTTGCGAGCTCCGATGTGGGAGAGCCTAATCCTTCCCGAGATGAAATAAACAGTACATTGGCTCGAGTAACGTCAAAATGCATATCTCTTTTCCGAGGATTCGGTATTCTCTCCAATGCGGAAATTCAAGTATTGTAGTTTACCAAAGTTGATATTATTTTAAAGTTTGGCTTTGTTAGTTTAACTTAAAAATGTTACGTTTATTTTATTTTATTTTATTTATTTATTTAACTAAGTACAATATTTTAATTAAAGCGGAAATATTATAACGTGATTATTTCTTTTATTATTATATACGTACTTTGATCCGATTACTATGAGGATGTGCCAACAAAGGTAAATTGAATGGAAAAATAGGTAATCAAAACGCATACTCAGCAATGCTAGTATTTTTTTTAAATATGGATATATGGAAAAAGAATGATTTTTTTATGAGATATAGCTTTTTTGCATAAATGTATGCTATTATATATTGTTAACATACTATTATATGAGTTTTTATTTTATCGCAAAATATATTCGTTTGTTGTTTAAGTTTGACTTTACAATTTTTTTTATTGTTGCAGGTAATAAAGATGCATCCAGACATTTGTGGTGTTTGTTACATAAGTATGGCTTGAGATTGAACGCAAAATTAGAATAATATAAAACTTTATTGTCTTAACCTTGGCTCCTATAATATCATGCAAAACTTCAAGGTACTTTTGTGACATATTTTAATAAAATGCAATCAAAACACAGCAAAATACAAAAACAATTTTATAGAAACCTAAAAAAAAATAATGACAACAAAAAAAATTTACTATAAATATAAATAATAAACAGATTTTACCATTATTAACTATTTCAAAATGGCGTATTATTCAGCATTTGCTAGGAAACTTACTGATTGAAGTACTTTACCTTTTCATTTCCTAACTAATAAGAAAATATGGAACGTTAATTATGAATAACAAATCGAATGCGAAATGCAAAATAACATTTATAGATCATCTATTTCAGTCAAGTTGCAGCGGATCTATTTCCGTTCGAAGACATTGACATGAATACGTTTTGACGTCAGTAACATTTCTATTAAAATTTATATCTAATGCAAATGCGAAAATGACTGACAACTGCATTAAATATAAATTATACACGATATTCAAATGGTGTCATCGCATAATTTATATATATGGAACAGGGAAAATCTCAACAGCGCGTCTTAAAATTGTGGATTTTAATTTTTAATCGATATTTAATTGATTGTTTAAAAAAACTTTGCAATCTTTTTAATATTCATGTCACTTACGTTACACTTTATATATGAAAATCATCAGACTCTTTCAAGCAAAAATTAACACCAAAGAAATAGACATAACTATGTACATACTTAAATACAGGATACATACATATTTATCTAGTTACGTAATTTTACACTCATACCTTCATTAGACCTAGAGCTAACATATCAAAAAACAATAGAGAACGAGTCTTTCTTATTGATTTTGATTGCTGGGAGATTAGGACTCCGGCGTTTTCACTCATTACACGATATGTACTAAAGGTACTGATATTTATTACTGTTACTTTACGCCGATTTTTTTTGAGAGGGTTACTACTTCCCTGATTGAGCTTGCTCATTTGTGCTGGGAGGGTCAGCTTATGCAAATATTTTTTTCATCGATTCTATGGTTCAGTGACAAAACAAAAATCATGATAAACAAACACGAAATTTTTCAAAGATTCTAACAAATATAATTATGATGTATATGTTTTGATTCATGTAATAATTCATTTGATTAGGCAAATAGTTAATTTTATACTTAAAAATATAATGCACTAAGTATTATTTGCACTACATATAAATCTTTAATATAATATAATATAAATCTTTTACCTATATTACATTCTAAAATGCTGTAAAAACATATCTTCCTTCACCCGACGAGGTCTAACGGTGCATGTCATCACACACCACACCAGTTTTATAAACAAAACGAACGTAGGTTGTTGCTTTAGCTAGTTACGGTAAGTAACAACTAACGGTGCGAATGAGAACGGTAGTAACATAGTAATGTGTTGAAGCGGGATGGATGACCTTATTTCTCCTCATATAGGCGGACGGTCAGCATTACTGACACGACATGTCGTCGGAAATATCGCCGGCGGTGCGCCTCCGTCACCGGCACCGGTCCGTATCCGGCGCGGCCTCGTTACGTAAGCTTTGTGTCGCCGTGAATGAGCTATTGTCGGGGATGTTCGTTGCGCTTGGACGATTTTCGTTTATAGATACGTACTGAAATTAAACTGTAATGTATTAGTATCATACGACATCCAGCGTAGTGGAACAATGTTATTGAAATCTATAAAGGTTTCATTAGACTTGCTCTCTGTTGCCTCATTTATTGTTTGTATTGTGGGTAGCGAGTCTGCTTTTAGGCTAGACGGTTGCGGGTTCGATTCCCGCTCTGAAAGATAATTGCATTAATCTTACAAACGTATGCTTCGGTCTGGGCGTTTGTCCGCGGGTCTCGCCACCGTGCCTCGGAGAGCACGTTAAGCTGTCGGTCCCGATTGTTATCACGTAATATCTGATAATAATCGTTAACTCATGATAAGTAAATTGCTCTTATCCAATGAGTTACTGGTTCGCTCTCAGGGTTACGGAGGGCAGATGGCAATCGCTATGTTTAAAAACTAGTAATCTGTCAAATCTCTGCGTAAATACTTGTATAATACCGGAAATAATGCTAGGAAGAAAAAAAAAGAAGAGGTGTGAAAGACCGCTCACATTGAAGATATCTCTCGAACCAAGTTTAAGTAGGTTTAGCTTAATTTAAACCTCATTAATGCAAGCCTGCTCAGCTGTTACTAAACTTAACATATAGAAACTTTGTAATAGTTCTAAAACATTAACTGAATGAATTTAAATAAACTCATCTTCAGTGTGGGTATTAGCTTAACGTTAGCCCTGATTTTGAGTCCGATTCCTGTGCAAGACATGTACATAATATATACGGACACTTACTTCTCGTCCATATTCTGTGTGAGGGTAGTACTTCCTCGTTGGAATTGGCCCATTCACGTTGAAAAAGCAAGGCTTTAATCCTACTAATGGAACGCAACACTACAAGTAGTGCTATTTCAAGTTTATAGTCAGTAAGAGTACTCACTACTACTTAGTGTTAGGGAAGTACTTCCTTTTTTTTTATGTTAAAAGTTGGCAAACAAGCATACGGCCCACCTGATGGTAAGTGGTTGCCGTAGCCTATGAGCGCTTGCAGCACCATTAGTAGGTGCCACTCACGCGTTGCCAACCTCGAGATATTGGTTCTTAAATCTCGTCTGCCCAGTAATTTCACTAGCGTACAGTGCCCTTCAAACCGGAACACAGTAATGCCTAAGCACTACTATTTGACGGCAGAATATTTGACACTGCGGTGGTACCTACCTAGCCGGCCTCTTGCAACAAAAGACCTACCACCAGTGTGACTGACTGCACTGGTGGAATAATCTCTGCTGTGACAGAGGTTATCCCAACAGCGGGCGATGGGGTCGTCACATCCCGACGCCGGTAAAATGTTTTGTTATTAATGAGCCGGTTCCTTGCTAGAACTGGCTCATTAATAACAAAAACAGCAATGCTCGGTTAAAACCTATTTAATAATCATCATCATCATCATAAAAAGGACGTATAAAGGACATAGGCCTTTCTCAAAAAATGCCACAATGAACGGCCCTGCGTCACTCGCATTCAGCGAACTCTCGCAAAGTATAACATGTGCGTTAACAACCCAAATGAAAGAAGGGATGAGAAGGGATTGGGAGAAAGGAACAGAGGGAGGAGAAGGAGAAGGAAGAGGAGATTGGGCCTCCGACCCTTTACTTATTGCACGAAACACAACAGTACTGTTACCTTACGCCCATTTTATGTGAATGGGAAACAGAAAGACTTTTTCTTAAACTTATTTAGTTAAATAAAAGAGGGACCACAAATTTATGTCAAAATGATATAGAAAACGACAATATCAACGCTAAATTCAATCTATGCGATTTACGTGCGTGCCCCGAAATACTTTGAAGTAGTTTCTCGAGTTTATGTTTCGTTGGTATACTTCTGACGTATAAAATCGAATTAAATAAGAATTGTAACAAGATTCCTCCATTTCACTCGGTATATTTTTATTTTTGTCTGAAAGCATAAAAAGTTTTTATATCCACTCCGTTCTGGCGGCGAAAAATCGTAAAACTACATTCTGAGCCCGGGCTAACATTTTCAACGTGTCGCGTCACCAATATTCGTGTGTCTAACATTTTTCGGTTTTATTCCGTTCGCTTCTGACCGAACCCGGTTAGAGACAGTCATTTCGTTCCGGGACCAGCTGGTTGCGAAATTCGTCCGTGTGGCTTTTGAGCTGATTTTTTTTTTGTTTTTGAAAACGTCGAAAGTTGATCCTGGAATTATTTCGATAGGTTTTCAAATGTGTCTAGATTGAGTTTTATTTTACCGTTATCTATCCAAAAAGGCTGTAGCGTACTTTTTAGTAAGAAAGCCATGATAGCAAAAATAGGCAGGCTTATCGGCGTAAAATATTAAATAATAGTATCAATACTGTTTCGCGTCGTACAACGAGTGAGAGCGCCGGGGCCCAATCTTCTTATCCCTTCCCCCTTAATCATTCCGGTGGTAGAGCGCATGTGATACTTCAAGTATCCCAAGCGTTCATAGGTTGCGGTGACTGCTTATCATCAGGCTTATCAATCATCGTGCCATTAAAAAGAAAACCTTTGAAGTGCCTAAAGTATATAATTTCAAAATAATAAATCAAAAGTGCCTTAAATATCAGATAGATTGAATATTAAAACCGAATATTTTGTTGTTTTTAAAACCGTATAAAAGCGCTTCAATTACCTGTCATACGTGTTATTATTTCGAAGTACTAGTTATTTCACATTCCGCTCGCGCAAAGCATTCAATACCGTTGATGAAGTGAGCTCATGTGTTTCAATAGCCGCCTTCGAATGCGGTGTGAATTAATATCAAAGTCAGAGAGACAATTAAAATCGAATATTATGATAAATCATCTAGACTTCAAATCGAATATTAATGAGTTGGAAAAAATATTTGGTTATATAGTACTTATAAGAGACTGTTATATTATGATGATAAATTATCTGGACTTCAATTTGAATATTATCGACCTGACTAGCTTCTGCCAGCGACTTCGACCGCTGGAATAACACCCCCTGTGTTTAAAGCTTGTATTAAAATCGTTATCTCTATACTTTGAACTTTTCACACAAATTTTAGAAAATGTTAAAATACGCGTTTCTTTATTTTGATTTCTTAACCCAATGGCAAAGTTTAACTATTCTAGTTTCAAAAATGGCTGACCTCCCATCGAAACTTCCAACCCACTTTTCACCCCTTTATGGGTTGAATTTCGAAAACATCAACAATTTCGAAAAATCCTTTCTTAGTGCGTGAAAAAATTCAGTTTTCTAGGTGTAAGGTTTCAGACTGGGTGTAAAGTCAGTCAGGTCGTCTCCTTTTATGTAATAGATAGCAAATATTTTACGAAACAGCATTTATAAGACACTGCATTAAGCCTCCTTACTGTCTAGGATTAATCAATACCGATTAAAACTTGCTCTCCGCACTACGAGATGGCATGTTTACCTACGTGCCTCAAATTCTGTTCTGAAACACAAAGGTTTCTCTACGATGTTTTCTTTAACCGCAAGATGAATTTTGAAAGCACGTTGAGTAATTAATGCATTCAGTAGCTTGCAACTGAATCGATTACAATTTATTTTGAAGACGTTGTGGCGCAGCGGTAGCGAACCTGCCTTTAGCGCCGCAGTCGCGGGTTTTATTCCCGCTCGGAGCTTATATGTATTTGTATTGACCACACAGTCATGTTTTCCGTCCTGGGTGTGTTTGTCCATGTGAATGTTTCCGGAGCCCCGACACAGGATATAACTATCCTAATGGGGTCGTTGAGTGTATATAATATTGTTTTAAAGAAAACAAAAACGTAACAAGAAGTGGGAACCTTTGTAATATGACTGTAATATAATAAATAATAGGAAAAGACACGCGTAAACATAAAGGGAACCTCTGCAACCCGCCGGCCACATTTTTATCGTCTCCGCAAGGAAAATATATCGTGACTTTAGTGAGCCTCTACTGTATTACACCTACAATTTACCAGAGGGAAGCAATAAAACTTAATGCAAACGTCTAGTCCACGATGTTTGTCGAAAATCTACACTGAGACTTTGTCGTGACTGGTGTTGGAGAACCGCAAAGTAGCTTAACTTTACACGGACCGTTATTATTTATAGGTGATTTTGTGGGTTGTCATAGCTCATTGTATTCTGGTTGTAAAACTTGTAGATATAATAGACTGAGCACATTAAGGGAGACGTCTCGAGACTTGGTACTAAATCACGACACCTGCACTCGATTTACATGAGATTTATCGTGGTTTTTGTCTCCTTGTTCCATTTGATAAAGGTATGGAGCTAAATAGAACGGTTCATTCAATTTCTAGGCTGGCTCGCTGATATATTAGAATAAAGGTTAAGTATTTTTTTACCTTTTTGTGCACTAATAGTAGCCTTTATAACAATAAGCTATGTTTTAAATGAAGGTTGCCTGTAAGAGATCACTTAAAGAGATAAGGCCGCCCGTGTACCATCTTTGTCAAATTAATATATGTATTATGTTGTATTTTCTCTTGTGTGTACAGTAAACATAAACATAAACATAAACGCTGCACACTCAACGGCCCCCATTAGGATAGTAATATCCTGTGTCGGGGGTCCGGAAACATTCACAATGACAAGGACAAATACACCCAGACCGGAAAATACGCTTGCATGGTCAATACAAACATATTATGCTCCGAGCGGGAATCGAACCCGCGACCTGTGGCGTTTAAGGCAGGTTCGCTACCACTGCGCCACAACGTCGTCAAAAAATTTAAATAAATAAATGAATTAATGAGGACCTTTGTGGCATGTTGATAGCCAGGCTGTTAGCCTCAACGGTCGCAGTTTTGATTCCCGCTTAGTGCGGATTGTATTATAATTAGAACCTTCGAAGTTTCGGCGGTCATCATTAATCGTTAACTCATGATAAGTAGCTTGCTCTTATCCAATGAGTTACTGATAACGCTAGTAAAAAGAAAATAATTTCCTAATAAATACGACTTCGTTGGAATTAAGCTACTTACAGTAGTAAAAGTGAAGTAGTATTTACAAATAAAGTACACAATTTTGGTGTTACTTCTTTATAATAAAGAAGGGTTTCAAATGGACCCTTGCAGCAGGAAAGAGGGTGGTAGTTGAATTTCCGATCTTCCAGGAAATAGAAAACAGGCCTTTTTCTCGAAGGTTTCGTAGTAATATCGGCATGGAAAGATCGTTAGCAAAAACAGGTTCCATAGGAATGAAAACCAAGTTTGATAAGCTCTAAGCTAAAATAAAGTAATTACTTATATTTAAAGGTAGTAGGGCACCAATGAGCCGGCTCGACCATGGAAACACGGGTAGTGTTCTCACAGAAAATCGGTTGAAAATAACAGTTTCAGCAAGTACTGTAGCGTTTCGTGTGATGAGTGAGAGCAACGAAGGCCCAATCTCCAACCCCCTTTGTTCCTTTCATTTTTTTCCTTCTCATACCTTCCCACCTGTTAGCAAGTATGTGCTTGTGATACTTCAAGTATCGCAAGCGTTCATAGGTTGCGATAACTGCCTACCATCAGGCGGACCATAATATTATGCTTGTTTGCCAACCGTCATGAAATTATTTTCTTCAAACGATTTTTCCTCACTCAATAAATGATTGTTTGAAAAATACGAATTGTTTTCATTATTGAATAAGTCACCCTTGATCATACTTGAAGAGTGAAATTTGAATTACAAAGTCTCGAATATATTCGGAATCAAAAAGGGGGATCCACCCTAATTACGTTCTATATCAATTTATGTGTAATATTACTTCTACCCTGTAATCTGTACTATCATCGTAACGGTGAGAGAGTTATAATCATGTGATTCTAGCACTGCCGCCCTACATCAATGTTCAATTTGGTAAATTACCATTCTATCTGTAATATAATAGTATAACGTCTGTGCTACGAATATGTATATATCTATCCCGTTGTTGGTACGTCTGTTTGTAATCGAATAGCATCTCAGTTATTGGCAGAACAATGTTGAAGCTTCAATAGCTTTATGGTGGAGCCGAGTCCGAGTCGCGGGGTTCGATTCTGACCCCTTGGACTATTGTCGTACTCACTAGCTCAAGCTACGAGCTTATTTGGAGGAGCAATACTAATATAAGTAATGCCTTGTAAAATCAATGCTATTTTTATGAATAAACTATATTCATGATGTAAAGCTAATACGTTAGTTTGTTTGAACGCCCTCATCTTAAAAATCACCACTTTATCAAATATATAGTGAACTTAGATTCTTTCGTTCATACGACCTGCCTAATGGTAAGGAGTTGCACTACACTTGTAAAACCATTTGTAGGTATCACTCACGCGTTGCCAACCTCGAGAGGTTCTTAAATCTCTTTTGCCCAGTACTTTCAATAGTTACATTGCCCTTCAAAGCTAAGCACAGTAATGCCAAAGACACTACTGCTTTGCAATAGACTATCTGACACTGCAGTGGTACCCACTGTTGGTAGGTCTTTTGTTGCAAGAAGCCGGCTAGGTAGGTGCCACCGCAGTGTCAAATATTCTGCCGCCAAATAGTAGTGCTTAGGCATTACTGTGTTCCGGTTTGAAGGGCACTGTACACTAGTGAAATTACTATATAGACGAGATTTAAGAACCAATATCTCGAGGTTGGCAACGCTTGAGTTGTACCTACTAATGGTGCTGCAAGTGCTCAAGGCTACGGCAACCACTTACCATCAGGTGGGCCGTATGCTTGTTTGGCAACTTTAAACATTAAAAAAAAACCTACCTAGGCGGCCTCTTGGAATAAATAACCTACCACCAGTAGATAGGCTAATAATCTGTCTATATTTATATTAAAATTAATGCTTATCTATTTTTAACTACTTAAGATTAATGCTTATCTATTTTTATTTCTACTTATGATGGTATTATTTAGTTCCCAGCTAGCTGTTCGGCAGCTCTTCAATATTTTAATGTAATTTTATGCCATATACCAGCACTCCATACCATAGAGCTCAGAGGTTGGCATTTCGATACAAGTTTCGTTGATCGCTTACCATCAGGCTGTATGCTGTATGCCACATTTTTTATCAAAATTTAAGGATTTTTTACTTATTCTAATTCAAAAGAGAAAAAAATACAAGTTCCAAGTAACATAATTATCAGAATTTATTAATAAAACCTTTTCGCATTAAAATTTCTCCCCATACAATGGCTACCCTCGTCATTATAACGGAGTAAAGTAATTATTTCCGGTTTTTCATCTATGGGGATAGGGGATATTTTCTCTTATGGAGTTTTGATATATTTTTACATTTCGTATGTACGGGGGATTTTAATGTATTGAACCCGGATATCTTTTTTATTCGACTTGGGATCCCCATTGTATAAAATTTTGAACATTAAATCGATACTTCTAAAAGCTTGAAACTTTTTCAAAAGTAAGGGTCATAACTATATATTTTAATGTCTGTGTTTTGTTGTTGCTGTCATTTTTTTCCTTCTCATACAAAATTCATACAATATACTATCACACGTAATTTTATCCATAAATATATGTTTAAACTTTTCTATAGAAACAACTCATGTGGATACTTTGGACACCACGTCTTGATAAAGGTAGGTTAGCACGCCCACGTACCAGATCGAGCGACGATTTACATAAATTATTAATGATATTTAGGAAGCCAATGTCTAATATTGGATGCAAACAGGCAAAATGGTTCTGCAATGGTGATGATGATGATGATGAATATGATGATTACGACGACGATGATGATGATTGTGGTGGTGATGATGATGATGATGATGATGATTCTTCACAAAACACTAATCATGCGTAAATATCTAAACTTAATTGATTAATGCAGATTTAAAACGCCTACACACTCAACGGCATCCACTAGGATAGTTATATTCTGTGTCAGGGGTCCGGAAACAAACACAATGACAAGGACAAACACACACCGGAAAACAAACCTGTATGATCAATGGAAGCATCTGCTCCGAGCGGGAATCGAACCTGCGACCTGTGGCGCTTAAGGCAGGTTCGCTAACACTCAACCACAACGTCGTCAGGTGCAGATTCAAAAACAAAAACAATCATCAAAAATCAACAAAATCTAGATAAACATAATCTTTCAATTCTCGACTTCGGGTATTACGCTATAAAATAAAATGTTCTTCGCAATATGTATTTTTAATTCGTCTACATTCGGCCCGTATTTACGGCGCCTGTTCGTTATGCGCCCGCACGCTCCCCCAAACCCAAACTTATCGTGACATTTATATTGGACGGTGCTTTCATTGATTCGATGTTCATTGATTTACATATACATTTATAAATCGATTTTATATGTATTCAACGTGTAATATTATGTACATAGAGTTCATATTCGTCTGCGAATGAAGGACAATAAACTGAAATGGAACAGCGCGTTTTTTTTTTGTATATGTACTCGTATTGTTTATGACTCTACTGACCTTTACAGCGTTACTGTGTAAGAACAACGTCCACAATTCAGTAGGCTATCACGACTGTAGATTGTAACTCTACGTAAGTACAAACAGCACTAGTAATATATGTTACTACTCTTCTTCTTGTTGTCCTTATCCCACGCTAAGTGGGGTCGGCACACCACGTCCTCTTCTTCCATTCTTTTCTATCATTCGTCATCTCTGCACTCACTCTCTTTCTACGCATTTCCACTTCCACACATTTCATCCACGTCTTCTTCGGACGTCCTTTCTTCACATTACCACTCACTTTCAAATATACATATAGTTCAGGAATGTCTACATTTAACTATATTTTACTTTTAAAATTTTGAATTCCGTTCAAAAGTACATGAATACAGACTGACACATAGACAAATGAAAGTGAAACTTATAGCACACATACATATTTTTTATATCACGACGGTTGGCAAACAAGTTTACGGTCCGTCTGATGGTAAGCAGTCACCGCTACCAATGAACGCTTGCAATACTTGAAGTATCACAGACGGTTTGCCAACCTTGCCAACCATAGGAAGGAAGGGATGAGAAGGGATAAAAGCAAAGGAACAGAGGAGATTGGAGCGCTCTCTCATAGCACGAAACGCTACCCGGCAACGCGTTGCTATGGCAACAAAGAATTTGGCTTGACTTTTTCAACAGTTTATTATCATCAAATCTCAAACAACTCACACGGAACCTTAGCAAATTATATACCTTAACAGATATCATGAACAGGCAGACAGACGCGGCGGGGAACTTTTTTTATAATAGTAATAGTGATAAAAAACTCATTATAACTTAACACCAAAACTATTAATAATTAAATGAGTTTTAGGTTTGTCGTTCGCTTATAAAAGTATGTACGTACTACGTACTATTCAAACGTTTTTCAAAAGTATTGAGTCCGGTTTCAATTTGTGTGTGTTGTGTGTTCAATTTCAAATTTTCAAACAAGTTGAAAACTCTATTTTGTGAAAAGTTTTGGTATTTGACTTTTTGATCGAACGCAATTAACACCACACTACACTACACACTCAGCTGACTACGTATATATACGTATTATATATGTAGTCAATTATACTTTATATTATAAGCGTTATAAACTTGCAGAGATAATAAACAATTTATATGATAAAAACATTATAACATTTCAGCAAAAATTATATTCCGTGCTATTTGCGTTGACATTGAGATAGTTCCGACATCGTCGTGTCATTTGTACCTGTCACTAACCGTGTGCTATTATGGTTTCTATTATGATATAACAATAGGGGTGTTTGTCGTGTGAACGTTCGTGACAACCACCGTAACTGGGTGCACCGCAGCTATTGTTTAAACTTAAATTGCTTTCGCATTTTGACGCCTCGCCGTCATGTGCTGTGAACATTTGGTCTTGTTCAGTCGGGTACATAATGTTTTGATGGTCTTTTTTTTATTGAAGCTCAACTGTAGGGACTCAAAGGCGGGCTCTGTAAATTGGAGAGTTGCGAGTTCAATCCTGACCTCCTTGGGCTATTGGTTATCCACTCCTAGCGCAAGCTACAGGCTTATTTGGACGGGCAATAGGAGTATTAATAATAACATTGCTTATATGCTTTTTTAACCCCCGACGCAATAACTACGGGGTTTTATAATTTCATGTGTATGTGTGTGTGTCTGTCTGTAGCATCGTAGCTCGCCAACGAATTAACCGATCTTGATTTTGTTTTCTTTATATTTGAAAGGAAAGGTGAATTAGTCTAGACTGTTCTTCAAGTCCAAGGTGCAAGATGGCCGCCGCCACAAAATGAAAGGTATATACAAGAATACTATGCACTAAGATAAAATTCAAATCCAAGATGGCCGCCACCACAAGATGGCGAAATTTTTAATTTTTAAAGGTCTTTATATCACTGAAAAATTAACACACATAGTGTTATTTGGACGCAAATAAGCAATACTATGTCAACCCACAC
This sequence comes from Hestina assimilis, assembly GCA_023373885.1. Classification (NCBI taxonomy): domain Eukaryota; kingdom Metazoa; phylum Arthropoda; class Insecta; order Lepidoptera; family Nymphalidae; genus Hestina; species Hestina assimilis. Next base: position 3,027,623 of record CM041747.1, on the reverse strand, counting down.
GAATGTCATTTCGAGAAAAACGCGTTTGGAAATTTTGAACAACTTGCTTTGTATGAGTTTTTTTTTATGTATTGGTCAAGATTTTAGCAATTTCAAGATTTATGTAAGTTATTTTACTTATTTTCACAAAAAATAAATGTACAAACTGCATATTTTGTATATAATATAACCCAAAACGTTAAAAATAATACATAAATTGCATGATTAAAAAATGGCTTTTTTAGAAGTTTTAAACCTTAAAACCTTACAAATATTAAAGAAAAATGTTCTTCAGCCATTTACCAACACTTCTGCATATATAACTCAGTTTTTTCAATTTTGTGGGTTGACATGGTATTGCTTATTTGCGTCCATTTATATATGCGAAAATATCGTTGCTTGTGTGAGTTATAAAATGTGTTATTATTCATCGATAATTACAGTAATAAGTCATTGAAATTAAAAGGCAAAATATTCCGCATCAATTTATCTCCCAGGTGAGCTTTCTATAAAGATTTAATTGATCGTTCTCGTGTCACCGATGTCACTGACAGATTCATTAATCGTACTTTTTTAGTAATAATTTTGTAACGGCCGTTGTGGCGTGCTGGTAGCGAGCCTGCTTTGAGACTCGACGCCCGTGGGCTCAATTCCCGCTCGGGGCAGATGTGTACGTTAAGCTGTCCAGGTTAGATAGCAATAGCTCTGTGTAAAAACTAGTAATCCGTTAAATAAGAATTTGAGCAGACCCTAGGTAAAAACCGAGTATAATGCTAGGAACCGAAAGAATATTAATATGTATGTAAAGAAAAACACCTTTTTAATGGAAACTCCTTCTTCAGCAACAATATAAACTCAAACTCAAAATATTCTTTATTCAAATATTCTTTTGAGCACTTTTGATTCTGTTATGTCCGCGTAAGTGATGCTACCTCCGATTCGGAAGGTTTATTCTGCAGAGAAGAAACGGCAAGAAACTATACATCCCGCGTGAAATTCAACGTATATTAATTCCATGCCACATTATCTGCAATATATTCAATAACGGAATAATTATTAACTGTTACACTGACAAAATATGTATTCACTAAACAACAAATACAACGTTCTTGTTTCAACGTCCGATGAGAACTAACTAGAACTAGGCAGTCCCCTCTTACATCATGTTTGAATCAAATCAGCAACATTATTATTAAAGTCAAATCATTTTCTTATTAAATAAATTATTTTAGTCAAATCATTCAACTATAAAATCTTAATAACATCATATTAATATTTGAAAATCATGACATGTATTGATAGGAATAATATTTTTATAAACTTTTAAACTATATTTATACCTCTCAAATAATCAAAGTATATATTATATATTATGTCTCCAATAAAGATATATATTTAGCTCTTCTTTTAGCCTTATTTATCTGTAGTAGCTATCCATAAAGTTATAAATGCAGTCCATGTTCCGATGTCAAGCTGATGGCAGCTGACAGCTCATTATTTTATAGTCCCTTTTGTATATTGAATATAACGAATGTTAAAGTAATATAAAATATAATATTTTTAATTTAGAAAGATACGTAATTATAATAATTTTTTTATTGACTCCTACATAAGTGTTTTCAGTAATTCTTTTTGAGGTCCAGGATTCAGTTATGAATTGACGCTTCGTTTCTGAAGTGATTTTTTTGAATTTATAGTATTTAAATGAAAGCTTGTTTTAAAAGATATAACATCTTTGAATGTAAAATTTGATTTGTAAATAGTATAGTATATGAATATAAAAGATTATAGTAATGTAAATAATCATATAAAGGCTTTATACTATATGATTCAATATTCACTAAAAAAATAATCGCAATATTTAGTGACATTGTCGAAATTCGTCGACAAACAGTGTGAGTAAGGTCTAATGTTTGCTCCCTGTTCGTCCTCTGCAGTTGCCCGGAAAGTTTTAAATGGCCGCCCTTGTTCCGATGACGAGGTGTCGGCCAGTGACGGGTCCATTACTCCCGCAACAGTTTGATTTAGGCTTTTGATATCGTGTGAAGTTTGCGGTATTGTTTTACGTTGTTCGCCGCGGACGCTAACTTTGTAAATAGTAACGTTGTATGAAATTGTTTTTGTTTCGAATTTTGTCGCTGAAATTATGTTGTTTTGTTTGTTATTATGAAGAGGCTTTTGGATAAAAGTGTTTCTGAAAACGTTATTTGTTTAATCAAAGTGTTAAACCGAAAATTAGAACCAAGAAACGAATTGAAAACGTAATCCTTCTTTAATTTCTTTATCGCCTTTTCCTTAATTCCACAGAATAGCATTAAATTAAATAGTCATCTGTTATATCTTCAAAAGACGTTCAGTGGAGTCAGCACTTCTATTTGGCGAATTTTCGATTGAATAAATATACAAAAAACACTGATTTCTGGGTCGAATTACGCGGCACAAGCAAAAAACGGGACCGATGATTAGCATCATTTTCCTGGGGCACGGATCGCCCGGGGGCAACTTTTCCCCAACACAATTTATTTCGCCTCATCAGGACGTCAACACGTTGACGTGTATTTTAGGTATTTTAATCGCGTCTCAGCGGGCCCCGGGGGCGAAGGACCCCTCTATGTAAATCGCGACCCGTTTGTACGCGTAATTGTTTTCGCAGCGAATTGACACGCGCTCGCTTTAGTTTTGACACGCTCTCCAATGAAATTATTTAAAATGTTATTTTTTAGTAAATAACATAAGATTTTTTATTTATTTATAAATGTCAATTTTCCAGCCTAATTTCATTGATGTAATATACATCGCTGTGTTATCTAATCAGCTAATCCTTTAAAAGATTTTCGAAAGTAAAATTTCGCTTTTTACGCAGGGATCTCTTAAGCAAAAAGCGAACTCACGACCTAAAATTTCGGATCTTTAGGCAACCATCATTTTTATTTTTTCGCTGAAAACTTCGAAACAAAAGAAAACGTGGCAATTTCACGCACAAATCCAATACCGAAATACGCTATCTGTATAAACAAATTTTACCCTTCAGCGCGGTCTAATTCGCAAGACTCGGGTCCGCCGGGAGCAGAAATCCACAAGCCATCCATTTGTTGCTCGTTACACCCTCTGCTACTAGCCTACTAAGCATTATGAATAATTAATGTTCCGCTACAGCAGCTGAGATCGTTCGTTTTTGCGGTTGCACGTATGATGGGATTAGACTACTATTTTTTTACCGCCACCATTGAAAGGAGCTTCGTTCCTGTGTGCGTAGGGTATATTTAATTGGACATGCTTGGGTGTTGGAGTCGGACCGTGTACGGGATAATAAATGTGAATTTAATTCATTTAGAATTAAATTCACATTTATTATACTTCTTATGTAAAATAATTATGAAGTTTGTAATAATAAATGTACTTAAGATTTATAGCTTATAATAGTGAATTTATGCACGCAGTCTATACATTATTGTAGTTACGTATTTTTAAATATTATTTCCATTAGGATTTCATAATAAATAAAACTATGAATATCTTTGTAAGATGTAGTATTACCAAAATGATTTGGATGAGATCCAAATAATTATGGTAATTCAGCTAATGATGACCGGCGAACAATGGTGATCCCTATTAAGTGTACCTTTTCAAGCAAATTCGCCATGAGTGAATAATGTGACGAATTAAGAACAAATTAATAACCTTTTCTCTTTTGTTGTCGATTTAAAATTATAAATTTTTATACATTTAGGATATGAGCAGTGTTTTAAAATTTCGTTGCTGATAAATTCTACTCACGTGTTGTGGCTAGTGTATAATCGCGTAGTTCGGAAATGTGATAATATTGGTTTTGTTACGTAATTAGGATCGTCGATTGTTGTTTAAGGGCGGTTTCACAGCATCGTTTTATACGAGCGAGCTAGGGTACCACCGCAGTATCAGATATTCTACCGTGAAACAGTAGTGTCTTTAGCATTACTGTGTTTCGGTTTGATGGACATTGTAGCGGGTGATATTACCGGGCATTTAAGAACCAATGTCTTGAGGTTGACAACGTTTGAGTGAAACCTACAAATAGTGTTGCAACCGCTCATAGGCTACGGCGACCGCTTATCATAAGGAGGGCCGTATGCTTGCTTGCCAACTAAGTTACAGAAAATAGAATTTTATTACAAATAACAAAGCTGCGAGCTATTTTCACTTATGTATTATAGTAGTTACTAACTGCTAATGTTATCTAATGTGTTTTTATTATATCCCATTTAGAAAGAAATATGAAATAGATGTTTAGAAGTTTGTAAACGTTGAATCTCTAGACCGATAAAATGTCTTCTAACAATTTCTCCTATGAGAGGCACAAAAGTGAGGCAGACCGCCAAGACTATGACGTCTGACGACACAAAAGACTGTTTTCTATTTTTTGCAAGAGGTCCTTACCGAGGCAGTCTAGAATTACACCCTGACGTCTCATTTACGCGTAGTTCGCCTCCTTATTTACTAAAGTACTTGCATACTAAAAGTGTATGCTTTTTGACACGAATCTAGTAATTTGTCTTAAATGCTTCGATAAATACCAACTGACAGATAGGTAAATAAAAAGCTATATTGCACATAAAACAAAACAAAAATGCATCTGAATTATAATTTATACATATTACAATATATTAATTATAATATTACTAGCGGTCCGGTCCGGCTTCACACGGGTATAAAATATATAGCCTATGTCATTCACTGAAAAAGTGATTAAAATCGATCCAGTAGTTTTGATTTATTCATTACTGCCCGTGGCCCGCGCGCGTTAAATGTGATTATTTACGACATCACATTAAAAATCTCAAAAAAAAATTTCTCCACTATTTAATGGATGTTATTATACATATTAACCTTTCTCTTCAATCACTCTATCTATTAAAAACCGCATCAAAATCCGTTGCGTAGTTTTAAAGATTTAAGCATACAAAGGGACAGAGAAAGCGACTTTGTTTTATACTATGTAGTGATAATTATAATTTAATTTTTAAATATTATTTTCGAATTTTTGTGGTGTGGTGGTGGTAGGGCTTATGACCTGGTGGCAGCCACCGTACGTTGGTCAAAAACTCGTGAAATGACTGCTCTAACATGAAAAAACCATTCGTTCGTGATAGATTTTGTTTTTGCGACGGATAAATTTGCTTTAAGATTAGTGAAAAAAATATGCTAATAATAGATGAAAAATGTTTGACGACATTGTGGCATAGCGGTAGCACACCTGCCTTAAGCGCAGGTCGCGGATTCGTTTCCCGCTCGGAGCATATGTTTGTATTAACCATACAGGCTTATTTTCCGGTAGTGTGTTTACTGTGTGTCCTTGTCATTGTGTATGATGCGGACCCCCGACACAGGATATAACTATCCTGATAGGGGCTTTTGAGTGTTATTATTATTCGATATCAATGTGGAATACAATTACAGCTATTATGTATACTTTTTTTTCAAGTACATTAATTGATCGTCATTTTCTATCAATTTTTAAGAATCATGAGGGAATTACTGAAAATGAGAGGATTTTAAAGCCAGTTATTGTTACTAACACAAATAGAAACTTTATATACAGCACGATAACGATATCTCTGACGTCACAAAGCCGGTTTTCTGTAAATCGCGAGCAAATCTCGTCGAGCACTCGAGCACTGTACGACTTCCTTTGAGGTTCTCTTTGCACATACAGTATAGTACTTTACGCCCTTTCACTCGAATCAAGCTACGATCATTTAAAGAAATTTTGATCTATTCTTATGTAAACGCTTGGGGATGAAATATTTTAGATTTAAAATGAGATGTTTAAAATAACGTTAAAGGACACCGTTGTGGCGTTGTGGGTAGCGAGTCTGCCTTTAGTCTCGAAAGTTGCGGATACGATTCCCGCTCGGGCTGATGTTTGTTAAAATTTCTGTCTCGGTCAGGGCGTTTGTCCGCGGGTCTCCCCACCGTGCCTCGGATAGCACGTTAAGCTGTCGTTCCTGGTTGTTATCACGTAATATCTGATAATAATCGTTAACTCATGATAAGTAAATTGCTCTTATCCAATGAGTTACTGGTTCGCCCTTAGGGTTGCGGAGGTCAGATGGCAATCGCTCCGTGTAAAAACTAGTAACCTGTCATATATGAATAAGAGTAATAAGCAGACCCTGGGTACATAAAATACCGGTAATAATGCTAGGCATAGAAAATAGGCGAAGAAGTTTAAAATAACGCGATATATGGTTTACGATAAGAGTCACTGACTTCGTTAAAGGCATTGTCGTGTTTTATAAGTGAATGTCAAACTTCTACTGTTCTATTGAAGTCATATAGTTAAATATAAATTATCACCTTGATGCTTGGTTTGCATGTAACGTGCGAGCATCAAGATCTTTCCTCCCACGTACGTGCAAACTCTGGAATAGTTTACCTCCCGAAGTCTTCCCTGCTCGATATGATTTAGAAGTCTTCAAGCGTCGAGTATATAGACACCTTTTCCCCAAAGGCCGGCAACGCATTCTCGACCCCCTTGGTGTTGTGGATGTTCATGGGCGATAGTTGCCACTCACCATCAGGTGGAGCTATATGCTCGTTTGCCCCTATAAGATATAAAAAAATAAAAAAATAGCATATATTCGTGGACATGTCAAAAAAAATTCAACCAAATCTTTAACACGTTACAACTCTAAAAATTAAATTGAATATTCTTTTGTTTAATTCATCGGTTTTTTTTTAAATATAACGTATTTCTTTTATAACTTGTAGTACTTTAAAAAGAGTGCTCCAAAGTTTTACGATCCCATTTTTTTCAGCAATTAATTAGACAAAAATGTATTTTTATCTTGTTACAATTACTACAGAAACCCTTAGCCTAAGTCTTAATAAATTATTTAATTACCTTATATATTTGAAAATTTATTTTAAAAAGATATAAGTCTGCTAAAAAATAATGTTTGTCTCGTTTTTATCGTCAGTTCCCAGACACACTTCACCGCAACCTAAAAACCACCCGCACTCGTTATTACGAGTTCCAAGAAAATATTCTTCAGTACATCGTTTAAATGAAACCCGAACAAAGTAGACCACAAACACAGATGTCACGGTAATGACATCTGACGTCACAAAAGACGTTTTTTTTTTTTATTTCTTTCGAGCGAACCTCGGGCAGCTCTCGAGAGCGTGGGTCTTCTTTTGATGTTCTATTTGAACGTAGTTCGCGTGCCCGTTTAGTATAGAACGAGTACTTCACGCCCTTTGAGATAAGTCGAGCAATGCGTATTATGGGTGAACGCTTAAGAATTTCCACAGTAAGGGAAATATGTCTGAAAATATTATTTCGAGTTGTTTTTTATGATTCTGTACTTCAGTTGAATGAAACGTTTTTCGGAATTATATTAATATTATATACCTTTTGATAGGAATAAAATAATTACTTTACACAATCAATTGATTTTGTACTCAATTCATACACTACAAACAGTTTTATTATTTATATTAAGAGTACTACAAAAATCTGACAGCTTGCTGCCGAATTAAGTTAGCGTGTCACTCACTGCGTTCTGTTGCGTTGGTGTAGACCTTACGGAGGAGCACCAGCAGGTTTTGTGACATTTTGTCAGTATGGAAGGGCCTGGCCTTAGTATATAGTAAGTCTATGTTTCCACACTTTTAGCCATCCTCCTCATCTGCGGCTTGATCCTTTGGAACTGCGTAGAGATGGATCGCTCCATATCTCCTATCGCATCTATCACGGGGTATGTTCTAAGGAATTTTTAGAGTGATCCCGTCGGTAGCATTTCATGACTCCACGCCGATCTATGTCTGGAAATCCACAACAGCGCGATTTAGAAGGCATTTTCTTTCTGGCGCAACCACTATGCTGGCGGTCTTTCCTACCCGATACGACTTTTAAACATTCCAAAGCTTATTCATTTCTCGAATGTCAGCAATGCACCCGCATGCCCTCTGCATTACAGACGTCCATGAGCGGCGCTGATCACTTAACATCAAGTGAGCCTCCTGCTTGTTTTGCCCCTCTGATATAAAAACCTACATTTTTACGCATGTGGATACAATTAGTATTGCTCATTAATATAGGCGACATTATTTTCCAGATTCATCAACATTTGGTACCGGTATCCGCTGCACGCTTTCACAAAACGCCAATATATCATCCGAAGCACTGTTTCAATAAAGCCATTAGAAAGCATATCCATTCTCCGCTTCCAACTTTCCAAAGTCAATAAATCCAGTCATAAGCAATTACATTTCCACAAAGTAGGTTATAGCCGAAACGAATCCGAACAAACATTAATTGGATCGAGCGAAACGAGAGCATCATTAATTAGAATAGTTTGCGCGCCCGTAAACACGAATGTATCCTCTTTGAAATCTAAATCCGTTCGTGTATATCACATCCAATATCGAACGAACGATTTAAACGTCATATGATCGCGTTTATTATGTGTAAGTGTTTGTGTCTTGTGTATTTTTTGTTTTGATTTTTTTAAAGATTTTTTTATGTTACAAGTTGGCAAACAAGCATCCGGTCACCTGATGGTAAGTGGTCGCCGTAGCCTATGAGCGCTTACAGCACCATTAGTAGGTGCCACTCACGCGTTGCCAACCTCGAGATATTAGTTCTTAAATCTCCTCTGCCCAGTAATTTTACTAGCCTACAGTGCCCTTCAAACCGGAACACAGTAATGCCTAAGCACTACTATTTGGCGGCAGAATATTTGACACTGCGGTGGTACTTACCTAGCCGGCCTTCTGCAACAAAAGACCTACCACCAGTGAATATTACCAATACTTTTTTAAGTCATTACTAATACTCCTCTTGCTCACCATATAAGCTACCAGCTTGCGCTAGGAGTGGGTGGTAGCCTAAAAGGGTCAGGATCGAACCCTTGCGGGTTAACGGAGCGGAGTCGACCCTTTTAACCGGTTAGCGATTGAGGCTTCATTTTATTGAAATTTAAATTTTCAAGATTTTAATAACGACATAATTATATTCTACTAACTTTTTAGCTACTCAATGTACTATATGTTTTACTGGTACGCCTTTTATTGCAAGAGGCCGGCTACCGCAAAGCAGTAGTTTTTTGGATTGTTTTTTCAATTTGAAAGATACTCTAGCTAGTGAAAAAACTGTGCAAAGAAGATTTAAGAATTATATCTCGAGGTTAGTAACGCATGAGTGACACCTATACCACACAAAAACGACAACCGCTCATGAGGACCGTATGCTTGCTTACCAACTTGTTACATATTTAAAAAAAAAATGAGTTGAGAAAGAAATATCATCAATGCTACTTATATATATATATATTATATATATTGTGATTATGTTCTTCATAAGCTTTTTAAACAGAAGAGATTCTTAGTCCCTTAGTAATGATATAATTAACAATAAACGTTTTCAGGTAATTTACTCACTATAAGTATCAAAAGGGAACATTTAATTACACTTAATAGTTCCATTTCAGGTGAGCCAAGAAGCCTTATTGTTACGTTCTTTCGTTCCTTACATTCGAAACCGTACATTCAACGCGACGCTTGCTGACTTTTTGTTTATTTTCCGACTGTTGTACGTCTCGACGCTTGTGTAGGTATAATGAGAGCGGAGCAATCATCACAATGAATGGACTCGGATGCAAGGACCCTAGTCTGAATGCCGCCCTTAGCCGCCGTGGCTTGGGTTACCACGCGTTATTGCTTTCCCGGATTAGCGAAACTATTGTTATTCGAGATGGCAAGATACGATATTAAGTCTTCAATCTCTACCTAAGACTTTTTATTAGTGTGTTTTTATGAAATATTCTTCGCTAAAGCTATACGCCAAGTTTTCAGATATACGGTGTACTTTATTATATAAAAAAAAACTAACCGATTGATCAAAATTTACTACCTACTACTAATACTAGTACATATTAACAGACAGCGTATACTTAATAATAGAGTCCCATAAGTAGCCTTTAAATCTACAAATTAAACGTTCAATAACTTTCTCATATAATTTATTACGAGTTGTTGAAAAAATCCGCTACAAAATTTATGTCAGACGATACGATATATACTGATCAATCAATAGACTTCAACTAAGAATCCCTATAAATAAATCAAAACCCTATAAGTGCTGCAAGTTGCCAAAGCCTACAATGACGGTGAGCATTCATCAGGCGAATGATACGTTTATTTGTCAGCGTTATTACTGAAAAGGCGATTAAAAATTAAACACGTAACTACGCAAATTATCTCCATAAGTTTATTTATTAACACTTCCAAAAAAATCATATATTCTTAACACAAAACGATTTATACTACATTACATATTATTTATATGTACACTTCTAAAATAAATAAAGCAAAAAGTCCTATAATACACCACAGTTCAAGACAATGGTTTCAATATCATCCGTGTAATGAGCGAGATTAGTACAACTACCTTCACGCTCACCGGCCTTATCATTCCGTGCTCGTTTTATATTTATTCCTGTCGTTAATCTCCTTTACGATCTTCCTCTTTTACCTTTACTATCATCGTCTGATTGCCATCCATAGATAACATTCATTAAACCCACCCAGATACCTGACAGTGTAAATTACCTTCCTAAATGAGAAAAACTCGATCTTATACGAAAATTCTATTCTCGCTGTTTTCACAGAACAAGAGATTGCTTCTTTGTTTCATCTTACAGGATTTATCGTTGTTTGATTACTATTATAAACAGTCGAATTTAGCGTTAAATGTAGCGCTCTAAATACTTGGTTTTATAACAAGGATTTTACTTAAGTCTTAAGACGAAAGACTCAAAGTTATTTAGTTGTCATCTCTCAAGTAAACAAAATCTTTTTTTTTTTTAATTCAAAATATTTATACAACTACAATAAATATTTTTATAATAACATCGCCAAATAATTGTAAAGTTGTAGAAAATATTTATTTTTTGCTTTTTCGTTTTAATAAAGAAGTACTTCTTTTTTCTAAAAATTATTTTATTTTAAACGTTTTTGTTACGAATAATTAATGCAAATTTAAGACTTATATAGTTTTCTTATAGATGCCATTGTCAAAACTGGACCAAATTGAAATGTGACCACACATGAACACCAAGTTTCAAATAAAAAACCTCCTTTTTCGAAGTGGGCTAAAATATTTTAAATTATGTAGATTTGTTTTTCTTATCATTTTAATATTTGTGGTCACTCTACTATCATAAGGACGCCAAAGAGTAATAGAAAATTTGTGCTTTCTTTGAAAGATGGAAATCCAGACATAATAATCGCCTATTTTTTTTTATCATGTTTTATTTAGGGATTACTCCATTATGTATTTAGTTCTCTTTTGTATGTAATGTACACTAGAATTTTTATAATTTGTCTTTTTTTGCACTTAAGAAGCTATAAGACTAGACGTTGCTTCGCTTATTAATATTTACCAAAAAGGGAATAGTAAAAAATTTAATACAATACAGATCCATCGTTAATATACAAAGTAATACAATAGTTGAGTTTATATTGAAGTTTAATTTACTGTATAAGTTTAAATACAAAATCTTCTTCTGCGTGCTAGCTCCTCTTATTACACTTATCCAGATTTGACAGGTTACTAGTTTTTACACGAGCGATTGCCATCTGACTTCCGCAACCCTAAGGGCGAACCAGTAATTCGTTGGATAAGTGCAATTTACTTATCAAGAGTTAACGATTATTATCAGATGTTATGTGATAACAACCGGGACCGACAGCTTAACGTGATCTCCGAGGCACGGTGGGGAGACCCACAAGGACAAACCGCCAGACCGAAACAAATATTTATAACAAACATCTACCCGAGCGGGAAACGAACCCGCAACCGTCGAGACTACCCGACTAGGCAGACTCGCTACCCACAACGCCACAACGGTGTCTTAAGTACAAAATATAATTGGTAATCGTAATGATTTTAAAATAATAAAAAAAAATCCTTATCGGTTTTTATCGGAAAACATTTTTATCCAAAGATTATCTCGGAGAAAAAAGATTTTCCCGGCGTCGGGACGTGACGACCCCATCGCCCACTGTTGGGATAATCTCTGTCACAGCAGAGATTATTCCACCAGTGCAATCAGTCAATTCAACTAGTGGTAGTGCCACGCTGCACAGCTCTTCCTGCTGCAGCCGAATTGGGCCGGCACGCCCGGGGAAACACCACTCTCTCACAGAAAACCGGCGTAAAGTGGCAATTGTCGCGTTTCGTACGGTGAGTGAGAGTCCCGGTGGCCCACTACACACTCCCCCTCCAATGAAAGTGCAGAATTTGGTATATTTACCCCAGGAGGGTACCACCAGCTTCTGCTGTGGAGAATCCCTCTCTGGATGTCCATCTTCAGGGCGAACCCTTCCTGAACATGGATACCCAGGCTGCCCTCCGAATTCTGGGGGGGCAATTTTGCGCGCTCTGGAACTGTTCGGGGCAAACAAAGCAGGCTACCTAAGGCTACCCCTGTCACGCTTACTGTGGATTTCTGCAACATAAGGGGCTAAATTCCAACCTGAACGCCGTCCACCACCATCTTGAGACGGCGAAGCCGGCCTTGCTTTTCCTTACAGAGACACAGATATCTTCTCCGGCTGATACTTCTTTCCTCTCCTACCCGGGATATAATTTGGAACATTCCTTTGTACCCCGGGCTGGTGTGTGCGTGTACGTCAGAGAAGATGTCTGCTCTCGTCGCCTCGGCAGCCTTGAAGTAGGGGACCTATCGATTCTTTGGCTGCGCGTAGACTGCGATGACCATCCGCGAATCTACGCGTGCCTTTATAGGTCCCATAGCGGAAATGCCGAAACTGACCGACTCATTGAGCACATCCAAATGGTTACAGATTCCGTGCTGCAACAGATCCCATCCGCTGAGATCGTGATTCTTGGCGATTTTAACGCCCACCACGCCGAATGGCTTGGTTCACGTACCACCGATCACGCGGGGAGATCTGTTCTCGACTTTGCTTTGGCATATGATCTGACACAACTGGTAACCTCGCCTACGCGAATCCCAGATGTAGAGGATCATACACCTTCACTGTTGGATCTTCTGCTGACCTCTCATCCGGACAACTATTTGGTTTCCGTCGATCCTCCTCTAGGCTCGTCGGACCACTGCCTTGTTCGGAGTACAGTGCCGGTCTCGCGCCCAGCACGGCCCCGCTTCGTGGGCTACCGGCGCGTTTGGCACTACAGGTCGGCAGACTGGGATGGGATGCGTTCTTTCTTTGCGTCCTACCCATGGGGACAGATTTGCTTCTCGCCGGATGATCCGGACGTCGTGGCCAACTCTGTCGCCGATGTGGTACTCCAGGGCATGGAACTCTTTGTTCCGGCTTCTGCAGTGCCCATCGGAGGCAAGTCCCAGCCTTGGTTTGGTCACTCCTGTAAAACGGCGCTTCGCCGAAAACAGGAATGCTACCAAGCCTGGGCTAAGGCGTCGACGTCTCGTGATGTAAATACCAGCGCACTTAGAAAGGAGTATAACTCTGCCTCCAGGTCCTTCAAAAGAGTTATTGCCAAAGCAAAGTCGGAGCACATCGGCAGAATTGGCGAGAGACTAGTGCGTCTTCCTTCGGGTACACGTGCATTCTGGTCCCTCGCCAAGTCTGTCTTAGGGAATTTCTGTAAGCCATCATTTCCACCTCTGCATAGGGACGATGATTCGGTGGCCCACGCCGCGAAAGAGAAAGCTGATCTTCTGTGCTCTCTCTTCGCGTCCAACTCGACTGTGGATGACCAAGGAAAGTCACCACCTGCAATCCAGCGGTGTGATACCACGATGCCGGAGGTTAAATTCCGGCAAAGTGTAGTTCGCAGAGCACTTCTTTCCTTGGACATTCATAAGTCGAGTGGGCCTGATGGAATCTCCCCGATCGTGTTGCGGACATGTGCTCCTGAGTTGGCGCCGGTTTTAACGCGTCTTTTCCGGTACTCCTACTCATCAGGCGTCGTCCCGAACTCATGGAAGACGGCTTTAGTGCACCCGATCCCTAAAAAGGCAACCGCTCGGACCCGTCCAATTATAGGCCAATTGCCATTACCTCCTTGTTCTCAAAGATAATGGAGTCCATTATCAACTGCCAGCTCCTGCGGTATCTAGAGGAGCACCAGCTGATTAGCGACCGCCAGTACGGTTTTCGTCGTGGTCGTTCAGCTGGTGATCTTCTAGTTTACCTGACACATAGGTGGGCGGAGGCAGTTGAGTCCAAGGGGGAGGCATTAGCAGCCAGTCTGGACATAGCGAAGGCCTTCGATCGGGTATGGCACAAGGCGCTTCTTTCGAAGCTTCCTTCCTATGGGCTTCCTGAGAAATTATGCGAGTGGGTCACCAGCTTTTTGGCAGATCGGAGCATCAAGGTCGTTGTCGACGGTGCATGCTCTGACTTAAAACCCATTAATGCTGGTGTCCCGCAAGGCTGCGTACTGTCCCCTACTTTGTTTCTTCTGCATATCAATGACATGTTGGAAATTTCCAACATTCATTGCTATGCGGACGACAGCACTGTAGACGCTTTATACACCGGCCGCGCTAATATTTCTCGGGAAAACGTCATTGAGTGCCGGAACAAACTTGTGTCTGAAGTCGAGACTACATTGACCAAAGTCTCGGACTGGGGCCGACTAAATTTAGTCCAATTCAACCCCAAGAAGACACAAGTTTGCGCGTTAACCGCTAAAAATCACCATTTGTCGTATCTCCTCGTTTTGAGAACACTCCCTGGCTGCCACAGCTAGTATCGGAATACTTGGTGTCGACATTTCGAGCGTCGTTCAGTTTCGCGGTCAATTGGAAGGAAAGGTCAAATTGGCCTCTAAAAGCTTGGTGTGCTCAGCAAGGCGAGGCACTACTTCACGTCGGCTCATCGCCTAAAGCTCTACAAGGCACAAATTCGACCGCACGTGGAGTACTGCTCTCACCTCTGGGCGGGAGCTCCCCAGTACCAGCTACTTCCAATTGACCGCATCCAACGTAGAGCGGCTCGAATTGTCGACGATCAAGCCCTTTCCGATCAGCTTGATCCTTTGGCATTGCGTAGAGATGTCGGATCACTCTGCATCTTCTATCGCATATATCACGGAGAGTGTTCTGAGGAATTGTTTGGATTGATCCCGCCGGTAGAATTTCACCATCGGACATCGCGACAAAACTCTAAGTTCCATCCATACCACCTCGATGTCTGGAAATCCACAACAGCGCGATTTAGAAGACATTTTCTTCCTCGCACAACCACCCTGTGGAATCAACTTCCGCCGGCGGTCTTTCCGAACCGATACGACTTGGGAACCTTCAAGAGAAGAGCCTATTCTTTCCTTAAAGGTCGGCAACGCGCCTGCATGCCTTCTGGTGTTGCGGATGTTCATGGGCGGCGGTGATCACTTAACATCAGGTGAGCCTCCTGCCCGTTTGCCCCTCTTACATAAAAAAAAAAAAAAAAAAAAATTCCTTAAGCTCTCTGTAATTATGAAAGACAACTTTTAAATATTTTAAAGATCCTACTGAAAATATGAATCTTAAATATTTGATTTATTAAAAAATACAAAATATTATATATTATATATTGTTGAACGGCATACGTTTAGTTATAATCAATTTATTGGGATAGTTATACCCTGTGTCGGGGTCCGGAAAAATACACAATGACTACAAACACACCCAGACCAAACATGCCTGTATGGTCAATACAAACATCTGTTCCGAGTGAGAATCGAACCGGCGACCTGTGGCGCTTAAGGCATCTTCGATGCCGCATTGTCACAACGTCGTCAATAGGTATATTTGTACGCAAATAAGCAATACCATGTCAACCCACAAAATTGAAAAAACTGAGTTATATATGCAGAAGTGTTAGTAAATGGCTGAAGAACATTTTTCTTTAATATTTGTAGGGTTTTAAGCTTTAAAACTTCAAAAAAGCCATTTTTTAAAAATGCTTTTTATGTATTATGATAAACGTTTTGGGTTATATTATATACGAAATATGCAGTTTGTATACTTATTTTTTGAGAAAATAAGTAAAATAACTTACATAAATCTGAAATTGCCAAAAACTTGACCAATACATAATACATAAAAGAATTCATATAAAGCAAGTTGTTCAAAACTTTCAAACGCGTTTTTCTCGAAATGATATTCGTGTGGGTTGACATGGTATTGCTTATTTGCGTCTATTTATATAAGCCATTTCTTTGAATCCGACCGCAAAAGGTATGGAAATGGAATGGCTTCTACAAACAAAAACAATCTTTTGTAAATAATATACGCATTTATTTATATTATTCGAAAAGATTCTTCAACAGCGGTTAAAGTGAGGCAAGAATGTCCCTCTTGAGGAGCGTAAATAATTTAGCAAACTGTCCTTTGTGTGATACTGGGGCCATTAAAATTTTGTCTGTTTGTTAGGCTAATTTAGTAAATTGCTCTGGGGAAATCTTTCCGCGAAAAATGTTTCAAAATTAAAATGTCGGACGACCGAGGTGAAAATTAATATGAACATTGCAAGTAGCTTGGTTTCTTCGTTTTCATTTTTTTTTGTTCTTTATTTATTCCTTCGCTTCTTTGCGTTTCCTTTGTTTAATAATGAAAGGTTTTATTTATGTTATTTTTTATTGAAGTTTCGTTTAGATAATAAAAATTTTATCTGTTATCTCTAATAACACCTTCGTCTTTCCTACATCGAGCCCACACGCCTAAGTTCGTACGCTAGCGGTGAGGCTATAATATGTATAATATAATATATAATACAAGTGGAATATCATTTGAAGTCCTTGCTTCGAAGTGTGTCGGATCAGAAAGAGATTCATTCTGTATTTACCGCAAATCATAATTCTGTTCTATCGCAACATTGCATGCCTTGTCTCAGGTTTTCTATTCACAAAATGTGGTTTTATAATTCAAGTCATATATGCTGTGGACGTATTTAAGGTCAGTCAAGCCTTAAATACGTCCACAGCACGTCTCATACATACGAAAGTGGTGTGACATGGTCTGACCCATTTCTGTTTCGGATGCCCGGCACTCTGGTGGACACTTAGCCCATTAGAGGCGTAGTTTGCATCCACTCGGTATATTATTGCTGTTTTCGGAATTGCAATATGCGTTTCTACAATGGAAAGGAATGTGACAAGCGCAGAGTCGAAATTTCAAAGCGCTTATTTAGCTGGAGACGAAATTAGGGAACGTATTTACGGTTTGCTGCATGCGAATTCGCTCATTTGTTGAACAAGGTTTCAAAATTTTGAACCGGTTTGGAAACGTTTAAATCAGTTTTTCGATTGTTACATGATATTAAATGTTTCGTTCGGAGTACAAACGATAGAAGAGCTTTATTGAAAACTCTAATTAATAACCAGTTCATTCTGAAAAGGAAATTCGTAAACAGGTTAGTCCGGCAACTATAGGCTTTAATCTGGTGTCATGGCATCAAAAAGGGAAAAATAATCGGCAATATATAGTATAATCGGCAATCAGCAAACGAATATATATAATAGTAGAGTGTTGAGGTTTTATTTCTTTTGACGGTGTTGTGAGGCAGCGGTAGCGAACCTGTCTTAATCTGCCTGCCTGGTTCGATTCCTGCTCGGAACATAATATGTTTGTATTGACCATGGAAGCATATTTTCCGGTCTGGATGTATTTGTCCTTGTCTTTCTATGTGGTTCCAGACCCCCGACACAGGAAATCACTATCCTAATGGGGGCCGTTGAGTGTGCAGCATTTATTTATTTATTTATTTCTTACCACAGGGTTAAATATGTAGACTCTTACTACGTTAAAAATATGCAAGCACTCTAGTGCTGATAGTGAATACCGTCTAAAGTACCTGATATCCATTGAGTACGCTGACAGATAGTTTAACATTTCGAATTGTATAAAAAATTAAATGGACAATGTGGTAGGATTTTAGGCCTCAGTCACTCTTACTTTTGGTACAACAATCGGTACTACTATAAGTCGATATTCGTAATTTCCAAAAACAAAGAGCTGTTACTCTTATACGAGTAGTGTAGGAGTTTTCATATATAAAAATTGTCCATTCCGACGTCTCATAACTCGGAGAAATACAAGAAAATCAGGCTACTATAAAGTAATAACTAAATTGTTATAAAAACTGTTTGAAAGTAAGAGTCCATAGAGGCCAGATGGACCGTCGACATTATGACGATTACGACTAGACATTCTATTGGCATGACGCCGAGAAAGGTGGAATAAAAGGGGAATCGTACAGCCAACCACACAGCTTATGCTCGGCATACGATGCTATGAATTATAATTGCCTAAGATAATATTTCTGGTAATTATTGTAATGCAACTTACATGTTACCATAACTTTTACGATATGTTCCTTGGATTTCACTTAAACCAAGAGAAGAAATTTAAGGACAGTATATGGCTAATGCTTAACTTCTATTGATGAAATAGATCTCATGGTAAATCTCCAAAACATCTAATAGAGCATTGTGAAAATGCATAGATATAGGATTGTCAACCAAACACTCATTAGCCTTGTTCACGGAAGTATCAATATCATAATTGGCAAATGATCTATCGAGACGCCAGGACATAAGGACCATAAACAACTTCCTTAAACAGGTGAAATGTGCCTCATCTCTGCTATTACCGAGTATCGAAAACATAAGTCCTTCTATATATCTGTCTAAAAACCAATCTGATCCTTGCTCCCATAAGACTTTTATAGTCTCAGGCATATTCGCTGTTGAGGTCACACTAGGATTTTCTATTGTTAGGCAACCTAGCACATTTATAGGGGAAAATAAGCAGGTTGTTGGAAAGGTATTGTAACAACAATCTTCCTTCATGATTGCATTCTGTCGGACAACCAAGAAAACACCTTCCTTGTAGTAAACTAAAGAAGATGGTAAATAGGTTATGAATTTCCTAGTAACTTCAGAATCTAACATAAACTCAATAGTCATGAAAGATATCCTATCAGTTGGTTTTCTCGCATGAGTTGGCCCTCTGACTAATATACCAGAAACCAGCCTTCCACTTTCACCCATTGTATCAGAAGAATTTCCCTAGATTTTGAAAGTGGCCACCAATGGTAAGATAGCGAGATTTCCCGTTTTTCGATTCCCAGTTCCACCCCTCCTGAATGGGATCCCCAAGCCTGGAGTAGAGATTTTGTATTCATGAAGACATCTGCGCCCCCTTACTACTTAGCATCCTCATCAACACCTCTGTGGTTAGAGGTTCCACTATTTCACAGATAGGGTGCTTAAAAGTAGGAGGTTCTATTAACAGTTCTGAATGGAATATTGAGTCTCTTATTTCTGGGGGCTCTACTAATCCACTAATAACTTCCTCATACCACTCGGGATAATTTGTTTCTTTAAGTTCCTTAAAAGATTCTTGCTTCATTCCCTCTACATCTGGTTTGTAAACTTTTCCCTTCATACCCATTGCCAAACATTTCCGTAGGCTGGAGTCCCGAGGCAAAGGGTTGCCTTGTTCCAAATCAAATACATTGTGTGTTGAGTTGTTCCATGTATTCACTAGTTCATACATTACTTCTTCAACTAATGTAGTACTTTCTTTGCAAGGTTGTTTATACACGGTTCCATTAACTACAATGTCCGTAACTAGGGGAAACATCTCTTCTATTATCAGTTGATCTTTCGACTCCTTGGTCATTTTGTTTATCACAAAATGCTCAGGGAGCAACTTCCCTCTCCAAGAACATTTTTCTTTATTTGGATAGTGCACTCTAGTGTCCATCAGAGTTTCTAACAACTTTTTCGGAGTAATAGTTGATAGTCTGGAGAAACCAACCCCATATAGTTTGAGTCATCTATTTCTTGATCATCATCATCATCTATCAAATCTGCTTTCCATTCTTTAACACATTGTTCTAGATACTTACTACAAGATAGCATGTTGCTTATTCCAGTTTCTAAAGTTGGTCTAGACAACAAAGTGTTGTGGGATTCAAAGAACTGACGTCTTTGAGCTAAAAAAGTGACTACTTTAAGACTGCCCACTGCTATGATTGTCCCTCCTATCCGTTGTCTCATTATTGCCCCACTTAATGTAAAATCTATACGGCTCACATTCACGTTTAATCATTGTAAAGACCGCCGAAACGTGAATGTTTACAAGTTGCCAAACAAGCATACGGCCCACTTGATGGTAAGTGGTTGCCGTAGCCTATGAGCGCTTGCAGCACCATTAGTAGGTGCCACTCACGCGTTGCCAACCTCGAGATATTGATTCTTAAATCTCCTCTGCCCAGTAATTTCACTAGCCAATGCCTAAGCATTACTATTTGACCAAAATAAATATAGTAATAGTATAATAGTCGAAACAAACAGAATTATAACAGTCAGTGAAGGTCCTTTAAAATTTTAATTAACAATGGATACGTACATGAAAGCTATTTATGAATCCGATCTATATGATTCTGATGTGGTAAATGCTATTGCTGCAGCACGACCAGATTGGAGTTTTGGTACTACTGCTGAAAAAGAAGAATTATGTTGCCATATTACAACTTGTATGTTGATGTGTAATAAAGAGTTGAATGTTGTGACAAGCAGAAAGAGAAAGCTAGTACGGAAAAACGAGCTGGGAATTCCGACAAAAATAAGGGGGATAGGTGGCGGAGGTAAAGGGTTATCTAGCCAAATAGAGGATAATTACGCTGCACCGAGTACCTCAAGGGATTACCCATCATCAAGTGACATCTCAACTGAGTCATCTGAAGACTACTACTTTACAGAATCCCTTAATGAGATGCAAGATAATTACAGATTTGAGCTTGTCAAATATTCATCAAATCCAAGGAATGCCATGAAAAGTGCTTGTGAGATGTTAGGGACTCCATTACCCCCGATAGAATGTGACATCATTGATCATAGAGAAAAATTGTTCATAAACGTGGTCCTAGATAAAAATCGTGACGTGACTTTAAGGAGATACCGGAGGGAGGCTATGGAAGTTTGTGGCAAATTAAGATATTATTTTATAGAGAGTGGGGCAATAATGGGACAATGGATAGGAGGGACAATCATAGCAGTGGGCAGTCTTAAAGTAGTCACTTTTTTAGCTCAAAGACGTCAGTTCTTTGAATCCCACAACACTTTGTTGTCTAGACCAACTTTAGAAACTGGAATAAACAACATGCTATCTTGTAGTAAGTATCTAGAACAATGTGTTAAAGAATGGAAAGCAGATTTGATAGAGGATGATGATCAAGAAATAGATGACTCAAAACTATATGGGGTTGGTTTCTCCAGACCATCACCTATTACTCCGAAAAAGTTGTTAGAAACTCTCATGGACACTAGAGTGCACTATCCAAATAAAGAAAAATGTTCTTGGAGAGGGAAGTTGCTCCCTGAGCATTTTGTGATAAACAAAATGACCAAGGAGTCGAAAGATCAACTGATAATAGAAGAGATGTTTCCCCTAGTTACGGACATTGTAGTTAATGGAACCGTGTATAAACAACCTTGTAAAGAAAGTACTACATTAGTTGAAGAAGTAATGTATGAACTAGTGAATACATGGAACAACTCAACACACAATGTATTTGATTTGGAACAAGGCAACCCTTTGCCTCGGGACTCCAGCCTACGGAAATGTTTGGGAATGGGTATGAAGGGAAAAGTTTACAAACCAGATGAAGAGGGAATGAAGCAAGAATCTTTTAAGGAACTTAAAGAAACAAATTATCCTGAGTGGTATGAGGAAGTTATAAGTGGATTAGTAGAGCCCCCAGAAATAAGAGACTCAATATTCCATTCAGAACTGTTAATAGAACCTCCTACTTTTAAGCACCTTATCTGTGAAATAGTGGAACCTCTAACCACAGAGGTGTTGATGAGGATGCTAAGTAGTAAGGGGGCGCAGATGTCTTCGCGAATACAAAATCTCTACTCCAGGCTTGGGGGATCACATTCAGGGAGGGGTGGAACTGGGAATCGAAAAACGGGAAATCTCGCTATCTTACCATTGGTGGCCACTTTCAAAATCAAGGGAAATTCTTCTGGTACAATGGGTGAAAGTGGAAGGCTGGTTTCTGGTATATTAGTCAGAGGGCCAACTCATGCGAGAAAACCAACTGATAGGATATCTTTCATGACCATTGAGTTTATGTTAGACTCTGAAGTTACTAGGAAATTCATAGCCTATTTACCATCTTCTTCATCATTTAAATTTCTAAAACTATCGTGAGACATTATTAATTTAATGTAAAATCTAAACGGCTCACATTCACGTTTCGGCGGTCTTTACAATGATTTAACGTTAGTGTGAGCCGTATAGATTTTACATTAAATTTAAAATATTAAACAATATCAAATAAAACGACGTCGTAGCGCAGCGGTAGCAAACCTCCCATAAGCGTTACAGATCGCGGGATCGATTCCCGTTTGTTTTGACCATACATGTAAGTTATCCGGTCTGGGTGTGTTTGTCCTTGTCATTGTGTATGTTTCCAAAACGGGATATAACTATCTTAATGGGTCCGTTGATTGTGTAATGCTTATATAATAAAATAAATAAACCTTAATCAAATGCATAGTAATGATTATGTATTCATTAAATTATATTAATCAAAAACGTTTGTGGTAATAAATAAAACCAAAATAGTTATATAATGTAGATAATGTTTTATTTATATTTTTCATATTATAATTTCATAGCAAAACTTAGGTTCGCCTATACTGTAATATAATATGCTGGTCAATTTAGTCCCAGCATTTATAAAACCGTATTTACAGAGTAAGTTTCGAATTATTATAAGCTATGATCATTGATATTACGTCATAAAAAGAAATGGTACGCTCGGACCACGGTTTTTATAGTACTGGAACGCAACTTACGTTGTTAACTGTACCTATAAAGCTGGATCACGTTGCAGGGAACGGGAGGGTCACGGTACAGCACCCACGCTAATAGTACAAATGTACCAGTGTTAGATTTCTGTGTTATTTTCACATGGAATAGACGGATTTCTTGTGAACTTATATTTCGGTTAAACTATAGAGTCTTCATGTCGAATTATTAAAGCAATGAATAGTTGAAAATTAGTTTTATTGAATTGTTGTTGATTATCAATAAAGTAGTTTACAATACGAGATTTTTTGTGTCCATATTATTTTTGATCCTCGGTAGTTGTGAAAATTTAATTATAATTTTTTTATTGGATACGATGTTCTTTAAAGGTGAGCCGATAAACTATTTGGGTTAAAGATCAAGGACTTGGAAATGAGCGGAACTCATCTCAATTTAACAGCTAATTATTTGCGGCTGCTTCCAAATAATTTTGATAAATTGTATTATGAAAATCTTAAGATCTTATTATTATTATTATTATTATTATAACTGTGGAATCAATTCCTTCGCGAACAAAGAAGTTTGCCAATTCTTTTCTTTGTCGTACTTCTCCTTACAATCTGGGCTCCTTCAAACGAGGCGTGAAGAGGCATCTTGCGGGTAGGCAGGGCAAGGGTGGCTAACACGGTTGCATTCCGCAACTCTGTTAGCCGCCTTCGCGTATGGACTTTATTTCCACTTACCATCAGGTGGAGTAGAGTCATCTGCCCTACTTTCCAAATAATAAAAAAAAAAAAACAAGTAAAGAAAACACGATCAAAACTAAAATCAAGTACTAATAAAAAAAAACAAAATTAACAAATATTGATGGAAGTTAAACAAAAAAATACATTTAATTTGGCTATCGTCACATATTTCTTGGCAAAGTCCTTAAAGAATTGAAAAGAATCACTTATTTTCAAATGCTATTCATAAACCTTAATATCGCAATTATCGTACTGTCTTATAGTAGTAGTAATTTAAAACGCGAGTGAAAACCTTCTATTCTAAACTGTTCCAAGCCAGTCGCCATTAACAAGCGCCGCCCTCAAAACCTAAACAAATCAGAACTGAATGACGGCACAGAGCACTATCTTGTTTACACGATCATAATTCCCTCTATCCGCATTCCGCAGCTGTCTTCACATCACGCGTTTTGTAAGCAACAGTATAAAGTACCTCGTTAGTGGTGAATATCAAAAAGCCAAATGGGGTCTGAGTGAGCCTTCGCAGTTTCTCGGTCTTTCAACCGTTACGTAAGTGAGTTGATTGCACTACATAGTCGCCCGAGGAAATTACCGCCGAGCGCTTAGCGTCCGGATTTTCGTTTTGGTTGGTAACACTTTTATTCAGTTTGAGAAATTGGTGAAAGAATTTCGTCTTTTTATCGAGTATATTTTGCTTTGGTGTTTAGATTTTTTTTTTTTAATTGTAGAAAAGTCTTAATTAGAGTGTATTATTTATGTTTGTTACCTTAGAACTTTTTTTGTTTAAAACACTTTAAGATTGGTTTTATAAAAATTACATCAATATCGTTTGATGAGTTAGGGTCTCTAATCAAAATAACGAGAAAAAATATCTCAGATTAGTTTAGGTGGTTTAAGTCATTCGCATGTTTTTTAACAGTCCCATTTTAAATTATATAAAGTGTTTGAATTCGAAGTCCAGGTCGTTAATATTTAGAAAACATTTTTTAAACTCATTTCGATTCAAACGATAATTTAATTTATGGATGTAACAATATGGTACAAAAAATTTAAAATTGTTTTACCTCGTTAGTGTATTTTAACGACTTTTTCGATTGTCAATTTGTACGTTAAATCGGTTGTACACAATCCGCTCGTGATATCGGTATTAAAATAATTCAATATATTTTTTGTATAAAACCACACCTGTTGCAAATGTTTTGAATAAATCCCTATAGAATTAAAAAAGATAATGTCTCCATGTCATAAAGATAAAAATCAACCAACCAACCGCCTCAACTGTATAAAAAGAATTCAGATGAATTTATAATAGCTCTTTGCTTTTTGTAAGGTACAGATAAATCGTTCTAATATTATAAGTGTGAAAGTGTTTGAATGTTTTGATATTTTTTTTTTATGTTAGAAGTTGGCAAACAAGCATACGGACCACCTGATGTAAGTGGTTGCCGTAGCCTATAAGCGCTTGCAGCACCATTAGTAGGTGCCACTCACGCGTTGCCAACCTCGAGATATTAGTTCTTAAATCTCGTCCGCCCAGTAATTTCACTAGCGTACAGTGCCCTTCAAACCGGAATACAGTAATGCCTAAGCACTACTATTTGGCGGCAGAATATTTGACACTGCGGTGGTACCTACCTAGCCGGCCTCTTGCAACAAAAGACCTACCACCAGTGTGACTGATTGCACTGGTGGAATAATCTCTGCTGTGACAGAGGTTATCCCAACAGCGGGCGATGGGGTCGTCACATCCCGACGCCGCTGGAATGATGTTCTCAATCAATCAAAAACAACTGAACGGATTTGGTTGAAATTTGGCATACAGTTGTTTATTACCAGGATTAACACATAGGATAGTTTCTATTTGCGGAAAAACGCAAAGTTGGTGGGTCTAGCAACTACACGCCGTATGAACTTGGAGCATTAGGTATACATAATGTGTATATTACTGAATAAAATAGCTTTTAGATGGTCTTAATTAAATACTTCAATAACGCGATTGAAATCGCGAACTTTGCTAGTTACTAAATAAGCAACTGAGTAAAAAATAATTAATAATATAAAAAATATTATGTACATGCCTCCCGAAGCATTTTGAAATTACTTTACCTAACTTGAAAAACAAATTAAGCACTTGAAAACTCATGAACGCCTTGCCTTTGAACCTTTGGTTACAGTTGTACGTTTCCTATCTATATTTTTGCGTGTGTGTATTGCTCAGTCTTATCTTAAATTACATACACAGTCTGATATCTTAAATGAAAATGAAAATGGAAAAGGAATTAACGCTTATTATTTTATTTAAAATAAATTTTGTTTGTTAGTATGGTGTAATCATATAATATCAATCAATTATCTAAGCTGTTCACTTGATTGGATGTAACAAGGCGAATTAATTGTATTAATAACGATAAGATAATTGTATCCTACCATCATCCCTTAATAGTTACTCTGAGTATGCATAATTATTACCGTGAAATCCACTTTTGACATCAAAGTCTCATGAAATATCGTTATGCATGGGTATTTCGTAGAACTAGAATCGTGTATTATCGAATACACAATATGCGAATAATTGTGTTTTTGGACGACACCGTTGTGACGTTGTGGGTAGCGAGTCTGCCTTTAGTCTCGGCGGTTGCGGGTTCGATTCCCGCTCGGGCAGATGTTTGTTAAAATTTGTGTGTCGGTCTGGACGTTTGTCCGTGTGGGTCTCCCCACCGTGCCTTGGAGAGCACGTTAAGCTGTCGGTCCCGGCTGTTATCACATTACATCTGATAATAATCGTTAACTCTTGATAAGTAAATTGCTCTTATCCGATGAGTTACTTGTTCGTCCTCAGGGTTGCGGAGGTCAGATGGCAATCGCTCCGTGTAAAAACTAGTAACCTTTTAAATCTGGATCAGAGTAATTAGTGAACCCTGGGTAAATAAAATACCGGGAATAATGCTAGGACGAAGAAGAATTGTGCTTTTAGCCATTTTAATTGATTTTACGCGTTTTTTCTATCACTAATTGAAATAAGTAAAAACTTTTTTAAGCAGTGATACTTCGTCTGCTTCTTCATCTTCAACCTCTTCTCGTGTGGTAAATCACCACATTAATGACAGACCTCTTGACCCGAGATGGCTTAATAGATCGAAAACATAGACTTTAACCGAAGGTCGCGTTTTCAAATCTGGTCACATTTGAGTTGTCAAGTGCCTAATTTGTGTTTCAAATCTATCTCGTGCTTAGCGGTGAAGGAAAACATCATGAAGAAACCTGCACGAGGCACAAATTTTAAAACATGTTTAAGCTGCTGGTAGGGCTTAAAAGGCTCGTCTGGTGTGTGTGTGTTTTTTTTTATGTTAGAAGTTGGCAAACAAGCATACGGCCCACCTGATTGATGGTAAGTGGCTGCCGCAGCCTATGAGCGCTTGCAGCACCATTAGTAGGTGCCACTCACGCGTTGCCAACCCCGAGATATTAGTTCTTAAATCTCGTTCGCCCAGTAATTTCACTAGCGTACAATGCCCTTCAAACCGGAACACAGTAGTGCCTAAGCACTACTATTTGGCGGCAGATTATTGGACACTGCGGTGGTACCTACCTAGCCAGCCTCTTGCAACAAAAGACCTACCACCAGTGTGACTGATTGCACTGGTGGAATAATCTCTGTTGTGACAGAGGTTATGCCAACAGCGGGCGATGGGGTCGTCACATCCCGACGCCTTTCAAGTACTGTGTAGTAAGTACTCTGTCTACAATTACATATTTTATTGGACTTCAGGCAAGCGCTATAAATTAGTAACTCCTTGAATAATATATATTTTTAATTTACTGAGCTCATAGGGGTTCGGTACATTTTATTGAAAGAATCCTTATAAAGTTGTTAAAACTTGACAAAGAAAGATAATTACAATTTCCAATTAGAAGAAAGTTTTGATAATACAGCCTTTTAACGGAATTAAGGTCAATTGATTGGAAAGTGCCGTAAAATATCTTTAGAACGTAAATCAAGCGAGCAATAGAAAAGTCTTTCCATCACTCCCACGTGGGACGCGGGCGTTCTTCAGGATTATATATATAAATAAAATTTAAAAAGAGAGGTAGAGGGCTATCATAAATTATAAACAAGAAAATAGCTGATAATCTACAGATTGAAAAAAGCCATGTTGGTGGTAGGTGGCTTAAAAAAAAAGATCCGCCTGGTTAGCTACCACCTGAGGTCAGTACGTTGGTAAAAACTCGTGACTGACTTGTGTAGTGACTGCTCGTCAGCCGTTTTTCGAGGTCAGCCAGCCATAACCAGTTGTATCCTAAAAAAGGTCGGCAACGCATCTGCATGCTCTCTGGTGGACGGCGGTAATCGCTTAACATCAGGAGTCTCCTGCCCGTTTGTCCCCTCTGACATAAAAAAAAAGATTG
Source organism: Hestina assimilis (assembly GCA_023373885.1). Classification (NCBI taxonomy): domain Eukaryota; kingdom Metazoa; phylum Arthropoda; class Insecta; order Lepidoptera; family Nymphalidae; genus Hestina; species Hestina assimilis. The sequence goes on along the minus strand of CM041747.1, from coordinate 2,999,680 downwards.
CTGGACAAATTTAATTCTATATATTTATTCTTAAAATATAGCTGAGAATATTATAAACCGAGTCACCTTTAAAAGAATAATTCTAAGCAAAAAATAAGACAAAATCGGTCCAGCCATTGGGGAGCCACAATACTACAGACGCGAATATAATTATATACCTATATTACGTATTAATTATAAGAACAATTGTATAAACGCCTCTATAGCTCAGCGGTAGAAGGGCCGATTCCGCTCCCTTAAATTGTCGCGGAGTTGCGGGCTCGATCCTGACCTCTTTGGGCTTTCGTCGTACCCACTAGCGTAAGCTATGAGCTTATTTGCGGGCTCAATAGAAATATTAGCAATGCCTTCTTTATACTCTTATAATTGATAATATTTTAGTAATAAAGACTTTTACGTAAAAGGAAATTTTTTTTTCCTGAAGACGTAAAGCTATGTCTTACATATATAAAAATAAAAAAAAAATATCGATAGTCTTCAGCGGACGTAATGAACGAAGGTACAGAAACGGATGATCGCTTAATTGATACCGAAGTGACTTAAGTGACAAGTTACTTAAAAGTTTCAATTTAGCGCTCAATTAAGAACAAGGGGCATTCGATCTGATATTAAAACGAAATCGATTGTAATAGACTAGGAAAATTGAATGAGAACAGAAGAGAGACTAATGAATATGAAATTGGCTGATTTAAATAATATACTTCAGATAAAGAAATTTTCAATAATTAAAAGCCTCACGCAAGAATTGCGGGTTCGATCTTGACCCCTTGAGCTATTATCGTACCAACTCCTAGGCAAATTTCGAGCTTATTTAGAGGGGCAATAATAATATTAGTAATACTTTGGAAAAGGTATTACTAATATTGTCTTTAAAAAGTATGTATATATTTTGTTGTAAAATAAAAGAGGATTTGACAAAATGACGAGCGATATAAAGATAGCATCAAACAGATAAAAGCTTTATGATTAATATCATATTTACTTTTAATTTATTGTTACACTAGCGGCCCGCTCCGGCTTCGCACGGGTATAAAATATATAGCCTATGTCATTCGCTGAAAAAATTATTAAAAGCGATAAGTATTTTTGATTTATTCATTACTGCCCGTGGCCCGCACGCGTTAAATCTAATTATTTACGACATCACATTAGAAACCTCAATTTTTTTTATTTTTCTCCACTATTTTTATACATATGAACCTTCCTCTTCAATCACTCTATCCATTAAAAAACCGCATCAAAATCCGTTGCCTAGTTTAAAAGATTTAAGCATACATAGGGACAGAGAAACCGACTTTGTTTTATACTATGTAATGATTTGCTTTTACCACAGAGCCTTATTAAGCTTTATGTTATATATTTTTTTTTTTATGTTAGAAGTTGGCAAACAAGCATACGGCCCACTTGATGGTAAGTGGCTGCCGCAGCCCATGAGCACTTGCAGCACCATTAGTAGGTGCCACTCACGCGTTGCCAACCTCGAGATATTAGTTCTTAAATCTCGTTCGCCCAGTAATTTCACTAGCGTACAATGCCCTTCAAACCGGAACACAGTAGTGCCTAAGCACTACTATTTGGCGGCAGAATATTGGACACTGCGGTGGTACCTACCTAGCTGGCCTCTTACAACAAAAGACCTACCACCAGTGTGACTGATTGCACTGGTGGAATAATCTCTGTTGTGACAGAGGTTATCCTAACAGCGGGCGATGGGGTCGTCACATCCCGACGCCTTTAATATACTTAGTAGCTGCCCGTGGCTTCGCCCGCATAAATAGTGTTTTGTAGTCAGCCATCTAAACATATTATTACTAAATGGATACGCTCTGTACGTTTTTTGATAACCCAACGGGTAACTAACATTTTCGTGATAAAAGTAGCCTATGTGTTCATCTAGATAACGAATCTGTGAGTTAAATTTCATCCCAATCCGCTAATCCGGTTATGGGTGATTGAGTAACAAACATCCATCCAAACTTTCACATTTATAATATTAGTGGGATATTGGGATAGTGGGATACAACAGTCCATTATAAACCACTGTAACAATAAGCGCTAAAACATAGTCGTATTTAAGATCCGAAAATTTCTTCACCCTATAAAATTTTTATATTATAAAAAATAATTTTAAATATTTTAGCTCAGCAGTAATTATGTATTGTATTTTGTGTTTAGGTTTTCGAACTAGTAAGATAATGCAAAATTTATAATTTCGACACAGTCGAAGAGAAACGGGAGTCGAGTGCAGTGTATAATAAATATTTATTAATGCACGTCTATTTATCTTGTTCGGATAATACACGAATGAAACGGTGAAATGATGTCACATGAGAATTTACGCTGGATGCACCTCTCAATGTTTGATTAATCGAATGAAAGCACTCGCAGTGCGACCAGATAGCGGGGTAATGATAACAGTGTTCCCGGTTTTTGGGGTATTATTGTGGTTGCAACTGACTGATTTTTATGTTGAGCCTTTACAAATCCACAATAATCGTAAGGATCTAAATTGTTATTTTTATTACATTTCCTTCTTGATTTGGGTTTATCGGCAACCTAGTGTCAGATTTGTTCAGTTCATCCTGATTTGTATGAGACCGATCTTGTCGAATTAATATTAGTTCAAGATAGTCGGGATCGAATGTTTTACTTACTCTTTGAAGCACGGAATCTGCAGATGAAATACTACTGTGAGGACGCCACTCTTAAATCGCGTTTAGAGTTTCGTAATCGTAGTTCATAGAATATATATTAGAATCCTAATCTAATCGTTTAAGACTTTGTGGAACCAACTTTTGCCGGGCGTCTTTCCGAACCGATACGACCTGGGCACCTTCAAGAGAAGAGCCTATTCTTGCCTTAAAGGTCGGCAACGCACCTGCATGCCCTCTGATGTTGCAGATGTTTATGGGCGGTGGTGATCGCTTAACATCAGGTGAACTAACTAACGGTTTGTCCTCTTATATAAAAACCAAATATACTTTATCGATATTAATTCCACAAAGGACATTTTAAGCATTGTATTACAGAATATGTATTTTATAGGTAATATTAAAAACAAACCTACAGTTAAATCTGTGCTCAATTTATTTTCAGTACGAGTTTAATTGTGCTGAACATTGTAGTTTGACAGTTGCTTTATTAGTTTTTACAAAAAGCTATTAATTTTGAACCAAACTCTATAGCAAGTAGGTGCAACAATGTCACAAAAAACAATTCATATTTTTTTCAATTAAAAGTCGAAAATTATTAACATAATTTATTGCAACAACTGTTCGTTTTCGTTTTCATAGAATATAGATATAAGTCAATTTTTAAGTATTGATAGCGAAAAAGAGACTCCTATTTTTTTGTAATCACTGTATGTATCCTTAAAATATTTAATCGAACAACGAATAAATGCTGTAATTATACTTGACGCGTACAAATCCCGTGCATAGTGACTATTTTCTATAAAGAAATTACGAATTGATGTAATTCATACCATATTTAAGCGATATGATAGCTGTTCATATATCTGAAATTATACGTCACCCTGCCAGAAACTTCGCACTATGCAATATGGATGCAACTAACATAGAGTTCCGATCATTAAATCGGATCCAGCTCATATTATACGAATGCTATTGCCATGTGATTGACTGCCTAACGTCATGCATGATGACATACACTTAGTAGCAAGTACATAGCGATGTTGACCGAGCATAGTAAATAGGTCGTGTCATGCATCAATAGCTCGTTTGATTTGTCAAATGTGCATGTTCTAGATTAGAACCATGAAATCGATAACAATGTGGAAGTAAGGATTCCTTTTCATAGTTAGGATCTTCTTTGTTCTGGCCTTCGTTCCCATTATTGGGGGCCGGTACCTCTTGTCTTTTGGCGCCAAGACATCTTGAGTTGTCGTTTCATCAATTTGATTGGATATGGTTATCCACTAAGTAACTTGCAGGTGGTCCCTATCCGTTTTTATGTGGTAAAGCGATATCTTAACCACGCTATCTTTATCTCCCCGCACACATGTCCACACCAGCATAAACGGCTCTTGACTTAACCCCATGCATCAAGCAAGGTCTTATAGCTGTTTTGTAAATTTTCCCTTATCATAGTTAGAATAGTCCATACATATCATTATCATCATCAGCCTTTTCCTGTCCGTTGCTGGACATAGATCTCTCCAGCTGTACGCCATTGAACACATTCTTACCACCTTTATCCAGCTCTGATTATTAAAATAAACAGGACTTGGACCAAACGCAGCAGTGGATTTAACGGTCACACTTTGTCTATATAATTTACAAGAAGAACTACACTTCTTCCCTTGACTATGTTCGTGGAAAACAAGAATGATGTTCTGCTTTAGTACTTTTTAATTCTGTAAATAAAGTTTTTTTTTTTGTTCCGAGGCTTTTCGACGGAGTGATACAAATTACGTATAAATTTTTCAGCATAATTATATATTTTTAAACAATAAAAGTTATGTCTAAATTTCTAACAATAAAAACGAAGCAAAAATACATAAAGAGATACACAATTTCTGAAAACATAATTATAGTTCAAAATATCACAGAAACCAGATAGATATAATTTTGACGATTTCCTTAGTACAGGAGAAAATTTGAAAAGTAATTTCCTTTTACAGAGAATCTTGACAGATTTGTATATTATAACAAAATTGTGATTTTCCATCAAACGAACAAAATTTGACATCTTAAATTATCTTTAGATTATAACAAACAGCCCGTTACGTTGGCTTTCAGCGTCTGATTTATTCTCTAGTAGCGGCCCGCTCCGGCTTCGCACGGGTATAAAATATATAGCCTATGTCATTCACTGAAAAAATGATTAAAATTGATCCAGTAGTTTTGATTTATTCATTAGTGCCCGTGGCCCGCACGCGTTAAATGTAATTATTTCTCCATTATTTGATGGATGTTATTATACATATAAACCTTCCTTTTTAATCATTCTATCTATTTAAAAAAACTGCATCAAAATCCGTTGCGTAGTTTTAAAGATTTCTTTGTTTTATACTATGTAGTGATTAATTTCCCAACAACGCTTTTGCGACGTCACTTTTGTGACGACGTGTTTTTTCAATGAGTGAGTTTGTATTATAACAGTACTCGCGCGAATAAAAATAGTAAGTCAAATATCCTACCAATATAATAACTACATGATGATTTTCTTTCCCAACTTGATGAAAAGTTCGCTTATAGTCTCTATTACGAGGGAGAAGAGTGCCTGATTCACTTAATCTCCCGGTAAATCCAGGAACAGTATGTTTGTATCTCATTCATTTATTCGTCGAAGGAAAAAAATCGTATACGCACTACGGGAGAGAAGTAGGACATTCAACTCGTAATTGTCGCGGTTGTAACATGTGTGTGTTGTACTATTTTCCTTCGAGCTTCAATCACTTAGCAACTCAACATGAATTGAGAAGGCCATTTTAATATTATAAAATAAAACTATTGAAAATTAATATTTATCTAATTAAAAACAGCCGGGATCGACTTTTACGTGACCTCCCTCTAAAGCACAGGGACGATTAGTTGAAATGCCATTATGTGGTCATCTATGTATAAACTGACCGCGTCTAACGCTGCTTAGTCCACATTCATGTCAAAATATTAAATATCAAATTTAGACGACGCTGAGGCGCTGCGGTAGCGTGCCTGCCTTAAGCGCCACAGGTCGCAGGTTTGCTGGGTGTATTTGTCCTTGCTCTTGTTTATGTTTCCGGATACCCGATAAAGAATATCACTATCCTAATGGGGGCCGTTGAGTGTGTAGCGTTTAATTATTTTAAAATACACCATTCATTTTTCCAGTGTCGCGTAGTTATGTAATTTTTACCAACGATAGTTGGATATGGCTTAAATAGCCAGATATGGCTTAAACAAAACCGCTTGACATTAATTCTCTCAACGCGAAAGCGCTTAAATCTTTTAACGTTGACGAAAGCGCTCAGCATAAAACGTTATTCTTATTAATCATTCGGTTCAATCTAATCAAACCAATGGATTGTCGAAGTAGAGTAGCGGTCTACTGGCTCGTTGGAATGCTCGTTTTAAACAAGACATCTGACAGACTAATTTATTTACCCGCGCATAAGGAGTATTAGTTTACGACATTGTATTGAAGCGAAGCGACACACGAAATTGATTTAGCCAAATGAGCACGTGGTGCTTAAGTTCGTTTGTAAAGTAAACGTAAGTCCTGTACCCCCATCTTAATGGAGTTATTGTGTTAGGGAAACATTAGTGTAACTGAGTAACAAAGTGATTGTATTATAGTGTTCATTGATACAATTATGCCAGTTTATGCGTGGGTTATAGGTTTGACGACGTTGTGGCGCAGCGGTAGCGAACCTGCCTTAAACGCCACAGGTCGCGGGTTCGATTCCCGCTCGGAGCATAATATGTTTGTATTGACCATGCAAGCATATTTTCCGGTCTGGGTGTGTTTGCCCTTGTCATTGTGAATGTTTCCGGACCCCGACACAGGATATTACTATCCTAATGGGGGCCGTTGAGTGTGCAGCGTTTATTTAGCGTTTATTTATTTATAGGTTACAGAAGTGCAATTATGTTATCTTGTTTTGAGTAGTTTTACAATAATTTTATTATTTTTAGAAGCGGTGGATTTCTTATTATATGCCATAAATATTATTATATTATACAATCGCTGTAACGGTTTAGTAAGATTTAAAATTAGCTGTTTAATCTTATTTTTTATCGTGTACTTTACTAAATTTGTTTTATAAACTTCAATAAATTTTATAATTTATTTTAACAAAGTCTATGTTTTCTATTAATTATTAAATTCATTAACTTAAAATAAAATATAGAAAAACGCTCTTTGAAAACAGTTTCAATTTCAAATTCTTTTTTGAGATAACAAAATTCAATCTAGAAATAAAATTAATTGTAGAAAAATGATTATAAGTAAATTTGACTTTTTGAAATGATTATAAGTAATTTTGATTAACTTAAAATTTGGCGTCGGGATGTGACGACCCATCGCCCGCTGTTGGGATAACCTCTGTCACAGCAGAGATTATTCCACCAGTGCAATCAGTCACACTGGTGGTAGGTCTTTTGTTGCAAGAGGCCGGCTAGGTAGGTACCACCGCAGTGTCCAATATACTGCCGCCAAATAGTAGTGTTTAGGCACTACTGTGTTCCGGTTTCAAGGTCACTGTACGCTAGTGAAATTACTGGGCGGACGAGATTTAAGAACTAATATCTCGAGGTTGGCAACGCGTGAGTGGCACCTACCAATGGTGCAAGCGCTCATAGGCTACGGCAACCACTTACCATAAAGTGGGTCGTATGCCAACTTCTAACATAAAAAAAATAAATAAATAGCAAATGTTATTTTGAAAAAAGAACAATAATAAAAACAAATGACAATCTATGCTACAATCGTTTCAACTTTAGTCATCGGTAAACAAGCAAACTCTTTCGAAAGACAGGAAACTATTCAGTAACTTCATCCATTAACTCTTTATTAGTTAAAAGAAGCATCCGATCCGTCTTGCTAAGTAGCAGCCACTGTGTTATTCGAAGTTAAAGACGCAATTTGCATAGAAATTATGTCGCGTCCGCGACGCTTGTACATGGGAAATTTTCCTAATTAAAACGCCTTTGGCGAAGGGATTTCGTACCAATTAAAAGTTTCTCGTCGACTATGTCTAGGAACTCTAGGAAGCTATTGTTGAGTAATTGATGATTTAGCATGCTGCGTTTCACTAAGCAGTTGTGTCAGCTCTGTGACAAACTTCGCCTAGTCGAGTGGAATAAGTGTCTACGACAAATCTATTCTGTGACTGCATTCTGAATTGTTTTACATCCGTTTTATATTTTAACTCTAAAAGGAAGACGGTTTGTTTTTAATATGTTTGCACACATGTTGCTGGTAGTAAGGCTTTAACACCCACCTGGTTAGGTGCCACCGCTGCTGGTAAAAATCTCAATAGTTTCGCGTTTCAAGGTTAGCCAGCGTATAACCGGTTGCATCTTGCGGGTAGGAGGGGCCAAGGTGGCTATTGCTGTTTGCCTGCTGCAATGATACTTAGCTTCCCAGGTCAAAAAAAATTAGTAACTAAATTTAGTAATGTTAAAAATATCATGCGTCACACTTTATGTGTTTTTAATAAAAAAAATTAAGACTGCTTTATAAAAGCATATTTAGACGATATTTCGGTCTTTAATAACGAACCAATTATTTCTCATTACTAAAATACTACCCTGTACATAAATTGCTTGAAGGGTACACCTAAGAAGTTGTGATTTGCAGAGAGTTAGTTTCAAATGAATTTATCGTACCATTATATCCCCAAGGATTGTTTAGGATGCTGGGCGTAGTTTGAGGAGGTCATAACGACTCACTGGCATATGAAATAGAATGATATCACGTTAAGGGTGAACTACTTCCTTTATATTACTAGATAGAAATGTTAGGAATGTGTTAGAGTTGTATTGTTTACTGAAGTTGTTCAAGGTTTCGCATGTAATCGCGAAATATAAATAATCGAATGGATTATACAATTTCTGTTCAATCAGTCACACTGGTAGGTTTTTTTGTTGCAAGAGGCCGGCTAGGTAGGTACCACCGCAGTGGCAAATCTTCTATAGCAAAGCAGTAGTGTCTTTGACATTACTGTTTTTCGGTTTGAAGCGCGCTGTAGGCTAGTGAAATTACTGGGCAAAGGTGTTTTCTATGTTACTAAGTTGGCAAGCAAGCATATGGACCATTTTAACTATAGCTGTAACTTAAGATTCAATAACAAGATACGTACATAACAAAAAAAACATAAAAAATCATGTAATCGAGGTCCAAATCAAGATATTTTTATTGATATTTCATTGAATATAATTTTTATTCCTTTTTTTATTTTCAAAACTTTAGCGCAAATCACTGCTTTAAAAGCCGACCCTACATCAAACGCCGATGGTCGTAGGAACAAATATTTTTACTGTTTGCGCGACTGTGCTTGTTTATAGGCGATACTTTAAATTGTTATTTATAATGTTATTTATTCAAAAATTTTATCTAAAATATCAATTAAAACGTACTCAAAATTTTGATCTAAAAATACAAACACGATTTTTTTTTCGTTAAATAACTAATATAGGTCTGAATTGCTAAATAAAAGAAGATATTCCAAAAAACCCAGAACACAATCGACTCGATATTGAGTTACGCGTTTTCGTAATTGCCATAGATAAAAGTTTTTCTATATTTTTTTGTGAATCGCACGCTATGGCAAAGCTAATGGGCCTAATAGTTTTTTATTACCCTCGCTCTGATATCGCGTAAGTCGAGGCACGCTAACTTTAACGGAAAGCTAATTTAGATAATATAATTTTGTTGTTCATTGAAGGCTTATTTAGATAATAGTGAGCCCGGCAGACGTTGTCCTGGCCCGAAAAAAAGATCTGAGACCCGATTGCAGCGCCCTCTAACTTGTGCGTATTTTAATGCCAAATCAATAAAAAATAAAACTTTATCACTAGGGTATAAAAATAAATAACAATGTATTCTCAGACCTACTGAATATACATATAAAATTTTATCAAAATCGGTCAAGCGGTTATGGAGGAGTATGGTAGCTAAAACTGTGACTCGAGAATTTTATGTATTAGATTTTATATTATATATTAATGTTGTTAATGATAGCAAGTTAATTTCATAATTAAATTTTAATGAAATAATCTATGGAGGGTACTGCAACTACTTTCTTGCAGGAGCTCCAGTTCAGTTTATGAATATTAACAAAACGTTTATAATTTATAGGTCAAACAAGTTGGGTACTTCCAGAATATTCTTTTGTTATTTCAATTTATACTCTATTATATAATAGTTAAGAGTTATGAATTTAACATTTATCGTAAACTAAATTAGTTCTTAATACTACGACTTTTTAATCGGTTTATAGATTTATTCGCTAATAATTGAGAATACTAAATCTCTTTTTATATACAAGATTGCGTAGCATTACTACGAGTGTTATGCTCGTGCTACACTTTACAGCTACGAAACCTACAAGTGCTACGAAACAGCTAAATTAGCTACAAAATCATAAATGACGTCACTTAGGCATAAACGGAATTGGAGTTTGGGCTTCCTGCATTCAGATACTAACGAATTGCATCAGTCCAGCTGCTACTGGAAATTAATATGAATATAATTGGAGGGGGGGTAGTATTTCATCGAACAAGACGATCCATTCTTGTAAAAATCAAAAGGTTTTTACATCCGTTATGTATTTTTTTAGAATATTAGCAATGTTCTTTCAAGGCATTACTAATATTCCTATTGCCCCTCCAAATAAGTTCGAAACTTGCGCTAGGAGTGGGTACGACAATAGCCCAGTCAGGATCGAACCCTCAACTCTCGCGTTAACGGAGCTAAGTCGGCCCTTCTACCGTTGAGCTATTGAGGCTTCGAAATGTATGGTTATTTTAATAGAACTTGATTTTCAAAAATACTAACGTGCTACAATTCGATTAAATTATTATTTAACGTTTAAGTGATAAGTCCTCATAATAACAAAAACGATACTAACAATATTATATCTGTTCTAACGAACCCTATAACATTTTTATTGAAAATAATCATAGCAATTTGTATCTGAAAATACGTATAAAAAACAACCAATCAAGTTAATCTTGAAAAACTTATATAGAAAAATTCGATTACATTCTTTAAGTGGTTTCCGCATACCAACAAAAACATTACAATCAATGTTATATTCGTTCCGCCGATCCCCATCAAACTTGTTAGCAACGAGTACTTTCGGAATATTCATAGACCGGGAAACCTTTTAAAAGGGAGCATTGAGTGGTCTCTGAAGATAGAATCGATTCAATATCGGGAATTAATTGAATAAAACGCAGTATCGAGTGGGGAAGGTATCCGCTATCTACTGAAGTCCTCATGAATATGGATACAAGAAGTGTTCCACCGCTCTGTGAAAAAGTTTGAGTTATTAATTTGCGGCCATTAGATTAGCAAGTAATTAATTAGCGATTTTGTATTTTTACTTCATTATAATTATTTTTATAATTATATAATTATGAAAAGTTTACATGTATAGTGTGGTTGCCTTTATCGATTTAGGTTGTCTTTACTATATATTAGTCCGATATAGACAATTGTATTATTATTAAGAAGCAAATTTTTTCGTCTCTTCATTTAATTTATATTAAAATGCTTATTTTAAACACAGGAGATCTTATTTATTAAGGATTTTTTTTATTAAGGAAGTAGTTAGGGTTCGGCAAGGAAACGTTGAAAAAGTTTTTATGGGGTTGGCAACACACATGCGATAGCTTTGGGATTGCAGGCGTCCATAGGCAACGGTGACTGCATACCATTGCAGGCGGGCTGTACGCTTGTTTTTCCAGGTATAAAAAAAGATAATATATAATATCAAATTAATTAATCGGGATTAATGCATTTCCAAGCTTATAAATAGTTTAGTTAAATCATATAAGTTAAAAATTTCAATTAGGTCTTGTTTTAAAGAATAGACAGAAGTATTCCGCAGTGCGAATTTAGTCCGCAAAGTGTTGCTATTTTGTGCATTTCGACGACATCTCATAGCCGGTAATAGTGTCCTCAATTTCGTATTCCTCGTGCCATCCCCCTCCTATCTCCTAATGTGATAAGCAACAGAGCTATAATGTAGAAACAAATAGAACATTGAAAACCCCCACATAGCATTCGATCCGATATTTGGAACCACGCCAGCCTTTATCGAATTTATGTAAAACGAAGGAAATTGAGGTGAGAAACGACCGCCGTAACTATGTCTGCGTCGCCTTTAAAATGGGTCAAAAAGTCTGTACGTACTGTGACTATGGGCAAATATTTTAAATTTTATGATCTCCTTACTCTAAGTTCATGAATTAAGTAACAAGTCGGGACAGCACGCGAGGGGATATTGATTACGCTCCACTGAAAGTTGGTGGAGTTTCTTCGTGAAGTTTCATGTTTAAATAATGCTACTATTTCATTTAGTTTCGTTTTCGCTGAACCATGATACTAATGGAAGGAAATCGTTTTAACTCAGACTTACGAACTACATTTTTAATACTACGTTTTCTACGTTTTCTATCTTACTTTTTATGGCGATACAACCTTTTTGGTTATTGGCCTTCTCTACGATGGTTTTCCACTTTTTTCTGTCTCTCGCCTTCTTTTTTGTCCATGGCAGTTGACGAGCTGACAACAAGTATACGGTCCACTGGATGGTAAGCAGTCACTGCAACCTATGAACGTTTGCGATACACACATGCGCATTGCCAATCCAAGAGCTAAGAAGGAATGCTGAGAGCCTTCTCAAAAATGAAGGGGACAGAAGCGAGATTGAACCTCCACCGCTACTTTACACCGATTTTTTTCTTTAAAAAGATAGTACTTGCCTGGTCGAGCGGAACATTTTTGCTAAGAGGAGCTCTAATACTACTAAACTTACTTCTTATGCCGCGACATTTTTTTGGGTCTTGATCTACAATGGTTTCCACTTTGCTCGGTTTTTTCCATTTACTCTCCATGTTAGATATTCTTTAATACAATTTTGCCAACGTTTTCTGAGTCGTCCTCTTGGTCTCTTTTGCTGCGGTATCCACTATAGCATCGTTTTCGCCCCTCTCTTGTCACCCACCCTTTCTAAATAGCCTGCGCATCTCAGCCAGTGTTATCTACAGAGCTTGACAGTGATTTCATTGTTCATAAGATTTCTACCACCAAACAACTTTGATATAATGAATATTTATATTTGGAATATTTATGTGAGATTTTTTGAAAATTTTGTAAGACGATTTTAATTATTTTTTGTGGCCCTACTCTGAAGGGGTAAAGTAAGAAGCGGCTCTGTTCTTACATCTGCCGTCAATGTTTTCACATCGGGGGCTTATTAAAATTTTACGCTGTTGGCTTTTCTGAATAGAATTAATTTTAATATTCGAAACATCAAATACCTCGGAGTTTCTCGGTTGATTTCGAAATTAAATCTTAAATGTTTGTCTTGTAACGTGAGCGTTTATCGCAACGGTTTCATTTTATCATTAGTCGTGATTTTGATGTTTTTGAAATATAACTTTACCATCTAAAATAGCCGTTCGCTTTACTCCTTTATTATTTTATTTCATTTCATGGAGATTTCCAGTTAATGATAAGCAGTCTCCGCAACCTATGAACGATTGCGATACTTGAAGTATCACATGCGCATTGTCAACCCAAAGGATGGTAGGAAAGGAATGAGAAGGAAAAAAGGCAGGGCTGTGTGAAATTGAGCCTCCGAAGCTCTCACTTATGGCATGAAACGCAGCAGTATCAACTAATACTTGACGTGTATTGAATATGAGGGCGTAGAGCTTCCAGAGCCAAGCCGCCTGACTTTTGATGAGAGAAGCACGACTCTACTATTACTGACTTTATTTTATTTTTTTTCTTTTTCATTCCTTGAATCTGCAAAAAGATAGTGACACTGTGACTAATGTTGAAAACGCACATAGGCTACCACAACCGCTTACTGTCAGTTAGTTCATAGTCTTATTTTCCCACCAACGTAATTAAAGTATTTAAGTTTTCACACGGAATATGTGATATATTGGATAAAACTGGATAATCGGACGACTCCTCATCAAACTACATGAGGCTCCGATAACCGGTTTTAGTTTCCGAAAACACGGTCATAACAAGTTTTGTCCTTTTGAAGCTGTTAATCTAACTTTTTCGATATACAAACTTTTGTTGATGACACCTCTTTATTAGTGTAGTTATAGCGAGTTCTTAATAACTTGTCTCATATACGTAAATACGAAACGGAAACTTTTATATTTGTAGGTTTCCATCTAATTTATAAGGATAAAATATCCTAAACGTTAGTACTAGGTTAGTTGAGCCAATTTTGCGTGATTTTTGTATTATCTGTAATACAATCCTCAATAAATTTATATTAAAGATGATAAAGAGAGTTTGTTAGTTCGTTTGTTTTGGAGGCCACGCTTATACCGATGAACCGATAATGATGAAATTATGCCGTGGACACGAGTGTACGGTAACTAATACTTACTTTCTATTGCGAAAATAAAATTGGAAGAGAGTGAAATTGAGGATAAGAGATTGTGTTCTTTTTCTCCTTAGCATTATTCCCGATATTATACTAGTACCTCTGCTTATTACTCTCGTCCGGATTTGACAGATTTCTAGTTTTTGCACAGAACGATTACCATCTGATCTACGTTAGCATAAGGGCGAACCATGGGAAACTAATTATTTCTATAATGCATTGAAGGTCCTCCATTAAAAATCGTTATAAACGCTGTCAATGAATACAATAAATAACATGTAAACAATTGGGTAAAGCCACGGGCACAAGGTAGTCTATACTAAAATTAAAAAGAGGAAAACTTTGTTTTTTTGATTGTAATGAATAGGCTCTAAAACGACTGGACCGTTTTTAAAAATTCTTTCACCATTTGAAAGCTACATTATCCACGAGTAACATAGGCTAAATTTTATTTTGGGAAAAAATAGCGTTCCTTAAAATATTTGGGTTTTTCGGACACAAGGTGTAAAAAATCAACCAGAAAAGTTATTTATTTTGCGTACGCTGCCTAAACTATGAAAGATAGAACATTATTTAGACAACAATAATTGTAGATCTTATAAATATCTACAAACAAGTCCGCGACACACTATCTATGTCGAGTGAGGCACAACAACCATTTTTTTATTTAAAAATCTTGAATTTTTTTGGACTACATTTAAAAGCATTTATTTTACTCATACTATTAATCTTTATCGAAATAAATTATATAATATTTTATCTCTAAGTACAGTTCATGTAGATAATATTTGGTCTTTGAATGATTAAAATTGGACGTTTGGTTTTAAAGTTATGGAAAAATTAAAATATTACAATTTCTGCTGCACGGCCCGTTGCGAAGTGAGCGTCACCTGTCCGCGTGCGGGAGGGGAGTTTAGATCTATGAGTAACCAAAGAAATATAAAAAAATCTTATCGTAAATAATTACATTTAACGCGTGCGGGCCACGGGCAGTAATGAAGAAATCAAAACTACTGGATCGATTTTATATCCGTGCGAAGCCGGAGCGGGCCGCTAGTGTTATATAAATTTGAAAGACAATATGTATATGAGTGATTATTCAGTGACTATAATTTTAAGTTTAAGACACATGAAAACAAAAGAGTGTCACCAGCAGTTTATTAATTATATATAGACTGCCAAAATGTGATGTGTTTTCGGTGAGAGACTGGGCTTCTCCCAGCACAAATGGGCCGACTCAACCGGAGAGACACTACGGTCTCACAGAAAATCGACGTAAAGTAACAGTATCATTAGGTCCTGTTGCTTTTCGTGTGACGGGTGAGAGTGCCGGAGGCCGAATAACATCCCCCTCTCTTCCCTTCCCTTTTTCCCCTTTGTTCTTTAGGTTGCCAGCTCGCACGTCATACTTTAAGTGGACGCAAATAAGCAATACCATGTCAACTACAAAATAGAAAAAACTGAGTTATATATGCAGAAGTGTTAGTAAATGGCTGAAGAACATTTTTCTTTAATATTTGTAGGGTTTTAAGCTTTAAAACTTCTAAAAAGCCATTTTTTTAATATGCAATTTATGTATTATTTTAAACGTTTTGGGTTATATTATATACGAAATATGCAGTTTGTATGCTTATTTTATGTGAAAATAAGTAAAATAATTTACATACATCTGGAAATTGCCAAAAACTTGACCAATACATAAAAAAAATCATGTAAAGCAAATTGTTCAAAATTTTCAAACGCGTTTTTCTCGAAATGACATTCGTGTGGGTTGACATGGTATTGCTTATTTGCGTCCAAGTATCGCAAGCGTTGATAGGTTGCTGTGACAGCTTACAATCAGGCGGTCCGTATGCTTGTTTTCCAACTGTCATGAAAAAAAAAGTACACCACCAGTCGAGCCGGTCCATTCGTGCTGGAAGAAACATGGGCTATACTAATAAAGAATACAAAAAATAAAATATAGGAAACGTTATTGTGTAGAGCTAATTAGAAAACGGCAGTTCGAGGATTCGTAATTGGTCATTAATAAGGCAGTCGTTTCAAGCGTAGAAAATTTTTCACAATAAACCTTAGAATATATCATAAGTATATAGATAAAAGACAATTCTTATAAATAACAATGCTCTGTGCCTCACGGTCCAAAAGACCACTTAAGCTATTGTTCGTAAAGATTAATTCTTACCCCGTACCGATCTCGAGCATTACAAAAGGAAAAGAAACGAACGGCCTAGAGAGGGAAGTGTCATCTTTGTTATTATGTAATATATAGGAAGCGAAGCGGTTTCTGTATTGTATCCGTAATTGTACAAGACTATTTATTATTCTTTCTGAAGGAATAATTATAGAGTCTTAGAGATTTTATTTAAGAATTTCGTTAATAATTACAGTTATGATGACCGGAACTTGGGTAATTTTTTGCAGTGTTTGTAATTCATGATTATATGTACAAATTATGTGTATATATGGTTAAAGAAATTTTATTCTCATAAAGAACATAATTCACTTACATGGGAACATGGTAAACAATTACAATAGTTGCCTCGTGGCGTAACAAAGAAAAACTATTAAAACATATTATATTAGAATAATTGATACTTGTTACAAAGGGGGTATCTGTGAATACTTTAGACTATTGTCGCTAAACTAGAGTTATCGTATTCATATTATATATTCAACTTTAGCCCCGCGCAGACAGTCAATCTTTTACCGGCGGAGATCTCCTGAACCGCCCCTCGCCCCCACCGGTGACGCTGTCAAGGCCACTAGGGCCATCAGTAATAGACGCTTCGTAAAAAAAAGTATGCTACTATACAGCTTAAATCTTCAATATAAAGTACTTAAGTAACATAAATTACAGAATTTATCAAGGATTTCATCATTTATTCAAGAGAGATCATTATCATTATTCGGACGACAATCATTAAAATCAATCATAGCTTTTACTCTTCAATAAAAGATATTATAAAGCATCTTTAAAAATATTTTCGACAGTAATATTTACGTATATTTTATAAGGATGAATCATGCGAATTAAAAATCGAAAAAACAAAAATTTAGCTCAGAAAACGTAGTGCACAACGCGATTCATGGAATCAACAATCGTTGCGTACAATTCGTTTCTGTATATGGCTAACATTTTTATATCTCGCGGTATCAACTGACTCAGAACGATACCGCGCGCGTATTTTATTTGAACTCTTTGTAGCATATGGAATAGAAGATAGGATATACTAATATTAAAAATATAAACTTGTGTAGGTTTGTAGCTTCCTTTTATATAAAAAATATATTAGCAATCCTTTTACAAACCATGATAAATATTCTTTTTCCCTTTGCAAATTATTACTTATCACCACTTAAGTCTACATATAAAAATAGCACAAGACCTGCAACTTAACATGATCGGCACATGTACCGTTTAGGTGCTGAGGTTTGGTTTATAGGTTTTACTTTAGCTAGGATCTGGGTCGATTCTTGGCATTATTATGACAATTCATGATTCATAATTTTACAATACCATGTTTGATTTAAAATACGTTTAAAAAATAAAGCCGATGAAATTGATCAGTTTAGGTTAACATAAGACAAGAGTCATATAAATAGAACCGCTGGTTCTCGATTTATGAGCACACAAACAAATAGACAGACAAACGTTGTATTATATATGTAACGAAATGGTTTCAAGCTAAATGAAATAGCAGAGGTAATTGACATGCAATACCCGTAATAAGAACGAAAAGTTTTAAAAATTCCGCCTCGAATTATGTTAATGATTCGAAAATTGGAACGAAGTCTTACTAAAATGCGATTCAAATTTTTGATACAATTTCCTATAATGACATCGAATAAGATATGTAAATGAGGACAAATCAAATTATACGTCAAGTTTTTGATTCTACGTTACGACTACAGCCTAATTTTTTCATAAAAATTTGTAATTTACATTTTTGTTATATGGATATACTGATATATAGCTGAGCCGGTGGAACACCTTCATTTTTTGTTCGTTTAGTTTTTGATGATTCCAATTTTTATGGAAAAAAAAATGTTTGTGCCAAATTACATCCAAATGCGTTTAGTTTCGGTAGAAAAACCAAACTTCAAATATTTTTCATCTTATTTTGTGGAATTTACCATCATCAGATTTTTGCGCTGTACGAACAGTATTATAATATTCTTCAGTGATTTTGTTTTTCGCGGACACCATATTAAAATAATATAGCCAATGTCACTTACACAACTGAAGCGAATCTTATGACACATCATAATTATTTTCAAATCTGACATACATACATATGTATATATGTGTGCTTGAAGTACAATATTGAAACACCGCAACCAACGGTCTTGGTAAAATGTCATATCAATTTATATTAATAAAAAAAGAATTTATATTCTTCTGATTGATTGTGATTGTGATTATATATGATATAATAATAATTATATTTGGGGATTAGCAATATTCGTACTGTTGCGTTGCGTTTGATAAGTGTGAGCGCTAGAGACCTAAATTACTACTCCTCTTTTCACTTTCTCTACTTCTCCTCTTCTCAAGTTCCTATGAGCTTCGGTTGGTGCACCTTTCTTGATGACCCAAACTTCTAACATCGGAACCTTTTTTTCTTATATTAGATCACAATTATAAACTTATGTAACTAAGCATAAAAAATATAAAATATTATACATGATTATTTAAAATTATACACCAAAATAAATAACAAAATAATTTAATTTATTGTATGGCGAAAGGTAAACGAAAACGAACTTGTATCCCTAAAGAAAAATCCGGCTTGGGGTTCGGAATCGCGATAAATATAAAGGAGGCTTTTACAGTGTCACGGGTCACGTGTCGTAGGTCTCGGATTTAATTTGTAGGGACCGTTTGTATCACATTGAGGCATCGTCTAAGGTGACATTTCTTTAACTGATTTCAAAAACGGGCTAAGTGCGTTTCGGACTCACACTCAAAGGGTGCCACCACTGTGGAATATACAAGATTAACGTAAGAAAATGTTTATCTGTTGCAAAAAATATAAGGATTCTTGTATCGGGACCTCTTTATTTCTTAATCAAATTTATTTTTAGAATTTTTAGTTGTAGCGGAAATAGATACACATTCTGTGAAAATTTCAATTCTACCTACAATTACGTTTCGAGAGATACGTTCGGAAGAATTATGTTTACAAGAAAAATTGACGCGAAATTAGGGTCTTACCTTACCTTTAGGGCTATTTTTGTTTTGTCTTTTTGTCCTCCTCATGCCTTCCCTCGTATACCTTGGGTTGGCAGCGTGCATGTGATACTTCAAGTATCGCAAGCGTTCATAGGTTGCGATGTCTGCTTACCATCAGCCAGAGCTTATAAGCTTGTTTACCAACCGTCGTGAAATAAAAAAAAAATATATTATTTTCATATTTATTTTAACGTTATTAAAATGTATGGCATAGAGTCTGTAAAGCCTTAAGAAGTGTATAAGGTCATAGGGCGAGACATGGTCCTATTCGGAAACCTTTTACAAATTTCGTAGGTCAAAGAAATCGCTCGTCTCGGAATCAATTTGTCGGGATCGCTTTAGTTATATAAAAATACGTATTTCGTTGATCGGAATACATTTCGATTTGCAGATTTGTGATTCCCTTCCAATAACGTAAAGATCCAAAGGTTATATAGAATGAAATTTATTCCAATTGATTTTTTATCCGTTATAATTCAATAACAAAAAATTTTAAAAATTTTTGTCTGTCTCTCTGTCTGTCTAATGTTATAAGGAGTTTTTTTTTTTTTTTTTTTTTTTTTTTTTTTTTTTTTTTTTTTTTTTTTTTTTTTTTTTCGTGGGGAAATCCATCATGGATACCTCGATAGGTTATGCCGGACTCCTACCGGCTAAAACCCCACGGTTTCCTTCTCGGCACCTTTAGCCGCCGGGTGCGGGAACACTTTCGTAATCTTCCGCAGTACCGGCGATGCTAGCTTTCCTCAGGAGGCCTCAAACCAAGAGATAATGGTCTTCACGGACGGTAATGTCGGCTTTTACGCCGTATGGTATAGCCATAGATGATCACCCGGGGCTTATTCTTTCAGATGACAGATTCCCCGGATCCGTCATCTAAGCCCCTGTCAAGGAGGATGTAGGAGAAAATATCTCCTTCGACGCCCTGTTCTCCTCCTGCGGATCGGAAGATCACTTGTGATTTCCCTCTGCCTCTCAGCAGTTTCCTTTTGGGTTATGACAGCTTCGCAAAAGGTCAACATTTCTTCCCACGATCTTTCACTTTCGAGCATTGCAGCTATCAGTGTAGGAAGAGAGAGATCGTGCCCCACCACAGAAATAAGAACCTGCCGCTCCCTAATCCAGGCTGAACACTCCTGTAGGGTATGCTGCGCGGAATCTACATCACAATTGCAATGGTGACATGCAGTTGAGGTTTCCCTTCTGGCAATTTGGCACAGATACTTCCCAAAACAGCCGTGCCCAGAGAGTACCTGTACCAACCGAAAGGTAAGGGACCCATGCACCCTATCCAACCATTTCTCAAGGACTGGACGTATCGCATCTACAGTCCTAATACCAGATTTGGGTGTCGAAAGTCTTTCCTTCCATTTTTTTATCAGTAACTGTCTAGCCTGGCACTTCTTTGCTTTTAAATCTCTTTCTGCAATGTGACCCCCAGAAAAAATAGTCTCAGCACGCCATCTATATAAATAAGGAGTAACTTAGGTTACTATTATTTTAGAAAAAGAATTAGTGTTCCGATCGTCCGTCCTTGTTAGTATTTTAAAAAAATCGGTAGACCACGCGAACGGACCTGCAGGCAGGAACTATGAATAAAAATAAACGTTGCTCAGATGCTGATCGAGATATTATTTTTATTTTTTTTCTCATTATTATTTTAAGGGCTTGAATCACTTAGATTATGTCAGCCCCACCGTAGCCTTGTTTACATTTTACTTATTTACTACTATTTATTATAATCTTATCTTCTTATCGATTGGTTAGTGGTCAACCTTGTGTCAGAGTTGTTCAGGTCGCCCATAGGCCTCTGACCTGACTTATCGACTGTTGTCTAATTGTCAACAGCCGGGACCGACTTTTTACGTACCCTCCGAAGCACGGAGACGCTCGGTTGAAATACCACTATGCGATCACCCGTCTAGTGACTGACCGCGCCTAAAGATGCTTAACCTACCGATCGTTTACCGATCAGCAGGTGTACATAATAAACAACATCTTTGTGGCAGTTGTAGTAGGTGTAGCTATAATGCTATTAAATATAACCATATTTAATGTAAGAACACTTTTAAGTTTCCCTCTTTCTTATGTCAAAGAAGCAGTCAAAGCTTAATAGATTCCGAATCTATTGAAAAAGGCAATACATCCCGTTGGACTAATAGGCGCTCAGATTAACACTTTCGCCCTGATAATTATAAGGCCGATAAACAGAACTAAGGGATAGTCAATTATCTAAAACCGCAACATTATTTACCAATCGAAATTTATAGACTAATCATCTTAGAGAAGTGGTAAAGTTGTGCGCAAACAAAGAAACTAGTACTAAACTGAGTACACACCGGCGTTAATCCGCTCCGGTTGTAACTTGTAGTACCTCCCCCTTGCCGCGGCTAAAAGTTGAGCCATCCGCCGCCCTCTTGATATTAAGCCGGTTTAGAGCGGTTTATACTGGCTTTATTATATTAGCGCGTCGACGCTTCGCTCGTGAATTTAGCGGTTTAATTACGGGAGGTGAGTGGGTATATAGCACGGAGTGAATAGTTTAGTAGAGATGGCATCGAATTTGGTATCCATCTGTCTATAGAAGGTTCTATGATAAATGCTACACAACTTATGCTCTATTGCAGTTATAAATTATATAATGTGGATATGGAAGTAAAAAATATGCCATAATAGACTAAATGGAATTAAAAAACATTTTAGAGGAACGAACCTGTTATAAATTTGATGTCTCATTTATAGTAGTAGAGTATAACATAGGATTATAACATATACTATAACATATACTCATATTTTATATTAATATTTGAAGGAATTGGGACGATATTGGGAATTTGTATATAGGTTTATTTAAATTTAAAACAAAATGACAATGACAAGCACACAACAATGACCGCACAATGACAAGCACAAGCACACCGGAACACACGCCATAGTGTCGTCAATACGGATATACATCGGAATTTCAATCATTGATACTTTTTACTTTCTTTTTCTTCCAGCTATCCTTAAAATCAAAATAAGTAAAGGTATGTTATTTATATTAAAATACCTAAATCTAACCTTAAGAAAAAAGCACTTCCATTTTACTTTCACTTCTACGCGATACGATTGCGGATTTGTTTAATTACCCATACTTTAAGGTGTCTCCTGTTTCAACAGTGTGCAGTGTCGAATTGAGTGTTTGAGGAATGAATTAATTCAATTATGAATATATCGACTTTCCTAAAATAGCTTTGTTGAATCGATTTTACGTTTAACTGAATAAAAAATCTGAATGGATATACAAATAGGTTTGTACGGTAGTAGAGCCATACTTCTCTCATCACAAAAGGGTCGCCTCGACCGGGGAAGTACTACCCTCTCACAGAAAATCGGCGTCAAGTAACAGTATCATTAGGTACTGTTGCGTACGATGAGTGAGAGCGCCGGAGGCCCAATGTCCTTTTCTCTCCACCCCTTCTGTTCCTTTCCTCATCCCGTCTCTCCTGTTCCTTGCGTTGGCAACGCTCTTGAGATTTTTTTTTTTTTATGTTAGAAGTTGGCAAACAAGCATACGGCCCACCTGATGGTAAGTGGCTGCCGCAGCCTATGAGCGCTTGCAGCACCATTAGTAGGTGCCACTCACGCGTTGCCAACCTCGAGATATTAGTTCTTAAATCTCGTTCGCCCAGTAATTTCACTAGCGTACAATGCCCTTCAAACCGAAACACAGTAGTGCCTAAGCACTACTATTTGGCAACAGAATATTGGACACTGCGGTGGTACCTACCTAGCCGGCCTCTTGCAACAAAAGACCTACCACCAGTGTGACTGATTGCACTGGTGGAATAATCTCTGTTGTGACAGAGGTTATCCCAACAATATACTTTAAGTTTCACAAGCGTTCAGGTTGTGGTGACTGCTGATGGGTCAGGCAGATCGTATGCTTGTTTGCGAACCGTAATGACGTAAAAAAAAGGAACATTACGTATTTCATAACACACGAATGATAAACATATATCTTAATATAATTCTATGATTAGATATCACATATAGCATAGCCACTGTTTAAATCACTTTAACCTCATCGATTTGTTGAACACCCTTCTTTCTTGCTTCACTGACGCGACACGATTGATTCTTGCTAGTGCATTTTCTACGGAAGTCAACTTCGGAACTTCCGATATCAAGTTGCTTTCACTAGTATTTTTGCGCTAAACCAGAAATGGAAATTCGACGGCGACAACATGAATAAACATAGATTTACGCACGCATGTATTGTAAGCTGTTTTGTGTAAAATATGCATAAAAGAAGATACTAGATTACAGGCATCGAGTTGACTTTATAATAAACAATAATAAATAAACGCTCCATACTCAACGGCCTCAATGACGAAGACAAACACATCCAGACCGGAAAACATGCCTGTGTGGTCATTACAAACATCTGCTCCGAGAGGGAATCGAACTCCCGACCTGTGGCGCTTAAGGCAGTTTCACTACCGCTGCATCACAACGTCGTCGAGCTATGAAACGTTAAATTACTTATTACGATTTTTACGTTGTAACTTTGCTAAGAGTTTTTTATTAACGTAATAAACTTACCTAGTTAAGTAACGACCCGTAAATGTTAAACCATTAACTTAAAGTAGTTTAGCCTACAACGCTTCCTCCTTAGTCCGTGGTCATAAAATATCTTTGGAAAACTAAGAAAAAATATATACTATTCCCTCCGGTAAGAATATCAGCAAATATGGTAGACTTATTAGTATTTGATGTGTATTTATACTATATTATTATTATTTGCGAATTGAATATTTCGATTCGTATTTAATTTCCAAAACATATTTTAATATGAAAATCATAAGACAAACAATAATCATAACCTCTTCTTCTTCTCTTTGTGGGAGAAGAGAAGTTGGGTCGGCACAGTACGTCTTCTTCTTCCCTTCTGTTCTATAACTCGTCATCTCTGCACTCAATTCCATTTCAAAATCCAAGTTTTTTTAGGCGTCTTTTCTTCGCATTACCGCTCACTGTTATGTTCATAGTTCTTTTGGCCAAATGACTTTATTTTCTTCGCAAAATATGCTAGCCACTTTCAAACTTCCCCTTCTATAATAATAATAATAATAATAATAATATAACAGAAGCATGCACAAATCTTGCACAGACGGACTACACATATAGACATAATCAGATATCGAATATCATTCACCAAAATCTAGCACTCAAATTTAAACTTATACAGAACACAAACACTCCGTACTATAAACATTCACCTCAAACGATATTAGAAAACACTACACATAAATTATACTATGATCGCGCTATTCTCACCGACAAAACTATACATTATAACAGACCAGACATAACACTGCAGGATAAAATTAATAAAATAACCTACTTAATAGACATTGCCGTTCCCAATACACACAACCTGAAAAAGACCATCGCTGAAAAAATCAGTAAATATGCTGATCTTAAAGACGAGGTTGCAAGGATCTGGAGGCAGGAAAAGGTTTACGTAGTGCCAATAGTTATTTCCACGACAGGTATAATCCCCAAACACCTGCACCATAGCCTTAAACTAATAGCCCTGAAAGAATCTCTATACATAACTCTTCAGAAAGCTGTCATTCTAAACACATGTAGAATCGTTAGGAAGTTTATGCAAATAGAAGAAAACCCAACAACAACACCACATACCGCAAATCCAACCTAATGACACCACACGCTGCGTTTACTTGGCTGATGCCCGTAAATGCAGTTAAAACCAGCTCATGAGCTGAGATAATTAAAAATAAAAATAATAATAATAATAATAATAATAATCTTTATTTGTCACAAACATGGGTGTAAGTAATACATAATGATGGTCATTTTACAATAAGTCCCTTTCATGTTTTGCCCATCACATGGCATACAAATATTATTAGTCAATTATAATTTATTATGATTTTTAAATCCTCATACAATAATAATAACAACGATTGATGTATGTAAAAATAAAGGGAATACAATAATGTCAGTTGATTAATATCATTGGTCAATTACAATTTGAAAATCTAAATACAATTCTCATAAAATAGAAGTCATAAAGTAAGTCCAGTAGACATAGTAGTTGAGCTATTAAATTATATATACTATTAATAATAATAAAAGAACTGATATAGTAATACAAAGAATAAAAATAAAATTTCATTATTTCACTGATACATATATACGTATACTCATCTGATATCGTTGTGGTAGCGAGTTTTCCCTTAGCCTCGACGGTTGCGAGTTTGATTCCCTCTCGGGCAGATGTTTCTAAAAATCTTACAAATATCTGTACGGTCTGGGTGTCCATGTAGGTCTGTCTACCGTGCCTCGGAGACCACGTTAAGTTGTCGGTCCCGGTTATAATATAACATCTGATAATAATCGTATACTCTTGATAAGTAATTTGCTCTTATATAATGAGTTACCGGTTCGCCCTTAGCGTTGCGGAGGTCAGATGGCAATCGCTCTGTATATAAACTAGTGACCCGTCAAATCCGGATAAGAGTAATAAGCAGACCCTGGGTAAATGAAATACCTTTTTTATACATTCTTATTACCCCACACATGTAATAATATAAAACGACAATCATGATATAAAACATAATATTTAGTCTAAGCAAGAAATATAATCAACTTTATACAATTTTCAATTTAGCGACACAAGAAAACAAAAAAAAACGCTGTATATCTCCGGCTTTGAAATATTAACTTATCTCGTCGTTGCGGACTTAAGGGAGATGGAATATCCATTATATTAAAAGATGTTACATCTTGATTAAGTTTTTCCTGAGAGCACCTGTGACAGTCGCTTTATAACTTATATTAGAACAATAAGCTCTGTTACCTTCTAAGTTATCTTTAGTGAAAAGAAAAATGTACATTTTTTATTTAAGATATTTAAGAAGATACGATTTTATTATTTTTTTTTACTAAAACCATAGACTTATTATTTAATATGTACAGTCGATTTCACACAGCAAAATTTCAAACTCGCTGGTCCTCCTTTTCGATTCAACATCAACGAAACGAAGTTAGTCACAAGCTTGCAACATAATCTATTCAAGTTAGCATGTAATTACTTTGTTTCTATTCAAGCGAATATTTGGATTAAAAAAATAATGACTTGAAAATTAAATGGCAAAAAACTGCGCATAACACAAAGATTCCTGAAACTTTTATTCAATCACTGCACGGTCTTTCAATACTAACCCTAACATTAAATATTACTGCACAATGATTAGTCTTGCACAATATTATTGCTGCCAAAAAGAATCACTTTAAAAAAACCGAAATTGTTTAACCAAGAAACAGCTACGCCAACCTCGTTAAATGATTTTAAAATTAGGACTCTTTTTGACTTTCACTTATTAGGTAGGTATAAATAATACTTCGTTTTTTTAAGTCAATTAAAACAATCTATATCGACGCGGGCAAAACATCGAACAGAAGTTACTTAAAAGTAAGTCATGAAAAAGCGATATTTGAAAAAAAAAAACAGGTACTTACAGAAAATAAATAGTTATATTTCTTTTTTCGGCATGTCATTCGATGAATAGGCATTGGTTACGCATTGCTTTTGAGGTGAAAAGTGCGCTATTCTGTTAACATTATCATATCCGTCACGTTAAAATGATCAAGGCGTAAGAAATGTCCGCTTTATACGTATAGCCGATATGAAAAACAATATAAAATAGTTTGCAATGAAGTATATAATTTAAAAATTATTTTCTATATATAATTTTTATAAACAAAATAAATCAGTCGTTTCTTTTTATTTTTAAATTAAATTGCATATTTTTAAATTAATATTGATTGCACATTTTATAAGTCTAGTTTTTATTTAATAAAAAAAACATTAAAATAAATTAATAATAATAAACGCACACTCAACGGATTATATAACAATTAGGATAGTAATATATCCTTTGTCGGGGGTCCGAAAATAAGCTTGCATGGTCAATACAAAACAAACATATTATACTCCGAGCGGGAATCGAACCCGCGACCTGTGGCGCTAAGGCAGTTTTTCTACCGTTGCGCCATAACGGAAAATATATGGTTGTTTTTGTTTTATCTTTAAAATGCGTTTTTTTTGCTGTAAAAATCAGAAATCGGATCCGTTATTTTTTTAATGGATACAATGGAAACGCGCTTAGAATCTCAACACGAATACAGAATACCTCCAGTTCTTCGCTACATTTGAATGCGGTGTATTAGTGAATGGTTAGATTTATTACTCGGAACGACGGGTGTATCAGGATTTATGGTCGTTTCCTACGTGTGACGCATCTACGGTTAAGAATCATTCGATTTCCAATACGACTGAACGAATGAACGAATGAATGATGTTTCGTTGTAACTTTAACGAATGATTATTAAGGCATTATATTTTGTTGTCTAGTTTTCTTAAAATACTATTCATAGATAATTTCTGATTGTATATTGCTGTTGGCCTTAGAAGCCTTGATGGCCTCCCTGTTGGGGGAGAAATTAGTAAATGATTTGGCATAGTGGTAGTAGCAAGACATCCATATTGGCCACGGGTTGAGAGATTTCATGTCCCTCATAAGCATGTTGAAATGCTGTCCCCGGTTCATATAATATTAAGTTACCTTTATTACTTCGTAGAAAATTTAAAAGGAAAGTAGTTAAATTATTAAAAATATAATGAAACTTATAAACTATATTTTCAATTTAATGATTAGACTACTCAATAATTATTTGCGGTCACTTTAAATTCGTTAATGTTCTAAGTCCTTAAAATTCTTCTCTTCAATCGTAATCACAATCTTAAAATACTGATTGTGTATATTTAAGAAACGAGTATTTTGTTTTATGTTACAAGTTGGCAAACAAGCATACGGCCCACCAGATGGTAAGTGGGCGCCGTAGCCTATGAGCACTTGCAGAACTATTTGTAGGTGCCACTCACACGTTGCCAACCTCGAGATATTAGTTCTCAAATCTACTCTGCCCAGTAATTTCGCTATATATAACTAACTAATAACTTTTTTATAATTTCACTCTGTTCAGCTTTTGTTCGACTTCTATTCAAATGAACCCTATACTAATACTGACGTAGCAATTATGGGATAAACTTATTACATGTGAAACGTTACACGGCGTCGGGAATAAATGTTCACGGATCAATCTTAGTTTATAACGAGTAGGCATCGTCGCAACACGAGGGCGGTGTAATTTGACAGGCAAAATGGAAACTTTATATTGCCGGGCTCATCGCAACCGAGTTGCCAAGTCGAAACTTGGCTGTCATATTTAAGAGCCAAGTTACTTGAATATAAAAAACACCGGGTCGTACTTTTCGCCCTTTTTTCCGTTTCAACTTTGTTAAAGAACTCTGATAAACAACTAAGCCAAGTTTACCCTCACGATTATGCCAGCCATAGTCTCGTTTGCGAATGGTCTTAGCGCTTGATTTTAATCTTTATTAACTATCAACTACTTGTAGCTTGCGCCTTCACTGGGCTTTTAAATGATAGGTATTTTAATAAGTAACTTTATGATCACACTTTATTTTTATTTACACAATGGTTTATTTCAACTATAAATAAAAAGTACTTTGTTGTTAAGATAAGTCTGGATTTTGTCTTATATTGCCCATGGTATATTATGACGCTTATGGCCAGGTACATAGGTAGCTCATCGAACGGTAAACAATCGGTGGGTTAAGCAACTTTAGGCGCGGTCAGTTAATAGATAGGAGCGTAGTGGTGTTTCAACTTCACGCAAAAAGTCGTTCCCAATTGTTATCAATTTGAAAATTGATAAAAATTCTGACACTAGGTTGCTTAATAACTACTCAATAAGAAGAAGAACAATCTGTGACATAATACATATTAAGATACAAAGAAAATCTTTTTTCAAACTAAAAGTAAAAACGACAACTAGTTGACTGTAAAGAAGCATAGAAAAATTAAAGTAAATTACGTAAGTAGAATTTAATACCTGTCACCGTTGTGGCGTATTAGTAGCGAGTTCGCCTTTGGTCTCGATTCCCGCTCGAGCAGATGTTTATATTGATCTTTCGAATATCTACTTCGGTTTTTCCTTGTGGGTCACCCCACAGTGCCTCGGAGAGCACGTTAAGCTGACGGTTTCGGTTGCCATCACATAACATCTGATAATAATCGTTAACTCTAGATCAGTAATTTGCTTATATCCAACTAGCGGCCCGCTCCGGCTTCGTACGGATATAAAATATGTCCTATGAAGCCTATGTCATTCACTAAAAAATAATTAAAATCGATCCAGTAGTTTTGATTTATTCATTACTGCCCGTGGCCCGCACGCGGTTAATGTAATTATTTACGACATCACATTAGTAAACTCAATTTTTTTTTCTCCACTATTTTATACATATAAAGCTTCCTCTTCAATAACTCTATCTATTAAAAAAACCACATCAAAATTCGTTGCGTAGTTTTAAAGATTTAAGCATACATAGGGACAGAGAAAGCGACTTTGTTTATACTATGTAGTGATGAGTTACTGGTTCGCTCTTAGGGTTGCGGAGGTCAGATGGCAATCGCTCTGTGTAAAAACTAGTAACTGGTCAAATCCGGATAAGAGTAATAGCAGACCCTGGGTAGATAAAATACTGGAAGAAATGCTAGAAAAAACAAGATGTAAATAGAATTTAATAAATACGTTTCAAGTAATAAATAACTTCCTTCTTTTTTAAAAACCATGAATGTTTTTAACAATATTTAAAATATTATTTCTAAATTATACAAAACAACAATTAAGATATACATCGTATGAATAATGCTGTAATAATCGAAAGTAGGCAATACAAAACGACCATTTCAATAAAATGAATTATGTACAAACACATTTACAATACTCAACATAATAATATACATAAGAGGCTATTCGTTGTCAGAGACGAGAGACTAAGTTTTTTTTGTTTGTACACTTCTATCCTATCTTCTTTGTGCTTAATATTTCGTGATTTCCTGTTAAGGAATCAATTTACTATTACATGGCTTTTAGTAGTTATATATCTGATTGTTTTTGACATTAAATTATTAGCCGGCGTCGGGATGTGACGACCCTATCACCCGCTGTTGGGACAACCTTTGTCACAGCAGATATTATTCCACCAATGCAATCAGTCACACTGGTGGTAGGTCTCTTGTTGCAAGAGGCCGGCTAGGTGGGTACCACCACAGTGTCAAATATTCTGCCGCCAAATAGGAGTGCTTAGGCATTACTGTGTTCCGGTTTGAAGGGCACTGTGCGCTAGTGAAATTACTGGGCAGAGAAGATTTAAGAACCAATATCTCGAGGTTGGCAACGCGTGAGTGGCTCCTACTAATGGTGCTGCAAGCGCTCATAGGCTACGGCAGCCACTTACCACCAGGTGGGCCGTATGCTTGTTTGCCAACTTGTAACGTAAAAAAAAAATTTGCCACCTAGAATGGGCAAGTTAACCCTGTTAACTTCTGCGCTTAATTCGATTAATAAAAGCGCCGA
This sequence comes from Hestina assimilis, assembly GCA_023373885.1. Taxonomy (NCBI): domain Eukaryota; kingdom Metazoa; phylum Arthropoda; class Insecta; order Lepidoptera; family Nymphalidae; genus Hestina; species Hestina assimilis. The sequence continues at coordinate 2,968,835 of CM041747.1, read as the reverse complement.
ATGCGCTAACCCCCTCGGTCTAGTCCTTCTATCTCTCTTATCAGGTGGTAAGTCTGGCAACTCTTCTGATGATGCAAATAAATAAAAGCGTTAGATGAATGTTAGCTGGTCTCTAGCCGTATGCTAATTTTATATCTTTTAGAGTCCTTGATAATATTAGAAATTAATGTAAGCAACAGTCATAATCGGATAATGTAATAATAATTTTTGCTTTGAAGTCGTTAATAAGTTGAGGTTTTTTTTTTTAAGGTGGAGAAATCCTCATGGATACCCCGGAGGTGGGGCTGCCGGGGTTATGTGAGACTCTTACTCACTAAAAGTCCACCAGGTTTCGTCTCTACGCCGGGCGACGGCCGGGAGCATTCGTGCTGTGCACTTGACCCCGTCTGACTGTCGCAGCGTTGTCTGCGTCAAAAGCGGACGCAGACCCTCCTCGCCCTGTTGGGCATGGGAGCGAGCAGAAACCCATAAGGCTCGCTCTCATCCTCGCGGGGGCCTGTGCAATGCGGACGTCTGTCGCCCCAGCGACATTCGTCCGCAGGCCACCCACTACGGCAGCGTAGCTTGGTGCCACCACCTCCTACGCTGCCTCATCCTCCTACGCCTCGACGCCTCCGCCAAGGGATCGTCTATTCTGAGGCGTTGGGCCTCCCTTTTGCGGGACATAACGGTGTCCGCAAAACTTGCGACCGCTGTCCACGCGCTCCCACTCCTAATAAGTTGAGGTTAGACTGAGAAACTCATCTTTTTCAACTTTAGATATCAGAAAAATAAATAAAAAGAGATGAAGCAAAGAACATAAAGCAAATAAATAAAAAAATAATGCAATTAGTTTTTGCTCTTTTCTAAATAAATTAAATTAAAGTGTGATATAAATTAAATTTAATCTTAGAATTGAGAAAACTCTAAGAGATGAATATAATCTAATTAAGATAGGCAGTGTCTCCTTCTGGCAAGTAATAAATTAACTTTCAGTTTTTAATTAATTTAAAAGCTTAATTGTTAATTTTTGTAATGGAATATATAATAGGTAATTATATTTTAAAAAGAATACGATTCTTGCAACGACTAATTATAGCATATAAATATATATTATTTGAAATTTATAGTAAAATTACTTTGTGATATACAAACATAGATTATTTTGCCTAAATGCATTAAAAACGGATGAACATTATTTTTATGAAATAATGGATGAAAATGTAAAATAGCGGTCGGAGAATTAAGATTTATTTTTTTGTAGGCTAATCCATGATGTCATTTTGCTACGTTGTGTAGCGTAATACGAACTAAGTCTGCTTAAAATGTATGAATCCCAAATACGAAGTCTTGCAAATTTTATTTTTTAATAGATGTGCCCACGGCTCCACTGGCATCGATTTTTCTTTAATGCAAGGAACCCTAATTATTTTTCCAAAATAAAAATAGCCTAATTTACTCTTTGTAACATCAGCTATCTGCCATTGACAGTTCCATTAAAATTAGTCTAGCCGTTTCAGAGATTAGCCGGATCAGATTAGCAGATAGACAAACAGACAGTCAAATAGAAGGACAAAAATTAAAAAAAAAAAAATTATATGTAAGTACACCGAAGGTAAACTGCGCTTGCAACACCATTTGTATGTACCACTCACAAGTTGCCAACCTCGTGATATTGGTTCTTAAATCTTTTTTGCCCAGCAATTTCACTAGCTACGGTGTCCTACATACCGAAACACAGAAATGAAAAACACACTGCTGCTTTGCAGTAGAATATCTGACACTGCAACCTTTTTAACCCTTTGCTTTAAAAGACCTACCACAACAAAATGGTAAAATAATTGTAATATATTTTTGTTTCAGTTGAAATAAACGTATAAAAATACCGTAACATTTTAATTAGATAAGTTGAAATTATATTCCAAATTGTATGCCTCAAGGCGTATCCATTAACTTTTAATAAACATAAATTCAATTATTTTAAAGATTTAAATCTGTGAATAGTAATAAAACAGCTCGTTAAAAATATATTAAATGTTATATTTAAATGAAGGATTGTACATTAAATATAGAATTTGTAATTTAATATTATAAGCGCTGACTTACTTACTAATGAAGCGAAATTCTCTTGGACCATTTGACGACAGATTGCCAAGTTTCAAAACGTGATTTGAGATAATAAACCATTTACTATTCTATTCGTTAATTATTACTCTACTAGTGACGCGCTCTGGCTTTGCACGGGTATAAAATATATAGCCTATGTCATTCACTGAAAAAATTATTAAAATCGATCCAGTAGTTTTGATTTATTCACTACTGCCCGTGGCCCGCACGATTATTTACGACATCACATTAGAAACCTCAAAAATAACTGTAATTTTCCACTATTTAAATACATGTTATTATACATATAAACCTTTTTTTATGTTAGAAGTTGGCAAACAAGCATACGGCCCACCTGATGGTAAGTGGCTGCCGCAGCCTATGAGCGCTTGCAGCACCATAAGTAGGTGCCACTCGCGCGTTGCCAACCTCGAGATATTAGTTCTTAAATCTCGTTCGCCCAGTAATTTCACTAGCGTACAATGCCCTTCAAACTGGAACACAGTAGTGCCTAAGCACTACTATTTGGCGGCAGAATATTGACACTGCGGTGGTACCTACCTAGCCGGCCTCTTGCAACAAAAGACCTACTACCAGTGTAAATCTTCCTCTTCAATCATTCTATCTATTAAAAAAACCGCATCAAAATCCGTTGCGTAGTTTTAAAGATTTAAGCATACAAAGGGACGGAGAAAGTGACTTGGCTTATACTATGTAATGATTATTAAGTTAGTAGTTTACATCAGAGAGAAATTGCTGGCAGTCCATTTTTACTCTTACATATAGATTAAACTAGCTGTGCCTGTAGCTCCATTCCTGTGGTTAAAATCCCTGTTAAAACATTTCGGTAATGATTCTGAACAAAAAAGACAGACAGACAAAAATTTAAAAAATCGCTTTGTTGTTATAACTAACGTATATAATTTCATAATATGAATTTAGTAAAAAGCTGATTTTTTACATTACAAACAAACACTTCAATTTTATTTATTTGTAAATTTTGGAATGTGTGTAGTAGAGTCTTAATGTTTTTGCAATTCGTTGTTTAGCTCGACTGGGGGATGACTACTCGTCCGTAATGTCAAGTACAAATTTTTTGAATCTACCACTTTTGAAATTTAAATCTTATACTAAACGGTGTTTACTAAATAAAGCTTATTATTCTGTTAATGAATATATTGCAGATAATGTGGCATGGAATTAATATACGTTGAGTTTCATGCGGAATATATATCTTAATTGTATATTTGACAAATGTAATGTGATTATTTTTGAAAAGAGTAATTGTAGAGTTTCTTGCCGTTTCTTCTCTGCAGAATCTACCTTCCGAATCGGCGGTAGCTTCACTTAGGCGGACATAACAGACTGTATATTTGACGATTCAAAGTGCTTAAAAGCCTATTTGAACAAAGAATATTTTGAGTTGAGTTTGAATTTGAAATGTCAATCAAAATATAATTAATTTGAGGCCAAGTATAGATACACAATAACAACGAGATAATTATCATACTATATTCGCTACGTTTCTGAATGTTAATGGACACAGTATTTTGACGATTAGAGGATGTTACGGCTTGTTATTTTAAAATAAAACTTAGCTATTTTATATTAGAATAAAACAAACTGCGATCGATTTATTTAAATACTTATATTTGACACCGTTGTGGCGTTGTGGGTAGCGAGTCTGCCTTAAGCCTTGACGGTTGCGGGTTCGATTCCCGCTCGGAGCAGATGTTTGTATTATTCGTACAGGCATGTTTTCCGGTCTGGTTATGTTTGTCCTTGTCATTGTGAATGTTTCCGGACCCCCGACACAGGATATAATTATCCTAATGGGGGCCGTTGAGTGTGTAGCGTTTATTTATTTATTTATATTAGTATTTAACATAAGAATTAAAGCTATAATTTCATGAATTCGAGATTTAGACAAAACAAAGTTATAACAATGTTTAAGGTCCGTCGTAAATAATCAAATTGAAGTCTGAATTTGGATATTTAGTCAAATATTTCATCACTTGGCAAGCGCTCTAAGTGAGTTTTGTCTTAGACAATTCGATAAGTGGTCGCCGAGTTACGTAACTGCGGCTAAAGATTTCGGGAGTTCTGTGACTCTATTGTTGAGTTTAGGAACCTGTGAATTAGTTACATTTGATTTACGTTATATCATCAATATAATATTAATATATCACTATTTACTATTTTGTTATATAAACATAAATCAAGCAATTACCGCCAAACATGAACATCAGTGACACTGAAAGAAAAGCAGTTGCTTTCTCGACCTTCTAGGAAAGAACAGGTTTCCAAATCGGTTCGGAATGCCGGGAAATGCTGGTTTGACAGTGGTTATGCGTGCAAGAAAATGCCTTCTAAATCACGCTGTTGTCGATTTCCGGACATCGATGTGGTAAGGGTTGAATTGTGCATTTTAATGCGATTTTGATGGTACAATTCTACCATCGGGATCACTCCTAGCAATTCCTCAGAACTTTCTCCGTGGTAGGATCAAACCGATCGGAAAACGACGGAACGTTAGCTGTAATGAAATTCGCTATAAGCATAGTAATAAATTAAATGATAAAAATTAAAGTGATTTTTGAATCGGTTGCCATTTGTCTACGGAACCCTAAAATTACGATTTTATATCATCATTTTAAATATTTAATATTAATATATTACGCAATAAAAAAGAGTATGTATTTATAAGAGGACCTCAACCTTTTTTAATGGATCCTTCAAAACAAAAATAAATTCAGCCACTACAGTCTACAGGGAAGAGCGGATCACAAGAGCTATTCAACGAATTTTTAAACATAGTAAAAAACCACAAAAGGTTTTATACCCATGTCTCGTTTTTTTTTTATATCGGGACTCTTTTACTTTGCTAATATTATTCGTCATCGGATTTTGTACAGTCATAGTTACAAAGGAAAAAGCGACACGAATTAGGATCCTCTGGACAATGTCCTTTGTTTAATGTATTACTTTCAACCTTGTTTGTGTGTGCTATATGTGTGTGGATGAATAGGTTGGCTTGGCAATGGAAATTTAAATAAAACACAAAATATCCAGTGGTTCAAAACCTGCGTCTCTGTCCTCTTTGAGTCCTATCAATCCCTCAACTTAGGTGTTGCTAGTGAATAGGGTTCCCGTTAAATACTCACCAGACAGACGATAGGATGATGATTTTTTTTATTATCTGAGTAACATGAAACTTGTAGCTAAGGAAGCAAAACAGAGACACAGCCATGTATTTTATATTCATTAGTAGGAAGGTAATATGATCAATATTATTGAATAAAAAAAAACAATAGCTTCGAACAAGCTTTCAGATTTTAGGTAAAAGGTTACTGGCCTCTGTTTCTTGAATAGAGAATTATCTTTGTTAGATAAAAACGAAACATGACGCTGTAAAAATATTTCCATATTTTTTTGTATTACTCGTTAGTCTGACTACAGTATAGGTACTTCGCTAGAATTAATCTTTTATTCATTATATTGAAGAATTACAATATTAATAAGATTCTTGGAGAATTAGTGAACAAAAAAAAATATTTAAGATTTTTCGAAAATGTTACTTACCCCTGTCCCTGCGACAGGTATCGTCAACAATTCGCTCTCGTGAATAATATCCGTCAGTGTAGCGGATTTAGCAATGTCACAGTCACAAAGAGGAACGCGACGCGAGTTATGACCCTCTGGGCCCTTCCTTTGTTTGCGAGCCCCTGTCGTTTCATTGCTTTTTTTTCGTAACATTTTGTCGAAGTTTTTTTCCCTCGCGAGAGCGGCCAGGTGTTGGTAAATTTTTACGTGGCAAGCGTTGAAGTTTGTTTTTGTTGCGTATCACGTGTGGGATCAGTAGGAAAACTATATTTTATATAAGGATATAAGAGGCTTCACAATAAAAACCACAAGTAATAAAAGTTGTTCTTATTTAAAAACTACGAGATCAGAAAATGAAATGTCTTGGTTCCCATCCATGTTTCATTATTATGTTATTAATGTTAAAATCGGTCAAGTGAGAATCGGGCTCGCACACGAAGGGTTCCGTACCATTATCTATAACTAGGTCAGCGGGAACTACCATGTAGGTTTTCGACTCAAAATATGTAGGGACTTCCGGTTGACCTAGAATTATCAATTTTGGTTAAAAGTAAGGTATTGCAGGACAAGTAAAGGCTAAAATCCTAAAGATAAAAAAGTGGCAATTAAGATATATTTTAAATAAATAAATAAACGATACACACTCAACGGCTTAGGATAGTCATACTTTGTGTCGCGGATCCGGAAACATACACAATGACAAGGACAAACATCCAGACCGGAAACATGCCTGTATGGTCCATACAAACATCTGCTCCGAGCGGGAATCTTACCCGCGACCTGTCGTGCTTAAAGCAGGTTTGCTACCGCTGCGCCACACCGTCGTCATTTTGGTGCTTACAAGTGTTCTCGAAAATCTAAAGCTTGTCCATATCTTTTTGTCGTTGTGACCCAGGACCTTGATTTTTATATACTTAATAGGATCTGGCCTGGAAGGATCTGGTGTAAATTTTAACTTGCTCAGTTCACCAGGTCCTGATAAAATCGTTGGGTGACACACGAACACACAGGCGGACAGACGGACAAAAGAGTAATCTTGTAAGGTTTCCTTTTGGAACGAAGTTCCTTATAGCGCGTTGTGAAAGGGGGCTAGACGGAAAAAATTCTTACGAAAAGTTGTCACGACACTTTTGCTATAGTTGTAAGCCGTGCGGCGTGCGCGTGTTTCTCTGTCTGTCTCTCTCTCTCATAGAAAGCAAGCCAGCTATTTTCGTTTCGTCTTTCTATTTGTTTTGAACAGCGTGGTGTCGCGACGATTATTTTTGTTGATTTGTTTTTTGTACATTATAAATAATAAATTTAAAAAATATTATTATAACTTTAAAAAAAAATATTACAATTCCTTTACTACTTAATCGAAAGGAACTTCGTTCCATCCGGGTGTCCCTAGACACCTCTCAAGTTTTTTTAACTTTTGAGGGTACGGAACCCAAAAATCATAATATAATCTTATTAAAATTCAAATATCCCGATAACATTTCACGTATATAATACGTAAGTCAAAAATAACACGGCACTTATAAATAAAAGTATTAATAATATTATAATATCTTTATGAGTTTTTTAAAACCGGTATAGCTTTATCCGCCAGTAAAAGTTTCCAAGAAGTTTGATTGTTTTTCCTATTTCGGAAAATCTGTGTTTTATTAGGATCAACTCGACTTTGTGCATTAAACTCTTAGTGGAGTAGTAAAAAAAGTTTATACGAGGGTACGAAGTTTTGGACATAATTTAGGGAAGTAGGCTCGAGTTGTTTGGAGGAAACTGTTCGTTAAGTGTGCTACACACTTGGATGAACGTATACCCTATTAAATTATGATGTCAATTGATTTTATTCAGATAAATAAAATATATATAGTAGTTTTAATATTGAAAAAACTATTCTCTTAATATCATACGTAATTATTACTCACTAAGCGATTATAATAAGTATGATAACTATTTTATCGTAAGTGCCTTTTCACACGTGCCTGTTGACGGGTAGCCGGCGCCGGGTATCCGGTAGTAAAGTGAATAGGCATGTATGGCAGTTTTCACACGTACCGGCGTAATTTTGCTTGGAAAACGGTCGCTGGAAGCACGACGTATTCGGTGCCCGATAGCCGGCAACCGGCACATATGAAAAGGCACTTACAGTAGGATTAAAATTAAAAATTATATAAGTACTTCTTATTAATAATTGTCATAAATCAATTTAAAATGAATTGAAATTTCTAAAATAGATCTACAATTTATAGCTCTCCTTACTTTTACTCATTTGCCTCACGTAATTTTTTTACTTCTCTCTATGACTAAAACTAATGCGTCCTTGAAATTTCACTTTCAATTCTCATCCAATAATTGAAGCCTAAGATGGTACATAACCATAAACATGACTTTTAAACTAACAAAGTTTTCGTATCAAAACAGAAAGTCAATGTAAACTTCCCTTAGCGCCTATGAAGAGGCAAAATTTCGCAGAATCAATAGATCATCATAAATTCCTCGAAGTGGGCCCCACTCTCTCTCCGCCGGTATTTATCCACGTGAAAAAGTATTATGAATGATGGGCCAAGTTTCGTGAGAAACGACTTTTTAATGAGACACCCGGAGCCGTGGAAACATTTTTATTTTAATTGACCCATTATTTTGCTTTTACGTACGGTTACTTTGGCTTTCGATTTTTGATTTCTTAGGGTCTTTTATTTCAGGTGATTTTGCCATCAAGAAATATGTAACGCTAATATACGAGGTGAAAATTGAGAGCTACATGTACGTTTTCTTAGAAGGATAATAAATATATAAACGCTCAACTCGCTCGCTCGCTTGTAAAACATTGCCGGTTTAAAATAAAGTGCAAAAGTGCAAAAACTAAGCCTAAAATTCTAAATAAATTCTGACCTCCGTATGCCAAATGGCGAACCAGTAACTCATTGGATACCAGCAAATTACTTATCAAGAGGTTGCGATGAGGATATTGTCACGTGTTATGATAACAACCGGGACCGACAGCTTAACGTGCTCTCCGAGGCACAGAAGGGAAAACAAGAAGGTCAAATATCCAGATTGATACAGAAAATTATAACAAACACCTGCTCCGAACGGGAATCGAACCGTCGAGGCTCAAAACCAAGACGCTACAACGGTCGTCATAATTTATCATTCAAATCATTCACAATTTTTTCCCCTTGTTGACTTTTGTATTGGAGAAAGTCATCCTAACAAAACATCATCAATTCAATTAATATGAAAAGGGGCCGTCAGAAGAAATAAATATGTAAATTGTTAGTAGATCAATTTACTTTCTCCATTATACTTACAAACTCAAAAGACTCCCGGACCCTCAAGGACAGTTTGCATGGCTCCTGTTAAATAAATAACAAATATTGTGATCGCCTCCATAAATTATTATTCGTAGAGCCCTATAAGTCTCCGTTCCGGCTGCGAAACGAAAGGAGCGCCAATAAGCGAGCATTATTAATAGAATCCTTTATTTGTACAGACATTCGCGTGCGCCCTTTTCTAGTAGGGTTGCTAATATTAAGATATTGATATAGAATCAATTAAAAATAGCTAGTATGGAAACAATCATAGAAATCTTAGTAAATTTTCATTTATTCATTCATTCACAATAAAGTACTAAGAGTCGCAATTTGTATCCGCAATTGTGAACTGTGACTTATAAGCCACGTGTGGTACGATCATGTGGTAGTGTATGTTTATTTACTTTGATTTTCATTGCTGTGTAAGTTATTCAATATCCGGAGAAGTAAGAGCGCACGTAGCAATGTAATATAAAACTTAAGATATCACCATTCCCTGCGTTTGTAGTAAGTACAGCATGAGTAAGAATAATCTAGTGGCGAGACGGGGACACATGTTTCGTAAGTAGTATGATACTTTTAACATTTCAAACGGCTAACACCCACGTTCAATCGGTTTAAGTATCGACTAGTTTCGGACTCATCGGAGGTCCTTCATCAGGTTGAGTGGGCTACGTTCGCGGTCGCGACCCGTCTCGCACTGCGCGCTTGTGCTCGCATCGCGCGGCTGGACAGGGCGGCGGGCGGCGGATGCGCTGGCGATGATGGTGATGCCGGCGAAGCCGATGCAATGGTGTCACAATTGGAGTTCACGGGCGCACAGAATGTACTCACAATATCCACTACACAATCATCAACACTTCCGATATTCTTCGGCGTCGCGCTTTGCAGCACAGGTTTCCAAGTAGGTGGCAGGGCCCACCCCTTGTCTCTATTAAAATTAGGACGACGGTCGATTTCAATTGCTTCACGAAATTTAGCTTATTATTTTAGATTTCTGTGGATACACTATATAAATCATGTTTTTTCACCCTAATAAAAAGACTACTCCTTCCACAGCTTTTTTTTTTTTTTTTTATGTTAGAAGTTGGCAAACAAGCATACGGCCCACCTGATGGTAAGTGGCTGCAGCAGCCTATGAGCGCTTGCAGCACCAGTAGTAGGTGCCACTCGCGCGTTGCCAACCTCGAGATATTAGTTCTTAAATCTCGTTCGCCCAGTAATTTCACTAGCGTACAATGCCCTTCAAACCGGAACACAGTAGTGCCTAAACACTACTATTTGGCGGCAGAATATTGGACACTGCGGTGGTACCTACCTAGCCGGCCTCTTGCAAAAAAGACCTACCACCAGTGTGACTGATTGCACTGGTGGAATAATCTCTGCTGTGACAGAGGTTATCCCAACAGCGGGCGATGGGGTCGTCACATCCCGACGCCGGGAAAGCTGTACAATATGATAGTATATGATAGGATATTCCCGCTGTCTGTCTAATTCCTCCTCGAAACAGATATTAGAAATTTATTTTAGTTCTATGATTTTGAGACCATTGAGAAAATATTTAAACCAATTTTAATGAAGCCAACTCAGACTAAATCATGTTTATCTTCTACTAAAAATTGGGCCCGCAACAACTACACCAGAATGGTTGCCGCAAGTAACAAGTTCTGTACATGAAATTTAGTTATTTATAAAATATCGATAGGTACAGCCCTAGGTACGTGACTCCAGAAAGAGCCCAGGGGCTTTCTTAATGCTTTAATGAGTTTTTTGCGAGTGTGTACGGAGCCTAACCTCGCTGGAATGTACATAGCAGATTTATGTTACGGTGCAGACGCGACAGGCTCACTAAATCTCTGTATTTTCTTTTACCACCTTGAATTTAGACCTATATTTCAGGTAAATTGAACCCAGTATTATATTACGGATGAGTGAAGTCAAGTAAATTACTTTATAAGGTATAAAGCCTTAAAATATTAACTGTATCACTGTAACCGTGTTTTTATGAAGTAAAGCTTTTATTAAATGACGTCTTGTTACATATAGATGATTCTCTTTCTGATTTTGTTTTTCTGACACCAGTAGGGTCACTACTGGCCTTAAGATCGTCACTAGACGGGGGAGTACTGAGGCCTAGCTGAGAAAAAGGAGCAGCCTTTGTGGAGGCTCAAAATTGATTTTGTCCATAGGTTGTCTCCTGTGATGCCCAAAAACACCATCGGGAATATAAACCTAGATATATTTGAACTCCACGTAATTAAAGTTTTGTCAAAGAAAAAATAATATTCTGCTTATCCACGTCCCCGAACCTTCAGAGTAGACAAGTTTACAGCAGTGGGTAGTATTTACGGCGTCGTTTTTAGAGAATCCATGAATTTCGTATGACGCAATGTACATTCAGGTCATTCTAGCTGTGGCTTTCTAAGCAGCCGATCGGCATTCCTTTAAGTATTCCAGTTAAGAATGCCAGGCAGTATTATAAGTATTCTATAGTCGACCACAAAATTGTACACTACTTTTAACTCAACGATATTCACAGAGCATACAATTATTTGCCTGCGTGTTGCCGATTCCTTAAAAACTTTTTCAACCTTCCCTTCAAGAACACTAAACCCTGCCAATGGTGGGCGGTCCGGTGGTGGGAAGTTGCTGTAGGCATCATATCAAAAAATTCTTCATAACATATCCTATTGTAGCTTGTATTGTCATGGACTTTTTATTGAGGATGATACAGTGTGGGACGTATCTTTCTGTATTCACTTTAGCACTATAGAATTTTATACTACGCAAGTTGCACGTTTAGTGTTAGTTCAGTTCATAGATTGTTATAAAAAGAACGTCAAATGAACAGGCACATGATTGACTGATTTTTGTAATACTCTCGATGGTTTATCCGTCTGGCGTCAGTTTAATTTTGATCAAAGTCATGGACTTAACAGGCGACAGACAAAGCTATGCTTTACGATAACGTCAAACAGAAGTGACGCTAGTCTCAGTGTGTAGCGTCAATGTGTACGTGATCATCAAAGTCAAAACGATACACTTTATTATACGGACCAGTAAACAATTTTATCAATGAGGTAGATAAATCTTGTAATATCAATTAATATCATTATAAGAAAACAGATAATCAAATCAACCAAAAATATGAAACTATAGAAAAAACTTGCAGCTAATAATTAATGACTAATTGCCATGTTTTAAGAGGTATGTGTAATACAAATCTAGCATGGTTTTTATAAGTTATAAAATTGTATGAAACTCAACATTAATAACATAAATAATTTTTTTACTTTTTAATTATACAAAAATGACATCGATTTAATCACAATTGTATTATTTTTACTTCTATTCCAAAAAATAGTCTACCACTTAAGTGTACTATTCTTACATCGATTATTATCAATTGTATGGTCACTGATTTATATTATTAAGTCAGTTTTCTGTAAGACCAATTATTTCTCTTTTTTCGGAATGTGTATTGCTGTTGGCCCTACTGGCCTTGACAGCGTCACCGGGCGGGGGCCGAGTACAGAGACTTAGCCGTGATAAAGGGGCAGCCCTCACGGGGGCTCACATTTGATTCCGTCCTTAGGGTGCCTCCTGCGAAGTCGAATCACGGCTAAGGACGTCATCTGATATGGAGGCAGCGCTCCGAGCGCATTCTATACGATAGACTCACCCGACGGTGTGAGATTTTCTCGAAGACAAGTATTTCATAATCCCTTTTTAAAACCGACATTATAACTAGCTCACTGAAGCTGTCACACACTCGATATAAATCATTTCCGCCGTCTCTACCCATATTCGTTGTAATATTATTAATATTATTATTGTTTCTGAAAGACAAGTATTTCATAAACCCTTCTAAAGACTTCAAAACAGACAGTATAACTAACTCACAGAAGCTGTCACACGCTCGATATAAATCATTTCCGCCGTCTCTACCCATACTCGTAATATTATTAATATTATTATTGTTTCTGGAAGACAAGTATTTCATAAACCCTTCTAAAGACTTCAAAACAGACAGTATAACTAACTCACTGAAGCTGTCACACACTCGATATAAATCATTTCCGCCGTCTCTACCCATACTCGTTGTAATATTATTAATATTATTATTGTTTCTGGAAGACAAGTATTTCATAAACCCTTCTAAAGACTTCAAAACAGACAGTATAACTAACTCACTGAAGCTGTCACACACTCGATATAAATCATTTCCGCCGTCTCTACCCATACTCGTTGTAATATTATTAATATTATTATTGTTTCTGGAAGACAAGTATTTCATAAACCCTTCTAAAGACTTCAAAACAGACAGTATAACTAACTCACTGAAGCTGTCACACACTCGATATAAATCATTACCGCCGTCTCTACCCATATTCGTTGTAATATTATTAATATTATTATTGTTTCTGGAAGACAAGTATTTCATAAACCCTTCTAAAGACTTCAAAACAGACAGTATAACTAACTCACAGAACCTGTCACACACTCGATATAAATCATTTCCGCCGTCTCTACCCATACTCGTAATATTATTAATATTATTATTGTTTCTGGAAAAAAAGTATTTCATAAACCCTTCTAAAGACTTCAAAACAGACAGTATAACTAACTCACTGAAGCTGTCACACACTCGATATAAATCATTTCCGCCGTCTCTACCCATACTCGTTGTAATATTATTAATATTATTATTGTTTCTGGAAGACAAGTATTTCATAAACCCTTCTAAAGACTTCAAAACAGACAGTATAACTAACTCACTGAAGCTGTCACACACTCGATATAAATCATTTCCGCCGTCTCTACCCATATTCGTTGTAATATTATTAATATTATTATTGTTTCTGGAAGACAAGTATTTCATAAACCCTTCTAAAGACTTCAAAACAGACAGTATAACTAACTCACAGAACCTGTCACACACTCGATATAAATCGTTTCCGCCGTCTCTACCCATATTTATTGTGCGGGATCTCTTCGGATAGCTATTACAGCAATTGTTCGACGTCCGATGTCGGTAAATTACGGTGTTTAGTGCCCTCCCCGCTTTGAGAAATTTATTTTGCTCAATCCAGAGGCTTTGCAGACGACCGTTTTGAAATAATTAAATTCTCTCAGTATTTGAGTAAGGTATTATTATTTATCGTTCAATGTCTATTTTCGTAATTATATTTTTGGTGTATTTTATAATTGGATTCTGTTTAAGGTCTGATTGTGTTTGCTTAAATAAATTGTTGAATCTTACGTACTGTAAAAAATATTTTTATATGACAATGACAGTGAGTCACCTATGTCTATTGGATGTTTAAAAGAGCAGATTGCCTATCATACTGTGTTACGGAGAATCTTATTGCAAGGGGCAAAATTTCAAAATCTGTCTTTACGCTCTTTCTCACTTTCCTTCGTAACGCGAACGTTTTAGAAAGTTATGTTCTCGAAAAAATACTGTATAATATGCCGTGAATGGAACTTTCTCGAACCTGTTGTTCCACGCTATGTAAGTGGGCAGTCGAGTCGACTGAGTCAATCAGTTCTGAGCGACAAGCGATGCAAGTAATCAAGTGCGAAACCTAGGCTCGGCTATCATTCTGGACTACGATGGACCGGTTATTTGGAAGTTCTATTATGTAGCCTTAAAGATCTCATTAAAGTTTCATTTAGAGCCATCAGATGGTTATTATTTAACAAAATAAGACTCAAAAAAGTAAATATTAATAAGCATAACATATTTTAGATTGAAATGATACTATATTAAACATACCGTTACATAATGATAATTTTATCTACCTAAAAATACTTCTATAATTATTCGCTACTAACAAAGATAAAATGTTACATTTTCAAAAAAATACTTTATCCATGATAAGTAACCGGTAGAGACAAAACTGCGCCGTCCAATTTTATATTTTAAAAATAGTACCTGTGTTTCTGGATACTCTCCCGGGATAGGAGCGGAACGAAAGTACCTTATAACTCACGATTCTTGATTTACGTTAGACCACACGATTCTAAATTCATTCTAGAGAGATGTATTTTTATGGCTTTGGTTTTCAAAAACTTTATTCAAAATGATAGTACATGTGCATTATACTTGTAGCTTCATATAGACTTTATCAACTTTTTATCACTACAAGCATTACCATTCCTCGCAACCTGGGATGACTTATAAAAATTCGGATTTTTAATCCACCATCATTTTTCAAAAACAAAATCAGTCGTCATAGCGATCAGTCTTCCTAGCAATGTCCCCAGCGTTTACCCAGAGTCTGGTCCGGATCTGATAGGCTACTAGTTTTTACACAGAGCGATTGCCATCTGACCTCCGCAACCTTACGGGCAAACCAGTAACTCATTGGATAAGAGAAAATTACCGATCTAGTGTTAACGATTATTATCAAATGTTTTGAGATAACTACCGGGACCGACAGCTTAACGTGGTGTCCGAGACACGGTGGGGAGACCGCACCATAAGGACAACGCCCAGACCGACGCGTATGCTTGTAAGATGTATACAAACATCCGCCCCTAGCGGAAATCGAACCCGTGATCGTTGAGGCTAAAGGCAGCTTCGGTAACACACCACAACTTCGTCGAACAAAAAAGTCATAACCCAATATGCGTAATAATGTTAATTAAATTATTTAACGAGTAAGCTTTGAACGGGGTATTTCATTAAAATCGCATTAACATTCGTTAATAAAACAACAAAATACGCTACGGCAAAAATACATTAATTCCATTACAAATGCTTTATATTAACGCTACACTTGGCACGGCGGCGGGTACAACGAACAAACAGACGAATTAAAATTACACCGCATTCAAAATCAACGCAACGACTTAACATTCATTATTCATTCATTTACCCGGTACAGGTTAATGATGGCCCAACAGACACGGCAGGTCTAAGACTTGCGCAAACCTCGTCTACACCGTCTGCAGATATGCAATTTTAGATAATATATTTATTTATATTATATGTGGGAGATTCTGATTTGACTTGATTTTTTATGAATCAGAAGTAGTGCAATTGACTACTCACGTCATTAACGAGCAAGCCCTATATAAATAGCAATTGGCTCTAGCAACAGATCAGAAGCTGTCCGGTTGTGGACACGACACGACG
Organism: Hestina assimilis; assembly: GCA_023373885.1. Classification (NCBI taxonomy): domain Eukaryota; kingdom Metazoa; phylum Arthropoda; class Insecta; order Lepidoptera; family Nymphalidae; genus Hestina; species Hestina assimilis. The sequence continues at coordinate 2,952,701 of CM041747.1, read as the reverse complement.
GTGCTCTGAACTGTTCCAGGGCGGGTAATTCTAAAGCTTACTACCCATCCCACTTCTTTTTATGTCACTTTTTAATATGGGTAAATGGCCGCGTGGGACTAGGCACTGTTTATAATAATTTATTCGTTTACATTTAATATTAAAGGCATCACCATGCATTGCCACCCAAATAAGAAATATAAATGTAGTTGTTTTAATACTCGGTAATGTACCTGAATGTCGTCTGGTGTTGGTAATGTAGTGGTAATCGCTAACATTCGCTTAGTCTCCCCTTTGAACAATGCCCGTTTTATGTCACGACAGTTAGAAAACAAACGGCCCGCCTGATGGTAAGCAGTCACCGTGAAACTATGAACGCTTGCAGTACTTGAAGTATAACATGCACGTCGCCAACACAAGGGGTTGTAGGGAAGGCATGAGAATGGAAAAAGGGAGTAAACAGTGGCGACGGGAGATGGGGCCTCCGGCGCTCTCACTCGTCTCATGTAACCCATCAGTTACTTTACGTCGATTTTCTGTGAGAGGGTAGTACTTCCCGGTCGAGGCGACCCATTTGTGCCGGGAGAAGTCCGGCCCTTCTACTACTAAAAACATTACATTTATTTATTTACTAACCAATGTTTTTTTCTTGTTTCAGGTGGATGTTGCCTCATTTCTAAGCACATTTATTAATTCAACGTTACGATAAGTACGCATAAATATAATTTAAGTTTTCTTACACTTATAAAAAATAATTATTACAAATTATGTTTATCATATATAATTGAAATTAATAGTATATCTGTTTAAGATACGCACTTTTACAAAAAAAAAACCACCCATAAATCTAGGCGTTATAAATGTAAATTTACCAAAACAAAATAAAAAATAAAAATCCTTTTATTGGTAAAAAAGTAAAACAACATATACATAATATGTTGTAAAGCTAACTAACATAATTATTATCCATTTAACCTTTACTCTTATATATTAGTCAGTGTATTTGGTACATATATAAATAAAATAAATACATAGACACCCATTTTGTGTATTGATAGCGAGTTCTCCTCTAGGGCCAACGGTTTCCGGTTCGATTCCCGCTCGGACAAATTTGTATTGCTTGTATTGATCTTACGGATATCTGTTTTGGCCTGGGCGTTTGTCCTTGTGGGTTTCCCCACCCAGCCTCGGAGAGCACGTTAAGCTGTCGGTCCCGGTTGTTATCAAATAACATCTGATAATAATCGTTACCTCTTGAAAAGAACACGTAAAGAAGATAAATAAAATCAAAATTGTTAAATCACATTAAGATATCTATATTTGACACCGATGTGGCGTTGTGGGTAGCGAGTCTGCCTTAAGCCTCGACGGTTGCGGGTTCGATTCCCGCTCGGAGCAGATGTTTGTATTAATCGTACAGGCATGTTTTCCGGTCTGGTTGTGTTTGTCCTTGTCATTGTGAATGTTTCCGGACCCCGACACAGGATATAATTATCCTAATGGGGGCCGTTGAGTGTGTAGCGTTTATTTTTATTTATTTATATCAATATATCCACAAAACCTCTAAAAAGAAATCAAATCAAGGAAAGTGAGCAAAAAATAATTTGATTACCAAAAAGAGTCGTGTTGTTACCGCAAGCAGACAATTACGGTTGTCCCTCGCCCATAACCCTCAAACATGGGTGTTACATTTCGCATGGGGACTAATTACACCCACGGGGCTGACATCTTATCATCGTGTTTGATCAAAACAGAATATCTTATATATATGACGATATACGTAATATACTACGTATATTATATAATAATTCATTTTTATTTTTCTTATCACTATTTTTATCAATAAATATTTAGACTATTAATTGAACATTCTTATCCGTTCTAGTGTTGAGATAGCAAATTTGTCTTCAGCACAAATGGTCGCGTTTTCGTATGTGATAAAAATTTGTATATTATTTTTGTTAGCTCCTGGTTTGAAAATTACATCATGTCCTAAAAAACTAGATGTCCTAAATTGTCATTTACATAGATATCCTAAAAAAAATTGACATGTACATGCTTATACTATAAAACCATAATTATTATTACATATTACTTAAGTTACTGTCAATAGTACGTACCTTTGAATAGTTTTTCACTGTCATGTTATAAACATTTTTTTTGTGTTTATTTGTTGTTGAATTGTTATATTCAACTAAAATACTTCGAATTTCTTTTTTTTTGACATATTTTTTATTTTTAGTAAGTCTTCTTATTAAGGTTCTTTTTATTTCGAAAGGCGTAACCGTGTCACTGCCGTGGCTGTTAATACGGGACTCGCTGAAAATCAGTGTTAGGGCCACAGCGTCTTAACGATTACTGAGCGAGCCTCCGATTGACATGGAATGCACTGTTACATCGTACCATGACCTTCACAGTTTACCGTGAAATTGTATTGTATTTATATATATATATATATATAATTTGTGTTAAAATTTGTTTTTATATTAATTTTTATTTTTTATATTTTTTTAACGGTATGTTTAAATTGTCTTGTCATTAAATCATTGTAATTGTTTTTATATTAATTATTATTTTTTATATTTTTTTTAACGGTATGTTTAAATTGTCTTGTCATTAAATCATTGTACTATAAACTAATGTTATGTAACAGTGTATTTTTGCTGTGTTTATAAAAACTTTTTATTATTATTATTATGTCTGATGATTCTGGATAAGAGTAATAAGCCTTGAATGTGTTAAAATTGAGGAGAACACAATTTAAACAATGTTTTGAACCTTAGTGGTATAATTACACAACCACTAAGCAATTGTAGTAACCATGATGAGTATAATACGATTATTAATATTATCTTGTTTTTTTATCATAAAATAAGCAAAAAAGAACGGGCCTAAATTTCATGAGGAAATTGTCTGAATTTAACGGGTTTTAACTTGTTACACAGAGCGATTGCCATCATGAAACAGATTTCGACTGCGAGCGGAAATCGAATCCGTGACCGTAGAGGCTCAAAGCAGGCTTGCTATCACCACCACGTCACCAGGGTTACCGAAATAAAGATCTTTCTATATAGATTTAACTTGTCAATTTGAAAAGGTAACAGGATTCAAAATCGCTAAGCTAAACTCAAATCCCTACTTTAAACTTGATAGGATTTATAATAAAGCTGTCAATCAAAAACTTTTTACCCAGGACTACTCCAAAATTTATTCCAATTATAACTAAGCGTGGGCCGTGTTCGACCCTCACATATTAGAACCATTCGGTGTTACATTTCACATGGGGCACAAATTATCCCCGATGGGGCTGACGCGCCTAATCACTGTGATTAATTATAGCGTTAGACGTTCAAGGGTTAGCCGACATGAGTAAATAATTTTATGCTTATTTTGTACAACTAAATGATGGTGGGTATTGTTTTGTTTGAATTCTTTATTGAATGAGAATTTTTTATCTTTTGATAATAATAGTTTTAAAAGAAGATATTGAAGTTAAAGTAAAAAAACTAAAATGTTGTTACTGCTGTACTTAGATTCCGTTTAGTTTATTTATCTATGGAACGGTATTTTTTAGTTTTTATACATATATCAATGAAATGATTGCATTCTACAGCACACCCTTCTTAAGCATACCCAAGTAAAATTTTAAGCATTTAACTTGTTATTTCGTACCAACTATACCCCTACACAATCTCCAAATATAGAAGCAATTAAAGACTTAGCCCTCCTACATACATTTTAACCTTTAAAAGAAGGCTGAGGTTCACAATTTAGTTATATTTTCTTAAAGATTGTAATCATAATCCTAATTCTATCATTTACAAACTCATTTGATTTTTATTGTTAAGTATATATGTATGTTACACTTCTAAATTGTTCTCATATTATGAATTCTGTGGTTGTCTTAGAGCGTAGGTGATTGACGTCGGCTGAAGTTTTGAAGCACTAACAGAAATGATCAAAAAACTGCTATCCTTCTTTCTAGCACTATTCCCAGTATTTACCCAGGGACTGCTATTACACTTATCCTGATTTGATGGGTTACTAGTTTTTACACAGAACGATTGCCATTAAGGACGAACCAGTAACTCATTTGATAAGAGCAAATTACCTATCAAGAGTCAACGATTATTATCAGATGTTATGATAACATTCGGAGACGACAGCTTAACGTAGTCTCCGAAGCACGGTAGGGAGACCGACAAGGACATACGCCTAGACCGACACAATTTTTTATAACAAACATTTATACATACGTCGATTAAGCAACTGCTATTAAAATACCTTACTGGATGCCAAATCATTACAAAAGCATGTAAAATAATTACAGATCAACTGCAATCGTTGCTTTTACGATCAAAGGGTATTTACCCAGTGGGATTCTGATGTCATTGTAGTGTGGGATTAAGCCGGGTTAAGTTAATAATACGGATAATCAAAACGAGTGTTATTATTTTTAGTAGACTTTTTCAAGTAAGGTTTTATGGTTATTTTTCATGCGCAACGATGGGTTCAAGGGTCATTAAGCGACCGTATGACGTTGAAATGGAATTTTACGATAAATTGGAGTTATTCAAAGAGGTTTTTTTGGGGTTAATGCTATAACTCTCGTAAGTTCAGTGCCAACCTAAGTAAAAATAATATTAAAAACAGTAAGAAATTTTATAATTTCTTTTCTATTATAAATTAAGATACTCTCTCGTTTTACGACCTTTCTCCAAACTTATTTTTAAATATTTGTTCATCTTACGTATTCACGGATGAGCCCATGAACTGATTTCGATTATAATTATAACATTGATTATATAGCTTTAGCTTTTAGAAAGATATAAGATACTATTAAAGTGATGAAATTTCACAGAAAGAAAATAATTTAATCACAAAGGACAAAGATACTGTATAAATAGTCTGATCAATATCGCGACACCAATACGTACAAAAATCGTCCCCTTCATAAAATCTTCCAAGCAAATGTGACAACTTTCAAACTCAGTAGCAACTATCTAATCTTCTGAACAAACCCAAATAAATTCCAGAGTATACAGTGCCAAAGAAAAACTGATTAACGTAATGCGACCCCCGAGTAAGAATCACTACGGGTCTATCAAGACCGCGAAATTTCATCTGTGAACGCTGCTTGTATCATTAGAGACATAGGGACCGCAGCTAGTGATGCGACTGATATGTTATGACAAAACATCGATATATAAATTATTTTTATTTAGTTACGTTACGGTTAAAAAGACAATCGATTCTTCGTTGTTATACAAGTCATGTGTGAGTTGAGTAGCTAAAAAACAATTATATTGCAAAAAAATAATAATTGAAGAAATTTGAGCAGCTAAAACGAATGAACACTAAATTGAAAATGCGAAATTTTATCCACTATCATTGTAAGTATTGAAGATATTTTTTGCACTAGTGATGGACGTCAACATGATTGAATTATGATGTAACATTATTATGACATGTCAATATAAAACATATTTTTAATCACATTTTCAAAATACAGACAAAAAAGAATTTCTAGGAAAAATAATTATGTATACTGCTTTGATACTAAATATACGTTCAAATAGCATCTAATTAATTTAATCCACCAGAGATGGAATCCTTATACGCACAATGAAGACTGTAAAACTTCATCAATGAGTCTTGTATTGTGAACACGGGCAGAGGAAGAATGTTCAATTAATGCTAAAAAATTAAACGCTTTTTACTTTGACTTTTTTACCGGAGAGGTATAATATATATATTTAAGAGAAAATTACTTTGATAAGAAAAAACTTCAAGAAAAATAAATGTTTCATCGATAATGCATTTTCTCAGTAGGAAAGTTAGTACAACACTATTAGTAATATTAGAGCGCATTGTCGAGAGCTTCGTACTCATATTTCTTACATCATTAAGCCAACGCATACCCTTAGAAGTCAAAGCGTAGGGTATCTTGTGAAAACTCTGAATAAATTGGTAGAATTTTCAAGACATGCTTCGGTAATGACTATGATAAGAGGGAACGTTATATTAAATTGTGACGTGTTATCTTCTATATCAAGTCCTTTGAAATATTAGTACTAATTAAAAACATTAAGATTATTAGTACTAATTAAAAACATTAAAAATATTAAGATTATTAGATTGATTGATTTGTTATATAAGGCTGTAATATATTAATTAGGCTTTAAATAATAAAATAAACATTTTACATTAATCAATGAAAAGGTCTAAATTGTAACAGCTATCACTACACTCATAGTGAATAACATAGATAGGCTGAAATATATTGATTATAGTAATAGTGTTATAAATAAATAAACGCTAGACACTCAACGTTGAAATAACATTAGATGCTTGGGTTCCCTATCGGTGTTAAATCGCGTAATATATACATAAGAAAACACCTTTTTGAAAGAGAAATACAGTTCATATCTTCAACTTAAGGCGCAAAGCGATAATTGTATTACTTCGGAAAAAAAACTCTTTCAAAATAGTTGCTTGATTGATTATCTGTACCCATTTAACACTATCAAAAGCTTAGGGGCTGTATAATGGAAACCAGTTTCCGTAGACTATGTTGAACTCAAAAATTATCATCGTATGTTTTTACCTAAGATCAAGGATATAAGAAAAGATGGGGAGACAAAAAAGGGAATGAAACTATAAAACGAAACGGTACGAACTCTTGAATCAGTATCCTTTGTGGGGGCAGTACTTCTTTAGTCAACCAGGCCTACTCGTGCCTAAAAACATCAAAACTCAACTTCCACTAAATGTGGTCGTAGTTGAACATATGTCCTGTTGTAGTCAGATTTAATCCTTCTGGTCCAAAAATTCAAATAAATTGAATACCTCATTTATTAAAAATAATAAATAAATGGTACACACTCAACTTTCCCCTTTAGGATAGTTATATCCTGTGTTGGGGGTCGGGAAACATACACAATGACAATGACAACAACACCCAGACTGGACAACATGGCTGTATGATCAATACAAACAGGTGCTCCGAGCGGGAATTGTGGCGCTTAAGAAGGGTTCGCTGCCGTTGCGCCACAACATCGTCAAATAAAAGCCACTTGAATTATTAAAATTAAATTGAATTCCTTCATAAATGAACTACTTAAAAAGTTCTCAGTTATGAAACAAATTAATAAAAACGCAAAGCATTTTATTTTCCCTCTAACTCGATACCTCTGGTTTACCTGCAATAGTAAATATCTATTGGAGGTTCGCATGTGTCCCAAAACAATATTTCTAAATAAAATACCTCCATTGGGAACTTTACGTTTTGCCTCAAGTTATAAGTGCAGCGATTCTTAATGCCACAAGCGTGTCTGTCGGTTATTTCGGTACGATCCAATTAATTTCTAAACACCCACAAAGTCTTGTTTTCATACTGAAAATCGAGATTTATCTTCAATGTCAGAAGAGTATATTTAAGTTTAATAACTGTAGTACGTTTTAATTCTTAAATACAAAATATATAAATATTTTAATATTTATATAACAACAATAGTTTTTAGGTGCGTCAAATAATTCTAAGAAAATGATTTCTTTCGTATATTAGTTTATTTAATATATCAGACTTATGATATATTTATAACTATGCGGTGCGAACAGAATTTCTATTAACTCATGAAGTCAAAGCATTACATATCGGTGCAAAATATTTGTTCTTCTATTGGTAGAGGAGCCCACGATGCTAAATGGGGATTTACTCGAGCGTTGTAGAGACCTATTGGGATGCAAAGCTTAGATGATAAGAAGAAAAAAATGTTATATGATATATACCTTTACATCGGTGGGGGAAGCGGCTATAGATTTTTAAATATGTAATAAAAAAACTGTTGCATGGACATCCTCGAGCGCGTCAGATATTGATAGCATCAATGCCCTCCGTATTTTTAATAATGTACGTATGTTAATCTGATCGTTTGCATGATGCGGGTGGTTGTATTTAAGGGTTGAAAATGAAAAAAAAAAAAATTAATCGAGCGCGTCAGATTTTCTAAGGGAGTGTTAAGTGCACCAAAAAAAGCTCTCATTCACTAATCTGACGATTTCGATAGGACGCAAACTGGCGGTCATTTTCATAATGTGCAAAAAAATTCGCCATTTTGAAATACTCAAGCGCGTCAGATTAAGATATATGTGGTTCATTTTTATGTTCTAAACATACTGTCTCATAATCTGACGATTATCTAGAGGGATTCGGCTGATCTGACAAAAAAAAATCCAAAAACGGTTCACCTTAAAGGCCATCCCTGCAACTTCCCGCTAATTCCATTCCTGGGCGCTTAAAATTGTACTTATGATATTTTTGAGCTCAAAATATAATTTATGTGATATTTTGAGCTCCCTGAGTTCAAAGAACGAATATTAAAATTTTTAATTTTTCTTAGCGGGAAGTCAAAAAATTTTTTTCTATTCTTTTTAAATCATAATTAATTGAAAAGATCAGGAAATAGCATGCAATTAAATAAGTGTATGCTTTTTTAGTACAATAAATGTATTTATAAAAATAACTTAAAAAAGCTTAAAATAGTTTAATATTTTATATTTATTTGATTAATTAATCATCATCTTCATCCGAGGCATTATCTCGAAATAAATGTTAACACACTTGACAAAACTAATTTATATTTTAATTTATTTTTAATAATTTATTATTAAAGAGCTAAAACAACCGTGAGTGAGTGTACTAAACCCTGCCCCCTTCATACCGCATACGGTTGAGACCCAAAAACGTGTTACTGCGCAGGGTTCAAGTTACATTTAACAGACTATACCACGTGTCTTTATGATCAGCTGTGATGGCGTCATGGCAGCAGAAACCAGAGTGGGGACGGAGTGAGAGAGTAATAGATAGAGAAAGAGTGAGAGAGGAATAGAAACGCGGAGAAGGAAATGTAGGCATCACGCAACTGCACGCATTTAACTTTAGCGACGAATTTTTGTGATTTCGGCTTGCGGAAATCGTCAGATTATATATTTTTCATTATTCTTGAATTATTTCCTTCAAAATAAAAAAATTTTGCTACGCTCGAGAATGTCGAGATGACGTTTTTTTACAACTTTTTGCCCTCCCTTTTTTACGTCACTCTCAAATTGTCAGATTAGTGGAATATACACTTTTTAGGATATAATTAACTCACCCTACCTTAATCTGACGCGCTCGAGAATTTCTGATGGTCAATTTTTTTACTAATCTGATCCTGTATCCTTTACGGGTGGCCTTATATATGGGCCTCATGTTTTGTGGAGGTACTTAGCCGGGTACAAGGTATCTCCCTGTATATTAATCTGACGCGCTTTAGTAAATTCCGAAATCCCCGCTTGGGCTCCCCTACTATATACAAATAATTAATGAAACCGCTATCGCTTATATTTTACACCAATCACCAAAGTTGAAAAAACCACCTATCGCCGCCTCGGTATCGCCCGCATTATATTTAAGTGGGTAGTTTGCGCGAAAAACAGCGCATTGTTGTCGGAATTGAAAATAAACTCGGGCCATTCGCAGATATATAGCGCGACTCCTGCCATTATATACGGAGAAAAATAAAATTTTCTCCGTTTCGTAAACATTCGTGTCGAGTTGTCGCTGACCGTATTCAATATTCACTATGGACAAACGACTTTACCTTTTTTTCTCCTACCACTGTTTTTTAAATATCACATATAGCGTTTGTTAATAAGAGCCATTTTTCTGATTTTTCCTTTTACTTTTTTTAAAGTGTTACAACCTATTGGATTTGTTTTTTTTTATATTGCTATGAGTCATCTATATTATACTCACTATTGTAAAATCACAATAAATACACGCAAACAAATCACAAAAGAAACTTCTACCGAGTATAGTAGGGGAGTATCGTGAGGGGTTTCACTCAATCTGTCAATTAGTCGTATCGCAAGACTGCAACAAGCGAAGCCGCTATAAGTTTCCCTCTAGTTACAAGGTATTCGTAAAACCGGCCTTATGTTACAGCATAAAACATTTCTACTGTCGCATTGAATAATATAGAGAATAGTACTTTGTGTTTGTTAGAATTCTTTAGTTTTTTGGCAGAGTTATAACGAGTATTTTTATTTTGAGTTCGCGTTCTTTATTATCCATAAATCCATATAGTTGTTATAGGATAAGTGTGTGGGATCCACACCTATAAACTGGATTGTCGCCGGAATGTAAAATAAAGACACCGATTTAGGACCTTGGGAATTTACTATACGAGGTCGAGGAAGCTTCTATTCACTGTTTCTTCGGGTTAACTATTTAACTATGACTATTCCTTGCTGGTAACTATCCCGAAGTGCTATTTGAGTTGGAACTATCCCCTAGTTCTATTACGTGGAACTATCCCAACCCGCTGTTATGATGGAACTATCCCGAACAACTGTCTAGGCGGGACTGTCTCCCCGGGCTCTTGTGGTGGAACTGACTTTAGTCGGCCCGGTAGCTGATATTTGTACCCCCGTCGGACGCAACACTGGCACGGCCATGTGCATAACTGTATACCGCGTCCGACTTCAGCTATTTGGGACGAACAATACCCTCGGTGGGCACAACATCTGGCACGGCCAGGCAGACAATCGAACAATCGATGTGCGAAACAGTGAACATTTGCTTCCCGCCCTCGTACCGCTATAAACATTTATTCTTTATTAAACAATTACATTTTACAAGAAACTTTTAACATTCTTTTTAACATTGTTCTATTTAAATCTATTTTACTAAAGCTATTAACTATTGTCTAAAGGACCTTTCAAAAACATGTGTACTTTCTATAGACTATTATTTCTATTTACTTAACTATACTTTACTGTGTCTATTTATTATGCCTATTATACCTATTTAAACTTATTTGTATTATTGAACTATCTTTAAACTTAAACTATTTTCGGCTGTCCTGAACATCACTCCCGCCGTGCGTCGTCCTCCAGGTCGACGCAACTCCTTTCGCTGGTAAGGCAGCCGGATCTGTTGGAAGTATGATGATCTTCTTCGTCAGCCTCCTTAGTAGTCCTCCTGCGGTGCGTACGATGACTATTCGAATGATGATGTCTCCTCTTGGGTAAACGGCGATAACAAGCCCCCATGGCCATGTATTCCGTGGAAGTGTCCCGTCTGCTATAAGGACGACATCTTCTCCGAACTTGATCTTCGCGCCTCTTCCTTGTGACTCCCGCCGGTATTGCAAGCTATGAAGATATTTACCGAACCACTTCGCCCAGAAGAGGTCGGCCAGGCGGTGAGAGGCGCGCCAGTGTGTACGCCCGATAAGGTCCGAGTCGAAGTATGTGTCCGTCGTCAGTGTGCGCGCTGAGCCTCCGAGCAGGGATTGGCTTGAAGTGAGTGCTTCAGGGTCATCTGGGTTGACTGAGACGTGCGTGAGAGGGCGGCTGTTGACAGTGTATTCTGCCTCGGCGAGCAGCGTTGAGAATACCTCTTCGGTGGGATGCCTTTCGTGCATTACTATCTGAAGCGTCACTTTGACGCTATGCACAAGACGTTCCCACGCTCCGCCCATGAAAGGAGCACCGGGAAGGATGCACCTCCAGGCCATGGTTCTCTTGTTCTCTTCGTCTCTCACGGCTCTCCTTATGATTGTCACTTTCAATCCTGCGTGATTTGGGTTCCTATGTACGTGGTCTATATACAATCGAGTTAAATAATTGCCGCCAGCAAGGATGGACCTCCTTTTAACTCGATCGCTGTCGTCGAGCGCTGCGTCAGTTTGTTTCTTGAATATTGCGACACTGACGATCACTTTGCTCGCCAAGAAGTGGCGACTATCTCTATTTACTATCTCGCCGCGATTGATAGCTTTCATCTCAGCGGCAAATGAGGCTTCTTGACTTGTTGTTACTAATAAGCGTTCTGTTTCGACATCTATATAGCAGCAGGCGTCGCCTTCTATGTCGTTATGTCGCTTCGTCTGTTTTACTATGTTTTGTTTCTTATAGTTCTCGAGCGACTCATCTTCAACTATTTTTCTTTCTATGCTTGTGATCATCTTGTACGCGTTCTTGTAGCTATCGTGCATAACGACGTTTGGCCTTTTCCATAGCAAAGCCGTTTCGTAGCGTCCGTCACTCTGTTGCTTCGTGCACTCATGTAACAATGATAGCGCCTGTTGTTCCGGATCGCTACGCGGTCGCTTCGGCTTTGTTGTGAGTGATTCTAAGGCGAAGTTGCGCCTTAACTGTTCCTCCCTATTATCGCTGCTATTTACTACAAGATTGACGTAGTGTACTTTCTGTCCAAGCGTTCTAGTGAGCGCGCCGTGTAGTACCCAGCCCAAAGGTGTGAGAGAGGCGACTGGTTGGTGTCGCTGTCCCTTTCTAACGTGAGTCGCGAGTAACAGATGCCAGTTGTCCTGTCCGATTAGTAATTTCGGCATGGCGTTCCCATAAGTCAGCTGCGCACCTATATCTTTTATGTGTTCGCAGCCGATCATATCCCTTTCTGTTACTCGCGGGGCTGATATGCGTAAGTTCTTGAACGTTCGTGCTTGTATTCTATGACCGCCTGTTATCCCACGAAGCGTTATTGAGACGCGTTGAGACTGCGATGCGTCGAGCTCTTCTTTCCCGATGTCTTCTATCTGTAGCGGGTCGACGGGTCCTTTTGCATCGATTTTCTTTGCTATATCGTCATCTATTAGAGTTACCGTGGAGCCGTCGTCGAGTAGAGCGAAAGTATTAACCTCGCCCTTAGATCCGACTACTCGAACCGGGACTATTTTTAAGATCGATTGCGATCGAGTAGGCGTCCAAGTAGATGTAACTACTTCTGTTTTTTCTTTCATTTCTTCGGTTTCCTTTAAGAAGTGTAGTAACTTATGGTGTAATCGCTTACACCCGTCGACGTCGCAAGGCTTGCCGCGACAACTATGTTTATGTGTTCGGCGTTTGAGACATCGAAAACATAACGATTTGTTTTTCGCTATGTCCCATCTATCACTGATGTCCGCCTCTGTTATTTTGACACACGTGGATGAAGTGTGTCCCTGTTCGTCGCAGACATGGCATTCGGGTTGCAGTTGCGGTTGTTGTACCGCCGTCGTGTAAGTTTTCACTATAGACCGTCTTTGCGAAGGGTGGCCCGCTATTTCTAATGCTCCCTCGGGCTGTGCGTACGGGCTGCATTGGTCCGCCTCTCTCTGTAGAAACCGCGCCAGCTTCAGTAGGTCCGCTTCCTCTGTTTCATTCTCAGCGGCGAAGTCGAACCAACGATAACGCAGGGCCGGCGATAGCTTCTCTATTGTCACCTTAGTCACCTCCGGGTTGTATAAGTAGTATACTTTCTGTAACGCGCGGAGGGTATTGACTATACTGCAGACGCGATTTGCAAAGATACACAAATCTTTCGGTGAATCGGAGAGGCGGGGTAATGCTCGTAGACGTTGAATCTCGATAAGGGCGATTGCATCAGGTCTTCCAAAGCGTGTCTCTAACGTCTTTATAATATCTTCAGCCTTCGTGTTGTAGATAAGAAGAGTATCTACTGTTTCTTTGGCTCTTCCATGAAGACATCGGCGAAGGCGTGCTATATTTTCTTGATCACTATAGAAATTACATGATTCGACGTAAGCGGCTTTAAAGGAAAGCCATTCTTGATAAGAACCGCTGTAAGTCGGTAGCTCTATGAAGTGTCGAGATCCTATGTGTTGTCCCGTTCTAGCCGCGAGAGCGATTGCCGATGCGAGTTCTGCTATATCTATTTGTTGTGGTTGATGCAAAGCGATTGTGTTCTCTCCCGCCGCTTTCCAGGTAGGCAATTGTGTATCCTTTTCTATCGACACGTGTTCTATTGGCGGCGCTAGCTCTGTTACTATCGGAATAGCTGGCGCCACTGAAGGATTGCGATGGCCGTCGACTGTAGTCTGTTTTGTGTCAGTAATATGCAGCCGATTGTTGCGTGTCACTAGCGTCTCATTGTTATTCTCATTCAGCCAACCGGTAACCCGACGTTCCATTTCTTGAAACGTTGTGACTGTGTCGTCGTCATCTTCCGATTCATTTTCGGCTTCTATGACGGCGATACGGGCTGTTGCTAGTTCGACTTGCAATCGAAGTAACTCTACTTTTGCCTTGGCGAGTCGTGATGTGCGCTGTGTTTTTCGGCTCTTTGTTCTTCTGACGCTTTGACGGTCCGTCGCGTTGATTCCTTCTGGTTGAGTTCCACCAGTGTTCTGTAGGCTTCTTCGATTCGTTTCTTCTATTGTGCTGTTGATTCCCGCTGACATCGACTGTGGTGTCGCAACCGTGGCTAAATCGATCCCCATTGTGAGGCTAGAGTGCGTGGCGCTGGTCCCCGTAGCGTCTATACTATACGACGGATCGGTCGATTGCTGTGAGGACGCAGTCTCTATTGCACTCATAGCTGTCTGTTGAGGCGGTTCCATCGGTGCGGCTTCTATATTTGACGACTGTCTTGCGGCAATCTTGTTCCCAGATCTTGACCGTGTGACTGGCATCTTCGTGTCTTGCTATATTCCGGCGATAGATCCGGCTCGAAGGACCAGAATGTGTGGGATCCACACCTATAAACTGGATTGTCGCCGGAATGTAAAATAAAGACACCGATTTAGGACCTTGGGAATTTACTATACGAGGTCGAGGAAGCTTCTATTCACTGTTTCTTCGGGTTAACTATTTAACTATGACTATTCCTTGCTGGTAACTATCCCGAAGTGCTATTTGAGTTGGAACTATCCCCTAGTACTATTAGGTGGAACTATCCCAACCCGCTGTTATGATGGAACTGTCCCGAACAACTGTCTAGGTGGGACTGTCTCCCCGGGCTCTTGTGGTGGAAACTGACTTTAGTCGGCCCGGTAGCTGATATTTGTACCCCCGTCGGACGCAACACTGGCACGGCCATGTGCATAACTGTATACCGCGTCCGACTTCAGCTATTTGGGACGAACAATACCCTCGGTGGGCACAACATCTGGCACGGCCAGGCAGACAATCGAACAATCGATGTGCGAAACAGTGAACATTTGCTTCCCGCCCTCGTACCGCTATAAACATTTATTCTTTATTAAACAATTACATTTTACAAGAAACTTTTAACATTCTTTTTAACATTGTTCTATTTAAATCTATTTTACTAAAGCTATTAACTATTGTCTAAAGGACCTTTCAAAAACATGTGTACTTTCTATAGACTATTATTTCTATTTACTTAACTATACTTTACTGTGTCTATTTATTATGCCTATTATACCTATTTAAACTTATTTGTATTATTGAACTATCTTTAAACTTAAACTATTTTCGGCTGTCCTGAACAATAAGTATAGGCTTGCATTCGCTATGGTCTGGGGAATGTAAATATATTTTAATACAGAGATGGACTAGATCTTGTAAAGGGACATAGGGTACCTATTATAGCCAAAAAATTTATTGAAGGCGGTGAAATAGGGGATGATAGTTTTTATGGGGAACCGTTGTAGCGTGTTGGTAGCAAGCCTGCCTTAAGTCTCGATGGTTGCGGGTCTAATTCCTACTCGGAGAGCAATAACTCTTGATAGGTAATTTGCTCTATTTTTTCGCCCTTAGAGTTGCGGAGGTCAGATGGCAATCGCTCCATGTAAAAACTAGTAACCTATCAAATCTGATAAGAGTAATAAGCAGACGGCAAGGTAAAAATACCGGGCTTAATGCTATGTTTTTATGGGGAACCAATTATTTATATATCCAATATATAAATAATTGGTTCCAAGGTTTAAAGGTGCCTCATTTTTATCGGGTGCAACTGCAGGCCGAAGTTAGTAAGGATGTAAAATTGTAGCCACGATATTATACTCCGGATAAATTAATACCCAAAGCTAAATCTAAAAGAAATCTCAATCGTACTGGTGTTTCACTCAATGTGTCAATTACTACAAGCAGACGACTGACGCGAAAAGCTTTTATATATTTCCAACTTTGATGGTTTATTTACTGTCTCTGACTGATCAAGACTTTAGGAAGCAGGGCCAAATATTTAGAGAGTGATTCGTATTTTGATGTTATAAAATTTAATTTCTTGTTTCATTGCGATATATATAATATTTTTTTTTTATAAAATTATACTTTTGATTTTCGATATTAGCTATAGGTAGGTTGGTATAATGTTGTTGTTTATTAAAATAATGACTCGTTCACTCGTTCTTTTGCTCACTCGTTCAATCGTTTGTTTACTCGTTTATTCGTTCACTCGTTCATTCGTTCGTCGCCAATTGATTGAAACAAATTTAATAGACTAATAGCAATCGTTTTAAAAGTCGTAACACAGTCGCAAAAACCGCAAATCCAAACAAGAGGCTGGTAGCGAGATGAATCTCTGTATGAATGAGAGCGGCTTTCCGCTTAGTGTGTCAATTACGGGCTTAGCGTCAACATGCCTACACGTTTTCAACTGAGAGTTGAATACATTAAAAAACATTTAATGATACGTTTATTGTTCTATAAGCGTAATGTAACTATAACAGTTTTGTTTATTTGAGGTTAGTTATATGGGGTTCCGTGACTACGTCATGGGTACCCAAAACCTTCTCGGTGATCGACCTCAGTGCGTTTGCCAGGTTACAGGAACTCTCACAGAGCAACCTGACAATTAAATAATACGCTCGTAGCCGAGTGCACCCGCTGATCGGTAAACGATCGGTAGGTTAAGCAACTTTAGGCGCGGTCAGTCACTAGATGGTTGATCGCATAGTGGTATTTCAACCGAGCGTCTCCGTACTTCGGAGGGCACGTAAAAGTCGGTCCCGGCTGTTGACAATTAGACAACAGTCGATAAGTCAAGTCAGAGGCCTACGGGCGACCTGAACAACTCTGACACTAGGTTGACCACTAACCAATCGATAAGAAGAAGATTAAATAATACATAATCATTTTGGCATAGTGGTACGAATATTGTCTATAACATACATGGTTGTGGATTCCATTGCAACTCACGGGAAATATTTGTATTAACCATACTGATATTGGTTTTTATTCGAAGTTGTTGTTCTTATGTTCGTAGGATTTTTTTATATTAGAAGTTGGCAAACAAGCATACGGCCCACCTGATGGTAAGTGGATGCCGTAGCCTATGAGCGCTTGTAGCACCATTAGTAGGTGCCACTCACGCGTTGCCAACCTCGAGATATTAGTTCTTAAATCTCGTTCGCCCAGTAATTTCACTAGCGTACAATGCCCTTCAAACCGGAACACAGTAGTGCCTAAGCACTACTATTTGGCAACAGAATATTGGACACTGCGGTGGTACCTACCTAGCCTGCCTCTTGCAACAAAAGACCTACCACCAGTGTGACTGATTGCACTGGTGGAATAATCTCTGTTGTGACAGAGGTTATCCCAACAGCGGGCGATGGGGTCGTCACATCCCGACGCCTTTAACTATAATCCGAGCCCTAACACAGGTTGAAAAGGTCCAGTACAAAAATTTATAATATTATGTTCACAACTTTCACAGGCAGAGTGCTTCTACAACAAAACGCCATAATTATGATTTGAATTATAATGCTAAGATTTATTTAAGCAAAATCCCGCGCGGTTTAAACTTTTTAACCTCCTAATTAGAGTTAGCCTGCTTATCTCATTATCATAATTTTGTAAGGTTAAAAGTTAAATTTATATCATCACTGTACATTGAATTATTATCGTTTAACCTTAGAACGCAATTATTGTAAATTAAACCTGTGAAATTTTGGCGATTTAATATTGCTATAATTATTTTAATTTCCCTGTATTTATTTAATTTTAGTTTAGTTAATTATTGGAACGGAGTTCCTTAACGTTACGAATAGTAGGGTTGAGTAGAAAACGTCACGTAACGAAATGCCGTATGCTGTGTGTGCGTATGTGTATCGAGCGAGCAAATGAGTGCGCTGCTCTCTCTCTCTCTCTCTGTCCCCATATCGTTTTATCATATAACCTATTGAAATATAGAGATTTCATTTCGCATTACATTCTAAGTTGAAGAAGAAAAGTAAGAAAGTTCGGTCCTAAGAGGGGTCCTCCGAACGCACAATTATTTTTTTTCATTTTAATTCCAAATTATTTAATAAAAAGCAAAACAGATACTTAACTTGATAAGTGCAATATTTCATGACGAAAGTAGTGGTTTTGAAAGCTAAAATAAATTTCTATGTAATTTTCATATTTACTGACACGAATTACGTCGATTTTGCAACCGTAAAGTTTAAACACCTACGTCTAACATAAACTCTTATTGCGATTCAAATGACAACCTAAACTGAGACGCATCTCGATTTTGTAGTTCGAAATGTAAAGTACCATGACATCCTACTAGGAACTTTTAATAAATAAATGTATTAATTTAATAGAAATTTAGAGACAATTACGTTGAATTTATTTTAGAAACGTCATTTATTACCTGAACATTACCTGAACTGAATTGCATCGCAATAGAATTGTATACTAAAAGTTCATGGTAGACCCCCTGAAATCAAAACAAAATGTAACCACGTTAAAACAAAGAACGACTCACAAAACATCCGCATACAAAGAGGCACTAGTGTCTTTTCGTCTGTCTGTCAATTAGCAGTAGTACTCGGCGTCGCGTAGTTTTGTGGACGCTTTTTACCTAACCTCAATGTCGCAAAAATGTTTATTCAACAGTGTAACACACGCACACATTGTGGGCAGAGAGCTCACAATATACACGTACAAGGATTCTCTTTGCATTTTTTGTCTGGAACCACAACTAGAGATAATATACTTACTTTTTCACGATTGATGTTGATTATTTAGAAAGCATTAATTACTATTACAACTATACAAAAGTTTAGCAGTTTGACACTTTCATTCGCGTTGAATCATTAGTTACAGTAGTTCAGTAATGGAATCAATGTGTACTACAGGAATAAGTCATTGAACTCCGAAACAGTAAAAATAATAATGAAATAGGTAAAAAATACCGATTTCAAAACTAAAAAGAAAAAAAAATTAAATAAAATTTTCTACAGAACTTTATTTTCACAAGAAAGAAGATTTTGCAAGGTTCCCCTCCAATTCTGGTGGTGGGTCTTTTGTTGCAAGAGGCCGGCTAGGTAGGTACCACCGCAGTGTCCAATATTCTGCCGCCAAATAGTAGTGCTTAGGCACTACTGTGTTCCGTTTGAAGGGCATTGTACGCTAGTGAAATTACTGGGCGAACGAGATTTTAGAACTAATATCTCGAGGTTGGCAACGCGCGAGTGGCACCTACTAATGGTGCTGCAAGCGCTCATAGGCTACGGCAACCACTTACCATCAGGGGGCCGTATGCTTGTTTGCCAACTTCTAACATAAAAAAAAAATTCTCTGGCAAGCCAAAAAAAAATATACGTATTGACAATCTTCTCCTTTTTTGAAGTCAGTTAAAAATAAGACGAAAGCAGTATTGAGTTTTTTAATAGCAGTTTTAGGTGCTTGGACATATGCAAAACTGCTAGGTTCCAAGCATATAGTGACAAAATAAGGATATCTATGCGTGCACCTATATCGAATCATCTCGACATCACTATCACTACTCACTACGTAGTATAAAACAAAGTCGCTTTCTCTGTCCCTATGTATGCTTAAATCTTTACTTATCTTTACTTAACTACGCAACGGCTTTTGATGCGGTTTTGTTTATAGATAGAGTGATTGAAGAGGAAGGTTTATATGTATAATAACATCCATTAAATAGTGGAAAAAACTTTTATTTTTAAGTTTCTAATGTGTTTCTAATGTGTAAATAATTACATTTATCATATAAAAACATTTATTCAGTGAATGACATAGGCTATGTATTTTATACCCGTGCGAAGCCGGAGCGGGCCGTTAGTGTAATATAAATAAAATAGCTCATATCCCATTCACTAATAGACAAATATCACGAGAACCATACTCACGCCGTCACTCGACTGTTATTTTACCGCAAGCTCGAAAAATCGTTGAGGAAAATAACATTAGTAATGTCGCATGTGTCGTACCAATCCGTAGGTAACTAACGCTTTGGGGACAATAAAAAACGTTCTTTTTTATTTATTTTTTCATTTTGTTTTCCACCAGCATACCGCTATATAGTGCTAGAACGAGCTCTAAATGCAACAATTTGCCGGATTTATGCCCGCTATTTTGAATAGAATTTAGTATTGTCTCCATTTTATTTTTATTTCGTAATTGTAAAGGATTGTGACAGGGAAGAATTCGCGTTAGTGTAAATCGCGTACGGCCTATTTCATTTGAATCGTATGATAAGAGATATCCATTAAAAAAAAAATAAAAACCTGTGGCACTGCCGTGTGACTGCCGTGGTAAACCTATTGCATAGCATTTTTTATCAACTTATGCAATACATTAAATCTTGCCAGTTTTTAAAAAGTTAAAATATAAATGAAATCGAACATTAATGTTAAGCCAATAAGATACAATTTCATCTATAATTCAAAATTTCACTGAAATAAAGTAAGAAACTTCGTAACTACATCAAAATATTTGAATTTAGAACGTAAGTACATCATCAATAGATACATTTTATATGGAACTTTAACTTTATTGAATAAACGCCTTAATTCTCTTTGAATTAAAGACGAAAATCCTTTATAAAATTTATATATTATTGATTGAAAATTGAACATTAATCTTTAAAGCGTATTATTTAAAGATCATTTTCCAATACATTTATTGAGGTATTTGCTATAATTTTTCTTGTGGGGAGTGTTATGTTTTATTTTCGTTACGGAATTTCTAGATTCGGTCGGCGCTTAAAACCCGCGACATAAGCTATGCAATAGCTTAAAAATTGGCATTAATATTTATGCTTAGAAGCAACAGTTTGGGGCAGGGAGCTTCCAATTCCAATTGCAATTGTACCTAATATTATTTATTTTATTAAATCAGCCAGCGCTGAGCAATTCTATGAAGTAAATCGGTTTTAGTTTTGATAACTAGCCGATTTATTTATTAATACAATAGTGAACTTGATAATCGTGTATTTAAAAAAGCGTCTATAATTTATTTTCCACCGATTGCTTAGACTAGATCACAAATCTGGTTTTCTACTTCGGTGTTTTTTCATAGCCCTTTCTTACGCGGATTATGTTAAATAACTATAGTATAAGTTATTTTATCATATTTTTTCTTTTCCACATTTATATATTGTATACATTGAACTTATATTGAAGCAGCCCTTAGATATTTACATAAAAGACTCTAAGCCTGTGTGATCCGTCTTCGGATTATATTTTGAGCTATTGTGCTGTTAATAATCCTATTATATTCTAATCCCTGAAATAGAATATATGTATTTTATTCTCTTGATATTTTTTTGTGTTAAAGAATTTCGCCTTACCTGTGGTATCAATATTTTTAGGAGTAAAAAATGTATATATTGCAGTTGTTTAAAATAAACAAAGAAATAATATTGAGGCTATGTACCTGGCCACAAACACCACAGACCGAGCGGGGTGGATCGAACCCTCGACCTGTGGCGCTTAAGGCAGGTTCGTTACCGCTGCACCACAACGTCAAATTTTATTTTTGAGTTTTATATTTTGTAATCAACATCAAAAATTCCGCCGTACCTGTGATATCGCCATTTTAGGAGTAGTTTTATTTTTCGTTATGATGAATGCTTGTTTGCGCCGCAGCTGCCGCCGTATTCAAAATGAAAACAGAAACAAAAATATTATTTTTGATTCGAATATAAAGCGAATGGTATTTTAAACTCGTTTGTCGGTATTTACTTTTCATGCATGGTATATTCCATATGGGATATTAAAATAAACAAAATCCTTGCAGTATTGATTCATGTTGAGTAAATGTTTAATTTATGTAATAATAGTCCTGGCTCCTAAATGACTTCAAAAACAGGAAGGTTTTCAATGCAGTGGAATATATTTAAATATTTAGGCAATATTTTCGTCTCTTGTTAACAGATGTTTATTATTTAATGATCAATAAAATTTGAAAAGACTCGAAGGATATTAGTATAGCTGTATAGCTGTTTTTGGCAAAAATGTAATGTCTACACCGGGGAAATAACTAAGAAAACATCTGACGTAGTTCCAAATCTTTGGACTAAAATCGGAATGAATAGAATATAAGATAGATCTTTAAGAATCGAATTTTATATTACAAACTGTTCTGATTGAATAGTAAAAATTGGTTGAATTTTGTCTTTTGCTAATTTAAGGATATTAGCAATGCCTTTAGCTCGTACTAAGAGTGATTACGATAACAGCCTAAGGGGCTAAGCATCTAACTTGCAACTGCAATTGAACCCGAACTGTGGAGCTATTGAGACTCTAAGAATAATAACAATTCTAAAAAAAAGAATATATTGAAAACAGCCGCTGAAAATATTAATGTCGACGTGACCTACACGTAGTAATAGAAATTTAATGTTATTTTGATTGAATTTCATTGAAATCAATTCACAATTTGACGACGTTGTGGCGCAGCGGTAGCGAACCTGCCTTAAACGCCACAGATCGCGGGTTCGATTCCCGCTCGGAGCATAATATGTTTGTATTGACCTGGACAGCTTCTGACACTGTATAAAGCTCAAGTCCGGTCCTACATGGAGTACTGTAGCCACCTGTGGGATGGTTCAGCTAAATACCAGTTTGGCGGAACTCGGTGGAACGCAGAGCCAAACAACTAATTGGTGACGAAAGGCTAGGTTGAAACCACACTGCATAGTCTTTGTCACCGTCGTAAAGTCGCTTGTCTGTCGATGTTCTATAGACTCTACTTCGGGAGTGTGCTGATGAGCTCCATCAACTTATACCGCCATCGCCGTTTTTCTACCGGGATTCTAGGCGCACTGCGGGGTACCATCCATATCTGGTCGACATACCTAATATCCGAACTATGTGCTTTCGTTCGTCATTCATAATGCGCACGGCCAGGTACTGGAATGCTCTTCCGGCGTCTGTATTTCCGAACGCATAAAACCTGAACCTCTTCAAGGTGCGAGTACATAGGCTTCTCATGAGTAAGCTCGCTCCAACGTAGACCTCATCTATGCTTTCGCGCTCGATGGAGGTCAAGAGCTTACCCATTTATGAATAAAAAAAGACCATGCAAGCATATTTTCCGGTCTGGGTGTATTTGTCCTTGTCATTGTGAATGTTTCCGGACCCCCGACACAGGATATTACTATCCTAATGGGGGCCGTTGAGTGTGCAGCGTTTATTTGTTTATTTTATAACCATCTGATTAAATAATCTTCTTCTTCCTAACATTGTTCTCGGTACTTACCCAGTGTCTGCTTATATACTCTTATTCTGATTTGGCGGGTTAATAACTTAAAACCATTATATTAAAAAGAATTATATTATTTATATTTTATTATAATATGCTTGTTTTGTTGTTGTTTACTTATATAATATGCTTTGTTAATTAGTTCTTTTTTATATTTAACTTTATTTTATTTTAATTTTTTTCCCAGCAGTAATAAGTAAATTTTATGCTACCCAATAAAAAGGAAAGAGACGAATTGCGTTAAAAGTGTTTAATAATAACCTTTTCGTTTTGTATTAAAACCGCAAAGATTCCTTTCCGTATCCGTGTTTAACGTTAACATTTTATTACTTTAATCGCTCGACTCAAAGAGATGAGCGGCGTTCATTTGTTCAATCAATTATTCGTTCAGCGCTAGCGCGACCGTGTAATTTATACTCGGTGGTCGCCTGACCTATTAATCTGGACCCCACACACGGGCACAGACTTTGTTTCAAACAATGATCATGTTACGCTAAAGGTTATGTGGCAGAGGCTGTAAAATTTAAACTGCCTTACCTTTACGACTGTTGTCAATAGAGGCCCGTTCATTTAAAGTTACCGATGAGTTTCACATTAAATATATTGAATGCTTATTATTCTTCTCGATTCTACCCAAAGATTAAAAGTTCCATTTACCAACAGGTGGAGAAGATTCAATTGATTCACGAGCACAAAAAGTCATGTGGTCGGGGATCTCATCAGAAACGAAGTTCCTTACGTTCTTTATTCAACTATGAAAATAATTCGAAATAAAATCTGTATATTTCAATAGGTTATGTGATAAAAAGAGACAGGGACAGAAAGAGAGAGAGAGAGATTTGCGCACTCGGCTGCGCACGTACTTGCTCGTGTGATCATTTGCTTGTAGTAGGCTCGCTACACAAACGCACACAAATACATCATACGGCATGTCGTTACGTGACGATTTATACTAAATCGCACTACCCAAAGCCGTATAAAAGAACTTTCTCATAGCTATTACATAATATAGACTTTTTACACATTGTATAATTTATTATTAGAGTTCACTTACTAAATTACTAAAATGTTTCACAAACTTTACGACTTATCTTTAAAATTAGAGTGATTAGTCTGACCTTTTTGGTAAACCTAGCTTACTGTAAATGACAGCAGTTTCCTTTCAATAGGCAGAAACGCTGTCAACCACCGACATTTTAAAGAAAAGTATAGCCACAATATTTAAATTTAGGGTAGTTACAGACAAGCGTTTAATGCAGGCGCATAAGCGCGTATTAGTATCACGCCCAACTTGTAAGAGCGTTGATGCACTTATAAATTCATATCAGCGTGTAGTAATTTTTGAATAATACTCTGACATTAATGACATTCTTCACCACCTCCGGCTTCTGCTCGAGAATACATGTCGGAATAAACCGGTTTACGTGCGTTCAGCTTTCTGAAGCGCGAAATGAAGTACGCATGCTGAATGGACAATGTACGCTCGACAAAAAAAAACGCTAGTCTAAAAGAGCTCTTCTAATCAACGGTATTTCAACCGAGTAACTTTGTTTGCACAAAGAAAGCCTATAAATATATTCCTTTATGCAAGGGTAAAACCGAATAGGTGCTGTTTGAAACTGTCGGTTTATAATTTATCTTGCACAATAATAAATTTAATCGTATCTCCAAGCTGTAAACATTAATAGAAAAGTCCTCAATTTTGACACCGTGTTCGGTTGCGGGTTCGATTCCCGCTTGAGCAGGTTTGTATTGATCTTACAAATATCTGTTGTGGTCTGGGCTTTTGTCCGTGTGGTTCTCTCCACCGTACCTCGGAGAGCACGTTAAGCTGTCGGTCCCGGTTGTTATCACATAACATCTGATAATAATCGTTAACTCTTGATAGGTAATTTGCTCATATCATATCATCACAATTAGACATAAAAACACATGATTTTCTAAAATTCTAGTTCTGAAGGGGTTATAAGGGGTTTCTGAAACACAAGCAAAAGCTGGTTTTATATAAACTACGAAATGAAATAAGGTGTGCATATAATATTATCCTTTATTATTTCATCTTAGGCACCTAGTTATAATATCTTGTAACTATATTGCACAACAAAATTACCCTAGAATTTTTATAAACTTTATGAACGCTAAACACTCAACGCCCTTGATTAGGGTAATCATATCCTGTGTCGGAGGTCCGGTAGAATACACAAGAACCATGACAAACACACCCAGACCAGAACACATACGGTACCGCTGTTGCTTGGAATAATATACTGAAGTTAGTAAAAGAAAATTCAAACTATGGGCATATACAGGTGTAATGGCATAAAATCCTCATCTAAATTAATAACCACGCTAATAACAGGCTACAAGGTAATATAACACAAAACACGACGCCCATAGTGTACACTCATAAAACGGTTAGTGTCCGTTAATTATTCATTTAGCGCGCAGTTATTTACGAGGGACTTCACGCCCGGCCGCCTACGGTCTACGTAACGCTACGCTACAGTTACGCCGTAGCGATAGCGTAGCCGGGATTAATATTTATTACGTCCAAGGTGCTACATGTGTACCGTTTAGGTTACTTTAGATTTAGTGTTTTACCTCTTTTATATAATAAAGTGCTAGGTAGCATCCTTTATATAAATTTTCTTGTAATAAAGATTTTTGTAAAATAGATCGAAGGATAAGTTTTATAATACTAAATATATCTTTGAGTTTTTATGGATATTTGGTCCTGTTTCAAGAATCTTTACTTGTGACAGGCCTTTTATTGCAAGAGGCCGGCTAGGTAGGTACCAACACAATGACCGATATTCAACCGCAGAACAGTTATGTGTTTTGTATTACTGTGTTTCGATTTTATTTCCTGTATTTAGTGAAACTACTAGGCAAAGGAGATCTAAGAACCAATATCTCGAAGTTGTCAAAGCGTGAGTAACACCTTCAAATAAATGGTGTTGCAAGAGCTCAAAGATTACGATAACAACTTATCTTTAGGTGAGTCGTAAGCTTGCTTGCGAATTTGGTCGCATAGAAATACATATATATTTATATACCTTTTTACTTTTATAGTTTTTATTATAAAAACCAATACATATACGATATGACCGGTATTGTATGTTATTCTTAAACCATAAATTTATGTTAGTAAGTGTACCTAATTATGTACCGAAAGTTTCATCGCTAATTTAACGCTTACTTCCAGCAAGCTCGTTCAGCTGTAACGTGCTTGATAACACTGGAAATTATCTGCATCGTAACTACGGTAATATTCTAGAACTACTATCGACAATAATAAGTGGCAAGTTGGAACCACTTGGGTAACTGGCTTCTTTGTCCCGCGCACTTTACAATTTGGTTTGGAATTTTCGTCCAATTTGATTTTCCAAAAAAATTTTAATAGTTTATATAAACAAATAATAATAAATAATAGCATACATAAACGCCTAAACGATAATGAAAATATTATATTGATCCCGCGGCTGGAATTTCATTATCAGACATCGCGCAAATCCGCAACAGAGCGACTTAGAAGACATTCCTCGCACAACCACTCCGAGGAACGAACTTCCGCCGGTGGTCTTATCGAACCGATACGACCTAGGAAACTTCAACGGAAGAGACCATTCTTTCCTTAAAGGTCAGCATCACACCTGCATGCCCTCTGGTGTTGCAGTTGTTCATGGCCGGCGGTGATCGCTTAACATCAGATGAGCCTCCTGCCCGTTTGCCCCCTCATAAAAAAAATACACACATGCGCACATAAGGAAATAAGTTCACATTCTATATCCCATTGTTCTTTTTCGTAATCAACATCGACACGAACACTAAAGGCCGCATCACAAAGCACCGTCGCATTGACGATTATTCCGTTCCAACGCATAAAGTTCATTTGGCCGGTACGTGAGAGGCCTAATTCCAATCTGCTCACGTTTCGACGCCCTATTTATACCGTACACTATAAATTGGTGTCACTACTAATGGTGCATTGTTAGGTTGATAGTGTTGAATTCTATCTCGTTACTATTATTACTTTAACTTGAATTTTATAAAAAATATAATGAAGTGAAAATTATCCTATATATTTCATTCTGTAGTTGCTTTAATGTTATATGTTTTAAATATAATTATATTATTTTCAAAACAATATTAATTTTATAATAAGTTAATGGCGATTTTGAGTCTATGTATCTGTAGTTCTGAACCCTGATAATGAATAGAATATTAGAATCCCATTTTTTTTTTGATTAAAGAATATTGGCCATGCTTTTTCAAGGCATTCCTATTGCCCCTCCAAATAAGCTCGAAGCTTGCGCTAAGACTGGGAACGACAATAGCCCAAGGGGATCAGGATCGAACCCTCGACTCTCGCGTTAACGGAGCGAAGTCAGCCCTTCTACCGTTGAGCTATGGAGGCTTCAGTTGGGGCCATTGATTCATATTATATTGGATCTTAAATTTCTTAGTAATAAAGTGTGTTTTATAGCGCAAAATATACCCTTTCTATCATCTTCTTATTTCTCCTTCTTCGCCGTCTACTTTGCCTTTCATTATGGGTGGCAAAAGCAAGTTGATACTGCAAATGTTACTATTGAATATTTGGTACGGTAAATTTCGATCATATATTAATACTAGCCTATGCTACGGTTTCACACGTGTTGATATAACTACGGTCACCATAGCAGCAATCATTCAGTAACTGTGGATTTTTTCAGTAGTGAATTTTAGTTACTTTTAAATACTTAGTATCCGTAAGCGTTATCAAATAGAGTTATCGTGCAGAAATTTAAGCCTATCGGACGTATCGCTTCAGAGATCTCGTAATGAGTGAGTAAGTGGTGTTTTGCTTATGTAATTATAATTAGATATCTTTTCATAAATCTTAAATAAGGTTACATCTAAAATATTTAAAAATCTGTTTAGAATGTTTCCGCAACGCCTAGCAAACGACGAACTTGGCGTGAAAGACGTTCTAACTTCCCAACTTAGTTTATTATAGTTTATAACTATCTGCACTCAAAACTTGCAAAGTCTCTTGCGGTGCAAAACGGAACTCGGTAATGTGTGTTTAAAGAATACAATATACCTGTATAGTTTTGCTTATGTAATACCACACAACGTGCTGTGCAAAAATATATAAATTACATCGACATAAAGTACCTGTCTTCTTATTCTTCTTCCAATATTCCCGGTATTTACTCAGGGTCTGCTTATACTCTTATCCTGAAATGACAGGTTACTAGGTTTCACACACAGCAATTGCCATCCGACTTGTAACTCACTGGATAAGAGCAAATTACTTATGAAGAGTTTACGATTATTATTAGATGCTATGATAATAGCCGCTTTAACTTAACAAACGCCCAGACTGAAACTGATATTTGGACGCAAATAAGCAATACCATGTCAACCCACACGAATGTCATTTCGAGAAAAACGCGTTTGAAAATTTTGTACCACTTGCTTTATATGATTTTTTTATGTATTGGTCAAGTTTTTGGCAATTTCAGATTTATGTAAGTTATTTATACTTATTTTCACAAAAAATAAGTATACAAACTGCATATTTCGTATATAATATATCCCAAAACGTTAAACATAAAACATAAATTGCATGATTAAAAAATGGCTTTTTTAGAAGTTTTAAAGCTTAACACCCTACAAAAATTAAAAATAAATATTATTCAGCCATTTACCAACACTTCTGTATATATAACTCAGTTTTTCAATTTTGTGGGTTGACATGGTATTGCTTATTTGCGTCCATTTATACATCTGCTTCTAGCGGGAATTGAATCTGTGAGTGATGGTCAAAGCAATCTCACTACCAGCACGGCACAACGGTCGTATACTACCTACTTAACATAGTTATAAGCTTCCTTGCTTCAACATTTCACATATTCCCGTTATCAACCCAAGGGATAGGAGGGAAGAAAGGAGAAGCTAAAAAAGGAAGCGGGATGTTGGGCCTTCGATGGTCTCACTCAGCGCACGAAACACAATTGTACTTTGTTATTTTACGCCGGTTTTCTGTTAGAGGGTAGTACTTCCTCGGTCGAGCAAGGCCCATTTGGGCCGGTAGGATCATGGCTTTGCCACTACTATTTATAAATCAAGAATTCTCTACATTCATAATAGAATTTTATTCATGCACGTAGCGGTTGAAAACAATTTTTCACAAACTTTAACAGGGTTCGCATGTTTATTTTCACTTAAAATGTACGTTAATAAAACTAAATGACGAGCCAACGAATCCATTCCAAGTAATTTCGTAGAAATATTAAATTACTGCGTCTTTCTAAATTTGTTATATTTTTATTACGATAACATTAAGTACAAAGTTGGAAATACATAAAATTTTTGACGACGTCGTGGCGCAGCGGTAGCGAACTTGCCTTAAACGCCACAGGTCGCGGGTTCGATTCCCGCTTAGAACATAATATGTTTGTATTGACCATGCAAGCAAGCAATGCAAGCCCTTGTCATTGTGTATGTTTCCGGACCCCCGACACAGGATATAACTATCCTAATGGGGGCCATTGAGTGTGTAGCGTTTATTTATTATTATTATTACATAGATTAAAAGAATTTAGCCATCATAACAAAATTTTTAACATGATTTTATCATACGACGCGATAACTATTGAACGAATTTTGATGAATTATGTTATGGATATAGTGGATAGAATCTTGGAAAAGGATAAAGGCTACTTTTGATCGCGAAAAAAAAATTAAGAGGCAAAATAGGGGATGAATGCTTTTATGAGAAACCAATGTTTTCGATTGTAATATAGGTGTTTTATTTACGCGGATGAAGCCCGGGGACCTAAGCTTGTATTGAAGAGAATGAAACCTGAAAGATTCCTAATTATTTCATCCGACATTCATCGAGCCAGTTGGACGAAAACCATTAAAAGGTTTCTTTAATAATAATTGCGAGTCGTTTGTTCTTTGATATAATGGCTCAAGGTAAATGTTAATAGAGGACCTGTTTTAGAAACGTCTGTAAATAATTGTAATAATGGTCTGAATCTTACCAGTAAGGTCGTATTTGATCTTTTTTCTGTTGAAATAATCTATTGTTTGGTTTCTCAATAAAATCTTGAAACTGTGATACAATATATTGGCAACATCTCAGTAATCAAATAAAAACTAATTACTTTGTTTTGTTTTTTTTTTTATTTTATTCTGCAGATACTCGAGAAAAAACCAAATGATAGGCTTTAGATAAAAACCAGTGGAAGCGAATATTGGAAATAGTGCTGAATACTGTTTTATTTTAGAAAATTTATACCTTTTTTACAGAGCAAACCAATTAAATTACACTGAATTTATATTATATTTCAAGAAAATAATTTTTCTTCCCATATTTTTACATCTTAAATTAAAGTTTATCTTTTAAAACTACACGTGTGGAAGACCTATTTTGATAAGATATCTCTCACAAAGGGAATCTGGTACAAGACCATATAATCGGAGCCATTAAATACACCCTGGATTAACGATTGCTTAAACAGACGGGAGTTAGTTGTAGCATTAAGAATTCGTTCCGGACAGATTCCATAGAACAATTTTGCATTTCGAAAGAAAAAAATCAAACTCCCGAATGCGACGAATGTGGTAAAGTTGAGGACGTCTATCACATTATAATGGAGCGTGTCCGGAATAAGTCTTTACGTTATGAAGTATTTATGTTACATAAGATTCTTAGAAAGATTGGTGGTGTTAATAGTGTCTTGGCTCATCCCTTATCGGATGAAGCCGGGGCATTATTCAAACTCGTTAAATTGGGCTTAAGTTTAAGATAGATTTTTTGGTATTATGGTTGCACAGAGCGACATATTACCTTTTAAGTGATAAAGCTCTCTAAATAAATAGTAATATAAAAAACTACACATGCTCTTCATTTTATATTAATGAAACAACTTGGTATTTTACATACTTTTGCGCACCTGATGCTAAGCTATCACAGGCGCCCATACACATTTGCAACACCAGAGAGTATGTAGGTGCGTGTCAACCTTAAATATGAAACCAACGTACCGTAAGCGTAAGCTAACCAGGCGGACATTTAAGCCCTACCACTAGAAAAATGTTTCAAAGAAATTAAATATTATTAAAACCAGATATTGAAATAACTCGCAGTGTTCACCTTCATTTTAAAATTATTATTATTTTTTATTTTATTTAATGGCGGTTGGCAAACAAGCATACGCTCCGCATGATGGTAAGCAGTTACCGCAATATATGAACGCTTAGGATACTTGAAGTATCGAATTTGCGTCGCCAACCCAAGGTATAGGAGAAGGGAAAAAGGAAGGGAACAGAGGGGGTGGGATATTGGGCCTCCGGCGCTCTCACTCTTCGCACGAGACGCAACAGTACCTAATGATACTGTTATTTTCTGTGAGAGGGTAGTACTTCCCCTATCGAGCCGGCTCTTTTGTGCTGAGAGCAGTATGCTTCTAATATCGTAAAACAGAAAGAGACAACAATATGATATCTATAATTTCATAAATTCACAGTTTTATTTTCAATATATTGTACAATATAACGTCTCTATAATAATAAAGTTCTCAACGCAAACTAGACTATTGCACCCTCGTAGCTATCGAGATGATAACAATAAATCGTACGATGGCCGGCGGCCGAGTAGACAAAACAGCGATTAATACAACCGTTAAACTAACTGCCGGTCATTTGTTTGCGAGATATTACAGCGGTCGAGATGTGTATTCACGACGAGCTTGCTTAGATTACCGTCCTGAGTATGATATTGTCGAAAATAAACGTCGAAGTCGTTTATATTTGGACGCAAATAAGCAATACCATGTCAACCCACACGCATGTCATTTCGAGAAAAACGCGTTTGAAAATTTCGAACAACTTGCTTTATATGATTTTTTTTAATGTATTGGGCAAAGTTTTGGCAATTTCAGATTTATGTAAGTTATTTGACTTATTTTCACAAAAAATAAGTATACAAACTGCATATTTCGTATATAATATAACCCAAAACGTTTAACATAATACATAAATTGCATGATTAAAAAATGGCTTTTTAGAAGAAAAATGTTCTTCAACCATTAACCAACACTTTTGCATATATAACTCAGTTTTTTCAATTTTGTGGGTTGACATGGTATTGCTTATTTGCGTCCATTTATGATAAAAATGAATCATCGAAATGTATGGACGTGAATATCTCCGGAACTGCACTAAATTGGATAGTTCTTTTTTTCTGTTTTTAGTCGTCAGTACAAGGTTTGTATGGGATCGTGAAGTTTGTATGGAAAATTTCGTATTACCTAATGTTTTTTTGCAGATAGGTATTGGTAGGAGATCCAAGAACGCAATTAAAACTCCCACGGACACACGAACAACGGAATAAAATTTTACTTTTTAATTATACGGAATATATTTTTTAATGTATTGGGGTACAGTACGCTGTATGAAGTTGGGGCGGACCGCTAGTTATAAATTAATCAAAAAATATTACCTATTATAATTTTCGTTAAAAAGGTTTTAAAACAATTTGAAACTTTAATTTTGATTTTAGCGATTATTTATTTAAGTTATTGTATTAATATATAAATAATAATTTTTTTTTTCTCCCTTGAAGACTTGAGACCTTCATACCGGGGACTAAAAGTGAACTTTTCAGCGTAGGAAAGAAAATTGTATACACACAACGGGTGAAAACTAGGACATTGCCACCCGCGAATGTCGCGATTGTCACCACAAATGGCGATAATCGGCGGGTGACAATATCCTGCTTTTCTCTCTAGATGCGGAATGTCCTATTGCTATTAAAATTGTGACTGCTTCAACAAAATCTATATTTTTATACTTAAATACTAGATCTTTATCCATGACTCCGACCGTGTCGAATTTTATAGAACGATTATTATTTTTTTTTAAGATTTAAGATAAATATCAATCTGCATCTCCGGTTATAGTAATTGGTATCTGAAGCTATCAAACGGTGTCAAATTCCCCATGATTGTGTATTCAAGTAGTTTTTAACAAATATATAGAAAAAAAAACTAAAATATTGCTTTGTTTTTATATAACAATTAAATTTAAAAATATATCTTCAATGTAATCACAAAAAACCCGTTACAGTTGCATAGTAGTAGAGATAAATACTATGGAGTTAAACGATTTATAAATATATTTCTCTTTCAATTCATACAAATGAAGCGTTTTATATAAACCAAAGAACATAAGTAAATCATCTCGTGAAACGACTTTTGTTATTTGACAGACAAAAGTGGGTCCTATTCAATTATTAATTTAATCTAACTTGCGTTCGTCAGTCAATTATTTTTCGTTTTCACTCGGAATAATCTTTATTGTTTTCTCGGATTTGAGATGAGGGGAAAATACATCTATATTTCCTAATAAGTGGATTCCTTCCCTCGGGGTGCTTTGACGTGATATTTTATTATTACGAATCATTCTTCACGTTGATCCCGCGAGGGTTCGAGAGGTAAAGTATCAAAATATATCAATTTGGATATAAATAGTACGTTTTCATCAATAACATTGACACAGTTTGTTTTTTATTATTTTGGGAGTTGCTTTTTATTGATGTTCGACGTCTTAATCATTTTAGTGAAATAAAAACATGGTAATATTGTTATCCTTTATAATACTAGAAAAATGCTCTTAGAAGACTGATACTGAGTAGTAGTAGAGCGATGCTTCTTTCAGCGCAAATGGGCCGGCTCGATTCGGAAAGTACTACCCTCTCACAGAAAATTGGCGTAAAGTAACAATATCAGTAGGTACTGTTGCGTTTCATGCGATGAGTGAGAGCCCTGGAGGCCCAATCTCCCACCCTTTCTGTTCCCTCCCTTTATTTCCTTCTCATCCCTTCCTTATCATACAACGGGTTGGGAACAACCACGTGAAACTTCAACTACCGCGCTCGTGCTTAGGTTGCGGTGACTGCTTACCATCAGGCGGACCGTAACTATGCTTTGCCTTTTCCAAAAAAAAAAGTTATTTTATTTACTACTAAAAATACTTTATGTAAATAATTTTTAAACACCTCGATATCTGGAAATCTACAACAGTGTAATTTATAAGACATTTTCTCCCTCGTACAACCACTCTATGTAACCAACTTCCACTGGTCCACTGTGGAAGAGACTATTCGTTCCCTAAAAGTCGGCAACGCCTGCATGCCCTCTAGTGTTGCAGATATCCATGGGCGACAGTGATCGCTTACATTAGGTGCGTCTCCTGCCCGCTTGCTCCTCTGACATGAAAAAAGAAAATAATTATGTCAATTAGTATTTTTTCATTAAACTGTTTTTAGTATTCGCAAAAAGAGTTGTTATGAAGCCGATTTAAAGTCTCTTTAATTAAAAGTGGCGTGTATGCGTAAATATAACGACGCCATTGAAATTTTTATGATATTTAATGCATTAAGTTTCACCCCACAACTAAACCAAGCATGAGTGTGTTAGTGTATTAAAACTGTTTCTACATAAGTTATTAATATATATTGTTTTAAAAGGGATGCTTTTTTAATTCCTTGACGGTTGTCAAACAAGCATACTCTCCGCCTGATAGTATGTCACCGCAATCTATGTGCTTTTGCGATACTTGAAGTATTACATGCGCGTTGCCAGCCTTAGGGGTAAGAGGGAAGGGATGAGAAGGAAAAAAAGAAAGGGAAAAGAGGGGGTATAAATTTGGGTCTCCAGCACTCACACTCATCACACGAAACGCGGCCATAACGTTCCCCGGTCGAGCCGGCCCTTTTGTGGTGGGAAAAGCATAGTTCTACTACTACAATGCTATGTAATGTTTTGGTATTAATATTTGATGTTTATAAATGTACTAGCGGCCCACTCCGGCTTCGCACGGGTGTAAAATATATAGCCTATGTCATTCACTGAAAAAATGATTATGATCGATCTAGTAGTTTTGATTCATTCATTACTACCCGTGGCCCGCACGCGTTAAATGTAATTATTTACGACATCACATTAGAAACCTCAAAAATAACAGTTTTTTTTTTCTTTCCACTATTTAATGGATGTTATTAATCATATAAGCCTTCCTCTTCAATCACTCTATCTATTAAAAAAACCTCATCAAAATCCGTTGCGTAGTTTTAAAGACTTAAGCATACATTGGGATAGAGAAAGCGACTTTATTTTATACTATGTAGTGATGTTTATAAATGTATGCTATACAGTACTCAATAATATATTGTAATCAACAAAATTAGTAAAATAAATCTGGAGCTATAGAATTATCAGAGACAGTTAACAGCACTAAATAATATTTTTGTATGCCTTTTATTTAAATCTTTTTATTATTGGAACGAAGTTTCTTACCTTCCACATTCTACTTAACCTATTGAAATATACAGATTTCACTTCAACTTACATCGGAGTTGAAGAAAAAAAAAACGTAAGGAACTTCATTACTGAAGGGGTGCTCCGATCGCAACAATGTTTTCTTAAATTATTATTTAAATACTTAATCGAAGAAATCATACTAGACGGAAAGCGTCTATGATTATAGACAGCTTCTAAAAATGTTTAACATTATGAGAAGTTTTCAATACAAAAGTTCGATAAAAATATGTTTCGAACGTAATTCGAGCACTCTTAACATTGTCGTCAGTTCGAAACAATCGCTGTTTGATCAATCGTTAGAAGCCAACGGAGCAGGGAAACCTTTGAAGGGTGAATTAAGAAGAAAAATGTAAAGAACGCAGACGATGCTGAACAGTGCGCGGCTTTCATTTAACGTGAACTTTCCGGTCGACTCTTGATGTCTAGTAGAATGTTGTGTGTTCCTTTTTAAGATGGACTCCTTCGGTTTAAATACAGAAAATATAAAGGAAGATGTAATTTACTCAGTGGATTTTAAGGTTTTACTTGCGTATACTTTCTGGTATTGTTTTTAAATAAACGCTACACACACAATGGCGGTGTCGAGGTCTTGGAAAGAGACATAAGGACAAAAACATACATACATGCTTGTATGGTCAATTCAAACATCTGCTACGAGTGGGAATCGAACCTATGACCTGCAATATGGTGCTTAAAGTTCGCCACCGCTGGGCCACAACCTCGTCAAACGTTATTGAATTGCGCTCATTGTCAGTTTATAAACACATATAGATTATTTACGTTGTCTCACGCTTTTTACGTTTTGTTATTTAAAATTAAACATTTCTATTATCAAAATTTCCATGGCATACTAATAACCGTATCACATTTAATATCTATAATTAATAAACAAAAAGATAGAAGTGTCTTATGGAAGCCCGGTTTAAACGAACGAAGTTCTTTTTGCTTTATCTTTTTTATGAAATAACTAATATGATCATATCATTGTAGAAACTAACTGTAAATCAAGTCACACTGGTGGTAGGTCTTTTGTTGCAAGAGGCCGGCTAGGTAGGTACCACCG
The DNA here is from genome assembly GCA_023373885.1 of Hestina assimilis. Lineage (NCBI taxonomy): Eukaryota > Metazoa > Arthropoda > Insecta > Lepidoptera > Nymphalidae > Hestina > Hestina assimilis. Next base: position 2,916,020 of record CM041747.1, on the reverse strand, counting down.
CAGTGTCCAATATTCTGCCGCCAAATAGTAGTGTTTAGGCACTACTGTGTTCCGGTTTGAAGGGCATTGTACGCTAGTGAAATTACTGGGCGAACGAGATTTAAGAACTAATATCACGAGGTTGGCAACGCGTGAGTGGCACCTACTAATGGTGCTGCAAGCGCTCATAGGCTGCGGCAGCCACTTACCATCAGGTGGGCCGTATGCTTGTTTGCCAACTACTAACATAAAAAAAAAAAAAAAAATAGTAATGGATATATTTCCGTAAGTCCCTAACGATATTTCTAATACAGGTCAACTTCAAAGTATATTCATATTAAGCTGTCGATTGATACCATTTTAGAAAGACCTCTTTGTACTTGTCTTGTTTTAATCACTACATAGTATAAAACAAAGTCGCTTTCTCTGTCCCTATGTATGCTTAAATCTTTAAAACTACGCAACGGATTTTGATGCGGTTTTTAATAGATAGAGTGATTGCAGAGGAAGGTTTATATATATGATAACAATACAAATGAAACATCCATTAAACAGTGGAGAAAAAAAAAAATTTGGGTTTTCTTGTGTGATGTCGTAAATAATTACATCGATTTTAATAATATTTTCAGTGAATGACATAAGCTATATATTTTATACCCGTGCAAAGCCGGAGCAGGCCGCTATGTGTGCAGTGCAATGGCGCAAGAGGTGTGTGGACTCGGAGCCGAGCCCCCCTACCCACTAAAACTCCAAGGTCCCATCCAGCGCCATAGTGGGACGTCGCGGGATCGCCGAAGCATACCACCGCGACGCCCCGGCGCTTGCCCCGAGGGGCCCATCGGTGGCGGCAACCTACTGCCGCCATACATACATAATAATACATACTATACATAAATACAATATATATATACACCTTGGTGCGCGAACGCACCCAGGCCGTCAGCCTCCGTCTGGGGCGGCAACCTACTGCCGCCATAAATACATACTAATACATAAATACAATACACCACGGCGCTTTCGCGGCCCACCGACCGGGACCAGAAGGCCCCGGCAAACCCAACCATGGGAGCCCTGGGTCCTAGGGCTCCCCCGCCGAGACTAACTTTTTAATGAGGTTGTTTCCCTCTACGACCGACCGCCGTTATTTTTAAAGAGGTTTTCTTCCTCTACCGCCCCGACCGGGGCTGAAGGCCCCGGCTAAGACACTCCGGTGTCGCAGGAGCCACTCGCAGTCCATTCTGATAAGCAGAAAAGTACCGGAGCGACCCATACGACACCACCCTCCTAGGCGCGGTCTAGCGTAAAACGCCCCACGCCCGAACCGTCTGACCCTGTTAGCTTCACCGGGCAGTCGAAGGTGCCACCTGCACAATCGACTCCCGGCTACTGAGCCCCCGGCACGACAAGCCCAGGGTACCGCAGAGTTTGACCTCTGCGGTTGGGGGACTATATAGTGTACATGTAATAAGACCCAGTATGATTAGAAACTGAATAAAACCGATTTCTCTAAACCGCTGACAGTCGTGACTCATTTCATGTCACAAAACGCGTTCCCGCGGTGTTTGTCTGAGCAAAATCAAATAATTACATTCAACACTCGCCAAATATTGTTTATTTCGGTGTGAACGTAAATTTTCATTTTGACACCTTCTTTATAAAAATTAACTTTCTGACAGAAAGGTCTGATAGAAAAGATATTGTCCGACATAATCGGATCGATCATTTAGAAACGCATAGAAGACAAGCATAAAAATATTGTTTCCGATTTATATAGATTATTATCGGTCTATAGTAATAATAAAATACTTTCTGTTTTATACAAATTAGTTCAAGTGTACAATTCTTGGCTCGATTAAGGACTGCGGAGTCACTGTAATTTAAAGTTCACAGCCGGCTTTATACATTCCTACTTAACTAGACTGGCAATTAGTTTGAGCAAATAGCGCTAAACGCTTTCAGAAACTTTATAGGATAAAGACCAAAAAAAGCTCCCACTTAATAATGTATTATTCATAATGTGTTCTTAATAATTTATTATTAATAATTCTTCTTCTTGTGATCGAGTGGTTAGTGGCCAACCTAGTGTCAGAGTTGTTCAGGTCGCCCGTAGGCCTCTGACTTGACTTTTCGACTCTTGACAAATTGTCAACAGCCGGGACCGACTTTTTACGTGCCCTCCGAAGCACGCAGACGCTCTCTTGAAATACCACAATTCGATCATCCATCTAGACACTGACCACGCCTAAAGCTGCTTAACCTATCGATCGTTTACCAATCAGTGGGTGCACTCGGCTATGAGGGTCTCAATAAATAATATATTAAAATAGTGTAAGTAAAAATGACAATACCAAAGGTGAAATATTTCATACTAAATCGTCGCCGAGATAAAGCGACCTTATTCTGAAAGGCAATCATTTATCGTAAACAAAACATTCAGTGGACCGTTCAAGAGATACGGCTGGAGGCGAGCGTTGTTCGGTCGCGGGGTGCGTAAATCACTAATACAATGGCACGCTTGAATTTAACTATTTACGTATTTTACCTCACTAGCGTAGGCTTACTTATGTACTTGTTCTATGTAATTTAAATTTAGGAAAACATATTTTTGATTAGAAATAAATAAACACGCTACACACTCTACAGCCCCCTTTAGGATAGTGATATCCTGCGTTGGGATTCCGGAAACCTACACAAGGACTAGGACAAACACACCCAGACAGTCAATAAAAATATTTGTTCCGAGTGGGAATGGAACCCGGGATTTGCGACGTTTTAAGGCAGGCAGGTCGTCGCTTATATTTAGTATATAATAGGAATATTTATTAAAAATGTGTCATGTCATTTTTCGAACTTTAAAGGCCACTCGCAAGACTTTCTAATTAACCAAAAACAAAATCTCGAATTTGCGAAGAAATTTTAGAGGCGTCATCTGAACTCAACTTAGCGTCTACGAAACTTTACAAAAAGCGAAAACTGGGGTACGGCGACAATAATACAGAATCTCCGAAAACTCTTAACAGTCGTTGGAAACAAATTGTCATCGTCACTATCATTTTTCACTTTTCGACTTGAGTCTTATATCGTCGTGCTTAAAGTTTATTTTCGAGCTGAGAAAAAAAGTGTCGCCGTCCGTACAGAGCGGAGCAGTTAAGTGAACTTCGACCATAAACATTATCGCTGTCTCGCCCTTCGTACGCTGGTGTAAGTGTCAGTTTTCGAGCGACAAAAGTCATATTTATGACTCTGTTCTGGCATTCAAACATCGTTACCGGCGGTTATGACTAAGTTTTGAAGCTATTATGGCCACAAGTTTTCGTTAATTATCGTGTCCTGTTCTGAATATAAATTGAGATTTTAAAGGGATTAGAATGAGAAGTTGTAAACACTCATAATTTACTTTGCTAAACTAACTCTTAAAGAGATTAGAACGATGAAATTTTCGAGATTTGTAAATATCTTCTCAAGAATACTACTGAACAATTCGAACTGTTTCTTTTAAAATTTTGTTATATAATCTAATCTTTATATAGTATAGAATGAAGTCGCTTTCGCTGTCTTTTCGCTTAGATCTTATAAACTATTCAACGGATTTTAATACAATTTTCAGCAATGGAGAGAGTTAGGTTAAAGGGTTGTATGTAATAATATATGTAACCATGTATATGTTACTCTTCGTAAACAATTTTTTTTTGTATTTGCAGTGGATTTGAAGATGGTTTAGATTCACAATTGGGCCTAGTAGGGGGGGCTATCGAATCCCAGTTTGTTTTTTATTTTCGAGACGGGACAACGTCTTTAGAGCCCGCTAGTTATTTAAAAATGGGAGAGATTTGAGAAACACATACAAACTATTTTATAACTTTCGTATTATCTGGTGAGCTAAGTTAATATTCGTCATCTTACAGGCAAAAGCCAAACCATCGCCTACGCTTGTAGCTTGCGCCAACACTACCATCTTCTGAATCTCTCTAAAGAATACTTTCCAACGTGGTCCCCGGACCGTCCGTTTATTGCTTGAAAAAGTAATTCGACGGAACGCATCTACATAATGTGAGAAGTAAAAAAAACAACTTGTTCCCTTTGTATTCCGTTTCGGGGACAACGCGAACAGAAGTAGAGCTTATAATATAAACAGTGTGACCCGGAAAAACCCGGCTCGCCGACTTTTCATATACTTGTAAGTGCTCCGAAATAAATATTACCATGCAGTTAAAAATTTCCAACGTCGACCGGACGGTTTTTATGCAAATAGTTTCTTGTATGTTTAATTTGAAAAATTTCGAATGAGGTAACTTTAGAGCATTCAGTTTTGTACTGTATGTGTGTTTTAGCTGATTTGCATTTTATCATTATTTGAGAGTGGTATTTGCATTTTGTTAAACATATCTTTTTTTCATAAGTTGCTTTTATAATAGAAGTGCAGGGAAAAACAATGTATGAGGATTCGTTGTTGTCTACGACTGTTCCATTCTTTATTAAAGAAAATACGCTATATATATATTTTTGACACCGTTGTGGCGTTGTGGGTAGCGAGTCTGCCTTTAGTCTCGACGGTTGCGGGTTCAATTCCCGCTCGGGCAAATGTTTGTTAAAATTTCTGTCTCGGTCTGGACGTTTGTCCGTGTGGGTCTCCCCACCGTGCCTCGGAGAGCACGTTAAGCTGTCGGTCCCGTTTATTATCAATAACATCTGATAATAATCGTTAACTCTTAATAAGTAAATTGCTCTTATCCAATGAGTTACTGGTTCGCCCTTAGGGTTGCGGAGGTCAGATGGCAATCGCTCCGTGTAAAAACTAGTAACCTGTCAAATCCGGATAAGAGTAATAAGCAGACCCTGGGTACATAAAAATACCGGGAATAATGCTAGGATGAAGAAGACGCTATATATTTTTGTTCTAGTTCAATTATTTTTATTTTAAGAAATGCCACTTTTATTGTTTTAACAAACTTTACTTATCTATACATTTTATCCTAAGTTTAGATAATTTGCTCTTACCCAATGAGTTACTGGTTCGCTCTTTGGATTGCGGAGGTAAAATGGCAATCACTCGGTGTAAAAACTAGTAACCCGTCGAATCATGCTAAGAGTATAAGCAGACCCTGGGTAAATAACAAGAATAGTGCTAGGAAGAAAAAGACATTCAATCCTAATTTTTCTTCAGCATATTCTTACACAATTATCAAACATAATCATACATACGATTTTCTTTATTTATTTATTTTATTTATTTATTTATTTATGCACCAATAGATATAAGTTAGTGTACATTGGAAACACAAAATAGAGGTACAGAGGATATCTTATCTCTATGAAGAGATCTCTTCCAGAAACCCTAGGAGATTATTATATCATAAATTTTAAGTTAAACGTGGAGTAGGTGCAATAGATAATTATATTTAAATACGAATACCTAACATAATAAATACTAATCATATAAAAGTACATATAACGTATCGCAGTACGATCGTATCGTCAACATGAACGGACGTGTCATCGCTATTGTTATGATGACCTACTTATCGGTGTAGCTATACCACGCGTACTGACACGATGGCACCGGGTAAGATCTGTGATACCATTGTGATACACGAACTCCTCGCCTTCATCCAAAACAAACTGGACGTTATGGATGAGCTCTCTCTGGAGCAAATCTGTACGTCTAGCTATAAAGAAGACGAAATATTGAGCGCTAAGAAGAAGCTTTGTGAGAATGTCCAGACTCACATCCGTCCTGTTAGAAGAATACGAGATGGGACCGGTAAGAAAGACCTACAGGACATTATCCAGATATTCAAGGGAACGGATCCTGATGATGTCCCTACTTTTGTGGCGCGGGACCTGTATAAGCTACCCCCAGTGACGTTTGACCACGTAGATGTCACCAGCCTTCTGAAGGACGTAGCAGCATTAAAAACTGAAGTCATCCTTAAAAAACTGGAAATCTCAGAGCGTTCGGTTGCTGATTTGAAGCAAGAGGTTTCGTTGCTACGTAGTACTAATACTGCGTCAGCAATATCAGACAGCCCATTACGCAACGTCAATACTCGTCGAGGTGCCGCGGCTCCGTTTTCGCCTGTCAGCGCAATTGAATCGCCGGTGACCGATTTCCGAGGAAAGTGTAATGACCGTACATCACAACCTGTAGTTGATACCATAGCTTTACACGCGAAAAAAATAATAACATCTCAGCCGCAGGAGAAAAGTTATGCGAGTGTATCCCGCAAAAAGAATATGAGAACTCAGCCACCCCTTACTAGAACATCAGGGTATGTTGAGAAAGAACGACAGAGACCGATCAACGGTAAAGCGGACAAGGAGGGCTTTATCTTGGTTCAAAATAAAAAGAGAAGATGTCGTCATCGCAACCGCAATAAGCGTGGTACAGCACCTGCAGTCGAAGGCTTTCAAGCTGCAGCACCCACCATGCTTCTTTACCTCTCCCGAGTGGACCAAACAACATCGGGAGAGAAGATATTAGAATATATCCGCACGAAAAGCCGCGAGAAAATAGGTGCTGATGGAACGGCGGTGCTGAAATTGCAGCGACTGGAGTCGAGTCGTGACACGAACTTCAAATCGTATCTCCTCCAGATTGTCGCGAAGTATAAGGACGTCTTCCTCAGCCCTGATTTTTGGCCACAAGGAGTAGTTTACCGTAGATATAGGGAAAGTAAACCAAAAACTCCTAAGTGAATAAAAAGATTTCCAGTGTTATGTGGTGTTAGATTTAGGTGTGTTATAATATTTAATATGTATGTTAGTCTGTAAGGTATATATGTATGGGCCCTGTCGCCTGATTTTAAATAAATAAATAAAAAAAAAAAAAAATATATATACTAATACACATATATATATAAATATACATATACAATAATATCTTTAATGTATTATAGGTCTACTACGTCTAAAATTAATTCAAACTAAGTCGTAAGACATTAACGAGGCTAAGTTTGAATTAATTTTTGTTAAAAACAAAGTAGCATTCTTCTAGTCTCAAAATGGGTAGACTCCCCTACATACTTTAAATTCCTATTTCACCCCTTAAAATAAATTTAGAAAAATCCTTTCTTAGTGGTCGTTTACGTTATAAAACCAACACATCAAAATCAGGATTCTAGGCCCAAGTGTTTAGGCTGTGCGTTGATATTTCAATCAGATATTATATAATGTTGCCTCTGTCCCCGGGGATAATGTAGCTTCCCAACAGTGTTAAAATTTTTCAAATCGGTTCAGTAGTTTCGAAACCTTTTAATGCAAACAAACAATCAAATCTTCCCTCTTTATAATATTATTTTAAAAGTGTAGGATATAGATGATAAAATAAACAATGTCATTTTTTTAAAACTTTATAAAACAGTAGACAGTTGGTAATCATACCGACTGCAAGCCATTACTCGTTAGAAAGTGAATCGATCCTTTGTACTAGACGGTGTAAATTCTGCTTATTTCCACCTTCCGAGCAGGGAGCTGATCATTAATCCGAGACCGGCGAACAACTCGCCAATTAATATAGCCATTATACTGATTAAGTACAGACGTTGGAGATAGCAAAAATTACTCTCAAGCTTTTTAAACTATGGATGTAGTACTAACGAGGCTCGCGTTATGATGATTACTCGTACTTTGATAATAATTACGAATATAAGCATGAGAATTTTTTTTGACATTAATGGAGAAAGTAATAGGGTTACCTTTTCTGTTTATTACTTGTCATGTCCGTGCTGTGCGTTGTAAACTCCGTGGAGGTTTCTTTTGATAATTATGAGGGCCGAGGCTTTGAGGTCCAACTAAATCTGTTGAGCTTACCACAGGGTAGGCCGTATGCAAGTTTATTTTATACAAAACACTAGCGGCTCGCTCCAGCTACGTACAGGTATAAAATATATAGCGTATGTCATTCACTGAAAAAATGATTAAAATCGATTCATTAGTTTTGAGTTTTTCATTACTGCCGGTGGCTCGCACGCGTTAAATGTAATTATTTACGACATCACATTAGAAACCTCTTTTTTTTTCTCCACTATTTTTATACATATAAACCTTCCTCTTCAATCGTTCTATCTATTAAAAAAAACCGCATCAAAATTCGTTGCGTAGTTTTAACAATTTAAGCATACATAGGGACAGAGAAAGCGACTTTGTTTTATACTATGTAGTGATTATCAAAAGGCAACAAAAGTAAAAAAAAAAATAAGCCAACACAAGGGACAGGAGGGGAGGGGGATGAGAAGAGAAATAAGGAAGGAAATTGTGAAGGTGGGAAAATGGACTTCCAACCCTCTCACTTATCGCGCGATACGCAACAATATCTTTTGATACTTTTACTTTACGCCGATTTTCTGTATGAGGATTGTACTTCTTCAGTCGATTCAGCCCAGTGGTGCTGGGAGAAACATGGTTTATATTAACTTCACTACAAAATAACAACTCCAGCGTGTATTGCGCTGAAAGTCATATAACTGGATACTCGATATAACACGAATTTAGATTACAACATGCCAAAAGACTTATAGGAATCTCTGATGTAACGAAATCGTTGATACGATTTTAAATAAAGCTTAACTTCTATCCTTGAACAATTGCTACGGTACGCGAATTTAATTACAAAATCAACTGTCGGCATTCCTATCCGACAAATTAAACGAGCTAAAGCGAAAAAAAAACTTGGCCTGTGAAAAAGCTTGAAGTGGCGCATCCTTAAGCCACCTTAATTAACGTCTCTCTCTAATTAAAATTCCATTCATTCGAACAGAAAAAAAACCTCTACGTGACTTATCCTGGAAGACTTTTTTCTCTAAATACCCGCTGCACTAATGTTATGTATTAATTTGTTAATAATATTAATTACAAAATGCTAGTAACACGTCTATGTTAAAAAGTTATGTTACTAAGCTTGGAGGAGCATGCTTTCAAAAGCACCATCATGGTATTTGGCTAGCGTGTTCTGACTAATCTACCGACTTATACTCAGGTTGCGTTGTATTGATAGCAATGGATCTGTCGTGCTGGTTGTTTCTTAATTTAGTGACACACCGAATCATCAAAAACAAACGGGCTGACCGTTTTCACATAACATCACAAAAGTTGATATAAGTCCCTAAGTAACGGTTATCGTCGTTCGCTTGTAGATTATTACGATTTCTCATTCAAATCTAATATTTTGATGAAATTTTGTCACACGCGCACACACTTACAGTAGATTCGGCAATAGTTCACATTACCCATTGGACCCAGTCAGACAACGTCGTAAGTATGACGAATAATTATTACACGTATTTATCTATACTAATATTATTTAAAATGAAAAAAAATTCATGTGTGAATGTGAAGTTCAGTGGAAGATGACGATTTATTATTAAATTTCTAGCCTTTTAATCTCCATGCAATATATGCTTTGTCATTTTGAGCTATTTTTATCCGCAATCCAAATTGTAGAGATCAGTAGGCTGAATGGATGTCAATGAAATTTTACATTTTACACACAGATAGTGAACTTATAATATGTAATATCCCTCCGAAAAGATACATGTGAAAATTCAATATACGTGCCAAATTAATATACGTTATGACAATTAGTGCGCATTTGTTGCCTTCACCGACAAAAGACTTGAAATCTAAATAGGTGCCAAGTTCTATAGAAAACCTTTAATACAATTTCTTGTTTTTCTGCGACAACAATGTTTACTATTTAAAAAATATACTTCTTAAATTCGAACACTCGCATTATTTACACAAAGCATTTAGGATAAATTGATGCTCAAGATTTGTCTTGGCTTGTGTTTTTATTTTGAATGAATGATATTAACATTTAAGCTATGTCTAAAAAAATTGGGATGCTAGTTTATCTCAGGATTTCAATATGTAAACCAAGTGGTGGTTCAAAAGTGACTCCAAATGGTTCATGCAATATTACACACAGAACTGTTTACCAGTTCATTTTCTTGAACTTGGCTTGACATGCTACCGTGTGTCTAAATACATATAACTTATAACCATGCACAGGGAATATTCTTTCTTGTCTCGTCGTCTCATACATTTTTCATTTATCCCCGAAACCAATTCTGATATACAAGCAGACGAAGTCACTGGTAGATGCTAGTATGTAATATAAACAAAGTTCTTTTGATAACTTTTCTGTTAATTAACAGTTAATCAAGACATTTCCATTCCTTTAATCGTGAGTTTAATTAAAACGTATTTTGCTTCAAGTCTTATATTAAAGCTTATTTGGAAACGAATTATTATGAAAAAGATTTACAGCTAATAATGGAGTGACTTTAAATATGATAATGCGCGATTTAGAAGACATTTTCTTACTCGCACAACCACTCTGTGGAATCAACTTCCGCCGGCGGTCTTTCCGAACTGGCACGACCTGTGAACCTTCAAGAGAAGAGCGTATTCTTTCCTTAAAGGTAGGCAACGCACCTGCATGCCCTCTGGTGTTGATCACTTAACATCAGGTAAGCCTCCTGCCCGTTTGCCCCCTCTTACATAAAAAAAAATTGAACTTCTTATAATTGGCAAACTGTTGGAACTACATCTGAACAATAAGACCTTATTAATTTTTTACACAGTTTTTTTAAATAAATAAGTGAAATGAAAAATTTATAATATAAATTTATAAAAAAATAGATCTTTTTTTAATTTTTAATGAAATATAAATTTTGCACTAGACTATTAAAACCTTTTTAAGGTTCCACATAATAGCAAAAATGTTTGTCGTAATCTAGTAAGTACAACATTATAGTGAAATTATGAACATTTCCTTTTGTATGTGGAGTTGAAATGCTTATGATATATTGCAAAAGTTTGTAGGCTATAGTGCCTACGTACCACGAGGTGATATTTTCCCCACCAACTCTTCATAAACTAAGTAAGTATGATAAACATATAAGGATAAATGATACACCGCTTGACCAAGCGATCTCTCGCAACGCTCGACCGAGTTTCCGAATCCATTGTCCGTCAAACGAGCATCTTCGATAATTGGATGTTACATGTGCTAATTAACAAGCAAAGTAATTAGATGTTAATGCTATATAAGTACTTCTAACATTTCACGCATAGCTAGCTTTTGCTTAATCGTCTCTGTTGAATACCTTTCTGAGAATTAACTCACATGACATACCTTGTTATAATTATGTTATTTAATGACGACTTTTCTCCCGACATTTTTCTATAAATACAACTCTAATCAATTGTTAGTTTTTAAATATGTACTATCTAATCTACTGTTTAAAGTCTCAATAGCTGAACGGCAGAAGGGCCGACTTCGCTCCGTTAACGTGAGAGTCGCGTGTTCGACCCTGACCCTCTTGGGCTATTGTCGTTCCCACTCCTAGTGCAAGCTTCGAGCTTATTTGTAGGGGGAGTAGGAATATTAGTAATGTCTAGAAAAAGCATTGAAAAAGCTAATATTCTTAGAAAAAAACATTTAATATCTAGCTATGCAAGGATTGTAAATGTCAGTAAGCGCAGTTTAATTTTTAGATGTATGAGTTCGTAAACCTTGTGGGTTGGCGAAGAACTGATAATGACCTTATTTTAAAAGTCGACTTCTTCTTGTAGGGATTCTTCTTGCTGTTCAGGTCGCCCAATAAGCTTCTTGGCTTTACTTATTTGCTATTTACGTGCCTTCTTATTCATAAATTCACTCACGAGGTTTAGCACCATGCGGTAACCCATTCATAGACTGACCACGCCTAAGATTGCTTAACCCACTCCTCTTTCACTGATCAACCAGCGGACCTGTCTGTAAGTAGCTCGACTAGTCGTTTTAAAATGTTATTCAAAATCAACCACAAAGGTTAAAATTAAATTCGATCATATTCCTAGTTGAACGAAAGTTCCGGACAGTTCCCGTCCCGGTGAGACACAGTTTTACATAATTACCGCCGGTCTATTTATTAGGTCGACTAGATGATTATATATTAAAACTGATCTAACATTTTCGTAGCGTTGGCAAGTTGGAGGCGACTAGTGAATTTTCGTTGAAACTTTATCAATTTTCATCGTTCAGGCCGCAGGCTGTGACCCCATTCAATTACAATATCATCTTCCCATCCTCGTCTGTATAATGGATCGGGTTGCGACGTATATTAAAATTGGATCTGATTTTTTTAGTTACCTTTTGTTAATTTGACAGCCTAAGGTAAAATTCCTTTAGGTAAACAGTTTTCCACATTTACCGGCGTCGGGATGTGACGACCCCATCGCTCGCTGTTGGGATAACCTCTGTCACAGCAGAGATTATTCCACCAGTGTAATCAGTCACACTGGTGGTAGGTCCTTTGTTGCAAGAGGACGGCTAGGTAGGTACCACCGCAGTGTCAAATATTCTGCCGCCAAATAGTAGTGCTTAGGCATTACTGTGTTCCGGTTTGAAGGGCACTGTACGCTAGTGAAATTACTGGGCGGACGCGATTTAAGAACTAATATCTCGAGGTTGGCAACGCGTGAGTGGCACCTACTAATGGTGCTGCAAGCGCTCATAGGCTGTGGCAACCACTTACCATCAGGTGGGCCGTATGCTTGTTTGCCAACTTCTAACATAAAAAAAACATTTTTATTACACTCAACATCATCATCATCATCATCATCCTAGCGTAAATCCCTGTTGCGTTTCGGAGCTTCACTTCGAAGCCCCGAGGTTCGCTACATCGCCCCACCGCTTACGTCTACATCGCGCAGTCTTCGGCATACCTCCATCCATTGACGAAATTGTGGCGCGATAGCGTACCTGCCTTAAGCGCCACAGGTCGCGGGTTCGACTCCCGTTCGGAGCAGATTTTTGTATTGACCATAGAGGCATGTTTTCTGATCTGGGTGTGTTTGTCCTCGTATTGGGTTTGTTCCGGACCCATGACACAGGGTATAACTATCCTTAAGTTAGCACCATTGGCACGGATAATACCCCGCACGACGTCAAGCCAGCACTTCTTGGGCCTTTTTTTTTTTTTTTTTTTTTTTTTTTGTTGTCGGGGAGGAAATCTGCTTCACAGATACCCGACCTCCTGGGGAGGAGAATCGGGTTATGTGGGGTTCCATGACAGGTGGTGGTTCATGGGTACCCACTAAAACCTCCTCGGTGGCCGACATCAATGACAGAGAGAGGCTCCGGGATCTCTTATAGAACTCAAAACCGGAGCATCTCGAGCACTGTGCTGGTAGAGCTCGGTCCCAGGGGGCAAGATGGAATGCCTCCCTACGCTTCTAAAGGAAGAGTGTACGGCATTCGGGCCACACCGACTGCCATACTCCTCAGGGCCGCTCAACACGTACGCACAGGTTCCCCACCCTGTGCGTCCACGGCCCGAGGGCACACCCTATTTATATAGCCCCGGGTAAAGGGCCAATACGGGCCGACGGCTAGCGGCATCAGGTGGTCGATGCCGCCGCCGTCGTTGGCGTCTAGCAGAATCGGCCCTCTACCGATCCCGCTCGGCCGTCTCCTTCCGGACCATGACGGTCTCGCAGAAGGAGACAACGGCCCTCCACGCCGATTCCTTCTCTAACATTGCCGACACGACTGCCGGCAGGGAGAGGTCTCGCCCAATCAGGTTGACCAAGACTTGGCGTTCCCCGTTCCACGCAGGGCACACCTCGAGAGTATGCTGCGCAGAGTCCTGGTCTCCACCACAGTGATGGCATCTCGCCGTCAACTCTCGTCCGATCTTGAATAGGTACTCACCGAAACACCCGTGTCCGGTGAGTATCTGCGCAAGACGGAAGGTGACTTGCAGTCTCCTCGCCATCCAGGCTCCGAAGACCGGCAGAATGGCCCCTACGACGCGTTTGCGCGCGTACCGCTCCTCGCGGAGGCGGGCGTGCCACGTCTCAAGGATGCGAAGCCTCTCCTGCCGTCTGACCCTTCCGAGCACATTTGGAGGTACGTTTTCCCCGCTTTGACGCAGGACACGGTTTCGGTCATAGACCCTCGCGTCCATTTGCGCCAGCAAGTCTAGCGGCGGGAAGCGCGCTAAAACTGTCGCCACCTCGTACGATATCGTGCGATATCCTCGCACGATCCTGATGGCCACTCTTCGCTGCAGACTAAAGAGCTTAGTTCTGCAGCGTCGGATGCCCAACCTGTGCGACCACACGGGCGACGCATAGAGGGCCATGGACCGTACGACCCCGCATAGAGGCGGCGGATTCTCCTGGGTCCCCGAGATTAGGCAGCAGTCTGTGCATTGCACCCACTACCTTCTCGATCCGGGGGACTAGGCGCTCGAAGTGTTCCTCGAAGCCCCATCGACCGTCTAAGGTGAGGCCAAGGTACTTAAGGTACCGGCCCACCTGGACCTCAGTGTCACCAACTCGGATATGCGAGATGGGTGGCTCCCTGCTCCTCGGCAGTCCATGGAACCATAGCGCCTCGGTCTTATGAGGCGCTATCCGAAGGCCCAACTCGCAGATTTTGTCGACGACGATTGCTGTACCGAGTTGTGCAAGTTCTCTTGTCTCCTCAAAGCTTCTCCCAGCAGATAGCACTAAGGTGTCGTCTGCATAGCAGACGACACTGACACCGTCGGGGAGACCAACGCGCAGGACTGCATCATACGCGAGATTCCACAGTATTGGTCCCAAAACGGACCCTTGTGGAACCCCGCAGTATATTTCCCTTCGAATTTTATCGCCATCTCGGTTCACGTAAACGATATACCTGGCGCGCAAATAGCTCCATACGGTCGCCTGCAAGTATGGGGGCACATGATGGTGCAAAAGCGCCCTCATTATCGCATTCCACGGGATGGAGTTAAAGGCATTAACGATATCCAAGCTTATCGCCAGTGCCACTCCACCCCGTGATACGATTTGTTCCGACAGGGAACGGACGCACATGATTGCGTCCACTGTCGAACGTCCCTGCCGGAAGCCAAATTGGCTATTGGCCAGGTCGGGCCCGACACGCGACAGGTGTCCCCTGAGACGGTCGGCAATAATCCTCTCAAAGAGCTTGCCGACTTCGTCTAAAAGACAAACGGGACGGTATGCAGTGGGAGAATCTGCAGCCCTGCCATCTTTCCGCAAGAGGACGAGGCTAGCTTCCTTCCAAGCCGTGGGGAACGTGGCAGTACTGAGGCAACTGTCAAACAGTCGCCTCAACCTGTCTCCCAGGGTAGTCGAAGCCAGCACCCAGGCGCGGCCTGGAATACCGTCCGGTCCGGGCGCAGCGTTCCGAGCTCTCAAGCGGCTCACAGCTCGGTCCATTTCCTGTTCGGTTACCGCCAACTCTTCAGACCAGACGTCCAGTGGTGTCGGGGTAACAAAGAGTGAGAGACTTGACCGGACCACCGGGAAGAGCGTGTTGATAACTCTGTCCAGCATGTCTGGGTCTAAGGTCTTCCGTCAGGGGGCATCCAGGGGCGTAGTTTCCCGAGTACCATACGGTAAGGACGACCCCACGGATCCCTGTCGAGTCCCTCCAGCAGTTCACTCCAGGACCGAGACTTAGCGACCTTTATAGCGTGTTGGAGTGTCATTGTGGCCACTCGGTACTCCCTATAAGCTACGGTTATCTCCTCAGGAGTCACTTGTCTCCTTCTTCGTGTGCGAGTAAACCTGCGGCGGGCACGCAAGCAGGAAGTGCGTAGTTGCGCGATTTCTTCCGTCCACCAGTACTAATCCGACGCTCGGGGCGGTGCTCGGGGGCATCGCGACATCACAAATTGATGTCATCGTGCGACGAAACCACACCGCTTCCTCTTCTGGGTCTAACGCCATGGCATCAACGTCTTCGGACCAGGCCGCGACGCTGGCAGCGGCTTCGAGAAGGTCTCGATTTAGCCGTTTAAGGGCCCAACGACGCGGTGGGCTGCTCGCTCGGTGGTGATCGGAGCGGTATGGGGGGCGACGAAGGGCTACATTGAAGACAATGTGACGGTGGTCCGATAGTGTGACGATCTCCTCCGCCACCCGCCACCCAGACAACATGCGCAATGCGGCAGGCGTAGCCCACGTCAAGTCTACAATAGACTGACCCTGCCACCGTACACAAGTGCTCTCCGACCCTCGATTTATGAGCCGGAGGTCCAAAACAGCCGCCCACTCTAGTAGCGTCTTCTCCTTGGATCGTCTCTAGTGTTACCCCACACCCTGGCGTGGGCGTTGAAGTCCCCTAGGACGATCATTGGACGGGGTAGGCATCTGCGAATGCAGTTCGCCAACCCGTCTAGGTACTCCTCGTAATCGGCAAGGGATCTATTAGGAGAGACGTAGCATCCTACGACGGCCACAGTACCCCACTGCACTGCTACATAACCTGGCCCTCTCTCCAAAAGAGAACAGCAAGGGACGCCTACTCCACCTGCCCAAAATATGGCCACAGTGCCTTCTTCATCTCCAAACCAGCGTGGGTGATCCGGGATGACATAAGGTTCCGCTGGTCACGGCGAGGTTAATAGACCACTCCGCAATGGTCTGCATTAAAAGATGCTGAGCATTACGGCAGTGGTTCAAATTGGCTTGGAGAGTTCTCACGGGCGAGAAAAGGACGTCTCCATATCCTCTGGCGGGCTAGGGCCCGGTGTCGGGGCGGGAGCCTCGGCACTCGACTGACTGCAGGCTGAAGCCTCGGCAGCTGTATTGTTGGGGACAGAGGAAGGATACGGTTCCGGCTCCTCCCATTTTTTGGGGCAACACCGCTTAGTCCCCAACCGATGATCGGCTTTGAGCCCGAGGTCTGCACAAAGCGGACATTTCAAGACTTGGGCGGTGCACTGATTCGCTCTGTGACCGAGTTCGCCACAGGCATAACACCGCCTACTGCGATCAACACCGTTGGGACATTTTTGACCCACGTGTCCTCTCTCTAGGCAGCGGTAGCACTGGAGTGGACGATCCTCCAGGACTTCCACTCTCACGTCTCCCCAGCCGATTCGGACGCGCTTTGCTGATGCTAACTTCCGGACGCTCTCCAGAGGGCACTGTACCCACACGGTGCCCAGAGATGTGGTCGAACGACGGATTTCACCAACTTTGATGCTCTCGTCGTGCAGCCCCCGCCTCTGCAACCGCAGCCGCTACTTCATTCGACGTGACGGCATCATCCAGTCCGAGTAACCTCAGCTGCCCCCGTTTAACGGGGCGAGCAATGCGAATCCGGAAATCAGCAAGAACCTCGCGCATCCGATGCGCCAATCGATCTGCCTTCGCATTGTTGTCTTCGCCGTGGACGGTTAGAAGAAGTGCGCCTGTCGTAGCACGTTTCATTCCAACCGTCTCAATACCGAGATCTGCTAAACGAATGCGGTTTTTCGCCGCTGCCATGACTCTGCCATAATCCTCACAGCCGCCAGACTCTGCTGTTATCGTGATTGCAGCAGTCGTGGGCACCCTGACCGCCTTTTGTTTTGTCTTCGCTTTGTTGGGTCTAGATAGAGGCCTGTCCGCTTTTGTGGCTTTAGGCCTAGGCGCCTTCTTTAAAACGATGGCCCAGGTGTCCTCAAGCCGCTCTGTTGGTTGGGTCGGTGGACCTGCAGCAGGAACGGCTGGAAGATCTGTGACTGGCAGTTGTGCTGGCAGTTTCTTTTTCTTCCTCACCTTCCTCTTTTGTTTCGGCTCTATCACAACAGGTACTACTTCGACTGCTGGTGATTTTGCAGGTGGTGGAGGTCTAGGCTGGTTTCCCGTGATTGCGGATGTTTTTTCTCTCGCGGGAAAAATCTCATTTTTAAACGCAGCTAGCCGCTCATTTATGAGGTTGGCTATCTCAGCTATGGTGACTGGTGGCGTAGCTACCGCGGACTTTTGGGTCATAGAGCGTGAGGGTGCTGCAGTAGACTGTGAGAGTTTTGCATGTTCTGCGCGAAGAACCCTCATTTCTTCGCGCATAGCAGTCATCTCTGTGCGTAGGCTGGAGACCTGTGCAAGCAGTTCAGTTTTTTCCACCCTTGAAACATCGGTGTTGAGACGCCGTTTTAATTCTCCAACGGCAGCCTCAATTTTGCGCGCATTGAGGCGAAGGCTACGAACGAATGTTCCTTCAAATTCTTGGAATGGTCTGCAACCATTTCCATTTCCAAGAGCCCAGACTTAATGCAGGCGCCCAGATCTTCTATCGGTTGCACCTGCATGTCTTTGCTCAAAGTTTCTACCGAGGGGAGGTTCTTCTTCGCTTTTGTGTTGGATGGAGCTGTACCAGGGCCAAAGGCTGCCTCCTCGGATTCAACTTCAGCATTTGATATTGTAAGCTGAGAACTCGCCATAGATATGACGGAACCATCAGATTCACCAGGATCTTCTGAATCTCTGGCCTTCTCTGCAGATCGGGGAAAAGACCGAAGCTTGTAGTGCCCTCGCCTACCCCGAGGTATCTGTGGTCGCATCCCCCCTCTATCCGCTGTCGCCACCTTTAGTGGTGGCTCCTCTCCGATGACTGGAGCCAAAGCGACACCGCGCTTTCGCTTTTCGCGAGCATTTGCCGATTCTTTATCGGAAGATGGTTCTACCAGTGCGGTCTGGGCAGATTTCACCTCCACAGCTTGGGAACGGGAGCCTCCTCGGCTCGATGCACCCCGTAGGGTGGTCGGATGGCATTCGATTGCCCCCCCAGAATTCGACGGGCGGCCGGAACTCGATTCTGCCACTGAGACAGACGCGGGTTCCGGGAGGGATTCTCCACCTGCATTGCAGCTGGTACCCTCCTGGGGTAGTATATAACTTTGATTGTCGCTTGCCATGTTTTTCTTTTCCTTTTAAAAGGGTGAGGTCCCTCCTCCGCTAGCGACCGGATTCCCTCCGGCCATTCATCCCTTCGGCACGGGAGACCTTGAGATTGGGGTAATTTTTTTTTTTTTTTTTTTTATGAGGTTGTCTTCCTCATCGCCTCTGCAGGCAAGTGCCCACCCCTAGCCACCGAGCCGCTCTCACAGTCCACTCTGCTAATCAGAGGAGTACCAGGAGCGACTCAAGTAGTAGAACACCCTGACGCAATCCCCTCCCCCTTGCGTATTCTTTCCCTGCCAGTCGTTTGCCGCCATCGGCGATTTGCTCCCCAAAACAGAGTGCAGTCGCCAACGACGTTGCCCAGGGTGCACCACGAGGAGGTGACCGGCTTTGCACCCCAGCACTTCTTGGGCCTACCCCATCTACCAGAAACTAGCGGAGGTGGCATAGCCAGACATTTGTTTCCCAAATAACCAGACGGTTTTAGAAGAATTTGGCCGCACCGCCGTTGTCTGGAGCACCCTAGCAATTCATCTGCGATTGTCACGGACATGAAGACTGCCTACATTTTTATCGTACTATAATATTATTTTAATTGTGAAAGCTTACGAGAATTAAATTTTGAGGGACGTTTGCAACTCTTTCAAAAATTACTTAAAAATAGGTCACGGTGTATGGGATGGGATGTTGTCCGTGTGACTGTGAACATCGGCTACGACATGCATCCCATTGTGTTTGATAAGATAAAAAATAATATAAAGGAAAGGAAGAGGAAAAGGAACAAGAGAGGATTTTGACATTTATCGAAACCTAAACGGTTACGTACTTCTAATTAACCTCAGTAATCTATATGCCTGATCTCGTATTACTTTCTATTCAATAACACAAAGAATCATTTGTAAAATTCTTTGGCTTTTAATAAATCAATGTCAAAAGGGTCTTTGAGATTAGCTCTTTTTCGTTTGATCTAGGTATGTTTGACTGCCTTTATTAACTTTCGTCACAAATTAATTCGCCTTGTTAATGAGAATATATTTATTATTAAAAAAACTGCCTTGAAAACTAAAAAAAGATTTTCATCAACAGAACTCGTTGCTAAGTGAAGCATCGAAACATTAGGCATTATATTACTCTAATTGCAATGGAACCTGTAAAATATTTAATAGTATTGTGTAGGTTCGGTGGCCAGCTGTGATTATCATCAAGAGTTTCACACCATTAAATGGTGCTTTTAATAAAATATCCAACTTGCAACAGGTTTGCCTATCAAATTGGAAGAGTTCCTAGATTAGAAGATCCTATCATCAGATTCTGACGAAATTACAATGGGGCCAGTTAATCACATTTCCGATTTTAAGTTTTTACTTAGTTTTCAAATAAAAAAAAATCAAAATCAGTTTACAATTAAAGTAGAAATCGGTGAACACAGTTACTACAGAGAACCTTTTTTTTTTTTTCGAAAATTCCAAGTCAATTTAAAGCATTAAAATCACACTTTAAATTTCGAATAATAACAAAACAGTCGCATTAAAGTACGCAAAAGTCCGAAATAAAGAAAAGGTACTATAAAGAAAAGGTACTGTTACATTCAACTTTTCAAGTTTCATCCGCTGGGGATTGCAGACTTCTCGGGGCAATTTTTAGTAAAAGAAACTAAATAAAGCCAAACAAACGGTATTCACGCGATAAGTTTTAATAGGATTCTTTGGCCAATTTGTTATTCGGTAATTATTACATGCTAGCATCTGCCCGCGACTTCTTCTTCGGTAATCTTAATTTTTTTATATTAGCAAGTAAGTAAATCAAAGGCAGCGGTGTTGGTAGTGCGTTTTACTAATTTCATTGACGACTGAAACAATTGTCAAAAGAGACAGACATATATATTTTAAATTACAGATTACATACATTACAGTAAGCGGATCCGTGGTCTATGGGCGATTGCAACACCATTAGTAGGAGTCACTTACGCGTTGCCAACCTCGAGATATTGGTTCTTAAATCTCCTTTGCCCAGTAATTTCACTAGCCTACAGTGCCCTTTAAACCGGAACACAGTAATGTAGTAGAATATTTGACACCTAGCTGACCTCTTGCAACAAAAGACCTACCACCGGCGTGGCTGATTGAACTGATGTGACAGAGATTATCCCTGCAACAGCGGCCGATGGGGTCGTCACGTTTCGACGCCGGAAAACCTTAAAATTGGCTTTACAGAGAAATGCATCATTATTAAGTAATCAAGTCACATCTATACCGAGTTTAATTGAATACGTGCTGTGATATATTTTTTGATAATCCCACAGGATCTTAACATTTTTCCAGTATTATAAGTATCCTATGTGTTAGTCAAAATATTAATCGATTGAGTAACAAACATCCAAACATCTGAACATCAAGACATACAAACTTTGGCATTTATTATATTTGTCAGATTGTATTTTGTATTGACATTTATGAAGAGGAGTTGGGAGTTATCTAAAATTGTCGGTATAGTTTCATAGATTTGCGTAATATACTTGAGGATCTGAAAACGCTAACTTCATTCGGTTATGTCGTGCAAATTATCGAATGATTTTAAAGTGCGACGAACTTCACGCAATCGACGTTGCGTTGGTTGGTTGATGAAAATTGATTTATGTACGAAGAGGCAGAACGAGCCTATGACATATTGTCCATATGGAAGTATTTGCTAATAAGATGCCTATATATCTAAATTACTATAGAATATAGTGCTTGCATTATTTTATTAGAAAAAAATTTCCCCACTATTTTAAAGGAAAAAAATTTAATAAAATTTTTAAGCAAAAACTTCATAGATTTTTTTTATTCGGTGGGTAGTAGGTTCTTGACCGATTTTTCCGCTTTCTTTTTCCCTAACGCCATATTCACAAGAGGATGATAATACCAATGGCTGTACGATATTTTTTCTATCGACGATTCAGCGATCTTTAAGATGCTCACTTAATCCTAAGGAAGCGTCTTATAAAAAAGATCGATCAATAGTGTTGTACATTGCGATGAAATATAAAAGAATTTATTATCCACCCGTATTCACATTATTTTGTTATACATTTCTTTTTGTTATCAATATTATAATTTGTTTTATATAAATTGGGTAGAAATAAATACTCATCATTATTGATAGGTATTAATTTACCTACAGATTCTTAAATTCGAAAAATTAAATGAACTTGATTAAACGTAATTAGTAAATTATGATTTTGTTTGGTGAGTGGTACGGAGGTGGTCGGATATTTAAATTATGTAAAAAAATCGTTAAACTTTAAAAAAAAAACAATGAACAGACTTTATGACCGCGTCGCTGGTGATCATCTCTCATACTTTAAAGACAGTATATTTGCAATGAGCTATTGGTAAACGTCCATTGGGTTGCCCCAAATATCGCTGAACTGCGTGATCTTCAAGTCAATATTTAACGAGAAGTAGCAGAAAACAGACAAAACTCTGTGTGGAAGTCTCCGATTTCGGAGGCCAAGATCCACTCAAGAGTCTCTGAGCCAGCGGAGTAAATAAATACTTTAAAAAGTTTCGTTTTATATCTCCGAGTCCATAATTTAGGACGGTTTTACTTTACAAAAATATTTCAGAACATACCTAAAAATGATATTTCCTTTTTCTTGAAGTCGGAATTCAACTATTCTAATCTATCGATATTGATGAACATCTCTACCACTTGATAACCACTCTATCTCGACCTGCGAACAATGTCAGACAGGCACAGCTTTTTTCACAAGAGGTTCGGCACGGGGAGGTCTTGGTTTTTTTGATACTCGCATTTGATCCTGTCGAGTGTCGACTAACAGAATTATAGCATTACTTACCCGTTTCGAGAGCTACTTTTACTTAGCGCTTTGAAGTTTTTTGTTTCTTTTGGCTAAAGTTCTGGGTGTTATAAAAATATTGCGAGGCAGATCTTTGCTTTGTTCGGCTTTTTCATACAGGAATAGAGTTTATATAATACTAGCTGAGACTGAATCTTAAAAGATTTTTAACCTTTAATTTGAGCCCTGAAGTTCTTTTTTTGTGGCCGGTTCGATACCAAATTGGCTAGTTCTTGTAAATTTCCGAAACTTTGCCAGGATCTTTCAGTTTCATTCGCTGTAGACCTCAAGTCCCGTCAAGGCCAGTAAGGCCAACAGCAACACATTAATGAATAATAAATTGATTATAAAGGTAAAAGGCTACGTTATAATATCATCTTTATTTATCTAAAGAATGATATAAGAGAATGAATATTGTCTTTATTAATGAATAAAATAGTAAAAGCAGAACTATTGTTCATCTAATTTTATTCCAACAGTATATACGTCGCTATCGGAGATTTTGATTGGTCTTCGAACCCTCAAACAAGATAGTATCCCAATATGGCCTTACGAGGCATTTTGATTTAATTTTTAAAGTCAAAAGGATACTTTAAAAAACTTTAGATATATTACAATAATTTAAAGCAATTTTAAACGCTTAAAATCACTCCAACGATTAAGATTCTCCTGTTAAAAACAAACCAAAAACCCGCATAAATCGAAATAAAAACGTCCACGAGGTAGGGGCGAAATGTAAAATAGACGAATTTAAATTACAAAACACAATGCACTCCCGGCTAAATGAATTTGAAACCAACAAGGCGACCGTGCTCTAAAGTTTAAAGACGTTTTAAGGAACCGAGTCCCGCCGCAACGTTGCAATGCTAAATAACTCGTTTATAAATGTACGTTTGTATGTCGCTACACGAAAATATATGGTAGTTGTTTGTATGTTTGTTATTTTTCTGGATTTTTTATAGAGCAACTATCATATTTTAAGGGTTTATATCTATCATAAATCCTGTCAATAGTTATTGTTGACTTACAAGATTTTTATTTATTTTCAAAGTGCGATGAGTGAGAGCGCCGGAGGCCCAAACTCCCAACCTGTTCTGTTCCCTTCGTTTTTTAAAGAAATCCCTCCATAGTACGCGCATATGGAAACCTAATGAAGATACCAATTTTAAATGTTCAAGGCTTTTAATGCTTTATATGTCTGTCAGTCAATCAGTCTTGATACTATTCTATAGGTATTATTTATATTCCTTCCTTATAAAAATATTTCCAAAAAGTGGGTCACATAAATATTTATAACACGTCTCAAGTTCTATTACCTTAATCAAAGTCTACTCATCACATAAGCACGTACTTACCATAAAAGCACCTGAACAGCTCCATGTGTTTTCGCAAAATACCGTGCAGGTGCGAGTCGAAATTGTTACTACCTTCCAAAGTAAATATTAGTTAATTAAGTGTAAACCAACGGAGGCAGTTAGCCCGGGCAATGTTTGACTTGAGATCGAGTTTAAAAACCAGTGCTAACATCTAGCCCCAATTTACCCTTGCACCATATTTTCGGACTGCATGCGAATATTTGCGTTTGTTTTTTCACTGCCGTAGTCAATTTACTTGTGTGTTCGTTTTACTTGTGGAAGGTGAGGATCACGTCGGAAGTCATCACTGTGGAGGTGACGACGTGTGAGAAATGCCTCCAACACTACGGGAAGATCCTGCGACCAGGCGGGTGATATTTCCTGGCGGACCGAAGCCCTGGGCCGAAGCCCAACGACTTACGTTGGAAAGTTGTATATATATCTTAAGAGCGTAGGAAACTTTGATAGCGCGATTTAGGATCGTGACGTTCGTTGATCGTTCATATCGTTGCGTAGTATGCCATGTAGGTGTCGTTGTAGCTTGATGCGACATTGTGACAATCTTGTCTTTCTATTGCGTTACGTCATGTTGCGTGTAGATGTCGCTACATACTAATATTTTTGAAATCTTACATGTGAATTTATAGCTGGCCTTATTTTGACGTCGTTGTTGTGCAACGGTAGCGAATCTGCCTTAAGTGCCACAGCTCGTGGGGTCGATTTCAGCTCGGGGCTGATGTTTGGATTAACCATACAGGCATGTTGTCTGAGTGCGTGTTGTTGTTGTTGTTGTTGCCATTCTGAATAATCTATAATATGATGATTATTTTTTTAGTTTCTGCATATTTTGATGAAATAGAAAAAGAATATGTCTTTCTGGTTGTGTCTTTGCAACTAAAAAAGAAATATCTCCGTTTAATTTTTGTTTTTTTTTTTTCGAGACACAAGCAGTACTTTTGCACGCAGATAAATAATCATCCGAATCACTTTATTCTAAATGTCTTTAATGTACAACTTTTTATTACAGTTTTATAATAGTAGAGATAAAAGTAAGGAAACGTTATAAATGTATCTCGACTCGCCTAATTTGTCGTTTACGATTCTTCATTTTTGCGGTGATAAAACCGGTAATAAAATAACGTTTTATGTTCATTCGTATTGAAAACAACCGTTGTAAAAATATAGATACAAAATCGTAAACAATATTTTGTCTATAAATCACGTTTTACTATAATCTTCACTATCACTACATAGTATAAAACAAAGTCGCTTTGTCTGTCCCTATGTACGCTTAAACCTTTAAATCTACGCAACGGATTTTGATGCGGTTTTTTAATAGATAGAGTGATTGAATAGGAAAGTTTATATGTATAATAACATCCATTAAATAGTGGAGAAAAAAATTGAGGTTTCTAATGTGATGTCGTAAATAATTACATTTAACGCGTGCGGGCCACGGGCAGTAATGAATGAATCTAAACTACTTGATGGATTTTAATCATTTTTTCAGTGAATGATATAGGCTATATTTATACCTATAGCTAGGCTTATTTATATTTTATACCCGTGCGAAGCCGGAGCGGGCCGTTAGTTAAATCTTAAAGGTATAAGGAAATAATCTTAAAGGTCAGTTAAGTTCCTCAAATAGATGCCGATCGAGGGAAAAAATCGTGAAGGAAAATTTGTACAATAGTTCCTTGATAACTAAGTTTCAATAAAATAAGAAGTCTTTTTGTAGTAATGGAGACCCAAACTCTGCCCTACACCTTCTTCGTAGCATTATTCAAGGTATTTACCCAGGTTCTGTTTGTTACTCTTGTCCAGATTTACTTTTTGTTTGATACTAGTTTTCCCTCTGCAACCCTAAGGGTGAACCAGTAACTCATTGGATAAGAGCAAATTACCTATCAATAGTTAACGATTATTATCAGATGTTATGTGATAACAAACGGGACTAACAGCTTAACGTGCTCTTCGAGGAACAGTGGAGACACTCACAAGGTAAAGGATACCAAACATCTGCACCGAGCTGGTATCGAACCTACAACCATTGAGCATAAAAGCAGCCTCGCCCACGCCACAACGAACGTCAAATCCCACCCAACACGTCCTTACTATCTGTGGTGTCAAGTAACGTACGTTATTGTCAATGGTGTTACAAAATCATACGGTAACCAATAACTATCAGATGGTAGACGATTAATCTTCATCCACCGTCATCACCGTCGTGGCGTTGTGGGTAGCGAGTCTGCCTTTAGGCTCGACGGTTGCGGGTTCGATTCCCGCTCGGAGCACATGTTTGTATTAATCGTACAGGCATGTTTTCCGGTCTGAGTGTGTTTGTCCTTGCCATTGTGAATGTTTCCGGACCCGCGACACAGGATATAATTATCCTAATGGGGGCCGTTGAGTGTGTAGCGTTTATTTATTTATCTTTGGAACAAAAAATATAATAGAAAATAGAATAATTACTATAAGGGCATAAATAATGTAATCACAGAATATTATTTCTCGACGATTCTAAGCAAAAATGTTTGTGTAATTTAAAAATATACATCCTTATCAAAGGAAGCAATTCCTTATGGGAATTAATGCCCCTGATTGCTATACCTCTTTATATCAGCAATATTATACAAAATCGAGAAAATCCTCGTATACTTTGTCATGTTATTATAAGCGCAGAGCCCTTTGCTGTCGGTAACGCAGTTCAAATATCGAAAATCAACTCGGATATGAAACAGAACGTACCAATTAATATTTCCCGTAGAGCCGTTTGAAGTTCCAAGCAAACGCACAAATTGGCCCCTAATTGCCTGCCTGGTTGTCAATGCGTAAAATAATGCGCCCCGAGGCAGAAACCGAATGGGATTTCAGCTAAGGAATGTAATTATTAAAATAATTATTGTAAATGAAGTGATATTCATTCATATTCAGTACGTTGGATAAAAATTATTTTCATGGAAGTTTTTTCATACGAACTTATGAACCGCTTGATGGTAGTTGCCAAGTAGTGGTTGGTTTTATGATTTTTTATTAGTAATTTAGTCGTGACGTCAGACACAGTAATATATTCTCTACCGTTGGTTCGATTTTGACTGGAAACGGTTCGATTTTGTTTTTTTTATATCATATAGGGGCAAACGAGCAGATAGCTCCACCTGATGGTAAGTGGCAACTATCGCCCATGAACATCCACAACACCAAGGGGGTCGAGAATGCGTTGCCGGCCTTTGGGGAAAAGGTGTCTATGTACTCGACGCTTGAAGACTTCTAAATCATTTTGTATTATAATCAACATGTATCTCTTGACAAAATTGATAAATAGGTAGAATACATCGCAAATTTCTAATAATTATGAGATCGTCTTGAATCAAAAGTAATTACAACTATTAATTAAATAAACGCTACACACTCAACAGCCCCCATTAGGATAATTATATCCTGTGTCGGGGGTCCGGAAACATTCACAATGACAAGAACAAACACAACCAGACCGGAAAACATGCCTGTACGATTAATACAAACATCTGCTCCGAGCGGGAATCGAACCCGCAACCGTCGAGGCTTAAGGCAGACTCGCTACCTACAACGCCACAACGGTGTCAATTAGTAATTTTAAAGCTTATTGAAGTTGAAAATATTTATTAATATTCGTAATCAAGTACCAAATCCACGCAAAGTTGCATATTTACATCTAAACGAGAACTTTATGACGAACAAACACGACAAAAATCTAATTCAGTTACGACTAAACGGAGCTAGCTGTGACCTACTAGAATCATTAAGCTGTGTGTGGTATTTATATAATTAGTAACAAAAAAAATGTACTACGACATACAAATAAACGCCAGGAAATGCACTTACGCACGCCACTTCTAGTACTGGGTAGTGGTGATGTAGGACTCATCATTAGCTCATCTAGAGGTAATACTACTAAGACCTACCAACCCACCCATGCCATATTTGGACGCCAGTTTGTCCGATCGCCATCATCGCAATAGGTAGTCTTAAGGCCTCCTCTGCTGAGACTAATTTCCTAATGAAGTTGTTAGGTAGTCTTAAGGCCCTCTGCTGAGACTAATTTCCTAATGAAGTTGTTAGGTAGTCTTAAGGTCCTCTGCTGAGACTAATTTCCCAATGAAGTTGTTGTATGGTATTGCAAGTGATCGTAGACTATGACAACCGCTTACCATCAGGTGGGTTGTATGCTTGCTAGCCAATTTAGTTACATACGAAAATAATTATAAATAACATATTTGAAAATTATAATCTACCTCCTTCGTTTTATTTGATTCAAAATAAAAATAGTGCATATAAAAATTACATTTCGCTGCAGTAGTTGGTATGCTGAGGATAGTAAAACATTGCCGGGAATTTCTATCGTCAATTGCACCAGAGGTCCACGCCAGCCAAGCGTTCGGGTGCTCCTAATTTGTTAAATAATTGTACCCGCAACTGAGACGCCGGGGAAATCTCGCTCCCGTATCGGTATTGGTACGAAACGGCAAATCACGTTAACGCTAAACAAAATGTTTTATTCAAATTGTATTTTAACGTTTTATTTGTGAATCAGAAGCGAACAAACGATTCGTAATGTGAATAACAAGGGAATTTTTTTTTTATGTTAGAAGTTGGCAAACAAGCATACGGCCCCCTGATGGTAAGTGGTTGCCGTAGCCTATGAGCGCTTGCAGCACCATTAGTAGGTGCCACTCACGCGTTGCTAACCCCGAGATATTAGTTCTAAAATCTTGTCCGCCCAGTAATTTCACTAGCGTACAGTGACCTTCAAACCGGAACACAGTAGTGCCTAAGCACTACTATTTGGCGGCAGAATATTTGACACTGCGGTGGTACCTACCTAGCCGGCCTCTTGCAACAAAAGACCTACCAATGTTCAATAGCTCTCTTTGAAATTTACATTTTACTATCTACGCTCAAAAGTAAATTGTGCAACTTTTTCTTTTATCTCGCCATTTGAAATAAATTCATGTTTCATCAAGCTGAATTGCTACTATGCATCGGCATGTATACTTTTTCACTAAAATGGCAAACAAACGCACCGCCTCAACCTTTCATTCTCGTGGTCAACTGTAAAAGCAACTTTGTGCCCCCGTCAGGGTTGTCCCTTTTCCACGACCAGGTTACACATTTAGATTAAAAAAACTTTGATCATCCTAGCCTATGTTCACACACAACACCAGAGGCAACACCTTGAAGTCTGAGGGTTGAATGGACAGGTCCTCTCACTCACTCCTTCGAGGATTTTATTGAAGTAGCTGTATCCATTAACTCCCCTCCCCCTCTCTTATCAGCCATATCAAATGGTGTCTACGGAAATCATGATGATGTTACTGGTAGCATAGCCTACGCAAACAGTAATTGCTACTAACTGCTTTTTCTTTTAAATCAGTCTTGATTTCCTATTCTTTCCTTTTTTATTATTTCGTTGCACTGAACAAAACTTTTATATTATAAAAAAAAATTTAACCTGACTTATTCTCAGTCATATTCGCTGGAAGAGAAATATTTTAAAACTACTTTTTCATGCAAACTCAATACCTAGGTTTTCAGCGTTAAAAATACTTTTTCATAATATTTTGTTGTGAGATCTTGAAATTAGTAATTATTGAATATTAAGGACTAATACTAGCACCCTTTTATTTATATATATATATATTCATAAATTGACACCGACAAATCCTGTAAATATTTTAATTTTATTTATGAACGTAAATAAAATTCAAATTGCAAGTTTTCGTAATTCAAAATAGAATAACTCATCGTAACAAGGCGAAAGTTTCTCGAATGAAAATTAATGAAATTCCCTATTGCGGGGACGGTCGGCTTACAAAGCCTGTTCGCAGCCAAACGAGCCTAGTTTGTGTCCCGGATACTGTTTTTCACTAGAAATGATTCTAAATGAATTTTGAAATATAATATGGAATTCATTTATGTTTTCTCGATTTTCTCGATTTCGATAATATTATGTTTATTATTATTCAAGTTTCTAGAAACGGTTACGTAACTTATAAATAAAATATTTTATATTTTTGTAGTAGTAGAGCCATGCTCCTCTCCCAGCACATATGGACCGGCTCGACTGGGGAAGTACTACCCTGTCACAGAAAATCAGCGTAAAGTAACAGTATCAGGTACTGTTGCGTTGACAAGTGAGAGCGCCGGAGGCCCAATCAACCACCCACTCTGTCCCCTTCCTTTTTTCCTTACCATTCCTTCGGTCCTATCCCTTGGGTACGCAACGCGCTAATATACTTCAAGTATCGCAAGCGTTCGTAAGTTACGGTGACTGCTTACTATCAGGCGGATCGTATGCTTGTTTGCCTACTGTATGCAAACAATAGGACATAACATATAAGCAAGCAATAATAAAAAAACAACATGTCATATATGCAAACAATAATAAAAAAGGCTTATTCCTTTTATATATAAACTAGAGGCCCGGCTTCGCACGGGTATAAAATATATAGTCTATGTCATTCACTGAAAAAATGATTAAAATCGATCCAGTAGTTTTGATTTATTCATTACTGCCCGTGGCCCGCACGCTTTAAATGTGACATCACATTAGAAACCTCAAAAAAAATATTTTTTCTCCACTATTTAATGGATGTTATTATACATATAAACCTTCCTCTTCAATCACTCTATCTATAAAAAACCGCATCAAAATACGTTGCGTAGTTTTAAAGATTTAAGCATACATAGGGACAGAGAAAGCGACTTTGTTTTATACTATGTAGTGATAGAAGATTAAAATAATATCAAAGTTATTAGCAATGAGATTTAGAATTGGGCATAGCAACTAATGTTTAAAAAAATAGCCTATCTAGTAGGGTATTAGTTAAAGCCGAGAAACAGACAGTACTCTACCACTCCACTCCACTTGATGCCGCTAACTTCGCCTCTCGACAAGTTTGCGCTCAACTGACCCACTGCAACTGCGCCGGAAGAGTTTAATAAACAAATAATTACTGTTGACAAGCTAGAGCCGCCGGCGACCCTTGACTTTTCTTGCCTTTTTCAATTTGTACACAATGTTGTCTGATATTTTTACCCTTTCAAAACGAGTGGCTTATTCGCTAAGGCTTTATGTGAATAGTAAATTATGATGTCGTATAAATTTTCATTTTAAAATTTTAAAATTTATATCAAAATGCTAAAGTTATTAAGAAATTTGTGTAGCCGTTCCTCAGTTTATCTCTCCGGGATCGCTCCTTGGATATGAAAATCGTTAATTTTGAAAAAAGAAAAGGTAATAATTAAAGGAAACCCAGTGTGGGTTGAATCTTTGAATCTTCGAAGTTGAAACAATACAATTTAAAAAAATCATTTAGTTCGTTTTGGAGTTCATAGCGGGTCAATATTGCCACATGGGAATTTTATACATTAAGATAATCCGGAAAACATGCTTGTATAGTCAATAGGAAAATCTTCTCCGAGCAGGAATCGAAACTGTGGCGACCTGTGGCGCTTAGGGAAGGTTCGCTACCGCTGCGTCACAACGTTTTGTTAATGAAATAATAAGTCCATCCATTAGCCAATAATCAATAATCAATAAAATATTAAATAAAAAATGCATCTTGAAAGTCTTTTTGTCTAGAAATGCTTTCAATTTAATAAATAAATCTTAACAAATTTCCTTCGAAAAAAAAACCATCATTCCTTCATTCGACATTGATTCACGCATCGAAAGCGTATCGAGCGATGCTTTACGAGTTATCGATGATACGTTATATAAAGGAGGGAAGAAAATTTTGTATTAAAATGATTGCTTATAATATTGGGAACATATTCATAATGTCACAGAACGTCTTTTCAATTTACAACGAAATGCCATCGAGAGCCGTTCGCGAATACTGACAATAACCTTTATTAAAAGCCCCGACGAAAATATGGCAATCAAATGGGAAATTCGATGGAAAAAATTCAACGCTCGCACGCTAAGCATTCGGGACATTTGGAAGGGTGCGCTTTCGTGACGCTGAAATCGCGTGCTCGATATTATATAAAAAATGCAATTTATGCTCAGGTAATAATCGCTAAGATTAAAGAGTTTACTAAACATGGCATGATTTTATAGGAGAACAGATCGCGGGATTGATCCCGCTCGGAACAGATGTTTGTATTGACCATACAGGCATATTTTCCGGTCTGGGTGTGTTTGTCCTTGACACTGTGTATGTTTCCGGTGCCCGACACAGGATATAACTATCCTAATGGGGGCCGTTGAGTGTGTAGCGTTTATTTATTTATTTATTTTCATTCTTTGGTGACCGTAACACAAGTACTCGTATACTAATAGCGAAATTAAATACAAAGCTGCCGCGAGATGATTCATGAAATCATAAGAACTCGTCGTACAACTTTTCCCCCCACAATGTAAGAATAAGATAATAGTACCATTAAATTAGCACTCAATATTCTTATTTTAGCAGTAGCATTACGAAAAATTGATAAATAACACTCTTTTCTTTCAATTGACAGCTAATCAGTTGCCAGTCAAATATGTATGCCTGTGATATAAAGGATGCTATAATGAAACCCGAATAATGCTAATAAATACATAGCGTGAATCCAATCGCATCGAATAAAATTAGCCAGAGATGGCGTTGTATACTGGGTATAGAAAAAGTAGCCTTTAACAGAACAGCTGGTTCAAATTCAGGCCAAGAAACGCTTAGTTTTCAAGTATTTAAATTATAATCGAACTTTATAGTAAAGGAAAACATCGCTAAGAAACCTGCATTTCAGGGTTTAAATTCTATCACATGTATATTATACGAATGTGCAGTGAAGGAGCGTGATGAATTAAACTTCTCATCCATTTGCTTAACAGGAGAGAAGGCTCACCAGTTGGGATGTTAATGCCTGTTAGCATAATAATCTATAACAATCTATCTATTCTTCGTAGCATTATTCCCGGTGTTATACGAGTATTTACCCAGGGACTGCTTGTTACTCTTGTCCGGATTTGACAGGTTACTAGTTTTTACACAGAGCGATTGCCATCTGACCTCCGCAACCCTAAGGGTCAACCAGTACTTATTGGATAAGAGCAAATTACTTATCAAGAGTTAGCGATTATTATCAGATGTTATTTGATAACAACCGGGACCGACCGCTTAACGTGCTCTCCGAGGCACGATGGGGTGACCCACTAGGACAAACGCCCAGATCGAAACAGATATTTGTAAGATCAAGGCAAACATCCGCCCGAACGGGAATCGAACCAGCAACCGTCGAGGTTTAAAGCAGACTCACTATCCACAACGCCACAACGGTGACCATAATACTACTATTGAATAAAAAAGGTTCAACGTTTTAGCATTCAGACCACTTTTACAGAGTTCACTGTTCTGTGTATAATACGCGAAAGTTCGCCATTCGTCAGGATTTTGTCCGACGCGTCAGATATTTTATGTTTGCCTGGCTTGAGCCGGAGCCTTGATTAATACGAGTAATTTTGATACTTTCATTTATAATACTTAATACTGTGTGATATATTTTCGATATATTAAATAATATTACTGATGAAAATGATATTGTTATGTAACTTATTATTGCAGTTTTCAACGTATAATCGATCAACATCTTAGACCTGAATTACATTTATTAGCATCGTTCAGCATTTAGGTGGATGGTTTCGAACACATTTAAGCGCATCGTATGCTGAATGCAAGCTTTTTATATTGATCTTGCTATTTTACATAGCATTATGAATTTGTATACGAAATTGAAAGGTCAGTAATAAGTTTAACCGTGTAAATTTTTTTAATATATAGACAAAAATATTTTTAGTTAAAAATCAATCACAACGGCTTTATCCGTTCTCATAAGTATGCATACTAAAGCATCCTTCAGCACGCGGAAGCATGCGTAAGTATGCGTTCCCATGCTTCAGCACACTTTGGCAGCTGTTTATATTTGTAACGTGTTATATTGAGTGCTACACATACTAACCGAGGAATGCAAAATGAGAATCGATGCTGAAATGAGAATTAATGCATAAACATCTTCATACAAAATAGCTGTGTTCTATAGACAGAATGCTGATCGATGCAAATATTACATATATTCAGGTCTTAATATAATCAAAATTTTTCCTATTTAACCTTTATAACTTTTATATCGAATAATTGGTAAGCCCGATATTAAATGATGTTCAATATAATTTTAATTTAGTACCTTAACGTTTATTATTGAACACCAGCTGTATCTGGTACCATTTTTTATAACGATTTTAACAAAGAAACTTAAGTACTCATAAAATATTGAGTTACACAGACTTTTTTTCAGATATTATTTTTAGATACATTTATTTTACAAACTGGTTCAATATTAACGATTTGGATGTTAGAATTTCAGCAATAAAACTAAAATTAAAGCCCATTCATACATGTATCAAAATCTTACATATAGTCCAAAATTCCATCCATTCACCCACAAAATTAGTTGTATCAAACAGACAGACACGCTTGATGGATAAATATCAATAGGTATCTGTTTGTGATTTCGTAACCTAACTCATGATCATTGATCATACTCATACAAATACAATTACAAAAAAATATTACAAAACAATAACCTTGCAGGCTTACTTATATATCGATTTATTTTTCTTATATCGGTATATTTTTGTAAATTTTTGTCAGGGTACGCATTTTACTCAAATCCAGAATTTCCTTAGAAAAAGATTCACTAGGTTGTAGATAGATTGATTTATTGTATTTATATTATTAAAATATAAAGTTAATCGTTAGATGTAAAAGAATATGAGTAGGCAATTACCGTCAGACTCTATAATAATTGAAACTAAGATAGACCTTTAGTTATAGTCAGATATAATATATATTTGTGTTAGGGCTGACAAGCGCCGATTTTGATAGTATGTGTTTACCGTAAACTATTGACAATTGTAATACCAAGAGCAGTAGATCAGGAGGAAGTAGGTAAAAGAAAAAAAAGATTTTTGGGTTTTGGATCTCTCCTCTACTCATAGAACTCTGTGGACAGGATACTGCTAATTTACATTGATATTTTGTGGGAGTGTTTCTCGTTCAAGACCGTTTATTATTGACAAAAATAACAAGGTTTGTAGTAAAACAGTTTGAGGTACTTGTTAAATTATGACAATCTGCGCTACTATAAAATATGTACCTATAATATCCATTTATACGCATATTTTGAATTCGGTTCCTATTGTTTTAGAAATAAATAGATTTTTAACGTTGCAAAAGTGTAATTAACATTCAACAAAGATAAATGTTTGGCAATGCAACAACTACTCAGTCGTTAGAACAACGCTGCCAAAACTATTATCTCTTGAAACGTTGTAATCGAAATAAAATGAAATTAGTGCTCCAGACAAATTAATCTTAAATAAAGTGATGTTAGCTCTAATCCTTATTATTAAAAAAATCAATCATATCGTTAGAGAATTTAATGTTCTCTGCTGTGACAGAGATTGTCCCAACATCGGGCGATGTGATAGTCACGTCCCGACGCCGGTATATAAGACGTACTTCGAAAATATAATTTAACAGAATTACAAAAAGATATTATTATAAACATATTTGGAGAAGGCATTTTTAATCAAATTCTCATAACTTATTTTTAGCTCAAAGAATCTTCTTTACTTTCCTTGTTTACGACGCCTCATATTTGATTGCTGTTAAATATTATCAGGTGTTTAAAAAGCTTTTCCAACCCCAATAGCTGTGAAGTTAAATTGCCAACTCTTTCGTAATAGTTACTGATTCAATCCTGACCTTCTTCAGTTTTTGTTGTCCTTCTAACACAAGATAAACGAATTATAGATGACTTGAATTAACAGTGCTAATATAAAATATGCCTTTTTCTGCTTGCTTTACGACTGAATTCTCTATGTAACAAGTATAGTATATATGTTTATTTATGTACTCAATTTGCATCAGAAATATCGCAACTGCAATTTTAATGTATTTTAACAGTGTCGCTCTGGTCGAAGAACTAAAGCTACGTAAGTGGCTAAAGACATATTTCGTGCCAAAAGTGTTACAGTGTGTAAGTGCCTAAAGTATATTCGAAAAAATATGATTGTGAGGTGTCGCAGCCGGACAGGACGCTGACCCGAATCAGTATTTGATCAAACATTCGAGCGCGTGTGAGTGTCAGGTGGAAATGACGTGGGAGGAGGGTGTCCCCCCGCGCTTATCATCTGATAAGCCGGCGGTTGATAACGGCAGAGTCGCAAACGTAGGCGAGTCTTCACCGTGACCAGGCCGCTTGGAACCCAGCGGCCGCCGCCCGCCATGTTGCACTCGTTGAACGCACTCGCCGGCAAGATATCGCCGGGCGGCGGCCTCGACACAAACGCGAATAGACACTCACATCCAAACAGGAACCACAAGACTACGTCACCATCGTCGCCGTACTCCAAGACGAAGTAAGTACTATAAGGCTACTATGTAGATATGTTAAATGTCCTGTAATTTATGGTCGCTGATAAGTTTTTACCGCTAGTGGTAACTGTAATCGAAACGGTGTGCGCACGCGCATCTGATAAATTTTAAGAGGTTATGTTTTTATTCATAGATCAGGTGTGTTAGGTTAATGTAAAAAAAAATCTTTTCTAAAACTTCGATAGACACATTATTTAATTTAGTTTATATCTTCAAATCAAATATACAAAGAAAGATCTTCATTTACTTACTTTTAATTAAAATTTCTAATATTCGTTGTGTATAATATTAACTTCGATAAAGACGTTCATTTTTACCTGGAGACCGGAGTACTATTTCAACTTTACAACTGCGCAATTTTGCTTACATGATCTCTTCAAGACTTTACCTAACTCATATCTTTAATTAAACTTAACTGGAAAACTCGTTTACGAAGTCTTACATAAAACAAAACGAGCAAAAGTTGAGCCTTAATTATTTTATTCAGAACCTGGGAATACCAAAATTAATATTGAAATTGAAAAAAGAAAAACTTATATTTAAAGTGAGAATTACAGCTAGTCTGCTTATTGACTTTGAAGGGAATTAATTACTGAGAGGTCGGAGCTACTATTATTTTTCAAACATTTTGTTAGAGGCAAACAATGGCGCTTTAATTACTTATAATAACAATATCTAGACTTATCTATCATAAAGATTAAAATATAGATTATGTAAGAGTAGCTCCTTCAAACGAGGCGTGAAGTGGCATCTTGCGGGTTCGCAGATCGACGGTGGCAAAACAGGGTTGCCTTCGGAAACTGTAGCAGCTGTCTTCGCGTTTGTACTTTACAGCCACTTACCACCTTATTAAATCTATAGAATATAATGTGACTTTAAAATATTACGACTGTAAGAAGTCAATCAAAAATATATTTGACGTTGATGTATTTGAAAAAATGCGATATTAGCTAATCGTCTACTGAAACCCAAAAGGGAAAGGCAAAGCGGTGTTTAAAAAAGAAGCTTGAGAACCTCTGATTCTAGTTGTTTTAGAAGATTCGGCAAAGCTAAATTGTTGATAGATTTTACTATTAGATCAAATCAAATCATTATTGACTTTCTGTTTTTAGGTCATGTTGTTTCATTTCAAGTCAAGAAAAGATAAACTTGTTACATCAAGTTTTCGGCTTCAAGAAGTGAGCTTTATTTTGAAATTTAAATCTTATATTAAACGGTATTTACTAAATAAAGTTTATTATTCCGTTAATGAATATATTGCAGATAATGTGGCATGGAATTAATATACGTTGAATTTCATACGGGATATATAATTTAATTGTACATTTGACAAATGTAATGTGATTATTTTGAAAAGAGTAACTAAGTAGAGTTTCTTGCCGTTTCTTCTCTGCAGAATCTACGTTCCGAATCGGCGGTAGCTTCACCTAGACGGACATAACAGACTGTATATTTGACGATTTCGAGTTTCGAATGCAGATTAGTAAATTTTTTTTTTTTTTTTTAATCAATTTTTATTTAGGGACTTTTATCCGACACGGACATGTCAGCCCCATCGTAACCTAACCTATAATAATAATAAGACAGCGCGCGAGAGAAAGTCAATGATGCTTAACCATTTCTACTAAATGATTCTTTCGTAGCCTAGATCAACGTGCTCTCCGAGGCATGGTGGGAAGATCCACAAGTAAAATGCTCGAACGAACGAAATCTGGGAGCATAGACATTTGTAATATCAATACAAACAACCCCGAGCGGCAATCAAACCCCCAACAGTAGAGTCTAAAAGCGAACTCGATGCCAATACACCACAGCGGCGAACTTAATTCTTATTTTCCGCTATAACCAACCCTTATTAATTAATTATGCTTTTTATTCGAGCCCAAACTCATAGCGCGGTAAACCATCAGTGGATTAAGCTGCTTTAAACAAGGTCAGTCTATGGATGGGTGTTCGCATTTGTTTTATATTTTCACGGTAGTATTTTCACTATCCGTGTCTCCTTGCTCTGGAGAGCACGAACAAGTCTCCCAGCTATTATTTCATTAGTTTTTTTATAGATTTTACAATAAGATCGAATCAAATCAGTAATAACATTGTGTTTTTAGGTCATGTTGTTTCGTTTTGAACGTAGATTAGTGTGACTCGTTCGTAGCCTAGGCCATCTTTACTTTAGCCTTAATGTTGCTGTTATCAGTTTACTGATATAAAACTATTTGATATCAATTTTAAACTGGAAATATTTTTTACATATTATTTGGTTGTTACATTTTCTAAATTATAAATAAATAAACGGTACCCACTCAACGGCCATTGGGATAGTTATATCCGGTGTCGGGGGTCCGGAAACATACACTAAACAAGGGCAAACATACCCAGACCAGAAAACATGCTTGTCAATTCAATTCAATTCAATTCAATTGTCAAGAGCTCCGAGCGGAAATCGAACACGCGACCTGTGGCGCTTAAGGCAGGTTCGCTGCCGCTGCGCCACAACGTCGTCAATTAAATAAAAACAGTGTGCTTTAGACCACACGATTGAAGTAAAACTTCTTTAGCTAAAATTAGTCAGCGAGTTAAGGCTTAGTGTCTGTCTGTCTGTCTGTCTATCTATCCGTCCGTTCGTCCGTCCGTCGGTCGGTCACTTTAGTAAATCGACAAAAGAATGAGATGAATATACATAATATTAAATAGTACGTATATTTCTGTCTCATTCTTTGCCGGCTTCATCCTACACATTTTCATCCGATTTGAAATCAGAACGATTCTAAAGAAGTTTCACTTCAAAAAGTCGTCTTCTGAATTCTTCGTCTTGCTAGTAGATTGCCTTGTGTGACTTTTATCAAAGTTGGCTTTAGAAAACTGGCTAAAGGTGCCTTCGGAAGCAGAAAGATGTTCATTTGAAATACTACTATTTCACCCATCCTTTGCATACTACTATGTCACCCGGTGATGGCGACCATTGTAGCGCGTTGGTAACGAGCCTGCCCTAAGTCTCTACGGTCGCTCGTTCGATTGCCACTTGGGGCAAATATTTGTTTTGATGTTATAAATCTCTAGGTCTTGGTCTGAGCGTTTTCCTTGTTTCCCTAACATGCCTTGGAGAACACGTTAAGCTTTCGGCCTCGGTTTTTATCATAACATCTGATAATAACCGTTAACTCTTGTATACGTAATTTTCTCTTATCCTATGAGTTACTGGTTCCCACTTACGGTTGCTGTGTTTGATGGCAATCGCTCTGTGTAAAAGCCATTAACCTGTCAAATCCGGGTAAGAGTAATAATGAGACCCTGGGCAAAATAGCGGGATTAATGTCACCCATCTATACTTACAGTTGGAATAAGCGTCAGAGACCTCAACAAAAAAATTCGCTTGAATAATATCTAGATTTAAAATTCGGTTTTTTCCTAAGGTTTTACGTAATTTTATTACAAGGAGCGTCTATTTAATAAAAACAGCTTTTTTCAGCACAATTTTTTAAGTCCATTATGACATGCCATTTATCATGTTACAAAGCCATTACAACTTTATGATCAAGTTAATCAATTTGTGAATCTGAATAAACTTTCGTAACTTCGTAGGAATATGATTGGATTAATATTTCGTTTAGCCGATCTGAAAAAGTATCAAACTGATTATCTCTAATATATAAAATTCTCGTGTCACAATGTTCGTTCCCATACTCCTCCGAAACGGCTTGACCGATTCTTACGAAATTTTTTATGCATATTCAGTAAGTCTGAGAATCGGCTACTATCTATTTTTCGAACCCCTCAGTGATAAGTGGGGTGGGGTGTCCACCCCAAATTTTTTTAATTTTTGGATAAAATTTTTATTTTTACTTTTTTATTATGAGGCATTCAAAAATACATACGACCCTAAATTTTCACTTTTTTATCACCAACCCCTGCTTTTTAATAGCCTTATTAATCAATCAAAAACTTTCACCGGGTAGAGGGCGCTGCTATCGGGTCCCAGATTTTTTCGAGGCAGGACAACGTCTGCCGGGCCCGCTAGTATATGTATATAACAGACCAGGCCACGCGTTGCTGTGGCAACAAACGAATTATTGAATTGAAACAGAGACAGACTTCTTTGAAAATGACAGTTTAAATATTAGAATGTATGTAAGAATCTCATGGACAGAGCCATACCCTGTTGCCGCTCCTGTAAAATTACTTCAAAGGAAATATTGCTGTCTTAGTCTGTTGCTCGGAGCACTAATACGAGGAAAAGAAATAGATAGATATATATAGGTTTGGCAATTTATTTTTTATTTCCTAAATGTCAATAATGGCATGTTTTATACCCGGTCAGCATTGACAATTGTCAATTCTATACAAGTAAGTGCATTTGTCAAATAAATAGGTAATTTGAATCTTATTGGAATAGAATTATTGTAAATGATAAAATGACACATGCACAAAGTAATACAGTGACATATTACGCACACATAAAAAACACATAAAATATCGGAACGCATTTTTTAATGTTTCTTCTATCTTCTTTCTCTTTCTACGAGTATATAACGCTGACTGACAAGCATACGTCAAAAACTCAAGATGGCACCCGATTGGCCAACATGGCGACTGCACCATTTGCACCATTAGAATTTAACAAAATATTCGGGAACCCTAAATTTGCGGATATAATTATGATGTCGACTCAAAATCATTATTTGTTATGTTTTATTATTCAAATAAGGTTTCAATCGAGACTACCGTACCGCTTGACCGAATTATTAATATAGATTACTGCGAAACCAAAGATGTAAGCACAGGACATCCTTAGGACCTTTATGAGTAGCGTCTTTAGTCTTGATGGGGTGGAGGTTCGAGTTGCTCCTCCTTCCTTTTTCCTAGTATTTTTCCCGGTATTTTATCTACCACAT
Source organism: Hestina assimilis (assembly GCA_023373885.1). Lineage (NCBI taxonomy): Eukaryota > Metazoa > Arthropoda > Insecta > Lepidoptera > Nymphalidae > Hestina > Hestina assimilis. The sequence continues at coordinate 2,874,814 of CM041747.1, read as the reverse complement.
CTCTGATTATTACTCTTATCAGGATTTGACCGGTTGCTGGTTTTTACACGGAGCGATTGCCATCTGACCTCCATAGCCCTAATAACTCATTGGATATGAGCAAATTCCTTATCAAGATTTATCGACAGTTTTTTTATGTAAGCCTATATACTTTCTTAGACATTTATTAAAAAGCTGTTTATTTGGAATTACAAACAGACATTTTTTTATTTCTATACTTACATATATCTACGGTCGCTAGTGCCACCATTATGTTATTTAGTATAACAATGATATTATTTCATAAACTGTACTTAAACTCGCTATCTAGAACATGTTATTCATATTATACTGTAGACAATCTTTATTTATAGCATAACTCTAGATAAGATACATAAAATAAATAGAGTTATAGTCCTAAGGATAAGGTGACTTCATTTTTGAGTACGTAACGCGTCATCGAGGTTCAAAAATCGTTATCTCGTTGTTAGCTTAACGATGACCCATAACATGTCCTAAGTTAGATGAAAAAAAGTGTGTGTGTACTTTTATACACGCGTTAGAAGTTATACTTCTTTGGCGTAACAAGATGAAAATCTTTTCAAAAATTTATCTTTCGCCTTATTCTACGTTTGTAGAAAAACCGACAATAACAATAGAAAAAAGGTATTTAATACATTGAAAGTTTTATTATAATGCATTATCTAGTTAAATAAAGTTTATTTAAATATCACAAAAAAAAATTACTATAGCTAACTTCAGGGTGTCGGTTTTATGTGACGGTGTGCGCGCGCATCGTAAAAATTTACTCTCATCATTTTTCTCTAACGCGACAAAAGAAGTATAACTTCAAAAATTATAATAAATCGCACCTTTAGAACGAAAACGACTTAACTCAAAAAGCAATTTTTGGGAATCAAAAAAAAATAGTTTAAAATATTGACACTTGCACAATTTTTCGTTTATTATATTTTCTTGATTATTTACATGTATTATTTAAGCTTGAATATGGCTATGTTGAGACTATTGTTACATTGAGAATTTAGTTTTTAAGTCATTTTACTCTGAAATAACTAAATTTTCGATTTTTTAATTATGGTGTTTTCGTTCTATAAGTGCGATTATGTATACAATATTATAATAATATTTTGTTATATATATATATATATATATATATATATATATATATATATATATATATATATATATATATACACATTTAAAAATACAGTTTACTTTCTTAATTATCTAACAATCAGTGTCTAGATGAGATACTAGCGATCGCGAATACTCTCGCGAAAAGTAAGTTTTTTCAAAAGATTTACTTGACACCTTTTCGCTTCATTATTTAAAAAAGAGTGTGTGTGTGTGCGTGTGTGTGTGTGTGTAGCTCCAACGAATAGATTAAAAGGTTGTTTTCTTTGATAATTTTATCGCTATATTTTTTACTACGATAAATTTAAGCAGTCGTACAGGCCACACTAAATCGTCGAACGGAACTAAATGTATCTAAGTCTTTTTTACTAAATAATTTAAAGTTTTTTGAGATATAACAATAACAGACAGAAAATGCTGATAAAATCGTAGTATTAATATGTTCACATATGTATCTATATATGAATAATAAGTCTATTATTACCTATCAAAACTCTAAAAAGAACAGATTAATATTCACTTTTGACAAAGAACGAAAGAGAAACAAGGGACTTGTTTCCCAACTTTTACAATTACGATAATAACATGAAATACTCCAGTACGAACCCTATAATATTTCCCTTTTAAATATTCCCCTACGCACTATGGGTGTGACAAAACTAATGGCGTTCAACCGCCGCAAATGTCATTCGGTTTATTTGTTTTATTATATCTGCAACGAAGCGTATCTTTTGTTTATTTTTATGAATAGACCAGCTCCTGCAAGCGGCTTCGCCCGCGTGGGTCACGATTTTAATACAAATTTGAACCCCCATTTTACAGCTGGAGGGGTGGATTTAAAAAAAAATGTTTAAACACGTATTTCTTTGTCTTTAATTGTTCGCCAAAAAACAAAGTTTCATGCTTCTAGGTTTTAAAAAAGATGGGCATCCCATACAAACATTCATACCGCTTTTTCATCCTCTTAAAGGTCGTTTACGTTTTAAAAACAACACCTGTGAAAAAATCAGATTTTTTGACACCGTTTCAGATTCAGAGAATTTTTGACACCGTTGTGGCGTTGTGGGTAGCGAGTCTGCCTTTAGTCTCGACGGTTGCGGTTCGATTCCCGCTCGGGCAGATGTTTGTTAAAATTTCTGTCTCGGTCTGGGCGTTTGTCCGTGTGGGTCTCCCCACCGTGCCTCGGAGAGCACGTTAAGTTGTCGGTCCCGGTTATTATCAATAACATCTGATAATAATCATTAACTCTTGATAAGTAAATTGCTCTTATCCAATAAGTTACTGGTTCGCCCTTAGGGTTGCCAATCGCTCTGTGTAAAAACTAGTAACCTGTCAAATCCGGATAAGAGTAATAAGCAGACCCTGTACATAAAAAATACCGGGAATAATTCATGATGAAGAAGATGAAGAAGACCTGTGAAAAATCGCTCAGTTTTCTAGGTCCAAGGGTTTCGGCCGGGCGTTGATATGTCAGTGAATCGTCTCTTCTGCTTTTATATATAAATAAATATATAGATTTCAACGAATAACCAATTGCTATACATGTGTTGCCTTCAGCAATTTCGTCTGCTTAAGAATTATGTTCAGAGTGAAATGTCTGTAGGCTGAATTGTTATGCCGCTTAAAAATAATTTTTCTATCGCTCCACAATAATATTTCTATTTGGAAAGAAAGTTGCCCTTTGTCTGTGATTGTACCGCTGACAACGTGTATGCAAAATTTCATTACTATCGGTTGAGTAGTTTATAAAACATTAACAGAACACTTGTGTGATAAAGGTTATTATAGAATTTGTGAGTATATTGAGGGCACCACACCTTGGAGATGAGACGATCTCTCCAGGGTTTTCAGCGTTCAGTATATATAAATTAAAAAATTTAAATTGACAATTTAAAAAAATTACATATTTAAAAAAACACCCTGAGTTTGTTTCACCGGTTCTTCTCGGGAAGAGGTGTAATTTTGGAGCCGGTGGTAGACGTTGGTTGTTGGTTGGTTTGGTTCAACAAATAAGTGTAACGCTTTTTCGTTGAATAAAAATATTTGATTTTCATTTTGAATGGTAAAAAACGCAATAAACAAAGAGATTGTGTCACTTTTATAGTATTAGTAAAGAGGTTATTCAGAGGATGTTTAGATTTCTTTCTTATTGAAAGAATGAACCCTCTGGTTCTTTATTTAGGGTTAGCTTCATTACTAATTATCAAGGAAAATTAATTATACTTTTATTACTATATTATACATTCCGCTACTTATGTTATTGTGTGTCTGTGTGTATGTCTCTCGTATTTGTAAGTGTATAGAATATATAAAAATAAATTTTTGCTAAGATTTTTTTTATTCTAAGCAACTGCCTTCTATCAGTCAAACCGTACCCTTAATTATATCTAAAGTTACGTTATAAAAATATAAGAAAATGACAAAAAAATTCGCTAGAATTTTTCCTCTCAAATATTATTAAATTGGAGCCACATTTTTGTTTAACCTGCGCTCGTCTGTAACCATCTTTATTCGATCGTGATGATTCTACTCACGTCCGAATTCATCGTGAGATTTAACTTTCTTGCATTGGAATTGAAAAATCAATTTTAACTGTGTGTCATTTTGTATTCTTTCGTGTAGTCCAACTTCGTCGGGTTTTATATTCAGTTATTGAAATTTTATTTTTATAAAATAAGATTTATAAAATATATTTTCACTTATAATTTTAAAACTAAAGATGTGATTATATTACTTGATGGACTATTTCAATACTTATTTTTTAGAACCGATGTTCTCTTCGAATACCGATGTATTAAATAAAAAAATGACCAGTCAAATCCCATGCTTCAAATTTACACTGGTGGTGTACGACCCCATCGCTCGCTGTTGGGATAACCTCTGTCACAGCAGAGATTATTCCATCAGTGTAATCAGTCACACTGGTGGTAGGTCTTTTGTTGCAAGAGGCCGGCTTGGTAGGTACCACCGCAGTGTCCAATATTCTGCCGCCAAATAGTAGTGTTTAGGCATTACTGTGTTCCGGTTTGAAGGGCATTGTACGCTAGACAAATTACTGGGCGAACGAGATTTAAGAACTAATATCTCGAGGTTGGCAACGCGTGAGTTGCCCCCATTAATGGTGCTGCAAGCGCTCATAGGCTGCAGCAACCACTTGCCATCAGGTGGGCCGTATGCTTGTTTGCCAACTTCTAACATAAAAAAAAAAAAATTAGAAGGGGACACAATGTTGATGACTTTAGAAGCTAATATCTTAACAACTACTGACTTAATTAAGAAAAACAAAATCAAACCTTTTTATTACTTTTAAAGACCTATTCAAAGATACCTCACACGTTGGCGTACGCTGATTTTTTTTTCAACAATGAGTTACATGTATGGATTACTACCCTTAATTTGTTTTATTTTATTATTTCACAAAAAAAAACCCTGTTGCGATTCATTCATTACCAAATTTCGTATAGCTAGAGTCAATAGACTCCAAGTAAAATGATTGTGACATACGGACGATTATACGGTCAGATCGACAGACGAATGGACGGACTTGACGAAACTATAAGGGTTCCGTTTTTGCCATTTGGCTACGGAACCATAAAAAAGATTCTTAAAACATGCCTGTATGATCAATACAAATGTCTACTCCGAACGGGAACCGTACCCGCGACCTGTGGCGTCAATTATGTTAGGATGTATTTTTATTTTATATCATGACGATTGGCAAACAAGCATACATACCGCCTGATCGTAACCAGTCACCGCTACCTATGAACTTGAAGTATCACAAGCGGGTTGCCAACCCAAGGAACAGGAGGGAAGGAATGAGAAGGGAAAAAAGGCAAGGGAACAAAAGGTGTGGGAGATTGGGCCTCCTGCGCTATCACTCATTGGACGAAACGCTACAGTAAAAATTTTCCATTTAGTTATTTTTTTATAGTAGTTTTGTATTATAGTAGTTTTATATTATTTCGGTTATAGTAGTTTTGTAAGTTATTGTTAAGTTTAATTGTTTTTGAAGTTAAACTTCTTTAGAATCGTTGTGATTTTTAAATCGTGCAGCGGAAAAACGACAGGTAAGAGACCCAAATACAAAAATGTATAGGAATGAATGAGACAGAAATATACATACTATTTTATACTATCGGTCTCTCCTTTTTGTGCCATGCTTTACTGAGCCAGAGCGAGAGAGCAAATGTTGGTGTGTGTGTATGTATACATATATATATATATATATATATATATATATATATATAGGTATGCGGCTGCGTATTACAGCTTTTTTGTCTGTCTTTTATTTTAATAATCATGTACTGTATTGTCCCAAATAAATTACTTCTTTCTTTCTTTCAGTACCTGATACTGTTACATTATGCCGATTTTCTGTGAGAGGGTAGTAATTCTCTAGTCAGGCGCTCATAGCCGAGTGCACCCACGAATCGGTAAACGATCGTTAGGTTAAGCAACTTTAGGCGCGGTCCGTCACTAGATGGGTGATCGCATAGTGGTATTTCAAGCGAGCGTCTCCGTGCTTCGGAGGGCACGTAAAAAGTCGGTCCCTGCTGTTGACAATTTGACAACAGTCGATAAGTCAAGTCAGAGGCCTGTACGGGCGACCTGAACAACTCTGACACTAGGTTGGCCACTAACGACTCGATAAGAAGATTTATCCTAGTTGTTGTATGTTACAGATGTTCTCGTCAACGTCACGTATCACACCTACTGTTGTAATATTAATTTCCTCACGCATGTGCCGCAGCTAATAAACGCTCGCCTGTCACGAATGTCACTCGCTTTATTTGTTTTATTATATCTGCAACGCTGTTTATCTGCTCGCTTACATATCTACTGTCATTAAGTTTGACCATCACTGGTAAGCTATTTTAATAGCTATGAAAAGCTTCTTGAAAAAAAAACTTGAGAGGTGTCAAGGGACACCCGGATGGAACGAAGTTCCTTTCGATTAATTAGTGAAGGATTTGTAATAAAATTTTATTTTTTTAAGTTATAATAATATTTTTTTATTATTAACATTATTTATTATTTACAAAAAACCTGTATACACTCAACAAAAATAATCGTCGCGACACCACACTGTTCAATGCGAAATACAAATGAAAATATCTGGCTTGCTTTCTATAAGAGAGAGAGAGACAGACAGAGAAACATGCGACGCCGCACAGCTTACAATAGCTTACTATAGCAAAAGTGTCGTGACAACTTTTCGTAAGAATTTTTCCGTCTAGCCCCCTTTCACAACGCGCGATAAGGAACTTCGTTCCAAAAATTACATCATGACGATTGGCAAACAAAAATACGGTTCGCCTTATGATGAAGTAACGCAAGCAGTCACCGCGACCTGTGAAGGCTTGCGCATGTGCGCTACCACAATAAGAGGGAAGGATGAAAAGGGAAAAAGGAAGGGAACAGAGGGTGTGGGAGACTGGGTAACCGGTGCTCTCGCTCATCACACGAAACGCATTAGTACCGTCTGATACTGTTACTTTACGCCGATTTTCTGTGAGAGGTTAGTTAGTCGAGCCGGCTCATTTGTGCTGGAAGGAGCATTGCTACATGGATACATGCTACATAAAAGATTACTACTCTAAGAACAACATGACGAAATCTGAATCAATACAAACATGTGCCCAAGCGGGATTCGAATCAGCAGCCATTGGTGTGAAAGTTTCGTTGCAGCTATATGCTCAGATGCTATGTGATCGAGACTGACAGGCTTTACGTGGTCTCCTTGATACGGTGGGGTAGTGCACAAGGACACTCGCCTTGACCAAACTAAACTAAAACTAAACTAAATAAACGCTACACACTCAACGGCCCCCATTAGGATAGTGATATCCTGTGTCGGGGGTCCGGAAACATATACAATGACAAGGACAAATACACCCAGACCGGAAAATATGCTTGCATGGTCAATACAAACATATTATGCTCCGAGCGGGAATCGAACCCGCGACCTGTGGCGTTTAAGGCAGGTTCGCTACCGCTGCGCCACAACGTCGTCAAACCAAAGACAGATACTTTTAAGATAATTTCAAACATGTCCCCGAGCATGGTTCAAACCAACAACCGTCAAGACTAAAGGCAGGCTCACTACCGACAAGCCACAACTATTCTGAGCTTCCTACACTTATATATATATATATATACATACATAAAAAAAAATAGTCATATAATTACATCGCATAACATAGCGTAACCGATGAATATTCGCCCTAACGCTGAGTTATAGGGATGATACCAAGTTAGGGGGTGCTTATTATTACAATATTGGGGGGTTTGTATTTGTATACTATAACTTATCGCCACGTGTGACCTCACATTATATTATTAATAATATGAATTGTGTACTGTGGGAATCCATTTATTGTGGTATATTAATTTAAATGCTTTTGAGACATCGAGCGTTGTTTTGAGTATTTATCCAAGTGCGTGTTGGACTCGCACATATAGGGTTCCGTACTACTATAGAATTAATATATCAAGTTTCAGGTATGAAGACCCCTTTATTTTTAAATTTAATGTTATTGTTAGTTTGTATTGATGTATAGGTACAAAAATTCGAATTCTGTGAAAATTTCAATATACCTAACTGACGGACACGGCGGGTTCGATTCCCGCTCGGGCAGATGTTTGTTAAAATTTCTGTCTCGGTCTGGGCGTTTGTCCGTGTGGGTCTCCCCACCGTTCACGTTCAATCGCCAATCGGTTCGCGTGTACTCATAATCATTTTACAATTGAACCATTTTACCATTTTAGTCGTTAAGTTACACTAAACCATTTGTTCTTAATTCTTACATTTTAAAAAATCTTTGTACGGCGTCTATAACTCGCACAGCAATGTCTTACTTTTCTGCCGTGGTGCGTTTACGATTTTTTTCCTACGATGAAAAGTTTGCTTACATTCCCTGGTACGAGGGATAAACATATTCGGTTGCTAGGTTACCGGATGCTATTATTTTCACAATACGTTCAAACGAAGATAACAACCCTCAATACCGTAATCACGTTTTGAAAACTTGATTTGTTTTCACATGGAAAAATTGCGAGAGATATTATTTCATTCGTTAGCGAATTTTGTATTTCACACAGTCGTTAGTCGATAATAATTATTTTTTGTTAATTAAAAAGTGTTTCGTTGGAATACTTTTATAATTTGCACTAGTTTCTGCCGGCGGTTTCGCCCATATTCAATTATAGAGACACAAGTTCATTTAATCAGTTTTGCGGGCTTGTTTATAGTTTAGATTATTTTATATTTAGTGCTTGGCTCTTTAAGGTTTTTGCGTGATGTTGTATAGTCTATAAAAAATCTCAATTAAGTATTTTCATGACAGGGAAAGCTTTTTCAGATCGGACTGATAGTTCAGAAAATTATCGCATTAAACTTAACTGGAGTTCAGTTCAGAATTCTTCCAGAAGCTAGCGCTATTTTTCTTGTACAAAAAATACTTTTAATGTTTCTGTAAACTATTTGGCTATACGTATAGGTAATGCTATGCTTGTGGTTAAACCTCTTTAGTCCAAATAATGATTCTGAATGTGCAATCTCATTTCAATCATTTAGATTTACATATTAATCAAAAGAAAGTATATAAAAATTTATAATAAATTTTCATTTTATCATCATTATAATTCTATTCTAAATATTACAATAGTTTGCTCCAATAAATAGTACTTATTCTTCCTCTTCCTAGCATTATACCCAGTACTTAGTCAGGGTCTGCTTATAATCTATCCTGATTTGACAGGTTACTTCTTTTTCGTCCTTTCCCATTTTTAAATTTAAAAAAAAATTGTAACTTAAATGGTTCCCGATAGAAAATTTCATTACCTATTTCACCCTTATCCTTTCAGCCATTTTTTTTACAAACTTTCACATTTATTATACTAGAAGGATTACGTGAATATTGCATATTATAAATTCGATGTAATAAACAATATAATAAACTATCGCTTAGTGCAGTATAAACGGTGCTTGAATCTTATCTCTTATCATTCAATCGATACAACAGTTTTAATACCGACGATGGGCAGAATGTCACCGGTATATTTTTGTACACGCTATTTTAACTCCTGGTATAAAGTGATAAGAACCATTTCCGAGTACATTTTTAGATCGTTAAAGATCATTTGCAGAGTGTAAATATTGATGCTTGTGTGAAAGTTGGTTTTCAATATTACCCATACGTATTAATAAATAGTTATTGGCGTGTTGGTAGCGAATTTGCCTTTAGCCTCGACGATTGTAGGTTCGATTCCCGCTCAGACAGATGTTTTAATTGGTCTTACAAATATCTGTTTCAGTCTGGGTGTTTGTACTCGTGGGTCCCCGCAGCGTATCTCGTTGGTAGCGAATCTGCCTTTTGCCTCGATGGTTGCGGGTTTCTATACCCGCACGGGGAAGTTCTTCGGGCAGCTTTATAATATGATTATATTTAAAAAAACCTAAGATTAGTCACGCATCATAAGCAATAAAGCATAAACTCGCTCGCGCACAAGATGCCAGACGTTTATCGAGATGGAAAAATTGTTAAAAGATGTGAAATGCGTCATATTATAACATAAATTATTCGCTTAAAGTACATTCTCAATTACTGGACAACGCGTCGATAAAAAGATAAAGTAAGTTACGTGAAAAATAAGTATATTTTATAGACTTTAAATTCTTACTAATATTATAAATGCGGAAGTAACTCTCTCTGTCCGTCTGTCGCGATTTCACACCAAAACTACTGAACTGATTTAAATGAAATTTAGTACACAGATAGTCTAATGCCTCAGAAAGCACATAGGCTAAGGGTTGTAAGAGATTGAAAGAGGGGGCTGAAAAGCTCTGTGGAAGTATCGTAATTTTTCGAGCGAGAAGCTTGAAAGTTATTTTTAGGCTGTTGATTCGATATAAGTAAAAAATTTGACTACAAAGTTTTTAAATGGGAGAGGCTTTAAGACTTTGTATTCAAATCGTTATTCACGCGGCCGAAGCCGCTGGCAGAAGTTAGTTTTTTATATTTTTTCTCCGGTGACAACTTCACTGTTATTATATCAATTAAATTAAGAGAAAACGATTATTTCATATTGATAAGTTACTAACTTTTTAATAGACTTGAAAAAAGGCGCGGGTCATAAATTCTACTGCTTTCTGTATTTGATATTAGCTTTGTTAATGAATCGATTTTAATGATTCTGTTTTTATACAAAAATAAATTTAAACAGTGTGCTTGTAATATGCAAATAGCTTTTAGTAAATAAATATGAAAATATATACGGTACTTAATAGAAAAGAAATTTTCAGTTTTCGTACGGATGTCAGTTTTTTTCCTATCGTATTATAGTTCCTTAAATGTAACTTGAACCAAAATGGCCGCTTCTGCTCAGGTACAATAAAGGACAAAAATGTTAGACAAAAATATTGGTTTCGTCTTATTTAAATCGATTCTTTATAAAGTTGGAAAACGGAATTAAGTATATAATATAGTTATTATTTCTTCTAAATTCAATTAATTATTTATTTATTATCGTTATTAATTACTTAAATAGAATAAAACAAATAAATAGTATAGAAAAAGGTACATAAATATATAAAAAAAGTTAATGTAAATTATTAATAGTGAGACAGACTTCTTCGTATCTTCCGCAGTATTATTCAGAGAATTAGTTATATTATTTTCTTTTAAAAAATAACTATAAACGTCAAATACCACCCTTATCTCTCGTCTCCTTAAAGTTGATTGTCGTCGAGGCATTATCTTGAAATAAATGTTAGCACACTTGACAAAACTAATTTATATTTTAATATAATTTTTGATAATTTATTATTAAAGAATTGAAACAACCGTGAGCGAGTGTCCTAAACGCGGCCCCCTTCATACCGCATACGGTTGAGACCCAAAAACGTGCTACTGCGCATGGTTCAACTTACATTTAACAGACTATAGTAGCATTAACTTCTATTTATTTTAGAACAAGAATTGGGGTCCAGTACTGTAAAAAATAAAAACACTAATTCTGTAGGCCATGCGAGCGAACCCGAAGGTTATAACTAGTTGATAAACATGAAATACTTCCGCAGTTTTCTCATATTATTAGTATCATGATCTGATAAGAACAAGAAATATCGAACTCATAAAAGTGTGACACCTAATTTTATATTGAATTGCCCGCGATCATTGTTTATAAATTATTTACGTATATCTTAGGTGGCGATTAGCTTTTTTTTTTAAAACCACACTATTTTATAACTATGGATAGATTATTTGAGACATAGTACATTAATCTGACAATAGATGGCGTTAATTGTATTTTGAACTAATTTCAACTACAATATTTTAATAGCAATAATTTAATGTTAATTTAGTAGATATAAAACTCATATGAATAATCACATTTATGTTAAATTTAGATTTAAAATATTGACAAGAGACAGATTTAAAACAAAAAAACATTTCACTATATGCGGGTACTCGTGAAAGTACTTTACGAACGCCGCGATCATAACACAGTCGTGTCGTAACGTGCGCACTCTGCTTAGATCGAGTTTGATAAGTGATAAAGCGGTGTAATCGAGCTATGTTCGCCCTTATCAGCGATAAGAACCATGCAAACAACTACGCCGAGTATGAAGTGTGGAACAACCGTTATTCTAGAACAATAAGGTAACAATTTAATGTATAAAGCGCATCAATTTGTCAGTTCATTTTCGTAAATTCATTAAAGGAAATTGTATTAGTGTCTTGGTTTCTTCGTCATATATATCTAGCTTTCGCCCGAGGCCTTCGTCCTTATGAATAACGATTTTTAACGATTTTTGTAAGGCACCTTTATTGCAGTAGAAAATGATTCCCGATACAAACTTTCATCTCTTTTTTTTTGTAATAACAATTCTCTTTAAAACTTGATTTAGCGGGTTACGCGTGAAACGTGTGAGAATGAGACAGACATAGCTACTTTCACATTTTAAATATTAATCTGGATGATACTAATGAGCCTGGATTCCATAAGACTCATCTATATTGAAATTCAAGTCCTGTTGTTCGTCTTTTTTTAATACCACGGGAACCTAACATTTTTCCGCGATAAAAAGTATCCTATATGTTAATTCAGATAATAAGCTATGTGTGTACCAAATTTCATCCAAATCCGTCGAGTAGTTTTTGCGTGAATGAGGAACATCCATCCATCCATCGAAACTTTCACATTTATAATATTAGTTAGGTAGATGTAATTTAAGCCTTTAAGAAAGATTTAATTTTCGTTTAGATTAACTTTTATCCTAAAAAATCTAAAGCCAAATGAAAAGTTAAGCGTTCAAGTAATAATCATCATAAGAAAACAATGATTCGGAAATTACTTATCTTTTTCTTTACAATCGATAATTTGTAATCCTTATATAATTAAAAGTTTCTTTTCATTTTTGAAGTATATTTTATGACATAAAAAATAACGTTTTAGAATTCTGCTTAGGGTTTACATTCCTTCATAAATTAAGTCATCGTCATCATATCAGCCAAAGGACGACACTGCTGGACATAAGGCTTCCCCAAACATTGCAACAATGTAAGACTGTTAATACATTTTTAATTAATTAATTTATTTATTTATTACATGGAAAACTTACAGCTATAAAAACATATAGTATATATTAGCCTTATTAGATAACGGTAAGCCAATTACAAGTTTTCGCTTATATTAATTAATTATAAAGTTATCTGTAAAAATCGTCTTAATACAAGATTTTTTTATGTTAGAAGTTGGCAAACAAGCATACGGCCCACCTGATGGTAAGTGGCTATGAGGGCTTGCAGCACCATTAGTAGGTGCCACTCACGCGTTGCCAACCTCGAGATATTAGTTCTCAAATCTCGTTCGCCCAGTAATTTCACTAGCGTACAATGCCCTTCAAACCGGAACACAGTAGTGCCTAAGCACTACTATTTGGCGGCAGAATATTGGACACTGCGGTGGTACCTACCTAGCCGGCCTCTTGCAACAAAAGACCTACCACCAGTGTGACTGATTGCACTGGTGGAATAATCTCTGTTGTGACAGAGGTTATCCCAACAGCGGGCGATGGGGTCGTCACATCCCGACGCCTTTAGATGATATTGTATACGATTTTAATTAGTAGTACATTACTCAATCCAACATATTTTTGCAATACCATGTAATTGTGGACTCTTCGAAATTATGACTCAAATCCTAGGTGTATAGCTCAAAGTATCCAATTATCTAGCGATTTATATAAGTATATATTATTAATAATATAAGGTAAAAGTAAGGTCCGAAACTGACATATACATCAATTTCGCGATTAACTAATTTTTGAACACAGAAAAGGCATTAAAATGAAGCCTCAATAAGCTTAATACCTTAACGGTAGTAGGGCCGACTTCGCTCTGTTAAAGAGCAAGTTTCGATCCCTTGGGCGTACTATTGGGCAGGCTATTGACGTACCCACTCTCAGCACAAGCTTTGAGATTATTTGGAGGGGAATATCAGTAATGTTCTAATGTTCTTAACAAAACAGTTTATTTTTTATGTAATATTTAAGCTATTTAAAATAGCGATTGATAATCTATTAATAATAACTGACTTACATACTCATTAACAATAGAATGTAACAAAAATACTTACTAACATAGCCAAAAATAAGTCGATTTTACAACAAAATAAAATTTAATGTAGAATTTAAACGGCTAACACTCACGTTCAATCGGTTTAAGTACCGACTAGTTTCGGACTCATCGGAGGTCCTTCATCAGGGTGAGTGGGCTACGTTCGCGGTCGCAACCCGTCTCGCACTGCGCGCTTGTGCTCGTATCGTAAAAATAAAATTTTAATGGAAAAATTTCATTGTTGTTACAGTGGGATGAATATGAACATAAACAACAACAACAGCACGAGCATCAACAATAACAATAATGACGAGAAACCGACGGAGATGCCGGACCCTGATTACATAAAGGTAATTTTTTTAAATTATTATTTAATTTAAAAAAAATCCAACTTACCCGTTTCAAATCCCAGCGAAATGCCTTATATTTTTTTTTGTAATAAACAAACATATAGTCTGTTTTATAAGATAACTAGCGGCCCGCTCCGACTTCGCACGGGTATAAATATATAGCCTATGTCATTCACTGAAAAAATTATTAAAATCGATCCAGTAGTTTTGATTTATTCATTACCACCCGTGGCCCGCACACGTTAAATGTAATTATTTACGATATCACATTAGAAACCTCAAAAAATTTTTTTCTTCACTATTTTTATACATATAAACCTTCCTCTTCAATCACTCTATCTATTAAAAACCGCATCAAAATCCGTTGCGTAGTTTTAAAGATTTAATCATACATATGGACAAAGAAAGTGACTTTGTTTTGTACTATGTAGTGATAGATTGACGACGTTGTGGCGCAGCGGTAGCGAACCTGCCTTAAACGCCACAGGTCGCGGGTTCGATTCCCGCACGGAGCATGATATGTTTATGACCATGCACGCATATTTTCCGGTCTGGGTGTATTTGTCCTTATCCTTGTATGTTTCCGGACCCCCGACACAGGATATAACTATCCTAATGGGGGACGTTGAATGTGTAGCGTTTATTATTATTATATTATTATTATATAAGTTAGCAAGCAAGCATACAATCCACCAGATGGGAAGCGGTTATCGTAGCACAGGTACAAGTACATTTGTAGTGTAAGCGTCACTCACGCGTTGCCAATGTTAAGATTTTTTAAAATCTGCTTTGCCCAATACAGTACACTACAATACCCTAGATACAGTGCCCTTCAAACCAAAACACAGTATACTGCTTCGCGGGGGAATATCTGAGACTGCGTTGGTACCTGGTATCTTGCAATAAAAGACCTACCTACAATACGAAATTTTTAGGTTGATTTTTCAAATACACGAAAGACCGCAAACCCTACAAAGTATTTATACAGTTTTTAGTTTAATAAAGACAGTCAGTCACAAAAATGATTTCGCGTTACCTATAACTTTGGCGAGTAGGTTAAGTATAAATAAATGAACGCAACACACTCAAAGGCCCCCATTATGATAGCTATACCCTGTGTCGGGGGTCCGGTAACATACACAGAGACAAGGACAAGCACACCCAGACCGGAATACACGCCTTCTTCATCCTAGCATTATTCCCGGTATTTTTATGTACCCAGGGTCTGCTTATTACTCTTATCCGGATTTGACAGGTTACTAGTTTTTACACAGAGCGATTGTCATCTGACCTCCGCAACCCTAAGGGCGAACCAGTAACTCATTGGATAAGAGCAATTTACTTATTAAGAGTTAACGATTATTATCAGATATTATTGATAATAACCGGGACCGACAGCTTAACGTGCTCTCCGAGGCACGGTGGGGAGACCCACACGGACAAACGCCCAGACCGAGACAAAAATTTTAACAAACATCTGCACGAGCGGGAATCGAACCCGCAACCGTCGAGACTAAAGGCAGACTCACTACCCACAACGCCACAACGGTGTCAGACCGGAATACACGCCTGTATAGTCAATACAAACATCTGCTCCGAGCGGGAATCAAACCCGCGACCTGTGGCGCTTAAAGCAGGTTTGCTGCCGCTGCGATAAAACGTCATCACACTATAATTTTAGCTTGGTTCTTTAAACAGCTTATCTCTTCCCGAAGTCACTATATTTAATACAGGTAGCTGGTATGGCTGCCTCAGGCTCTAACTACTTTCAACATATTTACCTGAATCAGTAATTATGTGAAAATATTTACTAAACCTTCCATCTGATAAACATTGTTTGTCTACAGGCTACGTTTTATGCATGGGTTAGTTGTTATGTTATACGGTTTCTAGAGTTTGAAAGTTTTGGATATTATTAATATGTTAATGAAAATATTTTAGAAAATAGTATACATTAGGTGCGGACGTTTTAATAAGCAAAAGTAACTGTTGCTGTACAAAATATATAATATGCGTTTTAGTTTTGAAGTCCGTATTTTATGCTAAAATCTTTTATTTTTCACTTTTAAGCTAGGAATAGTTGTTCGGCCACTATATTAAAATCCCTAATTGTACCGTGATCTGTGAAATGTTTATTAGTATTGAGTAACTCCGGTGGCTATTTAGGGTCATCACCAAATGGTGCATTTCCAGATCGAACCAGCTAACTAAAAAATACCCAAATAGGTTTGCCTATAAAATTTTTATACCCTTTTAACCAAAAAAATAATTATCGAAATCAGTCCAGCCATCTTCTAGTGATCGGTCCTGATGACGTCTTTAACCGTGGCGAGGCCTGGTCACGGTTACACGTTTTTTTTATGCTACAAGTCGGCAAACAAGCATACGGCCCACCTGATGGTAAGTGGTTGCCGTAGCCTATGAGCGCCCTTCAAACCGGAACACAGTAATGCCTAAGCATTACTATTTGGCGGCAGAATATTTGACACTGCGGTCTTACCTACCTAGCCGGCCTCTTGCAACAAAAGACCACTGGTGGAATAATCTCTGCTATGACAGAGGTTATCCCAACCGCAGGCGATAGGGTCGTCACATCCCGACGCCGGTGAATCGGTTTAAAATGACATGGTATATAATTAAACTCAGTGAACATTTCCTACAGTAAATTCCAACATAATAAATTGTGAAACAAGGAACAAGTGCTTGGGGATTTTTAGTTCATCTCGCGGCTTCAGTGCCACAGCGCGACGGATTTAATACTTGTATCGCGGATTAGGTTCCTCTTTAGTTGTAGCACTTGGGATGTTTCACTTCCTAATGAAAAATCTACTATATAATCCGACGTGAAAAATTATATAGAAATGTGGTTTTAGTTATGTTTTCTACTAGTTTTCGCCTATCGTTTCTCCCGCGGGGCCGTAAGAGTTGCCCTCTGTTTGCCATTTTTTTAACGTTTATGACGTATAACATATACTAATAATCATATTATTAGTGATAACTTATATTATAAATGCAAAAGTAACTCTGTTTGTTTGCTATCTGTCGCGCTTTCACGTCAAAACTACTGAACCGATTTAAATGCAGGCGAAGCCGCGGGCAGAAGCTAGTATTATATATAACCTTACTCAACGTAAAACAAGAGAGAAGGATTTTTTCATTGTTTTTAGATAGGCTTTGTATCGAAGATAGGCTTCAATAAATTTTGTAATGATATGATGAAGATCAAAGACGGAGCCAACAATGGCATAAGACCTTTATATGACATACCGCAAGCAGTACATTGGAAAAATGATTATTTTTTAAGCCGTCATATTACGTCCTTTTTAGTTTGAAAACGTAGCAATTAAAAAGTGAGATTTAAAAATAATCTGTCAAGCTATTATATTTTTATTATTATTGACGACGTTGTGGCGCAGCGGTAGCGAACCTGCCTTAAACGCCACAGGTCGCGGGTTCGATTCCCGCTCGGAGCATAATATGTTTGTAATGACCATGCAAGCATATTTTCCGGTCTGGGTGTATTTGTCCTTGTCATTGTGAATGTTTCCGGACCCCGACACAGGATATCACTATCCTAATGGGGGCCGTTGCGTGTGCAGCGTTTATTATTTATTTATTTATATTAAAAGCTGAAGAGATTGTTTGTTTGGTTGAAAGCGCTAATCTCTGGAATTATTAGAACAGGAATTTTTATACCGACGAGAAATTGTTAAAGACCTTTCTTTCATCCTATTAGAGTCAAAGTCAGACTCGTGTTACTGACACTTACGTCGTTAACGAACGAAACGAATTTGCAACGTGAATTTTGTGTTATCAGCATGAATGGGCCGGCTCGACCGGAGAATCCCACTCCCACAGAATAACAAATTTAAATAATATAATCCGTTCTGTTGCGTTTCTTTCTGTAAGCGGGGGCGCCAGAGCACCAAACCCCATAAGAAGGGGTACTTCTTATCTTTCCCTTTATTTCCTCCCCTTCTTTTCTTCTCTGTCCCCTTCTCCCCTTGGATTGGCAACGCACTATTGGTATTGGATACGTTTATAGACTTACGTAAGCGGTCACGCTTACTCGCCGCACCGTATGCTTGTTTGTCATTCAAATTCAAAATAAAATTTATTTTTGTTCAAGTAAACTTTTAATAAGTACTTATGAATCATCAAGCGCTACCATTGGCTTGGAAAGCTGAGAAGAACCGGCAAGTAACTCGATAGTTACTGTTTTCAAATATAGATTGGTTTACAATTGTATTATAATATTACAAGATTTGAAGCCTTAGTGAGATTAAGAGCCTCAAGCGTTTTTATCGGAAATATATTAGTCTACTGAGTAATACCCTTTATTAATAAGAATATTTTATGTCAATTTTAAGATTATTTATTTGCAGTTCTAGTAAATATTTTGGAGTTTTGTTAAAATTACCAATACCTTGCCCCATAAAAGGCTCTCCAACTATAAAGCCTTGCCTCTCAAGCTGTATGTGTACAGTCGTACAGTGTCCATCCCAGCATCATTCATATCGTACGATCGTTATCAGTTTATCATTCGTGCGAGGGTTTAATTTAGGCGAGTAGTGTACTGTAACATGAATGTAATCACGTTGCGAACGCGCGCAACGAATTTCACGCGACCCACTTTTGGGGATGATAAAGTCGCTATCACTATGCGGAATTCGATTTTCGCATTATTGAAAAATACCATTTTCAAACTATGCGCTATTGCTTTTTATATATAGTGCCAAAAAAGCGCACAGCGCGGCTCATGGGAAGCATTTGCTACAGGTTACGGAGGCATGGATTGAAACATTAGCGGTGTTAGCCTTGTGTTTTCTACGCTGTTTGTAGTAATCAAATGTAGTGTTTCTTACTAGAAAAGGTATGTTCATGATACGTAATGAAATTATTTTTTAAAAATATTACAAGACTATAAGTTCCAACTTTACTGATGGTAGGTATTGAGGCCGGCTAGGTAGGTACCAGAGCGGTTTTCGTTATTCTACCATAAAGTAGTATACTGTATTTCTATTTGAAGGATACTGTAGCATATGATATTACTGGGCAGATGAGAATTAAAAACCAATAACTCGAAGTCGGCAACGCGTGATCGACACCACAAATGTATGGTGCTGCAAGCGCTCATAAGCCACGACAACCGCTTTTAATAAATCAGAAATTTCGTCGAATTATCAAGTATTCTATCACCAAAATCTGGGTCTGCTACAATTGTACCACCTCTCGAACTAAATTTCGAAATAAATAATTATGTATTGTGATCGGTTACGATTGCGTATTATGTGGTAAAGAATCATCACTGAATCACCTCCTCTTTTTTTTTAAATTGGCTCAAAATGTATCCCCATGTTGACATCTCTCACTAAAATCGTATGAGTATTTAAGGCGCTACAATGGACCTTACGTAAACACACACACTGCTAAAACTATAACCCTTTGCGAGTTACCGAATTTAGATAGAAAAACATAAATCGAAAGAGTGGACGCCTATTTCAAGACATGGACAAATTCTTCCATTTTGAAAGTAAAATTAAGAAATATAAAACAAATTAAAATCTTCAACAAAAGAAATAAACCAATAAGCCCATTACAATTTCTCAACGATATATTTTATTGTAACGAGCGCGAAAAAAATAAAGGTTTCGCCCGTTTCGATAAAACGAGGCAGGTTTCCTCTCAACAAGTCAATAGAATTTGTTTGAAACATTCGTTATCTTGGAAGTCGATAAAGCTGAGCCCAACGCGTTTCCATCAAAAGACAGACTCCTTAATCAATTTACGATTTTCATCGGAGGAGCAAATTTTCGACTAAAGGCCTTTATGACGTTGAGTGTTAAGAGATTGGGGTATTAAACGATGAAAAGTCTGCAAAAATTGTCTTTCTGCTTACTCATTTTAATGAATAGTTTTTAAAAGCGGTAATCGCCTTATCCCCTCATCCCCTCAGTGGGATAGAACAAAGCACAATTAGAATGTAGTAATCGTGATTATTTAATGAGTTTAAGTGTGTACTTAACATTGTAAAACGTTTTTTTTTTTGTGTCGGGGATGGGTGACCCAGACCGAAATAAAATTGATGAATATAAAAATCGCCTCAAGCAGAACCTTCACAGTGACACTACTGGCTTATAGGCTACAGGAGCCAATTTTCGTAATTAAAAAAAATCGGTGGTGACACACAGACGGACAGACGTACAAGAAAGCGTACACTTACGATCACATTTTTGCAATCCTTTAATTACACCAATTTAGTACTTCATTTCCGAATTTTGTAAGCTTTGATTTCGCTTCGGAAGTTTTCGACGAGTTTCGTTGAAGTTAGCTACTTTGTTGCCGTTTTTGATCTTGTTGAGAAACAAACAATTATTTCGTTGCAAAGTTTTTCATGTCCAATTCAATTTGAATTAATCAACTTATTCAGTTGCACCGGCTCACCAGTGGAACACTAAATCTTCTGTATTTTCAGTTGCCTATTTTCCGCCTAACTTCACGAAAAATACCTGAGTTGGTGGGTAGGTTAAGAAGGTTGGGGTAGGAAAATAAAATAGGAAACCTTGAACCTCCGGACCTATATATTCCCTTTCACCGATTCACGTGGTTAGTCTGGTAACTTCCTCGCTCGAACCGCTCACTGAAAATACCAAGATAAGACACACCCGCATTAAGATGGTAATATCCTGTATGGGGATCCGATAACCCACAACAAAAACAAATAAAACCTCCAAAACAGGAGCACCGTCATGGTCAATATGCCACACAATACAAACATCGGCCCCGAGCGGGAATTAAACCCGCCTTTAATGGCGCTTAAGGCAAGTCCGCTACCGCTGCCCCATAACCCTCACAAAAATTGAAATTTTCCTTATTTATTTTAAGAGATTGCTACAACTCTTTATTCACAATTTTTTCAGATGTTCGTCGGTCAAGTGCCTAGAAGTATGGACGAGAACGACCTCCGAATAATGTTTGAGGAGTTCGGAAGGGTGCATCAGATCAACGTGCTGAGGGACAAGATCACTGGAGCGAGTAAAGGTAGGCTTTATATCCATCAATATCATTGCAACACATATTTACCGCCCGGCTTCGCACGGGTACAAAATAAATTATTTTGATAAATCTCGTAGGATTCAGCCTGTTTTTGTTGCAACGTAAGCGGAAAAAATATAATTATTTACGACATCACATTAGAAACCTCAAAAATAACAGTATTTCTCCACTATTTAATGGATGTTATTATTTATATAAACCTTCCTCTTCAATCACTCTACCTATTAAAAAAAAACCGCATTAAATTCCACATTCTTTATTTTTTTTTTAAATTTCTTATCATAATTTTGTCACTAGTTATGTTCGTTTATTTAACTTAATGTATAAGTGCTGTGTACAGTTGTAATTGGAAAACAGATTTAGCGTGTTTTGATATTTTCCAATTTATACTTAATAGTTTTGATCTGTTATCTGTAACTGGACCAAATAAAGTAAAAAAAAAAAAAACCGTTGCGTAGCTTTAAAGATTTAAGCATACATAGGGATATAGGGACAGAGAAAGAGACTTAGTTTTATACTATGTAGTGATGACAGTACAGTGGTTCGCCAGTATCTTGAATAGTTCTTGGTTTTTTTGCTTAATTTTATTTTACAATTTATATATATTGCGTATAGGTTGTAATAAGTTTTGTTTTATACAAATTAATTTTCAAATTTGCATTAACAGTAAAAGCGTCAGCTTTTCTTTGGCTATAGGTCAATATGCTAAATAAAATGAACAAATAAACGTTACACAGTTAACGACCCCGCTACGATAGTAATATGTTGAGTGATGCTTGAGAGGACCCGGAGTGTGTTCAACAGGAGTTCCCGGAGCGTCTACCACGCACTGATGTCGGCCACCGACGAGGTTTTAGTGGGACGCCATGGTTCAGACATGGAATCTCACATAATCCGGTTCTCTTGCCTAGCAGGTCGGGTATCTGGTTGCAATTGTCCTTCGCGTCAGCAAAAAAGCATCGCTCTGATACATTTAAAAGCCATTCAAATTCATGTAATAAATGTTTGATTGTTTTCGACACTAACTGCACTGGACTAGACGTTCCGCCATCTTGAATGCAATTCCGTTTATTTGACAGGAAGCTGTGTCTGGTGCGGATCTTTGAAATGAAATGTCTTATTAAATTTCAATATTCTAAAGGAAGGAATTTTTAATTTCAAATTATTAATTTCAAGAAAATTACGAATAGTTACAAAAGTAGTTCCTTAACATTAACACATTCAATCTAAACAGTGGAAAGTGACGACCGTTGTGGCGGGCTGGTAGTGAACCTTCTTTGAACGTTCACGGTAGCGGGTTCGATTCCTGCTCGGAGTATATGTCTGGTATAAATATCTGTTTTAGTCTGGGTGTTTGTTCTTGTGGATCTCCCCAGCGTGCCTCGAAGAACACGTTAAGCTGTCGGTCGCTGTTGATATCATAACATTTAATATAATCTTTAGCTTTTCATAAGTAATTTGTTCTTATTGAGTAAGTTACCAGTTCGCCTTTTGGGTTGCAGAGGTCAGATGGCAATCGCTCTGTGTAAATATTAGTACTCGTCAAATAAGGATAAGAGTATAAGCAGACCCTGGGTAATTACTGGGAATTATGCTAGAAGAAGTGTAGATAGTAATTAAACAATTGATAAAACCAAAATTGAAAAATTGAGGTCACAATACTGTTTTAACTTAACATAACTTAAATTTACTCTAGAAAGAAATGCTATAAATTCCTTTGTTTTGAAAATTTTGTGACTTTTATAGAAGCCGACTACAGATAATGTCTGATAAATTCCAAGTTTTGACCCATTAAAATAAGTCAATGCTAGTGAAACAAAAAATAGAAAATTTGTAGTTTAATCAAACAGACCCCAGGGTCCCGTCTCCGTCCGTGTCATTCATTGTTTAAAGGAACAAAGCTCCAGCAGGATGGGATGTATGTTGACATTTTTGTTGCTTTGTTACGCGCTATATCGTATGAAAAAGCACCTTTTGTAAGTTCTCGTGCAAATATGAGGAGCTTTTGTTTAATTTCACGTACGATGCTAACGCTTTTTTCGAGACTTGGTTGCCAGTCAACACTACTTTTGTTTTTACTTTGAATAATATTTTAACACGCGAATTCTCATTTTTAAAAGCTTTTTTACGTTGAATTTATATCGTCAGTTTATTAATAGTTAACCACGCGACTTAACTCGCGTGGACTAAGTACAAATTTGCCTCCATTCTTTAATATTGCTACTGTTTATTACTTTTGTATGAGCTTAAAAGACGCTCATAACCGAGTGCGCTCACTGATCGGTGGGTTAAGCAACTTTAGGCAAAGTCAAACACTAGATGGGTGATCGCGTAGTGATATTTTAACTGAGCGTCTCCGTGCTTCAGGTACACGGAGGGCACGTAAAAAGTCGGTCCCGGCTGTTATTAATTTGACAATAGCCGAAAAATGAAGTCAGAGGACGGGCAACCTTTTTGATACTAGGTTGGCCACTAACCGCTCTATAATCAAAAATTTCAATGAGAAGTCTTTAAAATCAATAAAATATTTTTTACAACTAAACTCCTTAGCTTTATAATATTGGTATTGGTATCTTAGGCGTTAATTATATATGATAAAAGAAAAAGTTACGTTGATTTATAAGCGGAAGCGGGTAAAGATTCCAGGTAGAAAATAGAAGACAGCTGACCGAATCGGTCATGAAATGGTAAGTGATAATAGCCGTGGATTGGCATCGTCACTGGCATCTAACATCTAACTGACATAAGTTGTATAGTTTTGTCATCTCACGAAGGCTGGTCTTAGTCGTGTGGGTTAGCTCGGGGGCGCTCTAATTCCCTTGAGCACCGATCAGGCTACTAGTGCTCATTGTTATAAATTCGTCACGCGTCAAAATTTTACAAGACCGCGTGTCAATACAGATCACAACTACAAGCACAGCTCACTCGCCTTCGTGAGATAGAACAACTGTAATGTCTATTGTGTATGTGAGCAACGGTCAGTCAACTCTTCATGTCATAACAACACTCGTCCGGGCAGAATATCTAGTGAGGTATCGAGTTGAAACGTGGACCCTATTGACGGAGTTCTAGGACTTATCACATTTATATGATACATTTAGAGAAAGACGTGACTATGAACTTCAGATTTAGGTAACTAAAGGTATTGTCACAAGCGTTTTAGTGACCTAACGTAACGTCACTAAGAGGGCCCATTAAGTAAAATGGTTGAGAGTTTGGGCCTCAAGTGCGCTCACTCGGTTAAACTCACAGTACTAATACTAATAGATACTTGATGATCGATTTATACAATTAACAAGTGTTTGTTATAAAAAGTGGTGTCGTTTTTTATTTGTTTTTAAAATTGTAATAAAGCTGATGTTTTACCCGGTTAATCTGTTATGGACGCAAATAAGCAATACCATGTCAACCCACAAAATTGAAAAAACTGAGTCATATATGCTGAAGTGTTGGTAAATGGCTGACGAACATTTTTCTTTCATATTTGTAGGCTTTTAAGCTCTAAAACTTCTTAAAAAGTTATTTTTTAATCATGCAATTTATGTATTATGTTAAACGTTTTGGGTTATATTATATACGAAAAATGCAGTTTGTATACTTATTTTTGTGAAAATAAGTAAAATAACTTACATAAATCTGAAATTGACAAAAACTTGACCAATGCATTAAAAAAAATTCATATAAAGCAAGTTGTTCGAAATTTTTAAACGCGTTTTTCTCGAAATGACATTCGTGTGGGTTGAGATGGTATTGCTTATTTGCGTCCATTTAATGCTTATATTCACACTTTGCGTTAGTTTTAACACTTTGTAAGTATAATTGGGTTCTTGCCCGTAAACGGTGCGTTGACGCGTTGTTTACGTCAATTACGTCTTTAGTGAATGTATTTAGTTATTGTGATAGTACGTAGGCTCCTTGTTTGTACGTTTTGTCTTGTCACGTTACGTAAGTGTGTACGCTTCTGTTGCAGGGTGCTGTTTTGTGACGTTTTTCACGCGGAAAGCGGCGTTGAAAGCTCAGGACGCTTTGCACAATATCAAAACATTGAGCGGGGTAAGTACGTTGTATGTTTTATACTCGGTTTTATGTAACGCTGATAATTATTTTGAATGTTTATACGTTTAATGTTTAGCTTCGAACGATATTAAATTCAATGTTAAATGTATTTTTTTTTATGATATTTCTTAGGCGGAGATTTGATATTCGGGCGAGAATTATTTTGGACATTTCGTTTGGTGAGAGAGAGAGAAAAGATGTTACATGGAAAGAGAGCTATGCATGTCTTTTGCTCATTTGCTCTTATCCAATAAGTTACTGGTTCGCGTTTTTGGTTGTAGAGGTCAGACGGCAATCGCTTCGTGTAAAAACCAGTATCCTATCAAATCAGGATAAGTGTATAAGCACACCCTCGGTAAATACCGGGAATAATGCTAGTAAGAAGAAGAAACTATCGATTGCTACATACCTTGATTATTGAAATGTAAACATGATAAAAAAAACGTCAAGAAAACGATTCGATAGAAAAGATCCGATAAACCTTAAAACCGCTACAAAATGTTTACCTTTATTTTATTCCGTCTAGCCATTCTATTTACGACGACCTGTTGATATCGAAAACATAACAATTTTCATTATTCCCATCTCCGATAACGCAAACATCCTTTTTCGGTGGCCGTTTATCGATTGTTATCCTACACAATCGAATTACCCGATTCTTTTATTCGATATCTCGCCTCCCTCGTCTTCGTTCCCGCGATAATTCGATTCTATCATATTATCTGGGCTGTTTCCCTCTCGATTGATTCCAATTCGAAGGCAGGTAACTTCGGATCGTTGGTAAATATTTGTTGATTGGTTGGCGTTCGTGGTCTTATTCTTTCTTTTATTATTCGAATCGTAATTACTCTTTTATCGATCGTCTTTGCGATGAGGCCATTTTTAATTAAGATTCGTCTGTCGTAAACTCGGGGGTGAGCGTTTATTGATATTTTTGATTGGTAAGTCTTTGGATATCTGATTATATTTTCTTTTAATACTAGTAATAATTTTTCAAGTCATTACTAATACTCGTATTACCCTCCAAGCTCGTAGCTAGGTCTAGGAGTGAGAACAATAATAGACCTAAGACCAGGTAGGTCAGGAACTGTAACTGTTGAAGTATGTATATGAGACTTATATAACGTGCTATACATCTAATAAGCCAATCACTTATAAATAACAAACCATTTATTTTTTAAATATGTCCTGTAAAATAAAATTCAAACATTTTTTTGATGATGATACTGTGTATGCCATCCAATAACTCGTTACCAAATTCTAAATAGTAGCTTTTAACCGCGGCTTTCCCTCTATAATAATATGTAGTATGTATGTATATATATATTTATCTTTTTTTTTTTTTTTTTTTTTCGTTGTGTCATATTCATATACAATTAATAAGTTAATCTCCTAGGTCCACAGTACACCTCCTTACCGCTTTTTTGTGACATGTTTTACATATATCTAAAGGTTGTCTGGCAGAGATCGCTACGTTAGCGATAAGACCGCCTTTTGTACCGATATCCTTGTATTAAAATTGTTTTACTGTATACATTTGGTGTGCAAATAAAGAATATTATTATTATAAATAACGTAACATAAAAATAATTGGTTCCCCATACAAACTTTATCCTCTATTTAGTCCCCATAAGTTTTGTTTAAAATAACGTAGCCACTTTTTGTCGCCTTACTTATCATGGCTCAAAAGCGTCGCATATACCCATCTATATGTTTTGGGTCTAAACCATAAAAATAAAGATAGAATTTCCCTATTGTTTAATATTTGTATTGTAAGAGTTTCCCCATAGTGCCGTTGGTCCCGGTTGTTATCAAACATTTAACACGTTTTTGGTGCACCCATAAAAGGCAGAGGTCAGATACCAATCGCCCTGTTTTAAAACTATTATCCCGCTAGCCTTAAAGGCGAATTGGCAACAGATTAATGTGTCGATTGTCGGTTGGTCTCTGGTTTGCCCATTAACGGGTTAGGGTTAGGGTTAGATCGTTTCGAGGAAAATAGTGACTTGATCAACTTGAATCGAATTATATTCACGTGAAGATAATGTCAACCACATGAACTAAATCAGTCTTATATTTTGTTAAAAAAAAATGGAATTCGATGTGTTTTTCATTTCTTCTTTGTACCGGAAGGTCTATAATTATTATAATATCTGAATATTTTTTGGGAATTCTGAAGTACAGTTTCTTTTCTGTATTTCATGACGGTTGGCAAAAACAAGCAGGCACCGCAACCTATGGAAGCTTGCGATACTTGAAGTATCACATGCGCGTTGCTAACGAAAGGAACAAGTGGCTCCCACTTGTTCCTTGGGCGAGAAGGAGAAAAGGAAGGGAACAGAGGGTGTGGGAGGTTGAGGCTCCGCCGCCTTCAAACGCAACAGTACTGTTACTTTAAGGCAATTTACTGTAAGGTAGTACTGCCAGTAAAAATAGTTCAATTGACCTTTGAAATTGCAAGAGAAGTATATGTTTAGAGAAGAACTTTTTCATTGACGACGTTGTGGCGCAGCGGCAGCGAACCTGCCTTAAACGCCACAGGTCGCGGGTTCGATTCCCGCTCGGAGCATAATATGTTTGTATTGACTATGCAAGCATATTTTCCGGTCTGGGTGTATTTGTCCTTGTCATTGTGTATGTTTCCGGACCCCGACACAGGATATCACTATCCTAATGGGGGCCGTTGAGTGTGTGTAGCGTTATTTAATAACATTTGTAGAGAATATTGAAAGCCACAGAATATCAAATAACATCGATTGGAAGGATGCCAAACGTTAATGGCTAATACTATTACAGGTTCCATCATCAAATCGACATGGTATTATGAGGAAATAAATTCAATTTATAACAAAAAATGATGTATTTTCATACTACTTTCGCTATGTTGATTTTCACTTTGAATTCAATTATATGAAAGCCCATCCATAAGCTGACCGCACACAGGCTCCTTGGATCTTGATGTCATTGCTATCGATTTAAAAGACATTTTCTTCCTCGCACAACCACTCTGTGGAATCAACTTCCGCCGGCGGTCTTTCCGAACCGATACGACTTGGGAACCTTCAAGAGAAGAGCCTATTCTTTCCTTAAAGGTCGGCAACGCGCCTGCATGCCTTCTGGTGTTACAGATGTTCATGGGCGGCGGTGATCACTTAACATCAGGTGAGCCTCCTGCCCGTTTGCCCCCACTTACATAAAAAAAAAATCAGCGTTTTAACAAAAGAATAAGACAATGTTGACATATTATATTTGTTTACATTTTTAGTAACCACACATACAGTACACACAATTCAATATATAAATAATCGTTTAACAAAAGTAAAAATAAAATATATTTTCTAAATTTGTATGTTTTAGCTCTCTTACAATAAAATAAGCAACAGTGATATAAAAATACAATTAAAACACGCAAAAGAAAATATAATCTCATTACGTATTCTAAGCCTTGGGTGCTACGAAACAAAGGCCTTATTCCGACCCGTCTACCGCTGATTTAATATAAAATGCTCTCGACCGCAAACGAAATTTAAACTGAAATAAATGAAATATTTTAATTGTAAAAAATGTCGAGGATAAAGGATTTTATTAACCAACTTCAAAAAGTAGTTTTATTGGTACTGGCAGACACGGACACGCCTTGCTGTGGCAACAAAGGGTTAGTTTGAATGTAAATAGTACATGTTTTATTTAATACATATGTTTTGATAACATAATGATAAATATTAACTTTCTGCATTTCCGCAATAAAAATTAACTTGCATTGATCCTACAATTATCCGTTTCGGTCCGGACGTTTGTCCTTGTGGGTCACCCCACCGTGCCTCGGAGAGCACGATAACGATAAGCTGTTGGTCCCGGTTGCTATCAAACATCAGATAATACTTGTTAACTCTTGATAAGTAAATTGCTCTCTCCAGTAAATACGCCCTTTTACGGAGGTCAGATGGTAATCGCTCTGTGTAAAAACTGGTAATCTATCAAATCCGGACAAGAGTAATAAGCGGCCCCTGGGTAAATACTCGTATAGTACCGGGAATAAAGCTAGGAAGAAGAAGATTAACTTTCGGCGCTTCCTTCTCCATATCGTCGTTGCAAATTTAAAATCTCCTATGTGACAATTTTGTCATAAACGAGTTATTTATATATTTTAAAAGCAATTTTGTATACCTACACATTGCAAAAACTCCTATTTGAATATCTTAATTCATTTTTAAAGTATTCGCTAATTTAAAAAAATTGAGATTTGCTATCCTATGTGCAGAAAAAAAATTAAATGTATAAATATATATGCTACATGATACATTATATAAGACAATCTCTATTTCAATATATTATGATTCCTTTATACTTAATTATACCTAAAAAAATCAAGAATGTTTTTACATTTTTATTTCAGGAAACTGTTTTTTCGTTTTTCTCGAAAAGTTACTTTTTACACATAGGAGATTTTAAATTTGCAACGACGATATAAATTTTAAGCTAAAGCGGGCGACGGACTGTTTCAGATGGGCGTAGTGTAAAAAAATTCAAGATGATTTTTTTATTATTAAGACAGAGGTCTTAATTATAGACCCACAATTATAGACTACCGAACCCGAAAGTAAACCGGCGTAGTGTAGCGATTTTCAAGCTTCGATTCCTAAGAGTTCCATGTTTCGATCAGCCGAACTGTGATTAATGAATTCCCGGGCCTTAAGTAATTGACTCACTTATACTACCTGGTGCGTAGCACGTGTCCAAAATCTATTATATCTTTCTGTTCCATTACTAACCTTATAATTGTTGTTTTTAATCATGAATTGAAAGTCGGATTATGAAATTGAAGTAACAGCATTTTTAGGGCTGCGTTTTTTTCGATGATTGAAACAACTAGACATCTCCCACTCTCCGAATCTCCCACTCCCACTGCTCACCTTCTTTTGTACTTTTCCATCCATTTCCTCCTGTTCCTTGGGTTGGCAACGCGCAAGTGTTACTTCTTGAGTATCACACGCGTTCATAGGTTGCGGTGACTGCTTACTATTATGCGGATCGTATACTATTTTCTACCATCGTGAAATAAAAACGTGCCAAATTCTCACATAAATTGCATCTTCTCTTTCATTTTTGATTCTACAAAAAGCAGTTAGCACGACTTTCGTTGTTACAAGACTATAAAGCTTGTTTCCGATATCATGGCAAAAATAAAACCGCAATGTACCTAAACTCGCCTCGAAACACTCTTAGAAAACATAGGCTTATATAGATGAGTAGCTCTTTAGCTATAAGCTAAGAATAAATCGCACCTTAACGATGAAAACAACGTAACTCAAAAAGCATTTTTTTGGGAATCGAGACAATAAGTTTTCAAATATTGACACCTGCCCAATCTTTCGTATATTATATTTATTATTGGTTGTTTACGTCAGTTATTTACGCTCGAATATAGCTATGTTTGGACTATTGTAACATTGAGAATTTCAAAGTCATCCTACACTGATAACTAAATTTTCGATATTTTTATATTGTGGCGTTTTCGTTCTAAAGGTGCGAAATAAAGAAAGGTTGCGTTTTATATTATAGGTTACGGTTAGTATAAAGTTTATTGAAAGAATGAAAAACGAAAATCTTCAATCTCGTAACTCCCACAGCGCCTTCAGAGCGTAATAATAAATCAATCGAACCGGTTATAACCTGTTAGGAAATAGAAAAAGTACGTCCCGCCGGGACGGGGCGGTCACGGGCGAACTTTGATCGATGGCACTGGTTTATGATGGTCCCGGTCTTAAGTAATTGACCGGCTCCATTAGGGCGGGACGGCGTTTCGGTTCCTTGGCGTGTATTGTCGGCCATTCGAACCGATGATTTATATTTCACTCGGCAGAGCTATAGGTATCGTGACATGATTGGTTATGTGGAAAACTCTTTAACTTATGCTATATTTTATGTAGCAATAATAATAATAATAAAAGTCAAAATTCTATTTCTAACTGATGTCGGCATCTTGAAAGTTGCCAAATCGTTATTACAGGGTCTTTACATTCCGTCTTAACAAATTGAAGTGAAATTTTCTAGACCAATATTCGACCTTTGTACATCAATCAGGATAAACATCTAGTATCTGCGCCTTCAAAACAGTACCGTGACTAATTGACTGACGGACAACAACCAGTTCGAAGTGCTGAAACAATATATTTGAACTCTTATAAAATTATTTAGTGTGGAAAATATTAATCGTTATGTCGTGACAGGATTTATTTCAAAGAAAAGTATGTGTGTATCGTAAAGTTCAGTCGCTTTACTCATATAAAGCAAATTTAATTTAGGTCAATCCTGTGGCTTTAAATTTGTTTTTTGAAATAACATCCAAAAAAACTTAATGATCATTAAGGACGTTTCATGCAAGCATATTAACTCGTTTATCGAAACGCGTATAGGTGCGTATAAGCGCGTCGTTTATCCAACGCGCAACTCATACTAGCGTTGAGACGTTTACAAGCTCGTATAAGCGCGTAATAGTTTTTGAATAAAATGCTATTGACACTCGCCACCACCGTTTCGAGCGAGGTCGTCCACGCACATTGGGCTGTTTGAACCGCGCGTGTAAACGCGTATGTTTTAAAAAATATTTAGTGTATTATTATGTGTCCTTTTTCATAATTCTCTTTTAATCTTTTTCTCATCAAGCCACAATAGCTTAGTGGTAGAATGGCTGACTCCGCTCCGTTAGCGCTGGAGTTACGGGTTCGATCCTGACCCTCTTAGGCTATTGTCGTACCCACTCCTAGCACAAGCTACGAGCTTATTTGGAGACTTTATTCGGATTTTATTATTTTTTGATGACCCCACGGGAGCCCAACATTTTTCCTTGATAAAAAGTGTCCCATATGTTCATCCAGGTATGCGTGCGCCAAATTTTATAAAATTTACATTCGAAATGGTTTCTGAAGTTTTTGCTTGAAAGAACTAACATCATAAAGTGCATAAAAATTCATCAGATTTCCGTACATAGACTTTACGTGCAAACAAACATTTGTATATACTTTATTATTTGAAAATTGCAATAACTTTTCGTATTTTGTCAAAACGCGATCGTAAATACGATATCCTTGAATTGATGCCACTTCGTCATGAACTTACATAAAAAATCGGAAATAAATAAATTATCGGAAATTCAGTAAAACTTAGCGACGACGGGTTCTTAACATGCAAATACCTTGAAAAATCTACCATTGTAGCACCAGAAGTTAAGTTTATGTTACCATAACCATTCATCCTCCAAGAGCTAAAATCTAAATGTTAATCTGTTGACTTGAATCAGAAAGCATAATTGGATGCAAATAAGCAATACCATGTCAACCCACACGAATGTCATTTCGAGAAAAACGCGTTTGAAAATTTTGAACAACTTGCTTTATATGATTTTTTTATGTATTGGTCAAGTTTTTGGTAATTTCAAGATGTATGTAAATTATTTTACTTATTTTCACATGAAATAAGCATACAAACTGCATATTTCGTATATAATATAACCCAAAACGTTTAAAATAATATATAAATTGCATGCTTAAAAATGGCTTTTTAGAAGTTTTAAAACTATAAATATTAAAGAAAAATGTTCTTCAGCCATTTACCAATACTTCTGCATATATAACTCGGTTTTTTCAATTTTGTGGGTTGACATGGTATTGCTTATTTGCGTCCAATTGCCAACCAAAGCATCTATAAGTACTTGAACGATAAAGAGCCTTATTTAGGAATATGAATAACTTATATAATGACGACCGTCGTTGCGTGTTGGTAAAGACCCTGCTTTAAGTCTCGACGGTCGTGGGTTTGATTCCCGATCGGGGCGGATATTTGTAATCTTATAAATATCTATCTCCTTATAAATGTTATAAATAGCCTCAATAGCTCAACGGTAGAAGGGCTGACTTCGCTCCGTTACCGCGAGAGTCGAGGGTTCGATCCTGACCCCTTGGGCTATTGTCGTACCCACTCCTAGCGCAAGCTTCGAGCTTATTTGGAGGGCAATAGGAATATTAGTAATGCCTTGAAAAAGCATTGCTAATATTCTTTTTAAAACAAAAAAAAAATGTTTGTCCTTTTGGGTCTCCCTACCGTGCATCGGAGAGCACGGTGGGGAGACCGTTAAGCTGTCGGTCCTGTTGTTATCACTGCATCTTACAATAATCGTTAACTCTTGTTAGATAATTTTCTCTTATCCAATGAGTTACTGGTTCACTCTTAGGGTTGCGGAGGCCAGATAGCAAATCCGAATAAGAATGATAAGCGAACTCTTGGCAAAAATCCCGGAATTAATGCTAGGAAGAAGAAGAATAATTTTGACGACGTTGTGGCGCAGCGGTAGCGAATCTGCCTTAAACCCCACAGGCCGCGGGTTCGATCCCCGCTCGGAGCATAATATGTTTGTATTGTCCATGCAAGCATATTTTCCGGTCTGGGTGTATTTGTCCTTGTCATTGTGAATGTTTCCGGAC
This sequence comes from Hestina assimilis, assembly GCA_023373885.1. Taxonomy (NCBI): domain Eukaryota; kingdom Metazoa; phylum Arthropoda; class Insecta; order Lepidoptera; family Nymphalidae; genus Hestina; species Hestina assimilis. The sequence continues at coordinate 2,841,112 of CM041747.1, read as the reverse complement.
CCCGACACAGGATGTTACTATCCTAATGGGGGCCGTTGAGTGTGTTGCGTGTGTAGCGTTTATATATAATCCAAGCGAAACCACTAAACAAACCTTAAATTCTTATATTGACTCCAATAAATATGGCTCAGCAAGCTTAGTTTATGTCTGAAGTTTTAAATAAGTTTAATATTAATGACATTAATTCACAAGACTCTGCGGGGCAATCTAATATTACGTTTGCGTAAGGTCGGAAATTTGTATATACGAAGTACCCATATGACACTAGCGTGATTATTAATAAAAAATGTTATCTAAAAGTACTTTCTAAGCGATGAAAGATTAAAAAACGCAGGATAGTTTTTGACTCTTAAGAAAATCATCTACAGCTGTTTTAGATTTTTAAATTATCAATAACTAATAATTTCACACTGGTGGTGGTTACTGTGTTCCGGTTTCAAGGGCACTGTAGGCTAGTGAATTACTGGGAGAGGAGTGAGAGGAGATATGAGAACCAATAAGTCGAGGTTGGCAACGCGTGAGTGGCACCTACTCATGGTGCAAGCGCTCTTAGGCTACGGCAACCACTTATGCATGATTGTGTGCCAACTTGTAATATAAAAAAATACATATATATATTTAAATGGCTTAATTTTGTCATCCAGCTATCGAATAGAAAGTAATAATGCCCTAAGATATGTAAAAGCGTGTTTCTTGGTGTCCCGCGTGGGACATTGAATTTTACGCCTAAATGTACGATGTTTCACGAAAAGCGGGACGTTTGGCAACCCTGCCAAGTAATAACAAGTTACATTATAAAGGCGCCTGTGGGATTCCTAAGTACTTACACGGTCTTCATCGATTTTGGAAGCTGCTATTAAAGTTATTGACATGGGAATTGAACTTCCCTTATGAGGGTACGAAGGAAACGCTTAATTATACATATAGGTACGTATAATATAATATGTATAGGTAAAGCGTAACAATTCATTCAAATCTTCATATAATAAAGCCAGACAGTTGAAAATATTAACTCTGATTGAAATTTTTTTAAATTAGTGATTTTAAAGAATTTCAAAGAAAAATGTGTCAAGAAGGTCTTAAAATCTTATATTAATATAATGATGTAATAAATTACAATCCTTCTCGACGCTCGACAGTGTATTAGCATGTCGTTTAAGCTTAGAAAAGATTTAACTGCCAAAACCAATATTATAGACGGTATTAGAACCTTGCTTCTCTCAGCACAAAACACCGGCTCGACCGGGGAAGTACTAACCTCTCACAGAAAATCGGCGTTAAGTTACAGTATCATTAGGTACTGGTGTGTTTCGTGCGATGAGTGACAGCGCTGGAGGCCCAATCTCCTACCCCCTCAGTTGTCTTCCTTTTTTTCCCTTTAATTCCGTCCCTCCTGTTCCTTGGGTTTGCAACGCGCTTGTGATATTTCAAGTATGGCCAGCGTTCGTAGGTTGTAGTGACTGCTTACCATCAGGCAGACCGTATACTTGTTTGCCAACCGTCATGACAATAAATAGTTTTGCCAATAGTTTTAGGCCTGAATTTCATATATCAGCATTGATCACCATTTTCTCTATAGAAAATAGCTATTTTGTATGAATATGCGTATGCATCAATTCTCATTTCAGCATCGACTTGGATTTCGCATTTTTCTGTTTTAAAAGCTTATAAGTCTGACGACGTTTTGGCGCAGCGGTAGCGAACCTGCCTTAAACGCCACAGGTCGCGGGTTCGATTCCCGCTCGGAGCATAATATATTTGTATTGACCATGCAAGCATATTTTCCGGTCTGGGTATATTTGTCCTTGTCATTGTGTATGTTTCCGGACCCCGACACAGGATATCACTATCCTAATGGGGGCCGTTGAGTGTGTAGTGTTTATTTATTTATAAGTGTAACACTCGATATAACACGTTACAGTACTAAACAGCCGTCAATGTGTGTTGAAGGATACGTACGGATGCTCACGGATGCTGCAGCATGCTTAAGCGTGTTTACAGATGGTTAAGCATACGCTGCTCACAGGTTTGTGTCCAAAACCATGCATCTAAATGCTGGCCGATGCTGATAAATGTAATTCAAACTTTATTGGTTCTTACACCTTCTGGTTACTACCATAAAGATAAATAGTTAAACTTAATAATAAATTTAAAATCTCACAATTTTAATATTTGCATTCGACAGATAATACTAATAAAGGTGTCGGTCAAATACAGACTCTGTGGCACTGACAAAACTATTACGTTCACATTAAATTAAAAGCAGCATTTGGAATACTGCTAATTCATGTAAATATTTTTTTTTTTATGTTACAAGTTGGCAAACAAGCATACAGCCCACCTGATGGTAAGTGCTTGCCGTAGCCTATGAGCGCTTGCAACACCATTAGTAGGCGCCACTCACGCGTTGCCAACCTCGAGATATTAGTTCTTAAATCTCCTCTGCCCAGTAATTTCACTAGCGTACAGTGCCCTTCAAACTGGAACACAGTAATGCCTAAGCACTACTATTTGGCGGCAGAGTATTGGACACTGCGGTGGTACCTACCTAGCCGGCCTCTTGCAACAAAAGACCTACCACCTGTGTGAATGATTGCACTGGTGGAATAATCTCTGCTGTGACAGAGGTTATCCCAACAGCGGGCGATGGGGTTATAACATCCCGACGCCGTTAAAATTATTGTGTAACGGTAGTATTACTCGAGATATTTTTCCTTAAATCTCCTTTACCCAGTAATTTTACTAGCCACAGTGTTCTTCAAACCGAAACACAGTATACTTTTTTACTGACACTGCGGTGATACCTATCTAGCCGGCCTCGAGAAATGCCACATTCAAGTTAAAACAACAAGTCTACTACTATGAAATTAATACCTTGTGTAACGGATCTCTAGAAAAGATCTTACCGCCGTTTACATTATCTATAACAGCGCTCAGAACTCCGCCGCAGATAAGATACTAAGCTCACAGTACTTTATATATAAGACGTTAAAGAACGTTGATAAAGTGTGTGTAAAGCTTTTCACAGAAACATTTTTCTTTTATGTTATGTTCTATAAGTCTTTTGTATAGCGGAGTACCTATCTTGTTAGTTTTCATAGATATTTCTTTATACTATGAGATAAAAATTATTAATTAAATCTTAAATTCGGGACGTGACGACCCCATTGCGCGCTGTTGGGATAATCTCCGTCGCAGCAGAGATCCCACTAGTACAATGAGTCACACTGGTTATAGGTCTTTTATTGCAAGATGCCGGCTAGGTATGTACCAACGCAATATCAAATATTCTACCCCAAAGCAGTAGTGTCTTCGGCATTACTGTGTTTGTGCTTGAAGGACACTCTATGCTATTGATATTACTGGGAAAAAGAGATTTAAAAACTAATATATCGAGGTTGGCAACGCGTGAGTGGCACCTAATAATTGTGTTGAAAGCGCTCATAAGCTACGGCAACCGCTTCACATCAGGGCCGTATGCTTGCTTCCCAATTTAGTAACAAAAAATCTTAAGGCTTCGAAGACAATGAAGATACAGTATTTATGTACCATTATATGAATTTACTATGACGATCGCTGTGGCGTGTTGGGTAGCGAGGGTGCCTTTAGCCTTAATGGTCAATTCCCGCTTTGAGCGGATGTTTGTATTCATCTAACAAACATCTGTTTCGGTCTGGGCGTTTGTCCTCGTGGGTCTCCCCATCATTATAAATCAACATCTGATAATAATCGTTAAGGTTGCGGAGGTCAGATAGCAAACGCTCTGTGTAAAAACTAATAGCCTCTCAAATCCGGATAAGAGTAATAAGCAGATCCCGGGTAAATACCGGGAATAATACTCCTTTTACTGACAGAATTTTATTGACACACTTTTTGTCTAATATTTCAAGGTATAAATTAAAACTTACTATATAATCTACCCTTTGAAAAAATGTAACTCATATAGCGGTCTCTGTGACCGCACATCGATTGTAACATGACAATGAAAACACATTGTAAGTTGAAGGTTAAATGAAAATATTAAAAGATGGGATAGCTTTTATCTTTAAATTTTCCTGCCTCAAAAATTCACACATATTTGGGACAAATCATTTTGTACAAGGACAACACGTCTTATAAATGGGTATCCTTAAAACGGTACAAAACATTGGTTCTGTTCCGTATTAATGTTTATTTTCTGTAATCGTCAATTGTCCCAAACGAAAGGACTTTATGGACCATACCACGCTTAATTGACTAATTCTAGTACGTGACATGGTGGTAATTGTTCTAATTACTTATATAATTAGGATTGCCCCCAAAATGTCCGCCCGTAATGTGGGTCCCTTGATCCATTATACCTAAGGGTTTTATTTATGATTTCACCACTAATTGAGGTCCTGATTTTGTTATTAATCTTGTGAAAAGCTGTCTTGACACGTGTTTTTGATATTTTTTTACGTAAAAATAACGTAACGTTCATTATTATTTAATTTTGAACTTTAGCTATAATAGTAATGCTTAAATTTTTAACTAAAGTGTCTAGATGCCTGTTTGTATTTGGGACTAATATTTTATTACTGTTCAAGCCATTTTAATAGGGCTATTGCTGCTTAAAACCTTATAATGAACCTGCCTTAAACGCCACAGGTCGCGGGTTCGATTCCCGCTCGGAGCATAATATGTTTGTATGACCATGCAAGCATATTTTCCGGTCTGGGTGTATTTGTCCTTGTCATTGTGAATGTTTCCGAACGCCCGATACAGGATATTACTATCCTAATGGGGGCCGTTGAGTGTGCAGCGTTTATTTATTTATTTATTTATTTAATGATTTTATATTTTGTTTCGTTAATATAATAGCATGCAGAAATATAACAATAAAATCGTAACTTATTCTCTGTATTCAACTCTGCCTCCATATTCAGTTTAATACTTTAAATTGACGTACGGAGCACATAAAGAATCGATGCTTTGCAAAAAGGGACACTGAATCTACATAATACATATATCTAAACATCATTTTTTTGTGGAGATATCTAAGTAGAGAAGCACTTTTGCTATTTTTTTATATTGTATAGTAAATTTAATAAAATGCTATCCGTTCAATTACACATTCTGGGTTTCAATATTGTTATATAAAATATCGATTCCTGGAAATACCAATATACCGAGAGCACTATAAATCATAATACATTCCAACAACTTGTTGGTTGGAAATGAAATTATATTAAAATACTTATTGTGTACCCGCAGCTCCGGTCGCGTTATAATCGGTCCTGACGTATCGCATAGTCGAAACAAACATACAGAATTATAGACGGACAAAATGTTAAAGCAACAAGCGCAAACACACCCAGACCGGAACACATGCCTGTATGGTCAATTCTGTTTGAATTGACCATACAGGCATGTGTCCCGAGCAAATCGAACCCGCCACCAATGACCATGCGCAACTCGTACGAGCGTACACACCGGAATAAGCACTTGTACGTCCTTTTTAAAGCGCGCGTGGAAGTGGCAAAAAAAACTTAATAATCGCCCTTACAAAATAATAATAAACGACAGCTTCTGCCAACGGCTTCGCCCGCGTGCATAACGATTTCAATAAAATCTGTGAACCCTCATTTCACCCCTTCAGGGCGTGGAATTTAAGATCATTTTAAGCACTTACTAAACAACACCTGTGCAAAAATCTGAAAAAGAAATTCTGGGTTTAGGCTGGTCGATGATATGTGTCAGTCAATCTTCTGCTTTAATATGTATACATTCAATCGCATTGAGTTATTTAAACATGTGTCAAAATAAAATGTAATTTAAATCAAAAGTACACAGCCAACCGTTTCAACCTCTTCAACCCCGTTAGGGAATGAATTTCAATAAAGTAAGGAACACTTCTTACATCAATTCTGTTAAAAAGGTTTATGGAAATTTTTAAGTAGATTTGACCAAGGAATCGCGGTGTCCCATATAAACTTGACCCCCTTTTTCAACCGCTTAGGTTAGAATTTCGGAAAATCCTTTCTTATCGGATGCTGACGTCATACAAATAATACACCCTCCAAATTTCAGGTCTCTACGATAAACGGTTTAGGCTGTGAGTTGATCCGTCATTCAGGACAAAGCATTTTATATGTATAGAAAGATAAATGAATTACATTTTATTATAACTAAGTGCTATTATATAGGAGTATAATTTAGTGTATAGGGAACTAACAGTAAATCCATTGATGGGACGAAGTTTGTAATGTACCCGGATCTAAAATAGCTCTCGTCCCCGCCCCTTCGTCTTCATTAACGTAGGCAGTCTCACGATATTAAGCCGTTGACTGAGTGCCTTTAGCTCTAAAATCAATACGAGATTACACCCTCGAGACTAATTGCCGGCTTTCGAAGTCTGTACCTGGTGCAGTTTTCCAGCGAAGTCGTTTGTAAGGATGAGTGGTAGACGCGTTAATTATCTTTGTATTCGTATATTTATAAGTAATGGTTCATTAATTTTACATCAGACGATGAATATCTTTCTCTATAGATAAATAAAATTCTTGGTTTTAATTTCTCTTAACAAGTCTCGTTTTAATTTGTCTGTTTTTAGTTCTTTTGCGTTTTTTCTCTGTCTTGAAAGATTTATAAGTTTTACATACAAAACATATTTAGAAAAGACTTTTTTAAATTTTTTTAGTCTTGTTTTTGTTTCTGTCTGAAAAAAGCTTTTGAGAATGTCTAGATATATAAAAGAACTCGGCGAAATTTCAAAGTAAGAATTTGTTTTTTGTATAACGTATTATTTTTAAGTCTAATTGTATTATTCAATCAAAATTATTCAATAATAATTTAACAGTTTTCATTTACGTGATTCGGTGTATTAATATTTATGGAAATATTGGAAATTTCGAGGAATGTTCTCTTGATTGAAATCGGAATTTCTTTTTTCACAAATTTTAATTTATAAAAGTGCTTGAAGTAAGCTCGAATATTTTGATTGAAATATTTGAAAAGAGCAATAAATAAATCCCGTATTTCTATACTGACAACAATATTACCTAATCTATTTAATATAATACGTTTATAAAAGCAATTATTGTATATATATCTTTATATAATCTGAATTTCAGAAATGGCTCCAACGATTTTCATGAAATTTGGTATGCAGGGGGTTTCGAAGGTGATAAATCGATCTAGCTAAGAATAATTTTTAGAAAATGTCGTTTTGTCCGTGTTTTTAGGCACTCAAAACTCCGGTTCGAGTCCAGATACTACCAGTCTGATTATTTTTTCTTTGAGAATAATAAAAAATATTATTCATATTTCATCATTATGTATTTAAAAAATTGCGATTGCCCAATAAAACGCGAACATTGCATGTAATATATAATTATGTATATATATAAGTGAAATAGAAATGATTCTGAGTACCATTATTTTATGTTACTTATCGCCAGATCAATGGCGACATCGGATAGTGGCCGTATGTTTTCATAGCTTAAAAGCCTATAACGAAGCATCACTCGCTCGAGGAAAGAAACTGTCTTTAAAAATCTGGACAGTTATAGATTCAGTAAAGTCAAATCAATTGGAGAGGTATATTGTACTTTATATATTAGTATTACAGTTTAATATTTTATATAATCTTCTTCTTTGCGTTTCGTTGGCAAACACCTACATTGTTGTGCCCCAAAATGCAGTCACATTGACTGCGTTGTCGGAAGCTGCCATCAGATCTTCCCGTGTGCAGGTGTTAGGGCACGCAGGGCACGATGTAATGTGGGACATCATTTGCTTTAAACCGCACAAACAGTCTGGGTTAGTACCATCCGTGAATCTCCACCTGAACATATTGTCCGTGCTTCGGCCAATCTGGGTACGAAGTCTGTTTAGGGACTTCCAGACCTACCATGGCAAATTATGCCCAGGTGGAAGACTCTCGGAAGGTAACACAAATGGTTTTGGCAGGGAAACGCTCTCAGTCCATAATTTGCACCTCGCTTTTGCTGGCCCCGAGGTCAATGGATCGACAAACTTGATAAAACTTTTTCGGCTTTGCAGTGCCGGAATGTGACCATACATGCCGTGTGTCGCTATCCATTTTATATAATAATTGGATAAAGTAAAAAACGTTGGTAAAAAAAAAAAATAAACCCACCCATATCACAAATTTGCGTATTGATCAATTTCAATATATTCGTTAAATTTGCTCTGGACTAATTTTATTGAAATCTTTGGAACCGTCGTCCAATATTTGTTGCGAGTCGGAATGGAATTTACGTAATTAAATACCTCCAACAACGTCCGAATCGAATGCTTTTCAAGCCTCAATATTTTAATAGGAATATATTCAGATTCTCATACAAACGTCTTAAAAATGTATATTGAAGAATTGACCTATAATACAAGACATATTTTTATAGCATCAAGATTAAAAATAAAATTACTGTAGGTAATTGTTGTTAGTTATTTCATATTGTGAAATTAAAAGGTATGGTTTTTTTTTCATTTCATCACGTTTGGCAAGTATACGGTTTGCCTGATGGTAGGCAGTTACTGCAACCTACGAACGCTTGCGATACTTGAAGTATCACAAGCGCGTACGCCAACCGAAAGGATAGGAAGGAAGGAATAATAAGGGAAGCAGAAGGGGTGGGATATTGGGCCTTAATTATAATTATTATCGTGGTTGTTGTTTCCAAATTGTATGTGTGAAGTTACACTACCAATATTAATTCCATTTGTTTTTTTTTTCTGAGGCACAGAAGGCAAATGATATTTTTCGACCATATATCAGTATTTTAACATGCTGTCAAAACGGTTTAATAGATTTTTATCGTCATGAGGTATTGATTTGTTTGAATGAAAGAAAAATGAAAAGCATTTTTCTTTACTCTTACTATTCCAATAAAATAGCGCTTTTCCGATTATTAATTCATGTTATAAATGGCAATCTTTTCTTATGAAATATTCAACAAGTTAAATAGTGTCTGCATGATAAATAACAGAAACTAATAATCATGCAGAAACTTCTAAAACACATCAAGAACTATCGTTGTCATGTAGATGAGGCAATAATGTGGAACAATTGTGGAAATTGGAAGGTCACCTCGATTCTGCACGAGGGAATGGAACCTTTGAGCCTCGTAATAAAACCCGTTGTAAATTAGTACAGAACAATTGTTTCATCACGTTTTATATAACAATTATTAAATATAAGTATTACAAGAATATGATCCCGTTAAAAGTAGGCTTCGTATTAGTTACTTAGGATGTTTAAAAAATAATATAATAACATTTAGTAATTTAAAAAATTCAACTAAAAATAAAAATAAATTGGAAAAAAGTATTTTATTGTAAAAAAATCCACGAAACAGGGTTTATAACTAATGTCTTGAAAAATCATTGCTATTATTATTAATAACAAAAGAATAATATAAAACTCAAAAATTAAAAGACTTATCTTCTTTGAGAGGTTAATTTTGTGTGAACAAAAAACAATAAAGATCTAGCAAGATCAAAAGTCTCTGACTTGACCTGAATGGACTGCCCCGACTGCCTCATACATCATCCCGTGTTTTCCGATTCAATGAAACCTGATAGCCTTTTGCAAGTTTATGATACGATGTTATTAGTGAAAACATATCGAATTTCCTTATTAATAAAAGTTTTTACAAACAGAAATAATTATTACTAACATAGTAAATGAACCTTTTGACGACGTTGTGGCGCAGCGGTAACGAACCTGCCTTAAACGCCACAGGTCGCGGGTGCGATTCCCGCTCGGAGCATAATATTTTTGTATTGACCATGCAAGCATATTTTCCGGTCTGGGTGTATTTGTCCTTGTCATTGTGTATGTTTCCGGAGCCCCGACACAGGATATCAATATCCTAATGGGGGCCGTTGAGTGTGAGATTTATTTTATTTTATTTTTTTAAAATTCAATTCGTCAAATAACAACAAAAGCAACATAATAAACAAACTTATTTCTTATCACAGACGCCAAAAGCGAGGTGTTATAAGTTTGACATGTCTGTGTGTCTCTCTGTGGCATCTTAGATCTTTAATTGAATGGACCCATTTTGAAGCGGTTTTTCTTGTTTAAAATCAGGCGTGATCAAGATGGTTCTTAGCTACAATTTATCAAAATTTAATTTGAAAGTTATACAATTATTGTCTGTAAGAGAAAGATAAACTACATACAAAAACCACACTTTTTAATGTTATTTATAATAACTCTCAATATTGATTAAATAAAGAAACATTTTTTTTTATTTACATACAGACAAACAACAAACACCTAATAAACTTAAGTATTGTGTTATTCTCGACACAGTGTCGCTGACCGCTACGAAAAGCTACGATCCCGTTAACAAATCACCCTCAAGCTACAGTGTAGCTCAGTGTAGCGGTGGTCTTAAGCCTTCGTAAGATGACTCGAGAACATAAATAAGCCTTTCGGTTACTGTTTATAGTTCTCTAAATCCAAGAAATGACTTTTAAAACTTGAAACCGCCTTTACCCTTTTTTTTTTTGTTGTCGGGGAGGAAATCTACTGCCAGATACCCGGCTTCCTGGGGAGGAACAACCGGGTTGTGTGGGGTTCCATGACAAGGTGGAAACGTCATGGGAACCTACTAAAACCTCCTCGGTGGCCGACCTCAGTGTTTTTGTCAGGTTACGGAACTCTTGGAGAACAAACCAACGCGACCTGACAATCACATGGCTCCGGTTGGTAGCGGAGCTCAGTCCCGGGGTGAGATGGTAAGCCCCCAGCGCTTCCCATGCAAGCGCACACGGCAGTCGGGACCACACCGACTGCCGTCCTCCTTAGGGCCGCTCAAACTGCCTTTACCCACACTAACGCTGCATGCTACTTAACAATATGCCTAAAACGTCATGTAAAAAACAAAATATTTTTTTTGTATTTGTGTTATTCGATTGTAGGCAATTATTGCGACAATATGGCATACTTTTAATTTTTCGCACAGTTAGTCTTCTTAATTGTAACATATTTTCTTTAATGTATTTTATGTTAATAAATGTGAACTTGGTATGTTTAAAACCTCTGAACGGTTTTGATTAAAGTCGACACAGATATAGATTGTTAGCGGGATTAAGACAAACGATACTTTTTATTCCGGAAAAATGTTATGTTCCCGTGGGATAAACTAAAAACGAACTAAAAGATTTGAATTTCGATATCGTTCACTTCAGTCTTACTTACATACTTAGCCACGATACACTTCGGTTGAATCCAGACTAATAACAAAAGTAATAATAAGTTTGTTATAGAAATAAGTGGGACTTTTGATATAAAAGTAGGCCATTTTTTCTTGCGTAAAAATCCTAAGGGTAAACCTAAAATTGGCGATGAAAGTTTGTATCGTGAACCAAGTTGGATTGCGATATCCGTGGCAAAGTGCCTCATTAGAAAACATTATTCGTGCGGGCGAAACCACGGGCATATGCTAGTAAATAATAAATAAAACAATGTGTATGCGTTGCACGGTGGCTCTCTTACTCATCAAACAAAACGCAACAACGGTACTTACTTCACGTACGACTCAATTTGTAATATACCGAACTCGGATACAAAAATTCTCTACTAGAACAATGACAACATGAGTTAGATGTAACAACATTCACGAGCCGTTTATTGCCACTAAAATCTCACCGGCTCACGGCGACCGCGACTCGAGATCACCGCAAGATGTTTCCGGGTCGGTCCATTACAAGGGTCAAAATGTAGTAACATGATAAATTTGCTCCGCAGAACGATAAAAAATGTACTGTTTCACCCGAGGGATGATCTAACCTCATCTTTTTATTAACCTTCTATACTTATAATATATTAATGTTATAAATGTTAAAGTTTGTATGTTGGGATATTTGGACTTGTTTTACTTAAACCACGTAATAACTGTTAAATGAAATTTTGCACAAAAATAGTGTTGTACTTCTTTTTATGTTACTAAGTTGGCAATGAGCGGTTGCAACACCATTAGTAGGTGCTACTCGCGCGCTCATAGGCTACGGCAATAGCTTACCATCAGGCGATTACCGTAGGCTATGAGCGGTTGCAACACCATTAGTAGGTGCTACTCGCGCGCTCATAGGCTACGGCAACAGCTTACCATCAGGTAGGCCGAATGCTGGCTTGCTAATTTAGAATCATTATAAAAATTATCAAACACTTATGTCAACGAAGAAAAAATATTAAATCCTGCTCACTATAATGCGATAAAGTTTAAAGTGTTCCTTAACGACTACGCATACCTCATGAAGGTCATTTGACCGGATGCTCCCTCGACCCGACCATGATTGATGACCTCCGCAGCCCGGATAAGACAATGTAGTGGAAAGAAAGACTCGGTCAAGCCGGTTAAAGGATTATAATCCATTCGATTTATAGCGCGGTGTTGAACTTTATTTTTGTATTCATGTATATGGTCGTAGGCCTTTTATTGTAAGACGCCAAATAGATGGTGCCGATAGAAGTAGTTACATTACTGTGTTTCAGTTTGAAGGGCACTGTAGCTAGTGAAATTACAGAGCAAAGGGTATTTAAGAACCAATATCTTTAGGTTGGCTCGTAAGTGACACTTACAAATGTAGGCAAGCGTTCATTGCCTATTTTTTTTTTTTTTTTTTTTTCCGTGGGAAATCCTTCATGGATACCTCGATAGGTTATGCCGAACTCCTACCGGCTAAAACCCCACGGTTTCCTTCGCGGCACCTTTAGCCGCCGGGTGCGGGAACACTTTCGTAATCTTCCGCAGTAAGCGTTCATTGCCTAGTATAACTTCTTACCATCAGGTGGACCAACTAAATCACATATAAAAATATATGTTAATTTTTGCTTGTTATTTACTTTACTTCTTTTATAAAGTATCTTTGGTTAATTTGATTTGTTTTGCTATTAACAAAGTAATAAAAAAAAACTATACATTCAACCGCCTCCATTAGGATATTGATATCCTGTGTAATATGTCCGGAATCTTAGACAAGGACAAACTACACCCAGACCGGAACACAAAACTGTATGTTTATCATAAACATCTGTTTCGTGCGGACCCGCGACCTGTGGCGCATAAAGCAGCTTCGCTTTCCTTTATTTTAATCCATGTTATAAGCTATGTGAGTACCAAATTTCATCCAAATCTGTCCAGTAGTTTTTGGGTGAAAGAGTAACAAACATCTATCTATCCATCCAAACTTTCAAATTTACTATATTAGTTCGATTGCGATTTGCGCTATCTTTTGCTATACATTTAGTGGACAGACAGGTTAGAGTATTCCCAAATTGTAACAGTAGAAAAGTTTATGACACGAAATAACGAAGGTAACATTTTCATTTCACTTGTAATACACTAGGTTCGGTTGTAAAAATGCTGAATAGAAAAAAAGGTCTAGTAATCTTGATAGTAGTACGGACCCAATTTTTCCGGATAAATGATTTTATTTTGCGTAGACTTTTCGACGTGGACATTGTTATAGAAAGATTGCGGGAGAGAAATTCAATAACTTGACCGGAATACTTGAAAAAATCTCATTAGGTTAAGAGTTTATTTATACTTCTAACAATGGTAATACATTACGTAAACGATTACAAGCAAGTCAGTAAGAAAGTATTACAATTAATTCAATCATTTAAAAAATAACTACATGCTTCTAGTTTTTTTTTTTAATCATGCGACAAGGCCCCTACATATATATAGTACAGATCATAAAACACATTTTTTTATATTTATGAAACCACGAAGCAAGAACCTATTAGGCATCTAACTGAAATTTTTCGAAAATTATTCGACTCGTATTAAAATTGCGTTCAATATCTTAACTAAAAAAAAAACAAAAACCAAAGAACTTATAGTAATTAAAAAATATAAAAATAAAGGAAGACAAAACATGCAAACATGCATGCGAACAACAAAAACATGTCTATCACTTTATCCACGTTTCGCGGCCGGCTGTAATGCGACATGCTAAAGATAAACTAATAAAATTGGGTTCATTTAATAAAAGTTTCACTTTACGTAATTAAAAATTCCTAGCCAATTATGAGGAAAAAAATTCATCCTGCATAGTAAGTACTTTGAGGAATTAAACTGTTCTAAATATAAAGCTATTTTACACATCAAAATAAGTTTATACAACTGCATTCAATAACTCGAGTAGAATTTAGACCAAATATATGCATGAGGACAACTTAACATCGATAGAACAATCAAGGATATTATTCTAACGAGAGTTGGTAGCGTCGTCTCTTAACTATTCTCGCGAGAACCCTTGAATTTGAATCGACTCGTTTCAGCATTATGAGTTCATCGCAAATAGAAAGGCCATGCTAATTTGGCCATCTCGTACGAGTCTACGTGTTCTCCGCTACTATATCGGTTCCAATTTGGTACGTTTCATTTAGTAGTATATTGAATTCTAACTTTGAATGAATTTAAAATAGTTCCAGCTTATGTGAAGACTTGTGTGATACCTAATTTTGGGAGAATTTACGACAGACAACTTAAATGTCATCTTTCTACGACGTACTATAAAATAAACGGTCTAAGGGCAGATACAGACTAAGGTTTTTTTTTCGATTTTCGAAATACGTGACTCGTGCGCTTCATTTCTCGCTAAAATTATCCGAACGCGCGTACATGGGGGTGGCGAGAGTCGGTAGTTTAATATATATAACACTTATATAATGATAGTTATACGATATTATAAGCGCGTCAACGGTCGTACGAGTTCCGAATTTGGTAGAAGGTGGCGCCTATACGCATCTAATCGCGCTTCGAAAAATCAGCTTAGGCGCTCCTATAAAACGCTGGTCTGCAACCGCCCTAATCGTTAATTTTTTTTTTGAACGGTCAAGCTTTTATATTTACGATATGATCAGTGAGCTTACCCATGCAAAAATTCTATTTCGATCCAATTCAACTCTGACAGTAAATAGATTCTGAATAAATATATATGTCATGGTACGAAATAGCGATGTAGCTCAGTTTAGGTAGTCACTTGAATCGCAATAAGAGTTAATTGTAAGCCCCCAGGCCAGCCGCGGAAATACTATCCTCCCACTGAATATCACTCGAAGTACTATTTCCAATACCTTTGTTACTATACATCCTGTATTGACGGTTCAAAACATTGTGTCTGCTATCAAAAACAGACCGAGGATAAAACAAAATATCTATATAATAAATCTTTCTATATCAGTATTACAAACTTGTCGACAAACATTTGTCGGCCATATTCTTATCTTGGTTTATCCTATAGAAATACGTTTCCCAGCTTCTTTACATCGGATCTAAGCAAACAGCAATAGCCTTCAGCGCTTCCTTTACGTTGGATTGAATCGGTCTCAAAACGGGTTGTTCATAAAGGTTTACACTACACAGGACATACTAAGTTGTATCGAGATGTGGAAATACAATTTTCTATCTCGCATTTCATTTGTTTAAGTTACGTATTTATTTATATGTGGTTTACGAAAAGGAACACAATCAACATTGCATCGCTTAGCTAGTTCTGGAATATGGGTCCTACAGCCTTATTATACATTAAAAGCTATCCGAGGCTTTGCTAGCGAGGTCTACTTAATTATTATATATTTGACGATGCTGTGGCGCAGCGGCAGCAAACCTGACTTAAGCTCCATAATTCGCGGGTTGTATTCCCGCTCGGAACAGATGTTTGTATTGATCATACAGGCACGTTTTCCGGTCTGGGTGTGTTTGTCCGTGTCGTTGGGAATGTTTCCGGACCCCCGACACAGGATATAACAATCCTAATGGATGCCGTCGAGTGTGTAGCGTTTATTTATTTATTATTGTTTAGGTTTTGATTTATTTTTTCAAGTTAAATTCTATTTCTTTGTATAAAATAAAAGTAGCCTAAATTACTCCATGTAATCACAGTTACATTAAAATCGGTTCAACTGTTTGGAGATTAACTGCAACGATCTGTCACCAATATTTAGTATAAGAACGCTGTTTGTCTCCTGATGCGATGAATCCTGATAGCAATAATTTAGGGATGTACTACTAATGAAAGTTCTGTTATATTTTACTTAAAAAATTACCATTATTTTACATGATATTCGATATTTAATTTACGATTGAATGAATAAACAATATTGACGATGCTTATGCTGCAGTAATTAATTACATACGTACCTATATGCTTCGTATTGACGCAATTACATCGTTCCACCTACTCCCCTGTCGAAATACAATGTACTTTGTTATTGATGACATTTCGCTTAGGGCGGCTACAGACTAGCGTTTTTTTTAGCGTTTCGTTAGTTTCTACATACGCTCTCACACGCGCTTTCACGCTTCAAATATCCGAACTTTGATGACGTTTGGCGAACAAACATACGGTCCGCCAGATGGTAAGCAGCCACCCATCTATGAACGCTTGCGATACTTGAAGTATCACATGGGCGTTGCCAACCTAATTGATAAGAGGGAGGGGATGAGAAGGATGAAAAGGAAGGGAACAGGGGATGGGAGGAGTATGGTGGGGGTGATACCTTTTTCTCTTCATATTTAAAAACAAAACAATCTTAATGCTTTCTATATATCATAGCATACTCCTTGCCTAAACTCATTACAATCAAACAATCAGATAAACAATCACAATATATTAACATTTTGAATATGAGTGTGAATAGTATGTGGATATCTAATGCTGTTTAAATAGTCGAAGAAAAACAATGTACTGGCGAAATAACCGTATTTACATTATTCAGGTTCTATATAACTTAATGAAGTTGTAGTTACACAGCTCCCATTATCTTAATAAGGGCTCCTTTAACTCCGTACCTGTGTAAATATGACCGTTCTCAGACCCTATCTGTTTTCTGTTCAAATTAACAATATAACAGCAGTTTAGTTTTACCTTATAGCTATCTATGTACGTTATAAATCATTTGTTAAAATTTGCTAGAAAAGTCTATTTTAAAGAAATTTTTTTTTTTAAACCTGAAGAAAATCATCATGGATGCCACTCTGTTACGGGGGCAACAGGAGACTATGTCGGACTCGTACCGACTAAACCCCACAGTATTCTTCGCAGCGCCTTTTATCGAGACTTTCACATTCTTCCACGGTTCTGAAAACGCAAGACTCCATTCAAGGGTACCTTATTTAATAAGTATCACCTCGTGGTTTTGTGTTTCAATCCACCACCTAAGGCCTCTGTTAATAGGAATGCAAGAGACGCCTTCTCCGTTGCCTAGCTCCGTTAGATTTTCCCTGCTAGAGTATAGGCTCTCTCCCTCTCAACAGCTTTCTTCTCTGACATCACACAAGAAACGATCTCTTAATGTGTCATAACTGGGCAAAGATTTTCGCTACCGTTAAGTTTTTAGATAATGGGTAAATAAAATAATTGTCTCATAGTTCTCCCTCGATGTTTTTATAAGTACACAGCTTGACAATGTGAATTGAATAATCTATACGCAATTAATACTTATGTATATTTACCTCAAGATTATCTTTAGTTAAAAGATCTACGTTTAAGTTACTATATGTCCCCGCCACGAGAAGCTATTAATTTTGTAAGCAAACTTTCAGGGGCTGGTAACGTTTAGATCGAATAAAAAATTATAAGTTTAAACAAATAACAGTAATACTTAATTAAATAAATAATAATAAAATTAAAAAACAGCAATATTCAACTGATTAAAGATAAATTCAATAATAACAAAAAATACAACATTATCCACAATAACAACAAGCAATCTGAGGCGAACACACGAGCATGAACTTATTTTAAAATGTCGGTCCAAATGTTTGCGTGCCATGAGCTAAGCGTGTTCCAGTACGACAAAAAATTAGACGACTGCGTTTTATATCGCTAAAATATTACCCGACCAAGTAAAATTGCCAATTAGTTTCTTATTACTCTTATGTTACATTGAGTTGATTGAATTTGGGATTATTTATTGTTGAGTGTTCTTTATTTACAAAATGTATAGCTTCTCGTAACGAGTACTTTAGATGAGTTACAATAATGACGTAATGTAGTGATAACTGTCGAGTTTCCTTCGATGAATGAGAGCGTCGAATGACAGATTTCCTGATGATTTCCATTCTCTTCTGCTCCCTAATATTTTCTTGTATATTTTAGATAATATTACATCTAATATATAATACGACTAACAAATATAAGGTTATATAATTTATTTATTTTTAAATACCTTTCTATATCTAAAGATATATCGAATTATACGGAAAAAAAAACAGTCACCAAAAACTGTATTTAAATCTCAAATTGTTTCAAGGAACATCTTCGTCGAGGTAATAAAGCAAAAATTGACGATTCCGTCGAACGTGCGAAATTATCCGCCCGAGTTCGAGCGCACAGCGAACCTTAAACAAAAGGCTTCGTCGGCAAGTTTAAAAGTTCATTCGACTCGTCCGCTCCATTAGTTTGGGACGATTTTTTTTTCCCGACCGTACACCAACTTTCGGAGACCCGGGACGTTGTCCTTCGATGAAAATAAACAGGGATCAAAGAGATATTTTCGCAATTATTTCCGAGCGGTCTGACGCTGTGGATTCAGGTCGTTGAAAATTGTTACTGTGTTAAGGTTTACACGGCGCTCGTTGACCGGTTTAAGCGTTGTGCCAAAATTATTTTGGCGTAAATGTGAGTGCTAAGATGTCTAAAGTGCTCTTCATGCTTCATTAACATCTTTTTCGGTTTAATGATAACGTCCATTACGTGGCCGACGGATTAATTGAGTCACTTTTAACAAAAGTCGTGATGGAAACTTGAAATCACTCAAGTCTCTCTTTTTTGTTAACGTATTTCGGAGTAGATTGTCGAAAATAAACAGATATTTAGAACATGAATTATTTAAATACAAGTTACTCGTGATTTCACTAGCGTGACTAAATTTTTGTAATGGTTCCCGATACAAAATTACATCCCCGAGTAGTTGCAGTTCGTTTTATGTATATCCCACGGGAACCTAACATTTCAAGGATAAAAAGTATCCTATGTCTTAATCCTGGTAACAATCTATACTTGTCCCAAGTTTCATAGAAACTTTAACATTTATTTTATTAGTAAGGTAATAATGAAATCTTTGCTTCATTATTATTTAGGATTTACATTTATTCACATGCGAATTTAAATTTAATTAAATGGCAGGCAATGTAAACGCTGATACGTTGGGCTAGATTCTCTTTCGGGAAAGTACAGCGGCCTTACCATTAACTCTTATTGCGATTCCAATGACGACCAAAAACTGAGCATGTAAATAAATAGATAAATAAACGCTGCACACTCAACGGCCCCCATTAAGCATGTAGCTCAGTATTTTCGCTATTTCGTATCGTGACATAAATATATTTATACGTCATCCTCATATAAAATCTGAATGTCACAATTGAATTGGATTGATTTGGTTGTAACCATTGGAGTTAATGGTGCACCGCCCCCTGCCCCCTGGACATAATATTTTTCGGACTGTTTATACGTAATGATAGCGCTACCTTAATGACACCGTTGTGGCGTTGTGGGTAGCGAGTCTTAGTCTCGACGGTTGCGGGTTCGATTCCCGCTCGGGCAGATGTTTGTTAAAATTTCTGTCTCGGTCTGGGCGTTTGTCCGTGTGGGTCTCCCCACCGTGCCTCGGAGAGCACGTTAAGCTGTCGGTCCTGGTTATTATCAATAACATCTGATAATAATCGTTAGCTCTTGATAAGTAAATTGCTCTTATCCAATGAGTTACTGGTTCGCCCTTAGGGTTGCGGAGGTCAGATGGCAATCGCTCTGTGTAAAAACTAGTAACCTGTCAAATCCGGATAAGAATAGTAAGCAGACCCTGGTAACATAAAAATACCGGGAATAATGCTAGGATGAAGAAGATAGCGCTACCTGAATGGCGTCGTTATTTTTGTAGCATTTATTATATATCATGACGATTATTTTTTTTTATGTGACTAAGTTGGCAAGCAATCATACGACCCATCTGACGGTAAGCAAGTCGTAGCCTATTAACGCTTGCAACACCATACATTTTTAGGTGTCACTCACGCGTTGCCAACTGCGAGATATTGTTTCTTGAACCTCCTTTGGCCAGTAATTCGACCAGCTACAGTATCCTGCAAACCGAAACACAGTATACTACTTTACTGGTAGAATAACTGACACTGGGCCTATATACCCGGGCTCTTGCGATAAAAAGCCTACCCACCAGTAATCAACTCATTTTATAAGAATACATTTTATAGAAGCATCAAAAAAAATGTAATCAAAACGTAATCCAAATATATTGTACCATATATAACCACTAAGCCTTGTTGACTCTGAATGTTCCCAATGGCAAATTTGATTTCCAATCGACTGACTCGTGCGGAAAATGGCAAAGAAAATTTGCATATGCTTCCGACGTGTTTACTTAACTAGCATCCGGTACGAAATGATAGAATATGTCAATATTTGTTTTTATTATAACGTATATCGTTGGTAATATTTTTATTTCGAATACTACTTTCGCATAATACTGTTTAGGCTATTTTGATATATAGTTATAGTAAATAAAGGCAGCGTTGAGTTTTATTTAGTTTTTTTTTTTATGCCAGTATTGGGAATGATGTTTTAAATTCATTTGAGGAAGTTATGGCGCAACGTTAACCAACCAATGCTTGCGATACTTGAAGTATCACATTCGCGTTGCCAACCCAAGGGATAGGATAAAAGTAATGAGAAGGCATAAGAAGCAGAAGCAGAAAGGATGGGAGATTAAGCATCTGGCGCTCGCACTCGTCGCAACCTGGGGTCCTTGAAAACGAGGCGTGAAGACGCACCTTGCGGGTAGGCAGGGCGTGGATGGCTAGTACAGTTCGCCTTCTCCAACCATATTAGCCACCTTCGCGTGTGGACTCCACTTCCCATCAGGTGGAGTGGAGTCATTTGCCCTCCGGCGTTATATAAAAATAAAAAAACAGATTTTTGTGAGAGGGTAGCACTTTCCTTTTCGAGGCGGCCAATTTGTGGTGGGAAAAGCATAGCTCGACTACCACTAATACAAACAACACTGCGATTGTAGTATCTAATAATAATACTTTGAATGTTATTATGTAGACGACATTGTGGCGCAGTGGTAGCTAACCTGCCTTATGCACCACAGGTCGCAGGTTCAATTCCCGCTCGGAGCAGATGTTTGTATTGATTGATTGTATTGATTGATTTGATTGATTGCGGGCCTCCCTAAGAGATGTTTTTAAGGATATAGGTATAATGACTGTGGTGTCACAATTTATTTATTCTAACCTCTTATATATTAGGAATAATTTAAAGTCTTTTAGCAAAAATAGTGATATACATTCAGTTAACACTAGAAACAAAAATAAACTTTGTAATCCTAGCTTTCGTCTGCGTAAAGTCAGTAATTCTTTTAAGGGGCTAGGTATTCGCATTTTTAACAAAATGCCAGATTGCTTATTGGAACTGCCAGTAAGCAAGTTCCAAATGTACATAAAAATAAACTTATCAATAAAGCCTATTACTCGTTAGAAGAATATTTTTCTGATAAAAATGCTTGGGACTCTTAATATTGCTGGATCTCATTCAAGAACCAAATTTTATATTAAAAATACAATTGTAAAAAACATATATTTGAAAAGAGTAACTGTCGAGTTTCTTGTCGGTTCTTCTCGATAGAATCTACCTTCCGAACCGTCGGTAGCGCTTGACTATTCAAAAGTACTTTTTAAAAGTCTACTTGAATAAAAATAATTTTGATTTGATTTTGATTTGATGATAAACCCATGTGTTACGGTCTGGATGTTTTGGTTATTGTCATTATATGTGTGTGTCATCGAACCTTGACCTATATCTTAATGGGGGCCATTGAGTGTGTAGCGTTTATTATAATTTTAGTGGAACACATATATTGAAAACTAGCTTCTACCCACGGTTTCACTCGCGTTAAATTTGGGGTAGTGGAGCAATATTAAAACATTGTTTATTATCCTTAATGACCAGTCCATTCAGCCAGCCAATTCGTCCAGAACGGCGTAATTATGTGAATAATATTTAATATTAATTAATAGGGTTCCGTGATAGAGCACGGCTAGTAATTGAAAAGGGAAGCAAAGAAAGTGTATTTAAGAAATGAAAAAAATATCGTTCAATTACATAATGAATAATTATCATAAAGAAAGAAATCGGTGTAAATCGCAACACCAAATGGCGAGGGAAATCACTGAGATCCAGTTTTGTTTATCTCTTTGTACGTAACTTTGAAATAATCAACATTATTTTCAACCTTATTGCACAGGTGAAAAGGACCAACCGAAGTAGAAACCAGATCAAAGTTGATAAAGAATTCCCAACGTATAATAAATAACGTACAATCCGTCCGAATGCAGATTTTGAAATTGTGAAACAATTTTGTATGCATGAACTGATCAAGGTGCTGATCGTAACTCCATTGCCAATTTATTATAGAGAATTGTGTGTGAAGGAAGACGGAAAAATGTTAATAAATATTTACGCAAAATATTGCCTTAATATGTAGACAAGTGTTTCGGAAATTTTCTTAGTGAAATTCTATCAAAATGTATGGACTTACTCTTCAATTTTAAATGAGAAACTGTTTACTAATCCATGTTTGTAATGAGGATGATTTCGAGGTCGAAAAATCAATTCAAAACCAATATCATTGAAATCGATCCCTCCGTTGCGATTTTATAATACAATAGGTAGCCAATATTTATCTCCAGTGTGACGTCACACTGACCGATCGCCTTGAAGTCGTGCTTTGCCCGCTCCCTACAAGTTGCTCGTTCATGTGGCGTAATTATTATTTTTTTATAAAGAATATTAGCAATGCTTTTTACGAGGCATTACTAATATTCCTATTGCCGCTCCAAATAAGCTCAAAGCTTGCGCTAGGAGTGGCTACTACAATAGCCCTAGGGGTCAGGATCGAACCCTCGACTCTCGCGTTAACGGAGTGAAGTCGTCCCTTCTACCGTTGAGCTATTGAGGCTTCAATAATTAAAGAAAACTGAGGCATACGTATTTTACTGCACCTAAATGTATGAACATTTCTATAAAATCACCTTCTTTTATCATCATCAAACTATTTCTACGAGCTCTCTTGGTTCTTGTTGATATCACAGCAACTGCGCCGAAGTTCGCTAGTAAGTTGGTCATAACTTCGTCAATCTTTGTCGTTGAACAGTCTTTTAATTTAGATGTCAAGTCTCGTGATAGTGACAGTTATTTAAAATTATTATCATACATTCATAAATATTTTTTCTTATTAAACTAAAGCCAATTTTGTGATGAATTTCACCAAATTCATAGGACAAAAGGCAACTCTAATGAAGTTGATCGGGGGAAATCTTCACAAGACCATTAGCGGGCCTCAATCGAAACAATGCACCACTCACAATCGCTAAAGCTGTATCTACTTACCCCGTGAGGACGTTTTTTTAAGTGTCCCTCGACCGTGTAATAAGCCGAAGAGGCCTTTGATTCCCTTCAAATGTAAGGGTTTTATTCACCTCTTATTCCCTTTATAATCGGTTAATGCCAAATCGATATCCACTTTGGCCGCGGTATTGGACATTGGTTTTCGTAAGTACTCGAATATATTATTCCTTTTATGTTTAAACTTATCGCTCTGACCCTTTTACGTAAAGCCTCGTATGTAATGGGATAATCTAAATCTCTCTATTTTGACGATTTATGTGAGTATTTAGATTTTTTTTTTGCTCTTACGAGGCCTGTTTGTGCGTCTTTGATATTGACATATAGATTCATTTTTTATGTTATCTATCTAAATTTGTGTCGTATTTATGACGATAAATAGATTTTATTGAGAATTGTTATGAATTGATATTGTACCGAGATTGAATGGATTTTATTTTGACTACGATAGATATTGGAATTTTTCGGTTTGTCTATAAATAGTCTTATTAATTTGAATCCTTTAAACTAACTTACTTAGACTTGATTTAATAATTTCTTTATTATTATAATATATATTCTACCCACATAAGACCACAATGACATCATATTAAATGATCAACTCAACGGTAGAAGGGTCGATTATGTTAAGGCGAGGGTTACCTGTTCGATCCTGTCTTGGGCTATTCTACTCCTAGTGCAAGCTACGAGCTTATTTAGAAAGGCGATTGGAGTATCACTACATATTATAAAACGAAGTCGCTTTTTCTATCCCTATGTATACTTAAATCTTTAAAACAACGCAACGGATTTTGATGCAGTTTTTTTAATTGATAGAGTGATTGAAGAGGAAGGTTTATATGTATAAAAATAGTGGAAAAAAATTTTTTTTTGAGGTTTCTAATGTGATGTCGTAAATAATTACATTTAACAGGTGCGGGCCACGGGCAGTAATGAGTAAATCAAAACTACTGGATCGATTTTAATCATTTTTTCAGTGAATGACATGGGCTATATATTTTATACCCCTGCGAAGCCGAGCGGGCCGCTAGTTAGTAATAACTCGAAAAAGCATAGCTAATATTCTTTTTATAAAAAATGGTACTGTTGATTTGGTGCGATGAGTGAGAGCGCCGGAGGCCCAATCTCCCACCCCTTCTCTCGCCGTTTCTTTTTTCCTCCTATCCCTGGGGTTGGCAACACGCATATGATACTTCCGATATCGCAAGCATTCATAGGTTGTGGTGAAGGCTTATCATCAGGCGGACCGTATATTTATTTACCAACCGTCATGATATTAAAAAAATAACTCTCCGCAATTGTCAATTATTATTTGACGACGTTGTGGCGCAGCAGTAGCGAACCTGCCTTAAACGCCACAGGTCGCGGGTTCGATTACCGCTCGGAGCATAATATGTTTGTATTGACCATGCAAGCATATTTTCCGGTCTGGGTGTATTTGTCCTTGTCATTGTCAATGTTTCCGGACCCCCGACACAGGATATTACTATCCTAATGGGGGCCGTTGAGTATGCAACGTTTATTTATTTAATTAGTAAAAGAAAAAAATAAGTGACGCGCACGTGATATTTTTAAGAGTACTTTTTCCTCTAACAATTACCCGAAGCTTGCATACCTCGTTTCGTGTGTTTAAATTAATTTGCCATCACGCTAATGAGCCCGCGGCGGTCTTGGCTCGAGTGTCCACACATTATTTATTTTTAAACGGCCATCCGTCCGGACCAACACAAACATGACAGCTCTACGTTATTAGATACGTGCATCGATCGACTGTCAATACTCTTTGTTTTTTCATACAACGAATGCATAATTTAATTGCTTATATACTAGATTGGTTTATTATGTTTAATTAATTATATGAAGAATACTTTCTACCCACGGCTTTGCCTGAATAACGGTTTTTAATGAGCCACCTGTAATGTAGTATATAAATAATTGGGTCCCTATACAATCTTTCATCCCTATTTCAACTCTTTCAAACCTTAAAGCCAATGTCCTTTCCCAAAATCTAGTCGACCTCTGCACCAAATTTCATCAAAATCGGTCCAATCAGTCTGTCATACATTTACATCAAAATGTGAATGTATGACAGACAGCAGAGTTACTACGTCATTTATAATATCAGTATATAGTATATAAAGATATTGAAATAATTAGTCGCTTGAAAACTAGACAACCTGCATCGTGTAGGCAAACTAGTTAATGCAATAATTATTTAAGTCTAATAATAATTATTTAAGTCTTTATTAAGATGTTTTCTTAGCAGCAATAATATTTAAATGTTCTAAAAGCCAACTGTTAAAGTATTATAAAGTTATTTTACTAAAATTAGCAAAAATCGTCTCATAAGTAATATCAAACTAATAATAATATCTTACGTGACTATTATATTTTACTTATAACGTAACTTTCTCAATAACGATCCAACACATCCCAAGGCGCGGTAGTCCATATTATTGGATTAGAAAAAACCTATCGCAAGACTGTTTATTACCGACGCGATATCGTGACAACTTTACTGATACACGAACTTGTAATTACACGAAGATTCTCGTTTAGTTTCGTTGTTCATTAAAGTTGGATTACGTAGAGGTCCCGTAATGGAAACGCTCAAGGCGACTCTGATTAGGGGCACGTGACAAATTGTTCAGTTTGTACACTGTTTGTCCGTTCAACTTGATTGATGATTGTCTGCGCCTAATTAGATAAGGGCTCTGCGAGATCTTAGTAATTCGCGCGTGATTCATGGCTGTTTAAATTACACACTGGCTAATGTGTCGCCCGTCACGCACTGCGGTTCGCGATGTAAGGCTAATTTGACGCGTTTAACGAGAATATTTTTCGCTCTATTACAAATGAGGGGATGTCTTCTGTTTCCTTTGGCGTTGATAATTTTTCTTTTTTTAAAATATGTACTTAGTAATAATATACACAAAAAGTAAAAATTCACATGAAATTATAAAGTAGCGTAAATTTTTATAAAAATTAAATAGACATGTTTTACAATTGTACAGCGGGCTTACAATAAAATTTTATTATAAATTCTATTTCGATTCTATTAAATTCTGACAGTAAATCGATTCAGATTTTTTATAAGCATGACATATAAATATATACATATGTGACGATACTAAATAGCGATTTAGCTCGATTAAGGTCGTCATTTGAATCGCAACAAGAGTTTATGGTAGGCCCCCTGTTCATACCAAATGATTGGATTGCGTCTTTTATTTTTCTCGCAACATCTTTTGACCTACTGTAATTTATTTTTATATGTATTATCTGTTATGTATTATTTAAAACTAGCGGCCCGCTCCAGCTTAGCACGGGTATAAAATATAAAGCCTGTGTCATTCACTGAAAAAATGATTAAAATCGATCCAGTAGTTTTGATTTATACATTACTGCCCGTGGCCCGTACGTGTTAAATGTAATTATTTACGACATCACATTAGAAACCTCAAAAATTAATTTTTTTTCTCCACTATTTAATGGATGTTATTATACATATAAACCTTTCCCTTCGATCACCCTATCTATTAAAAAAAACCGCATCAAAATCCATTGCGTAGTTTTAAAGATGTATGCTTAAATCTATAAAATAGCGACAGAGAAAGCTACTTTGTTTTATACTATTATTTAAAATTGTTACTAACAAAATCATCAATAGTCAAAATTGAAGGAACGATTGCGTAAATTTATTATTCAAAATGTTACAATGTTAAACTATTTTAAACTAAAATATGCCAAGAATTCAAATAGTAATCCGAAAACATCGCACTTACATTTTTATCGTGTTTCTTTTATTACTCGTCGTCTTGAGAACTATAAAGCCTGTCTAGTAATCAACTTTATTATGTTAATGACATTGTTGCTAGTATTGTTTCCATTACTCGAAATAAAGCGACGTTGTTAACGATACAATGACCTAAATATAAACGCACTGTATAATCCAGTAGTGCGAGCGTGACCTTTCTTTTTCTAATACTGAATATTTTGTTTCTAATCACTACATAGTATAAACAAAGTCGCTTTCTCTGTCCATATATCCCTATGTATGCTTAAATCTTTAAAACTACGCAACGGATTTTGATGCGGTTTTTTTAATAGATAGAGTGATTGAAGAGGAAGGTTTATATGTATAATAACATCCATTAAATAATGGAGAGAAAAAAAATTTTTTTTGAGGCTTCTAATATGATGTCGGGAATAATTACATTAACGCGTGCGGGCCACGGGCAGCAATGAATAAATCAAAACTACTGGATCGATTTTAATCATTTTTTCAGTGAATGACATAGGCTATATATTTTATACCCGTGCGAAGCCGGAGCGGGCCGCTAGTACTTAATAAGCTAGGTTATAAAATATCGGTTCGATTGATTTTTATGTGACTAAGAAACCATTCATTTGTAGGTTGCCAACCTCAAGATTTTGATTCTTAAATCTCTTTTGACCAGTAATATCAGTAGCTACAGTACCCCTTAAACCGAAACACACACACAACAACACAGAATATACTGCTTTACGGTAGAATCATTGACACTGCGATGGTACCTACCTAGCCGGCCTCTTGCAATAAAAGGCCTACCACCTACCACCACTAAAGAGAGCTTTTTATTGACTTCTTATCGTGAATAACAGAATACACCTACACTTTTATTGCAGGTTTAATAAATCTATGAACTATTTGAAATTGTAAAACTATCAAAACAAAGTTATTTATATAAAACTGCAATAAAATTTGATTTATGTGGCCAATGCAGTTTGTCAATTAATCATTCGGAACAAAATATTTTATTTCATAGAATAATATTTTACGAAATGGAAATTTTACATATCTAGAGAGAGATAGAGAATTCTCTACAAGTTTAATAAAGTGGTTTAGAAATCTCTCCTATCGTCTCTATTTTCCGAAACCTATGACTTTCTGAATATATTCTTTTTTTATATCATGACGGTTGGCAAACAAACATACGGTCCGCCTGGTGGTAAGCAGTTACCGCAATTAATGAACGCTTTCGATACTTGAATGCATGCGCGTTGCCAATCGGAGGAATAGGAGGGAAGAGATGAGAAGGAAAAATAGAAGGTAATAGGAGGTGGGAGATTGGGCCTCCGGCGCTGTCACTTATCGCATTATGAGACAAACATTCTCAACAGGATCTACTGATACTGTTACTTTACACCGATTTTCTGTAACAGGGTAGTTCTTCCCCGGTCCAGCCGGCCCAGTATTGGGATTTGTGTTGGTAAACTCTTGAAAGTGAAGTTATAATGTATCAGTGAGTACATAGGTTTCTAACATGACTTTGAATTGTAGTAATTGTAGTAAAATAAAAGTACCCCCAAAAACAGTTACACATAGACGACTTAAAAACATGAATGTAGCAGAATTTGACAAGGATTTACTAGATTTGGATTGGGATGCGGTATGCGAGTCTTTTTCAGTGGAATTGATGATCGAAAAATTTAATACTCTTCTTCTATCCCTTTTTGAAAAGCATGCCCCACTAGTGTCGACAAAATTCAAACATAATAAATCTTTACCTTGGATCACTGACACGATTAAACTCATGATTGAACTTCGTACATAAGGCTCATGTTAAATACCGCAAGACTGGTTTGATGCTCGTAAAAGTATTATAAAGAACTGAAGAGTATAGTGGCAAAGGCTATTGATAATGAAAAGCGAGCGTTCTTTAATCAGTACATTAACTCAAATATTAGTAATGGTAAAGAATTTTGGAAGAATCTCAAAAACAAGATTTTAGTTGACCCCAGTAAAAATGAGTGCTTGCCTGATTGCTTCACTGATCCCAGCCAAATTAATGACCATTTTTTAAATGTACCTGGTCCTGATACAGTCCCTATCTCTTTGCTTTCATATTATGAGAATCATAAATTTAATACTATGACTTCCCCATTCAAACTTGATCTAGTAAGCGAAGATGTAGTTGGCAAATATTTACTATCCATTAAATCCAATGCAATAGGCTGTGACGGAATTAGCCGTGACATGGTCTTACTTACACTCCCACGAACATTACCGATCATTACTAAGATTATTAACTGTTCTATTACTACGAGCAAATTCCCCATCAGTGGAAAAAGGCCTAGTTACACCGTTACCTAAAATTAATCAACCCGGTGATCTTAAGCATCTTAGACCAATAACCATTTTACCTTTCTTATCAAAGGTCTTGGAAAAAGTAATATATAATCAGTTGGTTAGATATATCGAAGACAACAACATATTGCCGTTATATCAGTCAGGTTTCCGTAAAGGTCTTAGTACGGTCACAGCACTGCTTGATGTAACTGATAACATACTCGCTAATCAGGATGTTGGTGAGGGTACTATACTCACCCTCCTTGATTTCTCTCGTGCATTTGATTGTCTAAATATTTCATTGCTTCTCTCTAAGCTATCATATTATGGGTTTGATCATGAGTCAATACAATGGTTTCATAGCTACTTAAATCAACGTTACCAATCAGTAAAACTTTTGAAACAGGATGGAACTCATTTAGTCTCAGCTCCAAAACCATTAAGAAGGGGAGTCCCACAGGGATCTATACTTGGCCCTCTTCTGTTTATCATCTACAGTGCGGATCTTCCAAATGTGATCAAAAATTCAAAATATCACACTTATGCAGACGACGTACAGGTTTATCTATCGGGACCTGCTACTGACATAAAATTGCTTGTACAAAGGATGAACGATGATTTGGATAGAATCGCAGCATGGTCCACAAATAACGGTCTCGTCCTTAATCCATCAAAATCCAAGTTTATGATTTTGGGCTCACGAAAAGTATGCGATACTTTTGAAAACAGCAATCCTGTCATAAAAATTATGGGCACCAATGTGGAACGCGTTAATGATACGAGAAATCTGGGTGTCATTTTTGACACTCAGTTACGTTTTGAAAATCATGTTTTGAATTTAATCAAAAATAGTTTCTACAGATTAAAAATACTATATAAGATACGAAATCATCTCAGTGAAAAAACTCGAATCATATTATGCGAATCACTCATCTTGTCGGGGTTGAATTATGGAGATCTGGTTTATGGACCTCGTCTTCTGAGTAAGTCGGCACGTCTAATTCAGCGCATACAGAATGCTTGCTGCCGATTCTGTTTCCATATACCTCCTCGTACTCATGTCTCGCCTTATTTAAACAAAGCCTCCATGCTTAATATGACTTCACGTAGAAAATTTCATCTAGCAGCTCTGATGTTCGATCTTATGAAGTATAAAAACCCGGAATATTTGTACTCAAAACTGAAGTTTTCCACATTTCGAAATCAGTATGGTCCTGGTGTTCCCCGCTCAGCACGTCCACCTTTAGCGAATCATAAGTTCAGAACTGTTGCTTTTACTGGTAGTTTCCGATATCAAGCGACTAAATGTTGGAACAACATACCTCCTCCAATAAGATCTCTACATCCAGGATTACTTTCTAAAAACAACTCAAGTACTTATTACTAGAAAATCAAAAAGAGGGTTTGCAGTAGTTGCGTGGTATTGGAATTTGCATGTGTCATGATTCGCTAATAAGTTGTTCGAACGGACAAAAAGTAAAGCAAACTTTTATACTTATGTCTATATAGGTACATAATGTTTGTCTCTTCTATCAGTTAAGTCATAACGACTATAATTATATTGGTTTTATTCTTATTTTTATTTTCATTCAGTTGTACTTTTGGTAATTTCCTAATACGAGTTTAGAATGAATTATATTCTCCGTTTGCCCTCGGGTAGTATCAGAATATCAGTGTTTTGCTCTTTTGAGTAAAATATACTGAGATATTACCCATTTGTATCACTGTGACATACGACCGCCACACTGACAGTAATCTTAGTGATAGTAATTACTTTTAATTTTATTTCTTATAGTTATAAGTCATATTTGTATTTTCTAAGATCGATGTATGTTTCAGTTTATACAAATAAATAGTTTATCTATCTATCTATCTAGTATTCCTTTAACTTATACAACTGGTGCAAGTAAAATAATTTTCATAATTAATTTGTGTCATCGTTTCAATGTTTGACGTACTGAGCGCAAGCCGCCCGTGCTCCAGAGAGCACATCAATCAGCACCAGGTTTATTTTTACTACCGTTATTCGGGAAACATTCTCTTTGTACTATAAGCTCATGCACTGGTACAAAATCGTATTTTACACTTAGATCGATCTAGTTTATAGGTATTGTCTCGTTCCTTCTGGTATTTTTTATTAGAGGTATTTTGTAATCCAGTTTCGATAGGTTATTAGTTCTTTCAAAGACAGCCCGGTAACTGATCTACATAGACTTTTACTTGCAAAAGTATCGAGAACGTTTTTTTAGAAGATTTTTTCTCTCTATCCTCTACATATCTATGTTAAAATGACTTTAAAACCTTTCAGATATAAGAAATAGAACCTCGAAAATACCCACGGGATATTATAAATAACTTTGATCATTGGTTCTACAGACAACTTTGCTGTACAGTAATGTTCTTGTAGTAATTCTAATAAAGTTTAATCTGTAGCTTATTCTTCGAGCTTAAGTCGAGTTATTTATTTCTCGCACCTTCTATATATGTTAAGTAAGGATTTATCGGAATCTGTAGGCATAAACAACTTGCTATAATTCGACTACAATTTAAATAAATAATAAATCAACCTAAGCAATAACCCTACATTTTGAAGAGCACCCATGATAGATAAACGCTACACAACCGTTGCGGCGTGCTGGTAGTGAGCCTGCTTTGACCCTCGACGGTAGCGGATTTGATTCCCAATCGGAGCAGATGTTTGTTATAAATATCTGTTTCAGTATGGACATTTGTCCTTGTGGGTGTCCGCACCGTGCCTCGGATTGCATTTTTTTTTGTTATGCTAGAAGTTGGCAAACAAGCATACGGCCCACCTGATGGTAAGTGGCTGCCGCAGCGTATGAGCGCTTGCAGCACCATTAGTAGGTGCCACTCACGCGTTGCCAACCTCGAGATATTAGTTCTAAAATCTCGTTCGCCCAGTAATTTCACTAGCGTACAATGCCCTTCAAACCGGAACACAGTAGTGCCTAAACACTACTATTTGGCGGCAGCATATTGGACACTGCGGTGGTACCTACCTAGCCGGCCTCTTGCAACAAAAGACCTACCTAGCATGTTAAGCTGATAGGTAATTTGGTGCTATTTAATGAGTTTCTGATAAGATAAGATGAAAACAGTACAAGCAGACCCTAGGGGGGTACCGGGAAGAAGAATAATCAACAGACTTTCCGATCGGCTTGATCCTTTGGCATTGCGTAGAGATGTCGGATCACTCTGCATCTTCTATCGCATATATCACGGAGAGTGTTCTGAGGAATTGTTTGGATTGATCCCGCCGGTAGAATTTCACCATCGGACATCGCGACAAAACTCTAAGTTCCATCCATACCACCTCGATGTCTGGAAATCCACAACAGCGCGATTTAGAAGACATTTTCTTCCTCGCACAACCACTCTGTGGAACCAACTTCCGCCGGCGGTCTTTCCGAACCGATACGACTTGGGAACCTTCAAGAAAAGAGCCTATTCTTTCCTTAAAGGTCGGCAACGCGCCTGCATGCCTTCTGGTGTTGCAGATGTTCATGGGCGGCGGTGATCACTTAACATCAGGTGAGCCTCCTGCCCGTTTGCCCCCTCTTACATAAAAAAAAAAAAAAAAAGACTATATCGTGATAGTAATCCTGTGTCAAGATTTAGGAAACGTACATAAACAGAACCACAACCTTTTTCAACACAAATATCTGTATGACCAACCCAAAAAACGGCCTCAAACACGGAATTGAGCCCGCTAACCTATAGGCTTCTCCGACCTATGGGCAGATAATGATTTGAGATGATTCCCAAGCTAATTTCAGATCAGAGTTTTAACTTGACTTGAGTTAGTTGACGAGTGCAATAGACATCTAATGATTATTTCAGGTGCTTACATTTTTAGGGTGCCGTAACCAAATTTTTTTTTTTTTTTGATTTATTAGGTTTACCAACAACTATATCATTTACAACAACAATAAAACAATTTAAGTTTACAAAGTACTTAGACTAAAATGATAAGTTACTTAAAGGTAAACACCGCATGCAAATAAAAATAACAGTAAAAACGTAAAAGTTAAGTTACACTAATTATATCAAAACTCATGTTTTTAAAATACTAGTAGAATATACATTATTACAGTGCTTTGACAAAGAGTATCAATAATACGTAGCAAATAAAAGTAAAATAAACAGAATTAGTAATTTTAAAACAGAAGCATTAACCTATTAATAGAAGAACTATATAATATTATAAATTGAAACTAAACTTTACTTAAAGCTATATTCACTGATTTCCGAAATTTTGCCAAAGAGTCGCCATATATATCTAGTACATTGAGGTTATTATAAAGTCGACTTATTCTCGAAATTGGTGAGTTAGCACCTGTAACTGTTAAACCAAATGACAAAAACAGAACCCTTATAGTTTCGTTATGTGCCTCTGTCCGTCCGTATGTCACAGTTATTTACTCCGAGTCTATTGACTAATCTCCGAGTCTATACATCTATCTGTATATACGAAATTTGTTAAATTGGTGTATTCTATGAACCATTACAGGGTTTTGTAGTGACTACATGTAACTTAGGGTTTGCAAAAAAACTTCAGTGTACGGCAACGTATGAGGTATCTTTGAACAGGTATTGTAACTGCTCATAAGTCATGTGCTCATAATCACGCATATGTGATATCAGGCATCCACATAGACGTTAGTCATGTTGACCGCGGCTTTAAGCGATCTTAAAACTTAAAAATAAAACAAAGATCACTATACTCTTAAAAACTCTTGTCAATTAGCCGTGACATATCTAAAATCCAGCCTGCTCAGTCAATCTGTAGTCAAACTTTTTTCGTCCGCAGTGAATATATAACTATTAATAACAACACACAATAAGCATTTGAAGCCGTCTCTATCCAATCTATATAATATATCAAACCTCAGTCATATAGGCGTGAAAGGATCACGAATAGCAAATCACTTTCGCATTTATTTAGGATAGGTACATTAGTTAGGATTTATAATTTTATATTGTAGACAACGTTGTGGCGCAGCGGTAGCGAACCTGCCTTAAATGCCAGAGCTCGCGGGTTCGATTCCCGCTCGCAGCAGACGTCTGTATTGACTATGAAGGCATGTGTTCCGGTCTGAATGTCTGTTCTTGTCCGTGTGTTTATCTCTCTGGAACCCCAACACAGGATATCATTATTCTAATGGGCATCGTTAAGAAGACCGTTAGATGCCTCAATAGCTCAACGGTAGAAAGGCCGACTTCGCTACGTTAACGCGAGAGTCGTGGATTCGATCCTGACCCCTTGGGCTTTTGTCGCAAGCTTCGAGTTTTGTCACAAGCTTGTTTTGTCCTAGCGCAAGCTTCGAGCTTATTTGGAGGGGCATTAGGAATATTAGTAATGCCTTGAAAAAGTATTGCTAGTATTCTTTATTAAAAAAACCGTGGGGACCGTTGAGTGCGCAGCGTTTATTTATTATTTATTTATTTTAAGTATTTTATATGACTATAACATAGCCGATCTCGCTGTGCTGTGTCTGTGCTCCAGGCCGAATGTCAATCAACGCTAGAGCTATTTTTATAGGCGACCTACGGCAGAGACGTATTGGCAAGTGTTTATTTCTTTCATTCTTAATGGCACGTGTGTATAATTGTTTAGATTCAAAACTTTCCCAAACTGTCACTTGCCGTTGTACATATTAAACTATGGTAATTGATAATAATAAATTCGTCGTCTACCTGCTGTTTTACAT
This sequence comes from Hestina assimilis, assembly GCA_023373885.1. Taxonomy (NCBI): domain Eukaryota; kingdom Metazoa; phylum Arthropoda; class Insecta; order Lepidoptera; family Nymphalidae; genus Hestina; species Hestina assimilis. The sequence goes on along the minus strand of CM041747.1, from coordinate 2,805,835 downwards.
AAAATGTAATGACATTTTTAATTTTTTTAACTGAATTAACTGAAGTTTTGTTAGAGTCAAAAGTGTATGTAAAATGTAAAATTAAAGTAAAATAAATTGTAAAAAATTAACTTAAAGTTTGAGTCCAATCCAATAATTAAAGTTTCGTTATATTTAATTTTCAATACCTAAATTATTGTATAATAATATTTAAAGAGTGATCGTTGTTTTGAATTAAGCTATTTCAATCGGACATCATAGGTATTTATTAAATTTTTTTTTTAAATCTTTATCGTTAACAAAACAATATCACGAAGAAAGAGTCTTTGTAATGAACTAGAGAAAAATCACTACATACATTCGTTGTATAAGTTCCAAATATTTATCATTCGAACGATATACGATGTTTATAGATCAAGAATTCACAGTATGTGTTTACAAACAGCTGAGACAGCTATGTTTGAATGAACATCGTCCAGCAAACAATCGTGTAGAGGTCCCGATGAGATATTGTGTCGTCGAATCGAATTTAACGTTAAGGGTCTTGATGATAAAATTATCTTATACACAAATATGCACTGAAACGACCCCATCGCCCGCTGTTGAGATAGCCTCTGTCACAGCAGAGATTATTTAAATATTCTACCGCCAAACAGTAGTGCTTAGGCATTACTGTGCTCTGGTTTGAAGGGCACTGTAGGCTAGTGAAATTGCTGGGCAAAGGATATTTAGAGGACTACAAGTGCTCATTGGCTACGACAACCGCTTACTATCAGGTAGGCCGTATGCTTGCTTGCCAACTTGTAAAATAAAAATTAAAAAATATTCTGAACCTCTACATGGTTCGAATACACAGGCTTCTTATGAGTAAGCTCGCTTCACCATAGACCTCATCTATGCTTTCGCGCTCGATAAAGGTAAAGTACCTTACCAATTTCTGTATAAAAAATAATAAGTCTTATATTATGTACTATTATAAATCTGTACAATGTACATATATTTTACATATTTACAAGGAATATTGATATTATGATGATTGCGGATTTTGTTTGGTTGAAAAATATTTTTAAAAAGTTTTGATAAAAATATTATCTTTTTAGCGTTTCTTCCGATATTTACCTAGGGTCTGCTTACACTCGTATTCTGATTTGACAGGTTACTAGTTTTAACCGACTTCAAAAAAAAGATTATGAATTCCATTGGTTTTTTTTATGTATATACACTTATTAAGCTTTATGATTCGATTTACGCGATTCTTCTTTAGCTTGATGTGGATTAGTTGCCATTTGGTCCCTTATAAATTTGACATAGTTTAGCTCTGCATTTTTCATTTTATGAACATTTTTGGTTACGTGGACGTGGTGTAATTTTAGTTTGTATACAGGTTTTTAGGAGCTTACATTTATCTTGATTATATATTATTAAAGTATGATTCGTCACTAAATAGTATCAAATAAAATATTTTTAAGAAAAAAAATACCGACTTCAAAACTAAAGAGCAAAAAAAAAAAAAATAATCTGTAAGAAAATTTTACTTAGCACACAGATTATTTTGTTTTTTGTTTTTAGTTAACCTACAGATTATTTTATTTTTGCTTTTTAGTTTTGAAGTCGGTATTTTTTTCTTCAAAAATATTTACTAAGAGCGATTGCCATCTGACCTCTAAGAAACTCATTTGAATAAGAACAACATACCTCGTTATGGTTCTAAAAATAACAAGTTCGTGAGAAAATACATAGGATTATAGATTTACTTTAAAAGTATGTTGTAATTTATAACATCATTTTGTTTTTTTTTTTTTTTATTTTGTCACTTGAAACTTTTTTATTCAATTACTATTTTCTTAAACAATATGAAATGACAGGATCCAAATAGGGCGTTTCATTTGACGAACATGTACAAAAAGTCCAACTACTTACTCCTCATTTGAGTACATCATCACCTCTGCTACTACAATTTATAATGGACTAGAATAGATATAGAATATTAAACGATTTTGAATATCATTTTCAATCGATTTTTTTTTATTTCGTGACATTTGGTAAACAACCTTACGTTATGCTTGGTGGTGAGCAGACAACGCAACCAATGAACTTTTGCGATCCCATTTTTTGGGAAAAGCATGGCGCTACTACTTGTATCATAAATATCGAAATCAAATTCAAAATCAAAATTATTTTCATTTCATTTCAGAGACTTTTAAAAAGTACGTTTTAGTCAAACGCCACTGAAGGATCGGAAGGTTAATTGACTGCCATTGTCTATTATGTAACAATTTTACTTTGAAAGTTAATAATGTAAACGTTTTATTTGCTGCAGATGCACCATCCGATACAGATGAAACCGGCCGACAGTGAGAACAGAAATGGTGAGTAATTTACATATTGTTATCGCGTGTTATTTTAAAGAACACATTTGTACTCGCTTCGGCAGTACATATACTAAAATCGGAATAATACAGAGAAGATTAGCATGGCTCCTGTGCCAGGATGAAACGTAAAATTGTGAAGCCTTCCACGTTTTTACTGGTGATAGGTCTTTTGTTGCAAGAGGCCGGCTAGGTACCACCAAACAGTAGTGCTTAAACATAACTGTGTTCCAGCTTAAAGGGGCACTGTAGGCTACTAAAATTTACTAAGCAAAAAAGGTTTAAGAACCAATATCTCGAGGTTGAGAACGCGTGAGTGGCACCTACTAATGGTGCTGCAAGCGTTCATAGGCTACGGCAACCGCTTACCATCAGGTGGGCCGTATGCTTGCTTGCCAGCTTGTAGTATATAAAAAACACATGTTTATAGATATATATATTATGTGTTTTTATGAGAATAAATTGACAAGCAAGCATACGACGCAGCTAATTACAAGCAATTGTCGCATGCTATGAAGGCTTGCAACACCATACATTAGTAGGTGTCACTCACGGGTTACCGACCTCGAGATCCTTCTTTGCCCTTCAAACCGAAACATAGTATACTGCTTTACGGTAGTATAACTGACACTGCGGTAGAACCTACCTACCACCAGGAGAAGTATTGAAATGGTAGCTTCTTATGTATTTGGATATGTATAGTTAATGCACATGTGAGTGATGTACAATGTACATGTTTTGTTACGTTCTACGCCTATAGGTCATCATGAATTTTCGTATACATTGTCACATGGTTATACATAAAGGTTCAGAGGATGCTTTTTATTCAAATAAACTACTGTTCCCAAAAATAATTTTTAAACTATCCGCCATAAATTAATTCCAAAATGACGTTTGAAGCGCTGTGATTCGAAATGCTAAACGGACCATAGTTGTAAAGTCAAAGAAGTTGCAGGCCGATGCTATTTCTACTATAATATGATACATGCAAAAGCAACTCTGTCTTCTGTCTTTATGTTACGCTTTCAACCCTAAACTACTGAACCGATTTCGATGAAATTCGATACAGAGATAGACCAGACCCTGAGTAAGGACATAGGTGATCTTTTATCGCGAATAGGCTTAAAAGATGTGAAATAGGGGATATGAAAGTTTTCTATTTTTTTAAAGAGAGACTACACTCATATGTCCTAGGGGAAGAATATATGAGTTGATTACCTTTTTTTTTTGAAAAGGATTTTTAAATAGGAGATGAAAGTTTGTAGGGGGAACCGTTTCTATTGCATTAAAGACTAGCGGCTCGCTCCGACTTCGCACGGTATAAAATATATAGCCTATGTCATTCACTGAAAAAATGATTAAAATCGATCCCGTAGTTTTGATTTATTCATTACTGCCTATGGCTCGCACGCGTTAAATGTAATTATTTACGACATCACATTAGAAACCTCAAAAATTTTTTTGTTTCTCCACTATTTTTATACATATAAACCTTCCTCTTCAATCACTCTATCTATTAAAAAAACTGCATCAAAATCCCTTGCGTAGTTTTAAAGATTTAAGCATACATAGGGACAGAGAAAGCGACTTTGTTTTATACTATGTAGTGATGCCTTACTGGAACCCTTATTCACAGTGAAGCCACTGGCAGACGCTAGTTACCTATAAACGGTTTCACTTATTGTTATATTTATAGTAAACTTGATATTATAATATTATAAACATAATTATGTCCTATTATTATGTGATTCTTCTTTTCTGATTTTATTAAATAAATGGTCTTATAATTATTGAGTTCACTTATTCATGACGCATTTATAACAAGTTAGTTTTATAAATATATGTTGAAACCATACAATGCGATCTCATCAAGACATCAAGATTTTAATCTGATAGTATAAATAGCCTCAAGACGTTTGTAGTGTGCTAGTAACGAGCCTGCTTTGAGCTTCGACGGTCGCGGGTTCGATTCTTGGAGCCTATGTTTATTATATAATATCTGTTTCGGTTTGGGCATTTTTCCTTGTGGATCTCCCCACCGTGCCTCGGAGAGTACATTAAGCAATCAGTCCAGGTTGTAATCATAACTTCTGATAATAATCCTTAACTCATGCTAGTTCATTTGCTCTTATCCAATGAATTGCCGGTTCACCCAGTTTGGTGGTTACGGATATCGGGTGGCAATCGCTTTGTGTAAAAACTAGCACCCTGTTTAATCCAGGTAAGAGTAGGAAGCCTCTCAAGAATGGCCTCGCCATTTATACTTCTTCATGACAATTCAATTAAACCATCATAATCTCTCGACTTTTAATCTCCTAATGACCTAAATTAATCGAATGCTTAAATTAATAATTAATGATAAACAATTAACTTCCGATTAGATGAAAAATTAATTGCGTTGTAATGCGATTCGAACATGATAATGTCATCTCACTCTCACGTATGAAATAAGAAAAGGACGCATTGACGAATGCAACGTGAGCGCAACGCTATTGTTGCCGAGTATCGTTTTACAAAATAATAACATGTTTTGAATGAGTTTTTTTTTATTTGTAGGATTTTAGTCGTTTTTATTAAAAAGGCTTAAGATAATTATGTACATATTGTTGATAATGATTTTTGACTTAAGTAAGAGGGCAATCTAAAAAGTGTTGGTATAATTTGGGCTTTAATAGAATTATCAATGTATCCCACTTTTATAAGTGGTGGGTAAGGTATAATTAGGAAGAAGTATTGCAGACAAATTTTGTTGGGAATCGTCGTTCTTAAGAAAAAAGTTAAACCAATTCAACATAAGCGGTAATTTACTTCTCATATGAGCGTTTTTACAATATGGACAAGCACTACCATACAAACTTATTGTCACGGACTCGCAAGTGCTCCTTCGTAATTTCAACATCGACGCGACGCAGCGAAGTTAGTCACAAGCTCGCAAAATAAACGAATACAGATAGCGTGTGACTGACTTCGTTTCGTTGCGTTAGTGCGCATTTACGAAGGAGCACCAACAAATCTTTGGTATTTTTTTCTGTATGGAAGGGTCTGTCAGTTTATAGTAAGTTATTAACGCAATATTTGGCAAATAAGCATACGATATGCCTTATGGTAAGCAATCACAGCAACCTATGAACGCGCGCGACACTTGAAGTATCACATGCGCGTTGCCAAGCCAAGGGATAGGAGGGCAGGGATGAAGAGGGAAGGAAGCTAAAATAAGGGGTGGGAGATTGGGCCTCCGGCGCTCTCACTTATCGCACGAAACGCAATAGTACTGATACCGTGTGAGCCGACTCATTTCTGTTCGGAGTAGCATGACTCCACTACTACCATATGAAATGATAACAAATTTTTAAAATATATTCAATATTGATTTAATGAAGCCTCAATAGCTCAACGGTAGACGGGCTGACTACGCTCCGTTAACGCGAGAGTCGCGGGTTCGATCCTGACCCCTTGGACTATTGTCGTATCCACTCTTAGCGCAAGTTTCAAGCCTATTTTGTAGGGGCAATAGGAATATTAGTAAGCGCCTCCCTTAAGCGCTACAGGTTTCGATTCCCGGATTCGATGCCCGCTCAGAGAAGATGTTTGTATTGACCATACAGGTATTTTTTCCGGTCTGTGTGTGTTTGCCCTTGTCATTGAATGTTTCCGGACCCCGACACAGGATATCACTATCCTAATGGGGGCCGTTGAGTGTGTACCATTTATTTATTATTACAAATGCTATAGCAATGTTAAAATCATTCCACGATAGATTGCGTGCTGTAAAATCGCTATCCAACGAACGACGATTCGAACCAAAGTTTCCAAGACAATAATAAACAAAACTATTCCAATCCCACAACTCTAAGAATCCGACCACTCGAACACTTTAAAGGTACACGTTCCACAAAAGTGCTTAGCGCGTAAACCTTCGTAACTATTAAGCCGAGGTACGATACTAAGTTGGACAATGCAAGACAATACCTCGGCTACTAAGTTTCGTCTAAGTTTAGTTACGGGGTGGGGACAGTTATCTGATGTGTCAAGTTGTGTGCTCTGGGTTTTAATGTTATAAGATGCACGCCTATGAAATGCAATGTATTATTGAAGGTATTGGTTTTTTATTCTTCGATATTTATGTTTATAATAAACTCGATATATTAACAAAAAATACTTTTAAATATTACCTTTTTAAAAAAAATAAACACTCATACTCTACACATATTTTATTAGTAGTAGAGCTCCTCCCATCAAAAATGGGATGGTTTGACACGGGAAATACTCTCACAGTAATCAAATCGTCTCAGTACCTACTAATATGTTTCGTGCGATGAGTGAGAGCGCCGAAGGCCCAATCTCCCACCCCCATGTTCCCTTCCATTTTTCTCTATTTATACCACTTTTTATGTTAGAAGTTGGCAAACAAGCATACGGCCCACCTGATGGTAAGTGGCTGCCGCAGCCTATGAGCGCTTGTAGCACCATTAGTAGGTGCCACTCGCGCGTTGCCAACCTCGAGATATTAGTTCTTAAATCTCGTTCGCCCAGTAATTTCACTAGCGTACAATGCCCTTCAAACCGGAACACAGTAGTGCCTAAGCACTACTATTTGGCAACAGAATATTGGACACTGCGGTGGTACCTACCTAGCCGGCCTCTTGCAACAAAAGACCTACCACCAGTGTGACTGACTGCACTGGTGGAATAATCTCTGCTGTGACAGAGGTTATCCCAACAGCGGGCGATGGGGTCGTCACATGCCGACGCCGGTGAAGCCACTGCCAGATATTTTAGTTTTAGCTTGAAAATTTAAACCAAATATACATGTATATAGAACACATAGGAGGTCCGATCTCAACCGCTCTGTGTAAATACTAGTAAACCGTCAAATCAGGATAATATAAGTTGACCCTGGGTAAATACCGGGAATAATGTTAACAAGAAAAAGATGTATATAGACCACTGAATTTCAAATTTAATCAATAATAATATAAAAAATACTAATAAATAAATATCACGTTCGACGAACCGAACTTAGTGTGCACCGTCGTTTAGTCACTCGATAGGAATATTAAACAGCTCGTGTAGGACATCGTGTCCGTAGGTGGAAAACGGTGCCAACACTGTGCATGCATACGCTAAGGTATGCTCGCTTAATTCATAAGGTTCTAGATGGAACAGGGATATAACAATTATTTATATTCAGTATATTCAGGGATATTCAGTATTCCGAATTAAATTAGAATCAGGTTTCCGATTCTTGGAACGTGTTATTTTTCAAGAAAGCTGCTGTCGACTTAATGTAGCTTTCTGCGAATTGCACTTAATTTTTTTATCTCCCAGTCTCTAGTGAAAATAATTCTGCAATATTTTCAATTAGGTTAAACCAATATCTCTCGGCATTTTCCGGATTTTGACATTTAGTGAGCTAAGTGCATTGTATTCAGATTTCTGTCAAACGTTTTGTGAAGTGTATTTCAACAAAGATTAATCCATATTTTACCTCCACCGATAGCATTTCATGGCTGATTACATTAGCTTATCGCGTGAAACATGAGCTGTGACACAGTTGCATTAAAAAAGGCAACATGACGTCTCTCAAACAAGCGATGCCTTAATATGCCTGAACAAACGAACACGGTAGCTTCTGTGTCGGTAAGTGAAAAACGTAGACGTGACACGGAGCTAGCTCATTAACGTGCGGAGGGGAGGGGGACAGTGAGGTGACACAGACCCGAGAAGAATGACTGATCGTTCGTCAGCGCGCGCGCACCTATCGTTATAGCTATTACGTGTTTAGTTTTGTCGCGGCCGCGGTTGAATGCAGACGCGCAATGTTGTGATAGTGGTTGTGAGTGCTGTGTGAAGGATGCGCGGCGAGGCGGGCGCGACACGGAGCAAGTCCGGAGGAAGGTCCAGCGGCAATTATCCGCCCATCAGCGCCGCCTACTGGCTGCCTCCGTCGAACCCGACTCCCTACCATGTGCCAGGTTCGGTGATCCCAATACAAACATTCGACGAACATCGATCATCGATCGAATACAATGATGCATTATACGTTTATCATAATAATTATAATTCAAGATTTCGCGTAATGTATTAGCTGATAAGTTTTATGAACGTGAGTTACATACGGACACAACGTATTAAAGAGTCACGTTTAGTATTTGCCTTATCATTATCCGCTTAACCGTAACCATTCGAGGAGGTGAAAAATGCTCCATCGGCGATACAGCATTTAAAGTGCGAATACATAAACAAACAATACTATGCCGTGTTGGCTCAATTATCGTGTGAACAACGCGACACCAATTCTTTCGTTAATTTATTAGCGATGCGATGTTAATGTGACATTCGCGAAATTCAGGTGTATTACAGTTCGATGTGTCGCCAAGGAATCTTCGAGTCCGAAAGGTTTGGCAAGAGTTTGATCAAATCTTATTGGACTATTGGCTTGGTTGCAATTTTCGTAACCAAGCATCAATGTATTATCCTTTTTATTACCGCTACGATGCAAAATCTAATGATGAAATGATTTTTGTATCTAACGCGGTTTTTTTTCGGGCGTTGGATTTGAAATCGAAAGCCGCCGACATTGACCGACATGCCGACTGAAAAACAATACGGTGTTTCCGTCGCTATTTTGTAATAAATTGGGTTTACTCACGAAAGATAATTTGAATTCTCTGATTGAGTCTTTAGCTTTGCTGTCGTTGAATACTTTAGCGTAATTAATTTAGAGTTCAAAATTGATTGCCGCTCTGACAATTATTATGTCATGAGTTTTACCTCGTTTGCTCGCTGTGTAACAAAACAAAGCTTACATAATTAAAAGTGTTTAAATAATATAAATAATTGTTAGGTTTTATACAAAATCTTATTGAAATATGATTGAAATGGCACATCTAGATTGATTCGCCCGAAATATGTATGTATTTTCGGCGTTTTAATTCAAACGGTTTTCCATTTTCTTAATTTCCATTCAACTTGTAAAACGTAGCGCTTAATTGTTACAAGTCAGATTCTATCACCAGCTCATAAATTTACAAATCACACCATTACTAAAACTCCGCTGTCGGACCGTCTTTCACCAGACTGAATTTCATGAACCGTAATTATAAACCGTAGTTAGACAGTTGAAATTTTTTACAGGTGATGTATTTCTGTTGCCGCTATAACAACAAATACCAAAAACTAAATAAAAAAAATATTTAAGGGGGCCGTTTTTGTTGATAATGGCACGGAACCCTTCCTGCGCGAGCCCGACTCGTACTTAGCCGGTTTTTTATTTATTAATAATTTTCTATAAGGGATTCTTTGACCTATAAAGGAGCTATGAAGTGTAGTTTTTACTTATTTTGTAACGTTATGATTTTACATATTTTTTAACTCGATACATTTTTATTATAATTTTACGAATTTTATCCTTATAAAAAATAATCTCATTACGACCCATTTGTATCAAATACTGTATCAGTTGTTATGTGAAAATTCATTTTGCTTATTATTGTATGTGTGAAAAATATTGTGTCATATTATTATCATTATTAGCCAGTTTGTTTTTTATGTTACTAAGTTGGCAAGCAAGCATACGGCCCACCTCATGGTAAGCGGTTCCAGTAGCCTATGAGCGCGCGCAACACTATTAGTAGGTGTAACACTCACGCGCTACCAACCTCGCGATATTGGTTCTTAAATCTCCTCTGCCCAGTAATTTCACTAGCGTACATCGCCCTTCAAACCGGAACACAGTAATGCCTAATACACTACTGCTTGGCGGTAGTTGAGGCTTGAGAATTATTTGACACGGCGGAATATTTGATTGTTTTCACTGGTGGAATAATCTCTACTGTGACGAGATTATCCCAACGGCGGGCGATGCGGTCGTCACATACTGACGCCTTTAATTGTCTATGTTAGTGTCATTATTTTTGTGTTTTTATACTACAAGGTTACAAACAAGCGTCCGAGATGCCTAAAGGGTCCCCATGAGGTTACCATCTTGTCGTGAAAACCACAAACCACGTATAACACTGGTCTTTTCGGATTGAGATGATGAGCCCCTCTTAAACCATACCGCTGAGCTCGATCGAAGGCATCTCACATACTCTACGATAGAACCTCTAAAGATTTACATTACATCTATAAAAATATTTACATATATTGTTCTTTTCTATTGAAGTTTGAATTATTTTAATTTCATGCTAAAGTGGTTATAAATAACCTATTGTTATAGTAACCAAGCTATTTATCCTCTACTCATATCAGTTTTATCTTTGACCCATTCGAATAATAATAACCGTTTATAATAATCAGTTATATGTTTTCCTATAAACGTAATAGCTGGTGCTATATAAATGCTATTACAATAATCGTACGATCGCCAATCGACTGTTGAGTGGTATGTTCACTTACATGACAGGGGGCTTACCATGAACACTTATTGCGATTGAAATGGTGACCTAAACTGAGCTGGATCGCTATTTCGTAATGTGACATATATTTATACGTCATTCTACATACAATTTGAATAAGTTAACTGTCGGAGTTAAATTGGATCTCAATAGAATTGTTGCTAAAAGTTAATGGTAGGCCCCTTGGTCCATTCTATCATCGATCGGTGGTTCGTCGATCACAGCTTTGTAATCCTTAGTTGTGAAGATTTGTTAAAGTAATCCATAGCTAAGCAGAACTCAACTAATCAGATTTTATACTCGTAGTTCAAAGCCGTAAGAGTACTATTCCCTTTTTTCTGTATTTTTTTATGTTACAAGTTGGCAAACAAGCATACGGCCCACCTGATGGTAAGTGGTTGCCGTAGCCTATGAGCGCTTGCGGCACCAGCATACAGTGCCCTTCAAACCGGTACACAGTAATGCCTAAGCACTACTATTTGGCGGCAGAATATTTGACACTGCGGTGGTTGACCTTGGAGGATTATGAACTTGGAGGATTTATTCTTTGTATGACGTAGGCATCCGATAAGAAAGGATTTTCTGAAATTTAACTTCGAAGAGGTTGAAAAAGGGGGCAAAGTTTGTATGGGACAACGCGATTCCTTGGTTCAATCTACTTCAAATTTAGCATAAACCTTTTTTAAAGTTTTTATGGAAGACGTGTTTAGTATTTTATTGAAATTCATTCCCTAACGGAGTTAAAAACGGATAGAAAATTATTTTGCTTCGAAGTTTATGTCAATACTCTTTAGTGCTTTGGATTTAAATTACATTTTATTTTGACACATGTTTGAAAACTCAGTCCGATACATAGCATTTAACTATATAAAAAAAATTAAAGTTTACAATTTATTTTTTTATTTTTTCTATATAAATTATGTAACCAAATAAGTACTTTTGTTCACCTCTGTACTTTTGTTGTGTGTATCCTTTTGTACGATTCGTCTACCCGTTGTTTCTATTCTAGCCACGTGTATTGTAGTCACATGGTTACTTCTATTCTTAGAATGGCGCTTAAAGAATAAAGATTAATTTTATTGTTGACTATCTGCGCCCGCGCTCCGCTAGCGTAGAGTACCGACTTTTCTTTACTGCACGGAACCCTAATTCTTTTTTTTTTAAAGTAGCCTTGGCTACTCCTTGTAACATCAGCTATCTGCCAATGGAAGTCCTGATAAAATAAGTCCAGCCGTTTCACAGATGAGCCGGAACAAATAGACAGATGTGATTTTTTATGGAACATATATGATCGCTTAGGTTATTTCGACAAAAAATATATTCGTATATATACTGTTAGAACATTATAATGCGATAAAATATCCTATTTAGCAATTGTTTATTAACAATATGCAATCAAAATACAAGAGAATATAAAATCATTTAATATCACAAGATAAATGACATTCAATACTAATATAACATTTTGAAACATCCCATTAGCATTTGACACAATGGGCTCACAGACTAAAAGACGGGAAACTTTTTCATTCACAACACAGATAACAAAACACAAGCGTTGCTTTTTTTTATAATTTTTCGTCACACACCCGAAGTTCATCGTCCTTTCTGTACGGAAAGCGGCTTAAAATGTTGCGTATCACTAATTTGTGATGACACAGGTGCGTGATAAGACTTCAAACATAATCCCATGTGAGAGGTATTACAATGGAGGCCTTATATCAAAATCCTGTTTTTACCTATTTTAGGAAAGTTTTAAAATGTCTGCAAATATAAAGTTCATTTTTGTTGAACGGAGAATATTATTTCTATGGCCTTTTAATACAGGAGGCCGCGTTTATATTGTACTAGGAGCGGGTAAAACATTAGTACAAGGGGCTTCAAATCGAACCTGCATCCCTCTTACAACAAGTCGCCCCTTCTACCGTTGACACGGAGCGCTGCCTCCATCTCCGATGACGTCCCTAGCTGTGGTTCGGCTTCGCAGGAGGCGCCCTAAGGACGGAATCAAATTTGAGCCCCCGTGAGGGCTGCCCCTTTTCACGGCTGAGTCTCTGTACTCGGCCCCCCGGCTCGGTGACGCTGTCAAGGCCAGTAAGGCCAACAGCAATACAGATTCTAACAGACAGTATAATCCTAATGGGTACCCACAAGTCTCTATGGTCGACCCGAGTGCGTCTGAGAGGTTCCAGAATCACTCGCAGATGAAGCCAACGGAACATGCACCCCCTCTTTTCATGCACTGCCTCGTGATATTTCGTTGGATGCTTGCTGATGCTTATCATTATTGTTGTTGATCGATCAACAATAACAAAATTCTTTCTTTGCTCCAAACACTTGGGGTATTGTTACTTTGTACAAAGAACAAACAAACAAATATTTATGGTATACTTTGTTTGAATTGCTATTTGTGATTCTTTACCTATCTGTTATAATATATGGGATCGAATTTTAACCGACTTTAAAAAAAGGAAGAGGTTCTCAATGGAACCCACATTTATGAACCGAAAACTTCTTTTTTGCTTGGCATGCTTCCCGTTTAATCACATTTTAATTTGAAGAAAGTATGAAATTTAGTTTTATAAAAAAATAACTACGTAATTTTTTTTGGTATAACGGAAAATGCGCAGTCGAAAATATACTATGTAGAGCCTAAAAGCTTGGAAGGATATATGGATAGGTACAAAATTAAAAAGAACTACCCCAAAAATTATTGAAGATGATATTTTTGAAGTTATACTTCTTTTGGCGCGTTAGGGAAAAATGATGAGAGTAAATTTTTGCGACGCGCGCACACCGTCACAAAAAACCGACACCCTGAAGCTAGCCAACATAGTCAACATTTTTTTGTGAAAGTGACGTTTATTTTGACATTGACAGATCATTTTTACACATTATTTGTGATATTTAAATAAACTTTATTTAACTAGATAATTGGTTTTAATAAAACTTTCAATGTATTAAATACCTTTTTCTATTGTTAGTGTCGTTTTTTCTACAAACGTAGAATAAGGCGAAAGGTAAAATTTTTGAAAAGATTTTTATCTTGTTACGCCAAAGAAGCATAACTTCTAACGCGTGTACATAAGTACACACACACTTTTTTTACTAGAACAAAATAAATCATTTTTTCTATAACAAAAACAAAGAAATAGCTTATGACGACATAGCTAAACCATAATATAATTTTTAAAAAAATAGTTGTATAAATACCAAATCGTCATGCAATGTTTGAACAAGTGCATGTTTCTTACGTAAGGATCTCGTGTTACAATATCATCGGTCTTATTGCTTGGGTATAAGATATAAATAGAATATATATAATAATATAAGGATAAATTCATATTATTTATTGCGTATTGTTCTTATTGAGAAACTCAAGAACGATTGATTCTTTATTACAAACTTAGTGAGTAGATGTTTGTATTGAACATACAAACATATTGTTCATATATTGAAGCTTCGCTCAGTTAACGCGAGAGTCTCGGGTTCGATACTGACCCCCTTGGGCTATTATCATACCCACTCCTAGCGCAAGCTGCGAGCTTAATTGGAGGGGAAATAGGAATATTAGTAATGCCCTGTAAAAGCATTGCAATATCTTTAAAAATAAAAAGAATTCTAGCCTACACACGCAATTATAGATACAGTTTATCAAATCATCATCGGATGAATGAATCATCATCACCATCACCGGAGCAGAGGTTTGTTATAAATATTTATTTCGGTCTGGGCGTTTGTCCTTGTGGGTCTCCCCACCGTGCCTCGGAGAGCACGTTGAGCTGTTGGTCCCGGTTGTTATTATAACATCTGATAATAATCTATAACTGTTGATCGCCCTTAAGGTTATGGGGGTCAGATGACGTTAATAATAATAATATAATATAATAATAATCTTTTATTGTTTAAAACTGTGTTTGTACATAAGTTGTTACATTTATAATTTGAATCAACAGTTTTACCCTTTTCTGGGCGTACAATATTATTAATTGGTATAAGTATTACTTATTAAAAGAACCTAACAAAATACCGGGAATTATGCTAAGAAGAAGACATCGGAAGAAATCACAAGAATTAAATCTTCACATTCATAGCCGTGCATAAAATCACGTTTTTTAACAAGCTGTTAATAACTCAGTGTGAATATTAAAATCGCAATGCTACTTATAACGTTAAAATAGCACTAACAGTAATGGTATGCAATTTATGTGGACGCCTCCATTGTTTTCTCAATACGACTCGGCTGTGACTCACCTACATTTGCATCATTGCATTACTGAGATAATAATCGGTAATTCGTTTACTGTTTTGCACTTCAAGTACATATTATTTATTGTACAAGAATGATGTTTTAAAGGACATGATTGTATTTTAAAAAGCTTGAGTTATTGACGACAACGGCGTATTGATAGCGAATGCGTTCGATTATTGCATGTGTTTGGTTGAGCCTGGGTTTGTGTGCGTTTCCGGACCCCCAACACAGAATTTAAGTATCGTTATGGGAGTGTTGATTGTTTAATATAGGTACCTAATGTCTTAGGTGAAATGAAAAACACAGAAAATGCTACACATTCAACGCTCCCCGTTAGGAGTGTTGGGCAATGACAAGGACAAATACACCCAGATCGGAAAACATGACTGTATAGTCAATACAAAAATCCGATGCGAGTAGTAATTGAACCCGTGACCTGTGGCGCTCAAGACAGCTTCACTACGGCTGCGCCAGAAGTTCATCATAATGATTATATTGAGTTTATTACACCAATAGGTACATAAGTTTTGCGAACAACAAAAAAATTAAAATTGTATGTATTAGCAAAATTAGTTCAGAGAAACAAAAAACACTTATCATATCATTTGTAAATAAAAAAGAATTAAAATCATCAAGCGTAGAACAATGAAAGTATCTTATTACAATTTATTGAAACACAATATTATGCGCTCTAAAACCGTGCAAACTAACGCACGGTAATAATTTCCGCAGCTAACAATTCCAATAGCGTCCTGTCGTTTCCCGTAACGCGCTCACCGTCGTCTGACAATGAGCTCGTACGTCGATCGCACTTAGGCTTACAATACGCGCGCGACATCGACGCACCGATCGTTACGTTCGTAGCCAGCGAGCCGTGTAAGCATAACAGTTTAACCGCTGCGAATTGTCGTCTCGATACGTCGCTTCACATTTCCCGCCAAGCTGACTGCGGCTTAGGGCTGACGGCGCGACAGTTCGCATGAGGATTAAATTGAAATTCAAAGTGAACTTTTTATAAATATTTATTAGAACACGTGCATACGGTGCTTGGAAACTTCAGTGTGTTTTTCTGACTACGTTTGCATAATTGAGTTTAAGATGATTTAAAAGCACTAAAAGCAGTCTAAAAGCTTATGCTATAAACGTTATCAGAAGTAAATGTAAAATAGTTATCTTTTCTCCATCAGGGTAAAAATATTGAACAATATATTTCCTACAATAATAACAGTAAACAAAAAATCGAAATATATAAACGAAAAGGTGGCAAACTTCAGCAAGTACCGATGTCAATATACCCCTGTGATACTGTTTCTATAATCATTAAACAAAATATAAAATAAGGATTAAAAAGTGTATGGCTATATTACTTAGCAATTTTGCCTATATAGTAAATGTAGACTTTAGATTATGTATTTATGATTTTTATTACAGATAATATTTATCGATAACTCTTGGTCACAACCCTATAACAAATAAACTATAACGGCGACCATATATAATATTTAACTATTCCATTAGATGCACCGTAACCTGTAACTAACTTCAGTGCTTTATTTCTGATTGGATTGAAACAATCTTATTAAAACATAGTTTCAAAAAATGAAAACTTTCAACTCTTTTTCACTCTTTTCACACTTTCACACTTTTTTAACTCTTTTTCACACTTTGCAAACTTTCAACTCTTTTTCACTCTTTTCAAAACACAGTATACTGTACTGTGTTTTAACACTGAACCACACTGACACTGAGTGAAATTTCAGGGCAAAGGAGATTTAAGAATCAATATCACGAGGTTGGTAACGCGTGATTAGTACTTTTAAAATGGTGTTGCGCGCGCTCATAGGCTACGACAACCGCTCACCATGAGGTGGGTCGTACGCTTGCTTGCCAACTTATTCACATAAAAAAATATTTTGAGTATCTCATTTATGCTGTTTACGGTTGAAGTCTGTTATTGTTTTTCAAAATGTCGTTTTTCAAATAGACCTTTGAATAAATTTATGCTATTTGACCATGATCAAGTTGATCGTTTTGTTTATTGCATTGCGATTTCACGACTTCAAGTCGTTTACTTTTTGAATTAAAATTTGATACTTCTTTATCATTTGATTAATCCATTTCGGACTGAAACTGTTTATACTATGGAATAAAATTGTCCTTGTGTGTGCTTCCGGATCCCCGACACATGATATTTCTATGCTAATGGCCGATTACTATTTAGCGATTATTTATTAATTACTTGTACCCGAAACTTCGCGTGAAATAGTGACTTTGGGTAGAATTTTTAATTATTTAGGTTTATCGAATCAACAATCTGAAAAATAAGTTTCAAGCTTCTATTTCTAAAAATGACGATACTTCCATACAACTTCTTTTTTTTTCCGTAGGGAAATCCATCATGGATACCTCGATAGGTTATGCCGGACTCCTACCGGCTAAAACCCCACGGTTTCCTTCTCGGCACCTTTAGCCGCCGGGTGCGGGAACACTTTCGTAATCTTCCGCAGTACCGGCGATGCTAGCTTTCCTCAGGAGGCCTCAAACAAAGAGATAATGGTCTTCACGGACGGTAATGTCGACTTTTACGCCGTACGGTATAGCCATAGATGATCACCCGGGGCTTATTCTTTCAGATACAACTTCTCCGTCAACCCCTACAACCCTTTTTTCGCATTAAAAAGTAGCTGTGTCTCTTCTCAGGCTCAAGACTATCTGTGTACCAAATTTCATTTAAATCGGTTTTGTTATTTTTGCATGAAAGCGCGACAAACAGACAGACAAAGAGTGTTACTTTGTCATTTATAATACTAGTAAGGATTTATGTAAATGAATTTTGGAAGATCAGTTTAAGAATGTCACTCTTCTGGTACTTTTAATGTACGTATAGTCTTTGACATTAAAAAAGGTGTGTGTGCGATTCACACACGATAGGAGTAAAACTTCAGTAAATCGACAAAAGAATGAGATTAATATATATAACAAAAATATAAAAATATTCACAAACACTGGTAAATAATAACACACCACGCCAACTTCTTACTAAAAAGCTGTAACACGCAGCCGCATACAATGCCCAAAGAGGAGAGACCGATGATATAAAATAGTATGTATATTTCTGTCTCATTCTTTCTACACATTTTTGTATTTGTGTCTCTTACCTGTCATTTTTTCAATGAATGAAATTAATATATATAACAAGAAAAAAAAATAATTCACAAACACTGGTAAATAATAACACACCACGCCAACTTCTTACTAAAAAGCTGTAACACGCAGCCGCATACAATGCGCAAAGAGGAGAGACCGGTAATATAAAATAGTATGTATATTTCTGTCTCATTCTTTCTATACATTTTTGTATTTGTGTCTCTTACCGTTGTTTTTTCCGTTGCATCTGGTTTTAAATCACAACGATTCTAAAAGTTTCACTTAAAAAAATCTGATGAACAGCCCGATAGAGCTGGCTCATTCATGCCAGAAAGAACTAACATGTTATTATTTTAATATAACCAAAATATTAAGGATTCCTCGAATAGTAAATATAATCTATACATTTAAAATAATGGCCTAGAATTCTAATTTGGATGTCTGCCCGACTGTCTGTCACTTTGAGTTACCGTTTCAAAAACGACGAAATCGTCAACGGATAATAAATAAATAAATAAATAAACGCTACACACTCAAAGGCCCCCATTAGGATAGTAATATCCTGTGTCGGGGGTCCGGAAACATTCACAATGACAAGGACAAATACACCCAGACCGGAAAATATGCTTGCATGGTCAATACAAACATATTATGCTCCGAGCGGGAATCGAACCCGTGACCTGTGGCGTTTAAGGCAGGTTCGCTACAGCTGCGCCACAACGTCGTCAAATCAGTTTGACTTTGTAATAGCTAGCAAGGAGTTACATTTAGCTATTTTATATAAAAGTGTATCGAAAGTTTTGCGATAAAGCTTTGAAGACCTAATTGACAATTCATATTTTAAGAGTTATTATTTTTAGTACCTTCTATCTATATTGAAAAAATAAAGATACGGTCAATTTTTTTAAGCGACTAATTTTGCACACAAGTATACGCATCATTTATAATTCAAATATTTGTAGGTACCACTCACGCGTTGCCAACTTCGAGATATTGGATCTTAAATCCTCTTTGCCCAGTAATTTCACTAGCTACAGTATTCTTCAAACTGAAACACAGTAATGCAAAAGGCAGTACTGCTTTGCGTTAGAGTAATTAAGTTTTATACCACGATGGTGGCAAACAAGCGTTCGGCCCGCTTGGTGGTAAGCGATCACCGTAGCCTATGAACGCCTGCAACCTCACGAGTATCTCATTCGTGTTGCCAACCCCTTATAACATTTCCAACCTTCCCTTGAAAAACCATATTGTAGCGTATTGAGAAAACTTCGGCAGAGAGCTAATTCTACAACCAGAGGGTTCGAGGTAGAAAATTCCTTTGGAACCGCATAGAACCAAATGGAACGGTATAGGTTCAAATGTGAAACCGGATAGCCTCTCGCAATAACCACCATATAAATATTTCGTCAAAGCGAGACTAGCAACCGTTCATTTTAAAGTTCACTGCGAGTTTAAAGACATATTCGTTCCCAGTACATGTCGTCGTATTGATTAATGTTTTCTAAATATATATCACTTAAACAAAAAATAAATACATAAAGTATTTATAACTAATCAAATTTGAATCCATAGCGTGGGTAATATTCGTCGATATTCTAACATTGTAACATTTCAACGCCCCGGGACGAAACGACAATTGAACACACACCTACGCAACGTAACCCTTTCAATCATAAAACATTACCTTCTATATATCATACAAATTTATCGCCTCGCAGCTCATCCGTCGGTAAAATATCGCTTGTGATGTAATAAAGTTATTCCCGGTGCAGCGCGCGGTTTCGCTTCGAAAGCATAAATCCACAGGAACACAAGTTAAACCGTACCGTAGTGAACCCTACCGTATCGCAAACATACCGAAATCCACTTCACCGTTTGATCTATGTCCTTATTCTGAAACTCGCTAACGACCTTCTAACCGGGAACGCTTTCGCGAGTCAACTTTTAATCGAGTTTTTAAACAAAAGGCACTCGGCTTCGAAGCGAATGTCTAGGCTGTGTGACGAGTGCGAGCCCCTAAAGACGACCGTGCATTAGTAATAATGGTTCACAGTTAGGTATTCAGCCAATTGTACCGACTTCGGAAGTGGGGCGGTGTTGAATTTTCAATGAACGTTGTTTCCTTGACAAAAGCGAATAGTTCAAGCCACGGATTTCAACAACTTTACAAGTATGATAGCTCGAATTCTATAATCCTCATAGAGCGACTTATACCTACCCAAACTAATCTCATATTCGCAGTCGAATTAATTTATGTTTTAATCGTTTTAACAGTTCACAGAATAAGTCTTTCTAAATTGCTTCCATAATAATCTTCTATATAATTTTTTTAATCTTACGAAATTTGTAACGTTAAGACACTTTACCTACATAAAACATTTAGACAAAAACGATCTCAATGCAATGATAGTTTCGTTCTATATCCGTAGTCATTGAACAAATCTTCACATAATGTAAACGAGACCTAGGTAATTAATTTTACCAATAGTAGGTAGAGCCATGCTTCTCTCAGCACAAATGCACCGGCTTTTTCCGAGGAAGTAACTACTCTTTCACAGAAAATCGGCGTAAAGTACGAGAAACAGTATCATTAGGTACGTTTCGTGCTATGAGAGGGAGCGCTGGAGGCCCAATCTTCCACCCCCTCTGTACCTTTGCTTTTTAGTTTATTTTATAATCAATCTGATCGGAATGATTCTTTAAATACAAATTTATTTAAAATAGTTCAAGTAGCTATAGTACAATCTGTGTGGGCTGTCATTTTTGATAAATCATTTATACATCAAAGAACAAAACCTAATAATTTTTTTTTTTTTTTTTAAAGAATATTAGCAATGCTTTTTCAAGGTATTACTAATATTCCTATTGCCCCTCCAAATAAGCTCGAAGCTTGCGCTAGGAGTGGGTACGACAATAGCCCAAAGGGGTCAGGATCGAACCCTCGACTCTCGCGTTAACGGAGCGAAGTCGGCCCTTTTACCGTTGAGCTATTGAGGCTTCGATAATAATAAAATAACAGACGCAGAACAATATAAACTAAAACCTTAATTCAATAAACATTATCATGCTAAAGAGCGGTCTTTAAAATTCACCCTTTAGAGGTTAAAAATAGGTTTTGAATATTTATATATAAGTCGCAACAATCATTAGTTTATACCGTGATTTGGTAGTTAGCCGGCGGTCTTTCCGAACCGATACGACTTGGTAACCTTCAAGAGAAGAGCCTATTCTTTCCTTAAAGGTGGGCAACGCGCCTGCATGCCTTCTGGCGTTGCAGATGTTTAAACCGTTAGGAATTAATATGAAAATAAAACAATAACTAAAATGATTTACGTAGAAACGACGGGCATATGATAATAATAACTTTTATTTATTTACTATTTCAATAGTGGGATAAACTATAATAATTATGTACTTACATAGAGGGTTAGCCAGCATTTGGCCTAGGGGAGGGCAATTTCCTACACTGCCCACTTGGGATTGTAATTTGTACTTAGGATTTTTTGATATGAACGAGGACCGCTTCATGTAATTGAGTTGCCCTGGATATCTCACTAGGAGACCCTGTGCGGAGACATCCAGTGATCATTATTGGGACTTCGACATGAGTACTCAACTTTTCTTGTAATAACTTTATAATACCTTTTTTTCCGCCGTCTTGACGTGACGACCACATCGCCTGCTGTTGGGATAATCTCTGTCACAGCAGAGATTTTTCTACCAGTGCAATCAGTCACACTGGTGGTAGGTCTTTTGTTGCAAGAGGCCAGCTAGGTAGGTACCACCGCAGTGTCAAATATTCTACCGCCAAGCAGTAGTGTCGTAGGCATTACTGTGTTCCGGTTTGAAGGGCACTGTTAAGAACCCATATCTCGAGGTTGGCAATGCGTGAGTGTCACCTTCTGGTACTATGGTGGCACTAGCGGCGTTTTATACGAGCGAGCTAGGGTACCAACGCAGTGTCAGATATTCCACCGCAAAGCACTACTGCTTTGCGTGAAGAAACTACTTTCTTTGGCATTACTTTCTTTCGGTTTGATGGATATTGTAGCGGGTGATATTACCGGGTAAATGAGATTTAAGGTTGACAATGGTTGAGTGACAAATCGAGTTGCAAGCGCTCATAGGTGGGCCGTATGCTTGCTGGCCAAGATAGTAACATAAAGAAAAACCTCTCTATATTACAGCTAGTCAAATATGAAATTCCATAATCGCAACAACGATATAATACATCGAATATTTCCGTTTTCAATTACGTGTACCGACTGAACTTAATCGAAAACATATCGATAGCATCGAAACAAATTCACTAGAGCAAGCTTGTTGCCGATATCGTAATCCCCGGGAGTTATCGAATCGTGGGGCGGGATCGGCGTAACAGCGACACGGGCGAAACGGTACACAGGTTTATATCGATAAAGTTACGATAAAACCATCGCTTGTTTTATGCGCACAGCTAGCGTTGTTTTGCGTTATTAGAATATCGATACGTGGAGTAATAAAGCCTTCCTGTTTAAGGTTACGTACGTCAAAAGGTAAAAACCCACCACCGATTTGCTCAGAAACGGGTGGATCTAGCTAGTTGAAATTTGTGCCAGATACTAAGGTCTATAGTCGCTATTGGGTGTATAAAAAGGTCCTGAGTCAACACGATAAAATTATATCGGCAAATTTAGACTTTCCCGTAAACTTATAAGTAGTACTCAAATTCACCTTAGCTGACCTTTTTTATTTTTCAGAGTTTTCTCTTAAGTTCTGCTTGCTACCTTGCTTTTGACCAATTGACAATTATAGGTCAACCTGAAGTACCCTATAGGTTCCGTTGACCTAGTTATAGAAAACGAACGGAACACTTCATGCGCGAGTCCGAATCGAACTTGGCCGGTTTTTACAATGAAACTGTCGACTCGACTGAGGGATTACAGCCCTCATTGAATATCGACATGACTTAGTAGAATATTAACTTTTGTCCACGGCTTCGATCGGGTGAATTGCTTATAATTGGTATTTATTGTATTAAAAATTAATGTTATTTTTTTATGTAAGAGAGGGCAAATAGGCAGGACGCTCACCTGATGCTATGCGACAGTTCCCCTTACATACTTTGGTCCGCATTTCACCCTCTTCAATTTTTGTTTTTGTGACAAAAATAGTCTTATCAAAATTTCCTTTCCAAGGTCACAATTATTTCTATAACAAAATTTATCAAAATTAGTCCACCGGTTTAGGCGTGAAAATGTAACAAACAAACAGACAGACAGATTCACTTAGAGTCCGCGACCACCTTGATGTTGCGAATGTCGTATTGTTGATTTTATACATGCCTTATATGCCGATTTTCTACTTATCTGTTTTAGAAAATATTTATTTTTAGCTATTAAAATTTGAAGCCTCAATAGCTCAACGTAGAAGGTCCGACTTCGCTCCATTAACGCGAGAGTCCCAATTCGATCCTGACCCCCTTGGGCTATTGGGCTTGGGCAATAGTAATATCTTTATAAAAAAATTCAAGTCGGTATTTTTTCTAAAAATTTTTTGAGAATAAAAACTTTTAGGACTATTAGTGAGTGTCAACATCAAAGAGAGTCATTATGCAAATATTCAAGTCTATCGGGATATTGTTTACACGTATTTTATAAATTAATTATTTTTACATCTAAACAAGTTATTTCACATTTTTGTTATATATCTACAATATCAATTTCATTTTCGAGCTTATTACGCTTCCGGGAAATAAGATCGATTTTCCTTTGCGTCCGTCTGAAATATTTACGAATAGCGATATACAATTGCTTTGGTCGAGCCGCGAGCCGAGCATGAAAGCTTCATGCCATTTTCATCATTAATATCTGTCTCATTTGGTTCATAAGGCAAACTATACACGGGACGATTCGATGTCGCCTTGCAAAATTTAAAATATCAGAATTACAACCAATTCATACAGGCTCCTAACAAACGATACACATAAACCTTTCTCATGAATTCGGTATAGTGGTGAAAGCCGCATGAAAATCTGTTCAGTAATGTTTTTTTACTTTGTTATTAACTTATTATCCGGCGTCGAGACGTGACGACCCCATCGCCCGCTGTTGGGATCTCTGTCACAGCATAGATTATTCCACCAGTGCGATTAGTCGCTTTGCGGCTCTAAAACTTGTATTGTAAAATGATTGACATTTTAATGTTGATACATTACAGTTTTGATTTATTTTGTAAACTATTCTTGTATTATTTAATGCACTAGTGATAAAACCATAAACAGAATATGTTTTGTTATTTAATATAGTATATATTTTAATATAATTAGGTAATAATCATTACTTTTAAATATATTTTACTTATACAATGGATTTTTGTTATCTGAATAAAGGAATACAAATTAAGATTGATAACTTAATGAATTTTTAAAAGTACTTACTTTTTTATTTAAATATTGTGTCGGCAATTAACCTGTATCGAAGTATGTAAATAGCCTTAAAAGTTTCCAATAAAGTAAATTTTCATCTATATTCTGTTACGTGTAAGGTCGAAATCGTCACAAAATCATGCGGATTGTGACGGAATGCATTTAAAAAGATTGCTTTTAATAAAATAGTGGTTTTCATCACGTCTGTATGCGCGACGGTACGATTACATTACGTTTTTGTTTGTCATTGACGGAATCGAATACGTGTTCCGTGAAAATTATAGTTATTGTATTTCATATTGTTTAAAAATATCGATGCGTTTATTGTATTTACTTTATTAATTCGTTTACCAGTAAATTATGGAATATATTCAATATTGTTTCGTTACGTGCGATGAGTGACAGCGCCGGAGGCCCAATCTCCCATCCCCTCTGTCGCCTTCCTTTTTTCCCTTCTCATCCCTTCTCTCTTGTTCCTTGGGTTGGCAACGCGCATGTGTTTCTTCTAGTATCGCTAACGATCAGAGGTTGCGGCGACTGCTTACCATCAAGCCGACCGTATGTTTATATGCCAACTGTCATGAAAAGCAAAAAATATTGTCTTTGTTTGCCATTTAATCAACAAAAATAGGAGTTCTTTCTTTTGTTATTTCTTATGCTATATATTAACAAACAAGCATAGACTTAACTAGAGCTGCTATCAGTTTTCCCTCACTCTCTCGATGACGTCATAAGCCCAAGTTGAGCACCGCGCTGGCTGTCAATCTTTTACCGACTGAGGTCTTTTTTGGCCTCCCTACAGGTAACGCTGTCAAGCCCACTAAAGCCCACAGCAATAGACACTCCGAAAAAAAAAGCTTGTATCAGCTGTTCTTAACGCATATAAAACCATGAACAGAAACCAATCACTAAAAAAATTAAGTCTCTTATTCAGAAAAGACCGAACAATTTTTACAAAACGACATCAGCAACTTTAAAAGGTTTTTTATAATCCACATTACTGAAATCTCTTTTCAGCTAAAAATATTAAAAAAAACTAGTGCACGACGCACGTACAGCATTGACAATTAAAACTGTCACATACAGTATGCGATTTAATGTTGCGGTAGGTTCTTTATAGTTGACATTTCTCGCACATCTTTATCTCCGGTCGAGTTCTTTGTTGTGTGATGTTGCTGTGTTTTTTTTATATACTATTTACAACTTATTTTCATGTAGAATATAATATCTGTGTCTATAATTTAGTAAAAAAAAATCCAGTTTGCCAGGTTTGTTTTTCGCGCTAAATTTATTTTTTAAATGACACCCGATTTTTTTTTAATTTATCGTTGACTTTGTTATTAAAATCAAAGGTACTAAATACAATATGGATGCTAAGATCGAGGGAAAAGCTCTTATATTTTGAAAAATTCCAATCTATATCGCCGAAATGGAAAACGTTGTATTACGCATTACAAAACTTATATGGAATCGCACCGCAAGCATTGTCTACTTTGTGGCGCAACGGTAGCGAACCTGCCCTAAGCGTCACAGGTCACGGGTTCGATTCCCGCTTGGAGCAGATGTTTGTATTGACCATGCAGGTATGTGTTCCGGTCTGGGTGTTTTTCCTTGTCGATGTAAATGTTTCCGGGCCCGTGACACAGAATTTAATATTAATGGGGGCCGTTAAGTGTGTGGAGCTTTTATTTATTTATTATTATATGCTTGTAGCATTCCTTGTCCGTAAAAATAATCAAATTCAACAAAAAACATTGTAATCAGTTTAAGAACGTCGAATCACGTTGCAATTAACATGCAAAAAAACAATTGAAAAAAAAACTTAAGAAACGTCTGATTCAAAAATTTAAAAAATTACAAAAATCCGAAGAAGGCTTATTAGTGATTACCCATATATTATACCCGTTCAAAGCTTGAAAGTTCCTATCACGTCATAAACTGTACACACCGTGGCTCCTTACAATACAAGGCGAATCGAGGTTATAATTCATTGAATAAGAACATTTGCTATTATAATATAGACCATATCTTCACTACTATAAAGTACTGATTACATTGTAACCGTAACGAACAATAGATTACTTGCATACTGCACGCGATTGCTTTCCTAAATCGATTTAGTTTATTCATTCTTATTGGATCTAAATAGGTCTTTGTCTGTGGAGGTTTTATTTTATTTTATTTTTGCGATATCTACAGTTTATTTTAACTTAAAGATCAATTTTTTCGTTTTGATTTTTAACGTTTTAACGGATTGCAATCGATTTATTTATCACTGAATTCGTTTCGTTTGTAACGATTTAATTCGATTTTAATATTTAAAGAAAACAGCAATAAAAAAAATTATAAGGCACTTATTTTATATATACTGGCTCTTTCATACATAGAAAATGTCATAAACTCGCTGGTGGTTCTTTCGTATATTCAATATCGACGCAACGAAATTAAGTTAGTCACAAGCTTGTGACATAATCACTGTTGGGATAACCTCTGTCACAGCAGAGATTATTCCACCAGTGCAATCAGTCACACTGGTGGTAGGTCTTTTGTTGCAAGAGGCCGGCTAGGTAGGTACCACCGCAGTGTCAAATATTCTGCCGCCAAATAGTAGTGCTTAGGCATTACTGTGTTCCGGTTTGAAGGGCACTGTACGCTAGTGAAATTACTGGGCAGACGAGATTTAAGAACCAATATCTCGAGGTTGGCAACGCGTGAGTGGCACCTACTAATGGTGCTGCAAGCGCTCATAGGTTACGGCAACCACTTACCATCAGGTGGGCCGTATGCTTGTTTGCCAACTTTTAACATAAAAAAAAATAATAATAATCTTTGAACATTTTTCTGTATGGAGGGGCCGGTCGTTTGGAAATATTTTAAAACGATCCAAATCCAGATTTTTTTTTCTTTGGGATACAAATCTCCAAGGCTTGTAATTTATACAGCCAATTTTTAAATTACACTTATTGTTATTATTATTCTTACTTTCTTTTCATTTTTTTTTAATAAGTTGTCATAGTTATGTTATAGTTATTTATATATATGTATATTATTTAACATAAATACTAAATAATATTATGATTCAAACCTATTATCTTTTTTGTGATTTTTGTGACTATAATTTAAAAAATTAAAATATTTTTATGATGTAATAAATAAATATATAATGCCTAAACTGTCATGGCGAAGAAATTTTCCAGTGCATTAAATAAGCAGAAATTTATCTCAATATAAGAGAGATGAAAGGAAACCCCTGTTGACATATTCTCAATTAAATTCCTATTTAACCACTCTTTACGTGTTCGCGTGTCGGAGCATTTTAATATAGGAGCTAAGTAAAGAGACTCGCTTTGAAAAGATGTTTGCTCATCTATGGTTAAAAATTAGAAACGTATTAAATCCTTACTTTTTTTTTCTACGTTATGTATGTTTTTAGGTACAATGTTACTATTTATTCAGCCTAGCTGTCACTTTCTTCTGTGATGTTATTGACGTAAATACTTGCTTAATTATTACACATAATTATATACATAAAAAAGTATGTTTTTAATCGGCTTCGATAAAGCACGTTCTAAACTACCTATTTTTTTTTTTTGGTGTGTTTCTGTGATGCGATATTTTCATCGCTTGGAAACTTAATTTTAATGATTTGTTTTTAGTTATAATTTAAGTATATAATTTTTATCATTTTACAAAGCTTGTATTACAAGTACTTAAGGATACCAATGTTCTTTAGTCTGTATTACTTGAAAATTTGTGGCGCAGCGGTAGCGAACCTAACTTTAGCGCCACGCAAACGGTCGCAAATTACAAGGACAATCACAGCAAGACCGAAACTGCCGCTGCGCCACAACGTCATCGTCATAATGGTATAAACATAGATACACATAGATTATAAAATACCAATGATCTTCTTCTGATTGTTCTCCTTAAAAACGCCTGTAATTATCAATTCACGTACAAACGAGTAGTCAAAGGGCTTCATTTATTATCGATGTCCTAACCAATTATAAGCTTATTTTAATGCACTGTTTTTTTTATTTCATGAGGGTTGGCAAACAAGCATACGGTCCGCCTGATGGTAAGCAATCATTGCTCAGTGCACGTTGCCAGCCCAAGGAACAGGAGGGATGGGATGAGGAGGGAAAAAGGGCCAAACCCCACCAACCACTGTTTGGTGGGAGTTTGGGCCTTCGGCGCTCCCACTCATAGCACGAAACGCAACAGTACTCTGTTACTTTACGCCGATTTTCTTTAAGAGAGTAGTACTTCCCCGGTCGAAATGGCGCATTTGTGCTGTACTACCACAGTCTAAGGGCTTCTTCAATTTCCCATCTCGTAACCAATTTCAAACATACTTTATACGCACCTGTTAAAGGAACTTCATAATACAGATATCGTTGTACTCATCATCGTCACTGCTAACCTAGTGAACTAAATCAGTACGAAATAATACATAAGGGCAGTCAACATTTTAGTGGCATTTTGATCTTTATTTTATTACCCATAAAAACGATAATCGTGTCCTTAGGTTAAGTCACTGAGGGACTAAACGGTTAGGGAGAACTGTTGAATATTGTCAAACTAAAGTGATCTTTATGCTCTAAAACATAAGTGTTTTTATCGTTTGTATGTATGGAGCGTTAGAAGACAAATTGTCGGTCACGCATACAACGTCAGTACCTACAAGGCGATGCTAAATGCATTGTACTTCGTTTTGCCAATTAAGTTAGCGAGTTCCCTCTATAAGAATACTGAATTCGCTAAATGGATGTGTCAATATTACTAGGCTACCTATTATGGTCTAATGTATATTCTCGTGTCACAATTTTAGTTACCATAATCCGTACTCCTCCATAACCGCGTGACCCATTTTATATGTTATATTATATTATGTATATTCAGTAGGTCTGAGAATAGGTTATCTTTTTACACCCCAATTATTTTTTTGGCATTTTTTTATTTTTGATTTGATTAACCCAAAGCCCCTACATTTTATTATTTGTTTTTTCTTATTCCACCTTGTATAATTTTCACCGATGTCACTTTCGTCCCCAGATTTTTTTTTCGAGATAGGACAATGTCGGCCGAGTCCACTAGCATATCTAAATTATTATTTTTTGTATAGTTCTTACACGTCATAATGCCAACATGGCGATTATTTCGTAATGTCAACGATGTGTCAAATCTATTGGACGAAGGTCCTTATATATTCAGCCGCCAATATTTATCCTGTTAATATAAATTATAAATAGATCGCTAAACTCAATGTCACGTTAGCAGGATATTGTTATATCATCACTACGTCTTAGTATTAGGCCTAGCAACAGAAATATAATTTAAAAACCAATTCTTTGTGCAAATTAAAAAAGTTCAAACAAAATATCTAAATAAAAATTGAGCAAATATTTTAAATAGACGTCGGTATTTATTTATACTAAAAGAGCATGGACACGAGCAAATATAATTGAGCAGTCGATTATTAAATTCACATCACTAAACAATCAATTAACTCATCTCAAAACTCAACACTATGCAGATGTCGCATCACTAGCTTCACTTGTCTATAATTGGATCTCAATAGAAACTTCATGGTCCAATGTACTGTTGTCTGTGATAGAATACATAGATATCGACATGTAGAAATTGTTTGTCTATGACTATCAGATCGTGTTTGTTACAAACGACGTAATATTATATTGCGCTATACATAAATTTATTATGCTGGCGGTAGGACCTAAAGGTCTAAAACCTAAAACTCGTGAAGTGACTGCTCGTATGCCGCATTTTGAGGTCAGCCAGCGTATTATTGTTGTATCCTAAAAGGGCGGAAAAACACAGGTGCTTTTCCCATGCAGGCAATAAAAAAATTGTGGTCTACTATATTAACGTCGTTGCAATTTTGTTTTTTTATTTATTTGACGACCGCATTGGAGCAGGGTTGCGAATCTGTGTAAAAGTGCCTCATGTCCCGATTTTAGGTTAGTACGAATTCACTCGGTGAAGATTTGTATATTACCATAAAGACATGATGTTTTCTATACTAGGTTTTGGCTCTGTCCTAATGAAGGCCGTTAAGTGTGTAGCGTTTATTTATTTATTTATATTGTTTCTTCTTTTGTTGTGTGCACTATAAGAGTATCTATTATCTATATATTTATTAGGCGTCGGGATGTGACGACCCCATCGCCCGCTGTTGGGATAACCTCTGTCACAACAGAGATTATTCCACCAGTGCAATCAGTCACACTGGTGGTAGGTCTTTTGTTGCAAGAGGCCGGCTAGGTAGGTACCACCGCAGTGTCCAATATTCTGCCGCCAAATAGTAATGCTTAGGCACTACTGTGTTCCGGTTTGAAGGGCATTGTACGCTAGTGAAATTACTGGGCGAACGAGATTTAAGAACTAATATCTCGAGGTTGGCAACGCGTGAGTGGCACCTACTAATGGTGCTGCAAGCGCTCATAGGCTGCGGCAGCCACTTACCATCAGGTGGGCCGTATGCTTGTTTGCCAACCTCTAACATAAAAAAAAAAATATATATATATATATTAGTTTTCTTATGTATATTGCTTGTAGATAGGTATATTCGAGTCACATGCACGTATTAAATAACATAATGAGTTAAAACGTGACGATCCTATTCGCAAGACGACGATAATAAGTACGGAAGGTCTCCGTACATTTAGTTAATGCTAATATTTGTATGTGCCATATTTTCTTTAACGACCGCATATAGTATTAAGTTAAATATTTGTCTTCGGTTATATAATAACATGGAATAAGAATTTCAGTATGTCATTTGAGCAAAAGAACGATGAATTTGAAAGTGAATGGTAATGTGAAGTAAGGATAATATGACGCTGTTGGGATAACCTCTGTCACAACAGAGATTATTCCACCAGTGCAATCAGTCACACTGGTGGTAGGTCTTTGTTGCAAGAGGCCGGCTAGGTAGGTACCACCGCAGTGTCCAATATTCTACCGCCAAATAGTAGTGCTTAGGCACTACTGTGTTCAGGTTTGAAGGGCATTGTACGCTAGTGAAATTACTGGGCGAACGAGATTTAAGAACTAATATCTCGAAGTTGGCAACGCGCGAGTGGCACCTACTAATGGTGCTGCAAGCGCTCATAGGCTGCGGCAGCCACTTACCATCAGGTGGGCCGTATGCTTGTTTGCCAACTTCTAAAAAAAAAAAAAAAAAATTTTTAATTATCGAGTTGTTAGTGGTCAACCTAGTGTCAGAGATATTCAAGTCGCCCATGGGCCTCTGACTTGAATTATCGACTGTTGTCAAATTGTCAACAGCCGGGACCGACTTTTTACGTTCCCTCCGAAGCACGGAGACGCTCGGTTGAAATACCACTATGCGATCACCCATGTAGTGACTAACTGCTTAATCTACCGATCGTTTACCGATCAATGGGTGCACTCGGTTATGAGGGTATATGACGAATGATAGAACAGAATGGAAGAAGAATAGAATAAAGAATTTGCGATGACCTATTTACAAATCCTAGCAAGCACCATTGACTTATCAAGTGTCTAATTTGTATGTTGGAATTTGTCTCATATTTTACGACGAATTAAAGCATTGTAAGGACCTCTTGGACCTCTACAAATGAGGACGAGGATTTTATTATTATAACTCTAGGAGTAAAAATCATTTTTGACATAGGCATTTGACTGTATATCATTATATAATGCCTTGAAATCAAAAATGAATGTTTATATTATGTGAGTTCCATTATAAAAGTAGTTCATTTAATTATTGCTTCTACTACATTTGTTCTTTCCTTTGTAAATTATTCGATATACGGCAATATTGTCAAATTACCTGCAACGTTTGATATTTAACACATTTCACTATATAATACCGATTTTGTTTTTAGAATAATTTCAATGTTATTAATAAATTCATCGATGTACGACGATCATATCTAATAAATTGTTTTATATCGATGTTTAGTAATACGACCTTGTGAACGGTTTTCCCCAAACAGCCTTCTAATGAGGTCGTGGATTATCAGCGACGATACGATAAATATTTACCAATTTCGTTTTGTTGTCTCTCGTGAATTGCATCACGAATTTACGCTTTTTTTTATCTCTTTTTAATAATTAATTCCAGATGAATTTTTAACGATATCGAATTTAGACTTTTTGTTATTCGTTTTGATCGATTGCAAATTATAAATTAAATGGTAATAGCAAACAAAACCGTTGTGACGTATAGGTAACGAACCTGCCTTCTTCAAAGCCACGGGTTGGATTACCGATCGAGTCGTATGTTTGTATTAATCTTAGAAACATCTGTTTCAGTCTGGGCATTGGACCTTGTGGGTCTCTCCTTCATGCGTCAGAGACAAAGTTGAGATATCGTTCCCGGTTGTTATCATAACATCTAATAAACGTTAATTCATCTCCATCATAAAATTTGTTATCCAATGAGTACCTGCCCAGTAAGGTCAGGTGGCAATTGCTCTGTGTAAAAACTAGTAATCCGTCAAATCCAGATAAAAGTAGTAAGTAGACCCTGGGTAAATACGGGGAATAATGCTGTATGGTGAATTAAAAAAAAATCATCATAAATAACATAATTTCCCGTTTCCCATCGTCGCGTAACAAATCGGAGAAATCCGCAACGAATGCGCTACTGAAAGCTTCCCGAAATAATTCATTCCATATACAGAAATCTTACTTTCATATTCCATTAGGGACATGACTTCGAAACAAGAAAAGGCGAGGAGAAGGAATAAAACAATAAACGTCATCCGTAAAGGAGATTAATTTCATTACTATTCGCACTTTTTGTCCCAGAAAATTCCCCCCCCAAATCCATTGTCACCCTCTGTAATGGGAGTGAGAGTAATAATTCACTATGCCGTACACCCATCTCGTTTTAATATCGGGAATGTCGCAACTTTTTCGTATCCAAGTCCCGTTTTGAATTATAACTCAGTGAATCATGGTCGCAGTGTTACGCTACAGCCGCGAATATGCGAATGGTTTATTTATTGGGGGTTCGGGAATCGGGTATACTGGTCTCGACCGAGATGGCCCAATGCAAATGTAGACTTTAACCGAAAGTCACGGGTTAAAATCTGGGCAAGCACCTCTTAGTTTTTTTGTGCTTAATGTAATGAAACAAAATTTCAAATTTATCTCGTGCTTAACGGTAAAGGAAATCGTCGTGAAGAAACCAGCATTTCGTTGAGAAATTCTGTGATATGTATATGCTGGTGGTACCACCAAACGTCGGTGAAGAACTTTTAAAGTGTCTGATCGTCAGCATTTCGAGGTCTGTCAGCATATATCGAACGATGTCCTTAGCCGTAGCTCGGCCTCGCAGCAGGCACCGTAAGGACGGAATCAAATTTGAGTCCCCGCGAGAGATGTCTTTTTTTTCACAGCTGAGTGTGAGTATTCGACTCTTCCATTCGGTGACGCTGTCAAGGCCAGTAGAGCCAACAGCAATACCCATTAAAAAAATAAGAGTATGGTAACATTTCCCCAGTCGAGTCGTCCATCCCGTCCCGTCCATACACCCAAAACAATATGCCTCAACTACTTCTAATTTACAATACATTAGAGATATTCCTGTTATACTATTGTACTATTAATACACGTCACGTTAGTACGATTTACGCGATTGTATCACATGTGTACACGACACGGTAATGCGTCCGTTGACAGCTGACACGCTTCACCACTAAGCCTTATTCCATTAGGAAAGTCTTTCAATGAAAATAATATTTTAGTGTCTATTCATATAGAATTAAATCTTTTGAATTTTTAACAGACTTTAAAACCTACCAAGTAACATAAACGGATTGGTACAGTATAATTATGTATAACAAAAATCGTCAAAAATATCAAGCTACTTGTCAAGTGTCCGTACCCGGAGGGTATTTTTAAATTGTCACCCTGCTGACAGACGGACGAACGTACAGCGGTGGCTTAGCTTAGCAAAATGTACCAACGAATATAAAATTCGTTGGTACCCTAATAATAGGGTTCATTGGTGCCCTAATAGGGTTCATTGGTACCCTTTGGATAAGAAACCCCAAAACGGAGTTTAGATTTTTAACTATTTACTTTAACCGTTGAAAGCTGTGGTTATCAAAATTGGCAAATAGAATTGACCATATAATACTCTACAGTATGTCTCTAAACGAATAAATTAATCAAACAAATGTTGCGGTATTATAATACAAAGCGTAAATTACAACATCCGCCATTTCCGAGTTTGTTCGCCGCAATTCCATCGTCAGTCTAAATCGGCTTATTTCTATACAAACAACGATAATTTCAGTAGTAGTCTTGCTGCTTTCAGAGCGAATGGGACGCTTCGACCAGTGAAATACTGCCCTTTCATCGATTAGTGAAGCAATTCGATGAATGAGACCTCTGAATCGTAACATTTTGGATTATTTCTTTTTTTTTTTCGGAATGTGTATTGCCCTACTGGCCTTGATAGCGTCACCGAGAGGGGTACCGAGTACAGAGACTCAGCCGTGAAAAAGGGGCAGACCTCACGTGGGCTTAAATTTGATTCCGTCCTTAGGGTGCCTCCTGCGAAGCCGAACCACGGCTAAGGACGTCTTCGGAGATGGAGGCAGCGCTCCGAGCGCATTCTATACGATAGACTCACCAGACGGTGTGATTATTTTGATATGGCCACTTTTCGTAATGCCTAATATCGCAGGACTTCAAGACTTAAAAAATATTATATTTAAAAAAAACGAGGCCAGGTGAGACTTGGATCATCACATCGACTAATATCAATTTACTTAAGAAGTTATCGAATGGTTAGTGGGTAACTTAGTGTCAGAGTTGTCAGGTGACTCGTATAGGCCTCTGACTTGACTTTTTGACTGTTATTATATTCATTACAGCCAAAACCGACTTTTACGTTCCCGCCGAAGCACGGAGACGCTCAGTTGAAATACTAATACCCATCTCTGGACTGACCGCTCCTAAAGTTACATAACCCACCGATAGTTTACCGTTCTCGATTATTTTAGTAATAACGGCAACTACATACAAAATTTACATAAAATAACCATTATCAAAATAATAGCTAACAAACAAACTACTCATTAAAATGTTAGTAATGAATGTATAAAGCGTGATGTGTACGGAAAAAAATTGTAATCATCGTGTGACAAAATTTACTAAAACCAGTAATAATCTAGTTACTTAACAATGGTTTTTAATAAAAAGCTTAAAATGTATCTGATTTAATGAGAGCATAATTTTAAATAAGAGTTTAACGGACCGCGTAATTTACGACATTATTAATTTTAATTTGTAGCTTTTAATTCTTGCATTTACAAAACCGTATTCGCGCGATTCGCGAAATGATTTTTCTGTTGCATCTTAATTATATTCATATAATTAAATATTTTTTTAATTTTCATGATGAATTGGATTTAACTAAATATACTATTTAAAAAAAAACTAACCTGCTTCTGCCGTTTAATCTCTAAGAAAAAGAACAAAAAGATAATTTAAGGAATTCTGTTCTACATTTCAGTCACTGACCAGATTCAACCCAAAATATCAGAGACAGGCGGTAGAGTACTGCTCTGCGTTATTGTATTTCGGTTTGAAAGACACTGTATTAAGTGAAATGACAGGGCAAAGGTGATTTAAGCTAGCACCGCGTGACTCACACATACAAATGAATAGTGTTGCAAGCGCTCGTAAGCTACAATAACCGCTTACCATCATTTGGGTCATATGGGTGAGACGCTCATAGCAGGGTGCACTCACTGATCGGTAAACGATCAGAGGGTAAAGCAACTTTAGGCGCGGTCAGTCACTAGATGGGTGATCGCATAGTGGTATTTCAACCGAGCGTCTCCGTGCTTCGGAGGGCACGTAAAAAGTCGGTCCCGGCTTTTTTTTTATGTAAGAGGGGGCAAACGGGCAGGAGGTTCACCTGATGTTAAGCGATCACCGCCGCCCATGAACATCTGCAACACCAGAAGGCATGCAAGGCTGTTGACAATTAGATAACAGTCGATAAGTCAAGTCAGAGGCCTATGGGCGACCTGAGCAACTCTGACACTAGGTTGTCCACTAGCCACTCGATAAGAAGATCATATGGGTGGTGAACTCGCATACCAACCTCGTGGCATAAAAAACACTGAGCAAGTAATAAGTTTTATCGTCAATTTGAAAAAATGCAAACACAGATTATCGTAGGTCGTGCGTCTATATACAATATACATACATGACCCAATGAATGTTATTGCCAATGTGGGCGGACCCATAGTGTGATTGATGCGTGCTTTATCACGCTATCTTTATCTGCAAAAAATCATTGGATATACAGCGCGATAGATTTAATAAGCTATAGAAGCTAAAAATAATGTTATTTGCAATCTTTTCGAAGTTTAATTTACTTTTATTACATTATGTCCCTTGTATTTATATTCTGCCGCCAAATAGTAGTGCTTAGGCACTACTGTGTTCAGTTTGAAGGGCATTGTACGCTAGTGAAATTACTGGGCGAACGAGATTTAAGAACTAATATCTCGAGGTTGGCAACGCGTGAGTGGCCTACCTACTAGTGGTGCTGCAAGCGCTCATAGGCTACGGCAACCACTTACCATCAGGTGGGCCGTATGCTTGTTTGCCAACTTCTAACATAAAAAAAAAAAAAAAAAAAAAGTATAGACTTGCTCAAAATAGCTTACTTAATCATGATAATTAATGAGCTAATAATTACATTTTAAATTCAAATGTCACGTGCAATTTTCAAATGTTTACTAAGTTTTGCATTCTTACTTTATTTTTATTACATTACTTCGTTGATAATTTCGCGCTGTATGACGATTTATACTTACTGAGGAAGTCTAGAAGAAACCGCTAGTTAGCAATCCTGTATCCGTCAGTATCCGTATCCGTCGATCTGTACATCATGTAACTTAATTAATAATAAGTACTTGATTGTAATTAATGTTTAAAGTAGTGTACAATAAAGTTCATTCTATTCTTTTATATCTCAATTTTGATTGTTAATATATTAAATAAATGGTCGTGCTTTCCTAAGCGATATCATGTGAATACGAAACCTTAGTTCGCAATATTAAGATCGCATTTTCGGCTGCGCAATGCGAGTGAGTCGCATGAAAAATTGCTTTCTGAATTGTTTTATCGATTACATGCAAAAGGGTAGCCGAACCCCATACGATGAATTCTTGAGGAAAACGAGGCATTCCCAACGATCGGACATACTTAGTGGTATGCGTACGACACACGGTGAATTTTGATAGAGAAGGATGGTATTTATATGATTTTGAGTGACGCAATAATCGATCCCCTCGATGAATTATTTTATATTCTTTGGGTATACAGAGTAATAATGATTAGTAGTTGTTAAGTTCACGGCCGGATTTAGAGGAAGGCAACGGGGGCGACAGCCGCGGTGCTGTGGGACTTCGGAAAAAAATCTATTAAATTCCGACAAGTAAATTCTTCTTTTTTTTCGCTGTTTCACCTTTACCCACTAAAATTTAATTTCATATAATTCTTGTTTCTGATTATATGTTTGTTAAATACAATAATCTACTTGGTTGCACACTAATTTTTTTTTAATATTCGACTGATAAAAAAAATACATTTTGTTTGGAAAATAATTTGGGGAAAGGGGGCCTCCACTCTTTTGCTGCCCCGAGGCCTCCGACCTCTAAATCCGGCGCTGGTTAAATTGCATTAACAGAGACTCACATCGTACTTATATAGCTAGTCCTCCACTTGACTATTGTTATGTAATTCCAACCTACGAGTATTGTGTTGTCAATCCGGATGCAGGGATTGACACTGAGGTCAGAGAACTGAAGACTTTGTAAAACGTTGAGAAAGGCACATAGAATTAAGAAGAAGAACAATAGAGTTAAGATTAGAATTATATAATAACATAATGGTTAGTCATCTCCGATGACGTCCTTAGCATGGTTAGGCTTCGCAGGAGGCACCCTAAGGACGGAATAAAATTTGAGCCCCCGTGTGGGCTGCCCCTTTATCACGGCTGAGTCTCTGCACTCGGACCCCCTGACGCTGTCAAGGCCAGTAGGGCCGACAGCAATACACATTCCGAAAAAAAAAAGGTTAGAATCAGGACTACACGAAGACTTAAAAAATTCATATTTATTACGCATAGGTACTTATTCTTTGGTAAAGGAAAATTGTAAAAAATTACACAAAGATTTATTATATAAATTCTTTGTTTCAGTATTATAAAATATCAGAAATTCTTTAATCCGTTTTTCGAATAACATAACCGTGTTAATTCACCCATTAGTAAAACAAATGTTTATTGTACAAACTATTGTCTTAAAAAAGCCGACTGACGCATCGGTCATTAGTGTACTAGAAATAAAATGCGACCGATTCGTTTTGAGCCTTTCGTGTACACTACACGTATGAAAAAACCCGATAAGAGATAGTCATCGAGGGGTCGTTGTGTGCTGGTCGATTGTATAAATAGTGTTGTCACTTAACAGTCGGGCATTCGGTTCCCGAATACCGATGCATAACCGATTTGGAACGGTGGCGCGTCACTCGTCACCTCTGGCGGTCGGTGCGGCTTTAGCTTTATAATTGCTCGTGTGCATGAAAAAATTCGTGACAGCGTCTATTGTGTCGATACGGGAACTTTATACGATTCGTTTGCATTTTTTTCTTTTTATCGGTAAATCGATATTTTATGCTCTTTGTTTAGTGTTGTTGTTTAGGTTTTTGTGAGGTTGTTCTCAGTTCGTCTGTTACAATGTTATCAACTTCGTTTTTAAGTCTGAATTTCACTTTTCATTTTTGCTAAATAAGGTTTCTATTCCATGGTGATTTTCTGATTGTTGGTCATCCATAAATTAGGTCTCACGTAAGGGAGGGTTGACGAAGTGTGACATTTTGTAACAAAAGGTCATTTCGTCTAATATAATATCTAAGTATTTAAATGCTAAATTGAATCGTCAAAGAAAAACTTAACAATTTTACTTAATTACTTAATTTCGGAACTGTCGTTTTATCTCCGGTTTTTGTCATAATTAAAAACTCCTCATTGCTAAATACAATTGCATCAAATGAAAGCGATAATATTGCACTGGCGCATGAAGCGTAAACGTTAAAACAGATAATTGCATATCAATCAAAAGTTTATAGATCGAAGTGACAAAGACGTGTTTCTTATTCTTATTGTTATATTTACATACAGTGACTAGCGGGCACGGCAGACGTGAAACCCAAAAGCAGACCCCCTTACTGGGTCCAATTGTTAATCTTAACCATTCTCGGATCCACCAAAATCACATTAAAAAATCACCAAAATCGGTCGGTCCAGCCGTTTAGGAGGAGTTCAGTGACAAACACACGTACAGTAGAATTATTTATATAAAGATGTTGTCCCGTTGGTTTCACGGCCGTTCGTAGGAAGGCAGTAATCCATTACAAATGCTGTGTCATGACTTAATAGAGACATCCCGACGATCGGTTAGCGTGATAATGTTTAACGTTCAGTACTACCTTTAAGCGCGACTTCTTCCGCGTATGTTAATGTTTCGTGATATTTCATCATTATTTATCATAGCGGTATGAAGTATTTAATATTCGTTATGGCGCAAATGGCCCGGCTCGAACGGGTATGTACTACCCTCTCACCGAAAATCCGCGTAAAGTACTGTACTGTTGCGTTGCGTTCGATGGGTTAGAGTGTCGGAGGCCCAATCTCTCACCCCCTCTGCACCCTTCCTTTTTTCCCCTTCCCTCCTTCCTTCCTTTTG
Source organism: Hestina assimilis (assembly GCA_023373885.1). Classification (NCBI taxonomy): domain Eukaryota; kingdom Metazoa; phylum Arthropoda; class Insecta; order Lepidoptera; family Nymphalidae; genus Hestina; species Hestina assimilis. The sequence continues at coordinate 2,765,492 of CM041747.1, read as the reverse complement.
TCCATCCCTCGGATTGGTTACGCGCATGTGATACTTCTAGTATCGCAATAGTTCATAGGTTGCGGCGACTGCTTACCATCAGTCGGACCGTATGCTTGCTTGCCAACCGTCATGAAATAAATAAAAATAGTTTTCTAACCAACAAATCACAAGAAAATCATAATACAAATGATTAACTATTTTATATATCACACATTTATCACGATAACATAAGTTTCCATAGTTTCTTAACATAACATTTTACGTTAAATATGTATAAAGCCTTCAACAATTTTGTATGTCAGTCAAGATCATCTCTCGAATGCGACAAAACATACATTAAATATACTGTTACGGAGAACCTTATCACAGGGGCATAAGGTTCAAAATCGCTTGCTACTCCTTTTGTTTATTTCTACTACCGCCGCGCGGGTTCGAGAAAGATGTATTCTCGAAACATGTAGAACAGCGTTCCGCGGACGGAGCTCTCTCGAACCCGTGTCCGCGTATATAAGCGGCCCGCCGTGTCGACTGATTCATTCAGTTCTGAGCAACAAGCGAAGACACTACAAGTGATACCAGTGAACAAGTGCGATAATTAGTGACCTCGGCTATTCTTTTGGACTGTGATTGACCTGTGATTTGGACCTGTTGTTTGTGAAGTTCTGTTGTTTAATCTAGACCTAGAATAAAGTCTTGTTTAGAGCCATCAGGTGTTTGTTTCCAAATTACCGAACCCCAGCCCGTAACAATTGGTGTCAGAAGTGCGATTTGGAAACATGCCATTGACTCCAAGAGACGATACCAGCAACAAGGGTGTCAGGACTAGAGCGCAGTGTGCTGCAGAGGACCACCTGGAAGACTCTGCAACAGCTGGGACCCTTCATCAGGCACCACCCACTGGCCACACCCACCAGGCCACGCCCACCGAGGCCACGCCTACTGGGTCGGATGCCCCACCCACTGGCCCCGCCCACCGGGCCACGCCCATCGAGGCTCCGCCCACTTTCATAGAAGGTCCTACCGTTGGCCACGCCCACCGGGCCACGCCTCCTGAACAGGCCACGCCCGCCGCCTATCTTTCGAGTTTGATGAGAATGCTCCAACTTCAGTCCACGTCGCTTGACACTAAGTTTGCGTCACTCGACGCTAAGTTTGCAGCGATTCAAGAGAATCAAGACAGCAAGTTTGCTAAGATTCAAGAGAATCAAGACAGCAAGTTTGCTAAGATTCAAGAGAATCAAGACAGCAAGTTTGCTAAGATTCAAGAGAATCAAGACAGCAAGTTTGCTAAGATTCAAGAGAATCAAGCGACAGCAGCTGAGGTACAACAAACCCTCTTGTCAACTGTTAGTGAAGTGAGCGGCTTGGTGACTAAAATGCGAAAGGATTTAGACCTCGTGGACGAACGGGTCACAAGCCTAGGAACTGAAGTAGAAAGCATGAAAACTGGCTTCACCGAACTCCAGAAGAAGTTCGTGCGTCTCGAAACCACGGGGGTTACATCTAGTGGAGCTATTGGCACAATTCGGGGACCTAGTGTGAAGGTACCTCCATACGACGGCAGCACATCCTGGACCGCTTACAGGCAGCAATTACAAACCGTCGCTGCTGCCAACGGATGGACGGATGAACAGTGCCTGACTGCCCTTACCGTTGCGTTGAGAGGGCAGGCTCTGACCGTTTTGGAGGCCCTGCCTAGCTCGGGTAGTGGGTACAAGGAACTGTTAGAGGCACTCGAATCCAGGTATGGAGAACGACATCTGGAGCATGTGTTCCGAGCCCAGCTACGTGATAGAGTCCAACAGCCTGGAGAAGGACTACAACAATGGGCGTTGGAAATAGAAAAACTGGTTCGGAAAGCGTACCCATCGGCCGACGCCAAAATGATTAACTTAAATACCGTCCAGGCCTTCGTTGATGGGATCAGGGACCTAGAGGTAAGAGCTGCCGTCAGACTTCGTCACCATGCCTCATTGAAGGAAGCATTGGCGCATGCCTTAGAAGTCGAAGCAGTTCGACATGACATTCGGCAGACTCACAAGATTCGTGAAGTATCGGAGGCGGTTAAAGAAGTTAAGGCCACATTTAAGAAAAACTCTGGCGCGATGTGTTATAGATGTGGTGACCGAGGCCATCTGCAGCTCAATTGTCCTCAAAAAGAGTCGCACGCGGCCAAATTAAAGAAAATGGACGAAAAATTAGACGAGCTGATGAAAAGGAGCGAGGCCTCGATGTCTACTCGACATCAGGGAAACGAGTAACAGCCAGGACAGAGGGGCGAGTACTGGCTGGCACGGAGGAAGCCCCAACAATAGTTATATCACAGGCATGCAACAAAAATAGTCTTGCAATACTTGGCACTGTTAACGGATCGGACTGCAGAATTACGATAGATACGGGAGCCTCTAGGACAATAGTTCGGCCAGACCTTGTGAAAGCAGCGATGAGGCACAAGAATCAAATCACCTGTCGACTTCTTTCTGCCTCCGGCCAGCCAATACCCGTCTTGGGGGAAATATCAGTTACGATATACATAGGGGAATCGTCGTACACGCACAACGTAATCGTAGCTGAAATTATGGACGACTGCATTATGGGTTTAGACTTCATGAAAAAGCATAACTGCAAAATTGACGTTGCCGACGGCGTATTTAAATGTGGTGATGAAGAAATCTTCATACTCGGGGGTGCCAACGGGAAAGTAACATGTCTAAAGAAAATCGTCATTCCTGGGCGAGCGGAGGCTCAAGTGTTGGTAAAGCTGCCATATTCTAGTAAAGTCAAAGAGGGCAGATGTGTCTTGATTGAGGACATACCCCAAAGGACAGCATCTCAAGGGTTAATGACAGCAAGAACTCTTGTCAAAGGAAGTGACAAAGCTATAGTGAGGGTTGTGAACCTGGATGCTCACGAGGTTAGCTTGAATGAGGGGGATGTCATAGGAAAATGTGAGGAAGTTGTCTGGCTGAAGAAGTGTATTTCAATGCCAAGCATGGAAGAATCAGGTTCCTGGAATAATGCTACAGTCAATGGGCTCCTCGAAGACTGCAAGAGTAACCTGACTTATTCACAAAGCGTCAAGGCTAAGAAGTTTCTATTACGCTTCGCAGACATCTTTTCTAACCAAGAAGGAAACGTTGGAAGAACGTCGTTAGTACAACACAAGATCGATACCGGAAACGAAAGACCCATCCGTCAGCGGGCGAGACGGATACCTATAGCAAAGGAAAAAGAGGTTAAGGATTTGCTGGATGAAATGGAAAAGAACAAAATCATTGAACCGTCCTCAAGCCCATGGTGTTCACCTGTTGTGCTAGTGAAGAAGAAAGATGGAAGCACCCGGTTCTGTGTAGACTATAGACGACTCAATGACATCACAAAGAAGGACAGTTATCCGCTACCTCGAATCGACGACACTTTGGATACATTGAGTGGAATGAAATGGTTTTCAACTCTAGATCTAAAATCTGGCTACTGGCAGGTGGAGATCCATCCAAAAGACAAAGAGAAGACGGCGTTTTCAACTGGAAAAGGATTATGGCAGTTTAATGTAATGCCTTTTGGATTGTGTAATGCACCTGCAACTTTCGAGCGACTCATGGAGTGTGTACTAGCAGGTTTAGTAGGTGACGCCTGCTTGGTGTACTTGGATGATGTCATCATCGTGGGCCATGATTTTGAAGACCATATGCGAAACTTGGAGCGAGTCTTCGCTAAATTACATGGAGCCAAGTTGAAGCTTAACCCGAAAAAGTGTCATCTATTCAGGAACGAAGTCAATTACCTCGGCCACGTTATCACCAGCGAGGGTATCCGGACTGATCCAGAGAAAGTAGAAGCAGTTCAAAAGTGGCCCACCCCAAAAGACAAAACAGAGGTGCGAGCATTTTTGGGCCTGTGCTCTTACTACAGACGTTTTGTCAAGGGATTCTCTGAGGTCGCCAAACCGTTACATCGACTGACGGAAGAGAAAAGACCATTTTGTTGGGATGAGACCTGTCAGGATTCTTTTCAAAAACTGAAAAAGTATTTGTGTGAAACGCCAATTTTAGGGTACCCACAATCGGAAGGCCAGTTTATCGTCGACACCGACGCGAGCAATACAGCGATCGGAGGAGTATTATCTCAGAAACAGGGCGATAGAGAAGTTGTTATTGGTTACTTCAGCAAGTCACTATCGAGACCTGAAAGGAACTACTGTGTAACAAGAAGAGAACTCTTGGCTGTGGTAAAAACGCTACAACACTTTAGTAAATATCTCATCGGCAGAAGATTTTTACTACGTACCGATCACGCAGCATTGAAATGGCTTCTACAATTCAAGAATCCTGAAGGTCAAGTCGCTCGATGGATCGAACAACTCCAGGAATATGACTTCGAGACTCAACATCGTAGTGGAAAGTCTCACGGCAATGCAGATGCACTTTCACGGAGACCCTGCCCTGAAGACTGTAAGCATTGCATCAAACAGGAGTCAAAAGAGTTAGTGGTGAAACTAACAAGGACAAGTTCTTTAGGACCCTGGGAGGATGATGCGATGAAGACAGCTCAGAATGGTGACGATGATCTTCGGCACATCATCACATGGAAGACTCGGGGTGATGCTAGACCAGCATGGAGTGAAGTCGCACCTATGAGCGCTGTCACTAAGGCGTACTGGGCACAATGGGACAGCTTTATTTTGCAAAACGGGATACTCTACCGGAAATGGGAGAAAACCAGTGGCAAAGAGTTCCATCTTCAAATAGTTGTTCCGAGGGGCAGAGTACCAGATGTTCTCCGTGAAGTACATGACGGTGTTTCAGGAGGTCATCTTGGCGTCAAGAGGACACTAACGAAGGTACGGGAGAGGTTCTACTGGCTCCACTGTCGTGAAGATGTGCAGGACTGGTGCCGTAAATGTACGTCATGCGCTGCCGTGAAGGGACCACAGACAAGGAGCAAGGGGAAGCTGCGGTTGTACAACGTTGGTGCACCCTGGGAACGCATAGCCATTGATGTAGCTGGTCCATTCCCTGTGACCGATTCGGGAAACAAATACTTCATGGTTGTTATGGACTACTTTAGTAAGTGGCCAGAAGTATTCGCCATCCCTAATCAGGAGGCTACAACCGTTGCAACTAAATTAGTCGAGGAAGTCATATGTCGCTTTGGTGTACCCTTAGAAATCCACTCTGATCAGGGCCGGAACTTTGAGTCCCAAGTGTTTCAAGAAGTATGCAGAATTTTGGGTCTGCATAAAACGCGAACTACTGCATACCACCCGCAGTCGGATGGAATGGTTGAAAGATTTAACCAAACACTTGAAAAGCATTTGGCCAAACTAGTGGATTCCCACCAGAGAGACTGGGACAAGTACATTCCACTCTTCCTCCTTGCCTACCGGACAGCGGAGCACGAAAGTACACAGGCGACTCCGGCGTTTGTCAATTTTGGTAGGGAACTACGGCTACCACTAGACTTATTGACGGGAGGATCACCGGAGGAACCTAATAATGTACCAGACTACGTCTCCGATTTACGAGAGAAAATGCGGGAAATACATGCTTCAGTACGGGAACACGGATTGCTGTCGAGCGAGAACATGAAAACCAGATACGACCGGAAATCGAATACAAACGCATTCGAGGAAGGCACATTAGTCTGGCTGCATAATCCAACTCGGCGGAAAGGGAAGTCTCCGAAATTGCAATCCAGATGGGAGGGCCCGTACAAAGTGATTACCCGTATGAATGATGTGACTTATAGGATCCAACGTCAACCAAGAGGAACGTTTAAAATTGTTCACATCGACCGCTTGGCGAGATATCACGGCAGCAACAGTGATGCTCGGGACGAACATCTCTAAGAAGGGGGCAGTGTTACGGAGAACCTTATCACAGGGGCATAAGGTTCAAAATCGCTTGCTACTCCTTTTGTTTATTTCTACTACCGCCGCGCGGGTTCGAGAAAGATGTATTCTCGAAACATGTAGAACAGCGTTCCGCGGACGGAGCTCTCTCGAACCCGTGTCCGCGTATATAAGCGGCCCGCCGTGTCGACTGATTCATTCAGTTCTGAGCAACAAGCGAAGACACTACAAGTGATACCAGTGAACAAGTGCGATAATTAGTGACCTCGGCTATTCTTTTGGACTGTGATTGACCTGTGATTTGGACCTGTTGTTTGTGAAGTTCTGTTGTTTAATCTAGACCTAGAATAAAGTCTTGTTTAGAGCCATCAGGTGTTTGTTTCCAAATTACCGAACCCCAGCCCGTAACAATACGTACGTACATTGAATGAAATGAATGAATGTGATTGACTGATGACTGACACATGTAAAGCATAGTTTTCATACATTGAATCAACACCTATATTATTGTATGAATTTTGTGGTCAACTAAGTTGTTCAGTTTTCGTAAAATATGTATAAGTTACATTGACCACTAAACTACATAGGAAGTGAATTTTACAAGCACATCCTCATTGAAATAGTTTAAAAGCAACAACCAAACTATAGCATATATAATGCAACTTATTGCTATATATAATGTACATGTGTTTGATTTGAGGTCAGTACTATAGACGGGGTCTGCATATTGAATGCGTGTAAATAGATTCGGACGAATGCAGACAGAACTACCTACATATAGTTTAGTACAAATGAAAACCGTACCATATTGGCTTGACATATTTTGATTAAATCAAACTTACTTGTGAACATAGACTTATTATACTATAGACAGACCCTTCCTCACATACAAAATGTCCAAGGACTCGCTGGTGCTCCATCATAAATTCAGCATAAACCCAACGGAACGAAGTTAGTCACAAGCTTGCAACACAATCGAGTAAAGTTAGCGTGTGACTGACTTAATATACCTATTTGCATTAATCCAATTTAAAATCAATTATCTAAACTAATATTATTAATGCAAAAGTGAGTTTGTTTCTGACGCTTTCATGCCTAAAATGCTAAACTGGTTACGATGAGGTTTGTTATAGGCATAGAAAGAACCATGGAGACGGGAATAGGCTACGAAATGAGGATAAAAATTTTACAATTATATTGCACAAGCTGAGCCCGCGACTTCGTCCCCGTCTCTTTTGGAAAATTTTCAATTATTTAGGCTAATTATTTTACAAATAAGACACATAGGTGTATATAAATAAAAAGTAATAGTCTTTTCACAGGCTATGAACTATTTGTGTACCAAATTTCATCGAATTCGATTCAGTAGTTTTGGCGTGAAGTCGTGACAGACAGACAGAGAGACTGAGTGAGTTACTTTCGCATTTATATTAGTGAGGATAAGGATTATTGGTGCTCCATTAAAAATCGTTATAAAGGCGGGCAAAGCCGAAGCAGAAGCTAGTAAATAAGATAATATAATTAAGAACTAAAAATTAAAAAGTACTGTTTATACTTGATCGGCTCAAACATCGAAGAAGTTGTGTAACTAAAATTCATCGCAAAAAGTTAAACGCCGCTAGTTCTTAGAAGAAATTTCGTTATTATCGAAACAAAAGAGGTAAAAGATTGTATCGCTTAGTTTGAAACTTTTCATTTTGTTGTAAATCTTTTTTCCGGAGTCAATATAGTTTAAAACTAGTTGTTGAAGAATTTTTTTGTTGTATTAAACAATAATAAGTGTACTTATTATTGTTTAATACAACAATCCGATATTGTTTTATCAATACAATATATGTGAAGATACCTGGATGTCTTGTAAAAGTAACGAAATATTGACATCAGTAATTATTTTAAAGGCGTCGGGATGTGACGACCCCATCGCCCGCTGTTGGGATAACCTCTGTCACAACAGGGATTATTCCACCAGTGCAATCAGTCACACTGGTGGTAGGTCTTTTGTTGCAAGAGGCCGGCTAGGTAGGTACCACCGCAGTGTCCAATATTCTGCCATCAAATAGTAGTGCTTAGGCACTACTGTGTTCCGGTTTGAAGGGCATTGTACGCGAGTGAAATTACTGGGCGAACAAGATTTAAGAACTAATATCTCGAGGTTGGCAACGCGTGAGTGGCACCTACTAATGGTGCTGCAAGCGCTCATAGGCTGCGGCAGCCACTTACCATCAGGTGGGCCGTATGCTTGTTTGCCAACTTCTAACATAAAAAAAAAAAAAAAAATGTTACGATCAATTTTGTGTCCCAGCTAACGTTCCCTTTTATCAGCGGTCTGGTATCAAGTCGTAAGTTCTCGGACACAACCACCCAACCAGATAATATATATTTATATATAATTATTATTCAGAAAAAAAAACGATATATCTATCCCATGTGCTAATCCAGGCACTAACCTATGGGGATAACAAATTTCATCCAAATCCGTGCAGTAGTTTTTGCGTGAAAGAGTAAAAAACATCCATCCATCCATCCAAACTTTCACATTTATAATATTATTTATAATAGATCAAAATTATATATTTTGTTACTTAATTGCCTCAACGTTTTAATACCCTTCAATTATTGAGAAAGGAAAGCCTATTTGTTGTAAAGTTATAGATTAAATTCAACTAATCGCAGGCTTAAATCCAAATACTGTTTAAACATGTCCGTTTGAAATACTGAAAGAGATGTTAATTCTATTATAGATCTTCTGTCAATAAGTCTACATAAACGGATTTCAACCGCAAATTTAATATCCACGGACTCGGAGGCCGGGATTTGTGACTAAAATATCAATTACTGACGGAATATTATACGGTTCAATGGGAAAAATACTCAATTATTTCGTTAATAAGGTTTATTTCCCTTTGGTTTTTGTCACGTTTAAATTGTCCCGTCGGATTTAAGACAACGCGAGTTTTAAGTTTTCCGATTTAAGTTTCGTCGTCTTCGAATGTAAGCGAGTGTTTCCGTTACATTTCAGAAAATAGGATGTAAGATTATTAGCAGCCCGAGGAATATAATGCTTTACTTTATTACAGAAGCCACTGTCCGCGATATGCGTAAAACTGAATAGAATTTCCGAATAAAAAATTGAAAACACGAAAGAAAGCTTTAGCATTTTTTTTTTAAATCGCAAAAGGTAGTTTCGGCATACACCCTTACACGCGTGCTTCAAAAAGCCGTTCCGCGCACATTCACGCGCTTATTATCGTGATACGACGTTATACGTCGTGTATGCTCGCACCAGTGGTGGTGAGTGTCAGTACAATTTTATTCAAAAAATATTGAGCACGCTCGTCAACGCTGGTACGAGTTGCGCACGCGGTATAAGGCGCGTCTATAAAACACTGGTAAGAAATCACTCCAAAGAAAAATAAAATGCCATAATAATTAGCTACTCCCAAATACACTTTAATGAAATAGTGTCGGTTTCAAAAGCTGATGATGATGATGATTATAATTATATACCTTATTATGCATCAAAACTAAATAAAATCGTTTAGAAAGTATCTTTTAAATTAACAAAGACTAAAATAACATGCTATAAGTAGTCGTATGTAGTTTGAATTACTTTTAAAATTCATACGTCCGAAGCACGTCGGGGCGGACGCGAGTGGCTCGCCGCGCATAATAAACCGTACCCACAATAGAGACAAAGTTACTATTTGATTTATATCTGTACGTATGTTGACTGCGGAATATAATTATTTCGAATCCTATCCTCTACTGTGCTGTACTTTCTTCGATACTATTCACCATCATTGTCATAAGCAGTCCACGGCGTCGGTAAAAATGACTTCCATGCGTACGGAATATTGCACGGATTTTGTTTTATATTGGATTTAGTTTTTAATGCTAAAGCTAAGTGACCTCAGTAGGGTGGCTTATGGACAATGAATGCTTACTATACCTATATTTCATGCATGTAACAAACTCTAACGGGTACAGAGTAATAGAAAGAGTACAGTGAGAAGAAAGTTTAGATTTCCGATGCTCTGTCGAGACGCATCTTTTAGGTTCTCAATTCTTCCCTATATACGTAAGTCGGCCGATTTATGCCGACAGTGAACATAGCGGACGTCCTCAAGAGTACGCTAACTACATCTGTGAAAATTTGCGTAGAATTTATTCGGTAATAAATTTTTTAGAAGTCAGGCAGCAGCTTTTTGTCAAAATCAAAAAATTTACAAATTTTTATTTTTATTTTTCAATTATTTAATAACATTATTTATGGCTAAATAATGACTTTATTCATTGAAACCATTCTTATATTTAAAACCTAAAATAATTCTCAAACTCGTAACACCTATTCTTTAACAACTATTTAAAAACACAAAAATATTTTTTGTATTATTACCTATAGCTTCAATAGAGTGTCATTAATTTGTCCAATTAAATTATACCTAAACACACGAACGTATGACATTGGAGATCAATAACCTCTGTCAGGATGACACGAATTCAAGTCATGAACGCTACCTACAAACGTCTCCTTATTGTTTTCACCTACGGTGTACTGTTTCACTTTTAAAAACTGACACGCTTGCTTTATGCATAAACATTATAAATATTACGTAAAACCCGAAAGTCATTTAAACGACATTTTGATTATTTAAAAACGTCGGTTTTTAAGTATTAATTAAACGTCATAAACGAGACTTGTTATAATTTTCTAGATAAATTCAAATACCTTACTGTAATATTCTTATGAGAAAGTGGTAGTGACTTATACCTATTTATTATAAATTATTTTATATTCTAAATGATTATTAATGATTTTAATGTTAACATCATATTCTTTTGTAAATAAAATATAATTACTTAAAAAAAGTATCTTAAAAAATAATGAGAAAGATGGGTGTCAAAATTTTTTCTCATTATTTTTAAGGTAAATTTTTTTATTTACAACAAAATTTACGATATAAGGAGTATTGTAAAATTTGACACCTATGTTTATTTTTACATACAAATTTTAACGCTTAAATTCCATACAACTTTTTTTTATGCAATTCACGGATACCGAAATTCTAAGCGTTTCTATATTATCTTGTTGTAACGAAAAAAAATCTTGTTTTCAAATCGAAAGATCACAATATCAAAAACTACTTACCGTTGAACCGTCTCCGGGACCTGAATGTGTAATAGACAGGCTTAACATAGAACATTTATGTATGGAAGTGTGACCTATCTATGATATTTACTCCAGATAAATACAGAGGAATTACCTCCTCGAAACATCCGTTAGTAGAATTATACACATTAATTGTGAAATTTGCTATATGCCAAGGTTACGAGGCTGTATGCTTGTTTGAACTCACAAATTCAGATCGAACTAATCTAACTTACCCTTATCCAAGTATATTCGTGTCTTGTTTTGTGTAGGGCTTAAATGCCCGTCTGATTAATTATAACCGTACTTTAGTGAACAAGTTTTAAACGTTTCGGTCAGATCAGCATCGAGGTCAGCCAGCCTATAACCATGTCTTGCGCGTAGGCAGGGTAGCGGCGTCTATTACATTACCCGGCTTCGTGTTTGGGCTACCACCGTGACCACCTGCGTTTCGAGGGTAGCCAGCCTATATGAAGCCTCAATAGCTCAACGGTAGAAGGGCCGACTTCGCTCCGTTAAGGCGAGAGTCGAGGGTTCGAACCTGACCCCCTTGGGCTATTGTCGTACCCACTCCTAGCGCAAGCTTCGAGCTTATTTGGAGGGGCAATAGGAATATTACTAATGCCTTGACAAATCATTGCTAATATTCTTTAAAAAAAAAAAATGATAAAATATAACCAGTTGCATTTCGAGGGTAGGCAGTGTAAGAGCGTCTAGTAGTTCGTGTTTTGACTCTACTTCCACTTACAATCAGGTGGAGTTGAGTCGTCTGCCTGCTAAATAAAAAAGTGAAATAAATACACATACAATGCACTGTTGTATTAAAGATTCACCGCATATGTTTAGGCTGTATTCAAATGTCTAGCTTGCAAAAATAAGTAATTGAAAACTCTATGCACTTAACAATAAGAATGAAATTTTGTTTACAAATTACAATAACAGTTTCACAAAATTCAGGTCACATGTTTAGATTTCAGGAAATATCACGTATGCCACTTTTCTCTCAAACTGTTCCGTGCCCTTCAATTCGGTTACTAAGGCGATATATAGAAGTGGTCCGCAGTGGATAAGTCCGTAAACCTATTTTGCATTACACTCCCAAGATTGAGGCAAATTGCCTTTTATTATTCCCACGACAGTCGACGCGGGATCGTCCAATACGAATACTCGGAACTATTTGATTTCAACCCTTTGGCATACGAATGGGCTATTTAAAACTGTAATCTTTGCTTGTAAGAAAGAACAAGAGACAATATGGACGTCCTCCTATACAATTATATAATTAAATATTTTTAATCAGAAGACCACAAAGTTGTCATTTTTCATCCTCAGAACATTCTAGTTTTCCCGCCAATTGATGTAGAGCTAGTATTCCTTTTTTTAAATAAAAAGGCCGAAGAAAAAATTAAAACGCTTATTTCTTATAATATAGTTAAGTCAGTTGACAGAGCGTATGTTTTTTGATACCATAAACGCATCAAAAATAGGTCTTAACTCTACTTAAACTTAACGTAACTGTCAAACTTTAATGCGTTCATTTTTGATTGGTTCTCCCCAAACAGTTACTAGCATGTTTTAGATTTTCCCCTGCGGAATGATAGACGCTTTCGTGTGTACATTTGACAGTCGCTAAATGGCTATTCAGAGACAGACATGGTAATGAGTGAATAGTCTAGGAGGTTATCGCTTTTTTTCATTTGTGAGTAATGATTTGTGATTTCTATTAAATAAAACAATCTAATTGGAATGACATAATAGAAGACCTTATCAAAAATATTCGTTTCTTACTAATAAGCTACAGCTAACGTCACTTTATAGACTAATTGGACTTTTAGAGGTCCAAAAATAGCTAGTTTATTATTAAAAAAATTAGTTTTCTTTAAAATTACATTATTTGTCAATAAAATTATGAACTTAATTCACACATATGCTATAACCTCGTAATACTATAAGAACCGAACAGAACCGTTTCTTACGCATGGCCTCGGGCTGTCCGTGGTACGTTCGCAACGTAGATCTCCATAGAGACTTTGAAATCGATTCAATCCCGAAATATTTGAAGCGCTTATCGCAAAACTATTTCGATCAAACTACTTTCCATCCAAATCCTTTGATTAGACATGCTTGTATCTACACAGACCGATGTAACCAACCGACAAAAGTAAGGCGTCCTAAGCACGTCCTGCAAGACCCTGACGATAGGATTACATTAGAAAATGCCCCTTACACAGCACAGACACGCACACAACACCGTCCTCGCCGGCGAGGACGAGGTCCTTTGCTTCGCACGTCGCGTCGCGCTCACACCGTCGGGTGAGTCTATCGTATAGAATGCGCTCGGAGCGCTGCCTCCATCTCCGGTGACGTCCTTAGCCGTGGTTCGGCTTCGCAGGAGGCACCCTAAGGACGGAATCAAATTTGAGCCCCCGTGAGGGCTGTCCCTTTATCACGGCTGAGTCTCTGTACTCGGCCCCCTGCCCGGTGACGCTGTCAAGGCCAGTAGGGCCAACAGCAAGACACATTCCGAAAAAAAAAAAAAAAAAAAGTAATGCTATAAACATATATCGTACACGTTGGTCAATAATAACGATGACTATGCTATCAATACACAATAACAAATAGATAATCAAACGTCCAGCGATCTCCCCGCCTATAATCGGAACGATACCGGGGAAATGAGTTGATAATTCGGCGACTCACGCACGCCTCCTCTCACCGCGCCCACACCGCGTATAATTCCTACCTGTAAATACTCATTCCCTATTCACGACGCGTAGGGTTGATACTTTACGAAATAAATCGACGCATATTGTATACAAATAAATAAAATTGAGTGTCTGTTTCCAAATTAACAGCTTTAAACTAAATATTAAAGTGTATACGGTACTTGAATAAATCAACTTTTAAAATTTTTGTCTGATCGTCTTTTCCAGCTTACCTCTTACCGGGTCTTCAGTGGAAAATAGCTGATGTTATAAGGAGTAACTAAGGCGACTTTTATTTTAGACAAAGAATTAGGTTTCCGTTCCATAAAATCGGTACACGACACGAGCGGCACAACGGGTGCAGCTAGTCCTAAATAATTAACATTTATGTGCATGAAGAATTTTTTTTAAAGTTTAATTTGAGCTCCTGCCAGGGCTGTCTCTTCTTCGTGGGTAGGTCACAGTATTCGGGGAACACAACCCGGTGATAATCATCACTACATACATAGTATAAAACAAAGTCGCTTTCTCTGTCCCTATGTATGCTTAAATATTTAAAACTACGCAACCGATTTTGATGCGGTTTTTAATAGATAGAGTGATTGAAGAGGAAGGTTTATATGTATAAAAATAGTGGAGAAAAAAAATAATTTTTGAGGTTTCTAATGTAATGTCGTAAATAATTACATTTAACGCGTGCGGGCTACGGGCAGTAATGAATAAAGCAAAACTACTGGATCGATTTTAATCATTTTTCAGTGAATGACATAGGCTATATATTTTATACCCCTGTGAAGCCGGAGCGGGCCGCTAGTATAATAATAAAAAGAATCTAACATCCGATTAGGATTGGAAACGCATGCAAACATTAATTTTTATTTATAAAGGTTTAAAGTATGTGTTTTTATTAAGGAAAGGTCGCATCGTTGAAAAAAAAAAAACAAAAATAGTAATACATGTGCTTAGAACATGTTAAGAGGTCAAAGTCATAACAAAAATAATATTAAGAAGCTTATATACGAATAAATAATTCTTACATTACATAATTATGAATTAAATTTCCTCATAACGTCCTCAGAATTTTTACTGCTCGTTTAAAATACAAATACTACTCATGTTTTTGTGAAACAAATAGTTTCAAAATAGTTTTTTTTATGATTTCATTCAAAATGGAACATACATTCTTTTTATCACTACGTAATTAAGTCTTGACTTGACTTAAAGTTCTTATGGCGTCTACAGTGCACCGCCATCGAGTTCTTTCTCGGCCTGCTTCACCTCGAGCCATGATAACCCAATGGTCTTCAACTATATCACACAATTTAGAAGCCTCACATAATAATCCGTTAGAAAAAATAAAGATGTGATATAATAAAAAATTGAAAGTTGATCATCTTTGTATTAAACTCTACCATCGGCTTCGCCCGCATGAATAACGGTTTTAATGCAAACTTTGAACTTTGAAATGTGTGAAATGATCACCCATTCAGGGGTAGTATTTAAAAAAAACAAACACATGTTTCTGTATCAAAAATTACGGTATTCCATACAAACTTTCAACCCTCAATTCACCTCTTTAAGAGTTGAATTTCGAAAAATCCTTTCGTAAATCTCTTTTATGTTTTGAAAACAACATCTATGAAAAAAAAACTGCTTTCTAGGTCCAAGGGTTTAGGCTGGGCGTTATGATATGTCAGTCAGTGCTTTTCCTTTTAAATGTATGGGTTAGGGTAATACAACCCTATTTCCAAGTCAATGCAATGCGCAGCTTAGTCGCGGCCGTGTCGCTTTGCGTATTTGCCTGTATTTTATGAGATTGATCGATTTGAT
The DNA here is from genome assembly GCA_023373885.1 of Hestina assimilis. Lineage (NCBI taxonomy): Eukaryota > Metazoa > Arthropoda > Insecta > Lepidoptera > Nymphalidae > Hestina > Hestina assimilis. The sequence goes on along the minus strand of CM041747.1, from coordinate 2,749,975 downwards.
TGTTACTGTGACGCTTTCAAGGATCGGAGTGTGGTATTTTATAACCTATAACCTCCTTTAAACAACGAAATATGTAATGCAATTCACAGCGGGACAGACACGAGACTAGCGCGTTTATGCTTTTTAAAATAAGTATTTATAATTATGAATAAAAATGCGCCAATATAAAACATTAATTATAAAAAACGCATTAAAAAAAGAAATGATTTATTTAGCGGTCGAATCATATTTGACTCGTTTATTTTTTATTATTTCAACGATATTCGATAATATGATCATTTGTATGATAATTTATGTCACTGGACTCAATGATAACATTAATAACAATTATGTTTTTTTTTTTAAATATATTCGTTTGTATACAACTTTAAATTATAAGCAAGAATATCGATTTTTATGTAATTTTAAACTATAAGATATTTTCGTCATACATTGTCTTACTTAATAAGCATTACTCACCAACGTCCAACTTACCAACGCAATGGAACGCTAACTTCATTCAATATTTATTTATGATTTACACAACATAACCGAATGAAGGTGGCGGGCGTTGGTGTTGCAGTTACGAAGGGACACCGACGAGTCTGACATAAATAAATAAATAAATAAACGTTGCACACTCAACGGCCCCCATTAGGATAGTAATATCCTGTGTCGGGGTCCGGAAACATTCACAATGACAAGGACAAATACACCCAGACCGGAAAATATGCTTGCATGGTCAATACAAACATATTATGCTCCGAGCGGGAATCGAACCCGCGACCTGTGGCGTTTAAGGCAGGTTCGCTACCGCTGCGCCACAACGTCGTCAATATGTAGTAAGTCTATGATTCTTCATCTTCCTAGCATTATTCCCGGTACCTATTATACATGTATTTTACCCAGAGTTTCCTTATTACTCTTGTCCGGATTTGGCAGGTTACTATTTTTATACAGAGCGGTTGCCATCTGACCTCCGCAACCCTAAGGGCGAACCAGTAACTCATTGGATCAGAGCAATTTACTTATCGAGACTTAACGCTTATTATCAGATGCTTTGTGATAAAAACCGGGACCGACATCTTAACGTGCTCTCAGAGGCACGACGGGGAGACCCAGAAGGACAAATGCCCAGACCGAAACAGATACTTGTAAGATCAATACAAACATCCCGAGCGGGAATCGAACCCGCAACCATCGAGTCTAAAGGCAGACTAGACCCACAATAACGGTGTCATAGTATAACATAAGTCTATGACTATAATATAATAAATGGTATGCTTAATATTGTCAACCCTGACGCGACATACGTGATATGATGCGGTAGGTACTTCTCAACATAAAATATGAATTATGTATTCATTTAACAAGTCGTGGACTATTCTAATTGCTGTCAAGTACGAATTGTGATTTAAAAATAATATTATTTATCGTTCCAATTTTAAATGTCTAAACAAAATATAACAAATAAGTATGTATGTAACTTTTTTAATTCTATAAAAAACTCGTAACCACAGAAAAACAGTGTATGATTTTTTTTTTTTTAAAAAAAAAAAACGTCTATTATTTTTGGCATCTAAAGCTATGCATCAGAATAAAAAAATAATTAAAAATAACATACTTTCTTGAATCATAATTTTTAATGTAATCTCCGAATTAAAAAAATTAAAAAAATAAAAAAAAATAAAAAGTTAATACTCCAACACACTTTCAACATAAAATGACACCTGCATAGTCAAAAAATAATAAGATAAAGGACACGCGTATGTTTTTGATGAAAAAAATAATTAACGTATCGATATGTCAACCCTAATTTCGCATTCAATGCAACACTGCTTCCCAGAGGACTCTGCTTTGGAACATTAATTGTCTATCGACTGTCAGTAGATACTTGGGACAGTACGCCATTTTTAACAATAGATATATTTTTATTATTATAAATACTGATTAAAGAAAAACATATTTCAAAAGACTGTTTATGATTTTGTCGAATGAATGAACAATTTTTCGTTATTACTAAAATAACGCTGATTAAAAATAAGTTTTGAACAAGACTAAATATCACTTTTTTAATTTAATAAAATATTTTTGCTGAATTGTCATTATATATACTATTAAAATATTAGTTCTATAAAAACTTTTCTGAGCTCGATTCTCGTTTAGGCCATACATTCATATTATTATCGTCCATATCAGGGGCTCTGAATCTTGTTTAATTGCGACTCCATACATGACGCAATATTTTTGCGACGCCCATCTAACTCTGCTTAGCTGCTAAAGCTACAAAAAGGAACTCAATGAAGTATTTATCTGTAATAGATAAAATAAATATTTTTTTCAATATTAGACGACATTATAAAGCTAAAAACCCTGTAGAAACTTACTTTTTTGATCATCACTTATGACATCGTTCATCAAATTGCTAATCACACCTGAGTAGTTGCGTCGAGAACATGCTTTTTGCTTCGCGTCGCCCTCGGGACGTCGTCTACGTTCAGTTTGGGAACCTCTGGTATATTCAGTCATAGCGACATAAAGGTTTCGCTTGTTACTAAATAATAGCAATATTTAATACTTCCAGTCTCATTTTATGTTTATGATTTATCAGAAGTTATAGTAATAATTACATGGACTAGCATGTTACATCGGCAATCGAAACGTCATCGCAGCATTGTTGCAGTATTTCTTGATACCGCTTTTTTATGTTACAAGTTAGTGGTAAGTGGTTGCCGTTGCCTATGAGCTCTTGCAGCACCATCAGTAGGTGCCAACCTCGAGATATTGGTTCTTAAATCTCCTTTTCCCTAGCACCTAGTAATTTCACTAGCCTGCAGTGCCCTTCAAACCAGAACACAGTAATGCCTAAGCAATACTATTTGGCGCCAGAATTTTTGATACTGCGGTGGTACCTACTTAGCCGGCCTCTTGCAACAAAAAATCTACCACCAGTGTGACTGATTGCACTGGTGGAATAATCTCTGCTGTGGCAGAGGTTATCCCAACAGCGGGCGATGGGGTCGTCACATCCCGACGCCGGAACGGCTTTATGGCAAAACGGTGATGTACTAAAAACTCTATTTGAGATTAAATTCGAACAATTAATTTACAAATTACAACCGTGTAACGTAAACACAACACCGCAATAGGAATGCAATTCACACTATGAGTAGACGAAATTCGCGCTATCGCCGGCGTGTTGGTAATATTCATTTGCGGTTTCGGATGTCTTAGTGGGGATTTAGAATACGTGCCCGTTGTTTGTGTGTGTTTACGTCTAGCCAATGTACGTACACAGCGATGTGTGTGTTTACAGGTGACATACAATATGGTTAATTAATTAGTATGATAGCACAATGAGCCAGCTCGACCGGCGTAAAGTAACAATATCAGTCTCTTGCGTTTCGTGGGATGAGCGAGAGGTCCGGAATCCCCATCTCCCACCCCTTTTGTTCCCTCATTTTTTTCTTGGCATCCCTTCCCATGTTTATCTTGTGTTGGCAACGCGCATGTGATACTTCAAGTATCACAAACGTTCATAGATTGCGGTGACTGCTGCGATCAGGCGGGCCATAGCCTTGTTTGCCAAGCGTCATGAAATTTATTATTAATTAAGTTATAGACTTTTGTATGTGTGGGTTAAAATTGAAACACGGGTCTGTATATTTTAATTTATTAAACATTTAAGATCTTATTAATTCTGTCAAAAGGATTAATATTAATATACCTACTCAGATGCGCACAATATTGTGCTCAGATACAATAGAATCCATTGTGTCTGTGATCATGAATCGACGAGTTGACCCTGGGTACATAAATAACATTTTCATTGAAAAATAAACACGTCAAGTATAACTTACTTTGAAAATAGGGTTAAAAATTAAAATCGCAAACGAACGAAGCATAAGATAGGAAAACGGAGAAGATTATAATTATGAAGTAAAACATTTTTATTTTAATAAATATCTCTCACATTATATGATATGGTGTTTTGTATTGCGCACATCCCTGAAATTATCCGGACATATCAATCATTCTGGCAGCCCTGCCCTTGAGCGAGGAATTCGCTGTATTCGTCTACGGATGTGTGCGTGTCACATAGGAGTGATAACAATGCATATGTTATGCCGACTTCACACCTCGAGTTAAAGCGATCCTCCCTAAAGACTAGCGTTGTGTTTTGTATAATTTGCATGCATGTGTGCTAATATTCTTGTGAGAGTATGCCAGGGCCGTATTGATCCCTAGAGACCTAGTTCAGAATTAAAATGAATTTAAATTAATAACGAAATTTTAGTGACCGTTTTTTGGCTTTAATATCACATGTAGATATTTCGTTCTTGACATTATTTTCTTCTTAACAATATGAAACAAGAGCTCTACTATATCGAAACAAATTTATTTATTTTTACAGAAAGCTAACATATATCTAAAAAATGTACAAATGTTATTCATAGCAGCGCCAATCACAAACACCTTCCACTTATATGTAAATAAAACGTAACGTAAAGACCAAAATACAATCAATTAAAAAGAATCTTACAATCAATTAATAGTGCCAAAAAAATCTTCCGCAAGGTAACACTTAGCTGTTGTTGATTTTGTGTTGAATGGGTCAGTACAGGAATTTAAACTATTATATTAAATTACAGCTTTAATGAAAAGGAACTTTTTCTTTACTCGGATATACAACTCTTTAAACAAATATGGACAACCTATTTTGTTATTGGCTATGCTACATATTAGCATTATATCAGCTGTCTCTATGAATAGTTAAAGGTAACAAATGATGTAGTCTGCGTGCTTCAAAGTAGTCCAAATAGCTAAAGTGTTTTGTTAAATTCCTTTTTTTTACTTTAGCGTTCTAGTTTACGTTTAAATCCGGCCCTGGATTTTGTTAACAATCGTGTTGTGTGGGGTCTGCTTTACGCCGGGCGGATTCAATTTGCAAATTGTTACTCGTAATATTTTCAGAAGCGCTTTCCATCTAGTGCCTTTGTGCTTGATGTTATTGTCGCTTGTAAAGAGTTAAGTAATTGCTCGTTATTTATATAAACGCTCGCCGTGACGTCTTGTTAACTCTCCAAGTGGAGTCGGAGGATCGAGTAGTTTCTTTTGAAAGGACACGACAAAACGAACAACAGACGCCCGTCCTTATAACTACTATCTTGTTTGGAATTTTGTAGTGCCCATTCACTTTAATAGATACTTTTTTGAAGTCAGGTTACCTAAGTTGTTGTTTATCGCTATAACTAAGAAAAACACAATTGAACATAAATTTTGTCTTCATTAGTGGACAGAGTATTTTCAACAAAGTACTGTAATGTTGCCACGCGACACTAATATTTCTTGCATGCATTGCTTGCATAGTAAGGGCGTCGGGATGTGACGACCCCATCGCCCGCTGTTGGGATAACCTCTGTCACAACAGAGATTATTCCACCAGTGCAATCAGTCATACTGGTGGTAGGTCTTTTGTTGCAAGAGGCCGGCTAGGTAGGTACCACCGCAGTGTCCAATATTCTGCCGCCAAATAGTAGTGCTTAGGCACTACTGTGTTCCGGTTTGAAGGGCATTGTACGCTAGTGAAATTACTGGGCGAACGAGATTTAAGAACTAATATCTCGAGGTTGGCAACGCGTGAGTAGCACCTACTAATGGTGCTGCAAGCGCTCATAGGCTGCGGCAGCCACTTACCATCAGGTGGGCCGTATGCTTGTTTGCCAACTTCTAACATATAAAAAAAAAAAAAAATAAAAATAAAAAAAAAAAAAATAAAAAAAAAATAGTTCAGGTAGTCCACAGGATTCTGACTCAACAAATATCAAATTAACAACAACTGGAATTGTCTTTTTACATGTCCTCCGAAGCAGGAAGACGTTGAATGACAGTACTCAAGTTTAAGTTTAAGTGGCAACTCTATATACTCACCACGCCTGCTTAACACTTTGTCCGCTAAATCACATATTACCTAATATTACAGTTCAATTATTTAACTATTATGTCTGTCCGGACAGTGAATGGGTTAAACCATTGATAGTTTGCTGAAAAAAAAAGGCTTGCATATCATAAATAGTTTTGAATTAAAATGCCACAAGACATAAGTATAATACTAATTTTTACGAACACATTTTCCCCAAGACATCCTCGCACGCGCGACTGCCGCATCGATTTTAGCCGAAGAACAGTTATAAATCAAAACCCAATATCGAACTTCGGAACGTTTTATCGCGTCTATATATTACTTATGGTAATTTTTTTAAAGAAATCCCCTTCCGACTTATCGGGTTACGTTCAAATTGATGTATAAAAGCTATGCTATTTACTTTGATGCTACTAAATTATGAAATATTTCTATTTTATTATTCGCAGTACCACTCTGTGCAAGCAACTTTTGCCGGCGGTCTTTCTGAACCACGGCGGTAATCGCTTCACATCAGATGTGGCCGTGTGCCTCGCAACGTAAAAAAAAATCTTAAAATATTTGATAGACTGGATAGGTATATATTTGATGAAACCTAAACTTCGACTGTTCCTAAACTTACAAACCGCTTCCAAAAGAAATGACAAACGCTACCGTACTTATATTTTCTTTTTCCCGACTTCAGGTGATTTATTTTGCGATACCTTCCCTCGACGTAGAAGTTTAAAATGTTCTTTTTATTATTTATTGGATAGTAAACCTATACAATAAATTAAAAAAAAAAACATTTTCCGTCTGGATAATCCCGTTTGTGATAATCTGAAGACTAAACGGAATTCCTTAAACCGCAAGATCTGACTCATTATTGCTTCACCGCCTTTAAAAAGAATGAGTTTCTTAATTCTTCGGATTTTTTGTTTGTGCGTGTAAACTATGCGATATCTTAATTTGTGACCCAATTTATAAAGTAAATGTAATATTTATTATTATACATGACGGCGGAAATGCATTCAGGAAATAGTCTCTTCGTTCTCTCTCTGAAAAAGACGGCCCCTTTATAGAAAGTACAAAATAAGTTTTAAAAAGATTTTCATTAATTTCATTAATATTTCTACAAATTATACTTCTTGTTTGCGTTCATCTGTACTTTGCACCCACTAAAACACTGTCCCATTTATAATGCATCACAGCGTAGTTTTTATTTATTCGTAGGCACTTATATATAATAGTACATTACGCACCTAAGAAGACAAGTAAGACATTCTTACATCACGAGTGGCAATGTCTTAATTTTCTTTCTTGGTGCGTATATGATTTTTATCCTATGTTGGAAGGTTCACTTTTAGTCCCTGGTAAGAGGGATAAACATACGGTTGCTAGGTTACCGGAAGTTAAAGTTAGTTAAAAAGGCCAAAGATTTGCTGGGACTCCTTCGTAAATTTAACAAAACTGTTTGAAATCGAAATTCGATTAGGTTGCAAGCTTGAGACGCTAACTTCATTAGAATATAATTATTGCAAGCTTGTGACTAACTTCGTTTCGTTGCGTTATGCGAATTTACAAGAGAGAAGGCCGTGTCTATATACTGGCCTGTGGTTTTGTGTTACATACTCTGAACTCACCCTAACATATAATACGATACCAAATTACATGATTGACGTCTCACCAGTGATTACCCAAAGTTTACCTATTGTGAAATATCGTGTTCCTGTAATTATACGTGTAGTTATTATATACATGCGACCGCAGGCGCGATTCGACAAAGCTTTACGAGTAAATTACGGGTCACGTTAGGATTATTAGCCACCACAATTTAGCTAAGCATGGTAATTTTATTAAACATATTCAAACCGCTATAGTTGAAACTAGTCTTTCAGTCGTGACTTTGTACACGTAGAGTACTAAAATACGTATTATCTTCTTCTTCTTCCTAGCGTTATTCCCGATATTATATTTACCCACGGTCTGCTTATTACTCTTATCCCTTTCAAGAGTTAGTGATAATTATCACATACCTTATCAAGAGTTAATGATTATTATCAGATGTTATGATAACAACCGGGACCAACAAATTAACGTACACGTGACTCGTTACGTTACAACAATATAAATGCTGTAATTATCATATTATTTTTCTCTTTTTCACTCTCTCTCTATCTCTCACTTAACACACACACGAACAAACTAACAAACATACACTGATAATTACACAAAGAGATACATACAGTCTTCACTTTGATAGACCTAATATTAGCTTGTATTATTAAAAAAAGAAAGACGGCGCCTGAAGCCGTTTAACCTTTCACAATGCAGGTGTTACAAATTACAGGTCACATTATTATTAGATTACGGGCAACGGGCAGTAGCCAGTATAATCGGTGTCGCTACCGATTACACGATGGCTTTGTTTCGTTCTTAGTGTGTGTTTAAATGAGAGGAATTGCGAAACGACACGCGAACGTCACTAGTTATGTATAACTTGCTTCGGCACGTGACTTCATCCGTGTGGCATTAGAATAGTGTGTAGTTTTGTTGTTATAATTATAGGTTATAGGTACATGTTCGGTTTTCGTTGATATTCCTATAACAAGCTATCTAAAGATTCAGAAAAAATACCTTTGTTAGAGACTTTTACCGACAATCAGAAAAACGGATTTTAGTTTATTATGAATAAATAAATCTAATTGACGCGTCTGTTTGTGATTCCAAATTAACTGCTTTACACTAAATGCACATAAAAATATATATTATGGTACTTACCTAAAAAAACCATTTTTAATTTTTTTTTCTTTCTGTATGGCCTGACCGATTTTAAATTTTACTGGTGGTAACTTTTATTTTTGAAAAAGTATGAATAATATTTTAAAAGAATTAAAAGTGTTTGAATAAACACAGTTAAGAAATACGCAATATGTAAAGGCTTCATTAGCGATATTAAATCTTGAGTCGGTAAAGAAATAAATATATAATACTCGTGCAACATCGATAAATAATCCCTCATTCTTTCGCAGCTTAAGCGATCTCATTAATCGGTATTAAGTGGGTACTTAACTCATCACATCACTACATAATCCGTAATACCTTAATACCTAACAATAAAACAACACCCAGGCAGCCTAATAAAATAATAATACCGGCGTCGGACGTGACGACCCCATCGCCCGCTGTTGGGATAGTCTCTTTCACAGCAGAGATTATTTAACCAGTGCAATCAGTCAATAACAATCAGTAGTAGGTCATTTGTTGCACGAGGCCGGCTAGGTAGGTACCACCGCAGTGTCAAATATTCTACTGCCAAACATTACTGTGTAGGCATTACTGGGTTCCGGTTCGAAGGGAACTGTAGGCTTGTGAAATTACTGGGCAAAGGAGATTCAAGAACCAATATCTCGAGGTTGGCAGGGGGGCCGTATGCTTGCTTGCCAACTTTTAACATGAAAAAGTACAATTTAATTGCTATCATTACAATTAGATACCCAAACAATTACACACACATAACTTGCATTTATAGCTAACTTTTTCTCGAAATGAAAATTTGTGTTCTGAAAAGTAATATAAGCTAATTTATGTATTCTTAGTAGGTATATGTCCAACTTGGATTGGAATGTTTATCATATGAATGAATCACTCGTATACTGACAATAATTAGTAAATGAATATAAATATTATGTTCATAATATTATTTTATTAATTCATATATATTATATATTCATTATATATAAATTATTATAAATATAAAATTATTGATTAATTAATATAAACTCATAACTAGTGTTAATTAATTTTTAATTTTTATATATCAATTTTATAAGAGCTGTCAATGTTTCTGTCAAATTCACGATTTATAATAAAACATGCACGTCATATTGTATATAATTAATATAATGCTAAATTAATGTATCTTTCGTCATCAAAAACATATAATTTTTTAGAAGTAATATTAAATTTACAGATTTATTATGAATAAGCTAATATTTACTCAGAGATAAGTTAATATAATACGTAGGTATATAACGAATTTCGCGAAATATTCAGTTTTCAATTTAATCGAAATGCTTATTATTTACATTGGTATAAAATGTTTACTGACCTGAATCAATAATAATTAAGTTTTAATATAAACACCTCTTGTGTATTTTAATATTTTTTATGAAATTTTGATTTATAATTACTATTTATAAATATTTGAAATGTTTGTCTTTATTATGACATAGATGTTTAGTTGTAATGGTCTGTAAAATATAGCTTCAATTTAAATAAAAGTCAGGGGGCTTTATGATCACGTCATAATTTTGAAATAGGAGAAAAGAATGAAAATAGTTTTAAATAACAATATAAAAGATACTTGTATGTTGCCATGTAAACAATTGCTGATATTGGCTTAAAAAATTTAAATAGAATTCTTAATTAGTATTCTTTAATTAGTATTCTTTTTTTATGTTACTAAGTTGGCAAGCAAGTATACGGCCCTACTGATGGCAAGCAGTTGCCGCAGCCTATGAGCGCTTGCAATACCATTAGTAGGTGCCGTTCACGCGTTGCCAACCTCAAGATATTGGCTCTTGAATCTTCTTTACCCAGTAATTTCACTAGCCTATAGTGCCCTTCAAACCGGAACACAGTAATGCCTCAGCACTACTGTTTGGCGGTAGAATATTTGACACTGCGGTGGTACCTACCTAGCCGGCCTCTTGCAACAAAAGACCTACCACCAGTGTGACAGTTTGCACTGGTGGAATAATCTCTGCTGTGGCAGAGTGACTTATCAATAGTGACTTATAAAATATAATAAAACATAAAATTATATAAAGCTATTGTTAAAATAGAATAGCTAAATTCACATGCTCGATGACAGTTCTATCAACGTTGTACGTGTCGAGTATCGCGTGAGATGTCTACTCGATCCCCAATTAGGATCCATCCGATACCTGGGATTATCTCGACGTTTCAATGGATACATACAACACGTAAATAGTCACATGATACACAACACAGATAGACTCCAGCGGTGATACTAAAAAATATATGGCCTAAAATATTTTTCGAATACTGTAATAGACTTAGGTTAGAATTATAGACTTAGAGAATATAGGTTTTTTTTTCTGTCTTCGGAATCCGTAAGAAAATAAAACAATTGCTATAATAGCAATATTTTACTTCGCATTCCTTCTGTCTAAGACTTTAGCAAATATAAAAACTTTTTGAAAACGTTCCTGTTAAGATTTGAAGTTTTGTTTAAAAAAAGTATGTATCAATTATATATAAATATTTGTTCCTGTTCTACAAAATTACAATTTTTTCAAGGCATTACTAATATTCCCATTGCCCCTCTAAATAAGCTCGCAGCTTGCGCTAGGAGTGGGTACGACAATAGCCCATGGGGGTCAGGATCGAACCCTTAACTCTCGCGTTAACGGAGCGAAGTCGGCCCTTCTACCGTTGAGCTATTGAGGCTTCAAAAAAAATTAAACTATCGAAGTACAGTTATTAAATTAAAGTATTCTCGAAAATAAAGCTAAACATTAGGAAAATAAATATATCACGTATACAATTGCATACCATTATTGCTAGCCTATATAATTACTATATACTTAATAAATATAAAACCAAATTAGTATACTCTTTATTATTAAGACTTGAATCATTACTTAAGCCAATGTATATGTAGAAACCTCTTATGTCAAACTATTCCAAATGGTCTTAAGAACTCTTACAGACTACTCTATCCCAATTAAGCCCGACTCGACACCTGGTATTACCTCGAATCGAATCGATTCCATCTATCGCATCGCCTCTGATCCCAAATATTGACAGTCGATAGTTATGCGCTCGTGTACTGCGACGGATGTTGTTTGATACGTTGTTTGTTTATGCCAGTCTTTCTCAAAGTGGGCGATAACGCTCCTTTGTAGGCCGAGAGGATTAATAAAATATTTGAAAAATTGGGTGGTTTAGGAGGAAAATTCATCCTTCGCATTAGATTAGTTCTTAAATTAAAATTGATTATTATTATTTATTTATTTTAATTTTAATAAAATAAACTCTTGCTCGTAATATTATTAAGTTCCGGTTGCGTAAGAGCTCACTGGTAAAAAAAGTTTTGTTTACAATATATGTATAAATTCCACACAAGACAAATATAAATTAAAGTAATTAATGTAATTGTAGTGGTTGGGGACGCTGAAATTGAAATGGGGGCGCAGAGAAGTGAGAGATTGAAATGGGGGGGTGGTAGATAAAATAGGTTTGAGAACCTTTGGTTTATGCTGTTGCAATAACCTTGATGCATCTGTATTCGTTTATCCGATTAATCGATTCGGTACATGTGACGTTTGTGTATATCGAGAGATTTGTTTAGATTAATGGATGAATGGTCGCTGTCAACGTCTAGATCTCAAATGGTTTACGTATGGTTAAAACATTCAACGATCTTAGCACGAATAAACGGAATATTGTATTCTTTTTGATAATCATATATTCGATTGATAAAACAACGTATTAAATACTAAAACGTATTCTGTCTCTAATGCAATGTATGATGTTTGATAAGTTATATATTAATTGCTTATATTATTGGAAGGTTTTCGATTTCTTTTTTGTATAAAAAATAATAAAATCGAATAACCGATTCTAATATATGTGTTTACTTGGTTCTGTCAGCGACTTCGCCCGCTTGACGACTTTGATCCCCTATTCCCTATTATTATTTTACACCCTTGAGGGTAAAACTTTTACAAACTTTGAATGTCATATTTATTTATATCGTATCGACAGCCTAAAAATAAGTTTCAAGCTTCTAGCTCTAAAAATGACGATACTTCCATGTGACTTTTCATCCCCCTTTTTTTCAATTAAAGAGTAGCCTTTATCCTTTCTTAGGGTCTAGACTATCTGCTTATGAAATTGCAATTAAATCGATTCAGAAGTTTTGGCGTGAAAGCGCGACAGAGAGACAGAGTTACTTTCAGACTTGAGCTTTACTTACAGAGTTGAGCTATTGAGGCTTTGATTATTACTATAGTATATTTTATATATAAGAAATATATATATGAGCATGGAATAAATATACTATAATTTCATTACATATATATATATATATATATATATATATATATATATATATATATATATATATATATATATTATTAATATAATATATATATATATATATATATATATATTATTAATATAATATTTTTAAAATAAAATGAATGTTTTTATTTAGTGAATAAATGAAAGAATATTGATCTTCAACTTATGTATTGTTTATGTTTAATGTTTATTTAGTTTCTAAGGCGTCGGGATGTGACGACCCCATCGCCCGCTGTTGGGATAACCTCTGTCACAGCAGAGATTATTCCACCAGTGCAGTCAGTCACACTGGTGGTAGGTCTTTTGTTGCAAGAGGCCGGGTAGGTAGGTACCACCGCAGTGTCAAATATTCTGCCGCCAAATAGTAGTGCTTAGGCATTACTGTGTTCCGGTTTGAAGGGCACTGTACGCTAGTGAAATTACTGGGCAGACGAGATTTAAGAACTAATATCTCGAGGTTGGCAACGCGTGAGTGGCACCTACTAATGGTGCTGCAAGCGCTCATAGGCTACGGCAACCACTTACCATCAGGTGGGCCGTATGCTTGTTTGCCAACTTTTAACATAAAAAAACAAGTTTTTGCACGTATAAGTATAAAAATAAAAAACTTAAATATTTTTATTTAATTTCTAAAAATATCAAGACATTTTTGTAATATACATTAAAATTAAATGCTTGTTTTGAATTTTGCTACACAATATTCCAAAAAATATTAATATAATTTCTTTATTTGTTACAGGTAAGACATTCAACCTTTCTCATTATATTTTGACAACGTACGGTATAGTAACAACAGTGTTTTTTTTTACATGACATGAGTCTGGCTTTAGCCTCGGCGGTTGCGGGTTCGATTCCGGCTAAGGCGGCTTTGCATTGATCTCTCAAATATCTGTTTCGGTCCTTGTGGGGCTCTCCACCTTGCCTCGGAGAGCACGTTAAGCTGACGGTCCCCGTTGTTATTAAATAACATCTGATCATAAACGTTAACACTTGATAAGTAAATTGCTATTATCCAATGAGTTACTGGTTCGGCCTTAGGGTTGCGGAGGTCAGATGGCAATCGCTCTGTGTAGAAACTAGTTACCAGTCAAATCCGGACAAGAGTAATAAGCAGACCCTTAATAAACACTCGTATAATACCAGGAATAATGCTAGTAAGAAGAAGAAGTGTTTTTTTTTTACAATATTACCATCAACAAATGTAGCGTTGTATTTTTATTTATCAAAACAAGATTTTAAGACTAATCATTGCTTTTTTTTATCTGATAAGTTATAGAGTATCGTATGCCGTATATTAATATTTTTTAGTTTTTTATTAACGTCACATATTATATGCAAGGAAAATGAATTATACATTAGGCATTTTAAGAGTAAGGTCGAGTAGTGATAGCTTATATTTAGTAACAAAGGTAGCAAATATTTACCGCCAGCATTCTTCAAAATTAAGCATACAATACGGCCGCTCATAACAAATTTATTGACATTTTTAACCGACTTTGAAAACTCGATTGTTGAAGAGTTTTTACGATTTCGAATCAAAAGATTGAAACTTTTCAAATTTTACCTTATAAGCTGTTGAAGTCAGTTTGTCGTTTTCTTTTACTTGAAGTCATATACGAGTTTAGGCTTTTAGCGCCAAAAGAAAAGAATTATAAATCAATTTTGAAAGCCTCAGTAACTCAACTGTGGAAGGGCCGACTGCGCTCCGTTAACGCAAGAGTATAGATAGTATTTGGGGGGCAATAGGAATATTAGTAATGCATTGAAAAACGCTAATATTTAAAAAAATATTAAAATCTGTAATCTGTAATATGTCCCCTTAGAATACTTGACATAAATGACCCTTGTAATAAATGGATAAATGGATAATGGAGGGATGGAATTAGTATAAATTTGAGAATCCATAAATTCACATAGCTCAATTCAAAACAAATCGGAAAGTTATATTGCCATTACGAGTTGTGATGGTAAACTTTAACGGCAAAGTCTTGTCGTGTGTTTGTATAATTTTCTCACAGACTCATAATTCACGAGAGGGCGATTCGATGAGAGGTTTTAATTAATTTTCATAGCACGCGGTGTCCCGCTTATTAGACGCGGGATGAATGCATTTGTTTTACGCGTTTATGTACTAACATATAAGCAAGTTTCGGAGAGGAAGTATTTTATATGCGTCAGTAAAAAGTTTTATGTTTATAAGAAGTACTTGGGTAGACTGGAGACTGGAACTGTGATCGGTATTTTTTTTGGTGAAACGTTTGTTACATAATATTTAAGTTTATTATTCATAAACTTAGAAACATATAGTCTATGTACATAAAAATAAAGGCAAACAATGCAATATCCTTTTAAAGTCCAAATTAAAACAGTTGAAATTAAATTACAGTCAAAAACAATCATCAATTCATCTTACAAGTGACATTAAAAGGTTCTAAGGCGTCGGGAAGTGACGACCCCATCGCCCGCTGTTGGGATAACCTCTGTCACAACAGAGATTATTCCACCAGTGCAATCAGTCACACTGGTGGTAGGTCTTTTATTGCAAGAGGCCGGCTAGGTAGGTACCACCGCAGTGTCCAATATTCTGCCGCCAAATATTAGTGCTTAGGCACTACTGTGTTCCGGTTTGAAGGGCACTGTACGCTAGTGAAATTGCTGGGTGAACGAGATTTAAGAACTAATATCTCGAGGTTGGCAACACGCGAGTGGCACCTACTAATGGTGCTGCAAGTGCTCATAGGCTGCGGCAGCCACTTACCATCAGGTGGGCCGTATGCTTGTTTGCCAACTTCTAACATAAAAAAAAATTAAAAGATTAACAAAAACATACTTAGATACGAATATTATCATATTATAATTATGAAGTAAAATAATAATTTATAATAATAGGTTATTAATTACATACGTAGGTTTCATGTCAAAGGTATAATGCATGAGCCTAATTTAATGAATTATAAGTATTAGTTGTATAATTATGTATATTTCCATTGTAAAAGTACAGCTTTTTGTACTTATTACAAAAACAATTTCTGTCCGTCTGTCTATCTGAATTAAATCGAAGCCAACCCGAATTTTATAAAGAGTAGCTTTGGCCACTTTTATTAAAAAAATAAACAGTAAGTAATGAATTAAAAATAAATATTTTTTTTACTCGAAATGGCGACAGTATCGCCTTTCTGCCACCGACTCGTCGAACATCCGTTGTAAGTGTAAACGATTTTCATATCTTTTCATTTCATACTCTGTTACGCATCCGATTCATCGTGCACGGTACGTTCCTGATAGCTTGGTGTTTCGTGAGAAAATATCATTTCCGTATTTTGATTTTGAGTGTTTCGAAATGGAAACGATTCGTTATTTATTATAATAAGTTGTCTTTCCCAACATGTGTTTTTTATTTTTTACGTTAAAAGTTGTCAAACAAACATACAGCCCACCTGATGGTAAGTGGTTACCGTAGCCTATGAGCGCATGCAGCACCATTAGTAGGTGCCACTCACGTGCTGCCAACCTCGAGATATTGGTTTATAAATCTCCTCTGCCCAGTATTTACACTAGCGTACAGTGCCCTTCAAATCGGAACACAGTAATGCCTGCACTCTACTTTTTTGCGGTAGAATATTTGACACTGCGGTGGTACCTACCTAGCCGGCCTCTTGCAACAAAAGGCCTACAACCAGTGTGACTGATGCACTGGTGGAATAATCTCTGCTGTGACAGAGGTTATCGCAACAGCGGGCGATGCGGTCGTTACATCCCGACGCCGGTCAATGTGAATCATCGGTTTTTTTAAATGTATATCAAAAGGGAGAAATGTATTTGATTGTAGGTAAAGTTTGTTTAGTTTTTATTTTTACTGCAATTATCCCGCAATTTCTTAACCGACTTAGATGATGATTGATTGATGTTATGAAACCCTTGAATAACGATTATGGTGCAAGCTTTTATGCTAACTTTATTCAATTATGTTGCAAACTTGTGACTAACTTCGTTATGTTGCGTTGGTGTTAAATTTACGAAGTTTCTTGTCTGTATCGAAGGGCATGTCTATAGGGCAAACATCGCGGCGTGTTGGTAGTCAGCCTGATTTTAGCCTCGACGGTCACGGGTTCAGTTCCCGCTCCATCCCGTCCCCGGAGCAGATGTGTATTGAACTTAAAAATATCTGTTTCGGTCTGGGCATTTGTCCTTGTCTCTGCACCGCACCTCGGAGAACACGTTGAGCTATCGGCCCCGGTCATAATCACCTAAAATTTTGATAATAACCGTTAATTCTTAATATTTTGCTTATATCCAATGAGTTACTGTTTCGCCCTTAGGGTTGCGGATGTCGGATGGCAAATGCTGTGTAAACTTTTGTAACCTGTCAAATCCGAATAGAAGTAATAAGTAGACCGTCGGCAAAATACCCTCTATAGTTTATATAGTACTAGCGGCCCGCTCCGGCTTCGCACGGGAGTAAAATATATAGCCTATATCATTCACTAAAAAATGATTAAAATCGATCCAGTAGTTTTGATTTATTCATTACTGCCCGTGGCCTGCACGCGTTAAATGTAATTATTTACGACATCACATGAGAAACCTCAGAAATAACAGTATTTCTCCACTATTTATACTATGGATATTATTATACATATAAACCTTCCTCTTCAATCACTATCTATTAAAAAACCGCATCAAAATCCGTTGCGTAGTTTTAAAGATTTAAGCATACATAGGGACAGAGAAAGCGACTTTGTTTTATACTATGTAGTGATAGTGAAGTTTTAGCCTATGACACAACGCGAATAATTATAACATAATTGTGCCAACTTTTTTCTTACTTTAAGCGACCAACATTGAATCATGTTCCTCTGTTAAATCGCGTGTTACATAAAATTAGCTATTGTGTTGCTCGTGTGGTGTGTTCTCATTTGATGTAAGCAAAGATAAGTTATGTTTTCAATCGAGAAAAACGTAAGATGTTTTATTACTGTAAAGGAGTGTGAGTAATTATCACAACTACGTTGGTGATATCTTCGTTGATGTGAAACGATTCTAACGATTCTTCTTTCTACTAGCATTAATCCCGGTATTTATCCAGGGTCTTCTTATACTCTTATCGGGATTTAACAGGTTACTAGTTTTTACCCGACTGCCGAAGGAGTGTAATGTTTTTCGAGCGTATGTGTGTATGTATATTTCTCTGTGACTGCCTAGACCCTTTCACGGATTTTAACATATGATTGTCATTAGATTTGTCTCAGTTGTAAGAGTGACATAGGGTATTTTATTTCAATATGGTTCCTGTGGGAAAAAATGCCTAATAAATAATGTAATATATTCAATATGTTCATATAGCGTCAATTTCTGAAGATGGTTTCTTGTATTGACAAAATAAGACAAAAAATAACTATAAAAATTTTTGATGTACTGCTTGGTTTTCGAGAAATCGATGTTTAAAGTTTAATTTTGGCGAACCAGTAGTAACTCATTGGATACCAGCAAATTAACAGTCATTTTATTTAGTCGGTTATAGTTTTTTTTTTTTCTTTAAAAGTTTCATTATTATATTCCAAACAGAATTCTTCGAAATGCAGGAATTCGGAAGTTCATTAAATCTTGATGTTATTTTTTGACTACTTTCCTCGTAAAGTCATTAAAAAATATCGAAGGTTGACGATAGATAACATTTAGTTAAAGACGTTTATTGATTTTTTTACTTAAGGGCATCTAATAACAGCTAAGAGTTAGAGTGTTCTCCGATGAGGGAGTAGGGCCAACAGCAATACACATTCCGAAAAAAAAAAGAGTTAGAGTTAATTTATAATTTTACTAACCTGTTCCATGTCCTCAAAATGGCATAATTATTAAACATTTAAAATGTTCACTTATGATTTACACATTGGACGGAAAACCTGTTGATATATGCTTAACTATAGAAATCGTACAACACTATCGAAGTGAGCGCTTAAGTAAATATCGATAACCAGTTACTCACCTCCTTATTATTGTATTGGAATGAGTAAGTTTTAATGCTAAAATGTTTTATTTATGGTTCTGATATTTATAGTAGTAGTATTAGCCAGTTGCCAGCGTGATGAGTGGTATTGGTACATGCTACAAATGGATACTTAATTATTCTGTAAGAATAATAATAAGTTAAAAAAAGGTGTGTGTGTGATTCACACATGATAGAAGTGATACTTCAATAAATCGACAAAATAATGAGATGAATATATATAACAAGATATAAAAATATTCACAAACACTGTTAAATAATAACACAACCACCCTGACTTCTTACTAAAAAGCGGTAATACGCAGCCGCATACAGTGTACAGTAGTATTAGCTCACGTACTTTTCACATATACTAAAACACGTAAGATGCTCAAATACAAGTAAGTATTAAACAGTGTGCAATATATATACACACCGACAATTGCTCTCTCGCTCTAGCTCACTAAAGCCTGGCGCAAAGAGGAGAGACCGATCATATAAAATAGTATGTATATTGCTGTCTCATTCTACCTGCACATTTTTGTATTTGTGTCTCTTACCTGTCGTTTTTTCCGTTGCATCTGGTTTGAAATCACAACGATGCTAAAGAAGTTTCACTTCAAAAACTAAAAACAGCTAGTTAAAAAACTAATAACCTGTAAAATCCAGACAAGAGTAATAAGCAGACCCTGTATCAATTCTCTTATAATACTGGGAATAATGCTAGTTCAGAAGATAATATAAGTCATATAAGTCTTATATAACAAAATAAGTTTTTTCCGATCGAACCGACTCATAAATCCTTTAAAATAGCAAAGCTCTGCCATCTACTACCATCCCTAGTTTTACAACTAGGAACTTAGTTAACTAATAAATATGTATTATATAGGTACATTTTATGTAAGAGAATGATATATTATTGCGTTCATATTACTTATAATATATTGTCAGAAAGATGAAATTTCCCCAGTGCTCAATATAAGGGGGTGAACCCTTAGACGTTTAGAACGTAACATCTTGTAATTTTATTGTATTGTATTATTATGCGAACACGTTCTTTCTCACATCAAAGAGTCACAAAGAAATAATAAGCCGCGCGCCGTCGTCTCTTATTGGAAGCGACGTTGAGTGCGCCAATTGTGTGAGAAATTACTACGCATATTCCTTGGAAAATAAATAGTCAAAACGAGTTGATTTCCGCGGCTTTGTCCGTGATATTTTATTGTTCTATATGGAGCAACATATTCACACTATATCCGCGATTTCTTAGCCATAGTTCGGCCTCGCAAGACACACCTTAAAGATGGAATCAAATTTCGAATTTGAGTCCCCGTGAGAGCTGTCCCTTTATCACGGTCGGGTCCCTTCATTTAGTCCTTATTGTCCCTAAAAATAATGCGATCAAATATAAGACGTCCAGACACTACCCTATATCAAAGTTACCGTTGAAAAGAGTGGCAACACCTGCATGCCCTGATGTTACAAATGTTCATGGGTGGCGATAATCGCTTAACATCAGGTGACCCTCCTGCCCCTTTGCCCCTCTGACATAAAAAACTCATATACAACATCATAACATCAAGATTTAGGAATTTTAGGATTTGTGTTACTTTATCGTCACCTTAGAAATAAAAAAAGAAACTAAATCCACCCTCGTCTTATTTCAATCGATCATCTTTAAATCTGCGATGACTTCAGAAAACCAAATTCAGTCATTCCTCATCCAAATTTATTCAATTTAACCGAACGAACCGAGTGGAAATGAAAAGTCAATATACACTTCCCAGTGAATTAGCATTGTGTTCCCTTCGCCCATTGTTATTGCTGAAGATGTCAGCGGACCGGAGAAATCTTGAAGTAGAATACTAACGATATCGTATTTGCAAATCTAAAGTACAGAAATTTTACTACCTGATTTGTGCAACCTTTATCCAGTGATGGATTTAGCAGCGGGCACAGTAGGCTTGAGCCTAGGGCGGCAGATATTTGGGGCGGCAAATTAGGAAACCGAATTTTTCTTTTTTACTACCTCTACTCTGCTAATCAAAAGATTTCTGCATGACGGTTTTCTGATGTTTTAAAGGTAGAAATCTGCTACAAATTTGCCGAAGAATTTCTCTTTTCCAACTATCAACCAGAGGCAGGAGGGCAAAACCTTACAGCCTATAGTTTGAAAATTTGTAAATGCGCTACTGCTTTTAGTAGTAGTCTTCTTTTCTGGCATTAATAGGCCTGGTTGATCTGTCCGTGTGCGCGTCCTCCCACATGTCATCAACGTGACGTAATTGTACTAATGATTCGCGTCAGTGTCGGAGGTCCAACCCTACCTCCGTGCTCTACTATCACTCACTACGGTGGCAAAGCTGATGTTGCTAGTACTCGGCTACGATAATTACTTTCCATTAATCGGGCCTCGCAGATGTCTCCTGCCAGGCCTAAAGATGGAATCAATTTTGAGCCTCCATAAGGGCCGTCCCTTATTCACAGCTGGATCTTGTAGAAAGAAATACACATTATTTTAAAAATCAGGCCTGTTTACTCAGCCCAACCTTTAATATTCGTAGGCATGTACAAAATCCTTCTTCATTACAAGAGAAGCAGCTGAATAGTAGGATAGTATTGGGATATTGTTGTTATTACTGCTTGCTAACTTCCAAAAAGACTAAAATAATCTTAAGTAAAATTTTCAAAAGGAAATGTTGCTTGTTTGCCAATAACGATAAAGTAAACTGAGCCAGATTTGTTTGTAAGATGTTTTAATTGTAATACTTTCGACAATCGCGTACCATGTGATCCTTTCACGCCCGATTATCTTAAGACGGCTCCATTTCTTAGCGCCTGAACCTTTGAAGCGAAGATACTGCAATTTTAAGTACATTCGAGTCGACAGCGCAACGACTCGAGCGTGCTACGATTAAAATTAATGATTGCTTCACAGTTCTTGAAGCGTCGAAAGCGCTTCTGAGAAGCAAGTGAACATGGCGAAGTCGAATATTCTTGTGAGATGTGCGCCGACTTGACTCGAAACAATGCCGCGGTTGTGCAGCGTTTTAGATGTATTTTCCCCGACCCCGTGTAACTCTGATGCGGAATTTTGTTTGGGTGGAATTTTTCCGAATCCGCAACGCTTCGGTTTGCACTTTGCTTCGCTCCGCTGGGCTACGGTGCGGATGGAAACACCCGTGAATTCATATGGACCGGTTCTATTCGTAACTTACTTTTTTTTAAACTTTTAGCTAAAAATGGTTTACTACTGGCAAATGTATTTTTCTTTTAAATGATTTTGTCATTAATTAAAAATTGAATGACACGATTATACATAAAACTAGTGGACCCGGCAGACGTAGTGCTGCCCAAATAATTAAAAAAAACTGGGACCCAATAGCAGCGCCCTCTACTGGGTGCAATTGTGAATCTAAACCATTCTCGAATCCACTGGAACACACAAACAATTTCATCAAAATCGGTCCAGCCGTTTAGGACGAGTTGAGTGA
Source organism: Hestina assimilis (assembly GCA_023373885.1). Taxonomy (NCBI): domain Eukaryota; kingdom Metazoa; phylum Arthropoda; class Insecta; order Lepidoptera; family Nymphalidae; genus Hestina; species Hestina assimilis. The sequence continues at coordinate 2,727,504 of CM041747.1, read as the reverse complement.
CATAGAGACGTACAGTAGAATTATATATATAAAGATAATTATAGAATATTGCTCTATTTGAATATTTAAAATATTTTCTGACTAAACCGTTCCCTCTCAACCACGAACCAAAAAAAAATTACCTCTAATTTAATATTTCACAGGCCGTAAAAACGTTCGCATCTTAAGAGGGCATTATTCATAATTTATTTTGTTGTTTCCACCTGAATATACCTGCGGTTTCACTTCCCTGCGGGTCGAAAGATTTGCGAATTTAATATTACCGTAGTAACTGGCTCGTTGCCAGGTCGCGGTACAATTGAAATTGTACACGGAATTTTGTTAATCGTCGTCGTTTCAAATTAGTTATACCTTTTATAGATTAAATTTAATTATTAACTACTAAGTAATTATGGTGAAATATGCACCTTAATTGTAGATACACCTCTTGAATATTAAAGTAATAATAGAGCCATCCTTCTCTCAGAAAATTGGCGTAAAGTAACAGAGTACTGTCGCGTTTCGTAAGTTGAGTGAGAGCACCAGAGGCCCAATCTTCCACCCCCTCTGCTCCCTTCTAATCCCTTCCCTCGTATCCGTGCATGTGATACTTCAAGTATTGCAAGTGCTCACAGGTTGCGATGACTTCTTACCATCAGGTGCACCGTATGCTTGTTTACCAACTGCGATGAAATAAAAAAAAACTTGTACTGTTAAGCGTCGTTTTTAATTACCAGTTTCAATTGCCGAACAATTAGCATTTATATCAATTCTTTCTATACCATTGTCACGTTAATATATACATACTTTATAGTAGGGGAGCCCACGATGCTAAATGGGGATTTACTCGAGCGTTGTAGAGACCTATAGGGATGCAAAGCTTAGATGATAAGAAGAAAAAAATGTTATATGATATATACCTTTACATCGGTGGGGAAGGCGGCTATAGATTTTTAAATATGTAATAAAAAAACTGTTGCATGGACATCCTCGAGCGCGTCAGATATTGATAGCATCAATGCCCTACGTATTTTTAATAATGTACGTATGTTAATCTGATCGTTTGCATGATGCGGGTGGTTGTATTTAAGGGTTGAAAATGAAAAAAAAAAAATTAATCGAGCGCGTCAGATTTTCTAAGGCAGTGTTAAGTGCACCAAAAAAGCTCTCATTCACTAATCTGACGATTTCGATGGGACGCAAACTCGCAGTCATTTTCATAATGTGCAAAAAAATTCGCCATTTTGAAATACTCAAGCGCGTCAGATTAAGATATATGTGGTTCATTTTTATGTTCTAAACATACTGTCTCATAATCTGACGATTATCTAGAGGGATTCGCCTGATCTGACAAAAAAATTAGAAAAACGGTTCACCTTAAAGGCCATCCTTGCAACTTCCCGCTAATTCCATTCCTGGGCGCTTAAAATTCTCGCGGTATTTTAATCGCAGTAAATAATTTATAGCACTGTGCGTGACATAAATCATTTAATGATGATTCCATCGACAATTCGAGGTTATCATATGTTCCTCGAGACTTTCGGATAACCGGCTTGCTCCGACGATATTCCAAAATATTTACACATTTTTTTAATGTTCCTACCGAAAATTTGATTGTTTTTTGTAAGGTACTTTCACCACAAAATACACATTTCAAATTAATATCACTCATATTAAATATTTATAAACTTGAGTTCACACAAATAATATCAAAATAGCAAAACGTTGCAAACACTTTGTGAACAGTATACCACGAGTCTTTATGATCAGGTGTGATGGCGTCATGGCAGCAGAAACCAGTGGGGACGGAGTGAGAGAGTAATAGATAGAGAAAGAGTTAGAGAGTAATAGAAACGCGGAGAAGGAAATGTAGGCATCACGCAACTGCACGCATTTAACTTTATCGACGAATTTTTGTTATTTCGGCTTGCGGAAATCGTCGGATTATATATTTTTCATTATTCTTGAATTATTTCCTCCAAAATAAAAAAAAAATTAGCTACGCTCGAGAATGTCGAGATGACGTTTTTTTTTACAACTTTTTTGCCCTCCCCTTTTTTACGTCACTCTCAAATTGTCAGATTAGTGGAATATACACTTTTAAGGATGTAATTAACTCACCCTACCTTAATCTGACGCGCTCGAGAATTTCTGATGGTCAATTTTTTTTTACTAAACTGATCCTGTATCCTTTAAGGGCGGCCTTATATATGGGCCTCATGTTTTGTGGAGGTACTTAACCGGGTACAAGGTATCCCCCTGTATATTAATCTGTCGCGCTTTAGTAAATCCCGAAATCCCCTCTTGGGCTCCCTACTATTATCAGTGAGTAATTGTTAGTACAGTAAATAAAGAGTTATATTTTTAAATATAAAACCTGACAATGAATCTATGGAATCATAGAGCATCAATATCTTTTTTGATAAAAGTCTGAAGCACAAAGAACTTGGTCGTAACAAGTTCTACAATAATGGATGCAATTATTATGATTATGGTAATTATTAAAGTCATCCGTACGAGAAAACGGGAACTACTGGGGATATTATCTAGCGTTTATTACGTAGGTAAATTTGAACTCGGCGACAAATTAAACAAACTGTGTCGGCTCGCCGTTTCTAACTAGTTTTGACAATTTTGTAACTGCTTAATAAGTGTGTAATTAGTTCGTGTTTTAACGTCGCGTCCTCGACTCGCTGTCCCATCTCCGTTGATGCGGCTTTTAATCGTACTTAGTGTCGTTTTCTTTAAGATGTTTCGAGCCTAATTGTGGCTGGTGCTTCTATTTCTTTTTTCTCTCGTATTTCTTTATCTTGGGTCTGGACTCTTATATTATAGTCATAGGAAATATATAAAATTGAGACGCTCATGGCCGGGTGCCCTCACAGATCGGCAAACAATTGGTGGGTTAAGCAATTTTGGGCGCGATCAGTCACGAGATGGATAACCCCATAATGTATTCGGAGAGCATGTTAAAAGTCTATCCCGGCTGTTATTAATTTGATTATAGTTGAAAAGTCAAGTCAGAGGCCTACACGGCCGACCTGAACAACTCTGATATTAGGTTGGCGAATAAGCACTTGATAAGCAGATAGGTAATACATCCTCCATAAGTCCTATCATACTCGTTGCCTATCGTTCGATATGTCCGTTCATGTCAACACAGCTTGAGCATCTTTGATCCAATATTGCGTTTATTTTTGGCCCATTTGTATTATGTAATTTGTTACTTACTATAGGTAACCTACAATACGAACAGTAACAATCCCTCGGCTTTGCAGAATCAAATTTATGCCCCCGTGAGGGCTGCCCCTTTATCACGGCTGAGTCTCTTTACCGAAGCCCCTGCTCGGTGAGGCAGTCAAGGCCAGTAGGACCAACAGCAATACGCGTTCGGAAAAAAAAATTACAATCCCTCTCAAAAATTCACTCAACACGGACAGAGCTGAGCCAATGTTACGAAATATAAACTTATTGGTTTAACTTTACCGTTCGCATTAACTAGTTCCCGTAACATTTTCATAATACAAATAGCTCTGTGACACTTATCATCTACATCGGCGCAGTACTAATTGTATGCAAATGTGCCATGTGTGTGCTGTGTGTTCGCACCTCGGCTTAACCGTGACGCTCCATTTTAGAGTGACCTCGAATAACGATTAACAGGTACTTTGGTTAAGTACTTTTGCTATTTGAACATCATCGCTTAGTGCCTTTTACACGTGCCGCTTGCCGGGTAGCCCGCGTCGGGTATCCGGTTGTGAAGTGTACGGGCTTATATGGCAGCTTTCACATGTACCGGCGTAATTTTTCTCGGCAACCAGTCTCCAGATGGACGCCGGATTCACCACTGTGCGTACGAGCTACTAGGTTCAAAATTGGGTCGAAAAAGTGTTGAAAGATATTTTTATGGAGCGCGTCGACGTTCGGCGTAGGCGTCTTCTCGCCAGTAGCGCTGCGCGGTGACTGTGCGGGGACTGAGAAGGAGATCGGCTATCGGCGAAGCTTCGTGCGCCTGCGGCTCGTGGCTGACGGAGCTATCTCTCTCTGTTGTATTATCTGTGCAACTTCACACAGCTATGTCACCCACGTACATTGACAGCTGTCACAGGAGTGAGACACGCACGCCCTCAACTCAACGACTACAAATAATAAGATTTGTTTTTATCATAGACAATATATTTAATAAATTAAATGTTGCTATTCCAATAAAACGAAATGAGTTACCGGGTAGTCGGCTCCGGATACCCGGCAACCGGCACGTGTGAAAAGGCACTTAGTGTATGCAGACAAGTATTTGATTTTTATATTATGTCAAAAAACAAACGTATACGGTTTGTTTGATGGTAAGCGGTCATCTTAGCTTATATATATACTTTTATCATTCAAGGTATTACAGTAACTTGGCAAACATATACGGTCCACTTTTTTTATTTCATGACGGTTGGCAAACAAGCATACGGTCCTGATGGTAAGCAGTCACCGCAATCTATGAACACTTGCAATACCCACTTAAAGTATCACATGCGCGATGCCAATCCAAGGCATAGGGAGGAAAGGAATTTGAAGGGGAAAAAAGGAAGGGAACAAAGGGGGCCTCCAGCGCTGCCACTCATCGCACGATATACATATCAAGTAACGCGCGATACTTCAAGTATATCAAACATTAATAGGTTGCGGTAACTGCTCACCATCAGGCGGACCGTATGCTTGTTTGACATGAAATGAAAAAAAATCGCATCTATAAATAATAAACAAAACTTGTTAATTCATCAAAATCGTTGATTCTGTACAAAGGCGCGTTCAGTTGTAGGCGGTCTTTGCCTCCGCCCACAGTAGCTTTAAATGTTGCGTGGGCGATGACCTTAATTTAGACGTTATATTAATATTATGATTCTGTATATATGCAGAATACCTTATCGAATGAACTTAATGTATACAAAATTAAATGAAGGTAAAAAATTACATTAATCTTTTACGTGCCCCCAAAGCAAAGGAAACACTATACGGGGTCTATAGATTAATCCTCTAAATCTGCTTAGCTCACCGACCATTTACCGGGCAATGAACGCAAAAAGCTATAAGTATTTTTTCGCTTAAACTATAGATATATATCTATATATTATTGACTCGACCGTTGTGGCGACGTTATCCAGGACGGTCGCAGGTTCAATTCCCGCTCGGAACAGATATTTGTTATATCTGTTTCGGTCTGGGCGTATATCCTTGTGGGGCGTCTCCCACCATATCTCGGAGAGCACGTTAAGCTATCGGTCCCGCTTGTTATCATAACATTTGATAATAATCGTTAACTCATGTTAGATAATTTGCTCTTATGCAATGAGGATAGCGGAGGTCTGATGGCAATCGCTCAATGTAAAAATTAATAACCTGTAAAATCAGGACTAATGTATAGGCAGACCCTGTGCAAATGCCGGGAATAATGCTAGGAAGAAGATATATAAATTGATTTTAGTCATTACGAATATGACACAATACACGAAGAACGTGTCTTGTCCTTGATATGACACATGTCCTTTGAAGTCGGAGTGCATTTGCTTGTCGTCGCGTCGCTAACCGGAAATTACGTTTGCGGGTAGCAGGTCTATGGTTATTTAGAACAGAAACTCTCGAGCGGTAAAATCTTTGACTCCAACACTCAAAAATGGTCATCGGTGGTGTTTGAATGCTCTAATCTCTGGAACCACTGATCGGAATTGAAAAATTCATTTTGCATTTGATAGTACATTTCTTGAGCGATCAACTTAGAAGCCAAGCAATAAGAAAGAAAGTGCGGGCGGGCGATAAGATACGGTAAGTTGGTTGAACAGAACGGAAATGTCTAAAGGACTCACTGGTCTTCCAACGTAAATACAACAACAACGCATCGATAGGAAGTTGGGCCTTTTAGAAGGCACCGTTAGGACGGAATCAATTTGAGACCCGCGAGGGCTCTCTTTTCCACGGCTGGGTCTCAGCACTCGGCTCCCCCACTCGGTGAGGCTGTCAAGGCCAGTAGGGCCAACAGCAATACACATTTTTAAAAAAAGATACAAAGTTTATTCGACTTTAAGTATTATAATAGCTTGTGACGCTCGTTTCGTTTTAGGACATTTTGCCTGTATGTAAGGGCCTATCCATAGTATATTATAACTCTATGATTTCGGGTAGTTTTTATAAAAACTTTCTATCGGGACGCATAAAAAGAAAATCGGGAAAGCTTAAACAAAAGCGGGATTATAAATGTTAACCATAACCGAAATGCCCTCATTCCTCGTCACGGAGTCACTCAGAAGTTATGTAAATTGTTTAACGAACGCCTCTGTAGCGAGCCCGATGTCGCACTTAAAAGGAAATTAACATTTTAAAAGATTATCTTCTAAAATACACAATTGTTACAATATTTAAAGTGATTACACGTCGTGTCGTGTCGAGTTTATATCTTTTGAATATTGTAATTAGTAGTATTTGAAGTTTCAAGGCCGTTCCTATCAACTTAACTTGTTGTTTCTTCTATTTTTCTATATTGTTTATGCTTTGTTATTCATTGAACATTTTTAATGGCTAATAATTATGTATGTCAATGTCAACCTTGTAATGATTACGGTTTTACTGTTTAAGCGAAATTAACGCAAATTGCTGCGACGTTAGCGTGCATTATTGATATTAAAATAGCGATTTTATGTTGTTTTTAGTTATTTATTTTGTAATTGATTAGTTTGTAATTGCTTATTACGTCATTTACATACAAAATCACAGATGCAAGTAACGACAGTTGATATGATGATAACCCAAGTTATGAAAAAAGAAACGTGTCGCGACACGCGGTAAGAACGAAGTCCTTTTGTACCTTTAATAATTAATATAATTTATATGAAGAAAAAAACTAAGTATAAGGAAAGAAAAACAGAGATAGATATATTTCCTATGTTTCTACTAGAGGATACTTAAACTGGACAGAAGTAAAATATATATAGCTGTCGACTTATACCATTTCAGAAAAACCTCTGGTGTCGGAAAATAGTCTTATTACCCTTTTTTCGGTCTAACTCCCATCCCCCTCACAGCGTTTAACGCGCAATAAAAATTAAGCTGTGCACGTTTAACCACAATAAAATATCGTTCTTCCAATTTTGTTATAAAATATACATCTAATACCACCAAACTCCTCCGAAACGTCTCGACCGATTTTTATGAAATTTTGATTGTATATAGGGTAGGTCTGAGAATCGGTCAACATATATTTTTCATACCCTAAATTTTTATTTTTATTTTTATGATGTGACATTAAAAATACATACAACTTTAAGTTTTCACCATTCTACCATCAACCCCTTTTTTTAATGGCGATTTTAGTAATTCAATAAATTTCAGCGGAGTCACTTCTGTTCACAATTAGACTCAGTTAGGGGGCGCTGCTATCGGGTCCCAGGTTTTTTTTCGGGTCGGGATAGCGTCTGCCGAGCCCGCTAGTAGTTTATAAAAATATCATTTCTGCAATCAATCTGCCTTCCGCAAAGGTTGCCAAGGCCACAAGGACCGGCAAAACACGTTACCACAAAATAACCTATTTTTAAGTTCATAGAAAAAGCATTTTGTAAAACTGACACGGCGTCTACTGTTAGCGTAAACTTCACTTTGAATCTGAAACAATTTCTTTCCTAAGTTCACTATAAATTTTGTCATTATTTTCGTATTTCGGTAGCACACATTCGATTCCTCCAATCCTTTGTTCCAATACGACTATCAAAAATCTATCGACGCCAAATGTCATCCTGGCACATTGCCATATAAACAGAGCGAAGCTGTCCCATATCGGTTAACTTCGAAAGAGATTTAGTGTCCGAACTATTGTGCAGTGTACACATATCCGAATAACTTCGATACGTAGCGCTTCGGTTCCAAGCTAACAAAAATAGGAACTCTCCAAATTTGCAGCATTAAAAACAAAGTTAGTTTTAATACTCAAATGGGGACAAATTTGTCCTTAATAATCTAGAAAACCAATATTATAATTATGTTAAACTGTAATCGAAGGTTTAAATAATAATAGTAATAATAAAAGCTACACCTTCGACGCCCCCATTAGGATAGTTATATCTTGTGTCGGAAGTCCGGAAACACATACAACGACAAACATACCCAGACCGGAAAACTTGCCTGTATGGTCAACACAAAAATCAGCTCCGAGCGGGAATCGAAACCGCCTTTTTTACAGTACCAATTAGTGACAAAATTTACTGTTCATTTGGAAAATGTAACTGAAGTATTGACGGAATTTTATCTTATTTAAAACGGAACTTGTCGTGGTGTTGTGTGAAAATTATTGTTTGAAAAATGTTATTCACGTTAATCCGAATCCGAAAAAGGTACCCAGCATAATAAGATTTTCCTAATGCCACGTTCTAGTTTGCGGTTCACGGAGCCTGAATAAAATAGGTCGCATAAGTGTATTCGTAGTCGTGGCTCAAACAAAACTTGTTAAATAAAACCGCAAGGTCCGACTACACGCATGGGATAATTTTCACATCCTATTTCGTTGCTCCCGAATTTAAAACATTCATTCATAAAGCATTGTGCTATGTTGAAATTTGAGAAAGCGTTGTTCGTACCGACGGGTTTCCACTTTTGTGTTGGGATCATAGAATTTAAGCCGCTTCATTATTTAGCTCTCGTTCACAGTAACGGGTACACCGTTGAGGCGTTGTGAGTAGCGAGTCTGCCTTTAGTCTTGGCGGTTGCTGGTTCGATTCCTATTCAATGTTTGTTAAAATTTCTCGGTCTCGGTCTTCCTACCATGCCTCGGAAAGCACATTAAGCTGTCGGTCCCGGTTGTTATCACATACCATCTGATAATAATCCTTAACTCTTGACAAGTAAATTGCACTGCATCCACTGTTAATGGCTCGACCTTAGGTTTGCGGAGTTCAGATGGCAATCACTCCGTGTAAAAACTAGTAACCTGTCAAATCCGGATAAGAGTAATAAGCAGACCCTGGGCAAATAAAGTACCGAAAATTATGTTAGGACGAAGAAGAATTCACAGTAACGGGTATAGTCTAGTATGTCCAAAAAAGGCAAGATTTGGGTTCCATTTCACAAGATTGTAATTTACGGTCGACCTATTTTTCTCGAAGGATTTCTGAACGTTTTCTCTCGCCATTTTAATGCTAATCTCTCTCGGTGTACTGATTTTGTGGGCATGAAATATTCGTAACAGACGCACCTCGACGTACCCTTTCAATTTACGCGCTCTTCCTCATGGGAGACGAAATCGAATAAAGAATTTTCTTAAGGATAAAAAACACCGCAACGCATTTATTTATTTCATGACGGTTGGCAAACAAGCATATCAAGCAAGGTCTGACTGATGGTAAGCAGTCAACGAAACCTATGAACGCTTGTGATACTTGAAGTATCGCATAGACGTTGCCAACCCAAGGAACAAGAGGGAAAGGATGAGAAGGGAGAAAAGGATAGAGAGAACAGAGGGGGTGGGAGATTGAGCCTCCGCCGCTCTCACTCATCGCACGAAACGCAGCAGTACTGTTACTTTACGCTTTTTTTTACTTTACGATTTTCTGTGAGAGGGTAGTACTTCCTTACTGTACTACCGTAAAAATCTTCAAGAAGGTTCCTTCAGCGTAGACTGTGAAATGTTGTGATTAAGAAAACAATTTCAAGTGTTTGTCACTCTATAGTCCTTTCAGCTTAGCTTTGAAATTTATGCCTTAGCTGAATATTTCAGTGGCGGAATATTCTGACATTCATATCCTACAATTCTCCCAAGTATAATGCTAATGTAACACGAGATGGTATTGAAGTGTGTACGTGAGATCGTTTCGTATGAATCATTGACAGATTGCACTCGTGAAGTGTTTTCGTCGTTTTACATTGTGATTTATTTTACTCTCGACTTTGCGCAATATGTGATACAAATCGTCTTTGGTATTTTCAAAAGCTGCACAATGCACGGAATAGATTTGCATACTATATAGTAGATTTTTAGTTATATTTTTTATTTACTGGTCACACTAATAATTCACCACATTATAATTATAATGGTGGAGGTTTAAATAAGAATTTAATAAATTCGAACATAAAGGACATTGAATAACAAAAATGATTGATATATTTGTGTACAAATTTACTTTTTACTTCATTTAATTGAGGAAGGATTGGCTGGATAATGGATATACAATATGTATAAATACGAACAAAATAGACATTTAACTAGACATAAAACTTTATTATTTTTAAATTACCAAAACAGACATTTCCATGAAATAAGAATCTTATCGCCAAAGTTGTAGATGACTTAATTTAACAAAACAATTCGAACTTGGGGTCTGCCCTCTCTGTTTAAGTTGTAATATCGCTGGCAGCCGTAAATAACCACTGGAATGAGAAACGACGTGTTTTACACACGGGACATGTGTCGTCTAGGATTTATTATTTAATATAAGGAGATGGAATTGAAGTGTACATCGCCTGCAGCTCGTCCAGCGACCCGTGACTCGTGATATGGCGTGTAATTTTATGACATTTCTTATTCTGCGTAGTTTATTTCAGCTGGTGCGTGACTTAACTTGGGGTCCTATAATTGAATTTTGCTTGTTTTGTTATTTCAACTCAGATGTCTTATTTGTTATTACTAATGATGTTTTAATTTATTAAAGATACATATAATTTTCCATGCAAATTCCTTTATTGGCTAAACCACTTTGGATGTATGTTTTATATTTTTTAATATTTTTATATTTTTTAATATAAGATATAATCGAAATCAGATGTATAAAATAGGATAGTAATTAAAATTAATAGTAATTAAAATGTGACCGGATATATAGAAATTGATCCACTTATTATTTTAATTGTATATATAAAAATTCTGAAGATCTCTTTCGTAACATATTTTCATAATTATAAACTATATTTTTCTTATTGTCAATAGAACGGAAGCTGTTCGTTGGCATGTTGAACAAGAAATTGTCGGAGAACGACGTCCGGGCTCTGTTCTCGGGTCACGGCGCGATAGAGGAGTGCACGGTGCTGAGGGACGCGCAGGGTCAGAGCAAGGGCTGCGCGTTCGTGACTTTTGTATCGAAACAGGCAGCGATTGCCGCTATCAAGGTAATTTTTACTATTTAGATTGTCAATGTACCAATACAGATTAATTTAATTAAGTAAAAAAGTAATTTGGACACCGTTGTGGCGTTGTGGGTAGCGAGTCTGCCTTTAGTCTCGACGGTTGCGGGTTCGATTCCCGCTCGGGCAAATGTTTGTTTAAATTTCTGTCTCGGTCTGGGCGTTTGTCCGTGGGTCTCACCATCGTGCCTCAGAGAGCACGTTAAGCTGTCGGTCCCGGTTGTTATCACATAACATCTGATAATAATCGTTAACTCTTGATAAGTCAATTGCTCTTATCCAATGAGTTACTGGTTCGCCCTTAGAGTTGCGGAGGTCAAATGGAAATCGCTCTGTTTACAAACCATTAACATGTCAAATACCCATTATAGTAATCATTGTAAAAAATGTTATATTAACAACGTACTATATTGTAAAATATGTTATATTATGATGATGTAACAACGTACTATATCATTTAAGTTTAAATATGGTATATAATAATGCAAATAATGAAATAGTGTACACATTAAAATTTGAATTTGGTGAGGTATTTATTCAAGCATCATACCAAAAACTACTTGACCAATTGGGAGAAAGTTTCTTGCGTTTGTTATTTTAATTACATTTCAATACAACTACAGACATGAGCAGTTTGTTTGACATTTAATAAGCGAACCAAATTATAAATTAGGGACGTTTTTTAATGCTAATAATAATGCATATGTTTATTGTGTTAGTAGAAACATTATTAATTAAAATGTGGATAAATCAATCTTATCATTTCGTCTAAGTCCAAATCCTAACAGTTTTTACTATTGAAGAATTTGTCTTACCCAAAAAATTTCCAACTGTAATTTCCAGACGCTACATCACAGTCAAACGATGGAAGGCTGTTCGGCGCCGCTGGTGGTTAAATTTGCGGATACACAGAAGGAGAAGGAACAAAAAAAACTACAAGCAATGCAGGCTAGCATATGGGGCTTGACGACGCCAGTAGCACCAACGGCATACCTGACGTCCGAGGCCGCACTATCGCCTGCAACACAGCTGCAATTGTTACAACAATTGCAAGCGGTCGGTCTTCAACAGCAGCTGTTACAGGGGCAAGGATCGACGTTGCTGCAAGGTTAGTTTCATTTATGAATCGATGCATTTCCTTGCAGTAGGGCTGTTACAGCAAGAGGATTCTACCGTAATGCAAAATACTGTGTTTCGGTTTGAAGGGCACCGTAGCTAATAAAGTTACTGGGCAAATGACATTTAAGATCCAATATCTGAAGATCGGTAAAGCATGAGTGACACTTACAAATGGTGTTTCAAGCTCTCATTGGGTACGACAACCGCCTACTACCAGGTTGGTCTTGGTCAAAGAAAAAACATTCGTCTACTTCTTATCGTGGTGTAAGAGACGAAGCCAGCGTAAAATATTTTCAGGTCATCCTGAAGTACCTGCCAGGTATAAATGGCTGAGAAAGACTAAGTGCCCTCACCCATCCATAGACTGTCCGCGACTAAAGCTACTTAACTCACTGATCGTTTACACCGACCAGTAAGCGCACTTGATATGAGTGTCTAATATTGATTATTTAAAAATATATACATTTATTTTCTGTTGGTAAAATCCATCCACAGTTCCAAGATAAAATCTTGCAGATTTAGAAACGAGCTTGGCCTCATTTTTGTTCTTATAAAGAAACAGCGAAACTAATAAAAAGTGATCTTCTTTTGTCCAAATCGTACAGAAAATATGAAAACACTTTTTACTTTACAATTTATTAAAAGATGTCTTTTTAAAATTATACTCTAAGCATTACGACGCATATAGAATTTTGATAAAACAATTATTAACTTTAGGAAATATCCAATAAAAATTAATAGACCCAAGTAAACAAACAATTGACACAATTTACGCACACAGCGTAATTGAAAACAGTTACGATTAGGACTAATTATGTATTCAGTTAGAGCCCGACCGTTTCATTATTCACTATTTAAATTCGATTGTTTTTTTTTTTGGAGTCGAATAAAACGTAAATATATACTACTAGCGGCCCGCTCCGGCTTCGCAGGGGTATAAAATATATAGCCTATGTCATTCACTGAAAAAATTATTCAAATCGATCCAGTAGTTTTTATTTATTCATTACTGCCCGTGGCTCGCACGATTATTTAAGAAATCACATTATTTCTCCACTATTTAATGAATGTTATTATACATATAAACCTTACTCTTCAATCACTCTATCTATTAAAAGAAACCGCATCAAAATCCGTTGCGTAGTTTTAAAGATTTAAGCATACATAGGAATATAGGGACGGAGAAAGCGACTTTGTTTTATACTATGTAATGATATACTTTTAAAAAAATATTTGTTGATTTTTATGGAAACAAAATGAATAAGTAATCTAAAGAAAATAATCTAGGACAAAATACACTAATACTTTTCCTCGGTCCGATCCGTGGTAGTGATTTCTTGAAAAAGGACGGAAGTGTATTACTGGAAGCCGGAGAAGCAAGCGCTATTTGATTTAGCCAATGAGCGCGCGCGGTGGTAGTTACAAATGAAAAATGTTTTTTTTTTTAATTGTATCTTAATGCTGTTAATTACCACGGTGACATGTCAGATGTTACACATCATTAAATATATATAGTGAAACATGTTTATTTTTGTTTTTTTTTATATAGCTATTATCTTTGTTTCGATATTTTTATTTTATTACGTTGTGTTAATTTAAATTTTCCTAGTTCCTACCCAATTCCAGCTTTTGTTTTAAACCTAACCTTTTTTGTTTACGTTTTCGTTATCTCGTCTTAGGTGTTAACTATCAGGATATCGGTTTCAATGGCGCAGGGCTGAGTGGGAGCGGAGTGACCGGTGTCGGGAGTATAGGAGGGGGGGCTGCGGAACAGCTAGGGGGGTTGCTGGCGCCGGTCAGTGTGCAGAACTTGGCTGCGCTTGCGGCGATGACGCAACCGGTCGTAACGCAGGCGGCGCCCATCGCGCCCGCCGCTGCGCCGCAACCAACTGCGCCACAGTTGTGTAAGTTTTAAGGTTTTTATTTCATTTAAAGTCAGACACGATTCGTTTATTATGAAATTTCTAGTGCAACAATGTAATTGTCAGAGCCGAAACGGTTATCTTTTTCCAAGATTTTTACCTATAAAAACGAAGATGTGCTCAAGAATAATATTGCAATGATTTAATTTAACGTTTCCTGATTGTGAACTTATAAAAAAGTTAAAGACACATTAACCACAAAAAATATTTTTTCTATCAAATAATAAATTTTCACAATCAAACTATATGTCAATTAATTGCTACATATATGCTCCATCAGAATCCACAATTACTCCCTCCACAATACTTATATTTATTAATTACTTTAATACAACGCCATAGGAATTTCATTTATTTTTAAATTTAAAAGGTCGAAGCGAACGTGAAATTTAAAATCTTTCTAATTTCGGCTAATAAGAATTTCGAAATAGCAGATCCTAATTGACGTTTTTCCCTTGTCCCTCTCGCAAATTCGTCCGACAATTAAGGTTCTATAAATTCCGGCCTAATTGCCTTACCTGTCCAAATCTTAATTGGAATGTTGCCACATAAGATGGCCGTGAAAAAAAAACCCTTAATGATCTTTTTTGTCCGCAAACTTTCCTCTTTCAGATTCGGCTTTAATACGTTGAGAGTTAAAAACCAAAAAAAAAAATGCGTTTATTAACGATGAAACTTTTTCACACTTCAGGTCTTCTCGGGAAGACTAACATCACAGGTAAAATAAATAAAAGAGTCTATGTTATGGAATGACATATTTGTTGGTAACTCGGATGAATGAAATAAATTTTTGTAGACGAATTTTTTTGTGACTTTTTTTTTTGTTGCCAGTATCTTTTTAAGAAATCGTCTACTTTATTTATTTCATGAGTCTAGGACTGGCTTGGTTTTGATTTTGTGCATTTTTAATCTGCATCGTAAGTCGATGTAAATAAGTGCTTTGCGTGATTAGATTACTTCAGTTCTAAACGACGCCATTTTTGTTTTAATTTTCTGCAACGATCTTTAGTACAGTTAGTGACTGAATTGAAACCGTTACTGAATAGTTTCAGCAGTGTTATGGCTTGTTCACGCATTTTTATTTGTGCATTCTAATTATTTCGACTATGGTTACGCATTAGTTCTATTGAAATGATATCCACAGACTTATAAAAGATGGAATATACCCTTCCGTAATAGGAAAATGTCCAAAGATTCGCTGATGTTAAATTCGTACTAACGTATTCGAATGAAGTAAGCATGTGACTAACTTCCTTTCGTTGCGTTAATGATGAATTTACGAAAGTGCACCAGCAAATCTATGGTCATTGTTTCTGTATGGAGGGGCCTGTCTATAGTATACAGTAGCCCCCGGTTACTCGAACGTTGATCAAACTCATGTCAACTTAACATACCAAATACTAAACGCTCATTGGTTGCCTGTTGATCGTCGATTATCTTTAACCATTGAGCGTTCTATATTTGGTATGTTAAGTTGACATGGATTTGATAAACGTACGAGAAACCGGGTGTTAGTCTATAGTTTTTAGGTTCCATTGATATACAAACTTTTAAATACTGATGTGTAATCATGTACAATTGTTCGTACTAAGTTATTGGTTGTTGTCAAGTTGAATATGAGAATATGTTTCTATTTTTGTTTTGACCTTTCCGTGAATAATCCTTTAGCTGTATAATAAAAACGTCGCAAGATTATTTTTTATCTGTATATATATAATATTATATAAGATACTAATATCGATTTTTGCTGTCTAAAATCTGAGAACCTCTTAAACAAGGGCATAGCCGGGTAGGAGCATTGGGGGGTCAGCAGCCCTTCCCCGGATCTTGCGAAATACTGAAAAATGCACTAATTAACTAATAACTATTGCAGAATACAGATATTTTCTCCCTCTGGACCCTAAATTAGGATTTTGCTATGCCAAATGCTGTCTACGCCCATGTCTTAATACGTATGTTATCTTTTTGAAGTGAAAACCTTTTTAACCGCGTTAAATGATTTTTGATAGGAGATTATGGGACTAAACATAATATGGATTCTCGGTACCGACATGCTACATGAGACAAGTTACCCCGGACTAGTGTGGCGCGTGCATATTGTAGGTACTCTTTCGACGTTACCGGACTAATGTTACTGTCAAAAAGTGGTTTCGAAAACATCCGAATGTTGTAGGAGGACTAAGGTAGTTTAATAAAAAAGTTATAATTTATCATATAATAACAACATTGTTTGTAAATATACTACAGAACCCTTCATAAATGAGCCCGCGTCTCGGTTGAACGCATTTTGCTAAAGCGCGCACCTCGTACGAGCGTTGACGCGCTTATAAGCTCGTATACGCCTATACTAATTTTTGAATCTAGAATGGTTTCCGACTATCGTTTTTTTTTTAAAGCGTATACGGTCGTGTCGGCTTTTTTCATTGATCGAAAGTGTGGCGAGAGGCGCGCTTCGAAAAACGATCGTATGCGTTCGTATAAAACGCTAATCTGCAATATGCTACTTCAGTACTCGATACTACATCGATTCGAGCGTACACGCCGGAATAAGACCTTTTACGCGCGTTCGGCTTTTGAGGGCGCGCGTGTAAGTACGCTGATTTAAAAACATTGGTCTAAAACCGTACTCAGACCTTTTCAAAAGAATATGGTGTGATTAAAATTATGAATATTGATTAACTATTGTTTTTTTTTTGTTTTGGCATGTATTTCTATAGAATATTAATATTATGTTTTTGTCGAGGTATGCTTTTAATAAACTTGTGTCAGTGTTGAATAATTATTTTGTATGTTGTTTTGGTATGAAACTAATTTTGTATATTTTTTTGTTCTGCTTGACTAGATTTTTTTTAATATAGAGTATGTAAAAATTTTTTTTCCAATCAATTAGTTGTTAAACAAAAATATAGTATAATAAACATTGACTTACTTTAAACTAAGGACCAGCGCTTCCATACAGAAAAAATGACCAATGATTCGTTGGTGCTCCTTCGTAAATTCAACTAAACTACGTTAATCACACGTTAACTTTGTTCAATTATGTTGCTTGTGACTAACTTCGTTTCTTTGCGTTAGTGCGCATTTACGAAAGAACACCAGCTAATCTTTTGAATTTTTCTTTAGTTTGGAAAGGCATGTCTATGTATAATAAGTCTATGAAAACACAAACACACAAGAATATTAAATATTCTCGAATAAAGTAATTTAGGTTTTATATTTATTTAATTAGCATATTCTTATGTCAAGTAGAATTTATTTTATTATAAGTATTTTTATATACATTCGATAGCATCTTAATGTCAACATTGTATTATTATGTTAAAAATAATTAGCAAAATACAACATGAATGCAATTTGTTGCAAAATTATCATTACAAAATTCATATAGAATTTCTAAATGACATAACCTAAATGTTGCCATATACATAAATATGATCATAGATTTATGTGAATGAAAGAAACAAACTTAATGTTACTAACGCATGATTCTATAATTTAAAAAAATGCCAAAAAAATAAAACTTTTTTTTTTTTATACAGGGTCAACGGCTGAGCAACTAGGATCGGCTTACGCCGCGCAATTCGGCACCGCGTACGCAGCTGCGCCGCTCGGTTCAGTGCTCGGTTCGGCTGCCGCGGCTGCCGCGGGTAAGCAAGTCGAGGGTAAGATTTATTTATTTATTTATTTATTTTTGGATATTTTTAATAAATATTCATATTCAAACGAATTCTATAAAGAAGGAGGCTGTCAATCCGTTTTTTTTTTTTCGTTTTCATCCGGTTATTTAGTGCTATTTTTTAGTGCTCTAATACCTTCGTTTTAGAGCTTTGCGGTTGATTTGAATTAATAATTAAATATATAAATAGATGAACTTGCGATTAATTTAATATTTTTTAACATTAAACTTTGTCTGTTTTAGAAGTTGCTCAGACTAATTAATCATTGTGTCTGACTTCCGTGACTTAAAAAAATTAACCTACATACCTGCACTAAAACAGTATGTCCTATAAAAGTGTACGTACTTCGTTACTTATATTGCTTTTTAGGTGTTAATTAATTTCATGTAATTGGGTTTCAGGACCAGAAGGCGGCAACCTGTTCATATATCACCTACCGCAGGAGTTCACCGACACGGACCTCGCGTCGACGTTCCTCCCGTTCGGTCACGTGATATCCGCCAAAGTGTTCATAGACAAACAGACGAACCTTTCCAAGTGCTTCGGTTTCGTCTCATACGACAACGCGTCCTCCGCGCAGGCCGCCATACAAGCGATGAACGGTTTTCAAATAGGTACAAAGAGACTCAAGGTTCAATTGAAACGTTCGAAAGAACTATCGAGACCGTACTAGAATATTCCATGAAACTCGTTCCTAGTGAATTTAAAAAAAGAACAGAAGATTTAAAAAAAGAACTATGCAGAGGTTGTAAGTTTTTGAACGTTTGTTGTGATGTATCCGGTGCACTTGAATCGGAATCGCAAGTCCACGTGCACAGTTGTTAACTAATAAGTATATTAAGGTTTGTGTCAAAGGATTTATCGTTTCCAAAGTATTCCCCAAATTTGTTTATTATTATTCAATTAATATAATTATTTTTTAAATGATAAGTTTTAGTCAGTTTAAGGATAAGTTTCCGTTTAGGAACCGTTGCGATTTTTACGCGCCAAAGAGCTGTCATAATGTACGCTTTTTTATAGACATCTGTGTCATAGAACAAAAACTATATTTGTCACCCAAAGCTTACCATATATTTTACCACGATACCATGTAAGTATTGGATATTTATACTCTGTTACGTTCATTGTGAACTTATTTTTTAATTGTTTTATTTTGTGTTACCACATATAAAAATTACGCGGCCATTTTCATTTTCAGTATTTATCGTTTAAAATTATAAAGTGTTAGAATAATAGATAATGATCTCAAAAGCGATCAGTGTATTTATTAATTACATGTTGTCAATAGTGTACTTAATTATTTTCGTGTCTAACCCTACAGATCAAATCAAATTATAATCTAACTGATAAAATACAAGAAAATGTCAATTGATTTAACGCTTGGAGGCGAATGGTACCAATGTACATAACCTTTTGCAACAGAATTCATATTCGTAAAAAAATCTTAAATATAAACGTGATGACTTAAAAAAGGGCAAAACTATTTAAATTTTACAAGATAATACAGATTAATATTTTTGGTCAATATCAAAATAGTTTTATTAAAAATTAAAGTTAATTAAACTGACGTTTGTTACTAATTGTAGAAGTTGTCAAAAATGTTATCTACAATGGGCCATTTTCATAAGAAAAGTGTACGAAAATAAAAAATTTCAAAAAATATTAAGATTATATATTTTAGTTTTTGTCTATTTCCTATTTAAGTTTCTAACATCGAAGTTTGACCGTTTAGTCAGAAATTTTTCGTTAGAATTAAGTATTTAAATATGTAGATTTTAAGTTTTTGTGTATGTTCGACATTCATTATATACATTCAAGTTGGTTTTTTTTTCTTATTATATTTAAGTATGTTTAGATCTTAAAATGTTTCTTATATTTCTTGGCTTATAGTTCAATACTTGTTTAATATTGTTAACGGATATGCTTTGCTCTTTGAATTCTATTGTCTACGGTATTGTCTAAAAATTGGGTAAAGCGGAAAGCAAAGCGTAAAGCGAAATATGTCAAAACAGGATCAAATAAATATGTTCGAAAAATTTTAAACATTTTGTATTACAATACCATAGACAAATCTAGACTTCGATGCTGTTAAGCTGTCTTTATTTCTAGAATATTCTAATTTTTATAAATTAAGTATTACTTAATATATTTTATTCCTATGCACATATGCTATAAATATTTAAATGTGATTATAAAATCGCTCAATGGGGATATATTTATGTAACTTAATTGAAATGTTTCTTAAAGAATAAGGTTACCCAAGTATTTTGTTATTGTGCCAATGCGTTTATTTAAAAAAATAATAGTCGTTTTGTTCATTAAATACAACTCAAATTTTCCTTATCCTTATCAATATCTTCTAATTTTAACTGCCTCTTAAAATAATATTTTTTTCATTATTACAAAGAAACAACACTATTTTAAAAAGCTGTTGAAATTATAAGATATTTATATCGAATAATATTTTTATTTCAATATTATGTAAAAGAAAACTGATATACCATTATTGGGCTTAAAATATTATACGTTCATTACTTTAGTCAAGTTTTTGATGTCTGAGGAAAGACAATATTTAGACTGAATAAGTTCCCTTATAGCTATAGAACAACTCCATCATATTCGATTCAGTATGATTATTGTCTTATTATGAGTTCTATGTATAAAGGGGATTTTTCCTTATTTTCGTTGTAAGTAAATAAATTATTGAAAAAAAATGGGGATGTATTGTTGAAAATTTCTAACGAACTTTATCTGAATGAAACGATCACATTATTTTTTTAAATCTAGGGTTGTGCCCGTTATTAGTTTCGAATGAAAATTAAAAATTTGTGGTCGTTTCATTTCAGAAATACCTACTAATACAATCCTAGACACGGCCACTCCAAATAGTCTGTACATTGGTGTGATCTTAGAGAAAGAGAAATGTTTAATAAGATTTTTTACCTACATATAATTTCTAGGTAGATCTAATGAGACCTTCTTGTTGTAAAATGACTTAAATAAAAGGCTATGATGTGATATCGGATACACATGTGCGATAAACATTGTGAAAACGATGTAAGAATTAAAACTGTGTGGTCCTTAAGTGTTTTGCTGTCGACTTTAATACATAAAAATCAATACAGTTACTAAGTGTAAGATTATACGTCAGCTGTCAAGGCGAGAAAAAATTTAAAAAAGTTTGAATTAGATAGAAAGAGAAAATTGAAAGCAGACGTATATTCTAAGCTAATTTTTTTTTTTTAAACAATAGTAAATTTAAAACTTTCAATTTTTATATAATACAAATATTAATAGAAATTTGAGTTTATGATGCTTTTCTATATTTGCTGCATGGTGATGCGAAATTATTTTTGACAGGATTGTTTTTATATGAAAACTTTTTCATTTTCAAATGTAGTGAGTGTCCTCGACTGACAAATTTATTGAACTTTTTTAAATAAAAAAATAAAACAAAAGTCACGGTACCTATCCTAATGCAGACGCAAAGTTTATTTTTTCACTATATCAAGGCACTGTATTTAGTAGGTAAAACAATTGGTATAAAATTTAATGAAAGAACTGTTTTTTACAACACCCGTTTTGTTGATATAAATGTAAATAAATGTCAAGTTAAAATTATGTTTTGTTATTTTCGCTCCTTTAACGTGATTTCTCCGTTCGCTCCTAGTAAAGAAATGTAAATAATATCATTATTATTTCCAAGCAAGTGGCAAAAATACATCAAACTTTTTTATACCACATAAGAGGCTAACGACCGCGCTTGCCGACTAAGCGGTCACTGTTACCGCTTGCAATACCACTATGATCACACATAATATGTTACTGACATGGGGGAAGGAGGTTCTTCTTCTTTTTATCGAGTAGTTAGTCGCTAATTTAGTGTCAGAGTTTTTCAGGTCGCCCGTAGGCCTCTGACTTAACTTATTGACTGTTAACAAAATGATAGCAGCCAAAATGATAGGACCAACTTATGACGTGACCTCCGTAGCCCGGAGACGCTCACTTGAAATATCACTATGCGTTCACCCATCTAGTGACTGACCACGCCTAAAGTTGGCTAACCAATCAGTGAGCGCACCCCGCTATGAGCGTCTTAAGGCAGTGTAAAAAGAGGTTGAATGTTTATGTGGAAGTCCGTCACTACAAACAGAAGCATAAAAGTTTATTTTTTTGAACATCTGTTTTAACATTTTCGAAAATTCCCCCCTTGATGAGGTGCAATAATATATCTTAAAATCTTATTACTGAACTAACATATTTTTAAAGAATGATGCCGTCCCACATTTGGCAAACGCTGGCATTTTTTTTCTTATAAAGTTTATTATTTCAATTTGTCACCTACAAATGAAAGGCATTTTACCATCAGGTCGGCAGTAGGTATGCTTGCTTGCTGGCTTAGTTTTTTTTTATGTTAAAAGCAAGTACGGTAAGTGGTTGCCGTAGCCTACGAGCGCTTGCAGCACCATTAGTAGGTGCCACTCACGCGTTGCCAACCTCGAGATATTGGTTCTTAAATCTCGTCTGCCACTAAATTTCACTAGCGTACAGTGCCCTTCAAACCGGAACACAGTAGTGCCTAAGCACTACTATTTGGCGGCAGAATATTTGACTCTGCGGTGGTACCTACCTAGCCGGCCCCTTGCAACCAAAGACCTTCCACCAGTGTGACTGACTGCACTGGTGGAATAATCTCTGCTGTGACAGAGGTTATCTGTACAGCGGGCGATGGGGTCGTCACATCCCGACGCCCGTAGTAGTATAAAAGAAGGTTTTGGTAATTTAAACGCCAGCCGCTGTCGCGGGTTTATATTCCCGCTCTGGCTAATGCTGAAATATAAACAGATATAATCCTGAAAAATATGAGGCACGCAAAAAAAAAAACAAAAATATTTTTAAAATATTTTATTAATCTAATCAAAACCAAACTTATTGACGTCAATTTCTTTCTTATCCTTGTCATTCTCAACTTTACCCTCAACCAATGTGTCTTTCTCTTTTAATAGAGGTTTTGTCGACTTTATAAGACCATTCTCATCGGCCAGTGGTAAAATATCGCAGATCAAAGGCGACTCCACACCAAGGATATAATGGCATGTCTTCGGTTCCAAAAGGTAGAGGGAGACTTGAGCTGGACTTGAGGAGTTCTCTAGACATTTCAATTTGACTTCAGTCTGTCTTGGTTTGTTTGTCTTATCGCATATATCTCCACCCGAATAGAAATGGGACACTGATGTTCTTTGATCTGTAAATAAAATATACTTACTTACTTACTTACTCCGCGGGCTCAGCGACCCGGAGTGTGTCATGGCCTCCGAAATCAGAGATTTCCAGCTTTGTCTGTCCTGCGCTACTTCTTGCCAATTATGGACTTGAAGGTCACGCAGGTCAGCTTCGACTGTATCCCTCCAGCGATACCTCGGACGACCCACTGGACGTTTACCAGTAGCTCGCTCTAGGTATGCTCCTTTAGTTGACCGATCATTGTCAATCCTTTCAAGATGACCCAACCAGCGAAGTCTATTAGCCTTTATTATGCCTATAATGTTAGGCTGTTCCACCAAATTTTCAATTTCGATAAGCTAAGTCCGATGGGCTCGCTGACCAAAGTAGGGTGTGGTCCTCCGACATATTGGGGGTTGTGCGGCGGGTTAACACTCCGCCCATGTAAAAAGAATACGTTACGAAACCGAAATCAGAGAAATAAAATATATTTATCAATATCTTCTTTCTAGTATTTTCTCAGTTTTATTATCAATCTTGGTTTTATGGATGAAGCAGTTGCTTAAGAGAGTTCATTTTTACAAAGAGGTTGCCTTCTAAGACACCCAGACTTAATTGATCACATATTTTACAGAAATAGCATAACGGGATATATTTTGTTCTGTTGTCACCAAAATAATAGGATAAAACAAAACATGGGTCTTTCAGCTTTTCAGATCAGCCTTATCCAATTTGTCGGAAAGGGAAAAAGATTGCACTAACTGCTATGAGGAAAAGAGACAGTGCATCAAAAGCGATTTAGGAATCTGCAAAATGGGTATCCCAAACTAATCTCTTCAGGTTCGAAAGGGAGGATTTTTTTTATGTAAGAGGGAGCAAACGGGTACCTTATGGACCTATGAACATCTGTAGCACCAGAGGGCAGCCAGGTGCGTTTCCACAGAGTGGTAGTGCGAGGAAGAAAATATCTTCTAAATCGCGCTGTTGTGGATTTCCAGACATCCAGGTGGAATATTCAATCCATTCCAGACATAAGGATGGAATTTCGAGTTTTGTCGCTATGTCCGAAAAATTGTTTCGGAAATGGGATTACTTACCGATTGGCTTAGGAGCCTTCACCCTATTTTCCTTGATCCATTCGAGATGCGCCTGTTCATCATACTGGCCCAATAGCAACGTGGTCTTCTCTCCAGCTCGATCAATATGGTACTGGACCACGTGTTTCCCGTAACAGAATTCGTACTTCCACCAGCCTGTACCCTAATTTATAAAAACAAATTTACGCTATACACTCAGCTGCCCCATTACGATAGTTATATCCTGTGTCAGGGATACGAAACATATACAAGGACTAGGACAAATACACCCAGCCCGGAACACTAGCCTGTATGGTGAATACAAACATCTGCTTCGAGCGAGAATCGAGCCCTCTATCTGTGGCGCTTAAGACTGGTTCGTTACCGTTGCGTCACAACGTCGTCAAATGTAGGTTTTAATGTAGATCTCCTCAATAGATTTTCGGTTTATGTCGACACAGGAAGCATAACATTAGAGCGATTTTCTTCATTTCGTTCATCTAAAACCTGATGAAATGGAAGTGGAGTCCACACGATAAGGTGGCTAAGGTTACAGAAGGCGATAGTCACTTAACCCACTGATCGTGTACCGACTTGTAAGCGCACATAGCTTCTCTAATCGCTTAGGTGCGATGCATAATTTACGTCACACGTAAAGGGAGAGGGTCGAAGAAGTGTGACACTGTGTGACAAGGGATGGTAGAGATATTAAGTCGACGTGACATTTCAAAATCTAGTATATCCAAGTATTTTAGAACTGCTGTTTTATTCAATAATTTCTAGATGTAAAATTGCAAAAATTTGGCGACGTCACACTAGGGAAGGTATTCTCAATGTAACAAGCTGTTCCAAGAACGGGGGAGGGATAAAAAAAAAAACATGAAATTCGTGACGTCATTCATGGATGGGGCCTTACTTACCCCATTCAAACAATTCTCGCCGTTCAGGAAAGCTCGAACTGGCGAGTCGTCGAACACGGGCTGTGGTTTGTCCAGCAGTGGGATTGTTACTTTACTATCACCCGTGAAATCTTCGTCGTCATTCAGAGGGTGCAGTTCTAGTTTCAAATGAGTTTCGCCATCCTAAAATTTTAGTAAATTTCTTATTGATGAACAGTAATTAACTTTACTGCACATAGCGTTGGGAAATAACATTGGTATTCAAAAAGTTCCAGTATTATTAGATTCATGCTCCTCCCAGCACAAATAGACCGCGTCGACCAGTGTAAGAGGGTCACATAAAATCGTAAAGGTGACTGTTTACTATTAGGCGGACCGTACGCTTATTTGCGTTATATTGCGTTACGTCATAATATAAAAAATACGGAATAGCTAAATAGCCCGAACAATATTTTTAAAATGTTATTGATTGTGAGGATTTCGCATATCGTATGGGGAAATTTAAACCAGAACACGAAATAAATGAGGCAGTTTTTTTAACTGGGATTTAGTAGTCTCGAGGCTCTAGGGCTAAGTGGTTGGGGCCTCGAGGCCTCTCATTATTTTCCAAACATTTATTTTTAATAGTTTAGTTTGCTATATATTTATAGAGGTCAGATGTCAATCGTTGTGTAAAAACTAGTAAACCCTCAAACTCTAGATAAAAATAAAGAGCAAGACTCAAATTACGTTACGATATAAATTATTGGGTACTTACGGAAAACAATATTATCTTCTTCTATTTCTTAAATAAAACTATAACAAATTAAGTGTCAAAAACAAACACATACACAACAGCTAAAGCTAAACCACAACCATAGACGATTTTATATTTAAAAAAAAATTTAAAAATCTAACAAAAATAATTACCTTCTCAATTTTTTCAACTTTCAAAACTGCTAGTACATCCCTATCTTCCTTATCCTGAACATGCCAACACAAATGTTAATGAAGCAACTAATAAAATAAACTAAAATTGCTAATATAATAATTTGTGGTTTAAAGCTAAACATATATGTCGCAGAAAGCGTCATCTTTTTCAAATGCATGACATCAGCATTCGCTGACGTCCCTGTCGAATTACTGCATGATGATGACTCTTATTCGAGTCCTCCAAAAAAAAACTTCACTATGTGGGTAGACTTGGTTTATTTCAACGGGCAGCGTAACGACGGCCTAGATAGGTCCGTACAGTATGACGGCTCGCACACGAATTACTTGACAATTTTTTTTTTTTCGGAGTGTCTATTACTTTTGGCCCTAGTGGCCTTGACAGCGTCACCGGGGGCCGGGTCTGGAGACCTCAGCCGGTAAAAGATGGACTGCCCGCGCGGGGCACAAGTTGAATCCGTCCCAAGGGCCCTCCTGCGAGGTCGAGCCTAGGCTTGGGACGTCATCGGGAGGGATACTTGACAATGACAAAGCAACCGTATTTATAGGTCTCGAAACACCTGCAAATGTTTAAAAGTTTCTACGGTAGAAATTGAAATTACAATAACATTAACAATTACACGCTGTTTAACGGTAATTTAAAAATAGCAGTCTCAATTTTATGATTTATGAACAAATTTTTAGCTGAACTGTTGTATTCGCGCCAACATATATTAGGTTAATTTTTTTAGCCCTATTCATATACTGTGGGCCGGCGTATTCATACAGACAAAATCTCATATACATGTCGGCAATAAGCCGGGCTTGTTGCTTTAAAACTCCATAATAATAAAAAACAGTTATTTGTTCTAAAAACTCCTCTTCAGGAGCAGAAACGAAACGATTAAATATATACAATCAACACGTTTTATACTAGTTCTCATAAGTCTATCAGTTTTTACATATAATAGAAAAGTAGATTGCAATCAGTCTCAAAACTAAACTTAATATTTAAGATATTATATTTCATTAATTTATATGTATTACTTTATATAAATTATAATTTAATAACCTTTAAATTATATTATAATTTAAAAGTTCATCAACAGATGGCGCTACGAAACTAACATAATTGTGGGTAGAAAAATAAATATTTAATCGTTTAAACTTTATTGAAATTGTTAATATTTAATGCCAATAGATGGCGTTCTGCTTTTGCGCTCATATACACGTTGTTCGTAAATTTTACAAAAACGCAAAGAAACGAAATTAGTCACACGATTGCAGCATATTTTGCGTGTGACTAACTTCGTTACATTGCAACATCACGAATCGTTCCGTTGCTTCGGTGTTAAATTTACGAAGGGGCACCAACTAGTCTGTGATATTTTGTCTGTCGGAATGTCTATGGCTTTTTTATATAAATACTTAATCAATTTTTTTTTGTGAATTTAAAGACTCAGATTTTTCACACCCGATAAACCGATAGCCCGATATCATGCCATTAGGGCCATTAAGGCCTACAAACGAAACAGAAGGGAAACAAATTCTTACGTAAATATATAGTGTGCTTACGTGTAAGGCAAAACGAAATATTGCTAGTTCACAATAAACCACAAATTGTTACAAAAAATAAGCATTATTTTAAAGTAAAATAAAAACGTTCTATCATACTCAAAAACATAGAAATGTAAATTACAAAAACTACAGTAAAGAATTTTAACAAACAAGAAACGTAAAAAAAAAAACAAAAATAAAAGATACTAAAAAATATACTAATCTATAGAAAAAATGTAACAAAACTTACATTGCTCATCAGTTTTATAGTGTGGTGGTTAAACTTTAAGCTATCAACTTCATTTTTCAATAAGTTCCTCGGTTTCTTCGGTGCACCGTCGAGTGGTAGGCAATCTATAATATTTTCACTGGCATCCTTGGATTTATATAGAGGATGTTGACACAGTAACGGTGACAGGATAATGATCTCATATTCACATGTAGCGGTCTCTTTGAATGAGTAAACCTCATGTTTGCTATGTGTGTAACAGACGTACAACACTCTTGTGAGACGTGGTTTGCCACTCAAATCACATAGGGTACCTGAAATATTTATTAATTGAATATTAAATTTTTCTTTTTACCTAGCATTATTCCTGGTATTTACCCAGAGTCTGACTTCACACTTATCTTGGTTTGACGGATTACTAGGTTTTACACAGGGCGATCGACGATCTGATCTTCGCAACCCAAAGGATGAACCAGTATCTCATTAAATAGAAGTTGACTACCTATCAAGAGTTAGCGGTTATTATAAGATGTTATGGCAATAACCGGGACTGACAGCTTAAAGTGCCCGAGGGACGGTTGGGAGGACCCCATCCCACAAGGACAAAGACGCAGATATTTTATTTATTTATTTTTATTTACTACCGACCGATATTAGAAATCAGTACAATATATAAAATAGTCTCGAGTGCCGGGACGGACGCAATGCACCCTTCTCCGAGACTAACTTTTTAATGCGGTTGTTTCCCTCTAAAACCGACCGTCGTTTTTTTAAAGAGGTTTTTTCCTCTGCCGCCATATAAAATAGACCTACTATATACTGGCATGACCTTTCCATACAGACAAAATGTCAAAGATGCAATTAAAAGCTTGTAACACAACCGAGCCAAGTTAGCGTATGACTAACTTCGTCCCATTACATTGGTGTTGAATTTACGAAGGGACACCAGGGGTATTGAGATTTTGTATGAAAGAGCCTTTCATTAGTATACAGTAAGCATGTGAAAATGGTAATTATATTATAATAAAAATATCTCATATTATGAGATTCCAATATATATCAGAAATGGTGTTTATTTTTCTTTCACCAAGTATATGTGTATACATACAACAATTTTATTTTTTTTACTTATAAATGCTCAGAGTTTCACATAATGTATTATTATAGGACACTTTTTAAAAGAGATTTAATACAATTTTGAACAATAATATAGAAAAAATTAATATTTCCATGTTAAATAAAGTGAAATTTAGTAGTAAATTAGTAAAAATTACAAAAATTAAATCTGAAAGATTATTAGTTTATAAAAAACTGTCAACCAGACTTCCTTTTTCTCTGGGTAGTACTACAATATATATAAGTTTTCCATAAAAATTATGTACCTAATTATGAAAACCATATCAAAATCAATTGCATAGTAACGAGGAATTAGCGGAAATACAGACAGAAATGGAAAGCCACTCTGTATCACATTTAGGACGTTGTAGCTCATCGGTAGCGAACCTGCCTTAAATGCCACAGGTCAGTGTTCGATTCTCACTCGGAGCATGATATGTTTGATTGCAAGACCATGCAAGCATATTTTCTAGTCACGGTGTATTTGGCGTTGTCCTTGCATGTGTTTCCGGACCCCCAACACAGGATATTACTATTCTAATGGGCACCGTTAAGTGTGCATTATTTATTTATAGTTTACTGTACCGTCATCCATAGCCATTTCAACAGCAGGCAAAGTTATTCCTTCCACTTTAATAGTCCTAGGTTTGGTTTTTGATTCTTGTGCCTTCCTCAGTTGAGCCTCTAACTTTAATTGTTTATCTGCATTCCAGTGTCCCAGGAAGTACTCTTGGGTTTTAAGGGTTTTACCTGTAAATAAGTAATTATTATTTACTTATATAAATATCAAAGGTTTACTATTATTATCAGATGTTATGATAACAACCGGGACCAACAGCTTAACATGCTCTCTGAGGCATGGTGAGGAGACCCTCAAGGACAAACTCCGAGGGGTTTGAAGCTAAAGTAAAGTTTAGGTATACTTAGTTTTAGTTTAATAGGATATAGAAATTATAGATATTTTATTTTTACTGAAAAACTGCTAGATCTGCCTACAACTTCGTCCACAGTGACCTTAGAAATGGTTAAAAAATTAATTAACCATTTGAAAGTAAATAATGTTCAATAAGACCAAATTCTTTGGACTTTATTCTCACTTACCATCAGGTGGAGTAGAGTCATCTGCCCTACTTTCCAAATTAAAAAAAAATAAAAAAAATTCAAATCGAATAAGTCCTGTAGCATGTTTTTTTATAATCCCACAGGAACTGAATATTTTGCAGGATAAAAAGTATCCTATGATTAAGTCGATATACCTATCTATATCTGTACAAAATTTTCATCCAGATCCATTAATCTCTTTTACGTGATTGAGTAACTTAATTACACCAAATTAATAAATTATACCAAAATAATTAAAAAATTGTTTATCAAGACAAATCCTACCTTCTCTCTCTTCGTGATACTGCCGAATATAACGACCATGACATACTTCATAGCTCCAATAGCTTTCAAGTCTGTATGAGCAGATCTTCTGAGTAAACAGTGGCTTCAGGAGATTGACTGGAGAAGGACCATCATAATCATCAATACTTGTGGTTTGTTCCACACGTAATTCGGGTAACTGACATTCATATTTCTCATTATGTGAGGTTGTAATTTTCATCAATTCTTTTGTCTGAAATTGCACATTTTAAAACTTTATATTCTTATTGGAATAAATCTAAGATATTTATTCCAATTAGTAATTAATAAAATATAGGTGTGCTAACAACCGCTATGGTGTGTTGTTAGTGAGGCTGCCTTTAGCTATCCTAACATCAACGGTCATGGATTCGATTGCCACTCGAGGTGGATGTGTGTATTCATCTTACAAACTTCTGTTTAGGTCTGGTCTGTGAATCTCCCAACCATGACAAGGAGAGTATGTTAAGCCGTTGGTCCGGATTGTTATCATAACATTGTTGTAATGATTGTTAGATATAATCTCTTGATAGATAATTTGCTTTTATCCAATAATTTACTTGTTTGCCTTTAAGGTTGCAAAGATCAGATGGCTCTGTGTAAAAGCTAGTCGTCCGCCAATCTGGATAAGTGTAATAATGCTGGGTAGATACCGGAAATAACATTAGGCAGATTAAGAAATATAAAATATAATGTGCTCTGTTGTTTTATTTTAAAATATTATGAAGGACCTTCAAAACACATTTTGTATAGAGTAAGATATGAATTAAGCTGCTTGCTTAAAAGAGCTTATTTGAAAATTTTTAGTGTTACAAAAATATTGCCTAAATTTTATACAGTAAAATAGAAACATTAATATACCATTGGATTAGATCCATCTTCTAAGGTCTGAAGACTTTCTTGAGTTCCGGGCCAGTTTATACTAAATAATATACTATCGTCAAATCCTTTGAAATCGTGTTCTATACTAAATACTGCTACTGCATTTAAAAACAGTAACCACATACACTTCATGTTTATGTACTATAAATTAATAAATAACATTAACCCTAATATAACTATTTATAACATAATATAAGAAACAAAATTTGGTATTTTTAGCGATAAATTAAAATAAATGATTTACTATTCTCATATTCTGCACACAGCACAATAACAAAATGGATAAGCCTACGCAATTTAAAAGCTAATAGGTTGTCAAAAAGTGATACAAATCGGTACTATTCGATTACCATTTTCATTAGTCGGTTATGCGCACATATGAGTTGGAGTATTGTCATTTGTCAAAATAATCATGACTATAACATAGATATTAAATATTCCACGATAAATATTAAAGTAATAGTAGGTATCTTCTATTATCTTTTCTATCAATACTAAAAATGTAATATCTATTTCATTATTATCCAATAAGTAAGAACTAATACTTGTACTAAGACAATAATTATTTTAGCACCGTACTTAGATTACATCACTAAACTTAATTTTACATTACAAGATACCTACATTATCTACATTGGCAAATTACTTAACGTCAAAAGTTGACAACTTTTGTTTTGTCAAAATGGCGTTTAGCTTCGCAGCTTTTTCCTATATTATAGCCCTAATTGTAGACGCTTTTCTTATATTTTTCTCAATATTTCATGTAATAGCGTTCGATGAGTTGAAGACCGATTATAAAAACCCAATTGATCAGTGCAACAGCCTAAATCCAGTTAGTATTAAATATTTACAGTGAACACTGTGACTTGCGCTATTTAACCATTTTTATCAATTCCAGTTGGTGTTGCCGGAGTATTTGTTACATTTATTTATAAACATTCTATTCCTCCTATCGGGAGAATGGATTGCTTTGATAATAAACGTTCCACTCATCCTGTATCACATACACAGGTAAATAAGGTTATGTTTTTAAAATCACGTCTGATCAAACATTGCACTAATTATCATAAATTTACATCAAATGTGATTCATTCTATGACTGCATTCTTATGATAATGCAATTAACAACATAATTTAAGACAACGAAAGTTAAAAAAAAAATAATTAAATGTCATTGTTTTTTTACAGATATCGAACAAGACCAGTGATGTCAGGTCCCGGTCTGTATGATCCTACAAGTATTATGAACGCTGATGTATTAACTGTATGTCAACGAGAGGGTTGGATCAAACTTGCATTTTACTTGCTATCATTCTTTTTATATCTTTATGGGCAAGTATTTTTATGTTATCTATTTTAATGCTATGTTCCCTCTGACTGATCAGAATAGTAAAAATGTGTGGCAAAGTCTAGCACACTAATAAGCACATCTACTCAGACTAGTACAACATTCTATATGTTCTTATAATGTCAAGTTTTTCACTTACTAATAGAATAAATAATAATAGTTATAGTTATTAGAAAATTTTAATTTTGTTTACTATCATTAAGTAAGTTTACTATTAGTAACTAAGTTAAACACTATGTCAAAGTCATAAGAGTGATATGTGTCTGTTTACATTTTTTTTAATAGTAGTGCTGACAAACAGAGGAGCAATGGTTTGCACACCTCATGTCTATTTTAACGAAAATTTCCAATAATACTTTAAAATGGTTGACATTGGTTTAGACTTTGTTTTATATTAAAAGTTGGCAAACAAGCATACCCCCACCTGATGGTAAGTGATTGCCAACTGCCGTAGCCTGTGAACGCTTATAGCACCATTAGTAGGTGCCACTCATGTGTTGCCAACCTCGAGATATTTGTTCATAAATCTCCTCTGCCCAGTAATTTCACTAGCATACAGTGCGCTTCAAACCAGAACACAGTAATGCCTAAGACACTACTGCTTGGTGACAGAATATTTGACACTGTGGTGATACCTACCTAGCCCGCCTCTTGCAACAAAACACCTACCACCAGTGTGACTGATTGCACTGGTGGAATAATGTCTGCTGTGACAGAGGTTATCCCAACAGCACATCCCAACGCCACTGTGACAACTGTTGAGATTTGGTAGTGACGGGGACTAAGTGGCTTAGAGAATACAGAAGAGCATATTTTCTGATAATATATTGTATACTAGCTTCTGCCCATGGCTTCAACCACATTAATAATGACAATGTGGCATCTTCATTCAATATATAGAAACAATTTGTTCTCCATACAAACTATACATCCCCTATTTTCGTGATAAAAGGTAGCTACATCCTTTCCCAAGGTTGAGACTATCTCTGTATCAAATTTCATCAATATTCGCTTAGCATAATAGACGAGTTATTTTTAGAAGGCAGTATTTAATTTTTTAATTCTCTGTTTCAGAATGATCGTTGTCCTGATTGCGGTTTGAGAAGAGCATTCTTATAATCATTATTTATTATTAGATTCCCTTATGGAGTGTCATGTTGTTTGAACAAACAGTTGTCGTTGCATAGTCCATTGTGAAGTATTTTGATAATAAAACTCATAATTTTTAATTATAATCATTTATTTTTTTCATTGTTTTATTTTCATGCTAACATTTCCTGTAGATAATTATATATGAAAATATACAATATAATATTTATGTTTACATAAACAATTAAAACTCTATAATTGTACAAACATACCTTGTATCCTTTTTTGTGAATGTGACTGTTGTAGTCGGCCGTGGCACCTGGTAGTGCCTTTTTAGAGCAGGGCCGACAGGATCGACTCTTGCTCAGAGGAAATGTTTGTTATAAATATTTGTTTGGGTCTGAGTGTTTGTCCGTGTGGGTCTCCCCACCGTGCCTCTGAGACCACGTTAAGCTGTCGGTCCCAGTTGTTATCATAACATCGGATAATAATCGTTAACTCTTGGTAAGTAATTTAGTCTTGTCCAATGAGTTATTGGTTTGCTCTTGAGGTTTCAGAGATCAGATGGCAATCTCTACTAAGCAAACCCTGGGTAAATACCAGGAATAATGCTAGGAAAAAGACCTTGTATCCTATTTTGAGTCCAAATCCTAGATAAATTTAATCAAAATTAATTTATCAACTTGGCCCAAAAAATAGTATTAAGCAGATTCATTTCTGTTTTTCAATAAATTATTTATAATTAACGTGTTTTAATTATAAACGCTAATTTATACACTGCTTTCGTCATAACAATAAACATGTACTTATTTAAAAATATTGTAATGTCTAAATAATAATATTATGTATGTATGTATGTTTAGCTCTCATCCTTCAAGCTTATCATTATTAATCAGTTGCAGACGTTGGTTTAGCATCGTCTCGTCTTATCTTTTCTGATAACAGCATATGAGTAATATATAACCAACCATAAAATATTTACTAATATTAGTAAATATGTATGTATATGGTGTAGCGGCGACATATTTATATTCGCTACACAGGACAAGTATTAATTAATATGATAAACAAAAGTTAACGAACCTGCAACCTTTGAAGCTACACATATGTTCGGATAAGGATATATACAATAAATATAGTAGTACAGAGGTTTTCAAAGTTTATTGGGACTTACCAAAAAGTGCCTAATTCGGGACTGACTCTTGTCTTTCATGAAGTAATACGGCACAACTATATGTTTAAACAAAAATAGGAATACGAGAAGTGCTATTTTTTTACTAATATTCCTATTGCCCCTCCAAATAAGCTCGAAGCTTGCGCTAGGAGTGGGTACGACAATAGCCTAAGGGGTCAGGATCGGACCCGCAACCCTTTTGAGCCATTGAGGCTTCAAATTTGTTCCTATCTTTTGTCATTGTAGCTTAAAAATTACGCATCAGATAATTATGTGGTACGGATTTGGAAATAAGTCCTACTTTCCATCATTATTTTTTCAAAAAGACAATGTGGGTATTGGTCAGAGTAAAAATTTCGGTGCGATTCAAATTCATTTCAGTGACCTATCTTCTGATAAATCGAGGATAATCATCCGCTGCTTTTGTTGATATTTTAGTTACTAGACTGCATAAAATTAGTAACTCTTTTAAAGGTAACTGTATACGGTTTCACAATAGATTCCCAGAAAGCGTTCAGAAACTTCAAGAAAAAATATTCAATGAACGTTTGTGTGGTAAAGGCTATTATAAAATTGGTGAATACCTTGAAGACACCACGCCTTGAGAATGAGACAGTCACTCCAGGCTTTTCAGTGATTACAATATGTAAACCAAATTCACTTTTTAAAAAAATACATTAAAAAAATAAGATATAACCCCTTGAGCAAGCTCTTTCGCCGGCTCTTCTCAGAGAGAGGTTTAATTTTGCAGCCGGTGGTAGAATCTGACTTTCAACAAATAAGTGTAATGCTTTTTGTGTTGAATAAAAAGATTTGATTTGAGTTGGTAGATTGTCTTGAAATGGGTCACAAGCCAATGTCACCCGCCCTTTAACTGGAACCTTCGTTTAGTTCTATTTTTCAGGGCCCACGCAATATTCGTTAGCGTCACATACTTTGGGAAATGCTGTCGTATGGTAACGGCCCGTTAAACAAGCAATTGGTCGAATAATCTTCCTTTTGTTTTAAGAAGGACATAGCTATTAATCTCTTTACATATAAATATGTTAATCTAATACTACTCATACAGATTAACGACGCTTTTACAGAATTTATTCAGTAGCCCACCAGGAAAATACGTGAATGGAATTCTCAGAAGACCGGTAATACTTAACAATCTATATTGTCATGACAATAGGTACGGTAGATGTTATTCCCTTGAGGAAGGTTTTTATTTTTATGCCTTCCTGTTTTTGCATTGAACCAGCTCTAAAGAATTTGTTAGATGAGTAAGTTTGAGCGTAGAAGATCCAAACTCTGTAGGAGTTCTATGACCTTTCGAAATGTAATTTAATGAGTTAAATCCTTAATTATTAATGCTTAATTTTCGACTGAAAGAAGAAAAGATTATTATATACGCGAATAATAAATGTGGCAGTGCGAAAATACTTTTTATTATAAGACATACGTACCCAAAAGTAACTGATTTTCGTTATTACTTTTAACCAAAATTGTTACAAAGCCATAGTAAAACTGCTATATTATAATTCTTGAACCACAGACTTGGCAGATAATTGTAATTTTACTTTCGCTTTTTTTGCAATGTTAGCGCTTATGTCAGAGATGAGCAACATTATTTTGTTGCGGGCCGCATACATACATTGTATATAGATAATATATCGACAACCTGATAAGTAAAGTGTATGCACACCAATTATAATGATGCGGCGAGGAATTTTAAAAGCATGTCGTGCCTTAGCATTAGAAATTTTATCACACAGGGCTTTCAGTAGAGTCTAATATTATACAAACCAAAAAACTATTCAGTGAAAAAACCCCTTTATCTGCAATTTCCTATTCATTTTTGAAGTTATGAATTTGTTAGTAATTGATTAAGTTACCTACCACTTGCATGTGACCTGTAAGCAATATATTATATTTATTCAATTCTCGCAAAGATAGCATTACTTTTGTATATGATATCCAATTATACAGGTCAATCTGCTATTCACATACGATTTTAAAATTCAAATTGGTCCAATTATATGTATCATCTGGAAATTGGAAGCCCAGGTGACGCGTCACATAGGGATGAGCAAGTGAAAAATATATCGAATCAATATTTTTAGCTGTTTTTGGTAAAGTCAGGCTTGTGAACTAATTTTAAAATCGATACTCGATAATAAATACTAATTATAAAAATTATAAAGAAAAGAAACATCGACGATATTTATCGATTTTTTTTTTTAAATTCGATTAATTTTGAGAAATGACGATTATTTTATCAGCTATTTTTGGTAAAGTCAGTCATGTGACCTTATTTTAAAATCGATACTTGAAAATAAATATCTATTATAAATATTATAAGGAACGTGGAGTACTGCTCTCACCTCTGGTCGGGAACTCCCCAGTACCAGCTACATCCAATTGACCGCATCCAACGTAGAGCGGCTCGAATTGTCGACGATCAAGCTCTTTCCGATCGGCTTGATCCTTTGGCATTGCGTAGAGATGTCGGATCACGGTAGAATTTCACCATCGGACTTCGCGACAAAACTCCAAATTCCATCCATACCACCTTGATGTCTGGAAATCCACAACAGCGCGATTAAGAAGACATTTTCTTCCTTGCACAACCACTCTGACAAATCAACTTCCGCAGGCGGTCTTTCCGAACCGATATGACTTGGGAACCTTCAAGAGAAGAGCGTATTGTTTCCTTAAAGGTTGGGAACACGCCTGCATGCCTTCTGGTGGTGCGGATGTTCATGGGCGGCGATGATCGCTTAACATCAGGTGAGCTTTCTGCCCATTTTCCCCCTCTCACATAAAAAAATAGAAACATCGACGATATTTATCGATTATTTAAAAAAATGTCGATTAATTTTACCCAAGCCTGTCGTCGCATGCGACCCATAACTTGCTAACTCCTGGGTCATGTTGTGACCACGTAAAGTACCGTTACTTGTGTCCAACTACCGATTACTAAATAGCGGTAAAATTATAAAACGCAACAGCGGATATTATAGTTAGCAAATACCGTATAAAGCTAAGTCTATAATTTCCTTATCTTTAAAAATAAAGTTACTTTTAAATGATTTCGTAACGCACGTGTTAATTACATTGTTATTTTAATACACGTAAAGCCATTTTTATTACAAAATTATACAAAATAGTTATATTATACAAATCTTTTAATTTTTTTTTTCGTAAAAACTTAAGTACCTACCAATATTTTATTTAATCATGAATTATCATCAGACGAGTTCGTTTCCCGTCTTAAGACACGTCACGCTATCTCATCTATTGTAGGATACAATAAGTTATTTTTATTTTAGAGGAAGCAAACGGACATGGGGCTCATCTGATGTTAAGCGAATACCCATGAACATTTGCAACACCAGAAACCATACTGGTGTGTTGACGACCTTAAAGATGCCACTGGTTATACGCTGGCTGACCTCGAAACGCGACTCTCAAAAAACGCGCAGTCACTTACAGTGGTAACTCACCAAGCGAGAATTTAAGCCCTTCACATCAGAAAGGGACCACAACTAGGATCTTAGAATTTCTTCTACGACATGCAGGCTTATTCACAATATTTTCCTCCATCTTTACGCCCGGGATTTGAAACACAAGTGCAGCATTTTTTTCTGGTTGTGTATTGCTGTTGGCCCTACTGGTCTTGTCAGCTTGGCCGGATTATAACCCGCGACGTTCGGTTAAAGTCCAAGTTTTTTATCCAATGGGCCATCTTGGTTTCTAAATTATTAGGGTGATTACCTAGTTATCTATAAATACGGAAGCGAAATAACGGTGACATTTAATAGCCACAACATTAGCTTATAAAAGCCTTTGAACTTGACATTCACGCGAGTATTAAAGGCCTACATTATCATTAGCATTCAGTTTCTAAGGTCGCTTTAGTTCAATAACTTTTAGGTCGGTGTTAGACTAGCGTCTTTTATATGTCATATTAGTTTAGAAACTGGTTCTTTAAACTCGTACGAGCTTATAAGCTCGTATGTAATATAATATGTATATATACGCTTATAGTAATATTTTTTAACATACTATGCTACTGACACTAACCACCACCTGTTCGAGCGTATACGCCGGAGTAAGGCCGTTTACGCGCGTTCGGCATTTTGACGCCCGAAGTGAAGCGCGCGTGTAAGCGCGTATATCGAAAACACTTAAAACTAAGAGCTAGCACCCCGCAATCTCATGAGAGCAATATATTGCGAACAAATCTTTATAAGGTACTAAGCCGTACCTATGTATAACACAAACCGAACGAACGAATATGTATGTTAAAATGAATTTGCTGCTACAACAAAAAATAACTACTGAAAATAAAATAAAACAAATTTCAATATAAACAAACCGAACATGATTAAAATTATTCTTTTGTATATAGATTTTACGGTATATTACAAAGAAATACAATTTTCCATACATGGATACTTATTATTATGTATGAGAAAGACTTCAAGAAGAAAAAAATTTACAAAGACTTGGTACCTCCGTAACTAAAGCTTGACAGCCATCTAATGAGTTAAACTTGCTTTATTTAATAGCTAATATATTATGTATTATGTATGATTCTTTAGTGTTGTGATATTTTTGTATATTTATATACTTAAAACACAGTACTTACTACTGATCTGGTCTGGGAGCACTGTGTTCGAAGCACAAATGTCCATATGGAACGGAGGTTGATTCTTACGGATTATATGACCTGTCCTGCTCAAAGGGTTCTTAATTTTTCGCCATGGTTTTCTATACCATCAACAACAGTATTGATGTCCCCTGGGAATGGAGATGGCAAACACTTCTCTAAAAACACCTGAGATGCTCATAGTCGAGTGCACCCACTGATCGGTAAACGATCGGTAGGTTAAGCAACTTTAGGTGAGGTCAGTCACTAGATGGGTGATCGCATAGTGCTATTACAACCGAGTGTCTCCGTGCTTCGGAGGGCACGTAAAAAGTCGGTCCCGACTGTTGACAATTTGACAACAGTCGATAAGTCAGAATCAGAGGGCTACGGGCGACCTGAACAACTCTAACACTAGGTTGGCCACTAACCACTCGATAAAAAGAAGGAGGCACTTTCATCTTTTATTCATGGTTCATTTTTCTCAAGATTGCAATTCAGCGGAGAAATGCAGCTTTATCTTTTTTGCCATCATTCATCGTGGACATGATCTAACACTAAATATGATAAACTGAAAAAGTAAAAATAGGATCCGAAACGAGGAAAATAAAAAACAATCAAATTTCTTTGTCGTTGTTGAATGTATTATATTAGAAAATATATTACATTATTTGTTGATATAATGGTGACTTATTGTGGAGGTTAAATAACAGTCTCTTAATAAGTGGAATATGAGAGGTTAACCAGTGAGTTAACCTTTAGATTAGAGCAACAGACCCTGATAATACCGGAACTAGAAAATAGAATTATTTGTCACATATAGGTGTAAGTATGTATTATCTATACTATTATAAAAATGTAACAAGGCTATGTTTATATTATACATACATAATGAATGTAAAAGTTTTTATGTTTGTTGTTTTAACTCAAAGACGGATGAAATTTAGAAGTGTTACGTTCCTTTGGGATTGTCAAAATACTTGAAATCATATTTGGACGTTTCACGCTCAATTACGTAAGAACGACTAAACTGATTTTGCTGAAATTTAATACACAGATAGTTTTTTAAGTAGATTGACAATTAGGAAACTATTATCCCATTTCATCGCGGACGAAGTCGCGGGCATATGCTATTTGAAGATAATTACAAATTAATATTTTGTTATGTAAAAAACAGCACTTTAATATACATATAAATTTAAAAGTATATACGGTATAAAACAAAAACCTTTTATTATTTAGGTCTGTCGGTTTGTCTGCTTCTTCAGGCTAATTTTCGAAATATTATGGCCGATTTTGACGGTATTTCACTGTCAAATAGCTAATGTTATATGGAGTAACTTAGGAATTTAATTTTTAAAAATATAGCTGTCTTTATTCGTAAATATAATAAGTATTGAATTGTAAATATGTTGTAATATAGGATGAAAAAAAAAAGTAATAATTTATTACATTTAAAGGAAATCTATTTATGTTTCATAGTTCCCATGTACAGTATATAACAACAACAACAATAATAAACCCTTATCTTGCATAATGTTTAATCATGGTAGGTAAATTTCCTATCATACAATACCCAAAGTAAGCAATAGAATATAATTTAGATTCATAATTAAAATTATATTGATAAATGTTGTTTACTATAATTTATGTAATTAGTTTAAAAAATTATAGTTTTTAAGTAAATGATAAAATTGTTTTTAAATTATTATTCAATACAACTAGAAACACCTGCAACTTCGCTCACGTAATTATAGTTATTATGCCGGACGACCAACGTATTTATATTTTTAACAAGTTGAAACGCCGCGTCCTGTAATTCTTTTATTCATAATCCCACAGGAACCTTACATTTTCTGAAATAAGAAGTATGATGTGTGCTATGTCGGTTGATAAACTATCTTTACGCCAAATTTCATATAAATACATACAGCTGTTTTTC
Organism: Hestina assimilis; assembly: GCA_023373885.1. Classification (NCBI taxonomy): domain Eukaryota; kingdom Metazoa; phylum Arthropoda; class Insecta; order Lepidoptera; family Nymphalidae; genus Hestina; species Hestina assimilis. Next base: position 2,686,175 of record CM041747.1, on the reverse strand, counting down.
AAAATTCTATAATTTATTTAGCGTGACTGAGTAACAAACATCTCAATAACCAAACATCTAAATATCCAAACATACAAACTTTCACATTTATAATATTAAATCACGTTAGCAGCACGTAGTAGATCACGTAACTGTTCTGAAAATAACACCCGCTTCGCAGGGCGATCGGTGTGAACGACGTCCGAGGTACTCGTAAAACTCGTAACTATCAGTCTCTCAGTATTTTATTCGACGCGGTGTAGGGAAGAACGCTCGCAATGCGTCTCCCGCTAATTTTATACGTTGTGTTTTTCACGTTTTCCAACTATGTGCACGGTGCACGCATACTCGGTCTATTTCCGCATACGGGCAAGAGTCATCAGATGGTCTTCGAACCTCTCTTAAGAAGACTTGCTGAGAGAGGACACCATGTCACTGTGGCTTCGTTCTTCCCGCTCAAAAACCCACCCGCTAATTACACGGATATTAGTTTCGAGGGTATTGCGGGGGTAGGCATTGAGACGTTTGACTTAGGTTGGTATGAGAACCCGGGTTTTATGCAACGGATACCAATACTTGGACGGATCGTTAAACAATTGTCAGAATTTAATACATTAGCAAGTATGGCCCTGAATGTCTGCAGCAAGGCAATCGATTGGCCACCACTTAAAGAGGCACTGAAAAAGGAATACGATGTAGTTCTGTTGGAAAACTTTAACAGTGACTGCATGCTGGGCCTATTACATGTTTATGAGATAAAGGCACCTGTTGTGGCGATGTTATCTTGTGCTCTAATGCCATGGTCACCTCAACGTCTCGGCCTTTCAGATAATCCATCTTACGTCCCTGTGGTCAGTACACCATTCACCTCTAAAATGACATTACTGGAACGTATGGAGAATACATTTATTCAAATCTACCACAAATTATGGTTCTATTATAAAATCCAGTTGAAAGAGCAGGCCGTTATTGAGAAGCACTTTGGTAGGAAGATTCCAGAGTTGGATGTGCTGGCGAGGAATATATCATTGATGCTAACAAATACTCATCATTCGTTAAACGGTGCAAGGCCATTACTGCCAGGACTTGTGGAAGTTGGCGGTATGCATTTAGACCCCACAAGGAAAGTTATACCAGAGGTATGTTACAAAAATAATCTTTACAATAAATAAATAATTCCCAATTATTAAGATTATTATGAATTGAGTTGATTTTGAGTCTTTTTTTTAAGAGAAAATAATCGGCTATATATATAATATAAATAGAACACAAGTGTTGAATATAGAACCGCCGTTTTTATAAAATAGGTCAAAATTAGATTAAATTTCAATCCACAAGATTACTAACTCTTTGTAAATAACACAATTTTTCAGCGAAAAAAATACCACAGTAATTAATTGTTCCCAAATTAACCACCGCTGAAAAAAAACAACACCTATTGTTTTTATGTTAAATGTATTTTTAAACATGCTCCCATAAAAAAATAAAGTAAAATATAAAAAAAATGTTATTGTCAAATAAGCCACAAAAATAATTTATTTTGATTTAACGAGTATGGGTATAATTAATTATAAACTATACAATGCCTCCATTAGGATTGTAATATCCTCGACCGGGGTCCCGGTAACACAGACACAAGGATAACTACCCAGACACATATCTGTATGTTCAATACAACACGCGATCATAAGCGCTTTAGGTCTGATGACGTCCTTAGCCGTGGTTCGGCTTCGCAAGAGGCACCTTAAGGACGAAATCAAATTTGTGCCTCCGTGAGCGCTGCCCCGCGGCTTATCGCGGCTGAGTCTCTGCACTCGGCCCCACCGCTTAGTGACGCTGTCAAGGCCAGTAGGGCCAACAGCAATACACATTCCGAAAAAAAGCGCTTCAGGCAGTTTTGCCATAGCCACACAATAGTGGCAATTTTTATTATTTATGAAATGCATTACCTTTCCAGGTCTGGTTAATTAAACAAAAAAGCAATAAAATTTAATCAGAGAATCAGAACCATCATTAAATTGAACTCGTCTTTTCATTACGTAAATTTAAAAAGTCATCCTCATTAAACAATAATTATTATACCATAAATTAATCTACTGTTGATAACCGGTCAGTTCGGTAACGGGACGAACAAACTTAAGAAAAAAAAATACTGTTATTCTTTCTTATAGTATTATAATATCAATTTAGGTCGCCATTTATCAATTGATAACTCGTATCAAAACACTTCCTTTAAATATATTATATATTCAATTCAACAATATTCAAAGTCACTTGAGTTATCTGAATAAAGTAATCTTAACACTTAAGTGGAGAAAAGTACATTGCATTTACGATTATCCGTAATAAATGATACAGTAACATACTAGAATTCGATAAAGCAATGGATATAAAATGATTTTTATTGTTAACTTTTTTCTTAAGTAATCTTCAAAAAAATAATATCTAACATAAGCGCCTGAACTGTTGCTAGATACTGGTATTAATATAAAAATCGTCGAAATATCTCAAGACAAACCTGAAAAAGCATTTTTCTTACTAGTTCTCACTACTCACTACCTAATAAAATTGCTTTATATTTATAGTAAAATTATTGAAATCCATAAAATAAATGTTAGATTTCAAATTATAATTTACTTATTTAATATTTATTATTCACGAAATTTATATTGTGTATTTGAATTTTGAAATTATATAATTGTATTTTCTCAGTCGTAAGTTAATTTATAAATGTATTTTTAATATAATTCATATATTTATTATTATGTAATGTATGTATGTAGCACCATTAGTAGGTGCCACTCGCGCGTTGCCAACCTCGAGATATTAGTTCTTAAATCTCGTTCGCCCAGTAATTTCACTAGCGTACAATGCCCTTCAAACCGGAACACAGTAGTGCCTAAGCACTACTATTTGGCGGCAGAATATTGGACACTGCGGTGGTACCTACCTAGCCGGCCTCTTGCAACAAAAGACCTACCACCAGTGTGACTGATTGCACTGGTGGAATAATCTCTGTTGTCACAGAGGTTATCCCAACATATTTAGAACAACATCTGCTCCGAGTGGCAATCAAACCCGCGTTGTGGCAAAAATTTTATATTTGTTATGTTTTCAAGTTTTCATGACGTTTTTGGCGTTGTGGGTAGCGAGTCTGCCTTAAGCCTCGACGGTTGCGGGTTCGATTCCCGCTCGGAGCAGATGTTTGTATTCATCGTACAGGCATGTTTTCCGGTCTGGTTGTGTTTGTTCTTGTCATTGTGAATGTTTCCGGACCCCGACACAGGATATAATTATCCTAATGGGGGCCGTTGTGTGTGTAGCATTTATTTATTTATTTATTTAAGTATTATTCTTGTAATTGTATTTTGTGTTCAACGTACTATATTGTATCTGTTAAAATGAAATCGAAATAAGTTTATGTTTATTTTTTTGACATTGGAAAGTGTCTTGTTTGCATCGACACTGCCAATTGTCGCCACGGTCGAAAGTAATTTATTTCCGACCTTTTGTCTAACAAGATAAATAAACTATAAAAGTATTCAAAACTTTCCAACTCTAAGATCTCTCTTTTTTAGCGTTCCTTAAACAAGTTGAACGTTTCAAAATATTTTGTACCCGTTTGTGAAAGTATGTAGAAACTTGAAATTAAGTTTATTTATAGAATTTAATAGTAAATAAATATAAGTCGGGGGTCCGGAATCATACACAATGACATGGGCAAACAGGGCTGTTTAGTCAATACAAGCATCTGCTCCGAGCGGGAATCGAACCCACGACCTTGGCGTTTAGAGCAGGTCCGCTACCGCTGCGCCACAACGTCTTCTATAATAAGTAAGTTAGTAAATTATTATTAACAGTACTTAATCAAAAATTAGCACTTTATAAAAAAAATATATACTGTATGGCAATCAGATATACAATACATTACCTGATAGCTTAAAAGATCTCACTATTCCAATGTTTAAAAAAATTGCTTGAATTACTATTACAAAAATGTATTATGATGTAAATGATTTTTTATTGTATGGTATTTAGAATATTAATAATTTTAAACTTAATGAAAATTGGCACATGTATTTAATATTTCAATAATTATTATTCTACTATTACATTATAAAATAATTTAAGGAATTAATTTAATTAAGGAAATATGATAGTTTTATTTTTGGATAATGTTGGTAAATATTATAGGTTCATAATTAGTTATATTGTTCACCAAAAATTGTATATTTGCACACCGTAGGGTAGAATATGTTGGACTATATCAATGTAAAATTCTGTGTACAACTTGAGAACCATATTCTAGCAAATAAAGAATTATTATTATGAATAATTGGTAATAAATGCTTACTAAATGCAAGTTATAATTACGTAAATAGGCAAACACAATGGAGTTTTAACCTATAAATTACAAATTCTTTAAACAAAATCAAATCCAAGCATATAAATTAGATTAAAATTATTTGCTACATACATACATATATACTACATACATACAGCAAAATAACATTTTTTATAATTTTTGTCTGTCTGTCTGTCTGTTTGTTACGGCTAATCTCTAAAATAGCTGGACCGATTTTGACGGAACTTTTATTGGCAGGTAGCTGATGTAATAAGGAGTAACTTAGACTACTTTTATTTTAGAAAAAGAATTAGGGTTCCGTGCAATAAAGAAAAAATGTTACACCACGCGTGCAGAACCGCGGCCGCAGCTAGTTTGTAATAATAAAATAGCCATATTTATTAATGTTCACTAGAATTTGAATAAAATGTAACATTGCGGGGCCATCGACCTTGTGATAGTAACATACTATCATTATTTTTTGCTTATAGAATTATATAACTGAATGCTATTTTTGCTATTTTTATATGACGACGTTGTGGCGCAGCGGTAGCGAACCTGCCTTAAACGCCACAGGTCGCGGGTTCGATTCCCGCTCGGAGCATAATATGTTTGTATTGAAAATGCAAGCATATTTTCCGGTCTGGGTGTATTTGTCCTTCTCATTGTGAATGTTTCCGGACCCCCGACACAGGATATTACTATCCTAATGGGGGTTGAGTGTGCAGCGTTTATTTATTTATTTCAACTGCGTGAATGCACTGCGATATTACTTCCGAGTTCCTATCTATATATACAAATAATTAAATTGAAGTGTCTGTTTGTAATTCGAAATTGACAGTTTTCACTAAATGCACATGAAAGTATATTCGGTACTTACAACAAAAAAATTTTTTTTTTCGTCTATCTGTCTATCTGTTTCTTCCGGCATATATGAAACGGTTGGACCGATTTTAACTTATGTTATGTAACTTGGCTACTTCTGTTTAAGAAAAAAAAACTTATGTTAAGTAAAAATTTACGGTAGAGCCATGCTTTTATCAGCACAAAAGGACCGTCTCGACCGGGAAGTCTCACAAAAAATCGGCGTCAAGTAACAGTATCATTAGGTACTGTTGCGATTCGTGCGACGAGCGAGAGCGCCGGAGGCCCAATATGTCACCCCCTCTGTTCCCTTCCTTTCTCCTTCTCATCCCTTCCCACCAGTTCCTTGGGGTGGCAACGTGCTTGTGCTACTTCAAATATCGCAAGTGTATAGGTTCGGTGAGTGGTTACCATCAGGCGGACCGTATGCTTGCTTGCCAATCGTCATGATTTGAAAAAAAAAAAATAGAAGCCTTAAATTAAAAAATAATTAGCCTTAAGCACTGTATACTACTTAACATACCAAATATAGAACGCTCATTGGTTAAAGATAATCGATGATCAACAGACAACCTATGAGCGTTTAGTATTTGCTATGTTAAGTTGACATGAGTTTGATCAACGTTCGAGAAAACGGTGTTTAGATAATCGTCAAGTATTCTTTAAGTTACATTACCTTGAGCTTGACAGTTATTGACCAGTCACCTTGACTGAGGCAGTATTTAGAGTAAAGGAATAATTTGCGTCTATGAATACCGATTTCTTTGAGTGAGGTCGAGTGGATACGAGGAAGGAAATGTCTTATAATTCAAGCGTGTTTTTTGATGATCTCACGGCAACCCAACATTTTTTTGGGATAAAAAGTACTCAATATGTCAATCCAGGTAATAAGCTATTTATTATTGTACCAAATTTCATTCAAAACTGTCAAACCTCCATCCATCCATCCATCCAAACAAACTTTCAAATTTATAATAAAAGAAGGATATGATAGTAAATGTGTATGTCTTGAGAGGCAGATAATAATATTCGCTAAAAAGTATGAGGTTAACCGCAGAACCCATTAGTCTTATCTGTAATGACGACATTGTGGCGATGACGACGTTGTGGCGTAGCGGTAGCGATCCTGCCTAAAGTGCCACAGGTCGCGGGTTCGATTCCCGCTCGGAGCATATGTTCGTATCGACCATGCAGGCATGTGTTCCGGTCTGGGTGTGTTTGCACTTGTCTTTGTGTGTGTTACCGGACCCCCGACACAGGATACAACTATCCTAATGGCAGCCCCATTGAGTGTAAAAAAAATCCATTCCCCATGACCCCAACCTTCCGAAGTGTATCAGTACCTCTCTCAGACAGTATTGAGCTTCTAGGAATTACTTTATCGTCCAAACTCAACTTTGGACAATCCATTGAATCCAAAGCTAAAATTGCAAGCAAAAAACTAGGCATCCTTAACAAGGTCAAGCAGTACTTCACACCGCAACAACTTCTAACTTTATATCAAACCCAGGTCAGGTCTTGCATGGAGTACTGCAGCCATTTGTGGGATGGCTCTGCCAAGTACCACCTGGACGCTTTGGATTCAGTGGATCGTCGTGCTAGAAGACTCATTGGCAACCAAGCATTGGTAAATGCAAAGCTCCAAAGTCTTGAACAACGTCGTAAGGTTGCCTGTCTGTCGACATTTAATAAAATATATTTCGGGGAGTGTGCTTAGGAACTATTTAAGGACGCGTTTGCAAAATAGATAGGTAGCGAATCGCACCACTACATTCACACGAAACGATCACACAAGCGCAAGACTGTGATCGGCGGGAATAATGAACGGTAAACTAATTTTGAGACTTTAAATGTTTAATTTTTTTGTGGGTATATTTTATACGTTGTAATGTTAGTAAGTAATAAATAGTCATATTTGTTTTGTATACTTTGTGTACATAAATATTGTAAAAACTATTTTTTTCCTTATTTGTATTATTTTTATTTAAAGGTTATTTACAGGTAATAAAATTTTTTATATGAATATTTTTTTATTGTCGTCAATAAAAAAAAATTAATAAGATACTAACCCTGAGCATGATGGAGTTACCTGATGATGTTTTTCGACGACTGCTACTGTAACTGCAAGATGAGTAGGGCTATGTGTGCCGTGCTTGTGATCGTTTAGGAAGTTACAATGAGACCTTACCATCCGAATTATTGGAGTGATCTGAAGGTCAACTTCGATGACTGCTACAGGATCTGCAGCATGAGTAGGTTTATGTGTGCCGTGTTTGGACTCTATTTGTTAGGTACGGTGAGACCTTACGTCCGAACTTGTTCGAGTGATCTGAAGGTCCACTTCGATGACTGCTACAGGATCTGCAGTATGAGTAGGGTTATGTGTGCCGTGTTTGGAATCTATTTGTTAGGTACGGTGAGACCTTACGTCCGAACTTGTTGTTGTGTATCTGAAGGTCTACTCATCATGTTCGAAGGTAAGGTCTCATCATATCTAACAAAACAAGCCCAAACACGACACACATAGCCCTCCTTGTGCTACAGATGCTGTATCAGTCATCGGAGTACACCTTCAGGTCACTCCAACAAGTTCGGAGGTAAGGTCTCACCGTACCTAACAAATAGAGCCCAAACACGGCACACATAACCCTACTCGTGCTGTAGATCCTTTATCAGTCATCGGAGTACACCGTCAGGTTACTCCAACAAGTTCGGAGGTAAGGTCTCACCGTACCTAACAAATAGAGCCCAAACACGGCACACATAACCCTACTCGTGCTGCAGATGCTGTATCAGTCATCGAAGTAGACCTTCAGATCACTCCAACCAGTTCGGACGTAAGGTCTCACCATACCTAACAAATAGAGCCCAAACACGGCACACATAACCCTACTCGTGCTGCAGATCCTGTATCAGTCATCGGAGTACACCTTCAGGTTACTCCAACAAGTTCGGAGGTAAGGTCTCACCGTACCTAACAAATAGAGCCCAAACACGGTACACATAACCCTACTCATGCTGCAGATCCTGTAGCAGTCATCGAAGTAGACCTTCAGATCACTCCAACAAGTTCGGACGTAAGGTCTCACCGTACCTAACAAATAGAGCCCAAACACGGCACACATAACCCTACTCGTGCTGCAGATGCTGTATCAGTCATCGAAGTAGACCTTCAGATCACTCCAACCAGTTCGGACGTAAGGTCTTACCATACCTAACAAATAGAGCCCAAACACGGCACACATAACCCTACTCGTGCTGTAGATCCTTTATCAGTCATCGGAGTACACCGTCAGGTTACTCCAACAAGTTCGGAGGTAAGGTCTCACCGTACCTAACAAATAGAGCCCAAACACGGCACACATAACCCTACTCGTGCTGCAGATGCTGTATCAGTCATCGAAGTAGACCTTCAGATCACTCCAACCAGTTCGGACGTAAGGTCTCACCATACCTAACAAATAGAGCCCAAACACGGCACACATAACCCTACTCGTGCTGCAGATCCTGTATCAGTCATCGGAGTACACCTTCAGGTTACTCCAACAAGTTCGGAGGTAAGGTCTCACCGTACCTAACAAATAGAGCCCAAACACGGCACACATAACCCTACTCATGCTGCAGATCCTGTATCAGTCATCGAAGTAGACCTTTAGATCACTCCAACAAGTTCGGACGTAAGGTCTCTACGTACCTAACAAATAGAGCCCAAACACGGCACACATAACCCTACTCATGCTGCAGATCCTGTATCAGTCATCGCAGTAGACCTTCAGGTCACTCCAACAAGTTCGGTGTTAAGGTCTCATAGTAACGAGCCCAAACACGGCAAAAAAACTACAATCATCCGAGACTTCCACTAGCAGTCAGGGATGTATACCTTAAGGTCTGAGCAATAAGTATAAGACGAATTAGAATTTTTAATTTCTAAAAAAAAATAAAATATTTATCAAATTATCCTTAAAATAAAGTATCAAGAGTTGTAGTTATAGTCAATTTTTCTATATAATATTATATTTTAGCGATCTTATTTAATATAACCTCCTGCTTACAAGCGACATAGCGTCCACTCACGAAGGCGTCTCAGCGCCGACTAATATTTTACTAGAAAATTTTGAACAATAAATCATGGCAGTCATCAAACAAAATAGGCTTTAATGCAACAGCTTAAGGTACAGGTTTAGAAACAAAATATGTGAAAAAGATACATTTGACATTTATTTTTTTCTGAGCTAATGTGTCGTATTATTATAAATATCTTTTCCTAGAGTTTGAGTTGAACATGTCTTACTATTAGAGGTATTTTTTTAAATTGATATCACGTAAGAAATAGTTTAAAAGGCTACCTAAACTCAGCTCGATATCGTTAATTTGGTGTGAAGAGGCTCCGGAAAATCGGTTTTACTATAAAAAATAATAAGAAAATTTCATATTTTTACAGCGTTATTAAAGATAAAGGCTTGATTTATTCATAGTAATTAAAAGTTCCATTTAATTTACTTTGATTTTGTCGGAAATTAGATCGAAATACATCTATTTTTCGTCAAATACGTAAACGCGCCCTTAATTTGGTTCTCCCGTCACCTTTTTACTTCAGAAATGCGAGGCATCGCAAGGGTCTGCACCCATATTTAGTTCTTGTACCCAAGACTGGTACGAAACGCTTTGCTACCTCGTTTCTGATACGCACCGCTAAGGTCTGGAATACCCTCCCGACCTCTGTCTTTCCCACCACCTACAGTGTAGTTACCTTCAAATCAAGAGTGAATAGGCATCTTCTAGGTAAGCGCGCTCCACCTTAGGCTGTGTTAGCATTTAACATCAGGTGTTAACAACAGCCAAGCGCTGGCCTATACATTTAAAGAAAAAAAAATGTTGTGCCATTTATAATATACTCAATCTTCACACACACAAACACACAGACTCACTAATACACACTCGTACCTTGTGTTTACGATTTTTCTTTTACTAACTCTTATTACCTAGGTATTAATTCATAGTTAAAAGGATATGATAATGGTATTTAGGGACTAGGATACCTCAGACTTGTTTCACAGGTAGGTCTATACCTACCTATTTCAGGCACCAGTTCTCTCCTGAGATTACGTTAAACATTTACTATATAATTTTCTTAACCAATTTATAGTATCTTTATTTTTAAATAATTACTATTGTATTAAAATACTATAAAAATGTATTTATAATAATGACGATTTTTATTATAATATCAATTAAATTAATTAACATTGTTAATTATAACAATTAAATGAATGGTGGGAATTGTAATATAATTTTTAAACATATTCTTTAGTTTTACATAATTACATGAAGAAGTTCGGATTACTTCAAAATTAGATAATGCAAGTCATATAACGAAAAATTATGATAAATTATATTATTTCGTAATATATTTTTTGTTTTTACGCGACTTCAAGAAAAAGAGGAGGTTCTCAATTCGTCAGTGTTTTTTTATGTTTGTTACCTCATAACTTTCGATTGGGTAAACCGATTTTGATGATTTTTTTTTATTTGAATGCTGGTGCTTCCCTTTTGGTCCCTTTTTAACAATGGCATCCATGGGAAAATCATAAAATTCTTAAGTTTTCATAATTCATAATTACTATCATTCGTAACTAAAAAGCATAAAATAAAATGATTATTAGGAAAAGATACCGACTTATAAACCAAAACGTTTTTCTTTTTAGTCGATGCTTAATGAAACATAGCCACATGCGTATAAGCTCGTTTTTCGAAGCGCGGCGGAATTAGTGACGCGTGATGACGCGCTTAAAGCTCGTATAAGCTAGCGTTTACAGTGAAATAAAAACGTGCGTGTAAGAGCGTTTACCGAATTGGATCATAAATAACCAGCTGATCCATTACCTGGAAGATCACTGTCTTATTAATGACCGACAGTATGGGTTTCGACCAAAGCGGTCCACAGGCGATCTTTTAGCGTACGTGACACATCTTTGGGGTGAGGCTATCGATGGGTATGGTGAATCGTTGGCCATCAGCCTAGATATCACCAAAGCTTTTGACACGGTTTGGCACAGAGGTCTTCTGTCCAAGCTGCCTGCATACGGTCTGCCAGTTCAGCTCTGCGCCTGGGTGGCTAGTTTTCTGCACAAGCGTAGTCTGCGAGTTGTTCTAGAAGGATGCGCTTCTCAAACATATGCAGTGAACGCTGGTGTACCCCAGGGCTCTGTGCTGTCCCCTACACTGTTTCTTCTGCATATCAATGATATGCTTCCTCTTGGCAGCATACATTGCTATGCGGACGACAGTACTGTTCACATGGGATATCACGGGCATGCAGCTGCTGGGCGAATAGACATCCAGGAGAGACGCGAGAGTCTTGTCATTGGAATCAATCAGACGTTGGACCTTATCGCCAAATGGGGTGCTGATAATCTGATTGATTTCAATGCCAAAAGACTCAGGCTTGCGCTTTCACCACTAAAAAGTCTCCATTTTCCCCTCATCCATCCCTCTCTGGCACTACGTTGTCGATGCAAAGCAGTATCGCTATGCTCGGAATGGAGCTACGCTGCGATCTTAACGCCAGGGATCACATCGAGGCCATTATTAAAACGGCCTCACGTAAACTCGGAGTCCTGAACAAGGTGCGGCGTTATTTCACGCCACAGCAACTGTGCCTGTTGTACAAAACTCAGGTACGGTCTTGCGTTGAGTATTGCTCGCACCTCTGGGATGGCTCCGCTAAGTACTTGCTCGAAGCCCTGGATAGGTTGCAGCGACGAGCGATTCGCATCATTGGCGATGAAGAGGTCTCCAACACCCTCGAATCTCTTCAACTGCGTCGAGAGATTGCCGCCCTAGGCGCCTTCTACCGAATGTATCACGGCGAGTGTTCAGAGGAATTATTCTCCATCATTCCTCCCTCTCCTTTCCTTACAAGAACTACGCGTGCCGGTCTCCGATGTCACCGTCTAACTGTGGCATCAATTCCTTCGCGAACAAAGAAGTTTGCCAATTCTTTTCTTTGTCGTACTTCCAAAAAGTGGAACTCATTGCCGGCTCACGTGTTCCCTCCTTCTTACAATCTGGGCTCCTTCAAACGAGGCGTGAAGAGGCATCTTGCGGGTAGGCAGGGCAAGGGTGGCTAACACGGTTGCATTCCGCAACTCTGTTAGCCGCCCTCGCGTTTGGACTTTATTTCCACTTACCATCAGGTGGAGTAGAGTCATCTGCCCTACTTTCCAAATAAAAAAAAAAAAAAAAAAAAAAAAAAAAAACGCCCGTATAAGCTAAAATAACACTGTTGAATAAAAATTTTATTTAATTTAATGTATCACATAGTATGAAACACATTTTAATATTCTACACTTCTCTTTATAAACTTTAAGTGTACCAAAGTTCAACCTCCCCCGTGGGCAGCATATTCTTAAAAGTGGGTGCGAAATTTTCTCCTCATGTACACGAATATTTAATTTTTTTTTTAAGAACAGGGAATACTACTAATATAATCCTAATAATATAACAAATGTGAAAGTTAATATTTTTTGGATGTTTGGATGGTTATTACTCAATTAAGCGAAAATGGCTGAACGGATTTTGATGGAATTTGGCACAGACATAGATTGTTACCTGGATTACCTTATGGGATACTTTTTATCCTGAAAAACTTTAAACTCCTGTGGGACAAACAAAAATGAACAACAAGATGGTGCATTATGTATGCCTCATTTCAAAGCGTTATTCACACGGGTGAAGCCGCGGGTAGATACTAGTGGGTTAATGTAATGTAAACAAGTTAAACTTACGCCCCTTGACAAAGTATGTCACTAGATAGCGTGTTATTTATATGGTACAAAAATATTATTGTACTCAATGAATTAGTAAATGATATGATATTTAACCTTAATGTGTTAATAATCTTTAGGTTGTTCCATTTGAGATGTTTCATTCTTTTAGTATAAATCTCTATCACTATATATAATACAAAATCTACTGCATCCGGTTTTCCCGAATAGGTATTAATTTTTGGTGTAAATTAATTGAAATAATTACGATCATATTTGTTGGTGACGACCGTTGTGGCGTGGTAGTGAGCCTGCTTTAAGCAACGACTGTCGCGGGTTCTCTTCCCGCTAAGAACATATGTGTTATAGCGAAACAGATAGTTTCGGTCTGGGCATTTGTCCTTGTGGCTCTTCCCATCGTGCCTCGGAGAGCACGTTTAGCTGTTAATCCCGGTTGTTATCATAACATCTGATAATAATCATTAACTATTGACAAGGAATTTGCTTATGCAATGAGTTACTGGTTCGTCATTAGGGTTGCGGAGGTCCGATAACAATCGCTCTGTATAAAAACTAGTAACCCGTCAAAGCAGGATAGCAGTATAGCAGACGCCAGTCCAGCCCAGTCTGCTACATATATTATTATATATATCATAGAAATAAAAGAATCCTGCAGCGGACGTCTTTAAAATGACAACGACTATAATATTATTCTATTAATAAATTATGCTGTGTTTTGAGCAGTTGAAAAAAAAATGTATTATATGTACCTAATATTTCTTGGTGTGAGCTTCATTTTAATGGAACTGTCAAAAAAACTGTACTTCAATTTATATATTTTAGTGAATCTCAATAAAAAGCAAAGCATTGTTTACTTATAATATATGGGAATTTAAACCTCAAAAACTTATCATTCCTAGCAATTATATAGTTTTTAAATACTATAAAATTTTACAAATGTGCCGGCTAGAGCAGTTAAGTAGTACCCCTAACAAAAATCCCCGTAAAATAATAGTGCTATATCGTTTCGTGCGATGAACACGAGCGCCGGAGGCCCAGTCTCCCACTCCTTTGTTCCCTTCCTTTTTCCCGTCTAATCCCTTGGGTCGGCATCGCGCATGTTATACTTTAAGTATCGCAAGCGTTGATAGGACTCGGCAAATCAGTTGGGTCGTATGCTTGTTTGCCAACCGTAATAACATAAAATGTAACCGCGAAGGTTTTTGACCCTAAGCGAATAAAGTTTTTAACATTTTTTCATTATGTGATATTACAAAGCCAGCTGCAAATGCCAGTTGCTGATATACATCTTATTAATTTTATATAGTTATAAATAAAAATGATTATTTATATATTTACATTCGTTTGAGACAATTTAAACCATAGAATGATAAATCTAAAGTTTTACTTGGATTTTGGAGAGGAAAATCTTTGATATACAAAATAATAATACGATTACGTAACACGATTCGTTAATGAGAGAAGCATATCACGAGTAATGTTATGATTTCGAAAATATCGGCTTCCTCAACTAACAATTGTATTTTGTATCACAATACACGAATATCTAAGTATTTTCAAAACATACTGAAGATCATCCGATCCGTACGTAATTCATCCATTATCGCTTGTACGTACTAGCGATATTTAACACGTTCCCTGTCCCACGAACAATATTTAAACATTTCTTTTTTTTAACAAATGTTTCGGTTTTTTATTATTTTATAAGGATGGGATGGATATTGAATACATCAAATATGGCAGAATCTATTAACTTTACCATAGAAACAACTGCTTCTTTTTTAAGCTATTGCATAGTTTTTATCGCGGGCTTTGAGTGCGGTGACCGAATCAAGAAATTCCGTAACGAAAATAAAACCTAACACCCCCTACAAGAAAAATTATACAAATATCTCAATAAATGTATTGGAAAATGATCTTTAAATAATACGATATAAAGACTAATATTCAATTTTCAAAAAATTATATATAACCTTTATACATAATTCTTTTATATGCAAAGGATTTTCGTCTTTAATTTTAAGAAAATTAAGGCGATTATTCTATAAAGTTAAAGTTCCATATAAAATGTATCTATTGATGATGTACTTACGTTCCAAATTCAAATATTTCGTCTATAATTTTGTATTATAGACGAAATTGTATGTTATTGGCTTGAAATTAATGTTCGATTTCATCTGTATTTTAACTTTTTTAAAACAGCCCAGATTTTATGTTGCATAAGTTGATAAAAAATGCCATGCAATAACTTTACCGCGGCAGTCCCCGAGTGCCACAGGGTTTTATTTTTATTTTATCAATTTACATAACAATACAAATACTTAAACAATAATAACAACTAAAAACCACTTAGGTTTAAGCATGTGCTATTATCAGTCTAGCTACAATACATAGAAATAAATTAAAGTATAAACATAAAAAACCATTGTTTTAGTGCTTCCACTTCATAAATATATATATATATATACATATATATTTCAAAAGGATTTCAAATAGAATTATCATATGAGTTTTCCAAAAGTAAAATCCAACTGATATTTCAGATATGAAATAAAAACAATTCGATTATGATCAATTTATCATTACACTTTTTTGAGGTAGACATATTATGGGTCCTTGGACATGGCGCGTCGCGATAAAATAATTGATAAGTGTTAACTAAAGATAATCTTGCTGTCAAGATGTTCCTTAGATTTTTATTCTTATTTCATCTCTATTTGAATGCGTCTTCCATTTCAAGTTTGAAGCTACAGCGCATGCAAAAATTTTCCTCTAAAAAAGGCCAGCGAGTAGAACGAAATATAAGAAAAAACTATACGATACGTATGAATGATTAACAGACTACCATTTTATTAGTTATATGGGGTTTACCACATGTGCCAATTTTTAAGTAAGAGAACGATTGAGGTCAGAAATTACCACCCCTTTTGTCCCCAGATTTGCTTCCTCATTTTTAAATTACTTATTTTTATTTCAATATAGCAATATCAGCGGCACATAAAAACTGCTTTTGACATTATCGTTCAAAATTCAATAATATTGAAACGGAATTGAAAATCAAACAACATACATTTTCTTCATAAAGACACATTTATGAAGAAAATGTATGTTGTTTGCTTAGCGAATTAGGTAATGTCTGGTGGTTTGAACTATGAACTCGTAAAACAGATGTTACGAAACGAATATGTATTTTTATTGTTTGTTAATTTTCCCGCAAGTCATTGTAGTTATTAAAACGAGTTCAATACGATAACGAAATGTTATCAACACACAATTCTTTATTGCGGTCAGGTCCCATAGGTCAAGTTGACAGACCCATTTGACGTATTGTTACGAGATTTGATTGTTTTTTTTGGATTTGGACTATTTGGGTACGCAGTTTGGATCAAAACATCTTCAAGGTTACATAACTTTCAAATTGCAGGTCTCTCGTAGTCCAGAGTGATAGCCGAAGTCATATGTATCGCTTGTAATTTCTTCGTTCATAGCTTAGAACTGAATGAATCAATCCAATCGCGGGCCCGCTTATAGCGCGGAAGAAGTGTTCGAGCTCCATCCATGTTCCATCGTTCTTAATAAATAAGACGTCGTTAAATTCGTCTTAGTGAGATTGACATAAGCTATTAAAAAGTTAATTAGTACCTATTTCGGTTAGTGGGTTAATGATAGTTAGTTATCTTTAGTTTTGTAGCAAATCCATTATAGTGTGTTTGTCAGTATTCTAGCCTTGCCCTTTTAGTTTTACCCTTTATCAGGACTGTATCGGTCTTCTCTCCTTACATTTTCAACTTTTTTTTTTTTAAATAACGCCGGAGGGCAAATGACTCTTTTCCACCTGATGTAAGTGGAAGTAGAGTCCACACGCGAAGGTGGCTAATATGGTTGCAGAAGGCGAACTGTACTAGCCATCCTCGCCCTGCCTACCCGCAAGGTGCCTCTTCACGCCTCGTTTGAAGGACCCCAGGTTGTAAGAATAAGGGAACTGAACATTTAACGCCGAAATATTAACATAATTACAATTAATAGTTACAATTTACTTTTTAATTATTTTCAATTTATTACCAGCTTAACAATTATCAATTTAAGCTTGTTGCTAGTTAAGATGAAACCTTGAACGATGTTTAGCCGTAAGAGACCAATTGATTCAAATAAAGCAATGACTTTGAAGAATAAAGTAATAAGTAGGTATGTAATAATTTATGTGAAACCAACCTACCTGTTTCAAGTAAAAACCAAAATCAATTATGAAAAATGTCAATTTGTTAATGAGAAAGAAAATAATTTAATAACAAATAAAACTGTGATTTGAAAACCATGATCGTTATTAAATTACGTATTATTTCTTCAAGTATTCGTTGACTATCTGCGATGTTTTCTGCCAGCTCTGATGATCTGAACCCAATTTGCATATCATACCTTTAGAACGAAAATGACGTAACTCAAAAAGCAATTTTTTGGTAATCAACAAAATAAGTTTTACAATATTAACACCTGTACAATCTTTCGTATATTAAGGTTCCGTTCCGTTTCGTCATGTCCGTCTGTCCGTCTGTCCGTCCGTCCGTCCGTATGTCACAATCATTTTACTCGGAGACCGTTGGCTCTATCTATACAAAATTTACTAAATAGGTGTATTCTATGAATCGCACAACGATTTTGTCATGAAATCTTAAAATATATAAGAATTAAGGGTAGCAGTCCATACATGTAACAGAGGATTGAAAAAAAAATTTCAACGTATGGTAACGTGTGAGATATCTTAGGACAGGTCTTCCAAAAGGATAAGGAGGTTTGATTTTGGCTTTTTTCATGAATTCAGTAGTTATTAAGATATAAGTTCCTAGTCATAAAAATGGTGTCTCCCCCTCTAACTTTTGAACTAGGATTTAAAATTCTACAAAAATTTGAGGTCAAAGAACATCAAATGAACTTTCAATTTCAACCACATTTAGTTTGAAGAACATAGGTTTACAAATTGAAGCGATATTTAAGTTTTTCCCATAACTTTGTTTTTCATATTACTTTTAATAACTACTATGTAATTATTTATTTTTCCGGTCGATATTAATTCGTTATTATTTTTAAAGCCCTTATAGATTCTTCATAACCAAGCTGCACACAGGAACCCTTTAGTTTCAACTGGGCGTGGTCCACAACGCACTTGACTGGTAATTTTTATACTGTCTTGTTTATTGAAGTCAGCTATTACGCTCGAACATGGCTATGGTTGGACTATTGTTACATTGAGAATTTAGTTTTAAGTCATTTTACGCTGATAAATAAAATTTGTTTTTTTTTAATTGTGGCGCTTTCGGTCTAAATGTAAAAATTATATCTGCCTGGAAATGTCATAATAGTATAGAGACAGATAATTACCCACATAGATAAAATTAAATTAGTTCATATAAGCTAGTGAAGACATACAAACGTTTTTTTTTTTTTTATTTAAGATGTTGGCAAACAAGCATACGGCCCACGTGATGGTAAGTGGCTGCCGCAGCCTATGAGCGCTTGCAGCACCATTAGTAGGTGCCACTCACGCGTTGCCAACCTCGCGGTTCATAAATCTCCTCTGCCCAGTAATTCATTAGCCTACAGTGCTCTTCAAACCAAAACACAGTAATGACAAAGACACTGTTTTGCGGTAGAATATTCGACACTGCGGTGGTACCTACCTAGCTGGCCTCTTGCAACAATAGACCTACCACCAGTGTGACTGATTGCGCTGGTGGAATCTCTGCTGTGACATATATTATCCCAGCAGCAGGCGATGGGGTCGTCACGTCCCGACGCCTATAAAAGTGCGGGAGAGCGATTATTTACAGATAATTTGCGTGTTTTCATAATTTTAAATTTTTACTTTAAATATTAACATTATTTCTCTGGATTTAATATAGTACTGAACCTTGTATTTTTTTAAGAATATTAGCAATGTTTTTTCAAGTCATTACTAATATTACTATTGCCCCTCCAAATAAGCTCAAAGCTTGCGTTAGGAGTGGGTACGACAACAGCCCAAGGGGGTCAGGATCGAACACGCGACTCTCGCGTTCGCGAAATGTAGTCAGCCCTTCTACCGTTGAGCTATTGAGATAATTCGCAGGAAAACGAACAACAGTCCAAAATTTTAAATTTACCGTCCATATCGATGATAAAATAATGGGTGTTTTCTTTTTCAGTATATCGAGAGATTCCTAAACGAATCCGAACATGGTGTCGTGCTATTCAGCTTCGGATCACTCATAAAGACTGCCTCTATTCCCAAATATAAAGAAGATATTATAATGAAAGCGTTATCAAAGCTGAAACAGAGGGTTATTTGGAAATATGAAGACAGTGACGAAGAGGGAACGCTTGTTGGTAACATATTGAAAGTAAGATGGCTGCCACAGTATGAACTCTTACGTAAGTTGAAAATTTTGACATGTTTGACAGATTGAAAAAGAATTTTTTTGACTAAGATATAAGAATAACAATAATAACATGGACTTATTACATATGGACAGGCATTCTTCCATAAAAACAAAATGTCCATAGTGATATCGACCCACCTGGCCCACACTGTTTGGAATTTTCGTTCTAAACGCTCAAAATATAATCTAAACCACCATATTTCAAAAATGACTTTTCAGAAGTGCCATATTTCATCATTTTTTCATGAATATCATTTTAATTTTTGATAAAATAATTAGAACTGTTGTTAAAAAATACCAAAGCAGTCCCAAAGTTGTCCAGATCAAAGAAAAAAAGAAAAACACAATAATCATTATCAGCTTGAACCATCTCAAAAACACGAAGTCAGGGCCCATATGAATTCTATCCAACGAATCTTCATTTCTTTTAAAGTTTTATATAGCATTTAATTTATACTATTAAATATCATGGAAATTTTAATTCAATTCCTTAATTTTTTTATATAAAAGCACGACTTTTGGTTTTGACTTTTTGACTTGCGGCTGTTTTATTACATATTTTTTATATTCAAAAGTACCGTATATGCTTATATCTCTTCCAGCAATCAGTTTATTGTAGAACCACTTAAATCATTTTAATGCTGCTTAAAAATACGCGTCTACAGATTTATAATGTGCATATATTTGATGTAAAATAAGAAAGTAGTAGGCAAAAATATTTTTTTATTTTTTCATGGGCTCTCCTGAAAAAAGTGTAATTTTGATTTGCGGTAGTTTTGAATTTAACGAGCGCTCTGCTCCTAATCGAACACGTGACCTGCGGCGCTTAAGGCAGATTCGCTACCGCTGTGCCACAACGTCGTCGTTGACTGTGTTGTTTATTATTTATTTATTGCTGGCTCCACCAGGGAAGTGCTAACCTCTCACAGAAAATCGGCGGTACTGTTGTATTTCGTGCTTATTGTTCCTTGGGTTGGCAACGCGCATGTGATACTTCAAGTATCGCGTTCATAAATTGCGGTGACTGCCTACCATCAGGCGGACCGTATGCTTGTTTGACAATCTTCATGATATAAAATAAGAAAAGCTAATAACTGGTATCGTTCATGCGTGCACGAATCGCGGTTAGTCGTGTCTAACTAAACAAGATTAAAATATATACCATTGAAAAGGAATGTTAATGTATAACCGTATAATAAGGAGAAATACATTTTCTTGTTATGTATGCATTGTTACTTAAGTACGTAGTACTTTAAATAAAAATACCGATTTTGAGCATTCTTCTTTTTCCCAGCATTTTTCCCGGTATTTTATGTACTCCGGGTCTGCTTATTTTTATCCGGATTTAATACTTGATCCGGTTACTAGTTTATATACATAGCGATTGCCATCTGACTTCCGCAACCCTAAGGACGAACCAGTAAGACTTTGGTTATAAGTAAATTACTTAATAAGATTTAAGTAAACGATTATTATTAAATGTTATGAGATAACCGGGACCGATAGCTTATCGTGCTCTCTGAGGCATAAGGACAAACGCCCGGACCGAAACAGGTATTTGTAAGATCATCAACATCTGCCCGAGCGGGAATCGAACCCGCAACCGACGAGGTTAAAGGCGGAGTCGTCATTAATACAACCACAACGCCACAACGGAGTCACTATTTCAGAGTCACCACACGGAATTTTTAACTATAGCGTTATAGTATATTAATCAAATGTTCTTTATAATTGTAATATTTGGTCTTCAATATTTGTCTTGTAATAATTCATTAAAATAACAAAACTAAGAAGAACTCGAAATAACGATTTTTCAATGTCTAAAATAAATGTAAATGGGAATAAATCTTTTAAATGTTTACAATTATGTATTCCCGGTTTTATGGTGCCTACACGATGAAAAATTCAAGACATTGTCACAAAAATTCTCATAACATAGTTACTGAGTTCAATTATAACGGACTATTTTTCCTATATATGGGTTATATAAAATATGGAATACATACATACGGAAACAATGAACAGAAATCTAGATGGGCCAGTCGGTGTTCCTGGTCCAGGTGGCGATGTAAGAGGGCGTAAATTTCGTGTCTTTGAAAAATTCCTAAATCTTATTTTTGGGCTTATTCTAAAGATCTTTTTTGGGGCTCTATATCAATTTTATGCCCCGAAACAGATTTTGAAAGTTCTTAATTTTTTTATTGTAAGCTATATACTTCTATTTTCATCCCATAAAATTTCATCAATATCAGGATCAGTGGTTTGATTTATAAATCAAAATAAACTGAAAAGTCCGTCATCTATTATCAAAGTTACCGAAATTACGTATTTTTCTATCCTGCTATTTTATACGTCCATTTTGGTGTAGATAAGGCGATTGAAATCGGTAAAATGCGTTTTATAACAGACCACAATTTAAATATCGTATGGTCATGCTTCCGCCATTATGCCTAATGCTATAAGTATCACAACTAATTGACTTTAAAAAAATTATGGTTAATTTAAATTGGCTAAGCTATAATATAGTCATTATGCAAAACACGATAAAAATAATTGATTTTCATTTTAACATACTTTAATTGATTAATAAAATTTAAACGAAGGAACATAATGAGGATAAATGAATATTCAATCAATAATATAAATAGAACGCGCAGAATGTGTTATCTTAAACTTAGTAACGTTTTTGTAAAATATTTTTTAATTATTATTATTTTTAATTATTTTATTTATTTATTACAAAGAAACTGTAATGCACAAATAATATATAATATAACGGTGAATACAAAATGCGGGAAACAGTTACAATGATAAGACGTCTGAGACAACTGGAAATAAATGGATTTCACTCGCCTAACATACTTAAACTAAAACTTAACTTCGTTTCGTTCTTAACTAAGACGTTCAGTTTATTTAATTTTAAAACAAACTACTGAAACGGTTGATGAAACTGTGGGAACAAAATTTTTTTCAAAACCGTTAATAAATAAATAAAAGCTCCACCCTCAATGTCCCCCATTAGGATACTTATATCCAGTGTCATACGGAAACATACACAAGAACAACGACAGGGTAAACGAGATAGCATCTCTGTATGGTCAATACAAACATCTATTCCGAGCTGAAAGCTAAGAGAGCTGTGGTGTTTAGGGCAGATTCACTACCGCCGCAACGTCGTCGTAAAATAAATGTTGGAGTTTTGAGACAAACATTACAAGCGACTTCAAAATCCTGCGTTTTTTAAAGTAGATTAAAAATAATGGATCGAAGCTAGTTTTTTTTATTCGAATCTGGCGGTACAATTTTCACATGATTTAAATTTCTATTATTTTTTCCACAGAACATAATAAAGTAATAGCATTCCTCGCTCATGGAGGTTTGCTGGGCATGTCGGAGGCTGTGTCGGCTGGTAAGCCGTTAGTCGTTGTACCATTCTTTGGTGATCAGCATGTCAATGGTGCTGCCGCTGCGTCCGCCGGTTTCGCTAGAGTCGTCTCCTACATGGACCTTACTGAGGAAGCACTTACTGAAGCTCTACAAAGTGTGCTTAGCGCTGAGTGAGTATTTTCTTTTTTACCACGATGGTTGCAAACAAGCGTTAGGCGTTAGGCCCGCCTGATGGTAAGCGGTCACTGTAGTCTATAAACGCCTGCAACCCCAAAGGTATCGCATGAGTAAAAACCTTTAAAAACTTTTTCAACCTTCCCTTGAAGAACCCCTATGCTTAACGTATTGGGAAAACCTCAACAGGGATGATTTTTATATATATTTATATGAATACGATTTTTATAAAGAAGTCAAAAATTTTCATGACACAAAAGATACTAAAGAATAACATAGCTATTTCGTAATAGAGTAGTAGCTCTAAGACGGTATACTATAGACCGGTACTTCCTTCTTCTTCCTTCGTTATTACCGGTACTTGGGGTCTGCTTATACTGACCCAGACCAAAATGTTTTTATTCAAAGTTTCTAATTAGTCTAAGTAATTTAAAATTCTATGCAAAGACAATATTCCACGCGGACGAAGCCGTGGCCATAGCTAGTGATAATTAAACATTGTTTGTAAGGTTTTAAACGCAAATGTCGCCTCGTTATCTGTATTGTTTTACATATGTATGTGATTTACTTATACCTTATAAGTTATGACTGCTTTTATTATTATAATTACGATCGTTTACTTTGTTAAGTATCGTTGTGGATATTATCTTTAAGTAGTTCTTGCATATTGTCTTTACTTTACTTTACTTTATTAAGTAAATTACTGCTAATGATAATGATTTGAATAGTCCTCTTGTACAGTAAACTGAAGTTCAGATGAGCGTTTTTGAGCGGCCGAGAGCGCACTGCGATTAAACGCACGCGTATTTAAACAGCAAACAAATGTAATACATAGCCTTCTATACAAGCGCACGCTAAAGTGCTTTTTTCAGTTACTGATTTTAAAAACTTTTTTTGTTCTAATTTCATGACAGTTGGCAAACAAGTATATGGTCCGCCTTATGGTAAGTCACCGCAACTTTTGAACGCGCGCGATACTTGAAGTATCACACGCGGGTTGCCAAGACAAGTGATAGGAGGGAAATTATGAGAAGGAAAAAAGGAAGGGAACAGAGGGGGTTGTAGATTCAATTCTCATACAAATTTCACGTGAGGTAAAAGGCGCGCCTATACGCACCTATACGCACTTCGAAAAAGGAGCTTATACGAATATAAAACGTTGTTCTAAAAACCGGCCGTCTTATATATGATTAATAAAGGAGTCACTTAATATTTGGACGCAAATAAGCAATACCATGTCAACCCACACGAATGTCATTTCGAGAAAAAGGCGTTTGAAAATTTTGAACAACTTGCTTTATATGAATTTTTTTATGTATTGGTCAAGTTTTTGGCAATTACAGATTTATGTAAGTTATTTTAGTTATTTTCACAAAAAATAAATATACAAATTGCATATTTTGTATATAATATAACCCAAAACGTTTAAAAATACATAAATTGCATGATTGAAAAAATGGCTTTTTAGAAGTTTTAAAGCTTAAACCCCTACAAATATTAAAGAAAAATGTTCTTCAGCCATTTACCAACACTTCTGCATATATAACTCAGTTTTTTCAATTTTGTGGGTTGACATGGTATTGCTTATTTGCGTCCAGTTTAGTAGATGTTGAGACAAAACGTAGTAAGAGAATATATGTACACTTATAATAAAAGATAGTGAAAATGATACTAGGCTTGACATCAGCTTTTCCGTGAGGAATTAATACGATTATTGGTTTGTTGTTATTTTAATAATCAGCCGAAGATTTATAAGTGATTTCTTATATCACTGCAAAATACAATAATATTCATCCAGAAAAGGTAAAATTTCACAAATCTCCATAAGACATCTTTTAGATGTATTTTTCTTATTTTGATATTTTTGATGTAAATAAGTCTCATGATACAATTGAGGAGTTGAGGAAATAGTAACTGAATAGTATCCAAAAGACGGCCATCATTCGGTCAGATAGTTCTGGATGGTTCTGAAAATCTTTCCAGGATGACCTTGAAGGCAATGCCGGTCGGCTGTAGCAATACTGAACTAAAGACGCCACCAGATGCGACCCAAAAATATAACCGAAAAACTTTCATTCGGCAAGATGTATGCGTATGTTTATACATACGCATACATCTACTACGGACTACTGTCTATCATTAAATAGAAAGAGACAGCTGAAGATTGTGAAAAAAAGAGGCTTACCCAATGGTGCCAAGTGGTTGGACCAATATCTAAACTTAAAAAAATTTACTTTAGATAACAATGAAAATCTTTGCCACAAGGCATAATAATCACAATATCTAGCACTCCTCGGATTCAGGGTAAAAAGCCTATAATAAAATAACCGAATACCAATAGAAGAAATATTGTCTGTAGGATAGTTTCTGCACTTCGATTTTGACAAATTTGGTTCCGTAGCGAAAAAAGCAAACAAATCTTAAAGGATAACCTTTTTTTTTTATATGTTACAAGTTGGCAAACAAGCATACGGCCCAACTGATGGTAAGTGGTTGCCGTAGCCTATGAGCGCTTGCAGCACCATTAGTAGGCGCCACTCACGCGTTGCCAACCTCGAGATATTAGTTCTTAAATCTCCTCTGCCCAGTAATTTCACTAGCGTACAGTGCCCTTCAAATCGGAACACAGTAATGCCTAAGCACTACTATTTGGCGTCAGAATATTGGACACTGCGGTGGTACCTACCTAGCCGGTCTCTTGCAACAAAAGACCTACCACCAGTGTGACTGATTGCACTGGTGAAATAATCTCTGCTGTGACAGAGGTTATCCCAACAGCGGGCGATGGGGTCGCATTATTAGGGTATCGCAAAGCAAAAGGTAATAACAGAAGACGAAGCCTCCGATCTGCACAACGATTTGTCAATCTCTATGTCACGAGATTGAATCTTACGATGCTGTTCCTATTGGCCAACTGAAATTTTTACAAGCTCAGGATAGCCTTTATCAATTTTATCCATAATTTTTATTGATTTAAGTAGTTATTTTTAACTTTATGAACAACTTATTATTTATAATTATTCATCACTTTATTAGATAACACAATAGATTGTACAACACTTTAACTACTGCGTCGCATTTCAACAATTCTTCTTCTAAGTGGTACGACTACTGGTGGTTTACTACTAGAGGAATATTGAAGCCCTATTTTAAATAAGCCCCTGATTAAAAACCTAGATGATGTAAATTATTAAAATTTGTTCAAGACTCTGAATTAAAATAAAACATGACACAACAATTACACGCGGTCTGCCTACACCTGCTGAAAAAGTTGATCAACCGCCAAGTCTGTGGATACATGGAACTAGTAGTATTGACTTACAAAAAACTGAGGAGCGACCCTACAATAAAGAAAATAGCCTGATTTTTCGCTGCTGCTCTTTTGTAAACATTCTTTAGACAGTTTAGTTGGATGGAAGGACCTGTCAATATATAACAATTCTATGGCCAAAAATTTAATTTTTAATGAGAAATATAAAACTAATATCCTCTTTACTCTCAAAGCGTGTTTGGTCGCGGCTAAAAAGAGAAGCAAAGAACGTTGTATATCGTTCTCTTTTTACCGATTCAACGCATATCACGTCTACTTCTTCTGTCTATTCTTAAATGTATATGAGTCATTCCATACAGCTAGCCACAACGTATACCGTTGGACAGTACTTTCCATACGTACTTTACTATCAATAATTATTTACTTAAAGTGTAACTAATGTTAAATCGTCCTATCAGCCAAATTTTAATCAAATGTACTTTTTATTACAATTTTATTTATTACTTATTATATTACATACTTATGCTTATACTTATTTAAGTATATTAAAAAATAATAGGCAAATATAATTTTGTTTCCTTCAACATTTTTTTGCAATACTTAAGTATATTAATATGAATACTCTACTGCTTTATTTATTAATTTATTGCCATACATAAAGTAATATTACAATATGTACATAATGTTAACAAAAGATAATTCTGATACAATGTTAGATTGTATTGCACCATCCAAGTTTAATGTTAAAACGTGTAATATTATAACAATGGAATTAATATGTTTATTTACTTATGAATAATACAGTTAAATGAAATACATACTTAAATGAATATACGTGCTCATTTTAATATTAATCAATTATCTTGTCGGATACATTGAGTTTGAAAGTTCGTGTTAATATGTAATTATTGGTCTAGGACTTCCAGGTCATTTAAATAACAACTAACTATTACTACACCTAATTTTTAAGGCATATATACTTAACTATACAGAAATTACATAATTCCAGCGATCGGTAATAAAGTATTAAACTAGCTACGATCGCTACAAATAACTTTTAAACATTGATATTATTCGAAATTTTTGTTACTGATTCAGATAGGGTTTCAGATTTTTATTTCGGATATCCAATCGGTTACGCTTACGGAACTCTCGTAGAAGTCTCGTAACACTTAATAACTCATCTGAATCTGTGCCTGAATTAATATCTGTTTTCTTTATATCTTTGCTTAAAGAAAACAAGCGCACCATTTGAAGATTATCGGCTATTTTCCAATTGATAATTATAGATTTAGATTTTTTATTATATTTTCGTTTAATATTAAAATTTAACATTTGTTTCAGGGTGCGAATGAATGCACGTCGAGTGTCAAAAATGTGGTATGATAGAGAAGCACCCCCTCTGGACACGGCCGTGTTTTGGACGGAGCGCGTCATCCGCTGGGGTCACGCCGGTGTACTCCACTCGGTATCTAAAGACATGCCCTTCCACGAGTATGCTCTACTTGACGTAACTGCGGCTTTCGCGGTTATTTTAATAGTTATTATTACAATTATCTATTTAATTTTAACTAAGATTTCTCACGCGTTTATAAGAGAAAATAAACAAAAGCTACATTAAATATAGATTAATTTATAAAGGTAAGTTTTCTACTTAAATATGTATACGTATAGAAATAGCTAATGAATATTCACTATATTCTTTAGGTAGTAAAGTCTAATTGTTATATAGTATGTAATTATATGTCATTTGAGTAATGCTATTTTTTATCGATATGCCAAAGTTTTATATACTTATATAGTTATATGACTTCATAAATCAGTAAATTATATAACATATTTATTTTAACACTAATTATTTGTGAACGTTATAAGAATGCGGTTCTGTAACTCAATAATCAAACAGTTGATGGATCTGCATTTTGTAATGACGACAAATTTTCTATCAAAATATGTTGATCGCTATACGTAGTACGCAATTCCAAGTTTTTAAATTAATTTTATACCGACTTACTTATCTACTTCAACTTACAAAAAACAATCATAGTGTAATTCTAACTTTAATATTTTATATAAAACGAATAAAGATAGAATAAAGATAAGCTTTTGTAGCGTATAGCATTTCTGTTTATATGTGTAATGTGAGCATTTCCAATTGACAGGCGTTAGAAACGCATTCTTAAAACTAGCAAAATGTTACTAGTATAAGTTTAGAAAAATTAAATAAATATATTTAAGATTAAGTAAATGGAATTGGTGCTGAATATCGTTGTTTATGTCCATTTATACACATAAAAAATTGTTATTAATACAACTAGCATTGATCAGTAATAAAACGATACATAAGAAATAGACTGATTGTGAAAACTGTTGATAATAATAGCCGATAAGATTCTGTAGAATTTAGTCAAATCAAAATTTCAACAAGTCATATTTGTCTCAGGAGACCAGTACCTCTAGTACGAGTTTTTTTACGCTACTATCGTAGTTGCGTTTGAGACAGTTTGTATGGAGAAAGAACAACGCCATCTAGCGGGTGACGTTGTAATTTTAAGTCGCGAGTACGAGATCAAAAACGGAAACTATTATAGTAACGTTTTCGAAACGCAAACTATGCGTTAAAAAAATGACGCTATATTTCGTGTTTTTGCGAGTACGAGTGTCAATTTTGACGTTTGGTGTAGTAAAATACGCGAACGCGAAAGTTAAGTCACTCACCGAGACATTACTTGGTGACTTAGTTTAATAACAGTGATCTAAATACTTTTATTGTAAATTTTAAGTGTTTTTTTGACTAAATTATGGCTGCACGACTTTTTTTGTCTGGCATATGCTTGAAACGGCATATTTACGAGATCAAAGGAACAAACGTTATAACATCCAAACGAGACTTCGCAAATTATGCGACCCAATGAAACAATTATCGGAAAGAGAATTTCGGTTTCGATAATTTAACAGACTTTCAAAAAAAGCATTTCCGTCGCTTTGCAAGGAAATACATTTTTATATATAAGCAATAAATACGTACGTAGTAAATAACATCAAATTTGAATTCATTGGTACCCAATCAAAGGATTATAATATTTTGTTTTTATATTGCGTGAAATATAATAGCTTAATAATAATTAAGGATTATATTACTTAACCTTCCATAAATGTAACCAACATATCAAATTGCGTTTGACTAGTTTTCATGTTTCTTATTAATTTGAACACGATAATATTTTAATTTTTTTAAATTACTTCCAAACAGCGTATAGTTTTAAACTAAATTTTAAATAAATCGCGCTTTCAAGTGGTTGGTCGCTATCCACTTAAAATGTCTAGTATCGCTTGTTCCTTTTTTCTCTGTTGTAAAAAAGAGATAAGGCGTATTTATGGATATCCAACAAATTTAAAATGTCTCAAATACGTCGTGTTGCGTACCAAAAAAGGGTACGTTAAATCAGTCGCATTATAGCAATCACATAAATACGTCATCTCAAAAGAGCCAACATAACCAACCAAACTTAACTATTGTAGTAGTGAGTAAACGCCTTACTTAACGTCTCCTACGAAAGTGACTCGTACTCGCATGTTAAAAGTCAACTATCGGTACGGCGTTTGCTCGCTTGACGCGATAGTTACGTTAGACGTAGTTTACTATGACACTCGTACTAGAGGCACAGGTTCCTGTACCTCTAGTACGAGTTTTTTTACGCTACTATCGTAGTTGCGTTTGAGACAGTTTGTATGGAGAAAGAACAACGCCATCTGGCAGGGTGACGTTATACTTTTAAGTCGCGAGTACGAGATCAAAAACGGAAACTATTATAGTAACGTTTTCGAAACGCAAACTATGCGTTAAAAAAATGACGCTATATTTCGTGTTTTTGCGAGTACGAGTGTCAATTTTGACGTTTGGTGTAGTAAAATACGCAAACGCGAAAGTTAAGTCACTCACCGAGACATTACTTGGTGACTTAGTTTAATAACAGTGATCTAAATACTTTTATTGTAAATTTTAAGTGTTTTTTTGACTAAATTATGGCTGCACGACTTTTTTTGTCTGGCATATGCTTGAAACGGCATATTTACGAGATCAAAGGAACAAACGTTATAACACCCAAACGAGACTTCGTAAATTATGCGACCCAATGAAACAATTATCGGAAAGAGAATTTCGGTTTCGATAATTTAACAGACTTTCCAAAAAAGCATTTCTGTCGCTTTGCAAGGAAATACATTTTTATATATAAGCAATAAATACGTATGTATTAAATAACATCAAATTTGAATTCATTGGTACCCAATCAAAGGATTATAATATTTTGTTTTTATATTGCGTGAAATATAATAGCTTAATAATAATTAAGGATTATATTACTTAACCTTCCATAAATGTAACCAACATATCAAATTGCGTTTGACTAGTTTTCATGTTTCTTATTAATTTAAACACGATAAAATTTTAATTTTTTTAAATTAGTTCCAAACAGCGTATAGTTTTAAACAAAATTTTAAATAAAACGCGCTTTCAAGTGGTTGGTCGCTATCCACTTAAAATGTCTAGTATCGCTTGTTCCTTTTTTTTCTCTGTTGTAAAAAAGAGATAAGACGGCATTTGTGGATATCCACCAAATTTAAAATGTCTCAAATACGTCGTGTTGCGTACCAAAAAAGGGTACGTTAAATCAGTCGCATTATAGCAGTCACATAAATACGTCATCTCAAAAGAGCCAACATAACCAACCAAACCTAACTATTGTAGTAGTGAGTAAACGCCTTACTTAACGTTTCCTACGAAAGTGACTCGTACTCGCATCTTAAAATTTAACTATCGGTACGGCGTTTGCTCGCTTGACGCGATAGTTACGTTAGACGTAGTTTACTATGACACTCGTACTAGAGGCACTGGTTTCGATTGTCGCGATGCGCTCAGGCCGTCGTGCGAGTGCACCCGCGCTTAGTATTCGCTCGGAGTGCGCCCTCCACATCAATGACCTCGCACAAATTACTAAGTCAACTTTGAACTTCCGTGACGGCTTTTTGATTTCACTATCGAGTCTCAATGCTCCCGAATAATGTGAATCTTAATATGTTAATGTTACTGAAACAGTTCTATTAATTAATTTCAATACAATTTACCTAAGTTGTATACAGCATAAAAATGTCACTTAAAAATTAGTATGACGCTTCTGTTTTTCGAACATAAATGCCTATCTGTATTACCGTTTTTTTATGAAAATTAATTATTGTTCAACTTATTATCCTGTTTTCCAATTTAACATATTGTAATTTTAGTAGAATGATGTTATATAACTAAAACATTGTATTTTAATAATGACTTACTGAACTTGAAACCGACGATATTGTGGAATATTTAGTTACCGTTGACAGTTATAATAATATTCCGTGCATGTGTGAGATTGCTACTAAATAATGTAAGATACCTTCTAAATGCACTACAATATCAGAAATCTTAATAATACTACTATAAATTTTAAAAATCGCTTATTACTTTCGAAACACGTGTCATCTTGTCCATAAATTTTTCGCACCCATGCTGTCACTACTACATACACAGAGCACAATAATATTGTTAATTTCACATTTCTTTGCTACCTGAGCTTGTAACGCTCCGGGTATTGAAGAGGTTACACAGCAATGGTAAGCAAAGTGATTAAACAACACTGATGCGTGCTGGCACCGCTTGTGGCTCATTAGTCACAATTGCGGCGACAAAGTCTCGCACACATGCGACTCCTAGTACCTTATCATTAAGATATCTACAGCTACCATAAATTTGATTAAAATTTTAGTAGTTCTTATTTATTGCAATGACTTGTTTATACAATATGAAATGTTTTGTTAACTTGAAGAATAAATAATTTTATAAGTAAAGCGTGAGTTATAATTTCGTCATGTCCACCTGTTCCTCTGTATGTATGACTATATCTATTTGAAATTTAGAAAAGAAGTGCATTGTATAACAACCTTTTAAAAAAAATGATAATATTAGCAATACTTTTTCAAGACATTACTAATATTCCTATTGCCCCTCCAAATAAGCTCGACGCTTGCGCTAGGAGTGAGTACGATAATATCCCTTATTTTAAAAGACAATATACCTTAATTTAGCACGTTGCGGCAACTTTGTAAAACGACGCGATGTCTAGTCTGAACGTCTACGAGTATATTGATTTAAACTAGCTAAGCCCACTTACGTTTCGCTGAGGCTCAGTCTGATGTTAATTATAATAATGGCGACCCCTATTATAATACTGTTTCGGTTTCACACAAGATTTATTAATTGAAATCAATAGACGGACATTGGCAGTTTGTTTAAGCACTCAGCGTTTTACTTAATTTACTGTAGTTATAACATAACAAGCTTCTGCCTGCGACTTTGTCCCCGTGAATAACAATTTTTGATGAGGCACCTTTAATGCAACATAAAAATAAGTAATTTGTTACTCTCAAAATATTTTAAAACAAAGATTTATCTCCACGTTTTAAGTGATAAATAACGAAATATTCTTCCATTTTCTCTTATTTATTTACTAACATAATAATTTCCAACAAAAGTAACAATAATACACGAATAACATTATTTTATTTATATCTTTTACATATAATTAAATGGTTATTACATAAATCGCAACATTATGAAGTATTTATTATACACAAAATTACAAAACTAAATTATAATGTAAAAAAAACAATATATTTAAATGATATTAAAAAAACAATCAAAATTATAACCATTAAAGCTTAGATTAAATATTTTCCATTATAATAATCTACTTTTAAAAAGTCCTACCACTGCTATGCAAGATCAATTTATGATCGCGAAACTGCTTTAAATATGACTGTATTCATAAATCTAGTTAGTGTGAATGCCTGCCTAAATTAGTTCTGTATTTGGGTGTAGCAAACAGAGGAGGGGTATTCCAAGAAATTCTTGTAGGGACGTAGAAGTTAACTAAAACGAGTACTTGCGAACAATCGATAGCGTTATTTAGGATTTTATGAAGAAAAATTAGGTCTAGTAATTTTAGTCGCGATTCTCGGGTGAGTAGTTTAAAAGTTTTAAGTCTATCACACAGCGTAAATAATAAAATCCTGAATACCTTAATCCCTATTGATAAGAAAGGAATTTCACAAACTTTTGTTGTACTCTCTCGATCCTGTCTATATGTATTTTATATTGCGGTGACCAAGCAATTGAGCGTATTCTAATTTATTTCAAACAACACATTGTCTATATGATATTATTTAAATCCGTTTTGAATTGAGAACGATATTTCTTGCTTTCTTAACAAAAAATTTAACACAGACTTACAAATACACTTTTTCCCTTTTTCGGTAAGCAAAAAACAAATCCTTAATCGTATTCCACATGTTCACTAATGACAAATGTTCATACGATTTAAGGTCTTATGTACATGTTTAAATGGTTAAATCCATATGAATCGTTGACCAAGGTACGTTATATTTTATTGTTATGTTAAATATATAAAATGTTGTTGTTATTAGTATATTTATTTGACTTAATAGTATAACTTTAACTGATCTTACAGTCAAACCAATTGTCAGGTTTTGTAAGACTTTAGTATAAAACATATTGTTAATAAATTTTGACTTAATAAATAAATAAAAATAAAAAATAAATAAAGGCGGACCTTATTAATTTAAATCTTAATAGCTTAACGGACCAACTCTTTTAACGCGAAAGTTGCAGTTCACACCCGACTCACTTGGGCTATTGTCGTACCCACTCCTAGGACTATCGCATAATTAGATGATAAATAGGAATATTGGTAATAATATTCAAAATTAAAAATAAAAACCCGTGTACTGCTGATCCCGCTACCGAAGGAAGGAGTTACTATATAATGTCGTTTTAGGTTCGGACGATAAATTGTCCACAGACAGGCATGGGCGTAGCGAGATAGTTGCAAAGGGGGTTAAGGGGGCTGTTGTCCCTGGATCCTACTAAATACTGAGCAATGCACGAAAATAATGCATTTTGTACAATTTAATTATTAACTATTGAAGGAAATAGTTATTTTGCCCCCTAAATTAAGGTTTTCCTCCCCTCTGGACCCTAAATTAAGGTTTTGTCCTCTTCTAGGGCAAATACTGGCTACGCCCATCCAGACAGACATTTCTAAAGATGATATAACGGTAGGTTAAATACCTAATCACTTATTTTAAGCCCCACGCAATGTTTTTGACACACTTTAATGTACAGACATTTTTATTTATGTATAGATAGATGATAAATTTTCCTTTAAAAAATTATGTCATGATTTGCAAGAAGAGGTATTTGATCTTCCCTCTATTTTAATTTATAACATTCACTTCTTGAATTAATTGCGTGACCTGTAAAAAACCGCGAAATATAAAGGCGCGTAAAATGAATCTAGCTTTTAGTATTCGTGAAGGTGCGCGCGAAACATGTTTTGCTTAATTATTTTTACGTTCGCCCTTGTTTACAATGTAAATACAGCGAATATTCTTGGTTTATTTCCACACACGGGTAAAAGTCATCACATGGTTTTCGAACCACTATTACTAAAACTTGCTGAAAGAGGTCATAATTTAACAGTGGTATCATTCTTTCCCGCAAATAATCCACCAAGGAACTATAAGGACATCAGCTTAGAAGGTATTGCCGAGTTAAGACTTGAATCTTTCGATTTGAATGTCTTCGAATCGGTTAATATTTTATACAAAATCCCAAGATTAGGGACCGTGATGAAACAAGTTCTACAATTTAGACCATTTGCGAAATCATCTGTAGACATATGCGAGAAACTGACAAATTTTAAACCTTTATTGGAGGTTTTTAAAGAAGATTACGATGCGGTGATAGTGGAAAACTTCACAAGTGACTGTATGCTGGGTTTGCTCTATGCATTTAATATAAAGGCACCAATAGTTGCATTATTGTCGGGGTCACCTATGCCATGGTCATCAGATCGCGTCGGTGGTAACGATAACCCATCGTACGTGCCTATAATCACTTCATCATTTTCATCTGAAATGTCCTTTTTGGATCGCGTAGAAAACTCATTACTAACTGTGTTATTAAAGGAATGGTATTACAACGAAATACAAAGAAAAGAACGAGCGGTGATAGAGAAAAAGTTTGGAACAATACCAGATTTACGTGAACTTGCTAAAAATGTATCTTTGCTGCTTTTGAATTCTTATAATACTCTTAATGGTGTTAAGCCTCTAATCCCTGGAATGGTTGAAGTTGGTGGAATGCATTTGAATTCTGGAAATCAGCCTATACCCCAGGTAATTCTTAATACCTATTAATTTGTAATCGTGAAAGCTTCTATGATAGTGTTGTCTTATTAATCAGGCAAAGGCAGATATGTTTTGAATCTAAATGAGGTAGCTTAGAGACCGTTATCAATTTATTTAAAAAGGATATGACGAGTTAAAGTTTTTCTGCAATACTTTTTATATTACTTACATATTTCGAAATCGCAGGCAGATGTTTATATTG
Source organism: Hestina assimilis (assembly GCA_023373885.1). Classification (NCBI taxonomy): domain Eukaryota; kingdom Metazoa; phylum Arthropoda; class Insecta; order Lepidoptera; family Nymphalidae; genus Hestina; species Hestina assimilis. The sequence continues at coordinate 2,650,450 of CM041747.1, read as the reverse complement.
ACCATACAAACATGTGTTACGATCTTGATGGTTGTGCTTGAAGTTGTGTGTGTTTCGGACCCCCGACACAGGATATCACTATTATTATGGATGCGGTTTAATATGTAGCATATTGAAGTCTTTATCCAATAATTTCTATTACTTACACACTTCGAAATCGCGGGCAGATTAATGTATTGACAATACAGACTTCCATCCAGATAGGATGGTTGTGCTTGAATTTGTGTGTATTTTCGAACCCCCGACAAGATAACCCTAATTTTGCCGTTGGGTTATAGCGTTTTTTTATGATATTGAAATTGCAGGCCAGTATAAAATACAGTCAATTTTGCTCAAGGATAAGACAGGCTTTTTTGTGATGATTTGTGATGGATCTTTAAATATAGTATCAAATGTAACTAATTATATCTATTGTAAACTAACAAAATTTAAGCAAAATTTTTCCATGATATTCAATTTATGTAATCGAAGCATAGCCTTCACCTTTGATCTTTTTTCGATATTTTTTATTTCCAGTCTATGGAGAAATTCCTCAACGAATCAAGCGATGGTGTAATACTTTTCAGTTTCGGATCACATATAAAAACAAAGTCATTGCCAAAGTACAAGGAGCAAATGTTCGTGAACTCGCTTTCGAAGTTAAAACAACGAGTTATTTGGAAGTATGAAGACATCGAAAACGAAGGGTTCTACTCAGATAACATTCTCAGGGTTCCATGGCTACCGCAATACGATTTATTAAGTAAGTATAAAAGTTTAATCATTAATAAATATATACAGATCGATGGAAGATTTGAAAGGAAACCATTGATTGTATTATTAAAACTCACCCTGAAGAAGGACCTCCGATGAGTCCGAAACTAGTCGGTACTTACACCGATTATACGTGAGTGTGAGTCGTTTAGATTTTTACATTAAGGAAACCATTGATGGTTTTTTTTTATATGCAAAAAAAATAAAAGTCTAAGAAATTAAAAATACTTTTCTTTCACATTCTAGGTTGGATAGTAGAGAAGGCTGTAGCGTTTTAAGAATTAGGCTCGCGGCTCCGCTTGCGTTATATAGTTTTTCGATCCCACCACGGAAACCCAACATTTTTCCGGGATAAAAAGTATCCTATATGTTAATCTAGGTTATAAGCTATGTGTGTACCAAATTTCATTATAATCTGTCCAGCAGTTTTTGCATGAAATAGTAACAAATATCCATCCATCCATCCAAAATTTTCACATTTCTAATATTAGTTAGAAGTTAGATTAGATTTATTTGTATTTAAGAAATCATATTAATGACTGTCCCCTTAAGATATTATAGGTAAATCAATATTATTAATTTATTTTTTTTAATCAGTTTTATTAATCAGTATTAATTATTATAAAATACGGCACGTAGACCTACCTATACATAAAAAAAGCTTAATAATAATAACACCACGGCGGAAGCCCTCACTACTGGTCACCTCAAAATGTAATTAGTATGTAAATTGTTTGTAGAAAAACTTATTATGATCAATCATAACATGAAATTATTCATACTCGATCAAATTCACAATCGTCTAAATACACATCATATGTAGTGGCGGATTTACCAGCAGGGTAAGTAGGCTTGAGCCTTGGGCGGCAGATTTTTGAGGTGGCAAATTTGGGGACCAAATTATTTTTTTTCTTTAAGAAATTTAAAAAAATTCTGCATGAGTTTTCAGATGTTTTACAGGTACAGAAATCTGCAACAAATTTGCCAATGGCTTCCCCTCTCACTTATTGTACATTCAGAGTAGCAAACTTCCGTATTCTGGAGTTATTAGATTTTCTTCTTATTTTATGTAATGACGGTTGGCAAACAAGCATACGGTCCGCCTGATGGGGAGCAGTCACCGCAACCTATCTTCTACTTATCGAGTGGTTAGTGGCCAACCTAGTGTCAGAGTTGTTCAGGTCGCCCGTAGGCCTCTGAGTTGACTTATCGACTGTTGTCAAATTGTCAACAGCCGGGACCGACTTTTACGTGCCCTCCGAAACACGGACACGCTCGGTTGACTTATTGACTGTTATCAAATTGTCAACAGCCGGGACCAACTTTTTACGTGCCCTCCGATGCACGGACGCTCGTTTAAAATACCACTATGCGATCACCCATCTAGTGACTGACCGCGCCTAAAGTTGCTTAACCTACCGATCGTTTACCGTTTTTTATCAGTGGGTGCACTCGGCTATGAGCGTCTCATTCCCCAACCAGTAACTGGCCTTTTGTGGGATTGTAAAAATAATGTAGGACATGACAATTGTAGAGACAAGGACGGCTAATATTACAGCCTATACCTTGAGAATTTGTAAACCTTCCACTGTTCATATTCCTAAAGAGTTATAAGTACCTAAATTTCAATCAAATCCTATTCCCTTAGCATTTTGGGATATAGCATGAATATCATTGTTCTGTGTTAAAAATATAACTTTATCTATAATTTTAACAGGACATAAGAAGATAATCGCCTTTATATGTCATGGAGGTATGCTTGGTATGATTGAAGCTGTTGACGCTGGGAAGCCAATGTTGGTGATACCTTTCTTTGGTGACCAACCTTCCAACGCAGCGGCCGCTGTTGAAGCAGGAGTGGGCGTTACGGTGTCCTATAGTGATCTATCGGAAGAGATTTTAGATAATGCTCTAAGGACTGTTATAAGTAATGAGTGAGTGTTTTATATGTATTTAAAATATTAGACATAATATATTTGACTATTTGCTCGTAACTTTGACTGGGCGTTTGAAGCATAAATTGACAACGTTTTATCACAGCTGTAGCGAACCTACCTTGAGCGCCACAAGTGGCGGGTTTGATTGCCGCTCAGAGCATATGTTTGTATTGACCATGCAAGCATGTGTTCCAGTCTGGGAGTGTTTTTCTTTATCTATGTGTGTGTGTATTTCCGGACCTTTGAAATAATATATCTATCCTAATAAGTGTGTAGCGTTATTTAAGTTCTCTCAACTCAGTAAGCAATAAACCGTTTATTTCTTGATGAGCGATTTACGGTACCCCATCATGCTACCCCAAAATGTCATTTTTTTATTATTTTTTTATGTTAGAAGTTGGCAAACAAGCTTACGGCCCACCTGATGGTAAGTGGCTGCCGCAGCCTATGAACGCTTGCAGCACCATTAGTAGGTGCCACTCATGCGTTGCCAACCTTGAGATATTCGTTCTTAAATCTCGTTCGCCCAGTAATTTCACTAGCGTACAATGCCCTTCAAACCGGAACACAGTAGTGCCTAAGCACTACTATTTGGCAACAGAATATTGGACACTGCGGTGGTACCTACCTAGCCGGCCTCTTGCACCAAAAGACCTACCACCAGTGTCATGATAGTCAGTTGATTAGTTAAGTGTACCAAACAAGCTTTGTTTGTTTACAAGTATTGTCGCCTGTCGCGGCCCTCGTGCCCCTTTGATCGCAAAAACAAGTTGTTTACTACAATAATTGTGCTTAGCTATTTTTGGCGGCCACTAGTTTGGTTTCAATTTTTTTTTTGTACTTGCTTTTATAATATTAAGGGAATACACCATAATATCTAGAGAACAGTATATAGTGTATTCATTATATTGAAATTGGTAAAAATTTAAGTATTTCCCCGCGCCATCTTCGAAGTGGCTCGAAAAAAAAATTAAATTGGCGTAAGATTGAGAATGGGGCTGGGATATTGACCAATGACATTTAAGGTTTTAATAGCGCATGTGTACGATGGTATTACTGATTTCCCGGCCACTTGTTAGATGGCGCTTCAATGTGCAATTTACGCCATGCATACGCAATCCGTACTCGATCTATCCCCTATACTCTATCCTCTATATCTATAGAATTAACACATTGTGAATATTGTTTCTGATAGGGACATAACAATATGCAATATAGACAAAATACAATACAGTTAAGAAAGACAGGATTTCTGCCAAACTTTCATTCACCGAATTCACTTTGATTTATCCACATCTTCTCAATCATCACACTCAAAATATCAAACGCAGCGTATCAATATTTTACGAGAAAATAAATTTTGTTATTATTTTAACTAAGGTTACATTCAAGTTTCGCCGAATTTCGTCTTGAAAGGAATAAACATTCGGTTGGATTATTGGATTTACAATTGGAAATTGTTGTTGGATTTACAATGTTTTACGAGAAATCGAATTTTTATTTTATTTTATTATTTCGTCAGATTAATCAAGGGTACAGTCAAAGTAAAAATAAACAAGCATAAAGTAATACGTAATTATATTAATTTTTAGTACCAAGTAATTTTTTTTTTAATAATCTCAAATGTACAGACACGTAAAAGGACGGGTATTGTACTGTATCGATATGCTAAGATTTAATTCGATTATCTTAGCGTTAACTTAGCATGTGCAAAATTTTACTTAATATTGACAAATTGTTAAAAATATAGTTGAATTATTTATTTGTCGTATTGTTTAATTTTCTTAGCTTATCGTTAATTTTCTTAGCTAATCTACAATTTAAAAATTTACCATTATAGTATAATAATATGCATAAATACGAATTAAAATGAGACCTGGCTTGGACGACGTTTTAAAAGTATGGTACTTACTTCATGCAAAAACACTTTATGTTTATATTTTTATTTTTCTACAAAAAAATATTAATATTCTTAAACATTTGAATTGTGAAGTATTGTCTTAGTACAAGAATACTACATAAAATTTAAGACACATTTTTAAAAAAGTTAAGATTAAGTATGAAATATTTTTGGAATAAAAATAAAAACATGCATGCAGCAAATTTCATAAACATCATCAAGCCAAGTCTTGTTGTACTTAAATATAGATTAGATTAAACTAGTATGCAAGATTAGTCTTATTAGAATGTAAGTTCTAAACATACCCTTGGTTACTAAATCGACCCCGACCTTAATGCACATGCGCAATATCTAAATATAACTTTAGTCTAAATTTAAGCAAGTCTAAATTAAAACAAGTTTTAATTCTACAGTCTACATTTATTATTGCTGTATACGACCATATTTAATATGAACTAGCTATGCCCGCGGCTCTGCACGCGTATTCTATACTATACAATTATTATTCAGTTTTTATTATTGCACGAAACTCCAATTGTAGGTACTCATAGTTTCGCAAATTAGGGTAGCTATATCCTGTGTCAGTGGTCCGGAAACATACACATGGACGAGAACAAACACACACAGACCGGAATACATGTCTGTATGGTCAATAAAAAATCTGCTCCGAGCGGGGATCGAACCCATGGCCTGTGGAGTTTAAGGCAGGTCTGCTACCACTGCGCCACAACGTCGTTACAAGATATATAATATGATATTAGAAGGTCGCGCACAATAAAAAAAATCTAAACAGCAATGCTAGCCAAGCCAAGTGTACAGCTAGTATATAATATTTTTTATTTGATTTGTTGGTGAATAATATCCAAGAGATTTTTTTATGAAAATTTAATAATATACAAGCAAGACCTTGTCACAGTATCTTGTTTTAAAAATTATTGATATGTCTCATAACAAATTCTGTATCACTTTTCTCTGTATAGATCTGTTATATGATATATATTTATTACATTCACGGAATTGAGTCCAATAATACTAGCTACAGAAACCTTTTACTTAAAGATGGCCGATTGGATAGAAAACGTAGACTAAGCGAAGGTCGCAGGTTCTTTCTGGGCAAGCACCTACGAGTTTTCAAGTTCTCAATTTGTGTTTCAAATTTATCTCGTGTTTAACGTTGAAGGAAATCATCGTGAGGAAACCTGCATGTCTATAGAAATTCTAACATTCTCTGGTGGTCTCTTGCTGGTAATAGAGCTGAAATGCCAGCCTGGTTTCCTACCAGCATACGTTGGTGAGAAACTCGTAAAGTGTCTGCTTGTGAGCCGCGTTTCGAGGTAAGCGTGTGACCAGTCGCACTTTAGAGAAGTGCAGTTTGCCTTCTGCAAAGGTATTAGCCATCTTCGCGTTTGGGCTTCCACTTACCATCAGGAGTAGAGTAAAAAATCCAGCATTGACCAGATCGAAATACATCGCTCAATGGTAATAGACTTCCACTAGCAGACACCGAGACAAGACTAAGTCAATCGCTAGTGCTGACAAATTTGGGTTATCTACCACTAAGAGAGTGGTTGTAGTAGGCGGTTGACGACGTTGTGGTGCGGCGGTAACGCACCTGCCTTAAGCGCCACAGATGGCGGATTAGATTCCCGCGCCGAGCAGATGTTACTATTGACCATAGAGACACGCTTTCCGGTCTGGGTGTGTTTGTCCTTGTCATTGTATATGTTTCCGGACCCCCGACACGGGATATAACTACCCTAATGGGGGCCGTTGAGAGTAGCGTTTATTATTATTAATAGTTATATGGGATTTTTAATTTCAGAATGCGTACGCATGCACGTCTCGTATCTAAAATCTGGAAAGACAGAGAAATATCACCGCTGGACAAAGCAGTGTTCTGGACTGAACACGTGATCCGGTGGGGGAAATCGGCACGGCTTCATTCAACCGCAAGAGACCTCAATATCTACCAAGTTACACTTCTCGATGTTGCTGCGTTTATCATTTTAATAATAATAGGATTTATTGTTGCAATTTCATATGCGATATTAAAATTGATTCAACAGTGTAAGAAAGTTAAAAAGGCTAAGTTACCTTAATAAACCTTGTTCGTAAGGTAAACTACTTTTTGAATTTACCACGTTTTACCTAATTTAAAAAAACTTCGCCGTAAGTATTGTGATATTTTAAGATGAAATATTGAACAGCTTATTTTATACAGACTGTAATATACTGATAAGAGCTGGAGTTCGGAGTTGGAGAATATCTTTAGAATCTACGCGTTATGAAGGCAAGAGACAGAGCTAGTAGCGAGCGATTTCGAACTTATGACCCTGGCAATAAGGTTCTCCGAAACAATTTGTTTTATGTTACTAGCGGTTGCCGTAATCTATGACCACTTGCAACATCATTACCACAGTAGGTGCCCCTCACGCGTTGCCAACCTCGAGATATTGGTTCTTAAATCTCCTTTGCCCAGTAATTTCACTAACCTATAGTGCTCTTCAAACCGGAACACAGTAATGCCAAAGACACTACTGCTTTGCGGTAGGATATTTGACACTGCGGTGGTACCTACCTAGCTGGCCTCTTACAACTAAAGACCTACCACCAGTGTGACTGATTACACTTGTGGAGAAATCTCTGCTGACAATACTATGGTCTGGCCCATTCATACAGTATTTTACATTTGTAGATACGGCCAAACTAATTTCCTTAACCGTTAACTTAGTAAATACTACAGCGCCCTCTCCGAGTACCTACGTTGTATAATAGGAACGAGCTTTTTTTTTTTATGTTAGAAGTTGGCAAACAAGCATACGGCCCACCTGATGGTAAGTGGCTGCCGCAGCCTATGAGCGCTTGCAGCACCATTAGTAGGTGCCACTCGCGCGTTGCCAACCTCGAGATATTAGTTCTTAAATCTCGTTCGCCCAGTAATTTCACTAGCGTACAATGCCCTTCAAACTGTAACACAGTAGTGCCTAAGCACTACTATTTGGCGGCAGAATATTGGACACTGCGGTGGTACCTACCTAGCCGGCCTCTTGCAACAAAAGACCTACCACCAGTGAAAGCTTGGTCACACCTTAACTTCATTAGTTTTACTAGTGCATATCTTAACCATAGATTGCGTTGGTGTTAAATTTACGAACCACCGAGATTGTGACGTTTTATCTGAATGAATAGGCCGGTACATACATAGCATACAATAAGTATTGTTTTTAATTTTTCATTGAGAAGAAATATAAAAATAAATAAACATTTAATGAAGCGTTTATTTAATATTACCAACATTACATTAATTGCTTTATAAATAAAAAACTTCATAATTTAAAAATCCTAGTTTAAATAATTACCAAAAGTCAAAGGTATAGGTATAGCATAGACCAGTGTGTCCCAATTAGTGGTATTCGTAAAACTGCTGTAGGCATGAACTTAGGAGCAAGAGGGACAGCAATATAAGAACGTGTATTTTGAACGATTTAACTATTAATAATTGAAGAAAATAGTAATTTGGCCTAAATTACGATTATCCCGATACATGACCCTAAATTAAGATTCCTCGAGGCCAAACGCTGGCTACGCCCGTGTCTCGTATTGGGTACGAGACGAGAGAGAGAGTTGGATTAAGGAGTACGCGCGACTGTCAATAAAAACCAAATTCCAGAATGTACTTTTAACCGATCAAAGTATATATGCACTAAGTATTATACTAGACACAGGACTCACTTCTTGGACCTCTGACAGCTGACCAAAAAGCACCTTGATTTTTCAGAGTTATGCAATGATAAAATAATTTTTAGAAAAAATACCGACTTCAAAACTAAAAAAATATTTTCATCAACACAAATCAGTGCTAAGTACGAAATCACCACATAATATGTACTCAATGATTGAAATGCAAATTTAAGACTTATAGGGTTTTCTCATGGATTCCATTGTCAGAACTGGATCAATTACCACACGAGAAGCACCAGCTATAAAATAAAAGAAAGAACCATTAAAATCGGTTCACCAAGTCGAAATTTATGAGGTAACAAACATTAAAAAAACAGAAGAATTGAGAACCTCCTCCTTTTTTAAAAGTCGGTTAAAAAGTGGATAAATTTTTAGATTTTTATTGTACGTGAGTTTTTTGATGTGGTGCGCAGGAAAAACTAATTGGGAAACACTGGCGTAGTCATATATTGCTTTTAATAGAAAATGTATTTTATACTTCAAAGGCTGTTTATAATGTTATGCATTAAGCTTTTTTTATACTGGCGCCTATTTACTGAAAGTTTTATTTGGTTTATTATAAAAAAATTAACATATTACAGGTGTACATGAGACTAAAGTATTATCCGACCAGCTCAATTTCCAACTTTTTAATTTTTATCGGCAGTATTTTAACCATCTCTTGACATAAACTGTATTCTTCTTTCATCATTTTCGCTGCTTCCGGATCATTCGTACAAATATCAACTACAGCTTTATAAGAATCATAACTTTTCTTCACATGAGCCAATTGAACATTTTTATCAACCGCAATCCTTTTCATGCTATTTCTACCGATATAAGCATATGCGCTGATAACTGGTCTTATAACATCAAATTCTAACTTTTCAGGCATCATGCCATTTTTGTCTTTAACAGAGTTCAAGAAGTTATCGTAATTTTCAATACTCTTCTCACATAACATGTTGATCTTTTTTAAATGATGTGGATCGGGTTTTTCTTTTGTTTTATTGAGTTTGTCCAGTTTTATGTTCAATATATCTAAGTACACTTCCCCTAGTTCGTACCAAAGTTGTCGACAATACTGTAAGTAATATGTTGGGTTGATCTCTTTGACTAGATCTTCTAGCATATCAACTCTCCTCTTATGCATCTTTGCTCTTCTCTCGTCGTCTTCTTCAAAGAAAGCCAGATATGAATATGACTGGGAGCTATCTTGGAGTAGCTCAATGTAATCGGAAGCCAGTGTATCCAACTTGTAGTATTCTTTGGCTTTATTCAACCAACTCTGACAATTTAAAAATACCTCCCTAGCATCCTGATATGTAAGTAAAAACTTGTCACTAATTTTTTTTTCATATTTACTAACATCAAGATCTGGGAATATCAATCTTTTTATGTCACCACCGCAAATGTTTTCGTTGTCTTCTAGTTCCAAATTGGACATATCTGGAAAAAAAAGTAAAGTTACAGAAGCATTTGTAATTAATGAGAATCTATACAAATTAATAAAATTGAAGTGCCTGTTTGTAGTGTTTATAATTCCAAATGAACAGTTTTTCACTAAATGTATTTGAAAGCAAATACACAAAAAATATAATTATAAAAAAATGTTCTGTCCGTCTGTTTTTTACAGCTTATCTCTCAAACAGCGTGACTATTATTTAATATCCTATATTATTTCATAATACTTTTTTTAAAATAAATTTATGCTTAAGACAATATATATATACCTTTTTTCTTTGTGTTTATTTCACAATTGACAAAGAAGCATACAGCCTGCCTGAAGGTAAGCAGTCACAACTTTTGAATGCATTGCAAGCGTTATTACCTATAACTATCACATGCACATTGCCAACCCAAGGGAGGGAAAGAATAGGAAAGGAAAACACATTCTTTTATACATACCTGTTATAGCATCACTTAACTCTTCCCCATCATTCATGAGTCTAGCTTTAGATGCTGTCATTAGTAAAAGACAATATTTAGCCCAACATCTGGCAACGTCTGCTGATCTATGCTTAAAAGTTTCCTTTTTAGCTAGATATACTTCATCATTACTCTCAGACTCTATCAACGTAGCTTCATACTGTTCCAGTATTGTTGAAGCTGCGGCAAGATGATGCCTGGATTGTAAGAAGCCATTTCGCTCAGCAAAGAACTGGGATAATGTCGCTGAATTTAATGACCATTCAATTGGCTCATAATCTGAATACTGTAACTGTCTTCTTAATGTTACATGGCAATATATAGCAGATTTTAAATTCTCCTTTAGTGATCCATACACTTGGGCTAAATAATACAATGTTAATGTATGTGCTTTTTCTAAAAACATAAAATCACCAGTCACAGCCTCGCCAGTGTTGTTTATGACTTGTTCGATCGGCAGAGGCATTTGTAGCGTACATTTAAACTCTTCGTAAATAGTTTTTGCTTTGAGCAGAAACAACTTCGCTTTGTCTGGTTCGTCACGATTGGACCATAATATACCGAGATTATTTTCAATATTAATCAAAGTCGTTACGATTTCGGGTTTAGAAGAATTTGGTGTCAAGAGATCCTCTGCATCCTTCAGTACCTTTTCACTAGATGTAAGCTCTTCGGTTTCCATGTCAATGATTCCTATATTCAAAAGTACGATACCTAACATCGCATCAAGTCTAATAGTATCAAAATCTGTATCGGATTCTGAAACCTTTGTTAATGTATCGCGCATGTTGTTTAAAATATCCCTAGCCTTATATTTTGATGAGTATGGCTCATTTTCAGGATCATTTTTACTATCCTCATCAAGTAATTTACGAACTTTACCGTAATTTTCTTTAAAATCGTTAATAAATTCTTTTGCAGACATATCTGAAGTGACTATCATTTTTCAGGAAACTCACTGACTATAAAGTACAATTTAATAAATAGTTACTTAAACATGCACTTTAAAAATGCAATATATGGTTTAAAAAATGTTTTATTTGTGACTGTATGAATCTTGAATAATTTTAGACAAAGATTTTATATTTCCAAAGGAATTTGACATATTATTCAATTAGACCATAATATTAAAATCACAGACTACAGACTTCAAAGCATAGATATACATAATAGTAAATCTCATAGACTCATACAGTAATATTGGCATAATTTGAAGGATGAACTGACGCCCTCAGCAAATTTACTGGAACAAAAAAAATATATAAAACTGCGAATGCGCGGGAATAGGAATGATATTGAATTATATTCAATAATCATAATTAAAAAAAAATTATAGATAATAAAACATTACGAAGATTTGTACCTATTCAGTGATATTTTTTAGATTATAAAAATCACCGAGCTGTACATCAATGTATATTCGGACTTGTGTATATTGTAAAGCAAAAGATACTTTGTTACCCAATTTATCTTTTTTATTGGTTTATATAAGTAGTGCATAAGTTTTAAGATGATATGAAAACACTGAGTATATAAATTAATTTTGGAAATTTATCATGCTTCTTTGTCTATAACAAATTGTTTATTGTTGTTTTACAAATATAGCATAAAAACTCATTACTTTGAGTGTCAGGCTATCAAGTGTCAGCAAGTGCTTGCTTATTTTCTTGCAGTGACCTAAATGCATAGACCTTTATAATAGGGACGTGACATATTGTTCTATACGTACTGTTACGGAAGTACAATTGCTTAGATAAATAGCATCCATTTTGAAGGCACACATAAACATATAACTATCTCGTTCTTACTCAGCACTGCAACTCGGAGGAAAACAATATAACAGTATTTCAGTGCGTACATAAAGTGAAATATGAATATACGTAAATACCTAATGAGGCCGAAAATGCACCATGCTTAGCGCACCAAATGTCATTGTCAGTCAGTTCAGCCGGTACTTGTCTTGTCAAAAGGTTGTGGTATAAATCAAATTAACTAATTATCTCTCAATATTTTCCTTGTGATTTAAAATATGCCAGTGTGTAGTGTAATAGGGTGCGGCATAAGAAAAGCACCAAATCAGCCATCTTTAACCATACACAGGTACGCTATAAATTACAATAAAAATATTGGTTATTGTTACTGTTGCCGGGAAAATGAAGGAAGATTTATGTTACAATTTGCAATTTTCTTACGTGCAATTATAGGTCATGAATGGATTTGACTTATTTAGCGATACCTTGACGCTTAAATAATATTAATTTATTAGATGGGGTTGTACATTATTTATCGACTTTGATATCGATTTAATATTATTGCTTATATAAAATTTCTTATTTTATCATGCTACCCCACTTAAAACATACAAAAATTATAATTAAAACATATTTTATAGGGTATCAAGAACTAAGCGTAAAAGGAAAAAAATCATATCGTTTACTTGGCAAATTTAAATCCCGAACCTGTCTTAGATTTCACAACTAAATCAAAGTATTTTTACACATAACAATATACTTACTTCCTATTAAAGTATAAATTCTACAAATAATTAATACTCAATAATATTCAAAATAAAATGAGCCAAGAACGTTTATCGATAAAACCTAATAACATTAAAATCTGGTCAGCACTAAAACCGCCATGTTTAGCGGCCACGGTGACGTCACAGCGGCTCGCATTTCTTGTTGACGTTTTATTACCGACTTCCGTAGGTTTCATACTTCGGTGCCCAAATGTTATTATTTATATGTGCATAATAACATAACTCGTATAAACAAAAGCTTTTAACTATTAAAAGATTTAATCGAGTTAACAATTATAAATATTGCTATTATATAATTAACAAAATTATTAAACGCTACATTGAATTATAGTATTATTTTACAATTTATTGTATTTCATCATGCCTGTGTGTTGTATTGTAAATTGTTGTAAGCTGAGGAAGGGAAATCAATCTCAAATATCATATCATAGGTTAGTGGCAACTTTCGTTAAAAAAAGTCGCGGCTAATATTTCTTATAAAAATACAAACGATTGTATAAAAATTTGTCTTCTATGCGTTTTTATACCATTGATCCAATTATGTTAAAACTTTCTTCTATTTCTTTCTGTCCTCAAAATTAATGCATTGCCTGGCAATGCAGGGTATGCCTTGTGAAGCTAGTTTTTTAAAATATGAATAATGTACATAATAAATTTATAATATCAAGTTTGTAAGAGATACAATTCGAAACATTTCTGTGAAAAAAAAAATCATTTCCAGATTTCCGAAAAATGAAAATTTAAGAAGAAAATGGTTGGATGCTATTGGCGTTGAAAATATAAATTCCAGACACAAAACTCATATGATATGTTCACTACATTTCGACGAATCCAGCTTTAACCGAACACTTGATGTAGTGAGACTGCGTGAAGACTCAGTGCCCTCAATTTATCGTATGGTGAGCTAATAAGTTATTAGTAAAATAGCAATAAGACTTGTACATACATACTTAAAATAAGTGCTTAATTTAACTCATGTTGTACAAAGTAGTGTACGATTCTATTATACCTTGTTACTACGAAAACTATACAACTAGATAAAAAAGGTATATTTAAAATTTAAGGAAATTCTGGGTTAGAAAATGGTATTAATATGAAGTTTTTTTTATCTATAACAGTAGGCAAATGACTACTCTACCTGATGATAAATGAAAATAATGATTGGAGTAAATTTAATTTTTGAAGTCTGCTAACACAGTTGCATAGGAAATATTGTACAATTTTTTTTTTTTTTTGTGAATTTTAAGAATTATAATACTTTTTACAAGCCCCTTTGTTTAACAGGCTTACACTGGAAATAAACATATTTATATATATGCATACTATGACGCAAATAAGCAATACCATGTCAACCCACACAAATGTCATTTTGAGAAAAAGTGTTAGAAAATTTTGAACAACTTGCGTTATATGATTTTTTTAATGTATTGGTCAAGTTTTTGGCAATTTCAGATTGATGTAAGTTATTTTACTTATTTTCACAAAAATAAGTATACAAACTGCATATTTCGTTTATAATATAACCCAAAACATTTAACATAATGCATAAATCACATGGTTAAAAATGGCTTTTTCAGAAGTTTTAAAGCTTAAAACCCTACAAATATTAAAGGAAAATGTTCTTCAGCCATTTACCAACACTTCTGCATATATACTTAGTTTATTCAATTTTGTGGGTTGACATGGTATTGCTTATTTGTGTCCACTTAGCATTTGGCATAAGACAAGGTGAAATCCTAATGCCTAGGCAAATGATTAATTTCTTGAATAGTTTCAAGTTAAATAGATCAATATTATAGCTTGGCATTTATCAGTTTTTAATGTTAGGTAATGAATAGGTAAAAATAGTTACCTCAGTACACTTATCATTAATACATATTTATAGATTTTATGAATTAACTTTAAAAATAACTATTTTTATCTTTCAGCCATTAGTCGAAGCCCTGGAAACCACTGAGGTAGAGGTAAATTGATTTTGTATACTTACATCATTTGTATAGGAAATAAACGCTACACACTCAACGGCCCCATTAGGATAATTATATCCTGTGTCGGGGGTCCGGAAACATTCACAATGACAAGGACAAACACAACCAGACTGGAAAACATGCCTGTACAATTAATACAAACATCTGCTCCGAGCGGGAATGGAACCCGCAACCGTCGAGGCTTAAGGCAGACTCGCTACCCACAATGCCACAACGGTGTTGTACAATAGTTTTGGGGGTAAAAAATTTAGTATTATTGTTTTTTCTTTTATCATGTTTTTACAACCATGTAATGATTAATACAGACCTAAGTCAAGTGTACATATCAAATAAGAGTTATTGGCAAACAAACCTACGGTCCGCATGATGGTAAGCAGTCATCGTAAGCTATGAACACTTGCAATATTTAAAGTATCACATGCGCATTGCCAACTCAAGGGATATTTGGGAAGGAATGAGATGGGACAAAAAGGAACAGAACCGAAGGGTGGGCGATTGGGCGTCTTGTGCTCTCACTCATTGCACGAAACGCAACAGTACCTACGGATACCGTTACTTTACGCCGTTACTTTTTCTGTGAACAAAATCACCCCCTATTTTTTCATCCTAATAAACGCTACACACTCAACAGCCTCGCCAGCCATTAGGATAGCTATATCCCGTGTATGGAAACATACACAATGACAAAACGAATACACCCAGACTGGAAAACATGCCTGTATGGTCAATACAAACTAATACTACGAGTGGGAATCGAACCCGTGACCTGTGGCACTAAAGGCATATTCGCTACAATGTCGTCTATGGTGCTAGGGATGGTAGTTTTTTCTATAATAAAAGTATAATTTGTTATCTTCTTTTGTACCTGTGAACAATGGCAGGCCCAGCAGATTGTAGTCAATGCAAGTGGCAAATCTGATCGCGAAAATAAATTGTAAAATGTGGAGTAAACATCATATTTCTTTCCTTCTTTAGTTGTTACATTTACTTCTTTTTTCAGGAATTATACACACAGAAAACTATAATTAGAAAGGACAATAAACAACCAATTGAACCAAGGGATTTTGTGAAAAAACCATTACAACCAGATTTACAGAAAACTTTAGAGGTATTTATAATTATATATATTTTATTATATTATATATTATATTCGTGTGGAGTTGTTGGTCTCCTATCGAACGCGTCCCCAGGTGGTGGATCGGAGAATGCCTCAGATATGGGAGGTACTAGGGAAATCAAATACCTAGCGCGAACCAAAACCAACAGGAAGAGGCGTGCCTTTAGTCTGGTAAGACGCGGCCTAAGGGATCTCACCCTGACAGAAAAGACGAAGCTGTGGATCAGCTAAACCTTAATGAATGGCGGAATTTAAAACTAAACTACTCCCAGGAGGGTACCGCATCTAGCGAAGAATCCCTCCTGATCACTGCTCTTCGAGCGGAGCTCAGGCTGCCCTCGGATTCTGGGGGGGCAAATTTCTGCTCTGGTAAAAAAATTGCACCTTGCGTTCGACCTACTTCAACTGACCCCACTTGTATTAGCCAAAGTTGTTACAACGTAGAAAATAATAAGCAATCAAACACTCTTTCTCAACCTGAAAAACCGCAAAATAAAATTCTAACTCAGCAAATTTTCCACAAATCTTTCTTTAAGCAAACAAGAACTCAGTCATTGAATAATCTAGACAATTTTACTCCAAATGTGCAGAAACTGATACTCTCACTATTGATGCTGATCATTGGACGAGAGTACCTGAAAGAAAAAGACAACGTGAGAGCCCTGAAACAAGCAAGGTGCAAAAGCAAAAGAAAGGCGACACCTTCTGGCTCAGACCACCTACACCAACTTCAAATAGATTTTCCGAGCTAGATAATGATACACAAGAGACTAACTATATTGTCGAAAAACCTGCTAAGGCTCCGGCCCTATATGTGGATAGGGTCAGCAACATCAAACCATTGCTAAAAATGCTAAATGAGGTGGCTACAGACAACTATGAAATAAAAGTCCTCCGTAACGAACAAATTAGAATACAATCTAAAACTACAGAATCATATACAAAGATAGTCAAAAACCTGCAAGAAAGAGAAACTGAATTTTTCACCTACAAACCCAAACAAGACCGCTGCTTCAAAGTTGTCCTTAAAAATCTCCACCCCTCTACCGACACAGAAGAAATAAAAACCGAATTAGAAATGCAAGGACATAAAGTCACTAAAATTTGGAATGTTAAACAAAGGAGTACCAAAAAACCATTGCCAATGTACTTCATAGAAATTGAACCCAACAGCAACAATAAACTCATTTATGACATCAAATGTCTTTTGCACTGTAGAGTCATCTTCGAACCACCACGACCTAAACGAGAAATACCACAATGTGGCAATTGCCAACAATATGGGCACACTAGAAAATACTGTTTTAGAAAGCCCAAATGTATAAAATGTGCTGGAGACCATGCATCGTCTAAGTGCCAACGTAAAGAAAGGTCGGATACAGTCAAATGTGTACTCTGCGATGGCAATCATCCGCAAAACTACAAAGGCTGCTGTATATATAGGGAACTCCAAAAAATTAAATATCCCACTCAACCAGCAAAACCTCGACAGATACCTCACACTAAAAACAAACCAAATAAGGCGGACACAAACAAACTACAAGAACAAGACCAACAGTCATATAAGGAAGCACTTACATCCAACAAAGCTTTACAGAATCCAGCTAGTAAAGAAAGTCCAAACGAATTCCCAAACGCTCAAACCAACGACACTGACATGAAAGAAATAATTAATACTATGACTCAACTAATGCAACAATTGACCTCAGTAACAAATCTCCTAATGGAAATCATGACTAAGCTGACACGTTCTGTTCGCTAAAAATAGCTCTTTGGAATGCCAATGGGCTGTCACACCCACGTCTTAGGAAGTAGAGACATTCCTAATAACAAACAAAATTGATATGCTGCTGGTATCGGGAACTCATTTTATGGAAAAAAACTATTTTAAAATAGCAAATTATAAATTCTACCAAACAAGGCACCCAGACGGTACGGCCCACGGAGGATCCGCAATCCTAATTAAAATAATATAAAACACCACGAAGTGAGCCAAAACTCCTGAGATACAAGCTACGACTGTTATTGTGGAGGATAGGGCGGGGACCATGGCTGTTGCTGCACTGTACTCTCCACCAAAACATGCGATCAAAAAAGAAGACTACATTAAATTCTTTAAAACGTTAGGACCAAGGTTTATTGCAGGAGGAGACTATAATTCTAAGAACACTCTATGGGGCTCTCGCTTAACAACTCCCAAAAGACGTCAACTGCAGGCAGCCATAAATGACCTACAACTTAGTACAATATCGAATGGGGAACCAACATACTGGCCGACTGACCCAAAAAAAATACCAGACTTGGTAGACTTCAGTGTCATAAACGGAATCCCTATTGACTGTTTCAAGTGTACCACCCTCCAAGATCTCTCATCTGATCATAGTGTTGTCTTGCTAGAAGTCTCACAGAAATTGGAACCTGTTAAACCTACAGCAAAATTGCACGATCGTAGGACTAATTGGGACACATTTCGCTCCATAGTAGAGTCTACGATTAATATTAAGCTACCCCTTAAAACCGAAAATGATATTATGACAGCAGTTGAACATTTCAACGAGTGCATACAAAATGCTGCTTGGAATAGCACACCTACCGCTAAGAAGTACACGGCACCGAGCTGCTCAAAGCCCGTTCGTGAACTTGTTTGCCGAAAAAGACAGGCTCGTAAATTGTGGCAAACAACTAGATTCCCAGAAAACAAAACACGGCTGAACTACCTAACAGCAAAACTTAAAAAATTACTACACTACGAAAGAAATGAAAATGTACAGAACCACTTGCGTAATTTAGATGCTACGGCTGCTAGTGACTATTTCCTTTGGAAAACAACTCAAAAACTTAAAAGACCTATTTCCTTTAATCCGCCGATACGCAGAAAGGACGGGTCCTGGGCAAAAAATGACCTAGAAAAAGGCGAAACCTTTGCTTCTCATCTTGCTGATGTATTCCTACCAAACCCTGCTCAGAATGCATCGCATCCTAATGCTGATGAACTCATTAAGTCTCTAAATGAACCCTACCAACTTGACCTGCCAATCGAAAGGATTAAAAAACGAGAGGTCAAAGACACAATCAGAAATTTAAATCCAAATAAAGCCCCAGGATACGATCTAATTACTGCAAAAATACTTCGTGAAATACCTGAAATAGGAATTACCTTTTGACACAGCTTTTTAACTGCATACTTATCAGAGGCCTTTTCCCACAACAATGGAAGGTAGCTCAAATTAAAATGACCCTCAAACCTGGTAAAGCTCCGGAAGACGTGTCCTCCTACAGACCTATCAGCTTACTACCCATTCTATCGAAAGTTATGGAAATACTTTTCTTAAAGCGATTAAGTACAGTTATAGCAGAAAATAAAATCATACCTGACCACCAATTTGGCTTCAGAAAAAAACATGGCAGCACGATAGAACAGGTGCATAGAGTGGTTGAAGAAATCCACAAAGCCTTCGAAAACAAGAAATATTGCTGTGCGGCTTTCCTAGATATTTCCCAGGCCTTTGACAGAGTTTGGCACGAAGGCTTATTATACAAAGTTAAACACAAACTCCCGTGAAACTATTACATATTTTTAAAATCATACCTCG
Source organism: Hestina assimilis (assembly GCA_023373885.1). Lineage (NCBI taxonomy): Eukaryota > Metazoa > Arthropoda > Insecta > Lepidoptera > Nymphalidae > Hestina > Hestina assimilis. Next base: position 2,630,974 of record CM041747.1, on the reverse strand, counting down.
CTGACAGGGTTTTCTATGTTAAGCAAGGAGAAGCCATAACGAAACTTCACAGCGCTCAGGCAGGAGTGCCTCAAGGAAGTGTGCTTGGCCCGATACTGTATTTAATTTTTACCTCGGACCTGCCGATGACAGACGGTGTCGTAATTGGCACTTTTGCTGATGACACAGCAGCCCTGGCCACCCATGAGGAACCGACACAAGCAAGTTCCATGCTTCAACGCTCCCTACACAGAATTACGGAGTGGTTAACTACCTGGCGGATTATAGCAAATGAAACTAAGTCAGTACAGGTGACTTTTATGACGACGCCGCGAAACATGTCCCCTGTTTCCGCTTAACAGAGTACAGATACCCCAAGCAAATGAAGCTAAATACCTAGGACTCTATTTGGATCGTCGTCTTACCTGGAAAAAACACATATTCACTAAACGGAAAGCACTGGGGATCCAATTAAGAAAACTGTATTGGCTGCTCGGCAAAAAATCACATCTGTCACTTGGAAACAAGTTGCTATTATACAAATGTGTACTCAAACCTATCTGGACCTATGGCGTTCAACTCTGGGGCACAGCCTCCAACTCAAATCTGGAAATACTCCAAAGGTTTCAGTCTAAAATGCTAAGGATAATTACTAATGCTCCTTGGTATGTAACAAACCAACAACTTCACCATGACCTGAAATTAAGAACAGTGAAAGAAGAGATCAAACATTCAATGATATCATACAGAACCCGGATAGACAACCACCCAAACATCCTAGCGATGCACCTAATGAGTGAGAATACAACGTTCAAAAGGCTAAAAAGGAAGGAGCCAAGGGACCTTTAGGGATATTATACATAAAGGGCATATGTTGCTGAACAGACTGCCCTCCATGACTATTGATAAATTCTTAACCATGCTGCTAAATGTTCGAATGAAACAGATTGCAAAACACCAACAAAAAATATATATATATATATTATTGAGTAGTGTAATTTTTGTATGTAGCTATTTCTTGAGATCTCAAGAGTAACATACCTATAAAAAAGTCATGATGCTAAAAACGCTCTTGTCCAAAAAAACTAATATATATCTTAAAAATATCTATATAATATCTTAAAAAGCCATAATTTTCCAATATTGACCCAAGTTTGTCGATTTTTGTCGTGAAGGAAACATATTCATTTATACTTATTATTTATTGTAACGTTAAATTAATGTCCTGTATTCTACTTAAAACATGTGAAAAATTAAATAAAATATAGTTTAATTTTTTTGTCATATACTAATAATTGTTACTTTTCAAAGGTTCTCGATAATTATAATTTGACTAGACAACATTGTTAAAATTTTGGTAATTTATTAATAGCCGCATCTTTCGTTATTTTTTCTTGTGTCTTAAGATTTGATTCGATTTATCCCTCGATCGATTTAATTCGTTTTGTTGATTCAAACAATCGATTCAATTTAAAACCTATCATGTTTAGTAAAATTTGAATTTTACGTATATATCCATGTACTTAATTTTTAGTTAATAATTTATTTGTTTCAGATGAAGCGGTCAGACAGAATTAACGAACTTACTGAGAAATGTAAAAACCAGAGAGTAAAAATCAAACGTTTGAATGAGATGGTGCGGAAACGAAACATTAAAATTGCAGTTTTGAATGGTATAATTGCTGATTTAAAATCTGAAGCATCAAAGGTTCTTGTGATACAAGTTGAATGATTACAAATAGTATTGAGGTTCCAGAAATATATGGAAATGTAATGTGAAAGTTTAGCTGCAAAGTTGAAAGTTGAAAGTTCAGTTGCAGACAAGTCTGTGGTTGCAGAATAATCGCAATAAGACGTAACGAAATGTTGACACTTTGACAGTTCGATGACAGTCAATTTTATAATGTCAGTATCTGATATCAGTGGCGTGAAATAAGAATAAAGAAGTATTGTTGAAAGGTGTAATCCTATTTGGGTGTGCGGCGATAATAGCTGTTGACTTTTTTTTTCGGAATGTCTATTGCTGTTGGCCTTACTGGCCTTGACAGCGTCACCGAGCGGGGGACCGAGTACAGAGAATCAGCCGTGATAAAGGGGCAGCCCTCACGGGGCTCAAATTTGAATCCGTCCTTAGGGTGCCTCCTGCGAAGCCGAACCACGGCTAAGGACGTCATCGGAGATAGCTGTTGACAATCGTAGCGTTATTTAGTATGAGTTTCTCTGTCCAAACAAATAAACTTACGAAAATTTCAAACAGCGTCTGCCCGGCGAACGTTTATTATCATTCAACTTGGATGCAAATAAGCAATAACATGTCAACCCACAAAATTGAAAAAACTGAGTTATATATGCAGAAGTGTTGGTAAATGGCTGAAGAACATTTTTTTAAATATTTGTAGGGTTTTAAGCTTTAAAACTTCTAAAAAGCCATTTTTAATCATGCAATTTATGTATTATTTTAAACGGTTTGGGTTATATTATATACGAAATATACAGTTTGTATACTTATTTTTTGTGAAAATAACTAAAATAATCTAGATAAATCATGAAACTTGACCAATACTTTAAAAAAATCATATAAAGCAAGTTGTTCAAAATTTTCAATCGCGTTTTTCTCGAAATGACATTCGTGTGAGTTGAAATGGTATTGCTTATTTGCGTCCACTTATGACAGCTGCTACCAAAAATATTTAGTTTACTTGTAGAGTAATTTTTTTTTCTATAACGTATTGTTTGCGACGTTAACCCGAAGGCAGACTTCCTGTTATTACTTTTGTGACGTACTGTCGTCATACTCAAGAGGTAATGAACGAGTTGATTAGTTGAACGACTAATACTAGTGGACTAGTGGTGGGTTAACGTCGAATTTTTGACTGATAGTTTTTCATCGATAACGGCTGCAGACAACGATTGTCATTTCATGTGTTTTGTTTTTTTTTATTATTATGGAACCGAATTGCGATTTCGTTTCGTTTCATAAATTTAAATAGTTCCAGTTTATAGCTGTGCTAATATAAACCCTTTATTTGTGAAAATCTCTCTTTATACTTTTCGAGTCTTGGAACTGGCTAGATGGCAGATTTTTACCAAATGTATTTAAAAGTTCGTTTAATGTTTTTATATTTATAATTCAATTGTTTACTGGTTTATATTCATAATTCAACTGACTGGTTTGTGTAACGAATACTGTTTTGACCTAAGACCTAGACGTTTCCGTTGATGAACACAAAACGATTTTTATAAACGGTTCCTCGTGACAGCGCCCACCACTAAATAATACGTAAGAATAACAACAGATTTATAGTCATGTTTATTTTATTATATATTTTAAAATAAAATGTTTTTCTAACAATTATATGTGATCTAATCATGGGGTTTTAATGCCAAAGAGGTTATGCCAAAACCAGTCCACTATTTTTTTGTGATGTTATCAACCAGAAACCAGAAAACCAGAAATTATCAACACTTTGATTTGGATGAAGTCAAGATATATAAATAAATGATTTCAAAATGGGTAACGTTTTATTTGGATTTTTACACGCTATTTTTAGAACGACCGCTTTAAAATATCACGAACACGACACAACTGATTAGGTATTACTCGTAAAAAGCAAAAACTTTTATTAACTAAATTAATAAATTTTCCATTAGTACTAATTTTCGCTAAGGCATGGTCAACTTTACCATATCAATGCAGTCTCTCCAAGCACCAAATCCTACTAATCTAATAAAGAAAATAATAAACTAAAATTTAAATTTAAGCCTCAATAGCTCAACGGTAGAAGGGCCGACTTCGCTTCGTTAACGCGAGAGTCGCAGGTTCGATCCTGACCACCTTGGGCTATTGTCGTACCCACTCCTAGCGCAAGCTTCGAGCTTATTTGGAGGGGCAATAGGAATATTAGTAATGCCATTAAAAAAGCATTGCTAGTATTCTTTTCTTTAAAAAAAAAAAAAAATTGTATATAATATTTTTTACTTTATTAAGTTAAATAATAAAGTGAAAAAGAATCATGAGTACTACAAGGCCATGGCAATTTGTGTATTTGTATGTTCTTGAAGGTCAAGCACAGAATGCTAACGCGCAAACCTGGTTGAAGTAGGGCATAACCAACACTCCATTCTTTTTGTGAGACAAAAAATAATTGAGGCATTTTGATTTTTTTATAACCTAATACCTGTCTTAAGCGCCACAAGTCGCGGGTTCTATTCCCGCTTGAAGCAGTTGTTTTTCTTGAAAATACACTTCTTCTGAACCTATTCATTGTATGTTTTCGGACCTACGAAACAGGATAGAACCATCTTAATTGGGACCGTTGAGTGTTTCCCTTTTTACTTACATAAAATATTTGAGGATTTGAAAAATATAATTACGAGCATAATATAATGCATAAAATGCAGATAACTCTTTATCTGAGACTAATATGCACTTTAATTAATTTAGCATGTCTTTATCAGTTTTTATCAGATTTGAAAAATAAAGAAAATAATCTCATGATTCGCACTGTTTATTCTTAAATTTTTATTTTTACACCATTGTCTAAGTACTAGACGTAAAAAAAACTTATTATTGTATGTGCAAATATAAAACAAACTGCAGTTTGTACTTAAGTGGGCACTTATCATACACCCTTCGAATAGTCTTCTTAAAAAGTATTTTAAAACGTATTTCTTAAAACCAAAAATTACAGTTTTATTTGTTTTTAACAATAACCAAAATTAAGTTATTATTACCAGGACTTAAACATAACATTCTATAAATCTTCAATGTATTTCAAAATCTTTTGAAGTTTTTTAGTATTTTTATGAAATTTATATGAAAATTAACATAATAATTCAACTATAACATTTTGTTTTATTAGGCTGTCTTTTGTGTCCATATTTTAAACCAATTTTTTAAACATAGTTTAAGAAATAAATTGCTTCCCTTATGATCAAAAACAATGAAAAATGTATTTTTTCGATTATATTAACAGGGCATGCATTAAAATGCCTAATTAAATATTAGGTATGTTCCTACATCTAAGTCTTCTCTCCATAACATTGAAATAAAATTAGTTTAGGCACTAGTCAATCTAAAATTGTAGCTATAAATAGCAGTCCTAAATATAGCTCATTATAAATATTATGTCTGAACCGAATGTATACATAGATACTTCTAAATAAAAAAAAAACAAGGAAAATTCCTCCCTGTTAGTCTTTTCTATTGCAAAATACTATTAGCATTCTTTTGAATATTCACATTTTGATATGCCTTTTTTATAGTAATTATTTGTAATTAATGGATATTAGAAAATAGCTTAATTATTCAGCACTTTTAAATGATTATAAATTCTTGCTAAAGTTTTGATGTCAAAGATCAACTTACGTAATTAAATAATTCACTGATTAAATTAACAATGATCCATTAAATAAGTAGAAATATTATCATAATTATTATTAAATAAAATTAATTAGGAATTGTTAAACATAATTTAAAAAAAAATACAAACAAACACTTACCATTGGTATTAAATAAAATACATTGTGGTACATCTACACCGCAGTTACTTTTTGCACAGCAACAGCAACATTTCCAGATGTTGGCCAGCAATATTTGTTAAGAAAATTTTTGTATGTTTCCGTATTGAGTAAGGTTGGCCAACATTTACACAAAACAATCAACATTTAGCAATAACTGATAAATAAAATTTGTGAGTATCAAAAATTTCTCCCTTAAAACTAACTAATCTATCCAAATTTGAAAATTTTAACAGCTACTTGATGAATGTTACACTTTATTAGAGTTTGTTATTTTACATGCAGTATGTATGTGGTAAGCAACATTCAATATATTAAAAAAAGCAAGGGTTACAAATATAAAAGAATGTTACCTTATGGTATTCTGTTGTGTTATGTTGCCCAAAAAAGTATGTGTGGTGTGGATGCACCATTACTATTAAAGAAATTATTATTGATATTTAAATTTTAAAATACTGAAAATAAGATTATTTTTAACTTAACATGTACTTGACATGTTAGTACATATTATTTACACTGTTTATGATTTTAAAAAAATACCAATTTAAGTAGAGCTGTCTCATGTTTTAAGTACTCATGTACAGATAGTGTTTAAAACATCATAATAATATAATATGTTCAAGTGCAAATTGTTTGTCATATTCCTTCTTTTTACACATTTTTCTGGTAAAATAGCTAAATATAGAAAAAATCATTATGACATTCTAAACACGTCTAAAGAAGCAAATTTATCTAAGAAGCTCTAGTTATATTGATTTTATTGCATTTTATGTGACAGCCTGAAATAAGGCTTTCTATTCTGACATATCACCATCACAGATGTAATATTATCCTATTATTACAACATTTTATAAATGTTGCATTACTTACATCACAAAAAGTTTTAAGCAATACTATTCCCCTATTCATAATTTACTATTAATTATTTACAAAACTCTGTTCATATTTATATAAATATATATATATAAAAAATAGGCCCCATTTCTGTAAGCCTTGTAAGTATTAAAATCAATGTGAATAAGGGAACAGTGACGCTTTAACTATCAGTTGTCATAAACAGTGCATTCTACGGGAAAAATGGCATTGCCAAGTAAACATATATTAGGAAACAGTATCAGGTTCAGGATCCTCGGAAGACAATGTCCTAGGTGGTGATGTGTGTGGGTTTAGTTGTGAAAACACCTCCTTTTCACCTAGGGCTAAAGGATCTGGTTGGGCGGCTGGTGAAGGCACATACACCATCATTGGTGTTGGTGAAACAGGTCGTATGACACTCGTACCTGAAGCTTCTTGCTCTTCCAAAAATCTATCCATGTAGTCGGTGTGACCAGGATGTAGTGTATACTTTTTCTTTTCTAAGCGTGTCTTATTAGCAAATATATCATGCCTTTCCGTCTTTTTCCATATATAGTAGAATTGTACAAGTTCCCCGACAGACCTTGTTCTGACTTTCTGTTGACGAATTAAGTGAAAGTCTTTACCGTGAGCTTTGATACCATTTTCAAAGTTCCGACATTCTTCCTCTGACCACACACTTGCATGGGCAGGGGTTTGTGCTGATATTCTTCTTCTTCTTAAAGCTTCCTCAATATTATGACCGCATTGCTGTAGCAAAAATAAAGCTTCCTCATCATCTCGCAGTTGCTTACCTTTTGGAACTGCATCAATACCTGTCCCTGAATTCATTGCACATATTTTCCTCATATAGTCCTCAATAACTTTTTCATCAAGCATACTCGGGTTCCACAGTAATTTATCCTCATTTTCATATGGTAATGCATCATCATAGCTACACAAACCTTCCGGAATACCTGCTTGATAATCACTACCTACCATAATAGTTTTCTTCCAGTCATCTTCATCGGGACTATAATCATAGTCATCTTCCTCCTCAGATGGCGGTCTCGAACCAGACCTTAGGCACCGTGTTGCTTCAGGGCTGACGTTCTCACTGTATAGCTGCTGCAAAGCCGATTCCGACTTTTCATTCTCCTCTGGCACCACCTCTGGTGGTTGCTCTGGAATAGGTTTATCCATATTTCTATTGTAACCATATAAAGCAAGTAATTCCTCTAAAGGCATATCACCCTCTCGCTGCAGGCTATTTAATTCCGCTTTCGGATCTTGATGCTCACCTGCCGCCAAAGCTTCTTCTTCGTCTAGAGTTCTCTCGTCGTCGAAGTCATTTACCATCATATCAACAGTAGGCTCGAATAGGGATTTGTCGTTTCCCACATCCATACTGGCATCGTGTTCGCTTACACTGGCTACCAGTGCACACTCTGACATGACTACCATCAACAGCTATGGGGAATATCCCTCCGAAACATGACATCTAAATTAAACACCTACATTTATCTTATATAGTTAATCAATAAAAATAAAGAAATATGGTATTTTTCTACATATTAAGCATTTAAAAAAGTAAAAATACGATGAACAAAACAAAAATATTTTGACACGGAACCTACTACAATTCAGGGACTTTCAAGCTGTCAACGCGAACACCCGGATACACCAATGACGGCATGAGATTTACTTGTGGCAAGAATAAATATTATCAACCATAATATTAATTTATTGAATGTGAAAACAAATTAATAATAAATAACATTAAGGAAATTTTATAATTTCTTTACGGGCTCATATTTTACCTATTTCACGAAAGTTTTTGTGAATCCGAACATTCTGTAGTGATGTGCTCTAGTCTATTATATGTATATTAATTGTTATAATTCTAATTATTTTCTTGTTTTTTCTTAGATATAGGTACGTTATATTTTATTGTTATGTTAAATGTATAAAATGTTGTTGTTATTAGTATATTTATTTGACTTAATAGTATAACTTTAACTGATCTTACAGTCAAACCAATTGTCAGGTTTTGTAAGACTTTAGTATAAAACATATTGTTAATAAATTTTGACTTAATAAATAAATAAAAATAAATAAATAATTGACCTTAGCATCGCAACATTAAATTCTTAGGTACCTAGATACCTAAGTAGGCAAAATTAAGTTACAAGAAATGAGTTCGGTAAGAAAATAAAAATTACTTATACCATTATCATTTATATAATATTTTAGATTTATGTATAGCATCGCATAATTTTTTCTGTATTATTTATAAAATAAAGTGTTTAAATGAATATATAAATAAATCGAATCCTTACATACAATTTAATATTTATATGTTTTATTAGACATAAGCCCTTCTTTATGGATATAGATTGAACAAAAATTGTATTGCATTGCTGGAGCTAGTCAGGTCATTGGGGCGTGATGGTCATATTAGTAAATGGTTCTATTCTGCTAACGGGGTCAAGATGAAGAAATCCCAAACCTTGTGATTACTGACTCTGTGGCAATCATTATTGACGATATGGATATGCCTGTTGTCAATTTGTCATTTGTCAAGTCAACTTTTAACATAAACTCAGTATTGTCAAGCATGTCCTCATAAAGCTTTTTAAAAATATTTTTTGGACTTAGGAAGTAAATAAGAATAATGTTTTGGATTTATTCGCATTTTGTTAAATAATTTGCTGCTATTGCGACCCAATAGCTTAGTTAAGATGCTACGGAATGTGGTTTTAGTTATACTAACAGTTGTAAACGTCGTGCTCAGTTTTTCCGATGTTGGAACGTGGGATTTACCTTTAAACGGGGTAATTGTAATAGACTTTTAGAATAAATATGTTCTGCATAAAAAATGTTAAATTAGCACTTATTATCTAGTAGTAAATGTTACTCTGGAATTTGGTATCAATTTTGTGAGTTATGAGCATGAACAGTGTTGAGATAGGCCGGTCTGTTCTAAATAGCGATACTGGTTGTGATAAAGTTGGCCTATTTTAAAGAAAAGTTGTATAAAAATCCTTGATTCTTGTTCAAAATAAGTCAATGTGATTTTTTTTTTCAGGAGAGCTGCAATTTTACATTAGCAAAATCACTTTTTAAAGATTCACAATTGATAATTGCATGTGAGTACTTTTGCAGCATTTAATTAATAATAAGGGTTATATATTTTGTATTTATTTTAAATTTTAACTTCTTGTTGCATCAAAAAGCTTCTATTTGACTTATAAAATGTATACCTAAAGTGAGAACATAGCCTTATCAATTTTTAACTTATTAATTAAATTTCATTTATTAATTTAGTTCAAAGGCAAAACATCCTGTGTGTGTGTATCCAACTTGTTACATAATGATTTTGTTACAACTATTTTATTTAAAAAAATAAATATAATGTTTTGTAAACATATCAGTTTAGGTTCATTTACCCAACTTCTACATGTGCTGCTTTATGGGACATGTATGGGACAGGGAACCTGTTAATGTCATTTCTTTTCTATGATCTTCCTCTTTCTAACATTATTCCCAGTATTTTACCCAGGGTCTGCTTATTATTCTTATCTAAATTTGACAGTTTATTAGTTTTAAATAGAGCAATTGCCATTTGACATCTGCAACCAGTAGCTCATTAATAATCCTTGATAAAAGTAATTTACCTATAAAGAGTTAACAATTATTATTAGATGTTATATAATAATAACAGGGAGCACCATTGACACCGTTGTGGCGTTGTGGGTAGCGTGTCTGCCTTAAGTCTCGACGGTTGCGGTACGATTCCCGCTTCGGGCAGATGTTTGTTAAAATTTCTGTCTCTGTCTGGGCGTTGGTCTGTGTGTCTCCCACTGTGCCTCGGAGAGCACGTTAAGCTGTCGGTCCTGGTTGTTATCAAATAACATCTGATAATAATTGTTAACTCTTGATAAGTAATTTGCTCTTATCCAATGAGTTGCTGGTTCGCCCTTAGGGTTGCGGAGGTCAGATGGCAATCGCTCTGTGTAAAAACTAGTAACCTGTCAAATCCGGATAAGAGTAATAAGCAGACCCTGGGTAAAATAAAATACTGGGAATAATGCTAGGATGAAGAAGATAATAATAACAGGGAGCGACAGTTTAACTTACTTTCCGAGCCCCAATATGTATGTGTAAATTAAACAAAATCTTTTTTACAGTACATTGTGATGCTAAAGAACCTACAAATATCACAGTTATATATTCATGGATGAAAACGAATTGCTCACCAGATTACTTCCATTATTTTGAAAAGGTAACAATTTTTTTTTTGAAAATTATTTATAATTGATGGACTCATATTTTTGTAGCTTTTTCTTGAAACTCCTTTACTACAAAATGCTAACTGTGCCCATGGCTCATGTGTCTATAGAATTATTGTTTAGATTTTTAGCGCCAAATTTTTTCAAACTCACAGTAGCTTATAAAAGGTAACCTTTATTTCAGCTATCTAACAGTAATAACCCAATTAAAATCAGTCCACTTATTTAGGAAGTTAGCTCAGAAAAAATAGAAAGTTTTTTTAATATAATTATTCTGCTACTTAGCAAGTAGCAGTGCCATATACTTACATATGGACTCTCAAGTGTCTGTGATTTTGTATATTACAGAAAACGATAAAGAAAAACGAATACATACTATATCAATTATGATATTTAATATTTTTATTTTAGAGGATAGTGGAATGCACAAATTATGCAGAGAAACCTATAGAAGAAATTAACAACTATACTAAATTGTTACCGCCAATTATTTGTAATGGACAAAATGTAATATATCTTCATACCACAAAATCAACTGATAAGAAAGATGATAATGCCATTCAACCAGTAAGTATTTTACTATTGACGACGTTGTTGCGCAGCGGTAGCGAACCTGCCTTAAGCACCACAGGTTGCAGGTTTGATTGCCAAAGAAAAAGATATAGTATATAGTGTCCGCCTTATGGTAAGCAATCATCGCAACCTATGAACGCACGGTACTTGAAGTATCATATGCGCGTTGCCAACCCAGGAGATATGAGGGATGAGATTAGAATAAGGGGATGGGAGATTAGGCCTTTGGCGCTCTCTCTTCGCACGATACGCAACTGTACTGTTACTATACGCTGATTTTCTTTGAGAGGGTACTAATTCCCCTGTCGTAACCTCGAGATATTGGTTCTTAAATCTCCTCTGCTCAGTAATTTCACTAGCCTACAGTGCCCTTCAAACCGGCACACAGTAATAACTATTTGGCGGCAGAATACTACCTTGCTGGCCTCTTGCAACAAAAGGCCTACCACCAGTGTGACTGCACTGGTGGGATAATCATGCTGTACGATGTTTTATTTTCCATGCCATTCAACCTTACTGGTTGAATGGCATGGAAAATTAAACATATAGTATTTTACTATTGACGACGATGTGGTGCCTTTTTGGTAGCGAGCCTTTTTTTTTTTTTTTTTTTTTTTTCGCAGAGAAATGCATTTACGCACACCACTCGACTAGTGTATTCCGAGGAGTACACTAGGGAGTGGTAGTGTGGGACTCGACCACCTGTGAAGCAGGCGGTAATACCCACTAAAACTCTGCGGAACCCTAATCGCCTTTGTGAGACGTCATGGGGTCGCTTGCGCAAACTACCATGACGCCTCGGCGGAAAGTGGTAGCGAACCTGCCTTAAGCACCACAGGTTGCAAGTTTGATTGCCGAAGAATCGACAGCTTAACGTGCTCTCCGAGAGACGGTGGGGAGGATAAACGCCCAGACCGAAACAGATATTTGTATGATCAATGCAAACATCTGCCCGAGTGGGAATGTAACCAGCAACCGTCGAGGCAAAAGGCAGACTCGACTATATAAATAAATTGTTGTAAAAGTTTTTGTTAAGGTTATCAATTATTTCTTTTAGAGAGCACCTCTTCACACAGTGGAACGTGAAGGGATTTATGCACTCTGGATGTCAGTGCGCAGTGACGTGAAGTTTCAAGTGTCGATGCACATTGAAATGGTAGCTCCATCCGGTTATATGTCAGCGGCTATATGGCCACTTCTACCAGTAAGTATTTATAAATACATACAATAACACAATGTAAATAATTTTTTATGTCGAATTGTGTCGACGACGTTGTGGCGCAGCGGTAGCGAACCTGCCTAAAACGCCACAGGTCGCGGGTTCGATTCCCGCTCGGAGCATAATATGTTTGTATTGTCCATGCAAGCATATTTTCCGGTCTGGGTGTATTTGTCCTTGTCATTGTGAATGTTTTCGGACCCCGACACAGGATATTACTATCCTAATGGGGGCCGTTGAGTGTGCAGCGTTTATTTATTATTATTATTTATTTATTTATTGTCAGTATGAAGATTATGAGTATAGATTATTTAAAAAAAAAATAAATAAAAGAGCTTATTTTAAAGTCTTGTTTTTACCAGCATCAAGCAAAGTCTTCTTCTTCTTGACCTTAACCCACACTAAGTGGGGTGGGCACATCACGTCTTCTATCATTCTTCGTCATCTCTGCACTCACTTCCTTCCAACGCATATCTTCTTCCACAAATTTCGGTGGTCCTTTCTTCACATTACCACTCACTTTCAAATCCATCACTCTTTTCGCCACATGACTTTCTTCTCTGCCATATTGTTACATGCCCATACCATGACAATCTTCTACTTCTTAATTTTTCAATCACTGGCGCTACTTTCAAACTTCCCCTTATATACTCATTTCGAATTTTGTCCTATCAAGCATCAAGCAAAGTATTGATGAGAAGGAACATCTTTTTTTGTTATATCGTTTGTTGAAAGAGAGCTGTCTCCCCGTCTCTTTCTTTCTCTCAGTTCTCAACGCAGGGTGATGCAAGTGTTGCTATTGAATACAGGTATAGAAAAAAATACAGATTAAGGATCCTATGTATTGAAATTGCTAAAAATTGATTGGTAAACGACTTCTTCCTTCAAAATTTATTCACAGTTCTTCGGTGTGATGTGTGACATGTACAAAACCCTATCCCAGTTTCTTCAAACTCTATTCCCTGTCTCCCCGTCTTTTTCTTTCTCTCAGTTCTCAGTGAACCCACAATTGTTGCTATTGATTATAGATATAAAAAAAACCTGTGGCACTCGGGATATATAAAATCTTGGCTGTTTTTAAAAAGTTAAAAATACAAATGAAATCGAACATAAATTTCAAGCCAATAAGATACAATTTCGTCTATAATTCAAAATTTCATTGAAATTTTTTTATGGAGGTTTTGCTATAATTTTTCTTGTGGGGAGTGTTAGATTTTATTTTCGTTACGGAATTTCTCGATTCGGTCGTCGCGCTCAAAGCCCGCGGATAAAAGCTATGCAATAGCTTATAAATACAGTTTGAGGATCCTATGTATTGAAATTACTCTACTTATTCCTTCAAAATTCATTAACAGTTCTTCGGTGTGATGTGTGGCGTGTACACGTTGTTGTGCGCGGCGTGGCTTGCGGTCTGCGCGTTGCAATGGCGGGACTTGTTGCGCATACAGTACTGGATAGGCGGCGTCGCGTTGCTCGGTATGGTCGAGAGCGCTACGTACTACGGGGTGTACTCGGCCATCAACAGGACTGGGTATGTAGCTCTCTGTCGCTCTTGTGTAGCATGTACATTTGTGTCTCTCTTACTCTGGTATAGCATGTATGTATATTTCTTTCAATATACAATGAACCAAAATGGCCGCTTCCGTGCAGGTACAATCATGGAGAAAAATGTTAGACAAAAATATTGATTTCGTCTTATTTTAATAGATTTTTTATAAAGTGGAAAAGTGGTGGTAAAGGTAAAGGCTAAATTCAATTAATTATTTATTCATTATCGTTATTAATTACTTAAATAGAATAAAACAATTAAATAGTATCGAAAAAGGTATATAAAAAAATAGTTAATGTACATTTTTAACCACTGTCACTTATTTGGATGACACCTTATCTTGAAATAAAATTAAATGTTTACACACCTAACAAAAATAATTTATATTTTTACTGAATTTTTAATAATTTATTTTTAAAGAAATAAAACAACCGTGACCGAGTGTACTACGGGTCTAGCGTCGCCTCGTTGCTATAGTTACGCGGCCCCCTTCATACCGCATTCGGTTGAGACCCAAAAACGTGTTACTGCGCATGGTTCAACTTATATTCAAGGAGTTATACACGAATATCTTTTACGTTCTGGGTTGGCAAACAAGCATACGGTTCGCCTGATGGCAAGCAATCATCGCAACCTATGAACGCGCGGTACTTGAAGTATCACATGCGCGTTGCCAACCCAGGGGATATGAGGGATGAGATTAGAAAAAGGAGGATGGAAGATTGGGCCTTCGGCGCTCTCTCTCATCGTACGAAACGCAACTGTATTGTTACTATACGCTGATGATTCTTTGAGGGGGTACTACTTCCCAAGTCATAACCTCGAGATATTGTTTCTTAAATCTCCTTTGCTCAGTAATTTCACTAGCCTACAGTGCCCTTCAAACCGGAACACAGTAATGCCTAAGCACTACTGTTTGGCGGTAGAATGTTTGACACTGCGGTGGTACCTACCTAGCCGGCCTCTTGCAACAAAAGACCTACCACCAGTGTGACTAATTGCACTGGTGGAATAATCATATTCTACGATGTTTTATTTTCCGCAGGTACTTTAATGCAGAAGCGTTCATGTTTGCGGAGTGGATGTCCGTAGCGAAGAGGGCGCTCGCGAGAATGCTAGTCATAATCGTATCGCTAGGATTCGGAATTGTTAAGTGAGTGGAATACTATCTATGTGTATAAAGTCTCATAAAATTATGTTTAAAACTTGTCAATTCCAATTTTCATTTGTGTTTTTTAAGTTGACGACGTTTTTTCGCAGCGGTAGCGAACGGTCTGAGTGTGTTTGTACTTGTGTATGTTTCCGGACCCTGACACAGGATATAACTATCCTAATGGGGACCGTGCAGCGTTTATTTATTTTATATATATCAGGATGATACACTCTTATTAGATATTAGGTTTTTTTATTGGGATTACATACTCACACTACAAATCTTAATACGCTTTACTAAGAGAAGATTCTTGATTCTTGAATGTTTATAACAAAAAAAAAACTGCACCAAAAACATTCATGTAAAAAACACTTACATTTATTAAATTATTACCCTTAAGTCACTCGTAATAAAGTTCAAATTTTCCTGATCGAAGTTGTCTCTATAATATATTTTTCTAATGTTACTAAGTTGGCAAGCAACCATACGGTCCACCTGATGGTAAGTGGTTGCCGTTGCCAACCTCAAGATATTGGTTCTTAAATCTCCTCTGCCCAGTAATTTCACTAGCCTACAGTGCCCTTCAAACCGGAACGCAGTAATGCCTAAGACACTACTGCTTGGCGGTAGAATATTTCACACTGCAGTGGTGCCTACCTACTCGACCTCTTGCAACAAAAGAACTACCACCAGTGTGACTGATTGAACTGGTGGAGTAATCCCTACTGAGACAGAGATTATCACAACAGCGGGCGATGGGGTTGTCACTTCCCGAAGCCTTTGCTTTAAACAATAAAATTCAAATTTACTTGACCGACGTTATCTATATAATTGTTATGGAATATTTCGGCTTCTAGATCATTCTGCAATGAAATTAGATTCTGACAATTTACATAATTTAAATCTAGTGTTATTAAGGCATGTTGCCCTCCCCAGACCCAGACTGGGTCCCGCGTTGCAGCGCGTGGTGGGGGCTGGTGCTCTGTGGGCCTTACTGGCCGGTATCGAGGCGTGGCTCCGCTTGCATCATAAAGCCGAGGACTCCAATCGTGACCTGCTGCTGTCGCAAGCGCCATTGTCCCTCGTGGACAGCGCCATCTGCTGGTGGGTGTTTGTGTCCCTCGCGCACACCATGCGGACTCTACAGCTCAGGCGGTAAGTATTGCTGACCATACAAAACATATGGACATTTTTTTTGGTATCAATGACTCCACTTGGGAAGTTCTATTTCACAATATTGACGGGAAATTTCGAGAGATCCAAATTTCCCACCCTCCTTTTCTTCCTCTTTCCTCGCCCCCTCTTCTTACCTCAGGTCGGCAACACTACTACTGTTTTTAGAGGAAGATATTTTTGTTATCATTAGTAAAATTTACCTATATACATACAAATAAATACAATTGAAGTGTCTGTCTGTCATTCTAAATTAAAAGCTTTTTACTAAATGCTTAATAAAGTATATATGGTACTTACATAAAAAAAGTCTGTCTGTTTGTTAAGACTAATCTCTGAAACGGCTCGACCGATTTTAACGGGTCTGTTACTGGCAGATAGCTGATGTTATAAGGAGTAACTTAGGCTACTTTTTTAGAAAAAGAAATCAATAGACCACGCGGGCATATCTAGTAATACATATAAACTCTCGAAACCTACTCATTTTTTTATATTTGAAAAGCAGTTTACAAACATTTTTGAGTAGATTTTTTTATGATATGTAACGTTTAGAATGTATTACACAAAATAATACTAAAACAAAATTATCTCCAAGAAGATTCTACCGAGAAAAAATGATACTTTATTCATAATAAAGTATATATCAAATTTCTTATTATTTCTTCCTTTCTTTCGTTCAAGAACTACGATCAAAAAAAATTAAATTAAAAATTAATTTTCCTAACATAAATGACTAAATAACATAAATGATTTTAGGTCAGTGTCTATTCCATCAATAAATATAAAGATAAGATAAAGTAAATTTGATTTGACAGACATAAGTGTTTTACGAAAAATGATAAATTCTTACATGCTATACCAATTAAGTGTACAAATATCAGTTAAACTAATACAGTCGATTTGTCGTACATTACAAAATTTATATAATAGTGATAAATGATAATATAAAACTGGGTTTAAAAAGTATGGAAATGAGTTCAAGGATAAAAAAAACTTTCGCCACACTATTATAAGTGCAACATAAACTTATTCTATTATTATGATTTATTTTGGAACAAACAAACTAAAAAATCCACTTACTAGATTTTATAAAACTAGGCCCCCTTTTATAGATAATTGTAGAAGAAGTGTTCAGAAAATTTCTATTAATAAATTTAAAAAAAAACGGTAAAAGAACGCTTGTGTAGTAAAGGTCATTATATAATTAGTGAATATATTGAAAATACCACTCTTGGGATTGAGAATATCTCTCCATGTTTTCAGCGTTCATTATATATTAATGTAATTTAGCAATTAAAAAGATATATAATATATATATATATATTGAAAAAAACCCCGGTTTCGCCGGTTCATCTCGGGTAGAGGTATAATTTTGGAACGGTTGTAGATTCTGACGTTCAACAAATAAGTGTAATTCTTTTTACGTTGAATAAAAATATTAGATTTTTTTTTAATGATCTTCATGTAATGTTGTATGGGGTTTTTAGATGGTTGAGCGTATAATGTCCTATTGGCATACGCGTTTACACGCGTGATTTTTTTCGCGCCCCAATAAGCCAACGCGCGTACACTGTCTTATTTCGACGCACGTACGCTCGAACCCGTGCTTCGACGAGCTTATAATAATAATAATATTTTATTTTAGATCTAAAATCCACACATTTGTTAGTTACAATTTTCTTATAATCTTATGTTGCTGCTGTCATATTGGATGTCATTAAATAAATATAAACATTATATTTATTTAATGACTTCCAAATTAAAAATAAAGTATTAAAGATAATTACAATGACATTAAATTTATTAATATACATCTAATATATAAAATTCTCGTGTCACAATGTTCGTTCCCATACTGCTCCGAAACGGCTTGATTGATTCTTATGAAATTTTTTATGCATATTCAGTAAGTCTGAGAATCGGCTACTATGTATTTTTCAAACCCCTAAGTGATAAGGGTGTCCACCCCAAACATTTATTTTTATTTTTGGATAATTTTAATTTTTAATTTTTTTTTTATTATGTGGCATTGAAAAATACATACCACCTTAAATTTTCACTTTTTTATCACCAACCCCTGCTTTTTAATAGTCATAATAGTAAACCAACAACTTTCACCGGTGTCACTTCTAGACTCGGGTAGAGGGCGGTAATATCGGGTCCCAGATTTTTTCGGGGCAGGACAACGTCTGCCGGTCCCGCTAGTTGTATATATAGTTAAATGAAATTGAACTAAAATATATAGAATTAAAATATTATAAGCACGTCAACGCTCGTACGAGTTACATATATCAGAATCGATCAGCATTATATCTATAGAAAATAGCAATTTTGTATTAAAATGAGTACGTATCAATTCTAATTTCAGCATCGATTCGCATTTCGCATTTCTCTGTTTTAAATGCTTATAAGTGTAATACTCGATATAACACGTTACAGTACTAAACAGACGTCAAAGTGTGCTCAAAGATGCGTTCTCATGCTTACGAATGTTGAAGCATGCTTACGCATGCATAAGCATACGATGTTCATAAGTGTGTCTAAAACCATCAGCTAAATTCTGGTCGATGCTGATGAATGTAATTCAGGAATATACGTACTTCTAAACTAGATCTAAATCAGCTCTATAGTCAAAAGTTGTCATTTTGACATTACAAACGGACACTTCAATTTTTTATATATTGAAAACTAACAAGTGAACTCTTTTCCAGAAACACAATCAAGCTCTCCCTATACAAACACTTCACGAACACTTTAATATTCGCCGTCATCGCATCCGTTATATTTATGCTGTACTCGTTGAAGTCGTATCGAATTATATTTTGTATTTCTGTAAGTATTTTGCTTATGAAAATGATTTTATTTTTAACCTTGACGGTCGCAGGTTCGATTGCCGCTCGGGGCAGTTTGTATTATTGTCATAAATATATGCCGGGCCGGCTGTTTGTCCTTACGTCCGGTATCGGCTTAACTGTTTCCTACGTGGCGGTGTTTAATATGAGTTTGATCAAAATCAGATGCCGGATGGATAACCAAAAAATAATCTCTTAGGCCTCTTGGGGTATCGATATATTAGAGTTACCTTCATAAAAGCTACTGGAACTTCAGAATGGCTTACAATGTTGCCGCGTAATTATTATCGTTACTTTTATGCCGTGACGGCAAACGGCATGACGCCGTCTTATGACGTCACGCCTCTCCTGTATGAGTTGTGCATTGCATGTAGTACACTATATTAACTTACTTATCGCGTTTGTCGGTTCAATACTAAGTCCTTTTTTTTTTCATAAATTACAAATAAAAAACTTATCAGTATTCTAAAAGCTTTTTGTATATCTAGGAATGGAAAGACGTGTGGATGGATGAAGCGTACTGGCACATACTCTTCGCTAGCGTCCTGACCGTCATCATGGTGCTGTGGCGGCCGACGAACAACAACCAGAGATACGCGTTCACACCGCTGCTGGACAATGCTGAAGACGATGATGGTAACATTATTTTATATTATTGTTATAATATAAATACGCATAAACCAGTCCCACGATCTGTAATATGATTATTTATTGGTAGAAGCATCGTGATTTGTAAAAAAAACAGTGTGCTTTAGACCACACGATTGAAAAACTTCTTTAGACTTAAACTTCTTTTTTAGCTAAAATTAGTCAGCGAGTAAAGGGTTAATATGTCTGTCTGTTTGTCTGTCTGTTTGTCCGTCCGTCGGTCGGTCTGTCTGTCTGTGTAAAATGTGTGTGCGATTCACACACGATAGAATAATGTGATGAATATATATAATATAAAATAGTGTGTACATTTCTGTCTCATTCTTTGCCGGTTTCATCCTACACATTTTTATATTTTTGTCTCTAACCTGTCGTTTTTTCCGTTGCATCCGGTTTGAAATCACAACGATTATAGTCGTCTAACTGTGGCATCAATTCCTTCGCGAACAAAGAAGTTTGCCAATTCTTTTCTTTGTCGTACTTCCAAAAATTGGAACTCATTGCCAGCTCACGTGTTCCCTCCTTCCTACGCGTGAAGAGGTATCTTGTGGGTAGGCAGGGCGAAGGTGGCGCTAACACGGTTGCATTCGGCAACTCTGTTAGCCACCTTCGTGTTTGGACTTTATTCCCACTTACCATCAGGTGGAGTAGAGTCATCTGCCCTACTTTAAAAAATAGCATACTTTGCAAATAAATAAAAAAATCAGTGAGGTGGGTTAAGAAACTTTAGGCGCGGTCAGTCACTAGATGGGTGATCGCTTAGTATTTCAACTGAGTGTCTCCGTGTTTCGGAGGGCACGTAAAAGTCGCTAACCACTCGATAAGAAGAAGAAAAAAAATGTTAATTTCTAGACTTAAATGGAGGGCTCAAAATTTATAAAACGAATTAATTTCATAATCGATAAGGTAAATTGACTCTAAAAATCGATAAATCAAATCGATTCTTGGAAATAAATACAATCGGTTCTACAAATCGATGTTTAATTAATTTTGTTTCGCAAATATCAAAGAACTAACCAACGATGCCTTTACCAATAATTATTCATAATATCACTAAAATTCTCTAGTGAAATTATAATTTCATGGATTTTACAATTCCGACTACCGGCCTTTATGTGTAATCTCGTAATTCATAATTTACAGACGAAGAAGAGGAACAATTCGTGAACGACGCTTACGGAGTTAAAATGCGCTCCACAAATATAAGCGAAACACCCGACTCCCCTCGGGAGCCCGAGCCGAACACAACCTCCCTGGACTCGGACCTTCGCTGGGTAGAAGAGAACATACCCACAAGCACACTACCGCTACTCGACTCGGACGAAGAAATCATTAATACGAAGTTCGAAGTCTCTAAGATGCAATAATAGTATTTTTTTTTGTATAAAAGATGTCTCTGTGATTTATGTGTTTATTTAATAAAAATGTTTCGTAAGCTTAGTTATGTCAGATGTCTGTTTTTTTATTTCACTATTAAAAATATAACTTCTTCCTAGCATTAGTGACGGTATTTACCCAAGGTCTGCTTATACTCTTATCCTGAGTTGAAGAGTTACTAGTTTTCACACACACACACACACACACACGCACGCACGCACGCACGCACGCACACACACACACACACACACACACACACAGATTGATTTCTATCTGACCTCCACAACCCTAAGGGCGAACCAGTAACTCATTGGATAGAGTAAATTACCTATCAAGAGTTAAAGATTATTATCAGATGTTATGCAAGCGGGACCGACAGCTTAAAGTGCTCTCGTAGGCAGGGTGGGGAGACCCACAAGGACAAACGCCCAGACCGAGACATTTATAACCAAAGACGTGCTCCGAGCGGGAATCGAAATCCCGACCGTCGACGCCAGAATGGTCGTCTATCAAAAATATAACTTTTCTTCAATCGTCGGGTATTCAGACACCTTTTTCCAAAAAGGCGGAAATGCGTCTATATGTGATAGTAAATCAACTTCCATAAGTGATAGTGGTCGCTTATCATCAGATAGAACTATCCGATCGTTCGTCCCCTTATTGATATAACAATAAAAGTATAAAACTACAGCATAAAAAAATATATGTCTTGTGGTAAATAAATGAAATAATTATAGCTTTTCGGCTATTGGTGTTACCAAAATAATAAGTACTATTACGAATTGCTAGTGTCTTGCTGTTTATACTGATTGCCTCTTGACATAAAAAAATTGTTAGGTGCTACTTCGGAATAAAAATACATATTCCATCCCCGCTGTTATAAAATTGATAAATTGTCATAAGTTAAAGGCTTACAAGGGACCTGATATCTGAATAACTACTCTTGGTTGGCCACTTAACATCGACGAGCAAGAAAAATTTCCCGAAGCGAAGCAATGACATCATCAAAAACACAATAGAATATAATTTCGCATAACTACGATACATTAAAATACGAAACGATATTCTATTGTGTATATTAATAAATTATGACTAATCAGTAATGTCAGAAAATATTTAACTGTATTTCCTGTATGGAATTAAATAAATGAAATTTATAGTATGCAAAATATTTATTTATTTATATTAATCACAATATTTGATTCTAATAATTTCATTAAATGATCTTTGGTGTACAAAACATATTAAAGATTTATGTTCATATAACATAGAAGCATTACAATTTATCAGATTAATACATAGATAGATTGTTCACTACAATATGGCTTAAAGTAAGTTTGAAAAATAATAATTAAATGAAAAATAAGACAGGAATGAATATAATCCTTAAATAAGTATACAATAATTATGCTTAGAAATAATAAAATACTTGATATTATGTACATAATTAGTCTTTAGACAGATTGGTTTTCATAATAAAAATCATAGTCTTCAGGTTCCGGTGGGATTTGTGGTGGATCTTGCGGTATGTCAATACCTTCAGCGTCTAATAGTCGAACTTTTATGTCCATGGATAGCAGAGTTTCCAGGTCATTCTCAAAAGATTTACTTGTCATCTTCTCTTTGAGCAGAGCATTGATACCGTCAGTCCAAAAATCAAATATCTGTTGATCAGGTGCTACAAAGTCCAGGGATGGCACTTCAGCTGTCTTCAATATAAGAGAGAATGCTAAATCAGGACTACTAATCTTCCCTTTCAAATCTTTCATGTGTGGACATTCTTTACCGACAACAATACATTTTATATCAGCAACGGCTAATTTAGAACCCAATTCTTCCAAGCTCGGTGTGCTTTTCTCATCACACTCTCCGTAATGTAATATCTTATGATTGGGTGATAAGCGAACATACCAAAACTTATCTTTTCTATTAATTTTCATGTACTTTTAAATCTTGTTCCTCCTACCAATACACCAAGCCTTTGCTGTTGAATCAAATCTATAATCTCAGGGGTAATTTTCTCTTTAAGTTCTACAATAGGTCTTGCATGTGATTCCCAAACTTCCCTATTAGTACGTTCTTGTTGCCACAAATGTGTGATTTCACTGTATGTCAACTCTTTAATCTTCAATCTAAATTTATCAAAACCTTTTGGCGATGCTGCTAATGCCCTACTTATCTGTTCCCTTACAACACTCATGACTTTAACAAAGTCCTCTGTTGTGGCCCTCATTTCCTTCCATGTTTTATTCAACAACACTATACATATGCGGAATAATTCTTCAAATGGATGATCATGTGTGAAGAATAGAGGGTGATACGTCTGTCCTTGTTCACTTGGTGTTTCGCCTATGTGTAATATGTCACATAACAGTTTAACTAATTCAACGCTTGTCTTCCCAAACGGGCACTCTTGTTCATCTGCTCGGCAGCTATTTCTAAGAACAATTTTTGTGTAATCCTCTCTATAATTTCTGGCAAAGTATAACATACAATCGAGTGCTAGCACACCGGGTGGTGTTTCATTGAAGTCTTTAATTGGATCAATTTCACACTTAAAGCCAAGTTTTTTAAAGTCTTTTGACAAACTACCTGTCTGACGCCTAGTAGTAACTTCCATATTGGTATTGTTATCACTTTCAAAAGCTAGTTTTCTAAGTTCTTTAATTTTCTCTTGTGACTCTTGTTCTTGTGCGTCAGCTCTTTGGTGCATTTTAGGTTCAAGCAAGCCTAATGTCAATGTCTGCAATACATATAGTTGATGGGCTAATTCTGTGCCTAACGCTTCCTTCGACACATTCTTTGTGATGAGATTTTCGTAAATTTTGTTTCTTACCTGTTTAGAACATAAAGTAGCAGCTATTGTCTTTTTCTTTGTTAAATCTGCTTTTGAGAATATCGCATTAATAAGTGCGATAGCATTTTGTTGAATTATTCTGTCTTGATTTTCAAGATGAGATATTAAGCTTGGTATAGTTATTTCTTTTTCCACATGAGAGTTCTTGCCTGAACTATTGAGAACAATATTTTCAAGTATTGATAGACATGACTGTATTATCTTTGGGTCTTGAGCATTTGACTGATTACTAACAAAGCTGACAACTTTATTAATAAACTGGTTTTCCAAAATATCCCACGATATTATACCATGATCCATCAATTCAACAAATGTGACTAAAGCATATTTTAAGCAATTGCCTTTGAATTTTCCGGTTTCTATGTTGTTTATAATAAGGGAAAGTCCCTTTTTGTTAATAAACTCAAGTGCGAATGTCAAGTCACTGCTTACGTTGGAAAGTTTTGTTAAAGCGGCAGTTTGTTCAGCTTCCGTTCCAGTGTTGATTTTGGCCAAAATATCTTGAACGGTCTTCGCCGGAGACTGTTCGAGGCGGAGAACAGAACCATTTTTTATTTCATTGCGATTTTTCTCAGTAATATAGTTTTGATTATTACTTTCTGAAAACTGCAAAGCGTAATTGATGGGATCGGGAAGACCCCACGACTTGCACAAAGATTGAATGATTGTGGACAAGGGTTGATTTTGATCCAAGCCGATCAACTGTGGTACCTTGTCAGGGGCATTCAGCATTTCCACCGCAATCTTCAAAATCGCTGAATCTTTCGTCGCCGACGGCATTGTTATTGGTTTTACAGACATTTATTCACCAGACACCATTTGACAATCACTTCCTTGACACCTGTGCTTAAGCCTTAACTTGACTTAACATTCATTTGACAAGTTGACACGTCAAGTCGTCCACAGAATATTAAATGCAATAATTAATAATATGACTGTTAAAACCATTGAAAACTTAATGTGAGATATAATTATATTCGTGTGATATAAAAATATTTACCTAGTGTGATATACATAGCGATGTACATTCAATTAACACTAGAAACAAAAATAAACTTTGTAATCCTAGCTTTCGTCTGCGTAAAGTCAGTAATTCTTTTAAGGGGCTAGGTATTCGCATTTTCAACAAAATTCCAGATTGCTTATTAGAACTGCCAACAAGCAAGTTCCAAATGTATATAAAAATAAACTTATCAATAAAGCCTATTATTCGTTAGAGGAATATTTTTCCGATAAAAATGCTTGGGACTCTTAATATTGCTGGATCTCATTCAAGAACCAAATTTTATATGAAAGAATACAATTGTAAAAACATATATTTGAAAAGAGTAACTATCGAGTTTCTTGTCGGTTCTTCTCGATAGAATCAACCTTCCGAACCGTCGGTAGCGTTTGACTATTCAAAAGTACTTTTTAAAAGTCTACTTGAATAAAAATAATTTTGATTTTGATTTTGATAAAAAAATATATCACACGAATCACTACATAGTATAAAACAAAGTCACTCTCTCTGTCCATAAGTATGCTTAAATCTTTAAAACTCTGCAAACGATTTTGATGCGGTTTTTTTGAATAGTGATTGAAGAGGAAGGTTCTTAAGTATAAAAATAGTGGAGAAAAAAAAAATTGAGGTTTCTAACGTTTGGTCGTAAATAATTACATTTAACGCGTGCGGGCCACGGGCAGTAATGAATAAATCAAAACTACTGGATCGATTTTAATCATTTTTTCAGTGAATAGGCTATAATCATAGGCTATATATTTTATACTCATGCGAAGCCGGAGCGGGCCGCTAGTATTATATAAGTAACAGTAATTATGCTTAGATCATTCAACAATATTAATGACATCAAATCCTATTACTATACATTACTACCAATTTTGATATAATTGATTGCGTTGCCAACCCAAGAGGAGTTGGCAACGCGCATGTGATACTACAAGTATCGCAAGTGTTCCAAGGTTGTTGTAACTGCTTACCGAGGACAGTACGCTTGTTGGCCAACCATCATGATATAAAAAATAAAAATACCACAAGATCACAACGCTTGGTTATACAACTTATGAAAGAAAGGGCATTTACCAAATCGATGTTTTTTTAAAATACGTAATAAATAATAATTTCAACAAAAAATAAAAATGGCACGTCACTTCTTCCTCGTCGCACTTCTCGTCTCTCTACAATTTTAGTGGCCAAAATCTCTGCAACTCAAGTTACCAGTTGAGTTACCAGCATCATCAACGTCCATTACAATTTTATCTACATAATACATCAGTGATGTCGGTTAAAACCCTTTTATCTAACAACCATGCATTCTAGGTCAATTAATCTAGGTTTTATTAATATGTAAGGCAACACGACCACTAGATTAGCTATATTTTACCGTTAAGGGGCATTTCTATATTTTAATTGCTTCATTCATTCAATGGTTCTCATTTCGCACGCTTTGTAATATGTTAAATAAAAACAGTATTTAATTTTACATATCTTTTGATATGAGTAGAGGTATTTATGTATTCTGATAATTTTACCAAGGTTTATATTTGTACTCTAATTGATGATTTTATATTTTAGCTTACGATGATATTAAAAACCGCACTTACGACGCTGTGTCTAATCTGGATTGGTGGTGTATTTAGTTTTCGTTGTGACAGAAGACCATATGGATCCACCACACAATCATCAAATCCCGATGGACGTTTTAAATTAGTCGTAGATGGCGCTGATGATACTTATATACCAGATCAACTTTACATAGGTAAGGAGTGTCGCTAACGAGAAAATTGCGTAGTGACGGGTAGCGGGCCTTAAACACTGACTGTCCTTGGTTCGATTCGCGGTTGGGGTAGATGTTTGTCTTGACCATATATGGGAGTGTGAAGCATTTATTGATTTTAACACAACAACCGGTACTGGTGCTGGCTTTATCGGTATTTATTTCGGTTTTGTTGCTTCTGTTATCTATTCTGGTGTTTCTTGTATGCTTTAAAACACGAAAAAAGACACGTATAAAGAATACTGGAATTAGGAATTATTTATTATAAAAAAAAGTATTATAAGGCATGCCTAACAACAATAATTTGGTTGTTGTCAACGAACACGTCCCCCTACAATTTTGCACTACATAAAAATCTAAACTCTAAGTTTTTCACACAAATTTTCGTTAGTGAGAGAGTAGTCTTTTCAAGCTGGCCTTTAATGTAAAAGAAATATATTTTGCTTCAGTAAAAATAATCCAAACTGACGATGAATCGAGGTTCACTGGCTTCATGATATCTGCGGAAGGAGAGATGATATCCGATCCAAAGAACCCAAGGAGATTGGTGTCTCTGTTCCCGGGAGAGCTGAGACCCCAAGATTCTTTGACGGCGAAATTCAGCGATCGTTGTTTGAATTCAGTCGAACATGCGATGTCATCTCCAAAATCTTCTGTAGAGGTATGAATTCTTTCACCCCTGTCATATAGCAAACTAGCGGCCCGCTCCGTCTTCGCACGGGTATAAAATATATAGCCTATGTCATTCATTAAAAAAATGATTAAAATCGATCCAGTAGTTTTGATTTATTCATTACTGCCCTTGGCCCGCACGCGTTAAATGTAATTATTTATTCTACATCACATTAGAAACCTGACACCGTCGTGGCGTTGTGGGTAGCGAGTCTTTAGTCACGACGGTTGCGGGTTCGATTCCCGCTCGGGCAGATGTTTGTTAAAATTTCTGTCTCGGTCTGGGCGTTTGTCCGTGTGGGTCTCCCCACCGTGCCTCGGAGAGCACGTTAACCTGTCGGTCCCGGTTATTATCAATAACATCTGATAATAATCGTTAACTATTAATAAGTAAATTGCTCTTATCCAATGAGTTACTGGTTCGCCCTTAGGGTTGCCAATCGCTCTGTGTAAAAACTAGTAACCTGTCAAATCCGGATAAGAGTAATAAGCAGACCCTGGGTACATAAAAATACCGGGAATAATGCTAGGATGAAGAAGATCACATTAGAAACCTCAAAATAACAGTTTCTTTTTCTCCGCTATTTAATGGATGTTATTATACATTTAAACCTTCCTCTTCAATCCCTCTATCTATTAAAAAAAACCGCATCAAAATCCGTTTAAAGATTTAAGCATACATAGGGACAGAGAAAGCGACATTGTTTTATACTATGTAGAATGATATGTTAATATTTCCAAAAAATTGTTATTGATCCACGAGGAAGCCGTGCCTGTTGAGCAAAAGACGTAAATTCATCTAAATGACTCTTTGCAATTTTTTTATTACAAACGTTTGCCCGCGACTTCGTCCACGAGTATAGCGATGTTAATGAGGTATCTTGATTTTTCTTTACTGCACGGAACCCTAATTTTTTTCTAAATTAAAATTAGTCTGAAGCCTTATTTACTCCTTATAACATCAGCTATCTGCCAGTGGAGGTGCCGTTAAAATCGGTCCAGCCGTTTCAGAGATTAGGCGGAACAAACAGACAGAGAGACTATTTTTTTATTTAACTCTATACTTTCTTATGCATTTAGTGAAAAGTTGTTAATTTGGAATAACAAACAGTCACTTTATTTATTTGTATAGATTAATCAGGATGTGTTCTGACGCCGTTGTAGCGTATTGGTAGCGAGTCCGCCATTAGCATCGACGGGTGCGGGTTCGATTTCCGCTCGGGCAGATGTCCTACCTGTCCTACCTCGGAGAACACGTTAAGCTGTCAGTCCCAAATGTTATCACATAACATCTGATAGTAATCGTTACTGGTTCACCCTTAGCGTTACGGTCAGATGGCAACCGCTCTGTGTTAAAACTAGTAACCGGTAAAATCCAGACAAGAGTAATAATGTGTTGTAGGTGTATTGGCAAGCTCCACCATCTGCTAATGGTTGTGTGACATTACGAGCGATGGTTGTTGAACGTGACGACGTTTGGTATGAAGATGGTTCCCCATTGTCTCAAAGACTGTGTGAGGATATGCGTCAACCAGACGACATTACACCGCAACTCAATTATAATTGTGACATATGTGATGAAGCGAAATATGAAGTAAGATATATTAAAAAATATTTCATAGGAAATATGTCTCTATAAATATGTAACTTATAATATAAGTAAATGTCTCTATAAATACATAACTTATAATATAAGTAAATATTTTTTTTGTTGTTTTAGTTTTCTTTAGTTACAACAAAAAAAAATATTTTCTACAGTATCTTTTCTTCAGAAGTCGGTACTAAGTGAAATGGCGGCACAGTGGCGTAGCTTGTCCTAGAGGGGCCCTGTATCAAAATTTTTGCGGGTCCTTACGAGAAGACAATGGAAAAATCACTAAAGAAACAAAAAAATTACAATGAGGATACATTTATAGTGAATCCGGTTTCACGGTTGTAAAGTTTAGGTATGGAAGCCCGACTTCTGAAGAAAATATTCTGTACAAAATAATATTTTTATTTTTTGCTTAGCAATTTTAAGAAACGCACTAGTCGCCACTACGTTTTTCAAAGGTTCCCTCCATTTATCTGGGATGCAATAATCAGATCCTGGTTTCTTTATCATTGTACCATCTTGGGATATTTAACAAAAAAAAAACATAAAAATCCGTTCATAAACGATCAAGCTATCCACGAACACACATAAAGAAAGACATATACTGTAGAAATGAGAACCTCCTTCTGTTATGAATTCGGTTTGAAAAGTACATATTCTTTTACTAATCAAAGATTTTTTGTAGCTATCTTTTGTTGGAATTTGGTCACGTAATACACATCCTCGTCTTTATCCAGAAAATGATTGGATTCCACGGTATAGTGACTTAGTGGGAGCATCCCACTCCCCTGATTATATTCTATGGGCTCCTGGATCTTTGGCTACTGAAGGTTTCAGAGATTTTGCAGAGCATGCCAATGACAGTAAACTAGAAGGTGAAATTAGAGAAAAGGTAAACTTAATTTTAAAAAGGTAACATTTAATTGTCAAATTATTGATACTAGATTTTGCCCGCGGCTACGCTCGATTGATTTTTAATAAGGCATCTTTATTGAAATTGGAATATACAGGTCCCGTTTACATTTAGGTATAATATACTACAAAAGTCTGTAAAATATAATTAGCCTGGAGCCATAAGATCCATTTATATCCAAATTTAACTCCTGCAGTGCGTTTTTTGTTATATAGTATGCAATGTGTTAATCCAGGTTAGAAACTATCTGTGTTATAAGTTTCATCCAAAGTCGTTTATAAGTTTTTACGTGAAATAGTAACCAACATACATCCATACTCACAGATTTTCGCATTCATAATATTAAGTAGAATAAGTTGAATATTCATCTGTAGGATATTTATTTGCTTAGATTGGAGATGGCGTTCGCACCCTCATCAAAGGCAAAGGTCATGGTTATCGGAAAATGTCTAATCCAACATATGCTTTCTTTCGAACGGATAAAACCAATCATCTCTTCACTGTTGCCGTTGCTATGCATCCGTCTCCAGATTGGTTCCTTGGTGTCACTAGATTCGAACTCTGCCAGGAGAGTAATACATGGCTAAAGGAACGTGAACTCAACTTGTACCCTTGGGATGCTGGAACTGATAGCGGTGTATCTTATGAAGTAAGTACATTTTTAATGATTCCAAAAAGGATACGAATATGTTCAGTAATAATTCGTACGGATACAAAGACATAGAGGTATTCGGTTTCAATAATATGCATACTATGAATTTCAGGATGTGCTTGATTGTTCTAAATAGTATTATATCTAGTAGATTGCAGAAGTAGAGCCACGCTTCTCCCAGCACAATTGGGCCGACCCGACTGGGGAAGTACTACCCTCTCACAGAAAATCGGCGTTAAGTAACAGTAGTGTTTCTCGTTGAGCGATGAGTGAGAGCGGTGGAGGCCCAATCTCCTACCCTCTGTTCCGTTTCCTGGTCATCCCTTCCTTCCTATCCCTTGGGTTGGCACCGAGCATGTGGTACTTCATAGCTTGCGGTGAATGCTTACTATCAGGTGGATTGTATGCTTGTTTGCCAACCATCATGCCATAAAAAAATCGAATTTTGTTTTTCTTTCATAAATAAATCCTGAGCAAACACGATCATTCTGAAGTTA
This sequence comes from Hestina assimilis, assembly GCA_023373885.1. Classification (NCBI taxonomy): domain Eukaryota; kingdom Metazoa; phylum Arthropoda; class Insecta; order Lepidoptera; family Nymphalidae; genus Hestina; species Hestina assimilis. Next base: position 2,599,843 of record CM041747.1, on the reverse strand, counting down.
TTAATATTCAAGCTATTTTATTTAAACGACGCTTTTAGTCACCAAACATGGAAACGTTTCCACAAGACGCCGTGGGTCGTGTCCAAATGAGTTCATATGACAAAAATTCACCTTTTTATGAGATGGATATGAAAGACATCCATCCTTTTGGTCGACTTCATATCAAATTGATAAGAACTTACTCCAGAGAATGCAAAGAAGAAACAACAGGTATATGCAAAAACTTTAAAATAGGTATAAGAATATCAGAAGCACAGATCTTTATAATTTTTTACTTTACTGTACGAGTTTAATTCCGATAATTATTCTAAGACGATTAAGATCTTTGAAAGGCTTTCTAATACAGTAAATTTAACAACTGATACAAAAGTAAAGCAAGGTATAAAACTTTTAAAAACACAAGATTTTGGGCAATGTAAGTGGCATTACTGACTATTAGTATTTATTGAATAGATGAAGAAGAAGTTACAACAGAACCAACAGTAACTACAGAGGGAGTAGAAGAAAATGGAAATGAAACCGAAGAAGAAGAACAAAAACAAGGCGAACCTGACAATCCATCCAGGTACCAAAATACAGATCTTACTAGCGGAAATCGGGGGTAAGAAATAATTTATATAATGATATCAACAAAACCGAATCATTAAAATAATAATAACATTTCATGTACATCCTGAACGTGAGATCGGAAAGGACTGCTTTTAAATAAAATAACCTAATTAAGATGGTTTGTTTTAGTAAACTTGCATGCCCATTTTCAGAGTCAACCATTTTCATATTTAGCTTAGTCATTCTGGAAGACATCTTTTCTATGATCATTTATGCTCTAGAAGTTTATTTGTTTTTAAGACCTAAGTTATAGATGAATTTAAATAATGAATTTTACTGCTATATTATGTTAATAATAAACTTAATAATAATAAACGTTGCACACTCAACGGCCCCCATTAGGATAGTAATATCCTGTTTCGGGGGTCCGGAAACATACACAATGATAAGGACAAACACACCCAGACCGGAAAATATGTTTTGCATGGTCAATACAAACATATTATGCTCCGAGCGGGAATCGAACCCGCGACCTGTGGCGTTTAAGGCAGGTTCGCTACCACTGCGTCACAGTGTCGTCAAATGTGTATTATTAAATTATGTGTATCAACAATATGTTTTTTATTCCTAAAAATAAATATAACAAAATATGCATAACGCTAGCAACCGAATTGTTTACGGACTAAAAGTTAACCGAATTCCAGTGAAGCTCCGATAGTGACCGATCCAGATTCACCAGAAGACTGTCCCATGTCTCAATGGCAGGAATGGAGTCCATGCGAAGGAGTGTGTGAGAATGATAAAGTAGTAGGATATAAGTGGAGAGAGAGATACCATCTTGTGGATGGTATAGCTGTCGAGAAATACGACCCTGATGTGAGTATAATTGTCCACGAAGCCGAATGAGCTTTTTTACGGCTCGACCGGAGAAATACATCATCTGCCCGAGCGGGAATCGAACCCGCAACCGTCGAGGCTAAAGGCAGACTAGTTACCCACAACACCACAACGGTTTCATGTCGTGAGATGACACAACTATAATTTGTAAACATTACGAAATAATTCTTGAATAGATTTTATGTAATTATTTTGTATATAGTTTTTAGAAATACTATTATAACTAAAATTATAAATTAATAATAACATTCATGAAATATCCAGGCGGATCCGTCGACTATAAAGGAAGTTCCTAGGTTTTGTAAGAATCACTATGAAGATTTCGAAAGGACTGAATGTAAGGACGACTGTCCTGATGCCGACGACAAAGAAGATTTAACAGGTTGCCATGAGACTTTTCTCTAGTTTGAGTTTTTATATATTCGATAAACACAAATCATTTCGCCAAGAGACAACATCACGACCAACACCCTATTTTTTTAATTTGCCAAATGCTGGCTACATCCGTGGTTGCCATTATCTTTTTATTGCATTGCCAGATCATGTACCGCCATAATTATAATACTTATTATATTCCTACATATTACTAGCGAACCCGGCCTCACTTCGCTCTGGGTACTATTATACACATGCACACTGTTATGTACCTTCCGTGCAAAATTATCTAACGGATGTTAAAACAGCATTAAAATCCATTGCCTTGTTTTGGAGGAGTTAGTGGAAATATACGCTGAAAGTGACTTTGTTTTATAATATGTAAAGATTAACTTTAAATTCTTAATTATTTTCAGCTGAAAAGCGGGTTATGTCACCTGTATCACCTGGTTACGGATGGAACTCCAAACGTCATGTACATAAACGAAGATATCTTATATAACTTTTAAGTATGTTTACAATTATATATTAAATCATAAAATTGCCTTATAAGATGTTTAACCTAGTTGTTCATATATTGTTTATTTAATAAACGTGTTAATTATACATATGTAGTAAATGTGATTAAATATATGATGCTTAAGAAAGGTTTGTACTATTGCTATAACAATCTCCCACTCCCTCTGTTCCCTTCCTTTTTCCCACCTCTTCCCTCCTATCCCTTAAGTTGGCAGTGCGCAAGTGATACTTCAAGCATATCAAGCGTTCATAGGTTGCTTTAACTGCTTACCATCAGGCGGACCGTATGCTTGTTTTGCCAACCATCCTGACATAAAAAAAAAACAATAACAGTACTGGTTTTCCCTTTTACCCCCATTCCTACGCCTTGATTATACGATACGATACGAAAAAACATAAACGGTCAGTTGTAAACATAGTTTTTTAATATGCAACTCAATTGTAGTCAAGTCTATAGGCTATATTATATGAATTAATTTTAATTATAAAACTGGAACTTTCGACATGTAAATAGAGTTCAAATTTCCATAGCAATTGAATCGTGTTAAATGAAGTTAGCGATGAAACACAACACATGGATAGTTTAATACTAATTAATTTAGACTCATTCATTGTAGCTAGTAAGCGACAATTGACCGACATAGTCCATTTAATATCTTGATCCTGTCTGTTCGTATTTGACTTTTGAAATGCAAGCGTTAAAAGGATTAAAAGGTAAGTTATATTTAAATTATTATTGTTTAATGGGAAGGGTAGTGCCAGGGTTTCTTAATGTCCAAAACTTAGTCCTACTCAGGTCTTTTTCTGTCAAGGCTTTTTTGTTTTTTTGGGGGCACGCTAATTCTCGAAAGTTGTAACTTCATAATTTTTATACAATCCAAAAAAATGAAGGAAAAGGAGAGGAAATTTATAATGACCTATTATAAAAAAATATAATACTAGATACACTTTTTTTTTTATTTAATTCTTATTTTTTTTTGTTTTTATGGGAATTTTTCGATATTGTCGAAATTTTCTTTGGGTCACTGCGTACCCCGCGTACCCCCACAAAAAGCCCTGGTCCTATTAAATAAGTTTTATGGAAGAATCTTTATTTCGCGTTATCTTTATTACCCAATCCCTAATTCACGTGTCCAGGATTGCATTACTGTAACTTTAGCTAGTCTAGTATTTTATCTATTGATTAAGTATTTTGCTTATTAAATATAATATTTTATGGAATTTCATTTAATTTACAGTTTTCTATTTGCTATTTTTTTGGGTAATATTGTTTCAAATTGAACTATGCCAATGCCAAAATGAGCCGTGCGATCGACGACCTTTGGAAACAAAAACCGATCCTATACCACCGGACAATCGGTTTCAATTAGAAATTGTCGGAATAAGCAAAAGTGATTACATCCCTAACAAAATATACACAGGTATGATAAATTTTTCTTACTTTTTCAAATCATTTACAAATAAGCTTGAGGCAAGCCGTAACTTATACCTAATAACCTAAGAATGGTCGTATTTTGCAAGCTTCCTAATCTTGACAAATGAATAGGAGAAGTTTCATATAATTTTTGGAACGAAGTTCCTTATCGCGCGTTGTGAAAGGGGGCTAGACGGAAAAATTCTTACGAAAAGTTGTCACGACACTTTTTGCTATAGTAAGCTATTGTAAGCTGTGCGGCGTCGCATGTTTCTCTGTCTGTCTCTCTCTCTCTTATAGAAAGCAAGCCAGATATTTTCATTTCTATTTCGCATTGAACAGTGTGGTGTCGCGACGATTATTTTTGTTGAGTGTATACAGGTTTTTGTAAATAATAAATAATGTTAATAATAAAAAAATATTATTATAACTTAAAAAAATAAAATTTTATTACAATTCCTTCACTAATTAATCGAAAGGAACTTCGTTTCATCCGGGTGTCCCTTGACACCTCTCAAGTTTTTTTTTTTTTTTTTTCATGACGGTTGGCAAACAAACATACGGTCCGCCTGATGGTAAGCAGTCGCAGCAACACAGTCGCAGGAACACTTGCTATTCTAAGAGATAGAAGGCAAGGAAGGAAACAGATGGGAACAGAGGGGTGGGAGATTGGACTTCCGGCACTCTCACTTATCGTACGAAACACAACAATACTGATCCTGTTACTTTACGCTGTTTCTATGAGAAGGTAGTACTTGCCCGATGGAGCCTGCCATTTCTGGTGAGAGAAGCATGGCACCACTATTAATATTAATATTTTGGGGTGTATTTATCAAGTCAATTGATTAAGTCAAAGACGCTGAAGGTGTTTCATGTCACAATCAGTGCCCAGCGTTTGAGCCGTATTTAGTAGAATATTATACTACTACCCGAAGTTAAAATGCGTGTCCGTCCCTGACACATGATATTAATAATGGGGTATGTGGATTGTGTAGTGTTTAATTTTTTTTCAGTGCGCTTATTTGCAACAGATGGAATGTCTACCTTCATCGCTTTTTTGATATCAGCGCAAGGCGATAAGAAACCCAACGAGAAAAATCCTCGAAAACCAATCCCATTGGATGCTGGATCGATTTCTCCATTTCCAAACGCCACGGATTCCAAGTGCAGCCCCACTTGTAGTAATTCGGTTACTGAAACAGATATTACACCGAAAAAAATGGTTCAGGTAATGTTTTCATACCACGATGATGGCAAATAAACGTACGGCCTGATGATAAGCGGTCACCGAAACCTACGCTTGCAACACCAGAGTTATGATGGTGTGCGAGTTGCCGACCCCCAGAAAATTTTTTAAATGTTCCCTTGAGGATCCATCGCAGCGTATTGGAAAAACATCGACAGGGAGCTCATTCTACAACCGGAGTGAGAATCTTAGCTTTGTGACTTGATAAACGTTTGATTTTCGTTTGTGGTTGCTGTCAGATCCATCTCCGATGAAATGATTGATCAAGTATAAGGCTTAGTTAGGGCTGTCCGTTTTCACAACCTGGGGGCTTACCATTAACTCTTATTGAGATTCAAGTGACGACCTAAGAGCTAGTACAAGTTACTTGTTATTTCCAGGTTATATGGAGTGCACCACCTAAGGGTAACAAATGTGTAACAATTTACGCTGTGTTGGCAGTAAGACCAGACGTTTGGTATAACTCTGAGGGACCACTTTCAAAGATAGTTTGCGAGGATCATCGGAACATGGAAGATATGCAACCCATGGAGAACGACAACTGCAGGACATGCGAAGACGCTAGATATTTGGTAAGAAATTTTACTTCAATAATCACATAGAATGAAAAAAGAATTACTGTAAAAAATGTGGAAGGTCTTTTTTATCCTCGTTTTTCATATAAGTATATTCGTGTGTAAACCGAGAAATATTATTCAAAATCGACACAAGTGGCTATACCTATTATGCAGGGTGTGGCACCGGTCGAGGCACTTTTAATGAACCCGAGCTTAAGGGAGATTTTTTCTCTTATAATTTTTTTTTACATTGACATAACATTTATAAATATAGACATGTTAACATTTGTAGCTGTTCCATTTTGACCGCTTACTTACTGGTGGGCGCTAAAGTAATGATTACAAAGGGGCGTTAGATGGGATATAGACGCCTCTGATAATCGATACAGTCTAAATCCTTTAGTATCCTGATATCCATCTATGCTTATTGTACAGTATACTGTATTTAAAAATAATAAGATTGTTTTTAAATTGGTTTATTTGCTTTTTTCTTTCCTTCAAGCTGACGTTTGAAGGTATTTGGTCATTCAATACTCATCCGCACATGTTCCCCAATGCAAGTGGACTGGCACGATTTAGTGACGTCGTGGGTGCATCGCATAATAAAAATTTCAATGTATACAAATTCAATTCAGAAGCCAGCCAGGGCTTGAAAATGCTTGTTGAACAAGGAAATACAAGTAAATTGGAAGTGGAAATTCAGAAACAGGTAATGATGAAAATATGATGCGTAAACAGTGACGTAGCTTGCCCTTAACGAGCCTTGTATCGAAAATTGTTGGGGGCTCTTCTACCGAAGCCTTTACGATAGAACAATATAAAAAAATAAACATAATATATAATTGTGTAATGATTATACGTTAATAAAATAGAAAGGCGTCGGGATATGACGACCCCATCGCCCGCTGTTGGGATAACCTCTGTCACAACAGAGATTATTCCACCAGTGCAATCAGTCACACTGGTGGTAGGTCTTTTGTTGCAAGAGGCCGGCTAGGTAGGTACCACCGCAGTGTCCAATATTCTGCCGCCAAATAGTAGTGTTTAGGCACTGCTGTGTTCCGGTTTGAAGGGCATTGTACGCTAGTGAAATTACTGGGCGAACGAGATTTAAGAACTAATATCTCGAGGTTGGCAACGCGTGAGTGGCACCTACTAATGGTGCTGCAAGCGCTCATAGGTTGCGGCAGCCACTTACCATTAGGTGGGTCGTATGCTTGTTTGCCAACTTCTAACATAAAAAAAAAAAAAAAAAAATAGCGAATTGGCCTGGTTTCGCATGATTGTTAAGTCTCGTATGGAAACTTAGCGTACGGCCAGAGTTTAAGTGAGATTTTGGATACTATTTTATGAACTTTCTGCTTACACGGGTTTGGGGCCCCTATAGTTAGAGGGCCCTGTATTTTTGATAGGACTGATGCGGCGGGATCTACACCTCTGCACATAAATATAAAACTAAAAATGGCTTAAGAACTATAAAAAACATCACTCTCATTATCATAATTGTAAGTCGTTGTTTGACAAGAGATCGCGAAGATTAGTATTTATATCAAAGGAACATGTATAATGTTCATGATTCCCCACCGGTGAAGCTGTCGAGGTCACGAGGGCCAACAGCAACAGACACTCCGAAAAAAAAAAAAAGTTCATAATCGGTTTTTTTAATATTTTGGATTTAGAAGTGGCATGATATAGCTTCCACGCCTGTTAGAACTTTATTTGAAAACTTCTAAGCACTTAATACTACTAAGTACTGCGATCGCTGCCTGCTGATTCCACCTGGTGGGACAGTAGAGTGTAGTAGGGTCGGTAATTATTCTCATCTTCGCCTTTCAATAACTCCACACCATATTACAAAACCATAATTATTTAACTCCAGTACCTGTTTAATTTATTTATATTTATAAAATTAGCTTAGACGATTAGTGTTAGTTGGTAGCGAGCCTGGCCGAGGTGGTTATTACTTAATAATTATCTATAGTTTGGCCTATAAGACTGAAACATATATCGCTTTAAGCAATTTGTCCCAATCGAACCTTAAATGAAACTAGCTTTTGCCAGCGGCTTCGCCCGAGTTAATAACGATTTTAAATACAAACTTTGAACCTCCATTTCATCCCTTCAGGGGTGGAATTTTATAAAACTGTACACATTATTATTTATCCCTAATTTTCAATTCAAAAACAGTTTCATGCTTCGAGATTAAAGCTTCTAATTTTAGCGGATTTCCATACAAATTCTTTTAACTCTTTTTCACCCCCTTAAGGGTCGAATTCCGAAAAAACCTTTCTTAGTGCGCGTTAACCTTTTAAAAATAATATCTGTGAAAAAATCCAGGTCTAGGTCTAAAGGTTTAGACTGGACTTTTATAAGTGTGTCAGGTCTTGTCTTTTTATATATGTATATAGATTACGCTACTACGTTAAATTATATTGCAGCTGGGAGTATCAGTTCGGACGATAATAAAGGCACTTGGACAACCACACCCAAACATGAATACAAATGCCATTTTCCGCGTGACAAGGGAACATCACTTAGTGTCATTAGTGACGGCTATTATACCTTCACCGGATTGGTTCCTCGGCGTGTCTAATATGGAATTGTGTGAAGCAACCACTGGAAAGTGGGCCCCTAGTTTGAGTCTTAATATATACCCTCTTGACGCTGGTACGGATAGTGGCCTAACTTTTGAGGTAATTTTTTTTCTATACGTAAAACTAAATGTGAAGTTATCTCAAGGTCTTTTAATAAATTACATTGCAATATTATGACTGCATGTTATTGTGAGAGCAAAATTATGAGTCCGTGTTTTTGATTTCTTAGAATTTAAATATTAACTTTGGTTTGAATGAAAGTGAAATAACAAAATTTTTAATGACTCATACAAAGACATGTCCCAAGCAAATGCGAAAAGTTAGTTAAGTCATATTGAATAAAATAAAAAATTATAATGTATCAAAAATTTTTCTAGTCGCCAAACGAAGATACGATGCCACCGCAGCCTATTAAATCGGCGGAAATAAACAGATTAAATCCAAAAGAGAAAATGAGACCATTTGCGAAGCTTCATTTTGATTTGATGCGAACATATCCAACCAATAACTGTGATGCTGGGGAAGAAGAAGAAAATACCAGATATAGGACGTTAGGTTAGTGAGCTTTCATCAGATTACACGAATCATCGAAACATATTATAATTGTAAGCATTTTTCATCACTATAGCATAGCCGTATATACGTGACTTAAATTACCTAGCGATCTTTCAATTCCAGCTACGTACTTTCTTAGGAATAATCATAGTATAATACTGTTACGGGCTGGGGTTCGCGGATTTGGAAACAAACACCTTATGGCTCTAAACAAGACTTTATTCTAGCTCTAGATTAAACAACAGAACTTCACAAACAACAGGTCCAAATCACAGTCCAAAAGAATAGCCGAGGTCACTAATTATCGCACTTGTTCACTGGTATCACTTGTAGCGTCTTCGCTTGTTGCTCAGAACTGAATGAATCAGTCGTTTTTTTTTTTTTTTTTTTTTTTCGGAGTGTCCATTTCTGTTGGCCCTAGTGGCCTTGACAGCGTCACCGGTGTGGGGGCCGGGTCTGGAGACCTCGGCCGGTAAAAGATGGACTGCCACGCGGGGCACAAGTTGAATCCGTCCCAAGGGCCCCTCCTGCGAGGTCGAGCCTAGACTTGGGACGTCATCGGGAGGGAAGGAGCGCTCCGGAGCGCAGTCTAGCGACCGTACGCGGCGCGGTGCTCACCGTCCGGGGTGAGCGGTCGAGTTGGCGTTGTGTCGGGCTGTGCGAAACAAGGGTCCTCGTCTCCGCCGGCGGAGACGCTGCAGCATGTGTGTCTGATGTCGTGTTCTGTTCGTGTATGGGGCGTTAGCTGTTGTGATGCTATCGTCTGGGTCTTGCAGGACGTGCTTGGGACGCCTGAGTCGTGTCGGTATGTCACCTCTACTTGTGTAAGTGGTGGCCTGTCTGACGAGGGGGTGAATCAGTCGACACGGCGGGCCGCTTATATACGCGGACACGGGTTCGAGAGAGCTCCGTCCGCGGAACGCTATTCTACATGTTTCGAGAATACATCTTTCTCGAACCCGCGCGGCGGTCGTAGAAATAAACAAAAGGAGTAGCAAGCGATTTTGAACCTTATGCCCTTGTGATAAGGTTCTCCGTAACAATATTATGTTTTTAAACATTTTTCATCACTATCTAAAATTATGTTCTTTTGTATGTTAAACGGTGCATAGCCGTATATACGTGACTTAAACTACCTAGCGATCTTTCAATTCCAGCTACGTACTTTCTTAGGAATATTCATAGTATAATATTGTTACGGGCTGGGGTTCGCGGATTTGGAAATAAACACCTGATGGTTCTAAATAAGACTTCATTGAGAACTAGATTACACAACAGAACTTCACAAATCACAGGTCCAAATCACAGGTTAATCGTAGTCTAAAAGAATAGCCGAGGTCACTAATTATCACACCTGTTCACTGGTATCACTTGTAGTTTCTTCACTCGTTGCTCAGAACTGAATGACTCAGTCGACGCGCCGGGCCGCTTATATAACGCGGAACACAGTTTCGAGAAAGTTCCGCCTGCGGAACGCTATACTACATCTTTCGAGAAGAAATCTTTTTAGAACCCACACGGCGTCAGAGAGCGTAGCAAGCGATTTTGAACAATACTGTCTCGCATTATCAACTTACATGATAAAGATGACTTTAGCGACGTCCCAAGGCTAGTCTCGACCTTGCAGTAGACAGGCCCTTGGGGTGGATTCAACTTGATCTCCGTGTGGACTATTTTACTGAACGTGACAACTAACTGCCAACACCCCACGTCTTGATGAAAAACATAGAACACACTCCGAAAAAATAGAGATGGCAGTCTGAAATAAGCAGCAGCGCTTGGGGCTTTCTACTATATCTTCGTTTATAGACAAACTTATTATATTATAGTGTGTGCATAGCGGGATTTTGCCAGGTGTCAAAAAATTGTGTCCACGCGATTCTTTTTATATTGTCGCGCCCCTTGGCACTTGTCTGCTTTGGAATTTTGAAATTTGTGCAATTTATTTTTATGTTAATTTTTTATCTTATTATACCTAAAGGCGTTACTCGTTAGATTTAAATCCTAAATATTTTGATTTTGTCCTCGCAGATGAAGTCGAATACACAGTTTCGAGTGAAGTATCTCCCCCAACAACACCGGCAAAGTGAGTACAAAATTTCATGGGATCGAGTTTTACCTCCAGAGATATAAAATTCATTATATTGTTCTCAGTGAAGAACCGTCACCAGACCCTGAGTCATCAAACAATTGTCCAATGACCGCATGGGAGGATTGGCTGTCGTGTGAGGGTGAATGTATCGACGGGCAGTTGCATGGCTACCACACAAGATTCCGTTACCACCTGGTAGATGGCGTGGCTGTTGGCAAATATAGCGAAAATGTATGGCTAATAAGTAGAAATATAATTTTTTTTTAAAGAATATGAATATTCAATGCATTTTTCAAGATATTTCATTACTGATATTTTTATTGCCCCTCCAAATAAGCTCCAAGCTTGCGTTAGGAGTGGGTACGACAATAGCCCAACGGGGTCAGAATCGAACCCGCGACTCTCGTGCTTCCAAATTTTTATATACATATAATATATCTGATATATTCTATTATGATTGTCGGGCGCGCTGATAACGAGACTGCTTTGAGCATCGACAGTCATGGGCTCGATTCCAGCTGGGCATTTGTCCTTACAGGTCTCCTCACCGTGCGTCCGCACCACGTGTGTCGGTCCCGGTTGTTATCATAACATCTGATAGTAACTCTAGATAACTAATTGGCTCTTATTCAATGAGTTACTGGATCACCATTTGGGTTGTGGAGGTCAGATGGTAATCGTGTAAAAACAAGTAACCCGTCGAGGATAAGAGTATAAGAAATCCCTGGATTAATACCAGGAATATGACTAAGAAGTTGATATCAGATTCTCTCTTATTTATCTTATTTGATCATTTTTTCAGAGTCCATCTTTTGTTGAAAAAGATATACCTGAGGAATGTCTGGATATTTCGGACACGGAAACTGAATACTGCCAAGAGCCTTGTAGTGAAGAGGAAGAAGGTATTTTCTGTCCTGAAAAACGTACATTTTAAAGAGATTTTATTGATGGCATTTTCAATAGAAAGATAAATGAGATTCCTTTTTGAAATACATATATAAAATAAGAACTTTTTATCCTTACTTATTATTACAAATGCGAAAGTAACTCTGTCTGCCTGTCGCGCTTTTAGGTAGGAACTATTGAACCTGAAGTGGTTTTATATATTTATTACGTAACTTACAATTTTAATACACAATTAACAATTTCAACTCCATCTAGGTGCCTGTCACCATTTTGGCGCGGCTCGCTTTTCTGTGTAAAGTCCCCGCTGCGTTCGGAAACGCGTATCTAAAATTATACAATTAAAATCCGAACGCCACACCACCCCCCTACGGAGAAGGAGAATCCGAGGAAAAGAAAGGAGAAAAAAAATTACAGGTCGAAAGGCTTCGAGAAATGGACTCTACGGCCTGATCGGGTTGTATACTGTGGTGCAGGTGAAGAGGTAGCGAATGGGCGTGCAGGAAGGATGGGAGGTGAAGACAAGGGTCGGGCAGAATCCGGCCGCGCAGGTTGAGGCAAAGTAACACGTGGTGATGGTGCCGGACTAGGCAAAATTGACGGATTCAGATGCTCGATAAATGCCGGCTTGAGCCTATCGACACTGACAGTAGTTGGTTTCCCTTTTACTTCGATTGTAAAAGTCTTCCCATCATCGGCTTTGGAGATGACTTTGTGAGGGCCGGAGTAGGGAGGCTGCAAGGAGCGACGAGCTGTATCATCCCTCAGCATGACGTGAGAAGCGGTGGTGATGTCCTTAAAAATGAAAGGCGTTGATGTTGTGTGGTGAGAAGCCGGAGTTGGTCGCAATTTGGACATGTGGCGTCTTAGCTTAATGACAAAATCTGTTGGCTCCTCCAAACCAGTAGGTCCGGGAGATACTAATAGTTCCCCAGGAAGCGTCAACGTTTCTCCATAGAGAAGTTCAGCAACTGTTGCCTGCAGATCCTCTTTAAATGCAGAGCGCATTCCTAACAAAACCAGGGGCAATGCACTCAGCCATGAATTATCGTGGCACATCAGAGAGGCCTTAAGTTGACGATGCATACGCTCCACGAGCCCATTAGCGCAAGGGTGATAACTTGTGGTTCTGATTCGTTTTGTACCAAACAATTCAGTAAGGCGTCTGAAAAGGTCCGATTCAAATTGTCGTCCCTGGTCAGTCGTGATGACAGTAGGGGACTGAATCGTGAAATCCAGCCGGCTACGAAGGTACTCGCCACTTCTTCAGCTGTGATACTACTCATAGGCCACGCTTCGGGCCACCGAGTGTAACGGTCTACAGCAGTGAGGCAATATTGAAAACCAGAAGAGGATGGCATGGGCCCTATGATGTCGATGTGGACGTGTCGGAGCCGAGATGTCGGGCTGGAGATGTGTCCGGGCGGAGATTGTATATGCCGAGTCACCTTGCTTCGCTGGCAGGCTATGCAATTTTGGCACCAACGGCGGCAATCCTTAGCCATCCCAGGCCAAACAAAACGTTCTGAAACCAGCCGGATGCTCGCTTTAGTTCCAGGGTGACTCAAATTGTGCAACTGCCCAAATATTTTCTTCCGCATGGGTTCTGGAATAAATGGTCGCGGTCGTCCAGTAGACATGTCGCATACCAAAGTGGTACAAGTGCCGGGAACAATGACGTTATCTAATTTGAGAGAAGAATTTTTATCATTGCGAAGCTTCTTCAACTCGTCGTCGAGTTCTTGGCTTGAAGACAGTGCCGAGTGATCAGCCTCGAAACCAATAGCTTCAATGCTTCACATGGTATCCGCAACCGTATTGTCTACCCCTTTAATATGAACAATGTCTGTCGTGAATTGCGATATAAACGAGAGCTGGTTGAGCTGCACAGGCGGAAGCCTCTCGCGGCGCTGCAAAAAGGCATAAACCAAAGGCTTATGATCTGTGTAAATCTTTACATGCAGCGCAGCGAGGAAATGGCGATAATGCTGCACACTCTCGTATATCGCAAGGAGCTATCGATAGTATGCTGGCCATTGTGATTGTTTGTCGTTCAGCTTTTTGCTGAAGAAACCCAAGGGCTCCCAAGCGTCACCGACTTTTTGCTGGAGGCAGGCACCGATATGCGAGCTTGACGCGTCGGTAAAAAGCCCTATCTCAGCATTTGGAAATGGGTGGGCCAGAAGGGGTTGTTGAGGACAAACTCTCTTTACAGGCATCGAAACTTTCTTCGAGCTCAGGGGTCCAAGTGACTGGAGTGGAACCTTTGCCTTGGGTGGCCACGATCGCATCGACAAGCGGTGCTTGCATTTTTGCAGCATTACGCAAAAATCGGCGATAATAATTGACCATCCCAAGAAAACGGCGGAGTCCCTGCACAGTCTTTGGTCGAGGAAAGTCTTGGAGAGCCTGAATGCGCTCAGTTGGTGGTCGCGTTCCAGCAGCGGAAATGCGATTTCCAAGGAAAGTAACCTCTGGAGCACCAAAACGCATTTTGCAGGGGTTAATGATTATTCCGTAGTCTTCAAGACGCTTAAAAAGGACACGGAGATGCTCAGCGTGCTGATTAGCATCGCGGGAGTACACAAGGATGTCATCAATGTAAGCAAAACAAAAGTCCAGGCCTTGGACAACTTCATCTATGAATCGCTGGAATGTTTGACCAGCGTTACGCAGACCAAACGTCATGTAATTGAATTCGTACAACCCGAATGGGGTGATGATGGCCGTTTTGCAAATATCCTCGGACGCAACTGGAATTTGTTGGTAGGCCTTGACGAGGTCGATTGTACTAAAAACAGTACAGCCATTAATGTTATGGCCAACATCACCAATATGGCGGACCGGATACCTATCGGGAATGGTGCGCGAATTTAACGCACGATAGTCGCCGCAGGGTCGCCAGGTGCCGTCGCGTTTTGGGACCATATGGAGTGGGGAGGACCACGAACTTTTTGACGGTCTAGCTGTCCCACACTGAACCATATCGTCAAAAACTTTTTTGCCTCTTTGAAGCTTTTGTGGTGCCAGACGTCTAGGATGACAAGAGACGGGGGCACCCTCAGTGGTCAAAATGTGATGAACCGTGTTATGCTTTGCCTCCCGAATAAGTCCAGGTGGCCTAGTTATCGAAGAAAATTCCGTAAGAAGCGCACTAAATTCGGACGGTGGAGCGGAAACCAGTTTGACGCTGGTCTGGCCCAAAGTTGCAATGGCGGCAATACATGACAGCCCGGTACTGCTATCGACGATCCTTTTGTTTGCACAATCTGGCAAAAGGCGATAGTGCGCCAAAAAATCAGATCCAATGATAGCGGTGCTGACGTCAGCAACGACGAATTGCCACTGGAAGGTGCGACGCAGGCCTAAGTTAAGCGTCATCTGAATGTGACCAAAGGTGCGAATTTCGCTATTATTGGCCGCTGCCAGTGTGTAGTTAGATCGTGTTGGCTTTGTTACTAACCATTTATGTGGGTAGCAAGAGACATCTGAGCCTGTGTCAATTAAAAACCGGCGCTTTGATACACTTTCGGTGACAAATAATCGGCGACTCTCAGGTAAGCAGTCAGTCGTCGCCTCTAAAAACTGCTGTTGTCGTTTTCCGGCGTTGGTGGCGTCCAAGCGCAAGGTTTGACGCACTTGGCTGCCTTAGTACCAAATTTCCTATGATAAAAGCAAATTTTTGTATGAGTAGGGGTCTGTGAGCGATCGCGCACAGTTGGAGGACCCCGTGACCTATTCCTACCGCGGTCATTTGAAAGTGCGGCGATCTGGTGGGTAAGATCATCTAAGCGCCGAGTAATGTCGTCAAGCGATGCAGGCGCGACGGCAGATGCGCCCGCTGAAAACACAGCCGATGAGCGGGGTGTGGCCATTCCAGGCGAGACTTCTAAAATCTTATCGGCTAACTCAGCAATTTTACCCAAGGGCAGTTCAGATTGGGCTGCCAAAATCGCCTGAAGGTGTTGCGGGAGGCGGCGCATCCATAGCTGGCGAAGCAAATTTTCATCCGTAAGAGTATTCCCAGCCAATGATCTAAGATGTCGCAAAAACTGGGAGGGGCGACGGTCACCCAACTCCTCATCGCTAACAAGTTGACGGACACGTTGCTCCTCAGATATGGATAGTCTACGGATAAGCTCTGATTTCAACTTACCATATTTGTCATCAGGCGGCGGTTGGAGAATAATATCCTCCACTTCTCCAATAACCCGAGTATCTAACTGAGCAACAATGTAATTGAATTTTGTCTCGTCAGTAGAGATACCTGAAATGGTAAACTGTGCCTCCACCTGTGCAAACCAAATAGCAGGCCTATCAGGCCAAAATGGAGGAAGCTTAACAGCTACTCTACAGACGGAGGGAGGTTGAGGAAAGAGGGGGTCCACGGAGGATGTTTCTGCCTTGATACTATCAATTGTTTGGTCAGATTTATATTTCTCTATTTCAGCAGCCAATATAGCATTTTGCTGCTGTAACAATTTATTTTGCTCTTGTAACAATTGTAAGCTAGGCTCCATTATATATTAAAACTTAAAAATTAAAATTGTAAAAACAAATAATACTGTTCACCACTAATAAAAATAATAAATGTTAAGAACACAAAAATTTCAAAAAGCTATAGTAAACACACAAAAAAAAAAAACCAAGGCAAAATTAAACAGTGAGACATAAGATTAAAGTAACAAACAATTTAAAATGAAAATTATTAAAATCATCAAAGTCCAACAACTTAAAACTACAATATGGTTAACAAAAGGCAATGCCAAAAAAAACCAAAAGCTACTAAATGATACACACAATTTGTCACCTAGTATTAAGATAAGCGAGCACTTAATTTAAATAATTAAATATGTTAATGAAAATGGACACAGCTGCTATCTATGCAGGTGTAACAGACTTTTAATAAACAAATTAATAGACTAAGAACTAAAAAAATTTACATAATGTATTATAATAGTATCCTGGCACAATTCACTGAGTCTGATTAATTAAATTTAAAGTCTTTTAGGAGAAGAGAAAAAATAAAAAATATATATATCAAGTTGTACGTGCGTGATAATCCGGGTGGTGGAGCTGCCACGGGAGATGCTGCAACAGGAGGCACTGAGGAAGGTGCTTGCTTGCGAGCCTCCTCTTCCGGAAACTTAATTACTGGTTGCTGCAGCAGGTTGTGCTTGCACGGGTCCTGGATGCAGGAGAATGTTCAGCAGTCGTAACCGGAGTGACTACTTTGTCACTGCAGAGCTGACGATGGATCCGTAAATCACGACGCAAAACGTAGTGAAAGTGAACTCGAAGAAAATACTGCCGTAGTTGAAATAGTCACCAGGTTGTGCAATTAAGGCAGGCGACAATATATTCGTAGAAAGTGGCCACCGATGAAGGGTGGATCGCGACTCAAAGAAGGTTGAAATGCTTTTGTCGGGGTCACCAATGAAGTGGTTTTATATATTTATTACGTAACTTACAATTTTAATACACAATTAACAATTTCAACTCCATCTAGGTGCCTGTCACCATTTTGGCGCGGCTCGCTTTTTCTGTGTAAAGTCCCCGCTGCGTTCGGAAACGCGTATCTAAAATTATACAATTAAAATCCGAACGCCACAAACCGATTTAAATGAAATTTGGTACACGGGTATTATAGCGCCTGAGAAAGAATATAGGCTACTTTTACTTTTAATTTTTAATGCAAAAAAGTGTTGTTAAAAGTGAAGTTAGTCACAAGCTTGCAACATATTCGAATGAAGTTAGCGTCACACTCTTGTAGCTTAATTTAATAAAGTTATCGCGTGTTGAATTTACGAAAATACGAAAACGACAGGGTATGTCTTGGAAATTTTTATTTATGAGAGGTAGTTAGGTTCGTCTTCATTGTGGGAGTTGGTTTGGTGGATAAGGTTGTAATATTTAAGTACTTAATTGAGGTGAAAGGATATAATATTACTAAGTTATTGTGACAAATAATGTATGTGTAATATAATTTATGCTAATAACCTTTAATGTTGTATTGTTTTACAGTTACCGCAGAAAGGAGATTTTGGTAAATGGATCGAAATTTGAATAAAAAAATTATAATATTAAAATCTTTTAAATAATTCAAACCCGATTTTTTTAAATACCTATTCCATACAATAAATAAATATATACCTAGTATCTACATGTTATAGTATATTCATTTAAAGCAAATATTCTTGTTTAAAATATTTAGCATAATTATCTCTTCGCTTTTTTAATTTTTAAACTAAGGCGGTGGTACAATCGAATAATTCAGAATGCCTGATGACAAGCATAATATTATGGACGTTTCAAACACGCGAAGTATAAAACGCACCTATTGCGGTTTGAGTTTTTAATAACTTGTATTTGGAATTCTTTCATTTGCAACATTTGATGAATTGAACATGGTGATGATGACCACAGGTGGCCACGAAAATTAATGGATAATAATAAATATTTTATTGATAGTGATACGCTTTAGGTTCTTTAATGTAGTTGGCCAACTATTATTCGTATATATTTACTATTACTCCTTAGATTGGAGGTTTAACTATTTGTTGTTGGTAGCCACTTAATCATGAAAATAATCCCAAAAGGATAATATCTTTATGAATAATAATTATCGCATAAACAGTGGCGGATTTTTTTTCTTTTTTTTTTTTTATGTAAGAGGGGGCAAACGGGCAGGAGGCTCACCTGATGTTAAGTGATCACCGCCGCCCATGAACATCTGCAACACCAGAAGGCATGCAGGCGCGTTGCCGACCTTTAAGGAAAGAATAGGCTCTTCTCTTGAAGGTTCCCAAGTCGTATCGGTTCGGAAAGACCGCCGGCGGGAGTTGGTTCCACAGAGTGGTTGTGCGAGGAAGAAAATGTCTTCTAAATCGCGCTGTTGTGGATTTCCAGACATCGAGGTGGTATGGATGGAACTTAGAGTTTTGTCGCGATGTCCAGTTATTTACCAGTTATTTATATAGTTATTTACCAGCAGGCTGAATAGGCTTGAGCCTACGGCGGCAGATTTTGTAGCGGCAAAGTTGTTGCTTGACAGTTTTCGAATGTTTTACAGGTAGAAATCTGAAACAAATTTGCTGATGATTTTCCCCTCTCACATTGCCCCCAAACAGTAATCGGCCTTTTGTTGGATGGTGATTGGATGGTAAATAATAATAGATATAGACATTACAATTGTAAAGGCAAGGGTGGCAAAAACTTTATAGCCTATACCTTGAAAGTTTTGTGAATCCGCCGCTGTGCATAAGGTAGCAGCATAAGTACTCGATCGAGTCGATTTAGCGGTACTTAATACGTAAAGAATTAAAGCCAAAATGCATTGTAAAACATTTTAACTTGTTTGAATTTTTCCACATCTTATTATTGAATCAATCGATTAGCGCGGCTGGTGTAAGCATTTACTGTGTCGTCGTCTGTATAGCAATGAATGTTCGTAATTTGCAACATGTCATAGATATGCAGAAGAAATGAAAATACGACAGTACGTCTTGTGGAACATCAGCATTGATATGGTTTAAGTCGGAGCATGCACCGTCGACTATGTTAAATGGTCTAAGACTGTCGACAACTACCTTTATTTTCACAGGAATTTGTACTCTATTAAAATCTGTATGTTTTAATGATAGGTTATATCAGTAAATGAGTAGATAGCTGGTCGTAACATTAAAATTATTACAGAAATTGGTTAAAGTTGAAGCGCCACTACGAATGGACCGGGAACTAAATAGCACTATACTACGCATGCGCGACAAAAACCTTGATGATATTCAAGCACAGATGACCAAAAGAACGGTTATTTTCGCAACACTAGGAATAATAACGGATATATGAATAATAACGAATAATCAGGATATTTAAAGTAGGTAGTAGTTAAAAATCTAAAAAGCCTAAAAACTAGGGAGATATGGGTATATATTTAAGTTTGATGTAAATATTTATTCATTTTATCTATTTTATGTAAATTTATACTGTAATGAAAATACATAAATAATTTTAATTTCTATTCGCGTTGTATATATTTATATCCTTATTAAAAAAAGAATATTAACATAATTCTATAGTAAATTCAGTCAATGGAAATATGTATTATCTGTCAAAATATAGCGCCATTTTTAAAATAATTCTGAACTCAGAGACATTTTTATTTCTCTACACATTCAAAGAAAAATTGATCTAATAATATTTGAAGATTTTATTAAAAATGACAACACATAAAAGATTAAGTAAAAGAAAAAGCTTACAATATAGCGATCCAGGGAAAATCTTAGATCTCGTTATGAATCTAAATGAAGATACCTCTTCGCAACTTCAAATAAGAATTAATAATTATGTAAGTCAAGAATCATGTATTATAATTTACATTATTAGTGTTACACTACGTTGTCGCTCATTTTGATGGTTTTTTATGTAGTTTTGCATAATAATTGAGAAATGTCAGCCAACATTCATAGCCTTAAGTCCTCGAATTCCACTTCAGAGGGCAGGGATGAAGCTGAAAACCAGCGCTGATCGAGACGACGTTCCCGTGGCAGCATCAGCTGAGCTTCCTCCATTTGTCTAGTTTTTGTAAACAATTTTATAATTTTTTTTTGTAATAACACTTTTTATTAACATGTTTATGTTTTAGACAATAAATAACTTTCTTTCTTCTTTCTTCTTTCTTTCTTTCTCTTTCTACTGCGATCAGACAATGCAATATCATTGTACGCCTCACCTGCTAAAGAATAAAAAATAAAGAAATAATGCATTTTTAATATTTTTATAGTTACGAGAGGAATGCGACGCTGAAACGGCATTTTTGGTTGTTGTACATGGTATCGGATCGGAAGCGTCCATAGAAGCAATTGGAACTTCACCTTTACCGCGAAAATTGAAAATATGCGTATGTAACTTTATGCAAAATATGTAATGCTTGGCGTTTCTGCCACCATTCCCCGTGGACAATATTTGTACATTTGTAATTATTTGTAAATATAGTTAATACTGCGCCCGCGGCTTCACTCGCATGGTGTACAGATTTTCTTTTACTGCACGTAGCTCAATTTTTTTAAATTAAAAGTAGCCTAAATTAATCTTTATAACATCAGCTATCAAATTATTCGAAACAAACAGACACACAAAAATAAAAATAAAAAACGATTTTTTGATGTAAGCACCTTACATAATTTAATATGCATTTAACGAAATACAAACAGACACTTCAATTTTATTTATTTGTACAGATAAAGATTGGATTGTAAATTTATGTTGTAACTATATTGTCCTACTGATATAATAAATGTGGAAAAATGTAGTATCTTTATTAATTTTTGTTATCTAACAAAAGTAATGTTTTCAGATGACTCAAAAACTTTCCGAAGTACTAAAATCAACTACTGAGCAAACCGACTTACTGTCTAACTTTGGAAACGATTTTCAACATATTGTAGTTCCCGTAAGTACAAATATTACGCAACTTTTTTATTTTGCCAACAACAACTTGCAATCAATAAACACTACACACTCAACGGCCTCCATTAGGATAGTTATATCCTGTGTCGGGGATCCGGAAACATTCACAATGACAAGGACAAACACACCCAGACCGGAAAATATGTTTGCATGATCAATACAAACATATGCTCCGAGCGGGAATGACTTTAGTTTAGACTAATTAGTCCTAGTTTAATTTCGGGCTTATGGTTTTTTTTTGTAAAAAGATCGAAACTTAACAAAGGATTGGACCTTAGAAAAAATAGTGCATATCAAGGTGCGCTCACACCGTCGGGTGAGTCTATCGTATAGAATGCGCTCGGAGCGCTGCCTCCATCTCCGATGACGTCCGCCGCCGTGTTTAGGCTTCGCAGGAGACACCCTAAGGACGGAATCAAATTTGAGCCTCCGTAAGGGCAGCCCCTTTATCACGGCTGAGTCTCTGTACTCGGCCTCCCCGCCCAGTGACGCTGTCAAGGCCAGTAGGGCCAACAGCAATACACATTCCGAAAAAAAAGAAAGAATATCAAGGTTTAAACTTCAAATATTTTTTGTTGTTAACAGTACCTTTCAAAGGAACCAAAGAAGCGTGTGATTATGTATCCGCTGTCCGATAAGCCTTTTTCAATTATAGTGTGTATCGTTGCGCCGAAAATTCTTGAAGAGCAAGTGGCTTTACTTATACATGAATGTTTTTTGTATGTATTTCAAATTATTTTATTCTATACAAAATGTAGAAAAATAAATTAAATGAAATTGTATGTTTGTAATTCCAAATTAACAGCTTTTTACTAAACTAAACTTTTTCTTTATTAAGCCCTAATTCTTTTTCTAATATAAAAGTAGCTTAAGTTACTACCTATAACATTATATATCTACCAACGAAAGTCACGTTAAAACCGGTCCCGTTTAATAGATTAGCCGGAACATACATATAGACATATGAACAAAAATTATATACTTTGATATGCATTTAGTGTAAAGCTGTTAATTTGGAATTACAACCAGATACTTCAATTTTATTTATTTGTATAGATATCGCATTTAAGAAATTATTAATAATTTTTTCATTTATTAATAATGAAAAATTTATAAATAATAACCATTGATGCAATATAAAAATAATTGTACCTCCATACACATTGTCATCCCTTTTTCACCCCCTTTAAGTTTTGCTTCCGCGACCAAAAGTAGCCTATAACTGACTCTATAGTCCCATATAGATATAAATGTATACCAAAATTCATCATAAATGGTTCAGAAGCTCAGACGTGACGTAAACGTCACAAACGAACGAACTCACTTTCGCATGTATAGTATTAGTTCGTATGTATGTAGTATTCTCGTAAGTATAACTTTCATAGGTTTTGCTGGCCAGTTCTAAAGAAAACCATAGCATTGGAATACGAATGCACTCTTAAACAAAAGTGCCAGCAATTACTTCGCGTTGCGAGAAGATTATTTACTCAGGTAAGGATTGTCTAAGAAAACTTCAATGATACTACCAGTTTTGTTTCACCAATTATTTCCTTATTCCCCCTTCGCCTTCCGTTCAAGAACTACGTGTGCCGGTTTCCGATGTCATCTAACTGTGGCGTCAATTCCTTCTTCGTCCTACCATTATTCCCTATATTTTATTTTACCGAGGGTCTGCTTATTATTCTTATCCTGATTTGACAGGTTAATAGTTTTTACACGGAGCGATTGCTCAGAGTAACTCATTGGAGAGCAATTTACTTATCAAGAGTTAACGATTATTATCAGATATTATGTGATAACAACTGGGACCCACAGCTTAACGTGCTCTCCGAGGCACGGTGGGGAGACCTACGGATAAACGCTCAGATCGAGACAGAAAGACTCGCTACCCACAACGCCACAACGGTGTCTGTGGCATCAATTACATCGCGAACAAAGAAGTTTGCCAATTTTTTTTCTTTATCGCGCGTCAAAAAAATGGAATCGAAAGGAGGGCGAGGGTGGCCAGTGCAGTTCGCTTCTGCAACCATATTAGCCACCTTCGTGTGTAGACTCCACTTCCTCTTACCATTTATATCCCTCAGCCATTGTGGGTAATTTTTGTAAACGTAGCTAAATGAGAGTTTAGTTCAGACTTAACGGAAATTATAGCTACCTTACTTATAATATGATGCAGAAATAAATTCTTTTGTAGCTAACTTGTCAAGTACCAACTCTGCAATTAAGGTTTTGCTAATATCAAAGAAACATTTAATTACCTAATCTCTTACTCTTTTTTTTGTTTCATGACTGTTGGCAAACAAGCATACGGTCCGTCTGATGGTAAACAGTCACCGGAACCTGTGAACGCTTGAGATACTTGAATGATCACGTGCGCATTGCCAACCCGAGGGATAGGAGGGAAGGAATGAGAAGGGAAAAAAGGAGATGGGGTGGGAGATTGGGCAACCGGCGCTCTTACTCATCGCACGAAACAAAACAATACCACCTGATACTGTTACTTTACGCCGATTTACTGTGAGAGGGTATGAATTTTTTTTTACAAGTTGGCAAACAAGCATACGGCCCACCTGTTGGTAAGTGGTTGCCGTAACCTATGAGCGTTTGCAGCACCATTAGTAGGTGCCACTCACGCGTTGCCAACCTCGAGTTATTGGTTCTTAAATCTCCTCTGCCCAGTAATTTCACTAGCGTACAGTGCCCTTCAAACCGGAACACAGCAATGCTTAAGCACTACTATTTGGCGGCAGAATATTTGACACTGCGGTGGTACCTACCTAGCCGGTCTCTTGCAACAAAAGACCTACCACCAGTGTGACTAATTGCACTGGCACTGGCAAATAGTATTACATCTCCGGTCGAGCCAGCGCATTTGTGCTGACAAAAGCATGCCTCTACTCAATCTCTTTATAATCTTTTTACAAAGTTAACTTATATATAGTAAATAGTTGATCTTCTGAAGGTGGCCTCGTTGGAGACACTACTCCAAATTGCCATGGAGCAAGCGAAACAGTTGACGAAAGCGGAGCACTGTTCCGTTATGTTAGTAGATGTTGATCATATGGACTTGGTCGAGAAAGGTCAAGGGTTGAAAAGCACGCATGGTGGGGTGCGTATATGAGATTGTTTATTGAGTCCATTGTTATAAATTAAGTACAAAAAAAGACACGTAATGCATGTTAAGTTAGCCTATAATTGGACGCAAATAAGCAATACCATGTCAACCCACACGAATGTCATTTCGAGAAAAACGCGTTTGAAAATTTTGAACAACTAGCTTTATATGATTTTTTTATGTATTGGTCAAGTTATTGTCAATTTCAAGATGTATGTATGTTATTTTACTTATTTTCACATAAATTAAGCATACAAACTGCATATTTCGTATATAACATAATCCAAAACTTTTAAAATAATACATAAATTGCATGATTAAAAAATGGCTTTTTAGGAGTTTTAAAGCTTAAAACCCTACAAATATTAAAGAAAAATGTTCTTCTGCCATTTACCAATACTTCTGCATATATAACTCAGTTTTTTAAATTTTGTGGGTTGACATGGTATTGGTTATTTGCGTCCAATTGGGGTATACAATTTTTGTCATAGACATATAATGTGTATTATAGAAATAAGGAACAAATTGTATACAACGTTGGCTTCCTATTAAACTAAATAAATAAATAAAATAAAATATATAAATTAAATAAAATAAAAAGGTGTACCACAGGTCGCGGGTTCGATTGCCGCTCGGAATATATGTTTGTATTGACCGTGCAGGCATATGTCCGGTCTGAGTGTCCTTATCCTTGTACTTGTTTCCGGTCCCCTGACACAGGATATCACTATCCAAATATTGCCGTTGAATTTGTAGCGTTTATTGCAACGAAGTTCCTTAACGCGGCTTACGGGTAGTGCGATTTAGTAGTAATCGTCACGTAACGAAATTCCGTATGCTATGTGTGTGCGTGTGTGTATCGAGCCTAATACAAACAAATGAGCACATGAGCTAGTGAGTGCACAGCTGGGTACACAACTCTCTCTCTCTCTCTCTCTCTCTGTATCCCTTTCTCATTTTATCATATAACTTATTGAAATATACATATTTAATTTCGAATTACATTCGGAGTTGAAGAAAAAACGAAAGGAACATCGTTCCTGACTGGATTCCCCCAGTCGCACAATTTTATTTATGAAAGTTTTATCGATCAGAAAATAATTTACGTCTGAGGACCCCAAGGCCTAACGTTGAACTCCGAATAGGCTACATAATCAACGAAACACGTCTCTAGTGATTATAAAACTGTCGCAACTGTCGGTACACCAAGTTTTCGGCTTCACAAAGTGAGTATGTCCTTTTTGGGGCAAGGTGTTCGCTTCTATAATAAAATTCCGCAGACAATTTTGAATCTACCACTTATGAAATTTAAATCTTATATCAAGCGGTGTTTACTAAATAAAGCTTATTATTCCGTTAATGAATATATTGCAGATAATGTGGCATGGAATTAATATACGTTGAGTTTCATGCGGGATATATATCTTAATTGTACATTTGACAAATGTAATGTGATTATTTTTGAAAAGAGTAACTGTAGAGTTTCTTGCCGTTTCTTCTCTGCAGAATCTACCTTCCGAATCGGCGGTAGCTTCACTTAGGCGGACATAACAGACTGTATATTTGACGATTCAAAAGCGCTTAAAAGCCTATTTGAATAAAGAATATTTTGAGTTTGAGTTTGAGTTTGAGTCCACTGAGAATAACATTTGTTTTTAATTTAAAGGATGATGTCGTGCCAGTTGAACGTCGGTTTCCAATGAACATGGGTATACTGGGCCAGGTTATGCAGACTGGTACTCTGATCAATTGTAAGAACGCTAAAGACCATCCCGCTTACGATCCGAACGTCGATTGTTATCCGGGGGTAGATTGCAAGTTCGTATCACAGTGTCAACATCTTTTTTTTATGTTACAAGTTGGCAAACAAGCACCACCTGATGTTAAGCGGTTGCCGTAGCCTATGAGCGCTTGTAGCACCATTAGTAGGTGCCACTCACGCCTTGTCAACCTCGTGATATTGGTTCTTAAATCTCCTCTGCCCAGTAATTTCACTAGCCTACAGTGTCCTTCAAACCGAAACACAGTAATGCCTAAGCACTACTGTTTGGCGGCAGAATATTTGACACTGCGGTGGTACCTACCTAGCCGGCCTCTTGCAACAAAAGACCTACAAGTGTGACTGATTGCACTGGTGCAATAATCTCTGCTATGACAGAGGTCATACCAACAGCTGGCGATGTGGTCGTCACGTCTCGACGCCGAGTGAAATTGTAATCTTATCATCGTTTAACTCCAATCTTAGTAATATTATACATGTGAAAGTTTGGATCGATAGATGGATGAATGTTTGTTACTCTTCCACGCAAAAACTACTAAACAGATTTTGATGAAATTTTGTACACACATAGCTTATTACCTGGATTAACATGTAGGATACTTTTATTCCCGAAAAAATGTTGGGTTCCCGTGGGATTAGAAAAACACTACTACACTGCTTTTAATAAAAGTAATCACTAATTTATTTACTAACTAGCTACTCCCGCGGCTGCGCCCGCGTGGTGTACCGATTTTTCTTCATTGCACGGAACCCTAATCCTCTTTCTAAAATAAAACTAAGCTAAGCTACTGGTTATAACATCACCTATTTGACAGTGAAAGTCCCTTTAAAATCGGTTCAGACGTTTCAGAGATTAGCCGGAACAAACAGACAATTTTTTTTAAATAGCGGGTAGGTACCGTATATACTATCATATTTAGTGTAAAGATGTTAATTTGGAATTACAAACAGACAAATTTTATTTATTGGTGTGTATTTTTTAACCTACCCACATTTTTCACATCTTACTCATGTTTATAGACCTAATTTCCAAAGGACTTTTAAATTTAAAGCATAGGTTTCATTAATTTTTGTATATATTTTATTGCCTTTGAAGAAAGTAATTTAGCATAACTTTTAGGGCGATTCTATGTTTCCCGATACGTGAACAGACCGGTATAATAGGGGTGGGTCAATTGATCAATAAAATTGGTGACCCATATTTTGACGCAATGGACGAGGAAATGGCATTATCTTTTAGTATATACTGTGGGGTATGCATCATGCATTCAGTGGTCTATCAGAAGATCGAAGAGGCACACATTAGGAACGCATTGGCTAATGAATTGGTGATGTACCATATGAAGGTAATTTTTTAAATAAAACATAAATTGACTGCTGTATTTGAAGTTAAAACTTCTGTGACGACATCATTGTCCTAATTGAGCCATTGAGTCTTCTTCTTCCTAGCATTATTTCCGGTACTATACGGGTATTTAACCGGGGTCTGCTTATGACTCTTGTCCGGATTTAACAGGTAACTAGTTTTTACACAGATCGATTGCCATCAGACCTCCGCAACCCTAAGGGCGAACAAGTAAGAGTTAACGATATTATCAGATGTTATGCGATAACAACCGGGACCGACAGCTTAACGTGCTCGCTTAGGCACGATGGGAGGACCCAAAAACAAACGCCCAGACCGAAATAGATACTTGTGAGATCAATGCACATGATCAATGATCGCAATCGTCAAAGCTAAATACAGACTCGGACCCACAACGGTGTTAATGGCGGCAATTGAGTGTGTAGCGTTTATTATTTATTTATCCGCATTAAGGTATTTTTGGAAGGGGAAAAACTTATGGGTTCTCGTCATGTATCTTTTGTACGACTGGGTCTCAGCCATTGATATATAAAAATCCTATATATCAATGGTCTCAGTACTCTTCCCACCCACCCGGTGACGTTATCAAGTCCAGGAGGTCCAGCAACAAAACACATTAAAAAAAACGCAATAAAAATGGAAGGGGCTGAAATAGGGAATGAAAGTGGACGACGTTGTGGCGCAGCGGTAGCGAACCTGCCTTAAACTCCACAGGTCGCGGGTTCGATTCCCGCTCGGAGCATAATATGTTTGTATTGACCATGCAATATTTTCCGATCTGGATGTATTTCTCCTTGTCTTTGTATGTGTTTCCGGACCCCCGACACAGGATATCATTATCCCAATGGGCGCTGTTGAGTGTCTAGCGTTTATAAAAAAAAAGTTAAGACCCGTAGAATGGTAATCACGCGTAGATCTTTCTTCACGTGGGCATAAGCTAGTATAGGATATAAATTTAGGTAGACTAGGATATAATTGGACGCAAATAAGCAATACCATGTCAACCAACACGAATGTCATTTCGAGAAAAACGCGTTTGAAAATTTTTAACAACTTGCTTTATATGATTTTTTTTATGCATTGGTCAAGTTTTTGGCAATTTCAAGATTTATGTAAGTTATTTTACTTATTTTTACACAAAATAAGTATACAAACTGCATATTTCGTATAGAATATAACCCAAACCGTTTAAAATAATACATAAATTGCATGATTAAAAATGTCTTTTTAGAAGTTTTAAAGCTTAAAACCCTACATATATTAAAGAAAAATGTTCTTCAGCCACTTACCAACACTTTTGCATATATAACTCAGTTTTTTAATTTTGTGGGTTGACATGGTATTGCTTATTTGCGTCCAATTGTAGGTTGGTGATTCGGAAGTGTCTCGTTTGTTGGAATGCACTGGCTTCCACAATCACCCGCACATAACGAGCCTCCACTTCAACCCACGTGCGTTGCCCATGAGGGAACTGCCCTGTTATGTTTACAAGATGTTCTCGGACTTGGGATTCGATAAGAAGTACATTTACAATATTAAATTCTAATTGATAATCTTCGGTGAAATTTTTTTAAGCTTAGAATCTACGATTTTTGAAAAAATTAGTCTTTTTGACCACGTTGTGGCGCAGCGGTAGCGAACCTGCGTTAAGCGCCACAGGTCGCGGATTCGATTTCCGCTCGGAGCTTGTTTGTATTGACCATACAGGCATGTTTTCCGGTCTGGGTGCATTTGTCCTTGTCATTTGTGGTATCGCACCTGCCTTACACACATGCCCCAGTTCGCGGGTTCGTTTCCCGCTTGGAAATGTTTGTATTGATTATACAGGCATATTTTCGGTCTGCGTGTGTGTTGTACTTGTCATTGTGTATGTTTCCTGACCGCCGACACAGGATATAACTATCCTAATACAGGCCCTTGTGTGTGTAGCGTTTATAAAAAAATAAAAAGAGTTGTCTATTGAAATAATTCAACTTTAGTGTTAGTTAGACAAATCTCCATTTTTAGTGTTTAGCTTGTGCTAAAGGTGTTGAAGAAAATTCAAAATATGAAGATCGAATACTGGATTGGCTAAAAATAATGTCTTAACTATCAGCTATCTGATAAAACAACT
Source organism: Hestina assimilis (assembly GCA_023373885.1). Classification (NCBI taxonomy): domain Eukaryota; kingdom Metazoa; phylum Arthropoda; class Insecta; order Lepidoptera; family Nymphalidae; genus Hestina; species Hestina assimilis. The sequence continues at coordinate 2,570,300 of CM041747.1, read as the reverse complement.
TTCACTACAAAATAAATATCACGTGCGCGTTGCCAACTCAAGGAACTGGGGGGAAGGTATCAGAAGGGCAATTAGGAAGGGAACAAGGGAGGCTGGGAAATTGGGCCTCGGAACTTTGACTCGTCACACGAAACGTAACGGTACCTGCTGATACTATTACTTTTTTTCTGTGAGAGGGTACCACTTCCCCGGTCGAAACAGCCCCTTAGTGACGGAAGAAGCATGGCTCTGCTATAGTAAAAAAACGATATAATAACAGTGTGCTGTAGACCACACGATTGAAGTAAAACTTCTTTAGCTAAAATTAATCGGCATGTAAAGGCTTAATCTGTCTGTCTGTCTGTCTGTCCGTTTGGTCCATCCGTCCATCCGTCGGTCGGTCGAAATAATATAAAATAGTATGTATATTTCTGTCTCATTCTTTGCCTGCTTCATCCTACAATAAAGGCGTCGGGATGTGACGACCCCATCGCCCGCTGTTGGGATAACCTCTGTCACAACAGAGTTTATTCCACCAGTGCAATCAGTCACACTGGTGGTAGGTCTTTTGTTGCAAGAGGCCGGCTAGGTAGGTACCACCGCAGTGTCCAATATTCTGCCGCCAAATAGTAGTGCTTAGGACTACTGTGTTCCGGTTTGAAGGGCATTGTACGCTAGTGAAATTACTGGGCGAACGAGATTTAAGGTTGGCAACGCGTGAGTGGCGCCTACTAATGGTGCTGCAAGCGCACATAGGCTACGGCAACCACTTACCATCAGGTGGGCCGTATGCTTGTTTGCCAACTTCTAAAATAAAAAAATAAAAAAATAAAAAAATACATTTTTGTATTTTTGTCTCTTACCTGTGGTTTTTCCGTGTCATTCTAAAGAAGTTTCACTTCAAAAACTTTAACAGATTTAACATAAAGAAACAGAAACTAGCTAGATTTATACTTCACGTGAAGAAGGGTTACCGGGATGTCCCCTACCATAGCTGGTTCCATGCGTTCAATGTCGCGCAGTGGGCTTTTGCGGCCATGACGAATTATAAACTAATTTCGCAGGGTTACTTTTCGTAAGTACACTTCTTCATTACTCTTGCCAACTTTCCAGTAAAATATTCATTTTTTTTTCATATCTTTATACTGTACGTGTTTATGTCACTGAACTTCTAAACGGCTGGACCGATTTTGATGAAATTGTTTGTGTGAGTTTCAGTGGATTCAAGAATGGTTTAGATTCACAATTTGACCCAGTACAGGGCGCTGCTGTCGGGTTTCACTATTTTTTCATTTTCGTCTGCCGGGCCCGCTCGCAATTACTAAATCTTACCAGATCTGGAGAAAGAATCTTAAAAAATAAGTACCATGCCAAAACTTTATCATCATCTTTAATCATATAAGACACCCAAATAATATAGCGTGAAAATTGATATAAGTACTATGTATAGCTCTCTTTCTGCTCTCCACGTTATATCTTTCAGCTGAAATGTGTCTCAAAGTGACGATAAATTTCATATACAATTTTTGTCAAGTTGTCGATTCATCTCTTTAAAAGTTACTCTTTTAAAAATATTTTCTATTAAGACTCTAAATGTTCTTATGAAATTCTGGTGAATATGACCTTATAGACAATAGGTTTTTTAATAATCCTCTGGTACTAGTATTTGTAATTTTTAAAATTATGGCGAACAATTTTTGTATTTCTCGAAGCAAACTTTTTCGAATTAAAGTTTCGATAAATTATTGTGTTAGTTATAGCTTTGCAGCAGAAATCGTGGGATATGGACTTATAGTTTCGTCTTTTTGTAGTGAACTGCAAGGATTAATGTTTTTGATAGCTGGGCTGGTACATGATATGGATCATCGGGGTACGACGAACAGTTTTCAAATTCACGGAAGTAAGATTATTATTATAATGCATGTGTATCTAGTATTATTAAAACAGATATTTTTTTAAAACATTTGAAATTTTTTGACTCGTAAGTACTTAAATAAAATCAAAAATAAAAATATTGAAACTATGACAACTGACTAATAATCGACTGTAAATCATATGACATAGGTCTTAATGATCACGTGTAATTAGATTATACTTAATTTGAGTATTTCGATGATTGCGAAGATGATCATGATCATTACGTAATTAGTATGAAAGATATAAAAATTTTATGTACCAACTAAGAACACTAAAATTTGATACCTAACGATATCAAATATGAAACATCAATGTAAAATTTAAACGGCTAAAACTCACTTCAATCGGTTTAGGTACCGACTATGTTACGACCGCGAACGTAACTCACTCTCCCAGATGAAGGACCTCCGATGGGTCTGAAACTAGTCGGTAAGTACATAAACCGTTTGAACGTGAGTATTAGCTATTTAAATTTTACATTAAGTTATAATGACAGTTTTAATAATTTAATGAAACATTAAAATCTGTGAATCAACGAAAATAAGTCTCATTGATTACATCTTAATTTTTGAAAGCGTTTGAAGCTTTAGTTAAAAATCTTTTTCTTCCATCGTTAAATAATGGTAACTTATGAACAGAAACAACATTAGCCGCGTTATATTCAAGCGAAGGTAGTGTGATGGAGAGACACCACCTCGCCCAAGCGATGTGTGTTCTCAACACCGAGGGTTGTGACCTCTTGGAGCCTCTGCCGCGGAGGGACTACGACAGGGCGATTATGCTGCTGAGAGATTACATCCTGGCGACGGATCTGGCTAACTATTTTAAGTTTGGGACTTGTTTTTTGTTTTTCTGGGTTTTGCCTGCTTCCTTGATTTTGCAAAGGGTGGGAAAATGTACTTATTGACGGAAATTTTGACATAGTGGTAATTTGTCAGTTTAGGGGTAGTGTAGGCTTTGTGCTTAATTCTCGCTGCGGGGCTGAAGTTTTTGTTGGTCATACAGGCATGTGTTCCGGTCTAGGTGATCTTTTGAGTGTGTATTGCTTTTTCTCCTACGGGCTTTGACAGCGCCCCCCCATCCGTTCGATTGTGCTTGGGTTTTATTATCTTTTTTTTCTTACCTACCTTAACGTTACACACACATCAAAAATCATCTGCCTTTCTAGCTTTGATTATCAGTTTTTCTTCTTATCGATTATTATTAGATTTATAACAATCGGGACTATCTACATGCTCTTTGAAACACGGAGATCTGTCGAAAGTACCACTTTACGACACAGCCATCTACCGAGAGTATATCCGGATGATGGTTTATGTATTATTCAACACTAAAGTTTGTTTAGTAAAATACTGAGAAGTTCAATTATAAAATATAATGTCAGAATAAATTTTCAACAAAATGGACAAAATAAATAATAATAATAAATAATCGAAGACGTTGTGGCGCAGCGGTATCGAACCTACCTTACACACATGCCCCAGTTCGCGGGTTCGATTCCCGCTTGGAGCAGATGTATGATGTAATGATTTATTGATTATACAGGCATGTTTTTCGGTCTGGGTGTGTTTGTCCTTGCCATTGTGTATGTTTCCGGACTCACGACACAAGATATAATTATCCTAATGGGGGCCGTTGAGTGTGTAGCATAGCGTTGAGCGTGTAGTGTAACTATTAATTAAGCAATATAAAATTATTGTAAATGCATTCATAATTTATGTTTTTAATTAGGAATTTAAACGAGTTCAAATCAATATCGTACGACTTTCAAAAGGGAAATCGTGGACATACAAGCGCCTTGCAAAGTCTGCTCATGAACGCGGCCGATCTCAGCGATCAGCTAAAAGATTGGGGCAGCGTTAAGAAGACAGCCGTTAGTTGTTCTGTTTTGGAAGATTTTATTTGTAGTTTAAATCATAGATTTAAGATATTTTATTCTATAAAATTATCTTTTTCTGTATCTTAAAATCTACATTGTATAATTGAGTATTTTTTGACTAGGTATCGAGAGTATGGTTAGATTGTTGGTGTATGAAGGAAATGTACTGTAGCTCTTAGTAGAATATTACGTAAGTAGTCTATAATTTAGCGTCAGTTAAAAAAATAATCTCAGTCGCCAGTAGTGTCAGCTAAATCGGTATTGTCATTTCCAACAAAATAAGTTCATGAATTCGTTTTGTTCATCATCGCATTTTTTGGATTAATATAAATGCCAAATCAATTCACTGCAAGATCAGAATATCCACAATAGCTCAAACTTATTGGGTGAATTTTCTAAAACTTCTTCTCTGTTCAGCAAGATCAGAATATCCACAATAGCTCAAACTTATTGGGTGAATTTTCTAAAACTTCTTCTCTGTTCAGCAAGATCAGAATATCTACAATAGCTCAAACTTATTGGGTGAATTTTCTAAAACTTCTTCTCTGTACAGCAAGATCAGAATATCCACAATAGCTCAAAGTTATTGGGTGAATTTTCTAAAACTTCTTCTCTGTTCAGCAAGATCAGAATATTCACAATAGCTCAAACTTATTGGGTGAATTTTCTAAAACTTCTTCTCTGTACAGCAAGATCAGAATATCCACAATAGCTCAAACTTATTGGGTGAATTTTCTAAAACTTCTTCTCTGTTCAGCAAGATCAGAATATCCACAATAGCTCAAACTTATTGGTGAATTTTCTAAAACTTCTTCTCTGTTCAGCAAGATCAGAATATCCACAATAGCTCAAACTCATTGGGTGAATTTTCTAAAACTTCTTCTCTGTTCAGCAAGATCAGAATATTCACAATAGCTCAAACTTATTGGGTGAATTTTCTAAAACTTCTTCTCTGTACAGCAAGATCAGAATATCCACAATAGCTCAAACTTATTGGGTGAATTTTCTAAAACTTCTTCTCTGTTCAGCAAGATCAGAATATCCACAATAGCTCAAACTTATTGGTGAATTTTCTAAAACTTCTTCTCTGTTCAGCAAGATCAGAATATCCACAATAGCTCAAACTCATTGGGTGAATTTTCTAAAACTTCTTCTCTGTTCAGCAAGATCAGAATATCCACAATAGCTCTAACTTATGGGATAAATTTTCTATATTTTTTCTCAATTCACATTCAGGCATCTGTACTGACGGAGTTCTTCAAGCAAGGCGACGTGGAGAAGAGCCGAGGAGAGCTCCCAGTTATTATTATGGACAGGGAGAAATGTTTTATACCCGATCTAGAGATTGAATTCTTGAATACGACCTGTGTACCACTTTTCGAGTTAGTATTTTAAAGATTTTTTGGGAAAACAGCAATTTACTTATTTTTATAATTAATAATATAATTGGTCTTTGATGAGGCGAGACTTTTTTTAATTATGACGGCTGGCAAACAATACGGTTCGCGTGATGGTAAGCAGTCATCACAACCTATGAACGCTTGCGACCCTTAAATCTTGAAGTATCACATGTTGCCACGCCAAGGGATAGTGATGAGGAGGGAATAGAAGTGGTTGGAGATTGGGAGATTTGGGTTGGGTAGTACTTCCCCGGTCAAGCCGGACCATTTGTGCTGTGAAGAACATGGCTCTACTATGCCCATCCCATAAGTTGAACGGCCCGTTTCAAATTTAGGAAAGCGCCAGTTTCTTTCAAGAGCGTTTTTCCTTAATGGTTCTCCAAAAGATGAAATAATTTTCCAACAATTAATTTCACTTGTTCAATATTTCATATTAATTCCATATTTCATCAAATGTTTGGTCTAGCTTGTATCTGAATAATCCTATCTATTTTAATTAATATTGTAAAGACGAATGTGTGTTTGTTTGTTAAGTTTTCATGTCTGGACTCGACTGACCATGAAATTATCCACATTGTCAGGGATACAGAAAATGACAGGGACCTTTATCCAAGAAATTGTACAATTCTCCATGGATAGAAAAATTGCGTTCAGAGGTTAGTCAGGAGAAATAACTGTGCTTACTGACATGAATAAATTACAACCTGGTGCCTTTTTTCTGAAGTCCAAAGTCGCGGCCAACTACTAGTATAATATGACTCATATTATACTAGTAATTGCCAAATACTAAGACGTATGGTACGTATATTTCAGTATGTTGGGTAGAATGATACCAAAGGCCCAACCTTGTCTTAAGATCGTGGAGAATCACATGGAGAGATGGGATGCTGCTAGACCAATTTTCGCAGAGGTTTGTTGGTTAAGTTTAACTAAACAACAATAATGTATCTATGGAGTTTTTAAAAAGTTGCCATTTAGCCTGTTAGTGCGAGAAGACTACCTTCATTTTTATTATTTTTTTATTTATTTAAAAATGGGTAAGCTCTTGACCTCCATCGAGCGTGAAAGCTTAGATGAGGTCTACGTTGGAGCGAGCTTACTCAAGAGAAGCCTATGTACTCGCACCTTGAAGAGGTTCAGGTTGTATGCATTCGGAAATACAGACGCCGGAAGAGCATTCCAATCCCTGGCCGTGCGCATTATGAATGACGAACGAAAGCGCATAGTTCGGATATTAGGTATATCGACCAGATATGGGTGGTACCCCGCAGTGCGCCTGGTATCCCGGTAGAAAAACGGCGATGGCGGTATGAGTTCATGGAGCTCATCAGCACACTCCCCGAAGTAGAGTCATTTTGATACTTTTGAGTTTTATATTATACTAGCAGACGCGACCACGCTTTGCTGTGGCACACACTTGAACGAATTGTTCAATTAATTATTATAAATATTCTTTTGAATATTATAATAGTGAAAGTTAGTGAGAATGAATGTAGGTGTTTGGATGAATGTTTCTTTCCCTTTCACGCAAAAACTGCTGAACGAATTTGTATTACACTAGACACACACAGATTATTTCCTGGAATAGCAAATACGATCATTTTTATCCGGGAAAATGTTGGGTTCCCGCAGGATTATTAATGAAAGTTAATGAAAATCGTGAATTTTGGAAAGAAAAAGGAATTAAACGGGAGAAAACTTTTCTTAACTACCTTTTAAGTTGAAAAAATGTAATAATTATTATTAAACTGCGGAGGAGCGGACGGGGATCAAAAAATAATTCGTGACGAAAATAACATTGTTTAACTCGATGGTAAGAAGTAAACTTGAATCTTTCAATAAAGATTTGCTAAAAGTAACTTGGGTAAGGCCGCACCTATAAATAGAATAATAACTGCTTATAATAAAGTATTCCAAAAAGCTGATTTAGATATTTTTCTACAACCCATTATAACTTTTAAACGACAATTTAAAAAATATTTAAAAGCTTAGCACTACCTCTTTCACCTTCTTATTCCTCTTTTTCTATTATTTGTGATGTTGAAGAATATGTTATTTTTTGTTTATATAGTTCAAGCAGATAGATTACATTATTTACTTTGATTTAATTCATTCATTTTGTTATCATTTGTCATCTTCTCCATTATTTTTATAATAATTGTTTAAAAATGTATTTCTATCTTTAAATAAGAGTTATTTATTGTTATCTTAATAAATTTCATTACTTTAACCTTTTTTCATAACTTACAAACAATGTTAATTTTCCATTGTTATAAATAAAATACGAAAAAATAAAAATGCATGTTAAGTTAGCTTATAATTGGGGTATACAATTTATGTCATAGACCGATATGTACTATAGCAATAAGAAAAGAATTGTATACAACGTTGGCTTCCTATTAAATAAATAAATAATTAATGGATGACCCTATAAAGACTTAATACACACTACAGGTACCCATAACAGCCGGTCTGTCTGTTCTACTCAGTCCTGAACTCGACAATCTCATTGAGCAAAATCTGAAGGAGAAGGAACGACAACGCGCCGAAGCTGAAGAAGGAAATCAGGAGGAACAGTGACAATTTATTTATTCGAATTTTTTCATACAATTGATTAATAATAAAAGATTTGTTTAGGAAAAAGTTTTTTATTTATAGTCAGAAGTTGTATAATAATTTCACATTGTAATCATAGCGTATATATATATTTCTTATGTCGGCATGTTGTTATTATTTGACGGCGTTGTGGCGCAGGAGTAGCGCCACAGATCGCGGGTTTATTTATTTACTTATAAAAATGTATTCAGTGATGTTAAATATTATATAAACACTAAATAATCGTTTGTCATGTTAAATTTAATATTGCGATAAGTACATTACTTTGTACCTTGATATTACTATGGTGAGAAAATTCCTTTTTAATAGGGTGACTTATTTATATAAATTATTTTAGACACTAGTCAAGGTGACTTACGCAGGAAATAAAAACGTTCGAAATTTCCCATAACCCAAGTAACAATAAATAAAGAAAAATAATAAAAAAAAGTGTGCAATAATGCGACCCCTGAATGTAATCCTAGGTTGATATGATAAAAAGAGACAGGGACAGAGAGAGAGAAAGAGAGAGTTGCGCACCCACTTGCTCGTGTAATCATTTGCTTCACACACGCACACACAGCATACGGCATTTCGTTACGTGACGATTTCTATTAAACCGCACTACCCCTAAGCCGCGGTTGAGGAACTTCGTTCCAAAAGAGGTCCTGTGAATAGCAGCGCTCAGAAAATAATTCAAAATGATAATTTCGACAATTAAGGCCTGTTTTGGTACCTACGCTGGTTATCATTTCAATTTCAAAATGAGTGTCATACTTTTTATTTTTTTTATTTCGTCACATAGAAATCTTATGCCGTGCCGCCAATGGCCGCACTGTATAAATGTATATAATTATGGTTTACTAAATAAATAATCCAGATATGTGTTTAAAAAGGTGCGCTTATACCTATATTTTTTAATATATTATTTATTATATATTATTTTTGTTAAGTATGTTAATTTTCGGGGTAACATTTTTTCTAATTCCAGGCCATTCATTATTTTTCACGTCACTGTACCGTAACTCACATAGTAAGTAAACAATTTAACATTGCATAAATAATTATCACATTTCGTCGAACAATGGAACATAATTATCACAGAATATAAATTTAAACTTTGGCAAAAACTCAAAATTTATAAAAGATTAAAATAAAAAAATTCAATAAAAAATTATATGGAATTTACAGCAGAATTGTATCCCTCATTTTATCCAATAAGTCCGTTCTCTTTGGGCTGAAGTAATTCTTCGATAAATTCCTTCATCATTTGTTCAAGTTCTATCTTCTTAGCTTCCTGTTCACTGTTAAAATAATAAAAATTATTAGGTTTATAGGTATTCACGTAAAAGAAAAGGATCAATTTCAAAAGTGATCTGTACAGCAGTTTTATTTCTGAGGTTTCTCAAAGTTTGGGTTTTTTTTTTAATTTTATTAAATTGAATTGAATTGATTGGTCCGTATACCCAACATCTAACGCCAGTAGATCCAACGCCAAATCAGTTGGTTTAAAAGCTAATAATATTCACAATATCTTCAAAATAAAATTTTTTTACGAGCTCAAAAGCGGATAAATACCTGAACTCTATTTTCGAATATTAGAAATAAACTGACGATTTCCTAAAATTTTAAAACCAACGATTTTCCAAGAAAGTTTTTTGTTAACATTCGAAATTTTGCCGCTCTCGGAAAACCGACACCCCTAGTGACACCTCAAAAAGTAAAAATACACTCATAATTAATTAAACTAAACAAAAAAAACCGATTAAAAATATTTACTTAAAAAAATACAAGCCCCTACGACTTTAGGGACCTCATAAATTTTATTTATTAATTTTATATATGGTTATTGGAGCGGCGACAAAAATACACATTCTGTGAAAATCTCAACTCTCTTAGTGATAGGGTTTTTACGTCAAAGGGGCAAACGGTCAGAAAACTCACCCGATGTTAAACGATTACCACCTACCATCACCAATGAACATCTGTAACACCAAATCCGCCATCTTAGGATACAACTTGCTGATCTCGAAACATGGCTGACGAGTTTTTCACCAACGTAACGAGCAAACCCTCGGCACCCATTGGGTACGGAACCCTAAAAGGGAATGTCGGACACAAACCTGTGTGTCCTCGCGTCGCACACGAGCTCGCTGTAGTACTTGAGCTTGGGCTCGGTGCCGCTGGTGCGCAGCGTCACGCTGAGGCCGCCCGCGCACGAGAACGAGACCATCTCCCCGCTCGTGTAGTCCTGGTCCAAACCCGTCCCTAGCACTTCTGGAAAACGAATATTTCAAATAAGAATAGGACTGAAAAATCCGCCATCTTGAACCGGAATGGTCAACAACTTCAGGTTTTTCAGTACAGTTTGCAAAAAAGTCGTTGACTTTTTGACGAACATAATTATTATATATATACTAGCCGGCCCGCAGACGTTGTCCTGCCCCGAAAAAACATCTGAGAGCAGCGCCCTCTACCCGAGTCTAGAAGTTGACACCGTTGAAAGTTGTTGATTTACTAATATGGCTAATAAAAAATAGGGGTTGATGGTAGAAGGGTGAAAATTTAGGGTTGTATGTATTTTTAATGCCACATATAAAAATATAAAATTTTGTTCAAAAATAAAATAAATTTTTTTGGGGTGGACCACCCGTATTATACCACCCACATTTAAGGGTATGAAAAATAAATAGTAGCCGATTCTCAGACCTACTGAATATGCATATAAAATTTCATAAAAATCAGTCAAACCGTTTCGGAGGAGTATGGTAACCAACATTGTGACACGAGAATTTTATATATAACGAACGTATTTTAATAAATCATAATAATTTATTTTTTTTTTTTTTCACGAAGGTTTTTGAAGGTTCACGTATAACGCATTATATATTAACGCTGTAAAGTAATTAATCGACCTGTGAAAGCACACGATACTTGAAGTATCACATGTACGTTGCCGACCCAAGGAAAGGAAAGGAAGAGATGGGAAGGGAACAAAAGGGTTGACATCGCACGAAACGCACCAGTACCTAATGATACGGTTACTTGACGCCGATTTTCTGTGAGAGGGTAGTACTTCCCGGTCGAGCCGCGACTTTTGTGCTGAGAGGAACGTGGCTCTACTACCATGATGTTAACGATTCCTCTGTTTATATAACATACATACAATGATATATTTATGTTTGTGTGTTTCCGGACCCCGGTCAAAAGATATTTGGACGCAAATAAGCAATACCATGTCAACGCACAAAATTGAAAAACTGAGTTATATATGCAGAAGTGTTGGTAAATGGCTGAAGAACATTTTACTTTAATATTTGTAGGGTTTTAAGCTTTAAAGTTTCTAACAAGCCATTTTTGAACCATGCAATTTATGTATTATTTTAAAAAATTTGGGTTATATTATATACGAAATATGCAGTTTGTATATTTATTTTTTGTGAAAATAAGTATAAATAACTTACATAAATCTTAAATTGCCAAAAACTTGACCAATACATAAAAAAAATTCATATGTTGTTCAAAATCTTCAAACGCGTTTTTCTCGAAATGACATTCGTGTGGGTTAACATGGTATTGCTTATTTGCGTCCATTTAACGTAATAAATTATTTTTGAAACTTACTCAAATGTTTTTGGTTGCCTTCTTCCGGTATTTTGACACCGGCGGTAAAGTCGTTCATAGAGACTATATCGCAGGACCCCACTTTCTTCGGATACTGAAAATTGATACACATTTAATTATATATACTAATCAATACATAGTATAAAACAAAGTCACTTTCTCTGTCCCTATGTATGCTTAAATCTTTAAAACTACGCAACGGATTTTGATGCGGTTTTTTTAATAGATAGAGCGATCGAAGAGGAAGGTTTTTATGTATAACAACATCCATTAAATAGTGGAGAATTACTGTTATTTTTGAGGTTTCTAATGGGATGTCATAAATAATAGTAGGCCACGGGCAGTAATGAATAAATCAACACTACTGGATCGATTTGAATCATGTTTTCAGTGAATGACATAGGTTATATATTTTAAACCCGTGCGAAGCCGGAGCAGGCCGCTAGTTATATTATAAATTTGAAAATTTGTATGTTTGAAGCTTGTTGCTCAATAATGTTAAAATGTCTAAAAACTTCAAAAAAATGCTACTACTTTGGCAAGCAAGCATAATTCCAACTGATAGTAAACGGTTGCTTTAGTGGCTGCCACTCACGCGTTGCCAACCTCGAGATATTAGTTCTTAAATCTCCTCTGCCCAGTAATTTCACTAGCCTACAGTGACCTTCAAACCAGAACACAGTAGTGCCTAATCACTACTGTTTGGTGATAGAATATTTGACACTGCGGTGGTACCTATCTAGCCGGCCTCTTGCAACAAGAGACCTACCACCAGTGTGACTGAACTTTTGTTTTGTGACAAATAAAGGCGATTTTAATTTTTTTAATATATTTTTTTAATTTGCAACAGGAATATAAAAGAAGTCTGAAAAAAGTGAAAATTCTAACTCTTCCTATCATGGTTGGTGGGATACAGCTCGCTGACAAACAGACAGCGCTAATAGGGTACCGTTGGCATATATATTTTGAATATGTTATGTATGTATGTAAGAATATTAATGAATTTACATTATGTAGTGATAATCATAACATTAACAAAACAACAACAACTGCATAAAATTAGTAACTCTTTTAAAGGTAACTGTATACGGTTTTACAATAGGATCCCAGAAAGCGTTCAGAAACTTTCTATTAATAAATTTAAAATAAAGGTCAAGACACGTTTGTGTGGTAAGGGCTATTATGAAATTAATGAATACCTTGAGGACACCACACCTTGGGAACGAGACAGTCACTCCAGGCTTTTCAGTCAACATAATATGTAAATTACCAACTTTTAAAAAAAAGATCTAACCCCCCCAAGTTTGTTTCGCCGGTTCTTCTCGGGTAGAGATTTAATTTTGGAGCCGGTAGTAGAATCTTGACTTTCAACAAATAAGTTAAATGCTTTTTACGTTGAATAAAAATATTTGATTTGATTTGATATTTTGGGTACGAAGTCTTAAAAAAACTTGGCAAAATCCTGGAGAAATACTTACAATACCGGGTCCATGATAATTCCTGATCCTGTTGAATATCTTCTGGATAACAGCCGGCTCGTGGACTATGAAGTAGGAATTGTAGGAGATGTGGTAGCCATATTCCGCATACAGAACTTGTAATTGTTTCAACAAAGACGATCCTTTGGAGTACAAGCTAGAGGCTAGGGAAGCTACCTGTTAACAATAAGATTTCTGTATCAAAACTTCAACGTAATTTAATTTTTATGTTTGCCTTAAAAAATAACATCAACATGATTTCAAAATTTGAAGTCTGAAAAAAAAATGTGATGACGTCACAATTCACTTATATGATGTAATGCCTTGCTCGTATGGAATTGCCCAATTTTTTAATGTTACTAAGTTGACAAGCAAGTATATCGCCCACCTGATGGTAAGCGGTTGCCGTAGCATATAAGCGCGCGCAACACCATTAGTAGGTGCAACTCACCCGTTGCCAAGTTGCCCAGTTGCCCAGTTATTTCAGCTGGCTACAGTGCATTTCGAACCGAAACATAGTAATGCCAAGGACACTACTATAACTAATCCTTGGTGGTAGAATATTTGACACTGCGGTGTTACCTACCCAGTCGCCCGCTTGCAACAAAAGACCTACAACCAGTATGGGTCCAATGCAAAGTTAAACATTTAACAATTTAAAGTCTCAGATAAAAAAGAAAATTTTGTCATAACAAAAGTATCTCTTCTCTTCGAAAGGTATATCTTTATTACAACATTTAAACGCATTCAAGATGGCTCTATACTCCTACCAGCATAAATAGGCTGGCTCGACCGGGAAAGTACTACCATCTAACAGAAAATCGGCGTCATATAACAGTATCAGTAGATACTATTGCGTTTCGTGCGATTAGTGAGAGCGCCGGAGGACCAATCTTCAACCCCCTCTTTTCCTTTCTCATCCCTTCCCTCTTGTTCCTTGTTCCCCGCGATACTTAAAGTATTTCAAGTAGTTAGGTCAAACTAATTCTTTTTTAACGCTACTTACTTGAACTGCCGCAGAGACGCCATCTTTATCGGGAACTTTGTGACTACACATGTAGCCTATCGCTTCTTCGAAAGCGAATAGCGGTATCTTATCCTGTTGTAATAGAAGCAGTGTCGTATTACCTGTAAGTGATACAACAAAAGTTTAATACATTCCGAAACGCTATAAAAAGCTCCATATGAATCTTTTGATGAGAAACTTCTCGACGGTATAAACAACTGGTGTCCCGTGACGGTAAACGGCATGACGCTATCATATGACGTCACCATGCTCGTGGTGTGCGTGCGCGTGTACAATACACTTCGATGCTTGTGAGTGTGTGCGTGTGCCTTCCTCTTTGACGGGGGTTTAGGTTTTCTGTACACATATGTATGTTGCTAACATTTTTGGAACGAAGTTCCTTAACGCGCCTTACGGGTAGTGCGATTCAGTAGAAATCGTCACGTAACGAAATGCCGAATGCTATGTGTGTGCGTGTATTGAGCTCGTGTGCTCATTTGCATAAGCAAGAGAGTGCGCAGCTGAGTGCGCAACTCTCACTTTCTCTGTCTGTCTGTCCTTGTCTTTTTCTATCATATAACCTATTGAAATATAAATATTACATTTCGAATTACATTTGGAGTTAAAGAAAAATGTAAGGTACTTCGTTCGTAACGGGGGTCCCCTTACCGTATTTAATTTTTTTGTTTTACTCCATATTTCTTTATTGGTTTTCATTAATTATTATAAATCGTACCATCACCAGCATGCCGTTTCGTTACTGTTAACTTTTTTATATATGTACCGGTTCAATTTATATAAAATACATACTCATGTATTCACAAAATAGGTGAAGTAGGTTTATCTGAGTCTATGGTTCTAAGGTTGCTTTTTTTTGGATTTCAACCAAGCGTCATCATGTTATATAGTGAGTGAATTGTGATTTTTGGTGCTTCTTATTTGGGATTCTTATGAAAAAAATACATACCCATCCATTTAAATCCAGTAAGAGTCTCAACCAGCTGTCCCTTACCCCTAGCGATCGATCTTAACATCTTCGAACTAACGAAACTAGCTATGAGGAATACTTCGTCTTCGCCCACGACAGCACTGTGCGCGCAGTGCTGCTGTAACAGCCACCACCCCAACAGCGATCCCATCTCATTGCCGGAGAAAACTTTCCACACCTTCGATCTATAATTTTTTTTATGTCATGATGGTAAGCAGTCACCGCAACCTATGAAGGCTTGCGATAATTGAAGTATCACAAGCGCGTTGCCAACTTGCGTTGCGTTCCTCGTGTGTACAATAAAATCCCCGATACCATAAAAAATAACACAATTTATATGTTTAAAAAAAAACTGATGGAACTTTTAATAGAAAAATGCTACTACTCGATTAATGATTTTTTAAATGATATTACAATATAAATCCATATTTACCTGTTTCGACTATGTAACATCTAGCTCCTAATTTAAATCGAGATTATATTTCTAATAAATTTATTTCATTTGAAATTAAATGTAATAACTTTATATAATAGTAATTAGTAGTAGTGGAGTGTTATTGTATTCTATGTTTGCATGCCTAATTTAAGGTAGATTGTAGAAGAATCTTAAGTTTTGTAAACATCTATATTTTATGTACCTACTTTCTGTGCAAATAAATGATATTATTATTAAACTAAACCCAAGGAACCCAAGGACGGGAAGAGAAGGGAAAAAAAGGAAAGGAACAGAGGGGGTGGGAGATTGGACCTCCGGCACACTCACTCATCGCTCGAAACGCAACAGTACCTAACGATACTGTTACTTGACGACGATTTTCTGATGAGAGGGTAGTACTTCCCCGGTCGAGCCGGCCCTTTTGTGCTGTGAGAAGCATGGCTCTACTACCGTAAATAAATGTATATTTTAGGAAATATATTATTTATAAATACATAATACACATTTTGTTGATGTAAAAATGTAAATTAGACTCGTATGCCGTGACGGCAAACGGCATGACGCTCTATATGCCGTCATGTTCCTTGTATGTGGACGTGTGTCGTCCAAACTTCGTTGCTTCTCTGTGTGAGTTATGAACTGCACGTGTGCGTCTCTATCCCGTCTAAAAGTTGTTTTTCTATCCTTCGGAAACTACTGTTTCTTGATGAAAAGTACTCTATATTCTTTACCCAAGAAAACATGTATAAAAAAATAATCATCGGATGATACATCAAGTTACAGCGTAAGGGCATAACAAGTAAACGAACTCACATTAACATTCATAATATTAGTGTAACTTACTCGATATCGTATTCGGCAACAGCAAGTCTATCCGCATCCGGATCGTTGACTAGAACAAGCTTCACGTCATTATCTTCCGCTAATTTCCGACTCAGATCCAAACATTCCTTTTCCTCCGGATTTGGAAACTTGACGGTCGGGAAATCTGGGTTTGGGTCTTGCTGTTCGATAACACTTAGCGGTGGCTAAACGAATTATAAATATACAATAATTTAGATATACCCTTAATTAGTTTTAATGTATTTGTTACCACCAAGCCCTGGTGTTTTGGGAACCGGTACTTTTAGAACCGGTGAATGTCTAAGGAAACCATATCACGTGTGTCACGTGTTCTGGTGTCTTCTAAATACCACTCTTGTTAACAAGGCTGTTACACAGTCATAAGAGATGAAAAATACATTTGAAATAAAAGAAAAAAACTTTTTATTTTAAAGTTGACGACGTCGTGGCGCAGCGGTAGCGAACCTGCCGTAAACGCCACAGGTCGCGGGTTCGATTCCCGCTCGGAGCATAATATGTTTGTATTGACCATGCAAGCGTATTTTCCGGTCTGGGTGTATTTGTCCTTGTCATTGTGAATGTTTCCGGACCCCGACACAGGATATTACTATCCTAATGGGGGACGTTGAGTGTGTAGCGTTTATTATTATTATTATTATAAAAGTTCGTTACAAGGCACTGACCTCAATAAATGGTGTGAGTCGTATTATTTTAATAAATTTCTGTTTGCAAAAAATTATTTAAAACCATACTTTTGATTTACTAAGTCAAGTAAGTAAGTAAGAAGAGAATTTGGGTTATGTCATACATATGCTAGGGGGGGTCATTATTATTGTCAAAATTTTAAAAGATGGGTCACGTAGTTCCCACAGATAAATCAGAGAACACATACACAGATTATTCCCCCAGTGCAATTAATCACACAGGTGGTAGGTCTTTTGTTGCAAGTTGCCGGCTAGGTAGGTACCACCGCAGATTAATATTCTACCGCCAAATACGTTACAAGTATAATATGTTACAAGTTGGCAAACAAGCATACGGCCCACCTGATGGTAAGTGGTTGCCGTAGCCTATGAGCGCTTGCAGCACCATCAGTAGGAGCCACTCACGCGTTGCCAACCTCGAGATATTGGTTCTTAAATCTCCTCTGCCCAGTAATTTCACTACCGTACAGTGCCCTTCACACTTGCAATGGTGGAATAATCTCTGCTGTGACAGAGTTTATCCCAACAGCGGGCGATGGGGTCGTCACATCCTGACGCTAGTAAATTGTGTGCTACAAAAAGCCGACTTCAAAAAGGAGGTTATTAATTCGACTGTATGTTTTTGTATGTTTGTCCAAAAAAAAAAAGTTGTTTTTACCTTCAAATTAGCAGCCTCGAAAGCCTTCACGATGTAATCATAGCCGACGCCATGCATAGCGCTGTACACGGTACGTATTTCGGCCATTTTGTTTTGTTCTAGAACCTCCTCGTGTAGGGATGATCGTATGTATTCCATGTACTTTGACGTCACTTCCTCTAAGCAATCTCTCACGAGCTCGTCATTTCGTATTTCCGTGATGTTCCAATGTTCGTCCGGTATGCTGTTGAGATTTAACTTACATATATACTTAACTTCATTAGTGAGGAATTAAAATGATATTTTCTTTTTGGTATACTAGCTATACTAGGGTGATTAAAAAAATGTTTTTTTCCAGACTTAAAAGTTTCTTTTGGGTGTAAAAAAATACTGTGAAAAGATGAGCCCTTAATAAAAATCTGCGATAAAATGAACTTTGTTTCGGAAAAAATCATAAGAGACCTTTTTTGTAGAGCGTTCAATTCTGTACAAAAATACGTGGAAGTAATTTCCTTGCTTTATGACCCACGACGGGCTAGCAAGAAAAATCAGAAGCAAAAATGTTTTTTCCCATATTATTCATGTGGGAATTTAAAAATGCGATGCGGACATTCTTAATATGAAAAAAAAATTTTTTTTTTTGAATCACCCTAAGCTATACCCTATGTGTGTCACCACGGCTTAACTCGCGTGGTCTAAGGAATTATTGTTTTCTATTTATTATTCCGTGGAACCCTAACTTAGGCTTACTTTTATTTTAGAAAAATAATTAAAGGTTCGCCCAGTAAAAAAAAAAAACAAAAACTGCAGATCTCGATCAAATTTTGCCATAACGAGAAAAAAAAAAGATAAATTTTGACCCTAAAAATTTATTTTACGAGCTGATCTTTGCAGAGAGCTCCAAAACTATACAGCTTTTTGCGGAAAAATAAGAAAATAAAAAGAAAACACACTCACTCTAAACAACTCCAAATTTCTTCCAGTATATTATCATCGTGGGGAGATATAACCTGCGACCCGTTACTCCAATACACTTTATACCCGTTATCATCTTTGGGGTTATGGGAGGCAGTCACCATGATGCCAGCAGCCGCTCCGTATAGTATTGTAGCAAACGACACTAACGGTGTCGGACAAACCGCTGAGAAAAGATGGACTTTGATTGATGATGAGGTAAAGACTTTCGCTGTTAGTTCTGCGAATCTGTAAATGATTAATCGATAGGTTTATCGTTTATCGAATTATAAATAATAGATACGGTCTTGTGAATTAACTTTCTTTACCGTTAACTTAAATCTTTTGGAACGAAGTTCCTTATTGCGCGTTGCGAAAGGGGGCAAGACGGAAAAAATTAAGACCAAAAGTTGTAACGACACTTTTTGCTATAGTTGTAAGCCGTGTGGCGTGCGCGTGTTTCTCTGTCTCTCTCTCTCTCTAGAAAGCAAGCCAGTTATTTTCGTTTCGTCTTTCTATTTCGCATTGAACAGCGTGATGTCGCGACGATTATTTTTGTTAAGTGTATACAGGTTTGTTGTACATAATAAATAATAAATAGAAAAAATATTATTATAACTTTAAAAAAAAATTATTACAATTCCTTCACTAATTAATCGAAAGGAACTTCGTTCCATCCGGGTATCTCTTGACACCTCTCAAGTTTTTTTTTTGTTTCGGGGAGGAAATCCGTTACCAGATACCCGGCGTGGAAGGCGTGTTATGTGGGGTTCCATGACAAGGTCGTCATGGGGACCCACTAAAACTTTCTCATTGGCCGACCTCAGTCGTTTGTCAGGTTACGGGAAGTCTCACCGAACAAACCAACGCGACCTGGCAAACTTCTCCAGCGCTTCTACGCAAGCGCGTACGGCAGTCGGGATCACACCGACTGCCGTCCTCCTCAGGGCCTCTCATCACGGACCAAGTCCCGCACCCTGCGTATCCACGGCCCCAACTTAACAAATCCTAACCTAAAAACTACGATGGAAAGTAGGAACGAACTTAGCCACACGCTTACTTCATGCGTTTTTGTTTTTATAAATGGGCACCAGGGCACTAATGAGCCTGTGAAATTTTGTGTGTATGAATGGGTCAGTCCATAGTCTGTGTAAGTCTTTGATAAAGTTGTTTTTTTAAATACCATAACAAATATTATTTCTAGTCATTGCTTATATTGTTAATTCCAAACTTATACTCCAAAGGTCGCGAGTTCGATTCCCGCTCAGATCAGATATTATTAATCATACAGATTTATTCTAGTTACTATTAAAATAATATGTTGATCGGAATATTAGTTAAAAACAACATATTGTATAACTTATCAAAGTATTATTCTTTACATGGTAAATGGTAACACAATTATCGGTGGCACGCGATAAAAATTACTACGTAAAAATCGAAGTAAACTCTTGTAAGCGTTTCATCATTGCACATTATCAGTACGTGAAATTACGTAGATGAGATAAAAATGATTAAGTTGTACTAGAAGAACCGGTGACGGGTTTCTGTGGCAACAAAGAATTTATTAAATCAAATAATTTATTTTTAATTAATAATACTTATTACTATTGACTATAGCAGTAGTTTCCAACCTTTTATTGACCAGGGACCACTATAAATAAATAAACGCTACACACTCAACGCCCCATTAGGATATTTGTATCCTGTGTTGGGGGTCCAAAAACATTCACAATGACAAGGACAAACACAACCTGACCGGAAAACATGCCAATACAAAGATCTGCTCCGAGCGGGAATTTAACCCGTGACCTGTCGTTTTTTATGTTTATTATAAGTTCAAGAACTTCAACATTTATATCATAAATCAGTTTTGATCACCTTTAACTGTTTTTTTTTCGGAATTTTCTGTGAAGTAGTGATTGAATACGTCAATCAATATTATTAAATGACTTAGGTGTTTCTTGTATGCTATTTGCTATATTCGTCTCATACTTTTGAATGTATTTGAATGAATAGAGGACTGATGGGAAATAGATTGATTGAAAAAGTTTTGTAATAATAATAATTATAATAAATTTTAGGGTACAACATACAAATCAACGATAGATGAACCATATCTCTTAAACTAAGTTGCCTGTACTTCTAGAGCTAAAATGATAAGCCCTACTAAAGTTTGGGGAGTTGATTTAATTTAAAAATTAGCTATTAAATTTAGCGATTTTTACGCAATATTCTGGAAATGGAATAATAATGGAAATGTCAATCAATATTATTAGATGACTCTTAGGTGTTTCACGCATGCTATTTGCTATATTCGTGCTAGTGTTTTAATGAAGTGAAATTTGAAATCATTGGCGGGTGTTTTATCTAACCACTGGTTGGGAACCACTGGCATTAGGTTTGAACTTATTAACTTACCTTTGACTATTATATCTGCCGTCGAATCCAACCACAACACCGTTCTGAAGTTGTTTCTGATTACATACTTTTTTAATGTATGAACAAATCCCCTGCAAAAATAATAATAGTTTATTACAAAGAAATAACTTTCATTGTAGAATAATTAATTTTTAAAATATTTAATTTTAACTAGAATAAAATAAAATTAAAGCTGATATGGCTCAGTAGATATAAAACGTAGATTTTAACCGAAGGTCACGAGTTCAATTCCGGGCACCTCTGAATTTTCGAGTGCTTAATTTGTGTTTCAAATTCATTTCGTGCTTAGCGGTGAAGGACTTCGTGAGTAACTTCGTGAGGAAACCGATGTATATCCACCAATCCGCAGTGGAGCAGCGTGGTGGATTAAGCTCTAAATCCTTCTCCTTGACAGGACAGGAGGCCTTTGCGCAGTGGGACATCAACAGGCTGTTACTTTACTTTTTACTAAATTTAATTATATTAACAGAGAAATGTCAGTTAACTCATTACTTAAGATTTTTTCTAAATTAAAGGTGTAGGACCCAGATGTCGGAATATGTATGCAAAATTTCATGACGATTGGTTGAGCAGTTTAGACGACAAATTGATTTGTATTAACATTTATAAAATTTGTTAGGATTTCCAGACCAGTTTCATAAGTCTCAGCTTTTTTTATGCGGTGTAAATTTTACTGGCTGTACTGAGAACCAACCGTGAAAAAGGACAGCCTTCACGGAACTCGAGAGTTGATTCCGCCCATAGTATACCTCCTGCGAGGTTGACCCACGGTTTAAAATGAATAGAGGACTTCTGAATGGGAGATAATTTGATCGAAAATGTTTATTTAAACCATATTAGCAATGCTTTTTCAAGGCATAACTAAGGCCCATGCCCCTCCAAATAAACCCAAAGCTTGCGTTAGGAGTGGGTACGACAATAGCCAAAGGCGGTCAGGATCGAACCGAAACTAATGAGCTATTGAGGCCTACACTACCTCCTAAACTACGTTGCCTGTACTTCATGAGCTAAAATGATAAGCGTTACTAAAATTTGGGGATTTAACTTCAAAATCAATGAAGATCTACGTTACCTACACAGACAGCCATGTGTAAGAATCGGATGCGAATGATTTCTTCTTATTCCTAGCATTTTTTTGGTTTTTTATCTATGCAGGGTTTGTTTATTACTCTTCCGGATTTGATCGGTTACTAGTTATACAGAGCGATTGCCATCTGACCTCCGCAACCCTAAGGACGAACCAGTAACTCATTGGATATGAGCAAATTACTTATCAAGAGTTAACGATTATTATCAGATGTTATGTGATAACAACCGGGATCGACATCTTAACGTGCTCACCGAAGCACAGTTGCGAGACCCACAAGGGAAAATGGCCAGACCGACACAAATATTTGTAAGATCAATACATATGCCCGAGCGGGAATCGAACCCGCAACCGTCGAGACTAAAGGCAGACTCGCTACCAACACGCCACAAAGGTGTCGTTCATCAATGAAGATATCTCATTAAATTAGCTACCAAGTTTTTAATAAATGATTATAATCGATCGATCGTAAGCTTCGACTATCATACATCTTATATTTGTAAGATCAATAGATCTGCCGGAATCGAATCCGCAACCTTCGCTGAAGGTGGGCAAGCTACCAATACGCCACAACGTAGTGTCTTACCTGTGCAGTTTGCAACACAACAACATCATTCATGCACATGTATCCGGCCCCCATGCGCCCGCGCAGTCCCGCTGTACCGAATTTTTGACGTTTCAACATTGTCTTCCTCAGTTTGTCCCAGTTTGATTTCTCTATGTCCTCTACTACTTCTTTATACGTCACTAGATTCTGTGAAATTATTACTTTTTTTATGTCATGGCATACGGTCCGCCTGATGGTAATCAGTCACCGCGCATGACCGCGCGCATACTTTTTTTTTTTAAAGAATAGTAGCAATGCTTTTTCAAGGCATTACTCATATTCCTATTGCCCCTCCAAATAAGCTCGAAGCTTGCGCTAGGAGTGGATACGACAATAGCCCAAGGGGGTCAGGATCGAACCCTCGACTCTCGCGTTAACGGAGCGAAGTCGGCCCTTCTACCGTTGAGCTATTGAGGCTTAACTTTAAGCAACACATGCGCGATGCCAACCCAAAGGATAGGAGGGAAGGAAAGAAAAGTTATATAAGGAAGGGAACAGAGGGGATCAGAGAGGAACTATCCATTAGGATAGTTATATCCTTTTTTTTTTTACTTGGAGAAATGCAGTTACGCACTCGAGCGACGGGACGGGTGCAACGGCGCAGGAGGTTTGTGGACTCGGAGCCGAGCTCCCCTACCCACTAAAACTCCAAGATCCCATCTAGCGCCATAGTGGGACGTCGCGGGGTCGCTGAAGCATACATACATACTAATACATACTATACATATATAAAATAATCCACGGCGCTTTCGCGCCCCTCCGACCGGACCGGAAGGCCCCGGCAAACCCAACCAAAGAAGCCCTGGGTCCTAGGGCTCCCCCCGCCGAAACTAACTTTTTAATGAGGTTGTTATATCCTGTGTTGGGGGTCCAGAAACAAATGAACCATGTGCTCCGAGCGGGAATCGAACCCGTGACCTGTGACGCTTAAGGCAGGTTCGCTATCGCTGCGACACAGCGTCGTCAATAACTTTGATAATTTAATCTTAAAATTTAATTTTGCATCATATTAGATAGTTTGATATGTGTAAAAAAATTTAATCGTAATAAATGAAATTTTTAGTAGCGCGTTAAAGACATTTTTTTGAGATCATTAAATAACATTACAAAGAATCAGTAGTTCAGCGAGTGGTACAAATATATAAACACACAAGAACAAAGTGCCTTTCCCTTAATAGAGACAGTAAGTAGTGTTGATGGACAGACTCTTAGTTTTACTCTACTGAGCAATTTATCTTTTCTGCCTAGCATTATTCCTGGTATTACACTAGTATTTACCCAGGGTCTGTGCTTATTACTCTTGTCCAGATTTGACAGGTTATTAATTTTTACAAAGAGCAATTGCCATCTCACCTCCGCAATCTTAAGAGCGAACCAGTAACTCATTGGGTGAGAGCTATTTACTTATCAAGAGTTAATAATATTATCAGATGTTTTGACAACAAACGGGATAAGCAGCTTAAAGCGCTCACCGAGGCACTCAACTTAGCATTTTATGTAAGATTTAAATTACTTATTAGTCTTTCTAGGCTGCATTAAAGGACACATCGTTAAAAGCAAACAAAAAACAAAGAATCATACATCATAATACATTCATAAAGCATACAATAATAATACAATACTGAACTGTCAGTAACAGTTAGTTAAAACATTACATTTGCTATATTCATTTGTACCAATTACTTGAATTGTTATGACCTTCACTTATTTACTCAGACAATGACCTTGTGTTATATCATATTATATGTATATATAGGTATATATAATTATATAATAGTCTCAAGGGTATATCGAGGTAGGAGAAGGGGAGGTACGTCTGGAAATTGCTAAATCCTGAGAAATACATGAATAAATACATTAAGAACTTTTTCTGTAAAGAAACACATTTTTAAGTCATTACTAAAACTCTTATTAGACTTCCAAACAAGCTTGTAGCTTGCGCTAGCAGTGGGTACGACAATAGCTCAAGTGGTCAGAATAGAACCGACAACTCTTGTGTTAATGGAGTGGAGTCAGACCTTTAACCGTTGAGCTATTGACGCTATAATGATTTTGCCTCACTTGAACTCTAAATTAGTAGCTATTATACATAGGAAAAATTTCAACTCTTTACTTATAAAGACTTCTTTGTTTTTATAGAAAAAAAAATCTTAACATTTAGTAAGCTCGTCTATTGAAGTAATACATTCATGTTTTTTAAATGTTTGAACATAGAAGTATTAGTAATTGTTTTTTTAAATCTTACCTTATCGCGCTTAAGCCAACCGTCAACAGCATTATCCAATTTAACATCACCACTATAACAGTTAACCATTTTTGCAATTAAAAAAACCTGTTAAAAATTTAAGACAACACTATTTTTAAGGTATCCCTAACTCTACGAATAGTGACTTAGAATAAAAACTTTGTAAATTACTATTTAATTGTTAATAGAATTATATTTTGTTCAAAGACACTCAGCGAGAACCGTAGTTTAGTAGTGAAATAATAATATTGTTACTGAATCTTTCCGCTCTTCACCTTTGAAATTTTTGATAATGAGAACAGGAATATTCGATGCATATATTATAGGATTATACATTTAAATTAAGTCTTTATATCCCTCAGATAAAGCTCACTTTCAATTGAATTTTGCATTCTGAGGATTTTTCATATTTCACTTGACTGTCATTGTGACAAATTTGAGACATTGACAGAAGTCAGAAATATGAATTGGATTGGATACCTATACAAGAATATTATTGTCAGGTTTTGTAATTTTGTTAAAACTCGCAATATAAGTTGAAACAAAATGGCAGCTGTCTTCGCAGGTATAATCATGGAGAAAAGTGTTAGAACAATGCTTAGTGGTTTGCCGAGAAATTCAAATTTCTTAAAGGAACAAAATCGTGATTTGGTCGTATTTAAATAGATTTTTTTATAAACGGAATTAAGTATATAATATAGTTATTATAACTTCTAAATTCAATTGCTTATTTATTAATTATTATTATTAATTACTAACTTAGGTACCTACAATCCTTTTAACTGTAGAGACAAACTTTTTCGTAGTTTCCGCAGTTTTATTCAGTGAATCAGATATATTATTTTATTTTAAAAAAGAACTTTAAATGTCAAATATCATCCTTCTCTCCTGTCTTCTTAATGTTGGATGTGGTCAAGGCATTATTTTAAAATAAAATTAAATGTTCGCACACTTGACTATAATAAAATATTAAAGAACTAAAACCACTGTGCGCGAGGGTACACAGGGTCGTGCGGAATATGCGCGAGAGGAGAGGGAAAGTATTCAACTGAGAGCTAGCGTCGCCTTCATTTTTCATGTCGATTTAGACAAAAAAATGTGTTATTGCGCATTCAAGGTCATAGTACAACTTATATTGCACGAGTTATAATATTCACAAGAAAAAAGTAAAGAGCTGAGCGTATATAATACGATTACGTAAACAAAAAATGGGATGAATAAAAATAAACAGTTCTATTTGTCGATAAATAGATATAAAAATGAAGGATAAAAATGATATTCAATTGTTACTAGTTGAATTGGTTCCTCTTTCATATAATTATCGCCTTTTTTGAGTTGATAGTAAAAAATTACTTACTTTAACTTTAAAACTATGTACTTTATGTTGTATAAAGTAAAGTTTCAATTAAACAAAATTTAATCGAAGAAGCAGTCACCTAAGGCGCTTAAATTTTATTAAAAATTGTTTCTCATCCGCTAGATAATGTACACGCAAAGTCAGTGTATCCGATTTTTTCTAAAATATTTGAATTTCGCGGTTGGAGATAACTAGGCACAAGTCGCGACTCCTTAGAATAATTTTTCATTTATTTATTAATTCTTAATTAATTCTTAATTTATTAATTCTTAATTTATATTTATAAAAATGTTAACACTTTTCTTAATTCAAATTTATTTTCCATGTTTTAGTTTGGCTATCTATAAAAGCGTGTTTTTCAGCTTCTCTTTAAATATTTTTATTTATTAGTGTAAGCAATGAACATCCGGTATTTGAAATTAGTTAAACTAACGGAATTTGCAATATAAAGGGATGCTTACACGAGAATGTTGCGGTAAGCTTGTCGGCTGAAGTTTTACTGACAAGGAGGTCGCTCTACTGAAATATATTTAAACTATTTTATATATGTATAAGTAGATTATTAAAACTGCTTTATTATATAGTCTCTAGCCGCGACTTTACCCGCGTGACGATTTTTAATGAGACAGAAATAATTGGTTGTCCATACAAACATTCAGTAACCACTTTTCCCCGTTATTTCAAGAACTTTAAATTCTGTTTTGTTTTGAGACCAAAAGAAGCTAAAAAGTCTCCCATGGTTAGAATTATATATGCACCAAAATTGAACATACATAATTATTATATGGTTCAGTGGTTTAGTGAGGAATTCTAGCGGTGCTTATCCGCTAAAGGTACCTAATGATGATGTATCACACGTTAGTACTTACGTCGCATGTAATGATGATGAGCATTACGCTTCCCGAAGCCCTTAGGACGTCTCTTCGACGCCCGATGGAGTCACGACGCGCTTTTTAGGTACCTCTGAGTTAGGATGTTATTTTATATACAATGATTTTCTAATATATATTTTTAAATGTCATTATTAGTTAAGAGCTCAAATCTCAGCAAACATCTATATTGATATCTGCAATCTACTTAAAGCCAATGATTATTCGTATTGAATTCCAACCAAGGATTTTCACTTTAATATTCTTTTACAAAATAAACAATTCACATCAATTGTTATTTGCTAATGCTTTGTTTCGTTTACACATCAAGTAATTCGCCCACACATCTTCAAGCCTTGTTTAGATTTGTGAAGTTAGATAGAATTTACTATTTACTAGCATACTATCTTTGAAAGATTTCTAAATATTGCTGTGCTAGGGATGACCAATTATATCAGATTAAAATTTTACTTTCTTTTGAAATCACGTGTGATGTACGAATTACATGAACATAAGAAAATATATTTTTTATAACTTTTTCTTCCTAGCATTAATCCATCTGACTCCCAAGAGAAAAAAAACTTGTTCCATGAGAAAGTTCCATCCACGGATTGTCATACAGCAGTTTTCGAGAACACATCTTTCTGGAACCTACGCGTTACGAAAAAAAGAGACATAGAGTCGCGAGCGATTTCAAACCTTATGATTTTAATAATAAGGTTCTCCGTAACATTATCTAATCGTTTATAATGAAATAATGAAAAAAGCAGCAAAACACATCGAAGAATTTTATTTGTTTATACAGTCCATAGGATTGTACAGGCGTACACCATACACCACATAACGCTCACTAGCGTTCGTCCTGCCTGATGGTAAGCGTTCCCCGTAGCCTTTTAATATAAGCGCTGATGAAGAATGATAAGCGCGTCGCTGGTCAAGAGGGGCCAGATAAGGAGTAAAATGATAAAATAGACAGGGTTTAAAGTTTGGGCTTATGTCGTGCTATTAGCTAGTATGACAGCAGTGGTGGATTTACAAATTTTTAAGGTATAGCCTGTAAGGATAGTAAGAAGAGAGAAATACAAACAAAGTCTGGGCTGAGGGCACAGAGGCCAAATACTGGTTGGGGGTCAGGGGTGTGGTGGCCAACCAGCTGTTTTACTTTAGAATATTGAAGTTTTCTACTCGAAATGTACAATGACAAGTGAGAGGGGAAAGTCATCGGCAAATTTATTGCAGATTTCTACCTGTAAAACATCAGAAGATCGTCGTGCAAAAATCTCTTTGATTTCTATGAGGTAGCAATAAAAAAATTAGGTCCCCAAATTTGCCGCCCCAAAAATCTGCCACCCTATGCTCAAGCCTACTCAGCCTGCTGGTAAATCCGTCACTATCTGACAGTACTTATTCTAGTAATTTTGCTAAAGTAAATGCTCCGCCATGACCCATGCCTTTAAGAATGTAATTAATCAACCCACACTATTTACTAATTTCTGTAGACTACAAATGAACCATTACAGAAAAGTAGTTTCGTCTTATTTATATTAATATTAATTAAAGTTGTATAATGTGTTTCTGTGTTGCAATAAAAATTAAGGGAGAAAGTGACGATCACTTAAAAACGAATAGTGGAGCTTACCATTCCCTTTTACCAAAGAGATTTAAAGATATAAGGTAGTATAAATTTAATGTATTGGCATGACTGGCATATTCTCGCCCAGCCATGACGCATGGACCTAGATATAATTTTTCTGATTTTTTACTGGTGTTTTTAATAAAGAAAAACGTGTTTTAGCATTTTCTGAAATTCCACGCTCTGAAGGGGTGAAATGAGGGTTGAACGATTTTATTAAAATCGTTATTCAAGCGGCCGAAGCCGCTGGCAGAAGCTAGTCGGTTATAAAAAAACTAAAAACCTGAACGAATTAATATTCATTAATTTTACTAAATCATTCGATAGTAATAATGATATTTTCTTTACAATATCTAACCGGAAAGTGCAATTTTACTTTTGTAAAGTTGTTTTTTTTTGTTTTCGTATAAGGCATAAGTCATCAGGCATCGATGTAAGTTGAATTGAACTCAAAATCAAAATTAAAATTATTTTTATTCAAGTAGGCTTTTAAAAAGTACTTGAATAGTCAAGCGCTACCGACGGTTCGGAAGGTTGATTCTATCGAGAAGAACCGACAAGAAACTCGACAGTTACTCTTTTCAAATACCTATATGTTTTTTACAATTGTACTTTTTAACATAAAATTTGGTTCTTGAATGAGATCCAGCAATATTAAGAGTCCCAAGCATTTTTATCAGAAATATATTCCTCTAACCAATAATAGGCTTTATTGATAAGTTTATTTTTATGTACATTTGGAACTTGCTTACTGGAAGTTCCAATACTGATACAGAAATAGTTATAAGTAAAATAAAAACCTAATTGTGTCGTTACAGAAAATACCCTAAATCTTTCTAAGAAATAAGGGCCGGACAACTAGATTGCATTCGGCCTTTTTCCTTCGTTAATATTTTCCAAAACCAGTATTTTCAATAAAGCGAAATAGCTACTGATGAGTATTGTGTACATAAACCCTTATCATCACGTAGATCATCCGCATTGCCATTACTTTTACTTTTTAAAAAGGACTGACGCATCGGTCTACACTGCGCTAGGAATCGATTTCCTGTGTACACGATACACGTATTGATTGTACACCTATTTTCTGTAATGCCTCTTTTGTTTTAATAGATAAGATCAAAGATAGGTGGGCTTGCAGTTTTAGAAATTTAAAAAAAAAACGAAAACAATTTTTTTGTCTACGAAGAATTGGTACAATAATAAATTTTATTGTAAAAATGTTTGGGGCGCTTTTTATTGTATTTATGTAATGATTTAAGGCCATAAAACTCAAGGGGCTTACTAGAAGCCGTTGAAGAATTAAAAAACCAGGGCATCAAAAAGTTAAATACAGGATAAAAGTCATTTCACAGGATTTATTTTGTAATACCAATATCATCCTAAAGCTGAAAAGGTTCTTTAAAGTTTAAAGTAAGCAATTTATTATAGTTGAAAAATAAACTGCCGAGGAAACGAAATTTTGCCCATCAAGTTTTCTGCCGATACCGTAAGAATTTTCTTTTTAAAAAAAAAGTTAAAATGGATTAATAAAAATATTCATTATAAAGTGCTGTTACAAATTGGATTCTGTTATTATAAAATAAAAAATGTTGTCATTAGATAATATATTATGTAAGTTTGTAATTAAATATTTTAGACGCATTTATCTATTTACTTCAATATCATTTTTTTTTATTGTGACGCGGGCTTACCAGTAACTCTTATTGCGATTCAAATGTGGCCCAATATATATATATATATATATATATATATATATATATATATATATATATATATATATACATGTTCGAATAAATCTGAATTTCAGAATTGAATTAGATTTATTTTGAATCACTAAGAGTTCATAGTAAGCCCTCGGTTGAACATAACATTACGTAAGCTGCATGATATTTAAAAAAATTACATAAAAAAAGATATAAGATAATATAACGTTTGCATCGCCGGCTCTTCTCAGGTAGAGGTTTAATTTTCAAGCCGGTTGTAGAATCTGACTTTCAACAAATAAGTGATATGCTTTTTATGTAGAATAAAAATATTTGATTTTGATTTTTATAATAATTATATCGTTCCCAAAAATGTATTTCGTAAACAAAAACTAAAACCCTCGAAATTATACCTACCTAGTTCCTGCGTTTAGAAATAATATATAGCAAAGTTTAGGATAAAAAGGTAAGCAAAATTCATCCACGCATATATCCATCCATTCCCACAAACTTTCATAATATGGTAGGATTAAGTCTCTTTAAGTAGATTGTATCTTATAAGAATATATAATATAATTAGAAATTTAAAAAATATTATTGCAAATTTTTTCGTATCTTCTTGGGAGTCATTAAAAAAAGAGCTTATGAGGCTTGACAAAACTTACTTAAGGCTTAAACGCTTTAGACCAGACTCAGTTCGCATTATATTGTACAAACAATCACCTTTCGAGCGGTCGAAAAAAGCGCCTACCGTCACGCGCATGTGCGTACACTACCACAAAGGATAAGAAGAATTATAAACCTTATGTGTGTGAGGATAGAGGTTATTATAAAATACATATAGAGAGGTTGTATGATCGACTGTTCAGGGAAATTGGTAGTAGTTTATCCGTGTTGGCGGCGAGTGATGCCGCGCGAATGGGCGGCGCGGGATGGACGCGTGAGGCTCGCGTAGCTGATGACACAGACTTTGAAACCCTCAAATACCTCCTCGGTTCTGATGATGGATGGAACTTGGAGTATGAGAAGGATGGAGTTAAAGTATGGGCGGAAAATGCCGCACACGGCGCCCTACGTACAGTCAAGGTTTGTTTTTATGCAAGAAATTTACTGTAATAACCATAAATTGCATGTTTTCTGATCGTTATCTTTTTGAGTTTTAGAGTGATTAGTTATAATGTATCAACTCTTTGCACGTTATACGGA
The DNA here is from genome assembly GCA_023373885.1 of Hestina assimilis. Classification (NCBI taxonomy): domain Eukaryota; kingdom Metazoa; phylum Arthropoda; class Insecta; order Lepidoptera; family Nymphalidae; genus Hestina; species Hestina assimilis. The sequence goes on along the minus strand of CM041747.1, from coordinate 2,538,708 downwards.
TATTTTAATAAAATTTTAATTAATTCCTTTGTTTAAAAATTATCGTTTAGTTTTCATTTCCCTAGAGAAAGGGTTAGATAGGTGAAGTTTTTATAAGTTTTAATATTGTTGTTGGAATTTTTAATAAAGTAACAAATCCCAGTGGATTATGTTATTAAAAAGCTATAATTTATTTAATAAAATAATGAATATACTATAATATATGAACCATATTTTGGACTTAATTAAATACGAAACAATAAAGTTGATAAGCATTCTTTCCTAAATAGGTACATAAAATTATAATTCCCATATAAATTAGATTGTGGTTCTATGACGATTAGTTTTGATATGATATTTCATAATTTAATAAATCTAATTACCTTGTCTGTTTAGTAGCTGAAATGCCGTTTCCTTCTTTTTATACTCGTTAAAACGAGAAGTTTCTCAATTCTGTTATATTTTTATGTGTGTAATTTCTTCGCCTTTTCTAAGCCAATCTTGGTGAATCTTTCGAATGCGAGAGATCAGAGAGAAATAAACATTCACTAACAGGGTTACAAAGTATCCTATCCTCCTATCCTATATCTCTATATTTATATAAATAAAAATAAAAACCGATTCGATTCCCGTTAGAAACAGTTTGTATTGTGTGTGTTTCCGGACCCTCGACACAGGATATTCCTATGCTAATGAGGCCGTCGTGTAGCGCTTATTATCAATATTATTTATTACAAAATTTCATTAAAATTTGAACATCTAAATATACAAACTTTCATATTTATAATATGAGTAGTGATAGGAATAATGTACAGATTTTGGTTTATTTTCTCTTTTTAAAGTTATCTGTAAGCTAAAGGCTGATATTTTATGAGTCAACAGGGAAAACCCTGTATGAAATGGGGTAAGAAAAGCTTCGTATTCCGTAAAAGAAAATACAGGGTGGCAAAATAATCATTAAATTCGTAAAAGATTGCGTCATTTAAATCAACATTTGTTAAATTCATTAAAATTTGAACAAAATCAACATTTGTTAAATTCATTAAAATCTATCTAAAAATTATCAAAAATACACACGGAAAATTAATTTGTGCAAATAAATAAAATTGTGGTGTCTGTGTGTAAAATAATAGGTTTTTACTTAATACATATGAAAGTATAAAATTTGTACAAGTAACAATATTAAATTTTTGAATTTTTGGTCTATCTATCTGTTCATTCTGTTTAATCGGCTGTACCAATTTTGTACTTTGGCAAGTAAGTAAAAGTACTTTGGCAGATAGCTGAGTTTATAAGGAGTAACTTAGGCACCTACTTTTTAGAAACAAATTAGCGGCATTTGTACAAAAAGGAGGAGAATTTGTACAAATAAAAAATCGGTATACTACGCTAACGGAGTCGCGGGCTCAGCTCCTCATTAATATAAAATAATTTTCATCAAACAAACCAAAAATATTTAAAATGTACAACGATAAAAAAATTATTATGAGAACTCTTACATAAGACGACGACCGACCATTGTGACGTGTTGGTACTGAGGCTGCCTTTAGCCTTCTCTATATAATAATAAATAATATAACAATATAATCTTTATTTTACGTAGTCTTTACAACATTTTCACATGATTTATATTACAGCATAAATTAGCTTAAATTGGGGTAATTTTATCTATGGACCCCACACTAGGTAGCCTGTATCGTGGGGGCCGAAGAAGGATTTACAATTTGGACACGGTTAACCTATCGGTTTTTGAGTTGCATTCATATGTAATAATGATTAAAACCAGTAATATTAATATTTTGAAGTGAGAAGAAAAAAAAACTGGGAACGGATATTTGTATGCATCTTACAAAAATCTTTATTGGTCTGAACTTTGTCCCTGTGGGTCTCCAACAGTGCCTCCGAGAGCAACACCAAACCCTGGGTAGATCTTGGGAATAATGGTAGGTAGATGAAGACTCTTATAAAAAAAATCATCCTCAACAAAAATGAATAATATTATATTTATTCATATGACTCATATCGAAATTCTATCACGTACGAAATTCCCTAAATTTCGCAAATTCTAACCGTAAATGAAACACTCGTAAATAATCTTCTGTCACTGTTCTCTCATGAAATTTCTACATAAATCATGTTGGGTCGGACGCACGTCCTTTATCCCGAACTTAGCAAAACAAAGCTTACTTTGCACTACCACTCGGCTTATTTACTCTCGACTAAGGCCGTATTTATCTCAACACAGAGCTATGTGGTTAACGCAAAGTTCCGCCTTACACGTGAGCCACAATCATTTCATATAAAATATATAACATAGTCAAGCGTGAGGCGATAGCATAGAGGGTTCTGCACTATGTTTTGAAGTGAAACTTCTAATGCGACTTCCAACAAGGTTGCGTTAAACGTTCAAAGTACGAGGGAGAAAGAAAGATACACAAAGGTAGAAAGTAGGAGAGAGAAAGAGAGTGAGTCGGTAGATCCCAAGCACATGCTCGTGCTATTTTTGCTATGCAGCGAAGTAAACAGTATTATTATAGATTTGGATATTTCTCCACTCGAAAATGACAATTAAAAGATGCGATCAATTATGAATTTTAAGCCATGTTAATAAAGTTTGTCTTAAAGAAACTATTATTTCACTAAAAATCAATTTCTACCCCTTCCTGTTTTCATTTCCACATTACGAAATTTAACTTCTTCCGCGCGGAGGGACTCCACGCACAATTTTTTTATTATTTTCATTTCTGCGATAATATATTCATTTCTAATTTTTGATCTTCCTATCGTTAAGGTTGACGATCGCTTAGCGTAGCGGTAGGGATCCTGTCCTAAGCGTCAAAGATTGATTCTTGCTTGGGGCGAGGACACGGAGGGCATGTGTTCCGTCTGGCGGTTTGTGTATGTGCATATGTGTCAGGATTCGTAAAAGACCGTTGGGTGGGTAGCATTTATTTCATATATATTGGAGCATATAGGCCTCTAACTTGACTTATCTAGTAGTAGCAAGTCCATAAGCCCTACCATCCACACATTTGCCGCTCTTAAGGCTGCTTAATCCTTTGATTGTTTGTAATTACGACACGAAAATAAGAGTGCAGCACTGGATATGAGATTTGACTTAATTTACAATTTTTTATCACATTTTTAGCAATGTTTTTTTTTTTTTTTCTTTATTTATTATAAAGGGTTTTTTCACAAAGTGAATATGTCACCCTCGTAGTAACATACAAATTAATCAATCAACAACACATAACATAACTGAACTTAAACTAATAAAATTTTATATATAGTAACGAATAGAAAACACAAATTACATATTCCTACGTTTAAGAATTAGTTTAATTAAACTATAAAGCAATTTAGCCCTTTCTGATAATGGGAAGGCTAAAATAGAATTGTAAAAACCTAAGTTATATGAACGTTGACCAAAGGTGACATGTCTTTCTAATTTTGCTCGTTCACACTCGGGGCCTAAGTTATTGTCTTGTAATATTGGTATCTCTTTTACAAAAAAAAAGTCCTTATAATATATTTTACTCCATGTAAAAGGCAAATTGCTTTCGTAGGAATAACAAAGAATATTATTATTACAAATACATCTTAAATCTTAACGGAAAGGAACACGAATATGTTAGGTCTTAGAAGTTTTCCATACACAACAGCGGAACCCTAACCAGCTTATACAAAATTCCCTTTCACGAATTTTCTGACATTTTCAATGTGATGCTTTTGTTATTCATATCTAGTATTTACATCACACATGCGGTTATCAGGTATATATGATAAGATAATTGTTATAATCCAATGTACATTCATGTCCGTAAAGGCTTTGGAGGTCAAGTCACAATCAGTGTACTTTCATATCCAAGTAACCAGATCCCAGTTTGGGAAAAAAATGTTTACCTATGAGGGTGCACAGCTTTACAATAAATTACCGTCTGCTTTAAAACATGTGAGCTCATTTAATGTGTTTAAGATTAAATTATCGGAACACATTATTCAAGATTATCCACCTTAATTATAAATACATTAAATGAGTACAACTAGTATTGTTCTTTATGTTCGACATTTAGATATTCTTAAATTATTGTTTTCCATGTAAGTGACTTGTGTCTTTTTATGGAAATAAATATTGTTAAACCTAACACAAATCAGAACTTTAAGCTTTTATATTATGATATGTTTCAATCAATAAATTTCAAATTAATTATCAACTTGATAATGTCAAGATGCGCGGTTTATTGTTGGTTCTTTTCTTCAGAATCTATCTTCCGAATCAATGGTGGCTTTACTTAGACGGATACAGCAGACTGTGGATATTTGACTATTCAAAAGTGCCTAAAAGCCCATTTGAATAAATAATATTTTGAGTTTGATTTGATAAATAATAGTTTTAGATTTTTATTGACTCACCTATAATGCAATATAGATTTTTGAAGAAACAAAATTAATGAATATTAAACAACTTTATACGTATAGTACTTGTATTTTAATTAGAAAAATTATTGATAAAACCATCCACACTAACTTATCTTTCACTACAAAAATTCAAAAATCCATACGTAGTCTTCGTAGACCTAGTTTACTAGTTTTGCCAAAAACTAGAACAAATTATGCTAAAAAGAATATAACCTATGAAAGAGCACAACTATACAATAACTTACCATCCTATGTTAAAAATGTAGACTCATTCAACGTTTTTAAATCTAGTCTATCAAAATATATAATAGAGAATAGCTCTAATATCAATTAATGCTTTCAAAACACAATCGTTGAATGAGTACACATTAAACATTATTGAAATAATTAAGTTTTTGACGACAAAAAAAAATGTATTTCTTATGTTCTCATGTAAGTGACTATCGTCTTTTTGAGAATAAATTCTTTAAACCTAAACCTAGAAATAACTGGTTCCCCATGAAAACCTTTATCCCTTTCATGGTTTTATTTTGTCACAAAAACTAGCCTATAGTTGTCTCCAGAGTCCCATCTGTATCTATATCAAAATCCATACTTTATTTATTATAATAATATAAATGCGAAAGTAACTCCGTCTGCCTGTTTGTCTGTCGCGGAGCGGTTATAATCGGTTCAGCGGTATAGGCATGAAAACGGCAAAAACAAAAATAATCAATTTCGCATTTATAATTTTAAAATTAGCCTGGATGAAAGGTTCTATTTCAAATTAAGATACGAATAATAAATGAGGTTCTAGGCTCTCCTTTCAAAAAGTCATATGATTAATGGTGAGTGTTTCAGTGCACATAAAATATTCAAAAGTACTTAAACTGTTTGTTGTAGCAAATTATTTCGTTGGTGATCGAAGAAGACATTTTGAAGTGGGATCCGTTCAGGGGGGGAAAATGTATTTAAAACTCTCATAACAGGAAGGGATGGGAAGGAAAAAAGGAACGGAACAGAGGGGGTGGGAGTTCTATATTTGAATTTAGATTTACATGGTTTATTCAATCTAATTTTACCTTAAAAAGGACTCAAAAAGAAGACATTGAGTTGTAGACATTGGGACAGGATTGGGACTACATTTGTCGCTAAAAAACCTGAAGTAAGGTATGAAAGTTTGTATCGGGAGCCATTTATGTGTATTGCAATAAAGATACCTCATTACAATTCGCGCGGGCGAAGCCGTGCGTTGATACTAGAACAAAATAAATAGCACATCATGAAATTGTGGAGCATCATTAATCGTAATATACCGGTATACAGTATCGCTTAATCTGTATATACGTACATCGCCATAATATGCTTACCGCTTAAAGAGATGAGTTATTTTCGAGCGGTTTTTACACCGTCATTTTACACCATTTTCTACCTGTCATTATTATACTTACAACATTTTGTAGTACAACACAGTAAGGGTTAAAAATGGAATTTACAATTGTGTCTTAAGGCGCCTTGCTTTGATATTTGCGGGGGCTTTACGGTCTTGGTGAGTGGAAAAAGAAGATAACCTGTCTAAAAAATCATGCCGATCTGTCGTAGAGGACATCAGTCTCTTTAAAAAACCACACTACCACTAAGTGTAGTGGTGCGCGTAAATGCCTTTCCCAACGCTAAAAAAGTGGGATGTACAATTGTCAATTGCTTTAATTAAAATAGCGAGTATTTATTGACGTAAATCAGTTTGGATTTTCTGGTGCTTCTTATGACAGCGACAATATCGTAAGATTATTTGACGTTATTGCATATATACAGAAGAAAATTATTTGAAAAAAGGGTTTTACTTCGGTGCAAATAACGATTATTTCATCCAAATGTTAAATTCCATTTCGAAATTAAATCAAATAACGTACACGCTGGCTTATATTATAAACCACGCATTGACACAATTTCTTGTTCTACATTACAGTTTTTTTTCTTTGAGTTACGTTATTGACCTATTTATCTTAGTATATAATATCGTATAAAAGGTTATACTATATTCATATTATTTAGTTTTTTTGGGATCAGATCAGTCACCAGTTGCATCTTATAGGTCAGTAAAGCATCTGCATGCCCGCTGGTTTGGTATATGTTCATGGGCGTCAGTAATTGCTTAACATTATGTTTAGGCTCCTGCCCCTTCTAACATTAAAACTCATTCGCCTGTGACAGTGTTTAGTATTACGTAGAAATAAAGCCGCGTCTCCGTAGTCTGGTTATATCGAACGGAATTCAATGTAACTAAACTAAGATCAGTTAAATTGTTAAGTAGTTTCAACTTGGAAATATATATTCCGATGAAATATAAATAAAAAAATAAAACAAAGTTAATTGTTTTACAAGCGTATGACACATACAATACAATTAACATAGGTTTCAGTAACCGCTCGCCAACAAGCGTATTATAGGCTAGGTTGCTACAATCCTAATATAAAATAATAATTGTGGACCTAAATGAAAATGTTTCGCAGCTTGATGATGAAGAATCTTAAGGACTTTAAAATAATAATATAACGAAATAAAATAACTGTGACATATGAAAGGACGGACAGACGGTCAGATGGACGGACAGACGGACGGATAAACGGACATAACGAAAGGATAAAGAAAAATCGAAAAAAGTACATGGGTGGAGTGTAGAACTGCGGGTAAAAGTTAGTAATTTTATCGATACTAACTTAGACAATTAATAATAATTATCTATTCTATCTTTTCGTAGAGTTTTCGTGGCATTGTAAACGGGATACCTATTTGCTTTAATCTAGATTTGAACACTTTTTACGCACTGCGTAAATTCGCATCTGACCTTCAAATTGGAGATGAACAGGCAATACTTTGAATAAAAAATATAGAGAGATTCGGTTCGTTGTGGTTATTACCTAATAACATAACATAAAATCTAATAATATACTTTATTTGTTTATAGGTATATCTGATAGTACGGAAGTCAGATAGCAATCGCTCTGTGTAAAAACTTGTAACCTTGAAAATAACTTGTGAAAAGTGATTTCAATAATTTATCACAACCTCTAACAAAGACAATACCCAGAACCACTTCGATGTGCAATCGAAAGTTCTTCTTCTTATCGAGTAGTTATTGGGCAACCTAGTGTCAGAGTATAGGACTCTGAATTGACTTTTCGACTATCAAATTGATAACAGCCGGGACCGACTTTTTACGTGCACTCCGAAGCACGGAGACGCTCAGTGGAAATACGGCTATGCGATCACCCATCTCGTGTCTGACCACGCCTAAATTTGCTTAACTCACCAATTTAATCGGTCTAGTATACTACATTTAAAAAAATAAGAACAAAAGTTCAACAATTTTCCAAGTTCTGTTTTACATCGCCGATATATTTTCTCTAAATAGCCTACCTTATTAAGCACTCACGCCATTTCGTTTAGACGTTTATGTATTTTACTATTAAAATTCATGTTCAATTAAAAAGTATGTTGAAAACAAGGAGTACCGAAAACTTCATGAGCTTGTATTTTCATGACGTCAGAATAGTAAGCTTAGTATTCGTAAATAATATCGAACTCCATATATTATATCTTAATTATTTTTTGCTATTTTATATATTTTATTTACATACAATATTATAACATATTTACAATTTAATACTAAACTAGCGGCCCGCTCCGGCTTCGCACGGGTATAAAATATATAGCCTATGTCATTAACTGAAATTTTTTTTTTTTTTCTCCACTATTTAATGGATGTAATTATACATAAAAACCTTCCTCTTCAATCACCCTATCTATTAAAAATTCAGTTGCGTAGTTTTAAAGATTTAAGCATACATAGGGACAGAAAGCGACTTTGTTTTTTACTATGTAGTGATATATTTACAAATCGGGAATTTAACGTGAAATGGGACCAAAATTTAAAGGGCAATGCTGGTAAGAAGCTTAGCTGCATTTCCTCGCTAAATCGTAATCCCGATTCTGTTCAATATTTAAAAATCAATCTTAGCACGCGATTACTTTCACGTTCATTAACTCAAGTAAGTACTTCGACGCAAGACATTGTTAAAGATTTAACCACTTTGATCACACAGCCGGTTGAATATTGCTCAATTTGCTAGCAAGGGAGCACAATGTTTAAACGTTTTCCATTGAATTTGCTAATACATTGCTCTCAAGCGATCTAGCATAAGGCATACAGGTGCGTTGCCGACCTTTAAGGTGCGACGGGTTATATACGCTGGCTGATTTCGAAACGCGACTGACGAACAGGCACTTCACGAGTTTTTCACCAAGTTACGGTGGTAGCATAGGTATTTTTTTTTTTTTTTTTTTTTATGTTAAAAGTTGGCAAACAAGCATACGGCCCACCTGATGGTAAGTGGTTGCCGTAGCCTATGAGCGCTTGCAGCACCATTAGTAGGTGCCACTCACGCGTTGCCAACCTCGAGATATTAGTTCTTAAATCTCGTCTGCCCAGTAATTTCACTAGCGTACAGTGCCCTTCAAACCGGAACACAGTAATGCCTAAGCACTACTATTTGGCGGCAGAATATTTGACACTGCGGTGGTACCTACCTAGCCGGCCTCTTGCAACAAAAGACCTACCACCAGTGTGACTGACTGCACTGGTGGAATAATCTCTGCTGTGACAGAGGTTATCCCAACAGCGGGCGATGGGGTCGTCACATCCCGACGCCTTATTTTTTGTTTTAGCTGCAAAAGAAGAAATTTCTATTAAAGAAATACACATTCTGTGAAAATTTTAATACTCTACAGTTTGTGAGATATAGCCCGCTGACAGACGGGCGGAAGGACGGGATGGAGAGACGGAGGGACGGATGGACAGCGGTGGCATAAGGGTGGTAATAAGGTCTCGTTCATATCCTTTAGATACAGAACCCTAAAAAATCTAAAAGGAAAAAGACTTTGCCCTGTTAATATTATAAGACCCCTTTCTTAAAATTGAATAAGACATCAAAACATTTCTTTTATCTGGTTTGTAATCACGTTTATTATCGAGGGTTGAAATGAAAGCGTTTGCGATAAAAATTGACATTTAAAACGATATTCCGCCGAGATAGGGACACTTTATTGCGATTATAAACGCGGGTATAATCTGTAAAGGGATCGCGGTAATAGCTAGTGAGGCTTTATGGCATTTCAGTAGACTACAAATATACTGGGATTTCTTTTTATTCATAACTTTTTAGAAGTTTATTTATACTCCTATCTAAAATCTAACTTTTTTTATTTGAAAAGAAGGTTAAAGTCCAAACGCGAAGGCGGCTAATACAGCTTTGGTAGGTTAATTTATTAATTATTAAATTATTAATAAACTTAATCATATATGGACGCAAATAAGTAATACCATGTCAACCCACAAAATTGAAAAAACTGAGTTATAGTTAGAGTATATGCAGAAGTGTTGGTAAGTGGCTGAAGAACATTTTTCTTTAATATTTGTAGGGTTTTAAGCTTTAAAACTTCTAAAAAGCCATTTTTAATCATGCAATTTATGTATTATGTTCAACCTTTTGGGTTATATTATATACGAAATATGCAGTTTGTATACTTATTTTTGTGAAAATAAGTAAAATAAGTTACATAAATCTGAAATTGCCAAAAACTTGACCAATACATTAAAAAACATCATATGAAGCAAGTTGTTAAAAATTTTCAAACACATTTTTCTTGAAATGACATTCGTGTGGGTTGACATGGTATTGCTTATTCGCATTGATTTGATTTGATTTATAGTCACCGTAACGAAATTTGGAAAACTACATTAAGTTATTAGACTAAGTATCCTATGTAAGTGAATATTTATTCTTTATGGAAAATAAACTCCCTTTAAACCAAAATTTTTCGATCGGTTCAAAAAAATCTTAGATCTGGATCTGAATGGGAGTTTTTGTGTTTGCTGTTATTTTACGTTTAAAATACTTAATCGACCATGATGATTTCGTATACATAATTATTGCTTTGTATACATGTATAGAAAAGGAAAGTATCCAAGGGATAGGATAGGATAATTTATGGACGGTCGTCCGGCATAAAAATCCGATCTGATCTTCTTCTTCCTAGCGTAACTCGGTGCTTACCCAGGGTTTGCTTATTAATCCTAACCGGATTCGACAGCCATCCGTCCGTGAGTCACGCCGCCCAAATACAGGAACATTATTTTAAAAGGAATATAAATAACAGTATTTCCACGAAAGAGAATCAAGTTGACGATATAATGTTAACCTTGAACTTCGAGGAATGATCGTAAAAATCGTAATCTGAAATTGAAAACAAACAAGTAATTATAAGACAATGGAATATTTCAGGGAATCACAAACATACTGCGCCCCCGTCGTGGTCATTAGCTGCCTATATAAACCCATGTTCAGCAGAAGACAGGACATTCACCATTCACTATTTACTCTGTTCACTAGTTTAGTTTTGTAAAATTAGTTTAAGTTAATTTTATTAAAATATTTTAATAAAATTATATTTTTTAAAAATCTATTTATTTCAAATATTTTGACTCGTGTATCAATGTCTCTTACGAATTGTAATAAAGTTGATAGTGGTAATTTTCATAATGTGTATTTCTGTTACCGCGACAACAACAAATACTAAAAATACGGACATGACGGAGCCCTTAGTTTAAAAACCAAGTTCAACAAAGCAACTGATAATGATGATGTATATAATGCCTTATCATCACGTAGATAATCCTGACTGCCATATTTTAGTTTAAAAAAGTGTTGCCACATCGGTCTGGAATACTCTACGCTAGGAATCAATTTCCTGTGTACGTGATACATGTATTGAACATACTAGGAAGCTTATTTCGAGAAGTGCTTGCATTTTCTGTTTTAGAAATACCATCTGTCTGACATTCTGGTAGCATTTGAATGCTATTGTCTCCAAAAAATGTAGAAATCTTTTAAAACTACTACAATACGCTGTGAGTTGTTTTTATCCGACGTCAAAAAAAGAGAAGGTTCTATCTTCGGCTGTAATGTTCACCGATTACTCCGTGAATTGTGGACCTATTTTAATGTACTTTGAAATTTGTCCCGTTATAATTGAGTCAAGATCTCGTGATGGGATCTGGGAGAAATCGAAGAATCTCTTAAAATTTTACAGACATACTCTTTTTGAATTCTAAGAAAATAAAAATATAATAGTATCATTTCTGGATAGCCGGTCGTTTTTTTTTTTAAGATTGACGATGTTAAATATAATTATAAAAGTGTAATGACGCAGACGTCTGTACGTAAAAAAAAATGAAAAACTAATTAAGACCATCTAATTAAAAGTCTATAAATAATTATTACCTAAACTACGATACATTCAATACCGCTAAACATAACAGAAAATACCCTTTGGTTTTCCACTAATATAAAGATCCACGCAGTCGAAGTCACGAGCCAAAGGCTAGTATATTATAAAGAGCCCCAAGGTAATAGCGATAAAGCCTAGTATTATATTTTATTAGCCCTATAAGTACTCCATTACCTAAATATATAACGCTGAGTTACATAAGCGAAGCTTTGAGAGTTTAAAAGCTTTTGCACACCTTTCAGTTTATATTTAAATTTACGTGTAGATGACGGTTTTTATTAGGAGTGTTTAAATAAAAAGTGGTTCTCGAGCGTTTGTTTGTTTATATGCTCCGAGAAGTCTACGAAGATTTTTTTTATTTGATAAAAATGGCAAACAAGCGTACGATTTGACTGATGGCAAGCGGACACCGTATCCTATAAACACTTTCAATTCCGTAATTTTAATAGCCCGCCTCTTGCAACAAAAGACCTACCACCAGTGTGAGTGATTGTTCTGGTGGAATAATCTCTGCTGTGACAGACAGACAGATTATAACATGACGTGAGTGAGAGTCACCTCCTCACTCAGGCATCCTTAGTCAAGGGCAGCCCCCTTCCTTCCTTACGTTACACCCAGACTAGTAAGGTGTTTGCTTAATTGACAGTGACGCGTCAAGAGTCTTATCATAACTCGCAGTGTCTTCCTACCCAAACGTTAAAGTCCATCTATCCGTCTATCCTTAATAAATTACTACTATCAGTATGTTCGAAAAAAAGACTTTATATTCGAGATTTCCATTTAACTATCATTTATGTACTATTGTTGTAGAAAATATTACAAAATAGCGATATTTAGTCAATTCAATACTACTTGTAAAATCAATTCTCTTTAACAACATAATTGATGACAATTACCCTGCGTGGAGCACGAAACAAGTTACACGCTAGCTAACGCTAGTTCGACAAAATACGCTTCGACGACTCAATAATTGTGACAATGCTATATTATTTTATTCGTAATTATAAATGTGAAAGTAATTTTGTCTGTTTGTGATCTATAGGAGACGATTGTGGGCTACATTTGTTGCGACAACAAAACTTGAAGAGAGATACTAGTGGCGGATTTACAAATTTTCAACTAAAACTCAACTACTTAATTTTCCTGGCGGGCTCTCTTTTCTGCACTTAGTCCCTGTTTGCTGTATGGTTTTTTGTACAATTGCCTGCCCTTGCCTCTACAATTGTCATATCCCATTACTGGTTGGGGGCGGCGAACTAGCTGTTTAATACTATAATATGGAAGTTTGCTACACGGAATGTACAATGCCAAGAGGGAAAAGTCATCGGCAAATCTGTTACAGACTTCTACCTGTAAAACCTCAGAATACCATTAAACAGAAACCTTTTTGATTTCTATGAGGTAGCAGAAAAAAATTCGGTCACAAAATTTGCCGCCTTAGGCTCAAGCCTACTCAGGCTGAGTACTGGTGAATCCGCCACAGTGTATCCCACATACGGAATGAAAGTTTGAATGGGGTACCAATTATTTCCATATAGCATTATAGGTGCCTCATTAATCAGAATCAAAAACGTTATCCACGCATGCAAAGTCGCGTGCAAATGTAAATACATAAAAGAAGATGCAATTGGTTAACATGCTGGCTGATCTTGAAAAGCGACTGACGAGCAATCACTTTACGAGTTTCTCACCAATATGCGGTGGTAACAAGGCGGGCTTTTAAAATATATAAAACCACGCCTGTGGTTTTATCAGTATTTATTTTGAATCAAACTAAGCTAAGAATAGCCTGGAGCCTTTATGATGATATGAACAACTTATTGTAACCAACGATGCTTTTAATCCCTTTACTAGATAACACAATAAATTGCACAGCATTGTAACTACTACGTCGGATTTCAAAGATTCGTCCTTTTATATACGGTACGACAATAATTTTCTGTATCATAAAATATTGAAGTAACTATCACTGTGACGCTCCGTTAGAATGACATCCCTTTCAAATATTGTCTTTCTAATTCAACGTATTAAATATTTTCTATACTTCGTCATGCGCCAACATATATATGAAGCGAAATTCCAATTTAATTTATATAATATAACCTAAATACACAATAGAGCAATAAAAATTGTTACAAAGCTTTAGTGATATAGGGCACAATGTCAAGGGACATGAGGTTGTTAGCGGCATGAGATTAATAGACTGTATACGCGACCTCTCCCCGGAGAGTCGGGAGATTGCCTTTTAAAAGCTTAATCAATTTCTGAGTCCCCACCGATTGCGCATTTTTACGAGCTAGATTGATTCCTATTAACTATTTGCTTTTTCTATTTCCTTTTTAATTGACGAAACTTTTAAATATATATAACATTGTATTAAAAAACAGTAGATCGTTTTAAAAATAATAGTATCTAATTTCTTTAATAAAGTATAATAATTAAAAAAAAGATTCTTTTTTTTTTTTTTTTTCGGAATGTGTCTTGCTGTTGGCCCTACTGGCCTTGACAGCGTCACCGGGCGGGGGCCGAGTACAGAGACTCAGCCGTGATAAAGGGACAGCCCTCACGGGGGCTCAAATTTGATTCCGTCCTTAGGGTGCCTCCTGCGAAGCCGAACCACGGCTAAGGACGTCACCTGAGATGGAGGCAGCGCTCCGAGCGCATTCTATACGATAGACTCACCCGACGGTGTAAAAGATCCTTAAAAAAGATTTAATAGTTTAGTGAATGTTCTTCTCCCTAGCTTCTTGCATGTTCTTACATGTTTTTACACAGAGCGATTGCCATCTGACCTCTGCAACCCAATGGGCGAACCAGTAACTAATTTTGTTTAAAAGCAAATTACCTATCAAGAGCTATCGATTATTATCAGATGTTAACAGTAGGATCGATGGCTTAACGTGCTCTCCAAGGCAAGGCAAGGGAAAGGCAAGACAACACACAGACCGAACCAAATATTTATAAGATCCATTCAATATCTGCCCCGAAACCGCCAACATTAAGGTATTGGTTTCATGAGCATCTGTAATAATAATTTAATACTGGTAATATGTCGTCAATTAATGACTATTATTATATTAAATTAGCTGACGGTATAATTTAAATCTAAATTTCAATTAAGGCCTCGCTTCTTTGTAACGAAGATTATTTTGAATACAATTATCAGTAATTATAATTATAGCCTTGTCTTACAGCATTATTGAGAATAAATATAATAACAGTACGCTATGAATATTAAAATATGGCTAAGACAATAATGTCAATAAAACTTATATTTCTTGGGACAATACCGGCTTATCAAATTAATAGATCTAGTGGGTATCGTAGAGAATATGAAAGAATCCCGGCTGCTACCCCGACACTCAATAGTCTAGCCCCCTTGGAGCCATTCCAGAGCTCTTTAGACTTCAATATAGGTCATTGAACCCTCTTTGTTTTGCACGAGCATTTCAACGGAATGCTTTGTTTATCTTTTCTTGTATGAATATTTTGTTTTTAATTTTTCAACTATTAAATTGCGATCATTCATTTTGTAAATATCGTAGTATTTTTTTTAGTACCGTAATATTTATTGTCGTAAAAAGAAAATCTTTACCGCTTTCAAAACCTATTTTCTTTTGAAAATTTTTTAACAGTTTTTAAGGATTTATGACTATATTATATTAGTCGCATTAGTAAATCTATGTTTTAATTTTTACAAAAGCAAAGCCTTAGCAGTTGCAGTTGAATATTTTTAACCTACTTTAAAGATAAAACTTCTACCACTACTTCTTTTTCTTGTACCTCATTCACAAACTATGCTTTTGCAAATTTTAGGAAGTACTATTGAGGTATACTGTATTTTAATGAATACTCCTGCTTTTATCCATTTTTGAATTAAGCTTTCTTGTTTGGAGGAAAAGCCCATTGGGGACACATTTATAAATAAATAATAATAAACGCTGCACACTCAACGGCCCCCATTAGGATATTGATATCCCGTGTCGGGTATTCGGAAACACACAAGGACAAAGACAAATACACCCGGACCAGAAAATATGCTTGCATGGTCAATACAAATATATTATGATCCAAGCGGGAATCGAACCCGCGACCTGTGGCGTTTAAGGCAGGTTTGCTACCGTTGCGCCACAACGTCGTCAAACGTTATATTCCACCCAACACGTCTGCCTCTACAGTCACGTAAATTTATATAATATCTTTCTAACAACCTGTTGAGAAATATGGTTTTGTAATACGAGGAGGCTCGGAACGATTGTGGTGGCCCTCGATGAGAATAAATTTTCGAAGTCCCGTTAGAATATTTTTATTCTCTGGTAACTTATTTCTGTTACAATACGTAGTAGGCGAGTACTTCACTAAGTGCAACGCCAGCAGACCAACCCACCAGGTGGATGCAGCAGACGGCAATTGTGCTTAGAAAAGTTTTGTCCTTAGAAGCTTTCAAATAACGTTTCAGCAGATGTGGAAGCGATATTGTGCCACTTCAAAAGTCCCTAAAGACTGACTTTTAACATTTGTTTCCTTAGTATTTATACTAGTATTTATATTTGCCAATGTTCCCAGGTCGTGGCGGAGTTTGAGGATGTCGAACCGGACGCACTCTACGACGTGCTACACGATCCCGAGTACCGATCAGTCTGGGACACGCATATGCTGGCCGCTGAAGACGCCGGACACATCAACGTTAATAATGACGTTGGGTATTATGCGAGTGAGTATGTTTATTTTATTTTTGATAACGAGCATACGGTCAAGCCCTTTCTGATCGGCTTGATCCTTTGGCATTGCGTAGAGATGTCGGATCACTCTGCATCTTCTATCGCATATATCACGGAGAGTGTTCCGAGGAATTGTTTGGATTGATCCCGCCGGTAGAATTTCACCATCGGACATCGCGACAAAACTCTAAGTTCCATCCATATGTCTGATCCACCTCGATGTCTGGAAATACACAACAGCGCGATTTAGAAGACATTTTCTTCCTCGCACAACCACTCTGTGGAATCAACTTCCGCCGGCGGTCTTTCCGAACCGATACGACTTGGGAACCTTCAAGAGAAGAGCCTATTCTTTCCTTAAAGGTCGGCAACGCGCCTGCATGCCTTCTGGTGTTGCAGATGTTCATGGGCGGCGGTGATCACTTAACATCAGGTGAGCCTCCTGTCTGTTTGCCCCTCTTACATAAAAAAACGGTCCTGATGATAAGCAGTCACCGCAAGTTATGAACGCTTGCATACTTCAAGTATCAAATGCGCTTTGCCAACACACGGGATAGGGAAGGAATGAGAAGTGAAAAAAGTAACGGAACTGGAACATTGGGTCTCCGGCACTCTCACTCAGTAGTCCTGATACTGTTTACACCGATTTTCTGTTTAGTGCATTTCCAGTGGAGCCAGCACATTTGTGAGGAGCATGGCTCTACTTCTATAATAGATTTTGAAGAATGGAGACTTTATAGATAAACGGTTGTCTGCTATTTGACTGACAGATGACAATTACTCAGATATAACAAGCCTTTGGAATACTGCCATAAGTGGCAAAGAAGCATATGACCTACAAGAACTTTGCCAATTCTTTCTTTGACGTACTTTTCAAAAATGGAACTCCACCAGTGCAATCAGTCACACTGGTGGTAGGTCTTTTGTGTGGAGATTATTCCACCAGTGCAGTCAGTCACACTGGTGGTAGGTCTTTTGTTGCAAGAGGCCGGCTAGGTGGGTACCACCGCAGTGTCAAATATTCTGCCGCCAAATAGTAGTGCTTAGGCACTACTGTGTTCCGGTTTGAAGGGCACTGTACGCTAGTAAAATTACTGGGCGGATGAGATTTAAGAACTAATATCTCGAGGTTGGCAACGCGTGGGTGGCACCTACTAACGGTGCTGTAAGCGCTCATAGGCTACGGCAACCACTTACCATCAGGTGGGTATGCTCGTTTGCCAACATCTAACATTAAAAAAAAACCCACATAACCAGATTCCCCTTCTCACGGAGCCGGGTGTCTGATAGCCGAATTCCTTTTAATCAACAAACAAAAAAAATGTAAATGCTTTCAACAAGACACACCGCATGCTTGTTTGTTTGTCAAAATTGGCTATTTTGTAGTATTATAGTATAATAAATATCTCCTTTGAAATAACGTTACAAGAGCAACAAGGTCTGAGGTTAGACGAAATACGTAAAAACACTAAGGTACTTGCCCGACGTTCATTTTACATTTCGTCTGGGTCTTTTGGTTACATAATCTAAAATCGAAATTAAGTTGAGATAATAGTTGACGACGTTGTGGCACAGCGGTAGCCCAGGTTCGCCTTAAGCGCCACGGGTTGCGATTTCGATCCCAATTTGGAAGATGTTTTTTTAATAAACGCTACGCACTCAACGGCCCCCATTAGGATTGTTATATCTTGTGTCGGGGTCCGGAAACATACACAACGACAAGGACAAACACACCCAGACCGGAAAATATGCTTGCATGGTCAATACAAACATGTTATGCTCCGAGCGGGAATCGAACCCGCGACCTGTGGCGTTTAAGGCAGGTTCGCTACCGCTGCGCCACAACGTCGTCGTTTGTATTGACTATACAGGCATGTGTTCTAGTTGTATTTGTCCTTATGTATGGTTCCGAAACCCCGACACAGAATATCACTATCCTAATGGGGGCCGTTGAGTGTGTAGCGTTTATTTATTTATAATTTTCTAAGAGGATATTCTTTGGGACGTCGGACTGTATCTTACTACAAATTTTATGAATGTTAAAAGTTCACAATAGTCGAAAAAGTAGTCCACAACCGTCCCCGGGGTCACTTCTATATCTATACCAAAACTTATCATAACAGACAAACAATTCCGAATTTATAATATTAGTGTATAACATAAGTATTTATAATTTAACGCTTGATGGCTTTTCAAGATTGATTATTTATTAAAAATAAATCTTTAAAAAGATAAAATAATTTCTTATCTTTCTGTTTTCATATAAGTTTTTTCTTATTTATCTTTATGAATATGATGATATGAGAAAGTTTATTAGATGCCAGACGTCTGGTGGGGTAAATTGAAGTCTTTATGTGATATTCCGCTGTCCTGGTTAAAGCCGAAGGCGTGTAATTGAAATTTTATTCAATATAAATTGACGCGTTATTCTGAAGATCAAATTATGAAATTTCTTATTAATAAGTGTGCCCGCAGTTTCGCTCTCGTTTTTTTTAACTCTAATTATTTTTCCGAAATAAAAGTAGCCTATTTTTCTTATATTATAATATAAGTTATTTTCTTCTTCTTAGCATTATTCCTCGTATTATTTACCCAGGTTTTGCTTATTACTCTTTTCCGGATTTGACATGATAAGAGCAATTTACTTATCAAGAGTTAACGATTATTATCAGATGTTATGTGATAACAACCGGGACCGACCGCTTAACGAGCTCTCCGAGGCACAGTAAGGAGACCCGCAAGGACAAAAGCCCAGATCGAAACTGATATTTGTAAGATCGCGGACAGTATGCTTGTTTGCCAACCACCATGAAATAAAAAAAATATAGGTTTTTAAAGTATTTGTACAAAATTAAAAATCCAGTCGAGCGTGATGGAGCACGCACCAGTGAAGGGTGAAGGGTCCACAGCACAGATCAATGTTCACGGCTAAAATTCAAGCTAATAATATAACATGAATTGTTCAGGTTTTTTCAAGCGACCGCAAAAATATATTAGGTTTTCATAGTACATAAAAACCAAAGTTTCTTGTAAGAATTTCGCTATTTTTTAAAGTAATTATATACAATACTAGCGTCTCGCCCTTACTTTGCTCTGAGTACTATTATATATACAAACATTGGGTGAAAAATTATTTAACTGACTGTAAAAATCATATCAAAATCCGTTGCATGGTTTACTAGCTGCAGAAGTACAGAACGACGCGGAAAGGGTCTTAGTTTTATGCTATGTAGAGCTACTATGTTAAATCCGGCGTACACTTCTTAGTCATCTTAAACGTATAAAAGATATAAAAAGTGTTCATAGGAAATCAAAGTTAAAAAAATAGTGCGTGTTGTCCCTCCGCGCGGAAGAAGTGAAACTTCGTAATGTGGAAATGAAAATAGGAAGGGGTAGAAATTGGTTTTTAGTTAAATCATATTTTTCTTTATAGTAGGGGAGCCCAAGCGGGGATTTCGGGATTTACTAAAGCGCGTCAGATTAATATACAGGGGATACCTTGTACCCGGTTAAGTACCTCCACAAAACATGAGGCCCATATATAAGGCCGCCCGTAAAGGATACAGGATCAGATTAGTAAAAAAAATTGACCATCAGAAATTCTCGAGCGCGTCTGATTAAGGTAGGGTGAGTTAATTACATCCTAAAAAGTGTATATTCCACTAATCTGACAATTTGAGAGTGACGTAAAAAGGGAGGGCAAAAGTTGTAAAAAAACGTCATCTCGACATTCTCGAGCGTAGCTAAATTTTTTTTTATGTTGAAGGAAATAATTCAAGAATAATGAAAAATATATAATCTGACGATTTCCGCAAGCCGAAATCACAAAAATTCGTCGATAAAGTTAAATGCGTGCAGTTGCGTGATGCCTACATTTCCTTCTCCGCGTTTCTATTCCTCTCTCACTCTTTCTCTATCTATTACTCTCTCACTCCGTCCCCACTCTGGTTTCTGCTGCCATGACGCCATCACAGCTGATCATAAAGACACGTGGTATAGTCTGTTAAATGTAACTTGAACCCTGCGCAGTAACACGTTTTTGGGTCTCAACCATATGCGGTATGAAGGGGGCAGGGTTTAGTACACTCGCTCACGGTTGTTTTAGCTCTTTAATAATAAATTATTAAAAAATAAATTAAAACATAAATTAGTTTTGTCAAGTGTGTTAACATTTATTTCGAGATAATGCCTCGGATGAAGATGATGATTAATTAATCAAATAAATATAAAATATTAAACTATTTTAAGCTTTTTTTAAGTATTTTTTTATAAATACATTTATTCTACTAAAAAGCATACACTTATTTAATTGCATGCTATTTCCTGATCTTTTCAATTAATTAAGTTTAATGATTTAAAAGAATAGAAAAAAATTTTTTGACTTCCCGCTAAGAAAAATTAAAAATTTTAATATTAGTTCTTTGAACTCAGGGAGCTCAAAATATCACATAAATTATATTTTGAGCTCAAAAATATCATAAGTACAATTTTAAGCGCCCAGGAATGGAATTAGCGGGAAGTTGCAGGGATGGCCTTTAAGGTGAACCGTTTTTCTAATTTTTTTGTCAGATCAGCCGAATCCCTCTAGACAATCGTCAGATTATGAGACAGTATGTTTAGAACATAAAAATGAACCACATATATCTTAATCTGACGCGCATGAGTATTTCAAAATGGCGAATTTTTTTGCACATTATGAAAATGACCGCCAGTTTGCGTCCCATCGAAATCGTCAGATTAGTGAATGAGAGCTTTTTTTGGTGCACTTAACACTCCCTTAGAAAATCTGACGCGCTCGATTAATTTTTTTTTTTTCATTTTCAACCCTTAAATACAACCACCCGCATCATGCAAACGATCAGATTAACATACGTACATTATTAAAAATACGTAGGGCATTGATGCTATCAATATCTGACGCGCTCGAGGATGTCCATGCAACAGTTTTTTTTACATATTTAAAAATCTATAGCCGCTTCCCCCACCGATGTAAAGGTATATATCATATAACATTTTTTCTTCTTATCATCTAAGCTTTGCATCCCAATAGGTCTCTACAACGCTCGAGTAAATCCCCATTTAGCATCGTGGGCTCCTCTACCATTAAGACAAATTTTATCATCCAACACACTCTCTTTCTCTCTCCTACTTTCTACCTTTGTGTATCTTTCTGTCTCTCTCCCTCGTGCGTTAAACGTTTAACGAAACCTTCTTGGAAGTCGCATTAGAAGTTTCACTTCAAAAAAACATTGTGAATTACATTTTATTATAATACTAGCGTCCCGCTCCGGCTTCGCACGGGTATAAAATATATAGCCTATGTCATTCACTGAAAAAATGATTAAAATCGATCCTAAGTTTTGATTTATTCATTACTGCCCGTTGCCCGCACGCGTTAAATGTAATTATTTACGACATCACTTAGAAACATCAAAAATAACAGTATTTATTGTTATTATACATATAAACCTTCCTCTTCAATCACTCTATCTATTAAAAAAACCACATCAAAATCCGTTGCGTAGTTTTAAAGATTTAAGCATACATAAGGATATAGGGACAGAGAAAGCGACTTTGTTTTATACTATGTAGTGATTTTTGTTAAAATTACAAACAGAGTGTCGAAATAGTTTAAAATAACCGAAAAATATATACAGATATTTGAAATTGTATTCCTTATTTTGAAATGGGTTAAAATATAAAATAGTAATCAGGTCAAAAAGCCCGCAGGCTGGGCGCTGCATTGCAATTTATAAGAACTCATAGACCGTGCCTTTCCTGTTGGCTGATTTATCCTACATTTTCCAACTAATGTAATAAATATGACAGTTTGTATGTTTGGATGCTTGTTACTCAAGCAAAAATTAAAGCCTCAATAGCTCAATGGTAGAAGGGCCGACTTCGCTCCGTTAACGCGAGAGTTGCGGGTTCGATCCTGACCCCCTTGGGCTAGTATCGTACCCAGTTCTAGCGCAAGCTTCGAGCTTATTTGGAGGGGCAATATGAATATTAGTAATGCCTTAAAAAAGCATTGCTAATATTCTTTAAAAAAATAAATAAAATAAAATGGTTGAACGGATTTGGATGAAATTTAACAGATATAGATTAATAAATAAATAAATAAACTCTACACACTCAACGGCTCCCATTATGATAGTTTTACCCTGTGTCGGGGGTCCGGAAACATACACAATGACAAGGAGAAATACACCCAGACCGGAAAATATCCTGTATGGTCAAAACATATACTCCGAGGGGAATCGAACCCGCGACCTGTGGCGCTTAAGGCAAGTTCGTTACCGCTACGCCACAACGTCGTCAATAACAATATTGGAAATAATTTGGAAACTATTTTTTTTTATTATTTGAAATACACAATCAAATCATAACAATGGTGGCTTAGTAGTAGAGTTCCGTTAACACCCTTTGGGGATGGATCCCGAAAACATATTCGTAGGTTTCAGTAGCCACTTAGGGCGGTTTCAGTTCAGCGATTTTTTTCGAGCCTATATGGGCGGACGTCGGAATAAGCTCTTATAGGCACCCTTCAATAAGCCGAACGCGCGTACACGAGTTTATTCCGGCGTGTAGTCGAACCGGTGTAAGTAAAATATTTAAGAAATGCATTTTATACAAGAATATATGCTCCTATGCCGAAACGATCGAACACACTCGAAAAAATGATAAGTCTGAATCCATTCACGAGCGCGCGTATACACGCTTCGAAACTATACATAAATAAGTTATTCTGAAACCGCCCTAAGCTTAAGAGTTGTGACATACATATTTATGTAGGAATCTGTATATTGATTAGCCTTTTTTACGCTCGGGTTATTTAATCCATTAAATTATTTGCTATCGAATATTCATCAGTCCTGGTCTACTTCCAATTAAGGAAAGCAATCACTATGGAATTAACTTCGCGTAGTAATGAGTTGTCAAAGAGAATTCATTATGTAGCATTAGTACAAAGTTATACTCCAAACCTCAACGATAAAGTGTTTTTGCGTGTTTTTTTTTTTTTTATGTAAGAGCGGGCAAACTGGCAGGAGGCTCACCTGATGTTAAGCAATCACCGCCGCCCATGAACATCTGCAACACCAGAAGGCATGCAGGCGCGTTGCCGACCTTTAAGGAAAGAATACGCTCTTCTCTTGAAGGTTCCCAAGTCGTATCGGTTCGGGAAGACCACCGGCGGAAGTTGATTCCACAGAGAGGTTGTGCGAGGAAGAAAATGTCTTCTAAATCGCGCTGTTGTGGATTTCCAGACATCGAGGTGGTAGGGATGGAATTTAAAGTTTTGTCGCGATGTCCGATGGTGAAATTCAGCCGGCGGGATCAATCCAAACAATTCCTCAGAACACTCTCTGTGATATATGCGATAGAAGATGCAGAGTGATCCGACATCTCTACGCAATGCCAAAGGATCAAGCCGATCGGAAAGAGCTTGATCGTCGACAATTCGAGCCGCTCTACGTTGGATGCGGTCAATTGGAAGTAGCTGGTACTGAGGAGCTCCCGCCCAGAGGTGAGAGCAGTACTCCACGTGCGGTCGAATTTGCGCCTTGTAGAGCTTCAGGCGATGAGACGACGTGAAGTAGTGCCTCGCCTTGCTGAGCACACCAAGCTTTTTAGAGGCCAATTTGACCCTTCCTTCCAATTGATCGCGGAACTGAACGACGCTCGAAATGTCGACACCAAGTATTCCGATACTAGCTGTGGCAGCCAGGGGAGTGTTCTCAAAACGAGGAGATACGACAAATGGTGCTTTTTAGCGGTTAACGCGCAAACTTGTGTCTTCTTGGGGTTGAATTGGACTAAATTTAGTCGGCCCCAGTCCGAGACTTTGGTCAATGTAGTCTCGACTTCAGACACAAGTTTGTTCCGGCACTCAATGACCAATGTTTATTCCTTACCTTTGTCAAATTAATTCACTGTCACGTAAATTTGAAATGGAGTTTCGTGTATAGATAATAACATTAACAAATATTATCACAATTTTCAGTCTGAGCCATAGCAACTGAAATGAATGTCGAAAAATATTTTTAACCTATTTGACGATTGTGTCGCAGCGGTAGCGTACCTGCCTTTAGCGTCACAGGTCACGGGTTTGATTCCGGCTCGAAGAAGATATTTGTATTGACCATACAGGCATGATTTCCGGTCCGGGTGTGTTTGTCCTCGTCTTTGTGTATGTTTCCGGACCCCCGACGAGTGTGTTGCGTTTATTTATTTGAGATATTTTATTTTTGCTATCACTGAGCGCGACCGACAATATTTTTGTGCGCCAACGAAGGAGTTAAATTGAATTAGAAAAATTGTGTTAATAGAACGATCATTTATAAGTTTAATACGGTTTTTCCGATAATTTAAAAATTTAAATTTTTGAAACCGGTACCGAAAACAAGCCGACATCTTCCGAATAAGGCCGAGTGTTCGTGACGTCACTGCAGAGATTATGCGACCAGTGCAATCAGCTACACTGGTGGTAGGTCTTTTGTTGCAAGAGGCAAGCTAAGTAGGTACCACCGCAGTTGTAAATATTCTGCCGCCAAATAGTAGTGCCTAGGCATTATTGTGTTCCGGTTTGAAGGGCACTGTAGGCTAGTGAAGAGGAGATTTAAGAACTAATATCTCGATGTTGACAGCCCGTGACTTTCACCCACTAACGGTGTTGCAAGGGCTCATAGGCTACGGCAACCGCCTACCATCAGGTGGGCTGTATGCTTGCCAACTTAGTAACATAAAAAAAAGCAAGTACATGACGCTCACGATGTTTTCCTTCGCCGTTAAGAACGAGAAAAATTTCAAACACAAATATAGCATTTGAAAACTCAGAGGTAATTGCCCGGATTGGACCCCTCGATTTTCGGTTAAAGTCTATCTTTTCTATGTATTGATCCAACTTGGCTTAAAATACGGCGTAATAGTATGAAACTTCTGGTATTTGGCAGGTCTGTTATATAAACGATACTAGTTGGTAAATTTTTAATAGACTGTATATTTTTCCCAGTGTCCTGCCCAGCACCACTTAAGAACAGGGATTTTGTGCTGCAACGCTCGTGGCTGGACACGGGTGACGAGAAGATGATCCTCAACCATTCTGTCTTCCACAAGGACTACCCGCCTAGGAAGGGCTTCGTCAGGTTGGTTATAATAAAATCCTTTTATATATATATAGGCCTGACGGGGAGAAAATCTGCTTCTTGGAGATAAGAACCGGGTTATGTGGGGTTCCATAACAAGGTGGTAACGTCATGGGGATCCACTAGAACCTCCTCAGCGGATGACCTCAGTACGCTTGTCAAGTTATGAGAACGAACGATAAAAATTAGCATAACATTTTGTTGAACTTTTTTCAATTATTTTTAAGTTCTATTTTAGGAAGAAATAATAGTTAAAAACCTTAACCATATTCTGCGTGATTGTTTGTATGTTTGTCCATACCCCTAGCCGTTGCGAGTGTATCTAAGAGTTTATTTATTATTATATAAATAACTGGTCCAAATTTATCTGTGTCGTGATTTTTTTTTGTACTTAATGAAATTGATAATTTTCTAAGTAAAGAATTAACATGTTTGAGCAGCAGTTAACACAACACGGGTAATATTTTAAAAATCCACTTTACTATAAATCTTTCTCATGCAAAAAATACAAAATAGGTAAAATAATTCTATAATAAATTGAAATAGTTTTTTTCTAAAATTGCACCCCTGAATGGGTGAAAGAAATGGAAGGTTTGTATAGAGTGTCAGTCCTTTTTGAAACTGGAAGCGTGAAGCTTTGAAATGGGTGATCAAAGTTTGTATTAAAATTCGTTACTGATGTGGACGAAGCAGTGGGCAGAACCTCGTTAGTACAATAATAATACTAAAATAATAATGGCTAGACAGGCTTACATTTAACTTTTAAAAATCTTCCCTTTAGTGTACCTTTAGGAAACAAAGATATTTTCCTCCGAAACTTCAAGTCTCGAGGGTCTGATTTATAAGCTCTCTGTCAGCCATTGTGTTTGACGCGAAAACCTTTTGTATAAATGTAAAGATTTTTTAACTCACTTTGATAAAAATTGTGTACTAAATATTGGGTTTTTTAGCCATCTATTTAAGTTTTCATATTAATTTGAAATCCTTAATTCTTCTTCTACTTTAATGAAATTTGGTATACAGAATATAGTCTAGAGTCTGAGAAAGAACATGGGCTACTTTTTAATATAAGGGGATGAGAATGGGGGATGAAAAGTTGTATGAAAGTATCGTCAGTTTTAGAGCTACAAGCTTGAAACTTATTTTTAGGCTGTTTATATATATAAATATGACATTCGAAGTTTGTGTAAGTTTCATCCTAAATATATAAATATGTTAGGTTTATTTAAATCCTTTACATCCGGGTGAAGCCGCTGGCAGAAGATAGTGATATATAAGTATACTTCTACTACAATTGTATACAATAAATAATAATGTTCCATAGTTTTATACTAAAGTATTCATTTAAAACTCAATGAGATGTGAATAAGGACAGTTTTTTTATGTCAGAATGCTTATGTCAGTTTTTAAGCTCTAAACCCAGCAGAAGCATGTCTTAGAATTTCTTCCATGACATGCAGGTTTTCTCAAGATATTTTCCTTAATCGTTAAGCACAAGATAAATTTGAAACACAAATGAAGCACTTAAAACTCACAGGTGCTTGCCAGGATTTGAACCCACGACAATCGGATAGGGCCATCTCGACTCAAGGTCATTAGAAATAAAAATAAAAACAGTGCATTTAAATCGATTGGTCTCTATTTGAAGTTTTCGCGATAGAATATTCATTCATCAGTGTATTCAGACGCCACTCCATAGATAAGATACGGTGTCACGGTGTGCGTCAAACCGTCACGGCCTTGATAATCTGTGCAATAAAAATGAAATGAAATGAATGAAAAAAAAAGCGATTTGTTTTTTTGGAAACGATAAATAAATGAGACTTGTTAATTTGTAGAGATTATTAATATAAATAAATAAATAATAAATAAACGCTGCACACTCAACGGCCCCCATTTGGATAGTAATATCCTGTGTCCCCTACACAGTCCGGAAACATTCACAATGACAAGGACAAATACACCCAGACCGGAAAATATGCTTGCATTGTCAATACAAACATATTATGCTCCGAGCGGAAATCGAACCCGCGACTTGTGGCTTTTAAGGCAGGTTCGCTACCTCAGCGCCACAACGTCGTCAAATGAATCTGTATTTCATCGGAGGACCAATTATTTTTTATTTATTTATTTAAAGTTAGTCAAAGTTAACGCTCAAACTTTTATTTTAGAAACAAAAGGATAAGGGTATTTTTATAGACATTGATTGACATGCATATGATCCTCCAAGATAAGTTATAATGGAGTCCAAATGCGAGGCTGCTTAATACCGTTGCTGTTTTAGAAAAAGAATTAGTGTTCTGTGCAAGAAAAATCGGTACACCACGTGAGTGGAGTTGCAGGGGCAGTTAGTTCTAAATAAATTCTTTGTTTTTCGGTAAGAAAGAAAACATAAAAAACTGTGGCTGGAGTCCCTTAAGCATGATTGTTGTGTCAGGAGACTCCGTGGTTCTATAACATTCTCAAATATTGTTTATTTCTTAGTAAAAAAACTGAACCAAATATAACAGAGATCATGGTTATTCTATTACAAAAATAATTATCAGTCACGTGCAAGTTCCGCAGCTTTATGATGAAGAATTATAGGGATTTTAAAAACAAAAAAAAAATTAAAATCGACCACAAGCGGACGGACAGACGGACATGACGAAACTATAAGGGTTCCGTTTTTACCATTTGGCTACGGAACCCTAAAAAAGGGAAAGTAAATTAATTTAAAAAGCAGATTACATTAATTTGATTCACTACAGAATACTTAACAGTTTAATCTTAAATTAAAAGTCATTCGATAATACCAGACTGTTAAATCGTTTGTTTTTACCAAAATTGGCCCCATTGAACACGCTGTAGGACAGTGATCTCAAATTATAGATGAAAAAATAACTTGTTTTTGTCTTCGATTGACACCTACAGGAAACAAGTCATACAATATTAGTTACAAAATCTATTATTTGCTATCTAAGATATTCAACGTAATTATTAAATTTAATACTTTTTAATTGTTATTTTACACCCTTGTGGATAAACTTTTTACAAACTTTGCATGTCATTTTTATTTATATCGAATCAACAGCCTAAGAATAAGTTACAAGCTCTAAAAATGACGATACAGGAAGTATCGTACAACTTTTCGTCCCCTACCAACCCTTTAAAACCCTTGTCTCATTAAAAAGTAAACTATGCCTTTTCTCAGGCTTTAAACTATCTGTGTACAAAATTTCAATTAAATCGGTTTAATAATGTTGGCGTGAAAGCACGTCAGACAGAGACACAGAGTTACTTTTGCATTTATAATATTAATAAGGATTTTTTATAACAAACTTTTATCCACTACTTCGTACATATACAACAATAAGATTCACAACAAACAAACAATCTCTCAACTCTCGCATATATAATAATAGTTGTGATCCTCTAAAATTCAAGTATAGTTTGTTAAATGTAAGTTGAACCATGCGCAGTAACACATTTTTGGGTCTCAATCGTATGCGGTATGAAGGGGGCCGCGTGTAGTACACTCGCTCACGGTTGTTTTAGTTCTTTAAAAATAAATTATTAAAAATTAAATTAAAATATAAATTACTTTTGTCAAGTGTGTTAACATTTATTTCAAGACAATGCCTCGACCACAATCAACTTTAAAGAGACGGAAGAGAAGGATGCTATTTGACGTTTATAGTTATTTTTAAAAGAAAATAATATATCTAATTCTCTGAATAAAACTGCGGAAAATACGAAGAAATCTAAAGAAAATTTTTTATATACTATACCTAGGTACCTTTTTCTATACTATTTATTTGTTTTATTCTATTTAAGTAATTAATAACGATAATGAATAAATAATTAATTGAATTTAGAAGAAATAATAATCGTCCGTCGTATATTATATACCGAACGTCCTATATTATATACCTAATACCGTTTTCCCACTTTATAAAGAATCAATTTAAATAAGACGAAACCAATATTTTTGTCTTAACATTTTTGTCCATTATTGTACCTGCGCAGAAGCGGCCATTTTGTTTCAATTTAAATTTAAGGAACTATACGTGCCGCGTTTCATGGACTGAATTACGCCTCTGCATTTTCCGACAGTTTTGCAATCAGTCATACTAGTCAACATTTTATTTACAATAAAATAACAACATCTAAGCCGAGATGATCCTATAGATCGAAAACGTAGACTTTAACCGAAGGTCGGGGTTCAAATCCGGGCAAGCACCTCTGAGTTTTCCGGTGCTTAATTTGTGTTTCAAATTTATCTCGTGCTCAACGGTGAAGGAATGTTTTCCTTCACCGTTGAGCACGTATGAAACCTGCATGTCGTGGAAGAAATTCTAAGACATGTATATGGTGGTGGTAGGATTTAAGAAAAAACGTCCTTTGGTTAGCTACTACCACGTTTCGAGGTCAGCCAGCTTGTAACCATGTTTATCCTAAAAAAGGTAGGCAACGCATTTGCATGCCCTCTGGTGGTGCAGATGTTCATGGGCGGTGGTAATCGCTTAACATCAGGTGAGTCTCCTGCCCGTGTGTCCCCTCTTACATAAAAAAACATGGGTTATAAAGTAATTTATAAAGATATAAAGTAATTTATATTTATTCTTTGCTATTAAAAAAATAATATGTTAAAGCAAAGAAGCTTAAAGCAACTTAAGATGTTGTTAACACTTAGAGGATAGATTTCTTAGTCGGGTATCAAATTGTTTCACTAGAACTTCATATTAACAAAGTTTCGTCTTGAGTGAGAACAATGGATTTTGCGTTCGGCTGGAGAAAGTAAGTTAGTAACAACTTTGAAGGGTATGGATTTACGAGTGCTGAGAAGGTAGCAATTATTATTGACTAGAGAACAGTATTTCTTTATTTAGTTCTCACATTGTTTGACGACGTTGTGGCGCTGTAGCGAACCTGTCTTAAGCGTCACAGGTCGCGGGTTCGATTCCCGCTCGGAGCAGATCGTATCGTTCGCGTTGACGATACAGTAATTTCCGGTCTGGGTGTATTTATGTAGCGTTTATTTTTTATTATTATAAAAATGTTTACTAAGTAACTATATAAAATATTTTAATAAATTTGTGATTGTGATAATTGAATTTTTAATTTGTCACAAATGTAATCAACAAGTGTATGTCACGCCTTGTGGTATTTTTTATGTCATGACTGTCGGCAAAGAAGCATAAGGTCCGCCTGATGGTAAGCAGTCACCACGACCTATGAACGTTGATGATACTTGAAGTATCACATGCGCGTTGCTAACCCAAAGGATGGAAGAGAAAGAATGAGAAGGGAAAAAGGAAGGGAACGGGGTGGGAGATTGGGCCTCCGGCTCTCTCACTTATTGCACGAAACACAACAGTACTTACTGATACTGTCTTACTTTGTCCGTCGAGCCGGCCCATCTGTGCTGGGCAAAAGTAAGGCGTCCTAAGCACGCCCTGCAAGACCCTGACGATAGGATTACATTAGAAAATGCTCCTTACACAGCACAGACACGTACACGCACACGCTAAGGACGGAATCAAATTTGAGCCCCGTGAGGGCTGCCCCTTTATCACGGCTGAGTCTCTGTACTCGGCCCGGCCCGGTGACGCTGTCAAGGCCAACAGCAATACACATTCCGGAAAAAAAACTGTGCTGGGAGGACAATTGCTACTACCATTAAAAAGCATTACCTGTGTGTTCACTTTGCGAACTCTTTGTATAGTTTTATTCATTAACTATTACAGATTAGCTTCGCCTAGTTTTGATTAAATGATTATTCATCAATATGTTGGAGACTAGAAATACAACAACACTGTCATTGTGATACAAATTACTGTCGCAAATGTAAATCGAATCCGCAACCATCATTGGTAATTTCTCCCACTACGCAATAATTTTCGTCAAAGAATGTAATTTAAGTCTCACTAAAATCGATTCAATTCATTCAATTCATTATGGAAATTAACTCGAAGAGAAACAAACAGACAAACTCATTAATTTTACTCGTCGACTTCAAAAGATAAAGACTATTGACGTAGCCTATGAGCGCGCGCAACACCATTAGTAGGTGCCACTCACGCGATGCCAACCTCGAGATATTGTTTCTTAAATCTCTTTTGCCCAGTAATTTCACTACCTTACAGTGTCCATCAAACCGAAACATAGTAATGCCAAAGACACTACTACTTTGTGGTAGAATATTTGACACCGCGTTGGTACCTACCTGGCTGGCCTCTTGCAACAAAAGACCTACCACCAGTGTGACTGATTGCACCGGTGGAAAAATCTGTGCTGTGACAGAGATTATCCTAACAGCGGGCGAAAGGGTCGTCACGTCCCAACCCCTTAGCGTATATTCGATCGTTATCGAATGATATCGTATATCTGAGACGCTCATAGCCGAGTGCACCCACTGATCAGTAAACGATCGGTAGGTTAAGCAACTTTAGGCGCGGTCAGTCACTAGATGGGTGATCGCATAGCGGTATTTCAACTGAGCGTCTCTGTGCTTCGGAGGGCACGTAAAAAGTCGGTCCCGACTGTATACAATTTGACAACAGTCGAAAAGTCAAGTCAGAAGCCTACGGGCGATCTGAACAACTCTCTGACACTAGGTTGGCCACTAACCACTCGATAAGAAGAAGAACGTAGATTTTATAAATGTTCATTGTTATAAAGCATGAAATTTTTTTAGACCATTTCAATGATTCACCTACCTAAGTACCTACTTAGTATTTTTTTAAACAGTTTTTAAGATAAAGACCTGAATACTTATCAGTCTCGCTTCCTGACCAAATTACAATTGAATACTATAATCTGTTCAATTTTCTTATAAAAAATGTAAACAGTGATAGAATAAAAAACTTCGAACAATAAAATGGCGTATTCTATAGAAACAAAAAACCCTGTTGTTATTATAAGCATTACAAACTCGAGTTAACATTTTCACTTTAACAATTTCAATGTGTATGTGAAATAGAGACAAAGAAATAGCAAAATAGTGGTATATTTCAGTCCTGTTTTCTTCCAAAATAGCAAAATAGTGGTATATTTCAGTCCTGTGTTCTTCCAAAATAGCAAAATAGTGGTATATTTCAGTCCTGTGTTCTTCCAAAATAGCAAAATAGTGGTATATTTCAGTCCTGTGTTCTTCCAAAATAGCAAAATATTGGTATATTTCAGTCCTGTAAAATAGCAAAATAGTGGTATATTTCAGTCTTGTAAAGTAATATGACACAATAGAAAATTTATTATTACTGTCAAAAGGTTGATCTTCGTCGTAGCATTATTCTGTATTTTATTTACCCAGGGTCTGCTTATAACTCTTATTAGGATTTGACAGGTAACTAGTTTTTAAACGG
Source organism: Hestina assimilis (assembly GCA_023373885.1). Classification (NCBI taxonomy): domain Eukaryota; kingdom Metazoa; phylum Arthropoda; class Insecta; order Lepidoptera; family Nymphalidae; genus Hestina; species Hestina assimilis. The sequence continues at coordinate 2,505,768 of CM041747.1, read as the reverse complement.
AGCGATTGCCATCTGACCTCCGCAACCCTAAGGCCGAACCAGTAACTAATTGGATAAGAGCAATTTACTTATCAAGATTTAACGATTATTATCAGATGTTAAGTGATAACAACCGGGACCGACAGCTATACTTGCTCTCCGAGGCACGGTGGGGAGACCCGCACGGACAAACGCCCAGACCGAAACAGATATTTATAACAAACATCTGCCCGAGCGGGAATCGAGCAGCAACCGTCGAGACTAAAGTCAGACTCGCTACCCACAACGCGACAACGGTGTCAGTGAAAGGTTTAATCATTAAATGACAAAGGTTAGGAGTTTAGCAATAATAGATAGAGTCGTTTTCGGAATGAATGACTCGGTCCGACTAGACTCACACAGAACAGTAGTCGTGTAGTTTTTAATATATATTGCTGTTGGCCCTACTGGCCTTGACAGCGTCACCGGATGTAGTCGTGGAGTAGAAGTATTTATATATATATATGTTGGGTTTTAGTTTTATTTTGACCCTTCTTACGAAAATAACATGTTTCAGATTTTTTACGGAGTCTAGCGTGTTTGATATTGCCGGAAGTCTATCATATTCTGTCTTTCGATGAAACAGACAAACATACATAGAGACACGCAAATTGAATCATGTTAATTTTCGTGGTAATATTTTTATCGTGGTGAATATAGAAACCTGCAAGACTTTATTTAGTAGTAGTAGATCGGGGAAGTACTACACTGTTACAGAGTATCGTCGTAAAATAACAGTATCAGATGGTAGTTACAGTTGCGTTTCGCGCAATGAGGGAGAGAACCGTAGGCCCAATCTCCCACCCATCTGTTCCCTCCCATTTTTCGTTCTTATTACCTCCCTTATATTCCTTAGGTAACCAACGGTGATACTTCAAGTATAGGATGCGTAAATAAGTGGCAGTTACTGCTTACCATCAGGCGGACCCTGGGCTTGTTTGCCAACCGTCATATTTTCACTGGTGGTAGGGCTTTTGTTGCAAGAGGCCGGCTAGGTAGGTACCAATGTCAAATATTCTGCCGCCGCAGTGTCAAATATTCTGCCGCCAAATAGTAGTGTTTAGGCATTACTGTGTTTTGGTTTGAAGGGCACTGTATGCTAGTGAAATTACTGGGCAGAGGAGATTTAAGAACTAATATCTCGAGTTTGGCAACGCGTGAGTGGCACCCAGTAATGGTGCTGCAAGCGTTCATAGGCTACGGCAACTACTCACCATCAGGTGGACTGTATGCTTGTTTGCTAACTTATAATAATAATAATATTTTTTTTGACAGAGCCCTGTCGCTGTTGACCGGGTTCGTTGTAAGACGACGAGTGGGTCTTGGGAGTTGGCTGGGCTACGTGTCTCGATCGGACCCCCGGGGCGCTTTACCTGCTTGGTTAGTTAACAGGTATTGTAATTTCTTTCATATCTTAATATGTACAATAATAAATCTTTAGAACCAGGCAAGTCAGATTCAGACCTCCCGGACATTGCTGATTACTGAGGTCGAAATTCACAATTGTAACAATTTTAACTTATAAACAAATATTCAAGAACGTACCCATTTTGAGCAAACACTAGGACTTATCGAATCGACCAAGGGAGTGGGCGCTAGCCCGTTCTGTTCATTTGGGCTACGGCAACCACTTACCATCAGGTGGGCCGTATGCTTGCTTGCCAACTTAAAAACCTTAAAAAAACCACCAAAATTACTTTAAAAAAATCAATTTTGAGATTTTTGGCCCTTACGAAAAAGACTCGGCATTTTCATTGTCAGCAAAGCTTATAAAAGTACTATGATTGCAGGGTAACAGCCCAGCTTGCTCCACGCTTGGTGAACCAACTCCACTCAGCAGCCCGACGGTACCCCGGATGGAAGGCACTCACGGATACCCCGTACTATAAGCCCTGGAGACACCCCGAACAGGTTCCACCCTATCGGATAAATCTAGAAGATGTAAGCAAAATATTTTTTACTTACCACAACCAATTTAAATTATTTCTTTTAGAACGAAGCTCCTTATCGCGCACGCTCAGAGCGTATGAGGGCAAGACCGAAATAAGTGTTGTAAGACTTTTTACCGACACTTTTTATTAATATAAATAATTATGACAAAACAATTCATGTGTCTAATATGCTTCCGACCAGTTATGTTTGACCTATAATATTTGTTTCTTTAAGGTTTTATTTTTAATATAATTTATGTTTAACTATGGGCCGGGCCGCTTTGGATGCCTGATAAAAAAACATAATTTAAAAACTTATTAGCAAATGTTTTTGAAGCTTTAATATTTATTTATTTATTGGCATTATTAATTATTAGCAATAACCATTTTTCTAAAAAAAGTTTAACTTAAAAATAAGCACAGCATTATTAAGACTATTAGAATGTTATATTGCTTTTATAAGATTAATATTAAAAATGATGAATTTATAAAACATAACGACACAATATATTATGTATAAAACTGGTAGATAACAATCGCTCAGCTTAAATATATTCTCTACCTCCTAATAATTGTAATATCTAACTGAAATCCCTGCTCTCTAGAGCTTAAAACTTTCTCCATCAAAAAACTCTTCGAAGAAAACAAATCAATGATGCCTTAAGAAAAGTAAATCTAATTATGAGAAGCAAAACAGTTACTTTGAAAACTCCTTATATCGAGCTCTCCGAGTATTTGCCGGAGAGTTTTGTCATGAATAAATTCATCGCATTAAGGGTATTAACTGTCTAAGGGAACTTTTTTATGGATGGAAGCTCGTCGATCATTCAGAAAAGTCTAAATTCAATTGAAAGTTAGGGATATAAGTAAAATATTAAGAATTCTTTTACTGAAATCATTCTATGTAACTTAGGGTTTATTGTTGTATATACATTACTTTTTTTTAAGTTAATGGCCATAATGTGATATTAACGCTAATAATGCAAATGACAATAAAAATTCTATTTTGACTCAAATGAAACTTGATTTTTTTTAATTTATTTCCTTTCCTCCTATTTTTGGGTTGGCAACGCGCATGTGATACTTCAAGTATCGCAAGCATTCATAGGTTGCGGTGATTGCTTACCATCAGGCGGACCGTATGCTTGTTCGCCAGCCGTCTTTACATAAAAAATGTAATTAAGACCATGATCGGAAGTAATATGTTATTTTATTTTTCCAGTGTACTGACCCAGATGCTCCTCCACCTCCAGCAGAACCGAAACCTAATACATCAAAAACTAAATTGGAAGTACCCCCAGTGAAGGAAGTTGAAAGTCACAGCATCGAAGACTTAGGAGACATATCATCAGAATTCAGCGTAGAAGTTGAAGAATTCTCAGAGCTATCGCTCGATCCGACGAAGAAGAGAGGGAAGTTTTACAAATTGGTAAAATCTATGAAGAATAGACGAAAAAGCGTTCAAATCGCTAAAAGCGCTGACAGTCTTGTAGATAATAAACCCGAAGAGAAACATGAAAAAAGAAGGTCTTTTAAATTCCACCGCCGTTTTAGTCTCAGTAGAGGGCGAGAAGATTAGCTAATTACTAATTAAGGATTTAAATTGTTAATTTTCTCAAGTCCCTAAAGACCGACTTAAGGAAGGCTTTTACGTAATTTGAGCGGATTTTAAATCTTCGAAGACATTCTTTTGTTATTACGCAGGTATAGCTAGAGTTGGAAGACGTCTGGGACTCATCAAGATTGTCCCAAAATCAGAGATCATGGTTTATCACAGAATAGCGAAAAATGTCTCAATAATTTAAAATTTGTACCAAAAATATGATATCTGTATTGTGATTTTCGTACTCCACAGTTGTAAGAGCATCGTAAGCACAAATCAAATACAAGTATACTTTAATATTTTTGTTATCTTGTGGGTTAAAATCAGCCACTGAATGAATTAATATTTTTAATAGTCTTTTAAAGAAAATGCGGTTTTCAATTTACCTTCATTCTTGTCGTTTTGATTCTTTGAGAGTTTTCTGTATTTATTTCTATTCAAAAGGACTTAGGAGGATGAACCTTCTTAACTCATAATAGCTTATTGAATTCGCTTTCGTCGACTTAACTACGCTTATTTTGTACATAAAATACGAATAATTTTTTAATCTGTTTATTTCTAAAATAAAACATCTCTTTTTTGTCGCTTTTCTGTATTATTCTGTACTGTGATCGAAAGACATGTTTAGAGTTTTGTAGGATTTCAATTTAGCTTAAGATGTTAAAATACATGTAGAGTGTTTAGTTAAGTTTGCGAATTGTGTAATGGCGTTGCGTATTTGTAATTGTTGATGAATTAAGACGTTCAAATGTTTTAGAAATTGCTTTTAAAATTGATACATATATAGGTATGTAATCATAATCTATTAATTTCGCCCATTTTATTATATTTCTTAATCTTTAAATATATCATTTAATCTGAAATATTTAAAATAAAAAAACATATTTTCTACTTTCTTTTAATACCAGTAAACCTTAATTCAACAACTAGCCTGTTACAGATATTATCACGAATAAAATGACAGATTGACACTTCAATGTTATTAACTAGGGACCTGTTTAATGTCGAAATTTAAGAATGAAAATGCAAAAAAAAATGAAAAATTTGAATAATTATTTTCTACAAGCAAAACTGGCCGTTATGTTGAACCTTGTTTTATATAATGCAAATGTGTCTTTTTAACAGCACTTACGTCATGTAGTTGTAGCCTTCTGTCACAGTCTGAATCTGCCATAGAAGTAATATCAGAACAAGAAAGTTCACTAAAGCAACATTTCTGTGCCAAAAGAGGGGTTCCAAATGGTACCTTTATCCCAATCTAATTGAAACACCATAATTTTTAATAATTAAAGGCTTATTTTATTACGATCAAAACTAATAATTTTTTAAATTTATTATTTAATTAATAAAAATTGATTCTAAAATTATTAGTTTTGATCATAATAAAATAAGCCTTTAAATACACCATTTTCGGTTAGATGACTTTAAATAAAGGAAATATTATTATTATTATTATGACAGCACAGTTAAAAATTTACCAATTAAATTGGCGTTATTTTGGTTACCATAGTTTATTTTAGTAATAAAATGTTATTTTCAGTTTTCCTTGTGAAGAGGAAAGGAAAAAAGAATGGATTAATATACACTACTACAGCCGGTGGGTGTTTTAAGAGAAATAATAATATTCTAATAAAATAATAAATTAGTTCTAATTTATAAGTGTTAATATTATGAAAAAATCGAGATGATTCTAAAAGTTTATATTGTGTCCTCAATTATTAAAAATTATGGTGTTTCAATTAGATAGAGATAAAGGTTGCATTTGGAACCTCACTTTTGGCACAGAAATGTTGCTTTAGTGAACTTTCTTGTTCTTATGCTACTTCTATGGCTTTATTAGCATAGGGGTGCCAATGAGTCTATGACTTTTGCGTGCAAGGGCCGGTCTATAATAGTCTGTTTATGATTGCATCATATTTTAATCTTTTCGTCTTGTGGATTGACAAAGGAAATAATCGATAGCTTTTGAAAAATTTTTGTCACTTTAAAAAAATCGATGGTTTCAATGCGGTCTCATTTGCGATGTAATGAATTTTCTTTTTCTAACGCACTACATTCTGTTCTCTATATTCTTCCAGAGGGGAGTTACTGTACTGCAAACGTCCATGACGTAACCATATGCTTACCTCATAGGACGTATACTTTTTGCCATCGTCGTGAAATTAAAAACCTAAATTTTCAGATAAGAATTGGCAAGAAAACTTAGAGATTTCATTTAATTAACATAAATATTAATGTCTAGGAAATACAGCCTTATAGCTTCTATAATGATAAGATAAGGTTCCCATATACCGACTATATCGTAGTAATTTTACTTAAGATTAAAATATTTAACGAGTAACGCACATTTCTAAATACATATGATAAAAAAATTACTACTCCTAGACTATCTACTATTTTATGAAAAAAAAGTTAAAAACCGATTATTAGTTAAATAATATAATCATCATATCATATCTAGTTTTTTTTAAATAATATGAAAAAATCGACGTAAAGCTCAATAATTCACAAAGGGTACCGTACCGTTGTCTATAATAAAGCTATACTGGTATAAAAACTGATACTTGGTTAGCTCGAACGAACATTTAATTTAGAGGGACATGTTTTTATCTCATAAAAACGTAAAGAATTCCTACACCTAAAGTACAATGTATCGATTTGAAAATTTTTTTGCTCATCAGTTTCCGTAATTTACCTTTCAATGTTAGCTTGTTACTTTACGATTACGTATTTCTTACAAAGATTTAGAGAAATTACGTAAAAAAGGGCATAGTGTTTCGTTTATTATATGTTTTTGGGTTCTGTACCAAGAGACCTTGTTGGTAAATCTACCTGTCTATTAATCTAGGTATTTAAAATTATGATGCCTAGTCACACACACACACACACAAAACATCGACAAAAATTTTTTTTTTCGTCTTTACTACGCGACGTCCACTCGTGCTTGGTTGTGAAAAATCATTTGGAAATTCGGAGTTAATTTTAACTAGATGTTTTTTTTTTGTTGTGGTAAGCCTTCTAGTTTCTTTTTTGTCTTTCTTTTCCTATGCCATGATCTAAACAAGAATGAATAAAAAGTATGAATGACGTTTTTGTCTATAAATTTGTGTTTACGTTTTTTTATAGACTTTTTTTATAATTTACAAAAAATAACATATCCAAGTGACATTTTTAAAGAACATGAACATAATTATTGAAATTTATAAAAGAAAAGATTATGCAGAATCTACATTAAACTATTTTTGGTGAGTAAAAATGTTCGAAAAATTTAATTTAAATACCAAATTCAAAACCCTACAGTGTAGGTATTTTGCTGTTTGTAAAGGTCACCAAACATGCTTTTACAAACAATAATTAAGTTTAGGTGTTATGTTTAAGACCACCAGGCACACTTACCAAAACATCGATTGATCGATATTTTTTTCATTTGCCCATCCCTAATACAGGTTGACGTGACATGAATATTAATCTTATTGTTTGAATTTTATGTTGATTCGTTTTTTGCGACTTTTAATTATAAGTGCTTGTTGGATTGGGATAGTAATCATGAAAGTGATGTTATTTTGTTATATTATCTGGATAAATACTATTTGTATTAACGTTTTCTTGTAGATGAATGATGAATTTGATGTGCTGTTTATAATATTTATTTAATTAAATGTTGTAAGATTAGTAATGGTCGTAGATGAACGAGGAAATATATTAAGATAAGAATAAGCGTTTAATTGTTAATAAAACTCTTCATAATCTTATTTATAACTGTGACTGGTGACAGATAATCTCTGCTTGCTATTTATTTAATTGTTTCTTAATCCTGTTTTGTTAATCAAGACTCGAGTTACCTTTTCTGCAAAAACTGATGTTTTCTGCGATCATTTTAAAAATGTATGATTATAATTTAATGTTATGGCATAAAACCACCTTCTGGCTGATAATAAAAAATATGTAAACCAATAAAGTATGATTATATTTTTATAGAAAATAAAACAAGTGTTAAATGTCTGAAGTTTAGAGACAGGATAATTTTTTCACAAAAAAATATTTGTAATTATGAAAGACTTCTGCGATATCTGAATATGAGGGCCATGAGGCCCCTTCAGGGGTGGAATTAGAGAAAATGTTAAAACACTTATTACTTTATCGTTAATTGTTCACCAAACAGCATGAAGCATGAAGTTTCTAGTTTTAAAATTGACGGACATCCCACGTAAAGTTTCAAACCTTTTTTCACCCAGTATTTTTGAAAAATCCATTCTTAGTAGGTAGGTAGGTGATATGTCATGACTGACCTATCAATGCACAGGTTTTTCTCTTTATAAAGATATAGATTTAATTCCAGCTTCTTCAATGAGTATTATCTGTCTCCTGTGACTGTATTGTGTATCACTTCCCTTAAGCTCGGATACGTTTACTCTGTGCCTTTGCTCTTTACTCTTATTCTATACGTATCGTACGTTAAAAAGTAAAGTTGGTGTTGTGGTTTGTATAATAAAAGTCTATACTTGAGTCTGCGCTCATTTGAGGCACGGCACGGCAGCGGGGAACTTTAAAAGCATGACAATAAATTTGAAATTACACTGACGCAATATGCCTACTACTATATGGACGCAAATAAGCAATACCATGTCAACCCACACGAATGTCATTTCGAGAAGAACGCGTTTGAAAATTTTTAACAACTTTTTTTTTATTTATTGATCAAGTTTTTGGCAATTTCAAATTTATTTAAGTTATTTTACTTATATTCACAAAAATTAGTATACAAACTGCATATTTCGTATATAATATAACCCAAAACGTTTAACATAATACATAAACTGCATGGTTAAAAAATGGCTTTTTAGAAGTTTTAAAGCTTAAAACCCTACAAATATTAAAGAAAAATGTTCTTCAGCCATTTACCAACACTTCTGCATATATAATTCAGTTTTTTCAATTTTGTGGGTTGACATGGTATTGCTTATTTGCGTCCATTATGCTCAATCAATCATCCTCGTTGAAATTTCTTTAATATAATAGTTTTAAGTTTTTTATTTGTAACATAATAACGCTCCTGCAATGCCGTGTCGTCGATGACTGCTGGCTCTGAGGCTGGTTTTCCACCGCGACTGGAGCGGACCCATTAAGGACTTCGTTCAGCTCGCAAAAGTAAACTGCATACTTGTATTCTCACCAAAAATTAGTCGAGCAGACAGAACTGAGCAAGCCGAGAGAATAGAAATGTACTCACTCGCTCTCTCGTCCTCTCTCTCTCTCGCTTATTACCCTTTAGCAGTAAAAAACAAAAGACAAAACTCTTGGTGGAAACGCAAATCTGTGTCATAAAAACGGAGTCCGTCCCGCCTATCCATTTCCCGTTCATTACCCTTTCGCGGTGGAAAACTAGCTTTAGAGAAAGAAAGTTTTTGGGCGCAATGTTGAAATTTTAAATGTAAGTGTGCTATTGTACGTAGTGTGAAAAATAAATGCAGCCAAGCGGGCAATAACAGCGTCTATGTTAAAATATATAACATAAGACTGCTTATAAAACATAGCAATAATTTTAAATGCGTTCGTTGAGACTGAAGATAGCTGCACTTCCTATAGTATAGCTAACTTCAGCTCAAATTTCGCATATAAAATTTGAGTATATTATCTTGATGGCGTTGTCTGTTTGGAATAGATCTCCTTCTATAAATATGACATACATAAGTATTATATTATAATAATGTAATATTTCATCAATCTTTTGCCTTATTGCAATTAATCTTGTGACGTAAATAATGTTATCAAAAGAAAATAAAGATTCAATATTGTCAAGAAAAATTATGTTTGTAATCTGATATAATCTTCTTGCATACTTTTTAATATTTAAATAACAGATTAATAAAACGACTGTACACGTCATTAGTCTATATTGAAGTAATAAGGTATGTAAATGTACATAGCAAGCGCTTAATTATATTATAAGCTTATAATCGCATGATGCAAGGGTGTATTTTTCGTGACTTAATAAATTCATAATTTTTTTTTTCTTTACTCGCAATGATAGAATAGAATAGAATAATCTTTATTGTACACCACTTTAAATACAGCATGAGTTACAATAACTTATTATAATTGCGTATGTACAGGTAGGCGGTCTTATCGCTATGTAGCGATCTCTTCCAGACAACCTGGCTTCAGATGAAATGAGCAAAGAGAGGGTAGGTGGTGCTACTTCACACAGATAAAAAAAGAAAAAAAAATATATATATATATGTGTGTATATATATATATAATACATACACATGTCATATTTATTTATTTGTCGTCTTTCATTCCTTACCACGATAAAATGATAATTTTTTCCAAGAATCCTTCCTTAATCTTTTTTTAAATATGTACAAACTGTTTTATCGTAGTGTATCGTAGTTAAAAAACTATCAAGACTAAACGCTTGTAATCGCACAATCCTTTTTAAGTCTCCATCTATTCAGTTCGAAGGTTCTTCATATATGAACTTTTGGGAAACGCAAACTCTTAAAATATTTTTTACTCGTATTTTTATGCCACCCAAGACTGTGTATGTTCATGTGCTATTTCGACAAAATGCCGAAGGTGCCATAATAATTATTCATTTTTGGTCTTATCAGATAATAATAATGATTTTATTGCATCAAATTTTAGCTAATTATGATAATATAAAATTTATATTTAATTACGTAAAATTGAAAACAATTCTAATAGAACAATTTGGGTCAAATAATTGCCTACAGATAATAAAGCGAGATTAGTTGATTAGTTCTGGATTTCGCCACACGAAAAGATAAGTATGTCTGACAATATATTCTATATTCTAATAGTGTATAGACGGTTAAGTATTATCACCAGTTGTGTGTTAGACAAAATGTTTACTGTCATGTTAAATTATTCGATTGTTTGATAAAGTTAGCGGACAAATATATTATTACAATTGTAACTGGCTGTTTTTCTTACTTATTTTCTTTTGTGACCAAAAAGGTTCACTTCAAACAGGTTTCTTTCTAGAAGCAAAACTATAAATTAATCTTTTTTCTGTCACTATCCAGATATTTTCCCTAGAGCCTGCTTACTTCTAATATTAGACGAATATTGCAACTGAAAAGCGTGAGTTACATTCTTATGTAACAAAATAAATAAATGTACATACCTCTTAAACAAACAGCAAAAACTGTTCCTTATTACATACTATATATATTCGGTTTTGAAGTACGTAATTCTGTCATAAGGAAATTCTACTGACATAAAACAATGTTTTGTTCCTCAAAAATAAACTGTAGGGGCTATCAGTTTTTAGTTGATATAGCACCGTATTATTCTTGTGAGTCTATATTTAAAAACCTCCTTACACTTCCTTCTATACATTCTTGAAATTTTTTTAAGTTACTAAACCAAGCAAGCATACGGCCAACTTGATGGTAAGCGGTTGCCGCAGCCTACGAGCGCTTGAAACACCATTAGTGGGTGCCACTCACGCGTTGCCAACCTCGAGATATTGGTTCTTGAATCTCCTTTGCCCAGTAATTTCACTAGCGTACAGTGTCCTTCAAACTGGAACACTGTAATACTTAAGCACTACTGTACACATTGTCAAATGCCTAGCCGGCCTCTTGCAAGAAAACACCACAAGTGTGACTGATTGCACTGGTAGAATAAACTCTGCTATCATAGAGATTATTCCAACAGCGGGCAATGAGGTCGTCACCTTTGTAAAATGCAACTCACATCTGTTTGTACAGGCAGAAAATCGGATACCACAATACGTAAAGGACAAAGAAAGACTAATATTTAATAAGAGTTCAAGAACATCCACGTATTGAAAGAAGTGTAGTGCCATGTGTGTAAAAGTATTTAATGCAATTCCCCAAACTTTTAAAATATTGCCAGCTAATAAATTTAAAATAGACTAAAAACTGCATTAAAATTATATTTTATACAGTTGAGAAATTTAAACAAAAAACTGTAACACATTTGGTAATTTTATGAATTAAGTTATTCGTAATGAAGTTTAAAGGCGTCGGGATGTGACGACCCCATCGCCCGCTGTTGGGATAACCTCTGTCACAACAGAGATTATTCCACCAGTGCAATCAGTCACACTGGTGGTAGGTCTTTGTTGCAAGAGGCCGGCTAGGTAGGTACCACCGCAGTGTCCAATATTCTACCGCCAAATAGTAGTGCTTAGGCACTACTGTGTTCAGTTTGAAGGGCATTGTACGCTAGTGAAATTACTGGGCGAACGAGATTTAAGAACTAATATCTCGAGGTTGGCAACGCGTGAGTGGCACCTACTAATGGTGCTGCAAGCGCTCATAGGCTGCGGCAGCCACTTACCATCAGGTGGGCCGTATGCTTGTTTGCCAACTTCTAACATAAAAAAAAATAAAAAAAATAATGATTAATAATGGACATAATTAATTTATTTTTATTCATTTTCAATCATAAATATTGTTATTATTCTATAAATAATTTATATTATTATGGAAAACTTAAGATTTGCATGCATAAAAAACGGGAAAACATTGGATAATATTATATTTAAATGTCTAACTAATGCCACACGTTTTATGCAAACAAACAATTATTATTATTATTCACTAATGGAGTCGGTTTTCCGTTTGTTTTCCATTCAATTACGTAAAGTATATGAGTAAAAAACAAAAAGGCTTGTGATGATGTCATACAGAACATGTAAGCATGAAATCTTCAACCACGCGCGAATAATTATAACGACTAATTAGCAGCGATTATTGTAAATGATCATATTATGCTATTAATTGTAAGTTAAATAATATTACTATTTACAAAGCTATTCAATATGATATAAGCTATTCAATATATGGGCGCAAATAAGCAATACCATGTCAACCCACACGAATGGCATTTCGAGAAAAACGCGTTTGAAGATTTTGAACAGCTTGCTTTATATGATTTTTTATGTATTGGTCAAGTTTTTGGCAATTTCAGATTTATGTAAGTAATTTTTACTTATTTTTACAAAAATAAGTATACAAACTGCATATTTCGTATATAATATAACCCAAAATGTTTAAAATAATACATAAATTGCATGGTTCAAAAATGGCTTGTTAGAAGTTTTAAAGCTTAAAACCCTACAAATATTAAAGAAAAATGTTCTTCAGCCATTTACCAACACTTCTGCATATATAACTCAGTTTTTTAAATTTTTTAAGTTTGTGGGTTGACATGGTATTGCTTATTTGCGTCCATATATTGATTTATTATTAATTCAATATATTATATTGATTTATTATTAATTCAATATCTCCAGATTTTCACATTACAATTAAATTTAAAGAATTACCAGTCAAGTGCGTTGTGGACCACGCACAGTTGAAACTATAGGGTTCCACAGCCTGATTGTGAACAATCTTAAGGGCTTAAAAAAATAATACCAAAATAAAATAGACCGCAGAAATAATTTGGTATTTTCGTAATAGTTATTAAAAGTAATATGAAAAACGAAGTTATGAGAAAAACTTATATATCTCTTAAATTTGTAAACCTATCTTCTTCAGACCTAATGTGGTTGAAATTTCATTTGATGTCCTACTACCCCCAAATTTTTGTAGAATTTTAAATCCCATAGTTCAAAAGTTAGAGGGGGGAACCAATTTTTATGCCTTTAGGAGCTTATATCTCAATAACTACTGACTTAATGAAAAAGCCAAAATCAAACCTTATCATTTTCAAAAAATATTTTTTCAATCTTCAGTTACATATATGGACTGCTACCCTTAATTCTTATATATTTTAAGATTTCATTACAAAATCGTTGTGCGGTCCATAGAATACACCTATTTAGTAAATTTCGCATAAATAGAGCCAATGGTCTCCGAGTAAAATGACTGTGACATACGGACGGACGGACGGACGGACAGACGGACAGACGGACATGACGAAACTATAAGGTTTCCGTTTTTGCCATTTGGCTACGGAACCCTAAAAATAAACATTACGTAAGTAAACGAAAGAAAAATTTTTAAATTGGAACTACACATATGGACAACTTAAAAGTAATTAGAATTTATGAATTATTAATGATTGCGATTATTTTTTATATAGTATAATAAACATACCATTAAATTAAATTAAAAACTTAATGACCGATAAATCAAAATATTATAATGTGAAAAAAACAGTCTGGTAAAAAGGAAAAGTACAATGAATACATTTATAATTACAATACAAGTAGCGGCCCGCCCCGGCTTCGCACGGCTATAAAATATATAGCTAATGTCATTCACTGAAAAAATGATTAAAATCGATCCAGTAGTTTTGATTTATTTATTACTGCCCGTGGGCCGCACGATTATTTACGGCATCACATTAGAAACCTAAAAATAATAGTTTTTTCTCCACTATTTAATGGATGTTATTATACATACCTTCCTCTTCAATCACTCTATCTATTAAAAAAACTGCATCAAAATCCCTTGCGTAGTTTTAAAGATTTAAGCATACATAGGGACATTTTTGTGGCGTCGGGATATGACGACCTTATCGCCCGTTGTTGGGATAATCTCTGTCACAACAGAGATTATTCCAGCAGTGCAATCAGTCACACTGGTGGTAGGTTTTTTGTTGCAAGAGGCCGGCTAGGTAGGTACCACCGCAGTGTCCAATATTCTGCCGCCAAGTAGTGGTGTTTAGGCGCTACTGTGTTCCGGTTTGAAGGGCATTGTACGCTAGTGAAATTACTGGGCGAACGAGATTTAAGAACTAATATCTCGAGGTTGGCAACGCGCGAGTGGCACCTACTAATGGTGCTGCAAGCGCTCATAGGCTGCGGGAGCCACTTACCATCAGGTGGGCCGTATGCTTGTTTGCCAACTTCTAACATAAAAAAAAAAAAACAGAGAAAGCGACTTTGTTTTATACTATGTAGTGATTAAATGTAATGTCAATTTTATAACTGAAAAATTACCGAGTGGCTGGTTACGTCCACCGCCAAGCTCAGGCGATGGACGCTCTCGACGGTCACGGGTTCGATTCCCGCTAGGAGCAGATGTTTGTTACAAATATCTGTTTCGATCTGGGCGTTAGTCCTTGTGGGCCGACCGAGCCTCGGAGAGCACTTTAAGCGGTCGGTCCCGGTTGTTATCATAACTGATAATAACTAAGTTATTGGTTCGCCCTTAGGGTTGCGGAGCCCAGATGGGAATCGCTCTGTGTAAAAACTAGCAACCCGTCAAATCCAGATAAGAGTAATAAGCAGACCCCGGGTAATACAGCGGGTTAGTGCCAGCATGAAGAACATTTTTGAAACTACTGCCCACGACTTAGTCCATGTTGACTTTACAATTGGCTCCGGAGAGAAATGAACTATATGTAAGTAAATAATTTTCCATAACAAACTTTGAAAACATTAATTTTGTTGATAGTCCCACAGGAACCAAACTCAGCCACTTTTGGATAATTGAGTAACAAACATCCTATCATAATTAAAATCGTATGTTGATAATCGCACGGGAACCTAACATTTTTCCGGGATGAAAAGTATCCCACGTCTTAACTCAGGTAACAATCAATATCTGTACCAAATAACATCAAAATCCGTTTCACTATTTTTGCATGATTGAGTAACAAACACATAGACATACAAACATACAAACTTAAAAATTATCATGATGAAAGGATGAAAAATTATCATAACGCGATGATACTATGTAAAGCAAAGAACGCGTGTTTACTTCTGAAAGCAATCTCAGTAATCTTTTACTTTTAAATAACTCCTTGAACCTTACATTATTCAGTCAGTGATCGATTCTAGTTTAGTACATTACTGTCGATAGGACGAGGCGATCTTTCACTGTTACGTTTTTACAATTTTCTCTCAATAGTTGTGAAAAATCGACCACATTTCCTTCGTTAAAATTGGTGGTTCATTGGAGTGTCATATTCTTTTTAACAGTTTGAGGTATGTGAATATATGTACTTTTGTTTAATAAATTGTTATTAAAACTTCAATCGCATGACTGTCATTAAATAAAAATAATTAATTGACGCGTAAATAAACACTGAGGTATAGTACACTTAAGTTTTATGAAATTTCGTTCTATTTCTTTAGATTTTTCAAATGTTTTTGTTTCAAATGTTTTTCTGTGGAAACTAATTAAATATTATATTTATTATTTGTAATATCGTTTTAACATAGCGTAAATTTTCCTCCCTCAAAAAAAAAACCATAGACGAATTTCATATGTAAACAATGATAAATGCTTTTTCAATTAAATAGAAATCTTTCTAGTTCCTTACAATATTTAGTTATGTTTATAAGCGCTTAATAATGTAGTTAAAATTATCACTATTTAAACAGCCATATAAATAGTTACGAAATTGTAACGTTGTTTGTTTAACTATTTAAAAAATTAATGAACTTAATTTTAACTAATATTATAAATGCGAAAGTGATGCTTGTTTATGACGCTTGCATGCCTAAACGGCTGAACAGGTTATTGTAAATTTTGGTGAGTATATAGATAGGGCCATTTTTTAAAGAATATCAACAATGCTTTTTTAAGGCATTACTAATATTCCTATTGCTCCTCCAAATAAGCTCGAAGCTTGCGCTAGGAGTGGATACGACAATAGCCCAAGGGGTCAGGATCGAACCCGCAACTCTCGCGTTAACGGAGCGAAGTCGGCCCTTCTACCGTTGAGCTATTAAAGCTTCGAGGATCACGGATTTATAGGCTAGATTTTGTTGCGAAAACAAAATTTGAAATGGGTGAAATAGATTATGAATTGCAAATTATGACATTGCATTCAAGATACCTCATTAAATATCGTAATTCCGCGGGCGTATCTGCTGCCAAAAGTTGAATGATAAAAATAAATTTATTGCGTCCGTTATTAATAATTACAACGTACCCATATTTATTTACAAGAATTGTTACGATATATTTACAATTATCATAATATTGTATTAGATTCCATAGCCAAATGGCAAAAACAAAACATTTTTATTTCATCATGTCCGTCACTCCATTCGTACCATTCGTACCATGTCACAGTCATTTTACTCAGCAACTATTGGCTCTATCTATACGAAATTTAGGAAATAGGTGTATACTATGAATTGCTATAGAATTTTGTTGTGATATAATAAAATATATATAAAATAAGGGTACCACTCCATTCGTGTAACTGAGGGTTGAAAAAAGATCACTGTATGGTGTCCACCCGTGCGGTATATTTGAAAAGGTCTTTGTAATAATTAGATTTTGACTTTTATCACTAGTCAGTAGTTGTTGAAATATAAATAGGCTCCTAAAGTCGTAAATGGACGCAAATAAGCAATACCATATCAACCCACACGAATGTCATTTCGAGAAAAACTCGTTTGAAAATTTTGAAAAACTTGCTTTATATGTAATTTTTTATATATTGGTCAAATTTTTGGCAATTTCAAGATGTATGTAACTTATTTTATTTATTTTCACATAAAATAAGTATACAAACTGCATATTTCGTATATAATATAACCCAAAACGTTTAAAATAATACATAAATTGCACGATTCAAAAATGGCTTTTTAGAAGTTTTAAAGCTTAAAACCCTACAAATATTAAAGAAAAATGTTCTTCAGCCATTTACCAACACTTCTGCATATATAACTCAGTTTTTTCAATTCTGTGGGTTGACATGGTATTGCTTTTTTGCGTCCATTATTATTGTTCCCCCTCGCGCCTTTCTAACTTTTAAACATCTAGGAATAGGGGATTCTAATTTTCAAATAATAGGGATTTAAAAATCTGAGATTTAAAATTAGAGATTGTAGAACATCAAAATAACATTCCATGATAATTATTTTGAAGAAGACGTTTTTGGAATTTGAAGGGCACTGGTTGTGAGTCACATTAATATGCAAAAGTAATACTATTTCACTTCGACATTGAAGCGCTCATAGCCAGGTGTGCTCACTGATCGGTAAACGATCGGTGGGTAAAACAACTTTAGGCGCGGTCAGTCACTATGGGTGATCGCATGGTATTTCAACTGAGAGTCTCCGTGCTTCGGAGGGCACGTAAAAAGTCGGTTTCGGCTGTTATCAATTTGATGACAGTCGATAAACCTCAAAAACACTGACACTAGGTTAGCCACTAACCACTCGATAAGAAGAAGACTTCGACATTTAGTTTCTGTACCTTCTCAGCCGAACCGACACATTCGTGTCGAAAACAACAACCATAAATCATTATTTATTCAAAGTATTTGTATTCTATTATTATCGATGATATTCCTTATTTATTTTTCATATTTTATTTCTTTAATATCATACCCAAGTATTGACATTACATGTTAGTATGCACGTATTTGCTCATAAACCATAATTAAAATGCAAACGATTTGAGAATAAACATGGGTTCATGTACCGTATGCCGTGATAAATTAATTCATAACCGCAAATATCTGGCTATTTCTACTATCTATACTAATATTATAAAGAGGATTTTTTTTCGGAATGTGTTTGCTGTTGGCCCTACTGGCCTTCACAGCGTCACTGAGCGGGGGGGCCGAGTACAGAGACTCAGCCGTGATAAAGGGGCAGCCCGGGGGCTCAAATTTGATTCCGTCCTTAGGGTGCCTCCTTCGAAGCCGAACCACGGCTAAGGACGTCATCGGAGATGGAGGCAGCGCTCCGAGCGCATTCTATACAATAGACTCACCCGACGGTGTGAGCGCGACGCGACGTGCAAAACAAAGGACCTCGTCCTCACCGGCGAGGACGATGTCTGTGCTGTGTAAGGGGCATTTTCTAATGTAATCCTATCGTCAGGGTCTTGCAGGACGTGTTTAGGACGCATTACTTTTGTCAGTTGGTTACATCGGTCTGTGTAGATACAAGCATGTCTAATCAAAGGATTTGGATGGAAAGTAGTTTGATCGTAATAGTTTTGCGATAAGCGCTTCAAATGTTTGGGGATCGAATCGATTTCAAAGTCTCTATGGGGATCTACGTTGCGAACGTACCACGGACAGCCCGAGGCCATGCGTAAGAAACGGTTCTGAATTATTTGTAATTGATTAATTCTGGCGTGGACATGCGAAAAACCAGGGCTCGCGTAGGTCAGTATGGGACGTACACAAGCTATTTATTTATTTTCATTTATTTTCATACTTTATTGTACACCACAACAAAAAGTACTACAAACTATAATTTAATAAACTAATGTACAATTGGCGGTCTTATCGCTTAATAGCGATCTCTTCCAGACAACCATGGGCTAGGAAAGAGATAGAAGAGAGGGTATGCCGTGGTGTGGTGTAAATAATTATACATAAACATACATACAAATAAGTACACAATAATACATGAACATAATATATACATATACTTATATGTAATAAATATATACCATAAACTAATAGATATATATATATATATAATATAATTAAATAAATATAGTTATATACTAATGTCGTCTTAGTTATTTTCAGTCAAATAATAATCTTTTACTAACTTTTTAAAGATGTGTAACGATTTTGCTTGTCGAACGTTCAGGGGTAATGCATTCCACAATTTAGTAGCTCGGACAGTGAAGGAAAGCTTATAGAACTTAGTTACATGAATGGGCATTCTAATAATCAGTTGCTGAGATGTTCGTAATTTATCTATTGGGCCTAAAAATTCAAATTTATCTTTTAAATATGATGGCGTCTTTGGATGAAAGAGAACACAGTATAGAAGAGCTATGTATAATGTCATGTTATTTCTAAGGGACAGTTTACTCTCCGCCTGCCCAACATCGCATACAATCTTCCCAAAACGAACGCTGCTTTATCGCGTGCCTTGCGGATATGAGCATCAAAGGTAAGTCTGTTGTCGAGTATGAGGTCTAAATATTTGGTTTTATCTTTCCATGGGATGGGATGATCGAACAAGGTGATAACTCCAGGTGGACCGGATCGCCAGTAAGTCCTAATGCGGAGTTTGTTAAAAAGGACACCTACGCTTTTCTCGGGATTGACTTCAATCCTCCAAGATTTAAACCATTTTCCTAGGACATCGGCTGCAGATTGGAGACGCCTGGTAAGGGCGGAAGCTGATACAGAAGTCCTGTAAAGACCGGTGTCATCCGCGAAGAGTGCTAGATGAACACTTTTGGTCGGTCTCGGGATGTCATTTATATAAAGAGAGAATAGGATGGGAGCTAGTACGGAGCCCTGAGGGACACCTTCCCTGATGGGACGAGGGGATGACAAGGTACCCTCTACTCGAAAACAGAACGTGCGATTCGACAAGTAGTCTCGTATGATAAGCACGAGTCTGTCTGGCAATCCTAGACGATACAGTTTATAAATTAAACCGTTATGCCAAACTTTGTCGAAGGCCGACGACGACTTAGCGACGTCGAAGAAGAGCGCTCCAGTGGTGTTGGTTCGCGCTATAGTGAAGCCCTTTAGAATGTGCTCCGTTTTACGGTGCACCTGGTTGACGCAAGAGTGAATTTTACGAAAGCCAAACTGCTCGTCTATAATTATGTTTTTGACCTCAATGATGGCCTTTATTCTTGCTAATAAGATTCTCTCGAAGACCTTCCCGAGGGAGTCTAATAAACTGATCGGACGATAGCTGGTGGGCTGATTTCTAGGTGTGCCTGATTTATGAATGCCGATAACTATGGCTTCCTTCCACCGATCGGGGAAGGAACATTCTGCTAAAAGAGCATTGAAAATAAGGACTAGGATATGTAAAATTTGAACAGGGAGTTCTTTGCATTGAATAGGCTCTAAAACTACTGAATCGATTTGAAAAATTCTATCACTGTTGCGAAGCTACACCACCCCGGGTGAAATAGGCTATATTATATTTAAAAAAAAATTAGGAATCCTTACTAAAACTCTAGTATTGTAACTCAAGGGGTAAGAGTACCTAAAATATTCTTTACATCGCATGCGCTGCGAAAACTATCTTTGCAGTAACGGAAACGGAATGGAGACCTAAAAAAACACTGTTTTCTACTAACACGTTTTTGTGTATGTTAACCGATTTCCCACGATAATGAAATAATAATGTAATATTAATTTCCAAGTAGCATTTTATATTTGAACACAGAACAAGAAAATACTGTTCTGTGTATCTGAACGTGACTTTTTATAATGTACAACAATAATATTTAATAACAATATTTGTTTACTTTTACATCTCAAAGCGGAGACGCTTTATCAACGTACTTATGGACAAACAAACAATAAACCTGATTCATTGTAAATATTTTTATTTTTTTATATCATTACGGTTGGCAAACAAGCATACGGTTCGCCTGATGGTAAGCAATCACTGTAACCTATTAACGTTTCCGATACTTCAAGTATCACAAGCGTGTTGCCTACCCAAGGAACAGGAGGGACGGGATAAGAAGGAACAAAGGGAAGAGAACAGGTGGTTGGGAGATTGGGCCTCCAGCGCTGTCAAGCTCTCAAATATCTCGATCAATATGTTATATTTTTAAGAAGCGGTTACAACGTCTTCCTATTTTTTTTTTTGGGTTTTACAATGTTGTGCTGATGCGAGTTCAAACTATTTTCTGATGCTACTATAAATATTATTGACTCATCTAAATCCAGTACTATAGAACAATGTTTATGTGTGTCAAAAAGTATCTTACGCTACTGTTTTCTACCATTTATTTAAATAATGAGTTTTATATATAAACTTTTTCTAGGGTTTTAGGTTTAGGTGTAAAGAGTCTTCGAAATATTCCACACAGCATTTATAATCTGACAATAAAACTATTACTATTATTTCAGTGAAATTACTGGGCAAAGGAGTTTTAAGAATCAAAATCCTTTGGCATTGCGTAGAGATGTCGGATCACTCTGCATCTTCTATCGCATATATCACAGAGAGTGTTCTGAGGAATTGTTTGGATTGATCCGCCGGTAGAATTTCACCATCGGACATCGCGACAAAACTCTAAGTTCCATCCCTACCATCGATGTCTGGAAATCCACAACAGCGCGATTTAGAAGACATTTTCTTCCTCGCACAACCACTCTGTGGAATCAACTTCCGCCGGCGGTCTTTCCGAACCGATACGACTTGGGAACCTTCAAGAGAAGAGCCTATTCTTTCCTTAAAGGTCGGCAACGCGCCTGCATGCCTTCTGGTGTTGCAGATGTTCATGGGTGGTGGTGATCACTTAACATCAGGTGAGCCTCCTGCCCGTTTGCCCTCTTACATAAAAAAAAGAGGGTAGTAATTCCCCGGTCGACCTAGCCCATAAAAACGGAAACTTATTAATCTTTCCTCCTAGAATTAATCGCGGTATATTTTGCCCAGAGCATGCTTATTACTCTTACCCGGATGTGGCAGATTACTAGTTTTTACACAGAGCGATTACCATCTGACCTTAAAGGTGAACCAATAACTCATTTGACAAAAACAAATTACCTATCAAGAGTTAACCATTATTATCAGATGTTATAATAACAACCGGGACCAACAGCTTTATATAAATCTTACTCGTACCTAAGTAGGCAGGGCGAAGGCATTTTTATGAGTTAATTAAATGGTGATATAAAAATTATTTTAAGAACGATGAAAAGGAACATAAATCATGAAGGATCATTCGACAATTGAAACAAAAACCTTGTTCTATAGATTAATTTATTCAAAACAAGATTTAAAAAACCTATCCTGTTTACCGATTAATTATATGCAAACAGATATCCAAACGTCGCCATTACATACAAGCACTTGATCTCGCTGTCCTATTAGTTATTGTTTTACATAATTGAATTAAATTAATTAAAATATATTAACGCGCACTTATCCATATCTAGTTTATTTTTGTTTGATAATAATGATAATGGCGGCTCCGTGATAATTAATAGTAATTAAACAATTATTAATAGTTTCGATGAGGTTTTATTGTGTGCATGAAGAATGTGTATGACGGAGAACAGTGTCAAAGGTAAAAAATTATATTTTAGTTACTAAATGAATTCATATGCTAAATCGGTATAATTATTACATTTATATTTATATTAATTTAACATTTGAACTGCTGCTTTTTTATTTATTCATATAATGCATCCGTATTTTAAAGCATTCTTATTAATAAAAAGAAAAAGGAATTAATTGTTGCAGATGTTCATGGGCGGCGGTGATCACTTAACATCAGGTGAGCCTTCTGCCCGTTTGCCCCTCTTACATAAAAAATAATAATAATAATAATTTTAAATTGAATAAATGTATCACACGACGTAAATTCAGAATTAAGTAAATATTTTCAATTTTTCTATACTTTTTAAATAATACTGGTTTAAATTGACTATCAGAAAAAGTCCAAAAATATTGTCAATATAAAATGCACATCTATTTCATGATATTTTATGTAATTAGTTAAGGAAAATTATTATGAACTTTAAATTAAAATAAATTTGGAAACACTACAATTAAATTATTAAAAGAATATTTCCTTACATACATATAAATAAATTATATTATTTCATTTGTTGTGCCTGTTTTTGTATTCTAACCAAAGAAACAAGTATTTATATGTAAGAATTATTATTAGACTTATTAATAAATTTCCATTAAATTCTCTAGAAACAATTATTTAAAATTTGAAAGGACAATAAATTACGATACAATTCTTATCAACATAACCTGTTTATTAAGTTTATAACTACTTTTAAAAACAAAATAGTGGAAAGTTTCGCTACGAAACGCCTCACTAAATATTGTAGCAATTCGATAGTTTCGTACATTCACTATTTTAAAAATGTAAAGCGTAATTTGTTTTATATCAAATAAACATTGTATTAAACGAAAACTAATAAAATTTTGGTAAATACGAATAATAAATCTAACTGATATATGATTACTGATTGGATTGCATTCTTTTATTTTAAAGATTTATATGGTTTTTTAGTGTGGTCATGCTGAGCAACCAGTTATTTTCAAGATCAAAACAATAAAAATTGACAAGTATTTATTCTGATGTTTTCAGATGCCACTTAAAGCTTCAGACAATCTTCTATCAGAGGTTACAACAATAAAACTAGGAAAACAAGTCACGGAAGACGATCATGATGAAGACACTATTGAATGTGACAAGCAAGATTTATGTTATGGAGCAGGTAGAATAATGATTTTTAATGCACAGAGTCATGCGTAATACAAGTAAAGATTGACTTGTTTGTAGGCCTTTTATTGCAAGAGGCTGGCTAGGTAAGTGCCACCGCGGTGTCAGACATTCTACCACAAAGCAGCTGTAGACCTGTAGTGTCTTGGGTATTATTGTTTTGCTGTTTAAAGGATACTGTAGCTAGTGAATTTACTGGGCAAAGTAGCACATGAGTGTTGCTGTAAAATGAGTGATGTTGGAAGTGGTGATAGGCTATATTGTTTTGGGAGAGGAGTCTGCTACCAGATACCCAGCTTCCTGAGGAGGAGAACCGGCTTAAGTAGAGTTCCACGAAAAGGTGGTGGTTAATGAGAACTTACTAAAATCTCCTCGATGGCCGACCTCAGTGCGTTTCTCTACACGGACGCTCAGGCTCCCAAACCTGTGCACTCATGGCCCGAGACGCGATCTATTTATATAGCTCCGGGTAGTTGGCTACAATAACTATGCAGAGTTCGGTTATCAACAAAGTCGAATAAAAAAGAGCAACGGATGTACTTAGTACGTACCTGCCGAAGTACCGAGAGAACAAAGCTTCAGGCATTGGCAGTATATATACCGAAGAATCGCTGATGCTCTACAACGAAATTCAACGAAACTAAGTTAGTCACACGCTGACTTTATTCGATTATGTGGCAAGCTTTTGACGCTAACTTCATTCGAATATATAGCAAGCTTGTGACTAATAATGTGAGTAAAACAACGTTAAACCTAGAAAAAATGAATCTCTCATCATAACAGGGTTATAAAATGTTTTCTTTGTCCTTTTTATAATCATTTAAGTTTTTTCAATATTTTTTTATTACGAATTAAGAACGCCATTTTAATACCCTTAATCGTATACTAAAAAAAGTTAAAAGTTTCGGGGTAGCATTTATAAAATATTATGACATATTTGGCGCCAATTAGTAAATTCAGCACCGACAATAGAACAGAACGAAGTTAGTTACAGTCTAGCTTTATTCCACATTCGGTTATGATTTGGCCAAACTCTATGATAAGATCATTGGAAAAACTTCTAAAATTGCTATAACTCTGTACATATAATAGGTACAATATATAATTAATGTTATAATGGGTATTATAATCTTTTCATACCACATACAATACCTTTTATGTGAGAGGGGCAAACGGCAAACCTTCCCTCCGGTTCGCGGAGGAAAATTTCTCTGATCCGTTCGCGGAGTTTAAGGTCTCGGGATGTGGAGACATTAAAAAATAGTACTAATACCTATGGAAGGTTTTTCAAAAATAAATAATTAAAAGTTTTTAAAATACCGGTCGATTTTTTAAACATTTGAAAATAGCATGTATTCTGAAATGTTATGTATGAGTTATGAGACATGCAATAGCACGCATATATTGCGTTATAAGCTATATATGTGCCTTAAGTCATGTCAGCTGAGTGTATTAAGTAAAACGTTCTAAATATACTCTTCTATTTTCCTCATTACGTTTTATAATATTTATATAGTACTTATAAGCAAAACACGGTGCCAATTATGTGATAGAGATTGTTGAGATATCAAATAAAGTGTATTTACATAGAGTTACGACGATAGATTAAATTATTTATGTAAAAATATGATTGTATGCTAGTGTCGCCGGGGAGTTTATAGCATTAATTACCGGCGTTTTGGTTATGAACAAAGGGCTTATGTCAACTGCTTCTTCTTCTTATCGAGTGGTAAGTGGCCAACCTAGTGTCAGAGTTGTTCAGGTCGCCCGTCGGCCTCTGACTTGACTTATCGACTGTTGTCTAATTGTCAACAGCCGGGACCGACTTTTTACGTGCCCTCCGAAGTACGGAGACGCTCGCTTGAAATACCACTATACGATCACCCATTTGGTGACTGACCGCGCCTAAAGTTGCTTAACCTACCGATCGTTTATCGATCAGTGGGTGCATTCGGCTATGAGCTTATCTCTGCTTACATTCTATAAGAACTCATCGATTCTCAGTATGCTTTAAAGCTTTTACTATTACTTTAACTATTTTCAGCTTTATATCAAATTTTACTATTTTCATTTCCTTACAATCAATATTGTAAGATAATTCAGAATTGGAAATGAGACGACCGTCGTGGCCTGCTGGTAGCAAACCTGCTTTGGTTCTCGATGGTCACGGGTTCGATTCCCGGTCGGAGCAAATGTTTGTAATAAATATCTGTTTCGATCTGGGCGTTTATCTTTGTGGGTCTCCCCATCGTGCCTCGGAAAGCTTTTTAAGCCAGCTTCAAAAATTACGATACTACCATAAAACTTGTTATCAACCCTTTCACCACCTGACTACTAATTTTTCGGATTTAAAAGTAGCCCATATCCTTAATATCCCATTTATAATATTAATAGTAAGTATTAAAGACATGCCAGACGATCCAAAAGGGACTGAAATTTCTTTAAAAAATTCACATTTTTCTTTAAATTAAATTTTTCTAAAGGTCGTTCGTTTTTACATTTTTTTCAAATATTTCAGGAGACGCCATGTTCTCTGCTTTCATCGTGGCACCGCAGGTGGTCAGCGTGTGGCGTGGAACCTGGGGGATAATGGAACTACACTCACATCTGTTTCCAAACGCCCAGATATTTTTACTTGGTATCCTGATACATATTTCTTTTGCATTAGTAAGGTACAATCTTGCTTATTACTTAACTAGCTTCTGCCAGCGGCTTCGCCCGCCTAAGTAACCATTTTAATACAAACTCTGAACTTTGAAAATGTCGTTTTTTTATATTGAATGAACAGCCTAATAATAGGTCTAAAAATGACGATACTTCCATACAACTTTTCATTCCCCTTTTCTAGTAAAAAAAGTTATAAGCCTATGTCCTTTCCCATCATCTAGAGTATCTGTGTACAAAATTTCATTTAAATCGGTTCCGTAGTTTTGTCGTGAAAGTGCGACACAGACAGACAAACAGACAGACAGTGACAGAGTTACTTTCGAATTTATAATATTAGTATATTTAGTAACCATGTAAGGATTACATTGCACCTTACCTGGGAAATACCTTAAGCTGTTATAACTTTTTTAAATATGTACGTAATATTAGCTGTGCCCGCGTTTACTTCGTAACGTCATGATAGCGTGAAATGATGACAAATTTGATAACCACAAAAAGATAATAGTGAGTTAACCTTAACCTTATAGTATCGCGGAAAGGCATATTTAAACGAAAACTCCCAAAAGGCTCCCAAAAGGAAAAAAGTGGGAAAAGCGGGAAAAATAGTTCCCGCTTTTCCCACTTTTTTCATTGAGGCTCCTCTCCTGTTTGTCGTCGCTTAATATTATATACCCTATAATCTATAGTCATCCTTAATTAATGGACTATTCAACCCAAAAAGAATTTTTCAATTCGATCCAGTAGTTCATGATATTAGCGCATTCAAAATAATAATTGTCATGACGGTTGGCAAACAAGCATACGGTCCGCCTGATGGTTAGCAGCCACCGCAATCTACGAAGGCACTTGACGTATTACATATGCTGTGCCAACCCAAGAGATGGGTGGGAAGAGACAAGAAGTTAATAAAGAAACAAGAAAACTAAGGGCGTGGGATATTGGACCTCCGACGCTGATAACGACTACGCCGATTTTCTGTAAGAGGGTCCCCTTCTGTGAGAGCTTCCCTGGTCGAACCAGCCCGTTTATACTGAGATGAAGATGGCTCTACTACTTCTAACTAATAATAATGTTACAGGTCAGTTCTATTATCACGGTCTAAGGACGCCTGGGGCGAGGGTAGAGCGGGGAGATGGCTGCTAGAGAGGCTCGTCTGCAGGGTCTACACATACATCTTCATCATCTCGAACATTATGCACTGGAAAGGAGGCTGGGGACTTTTCGACTTGCTCATCACTACAATTGTACCAGTTGACGATCAATATCATAGGTAACTTAATAAACATATTATAATATATTATAATTATATATAGCTTATTATTAATTATGATATTTAGCTAGTGAAATTACTGTTTTTTTGTTCTTATCAAATGGAGTATTGGTTCCCCTTAGGGTTGCAGAGGTAAGGTCACTAATGACCAAAGCCCACCTTTTTTGTAAAGTATCGTAATAAATTTAAGGCTTCTCTTCGTTCAGTATATATAAATGTAACAAAATTTGAAACTTAACAAAAAATATATAAAAAAATGAAAATACCCTAAGTTTTTCTGGCCAGTTCTTCTCAGGTAGAGTTTTAATATTTCATTTTTAATTTTATTTTCATGAAAATTTTACTTTATTTACTTTACAAAAAAATATGTCGTTCCAGCGGTTAAATATAAAAATAACGAAACCTGGTTTTTCAAAGTCAAGCTTTTTCAGGCTATTGTAAAATAAGTACAAGAAACAACACTATCTTCCGAAGCGATCGGGTTGCAAGTACGCGCTTACAGAAATATTAGTAAAAACTAACACGAACACTATGTACCAAAAACTTAAAGTATTCATTCATAAATGTGAAACATAGGGGAAAATATAAAGAAATATAACCTTGACATTCGAGCATTTTTATAGCTTCGAGTTGTTTAACTTTTATTTCCAAGGCAACGACCACGATACACAAACATAATTATATCTAAACCACTAAAGTTACATACTATATATATATACAATATATATCTGAGTTCCGTTTTACCGGATATTTCTGAACGAATTTGTGTACTTAATTCATTTTCGTATGAAAATAGATAGATCGTGGGCAGCGTTCTAAAAATTTTAGAAATGTAAGCTAAAGTCACATGCTTTTTATCTTAATATATGATTTTATCGAAACAAATGTATGGTCTTACCAATCGAAACAAATATTAATTGGTAATCATATATTAAAAAATAAGATCGAAAAATTTCGAAAAATATCGAAATTTGCTTCAATTTCTTTTTTTTATGTTACAAGTAGGCAAACAAGCATACGGCCCACCTGATTGTAAGTGGTTGCCGTAGCCTATGAGCACATGCAGCACCCTTGCCACTCACGCGTTGCCAACCTCGAGCTATTAGTTCTTAAATCTCCTTTGCCTAGTAATGTCACTAGCCTACAGTGCCCTTCAAACCGGCACACAGTAATGCCTAAGCACTACTATTTGGCGGCAGAATATTTGACACTGCGGTGGTATCTACTTAGCCGGCCTTGCAACAAAAACATACCACCAGTAATTGAAAATTAAAACAAAGAGACCGCCAACATCCAAACCTTGCTTGGCTCAGCTAACATGTAATTCTGTGAGGTAAGTACAGACCACACTTTTTATCAACCTAAAAGATGCCGACAGATATAAACCTAATTTAAAGAATTACAAATTCTAACTTAGACATTCATATATATTTCAAATTTTTGGTGTTGTAAGGTGCTGTAAGTATACGGTCTACAATTGTAAATATCTACCTATCACCTAAGTTTCACATTGCCTCGTTAGGGGCAGATGTTTGTAATGATCTTACAAACATCTGTTCTCCCATCGAGCCTCGGACAGTACGTTATGCTGTCGATCCCGTTTCCTATAAAAAAATAGTTAATAATATAAATATATAACTCTTAATAGGTAATTTGGTTTTACAGAATGAGTTACTGTTTCGCGGTTAGGGTTACAGAGGGTAGGGCAAACGCTCTGTGTAAAAACCTGTCAAATATCCAGCTGTCAAATCTGGAAATGATTTACAAACAGACACTCGATAATACCGGAATTCACATACTTTTAGAAGTTAAGTTATTCTTCTTCTTCCTAGCATTATTCCCGGTACTATACGAGTATTATTAATAATTGCAAATTGGTAAATAATAATGTTACAGGTCAGTATAGTACCGGGATAGGTTATTTACCCATGTTCTGCTTATTACTCTTGTCCGGAGTTGAAAGGTTACCAGTTTTTACACAGAGCGACTGCCGTCTGTCCGCTGCAAGAAGAAGAAAGAAGAAGTAAAGTAGAAGCTAAGCTATTATATAAACTTATTGTTATGTTGTTAGAGATAATTAATTATAACTGATTGGTTACAGACCAGTAGTGATCGCTGCACTTACCCTTCTGCTTTATTTGGGTACCATATGCATCCGGTCTTCCCGAAATATTCTGGCCGCACCATATTTCTTAGTGACTGATGGAAAGGAAGCCACTTACATCTTCACTACACGGTTTCAAAATAAGGTAAGATAATTTTCTATTTTCCATTGTTACGTGTTAAATTTCGATGTACGTATTTATTTTGTTTTCACATTTTAAATCAACTTTAAAAATAAACATCACATAACAAATAAAATTTTAAAATAATGTGTCGCAATGTTTCCTTGTTTTATGTTACAAGTTGGCAAGCTAGCTTCGGCCTAGCTGATGGTAGGTGGTTGCCGTAGCCTATGAACGCTTGCAGCACCATTAGTAGGTGCCACTCACGCGTTGCCAAGCTCGAGATATTGATTCTTAAATCTCCTTTGTACACACAATTACACAGTAATGCAAAAACCTCTGTTGTTTATCTTAAAGTTATGCCTTTTTTCTGTTATTATGGAGTCTCCTGAATGATTCTTAGCTTTAACTGGGCCTGGTGCCACCACTGTCGAGATACAGGTTTTTAAAATATTTATATGGATTTCGAACTACGAAATGGACTATTTAACGAGCTAGGATTTGATTCATAAAGTAACTTTTTTATTACTATTTGCCAACGTTGTGGCCCAGTGGTAGTAAACCTTTAAACGTCACAGGTCGCGATTTCTCGCTCGGTTGTAGTGACCGTATAGCCATGTTTCCCGGTCTGGGTGTGTTTGTCCTTGTCATTGTGGATGTTTCTCGACCCCGGCACAGGATATAACTATCTTAATGGGAGCCTTTGAGTGTGTAGCGTTTATTTATTATTTATTTAATTTGTCGCAATGAAGATCAACTTAGTTATTATGTTACAACTAAATCAATATGGTCATATACATGTGCCAGGGTCAAGGAATGAACTAACAAACGAGCAGCGAGGAAGCGGATACATAAGACATGATTTGCAGGCGTACATTAGCCTGAGGGTCAACCGATTTACCACTACAGCTAAATTATAACCTAGAGATTATGAATTTACGACCACATCGCAACTCCCAAGTTACACTTTAAAAGATTTTCAGCACAATTGTTAAAGCTAGTACGTCGTAACATTTTACAAATTCGTTGCTAATATTTTAATTGCAAGAATAATAACACGCCCTTAAAATGTTGCGCATTAGGTATATGAATTTCTAAATCGTAATTTCTTCTAAGTAAATAGCAACTGTACCAACAGTATTATCGTAATATCTTAAGAACAATGCAAACATATACGGAGAAAGTCGTATGGAATCGACAGGGAGACGTCCCAACAAACAATACGTCAGAGCGCGGGACGCGATAATACAATTATATACAAGTAATCTGTAGTCGTTCTGAACCCGTGGCTTGGCGCACTCGTACCTCAGCCATGCGTGGAAGCACTGCCGGGCTCGCCGACACTCTCGCGAGTGGTTCGCGTGCGCACACAGCACTCCTAGAGTTCGCAGACATACTCTTCGCGAGTGTTGTCGTTGCACCCGCCGTAGTTACCTATTGGAAGTCGACATGGTCCCTCATGGATTTGTATGTTTTGACCGACGACCCCGTAAGTAGTGCCGCGGTGTGCGCCACGTTCGGTCTTACCTTCGATTTGTTATTCTGCGTGTTCCAAGCGCAATTGAGCAAGTACTTGCGGCCAGATAGGAGCAGATTGACTTACTATGTCCTGTCGAGGATTTACACATGTGTGGCGGGTGTTGCGTGTGTTGGTGGTTGGAGGGGGGTTTGGAATCTCTTGAACGAGTGCACAGGGGATAGTGCGAAGACTCTGATGTCGACGACTGTGGCTGCTACGCTGTCGTTGGCAGCGTTGAGGACTCTACGGAACATATGTGCGGCGCCGTTTGCCGTCGCGGTCGATTCTCCAAGGGAATATTTTGATATACCAACCATGTTTAGAACGGTTAGTATACACACTGAAAGTCCTACTAATGTCCCATCCTGTACCATTTATTTCTAATAAGTTAAAATATTTTTTCATTTTATTTTTAACAATTAAAACTTTTTTTATTTAAATTACATGTCACATGCACAAAATTTTCGCATATTAGTCGGTGATAAACATTTATTTATATAGAACGTATTCATACATATGTACATCATACCTTAGACTTTTCGACAACTGTAGAAAAGGTTGAGATAACACTACTGTTTTCGCGCAAAAACATTTCTTTCATTAGATAAAGAAACAGCCTTTATATTATATATTTAAATAGCCTTTTAAGCGTTTCAAAAATACTTTTCTTTCCATTGGGAATAAAAAAAAATTCTGGAAGAAAGATACCCTTTCTTCCCCTTGTATAAGGGTGCTAGTCAGCCAAGTATGGAAAATTTCATAAAAATCTGTTAACGCTTTAAAAACGTAATAAATAAACTCAAATTCGCCTATAAATTATACTCGTATAGGTTAAGACGAATAATATTCTTAGTAAGAACTTAAAATCAATTCAAGAGAATTATAATATTACTTTACAACTAACTAATCACAATACCCGGCCTATTATGTAAATACAATAAACAAACTATAATTATTGACTTTACCGGTTTTTAGATAATATAAAAACAACACGATTTTTCGAAATACATTTAAAAGTATAATGAGCACAGATGACATTAATCTATAGTAGGTACGTCTAATTTTGATGATAATTATTTTTTAAATTATTCATTGTACAGTACAATATGATACAACAATCCTACAAATATTGTAAATGCGAAAGTTTTTCACAATAGAAGTACGTATAAATGTATTTTTGTTACTCTTTCAAACTGAACAGATTTGGATAAATTTTCGTATACAGACACCTTATTCCCTGAATTAACATATAGGTTACTTTTTACCCCTCAAATATTGGGCTGCCTATGGCTGAAGCCGTGGGTTTCTACTTCTTGTACTAAGCTTTTTACTAAAGTTAATGTAAAAATTAATTGACGTGGTGTCTGAAGGAATAAGTAATTTGTTAATTCCTGTTTTATTTTTAGAAAGAATACTAGCAATGCTTTTTTCAAGGCATTACTAATATTCCTATTGCCCCTCCAAATAAGTTCGAAGCTTGCTCTAGGAGTGGGTACGACTCGACTCTCGCGATAACGGAGTGGAGTCGACCCTTCTACCGTTGAGGCTTGTTTTAAATCTTTATCTTAGAAAATATAGGAACCGTTTATTATCACAGTTTATGCTAAACTATTTTAAATATATTTATGTCTAATTAATTTTAATAACAGGTACTTTGCTGATATTTCACTTAGATCCGTGTAGTGACCTCGCTATATTTAGCCAAAATATTTTATGTATTCTTAAATGCTACAAGCATACTAAGTTATTCGCAATCTGAACCAGCAAAAACGTATATGGTAATATATTTTTTGGATTGGTGTCTATAATTTAGACAGAAACGCATTTTTAGTAGTAATAGTAGAAAGGGAAAGACATTACAGAAAATCGGCAGAAAGGTACAGTATCAGTAGGCTTTGCTGAGTGAGAGCGCCGAAGACCGAATCTCACATGCTCCTTTCACTCACCTCCACCTTTTTCACTTCTTAATCCTTCCCTCTTATCCCTACGGCAACGCGTATGTGATATTTCAAGTATAGGTTGCGGTACCTGCTTAATACCACCACCAGGTGCCTTGTATGATTGTTTTGCCAACCGTCATGAAATTTAAAAATGTAAGTAAAACAAAGACTACACTCTTCAAATAGTTTTTCAGTAATTAAACCAAATATACGAATAACTACGCCAAATGAAGTGTCACTGTAAGTGTTTTATCATGAACAGTTTGTTATTTACTTAGACTTTGATTCCCAAGCCGTAGTTCTGACGATTTCTTTTAATTTTGAT
This sequence comes from Hestina assimilis, assembly GCA_023373885.1. NCBI lineage: Eukaryota > Metazoa > Arthropoda > Insecta > Lepidoptera > Nymphalidae > Hestina > Hestina assimilis. The sequence continues at coordinate 2,472,150 of CM041747.1, read as the reverse complement.
TTTGACAACTATTGTTGTGTCAATTGATTGGTTATTATTATTGATAATTTAATTATTCATTATATTACTTCTAATGCGACTTCCAACAAAATTGCGTTAAACGTTTAAAGCACGAGGGAGAGAGAAAGAAAGATACACAAAATTAGAAAGTAGGAAAGAGAAAGAGAGTGAGTCGGTAGATCGCGTGGTATTCTTGCTATGCAGCGAAGTAAACAGTGTTATTATAGACTTGGATATTTCTTCACTCGAAAATGACTATTAAAAGATGCGATCAATTGCGAATTGTAAGCAATTTTAATAAAATTTGTCTTAAAGAAACAATATTATTTCACTAAAAATCAATTTCTACCCCTTCCTATTTTCATTTCCACATTACGAAGTTTCACTTCTTCCGCGCGGAGGGATTCCACCAACTATTTTTTTAGAAAATTCTGATTCTTTATTAAAAATATATTATTTTTAACTAAAAATTTTCAAATTAGAAAACTTTCGATCCGTTTTGAGATGTTTGTGGCTACCGCCGCAAAACTGTTAAAAGAACAATGTTTCAAAAAAAGTCTTTCTTTTGTCAATACATTTTTTAAGTTTTTTTTTTACAATTTCATCTGTATAGAGCATTTATATACTTGGCATAAAGCCTCTTGTGAACATCGGAATGTTTTGTAACTGTATAAATATTATTAACTCTCGCAACATATTAACAGCACTTACCATCGGAGGGTTTATAATTAACTCTTATTGCGATTCAAATGACGACCAAATACTGAGCTACATCGCTATTTCTTATAATGACATATTATACATCATGCTCATATAAAATCTAAATCGCTGTACTATCGAAATTGAATAGGATCGAATTTTTTTTTTTTTTCTAAGAGTTCATGGTAAGCCCGTAAGCGGAGTAAAGTCATTTGCCTACGGTTACAAATTAAAATATAACTAAGATTACTCTTGGACAATCTTAATGACACATTGCATTAATTATGTTAATAAAATGTATTAAAATATAAATAATACTTTATCAAATTTATAATATTTACTTCAATATAATTAAATTCAAAATAAGATATATTATAAAACTTCTCCCAACGTTTCGACTGGTAACTTCTCTTCCGTCTTTGTTAATAGCGAAAACTCCATCTAGATAGAGTATATTTACTTGAAAGAGTCATTTATTTATAGTATTTATGACGTGATAATTACAACAAATGCAAGGTTTTCGTTAATTTTATTATAATTATATTATATTTCTTAATCAGTTCTTTGTTAAATCTATAGCATGATGGAAGTGTAATATTTTAATAATTAATTAATGAAAAACGTGTTCAAAATATAAGTGTGCAATCACGTGTAATGAATAAGGGATTCAATCTTAATTTTATTTTTATTTATAAAAGGAAAGTGAGCTTTAAATAATTATCAGCCTGTATGAGTCTGTTGGACATAGGTCTCTCTTAGTGTGCGTCAGGTTACTCGATCCTCGGCTGTTGTGTCCAATCGATGAGTCGTTTTTAAATCGTACCTCCATCTGGTAGGGGGCGTAAATATGGGACTACAAAGTTTTAAGCCTATTTTTAACTACATTCTCACTAAATATGTAAATATAGATGCTTCTCAAGAATAAGTGCAAATCATCTTGAATTTAGTTAAATTATTTCTTTTTTTAATTTGGTTGATTATAAACAATATACAACAAAAAATACAGGTCAAACAGAGAAATCTATTTCGAAAATTGATATTGACTACATGAGACTTATTAAATTATCAAGACTTTATATAACTTTATTATTTCACTTTGTGCGATTTTTCGTCTTCTGCAAACAATTCTTTCATTATCTTATTTTCTTAACTAAACAGGTAGTCATATTGAAATCGTTTTTATGCCTTGATTCGATCACACAACACCTGGTGCAAGTTTCGAAAACTGTCAAAATAATAAGGATTGCTAAATATTAAACTCAAAAGTATTTCTTAAATAAATCTTGTAAGGTCACAGGAACCGAACATTTTTGGGGATAAAAATATCAATCTTTTTCTGTACCAAATGTCACACAAATCCGTTAAGACGTTTTTGCGTGATTGAGTAACGAACATCCAAACAAAGCATACAAACTTTCACATTTACTATACGAGTATCAGTGGGATGTATCAGTTACAAATGTCTTCGCGTTTATCTTTAAAACGTAAGACGAAATATTAATAAGTTAATTATTCTTACATCAAATACCAGTTTCGTCAAATAAATTCTATCTTGACATCGTAACTAAACCACAGGTGCTGGTGCCCCTTCGGATTCTAAAGTTATCCCGAAGAAAATATAAAAAAAATGAGTTTTATACTTTAACGAATTTAAGGTACTATATTTAGACACCTTTACTATCAGATGCCTGCCCAAGTAACCACTACCCAAACTCTATAGTCGCTAGTCGTTTTTACCTATATAGGACACATGCACAGAAAAACTTTCAACTTTTATAAAATAAGAAGGTCTGGCCGGCCTGGGCTCTTGGGCTTTTAGAAAATGCCTCGTACACTGCACAGATACGCACATAACACCGTCTCCGCGATACCACCATTCCCGATAACGTGCATAACAATGGTTCGGCCTCGCAGAGGGCAGGCACCCTTAGGACGAAATGAACTTTGAGCCACCGCGAGGGCTGTTCCTTTCTCATGGCCAGGTCTCTGTACTCGGCAACCCCCGCCCGGGGACGCTGGCAAGGCCAGTAGGGCCAATAGCAATACACAATCAGACAAAAAGGCACGTAAGCCACTTCAGTCGTAGGAAATATTTTCTTTTTGGTTTTTAGTTAATTTGTTTAAGATATTTTTAATTCATTGTGAAGTCGAATTTTCTAACAAAATATGTGAAGTTTTACAAACAATATTTAATTATATAATCAGCAATACCTTTCAAAAGCAGCACTACGTTTTAGTTGATACCGATCATTCCAGCAAAGCCTAACTATTATTAAATGAAATATATTATTAATCATTGTTATCTCTAACAATTTATTTTCAATAGCTTTCCAAACAATTCAGCTTATTATCGAATTAAAAACACCACACATTTATCAAAATTAATAAAGATACAACTGTACATATACACACCGTTGTGGCGTTATGGGTAGCGTGTCTGCCTTTAGTCTCGACGGTTGCGGGTTAGATTCCCGCTCGGGCAGATGTTTGTTACATTTCTGTCTCGGTCTGGGCGTTTGTCTGTGGGTCTCCCCACCGTGCCTCGTAGAGCACGTTAAGCTGTCGGTCCCGGTTGTTATCACATAATATCTGATAATAATCGTTAACTCTTGATAAGTAAATTGCTCTTATCCAATGAGTTACTGGTTCACCCTTAGGGTTGCGGAGGTCAGATGGCAATCGCTCTGTGTTAAAACTAGTAACCCGTCAAATCCGGATAAGAGTAATAAGCAGACCCTGGGTAAACTAAAATACCGGGAATAATGCTAGGATGAAGGAACAATTGTACATATTCATAACATACAGGTTGTATGTTATGTGCAAGTAATGAGATCACTTTTCGCTCCGTCAATTTACCTCTAAAAATATAATAAACGTTACACACTCAACGGACCTAATTAGGATAGCAATATCCTGTATCGGGGGTCCGGAAACACACACAAGGACAAGCACAAACACACCCAGACTAGAGTGCTTCGGAGGGTACGTAAAAAGTCGGTCCCGGCTGTTATCAATTTGACAACAGTTGAAAAGTCAAGTCAAGCCTACGGGCGACCCGAACAACTCTGACACTAGGTTGACCACTAACCACTCGATAAGAAACCGAATAACAACCCAGGCTGCAACACATGACTGTATGGTCAATACCATCATTTGCTCCTTGTCGCAATTGAACCTGCGACGGTTTTGATAAATTCACGTCACAGAATTTATCAAAACCATTCGACAATATCTTTTGTCTCCGAGTCTTACTTGGAAGCGTGACTAATAATTAGATTATTGTTAGATGAATTTATTGGTTTAGTTTTGGAGGGGATTCTATATCGCAAATATTTTTGTAATCAGATTTTTTAATTTCTCAGTATTCTATCAATTATATACAGGCATAACGTTACCCGATCGGCTAAAAAACAGTGAGGAAAAATAAAAAATAATCAATAAAACATATCTTTAGTGAAAACCAAAAATAAATACTAAAAAAGTATGAATTTGTAGTGAAAATCGAGATATATATGTTTATGGCTCTTATTTATCATTTCGTTCGCGAATATAATAGTTCGAAATCAAAATTTGGTGCACGCTTGACATATAGGGTCGTTTTGATACCCTGACATCGAACATTCCAGTAAAAATAGAACATAAACGGTTTATAAGTGTTCCTCCACGTGGACATAACGATAATTAGTTAAGAGACATTTTATCAAAGCGTAAAAATGCTTGGAACCAGCATCATTAATATGCAGACGCTCAATGGACCAAGAGCCGAAGCTCTCTTGGAAATTGTCGATATCCTATTCACCGCTCTCATTGCTGGGCCCCTCGTAATAAAATATTGGGGGGCCACATGGGTGCTGATGGATCTCTACATATACCCAGAAAATGATTTCCTGAGTGCAATATGGACTGGTATTTTTGGAATCACATTCGGCCTCACACTTTGTGCTCTACAAGAACCACTTAACAGGATATTGACACCAGACTTAGGGAAAATTAAGTATATTTTCTTCACGCGATTTTACACATGGTTCGCTGGAGTGGTGAATGTTGCCGCTTGCAGGGGAGTTTGGAATCTTCACGAATTATTTGTCCAAGATAAAATGGGAATAATACTGTCAACTTTGATGGCAACAGTGGCTATTGGTCTCCTGAAGGGCTTAAGGAATCTGGATTCAGCACCTTTCTGTGTGACCGTTGATTCTGATGAGGATTACTTTGAAGCGCCGACGTTTTATAAAACGGTATGTTTTATGGTCACTATTTTATTTACGACCTCCATTGTAGTGTTGTTTAACCTATTTTTAGAATTTCGTAACCAAATGACAAAAACGGAACCAGAAAGGTTCCGTCATGTCCGTTTGTCCGCCTTTCCGTCCATATATCATAGTAATTTTACTAGGAGAATAGTAGCTTTATCTATACGCAATTTAATTAATAGGTTCTATAAACCACTATACAATTTCGTAGTTCAATCCTAAAATATGTAAATATTAAGCGTAGCAGTCCATACATGTAAATTAAAAAAAAAAACAGTGTTTGGCAATTGTGAGGTATCTTTGGATAGATCTCTCAAAGTATAGTCATAAAAATTGTGTAACTCAACTTTAGAATCGACACAATATATTTTATTTTACGCTAATTATTAAATGAAAAAAATAAATAAAAATTTAAAGAGCTGTACACACCCGAAAAAAAAAATAATCAGTAGCAAAAATCAGTACCTAAAGATGATAAAAACATTTATTTCATAACATTATAATACAGAATATTAGTCAGAGCTTCGATAAGATTACTACTGTCTCTACTACTTATGGGTTACATATCTAAGAAAAACGAAACGTCATTATAATATAATATCAGAATCGTATATATAAAAAATCGAGTGTAAACTCACACGCAGACACTCTACCACTGAGTTACACACCCTAAGGACGGAATCAAATTTGAGCCCCCGTGAGGGCTGTCCCTTTATCACGGCTGAGTCTCAGTACTCGGCCCCTGCCCGGTGACGCTGTCAAGGCCAGTAGGGCCAACAGCAATACACATTCCGGAAAAAAAAAAAAAAAAAAAAAAGAAAAAAAACTCACACGCGGCGGAAATGGAACTTTGTATATTGATTAATTTGTAAGAGAATTAGATGAACAGAGAGGGACACTATGGATGTAGTGAACAGAAAAGGAGATAGAGAGAGACCGATTGACGATTTTAATATTGATTGTATGAGGAATAAACAGGAAAGGACGAAAAAGAGAGAAAGTTAAAGAGAGATAGATATATGTTTATAGTTGCCTCTTTTTCATTACACCTTTTCATTTCATAAAATTTATTCCACACCGTCTCTCTCTCTTCTCAAAAGAAAAAAAACTTCAAAAAGCTTATTTTAATGATTTATTTTTAAAGTGAATATATAACTAAATATTCTGTGAATATTTCAAACATCATGTTATTGATATCAAGTAAAAACTTGCAAAAACACATCTGTTGTATGAGAGCCCTTTTAAATATTTATTCTATGTTGTATTTTTGTATTTGTTCTAATAGCGGCCAAAGAAATACATACATCATTTTAACTGTAACTATCACGGTTCATAAGATACGGCATGGCAATAGACGGCCAGAAAGACGGACAGCGAAGTTTCAGAAATAACTATTATAATTTATTTTAGTGAAAAGTAGAGGTAACTTTTTTATCAATTTCGCTACTTAATTTATAAACTTTATTAACACTAACTTGATAACTACCATCATTTAAAAAAATCTAGGAGCGTTGGGAACCATAATCCAAAATTATAATCTGACCCTGGAGACATGCAAGGTAAAATATTATAACATACAAATATTAAGATTATATTTTTCTAATAATATTAATATTATATTTCTATTATATTTTATATTTATGTATAAACCATTAAAATATAAATATACCTTCGAGCTTTTATGGGCTCACAAATTTAGACTTATATTAACATATCACAAATGAAGACATCGAAAAGAGATCCTAAGTAATGGGTAAAATCATTTTTTTAAAAATCACGATACAATAAAAAATTTATACAAAGTTATGATCTATTTAACATATACTAAATAGATGTAGACAAAATTAGTCATTATTATAATTACTAATTTCAGTAAAATTATTTGTTAAATTTAAATATTCACTCAAGACAACTGTATATATACATATTTTTGGTTAGACATATGACATTTACACGTTTTATAAAACTCAGTAAGAAACAGTAACTGTACTTATTGGCTTAAGATTATTAAGAGAATTAGTGTTCATACACGGTCACCTACTGCATTTACAATATAAATATTAGAAAATATATACGTAATATGTTTAAATTTAGTTCGATTACTACTATTACTAATATTGGTATTGGTAGTATTTAGTTCAGATACTGCCATATACTACTGAATATACCACACTTCCGAGTGTTGATGAGAAACGCCGAAACGACCCTATAATCTTGAAAAAATACGCTAGTCTGAAACTATTCATGATAAAAATATAATTATGCGCGTATATGAGCTTGTAAGTGTATGCACATTTGTACAATGTTTCATGCGTGAAAAAATGTACGCCATTTTGCGCCTATACGCGCTTCACAAAACGAGCGTACACTCGTACAAAACGTCATTGTAACGCTCCTTAGAAAAGTTGGCTTACAAACTTTTATTAAATTCAATTAAAGTTTTTCTACGTACATACAATTATTTATTTTTTCCCGACAAATAGAAACTTAAAAATGATAAGATCTTGATTGTAACTGTTACAAATTATGTACATTAATATAAAGCATCTAACACTAACATTTATTTTTGTTTTAAAATATATATATAATAGCTTGCTATCTGTTAAATTACCCTTATGTTTAAATTTAACACTTACAATATCGAAATATATTTAAAAAATCAAAATATATATAATACAGAATTTATTACTTAAATGGATCATACGATCACATACTATGGACTGGCCTATTCATACAGAAAAAATGTCACCAACTCGTTGGTGGCCCTTTGTAAATTCAACACCAATGCAACGGAATGTTATGTTGTGCAAATCATAACCAAATGAAGTTTATGACAAGTTCTTTTCAAATTTACATACTTCTTAGAGAGGGCGCTGTAGTATTTGCTAAGTAAACGGTGAACGAAATTTGTTCCGGAAATTTGTTTTGTTCTGTTTGAAAAAAGGAAATCCTTTATAAATCAATGTAGTTAATAAAAATCTCAAAATTAAATGATTTGATCTATTAGATCAAATTGATGAATTGATTTAGTTGGTTAAAAATATACTAATATTTGTTACAGAGCAGTAGAGAAACAGCACTTTACATCCTAGACTGCGTGTTTTCTGTAACCATTGTGGGCTCGCTGGTAGTCTTCGTGTGGCGCGGCTCCTGGGCGCTGCTGGACATCTTCCTCTTCCCAGACAACCAGGCCAAGTCATTCTGGACATCACTGGTGAGTGTCATTATAATTTTTGATGATTATTTTCTTAAACGTAACTCATCGAACCAAACGTGACCAAATCACCCGCTGTTGCGATAATGTCTGTCACAGCAGCGCTTATTCCACCACAGTAATCAGTCACACGGTGGTAGGTCTATTGTTGCAAGAGGCCGGCTAGGTAGGTACCACTGCAGTGTCAAATATGTAACCGCAAAGCTTTGGCATTACTGTTATTCGGTGTGAAGGGCTGTATGCTAGTGAAATTACTGGATAAAGAAGATTGAAGAACTAATATTTCGAGATTGCAACGCGTGAGTGGCACCTACAAATATTGTTACAAGCGCTCATAGGCTACGGCAACCACTTGCCATCGGACCCGCTAACTTTTACTCGCCAACTTAGTAATCTAATAAAAAAAATTAAATATACATTTTTTTTAATAACAAATCTTGACTATATAGTAACAAGTAAAACTTGTTTATATTATAAATAGAAAATAATGAATTCTTAATTTAACAATTGCGAATGGAAAACATGACTCTTATCTGTCACAAAAACCAGCAACTTCTTTTATCAAATTATGTTAAAAAAACAGGAAAAATACAAGCGTTTTATGTTTAATTTTGACTGTTTAAAAATCCGGAAGAAATGGTCATGGAAAGTTTCGACCCGATTTTTGGTAATTCCACAGGAACCAAAGTTTTTTACTGGCACCGCCGCAGTGTCAGTTATTCTATTATAAAAAACATTACCCTGTGTTTTGTTTTGAAGGGCACTGTTTCTTGTGAAATTTTGAAAATAGATTTTAGAACCAATACCTCGACGTTGACAACCTTTAAATGTATGGTCGTGCGTGCGCACAGATACGACAACAGCTAAGCATCAGATAGGTCGTAGGCTAGCTTGCCAACTTAGTCACATAAAAAAACATTTTTCCAGCATAAAAAGTATTATCTGTGATAATCCAGATACCTTTCTGCTAAAATTGTCGTCTAAATCCATTTAGCCGCTTTTGCGTGATTGAGTAACAAACAGTCCATCCTCACAAACTTTCACATTTACAATATTAGTAGAATAGGATACACAGGTTTAAAAACCAAAGATGTAGTTATTTTTCCGCATATGGGTCATACGTTGTCATTGAGTCACTGACCATTTACTCGCGGCAATTGGTTCATCCTCCTATTCCCCTGTGTACTACCACGATCGCTTCGTAACTTTGAATTTATAAGGTCAATAGTGTTTTTAAACGATTGAATATTGTTTATTAGGATACCTTTTAAAGCCAAGATGGCCCAATGGATCGAAAACGTATACTCTAAACCGAAGGTCATGAGTTCAAATTCGGGCAAGCACCTCTGTTTTCAAGTGCCTAGTGGAGAATAAAAACATTGTGAGAAAACCTGCATGTTGTGGAAGAAATTTTAAGACATGTATATGCTGTTTATAGGGCTGAAGAGGCCTGTCTGGTTAGCTACCGCGTTAGTTACTTAGCTAGTTAGCTGTTACGACGGTGAAAAACTCGTGAAGCGATTGCTCGTCAGCCGCGTTTCAAGGTCAGTCAGCGTGTAACCTGTAACAGTGGCTATCCTAAAGGAAGGCAATGCCAAAAAGGAAAGTAACTAAAAAAATTTCCAAAGATTCGCTGGTGCTTCAACGGAATTCGCATTGACGCATCCAAATAAATCCGAATGAAGTCACAAGTTTTGCAAAATAGTCGAATAAATTTATCGTGTGATTTTGTTGAAATAACGAAGGAGATTCAGAGAATCTTTTGCCATTTTTTCTGTGTCAAAGGACCAAGGCAAACAACATAAATTCACTAATTCCAAGTTCAACATTAAAACCATGACATTGAAGTTAAGTGTTATGAACGGACGGTCAGAAATAAACCGTCTTATTAGTAATACGACGTAACATGAATTACCTTATTAGCCGAGATGAAGTCAACGAGATAATTCTGTGCTATTTTTAGTTTTATGAACAATTTCGAAGAAAATAGTCACTTGATAGGATAATTTGATGTAGATACAATTTGAAGTCATATCTTTTGCATTGACGGTGTTGTTAACACTAAGCGGAGTACAATACAAAATGCACTAGGACTAATACGACAGTGAAATACTCGTATAATAACAAATGCTTGCACACGAGCAATGTATATATTAATTTTAAAAAGTAATTACAACAATTCGACAAACTCCAAAAAGATAGATGAAAAATTTGAGGCGATGTAATTAAAGTTTCATTTAAAGACAAAATATAAGAAATTTAGAAATGGATAATAAAAGTTTAAATAAATGAAGACGAAACAAACACGCAAGCCTGCATGAGAATAAACATACAGACATAATATTGTACATATTTGAATATAGTAAAAAGTTAAATTAAAATAAATGAAGTCTCCGCAGCAGGCTATAATCCGACATGTACTACGTGTCTGTTTTCTTTTAAACTTTTTTGTATTTATTAATATTTTGTTTTTATTTTTTTTAATCAAGATTTTTTTTTCGGAATGTGTATTGCCGTTGGCCCTACTGGCCTTGACAGCGTCACCGGGCTGAGGGGCCGAGTACAGAGACTCAGCCGTGATAAAGAGGCAGCCCTCACGGGGGCTCAAATTTGATTCCGTCCTTAGGGTGCCAATCAAGTTAATCTTGAACGTAATTTTCCCTCAATCGAATACTTTTTTTAAACATAAGTTTCACTTGCTTTGTGGTTTTATAAAAACCACACAGCTTTTATATCTATCTAAAGGTTCAACAAAAATCAACATTCATCAAATCGTTCATTAACATTGCAATTACATTATCATAATAGCATTATCTATCGCTAAAAGTAGACATGACAATGTTAGATATATATACTAGCCTTCTGACTTTCCGGCTACCCTTATTACCATAGAGTAAATAATAAAGTTCAATCGAATTCATAACTTTATGCTTATAACGCTATTTATATACATCTAAAATATCGGAACTAAGGTTTGTTTGTCACTCAGTCACGTCGCAACCGTTTATCAGATCGACCCTGAACTCACACTTTCAACTTTATTAAGAATATTGCTTTTGTACTTTCTTTGAATATTATTTTTATTTATTTACTAGATCAGAAGAATGTTTACAATTTGTTTTTTGCATTATAGTTATACAAAACCAGATAATAGGTTTGACTGTAAGATCATATGTAAATATATATATAAATAACAAAATTTAACATTTAAACAGAATATTACACTTTATAGAGTAAAAAATAACATTAATAAATGAATGATTCTTTTCTCTTTTAACAATTTCTTAATTTGGCCTTAAATTTGTATTTTTCAGTTTCACGTTTTTTTATCGTAAATATAATGGTGTGATAATGGTATTTCTACTTATGTACCTACTCTGTAGTTTCAACGGCTTGATGGATTGAAAAAAAATGTGTTTGTTTCTTAAGAATGATAAGATTTTAAAAAGTTGTGTAGCAACGATTATGGTTATCAAGTTTATTTAGTTAAATCTGGTTAGTGAAAAATAATTTAACTAGAAGATATAATAACTCCCTCAATACAAATTGAACCATGCGCAGTAACACATTTTTGGGTCTCAACCGAACGCGGAATGAAGGGGGCCGCGTAACTATAGCAACACAATTTTGGTACACTCGCTCACGGTTGTTTTAGTTCTTTAAAAATAAATGAAATAAAAATATAAATTATTTTTGTCAAGTGGGTGAACATTTAATTTTAAAAATGTACATTAACTATTATTTTTTTATATACCTTTTTTCTATACTATTTATTTGTTTTATTCTATTTAAGTAATTAATAATGATAATCTAAAAATAATTAATTGAATTTAGAAGAAACGTCAACTATATTATATACTTAATTCGGTTTTCCCACTTTATAAAAAATCTATTTAAATAAGTTCATGATTGTACCTGCGCAGAAGCGGCCATTTTGGTTCATTTTAAATTGAGAGAACTATGCACCCCGACTCATTACCTCTCCAGGGGACTTGAGGGCTGGTTCATTTCTCGCTCAAACAATCGGTATTACGATTCAGCGGGGAAATGCAGCTAGCTTTCTTGCCACCATTTCCCGTGGACATGATTTGCACAGTTCTAATTCTTCATCCTAGCATTATTCCCGGTATTTTTATGTACCCAGGGTCTGCTTATTACTCTTATCCGGATATGACAGGTTACTAGTTTTTACACAGAGCGATTGCCATCTGACCTCCGCAACCCTAAGGGCGAACCAGTAACTCATTAGATAAGAGCAATTTACTTATCAACAGTTAACGATTATTATCAGATGTTATCGATAATAACCGGGACCGACAGCTTAACGTGCTCTCCGAGGCACGGTGGGGTGACCCACACGGACAAACGCCCAGACCGAGACAAAAATTTTAACAAACATCTGCCCGAGCGGGAATCGAACCCGCAACCGTCGAGACTAAAGGCAGACTCGCTACCCACAACGCCACAACGGTGTCTTGCACAGTTCTAATTGTTTGTAAATATACTTAGTATTTAATTGTATAAATATGTTTTAATAATGTTTGTAAATAAAATGTCTGGTATAGAGAATTTTTGTACGTTCTAGTAATAAGTAGTTAACAAGCTAGGTCAGGAATAAAAACCCATAAGGAAAATTTTTCCTTCTCCGTCTTAGGAAAAATACGTAAAGAGATAAATATACACTTGACGGAATGACGTATTGAACAATCAATATAATAAGTAAAGCAACACAGAAATTAGATAAGATTTTAATGCTCTACAGGAAATAACAAACATTCATACAATAACATTTCCGGTAAACGCCGCTATCTTCGAAAATATAATATAATATGCTTATAATACTAAAAAAAATATTATAAAAATTTCTTATTGTTGACGACGTTGTGGTGCAACGGTAGCGAACCTGCCTTAAATGCCACAGGTCGCGGGTTTGATTCCGCGCTGGGAGCAGATGTTTATATTTTCCGTACAGGCATGTGTTCCGGTCTTGGTGTGTTTGTCCTTGTCATTGTGTGTGTTTCCGGACCCCCGACACAGGATATAATTATCCTAATGAGAGCTGGTGAGTGTGTAGCGTTAATTAAATTTAAAAAAAAAAAAACTTGGATTAATGCTAACAAGAAGATTAATATTACTTCTTAATAAATTTGTAATTTCTCATCTTCTTCTTGTAATTTTGTATATTATTTTATATTTCAAAGCAAAAGTGTACGATCTTGAAATAAAAATGTACAATTTTGTTTCATTATCATTCCAAACGATATCCAGCAATTCATTGAAAAAATGCATTTTAATAATTGCACTCAATTATACCTTGATCTTGAAACAATATAATAACTTTATTCTTATCTTTTACAATTAAATTGAAAGGATGTTTGACTGATAACAAATTTCTTCAAACTCATCTAATAATAAGACAAAGGACATTAAAGTTACATAAAGAAAATAAATAAATTTATATTATTTTATAATATCTTGTGTTTTTTCTTCACTACATAGTATAAAACAAAGTCGCTTTCTCTGTCCCTAGGTATGCTTAAATCTTTAAAACTACGCAACGGATTTTGATGCGGTTTTTTTAATAGATAGAGTGATTGAAGAAGAAGGTTTATATGTATAAAAATAGTAAAGAAAAAAAATTTGAGGTTTCTAATGTGATGTCGTAAATAATTATATTTAACGCGTGCGGCCCACGGGCAGTAATGAATAAATCAAAACTACTGCATCGATTTTAATCATTTTTTCAGTGTATGACATAGGCTATATATTTTATACCCGTGCGTAGCCGGAGCGGGCCGCTAGTATCATATAAAACAAATTTCCTTACTATTTTTAACCGACTTCAAAAATGAGGTTCTCAATTCGTTTGTATTTTTTTTTCGGTTTAATTTCAAGACAAAATACCTTTCCCAAGGGTAAAAAATAGGGGATGAAATTTTTTATGGACTCGAATTTTGTAAATGTTTTATGTTTTTTTACCTTATAACTCAGGCATTTCTTCATTCTCCGAACCTATTTAAAAAATTATTTCTGTATTTAAAAGGATGCACTTTCAAGTTAGGGCCTTATTTTTTATTTTTATTTATTTATTAAGTCAAAATTTATTAACAATATGTTTTATACTAGTCTTACAAAACCTGACAATTGGTTTGACTGTAAGATCAGTTAAAGTTATACTACTAAGTCAAATAAATATACTAATAACAACAACACTATACATTTAACATAACAATAAAATATAACGTACCTATATCTAAGAAAAAACAAGAAAATATTTAGAATTATAACAATTAATATAGAATTAAATTTTTTTTTTTTAAAACTTGGATTAATGCTAAAAAGAAGATTAATATTACTTCTTAATAAATTTCTAATTTCTCGTCTTCTTGTATTTCTTAGGATTTTGATGCGGTTTTTTTTTATGGATAGAGTGATCGAAGAGGAAGGTTTATATGTATAATAACAAGAAATACTGTTATTTTTGATGTTTCTAATGTGATGTCGTAAATTACATTTAACGCGTGCGGGCCACGGGCAGTAATGAATAAATCAAAACTACTGGATCGATTTTAATCATTTTTTCTGTGAATGACATAGGCTATATATTTTATACCCGTGCGAAGCCGGAGCGGGCCGCTAGTATCATATAAAACAAATATCCTTACTATTTTTAACCGACTTCAAAAATGAGGTTCTCAATTAGCTTGTATTTTTTTTTGGTTTAATTTCAAGACAAAATACATTTCCCAAGGGTAAAAAATAGGGGATGAAATTTTTTATGGACTCGAATTTTGTAAATGTTTTATGTTTTTTTACCTTATAACTCAGGCATTTCTTCATTCTCCGAACCTATTTAAAAAATTATTTCTGTATTTAAAAGGATGCACTTTCAAGTTAGGGCCTTATTTTTTATTTTTATTTATTTATTAAGTCAAAATTTATTAACAATATGTTTTATACTAGTCTTACAAAACCTGACAATTGGTTTGACTGTAAGATCAGTTAAAGTTATACTACTAAGTCAAATAAATATACTAATAACAACAACACTATACATTTAACATAACAATAAAATATAACGTACCTATATCTAAGAAAAAACAAGAAAATATTTAGAATTATAACAATTAATATAGAATTAAATTTTTTTTTTTAAAAACTTGGATTAATGCTAAAAAGAAGATTAATATTACTTCTTAATAAATTTCTAATTTCTCGTCTTCTTGTATTTCTTAGGATTTTGATGCGGTTTTTTTTTATGGATAGAGTGATCGAAGAGGAAGGTTTATATGTATAATAACAAGAAAAGAAAAACAAAAAAATTAGAAACATCAAAAATAGATAGACATTTCATGACAATCGGTTCAGTAACTTGGTTTATAAATCAAAATAGCCGCATTAATATGTCACCCAAGTGAACTGTGACTTTTCATGGGTATTTATAATAAAGATAAGAAATACAAAGACATAGAAAAAATACTGAGTCGAAGGCTGTTTTAATTAGCACCCACTTCTGCTGTGGAAAATATTAATTTTTGGTACTTTCTGAACTGACCAATAAAAAAAAATTAAGAAATTGCTTTGCGAGAAATAGGTTGCACCGCTAGCTCTCCGTCTAAATAATTCACAATTGTACAATAAATGTAGCATAAATGTATTGTAAATTATCAATGGACCTTATAATAGAATTTATATCAGTATTGATTTATTAGTCATAAATTTTAGACCCAGACGTGTGAATACCGTTACACTTTATTTCAAATTATATTTTGTAATGCGACAATAACTCTCGGAAAATATCTATTACTTATAAACTCGTTCGAAGAAAATTTAAAGAAATTTTTAAAAAGATCGATCGGTCGTATTTATAAAAAATAAAAATTAGATTTTTGTTAATTTTTGTATTATAATATTTATAACGGATTTGAATTAAATTTAAAGATAGCTGAACAAGGTATTTGACTAATTAAGGTACTCATAATTTTTTGCGTGTCTTACCAAATTTTTAGGGTTTCGTTTAATGTTACACAAACCCTTGTAGGTAGAGAAATAAAATTTTCATACTGTGTGTTTCTGCGCTACAACAACAAATGCTTAAAAATGCTTAAAATTTAAAATAGAAAATATTGAGTATTATTGTATAGTCCCCATACAATAATATTCAATATATTTTTTTTTCATGAACTGGAATAGATAAATAAACACACGCTTTTGGTCGATTTTTATTTTACAAAGTTTTTTTAAAGCATTCCATTTTAAGTCCGGCGCCCAAACATGTGCTCAAGAGCTTATTGTTACCTGAACTTTAAAGATCCCTAAGACTATTTCCATGAGCACATTAAAGATCATCATCTGTTATATTTAATGTTTTCATACCCACAATTTTATTTCAAGAACCTACAAAAACAACATCCAGAAAAACACACGCACAAACCCATATAGATATTTCTAAACTCAAACTCAAACTCAAAATATTCTTTATTCAAATAGGCTTTTAAGCACTTTTGAATCGTCAAATATACACTCTGTTATGTCCGCCTAAGTGAAGCTACCGCCGATTCGGAAGGTAGATTCTGCAGAGAAGAAACGGCAAGAAACTTTACAGTTACTCTTTTCAAAAATAATCACATTACATTTGTCAAATGTACAATTAAGTTATATATCCCGCATGAAACTCAACGTATATTAATTCCATGCCACATTATCTGCAATATATTCATTAATGGAATAATAAGCTTTATTTAGCAAATACCGTTTAATATAAGATTTAAATTTCAAAAGTGGTAGATTCCAAATTGTCTGCGAAATTTTATTATAGAAGCGAATACCTTGCCCCAAAAAGGACATACTCACTTTGTGAAGCCGAAAACTTGGTGTAACAAGACGTTATCAAACCGACAACCATGGCTTTCATGGGCATTACCGTTACGAATCAGTATCTTCTTCTTAGCATTATTCCCGGTATTAAAAGGCGTCGGGATGTGACGACCCCATCGCCCGCTGTTGGGATAACCTCTATCACAACAGAGATTATTCCACCAGTGCAATCAGTCACACTGGTGGTAGGTCTTTTGTTGCAAGAGGCCGGCTAGGTAGGTAACACCGCAGTGTCCAATATTCTGCCGCCAAATAGTAGTGCTTAGGCACTACTGTGTTCCGGTTTGAAGGGCACTGTACGCTAGTGAAATTACTGGGCGAACGAGATTTAAGAACTAATATCTCGAGGTTGGCAACGCGTGAGTGGCACCTACTAATGGTGCTGCAAGCGCTCATAGGCTGCGGCTGCCACTTACCATCAGGTGGGCCGTATGCTTGTTTGCCAACTTCTAACATAAAAAAAAAAAAAAAATGACCCAGGGTTTGCTTGTTAGTCTTATCCGGTTTTGATGGTTTACTAGTTTTCACGCACAGTGAACCAGTAACTCATTAGATAAGAGTAAGTTACCTATCAACGTTTAACGAATACTATTGATATTATGTGATAACCACCGGAACTGGCAACTTAACCGAGGCGATCACAAAGACAAACGCCCAGAACGAAAAAGATGACTGAGCAGGAACGAACCCGCGACTTTTGAGGCTAAAGCCAGACTAGCTACTAACACGGCACAGCGATCGTCATTACCAATACATTCTCACATTCTTATCTCTACTTTTAATATATATATATTTTAATTTAATTTAATTAAATTCTAACTATATTATATTTACAAGTAATTAAAACTTTACAAATCATGTCCACGGGTAATGGTTGCAAGAATGCTAGCTGCATTTCTCCGCTGAATCGCAATCCCGAGACTTTGAGGCGAAAATGAACCTATGTACATTGTACCTACATATTTTATTTATTTATTTATTAGAAATCAGGCGACAAGGACCCACCGTCCTCGCCGGCGAGGACGAGGTCCTTTGTTTCGCACGTCGCGTCGCGCTCACACCGTCGGCTGAGTCTATCGTATAGAATGCGCTCGGAGCGCTGCCTCCATCTCCGATGACGTTCTTAACCGTGGTTCGGCTTCGCAGGAGTCACCCTAAGGACGGAATCAAATTTGAGCCCCCGTGAGGCCTGTCCCTTTATCACGGCTGAGTCTCAGTACTCGGCCCCCTGCCCGGTGACGCTGTCAAGGCCAGTAGGGCCAACAGCAATACACATTCCGAAAAAAAAAAGGCGACAAGGCATACACACATACATATTAACTAACATACATATTAAATATTATAAAGCACTTAAATCTAACACCACATAACAACAGGAAATCTTTATAGTCACCAAGGAGTTTTTGATTTAATTTTCCTATATTTAACGGTAAACTACTTGTGGCCAACATAAATGTTGTTTTTGATAATAAACACATTATCGTTACAAACACATGACGACGTTGTGGCGCAGCGGTAGCGAACCTGCCTTAAACGCCACAGGTCGCGGGTTCGATTCCCGGTCGGAGCCTAATATGTTTGTATTGACCATGCAAGCATATTTTCCGGTCTGGGTGTATTTGTCCTTGTCATTGTGAATGTTTCCGGACCCCGACACAGGATATTAGTATCTTAATGGGGGCCGTTGAGTGTGTATCGTTTAAAAAAAAAACATTTTATGTCTCTATGAAATAATTAAATCGTGTTGACACCCTCATTCAATGTAACTGTTTGCATTATAGAGTACAATGAACCATTTGTTATTGATAATATTATCGTGTCTGATCGTGAAAAGCCGGTGTATTTGTTCATAGATACATTCTGCCTTTCGGAACTTTTTTATGTCATGGCGGTTGGCAAACAATCAGTCACACTGGTGGTAGGTCTTTTGTTGCAAGAGGCCGGCTAGGTAGGTACCACCGCAGTGTCCAATATTCTGCCGCCAAATAGTAGTGCTTAGGCACTACTGTGTTCCGGTTTGAAGGGCATTGTACGCTAGTGAAATTACTGGGCGAACGAGATTTAAGAACTAATATCTCGAGGTTGGCAACGCGCGAGTGGCACCTACTAATGGTGCTGCAAGCGCTCATAGGTTGCGGCAGCCACTTACCATCAGGTGGGCCGTATGCTTGTTTGCCAACTTCAAACAAAAAAAAAAAAAAACAAGCATACTGTCCATCTGATGGTTAGCAGTCACTACAACCTATGAGCTCTTGCGATACTTGAAGTATCCCAAGCGCGTTGTCAACCCAACGAATAGGAGGGACGGGATGAGGAGAGATAAACAGGAAGGGAACAGAGGGGGTGGGAGATTGGGCCTCCGGCGCTCTCACTCATCGCATTAAAGGCAACAGTAACTTAATGATACTGTTACATGACGCCGATTTTCTGTGACATTGTAGTATGTGACACCGTTGTGGCGTTGTGGGTAGCGAGTCTGCCTTTAGTCTCGACGGTTGTGGGTTCGATTCCCGCTCGGGCAGATGTTTGTTAAAATTTCTGTCTCGGTCTGGGCATTTGTCCGTGTGGATCTCCCCACCGTGCCTCGGAGAGCACGTTAAGTTGTCGGTCCCGGTTATTATCAATAACATCTGATAATAATCGTTAAGTCTTGATAAGTAAATTGCTCTTATCCAATGAGTTACTGGTTCGCCCTTAGGGTTGCGGAGGTCAGATAGCAATCGCTCTGTGTAAAAACTAGCAACCTGTCAAATCCGGATAAGAGTAATAAGCAGACCCTGGGTACATAAAAGATACCGGGAATAATGCCAGGATGAAGAAGAAGTGTAGTATGTTCCCGGTCGAACCTTTGGTGCTGAGAGAAGAATGGCTCTTCTAGCGTCAAATAGGAATTTAAAGTAAAATTTTATTTTATATAAGTAACAATACCATTTTAATTAAAATTTTCCCGGTTGCTAACGTATCTGATAATAATCATTAACTCTTGATAGGTCATTTGCTCCTACCCAATGAGTAACTGGTTCAGCCTTAAGGTTGCAGCCAGTGGTGTAACTATATAGTTTGAGGCCCCTGGAAAATTCATCGTAGGGCCTCCCTCCTTAAAGATGCTCAATGACATAGTATTTTATATTATAACTAGGTGTGACCGCGGCTTCGCTCGTGTTCTGTAGTTTTTTGATGATATCACGAAGCCCAAATGTACCAAATTTCATCCAAATATGTTTAGTAGTTTTGCGTGGAAGAGTAACAAACATCCATCCATCCATCCAAGAAATGGACGAATATAATATATTTTGAACTGTTTAACCGGTACTTATTTTTGAGAATGGTAACTTTTGGGGCCTAAATTAAGATTTTGCCCTCCCCTGGGCCAAATCCTGTCACATTGAGTTCCAAAATAGTATTGGTCTATGATAGTGGGTTTTATTGTACACATGGAATTTTCAATCCAAAAAAAAGTCGCAGATAAATAAACACCCAAATTCAACCAATAATTGGTTATGTTATGGTAAAAATCATCTATTACGTATAAGTTTTTTTATTATATTTTTTTGTCATAGTACATTCTACGCAGCTTAAAAGGTGTATACATGAATTATTAATAAGATTATAACTTGTTTTAATACATATTTTATATTAGTATCTTCTCCGCGGCTTCGCCCGCGTGAATAACTCTTTATAATGAAGCACCTTTATTGAAAAATAATTAAATAGTTCCCGTTCCGTTAAAATCCGTTTAACAGTTTTTGCGGCATTGAGTAACATACAAACTTTCACATTTATTATATTATAGTATGGCAGTGAGATTCTTAAAACTTTGTTCTTAAAAACTTAATTAAATAAAATAAAAATATTGAGCAATATATATACTATATTACTCAATTCATGTACGAATTAAAATAGCTCGGTTGATTCCACTGTTATTCAAACAAACTATGTAAATAAATAATTGTATCTAAGCTGGTATAATAAAAGTTTTAAGATATGGTATAATTCATCCGTGCTATAGTTAAATAGCGATAAGGAAGTTATTAGTTTACAAAGGAATTAGTGAGGCGCCGTTACGCGACGTCTGTCGATACGTTTTCTAGACGTTTTCAATTAATAATAACAAATAGATGTTTTCTGGTACAGTTCTTCTTCTTCTTATCGAGTGGTTAGTGGCCAACCAATTGTCAGAGTTGTTCAGATCGCCCGTATAGGCCTCTGACTTTTCGCCTGCTATCAATTATAACAGCCGCGACCGACTTTTTACGTACCCTCTGAAGCACGGAGACTCTTAGTTGAAATACAATTATGCGATTACCCATCTAGTAACTGACTACGCCTAAAGTTGCTTACCCCACCGACCATTTACAGCTCAGTGAGCGCACTCGGCTATGCGCCTCTGGTAGAGTTGAATGTAGGCAGGGCTTAAATGCACATCTTGTTCGCTACCACTCTACGTTGGTGAAAAGTGATTGCTCGTTAGATGCGTTTCGAGGTTAGCCAGAGTATAATTAGTTGCATCTGAAATGGTTGGCAACGCACCGAATACCCTCTGATGTTGCAGAAGTTCATGGGCAGCAGTATTCTCTTAACATCAGATGAGGCTCCGATCGTTCGGCATTTACAATGTACATCATTCGCGAATAAGAATAAAGCGTAGTTTCGTTGTTATAGCGTCTGCACTTTAAATTTTTATTTAAAATTAGTTCAGCTTTAGGAGATTTAAACAAACAAAGAACCATATTCTCAAATCCACGTGGCTTTATTTTATGTAGATATTTAAATATATAGAACGAAAACGCCAAAATTTAGAACGCTAAAGAAAAAATTTAGTTATCAGCGTCAAATAACTTAAACGAAATTCTCAATGTAACAATAGTCCAAACATAGCTATATTCGAGCGTAAATAACTGACGTAAATAACCAAGAAAATAAAATATTACGACAGATTGTGCAAGTGTCAATATTGTAAAAGTTATTTTGTTGATTCCCAAAGAATTGCTTTTTGAGTTACGTAGTTTTCCTTCTAAAGGGGATATTTAGGTACATATATGTATACACCTATGTGAAGTTGGCAACCGAGTATAAAAATGTTTATGTTCACATGCCATCATCAAAAATCCTGAAATCGAAAATTCGTTTTCTATTATAATTTCGGACCCCATAACTTTTACACCTTTGAGGTACAAACGATTTTAAAAGTGGTACAATCGGGTACAAACGTGGTACAATCAAATGGTGAACATAAAAATTTTGTATTGTATACTCGGTTGCCAACTTCACATAGGTTATGTATACACATGTGTATTTACACACATATATTTTTATGAACGTGTGAAAGTGGTATTAAAGTAATAAAACAGCTGCGAATCTGTGTATTCGTTGTATTTGTTTTGAATAATTATTGTTTATATAGTTTCTTGTGTATATTTTTTTAGAATTTAAGGCATATTAACTTTTGACTTATTCGGATGTTGGAAGTAATTTGCCGACAGAAAGTATAAACGTTTTATAAATTAGGCTTAATATTGTCATTATAAAGATTTTATTGTTTCAATAAGTGCTTTATCACGTGTCTATTCTTTCCTATGTTTGCGACTC
Source organism: Hestina assimilis (assembly GCA_023373885.1). Lineage (NCBI taxonomy): Eukaryota > Metazoa > Arthropoda > Insecta > Lepidoptera > Nymphalidae > Hestina > Hestina assimilis. The sequence continues at coordinate 2,449,518 of CM041747.1, read as the reverse complement.
GTGATAATGTCAATATTATTCACTATTTTTAACCACTAGTTACATACGCTGTGATTTAACAATGCAGCTAAAATGTTTAAGAAATAAAAGGTGGATGTTATTTTGTTCTTAATTATGAAAATAAATATAGCAAAAATAAAAAATTTTGCTGCGTCGGTTCCTCACGTTTCTTCTTCAACTCCGAATGTAACTCGAAATGAAATCTATACATTTCAAAAGGTTAATATGATAAAAAGAGAGAGACATAAAGAGTTGTGCACCAGGCTCACTCACTTGCTCATGTGATCATTTGCTTGTAGTATCTATATAGCATATACACACGCATACGGCATTTCGTTACGTTACGATTTCTACTAAATCATACTATCCGTAATATCCAATCACTTAACCAGTAGACGTAATAGTTAAACATTTGTTGTGTACCGTATTTGGTACACTGCCACTGGAAACATTAACATGTTATAGCTGCATCTCGGCCTTCTTATGACCTTCACCATAATTTTAATCATTACCATCCCTTTTCTTTTATTCTTAAATTATGTTGATATTCTTCTTATCGAGTGGTTGGTGGCCAACCTAGTGTCAGAGTTGTTCAGGTCGATCGTAGGCCTCTGACTTGACTTATCGACTGTTGTCTAATTGTCAACAGCCGGGACCGACTTTTACGTGCCCTCCGAAGCACGGAGACGCTCGGTTGAAATACCACTATGCGATCACCCATCTAGTGACTGACCGCGCCTGAAGTTGCTTAACCTACCGATCGTTTACCGATCAGTGGGTGCATTCGGCTATGAGCGTCATCATGTTGATATTAAAATTATGTCGATATTTCTCCAGAATAATTAAACAGAAACAGTAAGAGACTTTAAATACGTTTAAAAGTTTTCGTTTGTCAAAAGTTAATGCGTAATTTCTGTGATTTCTGTGTTCGATTCAATAGTATTTTTATGTTATTTGTAAATTCAGTCTAGATTTAACGAAGTTCATAAACATACTATACCATACATGGAATTTCAAAGATGATACATGATTATTATACGGATACATCACAGGATGATTTTCATAAGATGACGAAAACATACAGGATGCAAAAATCAAGCTGTAATTCAATAATTCCTCGCCGGTTTTTCTCGGTAGAAACCACATTCTGAACACATAGAAGCGTTACCGTTACATGTTATACTAGAAGGACTTTATAATTATTTTTATAATGTTACAAGTTGGCAAACAAGCATACTGCCCACTTGATGGTAAGTGGTTGCCGTAGCCTATGAGCGCTTGCAGCACCATTAGTAGGTGCCACTCACGCGTTGTCATCCTCGAGATATTGGTTCTTAAATCTCCTCTGTCCAGTAATTTCACTAGCCTACAGCCTTCAAAATGGAACACAGTAATGCCTAAGCACTACTATTTGGCGGCAAAATATTTGACACTGCTGTGGCACCTACCTAGCCGGCCTCTTACAACAAAAGACCTACCACCAGTGTGACTGATTGCACTGGTGGAATAATCTCAGCTATGACAGAGGTTATCTCAACAGCGGGCGATGGGGTCATTACAATCCGACGCCGGGAAAATAAATATAAAAAAATTATAAATGGATAATTTTAAAAAATGCTAGTTCTTTTCGTGCTAGAGCTAGACGCTCATGCTCATTCAAACTTCCAATATCACACATATGTCTAACATTTAATGATTCAAATGACAGACATACAATACTCAAATCCTTTGTTGCCACTACGCGTACAGAAACAAGACCGCCACAACAGACCCAGCGATCTGCTAGTATTAATTATATATTTTCTTAAAAAAAAGATAACTACTGTTAAGTTAATAATATGTTCTTGTGGCGTAGCGGTAGCGAACCTGCCTTAAGCGCGACAGGCCGCGGTTTCGATTCCCGCACGGAACAAATGTTTGTATTGACCATACAGGCATGTTTTCCGATGTGGGTGTGTTTGTTCTTGTCATTGTGTATATTTCCGGAGCCCCGGCACAGGATATAACTATCCTATTGGGGGCCGTTGAGTGTGTAGCGTTTATTTATTTATTTACATTCAACAGGTAGTGGGTTACGCGCTAGTGGTACTAACATTCGCCTCACAAGTGCCCATGCGGTGGGCGGTTGGGAAGTTGAAGGGTGCCTCTCGGTTGCTCCTCGCTGATATCTACCATCTCATCTCGTTCATAGCTACGGTTAACGTTTGGAGAGCTGTTTGGGGTTTAACGGATATATATTTCTTTCCAAGTAAGTATTTATTAAATATAAGCAGCTTATGATCATTATTACTAAACCGACTCTTGTAATCACATTCATCCATCCATCAATCCATTAATTAATTAATTCATTCATTCATTAATTCATTCATTCATTCATTCATTCATTTATTCATTCAATCAATCAATCACTCAATCAATCATTCATTCATTCATTCATTCGTTCATTCATTCAATCATTCAATCATTCAATCATTCAATCATTCAATCATTCAATCATTCAATCATTCAATCATTCAGTCATTCAATCATTCAATCAATCAATCACTCAATCAATCATTCATTCATTCATTCATTCATTCATTCGTTCATTCATTCAATCATTTAATCAATCAATCATTCATTCATTCATTCATTCATTACAGAATTATTGATTTGAATTTATAAAAAAATATGAAAGATATTTTAATGATAATTTAAGTAGGTATTTATATAATCAGAACTTTTATTTTAATATTATAAATCTCAAAGCGAATTTATTTGTTTATTTACGACTAAATCGCTGAACCTATTATAATAAATTTAGGTGTAAATATAAATAGGGATATAGAAACGAATAGAGTCTACTTTTTGTCGCAAAAACAAAACTTGAAAGGGAGTAACAGTTTGTATGGGGAACCAATTATTTCGGTATTGTATTAAAATCACAATCCACTCGAGCAAAACCGCAAGCAAAACCTAGTAAGTATAAAATATAAGACTAGTTAAGAATCTGTGACTAGAAGTATCCGCGAAAGGCAGAAAACTTTCATGCATACGAACTTACGGAGGCAATATTTTAAATATTAAAAGCATTGTATAGTTAGTTCTTATAGTATCTTAGTTATGTCATGAGGGTTGCCAAACCAACATACGGCCCGTCTGATGGTAAGCAGTCACCTATAAAGGTTTGCGATACTTAAAGTATCCCATGCGCGTTGGCAGCCCAAGGCTGGAAGGAAGGACTAGGAGGGAATGGATGAGAAAGGGAAAATGGAAGTGAACCGAGGGGATTGGGCCTCCGGCTCTCTCATTCGTCGCACGAAACACAATAATAGTATTTATATTGTTACTTTGCGCCAATTTTCTGTGTGAAGGTAGTACTTCCCAGGTTGTTCTATTCCGTTTATTGTAAAAAACAACACAATTTACTACAATTGTAAAAAACCTATTTGAAAAGAGTAACTGTCGAGTTTCTTGTCGGTTCTTCTCGATAGAATCAACCTTCCGAACCGTCAGTGGCGTTTGACTATTCAAAAGTACTTTTTAAAAGTCTACTTAAATAAAAATAATTTTGATTTTGATTTTGATTTTATGTAAAAATTATCTTATATCTTTTTTATACATATTTTAAAACTATAATTTTAACGACTTTGTGGCGCAGCGATAGCAAAACTGCCTTAAGCGCCAATGCTTAAGCGCCTGCGAGTGTGTAGCGTTTATTTATTTATAATTATATTTTTCCATAGATACTCCAAAGTTAAGCAACTGGTGCTGTCACATCATCAGCCTGGCACTTCTGATACTCCTCAATTGTTCCAATTCAATCCTAGTTAGAGGTGTTTATATCGACGCAGAGGAACCAGCAGGCGACTGCGTCGTATTCCCCTGCCACTATCTGAGGTTATTCTTCCACAAGGAGAGAGTAAAGAAGAGACACAAGACGACTGTCTCCTTCTTCTACTGCCGCCAAGAAGATTGAAGAAGCAAGTGTTCCCTTACAGACGCCAGAAGAGAAGGTGTAACGTGCGCGATCTAATCTTCTACGGATTGCATTTTTACTTCATTGTAAATATGTTATTTATGATTTTTTTAATATTGTAACAATTCTGGCAGAATTAGAAGTGAAAGTCTGTAAAAATTTAATGTTAAATTAACAAAAGTATTATAAATTTAGTTCAAATGTGGAGCGATTAAATACAGATTTCTATAGTTTGTTGCATAAAATGTGAATTAAAATTGTTACAGCAAATGTTAAGAAGTAAGTGTACAGTTATCTTACTTATATACTATAGTTTATTTTTTTAAGGAGTATTTTAGTTAGCTTTTTTGCCAATGTTATGACAGTGCGCAATAGGCTTAATAAATAAAAAAATCTCGTAGATCGTTCATTGTTCAGTTTTTGTTAATTGTTTTTGATGTTTGTGATTTTTTCTTTTAAAAAAATTTTTGTGACTACTTTTAAAAAAATATTAAATATAATTTTTTAAATTATTCTTTGTGCCAATTTTCTGTCTTCTCAACAAATGTTATTTTCCTCTGTATTCGTTTATGATGCGCAAATAATGTAAATATTTTTGTATTAATAAATCAATTGTTTTAAGTTTTGTAAATTTAAATTACTTAATTGTAATATATATATAGGTACGCTGTTACCATTTTTAGTATGTCTAGTTTCTTTATAAAACGCTACGATATTAAAAACCTGGATCACAGATCACATGCTATTTTCTTTCCTATATTCTTCTTCATCCTAGCATTATTCCCGGTATTTTATTTTACCCGGGGTCTGCTTATAACTCTTATCCGGATTTGACAGGTTACTAGTGTTTACACAGAGCGATTGCCATCTGACCTCCGCAACACTAAGAGCGAACCAGTAACTCATTGGATAAGAGCAATTTACTTATCAAGAGTTAACGATTATTATCAGATGTTATGTGATAACAACCGGGACCGACAGCTTAACGTGCTCTCCGAGGCACGGTGGGGAGACCCACAGACAAACGCCCAGACCGAGACAGAATTTTTAACAAATATCTGCCCGAGCGGGAATCGAACCCGCAACCGTCGAGACTTAAGGCAGACACGCTACCCACAACGCCACAACGGTGTCCTTATTTTCTTTCCTATATTAATAGAACATAATTATATTCTATATAATTGGTTATATACAGTTTTATAAAATAATATTAGATTCTTCAAGGCAGTAATAAAAATCGTATTATCCCTCTAAATAATCTCGTAGCCTGCGCTAAGAGTGGGTACGACAATATCTCAAGGGTTCAGGATCGAACCCGCGACTCTCGCATTAACGGAGCGGAGTTCTTCTACCGTTGAGTTATTGAGTCTTCATTATTATTCTGACGCCATGGAGTCTGTACATGCGATTTTTTCTATAACTTTAGAGATGACAATGTTCTATATACAATTTTTACACAATTTACAAAAATGTCTCATACTAAAATTACTTATTACTCAATTGTCTCATAACTGTAGCTTTTGGTATCGAATTTCATTATTTTTTCCTGTGATTTTATCATTAAGGTCTTCCTCGTAGCAATATTTCCGGTACTTAACCAGGGTCTGCTTTTTACTCTGATTCAACTATCAACATCCGCCCCGACGGGTATCGAACCCGCGACCGTTGAGGCAAAATGCAGCCTCGGTTTTATGATCAAGCATACATTCAAATCTGCGTTAAAAGTTTTACGACGATATATGTATGTACGTGTTTTACGTATACGTTGTGTCCATTACTAGTGATAGATCCGATTTATCTTTATTACAAAAATCACTACTCAACAAAAGCAAATAATAATTAACATTTCCACTAAAATATTTTTATGTATAGCAAGCAAAAAAAAACAATCAAATTTAGTGAAAGCTTTTATTTAAAATGTTAGAATCTTATACTGAAATTTTTGTAATCAAGCCGTGATAAATATTGCCAATTCGTAAGGTCGCATTTCTCAATCTTGCAACCAGGAGACCCTTCGGTAGTCAACCAGTCGATCCTAGAACAAAAAATTAATACATTAATATAATATTTAGACCTACCAAAAGACCAGAGAAAGATATATAGAATATTAATAAATATTATAAATACTTATTTATCTTTCTTCCTTATCGCTTATCTTATCGCGCGTTGTGAAAGAGGGCTAGACGGAAAAAATTCTTACGAAAAGTTGTCACGACACTTTTTGCTATAGCTATTGTAAGCTGTGCGGCGTCGCATGTTTCTCTGTCTGTCTCTCTCTCTCTTATAGAAAGCAAGCCAGATATTTTCATTTCTATTTCGCATTGAACAGTGTGGTGTCGCGACGATTATTTTTGTTGAGTGTATACAGGTTTTTGTAAATAATAAATAATGTTAATAATAAAAAAATATTATTATAACTTAAAAAAATAAAATTTTATTACAATTCCTTCAGTAATTAATCGAAAGGAACTTCGTTCCATCCGGGTGTCCCTTGACACCTCTAAAGTTTTATTTATAGCATTTTTATATTAAATTAATATAATTAGGAATAAGTGTAAACTTTTGTCTGCTTCTTCTTCCTAGCATTATGCCCGGTATTATATCTATCCAGCGGCCAAATCAAAGGGCGAACCAATAACTCATTGGATAAGAGCAATTACCTATCAAGAGTTAACGATTATTATTGCATGTTATGATAACAACCGGGACCGAGACCTTAACGTACTCTCCGAGGCACGTTGGAGAGGCACAAAAGGACAAACGCCCAGACCGAGACAGTTATTTTTAACATAAATACAAATGACCACCCTGTGCGGGAATCGAACACGCAACCGTTGAGACCAAATGCTTGCTACCAACACGCCACAGCGGTCGTAATAATTACTATGAAATTAGAAATGTATATTTGAGTTTTTAATATCTTAAAGATTCTTCATTATCATGCTGCGGAACGCTTTAGTTTCCACTGTTCGTGTACGACGCACTTGACTACTATTTATTTTATTTTAACGTTCGTAAGTAATTGTATTGAGAGATCAGAAGGACTTAATTTAATAATGTGTTGTAATTTTTGTACTAGAAACATCAAAAAGCTGCAATATTTTTTAGATATATAACACACTAGCGGCCCGCTCCTGCTTCACACGGGTATAAAATATATAGCCTATGTCATTCACTGAAAAAGTGATTAAAATCGATCCAGTAGTTTTGATTTATTCATTACTGCCCGTGGCCCGCACGCGTTAAATGTAATTATTTACGACATCACATTAGAAACCTCAAATTTTTTTCTTTACTATTTTTATACATATAAACCTTCCTCTTCAATCACTCTATCTATTAAAAACCGCATCAAAATCCGTTGCGTAGTTTTAAAGATTTAAGCATTTATAGGTCGATGCTGATAAACATAATTCAGGCCTAACCCGACTCGAACATGAAAATAGTACTCGTTTCGTGTCTCCTCAAATCATAGGTGACGCGGTTTTTTTTTATCCATAACTACACAAGGAATACAATATCTTGACATTTTAATTACATACAATGTCATTTCCTAAATGTATTATGCTGACAGGGAAGCGGCAACACGGATGTATTCATCACTGATAAACTTGGATTATATCCAAGCACTCAGGTGATATTTATAGTGTATTTGTTTTTGCATTCATGATTAATGAGGTTTCTATATATTTTATTTGTTTTATGTTTCATTTTAACCTTCAGAGGAAAGTGCTTTATTGACATTATTAAAAGCCAATAAAAATAAATATGCTTTTTAAATCGAATGAGATATAGTTTTGTAGGATTGAGAGGTTTTTTCTTTGACAACGTGTTAGAAGCATGCCTGCCTCGACGGTCTTTTGTACATCTCCGATGACGTCCTTAGCCGCAGTTCGGCTTAGCAGGAGGCACCCTGAGGTCTGAATCAAATTTGAGCGCCCGTGAGGGCCGCCCCTTTAACGGCCTTGTCTCTGTACTCGCCCCTCCCCGCTCGCTGTCAAGGCCAGTAGGGAAACAGACACAGACAACAGCTCTACACATTCCGAAAAAAAAAGGTCTTTTGTTCAATTGCCGTTCGGGGCAGATCTTTGAATTAATCTCACAAATATTTTCTTCGGTATGGGTGCTATCCTTGTGCATACTTTTTCAGAGTTATACCTTTACAACGCAATTATACCATTCAACATGTGCAGTTGTCACACTTTTCGTCATTTCTGCAACTGCAGTTTGAAGTCTTTTTTGACGTGGTACGCAGGAAAACCTAATTGGGAACCGCTGACTTAGACTTATATTGAGGATTGGATTTCTATCTTTCATTAATGATACTAACATATGATCCAAGCTCGCCTTTGTCCCTTGAACTTTGCCCATGATGGTGCCCTTCTTACTGTTCTTCACCCAGCCACAAATGCCCAGCTGCTCCGCCAATTCTTTGCAGTATTTTGTGAAGAAACAACCTGAAAACAAGGGTTTTCATTTATTTGTAGATGATCTGCTACCAGCATTTAGTAAACATCGTGAACTTGGATATGACCAATTATATTGTCTGTGTTCCAATCCCACGGAAACCTTAATTTATACTACCTACGTGTAAATCCTAGGTAATCGGTATGTAAATTTTTTTCCGATAAAATTAATCGTTAAAATCAAAATTAAATATCACTGCATAGTATAAAACAAAGTCGCTTTCTCTGTCCCTATGTATGCTTAAATCTTTAAAACTACGCAACGGATTTTGATGCTTTTTTTAATAGATAGAGTAATTGAAGAGGAAGCTTTATATGTATAATAACATCCATCAAATAGTGGAGAAAAAAAAAATTAATTTTTGAGGTTTCTAACGTGATGTCGTAAATAATTACATTTAACGCGTGCGGGCGACGGGCAGTAATGAATAAATCAAAACTACTGGATCGATTTTAATTATTTTTTTAGTGAATGAAAAATGCTATATATTTTATACCCGTGCGAAGCCGGAGCGGGCCGCTAGTTTTTACTAAACATAATAAGCATAACACTTATTTGTTGAAAATCAGATTCTACCTCCGGCTCCAAATTTAAGCCTCTACTTAAAAAGAGCGGCGAAACAAACTCAGAGCCCAGGGGTTTTATCTTTTTGTGTATTTTTTTAAAATGTCAAAGTTTTTCATATTATGTTCCCTGAAAATCCTAAAGTGACGGTCTCATTCTCAAAATGTGGTGTCCTCAAGGTACTAATTTTATAATAGCAATAATTTTTTTTTAGGCTAATAATTTATAAAATTTTTTTTTTAAGCTAGCGATCTAATTAAAAATTATTTTATAAAAGTAGTAAACACACCTAAATTTTAAATATACTATCTCGTCTTTAGACTGAAGTATTTAATACTGGGAAGCCTTGACACGGCATCTAAGAAAAGAAGATTAAAAACGAAGGCTGCGTGATCGCTGCTCTTCAATAAACTATCGTAGAACATCAGATCTCTTGCCAATTTGTCAATTCAATATAAAATATGAATTTCCTTGATTTTTACGCTCATAATAGATATTCTCAAAATATCACTACATAGTATAAAACAAAGTCGCTTTCTCTCCCTATGTATGCTTAAATCTTTAAAACTACGCAATGGATTTAGATGCGGTTTTTTTAATAGATAGAGTGATTGAAGAGGAAGGTTTATATGTATAATAACATCCATTAAATAGTGGAGAAAAAACTGTTATTTTTGAGGTTTCTAATGTGATGTCGTAAATAATTACATTTAACGGGTGCAGGCCACGGGCAGTAATGAATAAATCAAAACTACTCGATCGATTTTAATAATTTTTTCAGACATAGGCTATATATTTTATACCCGTGCGAAGCCGGAGCGGGCCGCTAGTAAACTTATACAATAATACTACCGCAGTGTCAAATATTCTACCGCCAAGCAATAGTGTCGTAGGCATTACTGTGTTCCGGTTTAAAGGGCACGCTAGTGGAATTACTGGGTGAAAGAGATTTAAGAAGCAAAATATCGAGGTTGGCAACATGTGAGTGACACCTACAAATGGTGTTGCAAGTGTTCATAGGTTACGGCAACCGCTTACCATCAGGTGGGCCATATGCTTGCTTGACAACTAAGTAACATAAAAAAACACTCATAAGGCTAAGACCATCTTTATGGCTTCTTTATGGTTAAGTTAAAACGAATCGATTGACGTCATGAATTATCAAAATCGCACTCGTGAAGGAGTTTTGTGAAAAATAAGTCTAACAAAATTAATAATTATATAATTTAATTTATTTTTACCGGAAATTCGGACGTTTTTTTTTTTTTTTTTTTTATGTTAAAAGTTGGCAAACAAGCATACGGCCCACCTGATGGTAAGTGGTTGCCGTAACCTATGAGCACTTGCAGCACCATTAGTAGGTGCCACTCACGCGTTGCCAACCTCGAGATATTGGTTCTTAAATCTCGTCTGCCCAGTAATTTCACTAGCGTACAGTGCCCTTCAAACCGGAACACAGTAATGCCTAAGCACTACTATTTGGCGACAGAATATTTGACACTGCGGTGGTACCTACCTAGCCGGCCTCTTGCAACAAAAGACCTACCACCAGTGTGACTGATTGCACTGGTGGAATAATCTCTGCTGTGCAGAGGTTATCCAACAGCGGGCGATGGGGTCGTCACATCCCGACGCCGGTAAATTAATTAATAATAAGTAAAAATACGTTGCTTACATTTACATTGTATGACATTATACTGACGATGATTTTAAATAAACTAGCTTTTGTTAGCGGCTTCGCGTGAATAACGATTTTAATACAAACTACAATCCCCTTTCACCCCTTAAGGGGTTGAATTTTTGAAAATGTTAAAACACATATTTCTTTATCTTTCATTGTTCGCCAAGAAATAAAGTTTCATGCTGCTAGTTTTAAAAATACAATAAGACAACAACGGATATTCCGCTTTTTAGGTCCAACAATTTAGGCTGGGCGTTGATGACAGTCAGGTCTTCTTTTATATATATATATATATATATATATATATATATATATATATATATAGATGATGCTAGTATCTTAATAAATCCTTCAATCAACCCGGCTGTAATTACGTTCACCTTCCAATACATTGACATCGACCTAAATCCCTAACGTGACGATCTATTTATAACTTGTTTATAACACTAGGTCAATTTTAAATAGATAGATAGTATTATCAAGTATTTTAGTAGTAGAGCAGTGGCGGATTAACAAAATTTTAATATATAGGCTGTAAGGTTTTTGCCGCAATTGCCTCTACAATTGCCATGTCCTCGATTATTTTTACAATCCAACAAAAAGCGGATTACTGGTTGGGGGCTAGCTAACTAGAACTAGCTGTTTTACTTTAGAATATAGAGGGAAAAGTCATTGGCAAATTTGATGCAGAATTTTACCTCTAAAACCCGTAAACGTCAGAAAATCTTCAAGCGGAAATCTTTTTGATTTCAATGAGGTAGCAAAATAATTCGGTCTCCAAATTTGCCGCCCTAGACTCAAGCCTACTCAGCCTGCTGGTAAATCCGCCACTGCAGTAGAGCCATTCTCTTCCGTCCTACTTACTATCTTCTTACAAAAAATCAGCTAAAAGCAACAGTATTAAGTGGGCTTACCATTAACTTTTAATAAAAATTCTATGTCGATCCAGTTTAATTTTGGCAATAAATCGATTCAAATTTTATATAAGCATGACGTATATATATGTCATGATATGAAATAACGAGGTAACTCAGTTTTTGGTCGTCATTTGAGCCGTAATAAGAGTTAATTGTAAGGCCCCAGTATTGTAAGTTAGAGTGTCGGCGGCTCAATCTCCAAAGTCCTCTGTTCCCAAGTTGTTTGGCGTTCACAGGTCGCGTTGGCTGCTTACAATCAGACGGACCGTATGCTTGTTTGCCATACGACATAGCATAAAAAACTTTACATACATTGCACATATTTATAAAAACAGCTCACGATAGTGGTCTAAACAATATCGTTAAGTACATGCTGATTTCAAGCTTTTGAAGCTGTGGGTTCAAGCTTTTGTACTTATAAATTACTTTTAAAATATTAAAGTTATACTAAAGCATGCCTAAAAAGGCTATTAAATTAAAATTCTTGGCAATGTTTCAAACTGTATTTATTTATAACGCATAAACTATATATTTAACAGAGTTGAGATAGTAAGAGGCCTGATAGTTGAACACCAGTTACTTGGGAAGCGCTATTTCGTGGAAGGAATTGGAAATTGTGGACTTAGGTCGGCCGAAGGAAACATGATCAAAGGGCCGACCACTTATTGCGATTCAAATGAAGATCTTCGTAATCCAATTTAATTCAGGCAGTAAAACGATTCAGATTTTATGACGACGTTGTGGCGTAGCGGTAGCGAATGACGCATATATATATATATATATATATATATATATATATATGTATATATATATATGATGGTACGAAATAGCTATGTAACTCAATTTAGGTAGTCATTTGAAATGCAATAAGAGTTCATGGTAGGCCCCTGGTAAGTTCCAAAGTTAACAAAAACCCCTACGATGTTGTTACATCGCTATTACTTTGACGACGATGTGGCGCAGCGGTAGCGAACCTGCCTTAAACGCCACAGGTCGCGGGTTCGATTCCTGCTCGGAGCATAATATGCTTGTATTGACCATGCAAGCATATTTTCCGGTCTGGGTGTATTTGTCCTTGTGAATGTTTCCGGACCCCCGACACAGGATATTACTATCCTAATGGGGGCCGTTCAGTGTGCAGCGTTTATTGTTTATTGTTTATTTATTGTATTACTAACAAACTTTCTTTATAAAAATCTTTCTTCTTTTTCTCTTTTTTATGATGGTAGCCTGCATCATGCACAACGGAGACGAAAAATCACATATAACAAGGCCGTACCGAGGTAAGAGCAAGTGGAGCAGCAACCCCACCCTGTACCTTTTTAAATACAATATTTGAAGAATATAATACATTTTGAACTATTTCATAATAAACTATAAATAAACGCTCACTCAACGGCCCCCATGCAAGGACAGGGACAAATACACCCAGACCTGAAAATATGCCGACATTTCATTACAAACATTTTATGCTCTGAGCGGTAATCGAACCTGTGTCAGAGAGAATCGTCATTTTGCCCCCTCTCTTGGGCGAAATCCTGGCTATGCACGTGCAGATGACATTTTTGAATACTTTTAAAATCAAAACGATTTCGATAAATTCATATTATTATTACTAATTTTACAATAAAGAAGAATCGTCTTTATAATATATCACGAAATCAATCTGTTTTTCATGTACCAAAAACTAATACAAATTACGCTCGAAATAGTGTATTGCATAGATCTAGTAGTTCATATAATAATTTGTATAAGGATGTTGACATATTTCTATAGTCTTTAAAAGCTTTTAAAATAAAAATAAGAAATAATCTATCATTGTAACGTTTTTCTTTACATAATTATTATAATAGAATTTAATTAACTTTTATATCACCTAAAATTTAAAACTTTTTAATTAATGTCACTCATTGCTGTCTTCTATTGTTAATGATTATTTTTTAAACTGTGAAGACCTCACGGGTTTCTGAATCTTTTTATTATTATTCAATTTATATGTATTTCTTTAACTGTTTGTCTTCCGTATATAAAGAAATATTTAATCTATGCAAATAAATAAAATTTAAGTGTCTGTTTGTAATTCCAAATTAGCAGCTTTTCTCAAAATGCATATAAAATTATGATTAAATATTAAATATTCGTACATTATTTAATACGAATGTACATTTAAAAAAAAATGTTATGTGTCTGTCTGTTTGTTCCGTTTAATGTCAGAAACGCTGAAACGATTTTAACGGGACTCTCACTAGCACATAGCTGTTGTTATAGGGAGTAACTTTTATTTTCGAGAAAGAGATTTTATTTTCTTTTTTGAGCAAGTTTCTTATGTTAATAATAAATAACCTTTTAAAATGGTTATAATAATTGAGAATAAATATTATTATTTATTAAACCGCTTTTGAGTCAATTATGTAGGTAATACTCGTACCACATTTTTTTGACGCTACACACTCAACGGCCCCCATTAGGATAGTTATATCCTGTGTCCGGAACCCTGAAACATACACAATGACAAGGACAAATACACCCAGACCGGAAAATATGCCTATATGGTCAATACAAACATATGCACCGCGACCTGTCTAATAAAAAAAAAATCGTCGAAATATTATGTATAAAGCTCATAGATGCGACCTCGTTTATTTAATGACTGATTGACTTTTATCATTATTTATAATATTCATAATATACAATGACCTTTATCTTTTTACATAATTAAAAAATTAAATTGACGTGATTACCTTGAACTTGTCCATAAACTTCAAATTCGACAGCAACTAACATGTTTGGATCCTCGGCACCCATTATATTATTATTAAAAAAAAAATTATTATCCGATACTAAATACAATGTATCGCGCTAAAACAGTTTTGATACTGCCGCCCGCCCAACGCCAATGTTCTCTCAGACGCCCTAGATTATTTTTGTACATAGATATAGTATATAAAGATATTTATTGATGTTCTACGCGAATGATAAATGATGATCGTAAAATTTCAAGTGTACGATATTGGGAAATCATATTGCGTAGTATTGATACTGAGATGCATTACAGGAAATAAGATTTCTATTAACATAATATGATTTATTAAATTGAATTAAATTATAATAATTATGTTAATACTAGCTGTGCCCGCAACTTCGTCTGCGTGGAAAAGTGTCTTTGGGTAGCATTTTTAATTATTTAGGCTTATTATTTTACAAATAAAACACATACGTATATACATATGTAAATTGGCTATTTGCATTTCCATACAATCTTTCATTCCCTATTCCCCATTGTTATTTTTGATTTTGATTTCATTATATCGAAACAACAGTCAAAACTAAATTTCAGTACTAAATTTCATTTAACTGTACTAAATTTCATTTAAATCGGCTCAGTTGTTTTGGCGTCAAAGTGCGATAGACTGACAGAGTTACTTTCGCATTTAAAATATTAATAAAATGATAGTAAGGATGAGTTTATTTGACGATTTTTATATAAAGAGACTTTTTCAAGCTTCTATCTCTAAAAATAAAGATACTTCCATACAACTTTTCAGACAAACCCCCTCACCCCCTTTTAACCCCTTACGACCCTACAAAAATTAGCCTATGTCCTTTCCCAACTATCACTGCACCAAATTTAATTTAAATCAAGTAGTTCTGAAATGAAAGCGTAACATTGGTTTGTTTTTAACATATAATTTTAAGTAACACAAAATAAAAGAATTTGACTTCCATTAAGACCAAAGAAGTGTTATACTTTGGTGCTAACAATTTCAATATTTAAATAAAATTTTAATCTTATTATTATACGTAACTAACATAATGTTTCAATGGCTGAACGAATTTGTATGAAATTTAGTACACAGGTTGTTTATTACCTGTACATAGAGTTATGTCAAAGAAAAATGATGGGTTCCTGTGGCGTTACAAAAATACGAACTTCAAATTTACTTATAGCATAGAAAAATGACTTTTGGACATAAAAAAGGCGATCGTCCGGAACGATAACTACAGGATGTGATAGTATAAATATAAAATAGACCTTATGAACAATATTGACATCGCAAAAGGCATTCTATTTAAAACAATATATGCCCTCATGGCGAATTACCGACGGACGTGGAAGGCAGACCAGGGGCGCGGAGTAGCTAGTTCCGTTAGCAATAAAAATTATGTAATTGTCCACTGATTGGAAAATCAACTTCCTAATCAAACGAGGCCGATGGTGATCTTTGGGAACCGTACGGACAGGACCGGATACTTACGTGCGAGGCTATTTTAGGATCGGCAGACTTCATCCTACTTTACAAGGAATGAAGTTAAAACAATGTACTCAATTATCCATTTTAAACTAAAATCTACGTTATATATACTGATTTACTTCAACCTTTAATTATATAATTGTATTTATAGGTATAATTGGTTTTTTTGTTTGGGGGTAGCGAGGTAGGAGCAGAAACCGAAAGACAAGCGGACTGAGCAGGACTTTTTACTAATAACTTCAAGAAAATTAACATTTTTCCTCCTCCAATGGCCGGTTAAAATCAACGTTTTCTATCAATAAAATTTTCTAAATTTTTAAATTTGAACCTTATTCGAGTTGCAATGTGTGTCCTTGACTTTTTTCATACTAATAATTCTGGTCCTATACGGGAGGAATATAATGTAGTTGTCTTCGGCTACTATTTAACCGTTTGGAGTTGATGTTGTTTTTGACTTACCGGAATGGCGCCATGTTGTGACGTCACAACTGGAACTTGAACTGGTACAGTTTGCAAAAAGGAAAACATTAAAAATATCAATTTTTTATTATAACGTATTTTGCAATATAAAAAATTAGGGAATATTTTAAATTAGAAAACTAGTAATTTTATATAGTTAAATTGAAAAGTAAACACAAACACTTTTTAAGGACTTTATTTTGTTAAAACATTTTGGCTCATTGTAGAGACGACCGTTGTGGCTTGTTGGTAGCGAGGCAGAGTCAACTCAAGTCTCAACGGTCGTGGGTTCGATTCCCACTCGGAGCAGATGTTTGTATTGACTATACAGACATATTCTGGTCTGGTTGTGTCTGTCTTTGTTCCTGTATGTTTCCGGACCCTGACAAAGGTTATCACTATCCTAATGGGAGGTGTTCAATGCGTAGTGTTTATTTATAATTATTATGCGAATCGGAATCTTGAATATCTTGATATGACAGTGCAAAAATCCATCAAATTTTTCTGCTTATTACCCGCTGTTTTTTTAGGTTTTATATTAAAAAAAAAAATTTAATAATAAAAATGTTTATTACATCTGGATTTATTGACATTAATAATGTAATAAATAATTCTTCTTATATTTAGATACTTCGTTTTCTTAGTTTCTCTTCAATACTTTCCTTAGATTCTAAAATCTTTTTCAAGAGAGCTTCTTCTAGAGTTTTTAACTGAAAAAAAAAATGTTTTAATATTATCTTTTTTTTCTAATTCTTAGAATAAATAATTAATCACCAACTCACAATTTAGAGCTGGATAAATTTTGATTAAAAGATTTAATTTTTTCGTAAAAAATAATAGAAGTATAAAATATTATAGTAAATATGGACGCAAATAAGCAATACCATGTTAATCCACACGAATGTCATTTTGAGAAAAACGTGTTTGAAAATTTTGAAGAACTTGCTTTATTAAATTTTTTTTTAATTTATTGCTCAAGTTTTTGGCAATTTCAAATTTATGTAAATTATTTTACTTATTTTCACAAAAATAAGTATACAAACTGCATATTTCGTATATAATATAACCCAAAACATGAAAAAATGGCTTTTTAGAAGTTTTAAAGCTTAAAACCCTACAAATATTAAAGAAAAATGTTCTTCAGCCACTTACCAACACTTCTGCATATATAACTCAATTTTTTCAATTTTGTGGGTTGACATGGTATTGCTTATTTGCATCCATATATATGTATTCTGTTCACTACCTCTCCCTCGAAATCCCCAAAATCTAAGCAGTTATAGTACGCTAACTTCATTTGGTTATATTGCAAGCCTCTGACTAATTTCATGGTATTGAATTTACGAACCACCAGCGAGTCTAATTTTTTCTGTAGAGAAGGGCCTGTCCATAGTAATTTTTATGCTACAAAGTTTGCAAGCAAGCATAAGGCCCACCTGATGGTAAGTGGTTGCCGCAGCCTATGAGCGCTTGCAGCACCACTAGTGGGCGCCACTCACACGTTGCCTCGAGATATTGATTCTTAAATCTCCTTTGCCCTTCAAACCGGAACACAGTAATGCCAAAGACGGAATATTTGACAGCCTGCAATGGTGGAATAATCTCTGCTGTGATAGAGATTATCCCAACTGCCAGATTTTACCGGCGTCGGGATGTGACGACCCCCCATCGCCTGCTGTCGGGATAACCTTTGTCACAGCAGAGATTATTCCACCAGTGCAATCAGTCACACCGGTGGTAGGTCTCAAGTTGCAAGAGGCCGGCTAGGTAGGTACCACCGCAGTGTCAAACATTCTACCGCCAAACAGTAGTGCTTAGGCATTACTGTGTTCCGGTTTAAAGGGCGCTGTACGCTAGTGAAATTACTTGGCAGAGGAGATTTAAGAACCAATATCTCTCGTTGGCAACGCGTGAGTGGCACCTACTAATGGTGCTGCAAGCACTCACAGGTTACGGCAACCACTTGCCATCAGGTGGGCCGTATGCTTGTTTACCAACTTGTAACAAAAAAACACAGCGGGCGATGGGGTCGTCACGTCACTACCACATACACCATACTTACCTCATTATTACAATTATCCGTAATCAGCTCTAGCTCCTTAAACCCATCTGCCCTTTCTTGTTCATATTTCATTGTCAAGTCTTTTATCTCCTGCAGACGTGGACATGACATCTTCAATTTCTCCTTGCATTTCCTGTCATTTTCCTCGGCTTCACGGAGTTTACTGGAAACATTTCATTTATTATAAAACCTAATCTATACATATAATTAAATTTTAGTCTGTTTGTAATATTGAAATAACCGTTTTTTTACTACATGTATATGAATATATATACGGTACATACACCAAAATAATATTTTTTACATTTTTGTATGCCTGTCTCTCTATCTGTTTGTTCTGGCTAATCTCTGAAATGGCTGGACCGATTTTGACGAGACTTTTATTGGCAGGTAGCTGATGTAATAAGGAGTAACTTAAACTTCTTTCATTCAAGAAAAAGAATTAAATTTCTGTGCAAATAGAAAAAATGGTACATCACGCGAGCGAAGCCGCGGGCGTAGCTAGTATAACCATATAAACAAAGCTGAGATGGCCCAATGGATATAAAACGTAGACGTAATGGTGGCGGGTTCGAATCTGGTCAAGCGTTTTGAAGGTATAAGGTATTTTTTTTTTAATTTGATAGACGACAATATAAAGTGTATCCCATATATTGAAATTGGTAAAAATCGAAAGATGAAAACAAAAAAAAAATTTGCGCATATTATGCGAAAGTAATAGAAATAATGGGAATATCCGATGACATTCCAGATTTTGTAGTGCATGCATACAATGGTTTCATTTAGTTTCAAGCCACTTGTTAGATGGCGCTTTAATTTTAAACACTCTGCCACAACAGCGCGATTTAGAAGACATTTTCTTCCTCGCACAACCACTCTGTGGAATCAGCTTCCGCCGGCGGTCTTTCCGAACCGATACGACTTGGAAACCTTCAAGAGAAGAGATACGCTCTTCTCTTCTTTCCTTAAAGGTCGGCAACGCGCCTGCATGCCTTCTGGTGTTGCAGATGTTCATGGGCGGCGGTGATCGCTTAACATCAGGTGAGCCTCCTGCCCGTTTGCCCCCTCTCACATAAAAAAAATAAAAATATCCTATATATCTATGATAAACACTGTTACACCTTGGACGGTTGAAGTCGGTCAAATTATTTTTGGGTCATAATCACCTCTGTGCCAATGTCCTCTCCTGTTGCCTCTTGGCTTGGCTCGCCTTCCTCTTTTTATTGGCTTCCTCTCTGGCAACTTTTATCTCCTCCAATTGCACATCAATCTCGCTCAATTCAGTATTCAGTACATCCAGTTCACCCTCTTGGCTGTCCATGTCTAGATCACCATTTTCATAATCTCTGCAAAAATTAAATTAAATACTGTTAATATGTGACTTGTATTGTCTAAACCCTGTGTTTTAGGGTTCCTGAACTTATTAAACCTTAAACCTGAAAGTATAAAATAAAATTCAAAAATACAGGGTTTAAAATATAAGAAACTTAACTTTTAAATATTTTTTGTATGTTTTTACTTTTTTCTTGATATTTTATATCAATAGCCGATACATTAACAAACAATTCATACAAATTTAACTTCAAATTAAAAGGGGTACCCATACAAGAAATGTGATATTTTTAGTCTACGGTGGTACAGAAACTTTTATGTACTGTCCGTCACATCTATTTATGAACATACACAATTACTAACTCACTTCAAGCTTTCTGAAAGCTTCATAATTATTTCATGTAGCAAGTTATTCGCTGTATCCAAATAAGGTTTGATTGTTTGTAAATTGTTCAAGCTGTTCTCCTTTTGCATTAAAACAGCTTTTAACGAATTCAATTTTTCTTCAGCGTCCTGTACATTTTGAGCAGCTTGTACTGCTTGTGCCTTTATATCCTCTGCGTCGTACACTCTTAATGCTTGTTTCTTCTCTATTTCAGCGACAAGGGCATCTCTCTGACTCTTCTTCTGCTCTAGAAGAATATCAGTTTGACGGTTCTCCTTTTGAATAGTTTCAAGTTCTAACTTCTCTTCTGCGAGTGCTTCATTCTCTTGCTTCAGCTCCTCTTCTAATTGCTTTGTTTCATAATCTATCTGAAATGGAAATATATAATATAATTATACATTTTTGTAGGGAAAATATTTAGAGTTTCATTGTGTCACGAATCAGGTTATTCACTATGTTGGATTGGATTGAAACGGAACAAAGAAAACGAAATATTTTTATTACTTTTAATATATTTTTACCCTCTTTGCATATTCAAAGGCAGTATCTAGTTGTGCGTTAGAGCTGACACTGTGTAAGTGTCTGTGTCACTTTTTAATTAATAGTATAAAAAAAAATTACGAATAATTACATTTCAAGTTATTCATACTATAATTTATTTAAAAATTCAAAACATTTCACAGTAAAAATTATCAGTTAAGAAAATAATATGAAGTGTATTTTACTAGAGATGAATCCAGGTGAGCCTCCCTCCCGTTTGCCCCCTCTTACATAAAAAAAAAAATTCAGTAAATAGTATAGTTGTAATAGTAGACACGTCCTTCTCTTTTTCCATTCTATCCTTTGAGTCGGCAACGCGCATATGATACTCACAGGAATGTGCGTACATCCATAGGTTGTGGTGACTGCTTACCATTGCTTGTTTTTTTTTTTTTTTTTAATGTTAGAAGTTGGCAAACAAGCATACGGCCTACCTGATGGTAAGTGGCTGCCGCAGCCTATGAGCGCTTGCAGCACCATTAGTAGGTGCCACTCGCGCGTTGCCAACCTCGAGATATTAGTTCTTAAATCTCGTTCGCCCAGTAATTTCACTAGCGTACAATGCCCTTCAAAACTGAACACAGTAGTGCCTAAGCACTACTATTTGGCGGCAGAATATTGGACACTGCGGTGGTACCTACCTAGCCGGCCTCTTGCAACAAAAAGACCTACCACCAGTAAACCAACCGTAACAAAAAATACATATTTTCATATTCACCTCTTCCAATCTCTCAGATCTTTTACCCTTTTCTTCGGCTTGTTCATTGAGCATTTGGAGGAGACGATTTTTCTTATCTTCCAAGGCTTTTACCTGAAAATGAAATTGTTCTATTATATTAACTTAAGTTCTAGGGTTTCTTCTCAAATTCTATCTTTAAATATGGCAAAAAATTTTGGGATAGCAAGTAGATACACGGAAAGAGCCAAGGTGTGTTTGTCCTTGTCATTGTGTATATTTCCAAACCCCTACACAGGATATAACTATCCTAATAGCGACTGTTGAGCGGGTAGCATTTATTTTTACTATTATTATTAAATAGTTTTGTTTAGAACTGACCAGCTCATTCCTAGAAAACAATTCCTCTTCATATGGTGCAATACTCCTTAGCCTCTGCTCGTTAAAAGTCATCATTATAAACACAAGCAGCAACAGAGAGTTGGATGTGGTTGCCGTTGGTTGCAGGAATTGTGTAATACTGATAGTAGCCACTTGCGGCATCACAGACACTAAATAGTTCATTACTCTTGTCATGTTTATGACTGGGAAGAGGTCCCAGTAATAAATTGTGTTCTCGTTATGTGTTTCTTCTGGTGGCTGCTGTTCGAAAGAAATAAAATATATAAGTATAACTATACGATTGAAAGATGGTACAATAATAGCTTAGTTAATAATAATATTTTAATATAATATACCTATATGACAATCTTCATCCTAGCATTTTTCCCGGTATTTTATTTTACCCAGGGTCTGCTTATTACTCTTATCCGGATTAGACGGGTTACTAGTTTTTACACGGAGCGATTGCCATCTGACCTCCGCAACCCTAAGGGCAAACCAGTAACTCATTGGATAAGAGCAATTTACTTATCCAGAGTTAACGATTATTATCAGATGTTATTGATAATAACCGGGACCGACAGCTTAACATGCTCTCTGAGGCACGGTGGGGAGACCCACACGGACAAAAGCCCAGACCGAGACAGAAATTTAACAAACATCTGCCCGAGCGGGAATCGAACCCGCAACCGTCGAGACTAAAGGCAGACTCGCTACCCACAACGCCACAACGGTGTCAATATACCTATATGACAATAAACCTATTTAATGCAAAATCATCTTACATAATTATATGAGTCAACCACTATGAGTAAGCAAGCTTCGTTGGATTACTTTTATTACTTATTTTCAATGCCTGAAAAGAATCTAACTTGACCACACTGTTGTCAGACACAAACAACTCCATAATACAGCTTTTATGATGTAAATGGTTAACAGAGCTTATCAAATTTGTATCCACCAAAGCCAGAGAAAGTAAATTTCATGTCAGTCACATAAGACTGCATATGTCGTACATATTGGAGATTACTATTTTGAATTCATCCAATAATACTATATCTAGTTTAGTTTATCACATAAATAATTTATTTGCTTATTTCTTTTCATCTTTATAATACAACATTAACAAATTGTTATACCGTAAGAACCGCTTCTCTATCAATTCCGAGGCGATCAAATACTTGGAACAATGCCGACATTACTGCATGAGGCCTTTTTAACTTGTCTATTGTAAGTGGATAGTTTGGGAAAATCCCATTCCAGTTTAAAATAAAGCTCTCCAAAGCTTGTGCTGAAAAAAAAACATAAAAACTTATTAACATTAATATAATTTAATTCACTTCAAAAAAATGTATTGTTTGAGAAAAATTTTCCAAGCTAAGTTTAAATTTTAAACCAATAACTATTATTCTCTGTATATACAACTACAACTGTGGAAACTATTGAAATCTATTATAAAAATAAAGACAATTTTAATTTTTTAACGTTAAATGTTGTAGTCATAAATGTAAACTTACATTTCTCCATTTTTAGATATATTATTTATCGTAAGTTGTGTTGGATATTTTTTTCTTTCCTTCAAGTTTAATTTTTTTAAAGTATTTAGCTACACTTTCAGTAAACAGTTATTACAATAATTAGCACATATTAAATAGGTCTTAATTTCAAAATTAACAAAACAATGAACAAAAGTCAAAAACACAAACACCAACCGCGACCGTTTAGAAGTTTGAAATTTTTGAAATTTAAATTTTATTTGATTGATCGTTACGAATGTTGCCATTTGCTCTTCTTTTGTATTGTTTACTTTTTCCGTTCCTTGTTAATTGTTAAATTAATATCTAATTAGATATAAAATTATTAATGTAATATAAATTAATAAACGCCACACACTCAATGGGCCCCATTAGGATAGTGATATATTGTGTTTAGGGTCCCGAAACATAGACACGAATAAAGATAACCACACCCAGGCCGGCACACATGCCTGTATGGTTTAAACAAAATTTTGCTTCGAGCAAATATCGAAGCCACTTAAGGCAGGTTCGCTACCGATACGCCACAACGTCGTCAATCCGTTTATCCACAGGCTTATTTGAAGGCAGATCAACAAATATTCACGTGTTTCAATTTGGACACATAACTACGAGAGAGAGAGCCTATCCGGTTGTCCGGGGTAACCTCCAGAACAAGGCCGGACAAATCCAGGAAAACCTGCACTTTAGTTCAATCTATATTGTTTATATATTTATGGTAGTATGTCACAGTTGACAACTCATGACTAAAGAAATAAACGTCATCCAAAACTCCAAAAGTTGCATTCTCCTGGAACTTGCATGAAAGTTAGCTTTTGTTTTGTTTCGTGTAACAATTATTATTTAATGATATATTAGAAAATTTTTAAAGATAAAAAATGAGGATTACAAATGTTAGACGGGGTAGAATAATTCGTATGACGGCTATTGGTGCAGTTGTTTTAATTTTAATATATGCTTTGCATAGTTATTCTCGTGTGAACGTCGACAACGATATAAACGAAATTGTAGCATCGGACGATCAACCTGTTTATCAGAAATATCATAGGGATGTCTACCCAACTCTACGGACTGGTAAGCCTAGCCTTTTCAAGTTACTTAACATAAATACCAATGGTATTGATACTGTTAGATCTCCGTGAAAGGCAGCCGGCGTGTCATGGCTTTTATCACCTACGCGCTAGTAAAACTTTTTATGAGTATTATCACAAACGTATTGTGATTGTTTGGCAAATGTCAACAAAATTTTGTTGCAAAATATTTTTCTACAGTACATAAAATTTATTTTAAGGCAAGAACATATTAACATTTATTATTTTCATTATTTCCAGTTTAGTTATTTATGTTTAGATCCCAATCAAACTTATCTGATTGTTTACACTGATTATTTTTAATTGAGTATGTATTTTGTCCTGATAAGAAAATGTATTTTCTTAGAAAATCTAATTAGTTAAGAATAAAAATTAAATATAATTATATAAAGATCGCTAAGTGCTTATTAATAATCAAATTCCTATTAAGCTTATTATTTATTGTTATCTAATGAGAAATACATGTCAAGATCAAATCTTTGAGTATGTACATGTAATCAAAGCAATATCATAATTATTTGAAATCTAGGGGTTTCTATGTATTTAATATATTATGTCAAATTTCTATTCCCGTACTGTGTGGGAATTTGATAAAACTATGTTGTACAGTAGTGGGTGAATATTTTTTTAAATATTATTTCCAACAAAATGTATATTACGTTTGAGTAACAATCACATTTACACATTAGCAGCAATGAAATAATATTATTTGGTTTTATTTATGTTGTATATTCAAGTACTTGAAATGTTAAAGACTTGATGATTTAAAAGTGCTTAAGAGTTAAAAGTTTTAATATAATCAATGGCTCAAAAACTCAAACTCAAATTATTCCTTATTTAAATTTGCTCTTAAGCACTTTTAAATAATAAACTTTTAATATAATCAATAGCTCAAAAACTCAAACTCAAATTATTCCTTATTTAAATTTGCTCTTAAGCACTTTTAAATAATAAACTTTTAATATAATCAATAGCTCAAAAACTCAAACTCAAATTATTTCTTATTTAAATTTGCTCTTAAGCACTTTTAAATCATCAAGTCTTTAACATTTCAAGTACTTGAAATTAAAAGTTTGATGTTGTTATTACTTTTGTAAGAATTTTTGTTATAAAAAATATTATATACCATTTCATCATTTACAAAAACATCTATTGTAATTATTAAAAAAAAAAATAACGATAAAGTAAGTATTTTGTTTTAGAAAGAGAAAAGCAAAAAGTATTGGAATGAATACATTTCTGTATTAAAGTTTTTTATTCTGTTTTAAATCTGCCATGAATTTGGTAAATCTTTTTTCTTAAAGTCTTAGTATTTTTAAATCCTCTGTTATTATACATAAGTTAATTAAAAAACGAAGATTCACTTCTAATTATATCCTTATTTTAAAAAAATATAAATAAGTATTTAATTTTTTAGAAATTGGAAATTTTGAGCCAAAATTAAGACCGGCCGTAAAAGGACCAGGAGAAGAAGGCTTGCCGTACCACATGCCCCAGGACCGTGCTAACGATATCGCGGAGTCGGAGAGTGAATATGGAATGAATATAGCTGCGTCAGATGACATTGCAATGAACAGGTAAACTTTAATAATTCCACCTTTTCAAAAAAAAATAACAATATTATACTTTAATTGCTCTTATACTGGTGAATTTTCGTCCTTTAGCCCTGGATCATATCATCAGCTCATCACTAATTTTAAATATTTAAAACATCTGTTCCTATAGGATATTTATATTATTTGCTTAACAGGTTAGGTTACTATAGTACCACAATTGTGTGTAGGTCCTAAGGGAGGTTTGTTAACGAATTGAATGCCTTGAATTATATCTTAGATACATATAGCTTAACGAACATAATTCAATCTTATAACTTCTTATTCTTGGTATTTGCCCACAGTCTGCTTATACGCTTGTCCTTTTTAATCGTTAGGAAACTCATTTATGTGCACCACTACAAGTAGTGGTAGTGTAGGACTCACTGCTTGCTAATCGAGCTAAGTAATACCCACTGAAACTCCAAACCCAACTGCCTTGTGTCATAGTGGGACGCCACGAGTTCACTTGCGCAATCACCCGCGACGCCTCGGCGCCTATCGTCAATGTAGGGAAACTACTTACTTAGGGCCCTAGAGCCCCATCCGACTAACTTTTTAATGAGATTGTTTCATCCATTATACTCTTATCCTGAATTGACAGGTTACTACTATTTACAAAGAGTGATTGCCATCTGACCTCTGCCACCCAAAAGGCGAAGCAGTAACTCATTGGGTAAGAGCAAATTACCTATCAAGAGTTAACGATTATTATCAGATGTTATGATAACAACTGGGACCGAATGCTTAACGTGCTCTCCTAGGCAAAATGGGGTGACCTACAAAAACAAATTGGTTAAAGGTTTTTTTAAAATCCAGATCCATACTAGATACAAGACTAGATGAATGCAAGTACTGGCACTACCCGGAGGACCTACCGAGCACATCGGTAATCATAGTGTTCCACAATGAAGGGTTCTCTGTCCTCATGCGAACTGTACACACGGTGATTGATCGATCGCCGCCGAATATATTGCATGAAGTTGTATTGGTAAGTTTTAGAGTATCTCTATTTTAAATGATTTATCGAATTAAACGAGACCTCCTATATAGGCTTTCGATCCAAAATAGAATTCTCTATTTTGGTTAAAAGCAAGGCACAACTAAAGTGAAAATTTCGAAAAATAAAAAAGTTGAAAATTAAGGAAAAAAAATTAGTACTTCTAAGTTTTCGCAAAAATCTAAACTTGCCCATTATCATGTTGACTCAGGACCTTGATTTCTATACATCTAATAGGAACTATAGACCTTAGTATCTGGTATAAATTTCACCTCATTAAGTCCACCGGTTCCTGAGAAAATTGATGGTGACACACGGACGGATGGACAGACAAGAGAGTGATCTATAAGGGTGTTTTGTCTTTTGAGATACAGAACAGGGTTCTGTAAAAACATACAGTGAAATTGACTTAAAAATTGTTTAAAAAACATGTTATAAAAGGTTGTTTTTTACCTTTTTGTATGAAAGCAATTCTTTGTTATGCTAAGTTTCGACGAAGTGTAAACAAAACTATAATAATGTAAATAGCCGAAGTGTTTCACAGACAATAAAACATTGTTTCAACAAAAACGTTATGAAAACACATTCTAACTTGTTTAATAAATCTATTGTATGTTTGTATTGTATTGTATGGATTTTTGGCTTTTACACAAAGTAGGCTACACAAATGATATTATAATTAAATAACTCATTACTAATTTTATCCTTTTTGAAAACGGTAAAAAAGTTTTAATTACAATCAGTACTCTTGTTGAGCCAAGATTATGAAGGTTGCCGGTTCAAATACAGGGCAACCAGTCTCTGTCTCATGTTTTACGGTGATGGAAAAAGCTTTTCTTTTCGGAATGTCTATTGATGTTGGCCGTAGTGACCTTGACATTGTCACCGGTGGGGGCGGCTCATACTATATGTTCATTATTTCAATCATATGAGTACTTCTTAACAGGAGAGGAGCTATTTACACAGCTATCCATAGCCTATTACTTTTATTGGTGTTATTTTGTATAGAAAAGTAAAATATTATATTGCTATAAAATTTGACATCGTTGTGGCGTTGTGGGTAGCGAGTCTGCCTTAAGCCTCGACGGTTGCGGGTTCGATTCCCGCTCGGTGCAGATGTTTGTATTCATCGTACAGGCATGTTTACCGGTCTGGTTGTGTTTGTCCTTGTCATTGTGAATGTTTCCGGACCCCGACACAGGATATAATTATCCTAATGGGGGCCGTTGAGTGTGTAGCGTTTATTTATTTAATAAAATTTCAGGTCGACGACTTTTCCGATAAAGATAATCTGAAAGAAAACTTAGACAATTATATAAAGAGATGGCATGGTAAAGTTCGTTTAATTCGTAATAGCCATAGAGAGGGGCTCATTCGTACACGATCTAGAGGAGCAAAGGAGGCGACTGGTGAAGTCATCGTCTTCCTAGATGCCCATTGCGAGGTCAACTCTAACTGGTTACCTCCACTCCTAGCCCCTATATATAGGGACTATAGAATCATGACAGTACCAGTTATAGATGGCATTGACCATAGGACCTTTGAATACAGACCCGTTTACCAACACGGTACAAATTATAGAGGTATTTTTGAATGGGGAATGTTATATAAAGAGAATGAGGTACCTGATAGAGAAGCTAGTTTGCACAAACATAAATCTGAGCCATACAAAAGTCCAACGCACGCCGGTGGTCTTTTCGCTATAAATAGAAGATATTTCCTTGAAATTGGTGCATACGATCCTGGTCTTTTGGTCTGGGGCGGAGAGAACTTTGAACTGAGTTTCAAAATTTGGCAATGCGGTGGTAGTATCGAATGGGTGCCTTGTTCAAGGGTTGGGCACGTTTATCGTGCTTTTATGCCCTATTCATTTGGGAATTTGGCCAAAAATCGGAAAGGTTCCTTGATAACTATAAACTATAAGAGAGTTATAGAAACATGGTTCGACGAAGAGCATAAAGAATATTTTTATACCAGAGAACCGATGGCAAGGTTCCTGGACATGGGAGATATAAGTGAACAGGTCGCTTTGAAGGAGAAACTGAAGTGCAAAAGCTTTGGATGGTACATGGAGAATGTCGCTTATGACGTTTATGATAAGTTCCCTAAACTGCCGAAGAATGTTCACTGGGGTATGGTGAAGAATAAGGCTGCGGGTCAGTGCTTGGATACAATGGGAAAAGCGGCGCCTGCTCATATAGGTAAGACATAGAATATCAATTATTGAGTTTATCGATTTTAAATAAAAGTCTTGTAATAACAAATTAAAGAATTAAGTACTTAGAAGGAATAATGTTGTATAAACTGAACTTGAATAATTACCAGTCAAGTGCGTAGTGCACCACGCACAGTTGAAAGTAAAGGGTTCCGCAGCTTGGTTATGAAGAATCTTAAGGCCTTTAAAAATAATAATGAATTAAAATCGACCACAAAAATAAGTTGGTAATTTCATAGTTATTATTAGAAGTAATATGAAAAACAAAGATTTGGGAACAGGCCATATATCTCTAAAATTTGAAGACCTATCTGCTTCAAACTAAATGTGGTCGTTTGATGTCTTACAACCTCAAATTTTTCCAGAATTTTAAATCCCATAGTTCAAAAGTTAGAGGGGGACACAATTTTTATGACTTTAGGAGCTAATATCTCAACAACTACTGACTAAATGAAAACAGGCAAAATCAAACCTCGTTATCATTTTGAAAGACCTATCCAAAGATATCTCACACGTAAGCATACGTTGAAACTTATTTTTCAACACTCAGTTACATGTATGGACTGCTACCCTTAATTCTTATATATTTTACGATTTTAATACAAAATCGTTGTGCGTTTCATAGAATACATCTATTTAGTAAATTTCATAAAGATAGAGCCAATGGTCTCCGACTAAAATGTCTGTGACATACGGACGGACAGACGGACATGACGAAACTATAAGGGTTCCGTTTTTGCCATTTGGCTACGGAACCCTAAAAATGCTTAGTAACATACAAACTTACATCACTTATTCTTATATTTTGAACAAAAAGTGAATTCAGTACTAAAAAATAAAAGATGCTCATAGCCGGGTGCGCTCACTGAGTGGTAAACGATCGGTGGGTTAAGCAACTTTAGGGGTGGTCAGTCAGTAGATAGATAATCGCTTAGTGATATTTCAACTGAGCGTCTCCGTGCTTCGGAGGACACGTGAAAAGTCGGTCCCGGTTAAATATAACTTTTAGCTGTATTGGTTTTTGAACTTGCCTTATATACCTTATGTATGGTTACATATATCATTATTATATACAGTTTTACAAGATATGTATGGTCAATACAAACATCTGCTTCGTGAGAGAATCGAAATCCCGAACTCTGGCGCTTAAGGCAGGTTCAAAAACCAATACAGCTAAAAGTTATATTTAACCGGGACCGACTTTTCACGTGTCCTCCGAAGCACGGAGACGCTCATTTGAAATATATATATACTCAGATGAGTGTGTTTGTGCTTTTCATTGCGAGCATTTCCGGACCCCCGGCACAGGATAATACTATCTTTATTACCGCTGAGCGTGTCGCCTGTAGCGTTTATTTCTCCCTCTTGTAGTTTTTTGTTAATCCCACGAGTACTTATCATTTTTCCGAAAATTTTCTGTGACAAATTTCATGCAAATCCGTTCAGCCGTTTTTGTTTATTTGATTAACAAACATCCAAACATACAAGTATTATTAGTGAGACTTATTTTGGTACTTCAGCGACGTCGACCTGCCACGGCGCCGGTAACAACCAGCTGTTCAGGCTGAACGAGGCGGGTCAGCTCAGCGTGGGCGAGCGCTGCGTGGAGGCGGACAGCGAGAGCGTCAAACAGGCCATCTGTCGACTGGGAACCGTCGATGGACCCTGGAGGTATGTCCCAACCAACCTATTTTTCCTACCAACTTTGACCTGCTAAGGTGGCAACAACCAGCTCTTCGAGCTAAATGAGGCGCGGATTTAAAAAAATAATTATAAGGATACAAAACAGGTTATACAATGAAAATGGGTTTTGTGGTTTCTAGCATACAGCGATGGGATTCTAGCATACTCCTCATTGGTTGAAAGTTACACTAATCAGAAGGTGCCAGCGACAGCGATGTACTCATGTCGTTTTGAAGGTCTGCATTTAGGGTACCTATTCAGATTTTCAAGAATTTACGTAATTGGCGTTGTTTTTTTTAATGCATAACACATCTTTACCGATGTGAACAGATTATAAATAATTTATTCGATCAGAAAATTCGAGTACAAACTCGTTTAGAACATACGAGGGTTCCGGACTCTCATCCAGATTGGTGAGGTTAGTTTTTACACAGAGCGATTGCCATCTGACCTCCGCAACCCTAAGGGCGAACCAGTAACTTGAATAAGAGCAAATTACAGAGACTGACAGCTTAACGTGCTCTACGAGGCGCGTGGGGAGTCCCATAAAGACAAACGTCCAGACCTAAACAGTTTTTTTTTTAACAATAATATTTATTTAAAAGTTATTATTTTCAGATACGACGAGGATCACAATCATTTAATACACCGACTCCATAGCTATTGTCTAACATTACAACCGAATACGAGAGCGTTGGGCCTCGCTCCGTGCGACCCGAACAACACTTTCCAACAGTGGACGATCACTCATAAAAAACCTAATTGGTGAAAGTGACTTTATAACAAACAGCTATTATCAGGACCGTCTTAAGCTTGGGCACACTAAAAAGGGGCCTTTTCATAGACTATATACAGACACGCCCTTCCATACAGACGAAATGTCTAGACTCGCTGGTGCTCCTTTTAAATTCAACAACGAAGTCACACGCTATCGTCAGTCGTATATTTTTTTATTTTTATGTTACCCTATGGTAAGTGGTTGCCGTAGCCTATGAGCATTTGCAGCACCATTAGTAGGTGCCACTGTCGCGTTGCCAACCTCGAGATATCGGTTCTTAAATCTCCTGTGCCCAGTAATTTCACACTACTGTTTGGCGGTAGAATTTTTGATACTGTGTTGGTACCTACCTAGCCGGCCTCTTGCAACAAAAGACCTGCCACCAGTTTGACTGATTGCACTGGTGGAATAATCTCTGCTGTGACAGAGACTATCCCAATAGCGGGAGATGGGGTCGTCACGTCCCAAAATCTTGCAAGGTTAATATCAACGCAATAAAAGACGATGGTAAATTGACAAAGGATCACCAGCGTGTCTTTGACATTTTGTCTGTATAGAGGGGCCTGTCTATAGTAAGTCTATGGCCCCCTTATAAAAAAAGACTATAAACGAATATATCGTAATTTTATGGCCTGGGCCTTCCAGACCTGGGTCCTTCCCCTTGTGGTCTTATAGTGAAGACGGAACTAGCTAAATTAAAAACGTCTTATGATGGGAACAACCTTACGTCAATACACCTCAAATGTTCACAACGCTTTAAGGCTTGATGACTTATTCTCTATATTCTACAAGAATATGCTAATTTAAAAAAAAAATATGAAGTAAAATTTTTAAAAAATACTCTTGCGTTATGTGGAAAAATTAAAAAATCATAGGGAATATAGTTTTTTTTATTTCTAATAGTTAAAATTCATTTAAAAAATATATATTTTACAATTTTTTTTGACCAACCCAAATTTTTTTTTTTTTTCGAATATAAACGAAAGGCTACGGCCTGATCTACCTAAATGTTTGAAGTATATTTTTTGTTTTTTTTTTATATATACATAAAACTCATTTTATATAACACTCATTAACTATAATACACAAATAATTATTAATTATACCACGAGCGAAAATTGTAGATTTGTCTTTAGCCTAAAATCTCAACAATTTCTGTCTCGAAACTTAGTTTTTTTAAATGGTTGTTTCCAATTTAGAATATGATGAAATGAATGGTAACTCATGTAAGATATCTACGTGGCTCCTCCAATTAGTAGTTTATTTTTCCACAAAAAAGTATTGATATTAGGAATTTATAATAATTGATAAATATTCGTATGCTATTTTGTTGCGTTTTTTGTCTTTAAAAGTACTTGGTATAGTGAAATTAATTTTAAACAATTTTAATAGACGTCGCATCTAAATAAATATAAAAATAGAACTGTATTGAATAAAATTTAATGATTGTAAATTAAATTTGAAACTGTCAAGTAAAAAAAATGTGAGATTGTAGTTTATGTTGGATGAACGCTTTTTAGCATGCGAATGTTTTGAGATTTAAAAAAAAAAGTGGTTTATACTTTTTTTCATTTTCAAATTGTTTCTAAGTGTAAATTTTAAGATAACTTGAGACTTAACTTTAAGATAAGTGTAGGGGGCGCCTTTTCCTCCCCTGTGTATATCTATGAATATGTAGCACATAGTTTTCACTTAATAAGTACCGCCTTATAACCTTGACAGCAATAAAAAATATCTATATAAGCATTTTTCGAAATACAATTTTAAATACATACTAAAATATACTGTATGTATTTTTGTGAAAAATATTTATATAGATAAATATTTTTTTAATTAGTATATAAGATTAATCGCCTTAATGAGATATCGAAAATTGACGATTGTATAGTACTTAATATTTTGACATTCCTTTCAAATTAAATTAACATAGAATCTCTTATTTATTGAGATTAATAAAATATTATAATTTATGTATCTAAAACATAGACTTATTATATATAATAAAAGCTTGCAATATAACTGAATGAACTAATGTGTGACTAACTTCGTTGCGTTGCGTTGGTGTTGGCTTTAGGAAGGAGCACCAGCGAGTTTCAAATTTTGCCTGAATGGAATGTCCTGTTCATAATATATATAGTAAGTCTATAATATAAGCATTTATCATTCTTAACACTTATATTTGACACTTGCATATTATTGTGTGCATATTATCTCGATTTGAACAGCAATTTATAAAGCGTCAAGAAATTGATAGTGGTTAAGTTGAATGTGTATTGTATAAATTACCCACTATCTAAAGAAGAGTAAATTGGTTACGTTATCAATAAGTTTTTTTTTTTTTGGAAACCGCGTCAAATTGCGAGTGTAAATCATTTTACAGAGTAGGCGATTTGAAATCGTTTACGTGTTCATTCTATTTTTTTGGATCGAAGTTCTTTAACGCGGCTTACGTGTAGTACGATTTAGTAGAAATCGTCACGTAACGAAATACCGTTTTCTGTGTATGTGCGCATGTGTATATCGAGCGTACTACAAGCAAATAAGCACACGAGCAAGTGAATGCGCAGCTCTTTCTCTCTCTCTCTCTCTCTCTCCGTCTCTTTTTATCACATAACCTATTTCATTTCGAATTAGATTCGGAGTTGAAGAAAAAACGTAAGGAACTTCGTTCCTGACGGTGGTCCCCGTGACCGCACAATTTTTTCAGTTCGCCCTCTATCAATATATATACTCTCTGTGTGTAGCTCTTTAACCATGGCTCGGTTGCTTCATTTTCATTAATTTTTAACTGTTAAATTGGAATAAATATGTGAGGTCACACTAGCGGTGGGTCAAAATCATGAAATTCGTGTAAGGTACTTTTGTCGGAAACTTTTATTGACGCAAAGATTTAAGATTAATATGTTCTAACATCTGACAAAAAATATATTTTCACTAAACAATTTGAAAATCTCACTTGAACGTCTCCATGTCACCGATATGCACGAATGGAATGATATATTTCTGACGTTTTGTTTTTAAGCTATTATAATCGACAGTATTTTAAATTAATAATTATTTTAAATTAAATTAAATTTCAAATTAATGTAATTTTAATTACTCATAATTCTTATTCATTATTTTTTAGTTTCTTATAAAAATTACTCGTCATTACTGGCCAAAAATAACTCTCTCAAAATATCATCACAAAATGATTTAATTTCACTTCAATTGTTCAATTCTATTAACAATGTATATAATTGTAAGTATTTATTTAGCTTATTTTAATATTTATTATAAATAAAAAATTATCTCTCCTTAAGCATGAAATTAAAAAAAATGTTCGACCATAGACTTTGTATATGCAGAATGTCCAAAATTTCAGTTAGTCTACGAAGTTAGTCACAAGCTTGCAATATAAAAGAATAAAGTGAGCGTGTGACTAACATCGTGCGTTTGATCGATTTTATCAAGGAGCGCCAGCAAATCTTTGGAAATTTTTTCATCGTAAAAGGACCAGTCTTTAGTTTATTAAATCAATGATAACGATACAAAAATAGGAATCGATTAAAATAATTATAAATACATCAAGTTGATCAGGCTTACTATTTTACAGCCCTGAGGCTGTAAAAAATAGTCATATTGGCTGCATACACTTCTTAAATATTTTCTTCTTGACGAATTCGATTATATAAATTTAATATGCTATTATTGTTTATGCTTTTTTATTTTATTCAAGTATTTGGACATATTAGTGGTTTGCTACAAGAATTTTATTATTTAAGCTACAATTTTAACTATAGTAATATAATAAAACATCTAAAAATATTTTTTGTAATCAGATTAATACTTGGTGTTTATAATAATATAGTTAACTTTATTTGTAATAATTAAGATTTATGATAAAATGCAATTTTTTTCTTATACTCAAAATCAAGGGTGAATGACCCCTGTTCACTCAATAAGAAATTAGACATTCTCAGTATGTATGACAATTGAACTTATCATTGTTTTTATTTTAAATAGATTATTTTTGTTACAACTGACATAATGATTACTTCTAAATAAATTAGTAAAGGGCTTTATTTTAATTTACATTAAATAATGTTCGATATTACGAATTTATGATTGTTTCAAATATAACTTATCAATTATTTTTTGTTATTTTCTATGTAAAAGTAAGTCTTAGAATAGTGACTGATAAGTGATGACATGTATTTGTAAAATAAATAAATATTTATCGTTATATATTGTTTTTGTTTCCTATAGACTCGTATTTAGAAAGTTGTTGGAAAATAATCACATTATTTGCCTCGTATAAACCACAGCAGCTTTGCAAAGAAATATTTGACTAACTTCATTCGATTATATTGCAAGATTATGACGCTAACTTCACTCGACTATGTTGCAAACTTGTGACTAAGTCTATGACTATAACATACTTTTAAATTATCTAAATTATTAAATTCAAGTGATTCAATTAAAAAATATACATTATCTATGGCTTAATTAAGTAAGGCCGGAAAATTGGATCGATGTAAAATATCAGTATTGTTGACATTCCTTCGGTAAGACGGCTTAAGTCCCAATTTCCCAATCCCTCTGTTCAGTCTATCTTTTGATATCTTATGGAATAAACACCAACTATAAGGAGGGCCGAGAGTTTATTTTCCACTGAACAAATCTTTCAAATATGAAAGAAGTACAATAAGGTATGTAGGGTTTTGTAAAGAAAAAATCAACTTTTACAAAATCGTTTTTATTCATAAATATTTAATTAATAAAAGCTTCTATATTGTGTTAACTATGCTGTTATGTTTGTGTACATCTAAATATAATTTTAAAGTTAATTATCTCGGGAGAGTTAAATATTGCATATTTTTATGAATACAGAACAAAGCATATTAAGTCTTATTAATGACATAAACTACGTTTTTAGAAAAAAGAAATTGAACTGGATTTGTTCCACTAGAAAATAATTAGTTACAAATTAATTTAAAATGATTTTAATTGAATTTATAAATACAAATTAGGAGAAACATTGTATCTTATAAAGGCGTTTTCGACCACCAACTGTCCCAGTCGTGAACGCGTTGTTTAATGTCCAAAACTGACCAATTAGGAGACGGAACGTCAGGTGCTAACCAATTAAAATCATCTAAGCAATCCCAATTATTACTATTTCTATCTAATCCTGACATATTAAAATGCTTTTCTAAATCATCGTAGTGCAGATTATAGGGCGCTGTTCGGATATCAGAGCAATCTTCAACAATACCCTTACTCGTCACATGCAAATATATGTCACATCTAATGGAACTATGCATACGAAGCTGCTGGCAAGTGGTCACGATCTTACAATTTGTGCACTTTTCTATAAAAACTGATGACGTCACAGGTCCCGAGAGCACTATGCAGTTATCCAAATTCGTCAAATGTAAAGTCCCCATCACACCACGCAGTCCAACGGTACAATTCTTCAAATTCCGTAAAGCAACGTCACGTTGGTACAATTCGTCGTTGTCCAAAGACAATACTTTATCCTCCATCGAATCGAAGCCAAATACTTTTTCATCCCATTTATTGCTATCCGTCTTGCCTGCGCTATCGTTTTCGTCCACGGAATTCTGTTTCTGACTGTGTGATTTCGGTAACTTTTTCCTTGTGAATCCGAATTTCTTTCTAGGTACATATCTATCTTCTAATTCATAGCACTTCGTTTGCAAATTCTGTACGATGCCCAAATACTTTCTCATATTGAACTCTTTCAAGAAAAAGGAGGAGGTGACGACGAATTTCTGTAATTCATTAACTTCTCGTTTGACATTATCAAAGTGTTGCGGTAACACATTCGTTTCAAGTGTCGGTACGTGTGAGAGCAGCTGTTCAATATTTTCAGATCTTATTTTGAACGCCCCGGAGAAGTAATCTTCGTTTTCATTTGTAGCATCAACTTCCTCCCTCGCCTTGTGCGCCTTTTGTAGTTTTTCTAATCTTTGAGCATCTCTCCTGCTAAGCCTCTCGAGAACGGCGTTTTTGTCACTCATTTTCCTCTCTTGAGAAGTTCGTCAACCTTCTTGCTTATATCTGAAGCGGGATCGGCTGCTTCTTTTAGTACAGCAATGGTGTCTTTGGTTACTTTCCTAGCATCTGTGAATCTGGAGTCTTTGTTATACTGAAATAAAGAAACATGAATAATTTTGAATATGCATGTTGATAGTTTGAATACCATATAATTTCTTTCTTTTTTATTTTTTTAAATTTTTTTGATTATCAGCAATGCTTTTTCAAGGCATTACTAATATTCCTTTTGCCCCCAAATAAGCTCGAAGCTTGCGCTAGGAGTGGGTACGACAATAGCCCAAGGGGTCAGGATCGAAACCTCGACTCTCGCGTTAACGGAGCGAAGTCGGCCCTTCTACCGTTGAGCTATTGAGGCTTAAATTATATGTAAAGATTTTAATTTTTTTAATGTAGTTACGTTGATCAAATAAATAAACCCTATACACTCA
This sequence comes from Hestina assimilis, assembly GCA_023373885.1. Taxonomy (NCBI): domain Eukaryota; kingdom Metazoa; phylum Arthropoda; class Insecta; order Lepidoptera; family Nymphalidae; genus Hestina; species Hestina assimilis. The sequence goes on along the minus strand of CM041747.1, from coordinate 2,411,458 downwards.
ATGACGCCCATTAGGATAATGATATCCTATGTCGGGGGTAAAAACACACCCAGACCGGAACATATACCTGTATGGCTAATACAAACATATGCTCCAAACGAGAATCTAACCCGTAACCAGTGGCCTCTAAGGCAGACAGGCCCCCAAAAAAAAAAATTTGAAATTAAAATTGATACTATATATATATTATATACTATATAAGATGTTTGATATTTCTATCGCACAGCAGTTTGAAACCCTTTACGTTAGAGTCAGACATGCATGAGGAGGATTTTACAGTTAAGAATTATAAGCTACACAAAAGGTGCTAAAATTTTAAAAACGTCATTAATTTTTATTAATACATACTCAATATATACACCTGAAGTTAATAGTTTAGTCCTATTAAATCTGATTCTTGGAAATATTAATTTGTGAATAAAGAAATATTTTTGGAACTGCTTCCTGAATTTACCATTTTCTTTAAATCTGTAAATATAGTTTCATACAATATCTTGTATAATATAAATTGGGATAATCTTAATCTCCTATAAAGACTATTTTATAAATAAAAAATATATCTGAAAATAAGATATACAATACATTATGAATGATGGATCAGGATTTTATTACAGAAAACAAAAAGGTGAAATGATCTCAAATTTTTGTATCTCGGTCATATAAACACTAGGTCTAATATTATTTTTCAGATAAGTATAAACTTTATCTGAAGTAAAAGACCTTTCACATCAAAAAATTAAAACACACCAACAACATCAACCTCATTTTTTTTTATATGTGGAAATCAGAAGTAGTTTTTTAGAATTCCCAAAAAGCTATTTTTTCAAGCTTTACTTTTATACAATATACATATTTTTAAAATTAAATGCCAACTTGAATGACAATATCTTGCAAAAACCACTGACATAAATTTTGACACAATCTTGAAAAAAAAAAACTTATTAAAGGCATCCACATAAAATACAATTTTTAAGAACAAGTGCATACATAAATAAAAATTTAACTATTATATTTTTTGATATGTCAAAAAACGAATTTACTTTTCATTATAAGCTTGAACAACTTATCTACTGTGTTTTGTTCATAATAGTGTATTGTTGTGTTATATATTGTTGACATAAAGGTTTGATAGATTGATTCTAGACTTTTTAATTTAACATTACCTTTGCTATTAAGGCATTAATGACACTATTAAATATATATAAATGGTACATTTTTAAGCAAAAGAGCATCGGTTATTTTATATTTCAATATTAATTCTAAAATTTCTTGTGAAACCCCTTTGGTATCTGAAAACTAGTGACCTAAATAGTCTTAGTGCAAGTGTGTGCACTACCTCTAATTATAAATGTAGTTGTATTTATCCTAGTTATTGTTGGAAAAGCTACAATGAGCTGTGAATCATACAATTAGGTTATTAATAACAGTAATAAGAATGAAAATGGTTCCACAAGGGACAAAATTCTACTATCACCTATACCAATTGGTATACATTCTATGGCGCCATTCTCAAGATAAAATCATCCAGACTTTGTTAGAGAAAAAAGTTGTTAAACAGACTGTATCATTTCTTTTGATTTGAATGTTATGACAAACTAACTGTAAGGGGTGATAATAAAGACTTTAATATATATAATTTTTTTTTCTTTTTTTTTTAGAAAATGAAGTCTACGGTGGAGCAAGCTTAGTCATAAGATGCCTGTGTACTCGTCCCTTGAAGAGGTTCAGGTTGTATGCGTTTGGAAATACAGATGCCGGAAGCATGATGAACGAAAATCGAAAAAGTATAGTTTGAATGTTGGGTATATCAACCAGTTACGGATATATTGATATCTTACATCATTTGTAAAACATATATTTTAGTGTCTTTCAGGCAGATGTTTGTATTATATTAGATGTACCTTACAGGCTCGTGTTCTGGTCTAAGTATGTTTGTCCTTGTCTTTATATGTTTCCAGACACAAAACACTACCAACACAGGATATCATTATCCTAGAGGGGACCGATGCGTAGCGTTTATTTATTTATTTAAACATTTACTCTTCTAATGATTTTGTAATTCGCAAAAAAGTATTGTGGTTAAATTTGATGACAATTTTTTTTGTTTAAGTTAATATATATTTTTAATATTTAATAGTATTCAATTTATAATATCCATAATAATTCATAATATCAATACTACTTATTATGCCCAATTTTTAATTTTAATGGTAATAAAGTCAAATTGTTCCCATTAAAGTTCAAAGTTAAAAAAATATTTAGAATTTTTAGTAAAAACAAAATAATCACTTATTAATATTTTATGAATATATGAAATAAAACCTTCCATCATACATGCCAATACCTATAAAAGTTACCACACAACATTCAACAAAAATTCAATTATGTAATGACCTTCTGGAGGAGTTCATCATCAGGTTTGACAAATGTGAAGAGGCCGTAGCCGATGGTTCCAAAGGAGACCACATAGAACACAGCCCTAGCAGCAATGTTCATCTCACCGGAATTATATCTTGCCTTCGTTGGTCCACACTTGGTTGTCCAGCTCCCTAGTTTTGTGCCCACCAAGCGATTCACCCAATTTGTAATAGCCGTTTAGCACCCAGTTATAATTCTTGTACATATACAAACGGAAATCTAAAAAGACAACAAAGAATGTTTACAACAAATTAGTCTAGAAGTTTCGTACTTCTAAATTTAGTTTCTTTTTTGTAGCTAAAAATACTCTATCCTTAGAATGGTTTGTGTTGAAAATTATATTTTCAAGCTTTTATTCAATAAATCTTCTTTCATCGACAACTTACCTCTTTCTGTGTTTAATTTAAACCACAATCCGTAAGTTAAGCCGATGCCTACAGCTTCGACAGCAAATACAGTTGCTGCTGATATACCAAGAATACGTTTCAGTCTCGACTTTGGTTTATTTTCCAGCATAATATCATTTAAATCAAACACAAAATGTACACTCTCAAAAACAATTCCGATTAGGAAAATAAAATCGAAATCTTAGTTCACAAAATGTCGCATGCGATGACGTAAGAATTTAGATTTTAATTTTCAAATAGCAATACCAAACTACAAGTTACTATTACACCAATGTTACCATTGCATTGCTAACATACACATGGAAGATAATGGATAATACTAATAATAATCACAATTACGTTTCTATAATTAAAATATGCGGCAAAAATTATCTTTTTATCGACAGTCAACAAAAAGTATGTTGTATTCTTGTAACTATACTAACAAAAAGATAAGGGTTAATGATTATTTCAAATATTAATTAAAAAATTGTTTACGGTCTCGCTTTACAGTAAATGATTAAAACTGACTGATATTAATTAAATATTGGTATTACAAACCAATATTTTTTTTTACTTACCCTATATTTAATTCCGATAAACAAAAACATCTATTCTATATTTAATTATCTATCTAATATATTTTTATCTATATAATCTATATTACAACAAAAAACATAAAAACGGCGAAACAGCTGATTAGTGATGAATAGCGATTTATCATAGCTTTTTTAATAATTTGGTATTAATTACCGAATCTCATAATGGCAGAAATACAAACATTAATCGAAATGGGGTTCCCTAAGGAGCGAGCGTACGTATATATTCAATATATTTCTTAAAGCTTTTCCTTTTAAGGTGTAGGTTATTTTTAATGTTAAATTGATTTTAGTGAGAAAGCTCTGGCTGTTACAAACTACAAGGGAGTAGAACCTGCTATGGAATGGCTTCTTGCTCATGCGGATGATCCTGAACCGAGTGCAGGTCATACCATAGCAGACACCTCCAATACCGTAAGTAATGAAGCTGCAACGCCGACTACTGAGGATTCGAATCCTGAAGAAAACAGTGAACAGGAAGCTAAATCTTTTAAATGTGAGGAGTGCGGGAAATTATTCAAGAATCAAGATGAAATGGAGTTTCATGCTGCTAAAACGAACCATAGCAGTTTTTCAGAATCTACAGAAGAAAAAAAACCTTTGACTGAAGAGGAGAGAAAGGCCCAGTTAGCATTACTGGAAGACAGAATGAAACAGAAAAGAAAAGAAAGAGAGGAGAGAGATAAGGTATTTTTTTCATTCAATTCTATATAGCTGTGATGGGTTTAAGCATTTTGGCACATAGAAACACATTGCAGCGACAACCAGGTTCAATTTAGACCAATAATGTTTTTGTATTAGTAATCCTGTTTATTATGAAATGTTACATAATATTACCCAAAACAAAAGGCAATTAAAAATGACATGGGTTCAGTACACACAGCGGTGGCATGCTACCTTAGGTTAGGAAATGTGCATATAGTTTCACAATCATGTGAAATTGCAGACGGTGACTAGTTTCTACAATATTATTAATTGGGGATGTCTCAAAAGTATTTTAATCATGTTGCTTTGAGTTAGCTGAGCAAATCAAATCATATCCAAGTATAAAAATGTAATGCTATTTATAACATATACAAGTCATACATCCTGTTGTGCAACACTATCTACTACTAATATAAAACAAATAATAACCTTAATTTTTCTTATAACAGAAGAGTATTTTATATAATGTTCTAGGCTGAAGAACTAGAACGTGAAAGACTTCGCATAAAATCTGGTAAAGACCTGCAGGAAGCTCGGCAGAGGCTCCAGGAACAAGAGATGCAGAAACTAGTTGAACAGAGACGGAGGGAGAAATTAGAAGACCAGAGGGCGAGAGAAAGAGTCCGTGCACAGATAGAAGCTGATAAACAGGCTAGGAAGTAAGATATTTTGTGTCATAGGAAATTTATTCAGTTCAACGGGCATGATGGTTGTATGTTGATGGCAGATGTTATAAATTTATCCTTGTAAGCGCATCGGAAAGGCAAATGCTATACCACACACCATTTTTTTAACTTGGCAAAATTAAACTAAAAATGGTTATATTTTAATTTTTCACAAAGAATTATATATAGAAATATGCTAAGACATGATCTTGTAATTGCAGGCTTGCCGCATCGGGCCAGCCAGTCCCAGAGCCTATTCCCACTCCCCCTCCAGTGGTTACCAACGCTGCTCCCGCCCCAAAAGTCTCCTATGACCAAGCTCGTATTCAACTCAGGCTACCGGATGGACAGTCTCTGTCTCATACATTCTCTGCTAAGGAACAGTTGGCAGCTGTAAGGTAATTATCTATTTTTATGCTGATTTTAGTTTCATTTATTAATTACATGATTATATGATTAGCCTATTTGGATATAGTTTTGTTTTCAATTTCATTGTAAATTTTTAATTACTCAGCGTCTTCCTATTACTAATATCCGGATTTGACAGAGGTTACTGCTACCCACAACACCACAACAGTGTCAATCGGTGTCATCTAAAAAGCTTTTAAGGAATTTCATTTTTTTATAAAATATTTCCCATATTTTGAACTATTTGTTTCGCAGGCTATATCTACAGGTGAACAATCCTGAATTCGCACAAAATGACAATTACAAATTTATGACTACATTCCCAAAGAAGATATTCACACTAGAAGACTATGAGAAACCGTTAGAATTATTAGGTATGGTATTTCAATATATTATGGATAGATTATTATTCGTATTGCAGTCATTATACCTTCTAAAACTAGTAAGGTGACATGGGGTGGCAAGGAATGGCATGGGGTAACAAGGGATGTGCTGGATATCAAAATCAAAATCAAAATTATTTTTATTCAAGTAGACTTTTAAAAGTACTTTTGAATAGTCAAGCGCTACCGACGGTTCGGAAGGTAGATTCTATCGAGAAGAACCGAGAAGAAACTCGACAGTTACTCTTTTCAAATATATGTTTTTTACAATTGTATTTTTAATATAAAATTTGGTTCTTGAATGAGATCCAGCAATATTAAGAGTCCCAAGCATTTTTATCAGAAAAATATTCTTCTAACGAGTAATAGGCTTTATTGATAAGTTTATTTTTTATGTACATTTGGAACTTGCTTACTGGCAGTTCCAATAAGCAATCTGGAATTTTGTTAAAAATGCGAATACCTAGCCCCTTATAAGAATTACTGACTTTACGCAGACGAAAGCTAGGATTACAAAGTTTATTTTTGTTTCTAGTGTTAACTGAATGTATATCACTATTTTTGCTAAAAGACTTTAATGAAATGATGGAACTTAGTGCCTACCACGCATTCTAAAAAGACACGTTTTATTTTTATTCTTTCTGACATCAATATAGGTTTTCATTTTTACTAACATATATTTTTATAAACTTTATTTATTTTTCAGGCTTGGTGCCATCTGCGGTTATTATAGTGTCAAGGGGGGGTTACTAATTCTTTTTTATAATGGTTAAGGTAGTGTTGTGGTATGACAAGTATGTGACAATGTGAAATAAATACTATTAAAAATGTATTATGTATGTGTTGTCACCTCATTCGTTTGTGCTGAAATAAATGGTTCAATAAAATAAAGTTTCTAACATACAAATTTCGTGTCGTTGTGTTTTTATTTATTGTACACTTTATAGTACATACAAAATTGTATTAAGGTGTTACCAGTACCAGACTTTTAAACCATAAAAAAACCGGTTCCTTAACATTACAATCGTTTTTTTTTCTATTATTTCGTTAACTTACGAACGCATTGTGTTGTAATTCTATTCTATGTTTACAACATTAAAAGGGTGTATTTGGAAACCATAATAACGGTTTTATTCCACTAAAACCATTCATCATCTTTTAATGATAATTATAATTTTTGAACCTCGAACAAAATAAAAACGGCCACAAATAATTTGTTGTTTTTGACGTTTTTTTTTAAATATTATCTTAATCCGTCACGCAATTGGCCAGTTTTTATGTAGTGTAAGATATTATAGCAGTGTTAAGAAAAAACATTGTGCATAAATCAATTTATTTCTTAAATTTTTATAAAAATTTACAAAATTTATATTTTCTCTAAAAAATTAATAAAACAAAAATATGTATCAAATAATATATCAACTGGATTTTTCTTGTTTTAAATCGACATAAACTTACAAAATGTTTTTATAAATATAATAACTAACAAATACCAATGGCAGTTCGTTTATAGATGTTTATAAAAAATTAAACATACGAAAAATTCAAATAGCCTCAAGAAATTAAGATAAAAGTAGAAGAAAAATTATTTCATAATTTATTATGACAAAATTTAAGTAAATCTTACAATAAAGTTGTAAAAAATATGAATTAAGAAAACCTTAAATATGATTTTATTTACCCTGTATACTTATTTCATCTTAATGCTTTTAAGTACAATAAATGTATAAAAATCGTAAACATGTTTGTAAAAAGTAATTCTCAGACGTTACGTAATGCTCGTAGCTTGCGATAGGAGTGGGTACGACAATAACCGAATAGGGTCAGGATCAAACCCGCAAATCTCGCGTTTACGGAGTCGGCTCTTCTATTGATGAGTTATTGAATTTATTTTTGTAATTAAAGAAATATTCATAATAAACTTAACATTGGTTAAAGTTTATGTTTCAAAAAGTTTAATGTTAATATATATGCTAAAAAAAATAAGGATTATAAAGTAAACCATTGCAACCACGAAACCAACTTGTATATTTGTATGTTTATACTTTTTTTATAAGATGGATAAACTATATTTTTAGATGTTTTACAGTTTGTCAGTATGGAAGTATTGTCAACGACTTTACGAGTAATGACACCGTCACAATTTGTAATTTCCATTGATTTAGTAAAGCATACACGTATTTCAGATATATAGCTTTTACCATCCTCTTTCTTACATTCAATTACGGGATCAACTTTAAGTTTATCTTTTATCGCTTTATTTATATCAACTATAGAGTACTCTTTCGTATTACTTGGAACAATATTTTCCGCTTGTAATATACTGAACATAGAATATTTCTGTAACCAATTAATGCCAATTTCAAAATACTTTAGCTCAGAATTAAACTGTTCTAAAACAGCAGCACATGTACCATGTTTATTCCATTCGTGAGCCCAGAGCGAGTATAGTGATGTTCCTGTGAAAAAAAATAATTTATTTAATAGGAGTACATAAAAACGCTACACACAATAGCCCCCATTAGGATAGTTACAAACACAAGAATTGTAAAAATTGATTTTTTTATATAAGTACCGTATACTTGATTCATATGCATTTAGTGAAAAGCTGTTAATTTGGTATTACAAACAGACACTTTGATTTTATTTATTTCTATAGATTTGTTTTTAAATAAAATTTTTATCATATAAAAATTAAAATTTAATACCACATTAAATAAAGATTTAAGTGACATTTACAAGTTATAAGACTCCCTTAATGGGTTGAGTTATACTTATCATTATTTTAATTCTATTGACACATATTGAGGAAAACAAACTCAAAGCAAAATTAAATTATTATTACATTTTATTTGTACTTAATGTTCATTTTCAAAGATAATAACTTTTATATAACATCATAATAACGTTATAAGATATGTATATTTTCAATAGTGAAAAAAATATTTAGATTTCAATGAAAAAAAAAATCTCATTTAATTAAGATCTTGTAACTTACCTCCAAAAATATTTATCCAGACCTGAGAAAGTTGACTCTCAATAGGTTTTATCTTCTCTGGGTCGAATAACCAAGTTCTGTTGCAGAATGCTGGTCCCATTTGTCCTAATTTAGTTGGCCATATACCATGTATCGTCCAGGTATCTGCTTTATTCGGCATTATACATGTGTGGGACGGGTCATGCTTTTTCCATTCTTTACACTCGGTCGCCGGCCATTGTTGCGTAAAAATAAGTAAATCGAAATCAGATTCCGCTTCTATACTCCCCATACTCACGTAACAGCTAGAATGTGAAATGCGAATGTGTTCAGTGATGATTTACATAATTATTTTTATACACTTACTGAACGAATAACAAAATAACTCACCATGATAATGCCAAGAAAATATAAACCAATTTAAATTTACACATTTCTTGATCTTGTTTTTGAAATTATCAGCGATAAAATCGTTGTTTAAAACGTAGTATCAAATCTATCTTATACGAGGTTTTTGAAGTTTTAAATCAGACTATTTGACAGTTGACAGCTAGATAGATTTGACAACTTATAATGTCATGTATTCTTGACAATTGATACTTGTCGATTGTAGACCATAGATATGGAGAAAAAATGTAGATCAAGCACAGACTTATCGACATGTTTTTATTTCAGAAGATTTTGAGATACATAAATACAATTTTAAAATAAGTCAGTGAGAAAAATATTCTTTTTACGAAGCGACGCACGGCACTTTTTATTTAACTTTGTTGTCGATTAAGCACCTTAACCCATTACCCATAACTTAAAACTAACTTAGTTATGGGCGTTAAGGCTTATCACAATAACAGTTATAAAAAGCCGAGATGGCCTAATTAATAGAAAACGTAGACTATAAAATTATTTTTTACTCGTAATGTGACTCGAATCTCTCGAATGAATTCGAGGTCAGCCAGCCTAGAACCAGTTACATATTAAAAAGTTCGGCAACCCAGCAGCATGCTCTGCGTTTGGTATTGCGGATGTTGATGGGCGGTTAACATCATGAGCTTCCGACCTGTTTCCTTCCTGTAGCATAAAAATAAGTAGACGAAACTATTCCCATCTAACAGCGATATGAATATTATAGCTAAGAGTAACTAGATTTCCCAAACGTGATAATACTTCTCGTCGAGCCATTAGCTTGCTTTAGGTCAAGGATTATTATGAACTTGCGCACTGAGAGCTTTTAATATCGTCAATATTATTGCACCGGTGGGAAAACTACGCAGAAAATGTAATGAAAACGCAACGCAGTTTTCACCGCATGTCTTTAAAAAATTTTTTTAGTATTTTAGCCGAATTTCGTAAAGCAGATGACTTTCCACCCAATAGCTAAATGACAAGGACAAACACACCCGGACGGGAAAACATGCCTGTATGGTCAACGCAAACATATGTTCCGAGCGGGAATCGAACCCGCGACCAGGAAGGGGGACATTACTCACGAACTTCACACTGCACGCAGTAGTATTTTTCTGGCAAATAAATAATTTAAAGAATATTATTCTGTTATTCTACAACATCTACGCATACTATAACATATTTTGCTCCCTCATCCCGCCGATACCCCAATTTGCCAATCGGTAGTAATAAATACGTTTTATTTATACATATAATGTTTTTTTTTTGTCTGATGAAAGAAATTGAAATTAAATGAAAATGGGGTTTTATATATAGATCTTTCGGCGTCGGGAGGTAACAACCTCATCGCCCGCTGTTGGATAATCTCTGTCACAGCAGAGATTATTCCACCAGTGCAATCAGTCACACTGGTGGTAGGTCTTTTATCTTAAATAATCTTAATCGAACTTAATATTTTTTGGGATAACAATATAAAATAACTTATATGTTTTCATCCGGGTAACATATATCTTTGTGCCAAATATAATTTCCTTTCCTTTCAGTGGTTTTTGTGCGAAAGAGTATAACATATCTGGACGCAAATAAGCAATACCATGTCAACCCACAAAATTGAAAAAACTGAGTTATATATGCAGAAGTGTTGGTAAATGGCTGAAGAACATTTTTCTTTAATATTTGTAGGGTTTTAAGCTTTAAAACTTCTAAAAAGGCCATTTTTATTATTATAGTTTATAGTTTCGTCATGTCCGTCTGTCCGTCCGTCCGTCTGTCCGTCTGTCCGTCCGTCCGTATGTCACAGTCATTTTACTCGGAGACCATTAGCTCTATCTATACGAAATTTACTAAATAGGTGTATTCTATGAACCGCACAACGATTCTGTAATGAAATCTTAAAATATTTAAGAACTAAGGGTAGCAGTCCATACATATTAAAAATTTCAACGTATGTCAACGTGTGAGATATCTTTGGATAGGTCTTTCAAAATGATAAGGAGGTTTGATTTTGACTTTTTCATTAAGTCAGTAGCTGTTTAGATATTAGCTCCTAAAGTCATAAAAATTGTGTCTCCACCCTCTAACTTTTGAACTATGGGATTTAAAATTCTAGAAAAATTTGAGCTTGTAGGACATCAAATAAAATTTCAACCACATTTGGTTTGAAGAAGATAAGTCTACAAATTTAAGAGATATATGAGTTTTCCCCATAACATTGTTTTTCATATAACTTTTAATAATTACTAAGAAATTACCAACTTATATTTTGCAGTCGATTTTAATTCGTTATTATTTTGTAAAGGCCTTGAGATTCTTCATAACCAAGCTGCGGAACCCTTTAGTTTCAACTGTGCGTGGTCCACAACGCACTTGACTGCTAATTTTTTAAATAATGCAATGTATGTATTATGTTAAACGTTTTAGGTCATATTATATACGAAATATGCAGTTTGTATACTTATTTTTTGTGAAAATAAGTAAAATAACTTACATAAATCTGAAATTGCCAAAAACTTGACCAATACATAAAAAAATTCATATAAAGCAAAATGTTCAAAATTTTCAAACGCGTTTTTCTCGAAATGACATTCGTGTGGGTTGACATGGTATTGCTTATTTGCGCCCATCTATCCATCAAATTTTCAAATTTAAATTAGGTATGAGTCATGATTTGTACAGTTATAAAATATAATCTTTTGTAAATATAGTATTGAATTGTAAATAGGTTGTAATATTTGGTTGTAAATAAAAATATATTTAAATTTCAATTCTCTCATAATATCTATAATCAGGCCCTTTTTGTCACTTGTTTTTTGGGGGCAGGTTTTTAGAAGCTGATTATTTTATTATTTAAAAACATAATTTCTTTGAAAATAAAACGTGAACTTATATTTAGATGAGAAACAATATAAAAAAGTAACTTTTGTTTTTTTCGGAATGTGTATTGCTGTTGGCCCTACTGGCCTTGACAGCATCACCGGGCGGGGGGGTGAGTACAGAGACTCAGCCGTGATAAATAGGCAGCCCTCACGGGGGCTCAAATTTGATTCCGTCCTTAGGGTGCCTCCTGCAAAGCCGAACCACGGCTAAGGACGTTATCGGAGACTTTTGTTATCAATCTACTTAGCCCAAGGTAAAAAATGCATCATTATCAGTTACAGTACGGTGACAGGCAAGTCTCAACCTCTCAACTTGTGTGATGTCGTAGGTACGAGGCGACACGGTAACTGTTCTGTAGATTAGATTTTATATTTGGAACATTTTGACCTATTAAAAAAAATTTAAACCAAATTTTTTAAAAGTTTTTTATGATATTTTTTTCGATATTGTCGAAATTTCCTTTGAAAGAAAAAAGCCCTGTGTATATATATTGCATAATGATTTGTAGGATTTCAAAAACTATTATTACATTTGAAAGCTTCCATATTTAAATTTTGTTGTTTTTTTAAAAACATTGTTCACTCTAGCATGGCCACTTGTATATTTAATAGCATACATAATATATGTATACAATACTTAGAGCATCCCTTGAAGTTGCTCAGGAGTTTTTACAAAGTACCGTTGTCTTATAACCTCGTTTCCGATATTTTTTCCTCAGCCATCACTCGCTTCGGTAACTATCTAAGTAACTGAAAAAATGCATCGCGTGCGTCTCAATACAATGGTTAAATATACATAGAAATAAATAAAATTGAAGTGTCTGTCTGTAATTCCAAATTAATTAACAGCTTTTTACTAATTGCATGTGAAAGTATAAACGGTACTCACATAAAAAATCAATTATTATTTTTTGCCTGTTTGTTCTGATTTATCTCGAGTGAACTGTTTTTAACGGAACATTCACTGGTATATAGCATAAGATAGATATCATAAGGAGCACCTTAGAGTACTTTATTTTAGGAAAATAATTAGGGTTCCGTGCAATAATGAAAAATCGGTACACCACGCGAGTGGAGCTCGCTAGCTTTATTAGCATCAAGAGTACTTGAAATGTATAAAATACTAGCTTCTGCCAGCGGCTTTGCCCGCGTGAATAACGATTTTAATGCAAACTCTGAACCTCAATTTACAAACTTTGAATATCGTATTTTTTTCTTCGAATCAACAGCCTAAAAAATAAGTTTCAAGCTTCTAGCTCTAATAATGACGATACATACCTTTCTTCATCCCCCCTTTCAACACCTTACAATCCTTTTTTTGCATTAAATAGCCTATGTCCTTTTCAGGCTCTAGACTATCTTTGTACCACATTTCATTGAAATCGGTTTAGTAGTTTTGGCGTAAGACAGACAGATAGACAGAGTTACTTTAGCATTTATAAAATTAATAAGCATTAGTCTGTTGAGCATAATAATTCTTAGTATAGGTAAAATAAAAAATTAAATTGTCTACACTTTTTACGCTCATCTCGTTAAAAAGAAAATTGTTCAAATGAAATTCATTGTGCTTTGTTATTATATTTTTAATTAAAAAAAATCTTTATGAACTGTGAAATAATTTTAAATACTAGATGTGACATCTAACAAAGCTTAAATTCAATTGCATTTTGTATTTTTAGGGGCTTTTGGGGAGGTTTTTGTAGGGTGTTGGTGGCTTTCATTTAATGTTTTGCATTAGAAAAATAAAAACGCTACACATTCTACGGCCCCCATTAGGATAGTTATATCCTATATTGGGAGTTGAGATCATATGTCACACCGTCGGGTGAGTCTATCGTAAAGAATGCGCTCGGAGCGCTGCCTCCATCTCCGATGACGTCCTTAGCCGTGGTTCGGCTTCGCAGGAGGCACCCTAAGGATGGAATCAAATTTGAGCCCCGTGAGGGCTGCCCCTTTATCAAGGCTGAGTCTCATTACTCGGCCCCCCGACCGGTGACGCTATCAAGGCCAGGAGGGCCAACAGCAATACACATTCCGAAAAGAAAAAAAAATGGGATCACATTTATTTATTATGGATAATACTAGCATCAGACCGGTGTTTCGCTCGCGTAGCTCCAGGATACAAAATTTAATCTACTTTTTCCGATAAAAGTGTCTTACGTATTTGTGTAAAGTACAGTCTATTGTCTATTTTGTATGTCATGACGTTTGGTAAACAAGCGTACGGTCCGCCTGATGGTCAATCAAAAGCAATCATCTAAACCTATGATTGCGATTGCGATACTTGAAGTATTACATGCGCGGTGCCAAACCAAGGAACAGGAGGGACGGGATGAGGAGGGAAGAAAAGGAAGGGAACAGAGCGGGTGGGATATTGGGCCTCCGGCGCTCTCACTCATCGCACGAAACGCAACAGTACCTACTGATACTGTTACTTGACGCCGACTTTCTGTGAGGGTAGTACTTCCCAGTCGAGCCGGCCCTATTTTGCTGAGAGAAGCATGGCTGTACTGCCGTATTACCGTCTATTTCTAAACCAAAATTTATTAAAATCGGTTTTGCTATTTAGGCGTCAAAAGGTTTACAATATAGGACAGATAGAGCTACTTTCAAAATACTTTATAACCTATTACCTAATACAAGATTCAATAATAATAATGATAATTACTCTGGATTCCCTAAGACGCATCTATATCGAATATTTAATTTTTTTTAAAGGAATATTAGCAACACTTTTTCAAGGCATTACTATTATTCCTATTGCCCCTCCAAACAAGCTGAAAGCTTGCGCTAGGAGTGGGTACGACAGTAACCAAAGAGGGTCAGGATCCAACCCGCTCTCTCTCATTAACGGAGCGGAGTCTACCGTTGAGCTATTGAGGCCTTTAATTCAAATCTTGCAGTTCATTTTTTGTGTTGTAAAGGAAGGTTACATTACTAATGTGATTTGGTTTTTATTTTTATTTTACAAGTTGGCAAACAAGCATACGGCCCATCTGATGTTAAGTGGCTGCTGTAGCCTATGAGCTCTTACAGCACCATTAGTAAGTGCCACTCACGCGTTGCCAACCTAGAGATATTGGTTCTTAAATCTCCTCTGCCCAGTAATTTTAATAGCCTACAGTGCCCTTCAAACCGGAACACAGTAATGCCTAAGTACTACTATTAGGCGGCAGAATATTGGACACTGCGGTGGTACCTACCTAGCTGGCCTCTTGCAACAAAAGACCTACCACCAGTGCGACTGATTGCACTGGTGGAATAATCTCTGCTGTGACATGGATTATCCCAACCGATGTCAATCTCATTCTATAATTTTGAGAGTCTTGTCAAAGCTTACGATAATTACGAAAACAAATACATATACAGTCAGAAAGAGAAATGTTATTTATTTACGAAGATAATACGTTTTATTATAGATACATATAATAAATATATAGGGCAGGACACCTTGGAATTTTCGGGCCGTCGACTCTCCTTGCGGGTGACCCGATAAGTGAATTATGCCAACGGCTGGCTAACCTTCAGTCAAAGGTCTTTAACCTTAGTTCATCGGCGTAGGGACACGACCTAGGGTAAGGTCCTCGTTTATAATACACAGCTGTAACTTAGAGAATTACGAATTAGTTTTAATTTTTAGGATTAAATAAGTTATTACTTTTCAACTTACTCATAAAGACGGTTTTTATCTTTTTTTTTAAGAGTATTAGCAATGCTTTTTCAAGGCATTACTAATATTCCTATTGCCCCTCCAAATAAGCTCGAAGCTTGCGCTAGGAGTGGGTACGACAATAGCCCAAGGGAGTCAAGATCGAACCGTCGACTCTCGCGTTAACGGAGCGAAGTCGGTCCTTCTACCGTTGAGCTATTGAGGCTTCTCTAAATTGTTTATATGTATATGTTGTAGTATACTGACACCGGTAAGGCGTTTTGAGTAGCGAGTCTGCCTTTAGTCTCGATGGTTGCGGGTTCGATCGTTCGGGCTGTTGTTTGCATTGCTCTTACAAATATCTGTTTCGATATGGGTGTTTGTCCTAGTATGTCTCGACACCGTGCCTCGAAGAACACGTTAAGCTGTGCCCAATTGTTATCACACAACGTCTGATAATAATCGTTAACTCCTGATAAGTAAATTGCTCTTATCCAATGAGTTACTGGTTCGCCCTTAGGATTGCGGAGGTCCGATGGCAATCGCTCTGTGTAAAAAACTAGTAACCTGCCAAATCTGGACAAGAGTAATAAGCAGACTCTTTTTTTTTTTGTATCTCGTTATGTTATTTATAGATAATATTAAACGCAAAAAATGCCATGAGCAATAAATCACAACTAATTATCAATTTCACAACAATAATAGAAATTAAAAAAGAAACCTAACGTTCACAGATTATAAACACCGGCCGTTGATCTCGATTGCATTAAAAATTAATTCAAATTAAAAAAAAGTAGCGCTCGCGCGTGCGTTTCCGGGCGGGCGCGCGTGCAAAAAACGCGCGGCCTAGCAGCCGTGACGCGTTTTTCAGTTTAATTAGTCCGGTCGCTGTGTAAGCATGCGATACGTGAAAAGGATTTATTGGATCGTTACGGTGCGTGGTGTGTGATCTTCCGGCACGGGGAATTATTGTTGGACACCGCCATTTTATCTACAACATGGTTCGACGTTATCTTGCGCGTTGTAACAAAAGACCATTATCTTACAGCTTTGTAGGGACGTTTCGAAACGAGCAGAAGAAAGCTTTGAAAAACTTAATTTTTCTAACTGTTAGTGCACCTTAAATATTATTAATTAATTCGTAATACATTTTAATTGCCAGAAAGAAATTGCAGAATTTATTGATTTTTTTTCAAGCTTTATTTTTTCCGGTAAAGGCAGTTTCTGATTATAATAAAAAGTATGTATTATTGAAGACATCCTTTTTTTTAAAACAACTAAACACTTTTTTTTATAATATTGGTTTTCAGAACTTTATTTAAATAATATAGAAAGAAAAAATAAACTGTCCTCAAAGACTTGTTATATGTGGACAGGCCCTTCTATTTTGTTTATTCTTGACGCGATTGAAAAGCAGCAATTTTTATTATTAAACAGTATCTTTTTTCTAATTTTGCCTTTTTAAAATATACATTATCATGTCTAAAATATGAGGACATATAAGTAAAACTTTCGCAATAATGAATATACATAAGTATTATGTATTCTGAACTAGTTTACAGGTGAAAGTGTGTGAATGACACACCGTTTTTCGCATATCAGAAACAATTAAGGCTTACCAATAAGTATTGAGTCACAAAATATTAATTCTACATGGCTTTACCAGTATATGAAAGTTTGGGAATGCAAAAGCTTTTGTAAAATTACCTATCGCGCGTGACACGCTTTGAGCGGGTAGGAGCTAGTTCTAAAGAAGTCTAATAAGCTTTTTTGGGCATTCTAAAATGTTAGCTAATTAATTAATTCTAATATATTTATTTTGTTTCCGTCCAGTTTAAGTTGACCTCTAGTAGAAAGATCTTTATAGGTACTTACGAAAATATATCTCTATATTTCTTTCCATATATATATTTTTAAATAAATAATATAGCAAAGAGAACCTTGTTCCTACCGCTTGTATCCAGATATGTTTTTTATTTTTTATTTATATGTTTTGGTTAACGCTTACCAACCTTTCTCACATATACAGGCCCAATCCCAACCTCTTTCTTCATCCTTTCTTTTCTATTTAAAAGCCTTGGGATGTGACGACCCCATCGCCCGCTGTTGGGATAACCTCTGTCACAGCAGAGATTATTCCACCAGTGCAATCAGTCACACTGGTGGTAGGTCTTTTGTTGCAAGAGGCCGGCTAGGTAGGTACCACCGCAGTGTCCAATATTCTGCCGCCAAATAGTAGTGCTTAGGCACTACTGTGTTCCGGTTTGAAGGGCACTGTACGCTAGTGAAATTACTGGGCGAACGAGATTTAAGAACTAATATCTCGAGGTTGGCAACGCGTGAGTGGCACCTACTAATGGTGCTGCAAGCGCTCAAATGCTGCGGCAGCCACTTACCATCAGGTGGGCCGTATGCTTGTTTGCCAACTTATAACATAAAAAAAAAAATCCTAGCATGATTCCCGGTATTTTATTTTACCCAGGGTCTGCTTATTACTCTTATCCGGATTTGACAGGTTACTAGTTTTTACACAGAGCGATTGCCATCTGACCTCCGCAACCCTAAGGGCGAACCAACAACTCATTGGATAAGAGCAATTTACTTATCAAGAGTTAACGATTATTATCAGATGCTATGTGATATCAACCGGGACCGACAGCTTAACGTGCTCTCCGAGGCACGGTGGGGAGACCAACAGACAAACGCCCAGACCGAGACAGAAATTTTAACAAACATCTGCCCGAGCGGGAATCGAACCCGCAACCGTCGAGACTTAAGGCAGACATGCTACCCGCAACGCCACAACGGTGTCAATCCCAACCTCTTTGTTACCTTCCTTTTACCTCATGTCATCCATTCCATTTCCCATCCCATGGGTTGGTAACGCTCATGTAATACTTCAATAATTTTGACAAAAAAAATGCTTATCTTATATATAAAATTCTAGTGTCACAATGTTTGACCGATTTGGCCGAAACGGTTTGACCGATTTTTAAGAAATTTTATATGCATATTCAGTAGGTCTGAGAATCGGTTACTATCTATTTTTCATATCCCTACCCCTAACAAATGTTAAGGGTAGTCCACCCCAAAAATGTTTAGTTTATTTTTTGAATAAATTTTTTTATTTTTATATGACGTGGCATTAAAAATACATACAACCCTTAATTTTCACCTTTCTACCATCAACCCCTATTTTTAATAGCCATATTAGTAAATCAACAACTTTCACCGGTGTCACTTCTAGACTCAGGAAGAGGTCGTTGCTATCGGTTCCCAGATTTTTTCGGGGTAGGACAACTGCCGGGCCTGCTAGTATTTATATAAAATAAAAATTTACGTTCAGAATGACAGAGTTTTTTTAGAAATTTGTTTAAATTTTTTACTTACCATAAAGAAATAAGAAAAATTAAATACCAAGGCTTAGCATTTACATATTTTATTGTAATATAGAAAAAACTTCTCACTTCACTGGTAAAGTTAATAGGCCTTGAAGTCTATGAAAGCACTTTCAGATAGAAAATTATACTTCTTTTATAAATTATATCTTTATATTTTACTCATTCATTGAAGTATGTGGAGATCTTATTAGGGTTCCGTATCTCAAAAGATTAAAAAAAGAACGCTTATAAGATCACTTTCTTATCCGTCTATCCGTCTGTGTGTCACCATTAATTTTCTCGACATTTACTGATGGCTGAATTTAGCAAATTGAAATTTATACCATATACTATGGTCTATAGTTACTATTAGGTGTCTAAAAATCAAGGTCCTGAGTCAACACGATAAAAAGATATGGGCAAATTTAGATTTTCGCGAAAACTTGTAAATATCAAAATTTACCGTAATTATAGTTTTTTTTTATTTGTCGGAATTGTTCCTTTACGTAAAGTAAGACCTTGCTTTTAATCAAAATTGACAATTCTAGGTCAAGCGGAAGAACCTATAGAATTTGGGTCCTACAACCTATAATTATGGTAGTTCCCTTTATCAGAGGCAAAGTCTTACGGCACAAACAAAGGAAAAATTCCAAAAAATAAAAACATTTGAAAATTCCCCATACATAAATACAAGAGCCAATTAAGATAGTCCTTTGAGTTATATGGGCGCTCATACAACTTAGAGGTCTAGCTTAACTGGCAGGTGCCTCAAACAAGGTAAACGCTTTGAAGGGCAATGTAGCTTGTGCAATTACTGGGCCTAATTTTAGCCTCAATAGCTCAACGGTAGAAGGGCCGACTGCACTCCGTTATCGCGACAGTTCGGGTTCGATCGTGACCCCGTTGGGCTATTGTCGTACCCACTCCTAGCGCAAGCTTCGAGCTTATTTGGACGGTTAATGAATATTAGTAATACCTTGAAAAAGCATTGCAAATATTCTTTTTATAAAAAAAAAAACGAGATTTAAGAACCAATATTTCGACGTTGGCAACGCGTGAGTGTAAGAGAGAGAGTGAAACCTACAAACATATGGTGTTCCAAGGGCTCATAGGCTTCGACAACCTCTTACGAGTACCATCTGTCGGCAACTTGTTTGGCAACCGAACATGAAAAAAAAACAAAACAAAAAGTTCCAGTCTTACATATAATAGCAACCTTAGTGCGTACTCGAACCTAAAGCAGTGCGCCTGCGCACTCCCCGTGACGTCATAAGAATCCGCATCGGAAATGATTCACAACTGAGTCACACCGAGTCACAGTCGCAAGGAATGCGTTTATAGCTTATGTTTAACATTTGCTTTATTTTCTACGAAAATATAAGGATAAAGTTTGTTTGTACATAAACTTTAACGATCTCCGGCGCAATATCAACTGAACTAACTGCACAAAGATGGATTGAGGTTTCCTTTCACGCGAATTATTGTATTATAAATAAAAACAATAATAAAATGGGTTCGATTCCCGCTCGGACAGATTTTTGCGTCTTACAAATATCGGTTTCGGTCTGGGCGTTGGTCCTTGTGGGTCTCCCCACCGTGCCTCGGAGAGCACGTTAAGCTATCGGTCTCGGATCTCATCACAAAGCATCTGATAATAATTGTTAACGCTTAATAAGTAATTTGTTCAAATACAATAAGTTACTGGTTCGCTTTTAGGATTACGGAGCTCAGATGGAGGAACAAACGCCATGACCGAAACAGATATTTGTAAGATCAATGCAAACATCTCCGAGCGGGAATCGAACCAGCAACCGTCGAGGCTAAAGGCAGACCACAATGCCACAACGGTGTCAAAGAGGGCAACTAATCACTTCTATAAATACATAAATGTATATTAATTGTGTAGGCCGGTCAATGAACGCGTACTTTATTTATTCAATAACAGCTGTCATTTTGACGTCATGTGACAATAAATAATTCTATTGACAATATGCTATTTTTTATACTTTCGATAATAAATAAACGATTTTTATTCCGGTTTTTGTAGTTAAAGTAGACAAATGAGAATTAAAGATATATGCAATCAATATAATATAATATGTAATGTTTTTATAATAAGTGTAATTTTTTATTTTATTTTGCCATATTTTTAAGTTTCATTTGTATACCGTTTCATCTGAGTTCCTTTTTTGTAATTTTTGATTTATCAAGTATCTTTTACGTAACTTTTTTTAATTCCACTATGTAATTTTTATTTGGTTCCTCACGATACAGGCGAAGCCTAGTGCGAGGACCCCTGGCAACACTGTTACAAATTGTGATACCAAATAAACGAATTTGATTGATTTGATATAGTAGTAAACATTTAATGTCTTTAAAGTAGACTGTTGATCTCGTAGAAAGAGAAAGACGATAGAAGAACCTAATGTTCTTAGGTAAAAACTGCGTGCCAATATTTTGCGTATTTTATATGTGCGTAAGGTCAAATTACCTATATAATTGACAGTCCTGACCTGGGTATAAAACATGCCATCATTGACATTTAGGAAATAAAAAATAAGTTACTAAACCTTTATGTATATATATCTATTTCTTTTACTCATATTAGTGCTCCGAGTAATAGACTAAGATAACAATATCTCATTCGAAATAACTTTACAAGCGTGGCAACATCGTATGGCTCCGTCCATGAGATTCTTAGTCTAAGGTTGATCTAAATCATATAAATAAAATTGAAGTTCTCTTTGTAATGTTCAAATAATATATTTTTACCGTCATATAAAAGTACATATTTAAGGTACTTATAACAAGAAACCAATTTCGAAAATGTTTTATAAATCTATTTATTTATTGCTGTTTGATGTAACTAGAAATTCTTTGATTAAAAAAAAAAGATTCTGCGGCGTAAAAACAAAACTACAATTCTGTAGAACACGCAATCGAAGCTGCGGGCATAGCTAGTGTATGTATAGTAATACAAATAATAATTAGAAAGGTGATCCTCGTATAAATTGATTTATCAGTACACCGGATCGAGCCGGATGAGCATCCGGTCAAATTGTCCAACCACTCCACTTAATGACAACACCAATGCTTCTATGGATCGAAATTTGCGATGTTCCCAACAGGTAATTAATGTTCTATAAGATAAATGGCGCAAAACTAATGTCTTTTTTAATAAAAGTATTCAGATAAAAGTCTTTTTTTATTGATCTTTTACGACGACGACGACGAAGTTGTGTGCCTGCCTTAAGCGCCACAGGTTGCGGGTTCTATTCCCGCTCGGAGCATATTATATATGTATTGACCATGCAAGCATATTTTCCGGTCTGGGTGTATTTGTCCTTGTCCTTGTATATGTTTCCGGACCCCCGACACAGGATAACAGTATCCTAATGGTGGCCATTGCGCAGCGTTTATTTATTTATTTTAACGTTTAAAATATCTAAAACCAGTTATCATTATGCAATATCGATCTTACAAAAGATTTAAATAGACGTCAGGTTAATTATAATGTTATTTTAGGAATTCTAGGCTATCTGTCTAGGATGCTAATTAGGTTACACGCGCCGCTGTGACGTCACAGTGACAGCAACCCACAATGACTACTGGCGTACTAATTTCGAACTGACGTCAGAACAATGATAGGAAATCGAGAAAAGCGATATTTATAGCCTTAAGAATGAACAGGTTCATCAGCTGACCTTA
The DNA here is from genome assembly GCA_023373885.1 of Hestina assimilis. Classification (NCBI taxonomy): domain Eukaryota; kingdom Metazoa; phylum Arthropoda; class Insecta; order Lepidoptera; family Nymphalidae; genus Hestina; species Hestina assimilis. The sequence continues at coordinate 2,388,902 of CM041747.1, read as the reverse complement.
TAACAGACAAACATTTAGAACGAAGTTCCTTAATCACGGCCTGCGGGCGTCCCATGAATTTATAAAAAAATTCTTTTTCGATCCAATTCAATTCTGATAATAAATCGATGCAGATTTTATATGAACATGACGTATAAATATACATGTCATTGTACGAAACAGCGATGTAGCTTAGTTTACGTCGTCATTTGAATCGCAATAAGAGTTGGACGCAAATAAGCAATACCATGTCAACCCACAAAATTGAAAAAACTGAGTTATATATGCAGAAGTGTTGGTAAATGGCTGAAAAACATTTTTCTTTAATATTTGTAGAGTTTTAAGCTTTAAAACTTCTAAAAAAGTCATTTCTGCAATCATGCAATTTATGTATTTTTAAACGGTTTGGGTTATATTATATACGAAATATGCACTTTGTATACTTATTTTTTGTGAAAATAAGTGAAATAACTTACATAAAGCTGAAATTCCCAAAAATTTGACCAATAAATAAAAAAATCATATAAACCAAGTTGTTCAAAATTTTCAAACGCGTTTTTCTCGAAATGACATTCATGTGGGTTGACATGGTATTGCTTATTTGCGTCCAGTTAATGGTAAGCTCCCAGCGGTAAGAGTTAACTGGTAGACTGTAGGTGGTAGGTATCGTCACTTAAGGAAAACGCTTTATGCTTACATGGGACAATGCTCCTATAGCATTGTCCCATGTAAGCACACTCCTACTCCACACCTCCAAACTCCTAAATCTGCGTGTGAAGAATATAACTACCTTCGGAGGTTTTTCGACATAAAATACAAAAGAAAAGTGGATACACCATTTCCTTTTGTATTTTATGACAATAGTACATCCGTTAAATGTGGCTAAGCGGTTTTCAATGAGCTAAGGGTTTCCCTCGTGAAGTTTGAGATTCTATTTGGACTGTCAAACAGTTTGATGAGACTGCAAAGCCGTTGATCATTGCATCCTTTAAGTTTCAATGCATTCTAAATAGGTAAAGGATTTTGGTCTATGGACCATTAGAAAACAGTGAGATAATCAGGTCGTATCCTAATATTAAAAAATCTTTGTTTGTTCGTATTTTATGCGCTGCCTTACCGTCTACGGAGGCTTGATTGATTGCGATAAAAAAAAGTGTGTGTGTGTACTTATGTGTGTGTATACACTCGTTATAAGTTATACTTCTTTGGCGTAACAAGATAAAAATCTTTTCAAAAATTTTATCTTTCGCCTTATTCTACGTTTGTAGAAAAACGACACTAACAATAGAAAAAAGGTATTTAATTCATTAAAAATTTTATTATAACGCATTATCTAGTTAAATAAAGTTTATTTAAATATCACAAAAAACTAAGATATTGACTATAACTTCAGGGTGTCGGTTTTTGTGACGGTGTGCGCGCGCATCGTAAAAATTTACTCTCATAATTTTTCCCTAACGCGCTAAAATAAGTATAACTTCAATAAAGACCTTCGGAGAGAAAACTGAACTCCACAAAGACGTCAAACTATATGAGCTAATTTATTACCCGAAATGAAAATTCAGTTCCTCTGAGATTATAACAAAATTTACAGTACTTATTCAATTGAAATTTGGTATAGATTTGTGTTATGGAACATTATTTACTTACAATACTTCATTTCTCTAAGGAACCAATTTTAAGGTCAGAGCGGACGAAGTCGCAGGCAGCTGATAGTTCTGATATAATGATAGCAATAATAGAAGGCCTGCCTACAACGATGATGGTCGCAAGTGTGTTGTTTCCGCTCAGGACGGATGTTGACGAAAATCTATTTTATCTGGTCAGTGTCCTTGTTGGTACACCGTAGCTCAGAGAGCATTTTAAGACAAGTATTCCAGTGCTGTGACATATATGTAATATGTAATATTAATAACCATTTAATCTTGACAAAGAAGTAATTAACGTTATTAAACGAGTTTTAGGTCCAACTTTTAAGCATTACTGAGTTATTTCTTTACATGGCAATGATACTGTATACATTTTTACAGTAAACTGTCAAGTTTGTCAATGTTGTAAAAATCCAAAAAAATATGAGTATAAAATATCAGATCATTAAAAATATATTAAATCTAATTTAGTCCAAAAACCTACCTAAGCCAGATGAGAAATACCCAATTCATGAGTGGGTTTATTAATTTTTACGTTTATGTTGAAAAAATATAGTATTGTTTAAAAATAATACATCTTTTTCTTACATAAACCATGATAATATTTTGCTTAAATAAATATTAAATATGCATTCTATTTCTTAATAGCCTAAAATTCCTTGTTTTTAGACTTGAAAGCTGGTGTTTGTGAATAACTTTAAAAAACCAGAACAGATTAATAAATATATCGACTAATGTTTTCTTAAATATTGGAGTAATGTACAAGCTTTGCTCACTTTTGCTGACAATATATTACTTTAAAAATTCTGATTACGTAATATTTGAATAGCCCCAAAAATCTTGAATTATTTCGGATCATTCGTGATCCTATTACCAGGGCCGGATTAACTATGTTGGGAAGGAAAGGAAATGTAGATTTCGGGGCCCCTTTACCATCGTTGTTTTTTTACATTACGGAAGTATTGATAAGATTGGACATTCATTCTGAATTATGATGGTGTATTATAAATAAAATCACGGCCATTTGTAGTCACGTGGGCCCCTAGCCGATACGTGGGCCTCTAAAGGATAATCTGGTTCTGGCGGTTGCGTCACAAGGCAAACCTACCCACCGAATAAATCGTAGTACCACGTACCGCAGTACCACCTACGTACTTATCTATGACTTTAAGTGCCTATGTATTGTGTAACAGAAGTTTGTTAAAATTTCTGTTTCGGTCTGGGTGTTGTCCGCGTGGGTCTCCCCACCGTGCCTCGGAGAGCACGTTTAGCTGTCGATCCCGGTTGTTGTCACATAACATCTGATAATAATCGTTAACTCTTAATAGTTAAATTGTTCTTATCCTTCTGTTGAGGTTATGGAGGTCAGATGCCAATCGCTCCGTTTAAAAACTGGTAACCTCTCAAATCCGGATAAGAGCAATAAGCAGACCCTAGGTAAATAAAATACCGGGAATAATGCTAGGACGAAGAAGTACACAGTAACAGCTGTTTTGGCACGACGCTTATGATTCAGATCAAGTTTTTATATACATATCTTAGAAATTATTAAGCGAAAAAATATAATGATAATAAATTAATAATATTTCTCGGTCTAATTGTAGTGTGAAATTTTGTTTCAACCTTCTTAGAAATTCTCATTAGTCATAAATAATTCTTTTGTTATCTGTACTGAATGGATAATTATTATTTCTTATAATCAATACTGCCAATTTGGTGATGTTCAGTCTGGCAATCTGATTTTGAATGTTTTCGGGTTAAAAAAAACCACCCTAGAAAGTATTTTTTCTATTATATTTATAATAATATCATCCCAATTGTTATTTTTAGGGTTCCATAGTCAAATGGCAAAAATGGAACCCTTATAATTTCATAATGTCTCTCTGTTTGTCCGTCGCAATGTCAAAGAGACAGGAGACTTGGCTCCATCTATAGATAAGAAAATGTCACTTTACTCGGAGACTTGGGTTTATCTACACGAAATATGTGTATATTTTAAACCACTACACAGTAATAAACACTACACAATGGCTCTCAATAGGATAGTAACATCCTGTGTCGGGGATCCAAAGACGCACTCGACGACAAGGACAAACACACTCAGACTGGAACACATGCCATGGTCCATACAAACATCTGCCCCAAGCGAGAATCGAACCCGCATCTTTTATTATAATTTTAACTTTCATCGTTAGTGAAACAAAAATAGCTACTCTATGCCTGATTAGGCCATTTATATAATTCATTTTTATTAATGTTTGAACAACCATTTCCATATAACATTAGCACTGTGTATGGGATACTGTAAATTGAACCAGTTTTTGTCTCTCAATATAGAACGACTCTGTTTAATAACCGGTATTAATGTTAAATTATTCTAAATAAAAGTATCATAACTTTTTATAATACTCATTTATTGACAACAAATATTTTAACATATTATTTACAATTCGGTAGTAACTGTATTTACAAATAATAACAAAATTAAACAAATTAAATTAACAAAAAAATCACTACATCATACCCGTAATATTTAAAAAGAAAGAGTTTCACTATATACTGTATACAATATTAATACAAACAAAAAACTTTCATACACACTTCCATCCCTTATTTCACATCCTTCTTTTATTTTCGTGATCAAAAATAGTCTATAAGTCTTCATCGTCCCATAATATATATATTTCCTATCTATTATGTAACAGCAGTTTCGGCATGACGCTTATGATTCAATTCATATGTATATATTTGCATTAACCATAATCGAAAATTCACTAATTTACGCGGGAAAGTGTCACAAACAAACAAACTCATTTTCGCATTTATATATATATATTTTTTATGTTATAAGTTGGCAAACAAGCATACGGCCCACCTGATGGTAAGTGGTACCGTAGCCTATGAGCGCTTGCAGCACCATAAGTAGGTGCCACTCACGCGTTGCCAAACGCGAGATATTTATTCTTAAATCTCCTCTGCCCAGTAATTTCACTAGCGTACAGGGTCCTTCAAACCGGAACACAGTAATGCCTAAGCACTACTATTTGGCGGCAGAATATTTGACACTGCGGTGGTACCTACCTAGCCGGCCTCTTGCAACAAGAGACCTACCACCAGTGTGACTGATTGCACTGGTGGAATAATCTCTCCTGTGACAGAGATTATCCCAACAGCCCAGTATGATACCTAATTTATTCCTGTGTTAGTTTTAACTCATCACGACATAGAATTACTATATACCATAGAAAGGCACTTACATACTTACATACATGCTCCTTTATAAATTCAACAAGCAAACCGAAGTTAGTCACAAGCTTGCAATATAATCGAATAATGTTAACTCGGGACTAACTTCGTAACGTTGTGTTGATGTTGAATTTACGAAGGAGCTCCAGTCTTTAGAAGTTTTGTATACAGTAAGTATACAGTAAGCTTCACCATAAAAATATTGGACAAAAAGTGTTCTGATTTGATTCGGTGTCAAGCTCAAGAGGCTTATTAAAAAAGGTTTCACTTCAAAGCAAACGTGAAGTAAATTGGTTACAAAAGCGTGTTTTTGTTGCTTTAAAGTTTAGAATGTATCAAGTATTGACGATTAATTTGTTTTTTGTCTGCGTTCAACGGGTTCTAAAACTTCAAGATTATATATAGAGAATTCGGGCAATGAACTTGGTTGAGTGACGTTTTTCATCGTCGCGCTGTGTTGCCAGTATAAATAATCTGTATTCGCGAAATTCTTAGAACATGTTCGACTTCTTGTATGGCGGTATATTGGAAGTGACAATATTTGCTATAAACTACGTGCTTAATTAATTATGGGAGATCAATCTGAAATAGTCAACGGCTTTGACTCACTATAAAATATGTATTAATTTAAATAAACGCTACACATTCAACGCCCCCCATTAGGATAGTTATATCTTGTGTCGGGGTCCGAAAACACATACGAGGACAAGGACGAATACGCCCAGACCGGAAAATATGCTTGCATGGTCAATACAAACATACTATACTCCGAGTGGGAATCGAACCCGTGACCTGTGGCGTTTAAGACAAGTTCGCTACCGCTGCGCCACAACGTCGTCAAATATATTTATCTTATCTTCCTCTCAGTATACCACCATGGCTTGTCACTGCTAAGTTAAATAGGAATAACTAGTAATAGCGTTTAGACAGCGATCCGGCCACACTCCTCTTGAAAAAATTGATTCTTATATTTGGACGCAAATAAGCAATACCATGTCAACCCACACGAACCTCATTTCGAGAAAAATGCGTATGAAAATTTTGAACAGCTTGCTTTATATGATTTTTTTCTATGTATTGGTCAAGTTTTTGGCAATTTCAGATTTATGTAAGTTATTTTACTTATTTGCACAAAAAATAAGTATACAAACTGCATATTTCGTATATAATATAACCCAAAACTTTTAATGTAATACATAAAGTGCATGATGAAAAAATGGGTTTTTTTAGAAGTTTTAAAGCTTAAAACCCTACAAATATTAAAGCAAAATGTTCTCCAGACATTTATCACTTCTGCATATATAACTCAGTTTTTTCAATTTTATGGGTTGACATGGTATTGATTATTGGCGTGCAATTGTACAATATATGGTGTAATTGAAGATATTGAACATTTACTATTGGAGTGTGCCCAGAATAGAGATTTGAGGAAAGCACTTACAAACAAATTAAATTTAACTTAAACATATTGGTGTTTTAATAGTATTTTATCAGCCTTTAAGTAAATCAGCCATTAAAGTTTATAAGTGATTCTTCATAATCCTCCCTATTTTAATAAACGTAAGCTTTTTTACGTAATTTTAGTTTTTTTTTTAAATTGTTTAGTTACGATGGGGCTGACACTGACTGACAAACGGTACATCGTTTGATACAAAAGCCCCTAAATTAAATAAGATAAAAAAAAAATTCCTATTCTCGTACTAATTACATATAATGTGAAAAATTGTGAGCTTGATACTCACGCAAAACCACCTAAATAGATTTTAATAAAACTTTACAGTATTATATCTGGCGGGCAGACGTTGTCCTGCCCCGGAAAAAATCTGAGTCTAATTGTGAATAAAAGTGACACCGGTGTATATTATTGAATTTCTAATATTTCTATTAAAAATAGGGGTTGATGGAAGAACGGTGAAAATTTACGGGTGTATGGATCTTTTAAAAATGTTGTCAAAATAAAAATTTGGGACGGACCATCCTTATCACTTATAAAAAATACTAAAAAGTCTATGATCATTTTTATTTTTTTTCATTACGAAACATTATTATCAAGGGACAAAGGAGTTGCACTTGGTAAGGCTTCAGATCTCCTTACAGTTCTACGCTCCGATACGTCGCGTAGTGAAACCCCGCTTGTGCCTGAAATAAAATCCGTTTGCCTGTATTTAACTCCTTCACTCATAACACCTATTTATTAACGAAGAATACATGGACGCAAATAAGCAATACCATGTCAACCCACACGAATGTCATTTCGAGAAAAACGCGTTTGAAAATTTTGAACAACTTGCTTTATACGAATTTATTTTATGTATTGGTAAAGTTTTTTGGCAATTTCAGATTTCTGTTAGCTATTTTACTTATTTTCACGTAAAATAAGTATACAAACTGCATATTTCGTATATAATATAACCCAAAACGTTAAAAATAATACATAAATTGCATGATTAAAAATTGGCTTTTTAGAAGTTTTAAAGCTTAAAACCCTACAAATATTAAAGAAAAACGTTCTTCAGCCATTTACCAACACTTCTCCATATATAACTGAGTTTTTTTCAATTTTGTGGGTTTACATGGTATTGCTTATTTGCGTCCACATGATACTGCTACTGACTTACTATAAACTATTATAAGAACCGGCCCGTCCATACAGAAAAATGTCCTGATTCGTTGGTGCTCCTTCATAAACTCAACGAAACTACTCAGGTAGGTAAACTCTAAAATAATTCGATTATTCAAATCAGTTATAAGTTTGTGACTAGCTTCTTAACTTAGTGCGATTTCACGAAGGAGCACCAGCGAATCTTTGGACATTTTGTACATTATGAAGATGTCCTCCCATGAATACTACTAATATACTTGAAAATTTGTATCATAATAATTTTGTATCTTTTAAGTTTGTATCATAATAATTTTGTATCTTTTAAGTTTGTATCATAATAATTTTGTATCTTTTAAGTAAGTAAGTTTGTATCTTTCGATGGCCAGAGTTGTCCCAAATTTTATTTTCACTGGTGGAAGGTCTTTTGTTGCAAGAGACCGGCAAGGTAGGTACCACCGCAGTGTCAAATATTCTGCCGCCAAGTAGTAGTGCCTAGGCATTACTGTGTTCCGGTTTGAAGGACACTGTACGCTAGTGAAATTACTGGGCGGACGAGATTTAAGAACTAATATCTCGAAGTTGGCAACGCGTGAGTGGTACCTACTAATGGTGCTGCAAGCGCTCATAGGCTACGGCAACCACTTACCATCAGGTGGACCGTATGCTTGTTTGCCAACTTCTAACATAAAAAAAAACCTCTATTTCCCTACAAATAAAAAATAATCAATCATAAAAATGGGCTTAAAATGACAAAGTAGTCGGTGAATTCAGAAGTCGGTATCTTCTGTGGCGATACTGTATTTAGCACCGAAGAAAATATGAAATAAGTAGGTACCGCAGTATTTATGTCCTTATGTTGTGGCGCATCGCTAGCGAACCTTCCTTAAGCGTCACAGGTGGCGGGTTCGATTCCCGCTCGGAGCAGATCTTTGTTTTGACCATACAGGCATGTTTTCCGGTCTGGATGTAATTGTCATTGTGTCAATGTATGTTTCCGGACCCCCGACACAGGATATAAATATCCCAATGGGGGCTGTTGAGTGTGTAGCGTAAAGTTGGTACCACAATATTTGTGTCAAATGTAAAAAAAAGCGCTTTTGTAAATATTTGTCTGTATGTCTGACTGTTAACAGGACTTGTACTGACAACTGATGTTATAAGGATAACATCTTAGACTAAGAATCTCATGGACGGAGCCATACCATGTTGCCGCTCTTATAACGCTATTTCAAAGGAGATATTGTTGTCTTATTCTGTTGCTAGTAGTACTAAAGGAGTAAAAGAAATAGATATATAGAGGTTTGGCAACTTATTTTTTATTTCCTAAATGTCAATAATGGCATGTTTTATATTCGGTCAAGACTGTCAATTATATAGGAGCAGTTGTCGATTATATAGGTAATTTGTAGTGATGGGCCGAAATTCGTTTTACATTCGGTTTAACCGCCCATGAATTTGAATTTCTATAGCCCAAGCCGAACTTCGGGATTCGGCCGAAATTCGGTTTAGATGCCGTATGCACTATCTTGATTGAAATTAATAAAAAAAAACTCGTATGTAATAATAGTGAAATAAAATAAGTCTTTAATATACTCACGGTCATTTATTTTAAAACTTTTTCATATGTAATAAACCTTAACTGGAATGCGATACAAACTAAATTTAATTTCTTCTTCTTAATTACAATAAGTTTACCAGTCTTAAAAACAATCTAAAATAAAATAAACTTTACATTCTTCTAATTATTAAAAAAAATACTATATAATATATACCGAAGTTCGGCTGAACTTTGGCCGAATTTTTCAATTTTACCGAATGTTCGGCCGAAGTTAGTATTCGGTTCAAACCGCATTCGGCCCATCACTAGTAATTTGACATATTACGCACACGCGGTTTTTAGCTAACGTTCCTTCTATCTTCTTTCTCTTTCTACAGATAACATTGACATACTTTTTTTTTTTTTAAATAGTTCCGCGTAATAAAAAACAACTTATGTGGCCATGTAGACGCGAGTCGTCAGCGCAGTTAGTAAATAGATGAGGTGTGTGCTAACGAAACACAGACCTAAATTCTAGACTTCCATGAATTAAATAATGTTGATACATGTATTTGGTAAAGCTTCGGACGTCATTCACAACTTTGTTAAAATTAGTAAAAATGCGTTGCGGAAATGAGTGTAATATAAATAAAGAAACTCCAATGCTTTTACTAGGTAATTGATTTTTAGGATTCCGCACTTCGTTTCGTTGGCACCATTTAGGTACCCTAAAAAATATAAATAAATATTACGTTAAGATATACTATATATTAGGGGTATAATAAGAAAAGCATGGTTTTACTGTGACCTTAAAAAACCCCTAATTGTTTTGGATAATCATTTAAAAAATACACTGATTAATTGGACGCAAATAAGCAATACCATGTCAACCCAGACAAATGTCATTTCAAGAAAAACGCGTTTCAAAATTTTGAACACCTTGCTTTATATGATTTTTTTTATTTATTGGTCAAGTTTTTGGCAATTTCAGATTTATGTAAGTCATTTTACTTATTTTCACAAAAATAAGTATACAAACTGCATATTTCGTACATAATATAACCCAAAACGTTTAAAAATACATAAATTGCATGATTGAAAAAATGGCTTTTTAAAGCTTAAAACCCTACAAATATTAAAGAAAATGTTCTTCAGCCATTTACCAACACTTCTGCATATATAACTCAGTTTTTTCAATTTTGTGGGTTGACATGGTATTTATTGCTTATTTGCGTCCAATTATTGATAGGAAATCCATTTCTATTTCTGTTGATTCACATTCGATTAATAGATTTTTACGACAATTTTTCTCATCTTGGATATTTTTTTAGAAACGGTTCATTAGTTGAATACATTACTCCCCATAAAAAATATAAATACAGATACAAAACTATTTTTACCTTTTCTATATAAATATATAAAAATTGATTAGAAAAAACAAAACTTGATTTCTCGTAAAATATTTATTTGAAATTGTGGATGCGATGTCATTTCTATACGTTTGCGAATGCTGTGTATTCAAATCGAAGTGTCCTTGTCGGAAGAATTTCTCACTCTCGATCAAGTAACCTGTTAAACAAAAAGTTTATACATATGTATTCACAGAAACACACATTAAACTTATAGAATCCCTATTTTTGGGTGGGGTTTCAGCCGATTTTAGTGTACTTTTTGACCCCTTCAGGCCTTCATATTTCGACATCACAAAACGACTCAATAGCGCCTCATACAACGTATCGAACGTTGCACTATGTGGTCGATCATCACAGCGCACGATATTATGGGGTTAAATATTATTTATTCTAACCTCTCGTAGCAAATGACAGCTTTTTAAGCGATACAACATATAAAAGGAATAAAAAAAATGTGTTACGTCATATTAAAAAATTCTGAGATCACCTAGACTAGACTTTACCTTGAGCTAAATCAGATTTTATGACCGATTTTATATCGCGAGGAAAACTACGTAAGACCGTCGGTTCAATGACCTCGCACGTGATATATTATCTTGATTGAATATTGTAATAACTCGTGTTATTAGCTCAATACTATTATTAATTGTCAAATAAATTGACACTAATGTATTCTTTGTCTCTGTCTATCTAGCGAGCTGTCGATTGTTGCCAGCGACGGACTTAGTGCCTCAGGTCTTTTGGAAATTACAACTGACCTAGTTGAATAAATTACCAGAATTAAAGGTGTTATAAATGGACGCAAATAAGCAATACCATCAACCCACAAAATTGAAAAAACTGAGTTATATATGCAGAAGTCTTGGTAAATGGCCGAAGAACATTTTTCTTTAATATTTGTAGGGTTTTAAGCTTTAAAACTTCTAAAAAGCCATTTTTTATCATTGCAATTTATGTATTATATTAAAGGTTTTGGGTGATATTATATACGAAATATGCAGTTTGTATACTTATTTTATGTGAAAATAAGTAAAATAACTTACATAAATCTGAAATTGCCAAAAGCTTGACAAATACATAAAAAAAATTATATAAAGCAAATTGTTCAAAATTTTCAAACGCGTTTTTCGCGAAATGTCATTCGTGTGGGTTGACATGGTATTGCTTATTTGCGTCCAAATAACTGTCACTGTTTTTTGTACATTTATTGTCAAACCTTATCAGCCCGGAGTTCGTCCTACTCCACTTTCTGGATGTATTAGCATCTGCCCGCGACTTCGTCTTGAAGGACTGCAGAGAGGAATGCCAGTAGCCCAAGTTGTTATACCGGAATTATCATAACACTCAACCCTCAGCAGGATGATTAATTAATTATGTATATACTATGTTGGAAATCGAGGGTCCGAAAATACACACACAAAGACACAGACAAGAAAATATCGACAACAGAAAGCGGAAATGTCGGTTTATGTCAATTTACAACGGAGATCAAAACCGTTTTAAGTTCATAACTCGTAAATTTACAAAAAAAAATATATATTTTTGAGGTTCTTTATTCTGATCAATTACAAAGTAACAAGTCATTTAGATAAGATATTTCCGCTTTCTGCCGTCAATATTTCTGGTCAGTATGGTAATGACCAATACGCCTATACGTTGCCAATACGTTGATGGACAATGTTCAACTTTTAGTACAGATTGACTAACTGACTACCATGCGCCACATCGGTTGTCAATCTTAATCAAGCGATATATTTCTATCCCTCGATAACCGCCTTTTCTGTCCACTGACAAAAGTACAGAATATATGCGGTAAGAGCCATGATTCTCTCAGCACAAAAGAGTCGGCTCGATCGGCGAAGTACTGCCCTCTCACAGAAAATCGGCGTCAAGTAACAGTATCAATAGATACTGTTGCGTTTCGTGTGTCGAGTGAGAGCGTCGGAGGCCCAATCTCCCACCCTCTCTTTTCCCTTCATTTTTTCTATTCTCATCCCGTTCTCCTGTTCCTTAGGTAGGCAACGCGCTTGTGATACTTCAAGTATCGCAAGCGGCCATAAGTGGTGGTAAAAATATATTTTTATAGAACAAATATAGATCAAACTCACATTTGCATTTACAATATTTTTCTGTAATAGATTATTATTAATATAAAATTGTGTATTCTTTGCTGGACTACGCCATATTTAGGTTATAAACACCTGCCTAATTTGCGTACACGGTTAGCCCGTCCCTGTTTGCGACAGTGACAACGCATGAAATGTAGGTAACCGGTTTTCTGACAATATTAATAACAAAATTAAAACTTAAGCATAGATGTCCCAATGATTCGAGCACGTATTGATCAGAAGTTGTTATAGGAACCTGTATGTTAGGATCGGTGAATGTGCTCAGGAACTATCTAATTTGGTTTCCCCATCAACTTTTTATTACAGAAAAGCATCGTAAGAGTCTGCACCCCTACGTAGTAGATATACTCAAAACACGTACGAAACGTTTTATTGTTGTTGTAAATTATATAATTGTTGGTAACCTAATAAATCAAAAAAAAAAAAAACGCTACACACTCACTCATCTTAATGAGACGCTCATAGCCGGGTGCGCTCACTGATCGGTAAACGATCGGTGGGTTAAGCAACTTTAGACGCGGTCAGGCACTAGATGGGTGATCGTATAGTGGTATGTCGGTCCCGGGTGTTATCAATTTGATGACAGTCGATAAGTCAAGTCAGACGCCTATACGGGCGACCTGAACAACACTGACATTAGGTTGGAAACTAACCACTCGATAAGAAGAACTATCCTAATGAGGGCCCCATTAGGATAGTGATATCCTGTGTTAGGATCGGTGAATGTGCTCAGGAACTAATTTGGTTTCCCCATCACCTTTTTATTACAGAAAGGCATCGTAAGAATCTGCACCCCTACGTAGTAGATATACTCAAAACACGTACGAAACGCTTTGCTACCTCGTTCTTTATACGTACTGCAAAGGTCTGGAATACCCTGCCGTCCTCCATCTTCCTAATTTGCCGCTAATGTCGCTATCTTTACCTAGTACATAGTCTTCTTCTTCATCCTATCATTATTCCCGGTATTTTTATGTACCCAGGGTCTGCTTATTACTCTTATCCGGATTTGACAGGTTACTAGTTTTTACACGGAGCGATTGCCATCTGACCTCCGCAACCCTAAGGGTGAACCAGTAACTCATGGGATAAGAGCAATTTACTTATTAAGAGTTAACGATTATTATCAGATGTTATTGAAAATAACCGGGACCGACATCTTAACGTGCTCTCCGAGGCACGGTGGGGAGACCCACACGGACAAACGCCCAGACCGAGACAGAAATTTTAACAAACATCTGCCCGAGCGGGAATCGAACCCGCAACCGTCGAGACTAAAGACAGACTCGCTACCCACAACGCCACAACGGTGTCACCTAGTACATAGTAATGCTTGTGAATGTAATGTTATGCACAGTCTAATTGGCTTCATGCATTGCACGCCACCTGTCCCAGATGTGTCTCTACCATGGTCCTGGTCTCTATGGTCTCTAAGATGTCCTGACACCCTTGTGGCGTGTTGGTAGCGAGCCTGGCTTTAGCCTCAACAGTTGTGAGGTCGATTCCCGCCCAGGGCAGATGTTTGTATTATTCTTACAAATATCTGTGTCAGTCTGAGCGTTTGTCCTTGTGGGTCTCCCACCATACCTCGGAGAATACGTTAAGCTTTCGGTTCCGATTGTTATCACAAAACATCTGGTAATAATCGTTAACTCTTGCTAGGTAATTCGCTTTTATTCAGTGCGTCACTTGTTCGGTCCTTAGGGTTACAGAGGTCAGGTGGCCGATGGTAGATAGAAAATACAGTAGCCTTGAGCACGCCGATCTGAAACAATTACAAAAAATACAAAAATAATTACATTTTTAATTTAAAATAAGAAATAATTAATTTATTGTTTATTGACAAACTTGAGTTCAGTTTTCGACAGTTTGTAGTTAATGTTATTTCTAAGCCTACGCTGTTTGTCGTTACACAGACCGATGTAACCAACCGACAAAAGTAAGGCGTCCTAAGCACGTCCTGCAAGACCCTGACGATAGGATTACATTAGAAAATGCCCTTACACAGCACAGACACGCACACAACACCGTCCTCGCCGGCGAGGACGAGGTCCTTTGTTTCGCACGTCGCGTCGCGCTCACACCGTCGGGTGAGTTTATCGTATAGAATGCGCTCGGAGCGCTGCCTCCATCTCCGATGACGTCCTTAGCCGTGGTTCGGCTTCGCAGGAGGCACCCTAAGGACGGAATCAAATTTGGGTCCCCGTGAGGGCTGTCCCTTTATCACGCCTGAGTCTCAGTACTCGGCCCCCGCCCGGTGACGCTGTCAAGGCCAGTAGGGCCAACAGCAATACACATTCCGAAAAAAAAAAAAGTACGCTGTTTGTCCGTCCATCCCTCTGTCAGTTAACTTTACACCTATTAGTAGAGTAAAACTTTCACAGAATGTGTATTTCTATTGCCCCTACAACAATAAATACAAAAACTAAAATACGTCGTACGAGCCCCTTAAAACCCTTTAAGAGCGAGCCCGACACGTACTTGGCCAGTTTTTTTGTTACTAATTTCGAGTCGTACCTAATAATTTGTGCGTTACCTTTTGTCCTTTAAATTGTCTATAGACTAGGCGCAACGGTAGCGAACCTGCCTTAAACGCCACAGGTCGCGGGTTCGATTCCCGCTCAGATCTTAATATGTTTGTATTGACCATGCAAGCATATTTTCCGGTCTGGATGTATTTGTCCTTGTCATTGTGAATTTTTCCCGACCCCCGAAACAGGATATTAATATCCTAATGGGGGCCGTTGAGTGTGCAACGTTTATTTATTATTTATTATGTATCTATTTTTGTTACTACTGTAAATTTAATAAATGTATATTTTTTATTTCAAAAACTAGGTTAGATTACTTGTTAACTTAATAATAACAAAAGGCGTTTCTATAGCTTACTAAAAAACGCGCCACTGTAAGTAGTTTTGAGTCATATATATTTGTAAATATTTATTCAATACATTTGAGCTATTAACACTACGCTACGTCATAAATGGATTCAATATCTTCGCCTCTAGGTCAATTTTATGTAAATATTATTGAAAATGAAATTGGTATTACCTAATTATTAATACGAAGTCCTTTTTCTGTAGTAATTTTGTAATGGCTGGAATTTTTGTACAGACCTAAATTCGGCACTTGTCAAAAGCATCAAAACTTTTTATTCTCAAAATTTCTAAAAAATAATAATAATAGTATTTCGGTAGACACTAATTTATTCAATTAATTAGTTACCAATAATAGTCTGTCCATTAAATAAAAGATGTCAACAGTTGGCGAAACGAGACCAAGCGGATTGTGCGAACAATTTAGACTTTTGTATGTGGGTGTGAGACGATGATGTAGGGAAAAATGGATGTGGTTTCTTTTTATTTTAATCTAATTAATATATTATGTTTATCTTGGACTAGGTGCGATAAAAGTGAAAATAAATTCATACTGTATACACGGACTGTATTTCATTACCATAATTTTATAAATCTATTTTTATAGCCTTATTCGTGCAATTGTCTTTTATTTTATAAATAAAAAATAGATTTATAGCACTATGTTTACGATTCAAAATTTATTTAAAAGTAATTATTATTATTCAAATATTTAATATTTTTATATATTTTTACTAACGTCTAATAATAAAACCCAGTAATGTAGAAGTTATAGATTTATGTATGGAATACAGAAATATTCTATAGTAATGTTAATTTTTCTACCAAGAAAACAGAAACGTACATTCTCAGTAAGACAGTAAGACATTTAAATCAAATAACTTACAAAGAATCTCTCAATACACGAATAAGAACGATATATCTTTCTTTCACGACACGAAGATCACGCATAACGCGCACGCATCTTGTATGCATGGTGAAGTTTACGATATGCTGTAAATTTATAACCTATTGTTAATCCAAGCTGCTTAAATTACATAAAGTAAACAATTTCTTTGTAATAAAAATTTAAATAAATTTCCCATACTTAATATTTCATTTTTATTTCCTATCTCTAGTTAAACTGCTTAATATGATTACTTTAATCTACCTTATTACGATTAAGATTTAAGTAAACGATAAGAATAATAAGTACAGTTTTTAATTAGGTAGGAACATCTAATCTTCTGAGTATTTTTTTATTTAATGACTGCAAAACATACTCCTTATTACGTCAATACATTAGCATGATAATAATAATTTATATTAGTCATGAAAAATCATCATAGAAAATACCGCATCCATTAGCTTCGTACGTAAACGCGAAGTGTCATTGAACTTATCAGTGTGCGAAATTGGCGAACAGGCGGTCGCGAGCGGACACGAGCTACTAACGACACACGACGAAACCCAAGCAATACAAACTATACATCGCTGCTCAAACACAACAACATCAAATAATAAAATTAGTCAAAGCCAGCGATGGATATGGAATCCAAAATACAGTTGCAAGTAAAATCAATGTATGCTATAGTTGGACCGTCTCGAGCACAAGGTCGCACCGCCCGACGCCCACCTCTATAAATATACGCAGACATACAAAAATTTGATATAAAACATCCATAGGCCTCTGCGTGTGTGTATTTGTAATTATTGATGAGCATTTGTTACATTGCAATAGTTTCAGCGAAAATATAATACGTGTGTCTATGTGTGCGTTGTTGTCGTATGTGTGTGGAGAAATTTCAGTGTTGTTTATTGTTGTTAAAAAGAATGAAATAGTTTTTTAAAACTTAATTTAGGTATATATACTATACTTCAATAATTACTATTTCTAAGCCTGGTGTCATTCGTTTGTAGTGAATTTAATAGTAAAAAAAAAAAGTCATATAGCACATATTTGTATCGGAAGCATGCAACCGTATTTGCGTACGGGGTTACGTACAATACATAATAATTTTTCCTTTTGTTGAAATTAGAATCCCAAAATTGTGATATAAAATCTAAGTGAAACTTCATACATGACAATACGAGAATTGAGAGTGAAATTGAAAAGACGCATCACGTTTAAGCGCAATGCGTTATCTGAAAGAGAAGGGAGACATACCTACTTAACGAAGGGAGAAAAAGAATTCGAGCTATAATATAAACTAATGGAGGCCCAATCTCCCACCTCTGTTCCCCTTACTTTTTTCCCTTGTCATCCCATCCCTCCTTTCTCTTGGAATCAAGTATCGCAAGCGTTCTCACTCGTAAGTTGCAGTGGCTGCTTATTATCAGGTCTGTAGTCTTGTTTGCCCACCGATATGACATGAAAAAATGTATTTGTTTACTCTAAATATATTTTTGTAAGTGTAATATAAAAATATTGATCCTTAATGTTTGTTGTTGAAATGGATTTAACGCCGCAAAAGTTACGGGTCTAACTCCGAAATAGACAAATAATTGATAATAAACTTTAAATCGTTTTAGTGGTACGCTGTCCCGCACGGCACGCGGGACAAAACCATAGACAAAAACATATAGGAACAAAAAAAATGACAAAGACTTGCTTGTGCGTTTTTTTAAGTTCCACATCGACGCTAAGAAACGAAGTTAGTCACAAGCTTGGAACATAATCGAATAAAGAAATAGCGTGTGGCTAACTTCGAATCTTTGGACATTTTTTCTGTATGGAAAGGCTGGTCAATTGAAGGCAAAATGTCTAAACCCCGTTGGTGCTCTTTTGTGATCGATATACGGTCAAGATTTTTACAACGTAATCGATCGATTTTACCGCATTTACAACGTAATCGATCGAAATTACCGCATGACTAACAATTATTTGGTTTCAATTCAAATTGAATAATGAATTTTCCTCATCGCTTGTCAATTTTATAAGTCACTTTGTATATTTAAAAATTCTTAGAAATTATATAAAACTGAATAATTAAAAGTTATACCTACTAGTTATTTATCTTATTTCAGTTTTTAATATTAAATATGCTCCTTATAACATGGTTTATATTATGATAATGTATTTATATTCACACTTCAACAAATGAACGTAAAAAAAATCTGTCTCTATCTCTAGTGAATCTTACAGAATTGTTAGGGAGTCTATGCAAAGAAATGTAAGTGTCAGTTTGTGAATTTTTTCATTTTTGATTTTTGAGCTTTCTTTAAAAAGCAAAAAAGTGCTAAATGAAATATCGGTACACAAAGCCCCGACTTCTAAAGAAAATATTCGGTAGCAAATATTGTTTTTATTTTTTCCTTATTTTTACCAATTTTTTTTTTCAAATGCAATTTAATTAAAAGACGTAAAATAAAAACTAAACAGCTTAGTGTAATTATTTAAAAACAGCTTTTACTTACAGTTAACGGGAAAATAAATGATATTAAATAAATTTAGATTAATAAAACTATAAAATATTTGTTACTTTAAAAAATAAATATTGTAAATACTAAAGCAGCAACAATTATATAGGTTTCTATATATAAAGGAACATGCATGTACACCCACACAAAGAGAGCACGTTGATCTCCTGGCCTCGATGGGCAAAACGAGAAAAAACCCCGTTGCCAAGAGAACCAGACGTTCGTTCCTGTATGTTATAAGAAATCTGGTTAAAAGAAATATTAAAATACAATTTAAATGTTTCTATAGTGTACCATTTTTTTCCGGCGTCGGGACATGACGACTCCATCAGCCGCTTGTTGGGATAATCTCTGTCACAGCAGAGATTATTCCACCAGTGCAATCAGTCACACTGGTAGGTCTTTTGTTGTAAGAGTCCGGCTAAGTAGGTACCACCGTGGTGTCATATATTCTACTTTCAAATATTAGTGCTTAGACAAAACTGTGTTCCGGTTTGAAGGGAACTGTAGGCTCAATATGTCGAAGTTGGCAACGCGTGATAGACACCTACTAATGGTGTTGCGCGAGCTCATAGGCAGCGGCAACCGCTTACCGTCAGGTGGGGCGTATGCTTGCTTGCCAAATTGTAACCTAAAAAAAAGTATGTTTCCGGACCCCCGACACAGGATATAACTATTCTAATGGGGGTCGTTGAGGGTGTAGCGTTTATTTATTTTTACAACGCGGCTTTCCTCACGTATTCCAGATTTTTGTAGTAAATTTGTTATAAAAATCATTTATTATGGCCTCATGATGACACCAAGTCATGTCCTTAATATTGTAATGCTATTTGTCATTATTTATTGAGGCGTGTCCAAAATTACAAATAGTTTGGACGCGTGGAAGACGACGAATATCAAATCGATTTCTTCCATTTGTCATACAATTACAATCATACATAAATGCATAATTATTATATGCATAATATTATGCTAAAACGGACTATACAAATTGTAGCCTATGCTACTTCAGTAGTAGTAGAGCCATGCTTTTCTCAGCACAAATGGCTCGACAGGGAAGTACTACCCTCTCACATAAAACCCGTGTAAAGTAACAGACTTTATTTACTTATTAGGTACTTTTTTTTTCGGAATGTGTATTGCTGTTGGCCCTACTGTCCTTGACTCAGACTCAGCCGTAAAAAAGGGCCAGCACTCACGGGGCTCAAATTTGATGCCGTCCTTAAGGTTCCTCAGCGCTCCGAGCGCTTTCTATACGATAGACTCACCCGACGGTGTAAGCGCGATGCGACGTGCGAAACAAAGGACCTCGTCCTCGCCGGCGAGGACGGTGTCGTGTGCGTGTCTGTGCTGTGTAAGGGGCATTGTCTAATAAATGTAATCCTATCGTCAGGGTTTTGCAGGACGTGCTTAGGACGCCTAACTTTTGTCAATTAGGTACGTACTTTTTGACTTTTTCATACAGATAGAGCTCTTGTCACCCGTGCCAACATCCATGTCGTTTTTCGTACTAACGAAGTCTAATGTTTATGGATTAAATAAATAAATGTTTATGGGTTATATAAAAAAAAGACATGTTCAAACAAAAAATATCTTCATAATATTGATATATGGATAACAGTTTATTTACACCAAGATACTAATAAATGTTTACACAATACGAACAGACAGCTCTTTCAGTTGTTTTTTTATGTCATGACGGTTGACAAAGCATACGGTCCATCGTATGCAGTTACCGCAACCTACGAACGCTTGCGATACTTGAAGTATCACATGCGTATTGCCAACGTGAGGAACGGGAGGAAAGGGATGAGAAGGGAAAAATAATAATAAATAAATAAATAAACGCTACACACTCAACGGCCCCCATTAGGATAATTATATCCTGTGTCGGGGGTCCGGAAACATTCACAATGACAAGGACAAACACAACCAAACCGGAAAACATGCCTGTACGATTAATACAAACATCTGCTCCGAGCGGGAATCGAACCCGCAACCGTCGAGGCTTAAGGCAGACTCCCTACCCACAACGCCACAACGGTGTCAAAAGGAGCACAGGGGTGGGAGAATACGCTTCCGGCGCTCTCACTCTTCGCACGAAACACAACAGTAACCTTGTACATCCGGCGTAAGTCATTTTTAAAATTTTGTCACTACTGTTCGGTACACCATTTACTTAAGATACACAGAAACAGACAAACCTGTGACACAGCAATATACATAAAAATATAGAAATACTTACATGGACACCGTTGTGGCGTTGTGGGTAGCGAGTCTGCCTTTAATCTCGACGGTTGCGGTTTCGATTCCCGCTCGGGCAGATGTTTGTTAAAATTTCTGTCTCGGTCTGGGCGTTTGTCCGTGTGGGTCTCCCCACCGTGCCTCGGAGAGCACGTTAAGCTGTCGGTCCCGGTTATTATCAATAACATCTGATAATAATCGTTAACTCTTGATAAGTAAATTGCTCTTATCCAATGAGTTACTGGTTCGCCCTTAGGGTTGCGGAGGTCAGAGGGCAATCGCTCTGTGTAAAAACTAGTAACCTGTCAAATCCGGATAAGAGTAACAAGCAGACCCTGGGTACATAAAAATACCGGGAATAATGCTAGGATGAAGATAGAAATACTTACATGAAAATTCCTGAGAGTTGTGATGTATCAGTAGTTCAGAACGATATTTATAACAGACTTCAAAAAAGGAAGAGGATATGTTATACTTACTTACTTATACATACCAGGTATGTATGTTGAATGTTTTATATACCTACTATGAACCGAGTTTGAAAATTCCTTTTTTTATTTGAAAATTGTCCCACTGTCATCACATTAGATCTTTAAAATTTTATAGGACCACTTATTGCGATATATTAAAAGTGTAAAATTAAATGTAAAAAATATTCTGTTACGTAGTGAGTCCTAAGGTTTATCTGAGCATTTAGGGCACGCAGACGCGACGCCGGACGCACAAGGTCGGAGTTGAATGCTCTGTCTACAGCAGCCATCAGGTAATGTCGTCCGACGGACTAGATATCTGAAAACACTTAGAAACACGTTAATATGTTTTATTTTTATATTGTAACAAATTATTTTATTTTAATGTAATACATTTTATATCATTTATCATTTGAAATGAATAGCATTACAGGTTTTATTTTATATTTCTTTCAATACTGTTTTTTTTTTTTAAATGTACAATAAAATAATGAAAATTTAGTGAGTATAATTTTTATAAATTATCTTTCTTGTCTTTAACAAGTATCCTCAGCTGACTTTTTTATAAATAATATTTTAAAATGTTTTTATTAGTATCTTACTAATAAAAACATTATAAAATATATGTAAGTTTTACTAAGAAAGGATTTTTCGAAATTGTACCCTAAAATGTGGAAAGTTTGTATGGGATGTCAGTCATTTTTGCAATTTTTGCACTATATTAACATTTTGTAAAATTTATAATTTCTAAAGTCTGTATTAAAATGTTTATTAACGCAGAAGTTAGAGGCAAAAGCTAGTTCTTAAATATAGAATATAGATATTAGTTCCCTTTTCAAATGAAGTCGCATTGCTAACATAATGGCGCCCCTCGATTTCTAGAATGTCGTCCGGGGTCCCTTATGGATATTGTCTACGTTTTTTGACTATAGAAACTAGTTATTATTGTTTCTAGACGAACCAAATTAAAACCTCATTATTTTTTTAATAATATGATTTTATTTTTAAAAGAACAAAAGACGTATTGTGTCAAAAATTCAATTTATAAAATTAATGATTAGGCCTTATGTGAAATTGTAAAGTGTTATGTAGAGACTAAAAAATGGAAAAAAACATACGACTACCTTCAGCCAGCGGCCCTGCCCGCGTGAATAAAGAGACCACAACAAACTTTGAACCCCCATTTCACACCTTTAGGGGTGGAATTTTAAAAATCCTTAAATAACGTATTTCTTTATCTTCCTTATTATATAAAAAAAAAACATGATTCTAGTTTAAAAAATGTCGGACTTCCATTCAAACTTTTAACCCCTTTTTCAACCCTTTAAGTGTTGAATTTCAAAAAATCCTTTCTACGTGCTCGTTTACATTTTAAAAACAACATCTGTGAAAAGAATCAGCTTTCCAGGTTCAAGGGTTTAGGCTGGGCGTTTATATGGTCAGGTCTTTATTAATTCAAAACGTACAAAATACATACAATTTTTTCATTCGCAACACTTAATATAATAAAGAAATCGTTTATTTTTTTCAAAAGCGTCTTATTTCTGCACGTGGCTCGCTCGGATCATGAGAGTCGTCTGCTCCGCGTAGCAACAGATTCGTCAAAGGGTTTTGAGATGGGGTGAATTTATTGTATAACTTCGAATCTATACAAATAAATGAAATTGAAATGTCTGTTTATAATTAACTAGTCACTAAATGCAAATTAAAGCCTACATAGTACTTACATAAAAAATCGATTTATTTTAATTTTTTGTTTGTCTGTCTGTTTGTTCCTTCTCTGAAACAGTTGGACCGATTTTAACGGGACTTTCACTGGCAGATAGCTAATATTATAAGGAGTAACTTAGGGTATTTTTATTTTCGAAAAAGAATTAGGGTTCCGTGTAGTAAAAAAAATCGGTGCACCACGTGTGCGGAGCCGCGGGCGCAACAACAATTGAATCAACTTGACCATTCCTAACAAGTATTATAAATACCAATGTAAAAGGTACGGTTTCATGCTTTATAGGGTTTCGTAACCAAAGAATGCTAACGGAACGCTATTAAGTAAGTCTCCGCTGCTCGTCCGTCTGTCTGAATGTCAGCGGGCTGTATCTTACGAACCGTAATAGATACAGAGTTGAACAACATAAATATCTACTAAAAGTTAAAAAAGTTAAAAAAACCTTAGGCATTTTTTGCTGTATCTCATGAGTTACGTCACGTTAATTATATATAATCTACGGTGACACGGAACCCTTTATACGTCAATCCAGTTTTATAAGTACTAAACCTTATATTGTGAAATTTGCATACCCATTGTCACGAGAAAAGACCATCTCACCACAAAAAGGTTCGTCGTGAAGTACCAATAACTTGGCTTACTGACAAGGATAACTTCTAATATGATTGATGACTGGAAACGAATATTTTCGCTTAATGAATTATTGATAGAAATAATGTAAACTAACGCGAGCAAAGCTGGGGGCAAGAGCTACACCATTTATAACTATGAAACATTCACTAAATAAATAAAATAAATAAATAAACGCTGCACACTCAACGGCCCCCATTAGGATAGTTATATCCTGTGTCGAGGATCCGGAAACATATACAATGACATGTACAAATACACCCAGACCGTAAAATATGCTTGCATGGTCAATACAAACATATTATGCTCCGAGCGGAAATCTTACCCGCGACCTGTGGCGTTTAAGGCAGGTTCGCAGTCACTGGAACTTTGAAACTTGTCAATAGAATTTTTAAGTTCTTTTCTGGGCTTAATCGGGCTGGATTTTTTGTGTCATGGGGTCCGAGAGGCCGAGAGGGTTGCAAATTCTATTTTAATTGTGGTCAAATATATACATGATACAAAGGTCGTAAAAAGACGAGATGGGTCTGTGCATAGAAAACGTAGACCTCTGTTTTGGAAATCCTTGACTTGGTAATTACATACACAAAGGCTATGTCAATATTATATTAAGTTTGACTATATGCTTAATAGGGTAGGGGACTAAATACCTATGGGGCGATTAGGTTTCATCTAATCTGATATTGGGTTGTATCAAATGAAAAGGGAGAAATTTAGCAATATTAAACAATTTTCAAATGTAATTTTAAGCTAAAAAGTTTTCCGATATGGGGTGAATAGCTATTTGGTACATCGCGATGTCCCATTTGTAAGCGGAAGAGTAACATAAAAAAATTAAAAACCTATTTAACTTATTGGTAGGTAATTTTAGCATAGAGCAATAGGCAATAAATATACCTAAATTGTGATGGTAAAAATAAATCAAAAATTCAATTATTAAGCCTTAATCTATACGGTATACCTCATTTTAAAATCGGCTAAGTATACATTCTGTAATATAATAATAATAAATTAGTATTATTTAAAAACATATTTTATTATTAACTAGTGGCCCGCTCCAGCTTCGCACGGGTATAAAATATATAGCCTATGTGATTCACTGAAAAAATTATTAAAATCGATCCAGTAGTTTTGATTTATTCATTACTGCCTGTGGCCTGCACGCGTTAAATGTAATTATTTACGACATTACATTAGAAATTAATTTTTTCTCCACTATTTAATGGATGTTATTATACATATAAACCTTCCTCTTCAATCACTATATCTATTAAAAAAACTGCATCAAAATCCGTTGCGTCGTTTTAAAGATTTAAGCATACAAAGGGACAGAGAAAACGATTTTGTTTTATACTATGTAATGATTAGACTTTATATACTTCCGTAATTCATCATACTATCCTTTTCTTCAAAACTGACGTGCGAGGGAGACAGCGATATAATTGT
Source organism: Hestina assimilis (assembly GCA_023373885.1). Taxonomy (NCBI): domain Eukaryota; kingdom Metazoa; phylum Arthropoda; class Insecta; order Lepidoptera; family Nymphalidae; genus Hestina; species Hestina assimilis. The sequence goes on along the minus strand of CM041747.1, from coordinate 2,363,557 downwards.
TCTCTAGTGAATAATTGTTATTAAGAAGTAAGGACATTCCGGCAGTTACGAACTGGCGATAAAAGCTTTTCGTCGATTACAGGCAGGGAACTTCCAAGGTTGCTTGTGTAAGAGACATTTTGTATTATAGTGATTTCTGAGTAGACATTGAAACTAAATGTTGTTTTAATATGAAACTTAGACATATACTATGAACCGGCTCTTCCTCACACATAAAATGACAGATCCGTGGGCTCTTTGACATTCAGTTATGATTTGAACTTAATCGAATGAATTTAGCGTTATTACTACTCGAGTATTGTCGTACGGACAGTTGTATAAGAATAAATAATTATTTTAAATTTTCATTTTTTGAAATATAAAAACTTATATAAAGAATGGAATTCATTAAAGTATATGCCCTAAATACCTACATAATTGCAATGATTTTATCAACATTTTTTTTTTTTTTGTGTAGGTACATAGATACAACACATTATGCCTAGTGGATTTTATTTTAACTGAACAATTAAAAAAAACTCGTCTATCTGGTTTCCAAATAAATATAATTATATGATTATGTATAAATATAATTATTCTTAAGTAATAAAATTGGAGACAAAATCAAAGAAAACCGCAAGAAATCCATAAAGTGCAAATTCACATATAAAATGAAATACTTTTATCGTAGAGTTCGTACGACTAAAGTTTTATTTTTTTAGATAACGGCTCTAAGATAATATTGATATACATAATAAACCAATTTATGCTGGAACGACTATCCGAGCAATAAAAAAAACAAAATAAATCCTCAACCAAGCCTACCGAATAACATAACGATGTTTGACAAAGCAATAAAAACAAAATAAATAGTTAACCGCTGTAATTACCCTTAGCAACAACATCGACTAGACCAATTTGAGTTCGGATAAATTTTAATGTCCCCCGTCTGAGACCTGACCTTAACTAACGCGGGAAAGGTCGCCGGCTTGAGGAAGGTCGGAGACAGGGCGTGCTCCCTCAGCCTACAACGAGGGTGACGACAGGGAATTTTTATATAATAACCTCGAAATGCCCTTAAAAACAAGTTTACGTATCGCGTTCCGCCATTTTGTTTCTACTTTTAAAACAGAGGTCAATACCATTCGACAGACTAAACATCGTATTTTCATTTAATTAATATTTATTATATTCTAAAAAACCGTATACAATATCATGATAATTAATTGTGAAACTTAATTATTTTACATTAAATTTATATTTTTATTATAAATTATTTTTATTTTGATTTTAAGCGTGTCTTGTTTCTGTAATAATGATGATATGGCTTGGTGGGAAATTGCTATAGCATAGCTTCAGATATTTTAATTGATCATACTAAATTATAAATACATTCAAGGTTTTACCCATGTTGACCCATGTAAGTCACCGACCTCATTACTCTATATATTTAACTAGTATGAAAATATTTTTACGACTCTGCCATTTATTCGGTTATAATATATAGAAATCAATTGAAAAATGTTACTGATAAGAGTAATTTTAGCTAACGGAATCATTTATTTGGCAAATGTATAAATAAATACAAATGCTGCCGCTCTTGTAACGGTATTTCAAAGGAGATATTGTTGTCTTAGTCTGTTGCTCGGAGCACTAATAGGAGTACAAGAAATAGATATATTTTATAGGTTTGGCAACTATTTTTTTTATTTCCTAAGTGGACGCAAATAAGCAATACCATGTCAATCCACACGAATGTCATTTCGAGAAAAACGCGTTTGAACATTTTGAACAACTTGCTTTATATGATTTTTTTATGTATTGGTCAAGGTTTTGGCAATTTCAGATTTATGTAAGTTATTTTACTTATTTTCACAAAAAATAAGTATACAAACTGCATATTTCGTATATAATATAACCCAAAACGTTTAACATAATACATACATTGCATGATTGAAAACATGCCTTTTTTAGAAGTTTAAAACCTTAAAACTCTACAAATATTAAAGAAAAATATTCTTCAGCCATTTACCAACACTTCTGCATATATAACTCAGTTTTTTCAATTTTGTGGGTTGACATGGTATTGCTTATTTGTGTCCAAATGTCAATATTGGTATGTTTTATACCCGGTCAAGACTGTCAATTTTAAAGGTACATTTGTCAATAATATAGGTAATTTGACGTTACGCACACATAAAATACGTAAAATATTGGCACGTGGTTTTTATCTAATGTTCCTTCTATCTTCTTTCTCTTTCTACGCATGCAAGCTTGTGACGCTAACATCATTCGATTCTGTTACGAGCTTATGTGTAGCCAGTGTATGTTTGGACATGTATTTTGTATGAAAGCCATATATAATAAGTATATGATTGCTTATTATTATATTATATATAAAATAAAGCGTTTTAATTAAATAACTCAACCATTATTAAAAAGGTTTTATATAATAAGAATTAAATACAAAATACTGCCAAAGAATTATAGACAAAGATAAGTGGTCATTTAATCATAATTTATTTATGTTGGCGAGTGATTAGTTACACTTCTTTAAAAACTTATCTTTCAACGTAAACGAAGCCCCGAAAAAATCAAAACTAGTTAATATGTTCCACGTGCTACAATAAATATATAGCACTAGCAATTTATGAATACGAGAAATATTACAATAACATTAATCACCATTAATTTTATCCTCAAAAAGTGTAACAGATGAACTATGGAAGTGGTTGAGATTTCTTTTATTTCCTCATTCATAAACCGGCTGAACTAAATTTTGGACTGGTTTTTTGTTGAGGAAGGAAAATATAATTTATATAATTATTTACGTACATGCGCTATAGAAATTTTAAATTCAATTGATCAATTTGTTATCTCTCTGCCTTATTCTTACTTATGCGTTCGCACATACAGTGGCGGATTTACCAGCAGGCAGAGTAGACTTGAGCCTAGGACGCAGATTTTTGGGGCGGCAAATTTTGGGACAAAGAATCGTGCATGACGGTCTTCTGATGTTTGACTTTCCACTCTCACTTGTCATTGTACATTCCAATCAAACTTCCATATTCTAGTGTAAAACAGCTAGTTCGTCGCCCCCAAACAGTGATCCTTGGTAGATTGGTGGATTGTAAAAATAATCTAGGACATGACACTTATAGAGGCAAGGGCAGCAAAAACCTTACAGCCTATATCTGCAAAGTATGTAAATCCGCCACTGGACACATGCACTGATATATTTTTAGATCGAGCCACTTCATTGGCGGCGCTATTTTTTACCAATTTCAACACATCTTTAATAATTTTATCTATATTTATTGTGGCAATATATTATGACCCATATAACTATGACCGTAGATTACACTAATTACTTTCGATCTGGCAGGCCGTGTATTTGCCGATGTATGTAGTTTAATTATATAAAAAAGAAATTTTTGTATGGGTCTGTTATTTAATTTTAGCCACGTAATGTCAATTTGGACAGGAAAAAATATTTGTTAATGGTGAAATTCTGTTGTCATTTATAAATATCTACGCTTTTTAGGACTGTTCTGATTAATATTTTATTTGTGTGCACGATTTAAAGGATATGGATTTTAAATAGGACGGTACAAGACGCGTTACGCATTATAAATGCGTTGCTGGACATATCATGCGAATTGATCTTTAGAAAACGCTTCAAGAATTTTATAGAAAAGTTATGTTTGTTGGAAAGGATAAATAGACCAGCGCACAAGAATTGAAGCATGTGGATTTCCAAAAAATATTCGTTATTTATTTCTTTGATAAGAAATCCATTGCGTTAATTTTGTTTTTTTTTTACAGTTCAAGACTGTTTACAAATAATTACAACTGTACAAATCATGTCCACGGGGAATGGTGGCAAGAATGCTAGCTGCATTTACCCGCTGAATCGCAATCCCGATTCTTTGGGCCAAAAATGAATCAGCCTCTATCCCTTGTGAAGGCAATGAGTCGGAGTGTAATATTTTTCAGAAATTGCAATCAACACAAATACGTAATTTGGAATATTTTTTAAATTACATTACTATTGTTATTAAATGATATGACCAATGCGATTTCATTAGTACATAATAAGAGAAATAGAAAAAATATTATACATATATAACAGGTAGACTGGATTTAGCCTTTCATTGCGCGAGGTAGTATGGGTACCATCGCAGTGTCAGTTATTCTATCATAAAGCAGTATACTGTGTACTCGGTTTGAAGGACACTGCAGCTAGTGAAAATACTGGACAGAGAAGATTTAAGTTAACCAATACCTCTCGTTGACAACGCTTGAGTGATACTTACAAATGGTGTTGCGCGGGCTCATAGGCTACGACAACCGCTTACCATCAGGTGGATCGTATATTTGCTTGTAATAAGCTAACTGTGAACCAAATTTAGTCATAAAATTTTTACATCCAAATATAAAAACTTACTTTTACTTATAGTATACTCTACTATTTATCCATCTAAATATTTCCTCCAAGTTATAAATGATTTATATTAATCGTTTTATCATATCGGTTATAGTCACACTGGTGGTAGGTCTTTTTGTTGCAAGAGGCCGGCTAGGTAGGTACCACCGCAGTGTCCAATATTCTGCCGCCAAATAGTAGTATTTAGGCACTACTGTGTTCCGGTATGAAGGGCATTGTACGCTGAGTGAAATTACTGGGCGAACGAGATTTAAGAACTAATATCTCGAGGTTGGCAACGCGTGAGTGGCACCTACTAATGGTGCTGCAAGCGCTCATAGGTTGCGGCAGCCACTTACCATCAGGTGGGCCGTATGCTTGTTTGCCAACTTCTAACATAAAAAAAAAAAAAAAGAAAGAGAAAAGTGTTGGTTGAATCATCGGAAAATGATAACTATTTACATGAATTTAATTCCCTTATAAATTATATTGTTTTATGTATTTTAATGATTATGATTATAAGTATAAGTATTATAAGTATAAGTAGTGACACCGTTGTGGCGTTGTGGGTAGCCTGTCTGCCTTTAGTCTCGACGGTTGCGGGTTCGATTCCCGCTCGGGCAGATGTTTGTTAAATTTCTGTCTCGGTCTGGGCGTTTGTCTGTGGGTCTCCCCACCGTGCCTCGGAGAGCACGTTAAGCTGTCGGTCCCGGTTACTATCACAAAAACATCTGATAATAATCGTTAACTCTTGATAAGTAAATTGCTCTTATCCAATGAGTTACTGGTTCGCCTATGGGGTTGCGGAGGTCAGATGGCAATCGCTCTGTGTAAAAACTAGTAACCTGTCAAATCCGGATAAGAGTAATAAGCAGACCCTGGGTAAAATAAAATACCGGGAATAATGCTAGGACGAAGAAGATTATAAGTACTCAACAATCATCTTCATCCTTCATCTTAGCATTATTCCCGGTATTTTATTTACCCAGGGTCTGCTTATTACTCTTATCTGGATTTGACAGGTTACTAGTTTTTACACAGAGCTATTGCCATCTGACCTCCGTCACCCTAAGGGCGAACCAGTAACTCTTTGGATAAGAGCAAATTAGCTTTCAAGAGTTAACGATTGTTACCAGATGTTTTGTGATAGCAACCGAGACCGAGCTTAACGTGCTCTACGGGGCACGGGTTGGGGAGAACCACAAGGACAAACGCCGAGATCGAAACAGATATTTGTAAGATCAATGCAAACATCTGCCCGAGCGGGAATCGAACTCGCAACTCGTATTACGGGTCTTACTTAGTACAGGGGCCCTTGCAACAAGTTTGTCAGCAATAAAAGGATTTTTATTTTTTTATTTAAAAAAAAACAGTTATATCCGTTCTCCATTTTTTCGTTTAATTGCCATAGATTAAATATTATTATCGTAAAATATTGATCAGCCTGTATACATGCGTATTAATTAATAACTGTGATAAGGCCACCGAGGCGCTACGCCAATTAGGATTTTTATTACATTTGCCTTCATAATCACGCAAGGCTGTATCTATGTTTTAATTGCCTTGTTTGACGTTATGGTAATAAAAAATATCGTTGGCACTCTATTCAAAACTTAGACTAAGAATCTCATGGACGGAGCCATACCATGTTGCCGCTCTTATAACGCTATTTCAAAGGAGATATTGTTGTCTTATTCTGTTGCTAGTAGTACTATAGGAGTAAAAGAAATAGATATATATAGGTTTGGCAACTTATTTTTTATTTCCTAAATGTCAATGTTGACATGTTTTATACCCGGTCAAGACTGTCAATAATATAGGTGCATTTGTTATATAGGTAGTTTGACGTTACGAACACGTAAAATACGTAAAATATTCGCACGCGGTTTTTATCTAATGTTCCTTCTATCCTCTTTCTCTTTCTAAGATTCGAAATATGAAACATGTTAATTTTCAACAACTATAAATGGACGCAACCAAAAAATTGAAAAAACTGAGTTATATATGCAGAAGTGTTGGTTGGCTGAAGAACATTTTTCTTTAATATTTGTAGGGTTTTAAGCTTTAAAACTTTAAAAAAGCCATTTTTTAATAATGCAATTTATGTATTATGTTAAATTTTTAAGTTACATTAATACGAAATATGCAGTTTGTATAATTATTTTATGTGAAAATAAGTATAATATATGTAAGTTACATAAATCTTGAAATTGCCAAAAACTTGACCAATACATTAAAAAAAGTTAAACAAGTGGTTCTAAATTTTCAAACGAGTTTTTCTCTAAATGACATTCCTGTGGGTTGACATGGTATTGCTTATTTGCGTCCAGATATAATCGACCCACTTGTGTCAGTTTTATCTAATTTTAATTTTATCGTTGTAAAAGTGTTCATGAAGTTGAATAACCTTGCCATAATAGAAAACTACGTTTTCTGGGTGACAAACAATTTCACCATGACAAACAGTTAAAATGTAATAATAATAGTATTTAGTAATAAAATATATTTTATGTATTGTACAGACTATTGGTTAGCATCAAAATTAAGAACTGATACATTATTTAGATCATAAGCACCAAAAATACTCAAAAGTTTTCAGTGCATTGTACAACTAGAAATTACATACAAGGTGAACGGATAGTGAAAACAGTAATATGACTAGTTCTGCCCGCGGCCAATGGAACCCTAATTCTTTTTCTAAAATAAAAGTAGCCTAAGTTACTTCTTATAACATCAGGTATCTGCCAGTGAGTCTTGTTAAAATCGGTCCAGCCGTGTCAGAGATGTATTGGTCAAGTTTTTGACAATTTCAGATTTATGTTAGTTATTTTACTTATTTTCACAAAAATAAGTATACAAACTGCCTATTTCGTATATAATATAACACAAAATGTTTAAAAAGTACATAAATTGCATGATTCAAAAATGGCTTTTTAGAAGTTTTAAAGCTTAAAACCCTACAAATATTAAAGAAAAATGTTTACCAACACATTTACCAACACTTCTGCATATATAACTCAGTTTTTTCAATTTTGTGGGTTGACATGGTATTGCTTATTTGCGTCCATTTATTATTATACATTTTGTACAGTACCCAAGTGGGCACGGAATTATGACTGTATAGTACTGAAAAAGCCTTACGTTACCACCTGGTTATGGCATAAAATATGTAGTATTGACTTTGATATAGTATCTAACTAATAATTATTGTTGAACCAAATCAGGCTTATATTTTTGGCCTACTTCTCTATAATTTTTCTTCGTTCTTTTTATTATTGTGAGTTGGATATTTTTTTATTAATTTTATCAAACCCGTTATTATCATTGTATAGTATTTTTATCACTTTAGTAAGATATGAATCACCGTGTTCATAAAAAAAAAATTAGATCTTTTTTATTTTATTTTTTTTATTTTCTATTTATTGTAAAATATATATATATATATATTTTTTTTTATTTTTTTATTTTAGTAGTTGGCAAACAAGCATACGGACCACCTGATGGTAATTGGTTGCCGTAGCCTATGAGCGCTTGCAGCGCCATTAGTAGGTGCCACTCACGCATTGCCAAACTCGAGATATTAGTTCTTAAATCTCCTTTGCCCAGTAATTTCATTAGCGTACAGTGCCCTTCAAACCGGAACACAGTAATACCTAAGCATTACTATTTGGCGGCAGAATATTTGACACTGCGGTGGTACCTGCCTAGCCGGCCTTTTGCAACAAAAGACCTACCACCAGTGTTTATATTCTCAGATCTCATTATTAAATAAATTTTATATATTAAGTAATAAATTTAATAACATTTCAGAAGAAAAAAGAATTAAAATTAAGAATATTGTTTTGAAAACCGAATTGATAAGAATTTAATATAAATTTCTATATTTCGTAATATAATAATGCAAAATAAATTTTAACATTTATTTTACACCACCTAAACACGCTAAATAAAATAAAAATTTCTGTTCGGAATATCAAAATAATATTTACTAAATGTATGAAAGCAATACATATACTATAATAGTAACAAAATAGCGGCCGGACCTATTTTGGCGAATAGCTTTTTTTTTTTTAATAAACGGAACACACTCAACGGCCCCCTTTAGGATAGTGATATCCTGTGCCGGGGCTCAGGAAACACAAACAAAGACAAGGACACATACACCCAGACCGGAAAATATGCTTGCATGGTCAATACAAACATATCATGCTCCGAGCGGGAATCGAACCCGCGACCTGTGGAGTTTAAGGCAGGTTCGCTACCGCTGCGCCACAACGTCTCCGTTTAATAGAAGATAGCTGCTGTTGCGAGTAATACAAACATTTTTACAAAACCTGTTTATAAGGCGAGCAAGGCCGCGGGGCACAGCTAGTAATTTATAAAATACAGCGAATAATTCATGCATATCTGAAATTAAATGTCATAATTTTTATGTGACCGATATATAAATGACCAATATTCCATTATTAAGATTAATATGACTCTACATCGCGATGTAGAGAAACCTAACGAAGCAATGAACATTAAATTATTAATAAAAACAGTAAAAGTTTAGCAAAAAGTTACAATTGTTTTTAGGGCTCCGTATCAAAGGCAACCTAAGTCTCCGCTGTCCGTTCTTTCGTCTACTCTGTCAACGGGATGTATCTCACGATCTATTACGGAGTAGGGAGTTTAAATTTCCACAGAATGTGTATTTTTTTTGTAGCGCCAACAACAAATACTAAAAATAAAATAATGTTTTTATTTATATAGGAAACTTGATATTTTTTACTTAATTAATTAATAATTTTAATTCACGGTGGTACTGAACCCTTCTGCGAGTTCAACGCGGGCTTGTTAAAATAGAGTGAAAAGTATGGAATTATTGTTATTTTTTTTTAAATGTAGAGACAGCGCTTGTGCGAAAGATATAATTACACGATGACAAACGATTTTCTTAAATGGTTTTTTAGGTTCACAATTTTTTAATATCCATAGAACATATACATTTTACATTGTAATTTTATTAATTTAATCTACACTACTTTGAAACTCATTTGTAAATGAAATTCTTACTGAAGACAATGAATTTAAATAAGATTTTAATTTTAAATTTCAATAAAGTGTTACATAAAACTAGCAGCTTTCGTAGTTTCGCTTACATTTATGTACATTTTCCGCTGGTCATTAATTCGGTAGAAAATTAATAAATAAATAATAAAAAGACAAATTATCGTTTCGGTGAAAGTATTAGTTTCGGTCATACATAAATTTTTTGATGATACATTATATTCATACCATCTTGTGGGGCATACCAAATCTAAAAATATAAGTAGTATCCTATACTATGCTAACCTAGATAAAATATCATGATAATTGTTATCCCAATCTTTGCAGCCTTTTCTTAGCTATTGATTAACAAACACACAAACTTTCACATTTAGAATATTGAGTAGAATAGTAGATACATTAATAAGAAAGTAGGTATTGAAATTATTCCGATGTATATTCAATTCTTCAAGTTATATTTAAAATGGGAATATATTTTAAAAATTGACATTATTAAAACATTAACAAAAAAACGTACAGAGATATCATTTAATTATTATGCCTATCGCGAACTGAATTAGCATATGCTAATAATACTAAAAGCTCTAGCAATATGAAAGCAAATTATCGAAATATAAAGAAAAGTTTTATATCATATTTAATCTATACAAGAGTGCTAGTAGAAAATTTTTTGATTAAGATTTCAAATTTTTGAGATTTTAATAGTCAAGTCTATTGACTTACTATAAACTATGAACAAGCTCTTCAAACAGAATAGGACAGCCAAAGCCTCGCTGGTCAGTCGCATGGCAACTTGATTCGGTGTTTTGCAAACTTGTGACTAAATTAGCTTCGTTGCGGTTATGTTGAATTTATTCATTTGCACCAAATCTTTGATATTTTATCTGTATGGAAGGTCCTGTCCTTAGTACATAGTAAATCTATGGTAGAGTCTCCATTTCAATTTTAAATTATTTCCTGTACATCACTGTCAGAATTTAAGAATCCACCCACTTATAGATAATTCATGTTTCAATAAAAACTAATGAGCGATAACGTATTCGAAATCAAAACAAAGAACAATGAAAACGTTATTTATTTTATTCTGTAGTCAGGCAGAGTGCTTCTATTAAATATGAACCTTCCTAAATTATTCAAATTAGACAATATTTTCAATGTCACATTGTCATCGGATAGATAAATTCTGTCTACAAAAATATTATTATAAACTTGTATAAACCCACCCCGATGTAGTCTTCATCTTGCTAAAAATTTCCTTTCAAATTTAAAACGATTGATGTATAACGAACGTGCAAAATTCTTAGAAGCGTTTCGGGGACAAAATTTTTTGGTATTCAGTCTATAGACTCGCAAGGTCGGTGTCTAAGGTCGATGTTAGAAATCTAACTAAAGAACCATTCACTGAGTGAGTCAATGTGATTTTGCTATTAGAAACGACGAGCAAAAATAAAACAAAAATTCCGAAATGACTTCATTGGTTAGGCTCGTTAAATAAAAGTAACAGAAAATCACGACGAAGGCATCCAGAGAAAAAAAACAAAAGATAAGGTCCGATGAGGTGTTTTGTTTAACAAAAGAGAATCCATGTATCAAAGATAAAACTTAAACACGGTTATGTTTTTGGACCTAAGAGTCATCGTTATGTAAATAGAAAACCGATGGCAGCGTATATCTATCATATTTTTAATAAAAATTAGTTTTCTCTTTAATATGAAATCTATCACGAAGGATTCTTAGCGACAACTTCGACAATTAGACGCATTCCAGTGACTCATCCAACCGCATCATGATACTTTTATTCGCTGTCAGCATTAAATATCACGACAAATTTATACTACTGTAAGACGAGGTAAAGTTTACTTTACCTACTGGACATAAAGTCTTTGTAAGTTATCGATGCAAAACGACTCTACACGCGAAAGTAAAGCGAAGGCGATTCGAAACCACTCAAGAGGTGATAAAGTTAATGAAAAAAATATCATCGCGTATCGACGTCTACTTTTTTTAAAAACAAAAATACTCTACGCACAAAAAATGATTGTTATTAGTTGCATACTTTTTGAAAACTCCTTAACACCTTGAGAAAAATATCTCCTTGACTATAAATCCTATTGTCTAGACAGAATACCTTGAACACCTCCGATTTCACTTTTAAAGGTTCTTCACGCGGACACGGCTGAAAATCGTAATCACAGTGAGCACACGTACATAGGCTTATAAGAATCGTACAGGAAAACGGCGCCAGCGGCCGGTCGCCAACGAAAAATACGAAAACCAGTTTGAGCCGCCTTTGTTCAGTCTTTCGGCAGCAAGTTCGATGACCAATGCGAATCGTGTGGATGCCTCAGTGCGAAAAATGAGTGCGAAGGTGCAAGAAGGGAGCCAGTGTCCTGCAGCGGAGGTCATCAACCGGCATGATTAACGCATGACTCACCGCACCTCTTTGTCTCCTCGCCCACAGCTTACCTTCAACACCCTGGCAAATCTTGCGGCTGCCGCCACGCGCTCACTGAACCACGTGCTCGCTGGGCACTTTACGAAGAAAACCGCCGACACGGTAAGTGTACTCCAACAAGCGCCTGGAACCATTATCACCAGAGCACCTGATGAAGTACAATGGGCGTGCGGCGGCCACTGTGTCGCTCCAGTCAGCTGCTTTGATGATCCGAACGGAGTCACCGCGCGCTACTTCAGGTACCTGACTCGTTAAACAGCCCCGGCGCCGGAGTAGCGCGCGGCGACGCCGCCCGCTCCTATTTATAGCGCGGCGCGGATTTGTAAGGCGTGCGTCTCCTGCGGAGTGCGAGACTCGACTGCACCTCTGAGCCGGCGACGCGTCCCCCGCGCGTCGCCAGACGTCAGCTGACCGCTGCACCGGCCCTGACATTGGCGCGCCCGCCGCCACCCGCGCCCGCGCCCCGCCCCCCGCCGGCTGTCAGGTCGCTGACCCCACCCGCGGAAGCCTCCTCGCGAATCTGGTGCCCCCCGCCACCTTCACTACCCGCCTCGTCACACCGCCCTCGCCCCGCCGAGACGCCCTCCGACGTCAATCGCCCCGCGGTGACATTCACCAACTTTGGACGTTGAATGATTGTAAAACTCCTTACGTATGCCGCCTGAAGCCCCGCACTGACACTTAACGAGGGCCAATTATAACTGAAGACTTTAAATATTAGAGGAAACTCATTAACACATAGAAACCACCATGCTGACTCTATGTTACAGACAAGTTACGAATAAATCATGTTTCCTTTGACGGAAAATCATTTAAATCATACAGACTATGAATCACGATTTAAAAGCTATACACAAAAACAATTTGCATTTCGTTTTAACTGAACGAGTGACGCGGCCACATCGCAGACGAGCACAGCGCTGATTGCGATAGATATGATGCTGGTAACGAAGCACGCGTGATTCATCAGTTCATCCACACTCTGCAAGTACAGAGTCAACTTGCAATAAGCTTGAACCAATAAAATCTTAATTAACAACTGTGTAGATAATATACATAAATAATATCACTATCTGAATAGTGACGAAATTTTTGCAATTTTTTTAACTACGAATAAAACAATGAGATTAACCGCGGACATGTTGCTTACGCCATAATCTCAATCGTGATAATATTATCACTACTTATCATATCTTTTCTATGACGCGTCTCTGTCAGTTTACAAGAAATATTATTACGTCAGAATTTATTATGTAGTATAGAGTTAATTTCTAGTGCTAATAATTCGTCTAATTCTTTAATAATTGTTACTTTTATATTTACCTAATATGTAACTTTTTTATACGGAGAGTTATACTAAACATTTACAGTGCAGACAATAGACACAATAGATTTTTTATTTTTATTTTAATTAGGATGCCTCAATAGCTGAACGGTAGAAAGGTCGACTCGTTTCATACTGACAAAATGTCATACACTCTTCGTAAATTCAACATCAAAGCACGCTCACTTCAGTTATGGGAATCTACAAGGAAGAACCGGCAAGAAACTCTAATAGGGAGCGTATGTAATGGTAAAGTAAGTCCTGTACGGCAAAAGTGCGCTTTTTACTCCTTTACATTATTAAAAAGTCAAATATTAAAATTTGGACTGTTTTAAAAACTGACAGACGACTTCAATCGCTTGAGGCAGGTCCAGGAAAACAGTACGAATGCCGGTATTTTATAAATTTTGTTCACAATCGCCAATCTTTGATCAGATAACCACAAAACTTATTACAAAGAAAGCATAATTATCTTATGTAAAATATTTATCAAAAAAAATAATACGAAACAATCATTGTTCTTATAAGTCACCACGTTGTTTTTTATGTCGCCTAAAATAATAAATTGACTGATTAATTGACTTACTTATTATAAACTGTGACTTATATCAAATTATATTATAGTATATATGTGGTCTATTAAGATCTCAATATAAATAAATTGATGGTTATTATTAATCGAGGCGAAAACGAGGCGAAAACGAGGTTCTGAGAACAGCGAATACAGATTTATTTGCATAATTGACTAGCGAGCCAACGGTGGCGCGAGCTATCAAAATTTATTTAGGCTTAATTATTATACTAGCATATAAACGCCGTCTCGCTTGCGTGGACTCATTTATTTATTTTTTATGTGAAAATTACTATTAATATTACTAAATTCGCAAGCAAATACGACCCACCTGATGGTATGCGGTTGTTGTAGGCTAAGAGCGCTTGCAACAGCAAACAAGCATACTCTCACATTCTAAGACATGCGCGTTGTCAGTCGAAGGGAGACAAGTGAAAGGAATGAGAAGAGAACAGAGGAGGTAAGATATTGGAACTCTGGCACTCATCGTGAAACGCAACAGTACTGATACTGTTACGATTTACGTGTTTGATATTCTGTGAAAGGGCTGTACTCCGTCGAATCTTTTTAAACTTGTACCTTCGTGAAAAATTCAAAAGATATTGAATAGTTAACAGTTATATCGAGATCAATCGGAGTGAATATCTATTTTAAAAGAACTCGGGAGGTTAAAATGCCTATTTATAAAATACTTTGTTCGATGTGTATATAAATATCACAACCATATTAAATTTATTTTAATATTAACAATTATATACGCTTATGCTATTTTTAACTTCAAGTTAATGGATCTTTATCTCCTTTTAATTTATGCTGAACTGAACGATATGTTTTATTAAATTATCTATATAATTATAGGGCGGCCCGCCCCGACTTCGTCCAGGTACATAGTTGGGAGTTTTAATCCCGTGCTGGGGTCTTCTACCTATAAAGTACCTACCTGTATAAAAACATTACGTAATACAAATTCTTCCATTCAAACTTCCCGATCCCGTTCTCGTGGGGATTTTAATCCCGTTGATCCCAATTTTTTTTTATTGAAGTATTATCGTCACAGAATAACGACGTAAAGTAGTAGTATCCGTACTCCTGCGTCCGGGGCCATCATAGATTACGCCACACGTAAAGGGAAGGGGTGTAAACAAAGATTGACATTGTTGACAAGGATTTCAGGCAAGGATTCAAATTTCAAAATTTCATTAATGTGATTAATTATGTGTTTTATTTTAATATATCATCATTAAGATCAATGTGACTATTTCATTTTACTTCTGGAATGTGGCAACTGGGTTTTATGTCCTTGAGTACGATTATATTATTACGTAAGGATTATTAAAACGTCCTGCTGTAATATAATATTTCTTTTGGATTTGTTTTTCATTAATTTTGTTAGAAAAGTGGATGGAAAAGTCACAAAAAAATATTTGTGTATATTTTATTAAAGTTATTTGATATTGTATAAGAAAGTTAATAGATCTGATTGCATCTGAGTTAAATATCTGATGATATACATAACACAACTTGATAGAATGGCGCTTTTGTCTTTCATAGCAAATTTTATCTCTACCAAAAGACATTTATTCCTAGTATGAATGAATCTGCCTATCTCTATAGACGGTAGATATCAAAGAATCATAGACATATAGGACAATGCATTGAATATTGAAATTTGTAAAAAAGAATTAAAAAATTGGCGCATGTGCGTAAGCAAGAGTAAGAATGAGAATTAGAAATTGACCAATTGAATTCAATGTTTAATATTTTGTAGCGATTGCGTGAGGTGGTATTATTTAGTTCCTAGCCACTTGTTAGATGGGGCTTTATTTTTCAACACTTTCTGTCGTTTAACGCCATTTTTTTACGACGAGAGCAGAAGGCTTACCTAATGATATGATGTTAACCGATTACCGCCGCCCATGAAGATCTTTAGGACCAGAAGACATACAGGTGCGTTGGTGGCCGTTGGTTATACGCTGGCTGACCTCGAAATGCGACTGACGAGCAGTCACTTCTCGACGTTCGCACCAACTTACAGTAGATAGATAACCAGGAGGGCCTTTTAAGCCCAACCAACCAAACCAACCAACCAACCAAACCCAACCATCCGAATATACATGTCATAGACTTCCATCCACGACATGCATGGTTCCTCACGATGTTTCCACACGTATAAATTTGAAACACAAATTAATTCAAATTTAAATTTATCTCGGCTTATATAGCCCCAATCTACCCCTTTCTATATCTATGCAAAGAATACAAAGTACTATTTGTATAGTTATCTCCAGTTACCATATGTCTATGTTATTGACGCCACGTTAACCGCCCTTGCTCCTTCAACCTTCTGAAAAAACATCTCAGGGTCATCCCGCCCTTCAGCATTGTCTGAGTGTCCTAACGACCCGGAGTGCAAATGTTCACCCCTGATGAATTATTTGTTATGATTACTTTGTTTTATTGTCTCATGAATTCTTTATGAACACTTCGAAGTATTTGTACCTAAATTATATGGATTATCTAAAGGTAAATATTCACGTTCGAGAGAGTTCATTTTTTGAATGGGTAATGCTATTGGCCTTACTGGTCTTGACAGCGTCTCCGTATCGATGGGACTGAATGCTAAGATCTGATCGTGAAAAATCGGGAATGGCGGAAGCGTTCCGAGCGCAGATTAACCGATTGTCATATCCAACTTTGGGACCATCAAGGAAACTTTTCTCGACTAGAAGAGACAGTAACTGAGACTCGACCACAAGAAGGTGGTAATACCCAGTAAAACTCTGCGGTTCCGTCTTCGCCATATTGGGACGCCATGGGTTCGCTCTCGCATGCCACCATGACGCCCTGGCGGAGCTGATAGCAATCCTGCTTTGAGCCTCGACGATCGCGGGTTCGATTCCCGCTCGGAGCAGATGTTTGTTATTAATATCTGTTTCGGTCTGGGCGTTATCCTTGTGTCCCCACCGTGCCTTGCAGAGCACGTTAAGCTGTCAATCCCGGTTGTTATCATAACGTCTGATAATAATCGTTAACTCTTGATAAGTAATTTGCTCATATCCAATGAGTTTTGCCCTTAGAGTTCCGGAGGTCAGATTGCTCTGCGTAAAAACTAGAAACCGGTCAAATACGGATAAGAGTAATAAGCAGATCCTGGGTATATAAAATACCGGGAAAATCCTTGGAAGAAGAAGAAAGGTGCTTTATTACAATACGTTATTTTTTTCCATTATTATAAATTAAATACAATTAAAAAAATACTAAATGCATGTTAAGTTAGCCTATAATTGGGGTATACAATTTATGTCATAGACACATAATAATGTACTATAATATAAGAAATAAGAAAAGAATTTTATACAACGTTGGCTTCCTATTAAATAAATAATTAAAGAAAAAACGTTATTCACGCGAGCAAAGCTGTGGGCAGATGCCAAATTCAAATAAAGCTTAGCTTTGTTTTATGTGAGCTTAGATATTAGAATTCTTCATTCATTATAATTAGGTTATGTACATTACTTGCAAGTCGGTAAACAAACATTGTATTAAGAGCGAACCTTTAACGCTTGTAATCACGGGTTCAATACACGCTCGATGCAGATATTTACAGTAATCATATACAGTTGTAATCTGTGCATAATTTTTATTAGTTACATCTCAAAGTATCATATTAATTATAGAAAACGTTGTGGCGCACCGGTAACCTGCCTTAATCGCCACAGGACGCGGGTTCGATAACCGCACGGAACAGATGTTTGTATTGACCATACAGGGTTGTTTCCCGTCTGGGTGTGTTTGTCCTTGTCATTGTGTATGTTTCCAGACCCCCGACACAGGATATAACTATCCTAATGGGGGCCGTTGAGTGTGTAGTGTTTATTTATCATTTATTTATTATCTTTTTTTGTTCACCATCAGTGGCAAAAAACTTATGGCTTTCTAGATGAAAATCAATTTATAGTTACATAAATAAATAAAATAAATAAACATTACTCACTAAACGACCTATTAGGATACTAATATCCTATTTAGAGTTAACGAAAACACAAAACACAAGCACTCCTACTGTTCCTGGTGGTAGGCCTTATAATGCCCACCTGGGTAGCTACCACCGTACGTATTTTAACAAACTGGAGGCAACAATTTAAGTTGCTACATAAGAGAACGGGAAAGAAATAAAGTGTAAAGAGGAGGAATAGGAAAGAAAAGTGATAGAACCCTATACGGACTTTAATCCTAGAACATAACGCTACACTAAGAAATTAAGAATGCTAGTACATAAGGTCAAAATTCATCGTTAAGTCCTCGGTAAAGTCGGCCAATTCACGCAACCAAAACAGCAAGGCTCTGCTAATGAAATCTAGATTAAGTTCGTTGTTTTTGGAAGCAAATGTTAATAAGGCTACTGAAATCAAATTTTGCGTCTCGACATACGTGGCGTCTGGTAACGCGTGACCTGATTTATTTATGGGCGAGTCCGAGATGTTTGAGTCAATTGTTTCGGAATTTAAAAACATCGTGATAATTCTTGTTGGTTCTAGATGGTTCCTCAAAGTTGAGCCTCCGCGAGAGCTGTTTTTTTTCACGGCCGCGTCTCAGTACTCGGCTCCCCACCCGGTGACGCTATCAAGGCCAGTAGGGCCAGCAGCAACATTAAAAATATGGTTCTTAATATTTTCCGTTTGTTCAAACTTCAATCATCGATATCTCGAAAGCAATATATCGAAAAATTTTATTTTTACTTTTCGTCTTATTTTATCGAGTTCTACAAGGAAACATCATCAGATTTTAGCTCTGAGCGAACTGTGATATTCCGCTTTGAATATCTTTGCTTCTGCGGAACCCATGTTAAAATAATGTAGCCTATGTCACTCTCACAACTGAGACGAATCTAATGATACCCTATAAGTCGATGTACATCCAAGGGTTTAGCCTGTAGAGCGTCACAAAGAAATAGACATACATACATACGTACATACATACATACGCTCGAAAAACATTAGCCTCCGGCAGTCGGGTAATTAAAAATAGGTGTCAATAGGCGGGTTAAGCGAGCATGCTAGTACTTATAAATGTTAGCGATTTCAATTGACACGAGATAAATTTGAGATTAAGGCAACGAATAACTGATAAGCTTCGCGAGCATTACATTTACTGATAACGTGTAACAATGTATTCATAATAGCGAGTGATGCTCGGCCTCCGAGTTCAACGCGCCGCCATTAAATACACTTTCGGACATAATCGTTTAAATATCAAGACTTTGTTAGAATTCTCAAGTTTATTGTAGAGTTTTTTTCTTGTTGTATAAAAGAAAATACTTTTTAAAATAATAAGTAAGTATATAAAAATGAATGTTATAAATAAACGTGAAATTAGGGACTCTGGGACATACTTATTTTTTATTACAGATTGTGATTATCTTATATAACAATTAAAATAATAGGTTTTAGGGTTCAGTGACCAAGACCCTCAGAACGCGGAAAATAACTTGATATTCGCGAACAAGTGAGACTTAACCACCTGACAAACCTATTAGAAGCGTTTATAGAAACAATATCAATTAATACTACCTGTAGCAAACGGACCAAATAAAAATCCGATTCGCAATAGAGTGCCTGTAATATTTGAAGAGTTCCTAGAAAGTTAACAAAACAAGAATTTCCGAAATCAGTTCACAATTTACGAAGAAATTGGTGAACATACAAAAACCATACACACAGTAGAACGTAGAACCTCCTTTTTTTATATCAGTTAAAAATTTTGTAAATCGAGTATAAATTCATTAAATCCCTTTAGAATAAATATTAATAAATCAATCAAAATCTAATAAATCCAGCAATTCTTGTATATATATAATCTGAATCTCGGAAACGACTCCAACGATTTTCATGAAATTTAGTGTGCAGGGGGGTTGGAAGATTCGGGGGTTATAAATCGATATAGCTAGGATTCATTTTCAGGCAATGAAAACCCCGGTTCGAGTCCAGCTGTCTCCAGTCCGATTATTTTTCTCTTTTTTCATTGAGAATAATAAAAACTAAAACTAACTAAAATAAATTTTTCATATTTCATCATTATGCAATTCGTATCTAAATATAATTTCCAAAAAACACGATTTACCAAAAAAGAAATACTGAGCAAAGCTTGATCATCCAGGTACTTCTATTTTAATAATTGGTAAATTAAAATCAAGTGTTATATGAAATGTCTAGACAACGTTACAAGATTATGACGTCAACCAGCCTACAAATGGATCAATGCCTAAAAATAATGAAGTCGATAGCGATGAAACCAAGATTTGGCAAAGATATAGACTCAAATTTATTTTTTATCTTTAAATGAATATTAGGAATGCTTTTTCTAGTCATTACTAATACTCCTAATGCTCATCCAAATAAGCTCGCAGCTTTCGCAAGGAGTTGATACGACAATAGTCCAAGAGGGTCAGGATCGACCCACGACCCACGACTCTCGCGTTAACGGAGCGAAGTCGGCCCTTCTACCGTTGAGCTATTGAGGCTTCATTTTAATAACTTAAAGCTTCAATTTGCAACTACTTACGTAAAGCCTACTTTAGAGGCGTCGGGACGTGACGATCGCCCGCTGTTAGGATAATCTCTGTCACAGCAGAGGTTATTCCACCAGTGCAATCAGTCACACTGATGGTAGATCTTTTATTGCCGGCTATTCTAGAGGCTGGCTAGGTAGGTACCACCGCAGTGCCAAATATTCTACCGCAAAACAGTAGTGTCTTTGGCATTACTGTTTTTTGATTTGAAGGGCACTTTAGGCTAGTGAAATTACCTGATGAAAAGAGGTTTTACAGCTTACCATCAGGTGGGCCATATACTGACTTGCCAACTAGTCATATAAAAAGTAAATAATTGAATTGAACTCATTATTTTTTCCTAAAAATTTACGGTAAAATATCTGACACTGCGGTGGTACCTACCTGAAGGCCTCTTGAAATAGAAGACCTACTGTACTGTGTATAGTATTTGAATTGCCCAAAGGCCAAAAGCAATTACAATTTTGGTCTTATTTTCAAGATAATATAACATTTCTTTATATTTTTGTAACAATGAATCGAGTCAGTTTATAATGCGTATTACATTTGAATACAGTTTTATAAAATGCTACTAAATATTAAAGTACAGATGTTTGCAAAAAAACCGGTATCATTGAAATAATTCTCCATGTGGCCGCTGCTTCAATGTGAAAGCTCGATGACGTCACTGTGTCGCTTCAACTAATTAAAGCGTAATATGAACACTGCGATCCGAAAATAGATGTCTTATCAATTTTAGATAACATTTACGAAAATTAATTATCTCAGTTAAAGCAACCTAAATATAAATCTTAATTAAAATTACAATAAACCGGTGGAAGCCTAACAATGTTAATTTTTGTTACTCACCAGTATTGAGTTTTTTTGTTTGGGACGAGATGTTTTAGTTATGGACAAAATGTTGTGAGCTAGGCCAAAAGTACACCAGTCTTAAGCAACCATTCTTAGGGTCAAGTCCAGGGCACGAGTTTAGATAATGTGTGATGGGATACAATCGGATAATAATTTTATTTTTATTATGAATTTGAATGAATCAATGAAGGCTCAGTATCAACGATTTTTATATTCCATTTATCTTTATTATATGAACGATCTATCTGATTTAGTTTACATTTAGGTCTCAAGGTTTCATAAGGCTAGGCCAGCCTGAGCAGGCCCCGTACTCTACCTACCACATGGTTTGCCACATGGCACAGGACGGGGACCGATTGGGAAATGCTACCCCGACTATAAGGTCGGTCCGACACTGTGGATTGTATTCGCAATTATTGGAATCGTAATAAATGTCACTGCGGCAGACTGGTTGTCAGTAAATTATAAATAATTATGTGAGAGTTAACAGCTTTATAAAAATATCGTGATATGGGTTATTTCTTGAAACTTCTATAAAGCGGCTAAAATGTAAATTTAAGTGAAACAAAACAAATAAAAAAATGATCAGTCAAGTGGGTTGTGGACCACGCACAGTCGAAACTATAGGGGAACCCTTTAGTTTCGACGGACGACGCACATGACGAAATTATAAGGGTTCCGTTTTTGCCATTTGGCTACGGAACCCTAATAATTATTTGGCACAGCGATATAATTTTAAATTAATAATTGTTATTAAATGTCAAAAAATTTTGCATTGATTTACATTTTTTAAACCTATTTTTTTATATGGCAAACAAGTGGCCTGATGATACACTGTCACAGTGTGCTATAAACGTTTGCAATACCAGTAGCATTACAAGCGCGTTGCCGACTCAAGGGAAGAGCAGATTGAAAGGAAATACAAGGCAAGATTAAGAAACGATAAGGATTAGGGTCTCCTGCTCTTCCACTCTTTGATCCAAACGCGACAAATGCTGTTACTTTCTATTTTGTGGAAGAGAAGTACTTTCAATGTGAAGGGCGGGGTGGGAATAAAGGCCCATTAATGCTGACAGCAGGAAGGCTCTACTTACTACAACTTTCAGAGGCGGCTTTACCAATGGTTCGGGGTGTACGTTGCACACGTGCGCAGCGGTGTTAGTTTCAATGAACCTGCGCCCATGTTATGACGCCGGACTGTATAACTCAGCCCTACGTAAGAAGAATATTTTCAGCATTATTCCTGCTATTATACGAGTATTTACCCGGGGTCTGCTGATTACTCTTGTCCGGATTTGACAGGTTACTAGTTTTTACACCGAGCGATTGCCATCTGACGTCCGCAACCCCAAGGACGAACCAGTAGCTCATTAGATAAGAGCAATTTAACAGCGTTAAACGGTGTCAACTTAAAAAGAGTATAGAGTCATATCGGTTATTATGTATGGAGAGACATTTTTAACATTGACATAACATTTATAACATGTTTACATTTATAACTATCCCATTTTGACCGTGCGTAAGGAAGAAGGTACGAAGATGGCGTTAATGTAATGATTGAACTTGGGTGTTACATAGTCTAGAGACGCTTCTGACTTCTTTTTAAGCTACTACTTAAACTTATAAGTTATAACTATAATAGATGCTTATATTTGGTTAGATTTGATCGTTATTTTCATTTGATGTCGTATCTTTTTTACATGACGATCATGATAGTCATATTGGCAAACAAGCATACGGTCCGCTTGATAGTAGCAGTCACCGCAACGTATGAACGCTTGCGATACTTGAAGTATCACGTGCGCGTTGCCATAGGAAGGGCTGAGGAGGGAAAAATGATGGTAATAGAGAGGGTGGGAGATTGGGCCTATCAGACTAACAGAGGCCCAAAAAGGAACGTAACGTTTTTCGACGATCAAGCCCTGTAGCCAAAACGCTTTCATTTACTTTGTGACCTGTAGCATCGATAGCGTTTATTAATTAGATGAGTGGCAGTTTTTTAAATTTTTAATTGTTTTTTTTATTGGCTTAAAGAGTTCAGTGATTAGAAATGCTATGCTATTTAACTAAGTAACTTCTTGAGAGCGATGGCAGGTGCTTAGTTCACGCGAGCGAGCCCGCAGGCATAAAAACAGGAACAGGTTTTTATACTCACATTATAATTGTTTAACATTAATTTTCATTAGCGAGGGCTGTGTGTTACTGTTAGTTCACGATTGAATGAGCAATTATAAGAACTAATTATGACTAACTAATTATAATCTATACTAATAATAAAATTGTAAATCTCACGTGTCTTTATATTCTAAATTTTTATGTAAAAAAATCCAAGTTTAAATTTATTCTAAGTTTTTGACTCGACTTTTATTATAAAAAGCGGTGCCTAAATTGGGAATTGAATCCGCGATCATCGGTGTTTACTGAATATACGCAACCACTAGCAGTCAATGTTTGTTCGTAAAAATTAGAAGAATTAGGATTCCACATAAAAAAAGCAAAAACAAGGTACTTCGTTTTACCTCCGAAATTGAATTACATCGAAATACAATTGTTATTTTTACTAGTTCATGGTACACCACCAGGGAATATGTTTGTATTGATCATACAAACATGTTTCGGTCTGAGTAGTTGTGGTTTTATTCGTGTGTCCGGACCCCCGACACAGGATATAACAATCCTAAGACGGGCCTCTGTGTTTAAGATTATTTTTATTTTATTAGATAAAACGAAATGAAAAAAGTTTTTAAGGCAGTTATATAACAGGTGATTGAAACAATTTTAGATATCCGTTTGGGAAAGGAAGTTTTTGTATTATGACATAATCTGTGGTGTGAAAAAATGTAGTAAAAATATTTATGACGTAACAAAATATTATCATTTCTATTATTACTTAATGGTTTTTTAAGTTAAGCGAATAAAAATAATATCTTATTAAATAACACAACAATATAAAAAGAAAATAATACTTATTATTTTTATTTCATTATACCGCGATTAAAACATTATTGCAATAACAATAAAAATGAGACGCTCATAGCCGAGTGCACCCGCTGATCGGTAAACGATCGGTAGGTTAAGCAACTTTAGGCGCGGTCAGTCACTAGATGGGTGATCGCATAGTCTGGAATGCCTGAAATAAATGAAATTTAATTTAATTTAATTAATTTAATAGTGGTATTTCAACTGAGCGTCTCCGTGCTTCGGAGGGCACGTAAAAGTCGGTCCCGGCTGTTGACAATTAGACAACAGTCGATAAGTCAAGTCAGAGGCCTACGGGCGACCTGAACAACTCTGACACTAGGTTGACCATTAACCTCGGTAAGAAGAAGACAATAAAAAATAATAGTCATGACGCTTGTTGTGGCGTGCTGGTAGTTGAGCCTCGACGGTCGCGGTTCGATTACCGCTCGGGCAGATGTTTGTAATATCTGTTTCGGTCTGGGCGTTTGTCCTTGTGGGTCTCCGCGCCCTGCCTCGAGAGAGCACGTTGAGCAGTCGGTCCCGGTTGTTATCATAACATCTGATAATAATCGTTAACTCTTGATAAGTAAATTGCTCTTATCCAATGAGTTACTGATTCGCCCTTAGGATTGCGGAGATCAGATGGCAATGTCTCTGTGTAAAAACTAGTAACCTGTGAAATCCGGACCATAGTAAAAAGCAGATAAAAACTCGTATAAAACCGGGAATAATGCTAGGAAGAGAGAGACTAAAAATCAACTTTTGTTAAATAATGTATTCTAAAGGCATCATAACCATCATAAAAGCAAGCTTCCGTACAAGTTACAGGTAATTGATTTTCTTCGACGTAATATGATTTTCAGTAATGAGAAAGATCCGGCTCCCTCGGGCGCCACTTATGTCACAATATCATCAAATTATTACATACTAGTTGCGACCCGCGACTATACCGTGTTAGATAGGATTTTTTTTATTTTTATTTTTTATGTTACAAGTTGGCAAACAAGCATACGGCCCACCTGATGGTAAGTGGTTGCCGTAGCCTATGGGCGCTTGCAGCACCATCGGTAGGTGCCACTCACGCGTTACCAACCTCGAGATATTAGTTCTTAAATCTCCTCTGCCAGTAATTTCATTAGCCTACAGTACCCTTCAAACCGAAACACAGTAATGCCTAAGTACTACTATTTGGCGGCAAAATATTTGACACTGCGGCGGTACCTACCTAGCCGGCCTCTTGCAACAAAAGACCTACCACCAGTGTGACGGATTGCACTGGTGGAACAATCTCTGCTGTGACAGAGATTATCCCAACAGCGGGCGATGGGGTCGTCACGTCCCGACGCCGGTAATACGACGGTTGACGCGGGTTTCTTTTTATACCGGCAATTATTGACGATCAGGTCCACCTGGAGCTATTACATATCTTGACGACGTTGTGCCACAGGTTGCGGGTTCGATTCCCGCTCGGACCAGATGTTTGTATTGACCATACAGGTATGTGTTCCGGTCTGGGTGTGTTTGTCCTTGTCGATGTGTTTATTTCCAGACCCCTGACACAGGATATCAGTATCCTAATGGGGGCCGTTGTGTGTGTTGCGTTTATTATCTAGATTATAATTTCCAGGTGTCAATGTCCGTCCTGAGAAGTATGGAATTATAACGCTGCATGATGACGTTCGAAGCCGTGATCCGGCCTAGCAGGGCGCATTCTAAGAATAGATTTTTAAGCCCCCGCATAGTCTGCTTTTTTTTACACACCCGGTATATGTACTCGGACCAGATGACACTATAGGGCAATAGTGGAACGAGATTTTAAGCCCCCACATAGACTATCCCTTTCTCCCTTTCTCACGCTCAAGTCTCTGTACTCGGAACCCTTTTTTTCGGAATGTGTATTGCTGTTGGCCCTACTGGCCTTGACAGCGTCACCGGGCGGGGTGGGGCGAGTACTGAGACTCAGCCGTGATAAAGGGACCGTCCTTAGGGTGCCTCCTGCGAAACCCACTGGTGACACTGTTAAGGCCAATTGTGCCACAGTTATACACGTTCAGAAAACAACCATGACATTTATGCAACAATTACTCGTACGTGAAACACGCACGTTGGTTGATTTCTAAAATATTAAAGAAAGCAGAACCATTGATTTCTCTTCGTTACATATGAATAAAAATTTCATGATAACTGTAGTGACGCTGTGGTAGAAAACCTGCCTTAATCAACCAATGGTCGGGGTATCGATTCTATACATGTATGTGTTCCTGCATTTTCAAATAGGAATAAGTTTATTTAGTATAAGGTATAACATCAGGAAACTAAGGACCTCTCCCATCCCACTATTACATAATGTCAAAATTCGGCGATCCTCCTCCTTTAAAGGATTTAGGTTTTATGACATACCTGATTTATGGAAAAAATGTTTTTTTTTTATAAAAATAAATGAAAATTAGTTTTTTACATATATTTTATATTTTAAAATTGCAACATTACCAATGAGAAAAAATATAAAGGACTGGAAATAAATAAGATCATTTCATTACATTCAAAATAAAAAATACTTTATCTTTTCGTATTTTAAATAAATAACGGTACCGCTAAGTTTTAACAAACACTTCCTATTACTTAAGTTTCAATCTTTTATTTACAATTTGTACAAACAATACATTTAGATTTCATTAAAAATCCTAATATATATATATATATATATATATATATATATATATAATCATTTACACAAATTATCAATTATATAATTGGACGCAAATAAGCAATACCATGTCAATGTCACGAATGTCATTTCGAGAAAAACGCGTTTGAAAATTTTTAACAACTTTCTTTATATGAATTATTTTTTATGTATTGGTAAAGTTTTTGGCAATTTCAGATTTATGTAAGTTATTTTACTTATTTTCACAAAAAATAGTATACAAACTGCATATTTCGTATATAATATAACCCAAAACGTATAACATAATACATAAATTGCATGATTAAATAATGGCTTTTTAGAAGTTTTAAAGCTTAAAAGCCTACAAATATTAAAGAAAAATGTTCTTCAGCCATTTATCAACACTTCTGCACATATGACTCAGTTTTTTCAATTTTGTGGGTAAACATGGTATTGGTTATTTGGGCCCAATGAATAATTTCAAAAATGGTGATAGAAATTGTACAAAATCATGTCATGATAGCAACACTTGAGCTTAGTTCGACTAAACTAGACAACTAAGTAAAACGAAATATATTTAAAAGTATTGTAAATTTCACTGTAAAAGTCTTCACTAAAAATAGCTTAATAGATTCGGACTTGTTTGTGACGCCAAATATAACTTAATAGATTCGGAATCAATGAGTTGTATTTATGGACATCAATGTTCGGACTTGTTATTTTTGTTGAAAACGTATTATATAGATCACTAAAACATACTACTAAATTTTCCTTCTACTCAAAAAGTTAATAAATAAGTTAATAATACTTATGCAAATGACTGTAACTTTTGCTTCATTTCTTCGGACTTGTTACTAAATATAATAAAGTGTATTATATATAAATCACTAAATTATTCTACTATTTTTACTATTCAGACTTCAGTAAATAAAATACACGTCACTTTACTAAGTTTCTTGCAGTCTGAACTAAGCTTATAGTGTGCAATATAACAAGAACGTCATTTATCTCAAGATTCAGAATACTGTTCGTAAATGACTTTAAATCATAAGGAAAGGAAATAAAAAATAATAATACACAACCGCAAAGTTTATATTAAAACATTCCACATTTTTACTTTACCAATTGACAATTGTACATTTTTAATTGATTTAAAAATAAAGAAATTATTATCGCTATAAATGTAAAAAATCTGTAATTTTTAAATTCAAATATAAAAATATTTTATAAATGTTCAATTAATACCATTTCGAAATTAAATTTGGACAAAATCATTAATTTCTTATAACATGGTCGTCATTTAAATTATTCATATACAATATTTTTATTTCTCAAAAAACTCATAAATTCATATTAAATTTCATAAATATATTTACAAATAATGAAAT
The DNA here is from genome assembly GCA_023373885.1 of Hestina assimilis. Taxonomy (NCBI): domain Eukaryota; kingdom Metazoa; phylum Arthropoda; class Insecta; order Lepidoptera; family Nymphalidae; genus Hestina; species Hestina assimilis. The sequence goes on along the minus strand of CM041747.1, from coordinate 2,335,313 downwards.
CTAAATCTTATACTTTGAATTATATAGTAGATTATACATAAATAAAAATATAGAAAAATGTTACTAATAAAAATTGTTGTTCAAACCCGCCTTATTTTTAATAAACTATGTACAAAAATAAATTAACTAATCATAACTATTAACTACACGAATTTATTAATAGCTTATTAATTATTATATGTATATTTTTATACATTTTAAAATTTACTTTAACTTGTATTGAATTAACTAAAAGATTCTTCTTAAGATTCTTAATAAGGATATGTTTATTTTGGCAACCGAAAACTCGTTATTAGAAATTATATTATGTTATTAAAAAAACGAAAATTTATATTTAAAACTTTAGTCACAAGTAGAATGCTTCATATTATCATAGTTTTCACTTAATGATAATGGCAGTAGCGTTGGCTTAAATACAGTAGAATTCTACTTATTAAAATCTAGCAGATTCTACTCAAATTTAATTACATAAACTTTTACGTTTATTAGTTAAATCGAGAAGTTTCATCTATATATACAAAATGTATCTTATATGTATATATTTAAGCTATTCACATAACTGTTGCATTAACAAGAATACAACGCACGAAATCACAATACTTGACGTCACAAAAAACTAAACGTCGTCATTCGCACGTCAGAAAACAGTTTTTATTGGTTAGTTATATTCATATGTACAATGATTTCACAGACACACAAGTTAAAATTGTAACATGACAACGTGACATTTTATGTGCAACAAATGCATTTATATGTGCATAAAATACAATGCGAATGGTCGAAGGGTCAAATATCATCAAGCGTATTCGGCTACTTTATCTTCGTTAAGAAAAAAAACTACTAAATTCAGAAAGAGGTCAGCAACTTAAAAACTTAAAATAAGTAGATCTTCTTAAGAATAAAACTTCTACTATAAAAAGTATTTTTGTCATTATTTATTTATTATTACATTCTATAATTTTCAATTATATACATTATCTTATTATATTACTTACTTATAATTTATATATCATTAAGTTATATTACAAATTATTTTACAATATAATAACAGTTTGAAGGAAAATAAATCATATTATACGGAGATAAGGGTCATTATTTTCTGTAACTGTAAGTTTAATATATTGGGTAGCGAATAAAGATTTATATAATTATATCGTCGGAAATCGTATCAAACTTGAAACTATAACCACATATTATTTATCTGTATGTCAGTTGCAAGACTTATCGTAAGCTGTTTTTATTTATTTACAGTCAAACTGTTCAATAGATTTCTAGAGCTGAGTTAAAACTGAATTATAACTCAGACCCAAAGAGGACCTGCGTAGAAGAAACTCAGCGGATTAAACTTTTTTAATGAATAATTAATTCCAAAAGAACGCCTCTATCTCAATGTTTGTAATATATAATAAAATTAATAAAAAATTAAATTCATGAAATAGTTACTTATCAAAGACGTAATTTATATAATATTTTTGACTATAAGATAACATTTTATCAAGAATATTAATATTCTACATTTTAAAGGTAATAAGAACACGAGTAGGTGTTAGATACTGTACATTTTTATGATATTATCTTAATAATTTTTCATTTTAAATATACATAATGCAGATAAAATGATTAACAAAAAATTTGAATATATAACAAACTATATTCTTACTAATATTATAAATGCGAATTCCTTCTCTCTGTCTGTCTGTCTGTCCGTCTGTCGCGCTTTCACGCCAAAACTACTGAACCTATTTAAATGTAATGTCTAGAGCCTGAGAAAGGACATAGGCTACTTTTTAATGGGGAAAAGGGTTTTAGGGGTTGAAAAGGGGGTATGAAAAGTTGTATGGAAGTGTCGTCATCTTTAAAGCTATAAGCTTGAAACTTATTATTTAGACTGTTTATTCAATATATAAAATATAACAATCAAAGTTTGTAAACTCTGTTCAGAGTTTGTATTTTCAACAGGGCGAAACCGCTGGCAAAGCTAGTTATTATATAAATTTATTACGTAAGAGATTTTAATCATTTATAAATTTTCTTCTACTTTTTAATAAAACAAATAGCTTTATTAGTATTACTGTTAAGTACATTTAATTCCATAGCCTATAAGTAAGCCTATATATTTATAAACATAAGAGACCTTAACATTTTAACTTCTTACGTAATAGATGAACTGCCTTATTAACTTTTAATTGTTACTATCTTAAATGATAGTAAATATATTTTTACATTGCATTAGGGTTCTATCATAATCTATTGTTCAAATCATAGTACAATATAATAAAAATCCATTTTTCAATTATCTATAAATGTAAAATAAAAAATATAAGAATACAAAATAATTTATGGAAAATATCTTAAGCAAATAATAATAAAAATAATTTATTTCTTTATTATGTACATCGATGTTTATATATTGCAATACAATAAACAATATTTTTATAATATTTACAACTAAAAATTTCAATTTATGTCACATTATTATTATTATTAAAAGAAATCTTATTTATAATTCATAAAATTCTTACAATTATAACTAATTGTACCGAATCACCAATTTCTTATATACAAAAAAAATATTCCAAATTTCATATTTCTTATTAGTCAATTTATATAAACATCACACTTATAAGCTATTCTCTCATCGTATTATTAAAAACTACATTTAACCTTAAAATAGGCCGTATTATACAGCACTCAACGCACAAAATCTCGTACGAAAACAACAAATAATTTAATCTAAATATATTTCCTAGACAACACCAAATGTCCAAATTATGGGGTCCTTCAAACGAGGCGTGAAGAGGCACCTTGCGGGTAGGCAGGGCGAGAATGGCTAGTACATAGCCATCTTAACCACCTTCACGTGTCACCAGCCACTTCCACTTACCATCAGGTGGAGTAAAGTCATTTGCCTTTCGGCGTTATTTTATTTAAAAAAAATGTCGAAATTATCTATTAAGATCTAAAATTACACTAAATGTCCCCGCGAAATTGTTTATTGTAAACGCGCCATTGTCTCGCGACAATTATGGAATCACAATTTCACTACACAATCCACGTTATCCACAAACTTTCACAAGTTCCAATCCAAATCACATTATCGAAACATCCAATCCAAAATATTCCACAATTGATCCAAATACGTCACCCCCCACTGAGCACCGTCCAGAAGCCCAAGACAACTTCACCTGTGAGATAGTTCAGTTTATTTAGAAACTAAATGTATATATAAATTAGCGGATAGGGTTTTTCTCTATTGCAACACAGACACCACAAAATGATTACGTAAAACTTCTACTGCCAATAACGATTGTCAATGTGGATAAAGAATGATGAGTTTATAAAATAAAATATTAATTTAGGGTTTTCAAACCGTAACCACATACAAACCGTTTTTTTTTTTTTTTTCATCTTAACTGACAACGGACTTGACTGCTCGTGGTAGGGCTTAAAGGCCCGCCTAGCTACCATTATATTAGTTGGTAAAAACTGGTGAAGTGACTCTTTCTGTCATCGGTGATTAGTTCCAGGTCAGCCAGCGTATTCATTTACATGCCATCTGGTGTTGCAGGAGCAAGCAGGCAGTGTTGATTTTTTTTTTGGTTCAAAGTAAGTTATTACAACATTTAGGAGCGAATCCATCAGTATTCTTAATGTCTGTTCTATGTCTGCACACTATTTTTGTATTCTGGAGTCTTCCAAATACTATAACATCACGTGTGCTAACTGACACATTCATCTCTTTATTTGGAAAAAATCAGACGATGGCATATCAGAATGGCGGCTTAAAGAGATTGACGTGTTTAAGCTAAGGATGTAAAGAAATTATTGTTTAGAAGAGCTCATTGAGTGAGTTTGCTAGACAGATAAAGGGATCCAAAAGTGGCGACCTCGTGGACTTACCGAGAGCACTTACCTCGTATAAAACCAGCGACGACATGTACCGGTGTACAGATCGTCACAGATTAGAACAGCGAACGAGAGAGGCTGCTCGGAGGCCTGGACGGGGAGAGCGAGAGGAGCGCGAGCGCGGCGCGCGGGCGGGATCGGCGCGCGCGAGGGGCGCGGGGGGCGCGGCGTCAGCGGGCCGTACCGCCCGTCCACCAGCGCAGGCACGCGGGGTCCACGCAGCGAGCGCGGCCTGCGCGACGCGTCGCCTCCTCCAGGACCTCCTGGTTACGAGACACACCAAATACTATACTGTCTTCTTCTTATCGAGTGGTTAGTGGTGAACCTAGTGTCAGAGTTGTTCAGGTCGCCCGTAGGCCTCTGACTTGACTTATCGACTGTTGTCGAATTGTCAACAGCCGGGACCGACTTTTTAAGTGGCCTCGGAAGCACGGAGACGCTCGGTTGAAATACCACTATGCGATTACCCATCTTGTGACTGACCGCGCCTAAAGTTGCTTAACCTACCGATCGTATACCAATCAGAGGGTGCACTCAGCTATGAGCGTTTCCACTGTACTGTACAAACGTGGCAAACAAGCGTACGGCACGCCTGATGACAAGCGGTTATAGTGATACAAGTAGTATCACAAGCGTATCGTCTACTCTACGAATTAAGAAGAGAGGAGGAGAAGAGAGGAGATATAAGAGGAAAGGAAAAGAGTGGATAGGAGTTTGGACCATCGCTTACACTTGTCGAACGATACACAAAAACATATTCGGTAGAGCCCGCTCATTTTGTCTTTAGCTTGCCTTACCTTGCTATTTTCAGCATGAATGGAATGCCTCATTTTGGGTACTTACCAGTGGTACTCCACCACTTATAAGTCGAAAACTCGCATGCGTTCCTGGTGTCCAAAGTGTTCAAAGTGTGGCAGTCCCACAAGTTTTCATAACCTTGTTTTTGTATGTTTGCTGTTAAACAAGGACTCAGGGTATTTTCCATTTGATCGCCGAAAGGAATGGAGAAATAATTCCGCGCAGTCTAATATAATGTAACGGCGACCTTTGAGACCTTTTAACTGACATAACATAATTTGTGAAAGTTATAGATTCTTCACAACATTCTAAATGGCAACATTCAGCCGATGGCAAAAAAAAATTCGATCACGCTATGTCAGAGACTCGTTCGGCTTGCCTAAATCTGCCCCAATATTTAGGACCACGTACATAACTTTTATTTTATTGTTTGTCCCGTCATTAAACCTTATAGACAAACATTTTGTACTATAAAAATTAAAAAGAATAAATTATCTATGATGATGACTTTATCAATAACAATACTATTTTCAAATTAGCTCGAATTTTTAATACGTTCGGGCTTCATCTCAAACGTCAAATGAGTGTCAAATAAACAATAAGGGCTTTCGAATTAACTACGCTTTGAAATATAGGCCATATTTATTAATGCCTCTATAGCATTGATAGTTTACGTAATGAAACCGAAGGCTTCAATCTCCACGTCATGAATGAGGTTTGTAATTTTTATCCTAAAATGAAAATATTAAGACATTTTAACAAAAAAAACAAACAAACCTGCTTTTTCAGTACAATATGCTTTCCCTTCCAATACTTCATCAGGCCTCTCTCTTGCAAGGTCGAAACGATATCCGATGAAGCGATCGCGAGGTCCTTGCTCAGGTCTCGTATACAGAGTGAGGATCCTGGCGCTGAGCATAGCCTCTTCAAGAGAGCCTCTTTCCAATACGACCGGTAGGAAATGAGACCGAGGTCCGACAATGGCGTTTCCGGCGAGCCGACCTTACCCTCGACTTTCGTCAACAGATAGCCTAGTTGAAAACACGTTGGTATAGGTTAGTAATGTGACACGCCCAGCGTAATAATGGAACTTAATACTAGGTAAAAAATATATTTTTGTTATAGTGTTAATAAATGGGTATTTAGGGTTATTTTGGGTATGTTTTTACAAGGGTTTTTATAATATTATATGTTTATTTTTTACTAAATTCTGCCCGGGGCTTCGCCCGCGTGAATAACGATTTTTAACGAGTTATTTTCAATGTAAGTAAAGAGTATCTATTATCTTTATAAAAAGTCATTGCAACAGGTGAAAAACAAACAAACTCACTTCCACAGTTATATTAATTGTGTCGTCTATAATATATTATCAAAAACTGTTTTACCCGTACTACATTTACAGTTATACAGCGCAGAAGAGAGACTCTTATCTCAAAATTGATTAAAAAAACGATTACAATCTAATCACTCAATAAAGGCTTAAGAATCCCCAATTAAAGACAACAATTTGGAAACATAACAAATAATTAAACGGCTGCTATCAAAATTCCGCGCATCTACAATCCGCCGTGGGGTTGTATGGGGGCGTCTAGACTGCTAGACTGCAGACCGATCCATACTGCAGTGCATCGATCGAGGTCGGGTCGACGCCCGCGTCGCGACGCCTGCCCCCTCAACCCCGGACAAAACAAACCCCCCACGATGTTGACCGCTCAGGTGATACGTACGATTTACATAGATCGAACCCTTAACGTGTTGATTGTAATGCGTGAGCATTAAACTGAGGTGCGTTAGTGAATTATTATGTTTACGAAAGAAAGGTGTGTCAAAATAATTTTTTAAACGCTACAAAGTCAACGGGCCCCATTAGGATAGTGATATCTTGTATCGAGGGTCCTGAAACACGTACAAGGAAAACACACCCAGACTTAAAACACTTGCCTGTATGGTCAACAGAAACACCTGCTTCAAGCGGGAATCGAACCCGCGACATGTTGCACTTAAGGCAGGTAGGGCAATTTATTTGTATATGAAGGATTTCCGGATATAAAAAAATCTGATATAAAACTGGTTACTCTAAATTATTACACTTGAGTATCATACGCTACAGTTTTTATTGATGTATATGTGCAAATAAATCTATAAACTTATATATTAACACAGTTTATCCGGGCCAAAAAATTATATATAAATAAAAAAGTATTGTATATAAATAGACAGTACTTAATTATATTAAAGTATAGTACGGCCTAGCCTAATTAGGCCTAGTTAGAAAAACAAAAACGACTACAAAAGCCAGCGACCTCCGCCACACTGAAACTGGGAACTTACTCGTTCAAATCTTGCTGTACAGGAGTTCCATTGATCATCGTCAAGTTTCAGTGCCACGTTTACGGTATCAGCGTAACTCAAATACTACCTATTATATAACTAGCGTACCGCTCCGGCTTCGCGAGGGTATAAAATATATAGCCAATGTCATTCACTAAAAAATGATTAAAATCGATCCAGTAGTTTTGATTTATTCATTACTGCCCGTTGCCCGCACGCGTTAAATGTAATTATTTACGACATCACATTAGAAACCTCAAAAATAACAGTATTTCTCCACTACTTATTGGATGTTATTATACATATAAACCTTCCTCTTCAATCACTCTATCTATTAAAAAAACCGCATCAAAATCCGTTGCATAGTTTTAAAGTTTTAAGCATACATAGGGATATAGGGACAGAGAAAGCGACTTTGTTTTATACTATGTAGTGATAGTGATAGTGATATAAGTACCATTATTATTTTCTCTAATATCGTTTATTTGTTCATAAGAATTGAAGATTTTTATTTAAAGCTTTTTATGTTATTTTAAAACGTCCTCTATCATAACTTATATATGAACATTTTACAGTCATGTATAATGAGCGACGACGTTGTGGCGTAGCGGTAGCGATCGTACCTTAAGTGGCATAGGTTGCAGGTTCGATTCCATACAAACATGTGGTCCTTGTCATTGTGTATGTTTCCGGACCCCCGACACGGGATATAACTATTCTAATGGAGGCTGTTGAGTGTCAAGCGTTTATTTCGTTAGAAGTTGTTGGGGGCATTGAAACTATTTTTTTTATTATATCTTAAAAATGTCTATTTTATATCTAAAATTGGTAGGTTGGCTGATCTTTGATTGTTAATTTGATTCTATTATTACTGTCGAATAATTAATGAAAAATAATATATTTATGCTATCTCTCCAAAAATTCAGGTAATATCTTAGAAGGTACTATCTCACTGCTACCACGGTACATGGTTTTTTTTTCGGTATGTGTATTGCTGTTGGCCCTACTGGCCTTGACAGCGTCACCGAGCGAGGGGGCCGAGTACAGAGACTCAGCCGTGAAAAAGGGGCAGCCCTCACGGGCCTGGTACATGGTGGACAATAATAACAATGTATACTTTACTTACTGAAGTCGATAAGCAGTCTTCCGTAACCCTGCCTCTGGTACGGTGGCAGTGTGAGGATGCAGGACACGTTGTAATTGAGGAACGAATTTTTTTCCTGTTGACAAATTATAGATTAAAATATAGAAATGATGAAACAGTTATCAATATAGGTGACGTGACGTGGGCGTGGCCAGGATTTGCCCCAGGGGAAGGCAAAATATTAATAAAGGGACTAAAGTATAAATATTATTCTTCATTCTAGCATTATTCCCGGTATTTTTATGTACCCAGGGTCTGCTTATTACTCTTATCCGGATTTGACGGGTAACTAGTTTTTACACAGAGCGATTGCCATCTGACCTCCGCAACCCTAAGGGCGAACCAGTAACTCATTGGATAAGAGCAATTTAAAATATAAATATTATTATATTATTTAAAAAAAACGGTGGACTGTTTCGATGCGGTCATGCGCAAACGCTGTGCTTTAATGCTGCATCGCTTGCGCGGGAGCTCCAACACTATCCGAGTGCGTTGGCGGATAATTTCGATTCGCCGATACTAAACCAATGAGTACGACTACATGCTATTAAGCCACAATAAATTCTAACCACCTGAAGCGAGCTCGAAGTTGTCCTCCACTAGTTTATATGAAATTAATGAAAATGCTACTAACATAACTTAAAGAACATTGTTACTAACAACCTGTCTGATTTAAATAAATATTATTATTATTATTATTATTATTAAAAGGGGGCAAATTATTATTAAAAGAGGGCAAATTATTATAAAAAAGTTTTTAGTTTAATAGTTCCAAATGTATTATATTCTTCTCTTTTTGAGTATTTAACAAGGTCCGTGGGCAGATACACCCCACCCTCCCTCCTTGATAGCTCCATGTGAGGTTATAGATATTTCTTTTGTGATGACACGTATCCATATCCATCCATATACCGATTTAATATTTTTTGACGACTGATTAAGAACTCTGGATAAAGTGACAAAAACGCTGAAAAATTTTAGCGTTTTCATTTTAAATGATTTTTTCGGAGTTTGTAATTTATTTCCTAAAGTCAACGATAAATAAACTAAACTAATTATTAATTTAAGTATGTTTTTTTATATAGGATGAAAATTGACAAGTAGTAATAAGTCAACATTTTGAATGAACAAAATCTTCAAAAGTTTTTCGTTAATCAGGTTACCGTCATAGAAATATTAAATATAAAATTAGTTATTCCCGCAACTCACATCACATACATTTTAAATATTATCATTTCCTGGTTACTGAATTTTCGCTTAGAAATACAAAGAATAATTTAAACGTAGACCACTTTGTCGGACAGTTTGTATTATAGATGTTAGTTTGAAAGTGCGTTGAACCCGTCTGCATCGGCTGCAAATCCGAAACGACTTGACGAAGAACTTCAAAAGGTATTTGACAATTAATGTATTGTACGTCAAGTATACTGATAGATATGTACTTTTTTAAATGTTACAGGAAATATTAAAAATACATTTATTAGAATTTTAGCGAGCCTGCCTTTAGCCTCGACGGTTACGGTTTCGATTCCCAATCGGACAGATGTTTGCAATTTACAAATATCTGTTTCGGTCTACGCGTTTGTCCATGTGGGTGACCGTGCCTCGGAGAGCACGTTAAGCTTTCGGTCCCGGTTGTTATCACGTAGCATCTGATAATAATCGTTAACTCTTGATAAATAAATTGCTCTTATCCAATGAGTTACTGGTTCTGAGAGGAGGAATTTCATTGAAAATACTAATACTAAAACTTAAGGAAGCCGAAGATATTATAACAATAAAACCAAATATAATTCTAATTAATAATATTTACAACAAATCATATTATTAATATAATATTTAATTCCCTATTACCTATAATAAGCATAATAACATATGAAGGCGTAGACGCATCCCACGTCGAAGGAATCCTAAAAACTTTTAAAGAAATTTCCAATTTCGCATCGCCCCGCGGCCCTTGTGGAGGTTTAATGAAGACTCAGAACAGACGTCTGGATTTATTGCGTTACACCAACGCCGTCTAGACGTCTGGGAAACGTGTTTACATCCGTAAATTGTCACTGGGGGTGAGGGTACGCTTATATTATATATGGGTTTCGAATGTCCTCCGAGGGGATTTAGAGGTGTACGTACGAATAACTTTTGAAGGATATTGTTGTATGAATTAGCCATTAAGATATTGTTCTATGTTATTATTTTAATTATAATGAATTTTGATAATAATTTATACATTTTTAAAGCATACGATCTGTCTGTTAATAGACTGACTGAATAAATTACCATCTGAGCGAGCGAGGAGGGGCAGAAAGAGGAAAAAAGAAGGAAACCGAAAGAAAGGGAATTTAGGCTTCCGGCGGTTTCACCGGAAGGAGTAACAGCAGCTCTGAAAACCGATGTTACTGATTCATGTAGAAAACAGCAGATTTAAGGGGAACGGAAGTAGAGGCAGTTTAGGGGAGAACTTCCGGTGTTTTTATCAAAGGAAGTGATAGCAGCTCGGAGAACCGATCTTAGTTATTGATCTAGAAAATAGCAGATTTATTAGTCTTAAAAACTAATATTATGAATTAGGTATTGCCTATTGTTATATGGCTCACCAAAAGACATGTTAGGGTAGGTCATAAGGTTCTTCTATTTCAATACAATTATGCACATATAATCATTTAATGTATACATAAAATGAAGAATTTAAACTTTAATCTGATCGAAACAAATTTGAACCCTCGTATACCGTATGTGAAAGGTTAATTTCCGTCGGGTCAGGGATTGTCAAAGATTCGGGAAGCGCGACCCCCTCGCTCGGTTCGACGACCCGCCGCGCCGTCTACGTTTCGCGTACTACTTACATAATCCTACGATGCGTCCGTCTGTGTTTACGTGAACGTACAGAGATAAATTTAAGAGTTGTTCTTCTTTGTTATAACGTTTCTACAGTTTATTAGCGATAATAAATAATATTGAAAAACTGTAAAGCAGCGATGTTTGTATGCTGGATATATATTTGAAAAACTGTCAATGTAATATTTAAGATTTATTGCTTGATATGTGATTTCGTTTGTAACATAGATAAACTGTGGATATAAATAGGTCCAAGAAGACGATTGTAGGCTACTTTTTACGGAAATAGCACTTGTAAGTGGTGAAATAGAGTATGAAAGTTTTTTGGGAAGCCAGTTCATTCTACACCGCATTTTAGGTGCCACAATAAAATAGTTATTTAATAAAATACAGTATACTATTTTATAAGCATTATTAGCAATGCTTTTTAAGTCATTACTAATACTCCTGTTGCCCCTACAAAAAGCTCGTACAACAATAGACCAAGGGGGTCAGGATAGAACCTGCAACTCTCGCGTTAACTAATTGAAGTGGGCCCTTAACCGTTGAGCCGTTAACTATAAATATCACGTTGATATTATATTAGACGATAGCACTTCCCCGCGCCAGACGGCCTAGACTTGCCGAAAATAACATATTTCTAGCTCTATACAACACGCCTCTCATACTACATAACTAGACTTTAAAAAACCAATAACTCTCAAAATGTATATAGGTTTTTACAATAGGTTGCCAAAATGCTCTTAAACACTTTCTATTAATAAATTTTTAAAATACTAATTAAAGAACTTGAGCGTGTTTGGTAAGTGTTATTATCACACTCACCGCTCATAGCTCACAGATCGGTAAACGATCGGTGGGGTTAAGCAACTATAGACGCGGTCAGTCCCTGGGTTATCGATGGGTATTTCGAGTTAGCGTCTCCGTGCTTCGGAGGGCACGTTAAAAGTCGGTCCCGGCTGCTGCCAATTTGATAATAGTCGAAAAGTCAAGTACTCGTATATGGGCAACCTAAAAAACTCTGACACTAGATTCGCCACTAACCACTCGATAAGAAGAAGAAGTGTTATTATAAAATTAATGAGTACATTGAGGACACCACACTTTGGAAATGATGTTGCTCCAGGCGTTCCAGCGTTCATTAAAAATATATTTGCAAATTTGTCAATTTAAAAAAAAAAAGCTTTACAATAACATAAACCCTTTGTTAAGCTGGTTCTTCTAAGGTTTTAGAACCGGTGGTACAACCTGATTCAATTAATATTATTACAATAAAAAGCCAGTTTTATTTTTATAAAATTTTATACTAAATATTCTCTGTTTCCGTCACAACACGCCCGGATATAGGATCGTTGACCTGATCTGTCTCGTTTCGCTTTATATATACGAAAACAATCCGGAACACTTATTTATGCACCACTTTGACTGTACCGTCTCAGTGGTAGACAATATACTATTGATAAATAAAAAAGCCTAAGTGTGTCAGCTCCTATCCGCGACTGAAGTTTACTCCTAAACCTTAAGTACGATTGTCTTTGAATATGCAACAGTAATAGAAGGTAAAAATATTTTAAAAAAAATGAAAACAAAACAGACACGCAAACGTGCATGCGAACAAACATACATACATAAAAATAGTATAGTATGTAAAAAACATAATGATTTTTCTTATGTCAGAGGGGACAAACGGGCAGGAGGTTCACTTGATGTTAAGCGATTACCGCCGCCCATGAACATCTGCAACACCAAAGGACATGCAGATGCGTTGCCGACCTTATTTAGGATACAACTGTTTATACGCTGGCTGACCTCGAAACGCGGCTGACGAGCAGTCAATTCCCGGGTTGTTCACCAACCTACGGTAGTAGCTAACCAGGGGAACCTCTTTTTCAAGCCCTACCACCAGCATACACATGTCTTACAATTTCTTCCACGACATCCAGGTTTCCTCACGATGTTTTCCTTCACCGTTAAGCACGAGATAAATTTGATACACAAATTAAGCACTTCAAAACTCAGAGGTGCTTACCCGGATTTGAAGACGGCAATAGTGAGGAGGTTCTTAACTCTGGAGCCTTGCCGTGTTACTCTAATCGAAACAACCTCTAGCTGGATGCTAAGGCAGTTGCGAAATAAAATTTCTTACCTTAACTTATTAACTTAGAAATGTTATCTGTTACTTAGGAATGTTAGCTTGAGGATGGTTCGCTTAGAAAATGACAAAGCTTAACGCTGGTAGTTTGGGCCTTGCCTCTCTACCAGAGGAAATGACTATTTTTATAGGGTTAAATATTGTATATATTTGTATATAAATAATTAAATAATTGAAAATGTAAAATATAAGATTAAAAATGAATTAAAGATTATTTTTTTATTTATATTAAATTATAATACTTTATAACTTTCTCTACACACATTTAAATAGGGTATATTTGTTTTGTTCAGCAATCATATTGTATCGTGAATCATTAAATGTATAAATAATATTCAAAATAGATACAAGAGACGTAATAAAGGGCCCCATTGTTACAGAGACATCGACATTACTGAAAAATTTAGTTCGTTTAGTACAAAAATCGTTAACTTTTTATGATAACTAAAATATGAAACTATCAAAGCTATCGTAAGAAATTATTTAACTTTATGAAAATTTATCGCCAGTGCGAGACGAGTCACGACAGCGAACGTAACCCCTCAACCTGACGAAAGACCTCCGAGAGGTCCGAAACTAGTCGGTACCTATACCGATTGAACGTGAGTTTTAGCCGATAAAAATATCACATAAAGAACGTAAACAAATGTAAGACTTACGTAATCAATTCATTACAACATTTTAACCAAGTAGTAAGCTACGGCGTAGCACGTGTACGAGCTGTTACATTCACGCTACTGTAGTGCTACGATGCTACGCTGTAGCTTCAATAGCTCGCGTAAATGAACGTAAAAAAAGAACCAACGAATTTGAACTTAATATTTAGTGACATAAGGTATAAATCATTATAAAGTTGTAGTCGGTTTCATTATAAGTTTATGATTTGATGAATCATTACACTTTTAATTAAAGGCTCTATATAATAACCTGTATTAGTATATACCCGCCTAATAGTCTCAATCGGAGTTTTAGTTAAATAGCGATTTAACGATCATTTATATTTTATAGGAACAAAAGATAAAAGGTTAACGATTATCTATCTATCTATCTATGTATCTAATACCTTTAAACGAGCAAATCTTGTATATATATATATATATATATATATTTATAATTCGGATCTCAGAAACGGTTGCACCGATTATTATGAAATTTAGCATGCAGGGGTTTTCGGGGACGATAAATCGATCTAGCTAGGATTTATTTTTAGAAAATGTGGCCTTGTCCGTGTTTTCAGGCCGTTGTCGACGCGCCATCTATTATCAACAAAATAAATTAAAAATGTCAAAACATGTAGAAAAATAATATGAATAAGAAATATTTAGATAAGATTAAATGAGTAGATTAAGAAAGCTTTGTTAATTTGTAAATATATAAAATATAAATTTAAAACATAAATAAAATATTATTTAGTGTACAAATATAATTACCTGCTACGCCATCTGTGCGATAAAATATGTAACACTGTAAATATTGTTTAATCGTTTTTAAAGTTCTGTAGCCAAGTGGCAAAAACAGAACCCTTACAGTTTCGTCATGTCCGTCTGAGTCGATTTGTACGAAATTTAGTAAATAGGTGTATGACCACCATGCCAATTATTATGAAATCCTAAAATATATAAAAATTTCATCAATGCAGTTCATACATATAACTGAGGGTTGAAAAAAGTTTCAACGTATGGCAAAGTGTGGGATATCTTTGGATACGTTTTTCAAAATTATTAGGTCTGATTTTGACTTTTTTCATTAAGTTAGTTGTTGAGATATTAACTTCTAAATTCTTTGTTCACATTTGTTTTGAAGAATATAGGTCTACTAATTATATTATATGTTAGTTGTTCCCATAACTTTGACATATTATGAAAAATCATATTACTAAATAATTACTTAATTATTAAATAATTACTTTGAAATTACCAACTTATTTTTGACGTCGATTTGATTTATTTATTATTTTTTCATTCTATATTATCAAGCTGCAGAACGCGTTAGTTTCACAGCGCACTTGACCCGGCCATGTGTTGCCATAGCTACAATGGATTTATTGAATTGAATCAAATGACAGACATTTTTTTACAATGGCAGTTGATGTTTTCTTTAATTTAGTATGTGCCACTGACTGACAGGGATGCGTCCATTAGAATTTATCAAATTACTCGACTATCCCAATTTTTGCGGATCTTTGTTATCGATTCATTTTTGCGGATCTTTGTTATCGATTCAAAATCATTATTTTTTTGTTTTATTATTCAGGTAAGGTTTCAATCGACTCTACCGTACCCCGTGACCGTATTATTAATATAGATGTTACGAGTTTATAACGCGAAAGCAGCGCCATCTTGAAATGTTAAATGCTATAACCACCATATATAATTGGACGCTGCTCAGGCAAAAGTTGCAATAGAAAAGAAATTAGCCACAGACTTTGCCAACCTGGAAAGTAGAAAATTACGTCATAGTAGTCATGTCATTAGTAGTAGCGGAAGATACTCTATACCATAGATATATAAGAGAGTTGAGATTTGTTTAAAACGTCTACTTGAATAAATATAATTATGATTTTGATTTTTGATTTACCAAAAACAAAAAAATACCGAGCGAAGCTCAGTCACCCAGGTACTTATTATTTATTATAATAAAATGATCTTATTTTAATTATTTTATAATATGGTATTTTGAATAAGACTTTCGAGCATAAGCTCGTCCCCGTCCCCGTCCCCGTCTGCAGTATTTTTACTAAGATTAAAGTAATATTTATATTATATTAGTTATTAAGGTATTAGGGTTTTTTGTTTCATTTAATATAATTTATTTTATTTTTTATTCCTAGTCATAATAATTAATTAGCAAGAAAGTATTTATTTCTTCCTCTTCAAGGCTTCGTCCAAAATTAACCACTTATCTTGCCGGTTCTGTGCTATATTTTTAATTTCATCATCCGATCTTATCGCGAGTTTTCCTTTTCCTCTTTTGCCAAGCGGATCGTTCCAGCGGCCATTAAAAAAACAATCAGTCCTTAATGTTTTTTATAATATAATTATTGCTATTAGAAACATCTGCCACGTGGGCTCATTATATAAACATAATTTTTTGAGATCATAAATTAGAATCGTATATATTTTAATAAATACTAAAACAAAACTATCCAAAAATTACTTCACTTAATCACTTAACCGAAAAATAAAGTGACTATCAAATCGCATCTACAATTCAAAAAAAGACACGTCTAAAAGTCGTCTCGCCCGTACAGGCGCAATAAATGGGCATCAGTGTTGTCAGGTTTTGCGAGTAAAACGGGATTTTACAAAGCTCAACTGTAAAAACGGGACTTCTTTAAAAGCGGGACACTGAGTATGGAAGGTATTTGAAAATAAAAAGCATGCAAATTATTATTTTTTTATTTGAAAGAGTGAATAATCCAGTTTAATAGTGTTTACATACCGTTAATCATTGAAGTAAGATACCAATCTTTTTCTATGTGTCCCATTATTTTAGTAATAACGTAAAATTATATCGTAGATGTGTTCTATTCTGCTATTTTTTATATTTTTCCGTCACTAATTATTAACAAAACGTCTAAAGTCCGGAAACAAACCCAAGCATAAGTCATATCCAGACCGGAACATATGCTTATAGTAGTCAATATAAACATCTGCTGGGAATTAAACCTCGCGTAAAGTCGCGTATATTATAAAGGGTTGCCAAAAACTCCTTGGTGTACCGTGTGAGGTAAAATCGAAATTTCGCGGGACATGGAGTCATATGTCAATATAAAGCGGGACGTCTGACAACCCTGACGCGTCTCTATTCTTTTAATATCTTTCCGACCCTTTACGCTCTCGAGGGAATATTTGAACTACACTATCCGTCTGGCTCGTGCATGGACGCTTTATGGATTTGTAGTGTAAAACGTTTTATTTGAAACCTGTTTGAATTTTTCATGAATCACGACATCGTCGAATTTTTTTAGTATTTCAACAAGAACTTTTGAATTATCAGCTACTTTTAAAATAGAGGATTTACAATATTAACGTCAAGTTTATATTTAAGCCCTTTATCGTTAACGCCCTCGGGTCAGCAACACGCATACTTTTTGTATACATAAAAGGAGAAGATCTGACTGACATATCAACTCCCAGCCTAAACGCTGGGACCAAGAAAGATAATTTTTTCACAGGTATTGTTTTTATAAAAAGTAAACGTGCACAACGAAAGGATTGTGAAAATGGGTTGAAAGTTTGTATGGGAGTCCGCCATTTTAGGACTTAGAAACATGAAACTTTGTTATTGGCAAACAATTAAAAATAAAAAACTCCTGTCTAAAATTCTACCTCTGAAGGGGTGAAATGGGAATGCAAAGCTTGTTTTAAAATCGTTATTCACACCGGCAAAGCCACTGGCAGAAGCTAGTTCTTCATAAAGCTATTAAAGTAATAGCATTTTACCGGTTATTTCTTCATTGTCTGTTTATTACACTTGTCTAGACGTGAAAAGGAAAACATAGGCACGACTAAGAGCGAACTAGTTGGATAAAATATTCTTTGTAATATAAATAAAATTATTACATAATATATAGCGACAACAGAACCCTATAACTGAGCCTCCGCTGTTGGTCGCGTCGTCAGCGGGCTGTATCTCACGAGTCGAGTATTACTCGTAGGTAGAGAATTGAACAGATACTCAAGGGGATCCCCATACAAGAAACTATATATTTTTATTCTACGTTGATACGGAACCTTTAATGGGCGAGACAGACACACACTTGGCCGGATTTTTATTTCTTTTATCAAAGAGTTCGCGGAGCAAAGTTCGTTAGATTAGATTGATTTACAATGCGCTAAATACAAGAAACAAGCTATTAAGCTAAAGTTTGGCATAACGGTTTAATTTATAAGCTGTATCGTCTAGGATTGCCAAACAGACTCGTGCTTATCATACGAGACTACTTGTCGAATCGCATATTCCGTTTTGAGTAGAGAGTAACTTGTCATCCCCTCGTTCCATCAGGGCAGGAGTCCTCGGGGCTCCGTACTAGCTCCCATACTATTCTCTCTTTATATAAATGACATGCCGATACCGACCAAAAATGTTCATCTAGCACTCTTCGCGGATGACACCGCGATTGATTTACAATGCGCTAAATAAAATAAAAATTTTAGCGGCGTCGGGACGTGACGGCCCCATCGCCCGCTGGTGGGATAATCTCTGTCTGCAGAGATTATTCCACCAATGCAATCGATCAATTCAACTAGTGGTAGTGCCACGCTGCACAGCTCTTTCTGTGCAGCCAGGTGAAACCGGCACGCCCGGGTAAGTACCACTCTCTCACAGAAAACCGGCGTGAAGTGACAAGTGTCGCGTTTCGTACGGTGAGTGAGAGTCGGAGGCCTTCTTAACCCTCCCCTTCTATGGACGTGCAGAATTCGGTTCGTGTACCCCAGGAGGGTACCACCTGCGTTCGCGGTGGAGAATCCCTCTCTGAGCGTCCATGCTCCTTTGAACTCCAGCTGAGCATGGATGCCCAGGCTGCCCTCCGAATTCTGGGGGCAATTTTGCGCGCTCAAAAACTGTTCGGGGCAAACAGAAGCAGGCAACAGGGCAACCTTCCACGCTAACTGTGGACCTTTGTAACATTAGAGGGCTGAATTCCAACCTGAACGCCGTCCATCACCACCTTGAGACAGCGAAGCCGGCCTTTCTCACCGAGACCAGATATCTTCTCTGGCTGATACTTCTTTCCTCTCCTACCCGGGATACAATTTGGAACATTCCTTTGTACCCCGGGCTGGTGTGTGCGTGTACGTCATGGAGGATGTCTGCTCTCGTCGCCTCGGCAGCCTTGAAGTAGGGGACCTATCGATTCTTTGGCTGCGCGTAGACTGCGATGACCATCCGCGAATCTACGCGTGCCTTTATAGGTCCCATAGCGGAAATGCCGAAACTGACCGACTCATTGAGCACATCCAAATGGCTACAGATTCCGTGCTGCAACAGATCCCATCTGCTGAGATCGTGATTCTTGGCGATTTCAACGCCCACCATGCAGAATGGCTTGGTTCACGTACCACCGATCACGCGGGGAGATCTGTTCTCGACTTTGCTTTGGCATATGATCTGACACAACTGGTAACCTCGCCAACGCGAATCCCAGATGTAGAGGATCATACACCTTCACTGTTGGATCTTCTGTTGACCTCTCATCCGGACAACTATCTGGTATCCGTCGATCCTCCTCTAGGCTCGTCGGACCACTGCCTTGTTCGGAGTACAGTGCCGGTCTCGCGCCCAGCACGGCCCCGCTTCGCGGGCTACCGGCGCGTTTGGCACTACAGGGTCGGCAGACTGGGACGGGATGCGTTCTTTCTTTGCGTCCTACCCCATGGGGACAGTTTGCTTCTCGCCGGATGATCCGGACGTCGTTGCCAACTCTGTCGCCGATGTGATACTCCAGGGCATGGAACTTTTTGTTCCGGCTTCTGCAGTGCCCATCGGAGGCAAGTCTCAGCCTTGTTTTGGTCGCTCCTGTAAAACGGCGTTTCGCCGAAAACGGGAATGCTACCAAGCCTGGGCTAAGGCGTCGACGTCTCGTGATGTAAATACCAGCGCACTTAGAAAGGAGTACAACTCTGCCTCCAGGTCCTTCAAAAGGGTTATTGCCAAAGCAAAGTCGGAGCACATCGGCAGAATTGGCGAGAGACTAGTGCGTCTTCCTTCGGGTACACGTGCATTCTGGTACCTCGCCAAGTCTGTCTTAGGGAATTTCTGTAAGCCATCATTTCCACCTCTGCATAGGGACGATGATTCGGTGGCCCATGCCGCGAAGGAGAAAGCTGATCTTCTGTGCTCTCTCTTCGCGTCCAACTCGACTGGATGACCAAGGAGAAGTCACCACCGGCAATCCAGCGGTGTGATACCACGATGCCGGAGGTTAAATTCCGGCAAAGTGTAGTTCGCAGAGCACTTCTTTCCTTGGACATTCATAAGTCGAGTGGGCCTGATGGAATCTCCCCGATCGTGTTGCGGACATGTGCTCCTGAGTTGGCGCCGGTTTTAACGCGTCTTTTTCGGTACTCCTACTCATCAGGCGTCGTCCCGAACTCATGGAAGACGGCTTTAGTGCACCGATCCCTAAAAGGCAACCGCTCGGATCCGTTCAATTATAGGCCAATTGCCATTACCTCCTTGTTCTCAAAGATAATGGAGTCCATTATCAACTGCCAGCTCCTGCGGTATCTAGAGGAGCACCAGTTGATTAGCGACCGCCAGTACGGTTTTCGTCGTGGTCGTTCAGCTGGTGATCTTCTAGTTTACCTGACACATAGGTGGGCGGAAGCAGTTGAGTCCAAAGGGGAGGCATTAGCGGCCAGTCTGGACATAGCGAAGGCCTTCGATCGGGTATGGCACCAGGCGCTTCTTTCGAAGCTTCCTTCCTATGGGCTTCCTGAGAAATTATGCGAGTGGGTCACCAGCTTTTTGGCAGATCAGACATCAAGGTCGTTGTCGACGGTGCATGCTCTGACTTAAAACCCATTAATGCTGGTGTCCCGCAAGGCTGCGTACTGTCCCCTACTTTGTTTCTTCTGCATATCAATGACATGTTGGAAATTTCCAACATTCATTTGCTATGCCGGCTGTTCACTGTGGACGCTTTATACACCGGCCGCGCTAATATTTCTCAGGAAAACGTCATTGAGTGCCGGAACAAACTTGTTTCTGAAGTCGAGACTACATTGACCAAAGTCTCGGACTGGGGCCGACTAAATTTAGTCCAATTCAACCCCAAGAAGACACAAGTTTGCGCGTTAACCGCTAAAAATCACCATTTGTCGTATCTCCTCGTTTTGGGAACACTCCCTGGCTGCCACAGCTAGTATCGGAATACTTGGTGTCGACATTTCGAGCGTCGTTCAGTTCCGCGGTCAGTTGGAAGGAAAGGTCAAATTGGCCTCAAAAAAGCTGGTGTGCTCAGCAAGGCGAGGCACTACTTCACGTCGGCTCATCGCCTAAAACTCTACAAGGCACAAATTCGACCACACGTGGAGTACTGCTCTCACCTCTGGGCAGGAGCTCCCCAGTACCAGCTACTTCCAATTGACCGCATCCAACGTAGAGCGGCTCGAGTTGTCGACGATCAAGCCTTTCCGATCGGCTTGATCCTTTGGCATTGCGTAGAGATGTCGGATCACTCTGCATCTTCTATCGCATATATCACGGAGAGTGTTCTGAGGAATTGTTTGGATTGGTCCCGCCGGTAGAATTTCACCATCGGACATCGCGACAAAACTCGAAGTTCCATCCATACCACCTCGATGTCTGGAAATCCACAACAGCGCGATTTAGAAGACATTTTCTTCCTCGCACAACCACTCTGTGGAACCAACTTCCGCCGGCGGTCTTTCCGAACCGATACGACTTGGGAACCTTCAAGAAAAGAGCCTATTCTTTCCTTAAAGGTCGGCAACGCGCCTGCATGCCTTCTGGTGTTGCAGATGTTCATGGGCGGCAGTGATCACTTAACATCAGGTGAGCCTCCTGCCCGTTTGCCCCCTCTTACATAAAAAAAAAAAAAAAAAAAAAAATACAAGAAACAAGCTATTCCTTGGATACGCGTAAAGGCTAAATAGGATTGTTCTGATGCCTAATGAAATCTCGGACACGAGTACCAAAAATATCAACCATACCATCCTTTTAATAGGATCATCTTCGCCTCATGCTATTACGAACACAAAACATGATCATCTCCAAACACTTTAAATACCGACAATATAACAAGCTACCACTTTAAAAGCAATTTCATTGAAGTTTTAATAAAATATAATTTATCGTAATAATCTTTCACGATATCGACATAATCCGTATACCGTTTTCATCGGCAGACGCGATTAAGATCGAAGCCACCGGCCGTGTAATTGAAATAGCTGAACATACAACTGATAAAGTACACACAATGCTAGAGATCAGGTGGATTATGGGACAAATAAATAACGATAGACCCCCAAACTGTCAGGTTACCTATTTTGTCACGAAACACTTTTTGTAATACATTTATTTCCAAGAAATATCCTTATAATACAATAAATGTGAAAGTTTTTATGATTGGTTTTTTTATGTTAGAAGTTGGCAAACAAGCATACGGCCCACCTGATGGTAAGTGGCTGCCGCAGCCTATGAGCGCTTGCAGCACCATTAGTAGGTGTCACTCGCGCGTTGCCAACCTCGAGATATTAGTTCTTAAATCTCGTTCGCCCAGTAATTTCACTAGCGTACAATGCCCTTCAAACCGGAACATAGTAGTGCCTAAGCACTACTATTTGGCGGCAGAATATTGGACACTGCGGCCTACCTAGCCGGCCTCTTGCAACAAAAGACCTACCACCAGTGTGACTGACTGCACTGGTGGAATAATCTCTGCTGTGACAGAGGTTATCCCAACAGCGGGCGATGGGGTCGTCACATCCCGACGCCGGGAAAATTGCAAAAATGGATGTTTAGATTTTAGAATGTTTGTTACCCAATTTTTTTTTTTTTATTAAGAATATTAGCAATGCTTATTCAAGCCATTACTAATATTCCTATTGCCCTCCAAATAAGCTCGAAGCTTGCGCTAGGAGTGGGTACGACAATAGCCCAGGGGGTCAGGATCGAACCGTCGACTCTCGCGTTAACGGAGCGAAGTCGGCCTTTCTACCGTTGAGCTATTGAGACTTCTCTACCGATGAGCTATTGGGCAATAACGTAAAAAAGGGCTGAAATGATTTGGTGAAATTTAGTATACAGACAGTTTTTTATCTGGATTAAGACAGCATGGTTTTTAACCAGTAAAATGTTAAGTTTCTATGGATTATTATCAAAAAACGTACTTATAATACTCAACGGAAAAACTAATGTAATTTTTCCAAAAATATTTTTGTACAGCATAGAACTATGAGTTTTTTTATTACTTTAATACTCTAGTATTGTACCGATACTAATAATTATGTTTAAAAAATCGAAAAATCAATTACGAAATCTGCAAGGCTTTTAATACGATGACGTTGACGAATATTGACGACGTTGTGGCGCAGCGGTAGCGAACCTTCCTTATAGGCCACAGGTCGCAAGTTCGATTCCCGCTCGGGGCATATGTTTATATTATATTGACCATGCAAGCATATTTTTCGGTCTGGATATAATTGTCCTTGTCCTATGTTTCCAGACCCCCGATATAGGATTCAACTATCCTAATGAAGACCGTTAAGTGTGTAGCTTTTATTTATTATTGAAGTCGTGTTTAAAAAAAATATCTTTTACAGCATAGAACTACAGTTTAAGTACTTATTAGTCTAAGTTGTACGGATACTAATAATTATGTTCAAAAATCGAAAAACCAATTTAAGAAAACTGCGACGCTTTTAATACTGGTACTGACAAAACTCTTCTTCAGGATATAACACATATAAAAGCATTACTCGTACACTGTACAATACTCGATGAGACCGCGCCATCCTATCGATCGTTTATATTTTCGTTCGCCTAGGTCAGGTATATCTATCGTCTCGCCGGCGCAGACAGCATCAATAATACATCCAACTATTTGGGTATTCGCTTTTGGGATGGAGGCTAGCTACTCGTGTATTTCGAGTTTTGAATTAGTCTCGCAGAAAGGTGAGAGATGGACTTGTTAATAATGAGTATTAAATTATTACATACTGACTTCTGCTAACGGCTTCGTCCGCGTGAATAATCGAATCAACAGCCTAAAAATAAGTTTCAAGCGTCTAGCTCTAAAAATGAAGATTTCATATTAATTAATATAATTCTAATTATTTTCTCGTTTTTTCTTAGATATAGGTACGTTATATTTTATTATTATGTTAAATGTTCTTATTAGTATATTTATTTGACTTAGTAGTATAACTCTGATCTTACAGTCAAACCAATTGTCAGGTTTTGTAAGACTTTAGTATAAAACATATTGTGAACGTTATATTGACTTAATAAATAAATAAAAATAATAAAAATAAATACAATTTTCATCCCTCTCTTTCCACCCCTTACAACTAAAAAAAATAAGCCTTAAAATAGCCTTTAATAAAAAGTAAATTTAATAGAAAGAACAATCTTTCTCAGGCTCTAGACTATCTGTGTACCAAATTTCATTTAAATCGGTACAGTAGTTTTGGCGTGACAGTGCGACAAACAGACAGACAGACAATAGCTCTAAACTTTCGCATTTATAATTTTAGTAAGGATTATATTGTATATCTCATGAACACTAGCTGGCGCTCCTTTGTAATTGTCATACCAACGCAACGAAATGAAGTCAGTCACAAGCTTGCAACATAACTGAAAATATAAATATGTACTAATAAATTTTGATACATATAAAATGACTGCTTAACACCACGCCACGGTCAGGGTAACCTGAATGAAATTTTGAGTTGAAATATAAGGTAATTTCAAATTTTTTCGCGAAAATTTCCGGTATGTTGAAAAATTATAAACGTTAAAAAATTTAATATTTTTTACATTCATTTATTTTTAACTGTTATATCTATTTACAGTTAATTTTTAGGTACTACAGTGCGTTTTTTTGTTAAAAGATATAATTTTAACATAAAAAAAAATTACATAAAACATAAATCAGACATCGGCCAGTCGTCGCGTCTAGGAACAAAATAAAACATCGAAAAATGTAAAGCCCAACCCCGTGGGGCGTGCCCGGTCGACGACCCCACAGCTGACGCGTCAATGGTAGTAACGTATATAGCTACATACATAAACGTACCAAAAACTTTAATGAGAACGTATTTTTGATTACTACGCGAACGTGGAAACGTAATTTCAGAATTATATATAGAGTTAATTAAAAAGTAATGTAATCGTACTAAATGGTAACGATGGTTTTTACTAAGTTGTAGTTAGCGTTTTACGTAGAGTTTTTTTATGTTAGAAGTTGGCAAACAAGCATACGGCCCACCTGATGGTAAGTGGCTGCCGCAGCCTATGAGCGCTTGCAGCACCATTAGTAGGTGCCACTCACGCGTTGCCAACCTCGAGATATTAGTTCTTAAATCTCATTCGCCCAGTAATTTCACTAGCGTACAATGCCCTTCAAACTGGAACACAGTAGTGCCTAAGCACTACTATTTGGCGGTAGAATATTGGACACTGCGGTGGTACCTACCTAGCCGGCCTCTTGCAACAAAAGACCTACCACCAGTGTGACTGATTGCACTGGTGGAATAATCTCTATTGTGACAGAGGTTATCCCAACAGCGGGCGATGGGGTCGTCACGAGTGACGTGGCTTCGATTCCTGTACAGAGCATTTGATACAACTTGTATTTTATCCTATTGTATATTTTATGCATGGCAAACGAAGCCAGTCAACTCCACGTGGTGCACCCTGGGCAGCGGCGACAGCGAATTAGCCGACAAGGGCTAATGACTGGCAAGTATTTATTGCGCGTAGGAGGTTCGGCGTAATTTTTTATGTCAGAGGAGGCGAACAGGCAGGAGCCTCACCTGATGCTAAGCGATTGTTTCCGTGCCTTTTTTAAGGATACAACTACGCTGGTTGACCTCGACGGCCGACGAGCAGTTGCTTCACGAGTTTTTGACAAACGTATGGTGTTAGCTAACCAGGCGAGCTTTTTAAGTCCTACCGCCAGCTTTTTTTAAAACTATATTATCATTTGAATTTTTAATTTTTAATTATTGTTTTCTCAATTTTCTTTATTCTAAGTGTCAAGGCCAGTAGAGCCAACAACAATACACAATTCGGAAAAAATCTTAATTTAAAACTTAGTAAACCTACAGTAAAATTTCTTTTTTTTTTTTTCACTATTAACTGGACGCAAATAAGCAATACCATGTCAACCCACACGAATGTCATTTCGAGAAAAACGCGTTTGAAAATTTTGAACAACTTGCTTTAAATGAATTTTTTTATGTATTGGTCAAGTTTTTGGCAATTTCAGATTTATGTAAGTTATTTTACTTATTTTCACAAAAATAAGTATACAAACTGAATATTTCGTATATAATATAACCCAAAATGTTTAATTAAAAATACATAAATTGCATGATTGAAAAAATGGCTTTTTAGGAGTTTTAAAGCTTAAAACCCTACAAATATTAAAGAAAAATGTTCTTCAGCCATTTACCAACACTTCTGCATACATAACTCAGTTTTTTCAATTTTGTGGGTTGACATGGTATTGCTTATTTGCGTCCATTACTGTTACAAAATTATAAAGTAGTATTTTCCGGTTAAACATAATCATTAGTAAAAGAAAATAATAAGCAGAGTCAAAAGGCTACAATTGTGAATTACATAAACTCGTATTTAAAAAATTTAATACCTGAAATTGAAAACCTAAATTTTTTAAAGGTTTTTATATTATAATAATATTGCATATACTTACACTATATACATATCTTACACACTAAAATAGTGTGAAGTTATGTATATATTTAGCCCGAAATCCACTGCATACTAAATTTCATGAAAACCGGTTTTTTTTTTTAATGCTAAATAGGCTTACGTTTGACCTCAATCTCGCTTGTTGGAAGGCGAACATGAGGTCTAAGATGGAGCACGTATGCCTAGAAGGTGTCTGTTCACTCTGGCCTTAAAGGTGTCCAGGTTAAAGCATTCTGGAAAAACTGATTGCGGCAAAGAGTTCCACTCCTTAGCCGTCCGTATAATGAAAGAGGAGGCAAACCGCTTCGTGCGTAAAGGAGGAATGTCTACGACGTAAGGGTGAAAACGCTCGCCGCGCCTAGTTGTTCGGTGATGGAACGGGGAAGAGGGTATCAGGTTATGCAAAACCTCCGCACACTCTCCGAAATGTACCCGATAAAAAACTGAGAGGCAGGCCAACCGGTATTAGATAGATCCAATTTTCAGTTACTTTTTCACTTATTTTCAAGTTTTAATACCTCTTTAATATTTCTCGTTATAACTGTCTGTCTAATATCTTTAAACAAGCAATTCTTGTATATATATAATTCTGGAACTCGGAAACGGCTCGAGGGCGATAAATCGATCTAGCTAGGATTCATTTTTAGAATTTTTTTTTCCATGTTTTCAGGCAATGAAAACACCGTTTCCAGAATATATGACACTTCCTGACATCTATTAGCGAGTGATAATACTAATACGACCCAGCAAGTAAGTAAAGCTTTTTAAGTAGATGGCGTTGTAAAATATTGTTTATATGACATCATTATGTAATTTGTTTCTAAATAATTATAATTATTATTCCAAAATATAATACCCAAAAAAAATATCGAGCAAAGCTCGATGATCCAGGTCCTATACTTTATTCTATGAACCGCCATTTTGTTTCGATCGCTAGTACTATATTCTGCTAGTCAATTCGTTTCATTCGATGATGACAACGTCACAACAACAAAAACGTTTCGCGTCATTATTTTTACAATCTGACGTCACTAGCATGTCGGTGACTCGAAAAACTCACTTCAAAAACTAAACCTACCTTACTGAAATAGCCGACGATATGACACCCTTCATCATCAGCGCAGGTCATCACGTAGAACAGGAACGGCTCGACGTCGTAGTACAGCGTCTTGTGGTCCAGGAAGAACTTGGCCAATAGGCAGAGCTGTTGGCAGTACTGCTTGTGCTTCCGTCCGTCCACCTGCCAAACGCTTAGGTTGTCCTTCCTGTACACCTGGAGAGGGTAAACTACTGTGAGACAAATCAATTATGTTAATGATTTTAGTATTAAAAGGATTTACAGACACAATGCGGCTTATATGATCTTCGATTTAGTAGAAATTGACACGTAACGAAAAGCCGTATGCTGTGTGTGCGTGTGTGTATCGAGACTACTACAAGTAAATGAGCACATGAGCAAATAAGTGCGCAGCCGGGTGCGCAACTTTCTCTCTCTCTGCCTCTTTTTAATAATAACAATTTATTGTTTTCAATGTTGCTTACAATATAGAAGAAAAAAAAACTTAAA
This sequence comes from Hestina assimilis, assembly GCA_023373885.1. NCBI lineage: Eukaryota > Metazoa > Arthropoda > Insecta > Lepidoptera > Nymphalidae > Hestina > Hestina assimilis. The sequence continues at coordinate 2,307,170 of CM041747.1, read as the reverse complement.
ACTTACTGTTCTTTATCAACTTGCATTAGACTTGCATTTTGCAACACCTTAACAACAATCACAGCATTACAAAGGAAGCGAGCTCAGCAATATTCTGTCACTAACATACCGTAACAGTGCTGTTTTTCAGCTCGTTTCAATTACTTTATTAATTTTACTACGCCATACTACACACAAGGAATCACAACAAAAAAAAAATAATAATATGTACCTCCTAAAGAATAATTATAATTTAAAATAAGTAATAATAAGCAATAATTTAAACATAACAAAAATAAAAAATTAAGAAAAATTAATAAAGAATACTAAAATTACATAACACTAACAGAGATTGACTCAGGTATACTGAACTCAACGCAACTCATATTATTGGGTGTGTGTATTAATTTAATTTAGAGATCTCTCAGATAATTGTAAACGTAGAGCCTGTAAACAGTAAGTATTTACAAATTTTAGTAGATAGGTTATAACCTATTCAAATATACAGATATCATTTCGAATTAGAATCGGATTTGAAGAAAAAGCCTAAAGAACTTCGTTCCTGATGGGAGGCACTCCATCCACTATTGTTTTTCTTTATGTTACTAAGTTGACAAGCAAGCATACGGCCCGCCTGAATGAAGTGGTTGCCGTAGCCTATGGGCGCGCATCACCATTAGTAGTTGTCACTCACGCGTTGCCAACCTCGAGATATCGGTTCTTAAGTCCCCTTTGGTCAGTCATTTCACTATCCTACAGTGCCCTTCAAACCGAAACAGTAATCCCAACGACACTTCTGCATTGCGGTAGAATATCTGACACAGCGATGGTACCTACGTAGCCGGCCTCGAGTAACAAAAGGCCTACCACCACCAGTAAAGGGACAGTCACCGCGTCCCCCGGGTACGGCGACTGGTACCACACCTCCAAGGGCCTCCCACCACCAGTAAAGGGACAGTCACCGCGCCCCCCGGGTACGGCGACTGGTACCACACCTCCAAGGGCCCCCCACCACCAGTACAGGGACAGTCACCTCGTCGCCCGGCGGGTGGCGCCACACGCACTTGGCGCGGTGGCGGCCGGCGCCCGACGCGCACTTGTGGTGGTTGAGGCAGAACTCGCACACGAACAGGCGCGGCACGCGCGCCGCGTCGCCCGGGTACGGCGACTGGTACCACACCTCCATCATGTACTTGCCCATCACCACGTATCTGGGGGGAAATGGGAAAATTATTTCATTTTTTTTAAAAGAAAATTATAGTGTGTTAAAATAATAGAAGTTGAACCATGCGCAGTAACACGTTTTTGGGTCTCAACCGTATGCGGTATGTAGGGGGCCGCGTAACTATAGCAACGCGGCGACGCTAGACCCGATTAGTACACTCACTCACGTTTTTTTTAGTTGTTTAAAAATAAATTATTAAATATTAAATTAAAATATAATTTATTTTCGTCAGATATATAAACATTTAATTTTATTTGAGAAGATAAGGTGTCATCCCAATAAGTGACAGTGATTAAAAATGTACATTAACTATTATTTTTTATGTACCTTTTTTCTATACTATTTATTTGTTTTATTCTATTTAAGTAATTAATAACGATAATGAATAAATAATTAATTGAATTTAGCAGCAACAATTACAATATTATATACATAATTCAGTTTTCCCACTTCATAAAAACTCTATTTAAATAAGATGAAATCAATATTTTTGTCTAACATTTTTATCCATCATTGTACCTGCACAGAAGAGGCCATTTTGGTTCATTTTAAATTTAAGGAACTATAGCTAATTTAAATCTTTAGATTTTACTACTCAAGTTTTCAAGATAATTGCCCAGAGTTAAAACCATGGTCTCACACACTCAACAGCTCCCATTAGAATAGTGATATCCTGAGTCGGGGGTCCGAAAGCATATGCGAAGACAAGGACAAAAACACCCAGATCGAAGTATATGTCTGTATGGTCAATACAAACATCTTTAAAGGCGCTTAAGGTAGGTTCGCTACCGCTTGCTATAAGTGCATGGGCATTGGCCACACCAGGCCAACATGCCCGTCCAAGGTGGAGAGGGGCCACCTGTGCTATCGCTGCGGTGGCGAAGGCCATTTTGCGCGTGGCTGCAGCAGCCCGCTGCGTTGCGCAGTTTGCGCGGACGCTGGGTGCCCCTCCGACGGCTCCAAGGTCCGGAGCCCCTACCGGCCGTCAAGCCCAGGAGGGGAGTGTGATGGAGCACTGAAGCCCCTCACACGACCCCTCAAGGCTTTGTCAAGATGGTGGCCCGCAAAGGCTGGCCTTTCCGCCGGGGCGTCATGGTAGTGTGCGAAAGCGGTCCCATGACGTCCCAATATGGCGTAGACGGATTCGCAGAGTTTTAGTGGGTATTGCCACCTGCTTCACAGGTGGTCGAGTCCCACACTACCACTCGCTAATGCATTTCTCTGCGTCAACAAAAAAAAAAAAGGTTCGCTACCGCTGCGCCACAATGTCGTCAATTATAAAACTATTTCTAGGGTTAGGTGTGTAGTATGAATAACTTACCTGGTCCCCTTATCTGTTGAAATATCTCCCAATTCCTCCTCAATCTTGACAGCAGCTAACGCTTGTGCGTCTCTGAATAACCGCAGATCGTAGTCAGGAGCAAATCCCTCCAGCACCGGTTCCCTTTCTTCACCCAAGTCTTCATTTGTGGGCATCGACCGAAATTCCTGGCTGCCTTTCCATTTCGAACGCATATCCTGAAATAGAATCATGATTTTATATCTTTGCAGTGGCATTGACAAAATTAATAATTGCACCTCACCCTTTACAGCATTTTAATCAAGTCATGCGGGCGCTGATGAACGGAGGAGACATAACCCCCACACTCTCTTCTTATGACGGCAAAGCGTGAGGGTCACCTTAAAAAAGAGCGCGTAGGCTCTTTGTTCAATGGTAGATGTGATGTGTGTCAGAAGGTTTCGTCTTCATATCACGTCGGGGTCACCACTGCGTAATATCCCTCCAAAACAAAAGTAGAATCCTCCGAGGCGGGAGGCGGCCTAACAACTTAAGTTGGGAGATTTTTTATATACCAATTATTTAGCGTTTGTCCCTCAATATTGGTGTGTAGTATAACATGTACAGTCACGAGCAATGAAATGTATACATTGTCAAATTTTCAAAATTATGTACACGCTATACTTTGCAAAAGAAAGTATACGAATTTTGCTTCATAAATATGTAAGCGTCAATTTATTTCATAATAATGTATACAGTGACATTTTCAAGACATTTTTACGTCTAAAGCAGTATATTAATTTTATTTTAAAATATATTTTATTATTATGTGTATATCACTGAATTTCTCTAATTGATTCTGATGTTTTTTTTTGTTTTTGGGTATTTGTTATCCCTGGATAGCTTACAATCACAATAAGACTTTAATTCCAAATAGGAAATAAAGTTCTAGGTTTTATTATTTTTATTTATAGTTGCTCATATCACACACACATTCAACAAAATATATAAACCATAATTGTTGAAACAAACAGACACTTGGTCTGTTACTGAACTGAACGTGTGGACCGATTTCGATAAAGCATACATTGACATTTTGAATAAAATCTACGTTATAAGCATATTTTCTTCAAAATTATATAAATATATTTAGATGAAAATTTATTATGCATTTACTGCTCTTTTAAAAATAATATTTTTGTATATGAAAGATGGTTTGACAATATATTTTCGCCAACCTAAAAAAGTACTGATTCTACACAATATTTGTTTTAATTTTTATTACTCAAAGACGGCCTGTTTTATTGGATAATCTATACGGTCAAGATGATGATGGGATCCTGGATAGATTATGTGTAAACGCTTTAAATTTTATAAGCAAATGCGTTTTAGTATTTTTGGAACGAAATTCCTTATCGCGGCTTAGGTTTAGGTAGGTTAGGCCAGAAAATTAAATTTTGCGAGGGAAAAAAAATCAAAGGAAAATATGTGGACTAGTATTCACAAGTCGGATATTTTTTCTGAAGCCTCTTTTGTGGAGGCCTCGAAGCTTTCATATGGCCCTCCTCTTTATCCGGCTGAAGGCGACAGACGTAGGAGGGAATGCGAGAAAAAATTAAACATTATTAAAATGCGTTACATAAATTTACAAATATGAGCTGTTTATTTGAAATTGTATTAGTATGGGTATTTTACAAATCTTTTATTTTAAGTAGGTATGTATAATTCTATATTTGTGCAGTAGCATGGGTTGCGATATAATGGAGCTTGTTGAGATGGCATGGATTGTAGGAGAGCGAAGCCAGTGCAACAAAATAAAATGCCCATTTTTGTAAAATAATTTTTTATGTGTATGCATGTTTGTTCTTAAAACGTAAAAAGTTTTTCTTCTAGAATGCTTTAGAGAAACTTACTTTTCAATATTTTTAGCCAGCAAAATATTAATTAATAAGCAAAGGCAACTTGTTCATACCGCGTGCCCTGAGACACGTTTTAATTTTTTTAATATTAGTCGTTTGTTTACTACAGCGTGCGCGTGTATTTTTTACGCTAGATAGATACTGCGATAGTTTCAGGTTTCAAAGAAAATTAATCTTTAATTCTATATTATTAAGTCATAAAGCCTTTGATAATTAAAGAAACCGATCATGTTCCTATTGAATAAAGGATAAATTCCTTTGACACTTATATGTCACAGTATGCATCTTACGCTTAGACTAAGAACCCCTTGGACGGAACCACATATCCTGTTGTGCTGCTCTTGTAACCATATTTCACAGGAGATATTGCTATCTTAGTCTGTTGCTTCGAATCACTAATAGGAGTAAAAGAAATAGACATACATATATATAGGTTTGGCAACTTATATTTTTATTCCCTAAACGTCAATAATTGTATTTTTTTAATTTGATTTAAACTATTAGTAAGAATTGTAAACAATAAATTGACACATGCACACAGTGATAAAGTGATATATCACGCACACATAATACAACGCCAGGCAATACATAATGAAAATATCGAATAATTTTAAATTATATAATACCGTCATGACTAGTTTTTTTTTTTTAAAGAAAAACCTCCTTCAATTCCAAAAAAAATATGTTGATATACTATATAGACAATATTATTCTAGTATTATTAGATGGATACATTATTTTGAAACAAAGCTCGTATACTTTATTTTGCGATGTATAGTGAATGAATAAAAAAACTGTCAAATTATAAATTTCATTGCTCATTTCGTATTTTAGGGTTCCATAGCCAAATAGAAAAATTATAAGGGTTACGTACTCTTATAATTAATTTATATTTTTTCTCCACACTCCACTCCATTTAAGTCACAGTCATTTTAATTGGAAATTCTTGGCTTGAAATTATTGGCACCAGCAATACACATTTAAAAATATATTGCACATGGCAACGTGTGACCTTAAAAAATTTAGCTTTGGATAGAGGTTAAATATAATAACGACGTTTTATTTTGACTTTTTTGTTTATATCATTAGTTTTAGAGATAACAACTCTTAAGCTCATACAAATCGTGTTATCCGTCTTCAAAATTTGTAGTTCTAGAACATCAGAAGAATTTTCTTTCCCTAATGAAGAAAATAGATCATCTACAATTTTTTCGTATTAGTTTGAATAATTGCAATGAAATAATGAAATTAAAAACTTGTTTTTGCCGTAATTTTTAGTTTTCACTATGCGAGGTGAACCACCTCGCCCTTGACTGGTTTTAATTTCATGAACACCTTTTCACTTGGGTCATTTATTTAGGGAAAGGGGTAAGGTGATATAAAATATCTGGAAAAAAGAATTACTCGATTTTAACGGTATCTACCGGGTCTTATTATGATTATAAGCCATCCAGGGCAACATCCGAATACAAAAAAATCAAAAGACTCGGAAGGTGGCGTTGAAATCGATTACTCATTTTTTCCAGGTATTTTATATCACCTATCCTTTCTCTAAATAAATGACCCTAACTACTGGTGTTCATGAAATTCAAGTCAAGGGCGTGGTAGTTCACCTCGCATAATGAAATTAAAATTACGGCAAAAATAAGTTTTTAATTTCATTTATTGTAATTATTCAAACTTACTCTGAAAACCCTTGTTATAAGAACATTTTAGACATCTCTACAATTTGTAGATGATTTATTTTCTTCAAAATCTGATCCACAAATTTTGAAGATGGATAACACGATTTCAATGAGTTCTATGAGATCTCTAAAACTAATGATATAATCAAAAAGTTAAAATAAAACGTCATTATTATATTTAACGCCTATCAAAGCTACATTTTTAAAGTCACACGTTGCCATGTGCCAATAATGTGTATTAATGTATTACCTTGACAGCGTCATAAGGTGGGGAGCCTAGTACCGGGACCCAGCCGTGAAAATAGAAATTTTCATTAGATCCTTACCCCGATCAAACCCTAAAATATAAAATGATTAATCATTTCATGAAATTTATAATCTGACATTTTTAACATTTCATTCATAAAACATCGCAATAGAAAGTATACGCGCTTTATTTCAAAATGATGTCACCATCTTATAGTTTAAAAATAATATTATTATATATACAGTATGTCAACAAGATTTTATAGAAATCATTAGTCATGACAACGCGTAACATTAACTTTAAAAATATTCGATATCATCATTATTATGTTTTGTAGTGGCTGTGTAGAAAATACGCTTATAAGATGTAAAATTGTAAGATGAATACTGTGACATATATCAGTGTCAAAGGGATTTATACTTTATTCAATAGGAACTGCGATCAGTTTCTTTAATAAGCAAATTCTTTATGTCTTAATGATGTTGAATTAAAGATTAATTTCCTTTGTCACCTGAAACTATTGCAGTATCTACCTAGCGTAAAAATATTATAATCATATACGCAGTAGTAAAATGTCAATGATTAATTTAAAAAATAAATAAAAGGTATCGCGAGGCACTTGATACGAACCAAATCAGCTTTGCTAATCACTACATAGTATAAAACAAAATCGCTTTCTCTGTCCCTATATCCCTATGTATGCTTAAATCTTTAAAACTACTCATCTGATTTTGATGCGGTTTTTTTAATAGATAGAGGGATTGAAGAGGAAGCTTTATATGTATAACAAAATCCATTAAATATTGGAGAAATACTGCTGATTTTGAGGTTTCTAATGGGATGTCATAAATAATCGTGCGGGCCACGGGCAGTAATGAATAAATCAAAACTACTGGATCGATTTGAATCATTTTTTCAGTGAATGATGGCTATATATTTTATACCCGTGCGAAGCTGGAGCAGGCCACTAGTTAATTAATATTTTATTGAATACAAATATTACAAAATAAGTTTCTCTAAAGCATACTACAATAAAGGGTTGCTTTTTTATACGTTTTAATAACAAACAAACATTATAATATGTATAATAATTATCAGTCAAATGTATTGTGGACCACGCACAGTCGAAACTAAAGGGTTCCGCAGCTTGATGATGAAAGATCTTAAGGACTTTAAAAATTATACGAATTAAAGCCCACCGCAAAATAAGTTGTTAAATTTATAGTAATTATTAAAAATAATATGAAAGACATAAGTATGGGAACAACTTATATATCCCTAAAGTTTGTTGACCTATCTTCTTTAAAACAAATGTGGATGAAAGTTCAATTCTACAAGCTCAAATTTTTGCAGAATTTTAAATTCTATATTTCAAAAAATAGAGACATTTTTTATAGATTTAGGAGCTAATATCTCAATAACTACTGACGTAATTAAAAAAAACAACATCAAACCTCTTTATCATTTTGAATATCCAAAATATATCTTACGTCGGCATAAATTGAATTTTTTCAACCCTTTGTTTTTTTTTATAAAGAATATTAGCAATGCTTTTAAGGCATTACTAATATTCTTATTGCCCTCAAATAGTTACATGTATGGACTACCTTTAATTTTTATATATTTTAAGATTTCATTACAGAACCGTGTAGCTGTTCTTAGAATACACCTATTTACTAAATTTCGCATAGATAGTGATAATAGGCTCCGAATAAAATGACTGTGACATACGGAGAGACAGACATTAAGAAATTATAAGGGTTCCCTTTTTACCATTAGGCTACGAAACCTTAAAAATTAAAATTTTACAAAAATATCCTTTATTTCATTTCATTGCACATCACTCCCTTCCTTCTCTCCGCTACAATCCATGCCATCTCACCAAGTCCTATTATATCACAACTCCACAAATATACATACACACTTAAAATAAAGTAAATGATTTGACAAACACCCATACAATTACAAATAAACAGCTCATATTCGTAAATTCAGTTATGTAATTAATTTTGTATTACAATAACATTTTGTTTTCTCTGGCACTCACTCCTACGCCAATCGCCTAACCCATGGCCGGACCTTGGGAGGGCAACCGGGGCTTCCACAAAAACAATTTTTACAATAGACACTTCGGAAAAAAATATTTCAAATTCCGACTAGCAAACACGAGTCAAAATATTTGTCTTCGATATATATCTATTTTCGTTGTTTTACCTTTACCGACAAAAATTTAATTTCAGATAATTCTTTTTGCGATTATATTACTATATTATTTTTGTTAAATACTAAAATAGTTTACTTGGTTGCACAGTAAATTATTTATTGAAAAAAATTGTTCATTTTAATTGGAAAATAATTTGGGGCCTGAGGCCTCCAGACCTCTAAATCCAGCACTGGCTAACCTACTGTAAACCTACACCGCTATAAAGAATTTCGTTCCAAAAATACCAAATCGCAATTTATAGGTGTTTATAAAATTTTAAGAGTTCACATATAATTTATCCAGGATTCCACCATCAGGTTCTGACTGTAAAAGTTATCTCATAATACGGGCCATCTTTGAGTAATATAAATAAAAGAAATGGGAGGAATTAGAACTTCCTTCTTTTTTTAGGTTGGTGAAAATATGTTATTAAAGCTATTTTTCAATTAAGTAAATATTATAATAAGAGATCTGTAAAATGCATAATATATTTTTATTCGAATATATTTTGTATATAATTTTAAATAAAACGTATAAGACATTAGTTTTATTGAAAATGTCAGTGTTTACATTTTAACGAAACATTAATTGATTACATAATTTTAGAACAAGCTCGTATACTTTCTTTTGCGATGTATTGTGCAGACGTGAATTGGAAAAAATGTCAACTTACACATTCAATTTCTCATTTCATATTTAATAGTGCATATATGCCTATAATTTACAACAATAAAACATATAATACTTTCTTTTAAAAAATTTAATGGTCTACAAAAATCTTTGCTAGCATTTTTTACCAGACTTTACTGGTTTAAAAGATATTTGAGGTCTCGTCAAAAATCGTCCATATGTTCATATCAGTAACAGACACATGAACAAGTAGGGTTTATATATTTAGGTGAAGGGTTTTGGGTTATATGAGAAAAATCTAAAAAAATAAAACCTGTTTCTAAGCCATCTAGAGACACATACCCAAAAATAAATATCAAAATCAATTAGAAAAGTTCAGTGACATACACATAATAATAGAATATATTTTAAAAGTAAATTAATATTCTTCTATAGACGTAAAATTTTACTGTATACATTATTATGAAACTATTTGACGGTTACATATTTATGAAGAAAAACTTGTATACTTTCTTTTGCAATATATTGCGTATACATTATTTTGAAAAATTGACAATGTATACATTTCATTGCTCGTGACTGTACATGTGGCTATAACTTTCGATAGCTTGATGCGGGTTTGTGACGATCACGTCATGTTGCGTTGCACTGCGTGTAGATGTCGCTACAGTAGGCGTAGCGCAGAGACGCTGCTGCAGGGGAGACTCCCCATGTGACCTGTAAGCGTGCGGCTCACCTTGACCTTGAGCTGGTAGGCCCTCTGCTCGATGGTGGGCATGGCGCGCGGGCGCTGCTGCACGGCGGCGAGCGCGCGGCGGCGCGTGGCGGCGGCCGCGTCGCGCTCCTCCGCCGCCGCCACGCACCACGCGCCCGTCACGTTGTGGTACACGGGGCACGCGTCCCATGTGAAGTGCTTCGACGCCTTGCCACCTGCACGAACACAAATACACCGTTTTCTATCCTTATCCTTACTTATATTATAAACGCGAAAGTAACACTGTCTCTCTGTCTGTTTGTGGCGCATTTACGACAAAACTACTGAATCGATTTAAATGAAATTTGGTATACAGATAGTCTAGAGCTTGAATAAAGACAAAGGATACTTTTTAATGCGAAAAAGGGGTTGTAAGGGGTTGAAAGGGGTGATGAAAAGTTGTATGGAGGTATCGTCATTTTTAGAGCTAAAAGCTTGAAAATTATTTTTTAGGCTGTTGATCCGATATAAACTTTGAATATCATATGACATTCAAAGATTGCAAAAGTCTTACCATCAAGGGTGTAAAATAACAATAGGGAATAGGGTATGAACGTTTGTATGGAAATATAGCAAATAACTCATTAATTATAAGTATGTGTCTTATTTGTAAAATAATTAGCCTAAATACATTACGCACAAAAATTAAAGGATATTAAAAAATAATTAAAATTTGTGCGTAATTTTCAACAAGGGATAACTCGAAGAAAAATGGTCGTACAGAAAAGACAGAAAAACAGATCGTAGCTTCAAGTGTCTAGTTTTCAAATCCGGACAGTAATTTTTTTCAGCATAGCGCTTGTCAAGTAATCATCCGAAAACCAAAGAAAGATTTTTTCAAAATTTTAGCTTTTCTTTGAAATGTTCCGTGGACTTCAAAAATTTTTTTTTTATCATGCGACCATAAAACTCCGTAAGACAATTTACACAGCTTTAATTTGATCTCTTAACAAGTTCCGTACGATGATTTATCAAGGAGTAATCGTCAATCATTGGAAAGAAGTTGATTTTAACTTTAACATTCAATTAGTCAGGAAATAATGATTGTGTCGAAAATGAAAAATAAGGTTTTGGAAACTGCAAAACATGCTCTATGAAATGAAATCAGTGGTCGTTGATAAGAATTTTTTTTCTGAGTGGTGAGGTTAAGTGAAAAAATGATGAAATATTCCGAATTTAAGAACATTTGGTATAACTTTTGACGTAATGCATGAAAGAAGGATATCGTTGCTGTTTCTTTAACCTCGAAGTTTCCCCAAAAAACCCTCAACGTTAGAAAGCGCTGCTACTTTTTTTTCTCAGTGCCTCGAAGCTTTGAATTTATCGTTTCTGTCGAAAATCACCGTAGCAATTGATTACGCCGTAACATGCAATTTTTCGATTTCCACTGGTAGTAATGGGTAATTTTTCTATTCAAATTTCAAACCAAAAAATTTTTATTTTGCAAAAAAAAAAATTGTGTTAGCATGTGTGTCTATCTGCTTTTATGTATGGCTCTCTAGGAGGAATGAGACCCGGTGGTTCGTCAGTTCCACCGTATTTAACGACTCCAAGATCATCCTCCAAGGAATTAGTGTATCTGTGTGGGTGTATGTGTTGCGTATTTCTTAGTTATTTGATGTCATTGAATAGAAAAATTACCCATTACTGCCTAAGAAAATCATTCAATTATCAATCATCAAATTACTCTCCTGTAAGATTGAAATGGGGGTTCAAAGTTGATATTAAAATCGTTACTCAATTGGGCAAAGTCATTGGCAGAAATCAGTGTGGATATATTTTATCTAACTTCTATCCCCTACTTAATTGATATGATACACAATATCGAAGCTGTATAAATACTTTTCAAACCATTTACCGAGATGTCCAGAAGAATCACAATCTCTGACGGGACAACGTCTCTCCGAAGGAGTAGTTGGGTTTGGAGGTAATGCTGGTGATCGAGTGATGGCTGCCCTTGCTTTGGCTAATCTTATGTCGTCTTTGCTGTAAATAGAAAATGTTGCTTACAAATTTGCGACGTTGTGCCGCAACGGCAGTGAACATGCCTTAAACCCCACAGATCGCGGGTTGGATTCCCGCTCGGAGTATAATATGTTTGTATTGACCATAGTATTGACTGGTGGTAGGTCTTTTGTTGCAAGAGGCCAGCTAGGTAGGTACCACCGCAGTGTCAAATATTCTGCCGCCAAATAGTAGTGCTTAAGCATTACTGTGTTCCGGTTTGAAGGGCACTGTACGCTAGTGAAATTACTGGGCAGACGAGATTTAAGAACCAATATCTCGAGGTTGGCAACGCGTGAGTGGCACCTACTAATGGTGCTGCAAGCGCTCATAGGCTACGGCAACCACTTACCATCAGGTGGGCCGTATGCTTGTTTGCCAACTTTTAACATAAAAAAAAAAAACCATGCAAGCATGTTTTCCAGTTTGGGTGTATTTGTCCTTGTCTTTGTATTTGTTTCCGGACCCCCGACATAGGATATCACTATCCTAATGGGTGGCGTTGTGTGTGCAGCGTTTATTTATTATTATTATTATAAATATATTTATTTATTAGTTTCTACTAATTCATTAAAAACAGTCACATAATTTATTTCAAGGAATGACAAGGAGTTTTATCGTCAATGGTATCATTATCCAAGAGAATTCCAAAGGTCCAGAAAATATATAAAATGGTAGTCTCAGATGTTTGACACCGTTATGGCGTTGCGGGTAGCGAGTCTGTCTTTAGTCTCGACGGTTGCGGGTTCGATTCCCGCTCGGGCAAATGTTTCTTAAAATTTCTGTCTCAGTCGGGGCGTTTGTCTGTGGGTCTCCCCACCGTCCCTCGGAGATCATGTTAAGCATTGGTCCCGGTTGTTGTTTTTAAGATCTGTTAATAATCGTTAACACTGGATAAGTAAATTGCTCTTATCCAATGGTTCGCCCTTAGGGTTGCGGAGGGCAGATGGCAAAGCTCCGTGTATAAACTAGTAGCCTGTCAAATCTGGATAAGAGTAATAAGCAGACCCTGGGTAAAATAAAATACCGGGAATAATGCTAGGACGAAGGTAGTGTCAGATGTTAAAATAAACATGCTAAGCAGAAGGCAAAATAATAATCTCAGCTTTGTATCATATTTTAACATTAAGCTTTGCCTGGAATTTTTGAACACAATCTGCAGTAGCTGCGTTCCAATAGAGGGCTGGTAGCAGGGTAGTCAAATACCTACACCCTTCACAAAGGAAAGGGCACATTGAGAATCCACTCAAATTTAGAATTAAAGGATTTTGAAGATCTTGAAAGAATTACTACTGGTAGAGTACCAGAAGTAAGTACAAAAAGTACGAAAATGCAAAACCTACTTTTTTCATGTGCCTATAATAAAGTTTTTTTGGGGATGAATTTTACTCTGGGTGCTCATGAACTATGACTAATTGGCAGAATTCATAGAGTACTACTCTATGAATTCATAGAGTAGTACTCTATGAATTCTGGCAAATTGATAAGTAAGATAATGAAAAGCATAATATTATAATTATGATTTTAGGCTTACCTCTTTTCACTATTTTTATCATCAGCTTCAGAGTCAGTGTCAGTATTTGTCGGTTTTGAAGCATTAGCCATACGCGACACACGAGCAGCGAGTGATCGCGTCAGTTTGCGAGGCATCGTGCCCGTTATTGAGTCACAGGAATCTCCACTTTTACCTGTTGTTTCTTGCTGTAATAGTTATTATTATAATTCTGTATGTTTATATATTAAATAGGCCCCCAATTTTGCTTATTACTGGGACTATATGACTGGGAATTTCATTTTTCAATTTAAATTTTTTTCTTACCAACAAAGGCAAGTTAGTGTTTCAATATGAACTCGAGATATAAAAAAGAAATTAATTAAAAACATAATAGATAGACGACGTTGTGGCGCTACAGGTCGCGGGTTCGATTCCCTCTCGGGGCATTATATGTTTGTATTGACCATGCAAGCTTATTTTGCGGTCTGGGTGTATTTGTCCTCGTCTTTGTATGTGTTTTCGGACGCCGACACAAGATATCACTATCCTAATGAAAACCATTGAGTGTGCACTGTGCAGGGTTAATTTATTTATTCATATTATAACAGCCCAAATAAGTATAAGAATAATTTTCAACTATCATCTAGTTAGTGATGCTGACTGATGAATATTTCCTTTCTTTAGGAGGTGGCTTAGTGGCTTAATGATGGCTTAATTAAATATATAAAAATTAAATTAAATCAACCAAAACTTCACAAAAATACATAAAAAGATCTAAATATAAACTATTTGAAACCCACCTTACTATTTGTACTAGCAATTGACGGTGACTTAACTTTCCCCGATTTCACATCTTCTTTCTTAATTGATTCTGCATCACTTTCTGACGAAACAGATTCCACAGATGATTGACTTGAAGTGCAAGAAGATGCACTTTTGTCGTCCACCGTTTTCTTAGACGGTGGACCATTTGATCTGCTAGCTCTTCGCTTTGTATTGTCTTTTGAATTTGAATTTGAGTTTGAGTTTGAATTTGAGTTTGAGTTTGAAATTGAGTTTGAAATTGAGTTTGAAATTGAGTTTGAAATTGAGTTTGAATTTGAGTTTGAGTTTGAATCTTCATTTTGTATTTCGGTCAAAGGTGATGATGGTTCATCTTTCTCTTCACTGGACTTTCTTGAAGTTTTCTTATTACGAGGTGAACCTTTAGGACTACTTATTGAAGTTTTGCTTTCCTTACTCTCCGAGTCTGATTCAGAACTATTATCAGGTGAGAAAATACTTTTCTTTTTTGATGTATTTGGATCTGGTTTGGCAGATTTTGGGATAGTTTTAGAAATAGCTTTTGCTTTTGCTCCTGTATTTATTCTGGGCTGTAGCTGTTTTGATTTAGCGAGCACCAGTGCTGCATTCCTCGGTTTAGTTGACCGTCTTCTTTGTGGAACGGGTTTTGGTGTTGGAGGTTTTGGAGTTTCATCATCACTTGATGATGATATTTTCTGTCTTGTTTTTGGTTCCTCATTTACCGGTGGTTCCTCAATGGGCACTGGTTTCGGGGATGCTGTGGGTGGTACAGGTACTGCTACTGGAGGATCGGAAGTAGAGGATTCAGAATCTGAACTACTGGAACCAGATCCTGAACTTGTGGATGAAGTCCCACTAGTACTTGAATCAGATGTGGAGCCTGAACTGCTGTCAGTGCTACTGTTGCTCACCTGAAATTTAAATACAGTGATTTGATTAACAAACTATTTTAATTAAAAATATACTAAATACAAGAAAAAAAGTCATAAAAGTATCAAACTAGACTAGCTAATAAGTCTTCTAACATCTTCCAATCTTCTAAAGAATATGAGGTATAAGCTGCTGTTTTTTATTGATAATAGAAATGAGAAAATAATTATATTGGAACCTCGTGTAAGCCATATCGATTAGTTGTACATGACAGAAAATAAAAAATTTTTTTACAAAAAAAAATTTTTATTTAAAAAAAAATACACATGAAACTTAACAAGAACATAAACACAATAGATAAAAAGTATGTGACTTAATAATTTTAAAGAAATCAAAATAAAAATCACACAATACAAGCACTCAAATTCATAAACAGAAGTTGAATGAAACATTACTAAATATCCTTCCTAGTAGTCAAGAACTTCCTTTAATTACTCGATAACTTCTTCTAGAAATACCAAAAAAATTAGACCTACCTATTTCATAAAACTAATAATAAGCAAAAAAATGGTAATAAGCTAAGCTAAGTTAAGCTTGTTTGTCTTTAGATGTTCAATTAAAATATAAAGATATACCCATATTAATTACTAACAAATCAAAAATCCATTGAATATACCCATTGAAAGTTACAAAATCTATTATTTACTTCGTCTTTCATAAACGCGAGGATAACCACATTATTTTATTGGTCGATTATTATATTAGAATTATCGCACAATTATCTATATTCTTACAAAATAGATTTATGTTAAAAATATTGTTTTTCAAAAAGAAGTAAAGCTAAAATTAAAAATTACTTACGTCCAGATTAGTCATTTTGTTTTTTTTAATGAAACCACTCTTATTGTCCGATAAAGACTGCTTTGTATAAGCTTATAATTATAACAGTCCTCATCAACACGTTGCAAATAATCGTCAATAATTATTCGAAAACGTTTTATCTTTAAAAACAACAGATTTTTACTTTTTCCAAAATACTCAAGTCTCACTCCTTAGACACAGACACATTTGACAAATTTTGACATGTCGCATGTCAATGTGTGAGATTGAAAAAATGACATCAGTTTTTATACAGAAAAAAAAGTCATAGACTTAGGATTGTTTTTATGTAACATTAACCTTTTGAGGATTGTTACCCAAAGCTCAAAAATATAAATTATAATATAATTTATATTTTTAAATTGTATTAGCTTTGTATAGCTCCTCTTCCTCGATGAAAAATTCAGCAATGAAATGAAACAATTCCAAATCTCCCCCTCCTTAAAAATTCACTGACAAGTTTCCGACTTATAAAAAAGTCAACTAACAACATATATATAAAAATAGCAACTAATAATTGTATTACTAATTCAAAAACATAAATTTGTGTCGACTGGCACACCTAAAAGCCTTTAAAAATTGAATTTTCAAAATATTGATGCATCATTCATAACTCAGATCTGGTTGACTATTAATAATTAGATTTCTGATTGTATATATTTGTATAATAGAATAAGCAGACAAAAAGAAAAATTTTTAAGATTAAATTAAGATATTGTGACATAGGTTCATATAGGTAAAACCTGCAGTAACTGGCCACTTAAAGACATTGGCAATTATATTTGTATGCTATCGCTGAATAGAGAAAACAGTCGTAATTGAAAAGGGAATGGTAAAAAAATGAAAAGCACAGTTGTTAAAGTTTTATAGTATATTTAGTCGAAAATATCCAATTCGACCAGAAACTGGCCATCAAAATCAGAAACTGGCATGGTGATCCTTTAGTAACTAGCCACAGCTTAACGTGATTAAAATAACAAAATTAAAAGAAATAAGAAACAATTTATAAAAGAAATCAACGTAAATATGGATTTTATAATTAACTGCAATCTTAATAAAAATAATCTTCATATTAATTATTTTATATAACATTATTACTTTTAGTATGCCCAAAACTGGCCACCTATACTTCTTACTTAAATAATCCCAAAAAGCTTAATATCATAATCCAGATAAACTAAGTCCTCTAAACTTTCAATTTACGTAGCTATTTTTCAAAAAAAAGCAAAAGTGTAGTTTTGTTGAGACTGAGACTGTTGATGAATGAGACTGTCCACTTGCCTCATGGTGTATCATCTCAAATGACAACTACTATTTCAAATGAGTAGTTAGCACCTTTGAATCAATGCAGTGATAACAATGAAGCGAACTTGGATATTATAATGATATGATGCAGCTAGACGTTTTGGAAGAGAGACAGAATTGATTCTGAAAACTCTAGAGCTGATCCAGATGTTCCATTAGATAAACAACTATTAATGCAATCACAATGTCCAGCTGAGATAAATGTTACCGTCGATAACAGTTGACTTATTTAATATACACTGCACAGGATGTGGGGAGGAGTACAACTATATTTCTGTGCGTCATAGCATCTACAAAAAGAAGTTTAATATTTTTTGTGATTTTAATTTTGTTTTTAAACGACTTTTTGTATGTTTGCTACTCGATTGTTGAAAGACTGATGGACCAGTTTATTATTTTTTTTGTTTACTCTCTAGGTAGTCCCATTGCAATAAGGACAAAATCTGATGATGGAACACTGGAGATATCAATGTAACTCTTAACATTTTTTAGACAAATATATTGTAATTTGGCCATTTTTAAAGCAACTGAAAAGTCATCATTTGATGAAGTGGGACTGCTCATGATGCACCAGACAAATAGCCACCAGAACTCTGAACTACTTAATATCAATAAATATTTCATGGGTTGCGATATGTGTTGAATTTAAATTTATTGAAATTAATTGAAATTATGTTCTTTAATATGGTTTTCTTTAATATTAAATCTAAAGTCAATATTAAGTCTGTGCCTTATGTGTCGATAGTCTATTTATTTCCATTGTAGTGCTTTTGTTTTTTAAATCATAATCTGAGAATTACCTAAAATCAAGCTTAATGAAATATTAGATCATTTAAAAACAATGAAATTAAAGTATAAATGGAAGTAATTCGTTATTTTGTATGAAGATTCAACTGTGATTCAACGTTAATTCGTATACGAGACGTATTATATATACATTCTATGGTAAATCTTTATCTTAATTTTTCTATCTTTTTGTTCCTTATTATATTTGGCTGTAGAGCTTTAAACCTTTATATATAAACAACAAATAAATTAGATAACATTTTTTTTTATATCAGAGGGGACAAACGGGCAGGAGGCATCTGCACCACCAGAGGCCATGCAGATGCGTTGCCGACCTTTTTTTAGAATAGAACTGGTTATACGCTGGCTGACCTCGAAACACGGCTGACTAGCAGTCACACTCCACGAGTTTTTCACCAACGTACGGTGGTAGTTAACCAGGCAGACCTTTTTTCACCACCATCATATACATGTCTTAGAATTTCTTCCCCGACATGCAGGTTTCCTCACGATGTGTTCTTTCACCATTAAGGACGAGATAAATTTGAAACACAAATTAAGCATTTGAAAACTAAGAGGTGCTTGTCTGGATTTGAAACCACGACCTTCGGTTAAAGTCTACGTTTTCGATCCATTGGGCCATCTCGGCCCATTTGTTGTTTGGTAATAAAGGAAAAAACAATTGTTTTAGCATTTTTAAATGCAGTGTTACCATGTAAAATCATGAAAAGTGAAGTGTGAAATGTAAACTACTTTAAAGTTGTCTGTGATTAATTGTGAATGTGAATGTCATATTTCTTATTATTTACCACAGAGCAGAGAGCATATTATTTACTGTAGGGTACCATGAAGTACTCTGATGTTTATTATTTGCAAAATTAAATCGTAAAGATGATTTAAGTTCTTTAATCTTTAGATCCCGATTTACATTTAAAGTACTGCTGTACTCTGCTAAATATCTAATTTTGTACGCGTGTTTATCAAAATGTCCTCTAGCTCGGTCGAAGATATACAGGAACAGTGTAAAGTGAGTTATAACAATGTTTTCACTTTTCCTTGTTTTGATTTTTTGTGCTCATTATACGTGACCTTCGGTTTTTTGCCATACAAAATGTATTACATACGCTATGGCCTTGGTTTTTCCAAGTTGTTTACAATTGCGTCACATTCTAACGCATTATTATTATTTATAAAATTTCAAAGACAATACTTTATGCAAACATATACAAAGCTATATAAATAATGTTCAAGCACATTCTTATTGTAATGACCTCATTTTTAAAGCGTAGGTACACAAAATTACTGTTTAATAAATAATTATAATTAAAAAATTAGAAACAGTAACAGTAAATAAAATAAATTATTAAATTCAACAAAAAACTCAACTGCATTAATAATCCCTTCTAAAAAGTTAAAACAAGCTCTATAATAACTACTAGAATATAAATATTACTTTAATGTCAGTAAAGTTTCTGCAGACATGAAATGCTTAAATTACGGGCAAATTAAATTATAATGTTTTATTTCAATGCTTGTCCCTGATTGCAATACCTTTACTAACATTAAAGTAATATTTATATTATAGAGCTTGTTTTTACTTGGTACTGGGTGAGTGGCATTTTTTTTACAAAACCTCTTCTAAAATATTGACAAGCATGGGCTACTCACAAAAATTAAGGTCAAGTGGCAATTGCTCCTTGTAAAAATTAGCGATGACCGAATTAGAGTAAAGATGTGATGGAAATTCCCAGAAAATAAAAATATAATTACTGTATTTTTGCAATACAATCCAAATCCCAAAGGCTTAGGACAAACATGTTTTTCTGTTTAGATGTGTTTGTCCTTGTCATTGTGTATGTTTCCGGAGCCCCGACACAGGATATGAGTGTGTAACGTTTAATTGTATATTTTTATTTATTTTTAGGATCTCTTTACTCAAGATGGAGTCCTGCTTAAAGCCTGCATGGGTCGTCCCATCAGTGATCTTAATTCCATCGGCATGCTCTGTATTGTTCAGAACTCAGATGGTACGAAATGCATCGAGTGGCGTCCCAATGATCTAATAACTATCGACTCAGACACGCAAGACCAGGAATGGGCAGTGGTCAACACTATTGGTAATATTACTTATAATATTTTAATACTCTATAAGGTAATAGTCTCTTATAATACCTAGAAATACCATTTGCTATATAAACAGGCCTCGGAGAGCATATTAAGCTGTCGGTTCCAGTTTTTATCACATAACAGCTGATAATAATTGTCAACTCTTGATAGGTATATTGCTCTTATCCAATGAGTTACTGGTTCGCCTTTAGGGCTGCGGAGGTCAGATGGCAATCGCCCCGTGTAAAAACTAGTAACTTGTCAAATTTGGATAAGAGTAATAAGCAGACCCTGGGTAAATAAAATACTGGGAATAATGCTAGGACAAAGAAGATTAAACATTGACACTCATGCAATATAGGCAAATCTAATGATGTAGGTATTCATAAAAATCGGTTGAGCTGTTTATTAGTTGGTAACCCTCCTTTTTGGCTCCACCGAAATCCGGTAAAAGAAACAGTGAGAACAAAAAGGTGGAAAGGGGAGAAAGGGAACAGATTGAGGTGTTGTTAGTTTTGGCCTCTAGCGATCTATACTGGTAATTCACGACAGTACTCTGTATGAAGGTATACTATTGTGGTCTTACCTGGCTGTTCATATCAAAAGGAGTTTTCGTGGAATAATGGTATCATATTGTGTACGACTTTCTTTTATGTTACTAAGTTGACACGCAACTATATGGTCCACCCATGAGCGCTTGCAACACCATTAGTGGGTGGCACTCACGCGTTGCCAACCTCGAGATATTGGTTCTTAAATCTCTTTTGCCCAGTAATTTCATTAGCCTAAAGTGGCCTGCAAACCGGAACACAGTAATGCCAAAGCCACTACTGCTTGGCGGTAGAATATTTGACACTGCGTATGTAGGAACCTAGCGGGCCTCTTGCAACAAGAGACCTACCACCAGTGTGACTGATTGCACTGGTGGAATAATCTCTGCTGTGACAGAGATTATCCCAACGGCGGACGATGGGTTGTCACATCCCGATACAATCTTTTAATGCATTCCCTGTCCGCTGGAACACAAATGGCCCAGTTCAATTGTTTAATTATTGTCCACTGATGGGACTGTGAAGGGGTTAAGTTTGAATAATAATAATTACATTTATTTCTATAAAGTTACAAGTTATAAAGTGTTTATATTTGGCTCCAGACTATACAGTGCCTCTCCCGTGGGGCAGATTAATTTTAATAAAAATGTTATTAGGTAATTAAATGTAACATATATGTTTTTTAAATAATATATTTTATGTTAACTTAATTCGTCCTCTGTGTGCGACCATACAGGTCGGATCGTAACCATGACCTTCACGTCGTTAACTCATTACAGGCAATAAGCGTTCATAATTGGTCTGTTTTAAAATTATATAACAGAGTTTAGATTCGTGGGTTCGATTCCCGCTGGGAGCAAATGTTTGTTTAAATATCTGTTTTGATCTGAGCGTTTGTCCTTATGGGTTTCTCCACCGTGCCTCGGATAGCACGTTAAGCTGTAGATCTCGGTTTTAATGATAATAATCGTTAACTCGTAATAGGTAATTTGCTCTTATCCAATGAGTTACTGGTTCACCCATAGAGTTGCGTAGGTCAGATGGCAATCACTCTGTGTAAAAACTAGTTACCCGACAAATCCGGATAAGAGTATAAGCAGATCCTGTGCAAATACCGGAAATAATGCTAGGAAGACGAAGAAGAATCTATGAGACTAGGTGGTACTTCCGCCTGGCCATAGAATGGTTCTTTATAAATATTGGAAGAATAAATTAAATTAAAATCACATATATCAATGTTTTTGACGACGTTGTGGCGCAGCGGTAACGCACCTGCCTTAAGCGCCACAGGTCGTGGGTTTGATTCCCGCTCGGAGCATTCATACCGGACCCGATAGCAGCGCCCTCTACCCGAGTGTAGAAGTGACACCGGTGAAAGTTGTTGATTTACTAATAAGGCTATTAAAAAATAGGGGTTGAAAATTTAGGGTTGTATGTATTTTTAATACCACATCATATAAAAATAAAAATAAAAATTTTGTTATAAAAATAAAATAAAAATTTTTGGGTGGACACCCTTAACATTTTGGCGTATGAAAATTAGATAGTAGGCGATTCTCAGACCTACTGAATGTGCATATAAAATTTCATAAAAATCGGTCAAACCGTTTCGGAGGAGTATGGTAACTAACATTGTGACACGAGAATTTTATATATAAGATTTTTATTTCATTTAAAAATTCCCGATGCATTGTTTCAGGACGCCGCCAAAGAACACTTAGTGGCAACATGACATCGGACTACGCAGCGACTCGTGCACGAATCATCAGAATACAACTCGACGAATTAAAAACATTCAAAGTGTCTAGAAACAATCAGCAAATGCAATTTTCAACTAAACAAGGCGTTTGGCAGAACACATTTTACTTCCAACACGGCAATGCTGAGATATTCGTCGCGTATCTCAAAAATCACGTGAAAACAGCAAAAACGAGACACGACAGGAACACTTACGTCGTGATTGAGCCGAATATAGAAACTCAAGTTCTTAACCGTTCGTTTGCCGAATTGGATATATTCACTGAAAACACTACGGATGTTGTCTGGAATTTGGTCTCTAACTTTAAACAGAGACCTTATGAAACGACCATGGAAGCGTTCTCGAAACTCACCGACATTGGTAATTAATAATAAATTGGACGCAAATAAGCAATACCATGTCAACCCACAAAGTTGAAAAAACTGAGTTATATATGCAGAAGTGTTGGTAAATGGCTGAAGAACATTTTCTTTAATATTTGTAGGGTTTTAATCTTTAAAACGTCTAAAAAAGGCATTTTTTAATTATGCCATTTATGTATTATTTTAAACGTTATATTATATACGAAATATGCAGTTTGTATGCTTATTTTATGTGAAAATAAGTAAAATAACTTATATACATCTTGAAATTGCCAAAAACTTGACCAATATATAAAAAAAAACATATAGAGCAAGTTGTTCAAAATTATCAAACGCGTTTTTCTCGAAATGACATTCGTGTGGGTTGACATGGTATTGCTTATTTGCGCCCAATTATACATTTTACTTATCTAATTATTCTTTGACGACGTTGGCCTGTTCGAAGCAGATATTGGTATTAACCATACAGGTATGTTTTCTCCGGGCTTACCATTAACTTTTAGTAAAAATTCCATTTCGATCCAATTCAATTCTAACAGTATATCGATTCAGATTGCATATGAGCATGACGTATATATATACAAGTGGTTTGATGTCTAAATTAAAGTAACAGTTCTTCGATGATACAGTTTGTTTTCCGTTTTAGTTTTATAACACACCCGCACCTTTAAAGCCAATCATTCTCTCTTTCACTCAACATCGACATACTCCTCATTCATTCTTTCTCTTTCCTACCTCTTCGTTAAGAAACTCACTAACTACTGCTTAAAATATGACTTAATTAGAATAGAAATTTACAATTTTTTTTTACACCACGATGGTGGTTGTACTCTTGGTACAGCACGCCTGATGTTAGGCGGTCACCGTAGCCTATGGGCTCTTGCAACCCCAGAGGTATCGCATGCGTGTTGCCAACCTTGTAAAAACTTTTTCAACCTTCTCTTGAAGAACCCCATACTGTATCGTGTTGGGAAAACCTCAGTAGGTAGCGCGTTCCACAGCTGGAGGGTTCGTGAAAATAAATTCCTTTGGAACCGCACTGTTCGCGACTTTATAGGTTCCAATGTGTGTGGATGAATACCCTGCCGATGGCGAGGTACCATTATTCCTACATATACGTATGTCATGGTACGAAATAACGATGTAGCTCATTTTAGGTTGTCATTTGAATCGCAATAAGAGTTAATGGTAACCCCTTTGGTCTGGGTTTTGTTCATTGTCCGTGTGTGTGTGTGTCCGTGTGTGCCTGGACCCCCTACACAGGATATAACTAACCTAACGGGGCCTTTAGTGTGTAGCGTTAATTTATTTTAATAATTATATTAATAATTAGCTTCGTAAATTATTACCCTTTACTTTATCAATCAATCAATCAAATTACGTTTTGACCGTTCAAAAAGGATGGCTTTTAAGATTAGTTTAAGCCCAGTGTTGCCAATGATTTCCCGGTGGCGGGATGTCCCATCACCCGCTGTTGGGATAACCTCTGTCACAGCAGAGATTATTCCACCAGTGCAATCAGTCACACTGGTGGTAGGTCTTTTGTTGCAAGAGGCCGGCTAGGTAGGTACCACCGCAGTGTCAAATATTCTGCCGCCAAATAGTAGTGCTTAGGTAATACTGTGTGTTCCGGTGTGAAGGGCACTGTAGGCTAGTGAAATTACTGGGCAGAGGAGATTTAAGGACTAATATCTCGAGGTTGGCAACGCGTGAGTGGCACCTCCTAATGGTGCTGCAAGCACTCATAGGCTACGGCGACCACTTACCATCATGGGCCGTATGCTTGTTTGCCAACTTGTAACATAAAAAAACCCTATATTTTTAACAGGTCACACTTTGTAACTAATTTGATATTCTCCGTTGAGCTTAATAATTAGTTTTGAGATGTGAACTAATCAAATATCTTTCATCAAAAGTTTATTACGGCAACGAAGGTCTGAACGGTAAACGGGACGTATCCGAGGAAGTGGCCGATCTCCTGACAAAGAGTATGAGCGCTTTAGAAGATACAACAACAGTCACTAGAAGCGATGAATACGAAGTTATTAATGTCAAACCTACACTACCGCCGAGACCTTGCATACCCAGGTATGTATTTTATATTTGATTGCATTGCAGATTGAGGACCGTTGTAACCTGGTTTGAGTCTCAACGGTCATGATATAAATATCTGTTTCGGTCTAGGCGTTTGTCCTTGTGGGTGCCTCGTGCTTAGGAGAGCACGTTAAGCGGTCGTCGGTCCCGGTTGTTATCATAACATCTGACAATAATCGTTGATTGTTTTTTTTCTCTTATCCAATGAGGTACTGGTTCGCCCTTAGAGTTGCGGAGGTCAGATGGTAATCGCTCTGTGTAAAAACTAGTAACCCGTCCAATCAGGACAAGAATATAAGCAGACCCTGGGTAATAATAATAATGCTAGTAAGAAGGTACAAGAATGCTTGCTCTTATTTTTTGTTCGATTTTACAAAGGAGGTCAAAAAACGTTTCCATAATGGAATCAAAATTACCTCTTGTGAATGTTGTGTGAATTCTTTGTGTCATGTAATATCCTTTTTTCTGTGTAGTGCTGTTGGTCATACTGGCCTTGAAAGTGTCACCTTCTGAGGCCCAGCGGTAATAAAGAGACAGCCTTCGCGGGCCTCTCTAAGGGCGGTGGCAAACTTGGGTCTAGTCTCAAGCCTTAATAGCTCAACGGTAGAAGGGCTGACTTCGCTCCGTTAACGCGAGAGTCGAGGGTTCGATTCTGACCCCCTTGAGCTATTGCCGTACCCACTCCTAGCGCAAGCAACGAGCTTATTTGGAGGGGCAATGGGACTATTAGTGATGCCTGAAAAAGCATTGCTGAGCGATTTTTAGGTTTTTAAAGAATAAAGATAAATTACATATTATTGCAGAGGGACTCCATTATCTACGGAGAAATGGGAAGGCCTACAAGACCCCGAGGGTCGCGTTACTGAAGTTGAGGGTGTGAAACAGCTTATTTTCAGAGGAGTAAGTATTTTGAATTAAAAAGTAAGTCAAATATTTTTGGCTGACCGAAACCAGATTCTGGATTCGGGTCTGTGTGTGATCGACGATGTCTGGAAATTAATGTTGTAGCTTTAAAACTTGATAGCCTATTTGCTATAATTCTTGGCAAGAAAAGTACGTATGTTTAATACATACAATTCTTAAGTTAAACCATGACTTAATGACTTGGGACGCTTTATGAGGCTATGGTTTTCTGATATCCTTTTAGAAATTAAAACTGAGTTTTAATATTAAAATTATAAAGACAAAATTTGAGCATAACGGTAAATTGCTTCACATGTTGCATGTTCCGTCTTTTCACGACAGTTATTGACAGGACACTAGTGCAATTATTGGACAAAGGATTTATTTATTTATTTATTCTAATTAGTACGGTCCAAGACCAATTACACTAATTAGGCTAGCATACAAAGTGTTTTATAATTTGTAATACTAATACATATTACAGCAACTTCATACGATACTACGCATTGTCTATTTCCTCACAATATTTTAAAAGATACAAATAAATATTTGACCATTTGTCACAGAACATATCAAGTTCGGATTTATTCTCCAAGATTGGGAAAAAAAAAGTGACAAACTTTTCGGTATTGGCGAATTTTTTCGGGCAACTGTTCGACTAAGGTATTGATTTGACGGCTCACCTGATGGTAAATGGATGCCGTAGCCTATGAGCGCTTGCAGCACCATTAGTTGGTGCCACTCACGCGTTGCCAACCTCGAGATATTAGTTCTTAAATCTCGTTCGCCCAGTAATTTCACTAGCGTACAATGCCCTTCAAACCGGAACACAGTAGTGCCTAAGCACTACTATTTTGCGGCAGAATATTGGACACTGCGGTGGTACCTACCTACCTAGCCGGCCTCTTGCAACAAAGACCTACCACCAGTGTGACTGATTGCACTGGTGGAATAATCTCTGTAATTGTGTAAGTCAGGTGCATCAATATGGCCATGTAGGATTTTGCATATTGTTCTAAGCTGGCCGAAATTTCGCCTTACTTTCAGGGAATTGAAACATAAATGTCCTAACAAATATTGGGTTGGATAAAGAAAGGGGTAGTGACCACTAACACGTCTATGGTAATACCTCAGAAAGGCTTTTTATACCTTTTCCAACATCAAAGGATATTTAAGAACCACCATCTCTCGTTGGCAACGCGTGAGTGGCACCTCCTGGTGTTGCGCGCGCTCATAGGCTACGGCAGCCGTTTAAATTTAGGTGGGCCGTATGCTTGCTTGCCAAATTACTAACAAAAAAATACGCACTTGCCTAAAAAGTGATCAGAAGATTTCAAATTTGCCTAAAAATTCCCAATTTTATTGATAATTGTGATGAATACCATTGTACTTCAACGAGACGTAACTTGATGTTGCAAACGGCATATGCCGCAAAAAACAGTAGTTTCTTCAACTTTCTCATATTTTTAGTCAGTAGTTTCTTCAACTTTCTCATATTTTTTGTCAGTAGTTTCTTCAACTTTCTCATATTTTGGGTGCTCTTTATTTTCTGTGTTTTGGATTTTTTAACACTATAATCATAAAGAATAGGATAGGAAGGTCGACTCTTGGACTATTGTCGACGCCACTGCACCTAGTGTACTCGTTAAGTATACTACGCAGTTGTAGTGTGGGCCTCGGCCGCCTGTTAGTCTAGCGGCAATACCCACTAAAACTCAGTGGATTAATCGTTATAGTGGGACGCGTCGGGACGTGGTACCCACTCCTAGCACAAGAAAAGAAACTACTCCCTTAGTTGTAGGGTAATAGAAATAATAATCGTAATCGCTTGAATAAGCAAAAAAAGGTGTGTGTGCGATTCACACATGATAGAAGTGAAACTATAGTAAATCGACAAAAGAATGAGATGGATATATATAACAAGATATAAAAATATTCACAAACACTGTTGAATAATAACACACCACGCTGACTTCTTACTGAAAAGCTTTAATACGCAGCCGCATACATATACATATATATACACCGACATTTGCTCTCTCGCTCTGCCTCACTAAAGCATGGCGCAAAGAGGAGAGACCGATCATATAAAATAGTATGTATATTTCTGTCTCATTCATCCCACACATTTTTGTATTTGTGTCTCTTACCGTCGTCGTCTGTGAAGTTATAGCTCTTGATTTTAATATGAACATAATTTTACTTATCAACAGGGCGTTGCGCATTCAATACGACATTCGGTATGGAAATACCTATTAGATTATCATCCGTGGAAGAAAACCCATACAGAGATAAAAGCGATACAGAAGAAAAAGACAGAAGAATACTTCTCAATGAAACTCCAATGGCGTTCGATGACAGAAGTACAAGAAGCAAGGTTTTCAGAATACCGAGATAGGAAGAGTTTGGTTGAGAAGGACGTTAATAGAACGGACAGGACTCACCCGTTCTTCGCTGGCGATAATAATCCGAATCTAATGGTTCTTCAGGATATCCTGATGACGTACGTCATGTATAACTTCGATCTTGGCTATGTTCAGGGTATGAGTGATATATTGGCTCCATTGTTGTTGCTTTTGGGCAATGAAGTCGATAGCTTCTGGTGCTTCGTTGGATTTATGGAGAAAATCGTGAGTATATTGATTAGCTCTGCCCGTAGCGTTTGCGTTGTCTACAGAATTATTGCCTAATTTCAAAAATAAAACAAAACTTAGATTAGAGATTTGTCAGAACTAACAGACAAACATCAATTTTTAATTTTTTTAAAATACAAGTACTGAATAAAGTTGTCCTTTTAACATATCCTGAAATTTAATATTTTTTATTGTATAGAGTAGGTGACTGTTGTGGCGCAGAGCAACCTGTCTTAAGCGCCACAGGTCGTGGGTTCGATTCCCGCTCTAGGCAGATTTGTATTGACCATACAAGCATGTGATCTGATTGTGTTTGTGCTTGTCATTGTATGTGTTTCCGGACCCCCAACACAGTATGTTACGATCCTAATGGTGGTCATTGAATGTGTAGCGTTTATTTATTTTCTAAACGCTTCAAATATATTCCATGTCTTCCAGGCGTCAAACTTCGACATGGACCAGGCTGGTATGAAACAACAGCTGGTAAACCTGCAACAGCTGCTAACGTTCGCAAGTCCAGATCTAGCGAGACATCTGGCCTCGAAGGACTCTGGGAATATGTACTTTTGTTTCCGATGGCTCCTGGTCTGGTTCAAACGGGAATTCTCTCATCGGGATATTATGAGGTGAGACTCATACCTTTTTATATAATATATTTTCAATAATCACTAATAATCAATGACACCGTTGTGGCGTTGTGGGTAGTGAGTCTGCCTTTAGTCTCCGAGGTTGCGGAGGACAGATGTTTGTTAAAATTTCTGTCTCGGTCTGGGCGTTTGTCCGTGTGGGTCTCCCCACCGTGCCTCGGAGAGCACGTTAAGCTGTCGGTCCCGGCTATTATCAATAACATCTGATAATAATCGTTAACTCTTGATAAGTAAATTGCTCTTATCCAATGAGTTACTGGATTGCCCTTAAGGTTGTGGAGGTCAGATGGCAATTGCTCCGTGTAAAAAGTAGCCTGTCAAATCCGGATAATAAGCAGACCCTGGGTAGAATAAAATACCGTAAATGCTAGGACGAAGAAGAAGTTAGGCGTCGGGATGTGACGACCCCATCGCCCGCTGTTGGGATAACCTCTGTCACAACAGAGATTATTCCACCAGTGCAATCAGTCACACTGGTGGTAGGTCTTTTGTTGCAAGAGGCCGGCTAGGTAGGTACCACCGCAGTGTCAAATATTCTGCCGCCAAATAGTAGTGTTTAGGCACTACTGTGTTCCGGTTTGAAGGGCATTGTACGCTAGTGAAATTACTGGGCGAACGAGATTTAAGAACTAATATCTCGAGGGTGGCAACGCGCGAGTGGCACCTACTAATGGTGCTGCAAGCGCTCATAGGCTGCGGCAGCCACTTACCATCAGGTGGGCCGTATGCTTGTTTGCCAACTTCTTACATAAAAAAAGAAAAAAAAAGAAGAATTTCAATAATCCCACCAATATTATTTAAGCATAGCTATACTCTTCTTAACAGCAGCTGTTCCCTTCCCTTTTTCCTTCTTCCTTTATTCCCCTTCCCTCTTATCCCTTGGGATATCAACATGTGATACTTCAAGCCTACATCAGGCGGACCGTATGCCATGCCAATCGTCATGACATAAAAAAAATTATAAACATGAAATGTTTTCAATATATGGTTAGTAGATATACATATTATGACACCGTTGTGGCGTTGTGGGTAGCGAGTCTGCCTTAAGCCTCGACGGTTGCGGGTTCGATTCCCGCTCGGAGCAGATGTTTGTATTAATCGTACAGGCATGTTTTCCGGTCTGGTTGTGTTTGTCCTTGTCATTGTGAATGTTTCCGGACCCCCGACACAGGATATAATTATCCTAATGGGGGCCGTTGAGTGTGTAGCGTTTATTTATTTATTTATATTATGTATGTATGTTTCCCTTCACGCAAAAACTACGCAATGGATTCTGGTGGTAGGTCTTTTATTGGGGGAGACTGGCTAGGTAGGTACCACCGGAGTGTGTTTCGGTTTTAAGGGCACAGTAGCAAGTGAAACAACTGAGGTAAGTAGGTTAAGAACCAATGTCTCTTCTTATCGAGTGGTTAATGGTCAACCTAGTGTCAGAGTTGTTCAGGTCGCCCGTAGGCCTCTGACTTGGCTTATCGACTGTTGTGAAATTGTCAACAGCCGGGACCGACTTTTGACGTGCACTCCGAAGCACGGAGACGCTCAGTTGAAATATCACTATGTGATCACCCATCTAGTGACTGACCGGGCCTAAAGTTGCTTAACCCACCGATCACTGGGTGCTTTCGACTATGAGCGTCTCTCCAATATCTTTTATAGGCTACGACAACCGCTTACCAACTTAGTCACATAAAAAAAAAAAATTCCATAAGACTCATTTTTCAAATGGATACGCCCTGTAGTATATTTTTAATAATCCCACAATATTCGAAGACTCAATAGCTCAACGGTGGAAGGGCCGACTTCGCTCCGTTAACGAGAGTCGAGGGTTCGATCCTGACCCCTTGGGCTATTGTCGTACCCACTCCTAGCGCAAGCTTCGAGCTTATTTAGAGGGGCAATAGGAATATTAGTAATGCCTTGACAAAGCATTGGTAATATTCTTTACAAAAAAATGCGATTATATATTAAGATTTATGTACAAATTTTCAGGCTATGGGAGGTGCTATGGACGGGGTTGCCATGTGCTAATTTCCACCTACTAATCTGTGTTGCCATACTAGATTCTGAGAAAGATGTTCTCATTAGCAGAGACTGTGGTTTTACGGAGATATTAAAGGTAATATATACATATATTATGAAAAACTAAAATCATCGTCATCACCATTATCATCATACACGCTTGTAATAACAGAAGTTTAGGGGGTTAGGTGTTAAATCGTAATTAACAAACAAACATTTAAATTTAATTTATGTAAAGACGACGTTGTGGCGCAGCGGTAGTGAACCTGCCTTTAACGCCACAGGTGGCGGGTTCGATTCCCGCTCGGATTATAATATGTTTGTATTGACCATGCAAGCATATTTTCCGGTCTGGGTGTGTTTGTCCTTGTCTATGTGTTTCAAGACCCCGACACAGGATATCACTATCCTAATGGAGGCCGTTGAGTGTGCAGCGTTTGTTTATTTAAACATACTAATATAACTTTATATTAATATTTTCAGCATGTCAACGATCTATCAATGTGTCTAGACGTTGATAGAATACTAAGCACAGCGGAGGGTATCTACCACCAGATCATATCAGCACCCCACCTCTCAGACCAGATCAGGATAATCCTAGGCATACCCACAGTCAGTACCAGACCCGACCCAGACCCAGACCAGCTGGAGACGAGTCAGACCAATGGTAATGTAGAGACCGATACAGAACAGACTGAAGCGGAAATGGAGGAAGTTATGTATCAAATAGGCCTAGATATGAATTTCTAAGGCACGTTTATTTATAATGTAGTTTAGTTTCGCTTCATGCCAGTTAGTTTTTTTTTTAATGACTTGTTTTTTTTTTATAAAAATTCAATCCATAATGAGAGGATTTTTTAAAAGTAAAAACTCTTATTTATCTACGTTAAAGAATAATATTTTTTTTTACCAAAATATATTCTTTAAAATTTAACTTTTGGTTTTTATAGAAAATAAAATTAAAATCAGTAATTTCTTTAATAGGTCTCCCAAGTATTTCAAATCATCTGTTAGAAAATTAAAAAATATTAAGTCTGTATTTGACTTTTATTTTTACAAAAAAATATGTACTTTAGAATAATAGTTATAGAAAAAAAAAAACAAAGTTATTGAAATTATTTACTTTGAAGTTTTTTGATAATCATATTTTGCATTACTCACTGCACCAACATTAATTTAATAAACTTTGCAGCTAACATCATGTTTTTAGTTAGTTTTAGTTTAGTAAAACAATTATTGTCATTTTAATTTAAAAAAAAAACAATTCAAAATTATTACAAGTGTCATAATGACAATTTACTATAAATGACAATTCACTATTACCAATTTATTTATTTGTATTTTAAAAATTAATATTTGAGCCTCAATAGCTTAACGGTTAAATGGTCTCTCGGTTAACGCGACAGTTGCGGGTTTGATCCTGACCCCCTTGGCCTATTGTCGTAGGAGTGGGTCCTAGCACGAGCTACGAGCTTAATTGGAGTGGCAATTGGAGTATTAGAAATTACATATATTTTACTTCAAATTTTTAGAGAAAAAAAAACAGTACAAATGTCATTAGTTGAAAAATTAAAATTATAAAATGTTACTATGCAGTTATTAAAATACCTATAATTCATTATTAAGTATTGCATATTATTTTATATATTTTATTGTACGAAAAAATACAAAACTGATCATATTTCATATACTTATATAGAGTTTAGAAATATATTATACGTATGGTTAAATATAGAAGGTAAATGAGGCAGAAATTGTATACATAGTATGTAGCGCATGTCGCCATTTTGTGAATAAAATTGTGTGATTTTTATACTAGAGAGCTATCCATAAATTACGTCATACATATAGGGGAGCATGAGGTGTGACATTGTGTGGCATGGTCGTGGGTGGGGTCCTAATTCTGGTGACGACAAATTTCACAATATAATGTAATTTATTGATGGGCTCTACGGATTATATTAATTTTAAATAGTATTTGGGCTATTTACAATTAAGCTGGCTAAAAAATTAGCTAGTTAGCTGATCAGCCTAGCTTAACTAACTTAGACTTAATTATACCGCCTAAATTTTAAGTTTGTCATTTTCTGTTAGAAAAGAAATTCGTTATTTTAAAAAATTTATATTTAACATTTTTTTTTTTATAAATATTACTTTAGATATCGAAAATTTGAGGCGTATTTTATAAAGATATTTTCATATAGTGGTTGATAAGGAAATGTTTTGTTTTGTTTCTTGGCATGAAATACACTTTAATTTAACTAGATAAAGTTCTTTTTCTATTGCAGGTTACACTCGAATATAATGGACTACAGATATCTATAGTGACGAAAACAGTTTGGGCGCTTTTAGCGTAGCATTACACAATTATATATATATACATAAATAAACAGCGGCGGCTTTAGCTATACAGACTTAGGCTTTATAGCGCCTATTATATATTGAAAAAATATGTCAATTACCTTAAATTCCGATATCTCTAATCTGTCTTTTGTAATCGAAAAGTCAACGAAAAATTTAATTATTGTTGTTTAATCTGTGGGCTAAGTTAGGGGGTCTGTTTAAAAATAAACGATATTTTTACATCGAGTAAAATAATCGATACAACTAATAATATCGATAATCGATTTATCGATGTATTTTTTCCCTTGCCTAGTCTTGTCGCGAGGTTCTAATTTTCTAAAGCCGGCTCTGTAAATTAAATTAAAAATATATAATATAGAGACTGTATTACGAGTGATAATTTTATATTTTTATAAATAAAAACTCATATTTATTTCTATGAAGCATGTCATAGTATATTTATTGTAACGCCAGCTTAGAAAACTTGCTAAATCACATTATATTATATATTCTTTGAAATGACGGAACATTACTTTAAAACTTTCATTACCAAAGTTCATAAATTTCAAATTTTGCTTCAAAAATTATAAATGAATTAATGACTTTCATTTGTTGATGGCACCATGAATAATTGTTCTGTTAAAATATCTAATGTGAAATTAGCAGGATTATTCGGCATAGGCAGTCTACTAAAATTATTGGCCGAGAAGAGTCTGTCAAAAATTAGGAAAAAAAAGACATCTTATATTATAATTTGTAAAAAAATTCCGTTGTAATACATTGTACAACTTTTGCTTGGACAGTTTAGATTAAATTGGACGCTTGTTTCCAGAATGAAATGTTGTTTTTCTTAGTTGAAAAACAGTTTCTCAGTGATAATCATTTATTAATCTTTGTATTAAATTTCTCAAACTGTATACTCAATTTTTAAAATGTCATAAATGTTAAACATTACTTTTTCCTATATATAATTCTTCCCGTATATTCTAATCACTTTGTTATTTAAATTGTTTAATTATTGAGATAAATTCAATTATTGTGCATATCTTGTTTTGTATATTTTCACTGTTAATAAATTTTATTATGTGGAATACTGTTTTATTTAGAAGGTAATGTTCATTCCTAGTATTTTAATTTTTTTACTGGACTATTCTTATAGATACTAGTGCTTACTTTTTGACCGCCATTTAAGACCAAATCAGAATATTTTTTTACTGTTTGTTAAAAATTCTTATCATAGTTTTAACACATTCCCTATCCGCTGAACCACACATAGTTTAGTTCAATTGCTTATTACATTTTGAACAACGAAGCACTTCTCAAAGACATCTTTTGTGTCTACTGTTTGGACAGTAAAAGGGTTAGACACATAATGACAGCATATCGATATCATACATAGTAGGATTACTTGATCAATGTTAATATTAATTGTGTTTCAAGACAATAAATGATATTATTATAACCAGTGACTAGGTTGCATTTTATATTTTCCATGCAGTTTTTAAAGCCTTAAATCAAGTATATAATAATTATTAATAAAAGCAATTAATTAATAAATAATTAAATGAAAACTTTATTTCTATAGCTTAAAACTATATATATGAGATCAATTATTTTACAATAAGTTATTTTGTACTTATATTTTTGTCAGTCTATTTTACATTATAAATTTAGAACATTCATAGACATTTGTGTGTGCGATTTCAAATGCACATTCAATCCATATCTCGTTTGATATGATTTATCACATAAATGACAATGGAAATTCTTAACCCCTGTGTGTGTTAAAGAATGCCTTTGCAGCTCAGATTTAGAGAAAAATCTCTTTCCGCAGCTTTCACAACCATATTTCTTTTCTTTCAAGTGGTTTTTACGTATGTGTGAACTACGAGAGCTTGATGAAATGAAAGTAGCATTACACACTTCGCATTTGTGATTTCTTGTTCTTTTGTGATTCCATAATACATGTGAATGTAAACTGCCAGGTACTTTGAACTTTTTAGGGCAGAATTTGCAACTATATGCACGATCGCTGCTATGTGTTAGCATATGTATCCGTATATAACCCGGAGGATATGATTTCCCACACTGATCACATTGCCTCAGAACCCTTTCAGAGCTACTTTTGTCTTTTTTATCAGCATTAGGTTGACAAGAATGGCGGTTTAAATCTTCTGTACTGTAGAATCCTTCCCAGCAGTTTTCACATATAAATGGTTTCAAATGTAACTTTCTATGTAATACTAGGGAGCGAAAATCTTCAAATTTTTCATTGCAATAATCACAATCACGTCCTATAATAGACTTTACCGGATGATTAGTAATACAATGATCATTTAACGATTTTACTGAATGAAACTCTGTCTTACATTCAACACAAAACAATAATGTATTCTCAGTTTCTGTTTTGACATCTGTCTGCACTCTGTTGACGAATCTTCGTCTTCCATACGGTTTCCGTAGCATTTTAATAGGTTTGTGATCGTCCGAATCAAAACTGGCGTCATAGTTGTCACTAGTTGAATCAATAAGGTTTAAATTTTCAGATAGTGTCTTAGCACTGGATTCAATGAGAGTTTTAAAAGAATATGTTAATGTTAGTTGATGAACACAATGTATACAAATATTTACGGGAAGCGAATCGTCCGATGTAATCTGAAACATAAGTTTTCATTCACTACCACCGAAAGACATAAAATATTAAAGAAAATTATAGTTTTCCTGTACCGTATAATTATAAAAGGTCTGTAAAATTTCAGATAAACGAAGATCGTTCCCATTAATTGATAAGACTGTGTGAATATGTCGCATTTCCTTTCCACTGCTCAAGCAAGTTCTACAGCGGTCCTTATAACTCATATTTAGATCTTATTACAACAACTTTATACAGTCGAATTATTTTTTCTTATTTTGTAATCTTTATTATGAGATAATGTTTTCAAAACAAAGTAATGATGGGTGTAGTGGACAATTTGACGACATGTCAAATTGTCAATTGTGACATGGACAATGTACACGTGACAATTGTGACATATTTGTAAAAATATAGATAGACTATAGACTATATTTTTATGTTTGGGCCTCGCAGGAGGCACCGAAAGTGCGGAATCTTTAAGTCCCCGCGAGGCCAGTCCCTTTTTCACGGCTGGAACTCAGTTCTCGGCTCCCCCACCCAACGCTTGGTCACGCTGTTAAGCCAACAGCAATGCACAATTACACATTCTAAAAAAAAAGGTTCCAAATTCCTCTAGCAAAATTTTGTGTAGCAAGTGAGTGTGAAATTTGTTGAATACTAATCTCAGTACATACATACTCTTTTGTATAACTAATCTGTTTGGTTTGTGAATTATTTTAAATTTGGAATTTTAGTTTTATTTGTTAAGATTAAATTTTGTCATTTTTCATGATTCCGTAAAAATCACTTGAAGTATAAACATATTTGTTTCACTGACATAAATCTTGTATTTTATATATATTTGATCATGTTTACGTTCTAACTAAAAATAAATTAAAAATGTATAATTTAAAATAAATTGTTTTCGAGTCAGTCTTAAGTGTCTTTTTGGTTTTTAAAGTGTTCTAACTAGCCACATTTACCATTCAAAAAAATTAACTAAGCCGTTGTTGAGATTTATAAAGAACTTTTGTTTACTGCATGTAATGTAAAAGAAATTATTAAATACCTTTAGGCGGACACTTTTTCAACACAGAAGACGTGCTCCATGCTTTTTATTCTCCGTGGTCTTAACTTTTCAGTTTTTAATTTTTACTTGTCACTTCTGATTTCCTATTGTCACATCGACAATCAACAGCTGTCAGATGTTTTATGACTTGTGACATTTTTATAGAGTAGAAATAAATATAATGTTTTGTCCACCACCCGAAGAAGAATCACAAGTGGTACAAAGTGTCCTACCCACAAAAAAACATAAAAAATCAAAAAAGAAAAATAAGAAACGTAATTTTAAAAGGGAAGCTAAAAACAAGCATTCTAAATTGCCAAATACAATGTCTGCTTGGGCAGAAAATTTTGCTGTCGCTGCGACCTGGCAGTTAAAACATCAAGTAGCTTATTGGAAAGCTCGGGCAAAAGCGTTGGAGTACGAAAACAAAGTATTACATGATGTTATACGCAAAAATCATTGCAATGCACGGTCTAGTACAAATACGGAAAGTGAAATGAAAAGTGACACGGAGACGGACGAATCTGAGACAGAAAGTGAAGCTGATGAAGAAGTGCAGAATGAACATGATTTAGAAGTAAGTGAAGAATTCATAGAGTTTCTAACAGCAAATGCAAAGTTTAAAGAAGATGCGAAACGTGAGAGAGAGAATTTGAAAGCAAAATACGAGCAAGAAGAAGAAAATCAAAGAAACGTAAAAGAGGAGCCTCGGGAAAGTGTTGAAGAGAACAGAGAAAGGATGAAGGAATTGTATGGAGAGAAGTGGCAGAGAATATCTGCATTAGAAATGTCATTACTGTCCAATTTTCTACATGAGTCTGATAAGAGTAAACCACAATATTGGCCAAATATCCCATTCAATTTTGTCAGATGAGAATAACTTTGATAGATTGCTTTTATCAAAATTTTACAAGCCCATATTATAAGAACATTTTTGTATAAAAAAACTGAGAATTTATTGTAGGTAGTCCCTTTAATGATAATAATTGAATATGGGTATAGTGTAGGGAATTCTTTTACATTAAATTTTTAGTTAAATTTTTAAAAAACATTGAGTATTAGTGAAATCAGGTAATTAAAAGTTGACACCGTTGTGGCGTTGTGGGTAGCGAGTCTGCCTTAAGCCTCGACGGTTGCGGGTTCGATTCCGCTCGGAGCAGATGTTTGTATTATTCGTACAGGCATTTTTTCCGGTCTGGTTGTGTTTGTCCTTGTCATTGTGAATGTTTCCGGACCCCCGACACAGGATATAATTATCCTAATGGGGGCCGTTGAGTGTGTAGCGTTTATTTATTTATTTATTGGTATATTAGAGTTATCCTTACTTTTAGTAAAATTTTATTTGATTTGTTTCCAACATAAAGATTAAAATGTAAAACAAAATATCATTAACAAAATTAAAATATTAAGAATTATGTTTTTAGGTGTGATAACAGTCGAGCTTTAGTCTATTTATAAAAAAAACTAAAAGCGCTTGTATAAGTTGTGGATGTCAAGATTTATGATTATATTTTTAATTATTTTTATAATAATCACTTTGTAATTGTGGGAAAATGAGTGATACTTAATGTAACAGTATATTTTAGTTATGTATTCTGACACCCTAATAACCTAATAATAGCTTGTAAAATTGTGTGAAAAAACAACAATTTGAATGTTAATATCTAATATATAAAATTCTCGTGTCACAATGTTCGTTCCCATACTCCTTCGAAACGGCTTGACCGATTCTTATGAATTTTTTATGCATATTCAGTAAGTCTGAGAATCGGCTACTATCTATTTTTCAAACCCCTCAGTGATAAGGGGTGTCCATCCCAAAATTTTTTATTATATTTTTTGAATAAAATTTTTATTTTTTATTTTTTTATTATGTGGCATTGAAAAATACATACGACCATATATACACCAACCCCTGCTTTTTAATAGCTTTATTAGTCAATCAAAAACTTCCACCGGGTAGAGGGCGCTGCTATCGGGTCCCAGATTTTTTCGGGGCAGGACAACGTCTGCCGGGCCCGCTAGTTATTTAATGTAAAATTACATTTTATATATTAATAATAGTGTTTCTGTATAATTTAAAGATTTTCCTCAATTTATAAGTGGTATTTGCGGATCAAGGTAAGTATATACATGATTTGTTATTAATACACCAAAAAATTTGAATATTCAAGAATGCAACCTGTTTCTATTATAATTGATTGAAAAACACTATAGATGTAGATTATTATTATGTCAAATTGTTATTAGCTATAAAAATTGTATGCTGATTATTGTTATAAATATTGCAATTTTTGTTGTGCCAATTGATCTTGAATGCCTTTATGAGAAAGCCCAAAAATCGTTATTTTGGGGTCTGGAAGTGTTATTGGAATAAATAAAATAAGCTTAAGTTAGGACTTTGTTTTAAGACCTATGTTTGATCAGCAATCCTGACCTTAAATTATATTTTTTATTCATATTAGATATGTGCAAAACACTTTGCTTCCTCGTTCCTGGTGCATGAAGATCTAGAATACTCTCCTAACCTCTCTTCCCTACAATTTGCATGTACCTTAAAATCAAGTGTACCTTAAAATCAATAGTCAACTTGTAAGCAAGCACACTTCACCTTAGGCTGTATCATCATTTTATATGAGTGGGACAACAAATTCAATTTTCAAATTCAATTCAACAGACAGACAACAGAGTTAATTGTCTTTTTTTTTGCACTTAAATTGCTTTTTTTTAAATATGCAGGCTAGTGACTAAATTTTATAAGTTCATCGTCAAAATTAAACTTTCATTTCAAAAAATAGGTATAGCAGACTTTGTTCCAGGCCTCATTTTTGAGTAATTTGTTGAATGTATTTTGAAAAGTTTTGTAATTGATATAATCATTATATTATGCTTTTAATGAAGTTGATTTATTTGGCTTATATAAGTAGTTGGATCTTTTAACAATATTGTAGTTTCTTATGTGCTGTGGACTAAATAAAGTAATATCCATCTGTGTCTGTCCTGACATAAAGTACTTCTAACTTGATTGCTGATTTAAGTAATATAAGTAGAGCAAATATCTATGTCTGTTCTGGATTGTTAAGTAATTACACACCGATGACCATGACACAAACCTGTTTTGCTTCTCATGTATTAATTGTCTATATCTTTTAAAACAATGTCAACTTACATAATATATTTACAATCAAATTAATGCAGTAAACACTTACTTACTTACTGATATTTTTTGTAACCATTGCAGCCCCTTTAAGACCTTAAGGCCTTTAATGACCTTAGATTGCCATAATTAATGTTGAATTGCAATATCAACGAAAATAGTCACTAAAAACAACTCAGTTAGTTTTTTTATATTTTTAATATAAAAATATAAGTATTTCAAATACTTATAATTTTAATATTTTTGGTTTTTATGGTTTTCTACAAATCATTTTTATGTGTAAAACATGTTACTTGTTTAAATAATTTCTTTACTTGGTACTTGGTTCTGTCTGTTTTTGATGTAAATAAAATAAAATAACACTTAATAATTAATAAAAATTAAAAGGTAATTTCTAAATTAACAATAATTTTTAATGTAATTTTATAAATGTGTGTAACACTCCACTTACCTACTTATAATTAATTATGACAGGGATAAATATTACTTATTTCTATGAAGTGTAGAATATTTCGGAATGCTAAACGCATATTAAGTTAGTTAGGGTAGATTAATATTATGTAATATTAGGTCCACAATCTACACTTTTATAAAAATTACATTTTTATGTGTCTTTCATGTGAAAAGTTTTATTAAACTAATACACATATGTATTTGAGATAATGAATAAAAAAGCAATATCATAATGTGTTCTCATTTTCTTGTATTTTTTTAAAGAATATTAACAATGCTTTTTTAAGCCATTACTAATATTCCAGTTGCCCCTGAGTGGGATCGAACTTTCGAATCTCGCGTTAATAGAGGGAAGTCGGGCCAACTTCTACCGTTGAACTACTGAGACTTGATATGGAAAATATTTTATAGCACCGTTACGCCTTAAGGGATCGACCCAACAAACGTTCGTCCTGAGCGGACATCGCTACCGTTGAGGCTAAAGGCAGCCTGGCTACCAACACGCGACATCGGGTACTGTGGGATGGAGTTGTTTTACGAGCCGCTAGAGTTGAAAGTTCTATCAACCAACCAACCCAGTGTCCCCCCGCTGGTGACGCTGTCAAGGTCTTTAGGGCCATTAATAATAGATGTTCCGAAAGAAAAGTTAACAGTGTCATAGTTAGTTAAGTTGTATTATAATCTTCTAACTTGACGTATCCACTATTATCAAATTGATAGCAACCGGAACCGAGTTTTCACGAGCCCTTCTAAGCACGGAGATGCTTAGTTGAATTGAGTACTGCCTGAGATGCCGTCCATCACCCATCATGCATCCATAGTATCCGCAGAATGATCGCACTTAATTCCGCTTAACTCAACTTGAGTTTTTCAACTCTGTGGAATGAACTTCCGCAGGTGCTCTTCCTGAACCGATTCGCCCTGGAAACTTTCAAGAGAAGAGCCTATTCCTTTCTTAAAGTCGGCAACGCACCTGCATGCCCTGCGGTGTTGCAGATGTTCATGGGCGACGGTGATCACTTAACATCAGCTGAGCTTCTTCCCGTTTGCCCCTCTGACATAAAAAAATCTATCTATCAGCGTCTCTACTATTCTAATGAAAGAACGTATTAAGTAAACACGGACGAACGAAAGCCAAGCTCAACGGTAGAAGGCCCGACTTCGCTCCGTTAACGCGAGAGTCGAGGGTTCGATCCTGACCCCTTGGGCTATTGTCGTACCCACACCTAGTGCAAGCTTCGAGCTTATTTGGAGGGGCAATAGGAATATTAGTAATGACTTGAAAAAGTATTGCTAATATTCTTTAAAAAAAAAAAAACTAAACTAATATAAGCACTGACCTGGTAACCTGTTAATGTTCTCAAGAAAACCTTAAGCACTTAGTAAGTACTATCATTACTTACAACTTACATTTCTTATAAGACTCATTTACTTTATCCTGCTTGTAATTTGAATAGCTCAAAGGTGTACCCGTTAGTGAGAATTACCCTTAATAACGTAAAAAGCCGGATTTGAAATCAACATAATATCTAATGGACTTGGAAAAATCGCATAGTGACCTAGTGTGGCTTAGTTTAACTGACTTTGTCACCGTCTAACTGTGGCATCAATTCCTTCGCGAACAAAGAAGTTTGCCAATTAATTTCTATGGCGTACTTTCAAAAGTGGAACTCATTGCCGGCTCACGTGTTCCCTCCTTCTTACAATCTGGGCTCCTTCAAACGAGGCGCGAAGAGGCATCTTGCGGGTAGGCAGGGCAAGGGTGGCTAACACGGTTGCATTCCGCAACTCTGTCTTCTGTCTGCCGCCTTCGCGTTTGGACTTTATTTCCACTTACCATCAGGTGGAGTAGAGTCATATGCCCTACTTTCCAAATAAATAAAAAAAAAGCTTTACACTGCCGTAAAGAAAGTATTTTTAATTACTTACATGGGGTCCATGGCAAGCTGATGAAACGGCCTCAGGTGAAGCGCGCTTGTGAAGCGCGCTTGAGAAGCTGCCTAGTCAGTCTTGATTTCAAATTTTGAAGGCATCTACACTGTATTCCCTTTTCACAGAGTATCGCGTACGAGGAGACATAGTTTTTCATTTGTTTGTTATTTTTTGGTCTTAAATATCTCTAAGACTTTAAGATGTGTGATGCCTATAAAAATTCAAGAGCCATATCATTTTTGAAACTTATAACATTGTTATATGAGTTTAGTATATTTGAGTTTTGGATTTGCATTAATATTCCCCTGAAAAACTTATTAAAGTCTTCTGCGACAGTGCAATCATGGCAAAATATACTAGGTACTATCTTTATTTACCCTCTAATTTCTAATTAATAAATATTTTTGGATTTGTTGAAAATGTTACGGAATGTCAAAAATACGAAGCAATTTCGCAATTCTCAAAGGCTCATGTTACAAATCATAAAATCGATTTTGTAAACTAATATTATCAGAATCAGACTCGAATAATAAACTACAAAATGCAGTAAACTAGTTAAAAGTCTCCGTTGTTGTAATATTCCGTTTTAAACGTGATGTCAGTATTAGGTTCCCTATTGCCTAAAACATGGGTACTTGTATTCCGTGAGAAAGGATTGCATTTATTTCAGAAGATTATGATGAAATTTCTTTTACATTGATCATTAGAATGTTACCAATACCAAGGGTTTCGTATTCTTAATTTTGTTGGGATTGTGCTTGTTTGTTTGCAACCAGTTTGTCATATAGGATATAAAGTATCTGGACAGCTTTGCCCGGAATTTTTTATTGGTAAATGGCAGTTTTTGGAAAGTAATAGTTTATCTCATAAAAGAAAGAACTTGAAAAAAATGGAAAACATGATCGGATGGAGACATCTGGAGCCGGGATTATAATTACCTAAAAAACACAGATAAAGTTATTTTTTAATAATTA
Organism: Hestina assimilis; assembly: GCA_023373885.1. Classification (NCBI taxonomy): domain Eukaryota; kingdom Metazoa; phylum Arthropoda; class Insecta; order Lepidoptera; family Nymphalidae; genus Hestina; species Hestina assimilis. The sequence goes on along the minus strand of CM041747.1, from coordinate 2,263,493 downwards.
TAATTACCTATAAAACACAGATAAAGTTATTTTTTAAAAATGAATTCTAGCTAGATCGATTTATCGTCCCTGAAACCCTATTTCATGAAAATCATTGGAGCAGCTTCCGAGATTCAGATTATATGTGGTTAAAGAATTTATTTCTCATAAGGACTTTATATAGTTCACTTATAAGGAGCTTAAAAAATAAAAATAATATTATATAAAAAAATATATATATTTTTTGTTTCTGGGATTAAGATTAAGTTCTTTAAATAAACATTATCACTAAGATTCTTTTAAAATCAAAGTAATTTATGTATAGTTTGTTTTATATACAAGAATTGCTTGATTCTGTCAAAATTTTTTTCTTTTCTTTTTCTACTCATAGAAGAGAAATGTTCTTGTTCTCAAATGTATGTATCTGTGTGAAATATCTATTATATCTATTATATTTTATTATTAAATATATATTAACTTAATTTTTGAAATTTAATTTAGAACTTCTTTGGACATGGTGAAGGATTTTATAGCGACAAACGTATGCATTCGCATCACCCGACGTCCTGACATGATTCTAGTGATTTACAAAATAAAAATAAAATACAGCTATTGCAGACTTTCGAGTATTCATTTATATCGGCAGTCTCAATGACTGCCTATTTTTTACTTTATTCTGTGTGAATGTGTATTGCTTAGTGTAGAGACCGAGTACTGAAACTCTGAAGGATATCTGTATCTCACCGGGGTTCAAAATTTAATCAATCATTGGGGTGCCTATTACGAGGGTGGACTACCGCTTAAGACGTTATCAGGCATGGATAACATACATTCATGTTTGCATAATATTGTATTATTTTTCTAAAAACGCTACACAGTCAACGGCCTCCATTAGGAGAGTTATATCCTGTGTTGGGGGTCCGGAAACATTCATAATGACGCGGACAAACACACCCATACCAGAAACCATGCCTGTCTGGAGGTTACAAACATTTGTTCCGAGTGAAAATCGAACCGGCAGCTACCGCTGCGCCACAACATCGTCAATTTCTCTTAAATTATAAGCTTTTTTTAACATTAGAAATTATTCGTTTTTCAATAAATTCCTTAGATAATAAAGAGACTAGATTACCTGAATATACAGCTAAGTCGAAACCGGTTTTGTGCTAAGCGACTACGCTAAGATAAAAGTAAGAAAACTACTTTCTGATGTAAAGGGAAAGAAGGCAATTTCACTCATACATTACGTTACTCTAGACGATATTTGACTACTGTGCACAAGACAACAGTATCGTGACTAAACAGTTTTCGTCTATATTCTTAACTAGCGGCCCGCTCCGGCTTCGCACGGGTATAAAATATGTTATTTTGATAAATCTCGTAAGGTTCAGCCTGCGTTTGTTGCAATGTAAGCGGAAAAAATTTAATTATTTACGACATCACAGAAACCTCAAAAATAACAGTATTTCTCCACTAATTAATGGATGTTACTATACATATAAACCTTCCTCTTTAATCACTGTATCTATTAAAAAAAACCGCATCAAAATCCGTTGCGTAGTTTTAAAGATTTAAGCATACATAGGTATATACGGACAGAGAAAGCGACTTTGTTTTATACTATGTAGTGATTGTAGTAGTAGGTACTTTTCTGGTCAATTTAGATTTTAGACCAATCTTTTTAGCCTGAATGGCTTTTAAATTATGTTATGAGATAATCGATAAAAATTACTCATAGATCCTGGATTACGATTGGGGGAAATGCAGCAATCTTTCTTTTCTATGTGATTTAGTTGGCAAGCAGGGATACCCACCTGATGGACTCATGATCAACGGTTGTCGTAGCCTATGAGCGCTTACAACACAATACATTTGTGGTGTCACTCACGCGTTGCCAACCTCGAGATATTGATTCTTATATAGATTTTATTATAGATATTATATATTATAGATATTATATCTGACTAGCTTTAAATACAAATTTTGAACCAACAAATGGGGAGATTTGTTTGTTCAAAGCTTGTATTACAAATTGTCTTTTACAAACTTTGAATGCCATATTTATTTATATCGAACCAACAGCTTATAAAATAAGTTTCAAGCTTCTAGCTCTAAAAATGACGATTCTTCCACACAACTTTAACCCCCATTTCAACACGTGTTTTCGGATAAAAAGCCTGTGTCCTTACTCAGGCTCTAGGCTATCTGTGTAACAAATTTAATTTAAATCAGTTCAGTAGTTTTTGCGTGAAAGCGCGACAGACAGACAGACAAAGAGACAGAGTTAATTTCGCGTCTATAATATTAGTAAGAAGTAAAGATTATTGATTCTGTATTATTAAAACTATCGTCAGACATTATTAACTTAATGTAAAAATCTAAACGGCTCACACTCACGTATAATCGGTGTAAGTACCGACTAGTTTCGGACTCATCGGAGGTCCTTCTTCAGTGCGAAACGGGTCGCGTCCGCGAACGTTACCCACTCACCCTGAAGAAGGACCTCCAATGAGTCCGAAACTAGTCGGTACTTACACCGATTATACGTGAGTGTGAGCCGTTTAGATTTTTACATTAAATTATTGATTCTGATTACGATTTTCATATTACATGTAGATATTATGTGTCCTTCAAACCGAAACACAGTAGAATAACTGAAACTGCGGTGCACTCGCATAATAAAACCTACCACCAGTTTCTTCAAACTCTTGTCTTCATTTCCCGTGGACATAATTTGTACAGTTGTAATTATTTGCGATTATAGTTAGTGTTGAATTGTTGTAATATTTGTTGTAAATAAATACATTTTACAATGAAATGGAATCTACATGAGTCAGTTTTTGTACAAAATGTAAAAAGCTAACAAGAAAATGTTTGAATTTGACGACGTTGTGGCGCAGCGGTAGGGAACCTGCCTTAAACGTCACAGGTTGCTGGTTCGATTCCCGCTCGGAGCATATATGTTTGCATTGACCATGCAAGCATATGTTCCGATCTGGGTGTATTTGTCCTTGTCCTTGTATGTGTTTCCGGACCCCCGACACAGGATATTACTATTCTAATGGGGGCCGTTGAGTGTGCAGCATTTATTTATTTATTTATTTAATGTCTGTTTTCTTAAGCTGGGTACAGATAATTAACTTCTATTAATAACACAATCGTTTCATTTGGATACCAACGAACACTCTGTACCCAAAGTTTTCGTCACATACTTTTTAATCGAAACTGTATATTGTCACGAGATATGCATTCAGAAACTGGTTCAGGAGTTTCCAAGATAGCTGACCTTGGTCTCGTGTCGGGAGCCTTTTGAATTTTTAATTTCTTTTTTTTTTTGCTAATTCTTCGGATATAAAACCTTTATCGTTACTGTTTCATTTTACAACTAATATAGCTACATTAAGTACCGATATTTAAACCGGTATCGTTTTTATTATTCCACCTGCCCTAGAAAGAGGATAGCTTTTTCATTTATATGTGTGTGTATGTATATTTTTGGGCACTTCATCTAATACCTTTAAACGAGCAATTCTTGTATATATATAATTTGAATATCGGAAACGGTTCCAACGATTTTCATGAAGTTTAGTATGCTTGTTTCGGGGAAGATAAATTGAACTAGCTAGGATTCATTTTTAGAAAGTGTCACTCAAGGAATATTTTCTCAAAATTACAAATTTCTTAATTTATCGTTATAAGTTGTGCGTTCTCTTATATAATCAATCAAAATGTGTTTTATAAATAAATAAATAAACGCTGCACACTCAACGGCCCCCATTTAGGATAGTGATAACAGGATATCACTTCGGTCGGGGTCCGGAAACATACACAATGACAAGGACAAATACACCCAGACCGGAAAACATGCCTGCATGGTCAATACAAACATATTATCTCCGTGCAGAAATCTAACCCACGAATTGTGGCGTTTAAAGCAGGTTCGCTACCGCTGCGCCACAACGTCGTCAAGCGTTTTATACTACATATAGGTATGACAAATATTGATGATTATAAATGTACTGTCAAATCTAATTACAACGACAAGATGAAAGCAAAATCAGTAACAAAAAATTCCATTTTTATGTACACAAATACAATTGCAGGCCCTCATTAGTACATTTATAACTAGCGGCCCTCTCCGGCTTCGCACGGGTATAAAATATATAGCCTATGTCATTCACTGATAAAATGATTAAAATCGATCCAGTAGTTTTGATTTATTCATTACTGCCCGTGGCCCGCACGCGTTAAATGTAATTATTTGGGACATCACATTAGAAACCTCAAAAATAACAATATTTTTCCACTATTTAATGGATGTTATTATACATATTAACTTTCCTCTTCAATCACTCTATCTATTTAAAAAACCGCATCAAAATCCGTTGCGTAGTTTTAAAGATTTAAGCTTACACAAGGATATAGGGACAGAGAAAGCGGCTTTGTTTTATACTATGTAGTGATGATCTCCCAACCATCAAAGCACCAGATACGAAACTGCTACGCGAAATATCTTATTCATCCAACTAAATCTTCACATAAGTTTTAATTTTTACTTGTTATTATAAATATTTATACCTATTATATATTTTTCCTAGCTTGATGAAAATTTTGCTTTTAGTCCCTGGTACGAGAGGCCAAAAGTTCCCGATTCTCTCCCGGTAAGACGACACAATTTTTTTTTTTCGGTATGTGTATTGCTGTTGGCCCTACTGGCCTTGACAGCGTGACCGGGCGGGAAGACGACACTAATTAACTCACTTTACCTACCGGTAACCGAGCAACCGTACTTACGTATTAAGCTTTTAAGGAAAAAAAATCGTATACGCACCACAAGAGAAAAGTAGGATTTATATATTACCACCCGCGTTATTTTTTTTTTTTCGGCATGTGTATTGCTGTTGGCCCTACTGGCCTTGACAGCGTCACCGGGCGGTGGAACCGAGTACAGAGACTCAGCCGTGACAAAGGGGCAGCCCTCACGGGGGCTCAAATTTGATTCCGTCCTTAGGGTGCCTCCTGCGAAGCCGAACCACGGTTAAGGACGTCATCGGAGATGGAGGCAGACTACTTACTAGAAATGTGTACTTGTATTGATAAATTTGACATTGGTATCATTATAGTAACTTAACTGTCTAGAACTCTACACTCAATCTGTCTATATAAAAGGCAAAGACCTGACCGACTTATAAAAGGCCAGCCTAAGCCTTTGGACCTAGAAAGCCGTTTTAAACGAACCGGCACTAAGAAAGGGGGAGGGGGTCTAAAAGGTTTTTAATGTTACAAGTTGGCAAACAAGCATACGACCCACCTGATGGAAAGTGGTTGCCGTAGCCTATGAGCGCTTGCAGCACCATTAGTAGGTGCCACTCACGCGTTGCCAACCTCGAGATATTGGTTCTTAAATCTCCTCTGCCCAGTAATTTCACTAGCGTACAGTGGTGCCTTTCAAACCGTAACACAGTAATGCCTAAGCACTACTATTTGGCGGCAGAATATTTGACACTGCGGTGGTACCTACCTAGCCGGCCTCTTGCAACAAATGACCTACCACCAGTGTGACTGATTGCGCTGGTGGAATAATCTCTGCTGTGACAGAGGTTATCCCAACAGCGGGCGATGGGGTCGTCACATCCCGACGCGGGTGCTTGCCGGTGCCGGTGTTGCAAGTTTGTATGGAACTCAAACTTTTTTTAATCTAGAATCATGAAACTTTTCCTTTCGGTAAACAATCAAAATAGGGAACCATTTTCTGAAATTCCGCCCTTAGAGGGTTGAAATGGGGGTTCAAGTTTTGTATTAAAATCATTATTCACGAAGGTGAATCCACTGGCAGAAGCTAGTTTATTAAAAACCTAATTTTTTTTAGTCATTACATTATTGTATAATTTCTGGATAATTAACATTAAAAATTCAATGGGAATTAAACCTTCCCATCTTTAATAATAAATGTTATAGATAAAAATTATATATTTAGAATATTTTATGAGACGGGTTTTCTTCTTTCTTCACAAGCATCCCTTTAGAAGTTATTTTAAGCGCCGTGCGTAAACATGAATCGCGTTGAAGTCTTTTATATGAACAATTATCTTTATCGAAAAATACCACTAAATTTAAAGTTATCTCTTTATGTTACAATAAAACTTGCTTTTTTATATTCGATATTAATAAATTACCAAATAAAAAAGAAATAAAAGATTGGAATTCGAAATTTGAAAATAAAAAATCGATCAATACGCGACAGTATAAATAATTGTATAGGCTTTATCTTTTATCATTACCTTATCCACGGATCAAGTCGAAACGTCGGCGTCCCTATCCAGGGAGCCTCGAAATTGGCGCTCAAAACGGTATGCGAGCGCAACCTGTTATGCGGGGGGCCCTCCGGTCTCCATCACTCCCCCTACCCCCTCGGGCCCCTCCGGCCCCTGCTACAGCGTCAGTGCCTCCCGTACCTTGGCCGAGACCGGTCGCGCGCGTTCGTTAAATAAAAACACGTTGTGAAAACTTTAAAAGTTAAATTATATATCGAATATATAGTGTTTCGGATTGCAGTGTTGTGTCTGTGTTTTGTGTTAGATTTTTAATATATAAAAACATATTGATTATGGTGAATGTTGTGTTGTGTTAAGGATTCTGGAGGTTGGTTTCTCTCGATTTCTTTGGAATGGGTGCGCTTGTTTAGAACCTCTTAAAGCTCTATATTATACACTTATATTTAATTGCATTTAGCACTTTGATTTCATTAATTTAAAGTAGCAAATCTAGGTTTTGACATGTAGTTGTGAACCATGAAGTATTTAAAGACAAACTTTATGAATACTTGGTAGAGTTATCAATAACGCTATCAATTTAATTTACTAATTAGCATTTTTTACGTCTCCCACGCAATTTCGTATATGATATTAAATTGTATGTATTACAAGGATGGATATTAGTATCTTAATTGGTAAAAAACATATAAAGATATAGCGAAACAAGTCCGTTATCAGTAACCTCATATTAATTCAAAGTAGATTAAAAGATACCGTAAGAAATTCTTATCTAGAAGTGTTATGAAATTGTACATGTATTTTAATTTTTTTGTTTAGAATAAATTATAAGAAACGACTTTCTGGACTGTAAAATCTATTCAGCCAGAAACTTTAATTTCAAAAATAGGAATAACTTTTATTAATATATAATATTATGACATTACTCATATAGTAATATAAAAAATGACAAGTCACAAGTCTATCCGATAACAGGTTAACTAACAGCTATCACCCACCATAACTGTATCAGACATTTTTAATTACCTAGCTTTCCAGACAGGTCTGGTTTTTTTTAGAATAGCTAATCTGATCTAAGCTAGATACTTATTTCTTTCATTAGCTAACTTATGTCTCAACGGATATTTTGTAATCTATACAAACAGGTAGTTTTCGCCCGTTACTTCGTTTGTGTACATAACAATTGTTAATGACCTTTACTTTAAATAGAAATGATTGGGTCCCCATACACTTATTTTAAGTTTTGTTTTGTCGACAATAAGTTATCAAACTTCATAAACATTGGTTTAGATATGTAAGTAACATTACCAAACAGATGGATATAGTTACTTTTGCATTGATAATATTACATATTCTGGATTTTGGTCCAGATTGTAATGTCAGAAAGATGTATTGAAAATAAGTAATAATTCGAAATCAAACTTGAACCCAAACCCAAACTAAAGATAATTTGAAGTAACGTAATCTATAATTAATATGTGAATATGGTTCATTATTAGATATTGTTAATGGAAGGGGTAAAACTAGTTGGAGCCGGCGGCTTCATGGCCTCTTAAATTAACCTCGCCTACGCCTTTGCTATAAAATTTTATTTTAAAGAAACGAATGTGCAGTCCCTAACATTAACGCGATGAAATCGTATAGACGGTGCATTATAAATTAAAAGTGAAATAGTTGTTTAAATTTAGATAAATAAGAATAAAATAAAAATTATTTTAAATTGTTTCAAAAAAATCTTCTTTGTGCTACTTAAAATGTAAGCAATTCAATTTTATGACATTAAAGATAAAAATTTTGGCTCTTTACTGTACAGTATATTTTGAAAAAGTAAATTTAAATTTGTTATTGACATACAATTACTTTTAAAATAACATTATATAACCCTATTCCCAAATAATAAATGGTTATAACAATAAAATACGATTAATTTGTTAAAACGAATAAACGGTTTCTTTTAACATAATTTTTAATAATTTAATTTTTATTGCGTATATTATTAAATGTTAAAAGTGATTATTTGAAATAACATTTTCATTCAAATTATATATCTAAAGAGGATATATTTAACTTAATCTTATAAAAGTTAGAAGTTTATTTAAACTATTATTATATAGATTAATATGCGCATCGATACAGGATATAGTTTTTTGTACTGTAAAAGATATATAAAAATATAATTATAAAACTGCTAAGTTCTAGACAGAGTAATGGATCCAAAAACTTAACTAATGATTAGAAAAATAAGATTTCTTTATTAATCCGTGTTATTAATAATTCTATTTTTATTAGTCTGTATTTAAAATGGCTCTTATCCAATTTAAGAATAATTTTATTATATCTTAATTTGTAATGTTATAAATCCTTCTTTTCGCGTTAATTCGCATATTCACTGTCACATCATTAATTGTGTAAGATTATGAATTTAACAGAGAGTTTTAAGAAACATTACAATTCTAAAAAGTTCGTTTTACTTTAATGATGTTTTTAATTAATCTCGTTTCGTTTTTCATAAATTTTTATCTTTAGTATGTTTGATTGTTATATACTAGAAAAGTATATAACAGATTTGAAACCTTTTTTTTTTTTGGAACTTGTATTACAGTGTTGCTGTTAACGGCCCTGCTGACTTCAGATTTTAGATTACTTAAAGTTTTAGATTTCTTTAATTTTCATTTACTGAACCAGGCATTTTGCTTGCTATGCTTAAACAAGATACAATAAAGTGTTTGCATTTTCGTTTGTTTCACGCTGACGTGGTTAAAAGTTATTAATAATATTATTAGATTAATATCCATATGCTATAGTTATATAAAGATTTGTAAATGTTTAAAAAAATATTTTAAGTAGTACCTTATTTTTTTGTCCATTTGGGGCTTAATCTGTTACAAAAATTAGATATGCTAGTAGCGATTTGAAACTGTAGTTTTATATTTTACCTCAAAAAGCTTTAAAAAATTCCAATACTTTATCTTTATACCCATCATAAGTATTAAAGGCAAAATTAAATGTAAATTTTTTGATGTCCACATATAACATTTAATTTAATTGCATTGTAGCGGTCGATAAGACAAGAATTTTAGCTAATGGCACAAGGTAGAGCAGCTAAACCTGTTACTTGACAAATATTTGCAACTTGCATGTCGTCTGCTATAAGAATATCCTAAAACTATTTAATATTTTACACAAACATGGCGCGTAGGCAACGAAGTTAGTCTCACGCTAACTTCATGCGATGAAGTAGTCTATGTTGTTTTGTATCTATGTAATGCCGGTCCATAGATTATATCAAATCTATGATCACAAGCTTGCAAAATAATCACACTGGTGGTAGGTCTTTTGTTGCAAGAGACCAGTTAGGTAGGTACCACAGCAGTGTCAAATAGTCTACCGTAATACAGTAGTGTCTTTTGCATTATTGTGTTTAAGTTTGAAGGGCATTGTAGGCTAGAGACGTTACTGGGCAAAGGAGATTTAAGAATCAATATCTCAAGGTTGGGCCGTGTGCTTTCTTGCCAACTTATTTAGTATAAAAAAAACGGATAAAGTTAGCGTGACTTAATTCATTTCGTTAAATTTAAGAAGCATCAGGGAACTTTTGGTCCATTATTTGTATAGAAGGTCCTTAGTTTATAGTAACTCAATGCTTGTCTTTGAAATTCTATAGTTATTGGTGCTATTATATCTAGTATAGAATAATAAAGATTAAAAATAAAAAACGGGTTTAAAATATTATATATTAATTTTAAAATGTCCCCTAATATGAGATTTTTATAAACTATAATTAAAATCACATTTATATAATAATAATAATAATAATAAAGACATTTATTCATCAAGCAAGCATAATTATAAATTGTTACATCGATTAGAACTAACATTAACCATTAAGTACTGCTTGTGAAAAGGCCATCGACTCAGCTTACAGCTGCTTTTCAGTCAAAGCCTGTACAAATGCTGCCAGCACGATGTGTAGATGCTTAGGTACAAAATAAAGCTTAAGTAGAAAAAGAAAAATTAAAAAATAAAAATAAAATGAAAATAAAATGAAAATAAAATGATGATAAAATGAAATAAGACTGAATTACATTTTTATACCACGTCAACAGAGATATTTAAAAAAATGTTTTACTCATCAATAAATTTTGCAATACACCTACACGCTGACAGCAGTGTCGCCATTTTTAGGTTTTTTAATATGTCCTTTTTATTTATGTTAGTTTCTATATGTGTAAATATCGTATTACTATAGTAACATCGCGTCGATTAAAATAATGAGAAAATACTCAAACATTTGTACGTCTTGTTATTTCATAATTTATACTAATCTGATGAGACTGACGAACGTATACGATTTTATTTTAAGTTTTTGTGGCCATCATCTTAAAATCCAAATAATAAAATTTTCTAATACATAATCTTCTGACGGATAAAATAATTATTTTATATAAAATATGAGTGAAACAGAATGTCGGTTTTCTTGAAACAAAGATTCTAGAAGGTCTTTTTGATCATCACATAATTTTCAAAATATTGATCGCGTAGATACAATACAATAGTCGACTACATATATAATGTAATATTTTGCCAAATCGAATACCATAATACATTTTTTATAGAATTAATCTTATAAGTTTTTGTGGTCTATCTATATTCACGAGGCAACAGACGCGTTGATATGTACAAAAGATTTTGATCGATAACAATCGTATTGAATGCAAAATAGTCACATATCTGCTTAGCGGATAAGATTCACTAAAGTGACTATTGTTTGCCTATATCATTATTCTACAATATTGATTAATGAATATTACTTTTAAGCTATACGGTTATAAGCGATTAACTGCACTCGCAGCACCAATCGCGTGGTGTATTTCTTCTTTATTGAACGGAACCCTAATTATTTTAGTAGCCTAAGTTACTTCCTATAACAACAGCTATCTGTCAATGACAGTCTCGTCAAAATCGGAACAGCCTTTTCGGAGATTAGTCGGTAAAAACAGACAGGCAGATAGTAACGTACTTTCATAAAAAAATCAAGCTGTTAATTTGGAATTACAAACAGACACTTCAATTTTATTTATTTATATAGATAAACTCGATTGTGGCGAATAGCGTAGTGATAGGGAAGTTGTTTTAACGCCTACTTTAGCGAGTTTAATTCCAGTCTGCGCTCCTCCCGCCCAATAACGTTTTCAAGGCCAGTAGAGCCAACAAAAATTCAAAAACCGGCCAAGTGCGTGTCGCACTCATAAATAGTATTCCGTGCCTCTGTAAAATAAAAGTTTCTTGTATGAGAATCTTTTATTTTAATCAACACGGCAAATTCTGTGAAACTTTCAACTCTCTCTCTCTCAACGCTCTTTCGGTTCGATGGGCGGACGGACGGACGGACGACGGAAGTTTAGTAATGGGTTCCGTTGGCACCCATCAGGTATGGAACCCTAAAAAATAGATGCTTGTGTTGATCATAACATTTTTTATTTAACTCTAAGTGTTCTTAAGGTGAGGCGTAACAACCTCTGTACGTTGGAGAGCGATTGAAATTGAAGTACCGGTTAGGTTAATAATATCATATTAATAACCAGTCAATACTCTTGATACCCTAGCTGTATAACCTAAATTAATAAAAAATACAAGATTTAATAATATTTGTAAATAACGTGACAAGGCAACACCTTTTAACAAATTTAAAAATTATAATCGCTCTGTCGTCGCCAAAGTCTGTATTAAAAAATAAATGTTCGAATATTCTCACAATAAGTCCTGCGTGGAGGCATTGTTCGCAGGGTTGTCAGTGGTTGCTAATGAAATAGAAATAATCCAACACTGCTGAATTAAATGGGTAATTATGTGTTTACATAAATCATGTTCAAAGTTTACGGACAGAAAATGATAAAAAAATGACAACTTTCACCTTTTTTGAAGTAACTTAAAAACCAAATAGTTCTCAAAATACCAGACACCCGTCAACCCTCATAGTTGGTTGAGAAATTCTGAATGTTTAACGCTCGCGGGATGGCGCGCGCGGCATTTCTGACACTAATTCGTCGTGAAGCCGCGGCTTTTTGGTCTTTTCCGACACTTCTATGATTGTTTTATTTACTGTTATAAAACAATAACAATATATATTTTTTAATAAATATTTTCGAGCGTCAATGTAACTTCTAATTTTTTTACAAAAATATATTTTCGAGTCTATATTACTGCATACAAGTAGGAAAATTAAATTACTGTATTGTACTGGGAATTTGATAGAAAATATTTTGAGATTTACTCTCAATTATTAGACTATAAATGTTAGTCTTTATGGTACCGTATGATATGACCCACGAATAATTAGTAAGGTCAATAAATGGCTTAATACAGTGTTATAGTTTTGAAGACGGTTTCTGGTTGCACATTAAAATGTAATATATTACACAAAAATCCGATATATTATGGGATAAGAATAATAAAAATAAAACATAAGTTCAAGTGTTTCTGATACGAAAATTAAAAATAAGTTCACTTTTTTATGCTAAATACATTGCAATATCGTTTAATATGTTTTAATGTTGTATCGTTCGTCCGCTAAAGGCTGCTAAGTAGCATTTCGATGTTTTTTAAACCGAGTCGAAAATACATGTCTTGAGCCAGAGGTTCCGCATGTATATTATTTAATCAACATATACTTATATAATAAACAGTTTAGTATAAAGGTTTCCTCGGGGCTATGGCTTTTTAATGCATAAAAGATACTTTATGGTATTTTATGAACCGCTAACAACATGTGCGCAAAATGTCATTTTGTGGGATTAGAGTAATTAAGGAGTAAAAGTGTAGAAAATACAATTACAAACAAATTTGTAAGTTCATTTATTTAGGTAAGAGTTAGGAATGTAATATATAGTTTGCAACACACATGTTTAATAACAATTATAACGACAATGTTAATAAAAATCGTTTAAAGTTCGTTTCAATATTTTTAGGCGTAGTTCATTATTTAGATTTAGTTTCCTTTAGTTTGTGAGAAATAGAAGAGTGAAATGATTTTTATTACTATATGATACAAACTATTCTATTAAATTTACCATTTCAATTTTTCATATATTTAAAACTTGATTTTGTCAGTTAGGGCCATTTTGCTGATCCGACGGCCGTGTTACCGATGTCTGAAATCGGAATAATAAAAATACTATTTTATTCGTTTGAAAATCGTACACCGGCTTACACGGAATGTTGAATTTCAGATAAAGCGCTGCGTAGCCTTTATCATAGTGTTGTTTGTGTTTTTATCTTGAAGTATCAAATTATATAGAGTATAATTATAAACAATTGAATCAGATTTAACTTAAAGATTTTAAATAATATAGTATACTCGTTTAGTATTTATTCCCATTAATAAAAAAGAATTAAAAATGTGGTGTGTGTTTGTAGTGTAGTATTTATTTTTATGGGTAAAAATAAAGCAGAATACAATAAAAAGAAGGAAAATAAAAATGGAATAAAAGATTTTTGTTTCTTGTTTTTATTATTTAATAAAAATTTGTTTTCCCGTTTTATTACTCAAATAAAATGTGTAAATAATCAAAACAAAAATTGTTAAAATATTGTAATCGAATGTAGTAATTACAGGATTATCGTTATTAATGCGATTACTCTGGTCTTTTTTACCTTATAGCATTCTTTAATTAAAAGCAAAGCCGCACGCATATTAATATGCGAATTAAAATAAGTACGCGAATTACTGAAGAACCGGGGCAAGAGTGAATGTTGGCAAGCGTACTCTCAACTCAACCTCATCATCACTACATAGTATAAAACAAAGTCGCTTTCTCTGTCCCTATGTATGCTTAAATCTTTAAAACTACGCAACGGATTTTGATGCGGTTTTTTTAATAGATAGAGCAATTGAAGAGGAAGGTTTATATGTATAAATAGCAAACAGTGGAGAAAAAAAATAATAATTTGAGGTTTCTAATGTGATGTTGTGAATAATTACATTTAACGCGTGCGGGCCACAGGCAGTAATGAATAAATCAAAACTACTGGATAGATTTTAACCATTTTTTCAGTGAATGACATAGGCTATATATTTTATAGTTTATATTGTAATATTGTATATAGCGGACCACTAGTTTTATATAAAGCATGATTGTTATTAAACTTATCAAGTAATAAAAAGGAAAATTCTGATCTTCTTAAATATCGGCAAAGTTTGATAAAATGTTCGTGTTTTGATGATCGTCACGCACAGTTTAACTGCTCACGATTTAATAGCCCGAAACATGCATTGATACTTACGTTAATTGTAGAAAGTGAAGTAAGCATGTAACAGGCGACCTTTCACTAAAATACTTCTCACAATTATTATATGCTCTGATTATAAAGGCTTAATAAAATGTAAAATATAATTAGCTTGAATAAAGTTGAGAACTTTAAGTAATTTCACCAAAAGTACATACTATTCTGCGATAAGGAAGAGATGTTTATAGTTTTTTTTCTCGATTACAGGTGTGAGTGACAATGTGTGAGCGGTGAGAAACACTGACGCGCGATGTTGCGCGCGATCTTCTGTTTGCTCGTCGCTTCGGCGGCGGCGGAGCACGTCAGAGAATTCACCGTCCGAGAAAACGCTCGTGCCGGCACCCTCGTCGGACACCTCGGCGACGAACTACCAGATGCCGCGCCACCGTACACCATCGTCCCAGTTCCTGGCAGTGCGGTTAATGATGACCTTAAAATCGATCCCCATACGGGAGAAATAAGGACGCGAGTGCCTTTAGATAGAGAAAATAGAGACCATTACGCCCTTGTTGCTATTCCCGCGAGTGGTGACAACGTCAGAGTTGTAGTCCGGGTATCAGATGAAAATGATAACGCCCCAACTTTTCCCGCGGCAGTTATGAACGTTGAGTTTTCAGAGAATACTCCTAGAGATGTTAAGAGAAAACTAAATCCAGCCAAAGATCAGGATTTAGGAGTATTCAATACCCAAAGGTATAATATTGTATCGGGTAATACAGATAATGCATTTAGGTTATCCTCACATAGAGAGCGTGACGGTGTGCTTTATCTGGACTTACAAATCAATGGTTTTCTCGATAGGGAAACTACTGATCATTATGAATTGGTTATAGAGGCGCTAGATGGCGGTACTCCGCCTTTGAGAGGGACGATGACTGTAAATATTACCATATTAGATGTTAATGATAACCCACCGGTATTTGCTGAGAGTGCATATTCGGCCATGATACCCGAAAATGCTACAGTTGGCACGGCAGTATTGAAAGTATTTGCAATTGATTCGGATGCAGGAGAAAACGGATTAATTGAGTATTCAATAAATAGACGTCAGAGTGATAAAGAGAATATGTTTAAGATAGATCCTAATTCGGGAGAAATAACGGTGAATAAGGCATTAGATTTTGAGACCAAAGAGTTGCATGAGTTGGTCGTTGTAGCCAGAGATAAAGGTGCTCAACCTTTAGAGACAACAGCGTTTGTATCTATTCGCGTGACCGATGTCAATGACAATCAACCAACGATTGATGTTATTTTCTTAAGCGATGATGCTACACCGAAAATATCTGAATCAGCCCAGTTAGACGAATTCGTAGCAAGAATATCAGTACACGATCCCGATTCTAAAACAGAATACGCGAATGTTAATGTTACATTAAGTGGTGGTGAAGGACATTTTGATTTGCGGACGCATGATAATATTATATATTTAGTAGTAGTAGCATTACCACTAGATAGAGAATCCCAATCTTCTTATACTCTGAATGTCGTTGCGACCGATAAAGGTTCACCTCCATTACACGCATCTCGAATCATTAGTCTTCGTGTAACTGATGTAAATGATAACCCACCAGTTTTTCTAGAGAGTGTATATAAAACAAGTGTCCCGGAAGCAGCAGCTCCTGGCACTCCCGTCCTTCAAGTATCCGCTAGTGATGTAGACGAGGGTGAAAATTCTGAGATTAGGTATTCTTTATTACCAACACCGCAATCTGATTGGTTTTCTATCGATGAGCGTTCCGGTTTAGTTACGACCCGTGCTCGTGTTGATTGTGAAACAAATCCTATGCCGCGTTTAACAGTGGTTGCTAGTGATCGTGGTAATCCACCTTTATCGTCAACCGCAACGTTATTGGTGACGGTTTTAGATGTGAACGACAATGAGCCGATCTTCGATCAATCCTTCTACAATGTCACCGTGTCGGAGAACGAGGCTATTGGCAGCTGTATTTTAAAGGTAAGCGATACATTTTATTTTCTTAAAAATAAAGTTTAAGTCTTCAATAATATTGTATACTGTTAGTGAATAACAAAGTCGTTTACTATTTGATACCATGATTTCACTTTTCAAAATGGTATCAATACGCATTTAATCCATTAAAAAATCAAATTCTATTTACAAATGAATATATGACAACTATGTTTTGCTGTAAAAGTGGAATGGCGTGACTTTTGATAGTTTGTCGGTTTTGTTTAAATTACTGTTGTTGACTGAAAATGTCAGCACAGTGAAATGTCAGAGTTGATTGTTGCACGAACGATATTGTGATTGTTGACGACTTAATGTATCAAGTTTGTCACAAATATTTTCAAGAACCTTTAGGAACTTTTAGAAATCTGCATATTTTAATATACTTTTTTCCCACGTTACATAAAAACTTCATGTATTTATTTTAGTTAAGGTAACAAGATTGTGGAAAAAATCCGCCATAAACACATTGTTCGAGCGTGTACAATTACGATAAAACAAGCCTACATCATCGGGCGAGCGGACAATTAGTCATTGAGACAGATCAATCCCTTTTATCTCATAGCCCGCCTCCCCGTGAATTTGTTAAAAAAAGTCGCAATTTTCATTAAAGCTTATCGGTAGGATCCGGCGCGGGCTCATAACTTACGCGAGTTAATTCATTTTAATATATTCCGTGTGGGTACATAGTCATAAGTGGGTATAAATCTATCCGTGAGTGAACCAAGTTTGGGTCCAACGTGCTCTCATCGCAAATTGCAATCTAAATTGAAAATTAAACAGTGAACGCGCAAGGCAAGTGTGTTGCTGCGGCGGCGCGACCAATGAAATGATCTCTCACAATATGCGTATACTAGAAGAACTTTAAACATTTTTAGATAAGCAATGCAATAAATTACCGCCTACAATTATTAATTTTAGATTAAAAATACAAAATTGTCTATTACGTTTAAAATTATTACTAAATGCGATCTTAAATATTTATATTTCTCATATAAAACGAATGGCTTCTGCATAATATGCAAAATAGGCTGCGTTTATATTCAAGAATGAGAATGTTTTTTTCTTAATTTAAGATTATCGTTTTGCTGTTTTGATTTTATTCAATGATTTTTGATACTAAGTTGACTAAGTTGAATAACACCATTCGTTTTATTTTTTGTGATAATGAATTACTGTTGCCCTACTTGCCTTGACAGCATCACCAGCAGCGTCACCATGTGCTGGCTAAGATTAGAGATATTGAAAGGCATAGAGCGATAGCCTTTGACCGTAGGACGCGCAGATTGGAAATAAAAGTAGCCATTTTAACTATATTTTAATAGTCCAAATGAAACCGAGATATGACATTAAAATTCCACTAAACGTCCGTTTATTTTTTACATATATACCGAACTGGTTTTTACCGGTTCCAGTTTTCGTAGACAGAAAAAGGTTGATCTATAATCGTACAGATTAATAATACTTTATATCTTTCTTATTATTTTAATCAGTTACATTATTACAACGATTATTTTGGTTAAAGATGTGTTTAGAAGAAGCGTATTTTTTATTGTTAACAATTAATATTTTTTATGTATCAAGTTATGAAATAAGCCACATTACTTACAAACTTAATCTCTATTAAACTAACATTAATAGAACGATCCTGCTTCGCTTGACAGTAATGGACCATTAGACTTTTACATTGTAAAATATAAAGCTGTGCTTATACTGGAAGAGTAGGATAACTTTCTCCTAGATTAGCTTTCCTTTAGATTGGGGCTGCAGAAACTTTAAAATACATAGTTTTTTTCTATGTTATGACGGTTCGTAAACAAGCATACGGTTCACCTGAGGCAAGCACCGCGACCTAAGAACGCTTTAAATACTTTAATACTTGAAGTATCACATGTGCATTGCGCATTCCCAATCGAAGGGACAGAATCGAATTAATGAACAGTGAGGATGAGAGATTGGGCCTCTGGCGCTATCATTCATCGCACGAAATGCTTTAATATATTATCAATATATATAAAATTACCATTTCGTACCCTTTATATGACGTTTGAGAAAAGCTGGGCAAAAAGCTCAGTCCACCAATTACACGACTAATGTAAGCTCTGCTTAATACAATGTAGATAAGATAGCATCTAGAGATGTAGATAGTCCGGGACGTGCTCCTATTACGGGTAAGTCTGAGTTAAATGTATTCGATTGTTACGTTTTGGTAAAGCTTGTAAACGTTGACAGTTTCGTTTGGTTACGTTTCGTTTGGTGCCCGTATTGTGTTGTTATTGAAATTTATTCATACAAAATAAGATAACTTGAAGTATATAGGTTTATTGCTGGTAAGATTTCAAGCTTATACTATACTTATTTATATATAATAAATTATTTTTTAAATAAACTGTAATTATTTATTATTATTATAAATGTGAAAATTTGGTTGGTTGGATGGATGGATGGATGGATGGATGTTTGTTACTCTTCCACGCAAATTAAAATTTGAAATTTGAATTAACACTTAGCTTAAATTTTGAACAATTATCCCGGAAAATATGTTGGGTTCCTGTGGGAATATCAAAAAACTATTAACGCGAGCGAAGCCGCGGGCAGTGCTAGTGTATAATACAATTTGTGGTTTTAAAAAAATTAGATATGAATGGAATTTTTTTATTTAATAAATATTTTATTGCAATATTTTTGCTCATGTCATGTGTGTTCGTTATCTTTGTATCTTGACCTAAAACTATCAAGTATTTTTAGTCATGTAAAAATATATTGTTTGTCGGTTTAAGAACATTCAAAGTTTATTAATTCAAATCCTTGACAACACAAAGTCGCTAAAAGGATATTATTCATAGCGGATTCAATGTTTCAAGTTCCATAGTGGTCTTGTGAATTGTCCCTTTACGGCACAGAGTCGACTTTTAATAGCGTTCATGTTAATGCGACTGAATAGGTCCGGCGTAGTCCCTCTAAGATTTATTGAAATCCTTTATAAGATTATAAAATATAATATATCACGGGGAATGTTCTAAGGAATTATATGGATTGATCCCGTCGGTGGAATTTCACCGTCGGACATCGCGACAAAACTCGAAATTCATCATTACCACGTCGATGTCTGGAAATCTACAACAGCGCTATCGCGCTGTTCTTCCTTGCACAACACTCAACACAGAAGACATTTTCTTCGTTGCACAACCACTCTGCGGAATCTATTTCCGCCGGAGGTCTTTCCGAACCTATACGACCGACGACAAATCATGGGTGGCGGTGATCGCTTAATATTAGGTGAGCCTCCTGCCCGTTTGCTCTCACATAAATAAATAAATAAACGCACACTCAACGGTCGTAAGGATTGACTAACGACCGGTCCTTGACACTGAAAAAATGTCCAAAGAACCAGCGAATGGTTCTTTTTCGAAAATGCAACGAAACCTATGATGCGGTAGCATGTGTGTATTTTTTTATGTTACTTAGTTGGCAAACAAGCACACGGCCCTCTTGATGGTAAGCGATTGCCGTAGCCTATGAGCGCTTGCAACACCATTAGTAGGTACCACTCACGCGTTGCCAACCTCGAGATATGGGTTCTTAAATCTCCTTCCAGGAATTACACTAGCCCACAGTGTCCTTGAAACCGGAACACAGTAATGCGTAAGCACAACTATTTGGCGGTAGAATATTTGATATTTGCGGTGGTACCAACCTAGCCGGCCTCTTGCAACAAAATACCTACCACCAGTGTGACTGATTACACTGTTGGAATAATCTCTGCCGTGACAGATGTTATCCCAACAGCGGGCGATGGGGACGTCTCGTCACGCCGGTATTTTGACTTTACAATATGGCATTGTAAAATTTTAACATTTGTAGCTATACATATACATCAAATTAAATCATTCGCATCCATTATATTTTAGTAATGACATATTTTATTTAGTTTGGTAAAAAGGCGGTTTTCCAGTTTAGTAACATTGAAAAATTAAATTTTACGAAAAGATTAATCTGTGACAATCGATATTTGTTTCTTATTCGTGTATTATAAATTATTTTCGCGCGAACAGCGATTCACATTACAACATAAAAAAGTGTCAATACGTTTCTAATGAATGCATGCAATATTACGTTTTATTAATGATTTCGCAAATACTAAATTAGCATAATACATTATTTTCTTATAGCGCCCACTTTAGATCCTTCATCAGTAGCGGTACTAACGGATCTCCAATAACCTGATAAGATAGCGGCCATCTTGGATTCCGCGTTGTCATAGTAACCGCTTTCGCGTAGGTTTTTAGTAAATTTCCATGTTATTTGTAATGATATTATAATTACTAGATTAAAATTTTTGACAGAAATTCTTAATTTTTTTTTGAACGTGTTGGTATACGCTTTTATTTATTATGTACTAGCTGCGCCCGCGGCTCAGCTAGCGTGGTGTAGAGTTTTCTTTATTGCACAGAACCCTAATTTTTTTAAATAATAGCCTAAGTTACTCCTTATAATATCAGCTATCAGCGGCCAGTGAAAGTCCCATTAAAATCGGTCAAGCCTTTTCAGAGATTAGTCGGAACAAACAGACCGACACATTTTAAAATGTTTTTTTATTATTAACACATATAATTTTATATGCATTTGTGAAAAGCTGTTAATATGGAATTACAAACAGACGCTTCAATTTTTTGATTTTGTATAGATTATGTTTTTAAATAAATTCTTGTCATCCTATGTCGCTTCATCGCTAAAGATCTACATGTCTGTTTTGCATAGACTTACTGTAGATTATAGACAGGACAGACCATATAGACAAAACATCAAAAACTCGCTGCTGACTCTTTGTAAATTCAACATCAAAATATTCCTAGACTAATGAATTTCAAGGTGATTGGTCTACAATAAATTGGCCTAGGATGGCTTAAATAGTCGTAAACACCCAACAGGCGCTCTTATGGTTTAAAGTCACGCGATCTTAATGATGTAACTCAGTGGATTTATGACATGGTCAATCTTGGCCATTATATTTATCAAAAAAACAAATGACACCAAGTTTTGCCAATTATTTTATAAATCACTTGAATTTTTATCTTTTATTGACGAAGGTAGTTAACAAACTGCCAATGATAAATGATATGTTTGATATAATTATGTATATTACATATAATATGACACCGTTGTGGCGTTGTGGGTAGCGAGTCTGCCTTAAGCCTCGACGGTTGCGGGTTCGATTCCCGCTCGGAGCAGATGTTTGTATTAATCGTACAGGCATGTTTTCCGGTCTGGTTGTGTTTGTCCTTGTCATTGTGAATGTTTCCGGACCCCCGACACAGGATATAATTATCCTAATGGGGGCCGTTGAGTGTGTAGCGTTTATTTATTTAAAAAAAAAAAAAAAAAAAAAAAAATATGTCTTTTTATAAAGTTTACAGGTTTTTTTTACACTAAACCATGTCAATAACAAAACAAAAGATAATGTTCAATATTGCTGCCACTACACTTGGTGCCTTAACGCTTATTTCCTCGATTAAATAAAAAAAGTAATAAGAAGTTGTCATCTGTTTTTCTGTATATTTAAATTTATACAAAAATTTACTACTATAAATGACGTTTCTGTTTGGTTAATTATGTAAATCCGAACGTTGTTTACCTCATGACATTTTCGCCTTTTTTATCCCTTTTAATATCGTCCGCCATTAAATGTTCAATGAAAACGATCGCATGAGAATGCGAATATAACAGATTCATTAACGTCAATGCTGAATAAATTATGCATTTAGACTTATTAATGTTTTTATTTTCATTGTAATTTGTAATAATAAGTATTATGATTTATATTTCTATATGACACCTAAGTATTCAAATGATACTTATTACATAGATATAAATATATAGACTTACTATATACTAGGGACAGGTCATACAGATAAAATGTCAAAGACTCGTTATGCGCCGTTCTTCGTACTACTAACTCTATTTATAAATAATAATAATTTTCTGTAGTCTCCGTTATCGTAAACTTTAATATTATGAATAGTAAATATTATGTGTCTTAAAGTTTGGATGTATAAATATTTCTTTGCATCTGCAATAACTGGAAAATGAGAGCTCTTTAGAGATACATTTTTCATTTACAGTTTTTTTAATTTCTAAATTGTGTTTGAAACTGTGAGTAAAGTTGGTTTAAAATAAAGTTAAATTAAGTCAAAATTTATATACTCAATTAAAATTATGCATAATATAATAATATATTTTTTCAAAAAGTTGTCTTTTAAAAACTTTTTTTAAAATTCTCTATATATATATAAACTAATATAGAATAGGTATTTATAATAAATAACGAATATGAATATAATATGAAGTCTGTAATTATTTAAAAATTATATACAGAGCGCCATTTTTTTATTGGCAAGACAACGCCGTGTGAGGTCTTTTTATACATGGGTGTGTTTTTAAATAATCGTTTATGAAACTTTATAGCTATAATTAAAAATCAGTAACATTAAATTGATCCCTTTAATGAAGCTGAGAGGCTGATTTTATTACGATTATTTAAAAAAATCTGTGTAACCTTCACAGATATTGCTATACTAGATGTGACATTGACATCATGTCACGAATGTTGTTATATTATAAAATCTATCTTCATAATTTCCTATACAATTAAAATTTAAAAATTCACACATTCTCAATTATAATTTCAAATAGTGAATATAATATTTTAACTTATTAACCTATTTAGTAAAACTTATTATTAAAATTTAAATATTTTTCAAAATTTCTTCTTGTTATCCTCCGTATCCTTATCGTCGTCGTAAATCTAAAGTTTAAGTAGCTCATGTAACTCTTTGGCTTTATTTATCGAACTGATACTGATTCAGTACATTTTAGCTGTCGAAGCATCATAAGTGGTCACCCATCTATAGACAATGCTAGTTTCGGAAATTAAAATGCAGGCATTTACATTTTTTGGAATAAAAAGTATGATTTAATCTTGACATAAAAACATCTACCAATAAACCTATAATATTGTACCATAAAATCAAGCATTAAAAAACAATGTTTATCTCGAGTCTTAATGGATACAAATTTAATTCTATATTAGTAAGAAAAATAACATTTAAGCTAATATAAATGCATCGACGGAAGTTTAATATACAATTTAACTGCGGAAATCGTTATCTTGATAAGGATGTGTTTATATAATTGACTAGCGTTTACTTGCGGCTTCGCCTCCTTTCAAGTTTGGTTTTCGCCCCTTTCAAGTTAGTATCAAAAAGTACCATTTATCCTTCTTCCATATTCCATCTTAGTCTATTTCAAATTCTAAGCCTCAGTAGCTCAACTGTTAAATAACGAAATCCATTTCGTTAATGCAAGAGTTACGCGTTCGATCCTGACCCCCTTGGGCTATTGTCGTACCCACTCCTAGCGCAAACTATGAGCTTTTTGGAGGGGCAATAGGAGAATTAGTAATGACTAGAAAAAGCATGGCTAATCACTACATAGTATAAAACAAAGTCGTTTCTCTGTCCCTATGTATGCTTAAATTTTTATAGCTACACAACGTATTTGATGCGGTTTTTTAATAGATAGAGTGATTGAAGAGGAAGGTTTATATGTATAATAACATCCATTAAATAGTGGAGAAATACTGTTATTTTTGAGGTTTCTAATATGATGTCGTAAATAATTACATTTAACGCGTGCGGGCCACGGGCAGTAATGAATAAATCAAGACTACTGGATCGATTTTAACCATTTTTTCAATGAATGACATAGGCTATATATTTTATACCCGTGCGAAGCCGGAGCGAGCCACTAGTATTCTATAAAAACCAGAACCTCAGTAGGTACATATTTTTTTAAATAAAATTAATAAATGACATGTGTCACAATGATGATGACATCTTGGCACGCCATAATTTGTCATAGACAAGTTATATATTTTTATAATGAAAAAAAAATGCTTAAATAACAATATTAATAATTCAAAGAATTTATTGTTCATGTTTAATATTCAAGATGAAGAACCTAATTGCCTTTAGACAATGTATTAAAGAAGCGTAATTATCGCATTTATGGAGTCTGCATTCTATTCGTGCTATGCTGCTTTATAAAGTGTTTATCTTTTTTATAATGACTTTGTTATTTATTTTGAACGAGATACTATTACTTTTCTATGAAAAAAGTAAATGCGTATGATTTTATAGCGTTAAATAATATAAGAATTAGTATGATATAATAAAAAATAAAAACTCTTTAGTCCTTAATTTGTCACATTAATTATCTGTGGCCTTTTATCAGATGTAATATCAAAAATATATCTCAAAATAATTAATATCGTTGAAAATGTAATTAAGAAAAATATATAAAAAGGTATAGCAATATTGTAATCATATCTCATCTATTAAAGAGAACATGTAGTAAAGATAATGGCAATTTTTTACCGCCCATCCACGATGTATGTAGCAATTAAACAAAATGTCGTCTGCCATGAATATTCGTATTATAAAACTGTATAAAGGGATTATTTTTAAAATAAAACAATGACAAAGACAGTGTGCTTGATCGATTAATCTTTAAACTTTTTTTATAAACTACTTTTTGAACGCGTGCATAATTTATTTGTATATGTGTGTGTACGTTGATGTATTTTTGTCTGTGTGGAAGTTTTATACAAAAACACAAAAAGATTATTTATCTACCAATGACTTCCGACTCCATCATAAAATTTATATCCTATCTGATAAAAAAAAACTTTGAAATCGATATGACGCACAAACAAAATATTATATCGTTTTTATTAAATTCAATGCTTACTATATCAACATCACAATTTCTATTGTAATAAACAAACGTGGGCGAATATACGCGCAATCTGTATTATATAGCCAAATAATGGACGGCAATTAATAAAATATATCAAACATATATCTTTCAACAAGTATCTTTGTTATGTCAAATTTTAACGTCAATATTTTTTTTCTTTTTATGGTCGATGCCGAGATAAAAATTGTAATTTTAAATGCCACTGATACCTTAATACGCTTGATAGTTAGACTCTTCTTATTTTATTGTTCATTTTAATCCCTTCAAGTAGTTTATATCTTAACAAATTACTCTGACTTTAATAATTAATAAGAACAAAAATGGAATAGGTTTTTTTTGTACTGTGTTGATTTTTATATTTTTACGTCGCGATGGGAAATTATTGGTGATTTAATTGTTATTGACGCTTATTATAAAGAAGTAAACCTTCTATTGTGGTTTGTTTTACTGGACTATTTCTAAAGATTCATTGAGTGACATAGGCTATATTATATCTTGTTCGACATAAGTCTGAATTATTTTCGAATTATCATCAGTATATTACCAATCAATATTTTTTAATTTGCATCTAATATTTTCTAGTCTAGATTTTCAAATGTACCTTTTTTTGTAAGCGAGCTAGCTAAATTGCAAGGCGCGAAAATTATCCACGTTCCCTATCTTCTAAGTAAGTGAAAAAAAAAAACGAAATCGTATTAAATTTCGAAGCTATTCCAATGATCACGATGTTGGTTCGTTTTAGTCCTATTCGATACACCCATCTTACGGGGTGGTGTTGTCTAAGGTACGAGTACTTCTTCACACACAGAGACGGATTCGAACTTGTATATAGGTTAGACAAATCGGGTCATATACCTAATATAGTATTGATGTAGGGGAGTAAAATTTGGTGGGAGATATAAAATATGGACCTTGAATTTTTGGTCTGTAAAAATAAAATTCTTTATCCAAATTGATTTCCACTTGGTCACTTAAATTAAAAAAAATATCTGGCATTGTAGGATAAAATATTATTTTCCAAAAAAAAAAAAAAAATCGTCCCGTCACCGTGTGGTTGCTTTTGAATCCATCTCTGTGCACATGTCCAGTACATTTAAACGTAGACGGCTAATGTGGCTAGCAAAAAGATTGCATTACTCGATGCATTCCCACAGCGGACATTCGCTTTTTACAAACCTAGGGCTGTGTAGATAAGCCCTTAATTGGATTTTTATTGGTCGAACAGTTGCCTTTATACTTTATATCTTTAATTAACGTAAAGTTTAATTAGGTTTTGCTAATAAACATTGACGGTACATTTGCTCTTTATGAGAGAAGTTGATTCAATTGACAGAAAGAATCATGTAGGTTACGAAGAATCATGTAGGTACGGGTGTACGAAGCTTTGAAATTAACGAAAAAATTTAAATACAAAAATGATTATTTTATTAGACATTCTTTTGACTTTTTAACAACCTTGCCCATTGAATAATTAAAAACAAATTATGGATGCATTTATCGCCACCTTTGTCGCATTTGTTAAACAACTTTAAGAAGATTCGATGTCGATCCTCAAAGCTCTTAAAAAGATCACAAGTTGAGACCACCAATGAGTTTGTTGGTTAATACAGAAGATTATACTTTTGCCAGTAAAACTTGGATAGAGATCAAATTTGATATTAAATGCACACAGATAATAAATGCTACACTTAACATCCCTACTAAGTCCCGACATGTCATTTACTCAACTTCGCACGTGGCAGTCCGTGTCCAGTGTTGTCAGCGTCAGTGAAAATCGTCGGCGGCCATCTTGAAAAAGTTGTTCTTCTAGTTTAGTTCAATGGTCGTGTGTGGAACATTTTATTTATTTTTTATTTTTTAATTAATTGACATAAGTTAGTAAGAGCTAAAGTTACACAAACATAATTAATAAAAAAATGGGAAAATCCATTATCTTTATTGAAAAATTGTTATTTTTATTAGTTTTCTTACATATGGGCTATATATGGTTATATAAGTTATTAATGTTTAAACTTAATAAATTTATGATATTATGTAAATTGTTTTTGTGTATTAAGTAATTTATTATATTCATTATTATGTATAAAATAACGTTTATTTAATATTTTCAAAATACAAATATTATGACTTTTAATTATGGCTATTTTTAGGTTTTAAGCTTATTACATTTCCTTATATGTATACTTATTGCGGTTAAAGGGAATCATGGTAATTATGAAAAGTTAAATTTAAATATCAAATGCACCGCGTTTGTTAATCAACAATTAGCATGCGTATAAATATTAAAAACATATTTTTATCCAACTTTAGGTTTGTAAGCGATTTGCCTTAAATATTCTTCGAAATGAATGCTTATAAAGTACCTCTGTTATTGATATATTGTTCAGGTTCAAATTGCTGAATTATTCATGTATAGAATTACTTTTGTTTTTCTCAACATAGTAGATAGATAAAAAATAATTCAGTACAATAATATTTTGTCTGTGGTCAAAAGTCACAAAGTTTATATTTAGTTTGTTAAAAATGGTTCTAATGTATTATCGTAATCAAAATTATTAGTATAATAAAATTTATCTATTATATTTATGAAGGAATTGAAAAAATCAATCAATTTCTCATCAAAATATTATTGTCTATGAATATTCAAGCCAAACGAAAGAAAACCTAATATACATGGTATT
Source organism: Hestina assimilis (assembly GCA_023373885.1). Taxonomy (NCBI): domain Eukaryota; kingdom Metazoa; phylum Arthropoda; class Insecta; order Lepidoptera; family Nymphalidae; genus Hestina; species Hestina assimilis. The sequence continues at coordinate 2,235,492 of CM041747.1, read as the reverse complement.
AAAGTCGATAGTACCATATTGTATAGCAAAAATGTATTTTTATAGTAAGCTAGGCTTATTCATTCAGTGCGTACGCTGAGGTCATTGGCTGGATTCCAGCATGAAGCTATATCTTAACGATTCAGTTGACAGCCGTGCTCAATCGGTTTAGAATTTTTAATATACATTTAATTTATAAATTTTAAAGCCAAGAATTGACTCATATATTTTTTATATTACTGAGGCAAGCAAACATACGATCCGAATGATGGTAAACGGTTGCCGTAGCCTATGAGCGCTTGCAACACCATTATTATGTACCACTCACGCATTGCCAACCTCGAGATATTGGTTCTTAAATCTCCTCTGATCAGTTATTTCAATCAATGAGACGCTCATAGCCGAGTGCACCCGCTGATCGGTAAAAGATCGGTAGGTTAAGCAACTTTAGGCGCGGTCAGTCACTAGATGGGTGATCGCATAGTGGTATTTCAACCGAGCGTCTCCGTGCTTCGGAGGGCACGTAAAAAGTCGGTCCCGGCTGTTGACAATTAGATAACAGTCGATAAGTCAAGTCAGAGGCCTACGGGCGACCTGAACAACTCTGACACTAGGTAGACCACTAACCAATCGATAAGAAGAAGTTATTTCAATAGCCTACAGTGGCCGCCGGCAACTTCTTCTTGCAACAAAAGACCTACCAGTGTGACTGATTGCACTGGAGAATAATCTCTGCTGTGACAGAGATAATCCCAACAGCGGGCGATGGGGTCGTCACTTCCGCTTATAAAATTATTAAATTTTTAGCAATGGCAACATTTTAATTTAAAAAAGAATCGATTACCTAACCGGTATAGTTTATCCTATGGTTAAGTACCGCTGCGCGTTTTCAGAACGAGTTAAGTGTGAAATTAACACCTGTTCAATTACACGATCATGTATCGAATCGGTATCGATGTTATAGCAATCGATTATTTTAACTCTCGATACATCGCGACTAGGATTACGTAATCGATAACGTGTTAATGGCGAAATTATAGTTCGGCTGTGTGAGAAATATGGGAAAGCAAAGAAAGTTGTAAATTATCTGGTTAGGAAATGGAACTAAAAATATACCAAGGCGTAAGTGGTAAAGACTTATGCCCCCAGCTTACTCATAAATATTACTACTTAATGTCAATTTTCTGTGTGTGTGTGTGTCTTTGTGTGTGTCCACATCAGTTGAGTTGTTCATACATGACGAAAACATCAAAGTGGTACTACTAAATATATAAGGTGTTTCACTTTAAAATGCGGTAACTTTGCGGGAAGCTTCTATAAGTGTAACAGATCAAATTCTAATTACGATATATGATGTACCTTTTTGCTATATTTAAAAAAAATATTTTCATACCAACGCTCGAACTATGACTCTAGCTGAATAAAATCTATAATGTAAGCCGTGCATTACGTCACATCACATATGACGTAGCACATAGCGCGTATAGCGTCATTGACCTGAGTCACCGACCGCGCGCCCGGTGTGTTATGTGTTTATCACAAAGTACGTGGATACATTATGACAGTAGTGTAGTATCTTGTATGTCGTTTAAACTATCCTTCGCCCTTTCAAAAGATCTTGTTCCAGCGTCAATCCCGGTATTTTGCCCAGGGTCTGCTTATTACCCTTATCCGGATTTGACAAGATACTAGTTCTTACGCAGCGATTGTCATCCGAACACCGCAACCCAAGGGCGAACCAGTAACTCATTGGATAAAAGCAAGTTACTAATAATATCAGATGTTTTGATAATATCGACCGCCGACAGCTTAATGACGCACGGTGGTGAGAACCACAAGGACAGACACCCGGACAGAGACAGATAGTAATACGATCAAACCAATATCCACCCCGAACGGGAATCGAACCCGGGACCGTCGAGTCGCCATAATTTGACTTTTTCAGAAACCACTATGATGAAATAATAAAATCAAACTGCGAGTTTACGACCTACCCCACGTAAAAAGTCGTTCACTCCGGCATTTTCCAAGTAAGGTTATTGACCGGTTTTGATGCCGCCGCTACTTGCCTTGCCTACTTAGTGCTCCACTTAGATTCAAGACAACCCGCACCTTAATCGAAATTTACTAATTTAATTTTTTAATAAATAAAACATGAATGGGTTCATCAATACAAATATCCGCCTCGCACGGGAATCGAACCTGTGGCTGTAACCCAGACCGGAAAACATGCCTGTATCGTCCATAAAAACATGTGGGGCAGGTGTGCTTAAGGCAGGTTCGCCACCGCTGCACCAAAACGTCGTCTAATAATAATAATACGTGTGGTATTTATGTATGGCACACAAACATGTTAAGTCAGTAACCTACTTTGAAAGCGGTTTTTAAAGGAAAAAAAACTAAAAATTTAAATTAAAACTAAAAATTTAAACTTTTTTAAAGGAAAAAAAATTAAAATAAGAAATCGTCAATTGCACATTTTATCATTAATGTTTGTAAGCAACAAATTACCTAAAAACTATTAAATAGTAATTATCTTGTTACGATGACCGGAGCCTTAGATATAAAAAAAAAAACAAATGATATTTTTGATTCTTTCCGGTTAAAGTCGCGAGCGACCACTAGTATGTAATAAAAATACGTCTTTTACAAAATCGTTGAAAAATATGCCTTTTGAAGTGCCGCCTTTCCTAAAGCGGCGCTCATACATTTTGGGAAATGTGAGTTTGTTTAGTTGTTACACTTTTACACCTTAACTACTCGACTATGACCAGCATTATCAAATTTTGTATAGACATGGTCAAGGGGTATTAGAAAGCATACAGAATGAATGAATGAAAAGTTCATTCAGGAAAAGGTAATGTTCCTGAGGAACAGAAAAATAACTTTTACATGGTCGTCGAGCATAACGGTTGCGCATATAAAATTAATAAATTGTAATATAATAAATGGAGTACAAAGTTGATTTTTAACTTGTACATTAACCGATGTTTGTAACAAAAACTTGAATTGATTGACATTGAATTGACACAAACAAAATCACAGGTAAAATCTAATATGTATACCATATTACGAAATCAAAAATAATTCTAAACGTCAAAAACTTTCTCGATGGAGTAGGTAAGGTACTTTAAACATTAACTGATAAAAAGTATTTTCACAATATAATTATAGTAATTACCATAACTAAAAAGAAATCTTCACGCTAAGCATATTTCAGAAAAATAATCAATTCCCTTACCGTACAAGTGCCTGGTCTGGACCAAGCTTAACTTGTCCTTGAAAGATAGTTACACGTGTAAAGTCTATCGCTCAGTGTTGGCAAGTTATAATAATAATAATTTTATGAAATACTAGCGCCCGTCCCGGCTTCGCACGGGTGGACATAATATTTTTTTATATTTCTTTGTTGATATTATTATTTATTTTATTGAAAATATGTTATTTAATATTTTAGAACATACTTTTGTTCTATCATCAATAGTTTCCATAGAGCATGCGACGAAAGACGTTTTAGGGCAATTTTTACACTTTGGATTACGTTAGTTAAGTTTTAGTAAGGATCCCAATCTTTTCAATCCAATTAAATCCAATCAGGTGAATGTAGCTTTCAATGGTGAAAAGAATTTTTAAATAGTAGTTTTTGAGTTTATTTATTACAAACATACACACAAAAATTCAAATTTTTATCTTTATAATAGATTTAAAGAAATTACAGTGTAGAGTTTATAGAAAGAAGTAAATAATTATGATTCTTCTTTTCATGTTTTAAAATTTATAATTGAATAAAAACAATAATTTTCTACTAATATTTTTACATACAATAATTAAATATTTTAAATAAATAAATAAACGCTACACACTCAACGGCCCCCATTAGGATAGTGATATCCTGTGTCGGGGTCCGGAAACATTCACAATGACAAGGACAAATACACCCAGACCGGAAAATATGCTTGCATGGTCAATACAAACATATTATGCCCCGAGCGGGAATCGAACCCGCGACCTGTGGCGTTTAAGGCAGGTTCGCTAGCGCTGCGCCACAACGTCGTGTCGTCGTCGACAATATTTTGTCCCATTCCTATGTTTAATTCTTGTGTAAATTTATGGAATACTTTTTAACAAAATGATATTTGAAGTAAAAGTTTCAAAATATTAGAATGTTGGTGGTAATGCCCATAGCATTCTAATTAAATTATTCTATTATTCTAAAAATTCTAAAACGTTACGGAAACGCCCAGTGAGCGAACCATTCTTGGCCCTGAACAAAGAATGAGGAGCTATGATAGCTTTAAGCCTCCAGTGTTAGATTCCAGGCGGACCCATTTAAATGTTTATTTACAAAAAAAAATTTTAACTTTTTTTTTAAATAGTCCCATGGCAAGCACAAGACGGGCGAGATACAAAACGGGACTTTGGTATTAGCCGTAGCACGGTGTGGCGTATACTTTACCAGGAAGGTATACCCCTGTACCATTATACACGTATACAATATTTGCAACCGGCGGATATTACTGCGGGTGGCTCTTAGAAGACCCTAGCCACAACATTTTGTGGACTGATGAGTCTACTTTTACCACAGCTGGTTTGTTTAATATACATATTAAATCCTCGGGCCGTTAGCCGAGCTGACCTGACTGGTCCGAAATTTTTATCCTCGGATTTTGAGAGTTGGGGATTTTAATAATTAACACAATGCGTGATAAGTAATAAATTGTGTTGCAGGTTTTACGTAAATAAGACAGCAGATGCTGAGTATACTTATAATATTTATAAACCACTAGTTACTTAATCTTAAATAAATTGTTTGGACGCCAGGAGAGTTTTTACAAATGATTGGAACTCTGCCAAAACCAGACCACGGCTAGCAAGTTCAGGGTCTTGGTGGTGTGCGGGTCAAAAAGCAATCTAAAACGCCTTTTGATTTAGATTTATCCACACAAACTGTTTATAACAATTTCAATACTTTTAGAACAGAATGAACACATCTATGTCTCTAATTTACATATTAAATATGATGTACGCCTCGTCTCAATAGACAGTTGTTGGGTAATGCTCGTTCATGACCTCTTTACACGACGGCTAACTTAAAATCTTAAAATAAGAAAACACAAAAAAACAAAACTAATCTTAAAATAAGAAAAAACTACTGTGAAGTGAAGATTCGAACTCAGGATGCCGCGTCACATACGGAGCCACAGAACCACTACGCTGTCGTTACTGTGACTGCATATGCGAATTAGTTATACCTAACCAGCTTCATTTATTTAGTATAATTTCAAATGCTGAATCATTAAAATTGATTTAATTAAATCATTTAATAGTAGTATTAAAACCTTTTTTTAATATTCATTTACTGTATGCCATACGATTACGCTCGTGATTATTATTATTGTATTTAATTAATTTTGACGAATTTTATGTATCGATCGATCGCAGATAAATTTTTAATTTAATTTCTTTATCTGAATATCAATTTTGCAGCGCACTGAACGTCAAATCATTGATACGCTAGCGTTTAGTAGCGAGTAGCAATAGTAATAATAATAATACGTGCGCTATCATAATATGGCATACAAACAGAATGTTCATTTGAAAAAACGCCAAACTGAAAAAAAAATAAGATGTTCAGTAGGTATAAGTTCCACAAAATAATTTTTATAGTAAATCAAGTCTTCAATATTTTTCTACTAAAAATTATAATTAGTTAAATTAAAAAATAATAAAAAAATTGATCTAAGCAATGCTTATTTCTAGCAATGCTTTTTCTAATTATAAATAGTTGTTATTAATGGTCCTCCCTCCAAATAATCAAAAAGTAGACAAAAATGAAACTTCCCACACTCACGTTAAGAGCCAGCCCTTCTACCGTTGAGCTATTGAGGCTTTTATCTGTGGATGTATGTACTTCTGTCGAACGTAACTAAATTAACAAATACACCGTTGTGGCGTTGTGGGTTGCGAGTCTGCCTTTAGTCTCGACGGTTGCGGGTTCGATTCCCGCTCGGGCAGGTGTTTGTTAAATTTCTGTCTCGGTCTGGGCTTTTGGCCGTGTGGGTCTCCCCACCGTGCCTCGGCTGGCGGTCCCGATTATTGTCAATAACATCTGATAACAAGCGTTAAATCTTGATAAGTAAATTGCTCTTATCAATGAGTAGCAACAAAACAATTACTTTTTTATTTTACGCGGGTAAAGTGTGAGCGACTGCTAGTATGTAATTAAAATAATTATGTCTTCAATTTACCCGCGTGAAATAAAAAAAAAGATTTGTTTTATTGCTATTATTAGGGGCAGGGTAAAGCAAAGCTAATATGTACAATATTATGTAATGCAAAATAATTCCAAACATTGAATACTTTTCGATGGAGTAGGATACTTTAAACATCAACTGATAATAATTTTTTTACAAGAAAATAGTACTAATTAACTAAACTAATAAAACCCGTGGTGTAGACCAAGCCTTTTTTATGTTAGAAGTTGGCAAACAAGCATACGGCCCACCTGATGGTAAGTGGCTGCCGCAGCCTATTAGCGCTTGCAGCACCATTAGTAGGTCCCACTCACTCGTTGCCAACCTCGAGATATTAGTTCTTAATCTCGTTCGCCCAGTAATTTCACTAGCGTACAGTGCCCTTCATACCGGAACACAGTAGTGCCTACACACTACTATTTGGCGGCAGAATATTGGACACTGCGGTGGTACCTACCTATCCGGCCTCTTGCAACAAAGACCTACCACCAGTGTGACTGATTGCACTGGTGGAATAATCTCTGTTGTGACAGAGGTTATCCCAACAGCGGGCGATGGGGTCGTCACATCCCCAATGCCTTATTTTATCCCTAGTCCCTCCCAAGATAGATATACGTGTAGCGCCTAGTGTTGGCAAGATATAAATTTTCGAAATATTTAAGGAAATTACGGTGTCGAGTTATAAAGCACGTTAAGATTTAGGATATTAAATACATGTGAAAAATTAACTAAAACAATACGGAAAAAGATTTTTTTATATAAAAAAAAATACTGAACAAAAGATGATATACATTTTATACTAATATTTTTACAAACAATATTTTGAGCTTCTTTTGTATTGAATTCCTGTATTTGTGGAATTTTATTTGGCAAAATAATATTTTAAAGTGTAAGTTACAGAATATTAGAATTTTGGTTGTAATGACAAAAGTAGCACTTTTCTTGAAAAGTCTGGCAATACTAATTACTAATCTTTACTCCGCCTTTGCCCTCTTCCCGCTTCCCTAGCAACAATGGCGTCAAAAATTCTTTAGTCGCTGGAAATACCGGCGAGTATGGATGATATTTAGTGAATGCGGTTATTATTACGTAGTATACGTAATTATGAAACAAAAACAAAATACGTTTGTCTTAAAAAAGTTATAAATTTAATTATTGTACTTTAACATTATAATTAATTAATTAGTTTATTATTAAAGCTGACCAAAAATTATTATAATAGTACAGTAAAGCTCTTAACAGTGAATATGAAATGGTATTTTATATGGCATTATAGGGGATACGTTCTAGCTGACAAAATAAAAACAAACATAAAAAATAAATTTAATTGAAGTTTTTGACCATACTTATTAAATTAAGGCTTAGGCAACGGTTTAAAGAATTTTGTAATTTTTTCTAGCTTGGCAGTTTTTAAAATCTCTTTCAGTTCACACAGATATTCAGCAGTTGCATTAGCAATGTGCCTCTTGAAAACAAGACTTCGTTCCATAGGCGGATCAATTTTCATAAAGAAATCACAAAGCTCATTTGCCATTCTTAAACCTTCACTAAAATTTTTCAGATTAAATACCACATTTCCAAATTGCTTGTTGAAGCATCTTCTTTACTGGGCTGTGAATTTAACATTTCCTCCAAGTCGGTTTCAGTCAAATATTAATGTTGCAATACAAGCAACTCCTGAATGTAACTTGATTCTATCTGTTCGTACCCATTTCGTCCTATTCCACTCGCAATTTCGGCTATGTTTGCAGTAATAGTTTGCATTTGCAAATATTCTTCGTCATTTTCCACAGTCAGAGCAGGCCACAGTTTTCTCCAGCACGAATTCAATGTGTATGGCTTCAGTTCTTCCAACGATGCATTTTGCTATGTCAAATTTCTTCCAGCATTCCATAACATTCATATCAGGATTCATATCACCTTCCATATTATTCAAAATGATTTTGAAGGTTCGTCTAATGTAATAGAGCTTAAAGACCTGGATTATTCCTTGGTCCATAGGTTGAAGCAAAGCCGTCGTGTTGGAAGGTAAAAATGTCACTTATTTATTAAAAAAAAAAATGGAGGATGACCTGGTGCATTGTCCAAAACTAGAACCACTTTAAAGTCTGAATTCTTTTTTTTAAACAAATTTCAACTCCAGAAACATAACAATTCCGGAATTCACAGTCACAAAAAATGGCACTTGTTAACCACGCTTTCTTATTAGCACGCTAAAACACTGGCAGGTCGTCCTTGTTTTGATTTTAGCGGTCTTCGATCCATAATGACAATGCCACTTCCATTTTTTCTATTGCTGGATCACAAACAATTTTCGTTGACAGTGAAGTTGAAGCTAACACTGAATGAGCGTGATATGAATGCAAACAACTCTCCAACAAACGATCAAGCATTTCTATTTTCACTTTAGGCGGTAACACAAATTTATTTCGCGTCAATACTCGTTTTTAATATTTTTTTGTCGACATTTTAAATTACGAAGACAGCGGTAGAGACGTGTTACTCGATCAGAGTTTTTGTAACGAATGGAACGATAAAACAATAAGACACGCACAGCGGGTTTTACCAAAGAACGGAACATCTTATACGTGGTAGCCTTTAAAAATAAACTTTATGCACTGAGAAATAAGGTTACTTTAATTCTGTTTGTTTACATTTTCAAAAACACCGACCGCGGCGAAGGCGTTTTATGTCAAAGGCCGAAATAATACAGCGTTGAAGGCGGTTTATGTCAAAGGCCGAAAAATACAGCGGCGATATCCTTAATAACATACTTACTGTAGGGTTGTAATAAGGTCTTTTACTTTTTATTAGTCGATTTATCGGCGAGTTTACAAAGGATATTTAATTGGAAACATACGTATTAGAATTCTTCTTATTACTATGCATGTACTTTGTACCGATTAAATCCGCATAAATAAAGAAATCTTAGCCGCGATTATAGGAATTGGGTCACATTTTTTAAGTTTGAATTAAGAAAAGAAAAGAAATTTTTAAGTTAAGATACGCGATATTTTCGAATAATACTCTAAATTGGGTTATGATGTGTCAATTTACCATAAAATACTATTTTCTATTTAGGAAAATTATTTATTATTAATATTTTAAAACGTAAATTATGATCTGAGTTGGTTAGTAGGTAAAATTATTACGTAATTTAAACACTCAAATGCAAAATAAATTCAATCGAATTGTAGAATGTACTATGTAGCTATTAGCTAGGTACGTAATTTATTGAACTAATTATATCTTGATTAAAAATAAAATTAGTAATCTAACTAACTACTTATCTAACGATAAATAATAGATTTCTAGTTGGATGGATTGAATTATTTTTAACTGATATTTTTAAACTGACAGGAGTGTGAAGGAAAATCAGTGAATAAATAGGGAGGTCAATGACGAAATGCTGATTCGCTTGCGTACCTACTTGTGTGAGCTGTAGTATAAAGTTAATATCGCAAACAGTTATCCCTCTTAAAGTTAGTTTTTAATAATAATCATTTGAGCTAATTCAGATGTACATTTCTGTTTACGTATGTTTTATTTAGTAATGTGTGATACTGAATTATAGCAGTATAAGTTTTATACATATTTTATTACGTTATTTGTGAAGATAAAGATATTCCTGGAATTTGCTTGATTATTCAAACTGTATTGAAATTCAGTTAAAAATTAAAATAACATTTTTACAATCGATAATCTTTAATATTGCAAAAAAATAAAACAAATTTTAAGGTTAAGGAAAAGTTTTACTTTTTATTTGGGACATGCGATAATAGACAATAATTCAATTCCTTTTGAGACTACATTTACAGATTAATATTCATCTTGCTATTGTTCTTGTAGGCTACTCCACTGAGTTATGAATACGGTCTTGGTAATTTTAACAGGTAAATATTGCATAAAATCGTTGTAGCGTGTAGGTAGCGTGATGGTCACGGGTTCGATTGCCGTTCGGGGCGGATATTTGTATTGATGAACCCATTGATGTTTTATTTATTAAAAAATTAAATTAGTAATTTCAATTAAGGTGTGGGGTGCGGTTGTCTTGAATCTAAATTGGAGCACTAAGTAGGCAAGGCAAGTAGCGGCGACATCAAAGCCGCCCAGCGATGCTACCGGTCAATAACCTTACTTAAAAATGCCGGAGTGAACGACTTTTTACGTGGGGTAGGTCGTAAACTCGCAGTTTGATTTTATTATTTCATCATAGTGGTTTCTGAAAAAGTCAAATTATGGCGACTCGACGGTCCCGGGTTCGATTCCCGTTCGGGGTGGATATTGGTTTGATCGTATTACTATCTGTCTCTGTCCGGGTGTCTGTCCTTGTGGTTCTCACCACCGTGCGTCATTAAGCTGTCGGCGGTCGATATTATCAAACATCTGATATTATTAGTAACTTGCTTTTTATCCAATGAGTTACTGGTTCGCCCTTTGGTTGCGGTGTTCGGATGACAATCGCTGCGTAAGAACTAGTATCTTGTCAAATCCGGATAAGGGTAATAAGCAGACCCTGGGCAAAATACCGGGATTGATGCTGGAACAAGATCTTTTGAAAGGGCGAAGGATAGTTTAAACGACATACAAGATACTACACTACTGTCATAATGTATCCACGTACTTTGTGATAAACACATAACACACCGGGCGCGCGGTCGGTGACTCAGGTCAATGCCGCTATATGCGCTATGTGTTACGTCATATGTGATGTGACGTAGCGCACGGCTTGAAGTATAGATTTTATTCAGCTAGAGTCATAGTTCGAGCGATGATATGAAAATATTTTTTTTTAATATAGCAAAAAAGTACATCTTATATGGTAATTAGAATTTGATCTGTTACACTTATAGAAGCTTCCCGCAAAGTTACCGCATTTTAAAGTGAAACACCTTATATATATGTGTAGAACTCGAAGACGTTTTGGCGTAGCGGTAGCGAACCCACCTTAAGCGCTACAGGTCACGGGTTCCATTCCCGCCCGGGGCAGATGTTGGTATTGACCATACAGGCATGTGTTCCGCTTTCCTTGAGTGTCGTTTATTTATTTATTATATATTTATGATTTTGTATTTCTTATAAGAGTTATAAGTTTGGGACTTCACCGATTTATTTAAATAAAACAAACTATAATATTTATGCTATGTATACTTTATGTGTACTAGCCTTTACAATAAACACGTTATCATCTCTACCTCAATTATTTTACATCAAGATACGAAAAAATGTACTTAATTTCATCCAAACAGTACCAACGTTATAAAGTAGTTTTTCGACGAAACTTAATTTATTCGTTCGTCTCTTTTTAATGTTGGTAATATTTAACGTGTGAAAGAGATAGAGTGTGCAGGGAAGAAAATTATAGGGCTGTCTACATTGCCGGTCGTAATGATGGATGCGAGTGCTTGCCGCTTGCTGCCTAATGAGAATGTGGTAGCCCTATAAGTACCCCGACCCTGTCGCGAGTCTGTTTTAAATTGTCTCTAGTAAAAAAAATAGTAGAGTTGTTAGAAATAAATTTTCATTAAAAAATTTCCTTTTAATAATATCGGAATTAATAAATTTCTCAGTGACTTTGTATCAGTAACCGTGCAAAATGCGGTATATTTTAATATGAATTATTTAGTGTCCAATCCTATCCCAGTTTTAAAGTTATTGACACGCTTTGACAAGCATACCCATATTTACAACCGCGTTCTGTCATCGTAAAATACGCTTTTGAATGCAAAAAATATATTTTTAATTCTTTCCCTAATATATTTCATATGTATTTATTGCAGAGATTTTAACCGACACCCTTAAGGTGTTTATACATTATTCAGATCAGGCATTCTATGAAAATCGGTCCGACGTATTTGACGTTTAAGCGCAGATTTGTCATAAGAATTTTGATTACATTTTGAGTTGAAATTTTTAGAGTTTGTTTTTCTGTAATAACAAATAATAAAAATAATTTTAATTTCTAACTTAGGGGTCCCCTTTTTCCTCCATAATATTTTACCCTACGGTGTCCCAAACCTTTTTTTTTTTTTTTTTTTTTTTATGTTAAAAGTTGGCAAACAAGCATACGGCCCACCTGATGGTAAGTGGTTGCCGTAGCCTATGAGCGCTTGCAGCACCATTAGTAGGTGCCACTCACGCGTTGCCAACCTCGAGATATTGGTTCTTAAATCTCGTCTGCCCAGTAATTTCACTAGCGTACAGTGCCCGTCAAACCGGAACACAGTAATGCCTAAACACTACTATTTGGCGGCAGAATATTTGACTCTGCGGTGGTACCTACCTAGCCGGCCTCTTGCAACAAAAGACCTACCACCAGTGTGACTGACTGCACTGGTGGAATAATCTCTGCTGTGACAGAGGTTATCCCAACAGCGGGCGATGGGGTCGTCACATCCCGACGCCGTTAATTAAATACGTACCTTTATATGAGCGAGTTCAATACACATTTGGCCGGTTTTTAAAGGTCTAACTAAATGCATCAGTTTTATGCCCGAATACTCTCGATTCATAGAGATACTTTTGAGATATCATAAATTAATAAAATTTTCTCATGGAAATTTGAGGTTTTAAAGCAAATGATTCGGCAAAATACGTACTTAAATAACAACAACCGTCATCCGTCATCGGAGATGTGCAATGAGCAAGCGATCTTACAATCATATCGTACTAAATTTATCGGCTAGTGATGTGCATTATTCACTCGATATTTTGTATCGAGTCGATATAGTTTGTTTGGTTTATCATCAGAATAGAGGCCGGGTTAGTTATGCGCAACAGCTATCGTATTACGATAATGTCCGCCATGTTTGCTCGATGTAATGTACCGATTTTTTTAAATTTATTTATCAATCGTTGGAATGTGTCGGCGTATAGATAGAGATTGTTTTGATATTATATATATTTTTTTGCTAATGTTTTTCGTTGGTTTTTATGGTTAATTATTTGAGGTTGTCGGTGATTTTAATACGATTTCCATTTGAACTTTATTGCAAATCTTTCATTAATGGGCTATAAAACTCGTTGAGTCTTTCCCGTCTAATGAATATGGACTAATGTATGTGATCCGGTTAGTTTTTTCCTTCGATACTGTGGTGTTATATATTTATATGTTCCTTAATGACTTATTTACTTCTTTGGCTTAGCGATCTGAAGTTAGTCTGATGATACATAAAGACGCCATCTTTTCCCGTCCCTTGTGTCCTCTTTCTATTCGTTTGGTCCCAGTATTTTAATAAAATTTCATCCAAATAATATAATGGATATGAAAGTTTCTATGTTTGCATGTTTGTAATTTAATTACGCAAAAAGGGTTTAGCGGATTTGGATGAAAATTTAGCACACCGGTATCTTATTATAATTATTAACTTATAAATGTTTAATTTCTGTCTGGAGACAATTCTAAGGTCAACCTAAAAGAAGTCGCTGGCCGACGCTAGTTATAATTATTATTATAAAGTTGGGTTTGAGTATAATTTATAAACATAGGATTGACTTATGTTGTAACTATAAAAGTAGCTGGGTAATCTAATAATCTTTTGAGTGCCTACATGCTTGACTAGAGCTATGTAATCGAGCTCTCAAACTTTACGACTGTCGATCAAGTTCAACGACCTCAACGTAAAAAATATAAACTGCAATTAAATCATAAATTTCGCAACGATTCGACGCAACCAACAATCACACAAAAGATAATAAAACGAATCGTTAAAAAAAAACGAATACTCGAGTACTCGGCATAAACGCATGCAATCGTTTTCTTAGTCGGGAAATTAGCGAATCGATTCTACCTTTTTCGAATCGATTATTGTAAAGCATAATATAACACATCGAAATACATAAATCTCATTTTATGTGAATCTCTAAACGGTTTCGAATCGATTACGGCTTTCCGCGTTTATAATTAAAATGAAATCCGTTAATTAATAAGAATATAATTTTTTATTTCGTAATTTAATTCGTAAAATTAAAAATATCAATTAGGTATTTTTCGTGTGCGGATCGGTGTATCATTCCGTAGATTCTTTTTGGTGTATAGATCGAAATCTAGAAGGTCGACATCCTTTAATCGGGCAAATATTTCACGAAATCTCGCCCTACCCCTAAGATCTTTTGATAATATGCAAATAAACGAGCCGACGAAACATAAATAAAAAGGACTGGGGATCGTTGTACTCTTAAGTGACCTAAATAAGATAACTCTAAATGACACATTGGGTCTCGTAACTGTCAATAAGAATTAGGGATAATGTTGCTAGTTTTAAAAATCATTAATCTTTGCAATTGGTCTTATTATTTACGCTTCTAATAGATTTGTTTAACGAAGCTTATCTTGTATGGACACAGACTAATGACCATAAAAAAAGAAAATGTAAAAAGCTTTTAAAATATATAAGTATTGCATAAAAGTTTTCAAGAAATATATATTTCATTTGACGTTATTCATTAATAGTCCGAACCAGATTCATAGTCCAATAGATAATTCTAAATTAAATATTCAACATTATTTGTTTAAAATCTTCTAACTATTTATATGTGAATGTGTATATTCTGAACTAAAGAGAAAGCTTGTTGAAATGAATTATTTCAAGAATCTTTTTTATTTTACACCACGATGGTGGCAAACAAGTGTACGGCCTGCCTGCTGGTCAGCGGTCACCGTAGCCTATGAGCGCTTGCAACCTCAGAGGTATCGCATGCGTGTTGCCGTTTTTTTTTTATGTTTATGTTACAAGTTGGCAAACAAGCATACGCCCACCTGATAGTAAATGGTTGCCGTAGCCTATGAGCGCTTGCAGCACCATTAGTAGGTGCCTCTCACACGTTGCCAACCTCGAGATATTGGTTTTTAAATCTCCTCTGGCCAGTAATTTCACTAGCCTACAGTGCCCTTCAAACCGGAACACAGTAATGCCTAAGCACTACTATTTGGTGGCAAAATATTTGGTACTTTTGGTGGTACCTACCTAGCCTGCCTCTTGCAACAATAGACCAGTGTGACTGATTCCTATGATGCAATAACGTCTGCTGTGACAGAGGTTATCCCAACAGTGGGGGATGGGGTCGTCACATCCCGACGCCGGTAGCGTGTTGGGAAAACGTCAGCAGGAGCTTATTTCACAGCCGGAGTGTTCGCGGAAGGAAATTCCTTTGGAACCGCACTACTCGCGAAACAATCAATCAATCTTGAAACAAGAATTCAGCTCATTACAGAATTACGATTATTGATTGGACTAACACCTTTAGTAAACCGAACAAATTGGAATGGGCTCTCTTATTTGTTGGTACTAACTATTAAATATTTTTTCCGAAGACAAGAACCATTAGTCAATTAAAGTCAGACATCAAGACTATAAAAAAAAATTTCAAAAATAATATCAAGCAGATGTTTAATAGACTTGAAGGCTTTGTAAGCATTAATATACATTACATTTCTTAAAATGGCTGAGAAAAAGTTTTCGAGACGTCACTACAGGAGGCTTTCGCGCAGACTAGTTTTTCTTTATAGCACAGTCTGTTTCTCGTTGCCTCTGAGCTTGATAGTGAAATCTTTTTGGTTATTAACGAACAGAGCTTAGCCTGTTAGGTTTTTTTGAGGTTGCTCCAATTTGGGCTGAAATAAATTCGGTTTTCAAACAATGTTGACAAATTTGACATAGATACAATAATATGTTTTTTAACCTGTAATATTAAGTTAATATTACAAAATATTAATTAATGTTAAGTTTCTGTAATGGAGAAATATTAATTATAAATAAAACTCAACACAAAAACCCGTACGAACAGTTAAATTCACAAGTATTTCCTTTAATTTAAAACATCGTAACATTAATACTGTGAGCGTTATCAAGTTTTTAGTGGCTCTGTAAGATTATGAGAGGTGGTTAGGGTTGCCAACATTAAAATACTCGAAGGTCTTGAAACTGTAGTAATATTTTTCTTAAAATGATATCTGTCTATGATATATAAAATATGGCTGAAATGATTTTTTTTTAAGAATATTATCAATGGTTTTTCAAAGCATTAATAATATCCCTATTGCCCCGCCAAATAGCTTGCGCTAGGGGTGGGTACGACAATAGCCCAAGGGGGTCAGGATCGAGCCCTCGACTCTCGCACTAACGGAGCGAAGTCGGCCCTTCTACCGTTCAGCTATTATTATATTAAATATATGTATATAAAGCTTTTTTGAGCAAAAATGTATTTTGTTATGACATGTAGTTGTAGCTTTAGAAAATAGACAAAGTTAGTGTGTTTTCGTTAATTGTGGAATACAACCGATGACCTGGACGGCTAAAATCAATATCTTGAACTCTTGACAACCCTAGTAGTAACTCAGCTGGTTTTGATGAGACCGACCTAATGGCTCCGAATTAACATGCAAAACGATTAAAGCTAGCTGTTTTATGTTTCTTTTGCAAGAAATACATATATTGAGAATAAGGTTTTAGCTTTAAAATTGTACTATTTTTTACCTTCATTTTAGAGTCACTATGTATTGGACGAAAAATTACATTTTTTTTTTTTTTTTTAATTTTAACGGCCTAAGGTTCACTAGTTAAACATCCTAATTGTCAACCTGACTACAAATAAATTAAGAAATGAGACAAAAAGTCGACTGGATTAAAAATACTCAGTAAAAAGAGAAAAGTAATGGAATGCTATCTATATAATTAAATGTTAATTAATGTATTGCAGGGGGGGACAAGCTAATCTTTCAAATGTTGGTGTTAAATATACGGAAAAATTTGTGTGTGTGTGTGTGTGAGAGAGAGAGAGAGATATATATATAGGGCGTTATAAATATTATCATAAAACACCAGTAAAGAACACAGGTGATAGAGAAGCCTTTAGTTGAAGTAGGTAAATAGGTAAGTAGGCTAGTTTCCCGATTGCATTTCAAAATCAAAGTCGAGTAGCGAAGAAAGATTAACATTTTTACATGCAATAAATACGGAATTGTATATCATAAAAAAATACATCGCTGACGGGTATATGACCTCAACTTCACAAACATTTTAGACAAATATTTTCTATTAAAATCATACTTTTATACAAACTTGCTAATTCTACGGGGTCAATAAACTTTGAAACGTATAAGTAAAATTCGGCTACTTTATATTTTGCATAATTTACGATACTGTCACGTATTGATTTAAAACGTAATTAATGCAAATCTATAGACAATAATAATTTGCAGTCGATGAAATAGGCGTGCTATATGCTTCAACATGACGATAAAAGCTATTCAACCGCAAAGTTATATTTGTAATTATTTTCGTTATACAAATTTAGTTTTGCTGTTCCGGTAATTATAGATATTAGTATTTAGTTCTGATTTCGAACGTTTTTAAATGCAAATGTATTTTTGTTTTTTGTAAAGTAATTAATAATTTAAATCATTTATGGGTTAATTACGGAAAGTTATACCAATACAAGTTTATGTATACTTAGAAGAAGTCTATAAATTGCTCGTATCTCATAGAAATATATTGAATAGCATATAATTTCCTGTGTTATTTGCGGCTCGTCAAAACTAACAGTAGTTTTGATATTAAATTTTAGTCTTTAATAATCGTAATTAAAACTACGGTTCATGATCGTGTGGTCTGTTTTAATGTTCTTATAAGTAGTACTTTTTATTCATTTGATTTGTATCAAGAATATTTAGTAATATGTATGTATAGCCTTTAGTCTAATTATAATCTTAATCTTAAAGCAAGGAATTCATTTGCTTTTCAAAATTATATTCAAATATTACGTTTAGTATATTATATAGTATTAGAGCCATGTTTCTCCCAGCACAAAAGGGCCGGCTTGAATGGGCAGTAGTACCCTCTTACAGACAATTGGCGTAAAAGAACAGTATCAATAGAAGGTGGTATTTCGTGCTATCATTGAGAGCGTCGGAGGCCCAATCTCCCACCCCTCTTGTTCTTTTCGCACCTCTTCCGTACTATCTTTGGATGTGATACTTCAAGTAACACAAGCGTTCATATGTTGCGGTGACTGCTTAGGAGCGTATGCTTCTTTGCCAACCAAAAAGTATTTTTCGTTTCTACCTTGATGTTTGACGCTTTTAGTCCCTGGTACGAGGGGGAAAAGTGCCCGATTCCCTTCCGACAAGATGACACTAACGAATTATTTTTAACCATTTGTTCATCGTAGGTAAAATATGGTATGACGGGAGAGAAGTAGGACATTGACACCCGTGATTGGCGCTATATCCGCGGGTGAGAAAGTCCTACTTTTTACCCTAGGTGCGTCATGTACTATTATAAAATAAATTCATGTGTGTGAGATTTTTGAAAAGAGGATTTTATATATATGAAAAAATATGTACTATGTTTTTATAGCGAGACCGAAAGAGTAGCGTGAAGACAGTGACAGTGAGGTAATATGTCTATTACTATAGTGCCCTAAAGTTACATCTGTAACAATAACATTTATTTATTTTTTTATGGCTTAGTAACTAATATATTTAAAAAAAATTAGACCATTACAAACATGAACTGAAATGAACTATGAACAACACAAATTTCGTTCCTCAGCGAGAATACGTTTGATTTTTAAAATCTAACATACTTTCAAATTCAAGTAGCAACTAAAATAGCAAAAACTTAAAAGCCATATATTCCAAGAATGAAGCAATAAAACATCAATAAAACGACATACAACAATCGTATATTATATATATCATCCCTTTGTAAGCATTGTACAATGTACAGTCGAGTGAATAAACATAATACGAGTGAAAAAAAACGAGTGCGCGATTTTTTTTAATGAATAGATTTATTATGGACCTAAGATAGACTTATTGCTACTATATACTAGCTGTAACCGCGGCTTTGCTCTCGCAATGTAGTTTTTTGAATCCACGGACACCCAATATTTTTCCGGGATAAAAATAATCCTTTATGTTCCGTGCAGAAGTTTTTGCGTGAAAGAGTTACAAACATCCATCCGTCTAAACTTTGAAATTTATAATATTAGTGGGAAGTGGGATAGTGGGATGGACATGCCCTTCAATACAAACAAAATATCAAACACTGGTTGGTGCTCCTTCCTAAATTTAACATCAAGGCAATGAAGTTAGTGTCACAAGAATGAAACATAATCTAATAAAGTAAACGTATGACTAACTTTGTTCTGTTATAGTGCGAATTTTCTAAGGAGCACCAGCGAATCTTAGGACATTTCTGTACGGAAGGTGCCTTACTTGATACTTGATGGTAAGTCAATGCTATTTGGATTGTTCTATTTGTCGGATAAGAACTCTATATTGAGACGAGTTTGGTTTGGAATGAACGAAGCTATTAGTGGTTTATTTAATTTTTTTATGGTCAATTTAGCGCATTGGTAACGAACCTTCTTTAAGCGCCGATGATCGTGGGTTTTATTTCTACTAATTTCTGCATTAGAGTTATTTTAAACATCCGAAGATAGGTAATATTTTAAATTATGATATATCTAAGAATATATCTTTCAAATATTTATAATAGCAAATTTCGATTCAACAAAAAGTACTATTTGTAAAGACTGGTCTCAGTTTGACCTCTAGTTTATAATAAATCATTAAAATGCCTCAAAGCAAAGTCCGCATCGGCACGATACGTACAAACATAACTTGTAATTCAAGACCGTATATGCTGGATGTCATTTGACGCGCACCAGAATACCAAATTAACGCGCTCCATCGCTCCCAACCGCGCTTAAACAGCGTCGTGTGAACGCGCGTTAACAATGCTACATATACAAAGGTGCCAACGTATTATGATGCTGACTGTACTATATTACAAATTTCAAATTTTGTACCGTCTCACGCGTGTTCCACATTCCATCGCTGGCCCTATCATGTTTTTTAGAAAGCTTAATATGATCTCTTGTTATATAGACGATTTTAAACTTTATCTCTATTTTATTAAGGTTTATTTTCGATTGTTAGATGTTATACTGGTTCGTAATTAAGGTCCGTGTACGGCCGGTCGACATGATATTGTTTTTTATGGTTGAATAGTGGATCCCATAGATTAAGGTATTTGAAGCTGTGCCCGTATTCAGGTTTCCTTGCAATGAGCTATTGGAAGCGATTAACGACTAATGACTCAACCCGGCTTCGCACAAGTTTGATTTATGTTAGTGTTATGTAATAGTTACAATAGTTCTGTAAAACAAGACTAGTTTTTTCCACAACTTACAATATAAATTCAAATCGACAAACGAGAAAAAGCAAGTCTATATAAAAGATAATTGTAATTCTTTGACGCTACTAAGTTAAATTTTTAATCCTTTATTTATAAATCTATAGTTGTTTATTCGAAACCGCAAGGATTAGTGCATGGTACATATTAATTGAGAAAAAAAAAACAAATCTAAATTCAGCAACGTGTGTGCTTGTCACACTACTTGACAGACTTTGACAAATGAGTTGTCATTAATTCATCTTGATTGTCACTCTACCACAGACTAAATTTGAGCCATAGGTTATTATTTGTTGAATTAGAAATATTTTTGTATACATAACATAGTTATTTCTTTATTTATTACTCTGTCTCCCATTATTATAGTTTTTATTTCGAAATTAATTATTAATATTACTCATTTATAACTATGTATAAAAAAATTGACATTATGATTGTAAAATTACTTTTTTTTTGCAAAAGAAAGACAGCATTGATGAGGAGATAATTTAGACAATTTTGTGCAAAAATAAAGTTGTTTTGTCAGTGGTCAGTGTGTGTTGTGTGTTTGTTTTTCGACATTTGAAAAAAGAAATACCCAGTGTATTTCTTTCATAATAATTATGTATCTAATAGTTATGAATATTTTAATAAATGTTTCCTAAGATATTATGAAATCGGAAGCTTACAGGTGGCGATACCGTTCAGAATTAATTTTATAGGATGAGATAAGACGCCACCCGCGGTAAGATCGTTATCACCTGACCCGCGGTTCACAATTGTGAACCGCGGACGTCAGGGGTTTCCTAACATTATGTTTATGTTATGAAATAGATTTAAGATTATAGAACTTGATGGATTGATTCGAAATTAAAAAGAGATGGCTGTAAGTAGGTTGAGTAATGTTCAACTTACCTAGTTTTTACCATCAAATTTTTTTACACGGTTTTTTTTATGTATTTGCTCCGCTCGTGTTACGTACTGAATTTTTTTAATTCTTTTCTAAAATAAACTAGCTTAAGTTACTCCATATAATATAAGCCATCTATCTGCCAGTAAAATTCTCCCGTCAAATTCGTTCCAGCCGTTTCAGAGATTAGCCGTCACAAACAGACAAATAGACAGACAGACAAAAATAAAAAAAAAAAATGTTTTTTAAATATATTTTCATACATTATATTTATATTTATTATCATAATATACTTTCATGTGCATTTAGTGAAAAGCTGTTAAATTGAATTTACAAACAGACACTACAATTTTGTTGACAAGTGTGGGAATAGACAGCTTTAATAAATAATAATAAAAATAAATACTTTCATTTTCATTCTACTTGGGACACATTTGTGCCCAACTGAGTATCAGTTAAAACAATAATCCTTACAAATTTCAATCATTTAACTTTCATTCGCTAACTCTGTATTGTTATTTAGTAATTTATGTTATCTTAAAATAATGTTTCTTGTGTAAGATAAATTTTCAATAATCAATTAAGTTGTCGATTTAATTTGCTCTAAAGCGTTATTTGACTCAAGGCTATATATTGCTCTCTCGTGCATTTTGGAGGATTTGAAATTCCTTTGTTCAATATTAACTCAATGTTTCATTACCTTTTACATTAGTAGAGCCATGCACAACCACTCTGTGGAACCAACTTCCGCTGGCGGTCTTTCCGAACCGATACGATTTGGGAACCTTCAAGAGAAGAGCCTATTCTTTCCTTAAAGGTCGGCAACGCGCCTGCATGCCTTCTGGTGTTGCAGATGTTCATGGGCGGCGGTGATCACTTAACATCAGGTTACATAAAAAAAAATGATTCTCTCAGCACAAAAGTCGCGGCTCGACCGGGAAGTACTACCCTCTCACAGAAAATCGGCGTCAAGTAACAGTATCATTAGGTACTGTTGCATTTCGTGCGATGAATGAGAGCGCCGGCGGCCCAATCTCCCACCCCCTCCGTTCCCTTCCTTTTTTCCTTCTCATCCCGCCCCCCCTGTTCCTTAGTTTGGCAATGCGCTTGTGATACTTCAAGTATCGCAAGCGTTCATAGGTAGCGGTGCTTGCTTACCATCCGGCGGACCGTGTGCTTGTCCGCCAACCGTCTTCACATAAAAACCTGTCATACTCCGACTTTATATTTTTATATAGCTGCTCCGAGTGGGAATCGAACCCGCGACCTGTGGTGCTTAAGGCAGGATCGCTACCACTGCGCCAGAACGTCGTTGATAACAAATACTTAACATAAATCTTTTCGATTTCATTATAAGAAAAGTATATATATTTATATTTTAAACTCAATTATGATGATAAAATTGAAATTAGATATGTAATAAATAAAAATCGTTATAAATCTTCGACATTGTAACAGCAATAAAGCGAATGTTCAACATCTGCGTAGGCGCAAGTGGGTCACTACTACACCCTACGCATAATCCGTGCAGATCCATTAGCCTTTTGAAAAGGCATGGGTTCGATTCGCGGTTTGCCTTTACACAACCCACTACATATATGCTAAGGATATGTTTATTAGGTTCAGAATTTTGCAATAACTTACTTTTTACCTTAAATTATTATAGCAGCAGTCAAGAGTGCTTCAGCTTCTGTCAGCCTCTTCTGTCTGTCTTTGCATGCATGATAAAGAGTGAGAGAGAGAGAGAGAGAGAGAGAGAGAGATAGTATTTCTAGATAAGTAACTAAACTAAAACTTATTACAGTCTCGTGCAACCATTGGTGTCTAAATAAATAGTTTATATATTATAATATATTTATAGCATATTTTTTTTTATGTCATGACGGTTGGCAAACAAGCATACGGTACGCCTTGAACTATCACATGGACGTTACCAATCCAAGGTAAGGAGAGGGAAAGGATGAGGAGGATCCTACTTTACGCCGATTTTCTGTGAGAGGGTAGATGCTGGCCGAAGTATGGCTCTACTACAGTAAAATCTTATGAATAATATGAGAATATATTTACCGGTATCCGATTCAAGTATTAATATCAGATAACAGTTAGGATAATGGATACGTTTGCGCCACTCAGTCTGCCGTCGCGAGGTCGGAACTGTCAAATCGAGTAATAGGCATTGTGAGGTTATTCTGTAATAGATTTTAATTAAATCCAAAGTAATATATTAACCTTAGTGCTATTTTATACTTACTTTAGTACTGATACCGTTGTGGCGTATTGGTAGTGAGTTCGTCTTTAACATTGACAGTTGCGGGTTCTGTTTCGGTCTGGGCGTTTGACCTTGTTGGTCTGCCATTGCGCCTAGGAGAGCATGTTAAGCTGTCGGTCCCGGTTGTTATCAAATAACATCTGATAAGAATACTAAACGCTTGATAAGTAATTTGCTAATATCCAATGAGTTACTGGTTCGCCCTTAGGGTTGCGGAGGTCTGATGGCAATCGCTCTGTGTAAAAACTAGTAACCGGTAGATAAAATACCGGGAAAATGCTAGAAGGAAGGAAGATTGATATTTTACTAACATCAAAAAAGTTTTCAATTGTTTGGGTGTTATTTTTGTGTGTGCTTTTGACCAATAACCTTGTAACCATGTTACTGCAAAAACCAGGTCTCGTGGCGTAAAAATGTGTCAAACTTTTTCACTGTAGACCTCTATTTTATTCAAGCGCTTTTAATAAAAGGAAAGATTTTGTGAATGTTCGTCATTAAAATGTTTTAGCATACCGAGGTCAGATTTGTTTAGGCGTATTACAACTGTTGATAATTATCTTGGTTAAAATTTTGTACTGTGAATGTTTCGGAACTTTAATGGTATTGAGGTTCATTAAGGTACAAACGACAATATATTTAATAATAGGATAATTTGAGTTATGAGAATATAAACTTCTGCTGAATCTCAAACTAGGCGATAAGCCCGTATCTTGAGGGTTAATTTATTTAAGAGGTATGATAATATGGCACCGTTATATCACTATATAAACGTAAAGTAACAGTTTATACTGATACATACTGTGTTTCTAAATAGGCCACGTAAAGACAGGCCTAGATCTGGATATTTACAAGGCGGGAGTTTCTTTGAAAATTCTGTTGGTTGGTATTTTCCATAAAATTGCATTTTTTTAAATTTTGTTTTGATTACTGAAGTTAATTTCAAGAAAAAAAATGGATGAAATCAACTGAAGTCATTATATTATGAGCATTCTTTATACTGAAAACAGAAACAAGTTTTGTTTGTCAGTCCGAATGTTTGTAAGTGCATACAAAAAGTTGCAGGTCTAGCTTAAAATATAGAACATTTTACAACATGAAACCTAGCTATCAATGTATTGCGTGGTGAGGTTACTAATTCTCGATAGGTAATGTCGCGGGCAGAAGCTAGTATTAAATAAGCAAGCCATTCTATACTTCGCTTTACGCTATCAGATAATTTATCTCTATAATAAAAGTAACTGATCCCTTCCTTGAACTGTAAATCTCGGTACAGAGTCGAGGCATCAATTCTGAAGGCACTATTAAATGGTGATTAGAAGCTAGATGGAAATTCAATGGTCCATTCGGCATCATTACCTTGAGGAATTGAGACATAATCATCAATTCAATGTTGCCTACGCGTCAGATCTGATTATGTGAAACCCACATAAGTAAAAATGCTTCCAGGTGTTTTTATGTCAAAAAGATTGGCAAAGTAGCAACAGACTCACTTGATGCGATTATTGAAGCGATTATCACCGCCAAGAACAACACCAATCACCGCCAAGACGACGTTGTGGCGCAGCGGCAGCGAACCTGCCTTAAACGCCACAGGTCGCGGGTTCGATTCCCGCTCGGAGTATAATGTGTTTGTATTGACCATGCAAGCATATTTTCCGGTCTGGGTGTATTTGTCCTTGTCTTTAAATGTGTTTCCGGACCCCCGGCACAGGATATCACTATCCTAATGGGGGCCGTTGAGTGTCTAATGTTTATTTATTTATTTGTTTATAAGAACAACTGCAACACCAGAGAGCATGCAGGTGCTTTGCCACTCTTTATCATACAACTGGTTATACGCTAGCTGACCTCGAAATGCGGCTGACGTACAGTCACGTCACGAGGTCTTCACGGCGGTAAGAAGCAGCTAACCAGGCGGGCCTTTTAAGCCCTACCACCAGTAGGGTAGGTAGAATAAGTAATGTTGTGTCGACTTTCCGGGGAGGGTTTCAGGGTGTGTAGTTACCTTACGTTAGTTAGTCTTACCTACTAAAACACCCAACGAACGCGCCTTTTTAACCCACATTAGTTTGTGACTGTATAAAGCTGATGTCCTTGCCTTAACCGAACACGAAACCCGGGATCTCTTTAATTTGCCTTATCAAAGCTTTTACGAAAAGGCAAGCCGAACGCCCTACTATTATTTAGGCCAACACATAACATTACTTCGACCTTAATATTCCCTTTCATACAAACTCAGAATGCAAAAGAAATGTGTCAAACAAAATCCCTCGCTGTTCAACTGTTTTGTTTTTCGAAACGGATGAATAAATAAAATGCTGTGGAATACATTTCAAAGATTTATAGAGACCCGTTCCGGTGCTATGACTAGCAACGAACAAACCCAACGTTCACTTTTATATTGTTAGACGGGATCCAATAGTAACGTATGCCGATATAAGGCTTAGTTCTCAATAATAATAAAATATATTTTTTTGGTGATTTTTAAGAATCGATTTTCATAAAAGGTGGTTTCATAAAATGAAAAAATATGAAGAGTAAAATTTAGTGATCAAAAGGGTTACGGAAGAGATTAACTCGAAAGTGTTTTTTTATTATACTTTTTTTTATGTTAGAGTGTCTGTTTTGTCTTCAATTTCTTTATATTGATATATTTTTGCCCTTTTTGCCTATTGCATATTTAAATACAACCATACTTAAGATTGAAGAGTAAATTTCAGTCTTGCGTTGGAGCCGTCACACAGATTTTTTTGTCTGTACTTATGTATTTGACAATTCACAATTATGATAGTATGCTATCTGTGGTAGGTTCTGCTTCAAAACTTTTTTTTTTTAAATTCTTGTAATTTATTCGACTATAATAAATTGCACAGTTTGAGAGAAACACTAAAATGTGAACTTAATTTAAATTTTGTAAATATTGGTATTTTTAACTCGATTCTTAGTGAGCCTTTGAGCATTCCGGCAATGAAAGTATATAAATTAGTGATTCTCTCAAACTAATGTAGTTTTAATTTTTTCCTTAATTTTTTTTTCTTAAATATAGTTTTTATGTGTAATTTAGTTTGTAACGATGGGGCCGACATGTAAGCTTTCTACGAAGGCCCCGCAAAAATACCAGAATAAAAAAAAAAAAAAAAATAAAATAATAAATTGGTGTCTTTGACCTATGACGTAAGTGTAAAAAATATAAATAATAATAATTGAAGCATAATATATAGGCTGGTACAAAAAACATTAACAGATGTTCAAATTTATCAGCATAGTAACTTGGAATTTTGTTTGCCAACAAAACCTACAGAATTCTGTTGAGTAATGTTGCAAAAAGCAGTGGAAAACACTGTCAAATTGAGTCGCTATTTTCTGTTAAGTGGATTCTAAAAGTTACAGCGGATCTTATTTTGTAATATAACATTGATAAAATGATCTAGTATTTGGTAGTAATAGACTTGGCCGAAACCCCAATTAACAGAAAATGGGCGTGAATTAACAGTATCAGTACTGTTGCGTTTGGTGCGATGAGTGACCCAATCTTCTATCCCTTCTGTTCACTTCCATTTTACCTTCTCATCCCTTTCCTCCTATCCTTTGCAATGCGCATGTAATACTTCAAGTATCGCAAGCGTTCATAGGTTGAGGTGGCTGCTTAGCATCATGTGGACTGTATACTTTTTGGCCGGCTGTTATTATTAACAAAAATACTTGAATGTAATGAGTTGCTTTTGCTAAGTCTTCTGTCCTCGGCT
Organism: Hestina assimilis; assembly: GCA_023373885.1. Classification (NCBI taxonomy): domain Eukaryota; kingdom Metazoa; phylum Arthropoda; class Insecta; order Lepidoptera; family Nymphalidae; genus Hestina; species Hestina assimilis. The sequence continues at coordinate 2,208,154 of CM041747.1, read as the reverse complement.
TATGTATGAACCAGCCTACGGTGTCTATGCTAATCTAAGCCTTGCAAAGCTCGAATGGAGGAGGCATTTGTTTATGCAAATACACGTCGTGAAATGGAGAGTTATGTTGATTTTTCACTGATGCAGGAACGTTTGCATTTTCATTTCTTTAGATAACATTTGACCCGACTTGACGTCTTCGAATACGGAGGCAATAAAATTTTATTATTCCATGTTTTTTTAAATTTAAATTTCAACCACCACCCACACACGTAGTTGAATATTTTTTTAAATTTAAGCTTATATTTCAAGACTAATATGTCTATTTCCCCGACAATTAAGATCAGATGATCTTGAACCTTGCAGTATTTTAGATGTTGTATACATAAATTTATGTAGATCCTTATTCGATTCGACGTTTAGATATATAAAAAACAATATTTTCTATAAAAGATATGCAGATTTTATTTATCCGTGTAAACAGTATTCAATGTCTGTCGCGTCCATTTTTCTTTCCGCGGCGTTTGAGAACAGCGATGACGGCGTGCGATAGTGCGAAATCATAAATATAGCTTTTACTGTCTACCAGCTTTGTCTTTTGACTTTTTGTTGTACGCTCACTGCCCCTAAGGATGCTTGTACACCGCTTTGATCCGACGGAGAGACGCCGATCGTGCGTCACGTTCAATCAGAAAGCAAAGTTTTAAATCTTTACCAATAATAATGAAATGAAGAATGAAATATTTCCCTTGCAATTTCACGCTAATTATTAGCCATTGTTTGTAATTTTGATGTTTTTAGCGTTTGTACAGATACATTATTGGGTGAATTTTTTTTCTCTCGTTATATTTTGTTGGTCCTACTGGTCTCGATAGCGTCATGAAGCAGTGGAACCTATCATTACTTAGGATCCTATAGGGTAAAGCGATAGTCCTCTCAGAAGCTCAAAGTAGTCTCCATTCTAAACTTGCCTTGAGACTACCTATGCCTTATATATATGCTTGAGACGACTTTTGCCTAACTATGCGTCAGCACGTCATCAGTATTACTGCTAAGTGCTTGATGAGAAGGGACTTCATTGTTAAAATCGGTTTATTCTTGCAAAAAAAATAGCATAAGGCTCTACTGACACACAATTAATTATTAATAATAAAACGGTTTTGCTATTTTAAATAGTACCAATTTATTGTAACGCTACGATATTCCGCACAATGTATATACGTCCTAACTAAATGCAAAATATCACATCGCCCTGTATACCGAGTTAGAGATTGCCTCCTTGTTTATTGATTTTTAACTTCGGAATGCGATTTAAAGAAAACGTTTCATGTTTAAGTGTTAAGTAGCTTCCGTTTTATGTATTGAATATAATTCTAACTATTTTGAATTGGGTTATTACTATGTCTAAAAGTTGTAAGAATATAATTTATATACATTGAAAATAATACAATTATGCTACTATATTGTTTAAAAATACTTTTTTTATGTTATAAGTTGGCAAACAAGCATACGGCCCACCTGATAGTAAGTGGTTGTCGTAGCCTATGAGCGCTTGCAGCACCATTACTATGTGTCACGCGTTGCCAACCTCGAGATATTGGTTCATAAATCTCCTCTGCCCAGTAATTTCACTAGCCTACAGTGCCCTTCCAACCGGAACACAGTAATGCCTAAGCACTACTATTTGGCGGCAGAATATTTGACACTGCGGTGGTACCTACTTAGCCGGCCTCTTGCAACAAAAGACCTACCACCAGTGTGACTGATTGCACTGGTGGAATAATCTCTGCTGTGACAGAGATTATCCCAACAGCGGGCGATGGGGTCGTCACGTCCCGACGCCGGTAAAATACTCAAAGTATAATAAAGTATACTTGTGATACTTAAAATACTCAAATCAAAACATAATAGACAGACAAGCTATTTTCGCATCAATCGTATTAGCCTGGATCGGGAATTATATTTAGATATCACAGTAATTATTATAGACATCATTGTGGCGTATTGGTCTGCCGTCAATCTCGACGATTGTGGGTTCGATTCTCGCTTCGCAGATGTTTTTACTGATCTTACAAATATCTGTTCACCATGTATCCCCACCGTGCCTCGGAGCTCTTATCCAAGGAGATACTCTCCTCGTCCTTTGGGTTGCGGAGATCACATGGTAAAACGCTCTGTGTAAAAACTAATAACCTGTCAAATCCGGATAAGAACAGACTCTGGTTAAATACCGGGAATAATGCTAGGAAGAAGAGTACAGTAATTATTTAGGTATTTACTTTCTATTTCTTTCCAAGAAAACCTCCCCAGTTACTCGTTAAGTTAGATATATCTAAAGCGAGTCCTCAATCATGCGCCCACGATATGTTGTTTTTAATTAAAATAAATTACTACGCACGGACATTTCGTCCGATGCTTATAGACGATTCGATTGTAGGATAAACTGTATGTGCAGTTATATTTAACTACTAGTCTTGACTGAATGAGTATATTTCAGTATTCCAACTTATACCAAAAGACCTATTTGTTATGCTTTTCGCATTTAGATTTTAATTGATCATCATAAAGTTTTCCATATACGCTGTACATATGGATGGATAGATAACTTTAAGTGGTTATAAGTTGCTTATCACAAGCGTATTATTAGTAGTGGGAGTGGAGTTGGGTGGCATAGCAAGGCACGACGTTGGGTGGCATGTAGTTACATAGGGTTCCAGGGATAACATGGCTGAGCATGAAATGTTCTGGCATGTGAGATGAAATTACCGATATACATGAGCATTTTGGTATAGCGTTACCAAGGTTCGAAAGCGAGGAGGCTTTAACCATCATTGGTCGCAGGTTTGACTCTCGCTCAGTGCAGATATTTGTATTAACCAAACATGATGGGTTCCAGTTTGAGTGGTTGTGCTTATTAGTGTTCCTAAGCCCCCCGACGCTGAATATTACTATCTTAATATGGACGCAAATAAGCAATACCATGTCAACCCACAAAATTGAGAAAACTGAGTTATATATGCAGAAGTGTTGGTAAATGGCTGAAGAACATTTTTCTTTAATATTTGTAGGGTTTTAAACTTTAAAACTTCTAAAAGAGCCATTCTTTAATCATGCAATTTATGTATTATGTTAAACGTTTTGGATTATATTATATACAAAATATGCAGTTTGTATACTTATGTTTTGTGAAAATAAGTATAAATGACTTACATAAATCTGAAATAGACAAAAACTTGACCAATACATAAAAAAGTCATATAAAGCAAGTTGTTCAAAATTTTCAAACGCGTTTTTCTCGAAAATGACATTCGTGTGGGTTGACATGGTATTGCTTATTTGCGTCCATATAATTTATTAGTTATTTCAATTAATCTCACTCGTACAATTTAATGTTGGGGAAATTAAAACGAGAAAACAAACAACTCAAAACTATTAACCTAAGAAATCAACCCACAAGTCACAACAGGTTGTGAAACTGTTTAGGATATTCAAGATTTACTCTAGAATTACTTCATGCACGATTGACATCATAATTTGAATTATTGTTCCAGTGCTATTATCATATCTTATCTCGATTATCTTATGGATCTTATTTCTATAAGAATAAGGTTGATTTCATCTTAAATATTTGATATTTACATAGGAACTCTGTGCAAGTGCTCAGTCCGCTGTTGTGACAATGTTTGACGTTAAAAATTAGCAATAAAATATTGACCATATAGATTTTTGTTTCGGTCTGTGAAACTCTCATAGTCATGTACAGTCGAAGCCGGGTAACTGGTAGCAGAATTGAAAAATATATATATTTTCCCAGCGTCATGTCACGACCCCATCGCCCGCTGTTGGGATAGCCTCTGTCACAGCAAAGATTATTCCACCAGTGCAATCAGTAACACTGGTGGTAGGTATTTTGTTGCAAGAGTTCGGCTAGGTAGGTAATGTCTTGAGGTTGGCACCTACTAATGGTGCTGCAAGCGCTCATAGGCTACGGCCCATACTGGTAGGCCGTATGCTTGTGTGCCAACTTGTAACATAAAAAAAGTTTAATATATGCCTGTCAAAATGACACGGATATGTCAAATTACCTCACATTGTCTTGTCACTGCTTGTCTGACTCTTCGTGTGACAAATTGATGAATCCTTGGATTTATTATGATCAATAATTAACAAACCTTGATGAGTGAATATAACCTTTGACTTTCACTTGACGGAACTGCTGTAGGCAGCAGTGATCGCGGGCTCGATCCTCCCACGTAGTATATGTTTGTATAGATCATACAAATATTTGTTTCAGTCTGGTTAGTTGAACTTTTGTTTATTTTTATGATTGCTATCCTGAATTTTTTTAGCTTTTTAAGCGATCTTAAATTTATTCTATAAATGGTCTTGTCTTTTCTATCCCTAAAACTATGGTCTCCCTTTCCTAAGCCGGTAGCAGTGGGCGTAAAAGTAAATCCACAGTGAATTAAGATAAGACAACGTAAACAAGCGGTTCCATGGAAGAGGGAAACTTTTAAGCTCTGAAATAACGATGATTCTTTGTGAAGCATACAACACTCAATACAAAATTCAATAATTCTCATGATATATACATATCTTTTAATAGAACGTTTGAAAACGGCCTACTTCACTACTTCTCAGTAAGACAAATCTATTTAAAAACAGTGATTAGTAGTTCTGTCGGTGAAATTATCAGTAAATATATATCGCAAAAATGCATATAATTAAAATAAAAAACATTAAAAACCTCCCATTTTTTTGCTGTTGGCTAATAAAAATGTGGGATGATATATAAGATAATTTTGTACTTTGTATTTGCTTTAGCATTGCATCGTAATTTGTCGCGAAACAAAAATTTGATTATGGTGAAATAGAGGATGAAATTTTGTATGAGTGTCCAATTATTTATATTGCATTATTTTTATCTTCTTATCGATTGGTTAGTGGTCAACCTAGTGTCAGAGTTGTTCAGGTCGCCCGTAGGCCTCTGACTTGACTTATCGACTGTTGTCAAATTGTCAACAGCCGGGACTGACTTTTTACGTGCCCTCCGAAGCACGGAGACGCTCTGTTGAAATACCACTATGCGATCACCCATCTAGTGACAAATATTGCATTCATAAGTGATGAGATGAAAAAACAATCGTTATTCACAAGGTTAAAATCGCGGGAAAAAGCTAGTCAGTTCAAAACCCTTTGTATAACATATATAAAATTTTAATAGTCAATTTCTACGCTTCGTAAAATATTAAAATAGTGTTGTTCTAAACGAAATGCGGTTTCCTTCAAGCGTACCGATACCGATTCAATTTTACGCGCATTAAGTTTTCGAACGAAGTATCATGATGAAATTTTGCGTTATTTTCTGTACAAGTTTTGAATATTCTACGTAACTATTAGTCAGGATTATGTAAAAAGATTTATAATATGTAATATTATTTAGTGAAAACTTACATTTTAGATTACCTTTCATTACCATTTCATCAAATATACCAAGCACACGCAGTTGTAGTACAGCCATGCTCCTATCAGCACAAATGGGCCAGCTCAATCAGAGAAGTAGTATCTTCGCACAGAAAATCGTAAAGTAACAGTGCTGTTGCGTTTCGTGCAATGGTTGAGAGCGTCAGAACCCCAATCTCCGTCTGTTCCCTTCCTTTTTTCCTTCACAGCCATATCTCCTTTCACTTGGGTTGGAAACGCGCATGTGATAATAAATAAATAAATAAATAAACGCTACACACTCAACGGCCCCCATTAGGATAATTATATCCTGTGTCGGGGTCCGGAAACATTCACAATGACAAGGACAAACACAACCAGACCGGAAAACATGCCTGTACGATTAATACAAACATCTGCTCCGAGCGGGAATCGAACCCGCAACCGTCGAGGCTTAAGGCAGACTCGCTACCGACAACGCCACAACGGTGTCAACGGTGTGATACTACAAGTATCAGGCGAAACGTATCCTTGTTTGCTAACTGTCATGATATAAAAAAATATACACACAAAGTAAACGAATTCGTAACCAACTCCTCCTGTTTCAAGTCGGTTAATTAAAGCTACAGGTATAAATCCTCACGTTGTGTTTGTTTAAAGATATCAAGTTTAGGAAGCACTTATCCTCTTAAGTAGGAAGTTTGATTAGGGGATATTTTAGATTTGAACGTATTTCTTGTTGTCTGATGAAGATAACGATGAGAAAGCGAGTTTTGGGAGTTATCGTTTTATTAACGCTTAAACTTAAGCTATAATTTTTATTCCTGTTCAGGAGAATAAGATAAATATGTTACTGTAGTTAGGTTTAATTAGTAAATGCTGTGACATGGGCGTAGTGAGATAGGAGCAGCGGGGGTAGCTACCCTTCCCCTGACATTGTCGAATACTGAGAAATGCATCAATATAACGATTTCTGTTTTTTTTTAATGTTACATATTGACAAACAAGCATGCGGTCCACTTGATGGTAAGTGGGCGCCGTAGCCTATGAGCGCTCGCAGCACCATTAGTAATTTAACTAGCGAACAGTGCCCTTCAAACTGGAACACAGTAATGCCTAAGCACTACTATTTGGCGGCAGAATATTTGACACTGTGGTGGTACCTAACTAGCCGGCCTCTTGCAACAAAAGACCTACCACCAGTAAAATTCTGTGAAATTTAACTAATAACTATCGAATGAAATAGTACTTTTGCCAGCCTCTGGACCCTAAATTAAGGTCCCCTAGGCCAAATGCTGGCTACGCCTCTGTGCTGTGATGTAAAATATTTGACTAAATCATCGTTGTATGTATAATAAAAAATTATGCAAACCTAAATAAGTAAATAAACTGTTGGCTTAAGTACTGTTATATACAAAGTTGGAATCTACCAACTAAAGGTGCTTATATAAGTATATTTCTGAAACGATTTTAATTGTGAATTTTGAAAAAAAAACAAGAAATAGAATAATCATAAGCTTAAAAAGGCACGGACAAATAAGTCTGTAGTGTTGTACATAAATACTATTAAAAACAATTGCAGGTTGGTTTTATTAATCGAAAAAATGTGTTTGGGATCAGATGGTACAATAATAACATGTTAAATTTATAAGATTTAGTTTTCACGTATTACTTCTAAATTCCACTATAATAATTATAAAAATCTATTTTTTAACCACTGTATAAAGCTCGTCAAAAGATAGTTAAAAAAAAACAAAAGGATAGAGAATAGAGAGCCGGAGGCCCAAACTCCTACCCCTTCCGTTCCTTCCTTTTTCGTTCCTCATTTCTTCTCCCTATCACTTCAAGTATCGCAAGCGTTCATAGGAATCTGTGACAGCTTACCACCAGACGGACCGTACGCTTGTTTGTCAACCGTCATGAAAAAAAGAAGTACAAAGGGCATTGAACTGATTTTGTCTTTCCCTATTTATATATACATAATAAGAATGTAAAACAAATTTTTCCTCGAAGGTTTAACATAAAAGGTATGTAAAACAAGACAGGTATGATACATTTAAATTAACTGAACATCTTAGCGACTTCAATGCCCCATTTGCAAATGGACAGTGTTTCAAAAACTTTGTTTTATTTCGTCTGCGAGCTCGCAATAGCATCCATTAATCTGTCTATTAGCTACCAACTCGAACAAACCAGAATTTTAACATAAATGCCCTGTTAACATGTACATGGAACAGTTTAAAAAAATGTTATTCTAGAAGTATCTCGTTCATTCTTTTATTATATTGTATCGGTAATTTGGTAATCGAAATATGCACCACCGAATTATTAGAAATAGCATACGTCATCGATCGGTACACTTGTAAGAGTTCCATCTAACTAATATTATAAATGTGAAAGTTTGGATGGATGGATGTTTGTTACTCTTTCACGCAAAAACTACTGGACAGATTTGGATGAAATTTGATAAACACATGGCTTATTACCCGGATTAACATATAGGATACTTTTTATCGCGGAAAAATGTGGGCACAGCTAATATTTTAAAAATATAAAATTATTGTTGAAAATGTTTAACTTTTGTGTATAATATCAGTAGTAGTTAAAGACAGTTATAGTGTTTTAAAACTAATTAGTAACTATTATAAGATAATTTTGTTTTCTTCATTATGTAATTTGCGTCTGTAAACTTAAAATTGTAAATATACATTATAGATATATCTATTATTGATTATAGGATAGTTATTTTCTGATTTCGGTTTTGATAGAGTTGTACGCGATATGGGCTTATTTCATGTCCCGTGTCGTGTCATGAGAAAATACTTACCTACAAATTGACAGATTTCTTGGCGTTTATGATCAATGGAGTATAACGTGCAGTACGTTATACTATTATTATCATCAATAAAAAAGTTTAAAAAAATATTTTTTTTAAATGGCAAAAAGAACTTCGGCTTAGTGATATTATTACACGAACCGACATAGACACTATAGACATTATATTATTGGTATAATGTAGTAGGTATTATACATATGTAGGAACAAGGTTTATGTGATTTCCAATCGTAACACACTCTGTGTCGGTCGTGTATCAATATAGTTGTAGAATGTCCGACTGATTGACGGACGGCCGAGGTCACGATATTGTTTAAGGGTAAAGTGCTGTACTAATTACAATTTACGATACGATATCGTTTTACATCAAATTTATTTCTTTTAAAATTAATAACTGAAGGCTCCATAGCTCAACGGTTAATGGGCCGACTTAATTTCGTCAACGCGAGGGCTGTGGGTTCGACCCTTATTGTTGTACCCACTCCTAGCTCAAGCTACGAACTTATTTAGAGGCAATAGGAGTATTAGTAAGAGTGAAAGTATTCTAAAACATAAACGCTTAGGCGTTTTCCTGTATTTATATCGCAATGTCGTTTAGTCGTATCGTGTGTACTAAAAGGGGAGTTAGTATAAAATGCTATACGAACGTCAATTATAAATGAATTGTGTAATTGGCAGGTACGAATCGCTTTGTACAACCTTGGGCGTGTGTTGGTAAATCGCACCTAGAAACATAATTAGCCCTTAGTACACAAAAGATAAGGGTTAGATTTCTATATCAGTCGATAACAAAACTTTAAACTTTTGTATGAGTTTGTGATAGAGAATGCGAACAGGTGTGGTGTAAATATTACACCCTTTTTTATGGTAAGATTTATTTTAATAAAAAAACTGATAAAATCATATGAGTAAGGCCTAATTTTGGTCAGTCATAGTGACAAGAGATGTGACTCTCACGTCAGACGGACTATACTTCTATAGGATTTGTATGTAATCAAAATAATATCACAAAGAGGTCACATTCGAGGTGGTGTAAGTTTCAGCCTCCGACGCTATCACTCATCCTCAATGACGTCTTTGAACAACTTTAGGCGCGGTCAATCAGTAGATGCGTGATCTATAAGCACAGGTAATCACTCGATAATAATAATAATAAGAAGAAGAATTGATAGAAAAGTATAAATACTTTTACTTCTACGATATGCTGTATGGATATACTATATCCTGCCCAATAATATCCTAAAAAGCTCCAAGAACTACTGTAAAAGCATATTTTTTCAAATAACTTTGCCTTGTCGTCTATTGAAACAGATTATATGGACGCAAATAAGTAATACCATGTCAACCCACAAAATTGAAAAAACTGAGTTATATATGCAGAAGTGTTGGTAAATGGCTGAAGAACATTTTTCTTTAAAATTTTGTAGGGTTTTAAGCTTTAAAACTTCTAAAAAGCCATTTTTTAATCAAGCAATTTATGTATTATGTTAAACGTTTTGGGTTATATTATATACAAAATATGCAGTTTGTATACTTATTTTTGTGAAAATAAGTAAAATAACTTACATAAATCTGAAATTGCTAAAAACTTGACCAATACATAAAAAAATCATATAATGCAAATTGTTCAAAATTTTCAAACGTGTTTCTCTCGAAATGACATTCGTGTGGCTTGACATGGTATTGCTTATTTGCGTCCATTATATAGAAATATACATAGCATTAAAATAAACGATAGTTAAATTATTCCTGTTCCTGGCACAAAAGCACAAAACGTCTTATAATAAATACCCATACAATAGGGAGGTCTTTTCTATTGATATAGAGTCTAAAATCGCCCATCATATAACGCCGCTGATGAATTTTTAATATCAGAAGGAATTTAAGCAGCGGACTCATACAACTTTAAAGGCTAAGCGTGAAATAATAATAGTTTTTGTTGATATTGAAATGAATTTTGTTTCATTAATCATAGTCTTATACGAATCGGTATGAGCAATAAAAACTGTCTATAGAAGTTATTAGGCTAGTAACACTGTCGACAGACAAACTAATTTAACAAACGAAGCAATTGTGCTGTGTTTAAGCTAAAGCTAAGTTTTCTTTTTCTTACTTTTATCTGTATTTTTCCAGCGTCTGCTTGTTTTTTTTTTTTATGTTAGAAGTTGGCAAAGAAGCATACGGCCCACCTGATGGTAAGTGGCTGCCGCAGCCTATGAGCGCTTGCAGCACCATTAGTAGGTGCCACTCACGCGTTGCCAACCTCGAGATATTAGTTCTTAAATCTCATTCGCCCAGTAATTTCACTAGCGTACAATGCTCTTCAAACCGGAACACAGTAGTGCCTAAGCACTACTATTTGGCGGCAGAATATTGGACATTGCGGTGGTACCTACCTAGCCGGCCTCTTGCAACAAAAGACCTACCACCAGTGTGACTGATTGCACTGGTGGAATAATCTCTGTTGTGACAGAGGTTATCCCAACTGTGAGCGATGGGGTCGTCACATCCCGACGCCTAAACAATAAATTTAACAAACGAAGCAATTGTGCTGTGTTTAAGCTAATCTTCTTCTTCTTACTTTTATCTGTATTTTTCCCAGCGTCTGCTTGTTACTTTAACCTGGATTTGACAGGTTATAAGTTTCTACACTATTGCTATCTGACCTCTGCAAATCTAAGGTTGACCCAGTAACTCATTGGGATAGAGCAAATTATCCATCAAGATTTAATAATTAATATCAGATGTTATGATAACAAATTGATCCGTCAGCTTAACGTGCACTCCTGAGGCATGGTGGGAAGACCCACAAGGACAAACGCCCAGACCGAGACAGATATTTATAATTTCAGAGGCAGAGTTGAGACTTAAGGCAGGTTCGCTACCAACCAACCCCAACTATCGTCACATATGTGTTATTATGCGTGTTGTGGAATCAGTTTTGAGTCCAAGTAAGAGCTGGTACTATTTTACGGCCGAGTCTCAGCACTCAGGCTTTCCACTCGGTGACGCCAGTAGAGCCAATAGTTAAGCCTTTTATATCAAAGATCGTTTATAAAATGAACTGAATAAATGCAAGTCCGTTTCCTGAAGCTTCAATTAAGATTATTCTTGTTATCATAAATTGATTGGTGATACGCATGCATTTCCCCATTTATTTATATTATTTTACTTAAAAATATTAGCAATGCTTTTTCAAGTCATTACTAATATTCCCATTGCCCTTCGAAATAAGCTTGTAGCCAGGGCTAGGATTGGGTCGAACCTGGAACTATGCGTTAACCGAGCTGTGTCGGTCCTTTACCGTAGCAATTTATTTATTTATATGCCGAGTACAGAGACTCAGCCGTGATAAAGGGGCAGCCCTCACGGGGCTCAAATTTGATTCCGTCCTTAGGTTGCCTTCTGCGAAGCCGAACCACGGCTAAGGACGTCATCGGAGATGGAGGCAGCGCTCCGAGCGCATTCTATACGATAGACTCACCCGACGGTGTGACCGTAGCTATTGAGGGTATATGAGCTTTTACGCCACGCCACGCCACGCTTTTAAAGTTATTACGCCATTTTAATACTAAATCTGTGAATTCTGTAGCCTTTTTTAATGTAATGTACTGTAACTAGTTTGAATATACATAATAATTTCTATTTGTCTTGTCCACAGGTAAGTCTAGTCTTCTGTTATTAAGGCGTTAAGCTTTGAGATGATCTATGAACGACGCGTCACGCACATCCAGTAACGAGTAACAGGTACACACTATTTTATACCTTAATTTCTTGTATTTAAAGTATAGTTTGCCGTGATTAATTTTAAGTATTGTTTTATCAAAAAGATATACAGTACTAGCATTCAATATATTAGGTTTTATGATATATTAAATGTTTGTATATTTTTGATCAACTTTAAAAGGAAGAGGTTTGTAGTTTATCTATTTCTTATACCATACAAACAACACAAATTTAAAATAACTGGTCAGATGGCCAATCCCTCTGTGTAAAAAATAGTCGTCTGTCAAATTCTGATCAGATTAATAAGTAAAGAAACATGCTAGGTATAAGAAGGAAAGGATTGTTTACATTGTATATTGTTAGAATTATTTCGTTATATACCGTAAGCTAATTTCATTATTATTCACTGTGAGTGTATCCACTAAAGTTAACAATTCTTTAGTTTGAAATAGTGCAAGGTTTGGAAAGAACGACCACATCTATCCGTACCTGGTAGGGACGGTAATAACGGCAATTATTTAGGGTAACAAATGTACAGGTAGAGGTCAGTGGTTCTAAAACTATAACGAGCTTTTAATATTCTATTAATATTGTAACTGTCAGTTTGTAAGTTTGTTCCTCAATCACGATAAAATAGCTGAGCAGATTTGTATGAAATTTATCATATAAGTAGTTTACTACCAGAAAAATAACCTTTAGATTGTCGTCCGGCATTACAACTAAAATAACGAGATCGAAGTCGGGGGCAGTTACTAATTAAATATATGGATAAAAAAATATATATATAAAAAAATCATTGTTGCTTTTCGTAATACAAATGACTGAATCTCAGTTTATGCGGATTCAATGAAAATATTTGAATGAATAAGAATATGATATTTTTTAGATGATTTGTTTTTATAGATACCAAATTTTTATCATAATAAAAAAACTTAAGTTTGAGAGTCATAGCAGATATGATCATGGCGCCAGTCCGTCCTATTTTTTTTCTCGAAATGTCCCTATCATTTGACAATACTTCCATCAAAATAATAACATGGTTTCGTTTGGGATGAATGCGATGTATTGTAAAAGATCCCTGAATGTAGTACCTATAAATCCAAAATGGTTGCCCAATTCAGAAGTAAATTATCTAGTATATTGAACGTCATTGTTGCAATGTTTATGTATACTCAGGTAGGCACAAATTTGTGCTCTGGTATAATAAAAGCTTTAATAAAACCACGAGTGAAATGGTTATGTCTATCCTTCTAATACAATAAGTCTGAAACTTTGTCTGTTTGAGTGTTTAGATGTTTGTTACTCAATCACGCACAAGCGGCTGAACGGATTGGGATAAAATTCAGCACACAGATAATTTCAATCCCTTTTCTACATCTTAAGGGTTGAATTTCAATAAATCCTTTAAAAATATTTTCCTGCTAATTGTCAGAACAGTGTTATCAATTTTGACGAGACTTAAGGAGTAACTTTAATTTTCAAAACAGTGTGTACATCGCGTGCGAAGCCGCAGGCGTAACTAGTCCTGAGCTAAATTAGCCATTCAAACGAACCGAAACGATACCAATTCGTTAGTCTATAGCAAACATAAAATTTATAACGAAAATATTCATAAAAACGCGAATAAAAATCGAAAAAAGACTTAATTATTCTCTATATAAACAAAGTAAATAGTTTTATTACTGCTAATGATCTTATATGCAAAGGTACCGCGCATTATGTGTAATAAAGATATAGAATGGACAGGCCGTGTTGCAAAAACACTGTGTATTTATACTTCAGGTTTTTTTTTTTTTTTTTTGCTTAAATAAAAATGTATATTTTTAATGACTTTGACAAACTGACGCTGTTATAATTGCTTGCCTCTACCAATTAGTATATAATCCCTATTATTGTCTGTCTGTTTGTGTGTCTGACTGGTCTTTTATTGACTTCGAGACAAATTTTTCCTGTATTTTAATTGGTATTATTAGTAAAAATCTGAGTCTCTGTACTCGGCCCCCCATCGGTGACGCTGTCAAGGCCAGTAGGGCAAACAGCAATACACATTCCGAAAAAAAAATGAGTAAAAATTAGTAATTTGCAGTTCTTGCGAGTGTAGATTCAGGCAATACTACCCAAATTATAAAACACTAATATTAAGGTTATATCAACTGTCTCTGTGTGCTCTTGAAATTAAAGAACACAAGTCCTTTAAAAGACTATTTTTAATTCCTCCTGAACTAAAGGCTTAATTTGTAGTGACTTGCCTTTAGTGAGGTCGCGGATTTGATTCCCGCTAGGAGCTTGATACATGATAGGCCATGATATCACTATCTCAATGAAAAATTTCATATTTATCTAAAATTGATTTGTGAAAACGCGATAAAAATTTCTAAACATAAAATCGATAAACCAAACTAAACTAAAATCGATATACAACTAGTGAAGGGCCTTTAAAGTTTCTCAGAAAAATCACCATTCTCATACAACCCTACTTTACTATTAAATCCAACCGACCTATAAAACTAATTAACTCGGACTTCAGATAATTGATGAAGCTCAAAGATTACCTTTGTCTTCTAGCATTTGAGATAATTTAAAATATACTTTATTGTATGTAAGTAAAGTTTATTTTCGTTTAACGATAATGTGTATCATAAAAAGGTATGATAGGGGGCGGACCGAGGCCTAGTGGAGTTTTTGTGTGGAACTATTATTATAAAATCGTCAAGCGATCCTATTTTCTTAGGACGTGTGAGACTGATAGTGTTTTGACCGTCCGTAATAATATATTTTTCATTCTTTTTAAACATCTATAAATATTATAGCCAGTTCTATAAGATTAGACGAAATGGTTATAAAAAGATTTGGCGAGATTTGGCGGTTTTGCTTATATAATTTTGTTTTTCACATTTCTACGGTCAGGGGTCTACCGTGAATCCTATTGCGTATATTCAAATTATTTTAGCACGTTAAGTCACGCATTGACTATCTTAACATGACCTGGAACTGACTAGCGTCTCAATAGAATTGTATATTAAAATTTTATGGTATAAGGTCACCGAAGACTATAGACGCCTGCAATACCATTTACCTGTATTAGCTAAGGGAAGGAGGCGACATAGAAGAATCTTCAATCTGTAGACCCAGAAGGCTACATTTTTTCACAGATGTTGCTTTTAAAATGTAAACGCGCAATAAGATATGATTTTTCGAAATGAAACCTTTAAGGGGATGAAAAAGAAGTTCAAAGTTTTCATGGAAGTCCGTCATTGTTTAAATTAGAAACATGAAACTTATTCCTTCTAAAGAAACACGTGTACAACGTTTTAACTTTGATATGAAAAGAAGGTATATGGTACTCAAAATTTAACATGAGCAAATCCTTAGACAAAAACTAGTTAGTTTTATAAAATTTTAATATGTGTATTTAAAAATTAAAATTTTGTTTAAATCTGTCATTAAAAAGTTATTGACAATTATTAAGCTATCTCATCGCTTCATTATTAACTTTTTATGGATAGATAATATCTTAAAGATTCAGTAAGCTATTTCATACTTAATCTATGTACAATTTCGCATAAATTGAAAAAAAAAAAATCCTTTGTAGCGGCATTCGTCACGGCCATACAAACTTTTGTCGATACCTGCGCTGCGTTTTTTTCTCGAATTGTTTGAAACCTGCAATACAGCCCCGGGGTACGACTAGGAATGTAATTTCGTGCACGAAACTATATAAAAAGTTGAGTTTTTATAACCAAATAAGTGTATATGCAACACTATTATTTTTAAAATAAGTTAGCTTTGAAATATTTTAGTGTCAGCATAGTCTGTTATTAAAATCTGATAGATCAAATTTTATTATTTTTTTGAATGTTAAGAATGGAATTGCGTGCTGTTATCTGCCCTTTTAGAGATCAGCATGATTTAAAGTCTTAGTTCAGAACACCCACGACAATTGATACATATCAAGTACACAAGTCGGCATAAATGCAAACAAAATGGATTGTACTGTGTTTATTTATCATGCTAATATACGAAAAAGTGTTTCAATACCCAATTTCAATTTAAAAATGCGATCTACCAATCGATAGATACTGCTCACAATCCAAAGATTTGATATTGAAACCAGCCGTTGACAGGTGAATCTTTGAATTTCAGCTGAAATTTGAATTCACTTTTTGTCACAATAAACTGTAATCCTTGCAGGTGATTTCGAGGTTTGATGTATATTTTTTTAATTATTTCATGACGGTTGGTAAACAAGCATGCGGTAAATTACTGCAATCTATAAACGCTTGCGATACTTGAAGTAGCACATGCACGTTGCCAACCTAAAGGATGATAACACGGATGAGAAGGGAACAGAGAGGGTGGGAGATTGGGTTGCCGACACTATCATTTTTTTAATGTTAAAAGTTGGCAAACAAGCATACGGCCCACCTGATGGTAAGTGGTTACCGTAGCCTATGAGCGCTTGCAGAACCATTAGTAGGTGCCACTCACGCGTTGCCAACCTCGAGATATTGGTTCTTAAATCTCGTCTGCCCGGTAATTTCACTAGCGTACAGTGCCCTTCGAACCGGAACACAGTAATGCCTAAGCACTACTATTTAGCGGCAGGATATTTTATTTCATTTATCGCAGAAAATGCAAAATTACTGATATTGATACTTTACGCTGATTTTCTGTGAGAGGGCACTGCTTCCCCGGCTAAGTCGACCCATTTATGATGGGCTATGGCTCTACTAATAATAAATTTTGAAATGTAAAATATTAAATTTAAACACTTCTATGCTTGATTGTATCGACGCCTATACAAGAACGTGTTAATACGCGGTCTCTCAGACAAAAGGGGTTGGTTTTTTTTACGCCGGAGGGTGTATAAGACCAGCTTTTATGGTTTTATGATTTTAAAACAGACAGATCCCATTAGCGCGCTAAAATCTTGATACAAGTGACGTGTAATATTGGTAGCAGGTATATATAACTTGTGACTCGTCTATGTAAATACTGGAGATAAATTTGGTTATAAGTGTTACATGTATCTTTGTCTGCGAAACTGTCCATAAGCTTTTTTTTTTTCGGAATGTGTATTGCTGTTGGCCCTACTGGCCTTGACAGCGTCACCGAGCGGGGGGCCGGGTACAGAGACTCAGCCGTGATAAAGGGGCAGCCCTCACAGGGGCTCAAATTCGATTCCGTCATTAGGGTACCTAATGCGAAGCCGAACCACGGACAAGAACGTCATTGGAGATGGAGGCAGCGCTCCGAGCGCATTCTATACGACAGACTCCATAACCTCGCTATCAGGCGAAACGTACGCTTATTTGTCACCATCGCAATATACTTTTCTTAATGTCTGTAATTAGCATTATTCGTAATTAACAATTAACACACACAATCAAAGAACCTGAATGTGTTAAATTATTACGCAATGGATGCGGCATCTTTATGTTTCCTTTAGATAGTTTTATTAACTTTTACCCTATCCGTTTGGTTTTGTCTAGAACATCGGTGGCTTGTTTAGAAAGTACTTACATTGACGATAAACTTTGATACTTTATTGTTATCGTTGTTTTTCATTAATTAACGTAACTAGTTGATGTTATAGCTTGTATTTAATTTTCATTATTATTTAACTATAGTGCAGAAGTCTGTAACATATAAGGATATATGGACGGACAGACGGGCGGACAGATGAAAAAGTTTAGTAGTATGTATGTACGTTTCGTGTGATGAGTGAGTGCGCCGGAGGCCCAATCTCCCATTCTCTATGCTGCCTTTCTTTTTTTGGCAACGCGCATGTGACTGCTTACCATCAAGCGGACCGTATACTTGTTTGCCAACCGTCATGAAACAAACAAAAAAAAAAATAGCGTGTGCGGTCCAAAAGGCCCGATAGGAACAGCGTTCTTTATACTCTTCTCAAATGCACCTGTCTAAGAGCGGTGAGGTATATTTAATATCTTTTAATAATAAGGTTTTCATTACATTTAGGTCTGAATCCAATTTGCTACAAATCTTCAATGAAAACTACAGCTACTGGAAAACATGTCAGTTATTAAATTTCACCACAATTAAAGCGACGTGCTCCGTTAGAAAGCTCCGGAATTCGTGCCTTCCTTATTTCTACCTTCATAGCGATCAAATTGCCTTGTTAACAGCCGGAGGTAAATAACTTACGCATTTCTTAATATACTTTTGCATTATTTACTAACAGACTCAATTTCTGAAGAAATAAATAAAAGTAAATTGAGTTTTACTTCGTCGTTGAGTTGAGTTGGTTGTATAATTTTCGAATTGAATTTTAACAATAAATAAATACATAAATAAACGCTACACACTCAACGGCCCCTATTAGGATAGTTATATCCTGTGTCAGAGGTCCGGAAACATACACAATGAAACGGACAAACACACCCAGAGTACCCGGATGATAAGCGGTTTCTCGTAGCCTATGAGCGCTAGCAGCGCCATATATTTGTAAGCGTTGTTCAAGCGTTGTGAACCTCGAGATATTGGTTCTCAAATCCAGTACCCAGTAATTTCACTAGCTACAGCGTACTTCTTTCTGGAATATCTGACACTGTGATGGTACCTATCTAGCCGGCCTCTTATAATAAAAAGCCTAAGATCAAGCTATGACTGTGTTTTGTGTATTTCATTATATTGAAGATCTTTTTAAATATAAAATATTTCCTACGAAAATGTTACATATGGTTAAAATATTAAATTAGTTCAAGTAAAAACGTCAGTGAACACAAAAGCATTAAATTCTTGTGTTTTCAAAACTTAATATAGATCTGTAATAATAAATAACAACATATTGAACTTTGTTGTATTGTTATAAAGTTTATTTTCGCAAAGCAAAGTAAAAAACAAACTCAAGTCAGACTAATGATGTATCGAGTATTGTTGCAATATTGTAACGTGAAGAAAAATTCACAATTCCGTACGAAAAAATTCCCATCTGCGGCACCTTTGTCGTATTCAATAAACGTACAATCGAATATAGGGCATAATTTTAAAGTGCTGTTGACTATAATTGCTTGGCACGATAAATTTCTTGATACATTGTAACAGCTTAATTTTTATTACCATTTTTTTGAATTTGTAGCTGTGAAAATTTTTACAAGAGATTTTAAAAATTTTAAATAGTGCTTTATAAGGTCATTTTATAATTTATTTATTTATTGATCTTTTTGTTTTTTTACTCTCTCTCTCTCTTCCCAGGCTATGTAGCATAGTGTTGGGGTGAGACTTTCTTTTCGCACCATTTTCTCTATTCGTCAACGTTGTATTCGGACAGCTTGACCTTTTACCTTTGTTTGGTCTGTCTCTGGAACTACGACCAGGGATAGGAGGCCTCCTTATCACATGCCCATACTCTCTGGTGCTACAGATGTTCATGGGCGGCGGTAATCGGTTAGCATCGGTCGAGCCACGTACCCGTTTGCCTCCTCTTACATAAAAAGTGAATGATGCTGTGAAAAATCCTCATTGTCATGCCTCTAGCGGGAATCATCATCGTTTACAACAGGTGCGCTACCTTTGCGCAATTATCTTCGTCAAATTCTTATTTTTAAAATTGGTTAGTAAATATAAGACCAAGAGAGTTTGAGGACTCTTAATAACACAAACAAAATCGTGAAGTACAACCATTATTTGTAACTAAAATACATTTGATCTATATCGTTAATTAAACGAATTTCAAATCCGCACTTTTGTATCATAATTCTCATGGCGGCGGCTTTAGAATTATGAATAGAATGGACAATTAATACGTTCACAGCGCGTATCATTGTGGGAATTTCTATGAAAAAGATTTTCTATGCTAAAATAGATTATGTGAAATTTCTAAGAAATTAAATTTTATCTATATAAACCAAAAGATAATATATAGAATAAAATTATAGAATAAAAAAAGAAAAAGATAATATATAATAATATAAAGATATTATTATGTTAGAAGTAGTACACCTTTTGGTCCGTAGGCAAGAGACCGGTTAGGTGAAGGTACCACCGCAGTGTCACTTATTCTACCGTAAAGCAGTATATAGCGATTCGGTTTGAAGGACACTGTAGCTAGAGAAATTACTGATCAAAAGAGATTTAAGAACCAATATCTCGCGGTTGGCAACGCGTGAATGACACTTACAAATGGTGTTATAAGAGCTCATACTACGACCGCTTACCATCAGGTGGGTCGTATGTATGTTTGCCAACTTAGTCACATAAAAAAATATACCTTTGGAAATTATACGGTAATGTACGCAAAATTGTTCAAGCAGTTTAAAAGCACTGAGCCTGTGCGCCATAAGCTGTCCGCGTACTAATTGAAGAGTACCTGAAAGATATTGGTGGCCAACATTGCTTGATAGAAAATGTCATTATAGCCAATGTTTATTACCAATATTGACCATACCGTCAGTTGCGACCAATCAGGGGCAGGATAAGAGAGACTTGAAGCTAGAGAAGAAATGGTCTAAACAGAAAATAGCAATATTGTACTACTACAAGGTGCTCTAGCATCACGTTACAATTAATTACGATTTTCAGATTAGTTCAGCGATAGGTTAAAAAAACACAACTTACACAAATTATAGTTTATTAATATTCTTCAAACTTATATTACTTAATTGCTACAAAATGACCGGTTGCACCGAAGTAAGGCTAGCGAGCAAGTAGTCCGGGTTGCGTTTTCATCTGTGGGAATCGACTCGTGGCTTCGAGTGCAGGGATGGACTCGTAACAAATTTGTGTATTGATTGATACAAACGTATTTATTTTGATACTTAGAGAAGGCAGTCTTAATGAGTAACAAACAAAGGCTTTTAACAAATTAAAAACTACCAGAGGGAACAAGAAATGATCAACAATTTTACTAGTTATTGGGTCCCTTTGTTATTGCAGTGCTTCCGCTGACCTCGAGAAGGGTCCGAACTTTATTAAAACTTAGAAGGGCTGCGGAAGGAGGCGTATATGAATCCAATTCAGTCTATAGGTTCCTATACATCTGCGGAATGTAATGTACGACCTTACAGCACAAAAGTAATCGATTCCCTTTGCAGTTTCGACGATCAGTCAGTCAGGGTCAGCCATAACAGGTTGTAAGTACGGGAACAGAAGGGTTTATCATTTATAAAGTACCTTTGGGCTAGGGAAAATTTGTTATTTTTTTTAATGTTACTAAGTTGGCATGCATATGGCCCACGCGATGGTTAGCGGTTGCCGTAGCCTATGAACGCTTGCAACACCATTAGTAGGTGCTACTCAAGCGTTGCTAACTTCGAGATATTGGTTCTTAAATTTTCTTCGCCCAGTAATTTCACTAGTCTACAGTTACCTTCAAACCGGAACACTGTAATGGGGTCATCATGTCCCGACTCCGGGTAACATAACTCTTTCACAGACATGCTAAATGTGTTTTTAATATTAAGATAAGCTAAGCTACATAGCTAAGTTAGCTATATGGCTGGGATCAAGGACTAGGCCGGGATCGACATTATAGGTGGCCGAAAGACGGAGCGGTCTTCTATCCAAAGACTTATCATACCTAAAGCTGCTCAGCAGATCAACCATTACCACCGATCAATAATCGCAATTAGTTATTATTTAATAATATGCTGTCCTATAATAACTGTTAAAAAGATTCTAGAGATATTAATGATTTTTTTACAATATCACATAATAATAATAATAATAAATGCTACTCCTTCCGGAAACACATACAAAGACAAAGACAAGCACACCCAGACTGGAATACATGCCTGCATGGTAAATACAGTAATCTGCTCCAAGTGGGAATCGAACCCGTGACCTCTGGCGCTTAAAGTAGGTTCGCTACCGCATCGCTACAACATCGTCGCTATCATACATTGCTATCGTTTTTAATACACGACCAAAAGTAAGGCGTCCTAAGCACGTCCTGCAAGACCCTGACGATAGGATTACATTAGAAAATGCCCTTACACAGCACAGACACGCACACAACACCGTCCTCGCCGGCGAGGACGAGGTCCTTTGTTTCGCACGTCGCGTCGCGCTCACACCGTCGGGTGAGTCTATCGTATAGAATGCGCTCGGAGCGCTGCCTCCATCTCCGACGACGTCCTTAGCCGTGGTTCGGCTTCGCAAGAGGCACCCTAAGGACGGAATCAAATTTGAGCCGCCGTGAGGGTTGCCCCTTTATCACGGCTGAGTCTCTGTACTCGCCCCTCCGCCCGGTGACACTGTGAAAGCCAGTAGGGCCAACAGCAATACACATTCCGAAAAAATAAAAATAATAATACACGAGAGAAGTAAAGTCCAACCAAAGTAGTCTTTGATCTTGTAACAATAGTAGTATAATATAGTGGTCGCTCAGTCAAAGGAAAGAGGGGACAAGAGAGAGGAAGGGAAAAGAAGGTGAAGGGTTGTGTTTTAAATTGTACATAATTTCTATAATACTGTATACATTATAGTTATGAAACATTCATAAAAATCAATTTAAGATGAATGATGATATTCATAACGACAAAGCTATGACATTCTTCGATCGAATCAATAATTAATACGACATAAACCAGCGCAGGCTAGATAATGAGATAAGATCTACACCTAGATCGAAGGACCGTAACCTCTTAAATTTATCTAACGCCGATATAAACATATCGTAAAGTCGCTTTCGCATTGCTGTAGTCCGGCATCAGTTAATTACCGGACCGGGGAATGTTGAACTCTTTTTTGGGAGCAATTGTTGACATCTTTAGGTTGACGATATTGTAGTGCAGCGGTAACCAACCTGGCCTTAAGCGCCACAGGTTATGGGGTCGGGTCTCGCTCGAAGCAGATGTTTGTATTGACCCTAGAGTCATGTTCTCCGGTATGGGTGTGTTTGTCCTTGTCATTGTGTATATTTTTCGGACCTCTGACACAGGATATAACTATAGGGTCGCTAATTGAGTTTGTAGTGTTTATTATTTATTTATTATTATTATCTATATCCACACGGTGAATAATTATTTAATAGATGTTTAATGTCCTATAGCTAGGAAAAGGTTTCAACACGTAAGTAAAAGGATATGATGGTGAAATCATCACACTACTCTCAGGTGTCGACTTTTTTCTATCCATTATGTCATTAGGGAAGGATTTAGAGATTTAAATAATTTTTACGGATTAGTGGTTAATCATCGTCCGGTATCGGATAACGGATTAGAACAATGTGCATGCGTTGTAACGCGACCGGATTGTCCAATGTCGAAGACTTTCAGCTTTCTACGTTATCGCATCTCATTTACTTGCTTTAATCGACCCGAAGGGATAATAATCTTTCCCATAGTCCAGCCTTAATAAGGACGTTATTCAGTATTGAGTTTCTGTAGCGATAGTGGTATGTCACCGTTGTGGTACGTAAATTGTGAAGGAACTAAGGTTTAGTACATATTCTAAAGATTCTTAATTAAAATGATACTTGGCTTCAACAATTGAATCATTTGGATATAAAAATTAAAATCCCCTAAATCTGGAGATTATCATGGAACCCAAGTTATACAATGGAAGTAACTAAATAAATGCGTATGCAAAGCTATCTTAAAGTTGATTAAAACTAAATGACAATGCAAATATATATTTGGTTTCGAAATTATAAATCAATTATTATAATTATAAATAAATTATAATCCAAAAATTACCTAATTGAAAACGATTTGGTTCTAAACGAAAAGAATAAGTTAAATTATCAAAACTTACTTGAGACATTATATAACTTAATGTAAAAATGCGAGACGGGTCATGAAAGCGAACGTAACCCATTGATGAAGGACTTCCGATGGGTTTGAAAATAGTTGGACCTAACTAAACCTTACCTAAACCTATTGAACGTGAGTCTTACTCATTAAATTTTACATTAAGTTGAATAGAATAAGATTCAGGTCACAGCGAATTCTCGAAACAATTATGCGTAATAAAGAAGTATTAGAAACGACGCCACGAATATTAAATTCAAAATGGCGCCTTAATCAAACCTTAATCTTTGCTTCTTATTAAATATCCTAGCATTTACGGTAAAATATTAACATAAACACGTGGTTTTAAATGAAAGTAGATCGTAACGAACTAAGACCTTCTTTAAGTATCGTAAATAATCGTTTGCTGTCAACATCGACATTGCCTTGCATGCGAAATTATAAACGCTTCGGAGGTAATAGATATCGGTGCTTTCTAAAGTAAAGATAATTGCTTAAAGTAAAGACCGGAATCATACATTTGCATCACGAATGTGGTATTTAGTTGTGACTTGTGAGTACTTTAATATTATGGAATCGTCGCTTAAGTTAACGGAAATCTTTAATAGCAACGTATTAATTTATATTGTATAAACATATAAAATTGTGCGGTCGGGGGACGAAACAGGAGTCAGGTAAAAAAGGAGAGAGTTGCGCACCCGGTTGCGCACTCTCTGTGCGTGCTTGCAGTACGCAAACACACGCATAAATACATAGCGTATCACGTAACGAAATGTTGTATCGTTACGTGACGATTTCTACTAAATCAATGTCGCTGAATGCTGTCAGAGAAACGAATTCAGATCCTAATTTTTAACTCTTGTTAGGTCTTCTTCTTCTTATCGAGTGGTTAGTGGCCAACCTAGTGTCAGAGTTGTTCAGGTCGCCCGCAGGCCTCTGACTTGACTTATCGACTGTTGTGAAATCGTCAACAGCCGGGACCGACTTTTTACGTGCCCTGCAAAGCACGGAGACGCTCGGTTGAAATATCACTACGCGATAGACCATCTAGTGACTGACCGCGGCTAAAGTTGCTTAACCTGCCTATCGTTTACCGATCAGTGGGTGCACTCGGCTGTGAGCGTAGGCACTCTTGATAGGTAATTTGCTCCTATCCAATGAGTTGGTTCGCCTTTTTTTTATGTTAGAAGTTGGCAAACAAGCATACGGCCCACCTGATGGTAAGTGGCTGCCGCAGCCTATGAGCGCTTGCAGCACCATTAGTGCCACTCACGCGTTGCCAACCTCGAGATATTAGTTCTTAAATCTCGTTCGCCCAGTAATTTCACTAGCGTACAATGCCCTTCAGACCGGAACACAGCCTGTGTGTAAAAACTAGTAATCTGTCAAATCATTTATATTCATTTACAAATTGCATTAAATTTTAAAAGAAAACTATATATATATATATATATATATATATATATATATATATATATATATATATATATTCTTATCCCATAAAATCCACACGTGTGGTGTGTATATTAAATATCGCGGAAGCTGTAACGGTGACAACGTGGCAACCACACAATGTTAACATTCATCTACCGTATTAAATTATTTATGCCAGTTATCTTCGCCACTTTGACATGTTTAGCTAGATTTAGTTAACGAAATCGTTATTTTAATCTAGGTCTAGATAGGCATAGAGATAAGAATATAGATTAAGCAGAGACAGATATTTATAAGATTGACACAAATATCCGCCCCGAGTGAGAACCGAACCCATTGCTACCAACACGCCACAACCGTCGTCAAGAATTCAATTGAAAAACAAAAAATCCCAGCTAGTCATTAAAATAATGAAAGTTATTATAAACATCAAAATAACACTTCAACAAACAAGAGATAGTATCTATAATCAAGACTATTATTTACGCGTAAATGTAATCTGTTAGATTTATCACGGTCTAGATTCAAGAATGACGCGTTTATCTGGACCGAGGAATTCTAGGTTAAACTAGTTAGAACCAACCTGAATTGTCGTGAAATAAATTTAATGGGGAAAACCTATAAATTTAAGACATTTGATGATGTCTGAAATTTGTTTAGTTAGAAAGAAGCTTCTTAACGCTTACCGGTAGTGTGATGTAATAGTAATCGTCACGTAACTAAATGCTGTATGCTGTGCGTGTGTGTATTGAGACTAGCAAAATGAGCATAAGAGCTAGTGAGTGCGCAACTAACTCTGTCTCTCTCTCTCTCTCTCTCTCTGTCCTTGTCTAATTTTATAATATAACCTACTCTTGAAATTCCTTACAAATGCTTTGCCAATGGAGAACGCGATCTATACATTTTTACAGTTTGTTAGTTAAATATTTAATAGATAATGACTTCAGCTTCGATATTCGCTCGAGCCATCGTCCGAGTAATAAATATAATTAATAAAATCGCTTTTAATAAAGTATCCGTGTGAAATAGTCGTTAGTGTAAATTTGAGGCGAGATCGCTATCGCCGGTATGCGCTAGGCCGGGCTATGCATTGAATATGTGGGGCTGATTTAATACTGTGTTGCGATAAGCGATTTACAGCTAAAAAGAAGATCTTCCGGCGCCTGT
Organism: Hestina assimilis; assembly: GCA_023373885.1. Lineage (NCBI taxonomy): Eukaryota > Metazoa > Arthropoda > Insecta > Lepidoptera > Nymphalidae > Hestina > Hestina assimilis. Next base: position 2,181,857 of record CM041747.1, on the reverse strand, counting down.
AATGAGATAGCGATGATCTTTGACCACCGGTATCGGGTAACGGTTTATTTATATATAACTTTCTTGTGACGAAACTAAAGAGCATATATTAATGAGATTTATATAACTTTTCTTGTTATTAGTCAGTCCTGACAGTCTGAGTCTCGCAATTAAGTATTCTTACTCTGCGTTGCAGAAGTCCGGGGCGCTACCATGAACTTTTAGTATGGAATTCCATTGCGATGCAATTCAATTGAGGTCATGTCTAGGTAGTAAATGCGTTACGTCACGTTCTAAAAATTGAATTTAATTAGTTTAGTCGAATCGTTTAGTTCATGGTAGACCCCAGATATAGTGCATGCGTTATGCCGAGTACAGAGATTCAGCCGTGATAAAGGGGCAGCCCTCACGGGGGCTCAAATTTGATTTCCATCCTTAGGGTGCCTCCTGCGAAGCCAAACCACGGCTAAGGACGTCATCGGAGATGGAGGCAGCGCTCCGAGCGCATTCTATACGATAGACTCACCCGACGGTGCGAGCGCGACGCAACGTGCGACAAGGAACCTCGTTCTCGCCGGCGAGGACGGTGTTGTGTGCATGTCTGTGCTGTGTAAGGGGCATTTTCTAATGTAATCCTATCGTCAGGGTCTTGCAGGACGTGCTTAGGACGCCTTACTTTTGTCGGTTGGTTACATCGGTCTGTGTAGATACAAGCATGTCTAATCAAAGGATTTGGATAGAAAGTAGTTTCATCGAAATAGTTTTGCGATAAGCGATTCAAATGTTTGGGGATCGAATCGATTTCAAAGTCTCTATGGAGATCTACGTTGGGAACGTACCACGGACAGCCCGAGGCCATGCGTAAGAAACGGTTCTGAATTATTTGTAATTGATTAATTCTTCTGGCGTGGACATGCGAAAAAACAGGGCTCGCGTAGGTCAGTATGGGACGTATACAAGCTTTGTATAATGTCACCATATTTCTAAGGGACAGTTTACTACGCCTGCCCAACATCGCATACAATCCTCCCAAAACGAACGCTGCTTTATCGCATGCCTAGCGGATATGAGCTTCAAAGGTAAGTCTGTTGTCGAGTATGACACCTAGATATTTGGTTTTTTTTTTTTTTTTTTTTTTTTTATGTTAGAAGTTGGCAAACAAGCATACGGCCCACCTGATGGTAAGTGCAGCAGCCTATGAGCGCTTGCAGCACCATTAGTAGGTGCCACTCACGCGTTGCCAACCTCGAGATATTAGTTCTTAAATCTCGTTCGCCCAGTAATTTCACTAGCGTACAATGGCCTTCAAACCGGAACACAGTAGTGCCTAAGCACTACTATTTGGCGGCAGAATATTGGACACTGCGGTGGTACCTACCTAGCCGGCCTCTTGCAACAAAAGACCTACCACCAGTGTGACTGATTGCACTGGTGGAATAATCTCTGTTGTGACAGAGGTTATCCCAACAGCGGGCGATGGGGTCGTCACATCCCGACGCCTTTATACTTCCATGGTTTATCTTTCCATGGGATGGGATGATCGAACAAGGTGATAACTCCAGGTGGACCGGATCGCCAGTAAGTCCTAATGCGGGGTTTGTTTAAAAGGACACCTACGCTTTTCTCGGGATTGACTTCAATCCTCCAAGATTTAAACCATTTTCCTAGGGCATCAGCTGGTACAGAATTATTGCAAGATATTGAAACAAAGTTCTCAATAACACGATTAGTAAAAATGGGAAATATTTAACACTCCACCACTGTTAACAACTGGGACTGACCTAGCTTCGCACATCCGTGGGCGTTACAAGTTTATGTATTTGTATGTAAAAATACACTTATTGCCAATATATTTATAGTTTTAATGTACGTTACGATAGGTTATTTAATCGATAACGTCGTTGATTTCAATTTTCTCATAGTTAGTGTTATTTTTGATAGAATATAATAAATAAATAAATAAACGCAACACACTCAACGGCTCCCATTAGGATAGTTATATCCTGTCGGGTGTCCGGAAACAAACAAAAGACAAGGAAAAACACACTCAGACACGAACACATGCCTGCATGGCCAATACAAACATCTGCTCCGAGCCAGAATCGAACCCACGAGCTGTGGCGTTAAAGGCAGGTTCGCTACTGCTGCGCCACAACGTCGCAAAATAATGTATAATAAAGGCAAATTGTCTATAACGGTGATGATCGTAGCATTGATTTTCGCTTGGACAAAGTTTTTCGTATTAGACTATATACAAATTTGTTTTGTTGAGTTTGAGTCGTCATCCCTGACTGTTATGAAATAACAATTGATATCAATCGCTTTCTCTTTCTACTAAGCTATGAAATATTTATAAAATTACTTCAAATCCCTTATTCTTCTTCACGTTAGTATAAATGCGAAAGTAACTGTTATTTTGATAAAATTTAGTACAGAGATAGGCTAGACTTTTGGAAAGTTCATAGGCCACTGTTGATTGCAAAATAGGCTTTTTTTTTCCGGAATGTGTATTGCTGTTGGCCCTACTGGCCTTGTCAGCGTTACCGGGCGGGAGAGCCGAGTACAAAGACTCAGCCGTGATAAAGGGGCAGCCCTCACGGGGGCCCAAATTAGGGTGCCTCCTGCGAAGCCGAACCACGGCTAAGGATGTCATCGAAGATGGAGGCAGCGCTCCGAGCGCATTCTATACGATAGCCTCACCCGACGGTGTGAGCGCGACGCGACGTGCGAAACAAAGGACCTCGTCGTCGCCGGCGAGGACGGTGTTGTATGTGTGTCTGTACTGTGTAAGGGCAAAATAGGCTTGAAGGAATTGAAGTAGGGGATAAAAAATTTGAACCAATAATTTCTATATGGCACAAAAGGTGTCGCGGCTGATGCTAGTTAGTTATAAGCAGACCTTTACTAAATTGTAGAGCAGGAAGAAAAGGATAGATTTAAACCTCTTAACTAAACTTAATACAAATAAATGAAAATTTTCTTAGCTTCAATGGTTAAATTTAAGTAAAATGAAACTATTAAACGAAGCAAAGTTAACTACTAAATCTGAAGAACGAAAACTAATTAACACCTTTGTTTCGGTCCAAACTATCTCCCAGTCTAGGAAGCACGCGCTAACTGTAACTTTTTATCTAGATAGAATGGCTGGTGTAGCTAACTTAGCTAAGGATATTATCCATTGAGCGCCCTCTACGCGCACTACCGTTGTCACGATTAGCAAGACCCTCGCGTGCGACTTATCTATAGTATGCGATCGTACTTTATTAGCCGTATGTATAGATTCAGCATGCGTGGAATTCGATATTAAGGGTATTGTTCGGGTTAGGATGCATCCTTAAGGATACATTATGTATATACTTGAGGATACACAATATGTATTAAAGTTTTGATTACTTTGGCTACGTTGAATTACATTCGCATGGCTCGTATACCTGGCGTCAGGGATATGCATATGACGCTCCTACTACTATGACTATAGTGTTCAGAGTACAAGTGTGATAATTACGTAAATTTTCTATTATAATTCCAATTTCTATATATATATACAAATAAATAAGTTTAAAGTGTCTATTTGTGATTCCAAATTAAAAGCTTTTCACTAAATGCATACGTACGAAACTGTAATATACGGTACTTACATAAAAAAAAACAATTTTTATTTTTTGTCTAATCACTGAAACGGCAGTTGCGATTTTAATAGTGCTTTCACTGACAGATAACTGATGTTATAAGGTAAGGTAAGTAACTTAGGTTACTTTTATTTTAGAAAAAGAATAAAAATGCCGTGCAGTAAAGTAAAATCGGTACACTATGCGATTGGAGCCGTGGTGCAGCTAGATTAAATTTTAATTTTCATAGCTAATAATTGCTTATATTATTGTTGAATCCGAGATTGTGTGGCTATATAACCAAGTATAGAAGCCTAGTTACATGCATTCTAGCTAAGGATCGTATAATAAAGATGTCGCCCTAACTACAGTGCGTGTTAGCCTTCACGCAATACCTGTAGCTGTAGTCAATTTATTTATTATACTGTTATCCACGTGTAGTTAAGGGTGTCGCAATTTGTATCAAGAGACAGGTTTCTAATATTTTTCAGTTCTGATCTGTAACTTTAAATTATTGTATTTTGTTGGAGAATTTGGATTTGGGTTGTTATCTTATAAGTATTGACGATTTATGTTTATCAAAAATATTTTATATTAAATTTTTGTGCTTCTCAAAAATCTAAAAATTTATTTTTGCATACATGGGAATAATTTCTATACATAACTTTTTGATCATTTTAAAGTATCAAATCTAAAAAAAATATTGAACATTATTTTTAAATATGGCGATGTAGAAAAAAATAAACCCAAAATTTAATTTATTCAAATCGAATACATTTTTTTTAAACATAAAGTTTAGCTTCAATGATTTTATGGTCAGAAACGTTTTTAGCGATATGTTTATATCTTTTAAACGACCCCGGACGAGATTACGGATCGAGTTTTCCGTCAGTAAATAACATTGTTTATTAACTGACAATGGGTATGATGGACTTAAAAATATTCATTATTATTAAGAGCTAGCTTCTGCAAAATTGCAATGAATTTAAATGTGGTTTTATTATTATGTCTTACATTCTCGGCTCAGTAGCGGTATATACATAGATACCTATTCTTATATATACTTATTCTTTCTTATGTACTTATTCTTTTATAGATAATTATACTTCATAGATGTATATGTGATGTTCATATAAGCTAAGCCTCAATAGCTCAAAGGTCAAAGGGCCGACTAAATTTCCTCAATGCAAGAGTTGGGGGTTCGATCCCGATCACATTGTCATACCCACTCCAAGCACAAGCTACGAACTTATTTAGAGGGGCAATAGGAGTTAAGTAATGACTTAAAAGTATTGTTAATATTCTAATATATCCCGGACAGCTTATATATATAACATTTTAGTTTTCTTAGTACGAGTAACATAAAGTGCAGTTTTTAGATCTTGAATCTCAGTTTATTCTAGTTTATTTTAGTTAAGGTTTAAACGGAAAAAGCGTTTATATAATTTTAGATTTGTTACAAGTTTAACGATAATACAGTGAGACAGAAAATAGGACTTTTTGTTTCAATGATTTCATGATATTTATATAGGAAAAATTATACCGTTATAGTATATCAAGAAATTCGATTAATACTCATGATGATATTTTGGTTCCCATATTTTTGGTTTTTTAATAATCTAATACTTGAATGTAATGACAAAATTGACCCAAGACTTTTAACTATTCTTTTTAACAACCGATACTTATCTGTAACAATATCAAATACTGCGGTCTTGATATTCTACGGTTCAACACCTCACAGTAACTCAACTCTGGTGTTAGTAGGTTAATAGGCAAGCTCACTGATATAACTGTATAACTGATACCAATATATTGACTAGGTATTTGAATATTATACTTAAGTTATCGTAAATTATTGTTGTGTTAAATTTTCTATAGTTTAATGTGAATTATGATTAGTCTTTGTTATAATAGTTACAAATCTGTTTTTAAAGAGAGAGTGAGTATAATTTATATAAGTATCTGATGGAAGACGTTAGCCAGAAGCACCATCATACGTTGCCCTCTGATATTGGGGGGAAGAGGTGAGGTGATAGAGAACAGTGATGGTGTGAAAATAAAAGGAGGGTTGGGGTGATTAAGCCATTATGTAAATGGAGATTATAAACGGCACTTAACGGCCTCCATTAGGATAGTGATATTCTGTGTCGGATGTCCGGAAACACACAACGACAAGGACAGACATACTCAGATCGGAAGCAGAAGCCTGTATGGTCAATACAAACATCTCTTTCGAGCGGGAATCAAACCGGCGACCTATGAAGCTTAAGGCATATCAAAATAAGTTTGTGATAAATATAACTTTAAATGAACTTTCTATTACTAACTAATTTTAACGGCACAAAATTAAATGAAAAATAATATTTGATGCACCATTGTTAAAACAAGATTCGAACACTCTACTGAGAAATTCAATTTCTAAATATAATCCAAATCAAGTAATGCCAACACACAGTTAAACACGAGAATCGTTAAACATGCACTCAAACACTATACATCATGCACACACACACACTATACATCATGCACACACACACAAATACGTGTACATTAATACCTCTTATTTATTGACACGAATACATCCTCACGCACTTTTGATACCATAAGTCAGTGGAACTAAAATAGTTCCTATCAGAACCAGAAAGCAACATCAATCCGAGTTCCATTTAGCTAAAAAGGTTTAGGCTCTTCTCAGACTTCTAGACAACGTTACGCGTAAAATCATTTTTAACGATTCTGTACACAGCTGATTTACTGTATTAAATCTGATACAACAATAACTAAACATTTCTTATTTCACCTGATATCTCATTTTCCTTAACTTCCATTTATTAATGCGTCTTCTCTTTTATATGGCTATCAAAATTAAATCTTTATTGATGATTTAATCAGGTTGTTAGTTAATTTGTACTATACATATAAATTGTAAATATGTATGTCTATTAAAAACGTGTCTACAATTTAGTTCATACTGTAAGCAGAATAGATTTTAGTGTAACAAATAATTAAGAGTAGTCCGACCGATCAAGTGTCATATCATGATAGGACAAAAAAAACAATATGGCGGCTGGTGACTGGAATTTTATCAGACGTTATGTTTTTATCATAGAACTTTAATGACGTGGCTGTCAAATTAAAATACTAAAAGCGACCGTACTAAAAATACTAATCAATAGAATGATTATTAATGAATTTAAGTTTAAAAAAAAGCTATTTTGACTTGTAGTAGTCGTCGTATTAATTAGAATGTGTTGAATAATTTAAACCTTAACATTAATAAGAAATTTCAAACATGAGTAATGTTTATAGGAAACGCTTACAATGTAAAAGAAATATGTCTTAAGACAGACTTAATTAATATGTGTACAGGTCCTTACTACCTAAGATGTAGCTTAGTTGCATTAAACATTAGACCTGCCTTCTATTTATTGATGTGAATGTTTTTGATATCAAGCGATACATCGATGTAACTTATAGACTAAGTTTTTGCTAAACGCCAACAAAAACTACTGAGTCTACGAACGTTTTCCTAGTGGGATGGAGTTATGTTAGTTTGTGTGGTAATAAAGGATTTGCTAAGTGGCCCCTATCGTTGTAGAATCTATAAATGGTATGATATAGTAATGTTTCTTATTGCGTTTTTTAATGTGACTTTTCCGTTTGTTAATATATACAACGCTTAAAAGCTGATCTAAGCATTGATATCCGTACTAATATTTTATATACGAAAGTAACTCTATTCGGTGACGCTTTCACGCCTAAAGCATTAAACCGATTTTGACCTTGGAAAGGAAGGGTATCACATGTGCGTTGCCAACCCAAAAAATAGGGGAGAAGGGAAAAGATGGGGTGGGAGGTTGAATTAGAATATTATATTCTATTTCCAACTATGACATTTTAAGTCTGAAAACATCTTAAATATTAAAAAATTCACTAAAATGAATTTAGCCAATACAGCCACACAATATTTAGCCATAATTTAGACAAGAGCTTGGACTAACAGATGGTCATTACAATTTCATTATGTATATAGTTGAGACTAATATGAAAACGAATTCGATACTTTTGATTCTGTCTCGATGAACGCTATATGTGTGTATATTTATTAGTAATACAATATTTTTTAGTTATCGGCAGGGTTATATGAATTTATCGGACGCGTTGTTACGAGAATTTACAGTTGAACGGTTCTGGGCTAGTGAGGTTTCTGTGGGCAGGCTTTTGGGCAATTTTTGGTATATTTTTTTGTGTGTATCGAATGACTTGACCCTTTCTCGATTTTCTGCCGACGTTAAGTTGAGTTAGAATGCTGTTCAGATGAGAATTATTAAGGAAATTGTTAATAACAATCTACCATACTCTACTAATAAATCCAAAAGGTTTTAAGTATAAAGTTAGTGACTTCAAATAAATAATAAATAAACGGTGCACATTTAACGGCCCCCATTAGGATACTTATATCCTGTGTCCAGAAACACACACAATGACAAAGACGAACACACCCACACCGGAAAACATGCTCTCCAAGCGGGAATCGAACCCGTGACCAGAGGCGCTTAATACGGGTTCGCTACCGCTGCGCCAAAACGTCGTCAACGATTATTAAGTCAAGTAAAAAAATGCGTGTAGCACAATATATTATGTACTTTAAGCTTTCATTATCAATTCTGGTACAGTTATTAAATCGCCTAAGAAGTTATTTTTTTTTAATAAAAGTAAAACCTGAATTAATAGGCTGTACTTTGTCACTAAATTACTATTTATTAATAGTAAATAGACGTTAAATATTTACCAAACATTATCTACAACTGTGTGACGTATGCATTTCACATTAATCACCCGATACGAGGCATTATTAGGCGTTAGTCCGAGGATACAGACCGCAAGCGTCACAAGCTTATCGCATAGGGTCTGCTAAAGCATTTGAATACATACTATGGTTTATTTTAATACTTTATCTGTTCCCCGTTATATGGGGGACAGTTTTCTATGGCGTATAAATAAACCGTTGTCACTTGGAAGCGGAAACTGCATTCAATAATAAATACTTCGATACAATTGTCGCTAAGTTAAAGTTAGTGCTAAGTTATCCTGGAAAACTTAGCGTGGGCTTGTATGCATAATTTTATTGTTAAGTTTAAATATTTATTATATATAATCTTGTGTATAAGATGGTCAGGTTGACTCTAAGCAGATGTTAATGTGCGAACACCTCTTTAGTTTCCAAGTTTATTTGTATCTCGCATTTGTCTCGTGATTTACGGTGAAGGAAAATAATATAATAATTAAATAAACGTTGCATACTCAATACAAAATACAAACAATATTTAATATTAAAACGAATGTTCCATCCCAGTCCGAATGGGTCGGTTCGACTGAAGAGGTATAAGTAAGTACAGTTGCGCTTCGAGTGATGAGTGAGAACGCTGGAGGCCTAATCTCCCACCCCTCTGTTCCTTTCCTCTTTTCCCTTTCCATCCCTTCCATCCTGTTCCTTTGGTTGGCAATGCGCATGTGATACATCAAGCATCTCAAGCGTTCATATGTGGCGGTGACTGTTTACCATCAGGCGGACCGTATGCTTATTTGCCAATCAACATGAAAAAAAAACTTCTCGGTCGGTTAAAAATAAACCAACATCTCTATTTAAAAGTCGTAAAGATTCGACGACTTTTACTAATTTATTACAAGCTCATTTCATGTCAACATTAATTGTAGTCAATAGTTTTAGCACCCAAAGCAATGAGTTAAACGAACACAATTTATTACTACAAAAGGTTAATAAAATACTTCAAGAAATGTTAAAGTAATCTTGAGTTTTATGCCTCGTTATTGCATCTCGACAGGGTTGGACTTTTCATACAGATAGGGGGCTATTATTCGGTCCATATGCTATATTTTAAATTGTATATATAGAACAAGTTTCGTTAAAAATTTTGTTAGTAAAACGAATATATTAATCGAAATGTGTCTATTTTTTGTAAGTTATATTTTTTTTGAAAATTTGTTATTCTTATAAAAAAAGAAAAATATTGGACGATCACGGCAGTATATCGGCATATCCATTCAAATCCATACACACAAAATCGGTTCACAAACAGCAAACCTCAATAGGTAAACACTCCACTCTGTTAACGTGAGAGTTGCCGGTTCGATTCTGATCACGTTAGCCTATTGTCGTACCCAAACCTAGCACAAGGTACGATCTTATTTGGGGTAATAAGAGTATTACTAATGCCTTGTAAAAAGCGCTTCTAATGTTAATGCTGCCTAATGTTTTATTTAATAAAAAATTATAAGAAGAAGAAATGTTCAACGTAATTTACACAAAAACCATGCTCTTGATTTAAAAATCCCTTAATTTTTAAGTTGGCTAAAAATAGCGGTCTTACTATATTTCATATTTTAATTGTTCCTTTCTTTCCTCCTAAAACATTAAAATTACTAATTACAAAAAGAGGGCGTATTCTGTAACTGCCTGGGGGCTTTGAGCCTGTAAGTCCGGCTCTGCTCTCAGGTATAATTTATAAGTTAAGATGACGTCCGAACTCTCTACATAGAGCGCTCTGAGCACGCAATCCTAACAATAAGTGTCATAACATTTATATAAGTCACAACTAACACCGTTACTACGATGCCATATTTATATATTTTATTAAATCTTAGTTAGAACCCTATAAATATAATAATTTTCTAGTTTCACTAAAGGCTGGATAAGCTTGTTATATTGTAATAGCTTCTGATTTCATTCGTAAATTATTGTAAAGAATTTACAGTGTCATTGATATAGTACTTTTTTATTTTGTTGGTCCCACTGGCCTCGACAGTGTCACCGGCCGAGTTCTGGGACTCGGCATTACTATAAGTGAATTATAAGAAAATAGTAGTGACGTTAAAATGCTAAATTCAACTGACACGCTACTTGCTGTTCTTAGTGTAAACAGAATTTGTACTAAGAACAGCAAGTAGGTTATGTAGTTAGTGTTATTATATATAAAAACACACATATATACTTATAAAAACTTACTAAAGATTTTGAGGATCGATAGTGTCTACTCCATTTTCAATGTTTTTTTTTATTTCGTTACGGTTGACAAAGAAGCATCAGACTGATGGTGAGCAGTTTTATGAACGCTCGCGATTGTTGCCAATCCAAGGGATGAGAGAGAACTGAGAAAAGAACTCACTCATCGCATGAAACTCAACAGTACCTACTGATACTGTTAGTTTACGCCGATTTTTTGTGAGAGGGTAGTACTTTCCCAGTTGAACGGGTCTATTTCTGCCGGGAGGAGCATTGTTCTACTACTTTGAGAACATCTTTTATAGATGTACGTATGCTATTAAAATGTTCTCGTTTCTAATAATTTATGTTCTAAGTTGATGTATGAGGCATCATTTGTTCGTCCCCATGGGGCTGAGTTATGATGCTGCGTTTAGCTCAAGATCATTTTCATCCCGCTACCGTCTGTCTGAATGCTATTTTGTATAATAACTTTACACAGAACAAAAACAAAAAAAAGTGAAAATAATTTGTCTTCCTATAACAGAAGCTAGAGAGAATAAGTATTTTCTATTCAATACTAGATTTTGCTCACGCCGTCATCTTCGTACGTGAACTTTTTTCGAAATATAGACTAAATAATATTTAAGATAAAGACTTTAAAAAAACTTTCTAAGATAAAGAAGAATGAAAGATATTGTTTTTATAAAAAAAAACTCTTTATAAATCTCAACCTGTCAAGGTCAAGTTAACATCGTCCAACGCGCAGTTTCCGGCTAATACTAAACCTAACTGAAGTGTCTTCTTCCAGAGGGCGCAGGCGAGTGGTATAACCTGCCTCTACAACCTTTTATCCTTTTTCAACCCCACAAAATCGTAAACCTTAAAATAATAGACATATGATTCAAAATCAAACAGAATTCCACTCTTACGCCGATCAACCGCACTCACTCTTATTTAAATAAGGTAGTCGGTGCGTGAAAGAGGTCGACTTTGGTATTTATGTAAGATAGAGCAGGAAGGATGATAGCGATGTTGCCGCGCTTTGATTTAGGGCTTCGCGGAACAAATATCGATATATTTATATAGATAATTAAAATAATCGACTGAGTGAGCAATTAGCGATTTATTGGTGTCTTTATTGTATGCTATGTTAAATCACTTTAGAATAATGGATCTGATAGTTTTAATGATTCTATGTAATTACGATTTTAAATACTGTTGATTCAAATATTTTAATGGTTCTTTATTATAATTTATGTACTTACTGATAAAACAATTTTATATGTTTGCACAATGTTAATAGTTTCGCATATTATAATGTTTACACATAGTTTTTTACCACCTTATATTCTTATAGATACATTACCTAGGTATAATAATAAACTATTGCAATACTTCAAAACGTGTAGAGTAGAATTTCGGCATCTTAATTATCGAAATTATTTAAAAAAACATATTAATTGCTAATCTTTCTTAAAAAATAATATATCTTTCTCCACTGAAAAGTTTTAAAATGAAAAATACAATTACGATTAGTACCGTTTTATTTCAAATCTTAAATACTTAATCCTATTAACTAATCGATATAAAACTCTCAACACTTCACTAAACAACAGATGGCGACAAGCGCTGCGAGCCGACAAGTCGATTTAGACCCGTTCGGAATTTTTGGCGTCGCCTCCACATCGTGTGACGCATGCCCGACGCGATGTTTGGGGGGCTTTGGAAATTAGGAGAGCATTTTCCTTTTTATATAGCTTTCTAAGAACTACGTTTTTCAAGAATTCAATGATAAGTTTAAGTAGGTTTTTAGGCTTTTTTTTGTTTTAAACTTTACTAGTAGTAGGCCTTTTATTGCAAGAGGTCAGGTAAATACGTTGTCACTGTCTGTTATTCTGCCGTGAACCAGTATACAGGGTTTCAGTTTTGAAGTAGAATTACTTGGCAAAAGAGATTGAAGAACCAATATCTCGAAGTTGGCAATGCATGAGTGACACCTACATATGTATGGGGTTGCAGACGCTCATAGGCTACGACAACCGCTTACCATCAAGTGGGTCGTGTGCTTGCTTGCCAAGATAGTCAAATAAAAATAGCTATTTTTGGATTTAATTACTCTAAATCCATGTATTTTAATGTGATATTTTGAAAAATAAAAAGTCATTACATATTTATACACCGATTTTTTCAACACTTATTGTTCAATAAATACAGTAAAAGCAATAATACGATTATGTTGTAATGTTGTAATTGTCGAGGTTGTTGTGCAGCGGTATCGATCCTGCCTTAAACGCCACAGGTCGCGGGTTCGATTCCCGCTCGTAACAAATGCTTGTATTGACCATGCAAGCCTATTTTCTAGTCTGGGTGTTTTTGTCCTTGTCCTTGTAAGTGTTTCCGGACCCCGACACAGGATTCCGACACAGGATATCACCATCCTAATGGGGGTCGTTGATTGTGGAGCTTTTATTTATTTATATTTAAGTATAGCATTATCTGGTGCTTATTTTCATCTCACCTTGCTCCAAGCAGGGTGTGAAGCATTAATATGTAAATAGCATTAAAGCCGTAACAAATATCTGTTTAGTCGGTACGATTTTATCACAGAGTTCGGAAAGACCGTTATAGTTCGCAACGGAATATGTAGTGTGGATTCAATTTGAAAGTTGAAAATTTACAAAAGCTTATATGTATATTGGCGTACTGGTTGTCTGCTTTGAGCCGCGATGGTCGCGGGTTCGATTCCCGAGCAGATGTTTGTTTGATATCTGTTTTGGTCCCGCTTGTTGTCATAGCATCTGATAATAATCGTTAACTCTTGATAAGTGCTCTTATCCAATGAGTTACTAATTCGTCCTATGGGTTGCGGAGGTGATGGTAACCATCCCAAATCCGAAGAAGAAGAGAAGAAGTCAAAATCTTGTATATTGCAGAAATTTCTTTATTGTATTTTATTTAATGACATAAAATAGCAAATGAAAATAGATTTTGAATAAATTTCGTAGTATCACATTTTCTAAACTTTTAAATAAAATTCTCAATGAATGAAAATAAATTTATTTCGACAAAAAATCTTCTTATTGATATTTTTAGGGTTTCGTACCCAAAGGAACTCGAACTAAAACGGAACTCTATTACTAAGCCTCCGCCGTCCGTCTCTCCGTCTGTCCGCAGTTGTTAATGGATTTGAAGATTTTTATACATAGCATATAAGTGATATAATCAAAGTAAGCTATAATGTATGAAATTTCATATAACATAATCTCCTCTAGAATCATAACCTGTCTTTAAACGATAGATACAAGAAAATGATCAATTTATAATAATCTAAAAGAGTCGATACCAACCGGTCCGAGACCGCCATTATTTTCTCATCACTCCGTACAAAAAACTTATATTCTTAGTTATTATTATGATATTATTATTTTTTGACTTACTATTAATTAGTTTTTGGTCTGAACATACTAGAAATTCAAAATTATTTGCAAAGACAGAATACGCACTAATCTACAATAGTTATTAAGATTTATATTAACACTTGGACCTAGAAAGAAAACTGAATCATTTCACGGGTGTTGTTTTTAAAACCTAAATGAGCATTAAGAAAGGATGAATGATTGAATGTATGTTTGAGAGTTTGTATAGAAGTCCGTCATTTTAGAAACTTCTTAGATAAAGAAACAAGTGTTTTAGCATTTTCTGAAATTCCACCCATGCAGGGGTGAGACGTGGATTCAAAGTTTGTATTAAAATAGTTATTTAGCCGCTGGTAGAAGCTAGTTAATTATATAGATGGACGTATCAACTGACTGTGGACTAAGGACTGAGATATCAATGTACAGACCAAAGTACTATTTTTTTTTTGTTGACGAGGAGGGAATCTGAAACCGGATACCCGGCCTCCTGGGGAAGAGAACCGGGTTATGTGGGGTTCTATATTCGACCACGGCATTCCACTAAAACCTCCTCGGTGGCCGACCTCAGTACGAGCAAGAGGCTCAGGAAACTCCTGTGGAACGCACTCTCAGGGCATTTCAAGCACATCACTCAACTGAGCCCATCCCGGAGAGACGACGAAAGTACTACTACGACATCTGTGTAAATTTGCGTACGTGTTCCTTTTACACTGTAAAAGATGAAAGATAGGAATATATTCCTTATGTAAGAAAATCCATACGTTTGTAAAGTTTGAGCTATGAACTTTACCGGCGTCGGGATGTGACGACCCCATCGCCCGCTGTTGGGATAACCTCTGTCACAGCAGAGATAATTCCACCAGTCACACTGGTGGTAGGTCTTTTGTTGCAAGAGGCCGGCTAGGTAGGTACCACCGCAGTGTCCAATATTCTGTTGCCAAATAGTAGTGCTTAGGCACTACTGTGTTCCAGTTTGAAGGGCATTGTACGCTAGTGAAATTACTGGGCGAACGAGATTTAAGAACTAATATCTCGAGGTTGGCAACGCGCGAATGGCACCTACTAATGGTGCTGCAAGCGCTCATAGGCTGCGGCAGCCACTTACCATCAGGTGGGCCGTATGCTTGTTTGCCAATTTCTAACATAAAAAAATGAAATTGTTTTAATTTAACAGCAAGATTAAATACAATCTACAGTTGTATTGACCATACAGGCAGTTCCGGTACGGGTGTATTTGTTAATTTCTCTGAGTTTTCGGACCCCCAACACAGGATATTACTATCTTAGTAACTGACTATGAATAACGATGGATTTGTACGGATTTAGGTATCGAGAAAAACTTTTACGTGTTAATTATTTCCAGTTTCGAAAATAAAATAAAAATGTCGGTTCGTTTGTTTGTTTCATTATCGCGTTTAGAGTTTGTAAGATAATAACTACGTTTTGGGTATTCGGCTGAGTTTCGGATTTCTGTTTACCTGCTATCCATACCTATTCTTTAATTGATGTAATTGTTTCCTTTTTAATAACATAACAATTCACATCTGGATTCCAATCGTGGGATCAATATTTAGAGTATAAATTAAAATTTTTGTTCTTGCGCCATAGAAAAGTCATCTTAAATGTAAAAGTCAAGTATAAATCTTTCTCTCGTTTAGATTCTTGAGGTCTATATTTTTTATTATTTAGTTTTATATTATTTTTGTAAAATGGCAGAAGATTTTAAGGAGTCATTAAGGTTTATGAAATCTTTTAAATTCACTTTTAGGGCTCCATACATCAAAAGGTTATAAAGGAACCTTTAAAAGACAACACGCGTGTCTGTTCCTCGTCCGTGTGTCATTACCGATTTCTGAAACGGCTGAACCGATTTTGATGGGACTTTCACAGGCTGATGTTATAAAGATTAACTTAGGCTACTATTATTGTATTATTGATTATGTTTTTATAAATATCACATACAAATATGAAAATACATGACCTCTTTACAAACAAGGTACAAAAGTATTGCAAAGTTCAACGTACGAACTGCAATTTTTCACATCCACGTGAAAATACGAAAAAGGCTTTCGCTATTCTTGACTCAGTCACAGACGGTGTGATCGAACTACCAACAATACGGACAGACGGCTGAACCGGTAGCGGTGTTTGTTCGCCCATTCGCACCTCGGGGCTCTAATGTGTACTACTGGGGACCAAGGTTTCGTTTTAAAGGATATATTAATAAATCTTCCCATTATGTTACTTATATCAGAACAAAATATTATCTTTGCTGGAGAATTTCACTTTGAAATATTGGATAGCTTTTTAGAGTTCTGTAACCAAATGACCATTTATAATTTCGTCATGTCCGTCTGTCCTCGTCAGTCTGTTACTCGGAGACTCTTGACTCTATCTTAACGAAAATTAGTAAATAGGTATTCTATAAATCTTTACTCAATTTTGTAGTGAAATCCTAAACAAAAATTAAGTGAAACAGTCAGTGTAACTGAGCATTGAAAAAAAATCAACGTATGGCAACTAGTCAGATATCTTTGGATAGATTTTTAACTGATAAGGAGGATAGAAAATATGTTAATAGTACAACTTTGTCCCTTTAAATGAATTGACCTTTAATAATAAAAGATTTCTTTGTCACTTATAATAAATAATATAATGACTAACATAATTATTAAGGGGTTACGAAAAATGTTTTGTAAAAAATAATAATAAGTAACCTTGGCGGAGAAGATAGAGAAAAAGCTTAATAATCTTACATGTAACAACATGTTGAGATGACTGTACATCATAAAATCGGTACCAGTCACACGGATTAAAGGTATACCAGTAGTTTATTTAAGGTTACCCTTAACCCTTCTAATTACATGAGGAATGTTTTAATTGCGTCAAAAATGTTGTGATTGAATGATTTTAAAACTCCATATTTAAACGAAAGAGTTTTGGTGTAGTAGTACATGTTTAAGAAATAGTTTTAAAATTGTTTGTTTTTTTTTTCTCATTGTATTGAATATATATATATATATTGTGTGTTCATTATTTACATTGATTTTGATATTATAATCGAGTTACTTTATAATATAAGACAGTCTTGATACATAGTTTTGGCCTGAAGCTTAATGAAGAAGAGTAACGCATTATTTATCCCACTAAGACACTTTAGACGTCAATATTTTTAAAAATTATTACCCATGCGCCATGCTATCTCAAAGTTTGTTGCTAGTGATAGGGCTTACTTAAATGGTCAGCTACCATCATAAGTTGGTGAAAAACTCGTGAGAAGACAGCTCGTCAGCCATGTTTCGAGGTCAGCCAGCGTATAACCAGTTGTATCTTGCGGGTGGGCAGGTCAAGTCCAAGTAATACAGTTTGTCCTCTGAAACGGTACTAGCCACCGTCACTTTTCGGTTCCTCTTCTATTTACCATCAGGTGTAGTAGAACCATCCATCTTCTGGGCTAAAATAAAAAAAGGCTTAGGCGGTTCAAAAATGGTAATGGTGCGGATCTCCCCACCGTGCCTCGGAGAGTAAGTTAAGCTGTCGGTCCCGGTGGTTATTATAACATCTAATGGTAATCGTTAACTCTAGATATGTAATTTGATCTTATCCAAAGAGTTAATGATTCGCCCTTTAGGGTTGCGGAGGTCAGTCGGCAATCACTCTGTGTAGAAACTAGTAACCCGTCAAATCATAAGAGTAATTAGCAGCGCTAGGAAAAAGTTCTTTAACTTTAGAAGAAGAAAAGCTATACAAAAATAATAAAATAAAAGACTTCATATAAATTTTATTTATCATTTTACGACAATACGACATTTAGTGAATAATTTTATACAGGGATGGGGTCGTTCTCCCTTTAATAACTTTATTATAAGGATAATCACCTTTTCACGTAGGTTATAAAATGTTTTCGAGAAATCAAAGAATCATCCCACGTATGTAGGGACGTTACACGTACGAAATATACGAATTCAACACAAAAAAGGCATCAGGATGTCGTGTCGTCGTAGTAAAATGTTTTTATTATGAAAAACAAAGTTTTTGTGTGGTCTGAGTCACAGGAAACAGAGAGCATAGAGAATGCTTATGACGATCGTTGTGGCGTGCTGGTAATGAGCCTGCTTTGAGTCCGAACATGGTCGTGGTTTCGATTCCCGTTCTTTATAAATATCTGTTTCGGTCCGGGTATTTGTCATTGCAAGTTTTCCCACAGTCAGATAGAAAGTTATGCTGCCTGGCCCAGTTGTTATTATAACATCTGATAATAATCTTTAAATCTTGTTAGGTAATTTGCTCTTATCCAATGAGTTAATGGTTCGTCTTTTGGGGTGCGGAAGTCAGATGGCAATCGCTCTTTGTAGAAACTAGTACCCTGTCAAGTTATATGCCTGAATATAATATATACCTGTATAATGCTAAGAAGAAAATATAGGCTCACAACACTACTCCCTGTCTAATAATAAGTAACACCAGACAAATGATATTTTATTTTTCTACTTTAAATAATTTGATATTCTCTATGTAAAACAAATATTATTATACACTTATGCTAATACTTTGCGATTATTAGAACGATTTTTTTAGATTGTGTCCTGAATCCAGGTGGTTCTTGGGAATATAAATTAAAATTCTAAGATCCCGCTTATCGCTACCGCTCATGACACAGCCCACCCAGATGAAGCAGTTCCCAGTAAAGTCTATCTTTGGTATTTATCATACACGTTCATCTCGCTTCGTGTATACGCTCTCTTTGTCTCGTTCTGCAGGAATTTGATGATGACTAGATGACAACTTTTCACATGCTATTGTGGTTTTAATTATTTTGTAAATTGCTCGTACTTAGAAATCATCTTCGCATAAATTTAAAAATCAGTCTTAAGCATTTGCTAAGTGAAATCTTGATATTTTTGAAAGATGTGATAGATCTTTTGTTGCAAGAGGGCGGTTAGGTTGGTACCACCGCAGTGTCAAATATTCTACCGCAAAGCAGTAGTGTCTTTGGAATTACTGTGTTTCGGTTTGAAGGGCTTGGTGTTCTTAGAAATAAGGATTGTCTGCAGAACTTGGCGCGTATTTACGTATGGTCTTATGTTGTTGAAGTCGAGAAACACAATATCATATATTGAACTTGGCTCCCATTTTTTTTTAGAAGACCCATGTTAGTGCATACTCTGGAATCAGTATAAGAAATGTATTCGAAAGAACGTATTTTATTGAAATTTTAACCTAAAATTGCTTGTTTTATTACCAAAATTATCACAGTCCATAAGTAAGAGATTTTAATTTTGTATGAATACTAAGTAATGTAATCTAGTACTTAATATAATATTATAAATGTGAAAGTTTGGATGGATGGAGGTTTCTTACTCTTTCACGCAAAAACTACTGGACAAATTTGGATGAATTTTGGTACACACATAGCTTATTACCTGGATAAACATATGGGATACTTTTTATATAGGAAAAATGTTGGGTTCCCGTGGGATACTAATACTTTTATAAAAATGATAACCGTTTTATTCTTAAAACTTTACACTTAACGCTTGACACTTAACTCAATCACAAAATGCTATTATTAACCGATAAATTTATTGTCTTTTTTATTTTGCAGGTAAGGGTGATATGATCTGTTGATACAAAAGCAAACGGCGGGGGGTAAGTTTACTAAATAATATTCTTAACACGTCCGTCAGTGCATTCAGAAAAGATGTGTTTATGTTGAAGTCACAAATCAGAATGAAATATTAACTAAAATGTTAAATCTTTAAATTAGCATAAATCTTAACTTAGTAACCTTTTGGTTTTTAATATAAACGTCCTACGAGTTCTTTATTTATTGTTGAAAAATCTTTTATCCAATACATAATATAAATTATATCATGAAGATAATATAGTTCTTTCCTACCTTGATGAAAGGTTCGTTTTCCGTTCCTAGATGAGAGACAAGTGTCCGATTCTCTCCCGGCAAGATGACACTAATTAACTCACCGGTAACCTAGCAACCCTCCATGTGTATGTTTATCCCTCATACCAGGGACTAAAAGCCAACTTTTCGTCGTCAAAATAAATCGTATACTGACCACGGGAGAAAAGAACATTGTCACCCGCGAATGTCACGATTGTCATAATCCGTCGGTGATAATGCCCTACTCTTCTACCTAGGTGCGTAATATTATACTATTTCATTATGTTATAATCGGCGTTCGCGTAAACACGACATCCAAGTTATTATAAAAACTGAGACGAAGTGTAAAAATTTGCCAGAGCTTTACATCTAAAGTAAGGGAGATTTCTGTAAGTAAATCTGCCATTATTTTCCTCGGCTTTGCTATCAGATTTCTCTTATTTCAAATCGATTTTAAAAAATTGTTTTTGAGTTAGTTGATCTGTTCATTGTGGAAGGTTATGGGATATATGGATGCAAATAAGCAATACCATATCAACCCACAAATTTGAAAAAACTGAGTTATATATGCAGAAGTGTTGGTAAATGGCTGAAGAACATTTTTCTTTAATATTTGTAGGGCTTTAAGCTTTAAAACTTCTAAAAAAGCCATTTTGCAATCATGCAATTTATGTATTTTTAAACGTTTTGGGTTATATTATATACGAAATATGCCGTTTGTTTACTTATCTTTTGTGAAAATAAGTAAAATAACTTACATAAATCTGAAATTGCCAAAAACTTGATCAATAAATAAAAAAAACTTCATATAAAGAAAGTTGTTCAAAATTTTCAAACGCGTTTTTCTCGAAATGACATTCGTGTGGGTTGACATGGTATTGCTTATTTGCGGCCATATAAAATCACGATACGAATCGTAGGAGCGGAGCAATAACCATAAACGACATCCAATCTTGTAAACAGTGACTGGAGACGCGGAAGCGACAGAAGTAAGCTTGGGTACAACATACGTATGGTTAGTCCACATTTAACGTGTAGGAAACCGCGAAACACAACTAGTTCACTTATAAACGCTTTTAACAAAATAAAACTACCGGCGTCGGGATGTGACGACCCCATCGCCCGCTGTTGGGATAACCTCTGTTACAGCAGAGATTATTCCACCAGTGCAGTCAGTCACACTGGTGGTAGGTCTTTTGTTGCAAGAGGCCGGCTAGGTAGGTACCACCGCAGTGTCAAATATTCTGCCGCCAAATAGTAGTGCTTAGGCACTACTGTGTTCCAGTTTGAAGGGCACTGTACGCTAGTGAAATTACTGGGCAGACGAGATTTAAGAACCAATATCTCGAGGTTGGCAACGCGTGAGTGGCACCTACTAATGGTGCTGCAAGCGCTCATAGGCTACGGCAACCACTTACCATCAGGTGGGCCGTATGCTTGTTTGCCAACTTATAAAAAAAAAAAAAAACAAGTATATACAAAACTTTTTATAAACAATATAAAAATAAGTTTGTTATATACTACTTTAGTTACAGGCATTCACTACTGGGTAAAAGACGGTCATAGCCGAGTGCGCTCACTGATCGGTAGACTGTCGGTGGGTTAAGCAATATTAAGCGTGGTCAGTCTATAGATAGGTGATCGTATAGTAGTATTTTAATGGCGTCGGGATGTGACGACCCCATCGCCCGCTGTTGAGATAACCTCTGTCATAGCAGAGATTATTCCACCTGTGCAATCAGTCACACTGGTGGTAGGTCTTTTGTTGCAAGAGGCCGGCTAGGTAGTTACCACCGCGGTGTCAAATATTCTGCCACCGAATAGTAATGCTTAGGCATTGCTGTGTTCCGGTTTGAAGGAAACTGTACGCTAGTGAAATTAGTGGGCAGAGGAGATATGAGAACCAATATCTCGAAGTTGGTAACGCGTGAGTGGCACCTAGTAATGGTGCTGCAAGCGCTCATAGGCTACGGTAACCACTTACCATGAGGTGGGCCGTATGCTTGTTTGCCAACTTGTAACATAAAAAAAGGTCCTAAACTCAAGTCAGAGGACCATACGGCGACCTGAACACCTTTGACACAAACCACTAACCACTCGATAAAAAGAAGAAGTCGAAAAAGAACTACATGCTAAAAATAGTCACCGTAAATGCTTCTATAAATAATGAGTTTGTTTAGCTGTTGTGGCCATTTAGTTTCCCGGGAAGGAAACCGGGTTATGGGGTATTTAGGGTTATTGGGGAAGGAGTGCAGAACTTAGAATTTATGTAACTTATGATATAAACACTTATATATAACTTCGACTGTTCACATTTAAACTGTCACTATCAAACAAATGTCTGTCATTTAAATTCAATAAATACTTTGTGATTCAGCAAGGCGTGGCTGGGGTCACTAGATAATTTAATTTCGTAAAAAATTAAAATCATGGAGTCGCTTTAATCAATTGTCTATCTCAAATTAGTTACCGGTTTTAGGAGTTTTATGCATAAAATTATCCTTGACTACTATCTAGGGAGCTGGCGAGCATTTTGGTCTATGACTTGCTCACGTTTCACATCAATAGGGATTCAAGTTTATATACCGGCGTCGGGATGTGACGACCCCATCGCCCGCTGTTGGGATAACCTCTGTCACAGCAGAGATTATTCCACCAGTGCAATCAGTCACACTGGTGGTAGGTCTTTATTGCAAGAGGCCGGCTAGGTAGGTACCACCGCAGTGTCCAATATTCTGCCGCCAAATAGTAGTGCTTAGGCACTACTGTGTTCCAGTTTGAAGGGCATTGTACGCTAGTGAAATTACTGGGCGAACGAGATTTAAGAACTAATATCTCGAGGTTGGCAACGCGCGAGTGGCACCTACTAATGGTGCTGCAAGCGCTCATAGGCTGCGGCAGCCACTTACCATCAGGTGGGCCGTATGCTTGTTTGCCAACTTCTAAAAAAAAAAAAAAAATATACTGTACTTTTGCATTTCTTGTTTAAGTTTCAAGTTCACTCCATTAACATTGTATTAGTGCTCTAGGACAACCTATAATTTGGCTTACGTTTAATTAAATTGTCATTGTACACTATATTTAAGGATAACTTCTCTTGGTTTTCTAATAAAAAAAAAAAAAAATAAAAAATATTTTACGACGTTGTGGCGCAGCGGTAGCGAACCTGCCTTAAACGCCACAGGTCGCCGGTTCGATTCCCGCTCGGAGCATAATATGTTTGTATTGACCATGCAAGCATATTTTCCGGTCTGGGTGTATTTGTCCTTGTCATTGTGAATGTTTCCGGACCCCGACACAGGATATTACTATCCTAATGGGGGCCGTTGAGTGTGCAAAATTTATTTATTTATTTAAAATATCAATACAAATCGACATAATCCAGTCACTCAAAGTCCTACGTAAGATCGTTTTCATTTTTTCAAAAAAAGGGGGTAGGTACTTAGTCATTTGCACATGTTTTCCTCTGAAGCTAATGAACTAAACTAAACTATCCTTGTAACTTAGAAAATTTAAAAGGCGGACTTCCAGGGCTGTGACTTTAGTAGTTTTCTGATCATATAGAAATTTTGCCGGCTAGCTTCTTAAGTAAAACTTATATCGAAATACGCCGACAAAGATATAATATATTATCATCAAAACGATGCTGATTTTATCTAACAAACCAATAATGACATTTAATTTTGTTATCAGCTTCTGTTATTCGGTTGATTTACAAACGAAATACATTATCACATGATAATAACTAAAATTATTGCTTTGATATTTACGCACACAAGCATAATTTATATATGCATATTGGGCATATCTTTTATAACTCACACAAGGATACTTTTGTTATCAATTTAAAAGAAAAAAAACATGTCACAAAATAGACCGGGACGCTTTTACGGAAAACATTAATCTTCATTTATTAAGGCTTCTGTACATTAATTGTCGGCTTATCATTTACAAAAATATACAATTTTTAGATAGAATGTAAATATATAATTCACTGGCTGTGACCGCGGTTGCGCTCGCATAGTCTACAGAATTATAAATATATGGAACTATATTTTATAAAGTAAACAAGGTTGACTCCAGAGAACTTAAAGGCCCCCATTAGAATATTTATATCCTGTGTAAGGAAACATACACAATTATAAGGCACACCCAGGCCAGAAAACTTGCCTGTATGGTCAATACAAACGTCTGTTTCGAGCGGGAATCGAACACGCGATCTGTCGCGATCTTAAAGCAGGGTCGCTACCTCTGCACTACAACGTCGTCAATTTTATAGTGTACATGTACAAGTGTACATGTGTGTATAGTTTTCACTACATACATTCTTTTTAAGTAAAGTTAATTAAAGATTATCTCAGTGTGCACGTAAAATTATAATATAAGTAATTAACCGAGCTATAAATAGTTTGCATCAATCTATCGTATTGCCTATACGATCCATAGTAATTGGCAATTTAAAAAGTCATTAAAGTACAAAATTAAGGATCCATTGCTTTTAATAAGTCTCACATAAAATGATACGTAGTATAATATGCATTTCATAGCCATATATGGTATTTTTAAATATGCTGGTTTTGACCAGGTTTAAATGTGTGTAAGAAGGCTATGATTATTTTTATGACTCTTTTATTTTTATGATCTTTAACTGAATGAAAGAAGCAAATTTGACACCGTTGTGGCGTTGTGGGTAGCGAGTCTGCCTTAAGCCTCGACGGTTGTGGGTTCGATTCCCGCTCGGAGCAGATGTTTGTATTAATCGTACAGGCATGTTTTCCGGTCTGGTTGTGTTTGTCCTTGTCATTGTGAATGTTTCCGGACCCCGACACAGGATATTACTATCCTAATGGGGGCCGTTGAGTGTGCAGCGTTTA
The DNA here is from genome assembly GCA_023373885.1 of Hestina assimilis. Lineage (NCBI taxonomy): Eukaryota > Metazoa > Arthropoda > Insecta > Lepidoptera > Nymphalidae > Hestina > Hestina assimilis. The sequence goes on along the minus strand of CM041747.1, from coordinate 2,157,072 downwards.
TTTATTTATATTTCAATCTAGTTCCAACTTCGAGACTGTAAAGAAATATAGTAACATGCTTTGATTTAATATTTTTAGTATAGACTTTTTATATCATACAGAAAACAAGGGTAGGTACATGGATAGAAGCATGTTATACCAGCAGCATTATAAGCGCAATGCGGACCCAATAGATGAAGGGGCCATAGAAGGAAAGTAAAGGAAAGAGATAGAGGGTTTGGACCTCCCACTATAACGAAACGCAACAGTATGGTGGTACTTCCTGGCTAAGCCGGCTCATTCATGCTGAAAACAGCAAGGCTCTACTGCACGTGGTAATACATTTGTGTAAGCAATTGGGGATCATTCACTGGTGGTAGGTCTTTTGTTGCAAGAGGCCGGCTAGGTAGGTACCACCGCAGTGTCCAATATTCTGCCGCCAAATAGTAGTGCTTAGGCACTACTGTGTTCCGGTTTGAAGGGCACTGTACGCTAGTGAAATTACTGGGCAGACGAGATTTAAGAACTAATATCTCTCGTTGGCAACGCGTGAGTGGCACCTACTAATGGTGCTGCAAGCGCTCATAGGCTGCGGCAGCCACTTACTATCAGGTGGGCCGTATGCTTGTTTGCCAACTTCTAACATAAAAAAAAAAAAAATTAAAACGGACATTAAGTCATCATCATCACTATCACCTTAGCGTTTATATCGGTCATGTCCGGAGCGTTCACATTTCTTTTGCTCCTCCACTTCTCACGGTCTTCGGCATCCATAATTGTAAGGCACATGCCATCCCGCACGACGTCAAGTCAAGCACTCCTAGGGCCTACCCCTTGTACCGGAACCTGGCGGAGGTGGCATGGTACGACCCCCACATATCTAGCCGGTTTTAGTAAAACATGGCCGTAATAATGTCGGCGACACTCTTGCAATCTCACGGATGTGAAGTCTTCCGCGGATGCGGTTATTTCTGACGAGATCTTTCCGCGGAATTCCACACACACACATATTCATTTCCGCTCGTGTCGCTTAAAACAGACATAAAGTAAGCTACCGAAATGACTTTATACCGAGTATTGATATAAAATAAACGGTTTTGACATTTAGTATAAACATTCACGTCGTTCAAGATAAACACACCCAGGGATCGTGACCTGCAAACTATATACTACTATTCGCCTATGACTCTACCTTAGATTAAAGTATAATAAAAAATACAAAATCATACATATAAATTGAAATTAGTCTATATGGCTAATAAGAATATTTAAATTTAGTGAATTGAATAAGAAAAAATTTGAAAGCCTTAAAATTGTCATACAGCCTTCTTGTTGCAAAATAGTTTCCTTAGACTACGTATATATATATATACGTAAATACATGCTGCAAGCCCTCTAGAGTCGCAGATGTCTATGGGCGCATATAACCAGTTTTGCATGAGCCTCCATCCTCCGATGAGAGAAGGCTGTTAGTTGGTTTTTGAGTACTGAGACCCGTCCCTGTAAAAGGGACAAGCCACCAAGATACCACCTAGGAACCTTCAAGAGAAGATCTTATTCTTTCCTGAAAGGCCGGCAACGCATCTGCATGCCCTCTGGTGTTGCGGATGTTCATGGGCAGCGGTGATTGGTTAACATCAGGTGAGCCTCCTCCCCTTTTACCCCCTCTTATATAAAAACAAAATAACAACTAGACAGACTATGTTTTATGTAAGTTTTGCAGTATAATGTTTTGTTTATTATTACAAGTCGGTTTCAAGCATAAAATTTATGTTGCCGATAAATCGGTACAAATGCTTTATCTAATAAACTGCTTCTTAGTTGATTTTAACTATTTTAAAGGCGTTTATATTAATTAATTTAATATATTGTCGTTCATAACAATTATATTTCAATCGCATTATGTTTCATGAACTTCTAAGAATTATTTTTATTATTTTCTGATCAGATTATTTCCGATGTTTTATTCTTTATTTTAAAAACACCACATTTTTAACCGGCTTCAAAAAATATGGTTGCCTTCAATCCAATTTTTTTACATTTTTTGTGTATTTAGGCTTCAATAGCTCAACGGTAGAAGGGCCGAATTCGCTCCGTTAACGCGAGAGTCACGGGTTCGATCCTGACCCCTTTGGGCTATTGTCGTATCCACTCCTATCGCAAGCTTCAAGCTTATTTGAGGCATTATAAATACTAGTAATGCCATGGAAAAGCATTGCTAATATTAATTAAAAAAACAAACTCTCTCTTTGATACTGATTTTGAAAATGTATAATGTTATGTTCTTTTAAAAGATTTCGACACTCATGTGTATTTAAATACAGTTTGTCTTGTGTTTAATATATAAAGCAATAAATACAGATAAATGAAGTCATCCCTATAAAGAACCTTTATGAACTTAAGGTCTGCAGTTAGTTCGCTAAGAAAGGTTAAGTTATTCAAGTATTTCGCGTTTATTATCTACATACTTATAATGAAAGGGTATTATTAAAATAGCAATTTTGTTACTTAATTATTAATTTAAAGTTGTTGAAATAATATTAAAGGTATTCATCAAATATCAAAAATTATATCTTTGTGCGCGTTGCGCTTCAGGCCGCGTAACATTATGTATTTATATGGTACCTATTCTGTTGTGCTACGGCTAATATATTCTTATAAGACCTGAAATACATTGTCTTATTGCCTTAACTTGTGGCCGTAGAGCTGATGCATGTTTCTCTAAAAACTGATCGTGATAAAGCTTGGAAATGCCGCTAGTATACTTGGCATCATTCTGGCGTTGTGGGTAGCGAGTTTGCCTTTAGCGTCGACGGTTGCAGGTTCAATTCCCGCTCGGGCAGATGTTTGTATTGATCTTACAAATATCTGTTTCGGTCTGAGCGTTTGGCCTTGTGGGTCTACCCACCGTGCCTCGGAGAGCACGTTAAGCTGTCGGTCCCGGTTGTTATCACATAACATCTGATAATGATCTTAAACTCTTGATAAGTAAATTACTATTATCCAATAAGTTACTGGTTCGCCCTTAGGTTATGGAGGTCAGATGGCAATCGCTCTGTGTAAAAACTAGTAACCTGTCAAATCCTGTTTAATCCGGACAAGAGTAATAAGCAGACCCTGGGCGAATACTCGTATCATACCGGTGATAACGCTAGGAAGAAGAAGACTTGGCATCATTCCAAAAGAGCCTGATTTGTATCATAATAATTATTTGGAATCTAAATAATGTATTGTAATATTTATGATGTATTTTTTATTTACTAAAATACAAATAAGTCGCGGTATTTTAAAAACCGTACCCTAAAATTCTATACGCATAACTTTGTGTGACTTAAAATACTGTATTGACTTTAGTTCTTTGTTGTACTATCCATACAAAAGACACTTGTATAAATAAAGCTATATTAGCTGTAACGTATTATACGGCTAAAATAAGAATACACGATAAAGAATGCAAACTGAATACGAAATATAACATACAAAATTCCTTCCCATCATACTTTAAAGTGGCCCTCCAAAATGGCGGTCTAATCGACCGAAAAAGGACTACAAAAAAACCATCTCATTGTTTTGTACGCGATGTGCATAGTAATGTGAAACCTGTTTGTTTGTTTGTCTAGCTGTCGAGGTGTTAAAGACGAGGCTAGCACCTTAGAATTATGAATTATTGAATAGTCTTAACACTGTCTATACTCGTACTATACGTATGTGAGGGAACATGTTCCTGCCGTTTATGTGAATACATCGAAAAATTTACTTATATGTATTTGGTAAAAATATTTGTATATTGTTTTTAATTTAATAAATAAAATAAATACTAAACGGATTTAAATGAAATTTGGTATACAGATAGTCTAGAGCCTGAGAAAAGACATAGGCTACTTTTTAATGGGAAGAAAGGGTTGTTAGGGTTTAAAAGGGGGGATGAAAAGTTGTATGGAAGTATTGTCATTTTTAGAGCTAGAAGCTTGAGAGTTATTTTTTAGGCTGTTGATTAAATATAAATAAATATGACATTCAAAGTTTGTAAATTTCTTTTAATCATAAGTGACTTTACACTATCAGCGGTTTTTACAAGAAAAAATGCAAGGATTGCAGTAGATACGTTAGGTTTGGAAGAGTTCGATTTTCAACAAAAGTGCTTGGCACTTATGACATACTTACTTATCTAATTGGTGAAAAAACATAAACGATTTTTGTTTAATATATTTTACAGTTTTAAAATGAAACGTCTTCATGAACAATACGTATTTCGTAAGAAATTTTCATCTCTATAGTCTACGCTATAGGTATGGTCCTTATTACTCTGCCATTTGTTCATTAGCCCCCTACTTTTTAGAGTGATTAATTAAATTAATAGGCAATATTATTCATTACATTCAGCAAATCTAAACCACCATTAGTTAACATAATTTTGGACAAAAAAGAATACCAATTCTAATATAGGAAATACAAATGTAATCCTAATTTAGATATGAATTAAATAATAATATAGATATGAAGTAAAACTGTTACGTAAATAGTGAAGTGAGCAGTCGATAAAACCGCCTCCATCACTATCGATTGTCGACATAGTGACAGAATGCGGACGCCTCTTGATTTATTAGTTCACTTGCCACTGTGACCTGCTTAAGTAATCGAGGTGTCAATTTGACGAATGTATTTCGTTTTCTATTAATAAGGCGTTCTGTTCGCCAATGTGAAATAATTTTAATAAGCATATTTGAATTTCAAATTGTTTTGGTTTGTGTGCAATATAAGATTAGTTGGATTTATTATTATTAAATAAATAAAAAAACGTACTTACATAAATAAGTAAAGTTAAGTAGATTATTAGTATAAAAAGTAACTGAATATAAATAAATAATAAACACTAAATGGAATAAAGAAAAACGAATATAATTAATACAGTATTTTATTTAAAATAGTATAAATTAAACATCCTTATAAAGTACAGTCAATTTATTATAGTTTAATGTTAATTATCGACTAAGCGTTCATATCATTTAAATTGGATGGCTCCTATTTATTTTACATATATAGTAATTGCTGAGAGATTTTATTCTTTTTATTTTCACACCGATTAACTTGACACCATAGGAAGCGACTTAAAAGGGAACCTTAGTAATACCTTCACGGCATCGACTCGTATTTATGTCATTTGCTTTTTATCGATATGCCGATTGGCGCAACACTAGTTCATTTTAATTGGCTACAAAGCTGTTCGACAAGCGACCGTGTTTTAATGACTTTATTGTGTATTAATATAAAGTTTTGTATGGATCGTAATATGTTGTAAAATAGGGATGTTCTTTAATCGATATTTTTGTTTTAATTTAGTCTATGCTTAGGTTATATCGATTTTAACGATTAATTTTAGTATACTGAGGTTAATTGGATATTGAGAGGTTAAAAAGACTTGATTGGCTGGCGATTAATTTGTAAACCTAGTAAAGGGTTTTTATGATAAAGCAATTTTTAATGTTTTTAATAAAAGAATATCAAAAAGTTCCACGTAAGTTAGTTATTTTTATTAGTGGACATTAATCATGTCTCAAGTATCGTATTTTTTGTTTGAAAGGTCACCATACAAAAAAAGTTAATTAATTATAACTTTCGAAATTATTATAAAATTAGATATATAGTGTAAAACTTATAAATTATTTTTATACTTATTACTTATTTTTGTTGGTTTAAAGTCATATTTCTGTAAATAATTTTTTATTTAATCGGTATCATGACTCAGGCTATGTGTAATGCTTAAAAAGTAATTTTTAAATAATGCCAACATTGTCTGTGGAAAAACAATTTCGGAGGCTATTTGTGGGTATGCAGGCAATTGTACTGTATTATTTCGAATGAAGCCTGCGGTCTATCGGGCCTTTACACTCTGCGGTGTTGTTTGGTGCAAGTTATCAACTTTTTTTAGTCTATAAACCTTTGCATTATTAATACTATTATGTGTGTGTTTGAATTACACAGGAGTAGGAATTAGGTAACGAAGGAATATTAGTGTTTAAGATGAAGTATTGGTCGCGGATTCGATACTCACCAATGCTTAATTTAGCATTGACCATAAAGTATTGTTTGTTAATTTTTATTTGCAATGTCAGGATAACATTATTGTAATGGAGGCCTTTGAGATGAAATGGTATGTATAATACTCCGGCCATCGTCGTCGAATATACAGATAGACATAGACTTTACTTTATTTGTGTAAATGAATTTATTTTTTTCAACTTTTTCTTATAACATGGACCCCACAATAAACGAGTCTATGCGGTATTAATTTTTCGTTTCAAGTTTCAATGTTGATTTATTTTTGCCACTCTATAGCGCCGATATTAGAATGAAAAGGAATTTAAAATATCATATTTTAATTTGTAATACTTTTGTTCAAGCAAGGGTAAGAAATGCCAAGCTTATAAATATCTTGAATTTCGTGCTTTACAGTCAATAAAAGTATTGTGAAGAAAGCTTCATGTTTTGAAAGAAATTTTTAGACATGTATAGTAAGAGTAAGAGTTGACTAAACTCCTCGTCAAGAGAAGAGGGCATACTTAGAAGTATGCGTCCATCAGCATCATCTGTCTATTTTTTTTTTTTTTTTTTTATGTAAGAGGGGGCAAACGGGCAGGAGGCTTACCTGATGTTAAGCAATCACCGCCGCCCATGAACATCTGCAACACCAGAAGGCATGCAGGCGCGTTGCCGACCTTTAAGGAAAGAATACGCTCTTCTCTTGAAGGTTCCCAAGTCACACAGAGTGGTTGTGCGAGGAAGAAAATGTCTTCTAAATCGCGCTGTTGTGGATTTCCAGACATCGAGGTGGTAGGGATGGAATTTACAGTTTTGTCGCGATGTCCGATGGTGAAATTCAGCCGGCGGGATCAATCCAAACAATTCCTCAGAACATTCCCCGTGATATATGCGATAGAAGATGCAGAGTGATCCGACATCTCTACGCAAAGCCAAAGGATCAAGCCGATCGGAAAGGGCTTGATCGTCGACAATTCGAGCCGCTCTACGTTGGATGCGGTCAATTGGAAGTAGCTGGTACTGGGGAGCTCCGCCCAGAGGTGAGAGCAGTACTCCACTGCTGGATAAAGCTCTCTCCAGGTGTACGGCACTGAGCATGATCCTCAGCCACCCTCATCTAGCCATCAGAAGGCAAGCTCAAACAGTATAATTTTTTTCGTATTTTTGAGATTTGGAATCCTCGCACTTCGGTAAAAGCCTTTTTCTGCCCTCTAAGCTATCTCGGTTCCTATCTTTGTGTATTATTACTAATAAATTATGAGTTGGTGCGTGTGTTACAACCGCAAGAGTAATATCCCTTAGCGAAAACCTTTGTTTCGAATCTTATAAAGGTAAGATTTTGCAATAATTTATTATTTTATTATTTATATTAAATGATTCTAGACTCACACAAATCGGACATCGCGCAATAAAACTCGAAATTCCATTCTTACCACTTCGATGTCTGGAAATCCACTACAGTGCGATTTACAAGACATTATTATATATTCCTGGCACAACACTCTGTCGAACCAACTTCCACTTGCGGTCTTTCTGAACCAATACGACTTGGGAACCTTCAAGAGAAGAGCGTATTCTTTCCTTAAAGATCGGCAACGCGCCAGCGTGCCTTCTGGTGTTGCAGATGTTCATGGGCGGCGGTGATCACTTAACATCAGGTGAGCCTCCTGCCCGTTTGCCCCCTCTAACATAAAAAAAAAAAAAAAATAATAATAATAAAAAAATATAAATGTGATAAAGGATGCTCATTCAGTAAGCTTCCGCGCATGTATGTCGCATTCAATTAGCGTACTTACTGATATAGCATCATAAATCATATTCACCGTTGTTAAAATATAAAGACTGGTATTTATTTATGAATAGGGTTTCAAATTTAGAATCAATTTAATTATGATTCTAATTCGTTTGTAAGTGAAGTGATTCTTATTGTATTAAATAGTTTCTTCTTCGATTTCCTATATCAGTTGTCAAGGGATATAATACAGCCAGTTCAACAAACATCGTTCGCATCCTTGATTACGTTATATCAGTTGTATAGAACGCTTGTTTGCCACCTTAGTGATATATATACGTATGTTTTTGTATGAAGTGGTTATGAAAGATTTTAAAAAATAACAATGCTTTTTAATGCAATACTAATATTCTACTACTATAGCCCCTCCGAATAAGCTCGAAGCATGCGGTAGAAGTGGGTACGACAATAGCCCAAGAGTGTCAGTATCGAGCCCACGACTTTCGCGTTAAATGAGCGTAGTCGCTTCTTCTACCGTTAAACTATTGAGGCTTAAATTTGGAAATCTGTAATGAAACTTAACTTCACTAAGCTAAATATGTTGAGTTTACAAGTCGTTAAAATATGACATGACTATGATACGACCATATTTAGAGCCGGTCATAACAATATGAGTACAATGTTGTAAATTGATTATACAATTCGCCCCCTCGTTTAGTTTGAGGTTGGTGGCTAAAGGTGGGAGATTTAGCGATTTAATAAATATAAAAGTAGTTGTTATAATTTTTTAATCTCCTAGAATATTTAATATATAAAACAATAATAACATGACGATGTTCGATGTATGGTATAGATACCGATGTGATGTGTTGGTACCGAGTCTGACTTTTACCTTGACTGTTGCGGGTTCGATCCCGCTCGGGGCAGACGTCTCCCCATAAGCTGTCGGTCCCGGTTGTTATCACACAGCGCCTAATGAAAGTCGAGAACTCTTGATAAGTAATTTCATAATTTAGTCTTATCCAATGAGTTACTGGTTCGGTCTTAGGGTTACGGAGGTCCGATGGCAATCGCTTTGTGTATAAACTAGCAACCTATCAAATCCGGATAAGAGTAATAAGCAGACACTGGGGAAATACTCGTATAGTACCGGGAATAGTGCCTAGAAAGAAGAAGAAGTTCTATCGTATGTCCGACGCAACAATCTAATCAGTGACCACTAGTGACAAAGGCGAGTCAATTTAAGTACAACATATAATCAATAATCATGTTATAATCATGTTGTTTATTTATGTATTCATCAGATGGATGCAGTCACATGAAAATAAATAAAAACCTTTTCGCCCTTAGTAGCTCGTATCGCTCCATTCTCATTTATGCTAGATTTACATTTAGTCGAGTGCTTAGCGAAGTGCATAGTACGTGTAGAGTAGCTAGTGGCGAGTACTTCGACAATGACTGTTTACACTGTGTCAGTCAAGTATTTCTTCGTAAAGATTTACACAGATCTGGTATGTTCATGTTTTGCATTATTCTGCTGTTCGCTAACTCTACAAGACTGTTTTAGATAAATTTGTAAATACGTTTAAAGATTTCAATGTAATTACCTCGTAATATCTAGAAATTAACACTTCGCCTGTACCGCATGGTACAAGAAGCACTTTTCACAGACAAAAGTAGAATGCGATTCTTATCGGATTCATCCTAGATAACCCGTTAGCCAAGACATTCTGAATTAAATTAATGGTACTGAAATCTGACAAAAAATATTGAATGAATGAACTACATTTTTGAATGTTAGATCAAAGCACTGTTTAAGGAGAAGTCTGATAGGAATAAATGAATGAATTATATTTTTTGGATGCTAGATTAAGGCAGTGCTCAACGATAAACACTACTTCTTAAAACACAGCACAAATGTAAAACTTAATCATCGTGAAAATATTTTTAGTTATCGATTAAATATAATTTTAATAGTAAACTAAACACAACACATTGGTTTTATGATTTTATGGCTTATTACAAGCGATAACTTTGTAGAAGCGCTGGTTAATTTATGATTTAAGGGAGCATAAAAATATGAAGCCACCGTTTAATGAAATTTTACTATAAAGATTAGAGTTATGGGGTAATTTAATAAATAAAATGTTGATTTATAAGTAATATCGTGTATTATGTTGAGTGCAATTTTTAAGCTTTAATTATTTATTTAACTGTCTACGACAATGATCGAAACTTCACGACCTTCAGGTGAATGCGAGTTGGTTTAGTGCCGTTTAATATCACCCCTTGTAAAATTACATTTTGCTCACAAATTGATAAGTAACACCTTTATTACATTGTAAAATATTTAGATATGTGAATTGAAAAGATTTTTTAATAAAGTATCACTAAACTATTACACACATTATATCTACTACGCTGTCAAAGGGTTGCCTGCCTATCACCGTAGAATATAAACATCTCTCCCTTCTCTTTATTTTAGAATTTAATTTAATTTTTAATATATTTTATATTACAACAGAATTCTATGAAAACTTCAACCTATTTATTTCATGAGATTTGCTGAAGGTCGGACAGCGCAGTCTTAGTGCTCTAAAAACAACTGTTTTATAAAACTATGTTATGAAATAAGATACAAATAAAATGAATAATTACTATGAGTTCGTTCGCTTGTGTTTCTTCAATATAGAAATATTATTTACGATATTATTGGGTTAAGGCGATATTCGCAATAAAGATTCGTAAGTAACAACACCACTCTCACCGATTGTATTATCGAATAATAAAAAGTCTGAAAAAAGTCGATTCCATTACGAGTTAACCCTCGCCTCGCGGAGTTTTATGCATTCATATTTTCACGTTTATTTGGTATTGCCAATTAGTATGATCATAAAACGACTACGCCATTACGGGAGGTCTCCTATATCGTGGATTATACGATCGTGTATTACACCGAGCGGGCTTTATTAAAATGTTTTCTTTACTTCCGAATAAAGCCAAATGCTTAAATGGTTACTCAGTTCAATAAGTTTTTCACAGAAATATACACTTACGGCATTATTAATATTTTTTTCTTTATTTTACAACCATGGAAAAGGTCACTCTTTTTCCAACATTTTACTAACGCTTGTTCCAGACCAGAATGTGCATTTTTGTTACAAGTAACATCGATCTTCTCTAATTCTATTACGCATCCAATCAATCAAATAATTTTATCAATATTGGTGCAACCAAATTGTAGTTACTCTTTTAAGAGCGTCGTTTCCAAATGTTAGACAACATTTGATTTCAAAAGGTTATTTCGTGTTGAGTAAAGGTATAAAGTACTTTTTAAAAGTCTACTTGAAAATATTTTTTTGGTTATGTTGCCTAATATCTGGAAACAATCAATAATTATGCTAAATGTAATTCTTTTGAAGAAATTTGTAACCAGCCTTATATCTGTAAACATCTGTATCTTGTTATATGTTATTTCACAATATACATAGAAAAAGGTAAATCATTATTTATCGTTTAATCCTCCAATGGTTAATCGATAACAGTACTTTAAGTATTTAAAGTATACATAAAAATTGAGTTAAAAAAATTGGAACAAAAAACAGCTACTAGTACGATACAATAAGGATACGTGTGTTTTGACGTCGATTGTTAAGTTCACTTATTACACGATATTGCGTCGAAAAGTTCGGGGTATTTCTATATACCTCTGAAAGTCCTACAAATTTTAATTAACTTTTCGATTAATAATCGTAAATCTTTATGGTTTAAAAGAAAATGACCTAAAGGTCATTTTAAGTGAAAGTTATTTCGAAATTAGGTGAGCATTTTAATATAAAACCTCTAAAAGAGGAAAAGTGGTCGGATTTTTTTTATGTGATAAAGCTGGCAAGCAAGCATATGAGCCACCTGAATTGTCATAGCCTTTGAGCACTTGCTCCACCATACTTTTGTAGGTGTCACTCACGCGATGACAACGAGAGATATTGGTTCTTAAATCTCGCTTACCCAGTAATTTCAGTAGCTACAGTGTCCTTCAAACCGAAACACATTATACTGCTTTACCTGCCTAGCCGGCCTCTTCCAATAAAAGACACACCACTAGTAAATTCAGAATTTTGTAAGATCGATCTATCTATAATAGCAATTCTGAAGACCAGAGACGACGTCGTAAAAATGCTAGTATTATAAGTTATAACTAATGTTCATATATCGCAATTGCTACCGCAGAAGAATATTATAATGTCGACATACTCCCATCAATATGTAATGTATTTGAAATTATGACCAGTAATTTGTTTGTCCTGGCATTTTGATTAATATTTAAGGGGCTTTTGATTAGACTTGTGGAATAGTTACCTCGCAAAGATAATAAGCGAAATTACAATAATAAAATTATAAATGTTATTTAAGAGAATTCATGACATGTTGTACATGGGTAAGCTAGTTCCATTTTTTTCTGAATATGCATTTCTATTGCTCCCACTGGCCTTAAAAACGTCACCGGTCTACCAAGAAACTACTACCTTACACAAAATAGAGGAACCCAAAAAAATATCCTAAATACAGTTTTAGGTGTATAGAGTGACCGAAATAACTATATCTTAAACTCTATAGAACAAGGCACAATATATTTTACTGTATATAAAGGTTTTTATTAACGGAAATCTAACAGTAACTTTAACCTTAACGACCTCACGAACGTGCAAGGTTAACGCACAAAACGCAGTTCACATCGAACAGAACACATCACATGAGGCAATAAACCGTTCCTCGATTTATGTATCAATAGTACCTAACGATGCCTATATAATAACATCTCAAATCGCAACATAGAAATTCTAAAGTCGTTATCATAATTACATTTATCATTAACTATTTTATATTTAGAGTATTTTTCCGGGTGTATTTCCCAGGATCTTATTACTTTTATCTGTACTTGCCAGGTTACTATTTTACTTAGAGCAAATTACTTGTCAAGAGTTAATTATCAGATGACACAGCCGAGGCCGACAACCTAAGGGGCTCTCCGAGGCACGGTGGGGAGACCCACAAGGACAAACGCTCAGACCGAAACAAATATTTGTAAGGTCAATACAAACTTCTGCTCCGTGCGGGAATCGAAGTCGCTACAGTCGAGACTAAAGGCAAACTCGTTACCAACATACCACATCGGAGTCCTATATTATTCCTTATTCAATTACAAAATCCTTATTTGTTAAACATTAAAAAAATATTACCAATAAATCACATAATACAAAGGCATAAAATATCACTTATTTTAGGTATGAACTATGTTTATTTATTTCATTTTTAATAATAACAAAACACCAGGTTTATTATTAAAAGCAAATAATTCAGACGGATCGTTAAAATCACACGTTTTTAGTACTTTCAAAAGATTTATGTACCGTCAACAAAACTTAATTTATTATATATATATTTTACGGTTACTTTTTAATTTATTATTCTCTTTTAACCGCCAATGACCAAAAATTTCAGAAGTGATTCAGTAATATTTACAATATAACGATCAATAAAAACTCTTTTAAATTATTATTTGGAGTGATATAAACGAGTAATTGAGTATTACAATGATAATAAAATCCGTATAATTTAAAAGTTGTGTAAATTTTTCGATCATTAAAAATTTTATTATATTTATCAATACTTTATTTATTTATCTTTTCTCTTTATAAGTTTGTTATCTTATAGCAATTATTATTTTAATTTATAAAATTACACTACTCACAAAAATTAAAGGATATTAAAAAATTGTCAAAATTTTTGGGTGATTTTCAAGGGATAATAGGATACTTATCAGCTGTGTAAATTGTAGAAAGAAGTATTATGGTCGCATGATAAAAGATGTTTTAAAGATCACGGAACATTTCAAAGAAAAGCAAAAATTTAAAAAAAAATCTGTAGTTGGTTTTCGAACGATAACTTGACAACCCCACGTGCTGAAAAAAAATAAAGGTTAAAATTTTTTTCTGAACGACCATTTCTCTCCGAGTTATCCCTTGTTGAAAATCAGCCGCAAATTTTAACTATTTTTACTACCCTTTAATTTTTGTGAATAACTATCACTACACAGTATAAAACAAAGGCTTTCTCTGTCCCTATAAATAAATAAATAAATAAACGCTACACACTCAACGGCCCCCATTAGGGTAATTATATCCTGTGTCGGGGGTCCGGAAACATTCACAATGACAAGGACAAACACAGCCAGACCGGAAAACATGCCTGTACGATTAATACAAACAACTGCTCCAAGCGGGAATCGAACCCGCAACCGTCGAGGCTAAAGGCAGACTCGCTAGCCACAACGCCACGACGGTGTCAAATGTATGCTTAAATCTTTAAAACTTTGATGCAACGGATTATGATGCGGTTTTTTTTAATAGATAGAGTGATTGAAGAGGAAGGTTCATGTGTATAATAACATATCCATTAAATAGTGGAGAAAAAAAAATTGAGGTTTCTAATGTGATGTAGTAAATAATTATATTAAACGCGTGCGGGCCACGGGAAGTAAAGAATAAATCAAAACTAGTGGATCGATTTTAATCATATTTTCAGTGAATGACATAGGCTATATATTTTATACCCGTGCGTAGCCGGAGCGGGCCGCTAGTAGTATATAAAATAATTGTCTGTAATGATTGACACGGGTGAAGCTGCGAGCCGATGCTAGTTTAAGGTTATTTTATTATGACGTAGAATCCCATTAGATATCATTGCTTTTTGTAAAACAATGGTTTTTCCTATGAACTTGTCTCATTTATTAAAAGTACCTAGATTACCGTGCTTAGCTCGGTATGTTTTTGTAAATTGTATTTTTTGGAAATTATATTAAGACCAACATAATAATAAAAAAATATGAACAAGTTATTTAAATAATCAAGTTTTCATTTTCTAACAATGAATCCTAGCGAGATCGATTTATAGCCCCGAAACCTCCTGCATACAAAATTTCATGAAAATTGTTGGAGCCGTTTCCGAGATTCAGATTATATATATACAAGAATTGCTCGTTTAAGCTATTAGATACGTCTCATATGTATAACTTATATACATATGAGACATATCTAATAGTTAAATTAAATTCTAAAATAAAGAGAAGGGAGAGATGTTTATATTCTAGGGTGATAGGCAGGCAACCCTTTGACAGCGTAGTAGACATAATGTGTGTAATAGTTTAGTGATACTTTATTAAAAAATCTTTTCAATTCACATATCTAAATATTTTACAATGTAATAAAGGTGTTACTTATCAATTTGTGAGCAAAATGTAATTTTACAAGGGGTGATATTAAACGGCACTAAACCAACTCGCATTCACCTGAAGGTCGTGAAGTTGCGATCATTGTCGTAGACAGTTAAAGAGTGTTAAAACATTATTACCAGTCACAAGAATGAATAAGGTTTAGTGTACACTCTAGCCGTTAACATTGTAAGAGAGAAAATTTAGTAACTTTTTGAAATAAGTTTACATTATATGACTGTTACCATATAAATCTTAATAATAGTACTTGAAATGGCATATCCGCGTGACCTTGTCGCCGTAATTATGACTTATGAGCCACAAGTGGTCCCAGCATGCGTTAGAGTCGTTTATTCACTATACTTATCATTGCTTTTTAGCTACTCAATACACAGCGTTAACAGATATACACGATCTGGGAAAATTACAACTTCTTCGGATACGGAACTCTCAAAAAGTTGTGGGTCGCCACGAGTAAAGAATAAGTATATAATATTAGAGCTGTATTGTTTAAATATAATTATATCGTGTTATATATGAAGCTTCATTGAATTATCACATTTTTTGTTTTTATCTACTTTTTGCCACTTACGAATTAAAGAAATAAATAAATAATGTCAAGACAAAAATTTACGATATTGGTAAAAAATTCTGCAAATGCATTAATATTTCCAATTTAAAATAAAACTAAATAAGTATTTTCTTAATTGGTGTTAAGTTTCACTAATTCTGAGAAGAGAATCATAAGCGTAAGAGCAGGACGTTTTTTGAACGTCAAAATAATCATTATTACAAAAAAAAAACTCGAATCTTTTCGCACACCACTTCTAATCTGATGGTTGACATGACAGCCAGGCCAGCAGTCGGCTTGGTCCCAGGGAGTATCTTGGGACCACCTTCACCGTCCTCCTAAAACAGTTTCTGGTAGCCAGGTGCGGAGCAAAGCGCTTGGCTCGTTCTAAGAGAGACTTCGTTGCTACGTGAGGTGCGCCAACGAAGAGGTTTTAGTGGACCCCATGAATTCACCATCTTTTCATGAAATCCCACATAGCCCATTTGAACGTCAAGAAAAAAACATCGACGACCAACGTATTTATGTTTCATTTGCTTACATTTTAGTTTTTTTTTCTATGTGTCTATTGCCGTTGGCCTTAGTGGCCTCAACAGCATCGCCGATGAGAGTTCCATTCCCTCTTTCTTACCCCTTAGTTGCCTTTACTACACATGATACCACTGGTATTACTGTGGATATGGACAACGGCAATTGTTTTGTACCAGAAAGGCAGTATGCCTATTATATGGGAACATTTCTGGTTTAGACTAAAACACATGTATGTACTAGGCCTTCTACGAAAACCCACAACTATGCAAGTCAATTACACGTATTGAGGGTCCAAGCGATGAGTCCTGCGTATTGTTGGCAACACAACAAAGGTCCCAGGTTCGACATAAACGGTATAATTTTATATTGACGCTTCTCGTATTCTCAGCAAATTACTGACATTAAAGTTTTAACGATTAAAAGACAAAGTTTCTTTGACCGTACTTAAATTTAAATCTGTCAAACAAATAAGTGCTTTTAAAAGCAACGACTCTGACTTTTGTCCGCGGCTTTGGTTGTAAAGTTTTTTTTTGATTTTACGGTGATTTATTGTAAATTGAAATATTTATATTTCGCAACTTATTTCTGAACAAACCGACAATAATAATATTGTTTTTATATATCACAAAGTATGCACAAGTGTATTCTCTTCTGATACAAGAAATCACCGTGGTTTTGGCAGGGAAGCCATTTCCATATTCACAGAGATAACAATAGCGAAGAAGTTTTTTAGTGTTAGCTTCCACCGTGCGTTGGTGAAAAACTTGTGAAGTGACTGCTCGTCAGCCGCGTTTCCAGGTCAGCCAGCTGTAGCGTATAACCAGCTGCATTTTGTAGATTGACAGGGCTAAGGTAAGTGCACTTCTACTTCACTTTCGCGCTTGGACTCTATTTCCATTTACCATCAGGTGGAATAGAGTAACCTATATATTATAGGTGTCGGGATGTGACGACCCCATCGCCCGCTGTTGGGATAACCTCTGTCACAGCAGAGATTATTCCACCAGTGCAATCAGTCACACTGGTAGGTCTTTTGTTGCAAGAGGCCGGCTAGGTAGGTACCACCGCAGTGTCCAATATTCTGCCGCCAAATAGTAGTGTTTAGGCACTACTGTGTTCCGGTTTGAAGGGCATTGTACGCTAGTGAAATTACTGGGCGAACGAGATTTAAGAACTAATATCTCAAGGTTGGCATCGCGTGAGTGGCACCTACTAATGGTGCTGCAAGCGCTCATAGGCTGCGGCAGCCACTTACCATCAGGTGGGCCGTATGCTTGTTTGCCAACTTCTAATATAAAAAATAAAAAAATAAAAAAAAACCTGATCCCAGCCTTAATATTGAAATCGCTAGTGGCATTAAAACCTAGCCATTTTCTGGTCATGCTGGTCCATTGATTTGGAATATCCAAACAAAGTATGAAATTATGAAAAGGCGTTTTAGTTTTATTAATTAACTTTAGCAAACGTTCAGAGTTTTATTTATAGATGGCGTAAAAGGTTCTCAAATTTTAATTACTTTAATTGATCTTTTATTAATTAAGGGTTATTATAAGAAAACGAAGCTTTATCAATATTGTTTCATTAAGTAAGTGTTATTAGAAAAAAGCGTTATTATTCGTAAATTATTTATTGATTCCGATAATATTATCAGCAAAACATTGTAATTTATGACACACGGCCTTAAACAAAGTAAAACAATCGTATTAAAATTCATATATTTGTTGTTTTTTTTCTGTCTTAAAATTAGATATTTCAATATTGTTGGGCCATGGTCCTGTATCTTTTTTATATCATGACGGTTGTCGAGTCCGTCCGCCTGCTTGTAAGCAGTCACCGCAACCTATGAACGCTTGTGATACTTCAAGTTGCACATCACATGTCAGCAGATTTTCTGTGAGAGAGTATTACTTCCTTGGTCGACCTGGTTCATTTTGCAGTACAATGGGTGTAATAGGTGCTCTGCTACTACTCTTGTAGCACCTTGTTATGTTGATCAATTTTCAAGACAATTTTCTTTGAGTATTATAGCGATGCATTTAGTAGTATATAAGTATATTTTTAGACATGCTTTTTTATATTCCATTCCCAGAATTATTTCAATGTTAGAATAGTCTGGAGAGTTGATGGATATCCTACCCACAGAATTACTCACGACGGAAAAGGACTCTTTCTTCTTGCCGGCGTCGGGACGTGACGACCCCATCGCCCGCTGTTGGGATAACCTCTGTCACAGCAGAGATTATTCCACAATTGCGACAGTCACACTGGTGGTAGATCTTTTGTTGCAAGAGGCCGTCTAGGTTGGTACCACCGCAGTGTCAAATATTCTACCGCCAAATAGTAGTGCTAAGGCATTACTGTGTTCCGTATTCAAGGGCACTGTAGGCTAGTGAAATTACTGGGCAAAGGAGATTCAAGAATCTACGTTTCAACGCGTGAGTAGCACCTACTAATGGTGTTACGCGCGCTTATAAGCTATGCAAACCGCTTACCATCAGGTGGGCCGTATGCTCGCTTGCCAACTTGTAACATAATAAAAAAAAATGTTTTGTGCATTTATATATACAGCATAATATTCAATAATCTTTAAAAGATTTTTCATATCGTTGTTTACATTGATCGTATATTAAATATCCATTACAAGAAAACATTCCGTCCACATCTTTCTAATTACTTTTTGAGGTTTTATTTATGAAAATAATTTATATTTATAAAATCGTTTCCCTTTAAAACACCGCTAATGTTTATTGAAAACCATAAACGGTGAATTAAAAAAAAAAACCGAAAACATCGATTAAGGTCTAAGGTATAATGTAATAATCACATTAAAGGGGTACGATTCAGCGGAATCGCAGACGCGTTACGAGATATGGAATATGTTACAATTTATTTTTATATATCAATATGCATTACACCAATAAAATTTTACTTAAATGTTGAGGTGCATTTCTGGAATGGACTTTTAGGAATTGGTTCAGTGAAACTATTAATATCTCAATATAATATCTTATCAATACTTAATAAAGCGGTTTTTTAAAAGTATACATCTGGTTTTATAATCATAAAATCTACCATCTGCTCTTGACATTTTTGTTTCTTAATCATGCAAAAACGGATTAACGGATTTGGATGAAATTTACAACTACCAATTGAAACGGCAAAAACTAAAACTCACGTTAAATCTATAGTCTATATCACTAGTTTCGGACCCAACGGAGGTCCTTCGTCAGGGTGAGTGGTCCTTCATCCGATTGGTCTGAAACTAGTTAGTACCTAAACCGATTTAACGTGAGTTTTAGCTGTTTAAAATTTTACATAATGTTAAATAATGTCCTCAGTATAGTTTTAATAATTTCATTATTTTGATTCACAGAACAAATACCTTTTATCCCGGAAAAATGTAAGGTTCCTGTGGAATTATCAATAATGTTAGAAAATTATCATTTCTTGAGACAATTTTAAGGTCATCGCGTTCAAAAGCAGTTTCTATAGTAAAATTTCGATGTACTAATTAACAATTGACGACGTTGTACTTGCCTTAAGCGCCACAGATTGCGGGTTCGATTCCCACTCGAGGCAGTTTGTATTGAACATACGGACATGTGTTCTGGTTTAAATATATATATATATTTTTTTTGGCAAACAAGCATACAGTCCAACCTGATGGTAAGTGATTGCCGTAGCCTATGAGCGCCTGCAGCACCATTAGTAACTGCCACTCACGCGTTGACAACTTCGAGATATTGGTTCATAAATCTCCTCCAGTAATGTCACTAGCGTACAGTGCCCCTTCAAACCCGAACACAGTAATGCCTAAGCACTACTATTTAGTGGCAGAATATTTGACACTGCGGTGGTACCTACCTAGCCGGCCTCTTGCAACCAGCCAACCAGTATATGTTAGTCTTTTTCCTTTTTATGTTGCCGGACCTCCAACACAAGATATCACTATCGTAATGGGGCGTTTATTAATGTAACAACTAAAAAATACCACAAAACTTTTAAAACCATAACAATATACCAGAAATAGTCAAGGAATATTTACGCTAGGGTTAGTAATGAACCCGCTTTTGACAGGTTAGGTGCGTCAAGGAACTTAGTAGTGGCTTGTTAGGTGCGTACGGGCATAACTCAAAAGCGGTTGAATGGCGACAGATTTATTTCGGTTGGGAAATGCGTAGTGGCACCTTGTTACTGACTGCGGTATGTTGGATACCGCTTTGACGTTATTGATATCTTCTTGGTTACATTAAATGTAGGATAGGTTGTTTTGTCAATTGGTTACTAATTACTATTGGAAACATTCAATAAATTAAAAAAAACTCGACGAATAAAAATATCGCATTTTTTGTATGGGGATTTATTTTTATATTTCATTTTATTTTAAGTATTTGTTCTTTTTCGTTCAGGAGATACAATCATCCGTCTTTTTTTTTTTTGGTAACGGGGAGGAAATGCTGCTAGATACCCGGCTTCCTGGGGAGGAGAACCGGGTTATGTGGGGTTCCATGACAAGATGATAACGTCATGAGGACCCACTAAAACCTCCTCGGTGGCCGACCTCACTGCGATTGTCAGGTTACGGGAACTCTCGTAGAACTAATCAACGCGACCTGATAAGTACTGTGCTTCGCCTAGCGGAGCTCGGTCCCGAGGGGGGCGAGATGGTAAGCCCCCCAGCGTTTCCCAAGCAAGCGTGTACGCCAGTCGGGTCCACACCGACTGCAGTCCTTCTCAGGGCCGCTCAACACGGACGCACAGGTTCCCCACCCTGCACATCGACGACCCGAGGGCACGCCCTATTTATATAGCCCCGGGTAAAGGGGCTGGAGGGCCGGGACGGCTAGCAGCATCAGGTGGGCGACGCCGCCGCCTTCGTCGTCGAGTAGTGTCGGCCCTCTCCCGATCCCGCTCAGCCGTCAATCATCCGTCTATGACATTCTATCCGTCTGTCAGCGCAGGCTTAGTAATATGGTTCCTTTGCCACCCATTGGGTACGGAACCCTAGAAAAAAAAACAAAAAGTGAAAAAAAGTAATCACTTTACATTTTATATTCCTTAATTTTAGTTTGATTGTCTTTATCGATATAGTATAATATATATTATGTTTATTTATTGAATACATATAATTAAATATATATTTTTAGTTTGTCGTGCCTCCACAATACTATTATAAAAATCTCAATCTTTATTATGGTTTCTGGTAGAGATCTGTTATTATAGATTAGTTATCTTATGACTGATCTGTAAAAGTACGACTGGTTTGGTGCATAAATAAATAAATTATTGCATTATAATACATATTTCCAGAATTATCGAATATAATTAGGTGGTGATAGCTAAAATGACTATTCTAGACAAATATCTTACAGACACAGATCCTTAGAACGATAAATAAATAAAGTCTGTTTAGAAAAAGTTATAATGAGAATTTCGGGGCTATATACAAGGTTGTTTTTAGGGTTCCGTAGCCAAATGGCTAAAACGGAACCCTTATAGTTTCGTCATGTCCGTCTGTCCGTCCGTCCGTCTGTCCGTCCGTATGTCACAGTCATTTTACTCGGAGACCATTGTCTCTATCTATACGAAATTTAATGATTAGGTGTATTCCATGAACCGCACAAGGATTTTGTAATAAAATCTTAATATATATATGAATTAAGGGTAGCAGTCCATACATGTAACTGACGATTGAAAAAAAATTTTCAACGTATGGCAACGTGTGAGATATCTTTGGATAGTTCTTTTAAAATGATAAGGAGGTTTGATTTTGAGTTTTTTCATTAAGCCAGTAGTTGTTGAGATATTAGCTCCTAAAGTCGTAAAAATCGTGTCCCCCTCTAACTTTTGAACTATGGGATTTAAAATTCTGGAAAAATTTGAGCTTGTAGAATACCACATGAACTTTCATCCACATTTAGTTTGAAGAAGATAGGTCTATAAATTTAAGAGATATATAAGTTTTTCCCATAACTTTGTTTTTCATATTAATTTTAATAATTACTATGAAATTACCAACTTATTTTTGCGGTCGGTTTTAATTCGTTATTATTTTTAAAACCGTTAAGATTCTTCATAATGTTACCATCACCCATTTACGCCTGTTTTCTCGATTTATCCAAGGCATTTGACCTGGTTAATTACGATATCTTATGGCAGAAATTAAAACTCACTGGCATGCCTGAAGAGATCAACAGGATTTTTAAGTTTTGGTATAAAAATCAGGTTACTATTGTGCGATGGTCAGAGAGCTACTCAAGGTCTTACAGGTTGGAATGTGGGGTGAGGCAAGGTGGCCTGACCTCATCCAAGTTGTTTAATCTGTATGTGAATGCCCTGATACAGACGCTCAGTAGCACTCGTGCCGGATGTCATATTGACGGAGTCTGTCTTAATAACATTAGTTAATAACATTAGTTAGCAAACGATATAGTTCTGCTGAGTGCATCTGTCTGTGGGTTAGCAAAACTGCTAAGTTACACGGGGTTCCACTAAAGAGAGTTG
This sequence comes from Hestina assimilis, assembly GCA_023373885.1. Classification (NCBI taxonomy): domain Eukaryota; kingdom Metazoa; phylum Arthropoda; class Insecta; order Lepidoptera; family Nymphalidae; genus Hestina; species Hestina assimilis. The sequence continues at coordinate 2,134,446 of CM041747.1, read as the reverse complement.
AATGTTTTAAATATCTTGGCCATGTAGTATTCTATGACTTGAAAGACAATGCAGATATTGAGAGAGAACGCAGGGCTTTGTCTGTTAGGGCAAATATGATTGTTCGCAGGTTTGCTCGTTGCTCAATGCTAGTCAAAATAACGCTTTTCAGAGCTTACTGCACCACATTTTACCCTAGCAGCCTGTGGGCAGACTATACGCGGAAACAGTACAACGGCCTGCGTGTACAATATAACAATGCTTTCAGGATGCTAATGGGTATGCCTCGTTTTTGTAGTGCATCGGGGATGTTTGCCGAGGCATATGTGGACTGCTTTTATACCATTATGCGAAAGCGGTGCACATCGTTGTTGCGCAGGATTCTTTCCAACTCAAGTGGCGTCCTGAGAGCATTTGTTAATAGAAGTTGTTTGTATGTGAACCACTGCTATCGGATTCACGTGCTGACAAATTAATCCTGTCTTAGGTTAAATAAGTTTTAGAAATTACTAACAAATAGGCGTAAGATACTTGTATTACTAACAACATATGATCCATTGTTGGTCGAAATAAAGTTATTATTATATATATTATTATATAACCATGCTGCGGAACCCTTTAGATTCAACTGTGCGTGGTCCACAACGCACTTGACTGGTAATTTTTTATTAATTTATGTGTGTAGGCTTTAATTTTTGCTCGCAACTTTGACTTTGAAATGAAGTACCTTTATTAATATTAAAAAGGCCTAAATGGTTCCCGATACAAATTTTCATCCCCTATTTCATCCTTTTAATTTTTTTTGCCGTGAAAAGATATATATAAGATATAGAAACAGATACATTTACAGAATATTTAGTTATATTCACTTTAAAAATAATAATAATAAATAATAATAAACGCTACACACTCAACGGCCCCCATTAGGATAGCAATATCCTGTGTCGGGGGTCCGGAAACATTCACAATGACAAGGACAAATACACCCAGACCGGAAAATATGCTTGCATGGTCAATACAAACATATTATGCTCCGAGCGGGAATCGAACCCGCGACCTGTGGCGTTTAAGGCAGGTTCGCTACCGCTGCGCCACAACGTCGTCAAGTCGTCAAAAATAAATAATAAAATTAAAATGAAACAAATATTTAAGGGAGCTCTCATACAACAAACATGATTTTATGCCGAATTTTTAAGCAATGTTAAAGAACCATTTGTGCGTGTGTCCGGCTTGCCCTTCACCGGTTTTGTTTTGTTAATCCAACAAAAAAAACTAACACTAACTTCCAGGATAAAAATAATCCATTAACTTATAATCTAGGTAACAATTTATTGTTTCAGGATTTAGGATAGCCTTGAAATTAATAATAAATGACGACGTTGTGGCGCAGCGGTAGCGAACCTGCCTTAAACGCCACAGGTCGCGGGTTCGATTCCCGCTCGGAGCATAATATGTTTGTATTGACCATGCAAGCATATTTTCCGGTCTGGGTGTATTTGTCCTTGTCATTGTGAATGTTTCCGGACCCCGACACAGGATATCACTATCCTAATGGGGGCCGTCGAGTGTGTAGCGTTTATAAAAAAAAAAAAAAATCAATATCTTATACAAGTACAGACAATACAAATTGTGAAAATTTAACAAAACACCCAATAGTTTAGTTAAAGTAATATCCGCGGTAATAGCACCGTGTAGCGTCTGCGCACGTTCTGAGAAGCATTAGATAGTGTTTAAATACGATGTGTTGAGACACCCTAAGAATTCTAGAGACACACAGACAACTTTATAATAAAATTACCTTGTAGGAACGACTTTTGTAGTTTTTTTATTTCATGACGCCACAATTTCGCAAACAAGCCTACATAGCCTAGTCTGATGGTAAACAGTTACAGAAACCTATGAACGCTGGTAATAATTGAAGTATCATATGCGTATTGCCAACCCAAGAGATAGGAGGGAAGGGAAAAGGAAAGAAGCAGAGGGAGTGGGGAATTGGGCATCAGCCGCTGTCACTCATCACGTGAATCGCAGCAGTATATTTCTTTACGCCGATTTTCTGTAGGAAGCTTTGGGAAGTACTTCTCAGGTCGAGCCGGCCCATTTTAGCTGAGAGAAGACTGGCTCTACTGTTACAAAGGAGATAGGAAAAGCTGTTTATTAAGCCGTTGTTTTAAAGGGGCTTACTTTAAAAAATATATAATCTGACTAAATAAGCAAATGTTACACACTCAACAACCCCCACTGGGATATTAATATCGTGTGTCGGGTTTATGGAGCACACACAGACATAAACACAACTACGCTGCTTAGAACACAAATTTACATTATAAATGCCCACCGAGAGAGGGATTATTGGCGCTTAAGGGTACTAGTAGTAGTGAACCCCTTAAGCGCCAATGATCTAGTTGTATCGAAGACTTAAAGTGGTCATCAATTATGTAAATTTATATTTGGACGCAAATAAGCAATACCATGTTAACCCACACGAACGTCATTTCGAGAAAAACGCGTTTGAAAATTTTGAACAACTTGCTTCATATGATTTTTTTTAATATTTTGGTCAAGTTTTTGGCAATTTCAAGATGTTTGTAAGTTATTTTACTTATTTTCACATAAAATAAGCATACAAACTATATATTTCGTATATAATATAACGCAAAACATTTAAAATAATACATAAATGGCATGATTAAAAAATGGCTTTTTAGAAGTTTTAAAGCTTAAAACCTTACAAATATTAAAGAAAAATATTCTTCAGCCATTTACCAACACTTCTGCATATATAACTCAGTTTTTTCAATTTTGTGGGTTGACATGGTATTGCTTATCTGCGTCCATTTATAATGACTATTTTATTAGTTTACGATTTTTAACATTTATTTTCTAAAGCTGTGTGTCTGAATAAACTTCAGATCGAGAGATACAAAAACATTCAGATCTCGTCGGATAGCACGGTATAGTTACAATGGTTGTCGTTTAAAGGACAAAATCTTGTTATTTGGTCGCCTACGGTAACATTTTACACCCTCGTTTATTTATACCACCGTACGGGTTGATATGCCATATGCGTAGAACACATTAAGATATACATTGGCATTTTTATCGCATATTTTCTCTAGTGTGTCCATATGTATTAATTTTTTTTAATTTTGAAAAATTATTTTCACTGTGTGAGTGACAGAAATCGTATTAATAAGATACTAGAAATACACTTGCCGCTATATTTCTCCCACCATGCTGTCACTACTACATACGCAGAGCACGACGATATCATAAGTTTCATATTACATTGCTATGTGCTCTTGTATCTTTTCGGATTTTGAATAGCATAATACAGCAATGAAAAGCAAAGTGAATAAACGTCACTTATGCAGACTCGGACAGCTAGTGGCTTGTAAGTCACAACTATAACGACAAGGTCACGCGAATATGCATTCTCGTACCTTATTATCTCGCATCAAATTACATATAAATAGTAGCAAAAGTTCTAAACGATATTCTATTATATTCTCCATGTTAACGATTTCTGCAGTCAAAGTCTTTATGACAAATATAAATACTTTTGTTAAGAAGTAACCCCAAAACCCTACAAACTAGTATTGCCTCAACACAACGCGCTCTTAGTCTAACTTCCATTAGCATTTATACGATTCTTTATTATAATTGAACGATAAAATGAGGATATAATTAAGAATTTATATATTCAAGCCTATTAAGGAAATAGGCTTAACCCTTTTAACTAAGCTGGGAATTTACACATTATAGAGCCGAGTAGAGTTTTTGTTATAAATATAGTAATGTAGTTTTTGTTATGTATGTTTAAAGGCGTCGGGATGTAACGACCCCATCGCCCGCTGTTGGGATAACCTCTGTCACAACAGAGATTATTCCACCAGTGCAATCAGTCACACTGGTGGTAGGTCTTTTGTTGCAAGAGGCCGGCTAGGTAGGTACCACCGCAGTGTCCAATATTCTGCCGCCAAATAGTAGTGCTTAGGCACTACTGTGTTCCGATTTGAAGGGCATTGTACGCTAGTGAAATTACTGGGCGAACGAGATTTAAGAACTAATATCTCGAGGTTGGCAACGCGTGAGTGGCACCTACTAATGGTGCTGCAAGCGCTCATAGGCTGCGGCAGCCACTTACCATCAGGTGGGCCGTATGCTTGTTTGCCAACTTGTAACAACTTGTAACATAATAAGTACTATCCTTTAAAAGCAAAGTTCACCTTTTCCTTTCTATTTCTTACTTTAATTCGTAGCTGAACAAAATAAATAAAAAAGAATACAAACCAATCGAACTTCGCTAGAGGAAGAGGATGATTTTATTAATTGTTTGTTTTCAAAATTTCAATATTCAGATTTAAAAACTGAAATAATATATCCCAATTACCATGATGGTTGCCTGAAATAATAAATATTTTTAATTTTACACTACAATGGTGGTAAACTTGCTAAAAAAATCGCCTGATGGTAATCGGTTACCGTAACGACCATTTGTATTAATCAGGTTTTTCCGATTTAAGGGACAATAGAATAGAGTACAAGATAACGAAAACGACGTTTTCCTTCTTTATTAAAGGATAAGAAAATGTATGACTAGGCATATTATTACTTTACATCGATATTTTTGTATGCTCCACCCAAGATTGAGCTAGTCAGCTCAATTTCGCTAATGTTTTACTATTCATAAATTAACAATCGGGTAGGCTAATTGGTCCCGAAACCCGAAAAATTGTTCGGTTTAGTTAAAAATCATGCTATGAGACGTATTCAAAAATGTAAAATTTAAATCTTCACGGATTTAGTCGGAGGCAAAGGCTAGTATATAAAAGCACTTAAAACTCGCAAGAGTACAGTTCCCGTCGCATATGTTCTGAGCTACATGCAGCATTATTTCTGGCTCTATCACGAGTACACACAGGTATAATTCAGCTCGTTGGTGCTAGCGCGTTAAATGTTACTATCACTAATAATGGCATACTCGGAAAGTTTTATACGAAATGTTCGATGTTGGTTTGGAAAAGATAAAATGGAAAAAGTTAATCGTCGTAGATCAATAGATATATATGGACTTGAAAATCTCTACATAGATCTCTATATTATGTTTGTTGTATGTCATTTAGGACTGTAACAGGTTTCTTAGTTAATATTATCATGTAGATTTGTACAGATTTTAAGTATAATTATTCGTTGCTACACAGAAAAAAACACAAAACGTTTGAGCACAAAATATGCTTATTTAAGTACTTATGATGAAATAGAAAAAAAAGTATTAAAAATTAATACAATCTTCTTTTCAAAAACGGGTGATGGTTGATAACGATAATAATAATAATGTTCGTGATACAACTTATCCAGACTTTTTAACACCATTTTGTAATGTAATCGACTTTTTTCGATCTATTCTATTAGTCTTGAATAATCACCTAAAATATATCACCAAAATGCAACATTTAATGATAAGTTACTTATATAATTATATTGTATGTTATGTCTTTATTTTCTTTTATTGAAAATTTTTGAGGGTTATAAAAAGAACATAGAGTACGAATATTCAAGCAAAAAGTACTGTTGCCATGGGTTAGAAAAATAACTTTTAGACAGTCCAGCTTGAACTTCGTGTAGCGACAAATAACCAGAAGCCGCAGGCAGAAGCTAGTCTATAATAAAAGTGGCAAATAGTGTTCAGCAAAGAAGATTCTTCTTCATCCTTTGTTCCCGGTATTTTATGTACCCAGGGTCTGCTTATTATTCTTATCCGGATTTGACAGGTTACTAGTTTTTACACGGAGCGATTGCCATCTGACCTCCGCAACCCTAAGGGCGAACCAGTAACATATTGGATAAGAGCAATTTACTTACCAAGAGTTAACGATTATTATCAAATGTTAATGATAATAACCAGGACTGACAGTTTAACGTGCTCTCCGGGGCACGGTGGGGAGACCCACACGGACAAACGCTCAGACCGAGACAGATATTTTAACAAACATCTGCCCGAGCGGGAATCGAACCGGCAACCGTGGAGACTAAAGGCAGATTCGCTACCCACAACCCCACAACGGATCGTTCAGCAATGAAGATATCTCATTTAATTAGCTACCAAGTTTTTAATAAACGATTATAATACGATCGATCGTAAGCATCCACTATCATACGTTTTATCGTTCCGAGAACAATGTAGTTTGATAATTTATTAAGGCTATACGAGTTAATACTCTAGTGTCGACTCGTAAAATTTTATTACGTTTTCATTCGTATATTATATTCACACAGGGTCGGACTGTGATAGGCAATCTATTTTAATTCCTTTATTTTTAATTTTAGTACTTTTTATTAGTATCACAGTACTGTTACGTTTCGTGCAATAATTTGAGTGCCGGAAATTTAATTTCCTACCTTCTTATCACTTCCCTCCTATCCGTCGGACTTGAAACGCGCATTAGATACTTCAGGTATCGCAAGCATAGGTTGCGGTGACTGCTTATTATATAACATAATAATTTGTTGGTTTTTGTAACACCAAATTATATAATTCAGTTATATAAGGGTCTTAGATAAAGTGATACTAAATATGTGTTTTTTTCCAAATGAAATATAATTTTTTCTCCACGTGGTATTTTTTTCGGTATAGATTAAACTATGCCTTTAAGTCCGGCACTGTACTTGAGACGTATCATTTGGTCTAAAACTGCGGGAAACAACACACCTCCGATACAAAACAAATTTATATTTACAATTCGTTTTGTAGAAGTCATACAATTATCGACTTTATATCAAACCAGGGAGGATCGAATAATATTCAGTTAGGATGGCATTAAGTTTGTTTTTCTTAAGATGAGAGGATTCTATAGCTTCCTTAGTGTGTGGAAAATGTTAACACGTAGAATGTTATATCAATTACCTTTATTTTTGATCGCAAAAGCGAAAATATTCCAATACACATGTCAGTAAGATAATAAAATTATCTTGTATGTTCTTTCCATAAGGTAACATTCTGCTTGTAGATCTAAGTTTTCTCGTTAATTCTGGTCATAGCCGGGTGCGATCACTGATCGGTAAGCGATCGGTGGGTTAAGCAACTTTAGGCCCGGTCAGTCACTAGATGGGTGATCGCATAGTGGTATTCCAACTGAGCGCCTCCGTGCTTCGGAGGACACGTAAGAAGTCGGTCCCGGATGTTATCAATTTGACAATAGTCGATAAGGCAAGTCAGAGGCCTGTACGGGCGATCTAAACAACTCTGACACTAGGTTGGCCACTAACCACTCGATAAGAAGAAGAAGTCGTCAATTGTTCTTTACTGCAAAGTCACATCGTTAATCGATTACGTGAAAAAAATCTTAAAACGGTCAAATTATATAACATTTTATAAAATATTATTGCTTTATATTTTAAAGCCCATTTCAAAGGAATTGGCACAAAAATAACCATTTTAAGTTGAGCCCCATCATTTCATATAAACACATAAAATTCTCACTTCAAGAAAATATGCAATAGTTCATTCTTTGTTGGACTTTCGGACTTGTTTTTGGTTATTAAATATGATACTTGGATAATAAACAGTTATAATTATAACGCTAATTAATATTTTTATATTTTTTAAGTAAACAAGTCTATAAGATATGTAAATATTTGGATAAAATATTTGTTTGTTATATCTTATTATGTGGCTTCCGACAGCTTAACGCAGTCAATTATAAAAATCTCTTATTAGTTCTTTAATGAACTAATTTTAATGATTTGAAGCTGTTAATTAAAGTTTGTGAAAAAGTTGTTATTCCCAAAACATTCCATTATTTGTGGGATACAAACTTTATTATAATAATTTTCAGAAAAAAAAAAACCGGCGGCAAAACTAAAAGTGCAAAACATTGACGACGTTGTAGCGCAGAGGTAGCGAACCTGCCTTAAGCGTCACAGGTCGCGCATCATAGTATGAATATAAGTACTTGATAATAATAATAATAATAATAATAATTCTTTATTTGCTAGAATATGGTTCTAAAGTTGTACACAGAATTTTACATTGATATAGTCCAACATATTCTACCCTACGGTGTGCAAATATACAATTTTTGGTGAACAATATAACTAATTATGAACCTATATTACTTACCAACATTATCCAAAAATAAGACTATCATATTTCCTTAATTAAATTAATTCCTTAAATAATTTTATAATGTAATAGTAGAATAATAATTATTGAAATATTAAATACATGTAACAATTTTCATTAAGTTTAAAATTATTAATATTCTTAATACCGTACAATAAAAAATCATTTACATCATAATACATTTTTTATAATAGTTGATATTTACTAAATGGTAGGTACACATGTATGCTAGTGTTATAAAGTCACCAACATAAATAAAATAACTATGACGAAAATGCTTAAAAATTGCCCCTTTAAAACCTTTAAGTAAAAGCAGACAGAACATAAATATAATAGCCTTATTTTTTTAAACAAGAAAAGGTAAATTATAAGTCAATTTTGTACAATAATTGTAATTATATGGTATATAACAATTAGGGAATGTAGTTTATATTATATTAACAAATAAATAATTACACAGACGTTATGATTTCTAAAAGTGTATGAAAATTTCATACACATTTGTATGTCAAAGAGAATATGCAATAATAGAAACTAAACAGAGGCCTTCTCATGCTCTCTACACTAGTAAAAGCCGGGCCCTAATAGCGAAAACAATAAATAGCTACTAAATAAAGCTGATCATGCAAAACGCACTGCCCTACCCGCAGACTACGGGCTAGATTCTCGCTTGGGGCATGTGTTTGTATTGACCATACAGGCATGTTTTCCGGTATTGGTGTATTTGTTCTTGTCATTGTTCAAATGTTTCCGGACACATGGTACTTTCCTAATAGGGAATGGGGCCGTTGAGTGTGTAGCGTTTATTTAGTTATAAAATAAAATAAAACTTTTGTACGGAAAATTTTACAGAAATGTTATAAGAAAAATGGAAGATAATTTAAATCGTTTTAAATAGAATACTAATTTAGTTTTTTAAAGCCACTTGCATCGAATTATTAATAGGAAATTATCTAATATATAATAAATAACATAAAACCGTGATTTATATGTTGACTCTTATTATTTCGGTGAGTACCAATCACCTTTTATAATAAAAATCCATTTGTTTTAAATTTTTTGTATTGGTAGCCGAATATTGGCATTTTATCGGTTACATTAGAGAACTAGTTTTTTTTCAACCTATCGATTTTAAATAGGGTTGCCAATTTGTGAAAAAATAGCAGTTTTATATAACATATTGTTCTTATATAGTAAATTAAAACTTTAGTTAGAGTTACTAAAATGTTACTAAGAATACCGGCGTCGGGGCGTAACAGCAGAGATTATTCCACCAGTGCAATCAGTCACACTGGTGGTAGGTCTTTTGTTGCAAGAGGCCGGCTAGGTAGGTACCACCGCAGTGTCAAATATTCTACCCCCAAATAATAGTGCTAAGGCATTACTGTGTTCCGGCTTGAAGGGCACTGTAAGCTAGCGAAATTACTAGGCAAAGGAGACTCAAGAACTAATATCTCGAGATTGGCAACGCGTGAGTGGCACCTACTAATGGTGATGCAAGCGCTCATGGACTACGGCAACCACTTACCATCATTGTGGTGGGCCGTATGCTTGTTTGCCAACTTGTAACATAAAAAAAGTTAGAAGTTTCAGTTGTTATTTTAGTGTAGGTAGTTGATTAAAGGAATTATTTGAAGGACCTTGTAGTTAGTAAAATTACTAGGCAGAGGAAATATAAGAACCAATATCACGACGTTAGGAACCCGTCAGTGACACCTACAAATGCATTCCAAGCGCTCATAGGTTAAGATAGCCGCTTACCATCAGATGGGCCGTATGCTCACTTGCCAACACACATAAAAAAGTCTATCCAGCCTCAAGCCCATGCCCGTCCGCGTCACTTGTAAACTTTAAAAGTAAACTTTGTGAAGGTTAGTAGCCCTGTTTATAATTAATAACATCAGGAGCTGGTCAACGACATGTCTGCGATGTTGCTTTTTGTTCTTATTCACGATTAGTCTATATATGTTACTACGCGGTCTATCGATGTGTATCGATATAATAATCCGCGTGTTCAAATCTAAACAAATTAAAAACAATAACCAGAGAATGTGATTGATTAACCGTCTTAAAAAGGATGTCTGGAAATACACAACAGCGCGATCAGCTCGTACAACCATTCTGTGGAATCTACTTCTGCCGGTGCTGTTTCAACCGATCTGGGAACCTTCAAGAGAAGAGTGTATTATTTCCTTAGAGATCGGCAATGCACCTGCATGCCGTCTGGTGTTGCAGATGCTGATGGGCGGTGGTGATCGCTAAACATCAAGTGAGCCACCTGCGCGTTTGCCTCTCTCACATAAAAAAGTTTCTCATATTTATACTAATGGTCACCCGGTGGTCGAAATTCGACCATAATTAATTTAAATTTTAAGTTTGAACATTATAGGCAAACAATATTAATCTATCCTCAATTTTATATATATATATATATATATGCGTGTGTGTGTGTGTGTCAAATATATGGTAGTGTGTGTAACGTTTTTTCTTGATTTAATGTATTTTTATGCATAATTAAAAAAAATAGCATTCGGTATTCCTTCTGCATATAAACTATAAGTGTGGGAAATTTCATACTCCTTCGTCCGCGCAATTTTTGTAAAAAGGGGTACAAAGTTTTTCCTGGATTTAATAATATTAATATATGTACGTAATAGATAAATGGTTGGAATTATCATAGATTGTGTATTTCTATGGCCGCTATCGCTATAATAACAAATAATAAAATATGTTTATTTCAAAATTAAAGGGGTCCCAATTAAAGAAAGATTTGATTCTTTATGTTTGAGTCCGACACGCATAATCATGTAATATTTTTCGTGTGAAAATATTTAATGAGATATTTTTTTTCTTTAAGATATTATATTTGTTTATTAAATAAAATAAAATAAAATTAACAATTTTAAATGTGATTATTTTTTAAATGAACGATCAATAAAATAATCTAATTTATTCTTGACGGCTGCTGTAAATGGAAACACATATTATACCATGTAAATTATAATAAACATTATGTATTATCAATGTTAAAATTTATTTTGAATAATTCATATAAAGTTCGATACTTTAAAAAATATTTAATTATATGTTTTTAAATTATTGACGTTTTTATTAAACATAAGATTTTAAAACCTCTAATACGCCTGCTCCGGTATTTCTAATAAGTATACAGGTTACTTAAATGGATATCTAGTGCTTACAAATAGTTCACTTTCCCGACGTAATTCTGCATCTAAAAATGAAAGTTTTGAAAATCTATACAAATAAATAAAATTGATTTGTCTGTTTATAATTCCAAATTAAGAAATTTTTATTTTATATAAATTGGTTCCGTGCAATAAAGAAAAATCTTTCAGTACGCGATCGGAGTCGCGGACGTAGTCTATAATAAAACAAACGGAGCCATTTACAAAGAAAACTATCTCTTAAATCACAACTAGCAAACGAGTTAACGATTTTATTTAGCCGTATTTTTTCGATAAGAAATAAAAGTTTAATCGTCAAAAATCTTTCGTACGCGCGAAACTAAAATGGCGTTGTACATTTCGCGCGATTTGAAATAATTGAAAAACACGCGTTTCGAATGTGCACCGCATTCTTACAAGGCTCTATTAAGTCTCGTTCATGTTTTAATCTGAACTCGTCCATATTACTATAGAAATAAAGATCATTTGCAAAAAACGAACTTCGCTTCCAAAGCACGCTTGCGGTCGTTTTTTCAGACACATCTTCAGAGAATTTCGCCATTCTATCATTACGACACGATTACGATACGATATATCGATTTTATGAGGAACAAAGAAATTTTAAGTGATTGAAAATTTCAAAAATGTCGTTTTCAGTTCGATTAAATGAATCTTTTTGGTTCCATCCAAATTCCCATAGAAATTTGTGATGATTTAATTAAAGAGTTTTGATATACTATCAATAATCATATCCAACCATAAGGAGATTAGAGATAGTATATCAATATATAATTAAATCGTAGAAGTGTAGGTAAAAGCTAAATCACTCCATCTAAGTCTTAACATTTCTATATCTTTGCTGTTGACGGTTTTCGTTAGTTATCGTTTCTTTAATGTTACTAAGTTAGGAAGCAAGCATACGGCACATCTGATAGTAAGCGATTGCCGTAGCCTATGAGCACTTGCAACAACATTTGTCACTCCCGCGTTGCCAACTTCGAGATATTCTTAAATCTTCTTTGCTCAGTAATTTTACTAGTTACAATGTCCTTCTAACCGAAACACAGTAATGCCAAAGACATTAATGAATTGCGGTAGAATGTCTAATACTATGGTAGTACCTACCAAGGCGGCCTCTTGCAATAAAAGGCTTACTACCAGTAGTGTCGTTGTCGTTAGTTGTAAATGAAGTCGATGAAGGCAGATATAAGAATTGTTTCGCTTGTAAAAAACCTGGATGAGCTTCTACATTCTCGTCTTAGATGATAATATGTAATTTATATTGCAATTTTATATACGATGGCTTTAATTTCAAATGCTAGCATTAAATCTTTGTGTAACAATTAACCATCATGCGCGTTGTAGAACGTTATGGCGTATCCACACAGAGTACTTCGCAAATGATATGAACAAAATATTAGCAGTAACGTTTTCGTTATTTTATTACGACACATACCACAAGACGAATTGTCTGTAAAAATAAATAAATAATATTAAACGCTGCACACTCAACGGCCCCCATTAGGATAGTAATATCCTGTGTCGGGGTCCGGAAACATTCACAATGACAAGGACAAATACACCCAGACCGGAAAATATGCTTGCATGGACAATACAAACATATTATGCTCCGAGCGGGAATCGAACCCGCGACCTGTGGCGTTTAAGGCAGGTTCGCTACCGCTGCGCCACAACGTCGTCAAAAGCATGAATGTAGGTATTTTAATATCATATTTGGGTAACACAATCAGTAGTATATAATTTAAAATATAAAAAAATGCTATAAAGTTGTTTTTCAATTAATTTTATACTTTAATAAATTTGATATGTCGAATTTCGTGTTTTGCGTAGGTTTGTAAAAAATGCACGAATGCAAAATGAATCGCGAATTCGGAATACATATTGTTAACAAGAATAAAAAAACGCATAATTATCAAACTCCTTATTTATGAGTTCCTATCTTTAATTTATGTAACATAAACAATTCTGCTTTTGTTCGCATAGAACTAGAGGATTTAACGAATTAGAAACTCGGTTTTTCTTCCATTAAATTGAGAAGTCTACAGATCTCAGGACAAGCTATGTCTATGTAAGGTTTGTAAAGTTACTATAGGGCGACATTTTTTTTTATGTGTGAGGAGGCAAACGGGCAGGAGGCTCACCTGATGTTAAGCGATCACCGCCGCCCATGAACATCTGCAACACCAGAAGGCATGCAGGCGCGTTGCCGACTTTTAAGGAAAGAATACGCTCTCCTCTTGAAGGTTCCCAAGTCGTATCGGTTCGGAAAGACCGCCGGCGGAAGTTGATTCCACAGAGTGGTTGTGCGAGGAAGAAAATGTCGTCTAAATCGCGCTGTTATGGATATCCAGACACCCAGGTGGTATGGATGGAATTTAGAGTTTTGTCGCGATGTCCGATGGTGAAATTCTACCGGCGGTATCAATCTAAACAATTCCTCAGAACATTCCCCGTGATATATGCGATAGAAGATCCAGAGTGATCCGACATCTCTACGCAATGCCAAAGGATCAAGCCGATCGGAAAGAGCTTGATCGTCGACAATTCGAGCCGCTCTACGTTGGATGCGGTCAATTGGAAGTAGCTGGTACTGGGGAGCTCCCGTCCAGAGGTGAGAGCAGTACTCCACGTGTGGTCGAATTTGCGCCTTGTAAAGCTGTAGGCGATGAGCTGACGTGAAGTAGTGCCTCGCCTTGCTGGGCATACCAAGCTTTTTAAAGGCCAATTTGACATTTTCTTCCAACTGACCGCCGAACTGAACGACGCTCGAAATGTCGACACCAAGTATTCCGATACTAGCTGTGGCAGCCAGGGAGTGTTCTCAAAACGAGGAGATACGACAAATAGACCTATACTCCTTTAATAATAGTGTGTAATATTGATGATTGAACATGTGGTGTTAGTATTGAAAGATTGCGCAATGATAGAATAAAGAAAATTTACATCCAAGTGTATTAAAATTTTGTGTGCATAATATTGTACAATAATATTTAAGATGTATGGGTCTAATGTATAACTAGCTTCTGCCAGTGGCTTTGCCTATGTGAATAATGTTTTTAATACAAACTCTAAACCACCCCTTCCCCCTTTTACAAACTTAGAATGTCATATTTATTTATATAGAATCAACAGCTTAAAAAATAAATCTCAAGCTTCTAGCTCTAAAAATGACGATACTTCCATAAAAAATTTTCATCCACCCCTTTCAACCCCTTTTTTGCATTAAAAAGTAGCCTAAGTCTTTTCTCAGGTTTTAGACTATTTGTGTACCAAATTTCATTTGAATTTGTTCAATCGTTTTGGCGTGCAAGCGCGACTGACAGACAGACAGATAGAGAGAAGAAGTTACTTTCGCGTTTATAATATTAGTAAGGATTGTTGTTTGTTATTTAAATACATAAATTCAGTGGAACTCAGTACAAATCGTATGAAATAATATTATAAACGTACCATGCCTGGTATTAGTTCAAAGCGGACGCTACTGCATGCCGCGTTATACCGTTACTGTATTAGGAATCCGGTAGAAATTTAAAATTAATAAAAAATAATTACGAATGATACCCGTATACAAAAAACTAGTCTTTCCTTTTATTTTTTGTTTTCGCCTTGTTGTGATGAAGGCAGCAAATGGTAAAAACCAGCTAAGGGTGAGCGGAGGTCGTATTGAGGAAATAAATGATCCTTTTATTCACAATTTTTTTAAATAAAAATATTGAAAAGTTGTCGGAATAAAAAAGTACAATATTTCTATTCCCTTTAATCTGTTTGGAACATGTACCCACTACTTTCTGTTTATTATCCAATCAGTAATAGTATCAGTACTACTGGTACTGTTGCGTTTCATGTGACCAGTGAGAGCGGCGCAGGCCTAATCTTCCATCGCCCAAGATCCCTTTTTTTGCCTTCTCATCTCTTCCCACCTATACCTTCGTTTGGTAACTGCTTATCATCAGATTGACCATAATATGCTTGATTGCCACCAGTCATGAAAAAAAAACACATAAATTAAACTGTTTGCCGACTGTACGCTAGTGAAATTACTGGGCGAACGAGATTTAAGAACTAATATCTCGAGGTTGGCAACGCGTGAGTGGCACCTACTAATGGTGCTGCAAGCGCTCATAGGCTGCGGCAGCCACTTACCATCAGGTGGGCCGTATGCTTGTTTGCCAACTTCTAACATAAAAAAAAAAAACCTAAGTCTCGACGTGGGACTGATGGAACTAAATGATACCCATACGATTTGTGTATGTAAAATTTAATTACAGTTTGACAAACACAACTCTGTAATTTGATTTGTAAATAGCTTTAATAACGATGTCTTGTTTTTGTAAAAGTAGATTTATGCACGGAAAACATTGATTTGCTAATTTTAATAGCATAATATATAACGATTAATATTATTTTAGCATCTATAAATTAAAAGATAACCATCTAATATTGAAGCGGACTTATTTTAATTTATTCATACAAACTCCGTTAGGACTAGACTTAGATATTTAGCACTATTTTAACTAAAATCGATTCTTCGAAAAAACTTGTTTTAATTATCTTTTTTTTATTCCAGGTAAGAGAATAACGGAATATTTTTAAAAGGAAGTATTAAGGTTGGTTTCTTTTTTTTTCATAAAGAATCTTTTAAATTGAAAAATTTTACTTCTCTAGCAACTATTGTCCGTTACTTTCCTGTATACGGGTTTTGGATGTGTTAGAAAGGGATAAGGTTATGGAGTCCGCATGCTTGACGACCTGTAGGGCCGTGTTGAAATACTTACACGAGATTTGGATTAAAAACTCGTATGGGTTGATGTACTGTTGACAAAATACATATATTAATAATTTTGACACAAAATAATTTTCATAGGTCGCTATTTAGCATGTTAATTAAATTTTTCACCCAATATATTGCTATATGTGTTTCTTTCACTTAGATCTTACTACTTAGTTTTTGCAGTCGTTAAGATATGTCATTTAACGAAATAAAAAATATCGCTACATTTTACGTGACATTGTGTGCATTTAACGCAAATCTTTTTAGCCGTATTACATGATTAAGTAATAAGCATCCAATCGTTCAAACATAATAATAGAATAGACACAGATACCTTGTCGTCCATATCGGCTTTTAATTTTAGTTAATTTTATCAATATTTAAAAAAAGGTCATAATCATTTTTTTTGCTAACCATACGTATCATCTTGGGCCTAATGTCCAAAGTCGAAACTGTCACAATGGATACTATTTAACATCGGGCTATCGCCACACCATCAGATAACACTGTGCCCGATAAGTATAATGATCGATGACGTCTCTTGACAATTATATATTTTTAAATAACCATACGAGTTTGTGGGGAAAGTTTGGGAAACATTGGTTTTGATTGAGACTTTTGTTGAAAATTTCTTTTGTTACATATAAGTTAAATGTATTACATACTAGCTGAGACCATGGCTTCGCTCGCTTAAATATAGTGTTTTTGATAATCCCACGGAAACGTAACATTTTTGTTGCATTAAAAGTATTCTACATGTTATTTCATCCGAATCCGTTTAGTAGCATTTGCGTGAAAGAGTTAAAGCTCATAAACTTTAACATTTATAATATTTGTAGGATAGGATATATCCTATCTTATGGGATAAGATTTCATAGAACTCGATGTGTTGTAGAGCCTTGCTGTTTTTGGCATGAACGACGTGAAGTGCCAATGCCTTTCGTTTATTATTTATCGGCCATCAAAACTCCCATCCTTTTATTCCTTTTTGTTCCTCCTTCTTTGTAAAATTCCTCACTTCTATTGGAAAAACGATTAAAATACGTTCCTAATATTGTTGCTATCGGCGATCGCATACTATGAAGGGGACCGGTTTTTTGTCGTAAAAAGTGTTTTGTTATTAGGTTTATCAATCATTTTAGTTTAATGGTATAAATATAAAAATAAACTTGATGCTTATATAAAATACATTATTAATTATACGTAAAATATTAAAATTGTTTAGATCTAAAAAATCCAATATCGATTTTTTTTTTATCGATCTGTCGACGTAAAACGTAATACGAAACTCAACTGAAATCGTACACCGCGACCAAGGTGTTTAGGCCACGAATCTAGATACGATTATGAATATACAGAAAAAAACCGGAAAGTTCAAACAAAGCGTCATACCAAACTAACCCAAACACGTACCCTTTCATGATTTTTTTTAATAACAAAAACACCCTTATTCTTTATAGGTTCGCTTCCTTCTGTTTTTATCGCGTTCACACTCCGTAGAACAAAAGGGTACAGAATAAAGCGACGCCGCCAGCGACACCTGACGAAGTGAGAAAGAAACATGATACTCGATCGGGCTGTACAAGCGATAATCCTATCTATTCATATATAATAAAGCTCACAATGCTTTGTATGAATCGTTTTTCTATATTTATTTATTGTTATTAAAATTTCAATTCTATTTATATGTCGTTAAAGTTTAAATTGTATTGCGGTTTTAATAGTAATAGGATTCAGTGCATGCGTGATATCGTCTGCCTTTCGCCAAGTAGTTTTGTATTGGAATAATTTTATAGTTATTACTTATTATTAGATCGCTTTGTATCGAGGTTCACGCCACGGATACATTGAGATACTTGGGATATCAATATTGGATGCATTAGCATAAAGAGAAAGCGTGTTTTATTGAAGTGACGTGACGTAACATCAATCGTAAAATACAGATTATATAACAAAAAATATGATAAACAAAAAAGTAAAACGGCGAAAGAAAACTTATTTCCATTAATATTTTTGGTGTACGAGAATATATTATGTACATCAGTGTTAAAATATATGTAGCCCTTGAAGGTAGGTTGTAGTAAAAACTGGATTCAAGACGGCCTTTTCTTGATTATTTAACTAACATTTGCCCGGACTTCGTCTGCGTGGCTATCTGAATTATTTTCAGAGAGAATAAAGACAGAGGCTTCCGTTAAAAATGTATATTTCTATCCTACTGGAAAATTACATTTTTGTGAATGAAAAGTAAAATAAATTTTCCGTAACCCAGTAAGTACTCTGAACTCTTTATACCTAGCGTGTATGCTACATTTCATGAAGACCAGTTGACTTAGGGAAAGCGTAACAAACAAACACTCACATTCGTAATTATATTGATATATCATTCAATCACTAGGTTTCACAACCTACTAACTATTTCGCCAGCTTTTTAACAACCCACCATGTTTGTATTTAAATATTAAATATAATCTGTGCAGTCCATAATGATGACGTCATTCCCAATTTACTTGCACTTGTAATTGTTTCATTTGTAATTAAAATAATGAAATGGTATAATATAATTATGCAATTAAGGTGTGCGATATAAAAAGCCAGAGAGTTCCACTTTCTATTATACCACTAAGGTGATGGTGTAAGGCAAAAAAACATAGAGCCTGCCTAATTATAAGCGGTCACGGTAGCCAACAGATGCAGCACCAGAAGCATTACAATCGTGTAGCCGATCCAAGGGAAGGAAGAGAAGAGTAATAAAAGGAATGGATAAGAATAGGGGAAGTCTGTAATATTGTTGCAGACAATCGCACTGAGGTCGGCCAGCGAGGAGGTTTCAGTGGGTCCTCATGACGTTACCATCTTATCATGGAACCCCACATAACCCGGTTCTCCTCCCCAGTAAGCCGGGTATCTGGTAGCAGATTTCCTCCCCGTTACCAAAAAAAAAGTCTGTAATATTGTTACTTTACGTCGATATGCCATGGAAGGTAGTACTTTTACGGTTAGATCGGCAGATTCATGTTAAAAACAGCGAGGTTCTACTGGAGATGGCTGGGACTACTAGCCACCGATAGCACTATCAAGGCCACTAGAGCCAACAGCAATAGACGTTTAGAAGAAAACACACTTCTTTTAATCGGGTAACAAATGGTTCGCCTCATCAGAACGGTGATCATAACAAACAATAAAATGTTACGTTTATATGTATATACCTATATATATGTATATACCTATATATACATAAAATTGTAACACACATACCGGACACTGACCCCGAACTGGTATGTAGATAATATTATAAAGATTGCCTCCGCATGAACTTAATTACTATTTTTCGAATACTAAAACGATTTGTGACGCTTCTTAAGAAAACGGGATATCTGTGAAACGTCCGCTTGCGATAAATATTTTATTATACGTGTTATTTAATTGTTATAGGTGAAATTTTGATTAGATTTCGAATCTATACTATCAATTAATCAATCTTTTTGCAGGAAATATTATTTTTGTAATTTATTTTGATAGATTTTTTAGTAAAACACAACCAAACAGAAGTCTTTTTCTGAGGCCGTTCCCAAGAACAATGTCATTGGTTTGCAATTGTGACTAAAAGTTTACGTAAAAAAACAACAATAACTACTAACAAAAATAAAGATTAGATCAGTGATGATCATGAAGCCTCAATAGCTCAACGGCAGAAGGGCCGACTTCGTTCCGTTAACGCGAGAGTCGAGGGTTCGAACCTGACCCCCTTGGGCTATTGTCGTACTCACTCCTAGCACAAGCTTCGAGCTTATTTGAAGGGGTAATGCCTTGACAATAATGCATTGCTAATATTCTTATATAAAAAAAAAAGAAAGTGATTCCAAAATTGAGTATGAATGAAATAGTTCCGTAGATTAGTTGTTCCGTGAATCAGTTACACATAAATCTAATTGTCAATTAGATTTTTGACTTTCAATATACCTCAAAAAATCTTATGTTCATCAACGTAAAATTAAAAGTAAAATTTAGAATCTTATTTATTTCAATATCGCATAGGTTTCACATTAACTCGTTTCAAAAGCTAGACTTTTACAACATTTTATGTAACAATTACAGGCAAACAGCTACACACATGCACAAATTCTGTCTTACATACGTTTTAAAAACACAATAAATTCTAATATCGAAATTACTATTTAAGTAACAGATCTTTATTTGAAATATTTATATAATCTGATTTAAATCAATTTTTGCCGCTTTGATGAAATTTTTTGTCGCTGAGATATTATAGCTCGGTATTTTGCATAATTATAAATGTTTACGAACTTATGTTATTTAGGTATATTTCGGAATTTTATAGAAATTATTTTCAGATTTTTTTAAGATGTTAAGAAGATTGGTCTCAGTATGAAATGTTTGTAATAATTTCGTCAATCGGCTCATATTTTCAGCATGCAACTCTGACTTTTGAAGTACCTCTAATATGTATTTATTAATTTATGAATTTGATTTATTGAATAGCTCTTTAGCCATTCGAGGAAGGAAAGTAGCGTGAGACATCCTGTATTTAATATATATGTACACATATCCACCAGTTCACATGGATTTTTTATTTAAATCTTTAGCATTTAATTCAATTTCATTAAAAAAAACTCCAAAATCACAATCTCTAACTTAAGCTTCCCGTCTCTCGAACAATTGTAAGGGAATGCTTCGATCGTTTTCAAAATGGCGTCAATTAAATCGCACAATTAACTTAAAGGGAATGTCGCGTCGATTGTATCTCGTGACCCGCGGCTATCCGGGTTCGACTCCCGGGCTACGTACCTACCGTTCGAGTGTCGTGATTTATCGGCGGCTGCTACCCAGGGTTAATTGAAGGAAAGCTTTGTTTTGACTTGTTATTCGGTTGAACGTGAACTTGCATCATTAACTTGGAAACATGTTAGACAATGGCTACATCGGGTTTAGTTTGTATAAAATTACCTTAAACAGCTTCAATGCAATACAATTTGTATTTTTTTATATTGTATTCGTGTTAAAGTTACTCAAATTTAAGTTAGTTCCCACGGGATTGGACGTTTTAGGATTTGCACGATTTTTATCTCTACCTATAACATTTTTATGATGTGGTGTTTTGATGTTTGTCGCATGAATAGACCGGATCCGATTAAGAATTGTGAAGTGAAATAGCAATATCCATACTTTGCTTTTCGATTGATAAATGTGAATATCGGAGACTCAAAATTTACCAATCTCTGTTCTATTCCTTTTCATCACAATTTCCATCTAATGAGAGACGTTCTAATAAGAACGGGATACTTCTGGTGTTGTTAGTGAAAATAAGTATGGTAAGGAATCGAGAGTTGTATATGTATAATATAATGCAAAGAAAAAAAAAAAATTTTATTGAAAAATTAGATTCCACGGGATGGGACGTTTACGAAATTGCATGACTCTTATCTCTATCTGTAACTAAGAACTATATTTGCTACTTTATCACTTGTAAAAGTGATTAAAATAAGGCTTCTTTTAGTTATATTTGTTACAGTACATAAATAACATAATCATCATTGCTCATAGCTCGTATCTTTAAGGCCTTTGGTGGCCCACTAATGACCTATAAAATATTAGTCTAGTTACAATTAAAAACCAGCTCCGAGCTCAAAACGAATAAATTATTAATTTATACGAACGTATACTTTGCGAAAAGGTAATAAATAGGCCCCTGGACAGACGAAAGTCGACATACACTACATAAATACAGCCGACAGACGCTTTGAAACGTTGTATGAACAATTCCTCTCAAACAATTTTAAACCTAAACTTTAAAACTTAAAGTTGCATTTTCGATGGCAATGTTTGTGTGTATACGTCGATTTTTAATGACGGACAGTCGGAAAGACAATGCCGTTTCGTTTTTAGGGACAAGTGAAGGCGACAGTTGGTCACCGGTTTTCGGGATTTAATTCGCGAAATCTCGAGACGTTTTCGATGCCACAATGGGATCGGCGGGACCTCTGACGTTGAGTGATGAACAGGGTATATAGATAAGGCTCCATGGCAACAGTTTTCGGAATCGATGATGTCGATACGATTTAAAAATCGATTTTATATTCCGATTTTCTGTAAGCTCATATAGGGTATGCCTTTTATTAACATTGTTGCGTATTGTTACTTTTTATTTATGTATTGTAAATTAAGATTCATCTTCATTCATGTTACGCCCACGAACAATACGCGAATGGGCAATACGAATAAAAAAATGATCTTACTAATGATGTGAAAAGGTTATTTTGTACCATAATATTTTAAATATTTAAATAACATTTAAAATGTGTATCATAAATATTATTAGTGCAATAATAATTACATCGAGTTTTTAAATGATTTATCTTTATATAATAATTATGTTAATAAAATACCGTCATCAGGGATCATTAAATCAAAACTGAATTAAAAACATTTTTTTTTCTATATAATAATTTATTATTATAAATTATTATATAGATATTAAGAGCCTTTTATAAGAAAGCTGAAATTGTACAGTTACGTAGAATATTAATAATACCTTGAAAAAGCATTGTTAATATTCTTTATAAAAAAAAAACGAAAAAACATGTGGGTTTATAGTGTGGGTTTATTGGTGTGTTAATTTTTTAATCGTGTGTGTGTGTAATATACTACACATATTATTGCTTTATACAGACCACCGAATAAAAATAAATTACTATTTATAGATCAGTTGGAATCTATTATTAAATCGGTTCCAGCCTGCGAAAACATTATTGTGATGGGTGACACAAACATAAACATTCTAAACGATCTTGTAAATCCAAGTACTACTAAGTACAAAACACCTTGTGTGCGTTGGGCCTACAGTGCGGAATACCAAGCGCAGAGATAACGCGCGAGGCGATCGTTGATGGAAGGATTGATACGTCATGCTTGGATCACGTGTGGGTGCGAGCGGGAGGGAGCGAGTGCGGCTCGTTGTCGTACGTACTCGAGGCGAATATCTCCGATCATCATGCCGTCGGAATAGCGTTGAATTTGTGTGCGAGTGATAGTGACGGCATGATGTCACAGGTAGATGGTGAGAGCTGTGTTCGGGAAGTGATTAGTGATAAATTGGTTAAACAGAAGCTCGATGCGTATGATTGGTCGCAATTACTTGTAATATCTTGCCCGTTAATTTTATTTCAAACAATATGCACAGTGTTTCAGCGGATTTATAAGGAAAGCACAGTTAAAATTGTAATAAATAATAAAAGAAAAACACAACCATGGGTAGATAGATACTTATATTCTATGTTATCGCGTAGGATTATTTGTTTTAGAGTGTGGAAAGCAGACCCTAAAAACATGAATAAACGTTTATACTATACAAAATTTAGAAATAAGGTAAATAAACTTATATATGAGGCAAAAAATAAATACAGACAGTCAGAAGTAAAAAAATGTAATGGGGATTTTAGAAAAATATGGGAAAAAATTAATTTGTGGCTTGGTCGGAAAAAAACTAGTCTGGATGATACAATATTGAAAAATTTAGGTAAGAAAGAAAGTATTAGTCAAATTTGTACGAAGTTTGGTAGAATATTTACTGACGAAATAAAATGTATTAAACACACATGTAATATAAAATTTTTAGATAGAAATAAGTATGTAAAGCCGAGTCAGGTGAGTTTTAGATATATTACCGTTTCATCGTCAGACGTAGAAAAAATTATAAACCAGCTGTCGTGTGACAAAGCACCGGGTTTGGATGGAATTAGGGTAAAAGACATTAAATATATACGAAAGCAGTTAAGTATGATTATAGCTAAGTTTATGAATATGTGTTTGACTAAGAGTATTTACCCTGATCAGTTAAAAAGTGCAATCATACGTCTATTTTTAAATCGGAGATCATTCAGAATATGTTAATTATAGGCCTATAGCCATATTGTCGGTTATAAATAAAATTATTGAGAAAATTATTGTTGGTCAAATCTGTAAGTTCTTGGAGTGTCATAATGTATTATCAGAAACCCAGCACGGCTTCCGGAAAGGGCGTAGCACTGTCACAGCCCTCTCTGGTTTTGCGGATTATATTAATGAATGTCTAGATTCTGGTAAACAGTTAATAGTACTATACATTGACTATAAAAAAGCGTTCGACACTTTAGATCACCACATATTACTACAAGCGATGGATGAATGTGGAATACGTGGTCCTACAAATAAATGGTTTAAAAACTACTTAAGTAATCGAAAATTACGAACTGTAATAGCTGGTGTAGCTGGTGAAGAAGTAAATGTGGATCTTGGTGTGCCGACCGGATCAGTGTATGGACCAGTAGGTTACATAATGCATGTCAACAGTGTGTCAAATGTTGTAAATAAATGCCGAGTGTATATGTATGCAGACGACATGTGTTTGGTTTATGCTTCAAAAAATATATCTATAGTACGAAATTATATACAAGAAGATTTTGAAAATATTATTAAGTGGGCACACGACAACGGAATTATATTAAATTTGTCAAAAACAAAATGCATGCACATACACTCGCCATACAACCAACGAGCAAAATTGATTGATAAAGAAAGTCTTGGTATATTAGGACACACATACGAGTGTTTGCATAATAGTAAATTCAATTGTAAATGTATCAAATTAGAATATGTTGATAAATTTAAATATTTAGGTTTAACTATCGATAGAAATTTTAATTGGCATTCGCACGTAACTGATATTTGTAATAGACTAAGATCTGTGTTGGGAAAGTTATATCAATTACACAGAATATTAAATAAAAAAACATTACTGATTGTATATTATGCTCTTGCCGACTCATTATTAAGTTATGGACTTATTGTATATATGGGCGTACGTTTATCACATACTTAAAAATATTAAGCAATTACAAATAAGACTGATTAAGTTCCTTGTTAGTAAAAAAGTTAAAGAAAAGTGTGATAAAGATTATGATAAGTTATTTCCTATTTGTAAAATTTTGCCTGTTGAGAAAAAAGTTCAGTATCTTATAGCAATGGAACACTATTACAATAATAAAAATAAAATAACTGTCACAAATAAGTATAATACAATAAGTGTTAGACAAAAAAAATTAATTCAACCAAAGGTGACTAATTATTATGGGAAAAGAATGTCGAAATTTTTAGTACCAAAAATTTTCAATAATATAGATATATTACAACAAACCCCAAAATTGAGTAAAATACAATTAAAATCAAAATTGAAAGAGTTCTTTAATAGTTAGTTCGGATAACAGGTGTTAGGATATTATAATAAATAAATAAAAGATAAAAACAAAAATTTAGTTCACTATTTCATTAATTGCATAAATAGTATTTAATTAAGTAAAGTTAGTTGTAAAGTAAGATGCATAATTATAGTTGTATAAATAAATAAATATTGTATAATAGGTTAAGTATAATTAAGTATGAAATAAAGGCGCGTCTCGCCATCAAACTTCTAGTTTGGCGAGAAAATATTGTGAAAAATATATATATTGTGTTTTTGAGATTAATAAATAAAAAAAAAAAAAAATGCTGATGTTATAACAAATGGCATATCTGAACTAAAAGGCATTATAGCATACTTAGCCCATGCACATAAATACAGTAGCAATTGTACAGTACAAGAGATTGATAGCTTTACGATTTCGAAATCAAATAAACACAAATACGAAGGTAACAAATAGACCAACCAACAACGGCCAACAAGTAAACTGATAACGGAGCACGGAGGCTGCGAGCAGAATTAAAATATTCACATAATTCTCAGCGGCTTATTTCGAAATGGACCCCTGATAACCTGCCCTTTACCAAGACATTCTTACGGTACACTCGCGATCATAAAATTAGGTTTAAATATATTTGTTGCTAAGCTTTTCCCCGTGGAGCTGTCTGCGTGAATTTTTACTACATATCAAGCTGTGTGTCATCTCAAACTCTATCACAATCGCCTTCGTGTTTCGTTATTAATAGAATGTTGACAAATTTTTGAGAATTTAGTTTAGGCCTCACGATTTTTCTTTTTATAAAATAAGAAAAAAAATCAAATTTTAAGGATTCATTTAAGGATGAAAAATCGTCATTACATTGTTATTGCTAACACGCTTTCGCCTGTGGCTTTGCCCGCGTGTTAATTTTGAATGAGGCACCTTTATTGCAAAAGAAGTAAGTGGTTCCGCATACAAACTTTCATCCCCTATTTCTCTCCATTCAAGTTTATTTCACGCAACAAAAATCTATTTACCTTTCAAACTCCATTTCTCGCTCTGTATGTATGTACATTAATAACCAATAGATGTCGCTATTTTATCCATTTTAATTTGTTTATCGAGATGGCACAAAAGGATTTTGAATTTTATAAGTATCGTTTAAACCACTACTTTCTTTTTAATTGTAATATATGATAAATTATAAATATATATATTTACCACTTCAGCACTCAAGTGTACGTAGATATTCGTAACGGATAATACTGTTTATCTGATGGCCCGCGCCAATATTCGGCTTGAATTATGCTATTGACTCGGTTCAACGTAAATATATATACATTGTCTGAGTATTAATGTTGTAATTATGAAGGCGAAGCGGTTTTATGGAGTTTTAGTATGAATGATGTAAAGAAAACGTTTATAATAAACTAAAAACGAGCTTATTTTGAGGGGCCATAGAATTAGTAATGCCTTGTAAAATATTCTAATATTATTTAATTAAAACAAAAAAATTATGCCCGCTTGAGAATGGATATGTTTGTATGGATGGATATTTGTTAGTCTTTTACGAAAAATGTATTGTACGAATTTGGATGAAATCCCACAAACAAAATTGGATTAAAATAGTCTAACTTCTATTCCGGAAAATTTTGAATTTACATGCTAGTAATGCATAACAATACCTTCAAACCATGAAAAGAAACTAAATCAACAGAAAACGATGTACGTAATTACGAGAATTGACGAAAATATGTAGCGAATATATGAAAATGCCGAGCAAAGACGAAATTATCGAAATCGTGTAACAAAAAACCTAAGGACGTAATGTCGGACAAGAAATTATGATACAACCAAATAAGAAAAAGTACGTACTTGTTTATACCGAATACCGATCCAATTATCTGGCTCGAAACAGTCGCGATGCGTATTATATCAATAACACTTGTTATTACGTCTGTCACTCCTGTACTTACATACATACACATTTCCTTTTATACGTATTTGTCGTGCACACAGACAGGCTAGGTAGGTACCACTGCAGTGTCAGATATTCTACCGCAAAGTATAGTGTGTTTCGCATTACTATGTTTCGGTTTGAAGGATAATGCAGCGAGTGAAACTACTGGACAAAGGAGATTTTATAAAAGACTAAGAAAACAACTTACTATCAAGTGAGAACCTAACTTACCGATGAGAATCTTGTTAGTCAATTTCTAAAAGTAATGACGACCATTTTATGGAAAGTACTTATTTACGTTTATTTTTTTAATTTTTTTTTATGTAAGAGGGGGCAAACGGGCAGGAGGCTCACCTGATGTTAAGTGATCACCGCCGCCCATGAACATCTGCAACACCAGAAGGCATGCAGGCGCGTTGCCGACCTTTAAGGAAAGAATAGGCCCTACTCTTGAAGGTTCCCAAGTAGTATCGGTTCGGAAAGACCGCCGGCGGAAGTTGATTATTATAAACGTTATTTAACAGATTCTTTCAGTCACTAACTTTGAAGTTTTTCAACATTGATCATTAATTTATTATTATAAAAATTGTGAAAATAATTGAAGGCTGCTTTGATTTATAATTATTTTCTAATTATTAATAGACAAATACGTCTTTAATAAAGTTAGACACGCTAATTCATTAACAAAGAACACAAAAATAAAAACGAAATGGTAAAATACAATTAAAAGTCGCGAACGCTTTAAAAATATCGGACCAACAGCGCAAGACACCTCATTAAACTAATTAGTTGGAAAGGAAAAAATCTAAGTTTAAAAATACAGGCCATTCCGGGTAGTATATCAGATGAAAAAGCACCTCGTAGGCTTTATTAACCCTAATGTATGCAGATTGGCTAGCCGATTGCGCGAAATGTCACTACTTAGCTTAAACGACGAATTCTTTGATTGTTTTTAACATTTTTCAACGAAATTTGATAAGTTTTTTCAAAAAATAAATCATGAAAAATTTAGTGTATGAATAAATAAATAAACGCTACACACTCAACGGCCACCCTAAGGATAATGATATAATGTGCTGGGGGTCTGGAAACATAAGCAATGACAAGGACAAACACACCTAGAATGGAACGCAAGCTTGTATGGTAAATACAAATATCTGTCCCAAGCGGGTGTAGAATCTGCGACCTGTGGCGCTTAAGGCAGGCCACCTACTACTGCGTCACAACGTCGTCGTATGACTATTTCAGCTTATTGATGAATTCCAGAGCCTCTTCTTTTTCTATAAAAAAAATAGGAGTTTTTTCGGTTGCGTATTTTCGTTTTATTTTTAATCACAAAGACTGTTTTACAAAGAAAAAAAAGACATATTATGTCATTATATAATTTTGCTATGATCTGAACAAGATTTTCACATGTCGATAATAAGAAACAGTTATTTTTGCGGTAGCTCTAGTCTATATATTTGCGGTAGTATTTATTGTTTTTAACAGCTCAATTATAAAGTTTACTAGTGTAGTTAGGGATATAATTTATATATCCTTTTGATCTCACCTGATACTACCAGGAGACCATAAATAGAAGACAGAGTACTACGGTATCAGTACACTTAAAACTATTCCTACAACTTAGTAATAAATTTTCGGTAATTGTATTCGAATTATGGAATAAATCGATTAATAGATGTTAGAGATTTATTTGAATTTTCGCATCACTTTCTTACGTAATAAAATTGCAATATTATAAACTAAAAGGTTGAGGCGTCGTGGGCGCATGCATATTACTAAAAATAATATAAAAATATTTTATTTTTTAAATTTTATTATATTTTTATAGATTTAATTAAGAAGATAGATAGATGTCAATTAAAAAAAAACTTCAGAGGTGTCAAGGGATACCCGGATGGAACGAAGTTCCTTTCGATTAATTAGTGAAGGAATTGTAATAAAATTTTATTTTTTTAAGTTATAATAATATTTTTTTATTATTAACATTATTTATTATTTACAAAAACCTGTATACACTCAACAAAAATAATCGTCGCGACACCACACTGTTCAATGCGAAATAGAAATGAAAATATCTGGCTTGCTTTCTATAAGAGAGAGAGAGACAGACAGAGAAACATGCGACGCCGCACAGCTTACAATAGCTTACTATAGCAAAAAGTGTCGTGACAATTTTTCGTAAGAATTTTTTCCGTCTAGCCCCCTTTCACAACGCGCGATAAGGAACTTCGTTCCAAAAAAAAATTCTTATGATATAACAATAATATCTTATTCCTAGTAACATTTATAATCGCGTTCAATAGAATCGAGTTGAGTCGTGTTTTGACATAAAACTTTTTATGTGACATAACAAGAGATCAATTTTCCCATCTCAGTAAGATATAGTTAATCTTAAATGATTTAAAGTTAAATGTGGAAGGATGTCGTAAATCAGTAACTATTACGTTCCTGCGTTTGCTAAACGATTTCATTATCTTTCTACCGTCTTCAAAAAGGGGTAGTAAGCTTGAGCAGTATAGCCTAATCGCTGCCGGTGAAGGCTCACTCGATCAGAGAAGTCCTGCCTTCTCAGAGAATATCGTCGAGAAGTAACAGTATTAATATTGTTGGGCTTCCGTCGACGACAGAGTCCCGAAGACGAAAACTCCCGACGCCTATATATATTGCTACCTTGGGTCAATGCTACGGTAACTGTTATTCCATGACGTCATAATGAAATTGTCAGCTCCAGTGGGGCCTACCGCTTATTCACGGCCACACAGTACAGCTCAGGTGAGCTGTAAGCTAGTTTTCCACCCTTGAATCAAAAAAACAAACCTACATTTCCGTCATTAACTTTTATTGATTGATGTTTCCAGAACACTAATTTTAGGTACTATCTCGATATGTAAAAGCTTAATAATAAAATAAGCACTCAAAACTGAAACTCATGCAGGTTCGTCATGTAGGCTTAATAAATTGATATCGAGAAAGTCTAGTGACTCAACAAAATATGCGTTTAGATTCAATGTGTGTAATCAAATAATACCGTTAAAAACACATAATGTATAGCAATTGGCATCTTTGTTGACGTAAAAACATTATCTATACATAATTAGTAGGCATATTACGGTACAGAGCGGATGAAAACAGTATTAACGGTCTGCGGTAGTCAATTTTCCAACGTAAATAGAGTATCTGGAATATTTTATTGAGCATTATAGAGTATTGAGTCTATTGAGTATTAAATTAAGTATTTAATTCAGCCTACTGACACACTTTCCTTATGCCTACACACGCTAGTTTTATTACACTTATTTTAAATGTACCACTGGTGGAAGGCCTGTTATCGCAAGAGGCCGTCTAAGTAGGTACCACCGCAGTTTCAGATATTCCACCGTAAAGCAGTATACTGTGTTTCGTTCTGAAGGACACTAATTAAATTACTGGGCAAAGGATATTTAAGAACCAATATCTCGGGATTGGTAATGTGTGAGTGACACTTACGAATTGTGTTGTAAGCGCTCATAGGCTACGACAACCGCTTACCATAAGATGGGTCGTATGCTTGCTCGCCAACTTAGTCACATAAAAAACATATTTTATAAAATGTCGCCTGTTGTATCTTTCTTTTACTTGCCTAAAGTTAACACATTCCTATTTATAGATCAACGCGTGAGTGTCACCTACAAATTGTGTTGCAAGCGCTCATAGGCTACGACAACCACTTACCACAAGATGGGTCGTATGTTTGCTTGCCAACTTAGTCTTATAAAAAAAACATATTTTATAAAAAGAAGTATCTTTCTTTACTTGCCTAAAGTTTTGTCTATTACAGTTTAAATAAAAAAATGAAGCCGTTCCAGTAGTTACTAAAATTAGCGCGTTCAAACGTACAGTCTGTGAACAAATAGAAGTACTCCTTAATAATCTACCAGACTTGATTAGTCTCGTATTTCTATTTGAGGTCTGACCGCAAATCTAAAACAGGCGTTGGTTTTTTCTAACCGCTGACAAATTGCACTTCCCTGTGCAGCCAACGACGTGATTGGCCGACAAAAACACGGTAGGAAATGATATCATTAGACGCTCTTCGCCGCATCTAGACTTTTATAGTCACGGTCCTGGTTTGTAAAATATTAATGTATTCGTTTTGTAGCTACCATCATTTGATACCTATTATGTATACATACAAATAAATAAAATTGAAGTGTCTTTTTTTAATACCATATTAAAAGCTTTTCACTAAATGCATGTTAAGTACGGTACTCGAAACTATTTTAACGGGATTGGCAGATAGCTGGTGTAATAAAAAGTAACTTAGCCTACTTCTATTTTAGAAAAAGAAATAGGGTGCACAGAATCCTAATTTTAATAAAGAAAAATCGGTAAACCGCACGAGCGGAGTCACGAAATAATCTACTGTACGTATAAAAGTTAATTAAGATAAAGCTTATATTAGTAAATCAAATTTAAGAGATGCCTTTCCAATTGTTAATCCTATAATAAAAAATAGTAACCAATTTTTTATAATGTATAATATTTCGCAATTATTTTAAAAAGCACTTTAAAGACCATTCATTATTTTATAAAGATCCGATAATTTGCTGTGTCATTTCCTTAATAGATACTAAGGTTCTGCAAGTTCGTTCATTAAATATCTTTGGAATTGCGGTGTAGAAGACACATTAATTGTATAATCCACTTGCATGTGTAATAGAAGCTTATAAACTAGCTATTCTAGTGGCTTCGCTCGCTTTAGATTAGAATTTCTATGGGAACCTAACATTTCTCCAGGATAAAAAGTATTCATGTGCACTATGTATCTATGTGCCAAATTTCATCTCTCATTCCACCCATCCGTTCATCTATTCATCCGTCCATACTCATAAGCCAAAAAATTTGACACGGTTTTTGCGTTTCTTGTGTAGGATTCAAGGTCGAAGCAAGACAAGAACAGAGTAAAAGGACAGAGGAAGGTTGAATTGGGTCAAGTGTCATACAAGAAGTAATAGTCACGTACTATATTATAGTAACTGATACGTCACGTCGATGTTCTGAGACATTTTCTCCCAATTCAAGCAATAAGCTTTAAAATCATGTTCGGGGCTGAAAGGGTCATTGATAAACGATCTGCACGGTAGCTGAATTCCACAACAGTTACTTAAATCACCTATAATAATGAAATTAATGTTTTTTTAATCTGTATAAATAAGTGCAAATTTTATTGTTTGTTCTCGCCCGTTTTTTTTATAAATGTTGGCAAACATACATGGTAAGCATGGTAAATAGTCACCGCAACCTATGAACGCTTGTGTTACTTGAAATATCACACGCGCGTTGCCAAGAAATAGGAGGGAAGGGTTGAAAAGAGAAAAAAGCAGAAGGTGTAGGAGATTGGGCCTCAAGCATTTAAATTTTAACTTTTTGTTATATTTTCCTGGAAATTTAAGAGGATCATAATTTATTGTATCATTAGCTAATGATATTCGTTGTTTATAGAATGCTCAAAAATTAGAATATTGAATCTTATTTAAGTTGTATTATTGTAATGTTATATTTCAAACATAAAACGAAGCGATGAACATAAATTAATTAAATAAAATTTTATTGCATTAATTGCATTATCCTTTTTCCTACGGAATAAATAACAAGTCCTTTATGCAGCTAATTTAATTTATACAACTTCTGTCACTGTTTTAGATTTTTTTTCTTCTCTCGAGTCGTGCAACGTTAAGGATTTCTTTTTATCGACCTCTGCCGTGTCATATGTTTTTTGCCCAATGCGTGTCTTTATTTTAAGAACATTATTCTTCGGTTTAATCGCTCTAATGAGTACGTATTACAATTTCGGAGAAATATAATAAATTTGCATCATTGTTACTTTATAATTCCCATGATTTTAATCCGCGTTGTTAGTTCATTGACTCTTTATATTGATAAGATTGATAACGATTTATATAAAGAGGGTCAGTGTAATAAAAACAAATAATTAATACGTTTATTTGCCAACATCTTAAGTGTTTTAAACCAATCTTGA
Organism: Hestina assimilis; assembly: GCA_023373885.1. NCBI lineage: Eukaryota > Metazoa > Arthropoda > Insecta > Lepidoptera > Nymphalidae > Hestina > Hestina assimilis. The sequence continues at coordinate 2,101,165 of CM041747.1, read as the reverse complement.
TATGTCGTTAATTTGGCTTATTTGATTGATTTAGGGTGCTTCTACATCCTTATTGATCAAGTGCAAAGTTCTGTATTTTGATTTTGTGTTTAGATATTTCATACTGTTCTGCTCTTTGATTCATTTTTGGAACGAGGTTTCTTAACGCGGCTTACGGATAGTGTGATTTAGTATAAATTGTCACGTAACGAAATGACTTATGCTGTGTGTGTGTTTGTGTGTGTGTGTGTACTACAAGCAAATTAGCAATACATAAATGTTCCTTTTGACATAGGATATGTGATGTGTGTATGCGTACTTTTGCTAGTACACCGGCTTTTGAGTGCACCTTTAACGCAACATAGAAATAATTGGTCCGCTACAAAATTTTTAACCCTCCATTTCAACCCCTTCAAACTTTTTTGCTATAAAATCATATATTTCTTTTCCCATTTCCACTTGTGTGTGTGTACTACAAGCAAATTAGCAATACATAAATGTTCCTTTTGACATAGGATATGTGATGTGTGTATGCGTACTTTTGCTAGTACACCGGCTTTTGAGTGCACCTTTAACGCAACATAGTAATAATTGGTCCGCTACAAAATTTTTAACCCTCCATTTCAACCCCTTCAAACTTTTTGCTATAAATATCAGTATATTTCTTTTCCCATTTCCAAGACAGAATAACTTTCTAGCTCATATATTAATGTAGTAGGGATATGAGGCACAATGAATTGCAATATATTTCTGTGTAATAAAAACATTGCATTTACTATTAAAACTGAAAAACATACATTCAAATTAAACATCGAACACAATGCAAAGTAATTACCGTGGCAAATAAACGAAGAGAAACGTTTTATTTGATGCGGCTCCCGGACTAGCTCCCGCGACTCCACAGGTAATAAATAATAAACACAATTTCTTACAATAGAAAAACATAAACTGAAAAATGTCAACAAAGGCTTTTGAGGGCACGTACAAATACCAATAAATCTGCGGACTGTTACACCTTTATTTTGTAATAAATATAAGTTATTTTTGCTCGTTTATCGGTAGAACGAAACGCGGTAATCTTAATAGCATTCTGAGAAGGTATACAGTTCCCGGTTTTGAAATACATATTTTCTTAAAAGTTATTTGTTTGTTATAGATTATATTGCTAAAAGGCTGCTGGTGTAGGTTTTATAATATGAAATGTTTAAATTGGAAATATGTTTTATTAGCGTTCCTTGTTAAATTATATACAATTTCAATACCAATAAAGTAGCAAAACTTTAAATATTATGCAAATCTGTTTTAATAGACATTTAAGTAACGGTAAATAAGGTTCAAGTAAAGAAGGTAAAAATGGTAAAAGTAAAGTAGGTAAAAAAGGAAAAATACATAAAACTTTCAAAATTTGAACATTAAAAGAGTTTTCTTTGAAAAAACTTATTTCTAGAATTATTTTTGAAGATAAAAACAAACAATCAATTTTGAAGTATATAATAAAAATTCTCTTATAATTAATGCAAGATCTAATAATACACACAAAATAGAACGACACGATAAATTTATATTAATTCCTTAACAGTTACAAAGCGCCCCTAAATAGGGCCTTGGCACTGTTCTTGTCGTATTAGTGGTTCAGTATAAGCGCTTTGCATTCCCTTGAATTTCCAATTACTTGCCTTATTGGTCAGTAGCCATTGTACGTACGGTTAGTTAGCGGTAGGACGGGCGCATACGGCGCGACTTGCCAGCCATTTTATACTAAACATTTCTGTACGCGGTCTTAGTGATATCGGCTTTAAGTTGAGCCGTAAGTACTGCCTTTTTTAGATAGCTGTTACTACAGTTGGTACAATTATTTGCCTTATCAAGTGATGTGTATATTACAGGCAGCCAAGGTTAGCAGGTTGATTGATTAAAAACAAAAGCCGTCAATAACTTAAAAAGAGGCAGTCCCATGAACTGCCCACAGAAAGTGAAAAGTTGTTTCATTTCGTTTCGTTTCACTACACTCTAATCCACTCCAATCAACTCCACTCCAGCAACGACATAGCGTGATGCATGACGCATGAAGCGATCAATGTGATGCGTGATTCTACCTGAAATGGCTCAAAATGGCTAAAGAAGTTTTCATTTTAGAAATGGTTTTCTTCTTTTGATCTTTAAGAATGTAATCCTGCATCATAATTTTCTCTGAGGTCGATGGGGGAAGTACTACCCTTTTTAAGAATATCGTCGTTTGACCGTAGGCTCCACATCCACTCTTCCCTTCTCCGTGGACTTTTTTTTGTGATAATGCATATACTACGGGGACTGCTATAAACCAAGCAGGTCGTATATGTGTTTGCAACCTTTTGCTATTTTAAAGGCATATAAACATGACTTTCAACCAAGATCATAGCTTTTTAACAAATCATGATTTTTAAAAATTCTTATATAATGTGTCTCTATTGCCAAGAAACTGGACATTTTTGACTTTTTTTGCTATATCCCATAAACTGTAGATCAAATTTCTAACGTTAATCTTCAATATTCTAAAGTAGTACGGAAACCTTTATGTTCGAGTCCGATACGCACTTGGTTTTTAAATATTATCTGTTTCGATTTATCGACGTTTAATGTCATGTTATTAAAGTGTGCAAGTCCATTTCGTATATAAAAACCGCTTCAGTACTTTGAATGATCAGCTAGGTTTAGTTAGTTTTAATTGGAGTTCAAGATTCCGTTTTATCTTTGAATGTACTTGACCAATTAACTGGCATACACCGATGAACTAACGAGGTAATGAATGGCAACCGATGTTAGGGTGGATCGTATCTTATTAACATATCTTTAGCTAAAAATAATTTGATCGATATGGTTCCAATTTTGTTGTTTGTGTTAAGGTTCTTGAGTGGCTTATCAAATAAAACTGAAAGCTTACAATCAAAATATATTTTGGATTTCTTAACTTATAAATTGCTCACTGTAATGTGTGTGACTAATAGCTTGCGGGTAAAGTGTAGATAAGTTAGCATTTTTATAATATAAGATTCTATAGACGACCTGGAAGTTACATCTCTCCGGTACAAAGGGAGGATTTTTCGACCTGGTGGGTGAACTTGGCGGGTCGCGACCTTTTTTTCGGAATGTGGTGTTAACCTTACTGGCCTTGACAATTTACGGGATGAATGATAAGCGTGCCATTAATCGTGTGCACTATTTATTTATTATTTTACATTTAGCTTTTCATTTCGTAGACATTTTGCGTCGTACTTAGATTGCTAATATTGCTAAAGGGCGCTGTGTCCTTTTCAAATAAGGACTAAAAGTGCGGCAAATTTAATTTCTAAAGTATTATTTTGCAAAGATCTACAGCGTGTTCAAAAACGCGCTAGAACATTGGATCTCAACACTATATTTCTCCCGATCTAACCCTCACGCGTGACTCTTGCTCTCTTAGTCGCGCCATATTTGGCCTAGCCGCCATTTTGTGACAATTAAAGCTAGTGGCTCGCATCACGAGTGCTATTACCATGCGTGTAAACGTGCATTATTAGCTAGTAATTTTGTGGGTAACACTGAATGCGCGAATTTCGCGGTTAGGCTTATATGGATTTTAGAAATTTATACCTTTGAATTAAACAGTAATACGGTAATCTTTTAAAGTATTTTACGTAAGGAAGTAATCTATTTGAGATAATTCTTTATAAGCTATATTAAAATAGTCATATATAATATAGATATTTTTTTTGAGAAATTGAAATTTGAAGATTCAATAGCTCAACGGTGAAAGGTCCAACTCCGCTCCGTTAACGTGAGAGTTGCGGGTTCGCTCCTGACCCCTTGGGCTATTGTCGTACCCACTCCTGGCGCCAAGATACGAGCTCATTTGCAGGGGCAGTAGGAGTATTAGCTACAATAGAAAGTTAGGGGTTTGCGCGACAAAATCTTTAAAAAAATCCTTATTAGTCGGTTCTTCTGATAAGCAACGGTACGTTTAAAATAAAAATTTAAGTCATAAAACATTACCTTCAAGAAATAAATACTTTAGCGTGCAATTTAAAGAAACTGCAATCAAATAATACTCCCGTCTGTTCTTTATTATTAAACAAAACTAATCTTAATAAACCTTAAACTACTTTTAATAAAGGATAAACAACAGATTTGAGTTATAAAACTGGAGTATACTTTAGTCAAACGTTCTCTTGAATTTTTAACTTTATCCCATTTAGATAGGGTTTAATTCTTTTGTGTATTTAGGACCATTTATTTTAGACCAACCTGTTTATGGTCGTAATCATTAAGATTTTTAATGTAGTCATATAATTACAGACTCAGGGTTTATAACATGCGTTATTATCGACATTCGTAAGGTAATATTGTTGGTTACAGGCTAATTATCATTATTTTAGTACCTTAATATAAATGAAATACGTAATTTAACAAAAGGTAAAACCTACTGTTTCTACTATTGAGGTAGGTTTTTTTATATGACGACATATTTTTTTTTATTGATCGTGAGAATGTTGCTAGGGGATTTGAAAGCTATTACGGAAGGGTTAATGTTTTATTAACTCTAGGACTCGGTCTCCATCTCCGATGACGTCCTTAGCCGTGGTTCGGCTTCGCAAGAGGCACCCTAAGGACGGAATCAAATTTGAGCCCCCGTGAGGTCTGCCCCTTTATCACGGCTGAGTCTCTGTACTCGGCCCTCCCGCCTGGTGACGCTGTCAAGGCCAGTAGGGCCAACAGCAATACACATTCCTATGTGATATGACTACTGTGTAAATTGCGACTCGTAATTTTTTTTAAATTATCCTCCTTTGACATGATGATGACAGTGGATTTTTCGCGACGCGATTTCCAATCCACCATCAACACAAGATCTCCCTAGATATAAACCATGGACTTTAATCGAAGGTTCATTCAGGCCATGAAGAAACCTGAATTTCGAAGACGTTTTTATCAATTTCCTTAATAGAAAAAGTCTTAGTCAAGCAGTGTGACTTTACAGGATAATTCACTTTCTTGAAAATGATATAATCTAAAATTTACCAAAATTTAAACAAACGAAAATTATCTAAATCCAACGAATTTAATAACGTACGCAACCTATTATTTCGTGCTGCTAACAAAAATTCCGAAATCACCTTCTCTCCGTTCTGAGTTCTTTTTATTCAATTTGGGAACGGAATTAGTAGTAAGGGTATACCGACAATGACACAGAATGACCTGTAATTACCCCGGCCTTCTACCCGCAGTCCAAATTACGGAACCATTAAATATCCCAGGATTATAAAAAGGCTCGAGAAAAAGCTACATCGTCTTAACCAATCGTAGCTCTACAATACTGGGCATTTCAATTTCGACCCTATCAAACTCATTTTAGGAACCATTTTGTATTATAATTGTAACAACTGAATCATGCTGATGACGCAACCGTTAGGAAATTAGTTTAGATATTCTTGATGGTGTTTTAACTACGTTTTCATATTTTGAATACATATTTTGTTTGATCTTAGATGCTATATATGCGGATACAGAAAAGGCATTGCTTTAATCTCTACTTCCCTACTTATAAATATTATAAATGCGAAAGTAGCTGTCTGTCAGGCTTTCATGCTTAAACTACTGTATCCATTTTGACGAAATTTGGTTCATAGATAGACTAGACCTTGGGCAAAGACATAGACTTTTTATTGAAAAGAAAAGTCTTAAAGAGGTTGAAAAAGAGGATGAAATAAAAATGTGTTTTTAATAAAAGGTCTCAAATAAAATGATAAAACATAGTCTTGGTAAGATTAAGTATATATTTGCTACATTATATTCGGGTCACTATATATGTACAAGGTTATTACAATGTAAATGACAGTGTATGCCGACAGGTATGAGAGAGTAGTTAGAAAGATTTGACCACCACTCTAGGAGAGGAGTATTTACTTTTTTTTTTTTTTTATGTTTGAAGTTGGCAAACAAACACACGGCCCACCTGATGGTAAGTGGCTGCCGCAGCCTATGAGTGCTTGCAGCACCATTAGTAGGTGCCACTCACGCGTTGCCAACCTCGAGATATTAGTTCTGAAATCTCGTTCGCCCAGTAATTTCACTAGCGTACAATGCCCTTCAAACCGGAACACAGTAGTGCCTAAGCACTACTATTTGGCGGCAGAATATTGGACACTGCGGTGGTACCTACCTAGCCGGCCTCTTGCAACAAAGACCTACCACCAGTGTAACTGATTGCACTGGTGGAATAATCTCTGTTGTGACAGAGGTTATCCCAACAGCGGGCGATGGGGTCGTCACATCCCGACGCCTTTATTTCTAGTATTTAAGTCTTTTCAAGCAAAAATACTGAATATTTAATTAACAGATAATTTATAATCTGGATTAATACATAAAATACTTTTTTCCCAAAAATGGTAGACACCAATGGGATAACCAAAAAACTACATTAAGGCGAACGGTTGCTGTTGCTGGCACCGGCCAGTTATTTTAATCCCGTTCAACAGTTTTTTCATAAACTAAAGACGATAAACTAATACAAACATTTTCATATTATACATCAAAAAGTCAACTGTGACAAATAAAACGAAATCACGTATACACAATTTCATCAGATAATCTAACGTTTTCACATACAATGATATGTGTTGCTAGGTATGTTAATAACACGAAACTGGGTGCCTTATAATTTAGGTTCATATCATTACCGAAACAGGGATCCGGCGGATAATGACGGATGAAAAAATTGTAATGACGATTGGCATAGACTGAATTGTAACAGACACCTCATTTTTGAGTGTATAATTTATATTTTTTATAATTTATTGCAAAGTTAATAATTTTTGGACATTTTTTTTTCTTATATAACCTCAGTTCCACACTAGCACTCGTTAACAAACGAGCTCGCACAACGCACAAAACGCACAGCTCGATTTTCTAAGCACGAATTCGTAGGGGCGCGTTTTACCACACATGCAACTTGTACAAATCTTGACACGCTTATAAGCTCGTGTAACCACGTAATCTCGACAATCGCCAACACTGGTTGTACCGTAACAGCCAGAATTCGCTAGTGTACGCGCGTTCGGCTTGCTCAAGCGCGAGTGCAAGCGCGTATAACGAAACGATCGTTTACACCCGAAAAAAAGCGCTATTCTGTAACTGCCCTAAAATATGATATTATTGAATAATTTGTCAATTTTCAAGGCCATATGTTTTAGGCTCTGTTCGTTAAATGCTCTGTGATTGTAAAGAAACCCTCAATTTTGTTTGTCTAGCGGTCAGTTCGGTTATATTATATTTATATGCGTTAAAAAAAGAATAACTTGATCTAGTTTTTATTAACAACCAGCTGGGCCCGCGGTTTCGCTCCCGTTAATACTATGCCACGGAAATCCATTTTTTTCGGGCTTTAAAGTATCCTATCTGTTAAGTCAGGTAAAAAGCGATGCTGCGTTTGTGTGCCAAGTCTCATGTAAATCCATTCAATAGTTTTTGCGTGGACGAGTAACAAACATCCGTCAATACAAACATCAATTCTCAGAAACTTCCACGCATAATAAAATTATAATTATAAGGTATGTCAAAAAAAACTCAAAAACTGAATGTCAAAGAATTATTTAAATATGAATCTAAATTCAAATTCACCGCCTAACGGTTCCTTTTTTTTGGAAAACGAGCAACAATTATTTTCTCCCACTTCACAGATATATAATGGGAGTAATCATCTTGTAATTTTCGTCTAATGATAGCATTCGGTATAGGAATACCATGAATTTGGAGCAAAAAGTTCTTACTGGAAACATATCTACCACAGAGTAGATATTAATTTAAAAAAAAACCTTGTAACTGTATATATGCTTTATTTGAGTATTGAAGATGATGACGCTGTGGCACAGAGGCGAATTTGCCTTAAACGTCGGTCGCTGGTGCATAATATATTTTTATACACTCCGCTCTCGTGGTGTACAGACTTTTCTTTACTGCACTGATTTTTCATTTTCTAAAATGAAAGTAGCCTAAGTTACTCCTAATAACATCTGCTATATGTAAGTGAGAGTCACGTAAAGGTCAGTCAAACCGTTTCAGAAATTAACCGGAAGAAACAGAGGGACAAAAAGACAGACAGACAAACACAGATTTTTTAATTTGTTTTTTTCTAATGTAAGTACCGTATATACTTTCATATGCATTTAATGAAAGCTGTTAATTTTAAATTACCAACAGACACCTTGCATAGATGCTGGGTGATTGTGGTATTTGTATGGTTCTGTTAACTATTGTTATTGGGAGCGTTAAATTTAAGGATTTATTTCTTTACCTATATTTGTGAGAATTTCAGTGTAAATTAAATTGTCTCTATTTCACGCTTTCGTACCTCCTATAGTTAATACTTTAACCGCTGATCCTTGTAATCGTGACGCGAATACGACGCTAACTGTTAGTCCAGAGCAACTTAGTCGTGACGGGACTTAGAACGAATAGATTTCTTAAAACTATTTAACAAAGTACTAATAGGTTTTATGCAAATATACATTAAGTACCTTTTCACTTATTATTTAAAACTAGGGGATATGGCACACGTCATGTAATGAAAACAAAAAAAAAATCGTGGAAGCTGATGAATATAAAACTTCTTCAAAATCCACCCTTAAAAATGGCATTTTTTCCACCACAACCACTCTATGGAACCAGCTTCTGCAGGCGGTCTTTCCGAACCGATACGACTTGGGAACATTCAAGAGAAGAGCCTATTCTTTTTTCAAAGGTCGGCAACGAACCTGCATGCCCTCTGATGTTGCAGAGATTCATGTTCGGTCGTGATCACTCAACATCCGGTGAACCACCTCCCCGTTTGACCCATCTGATATAAAAAAAAAATCAATCCATCCAATCAGAAAAAAAACAACAGTGACAAACCTCATACACATATAGAATTCAAATATTGAAGTAAAGGGGTGTAAACATAACTAACATGAAAATAAATTTAAAAATCTAGATCCTGATTTTTCAAACTAAACAGGCTCCTAACTCTTCCCTTTAACCTGATAGGAGAACTTAGTCTTGTAATGGGACGTCCTTAACATAGTAGGTAGAAATAAAATCTCTAAAAATAGAATTAAGGTTTAGAGACACTGTAGCTAGTCAAATTACTAAGCAAAAGAGAGCAAAAGGTTGGCAACGCGTGAGTGATACTTACAAATGAATGTTGTTGCAAGCGCACATAGACTATTATCACTCACCATCAGGTGGGTCGTATGCTTGCCAACTTAGTTGTATAAAAAATGTACTCGAGATATTTTTATATAAAACATCACTGTGGTGATTATTCTTGTTCCCTACCCTACAATTTGAGATGTGTTTACTTTAATTCGGAGATTGCGTGACGAGATGTCGTGTATATAATGGCTTCGTTTCAGGACCGTCTCGTAATTAGACTCATTTGTTGTCACCCGATTCGTCTAGAATACCATTTATGTGATGTTGGCGAGTTACATTGACCGATCTAATATGTATGAGATATATAATATTTATTAATAGTCCTATAAAGCTATAGAAAAAAACTCTACGTTATATTCACTACTAAGGGGCCATCCATAAATTACGTCACATATAAAGGTTGACAAAGTCTGTGACATTGTGTGACAATGGGTGTGACAAGGGATGGGACGGGTACTACGTTTTGTGACGTGAAATTTCAAAATATTTCAACCGAACACTTTAATAATTTTACATTGCTCTGTTTAATAACAGGTCTTTACTAAATGCATATGGAACTATATACGGGACTTATAACAAAAAACAAATTTTGAAAATTTTTGTCTGTGTCTCTGTTTGTTTGTTACGGTGGTTAGACAGTTTTAACAGGACTTTTCACTGGTACATCACTAATGTTATAAGGAACAACTTAGGTTACTCTTGGTTTAGAAAGAGAATTAGTTTTACCGGCGTCGGGATGTGACGATCTCATCGCCCGCTGTTTGGATAATCTCTGTCACAGCAGAGATTATCCATCAGTGCAATCAGTCACACTGGTGGTAGGTCTTTTGTTGCAAGAGGCCGCTTAGGTAGGTACCACCACAGTGTCGAATATTTTACCACCAAACAGTAGTGTCTTAGGCATTAAAGTGTTCCGGTTTGAGGGACACTGCATATTCACTCATAGGTTACCGTACCGCTTACCAAAACGTGGGCCGTATGATTGCTTGCCAACTTGGTAACATAAAAAATGGGTTCGGCATGATAAAAATAAGTTCGAATATTTAGTAATACGTAAACGTCACTCGTAAAATATATCCAGTCCTTGTATATTTACCTCTGGAATTGATAAAAAAGTACAATTTTTATTGTAGCTTAATTATTGAATATCAGCATCCAATCTCAATTAAACTTATTATAAAAACAAGTGGTCTTAAATTATAAAGTGAATATTTATTTTACGATTCCTTTAAGAACAGCCGTCTTATATAATTGAAAAACATTAATTTGTCGGTATGTACGGAGTGGTTTCAATTTGTTTTTATATAAGTTTCGTTCGGATTTATTCGTTGGATCGAAATACCAGAAATTTATACTGAGATTTTTTGAATTATGACGTTTTATAAGTAGGTATATTATAGTAACATAATAATATGTATGCAGCATATAATTATGTTTACGTTAAAAGTAAAATCAAAATCAAAATAATCCCTACTATTTTGTGTAATTTTAAGAATGTTATGTTCAAGCAGTAGATACATGTTCCTCACAAACAAATGGACCGGCCCGAACGGAGAAATACTATCAGTATCAGTACTGTTGCGTTTCGTGCCATGAGTGAGAGCGTCAGAGGCCCAATCTCATTTCTATTCTGTTTTCTTTTTATCCCTTCCTGCCTATTCCTTGGGTTGGCAATGCAACCTCAATTACCGCAAGCTTTCATAGGGTACGGTGCCTGACATCAGATGGATACGGTCCATCTTGGCTTGTTTGCCAACCGTCATGACATAAAAAAGTGGTGCTTGATTTATAAGGTGCTTTCATATTCAATATACATTGTTATCCGACTACACCCAGGCCCAAATGAGGGTTGGGTTTCAGTCCATATAATATGCTTGTTCATATGTTTTCGCATAGCTTAATAATAATAACTTATTAATACAAATCATCTGCCGAGCCTCACACCGTCGAGTGAGTCCATCGTTAAGAGTTCTCGGAGCGTTGCCTCCAATCTGGATCACGTCCATCGCCGTAGTTCGGGCTCGCAGGAGGCAACCTATAAAAGAAATCAACTTTGAGCCTCCGCGAAGGGTGTCCCTTTTTTTCGGCTGGGTCTCAGTACTGGGTGACGCTCTCAAGGCCGGTAGGGCCAACAGCAATAAACAATCAGAAAAAAAATCTGCCGCGTGTGAACCGAAACCGCGACTATTGGCCTTTCGCTACACAATGTTCGTTGTTAAAATAATTACAAATTCTAATTTACCATATAATTAATTACCAGAAACATGATATAACAACGCTAATAACATATGAAATCTTTAATCGTTTGACAAAACATCGGATAAATTTAACTGAATAACTAGTTAATTGTGTGAACCAACAAAACGTATTATGCTTTTCGTTACGGTATTTTTTAATATTTCCCTATGTACAAATTGCATTCATGAGAAATATTACCAAATTGCCCAGCAATCATTCTAACGGTAAAGCGGTCGATTGATTTTTTTTTATGGCCGCCGTCGATTCGAATATTTATTGCCAGTGATGAATAGGATCGTGGAAGTGATATGTCTGCGTCATTTTATAAGATTTATTGTATTACCGACTTTGCTCGGCTGTGAGATTTTATTTTAGTAAATAACTATTTTTAATAGTTGTTAGTCGCTATAGAGCTATTTCGAGATTATGAAATACATTATAGCTACGCGGATTTTTGGATGGCCAATATCACAATGACGCTAGTTTTAGTTTGACGTAAAAGTTTATTAATCAAGTATTTTCAACAAATAAAAAAGAATACATATTTTTGACAAGAGAAAATGAATATGGGTTTTAAGAGTATTAAAAAAGTTAAACCGTTTACTATAGTTTTTCTATTGATACCATTTCTAAAGTAACCTTTTATCCACGGCTTCGGTAAAGCCTATACACGCGCAGTGTAACCGATCGACTGATTGGTTTTTATATATATTTAATGGCTTAGGGTATTTTTTTAATACATTCTTCATTAATTGTAATAATAATTGTTGTGTGTTTAATGACCTTAATTGGTATCCATGAAATATATACAATTAAATCTATATAAAGTGTTAACGATTACTAGAATATAATGATCGCAATATATATATAAATATATATTCTTATATAATAAATTTCACTTTTTATTACGATTCAATAAATCAAATAGCTCAAGTTAAAATAGCTATAACGTTATGTAGCTTCAATGTAATTTCAGAATATATGACATTATAAGGTATAATAAAATCCATTTAAGAAGACTTTAAGGCTGGGTTTCTACCAGAGATGTGCGAGGATGCATTTCTTAGGAAGCAATAAAATTGCTTTTTTTGTGAGCGAGGCTAGGTAAAAAAGCTAGCTAAGAAGTTTTGACAGGAGCTGTAGTGAGTGATGCTAAATAAATGATGCGATTCTATTGGCTGTTTCAAATACATCCCTCGCTAAGTATCCTCGCATATCTCTGGTATAAACGCAGCGTAAGAATCTTTGCTGTCAATTCTAATGGGACAAAGAATTGTAAAAGCAAAGTAAATCTTGAAAAAGTAGATTAAGCTCAGAGCCACGTAGTATTGTAATGAATTAAATTATCATTATACTTATTTTGAACATGAAAATATTCAAGTTGAATGTGCTCAAGATTATACTTGTGTAAGTGTGCAAATTTAATTATTATTATATACCATTTTCAAGATGTTCTTTTATCTATAATACGATACTTTTATATTTGATGAATTGGAAACTATAATCCATCCAGTGAACGCTTTTTGCGTATCGAACCACTTTAGGAAGAACATCGTATAATGTCTGTTTCGGTTGGACATTGTGGCTTTGACAGCGTCAGCGATGTTGCGAGGCAATAGGCCGGTAAAAGATTGACAGTCCGCGCCGGGCTCAATTTGATTCCGTCCCAAGCGCCTCTCCTGCGAGTCGGGAGGGCATTCAAAATTGTATTTTTGGAGTGACCTCTGGATCAGTGAATTTTTGATTTTGAAGTAATGAGTTGTTAAATGATATAATGAATGTGAATAATCAATCACTAGTTACGTTATAAAATTGAATAAAACTACTCAAAAAATCACTAAGATTTAAATTCAGTTGATATAAAACCTTATCCTGTATAGTATGTGAATTATCAGATACGATTTTCATGCTGAAAGGGCTCCATATAAAAGACAACGGAGCCAATTAAAATGCAGTAAATTGCAAACATCCAGTGTAAAAAGCAATATCGATGCATTAAAATGACGACTAAGATATCGTGTGGTATGTACTAAGTAATAATTAGCGCTTTACAGCACTGCAGCGGCAAAGCGGTCAGTTCAAACCGTCATTATCAATTCGTTATCCCGCAACTTATCAATGCTTGATCGTTTACTATTATTTAATTGCCACAAATTGCTTCAACCAAGCCTGAGATGAACTTTGATATATAGAGTAGTTTTGCTGTAGAGTTTATTGATTGTCTGTCTTTTGATGTTCGAAAGTATTTTTTTCATTATTTTTTGTAGTTGAGTTTCTTCGACTCTCTTTGTTGAGTCTTGCCGTTTTTGACATGAATGGTGGAACAGCTCGAGAAGTACAGCCTTTTTTTTTTTTTTTTTTTTTTTTATGTAAGAGGGGCAAACGGGCAGGAGGCTCACCTGATGTTAAGTGATCACCGCCGCCCATGAACATCTGCAACACCAGAAGGCATGCAGGCGCGTTGCCGACCTTTAAGGAAAGAATAGGCTCTTCTCTTGAAGGTTCCCAAGTCGTATCGGTTCGGAAAGACCGCCGGCGGAAGTTGATTCCACAGAGTGGTTGTGCGAGGAAAAAATGTCTTCTAAATCGCGCTGTTGTGGATTTCCAGACATCGAGGTGGTATGGATGGAACTTAGAGTTTTGTCGCGATGTCCGATGGTGAAATTCTACCGGCGGGATCAATCCAAACAATTCCTCAGAACACTCTCCGTGATATATGCGATAGAAGATGCAGAGTGATCCGACATCTCTACGCAATGCCAAAGGATCAAGCCGATCGGAAAGGGCTTGATCGTCGACAATTCGAGCCGCTCTACGTTGGATGCGGTCAATTGGAAGTAGCTGGTACTGGGGAGCTTCCGCCCAGAGGTGAGAGCAGTACTCCACGTGTGGTCGAATTTGTGCCTTGTAGAGCTTTAGGCGATGAGCCGACGTGAAGTAGTGCCTCGCCTTGCTGAGCACACCAAGCTTTTTAGAGGCCAATTTGACCTTTCCTTCCAACTGACCGCGGAACTGAACGACGCTCGAAATGTCGACACCAAGTATTCCGATACTAGCTGTGGCAGCCAGGGAGTGTTCTCAAAACGAGGAGATACGACAAATGGTGATTTTTAGCGGTTAACGCGCAAACTTGTGTCTTCTTGGGGTTGAATTGGACTAAATTTAGTCGGCCCCAGTCCGAGACTTTGGTCAATGTAGTTTCGACTTCAGACACAAGTTTGTTTCGGCACTCAATGACGTTTTCCCGAGAAATATTAGCGCGGCCGGTGTATAAAGCGTCTACAGTGCTGTCGTCCGCATAGCAATGAATGTTGGAAATTTCCAACATGTCATTGATATGCAGAAGAAACAAAGTAGGGGACAGCACGCAGCCTTGCGGGACACCAGCATTAATGGGTTTTAAGTCAGAGCATGCACCGTCGACAACGACCTTGATGCTCCGATCTGCCAAAAAGCTGGTGACCCATTCGCATAATTTCTCAGGAAGCCCATAGGAAGGAAGCTTCGAAAGAAGCGCCTTGTGCCATACCCGATCGAAGGCCTTCGCTATGTCCAGACTGGCCGCTAATGCCTTCCCCTTGGACTCAACTGCTTCCGCCCATCTATGTGTCAGGTAAACTAAAAGATCACCAGCTGAACGACCACGACGAAAACCGTACTGGCGGTCGCTAATCAGCTGGTGCTCCTCTAGATACCGCAGGAGCTGGCAGTTGATAATGGACTCCATTATCTTTGAGAACAAGGAGGTAATGGCAATTGGCCTATAATTGGACGGATCCGAGCGGTTGCCTTTTTAGGGATCGGGTGCACTAAAGCCGTCTTCCATGAGTTCGGGACGACGCCTGATGAGTAGGAGTACCGGAAAAGACGCGTTAAAACCGGCGCCAACTCAGGAGCACATGTCCGCAACACGATCGTGGGGATTCCATCAGGCCCACTCGACTTATGAATGTCCAAGGAAAGAAGTGCTCTGCGAACTACACTTTGCCGGAATTTAACCTCCGGCATCGTGGTATCACACCGCTGGATTGCCGGTGGTGACTTTCCTTGGTCATCCACAGTCGAGTTGGACGCGAAGAGAGAGCACAGAAGATCAGCTTTCTCTTTCGCGGCATGGGCCACCGAATCATCGTCCCTATGCAGAGGTGGAAATGATGGCTTACAGAAATTTCCTAAGACAGACTTGGCGAGGGACCAGAATGCACGTGTACCCGAAGGAAGATGCACTAGTCTCTCGCCAATTCTGCCGATGTGCTCCGACTTTGCTTTGGCAATAACCCTTTTGAAGGACCTGGAGGCAGAGTTGTACTCCTTTCTAAGTGCGCTGGTATTTACATCACGAGACGTCGACGCCTTAGCCCAGGCTTGGTAGCATTCCCGTTTTCGGCGAAACGCCGTTTTACAGGAGCGACCAAACCAAGGCTGAGACTTGCCTCCGATGGGCACTGCAGAAGCCGGAACAAAGAGTTCCATGCCCTGGAGTATCACATCGGCGACAGAGTTGGCAACGACGTCCGGATCATCCGGCGAGAAGCAAATCTGTCCCCATGGGTAGGACGCAAAGAAAGAACGCATCCCATCCCAGTCTGCCGACCTGTAGTGCCAAACGCGCCGGTAGCCCGCGAAGCGGGGCCGTGCTGGGCGCGAGACCGGCACTGTACTCCGAACAAGGCAGTGGTCCGACGAGCCTAGAGGAGGATCGACGGATACCAGATAGTTGTCCGGATGAGAGGTCAACAGAAGATCCAACAGTGAAGGTGTATGATCCTCTACATCTGGGATTCGCGTTGGCGAGGTTACCAGTTGTGTCAGATCATATGCCAAAGCAAAGTCGAGAACAGATCTCCCCGCGTGATCGGTGGTACGTGAACCAAGCCATTCGGCATGGTGGGCGTTGAAATCGCCAAGAATCACGATCTCAGCAGATGGGATCTGTTGCAGCACGGAATCTGTAGCCATTTGGATGTGCTCAATGAGTCGGTCAGTTTCGGCATTTCCGCTATGGGACCTATAAAGGCACGCGTAGATTCGCGGATGGTCGTCGCAGTCTACGCGCAGCCAAAGAATCGATAGGTCCCCTACTTCAAGGCTGCCGAGGCGACGAGAGCAGACATTTTCTCTGACGTACACGCACACACCAGCCCGGGGTACAAAGGAATGTTCCAAATTGTATCCCGGGTAGGAGAGGAAAGAAGTATCAGCCGGAGAAGATATCTGTGTCTCTGTAAGGAAAAGCAAGGCCGGCTTCGCCGTCTCAAGATGGTGGTGGACGGCGTTCAGGTTGGAATTTAGCCCCCTTATGTTGCAGAAGTCCACAGTAAGCGTGACAGGGGTAGCCTTAGGTAGCCTGCTTTGTTTGCCCCGAACAGTATTGAGCACAAAATTGCCCCCCCAGAATTCGGAGGGCAGCCTGGGTATCCATGTTCAGGAAGAGTTCGTCCTGAAGATGGACATCCAGAAGGATTCTCCACAGCAGAAGCTGGTGGTACCCTCCTGGGGTAAATAAACCGAATTCTGCACTTTCATTGGAGGGGGAGTGTGTAGTGGGCCACCGGGACTCTCACTCACCGTACGAAACGCGACAGTTGCCACTTTACGCCGGTTTTCTGTGAGAGAGTGGTGTTTCCCCGGGCGTGCCGGCCCAATTCGGCTGCACAGAAAGAACTGTGCAGCGTGGCACTACCACTAGTTGAATTGACTGACTGCACTGGTGGAATAATCTCTGCAAACAAAGATTATCCCACCAGCGGGCGATGGGGTCGTCACGTCCCGACGCCGGGACTTACGCCTTAAAGGATCGACGTGCATACAATTGCATTTCATTAAGTGTGAGCTCCGAAGGTTTTTCCTCTTTACTATGTGTTGAAAGTAACTTCAATTCAGGTGGACTATGCTGCTGAAAATTAGTTTAGGGTTTTTTAACCAAATAGTAAAAACGAAACGCTTGTAATTTCGACAGTCCATCTGTCTCTTCGTGTATCCGTTCGTATGTCAAAGACCTTTTATTGACTATTGGCTTTATCCGAAATTTTATAGTAAAATAATAAAATATATAAAATTGAAGGAAACCATAGAAATACATAGATACATGCTGAGGGTTAGAAAACAAATCAGTGTATCAACAAAAGCACTTATTTTATTAATATTTTTAATAGTAAGAAATATTTTCAGTTCTCTCTGACGATTGATTAGTCTATGATATTGTAGTTATTACAAGATATTTTAACTGGGAAATAATTCGTAGATGTTTGATTGGCTGTCACTGGTTTTACGATTTTAAATTATTTATTGTACGCCATCAATGTTATGGTTTAAAAGGTGTGTTAGAGTTAAAATACTGCATTATTTTTATTCATAAATCAGAAATCCTACTAATATTATAAATGTGAAAGTTTGTATGTTTAGATAATAAATAAACGCTAAAAACTCAACGGCCCTGATACTAATATCTTGGGTCGGGGATCCGGAAACATACACAATAACAAGGACAAACACACTCAGACCGAAAAACACGTCTGTATGGTCAATACAAACATCTGCTCCGAGCGGGAATCGAACTCGCGACCTGTGCCGCTTAAGGCAACTTCACTACCACTAACCACAATGTTTGGATGCTCGTTACTTCACTCATCAACGGCGAATTGATTTAAATAAAGTTTTGCACATAGGCTTGAAAAATGATATAAATTTTGTATAAATGTTGCCCATGGAATAGATATATAACTTTTGGATTTTGTTCGGCATAATTGTCTATTTGAATCCTTATTCAATATAAAAGTAGCCTTTATTATACTTAAGAAAAAGAATAAGGTTTACACGCAATGAAGAAAACATAATAATTCTGTAGATAACGCGAGCAAAGCCACGGGGACAGCTAGTTATAATATAAATTAGTAGAACCTTTTATTTCACAAACAAAACTGTCAAACGTTATATAGTTGGAACGATGCGTTTTGATCGCATAAGGAATAATGTCAATAACTAAGCCTGTTTGCCTTAGGGTAGTTACAGACCAGCGCTTTCTTTCCAGCGAACACATGGTCGTTTCGGGCTTCCAAAAAGCCGACCGTACGTACAAACATGGCGAGTGTTAATAACATATTATTTTTTACGCGCATATACGAACTTATAAGCGCGTTAACGCTCGTACAAATTGCGCGTGTGGTAAAATACGTCTATACACCTTTTTTTTTATGACAGTTGGCACACAAGCATACGGTCCACCTGATGCTAAGCAGTCATCGCAACCTATAAGCGCTTGAGATACTTGAAGTATCACTTGCGCAATGCCTACGCAAGGGATAAGAGGGAAGGAATGAGAAGGGAAAAAAGAAAGGGACGCACTTATCGCACGAAACGTAATACTACCTCCTGATACTGTTACGTCGAAAAATAAGCTTATACGCGCGTTAAAACGCTGGTCATAAACCACCCTATGCCTTATGGTCGTGAGGTTGCATTGTAAGGTGCAATAGGTTAACGGACTTGCAAATATCTATTCATACAATCGTGTTTGAACCTGAACTATACCGAATACATATAAGTAACCTGTGATGAATTAAGTAAATTGCCTAAGCCTATTGCAATGGCACTCATTTTTCGAAAATACGCATTTTTTTAAATTCAAATTTGAAATCGCAATCATAGTTTAAATAATGAAGTTTATAGAAGTATTTTTTCATGTTATTAATTAAGCAAGCAAGCATACGGCCTACTTGATGGTAAGCGGTTGCAGTAGCCTATGAACCCGCGCAACACTATTAGTGGGTTAAATCTCCTTTGCCCAGTCATTTCAGTAACCTAGAGTGCCCTTCCAACCGGAACACAGTAAAGCCAAAGACACTTCCGCTTTACGGTAGAATATTTGACACTATTGTGGTACTTACCTAGCCGGCCTCTTGCAAGAAGACTTACCCATCAGTGTGACTGATTGCACCGGTGGAATAACACTGTGACTATGTCATTACCCAAAACTTAAAGTTTGTATTTTTAAAGTATACATTTATGTGAAATCACAATAAATAATCAATAAATATAACACATTCAAGGACCCCATTAGGATAGTTACATCCCTTGTCAGGGATCCGGAAACATTAACAGGACAAACACATCCAGACACAGTTCAGGACACATGCCTGCATGGTCAATACAAACATCTGCTCCGAGCGGGAATCTATTTATTTATTTTTATTTTATTTATTTCTTTATTTTAAGGCATCAAGGCATAACATAATGTATTATATTCAGTCGCACTGGTGGTAGGTCTTTTTTTGAAAGAGGCCGGCTAGGTAGGTACTACCGCAGTGTCAAATATTCTGCCGCCAAATAGTAGTGCTTAGGCATTACTGTGTTCCGGTTTGAAGGGCACTGTAGGCTAGTGAAATTACTGGCAGAGGAGATTTAAGAACCGATATCTCGAGGTTGGCCACGCGTGAGTGGCACCTACTGGTGCCTAATGGTGCTGCAAGCGTTCATAGGCTACGACCATCAGGTGGGGCGTATGTTTGTTTGCCAACTTGTAACATAAAAAAAAAATCCTTAAAGTACTCCCGCCTCTTTGTGTTTGGGGCACTGTACTATTTATTCAGGTATATATTATTGGCAAAGCCTAACAAGTATTTTATTAGGTAAAGGAGTAGTGTTTATGTCGTAAATTTTAACTTTGCGATACGTGATAGATATATCAATCAGCGCAAGGCGATTGTTTTCATCTAAATTGACTAATTATAATATATTTACTCCTAACCATTCTTCTTTACAATTGAGGTAATATGTACTCTATATTAAGAGTGCGTAGAATGAGTTTTGTTTAGTAATTTTTATTTCTTTATTTGAAACAAATCATAAACACAGATGTCTCAAAATTTTTGTATAAATGTACTTGGAATTTCGAGTTCAGATAATAATTACGTTTGAGGTTTTTTTTTTGGAATAACTATTGGAGTATATATATCCGCCAATACATCTTCTTAAAAGAGGTTTTAATTTGACAAATCTCTGAGATATTAAGAATATTGAGAAAAATATAATTGCATATTTATATTTTTGGAACGAAGTTCCTTATCGCGCGTTGTGAAAGGGGGCTAGACGGAAAAATTCTTACGAAAAGTTGTCACGACACTTTTTGCTATAGTAAGCTATTGTAAGCTGTGCGGCGTCGCATGTTTCTCTGTCTGTCTCTCTCTCTCTTATAGAAAGCAAGCCAGATATTTTCATTTCTATTTCGCATTGAACAGTGTGGTGTCGCGACGATTATTTTCGTTGAGTGTATACAGGTTTTTTGTAAATAATAAATAATGTTAATAATAAAAAAATATTATTATAACTTAAAAAAATAAAATTTTATTACAATTCCTTCACTAATTAATCGAAAGGAACTTCGTTCCATCCGGGTGTCCCTTGACACCTCTCAAGTTTTTTTTAGATTTTACATTTGTATGTATCACATACTGTCGTAGAACTGATGATTTGTCATTTCACGGTTTTAGCACAAGAAGCCTTTATAAATTCAATTGTACGTCTTGTCGTTATCTAAAAAAATAATAATGAATAGTCTTCTGGGTCTTTTGATAGAAAAACTGTGGGTTCTTCTCTGCAGAATCCTAATTTCGAATTACTTTAGTTTCACTCCAACGGCCACAACTGACTGTTTCGACAATTCAAAAGTGCTTTCTTTGTTTGAGTTATTCAAAATACTGTCGATTACTCATACAAAACATATTTCAACCAATGAAATAACTAAATGCCTAACTATTATTACTTTTATAAAGCATAAAAGTAAGATAATTATTCTATTGAAACGAAAATTTTAATACCGTCGACGGTAAGTAACGGTAAGCTCTATTAATCTTACCACAATCGACCACTTAGGGTCGATACTCCACGTCACTTATTGGTCTGTCAGTCAGACTGACTTGGTTGGTAGATTAATGAATTTTGCTATTCAATACAATGAGGGTCTACTTATGATTTCGATTTTAAGATTTCTACTCTATTTTATGAATGGTAAGGTGGTAAGTTGTGTGGTAAGTTATTAGAGTATAAATGGTTGGACCATACTTAGCGCTTATCAGTTTCACGCGGAATACATGCGCTATATGTAATGTAATGAAACGAGGATAAATCACCATCGATAAATGCTTTTTATTTTGTGCTTTAATCGCCTGTGTTAAAGGTGATTATCGTTTAAAGTAATTTGAGAGGAGATGAAGAATAAGGTAGGGGAAATTAAGTAAAACCTCTTTAGTCCTTTCATGCTGAACGCAAGGTTTGACTTATAAAGGTACATAATATTTATAAGCAACTAACTTATAAAATTGTATTCGAAATTTAAATAACATAGAAAAATAAAATATTAAGTTAATTTTATTAGGGTTGTCTATCAAAATAAATTTATAAATCATATTATAAGTTTTTTTTATGTTACTAGGTTGGCAAGCAAGCATACCGCCCATCTGGTAAGCGGTTGCCGTAGCCTATGAACGCGTGCAATACCATTACCATTAGTAGGTATCACTCACGCGTTGCCAACCTCGAGATATAATAATAATAATAATAATAAACGCTACACACTCTACGGCCCCCATTAGGATAATTATATCCTGTGTCGGGGGTCCGGAAACATTCACAATGACAAGGACAAACACAACCAGACCGGAAAACATGCCTGTACGATTAATACAAACATCTGCTCCGAGCGGAATCGAAGCCGCAACCGTCGAGGCTTAATGCAGACTCGCTACCCACAACGCCACAACGGTGTCTGATATGTTTCTTAAATCTCCTTTGCCCAGTAATTTCACGCCGGTCTCTTGCAACAAAAGACCTACCACCAATATAATAAATAGTTAATCGTTATTATTGACATCGTTGTGGCGTTGTGGGTAGCGAGTCTGCCTTTAGTCTCGACGGTTGCGGGTTCGATTCCCGCTCGGGCAGATGTTTGTTAAAATTTCTGTCTCGGTCTGGACGTTTGTCCGTGTGGATCTCCCCACCGTGCCTCGGAGAGCACGTTAAGCTGTCGGTCTCGGTTATTATCAATAACATCTGATAATAATCGTTAACTCTTCATAAGTAAATTGCTCTTGTCCAATGAGTTACTGGTTCGCCCTTGGGGTTGCGGAGGTCAGATGGCAATCGCTCCGTGTAAAAACTAGTAACCTGTCCAATCCGGATAAGAGTAATAAGCAGACCCTGGGTACATAAAATACCGGGAATAATGCTAGGATGAAGAAGTTAATCGTTATTATTAATATTATGAATACGGAATATTAAAAATACTTAATATACAGAATCATCACAAAAGGTACAAGGACATTTTCAATACATCACGAGCCGATATAAATCCGCATAATGTACGGGTGTGCTTAGCACCATTTGTCATCGCCGTGAATAATCGGCTATCGGCTATACCGCAAATTATTTTTGACAACCCTAAATCTTTAACTTACTTAAGGATTATCTGGATTATTATAATTGCGAAGGACATGTAATAAATATCTTTACGCGTCAGTGATGACCGTTGGGATTGAACCTGATTTGAGCCTTCACGGTTGCGGGTTCGATTCCCGCTCCACAGCGTGTCTCGGAAAGCACGTTAAGGTGCCGGTCTTAGTTGTTATAATAATGGCAAACTCTTGATAGGTAATTTGCTCTTATACAATATGTAACTGGTTTTGCCCTTTGGGTTTCGAAGGTCCCAGAAGTATTGTTTTTACAGGTAGTATTAGAAAAAAAATATTACTCCGAAAAATAATAAACTTTTCAAGTTATGACACTTCTAAATTACACAATTCTGTGACCAACATGCGTCCAATATTGGATCCAAATGAATCGAAGCGTGGAAGATGATTCACAAAAATACCTTTAATCGAAATTCATTGACAGCCACAGCAAAAGAGATTACAAGTACGCGTTTTTGTTACGTACGTATTACTTTTTGTGAGACGGACGTGGGTATATTTCTTTTCATGTTAAAACATAGCTGTACCGCGACTTTACTTATTATTTTAGTATAAATATTTCGTTATAAATAATAATAATAAACGTTGCACACTCAACGGCCCCCATTAGGATAGTAATATCCTGTGTCGGGGTCTGGAAAACATTCACAATGACAAGGACAATTACACCCAGAACGGAAAATATGCTTGCATGGTCAATAAAAACATATTATGCCCCGAGCGGGAATTGAACCCGCGACCTGTGGCGTTTAAGGCAGCTTCGCTACCGCTGAGCCACAACGTCGTCACAATATTTTGTTACAACTGTTTTTTTTATTTATTGTAATTATACCATTTTCTCATGTAAGAGATCAGATTTGAGCCCCCATGAGGGCTGCCCCTTTATCACCGCTGAGTCTCTGTACTCGGCCCCGCCGCGCGGTGACGCTGTCAAGGCCGGTAGAGCCAACAGCAATACACATTCCGAAAAAAAAAATATAAGTGAGTTATATTCTTTATGAGAATAAAGTTTCTTTAACCTTATTAACTATACACTACAAGCTTATACCCGAGACTGTTCGGGTTTATTTAGATTTTTAAACATCGGATAGGTCGTGTCATTATATATTTACTTTGCATTTTTCGGGACATAAGTCACCAACCTGTATGAAAAATTCCAAGGTATGAAAGCGTAAAGATTAAATAGAGCCGTACTTCTCCCAAGATATATAGGCTGGCTCGACAGAGGAAGTACTATCCTCTCACAGAAAATCGGCTTAAAGTAACAGTATCAGTAGGTACTGTTGCGTTTCGTGCGATGAGTGAGCCCTGGAGGCCCAATCTCGCACCCTCTCTTCTCATCACTCCCGTTCTATTCCTTGGTTTGGCAACACTGATACTTCAAGTATCGCGTTCAAACGTTGCGGTGATGTATGTTAGTTATGATAATAGTGTCCTTGCGTGCGGCTTCTCTCGTGTAGACTTAACGTTTTATTGAGCGATATAAGATTTATTAATTTCAAAAAACTTAATAATAAAAATACTGCAACAAAAAAACAGATAGACAAACAGTATTAAATTATTATTTAGTATAATTCCACACGGATGAAGTCACGGCTAAATGTTAGTAATTAATAAATTCTATAAAATTATGATACAATAACATCATTTGTGAACATAAAAAATGACGAAACGTATTAAATAAATTAACAATATTTAAAAGCCACTAAATTATTAATACGGTATAGAATTTCATATTTAAATATTATCGATTTATCTTTAAGTTAGATCACTATCACGAAGCTATCAACGACTAAAATGTAAATAAAAGATTGAATAAAAATATTAATATACACGGATCTAGGGACATATACTAGCCACTGTCAACAGTTTTATTTGCTGTATTATTACACCGATTTAAAAAAATTGGTATTCAAGTGCGTTGTGGACCACGCACAGTTGAAACTAAAGGGTTCCGCAGCTTGGTTATGAATAATCTTACGGCCTTTAAAAATAATAACGAATTAAAATCGACTGCAAAAATAAGTTGGTAATTTCATAGTAATTATTAAAAGTTATATGAAAAACAAAGTTATGGAAACAACTTATATATCTCTAAATTTAGTTGACCTATCTTCTTCAAACTTCAATGTGGATGAAAGTTCATGTGGTATTCTACAAGCTCAAATTTTTCCAGAATTTTAAATTCCATAGTTCAAAAGTTAGAGGGGGGGACACGATTTTTACGACTTTAGGAGCTAGTATCTCAACAACTTCTGGTTTAATCAAAAAGTCAAAATCAAACCTCCTTATCATTTTGAAAGACCTATACAAAGATATCTCACACGTTGACATACGTTGAAATTTTTTTTTCAACACGCAGTTACATGTATGGACTGCTTCCCTTAATTCTTAAATATTTAAAAATTTAATTACAGAATCGTTGTGCGATTCATAGAATACACCTACTTAGTAAATTTCGTATAGATAGAGCCAATGGTCTCCGAGTAAAATGACTGTGACATACGGACGGACGGACGGACAGACGGACATGACGAAACTATAAGGGTTCCGTTTTTGCCTTTTGGCTACGGAACCCTAAAAAAGGACTCCCTAGGTTCTATCTATATACTTTTTGTATATTTAGGTACTTATTCTTCCGTCTATTGTGAACCGATTTTGACTTTTTTTATTTAAAAGGGTATACTTTCTAGTAGATCTTAATGCATTTGGTCAGGACCTGATGATTGGATCTTGGAAATATCGTGGTAAGTCTTCAAATTTTAAAGGTATTTTCATAGGCTTTATGATAACTAGTCCATTTGATAAAGTTTTTTATAACAATTTATTAAAACTTTTTCCAAATTACATTTATGTGTCGTTAGCATTAGAAACACTTTAGCTATGGAGCGTTATTGCTAAGAAATTTCTAAAAGATGCTACGTCCCGTTTCATTACATCCACAGATGACTAACTGCTGGTTAGTTTTTTCGCCTATAGAGTTGGGGTTGCAGCATTTCACAGATTCAGCGGGGAAATGCAGATAGCATTAGCAGTTGAATTGATTTTGACGGTACCTTCTTGACTAAGGTGATGTTACAAGGGTAACTTAAGCTAGATTTAATTTATAAATGAATTAGAGATCCGTGCAGCAAAACTAAAAAGTAACTCCGTATAAAGACCCGCTAAGCCGCTAATGGAGCCAGTGAATTTTATTGATTTAAAATCTTTTTTAAAGATTTTGTTTCTCATGAACAAAATTATATACGTTTATAATTGGTCTGTTTTCTATTACAAAATTCTTTATATCAGACCACACATATAAAAACAGTGTGCTTATAACTGTCTGTGAAATTTAACGACTCCTACAAATTGTCATGCTTCGAATATTTTAACTACGAATTTATTTTAATGGTATTATAAATGCGTTGTTATTTCTCTATAATTCGTTTTCTATCAATATTATATTTTTTATTATATTACATTATATCAATATGCCATCATATACTATTTAGAGCGTACTACATCTAACCCTTAACAGTGTTGAGATGAATTTGAAATGTAAGGATTATGTTGACAAATTCTTTTTTCACTTTCTACCGATGCAAATGTACAGTTGATGAAAAACACACACACACACAAACCCACCTTCACAATACGGTTGACGTCATAACACATTTCAATAACTTAAAAAAAAATTATTTGACTATTTTATATATGTATAATATTTAAGTAATATATAAGTAGTATAACGTAGAAGGTATACGAGTATAACTTTTATTACCTTATTTACGTTCAATTGGCTTCAATATCGTTTCCTACCAAATTAACGCGATTTAATTAAATTGAACCTACTGTCACTCTTAATGGAAACCTTTGATGATAGTGTTTTACGAGCGATTACGACTTCTAACTAACTCATCTTCAACCATTGCCGGTTTTGTATCGTGATGTTAGTTACGTGGTAATGGATTATGTTCAATGTATACGAGACATGATGATGTTATCAGGCTGTATGAGAGAGAGAGATGAGAACACTAATTATGTTTCTATGGAGCGCATGGGGTGTGGCATTCCATTGGTACGATGAACTTTACGTAGATCTAATAACAGTATAGACCTGCCATTAAAAATAAATATAATATCCAATACGTACAGAAATTTACTACTACAATGTTTACTATAATAAAAATGAGAAATATTATTTTCACGTCATTCGAAACTAAGAAAAGCCTTAAAATAATAATTTATTTCTCTAGTTTTGCATTTTATAGGATACATCGTAAAATATAATGTATGACTTATGAATATAAAATTAATAGATTTTTTATGGAAATAAATAAAATCAAAGATCTGTATCGTTGAAAATCAAGATTTATAAAAATGACATTACAAAAAAAAAATCATACGACGCTTCTATATATTGTGAGATCTTTAGTCAGAACTAGATGATGTGTAGAGAACGTGTTATCTCTCTGAGAGACAATCAAGTACTCTGAACCAGTAAGCCTCAGAACTATCCGTCTATTTAATTACTTCTCAGCTCCGTCTTTACTTGACTGTATTATGTAACCATTGACGTTAATAACTTAGGCTAGCTTAGATAATTTTGCAACTTAACTCTCACTTGCTAATAGGTATACTTAGGTTTTATGTGACATTGGTGTAGTATTGTTAAATAAGTTAACAATATTATTTGTCTGGCCAGTCTCCTGTTGACATAATATTGACAGTTCTATAAAACTTACGTCTATATTATTAATAGAGTGCGTTCTTTTTTAGAAAGCGCAAGCAAAAGACATTTGATTCAAATTAACAATATGGCATTGACGCAATTAGTTTCATCCTATCAATTTTAATGGACACACATAAAAATATCCGTTTATCGCTATTTAAAACTTATTACATAAGGCTGGGTTAAGGCAAACCTTAAGGATTTTTAAATGTTAACATTGTGAAAGCATTAAATAACCAAGTCATGTACACACCGCATTGAGAATATTACCTATCATTTTATTAAAATGTTATGAAACTGAAATGAAATAAACGCCAGTGCTAATTTTGTGGGTCACAGTAATGAATATACACAAAAAACTTGAAATCGGGTAGTCGTTTTTCACTTAATATTCGTTTATAAGGATTTTACGTTTGTTTATTATATCTATGGTAAGATTAAGTAGACAATCAAGTATAGAACTTATCTTTATGCTGCACATAGACAATCACATGTTATGTTATGTTACCTGTTTTAACTTAGTGAAGCAATGCTTTGTAATTTTATATTTTTTAAAGAAATATAGGTATATAAAAGTATATACCTTAATAGATTCACAAATTGGTATATTTTTTAATGACGCTTCTCAAACAAGTACATGGTCCATCTGGTGATAGCAGTCACCGCAACCAATGAACGCTTGCGATACTTAAAGTATCACATGCGGGATAGGAGGGAAGGAACGGGAAGGGAAAAGGGATGGGAAAACCCACCCCCTCGGGTGGGAGATTGGGCCTTCGGCATTCGCAATTATCGCAAGGAACGCACTGTAACTTGACGTCGAATTTCTGTGAGACGGTAATACTCACTCTGTCGAGCCGGCCCCTTTTGAGCTTGGAGAAGTATGGGTCTCTCTGATGCAACGAAAACATAATTTCATTTATTTTTGTTTTTGGTTTTACCCTATCCAGCTTAATGCCTTGTTTCCGTATTGGTCACCGAACTTTGTGTAAAGACAAGTTATAAAGATCGTGACCTGAGTTAATATTAGCTATCTTGAATTTAATATACCGACACGATATTAAAAAATAAGATATTTACTTTTTATGTGGTCTTATATTATCAATTGGTAATATTCACATTTAAATTACATATAATTGATGTGTCAAAATTTGCAACGATTTATCAAAACTGTTTTTGACTACTCCATCAATCCTTACTTAATATTACAAATGCAAAAGTGGGTTTGTTTGTTTTAAGATGGGATCATGGAGACTATTATAGGCTACTCTTTGTTGCAAACAAAACTTGGAGGATGAAGTTGTGTATGAAATTGTGTATTAACGTGCCTTTAACACCAACGTGTATTCGAATCCGCTCGGAGCTCTTTCATTGACCAAATAGACTCGTGTTCTGGTCTGGGTGTGTCTTTGTGTGTTTCCGCATCCCCGAACTCAGGATATTACTATCTAATATATCCTATATAAACATAAATATCCTATGTCTCTCCAGGACCATTGCATGTGTAGCCTTTTTTATTTTTTTATGTTAGAAGTTGGCAAACAAGCATACGGCCCACCTGATGGTAAGTGGCTGCCGCAGCCTATGAGCGCTTGCAGCACCATTAGTAGGTGCCACTCGCGCGTTGCCAACCTCGAGATATTAGTTCTTAAATCTCGTTCGCCCAGTAATTTCACTAGCGTACAATGCCCTTCAAACCGGAACACAGTAGTGCCTAAGCACTACTATTTGGCGGCAGAATATTGGATACTGCGGTGGTACCTACCT
Organism: Hestina assimilis; assembly: GCA_023373885.1. NCBI lineage: Eukaryota > Metazoa > Arthropoda > Insecta > Lepidoptera > Nymphalidae > Hestina > Hestina assimilis. Next base: position 2,071,801 of record CM041747.1, on the reverse strand, counting down.
AGCCGGCCTCTTGCAACAAAAGACCTACCACCAGTGTGACTGATTGCACTGGTGGAATAATCTCTGTTGTGACAGAGGTTATCCCAACAGTGGGCGATGGGGTCGTCACATCCCGACGCCTTTATTAATTAATGACGTAGTCTTAGCCTTGCTTATGTTTTTAGTGGTTTATTGTCTGTTGTGATTATTTTAAATGAGTTTTATGTAAACTATGGCCTAACTATGGTATTTGAGTGTGATGCGCTGATTTTATTTCATCGCTAGGCCTGTTAGAATTTCTGCTGTAAGTGTAATTAATATATTATGACTAATGATGTATTACTATATTCATGTCGTATGTTTGTTTGTCATTCTGTCTATATAAAACGCCACAGGTCGCAGGTTCGATTTCTGCTCGGAGCATAATATGTTTGTATTGATCATGCAAGCATATTTTCCGGTCTGGGTGTATTTGTCCTTTTCCTTGTATGTGTTTCCGGACCCCGACACAGGATATCACTATCTTAATGGGGGCCGTTGAGTGGGCAGTGTTTATTTATTTATTATTTATTTATCTGTCTGTATGAAAGTTAAAGATAAAAAAAAAAATCATGTATAAAAAGTTATAATTTTTAATCTGTTGTGGTACGTATTGCGTAACTCAAACTTGGCTTTTTAAAATTATAATTAAGGGCCATATGGAGATCAAAATATGTTAACAGTTAGTACAACAATGATAAACTTAACAGTACATATATACATAATCGTAAATCATTTCTTTCGAGTTGTCACTGTTGATACGCGGAGTGATGTATTATATTTAATCTTGTAACGTTTTTGACAAACGTACGAGATACGTACCGACGTTATACCTCACGCAGGCGCTAATTGTGTTTAAGATAATCTTTATGCTATGACAGTACGTGAAACTATGATACTGATGATGGTAAGTTTAGAGTGGTCGCTTTTTGTTGATGGTAAGATCATCGTTGATATTCGTTTCAGTGCATTGCTTCTAATAAGTTTGGGGTATGTACATTTATAATTAATATTGAAATTCGATTTTTAAAAATAGATGGTAAGTTAATGTTTATTTGATACCAGAATGGTAGCCCGACTTTCTGAAATATTTAATCTAAAATAATTGCTTAAACAACCTTTTTGTATCTATACTATACATTCTTTTTGCATGTATTCACTTGGACCATTAAGAATTTCTTGAAATACGTTTTTGAATTTCCAATTTAATCTTTAACGATGGATTTAGGATTTAGAGTATTATATAATGTAACCCTTATTATCTAATACATAAGGTCTATAGGTTTCTGTTTTCTTACCACGCGTGTTCATACGGAATTTTGAGAGAAATCACTGCCAATGTTTAAACGTTTCGTTTTTTGTCCGCCATTTAAGGCGGAACAGCGGATCGGAACCTTCACAATGCGGCATTAAGGTACATCATCCACTAGACAATTAGCTACATAAAGCTTTGTATCGCTTTAAATGCTAATAAAATAACGCTACCTACTACGTAAAACTTATCTACCTTTGAGAGCGGTTTGATGATGTTGAACGATTTGCTATATCATGTTATAGCGCTGTGTAATGCTATATTCAGTGGAACACGAACCTATATCAAACCTGTCTGATCCTCTTCACATAAAGAATCCGAGTCTAGATGTATAATAAAGTCGTAAACAGGCCGTCTGTACGTCGAAATATTTTTTAAGAAAAGCTATATCTCTTAATTGACGTGTGTAGAATCTGAAATAAGTAAAGCATGTTTTTATTTATTATATTTATTTTATTTAACAAAAATAAAATAAAATTATTAAAACTATCGTGAGACATAATTAACTTAATGTAAAATTTAAACGGCTAACACTCACGTTCAATCGGTTTAAGTACCGACTAGTTTCGGACTCATCGGACGTCCTTCATCAGGGTGAGTGGGTTACGTTCGCGGTCGCGACCCGTCTCGCACTGCGCGCTTGTGCTCGCATCGCGCAGCTGGACAGGGCGGCGGGCGGGGATGCGCCGGCGATGATGGTGAAGCCGGCGAAGCCGATGCACTGGTGTCACAATTGGAGTTCACGGGCGTACAGAATGTACTCACAATATCTACTACACAATCATCAACACTTCCGATATTCTTCTGCGTCGCGCTTAGCAGCACAGGTTTCCAAGTAGATGGCAGGGCCCACCCCTTGTCTCTATTAAAGACAGAAAAATATAATTTTTTTTTCTGAAGCAAATTGGTGTGAGTTAGAAACTCTAGCTCTCTCATCCAGATTGTTAACGAAATATATCGTGTGGTTATTCAACATAGCTTACGTTAGACTTGACTTGTTACTTTAGATATGACCAAAAAATTTCTGCATGTGTATTGCCGTTGACCTTTTACTACAACGTCACCGGGCATAAAAAACAATTAACACAAATATGTGTTTTAAATTTTTTTGTGTACGTCAATCACATAAAAATACTGAAAACTGTTTTATTATTTTAGTATCGCTAGACATAGAACTTTGGACAAAGATATAGGCTACTTTTGAGATAGAATACTTGAAGGGGGTTAAAAAAAGGACGAAAGTTTGCATGTTGAACTAAACATTCTCCCGATGACGATCCGTGGTTCGGCCACGCAGGGGACAACCTATGGACGAAATCAACTTTAAGCCTCCATGAAGGCTGTCCCTTTGTCAAATGAAATAAAGATGTCTTATTCAACGGACCGGAGCCACAGTTAAAAGCTAGTATTAAGAGTTTATAGATATTCAATACAGCCACATAACAATATAAAGTATATACTTCATTTTATTAATTTTCAATGGCAAATAAAACGAACATTGAATAAAGAAATCATTGGCATAAGTGATTCGTTATCAAACCTATCTCAATAATCAGTGGTTTTTAAAAGTCTTTTTGTATATTGTAAATAATTTAATCATTGATCGATTTCGTGACCGTACCACCGTATAGATCGCTATCACGCGTTACTTAGTGGAGACGTTACCTTACCAGGTATTTGTAATGAATTGATACACTCACGTTTAGTGCAAATTACTTTGAACTATTTTAGTTCTGTTATCTGATCTTTGGTATAGCTGTTGCTTTAGTTTTCTTTTTGAAAATGGCTTTTATTTTCTTTACCATAGATGTGTGTGTGTGTTTTTTTTTAATGTTAGAAGTTGGCAAACAAACATACGGACCACCTGATGGTAAGTGGTTGCCGTAGCCTATGAGCGCTTGCAGCACCATTAGTAGGTGCCACTCACGCGTTGGCAACCTCGAGATATTAGTTCTTAAATCTCGTCCGCCCAGTAATTTCACTAGCGTACAGTGCCCTACAAACCGGAACACAGTAATGCCTAAGCACTACTATTTGGCGGCAGAATATTTGACACTGCGGTGGTACCTACCTAGCCGGCCTCTTGCAACAAAAGACCTACCACCAGTGTGACTGATTGCACTGGTGGAATAATCTCTGCTGTGACAGAGGTTATCCCAACAGCGGGCGATGGGGTCGTCACATCCCGACGCCGGTGTGTTGTCTTTTTTTGTCATGACGGTTGGCAAACAAGCATACGTCCCGCCTGATGGCAAGCAGTCACCGGAACCTATAAACTTGAAGTATCACAAGCACGTTGCCAACTTAAGGAATAGGAGGAACGGGATGAGAAGGAAAAAAGGAAACAGAGGGGTGGGAGATTAGGCCTCCAGCGCTCTCACTCATCGCAACGCATCTCACTGTTCCCTTCATTTTTCCCTTCCCATTTATTTCCATCTATACCTTGGGTTGGCAACGCGCATGTGATACTTCAAGTTCATCGATTGAATGCTTATCAATAGGCGGACCGTATACTTGTTTACAAAGGAACTTTTTATGACGGTAAAATTGAGTCCATGTCGAAGAAGTCTAGTGAAGAATAGTTGTAAAATTTAAAATGTTTTTAATAATTTAAACGCTAAACGCTACACACTCATCGGCCCCCATTAGGATAGTGATATCCTGTGTCGGGGTCCGGAAACATTCACAATGACAAGGACAAATACACCCAGACCGGAAAATATGCTTGCATGGTCAATAAACATATTATGCTTCGAGCGGGAATCGAACCCGCGACCTGTGGCGTTTAAGGCAGGTTCGCTACCGCTGCGCCACAACGTCGTCATGTTATTTTTATATTAAGGAGTCTATCTACATAACCGGTTCAATTTTTTCGAAAATAAAATTTTCCAATTATCCCCCTAATGCTAGAAGTTTTTTTTTCATTTTCTGTAACAATAGCGATCATAAAAGCACGGATAAGCAGTATATTGAACTGTTTTCAATAAAGAAATAACATTGTCATCGATCATCTGCATGGCGAACTTTTTGTTAAGCCAAGTCATTCTTAACACACAATGATTTTTGCTTTTCATGTTAAGGGAATATTAAATGTTTTATAAATTTATTTTCTGATTGTGTATTGCTGTTGACCTTACTGGCTTTGATGGTGTCACCGGGCAATGGTGGCCGAGTTGAGAAAAAGAGACACCCTTTGCGAGGGCTCAAAATGATTTTGTCCAATGGGTGCATGTTGTGAGGCCTAAACACGGCTAAGGAAGTCATCAGGAGGCAGCGCTCCATGCGCATTCTAATTGACAGACTCACTGAAGTGATCACGTCGCGTCTTGCGTAACAAATGAACTCTCTGTAAAAGTTGCGTGTTATTGATTTTTCACTGCTCAGTTGTGGATTTGCTGCTGCGAAACTGGCAGGTCCAGAGCTAACAATTTAGAAAAAAAGAAAACTGTCTTTTTCTTTACTTTAGATAATAAATCTATTTTTTTTCGGAATGTGTATTGCTGTTGGCCCTACTGGCCTTGACAGCATCACCGGCCGGGGTCCGAGTACTGAGACTCAGCCGTGATAAAGGGACAGCCCTCACGGCGGCTCACATTTGATTCCGTCCTTAGGGTGCCTCCTGCGAAGCCGAACCACGGCTATGGACGTCATCGGAGATGGAGGCAGCGCTCCGAGCGCATTCTATACGATAGACACATCCGACGGTGTGAGCGCGACGCGACGTGCGAAACAAAGGACCTCGTCCTCGCCGGCGAGGACGGTGTTGTGTGCTTGTCTGTGCTGTGTAAGGGCATTTTCTAATGTAATCCTATCGTCAGGGTCTTGCAGGACGTGCTTAGGACGCCTTACTTTTGTAATAAATCTATGGATAGTTAAACTTTTAGTTCCTTATCCATTAAAGATATTTTATGTTTTATTCTTATATTCTTCGTTATATTTTAAAGCCAGGATACAAAGTTAAACGAATACATTTCTTTTATAAACAACAATAAAGAAACTAAAAAGTATGGAGATTTAGGTATTTAGATTTCATTTAATTCAAATGTGTCTTCACCTTAAGTACAACTGGGCGCTGTTATACCGTCTTACAAATCGGCGATCGCTGTGATAAAAACACCATTAAATTAATATTACATATTTTTTTCGAAGGTAATTGCTTCAAATTGTATCGCGTTGAAATTGTACAGTATTGTTGTCGAGAATGTAAACAAATTCCTTGGCTATTGTAACAACTACAGACAAAGGTCCACAAACACATGCATATTTGAGTTTATGTACATACATGTAAAATTACATGCAAGAGGCTTCAAGAGGCCGGCTAGGTAGGTACCACCGCAGTGGCAGTTTTTCTACCGTAAAGCTGTGTTTCGGTTTGGAGGACACTGTAGCTAGTGAAATTACTGGGCAAAAGAGATTTAAGAACCTATATCTCGAGGTTGGCAACGTGTGAGTGGCACCTACTAATGGCAAGCGCTCATAGGCTACGACCACTGCTTACCAGCAGGTAGGTCGTATGCTTGCTTATCAACTTAGTCACATAAAATATCAAGAATTTCATATTAGAAAATAGTTATCGATATCACACTATTTACTGTCTGATTATGTATTTAGTGTGACATAAATATAATAACTGTCATGGCAAAAGCCTCACTAAAGCCTGTTTGGACCAACATTGGCCATGACAATCAAACCCTTTGTACAAACCACTGCAACAACCAACAACATTCATACAAAAAATAATTCTCATTCCAGGTTAAATCTTATCTAAAAATACATGCAGCGAGATAAAAGCAGTCATAAAAAGCTCTACGCTTAACTATTATGGCCAGGTTAGGCGCAATGTGGTATCAAGGCGTTTTTATACCTTGCCCCTGCGTCAAACTTCTGACTGTAATTTGCTTAATTCATATAATCACGCTGGCTGTGTTATGTTGTCCTTAGAATACCGGACAGTAGAAATGACACGAAGATTTTGTTGTGATGTTTAAGTCACTTCGAAAAGTATAGTCCTTCAATTTTAAGGGAAATACCATAAGCTTTCCCTGGAATGGGCTCAGTTGAAAGCCCCGGAGTGCGTTCCACAGGAGTTCCCGCTGCCTCTACCACGCACTGAGTTCGGCCACCGAGGACGTTTTAGTGGGACGCCGTGGTCGATTATTGAACCCCACATAACCCGGTTCTCTTGCCCAGGAGGCTGAGTATCTGGCTGCCGATTTCCTCTCCGTCAACAAAAAGAAAAAAAGGGTCAAAACACGTATCCGCTACGAGGCACATTGCGTGTGTTTTTAAAGTATTTTTCATCATTCACGATAGAATGAAATAGACGGACCCAGTATTGTACTATTCTGTATTTTTCTGCGTCTTCTTAGTAATAGCAACAGGATGCCATTTCTAATATAATTAATTATCTCTATATTACCATGACAATCGAGTCTGTGCGGCACCGTGTTTATCCTGGCATTACGTTTTAGAACATTACGCCGACACAATGAGTAGCTGGAAAACTAAGCTAAAATAGGTAATGTAATTATAGAACTATTTATTTCACAGACATGTAACTAGTTCAGGTGAATTAGTCTCGACCAATTTACATATAAAGGATTGATTCAATGTAGGAATAAAAAAGAGAATAATTATGCGAAATTATTCAAACCTCGTGTCGAACCGGATTTGTTTTATATCTTATTTTATGTCGATGTCGTACAAACACCTAGTCACTGAACCTAAGTTTATTCACTAATATGGGTACTATGCGACCCACCCGACTTCGTACGGTTAAAATCTAATATTAATACGGTCATTACCAAAACTTCAACGGATAGTGATTGGGTTAATTTTTTTATAAATAAAATATGATAGTGAAAAAATCTAAATTTGAAATACATTATTAGATCTAGACAATTTATTTGTAGGATACACATGTTAGAATTATTTAATGATATTTATTACACTAGCTGTAGTTCTTTTGATGATACCATGGGAACCCAGCATTTTGCCAGGATAAAAAGTATACTATATGTTAATCCAGTTAATAAGCTATATGTGTAACGAATTTCATCAAAATATATGCTTTAGTTTTTTCACGAGAGCGACATCCATGCATCCAAACTTTCACGTTTATAATGTTAGTTAGATTCATACAGTTTTCATTTGTTTATACGAACACGACTGCGTTTTAGTTTTAATATATTACTAGCGGCCCCTGCAGACGTTGTCCTGCCCCGAAAAAATCTGGGAGCCGATAGCAGCGCCCTCTACCCGGTGAAAGTTTTTGATTGACTATTAAAAATCAGGAGTTGGTGGTATAAAAGTGAAAATTTAGGGTCGTATGTATTTTTAATGCCACATAATAAAAATAAGAAATAAAAATTTTATCCAAAAATAAAAATAAAAATTTGGGGTGGACACCCCTTACCACTGAGGGCTTTGAAAAATAGATAGTAGCCGATTCTCAGACTTACTGAATATGCATAAAAATTTCATAAGAATCGGTTAAGCCGTTTCGGAGGAGTATGGGAACGAACATTGTGACACGAGAATTTTATATATTAGATTATAGATAGCTAATAATCGCATTCACCATTTTCTAAGTAATCTATGGAATTCATATAAGCGTACCATATAGAGAGATGTTGTTAATCCCGGTGTAGAATACCGGGATAATGGCTGTAGATCCCGCGGTGTTGTTGTTGCTTTTGAAATTAATTAGATACGCTCTAGACTCTATTATATGTAATATGAAATAGATAGTCGCGAATATTGATTTTATTTTAACCGACTTCAAAAGACAGGGGTATGGTTTTAGCATTGAGCTTTTTTTGATATTTAACTTGGCGGGCGGCGGTATGTGGTGTGCTGATAGTGAGCTTGCCTTGAGCCGCGATGATCACGGGTTAGATTCCCGCTCGGAGCAGATGATTGTTATAATAGAAATATCTGTTTCGGTTTGGGTGCTTGTATTATACTCCTCCCCACTTTGACTAAGAGAGCACGTTAAGCTGTCACCACGGTTGTTGTCGTAACATTTGATGATAATTGTTAACTCTTGATAGTTAATTTCCACTTATCCAATGACTTACTGGTTGGTAAAATCTTTCGTTTGTACCTCCGCAACCCAAAGACACGCAGACTTGGTTGCGGAGGTCAGATGTCAATCGCTAATCAGGATAAGAGTATAGCAGACCTTGGGAAAATACTGGGAATAATGCTAGGAAGAAGAACATTTAACTCGGCAAGCAGATGACCCTATACCACCTGATGGTGAATGGATATTGTAGCTGAGCGCTTGCAAAAGCATTCATTTATAGATGTGACTTATTTATTTATAGTTGTTCCACCTCGAGATATGCTTTTATATTAAGTTGTTCCACCTCTGGAGATATACTATTCGTTGTTTCCACCTCGAGATATGCTTTTATTCATTTATAGTTGTTCCACCTCGAGATATACTTTTATTCATTTATAGTTGTTCCACCTCGAGATATACTTTTATTAATTTATAGTTGTCAACCTCGAGATATTGGTCCTTAAATCTCATTTCCTCAGCAATTTCAATCAAGCAAAAAGTGTATTTCCAACCGAAACACTGTACAGCAAAACACACTTCTGCTTTGCTGTAAAACATCTGACACTGCAGTGGTCAATAAATAGCCGACCTTAGCAATAGAAGCCCTTCTAGTGACACATCTGAACATTGGCTGTTAAAGCAAGTTTTTTTTAAACTGGAACACTTTTTTTTTCATTACAATTTATGAATACAAGCGTATATTTCTAAGAAAATGAAGTTGTCTCTATAACGCAATAATTAACCGGATATAACGAGAAGAAACTGGAAACTCACATAATAGACATTCTCATCAACAAGTTTTTTTAACCAACTTTTAATTTCGCACACGATTGTACCCTGCGGAGTTATTATTAGTAGGATAAGGTTGCTTGTGCACATGGTCAGACCGGCGTCGGGGAAGCGATACATTCGCGGATCTTATATAATTGTCTACAAAAATCACATAGAAGTCTTTCTGCCTTCTTTCCTGAGCCGTGATTCGGCCTCGCATGAAGCACTTTATGGACACCTAATTTTCCATTTTCATTGTCAGTCTCTGTATTTGGTCACGCAGAAATTCCGTCTGTTTACTTCGCAATATTCTCTGTAACGGTTAAGAAATTTTATGCTTTTCTAAATCACTCAAAACAAGTTTATATCTCGCATAAGGGTAGGTCACTGATGCCTATTTCTCTAGTACCATTAGAAGAATTTAGCATTGCGAATTGAGAGGAGATGAAAGAGAGAGGGAAAGAACAAAAACAAAGAGACACACATAAAACGAAAGACTACTTGCTCACTAATATTTATGTTAAGACTAACTTCCTTAAGAAGGACGAAGGACACTCTTGGAACGAACAATACAAAAATTGAAATTACTGGGCTGAGATCTAAGAACCAATATCTCGAGGTTGACAATGCGTGAGTAGCACCTACTAATGGTGCTGCGAGCGCTGATAGGCTACGGCAACCACTTACCATCAGGTGGATCGTATGTTTGTATGCAAATTCGTAATATAAAAAAATGATTGTGGAGAAGTGGTAGCATACCCAAAAGCGTCGAAGATCGATCGGTCGATTGTTTGACTGTGCTGTTCTTGTGCTTTGTGCTTCCGGACCCCCGACACAGGATAGTACTATCCTACTAGAGGCTGTTGTGTAGCGCTTAATATTACTACTACTACATTTCATGTGATGATAGAATCGAATGCATAATTGATTCTGCTAAAAATCGGACTAATTAATGCTGATTAAAACATTGCAATGCTTAGCGAGTAGAGCGAGTAGAATGCCATTTTAGTAAAAACATTCAACATTAATGAGTGTGGAGGATTATCCATTTTTAATTAACTCGTTATGACGGCGAAGGAACTCTATAATTACTGCCTTATTAAGTTTCTTGCACTCTAAACGATTTGTTCTATGTTGTTATGCCAATGAACTGGTGCTCTGTGTTCTTGTAAATTAAGTAAACAATCGGAAAAAAGTGTCGTTTGAGGCAAAATGTTGTATGAAACTTGCAATTAGTTGTCCCCTGCTGTGTCGTCTTTAATAGAAAATGTATTAGCGTCTTGTTGTACTCTTTAGTCTAAACAAATAAATAAAATTGAAGAGTCTGCTTGTTTTTATTTTCATAATTTGTGTCTGTCTGTCTGTTTGTTCCGACTAATATAAAAAATGTATGAACCGATTTTAAAGGGACTTTCACTTTAGAACAAGAATTAGGGTTCCGTGCACTAATGAGAACAAAGCACTTGATGTAATGTTCGTCGTGAAAGGTGTAATGACGTAGTATAAGCAACGAAAGCACGTCCGCGCTCGCTAACGGTTAGAGCACGAATGACGGCGTGTTGCTCGGGCGCATACACTTGGCTGGGTCGTTCTGCTAAAAACTCTGTGATCTGTCACATGGACACAGTAAACAAGTATTCGCCAGCAGATTTCCTCCTTATCATCAAAAGTAACGTAACGTAGGTAACGCTCAGGCAAACCGTTATAACTCAATCTGGCTACAAAAAATCTTGTATTGTATAAAAAATAGAGTAACGTACATAATATAACATTCATTTCTAAAAGCATTATTAACATATATTATTTACATTACTAGGAATTATATTGTACGTCGGTATCCGTAGTTTTTATTGTACTGGAATTCCGCGTATGTAAAATAGGCTTTCTAATAGAGGAGCTACAAAGATGTTTATTTTTTTGTCCATATTATTGTGTTCTGTCATTGACTTCTGATGGAGTCAGTCAGATTGTTAGACTTTGTGATAATAGTTTATAAGAATTTACATATGAATAATAAATAAACACTACACACTCAACGGCCACCATTAGGATACTTATATTCTGTGTCGGGGGTCCGGAAACATACACAATGACAAGGACAAATACACCCAGACCAGAAATCTTGCCTGTATGGTCAATACAAACATATGCTCCAAGAGGGAATCGAACCCACGACCTGAGGCGCTTAAGGCAGGTTCGCTACGGCTGCGCCACAACGTCCTCGTCGTTTATATGTTGTCTGTTTGTTTTAATTCATTATAGTTATTCTTTTTAAAAACGTCCTCATTTTGTTGTTATTAGAATTTGAACTATCAATATGAAAGATTAATTACGATTACTTTGAGGTGCTTTTCTACTGAGTTCAAAATGAGGCTGTCAAATTTGTAGACTAACCCAAAAGAACTTTTGAAAATCAAGCATGAAATGTACAGTGAGCGAAGTACCTGGTGATTGGGTGAAAAAGAAGAATTGAAGTAGGTTTAAATTATTGCTATTTTAGATACTTAATGTTAAAAATTAAAAAAACTAACAAAATGTAAAACCCTTCCAAACTAAGAAAGCAGTGTTTGTTTACAATTTCGCTTTCAGAAGTTTTTAACGAACCAAATGACGTCAAATTTAATCGAGACAACTGCCGAAAGTGAAACTGTTTTGCAAAAAACATTTATTTTGTTTTAAAAGGGGCTTTTACTTTTATTTATAGTTTTTTTACTTCAAATTTGGATTTCTTAAATGAATTTAGTGTTAACACTAAATAATATATACAATTTTTTAGTTACTTTTTAAATATACAAGGCAAGGCAAGGCTCAATAGCTCAACGTTAGAAGGGTCGACTGCGCTCCGTTAACGCGAGTCGCGAGTTAGATCCTGACCCCCTTGTCCACTCCACGCGCAAGCTAAGCTTGTTTGGAGGGGCAATAGGAATATTAGTAATGACTTGTAAATGCATTGTTAATATTCTTAAAATTATAGCAAAGTGTTTGTATTACTTAGATTTTCTTTCAGTGAAGTTAGGAGCTAACTAAACACTAAGCTCTGTGCTATGGGCTCATGCTAATCTCTGGCTTGACGACTCGTTTTTTTTTAAATGTATAGACCTGCGCTTGACTGCTATCATACCTGATGTGTAGTGGTGATACAGCCTAAGGTGGCGCTTGCCTAGAAGATGCCTATTCACTCTAGATTTGTAAGTGATTGGGAAGCTGAGGTCGGCAGGGTGTTCCATACCTTTGCGGTGCGTATCAAGAACTCGTTTATCTTAAAGACTCGTTTTTATTTATAAAGTTTTCTATTCTTAATACCATTTTTATCATACGATTTGTAGTAACCTTTCATGCACTTGAATAAATATACATAACCCTTTTTATTGTTATACAAAAATGTTCATTATTGTAATGTTACAAAGGCATATTATAACATGACATGACATTTAAACGACGTGCAAGTAGTCTTTAGTCGTTAATTGGCATAATCATTACTGTGGTTGCGTGTCCGATATCAAAAAACCCAACTTATATTCCGAGAAACATACTATAAATTAATATTTAAAAGATATATCTGATTGCAAATGTTGATTCAATAAATGAAATAAATTATAATAGCGTGTAGGAACGAAGTTATTTGCTCTGTAAGGAGTCGTGAACATTGTTTATCAGATGCTGTGTGAACATCATTATTATCACGTCTAGGCTCACGCGAATGTTTCTAGATTTTTTTGCTTTTTTAAATATTTTTTGTGACATTTAACGCACGTAGCGTAATTTCGTTTTAATGTTATTATGCGTTCATGTGACTGATTTTACTTAAGAGAAACTAGAAAATGGTTGAATTGATCTTTTGATATTTATGTCAATCAAAAGTGAATTTATATAATAAATCTTCTTACACATATGTATAATGTTTTTTCAATTTAATTTAAAATAAATTAATAATGATCAATTTATTTTATCTTCCAGGTAAGAACCATCAGCTTAAATCACCTGTCTTGTAAGTAGGTTACATGGTTACATTATTAGATTTAAATTAACTGTCAACATCTACTCATATTACTTATTTAATATTAGTTACAAAATTAGAATAATTGTAATTTTTAAAATGAAAAAAGACTAGCATTTTTCTTAGAATATCCATAAGATGAATGGTAATTAATTCACTCAGCTAATGAAGCTTATAAAGATTTATAATTAAGGAAAAACAGTCTGAGTTATATACATAGGCAAGATTTGTCAGTCGTTAAACTGTCAATAGGGTAAGGAACTTTGGCGCGGTCAGTCTATGGGTTACCGAATTAACCTGGTATTACAACCTACAAATTCGTACTTCGGAGTTATTGGCTCTTATCAATTTCATCAGTCATCATCATAATTATCTGATCAGCCGAAGGATATCCACTGCTGAACATAGTCTATTTGGGAGAGCTCTAAGAGTGCAGTAATGATCGGTCCTGCGTTACCCGCATCCAGTGGACTTCCGCGGCCTTTGCCAGGTCATCAGTCCACCTTGTGGGTCTACCAACGCTGTACGGTACTTGATCGCCACTCGAGAAACTTTTTGCTCCAACGGCCATCGGTTCTGTGCCCCTCCCACTATATATATCGTTTACTTTGGTTCTGATGCAGCCTAGCCCTCTCTATTGCCTTTTGGATGAATTTGAGCCTTCTTATAAGGTCCATAGTGAGCGAACACATTTCAGTTCAAGTCTTTAAATATTAAAGACTAAATTCACCATAAGTAAGCATTAAGTAAATTTTCAAAGTAAATCATAAAATTCTAGGATTTCAGACTTCCTATGCCATAACATTTAAATATCAATATTGAATATAAATCTATTCTTATAAATAGAGCCAGGGATATTTCTTGGAACGTTGATAGCCTGATCTATTCAGTGCAGTCAGGGGTCATACTGGTTATGAAATAATATCGTTGGAAGACATAATGTGAATAGGGACGTAATACACTTGGTCGCAAATCATCGGATATATTACGATAACAATTTTATGTTCAGCATAATCTTTAATAAAATATATTCATTCTCAACATTTTTTCCTGTGTAAATATTTATGATAATTTGCATTATATTTTCTATTAATAAAAAAAAAATCAGTGGAAAATTCTTCTATTTTAAAATGTTAAAAAAACTTTTTGTTTCAAGAAAACCTAATTCGTAAACAAGTTTCATGATATTATGTTTAAATAATAAAATATTCCGTGATAATTATTTCATGTACAAAATAAAGATGTTATTGTGACAAGTATTGAACTACCTTTTGTATTTTTATTACAAGTCCGAAGAATTGCGGTTGTGTGCGGATAAGTGTTAGCTAGGTTTAAGTGACAACTTAAGGTTCCTAGAATCTGAACCGATAAAACGTTATATACGAGCGTCGAAAGCTCTTATCTGTTATAAAGGATTAGCATTAAAAACCCAGCACGTATGAACGAAATTTGAATTATATTTATGGTATTTTCTGGACGAGGTTTTATTTATTGGTATTTTCCACTTACTAGATTTTGATTTAATATCTAAATTATGGGATTTCTTTGGAAATTTTATCATTGAGAAGTAAGCGTTTAAATGTGTGTAATGTAAATTTGTGATGAAATTTACTACAAATTTCATATTAGGAATGTCCCACGCTTTTCTTTGCTCGTTATATATCTCAGTAACTACATAATGCATATACATATCTACCCAAACGTTCCTTATATATAACCTCTTTAAAGAAAATAATCTTTTAAATTTAATATATATCTAGTTAGTAATTACGAAATATAATTGCAAACGATTATTAGGTTAATAAATTTGATATTACAATTATACATTACTCTACAAATATTATAACAATACATAAATTCACTATTAGTTTATATTTATAGACATGTTTATTAAGTGTATCTTACCTTAAAACAGAAATTTACATTAACCAAACAAGACCATCGGCAAACTTTTAACCCACACAACTGTATAAGGGTTACATTTCTTGTTTAATTTTAGCAAATTTTTTGTGCATTACAATACCAGTCTAGAAACAAAGGCCCATCTCCATGGGCCATTCGTCAAGCCTTGGTCACATGCAAATAGTCAGTTATCGTGCCCCCCGCGTGGTCCATTTTACGACGGACTCCGCATAAAGTTATGGACCGCCTAACGTCATCAAAATACGCACAAATATCGACCATATATCATTGACATAAGAGCTAGAAAATTCCATTTCAATATAAGTGAAGACAGCGGAGTTACGACGCGTTCGAAGTACAAGCCATGGAGGCACCGATCCATCTGTGATCTTTATGATATTATACTCTGTGGGCCGGTGTTCTATGAGAATGACGGAGTTGACTTTTTAGTTATTAAAAATAATAATTTACTCGCTGAAATGCGGTTCTGTTTGATGGGGAAAGATTTCACTGCCTACGCGTACAGAACCTGTTCTTGTAATAATTTCGTTGCTACTGTTTCTTACATCGGGTGGATTTATTGCACTACTATAATAAGAAAAGTCTGTTCCTTCGAGACAATCGTAAACGAAGTTTAGCAAAATGATCAAATCAATATTTAGCTTCTTTCAAACTTAGATACTTTACTGATGCTAATCAATTTTTATTTGTTTGTACCTTCTTGATAGCATTTGTGTAGATTTTATATTTGTTTGCAATTTTATAGCTTTAGTAATATTCTATTGTTTCAAGCAATTACTACATTGTAAACAATAATTTTATGATTTTTAAAATGTGATACTGTAGAGTCTGGATATGAAATTCAATTTCCAATGAAATGTTAAACCATCGCCAATTTGAAATGCCAGCGGTAAACGAAACGGTCTATAATTGACTAAGAAGGACACAAATATAAAAAAGCTAAGAAGTATTAAAAGTATTAAAAAAACACTAACTATTATATATTCCTGCTTATTGTCATTTTTACAACGAAAATGGTATACGCCCTGCCTGATCGTAGGTACTTTAATCTATGTTCATATTACCACTAAGGTAATTAACACCGGAAAGCTTTCATATCTAAGATAAAGAAAAGGATGAAGTAGATAGTAGGAAAGAAAGGGGAAAAGGAAGCGGACAAGAAGGTATAAAAGTGAGAAGCCATCTCACTCATTGAATGAAACGCTACAGTACTGAGACGAAGACTTGACGTCAAAATTCTGTGAGAGTGTAGCACTTTTAGGATTGCAAATTTGCTATTTTCAGCTTATTCAGCTTTATAAATAAATAAAAAACTGTCAATATTATAATGTTAGGTTAAGGATACATCCTATAAATCTTATCGTCTTGACAAATTCCGCGATCCCATGCCATTATTAATGATACGACCACACCATTAACTGTTCTATCGTATGGTGTTATGACAGGAGTTAGCTACGTGTGTCATTTCCTTTACGATACGTCTTAGGCGCGTTTCCACTGTGTTAGACATATGGTATCAATATTGGTGATCGTATAGTTTTTAGATTACTAAGTTGACAAGCACGCATACAGCCCACCCTACATGGGTAGGTGCTACACAAGCGCTGCCAATCTCAAAGTGTTGGCTCTTAAAGATTTTGCCCAGTAATTTCAGTAACTAGAGTGTCCTTAAACCTGAAAAACAGTAAAGCAAAACACACTACTTTTTTGCGGTAGGATATCTGATACTAAGGTGGTACCTACCTAGCCAGCGTCTTGTAGTAAAAAGGCTTACCAAATACTCGTTTTCGCCTTTGTTGGTTGAAAATGGTAGCGTCTTTTAACACGTTAACCGTCTCATGTAGCATATCGCAATCCGTTTCTCTTTTCAGTTTTACCTTTTCCTACTCTTCTTCTTTACGTTTTTCGATCACAAACTCGTGATTTTTGATAGATAATATTTATATAATAATATATACTATTTTATCAAATTGTCTTCAACAATATAATAAACAATACGGGACTTTTTCTCGTTCCGTCATTTTTCACGTAATAATAATCGTATCAAATATAAATGCAAACGCGCATCCTGCACGTTACAGGGCGTTTTGATCATTTACAACGCGATAATGTCTTCTAGTATTGTTGAGAATATTCCTGTATATATTCTGACTGGATATTATTAATGTTTACAATTTATTTTTAATAAATATATAAAATAGCAACTGTTTCGTAAAAAAGGTACAATTCCCAGTGAAAGATTCACAGATGAGTGTATAATATAACAATATGATTTGTAGTCTTGGACTACAATTCTTGATCTCTTTCTTCTTATGGTGTGGTTGGTAACCAACATAGTGTCAGAGTTGCTCAGGTAGCACATATTATAGGCCTCTGAATTAATTTATCAACTTATTAAAATAACAGCCGGGACCAACTTTTTGCGAATCCCACCGAAGCACGTCTCCATGCTCAGTTGAAATACCATGCGCTCGCCCACCCATGTACTAACCGCATCTAAAGTTACTTTACCCATTGATGGTTTGAACGCACCGGGCCCTAAGGACGGAATCAAATTTGAGTCCCCGTGAGGGCTGTCCCTTTATCACGCCTGAGTCTCAGTACTCGGCCCCCGCCCGGTGACGCTGTCAAGGCCAGTAGGGCCAACAGCAATACACATTCCGAAAAAAAAAGCGCACCGGGCTATGATCATCGGACAGCCTACATCTATTTATGGTCTTAAAGAAGGGACGATCGCAGTATGTAACATTATAGTATCGCTTAGGTCAACGGTATAGTCTTGACTTATCGACCATATCTAAGAGATCACCCATCCGTCGAATAACTAAGTATGAAAATCCTTAACCGACCAATTATAAACGTATCGCTATTTTTATCTCCATTACATATATCAAACAATAATTCTAAAAACAATTTCGGACGCTCTAAACATCACGTCACCTTAGATTTCACAAACCCTATAAAATCTCACAAGTCTTTCACAACCTTTAAAGCCCAGCCTTAGATTAACATTAGTCAAGAACTGGTTAGCGCCAATCCTAGATGTATTACGAAGATGGGGTACTGATTTTATCAATTACATCTTGAGTATTTTTAGTTACCTTGTTAGGCCATAGATTAAACGCTGGGAACATGTACGATATTTTTTTCTCGCGACGATCTTTTTCATTTGTCTGAATTGATTATTGTAAGGCCTTCTTTATCGTAATGGGAATCAGACTCACAGAGACGAAAGGAAATTGGCAGGATATAGTTTCTCAACACATTATTAAAATTGACGTGTCTGTTTATTTACTCTTTTTTTCTGTCACTATTACCGGCCGCCTGATGGTACACATACACCGCAACCTATGAAGGGTGACGATATTTGAATTATCACATGCCTTTTGCCAACCCAAAGAAAAGGAGAGAAGAGGTGAAAAGGAAGGGAGATTAGACACGAGACACAGCAGTACTGACACTGATTTGTGAGAAGGTGGTCTCTGTCTCGGTCGAGCAGGCATTGGTGCTCAAAGGAACATCTCTACTAACCACTAAATACTAGTTATTTTTGGCATGAATCCACCAGCTTAATTGAGGCAGTACCTACTACTATCACAGATATCGAGGCAAAGCAGTACTTAATAAGTTAATAGTCTCTTAACCTTTAGGGCATCCCCACAAGACCTGCGTTTGCAATCGCTTCCATCGGGCGAACCGTATGCTTGTTCACAACTCCTTAGCATTAAAAAGAAGAAATGTATGTATACATATGTATAACTACTGTCAATTTATCCTTAATACCTGTCAATTTCGATTCCCATCATTAAAGCATTTTCTCGACTTTTAACCATAATATCTCGTTAAAGCAAAATTAATTGATATTAAATTTTAAGTTATACTGCTTTGGTATAAAGATCATTTTTGGAGGTGACCTATTAGGGTATATCCATTATTTTATTTTGCGAGATAACCACTGAAATTCGACGCTTAATATAAGAATAAAATTGTGGCCCAATTTTTTTAATGGATGCAATAAAAATAAGGTTCAACTAAAGGCAAAAAGTAGAATAGAATAGAACAATAGAATAGAAGTGCATAATATATAGCTAAACTAATATCTAGCTACAGTTAACATGTTTTCGCTTATTTAAAACTGAAATAAAACTTATATTTGGTTATATAAACGAGATCATAATATTTTATAAGTAAATGAGGTTAACTTAAACCAATTAGTGCGATGGAACCAATTGTAGAAAATAAAATTTTGAGCGTATTTTATTTGGATAGAATTCCGGTATGCTTTTATAAATAAAGCATATATTATCAAGTTTTATTATGTACATAGGTTAATTTAAATGTGAAGTCTTAGTAGGTGATAACAAAAAATTCAAAACAGAATATAATATACAACTTGGGATATTTTCTTTATCTCGTCTTTTCCCGACCCAGAGTCCGCTTTTTCTGAAGTTGGCAAACAAGCATACGGCCCACCTGATGGTAAGTGGTTGCCGTAGTCTATGCGCGCTTGCAGCACCATTAGTAGGTGCCACTCACGCGTTGCCAACCTCGAGATATTAGTTCTTAAATCTCGTCCGCCCAGTAATTTCACTAGCGTACAGTGCCTTTCAAACCGGAACACAGTAGTGCCTAAGCACTACTATTTGGCGGCAGAATATTTGACACTGCTGTGGTACCTACCTAGCCGGCCTCTTGCAACAAAAGACCTACCACCAGTGGTGGTGTTATACCCTATTTCTGATTTATCGGGTTACTTGTTTTTACACAGAATGATTGCCATCTGAAAAGGGCGAATCAGTAACTCTTTGGATAAGAGTTAATTTCCTATCGAGAGTTTATCGATTATTATCAGGTATTATTATGACAATCGGGACCGAGACCCACAAGGACAAACACTCAGATCGAAACAGATATTTATAGCATTTGCTCCGAGTGGTAATCGAACCCGCGACCCTCGAAGTTCAAAGTAGTAGCTCAATACCAGCACGCGATAACGGTAGTCTTGGGATATTTTTGTTTATAATTTTTTCAATTCCATATTTATCAATCATAGTAAAATAATTCATATATTTGTCGCGCTAAACCAAAATGCTCATGACATTTTAAATTTTGTTTTTCACGAAAATTCGCTCGAATGCCGCCATTACGCCGTCATCGTGCAAAAACCGTCTCCCGCGCATCCGGGCATGTCTTGCACCTAATTGGATGTACCCGCCTCGCCTCCTGATTGGTCGAGGCGGTGTGTAATTATATAATAACTCCACCCCCATTTAATTAAAGCAAGTACACATGGGAATTTTTTTATCGTTCCACGTGGTTGAGCGCGAGGACAGCGGTTTCAGGTTGAAAGCTCATAGCGTTTTTTTGCGTATCTAATTTCCTAACTATTTATGGAAAAAAAACGTGAGAGCCACTGAACTTGTAAATTTATCCTTGTAGAGTCTCGTCACACCTAATAATATATAACAAAATTCTGCTATTTAAAGTGAATTTGATTGATTCTTCTTCTTATCAAGTGGTTAGTGTCCAACCTAGTGTCAGAGTTGTTCAGGTCGCCCGTAGGCCTCTGACACGACTTTTCGACTATTGTCGAATTGATAACAGCCGGGACCGAATTTTTACGTACCTTCCGAAGCACGGAGACGCTCAGTTGAAATACCACTATGCGATCACCTATCCAGTGACTGACCGCGCCTGAAGTTGGTTAACCCACCGATCGTTTAGCGATTAATGGGTGCATTCGGCTATGAGCGTCTCGTTTGATAGTTAGTTGATTGATATTATTATCATATATCTGCCACCGTTGCCATTTGACACCGTTGTGACGTTGTGGGTAGCGAGTCTGCCTTTAGTCCCGCTCGGGTAGATGTTTGTTAACATTTCTGTTTCGGTCTGGACATTTGTCCGTGTGGGTCTCCCCACCGTGCCTCGGAGAGCACGTTAAGCTTTCGGTCCCGGTTGTTATCACATAACATCTGATAGTAAACGTTGACTCTTGATAATTAAATTGCTCTTATCCAATGAGTTACTGGTTCGCCCTTAGGGTTGTGGAGGTCAAATGGCAATCGCTCCGTGTAATAACTAGTAACCAGTCAAATCCGGATAAGAGTAATAAGCAGACCCTGGGTACATAAAATACCGGGAATAATGCTAGGACGAAGAAGATTATCATATATCTGCCCGCGATTTCGTCCGCGTGATCAGCGTTTTGTAATAAGCCATCTGATTTAGTAATAAAATCGAAAAATATCTCCAAATGGATACGCCGTGTAGTAGGTTCTTTCCTTAAAGGTCGGCAACGCGCCTGCATGCCTTCTGGTGTTGCAGATGTTCATGGGCGGCGGTGATCACTTAACATCAGGTGAGCCTCCTGCCCGTTTGCCCTCTCTTACAAAAAAAAAAAAAAAATAGGTTTTTGATAATCCCACAGAAACATCATTTCTTCGAAATAAAGAGTCTTGTGTCTTAATCCTGGTTATAAAGT
Source organism: Hestina assimilis (assembly GCA_023373885.1). Lineage (NCBI taxonomy): Eukaryota > Metazoa > Arthropoda > Insecta > Lepidoptera > Nymphalidae > Hestina > Hestina assimilis. Next base: position 2,050,230 of record CM041747.1, on the reverse strand, counting down.
ACCTTTGTGCCAAATTTTATCGAAATCCGTTCAGTAGTTTATGCATGACAGAGTAACAAACATCCATGAATCCATACTTTCACATTTGTGATATGAGTGGGATTATCAATTATGTTATAAAGAAAAAAAATTACAAAAAGGATTCCAAGAAAAAGTACTGTTTCCTAAGGTTTACTGTCCTCCTCTTCCTCTTCCTCCTATGTCCATATGTCCGACTGTCTGTTAGCGTGGTGTATCTCACGAACCGTAGAGAGTTAAAATTTTGACCGAACATGTATTTTTGAACAACTACAATAAAACAACTTAAATAAAAAAAAAATTGTATAATAAAGATATTTCACACGTTTTTGACTGTATCTCATGAACTTGGCCAGTTTTTTCTTATATTCATGAAGTTTTGTAGTAAAACATATTTCAACAAACTTAAAAGTTTTATTAAATTATCATTTATCAGTAACTGATTTAACGTAACACATGGGACATACATACGTTTTTATTACACATTAACGGTATAATGGAGTCGTCAAATAAATAAAACAATTAAAATTCAGATCACAACAGCGAAGAATTCGCAACATAGTTAGAATGTGTCATGCAAAGATGGTTTTTCCAATAAGCCAATGCCATGGACTAGGAATTATAAAATTTTGACAAGAATTATAAAATATAAATTTCCAATGAACTCTTTTATTATGTACTAGCGGCCCGCTCCGGCTTCGCACGGGTATAACATATATAGCCTATGTCATTCACTGAAAAATTATTAAAATCTATCCAGTAGTTTTGATTTATTCATTACTGCCTGTAGTCCGTTACCAGATCACATTAGAAACCTCAAAAATAACAGAATTTCTCCACTATTTATTATACATATAAACCTTCCTCTTCAATCACTCTATCTATTAAAAAAAACAGCATCAAGATCCGTTGCGTAGTTTTAAAAAGGGTAGGAAACAAACGGGTTGGAGGCTCACCTGATGCTAAGCGATCACCGCCGTCCATGAACATATGCAACATCAGAAGGCATGTAGGTGCGTTGCCGACCTTTAAGGAAAGAATACTCTTCTCTTGAAGGTTCCCAAGTCGTATCGGTTCGGAAAGACCACCAGCGGAAGTTGGTTCCAGAGAGTGGTTGTGCGAGGAAGAAAATATCTGAATATAGCAATGGGTTATAAAATGCTAGTTATTGCACGTGGTTTCCCCTCAATAACAATAACGATCTTTATTGCAATAAAAATACATGGTTCTACATACAAACTTTCATCCTATTCATTTGTTTCACGTCTTAAAAAACCATTCACCAGGCTAGGCTTGAAAAGGTTATCTACTAGCACAGACAGAGAAACTGAAAGTAACGTCTTTCGTTTTTCGGAACCTAACATTTTCCCGAGATTAACAATATACTTTAAGTTAAATCTAGTAACAATTTATCGGTGTACCAAATTTCATCGCAATCCGTTCAACCGTATTTGGGTGATTGAGTAACGAACATTATTAAAATCAAATATATATCATACAAATAAGGATTTTACATTACAATAAAGATTATACATTACATTAAAGATTATCTAACACTACTGAATGAGAAACGGTTGTTACAAGTCAGAAATGTATTGTAAATAATAATATAAGAAAATATAGCGTTTCCACGAGTATAATATCAGATATAAAATAAGTAAGAACTTGTTAACAACAAATAACAACCCGGTTTAAAATAATCCAACTCGACGCGACTCCTTTGTCTAGCTGTAATTGAAAATGCGGGGTACACCAGCGTCAATAAAAAACCACAAGAAACAAAAGAATCCAAACGTATTATCGTACAAGAGGCAACGAAGGTTATCCGTTGAAAAAAACGAGAAAAACGATTTTGAAATTTAAATACGTCATTATAAAATTCATTTTTCAATATCCAAACGTGGTAGTTTGAGATATTTCGGGGCCTAACCGTAACCATAATGGAGATCACGTACCTTTTGGATTGGATGTGATGCGTCTCGCTTTAATTTACGCAAGATCAACGAGTGTGAGCGGGATGGATTTAATGATGGCTTAACCGCAACGCACTATCATTAGGCGGTATTCCAGCAAGGAGAACGGGTACACAGTGTAAGAAACGACAGTTGTCAATGGGTATACTGAGAAAATGATAGAACACTGTGTTAAGCTCTGTGTCTTTACATGGAATTATTTGTGGCGGAAACTGAGGTAGGTACAGTAATCATCGCGACCGAGAATCGTAAGAAATAAATGAATTTTCGTTTTTTTTTTACATCTTGGGACGAGTTAAATCGGTTTTTATGTGTTTTCCGAAAGGCTTCGAGACAATTGCTCTGAGCTGTTATTATTAAGTGTAATTTAACGGGCGGCGGTTACCGATATGGCGGTTGTCAATCGTGATATCATTAACCCTCGAGAATTGCTGTGGCAAGCAAATAAAAAAGTGCCATAAAAATCTAAATAAAGAATAGACAATAGCATAATGTAGAACCTTTGTCTATAATTGTTATACATGCCACTAAAGTTAAGTAGCTCAATAGATATTTTTTCCTATGTCCCAATATTTGTCGTCAAGGATTTTTGAGCATTGCGCCATATTATACTTTTTGCTCAAAATCCAATATTAATGGCTTTCATTATTGCATTTTATGTTAGGCTTGAATTAACTTTTCTTACAATGTTAATAATTTACTAGAAAAGAATTTATGTTATTCTTTCACCTGATGTACTGGAAAATGAATATCGATTCCCGCTCGGAGCAGATGTTTGTATTGACCATACAGGCATGTGTTCCGTTTTGGGTGTGTTTGTCCTTGTCGTTGTGTATGTTTCCGAACCCTCGACACAGGATACCGTTTATTGATTATTTAAGTAAATGTTGATGGAGAAGTCTGAAAATAACAAAATACGGACAAAGTTTCGCACAAACGCTAGTAGTAGTAGTCAAGTCATTAGTTCTCAGTAAAAAACTAAAATATAATAGCAACATTACTTAAATTTAATTTATTTCTACGATTATACGCGACGATAGCTTGCATACGTGATCTTTGCTCATAATCTTAATTTGTTGAATGTGAGTTTCCATCATGAATGCATAATGATGTGTGTTCAACTATTGTTATTGTTATAAGAAGTTGGCAAAACTTTTTGTGCCCTTTTTGCGCCCATAATAAGTCTCATCTTTTAAAGGAAGGAGCTAAACTAAGCTATCGGAAATAGCGCCACATATGTGTTCTTTAACATGTATCCTGGGTAAATTGGTCGTTGTTCACATTCGCAGATAATGCTTCAGTATCCTATTAAAAATATCCTATTAGTGGCAGAATCGGGACCCAATATTTTTGTCATGTTAGTGCGTACTTCCATATGTTACAGAAACTTTACTCGAAGTCAACTGGTCCTATAAGTTAAATATTAAAAATTTAGTGACAGTCCATATATATATCACGACATAGTAAAGTCGCTTTCTCTGTCCCTATGTATGCTTAAATCTTTAAAACTACGCAACGGATTTTGATGCGGTTTTTAATAGATAGAGTGATTGAAGAGGAAGGTTTATATGTATAATAACATCCATTAAATAGGGGAGAAATACTGTTATTTTTAAGGGTTCTAATGTGATTGTTTTCCTCCAAATTTAACGCGTGCGGGCCACGGGCAGTAATGAATAAATCAAAACTACTGGATCGATTTTAATCATTTTTTCAGTAAATGACATAGGCTATATATTTTATACCCGTGCGAAGCCGGAGCGGGCCGCTAGTAATCAATAAATGAGAGCGAAAATCTAGTACACACAATATACGTGTAGAGTGTCTTTAAAAACGATACCGAGGTTTTTAAATATTTTAATTGACGACACATGTGATCAGTCGTAATGGTGATCATATTCTATGCTATGCCATAATAGACAGTTAAACAAAACTATTTATTAACAGTATCTCTAGATAGATTAAAAACTTTACCGTTTAGTAAAAAAATCATATCGTAAGAATTATGTCGTGTGGAAGGCCATATTTGGTGATGATAAAACGGCGAGTTTTTATTTCAGGTCTTAGAGGTATAATTTAACATGGCCATACAGTAAGATAGTATCTCTTTCCACGAACAAATAGATAAACAGATGTTACACGATACACTAGTATTAGTTTTAGCATTCGTAAGCAAAAACGTTCGTGATCGTGTGGCCATGCTCCCATAATATATGACTGGCGAACATTTGGAATTTAATATTTTGTTTACTCTAACGCTACGAATGTATATTATATTGAAATATTTATCCTATTCTATCAATGTATTAGAATTGTCAGCAGGAACTTCGGATATAGATGTTCAATGGAAGGATTTCATATTTCTTGTGTAAGATTTTTTGAGATGATTATATTTTGCAGTGTTACTTCTAAAATTCGTAAAGAATTTTGACTATATTATGATTTCTTATAACTATATTAAATTTCTGGAACCAGCAGTACAGATTATGATTAAATTGACACGCGTGCAGTATTAATAAACTTCTTATAATATTTCTATGTATCTTAGCATTTCCGGCGTCTTCTTATTATCTTGTACATTTCTATAGCCCAGATTAAGATACTGACAGCTTAAACTGCTTTTCAAAGTATTAGGGGAAGAACCACAAGGACAACAGCCAGATCGTCTTAACTTAAGTTCCTTTTGGTACTTAGGTTAAGTCAACATTTTAACCAATACAAAATTCACTGAAATCGAGCGTACAACTTTCCCCATTTCGAGAAAATAATCAATTTATCGATGTACAAATATCGTTTTGTATATTCAACAGTCCTAAATCATGACAGGGTTTAAATATTCGATACGTGCCGCATTACACAGCTTCATAAATACGGGAAGCATGAGAACCAGCACATATCTCGAGGAATCGTGACCACTGATAGATGTCCATAACATATGATCACTAATATTATAAACGAAAATAAAAGATGGCGTGTTTTTACTTTAAATGGACATAATGTAGCGTTTGGGTTAAAAATAGACAAGTAGACAAGTAGTATTTATCAAAATTTGTTTTATGGACTACAAACTTAAATTTGTAACTTTAGGTTATTGGAATGATGTTTTGGAACGAAGTTCTTTAACGTGGCGTATGGGTAGTGCGATTTAGTAGAAATCATCACGTAACGAAATGATGCTGTGTGTGCGTCGAGCCTACTATAAGCAAATGATCACAGGAGCAAGCGAGTGCGCAGCCGGGTGCGCATATCTCTGTGTCCCTGTCTCTTTTTATCATAAAACCTATTGAAGTAAACAGATTTCATTTCCCGACCACACATTTTTTATTATAACATTTGAAGCGTTGATAGAGTTATTTTTATGAAAATACAATTGACAAAGAAAAGCTATTGTGATTGACACTCATTTACAATGACAATAAATGATTTTTTTTCTTGAGTAAATTCCTTATATTAAAAAAAATTGTAATCAAACATTATGCCAGTTTCAATATATTCAACTGGCATAATGTGTTTCTTTAAAGCATTCACAATAATCCTGGACCTTTGTTTTTTGTTGCTAAAACTTTCGAGTTTTCAAATGACAGTCTAATGATATTTGTGGGTCTCAGTCTGTTTCCACAACATGCTATTTTTTGTTTTGATTTGAAATAATTTATTTCGATTCTTATATTTCAATATTATTAGAAATGCTACAACAACAAAAACAGATCAAAATTTGACTGTTTAAATTTGTAATATTTTTTACGCCATTATATTAGATTTTTTCCCTCAAGATTCGGGCAAACAATAAAGATAAATTAAGCATCCTTGACTGATTTTTTCTAATATTTCTCTGTCTGTTTATAAAATATTTTTGTGCAACGAAAAACACTTTCTTAAGGATCCAAGCAAAGATAATTCAACGCCAGAAAGAATTACACACTTATAATGAATATCTGTCTAAACTGGTACAGGTAGAAGTTATAGCGGCTAGAGATAACAGGAAGTGTTTTTATAATGGTTTATATCAGTTAAAACTAGATCACTTCAGGCTGATCTAGACACCTCGTCATGTAATCAACTATGATCGCAATTCTCCTAACGGTCCCCCGGTAACACGTACAAAATAGTACATGATTATCAGGAAGAAACCAGTTCTTGTGAATAATAAGGCTTTTAGGTCCTTGGAAATTGTTAAATACGTTATCACGATAAACTTACTATTGTATAATATGGACTGGGACATCCATAAAACAATAGAGAAGAAATATTAAAGCTTTCGTAAATTCAACAACAACTCAACGTAACGAAGTTAGTCACACGCTATCTTCATTCTGCTTAGTGACACTTCTTTAACATTTTATCTATAATAAAGTAATATCTGCTTCAAGCGATACTAAAACCCTAAATAACTAAAAGCAGTTCCATCGCCATTACGTTCGAACGATCCTTTAATTGGTCTATTTCATGCAACTGTAACAGCGCCGCCATTTCGCGATATCGCATAACAAAATGGCCGCTGGTTTCGGTTACAGGAAACGCGTATCTGTCAACGCGGCCGCATCTCAAGTGGCTATTGTATGATAATCGTTGAGCACCGACAAAGTTTAGCACTGGCGCCATAAAACAAGCGGATTTACTTCCGATCGAGTTTTTATCGGCGGATTTATAGGTTAAGGGCGTAAGTTTACTAGTGAAAACAATCGAAACACGTATTCATAAATACTGAAACAGCTACAAAAGCTCACACACTACATTATCGTAAATGTTTTTAATGTATAAATTATCAATTTTCACAACACCATAATTACTCAAGAATATGCATTCAAAAATATTTTAATCTATACTAATATTATAAATATGTAAGTTGTTTGTTACTCTTTCGAAAAAATGACAGTACGAATTTAGATGAAATTTACTACACACCTAGCTTATTACCTGGATTAACACATATGATAGTTTTTATTCCGGAAAAATGTTGGGTGTCCATGGAATTATCAAAAACTATATTAACGCGAGCAGAGCCGCCGGCACTGGTAGTAGTTAAAAATTTAAAAATAAACTCACCATTACATTTCTATTACTTAAATCTCTATAAACATTTATTTCCGCAGTTCTAATGGCCAGAAACGAATTCCCTTTCGGGTCCGCATTATTCCCTTATTTGCAAAGAAATATGGATATTATTGTTATTATAGGATCGTGAGGAGACCGATTATTATTGGTTACTAGTAACGAGTGTGTACGTGATGCCCGACTCGTTACTGTATAACCCGTAAACACGTATTGATTGGGACAACTACCAGTTGTATGATCAACACTAACTATATACTACGGATATATCCTGATACGTAGGTAATTTTTATTGCTTTTACATGAAGTATTTATATGAATTGTTTGTTTGTTTATGCTTTCATAATAATTATCGTTTTATTTACCACTTAAATAATATATTGCGTAGTGAGGTTGCTATGAACCTCGATGGTCGCGGGTTTGATTCCCGCTGGGAGTGTAATATATTTGATTTAAATATCTGTGTCGGAGGGCACGTTAAACTGTGGGTCACGGTTGTTATCATAACATCGGATAATAATCGTTATCTCAACCTTCATTTGTATAATGTAAGTGCCACTATGCAATGCTGTTTTTAGCAAAATTCATAGGATGGTATGAAATATATAAATAAATATATATCGATGGTAGGATGGATGATGATGCTTCTATCGTGGTTTCATATACATTTTGTTACGTTTTGTCCAACGATCAAAGACAGACGGAATCAAAAGAATTAAAATTATTTTTGTACATATCTTTGACGGCTGTTGTTTTTTTAAACGTGTAATTTATTCATGTCCATGTCCAATAAATAGTACTAGAATACATATGAATAAGTACATTGTCCTCGTGTAGCAAATAATGCTAAAATACGATGCAAGTCTTGATGCACTAACAGACATCCGGAGAGGTTTACCTTACCGTATGCGTGGTCGTCAATTTGATTTGCAGATGATGCGGTATGGTACAAGTCAAGAAATATAGCGTTAAATATATATTAAGCATAGACTTATATATCTAAAGGCCTTTTCATACAGACAAAATGTCAAAGACTCGCTCGACTTGGTAAATTCGACTTAAACATAACGGAATCAAGTTGGTCACAAGGTAATTTCATTCGGTTATGTTGCAAGCTTGTGACTAACTTCGTTCTGTTTCATTGATGTTGAATTTATGAAAGAGAACTCACTGTCTGACATGTCAATAATTTCAACAGATACTTTTTAATAACAACGTGGTTCTTGCATTTAGACGGTGTTATGGATCTGTTGTAAAATTGCCAATAAACCTGAAAAGTTGACGATTGCAAGAGTGTCTCTTCAATGTAAATATTTGTATGAACCACACAAAGATTTTTTGGTGTGAGTATTAATCGTTCAGGCACTTTATTGTAATCTTTTATTGTCGCAAAGTCTATGTGGCAATCTTTTTTTGCACTCATATTTTTGCTGCTCCTGTCGTTCCCTATGGTGGCATCACTGTTGTTGCAAGCGTCCATAGACCACGGTAGTCTTCTTCTTATCGATTGGTTAGTGGTCAACCTAGTGTCACAGTTGTTCAGATCGCCCGTAGGTCTCTGACTTGACTTATCGACTGTTGTCTAATTGTCAACAGCCGGGACCGACTTTTTACGTGTCCTCCGAAGCACGGAGACGCTCGGATGAAATACCACTATGAGATCACCCATCTAGTGACTGACCGCGCCTAAGGTTGCTTAACCTACCGATCATTTACCGATCAGCGGGTGCACTCGGCTATGAGCGTCTCATACCATCTACGATAGTGAGCTTGTGTCTTGCTATCGCGTCATAGCGTCCCAGTAAAACATAAGCAGTGACCAATACCTCGAATTTTCTGTGCCCTGGGCCACCCAATCGCATCACGTATATTTTTGCAATTAATCTTACACCATACAAGTGCCCTTAAGATTTCCCTACGCACAATACAAAGGTACAATTTCAGAGCACGCCCTCAAAGAGATTAATTAGCTGCACACGATTGAAATATGTATGAAGGGCAAGGCCCTATCCCTTTTTAATACTAATTTTATTTAAATTGACATTTACTTTTGTTACAGGTAAGCTGAATTGTGTATACATAGCGGGTGTATGGAGATAGGGATAAGTATGAAATTTACTTTTCTGGCTCTTCTAAAATAAATATTCTAAACAAAAATAATGCAACCGAGAACTTTGTGCCACATTAAAAAAAAAAAAAAATTTCTTTTAATGAAAGATTTTTCATAATCAGAAAATCGATGTTGTACATTCAGAGATTATCCCTACAAACAAACAAAACTACTTATTATAATAAATAAACACTACATCCTCAACGGCCCCCATTAGTATACTTATATCCTGTGTCGGGGGTCCGGAAACATACACAATGACAAGGACAAATACACCCAGACTGGAAAACATGCCTATTTGGTCAATACAAATATCTGGTCCGAGCTGGGAATCGAACACGCGACCTATGGCACTGAAGGCAGATTCACTACCGCTGCGCCACAACGTCGTTAATAATAATTACACTATATATATTAAGTTAGCGGATGCATTGCCGAGTCCCGAAGGATAGTACAACGCATATCAATGATTGACCTCTGAATGCAAAAATACCATTAAGTACATCGACTCAGTACACAACTCGAGTTAAATGGACGAAAGATTGTGACACTAGCATACAAATCATTATGTACGAGTACAATAAATAGGTACAATAAATATTTGGCATATAATGGACTGTTTATTTGCATTTCGTATTGTTTGAAATAACAATACAAGCAGCCAGTAAGAAATAATGGTTTTTAATCTGTGTGATTTTGACGCGGCAAAAGTGACAGTTTTGACAGCTGTCAAAATTTATTTGTAATCGTGAAAGTTTGTTAAAAAATTGTTATAATTACTGGCAATTCACAAACGGATCCAGGTAATGCTTGTTGGTTATAAAAATAATAAATCGATTGTCTCTCGAACAATAGCCATCATTTTATAAAGGCATTGTGGCGCTGATCAAAATGCATTATGCATACGCAAATGACGTAACGGTCCTAAAACGTGCATTAAGGAAAAACCGTCTGTCAAAACCTTTTATTTATATTGACGTTCACTCGAAAAAAAAAATGATTGACATAATTTTGTACAAATTAAAATTTTGTATCGAATCTAAAATCGTTTTTTTCACTTGTTACGTAATGGCATGTATTATGCAATATATTTGTCGTTAACGAAATAAAAATGTCTAATAAATGCAGAGACCTATTATTTACTATGGACCGGCCCATTCATACTGACAAAATATCACAGACTTATTGGTGCCCCTTCGCAATTTCAGCACCAACGCCACGGAACGAACTACTTTGCAAATCATAATCGAATGAAGTTAGCGTGTGACTAAGTTCGTTCCTAATGTATATCGTAGTTCTTAGGGCGCTGTAGTATTTGTTAACGGTGAAGGAATTTAGTTACGTCCACCGCATTTATCTATACATCTATATCTAAACAAATAAATAAAATTGAACTGTATGTTTTGGGATTCCAATTTATAAATCCAATTATTTTCAACTTTTAATCCAATTATTTCCAATTATTTATAAATCGATGATTAACTTTAAAAAAATAAAAAAAAATAAACGCTACACACTCAACGGCCCCCATTAGGATAATTATATCCTGTGTCTGGGGTCCGGAAACATTAACAATGACAAGGACAAACACAACCAGACCGGAAAACATGCCTGTACGATTATACAAACATCTGCTCCGAGCGGGAATCGAACCCGCAACCGTCGAGGCTTAAGGCAGACTCGCTACCCACAACGCCACAACGGTGTCAAAATTAACTGATGATTAATCGCTGATACATCCGCATCGTCTACATATAAATCGACTTTAAACTTCTCTGACATTTGTGAGATCAAAACAAAAGGTTTCCTACAGTCTATCAAGACATTTATAACTCTTTCGATAGCGCTGTCGCATAATAATTTACTTAAACAACTTTAGCAAGCAATAGATAAAAGGCATGGCCTAGGTCATAGATGAACTACGACTACGCTACAAGAATTGAAAGCTCATGCTCTGGCGCAATGGAACGTCGCTTCATACTGATATTGAATTAAAAGATTATTTTTGCACTACAAAATACAAGATGTGAAAACTTGTATGGAAGTATCATCATCTTAAGAGCTAGAACCTTGAAACCTGTTTTTTAAGCTGTTGATTCGATATAAATAAAAATGTATCAAATAGTAAGGCTTATGCATTACGTGTTATTTGTTCCGGTTTGAAGGGTACTGTAGGCTAGTGAATTTACTGGGAAGAGGACATTTAAGAACCAATATCTCGAGGTTAGCAACGCGTAAGTGGCACTTAGTAATGGTGCTGCAAGCGCTCATAGGCTACGGCAACCACTTACAATCAGGTTGGCCGTATGCTTGTTTGCCATCTTGTAACATAAAAAAAAATGTAATTCAAAGTTTGTGAAAGGGAGGTTTAGTGTTTGTATTAAAATCGTTATTCACGCGGGCGAAGCCGCTGGAAGAAGCTAGTAGGATATGTTTTGTATTTTGTTTTAAAAAATAAACATATGCTAGTCTCAGTTCAACCAGAATATACTAAACATTGGCATTTTCCGAACGCTGACAGCTATTCAAGTGAATTTTTTAAGCCCAAATCAATATTTGAATAAGATCGCGATCCAGCACGTAGTGCTATATCTATGTGAATGCTAAACACTATAGTTCAAAATACATATTCAGTAGTGTATAGTGCCGTGGAATTGCATAATTTGCCATTTTATTGGCAACAATAGCGCTATGAGACGGGCGAGCGCATATGCCGGTTTTGCCGATGGTACAAGTTACGAGAGATCTGGGAAATGTAATATATTAAATTTTTAAATATAAATTTAAAATGCTAAACGCTACACACTCACTGGCCCTCATTAGGATAGTAATATTCTTTGTCGGAAGTCCGCAAACATTCACAATGACAAGGACAAATACACCCAGACCGGAAAACATGCATGTATGGTCAATACAAACATCTGCTCCGAGCGGGAATCGAACGGAAAGCTAAATTGTTTTAAGCACCAATAGTCATGGTTTTGATTCCCGCTCGGAGCAGATGTATGGTTAATACAGTTGTGTGTTCCAGTCTAGTTGTGTTTTCATACGTTACAGTATGAACCATTTATACATATTTTATACATATTTATTGCAGTCAAAGAGCCTAGTCTTTTGGTATGTTTATACAAAGATTTTTACCGATTTTTCAAAAGTAGAATCCATTTTTGGTCTTGTGTTAGAACTTGTATTTTGTTATTATAAAGCTTATACGAGTTGTCCTTTTATCTTCATTTCTTCCCTCTTTCGTCTCCTCTTGGATCCAGAACTTCCTACATAAATTACTAACATTGCCAGCGTTTAAATAATACGATAACTTATCATGAATTAGTAGACTGTGTGCTCCTATACCGCTTTTGCGGTACAAAAAGAAACGTGTTTTTTTTATTCCGCAAAATTATATTAGAGCGATTTTATAAACGCTATATCTTTTACCCAAACATTAAAGTCTAAGAATTGATTATCATAATGAAGCGTGCGGCGTTGAATAATATTTTAGGGCATATCGCAGATTTATTTATGGTGTATAACTTTAAACATTTAATTCATTTTGCATATTGTAAAATGTATTATTTTTTAACATATTATTGGCTGTGAATAATACTGATACGTGTAGCATTGTGTGGTAATTTATTGTATGTTAATATTTTATATATTTGTAGTGTTTATCAGTCAAGCATATATTAATAAATGCTACACACTCAACAGCTTCAATTAGGATAGTAATATCCTGGGTTGGGGGTTCGGAAACACACACAATGAGAACCTCAGTTACACCAAGACCGAAACATATGTGTGTATGGTCAATACAACTCTCTGCCAGAGCGGGAATCGAGACCACGACTTTTGGCGCTTAGGGCAGGTTTGCTAAACATACTGAAGTATATGTTTTTTCACTTTAAATTAATTTAAACAGTAAAATTCATAAACAAATTTACAATAAACGTCAAAGATAATTCGAATTAAAATCTTTTATAAAATTCCTCAGTTTTTTTAATTACGCAAAAGTACCTTAATAAAAAATGATATAAAAATGTGGTACGAAGCAAAGAAGACGGCAGGCCTTTTGTCAGTCATTATTATTCAATGAATATAAAATAAATTACAAGCTGAATAATATTAACACGCGTTTTACAGATCGAATCATCGGATACAATCAATGAATAAAATTAAAACGTTGTAATAAAAATCTTAAGCAGTCCGAAGTTTTATGTCCGATCTACCAATTGAATGGTCGGTACAAGATGGCCACGATATCAAAACTGATATGACACTGTCCATAAGGCTGCGTCCATATAAGCCGAGATGATAGATTTAGAAGAAATGGTAAAGGCAAGCTCCTCCCAGCACAAATGAGTGGGCTCGTCCGGGGAAGTACTACCTTCTCTGCAAGTAACAGAACCAGTAGTTGAATGGGAATGCCGGAGCGCCGATCTTCCACTTCCCCTGTTCCTGCTGAAAAGGAAGGCATTTCGTCCTTCTCATTCCTTTTCTCCTATTTAAATATAATTTTTTGATACTTGCAACGTGAACGGTGTTTCATTAATTCACGCTCCCTACACCTGGCGTTATTCCGCCCGACTTCATTAGACGCATTAAAATGACAGTATGCAATTAGGCAACTAGGCTTGCATACTTACCTAATCAATTAAAATTGCCTAAAATTATGAACAATAAGAGAAATCGTGTTGTAAAGATTTTCCCATGATGTCTGATTTATGCCGCTCGAAATCCGTTGATACTGCAGACTAGCGTAGATGTGGACGCAACCTTAGGTATTTTTATATCAAGTGCTGACAGATACACACTAATTTCTTGTGTATATTATTTATGTTTTCAATTAAATATGTATATTTTAATACTTTCCGAACCTATAACGGTGGCACTGAGCATAAGTTATGCGGCAAGTGAATAAAATGATTATATATTTTTTACATAATTTTATTTGAAAGATTTTTAACCGAATTAAAAAAAGAGGAAGTTGTCAATTCGGTTTTTTTTTTTTGCTAAGTGATATTTGGTATTTGTAAGATAGAGTATGGTTCTAAGATGACCATATATTAATTGTAATACCTTAGGGTTCGGAGGATATAGAATGAAATTCGGAAGTATATGACCTAATTTCTCGCAAGAACTGCACCCATATGGGTTTTGTGTCTATGCCTTAGACTTTAGGAGGTTGATTTGCCTTATCTTATTATATCTATAATTAAATAATATTTTACCATGTAACTATATATTAAGCAAGTATAACAAACGAAAGGTAATTGTTTCGAACAAGCGCAAGTGAAAGCGCAGGTCACACAGGAAGCGCGTGAAACATGCATTGTAAGCTTTAATACTTAACAAAAGATATATAAAAGATAGATAATATAAATGACACCGTTGTGGCGTTGTGGGTAGCGAGTCTGCCTTTAATCTCGACGGTTGCGGGTTCGATTCCCGCTCGGGCAGATGTTTGTTTAAATTTCTGTCTCGGTCTGGGCGTTTGTCTGTGGGTCTCCCCAGCGTGCCTCGGATAGCACGTTAAGCTGTCGGTCCCGGTTATTATCAATAACATCTGATAATAATCGTTAACTCTTGATAAGTAAATTGCTCTTATCCAATGAGTTACTGGTTCGCCCTTAGGGTTGTGGAGGTCAGATGGCAATCGCTCTGTGTAAAAACTAGTAACCTGTCAAATCCGGATAAGAGTAATAAGCAGACCCTGGGTACATAAAATACCGGGAATAATGCTAGGATGAAGATGAAGAAGATAATATAAATAAACAATAAATTATAATATTTGATTTAAGGTTTAAATTTATCATAATATAGTTAAATTTATCATAATATAGTTTAAAGGCGTCGGGATGTGACGACCCCATCGCCCGCTGTTGGGATAACCTCTGTCACAACAGAGATTATTTCACCAGTGCAATCAGTCACACTGGTGGTAGGTCTTTTGTTGCAAGAGGCCGGCTAGGTAGGTACCACCGCAGTGTCCAATATTCTGCCGCCAAATAGTAGTGCTTACTGTGTTCCGGTTTGAAGGGCATTGTACGCTAGTGAAATTACTGGGCGAACGAGATTTAAGAACTAATATCTCGAGGTTGGCAACGCGCGAGTGGCACCTACTAATGGTGCTGCAAGCGCTCATAGGCTACGGCAACCACTTACCATCAGGTGGGCCGTATGCTTGTTTGCCAACTTCTAACATAAAAAAAAAAAAATATAAAAAAAAAATAACTAAATATAATATAAAAATATCTCACACATTTTATCATTTTGTCAATTACATATTTTTCGCCTAACTGTCACTAGCCTTTTGTAAAAGTTTTTTATATTTTGAATTGAATAAATATAAAAATAGTTTTTTTTTAAATTATATAATGATTTTGCCTTTGTTGCGAAACAATATACTATTTATTTATTATTTAAAATAATTTTATACGATTTTAAATCTGATTGGTTTAATAATTGGGTTTATGAAGCAAAATACGTGGATGAATAATATGTCACCCAAATAAATATAATTGCGTATTTTGCTTTCCTATGACTTCTCAGTGGTATTTACGATAACTGAAAAGAAACAGATTTCAAAACTAAAATCAAAAAATAAATATTTTTAACAACAGAAATCGGTACCTTATGTGCCAATATTTTATTTAGCGACTTTTTCTATTGACCGGCCTATCTTTTATATCAGGTTTACTTGTGTCTTAGGTGGAAATTCAAATCAAAGTTGGTTTTTTAAGTGTGTTTTACGTGAAAATTCAATCAAACTAGGTTTTATATTTAGAAACGAATTGATTTTAATCTCAATTAAAACCAAAGAGATTTAAAGATAGATACAATATAAATAAAATGTCTTTGATTAAAACGAAGAGGTTCGTTCGCATTTATTGGTTAAGTTTATCTCATATAAACCGTAATACTATTATATAGGGACCTGTTAGAAACAGTGAAAGCAGAGGTCACGCAGGAAGCGCGTGCGGTACCACGTTGAATATAGTACTATCTAATTTAGTACTTCAACGATTATTGTAAATCATCTTGTGAAAGTGAGTACACCTTGGATTAGATACTTTGTGGAAATGGCAAGAGAATTCATATCCAAAATATAATTATAATTTGTTATTAATCGCGTTTTGGCTAATTGTAATGAAGTTTTAGAGTGTAGTCAAATTGTAATCTAAAAATTTAAGCTTCAAATTTAAATGGAATCCTCATAGTCACCCTCTTGTAGAATATTGATGAGAATTTTTTTCTTCTTTGAATATTGCTTTAGAATTTTTATCTGTGTTTTGGGTAGCAGGCTCACCTGATATTCAGTGTTTACCACCATCCATGAACATTTGCAACACCAGAGGGCTTGCAGGTGTGTTGCCGCCATTTAGGATACAACTTGTTATATGCTGAGTGACCTCGACACGCGGCTGACGAGCAGTCACTTTCAATAGTTTTTTTACTTGGCGGGTCTTTTAAGCTTTACCACTAGTTTTCTTGGTATATAATATTACTAAACAATGCTAACAGTAGGAATAGTACGTGCTGTAGTGTTTTATTTGACGAGTAGTACAGAGGCCCAAACTGCTACCCTATTTTCCATTTTTGGGTTTTTTTTCTTTCGGTATGTGTATTGCTGTTGGCCCTACTGGCCTTGACAGCGTCACCGGGCGGGGGCCGAGTACAGAGACTCAGCCGTGATAAAGAGGCAGTCCCCACGAGTCATTTGATTCCGTCCTTAGGGTGTCTCCTGCGAAGCCGAACCTCGGCTAAGGACGTCATCGGAGATGGGTGAGCACTCGGTATTACACGCGTGTATAAGTTACGCGTGTGTAGCTTACCGTAGGCTGGTCCAACTTTGTGGTATAACATTTTTCTTTTTGCTTTATATAGAGCTTAGTTTTAAAATGTTTTTTTTATTTTTATTTTTTTTATGTTAGAAGTTGGCAAACAAGCATACGGCCCACCTGATAGTAAGTGGCTGCCGCAGTCTATGAGCGCTTGCAGCACCATTAGTAGGTGCCACTCACGCGTTGCCAACCTCGAGATATTAGTTCTTAAATCTCGTTCGCCCAGTAATTTCACTAGCGTACAATGCCCTTCAAACCGGAACACAGTAGTGCCTAAACACTACTATTTGGCGGCAGAATATTGGACACTGCGGTGGTACCTACCTAGCCGGCCTCTTGCAACAAAAGACCTACCACCAGTATGACTGATTGCACTGGTGGAATAATCTCTGTTGTGACAGAGGTTATCCCAACAGCTTCTATATCTTCTAATGTCTTCTACTTCTCGGATATTCATAATATATCTATCTATACACTTGACTACAGTTGTATATCTAGTTGTATTTCATGTTAATATATATGCATTCACTGTTCTAAGGTCTTCTTGACTTTCAGAATCGTCGGCATTTGATGCATGTCTTGAACTGGGAGATTAATGTACCTTATTGTTTCATAGCTATAGCAATATATTAAATGGGATTGTAAGTTTGTTTGTAAATATTATTTATAGCGTGTAATTGCAACTATCAGTGTAATTTATACTTTAGGTCTTAAAAATTCAACCTCGCAGGAAGTTAAACTAGTTTTTTGGGATTTGTTGCTTTTAGCCCAGCTGTAAAAAAGCCTAGTCTTCGCAGGAGCTCCAAGTGGACTCCTTTCTAAGGCCGCATCCCTTAAGGATAGCCTATTGCTTTAGTTCGTAAATGTTCGAAGAAAATATTTCGAATCCCGCTTATTCGTCGCAAAGTCTTCTTAACGACAATGTCTTTGTAGCGAACCTGCCTTAAGCGCCACAGGTTGCGTGTATCTGGGTGTGCTTGTCCTTGTCATTGTGTATGTTTCCGGACCCTCGACACAGGATATAACCATCTTAATGGGAGCCGTTGAGTGTGTAGCGTTTATTTATTAATTTAATTGAACTCTCAAGCTCAACATAAACAAAAAAATACTCACGTATTTATTGGTATTCTAAAGACTCATAAGACTTGACATATGTTGTCTGAAATTAACGGTTAGCTTAGAAAAATCTTAAGGACACGCTTATGTGGTCTTAAGTATCTTGAGAAATGTTGCTTAAAGTTTTTCTTTATAAATTTAACGGCTGATTGTAATCAGTAACACCGTCTGTACTTGATCAATTAAGTACGACTCGTTCGCCCTAAGCGTTATGTACGATGTCATTAAGTTATTATAAAAAGTTGCCAGTCAATTCTACATTAGGCTACGCGCCTTCGTTACTAGGAAATGTTGGGAAGAAGTGTTGAGGTATTTAAGGTCTTGTGTACTTTTACAAGTGTGTAAGACGGCTTTGCTTGGAGTTAGATAGATATTATTAATGTGTTTCTATACATTATATTTTGTTAAATTATAATGTCATATATTCATTTCAATTGGGCATGTAAGATACAATTATTTTTAAAAAAAAGGTGGCTAATTAACACTGTATTATTTTTTTTCATCCTAGCATTATTCCCGGTATTTTTATGTAAGATAAGAGTAATAAGCAGACCCTGGGGGTCTGCTTATTACTCTTATCTGGATTTGACAGGTTACTAGTTTTTACACAGAGCGATTGCCATCTGACCTCCGCAACCCTAAGGGCGAACCAGTAACTCATTGGATAAGAGCAATTTACTTATCAAGAGTTAACGATTATTATCAGATGTTATTGATAATAACCGGGACCGACAGCTTAACGTGCTCTCCGAGGCACGGTGGGGAGACCCACACGGACAAACGCCCAGACCGAGACAGAATTTTTTAACAAACATCTGCCCGAGCGGGAATCGAACCCGCAACCGTCGAGACTAAAGGCAGACTCGCTACCCACAATGCCACAACGGTCACACTGTATTCTATAAGGTATTAAAAACCTGTTGGATATAAGAAACACATTAAAATATACCCAGGGTCTGTTTATTACTCTTACCCGGATATGATAAGTCACTAGTTTTTACACAGAGCGATTTCCGTTTGAGCTCCATAACCTTAAGGGTAAACGAGTAATTCATTGGATATGGGCAAATTAGCTAACAAGAGTTAACGATTATTTTCGGATGTTTTGTGATAGCAGCTAAGACAGGCAGCTTAACGTGGACTCTTAGGTTGGGAGACTCACAACCCAGCCGTCAAGACTAAAGGGCTACCATCACGCTACAATGGTCGTCAAGAAGAAATTCACGGCATTTATCGATCATAAATTAGTATAAAAGGGAACCTACTTAGGTAGAGTATTGTTTGACCTATTTGAACACAGTATGGACAAAACTTAAGTTATGAATGCATAAGTAAATGCCTTCTCTTACAATATCGTAACATTCTAGTGGGTTATCTATTAGGCTTTATAAAGGTTAACGATGAAAGCGAATATTGATAAAGGGAATTTAAGCGAATTATTAAGTGAACGTACGCGGAATAACACGCCTATTATACGGTATAAGGTTTATATACTTTAGTAGTAATTTTGTTTTGCAAGTGTTGTGAGTATAATGAGCCATACGGATAATTGCACAGCGTGTTATAAAATCTAAAAAATTAATTTAAGAATTCTTTTTATATTAATATTTGTATGTTTTTTAAAAGATTTTATTAATAGATAGCATTTGGCCGCGGCTTCGACCCCGTTAAAACCATTGTTAATGATAAAGCTAATACCTATTTTAACATAGAAGTTGATTCCAGAAACAAACTTTCATCTACTACTTGAATCGTAAAAACGTAACCAACAGACTGAAACGTTAATCGACGCTGACCTTACGCTCACCTAACCTAATACTACGGATGCTGCTATTTTACGCCGATAGCCCATTAGAATAGAGTAACTTCTTGCGAGCTAACTTATTCATGCTAAAAACAATATCTAACTAAACCATAGAATACATCCTGAAAACATACTACTACTGACATATTACTAATTTTATCATTGGATTAAAATTAAATACTTGTGAACTACCATCGATTCAATTTCAAACAAAAAACAGCCATCAAACGTTTAGTAATAGCACTATTTATATTCAAATAAGTTTAAAACCAGCTCACGTATGTATAAGTAAACTTATTTATCGGATAAGCGAAATAAATCAATCTAGAAAGAGGCATTTTAACTAGCCATTGATAGAAAAAACCTATGTTATACAACGTTGAACTCGTATCCTTATGAGGCGAATGGAAAAAGTCATGTTGGCATTGTGAAGGCGGCTTCAGACTTCCAATTTATTGCCGGCAAACGCACAATTAGTTCGCGATGACAGCTTACGTTCACGTTAGCATTGCCAAGCTATTTTAGCCTATATGTCTATGGAAATAAGAGTGATACTATGTCTACTTTTGCGTGGGATCCTAACTCGCTCAAGTTGGATGAGATATGTAGCTAGTAAAAGATTAGTCTGATTATGGCGATTCTAGTAATTTAATGGGATTAAAATGTATTAAGATACGTTTATTAATACGTTGGTGTGTTCAAAATATCTTTTAACGCTTAGTTTACATATTATTTATATCGTATTAACGGCTTATAAAATTAGTTTCAATCTTCTAGCTCTAAAAATGACGATACTTCCATTCAACTTTTCATCCCCCCTTTCAACCGGCGTCGGGATGTGACGACCCCATCGCCCGCTGTTGGGATAACCTCTGTCACAGCAGAGATTATTCCACCAGTGCAATCAGTCACACTGGTGGTAGGTCTTTTGTTGCAAGAGGCCGGCTAGGTAGGTACCACCGCAGTGTCCAATATTCTGTTGCCAAATAGTAGTGCTTAGGCACTACTGTGTTCTGGTTTGAAGGGCATTGTACGCTAGTGAAATTATTGGGCGAACGAGATTTAAGAACTAATATCTTGAGGTTGGCAACGCGCGAGTGGCACCTACTAATGGTGCTGCAAGCGCTCATAGGCTGCGGCAGCCACTTACCATCAGGTGGGCCGTATGCTTGTTTGCCAACTTCTAACATAAAAAAAACCCTTTACAACCTTTTTTTCGCATTGAAAGGTTACCTATGTCCTTTCTCAGGCTCTAGACTATCTGTGTACCAAATTTCATTTGAATCGGTTCCGTAGTTTTGGCGTGACAGCGCAACAGACAGACAGAGAGACAGAGTGACTCGCATTTATAACATTAGTAAGGTTTTTGCCATATATGTACATTGCACAAATAAGGTTTTCAAGCAGATCGTCTAATTTTGGCGTAAATCAGCCGTTCTGAACATGACTTCGTCTTTGTCGATTGTAATAAAAAACACTACTACATTCTAGCATATGATATTCAACAATTTTATTCCTATTCTCTTCAAAGAATTATACGAAATGACTCCATATATCAAGACATTACCTTAAACTACAACGACAACAACAAAAAAAAACGGATTATAATATTGCTGGCTCATTAGGTCAGTATTAAAAATGTAAATTATAATCTTGATGATAATTCTAAGAAGTGTGTAAGATCATTGAGAAAAACACGCCAATACGTGGAACACTAATTGCTTGTCCAATTTCTTGTCATATAATTATTATAAAATATCGACGTACATAATAAGACTATTTTTTGGCCTGAATTACATTTACCAGCATCGATTCGCATTTAGCTGGATGATCTCGGAGACATCGAATGCGTATGCATCGTATTGAATGCTATCGCATGCCTTCAGCTTCTGTAGCCCGCTCTTCCCATTTGCCTCCATTATCGATGACGTTCTTAACCGTGGTTCGGTATCACAAGAGGGACCTATAGACGCAAATAATTACATCGCATTAATTTAATATGTCCATTCTCGTGCGTACGCATGCTTAAGAATACTTTAACGGCTGTAAGCATCCTTTAACATTCTAAATCGCACACCACATATAAGCATTTCATAAGAAAAATGCGACTAGCGGATCAATGCTGAAATGTGAATTGATGCGTACGCATCATCATACAGAGTCGCTATTTTCAATATAAAAAATCCGAATAAGTGCTGATAAATGCAATGAGGCGTTTCTTGAAGTAAGTTCTAAATTTATTTATGGGTTCAGTATTTTAAATTATCGTTTCTTATTCGTTGCTGATAGCCAACAGGTATATATTATAAGGTTTAAGTATTGTCTGTTTGAACCCAAAGCCATTCACAAATACCTGGGTAATTAGATACTATCTTGCTATTTACGAAAGTCGGTCAAGTCGTAGAGTAATAACAGCCATCTCAGTTTCTAAACAACTACTTTATAATTTTGCATAAAGAAAGTTTTTATAAAAATTATTTTCAAAATTCCCAACAATAATTTCGTTACTTAACAACTCTATTAATACAAGAAAAGAATGTAATACTCTCTATAGAGAAGAACGAAGTTAGTAACACGCTACCTGCATTCGGTTATGCAGCTTGTGACTAACTTCCTTCCTTAGCGTTGGTGTTGAATTTACGCTGGAGCACCTTCGAGTCTTTTACATTTTGTCTGTATAGAAGAGCCGGTCCATCATATATTATAGTAAGTCTTCTTAATTATTAATTTTATCTATGCTTATAATTGTGTGTACATGTAATATGTATATTTGTGTGCGTGTCTAGCCATTTATATTATGGAGTGGTACAACTGTTTTGTATCCTGTGGTATCATTCCCTATAAGAGCAGTTACTACATGTTCTCGATATTTATGATTATTCTCACTTAATAGTCGACAGAACCACATTTTTAAAAGCTTAATCGTTTAACCATAAAATTATATTACTAAGTATTTTAATCTGATTCCTGTTCTATGATCCTGCTGGTTCTCTCAGATAATCAAGATATTTTATTACCATAATAGTATTCCTTCGAAAGAAAGAGATAGAACTATCATTCTTTGTCTCTTTTTTACTTTAACATTCAATGGGATATGATAAGGGTAGGCTATTACACAATTAGCGACATGATGCTATTTTAATAGAACTAGAATAGTGATTACAATGCACTAATATATGAGCGTGATTAGTAGTTTCTGGATATGAATAATTAATCAATGGAATAATAATATGAGAAACTGTACATTATCGTTTTAAAGAGTTCCCTACCCAAAGGGTGACAACGAAACCCTATTACAAAGAGAGAAAGATATCGTTGAAATTTTCACGGAATGTTTATGTTGTCGCTACAAAAACAAATATACTCTCCGGTGTCGGGACGTAAAGACCCCATCGCCCGCTGTTGGTATAATCTCTGTCACAGCAGATGTTATTCCAGCAGTGTAATCAGTCATACAGGTGGTAGATCTTTTGCTGCAAGAGGCCGGCTAGGTAGGTAACATTGCAGAGTCAAATATTCTACCGCCAAGCAATAATGTTTTAGGCATTATTGGGTTCCGTTTAGAAGACTGGCTAGTGAAATTACTGGACAAAGGAGATTTAAGATCCCGTATATTGAGGTTGACAATGTGTGAGTGGCACGTACTAATGGTGTTGTAAGCGCTCATAGACTACGGCAACCGCTTACCATCAGGTGGGCCGTATACTTGCTTGCCAACTTAGTAACATTAAAAAAAATTGTGAATAGCTATGAATTTGTAAAAACACACTTACTTATTTGTATTATTGTATAGATGTATAGATATAGCACTTTTTAACATTATTAAGATGCCTAAGGCCTAAGCCTTTTAATTTTAAATGTATTCGTGGATCTAGTTTGCAGAATTACATAAATTTATAGTCATGTCATGTCCGCTCATGTTCTTCTCGTCATTATGCCATTATTTTGAGATAACATCGTCACATACTACTATCGACACTAAACGAGATCGACATAACGAGTTAATTAGCATTAAATTAACTGGAAAAATATGCCTACAAAAAATCATAGACACTAGTTAAATATATTATAGAATCGACAGTCAGTTAACTTCTGTTTATTGTAACAATTGGTTTCATAACTTAATAAGTATCAAAAAGTGAGAAAGTTTCGTTTGATAATTTTTTTTGGAATGGGCGGGAAATAGGGTAGGCTTGGGACTTCTTTGGAAATGATTCGTCAAATAAAGTCTGATATCCCCAATTACGCATTGGTTACTGTTATATGTTTTAGTAGGTTGATCAGAATGCGGAAAAAAGATAACTTTTGAAACGTCTTAAACTTAAGTTTTAAGTAAGCCAAATAATTATAGCGCGTAATTATTCTTTACTTAAAATAAAATTTACTATTAAGTGAGATCTTCTTTTCATGCAGACAATACACAGACTGATTCACTTGTCAACCATAACATAACTCTTTAATTTCGAAGAGTCAGATTTTTTTTTTTATATATCACTAAGTTGGCAAGTAGGCAAACGACCCATCTGACGGTAAGCGGTTCCTAGCGGTATATCGTAGCTTGTGAGCGCTTGCAGCATCATACATTTGTAGATGTCATTCACACATTGCCAACCTCGAGATATTGCTTCTTAAATCTGCTTTGCCTAGAAATTTCACTACAGTTTTAAGCTTGTATCTACACAGACCGATGTAACCAACCGACAAAAGTAAGGCGTCCTAAGCACGTCCTGCAAGACCCTGACGATAGGATTACATTAGAAAATGCCCCTTACACAGCACATACACGCACACAACACCGTCCACGCCGGCGAGGACGAGGTCCTTTGTTTCGCACGTCGCGTCGCGCTGACACCGTCGGGTGAGTCTATCGTATAGAATGCGCTCGGAGCGCTGCCTCCATCTCCGATGACGTCCTTAGCCGTGGTTCGGCTTCGCAGGAGGCACCCTAAGGACGGAATCAAATTTGAGCCCCCGTGAGGGCTGTCCCTTTATCACGGCTGAGTCTCAGTACTCGGCCCCCGCCCGGTGACGCTGTCAAGGCCAGTAGGGCCAACAGCAATACACATTCCGAAAAAAAAAAAACAGTTTTAAACTGAAACAAAGTCTACTGCTTCACTAATAAATAACACTACGGTAGAATTTACCTAGCCAGCCTCTTGCAATAAAAGCCTTAACCCCCAGTAACTGCTAACAGGTACTTGAGTTTATAGACATTGTATCTTTTTTATTAAGCCTTTGTAACAAGATCAATACATTTTACGATAATTAAGTAGAAAATAGACATTAAAGTTTGTAAAAACAGTTAATTTGTTCAATAGCTCATTAAAAGAAGATGAGCATTACTTAGTATAATTAATATAAAATACATTCATAAAAACGCTAAAGCTTAAATTCCTTACTACCTTTTTGAAAAACTGGTCCGTCTGTCCGTAAAATGATTGCTATCATAAATATCTATCTAGGTACGTTGATGGTTCTGGATGCCGATACTAGTATTTAAACATAGATAAGATAAAAGATAACTCACGCAGGAAGCTGTGTTTTATTAGTCGGCTTTTTGCTATAGATATTTTTAACCGACTTATAAATAAAACTTCTATACGCTCGTTCGCCAACACTGTTGTGCAAAATATATGAATTTTACATTCCATACAAAATGATGCAACAACATAAAAATATATATTAACATATTTAATTAAATTAGCTTTCACACACACCCTCTCGCACACACACATGCACAATAAGAACATACACAGAGAATCCTCTATTAAATTTAGGTTAATTATTTCCATGCATGCATGCAAGATACCTTAGTCTATTAATACTTCTTCTTCTTATCGAGTGGTTAGTGGCCAACCTAGTGTCAGAGTTGTTCAGGTCGCCCGTAGGCCTCTGACTTGACTTATCGACTGTTGCCTAATTGTCAACAGCCGGGACCGACTTTTTACGTGCCCTCCAAAGCACGGAGACGCTCAGTTGAAATACCACTATGCGATCACCCATCTAGTGACTGACCGCGCCTAAAGTTGCTTAACCTACCGATCGTTTACCGATCAGCGGGTGCACTCGGCTATGAGTGTCTCTATTATATTATTATTAATACTTATTATGTGTTTAAATATCTGAGGGCACCCTGGATGCTGAAAAATAAGTTTTTCTTAGTTTAGATACTATTTTTCAAGGATATTAGCAATGCTTTTCAAGGCATTACTAATATTCTTATTGCCCTTCCAAATAAGCTCGAAGTTTGTTCTAGGAGTGGGTAGATCGAATCTTCAACTGTCGCGTTAAAGAAGCGAAGTCAGCCATTCTACCGTTGAGCTATTGAGGCTTCA
Source organism: Hestina assimilis (assembly GCA_023373885.1). Classification (NCBI taxonomy): domain Eukaryota; kingdom Metazoa; phylum Arthropoda; class Insecta; order Lepidoptera; family Nymphalidae; genus Hestina; species Hestina assimilis. The sequence continues at coordinate 2,023,984 of CM041747.1, read as the reverse complement.
ATTTATTAAATTATTATTACTATTATTTCCAAAAATCAGTAAAAGTACATAATTATCGCCATTTTATATTGCCCCTAATCGTATCCGACGTATTCAAGTTTTCTTGTAAATAAAACTTGTTTGTTTAAGTTATTTGAACCACTTGATAGGGCTAAGTGTAAATTACAGCTGGTTTGCACTCTAATAAGGCATTGCGTCTAATGTATTCGAGTACTTGTCACTAAAATCTTACCTTAGAGCAGACGGCTGTTGGAAGTGGTTTCAATAAGAGGACTTTGTGGCGCAGCGGTAGCTAGCCTGTCTTAAGCGCCACAGAACAGAAGCAGTTTGTTTGTATTGACCATACAGGCATGTTTTCCGGTATGGGTGTGTTTGTCCTTGTCATTGTGTATGGTTCCAGACCTGACCCGACACAGGATATAACTACCCTTAATGGAGACCGTTTTGTGTGTAGCGTTTATTTATTTATTTATCTTTTATAAAGAGAGGATAATACGAGATATAAATACTAACTATACAATTTGTATAACATTATTATTAAGTTCATAGTTAATGTTAAGGCAACTTGATTTGGAACCGATCATGAGTAATGTGACGCTCCCACATGGTAAATAGCGTTTTAGGTCTGTATTTTGCAATAATTACTCATTTATTTAGTTTCAGGTAGACCTTTAGATATTTTTTTTCTAATGTCAAGAGGGTTTGCAAACAAGCATTCGTGGGAAATACATATAAGATAGTAGGGAAGGTAAGAAAGGAAGGGAAAAAAATAAAACATGACCGTATTTAGACAGGCTATAAGGCTTTAAATATACTAGGTGATACTACTTCTTTTATAACTTATGTTCTATGACATAGCAAACGTTGAAGCTTACGCAAAAACGGACGCAAGATATCGGTCCTGGATCTAATTGGATATAAATTGCATTTCAATGAGAATTATATGTTTCAGTACGAGATAATGAGTATATTGATATAGATATAAATAATTGAATACACTTAACCGCTATTTATATGGTTCGTACTATGTGATTACTTAAGTACCAAAGCGTTTTAATTAAATTAGTACCATATGCAACTCATATATGTTTCAAATAAGTAAGTTATGTTTTTTGTTTTTGCTGAGGAATGCAATCACGCACACCACTGCGTGTAGTGTAATCGTCAAGTACACTAGGCAGTGGTAGTGTGGGACTCGGCCGTCTGCGGTAATACCCACTAACACTCAGCGGAACCCTCATCGCCATAGTGGGACGTCATGGATTCGCTTGCGTAACCATGACGCCCTGGCTAATGTTATAGTACATCCCAGACCGGCACACATATATAAATAGGCAATTCGTTTTTATTGATAAATATTTATCACGAGTGAGAAAAGAACTCGAGACTCTTATGTATTAAAACTCTAAAAAGAAAAAAGTGAAAAATTAATAATTCATTTTAGAATGTTACACATTTTCACTGTCACGAGCTATAACTGCATAAAAATTAAAAGAAAAATGTAAAAAAATAATTCCTACGGCATGCTTTACTAGGTTATGTATTTAATTTGATTAATGATTTAAAAAGTATATTCTGTTGAAGATTTTACTATGAATAACAGGTTTGGAAGTAATTACTGAGTCGGTTCTTTCGAGGAAAATCTCTAATCGAAACCAGCGCTTACTTGAATGCTATACGATTACCTATAGATTAGTTAATTTATATCGCACCCATCACTATCAACAAGACTTGAAACATTACAAAACTTTTACCATTAAATGAGAAGCAATATTAATTCCAAATACGTCATTTAAACAGTTAATTAAGAAAATTGCAATAAGATAGTGATGTTCGATAAATAATGAAAATAACGGTTAATAGAATCGAATGAATCAATCAACACTAGATAATCATTCGTTCAGAATTGAAGACCGGATGGTGAACTAGGTCTGATTGATTGATAACGTTCAGTAGGTCAGATGCAATTATGGCTACGGACAATTTGATCTATAACGTTTTAAGTGATTTACTTTTTAGATTTTTTTAATTTTTAAATTCTTATTAATAGTATCAATCAACTTTTTAAGTAAGCTATACTTGAAATTCGTGCAAATATATTTTTTTAATAATCCAACTTATCGCACCTTTAGAACGAAAACGACGAAGCTCAAAAAGCAATTTTTCGGGAATCAACAAAACAAGTTTTAAAATATTCACACCAGCACAATTTATTCGTATATTATATTTTCGTGGTTATTTACGCCAGTTTTTTACGCTCGAATATGTCTATTTGGACTATTGTTACATTGAGAATATGCTTATATTCAGTATAAACTCTAAACTTAGTTTAGTCTAAACTTAGGTTAGTTTCTCTTTAACATTTCCTTAGCTAAACTAAATTACTAACTAAATAAACGCTACACACTCAACGGCCCCCATTAGGATAATTATATCCTGTGTCGGGGGTCCGGAAACATTCACAATGACAAGGACAAACACAACCAGACCGGAAAACATGCCTGTACGATTAATACAAACATCTGCTCCGAGCGGGAATCGAACCCGCAACCGTCGAGGCTTAAGGCAGACTCGCAACTCACAACGCCACAACGGTGTCAACAACAACGGTAGCGTTTCCTTGTTTACGATTGAGAATCATAACAGCAACTGTTATCAAATATTTTCTTTCCTACCTAAAAAGGCACAGATTTGTTCCCATCTGATTACACTTACCACAAAGAATAGAAGAACAATTAAAATTCCACCATCATATTAAGCAATATTAACAAAGTCGTTAGTGTTACTTTAACGATATCCTGCAATTAACAGTTTCGCATTGGATATCATAATATTGCCTTAATCTGTCGTTAACACTTGATTGCTTTATATTGATCGTAAAGCAATGAAATTGCAATATTGACTTATCACACTATAAAATCTATCAACACTATCAAAAGTTTATTAGTGATGTTTTGTTCTTAGCTCGATAATTGGTGGAATATTTGATGGATATTTCTGTCAAAATTCAAATAAAATAAGTTTGTTGCTATTAAACTATAAAATTACTGAACTTTATTTCATTAGAATACGTATTAATCATTTTTGGTATGAGTATTTTTTATTATTATTCAAGATTTAAATTGTTGATATTGTCTTTTCATCATTGTATTTATCATCGACAATTGGATAATCATTTAGCTCACCATATAAATTCGTTAAAATAATTAAATTAATATGTTTATTTGATAGCCCTACAGTCTGTGAGTATGTGTTGGGCAAAAAGTATAAAAAGGTACCTCATTATCACTACATAGTATAAAACAAAGTCACTTTTTCTGTCCCCATATCCCTATGTTCGCTTTAATCTTTAAAACTACGTAACGGATTTTGATGCGGTTTTTTTTAATAGATAGAATAATTAAAGAGGAAGGTTTATATGTATAATAACATCCATTAAATATTGGAGGAATACTGTTATTTTTGATGTTTCTAATGTGATGTCGTAAATAATCGTAGGGCCACGGGCAGTAATGAATAAATCAAAACTACTGGATCGATTTTAATCATTTTTTCACTGAATGACGTAGACTATATATTTTATATCCGTGCGAAGCCGGAGCGGGCTGCTAGTTTATAAATATATAATACTTTTTCCTCTATATCTGGGTCGTCAGTAGCCCAGCATAAATCAAATAGAATACGTAATTTTACTCAGTAGATATCTCAAGCACAAGCTAAGCCATAAAAACTCCCCACTACCAGATATCAACAACGAATAATTGCATCATTTCAGGGAGCCGCATAAAATGATTATTCATTATTAAAGTCAACATTACGAGCGGAACCGTGGTATTTTATGGTGGCGTATAAAATATACGTTGAGATAAACATAAATTCTGTTACATAAGTAAAATGTTGTAATTATAAGATGTTTGCTAAACGAAAGGACTTGTTATACATTGCTCAGGATATTCTGAAGGAAATGCTAAATGACTTTTGGATTGCATAAAAATTACATAAACTGTCTACTTGTCTATTCGGGTTGAACATGGGTTAAATTTATTGCTACATGACAGTATTTTATGTGATTGTGTTATACTGTAAAAGTATATCATCCTTGATAACCAGTTGACACTTTTGTACTAAAACAACGTTGTCTGTTTTTTTTTTTTATGTAAGAGGGGGCAAACGGGCAGGAGGCTCACCTGATGTTAAGTGATCACTGCCGCCCATGAACATCTGCAACACCAGAAGGCATGCAGGCGCGTTGCCGACCTTTAAGGAAAGAATAGGCTCTTCTCTTGAAGGTTCCCAAGTCGTATCGGTTCGGAAAGACCGCTGGCGGAAGTTGGTTCCACAGAGTGGTTGTGCGAGGAAGAAAATGTCTTCTAAATCGCGCTGTTGTGGATTTCCAGACATCGAGGTGGTATGGATGGAACTTAGAGTTTTGTCGCGATGTCCGATGGTGAAATTCTACCGGCGGGATCAATCCAAACAATTCCTCAGAACACTCTCCGTGATATATGCGATAGAAGATTATGTTTTTAGAACTGTACAATATTGCTGCTATCAAAAATAATATAGGTCACAAAATATTGAATTTTAAGTTGTGGAATAAAAACATTATCTTGATACTTAAATTACAAATATTACCAATTTACATAAAAGTATAAATGGATAAAAACCTGTCATCCTGAAACAGGAACACCAGTTTTACATTAAATATTAACAACTAATTCGGTTACTTTTCAACGTCGAATTATCTAGATTATTATACATTATATTTATTATTTAAAGTGCCAATATAATAGAATAAAAAATCCTAATATCACGGTAATTTATTTCTAATCAGTGACGATGAGTCAACATTTTTAAGTTTAGGTAATCTAGGAAAATAAAATGCGTTTTTTTGTCAACGATACTCACTTTGTTTTTATGTCCACCTTGTTTTACTTAGAATTTAAATAAAACTACAGAAAGTTAAAAATGTTAAACCTCTGTCACAGCAGAGATTATTCCACCAGTGCAATCAGTCACACTGGTGGTAGGTCTTTTGTTGCAAGAGGCCGGCTAGGTAGGTACCACTGCAGTGTCAAATATTCTGCCGCCAAATAGTAGTGCTTAGGCATCACTGTGTTCCGGTTGGAAGGGCACTGTACGCTAGTGAAATTACTGGGCAGAGGAGATTTAAGAACCAATATCTCGAGGTTGGCAACGCGTGAGTGGCACCTACTAATGGTGCTGCAAGCGCTCATAGGCTACGGCAACGACTTACCATCAGGTGGGCCGTATGCTTGTTTGCCAACTTGTAACATAAAAAAAAATAGTTTTTGGTTGAGCTTTTTTAACTACAATTCCTTTAATTTCAATTTCAATTATCGTGACAAATAAATATAATCTGACTAATATCATGAATGTGAAAGTTTGTATGGATGTTTGTTACTCTTTCACGCGAAAAATATTGAACAGATTTAGATGAAATTTGGTATACCTATAGCTTATTAACTGGGTAAACATATAGAATACATTTTGTTCAGGAAAAATGTTGGGTAACCGTGGGATCATTCAAAACTACATAATACCAGTGGAGCCGCTGGACCAACTGGTAATATTATTAAGGCGATCGTGAGTTTGCTTGTAAGAGCTGAAATAGGGGATGAAAATTTGTATAGGAACCCATTATTTCTATATTCCATAAAATGTGCCACATTAAAGTCTTTTTTCACGCGAAGAAGAAGAAGCGAGTAAAAACTAGTGTAAAATTGGTAAAAAATATTTACTACAAAATGAAACAACACTGATGGCTAAAAGCCAGCGTCTAGAATAAATAAATAAACGTTGCACACTCAACGGCCTCCATTAGGATAGGAATGTCCTGTGTCGAGGGTCCGGAAACATTCACAATGACAAGGACAAATACACCCAGACCGGAAAATATGCTTGCATAGTCAATACAAACATATAAACATATGCTCCGAGCGGGAATCGAACCCGCGACCTGTGGCGTTTCAGGCAAGTTTTCTACCGCTGCGCCACAACGTTGTCACAAGAATCTTGTGAAAGTGGCACAGAAATTTTCTAATAGTGACAAAATAGAAAATACTACCGACAGTTACAAACTATTTTACCAATTAGAAAATTTATAAAATTAAATTTCAATGCTTACTAATACGCAATAAAATGTTTATAAAATCATATATTTCGTTACTAGCACTTGTTCGAACATGACTTTAGCAAATTCACTGTTTCCCGTCAACGCATAATTTGTACTAAACACTAATTTACCACAAGTAACATTGATAATAAATCGTATCAGCCGGTATTTCGTTTGTTTGTAGTAATAATTTCATTGCTCTTTCATCTTATAAGGTAGGCTGATATCGCTAAAAGCGTACGATATCTTGTACATAAACTACTTAAGATACAGTAAAGTTCGTTAAATGGAAATGGAATTTTTGTCTCCTTGCATTATTTATTAATATCATAGACTTATTATATTCTTTCATTTAGACATAATAAAACGAAGTTATTTTTCTTACTTCATTGGATTTACGATTATGATTTGCACAACATCCAAAAAGATCATGCTCATAAAAAAATCATCATAATCATCAAAAGTATGAAAAAGTTGATAACCCACAATTTTTGATATTGGCCTAAAACGGTTATTGTCTGTTATTGGAAAGAAGTAGTATAAAATCTTTGTTAAAAATCTGATCTTACTATAATATAATAAATATGAAAGTTTTTATGTTTGGATGTTACTCAATCACACAAAAACGGCTGAATGGATTTGGATGAAATTTGTCACAGATATAGATTGTTACCTGGATTAGCATATAGAATACTTTTTATCAACGGAACATGTTAAGTTCCTGTGTAATAAAAAAACGAACTACAAGAGGGTGAAATAGGGGACATAAGTTGGTATCGGAAAGCATTCAGTTGTATTGGAATAAAGGTACCTCATTACAAAACGTATTTTTATTTTTTTAATGTAAAATTAGTTTACGTTTGACCTCAATCTCGCTTGGTGGAAGGCGAAGATGAGGTCTAAGATGGAGCACGTATTCCTAAAAGTATATAGTAGTATTTCTGCGGGCGACGCCGCAGGTAGATACTAGTACGCATAAAAATTGTTTTCAAGCAATTTGTATCAAAAATCTTAAATTTATTCAAAGCTTAAATTGCATTTTGTACGTTTTAAAAACTTATTTAAACAGTACATAATATTGTTGTAATGGGAGGCTTAGTCGACATTACGGTACCCAAACAAACACCTGACGCTTGACCTAGATACCGACTAAATTATCGCGCATGCGTAGACATTTCGCACTAATGGACCATTGTAGGACTAAATCTTGATTAACTTCTGACTTTTTAGTTCAATTACTTTATCATATACTTATTTCGGTATTCCATTGACATGAGAGATAGAAAGGATTTGAAGATAAGGAGTGGTGACAGTGGCCAAGGATTGTACTTAGTGACTTACAGCTGTAGAGCCCTATGGCCAAGACTGGAGAGCACTATAGGTTGGTGACAATGATGATGATGATGATGATGATGATGATGATATTGGTGATGATGATGATATTGTTGATGATGATGTTGAGGTGGGGGAGAAAAAATTATAATGACTTTGATTATAGGCCTTCGAAAACTCGTCAAACAAACAGACCGAAACCGAAAAAATTCTGACAAATTGGAAATCTACTTTTTTGAAATCAAAGTAATAACATAAAACAGAAATCAATGTGTATAAATAATTAAAACATTTCTCGGAAATACTTTATTTTTTATTTTTAAACGCAAACTTTTTCGTGTTCCGGATATTAATTATATTTTTAATTACTTTATTTCCATCGTCCGATAAAGGCTGCCGGAAATGTTAAATTCAAATAGAGTCTAATAGCGTAATTAAAAAGCCTAAACTGATAATGATCACACGTAACCAGACAAGCCATAAAATGAAAGAGACTTGTTAACAAAAAAAAACCTAAATAATATCAAAACAAACATTGAGAAAGATCTAAATACAAGCGGTATTTTATAATTGGGTACATTGTAGCAATATATTTTGTTAGATCAATTCGAAATACGCAAATTTCCTTTGTCTATTTATATGTGGACGCAAATAAGCAATACCATGTCAACCCACACGAATGTCATTTCGAGAAAAACGGGTTTGAAATTTTTTAACAACTTGTTTTATTTGATTTTTTTTTATACATTGGTCAAGTTTTTGGCAATTTCTATATGTATGTAAGTAATTTTACTTATTTTCACATAAAATAAGCATACAAACTGCATATTTCGTATATAATATGACCCAATACGCTTAAAATAATACATAAATGGAATGATTAAAAAATGGCTTTTTAGAAGTTTTAAAGCCTAAAACCCTACAAATATTAAAAAAAATGTTCTTCAGCCATTTACCAACACTTCTACATATATAACTCAGTTTTTTCAATTTTGTGGGTTGACATGGTATTAAACCCTTCATAATACGAAACCCGTACCAATTCTCACAGAAATATCAAAAATTTAGAATACTTTCAAGCTGTAAACCATACAAAACATAATATTTTCGCGGAAAATAAATCTAATTTGTCTAGCGATACGTAAGGTATAATCCAAAGAACCATATTGCTCGATTTAGTATGACTTCACAAAGTTACTTGGGAAGAAAAGAAGATTCTTCTTCGTTTTTGAAACCTTTAATAAAATGCAACGCGTATATGATTGAAATTTAATACAATTGAATAAATCTAAGATCATATAAAAACTATATTATTATACAAAGAAAAATTTATTAAACCAAATAAGGCTTTACTTTTGGGGAATAAGCTGTGGCTATACTGACATAAATAGAGCTACATTAAAATGTTTATACAGTTCGATAAAAAGTAGCCTTTCCAGAGTTTGCTTCGAAATTAAGGCACACACAAAACTTAATTTCATTTTAATGATCGTTTGCAACATTGTTGACTGACGCGGTACGTTTTATGTTTATTTTGATATACATATAATATAACGTTGTAATTTATATAAATAATTTATTTTTTATGTATTTTACATTTACTCTATAAGACTTCTATCGTAGCGAACCTGCTTTAAGCGCCACAGGTCGCGGATTCGATTGCCGCTGGGATCATATGTTTGTATTGACCATACACGCATGTGTTCCGGTCTGGGTGTGTTTGCCCTTGTCATTGTGTGTGTTTCCGGAACTTCGACACAGGATATAACTATCCTAATTAGGACCATTGAGTGTGTAGCGTTTTTGTAGCATTCATATTATGTTTACAGATTTTTAAGTGTATGTTGTCAGGGCTGGACATATTCTATAGGCTTACATTGCTCCACCATCAGATAGGAGTTGAGGTAGAGAATAAAAGACTAATGAAAAATTGTGTTTTTTAAAATCTCAATATTATCATATTATATAAAGAAGCCCTAAGATAAGCCCTAAGCAAGGTTATGAATCAAGTGCAAAGTCCGGCTCTGCAGCGAACTAATAGTTCATACATGTAGGATGTCTGTCAGTATTTAGTTCTTCGGTCTTACATAGTATTAATCTGAAGACATCTTTATGATTTATTACTAAAGCATCCACTCAGGTATCTGTTTTTCTAAAAACTCGCTCTAACTTTAACAGAGAGAGATAAATGTATTGATATAAAAGAGAAAGCTATAATGGGTTTAAACTAGAAAATAGTACAAGACTTACAGCTGTGAAAGGGATATACTGCTGCAAACGATTTTGAACTATAATACTTTTTAATTATGGTAGAGAATTGCATGTACACGAAAATCTTGTCTAGTTTTTGCAAAACGTATGGAATCCGTAACTTAGTCGTGCGATGGTTTGACATTAAGGTCCGCATTTTTATTTCTAGCTAATACTAAAGTTCCTTAGAAGCAGATTGATCCAAATATTCTAAATGTTTATATTTTGTTGTACTAGAAAAAATGGACATGTGTTAAATTAACTCAAATCTCAAAGCGGTAATGGGTGATACTCGTAGTAAATTACGCACATAGGGAGAAAAAAAGGACATTGTCACCCACTGATTGACAATTGTGACAATCGCGGGTGGCAATGTCCTACTTTTCACCCGTGGTGCGTATTCGACGTTTTTTCCTACCATGATAAGTTCGGTTTTAGGCCATAGTACGACGGATAAACATAAGCTTGCTAGTTTACCGAGAGGTAAAGTGGGTTAATTAGTGTCATCTTAACGAGAGAAACTTGGGCACTAAAAGCGAACTTTTCATCGAGGTAGGAAATAAAATATTTTTCCGCCAGTAATATTTATATTTGAAAAAGTTTGGATTAGTATCAGATAGATTTTTTTAATAAGAGATTCTTATTCTTAGATATGAAACTAAATATGCACCGTACATTTTCTTAAGGTAATCCACTTGTTTCTTTTCTCAACGGTTCTGGTGTATACGATTTTGTACTATAAAACACTCCGTTATAAAAAGAGCCCATGGTAATACTAAAAAAGTATCAACTCAAACATAGACCGGACAGTCGCTATTCCGTTCACGGACACGGGCTCATCAGCTTTTGCGTGATTTATGCCTGACTGATTTCCATACAAAAAGTATTTAGATTAGCTTCTTGCAATTTCTACCATTTCACAGTTATTTTGACAAAAAAAGTTTGAGAAATAAGATCATCTGTAAATCTTTAAAGATAAATCGATCGTTTTTGCTCATTTGTTCGTTCTGTATTTTTAAGTTACTCTAACTAGCATCTAAGTTTTATAAAGAATAAGTATTTGACAGACCTTTTCGATACTCACTACTACTACTCACTGGTAGTAGATCTTTTGTTGCAAGAGGCCGACTAGGTAGTTACCACTGCAGTGTCAAATATTCTACCGCAAAGGAGTAGTGTCTTTGGAATTGCTGCTTCGATTTGAAGGGTACTGTAGGCTAGTGAAATTACTGGGCAAAGATTTAAGAACCAATATCTAGAGGTTGGCAACGCGTGAGTGGCACTTACTTAGTGTGTTGCACGCCCTCATAGGCTACGGCGACCGCTTATCATTAGGTAGGCGAAATGCTTGGTCGCCAACTTAGTAACATAAAAACAGCGTTGTTATATAGCGCGATAGCTCCAAAAACGTATTTTCAAAAATCATGATCGGAAAATTAAAATTTTTTTGGAACTTGACATAAAACTATCCGGATCAACTATAGCTAGACCTTAAGACACTTTCCATTTGTAACAAGAGCCCAGGAAAACGAAAAAAAATTATCCAATGCAAAACCACTATCTTTGCTTAGTATTTAGTACATATCGTACAGTACTATAAGATACCTTTAGTGTAAAAAGTGGATACAACCATTAATACATCAGCTCCTATCCCCATTACTGGACGAGGTACATAAAACATTCGGGCAGGTGTTGCGTATCACTATCGGTAACTCGTTATCGAGTAATGGAGTATCGATAGGAATCGATGTTGGATCGAGTTTTATTCGCGCATTCGAGATACGCGGAATCGAGTAGATAACGCTAATGCTATCGGGTTCCGTCAGCCGAAATGCTGGGTGTTTCGTGGGTGATTATCTATTAGTGAACGGTGTTTCTATATATTACTATTGAAATACTTATAGAATTAAATATCCGTTTTATATTTTAAAAAAACAACTATAGATAGAGCTGTTGGGATAACCTCTGTCACAACAGAGATTATTCCACCAGTGCAATCAGTCACACTGGTGGTAGGTCTTTTGTTGCAAGAGGCCGGCTAGGTAGATACCACCGCAGTGCCCAATTTCTGCCGCCAAATAGTAGTGTTTAGGCACTACTGTGTTCCGGTTTGAAGGGCACTGTAGGCTAGTGAAATTACTGGGCGAACGAGATTTAAGAACTAATATCTCGAGGTTGGCAACGCGTGAGTGGCACCTACTAATGGTGCTGCAAGCGCTCATAGGCTGCGGCAGCCACTTACCATCAGGTGGGCCGTATGCTTGTTTGCCAACTTCTAACATAAAAAAAAAAAGAGACATGCTCTTTTCAGCACAAATGGGCCGGCTCGACTGAGGAAGTACTATCACAGAAAATCGGCGTAAAGTGTCAATAGGTACTGTTGCGTTTCGTGCGATGAGTGACAGCGCCGGAGGCCCAATCTCCCACCCCCTCGTTTCCCTCTTTTTGAAGAATTGTAAATGAACTCTCACTCTCGCATTCTCTCTTCATAATAATATTTCGATAACTTTAATAGCTGTACACTTAACTTCATAATACATTTCCATGAACTGTATGTTTTATTATTATTAGCATATTCCTTAATAGGCATTAGTATATAAAATTGTTCTCTACTTGGTCACATAAATATGAATCAATTTACTAAATGCGATAGTTACAAATTATGGCGGAGTTTAATCCACAAACAGCTGTTACCATCACAGGAAATTTTAATCCTAAGGGTAATTGTATAAGAACGACTGTAATTGTTTATGGCTTACAACATTTTTACTTCTTAAAAGTATTTGATACTTTTACTCCGTTGATGGTTTTTTTTTGCTATAGATAAATTAAAATGATGAAGCCGCAATCTAACAGAGCCACGCCTCGTCATGCATCATTGATATTTGTGTAAAAATTATAATAAATAGACAAAAAAACTGAAAAAAATATTCATTTGACAGTCTAGAGATAGTTACATTTTATCATTATAAAACTAGTTGTTTTTTTCACAAGTTAAATATTTAAATATAAAATTTGTAAGAGCTTATCTGATTAAACATAATTATTTGACGCAAAGATTACATTGGTTATTGCAATTGGATTTTCAATCATTGTATTTAACGCTGGGAAAACAGCTGTTTTGCGGTATGCCACTTGCGTTGACACATTGGCCCCGTCTCATGCCAGGGAGATGGTGTTACGGGTGGGAGCCGCAGTGGAAAGACTTAATTCTGTAAACGGCGTAAGCATTCGTTGCTTATTCCAAATAATATATATGTGACGTTTGCAGTAGAAAACCAGGCCACGGAACGTTAGTGCTAACCATTTTATAAAAGTTATTACACCCCATCTCATCGGCTGGTTCATTTTTCGAACAAAGAATTAGAATGACGATTCAGCGGTGAAATACAGCTAGCATTCTTTCCACCAATTCCCGCGGCCATGATTTGGCCTTTTACAACTGTAACAATGTGAAATATTTTACGAATAATACTAGGTAGAGATAAAATATTTTTCTTTTTATGTCAAAAATATTAGCTGGACAAAAATAAGTTCTTACTTTTCTGTTTCTTTTGAATTGTCCAAAACGAGTTATATGAAAGTCTAATAGATAATTGTCTTATTGCTAATAAAGAATTGTAGACAAGTACGTATTACTGTTTGGTCTGACGTCAGTATCCGGCCTTATATTGAAATTAAACTGTCAGTTATAATACGGAACGGAGTAAACTGGGCTTAGTTTAACGCATATCTTGTCTATCCACCTTATTATGTGTTATGATCGAAATATTATTTCTCATTTCTGAATTATGTATGAAATATAATTTAACTATTAATAATTTAACTATTAAACACAAAATCGTACGTCACTATGCAACCAATTATTAATTGGCAATGATGAAATTTACATGCCTATTATACATTATATCTATGTATTTGCTTGCACATGCTTTGGGCAATATTATTTTACATTAATATTTTAATAAGACACTGGTACTATGCGTAATGTATCTCATTGAAATGGTCACCGTGGTTTATAAACTGCCCATGACGTCTTTACGAAGGCTATCCCATTATCACGGCCGCGTCTCATTACTCAACCTGATGAAAGTGTCAAGACTAAGAGAGCTATTTGTAGTTCCAAATCAGAAAAAAATTTAATATATGCATGCAATTGTCATGAGCATGCTTCCAAGAAATCTATGGCGTCGGGATGTGACGACCCCATCGCCCGCTGTTGGGATAACCTCTGTCACAGCAGAGATTATTCCACCAGTGCAATCAGTCACACTGGTGGTAGGTCTTTTGTTGCAAGAGGCCGGCTAGGTAGGTACCACCGCAGTGTCCAATATTCTGCCGCTAAATAGTAGTGTTTAGGCACTACTGTGTTCCGGTTTGAAGGGCATTGTACGCTAGTGAAATTACTGGGCGAACGAGATTTAAGAACTAATATCTCGAGGTTGGCAACGCGTGAGTGGCACCTACTAATGGTGCTGCAAGCGCTCATAGGCTGCGGCAGCCACTTACCATCAGGTGGGCCGTACGCTTGTTTGCCAACTTCTAACATAAAAAAAAAAAAAAAAAAAAAAAAAAAAAAAAAAAAAAAAAAAAAAAGATAAAAGTAGAACGACAAAGCAAGGAAGCCAAACAGAAAATTATGAAAATTCTTAATACTCGATCATTTCAATCTTACTTCAAACCTATTGATGATTAAATCTTGACTTTTCATAGCAATTTGTAAGCAGATAAGTGAGTAATTGCTCATTTCCTCGTTATAAAGTGAAAGGGTTATTAGTTATCAAGTGACAAGTATTGACTGTACTGATAAAAAATAATCTTCAATTGGTTCAAAATGCTATAATAAGACTAAGAAACACAGCAAAATATAATGTTTTCTGAAACGCTTGTTGATTGACTAACATTTTAATAGACCACTAGCTTTTACTGGGATTCGCCCTCATGAATAACAATTTTTAATGAGGCACCTATTGCAAATAGGAATAAATGGTTCCCGATACATACTTTAATTCCCTATTTCACTCTCTTCAACCTTTTTTCGCGACAAAATTTTCGCTAAGTAACTGTCTCTCTGTCTGTCTGTCGGGCTTTCACTCAAAAACTACTAAACCGATTTAAATGAAATTTGGTACACATCTGTGTAGTCTAGAGCCTGAGAAAGTATATACGCTACTTTTTAATGCGAAAAAAGGGGTTGTAAGGAAAACTTATTTTTTAGGATAAGCGGGGAAGGGGGTTTAGAGTTTGTACTAAAAACCTTATTTAGGCGGATGAAGCTGCTGGCAGAAGCTAGTTATATATATATTACGTAGTGTTCAAATAAACTTATGTAACAAAACAACTTTAATAAAATATTGAATATTTGAGCTAATATACAAAATAGGCTTTATACCATATCGAGTTTGTTGAAACAAGGTAGGATCTTGATTATTAATAACATTATAAAAATAAGATTTACGTAAGCACGTTAAGCATCCCTTCGGATACCGTTTTTAATTAAAGCATCGAGTCGGCTGCACGGGCGCATCGCGTCAGAACGCATTAAACTCTTAGAGGCAAGGAGTATTCCCGTATCTTCTCGGAAACATTAACCGTGTATACCTTTAAATAATAACTTAAGATTGCATTCTTGATATGTGTAATGGAAATTTCGATATTATTTTTGTTTAATTTTGGTATGAGAATAACAATGTATTTTTATTAAAAACACATTCAAGTGCACATATTTTTAAATATTAAACTTCACTTAATGGTTAACCCATTCCTTTTAGTAAAACTAAACATTATCTATTTATTTAGGTACTATCCAAAATGGGAACGCATTGTGAGGTTGAGGCAAGATTATTGCCCTTAACATACAGATCATAAAATAATTATTTATGTTTGATTTTGTATATTATTATGATTAGCTTTGTAAGAGATTTTGCCAGAATACTTTGAAATATACCAATATAGAAAAAACTTAGTGTTTGACTAATGTTTCTCGCAGAACCTTTTGACAAATTGTCAAACTGTAAGTTATATGTGAAACCAAAAAATTCACGTTATTAACAAAACCGTAAATATAAGCGTTGATTCTTTAACCGTTTCACGGCTTATTTTGATTTCAATTTTAAAAACAAAGAATTGATTATAAAACCCTTTCATTCAGAATTGCCCTTGGTGATGGGCTAAACGGGCACCCTCCTGTTGACGTGCCGTATTAAAATGTAAGACGGAACAGACAGCCTGGTTACCTCTTGACATGCAATTTTCGGACGACCATTTATCAAACTAGTGTTGTATTTTAATTTATTAAAATCAAAATATCGATAAAATTTTATAGTATATTTATTAATTCAAATCTGTTCATAAAAACCAAAGCAAAATCAATGTTAAAGGAAATCAAAGAACAGATTTTTTTCCGTATACATTCAATACTACAAAAGTACCCTAATGTATAATCCAACTTTTTCCACTTCGATAACGACATCGAATTATTTATCGATAACTCTTAAGCACGTCACTACGCTTTTAGTGGATCGTCAAAACGCCTGGTGCGGTTCAAATAATTAATCTCCCGGTTACCAGATTCAGTGCCGACCTTTACGAGTGCTTTGTTAATCAATTTGCGAGCTATTGGGTTGCTTTGTGCTTATGAAATAAAGCTGTCAAAATCCACTGACTTTTATATTGGATTTGCTAAAATACATTGTCAAATTTTTCTTCTTATTTCTGGGTACTTTTAAAAAGATTGTTTATACTTTCTTCAATAATGAATCGAATATACAGTAATCCTTACAAAATATGAATGCGAAAGTAACTCAGTCTCTTTGTCTGTCTGTCTGTCACATTTTCACGCAAAAAACTACTACACAGATATGAACTAAATTTGGTACACAGATAGTCTAGAGCCTGAGAAAGGATATAGGCTACAAAAACGTGGTTGTAAGAGGTTAAAAGGGGGGATGTATCGTCATTTTTAGAGCTCGAAGCTTGAGATTTTCAGCTATTGATTCGATATAAATAAATATGACATTCAAAGTTTGTAAAAGTTTTACCCTCAAGGGTGTAAAATAACAATACTGAATAAGGGATGAAAGAAAACGGTATTAACGCATGCGAAGTCGCGGGCAGAAGCTAGTAATTACATTATTAAGATAATGATTTATGGAATTATTATTGGAATAACAAATGATTTGCTCAACACGCTAGCGGCTGCATTCTGTATATGTTTGCTTTAACAAGTAATCATTCACGTTAGCGCACTGGCTTTTGACTACTTATAAACCTTTCCTTATATAAATATTTAATGAATGATATGAACGAGTTAGTGTAATTAAAAGTACAATTTACGTAAAAGCTTCTTTGTAATTTCTGTCCGTTAATGTTTATTTCACGTATAAATAAATGCCATTTACGGAATCCATCTCTTTGTCTATATTCACCAACAATAGTAAAATATTATTTTACAACAGTTACAGCACTTAATGCATTCACACGAGTGTCCGTAGTAGTCTTTTGTCAAACGATTCAATATTTGCCATTCTTTTGTAATTCCCAAAAAGCAGGTGTCTTCTTCCATGACCGAGGTCGTTGGCTCGCTTGATTGACTCAAGTGCTAATCAAAGAAACTTACAACATTAATGTTTGCCTCTCGCTTACGCGCGGCCCGAATTTCGTTTTGCGACTTTTTCGTCCCATCAGAGCGCGGGTAATGCGAAACGCCATCAATTTTTTTCTCCTTCGGCATCATTTTAAAAACAATTTTCTATCCCATATGATTATGGGTCATTTCAGTTGCGTATAAAACTATTATTAATGTATTACAACGCATAAGATCGTCGGTCATTATTTTTAGTTTAATACCTTCATCGTTACGTTTGACTTGGTTCGCGACGATTTTGATTTCGTTTTGCGTTATTATTTTGACATTTTCGGCATCATCATGATACCAATTAGAAGTTACAATTACAATGTGAGTGAGTTCTTCTGATTATCTTGTGTTTTCTGAATACGCAATTGAAATATCACTAAAATAACATTAGGCGTTGCCAACATTCGTTTATATATTTCAAATTTTTATTGAGTATGTATTCTTTGATGGCTTTTCTTATCTGAAACATGTTTATGCTAACATTTATGGTACACGGAATTTTTAGATTTAAATTTAGATAATTAAGTTACTTTTAAAGGCGTCGGGATGTGACGACCCCATCGCCCGCTGTTGGGATAACCTCTGTCACAGCAGAGATTATTCCACCAGTGCAATCAGTCATACTGGTGGTAGGTCTTTTGTTGCAAGAGGCCGGCTAGGTAGGTACCACCGCAGTGTCCAATATTCTGCCGCCAAATAGTAGTGCTTAGGCACTACTGTGTTCCGGTTTGAAGGGCATTGTACGCTAGTGAAATTACTGGGCGAACGAGATTTAAGAACTAATATCTCGAGGTTGGCAACGCGTGAGTGGCACCTACTAATGGTGCTGCAAGCGCTCATAGGCTACGGCAACCACTTACCATCAGGTGGGCCGTATGCTTGTTTGCCAACATAAAAAAAAAAAAAAACTTTTAAGAAAGCATATGCAAAGGAAGGTTAGAAAAACCATAACAATAAGACATTGAAACAAACTACATCAAATCCAAGGCCATGGGCAATTGAAACAAGTTCCAAGTTATTGCATAACGGTTTTGGAACACTAAACAATATGCCAAAAATCAATTACAGGCCGAAACCATCTCGAATACTCGATCGCTTTACTCAATGGAAAAGTTAATTGAATATTTCTCAAGCCCGTAAGTCTCTCGCGTATAGGAGCGCCCCTATTGTGAGTTTTGAATACCCACGATGCCATCAGTGGTCCATCACCGCTCCCACTGTGTAACTGTAACTTAGTGGGGATTCGGTTTTTTTTGGAATCAGATTAGAATCAAAGGTCATCGTGTTCTTGTATTTATATTCATGTTTTTGTCTTTTTATATTATTTTTTCTGTTGATATTTCCGATTTATATTTCTCAACCTGTAAGTTTCTCTATCTGTAAGTTTTTCTGGTTTAAACTTAAATAATTTATGATTATGACGTTCTATACAATATTTATTCAAACTATAAGCAATTGTTGTTATATAGTTCGTGTTTTAGATTGTACATTGAGTGATAACATTTAAAAATTAGTTTTTATATTCGAGATTACATACAATTCCGGTATAGAAGGCAAATTTGCTGATTTCTTGAGTTACTGACTGAATCAGTTTTCTAAGTTTCAAGCTTTATTGCTTAGTCAAAATAAACGAAAAATCTGAAAAATATAGATATGTGTAAGACTAAGACATAATCTTCGCACAAAACTCAGTACTTATCCAAAATATTTAAGTTACTTGATCGATCCAATATTAATCAATTTTCAAAACTCAATCTATCTGCAACTTATCATATTGTGAATTAAAAATAATTAGAAACAGGATATATATTTAAATTACACACATAAGATGGTATGTACGTGTGTACACGATAAAAATCATTTACGAATTTGCCGCTTTGCAATTTTTTTTCCTTCACAACATATCTTTACCCTCCCGCTGTGACAGCGTACAGCCGCAATTTGTACATAACGAGACTATTCAAGAAACCTTTGTATCATCTCAGATTGTTATCAACAAATCATATCGAATATAACCCATCAACATGAAAATCACTAAGGATACATCAAAAAATCAAGTCAAAATTTTTGATTTTTAATAGCCAATTTTTTTAATACAAACATATATTTTCAGTAATAAGAGAGCTCTTCTGCATGCAGGATTAACGACGTGAGGTAACAGTATCCGCACTGTTGCAATTCGTTCGATGAGTGGGAGCGCCGGAGGCCAAAACTCCCACCTCGCGTATCATCTCTTTTATCGCGACAAAACTCTAAGTTCCATCCATACCACCTCGATGTCTGGAAATCCACAACAGCGCGATTTAGAAGACATTTTCTTCCTCGCACAACCACTCTGTGGAATCAACTTCCGCCGGCGGTCTTTCCGAACCGATACGACTTGGGAACCTTCAAGAAAAGAGCCTATTCTTTCCTTAAAGGTCGGCAACGCGCCTACATGACTTCTGGTGTTGCAGATGTTCATGGGCGGCGGTGATCACTTAACATTAGGTGAGCCTCCTGCCCGTTTGCCCCCTCTTACATAAAAAAAAAAAAAAAAAAAAAAAAATGGAGAGGCTATAGTCGAAAAGTCAAGTCAGAGGCCTATGCAGGCTACTTGAACAACTCTGACACTAGGTTGGCCACTAACCACTCGATAAGAAGAAGAAGAATGTCTTCTATGGACATAGAAGTTCTTTTTCGACGATGTTGTGGCGCAGCGGTAGCGAACCTGCCTTAAACGCCACAGGTCGCGGGTTCGATTCCCGCTCGGAGCATAATATATTTGTATTGACCATGCAAGCATGCAAGCATTCCGGTCTGGGTGTATTTGTCCTTGTCATTGTGAATGTTTCCGGACCCCGACACAGGATATTACTATCCTAATGGGGGCCGTTGAGTGTGTAGCGTTAAAAAAAAAAAAAAACTGCAATTGTTTAAATTGTGCAATTGTTTATTCCTTCTTCGCTTTGGTTGGCAACACCTTATAATAGTTATGTTACAGCCATAATTTCCCTCTGCTGGGCAAGGGTATCCTTTCCTTCACTATTAGGGCTTCATAAAACACACTGCTCTTGTCTCTACACACATTTGCCAAGATATTTTATTATGGGTTCCTCAAATGCTTTCCATAACATCAAGAGATGAATTGATTTGAATCGGATGTTACTAGAGATAAGTTTGATCGTAACCTCATATTAAAGCCTATCGCCTCAGTAATACATAATATGCAATAAACTTAATTCAAAATGTCATTTAGCTGCCAAGACGATTAATGAGATTGATTATAAAGCTAATAAAGATAACAAAATTAAAATACTACTACAGAATTTAATATTGAAATATGTTCAAAATATTTAGAGAAGTATTTTCAGTTGATAATGGTGGTTGACTAATCACTTGGACGTATGTCTTTATTTGCCCAAGCGGTTTTAAAAAGATTATTACTAATGTTTTATTTACGTCTTTATATTCATCTTCTTCGTCCTAGCATTTTTCTCGGTACTATCCCGGTTTATTTACCCAGGGTCTGCTTATTACTCTTATCCGGATTTGACAGGATACTAGTTTTTACACGGAGCTATTGCCATCTGACCTCCGCAACCCTAAGGGCGAACCAGTAACTCATTGGATAAGAGCAATGTACTTATCAAGAGTTAACGATTATTATTAGATGTTATGTGATAACAACCGGGACCGACAACTTAACGTGCTCTCCGAGTCATGGACACCCACAAGGATAAACTCTCAGACCGAAATGATGGTAGAAAGGTTGAAATTTTGAGTTGTATGTATTTTTAATGCCATATCATTAAAAATAAAAGAAAAATATTTTGTTCAAAAAATAAAAATATTTTTTTTCTGGCGTGGACCAACCTTAACATTTAGGGGTTTGAGAAATGGATGTCAACTTACTCTTAGACCTATCCAATATGTACACAAAATTTCATAATAATCAAAGCCGTTTCGGGGGAGTTTGGCAACAAACACCACGACACGAAAATTTTATATATTATATTTTATTCATAAATAATTAGCACACCACTAAGATGCTGGTTAATTTATATGTGCGTATGTGCGTTGCTTCTGAGCTAAATCTGACCTAAATCTTATATAAATTTGTAATGTTATATTAATAGAATTGTTGAAGTTAAATTAATAAAATGAAACGTACATTTTAAGGAATGGCAACCCTTGATTGGTGCTGAACAAAGTTAGTTAGTCAGGTTAATGTAGTACGTGACAATAAATATTGTATTTTTATTTTATGCTGTTTTACGGCTTGTCCTTTTTTGAGACATGAACATATTAATTTGAGTATTTCACAAAAATAAATATATATATCTTTCACCGCCAAGCTTTAGTGAGCAACTGGTGATGTAATAATTATTATTACAAAATTTTGTCGATGAAAATTTTCAATCTTGGAACAAACGAGTTTACCAATTTCGAAACCGCATTCTTTTTGTAAACATCGTTTCCCGGCCATGTTGTATAGTGATGTATGTTTTATCGATAAAAATCCGGAATGACGACGAAACGATTTTGTATTCATTAATATCTTATCGTTTACTGTTATAGTTTTATGTTATTGGAACATTAGTGAGGTGAATTTAAGAGCTATTTTGTATAAATTTATTGATTATAAAAACCGACTTCAAAAAAGCTGGAGGTTCTCAATTCGACTGTATTTTTTTAATATTTGTTACCGATTTGGATGATTCTTTTTTTATTTGAAAGCTGGTGCCTTCCGTGTGTCCCATTGCAATTTGGTCCAGTTCTGACAATGGCATCCATGGGATAGCCATATAAGTCTTAAATTTGCATTAATAATTCGTAACTAAAAAGTATAAAATAAAATAATTTATAGAAAAAAAAATACCAAATACAAAAATAAAAAAAATCTGAAACAAAAGTATATCGCCACATGTGGCGATGTCTTACTTAGCACCGATTTCTGTTGTAGAAAATATTTATTTATCACTTTTTAGTTTTAAGTCGGTATATTAAAAAAATACAGAAGAAATAAAAACAGATCCCATAATCGTGAATCTTTATAGTTAACATTCCCAGATAACCAAATAATCTTAACTGATACAATAAAGCGGAAAAGTGTGTTTCTTTGCACTTTTAAATCACAAGACGATTTTTGTTGATAAGGTTACAAAGTGTTTTATCTTAGTTATTGATATTTTATGATGAAAATGCATTACGTAAGCCTTATCATAAGTTAAATTGGAAATTAGAGGAATTTCAAAATGGCGTCTATAATCAAACAAAATGGCTGACATTGAAGGCGCCATTATTTTGTAATTATATTTTAAATAACAGAATGCAAAGCTACGTAAGACTTAGAGAACGTTTTACAATTGAAAACATTAATTTTTAGCCAATTCAACAGAAAATAATATTATATATTTTTTTAATTATTTAAATTATTTATTATTATTATTATTTATTATTCTAAAATAACCTAAAATGGTATGCTAAATTACGCTATAGACTATCATATTTCAAGTTTCTATTAATTTGTATTCTATTAGGACAGGACCAAAGCTTTAAAAACTCGTTAAACGTTTATCTTAAAAAATCATTTTTAAAATCGTTCAATATCTAACCCTTATTTTGTACAATTGCTTGCTTGTATAAATACCATACTTTATACTTAATTACAATAATTATTGTAGTCCGTTTTAAATGAACTAGAAAGTTTTAGGTCACGAATATATTTATAATTTTAATAGATTCGATTCGCAGTGTACGTATTCTCTAGAAATAAATTATACAAGGCACAGTCGGACGCCCGCACATTTAAAGGATGGCCATTCACGCGCGATTAACTATGGTGTTAGTACCCCCTACCACTGTGTAGGCCGGACAAGTACACGAATACTTGAAGGGACAGCACAATTCACAATTACTGTGAATAGAAGGATTTATTTTTAAACAGTAACATATTATTTTTTTAATAATAATTGCCTGCATTATACATGGTTTTAAAGACATCTGTCAATATTCAGTCACGCTGGTAGGTCTTTTGTTGCAAGTCCAGCTAGGTAGGTATCACCGATGTCAAATATTCTAACGCAAAGCAGTAGTGTCATGGCATTACTGTGTTTCAGTTAAGGGCACTGTAGGCTAGTAACATTACTGAGCAAAAGAGGCTTAAGAACCAATATCTCGAGGTTGGCAACGCGTGAGCGGCACCTAGTAATGGTGTAGCAAGCGCCCATAGGCTGCCATCAAATGGGCCGTATACATTCTGGGCAACTTAGTAACATAAATAATATTAATTTTAAGAAAATATCACTGATTTAAACGGCTTAAAGAAATTTATTCGGTGATGTCCGATTATTAAGATTAAAATGTACACACGGTAAATGAATTAGTTATTGTTAGTAATTTATAATTTTTTGTACAATAAATAAACAAATAATCAAAACTACAAACTTTTTTATTACCGAGACACATCTATTAATTTTTTTAAGTTAAGTAATATCTAAATAAAAGGGGCAACTTCATTTTTTTTTATTAATTATTAATAATTATATTTTGAACGGTGGTAGCCCGTTAATAAGTTATTATTTTAGCACAGATAATTAATCAATTCAATTCCAATGAGTATAATCAGTGTCCGACTTTACTAACTCCGTGTGGGCCCGGCTTTACCGTTAAGGACATAATCTCCAATCTTACAGCTGTACTGACCGCGGACAAAGCTAGGATGAGTTATGTTTTGTACATTCGCAAATGTCGCTGTTACTGGGTAACCGATAGACTTACCTTACTAGGATTGCTATGAAAGGTATAGATAACATGGCGTGCCCCTCCAAAAATTCTAAACCTTTGAATGTATTTGTGGAATTCTCACAACGCATGTGCGTATTGTCTATGTGTGTGTATGGTCGTCAATCAAATAAATTTATGGATTTGTTGCTGGACTAGTAGCCGTCATTAATCTATCATTGTTATTAGTATGGCGCTGCACTGGCGTGCTATATGTAGTTGAACAACAAAAGAGAAGACGAAAACTTACATCTACATAAAAAATTTTTCTGGGTGAGACTACGTACAAAAAAATAATTTGGGATCTTTAATATATCATGCCTGCTATGAAACTCTCATTGCGATTTAAATGACACACTAAACTAATCTACATCGCTATTTCTTATATATTATGACGTAATATATACATATTTATAATTTTGTACGTCATGCTCAAATAAAATCTGAATCGCTTTACTATCAGAATTGAATTGGATAATTAAATCGCAATAGAATTCTTGCTAAAAGTTCATGGTATCCAGTTTAGATATCCGTTTCACAGATAAAAATCTTTTCTTTTGCCGGTGATTTTGTCCGCATGGATATTTGTATCAACTACATAGAAATAAATCTGTAGTAATAGTTTTAGAAACTATAAAACTTCGGAAATCATACTAAAATTATCATTAGTTTTTTTTACAATGATTATGAACAAACAAAAATTTTAATGTACATACATAAATAAAGCCACGTTAAAGTATTATAATTGTTATTCTTTGACTTGTTTCTATGTTACTAAGTTGACAAGCAAGCATACGGTAAGCGCTTGCCGTAGCCTATAAGCGCTTGCAACACCAGTAGTAGGTGCCACTCACGCGTTGCCAACATCGAAATATTGGTTCTTAAATCTCCTTTGCACAGAATTTAAAAACGAAATTCTTATCACCTACAGAAATAGCAATTACTATATCACGACTTAACATCGGAAACCACACACGTATGATTTAAATCAATAGGTGTCATAAATATTTTAAGCAAATTGCAGAAAATCGTATATCTTAACGAAATATTCCGGAATCCTACACGGATGCGATCAACGGGTGCGGCCCTTTCCATGTACTGGTTGTCAGTAACCTCTTCTAATGTTACATTTAACAATTAATTTCCACCCGTGCAATATCTTAAATTACATCTAACCTTAATTTCATAGGCAAAGGTTACAATAGTTTGTTAAAAGATTATCATAAATGTTAAAAGATAAGCCTATACAATATTGTAGGCTATAAAGCTTACAAAAAGCTTTAAAATAAATAAAAGCTTTTTGTTAGCTTTATTTTAAGAAACTTGAGATCTGATTTTAAAATTTCAAAGAGCAGTTTGTACTGGGTTCGTTTTTATTATAACTTTTCCTATTATATATTGACTATAGGTTTTCTTATGTACTAGTTTTTATTTCATGATGGTTGCCAAAAAGCTTACGATCCGCGATTAAGTCACCCCCCCATCTCTTACCATCTCGCCCCCCCCGGGACTGAGCTCCGCTACCAACCGGAGCCATGTGATTGTCAAGTCGTGTTGGTTTGTTCCATCTTGTCATGGAACCCCACATAACCCGGTTCCTCCTCCCCAGGACGCCGGGTATCTGGCAGTAGATTTCCTCCCCGACAAAAAAAAAAAAAAAAAATCACAATGCGCGTTGCCAATCTAAAGGATAGGAAGGAAGGGATAAGAAAGAAAAAAAGGAAGGAATCACTAATCGCACAAAACGCAACAGTATTCTGTTACTTAACGCCGATTTTCTGTGTGAGAATAACATTTCCTTGGTCGAACCGCTACTACTAAAAGACTTCTACAATGCCTGAAAAATGAATAAATAAATAAACGCTGCACACTCAACGGCCCCCATTAGGATAGTAATATCCTGTGTCGGGGGTCCGGAAACATTCACAATGACAAGGACAAATACACCCAGACCGGAAAATATGCTTGCATTATCAATACAAACATATTATGCTCTGAGCGGGAATCGAACCCGCGACCTGTGGCGTTTAAGGCAGGTTCGCTATCGCTGCGCCACAACGTCGTCGTCTCGTCGTCGTCGTGATGGAACGCGTTTTATATTTATAATGATTATTATGAATATCGATTATCAATTCTTTTTTTTAGGGTTACCTAAAAGATGCTGACTGACCTCTAATACCAAAACTCCGCTAATCGTTCGTGTGTCTATCAGCGGGCTGCACTCACGAATAGAGAGTTCAAATTTTCACAGGATGTTTATTTCGCCACAGTAATAAACAATAAAAATACAAGAAACTTGATATTTTTTGCTTTTTTTTTTTCGGAATGTGTATTGCTGTTGGCCCTACTGGCCTTGACAGCGTCACCGGGAGGGCCGAGTACAGAGACTCAGCCGTGATAAAGGGACAGCCCTCACGGGGGCTCAAATTTGATTCCGTCCTTAGGGTGCCTCCTGCGAAGCCGAACCACGGCTAAGGACGTCATCGGAGATGGGCTATTTTTTGCTGTATTTCATGAGTTGTATGGTTTCTTCTGTAGGTATTTTATGTCATATAAATGTGAAAAAAAAATCGTTTTAAAGCCTTTAAAGCATTACAAAATAATACAACAATTTCCATTTATAAGTGAGATAGTAATAATTATAGCAAAACTTAAACGTTCGCACGTAGTCCGATATGATGTGATTCCGAATAGCCGGTCGGGGCGTAATTACGAAAGTCCGGACAGCCGTAAATAATATTAACACATCAGATTGGAGAACGCCGGCATTTGCGGAAAGCACGAACGCGGTATTTCAGTATCTTAACACGAATGGTAATAGTGTTAGCGGATTCATTTGGTTTTAAATTTTTATTACCATAGTCAGTTAATATATAAATAAATAATCGCAGCCCACTCCACGGCCCCCATAAGGATAGTGATATCGTGTCAGGGGTCCGGAAACACATACATCGACAAGGATAAATACAACCAGACCGGAAAATATTGCATGGTGAATACAAACATCTGCTCCGAGTGGGAATTGAACCCGCGACCTGTGGCGTTTCAGGCAGGTTTGCTAGCGCTGAGCCACAATGTCGTCAATTAATTAATTTTGTTTCTTTTAGAGTTATGTTTTAAAATGTTAAAATTATACATAAAACAAACGCTACACACTCAACGGCCCCCATTAGGATAATTATATCCTGTGTCGGTGGTCCGGAAACATTCACAATGACAAGGACAAACACAACCAGACCGGAAAATGTGCCTGTACGATTAATACAAACATCTGCTCCGAGCGGGAATCGAACCCGCAACCGTCGAGGCTTAAGGCAGACTCGCTACCCACAACGCCACAACATAAAATTTATGTTTAACAAATGAATAGTTTTTACCAAAGCCTCCATCTTATAAATGTTTAACGAAACACAATATTCAAAAAGTCATTTAAGTAATTAGTTCTTGCAGATATAAGAGATAAACAGATCTCTGTAAAAATACACCAGTATTTTTTTTTAAATCTTTATTTAAGGAGCTTAGTCACTAAAGGTGACTATGTCGTTCTATTACTTAAACAAGTGAACAAAATCATCTTAAACTTAAGCATTTGTTTGTTAATTTATACAGTAACTTAGCACTATCATTTTGGAAGTCAAAGGAAAGATTATACATTCAGCAATGTTTATATAAGTTTCTAAAAAACAATTAATATATGATCTAATTGACTCGTTCCGGACATATTCCAACAAAATGTGATAAATGTCTTCAACAACACCACACTCGGTGCAATTTGGTAATGGTATAATTTTAAGCATATGTGCGAATTTATTTATAGGATATGTCCATATATATGATGCAGGTATCAAATGTGTACTAAATGCTGGTAAATTTTTAAGGCAATCTGTCACGTTATACAGTCATTTTGATGCACACCCAATAAAAGATTAAAACGAAATGGTTTTTAAAATAAAGCTAAAAACATCAACAACATAAATCTTTAACAGATAAATATCTCGTACATTAAAGTATATATTACAAAACAATTTCAATATTTATAAACGTACAAAAATTCACAAAATGCTATAATTGGTAACGAGAATAATAAGATCATTCATTTTATTGAAAATCTTTTAAAAAGATTACTGACATTACAATTAACGAGTGTTAATTTAACAAAAATGATTCGCTAAAACATTGATAAAATCGATCGATCATCTTGTCTGTAATCGGATTACTTAAAGCGGTGATCATATTTAATTTTCAATGTTGAGAAACATATTTATTTACAAGACGTATATTTATTTTTAACATAATATGATATTACATACATGTTGGGATGGAGTGATTTAGGGTTTTTAAGGTGATATCGATTTAAACTTGTCGTTTTTAAGTCTGATTTGTTTCTTTAAGGATAAAAGTTACTAGGCTTTCTTATGAATACCTAACCTTATCTATTAATATAAATGGCTTTTATATTATATGAAATTATGTTTAGTAGTTGAGTAAAAAAAACAACGAAAATAATTGGAACTATTTCGTTATATTTGACGTTTATTATTAATAATAAACATAATAATAAACGGTACACACTCAACGGCCCCCATTAGGATAGTGATACCCTGTGTCGGGGGTCCGGAAACATACAAGGACAAGGACAAACACCCAGACCGGAAAATATGCGTGCATGGACAATACAAACATATTATTCTCCGTGCGGGAATCGAACCCGCGACCTGTGGCGTTTAAGGCAGGTTCGCTATCGCTGCGCCACAACGTCGTCAATAAAATTGTTCTATTATCAAAATCAAAATTATTTTTATTCAAGTAGACTTTTAAAAACTGCGTTTGAATAGTCAAACGCAACCGACGGTTCGGAAAGTTGATTCTATCGAGAAGAACCGACAAGAAACTCGACAGTTACTCTTTTCAAATATATGTTTTTTACAATTGTATTATTTCATATAAAATTTGGTTCTTGAATGAGATCCAGCAATATTAAGAGTCCCAAGCATTCCTAGTGGAAAATATTCCTCTAACGAATAATAGGCTTTATTGATAAGTTTATTTTTTATGTACATTTGGAACTTGCTTATTGGCAGTTCCAATAAGCAATCTGGAATTTTGTTAAAAATGCGAATACCTAGCGAATATCAAAATTGTATATAGATAATTAAGTACATAAAAATATTTTCTCGAGAAATTTACACATATGTATGTACACCTTGCAAAATCACTTCTTCTGCTTGGGGATTAGTGACCCGGGCTGTAGGAAATATAGGTTATAGTTGTTTAAAAAAATATCGAAAGAATAAAACAACAATGAACACACAAGAAACAAGAATATAGAATTATTGATTCAATTAATCGCTTTAAAAGGAGCCACATTTTAAATTACATTTATCTACTTGGTAATTGAAGAAAGAGCTTGCTTGCCCTTTCAAGTGTTATGTGATATACTACTGTGTCTATTCACAAGATACGTAATGATTCTCGTAATATTCTGCTTTCGATTAATTATTAATAATTTTATATTAATTAATTGTTCAGTTATTCTACTAACCTAGAATATAATGATTTCAAACAACTTCACACTTCAATAATGTCCTTCAGCTGTTCCTTATCAATCAAGAATTCAATCAATTACCTCTTTACATTGACGATGTTGTGGCACAGCGACGCAAACCTGCCTTAAGCGCAACAGGTCGCGAGTTCGATGTATTGACCATACCGGCATGTTTTCCGGTCTGAGTGTGTTTGTCGTCTGTAATGTAGGTTTCCGGACCCCCGACATAACTACCCTAATGAAATCCGTTGTGTGTATTGAGTTTATTTATTGATTTATATTTATAATGTAGCCCACTACGTAATACATTGACAATCGCTTCATTTGGATTTACCAACGATCAATATCAATGATCATTAATATAAACGATTGATATCTTGGTGACAAACGTCAAATCATGACCAGGCATAGTGATCATCTAAGATCAAAGTGCGAGTTTGATTCATTTCTATATTTTTTTTCAAGCCATTAAGTTGTTTGACGATTGGCAAACAAGCATACGGTCCGCCTAATGGTAAACAGTCACCGTAATCTATTTACGCTGGCGATACTTGAAGTATCATGCGTGATTTCTACCCAAGGGACGAGAAGGAAGAGGTGAGAAGGAAAAATGGAAGGAAATAGAGGGGTGGGAGATTGAGCCTCCGGCGCTCTCACTACTACGAAACGCAACAGTACCTACTGATACTGTTACTTGACGCCGATTTTCTGTGAGAGCCGGCCCATTTGTGCTGGAAAAAGTATGGCTCTACTACCCTAAAAATGTTTATATGGTCTTTTTTGGTATAATGTTCTTAAGTGTAATCTTTGTTTCCGGAATCCTGTCACTAGTTATAATAGGTCTGTGAGTGTGAAGTGCCTTTACCGTCCTTCCATATTATGATAAATTACAAATAATATTTATGACAAATAAATGTGAATTTGAATGCGCAATGCTTATATCAAGTGATTATATCTCTTTAGTACTTAATAAATGTCATTTAAATTGCGGAATGAAGAGATTTATTTGAAAACTGATTTAGAAAAAGTTTACGGGGCACTGTGTTTTTAAATATTTAAAAATTTCATTTTATAAACGATATAAGTACCAAAATATGTACTTAAAAACTTATTCATAACATTATATACTTCTTACTAGTTCTTTGAGACGCTCATTGCGGAGTGCATCCACTGATCGGTAAAAGATGTTTTCCGGTCTGAGTGTGTTTGTTAAGTTAGGTTCGGTAGGTTAAGCACCTTAGGCGCGGTCAGTCCTTAGATGGGTGATCGCATAGTGGTATTTTAACTGAGCGTCTCCGCGATTCGGAGGAAAAAAAAAAATAACGTAAAAAATCGGTTCCGGCTGTTGACAATTTGGCATCCGTCGAAAAGTCAAGTCAGAGGCCTACGGGCGACCTGAATAACTCTGAAACTAGGTTAACCCCTAACCACTCGATAAGTATAATAAGCATTATATATATAAATAACATGAAATTGTATTAAACACTTGGTCACGTCACGTCAGGTGATCTATCTTTGTAAAATTTGGTAATAAGCAGACTTTGCAAAAATCTTAAATTCATAACTATCTTCGTTTTTCTTCGAAGTTCTTCAGTAATATTTAAAAAACAGCGTAGAAAAATAACTCGAGTTCCTATTCTTCGTCCCAGGTTCGATACCCTCACACAGCAATTGGTATTGATCAAACCAGTGCTTATCTTGTGGGTATTTATGTATCCGGCAATTCGACTTAGAGTAAATAGCCTAGCAGCCGTTGAAAAGCTGCGCTATTTATTTACATCTTACAATTTTAACGTCAAAACCACGTAACTCTATATTCAAGTATTTATTGTTAACACGGACAAAGGGACTCCAAATTACCAGCGTTCGTGCAAAGACAAAAGTCCATTACAAGCGAATGGGGTACGTTGCTAAGTTTACAAGCTCTCTAGATTTATTTTAGAATAGTTATATAAATGTCAGCGCGAGTGGTGTCCGAGTCGGGGGGAAATAATTTAATCTGTCCAAAGTCATAAATATTAAAGGCGTTCCGTTTGTACAACACCCTGGATTGTTGAGTTCGTGTCATAAGAGATGGCGGTAACAATTTATGATTGTTTGTTAATACTCATAAGCGATAGCGAATCCTACAAAAACCTTGATATTTCGTAATACTTCTCTGATCAAGTTGCCTTATTAATAATGGAAAACGCAAGGCTCTACTGCTTTCAAAAACTAAAAGATATTGTAGTCATTACTGATTATACGTAATTGACGCTTCCGTGTATTCTTCATCCCTGTTAAGAAGACGTCTATTTGAGAAAGAAAGAGACAGAATATACATATAAAACATAGTCTGTCCCTCTCTGTTTGTTCTATTATAATCTAAAACCCATTACACAATTTATATTTATATTTATATTCGTTTTAATTCTTATAACTTGTACCATACACGACTAGTAAACGATGAATCCTAAACTAGTAGTGGGATGCTCACGTAATAATTGGCGAAACAGCATCGCACAGTAAAGCGATTGAAGCGCTTTTTAGTTTTCTAAATTGAAAGATTTACACCGTTTTAAAATAGGCTTTAAGCTCTTTATGGGGTACCTTATTAAGTTAACAAAGACCGTCTATAAATAATATCCTTTTTTCTATTGCAAAAATAAAACTATACTTTTTGAGTATATTATCTATTTTAAAATCTATAATTTAATCTATTTTTAAAGATCTTTTAAAGAGCTTTAAAAAAATTGATACATATATTTTTATGACATAGTTCTTAGGAATAAATTTCAAATAATCCTTTATTTTTTATAAATATTCTGTAATAATAATTAAATTTAATCAAATTATTATTGTTACATTCATCTAAATTGATTTTTTTTAATTCTCTTGCAAATATAACTTCAATGAATACGCATTATTAAATCCGCTTTTAGATCGTGACTCGCACATGTTATGATAATTTTATTGTTCAGTATTTCATTTTGTATTCAGTTTGTAATAAAATTATGACGGCTAAGAAATACATTATTTGGTTTGCGTCTTTAGTGTTGCATCGAAAAGGATATAGGTAAAATAATATCTAAATATTTAAAACCATTAATTGATTTATTAAAAGGCTAGTTATTCCTGTGGCGTTGCTCGCGTGGTCTATTTAGTTATTTTTTAGGTAAACAAACGAACAATACCTTCGGTTTGTTATTGTGTAACTGTTCCACCAACTCACCGTATCGCATCGACCGCACGTGCTTTCTTTCTTATTTCTCGACTTCTATGTCTTCATCTTCATCCTAGCATTATTCCCGGTATTTTATGTACCCAGGGTCCACTTATTACTCTTATCCGGGTTTGACAGGTTACTAGTTTTTACACGGAGCGATTGCCATCTGACCTCCGCAACCCTAAGGGCGAACCAGTAACTCATTGGATAAGAGCAATTTACTTATCAAGAGTAAACGACTATTATCAGATTTTTCTCGGCTTCTATGTATCATATCTTAATGTTACATAGTATAGCCTTCCTCAAGGAACTTATTACCAAATGCAGTATCGGTTTGTGATGTTACATAGACTATATCCTTCTTCAAGAAACGTATTATCAAATGCTAAAGCATTTTATTCAAATCTGACCAGTAGTTCCAGACGTTCATACGTTCAACCAAACAAACAAACTCTTTAGCTTTAATATATTGTTATAGATAATTCTAAAAGTATTATCTTCAATTAATCAGATAATTAATTAGATTTAAGTCATATGTGACTTCAAGCCATTCATTATTCTATAGCAGTTAAATATTGTATCACAATATTTATAGAATATAAAATGCCTACTTAGTAATGGCGACGTATTCGTTCTGTCAGTAATTTTAGTTTTATAAAACTTCTTTAGGCTTGTCTAACTACGTATAGTTTCTATTCATCCCAGAAAGGCTTAAATTGGTCAAGAAAATATAACTCTTGTTTTATCTAATGTCTTGATAGAGGAAAATTCAAATATATTTAGCACTGTAGTTCTTCATTCGGACTGCATTCTTAAACGATGTTACCACTTCACAGAGCAGTTCACAGCTAAGACTGGTAAGCCACTGTAAGCTTAGTGTAACACGCGCTATATAGTACGTACACATTCCATTAATGTTCACAATTGTGGATGTAGAAGTTTTTTTAAATTTAAAATCGATATAAATTTGAAAACTGTGAGTAACGTGCTTAAAATATACAAATATTACAAATTGGTAAATACCTTTGTACATATTTACTTATTTACCAAACAATAGGGTGCATCATCAAACAAGACTTACATCACCTTTTTGGTGATGATCCTCGATACTATAAACTCTGAATTGTCCAAGAAGAATATCAGATTATGTTTCGCTTTGTCAATAAATCTTATACTTCTTTCATTTCACGAAAGCGGGTTGGTCTTAGTTGTGTGTGTGTAGATGGAGAGTGCTCTGATTCACTTGACCCAGCTGTCGGTATACTAGTTCTCATTGTTTCGCGCCAAAATTGCGTATCAATAAACATCATAATTACAAGCATAGGTTACTCTCCTTCCTGAGATAGAACAACTATACACTTTACTGTAAGTTACTTTTAAACATTTAATTGGAATAAAATTGCATTTATTCGCGCTATATGATGCTATACCTTTTGTACATCTGAGTCATAACATATCGGCTAGTCTACAGGTCAGGTTCTTGGCGTTGCGTGATTGATCGATCTGAGCCTGGACTTAGTTGAGTCATGTATACCTGTATACTTCTGTATAGATTGAATTTATACTTATGTCTACACTTTGGCTATACAAGTGACGTAACGGATGATGAATAAATGATTTCTGACACGCACGAAATTGGCACCCGTTTTCGAATTGATTTAGGTTTCAGATTGAATTTGTTAATTAATTCTGTTATATATGAATTTTGAAATGGTGATTGAATATAAATATATTTAATTTGATATATAGTAATTATTCGACACTGGTTTATTTATAATAAATAAATAAATAAACGCCTACACACTCAACGGCCCCCATTAGGATAATTATATCCTGTGTCGGGGTCCGGAAACATTCACAATGACAAGGACAAACACAACCAGACCGGAAAACATGCCTGTACGATTAATACAAACATCTGCTCCGAGCGGAATCGAACCCGCAACCGTCGAGGCTTAAGGCAGACTCGCTACCCACAACGCCACAACGGTGTCAATTATTATGCAAGAACTATGAAGAAAAAGAATTTCCTTTTTGTTGTCAGTCCAATTTAAATAATTTGTTTGTGATTAAATAGCATATAGGTGTAGACAATATAGATGATGTTCTATAACATCATGGCTATGGCCTTTAGAAAGATAGCCGTGCCCATAAACATCAATCAATAAAGAAAGAGATTTGACGACGTTATGGCCCAGCGGTAGCTAGCCTGCTTTAAACGCCACAGGTCGCGGTCACATGCAAGTATATTTTCCGGTATGGGTGTATTTGTCCTTGTCCTGGTATCTCTTTCCGGACCCTAGACACAGGATATCACTATCCTAATGGGGGCCACTGAGTGTGCAGCGTTTATAAAGACAGGTGTTATTTGTGTTTATTGCGAGTGATAGCGCAGGCAAATGCATTATTCTCCTCTAAGAAGATAGATCATTATAAGATTCCCTTAACAATCTTAAAAGCTGTGGCTGCCGCGATTAGCCGTATGGGGATTCCTAACCATAATAATTATTTTCATAACCCATTCTCATTGTTGACTGAATGTAAGTGAATGCCATTGAAAGCACGATACCAAAAATTTATTATAGCTCCGAGTATGACAAGTTTTATGCATATTTCTTCTAACTTATTCATTTCTAACACGTTCTCTCTAAGATATATAGCCACGATGCGGTAAACATTAAACGTGGAATTACGAAAGTTGCATATTAATGTGACTTTTATGAACTTGCATCTGGTTCGCTGCCGTGGCGTTTTTTTCTTTGTCGTATTTCTGTATGTCGCTGTTGTAGCATTGATTTAATTGCTAGTTATTGCTATTAAAATTACTTATTATAACTTTACTAGTGATAGGCGTTTTATTACAAAACGCCGGCTAGGCAGGTACCGCCGCAGCGTCATTTATTCTATCGTGAAGTATTTCGTTTGAAGTGTATCACCGTGTTGCAGTTTGAAGGACACTGTTGCTAGTGTAATTACTGGGCAAAGGATATTTAAAAACCTTTATCACGCGGTTATATGGTGTTGCAAGCGCTCATGGGCTACGACAACCACTTACCATCAGGTGGGCCGTTGCTTGCTTGTCAACTTGGTCAAATTAAAAAAAAATTGAGGTGGTGCTGGTGGCACGGTTATAGTTAAATTCTTTGCATCTTCTTGTTATTATGTTGTAGTAAAGTAATTATACCACATTATTTAGACCCAAAGAAAAATCAATTTGGTTTAGATGCAATTTTTTGTTTTTCTACAAAATCAAAGTTACAAGCAACGGATCTATTTAAAAAAAACCTGATTGCGACAATTTTTATTAATAACCGTAATTGGTATACTTAAAATTTAAATAGCCGATGTCATTCCCACGACCAAGAAAAACATAATGACATCACATTTGTTAAATTCTATCTAGTCGTTTTTGCTATAGAGTATACCAAATAAATATACACACAAACATTCAACTAAAATGGTTTGTCTTCTGACGAAGTTTGGGAAAAATAGTCATGAAAAAGTGTAGATTACTTTGACAAAGTTTCTGTTGTGTCCAAAACTATTTCGATCAAACTATTTTCCATCCAAATCCTCTGATTAGACAGGCTTTTATCTACACAGACAGATCTAGCCAACCGACAAAAGCTTCTTAAGCACGTCCTGCAAGACCCTGACGATAGGATTATATTAGACAATGCCCCTTACACAGCACAGACACGCACACAACACCATCTTCGCCGGCGAGGACGAGGTCCTTTGTTTCGCACGTCGCGTCGCTCTCACACCGTCGGGTGAGTCCATCGTGTAGAATGCGCTCGGAGAGCTGCCTCCATCTCCGATGACGTGCTTAGCCGTGTTTCGGCTTTGCAGGAGACACCCTAAGGACGGAATCAAAAACCGCTCGGTGACGCTGTCAAGGCCAGTAGGGTCGACAGCAATACAGATTCCGAAAAAAAATCTGTTGCGTATTTAAAATAGTATCACTACATATTAATTGAAAAGTTTCACTAATAGACAGAGTCATTCATGATGATTTAGGTGTTTAATTTACTAAGGTTTTGTATCAATTGGTTGTAATACGACGACATTTTGAATATAACAATAACACGTGGTTTGCTATACATACAAAATATGTTATAACTTTCTATGTATTTTCTAACAATAATGCCTAAAGCGTTTTTAAAAATACTGGTTTTTATATAAACAAAGTCGTGACACGCTTTATCATGATTAGAGCAATTTAATCCACATGTCCGAGGTCTTGAGAAATTTGTTATCTCAAAAGCCGTAGCTCATAAAAGTGGAGACGATGTTAATCTCGAACATTCTAGAAAAATCCGCTATACTAAAGTAGTATATACAGTACTAGCATCTGGCCGCGGCTGTACTCGCGTGAACGTTTTGTAATGATCCTTTATTACCTATTACCACCTTTATACCAAAACTACCAAAAAAGCCTTTCATTTTTAGGATTAATATTTAGCCTTTGACACTAAGAAATAAATAACTTTAAAAAATTTCAAAATTGGTTAAGTAGATTCAGAGGTAACACCTCACAATCTCGCAAACTTTATCTCTTTATAGTAGTAGTATCAATAATAGACTTATTTATAAGTATATACGACGACCCATAGACTTATTTATAAGTGTGTAGCGACGCAAATAAGTTAAGTTAGTCACAAGCTTGCAACATAATCGAATGAAGCGAGCAGCAAATTTTGCAACATAGTTAGTGCGAATTTACAAAGTGCGAATACAGAAATGTGTAAATACAGAAATGTGTGAATACAGAAATGTGTGAATACAGAAATCTTTGAATATTTTTCTGTATGCCGGTATTTAGTTTATAGTAAGTCGATAATAATATCAAAGAGTACGATAGGCACTAATAATACGAATGAAAAAATACTTTTTTCTGAATGTTAATTGCTGATGGCTCTAGAGGCCTTGATGACGTCGCAGGGTGGGAAAACTTTGGTGTAGACTCATTACAATTAACAGAATATTTATATTATTAAAAGTTCTAACCGTATATACATTATGTTTCATATTTTCTTATAACAAATAATGAGACATCTATTTATAATTTTTCTTTTTTTTCAGGTAAAAACATCACAAACATTAGTAATGTGGTAAGATCAAAAACAAAATCAGCAATTTTTAAATATATATGGTAAGTATGAAATATTTAAGCAATTTTTTATTCGTTGCTATGTGTGACACTAAAAACTACTACCAGTTCTTCTAGTTTACCTGTTAGGAAACCAGGTGTTATAATGTCTATATGTGTGTCTTGTCTTTGTTCCTGTCTATCAAATTATATATTAAAATGCCTTTAACCATATTTGATTATGTATTTCATATAACAAAATATAATAGGTGTTTTAAATTAGTGATTTTGATCACGCGACATCACTTTTAGATTTTAGTTAACGCTCGTGAAAATGCAAGAGTAAACTTTAAGAGCGATTTGAGAATAGCGTTTTTTTTCATACGCTCAACGCATCGTCAACGCTCGTATGAGTAGCGCGTTTTGTAAAAGACGCGCCTATATATAATATACTCGTGTCATGACAAAACGCCAAAATATAATATTATGGGAATTAAAGTAGTGATATTGATCACGCGTTTTAGTTAACGCTCGTGAAAATACAAGAGCAAACTTTAAGGGCGATTTGATATAAGCGTTTTTTTTTCGAGCGTATTTAACAGTCAAAACGCCAAATAACGTCAAAGCTCGTACGAGTTGCGCGTTTTGTAAAAGGCGCGCCTATATACACTCATGTTATGTCAAAAAGCTGTTCTAAAACCAACCTCAGAATGAGGAATTTTAAAACTATATATTTAAATAATTGTTGTCGAAAGCAAATGAAAGAACCTTTCAAAACCAATTAAACAAGTAAAAGGAAAAACATTAAAAGCAAAGCACAAAACCTTCGAAAACACTATCACGGTCGGTGACATATCGTCCGGTTCAGTCGTTATACATCAAAGGCGTTCGCGTTATTTTTTACGCATTTCTCAATAATTAGCCGTCCTTATCCGATCTATTTCAAAATTTGACAGCCAAGATAAAGGCCCCGCGTTAATACATACGCCCTGACACGTATGTGATAAGAGCAACGTTTCTATCCGTATACACTTGGAGAGAGAAGGCTCTTTTAAAATAATACTAGTTTTGTTTTACGGCGTTGGATGGATGAGCGTTTTTGGTATAGCTTGGTTATTTTAACAGCGTTTAATAAAGAGTTAAGTTTTTATTCGATGATTGAGTCTAAAACGTTGCAATATATTCTAAAAGAAAATTTAAAATGTTATCGTAAAGTTACGACTGTATACCAAAACTCACTAATTGTAATACAAAGCTATAACTCTCATAAGCGATTTTTACATATTATAATTATTAAAGCGACATATTAGTCTAAGAATTTAACTGTACACTAGTTGTGCCCGCGGCTCCGCTTGCGCTCTTTACTGCACAAAACCCTAATTCTTTTTCTGTTTTAAAAGAGTAGTTAGCAAGCCTTAGTTACTCCTTATAATATTAGTTATTTTCCAAAGAAAGTCCCGTTAAAATCGGTCCAGCCGTTTCAGAGATTCGCCGTAACAAACAAACAGACAGACAAACATTTTAAAAATTGATGATTTTTGTAGGTATCGTATATGCTTTCTTATGCATTTAATGAAAACCTGTTAATTAGAACAAAAAGACACATCATTTTTATTTATTTGTATGGATAATATAAAATAGTTTTGTACTTGAGTGTATGAATACATAAATACAACATTGGAATAGCTTCTAATTAAACCAAATTATGAATTTATTATTAATTTTTTGAGCGTCCTAATTTATTCAATTCACTTTATTAAATTCACGCCGAGCTTACGTAATCTAAGACAGATACAAAAATATCTGAATTATAATTATTTTTGTAATAATTACACGTTAAAAGCTCATCGGCTCCTGTCGTTTATCATTTATTTAAAACTAGTTCCCTCCTGTTTCTTCGCACTCGATTAATGTTGAATTCATGATACAAGATTTCACCAACTTTATGAAGTAAAACATTCGTTAGTTAGTCTGTATATTTCTGTTTTTTATATGCCTAAATTGGCAAGCATACGACCCTCCTAATGGTAAGCGGTTGTTGTAGTCTATAAGCGCTTGCCATACTATGCATTTGTAGGTGGCATGAATGCGATACTTGAAGTAACGCATGCGCGTTGCCAACTCAAAAGATAAGAGGGAAGGTATGAGGAGGGAAAAAGGAAGGGTAGTTTGGGCCTCTGGTGCTCTTACTCGTTGCACGAAACACAAGTACCTTCTGACACTGGTACTTTACGCCGATTTTCTATAAGAGGCCGAGCTGAGCACATATGCGCTGGGAAAAACGTGGGTCTACTACAAAATCTATAAATAATTATTTAAGTATAATACCTATTTCCAGATTTCATTCAAACAAATTCCTGTTCATTCACTCTAATACATCAAGGTTTTCCATAATTCTAATCACGAACGATTAAATCATTCGTCTATATAAAGGCTAGGACACAAGAACTATTGCAGTTCATGCATAAATACACAAAACCCATCTTTGGTTGTTAGCATTAACATAATTTATTCATTATACATTACGTTTTTCGTACTGACGTAAACTTGAGAAGTGACCGCTCGGGGTGAAAAAGATTTTAGTTATAGAATAGAACGTTTATACAGACCGATAAAAGTCTTATGTGGGATATAGTTTTATTGGCATATAATTTTTTGGAAACCTTATTATCCTCCATTCCCGATGACGGCTTTAGCCGTGGCTCAGACTCGCAGGAGCTACCGTAAGGACGGAATCAAATTTGAGCTCACCCGAGGGATGTCCCTTTTTACGGCTGGGTCCCCCACCCAATGACACTGTCAAGGTCAGGAGGGCCAACAGCAATACTCATTCAAAAAAAAATATATATCAAGACTTTACTTCATCTGATAGTACTGAAGTTCCCAGTAGAGTCCAAACGCACTACAGTTGCAGAAGGCGTACTCCACTAGCCATCTGTGCCTTATCCATCAACTGGTTATAAGCTGGCTTCGAAACGCGTCTGACTCTCTCTCACACTTCATAAGTTATCACTGCCATACGGTGATAGTTAACCAGGCAGGCGTTTTAGGATGTACATCTCTTAGAATTTCTTCTACGACGCATGCTCGCATCACTTAGCGTCTTAGCACATCTCTGTTGGAAAAGCTGACATCGTTTCAAAGCTTCGTTGCGCAAGGATACGGGTTTCTGGTTGTGTAAACAATTGCTAAGTCTATGAGCAAAACTAAACATACTTTTCAGTGCTCATGTTCTTTAATACAGATTAATACAATAACAAAACGAATAATTAATCAAATTATAGTTGAAAGCTAAACACAAATGAATTATAATGTAAATTGTTTAAATGTCAGCTTTATTAACTAAACAGGTTCCGGAATGCTAATTACTCGAGCGAGTCACTCGATCGAGTTCTACAATGGACTTGACAAAACACGGCGACACCTACGCTTTGTTTTATATTTATAAAGTATTGCTTAAAAATTGCAAAGCTTATAATTGTTACAAATTAAACATGACATGTTAAATTTATAATATACTGCAACTAAGACGTATATGGTACATTGAAGGTGTATTTCAAAAATGGACTCATTTTACGAGTACTAAATAAAAAAGAGTAGGTCTTATACTAAAGTCATATAAAAAAAAATACCTAATGAATTTATGAGCGAACTAAATATACTTTTGATTAGAATGATTTGGATACCTAAAAAGATATAATATGATAAACAAAAAATTTATAACTTCGCAATTGAAAATTCATTGAGTGCTAAACCCATGTCATGGTATGACGGTTGGCAAACAAGCATACGTTACGCCTGATGATAAGCAGTCACCGCAACCTATGAACGCTTGCTATACTTGAAATTGCCAACCCAAGACATAGGAGGTTGTTGTTGTCGTATAACTGTATTGTATAAATATAGCAAAGATTACAACAGGCTTCATAACAGTATTATATGTACAAAGGCGGGCTTATCCCAATAAGAGATCTCTTCCAGCCAACCTTTGAGTTACTAAAGGAATATGTATACCAAGGGTAGAAATAGTAGAAATTAAACAACATAAATAAGAGTGAT
Source organism: Hestina assimilis (assembly GCA_023373885.1). Lineage (NCBI taxonomy): Eukaryota > Metazoa > Arthropoda > Insecta > Lepidoptera > Nymphalidae > Hestina > Hestina assimilis. Next base: position 1,981,964 of record CM041747.1, on the reverse strand, counting down.
AATCAGCTTATAATAAGACGCTCATAGCCGAGTGCACCCGCTGATCGGTAAACGATCGGTAGGTTAAGCAACTTTAGGCGCGGTCAGTCACTAGATGGGTGATCGCATAGTGGTATTTCAACCGAGCGTCTCCGTGCTTCGGAGGACACGTAAAAAGTCGGTCCCGGCTGTTGACAATTAGACAACAGTCGATAAGTCAAGTCAGAGGCCTACGGGCGACCTGAACAACTCTGACACTGGATTGACCACTAACCAGTCGATAAGAAGAAGAAGCTTATAATAAGATTGACGACGTTGTGGCGCAGCGATAGCGAACCTGCCTTAAACGCCACAGGTCGCTGGTTCGATTCCCGCTCGGAGCATAATATGTTTGTATTGACCATGCAAGCATATTTTCCGGTCTGGGTGTATTTGTCCTTGTCATTGTGAATGTTTCCGGACGCCCGACACAGGATATTACTATCCTAATGGGGGCCGTTGAGTGTGTAGCGTTTATTTATTTATTTAATAAGTGTACAAATGAATGAGGAGGTTTAATGATAAGGGAAAAAAGGAAGGAAACCGAGGGGGTGGAAGATTGGACCTCCGGCGCTCACACTCATCGCATCAAACGTAACACTCCTCTGTTACTTTACGCCGATTTTCTATGAGAAGGTAGTACATCCGTGGTCTAGCTTGCTCATTTGTGATGGGAAAAGAATATATCTACTATAAATACTATAAAACAATATGTTTTCTATAAGCCGGAAGGGTTCCATTACAGTCGAATACCAACCGGGAGGTATAAACGGGCATTCTAACAGAAATGCTAATTGATCACTTTGTAAGCACCGCTCCCGAGCAGAGTCACCATGCAAATGTTTTTTTTTGCATTCCGTGTCCCGATGTCGTCTGAAGTTAGAATGGATTGCCTTACCCGGTCATTATAGAGATGAGAACATTAATAGAATACTCAGGAATCTAAATGCGTAAAATAGTCAAATATATTTATTGTAAAAGCTTGAAAATTTTGACCGATAAAAACAATCTTTCAAAAGTAAATCACAATAAAAACTCCTATTGTAATAACTGAACTTATAGATTACCTAAATATAATGTTAATAGATTTTAAAAAATTCAAGCTAAGAGTATGTACGTTCACTTATACAAAAGCAGAAATAAACTTGTACTTACATATTTATTACCGTCAAAAGAGGTCTAATCGAAAACACGCTTGTTTCGCTAGAAACCCCCTGAACCGATCTCTAAGAGACACGAATGAAGCATGGCTGGCTCGTTCTGCGAGAACGAACCCCGTCACTGTGCCCAGTGGCTGACTTCCGAGAAGGTTTTAGTCTTGCTGTTATCGAGTGGTTAGTGGCCAACCTAGTGTCAGAGTTGTTCAGGTCGCCCATAGGCTTCTGACTTGACTTATCGACTGTTGTCAAATTGTCAACAGCCGGGACCGACTTTTACGTGCCCTCCGAAGGACGGAGACGCTCGGTTGGAATACCGCTATGCGATCACCCATCTAGAGTCTGATCGCGCCTAAAGTTGCTTAACCTACCAATCGTTTACCGATCAGTGGGTGCACTAGGCTATGAGCGTCTCTAGGTTTCAATACCTCCACATGACGTACCACATAACCCGGTTCTCCTCCCCATGAGGTCGGATATGTAATAACAGATATAATAGACCAATTATTGCATCAAAAATGCTTACACAAATAGAAAAATTGACAATTTTTATCTACAAACATTTAATGTTGCAAGCTGACGTTTCTCGCTCTTCGCATAACAAAGGTCACTACACCGCAGTAGCTCAGCTAAGGCGCTCGTAAAAACGTACATTTACAAGGTAAATATAGTTTTGCTGCCCTTTTTGAGCCCTACCAGCCATTCTCGTACTGAGTTATTGCGTTTTAAGATGCTTCGCGTGCTCAATCGTCTTTCACACTGTTTTTTATAAATACGCGTATTTCAATTAGATTCCCTTTCATTGAAACCTAAGACGTTATTTTATTTATTGTTATTTTATGGCACTTCTGATTTATAGTGTTCACTGATCCGCTCGTATTTGTTTTGTCTGCTTCAAAGATATAAGCAAATCTTTGAATGTGATATTTAGAGTAATAACGTAAAACAATGATATAAATTAAGGTTTTAAGCTTGAATAGAAATATAATAAATAGCTAATATTGAATCTACACGGTCTTAACCCTTTTGCTCATAGATTTTGACAGTTACACTGCCGTTTACTCGGAGGCTTTCGAACGGAAAATGGCCGAAATCTACCAATGTCTAGTAAATTTAAAATTTCTTCAAAAATAATTGTCTATTTCATTTCAAATAAAAAATATTTAATTGGGAATAAATATTTAATTTTTATAAGGCAATAAATATCTAATGTATGTTTTCAAATATGTTCATATTTTGTTTTGAAAATCAGTAAAAAGAAAGTTTCTTCGTCGTAAGAAAAATAAACATATTTCTAACAATGTAAATGATTCTGTACAAATATAACTATCCATCTCAATAATTGAATAAACCTATAATCGATCAAAACTGCTCTGAATTTGCGTAACTTATAAAAAATACAAGAAATTGAAAGTTTTATATATCAACAAAACTAATTCAAAATTTTTCTTTCTTTATATCCATAAGGAGTAATAACATTCTAATAAAGATGTGAATTATAAATAAAACTGCATGAAATGTTCAAATATATGTTTATATTGTATAAAAACATAGAAACTTAAAATAATCATGAAGATGCATATAAATATACCACCAAAAACACACAAGCTATCAAAAACTAGTAATAAATTTAAAATGTCAAGTAGTTCTATGACCCCTTCCAGATACGTAAAGAATTCACGAAATTGAAGTATAATTCTCTAACTTTTCGCCACGTATTCCTATACAATTATATATTTGAAAAATAATATAATAAAATCAAAGTAAAATATACCATAGTATATTGAAAAATTTCATACATAGTAAACACCTTACCTTTGTATCATCCACAGACTATAGTACCGAAAATAACGAATATATCAAATATCGATATTGTCGTATCGATTGTTAGCGAATAACTATTTTTATAAAATGGTCAATCCTTACCTCTAAACAATCAATAATTTTATAACAATAGTATTCATATTCAATATTGTTTTTTGAAATTAAAAATATTCTTTTGTTGGTATGTGTGTACGTTTGTACGAATGAATGTTTCGAGTGTTTTCCGTCTCTTACTTTTATATGTATATATTTGTTTATTTCTTAATATTTTTTTAAATTAATTGAAATGTTTATTATCTATATTTTTTTATGAATCTATTATTACATCGCTTTAATTTTTTTCGTTTATCTTTAACATGAATGTCGCATTACAGTCGCCCGTGGAGTGATAATAATGTGCAAGACTGAAATGTTTGTTTGTTTGATCGTATGCATGTTGCGTGTCTGTTTTGTCTTCATTTATTTTGTTTTTTTATTTATTTATCTATTTTCTTTATTTTTTTTCTTAAAAAAAAATTTGATTTCATCGATCATCATCGCCTGTGCGCGTTGGTGGGTGATCCATAACATTGCAGGCCGAATACGTCGCTACATTTAACTTAAGACCACCGTTCTCAAGATACTCCTTCTACTTATTCTCACATCTCACCAGGCGTCCCCTATCCGCGTCTGTCAGCGCAATGTCGTCCGCATACACGGAGAAAGCTCATGTGCATGTCTGATGCTGGCGGGCAGTTCGCCCAATATGGCGCTAAACAGAAGCGGACTAAACACAGAACTCTGGTGCACACCAACTGTGACTTGGAAAAGTTTTGTGTAGCCAACAGCGTCTGAACCATAGAATCCGAATCGCGGTACATGTTTTGGATAATCTTAAGTTTCGGTAACCTCTTTGGACCTAAGTGCCCACCAGATCATCACGCGAGGAACACAGTCCATATCAGAACAAGAAAGTGCAGAGAAATCCACAGGGCGAAAACAGGGTCTATGGTCCCATTACCAGGGCGAAACCAATACTGACACTCCGGGATAGTTCACTCCAGCAGGATCGGAGGGTCAACTATACACTCACAAGTTTAATGGTGTTGCCTTTATTCCGTGGTTGTTTCCGCACTCAAGCACTCACCTTCCGTCTTTGAAGACAGGAGTGATGACACTTAGTCTCCATTGGCTAGGGATTTTTCTGGTGGAGAGTATGTGGTTATAGAGACTGGTGATGGATGCCCATACCACGAGGACCCATCCCCTTCCAGGCTTTGATTGGGACTCTATCGGCACTGACAGATTTCCGATTTCTCATGCAGCGAAGATCACCATGGATTTTTTCGGGCGTAATCAGTGGTATTAGTCCCTGATTCAGAGGAAGGTCCGGTGGCTGCACCTCTTTATGCCACTTATTTAGCAGCTCACAATCTGTCCTTTATCGCGAGGACGCATGCGTCATAGAAGTTTGCCTCGAGGACTTTTTACACAGTGGCACTTGGTGATGTCCTGTGCTGCTTTGACCCTAGAACGTGTCATCTTGTAGATGAGCTTCTGCACCTCAAATGATTGCAACTTATCAGTGGTTGTAAGTGGTCGCGCCTAGTCCTGACTACAGCTCTTTTGGTAGCACGTTTCGTGGTCTTGTATGCATCACGGTTTTCAGGTGATCTGGACACTTGCCATTTTTTAAGAGAGCTACCAAATTTCGTGTCACACTTACGTCCACCCTTAGGTACCTCAACAACTGCCTTCATATACATTGACTCTGGACTGGTTCGCTGTCAGCACCGACGCACTTGTCGACAAAACCTAATCCTCCATCTAATTTGGCGTTGTCAATGGTCAACGCGGCGTATGTATTTCCGGCTTCATTCAGAGGTCCATGACAAGTAAACGGTGTTGTGCAAACGCAAGTGTAAAAGATTTTTACCGTTGTCAAATATAAGAAGAGATGTATATGTTCTGTAGTGGTCATATACACTCGATTACTCGTATTATGTTTTTTTAATGTAAGAGGGGGCAAACGGGCAGGATGCTCATCTGATGTTAAGTGATCACTGGTGTCCATAAACATCTATAATACCAGAGGCCATGCAGGGGCGTTGCTGACCTCTAAGAAAAGAATAGTCTCTTCTCTTGAAGGTTCCCAAGTCGTATCAGTTCGGAAAGACCTCAGACGTAAGTTGATTCTACAAAGTGGTTGTGCGAACAATGAAATATCTTCTAAATCGCGCTGTTGTTGATTTCCAGAAAACGAGGTGGTTAGGGTGGAATTTCGAGTTTTGTCCGATAGTGAAATTTCACCGGCGGTATCAACCCAAACAATTCCTCAGAACATTCCCCGTAATAGATGTGATAGAAGATGCAAAGTAATCCAACGTCTCTATGCAAAAGTCTGCCAAAGGATCAAGCCGGAAAGGGCTCGATCGTCGACAATACATGTCACTGTACATTGGATTCGGTTTATTGGAAGTAGGTCCCACCCAGAGATGAGAGTAGTACTCCATGTGCGGTCGAATTTGCACCTTATACAACTGTAGGCGATGAGCCGACGTAAAGTAGTGCCTCGCCTTGCTAAGCACACCAAGCTTTTATAATTAGTCAGATCCGATTCAGAGCGATTGCGCCTTTTAGGGATCGAGTGCACTAAAGCACTTTTCCATGCGTTTGGAAGGACCCCTAATGAGTAGGAGTACCAGCATATGTCCGCAATATGATCGGAGGATTCCATCGGGCCCACTCGACTTATGAATATCCAAGGAAAGTAGAGCTATGCGAACTACACTTTGCCAGAATTCAACCTCCGGCATCGTGGAATCACACCGCTGGATTGTCGGTGGTGACTTTTCTTGGTCATCCACAGTAGAGTTGGGTGCGAAGAGAGAGCACAAAAGATCAGCTTTCTCTTTCGCGGCATGCGCCAACGATGTTGACGATGATGATGATTATGAGGACTATAACAAGGTCGAATGCCCATTATTCGCAAGTAACAAAAATATTGCAACACCAAAAAAATCATTGTTTTTACAAAAATAAATATTTTCTACAGAATATTTTATTTAGAAGTCGGTGTTTACTAAAATACAGAAGGGAACGACTTCTGTAGAAAATATTTGATTTTTGTATTTAAGTTTTAAAATCGGCATTTTTATATTTTATTTTATACTTGTTATATACAGGCCAGACAAACGTAATAGTGTATTTGTGTAAGTACTTAAGTTATATAAATTTTCAAAACCCATTTGCAAAATGAGTTATACACAAAAAATATATAAGCATCAGAATTAAGAACTTACTCTTTTTTGAAGTCGGTTAAATTTAATAATATATAAAAACAAATTTAAAAATGTTTTCAAATTGTATAAAGTATAAATTAAAATAAAAAGGTATAAGCAGAAATACTATTATTTCAATGTCACAATAAAATTTCTAAAACAAAATATGCAAAAACTTTAACATTTATAAATTATGTCAAAGAAAAATAGAATCCTTATAAATAAATAAATATAAGTAAATTCTATAGAAATACAGTAAAAATACTTTTTTTTTAAAACAAGTCAACAAATAGAAATTACGAATCGGTTATATTCACGCTTTTTATTCGTGAAAAAATCGATATCAAAATCGATTACGAATTTAAAAAATCAAAGTCGCGGGAAAATGAATACCGTATATGTGTATTCATAATTTTGGTTTTTGTGTTTTATGTTATCATTGTGGAAAATAAATATAGTGAAATACACAAAGCTTATGATATTTCCTATCAATAAAATAATATCACTGAGACCAATAAACTCATTTCAATAAACAAAAAAGAAAATATTTTCCGTAAGCACGCGTTAAAATTATGTCGGCATTATAAAATCAACTTTTATAAGCATATCCAGTTCATAAAGTGGCTTTTTTATATTTCTAAATCATTTTATTATATATTATACGCTTTTACTAAACGCAGTGAATGAAAGACGTCAAGAGATATCCTAATAAACGTGAATAAATACGGCTAATGTTTGTCAGACAACATCAACAACTAAGGTAATTTTCTAAATGAAATATTTTCAATTCTTTTCTAGAAGTGTTAGTTTTTGCATTTCCAAAATAGAGATAATTTTATATACTTTTACTTTGCCAAACAAACCTTAGGCCTATAATAACTATTTAAGCGTCCGGGTCGATTTTTAATGGACGTTTGTATCGAGCACAATATTGTGCTGGGGTTGAGCCTAGTAGTATTCATGTATGCGCACAACCTTGTGCAAGATGAGAGCTTAAGGGTTAAGACTCGTTTAATTCCTAAATTTACACCAGAGTAATTATCCAATTTAACATTTTTTTTTAAATATTTAATTTTAAAAAACATGATAGCTAAATAAATACTGCCCTTTCGAAGAATGTTTTTCCTTTTTTTTTTTTTACTTGGAGAAATGCAGTTACGCACTCGAGCGCCGGGACGGGTGCAATGGCGCCGGAGGTGTGTGGACTCGGAGCCGAGCCCCCTACCCACTAAAACTTCAAGGTCCCATCTAGCGCCATAGTGGGACGTCGCGGGATCGCCGAAGCATACCACCGCGACGCCCCGGCGCTTGCCCCGAGGGGCCCACCGGTGAAGAATGTTTTTCCTGCCCTTACCCTAAGCTAAGAGAAGTTGGTACACCACGTCTTCTTTCATTCTGTTCTATCATTCTTTATATCTTCACTCACTTCCTTTCCACGCATATCTTCTTCCACGCATTTCCTCAAAGTATATGCTAAGTACTACACTTTAAAAGAATAACCACTTGAAATAACGTATCGCAAACTGCTGTGTTGTTCATTAAATGAGAGCATTGAAGATCTGGCTCTGTTACCTAATCCTTGAGTCTTGTTATACTGATATTGCAAGAGTCGATAGAGTGAATAACTACATACAAAAACATTATTAATTTGGTAGTCGAGTAACTACATTACACCTAATGTGAACAGCAGATGCGGCACTATCATCACTATATGATTGAAAAATTAGCTTAAAAACGATTGATCTTAATAAGATTACACTCGTTAATGTTTAAGAAGAATTTAAAGGCATTATTATATTATCATTTCCTCAGCGTCATTGCCTCATCCACTAAATTGTTTTTTTTTTTTTAGCTTCGTGTGAGAACATTAACAAATAAAAAGGCTTCATTAAAACGTCATGTATGTCGCCCTTTCGCACTTGTCCTAAACCTTTAAAATCTTGATAAACTTGTGGGGACATTGGGGCGTAAAGAAAAAAAGTATAAAATTTTAAAAGTATAACCGAGGTGTCGGACGCGCCGTGTCGCGTTATCTCCGTTCAGAGCGCCGATCAATCAAAGTTGTTTAAAAATTAAAATTTTAAACAATGATCGTTGAAAACCGCCCGCGTTCTGCTTGTTGACTTTATCTTTTTAATTTTTATTGCTATGTTGGCACTAATGTACCTCTTGCATGTAAAAACATCCAATTAAGCATTGTTAATCAAACGAGTTTTTACAACAAAACTTTAATGATTTTTTTTTAAATCTAGCAACATTATAACAGGACAGGAATAAATCTTTTTTTCAAAAAACATAAACACTACACGCAATACAAATTTTTACACACAAAAAGCTATTTTCCCGTGATAAAAAAACACTCGCATAGTTTTCATAAGAAAGCGTCAGGATTTAATTAAGAATTATCCGCGCGACACCATTATAAAAAAAATGGCCGCCCGAAAATGTGCGAGCTCCGACGTAGACGCGCGATTCGCGCGAACGTGCTGTCATTAGGTATAATTGCTCAATCAGAACAACAAGTAAAAGAAACGAAAGCTTAAAAAGTAATTCCTTGTAATTATATAGTTTTTGGTTACACATTAATTATTAAATGAAATTATTTATATGTTTCATATTAAAAATTATATACGCTACCACCATAAATATTATTAACTACAAAGAAACTATAATTGACTGTCTGAAATTCTGACTGTCTGACTTCATCAATTTAATATGATTTATAATTTCTAAATGAACCATTTTTGTAAGCAATGGAATTGAGGAATCCAAATCCAAAAAAGTGAAAATTTGAAATGACAGAATAATTAAGACTTCTCCAAAATAAATTAAATATATTAAAATAATATTGTCATTCGTCTCCCATTTGCCAAGCAGTGATTATACAATCAGCATCCTAGTCATGTAACCTATTTACAATCACAAATAAAATAATCTCGGAATCACTAATCACATATATATATATATATATATATATATATATATATATATATATATATATCTATATATATATATACCACTCAATCAGATCTCTGTAACCATCTGACTCGAAATTTTGCGTAATGACTCTTTTTCTATGTGCAGGTTCTCTTTGAATGAATTTTAAGAAGACCAAAAAAATAATATTATTAACTACAAATTATCAAAAGAGACCATCGTTGGACATTGCTATAGTACCCACAGTTATATTAACACGCGAAACCGTAGGAGTAATATAAATTGATTACTGTTGGGATAATCTTTGTCACAGCAGAAATTATTACACCAGTGCAATCTGTCACACTGGTGGTAAGTCTTTTGTTGCAATTCCACCGCCAAACAGTAGTGCTTAGGCATTACTGTGTTCCGGTTTGAAGGGCACTTTAGGCTATTGAAATTACTGGGCAAAGATGATTTAAGAACCAATATCTCGAGGTTGGTAACGCGTGAGTGACACTACTAATGGTGTTCCAAGCGCCCATAGGCTAGGGCAACTACTTACTATCAGGTGGCCCGTATGCTTGCTTGCTGCATTCGCATCGATTTAAGATTCGCAATCCAGAAATAAGGGAATTTGGTATAGGACTGTTCAACCAAGTTTTCACATAAATCGTGGTTCAATGATGCCGATATGAGCAGGGACCGATGTCGTAACAGGCTCAAGGCTTCGTTCCTGACACATTCTTCGTAATAGCTTTGGACACCTTATGAGAAAAGAACCGTCGCCATATTGCACTGAATGCGGAGTAATAGAAGAAGTGTTTCACATAATTATGGAATGTGTACGAAACGAAACAGAAAGGATTCAGATAAAATTAAAGCTGAACATTGTTGATTTTGCATCATGCACCAGTATCTTGGCTTTGTCCTGTTCGAAAGAAGTCAAGTTACTGTATAATTTATTTAATATAGGAATAGTTAAGCGCCGTTTGTAATTTAGTATAAGGGTCACTATGGGGGTAACATGTTCTGTAATAGAATAAGCCCCTTAAAATAATAAATGGAAAAAAAAAGATTCGCAATATCAATTTAAGCAGTTATTAAGTAAAGCCTAATTGGATACAAATTCAAATACGATATACGCTATCAGTATCGATTAAAATCCTTTGAGTAGATCTTGAACGTTTTGCAGCGACAAATAATTGAAATTGGTTGCATATCTAAAGAGCACTTATTATTATCAATCACAGCCCGCAAGTCTGACTTAAGCCACCTTTTATAGGCTGGAGAAAAATTGCTATGCATGTAGTAAAGCTTATCGTCTACTGTAAATATTATAACATAGCTTCGCTAAATAATATATTTATATGAAAATTTACAGATCTCTAGAAACTTAACAATTTATTTGATGTTTTTAAATACACAATGAATTTTCATCGCTGCATTAATTCTCTATTATAAATATTATGAACAAATTTTAATGATTTTCATGGTTTTGGTTAAGCTTGCCTTTATTAAATGAAACCTCTGAAGTTATGAGAGGAAAATCTAAATATATAAGAATCATTTAACAAAGGTTACTGTATCAAAAGTTTTGAGAAATTGATTTTCAATATCTTTTTATAAATACTTAAATTATTAAAATATTTTATTAATGAGCCAAACAAAAAATAATTTCAAAAGATTAAACAGCTGTAGTAATGATTTGCAAAATTATTTATCTTTATTGCGTATTATAGCGCTATAACACAAACGCACATTGAATGATGATCCTTATTCATTACCAGTTCACAACAAGTTGTATGTTTTACAACGCGACGATAATTGATTTTGTTCCTCCGTAGAACATGCTTAAGCAATTTTACAGTCATAATCTTAATATAAATTGTTTTAACTATAGATTAGCAACTGGGAAGTACTAAGAACTAGTAGTATTCATTTTTACTCGTTACTTTATAACGTGGATAATATGTTATGATATGCAAAAAACGTGGAAATTTAAAAGTTAATAGTTTATCTTTTATTTACTTGATGAAACAGTGGGTTTACCATTAAATCTCACTGCGATTCAAATATCGTCCAACATATATTATGACATATATAATTAACAGGTCATTCATATAAAATCTGAATGCCAGAATTAAATTTGATTGATTTTGAATCGCAATAAGAGTTAATGGTAAGCTCCCTGGTCATCCGATTCATCTGAAAAATGTGTTTATTTATAAAGATAAAATTATGTAACAACGCACGCCCTGTAATCCTGTAGCCCTGTAGCCCTTAGATCAATTTATTTAGTGGGGTCACAAAATTGATTTTGGATTATTACTTTTAAACTGTAGCTTAAATTTATTTTATTTTATAGTAACTGCTGTAGAGCCTTCCAATTTTTAAGTTAAATTGGCTGGCTTCAACGTTATATTACTTGCAATAGAATAAACATGCGTGGGACTAACAAGAACACACTACGGTAAGGTTTTATACATCACACAGTCAAAAGGTTTTTTTCTTATACTCTGACATAAATTAAAATTAAAACAATACAAAATTAATAGAACATTTTGACCACACACAATCACAGATATAAGATATCCATATAAATCTCGTCGCAAACACTATTCCGGTCTAGATAGGGTCTATCTAGATTTATACACTGTTTACATGCCTTAGGAATTTGTCAAGTACATACTAAAGGTGTTTATCTGGCATAATAACTATCTTAGGGATATCTTATTTCTATCCATGTTTCAGCTGTTATGAAAACATAAGATAGATTCGAAAAAGTCTTCTTCATCCTAGCATTATTCCCGGTATTTTATTTTACCCAGGGTCTGCTTATTGCTCTTATCTGGATTTGATGGGTTGCTAGTTTTTACACAGAGCGATTGCCATCTGACCTCTGCAACCCTAAGGGCGAACCAGTAACTCATTGGATAAGAGCAATTTACTTATCAAGAGTTAACGATTATTATCAGATGTTATGTGATAACAACCGGGACCGACAGCTTAACGTGCTCTCCGAGGCACGGTGGGAGACCCACAGACAAACGCCCAGACCGAGACAGAAATTTTAACAAACATCTGCTCGAGCGGGAATCGAACCCGCAACCGTCGAGACTTAAGGCAGACACGCTACCCACAACGCCACAACGGTGTCGCTAAATTAAATAGATTCGAAAAAGTATCTATATTTTTAGAAAAAGATAAAAAAGATATACAATAAAATAAGATATTTTTAGAAAAAGAAGAAGTGCATGTTAATTTGCGTTTTGTTTGATTATTTAATATATCTTTTGGGGATAAAAATTTTGTTCACAGTTTTGTTTTTCTTAAGGTCTTATTCAAACTTCTTTGATCAGACATTGAATTTTGGATGTAAAAAATCTGACAAATTCTAATCAAAAGTAAAAGTAAATTTTGAAATGTATTATCTCTGGATCTAAAATATATTTTCTTTGCGAGTATTAACTTTTATATTAATTCAATTGGATATTATAATTATGAAATGATTGCTCTTATATTAAATTGCATTTAATAACTGCTTTGAAGTGATAATGCTTGGTTGAATTTGCTTTATCATTTCTTACGTAATTAAATGACTGATGGTAGTTGTAATGAAAGTGCATCGCAAAGCGTGAATTTTATATTTTGCAACTTTATTTTTAATTTCTAAAGAAACATTATGTATGGAATATAATATTGGGCTGGAACCGATTTGTGTTTAGTTGAGCTGTCACACAGCGAATGTGTGTGTGTCAGAGACCCTCACTCACACCTCTTTATTATTTCCATATCCTTACCTCTGCCTTTGCAATGTACGATGGTGCCTCTGGTGCTGCTAGTGAACGCCTAAGAGGTAGCTTGCTTAAGAAAGAGGCCGCTTGCTTAAGTATGCTTGTTTATCCTCTTGTGATTGCTACTGGCAGTTACACCTTTAGCCAATGCCTTTATCCTCATTTAATATCTGTTGAAATGTAGCATACATTCGCCTTTGTACTATTAACTATATTAGTGAGACCATATTTTGAGTGCAGTTAAATTATTTTATCTAACTAATATTATAAATGTGAAAGTTTGGATGGATGGATGTTGTTTATGCTTTCACACAAAAACTTCGGGACATTTGGATGAAATTTGATACACACATAGCGTATTACCTAGATTAGTATATACGATTACTTATCTCGGAAAAATATTGGGTTCCTGTAGGATAATCAAAAACTAAATCACGCGAGCGAAGCTGCGGGTTTATGAAGCTAGTTACAAAAAGAAATTAAATACATTTTGAAAAATAAAAATACAATCCTAAATCACTTCGAAGAAAAAGACTACCTAACCGATACTTTATATCAAAAACGAAAAAAAAGTTTTTGCCTAAATTCATTCGTAATTAAGACGTTTTTTGTGACAACTACATTGGTACGTAATTAAAATTTTGTTTCTGCGCGATAAGTGAATAGGAAACATTATTAAAAATACTAATTACAAAATATCTTATCTGGCTAGAATATATTAATATTAATGATACATTTTCCAGTAAAAATACTTATTTAATATTATTGAGCATAAAGGAAATAGTTTTTGACAAGTATCTTTAATTTTACATACCTATTTAGTTAAATTCTTATAAGTCAAAATTAACGTATCTTTTTATAACTCGAGATTATTTCTAGTTACTAACTTGGTTAGAAAATTTGAATGTAACACGTTTTAGATTAAAGGATATTGTATTATGTAATCCCTACACAATTTTTTAAGGATTAATAATTGGTCTATAAATAGCTTTTCAAAAAATGTCTTTTATGTTTAGCTTTCGCTTCGTTTATGTTTTATAATAGTATAGATACACCCGAAATATCCAATTACTTAATAATGCAGGATTTAAGCACATTTATCAGTTTTAAATACTACAATACAAAAGTACTTATAGGAAGGAAAACATTCCTTGAGCAACGTGGAACCTACATAACATGGAAATTTGTTATACATATAGGCCATAATGGAGCAGTGTAGAAGCTTAAATTCCCAATACTTTTTCCTTCAAAACAGGGGAGGAGTTCTATGCTCAATGATGGGATCTTCGGTTGTACTTTTCTAGATATTTATTCGTTATAGCAATTTGAAATGCCTTTTAGCGGAAGTTCCATAGAATAAACAATCTTACGTTAGACACGACGCACGGGTAGTCTGTAATTTAGTACCTAACTACACTCTTCTCTATGAGGTTTAAATTGAAACCTACCGCTTGTGGCTCATAACTCCGTTACCTTGCCTTGCTGTCGTCACTATTATTATTAAAGTTCTAGAAAGGATTATACCAGTTTTATAGAGATTTCATCGTATAAACTAATTTTAAACTTTCATACTATAATATAAGGATCATTATCGCTTGCATTTCAATATTGTGAACGTGGAAAAAGTTTATGGAAAGATGTATAAGATACGATTATTTAGACTGATACAATCAACAGGTGCAAATGAGGTTTTTAATATCATTTCAATTGTAGAAATAATATTTTTATTTTCAACGAGGAATCATAAATTATATGGTTCGTTAAACTTGTTTCTTTTACAGTCGGTCTTACTTTTAACATTACATTAATTAGTTGTAATTATACGCTACGGAATAATCGTCCGGAGAATCTCCCGACAAAAAGTATTAAATTCAGTTGAAATGAGTAATAAAATTATTGAGTAAAATTACATTTTTAGATTCTACTTTACATAGATTTAATTAAATAAATAAAACGAGTAGTTACAATATTAATTACATGTTTTTTTGTTAAATATATACATGGGCGTAGCGAGGTAGGAGTCAGGGGGACAGTTGCTCCACCCTGGAACTTGTTAAATACTAGAAAATGGAAGAACATACTACATTTAGAACTATTCAATCAATAAATAAATAAATAAATAAATAAACGCTACACACTCAACGGCCCTCATTAGGATACTAATATCCTGTGTCGGGGTCCGGAAACATTCACAATGACAAGGACAAATACACCCAGACCGGAAAATATGCTTGCATGGTCAATACAAACATATTATGCTCTGAGCGGGAATCGAACCCGCGACCTGTGGCGTTTAAGGCAGGTTCGCTACCGCTGCGCCACAACGTCGTCAAATCAAAAATCAATAACTATTGGTGAGAATGTTAATTTTGCCCTAAATTAAAATTTAACCCTCCTGTGACTGTTGTTAAAACCTGATATTAAATGTAGAGCGTTTACCTAGAAGATGCTTATTCATATTTGATTTGAAGGTACCTGTAGGTAGGTAGGTACACTGTAGGTGGTGGGGAAGACAGAGGTCGGGTCAGTATTCCAGACCTTAAACTAAATTAAGAGTTACAAGTAAGTTAAGGTATAAACAAATCGTCCAAAATGATTAAAACAATAAATTCTAGAAAAATCAAGGATATTCTAGAATATACCACTACGAATACACATAATAAAATTTTAGAAAGGACACATACCGTTTCACTTGCATACCAGTCTTGAGGTTAACACCGTCGCTGATAATATTAATGATGTTGATCGGTTAATTGAATTAACGGTTAAGACGAACTTCTATCAACGTATTAATAGAATGCGTCAAATGAAATGAGCTATTTTGAAAACTAATTATTTGATGGAGTTGATGCGATCAGTGTATTAGATATACTATTTTATTATGTTATTGTAAGTGAATTAATTTATAATATAGTTTTATAGCTGTATTTTAATTTTTTATTGTACTTTTCATTTATTTTAACAAAAGTTCAAACGTAAGTCCAATGAAGCAAAACAATTATAGTTAAGTATAGGATATAATCGCTTGTGTAGCTAGACTATTAATAATGGGTCTACATCTAAAACTAATAAACATTTAAAAAAACTAATGGGCTTTGTAGAAATATCTTTTACTGGAAATAAAAACAGTTCTATTCACATCCGATCAGTGTCAGATATAATCTTTCTGTTATACAAATTTCCATCGCAAAAGTCTAATAAATAATTTCACAAACTCTTATATAAATATTTTCACTTACTATCTATATACACTTGGTATCCATCTTCAATTTCATTAACGTTGCATCAAAACGGGTCGCGTTAATCCGAACCACAAATGTAAATTTGATTAAGCTTAATAGAATAACAGTAGTGTAACCACTATTTCCACTGGGGATTAGAGTCCGACTCTGTTACGACTTTTTGTCTGATCGCCTAAGGGCGGCTTCAGACCAGCGTATTATTTTATTTAAAACGTATGTAAGAAAACGGTAAACCTTTCACGATTACAAAATTTAGTACGCGTATAAACGCGTCAAGGCTCGTAAGAATTTCTTGCATGGCAAAAGTATAAGAGATTGGCAGTTGCTTAGTCCAAGTAAGGTTTTAAGAATTGTGATCGTTTGTATGATAATGGTATTCTTCACCTAGCATTATTCCCGGTATTTTTATGTACCCAGGGTCTGCTTATTACTCTTATCCGGATTTGACAGGTTACTAGTTTTTACACAGAGCGATTGCCATCTGACCTCCGCCACCCTAAGGGCGAACCAGTAACTCATTGGATAAGAGCAATTTACTTATCAAGAGTTAA
Source organism: Hestina assimilis (assembly GCA_023373885.1). NCBI lineage: Eukaryota > Metazoa > Arthropoda > Insecta > Lepidoptera > Nymphalidae > Hestina > Hestina assimilis. Next base: position 1,965,199 of record CM041747.1, on the reverse strand, counting down.
CGATTATTATCAGATGTTATTGATAATAACCGGGACCGACAGCTTAACGTGCTCTCCGAGGCACGGTAGGGAGACCCACACGGACAAACGCCCAGACCGAGACAGAAATTTTAACAAACATCTGCCCGAGCGGGAATCGAACCCGCAACCGTCGAGACTAAAGGCAGACTCGTTACCCACAACGCCACAACGGTGTCACAACGGTGTATGATAATGGTATATTATATCTAATTAGTTACAAGTTACTAAGATTTTGTCTAGAACAGATCGCTGTTAGTGATTCTGTCTTTTCATAGTTTTGAAGTTATAGATATTGATCTGACTTGATTATTTGTAGTTGAAATTAAATAAATAAGGCTTATTAAGTGAATTTCCACCAGTAACTGATTTTGATGCAATAAATATTATTTTAAATGAACTAAAACTTGTATTCGATCCAAACTTGATAAAGGTAAGTCTAACTGGATGGATCTTTTATACGTAGCACAGCTATATTAATTGTTACCCATTATTTTGTGGTGTAGAAAGCGGGTCGTGAATGACGGTAGTTGGCTGCCCTCACATTATCTAAGTAGGGTCTCAACATTTTTATAGGAAGTGTGGACTTGACATATTACTCGATAGTGCTATTAACAGCACTGAGTATAGGTCACTTCTTGTGACTTCCAGCTTTTTTTATATTTATGAAATATGATAATTTATTCAGAAAAGAGACAAAAAGTCTAAGTTTTGACTGATGATAAGCATTTTTATTGGTAAGCCATTTATTACAAGAGACCGACTAGGTAGGTACCACTACAAAATTAGATAATCTACCGCAAAGCGGTGGTGTATTTTGCATTATTGTGTTTCGGTTTAAAGAGTACAAAGAAAAGAGATTTAAGAACTAATATCTTGAAGTAGGAAACGCACGAGTGACACCTACAAATAAATAGTGTTGCAAGCGCCCAATGTCTACAGTCACCTGTGATGACAAAAGGCCTCTAAAAACGGAAAAACGGATCCTTATGGATTGTTACTTCTTTTTTTTTTTTTTCGGAATGTGTATTGCTGTTGGCCCTACTGGCCTTGACAGCGTCACCGGGCAGGGGGCCGAGTACAGAGACTCAGCCGTGATAAAGGGACAGCCCTCACGGGGGCTCAAATTTGAAATTGTTACTTCACGTACATGTTCTGTGTAGTGCCAATTCTTCGAATAAGTACATATAAAATAATTATTTATAGCGTTGTCTGTATAAGTAATTATAATTGATATCAATATACACTTATTTACAGGAAACTGTTTATTACCTAGGCATTACTATTAACCTTATAATTATCACTGTTATAAACTTAGTTATTAAATAAAAGATAATAAGTAGAGATGCAATTATCAATTATCTTTTTATGAGACATCTGTTTATCAATAGCTGGCTTAGTAAAGATTTAAATTGATTGAAATTATGCTGCGATACAGAACGGTATTGTCATATTCTAAAACTGTCTCCTATTTCCAGTATGCGACGAGCGACGACCCCATCGCCCGCTGTTACATAGATTATTCCACCATCAATCAGTCACACTGGTGGTAGGTCCATTGTTGCAATAAGCCACCTAGGTAGGTACCCCTGTAGTGTCAAATTTTCTACGGCAACGTAGTAGTCTTTGGCATTACTGTGTTTCGATTTGAAGGGCACTTTAGGCTAGCAAAATTACTGGGCAAAAGAAGCTTAAAAACCAATGTCTCGAGGTCGGCAACGCGTGAGTAGTACCTACTGTTGCGTTGCAAGTGATCATAAGCTACGGCAACCGCTTATCATCAGGTGGGTCATATGCCAACATAGTAATATTAAAAAAAATTAATGTGGAGACAACCGTTGAAAAAACTATTTTCAAAAGCAGTAGAAGCCAACACGTATTCCCGACTCCACATATAGTTTGGTCTGGGCATGATGTTCCCTGCTCTTAAGTTTCTCACCACTCATCACAAGTAAAATTAATATAAGTTAATTGACTGAGATGATAGGACTATTGAAAGCTTTGGATTTAGAATCATGCATTTAATCAAAGGTTAAAACCTTTAGTTTTATACCCAGTAAGTAGATATACTCGTCTGAGAATTCAGTTATTATCTTTCAACTCCGTCAACAAGTTGGAACAGGCACATACGTTATAATTTAACAATTAAAAAAATATTTTCACACCCGCTAATTATTGGGAATGTCTTTAAATATCTCTTATTACAGTCACCTTACGAAGCTCGCATGTATGCAAGATACGCTATCCGCGCCTTTGTCCCTTTGTAGAGATGTAATTGTTGCCCTATAATGACTGCCATTCATTCGCTTACAGCCGACTTTGTGCAGTCATTATGATTTTGTGCATTGATAGCATGGTGACCGGCAAAGGTTAAGTCCGATTCGTATACAAATATAGCATCAATTGTCTTATTAATAAGGTTATTTATATAATATAATGAAAAAGTATTTTTGTTTTTTTTTTAATTGGTTTGAAAAAATAGTAAAAACAAACAAAGAAATGTTTATTTTGTACCCTACATATCGATTTAAGTCTAACAAATCTGACCAGATCACGACTCAATCAAATACACTCGTTATTTTCCTAAAACACGTACTGAAAGCCTTAAAAAGACAAGTAAATTTGACATATTTAAATCACCAACATAACATTGATCAGAAGTCAACGATTTGCCAAGTCACATGATAAATATACCTTCTCATTTATACATCATTTTCTGTTCCTCATGTCTCTTAACTGTATAACTTAAACCAGTTAAGCCAAGGAACCGTCCATCTAACCTTTCTGATCACGTCAGGGTTTAGTTAGACATAGCAAAAAAGGCTACGGCACATCATTAGTGTACCGAATCCAGTCGACAGGGACGTCTCATTCAGGCCAAACATAAATAAGATGCGCCGCCTAGTGAAATATTAGATGCAAACGAACGTACGGAAAAATGTCGTACCACATTTACATATAAATATGGTGAGGCCGCTGGAACAGATGTCGGCGAATAAATGGTCTGGTTTGTTTAAGACTTACAGTGCGTGAATGGAATCTATATCAGAGTTTCGTAGTTTATATTATTATTTTCAACAGTCATAACATGACTGTTGTTAATATTTTTAAAGTTTATGTTTTACCGTAATCGTTTCGTTCAATGAATGTGACCATCGAAGGCCTAAGCTCCCACCTTCTCTTGTATATTTCCTTTCCTCCTCTTCACCTCTCTTTGTCTTGCTAGTGGTACATACATAGATAATGGTAGCTGCCACCCGTTAAGTAGGTCATATTTTTGTTTTCCACCTCTAGCAGTGTAGAAAAAATTGTTTTCTCATATATTATTATTTGAAAATACTTATTAGGTACCTAATGTACTGACTACTAGACAGTTATTTCTTATATAAATCTAAGATATAACAAAAATTTACAATCAAAATATTGAAATATTTCTATAATTATTCAATTTAATATGCAACTTATGGCTCTAAAGATTTACGACAAGATACTTGAAAACGTTAGAAATTAACAAGTGATATTACGGAAAGGGGCCAATTATGATTTCGAACGGTTTCGTTTAATTGGCGAGGCAAATATTCGTATTTAATTGGTCGGATCTAAATCAAAGGATTTCAATTAAACTAACCAATAGAGACACATTAGTCATTGTAGCTAATTTAATAAATCAAAATCGAAACACCTACTGGATTGGTTAGAGATTTATTTAGTAACTGAGCGTGTGAAGTATCTTTCGGCTATAATGGCGTATTGGCAGCGAGTTGGCCGAAACTCGCAACTTAGACAGATCTATTTGTATTGGCCATATATGTAGCTATTTCTTTCTATTTGGGTGTTGTCCTTGTGGTTTTTCTCACTATGCGTCGGTGAGCAAGTCGAGTCCGGTTCTTATCGCAACATGACTTTTTATAACTTTGTCCGTAAAGCTCGTGTATTTATTATTCATAAAAAGTACTCACCACTATCATACCTTTACTTTTAGAAGACAACTATCTTTATTACACGCTTTTGTATAAAATCGAGTCGGAAGAAGAATTCAAGATTTTACTTTAGAGTTTTACCATAATCGTGAATCGGCCCACGATGGATACCGCCTTTGCTTACAACAGTATCACAGTATATTGCCAATAAAAGGGTCCGATAGGATGGTTTGGTGATCCAGCTTTTGAAACGAACTGTCAGTCAGCCGTCATACTGCGTCATTAAATATTAAAATTAAGTAGAATTATTACATGTCATTAAATAAATTTCGACATAATTTTAATCAATTATGTCATTAAAATATTACTTATTAATTAATAACCAACTGTCATTCCATTAACTTTACATCTGTTTATTCATTTCTCATTAATTAATAAAGGCTTATTGTGAATAATTTGTTGTTTTTGCTCACGTTTTCGATAAAATAGGCATCTCAAGGCTTTCAATAATTTGTTTACTAAGAGACATTCAGATAGGTATTTAAAATTTAAAATTATATATCGAGTAACTTGAATGTTAATAAAAATGTATATTAATATTAATTTGTAGGAAAATCATATTAGCAAAAGAAAAAAAAATCGGATATCATAAAAATAAACTGTAGTAGAAGAGCCATGCTTTTCCAAGCTACAAATTGGCTGGTTCAGACTACCTTCTCACAAAAAATCTGCGTAATCTAACAGCATCAGTTCTCCTCCGTTTCGTGCGATGAGTGAGGTCGCCGGAGGCCCAATCTCCCACTGCACGTGATACTTAAAGTATCACAAACGTTCACCGTGACTGCTTATAAGCGGAATGTTTGCCAACCGTAAGAAAAAAAAACATAAATATTTATTTCCGTAACACAAAGACTTGTCAAGGATTTAATCATGAACGCAAATCTAGACAAGCCTCAAGCTTATCTCCACGGTCTAGTTGCCTTAATGCGATTCTATTAAATTTCTCCGTTCAAAGGACCCGATTTCCTAAACCCTCAGGCATCGAGGTCTGTAGGACAGAAGGGCAGATTAAGCAGAATATAATTTGTTACATTGATTTATATTAAATCCATTTATCTATAAATGATTGGATTTGAGACAGTATTTATGATTATTGGGTTTAATTTCTCTTTAGTATTTATTTATGAACTTAATCTGTGATATTATTCGAGTAGAAGTCGCGATATAATTTATGATACACTACACCTAATCCTACCAAAAATGATTTTAATTAATAGAATTGGTTTTGAATTGTAAAATATATAAATTATAGCATCCAAAAAAGGAAATAATATAAAAATTCCTACGATTAAAAAATAAAAATCTTAATAAAAAAATTCCATTAAAAATTTAAACTTAGCAAAGCAATCTATTTTATATTTTTAAATAATTATATCTTTTTTTAAATAACAGTCTAATATATCATATAAGGATCACAATATCTATAAGGGCCATCTAAAACTTACGTAGTTTTACTTAGCAATAAGGAGCAAATGTTATTTATTTTAAGGCTCACTTTAAGATAAATGACTCTCATCGTAATAAATAGATGTTGATAATACGTTTTAAACTGGCAATTACTACATTTCTCAACATTTGTAAACTTTCTGGCCTTCCTGGTGAACTACCACCGTACGTTGGTGAAGAACTCGTGAAGTGACTGCTCGTCAGCGTTTCGAGTTCAGCCAGCGTATATCAAGTTGTATCCTAGAAGAGCGGCATAGACCTACATACCGTCTGGTGTTGCAGATGTTCATGGACGGCGGTAATCGCTTAACATCAGGTGAGTTTTCTGCTCGTTTGCCGAAAAACAAAATTTGTTATACTTTTGACGGTATTTAAATGATAAATAGTTTCGTCAAAAGGTTGGTTTCTTAAGTCTTACTTACTTACTTTCTCCGGCGCTACAATCCTTTGTGGGCCTTGGCCTCGTCAACGATTTTCTTCGACATTACTCTATCTCTAGCCTTCTTTCTCCAAAATGTTTTCCTGTCCTATACTTTTCAGATTCTCCTCGACACAATCAATCCAGTGCTTCCAGGGTCTTGTTCTTACGTCTAGAAAACTTAATTTGTATTAAGATTATATATGGCCTGTGGCTTAGCTATGTACTCGAATGAAGCATTGTTGTTACTATTGAATAAATTAATGCGGAAGTTAAAATAGTATCTATGATTCAAGTTAATAAATCTAGGCTACATAGATGTATTCATAATATCCTACCATTAAATACGAGCTGACCTAGATGGGACGGTAGCCGTTTCACATTTAACGTACACGTCGCCTGAAGGCAAGTGCTTTAGTACACTTAGCGAAAAAATAGAAGACAACCATAACCTAGTCTTTCAACTATTTTTGTAACTACTTAAGAAGCATAAAAGCATACGCTTGATTAAAAGGAGTAATCGTTGCCTATTTGATATTTAAATCAGTGGCTTTTTATATATATTGTTGTTGGCCCTTCTGGCCTTGACAGTGTCACCGGGTGGGGAAGCCGAGTTCTGAGACGAAGCCATGAAAAAGAGACAGCCCTCGCGGGGCCTCAAATTTGATTTCGTCCTTACGGGGCCTCCTGAGAGGCCGAGGCACAGTTAAGGACGTCATCGGGAATGGAGAAGAAATCGAATCGATTTCAAAGTCTTTATTAAGATCTACGTTGCGCATATATCATGGATAGTCGGAACCGTAAGAAACGGTTTTGAATTATTTGCAACTTTGTATTTTTCTGGCATGGACATGCGAAAAAACAGGACTCGCATAGGTCAGTATGACAAACCCAGCGGCGTCGCCTAACATTGCTACCAAGGATAAGGGGTAGGGTTTTGAGGGTAAGAGTTAGGGGATGAAGGGTAAGGGTGAGGAAGTAGGCCCAAAAGTAAAATGGGAGCTCACAAGACTCAGTGCTGACCATTTTCCTCCGAAAGAGATGGGTGTCTGGCGCTCTCACTGACCCAATGAAAGAAAGAATTTCAATTGGAAGCTCTATGTATATTTAGGTAGATCATAGATTTTTATTTGCATTGTCGTGTGTGCAGACGTTGAAAACTTGTAGAAAATGCTACTTGGCTTATAAAGTAATTGCCAGGGGAATAGCTAATGTTTATAAAATACCTATAGTCATTTTAATGAGCGCAAAAAATATCGAAAAACTTTCGATATTCGTTTTACCCTTGACTTTTAGCTCGTTCTTCAATATTGAAATAAATTTTAATTACAGTGATACCACACACAATTTACATTAGACTATAACATATAAGGACAAAATTTAAATAAAATCTAGTCTATGCAAAAACTGTAAATATAATTTTTAATTTAATGGTCTATAAAGTTACGACAAAATGTATTGATATGAAGTGAATTAGTACATTAAAAATGGCGACATTTTTTTGTACGTCGTAGAACTTACTTTATGGTGTATTAAAATGATTTCGTTGTTTCTAATTTAAATTTTTTTATTGAGGTAACAAGAAATCATTCAAGTGAAACATTTTTATGATTAATGCATAACTAAATTAAAATAAATACATGTATATTAAATAAAAATAAAAAAATTAAATTAAATTGAAATAAATTATAAGCATATTTTAATATTTAATATAATTTGATTTTATTTTAATTTTTTTTTTTTTGAAAGATGAATTAGTCGGGATTGTTCTTAGCTATGTTTAATGAAAATCGGTCCAAGATGGCCGACGCCACAAAATGGCAGATTACATAGTTTTAACAACATCTCAATATGGGTATCAAATAAAAGGGCTTGACAAATACAATACTTAATACTATAAGATTTTTCAAATGCAAGATGGCTGCCACCACAAAACAGTGAATTATTTAAATTTAATATTTTTTGTCGGGGGTTACTTAATTTAAACTTAATCAAAAATATAATGTAACTGGTCAATCAACCGTTATCTCGGCACGATTCAGCTATTACAAAATGTTAATCTGATTTATAAGTACTAAACCTGTTACCAAGTTTTCCTCAGATCATTAATCTAAGTTTAATTTCGCCCATCGTACTCGACTATTTGATTTCACATCTGGAATACCTACGCAAAGTTATTGCAAGCGTTCCCTTGTCAGACTGTGAAAGTGTTGGAGAATGAGCTTAAGTTTAATTTAGTATATCCTATGTGTTATATTGAAGATTTATACTGTATCTGGTGTGTATGGTTGTTGACACACTTTAGAGAATAGTGGTTTTAGAAAGATATTTATTGCGAGATGTTTTCTGTAATTAATTGAATTTGTTTGATTTTGAAACCCGTTTCGCGATCTTGTAGTTGAGATTAGTAATTGCTGCTAGGATTCTCAATATTTGTCAACATACGACCTGTTTGGTTCACGTTGGTACTATAGCCTATGTTCAAAAGAGTTTAAACACTACAATGTGTTGTCGCCTAGAAGAAAAGTACTGAGGGAATGATTTAAGTAATAGAGATTTGATCCTCACACATTCACAAATGAACAAGCACACGGATAGTGGTCCAAATTAGGATAGTAGTATCGTCAGGGGTTCGAAAACACAAAAAACACAAGCACAACCAATTCAGACGATAATACATGCTTCAATAATCAACACAAATATATGCCCCCAGCGGGTATCCGACCAACGGACACTTTGTTTAAGACAGATACATATCTGTACCGGTGCGATACAATATAACACTGCAACCTGTGTAGGCATACTGCAAGAGGCCGGCTAGGTAGATTCCCCGCATTGTCAGATGTTTTGCCACAAAGCAGTATATTTGGCATTACTATTTCGGTTGGAGTACACTCTAGCTAATGACATTACTGGACAAAGGAGATTTAAGAACCAATATTTTGAGGTAGACAACGCGTGAGTGATACCTACAAATGAAAAAGATCATCATCAAGACAAATCAAATTTAGTCGCATCAAAGGCAGGTTTGCTACCACTGCGACACAATATAACACCGCTAGGACAAGGTGATATTTTGAGCAAGAAACTTTCTTCTATTCGAACTAGGGTAGTAATGAAAATAAAAAGTCTCTATTTGTAAAAGTATTACTTAAATGTGACCATAGACACCAAAACCAAGCATTTGGCAAACAGTATACCGTTTTCGTTAATCCGAATGTTAAACACACAACAGCCTTCCTCGCTCGCGGTAGCCATCTTTCATCTGGCGATGTAATGTATCATTGTATGAGAAACGTGGAATTGTGAAGTTTGGATGGGGTAAATTTAAATACAATAGATATTGTTTTTATTCTACATTTGGAATTGGTTTCAAATGCTGGAACCAATACTTATAAGTCTGTTTATTTGTTTAATACATTTATTTTTTTTTTAGATTAAATATTTTTGTACTCTGGACTATAATTATATAAACAAATTCTTCCATACAAATAAAGTTATACAGATTTCGTTAGTGCTTATTTTTACAGATTCCACCTGTGAAATTTCACACAATTCCTTTTACGCTCAACATTGGTGGAACCAACTTCCACCGACGGTCTTTCCGAACCGATACGACCAGGAAACCTTCAAGCGAAGAGCCTATTCTTCCCTTTTAGGTCGGCAACGCACCTGCCCTCTGGTGTTGGAGATGTTCATGGTCGACGATGACCCCTTAGCATCAGATGGGCCTTCTGCCCGTTTGAGATCTCTTATATAAAAAAACAAGGTCACATTCACAAAGCAAAACGTAACAGTTCAGATACTGCTACGCTACATATATGCTAAAAGTAGCGATCCACACAGAAATAATGATTTATGTTAATAGAGCCATGTTTCCCCCAGCACAAATGGGCTGGCTCGACCGAGGAAGTACTCTCACAGAAAAACGGCGTAAAGTAGCACATCATCTTTTACAATAGGATCCCAGAAAGCGTTCAGAAACTTTCTATAAATAAATTTAAAAAAAGGGCAAAGAACGTTTGTGTGGTAAAGGTTATTATAAAATTGGTGAATGCCTTGAGGACACCACGCCTTGGGAATGAGACAGTCACTCCAGGCTTTTCAGTGATTGTAATATGTAAACTAATATCAGTTTTAAAAAAATACATTTAAAAATAAGATAAAACCCCGTGAGTTTGTTTCGTCGGTTCTTCTCAGGTAGAGGTTTAATTTTGGAGCCGGTGGTAGAATCTGACTTTCAACAAATAAGTGTAATGCTTTTATGTTGAATAAAAATATTTGATTTGATTTGATTCTGTTGTGTTTCGTGCAATGAGTGAGAGTGCCGGACGTCCAATCTCCCACCCCTCTATTCTCTTCCTTCTTTCCTCTTCTCATCGCTTCCTTCTTATTTCTAGGGTTGGCAACGCTCCTGACACTTCAAGTGTCGCAAGCGCACATAGGTTACAGTGACTGCTTATCACAAGGCAGACCGTATGTTTGCTTACCAAGCGTCATTACATAATAAAAAAAATAGATATACATTACTAAAATTAATAGAAGTTAATTTATTGTAATGGGAAAATAATATTCGTGTGTTAAAAGTTACAAAATTAGCGATTTTATTGATGATAACACACCTCGGAAATGAGGCGATCATCAAAAAACTCTTTATTAGTTACGATGTAATAATAAATAATAATTAGGTATTCATGAATAAGACGTCCCACTGAGTCTCTTTCGCGCGGGTTTTCTCAGTTCCGTGGTATCTTATAGAATCGAAGGCGGTAGCTTTTAGTATTCTTAACAAATATTTCGAATTTAGGTTGAGTTTTGAGTTAAAGATTCGATGATAAAAATTATTGTGATATTATACTTAATTTTTAACCGACTTCAAAAGAAGGAGGTTCTCAATTCGACTGTTTTTTTTTTAATTTTCTTACCTCATAACTTTCGACTGGGTGAACCGGAATTGATGATTCTTTATTTTATTTAAAAGATGGTGCTACCTATGTGGTCCAGTTCTGACAATGGCATTCATGAGGAAACCCTATAAGTCTTAAATTTGCATCTATCATTGAGTATTATCATTCGTAACTAAAAAGAGAAAAAATATGGCAAAAAATTTTTTTTTTCATTTTAGAATATAAAGACATTATATTTTAAAAAATAGCGAAGGTACTATGTTCATATTTGCCTGAAAGGTTGCGTGGGAGAGATGGTTTTTAATCTTTAAGACTACTCCCCAATTTTTTTTTTCATTTTGAGTATTTTTTGAAGTGTATAAAATGTTTATAAATAAAAATACTTAATACTTCAACGGTCAAAATTGCGGTTAAAGGTTGTTAATTTTAAAAAATCCGAATAATTGCCACATCCACAATTCCTAGCTTCAATATCGCAGCAATGCGCGAGCGCCCGGCTCATTCTAATTAAGCGGCCAGCAAGAGATTTATAAGATATGGAAGCATTAGTGAGATTTATACCTAGTACTGAATAATGAGATAAGGCTAATGGGCCTCGTGTATACAGATTCCAAGTGCAATATTCACGTGAATCCATAGGTTTTAATATGCCGCCATGTTCAATTTATTTTTGCCGCCTTCTCATAGGTTTGATTGGTTTTTGTAATGTTATTATACACGCTATTGTGAATTCACGATGCTGTAATTTGTTCGCGTCAATTCGTATGTGAAAAATTCTTCGTACGTATGTGGTTATATTGTTACTTTTTAGGGTTCTGTACCCAAAAGGTGCTAAGTCCTATTACTAACCCGCCGCTGTCCGCCCATCTGTCTGAACAGACACTAAAACTAAAATTATGTTGCCGCTACAACAACAAACTAAAGGGTTGGTACGGGACCCTTTACGTGCGGACACAACACACACTTGACATTTTCCATAATTATTAAAAGTCCGTTGTTATTCATAAATATTGAAATCGCGCAAATAAAGAATTCGGTGCATAGTTTTTAACTTTATTTCTTCGCAAGGTCCATGTAGTTTTTTTGTACACAGACTTGTTGACATTTGCATAAAAGCTGAAAATACCAGTTTAATTAAAATCATTGTAATAAAAATGTCAATCATAAAATCGTACTTTAATAGAGACATTATAGTCGCCGACAAAAAATTATCTTCCAAGCTGACTTTATTTTTCATATAAATATAAACATACCAACCTCTGCCAGCCGCTGCGTCCGCGTGAATAACAATTTTAATACAAACTTTGAAACCCCATTTTAACCATAAAGGGGTGGAATTAAAAAAAAAAAGTCAACATCTGTATTTCTTTATTTTTAAATTCTTACCGAATAACAAAGATTCATGATTCTGGTTTCAAAAATAGCGCAGCTACTGTGGCAAAACTTTCAACTTTCAACCTTTTTTTAAATTCTTCAGGGGTGGAATTTTACAAAATATTAAAATAAATGTTTATTCATCTCTAACTTTTACCTTTTAAACAAAGTTACATGACTCTAATATCGAAAATGACAAACCAACCATAGAAACTTTCAACCCCGTTTTCACCCCCATAAAGGTGGAATGTCCACAAACCCTATTTCGTGACAATATCAGTAAAAATATTCAGCATTCTACGTCCTAGTGGTTAGGTTCGGCGTTTATCAGTCAGTCAGATCTCTGCCTTTTATTTTTCTATATAGATTTATTACTACGTTGATTTGTCTAGTCTTGAAATTAATCTAAATGAATGCATGGAGTAGGTGCAATTATTTAAATAGGAGTTATCAAAAACTCGTTCCAACCAAATATGTCGTAACGAGCTCTACTCTATTTTTTGTTCATTGTCCGAAAACTGATAATAGTTTTATAAGCAATTTTTATCAATTGTATCACGTCATGCGAAATTATTCCGGACTAATTAAAAATAACTTGTTCTTTAAAAACAAACATGTCTGGGTGTGTAAATCATTGATAATAATTATATTATTACTAGCTTCTACCAGGGGCTTCGCCGGCGTGAATAACGATTTTAATACAAACTTCGAACCCTCTTCAGGGGTGGAATTATAGAAAATGTGAAAATTTACCTTTAACTGTTAGCCAAAAAACAAAGTTTCATGTTTCTAGTTTCATAAATGACAGCCATCTCATATATAATCAGCAACTATTTTCTAGGAAGGTTGATTTAATTTTTTCTTTTTTGTTAACGTTTTATTATTATTTAGTCAAAATGATTAATTCCTAAGGGCATAAAAATGTAATGATGATGATATTAAGGGGAAGAAACTGGCTTCTGCAACACAGCCCTGCTAGTGCAGAAGTCTGGGTAATCCTTCTTATTTGTAACATATGTTTGTGTCCAATAAAGAGTTATTATTATTATTATTATTATTATTATATAATTTCGAAGCCTCAATAGCTCAACGGTAGACGAGCCACCTATTCACTCTCTTAAGGGTTGAATTTCGAAAAATTCGTTCTTAGTGTTCGTTGGTTTTTTCAAAACAACTTCTGTGAAAACATTCAGATTTTTAGATCCAAGCTGCCTTTGGCATTATTGTGTTTCGGTTTGAAGGACACTGTAGCTAGTAAAATTACTGAGCAAACAAGATTTAAGAAGCAATATCTCGAAGTTGGCAATTGGGCCGACTATTAAGTTTGCTTGCCAACTTAGTAACATTTTAAAAACAATTTACTCATGAAACTAACTGCCCAGACCTTCCTACTCCAAAAATCTGTCTTTGTATACAACTTATGTATTTTTGTACATTAGTACCAGTTTACTTTTCACAGCACACAATAGTTAAGAAATGGTGATTCTAATTTTTTCTTCTTTCCTATTTATAGTCTTAATTTTATTTTTTGTTGCCATAACTGCTTTTCTTTTTGGTTTTTAGTGTAATAAACTTTTTCTTTCTTTCTTGGGACCTGTAAGATCTTGTATTTCTTTTTAATTATATAGCAAAGAAATAATTCATTCATCCTATTAAACTTTTGACGCAATTCAAGATGGCGGACCGGCTTGCATCACAATACCTATTAATTTTGAACTAAATTTAAAATCAATGTTAATTTCTCATGGTAATTTATTACTGGGAATCAAAGCGTGGACTTCTATCGGGGATTAAACAATAATCAGCTTCGCATTAGTGTCGTGGTTATCATTCCAGAGATTAGATTTACTCAGTGCGTTGCGCAACGCCTTTTTGAAATGCTCGTATACTTACAGCCATACCTATATACACTATAAAATACTATTTATAGAAATAAATTAAATTGAAGTGTCTGTTTGTAAAAAAAAACTATTTTTATCTGTCTGTTTGTACCGTTTTTAACAGGACCTTTACTGGCAGATACCTGATATTATAGGGAATAAATGGACGCAAATAAGCAATACCATGTCAACCCACACGAATGTCATTTCGAGAAAAACGCGTTTGAAATTTTTAACAACTTGCTTTATATGATTTTTTTTAATGTATTGGTCAAGCTTTTGGCAATTTCAAGATGTATGTAAGTTATTTACTTAATTTCACATAAAATAAACATACAAACTGCATATTTCGTATATAATATAACCCAAAACGTTTAAAATAATATATAAATTGCATGATTAAAAAATGGCTTTTTTAGAAGTTTTAAAGCTTAAAACCCTACAAATATTAAAGAAAAATGTTCTTGAGCCATTTACCAAAACTTTTGCATATACAACTCAGTTTTTTCAAGTTTGTGGGTTGACATGGTATTGCTTATTTGCGTCTAAATAAGGCTTTTATTTTGAAATAAGAATTAGGATTTTGTGCAGTAGAAATTGTAACAATAATTCTGTGACCACGTGAGCGGCGCTGTAGGCACAGATAGTTTGTTATTAATAAAACAAATTAAATATTTATTGATATTGAAATATCAACTTTATTTATTATACAAAAAGTTACAGCTTCTTCTGATCTCTCTTTTTTTGTAATTAAAAGAGTGGACTCGATAATGACGTACATAAATTAACACATTTTTTGTAATGGTAGCCTTAAATTTGTCAAATTCAAAACATACTAATTCAAAATTATCACAAAACCTCACAATCTCCACCTTACCGACGAGTCACGATCGAATCAATCACTGTTTGGTGGAAGCACTAAAGACCAGACTACTTGGACATATCAGTAAAAAAAAAAAAAATTTTATTTAGTAAAATCTTTCCGTTGTTTATTGACTATATAATTATCTATCATCTATATATATAAAAGGCTTTGTCTTGAATGACTGACAGATCAAAGGACAGCCTAAACCGCTGATCGTAGAGACCTGAAACTTGGAGGGTTTGTTCTTTGTATGACGTAGGAATCTGATAAGAAAGGATTTTCTGAAATTCCAGGTGGGTTGAAAGAGGGGAGCAAAGTTTGTATGGGACAAAGCGATTCCTTGGTTCAATCTACTTCAAATTTAGCATAAACCTTTTTTAAAAGAATTGATGGAAAACGTGTTATGTATTTTATTGAAATTCATTCCCTAACGGGGTTAAAAACGGGTGGAACATTATTGCTTTTGATTTAAATTACATTTTATTTTGACACATGTTTGAAAACTCAATCCGATATATGGCATATCACCGTCTCCCTAAACTTGAAATAATGTTGTGTTTATAACGTAATAAGTGTTGTTTTTATAACGTAAACGAGCACAAGTAAACAATGTCTTGGACTTCAACCCATAGGTAATCAAATAGGTGAAAAGGATTTTGTAGAAGCATGAAACTCTGTTTTTTGGCGAACGATTAAGACGTGTTTTAACATTTTCTGAAATTCCTCAACTGAAGAGGTGAAATGAAAGTTCAAAGTTATTATTAAAATTGTTATTCACGTAGGCTAAGCCGCTGGCAGAAGCTCGTAATATAATAATTTTCTAAAAATAATTACATTTGATTATTTTAAAGGTGCCGAACACAAATTTACGCTTTTCGTCGCTTTTTTGATTACTTTTTTTACGTAATGGTAAGCTCTGGACCTCCATCGAGTGCGAGGGCATAGAAGAGGTCCATGGTGGAGCGAGCTTACTCATAAGAAGCCTATGTAATAGCACCTTGAAGAATTAAATAAAGGCATATTTAACCAAGTAAGATGAATGCGATATATTGTCTTAAATATTCTATTTTCCTGTGAGGTGATACCTACTATTCCCACAATCCGGTGACAATCTTGTGACAAGAACTTTAGAGACAGTGTTCGGAATGAGAATTATGGAGGTAATGTTCGGTATAAATCTGACAAAGAATGTTGGTTAGCCGGTAGCTTTTTCTTAGACTATGTATCGACGTCTACATGCAACACGAAGTAACGCGACAGAAAGACAAGATTGTAACCTCTCACATCAAGCTACAGCGACCTACAGGGCATACTACACAACGATATGGACGACCAATGAGCGTCACGATCCTTAATCGCGCTATCAGAGTTTCCTACGATCTTGACCTATATATACAACTTTCCAACTTAAGTCGTTGGGCTTCGGCCCCGCACTTCGGCTCGCCAGGCAATATCACCGACCTGGTTGGAGGATCCTCCCGTTGCGTTAGAGGCATTTCTCATTCTCACAGACTATTTCTTCGACATGTTCTAAAACCTAAGAGCCTTAAATATCTTGACAAATTAATGATAATATCAGCAAGAATTAGAAATAATTATGTTGTGTTATTTTCAATGAGTTCATGCGCTGTGAAACTTCCACTCCCGCTGTCTTCTACGATGCCAACATCAGGAACCTACAGTGATCGCTTACCATTAAGCGAGCCATGCACCTGTTTGCCACCGTTGTGGTAAAAAAATCTCATCAAATCCATCAGGTGGTCTAATTTGCCCTTATATAATAAAGCCGATATAAAATCAATACAAATACCGATGCCAAACCATTGGCAATCGATGAAAAACCTCCAGTCGAACTGGTTATGAAAATACGACACGGCGTGGGCAGCGATTTATCGTCTTACAGTATACGTTGAGAATTATAAGTTTATGCGATTAGTGTTTTATTTAGTTTTGGGAATGCATTCGACGGTTTTTCGATAAGCCGACGTTGTGGCACAGCGGTAGTGAACCTGCCTCAAGCGCCACAGGTCGCGGGTACGATTCCCGCACGGAGAGATGTTTGTATTGAGCATACAGACATATTTATCTTTCTTGGTGTGTTTGCTCTTGTCATTGTGTGTGTGTATGTTTCCGGAGCCCCGACACAGGATATCACTACTGGGGGCCGTTGAGTGTGTAGCGTTTATTTATTTACATGGCTCTAGCTTGGATGTAACTACGTTGGGAATTTCGTGAGGGTAGCTTGATGCTTGTGTAAATAAAAAATGGTTCTTAGCTTTGAATTGAGATCTCATAGTGTACTATGTTTAAATTGTTTTATAAAACCATTTATAAATATGGTAAACAAACATACAGCCTGATGGTAAGCGGTCACAGTAGACTCTAGACGGTTACACCAACAGCATCATAAGCGTGTGATGGCACAAGAGAAGCTGGAGAGGAAGAAGGAAGATTAAAGGGAGAGGAGGGGAAAAGAGAGAAAGAAAAGGGGAAATTCTCTTACACACACAAATATACAGACAAATAAATAAACTCCTTTTTGAAGTCGACTAAAAGGTTATTTTTAGCAACCAAGCAAATTTTTTAGGTATTTTAGTGCTTCTATTAATTAATTAAGCTAATATTAAGCTATTTAAAATCCTTGTAAGATGTTTTTTTTCTATCGCTAAATCGGTATCACCGGTTTTTGACAGACAAATATATTTATTTATTTATTTATTTATTGAATCATATCCTCAGTATGCTTACAGCGAGGCCAAATCGCATACTGAGTCAGCGCTTACACAGCTTACAAAATGCATTGAGATCAATGTTAAATATGTCTAAATGCTGGTATTGAGCAATTAGGTCGTTAAGTAGTGTTAGTGCGCGCAAGGTAGGCGCATTTTTAGCATACCTAGTACGTGTTTTATGGATGTAAAAGAATGGTAGCCGCCTGCACGAACGATAAACCTTATCCGGCGCTCTGACCGCTATCGCACATCGAGACAATGCGTCCGGATTATCAATCTTACCACGGAGTAACAGGTAATAATGTACAAGTGTAGCTGTCGTTCTCCTAGCCTGGAGAGTATCTAACCCCACCATACCCGATACAAACATGGACGGATACAGATACGGATAATAACCATACATTTTTTTGTATAAATTCCGAGCAAATTTACGCTGAACTTTTTCTATAGCTAGAGTATGATTTGCTTGCGGTGGGCTCCACAATGCCGAATTATACTCCAGCTTACTACGGACATAAGCGTTGAACAAAGTAGTTATCACACGTGGATCGGAGAAACGGTTACTTTGGCGCAAAACAAATCCCAAAAGCTTATGCGCTTCTTCGCAAATTTTATCAATATGGTCAATAAACGTTAGTTGGTTATCAATGGTTACACCAAGGTCTCGAATCTGGTTAACTTTATCCAGCACAACGCCCGATAACCTATAGTCAAAGACGTAATTTCGGTGCTTGCGAGACAGTGTTATTATTTTGCATTTTGATATGTTAAACTCGAGAGAATTATGTTTACTCCAATCCAATATGTTATTGATGTCTTGTTGAAGTAAATTGCAGTCAGACATATCGCCTATGCGCAGGAATAATTTAAAGTCATCTGCGAACGTTAAACATTTGGCATATTTAACGACTTCTGGTAGGTCGTTAATCATAATTAAAAATAGAAAAGGTCCCAAAGTGCTCCCTTGACTTACTCCTGAAGATGTTATAAAAGGTTCAGATTTAAATTCGGTTATTTGTACATATTGCCGTCTATTGAAAAAATAATTTTTGAAAAAGGCGATAAGTTTTGGAGTAAACCCAATGAGAGATAGTTTATACAAAAGTATATTAGTTTCTACTTTGTCGAATGCTTTTTTGAAGTCGAAGTAAGCTACGTCAATTTGTCGACCGCAATCCATTTCAGCGATAGAATAGTCTACGAGGTTACTGAGGTTTGTCAAGGTGGAGCGTCCAGTACGAAATCCGTGTTGGCACTCCGAGATATAGATCTGCGTTTGCTGTTTAATCTGATTATTAATAGTGATTTCAAACAACTTGGCAAACACGGAGAGAACCGCAATTGGTCTAAAATTCTCGATATTATTACTAGATCCCTCTTTAGGGATAGGGGTGACTCTGGATATTTTCCAGATATCCGGATACGTCGCTGTGTTTAGGGAAAGGTTAAATAAGTACTTAAGAGGCTCTACTAATACATTAAGGCAATCTTTTGCAATAAAAGGTGGTATTGCATCGGGTCCGGCAGAGGAATTTGCCTTAATTGTTTTAACTGCCTCTGTTATATTTTTTCCTGTAATTATTCTAACATCTATATATTTGGAATGTCGTCAATTACAAATTACTTAATTTATATTGTCAATTACTAGACACCGTTGTGGTGTTGTGGGTAGCGTGTCTGCCTTTAGTCTCGACGGATGTGGGTTCGATTCCCGCTCGGAGATGTTTGTTACATTTCTGTCTTGGTCTGGGCGTTTATCTGTGGGTCTCCCCGCCGTGCCTCGGAGAGCACGTTAAGCTGTCGGTCCCGGTTGTTATCACATAACATCTAATTATCGTTAACTCTCGATAAGTAAATTGTTCTTATCCAATGAGTTACTGGTGCGTTAATGTCGCATGCAAATTTTCATGACATAATTTTATTAATCTGTAAATTTTTGAAGTTTATTTTAAGAAAAAAATCAACTTCTTCTAAAGTTTACAAAATGAAGTTAAATTTAAAGGTGTTGATAAAATATATCTTATTATTTCGAACCTGTTTATTAACATATTAAAAAAAAGCTTTACGTGAGATTTATTAAACCCAACGATCCGACCGCAAACTGACAACGATGTTCATTGATAATGAAAATACATTACAAGTACACTCGTTTAAGGTTACCAGATTTAAAAAAACTTTTTTAATCGTACAACAGAACAAAGGAAAATATATGAAACTTTCTATACACTACGACGCTTCTCTTTAATCAATTTTATTTAAAGTAGTTTTTTTTATATAAATAGTGCTAGCAACCCTGAATGACATATGTGCGTATCATGTCTGTAGCGTGATGGTATCATTTTGAGCGATCAACGTCACTTTAATTTCCTTCTCACACGTCAACGCCTTTAAGTATCAAGAAACACGATCCGCGTAGGTTGTATCGACTCTGCTTACATGTATTTACGTGTGGACCTCGAAAAAAGTAATTAATCACTCGAAAATAAAGAATAATGAAGTCGAAACTGTATTTATACGATAAACGAAAGTGTTATTCGGACATTGCGAAAATTTACGAGAGTTCGTATACTGATTAATTTTTGTTCGTGTTTCTTGATACTAATGAATATTGGAGCTGAGTTTTAAAGCTGTTTTGCAGAAAGAAGACACTTAAAAAAATATGTAGATATAATATGGAACGATTAAATTATTGTTTTTTATCTTCTTCTCACTATACCGTATGTTGCTGGTGAGTAGAGAATAATTCACGAGGGTATAATATCATTAAACAATAAATGAGACAAACTGCTTATCCTAAATAGGTTTTTAAATAGCCTGAATAAGGATAAGACAGCCTTTCCCCCACTGGTTACCATAACAACTAACAATAAAAAATAAAAATAAGAACTTCATGTATTTTAACACTAGGACTGCAGAATATAAAAGAAGATTAAAAAAATCTGTGTTTGTTTCTGGTGAGCTGAGAATAATTCATGACGATATTTGTAAATCAATAGCGAATTATTCTATTAAAATTAGCTCATTTAAAATGCAGGAATAGAAGAATTTACTGGTGGTAGGCCTACTATTGCAAGAGGCCGATTAGGTAGCTACCACAGCAATGTCACTTATTCTAAAGTAAAGCAGTATACAGTGCTTCTAGTGAAATTACTATGCAAAGGAGATATATGACCAATATAAGACCAATATCTCGAGACTGGCAACGCAGGGCATGAGTGACATCCACAAATATATGATATTGCAAGCGCTCATAGGCTACGACAACCGCTTAGTATCAGGTGGGTCGTATGCTTGCTTGTTAATCTAGTTGCATAAAAAAATGAGATTATACTTACAGTCGTAAAGCCAAAATGTCCAAAAACTTACTGGTGTTCCTTCGTGAATGAAGGTCGCCTGTCACTTCGTTTGTATGGAAGAGCCCGGGGTCTAGCATGAAGTTGATGATGTAGCTCAGTTTAGGTTCTCATTTGAATTTCAATAAAATAGACCGGTACATATAAATAAACATAGAAGTAAGAAATTAGTTTTGTTGAAACATACACTTATATTATTAAAGCATATTACTGAAATAAGTGCAGAAGCTAGAAATAGGATAAATAAAACGTAACATATAAAAAAATATTAACAACAGTAGGCACATGTAAATATTATATAGTAGGAAATAGTAGTATATAATAGTGTTAAATAAGCATAGATGTTAGACACTAGTTAAAGTGCAAATGACATATTATGAAATTATAGAGTCAATAACACTGTAAAAAATATAAAAAGGCCTTCCCATATAAAAAAAAATTCAATAAAAGTTAATTGTAGCCGCCCCTATCTATAGCATATATCAAGTCTATGTAAAATATCATTTTATATAACAAAGCACGATTCAGAAATTCAAATGCTTCGATTAGCATTATCTATTGGTTATAATTTATAACTACAAACGTTAACAGATGTTGACAAAAACTAAAATAGCGTTAGTTTAGATTCAATCAAAGCTCAACGAGATATTATATGGCCACTTCGACCGCACGGGTATCGGGTATCCCTTCCGCAAATGCGTACCCAACGCATGTTAAATATTTACATTAAAAGAAATCAGACTGCTCTTATGTCAATATTTTTTTATGGAAATGCAAAAATGTTTGCCTAATTCTACCATCCATATCATCTACTACACATATTATAAATGCGAAAGTAACTATCTGTAACGCTTTCACGTCTAAACCACTAAACCGATTTTGATGTAATTTGATACATTGATAGACTACACCTTGAGAAAGGACATAGGCTACCCTTTATCGCAAAAAAACCTTTAAAGGCAGTGAAATAGGGCATGAAAGCTTATATTCAAAATCGTTATTCAAGCGGATGAAGCTGTGGGTAGAAGCTAGTTAATAAAAAAACGCTTCATATCCAACGAGCTCCATTAGGATAGAAATATCCTGTATCGGGTCTCCGGAAACACACTGTGTATGCACAGCCTCTCAACCTAGAACACATGATTGTCTGTTTGATCAATAGAAATTTAAAGGCGTCGGAATGTGACGACCCCATCGCCCGCTGTTGGGATAACCTCTGTCACAACAGAGATTATTCCACCAGTGCAATCAGTCACACTGGTGGTAGGTCTTTTGTTGCAAGAGGCCGGCTAGGTAGGTACCACCGCAGTGTCCAATATTCTGCCGCCAAATAGTAGTGCTTAGGCACTACTGTGTTCCAGTTTGAAGGGCATTGTACGCTAGTGAAATTACTGGGCGAACGAGATTTAAGAACTAATATCTCGAGGTTGGCAACGCGTGAGTGGCACCTACTAATGGTGCTGCAAGCGCTCATAGGCTGCGGCAGCCACTTACCATCAGGTGGGCCGTATGCTTGTTTGCCAACTTCTAACATAAAAAAAATCTGTCCTGAGCGGTAATCACTGCACCGAAGTGGCCGTCAAAATTATAATAATGTACTTCGAAAAGTCCACATAAATATATTATTTTAAAATAGCATCAAGGTTAAATGTTAAGTCGTGTAACTATTTAATAATATAGTGCTATTTTTGTTATTGAAAAACATCAAATGAGTGGCCTGTCTAATGCATAGCTGTTATTGTTGCATTATGCGTTAGCCTGAGTTATATAAAAGTTCAGACTTGACAGCTTCAGTTCTTGTGATAGCTTTATAATGAACCAAATATGTCATACTTGAAAATGTACACTAGAAAGTTAAGCCTAAAATGAGGAAATAGTTCTAGTTTAGCTGATATACGAATGCATTAATTTTTTTTTGTCAAGCCAATTTTTTTTTGTCGACCATACATTTTACACTTCAAGACGTATACGTCGCGATGTGTGGGTACGTTCCCGTATACATTACACTTTACAAGATAAATTAATCTTGGCTAAGGACAAGGTATAGGTAATTTTTGCTTTATTTCATGATATATTATTACATACAACGAAGATACTTTGTTTGGAAAGAGTTGTGTGATTCAAAAATAATGGTATTGTAAGTCCTTTACATTGTAGTGTATTTGACGTTTACGCATTATTGAACATATGCTGCGGCTCCACTCGCGTGGTGTACTGATTTTTCTTTGTGGCACGGAACCTTAATTCTTTTTCTAAAATAAAAGAAGTCTAAATTAATCCTTATTATATTAATTATATCACCTATCTGTCACCAAAAATCACCATTACATTTGGACGAGCCGTTTAAGAAATCAGCCGAAACAAACAGACTCACATTTTTAGTTTAAGTTTTGATAGTTATGAAAACTATCAAAAATATTAAACACAACACAACACAATAAATAAAACTTATTTTTTCCATCCCAGATCTTAGCTCTTAAATTCTTTTGCCAATAACTTCGCCTTAAAGTAAATAATTCTACTATAAGTAGAATAGTAGAACTATTCTACTTTTTACGTTTTATAAATGTAAAATTTTGTGAGCGTGTATGAAGATGTGTGTTCCTCTTTCACTCAAAAACTACTGGACAGATTTGGATGAAATTAATTACGCACATAGCTTATTGCCTGGATTAACATATTGGATACTTTTTATCCCAGAAAAATTTTGGGTTCCCGTGGGATCATCAAAAAACTACATCTTCTTTTACTGCGTTTTGGGCTACAACAATATAGGTGTTTTGCCATCAAAACGCTAAGAAGAAGACGAAGAAACTTCATAACGCGAGTTGAGCCACGGACACAGCTTCTTCGAGTGGTTAGTGGCCAACCTAGTGTCAGAGTTGTTCAGGCAACCTAGTTTCAGTTTTTAGGCGTCGGGATGTGACGACCCCATCGCCCGCTGTTGGGATAACCTCTGTCACAACAGAGATTATTCCACCAGTGCAATCAGTCACACTGGTGGTAGGTCTTTTGTTGCAAGAGGCCGGCTAGGTAGGCACCACCGCAGTGTCCAATATTCTGCCGCCAAATAGTAGTGCTTAGGCACTACTGTGTTCCGGTTTGAAGGGCATTGTACGCTAGTGAAATTACTGGGCGAACGAGATTTAAGAACTAATATCTCGAGGTTGGCAACTTACCATCAGGTGGGCCGTATGCTTGTTTGCCAACTTCTAAAAAAAAAAAAAAAAAAAAAAAGGTCGCCCGTCCGTAGGCCTCTGACTTGACTTATCGACTGTTGTCAAATTATCAACAGCCGGGGCCGACTTTATACGTGCTCTCCGAAGCACGGAGACGCTCGGTTGAAATACAACTATGCGATTACCCATCTAGTCACTGACCGCGCCTAAAGTTGCTTAACCTACCGATCGTTTACCGATATGAGGGGCACAGCTGATAAAATATAAATAAATACCTTTCGATTTTCAACGTACGAAAAGTATTTTTAAAACGATATATGATCCAATAGCGAATATATCGTTCCCGTGATTAAACCAAATAGAATAAATCGTTCGAGACAATGAAACTTAATATGAAGGCGAAGGGTGAGCAAAGGCCAGTGAGCACACCTATAATTAAAAGAAGCGAAATTTTTATATAAAGGTATTGTAGTGTCTGGTTTTCGTTTTTCGTTGTTGTATTTTTCCGTTAAAGGCTGGTTGGTGGTTTTAAATATAATCAGGTTTTATTAAGGATCGTGGTCACGACGGTCGCGGGTTCAATTCCCGCTCAGACCAGATGTTTGGTGTAGTTTCGGTCTCGGTGTTTGCCTTTGTGGCTCTCCCCACCGTGCCTCGGAGACCACGTCAAGCTGTTGTTTGTTATCATAACATGTGATAATAATCGTTAACTCATGATAGGTAATTTGCTCCCACCAGGACTATCTCTACGCCCGGTGACGCTGCCAAGGTCAATAGGGCCAACAGCAATACACAATTAGCAAGATTCTAATTCTGTGACTTTTATTTTAGAAAAAGAATTAGGGTTCCGTGCAAAAAATCTAATAAAAAATCCTGCAGTTCTTTAAATCCTTGCGACTGTAGTAAAGTTAAGTCATAATCAGTGCTATCAAAAGTACCTACTGAATGATGAAATTATAAAAACTGACCACGCACAACCACGTCACTAGGCAGGACGTCTTGATGACTTTGTTAAACTAATAGGTTTTTTATTCTATTACGGTACATTTAGTATTAACGATAAGTCGTACGATTATAAAAAAAAAAATAAAAAACATTCGTAAAATTATAATACAGAATGGTTAACGTACGTACGATAGTTTAATCAACGTACGTAAGATAGTTAAGATAGTTTTTAATGTTAGAAGTTGGCAAACAAGCATACGGCCCACCTGATGGTAAGTAGCTGCCGCAGCCTATGAGCGCTTGCAGCACCATTAGTAGGTGCCACTCGCGCGTTGCCAACCTCGAGATATTAGTTCTTAAATCTCGTTCGCCCAGTAATTTCACTAGCGTACAATGCCCTTCAAACCGGAACACAGTAGTGCCTAAGCACTACTATTTGGCGGCAGAATATTGGACACTGCGGTGGTACCTACCTAGCCGGCCTCTTGCAACAAAAGACCTACCACCAGTGTGACTGATTGCACTGGTGGAATAATCTCTGCTGTGACAGAGGTTATCCCAACAGCGGGCGATGGGGTCGTCACATCCCGACGCCGGTGACAGAGGTTATCCCAACAGCGGGCGATGGGGTCGTCACATCCCGACGCCGGTAGAAGTAGTTTAATTCTTACTTCTTCTGTTTATTTCGTTTGACTTCTTCTTTTGTCTTCCCTGCTGCGTCTGTTGTCAATTGTATGCTTTGAACACTATTGTTCTTACAAGCGTCCATTACGTTGGCCACTTACCACGAGGAGGGTTGACTGTTCTATTCAAGATGAGGTCAAGTTTACTCTAAAGTTTTTTTTTAAACGCTACACCTTAACGTCCCCCATTAGGAATGCCATTTCCTGTTTCGGCTGTCCGGAACTACAGACGTCAGACTGCAAAAAAATGCTGCAAATAAATACAAACATCTCCGCCGAGCGGGAACTGAATCCGCGACCTGTAGCGTTTGCGGCAAGTTTGCTACCACTGCACCACAACGTCATAATTTTTTTAACTTTTTAATAACTTTAAAATTTCACTACACTGGCAAATACTATGTAAGATACATAATTACTACAGTTAAAATATAATTTTTAAACGACCTTTTTTACGGAATTCATATTTAGATCTAAATCTGTCTTAATGCCTTTCACACGTTCCGGTTGCCGGGTAGTCGGTACCGGGTATTCGGTAGCGAAGTGTATGGGCATGTATT
Source organism: Hestina assimilis (assembly GCA_023373885.1). Classification (NCBI taxonomy): domain Eukaryota; kingdom Metazoa; phylum Arthropoda; class Insecta; order Lepidoptera; family Nymphalidae; genus Hestina; species Hestina assimilis. Next base: position 1,938,862 of record CM041747.1, on the reverse strand, counting down.
GCTATACATGTATTGCTTTCACACGTACTGGGTAATTATGCTCGGCAAGTCGCCGGGTGCACGCCGCAATCACCACTGTGCGTACGAACTACTAGATTCAAAGTTGGGTCGTGTGAAAGCGAAATGAGTTACCGGACAGTCGGCGCCGGATACCTAACAACCGGCTCGTGTGAAAAGGCACTTATTGTCATTGCATCCCACGTACGTCATAACACTCTAAAAAGCGTTCTATAAAATCTTACGATATATCGAACACTGTAAATGGATCATTTAACGACAGTTCCTCAATTTAAGTGACTCGTTACATTTTTTCTAAACATACCAAGTCTATACGTTAACTAGATTCAAAAGGGGAAACGACATTTCTTTATCTGCCTACAATACACGGTTTTTGTTAAATAAGAGATTAATGAACGCGTATGACTTTATACGCATTAACGGTTCATTTTTTAAGAGGATATGAGAACTCATTACTTCCTTTGGTATTTCATATTTAATACTAAAATAACGAACTCATTAGATACTAGTTTTGCTCGACAACCATTTTTCTTTCTAGCATTAATCCCGGTATTATACGAGAATTGATACAGGTTCTGCTTATTACTTTTGTCCGAATTTGACGGGTTACCAGTTTTTATACAGAGCGATGGCCATCTGACCTGCGCAACCCATAGGCGAACCAGTAACTCATTGGGTAAGAGCAGTTTACTTATCAAGAGTTAACGAAAGTTGAAATTTTAACAGAATGCGGATTTTCGTTACGGCGACAACAACAAAAACTATAAATAAAATAAAAAATTAAAAATAAAGCAGGCGCCGAACAAATTATTTTTATTCTACAGTGGTACTGAATCCTTTGCGTACGAATCCGACACGCACTTTCCGGTTTTCGTAAACGGAATGTTCTAAGGACTAATACGTTAATTATAATTATTCTTTACTATTAAATAAATAAATAAAGGCTGTACCTTAAAGGCCCCCATTAGAATTGGATAGGATAGTTATATCCTGTGTCGGGAAACATACAAAATGGCAAATATGTATGGTTAATACAAACATACGACCCGAGAGTCGTCACTCGTCATATACATTTGTATTACTTTACAGATCTTGAACTAATACCAATTTCGCAGTATTTCATAAAAATTAACTCTTTACATTTTAAACAAGTTCGGATAAAAATCTTTGGTATAATAAATATTTTCTCTGCTGAGGTAAATTATACAAAGTATTTAATGAGTGTTTTTGCAATCGAATCCAGTCAAGAAGTATTTATGTATCACAATTACATTACAACTTAGCATATATTCAAGACAAATTTCCGAGACAATAGCAAATGAATGAGAGTCAAATTTTCGCTTCCAACTTTAATTACAATATAAGACATTCTGGTATCGTCTTTATTCCTATTAAAATAAGGCTCAATTTCATTTAATACAATATTTAAACAGCTACAACTAATGGCACTACAAATCCTTCTGCGGGCTCTGGTATTGTGCTGGTGATTTTATTTGTTTCAACCGAGCTACCCTTTTCCTTTTAACGCGAACAATTTTTAAATGGCTTATGTTTGATTCCGTTATTGTGTGCCAATCAGACTGAATTACAATGTCCTTTAGCGTGGACCGAACTCAGCCTACCTTTATTATTTTTGTTACAAATCATTTATTTATACTTTTTCGTAGTAACAAGGCAGATGTAGGCTTTATTTAGATGCGACATGTTCAAGTCGTATGGAAGTCGATTTTGACGCGTACAAGGACGGACAAGCGAATGTATACAATTGTTTCGATTATACATTCAGGACCAGTACATTGTCTAAAGTAAAATGGATCGGATCTAGTTTTGCTGGTTTTTTTTAAAGGTATATCCTTTGTAAAATGTTTACTTCTTTGATAGTTACTATTTTCTGTTATGTACTCCTTCATAGCAGAGATTATTCCACCAGTGCAATCAGTCACACTCGTGGTAGGTCTTTTGTTGCAAGAGGCCGGCTAGGTAGGTACCACCGCAGTGTCAAATATTCTGCCGCCAAATAGTAATGTTTAGGCATTACTGTGTTCCGGTTTGAAAGGCACTGAAACGCACGGCACTTACGCTAGTGAAATTACTGGGCAAAGGAGATTTATGAACCAATATCTCGAAGTTGGCAACGCGTGAGTGGCACCTACTAATGGTGCTACAAGCGCTCATAGGCTACGGCAACCACTTACCATCAGGTGGGCCGTATGCTTGTTTGCCAACTTGTAACATAAAAAAAAATGTACGAGTAAGTAGGCTCAAATTTTGCAGCCTATATTCTAATGATGTTTATTTCTGTTCTAATTTATTTTAATCCGGATAGTCATCTTTCTATTAACATCTACAACATGACGTAGGTCACCCCTAAATAATGCTACAGAGAACAATTTCATGCCGCTTATATGTAGCGGCTCGTACTAATTCTTTTTATATATTTTACAATGAGCAATAGTTATTTTCAAAGTACTTTATTGTAGAACACAAAAAGATATCTTATCATAGCTTAATTAATAAATTATAATAGTAAAAATTTACAGTTACTTCTAGATATAATAAAATTTGACTAACGGTTTTAAGTCCATCTTAAAAGTTTTAAGTCTGTCCCAAACGAGTCTACAGGTTATCATAGACAATATCAACTCTTACGTAAAACCCTATCAACCGTTTTATTTACTCTGTATTTAACACCGATTTAAATCTTCAAAGTGTTGCCAGTGAAAAAATATTAGCCGCCCCATTAAAGTTCCTAATTGAGACGTGCGAGACAAAAGTAGTAACACTTTTATAAAGAAAAAAAAAAGGTTTTAAACACACCGTGTTAACTCGAGTGTGCAATAAATCTCATTGTGGTCATTCTTATCTTCAACACCGATGCCGATAATAGCCACTGTCAACTTGGTCGAAAATTTAAATATAAACAACTTAAGTAGTTTAGTATCAATTTAAAAGGCAGCCGCGGCGTTATCTTGCACCGTCATATTTTGAGAGCCTGATACGTTGTTACTTATTTTGTCCTGCAGTGTATATGTACTTAAATGATAGGAATTATTTACGATTTTGCGTTTTCTATCATATATCGGTGTCAACTTTTTCTTACTCTCTGTTGGCTTATATCTGACTAGCTCCTGTAGGCGGCTTTACCGTTATTTAAATTCCTTCAAGCTTTTTTGCAATAAAAATTATCCTATGTCTCAAAGTATTTATGTTTGTACTATTAAAATTTGATCAGTGATTAAGTGTGAAAGCGTGACAGACATAGTTACTTTCGGACATATAATATTACTTCGTCGTCTATTATAAGGTCGTCGTCTTGGGTCACGATGGTACACGATGACGTCACATATTGCCATCAGGCAGACCATACTTGTTTGCCAATTTTGTTCTGAAAATAATGTTTATAAAATTGAACCTGATATTATTACTACCCTTAACGATAAATTAATGGGATTAAAAATACTTTTCACAAACAAATAGGGTGCCATTTAATTTATAAAAGGAAGTGTTCAATGGATCATGGCGTATAATGAGAAGAGGACCCATATGGAAGTCTAGGATACGATAATTGAGTCGACATTAAAAAACATAAAATAATTCATACCAATGAAGACAAGAGAAGAACATGTTAAACGACTAATATTACCGACTTAAATAACATTAATAAATCAGACCTTAAATATATTAGCGAAAGAGGTTAAATTCGCTTGGTAAATGTTACTTCTGCAAAACCATCCATTTATCTTCTCTTTACACTCGGACGCAATTAATCAGGAGGCGTTGTCACATGCATACCTCCGCACTGGTTTTACGGAGCTGTCAAAATTATACAAGTAATTTTACATCGTATTCCCGTGTGACAAGAACGAAATTCCCGTGAAAATATGTGAATCAAACAAATTATTATGTCGCCCACGGTGTATAGCGCGATAAAGAGAAAAAGATGATTTCAAGCTAATTATCGACAATGTAGAGATTATATATGTATATTTTCGACCACTTAACACCTCAAATGTCACGTTCTTTTATTTGCAGTGCAATCGAAAAACATTTAAAATGTCAGGATATTGTTATTGATAAGGTATAACAAATACTAATTGCTTTGCGTTTATATAACAGAAAAAAAATTCTTGTATTAAATTCTAACTAGAAAAGAAGATAAAAATGTTATTAAGAGTTTTATGGAATAAAAACCGCATACAATACGCGGTTTTTGCAATAAAATATCTAAAATCGGAAATTACTCCAATTTCTTTATTCGCAATTATTGCTTTAATAAATTTGAAACTTTCTTGATAAATAGGCGTATGAAATAACCGATTCCATAGACCGAAAAAATATATTGTTCTTGTAAATAATCGGATTCACAATTTTAGAAATATTTTTAAGAGTTTTTACCCTACGGTGAAGGGTTAAAAAAACATATATAGATTCGTATAATTTTAAAATAATATAAGAGCTTTATTTAAGAATGCAAAGTAAAATTATAAGAAAAAAAACTTTTATCTGAAAAAATGATCAAGATTCTATTTCCCACAACTGTCAAATGTCAAATAAAAAAAAAGTTAAGCATCAGTTATAAATACGGTAACGACCAATGCAAATAATTCCAAATTACTATTTGTCAAAGGATAAAACATATAAACGTCGTATCAAGAATTACAGACCTCACAGAGGTACGAACGATTTTCCAGAATTAAATACCTTTTATTAATTACGATACTTATCTCAAAGACGGGTCCTAGACAATAATTTGTGTATTCGCAAAGGAAATCCGAATGTGATAGGCCGCACATATCGATTATTCTTCAAATTCATCATAAAAAGACATACGAATATGATCTTTAAAGTTTAACGAAATAGAGACGAAAGTAGAGTATATATATTATCTTGTGTTGCGCGTTGTACAGTTAATATAATGATAGAATTATTATCATAATTCATTTATCGAATCGTGTGTAAAGCAAGTAACTATTACAACGATTATATTTCTAATTTGAAATAGAATTACAGTCGCGAATATAAATGAAACATGTATTTATGTAATAAATTTGTGACAACAACCTCTTGGTACAGACAGGGACTTTCGTTTTTGAACGGGTTTTCGAATCGACAAAAAAAGGTTTTATTTCCTCCTTTGATTTTAATTGAATTATTCAATTGGTCTAAATATAATTAATTAATTTATTCGTTATATAGACGTAGTGGATCAAAATACCAAATAAATGCTACACGCTCAACTGCCATTAGGATAGTTATATCCGGTGTCGGGAGTCCGAAAACATACACAATGACAAGGACAAACACACCCAGATCGGAAAAATTTATTAATATTTTAGAACTTTTCAATTCTTTTCACATCAATTTTCACGTGGAACAGTATCTCTTTAGCTTGAAGCATAATACCAAATGATAGAAAAGATAATGAAAAGAAGATATATTTTGTTTTTTACACGTATACTACCAGTTTAAAAGGTTCATAATGTTTAGCTACTTAACTAACCTATGTATTTATTTTCAGATGTCAGCGATCGACCCTGACTGCGGTGTGAACGCGATCGTCAACTACACGCTTGGTGATGGTCTCACACAGACGCAGTTCACTGTTAGAGCGGATACAGGAGAGCTCTGTGTAACAGCTGCTTTAGATCATGAAGCAAATAGTGATTTCGAGTTTCCAGTCATAGCTACTGATAGAGGTAAGAATCATTTAATAATTTTAACCAATTTATAGGGCAAAATCTTTTAACTATTAATGGAAAATAAAACAATTTTGGGTATCTAATTGGTTTTTCAAAACAAAACTGCATACCTTATTGATGTGACCTTCCTTTTGTAGACCATAATTTAAAATATTTCAGTATACAATATGCTTTCTTATAACCCACACAAATAAAGTAATTGAAATATATAAAGCAGTAATATTACCTGACGTAAAGTATATCGCATTACTCATAGCATTAAAGAACAATAAATGGGCATTGTAGATTTTTTGTGTCCTCCCATTCATTATCAATTGAAAGCAATAAGTTTAACAGTGACAGAGAGTATAGCTATGCATATACGACTTGAAATAAAGCACCGGCAAATCGGCAAGGGTATAAATTCCGAAAGTGTCGGCTCTTGTACTACCTCTGATTTATGGGGCGAGAAAGCAAAACTATTACTTTAAGTTTTTATATCGAGCGGCGACTTTGCGAGCCACGGATGAGAATTTCGGTAGTAATTTCGTATTTCGATAGTGAAACTGACGAGTTTACTTACGTATACTTTATTTACTTTTTTGTTGATGAAATGAAGATGTATTCGCGTTGAAAATATTTCGTTTTTTCTTGTAGAAGGATGCGTATTATTTATTCAAGTTTTTTTTTCTTCAAATTAATATTCGATAAATAAAAATGCAAAACGTGAGTTATTGTGTAGTTGGACAAACAAAACAATATATTATTATTGTTAGACTCTGCCAACGTATTTTAGCAATCACGATGTTTCCATGATTCATAGATTTTCGCAATTAAAGAACTCCAACTTAATTTAAACCTCGCGACCTCTTTGTTAGTGTCCGTATCTCGTAATGAGCTCTCGGCTCGGCTTATGAATATATTGGAATATGAACAGCTAATTTATATTTCTTTAGTTTAAATGTCATTCTGAATCTTGTTCATCTAGAGTCGTTAATCAGCAAAACAATGTTCCATCCCGTTCAAGTACAATGTACCATGTTTAGTCCGAAGATATTTGCGCCACAATTAAAAAAAAACCACCGCAAAAGTATAGTGGACATCATTTTATTATCGCAAACATGTAACGAAAACGCGTTGACATCCACATAAATCAAGTGCCTGTCAATTAAACATAGTATTACAACAATACACAGACAATCAAGAGACCAATTATTTATTTATTCGCAGGGGGCCTGTCGACGACTGCAATGGTGAAGATTCAACTCCTCGATATAAACGACAACGTTCCAGCCTTCACTGTGAAAGATTACGACGTTTCTCTGAAGGAGGGTAGGATATCTAGCAATGAACCGATAGTCGCAGTCTCTGCTAGCGACTCCGATTCTGGAAGATTTGGAGCTGTTACGTACAGAATCGTGAACGGAAATGATAATGATGTTTTTCGTATCGATAGAAGTACAGGAGAAATATTTGTAACGAAGCCAGCTTTGATACAAGCTAATGGAAAGTTTAATTTGGAAATATCGGCGACTGACGGTGGTGGTCTCGCCGCACCACAAGGGGCTACAGTGCATGTGAGCGTGATGCCTGCTGGGGTTGGTTCAGCATTGTTCGATAAGCCGAGATATAATTTTCGTGTACGAGAAGACGTGAGAAGCGGTACCATTGTTGGGAATCTCAAAGCTACAGCTGGTGGTGAGTTACTTACTTTAATTTTAGAAATTATTATACTAACCAGTCATTATTTTGACTGAACATTACGCTTAAGCTACGATCATTGACTTAAAAAAATGTCTAAAAATTCGCCGGTGCTTTTTCGTACATTCTCACTAACGAAACGAAACGAAGTTAGTCACACGCCATCTTCATTGGAACATATTGCAAGCTTTGGTTTTTTTACGTTAAAAGTTGGCAAGTAAGCATACGGCCCACCTGATGGTAGCGGTTACCGTAGTCTATGAGCGCGCGCACCATTAGTAGATGTCACGCTTTACCAACCTATATTTCTTCTTGAATCTCCTTTATTATATATTATTATATTTTTAATTAAAAAATAATTTGATTGTATGGAAGATTTTATTTCGATTGTATGGAAGATCCATACATAATAAGTCAATGGTAACCATATATTATGTTTAACTTTATCTTAGATTACAAAGTACAAAAATGCTTGTTAATGATGAAACAAGATATATGATGAATAATGAAATAAGATACAATTATTTTGTTAGAGATTAAGACGCACAATGCATCTCGATAACATTCTTTGAATAGAAAGCGCCATAAGCAAACACGACAGACGTTTGGGATTACATACAAATAAAATCACTTAGAGACAGAGTAAATATTAATGTAAGAATGGCTGGGGACTACCGGGGAAACGGCTTAACTTATAGCTTCATTTCGCTTTAACAAATTTATTGATCTCGTGACACTTTTAACTGTATTTAAGAGGAAAGCGATGGCGAAATGTTTTATACTAGACTGGTATAACTAAAGGGCTTTATTTTGATGTTGATTATAGTTTCCAAATGAATCTTTTTAATTCACATATTTATAATATTTACACACTCAACGGGCACCATTAGAATAGTGATATCCTGTGTCGGGGGTCATACATAAGGACAAGAATAGACACACCCAGACTGGAACACATACATGGTCAATACAGACCATAATATTCGGAGCATAATATGTTTGTATTGACCATGCAAGCATATTTTCCGGTCTGGGTGTATTTGTCCTTGTCATTGTGAACGTTTCCGGACCCCCGACACAGGATATTACTATCCTAATGGAGGCCGTTGAGTGTGCAGCGTTTATTTATTTATCTGTATGTGCATGCATGTATGTAGCAGGACTCGAACCCGCGACCTGTGGCGCTTAAGGCAGGCTGACCGCTGCACCACAACGTCGTCGTTCATTTCTTTATTTAGAGTCTTTAATAAATCTTAATGTATAGAATATGTAGTATCAGATATTCTACAGTAAATCTATGAAAAACGCTATCTAATTAGATTAAGAAGAAAGATTTAAGAACCAATATATCAAGGTTGGTAAATGGTTAGTGAGACTTACAAATGAATGCTGTTGCAAGCGCTCATAGACTACGACAACCGCTTATCAGGCAGGCCGTATGCTTGCTTGCCAATTTATCGCACAAAAAAATATTAATTTCCCAAAAAAAAACCGCAACAATAAACTAAGTATTTTTCATCATTAAACGTGAAACAACATTTTTATCGCTGTTAAGGCTACTGACAATTTTATGTTAACAATTGCACCATACCTTAAAACTACAGATATCTAAACACAAAATACATAATCGACCATTGTCTAAGAGATCACGACCATGTGATGAGCAGTCGTCGTTATCCTGGCTACCACCACTTTTATATGACTCTTTATACTTTCTAATCCGAGAATAACTTTTGTATTGTAATCATCGACACTGGAAATGGCTATAAATATATTGAAATTACGATATTTGTATGCTCGAAGCGATATCTCGCATTTAATTTCGAGTTAGTGCCGATTTTATCGAGTGTCGATATTTTGTATTGGGAGAAAGAATTTCTTTACATTTTAAAAGTTAACTCGTTTCGATTTCAGTACATCGTTGTAGGACTTAATAATAGTTTACCTTTATTTTTCTTTTATCAAAGAAGTTTAAACATAATAACGAAATCGTGCTAAACAAGGAAGGCCTTAAGCGTTTATTCTGTAATATGAATCTGTCGTATGTATATAACATTTTTAAGAACATTAGCAACGCTTTTCCATAAGGCATTTCTAATATTCCTATTGCCCTCCAAATAAGCTCATAGCTTGGGCTAGGGGTCAGGATCGAACCCGTCACTCGCGTCGACGGAGCGAAGTCGGCTCTACCACCTTTGAACTATTGGGGCTTAAAATATTTAAATTAATATGCAATTTCAAACAAAAAAGTAAAGACGGTTACGCTTCGTATGAGGTATAGAGGATATCAAACCCGCGAGCTATCGTGTTTAATACAGATTTACTACCACTCCACCAGAATCATAAGATTACGTAATAGTTCAAACTGCGGTTTTTGTGGAAGTAAATATAAAAAAATAAAAAAATAGCGAATCCTTCGGATAATAAGTCACAGTATTTAGTTACCGCATAAACATTGTAACAACTTTGTACAGTAATTGTCGAGGAATATCAGTAATTCGAATGCAATTAACTTAAGGCATTATTGTTAATATGCGTGGAATCTCAACGACCGGGTCCGAAGACGTAACTCAAACGAGTTAAAAACGCGATAAATTTAATAGGCGTTACGTTTTGAATCATTCTTGAATTGATTTGCTTTGTTTTTATCCGACAGCAGGGCAATGATTTTTTAACTAAAGCTTGTATTAATGTAGACGCATTATACCCTAAACTTCTAATCTTTGATCGTAGAAGTGACACAGGCTTTCAAACGGTTAAGTAAAACTAATGTTCGTTATTTCATTTGATGGAGGTAATCTTGTATTTTTATCTTTGTAAAAAATATATTTCTCTTAAGTCAAGCAAGATGACATTAATTAACTCACATTACCTCCAGGTAACCTAGCAACCGTATGTTTATCCCTCGCACCAGGGACTAATAGCGAACTTTTCATCCACGGGAGAAATGTAGGACATTGTCACCCGCGATTGGCGTGATTGACAATAATCCGCGGGTGTGAATGTCTTACTGTTCTCCCTAGGTGCGTAATTCACTATTATTTTCCATTCCCTGTCCAGACAGTAGATACAGTAGTTAAAGTGAGTCATATGTGGTTCGATGTACAGGGAATGCGTTAATAAGAACGATATTTTAATCGGTAATATCATTGCGTTAGTTTGATATTGAAGTGTAAGTGATTATACAAAAAATATATAATGGTTAAAAAATTGCAAATGTATAAACGGAACCAACCGTATCACTTGGCAATGCGTTGTGTTTCACTAATATTTATACAAGTAGACTTTACATACAGCCGTTGCTTACACCGAAGTGTTATACAAATTCTATTAATAAGATTAATAATATTCAGGAGTAAATTTAATTATTTAATCATCAAACTATTGTTATCAAACAATATCAAGATATAAAAAATTATATATTTTTATATAAACCTCAATATCTCAAAAGTAGAAACGCTGTTGGGTGGAGGAGCAAGACGCCAAAAAAATGCATTATTATACTATATTTTTACTTAGTTCTTATTTGATAAAATAAAGTTTTATTTACAATAATAACACATGAAAATGTCAGTTATAACATGTTAATAATGGTTATTGTGATCAGGGTTATATTAATTGAAATATTGTAATACACAAAATAAATTAATAGTAAATAAACATTTTTTAAAACAAGCTTTTATTTAAAAGCGCTAAAAGAAGAAAATAAACGCGCTAAAATAAAATTTTAAATGTAAAAGCTTGTTGAAATATTGTGTAGCTAAACAAGATTACAATAATTATAAAAAAGCATTATTTTATAAATACTAAATAAATAAATCTCCAGTAACGATTTACCTCAAACATACATAGTAAGTTAAAAAAAAAATCTTTTAATATTTGAATTGTTACACAACTGTGTAACAGAGGTCTTTCCTATCCGAGTCCACGTTTATTCTGTTGCCAGTCGAGGGTCCGTAAATCACTGAATTGCGAACTTCACCGTTATAGTACGCGGAGCACTTGTCCATGGGAATTCCATGAGACCATTGTTGTCTCAGAGGAGAGCATATATTAGACGTGGCATCGTTATTTAGTGGGTCTATCTCTGACCTTATGTTTCCTTGGGGCTGTCAAATTGACTTATGCTTATAGTGCTTGATAGAATGTTACTATTCTAACTGAATGTGTTTAGTTTTTAGGATATCCGTATCCAAAGGGTGCCTATGTAGTGGTCGGGTGGTGCAAAGAACCCTATTAGTAAGGCTCCCCTGTCCGTCCGTCCATCCGTCTGTCACCGGGCTGGATCTCACGAACCGTAATAGGCAGAGAGTTGAAATTTTCACAAAGTGTGTATTTCTCTTGCTACTACAAAAAGAAATACCAAAAATAAACCAGAATATCAGCTAGTATAAGATAATCATTGTTATCGCTAAGCTCTCGTTTCCTAGAAAAGTTTTCGATAAGAAAGAAACAATAAATCTGCAAGGAGATAATTTATACCCATTGAATTTCTACTAACTACCTATTTTATTAATTTACATCAAACTAAATATTTGCGACATAACGTGCGTATTTTTCGAAAGGTGTATTGCTGTTGGCCCTACTGGCCTTGGCAGCTTCACCGAGTACAGACCAGTGAAAAACGGACAGCCTTCACAGGGGCTCAAATTCGAAATTTGATTCCGTCCTTAGGTTACCTCCTGCGAAGCCAAACCACGGCTAAGGACGTCGGAGATGGAGGCAGCGCTCCGAGTGCATTCTACACGAGTGACGGTTGTATTATGCCACTTCTAAAGTTCGTTTAATCTCTTGCCATTGCAAATAGCGGCGTTTGAAATTCATAGTTTAGCTTGCGTGTATCGGTGTACGCCTTTCCTTTAAGCTATTTCACTTTATAAACGGATGGATCTTACTATGCGAATAGCTCACAAATTATCTATTTAGCATTTATTTCAAATTCAGGTCACATAATTATTTAAAAATGTATAATAAAACTTTAGTTTAAGCTTCAAAAACTTTATTCCTTTAGTAATAAAGGTTTATAAATTTGACGTCGTTGCAGCGAGAGCAAATCTGCCTTAAGTGTCACAGCTCACGGGTTCGGTTCCCGCTCGGAGCAGATGTTTGTATTGACCATATGTGTATGTATGTTTTTATTATATAGTAAATAATATTCTAATGGGGTCCGTTAATTGTGCTTCGCTCTTCTTAGCTTATCTGTTGAAGCTACATAATTATTCTTTTATATATAGCTCTATTAGATATAAAAAAATTATTATCAATATTAGAAAACATTAAAAACTACTAGCTTTAAGTCTTTAGTAATTACCCATAGTTAGATTTTCCCTTGGTTAGTTCGGGGTTGCTAAATCTATCGCTAGTTGTTATGTCGCGTGTAATATTTCTTACGTTTTGCGATGTTTCCACGACGCCCTAGGGCGTCCCTACGTACAGTTTGGAAACCCTGAGTATAGCATACAATGATATCAATAAATTTTTAAGCAATTAACCCTCGATACGTGGAAGTAATATTGCGAATCGAAATCTTTAGATTGAGAAGATATCGTTTAAAAATCATCCAGTATTGTATTAAAAACGATTGGTGCAAATTTAATAAGGCTGCGTTCTACGGGTTACAGATTTTTAGTAATTTTTTTGCGGGGATCCCTAAAAAAGAAGCCTTTAAGTAGCTTGAACAATCAAACCGACAGAAAGACAGACAGACTAAAAAAATTAGCTTTTTGTCATAACTACCTATATCCGTTTTATATTACAGACGTTTTAATTTTAATGTTATATAATTCAAAACTAACTAACTCGAAGTGCTATTGTTTCGAAAAAGAATACCAAAATTAAATAGGAAAGAAAGGTAAACTTGTTGCTGTATACTTAAATTTACTTAAACTTCATTAAAATTTCTTTATGTTAACCTAACCTAACCTTCTAAATAAAATTTCCGGGAAAAGTTCGAATGAACCTATAACATTTAACAAATCTGCTTAAGAGTCTACTCTAAAAGTCTTATAATATTTATAAATAAAAAACATCTTAAGTTACAGTAAAATTTAAATCGCCTAAGTCTCCGACTTAAGCCATACGGACAGACGGACAGAAGAGCTCAGAGTTTAATTAGAAAGAGCACCATAATATTGAACACCATTGCCCAAACGCACGCCCCCATCAGATTTATAGCCAACTTGCCCGGAGATAAACATCCATTAATTAAAAAAATATAATTTAATGAGTCCAGACAGGGCCGCGTTTGAAATGTTGTGATTGCTTTAACTGTAGAACCAATTTGTATTAGTGTTTTGAGATTTAAGACACACACACAATTGTAAAATGAATGCTTTTAAGACCGACGTAAAGTCAGAAAGTTTTTGTACATTTTTAGTTGCTTATTGTAGCCTAAAAGTATCTATATCTACAAAAATAAAGCCGTTTGGTTTTCTGCTAGAATAGACGGGTACGAATAGACTTCTTCTTGTCATGTGATTAGTGGCCAACCTAGTTTTAAAGTTCTTCCGGTTGCCTAAACAGACTGAACTCAAATCAAATTGATAACATCCGTGACCGACTTTTTACGTCTCTTCCGCAGCACGGACACGCTCGATTCAAATACCACTATATAGTCACCCATCTATAGCTATGAGAAGATGAAGAAGAATATTTATTTATTTATTTAATAATAATAATAATAATAACACTCCGAAAAAATGCTAAGTATATAGACACTCCGAAAAAATTCCTAAGTATATAGATCTTGCATCTGAAATAAAACGACAATGGCAAGTAGATACAGTTAAAATCATTCCCGTAGTTATATCCACAACAGGTGTCATTCCCAAAACCCTTCAAACCAGTCTCAACACGCTTGAAATGCCCAAATCCACCATCACACTCATACAAAAAGCAGTCATCCTCAAAACGTGCCGTCTCACACGTAAATTTCTCCAAAATTCTTCATCATCTTAGACCCATTATATTAGAAGTTGGCACACTTGGTTGAGGCCCGTGTGTCAGCTTATTACCCCCAATTAAATGGGGAGAATCAAAACATAACATAATAATAATAATAATAATAAACGCTACACACTCCATCACACCAAAAGACAAACCCCACATTTTTTTCTTTATCTTCTTATATATCTCAAGTAATGCAAGTAATACAAATTTTCGTTTTGCTTTTTCTGATGATGTTAGTGAAAAAATATTACAGTAACTGCTTTTCCTAAGATATCCTGTATCCCTGCTTAAGATAGTATAAAAATAATAAGATGGATAGCGCAATAAAGACTTAGTCTTGAAAATGCTATTAGAATTAGAATACATTCATACACCTAGAATAATAAAGTAGAAGAAACCCACCAGAACACACCAGTTATCTATACTGTTGTGTTACTTTGTTAAAAACTTTTGTTTTAATGTAACTTTTGTTTTGCTTTGCATACTAATAAAGCTACCTTATCCGCCTTGGTGTATGCATACAAAAAATATGCTGTAAACTTTAGAGAGTTATGTTTTGTATGTTTGAAGACCACCTTTGATGCGTAACCAATCCGACAGTAAAAAGATCATCAAAATCTCTACTTTACTTTACTTTACTTCCAATCTACGATAATATCTGGCAACACAAAATTAAATTTACGCCAATTAAAGACGACTGCTAAAACAAAAAAATATTTTTATTTTTTGTTAGATAAAACTACTTGTATAGATTCTTAGTACCAACATTTTAAAGAAAAATATTTTAAGTATTGGATTCATCAATGCTAAGCCGAAACTACTGAAGTTTATATTACAAAATTTACAGTAGTTTCTTTTATAATGTGAACAAACATTAACATTACGCAAATAGGTGCAAATTTAATTATCCATGTCTAATTACGTTTTAATCTAACACAAATTATAATATCAATTGCTTATTTCTCAAGATCGATAAGAAAAGATAAAGATATAAAAACTAAATGAAAAGATAATTAATTAAACTGGAATGGAGTAATATAATGTATTAACTTAAAAAAAAGTTAAATACTAAAACTAATTATGATTTATCTTGAAATTCTCACTAATAAAATTGAAGTTGTTATGCAAGTCGATAATTTAAAAGATGCGCGTGTGGTCTTCGTATAATCGGGTTTAGATTACAAACACCTTCCGTTATAGAAAATAGATATACATATCTATTGATTTCACTATCTTTTCTTGATTATTGTTGTATATATAACGCGGAAAAATAATCAATTTCTTGCGACTGCTGTATTGCTATTATTATAAAAAACACATCATTGAAATAACAGTTGTTTACTGGGTATTTTTGGATATCATTGTTATTTTTAACTATTTTGTTTTGAATTTAAGAACCATTTTATGGAATAAAATAACTGGTCTACAAATTTTCCACATTATGCTAACGATAGTGAATGCTTTCTCTTCGTACAAAAGGGTTCAAACTTTAACCTGACACGTTTCTCCACTCTGTGTGGCCGGCTATTCAAATTCTAGAATCGTGTTTGGGAATACTGAAAACATTGGTATATGTTTTCAGTCATATCTAGGTATTGATGTTATTTATAACGTCAGTGTAAAAATAGACATCAGACATATTTAATCTATCAAGGTTATCTAAGTGAACCGCTGACCGTCAACATTTTTTCTCCTCAAAAATCAAGATGTGGTTCACGCTTTCTTGCAAGGCAACACGAACTGAAAATTTGAAATTCAATCCCGAGAAATCCAAGGATACGGTCGGGCTGGAGTCGAACGCGCCAGCGCAACCGAATAAATTCAACCTCCGTTTGAGGTCAACAAACCGAACCCTCGACGACAGTTTTTGCCTGGAAATTTCTATACTTCTTTTTTGAACAGCAGCTCAATTATTTTCAACTTTTTACGCAACGTTATTTGGGCGGACTGGAACTGAAATTGTTTACACGATTTATGTGTTAAAATGTTTAGTGCTTAAATGTTTACTTGAACCACGCATGACGGGATTAAACCAAAATCAGCAACCAAGTTTCGTGAAAGTAATTATTTAAATGCATACAATTAAGTTTTAATGTTTTTTTTAATATAACAACAGATATAAAATGAAATTAAATAATATTTCATATACTTTTTTTTCGATTGTTCATTTAAAAAGGCTTGCTGATTATCGATAAGAGACAGAAATGAGCCAAGCTTTCTCGATCCCAATGCCCTTTAGAGATAATCGAACTTTCTGATAATTAATTCATTAAACTCAAATCGAGAATCGAATAATTCGCATAGAAGATCTTTACAACTCTTAATTGAAGCCAAATGTGGTCTCGTGAGCGAGATAATCGCGGTGCCATTAATGATTTAAATTTAGAAGGGCATTTGTGAATATATTTTGAAAGAGGACAAGTATACCACTGGTTACATTTGACTAATGAATTGATTTAAGTGTCAGGCGAAAGGTTAAACACACCTGTCTGATGTTTATAAATGTTAGTGGTGAAAAGATTTTACAAAAGCTTTCTATACATTCAAACACTCATTAATCTTCAAACAGAATTGACAGATAATTTTTTGCATTATAATAATATGAAAGCTGTTTAGTAACCGGCTACTAAAGTTAGACTTTATTTTTATTTTACTCTCCTCAAAACATAAATAAGGGCCTCAGATATTTTATCAACATAAGTCTTAAAAATAAGGTCGTATAAATGCATATCTTTCAATTTTATGTATTAGTAGTCTGGAAACCTATTGAAACCCCCACGAATGCCGAAAATTGTGGATTCAAAAACAAACATAACATTAAAGTCGGGCCGTAAAATCTTCGAAAATAAGACAATCACATCACAGACTGTATAAAGAGGGAAGGGACAAAGGGAGGACGCGGGAGTGCCGCAGGGGGGGTTCGTGGACCAGTTACAGAAACAAAGACTGCCCGGCACGTCGACGGATAAGACCGTATATCAATCTCATTGCGTCAACTGTCCTGCCGAAAACGACCGACGAAAAAACGCCCCGGCAAAAAGAGGCTGCGTTGAAAAAAATATACGACATTGAATCGCTTACACTGTGAGAAGTGCCAATTAAAATTTGATAGATATAAAACGGTTTTCGACTGTCGTTCTGTCTGGCTTCTGTAGATAGATTTTGGCGGTATTTATTTTTTGAATTGTGACGTTTGGTCATTAAGAAAGTTTGTAGTAAGATGCAAGTTGACGTATTTTAAGAGAAAGTATTTAAATATAAGAACTCTTCTCAGACTACTTTTTTCCCCGACTGCCCAGCGGAAGGGTAATGTTTATCGAGTCCATGTCTTGTATCGATTGATTTTAATGAATGAGGTCTCATTGGATTTATCTTTACTGTGGGAATTTAAGTAAGCTAATAGAAAGTTAAATAGAATTATAAATTAATTACAGGTGGCAGCAATCGATTTATTGATTTTTTTTTATAATTCGTAATAAATTAATGGTGTGACGTCAAATCTAAATTTAAATAATATTGACGATTGCATAAAGAACCCTATTTTAATTTGTAGCATAAAGTTAAGCTTTTATTAATCTCATTTCCATGGGCGCGGCCATGTTTTGAATGCAGTGGGCAAATTACTTCAAATTCTTTAATGAACAGTTGATATTTTTTCCTTGATTACGTATGTATAAATGTCCCATGAAACGATCGTAAATTGTCCATTGTTTTAAGTTTAGCACCTAAGACCTAATTAACCACGTATCTGGAATATTCTGCGTCCTTTATAAAGTGAAGTGCAACAATGTTACTGCATACTTTTAGCTTGTTTAAAACTTTCATTGATGTCTTCATCGTATAATTGTCTTAAAGTTGATATCAATTCAGATATTTATATACATGAAATACTTTTATTACTGATTGATTACATATAACCTCATCCGTATATAAACTACGATGTAGTTAACATACAATTTTGCTGAAACAGAAAAAAAATTAAACACCAAATATAGAATAGCAATCGAGCTTGTTGTACATTAATCATTAATAATTATTAAAAGTGAAAAAATTAAATGCGTTGTAGTTTTGGAAGAAAGGTTTCATTATTATTCTTTAAGAAATGTAGCACTTTCTCACTCTCATAAACAAACAAAATTGACTTCAAATTTTTAGGTCAACGTGTTTCAATGTTGTATTGTTGTTATCTTATCATTCACATTGTCATAATTAACTGTATTAATTAACTGATATTACTCTGGTTGGAATGGTTCTATTCCCTTTATATTTTATTGTTTTACTTTAAATATTGACAAATTGTTATTGTCTTACAGGTAAGCAGCTGATCCGCTACAGTATTGTTTCTGGGGATGCAGACAACCGTTTTACCATTGAGCCTCACACTGGAGCGATTAGGACTTCAGGACAGTTGGATAGAGAGACCACGCCTTCATACCTTCTTAATGTTAAAGCTACCACAGGCAATCCAGCTAGTTATGATCAGACTCAGGTATTTTGACTTGCAATATCTAGATAACATCCAATAATATTTTTACTTTAATCAATTGGGCATTTTCTTGTAACACTGACGCATGTTCAATAATAACATTTTTTATATGTTTAACAATGTAAATTTACTGGTTTATTATTTGTAGGTTCAAATTACTTTAGAAGATGTAAACGACAACGCACCGGAATTTGGAACATCGTCAGTAAGGGTTTCGGTAGCAGAATCAGCTGCTATTGGTTCAGTGGTATACGCAGCAAGAGCAACGGATGAGGATAGTGAAAAGAACGGTCAGATTACATACAACCTGGTCTCCGCTACCGGTCCACCTAATACATTTTCTGTAAACCCACAACATGGATTGGTTACTTTGTTAAGGTGAGAAAAAAGTCTAAGAAAGATAAATACAATTTAGATAGATATTGCTGATTTAGGATTCGGTTTTCACACAACCCCTATTTTTATAGATCATTGGACTACGAAAACCTCGTTCGTCACACACTCATCATATCTGCAAAAGATAACGGAAGCCCACAATTGAGCGTTAATTTGACACTCGTTGTTGACGTACAAGATGTTAATGATAACTCACCCGTCTTCGAACACGATACATACAGCGCTAATGTTTTAGAATCGGATGCTGTAAAAACAAAGGCAAGTATTTTTATATTTACGATATATAGTGGAAAATGTTCATTAATCTCAAATATTATTTTAAAATATTTTCTCTACTATTTCTTACAAATGATTGTTTATCTTTAATTAAGCTTTTTTTTCCTCACGGTAACATTAATTGATAATAGTCTGCGAAAACGCTTCAATAAAACAAGTTCTTGGTATTGCTTGAAAATTGGTTTTTAGTTAAAAAATACACTACAATCTTGATAAAGATTTGGTTGAATTATTCGAGACTATATTTTTATTATACTGTGTAAAAAATATTTTAGTCATATAAAAGCTATATAAAGAATAATACCTTTTCAGATTTTAGAAATACAAGCAATAGACAAGGATACTGGTAACAATGCACGCATAACCTATCGCGTCGTATCTGAGAATAATACAAACGAAGAGCATTTTAAAGTTCAACCGACTACGGGCTGGGTGTACCTCGCTAAACCTCTCGATAGAGAGACGATAGCTAAACACAAAATGACAATAATAGCTACAGACAATGGTATCCCGCCGCTGTCAGCGACTGCCAGCCTTATTGTCAACGTAGTAGATGCTAATGATAATGATCCAGTTTTCTCGCGAACCGCCTATGAGTTTCGAGTTGAGGAGAATCAGAAAGCCGGTGCATTCGTTGGAAAGATTTCAGCAACTGATTCAGATTTAGGGGATAATGCTGTACTTAGGTATAGCTTGTTTCCATCTAATACGAGCTTCATTGTCAACCCTAATACAGGTAAGAAAATGGTTTTATTTTATACCTGCTAGTAAAATTGATTCTTAAGTTCAAATACAGCTAGTATTACAGTACGAGACATTAACTATTAAGACTATTGACTATAACTTGAACATGAAAAAAACGATTTTTAGTCTCGTAAAAATCCATATTAACCTATTCCCTGTCCCAAAAATATACACAATTGTTAAACAGTTTAAATTTTATAGTAATTTTATAAATTAATTTTTTTTTATATATGCTTCATAGGACAGGAAACCTGATAAGCATAGCATTAGTTACATACAAGCGTACTCGTTAAGTATATGCACACTTGTTATTTATAAGATGGCGCATCCCTCTGACAACATTTAACTTACTAAAACAATGCAATTTACCGTAATTTCAACGACCATCCTCATTACTATTTGATCAGCTCAAGAATTATCCCTGCCGTCAACCACTCAACTTTGTTTAAATAGTCGGTGCCTTTGAAAGCTAAAACCCAAAGTGTGTTGTGACTTAAGACTCGTCGACTAAATAAATTTACTTGAATAAACAAAACTGCATTAATACCTGCACAATTTAAAGGAATAGGGAGCATTCTGAAGAATGTTTGTCGAACTTCTCATGAATATCGATTTTGATTATGTATTCGTGGAACTCTAGTATTGTAAACGTATTTTAGACTAATACCTGAACATCAAATAACACAACCGATCATTGCAACTATTGTAGATGAGAGGGCGTTCAATTATTACGCAATTCAATTTTTGAGAGATTTTATATCCCTACTGTTTTAACTAAATAAAAAACTTAATACGTTCGGAACCCCGTCAACACAGCGTAATATCCCCAAATTGCGGTACCTAATACTTGAACGCCCTCTAAGGTAATTGCTAAGTATGTTGTAGTTTTAGCTATATCCTTATAAAATCGTTGCATTATAAATTTAGTAATAGGCTCATGTTGTCGTGACCAATTTTAATTGTATATGCATATCGATGGTGGGCCAATAAAAGAGGTTAGTCATTATCGCTTCTAACTGACTGATCAATGGTAGGACATACGATCTCAATTTGGTTTATCAGCGATCGACACCCCACGAGCTAGTTAGCGCATCTTTAGCGATCGAAATCCATATGAATCGGTAAATCATTCCCAATGACAACTGTATGCAATCACTATACCGCTGATAGTGAATTCAAATTTCAACGAGTGCTTTTTCGGTGGGTAACACTCAACTCCTTACATCCATAATCATTCGTGACTTGTTTGTTTTATAAGTCGGCACATCAAAGACACCATTTTACGCAGACTGAAATATGTTTAAATCAATTCTTCACGCCAATTATTTGAGCAATTTATAATTGTGTATAAATATCTTAAATCGTTTTATACGCTTCCATAATATTTAGAGAATTTAAAGAAAAAAAATGCTTATTGATATCAGTATTTTTTATTTCTTTTTGAAATTACCTAATTTTTTGTGTTAAATATGCCTATAGAATACATAAAAGAAACTGTGTCTTATAGATTCTATACAGATTAAAAATAATCTGGGCATTTAAACACTTAGCCATCACAAAAATTCATCATTACAGGCAGCGCGATGAATTAATGCGCGTCAAACGCAAGTTATAAACGTCGTCGCAAGCGCATTCGCCTTGACCCACCATTTACTATTATTAAAATATTGCTTTGTAGAAGCTTCGCGTTTCTCTTAGGTGTTTTATTGCTCGCCTCACCTGGCCAGATGCTGTCGTCGACTATTTAAAGTTCATGTGACACAAACGTAGGATGCCTTCAACCAGTTTGCTTGAATTAAACTTGTAGCAAATTAAATTATTGTGTTAAATAGGTTTTAAGTAATACATCGTAATCATTCTTAAAAATTATATTAAAAAGTGTAATAATGTTGCGTCCTAACAAGTTGCTTTGGACTTTTAGATTTTATTTATTAATAATGACCCCTTTTATTTACTTATTAGAAGAAGAATAAGAAAAAAAAATCATTATAATATCAATTATGTCCAAATATATAAGCTACATTTTTGGATTCACAACCATACCAGTCTCTCTCAAAAGAATAAGTACTATGATATGGTAGTTTTATGTTTATATTACTTACTTGTAAACTTTTCTTTTGGAATGCAATCCGAAGTTGTTGTTTGCACCGAGAAAGTTCTTTTTTTATCCGAATCAAGTTGCTCATTACGATGATCTCTGCCACATCTTATTATACTGTAAAATGATCAGTAAACTGGAATGACAGCTTATCTTCGATCGTAATAAAGATCAATTTCCGTACGTGCATTTTATAAAATCACATTGATTGACAATTTTTGCGCTACTTATATAAAACAGTATTACTTTTACTTTTTTGTTTACAACAATTAAAAGTTGCCTCAATTAATTTTTTTTTGATACTTACAATAGTCCATTTAATATATTCTTTATTATTAATTTTGTTATAGGTATTATAACAACAAAAGAAGTCTTGGATAGAGAGTTTAAGAATTCTTATTCGTTATTCGCTGAAGCAAGAGATCAAGCATCACTTCCCAGATCAAGTAGAGTTCCAATTTCAATCAAAGTAACGGATGTCAATGACAATTCTCCCGAAATAATCGATCCTCGAGAAGATGTAGTCAGTGTAAGAGAAGAACAACAACCTGGAGCAGAAGTCGCCAGAGTTAAAGCAATAGACAGAGATAATGGAGTTAATGCTTCTGTGATATATTCTATCTTAAATGAAAGAGATATGGATGGTTTTGGTGTTTTTGTTATTGATTCAAATACGGGAGTTATCAAGACAAGCACAGGTAAATAAAGATATATATAAAAAAAACATTGGACTATTTATTTATAGCCGTAATTCTGTTAAGGTATTTATTAATTTTATTTATTATAGTTCTAGACCATGAAGAAAGATCAATATATCGTCTAACTGTAGCAGCTACAGACGGAGGACTACCACCAAGACAAACTGTTCGACAACTTAAAGTAGAAGTACTAGACTTGAATGACAACCGCCCTACATTTACAAGCTCCAGTTTATCATTTAAAGTAAGGATTGATAGTATTTAAATTAATATATACAAATAAAAAGACTGCTTTTACTAATAATTTCATTTTTATGTTCAAATAGGTTAAAGAAAACGCTGAAATTGGTCATGTAGTTGGTACAGTTGCGTGCTGTGATAGTGATTTACTTGAAAACTCAATAAACGGCGATGACGAAAGACAAATTTCCTATTTATTAATGTCACTTACATCAGACTACTCTCCTGGTACCTTTGAAATAGATAGAAGAACTGGATCTTTAGTTGTAGCTAGACAATTGGACAGGGAAATTCAGGACGAATATAGACTGGAAGTCAGAGCCTTGGATACTTCTGCAACAAATAATCCTCAAAGCAGTGCTGTGACTGTCCGAATCGAAATCGTTGATGTAAATGACAATGCCCCTCAATGGACCGAAGATCCGATCAACATAGAGGTTTCCGAAATAACACTTGTTGGTACAACTATATATAACTTTACTGCAAGAGATGCAGACGCAGGTTCTAATGGAGAAATGAATTATCAAATAGTGTCTTCGTTACCAGTTAGTAAAAATGTTTTTAATCTAGACCCTCTTACCGGTTCTTTTACTCTCATATCGGCACTTGATTATGAAGTATTAAAAGAATATTGGATAGTTATCGAAGCAATAGATCTTGCAACTAACATATCCGACAGAATGAAAACATCTGCAACAGTTCATGTATCCGTAAAAGATGCAAACGATAACACACCTAGTTTTGTATCAGCTAATAAAGTATCAGTAACATCAAACACTTTATCTGGACTTCTATATCAAGCTTTAGCAGTGGACACTGACTCTGGCGATAACGGAAAGATATCATATTATATATCAGGAGGAAATGAACATGCTTATTTCTCGATGGAATATGATACAGGTAAATTAACCTTGACCAAGAAATATTCATCGGATCTTGCAAGAGTACGACCTGGACAGTATAAACTAAACTTGACAGCTTCTGATCATGGTGTACCATTTCCTAGGCAAAGTCATATGTCATTAGTTTTAAATTTACAAGAGTCAACAAATGTGCCTCCGAGGTTTACAGATTCATATTATAGAGCAAATATAAGTGAAGACATTCGACCTGGTAGTTTTGTAACCAGACTTTCAGCGAAATCATCTCGTGGAAATACAGGTATGTTTGAAACAAATAAATAATAGATTTTTTTTTCCATATTTATTGCATACAAATAAAATAATTCATAAATATTTTTAGGTAACTTGATCTACATGATACCATCGGGTGTAGCTGGTGATAAATTTACAATTGATGAACGCCTCGGCACGGTCACAGTAAAAACAAAAATTGATAGAGAAGAAGCAGATCAGTTTACTTTTCCTGTATATGTGACTGATTCAAATACTTTTCAGTCCACAACAAACTTTGATGTGGCTACCGTATCGATTAGTGTATTAGATGTCAACGACAATCCACCAACATTTAAACAAGGTTCCTGCTATACTCTAACAGTACCTGAAAATAATGAACCTGAAGTGATACACACAGTTGCAGCCACAGATAAAGATATAGGGGCTAACGGAATCATTACATATAGTATTATATCTGGAAATAATGGGAATAAATTTTCGATTGATGCTACGACGGGTAAACTCACAGCAAAAACATTAGATAGAGAAACTCAGTCAAGGTATGATTTAATGATATCTGCTTATGATCATGGTTCTCCAGTAGCATTACAAGGATCTTGTAACTTAACTATCATGGTTGAAGATCAAAATGATAATGATCCCGTCTTTGATACTGGACATTATTCGGCTGCCATTCCAGAAGACGCGCCTATTGATACCTCAATTATTAAGGTTAGGGCAACCGATGGAGACTTAGGCTATAATAAACGAATCGTATATTCATTGGCAAATGAAAGTCAAGGACTATTTCGAATAGACAACAAGACTGGAATTATTTTTACTACTGGGTGAGTAATGGTTATTTAAAAAACAAACAACTCTTTTTAATAATTTATTACTTTTTATATAATTTTTTTTTTTAATAATTATATTCTTATTTCCTATTACATTAAATTTAATTTTAATTTTTAGGTATTTTGACCGAGAAAAAACAAGTAGTTACCGTTTTGATGCTGTTGCTACAGACCAAGGTCGTTACGTTGCACGTTCACAAAAAGTTTCAGTGGAAGTTACGATTAACGATGTGAATGATAATAAGCCGGTATTTACTAAGTATCCATTTAAGGAGCAAATGGCCACATTAACACCCCCAGGACAAAGCTTAATACGTGTCTCAGCTAGTGACAATGATATAGGCACTAATGCTGAAATACTTTTCGAGCTATTAGATACGTCGAACCATAAATTTCGTATAAACCCAACAACAGGTGTCCTTACTGCTACGCAAAGCTTGGCAAGTGAGAATGGTAAACTAATACATCTCAAAGTAATAGCGAAAGACAAAGGAAATCCTCCGCAGAGCTCAATAGGACTAATTGAATTACGTGTTGGAGACTTTTCCGATCAAACCCCTACTCTTAATTTTCAAAATTCTACTTATAATATAACAATTGAGGAAAATTTACAATACGGAAGAGAAGTTTTACAAGTGACAGCACTGAGAAGCGATGGGCGTAGGCAAAGAATTATTTATGAATTCGGTAATGGAAATGATCAGTATGCCTTCGAAATTGATTCCAATACTGGCTCCATAAGGGTTAATAACTCTGCAAATTTAGATTATGAATCTTATCCAGGACCACGAAGACAACTAGTCATTGTAGCACGCACAGAAGGCTCTCCGGTTTTATATGGTTATTGCAATGTTATAGTAAATCTATTAGACAAAAATGACCATGCTCCCAGATTTACTCAACAACAATATACAGCAAACGTACTGGAAGGAAATACAAAAGGAGAGTTTGTTGTTCAGTTGGCTGCCAAAGATGGTGACAGAGGGGCAAATGCAAGAATACTCTATCATATCGTTGATGGTAATCATGATAACGCCTTTATAATCGAACCAGCATTTTCGGGATCAGTAAAGACTAACATTGTATTAGACCGGGAGATACGTGAATCATATAAACTTACAGTTATAGCAACTGATGAAGGTAATCCCCAAATGACTGGCACAGCAACATTGAGGATAAATGTCGTTGACGTTAATGACAATCAGCCAACATTTCCACCGCCGAATGTCATATCGATACCAGAAGGTAGGTTTTAGTTTAGCGCCTGTTTACTTATTCGTTTTAAATTGCTGTATGGAGGTCTATCGTGTTTGCAATATAAATCGGTAGAACAAAAAGCGCTTTACAAAGAGGGAAGCATTTTACATAATTTGTATTCTCGACTCCACGACTGGCTTATATTGTGACTTTCGATACCAGCGTCGAGATTAAATAAAAGAGACTCGTCGTTTAGGATCAATATTTATTGGACGGTATTACATTTTTTTCGAGAGCATGTTTTACTGGTGCCTCCCCGACCAACGGTCTGCGCTCTCTTTTTGTTTCTTTGTTTTTATATCATTGTACTGTGGCCGGGTTTTGTTTTAGAGAATTTTGTTTTGCGAATCCTTAAAGTGGTAGTCAAACGAGAGTAGCGTCTGCATTTATACAGGTTTTTTATTTATTTTTTAACGTTTACAGGAGCGGAAGTGGGTTCAGTTCTTACGTCTGTTACTGCAAATGATGTTGACACGTATCCAGCTTTGAAATATGCGATTATTCAAGGAGATAACACCTTTTCAATAGATAGATATAGTGGGAAGATTGTGTTAAATAAGGCACTTGATTATGAAAGTAAAAAAGTATATCAAGTGAATATAAGCGCATCGGATAGTGAACACGTTGCAAAGACAACTCTCACGATTAAAGTCAGTGACATTAACGATAATTCACCAGTTTTTGATGATATATCATACAATAGGGTCTTACCTGGTAAGAATTTTATATAATTTATATTTATATGACTAATATATTGTAATTGTAATTTATGTATTTGTTGTGGTGTAGTGGTAGCGAACCTGCTCTACACGACATATTTAGTCGATGGTTCAATTCGATTTGTGTTGACTATAAAGGCACATGTTTATATGTGTGTGTTATGGTGATTGTGGTTGTGGTTGTGTTTGAGTGTGTTTCCGTATCCCCGACACGTATAACTATCCTAATTTTTTATTATTACATTATATTGATATTAAATATTATAATAAATTGATAAGGATTTTGTCTATGAGTTTATGTATAGTCATCTCCATTACGGCTATAATTATATTTATGGAATTTATTCTAATTAAAAAATATACTCTATACCCGGAGTTAAAAAGATATTTTGTTTCCCAATATGTTTCTCAAGTTAGACATAATATATATTCGCGCTTAAATGACCATGGGGCAACATAAATACTATGCCTATTCCACTGATATCTTTTCAATATTATCATTATAATTTTTTGAAATAGGAATCGTGATTATAGAAATAATGTGTTTAATGTATTTTCTGTTTTAATTCCAGAAGGCAGTGGCACTATTGAAATTGGTTCAGTCAGCGCAAAAGACATAGATAATGATGAAAATGGGAAGATATCCTATTCTATCGTTCAGCCCAGTCCTGGATATTACATCGATGCAAACTCCGGCGTCTTGTATGTTAACTACAGTGCCTTGCCAGCACACCAAAGTGACATGCAATTAGCTGTAGTTGCAACAGATCATGGCAAACCTAACAGAAGCTCGTTAGCATCTGTTAGGATCAGTACCGGAGCTACTTCAGAAATTAAGCCTTTCATTGGACAAGATACTTACAGGTAATTTTTAGCAAAATATTAATATATTACTACATACCAAATATGATTACAAAATTCTGATTATTTGATTATATATTCTCATGAACTTAGCAAATATATATTTATAGAATTAATTGTCAGATCATCTTGAGGGTTTTCAAGTTAAGGGATCGTGCAGGTATTAACAAAAGAAGTATGATTCATACTAGATACCGAATAAAGGAAATTAAGTAATACCAAACGTTTTATACTAAAAGGTTTTAGGGTGACTTGTTTATTGATCTATGAATAAATTTAATTTTTAACAAAAACATAATAATTATACAGTTAGATTGTACTTTTGAATATTTTTGTAATTCAATATGATGATACCAATTAATCCAGTGGAGTTTCTATGTAATATGTATATTTTTACATTCTATATAATAAACTTTAATTTATTTAATTTCAGAATAACAGTTAAGGAAGATATGGAAAAAGGATCGTCGCTTCTACAAATCGGAGGAATTAACGATGTTCTCAAAAAATACAACCTTGACTTTCATATTATATCAGGCAATGAGGGTGACGCTTTTGATATAAGTACAGAAGGTGCTTTGATATTAGTAAATATATTAGATAGAGAAGCGCAAGATTCCTACGTTCTTGGATTAGCTGCCGTAGAAAAAGGAAAGGTGTTGTCTCACAACCAGAATAAAACTTCAATCATGATATTTGTGACAGTAACGGATGCTAATGACAATGCTCCCGTCTTTTCTATGAGCGACTTAGAGCTTACTATTAGTGAAGATGTCAAAATTGGTCATACACTAACCCAATTAACCGTCAGTGATGCAGATCTATATGGGACACCAAACTCTGCTATTATTTTTAATATAACATCAGGAGATGACGAAAAGTCATTTTCTGTGCATCCGACAAGTGGTATTTTAACTGTTAATAAATCACTTGACTTTGACAAGGGAAAACCCAAACACAAATTAATTATAGTTGCTTGTGATCAGGGTACCCCATGTCTTTGTAACGCTGTCTACATTAATATAGAAATTCTTGATGTCAATGATAATATACCGACATTCCCTGTAAGTGAGTATTTCGAAACAATAGGCGAGAATGAACGAGTTGGTACATCGGTATTCACAGCAAGAGCTACAGATCTTGACAGGGGCAAATATGGAAAACTAAATTATACCATAGTACCATTGTCCACAAATTACAATAGAAACGACGACTCGTGGAAAATGTTTCAAATAGATTCTTCAACAGGACTTGTAAATACGAATTCTGTATTCGATTACGAACAGAAGAATAAATACGAGTTCTCGATAAAGGCTTCTGACTTAGGCGGTAAAAGTTCCACGGTCAAAGTTAGAATCGATGTAGAAAGCCGAGATGAATTTTATCCCCAATTTACACAGAAAACATACAATTTCGGTGTTCCAAAATCTGGTGCATTACCTGCAGGATACGTCATTGGACAAGCGACGGCGACTGATAGAGATAAGGGTATTGATGGACGCATTGTATATCAATTATCAACATCACATTCATACTTTAAAATTAATAGGACAACAGGTGTTATTATTCTAAAGAAAAAGGTGGAATCTGTCAAGAATTTGTTTGGAGCTGATAAGTCAATAAGCTTAGTTGTTACAGCTAGTTCTGGAAGACAAGGCTCTCTTACAAACAAAACTGCTGTAGAGATACTTCTTGATCCTTTGGCAGTTATCTCTGATCATACAAATCAAATCAATGATACCTCTGTGGCACAGAGCAGTGGACTTTCCGACTGGGCATTAGGATTATTAATTGCATTTATATTTATAATTATAATCTTTGCAGCGGCATTTTTATTTTTACACATGAAAAATAAAAGACATAAAAAAGTGAATAAACCAGGTTTGAGTTCTGAAGGAGTTGGGGCCTCTAATAGCTATGTAGATCCGAGTGCTTTTGATACAATCCCAATTCGAAATACTGGCACAGCCAACCCCGCCAATCAGTTTGCTCCTCCAAAGTATGACGAGATACCACCGTATGGAGCTCATACAGCAAGTTCTAATTCTGGAGCCGCTACCACTTCAGAATTGTCTGGATCAGAGCAATCTGGATCGAGTGGCCGTGGATCAGCGGAAGATGGGGAAGACGGTGAAGATGAGGAAATTAGAATGATAAATGAGGGCCCATTGCAAAGAGAATCAGGGTTACATCGACAAGCAAATGGAGTCGATGACGATAATCTCTCAGATGTTTCTGTTCACAATACTCAAGAATACTTAGCTAGGTTAGGAATCGTTGATACTGGTACAGGTGGTGGAGCATCAACATCTTCTAGGAGATGTTCGGAAAATGTTGTAAATAAAGATACGATGTTACATCATGGACCCATTGATTCAATGCACATATTTGACGAAGATGGTGCGCATGAAAACGATATTACAAACTTAATTTATGCTAAACTGAACGAAGTTACTGGTAGCGAAAGAGCAAGTAGTGCTGATGAAGCAAGTGCGGCTGTCGATAGAGCAATGGCTCTTGGAGCTTTTCCCAGCGCACAGGGTGACAACACTGCCGTACCCACTGCTGGACCATCTATGACAGGAAGTCTTAGTTCCATAGTTCATTCTGAAGAAGAATTAACTGGTAGCTATAACTGGGATTACTTATTAGACTGGGGTCCACAGTACCAACCATTAGCGCATGTTTTCTCTGAAATTGCTAGATTAAAGGATGACGCTGTGTCATTACAAAGCGGTAATAGTGGTGCATCGAGTGCTAAGAGTAAAGGAACGTCAATATCTGGCGGTAAGAGTGTACCACCGCCTTTACTCACAACAGTTGCGCCAAGGAGTTGTCCGGCACCTTCATTATCATGTAGGCAACCGCAACACTTATTACCAAGATCACCTATTAGTCACGATGTTCCTGGTGGATTTTCTGCCGCAGCTGCTATGTCACCTTCATTTTCCCCTTCTTTGTCACCCTTAGCCACTCGATCGCCTTCTATGTCACCCCTTGTAGGTCCAGGCCTTCCGCCTGCACCAGGAAATAGAAAACCACCTCACTCAACCATGAGGATGTAATTTAGGAATTATATTTGTATTAATACTTTGTACATAATTTAGTACTTGACTGTTCGCCTGATAAGTATTGTTTTAATAGTATTTATTGATTACCGATGTAATCGGATTAGTTTCCTTGTAATTTAGCATCATTTTGTGCATGTTATTTGTATTTTTATTTCTCTGGATATGCTCAAAGTGATTTTAAGCGCTTATTACCGATTTTACGGTAAATGTAAATAATGTCTTCATTCGGGTCATAACTTTAATTGTACATATTAGTTCGTATATTATAGTGCCTTGTAAAGAGAATGAAATGAAGACTGCCATTTTATTATAACGTATGAAACAAACGAATCAGCTTTACTGTAAGCTATAAGGTTACTCTTAAATATTGCAATTTTACTATAAGCTTTATTTTATAAACGGAATGATGTATTATGATTGCAAAAGAAATCTGCGATGCAATATATGTATTTTTGTATCTCTAAGACAATAATCAGTGCCTCCATGATAGTATCGGATATATTTAGAAATATTTTATACTGTGATTTTCGTCTAAGTATCGAAAACGCCTTTAGGTACTTGATTTGAAATAATTTGATTGCTATTATTGTATTTAGATTTTTATATTCTTTACAAATCAAATTATTTCAGACGAAGTGATATTTACTTGTAAATATTATTTTGTAAGTTTCAAACGACTGTCTGAGATGTTTAAAGAAAAATAAACGAAATTGTAAAATTGATTATCAGTTTTATTTCAATGTTTAATCCTGGGGTTTCCGTTAAAGATATTAAATCTATATTATAACTAATGTCTCTATATGAAGAGACAGTGAATATGTATATAATAATGAACAACATATCACAGTTGGATCTAATTCTACTTATAATGAGTGTTAACTAAATAACCTATAACAGTCGAAATTATAATTCGACCATTTGATGTCGATCTCCAAAACGAGTATGGTTTACGTGCCTTAATACGACAAAATTTCTCACCAAAAATTTAGCACCAATTTTAATGATTTTGAATGACTTTTGAAATTTAGAGTTAAATATTCTGTCTTGGGAAATATCTGTTAAGAAAATTTTTAATGTGCGCTGGAATAATCTGTATAGATCTTGTTCCAGTTTTTAATCTCATTTTTGAAGGGCTACCTTTTACATGATTCTATGCCTCATACAGCGTCAAATTTCTAGTTTTACAACGTCATTCAGTAATCTTCTAATGCGCACATTAAAAATTTTTGACTGAAAGACTTTTTACAATTTACGCCCAACATTAATCTGAGAAATTACGACAATTACAAAGCTTAAAATATTAAATTAAGTTAACTATGCCATTACTAATAATAAACTATTATAATATAATGAATGATTTTTATAGAACTAAAATAAACTTAATCTACAAATGCCTATAATAAATAAAATGGCTAACTTCCTCATAAAATAAGATCAGCCATTGAATTACTAAAAACTAGGAACTTTCAAGGAAACTAATACATGTAGAATTTATGGTGATACATTATTAATAAATGATCCAACTCTGAATTCTAATCTATTATTAATAAGTTTGATACTGAAAAAAAACCGACATCAAAACTTTAAAAAAAATTAAAAAGTATGGCAGATGACGCTACTCCACCTGATGGTAAGTGGCAGTAAAGTCCAAACGAGAAGGCTCATTAGCCTTTAGCAGTTGCGGAAGGCAACCGTGTTAACCACCCGCATGATGCCTCTTCACGCCTTGTTCGATTGATGATTGAGAGCCCAGATTATAGGAAAGAGGGAACAAAAATAAATATTTTCTACAACAGAATTCGGTGCTACGTACAACATCGTCACATATGGCACCGACTTCTGTTGTAGAAAATATGGACGCAAATAAGCAATACCATGTCAACACACACGAATGTCATTTCGAGAAAGACGCGTTTGAAAATTTTGAACAACTTGCTTTATATAATTTTTTTTTACGTATTGGTCAAATTTTATGGCAATTTCAGATTTATATGTTATTTTACTTATTTTCAAAAAAATAAGTATACAAACTGCATATTTAAATAAGTATACTTAAAACGTTTAAAAATACATAAATTGCATGATTGAAAAAATGGCTTTTTTAGTTTTAAAGCTTAAAACCCTACAAATATTTAAGAAAAATGTTCTTCAGCCATTTACCAACACTTCTGCATATATAACTCAGTTTTTTCAATTTTGTGGGTTGACATGGTATTGCTTATTTGCTTCCATATTTTTATTTAGTTTTGAAGCCGGTATTTTTTTCTACAAATTATTTTAATTTATACTTTATGTTATAAATTGATTAATGCAAATTTAAGAAATATGATATTCTCATGGATGCCATTGTCAGAAACGGGACCACACGGAAAGAACCTGCTTTCAAATAAAAAAAGAATCTTCACAATCGGTTCAAACAGTCAAAGTTATGAGGTAAAGTAATACATACGAATTGAGAACCTCCTCCGTTTTTGAAGTCAGTTAAAAGTCGGTAACAGTTCAATGAACCATGATCTATATCTGCTGATAATGAAATTGAATATGATTTTACAACGATGTTTAGTTACTTTTACATACAATTTTGCAAATCGTAAAAAAAACTATCAAAACTTTTTTTAAATGTTTCCAAATATTTAGTAAACGACTACTGAGTAATATAATTTCAACTTTATGATACCAAATAATAATAAAAGATTACATTTTACAATAAAGGTGGTTGCAAACTAGCGTATTTTAAGTGTACACATACACGCTTACACGCGCGCGTTACTCGCACTGCAAAAAGCTGAACGCACGTACACGCGCTTATTCCGGCGTGTACGCTCGAACCGAGACATGGCGGTGAGTACCAGTATGTACGCTTTATATTACGCGCTACTAGCTTATAAGCGCGTCTACACTCGTACACGTTTGGAATAACTCGCGGCACATAAGTTGAACTAAGACCTTGAATGCGCGTAACTATAGCAACGTGGCGACACTAGCCCCAACTCAGTCGCTTACCGATCCTTGAAGATACTCGCGCACATAACACGTTACAAACTTTCTCTATACCTACTATTTATTTCATACTATGTTAGTATTTAATAATAACAATAATTGATAATAATTAATATAATTGGACGCAAATAAGCAATACCCATGTCAACCCACAAAATTGAAAAAACTGAGTTATATATGCAGAAGTGTTGGTAAATGGCTGAAGAACATTTTTCTTTAATATTTATAGGGTTTTAAGCTTTAAAACTTCTACAAAAGGCATTTTTTCAATCATGCAATTTATGTATTTTTAAACGTTTTGGGTTATATTATATACGAAATATGCAGTTGGTATACTTATTTTTTGTGAAAATAAGTAAAATAACTTACGTAAATCTGAAATTTCCAAAAACTTGACCAATAAATAAAAAAAAAATTATATAAAACAAGTTGTTCAAAATTTTCAAACGCGTTTTTCTCAAAATGACATTCGTGTCGGTTGACATGGTATTGCTTATTTGCGTTCAATTATTAAATTACTTACTTAATTCAATTTTCACACTTAAAAAAACTATATAAACAAGACGAAATCACGTTTCCTTTTATCCTTTAAGATGTTTGAATTTCCCGGGCAACAGGCCTTGGTCTAACATTTTTGCCCATGATTGTACCTAAGCGGACGACCACCATTTTGCTTCAACTTATGTTCTGCGAGTTATAGAAGACGTTTGTCTGCAACCACCCTAATTCGGATAGCGTTCTAGTTCTACAAAGAAGCTTATACAATACAATACTGTTGTAATTATATCCTATTAGTATTGTTGTGTAAATGCATATCAACAATGACGTCATTAGATACGATGGAGTTTTTACCAGGTGTCACGATACCTATCTCCACTTCTGTACTTGACGTTGGTAAGCCATTGGGTAGTGATGGTTCCTGAAATATTATTTTATTTTGTATTATGAGTATTGTACTACTAAACGTAGATTGAAATGGTTGAACTGAAAGATTTTATTATAATAATATTAGCAATGCTTTTTCAAGGCATTACTAATATTCCTATTGCCTCTCCAAATAAAGTCGAAGCTTCGCTATGAGTGGGTGAGTCATGCAACAAAAGGCCTACCACCATTCAAATTCTTAGAAGCCTCAATAGCTCAATGGTAGAAGGATCGACTCCGCTCTGTTAAAGCTACAATCGCGGGTTCGATCCTGACCCCATTGGGCTATTGTCGTACCTAGTACAAGCTTTGAGATTATTTGGAGGGGCAATAGAAATATCAGTAATAATAATAAATAAACGCTATATACTACTCAACCCCCATTAGAATAGTTATATCCCGTGTGGCGTCGGGAAACATACACAATGACAAGAACACATACACCCAGACCAGAAAACATGCCATGGTCAATAGCATGGTCTGAGCGGGAATCAAACCCGCGACCCGTGGGGCTTAAGACAGGTTGTCTTCTGCTTCACAATGTCGTCAAATAAATAATAGTTTCTTACGATAGAGGCAGCATCACAAGCCATTAGCTCGTTCTTCGACAAGTGCTCGACGACCGCCGCCGCGTAGCAGTCGCCCAGCATATTGTTAGTCGTTCTTATGCGATCACTGAAGTTGTAAAACGTTCAAAACTTACATTAAAAATAACTTCAATCCTATCAGATAATCATTAGCGGATTTATAAATTTTCAAGGTTTTGGCGTCCTTACCTCTATAATTGTCATGTATCAAATTATTTTTACAATCCAACCGGGGGGTCCGGAAACACAACCAAGGACAAGGATAAACACACCCAGACCGGAATACATGCCTGCATTGTCAATATAAACATCTGCTCCGAGCGGGAATCGAACCCGCGACCTATGGCGCTTAAGGCAGGAAAAAGTTGTCAAAATATAGACAGGCCCTTCTAGACACTTTAATATACTAGATCTAAATTATTTTTCCACCTAAATGATTCCGTACCACTGTAAAATAAAAATATCAAGATTCTTGTATGGACCCCTAAAATTATCTATAATAATTAATATTAAATATTTATATTAAATTTGTTTTCATTATTCTATATAATAGAGAAATACATAATATATATAATATAAAATACTATTAACTATTACAGCGATACACCAAAAATATCATGTTTCTTGTATTGTATTTTAGCATTTGTTGTAGTAGCGGCAACAGACTGATATACATATTCTGTGAAAATTCCAACCCTCTACCTATAACGGTTCGTGAGATACAGCCCGTTGACAGACGGATGGACGTACAGATGAACAGCGGAGGCTTGTTTCCATTTGTTACAGAACCCTAAACAATGATTTATTAAATATCAAATTATGTAAGTCAATATAACTTACACAAGCCAATCCACCGCAAAAAGCAAAGAGACATCATGAGTTGGCGCATCCACTGCTGCCAGTACAACCAATAACAACACCATCGCTGCTGAAGGAACAGACGCAGACGACACTGAGGCAGCTGTAGATGTTAAGCTGAAAATAACAATAATAAATAACCCTTTATATATAATGTATTCCTTCTTCCTAGCATTAAACCCGGTATTTGCCCAGGGTCTGCTCATTACTCTTATCCGAATTTGACAGGTTACTAGTTTTTACCTTCGCAAACAGAGTACACAAGTTCACAAACAAGAGTTAATAATTATTATCAGACGTTATGATAACAACAGGGATCGACAACTTAACGTGCTCTCCGAAGCATGAGGAGACCCACAAGGACAAACGCTCAGACTAAAACAGATGTTCTATTAAACACTTTTTCTATTCTAAGTTTTGGAAAAAATCACATTCTTTTGCACCTCCTCTTAATATTAACCATTCGTAAGTGTCCCAATAACTTTCCATCATGTTTCTTCCGAAAATGTGATTATATATGTAAAAATGTATCTTTAAACCAAAATAAGGTTAAAGAAATACTAGAAATTTATTAATTTTTGACCATCGTAATATGAAATGTTATCAATTAAAGTTACTATAAGTTATTTAAATTACTATAAGTTTATTTATACTTAAGATAAAGTCTACAAGTCTACCTAAAGATAATATAGAATACTTACAATATAGCGGCCAATTGCGCAAAACCGAGATGCATGTTGTTCATTTGACAGATGAAGACACTCGCGACGGATAAGAACAAAGCTGTTCCGTCCATGTTGATGTTGCAGCCGATGGGGAGGACGAAGCGAGTGATGCGAGGGTCGATACGGAGGGGACCCTCCATCGCACGGAATGTCACTGGTAGAGCTGCGGCTCTGAAAGCATATCTCGCACCTTTAGACCGAAAACGCCAAAAAATTAATTATCAGCCTAAAATGACTTAAAACGAAATTCTCAATGTAACAATAGTCCAAACATAGCCATATTTAATGGTAAATAACTGACCAAGAAAATATAATATACGAAAGATTGTGCATGTGATATTGTAAAAGTGATTTTGTTGATTCCCAAAAATTTCATTTTGAGTTACGTCGTTTTCGTTCTAAAGGTACGATATATCGTTGTACAAAAACCGCAATAAAGATAAAAAAACTAATTTTAAATATATGCTAAAAATGGTCTCAGAACAAATCTAAAGAAAGTAATGATGAGAGATCAAGACTATAACCCCCGGTTTTTCAAACGTTGATCAAACTCATGTGAACTCAACATAGCAAATGCAAAATGATCATTGGTTACCTGTTGATCATCGATTATCATTAACCAATGAGCGTGCTATATTTGGTATGTTAAGTTGACATGAATTTGATCAACGTATTAGAAACCGGCGGTTGTGTAGATAACAAAAGGTAACGAATTAAGCAACCAAATTAAATCAGTGATAAAAAAAAAAAACAAAAATAGACAACAGATCAGTAATTTTAAGTAAAACTAAGATAAAATAATAAATAGAAAAGATAAGACAATTTTCAATTCGTCCATTTATTTCCTTGCTGTGTATATAAAAGCTACATAGAATATCTACCAAAAATATAAAATAAATTTCCTGATATTTGTTTCCTGATAGTTATTATAATTTATAGATAGGCTATCTATAAATTCTAATAATGCTTATGCAATTCCACTAAAGAACTTTGAATTACAAAACAATGCAATATTTAATCTAATTAACTTACGTAGAAGCCGTAGCAGATGCAGTCAGCATGGCCTGAGATAATCCCCAGTAGAACTTGTATGGGTTTCGTCTCAGGAATAAGAAGTATATCAATTGCATCACTATCAACTGATAGAGGAATACACCAATCGTTACACTGGCTATAAACCAACCCAATTGTGACATCACTTGTGCTGGAATGAATAAATTTGAAGAAACTTTAGATAAATGTTTGAATGGATCGAGAAAATTAAAAAAAAAAATACAACTAAAGTAAAATGGATTAAGTATAAGTAACACTTCATTGAAATAGATAAACTAAACTAGACTTTAAGCAATAGAATTTAAGCATCTTATAAACGCACCAACGTTAGTAACTCCCAAGATTTTCCCAGCAATAACACTGCTTATCCCAAAGGGAGTAAACCACATCACTCCTGTCACCATCTTCATGATCACCTCGAAAATAGCTTGAAAAAAGTCGATCACCACTTTGCCCTTGGGACCCAAAGTACCCAACAAACTTCCAAATACCAAGCAAAAGAATACCAAACCCAATGTATTTGTGCCTGATCTAAAAAAAGTTAGGTGTATAATAAAGCAAATTAATTCAATGAAAATGTTAGATTCTTTTTTTACCTGTATCTGATATCTCTAACTAAATTTTGGACATTATCACTTTCGTTATTTTTCGGAACTATATTCTTCGGTTCTATGTAAACAGTATGTGCTTGTTGGAATGCGGCTTGTACTATGTTATCCGGGAAAATATTTCTGAAAGCAGAAAAACAATCAATCAAAACCATTTTAGTCTTTAATCACTTGAATCACTTTAAGTTAAAATATAACATACCTGCCAATATCCAGGAGGCTATCCAAAATTCTGTGATCTCCCTTATTTTCGAAAGCAACTACGGTATCCTCTTTTAAGTCTGGCAGACCAGGATGTATTAACACTGCTAGTACAATCCCAAGAAATGCATTAAACATTGAAGTAAGAATGAAATATAACAGAGTTCTCACAGCGATCTTTCCACTCATCCGAGCATTAAGACTTGCAGAGCCAGCGATAAGGCTGGCAATGATTAGAGGTAAAATCATAAGTTTCAATAGTCTCATGAATAATTCTCCTGGGTATGATATAATAATAAGTGCATCAGGACCTAGATCATAAGGGCGAAGACCAAACCCTGCAAATATGCAAAATATAAGTTAGAATTTTTAAATTTGTCACAAATACGCATAAACCAAAAAATGCATAAAAGGCTGATTTTTAATGAGCTGGCTATATATCCCAGCTAAAATATTTGAAATATACCCGGCTACATAGCCGAAGCTCCATCCTCATTAAATTGATTTTTTTGATAACCTCAAGGTAACGTAACATTTTCCGGGATAAAAGTATCGTATATATTAATCCAGGCAATAGGCTATCTATGTGCCAAACATGTTCTCAGAAAGAGTAAAAATCCATACATACATTATCACAAACTTTTACGTATATAATATTATTAGTATGGTATACAAAATTTAAAGAAATATAGTTAAATTCTTATTACCAATAGCTATTCCAGTAAGGACACCAGCCAACGTGATCACTAGAAG
Source organism: Hestina assimilis (assembly GCA_023373885.1). Lineage (NCBI taxonomy): Eukaryota > Metazoa > Arthropoda > Insecta > Lepidoptera > Nymphalidae > Hestina > Hestina assimilis. The sequence goes on along the minus strand of CM041747.1, from coordinate 1,898,993 downwards.
TGTGTTTTCTATTAGCCATTTTTTCAAACCGGTATGATCTACGGAAGCTGTCCGGTCTTCCGTAGTTTTCGGGCCCCTATCTCCTGGGCCCATCTTCACGAACAGATATTCTGAAAAACGGTCCCCTTTCTCCATTACAGGCACAGTTCACCCTTGCAGTCCAGATGTCTGGACCTTCTTTACGTGCTTTTTTCAATTTTTATCCAGATTTTTATTGTTTTCGTTTATGAAATGAACTATTTAATTATTAAATTTTGGTTTTACATTTTCATGATGTTTAAAGCTATGTTTTTCTTTGTTGTTAGATCTCGAAGTCACTTTTTAACTACCAAGTCGTACAATGCTTTTAACACACTTACTGATCTGTATAAAGCTTCCGTGTTTCTATATTTAAATATTTATGTGTATGTGCACGTTTTATTTTCATGGAATGGATTTCCATTACTAGTTTATTTCTTAACTTCTTTTATCTACTAGATTCAGATCAGTAATGGAATGGACATAGACTGAAAAAACCTACATTGCGTCGCCTCACAGTATTGAAGTCCTCTACTGCAATGCGCGCGCATACATCGATTATCTTTTCATTCACATATTTATATTAAATTTGTATTTGTATGTGTGTTATTAAATTATGAGTATAAGGTTTTTGTTACGGAACAGACTTAATTTTAGCTTCTCGTTTTGTATACGTATTATAAAGACATGATGCTACTTCTATTGAACGCCACATGCGCAGTTGGCGTTTACTCGTTTTTTTTAACATAACATAGACTTCTTTTACTCTTATATGGACAGCCCTCTATTTCTACGTCCTAGGTCCCATTATTCCCGGTATTTATCCAGGGTATGCACTCTTATCCGAATTTAACAGGTTAAAGTTTTTAACATAGCGATTGCAATCTGACCACGCCTGAACCCTAAGGGCGAACCTGTAACTCATTGGATAAGAGCAAACCTACCAAGAGTTAACGATTATTATCAGATGTTATGTGATAACAACCAGGACCGGCAGCTTTATGTGCTCTCCGAAGCACGGTGGGGAGACCCACAAGGACAAACGCACAGACTGAAACATATATTTATAACAAACAATTGCTCCGAGCGAAGATGATAACAGTCGGCAAATGGACAGACTCCTCCATACAAACAAAATGTCCAAAGATTTGCGGGCGCAACGAAATGGAGTTAGTCACTTGCAACACAATTGAATAAGGTTAGTGTTCGACTAACTTCGTATCGTTGCGTTATGATTGCATCAGTTTAGTTTAGTTTAGTTTAACGACGGGTTCGATTTCCGCTCCGCACCGATTTGTTAATTGACCATATAGACATGTGTTCCAACCTGGCTGTGTTTGTGTGTGCTTCCGGATCCTCAACACATGATGTCACTATACTGATGGAGGCCGTCGATTGTGTAACGCTTATTTATTAAATTTATATTTTACATATCTATGTAGGTATACTTTAGTTATTAAAATGTATTAGAGACTTCGTTTCACAATAACAAATTATGTAGACTGATTTGATAAAATAAAAATTTGGCATCAACAATATGTATGAAATCTATTAGTTTAGTTGACCTTGTGTAACTAGCAGTTGTCGTTCTTGTTAATATTAATAGTATTGTAACATTGGGCATTAGATAATTTGTCTCAATCACGACAAACGATACTGCCAACATTCCATTTTAATAATAGATTATGATATGCATCAGTGGCTAGATCATTGATCTTAGTACCATTGTATTGATTAAAACACGAATCAAATTTTATTACATAAATATACATATTTCTGCCCGCGGCTTCACCCGCATTTTTTATTCTTCATATCGAGTGGTTAGCGGCCAACCTAGTGTCAGAGTTGTTCAGGTCGCCCGTAGACCTCAGACTTGACACTTATCGACTTTTGCCAAATTGATAACACGGAACCGACTTTTTACGTGCCCTCCGAAGCACGGCGCTGCTCAGTTGAAATACCACTATGCGATCACCCATCTAGTGTCTGACCGCGCCTAAAGTTGCTTAACCTACCGATCGTTTACCGACCACGATTTGGCTACAACCGTCTCTCCGATTTTATAATGAGGCAATACATACATAATTGTTTCCTTATAAATCTTTCATCCCCTTTTTCATTTTCTTCAAGTTTTGTTTTCGGGATAAAAAGTAGCCTATAATATAAGTAGCCTCTCTATGTCTATCCTTAAATTTAAACAATCAGTTCAGCGATCTATGCATGAAAGCAATACAAATAAACAAACTTACTTTCGCATTTATAATATTGGTTAGAATTACACACACATATTTTTCTAATACTATACATAAGCCAAAATCATAGTATTTAATATATAATAAAAGATATTTATATGACACTCTATATATATTTTATAATTACTTGTACAATACAATTATAAATGGAAATATTTTCCGTTACCCTCTTTTATTATAAATTATTGTTATTAACCTCTGTCACAACAGAGATTATTCCACCAGTGCAATCAGTCACACTGGTGGTAGGTCTTTGTTGCAAGAGGCCGGCTAGGTAGGTACCACCGCAGTGCCCAATATTCTGCCGCCAAATAGTAGTGCTTAGGCACTACTGTGTTCAGTTTGAAGGGCATTGTACGCTAGTGAAATTACTGGGCGAACGAGATTTAAGAACTAATATCTCGAGGTTGGCAACGCGTGAGTGGCACCTACTAATGGTGGGCCGTATGCTTGTTTGCCAACTTCTAACATAAATAAAAAAAAAAAAATCACGTAAGCCAAGCGGAGTTATCTTAATGCTTAAGATTTTTTTTAAAAATCTTTAGATCTTATATATAGTTTTTTTTAGGAAGATGGCTATTTTTATTATATTACTGATTAATCTTAGCATCTAGGCCTACTCTCAAAATATTGTAGTTACCTATAATAATATTACAATTTTCATTGTTATTACTTCAGTGTAAAATAATTTACACTTAAATTTCGAAAATAGAAAATAACATCTGATTCAATTCTAATCTAAATAATTACGTTCTAAAATTTATACTTAATATATCAGATCGCAACGGCCAGGTTTTTTTTACAGGAATTACACACAAAGACCATTTTAAAGTGATTATTGTAAGCATAAATTTGAACTTACCCTGTATTTGTTTAATTTTGAAGCTTTTTTGACACTTCGATGAAATAAATATAAAATGTATACACCACAATTAAAATGGCTTCTCTCTAATACAAAAGACTAAAGTAACTATTTCGCTCAGCCAAATTTTCGCGCGTTTATCCACAGATAACAAAATGCAAATTTGTACTTTAAGATGTTGATGCAATATTTAAATATGGAATTTAATTTTTTTGATATTTTTTATACAACGGAAGAGACACAAGTGCATTGGCCAAATGCACGTGACTGCGTGAAGTACAAGGCTATTTTAATCAGATACATTGACATTTATATATTGTTCATCGGCAGGCAGTTATTGGCCCAACATTAAATGCTTTAATAGGCTTAAAAGAAACAATTGTGTCACGTGACAGCATTGGATAAATTGACTATATAGCTTTTTTCTTTTTCACTCCTTCGGCTTGGTTATTATTAACTTGTTATTTTTTCTTAATTATTTTTACTAGCATGAGTTATTTCTTGCATCTTTTAAATTAAAATTTATACATAATTATATAAATTTAATAATAAAAAAATTAAATTAAAAGGTTGTTTTTGAAAATATTCGCTATCGAAATATTATATAAATTATTATACTGTTAACCAAAAACTTATAAATTTAAAAATTAAAACTTAAACGAAGAAGAAGTTAGAAGTTGAAACTTCTCCGCTCAACATTTTTTTGTTAAATTAAATTGTGATATTTTGATACCTTAATATATTATAATAATAAATAAAGCTGTATAATCGTTGTTATTATTTTATTTATTCATAAATATTATATTTGAGTATCAGTAAATTTCGAATCTTTTCTTTATCGAAAAATTAATTGGTTAATAGCGCCATCTGTGAATTATATGACACACTTTAATGATGATGTGATTAAAATTATTAATTCCCGTTTGTTTTATTATAGTAACAGAGATGGCAGTATATATATACAATGTAAATCTATATGTTTATTTATTCATAAATAATATACTTGAGCACTTGAGTAATTGAGAATCTCAAACTTTTATCTTCATTAAAAAATTATTAGCGAATAGCGCCATCTATGAATTCTATGACACACTTCAATAAGCACATTATTAGAAACTCTTGTTTAATTTTTTTCTTAGCGTTTGTTTCATAGTCACAACAGAGATGGTAGTATAGATAATGTAAATTTATGTTCAGAGTTTTAAACTATTTAAAGTACTAAAATGCGCGACACTTCATCCGTATACAAAATTGTGCAGTTATATATTGAAACTCTTATATATTCATTATTATATAACATAATACAATTTTTTATAAAAATCAAATTTACTATACTTACTTACTTTCAACGCAATGCAATAGAACGAAGTTAGTCACCTGCTACCTTCATTTGATATTCGGTTATGATTTGTATAACGTAACCGAGTGAAGATAGCGTGCGTTGGTGTTGAATTTATGAAAAGGCACCAACGAGTCTGACATTTTGTCAGTATGGAAGGGTCTGTCCATAGTCTATTGTAGGTGTTTTTTAACAGTTCAAATTCCGTGTTTTTATACTTATATGAGATTTTGAAATGTGGCGTCACAAAACATATTTTACCTGACGTTATAGTTTATGGAGACGTCATAGTCCAATTATAGTATCATAAAGTATATTATTAATAAACAAACAATAAATAAAAAATCACAATTATTAATTGACTAACTGTGCCCGCGGCTGGCGTGGTGTGCTGATATTTCTAATTGCACTAAAACGCTAATTCTTTTTCTAGAATATAAATAGCATAAGTTACTCCTTATAACATCATCTGCCAGTGAAAGTCCCGTTGAAATCGGTCCAGCTAATTCAGAGATTATTCGGAACAAACAGACAGACTTACGTTATTTCAATGCATATTTTGCCATAAAGAAAACTGAAAATACAACAGCGAATAATACATAGTTTAGTCTTACTATATATAAATTTAAGTTCTTTACCTTCATAAAAATTTCACTAAACACTAGTATCATATATCATATAAAATACAAACTAAGCTTTTAGGGAATTAAAATTGTTATATAAATAAATTTTAAACACAAGCGTCCGTTGACAAACACTTAGGTTTATTTCTTATGGCCGTGAAACAGTTATCAAACTGTAGACGCAGCAATCTCTGTATCTTTAAAGGATTGGTGGTCTATTCTGTGAAACTTTGATATATCTAGATTATTAATAATGCATTTTCTATGACTAATACTTTTATTGCAAAAATATACATGATAGCGCTTTATAGTCAATTTAAAAATCAACAGATTACTTATCACTTTTTCCGATTTTATTTATTTTAATTTTTGTATTGTCTAAACGTAATATTGATTAACTTATTACAGATTAATCAATTACTTAATGAGAATTTATTTTGTATTTTTATACTTTATGGTTTATTGTATTTTTAATATCGAAATTTTTTAAGTTCCTCAAATGATTAAAATGTTTATTCGTCCAATTGGAGATGGATGAAACAAGAGTATAAATGGACGCAAATAAGCAATACCATGTCAACCTACAAAATTGAAAAAACTGAGTAATATATGCGGAAGTAATGGTAAATGGCTGCAGAACATTTTTCTTTAATATTTGTAGAGTTTTAAGCTTTAAAACTTCTAAAAAAGCCATTTTTTATCATGCAATTTATGTATTATGTTAAACGTTTTGGGTTATATTATATACGAAATATGCAGTTTATATACTTATTTTTTGTGAAAATAAGTAAAATAATTAACATAAATCTGAATTTGCCAAAAACTTGACCAATACATGTAAAAATATCATATAAAACAAGTTGTTAAAAATTTTCAAACGCGTTTTTCTCGAAATGACATTCGTGTGGGTTGACATGGTATTGCTTATTTGCGTCCAAATAGAGAAGCATTTGTTGAATAAAGTTTGGTTTGGATGTAACAATGACTTGGTTGTTTTATTACTACAATGAATTATCCATTTGAACATTCTGGTTACCGAGCGCTAACATACATACATACTAACATGTGATACGTGAAATTTACCATTTTATTGTTATGTTTAGACGATGTAAGTAAAAATTGAACCATTTTTGGTCCAACTTGGGTAGAATGCGAATGATATGACGTTTGACGACGTTGTGGCGCAGCGGTAGCGAACCTGCCTTAAACGCCACAGGTCGTGGGTTCGATTCCCGCTCGGAGCATAATATGTTTGTATTGACTATGCAAGCATATTTTCCGGTCTGGGTGTATTTGTCCTTGTCATTGTGAATGTTTCCGGACCCCGACACAGGATATTACTATCCTAATGGCGGCCGTTGAGTGTGCAGTGTTTAGTTTATTATTTATATGACTATAATTAAAAAATTTAGTATGTTTTTATTTTGTTGTTTTTATCAGCCTAATTGGATTGTGATGCATTGATTTGTGTGTTTTTTTTTTTTTTTTTATATGTTAGAAGTTGGCAAACAAGCATACGGCCCACCTGATGGTAAGTGGCTGCCGCAGCCTATGAGCGCTTGCAGCACCATTAGTAGGTGCCACTCACGCGTTGCCAACCTCGAGATAGAGGTTCTTAAATCTCGTTCGCCCAGTAATTTCACTAGCGTACAATGCCCTTCAAACCGGAACACAGTAGTGCCTAAACACTACTATTTGGCGGCAGAATATTGGACACTGCGGTGGTACCTACCTAGCCGGCCTCTTGCAAAAAATTAGTATGTTTTTATTTTGTTGTTTTTATCGGATCCTACTTGGATTGTGATGCATTGATTTGTGTTACTTATTTATCTTATTATGTTTATTTGATAATAGCTATTGGACCATTGTTCCATTTGTTATGAAATTAAAAAACCGGGTCGATAATTTTTATGTTTCATTGCCTTGTGATTTTAGACGGTCGTCTGGCATTATACTCATTAACAGAGATAATAATAGTATTACATTATATCAAAGTGTCAAGGTGGTTTGTGCAAGCGACCCCATGACGTCCCACTATGGCGATGAGGGTTCCCACAGGAGTCCCACACTACCACTGCCTAGTGCTTTTTTTTTTTTTTTCGGAATGTGTATTGCTGTTGGCCCTACTAGCCTTGACAGCGTCACTGGCGGGGGCTGAGTACAGAGACTCAGCCGTGATAAAGGGGCAGCCCTCACGGGGGCTCAAATTTAATGCCGTCCTTAGGGTACCTCCTGCGAAGCTGAACCACGGCTAAAGACGTCATCAAAGATGGAGGCAGCGCTCCGAGCGCATTCTATACGATAGACTCACCCGACGGTGTGAGCGCGACGCGACGTGCGAAACAAAGGACCTCGTCCTCGCCGGCGAGGACGGTGTTGTGTGCGTGTCTGTGCTGTGTAATGGGCATTTTCTAATATAATCCTATCGTCAGGGTCTTACAAGACGTGCTTAGTTCGCCTTACTTTTATCGGTTGGTTACATCGGTCTGTGTAGATACAAGCATGTCTAATCAAAGGATTTGGATGGAAACTAGTTTGATCGAAATAGTTACACTGTCTAGTGCATTTGACGAGTACACTACGTGCAGTGGTATGGGTTAATGCATTTCTCAGCGAACACAAAAAAGAATTATATTTATTTTATAAACCATCTGTTACAGAATAGCCCCTCTCAGTCCCCCATTGCTCGTTATCACTGTAATTTACTATGTGCTTCCTGTGATAGTTATGCTATACTAGCAATAGGTAATTTATTACCTGCGTTCCAGATATTACTCGGAAATTATTTATATACCAGACTAATGTTTATCCTCGTCTACACCGCCGAGATTTTATTTTATTAAATTTTTTTTTATGTTACAAGTTGGCAAACAAGCATACGACCCACCTGATGGTAAGTGGTTGCCGTAGCCTATGAGCGCTTGCAGCACCATTAGTAGGCGCCACTCACGCGTTGCCAAACTCGAGATATTAGTTCTTAAATCTCCTCTGCCCAGTAATTTCACTAGCGTACAGTGCCCTTCAAACCGGAACACAGTAGTGCCTAAGCACTACTATTTGGCGGCAGAATATTGGACACTGCGGTGGTACCTACCTAGCCGGCCTCTTGCAACAAAAGACCTACCACCAGTGTGACTGATTGCACTGGTGGAATAATCTCTGCTGTGACAGAGGTTATCCCAACAGCGGGCGATGGGGTCGTCACATCCCGACGCCGATAAATTTTTATTTTTTTAAATTTTAATATCAATAGTTTGTATATAACTTTCAGCTCTTTTGTTATAACCTATATGGTATAATCTATTAGTGGAAACTTAGTTGGTCTATATAATATTTGATTTTCTAAGATTTTATGTATCATTGTACTGTTTGTTTCCCATGAATAAATAAATAAATAAACAGTTATAGAAAACTACCTATTGCGAGCGGCTTCAACCGCGTGAAACTCGATTTGAATACATACTCTGATTCTACCCGCTTTTACAAACTTTAAATGTAATATTTATTTAAATCGAGTCAACAGCCTAAAAAATAAGTTTCAAGCTTCTAGCTCTAAAAATGTCAATACTTCCGTATAACTTTTCATCCCCCTCTTTCAACTCCTTACAACCCTTTTCACATTAAAATGTCCATGTCCTTTCTTAGGTTCCAGACTATCTGTGTACCAATTTTCATTTAAATCGGTTCAGTAGTTTTGGCGAGAGAGCGCGACAGACAGACAGAGAGAGTTAGTTTCGCATTTATAATATTAGTAATGATTTAGACGATAAATTGAATTCTATATAGTCCCAGCGCCCTGGACTGGGTCAATTTGTTAACGCAAACCATTCAGGGACTCGCACACACAAATTTCATCAAAATCGATCCAGACATTTTTGAGGAATTCAGTTACATACTTACAGGACAGAAGAATTAAACGCCACAATTGAAAAAAATTGAATATTTAGTTATCAGCGTAAAATAACTTAAAACAAAATTGTAACAATAGTAGTCAATGTAACAATAGTCCAAACATAGTCATATTCGACCGTAAATAGAACTGACGTAGTAACAAAAAAAAAAAAATATAATATACGAAAGAATGTACAAGTGTCAATATTTTAAAATTTGTGTTGTTGATTCCCAAAAAATTGCTTTTTTTTTTTAAGATGGGGCAAACGGGAATGAGGCTCACCTGATGTTAAGCGATCACCGCCGCACATGAACATCTACAACACCAGACGGCATGCAGGCTCGTTGCCAACCTTTAAGGAAAGAATACGCTCTTCTCTTGAAGGTTCCCAAGTCGTATCGGTTCGGAGAGACCGCCGGCGGAAGTTGATTCCACAGAGTGGTTGTGCGAGGAAGAAAATGTCTTTTTAAGTTACGTCGTTTTCGTTCTAAAGGTATGTACATACCTAAGTAACGGCATGAGTAACTCTTTCCATTACGTAAGCTATTTATTTACTTACTTTGGGAACCGTTATTTTTCTGTAAGAGTATCATCATATCCACGAAAGTATTTCGTTGTTTTACTCAAAAAGAACGCATTCTCACGTTGAACTCGACTGAGCCGAATAAATGGTCATATTACTCTATTCTTTTCGAGTGCAGAAAACGTACCCTTTCAGATATTTTTCAACGAAACAAATGGGGCTAAGTGGTTTTGAAGATAAAACATTCTCGCAATGTATTTTTTAGAATAAGACTTATTATCTGTAACAAAAGAAATAAGAAAGTTGGGAAGCAAGCATAGGGCCCATCTGATGCCCAAATTCATTTGTGGTTGGCAATTACGCATTGCCAATTTCTGTTCTTAAATTTAATTTACTAACCACAGTATCCTATAAACCGAAACACAGTAATTCTAAACACACGACTGCTTTGCGGTAAAATATATGATACTGCGGTGGTACCTATCAGGTATAGGTTTTATAAGATAAATACAAATCTGCCAAGAGAGGGAATCGAACCCGCGATCGTCGAGGCTATAGGTAGCCTCACAATCAGCCCGTCACAATCGTCAGTTTTATATCTGTGTTTGTGTATACTAATCTCATTAACTTCCATAGAATTTGACACGCAGACTTTCTCATTAATTTTTCGTTCACTCATTGTTCAGTATTTAATATATTTAAAATCGCATAATATATAATATATACGACGACCTTGTGGCTCAGCGGTAGTGAACTTGCCTTAAGCGCCACAGGTTGCGGTTTCGATACCCGCTCGGAGCATATGTTTGTATTGACCATACAGGCACGTCTTCCGGTTTGGATGTGTTTGTCTTCATCATTGTTTATGTTTTTGGACCCCCGACACAGGTTATGACTATCCTAGTGGGAGCCGTTGAGTGTGTATATTTTTTTAATCATTACATTACTAAGGTTACATTTTTATCCCTGCGAGTTTCGCGATAGAATTTTTGCACAAAAAAATTTCCGCCAAAATAACAGAGCTTTATTTTTTCCAAGCAATTTATCACAGAGATTAAACGTCAAAAATGTGTGAAGTTCCCACATGTTCTATTGTAATGTAATCTGAGTTTTGTTATATTATAAAAATAGCTATATACAAGATTTAATGTCTTAAGTAAAGTTGTTTATTTGTTAAAAAATCTTTATTCAACCAATGTATGTACATTTTCAAATCTTCTTGTTGTCGAGTTAGTGGCCAACCTAGTGTCAGAGTTGTTCAGGTCGCCTATATAATACGAGTAGGCCTCTGAATTGACTTTTCGACTATTATCAAATTGATAGCAGCCGATAATTAATTATAAATAATAAATCAAATAAAAATAGCATAATAGGACGCAAATAAGCAATACCATGTCAACCCACAAAATTGAAAAAACTGAGTTATATATGCAGAAGTGTTGGTAAATGGCTGAAGACCATTTTTCTTTAATATTTGTAGGGTTTTAAGCTTTAAAACTTCTAAAAAAGCCATTCTTTAACCATGCCATTTTGTGTATTATTTTAAACGTTTTGGGTTATATTATATACGAAATATGCAGTTTGTATGCTTATTTTATGTGAAAATAAGTAAAATAACTTACATACATCTTGAAATTGCCAAAAACTTGACCAATACATAAAAAAATCATATAAAGCAAGTTGTTCAAAAATTTTCAAACGCGTTTTTCTCGAAACGACATTCGTGTGGGTTGACAAGGTATTGCTTATTTGCGTCCAATAATGAATACTACCATCTTAAACCGAAATTTATTAGGGTTTCCATAGCGAAGTTGCAAAAAAACGTTTGTCACAGTCATTTTACTCGGAATGGCCTCGGGTTCTATCTATACGAAATTTATTAAATTTGTTTATTCAATGAACCACTACAGTTTTGTAGTGAAATAATAAAATATATAAAAATTAAAAGCAGTCCATACATGTAATTGAAAGTTTAAACAAAATATATTTTCCATAAATTTTTCTCATAACTTTGTTTTTCATATTATTATTCATAATTTATATTAAATTCGTTTATAATTAAAGTTAGTATTCATTAGTAATTAAATATATAGAAAGTTCGTGTGCAAGTAACTATGTAAATAAAATTGCGTTAAATGCTCAAATGACTCATGAATGAGAGTCGATAAAATGACGGGATGTAAGAATTGATAAATTAAAAATTCTATGCAATTGTTAGTTTCCTGTCTGTGTTATATGAAACTAAATAATATAATATTTTTTCTGATTGTGTATTGCTGTGGGCCTTACTGGCCTTGACAGCGTCACCGAGCCGGGGTAGCCGAGTACAGAGGCGCTCAGATTGATTCCGTCCTTACGGAGCCTCCTGCGAGACCGAACTACGGCTAAAGACGTCATCTGGAATAAAATATCAAGGACCTAAAGCTTAGTGCAAACAAGATATGAATTAACTTAGTTAAACTTGAGATTAGGGTGATTTTGAAACTGTTTGGAAATGTTTAATCAACTTCAAAAAATGAGCAGGTTCTTAAGTCAGTTTCGATTTGGACTTTTTTTTTGGAGTATGTATTGCTGTTGGGCCTACTGGCCTTGACTGCATCACCGAGTGGGGGGGCTGAGTGCAGGCCGTGAAAAAGAGAAAGCCCTCGCGAGGGCTCAAATTTGATTCCGTCCTTAGGTTATCGCCTGCAAGGCCGAACCACGGCTAAAGACGTCATTACTAAGCCCTCCCAAAATTATTAATCATATAAAATATACGTGAATCTTTTGTGACAATATTAAAATAAGCAAGGCAGCAAAAAGCGGTAATATACAGTGGATTAGGCCAAGCTGCATTAAACTGTCCACAAAGTACTTTTTTTTAAATAACTAATAAAATATATACTTTAAATACTCAATGGTTTCATTCTGTTAGCATCCTATTTCGGAGGTCTAGAAATACATACAAACAAAAAACCAACAATACAAACTGCAATTTATGTTTGTATGATCAATACAATAATTACTAATTCTAACTACTTAATTATCTTAATTATCTCTATTTAAAAATATTAATACTTTATTAATGATTGGTAAACAGCTGACTTACTATTAGTTAATTGTAAACGTTAAATTGATTATAAAATTGCTCACGATGAGTCATTTATATCTACAAAAATAAATACAATTAACGTGTCTGTTTGTATTTCCAAATTAACAGCTGTTCAATAATTATATATGAAAGTATATATGGTACTTAAATAAAATTCAATTTTTTAAATTTTTGTCTGTCTGTCTGCCTTTATGTTTATATGAAGTCGCATAAGCTACATTTATTTTAGTCAATAAAAATCTGTGGACCACAAGAGCCGATCCGCCGGCGCAGCTAAAATAGAAATAATTACAATCATTCATAAAATTGTATTAACAAAGCAATAAAGCAAACAATTCCTTCGAATACATGAAAATAATCTTTATATTAATAGCCTTTAGTTTCAATTTCCCATACGTTTCAATACCTATTTGTTATTGTGATAATTGTTATATTTATAATTACAATGTACGCTCAGTAGTTACTTAGTTAGTTCATTTAGAAACACTGTGACGAGGTGTTGTGAACAATTTCTCATTATGTATCGAATGTGTTTTTTGTTATTAAATATATTATTATGTGAAGGTAGAGGAATCTTTGATGTGAAAACTAAAATTGTGTTTGAACCTGACGATAGTTTTTCACAATATTTTGGATACACTGTTGCTTTTAATACAGATAAGTACGAGTATGTATTTAAATAGTGCATGTAATTGACTTAAAATTATTGATTCAATACGTTTTTGTGCCAAGTAGCAATTCTAGTGTATGTATTTTAAAGTTAACATAGATTTATTCGACAAACCTTCGTTACCGCTTTCGCTGGTGCTTCTTCGTAAATTCTCCCTATTGACTCAACGAAATAAACTTAGTCACAAGCAACATAAAATAAAAGTAATTTTTATTCAAGTAGACTTTTAAAAAGTACTTTTGAATCGTCAAGCGTTACCACCGGTTCTGAAAGCTGTTCCTACCGAGAAGAACCGGCACGAAACTTTATAGTTTCTCTTTTCAAATATAGGTTTGTTTACAATGTAATTACAAAATGTTAATCCTGATTGAGATCCAACAATTTAAGAGTCCCAAGCATTTTTATCAGAAAAGTCGTTTTCTGACGTTGCTTTGTTTATTTTAAACATTACATTATGAATATTGTAGATTGTAGTTTTAGTATTTTATAAAGTAAGCTTGTATTAATGCATTATGACATTCTTAAAAACTTATTAGTTTAATTATGTTATTGTTTTATTACCTAGGTATTTAGCTCACACTTTTATTTGCTAGTTTTGTGTTTTTTGTTCTTTTAACTTTTATATTTCATTTTTAAATGATTCTTTCTTAAACAAAGTATAGTCGTAGTTTTCGTATTTTATATCGCATGTTGAGTTAGCCTAAGTGTGTATACAGTGATGTGGTAAAGCAATGTACTTATAAATATATAAATAAATAAATAAACATATTTATTGGGAGGTTTAATAAAATAGATATTCTGTAATTCATAATCGAATGAAACCAGCGTGTGACGTTACGTTACAATGGAGCGAATTTACCAAGGATCACCAGTGAATATTTGACATTTCTTTTTGTATGAAATGGCCGGTCCTTAGTTTATAATAAGCCATTAGGTCTATACAAATTAGTGTCATTATGTTTTTCTTAATCGTTGACTTAACACACGTTATTAAACAGTTAAGTGGGACTGATTTCGGTTGCTAATTGAATGGATCCCAGTCCAATTGTTTGTGTTATTGATAATGTTATATATCTTTCAATAATATTGTCATTTAGGAAAAAATAACGGACATCCCATACAAACCCACTTTCAACCCCTTTTTAACCCCTTAACCATCGTTTACGGTTTAAAAACAACACTTGTGAAATATTCCGATTTCTAGGTCCAAGGGTTTAGGCTGGACGGTTATATGTCAGTCTTCTCCTTTTACATATCGCACCTTTAGGATGAAAACGACGTAACTCAAAAAAGCAACTTTTTGGTAATCAACAAAAGAAGTTTTAAAATATTGATACCAGCACAATCTTTCGTATTTTATATTTTTATTGGTTATTTACCTTTCGACAATTTCGATTTAATTGAGTCAGATTATGCTGATAACTAAATTTTCGATTTTTTTGCATTGTAGCGTTTTCGTTCTAAATGCGCAAAATGTAAATAGATATCTCACGTAGTAACAACAGTATTAGTTATTTTTTTGTTTGATTTAATTAAATATAATATGATTTCAGACTTATCGTCGGAGCTCCCAAAGCAAGGAATAGATTTAATACAACGATTAACTCTGGTTCAGTGTACATATGTCCATTAAAAGATTTGAACGTGAAAAAAGTTATCTGTCGACCGTTAGGACAGAATAATGATGGTGAATATTTAATTTAATTTATATATAAAATTAACTAAAAATATCTGTCTATAAAATGTGCTTGTGTATTGATGTTTTGTTGGCCCTATTGGCCCTGACAACGTGACCTGGCAACGGGGCCGTGTACTGAGACCGGGCTGTGAAAAACGGACACCCCTGACATAGGCTCAAAATTGATTTCGACCTTAGAGGTACGTGGCTGAAACACGGCTAAGAATGTCATCGGGAAGAAACCGTAAGGCCGGAATCAATCCCCGCGAAGGCTATCTCTTTTTCAGGGCTGAGTATCCGTTTTCATAACCCCCCGAATTTGTTTCGCCGGTTCTTCTCGGGTAGAGAATTAATTTTGGAGCCCGTAGTAGAATCTTGACTTTCAACAAATAAGTTATATGCTTTTTACGTTGAATAAAAATATTTGATTTGATTTGAGTACTCGGCTTCCCCACCCGGTGACGCTGTCAAGGCCAGTAGGGCCAAAAGTAACACACATTAAAAAAAAGCATCACTCCGAGAGGGCATTCTACACGATGGACTCACCCGGGAGTGTGAGCGTTTCGCGACGTGTGAAACAAGGGCTGAAATATTGTGGATTGTGGATACGACAATAGCCCAAAGGGATAAGGATATAACTCTCGCGTTAACGCATTAATTGAGACTTCAAAATATTATATAGTGAAATATTTTTAATTTGCAAAAAATGCAGAGTGTAATGTTACAGTTTTTAAGACTTCTTGCTGATGATATGTTGTATTTCAGTGGAAGATATGATTTTTAAGAGATTCAATGTATTTTCGGATTTCTTTGAAAACGACATGTGGTTTGGAGGGGCTATAGCTGCTGTACCAAAAGGAAAATTCTTGGTAAATTGAACTCAATTCATCTTGTTCTTAGTTTACATAATTATGCTCATCTTCTAATCTAAGCTTACGGCCGTAAATTGGGGGTTATTTTACGCCCTTAAAGTTGTGTTAGCTAATAACGTTCTTACGTTCTACCTTTTTTCTCTTTTTACGAACGGAATACATTAAATTACTTGGCAAAGGAGATTTAAGATCCAATATCTCGAGGTTGTCAACGCGTGAGTGGCACCTGCTAATGGTGCTGCAAGGGCTCATAGGCCTGGCAACCACTTACCATCAGATGGGCTGTAATACTACTAACATAAAAAAAAATCAATCAGAATATGTTGAGGTCGTTTGCAACAATGTGCTGTATTTAGATTGCATTATGACACTATTGTTAATATAATAATATGAATCATTATTAATATATTTATAAAAATACACGTAGTATGTATATTGCATATTTTCCGGATTGACTCATCAACCTAACGACAAAATAATGGAAAAACAAAAGACTATTTGTATTGAATATTCTTATTTTCATTTTATTTTCATTTATTTTATTGAAACAGGAAAAGTTACAGCTTATATTAAACTACCAATTAATGGTTTACTAATATTACTTAAAACTAAACCCACTTACAAGTTTTCACAAATAAATCTTAATTATGCCAACAGCAACTAGGCTTGGTATAACAATTTGGTTGGTTAAAGTAACATCGTGTTAAAAACTTTCGCATAAAACCGGTACTATTAAAGAATAGGTCTACTTTTTGGTCAACGCAATTTATTGAATGCTTTAGAAGCGGTAATGAGGAAGGCGTTGCTTCTGAAGTTTGTACATATGTACACACGGTATGCTCAGGATAGTAGGGTATCTAAGAAATTTTATAGGAACGTTTAAAGACAACTTTTACTTTTACACTGGAACTGTTACTTTACGGTGATTTTTTTTAATGTTACAAATTGGCAAGCAAGCATACGGCACACCTGATTGATGGTAAGCGGTTGCCATAGCCTATGAGCGCACGCAACACCATAAGTGGACGCAAATAAGCAATACCATGTCAACCCACACGAATGTCATTTCGAGAAAAACGCGTTTGAAAATTTTGAGCAACTGATTGACTGACTGCTTTATATGAACTTTTTTTTATGTACTGGTCAAGTTTTTGGCAATTTCAGATTTATGTAAGTTATTTTACTTATTTTCAATATACAAACTGCATATTTCGTAAATAATATAACCGTTTAACATAATACATAAATTTACGTTGTCAACCTCGAGATATTGGATCTTGAATCTCTTTTACCCCGTGATTTCGCTATAAAATATTCGATTGCGCTGGTGGAATAATCTCTGCTGTGACAGAGATTATCCCAACAGCGGGCGATGGGGTCGTCACGTCCCGACGCCGGTAATTTTCTGGGAGATGATAATACTTCCGGTCGAGCCGGCCCATTTGTGATGAGAGACGCATGCCTCTACTGCTACCAAGAGTAGTAAGCTTAGTATAGAATGAGCTTAACATATTAATCTATAACACTGCAGGTTTGTGCTCCTCGCTGGTACACTCCATATAGAGATACTCATTATCTTGCGAACGGCGCGTGCTATTTGGCTTCCAAAAGGCGTGGAACACCTTTATACCCATTAAGAGAAAAAAGTAAGTTTTCCATACATTTATAAAGCTAGGAGCTACGTCTGAACATTCAACATAAACATTTTACGGTTCCGTAGCCAAATGGAAAAAACAGAACCCTTATAGTTTCGTCATTTCCATCTGTCCGTCATTGTGTTACAGTCATTTTACACGGAGTCTATTGGCTCTTTGTTCGTTGCGTCGATGTTGAATTTACGAAAAGCACCAGCGAGTTTTTGACAGAGCCAGGGGGGTTACCACGAACTTTTAGTATACAACTCTATTGCGATGGAATTCATTTCAGGTCATGTTTGTGAGACGTAACGTTCTAAACTAAATTGAACTTAATTGTCTGTAACTTCCTATTAACTTAATATATTGATTAAAATTGAATCGCTAGTTGGATGCAATGGTAAGAACTACGAAATTGCAATACGGCTTTTTTTGCGTTGATGAGGTGAAAATCTGCAACCAGATACCCGGCCTCTCGGGGAAGAGAACCAGGTTATGTGGGATTCCATGTTCGACCACGGCGTCCCACTAAAATCTCCTCGATGCCGGGCCTCAGTGCGTGCGAGAGGCCCTAGGAACTCTTGTGGAACGCATTCCGGGCCTCTCAAGCGCATCGCTCAACTGAACCCATCCCGGGGAGAGGTGATGTGCTGCTGATGCGGCTTGGTTTAAGTCGTCATTTGAATAGCAGTAAGAGTTCATGGTAGACCCCCTGGTCAAATATAAGTCTGTGTTTCACGTATTATAATGTAGATTTACAACAGATCGTCAAGCCTTCAAGAACAGTGGTGGCAGAACCGATTATGGAGAATATGATGTGTATTTACATTATTACGCATATGGGCAAGCTGGATTTTCTGTTAAGGTTGCTGATGAGAGTATTATATTGGGCGCACCTGGATTATTGCAATGGACTGGTAATTATTTCTATGGCTTTCCCTCTGTTATAAATTTATGGTTCAGCGGTGACGACGCTTTTTTTCTTTTCGCTGAGAATACATTTACGCACACCACTGCACGTAGTGTACTCGTCAAGTACACTAGGTAGAGGTAGTGTGGGACTCAGCCTTGTTATTTTTTTTTTCTATAATTATTAAATTTATTGCAAGTGGCCGGCTAGGTAGGTACCACCGTAGTGTCAAATATTCTACCGCAATGCAGTAGTGTCTTTGGTATTACTTGATATTCTTATCCTACCGTGAGATGGAACCCTTTTTTTGACAGATTCCCGCTCAGAGCAGACGTTTGTATTGATCATACAGGTATATTTTCCGGTCTAAGTGTTTTTGTCCATGTCTATGTGTATGTTTCCGGACCCACGACACAGAATATAACTATCCGAATGGGGGCCGTTGAGTGTGTTGCGTTTATTTATTTGCGTATCTAACACGCACTTGGCCTTTTTAGTCTGGTGTTTTTAATCTATATAAGTAATAGTTTTTATTTGATTTTTAGGTGGTATCGCAACATATAAATACAGCAAAGATAGCGAATATTTAAGCTTACAACCCACCATAAATCCATATTTCACAAGCGCTGTTGGACCTGATAACTATTTAGGTATTTGTTATTCAATGTTATTATTAACTAGTATCTGCTTGTGGCCTCGCCCGCGTAAATAGCAAGTAATAAGGCACTTTTATTGCAAAACAATAGATTCCCGAAACAAACTTACGCCCTCTATTCAAATTTTTTCGCGACAAAGAGTGGCCTCGTTTGTTGTCCAAAGTCCCATTTATTTTTAAGCCAAAAGTCATCAAAATCGGTTAAGCGATTTGGGCATGAAGACATATATATATGTAAACATTTTATGAAATAATAAGAGAGATTTTCAGATCCATATATATTAAAATTTTTGCACTTTGTTTGTGTTTATCTCATGGAAACTGAACATATTTCCGGGAGAAATACTATCCTGCATGTTAATCCAGTTAACAATCTATTGCCAAAATTTAAGTGCCAAAATTTCATCCAAATCGGTTCATCCATTTTTGCGTCATTGAGTCACAAACATCCAAATATAAAAACTTTCATATTTATTAGAATAATATAAAAGTAATTTTTTTCCAAAACACTTCTTTTAAGGTGCATTTTGATTTTAAATTTTATATATTCTATTTTACATTAATTTTCTCAATATTTTGCTCTTCAATTATTTCTAGGATACAGTGTTGAGTCAGGGATATTTGAGGAGAATGGAACTACCTTATATGTAGCCGGAGCGCCTAGGTCTAAATCTGGATATGGACAAGTATGCATTGAATTTATTTCCGGACTGTTAAAATTTAATTTACAAGCTTTGTATGGATAGAAATTTCTGAGAATAAATAAAATGCTGTATCAATTATATTAATGTATCCAATCTTCATAATAGCTGAATTATCTTCAGCATATCATTTTCCAATTACTTTTGACAAAAAAGCAGTCACTAGCAATTAGTAACATTAGTAATAGTGTATTGGTTTTGTATTTCAAGAGGCCGGCTAGGTAGGTACCACCGCAGTGTCAGATATTCTACCGCAAAGCAGTAATGTCTTAGGCATTGGCATTAGGTTTGAAGGGCACTGTAGCTAGTATTTCTGGGCAAACCAATATCTCGAAATTGGCACGTGTGAGTGACCTACAAATGGCTACGGCAACTTTTTACCATCAGGTGGATCGTATGCTTGCTTGACAACCTAGTAACAAAAAAAAATTCTACTTAAAATATTTAGAGGCAGACCCATGGACAGATATGATGATAAAAATAAATGTATCTCTGAGTACAGGTTCTAATATTTGAGACATCATTTCGGGATACAGAACCTTTAAACATTAAAGGTATAGTTCGTGGACCACAACTTGGTGCATATTTTGGTGCTAGCTTATGTTGTACTGACGTCAATGGAGATGGAGTCGTCGATCTTTTGGTTGGAGCTCCTAACTTTGTAAAAAAAGATGGCGGATTGCATTATGATCAAGGCGCTGTGTTTATTTACCTGACTGTTAGAAAGGCATGTTATATTTTTGTTATATAATTATTTATTTGACCATCTGTGAATTTTAAAGTTTGAAAATAAGAAAGATTATTGATATTTCTAAGTAAAGCTCATTTGATGCAAGAAGTATAAAATAAATTGAAATTATGAACTGCCTTTTCAGGAATCAAATTTCTTGCTAAAATCAGCAAATTATGTTTCTGGGTCTGGCGAAAGTGGTATTCGTTTCGGCAGCACAATCGCAAACTTAGGAGATATTGATGGAGACGGATTTAATGGTATGTAATTTGGAACTTAAATGAAAAAAGATGAAATAACTTTGAAATTCTATGGCATTCGAAATACAATACATCTACATATATAACATCACAAGAACTTTCATTCACATTCATATGGTAGATCTATTTACAAATTTTAGAGATACCGACTTATGTTTGCGGTCGATTTTAAATCGTTAATATTTAAAGATCTAAAGATTCTCCACTATCTAGCTGCCCACTTGACTGGTTATTATTGTAAATTAACTTAATAATAAAATTATAGATGTAGCTATTGGAGCTCCTTGGGAAGATGCTGGAAGAGGAGCTGTATATATATTCAGAGGTTGCAAGGAAGGGCTAAGAAGTCAGCATGCTCAAAAAATTATTGTTGAAGATGCCAAGGCATTTGGTATTTCTATATCAGGCGGCTATGACATTAATAACGATAAGTGTAATGGTAAGTGAAACAGCTTAAACGCATAAATCAAATGCCAATTTTTTATATGGCATCAACAATACAACAGATTATTATCACTTAATAGCAGAAAATGATCTTTAACTGTATATGGAACTTGTGCCTCGTCCAATCTTGATTACAGTGAATGTAATCCGGGATAAATAAAAATGTAATAAGAAGTTGAAAGTGGGTGCCAAAATATTAAAAATAAATAATAAATCAACAATTGATTACTCCTTCTCACTTTCAGATTTAGCAGTTGGTGCCCATAATACTGGTGCAGCTTATGTTTTTAGATGTACACCAACAATGCGTGTAGAAGTATTTATAAAAGTACCGGATGCATTAAATTTACCCGAAGGTTCTACTAACTTCACAGCTTTATTCTGTATCAAGGCAGCTGAAAGTAAAACTTGGCCACATGCTAAAATGGGTATTAATATATTTATATGACTTATAATTACATAATTTGCTAATTTAAGCTTATATTGATAGCACGAAGAAACAAATAAATCTTCTAGACGTACGCTACATAGAAAAAATAAATGCGGGTGTAGTTGTAGTTGATCTCAATTTCTTTTACGTAAAAATTAATTATAAATTCAATGACATGATTTATTTATTATATATTTATAAATTTTGGTTGGTTTTTAACTTTTTATTATTGAATAACTATCGTTAGAACTGCTACGACACTTGAAACCCCTAATTTGGATCTTTATCTTTTTACCGATAGCACTAAAGTTGCTTAAACTGATCTTTTTCTTCATTGAATCGAATCTACACAATATTTTTTAATTTAAACAGATTTCACAGCTACAATTGAAATAGATCAAAATGAAAACAGAGCCCAAATTAAAGGAGATACAGAATACGATGTATCCATGACACCCGGAAATGAGAATTGTGATGAACAAGTAATTGAAGTCAAGGTAAAACCATAATGTGATGCAATTTAAAACGATACAATATAAGTTAATCTTGACTATTACCCATCAAATGTGATACTTAAAAATAGTAAATGGCTTAGAAATTTAAGTGCAATAATTTATAATCTAATCTAAATATAAGATAATCTCTTCTGTTCATGACATTACGAGAGAGAGAGTTTCTTGTTATTTTAAAAAAGAAGAAGTATTTTCGAACATATAACATAACTTGATTAACCGTGACGCCGTTGTGGCGTTGTGGGTAGCGAGTCTGCCTTTAGTCTCGACGGTTGCGGGTTCGATTCCCGCTCGGGCAGATGTTTGTTAAAATTTCTGTCTCGGTCTGGGCGTTGTCCGTGTGGGTCACCCCACCGTGCCTCGGAGAGCACGTTAAGCTGTCGGTCCCGGTTATTATCAATAACATCTGATAATAATCGTAAACTCTTGATAAGTAAATTGCTCTTATCCAATGAGTTACTTACTTACCCTTACGGTTGCGGAGGTCAGATGGCAATCGCTCTGTGTAAAAACTATTAACCTGTCAAATCCGGATAAGAGTAATCAGCAGACCCTGGGTACATAAAAATACCGGGAATAATGCTAGGATTAAGAAGAAGAACATGATTAAATTTTATTTTACTTCAAGTATTGTGTAGACTTTTTAAAAAGTCTACAGAGTTGATAGCGTTTTTATATCGTCTACATTGACCACTATAATCTATTGTTTTCAGCCGGCAGCTGATTTATCAAAACCAATTTCCATGAAATTTCATTTGGAAGTAAATGAATCGGAAGGTATACATTTTTATAATAATTTAATTCTATTTCATAATAAAATTTATTGAAATGTTTTTTCTGTGCTGTGATAAGAGTATGGATGATAATTATTCATCAAGGTTAGGGTCATCTACATATATAAATACTCGTATATACGAGACATTGAACTTCTGAAGTGTTTAATAATGTATTAAATTGTATACAAAATAATAATCAAGTATTTTTTCATAGTAAATTATAATTTTTGATTTATCATAGTATATATGTTGAATTTCAGATGATTCAGAGAATCATGGATATTTCGCAAAGTTGTCAGATGACTCAGTATTGAAAACATCGTTTGAAATTCAGCTGATGAGAGACTGCGGCGAGGATCTCATCTGCAAACCATTCTTAGTTATGACTTTAGAAGCATTGAACAGGCAAGAATGAACTCAATATTATATTAAAATCTAACACACAAAAAAAAGGATTTTCAGAAAGAAGATTTTCATCATAGAAATCTTAATAATAAGGTACAAGAAATGTTAAATGTCCCATAATACTAATGAAACACGTATCGCCGCATAGCCGCTAGATTTCTTCCAACAAACTGTTACTACTAGAAACGCAAACCATGACGACATCGTAAGTCTCACATAACATTGTTACATGTGCTTGGAACGCTCTGGATATTGAAAAGCGTAATACAGCAATGGTAAGCGAAAATAATAAACGTCACTAATGCATGCTCGCAGCACTCGTGACTCGTAAATCGTATGTGTGGCGTCAAGGTCACGCGGATATGAGACTTCAAGCACCTTATTATTAAAATTTCTATTTATTATTTTATGTTAATTTATAACCGATGATTGACTGATGATGACAGATTTTATAATAAGAGCTTACCAGTTTTTCTTCACAGTGAACTTTATTTTTTTTATTTTTTATTTATTTTACTTCAATCAATTATTTCAGTTGCTCTGCATGGTTAAGAACTTAATTGAAATATTTTCCTTTAACAAGTATTAAATCTTGAACTTCGGATTATTATTTTTTATAAAATCATATCAATATTATATTTAAATTTATTACAGTACATACGTTCCAGGAACAAAAGACAGACTTGGAGTAAAAGTCACTGTTACTAACAAGGAGGAACCAGCATTTGGTGCTAAGGTTTATCTTACGTTACCATCATCACCAAAAAGGTTACCAACCGAATGTAACTTAGAAGAATTCAACATCACTTGTAATTTACCAGCGCCCCTAAGCCGTCAAGAAACTATAGAATGGGAAATAGAATTAGAATATACTTATGAGGATTCTGTTGATAAAGAACTAAAGATTGTTGCTAGGCTTAAAGACCCTTTTTACGATGATACTGATATTGAAAGAGTTACAAAAGAACAAGTTATATATATTACCCCGATAGCCAATTTTACAATCAGTGGGTAAGTAAATTAATAATATCAAATCAGGTTTAAATATATAATGTAAATATTATTAGCATGTTTCATATGCTTCTTTTGACGAGACGTTTTGCTCTCATTGGTCAGTAAACAATCAACTTTAGACGCGGTCAGTCACTAGATGGGTGATTGTATAGTGGTATTACAACTGAACGTCTCCGGGCTTCGAAGGCTACGTGAAAAGATGGTCCCGGTTGTTATCAATTAGATAATAATAGAAAAGTCAAGTCAGAAGCCTAATACGGGCGACGAGAACAATTCTGACACTAGGTTAGCCACTAACCACTCGATAAAAAGAAGAAGGTATGCTTCTTTTTGTCCGGGTACAAATTTTGCTTAAGGTTCTAGAATATACTGGTTTATAAAATTATGTCAAAAAAATAAAATCGTAATTGTTATAAATAAAGATGCTTTACTATGAACATACTTGTAGTTAATGAATTTGTAATTATCTTAAAAGTTAGATCAGGAAGGACAACGCGTAACTAAAATAAATTTAGTTAGTTTTAAATTATACATTCCATCTCTAAACAACAAGATTTTATCTGAAAATGTAGGATCCATTAAAATGCAACTCGTTTAAGCAGTACACAGTACACAAAAGACCAGCACAAGGAATGGAAATTTGGACCTAATTTCGTAATTAGTATTAATTTTAAAAGCGTCGGGATGTGACGACCCCATCGCCCGCTGTTGGGATAACCTCTGTCGCAGCAGAGATTATTCACACTGGTGGTAGGTCTTTTGTTGCAAGAGGCCGGCTAGGTAGGTACCACCGCAGTGTCAAATATTCTGCCACCAAATAGTAGTGCTTAGGCACTACTGTGTTCCGGTTTGAAGGGCACTGTACGCTAGTGAAATTACTGGGCAGACGAGATTTAAGAACTAATATCTCGAGGTTGGCAACGCGTGAGTGGCACCTACTAATGGTGCTGCAAGCGCTCATAGGCTACGGCAACCACTTACCATCAGGTGGGCCGTATGCTTGTTTGCCAACTTGTAACATAAAAAAAAAATAGTTAAGTTTTGCAATTTGCAATTTACAGGAAAGCTTTGCCGAATGCAACCTTAGCAGTAACTAGGGACAAATTAAATGAAGGAGCCAACTTAACGTTTGTTCACTATTATGAGGTAGGTATTGATATTGTAATATTTTGAATAATTCACTCCAAGGTTGTCACGTAAAAATTAATTCATAACCAAGCTGCGGAACCCTTTAGTTTCAACTGTGCGTGGTCCACAACGCCCTTGACTGGTAATTATTTTAAAAGCGTTGAATTAAAAAAATCCAAACACTAGGCCGTTAAGGTAACCATAACAGTTACCTGTTAAACCCCATGAAATGAGCTTAAATTGTTAAGAGAAAAGCAATCTACCTTAAGTATGGTTAAGCTTATAGCACTAATAAAATAAGAAATATTGTAAGCATAGGGTGATAAAATGTAAACGATCTTATAATGTGCGTCAAAATTAATGGATAAAGAATTATTATAATTATTAATTATTATATTAAAAGACACTCTCATTACTGCCAATTTTGTGTGCCCATACACAGAACCACAGAAATCTTAATAATAAGAGACTTAAAATGTTAAAAGTTGCTTATTAATTTTGTACATACTCAGAGCACAATAATATCGTAAGTTTCATATTAAATTCCTACGTGCTTTTTACCTCTCCAGATATACAATAGCTTGATATAGTTTAAAAATTATTTTAAACCACTATGCTTATTTCCATATTTAACTAGCAACCCGTCCTGACTTCGTCCGGGTGCATAGTAAATTGTTCCGTTTATCCCGTTACCGTGGGAGTTTTAATTCGGTTCTTGGTTCTTCCACTTATAAACTACCTGTATACAAACATTAAGTTATACATTTTTTCCATACGAACTTCCCTACCCGTCGATTCCATACAAACCTGTTATCTGTTAAAATTAAAATTTACTTTATATTTAATATTTTCTGTCATTAGAACTTTCTCCTGAAAATAACAAACACAACAAAAAAATAGTGAAATCGGTCCAGCCGTTCACGCGTGATGGCGTGACCAAAGGATATAGGGATTCATTTTTATATATATAGATATAATCTGAATCTAACATTTAAAATTAGAGAATGTATTGTAGCAAGGGCTCGTTTGAAGCAATGCTTAGCTGATATAAAACAATAGTTGTTGTTTATTAGTTAACAGAAAATGATTTAAATATTTTTTAGAAATTGCTTTTCTATTTTAAAATTACTTTAAATATTTTTGTTGTTATCGTAAAACTTATTTACAATTTTTTATTTCTAATTATAACTTTTAATTTGCAGATCACCAATTTTGGTCCATCGGACTGGTTTAATTTACCGGTCCAAGCTATATTCCCAGAAAAGGTAATCACAACCAAACTTCTAGGTTCTTATGAAACATTTTTTGTAACTTGTTGCCTATTATTGAGTTATACTAATCATCGTCAGTCAGTCATTTCCAAGTTTTACCAAATCTTCTATAAATGTATTTTTCCAATTTATACTTAGGCATATTTCGACCCAAATAAGTATTATGGAAAAAAACTTTTCGTGGAAAAGTCGTGATTTAAGAAGTTTTTCAGGTGAATTTGTCCAATCGTATCGAGGGTTGTACGGTGAATGGTTCACTATGTGAATGGAATCTGCCAGCAAAAGTTTCGTTACCAGTTCCTATAACGCTGAGATTCGATTTGGGAGTACATGGTACATGTATATACTAATTGTACATATTTTTTTATCATTTTTATCATGCAATCGTTATTGCAGACGTCTTGACTTTTTTTTTCATGACTGTCGGCAAACAAGCATACAGTCTGCCTGATGGTAAGTAGTCACCACAACATATGAACGTCTGCGATAATTGAAGTATCACATGCCAACCCAAGGAAGGGATGAGAAGGAAAAAAGATATGTCAAAGAGGAGGGGAGATTGGGCTTCCAGCGCTCTCACTCTTCGCCTAATACCATAACCTTACGACGATTTGCTGTGAGAGGGTAGTACTTTTCCGGTGTAGCCAGCCCAGTTGTGCTAGGAGGAGCACGGCTGTACTACGAACTAATAAAAAGCGTTCACTAAAGCGTTAACACCAAAGGCATCAACGACTGTGTTGCCATCTTAGATGAGGATACAGAAGATACAGAAGACGAAGAGCAGAAAGAAAAGGATAGGATAGAGTATAGTACCGTCTGAGAGTAGTACTTCCCCAGACAATCCGGTCTATATAAAATTCAGTTCTGCTCGAGTTTATGTAATCTTTTGACCCTATCCAGGGATCCAACTTACATTATCTGTGTGCTAAATTTCATCAACATTCGCTAAGTAGTATTTCTTGAAAGTGAAATAAACATCTATCCATCCTTCCCACATACATTTTCATATTTATATTATTAAATAGGATCAAGTAGTATTAGTCTTATATTTTACTATTATGTACACTATACTGTATGCTGTATTACAGGAGATGTATTCGAACAGCTAAGTGAATACAACATAACAACATCTTTGATCATTTTAGTCGAAGGTCAAAATAAGTAAGTACAATTTCCGCGTTACACTTTTTTTGAAATCTAAACCATATGAATGTCCGTTTGAAATTTTATAACACATATAGTTATGTATATATACTCCATTAAATTACCTTACAGTATGTTAAGAAAACCTAATTTAAACTTCTCTTGACTTTTTTTTCTTTATTTTTTATGGCGGGTTTGTTCACATATTGAACATGCCACCCTCATTGTTACATAGATCCATATATACTTAAACGCGAAGCTTAAATCATAAATTTACTATTTTATATAAATTTCTTGCATTGCTATGATTTATATTGTATGAAATGATAAGCCTTCTAATACCTTCGACACGAACACATTCCGCTAAACTTCGATGGATATCTTCTATAATTTCGCATACCGCGCAGTAGGCTCATTGATTTATTATATATAAAAAATATAGATTTTTTTTAATTACCATATAGAAAAAAAAATCCAGATTCGCTGGTGCTTCTTCGTAAATTCGCAGAAACGCGAAACGAAGACGCTACTTTATTAGATTATGTTGTAATTATGCTTGTGACTAACGCCACAGGTCGCGAGTTCGATTCCCGCTCGGAGCATAATATGTTTGTATTGACCATGCAAGCATATTTTCCAGTCTGGGTGTATTTGTCCTTGTCGTTGTGTATGTTTCCGGACCCCGACACAGGATATTACTATCCTAATGGGGGCCGTTGAGTGTGCAGCGTTTATTTTATTATTTATTTATTTATGAAGAGCACCAGCGAATCTTTGTACATTTTATTAGTATAGAAGGGCATGTCCATTTAGTCTATGTAATTAATATATTTATCTTTGAACCTAAATATTATTTATATTGAAATGTATCAGTTTATATGTTCTCCACAGATCTGTATCTACAACAACAACGCTTGTATTAGAACCACCTCATCAAATATGGTCTTACATTATTGGTTCTGTGGCTGGTGTCCTGTTGTTATCTGTTATTGTGTTAGGACTTTATAAAGTAAGTATACTTGAAGTATATAATAATCCGTGATGAATTTTACTATATTATCTTAAATATTATTGGAACGAAGTGACGCGGCGTATAGGTAGAGCGATTTAGTAGAAATCGTCGTAACGAAATGCCGTATGCTGCGTGTGTGTGCGTATGTGTATATTGCAATCAATTAATGAGCACACGAGCAAATGAGTTGCGCAGCCGTGTACACAACTCTCTCTCTCTCTCTCTCTCTCTCTCTCTGTCCCTGTCTCTTTTTATCATATAACCTATTGAAATATACAGATTTTATTTCGAATTACATTCGGAGTTGAAAATAAATACGCAAGGAACTTCGTTCCTGACCAGCGTCACCCGACCGCACAATTTTTATATTAAACTGGCATCTGCCGTATTCGCCGTATGGATAACGTTTTTTAAATAAGGTATATTTATTGCAAACCCACAAAACCAGGTAACTTTCTATATCTGTGCCAAATTTCATCCAAATCCGTTTAGTCGTTTTTGCGTGAACTTTCACACTTATTATATTAGTAGGATTAATCGAGTAGAACATAGAAAGGCTATGAATCTTCTGTTTTTAGGGCCCCATACCCAAAGGCCCCATTATTACTAAGACTCTACTGTCACCAGTCATCTCATGAATCGTGGTAGTTATACAGTTTCTTTCACAAATGATGTGTTTCTGTTGCCGCTATAACAACAAATACTAAAAACAAACGAATAACATTAATATTTAAGAGCTCACATACAAAAAACATGATTTGGTTGCTCGTTTTTACTTAATATTGATAAAGCCAACAGGTTGTAGGTCTTTTGTTGCAAGAGGCCGGCTAGGTAGGTACCACCGCAGTGTCCAATATTCTACCGCTAAATAGTAGTGCTTAGGCACTACTGTGTTCCGGTTTGAAGGGCATTGTACGCTAGTGAAATTGCTGGGCGAACGAGATTTAAGAACTAATATCTCGAGGTTGGCAACGCGCGAGTGGCACCTACTAATGGTGCTGCAAGCGCTCATAGGCTGCGGCAGCCACTTACCATCAGGTGGGCCGTATGCTTGTTTGCCAACAAAAAAAAAAAAAAAGGTAGACGCTTCAAATATTCACAGATTATTTAGTCCCATCCTACAAACGTGATTTTTGCAGTTTTTTTAAATAAATCATTCCTCTTAATCAATCCTTTTTACAGTTTGGTTTCTTTTCGAGGCAACGCTTACAAGACTTCAAGAGACTACAAGAACAAGAAATGACGCCAGGAGAAGCCAGTACATCAACAGCCGAAGTTGATCCTAGTTCATCTTCAGCTGATGTATCATCACAGGAGTTGATTTTGGATGAATCAGATTAAAAATGAACTTTTAAGATATTAAAATAATAATATCTTAAAGTAAAACTAACTAGAACCGCATTAGATATGGCTAGGACAAATGCCAAGCAATCCAAGCAAAGATATTAGAAAACAAGATCTAAGTGATATTTTATAAGTGTCAAGATATTAAGCAACATGCGTTTTTACTTGTAGAATAGAATAGAATAAACTTTATTGTACACCACTTTCAATACAGCATGAGTTACAATAACTAATAATAACTATAAATGTACAGGTAGATGGTCTTATAGCTACGTAGCGATCTTTTCCAGACAACAACTTGTAATGTTTTCACTCCATAGGACAAAAAAAAAATTATAACATAAAAAAATATAGTTTTAATATACTTCTAGGATTATTTTTGCACTTATCAATTTTCGTACTGTGTATAAAGAAAAATTAAAACGTACAGCTATTTATTCTGTATTCGAGTTTTAACATTTTGAACTTTATTGAAATTAATACAAGAGAATACCGACTTTTACATGTAGGTTTTTTTGAAGAATACAAATTTACCATTAAATTGGACTGTGTAACGAATTGGATGGTTCGTCATAAATCAGTAATTTTATCTTAATTGAAAATATATTAATTTCTATATTTTTATTCAATAAATAAGCTTTAATTTTTTATAAGTAGTTATATTAATTAACGATTATCATTACTTATGTTTACTTTTGATGCGTCATCAAAATGAATATATTAAAATATTTTAAAGTAGGTACAATTTTATAAGCACTTTTATATTTTATTTATAATTTTCTGTTTTCTTAGGGCTTGTAAAATTTTAGCTAAAGGTTATATATATTAAATTGTATTGCAATCTATATAGCTAGCCAATTGTAATGGTGTTGGCCGTACTTGCCTTGATACTGTCATCGGTCATGTTTGAGTACCAGTTGAGATTCGGCCGAGAAAAAGGGTCAGTCTTCGCGGAGGTTGATTTCGTCGATAAGGTTGAACCATGGCTAAGAATGTTGTCGGCAATGGGTGGCCTAATTTTAGTTGATTTGTCATCTCTGTCTGTATAAAGGCTAGCCTTTCTGATCAGGGGATTCGGATAGGACATCTTTGATGATGAGATGAAAGTAATTTTGCGATAAGCGCTTCAAATGTTTGGAGATCGAATCAATTTCGAAGTCTCTGTGTAGATCTACGTTGTGCACATACCACGGAGAGCACGAGGCCATACGTAAGAAACGATTCTGAACAATTTGTAATTGGTTAATTCTTCTGGCATGTGCGTGCGATAAAACTGGGCTCGCGTAACTCGTCCAAGCGAATTGTTCTTGATAAAGCCTATAGGAGTTAGCTCATTGTCTAGTCATCTTATGTTCTTTTAAAAAGCAATGTTGTTGGTGTGAACCTAATATATTGAGGGAACTGCTTACCCATTATCAATGGCCATGGGTATTTAACATTTTTATAAGAAACGGGCAACTAATAAACTTTGTTCATACCTTGTCATAACCTTGTCTTGTCAGTCATTTATAAGTAGGATTTTTTATGTTTTTATATTGAGATGACTCTGAAAATAAATAAATTTTTTTACAGAATTGCATTTTAATTTTATACACCACCATCACCACCAGTTTGTTCTTGTCTAAAAAGTTATATTTATTTATATAATTTTTTTAAAAACTATTAAAAGATTGCTCTTAACCGATGATCAACCGGCAACCAATGAGCATTCTGTATTTGGTATGTTAAGTTGACATAAATTTAGTCGGCGTACGAGAAACCGGGGCCAAGTACAGAAGTGAATGCAAAAGCCAGTATGCTTTGTCGCTTTATGATACTTTTGAAACGAGATTTTTAAATATCATTCAACCGATTTGCAAAGTACTTATAATATTCTAAGGAAGTCGATCGCTGTTTAGAGCTCAAAGTTAGTATTAGTATAAGTTAGTACTTAATACCCATACTTATCACAGCACAAATGGGCCGGCAATACCCACTAAAACTCAGTGGAACCTTCACAACCATAGTAAGACGTCATACGTCGTACGTCGTACGTCGCAAACAACCACGACAATGAAATGACATAAAAGGCCCGCCTATGCGGGCCAAAGCACAAAATAAGTAACCTATTTATTATTTATAATGTAAATGTAAAGGGTTATGTCATATAATAAATCTCACATACAATTTATTAATAATTCAAAAATATTACATTTTAATTTCGTAACTGAACGTTTTACCAAAACCATGAAGTTTTTTTTTAGCTGTAAATTTTCACATCGAAATCACTTTTATGAATAATACTCAAAGTGGCATCTCCGCTTCTGCACGCGCCGATCATTCGACGCACTGCAATCGCTCCCGTTTCTATTGTTAAGCAGCGCATATTATCCACTGAGAATCCGACCTGGAATGAAGCGATTTTTTTAGAGTTGCCTAGCTAAATAATAATAATTGCCTGTCAAGTGCGTTGTGAACCACGAGCAGTGGACAAAGAGTTCCGCAGCTTGATAAGGAGCTAATTGAAGTATCGACCGCAAAAATAAGTTGGTAATTTCATTGTAATTATTAAAAATGATATGATAAACAAAGTTATGGGAAAAACTTATAGGTATCTCTAAAACTTTTAAACCTATCGTTTTCAAAATAAATGTGGTTGAAAGTTATTTTGAAGTTTTATTTCCTTGTTAGACACAATTTTTATGACTTGAAAAACTAATATCTCAACTACTACTGACATAATAAAAAGAAAATTGAAGTTAAATCTCGTTATCACTTGGAAAGACATCCAAAGATACCTCACACGTTGCTATATACACTGATTTTTTTTTCAATCCTCAGTAACATGCGTGGACTGCTTTACTTAATTTTTAAATAATTAAGACTTCACTAAAAAATTGAATAGACATCTATATCCTAAAATCCCAAAAATTTCCACTGTGCTAGTCCCTATAAGTATATTCTTTTGTTGATAAAACTACTTATTTTCGCGATAGATTCTTACTGGTAATCAAAGAAAAATCGTTTAAAAGACTTGCCCATAAATAGTAAAAGTCAAAGTTAAGCATTTTTTAGCTATATTAATTTTATCCGCGACAAAAAGTTTTATATCATAGATATTTCTAGTACTATTATGCTGTAACATTAATTTCTGCAGTCATTTGACACAAATCGCAGTCATATCGTATTTCAACATGGCAGATCCAATAACTAATACAATGACTTCATAAACACAACAGACACCCAATTCATAAATCGCTGCATATTTCAACTACGAATTGTTTTTTATTACGTTATATATCTGTTTCGGCGGCCCGGAAACGCACACAATTATAAGCACAATCAATGGCTCTTAAAGGTTCGCTACCAAAAAGGTCATAAAATAAATAAAATTAAAACGTAAAATTGTAATTCCAAAGCCTTATCCAGGCCTTTGAGGCATGGAAAAATATAGATAAAAGGAATCCAAGGAAGCCAGCTTCCTCGTAGCGGTGTCATTTGATCAAGAATTCAAAGTTATAGGAATATTTTGGATTATAAAATTATAGTATAAGACTTGGTTTGTCAAAATAGGGAGGAACATATAGTCCGGCAGGTGACCTTAATGTAATTTCGAAGAAGGATATAGTAGTATTTGATCAAATAGTTATTATAAACAAAAGGCTCAATATCTTAACGTCAGTCAGCCCTTCTAGACTCCGATCCATTAACGCGACAGTTGTGGGTTTGATCCTAACCCCTTTGGGATATTATCGTACCCACTCTTAGCGCCAACTACAAGCTTATTTGGAGGGGAAATAAGTAATGCATTGAAAAAGCAAATCTAATATTATTAAAAATATATTTATCAAACCTGTAGTTCTATTTCGGTTTCATCATCATAATTTGTATCAAAATTATATGTTTCGGTTAATATCAGATTCGAATCAGTAATATTCGAGCAATCACCGCATTTCCATATACCATCAGACAGTTCAGGTT
The DNA here is from genome assembly GCA_023373885.1 of Hestina assimilis. Lineage (NCBI taxonomy): Eukaryota > Metazoa > Arthropoda > Insecta > Lepidoptera > Nymphalidae > Hestina > Hestina assimilis. The sequence goes on along the minus strand of CM041747.1, from coordinate 1,864,844 downwards.
CTTCCTCTGCAAAAAAAGTCACAAATATTACGAGCGAAACTCATTTATTATTTTACTAAGTTGGCAAGTAAGCATACGGCCCGCCTGATTGTTGGTGGTTGTCGTAGCCTATGATTCTTAAATCCCCTTTTCCCCTAATATGACTAGCAATAGTGTCCTTTAAACTGAAACACAGTGATACCAAAAACATGACTGCTTTGCAGTGAAATATCTTATGAAATTCTATCCCACTATAACCTTTTCACGCCTAACACATTTTGATGACGTTTGTCGCGACAAAAAATTCTTATATTCTAGGGGTGCACTGTTCAGGCGAACGAAACCGCTGGCAAAAGCTAGTAAATTAGTAAATTCGACGTGCTATCGTGGTGCATAGAAAAGTGCATCTTAAATGTTATACTTCCCGGCGTCGGGATGTGACGACCCCATCGCCCGCTGTTAGGATAACCTCTGTCACAGCAGAGATTATTCCACCAGTGCAATCAGTCACAGTGGTAGGTCTTTTGTTGCAAGAGGCCGGCTAGGTAGGTACCACCGCAGTGTCCAATATTCTGCCGCCAAATAGTAGTGCTTAGGCACTACTGTGTTCCAGTTTGAAGGGCATTGTACGCTAGTGAAATTACTGGGCGAACGAGATTTAAGAACTAATATCTCGAGGTTGGCAACGCGCGAGTGGCACCTACTAATGGTGCTGCAAGCGCTCATAGGCTGCGGCAGCCACTTACCATCAGGTGGGCCGTATGCTTGTTTGCCAACTTCTAACATAAAAAAAAAAAAAGAAAAACTTACCTTCATTATTCACAACTTCGTGATCATCTCTATGATCAGTGACACCATCACCTCTTAACATATCAATTAAAATGGAATCCCATTCATCATCATCACTTAAGGGTGATAAGTAATCAGCACAAACATTACCAACCAAAACTGCACTGAATAAAATAATGAAATTCATCACTTCCTTCACCGATTGCTTCTTTATCAATAACTTTATTAATAAATAATAATTTTGAAGTTAACTTTTTATTCCATATTCGATTTTATAATGTTCACTTTAAATAAAACTTTTGCTATTATATCTTGGGTTATAAAGTTCAAAGACAAAAACTCGGAAATTATATTAAAGTGAAGGCGTTTATTGTCTGCAAAATTTGATATCGCCAAGTTACGTAAAGCGTCTTCTCGTATCTCCTAATAGTTTAATTGAACTGACCTTTTCCGAGATAAATATTTAAATTTATTCAATAACTAGTTGCACCGTGGTTCTGCTCCCGTGGTGTATTTATTTTTCTTTATTGCACGGAACCCAAATTCTTTTTCTAAAATTAAAGTAGCCTTATCTTCTTTATAACATCAGCTATCTGCCAGTGAAAGTCCCGATAAAATCGGTCCTGCCGTTTCAGAGATTATCCGGAACAAACCAGGTATCAAGCCACTGTATTAGAGCTGAGTGGTTTCACTTCACCCACCCGTGGAACCAAAAACTCTTGGTGATAACAACTCCACAGTATTGTCGTGGAATAGGTTCAGTCCAGTCGTGGAATAGGTTTTAATTGTTAAGATAGCTAATTTATTCGAACGTCTTTTTCATTTATCAGCCTATTTAGAAACAATTATGTCATAAATGTTACCAAATGACTGTCGCTACAAACCGAAACCACAATTCAACGAAATATAATTTATTTTAACACCGAATAAACCACAATATGTGTTGTGGATATTGAGATCATAAACAGGGATTTGTGCAAAATAAAATTAAAAATTATAAGTAGTCCCCGACAAAAAAATGTGTAATTCGCCATTTTGTAGTAGCTGTCATCATGGATTTAAAATTTATTATTTTGTATAGTCTACTTGTTGTGCTCTTTCATTTGATACACATATTGAGGGAGTTGTAAAAAATATAAATAAATATAAATGAAAGCGTGACAAACAGACAGAGATACAAAGTTACTTTCGCTTTTATAATATTTGTAAGGATCTTGTTTAGTTTATTTAGAAGCTTTGGAGCCTATTATTTTTTAAGCTTTCAAAATGATAAATCATGTAATGTGTATGCGGAGCAATTGCCCATGTAAAATTATAAGGAGCATCATTTTTAAGGAAGAAGATGTTATAAAATGAAGGTAGGTTTTTAATTTAAATTTAAAAGATAGTGAAATCGATTCACTTTAACAATTTATATATATATATATATATATATATATATATATATATATATATATAACGCAAACGCAACGCAAAGAAAAAAATCCACCTATGTCCGTTATAGATTTTGAAATCATTCACCCCATGTGCTCCATAACAGATTCATTACATAGATTATTAATACGAAGATTGATTTAAAGGATAATATATACGGTAGTAGAGCCATGAGCCATCTCTCAGCACAAAAGGGACGGCTAGACCGGGAAAGGACTACCCTCTCACAGAAAATCGGCGTCAAGTAACAGTATCATTAGGTACTGTTGCGTTTAATGCGATGAGTGAGAGCCACGGTAGCCTAATCTCAATCTCTGTTCCCTTCCTTTTTCTTCCTTCTCATCCCGTCCTTCTTGTTCCTTAGGTTGGCAACGCACTTGTGACACTTCACGTATCGCAAGCGTTTATAGGCTGCAAGTCACAAGTGACTGCTTCCCATCAAGCGGACCGTATGCTTGTTTGCCAATCGTTATGACATAAAAAAAAATACAAAAAAAAACAGCCGAATGGTATGTCTTTTATAGCGTCGCCAGGTATCCGTTAGTGAACTTTAATTTTATTGTCAGATGCAAAATAAATTTAGTAGATAACATTTTTTTTTTTGAATATGCAATATCCGATTCACAAGGTCAAACTCTATGTGCAAAAACACTTGTGTATTTTATTTTTATCGGAATATTATTGTATAATAATGGTTTAAGCCGTGAAAATTTAAAATACTAAAACAGTAGGTACATCGTGGATCGGCCTCGCAGGTGGCACCGTAAGGACGGAATCAAATTTGAGCCCCCGCGAGAGCTGTCCTTTTTCACGGCAGGGTCTCAGTACTCAGCTCCCCCACCCGGTGACGATGTCAAGGCCAGTAAGGCCAACAGCAGTACACATTTAAAAATCATATTGTAATAATTTAATTAAATTATGACCCTTAATACGTTATAAACAGTATTTTATTGTTAATAGCTGAGGCCGGCTAGGTAGGTACCACTGCAGTGTCAGTTATTCTACCTTAAAGCACTGTGTTTTGGTTTGAAGGACACTGTATCTAGTGAAATGACTGGGCAAAGATTTAAGAACCAATATTTCGAGGTTGGAAACGCGTGAGTGGCACCTACAAATGTATGGTGTTGCCACTCACAGGCTACGACCATGGCTTACAATCAGTTGGGTCGTATGCTTGCTTGCCAACTAAGTCATATAAAAAAAACTTTTGCAAATATAAAGCTTATTTGAAATATTTTAATGTAATAAAAAAAATACCTTCATTTTATACTACTACATTGCAATATTATTTTCAAATATGGTCCAAATATTTTAATTGATAAATATTGAACCATTCTTGTGCAAGTGAAGGTTGTCGAAAATCTACATAATTCTTCTTACCAGTATTCTCGGTACTACAGGAGTATTTAGCCATTACTCTTGTCCGGATTTGACAGGTTTTTACGCAGAGCGACGACTGGTACTAGTTTTTACACAGAGCGATTGCCATCTGACCACCGCAACCCAAAGAGCGTACAACTCATTGGATAAGAGTAATTTACTTATCAAGAGTTAAGGATAGATAGAGACAGCTTTACATGCTCTCCAATGCACGATGAAGAGACCTACAACGACAACGCCAATACCGAAACAGATATTTGTAAGATCAATGATAACAACAGACCCACGTGGCTACACTTAATTATTATGAATATTAACAATTAAAATGAATATTACAAATTAAAAATATTAACAATAGGAATGACTTATAAAGGATAAGTCATTCCTATTGGCCCTCCAATACCAGCTTGTGCCGGGGGTTGGTACAAAAATAGTCAGGATTGAACCAGCAACTCGTTAACGGATTCAACCCTGCCGTTTATCTATTGAGGCTATGTCCCGCACTCTAAACTATTTCTGTGCCAAATTTCATCAATCAATTCCAATTGAAATTCAAATATTTTTATTGAACGTAAAAAGCATATCACTTATTTGTTGAAAGTCAGATTCTACCACCGGCTCCAAATTTAAACCTAAGAAGAACCGGCGAAAGAAACTCAGGGGTTTATATGTATTTTTTAAATTTAGTATTTTTTTTTAATGTCAAAGTAATTTACATATTATGTTCACTGAAAAATCAGTGTTTTGGTCGTGAAAGCGTAACAACCTTAAACAGACAGACAGAATGCTCCTGTAGTAATTATATTAGTACGCATAGTAGGGACTGAATTCCCTACTAGTAATAGGTAATAATGAAAGATATGCGAAAATCTTTAAAACAAGAAATTCGTATTCGCATTAATACTTAATTTGTGTTTATAATTTTAATCCGATTATAATATTAATATATAATGTTTATAATATTATAATCGGATTAAAAATTCTATACTTGGAAAATTTCTATTCTTTTTCCTTTTTACTGTTATTTACTAATGGTAAGTTCCTCATTTTTATCACTACATAGTATAAAACAAAGTCGCTTTCTCTATCCCTATGTATGCTTAAATCTTTAAAACTACGCAATGGATTTTGATGTTTTTTTTTCTTTAATACATAGAGTGATTGAAGAGGAAGGTTTATAGGTATAACAGCATCCATTAAATAGTGGAGAAAAAAACTTTTTCAGTGAATGACATAGGCTATATATTTTATACCCGTGCGAAGCCGGAGCGGGCCGCTAGTTTTTAAATAAAAGTAACATAAAAAGAGAAAATATATCTATTAAAATTAGGAAGGAAGAAAGGTAGATTTTTTTTCATGTTACAAGTTGGCAAGCAAGAATACGGCCCACCTGATGATAAGCAGTTGCCAACCTCGAGAAATTTATTCTCGAATCTCTTTTGCCCAGTAATTTCACTAGCGTACAGTGCCCTTCAAACCGGAACACAGTAATGCCTAAGCACTACTATTTGTCGATAGAATATTTGACACTGCAGTGGTACCTACCTAGCCGGCCTCTTGAAACAAAAGCTACCTCTAGTGTGACTTTAACATATAATATTTTTTATGCTATTTCTTGACTCCCAAACAAGCGCTAAGCTTCCAAGTCGTGACTTCACTATATAAGTATGTAATTAAATTAAGGTAAATTATTAAAAATAATATAAGCAAAGAATTTAAATTCGTTAAATTTTTTATCAAGAATTTTTTTAAAAAAGGAAATTGAATATTTTAAAATTGTTAGTAAATTATTAAAAAAAAATTATTCAGATTTTACAGAAAATATTTTCGATAAAGCGGTCGTTGACCACATGACATGACATATATAACTGAGGCATCGTCGTAGAACGTTTTTAATTTAGAATCAAAAGAATGCACTCGGAAAAATAAAAGTGAGTGCTTAAAAAAACTGTAATCACACTTTAAAATATTGTAGCCTTATAATTATGTCTGTTTGTTCTGTTATTTATTTGGACGCAAATAAGCAATACCATGTCAACCCACAAAATTGAAAAAACTGAGTTATAAATGCAGAAGTTTTGGTAAATGGCTGAAGAACATTTTTCTTTAATATTTGTAGGGTTTTAAGCTTTAAAACTTCTTTAAAAAAAAACAATTTTTAATCATGCAATTTATGTATTATGTTAAGCGTTTTGGGTTGTATTATATACGAAATATGCAGTTTGTATACTTATTTTTTGTAAAAATAAGTAAAATAACTTACATAAATTTAAAATTGCTAAAATCTTGACCAATCCATAAAAAATCATATAAAGCAAGTTGTTCAAAATTTTCAAACGCGTTTTACTCGAAATGACATTCGTGTGGGTTGACATGGTATTGCTTATTTGCGTCCATTTATAAAGTTATTTTTATTTTATTTACTAGTTATGTGTTAATTGTAATATGTACCGTTTGTGGTTTCGTACCTAAAAAAGGTAAAAAAGGAACCTTTATAAGATCACTCTCTTGTCCTTCTATAGTCTATTATATATCACCGATTTTCCCAAGACTGAATGGACCATTTTTTTAATGTTAGAAGTTGGCAAACAAGCATACGGCCCACCTGATGGTAAGTGGTTGTCGTAGCCTATGAGCGCTTGCAGCACCATTAGTAGGTGCCACTTACGCGTTGCCAATCTCGAGATATTAGTTCTTAAATCTCGTTCGCCCAGTAATTTCACTAGCGTACAGTGCCTTTCAAACCGGAACACAGTAATGCCGAAGCACTACTATTTGGCGGCAGAATATTGGACACTGCGGTGATACCTACCTAGCCGGCCTCTTGCAACAAAGACCTACCACCAGTAATTGAAATTTAAAAATAAATAAGGTTGAAGTTTAAAGGTTGTCTTCGTACAAATGTTTGTACGAAGACAACCTTTAAACGACACTGAAATAGGCGACGCAAATTAAGATAGACCTCTGAGTTGTATAGGAGCTCATACAATTTAGAGGACTAGCTTAATTGCTAACAACCTCAGATAAGGTAATAAATAAAATTTTGCTATTTTGTCTACGCTTGGAGCTTACTGAAATTTTCTAAGTAAAATCCAGAAAAATAAATTGCAACTTAGAAAAAGGGTAGAGTTTATATGGTTAATATGTGTATGTTTGTTTGTCTGTCGTGCTGTTTGAGTGTACACACACAACAGAAATATTGCAATATCTATAGTGTTACATGTATGCTTCCAACTAGGAATTGGAAAGCGGAAAGAAGGAAAAAAATCAGAGACAGACAGACAGACAGACAGACAGACAGACAGATCGGTGACAGTTTTACATAACGTCATACAGCGATATAGATACTTTATTTTACGTCAATATTATATACCAATGCCCGTGGACTCGCTCGCGTTAATTTAATTATGCCGGACGACGGTCTGAAAGTTGATTTTCTATAACACAACTAGACCTCAAGTAGAGACGTCTTTGTACAGGAATCATTTTTATCTTATCGAGTGGTTAGTGGCCAACCTAGTGTCAGAGTTATTCAGGTCGCCCATAGGTCTCTGACTTGACTTTCGGACTGTTGTCAAATTGTCAACAACCGGGACCGAATTTTTACGTGCCCTCCGAAGCACGGAGACGCTTAGTTAAAATACCACGATGCGATCACCCACCTAGTGACTGCCTGCGCTTAAAATGTTTTAACCTACCGATCGTTTGCCTATCAGTAGATGCCTTCGGCTATGAGCGTCTCTATATAAAATCAATAATAAGATAGGTTAATTGGGTTTCAATAAAAACGCAGAAAAAAAAAATAAAAGCCTAATGGGGATTACTATTTAATTAAAATTAATATATAATAAAGTTTAATTTTTTTATTATATGACGTACATTTATTTATTGCCGCACAAGTATTTAAAGCCGTATTAATACCTACCATCATTTTATTAATTTGTAAGTCACTAAGATGAAATAGTGTCGAAATTGTTGATTTTTTTTTAGTTTTTGCTTATTTTATTTTCATGGTAAGTTCTGTTTTATAATTTTGTTGAATACCATATTATCTTAATAATCTATTTTAAATCATATAAGCTCGTCTTAATTACAATGATTTAAACAAACGTATAATACTTTAAACATGTTAATAAAAAATCTAAACATAAAAGGCTATTAGGGTTAGTCTATAAAATAATTTGAAATTCACAAAAACAGATCAATCAAATAAGTAATATATCATATAGAAACATTATATTATTATTAACAAATATTTCTATTAATAATTGAAAAGTTCTTTTAAACTTGAAGAAAGTATTTCGAAACGCTCACACCGTCGGGTCATCCATCTCGCGTCGTCGCATCGGCTCGGAGCGCATTAATTCGATGTTTCCTCTATTCCCGATGACGTCCTCTGCCGTGCCTTAGTCTGGCAGGAGGCACCATAAGGACGGAATCACGTTTGTGCCCCTGCAAGGGTGCCTCTTTTTCAAGGCTGGGTCTCAGTAATCGTGTCAAAGATAGTAGGGCCAACAGCAAGACACGAAAATTACAGACCTTAGACTTAATATCAGTTAACAAAATGCAGACAAATACATTTTTCGCGATCTAAGCTATGACTCAACGATTTATCATTAGGAAATGATCCTTTTTATCTTCAGATAGCGATAAAATGTTGCCTTAAGTAACAGTGCCTCCTGCAACTATATATATATATTCTAATATATAAAATTCTCGTGTCACAATGTTCGTTCCCTTACTCCTCCGAAACGGTTTGACCGATTTTGATGAAATTTTGTGTGCATACCGGTTAGGTATGAGAATCGGTCAACATCTATTTTTTATACCCCTAAGTGATAAGGGTGGTCGTCCCCACATTTTTATTTTTCATTTTTTGCCCAAAATTTTTTATTTTTATTTTTTTATAATGTGGTATAAAAAATATATATAACCCTAAATTTTCACCCTTCTACCATCAACCCCCATTTTTAATAGCGTTATTTGAAATTAATAATTTTCACCAGTGTCACTTCTTTTCACAATTATACTCAGTTGGGGGCACTGCTATCTGGTCCCAGATTTTTTTTCGGGGCAGGACAACGTCTGCTGGGGCCGCTAGTATATATATAATTATTACGTGATTTTACCCGTCTTAATGGAAAAGAATTTAAATTATTATATTATTGTATCTGTGCAGATATCTACAAACATCAGACATACTGGTCTTTTCTTGCAAGAGGCCAGCTAGGTAGGTAACACCGCAGTGCCAAATATTCTACCACAAAGCAGTAGTGTCGTTGGCATTACTTTGTTTTGGTTGAAGAGGACTATAGGCTAGTGAAATTACTGGGCAGAGGAGATTTGAGAACTAATATCTCGAGGTTGGCAACGCGTGAGTGGCACCTACTAATGGTGCTCCAAGCGTTCATAGGCTACCAAAAAGAAAACAAATAATTAAAATCAAATATCGATGCCAATTATCATATTCCTTACTAAACAAAGCCTAAAACTTTACAATAAACAAGATTAGTTTTAATCAACAGGATAAGTGATTCGCAGCTGGCTATCACAAACGCGTTATCTGCAAATTATACAATTAACAAAAAACGTACCATATCCGTATCACGCAGCTACCATATGTAAATGTTTCTGTAAAATTTATTTTATCAGCTAGATGAGACGCTCATAGCCGAGCGCACACACTGATCGGTAAGCGATCGGCAGGTTAAGCAACTTTAGGCGCGATCAGTCACTAGATGGGTGATCGCATAGTGGTATTTTAACTAAGCGTTTCCGTGCTTCGGTGGGCACGTAAAAAGTCGGTCCCGACTGTTGATAATTTGACAACAGTCGAAAAGTCATTTCAGAGGCCAACGGGCGATCTGAAAAACTATGACACTAGCTTGACTACTAACCACTCGATAAAAAGAAGAATTAGCTAGACATCTAAATAATCTAGCAGCTCTTTAAGTATAATTTAAGCGCTACACACAACGGCCCCCATTAAGATAGCGATATCCTGTGTCGAAGGTCTGGAAATGCACACATGGATAAAGACAACCACACAAAGAACATATGCCTTGGTGACAATACTTTTGTTTGTATGTATGAAACGGCTCTAACGATTTTCATGAAGTTAAGTATGTAGGGGGTTCCAGGGGCGATAAACCGATCTAAGTAGGACTCATTTTTGGACAATGTCGTTTTATCCGACATTATTTTCTCGGTTTGAGTCCAGATGTCTCTAGTCCGTTTATTTAGTTTTTTTTCAAGTATCTCCTTTTCTGAGAAAAACTATTATTGGGAGCCCTTTATCAATCTATATAATTCGAATCTAAGTATAAAACCAGGCAAAGATCGCTCATCCAGGTACTATACGTTAGAAGATGAATTACACGAATGTAAATATGGGCACAATTTCGAATTGCAATTTGGTGTGTGAAATGAGAATCTCTAGACTCGACTTAACACTTATTTACAAACCTAAAACGGCTTCAATATGTAAAGAGCATTATATTATAAGCTAGCTATTGCCAGCGATTTCTCTCTCGTGATTAACCAATTTTAACGTGCCTTTAATACAATTAGAAAAAATTAGTTCCCCATAAAAATTATTCCCTATTTCACCCAAAGAAAAATTGTCCTTTAACCGTCTATGTGGTCCCATTTATCACACCAAAACCCACCATAACCGGATTAGCATTGTATGTAACCGGATGTGAAAGTGCAACAAACAAACTGGACATAGGCTTCCCCCAAAGAAAGCCACAAAGACCCGTCCTGCGCCACACGCATTCAGTGAACTCTCACGTCCTTACCAGGTCATCAGTCCACCTTGTCCACCCACGTTGCATCTTCCTGTATTTAATATTTTCATCTCCCTATCATTAATCCCGGTATTTTATCTACCCAGGGTCAGCTTATTACTCTTATCCGGATTTGACTGGTTACTAGTTTTTACATCCGATTTTTGAAAGCGATTGCCATCTGACCTCCGCAACCACAAGGGCGAACCAGTAGCCCATTCGATAAGAGAAAATTACATATCAAAATTTAACGATTATTATCAGATGTTATGATAACAACGGGACCGACAGCTTAACGTCCTCTCCGAGGCTCGGTGGAAAGACCTAAAAGACAAACACCCAGACCAAGGCACATATTTATAAGGTTAAAAATATCCGCCCCAAGCGTGAATCGAACCGCGACCGACAATACTTAAGCAGGCTCGCTACCAACACGTCACAACGTCGTAAGTATCGGAATACTTAAAGTGTTTCTTTAATGTCATTAATTTTTAAGATTTTATCAATAACATATTTCCTAAGCACGTTTTTTTCAATCAAGATAATCACAAAGCCGGAAATTACGATCATGGCGCGTATTCGATCTATCACCAGTTATGATAATATATATCCGCTAGATATTTGTTTATAGTATTGGAAAAATTTGATCAGATTATAAAAATTAATAATAAACGTGAAAGGTTGTATGTTTCGAAGGTTATATGTTGAACGGATTTGGATGAAATTTGGTGCAAATATTGTTACCTGGATTAAGACATTATACATTTTATACCGGAAAATTCCGTATAAAAGAATCTTATGGAAAATTATTTATGTACAAATGGTTCATTTCCCTCTGGAGCCAATTCTAAAGTCACTGAGAACGTCATTCGTTACGTGAGTGTCTAACAGTTCTGGACGTCTAGGAAAAATTATACTTAATAAATAAATAAACGCTGCACACTCAACGGCCCCCATTATTATAGTTATATCCTGTGTCGGAGGTCCGGAAACACATACGAGGACAAGCACAAATACACCCACCGGAAAATATGCTTGCATGGTCAATACAAACATATTATGCTCCGAGCGGGAATAGAACCCGTGACCTGTAGCGGTTAAGGCAGGTTCGCTACCGCTGCGCCATAACGTCGTCAGCTTGATTATTGTAAAGATTCTTTAAATTAATTTTTAAAGAATAGTCTTAACGTTGGCATGAATAGATCGGCTCAATCGAGGTTGTACTGCCCTCTCTCTGATGAAGTCTACTTATTCCTAACATTATTCCCATTATTTACCCAAGGTCTGCTTATACTCTTATCCGGACTTGACAGGTTATTAATTTTTAAACAGAGCGATTGCTACCTGACCTCCGAAACCCAAAGGGCGTACAGTAACTCATTGGGTACGGAAAAATTAACTATAAAGAGCTAACGATTATTATCAGATGTTATGATAACAACCGAGAACTTAACGTGCTCTCTGAGGCACGGTGGGGCGACCCATAAGGACAAACGCCGAGACCGAAACAGATAATTTATAAGGAACATACAGTATCATTATATTTCATGATGTGTAGGTACAAGGCTCAGGGACCCATAACTCTCCTCCTCGATCTAAGCCGCCGGTATCAGATTAAAATAGTTGAATATTTATAAAATTAATTTTCAAATTGTAGCTAGTATTTTCTATACAAATAAATAATTGAATTTGTTTACAATTCTAAATTAACAGTTTTTTACTAAATAGTAAATACATATTAAATGGACGCAAATAAGCAATACCATGTCAACCCACACAATTGAAAAAACTGTGTTATATATGCAGAAGTGTTGGTAAATGGCTGAAGAACATTTTTTTTAAATATTTGTTGGGTTTTAAGCTTTAAAACTTCTAAAAATGCCATTTTTTTATCATGCTATTTATGCATTATTTTAAACGTTTTGTGTTATATTATAACGAAATATACAGTTTGTATGCTTCTTTTATGTGAAAATAAGTAAAATAACTTCCATACATCTTGAAATTGCCAAATACTTGACCAATACATTAAAAAAATCATATAAAGCAAGTTGTTCAAAATTTTCAAACGCGTTTTTCTCGAAATGACTTTCGTGTGGGTTGACATGGTATTGCTTATTTGCGTTCAAATGTATGTATACGGTACACACATAATTTCAAGTTTACTGAATTTTTTTTTAATTTTTGTCTGTCTGCCTGTTCTTTGTACTGATCTCTGAAGCGGCTGGACCGATTTCAACAGGACTCACTTCACTGACACATAGGTGATTTTATAAGAAGTAACTTAAGCTTCTTTTATTTCAGAAAAACAATTAGGGTTCCGTGCAAAAAAGAAAAATATTTACACCACGCGAGCGAAGCCGCGCATCTAGCCGTATATAAATCTAATATTTCAGCCTATATTTAAATACGTCACACGGAATAAATATTCCAAGAAAATTTTCCACAGACACACCTGCTTCGCAGACACACGAATTCTTTCATCGAAGGTCGAACTGTTATCTTTAACGAAATATTATAATCGTAACGAGGTTATGACATGTCGCAACATGTTATTATTGGTCAATATTATATAGACTACTAACAGCTGTAACCAGATAACATCTGGACTGGGGGATACTATGAATTACATGCTTGACGTAAGCGCTACAGGTAGCGGGTTTTAATTAAATTTAAGTATTATTGAAAGCATAAAAATAAATCTAGTAAAACATTTCAAGATTTACGGGAATTACATTTGAGGATACGTCGACAAAATAGTATAACAAATTAAATCAATATTTGATACACACCTCCATCTTTTTTCTCAATCAATCAATTAATTATTTTATTGCAATTTTGGGTTACAATAAGGTCTTATTTAAAATAAAAATAAAAACTTATATAAAGCCAAATTTAATCTTACTGTATGCAATACTTAGAAATTAAATAAAATACCTAATTAAAATTAAATTATTAAAACTCTCGTGAGACATAATTAACCTAATGTAGAATTTAAACGGCTAACACTTACGTCTCGCACTGCGAGACGGGTTGCGACCGCGAACGTAGCCCACTCACCCTGATGAAGGACCTCCGATGAGTCCGAAACTAGTCGGTACTTAAACCGATTGAACGTGAGTGTTAGCCGCTTAAATTCTACATTAAGTTAATTAAAATTATTTAAATTCTATTATTAGCTTAAATAGAAAAAAAATAAGTTAAAAAAATTACATATTAAAATCTAAACTAAACTTAACAAAATTATGTAAAAATATGCTTATAATATAATAGCATGTAGTTTATAAGTTTGTTCTTTGTTCGTCAATAAATAGGCTTACTTTGTGTCAAAAATCTGAACAACAATTGAGATATAAATATAGACAATAAGAAGTTTTTATTACAAAAACAAAAACTTAGATTTAAAACCTTTAATTCGCTACTACACATTAATCTTATCTACAACAATACGAATTTAGATAACCGTTATCTATACGAATAAATATAATTAAAATGTCCGTTTGTAATTACAATTTAACACCTTTTCACTAAATGCATTCGAAAGTACATACGGGATTTACATAAAAACTATTTTTAAAATTGATGTCGCTCTGTTTGTTTCGGCAAATATCTGAAACGGCTGAACCGATTTTTAAAGGGAGTTTCACTTGACTTCACTAAACTTAGGCTAGTTTTATTTTTATATGGCGGCAGTAGGTTGCCGCCACCGGTGGGCCCCTCGGGGCAAGCGCCGGGGCGTCGCGGTTGTATGCTTCAGCGACCCCGCGACGTCCCACTATGGCGCTAGATGGGACCTTGGAGTTTTAGTGGGTAGGGGGCTCGGCTCCGAGTCCACACACCTCCTGCGCCATTGCACCCGTCCCGGCGCTCGAGTGCGTAACTGCATTTCTCCAAGTAAAAAAAAAAAAAAAGGCTAGTTTTATTTTAGAAAAAGAATTACAGTCAGATACACATTGTTAAAGTAATAATAATTATTGTTTTTTTTTTTATTTCAATGTGTGTGCGTGAAATTAACGTATATACTGATATTATATATTACAAATACAAAAAGCTTTATTTGTAGACAAATTTCAGCACATTGTTCGAGATGTAAAGTGCATAACGGTAAAATAAAAAGCTAAACATTTCTTCAATAATTATGATAATTATCTCTGTTTTGTAATAGTAAAAGAGTTAATTAACACAAATAGGAAAACAAAACAATATTCATGGACAGACAGAATAAAAAAAACATTACATTTATATAATAAAAACAAGTTGGAACCATAAAACAAATTTAAATAAATAAAAAAGATTAAACCTTTTTTTTTTTATGTTAGAAGTTGGCAAACAAGCATACGACCCACCTGATGGTAAGTGGTTGTCGTAGCCTATGAGCGCTTGCAGCACCAGTAGTAGGTGCCACTAACACGTTGCCAACCTCGAGACATTAGTTCTTAAATCTCGTTCGCCCAGTAATTTTACTAGCGTACAGTGCCCTTCAAACCGGAACACAGTAATGCCTATGCACTACTATTTGGCGGCAGAATATTTGACACTGCGGTGGTACCTACCTAGCCGGCCTCTTGCAACAAAAGACCTACCACCAGTAAGTTTCACCCTTTTAGTGCAAACTTTTTAGTATAACCATTTAGGACGTCATCAGGAATGGAGGTTTCTGAGTGCAACTTCTTCCTCTCGGGCGATATTTAGGGCTTACTGTTTTAGTATGCTTTCCATCAGGCAGGCTGTATGCTTTTTTGCTTTGGTCGTATAAAAAGACAAAAATAATTTAAAAAAAATACCGTCTTCAAAACTACAAAAACCAACTACTTACAAAGCAAAAAATAAAATAATATTTTCTACAGAAACTTTTCTTCAGAGTTTTGAACTAAAACTTTTTAGTTTTGAAGTCGGTATTTTTTTTAATTATTTTATTTTTTCCTCTTTAGTTAGGAATAATTGCTGGGCCTACCTAATAATGTATTTAATTGTATCGCAACTAAAGAAATATTTATGATCCTTCTTTTTATCGAGTGGTTAGTGGCCAACCTAGTGTCAGAGTTGTTCAGGTCGCCCATATACGAGTAGGCTTCCGCCTTGACTTGTCGACTACTATCAAATTCGCAGTACGACCTCCGAAGCATGGAGTCATCAGTTGAAATACCACTATATGACCACCCATCTTGTGACTGACTGAAAAGTGAGCGCACCCGGCTATGAGCGTCTCTAAGAAGAGAAAACGGTAGAACATACAAAACAACACAGTTACAGTTGAACACATAACTTCTTCTTTTTTTGAAGTCGGTTAAAAATTAGGGTGGCACTGCAAATAATAATAATTAAATAATGCATTCGATAGATAAACTATAACATTATTCAATTGATAATATATAATTATAAAGATAATTGCATTCCTTTGTATGACAATGGTAATTGCTCAGCTAAAAATTAGGCATAATTTTATTATACATCCGTTTACATTACACGTATAACATATGAAAGTGATAATGTCTGTTTGTTACCATTTGTTACCTTACTGACGACGTTGTGGCGCAGCGGTAGCGAACCTGCCTTAAGCGCCACAGGTCGCGGGTTCGATTCCCGCTCGGAGCACAATATGTTTGTATTGACCATGCAAGCACATTTTCCGGTCTGGGTGTATTTGTCCTTGTCTTTGTATGTGTTTCCTGACCACCAACACAGGATATCACTATCCTAATGGGGGCCGTTGAGTGTGCAGCGTTTATTTATTTATTTTTTAAATCGATGAAACGATTTTGATAAAAGTTGGCCGAGGGATAGCTTAGAATCTTAGAATTAAACATGGGGTAATTTTTATCACAACAGTAGTACACGCTATAGCTGCCAAAAGTGAATGAATGAATGAATAAATGAATGAATGAATGAATGAATGAATGATACTTTAATGTTGACAAGAAATTCTCAATCATCGAAAGGGAATAATTATTTTTCAAACTTTGCTTTATTGGAATGAAATTTTAAATATAGAAAAAAACAATTATTAGTCACAAGCAATAAACAGAAACTGGTATGTAGTTATAAATATTGTTAGGTAAGACTTAAATGACCGGATCTGTCAGCGTGTAATCAGTTGCATCTTAAAGGCGGCAACGAATATTAATCTCTAGTAATCGCTTAACATCAGGTGAGCTTTTTGCCCGTTTGCCACCTTTAACATAAAAAATGGGTTCGGATTTAGTGACTTTTAGAGGCATCTTAAAATAATTATGAAAATCATTCGAAATGAAAAGGCAAAAAATTGTGTTGATAGGTTTTCGTATTGCTTTATAATGCTGTAAAATGTTTAAATACTTATTTTGTAGTGTAATCAAGTACTGCAATTAATGTGAATGAATTTGAATTTGTTTCTTGAATTGAAATCAAGTACTGCAATTAATGTGATTGATAAGCCGTGATTTAGAGATTATTACTTATCGATAATAATCCTCGTTAATAAAAGGACCGAGCTGTTAATTTTTCGGCATAATCGTTGAATTATCACGTTCGGGTCATTTTGACTCAACGGCTGACTGTGTAGTGGGAAATAGTGGTTTTTGAAAAAGAGTTTTTGGTGAGATTTACGTTATTATTTTTAATCTGTGATGTTTTTAAATGTTATTTTTTTATATTAATATTTAAAATAAGTACTTATGATAAAATTTATGAGAAGCATTTATAAAGAGATTTGAGCATAACAATGTTTTTTAACTTTTTTAAACAGTGGAAGAAAAAATTATGTTCAAAAATTAAATTTTAAAATTAAACATTAAGAAGTGTTATTTGTAATATAAAATAAGTTACCATCATGTAAAATTATAATTGACCCTAAGATCTTTCAACTTGATCTAAAAAATCTGTGGCAGGAACAGAGATTTTCATAAGAGTCGCAAATTTGTATTAACATTATCAAAATTAAGAAAAAAATTTAAATTATAAACTTGTCATTTAAAATTTTTAACAACTTCAATTAAATCCATATTGAATATCTGACTATCAATTATTGTTTTGTTTTGTTTGATAAATATTTATTGACTTAAATAATGAATTGAAAATAAAATTATCATTTATAAATTATTATATTATATTAAATGAATTTGTAATAAAATTATCATTTATGTAGCGAACATGTTCTTAATTTTTTTTTACATTTAATCAAACGAAATTCGGTCTTACAGTCCATTTGTGTCAGTTTGACGATATCTGATAAGTCGTTTATTAAATTAGTATATATGTAGGTACTTTATTTAAATACTTTTCTCACATTTTAATGAAAACTGAACGCTTAATTCAAATTGTAGCCTCTTGTAAAAACTGATTGAGGACGTAATTTTTTTTTCTTACAACCAATTTTTTTACTTTGTATCTCATATGGCAATTTATAAAAAAAAATATGCACATAGCGTAACAATTTAATGGGGGTCTAAACGGAATGCATTCTAAAAATACAGTCGAATTAGAATCATACTCCTATTTTGGAGTCGGTTAATAAGGGCAAATTTTCAGAAATAAAAACATTTTTAATGTAATTTTACCTTAACAGTTTTTGAGCCTTTTACTTTACTTCTAGAAAAGTTAAGTCGCTACGCTTCGGGATGAACTGAAAAATGAATTTAATTTTTTTTGTTTTTGTTTTAGAAAAAAAGACACAATGATCTTTGCAAAAACTGACAAACACCCTCCAATTTCCGATTTTTATTCCGGAAAATCAATCTTCATGACTGGTGGTACCGGATTTTTGGGAATTGTATGTTTTTAATACTTCATATTTTATCTAGAATATAATAATTTTAAATAAGTCAAGTTTTAAAAAAGTTTCTGGTAACTTTTTTATTAAAAAAATGCATATAATCTCTGTAAAGCAAGTTAAAATATTTTATTTTTTATTTTTAGGTATTGATTGAAAAGCTCTTATACGCCTGTCCGGATATAGGGAATATTTATATTCTTGTTAGAGAGAAGAAGGGCGCATCTCCTGAGCAACGAGTCAAAAACTTATTAAATAATCCAGTAAGCTTATATAGACATTCCTTTTTTAAAATTGGGATAAAAAATTGGTGACCCATTTATAGTAACTGTTTTATCATGTTAACAGTCCTGTGACCCAATGCCATTTTTTATTAACTTCTCCTGTCTGGACTGTGAATGTGTTAAGTGCCAATGATTTCGTGATTCAATTCCCACCTATATATTTATACTTTTTATGTCATGATGGTTGGCAATCAAGCATACGATCCGCCTGATGCTAAGGAGTTACCGCAACTTATGAACGCTTGCGATACTTAAACTATCACATGCGCGTTGCCAACCCAAGGCATAAGAGAGAAGGGGTCGGTAGATTGCTTCCGTCACTTTCACTCGTCGCACGAAATGTAGCAGTAGAAATACGCCAATTTACGCCTCTTAGAGAGTGGTACTTCACTAGTTTACCCTGTCTATTTGTGACTACTACTAATTACTACCTGTATCATAAATATATGTTGTCTGGATGCATGGTTGCACTTGTGTGCATGTGTGATTGGACTCCCGAAACAGGGTTCCACTATCCTAAGCGAGAGTCGTTGAATGTGTACCGTTTATTATAAATAAATATACGCTACATTAGGATAGTGATATCCTGTGTCAGGGGTCCAGAAAAATACAAAATTCTATGGCCAATATAAACATATTCTCAGAGCGGGAATAAAACCCGCGACCTGCTGCGGTTAAGGCAGGTTCACTACCGCTGCGCCACAACGTCGTCAGATTATTATTATCAATCGTAGACATTTTTAAAATCAATGTAGGCATGTTGCATAATGAATTAATCGTTTTGTTTCCATGCAATAATCTTGTTTAAAAATTAATTCTCATGATTAAAATATTATAATCTATAATTTTATCTACGCGTTTTAATATGAAATCTTTTTTTTTAGATTTTCGATAGACTGAAAACAGATAGACCGGGAAATTTAAACAAAATTATACCCGTCGTTGGTGAATTAACAGAACCAAATCTTGGAATTAACACCCAAGACTTACAAATTTTGCACGATGAGGTGAGTATATTTTTTTTCAGGGAAACAATCAGTGTACTATGTACTATTTTAATTGCTAAATTACAAAAATAGATAAATAACCTGTACAGTTTCCACTAATTTGTAACGCAAATATAAAAAAAAAACAGTTAAATACCGACAAATTCTTATTCGCTTAAAATATGGAATAATTAAAAATTATTATGCTAAATAATTACACATTTAAGTAACTAACCAAAAACCCTAAGTTTTTTAATTTGTAAAGTACGCAGGAAATTCGGTGCGTACTTGCCTCGAACTCACTACAAATCCCAATTCACCAGTGTGATAAGGCCCAAATCAAAATTCTAATAATCATAACGTATTTTTGCAACAAAAATATATGAAATCGAATTTAATGAATTGTAATTTTTAGGTATCAGTAGTTTTTCACTTAGCAGCCACTATTAAATTCAATGAACCACTATCAGTCGCTGTTAAAATTAACGTTGAAGGAACGGAACAAATCGTGAGACTATGTCAAAATATGAAAAAAATTGAAGTAAGTAGAGCTTAATTAATATTTGACAATTTGTATCTGAATCGAGTTAAAGAAGTATGCTTGCGAATTAGTTAGTGTAAGGTAGAATATCAATTATAGTGATTCTTTCTAGCACTTGTCCGATACTTTTCCCAGAGTCTGCTTGTTACTCTTATCCGAATCTGACATAGACCGTTTAACTCATTGGATAAGAGCAAATTACCAACCGACAGCTTAACGTCCGAAGCACCATTACTCAATAGTGTTAATTGCTAATAGATATATCACGCTTGAAATTTTTAGCTACAACATTAAGGGTCAGTCCACTAAAGCTTGATCAGTTTTGTAATTATCTCTGCATATTTTAGGTCTTCATCTACATGTCCACAATATTCTCGAACACAGATCAAGAGAGGAGGACAATAGTCGAAGAGCTGTACCCCAGCCCAAAACACATGGATGAGGTCTATAGAATGATTAATGAAAATGACCCGAACGAGACCTTCAGCCCTGATGTTTTAAGTAAGATATACTCGTTCATGCATAAGGCTTTGCTGGCTTTGGCTCTCTTTAACGGTGAATATTTCGAAAAAGTCTATTAACTAGCTTTAACTAGCCTGCGTCAACAACGAGGTATCTTTAATGCAAGATAGAAATAATTGATTCTCAACACAATTTTTTCACACTCTACAAATTTGTTTTGCGCAACAAAATGCAGCATAAAACTGTCTCCATGGTTCCATCTTTATCTGCGCCAAAATTAATTATAAACAGTTCAGCGTCTTAGATTTTTTTCTTTCACAATTATAATAATTATTATAATTTTCATGAATGCAGCTAAAAATATAATATCGATCGTAAATGTTGGATCATCTCTTTTTCAATGACTGGATTGGATAGCCGGAATTTCAAGTCTTAGTAAAGATTGAAAAGTGCTTGAAAGTATTTATATTAATGATTGATTATTTCTGCAGGTGGTCGTCCCAATACATATACATTTACAAAAGCTCTCGCCGAAAATATTGTGGCGGAAAAACGCGGTGACCTACCAACAGTCATGATACGCCCTTCAGTTGGTAAGTTGTGGGTGGAAGCAATGTCAATTCCTTTTTACCGATCTTAGATTGCGTTTACGATCTAAAAATACGAAAAAAGGTTTTAATACCTATTCATAGATTCTAATTTCAATCCAAAAATGCGATCTAGCGATCGATTGACACCGATCTCAGTCCGTAAGATTTATTATTGAGATGACCGTTATTAAGAAAATTGTTTCTTACGCTTTATTTAATATTATGCCAGAGTTATCTTTAGTCTTTAACATTTTTATGATATAGGAAGTTATATCTTTCTTTGTCATTATTATTAATGTATTAAATATGTTGTCATTAAAAGCTTTTAAACTATATTCTTTTATACAACTTCTTATTTTCAATGCAGTGACTCCAATTAAAGATGAACCAGTAAAAGGATGGATTGCAAACTGGATGGGACCTACACCAATTTTAACATTATTAGCCAAAGGCTGGGTTAGATGCATTTATGGCAAAAATCACTATACGTTTGAGATAATTCCTGTGGACTATGTTGTTAATCTAACAATAATAGCAGCTGCTAGACACAACAGGTAAATCTTTCTCATGATAGAAAAATGAGTAGTCTTCAATATTTAGATTGATAAGATTGATTTTTTAAACCAGGGGGCTACCGTGAACTTTTAGTATTTCTATTACGATGAATTTTATGCATATTGAACTTAATATATTGATTAATGATAATTGCGATGCGGTTCAGTGTAGGTCGTCATTTGAATAAGAGTTCATGGTAGACACCCTGGTAAAAATATGTGTCAATGTATAGTAAGCCGAGGGTAACGCTAGTCAAATTGATACTGATAAAATTTTAAGATATAGATAAGGCTTAGTTGAAAACTGATAATAATATTATGTAATATGGACATCGATTTCAACCATTATCATTATCAAATTTAATTATTATAATTCAGCTTGCAGCTATGTTTATTATCAATGAATAATAAATACCTATAAATATAAAAACCTATAATTTGGTATAAAACTAGTTTACCTGCGATTTTGTTCAAATGCGTTTATATTTTTATGAGTCGTTTTTTGCTATATCTAACTTCCATTAATTTACCGAGATAGAATATATACTAGTTTTAAATGTGATAAAATAAGTTCTGATCTAAACTAATGGGTTATTTAAAGTTAAGCCAGATCTTAGTTCGTTGAACTTCGTCCCTGATTGACATCCTTAAATGCCAAATGTAAATTATCTTCAATGTGTATACATAATTTTGTTATCCTTTATAATAGCATAGATACTTAGATCATTTAGTAAAAAGACGTTATCTACTATGCTGCCAGTTCTTAAACTATTCCCTAACTATTCTCAGATCTAAGGAGCTACAGATATATCATTCTTGCTCAACTGCGGATAACCCTATTACAATAGGAGAAGCGAGAGACTACTATTTAAAAGAAAGTGCTAGACATAATTTCAGTAAGTATAAAATGTTTAATAATTTTGATTACTATTACAAAATATAATGGTATATTTATGTGAAGTGGCAGAACTCTTAACGTTCCGTTTAAAATATTACATAATCAATGCAAACAATTAAATTTTATTTTGATTTAGGCAACAATAAATATCAGGTCCTAACCCCACCGCTGCACACGGCTTCGTATATGTGTCTCGCTTCAATTGCACGAAAAATATCTGATAAAGTCCAATGCAATCCACGAACACGCTACACACGAATATGAAATTGATGACGTCATTGCTTGACATCATTGATTCAAATGTCGCCCACACAGCTAGATCTGTCGACATTGGTCGACGAGGTACATGAAAGCGTGCTTAGCTCCGCTGTGGGAAGTGGGATGGACGGGGAAACGGAGGCAGCATATGTTTGGAAACTTTGTTGCGTTACAATTACGCATAGTCGTGGGTAAATATTTGTGTTTAATGTGTTCTGCAGAGGAAACTTAGATTCACATTGTCCAACAAAACACCCATGCCGCAAAACGAGTCGTGTGCACAGCGTGTGTCGCAGTGGACCAGCGCCTTAACCCTAAAAATTGCTTGCGATATATATGTTTTTGTGCACTTTCAGATGATCTTCCTTTCCCGAATACAATGTTCTCAACATCACCTTGGGTAATCGCTATAATTGCATTTCTATTTCAAACAATCCCGGCTTACATTGGTGACTTACTACTATATTTTTCAGGACAGCCTATAAGGTAATTTTTATCTACAATTTCACTCTTTGTTTTGTTCAGTTATGGACTTGGAGTTTATAAATATATAGAATTTGTTTTAAAGTAACCAAAACCTCAAAGTGAGAATATGTCAGTGTATAAACACGTACTAACACAGATATCCATCGCGATAATATGATTAAAATAATCGACAGTATAAGTTATTTTAGATTATTTTTTAATGACAATCTTTTCCTCAAACCAGGTACATAAAAATGATGAAAAAATTACATTTATCTATCACTACGCTTAAATATTTCTCATCAAGAGACTGGGCAATGAAGGCTGCGCGAGCTCAGGAATTGATGTCAACATTGAATGAAAACGACCAAAAGAAATTCGCCTGCAACCCAAAAAACATAAACTGGGAAGATTACATGGCGACATACTTTAATGGAGTTAATAAATTCTTAATAAAGCGTAGTTAACATTAAGAATAAATATGTAGTATAAGCCATTATTTATAAGGTTATATGTAAATAAACTGTTTTTAATTTTAATTTTTATAATTATTGAAACCTACATAACCCTAGTCACAAATACAGTCATATGTATACAACAATATTCCTTATTAAAAATGATTTATTCATTTTAGAATTTCAATAAAGATAATTGAATTTGAATTGAATTTGAATTTCATAATAAAGATTACCTTACGAACTTGCATGCCTTCTGGAGCTCTCTCCTATCTGCCCATTAATTTAAAAGCAAGCCTGTTATTCGATTTTTTGAAAAATAAAATAAATCTACTAATATAATATTATTATTTATTTCATTACAAAGGCCCTATTATTGCGGTTTATTCACCAGGGTTAGTAAAATATGACATGAGTAGATTTATTCGAGATTATTAAGACATTACTTAAAATAATAACAACAATCTTTCAAAATTAGATTTTTATAAGAAACACGGAAACATGTAATGTTTCCGTGATTCTTATAACATCAGATCTTCAATATGATTTCCTTCAATTTTTAAATTAGCTTTTATTCAACAAGTTTCTCATACTCTTGCAGTGAATTGGGATGTACTCGTCCCATTTAATATCAGAAGGGTTACAAGGAAATTTTTGCTTGTCCGATTCTGATAGAGATTCATAAAGAGCTACTGTTTTTTTCGCATGTATAGTGAAATTATGGGATGTGAAGTAATCCAGTATTTCCCGGACATTACGCACCTTGGCTTGCAATTTTACGTACCTGTAAACACAATTTAAATTATATAATTAAAAATCATTAATTTATTCATTCCTTTATCGAGAAGTTGGGAAATTTAGATATAAATTCGAAATCAATAAGTAACAACATTACGTATACACGCAGAATTTCAATGCCAATTTTGTTTCTTTTAAATTAGCAAGTCATATGTCTTAGTATGTTTAAAAAACTGTTACGCCCTTGAAAAATTGATAAATAAAAAAAAATACAGCTTTCCCTGGCTCATATTCATTAGTAGAGTGAACATAATGAAGGTCATTTAAATTCGTCATTTCCTATAAGTTTTAGATTTAACAAAATTACTTATATATTATGGACAATATTAGTAACATAAGGATAGGAGAACAGGCAAGAATAAGAAAAAAGGGTTGCAGAGAAGGTTTTTATATGTATGGCGCTTAATAAATGACTAATTTTTTTGTGTTATAGAGGCGCCAAAAATATTTAGGCCAGACTGATTTTTCAGTAATTTTTTATGAATCTGATCGTGCCAAAGCCTAATATGCATAAATGTAAGGTTATTTTTACTGAATTTATTTACTGTCTAACACATCACCTAAAAATAATGATAATTTAAATTTATGTATACATCACCTGGTCTTTTTTCCTCTTATCATTAAAAATATATCAGCTAAATAAGCTGGTATAGTTTGTAAAATCAACGTCATCAGGAACACCACCAATTTGGATCTTGTAAAGTATAACGATGGCATTGGTACATCGTCTATAATTAAAGAAATATAATGTTAACGACTCATTTAAAATATATATATATATATATATATATTTACAGTGTGACTACAGTTATAGAATCTATTTAATATGCTGGACTAACTACTACCTGACAATAATATGATGTTGACAAATTGTAATTCTAACAAAGCGTCACATTGATGGTAGCGCGACGGTTACTTCATTATAATAGAAAGTAGTTAAAGTGCTGTGCAATTTATTGTATCTACTAATGTGACTAAAAGCATTGTTGATCACAATAAGTTGTCCATAAAGCTAACCAAATAAAACCTACAGAATCGATTGATAAAATTGGTAAAGGCTGTCTTTATCCAAATTTTAAACATATTTAAATATATTAATAATCTGTTCTTGAATTGCTGTCTTAGTTAAATGTAAGCAAACTAACAAAAACAGTAGTGAATGACCCATATTAGCTCAACCAAGTATTATAATAATTGGATAAATAGGTTTTAAATACAAACTAATAAAGACAGTATAGACTTTCATACATAAAAGATAAAAAAAGTACGAAAATTCTTAGCAAGCATCTAAATAAATTTTGATAATGCAATAGTAAATTTTAAATAGTATTGACGTCACGTCACAACTATTCTGAAATAAATTTTACTAAAGAAAGTATATCAAAGTCTGTAGTAGTACTTACAAAATTTATGTTTGTAGCTATCATCAAAAAGCAATTGGCATAAATATTTAAGTGTGATGGGATTTTCACTACTTGTACTGCAATTGAAGACAGCGACATTTTTTGAACTACAAAAAGATAAAAATAAAATAATAATCCTATTTTTTAATTATTATATGACAGATTTTCTGCATAATAAGTACCATTCGCATTTTGACGCGGCAACGATACACAAATTTGATACATAATCAACTGGTATTAGATCAAGCGTGTTTGTAGGTTTGGCGAGAAGTACACGATTCAATCCCTTTGCTATTGATGTCATTAAGGCTGATGCTCCAAACCAATGGTCAATCCATCCAGCAACAGGTTCTTCTTTAGTAGACGTCACTGGAAATTAAAATTTTATGCAAGTGGGATATTAAAATATAAAACAGCAGTTTTAGATGACTTAGAATAAAAACAGCTAAAATTTCGGGTGTTAGTTTATTAAACAATTTAAGGTCATTTTCAATAAGTAAACTCAATATGTCTATACCGATCTCAGATTGCATTTGAGATCTGAAAATACGAAAAAGCGTTTCAATATCGCATCCTTAAGTTCTAATATCAATTTAAAAAGTGATCTTCCGATTGATTGGTACCGGTCCGACCGACCGAAAGCGGCTGTTAGCTATTATATCTGCATCCACAGTCTTATTATAAAAAATATAATATTTTTTCCGAAGAGTTAGAAAGGAACTTCTCGAAGTGTAAAGCCAATATTATCCGTAATCACTGCATCTATATCATCAACATCGTTTTAATGGGGGTTTTTTGAAATTTGTTTGATAATTTTAAAATTTGCAATGTATATAAATAACTATCGCATTATAATTTTTATCATAATTGTATTTTTCTACTGATTATTATTTATATCTTGTTTACTTACCTACTGATGGTCGAATTATTACAAAAGGTATATTCCCATTATTGTATTCAGCTACAAGGTTTTCTGCCAGTGATTTCGTGAAAACATATGTATTTGGCCATCCTTCTACAACATATAGACCAACAAAGATGCTTAAAATAATTTAATATTTAAAAATTATCAGGTCGTTTCATGGGGATTCAATTTAGAAAATAAATCTATTACCAAAAACGGCAAGCAAGTATGCCACTTTGATACCAACCATTTAATTTTATTAACAATATAATAGGCATCACCACGCGTACTCATCGGGTAAGTTGCGTTGCAAGAAAGGATAAAAATGAAGCACACAAACAAAGATTAGGGTTAGAACATCTGGCACATACACGCATAGCACGAAACGTCACAATATGAAAAATGCTACTACATATAGATATTTTGTGAGAGAGTAGTACTTCTCCAGTACAGTAAGCAACTAATGACAAAAATAATAGCAAGAGCTTATAGTAAAATATTTCAGAACTCTAAATTGTTTTTAGTATTAGTTGTTTATGTGATAATTTAGAAATAGCCTTACTTGTTATTTTTTTGGCATCATCTTCACTGATACCAAGTTCTATTCGCTTATTTACTTCATTCAGATCAGCAGGTGGAGAATATAAAACTTCTTCAACGCACTCTCTATCTGGATTTGAAAAGGCAGTTGATACATGAACAAAAGCCTGTGAAAAATAAAATTGATAAGCCTGTATCTGTATCTGAGCATTTAATTTTTCTGGTGGTAGGCCTTTTATTGCAAAAGATCGGCTAGGTAGGTACCACCAGTGTCGTTACTGTGATTCAGTTTTATGGACACTGTAGCTAGTGAAATTACTGGGCAAAGGAGGTTTAAGATTTTTGTTTTCAATATATATATATTATCAGTCCAAGTACTCATAGGCAACAACAACCGCATAAAAGTATTGTAGTATAGTCTAGTCATCAAAAATGAGTTTAATAAATAAGTGTCAATGCAAGTATGCAAAGAACAAAAGCAGTTTTTTCTTCAAGTAAAACACATTAATTGTAAATTATATTATAATTTACCAACCTTAATCTTTTTCATGCGTTGACTAAGTTTGAGTAACTGTTCCGTTCCAGCAACATTGACCTTCATTGCTACATCTAATGGCTCGTTAAATTTTATAGTGGCAGCGAGATGGAATACTATCGATACCTGATGATATTAATGTTTTAGGTAAAGGGATCATTATTAGGTGATATAATAATAAATAATAACATAAATTTGCTCAATCCAGAAATATGTTATTCAATTACATCATAATTATCACTCATGGTGGATCTACACATTTGTCGATCATCGGAAATTTCTCCACAGAATTCGTGTGACATCTCATAAAGATTTAATTTGGACATTTCGCTTGGCTTGTGTAAAACGATTTTTGGTTGGTTCAACAGAATTACCAGTTCAGTTGAGTAGTAAAGCTCGGATATAATAATGAATTCGTGTGCCATTTCATACAGATTTAATTTGGACATTTCGCTTGGCTTGTGTAAAACCAGTTTTTGATTGGATCAACAGAATTACTAGATCAGCCCAGCAGCTAGGCTTCGCCATAATAAAGCTAATGCTTGTGGTGCAAAAATTGTATAACCAATATAAAATCATTCTTGAGCGGGAACAGAAACGTAGTGAGATAAAGATTGCGGCAAAGATTTGGGAGGTGTCTAACCACTCGTAACTCGTTGTTAGATGATCGCTGTGACAAGTGTGTGGATCCACTATAAGATTACAAAGTACCGTATCGATCAGTAGCTGTTCATCTTCGGCTTTTATTCCTAATTTTGCTTCTGAGACATCACCCACAATTGGTATTATATTTTTAAGAACTTGCGGACTTTTTTCTTTTAATCTTGAGAAAACCTGTTATAGTAAAATATATAAATCAGATTTTACAAAGTCTGGTCAAATAATTGAATTAATCCAGTAATCAAAATATAATGCTATTCAGAAAAATTGATTATAATATTTTTTGGTTGTTTTATTTATTGAAGTTGAGATGTGCGCTTCTGACACGTATAAAATTATATAACCCCACTATTATTTGAACTATGGAATTATAAATTAATTGAGTTTCAATATTGAAGTTACTTTAGATTACAAAAATGTTTTCGACCATAAAACATACACTATATATACATACACTAGATGAAATGTTGATTAGTATGAATAAAGAAAAAATATTATTTACTATAAATAATACTTTTTCTAATAACTACGAATTCCATAGATCAAAATAACCAAATTTTCTAAGAATTCATTTAAAAAAACCGTAATACCTTTTGCTCCAAAATTTTATCCAGCCTTTGCTGAGCATTCATGTCTGTCTGTTCTCGTATCAAAAGATAAATTTTATTTATTCCAGGACA
Organism: Hestina assimilis; assembly: GCA_023373885.1. Lineage (NCBI taxonomy): Eukaryota > Metazoa > Arthropoda > Insecta > Lepidoptera > Nymphalidae > Hestina > Hestina assimilis. The sequence goes on along the minus strand of CM041747.1, from coordinate 1,835,714 downwards.
ACTGTAAAGTAGCTTTTCCAACAGGACCTAGAAAAATATTTTGTTCATTGAAACGGTTACAAACAAATATAATGGCTGCTTGATACACGCTTCCTAGATATACTAAAGATGAAGAAGATTAATGGACTAAAGTTGCTGTTACAACACTCATACTTCACGAACAAAATGCAACAGTAAAACACTTCTACTTTTCGACAGTGAGTTGACCAGAGATGTTCGAATCCATTTATGAAAATTATTAAAATTTCAATATTTTATGATAATGGAAGTTCTGAAGTATCTTAATTGAAAACGTTCAGATATTTATTTCAAAAGTAGGTTCCGAGTAAATAAGAATAAAGAAATATAACAAAAATATTACCTTTCCTAAGAAACCAGTCCCTCCAGTTATGAACACAGATTGCCCTGTGTAATATTCTGCGACCGATCTAGCCATTTTCTCGTCTTTTTGTGTAAGCGTCTGTAATAAATCTTGAAATGAAAATAAAATCGGAACACGTAATGTAACATTTATAAACACAGACGTTACTTAAAAGAACATTATAATTGTTATATAATCGGTATTAATGCGATGTAATCGATGTAACATACAAGAGAAACCATATTTGCTGTCCTAACACAAAGGGCGGTTTCAGATCAGCGATTTTTACGAGCGTTTACGGCCATTTCGTTATACGCGCTTTACAGGCACTTTAAAATACCGAACGCGCTTAGACGGGCTTATTTCGGCCTGTATTATTTAATGCTTGGTTTTTTTAGGTTACTAAAATGGCTAGCAAACATACGGCTCGCCTGATAGTACGGTTGCCGTAGCTTATGAACACGCGCAACACCATTAGTAGGTGCCACTCGCGCGTTGCCAAGTTTGAGATATGGTTTCTTAAATCTCCTTTGGCCAGTTACTAACTGACTAATCACTAACCTACAGTGTCCTTCAAACCGGAACAAAGTAATGCCTAAGCCTTTACAGCGTCACCAAAGAGTTGAGTATTGAGATCCAGGCGTAAAAAGAAAACCGGTTGATTCCGGTCCTACGAGGCCGGATTACAGCTTAGGAGGTCATGGCGATGTATTGCAATAATTATAGGCAATAATCACTGACACTTCCACTGTTCGTGTTTTGATAGTAGATTTTGTATGATTTTTGTACATTCACTTTACAAAATTCTCCTCACAAAAGTTTATATTCTATATTAAAAGTTATTTCACTTTATATTCATAACGTCTGACCAAGTCAGATATACAGAACGGCACCAAAAAAGTGTAGTACCTATTCGACCGTGACTTATAACAATACTTTCGTTTAGTGCTATGCGAATAGGATGAATGGTATTGTTCGTAACTCTGAATAAAAAAAAATATTTATAATACAAGACTGAAACAAGATATAAACAGATTCTCTAATCTAATCAAGCCTATTGTTTTCTAACTAATAAATACTATTTTAAAAATAGTTTATTTATTTTGAAATACTGGGTATTGTATTAACAAATAACTCTAAACAGTATTTTAATCAGTTAATGACAATATTTTGTAACGGACGATGTTAACGCAATTATCTCAAGGTTTTCTTTGTTTATCTGTCATTAACATGGGTAAAAATATAAAATAAAAATTGCTACCTACATCGTAATTTTTACATTAGATTACTATGTGTGTTTGTACCGCTCCGGATTGTGAGGTATGACCTCTAAGGTTTGAGGGCTGTAATTCTGGACTAGACTATTAATTCTGAAAATGACTCGGTCTTACTACAAAAACATTTGAATTTTTCATTTATTATTCTGCCTATGCATCGTCAAGGAATTAATATTTAAGTAACTTTGTTATATTATGATGGTTGTCAAATAAACATACGATTGTCTGATAGGTTAACAGGCACTACAACCTATGAACGATACTTGAAGTATCATATACGCGTTGCCAACCCAAGAGATTGGTGGGAAGGGATGAGAAGGGAGAAGGTTAAAGTAAGCGAACAGAAGGGGTGGTTGATTGGAGCGCTGACGCTATCTTGCACGTAAAGTACGAAAAGCAACAGTGTTGATACTGGTACTTTACGCTGATTTTATGTGAGGGAGTAGTACATTCCAAGTTGAAAGGGCCCATGACTCTATAACTTGAATTCGATCTTTGGTCCGATCGAGCGCAAGTTATTTATAATATAAATACTGTATACGTATTATCGTCTTCTGTTAGTAGATAAATATCAATAAACAGATTTGATTGATTACTTATAACGATTTTATAATTGATTTATAAATAAAACAATTATTTTCTACATTAGTATACATATACTTAACTATACATATACATTAGTTTACATATTATAATAAGTTTGTGAGAAAATAAGAATAATAAAAAAATGGCGTCAGGACGGGCCAACCCAATGCCCGCTGTTGGAATAATCTCTGTCAGCAGATATTATTCCACCAGTGCAATCAGTCACACTGGAGGTAGGGTAAGCTTTTGTTTGCAATTGGCCGGCTAGGTAGGTACCACCGCAATGTCAAATATTCTACCGCCTAGCGGTTGTGTCTTAGGCACTGTAGGCTAGTGAAATTACTGGGCATAGAAGATTTAAGAACCCATATCTCGAGGTTGGCAACGCGTGAATAGCACCTACTAATGGTGTTGCCACTCATAGGCTACGGCTAGCGCTTACTATAGGTGGGCCGTATGCTTGTTTGCCAATTTAGTAACATAAAAAAATTAAAATAGGACGAATTGAAACCTAATTGTAAGCCGACGAAAAATAATATACAATTCAACCATTTTTATTTTGTTAAAAATACAAACTTGTGTAATGTTGTACTTGGAAACAGTTTATTTTTATATATTTAATATAGATCTGATAATAGCAATTATGACGTAAACGCTTAACAATATCTTAACGGATAATAGTTTTTTTATCATCCGATCCGAAATAAGATTTAAAATTTTGACATATTGACATAGTCTCATTATATTATCGTTATCAAATCTTATATACGTAATATGTGATTAGGATTATTTAAAATTGAGATATGAATACCAGTATATATATGAAAAATGTTTTGTTGTTTTCCCTAAAGCCTTAAAAGTTGCAAAAGTGACACCAATTTACAAATCGGGGCCTAAAACTGAACCAGGAAATTACCGATCAATATCCGTTTTACCTGTCATGTCAAAAATTTTTGAAAAACTTATCTATTCTCGTCTAAATAACTATCTGAATAAAATTAATTTCTTCTTCGAACAACAATACGGTTTTCGCCCAAAGTGTAATAAATACTACTTCAGCTACTGTTGATCTTGTCACTAAAATTAAAATGGCTATAGATAAAAAACAAATTGCTTTAGGCATCTTCATCGACGTCAAGAAGGCGTTTGATACAGTGAGTCATACAATTTTATTATTAAAGTTAAACGAAATTGGAGTCACAGATACCGCACATAATATACTTAAATCATACCTAGAAGACAGAGAGCAAATAGTTAAAATAGGAAATCATCAAAGTAATCCCGCAAAATTCAGCTATGGCGTACCCCAGGGGTCCATATTAGGTCCGTTATTGTTTCTAGATTATATCAATAGCATTAGTAACTTAAATTTGATTGGTAACATCACGCTATATGCCGACAATACATGTATATTCTACTTTGGAAATAACATAACGAACATGGTTGCAGAGGCCCAAAGTGACTTAAATACTAAGTGTATTCTAGCAAGTGGTTTCTAGCAAATTTACTTACAATCAATACCACAAAAACGGCATACATGATATTTGCAGCTAAAAACAAAAAAATTCATGACTATGATAATTTAACTATATATGATAAACCATTACAAAAATCTAACAACGAAAAATATTTGGGACTAATACTGGATAGCAAACTCACGTGGCAGAATCACATAGATCACATTAAAAGCAAGATTTCCCCTGAGAGAGAAGAATTTCCCCTAGAGCTCCCACAGCTCTACGTAGAATATCGTCTTGTATACCGAAAAAAGTGCGACCCATCATATACAATGCGTTAGTCAAACCTCACATTGAATATTTAGTGGAAGTTTGGGGAAACGCTGCGAAAACACACATACAAAAATTACAAATTGTTCAAAATAAATTAATTAAAACCACTATATAAATACGATTACTTAACGCCTACCAATACCTTGTACAAAGACACGCAAATTCTAAATATAAGTCAGCTTCATGTGGTTAAAAATAAAATACACTCCCAACTAAATTTTCAAACACAAACATATACACATTGTCTAAGAAAACGCAATAAATTGCTACTACCTAAAACTAGAACCAAATATGGAAGAAAGACTATTTTGTTTCACGGAGTGCTATTATATAACAAACTCCCCGAAGTAATTAAAACCAGTAAAAGTTTTTTATGTCTAAAAAAACTTATTGAATATGTACAAAAAACTTAAAGTTAAAATGTAATCTTATAATTTTTTTTTTTTTTTTTTTAAGAATATTAGCAATGTTTTTTTCAGGCATTACTAATATTCCTATTGCCACTCCAAATAAGCTCGAAGCTTGCGCTAGGAGTGGGTACGACAATAGTCCAAGCGGGTCAGGATCGAACCCTCGACTCTCGCGTTAACGGAGCGAAGTCGGCCCTTCTACCGTTGAGCTATTGAGGCTTCTTTAGGCTGAGGAGAATTTAAAAAATATAATGTAACCTCTCCCTTAAATAACTAGTCTTGTGATTGTTTACTAAATTTTCTATTACTACCCGCCAAATTTGTACTAACATTCTTTATATTGTATAAACTATTTGTGACACTCACGTCGATATTATCTAACTCTTATCTAAATGTTGTTAACTCTCGAAATAAGTGAACTTATGTGTTCTTTTTTGAGAAATAAATGTCTTTAAACAGAACCGAAATAAAATGTATGCACTAATACAAGAAATTGACACTGTTGTGGTGTTGTTCGTAGCGACTTTTAGCCTCGACGGTTGCGGGTTCAATTCCCGCTCGCAGATGTTTGTATTCATCTTACAAATATCTGTCGGTCCCGGTTGTTATCACATAACATCTGATAATAATCGTTAACTCTTGATAAGTAAATTGCTCTTATCCAATGAGTTACTGGTTCGCCATTATCTAATATACATACCGCTCAGCTTTAACTCTTAGACGTAGAATGATGATTTTTTTTTCACAGGTATTATTTTTAAAACCTAAAGGCGCACTAAGAAGAGATTTTTCCAAATTCAGGCTTTAAGAGAAATCCGTCATTTTTAAAACTAGAAGACCAAACTTTGTTTTATATAAAAAAGAACATGAATAAACATTTATTTTTACCGTTTTCTAAAATTGTACCGCAAAGTGAAAACCCCTGAGGTGAAAAACGGTTGAAAGTTTCAATGACAAATCAGTATTTTTACACACAACAACAAGAAACCCTGGAGGTATAACACATTTTAAAACTTATATGAAACGGTATATGCTACCCCAAAAATGCGAGCGAAACCTTGGGCCGAAGGTAGTCTACTATACGTATAACAATAACCAACCTGTTTCTACTTTTCTGAACCAATTTAGAAATACACTTCTTTTCTTTAAGACTGACTGAGTACGAATGACTAGCTTCTTAAAATATTTGAATAATATAAGCTGTGTAATGAACTTCAAGGCATTCAATATAAACTTTTTACAGTAATCAAGAAATTTTTCAATTATGCGACGTGATGACTAAGGTGTGAATTCTTGGTATTATGGAATTGTATGGTTTATATATAACAATACAACCATAGTTTTTTTTTTAAAGTTTGTAGCTTTTTTCTATATAAAACGCTACATACTCAACGGTCCCCATTAGGATAGTGATATCCTGTGTCGGAAACATACACAACGACAAGAACAAAACACACCCAGATCGGAACACGTGTCTGTATGGTCAATACAAACATACGCTCCCAGCGAGAATCGAACCCGCGACCTGTGGCGCTTAAGGCAGGCTAGCTACTGCTGTGCCACAACGTCGCCAAGTAGTAATAATTTTATTTTGAAATTAATCAAAAGTAATTTTTTTATTTAAAGTATTATCAATGTAAAGATATTTTTATTAAAATATACATATAAAAGGAGAAGACCTTTGGTGAAAAGACAAGACACCGTTGTGGCGTTGTGGGTTGCGGGTTCGGTTCCCGCTCGGGCAGATGTTTGCATTGATCTTACAAATATCTGTTTCGGTCTGGACTTTTGTTCTTGTGTCTATGTTAAGACATACTTCTTCTCGGTCGTTGTCTTCATTACTGAAGGTCGTGTCCACTCTGGTCCAGGGTCTGGGCTACGGTCTTTATGATGTTTTTCCAGTGCATCCTGTCTTCGGCTTTTCTCAGGGCTGTGGTCACTTGGAGACCAGTGAGATTGGTGACTTGGTCCGACCACCGCGTAGGGGAGCGGCCGCGTGGTCGTTTCCCCTCAACTTTCCCAAGCACCATCAATTTGTCTAGGCTGTCGGGCTGCCTTCGCGCTATGTGACCAAAATAGCGAAGGATACGCTGGTAGCAGACACTTGACAGTCTCGTTTTTATGTTAAGTTGTTGCAGGATCGATACATTGGTTCTCTTGGCCGTCCACGGTATGCGCAGCATCCTTCGCCAGCACCACATCTCGAAAGCGTCAATTTTCCTCCTCTCCAGTGTGCGAATTGTCCAGGATTCCGAGCCGTAAAGAAAGATGGAGAATACCAGAGTCTGCACGAGCCGTTTTTTCGTTGTATTCGATATTTTCCTGTTCTGCCATATTCGGGTCAATTTGCTCATTGCAGACTTGGCCATTTGAGCTCGTCGCCGGATCTCCTTTTCACATCCTCCTTGGTTGGTCAGTAGTGAGCCGAGATACAAGAACTCAGAGACAAATTCAAGGTCACTTAGTTCTCCGGTTCGAGTCAGTGTACCAGCCCTATCTACTATTAAAACTTTTGTCTTTGATCTGTTGACTGTTAGACCAACCTGCTCGCTTTCATATTGGACTCGTCTGAAGAGTTCGCCCAGTTCTTCTTCGGATGACGCAATAAGAGTGGTATCATCTGCATATCGAAAGTTGCTAATCTTCGTCCCGCCTATCGAGATGCCGCCCCGCCAGTCATCTAAAGCTCTTCTCATTATGAACTCTCCATAGATGTTGAAAAGGATGGGGGATAGGATGCATCCTTGCCGTACCCCTTTCTCCGCTTTGAAAGGTCCCGATATCGCGTCATTGACTCTCACAACAGTTTCACCATCTTTGTACAGGTTGGAAATTAATACTACCATGTGCTCAGGAACGCCCATTTCCAGTAAAATATTCCAGAGACAGCTCCACCGTACGCAGTCAAAAGCCTTAGAGTAGTCAATGAAGCACATCAGTGTTGGCTTGCAGAATTCTCGGCTTTTCTCTATTAATTGCCTCACGTTGACAATTTGCTCCCTGGTACCTCGACCTCTTACAAAACCAGCCTGTTCCTCAGGTATTTGCCACTGTAAGAATGTCTTCAATCTCTCGTTAATGATGTATAGCATTATTTTGCTGGCATGCGATGTAAGTGCCACTGTGCGGTAGTTGCTGCACGAACGAGTAGATCCCTTCTTGTGAAGAGGAATAAGCATTGATTCTTTCCAGTCATTTGGCCATTGACCTGTTCTCCAGATCTGGTTACATAGATTAAGAAGAAACTTAATACCTTTATCTCCGATTTGTTTTAGTTCTTCAGCAAACATGTTGTCTTTACCGGCCGATTTATTGTTCTTCAGTTTACCTAAAGCAAATCGTATTTCGGACTCCAGTATCTCAGGTTCAAGGTTGTTTGGGTCTATGAGCAGAGAATGTGTAGACTGTTGTTTGTGACTATCGGCGTAGAGGCCCTCACAATACGATCGCCACCTTTCGGTCACTTGGTCAATCTCTGTTAGTAGATTACCTGCATCATCCTCTACAGCCCATGTTTTCGGCTTTAATTCCCGGCTGATAGTCTTGACTTTTAGGAATAGATCTCTTGTGTGCAGTTAAGACATACATAAATAAATAAACGCTACACATTCAACGCCCTGCTTACACGAAAACTTGCCTGTATGTCATTGTGTATGTTTACGGACCCTCAACACAGGATATTATTATCCCGTGTGATGGAGCATTAGACCGGGCTCTCACACGGCTCCTCGAAGCCGTCCTGAGGTGGTGGCCCGCATAGGCAGGCCTTCGTCGGGGCGCCGTGGTTGCATGCGAGAGCGATCCCATGGCGTCCCATTATGGTGAAGACGGAACGCAGAGTTTTAGTAGGTATTACCTGCTTCACAGGTGGTCGAGTCCCACACTACCACTCGCTAGCGTGCTCTTCGGAACACGCTAGTCGAGTGGTGTGCGTAAATGCATTTCACTGCGAAAACAAAAAAAAAAGGATATTATTATCCCGATGGGGCCCCCATTTGTTGTTGAGTTTGTAGCGTTTATTTTATATTATTAATAGGATAGGTACAGACAAAGATTCTTTTAATACGTATAGAGATAAAATAATTAATATAATTGAAATTACATTGGCCCACATTAGACAAAGCATATCAGAGGAATTAGTCAATCATGCAACCTTGATTTAAATGGTTATTAAATAGTTGAATGACCGACAGTATATAATAAAATGCAATATAAATTGAACCACGCGCAGTAACATATTTAAGGGTCTCAACCGTATGCGGTATGAAGGGGGCCCGTAACTATAGCAACGCGGCGACGTAAGACCCGGTTAGTACAGTCGCTCACGGTTGTTTTAGTTCCTTAAAAATAAAAAATTAAATTAAAATATAAATTATTTTTGTCAGGCGTGTAAGCATTTAATTTTATTTCAAGATGAGGTTTTATCCCAATATGTGATAGAGATAAAAATGTACATTAACTATTATTATTTCTTTTATATACCTTTTTCTATACTATTTATTTGTTTTATTCTAATTAAGTAATTAATAACGATAATGGATAAATAATTAATTGAATTTAGAAGAAATAATAACTATATTATATACTTAACTCCGTTTTCCCACTTTATAAAAAATTTATTTAAATAAGACGAAATATATATTATTGTCTAACATTTTTGTCCATGATTGTGCCTGCGCAGAAGCGGCCATTTTGGTTCATTTTTAATTGAAAGAAATATACTATTGTACTATAACTAAGCTAGGTCCCACCCGGTGACGCTGTCAAGGTCAGTAGGACCAACAGCAATACACATAAAAAATGTTTTCACGGCTGTGTATCTGTTCTCGCAACCACCCTCACCTCCAGTCGGTGACCAGTCGGTGACGCTGTTAAGGCCATTAGGACCAACTGCAATACACAACCGAAAAAAAAGTAGGTTAAAATATTTATATAACGTACTAGCCGTGCTCGAAGATTCACTCGCGTAGTCTATAGTATTATTTTCCGTGAAACCTTAATTTTTTTCTTAAATAATACATTTCGTTAAGAATTAAATAAAGTTAAGCCTAAGTTTATCTTAAAACATTCCCTGCCTGCCGAGTTCCTGATAAAATCAGTCCAGCCGGTTCGGAGATTTTCTGGAATAAAAAGACAGAAAGACACAAAAATTTTAAAGTTTGTTGTCACTGCTGTGTATAAAATATCATGCTCATTAAATGAAAAGCAGTTATTTTGACATTACAACCAGAGTACATACAGTACTTTGGTTGTAAGATCCATACCTTTTCCAGCACAAATGTGCTGTGTCGAGCGGGGAAGTACTAAGGTCACACAGAAAATCGGCATAAAAAGCAGAGGTCTGTTGAATTACGTTTGAGTGCGTTTGTGCCCCTCGGGAACCCGAGGAAGAAAACCTCGTAAAGAAAACCTTTATAGAATGCTAGTAATACTTTTTCAAGGCAATACTAACATTACCCTTCCAAATAAGCTCGAAGCTTGCGCTAGGAGTGGGTACGACAACAGCCCAAGGGGGTCAGGATCGAACCTGTTTCTCGTTAACGGATTGGAGTCGGCTCTTCTACCGTTGAGCTGTTGAGGCTTCGAAACTATTAGATCCTCGTTTCCGCTCTTTTTCCTCTCCGTCTTTTTCCATCATAAAACGTGATGTGTATGTATGTACTTTTTTTGTATCCTTGACGACTTGTATGCAAAATGAGAAATAAAAAAAAGATGATCAACTGATTAGTATTATATTCTTTACTATTCTTATGGATTATAATGGATTCCCATGGATTATTACAATGTATGTACAATGAAATGGAAAAGTAATTGATACAATCATAATTAATAATTGAATTCAAAAAACTTATCTAAGACATAATTAAATTTATTTCAATACATAATGTTACGTAAGGTAATTATAGCAATTATTAACTATCGCATTTCTGTAGTACGCTTATAATTACTGTTATCCTTACTAATATTATAAATGCGAAAGTAACTCTCTCTCTGTCTATCTGTCGCGCTTTCACGCCAAACTACTGAACCGATTTAAATGAAATTTGGTACACAGGTAGTCCAGAGCCTGAGAAAAGACATAAACTACTTTTTAATGCGAAAAAAGGTTTGTAAAGGGTTAAAAAGGGGGATGAAAAGTTGTACGGACTTCCATAAATTATATATATCGTCATTTTTAGAACTAGAATCTTGAAAATTATTTTTAGGCGGTTAATTTGATATACATAAATATGAAATCCATAGTTTGAAAAAGGGGCTAAGAGTTTTTATCAAAATCGATATTTACGTGGCAAAGCCGTTGGCAATAGCTAGTGATTATATAAATGACACTAACAGAACAAATCACACATGGAAGAAGTCTTTGTTAAATAAAAAATGTAATTTTGGAGTTTAATCGCGGACCAACATCGTGAGACGGAAGTTTTATATTTTGACTTTTTTTTATTTCATGAAGGTTGGCAAACAAGCATACGGTCCGCCTGATTGTAACCACTCACCGCAACCTATGATCGCTCGCTTTGTAAAAGCAAGCTAAAAGAAGGGGTGGGAGATTGGGCCTCCAGGCCTCTCAATGGTACCTATTGATAATACTTTACATCGATTTTCATCGAGAGCGTAGTACTTTCTTCGAGCCGGTCCATTTGTACTGAGAGGAGCATGGCTCTACTACCCTTAAAATTAAGACACTTGGACAGATAAACTGTGACGTCATTATCTTTGTATGGTTTGAAATCGATCCATAAACATTTTAAGTTCAAAATTAACAAAAATAAAATAATTTAAGAAATATTACGATCGAGTTAACGTTTATACTTAAATCTAGTTAGAGAGGTCTGTATTTATATCGGTCAGGGTGACCCAAGTTGAATGTCTTAAACACGATCAAGACTGACTATAAGGTCAAGTTCGGTCATGGTCGTATATAACAAAACACAGACATATTACAATATATTTTTTATTTTTATATATTTTTTTTTTAACCACAAGAAAATTTTAATAATAATAGCACAAATTATAAATAAAAATTTAAAAGTGTTATTTGTTTTTTTATTTTAAAAATATAAGCTATATATTTTTTATTATCAAAATATAATTAAAAATTGGTTGAATGTAGCCAAAAAATATGAATATGAATTATCGGACCCTGTCAACTTGAAAATTAAAAAAACGAGCAAACTTGGAAGTCTGACGTCATACCGTCGGACCATGAAGCGATAAAATGCATCTTTATCATAATCCGATTAACTAATTAAGTAATCAAACATCCCGGGGGTCGTTATCAGTGAAAATTGTGACGTCAGAATAGCGAAATATGGTGCGAAATTGATGTTATCTATGTATAGACTTTCACCCCGAAAAAATCTACTTTTAAGCAACTCCTTAAACAATAACTAGGCTTAATAATTTTTTTTTTATGTCATGACATTTTTTTTTTTTGTTGTCGGGGAGGAAATCTACTGCCAGATACCCGGCGTCCTGGGGAGGAACAACCGGGTTATGTGGGGTTCCATGACAAGGTGGAAACGTCATGGGGACCCACTAAAACCTCCTCGGTGGTCGACCTCAGTGTTTTTGTCAGGTTACGGGAACTCTTGGAGAACAAACCAACGCGACCTGACAATCACATGGCTCAGGTTTGTAGCGGAGCTCAGTCCCGGGGGGGGCGAGATGGTAAGCCCCCAGCGCTTCCCATGCAAGCGCACACGGCAGTTGGGACCACACCGACTGCCGTCCTCCTTAGGGCCGCTCATCTTGGACGCACAGATACCCCACTCTGCACGTCCACGGCCCGAGGGTGAGTCCTATTTATATAGCCCCGGGTAACGGGGCTGATGGAAAACAAGCCTACGCTTAACACCGTATCAACAAAAATATCGGAAGAACTTGAGAGACGAACTGAAACGGAGGATAGGAGAAGGTGAAACAGACATAACAATTAAATATATAAAAGGAATACCTAAAATTATTAAAATTAAGCCAAAAAACTAGGGACATATGATGCAGATAACACAATCATAACCTAATAAAAAATAATAAATCCTTAAAGTTTCTACGCTTCGCCTGATGGTAAGCAGTCACCGCAACCTATGAACGCTTGCAGTACTTGAAGTATCATAAGCGCGTTGCCAACCCAAGCAACAGGAGGGACGGGATAAGAAGGAAAAAAAAGAAGGGAACAGAGGGGGTGGGAGATTGGGCTTCCGGCACTCTCTCTCGTCGCACGAAACGCAACAGTACCTAATGATAATGTTACTTGATCCCGATTTTCTGTGAGAGGTTAGTGCTTCCCCGGTCGACTCGACCCATTTTTGCTGAGGGAAGCATGGCTCTGCTACCTCTGTTAATATTATATTCAATTAAAAATATCATTCAAGACCTAGATTTTTGTACTTATAAATACAGCGGCTCAGGTGGGCAGGACATTTAGAAATGATGAATGGCTATTATAATAATAATAATAATTTTAATGGCCCCAGTGATGTATACATTAAATCTTAACCTAACGTTAATACATCAAGTCTTAACCTAATATTATTACAATGTAGTATTCATTATCTCAGACGCTAGACTCTTCTAATGACATTTTATTCAAATTCAAATTCAAATTCCTTTATTTGCTAAAATGTGGTACAACCTTGGTGTTAAACTTGAAAAGTCCATAGACACATTCTACCTAATGGCATGCAAAAATCACAGTATAATTATTATAATACTAGAATTACAAAAGAAAACATTAGAGAAGAATAAAATATACCGTCACAATACAAAATAATTATGTCAAAAATTATATATCATAGTCAAAAAAAAAAAACATTATAAAACATTTCATAATAATAAAACTGCAAAAAAAAAAATTATTATACGATACAATTGTCCTGCAAGAATTCGTTAGTGGTGTAGTAGCATTTGTCTAGCAATAGTTTAAACATTTTTGTCTTAAATGACTGTATATTTAGAATTTTTATGCACTCTGGTATTTTGTTATATATTTTTATTGACATACAGAAAATATTATTTTTATATAAGCTGACTTTTTGTCTTGGTACAATTAATTTATTGTTAAATCTATTTGATTTTGTTGCTTCTTCTGCCTTACTTTGAAATAAGTGTCTATTTTTGTGCACAAAGATAGACACCTCGAGAATATAGAGGCATGGTAAGGGTAGAATGTTCAAATTTTGAAATTGTGGCTTACATGTTTCCAGAGGTTTAGCTCCGCATATTAAGCGAATACATTTTTTTGGACTCGAAATACTTTTATTGCATCTACTGAATTGCCCCATATTATTAGACCATAACGTAGAAGTGATGAAACGTATCCATGGTATGCTCAAAGTGCTACCTCTTTAGATGACACATTTTTTAGTTTATATAGGACATATAAAAACTTATCTAATTTTTTACACAGAGAGTCGATATGTAGTTTCCAATTGCAAATTTATCTAACACAAATACCGAGAAACGTAGCGTGGTCTGTATGCTCGATATTTATATTATTAGAAGTGATATTAGTATTTATAGGAAAAGTATTATAAGTTTGAAACTGTATATATTTAGTTTTTTGTATATTTAGCTTAAGATTATTTTGACTTAACCACTGTCCTATGTTATTTAAATCGTCGTTGACCTCACTTTCAAATGTTTCTATGTTTTTACATTGTACTACAAGAGTCGTATCATCGGCAAATTGAACACATTCGCATTTTAATGAGTCAGCTAGGTCATTTGCGTACATAAGAAATAGTAATGGCCCCAAAATGCTCCCCTGTGGCACGCCGTAGCTATTTATTTGATATTTGGATTCATGTGACAGCTTTATGTTTCCGCAGACTTTACTTATTTGCACACATTGTTGTCTATTATATAAGTAACTCTGAAACCATTGATATGCATTACCTCTTATACCATATTTCTCTAGCTTATTTAATAAAGTTTCGTGACAAACAAGATCAAACGCTTTTGTCATGTCTAGAAATATACATGCTATAGGAATTTTATTATTCAAGCTCTCAGTGATTAATTTTACAAGAGTAAAACAAGCTAATGAGGTTGATTTGTTTTTAGTGAAGCCATATTGATTTTGTTTCAGTATGGAATGTTTTGTAATAAACTGATAGGTTCTTTTATACATAGCTTTTTCAAATATTTTTGCTATAATGGGTATAAGCGTTATTGGTCTATAGTTATTAAGACTCTTTGTAGATCCTTTTTTATGTACTGGCTTTACGATCGAATATTTGAGACGAGATGGAAATTGTCCTTGTAAAAAAGACAAGTTAACTATGTGACTTAGAGGCAATGATAAATACTTCGCACAAATTTTAATAGATTTTGTATTTATTTCATCGTATCCAGTAGAATTTCTATTGCTAAGTCCCAAAATTATTTTATATATTTCATAATTGTCAGTTGGATATAAGTAAATGCTGTCTTTAATATTTGATAGATTATTATTAGGTAAAGAAGATATATTCTGTGATTTGTTAGTCAATTTTATAAAATATTCGTTAAATTTTTCGGCTATCCCTTGGGCGTCACTATATTCAATATTGTCAATTTCAATGCTACGAATTTCCTTAGTATTATTAATTTTATCTGGTTCAGTACATTTTTTTATAACGTTCCATGCTGCTCTACATTTATTTTTAGAATTTATAATGTGTCTAGAGTTAGTGAGACGTTGTGCATGTGATATACATTTCTTAAATATTTTATTATATGACTTATATCTATTTTTGTTTAGTTTTTTGTTGCCAGAAGATAAACGATAAGATAAGTATAATGTTCTCTTTCGAATGCTACTCTTTTTTAGGCCTTTAGTAATCCAAGTATTTGCCGGCGTGTTTGTTATTTTGACTTTAATAAGCGGAAAACATAATTTATAGAAGAGAATAAGGGTGTCATGGAATGAATTAAAAGAATTATTAGTATCATTACTAGTCAAAACCTCATGAAATGATAACGATGCTATATACATACAGAATTTTCTGACGTTGTCTTTACTAAAGTCTCGTCTAAATTCAAACCAATATGAATGGTTTTGTTTCTCATTTTCCCCTACATCAGATTTAAAGCTTATTATCTGACAGGTTTCATGGTCTGAAAAACATAAATTAATAAGATCAGCTCTGACGTCAGAAATATTACTTGCAATAATATCTAAGCAGGATTTTTTTCTTGTGGGTTTCAAAATATGCTGATTTAAATTACAACTATTTAAAAGTGATTCTAAATTCTGTGATGCATGACTTTTTGTAAGCAAGTCTATATTCCAATCGCCACATAGTATAATTCGCTTTTTATTTTTTTTCATTAATACTTTAGTTATCGACGTAAGATTTTTAAGAAATTCGTTTATGTTAGAATTAGGTGTTCGATATATGCAGACAATAATAGTATTGATTGTGGTGACTTCTATAGCACAATATTCAAATATATATGGTATTGGTATGACAGACAGTGACAAGGGCTTAAAATTCAAATAATTTTTATTAGAATACAGCTTCCACCTCTGCGTTCTGAAATTCTCGAATAAAACGCTACTAATTTATAGTTTCTGATATTTAAATTTGATTCAGAACCACGCTTCATGAAAGTTTCAGTTAAGCAAATTATGTCAATGTTTCCTATTGTTTGTTTAAGATCATCCAGAGCTAGCTGAATTATGTCCTGTTTGTTTAAAACACCGGCTATGTTTTGATGCATTAAATTAATTTTTTTAATGCTATTGATGTAATTAGGGAAAAAACTGGTTTTCGGTGTCAAGCACTGTGTGAAGGTTATCGCCATTACTTTTTTTTAAATAATCGGGAATTATACTTTGTCTTAGTGATTTTTTACATGATTTGACTTTTTCTTTAAAGTAAAACGGTATTGTACGCATTTTAAAGATTTTTTTGACATTAATAAAGTGTCATCATTATTTTTTACACTAGTATAATTTTTAATCATACCAGGAGTTGTTTTATATTTTTTAACGATATATAGTTTATTGTATTGCAGGTAGTCTATTTCAATATTTATTTTAAAACATATCTGTTGCAAAATTCTATGTGTTGAAATATAATGGTGATAATTATCTATTGTTTCTATAAACAAACAATTAGTATAGCTTAAGGTTAGAGACTTAATACGATTATTTAACATTCTTACGTTTAAATTATCATTATTATAAACATTAAGTACAAACACTTGATAGTTTTTAAGCTTGTACAGAGCATAACTTAATTCCGTTAATAAAGAAAATGAACTTTTCTCATTTGATCCTATTCCTAAGATGACAATATCACCCTTATTTAGAGTTTTAGTTATATTATCGCAGCTGCTTAGTACATTCGCAGCAGTTGCTTGCGGTTTCACACTAGAACTGACATCATAGACATTATTCCAACTATTTTGGCGCTTTTTTAAAATTTCAGACGACAAACCTTTGACGACTTGATCTCCTAATATTATAATTTTCGAATATTTTTTATTAGCACAGTTATTTCCTAATGGTGCCCGATGTGTTATTACTTGTTTGATATTCTGAAATGGGTTTATAGATACTTGATTGTAGGTGCTTGCTTCTTGTGGCTTGTACGTGTGTACTTCTTGACTGGAACTGGTACTTTCATTACATAACAGTTGATTGTCGCAAATAATATTCTTCTCAGCTAAGTTCTGTATTAGTTTTGGTTCAATCCCATTACAAATTTTGCTTAATTTTCGTAAATTTTTAGATTGACTCTTTGGTGTGTTATGTTTAGATTTTATACAAGGTGAATTTATGATTTCTGTGGTCATATTCCCTGCTAATTTTGTCAAAATTTCAATTTTTTTGTCTTTATTTACCAAAGTTTTCTTTAATTCATTAATCTCGGAGTTTAAATTAAATATTTCTTGATGGGCACTATTTAATTCAGCTTGTAATTCTTCAACTTGTTGTTGTAGAGTGCATATTTGAGATGTATTATTTTCTTGCGATATATCTGGAAGACTCCTAGTAGTAGTATCAAGGAATGTTGATGATATTAAAGAGCGGTCTGATAATAGTGACAGATTAAGCTCAGATTTTAGCATTGCGCATTTGCGTCTTCGAATAGTAATGTTATCCATATTTTATTTGTTTGTTTTTTTTTTTTGTTTTTTTTTAAATATTTTGTTAGTTATGTATATATTTCTTGATTCATTAAATTTGAAACTATTTTTACTGTATTTAAAAAATGTAACAATATTATTTTTCTTTTGTGCTGTGATTTGAACTTGCAACTTTTCCTTTAAAATCTCAGTACCACACCACAACACTACTATTAAACTTAGTGCAATATTTATGAAAGGTGTTAAGGCAATAGAGCGGCTAAAACGATTGTAAAAATACTCAAGGAAAAGAGACCAAGAGGACGGCCCAGAAACGTTGGAAAGATTGTGTTGAAGAAGATCTGAGAGCAATGGGGAAACTCGCAACTTGGAGAATTAAGGCGAGAATCAGAAGTGGATAACCATCGTGGAGGAGACCAAGACCCACAAAGGATTGTAGCACAGTAGGATATTATTGCCATATTCCATCCTTACCACCTCGATGTCTGGAAAGCCACAACAGCGTGAATTAGAAGATATATCCTTCCTCGCACAACCACTCTGTGGAATCAACTTCCGCCGGTGGTCTTTCCGAACCGATACGATCTGGGAACCTTTAAGAGGAGAGCGTATTCTTTCCTTAGAGGTCGGCAACGCGCCTGCATGCCCTCTGGTGTTGCAGATGTTCATGGGCGGCGGAGATCGCTTAACATCGGGTGAGCCACCTGCCCGTTTGCCCCCTCACATAAAAAAAGGAAGTAAATAAGTAAATACTGATTAAAGATAATAATCTTTTAAAGTCGATTTACTGTAATATTACAGAAACTTATATTTTGGGACTTTTACATATATTAAAGCGAAATTGTTGTCCGTTTGTAATTCTAAATGTATAAGAAAATATGTTTATTGTATACGAGTAGACGGTACTTGCATAAAAAATATAAATTTTTGTCTATCTGTCTCTTTGTTTTACTGATATGAATAATAATAAATAATAAATAAACGCTGCACACTCAATATCTGATGTTATATCGATATCTGATGTTATAATGAGTAACTACTTTTATTAAAATTATTTAAAAAAAACTAACTAGCACTTTTTAATATAATAAGATTATGAATAAGCCAAAATGTATTTACTTACATAAATATTTGTTATTTTTATTGTATCTTTGTTTTTATATTTTTTAGTAATTCGTCTGATTAAAATATCAGTACCTGGGTGATCGAGCTTTGCGCGGTATATTTTTTTATTTTCTGGTAAATCGTGTTTTTTTTGAAATTATAATTATTTAAATACGAATTACATAATGATGAAATATGAATAATATTTTAAAACGCCATCTACTGAAGTAGCTTTAGTTGACTTGCTGGGTCGTTAAATCAAATATTAGTATTATTACACGCCAATAGATGTCACGAAGAGTCATATATTCTCGTAATGGAGTTTTCAATGCCTGAAAGCATGAACAAAACCACATTTTTTAAAAATAAATCCTAGCTAGATCGATTTATGGCCCTCGAGAACCCCTGCATACTAAGTTTCATGATAATCGGTGGAGCCGTTTCCGAGATCCCATTTGTATATATACAAGAATTGCTCGTTTAAAGGTATTACATAAAATGTAACTAACCTAGTCAGAGGCAAATTTTGTTAATGCTCAATATACCTGTTAAGTGTTTTAAATTATGTTTTATTATGTTTTATGTTTGTGTTTTTTAAATTATGTTTATGTTTGTGTTTTTTAAATTATTGTTTGTGTTTTATGTTTGTGTTTTTTAAATTATGTTATAAAAGTCTCTATTATTTATAGCTCGTGTTTCTGTTGATAATCAAAAAATCAAGAAATAAATAATAAAAAAGCATTAGAGTTCCGTGCAATAAAGAAAAATCGATGCACCGTGTGGGTAAAGTCGCCGGCGCAGATATTTACATAATTATATAACTAGTCAAATTATCATTAATTACGTAAGACTTTGATATACACGTGCAACTTAATGATGTACACGCGCATATGTGATTGCATATTTAGCCAGATAACAATATTCAATTCTACTAATATAATAAATGTGAAATTTTTTTTTTATATATTTTTTGGCAAACAAGCATACGGTCCACCTGATGGTAAGTGGGTGCCGTAGCCTATGAGCGCTTGCAGCACCATTAGTACGTACCTCGAGATATTAGTTCTTAAATCTCCTCTTCCCAGTAATTTCTCTAGCATACATTGCCCTTCAAACCGGAACACAGTAATGCCTAAGCACTACTATTTGGCGGCAGAATATTTGACACTGTGGTGGTACCTGCCTAGCCGGCCTCTTGGAACAAAAGACCTACCACCAGTTTGTACGTTTTTTACTCAATTGCGCAAAAATGGATCCCGGAAGTGTATCGATGACATGAACCCCTTTCAATCCTTCTTTTTTTAAATAAACGCTGCACACTCAACGACCCCCATTAGGATAGTGATAACCTGTGTCGGGGATCCGGAAACACACAAGGACAAGGAAAAATACACCCAGACCCAAAAATATGCTTGCACGGTCAATACAAATTACAAACATATTATGTTCCGAGAGAGGTCGAGCCTTGGATTGGGACGTCATCGGGAGGGAGGGAGCATTTCGGGACGCAATCTAACGACCGTACGAGGCGCGGCACTCACTGTACAGGATGAGCGTGTTGGTGTTATGTCTGGTGAAAGCACACAAACGGTTTTCCTAATCACATTACGGTCACCCATCCTTAAACTGGCCACGCCTAAAGCTGCTGAACTCACGAGTGCGTTTACTTATAATGTATAAAAAACATTGTTTTATAACAGTTAATTGTTATATAACAGTGTTTTCTTACCAGACGATTTTATCTTTTTATCAAGATCAAGATCAAGATCAAGTTCAAGTTCAAATAAGTAATTATAGTTATAATAAATGATTTAGACGCTATTGCGTCATCCAATTAATTTCAATTAAGATAGTAATTTATTTATCTCCAGACATCTTTATTATCTTAAGATAAATTATTTTTTAATTTCGTAATCAGTTAACTTTTCTATCGTTATCTTTACTAAAATCGCCTCCGATATTTAGAAGCAAGCAGAAATATTCCTTTTATACACACTAGCTTCTACTCACGCCTTCGATCCCGTGAAATTTTGGGTAACATGTTAAGGGTAATGTAAGACACTTTTTTTTTTACGACGGTTAGTAAACAATTATACAGTCCGCCTGATGGTAAGCAACCACCGCAACCTATGAACGCTTGCGATACTTGTAGTATGATCTGCGTTGTCAACCTAAGGGGTAGGAAGGAAGGGATGATTAGTAACTCTTTTAAGGGTAACTGTATATGGTTTTACAATAGGATACCAGAAAGCGTTCAGAAACTATAAATAAATTTTAAAAAAAGGTCAAAGAACGTTTGTGTGGTAGAGGCTATTATAAAATTGGTGAATACCTTGAGGACACCACGCCTTGGGAATGAGACAGTCACTCCAGGCTTTTCAGTAATTATAATATGTAAACTAATATCACTTTAAGAAAAAATACATAAAAAAAGATAAAACCCTGAGTTTGTTTCGCCGGTTATTCTCAGGTAGAGGTTTAATTTTGGAGCCGGTGGTAGAATCTGACTTTCAACAAATAAGTGTAATGCTTTTTATGTTGAATAATAATATTTGATTTGATTTGAGAAGGGAGCAGAGGGGGTGGGAGATTGGTCTTCCGGCGCTTACACTCATCGCAGGAAACGCAACAGTACCTACTGATACTGTTACTTTACCCCGATTTTCTGTGAGAGGGTAGTACTTCCTAAATCAAGCCGGTTCATTTGTGCTTAGAAAAGCATGGCTCTACTACTTCTAATTCTCACTTCCATACAAATTTTTAAGCCTTTTCACAAATAAGATTAAAAGGGTGAAATAAATTAATTAAACATTATTTAACCATTATTATTTTATTATAAAAAATAAGTAGTAAATAGTTTCTACAATATTATTAATGTTATTATTATTTAATATTATTAATTAATGTTTATTTAACATTTATTATTTTTAAAAATTATTTTAATATTATATAATAATAACATTAATAATATTGTAGAAACTATTTACTACTAATTATACATATTATTTATTATGTAGTTTGACGTTGCCAAACTAGATGGCAATAAGATAGCAATTGTCATTTCTACATCGCGGTGGCCAGAATATTTTATTTTGGGATATGCAATATTTACCGCGGCAGTCCCCTAGTGCCACAGCTTTTTTTTTAAAAACGGCTTATAAACGAGAATTTAGATTTTGCAGAAGACCAGCGCAGCACTTTTGTAATGACAAACAATAATTAACTTTTCTGCTTCGTAATAATACCGGATCATTGCAAAGCAAAAAATTAAATGCTGCGCAGTAACGTTCACTCTTGTTTATAACTACCTACCGAACTAACTAACTATCTACCCGTGGCTTCGACTACGTGAATAGCATTTTTTTACTCTTTTGCAATACAACTACAAACTTACATACCCAATTTCGTTACTTAACGACAAAAAGTGGCCTATGTTCTTGACCGAAATCCCATTTATTTCTGTACCAAAATTCATCAAAATCACTTTAATTATTAGATTTAGTACGAATTCCTTAAGAACCATCTGAATCGAAAGTAGTGCGTTTTCAATCAATTATAAGTTTCCTATTTATGTTACTCTAGGCAACAATCTACACTTGACAACCATATTAAAAAGTTAGTCTCGGAGGACTTAGGGCCTACTTTTACGTCTGCCGGGGCCTTAGGGTCCTGGTCGAAGGGTAACGTAACTACATTTCTCCAAGTGAAAAAAGTAGCAATCTATACCTGTGCCAAATTGCATCAAAATTCGTTCAGCCGCTTTTGCGTGATTAATAACCATCCTAACATAAAAACGTTCAAACTAGGATTAAAATGCACAAAGCTTTGACGTTCTTGTAGTTTCCCACTACCCCTCTTACAAATAAATAGGGAATTTAATAATGCTAACTAACCCTAAACCCTGCTATATACAGCAAATCTCTCCTTAGCAATTCTAGTGTGTTTGAACAGGCTACTTACATGACACTCTATTTACTTAGGTACCATCATATTATGTATGCAGAATCAATCTGCATTATTAATTTAGCAACAATAATTACTTTCAAAATCTATAATAATGGAGTTTTACAACAAAATTAATTATAAAACAAATCTCGTGCTTCAAAATGATGTTCTACATTTTACTTTAGTTTATTAATAAAGCGTGTTTTTAATTTTATGTTGTCACTGTCCGAAAATCAAGCAAAACTTATGATCCTTCTGCCCTGAAATAATCAGTCTTAAAGATGGGCGTTTACAAAAAGTCAGCAAATCTATGTTTTTTATAATTTAACTGCTACATTTACCAATAAAAGATAAATACAATTCCCAGCAAATACTTGACTTTGAAAGATAATTTTAACAAATATTTATAACTACAAAATTCTTAGTAATTCTTAATTCTGGTATTAGCTGATAATCTAAGGTTTTGTTTGTTATTTGAACACCTGGTTGTTATTATAGCGTAGAAAGTTGATAAAAAGATAACATCGATTTCACGCCATATTGCGTTACAGTGACGTCACAATTTTTCTGATAACGAATGCCGGGATGTCTGGTTCATTAATCAATTAATCAATTTATGATACCATTGCACTGTATCTAGCCCAATTGCGCTAGTATTTGACCTTACGAATACTACCAAAAGCTATTTATTTATATTGACGACGTTGTGACGCAGCAACCTGCCTTAAACGCCACAGGTCGCGGGTTTTCCCTTTCGGAGCATCATGTTTGTATTGACCATGCAAGCATATTTTCCGGTCTGGGTGTATTTGTCCTTATCCTTGTATATGTTTCCGAACCCCCGATATAGGATATCACTATCCTAATGGGGGCCATTGAGAGTGCAGCGTTTATTAATTTATTTATATGTGTGTAAAGACTAAGATCTATATCATCGCCGGCATAAGTACAAAGGTATATTGAGTGATTGATTGAGGCTAATTGGGTCTGTCGATTTGGGGAATTCCTCTTTTAATATCTGAATAAGTTGATAACATCATTACCAAAATATACGAAACCGCTGTGGCGTGTTGGAGTAAGCCTGTTTTAAACCTCAATGGTCATTAGGTTAGTGATATCCTGTGTCGGGGGTCCTGAAACACATACAAGAAAAAGAACACCCAGACCGGAAAATATGCTTGCATGTTCAAAACAAAATATTATGCTCCGAGCGGGAATCGAACCCGCAACCTGTGGGTTTTAAGGCAGGTTCACTACCGCTGCGGCAGAACGTCGTCGTATTCTGGTATACTGACTCCAGTGTAATACATTTAACTTTTTATGGTTCCGCAGCTAAATGGCCAAATGGCTTCCGTCAAAAGGGCGGCAAAGCCTCAGAATGGCTACTGCTGCTACAGATGTTCAATGGCGGTTACCGATGTTCAATGGTGGATGGTAATCGCTTAATATCAGGTGAGCATTCTATCCGTTTGCGCCCTCTCATCTGCAACACCACAGGGCGCAGGTGCGTTGCCGACGTTTAAGGAAGGAATAGGCTCTTCTCTTCGGTTAAGAAGACATACGAAAATATCATATTACTAATTTTGGAAATTAGAATTTGTTAAAAAAAATTATAAATTGTCAAAGTGATTTATAATATTCTAACGAGTAAAAAAGGATGTGTTGGCTGACTTGATATATTGTGAACAATTCACTTCAGATTAGAAAATACAATTATGGGAACTTTTAATTTAAACATATTACATACTAGCTTCTGACAGCGGTTTCGCCCGTGTGATTAACAATTTTAATACAAACATTGAACCCCCATTTCTGGAATGTGAAAATACGTGGAACGGAATTCGAAAAAATAATAAAATACGTGTTTATTTATTTTTCATGACAAAACAAAGTATCTAGTTACAAAAATGACGGATATCCCATACAAACTTTCAACCCCTTTTTCACCCATTCAGGAGTAGTATTTTAGAAAACTAAATCACATGATTCTTTATCTCTCACACTCATGATTTTTCCATACAAAATGAGGGTTTGCAACCCTTTGTCTCCCCTTAAAGAGTTGAATTTCGAAAGATCCTCTTTTAGTGAGCATTTACGTTTAAAAAACAATACAGAAAAAAATCAGCTTTCTATGTCCAAGGGTTTAAGCTACGCGATTATAAGTTACTCAAGTCTTTTCCTTTTATATATATAGACTAGCAACGACCGTAGCTTCGCTCGCTTATTATAGTTGCTATGCCAGACGACCATCGAACAGTTTTCACTAAAAATTATTTCAATAATAATTAGAAGTCTTTACCACTAATGAGTACAATACAAAACAAGTCGAGCGTTACAATCGCTTGACTCAAAACCAGGTCAATAATAACTGAACTAAATATTTTTGGACTGCTATTAAAATATAAGTATATGTGTAATATATATGTTTGTCAAAAGAAGAAGTTTTTAGAGCCCTTTTTTCGCAAAAAAATATTAAAGGGGATGAAAGTTTGTAATATTTACGCAAGCGAAGCCACGGGTAAAAGTTAGTTATTAATAATATTATTAGCTATATGCATGACTTAAGTCTTAATCCTCTGAAATCTTGAAAATTAGTGATTGGTGTTTTGTGTGCCTAAATTTTTAGTTATGGATAGCTGAGCTTTGAAATTATATATTTAAAATACACAAAATAGAGCTCAATCTAATTGTAATATAACATACTAGTATCAGCTCGCGACTCTATCCGCGGAGACTATTTATTTTTAGTAAATGGCATTTTATCTGTGTTATAATATAAAAAACACGATTTACCAAAAAATAAAAAGCGGGACGTTTTGTAATATTTCATTTTGGGATCATACACGGAAATACAGATATAAAACTAAACAAATCCCACGTATCGAGCCCCTAAACGACCCATAAAACAATAGTTTTACGACAATATTATTACATACGATTATAATTTACTACATAACTTTATTACAAGGCATAAAACAAGGGATATGAAATTGGTTTAGAAAGTTACTGTGGCATAATTATTATTACAATATTATGTATTTTATATAATTTTTATTACAATTTTTTTATGTTATAAGTTGGCAAACAAGCATACGGCCCACCTGATGGTAATTGGTTGCCGTAGCCTATGAGCGCTTGCAGCACCATTAGTAGGTGCCACTCACGCGTTGCCAACCTCGAGATATTAGTTCTTAAATCTCCTCTGCCCAGTAATTTCACTAGCGTACAGTGCCCTTCAAACCGGAACACAGTAATGCCTAAGCACTACTATTTGGCGGTAGAATATTTGACACTGCCGTGGTATCTACCTAGCCGGCCTCTGGCAACAAAAGACCTACCACCAGTGTGACTGATTGCACTGGTGGAATAATCTCTGTTGTGACAGACATTATCCCAACAGCAGGCGATAGGGTCATCACGTCCCGATGCCGGTAAAATTTAATAGTAGAAGAGCAAAGAGCTGTTACCAGTAAAAATCGCTGGCTCTAAATAAGTACTACTGGCGTACAGTAATAGTACGATTTAGTTTCGTGCGATGAGTGAGAGCGCTGAGGCGAAGCCTTATCTTCAACATTTTCTGTTCCTTTCCTTTTTTCCTCCTCATTTTTCCCTCATATCACTTGAGTTGGCGTTACCAGCCTTATCATAAAAGAATCCGGCGCGTTCATAGGTTGCGGTGACTGCTAACCAATAGGCGGATCTTGCTTGCCAACCGTCATTATAGAAAAAAATGTTAAAGGTAGCAGGCAGAAAGCTACTTTAATATTTATAAATGTAATTATTAGTTTTGATTAAGTTTAATATAATGTTTTGTGTTGATTTAATAATTGCAATCGATTCTTAATCCATCACATACGTATGTGTGTTTTTCATCATCGTCATCATCAATATAAAATTCTTATTTTACCCTCAAATAAAGCGTTAATTATCTTTGATGAAAATCAAATACTACTTCGTGGGGTTTTGAACCAGGTTATGTGGAATCCCATAACACGAGCACCCTTATGGGGATCTATTTAAACCTCTTGGGTAGCCGTGGCAAATGTGATTACTTCCAGGATCTCTCACAGGACGAGCTAACGGAACCTACTGTATGTAATATGAAATGAAATATGGTGGCTATGCACTTCTAACGGAACTGCCGCCTTTTTCCAGATGACTCCACAAGGAGCTCGGAACCCTCAGAATTTAACGATCGAGGTGGCACTTTGGGTAACAATTCTGTCACAGACGCCATTAGTGCGGGTACGATACCTGCACTGGGTAGATATTAACATTGAAAATGAATTGGCTTTGCTTGTGTTTTTCTATGCACCCGGACCCCCAACACCGGATGTAACCATCCTAATCGGGGCCGCTGAGCAGCGTTTGTTTAGTATTTATTTAACTTGTAACTTTCTCATTATCAGTTAACAGCAACTCAAGCTTTACTTATCCGTCAGTCAACCGAGATCATAACCAAACTTATATTAGTTTATTAACCAGTTATTGTAGTTAAACCAATTATTAACTTAACCAATCGTCTAACTAGATTACCTAGTATTTGTAGTTAGTTTTCTCAGCTCCTGACAGCTCGCAATTAGCTTATCGGAGATTGTTGAGTCACTGTATTGTATCGACTACTAAAGGATGCGATAACTGTGGCATAGCAGATTAATTAGATCGTTGTAACTTGGGATTTCAGTAACTATAACTATTGAATATAATATGCAATTATTAATTGGGCAAAGGAGATTTTAGAACAAATATCTCGAGGCTGGCAACACGTGAGTGGCGCCCACTAATGCTCAGGTGGGCCCTGTGATTGCTTGCCAATTTAGTAACATAAATAAAAAAATATGTTATGTATAATTATATATGTAAGTAAAAGTCTTAGGATATTAAAAGTTATCTTATAAACCTTTTTTATCGGCGTTAGTTTATTACAAATAAATAAATCAACTCAACACACTTAACGGCCCTCATTAAGATAGATATCCTGTGTCGGGGGTCCCAAAACATTTACAATGACAAGCACAAACACACCCAGACCGGAACACATGCTTGCATGGTCAATACAAACATCTTTTTTTTTTCATTCATCATAGATACCTCGAAAGGTTATGCCGGACTCCTACCGGCTAAAACCCCACGGTTTCCTTCTCGGCACCTTTCACCGCCGGGTGCGGGAACACTGGTAATTTTCCACAGTACCGGCGATGCTAGCTTTCCTCAGGAGGCCTCAAACAGAGAGATGGTAGTCTTCACGGACGGTAGTGTCGACTTTACACCGTATGGTATAGCCATAGACGAAGACAGATTCCCCCGGATCCGTCATCTAAGCCCCTGTCAAAGAGGATGTAGGAGAAAATGTCTCCTTCGACGCCCTGTTCTCCTCCTGCGAATCGGAAGATCAGTTGAAATTTCTCTCTGCCTCTCAGCAGTTTCCTTTTGCGTAATGACAACTTCGCAAAAGGTCAACATTTCTTCCCACAATCTTTCACTTTCGAGCATTGCAGCTATCAGTGTAGGAAGAGAGAGCTCGTGCCCCACCACAGAAACAAGAGCCTGCTGCTCCCTAATCCAGGCTGAACAATTCTGTATGGTATGCTGCGCGGAGTCTACATCACAATCGCAATGGTGACATGCAGTTGAGGTTTCCCTTCTGGCAATTTGGCACAGATACTTCCCAAAACAGCCGTGCCCAGAGAGTACCTGTACCAACCGAAAGGTAAGGGACCCATGCACCCTATCTAAACATTTCTCAAGGACTTGACGTCTCGCCTCTACAGTCCTAATTCCAAATTCAATACAAACATCTGCTCTAACTAAGGCAGTCTTAAAGATGTCAACAAGGTCAACCCTAAATGTTGACATTGAGAAAGATCTCATACAGCATAGATCCTGTGGATTCCATTGATTTTGTTTGTATATCGTCTACCCACCACAAATGCCTGCCAACGTTGCGTCTTGCAGTCTATGGTTGGTATGCACCTTTGGAATTCTGTTGTCTAACGGCTCATTGACTTCTTGTCATTTTTTTTTTATATTGCAACGAAGAACCTTATTAGCAGGGCATAAGGTTCGAAAACACTACTCTCTTTGCTTTCTTGGCAACGCGTAGGTTCTAGAAATATGTGTTCTCGAAAAGCTACATATAACATTCCGTGGATGGAACTTTCTCGAACCCATGCTACGCGCTATATAAGCGGCCCGGCGCGTCGACTGAGTCATTCAGTCCTGACTAACGAGAGAAGAAACTACAAGCGATGCAAGTCATCAAGTGCGAAAACTTACTTGTTTACCTTGCCTATCCTTCTGGACTACGATTGACCTCTGATTTGTGAAGTCTATTTTGTGATCTCATTAAGGTCTCATTTAGAGCCATTTATTGCCAGGTATTTTATTTAGAATGTATTCACTTTGTTTTAAATAGAATTATCTTATTTCTCTCGTAATATGAACACGCCTTAGGTATACTTCATCCTAACGCTGCAGTACAATAGTACTACTAACTTTTAATGAACAGCTTGAGAAAATATGAATTACAAACTATGCTAGGAAATTATTTCACCAACATTTTGATTACATGCTAAAATAAAAAGCCTTAAACCGAAGAACCTTAATCAGAAGTTCTTAAAATATAATTTTTAATGTCTACTTTGACTAAAAGTTAATTTTCTTGAAAATTCATACAAGTAGACACTTTTGAGGATGAATAGTTTGAACGAACCGGGATAGAAACTTACATCTTCTGTGCCCTTAATACTGTTCTTCCCTCAAAGCGTTTACAGTGACTGCTACTATCTGGCATTCTTGATACTTGTAAATCATAATGTATAATAAAAAGTAATAGATGTAGTGTATATGGCATATACATGTCGGATTTGGATGTTAAACGAACTTTTCTTTAATAATTTTACTGATATTTGTTCATTTTAAATCATAAATTAACTTAATTTGATTTATTATCACCTTTTAATATTGTATAAGTTTTTATTAAGTTGTTATAATACTGGCCATATCGAGTACAGGGAAACCTCTAGTGGGGTCGAGACACCATCTGAACGCTGTCAGTGGGAATGAGAAAAGAAACAAAAGTTATGTTGTTTTACGGGAATAAGATAGATTGTGAAATTGTGGTTGGATCGAGTTGGATCACTCTTAGATTGTTGGGAGGTGAAGTCAGATCGGTGCGCCGAACCCACTGCTCGAATATATGATATGATACTATGATTTGTTAAAAAGAGTAAATCAACAATAAATATTGTACAGGTTGTTTTGTGCTTGCATTTTACCCACACGACGCCCACAAGAGTTGTAACCACTGATGACGATGTCTATGAGAATCTCCATTCTCCGACATACATATATTTATCTTAAAATAAATATTTATTAGTTTATTTATTAGAATATATATTATAAGTATTTGTATATTTAACTGTCATCTCGAGTGAAACACACCGCTGACAGCGCGGTGACAGTGACTGTGCGTAGTTGTAAAGCGCCCGGCGCGGAGTAAAGACGGTATGTGTGTACTGCGAGCCGATATAACTTATACTGTGGAAATATATTATATAATACACATATTATATGTTTTTTGTAATTGATTAAGTGCACATTACAATAACAATTTGAAGCCTCAATAGCTCAACGGTACAAGGGCCGACTTCGCTCCGTTAACGCGAGAGTCAAGGGTTCGATCCTGACCCCATTGGGCTATTGTCTTACCCACTCCTAGCGCAAGTTTCGAGCTTATTTGGAGGGGCAATAGGAATATTAGTAATGCCCTGAAAAAGCATTGCTAATATACTTTAAAAAAAAATTAAAAAAATTGTACGGTACTAATTTGGCAAGCAAGCATATGAACCACCTGATAGTAAGCGGTTGATGTAGCTTATGAGCGCTTGCAACACCAATCATTGGCATCAGTCACGCGTTTTGGCGTTGTGGATAGAGAGTCTGCCTTTAGCCTTGACGATCGCGGGTTTCACCCGTTCAGGCAGATTTTTGTAATGATTTTACAAATATCTGTTTCGGTCTGGGCGTTTGTTCTTGAGGGTCTCCCCACCGTGCCCTACAGAGAAGGTTAAGCTGTCGGTCCCGGTTGTTATCAGATAACATCTCATAATAATCGTTAACTTTTGATAAGTGAATTGCTCTTATCCAATGAGTTACTGGTTTGTCCTTGGGGTTACGGAGGTCGGAACGCTCCGTGTAAAAACTAGTAACCTGTCAAATCCGGATAAGAGTAATAAGCAGATCTTGGATACATACTCGTGTAATACTGGGAATAATGCTGGGAAGAACTGGTTCTGCAAACACCTTTACCCAATGATTTCACTAACTAGTGTGATTCAAATCGAAACACAGTAATGCTAAACACTTCTTGAATGGAATACACTAATTGTAGGACACTGCACGCTAGTGAAATTACTGCGCAGAGGAGATTTAAGAAACAATATCTCGAGTTTGGCACCTACTTATGGTGCTGCAAGCGCACATAGGCTACGGCACCACTTACCATCAGGTGGGCCGTATGCTTGTTTGCCAACTTATAACATAAAAAAAACTACTGCTTTGCGGTAGAATATCTGATACTGCGGTGGTACCTACCTAGCCGGCCTTTTGCATTTAAAAACCTACAGCGTTACAATAATTTAATTAGAAATAATTAAGAAGAGTAAAGTCACTTTCAAGTTATTCACACTAAAATTTATTATTTCAAGACGCTTAATAAAGGTTTCAAAATGTTTGAATCTGCTTAGGTGTTTTTTTTTCAGAAAGAATAAGTATAATAAAAAAGATCGCTAGAGTAAATAAAAATATCATCCTAAATTTCACGTATCTTACAGATACGATCATGTGGACGACGTTGTGGCGCGGCGGTAGTGAACCTGCCTTAAACGCCACAGGTCGCGGATTCGATTCCCGCTCCGATAAAATGTTTGTATTGATCATGCAAGCATATTTTCCGGTCTGGGTGTGTTTGTCCTTGTCCTTGTATGTGTTTCCGGACCTCCGACACAGGATATAACTATCCTAATGGGGGCCGTTGAGTGTGCTGTGTTTATAGTTTATAGTGAGTTGAGTCATTTCAGCTTCACTACGTGCAATTATCAAGTAATAATGCTGCAGTTATAATATTTTAACGACTCAAAACATGTGCCCATACATACATATTGATTATTATAAACGTGAAATAATGTATGTACATATTCAACGACATGAGCGAATTGAATATTTATAGAACATTAAAACTTTGATATATTGCTAAAGAACATACATAGGTACTATTTTGATTAGAGAAATCTTAATAATAAGGTACTAGAAATGTTAAAAGTCACTTATGGCGGAGACATGGTATGTCGTGTAAACCGTCAGTCGAAACGTTACTCTCAAACATCAGAAGCGGACAATGGTATTTTTCTTAATATGAAATCATCAACTATACGTAGGGTAGATAATAATAAATCTATTAATTTTATCAATTACAAACGGGCTGGGTGGTATATAACCATAATGCCAAAAGAATGTCAATCAAGAGAGGTTGGGTCGGACCGTTTAGCGAGAGCCGACAGTCCGTCCACCAAGAGCCGACAGTCCGTCCACCAAGAAGGAATCGTTAGAAATGCGTCCAGATTCTATGCGGCATGGCTATTTATAGAAATGTACTGACAATGAACTAACATCTAATATCTAACTACCACCACATTTGTTTAGATAAATTACGAAGCATGGTCGCTGCCTAGCCGCTAGATTTTTTCCTACCCAAGCTGTCACTACTACA
Source organism: Hestina assimilis (assembly GCA_023373885.1). Taxonomy (NCBI): domain Eukaryota; kingdom Metazoa; phylum Arthropoda; class Insecta; order Lepidoptera; family Nymphalidae; genus Hestina; species Hestina assimilis. The sequence continues at coordinate 1,803,393 of CM041747.1, read as the reverse complement.
TACGCAGAGCACGACGATATATAAGTTTCACATTACATCGATACGTGCGCTTATACTGGTCTGGATATTGAATAGCTTATACAGCAATGGATAACCAAGTGAATAAACGACCACTTGTGGCTAATAAGTCATAATAACGACGATAAGGTGTCGCGGATATGGCACTTCTAGTATCTTATTCTGTTTTTGATTTACGCAGAAGCCTTCTGGATTTTGAAACAAATCTAAGTCATATAAAACAATACAACGGCCTTTAAAGTCCAACGAAACCTCCTGAGTAAAAACCTGCTACTGATAATTTCATTTTTTTTTATTTCCTTATTCAGATAACAAAAGTCCATTTTATAAGTAAAACATATTTGTAACTAATGATTTAGTAGTACCTAATTAAATTAACTAAAACACAAAATGACTGATTAATGAATGGTCACTGTGTGAGAGGATGTAGAGATGCCTACATCTCTTAATTGGTCATCCTCTCCACAATTGAAGGGTAAAAATAGTCAGTTAGTTACTATTTTCAGATTGCATAACAATAAATTTCCGCTAAAAGGAAGGATAATTTTTCCCTGACAAGGATCTTTTTAGGTCGTCGTCCTCCTTTGGGGTTCGACATAGAACACATTGGGTATCAGCGGGAACTGAAGATTGTGACCATGAAACTGGAAACTTGTACAATCCGACAGATTAATTGCCAATACTAATCCCTAAGCCTACCAAATAAATATTATTATATCGTTGACTAAAGTTATATCAAACTAATTACAGATTTTATAAGTTTTAATTATAAATAACTATTATTTTACAATTAAAACTTCCTGTCTGCGGTAAAATTAGATTTCGAATTTTTTGTTATATTTTTCTAATATTAGCTCATTTAAAACTTGGTAGCTTATTTCAGTATGGTAGACCAGGGAGGTAGTACTGTCAGTCGGAAACTCAATTTTTTTAGTAATCGTACAGTTCTTGATTGTACGTACAGCCATGATTCTTCCAGAACAAATGGGTCGGCTTGAGCGGGGATGTACTACGCTCTCACATAAAATCAGCGTAAAGTAACAAAGTACTATTGCGTTTTGTGCGATGAGTGAAAGCACCTGAGGTCCAATCTTTGCAACGCGCATGGTTGCGGTGACTGCTTGCCATCAGGCGGACCGTATGTTTTTTTGCCAACCGTCATGACATAAAAAATCTGTTTTGTTCAATGTCAATTTCATTTAGCGAACCTCCTCCCCATATTATCTCATTATTCGTCATAAATAAATATGAGACCAACTAGAAAACAAATCCTATCAAACAAAAAAATTCATCATAGTTTACAGATACGAAAATGATAGCGTATATAAAAAAAATTAAAAACCTTTTGCTTTTTAAAGCCAGTTATAGCAGAATGATTTTAAATCATCCATTGTGAAGTAATCATAGCCAGCTCAACTGGCTTCGTAGACAGATCTCTGACGCTCGTAGAGCTTCAGTCGTCTCGTAGCTTCCGTAGCGGACGAATGCTACGTCGACTTTTGAGCGGTACGCGGTAAACTTCGGTCAAGTTTTCAGTAACGAAAAATTATAACATTTATTGGTCAGGTTAATTTGGTCTTAAAAACAGTGGAGTAGTTATTAGTAGTTGTATTTTTTATATTAAACTTTAACGTGTTACACACATTGTAACACGTTAATGTTAACGTGGAGATGTCAAATGTGACGTGTTCTGTACGTGTCGAATAATATGGTAAGAGTTTATTTGAATTGTTAATAAGGGTATTCTACCCTATTCTAGTAACCTTATCACGTAGATAACTTGAAGGTATCAACGGCAATTTAAAATGGTTACTATTGGTGAATGCTGATTTTAAGTCTTAAAACTAAAAGGAACAATTATCATTGTGCTAATTTTATGTTATATTTTATGATTTACAAGATCGCTTCGTCTATTGAATTAAATCTATTACAACCAAATTCTTAGCTCTATGTATTTTCTATTTAGGTATATATTATATGTACCGTGATGACTACCGAAAAATCCCTAAATAACATTTATTTAATTTACATTACAAGTTTTTAATATTTCCCAAACACAGTAAGTTTTCTTAATCAAAAAAGAAATGAAAAGCTAAATATTATCAAACTAAAATGACTTTTTTTTAAATACGATATTTTTAAAAGTATTTATACTATTGTTTAATCACTTTTATAGCATAATATCACTTCCAGAAACACAGAAATAGAAACTTAAGATTCCATACCTCTTACCGTTGAGCCTTGGTATTTTAGTTATTAATAAGATTCTCAAAAGGATGTCTCAACTACACTAGAATATTAACCTAAAGTAACATTCCTCTTCACTAACCTGCTTAATATGAGTTAGTACGGCAAGTCAGGTTACGACGACCACTTAGGTGGCAAGCCAGCGTACGTGCCTTATGGTAAATGGTCACCGTAGCAGATAGACACTTACGATACCAGTGGCAATATAAACATTTTACTGACCGAAAAGAAGGAGCGAAAAATGAAAGAAAAGAATGAGAAAGGGCCTCAGACTGGGGCATACTTATGGGGCATAGGTAGGTGGTACAGTTTTTTGCCACCTTGGTGTTATGAAGAAAAGACAAATAGTAAATTTAAAGGCGTCGGGATGTGACGACCCCATCGCCCGCTGTTGGGATAACCTCTGTCACAGCAGAGATTATTCCACCAGTGCAATCAGTCACACTGGTGGTAGGTCTTTTGTTGCAAGAGGCCGGCTAGGTAGGTACCACCGCAGTGTCCAATATTCTGTTGCCAAATAGTAGTGCTTAGGCACTACTGTGTTCCGGTTTGAAGGGCATTGTACGCTAGTGAAATTACTGGGCGAACGAGATTTAAGAACTAATATCTCGAGGTTGGCAACGCGTGAGTGGCACCTACTAATGGTGCTACAAGCGCTCATAGGCTACGGCAACCACTTACCATCAGGTGGGCCGTATGCTTGTTTGCCAACTTCTAACATGAAAAAAAAAGTATCTGCTATTACAAATAATTCCATAGTAGGGTTCGAACCTATAATAGTTTTTTAAAGAATAGAATAGAATATTAGCAATGCTTTTTCAAGAAATAACTAATAATCCTATTTCCTCTCCAAGCCTCAATAGCTCAACGGTTAAAAGACCGACTCCATTCCGTTAAGGAAAGAGTTTCGGGTTCGATCCTGACCCCTTTCGGCTATGTCGTACCCACTCCTAGTGCAAGCAACGAGTTTATTTGGTAATATTCTTTAGAAAAAACGAAGCGTGTGCTAATAGTGCCTACGACAATAGCCCAAGGGGTCAGGATTGACCCCACAAATTTGCATTATAAGTAGACCTTACTTCCGTTGAGATATTAAGTCTTAGAAATTGCATTTTTACTAACTGATGTGTTTGAAAATTGATGTCAGTTCTAGTTTTTATTGGACTCTTTGTTCATAAGGTCAGAGTGCGCGCGTGGGTGTACCCGTAAGAAAATTCGAGCGAGAATTTGTTATAGAATCTAAAATCTAATTATTGCTTTCGTTCAAGTTACTTAATGAGGGTAAAGCGTTATTTTACCCTTATTATTATGGTCATTAGGGTAGATTTAAATATATTAAAATCTGTATTTTAGAAGGGTTGTTTTAAATAAGAAATGGAAAATAAGATTGCTTGGGATTATTATTTAGTTTTTTTTTTTTACCGGTGGCTTACCAAGCGGCATAAAAGCAATTGTGAAATTTCCGAAGATCGAAGACCTAATGTAGTGTTAACTTACCGTTGTAAGTGCCATACATAAAAAAATTATGATATATGGGATGGAATGCATACTAAACACCCCAAAGAAAACATCTTTTTTGATCCGTACCTAAACTTCTAATATATTAAAATTCGCGTGTTGCGGTGTTTGTTACCAAGCTCCTCCAAAACGGCTCGACCGATTTTTATAAAATGTAGTATCCATATTAGGTAGGTCTGAGAATCGGTCAACATCTATTTTTCACACTCCCAAAATGGTCCACCCCAAAATTTATTTTTAGATTTTTTTATGATGTGGCATCAAAACATATAACTCTAATTAACGTTTAATAGCGATATTAGTCATTCACTAATTTGTGTCACTTCTATTCATAATTAGACTCAGTAAAGGGGGCGCTGCTATTGGCTCCCAGATTTTTTTCGTGGCAGGACATCGTCTGCCAAACTGTCTGTCTGTTTGCCTGTATATCAATACAATTTAAAACAATAGTACTATTTATCAGAACTTTCGTATATTTTTAAAGTGAAACAAAAAAACATTCTATAATCTATAAAGGTAAATAAATTCGACTTTTGTATGTTTCGCAGTCCGTCCGTGAGTCAGAAGAATTGAAATTTTCACAGAATGTGTATTCCTGTAACCACAAATCCTAAAAATAAAATTTTAAAATAAGAGCCATACAAGACTTGATATTTTTATTCCTCGGTGGTACGGAACCCTTTACGATCGTGTCTGACACGTACTTGATAGGTTATTTTCGGAGCAGTCTTCCTTCTTCCTAGCAATATTCCCGGTATTATACGAGTATTTACCCAGGGTCTACTTATTACTCTTGTCCGGATTTGACAGGTTACTAGTTTTTACACAGAGCAATTGTCATCTGACAACCAGAGAAGAGCAATTTAAATATCAAGAGTTAAGGATTATTATCTGATGTTATGTGATAACAACCCGACAGTTAAACGTGCACTCCGAGGCACGGTGGGGAGACACACAAGAACAAACTCCTAGACCGAAAGGGATATTTGTAAAAGCAATACAAACATCTGGCTGAGCGAGAATCAAAACCGTTACCGCCGAGGCTAAAGTCAGACTCGCTACCCAACACGCCACAACGGTGTCGCAAGTCCGACACGCACTTAATAGGTTATTTTCGGAGCGGTCCATTTATCTTAAAAGATTTTCGCTAACATTTACTTGACATACATAAACGAACACGAAATTACATACATAAATATTTCAAAGCCTACAAGCAATACAGAACCATTAAGTCTTTACTGAATTTTCGTTTCATTTTCTATATGAATCAATTTAAATGTTACATTTATTGAAGCTTTTAATATTACCAAATATTGCACGTGATGTGTAAATGAAATGAATTGAGTCTGTGAAGCGTTAATAGAATTACATTTTCTTTATATATTATTAACTTCTGCCAGCGGCTTCGCCCGCGATTTTGAATACAAACTCTGCTCTAAAATGACGATTTTTTTTTTACGTTACAAGTTGGCAAGCAAGCATACGGCCCACCTAATGGTAAGCGACTGCCGCAGCCTATGAGTGATTGCAACACCATTAATAGGTGCAACTCACGCGTTGCCAACCTAAAGATATAAATAAATAAATAAACGTTGCACACTCAACGGCCCCCATTAGGATAGTAATATCCTGTGTCGGGGGTCCGGAAACATTCAAAATGACAAGGACAAATACACCCAGACCGGAAAATATGCTTGCATGGTCAATACAAACATATTATGCTCCGAGCGGGAATCGAACCAGCGACCTGTGGCATTAAAGGCAGGTTGCGCCACAACGTCGTCAAATTGGTTCGATATTGGTTCTTAATCTCCTTTGCCCAGTAATTTCACTAGGCTACAGTGCCTCTCAAACCAGAACACAGTCATGCCAAAGACATTACTACAAAATATTTAATAAAAGAATAATAATTATGTAGCAGAATGTCAAGCGAGAACCAATCAATTTCACAATTACAGAAATCTTTTGAAGTAATAATATTATTACAACTCCTCTCTTATTAGTACATTTAAAAAAGCTTTTATCCTTTATAAATGCAATATCGAATTTCTGCTCCAGTTGCAATGTTCAGCCTACAATTGTATTTACATGTTATATTGTATAGTAATATAATAATGTGATAAATAATGAAATAATGATTCCCGCTCCGGAAAATGTTTGCATTGATCTGACAAATATCTGTTTCGACCTAGGCGTTTTCCTTTGCGGGTATCCCCACCGTGCCTCGGAGAGCACGATAAGCTGTCGGTCTCGGTTGTTATCACATGACATCTGATAATAATCGTTAACTCTTGATAAGTAATTTGCTCTTATCCAATGAGTTACTGGTTCACCCTTAGGGTTGTGGAGGTCAGATTTCAATCGCGCAGTTTAAAAACTAGTTCTGTCAAATCCGGACAAGAGTAATAAGCAAACCCTGGGTAAATACTCGTATAGTACAGTGAATAATACTAGGAAGAAGATATTATATAGTAATATATAGTAGTACAGCAAAGCTTCTACTAGCACAAATGAGCCGGCTCGACTGAGAAAGTATTAGCCTCTCAAAGGAAATTGGCGTAGAGTAATAGTATCGGTACTGTTGCTTTTTGATCTCCCACCCTCTCTTCCCTCTCCCACCCTCTCTTCCCTCTCCTCCCTCTTTTCCTCCTATCCATTAAAGAGCGTTGTCAAGCGGTATATGATATTTCAAGTAACGCGCACGTTCATAAGTTGCGGTTACGTCTTACCATCAGGCGGACTGTATGCTTGTTCGCCAACGTTCGAAAACTCTGATAGCGCGATTCAGGATCACGGCGACTTTGTGTTCAATATCTTGAAGCCTCAATAGCTCAACGGTAGAAGGGCCGACTTCGCTCCGTTAACGCAAGAGTCGCAGGTTCGATCCTGACCCCCTTGGGCTATTGTCGTACCCACTCCTAGCAAGCTTCGAGTTCATTTGGAGTGGCCATAGGAATATTAGTAATAATAAATAAATAATAAATAAACGCTACACACTCAACGGCCCCCATTAGGATAATTATATCCTGTGTCGGGGGTCCGGAAACATTCACAATGACAAGGACAAACACAACCAGACCGGAAAACATGCCTGTACGATTAATACAAACATCTGCTCCGAGCGGGAATCGAACCCACAACCGTCGAGGCTTAAGGCAGACTCGCTACCCACAACGCCACAACGGTGTCAAATGATGCCATTTAAAAAGCATTGCTAGTATTATTTAAAAAAAAAAAATATATATATATATCGTTGCGTTGTATACAATCTAAATGTCGCTTAAACTTGAAACAGGATGGTGACGATCTTGTTATCACGTTGCGTGGTGTTGCGTTGGGCTGGTCGTAGTTGTGTGAGCGGCCCTAAGGAGGACGGCAGTCGGTGTGGTCCCGACTGCCGTGAGCGCTTGCATGGGAAGCGCTGGGGGCTTACCATCTCGCCCCCCCCGGGACTGAGCTCCGCTACCAAGCGGAGCCATGTGATTGTCAGGTCACGTTGGTTGTTCTCCAAGAGTTCCCGTAACCTGACAAAAACACTGAGGTCGACCACCGAGGAGGTTTTAGTGGGTCCCCATGACGTTTCCACCTTGTCATGGAACCCCACATAACCCGGTTGTTCCTCCCCAGGACGCCGGGTATCTGGCAGTAGATTTCCTCCCCGACAACAAACAAAAAAAAAAAAAAAGGTCGTAGTTGTGTACATAATCAATTAAAATCAGTCCATGGTTAGCCATATGCTCTTAAAAAGCACTCTACTGAGTTTGACCTTCAGATCTTTTCAGTCAACTTCTTTCGGTACCTACCATATGTACATACGAGTTTATACAATTGTACATACGGTCATAGTTCATGTTATGATTAAACACTTATCCTACTAATACAATAAATTATTATGGAGACGGTCATAGCCGAGTGCACCCGCTGATCGGTAAAAAACGATCGGTAGGTTAAGCAACTTTAGGCGCGGTCAGTCACTAGATGGGTGATCGCATAGTGGTACTTCAACCGAGCGTCTCCGTGCTTCGGAGGGCACGTAAAAAGTCGGTCCCGGCTGTTGACAATTAGACATCAGTCGATAAGTCAAGTCAGAGGCCTACGGGCGACCTGAACAACTCTGACACTAGGTTGACCACTAACCAATCGATAAGAAGAATAAATTATGAAGTTTGTATGTTTGTTACTGAAAAACACTCAATCACGCAGAAACAGCTAAAACGGATTTAGATAAAATTTGGCACAGTTATAGATTGTTACCTGGATTAAGACAGAGGATATTCATTATACTAGAAAAATGTTAGAATCCCGTAGGGTAGTCAAAAACGCACTGCAATTACGTTTAGATGATTGTTACTCGATCACCTAAAACAGCTGAACAGATTGGGATGAAATTGCATCCATGCAGATAACCGGTAATTATCTGGATTAACACATATACTTTTTATCCCGGAAAATGTACGGTTCTTATGGTACTATCAAAAATTTTTGGAACATTTTTTTTTTTTTAATTTTTTTTCTTTTTTTTATGTTAAAAGTTGGCAAACAAGCATACGGCCCACCTGATGGTAAGTGGTTACCGTAGCCTATGAGCGCTTGCAGAACCATTAGTAGGTGCCACTCACGCGTTGCCAACCTCGAGATATTGGTTCTTAAATCTCGTCTGCCCAGTAATTTCACTAGCGTACAGTGCCCTTCAAACCGGAACACAGTAATGCCTAAGCACTACTATTTGGCGGCAGAATATTTGACACTGCGGTGGTATCTACCTAGCCGGCCTCTTGCACCAAAAGACGTACCACCAGTGTGACTGACTGCACTGGTGGAATAATCTCTGCTGTGACAGAGGTTATCCCAACAGCGGGCGATGGGGTCGTCACATCCCGACGCCGGTAAAAATACATGTTTACAAATGAATCATTTCTCCCTGCAGCAAATTATAAAGTCAATGCGGACCAAGTCGCGGGAAGATGCTAGTGCGTTTATAATTTAATGTTATATTTAATAAAAAATATCAGTTTCCAATGAAAAGATTTACATCACTTTTCATTAAGAGTAATTAATCAAATAAAGGTGCTTTGAAAAAGAACAATCGCTTTATTGTTATAAATTAAAAGAAAAAGCATTTCAAACCTTAATTAAAGATACCTGCAACAAAGAATAATAAAAATGGAAGAAAAATTCTCGCTCCTAGCAATTTCGTATTTCCTTTAATTATAATTCCTTAGGAAGTTCGATACAAATGACGAAGTATAGTGTACAGCTTTTGCATATTATTTTATCGCTCAAGACTTAAAAACACTTAGGGCTTGTCGCAGGTGATTACATCATTAAGACTTTTAGTTAAGTGTTTAGTTGAAAACCGATGGTGGACACGAATTTAACGCTTACTTTTGATGATCGTACATTTTTTTATCATATCGATTACTTAGAAATGAATACCATTGTTTTTGCATTTTTAGGCCATCCGTAGCCGTATCCGTAGCCAAATGCCAAAAACTTAATGTCCGCCTGTACGTCCATCCGTCTTTCCGTCTGTCCGTCTGTCCGTCTGTCCGTCTGTCCGTCTGTCCGTCTTTCCGTCCATCCGTCTCTCCGTCCGTCCGTTTGTCCGTCTGTCCGTTTGTCCATCTGTCCGTCCGTCCTTATGTCACAGTCATTTTACTCAGAGACTGTTGGCTCTATCTATACGAAATTTAGTAAATACATGTATTCTGAGAACCGCATTACGATTTTGTAATGACATTCTTAAAATATGTAAAAATTAAGGGACTGCATCCTTTATGTAACTGAGGGTTAAAAAAAACGTGTATGGAGACGTGTGAGATAACTTTCGATAGGTCTCCGATGACGTCTTTAGCCATGGTTCGGCTTCGCAGGAAGCACCCTAAGGACGGAATCAAATTTGAGCCCCCGTGAGGACTGCCCTTTTTAACGGCCCATTCTCTGTACTCGGCCCTCCCGCTCGGTGACGTTGTCAAGCTCAGTAGTCAAGGCCAACAGCACTACACATTCCGAAAAAAACGTCTTTAAAAGTGAAAATGAGGTTTTATTTTGCCATTTTTCATTAAGTCAGTAGTTGTTGAGATATAAACTCTCAAAGTCATAAAAATTGTGTCCAGGGCGGACCAAGTTTTGAACTATTACATTCAAAATTCAAAATTATTAAAAATACATATACTTATATTATCTTATATCATTTGTATAAAGTATTTATTAGTTTATATTATTATATGTTTAATAGTTGTATGTAGTAATGTGTAATTATTTGTATGTAAGTTTATTATAATATTTATGTTGTTCATCACCTGCCTATTCTGGTAACTACTCCTTCCCTAAGGTTGTCTGGAAGAGATCGCTTTGAGCGATAAGACCGCCTTTTGTGCCTTACGATGTAACCGTTTTGTACATTCCTTTATAATATTAGTTTTAAGTTTGTAGTGCACAATAAAGAGTTAAAATAAAAATAAATAAATAAAAATTCTAGAAAAATTGGAGGTTAGAGAACATCAAATGACCTTTCAACCACATTTGGTTTGAAGAAAATAAGATAAGTTGTTCCCATAATTTTGCTTTGAAATTATCAAATTTATTTTGCAGTCGATTTTAATTCCTTACTATTTTTAAGATTCTTTTTTTTAATCTTATTTAAGGAGCTTTGCCAAGTACTGACAATGTCGCTCCATAGAGCCATCATTTGTATAGGACCTCCTTTTAAGACCTACATTAACTTTGTATAAAGAGCGCGCCTTAGCAGATAATGGAAATGTTAAAGCACTGTTACAATATCCAACTTGTTTCAAATTTACATCTGCTAGTAACTCAGCTCGAACATCTGCATTTCTTATACATTCCAACATTATATGTAAAACATGTTCTATGCAGTCGCACTCTGAACAATTTGGTGAAGCCACTTTACCCATTAAAAAAGTAAATTTATTTAAAGGGATATGTCCAGAAAAAATTCTGAGGGCTATCAATAGTTCTTGTCTTCCAAGATTACAATTTTTATCAATCCAAGGTGTTCATCATCAAGCTGCGGCAACTAAAGGGTAGTTTCGACGGTGCGTGGTGTGGACAACGCACTCGACTGATAATTATTATTATTGTTGGTTTTTAAGAAATCAAAAATTAAACTACTAAGTGGCCCTTCCCTAAGATCATTTAATGGTTTCAAATGTTTAATTAATGATTGAATAATTGTTTTCACGATTAATAATAGACTTTTTTAATGAAAATGAAATATCGGTCACAGGCCAGTATCGTGCCAAGTAGACGTGCCAATTCAAATGATATCGCCTATTGAAATGAAATACCCTATTTCCGATACTTTTAATTGAGTGCTAAATTGGATATCGTTTCCAATTTGATTATATTTTACTTTGGGTTTTGATTAAAAAATAATACGTCAATATTGAAGGTTTCACTTTGGTAGAAGGCCTCTGGTCTTTGTTATTATTTACGAAATTGATTTTTCATATCACAAACTTGCCGTAAATAGTTCGCAGATACATCAGTATCATCATGGACAGTAAAATTGTTAAAGAATATTGTACTTCCAGAAAAATTCCGACTTAAAAAATATCGACTTTAGAAGCCTCAATAGCTCAACGGTAAAGGGCCGACTCGACTTCGTTCGTTTCGTCGTCGCGGTTTCGTTCCTGACCCCCTTGGGCTATTGTCGTACCCATTCCACCCGCAACCTTCGAGCTTATTTGGTGGGACAATAGTAATGCCTTGAAAAAGCATTGCTAATATTATTTAAAAAAAAATAAAACGAAAAAATAAATATTTTCTACAACAGAAGTCGGTGATAAGTAAAACATAGCCACATATGGCACCAACTTCTATTGTAGAAAATATTTATTCTATACTTTTTAGCAACGAATGATAGTACTTAATCATTAATACAAATTTAAGACTTATATAGTTTTCCGATGGATGCCATTGTCAGAACAGTTCCACACGGGAAGCACGAGCTTTCAAATAAAAAATAAATAATCAAAATCAGTTCACCCAGTCGTAAGTTATAAACTCACATAAAAATACAGACAAATTGAGAACTTCCTCCTCCTCCTTTTATAAAGTCGTTTCACAAAAAAGGAGACTTCAATAAGAGGAGAAGGTTCTCGATTCTTCTTAATATTTTTTTAACGTTAATTCCGAGGTGAACAAATTTTAATTTTTTTTAATAGTATTCTTTATATTTTATAATTGTTCGTAATTTGGTCAAGATCTAATGATAGGATCGTGAATTTTGAGATAACTTTTCAAATTTTATATGTATGTGTAGTTATATATAGGCGGACAGACGGACAGAAGGATAGAGGGACAGACAGACGAACAGACGGACGGACGGACGGACAGACGGACATCAAAAAGTTATATAAATGACATTTTAGTTAATAAAAAAGCTAATTATTTGAGGAAAAATGACAAGCCCGGAGGCCATTTCGGCTTTATATCCGCGACGATAGCACTTTTAATAATTTGACTCTTTCATACCCCGAGGACTCATCGTACCCTGAACAAAAGGGTAAAAATTCATCCAACGTTCACTTTTGTCGTAAACTCCGCTGAATTGCTTAGAGTTATTTTTACTGTAAATGAATATACTTAGACAATTTACATAATATGAACGTTAAATGTATTAGAAAAATTTCGTATTGTAAGCATTTTTCATAAATAACCCCATACAATTCGTGTTTTTGATTAAAATGTTAAAATTCAAAACATAAGTATCGAATTGTCTTTCCATCTTTTATAAAAGTCAGATCTTCATTAAATAGAACCTTCAGATTGATCAAGTTACGAAGAATACTAATACAATAAATGAATTAATAAATTATATTTTTCAAATATTTCCCATGGTAAATAGTTTAGGCGTGTTTCTTCCAGCATCGAAACCAGACCGTTGAAGTACTACCCTCTAGACCCCCCCCTAAAGATCGCCGTAAAGTAACAGTATCAGTACTAAGTGAAAGCAATACCGGGACTTTAATCACAAATAACGATTCAAACTCCTTGATTAATACACCTTTATTAAACAGCCTTTAGTTAAATCTATCAGCACAGCGTCAACTACTCCAGTCGACTTACAATTTCTGAATGAGTCAAATTCAAAGTGTCAGTTCACGCGGTGACAGCCGCTCAGTCCGTTCTTTATCAACCGTCATAAATTTGAATTTTAAATCGTTTACTAACTAATACATTTGAATTTATTTTATTTAGAATACTTAGATCTAGTGACATTAAATGAATAACTCCCGATATGAATGTTAGCACATTTGCTTACATAAGTAATAGTACCTATTGCGTTTCGTTAATGAGTAAGAGTGCCGGAGGCCCAATCCTTACATCCTTACATGACACCGTTGTGGCGTTGTGGGTAGCGAGTCTGCCTTAAGCCTCGACGGTTGCGGGTTCGATTCCCGCTCGGAGCAGATGTTTGTATTATTCGTACAGGCATGTTTTCCGGTCTGGTTGTGTTTGTCCTTGTCATTGTGAATGTTTCCGGACCCCCGACACAGGATATAATTATCCTAATGGGGGCCGTTGAGTGTGTAGCGTTTATGTTTATTTATTTATTACTTAATATTACAAAAGTGAAAGTAACTAGTAGTCTCTCTGTCTGTCGGTCTGTCGCGCTGTCACGCTAAAACTACTGAACCGATTAAAATTAATTTGGTACACAGTCTAGAGCCTGAGAAAGGACATAGGCTACTATTTATTGCGAAAAAACGGTGCTACAGGGATGAAAAGGGGGGTTAAAAGTTGTATGGGAAAAGAGCTAGAAGCTTAAAACATATTTTTTAAGCTGTTGATTCGATATAAATAAATATGAATACAATGTTTGTAAAACGGGTGGAGGGCGGGTCTGTGTTACGTTCAGAGTTTATTAAAATCGTTATTCACGCGGGCGAAGCCGCTGACAGAAGCTAGTATTGTATCATTTCTATGTTCATCTACGACAAAGTTAGAGTTTTTAAATCTTTGCTGATAAAAAAAGTCAACGCTATTGTACTTCGTTGCCTGTGTCTGACGTTACAAACACAAAATAATTATAGCAATTAAAATTGCAACGAACGTTTTTGCCTTTCATTTACATTTTTCTTTGTTGAAGGTATCTTTAATGGACGCTTTTAAACGTAAGTAAAATGTATTTAAAGCAGTTATTGTTTCAAAATTGTTCACCTTTTATTCGCCAAAGCAGAAAATAATTCAGCGTGTTACAATATTATTGGGTTTTTTGACTAAAATAATTTTTCTATTTTAAAATAAATAAACTCTACACACTCAACGGCCTCCATTAGGATAGCGATATCCTCTGTCTGGCGTCCCGAAACACATACAAGGATTGGTAATACTAGCATATGTCCTTAGGGATAACAAACCCGCGACCTGTGACACTTAAGGCAATTTCGATACCGTCACAACGTCGTCAAAATAAAGTTAATTTTTTTTTTTTTTTAAAGAATATTAGCAATGATTTTTCAAGCCATTACTAATATTCCTATTGCCCTCCAAATAAGCTCGAAGCTTGCGCTAGGAGTGGGTACGACAATAGCCCAAGGGGTCAGGATCGAACCCTTGACTCTCGCGTTAACGGAGCGCAGTCGGACCTTCTACCGTTGAGCTATTGAGGCTTCTAAATTGATTGTCTGATGCATAGCTAATGATGTATTGTCATTATTGGCAAAATACTAGTACAAAAAATTAATTAATAATAATTTAATAAATATCTGAAATAATTCTTTCTGTACAATATGTACGTAGTAGTAGTATTAGATGAATTATATTATAGTAAAAATAATATATTTTGCTACTCCCCGCACGCTCGACCGCAGAAGTACTCACAGAAGATAAGCTTAACGTAAGAGTACTGTTTCGTACGATGAGTGAGACCGCCGGAGCCTCTCTTCCTTTTTTCCTCTTTCATCCCTTCCTTCCTATCCCTTGGGTAGGCAACGCGCACGTGATACTACAAGTGTCGCACCTGTGTAGGCGTACCTGCTTACCATCAGGTAAACTACATCCTTGTTTGCCAACCGTCATGAGATAAAAAAAATCGTACAAATTTCCTATTTTTTAACTAAATAAATTACCAAAGTACATAATAAATTTGAATTATTTAATAAAAAGGAAATCGTAAGACAGAGCTTAAATATGGTATCCTTAAAGCGGGAAGTGTAATATAGTTTCTGAACTTTGCAGTTACAATACAAGAATTGACTAAATTGCATTAGATGAAGCCCCTGTCTGGGTAAGTGCTTCCCTTTACAGAGTAATTGCAACACGGTAGAAGCATTCAAGCAACTCTAGGAGGCAGTTGATATATGATTTTTTTACTATTATTACATAACATAAATATCATTTAGTTTATCATGCGTTTCAAATAAGAATAGGACTAAAAAATCCGCCATCTTTAAACTTGTCAAAAACTTCAGATTTCTATTACAATAAATAAATAAATTAGTTCTCTATTAATTATATTAACATTATTCTTATGTATGGTTTATTATGCTAACCCTACTTTTACTTGTTTGTTAGTAAGAAGTTAGTAACGAATCTAGTCCTATTCTTATTTGAAACGCCCTAACGCCCTATACCTAGTACCCGATCTAGGTGAGATACATCGTAAGAATATTTTTGAAGTGATTGCTTATGATTTAGATTGTCAAACTATGGATACGATACGCCATATCGATTGAAAATTGTAAGTAGTGGAGTTATATTGTTGAATTTATATGTATATTAAAAAGCTGTGGTATGTGGTAAGTGGCGTCGGGATGTGAAGTGCCCGCTGTTGGGATAACCTCTGTCACAGCAGAGATTGTTCCACCAGTCCAATCAGTCACACTGGTAGGTCTTTTTGTTGCATGAGGCCGGCTAGGTAGGTACCACCGCAGTGTCAAATATTCTGCCGCCAAATAGTAGTGCTTAGGCATTACTGTGTTCCGGTTTGAAGGGCACTGTACGCTAGTGAAATAACTGGGCAGAGGAGATTTAAGAACCAATATACGGCAACCACTTACCATCAGGTGGACCGTATGCTTATTTGCCAACTTGTAACATTAAAAAAAAAAAATTATGTGAGTAACGAGGGAGGAAAGTGCCAGAATCTCTCCCGGAAAGATGACACTAATTAACTCACTTTACCTGCCGGTAACCTAGCAACCGTATGTTTATCACTCGTTCCACAGACTAAAGGTGAACTTTTTATTGTAAAAAAAAAAATCGTATACGCCAAATACCATACCGTATACCATGGGTGAAAATTAGGACATTGCCACCCGCGACTGTCACGATTGTTATATAATAATCTGAAGGTGAGAATGTTCTACTGTTCTCTCTCGGTGCGCAATGTACTCTATATTTTAACAATATACTTTAACAATTAATCTAGATGATGCTGTGATAACCAGTTATATAATAAAATAATTAATTATCTTGTGACCTGTGATCACAAGCACTTCGTTACTTTATAGCTACGTTACGTGCTATTGACTATAAAATAATGTATTTGAATTAATTAAAATCCATTACAAAGAATACAATAGTTATGCAACTAATTGATCTTGACATAAGTATATATAAGAAAAAGAGCATGCATTTTATACATTAACTAGCATCTGCCCGCGAATTTGTCCGCGATTAATTTGGAATTACAAACAGACACTTAAATTTTATTGACTGACTGACTAAATATTTATATTGTAACTGATAACGGCTTTGCTTAGAGTTGCGCTGGACATTTTATATTGTTACGGGCTGGAGTTCACGGATTTAGAAATAAGCACCTGGCTCTAAATAAGACTATTGGGATCTTCTAGATCACAGGTCAATCGTAGTTCAAAAGAAGAGCCAAGGTCACTGGTTTTCGCACTTGTTCATTTGTATCGCTTGTAGTTTCTTCGCTCGTTGCTCAGAACTGAATGTCTCAGTCGACGCGCCGGGCCGCTTATATAACGCGGAACACGGGTTCGAAAAAGTTCCGTCCGCGGAACGTTATACGACATTTTTCGAGAACACATCTTTCTAGAACCTACGCGTCGTCAAGGAAATAAGCAGAGACTTTGCTACTCGCAAACGATTTTGAACCTTATGCCCCGGTGATAAGATTCTTCGTAACAATATGTAAAGTACTGTGTGTTAATAAAACATTTTTATTTTATTATTTTATTTTTATAAAGTATTTGAATGAGTAGAATATGTTGCCGACGACTGCCAAGTTTCAGGCATAGTTAGACAAGAGATCTCACTCCTTTTTTTAGTAGGACAACTTCTTTGCGAGACTTGGATTTTTTTACATTTTGTGTTTTTGTTTTTTGGGTTTAAACATACTGTTAACCCTTTGATACATGACAAATGTCATTGTCACTTTTGCTTAAACGCGCGAGATTATTCGGTTTGGATTCGCATTTCAGATAAACGCATAAATAAAAAAATCCAGACGACTTATCCATCTTCTGTGAAAAGTTTAAGATTTATGAAAAGTTTCTCTATTGGAAATATACCATACAGAAAAGTCATCATTACAGTAAGATTATTTCATGGCGTTGAAACATTTAGAATTGTTGTGACGTATTTATATTGAAATAAAATGATTATCATATTCATAAGTATTATGAATACCTATGCAATGAATGCAGAAAGAACTGTGCTTCGAAAAAATAGTGCGTTATAGTAGACTCAGTTGATAAAATATTTACAAAAACTACTTTGAAACTTGATTCCCTACATCAGAATTGTCGTGTACGTGTCACAAGTTTACAGTTGTTGAAATTATATTTAGATGAATAATTGACTACAAAAAAACTATGAAAAACTTGGTAAACTATCTATCTTTAGATCTTTTAGATAAAACTTTGATGTTGAATGAATAAAATATGGAAAAATGGTAAATAAAGTACGAGTAGGTCAAATTACAAGGTCCTGATTTATATTATTTTTTTATGTGAAATCTAATTATATTTTTGTTGAATTGTAGTGAATATTGATTATGAATAAATAGTTATCAGTTTCAAATAAACGTTTATGGTAGTTTTCATATAAATAAAGCAAAAAAATGTTATCAAAACATTGCATTTTTTACGAAAATTTAGGTTACGTTATATTGACATGTAGTGCCGGACACTATTGTCGATAAACAATTTATTTTCGTACAGGATTTTCTTCTGTATTTATAAATAAAATTGTTTATATAAAATTTGGTTTTCTTTATTTTTCTTCGCATGCAAATTCTTATTTTCTCAAAATAACATTATTTTTTGTTTGGAATTATTATAATTAGAATTATTTATTATGCACATAAACATGCCTGTTGTATTACATATAAAATATTTATTTTATTCTATTTTAGATTTATATTACAAACAAAAGTTAACTACTCATTGACATTGCCACCGATGTCAGTTTTACAATCTTCTTATTCTTTGTTAGACCATCCAGCGAACTATAGCGGTGCTAAGATTCTAAAATGCACGTTCTCCTCCAAGTCTGTCCGAAATCCCGAAATCCTTAGTCTTTGCCTGGTGAAACAAAATTTTTTAACGATGACGACTAAATGCTTATGCAAATTGCAAACAGTTTATAAACTATATCTATTATTTTAAATATCAAATTTAGGGTAAATTTAACTGCAATCTTGGTTTAAAATATAAAATGTGATTTAAAGTAACTTTTTCCGATTGTGTTGCTGTTGGCCCTACTGGCCTTGCCAGTGTCACCGGCGGGGGTGATCAAGTACAAGCCAGCCCAGAAAGACATTCCAGTTTGGAATAAGCTCGATGCAACGTACGGAAAAACTAAGATGACTACTGTCGGTACTCCCAACCCTGCGCCCTAACAATTTTATCCCTCCATCACACAAGGCTCATCTACCACTGACTTACAGCTTGTCTGCAAAATCATAGCTCAAATCGATATGGCTGAAATAAGCACTTTCACCGCTCAAATCAGAGATCCGCAAATAGGTAACGTAACTGCATTCGTAGACAAAATTATTAGGTTCAATGGCTCAAGCCGCTAGAATAAAACCCCTCTCTCTGAGCTTAGTCACGTGTAATGCAAAGGTCTTATTGATCAAATCGGGCTAGTTCGCAATTTTCTTAAGAACCACGAAGCTTTCGCGATCCATAAGTAGACTTATCCGAAACGACAGAGTCGGCAAGGCCTATTTAAGGTGAACACGAAGTTGAAAGCATATAAGATAAGTCTCCATAGCTCCTGCGGACGAACCATTAATCCTCACCACTGTAGAGGAGGTCGAATCGATAATCAAAGGCCCTCACGATAAAAAAATCCAGGTCCTGATCCCATCACCAATAAGATTTTGAAAAGGCTCCTGATTCAAATTTCGAATCTCCTAATTCTTATTTTCAATGCTCTACTATCAGAATGCTCATTTCCTGATCAGTGAAAAGAGGCCATAGTATCAGTAATATATTCACAAACCCAGTAAACCAAGGAATCAACCCGCGAGTTATCGTTTGATCAGCATACTCTCTCTCGAGAAAGTCTACAAATATCCTGCTAGCAAGGATCAAAAACATGATGATTTTGTGGTAATAGATGAACAGTTTGGTTTTTGTAAAAATCATTTGTGCGTTAACCAGGTCCACCGCATAACGGAGCACATTTTAAAGAGCGTCACCCGTGCGCAAACAAATACGACAGGGACTCTCTTCTTTGACGCCATTAAGGCTTTCAATAAATTCTGGCACCCTGGCTTAACTTTTGAGCTTTATCGCCTAGGATTGCCAGATAGACTCATCATACGAGACTACTTATCAAATCGAACTTTTCGTTATCGAGTAGAAGGCATTCTGTCTTGCCCTCGTCTTATAAGGGATGGAGTCCCACAAGGTTCCGTTTTAGCTCCATTTCTATATTCATTATATATAAACGACATACCTAGACAGACCTACAATATCTATCTATCACTCTTCGCGGACGTCTGTATCTGCTTCCGCTTTAACCAAGTGTCTCCAATCCGCAGCCGATGCCCAAGGCAAATGGTTTAAAATCTTGGAAGATTGAATTCAATCCAGAGAAAAGCGTAGGAAGCCTGTTCAACAAACCTCGCATTAGAACTTACTGGCGATCCGGTCCATCTGGAGTCATCATTTTATTTGCCGTTCCATCCAGCAGAAAGATAAAATGACAACTGACTATCGCTTGAAGATCATATCCACATGGTACGCATTAAAGCCACTTTTCGTTCTGGGCAGACTGTTTGCGATGTTGGGCAGAAAGAGTAAATTGTCCCTTATAAATATAAATAAATAAGGTCACATGGTACAAAGTCTGCGTACACCCTGGTTTTTCGCATGCACATGCCCGAAAAACATTTCTTACGAATGTCCTCGCGCTGCCCATGTAAGGTGCAAGTCTCCATAAAGGTTTTAAAATCGATTCGATTCGAAGCGTTTATCGCAAACCTATTTCAATCAAACTATCTCCCATCCCGATCCTCTGCCTAGACAGGATAGTATTTATTAAAACAGAGTTGACAAACCAACTAGATACAGACACGCGCACAACACCGCCTTCGCTGGCGAGGACGTGGTCCATCGTCTTCGCAGATGAAGTCAGAGTTTCTTTCTTGTTTCGCACACCTGCGAGTGAGTCCATCGATTAGTTTGCGCTTCCATTTCCGACGACGTCCATTGATTTAGTTCACCTATGGACGAAATCAACTTTAAGCCCCCACCCGGTGACGCTGTCAAGGCCAGTAAGGCCAACAGCAATATACAATCAGATAAAAAGGGATATGAAGGTAAGGCTCCGAACACATTTTAATCGATGGACTCACCCGACGACGTAAGTGAGTCGCAGGTGTGCGAAAGAAGAGACTTCGACGTCATTTGCAAAGACGGTTTTAAGATTTATTCTATCTGCCCAACATAGCATACATTTTTCTCAGAACGAATGCTGCTTTTTATGCGAATATGAGCTTCAAACGGTAGTCTATTGTCAACTAGATACTTGGTTTCATCTTTGTCCGGCATATGGGAGAGGATTTGCTTTTGCTGCTTCGCCAGATTATTTCGGATCATGACCTGTCGATAGAGGCGAGTTAGAAAAGAAGACAATTCAGGCGCACATGACCACAAGGCAATGCCAGTCAGGCCCATTAGCTTTTTTTTAAACATATATGGGTAAGCTCTTGACCTCCATCGAGGGAGAAGGTCTACGTTGGAGTGAGCTAACTCATGAGAAGCCTACTACTACTACTTTACGACGGTGCGGCAGGCTGGTATTTAGCTGAACCATCCCACAGGTGGGTACAGTACTCCATGCAGGGCCGGATTTGAGCTTTATATAGTGTCAGAAGCTGTCTAGGCGTGAAGTACCGCGTCACCTTGTTGAGAATGCCCAGGTTTTTGGCCGCCGATGTGAGCCTTGGACTCAGCTGACGCCAAAATTGAGGTAAGCACTCAATTTCATGCCAGGAAGTTTAATGCGGCCGGTGAATTCTATAGACACACCACGGTAGGATTCAGCTCGAAAGGACTCCTTTTTGCGGAGAACAGACAAACCTGCATTTTGGAGATGTTAAAAGCGACCAGATTATCGTCACCCCCTGGGAGACTCGGCTTAAGGTCACATTCGTCTGCTCCACCTCTCTTAAGGATCGTACTGTGTCCCCGTCGTCTCTTGCACTAGAAAGGTATCTCACCGTTACTGTGCTGTAATCAGCGTATCCGACTATGCCTGGCACGAGCAAATTGTTAATGTGTAGTAAGAAAAGAATAACAGAGAGAATTGACCCCTAAAAACTCCAGCATTAATAGCCAAAAGGTCAGAAGAGCAGCTATCTATGACTACTCTGATCGACCGCTCACTCAGGATGTGACGACCTCATCGCCCGCTGTTGGGATAACTTCTGTCACAGCAGAGATTATTCCACCAGTGCAATCAGTCACACTGGTGGTAGGTCTTTTCTTGCAAGAAATCGGCTAGGTAGGTTCCACCACAGTATCAAATATTCTGCCGCCAAATAGTAGTGCTTAGGCATTACTCTGTTCCGGTTTGAAGGGCACTGTACGCTAGTGAAATTCCTTGGCAGAGGAGATTTAATAACTAACATCTCGAGGTTACATAGCCTTATTCAGATCTAGAGTGCTGAGTATTTGGAATATCTCTTTTTCTGAATATGTATCTCTCACATTGCAGAGTCACAACGAGGTAGCAAAAGGTAGGCAGTTACCAGCGGCATCTAATTGGTAATTCTTCGCAACTAGAAATGCAAATAGTTCTGCTTTCTTTCTTTTGGCGGTGTGAGCTAATGAACCATCTGACTTTTGCAATAGCGGTAGAGGAGACCAAAAGAAAAGGGACGAGTAAGATGGGTAAGACGGTTGTCTAGCTCCAATGCGGCCGATATGGTTGAAGCGGGCCTACGGAGGGCACATTTGTCAGACTTGGCAAAACTATTAAAGAGTATTTTCAGTATCAAGACATTCGACGCATTGCAGGCTCGAGCATCCACACACTTCTGGTAGGCTAAGTGCTTACGTGCTTCGGCACTATCACGCTCGAGAGTTGAACCAAGGGGACGCTTTCGCATATATAACGACAAATTCCATAGCCTTTAATATCCTTCAGAAACACCATCTGCGCAGCACGCCGGGTCTTTGAAGAGAATCATATGCGCTGCCAAGGGTAAGAGACACAAAGAAATGCCGCATCTCTTCCGACTCGGCTGACTTGAATCAACATTTGCTCGAGTTCAGGTGGCAAGTAAACAGACACAGATTTCACCAGATAGCAGTCGTAGCTAATTAACCTCGCCAACTAGATGCGGTCAGCCAGCGGAATACCGTGTTTAGGATCCTGCTAGCCTCCGCGAATAGTCACATAGTACAGACACCAAATAGTACCGATACCGGTCGCAACACCATGCAACTGCCCAGACTCTACTACCAGGATGGCTACTCAAGGCATCATGACGAAAGGCGACAAAAATCACTTAGCGGCATGGCTTTGCCAAGAGAGTAATTAAAAACCACGGCCGAAACCTTCCACTTGAAGGTGCTGTTCATTTAACGCTACCCAAGAGACACGTGTGGGTATCTAGAATAGCCCACGGACGCAAACGACATTATCTTTCAAAAGTGTATTCCACAATATTATTCGAAAATAATTTAATCCTAGTAAATGTGTATAAATGAAAAACATTGGTATTAAAATCCTTTTTTATTTACTATTATAATTATAATTCTCAGAATTTATACATATAACAAAAATATAAATTTCGTACAATTTATTAAGTAATCGTATACTAGTCATGATTTAAAAACTGTTTGATTTTTTTTTCATTTTCTTAGTGCATTGCTATCGCTTTGGCAATTGCGACTCAAGCATCTAGTCAATACCAGCATTAGTTGTTGCAATTGGAGGTGGCTGAATAAATTCTGATAGATAGATTTACAATTATAGAGAGATTTACAATTATTGTCTGTATGATGCTATCATCCTAGATAGAACAGTTATAAAAAGCCGGCAGCTAAACTGGCTCGGGTTTAAAAAAATCTTCCTTACTGAAAGAAGAAGTAGAAGAAAGAAAATCGAAAATCACTTAAACTTAAGGTCTACAGCCGGCCACCCCTAACGATTTTCAACGGCGTCATCTAATCACAATTCAATGTATTTTCCAGCAGGGTCTCGTTTTCAACGGAAATTCACAGCCCGAAGTCGAAATACAGAAGTCTTAAATAGAAAGAAAGAATTAATAAAAAAAAACACAAAAGAAATATATAACATATAACAAAAAGTTATAGAAAAAAACCGTTTTGAATAAGGTCGGTAAGAAAATATAATGGTTTGTGTACTCATTTTGAGCAATTCAAGTATGATTAGGCGTTATTCGTCAAAAGTCCTTCTTGAAATAAATAAATTAATGTAATTAGCACGTCCTTATTACACGAGTTACTTTTTTCAAACTTACTATATCATGGCTAAAGTGGTGAATGCGACCTTTTCTTCATCCGTACCATAGCGCTGCCACAGTTATTTCCGAATCGAATGGCGCAGCTAGTCGTTACAAGCGTAGGGTAGATGGGTTCTCCAAAACCAAAAAAGATAAGCTTAAATTTGTAATGCGTAAGGAAGACAAGTAGACCGTCGGGCATTTTGTTCTGCAAATAGTATATAAAATGCTATACTAAAAATAAAACCATGCTAAAATTTTAAAATAATAGCTAATCATTAATGGCTTTTAATAGTAGGAGAGCTATGCTTGTCCCATCATAAATTGGGCCGGCTCGACAGAGGGAGTACGACCCTCTCACAGAAAATCGGCGTTAGGTAATAAGAGAACTGTTTTGTTTCGTGCGATGAGTGAGAGCGCCGTAGGCTCAATCTCCCACCAGTCCCACATTTTTTCCTTCTCATTTCCTACTCTCCCTTAGGTTTGCAACGCATAAATTCTACTTTAAGTTTATTATGTTCATAGGTTGCGGTGAATGCTTCGAATCCTCTCGAGTAAAAAATTTCATTTATGAGTACCTTATACATATCTCGTCAATGTTATAGGTATATAAATATGTGGCCTCCTCTTCGTCCATGTCGTAATCACAGATACGGTATACGGTATACCAGCGGGAGAACAGTAGTTCTCCCTCGTAATCTTCGCCATACAAACAATGCGACCGACATTTGTATTCTTAGGAAATATATTTATAAAAAAAGACAAAAAGAAAACGAATTATAATCCATTATTATTATATATAAATATATATATATTTGATAATGAATCATGATCATGGATGATGATTAGATAAATTACAAAACAAATAATGGTCTATAAAATAATGAAATAATATATTATATCGATATCGATAAAATTTCCACCCGCCCTGTAGAATTTATTCTGTGAACAACTAAACAAAATGTTTCCAGCTGTCAATATATAATGATATACTATTATGAGACAAAACACTATAAAAATAAAGCATATAATTCTATATTGAAATTTGAATGACAGCAAGCCAATTGTTGGTAAATATGTACAACAAAATACTGAAGTTTTCCGTATTTTTTGTTGAATGATTTCTTTTCTTTTTTCGGGGACAAGCATAGTTATTTGTTTATGTAAATACTGTAATTGCGTCTATGTAGAGTATTTGAAACGCATATAATTGAATTTGTAGAAGAAATACTTGAAAATAGCGTATAAGTGCTATCCATATTCGAGCTTGAAAATTTTGATAAATACGATAAAAGATAAAAGTCCAGTTATAGAAATAGCTTTATCGTTTCTAGACCAACATAAATAACACTAGTCTTTGGACGAAAATGCACTTACCGTTAATAAAAATGCTTCCAAAAACGGAGATTACAACTTTCTTTTCATAAAACTAAGTGACATTTGCCAACTCGTTTTATCGCGGTAAAAGACGATATTATTTTTTAAGCTTTCTGTGTAGCGTAAAATTTAATATATTTTATTATAAACAATAAAATTTCGAAAAATGGAGTCATTTATACACCGAAAAATAATATTTAAAGTTAGGCGGGGTAATGAGACTATTTCTGTCAAAATCGCAAACTGACGGCCAGCCGGCTGGTCAATCTGAATCCTCGATAGGTTAAGGTTTATTTATTTGTAAAGTTTTTGTATTTAATTTGAATAATGGCAGATATTTCATGATATTGGCCTAATATATACTCTTCTATTTAGATGTACTTTTATAAGAAAAATACCCTGAGAAGTAATATTATATAATGTCTTCTTCTTCCTAGCATTATTCTCGGTACTATACGAGTATTTTACCCAGGATCTGCTTATCACTCATTTCCGGATGTCCGGAGTTTTTAACACAGCGATTGCCATCTGACTTCCGCAACCCTAAAGGCGAACCAGTCCTTTATTGGATAAGAGCAATTTACTTATCAAGAGTTAACGATTATTATCAGATGTTATGTGGGGCCGACAGCTTAATGGGCTCTCTGGAGGCATGGTGGGGAGACCCACAAGGACAAACGCCCAGACCGAAACAGATATTATATCGAACCCGCAACCGTCGAGGCTAAAGGCAGACTCACTACCCACAACGCCGCAAGGGTGTCGTTATCATATATTTACGCCGCAAGGATGTAGTTATTGTAACCGAGTTTGAAAGTAAAGATTAAAAGTAATAATTCAAAAATATCTTATTCTATGTTTAATATATAGGACTCAAGCCACGATAAACGCGAACTTTAGAAATATTTTATAACGAACAAACAAGAAGTGAAACTACGCTTATAAATGCAAGCTATACTTTATTATTCAATGCTTAACAGAATTTAATACAAAAGAAAATTTTCGATACTGAATATTTTATTTTTATGTTAAAAGTTGGCAAGCAAGCATACGCCCCATCTGATAGTAAGCGGTTGCCGTAGCCTATGAGAGCGCGCAACACCATTAGTAGGTATCACTCACGTGTTGCCAACGAGAGATATTAGTTCTTGAATCTTTGCCCAGTAATTTCACTAGCTTGCCCTTCAAACCGTACAATAAAAAATACAGTAATGCCTAAGCACGTTTGGCGGTAGAATATTTGACACTGCGGTCTTATTCCAAGTAAGAGTCTATATCAGCAGGCTGTTCTGTGTTTCATTCGATGAGTGAGAGCTCCAGAAGCCCCATCTCCCACTCCCTCTGTTCCCTTCCTTTTTTCCCTTCTCATTCCTTCCCTTCTCATTCCTTCCCCTCTCATTCCTTCCCTTCTATCCTTTGGTTTGGCAACACTCATGGACTTCCAGTATAGCGCACGATCATAGGTTTCGGTGACCGCTTACCATCAGACGGACCGTATACTTGTTTGACAACCGTCATGATGTAGAAAAATGCATGGTTTATATTTAGCAAATATAATTTTAAGATGGTCTTAACTTAAAGATAATCCATGCAACCGAAACGGATATCTCTAAGTCCAAGTTGATTAAGTGAGCTTTATACTTGTACCTAGGTTCAGTGATTCAAATTTTGCTTACCTCTGACCTTTATATAATAGGATTATGTAACCAAGACAGGTAGAGAGATCGTTTATGTATAATATATATAACAAAGTACATTGCTAATAATTACTGGAATATGTAGGATTTCTCATAGCGTTAAAAACGCTACCGATATAAAAAAAGGATTTTGATTTCGCAGTTTTTGTTTCAGTATTGCACGCGATATCTTCGTTAGAAAATTGTGAATTTATTGTCAGGATTTTTTTGAAGTGAAACTTCTTTATCGGTGTTGGAAAAAAATATCCCGTCACATTTTTCCGTAACGCGCCATCTTTTTCTTGTCCCTCCACGGTTGATTCGAAGAGTACTTTCTCCAGCGGAGTAGGTATAGCATGTAATAATTCTACTACAATTAATAAAATGCTGTAATAATCTTAGTAGTAATAAGGTAAAATGAAATAATTGTATTTTTTTAAATTATTATATTAATTATTTGTATTCATGTCTATGATAATAAAAGCCGTTTGGTAAACTTTGTCTAATTTAACTTTATTTAACCAATTTCTTTAAAGTACGCATACATTTTTACTGAATAAGGTAGCCATGCATTGTCTATATGCAAAAGAAAGTATGTTTCACCACTAGAGGGAACCACTGGAGGGAAGACATATGAACTGTCCCTCCAATCAAAGGAGGATCTTCCGACCAGATGGGTGATATTGCCTCGCGGGCCGAAGCCGAACGACTTACTTTGGGAAGTTGTACTTACTTTAATAGCGTAAAACGCTTTGATAGCGTGATTCAGGATTGTGACGATCTTATTCGTCGATATCGTTGTGTAGTATGCCATGTAAGTATCAAAATAACTTTATACGTCTTGATGCGGGATTGTGACGATCCTGTCCATTATCGCATACCACCTCGATGTCTGGAAATCCACAACAGCGCGATTTAGAAGACATTTTCTTCCTCGCACAACCACTCTGTGGAATCAACTTCCGCCGGCGGTCTTTCCGAACCGATACGTCTTGGGAACCTTCAAGAGAAAAGCGTATTCTTTCCTTAAAGGTCGGCAACGCACCTGCATGCCTTCTGGTGTTGCGAATGTTTATGGGTGGCGGTGATCGCTTAACATTAGGTTAGCCAGGTGAGCCTGCGTGTAGATGTCGCTACACTATTCATACATATTGGAAGCTGTCAGACACTTCTACATTGTGACCAGATGACTCTGCGGCACAGCGGTAGTGAACCTTCCTTAAGCGCCACAGGTCGCGGGTTCGATTTCCGCTCGGAGTAGATGTTTGTATTGACCATACAGGCATGTTTTCCGGTCTGGGTATATTTGCCCTTGTCATGGATATAACAATCCTAATGGGGCCGTTGATTTATTATTATTTATATGAAATAAGCAATTTATGTTTTTATTTAAGTGCTTCGTTTTCAATCGCGCGATAAAAACTTAGTATCTTGAAGGCCTAAAAGTCATTAAGCACTTATCGAATTTTCGTCACACGCCTTACAGAGTCGACGGGTGTAGACTTTTCAAATATCTTTTTATTCAAATGAATTACTTCGGATCTCGAAAGAAATTGAAAAGATCGGGGATCTGTTCAATTTAGCTGTGAATAAAAAATTGAAAGTGTCCTGAGATTTGAAGTCCCGTTTACACTGCCATGTTTAAAGTATAATTTTGAACAAGTGCGCCCGCGGCTCCGTTCGCATGGTGTATGTATTTTCTTTGGTGCACGGAACCTAATTTTTCTAAAACAAAAGTAGTCTAAGTTACTTTTTATAAAATTATAGCCTGGACTGAAAAGCAAATATACTTACATTAAAAATTGTTTTTTTTATGTATGTATATTTGCTTTTCAGTCCAGGCTAATTTTTAGTTTGGACCAAAGGCATATTTTTAGCTTTCTGTGCTTGAACTGGGTGTGAAGTCCGTCCAACACAAAGGAATGATCTTGTAAAAGGCCGTTGATGTTTGACCTTTGAACACAATAGAACACCGTCCTCGCCAGCGAAGAAGAGGTCTCTTATTCCTCCCACCGTCTGGTGAGTCACTCGTGTAGAAAGCGCTCGGAGCGTTTCCTCCATTCTCAATGACATCCTTGCCGTGGCCCGGCTTCGCAGGAGGCACTGTAAAGATGGAATCAAATTGAAGCCCCCACGAGGACTGTCTCTTTTTCAAGGCCAGTAGGGCCAACAGCAATACACATGTAAAAAAATGATATAGTGCTATCAAAGCTATTTGATATACATCCAATCAAGAAGGCAAACTTCCTATTCTAAATGATCACAAGCTTGTAACCAATTCGTTAGACTCTAGGTTCGGTTAGTCCGTTCTGTACTGGGAAAATACACATTGGACGTCCTTGCAATCAGTTTAACGTCCATATTCTAGTTATCCATGTTATTTTACATAAGATAGATAAATTATCGATTATAGCCTTTACATTCATTTAAGAAAGAGATAAAAAAATATCCTTGTTAAAACTAGCGTCCGAGTAAGTCCTTTTGTATTTTTTTTATGTTAGAAGTTGGCAAACAAGCATACGTAAAAAATTAAACATGCATAGTTTCTGGTGTGCAAAGACGGTCTTATTGCTACAAGCAATCTGTTACAGACAACTTTTTGACATCTGACGATAAGCCTTAGTTACAAATTCCCCTCTTAATTTTTTATAACGTTTCAAAAGAATCTTACAGTCACTAGACTTACAATTGGATATTCAACTAAAATGGAAGAAAAAATGTTATTGAAAAATCGATAAAAAATTTAACAGCTACTCAGTAAAGCTAAATAGAATGTTTTGAAAAGAATGATAAATCACCTTTCATTCATTCATTCAAAAGGCTCTTGAACAGCTCTTTTTGTTTGCTTATATAAAAGATTGATATTATTGAGTTACTTTTGTAAGTCTTCTTATTTCGGACCCAATGTGCGAGCTTAAGTGACAAATTTTTTTTTATAGACGGAATTTTCATTCCGTTTATCATTTTTACATGATTGCTGTTTATCTAACATTGATTTAAAAATAAGCATTAAAAATTACGGTTTGGCATTAGTTTAATCTACCTACGACTTCCATTATTATAGTAATATCAAGAGTTCGGAAAAACACATAAAGAACAGACAGACAAACATTGCGCCGCAAATCTGAACCTTGAACGGAAATAGAACTCAAGACCATTGGCGGTTTTAGAAGGTTTTCTACCAATGCGCTACAACGATGACACAACTGATAAATTATTGTTGATAGACACCCACTCCATGATGGACTAAAAGAAATTCAAAAACGAGACTGATAGGAATTTAGTAATTCGTAGGTTTTGCGAATAGCAGAATCTTTGGACGCAAATAAGCAATAAATACCATGTCAACCCACAAAATTGAAAAAACTAAGTTTTCTATGCAGAAGTGTTGGTAAATGGCTGAAGAACATTTTTTTAAATATTTGTAGGGTTTTAAGCTTTAAAACTTCTAAAAAAGCCATTTTTAATCATGAAATTTATGTATTATGTTAAACGTTTTGGGTTATATTATATATGAAATATGCAGTTTGTATACTTATATTTTGTGAAAATAAATGAAATAACTTACATAAATCTGAAATTGCCAAAAACTTGACCAATACATAAAAAAAATTATATAAAGCAAATTGTTCAAAATTTTCAAACGCGTTTTTCTCGAAATGACATTCGTGTGGGTTGACATGGTATTGCTTATTTTCGTCCCTTTATGTTTTCATATAAAGAGGTCGATTCGCGAAGAACGATACCATCACTGAAAATAAACTATTAAATTCCACAAACACAGGAGTAGAGCCATGGTTCTCCAGCACAGATGGGCCGGCTCGACTAGGGTAGTACTGCCCTCTCACCGACACAAGAAACAGTATCAGTAGGTACTGTTGCGTTTCGTGCGATTAGTGAGAGGCCCAAACTCCTACTCCCTCTGTTCCTTTTCCCCTTCTCATCCCTTCCCTCCTATTCCTTGAGTTGGCAACGCGCATATGATACTTCAAGTATTGCAAACATTCATAAGTTTCGGTGACTGCTTACCACCAGGCAAACCGTATACTTGTTTGCCAACCGTCATGAAATAAAAAACAAACCATAAACCTAACTAACCATGAATGTTTTTCCACTACATAATTTTTATATAAAAGAAAACGTTTTATAACATACGTGGAGATGTTTATTTCTATGAGAACCCTCTCATTACTATACAAAGGATCTAAAAGCTTTGCATTATATATTTTACTCTATCCAAAGAACTATTCATTCTCTCACAGAATTTATTACAATGAGATCTTTGAGAGGTTCCCTTTTCACTTTATATACCTACAAAACTGTTATTATGAACGATAATAGTGGTGGCAGTTTTAAAATTTGAACCTTAAGACAATTTCTAAAGGTGTTTGCTGAACGGGTTTTATTGGTGGTGTAAGCTACCACCGTCGATGGAAAATTCGCTTTTTTTTATTCCATGTCGGTTGGCAAACCAGCAAACGGTCCAGCTGATGGTAAGCAGTCACCGCAACCTATGAGCACGCACGATACTTGAAGTAGAACACACTTGAAGAACATGCGCGTTGCCAACCCAAGAGACTGGAGGGAGGAAATAGAAGGGAAAAAGGCAGGAACAGAGAAAGTGGGAAATAAGATTGAAGTCACTGCTCGATAACCACGTTCTAACGGCACCCAGCATATACTATTGAGATATCTGAATCGTATTTATAAATAAAATAGCGGAGTCGGGAAACGCTGTTCTGCCCCGAAAATAAAAAAAAACTGGGACCCGATAGCAGCGCCTTCTACTGGGTCCAATTATGAATCTAAACAATTCTCAAATCAACTGGAACAAAAAAAAATCATCTAAATATTATAATATCAAAAATTAAATGGAAACAACTTTTACATATTTTTTGTTTGAAATTTCCACATTTTAGTATTCAGTACAATTTACGGTCCTACTATATAATGCAATAAGACTTCGTCTGTCCACTTTGAGCACTATATCTGAAAGTCAACTTACCGAGAAGCACTTCACTTAAAATGTTTTAGAAATCATGAAATGATATGCAAATTTTAGTGACCGCTGTTTTTGGCACGATGGGTCAGCTCGACGCGGAACCTTCTTTAAATGTAAGTAACACTAGAAGAATAACCTCCCACTCTGTCTTCCATTACGTCTTTTATCGAGATCCAAATCCACTAAAGCAACAACATTAATCCTTACTCCTCCCTCCTCCTCGCTTCGGTTGACTCAATGCTGAGGGTCGTGACCACCACCGCGCAGTAATAGTTTGTCTCGGATTACTCGTCGCCATCTACTTCTGTCTGCTGCCAAGTGTAGAGCATCGTATACTGTGCTTTAAAGAGTGGTGCGGATCTGGTCCCTCCAGCGTGTCGGGCTTCTACCTCGTGGTCTTTTTCCATTTACTTTACCAGTTACCATCAACTTTTCCAGGTTGCCGTTATCCTTTCTGGCAATGTGGCCAAAGTATTCAAGGATTCTAAATTCAAATTCAAATTCAAATTCCTTTATTTGCTAAAATGTGGTACAACCTTGGTGTTAAACTTGAAAAGTCCATAGACACATTCTACCTAATGGCATGCAAAAATCACAGTATAATTATTATAATACTAGAATTACAAAAGAAAACATTAGAGAAGAATAAAATATAGCGTCACAATACAAAATAATTATGTCAAAAATTATATATCATAGTCAAAAAAAAAAAAAACATTATAAAACATTTCATAATAATAAAATTGCAAAAAAAAAAATTATTATACGATACAATTGTCCTGCAAGAATTCGTTAATGGTGTAGTAGCATTTGTCTAGCAATAGTTTAAACATTTTTGTCTTAAATGCAGTCATTTATTTATTATATTTAGAATTTTTATGCACTCTGGATCTACGGAGGCAGATGGTAGAAATCCTTACTAATATTATAAATATGAAAGTAACGCTGTCTCTCTGTTTTTCACGCTTTCACCCCAAAACTACTGAACCGATTTAAATGAAATTTGCTACACAGATAGTGTAGAGCCTGAGAAAAGATATAGACTACTTTTTAATGGGAAAAAAGGGTTGTAAAGGGTTGAAAAGGGGCGATGAAAAGTCGTATGGAAGTATTTTCATTTTTGGAGCTAGCTGCTTGAAACTTATTTTTAGGTTGTTGATTCGATATAAATAAATATTACATTTAAAGTTTGTAAAAAGAGGAGTTCAGAGTTTGTATTAAAATCGTTATTCACGCGGACGCTGGCAGATCCTAGTTCGATAAATGTTAAATAAAACAAATTTTAATTAAAGTATAATATTCATACTAAATGAATATGTATAAAATTTTGGCTTAAGCTTTTTATTCGCGTATATTTTATTGAGTTCTACAATTTTGCCTTTTTTGACCTTTGAAAATTGAGTACAAAATTACCTCATTATTTTACTTAAAATAAAATCTACATTTACCTAAGCAAAGTTAAACGAAACTAAATATTTGCGGTTTTGTGGGTAGAACAAAGAGTTTGTTCAAAACAACTGATGTAAAATTATGCCTCATAACTATCATTATTTGTATTTTAGTATTGGTTGTGGTAAAACGTGTTCTTTTTGTGTGAAATGAATGGATGAAAAATGTACCTTAGAAATAATAAATAAATACATAAACGCTACACACTCAACGGCCCCCATTACGATAGTTATATCCTGTGCCGGGGTTCCTGAAACATACACAATGACAAACACACCCAGACCGGATAACATGCCTGTAGTGGAAAAGTTAGTTAAGCTAATCCTACAACCCGCTTAGATATTTTAAATAAATAAATAAATGCATCACATTCAACGGCCCCCATGTGTGTTGGGGTCCGAGAACATTCATAAAAACAAGGACAAACACACCCAGAACACATGCTTGTATGGTCAATACAAACATATGACCCCAGTGGGAATCGAAACCGCGACCTGTGGCGCTTAAGGCAATTTCACTGCAGCTGCATCACAACATCACAATGTCGTCAAAAATATTCGTCTTTCTAGTCTACATCTTTTATCCATATATTATTTTTATATTCGAAAAGACCTGACTAACATACCAACGCCCAGCCTAAGCCTTTCGATCTAGAAAGTTGAATAAACAGTTTCACAGGTGTGGTTTTTAAACGTAAACGTATATACTAATAAGGATTTTTCAAAATTCCACCCTTAATTGGATGAAAAAGGTGTTGACAGTTTGTATGAAAGTCCGTTATTTTTGAAACTAGAAGTATGAAACTTTATGCTTAGGCGATGGGCATACGGCCCAAATGAAGGTAAGCGGTTGCCGTAGCCTATGAACGCTTGCAAAACCATTTGTAGGTGTCACTCACGCGTTGCCGATCTCGAGATATCGGTTCTTAAATCTCATTTACCCAGTGATTTCACTAGCCCACAGTGCTCTTCAAACCGGAACACAGTAATGCCTAAGACACTACTGCTTGGTAGTAGTATATTTGACACTGCGAGGGTACGTATGGGTCGTCACGTCCCGATGCCGTAAGTACAAAGTTTGTACTAAAATCGTTATTATCGGGGTCGAAGCCGCTGGCAGAGGCTCGTGTCAGTATAATCTTAGACAAAAGACGATAAATTGTCAGATCAAAGGTTGATGGGAGACCAACGATAACAATGGCTTACAGTGTATTTAACAGGACAATCTTATCTAATTCATATATATTTCCCAGTATTGTTACAGTAACCTTTATATGTATATCTAAAATTATACATCTATTATTACATAATAATAGATATAATTATATATCTATTATTATACTGGTGGTAGGTATCTTGTTGCAAGAGGCCGGCTAGGTAGGTACCACCGCAGTGTCCAATATTCTGTTGCCAAATAGTAGTGCTTAGGCACTACTGTGTTCCGGTTTGAAGGACATTGTACGCTAGTGAAATTACTGGGCAGAGGAGATTTAAGAACCAATATCTCTCGTTGGCAACACGTGAGTGGCACCTACTTATGGTGCTGCGAGCGCTCATAGGCTACGGCAACCACTTACCATCACGTGGGCCGTATGCTTGTTTGCCAATTAATAACATAAAAAAAAAAAAATATATATATGTAATTATTTATAGAGAAATTGCACAATATACACAATAGGGGATGGTAATTTCAGCTTTGTATAGTTTCTCTTTAATGACTACAATCATAAAGGGTCAAAAGGGGTTAAGCGTTTTACTCTGTAATACATAGTGATATATTGAAGGCATACTGGTAGCGAATATTTAACAAATACATTATGCGCTACACAGTTAACGGTCGCCATCTGCTCCCACAAGGAATCGAACCAGTGATCTGTGGCGCGCAGAGCAGGTTCGTGACCACTGCGCCACAACGTGCCTTAAAACGAATCCGCGGGTTTGATTTCCACCTGGTGCAGATGTATGTATTGACCACACAGAAATGTGTTCCGGACATAAGATGTTACTATCCTAATAAGAGTGGTTGTTTGCCCACTGTATTGTTTAATGAATGCTTAAAAAATAAGTACTACGCTCTCACAGAAAATCGGCATAATGTAACAGCATCAGTACTGTTGCGTTTCATGCAATGAGTGAGAGACCAAATCCCCCAACCGCTCTGCTCTCTTTCTTTTTACCTTCGCATAGTGAAATTACTGGGCGAACGAGATTTAAGAACTAATATCTCGAGGTTGGCAACGCGTGAGTCGCACCTACTAATGGTGCTACAAGCGCTCATAGGCTGCGGCAGCCACTTACCATCAGGTGGGCCGTATGCTTGTTTGCCAACTTCTAACATAAATAAAAAAAAAAAAAAAAATCCCGTCCCTCCTATCCCTTGGGCTGGCAACGCACTCTGGTACTTCAAATATTGCAAATACTCATACGTTGTGGTGACAGCTTACCACCAGAGTAACGTATGCTTGCTTGCCAACCTTAATGACATAAAAGTAAAACCTTAATTTAATATAAACGACCTACTTGTTATTGGATTCTCCAAGTTAATAAAGCAGGTGCGGATATTAATAAAGCAACGTAGAATGACTGTCAGGATTAAAGGCAGCGAAATCCCTTCGTTTAATTTCGAAATGAATTCGAATAAGTAACACTTACGAAAAGTAAGGCTTTCTTGTGAAAAGGTTTTAATTAAAAAGGGTTTATGAAAGTTTTTATTAAGACTGTATAATATTATAATAACTTATGCGATTTATTTAATAATCAGTTGTGCCTATAATTTCATTAATGTTCAAATTGTCTTAAACAGCTGTTATTTGAAGCTGTTTATGGATTTAAAACAAAGAGAACGATAAAAAAAATGGTGTTTCACCACCCAAACGTTGCCGCTTAGGTATTTCTTTGCTATGCTTTTGTAGCCAAAAAAGGCTTGTTGTTTTCGGAATTATTCTTTCCTTTTATACGCAAATCATATCAAATATTTTTATTTAACATAAAAAGCATAACGTTTATTTGTTGAAAATCAGATTCTACCACCGGCTTTAAAATTAAACTTCTACCAGAGAATAACCGGCGAAACAAACTTGGGGCTTATATCTTTTTTTAATACGAAATTAGCTTACATATTATATTATCACTAAAAGCCTGAAGTGGCTGTCTCATTCGCAAGGCGTGGTGTCCTCAATGAATTCACTAATTTTATAGTAAAAACGAGCATACTGCTTACCTGATGTTAAGTTTTCATCGTAGTGTATTTTTTCAGGGCCAAAAGAAGAAGAGGACACAGAAGGGAAAAAAAAGAAAATAGAAAGAGTTTGGGATTTGAATTAGCATAACTATTTGTTAGTAAATAGATCGTTATTGATGATGCCCATAGTGATATTGACTAACTGCTTGCTAAGCGCTCAGAAGACTAAGCAGCATTAGATGATGTAACAGTATGATGGGTGACCACGTATGTTATAACCAAACTTCCTAGAGTTCTATATGTTATGTAAAAAGTTGGTCTTGACTGTTTTTGATTTGATAATAGGTTGACAACTAACAACACAATAAATAAACGCTACACATTCAACGGCTTTCATTAGGACATTGATATCCTGTGTTGGTAGTCCGGAGACACGCAACGACTGGAAGACATGCAAATACATGCAAAAGAAACATCTGCTCCGAGCTCGCATTGAATCAGCGACTTGTAGCATTTAAGGCAGAAGAAGATGTAAAAATACCCTTACAAAACCTGACCTTAAGGCTTAATACTGAACTATTAATCCGTTAAATCAGTGAACATCAGCTGACACAATTTTTGTGCCAGCTTTCAATCGAAACAAACAAAAATCAACCTTTTACCCATATCTATAAAACACAAAAACATCTGCAAGTTTTTTGGCTTTTAAAAAATAGGCCGGGGTTGAAGAAAAGTGCTCTTATATACAAGATGTGATAAGCATTGAGGGTCAAATCATTGTTGGAAGTATTATTCGTTTATCTCATCGGATCTTTGGTACTCGATATCCACCTTGACAATAGAGTTTTATAAGACACTCAATACATTGTTATTGGTAAAGTATGCTTGTGGGAGTATTTTAGGAACCTTTACATAGTAAATAAGTAGCTTCCGCTGTCCGTACGCTTAGATCTTAATCTATACAAATAAATAAAATTGAAGTAAAGAAAGTATATAGAGTAGAGGAGACCGGGGCGTGAAGTAACAGATTTTATATTTTCAGTAGTTATTTTAAAATTCATAAATATTTTGATATAATTTTAATTTAAAATGATGTCCAAATTA
The DNA here is from genome assembly GCA_023373885.1 of Hestina assimilis. Classification (NCBI taxonomy): domain Eukaryota; kingdom Metazoa; phylum Arthropoda; class Insecta; order Lepidoptera; family Nymphalidae; genus Hestina; species Hestina assimilis. The sequence continues at coordinate 1,765,892 of CM041747.1, read as the reverse complement.
TTCAATAACTAAATCGTGGGGACTAATTTAACAAAAAGTTGGTACATTTTCCAAAAAATGGATTTTAACCGTAAAAGTCACAAGTTAATATTTACCCCGCGATTGGGGTTAGAATTAACGCTTCTGAGGTAAGTATTAACTAAGGGGGCAACACTTAACATTACTGATATTGACTTTTATAATTAAAGAAAACCCAGTGTAATAATAATATACGGTAAATATTATTATTTATTAATATTATTTATTAATTTTTATTAATAAATTACAATAGTATTTACCGTTTGTTGTTTCTTTACCAGGCTGATCTTTTCCATAGTTTATTCTGTTGTGTATTTTTTTTGTTATTTTTTCCTTTTCTAACGCTTGATTTTCTAGTGTGTCGGTGAAAAAAGTTAAAATCTAAGGATTTTCAAAATTGGATCATATATTATCTTTCAAGTTATTGTCAATAGTTGGTGTAGTTGACACAAATCGGTCACTTTTGGTGGGATCTGGACGACGAGTGACAAAAGATAGCGCATAGAAGTCATGCCTCGTGCTGTTTTTCGCTTACAATTTCTCAAACTAAAACATTCAATATAAAATTGGGTACTGTGATTATATATAATCCATTGGTACATACTGTTAATACTCACCCAAGATATAGGGTAAAAGAATTAACATGTTAATAATTACCCCGTGTGTTTTGTTAACTTTAACCCCACGGGTATTTATACAATTGAAAAAATATTATTACGATATAGTTTGCATTCTCGTTAGTAAAGCTATTTACCATTATTAAGAATAAATCAAGCTACTATGAAATAAAAATTATTTCAGAAAAATCAAATATTCAACCCGGAAATCAAAAATTTCATTAGTCAAAAAGTTCGTTACCCAGTCAAAATAGACGCACATAGAAAAGCTCGCTCCAACGGGGGACTGAACGGTATTAACGCGTCTCAACCTGACCAACACTATCACGGCGACTAATTTCAGGAATCGCTAGTGATGTGCTTTTTATAGTTTTTTAGATATTCACTTGTTAATACTTACCTCTGTTAATTGAAGCCCCGGTCTCCCTTACTTCATAAAAAAAAAAAATTAAAATTTTTACCTTTCTATTTGTTCCGGCTAATCTATGAAACGGTTACAACGATTTCAACGAGACTTTCACTTAGGCTTTTATTTTCGAAAAATAATCAGGGTTCCGTGCGATAAAGAAAGGTATGGGTGTGCGTTGTCCTTGTCATTATGAATGTTTCCGGGCCCCCAACACATTACATCACTATCCTAATAGGGCCGTTGAGTGTGTAGCGTTAATTTATTTATTTATAAGTTAATTAGTACCATCTTGCCGGGAACGAATCGGGCACTTTTCTGCCTTGTACCAGGGACTAAAAACGAACATTTCATCAAGGTAGAAAAAAAACTTAATTTACGTAACGTATTCTATGTGAAGGTATTCCCGACCAAGCTTACCCATTTTGTTATAAAAAACAATTGTTTTAACTGTAGTAGTCGTAGTCGTCCAGTACAGATGAGCTCCCTAAACATAACAATTATATCCAGATCAAAGCGACATTCGCCAGGCGCTCGTTCAACACAGACAAATACATGTGTTAAATGAACTGAATTGCTTGTTTACACTTGCAATCAGTTATTCTACATATTTATCTAATGGATAGATTATCGTATTCAAATATCATAAGGTTATCACAATAAAGGTATTTTTATGTGACAAATATAAATAAAACGTAAAACTATGATATAAAATTTATTATCACGCTTTTGAGTTTCATTTCGTTTCGTGCCGGAAACAGGCACAGGCCCTTAGTGCCTTTTCACATGTTCCGGTAGCCGGGTATTACTCTCAATTTAAAATGAACCAAAATGGCCGCTTCTGCGCAGGTAGAACCATGGTCAAAAATTTTAGACAAAAATATTGATTATCTTCTTATTTAAATAAATTTTTTATAAAGTGGGAAAATCGGAATTAAGTATATAATATAGTTATTAATTCTTCTAAATTCAATTAATTATTTATTCATTATCATTATTAATTACTTAAATAGAATAGAACAAATAAATAGTATAGAATAAATAAACGTTGCACACTCAACGGCCCCCATTAGGATAGTTATATCCTGTGTCGGGGGTCCGGAAACATTCACAATGACAAGAACAAATACACCCAGCGCTACCGCTGCGCCACAACGTCGTCGTAAAGGTATATAAAATAAAGTTAATGTACATTTTTAAGCACTGTCACTTATTGGGATGTCATCTTATCATGAAATAAAATTAAATGTTCAAACACTTGACAACAACAATTTATATTTTTATTTATTTTTAAAAATTTATTTTTAAAGAACTAAAACAACTGTGAGCGAGTGTACCAAAAGGGTCCAGCGTTGCCGCGTTGCTATAGTTACGCGGCAGCGCGAACCTGCCTTAAACGCCACAGGTCGCGAGTGCGATTCCCGCTCGGAGCATAATATGTTTGTATTGACCATGCAAGCATATTTTCCGGTCTGGGTGTATTTGTCCTTGTCATTGTGAATGTTTCCGGACCCCGACACAGGATATCACTATCCTAATGGGGCCGTTGAGTGTGTAGCGTTTATTTATATTATTATTTAAACTAGAAAGCTAAACTAAACCTACTTGACTAGATGGCGTTGTAAAATATTATTCATATTTCGTCATTATGTAATTCGTATCTAATTAATAATAATTTCCAAAACCGCAATTTACCAAAAACGAGCAAAGCTCTTTAATCCAGATACTATTATATATCTGTGCAGCGAACAATTGATTATAAGTAGAGAAATGGTCGCTCATTGACCCAAATTAAACTCAAATACGACACTCGTTCGAAAGTTGGACTTTACGGCAGTATCAAAATGAAAAAATTTAGTTAAAAAAAAGTTCTAAAATCATAACTTGCAATATTATTATTACACATTATATTATGTAATGACACGGTTGTGGCGTTGTGGGTAGCGAGTCTGCCTTTAGCCTTGATGGTTGCGGGTTCGACTCCCGCTCGGGCAGATGTTTGCATTGATCTTACAAATATCTGTTTCAGTCTTGGCGTTTGTTCTTGTGGGTCTCTCCACCATGCCTCGGAGAGCACGTTTAGCTGTCGGTCTCGGGGTTTATCACAACATCTGATTATATTCGTTAACTCTTGATAGGTAATTTGCTCTAAGCCATTCTGTTACTGGTGCGCCTTTAAGGTTGCAAAGGTCAGATGGCAATGGAGATGTAAAGACCAGTAACCTATGAAATCCGGGTAAGAGTAATAATCAGACCAGGGGTAAAAATACCCGGATTAATGTGGGTTGGAAGAAGTGAGAGCGCTGAAGTCCCAATTTCTGTTCCCTTTATTTTCTTTTTCGGCCTTTGGGTTGGCAACGCAAGTGATAATTCAAGTTAAGATAAGTTCAAGCGCACCAAGCGCGATAAGTTCAACACGTACGCACAGGGTGGGGATCCTGTGCGTACGTGTTGAGCGGCCCTGAGGAGTATGGCAGTTGGTGTGGCCCGAATGCCGTACACTCTTCCTTGAGAAGCGTAGGGAGGCATTCCATCTTGCCCCCTGTGACCGAACTCTACCAGTACAATGCTCGAGATGCTCCGGTTTTGAGTTCTATAAGAGATCCCGGAGCCTCTCTCTGTCATTGATGTCGGCCACCGAGGAGGTTTTAATGGGTCCCCATGAACCACCACCTGTCATGGAACCCCACATAACCCGGTTCTCCTCCCCAGGAGGTCGGGTATCTGTGAAGCAGATTTCCTCCACGACAACAAAAAAAAAAAAAGTTCAAGCGCAAGCGTTCACAGGTTGCAGTGAATGCTTACCATCAGGCGGATCTTATGCTTGTTTGCCTTTGCTTTGTTGACTTTAATCAACAACAAAATAACTCAATAATAGTTTCCTTTGAAGTAATTTCTACTATAAACTTAGTTTCAAGCTACTGTTACACAAGTTACATAATTTATCAAAGCAACGTAATACCAAATTACTTTCAAGATATACGAACGGTATGAAACGTTACACCGCAGTAATAGCAAAATAACAAAGATAGCTCAATATAAGTTTATAATTATTTCATAGTTAAACCGTATTTATTATAAACTACATGTGCCCGTGACTTCGTCCGGGATGACCTTAGAATTCGTATAAAGGGAGAAATTAATCTTTTGTAAGTAAATGGTGTTCCATAAGAAACATATATGTTTTATGAATATGTTATGTGTCATATTTTTTGATAATCCTACATAAACTGCACTTTCTTCCAGGATAAAATTTTTCCAATGTGTTAATTCAAATAATAGGCTACATGTGCGCTAAATTTCATCCAAATTCGTGCAATGCAATCAGATGCTGTTTCTTGATAAATTTGTTTGCAATATCTTAGTATTTATAACATGTTTTATGAAAAAAAAAATATACACACCCACCCAAATGATTCTACAACACCCTTCACTTCAACTGCTCGGAAACTCTTAAAAGCAATAAATCTCAAATAAAATACGCTAATAAAAATTTTACCTCTTCCGGCTTTTAATTGTAGAAAATTAAAGTGTTGATGGAAGGAAAGTAAAATATTAATAATGACTCGGAAACAGCGTCGCGGGAAAATTAAAATATAAATTAGTGGGAAGGAAAAAAGTTAAGTAAGGTTCAAGGCTGAGCCTTTATTGAAAATTACTTAAGCGAAAAAAGCACAATAGTGTATTTAAAAAAATAAAAGGGTTGTGAAATTATAAAGTTAATCGCCAATTTTTTTTATCGAAGACCAATTATAAAGGCTTCTTTTTAAATAAGGTTTAAAGAAAAATCCGTCTTTTGATGTCCGAATACCCATTTCTTTTACAGAATATAAAGTACTTAAATACTGAATAAGAATACGTTTTCTTAGGTCAGCACATCTTCTTCATCCTAGCATTATTCCCGGTATTTTTATGTACCCAGGGTCTGCTTATTACTCATATCCGGAATTGACAGGTTACTAGTTTTTACACAGAGCGATTGCCATCTGACCTCCGCAACCTAAGGGCGAACCAGTAACTCATTGGATAAGAGCAATTTACTTATCAAAAGTTAACGATTATTATCAGATGTTATTGATAATAACCGGGACCGACAGTTTAACGTGCTCTCCGAGGCACGGTGGGGAGACCCACACGGACAAACGCCCAGACCGAGACAGAAATTTTAATAAACATCTACCCGAGCGGGAATCGAACCCGCAACCGTCGAGACTAAAGGCAGCCTCGCTACCCACAACGCCACAACGGTGTCTTAGGTCTTAGGTCTTAGGTCAGCACATATCACACAATATTCAAAAACTTAATTTACAATATTAAATGCGAATGTGAATTTGATTTGTTACGCTTTCACGCCTTAACTACTCATCATCAGCAATTTTTTTTTTTTTATGTTAGAAGTTGGCAAACAAGCATACGGCCCACCTGATGGTAAGTGGCTGCCGCAGCCTATGAGCGCTTGCAGCACCATTAGTAGGTGCCACTCGCGCGTTGCCAACCTCGAGATATTAGTTCTTAAATCTCGTTCGCCCAGTAATTTAACTAGCGTACAATGCCCTTCAAACCGGAACACAGTAGTGCCTAAGCACTACTATTTGGCGGCAGAATATTGGACATTGCGGTGGTACCTACCTAGCCGGCCTCTTGCAACAAAAGACCTACCACCAGTGTGACTGATTGCACTGGTGGAATAATCTCTGTTGTGACAGAGGTTATCCCAACAGCGGGCGATGGGGTCGTCACATCCCGACGCCTGCAAAATTTTCTGTTCACTGCTAGATTTAGGCCTCTCCAGCTGTAGCCCACTGAGTAAGATTTTAGGCAACACTCATCCAGCTGTTACCAGCCATCTTGCGATTTATGACTGCGTATTGTTGTTGGCCCTACCGGCCTTGACAGCGTCACCGGGCGGAGGTGGTACTGAGACCAAGCCGAGAAAAAAGGACAGCCTTCGTGGAGGCTCAAAGTTGATGTCGTCCATACCTCCTGCTACGCCGATGAATCGAAGATCATTGCTCCACCTAGTCTGATGACGTGTGACGCTACGTTTGCCAGTCCCCGGTCTCTTCCCGAGAGCCCGTTTACTCCATCGTCAGTTTTTCGGCTGATATAAACGGCTTTATTGTAACTGATTAAACATACATTTGTTGGTGGGAGGCATACACACTACACCACTGTGACTTCAGATTGCTAATATTTACTATTACTCACAGTACCGTAATTTGCATACAATAAACTGTCAGGAGTACTGAAAAGTACATAGTACTTATATAAAAAAAATGTAAATCGAGAGATACAATATAACCTCTAGAATGTCGTCCAGCATAAGAACTCGACCTACTGACATGAATAAATTGCATCATGATGCCGTGAGTACAAAACCTGAACTTCAACCTATACACCGCTGAGTGTTTCGATTAACAAGCTAAATAGATTAACAAGATATACATAAATGCGTACAAAGTCGTGGGTAAAGCGTATTAAAATGTAAATTCTAAAACAAACACCATGTATATTACTGTTAAGTGTTTTAATAGTTAAAAACTGTGCGGTAGGGTGATCCCCGTCAAGAACGAAGTTTCTTACATAATTTTCTTCAACTTTAAATGTAATTGTATATGAAATTTGTATATTTAATAGGTTATATGATAAAAAGAGTCAGGGAAAGAGAGAGAGAGAGAGAGAGAGAGTTGTGCACCCAGCTGCGCACTCACTTGCTCATGTGCTCATTTGCTGTTAGTAGGCTCGATACACACATACACAGTGTACGTCATTTCGTTGCGTGACAACGTACTACCCGTAAGCCGCGCTAAGGAACTTCGTTCCAAACATTTAATAAGCCCCTGAATTTATTAAAAGGAATTTACGATAAAAATGCAGTTATAGTAACACCCTAACTCCCTTTTTTTTACTTGGGGAAATGCAGTTACGGACTCGACTGCCGGGACGGGCGCAATGGCGCAGGAGGCGTGGGACTCGAAGCCTGGCCCCCTACCCACTAAAACAACCGAGGTTTCATCTTGGGCCATAGTGGGACGCTACGGGTTAGCTTAAACAATCAACCGCTTGAGAGTCGACGCTGATGTGCCACCATTGTGGCGGTGACCAGGACTCCGCACAGCACACCCTCGAGGTGTGCCCTGCGTGGAACGCGGAGCGTAGAGGTCTGGTCGAAGAGATCGGAAGAGACCTCTCCCTGCCAGCAGACGTATCGGCGATGCTAGGCAGGGAATCGGCATGGGAGGCCGTTGTCTCCTTCTGTGAGACCGTTATGATCCAGAAAGAGGCGACTGGGAGAGATCGAGAGAGGGCCGATCCTGATCGACAAAGAAGGCGGCGGCGTCGACCACCTGATGCCGCAGGCCTTTCTGGCCCGCCAGCCCCTGTGCCAGGGGCTGTATAAGTGGGACATGCCCTCGGGTCGTGGACGCGCAGAGTGGGGTGCCTGAGCGTCCGTGATGGGCGGCCCTGAGGAGGAAGGCAGCCGGTGTGGTCCTGACTGCCGTACGCTTGCGTGGGAAGCGCTGGGGGGCTTTGCCATCTCGACCCCCCGGGACTGAGCTCCGCTACAAATCGGAGCACCGTGATTGTCAGGTCACGTTGGTATGTTCTGCGAGAGTTCCCGTAACCTGACAAACACACTGAGGTAGGCCACCGAGGAGGTTTTGGTGGGTCCCCATGACGTTTCCACCTTGTCGTGGAACCCCACATAACCCGGTTGTCCTCCCAAGACGCCGGGTATCTAGTAGTAGATTTCCTCCCCGACACCAAAAAAAAAAAGCAATCAACCGCTTACACGGCCCACCAGGGGCGGCTACCTACTGCCGCCATAGATACATATAATATTTAAATACAAATATATATTACTCCACGGTGCTTTCGCACCCAGGATTTTTGGCCCCCGCCGGAGGCGGCAACATAGTGCCGCCATATATACGTAGTATACATATAATACTTATATAAATATGACATTTTTTAGATAGGTTTTCTTCCCGTTCCACCGACACACATGCACAATCGACTCCCGGCTACTGAGTCCCCCGGCACGTCAAACCCGGGTACCGCAGAATCGTACCTCTGCGGTTTGGGGAATGAAATCTACCGAACATATTAATTTAAGCCTATGATATAAGAGCGGTTTTGATTACTTTATTACTCTTTGACTACACGTGACTGCTGCGTTTGACACAGTAATTAATTACAAGTGGATTCTAATAATGCCATATGTATATCACTAATTTCTACTACAGTTCTCGTTCATTTTATGTTTAATTTTAATTTTATTTCTGCTTATACTCTTATCTTGATTAGACGGGTTACTAGTCACTACACAGGGCGATTGCCATCTGACTTCCGCAATCCAAAGGGCGAACCAGTAGCTCATTGGATGAATTTACCTATCACGAGCTACAGATCAGAGGTCATGATAGCAGCCGAGACCGACCGCTTAAACTCTCCGAGGCACGTTAGCGTGATCCACAAGAACAAACTCCCAGACCGAAACAGATATTTATAACAAACCCGCGACTGCCGAGGCTCAAAGGAGGCTTACTACCAGCACGCCACAACGGTCGTCAGTCACTAGGCTACTCGACTCTTACGAACGAAACAATAGGTTTATAAACGTCAATCAATCTTACAAACTGCGGACTAGTCGGTAAAGCGGATGAAACTATAGGCAGAAGTAATAAATTCGGAATCAGTAAAGCGAATGTCGAATGAATGAAATCAAACTTGACCAACCATAAATTTCCAGAGACTGACGTATTATTTTCGTGAAACCAAATCCTCTTTACACGAAAACCCAATTCGTATATAATATGATGTTAAGAGATACTCAAAAGGAAATTAACTTGCCCGAATCACGCTTGACTGTGTTCTAAGGCTTATTTGAACACGTTTCATTAAATTTCCAAAGAACCTAGAGATCGTAGCAAACATCGGACTATTTGTTTTGTAGATAAAGTTTGTAACGTCTTATATTTACTCTGACTCAATCCTTTTTACGCTGTGTTAAATTAATAAATTGAAAGTATCTTTTGTAAATTAATTGACGCGATTATTTTTTTAATTAGTGCTTTTTATGTCAGACGGGCAGGGCAGGGCAGACAAACGGGCAGGAGGCTCACCTGATGTTAAGCGATCACCGCCGCCCATGAACATCTGCAACACCAGAGGACATGCAGATGCGTTGCCAACCTTTTTTTTAGAATATAACTGGCTATACGCTGGCTGACCTCAAAAATCGGCTGACGAGCAGTCACTTTACGAGTTTTCCACCAATGGTACGATGGTAACTAACCAGGCGGACCTTTCTTTTTAGGCCCTACCACAAGCATATACATGTCTTAGGATTTCTTCCACGACATGCCGGTTTCCTCACGAAGTTTTCCTTCGCCGTTAAGCACGAGATAAATTTGAAACACAAATTAAGCATTTGAAAACTCAGAGGTGCTTGCCCGGACTACTATTTGACGGCAGAATATTTGACACTGCGGTGGTACCTACCTAGCCGGCCTCTTGCAACAAAAGACCTACCACCAGTGTGACTGATTGCACTGGTGGAATAAATTCAATATCTAATACTTGTAACTGAGCAATTCATGTATAGAAATTTAATAATCTGAATCTCGGAAACGGCTCCAACGATTTTCATGAAATTTAGTATGCAAAGGTTTCGGGGGCGATAAATCGATCTAGCCACGATTCATATTCGGAAAATGTCGTTTTATCTATGTTTTTCCCGGTTCGAGTGTTTTTTTTTTTTTTAAAGAAAAACTATTATTGGGAACCCTTTATCAAACCATCGAATTCGTATTTAAATATATTTTTCGATTCACCAAAAAAACCGAGTTAAGCTCAGTCATCCAAGTTCTATAACATTATCTACGATTAAGTTTGTGTAGTCTCGTGTTAACAAGCGTAATCCCGCATCCCTTCAGAATCAGAATTCGATTGGCAATCGTCTGATACGTATTTATTCCGATACACTTGAGATAATGATGTACTCAGTTTATTTTGTATTTCTTCGTTGATTATAGTTCAATGCTTTTAACATAACACTTTTTTCTTCTTAGTATTTCTTCTAGAACATAATAATAAACACACTCAAATACCCCCAGTAGGATTGTGATATTCTGTGTCAGGGGCCAGGAAACACGGGGACAAGGAAAAACACACCCAAACCGGAAAACATGCCTATTATTACATTAATGCAAAGATCCGCTCCTAGCGGGAATCCAACCCGCGATTTGTGTCGTTTCTAAGGCAAGTTCGCTACACCTGCGTCACAGCGTCGTCAGAACATAAAGGTTTCCTCACGATAGTTTCACCGCTAAGCACGAGACAATTTCGAAGCATAAATTAAGCACTTGAATACTACGAGAGGATGGCCCGGATTCTATCCATTCTGCTTTGGGTAATAAGAGAGTATGCAGCAGGAGGCAAAAATAATAAAAATTTTGTATGTTTGAATGTTTGGATGTTTGTCACTCAATCACATAAAAATGGCTGAGCGCATTTTGATGAAAATTTGCACAGATATAGACTGTTACCTGGATTAATATATATATAAAATACTTTTTATCCGATAAAAATGTTAAGTTCCAGTGGGACTAGCTAAACACGAACTACAGCATTGAAAGTTTTATTATAAATGTGAAGTAACTATCTGTCTGTTATCTTGTCATTCCTCACCCACTACACCGGTTTTGATGATGATTTGATGTAGGGTTTAAAAAAGGTCCGCCTGGTTATCTAACACCGTACGTTGGTGAAAAACTCGTGAAGTGACTGCTCGTCAGCCGCGTTTCGAGGTCAGCGAGCGTATACCCAGTTGTATCATAAAAAAAGGTCGGCAATGCACCTGCATGCCTTCTTGTGTTGCAGATGTTCATGGACGGCGGTAATCGCTTAACATGAGACGCTCATAGCCGAGTGCACCCCTTGATCGGTAAACGATCCGCAGATTAAGTAACTTTAGGCGCGGTCAGTCACTAGGTGGGTGATCGCATAGTGGTATTTCAACCGAACGTCTCCGTGCTTCGGAGGGCACGTAAAAGTCGGCCCCCGCTGTTGACAATTTGTCAGCAGTCGATATGTCAAGTCAGAGGCCTACGGGCGACCTAAACAACTCTGATACTAGGTTGGCCACTAACCACTCGATAAGAAGAAGATCGCTTAACATCAGGTGAGCTGACTGCCCGTTTGCCCCCGATGACATTAAAAAAATGAAATAAAGCACTAGGCAGATACTAATTATCAATATTTTTTTATTAATTCAATGGCTCAATCGTAAATAACGTATTGTCTTTTCATTTTGGAAATTAATTGGGTATTACCAATTATCACGGTTCACAAAACAAATAAAGACTTATTTCTTAATTATAAAACGTGACCTAAATACCTATTCATGAGACAGGAAACTTTCTTTCCGATGTTAGCACGTGCGCAAACAACATCTCGATTTATGCACCAGCACTGACTCCCTGCATACTAATGAGAAAACAAGCGAATGTCTCCGTGCACGGGTGTCTAACAGATTGTATTAATTGAAGATAATTTGCATGAAATATCTTTAAAATGTACTCTGACATTACACATTAGGGGTTGAAACGTGACGACCCCATCGCGCGCAGTGCAATCAGTCACACTGGTGGTAGGCCTTTTGTTGCAAGAGGCCAGCTAGGTAAGCACTGTCAAATATTCTGCCGCAAAGCAGTGTTGTCTTTGACATTGCTGTGTTTTTGGTTTTAAGGGCACTGTAGGCTAGTGGAATTACTAGGCAAAGGAGATTTAAGAACAATTATCTCGTGGTAGGCAACGCGTGAGTGGCACCTACTAATGGTGTTGCAAGCGCTCATAGGCTACGGCAACTGTTTACCATCAGGTGGGCCGTATGCTTGCTTCCCAACTTAGTAACATAAAAGAACATATCATTAAAACAAAACATTTGACGACATTGTGGCGCAGCGGTAGCGAACGTGCCTTAAACGCCACAGGTCGCGGGTTCTATTCCCGCTCGGAGCATAATATGTTTGTATTGTCCATGCAAGCATATTTTCCGGTCTGGGTGTATTTGTCCTTGTCATTGTGAATGTTTCCGGACCCCGACACAGGATATTACTATCCTAATGACCGTTGAGTGTGCAGCGTTTATTTATTTTATTTTATTTTATTTAAATTCTTTTATTTTCCGCGTTAGTAAAATATTATGAAACTGTTCACACTAGGACTGGTACCACTCGGAGAAGAAGAGGCCGCCCTGCCAGTAGATAATACTTGGTAGTAAATTAAATGTCGGTGACGTCAAACCGTACGTACAGTTTGTGTTCTAAATGTTTATTGAAATGAAAACAATCCTGCTTTGTGTTCACAATAGGATAAAGTCCGCTACCTACATATGCATAGCTATAACTAAGCTTAAAGCCACTTGTGCGCTAATCCTCTCTGGCGTCGGATGATGGACGTGAAAGTTCTCCTGGGAAACAAAAAAACAAACTGTTCTTTTTTACTTCTTCGTTACTATACAATCCGGATTTATTTCATTACAAAGGTAGTGCAAATATCTAATTTATCTTATGCAGTTACTATTCACTTTATAGATCTGATAGATATTGATTTATTATAATAAGCAGGTAGCGATGGTAATACAAAGATGAAACTAGGCGTCGTGTCTTTTGAAAAATGTATGTTTATCAGCTTGATACAAATATAGATAAAACTTCTTTGTCCTAGCATTATTCTTGGCATTTGACAGGTTACTAGTTAGACCTCCGCAAGCCTTATGGCGAACCACTAACTCATTGAATAAGAGCAATTTACTTCTCAAGAGTTAACAATTATTATCAGATGTTTTGTGATAACAACCGGGACCGACAGCTTAACGTGCTCTCCGAGCCACGGTGGGGAGACCCACAAGAACAATAGCCCACAAACATCTGCCTGAGTGGGAATCGAACCCGCAACCGTCAAGACTAAAGTCAGACTTGCTACCCACAACGCCACAACGGTGTGAAAAGTATAGATATAATATTTATTTCTTAGAAATTACATAAAAATTTGTTTCTATAATTATATTATTATTTGAAATTATGATTCGAACAAATTTACTTTATATAATAGTTACAAGGATTGTTTTATGATTAACCCTTATTAAAGGAATTTCAACATAATCATAATATTATAAATTGAAAATTAATAACGACTTAAATACTTTGCTTTCTATCTAAAAATTTCCATGAACAAAACTTCCCAAATTCTCTTTAAATATAGCCAAAAAAGATTTAGTTCTTTAACAAAAGGGTCAATAAAAAGTTAAATCAAAAGATTATAATTATGAAAATCCATCAGAATTATTGCCGCTTCCACGCTAAGGGTTCACGATAAGAGATAGATGCAAGCTAAAATCGACTTTGACAGTTTAACTTTAAAGTCGAAATACGATTGAATGGATTGTTCAAAGAATATATACAGTGGCTCTGGTGCTCACTTGATTTCACGCTTCAGTTGAGAAATATATATTTTATACTAATAATGTCACGTGTTATTTCGTATTGAGCTCCAATGTTATGACGGTTCTACTAGTTATGGATGTAATAGTGGATGGTTTTTTATCCGACTGCACAAAAACAGACGTCTTTTTTATTAATCATTCATTGTTTTAGCAATGCCTTTTCGAGGCATAGCTTTTGCCCCTCAAATAAGCTCGAAGCTTGTGCTATGGTAAGACAATAAAACCAAGAGGGTCAGGATCGAACCCGTGATTCTCGTGTAACGGGGTTGGAGTTGGCCCTTATACCGTTGAGCGATTGATGCATTGAGTTTATGAACTTTGAATTTCTGTTCCTTTAGTACACTCTTCACATTAAAGGCATAATGGATTTGTAGTTATAAAAGCTATACGTGTAAAATTTCTCACGAAACAACTGTCGGACATTGAGTGTCTGTAATTAGTTAACACACACACATTTTAAGGAAAATGTATACCAATAAATTATAAAAGTATAACTTATTATACGCGCACGGATTCATTAATATTTTAATATTCCTCCAAAGAACGAAGATATTAAAAAGAAAAGAAACGGGAATATGTAAATATAATATTCAGAGCCTGCGACAGACAGACCTCTTAAAGATTGTTGGCTCGAGTTGAAATCGAAAACGTTAAATTAAAGATCGCTTGAGGTTAGCGAATCATTGAGACGCTCATAGCCGAGTGCACCGGCTGATCGGTAAACGATCGGTAGGTTAAGCAACTTTAGGCGCGGTCAGTCACCAGATGGGTGATCGCATAGTGGTATTTCAACCGAGCGTCTCCGTGCTTCAGAGGGCACGTAAAAGTCGGTCCCGGCTGTTGACAATTTGACAACAGTCGATAAGTCAAGTCAGAGGCCTACGGGCGACCTGAACAACTCTGACACTAGGTTGACCACTAACCAATCGATAAGCAAGCAAGCGAATCATTATTATATTTAATTGTTTTGGTATATATGTCAATAGATGGCATTATTAATGTCATTGAATATTTCTGAATTGTGGTGTACAGAAACCTGGCAAGAAATATAGGATGTTTAGTAATGTATATTTGGTATTTCAAAACAATTCCTTACTTTAAAGTGTTTTATTTTATAACAAAGTCGTAGGCAGTTATTAGGTAAATATAATTAAGCATTAAATTCAATTGTAGGTTGCAGTTTTAGATATAAAGACTTGACGACCCTTTAATTAAGTGTAAGAAACATGGAGGTAAGTGGTCTCAACTTCCTGTTAGATCGTCACTCTCAAACATCATCATCATTCTCTTGATGTACAATCATGAATTATACTTACGATAGATGGTAATAATTCTATTCTTTATATCAATGGCATATGGACGGGCCGGGATACGACTATAATACAAAAAGAAAGACGATCAAGAAAGGTCGGGACGGACCGTTTAGCGCAAGACGCAATCGTTACAACTACTACTATACTGCATAGCTACTTATAAAAACTTACTGGGGAATTACTATGAACTTTTACCGTACCGTAATTGCGTTCGGTCCGATGAGTGAGACCACCGGAAGCCCAACATTTGAGCCCTTTTGTCTCCTTATTCCCTCCTTCCTACACTATATGTTTGGTATTTCAAACGTCCATTACAGTAACCGCTTAATTTGCCAATTTCCAAAAAAAGTAACTTTTTGAATTAAGGTTAAACTAAATTTCAAGCAAGTTTTAAATATTGTTATTAAATTAAGACATAAAATCCTTGGGAATTCAAAGAAACCCTATCAAATGTAGCTTGGAATACAGTTCGCTTGAACGAAACAAAATTATTTTATATTTAAGTGATACATGAAAAAATATTCAAACCGCGTACAAAGGATTTCGTATGAAGAGGATTTGGTGATGCTACGAAAATAATAACGCTAGAAATATACGGTTAGTTAAGTTCTATTCAGCACTGGCTATTAGCTGATGTTGTTTTTAAATTTTTTTTCATATAGCTTAAGCTTAGAGGGATGACTTAAAGGCATCTTTATAAGCCTCAATAGCTCAACGGTAGAAGGGCCGACTTCACTCCGTTAACTCGAGAGTCGAGGGTTCGATCCTGACCCCTTGGGCTATTGTCGTACCCACTCCTAGCGCAGGCTTCGAGCTTATTTGGAGGGTAATAGGAATATTAGTAATGCCTTGAAAAAGCATTGCTAATATTCTTTAAAAAAAAAATCTACGTACACCACTACTTACAAGGTAGAGGTAGTGATGATCACCGCTCGCTAGTAAGTACTGTCCACTAAAACCCAACGAATCCCCTGTGCCATAGTGGGACGCTACGGGACTAATTTTTTAATGAAGTTGTTTTCCTCTACGACCAACCGTCGTGATTTTTTAGACAGAATTTCTTCCTCTTCCACCAAAGACCCCGGCGAGGGGCATGACTCTACTTCACCTGATATAAGTAAGTACGCTTATTGCCCAGTGTGTAAACGATCAGTAGGTTAAGCTTTAGGCGCGGTCAGTCACTACATGGGTGATCGCATAGTGGAATTTCAACCGAACGTCGCCGTGCTTCGGAGGGCACTTAAAAGTCGGTCCCGGCTGTTGGCAATATGACAACAGTCGATAAGTCAAGTCATAGGCCTACGGGCGACCTGAACAACTCTGACACTGGGTTGGCCAATAAACCCTCAATAAGAAGATAAGAAGAAGTATAAGTGAAGTCCAAACGCGAAGCCGGCTAACACCATTGCGGAAGACAAACTGCATTTAGCTTTGCTTAGTTATATTAAAGTCTATAGACCGTTTTTCCGACGCTATATTTTTTTTTTTTTTTTTTTTTTTTATGTTAGAAGTTGGCAAACAAGCATACGGCCCACCTGATGGTAAGTGGCTGCCGCAGCCTATGAGCGCTTGGAGCACCATTAGTAGGTGCCACTCGCGCGTTGCCAACCTCGAGATATTAGTTCTTAAATCTCGTTCGCCCAGTAATTTCACTAGCGTACAGTGCCCTTCAAACCGGAACACAGTAGTGCCTAAGCACTACTATTTGGCAGAATATTGGACACTGCGGTGGTACCTACCTAGCCGGCCTCTTGCAACAAAAGACCTACCACCAGTGTGACTGATTGCACTGGTGGAATAATCTCTGCTGTGACAGAGGTTATCCCAACAAAAGTAAAGTTAGTAAATATTGTTTCATTTATATTTTTTCTTAAAATATATTTTTGTGACGACGTTGTGGCTCAGCGGTTGCGAAACTGCCTTAAACGCCACAGATCGCGGGTTCGATTCCCGCTCGGAGAATATGTTTGTATTGACCATGGAAGCATATTTACCTGTCTGGGTGTATTTATCCTTGTCCTTGTATGTGTTCCGGACCCTCGACACAGGATATCACTATCCTGATGGGGGCCGTTAAGCTTGCAGCGTTAAAAATAAATCTTTCATTTGAAGTGATTCCAAAGTTAATGTAGGAGTATGATAAAGAATAAAAGGAAAGGTATAAAAAGATGATGATGATGAGAGGCTGAGAAAGGTAAGATGAAGGTGCTTACCTCCGACCATCACTCTCATTCAACTTAATATGAAAGTGTGATGCTCCTACTTTACTATAATATTCAGTCATACTGGCCGATTCATACCAATAAAAGAAAGAACCTATGGATCAAAAGTCTTCCAAAGAATGATATCTTCGGACTTCAAAGTCTGTATCTGCCTTTGACGGAACCCTTGTCAATCGTATAATCGGTGTAATTGGTTTTGAACGAAAAAATTAATATGTTAGATTCAGTCAGTATAATCTTCTTATTTATAAATTAAAGGTCTTTTATAAATTTGTTTATAGGTTTGGAAATCATCTAAACCTTGTATTCTTATTCTATAAACTATTCTTTAATATATTTTTCTATAGTCCATGATAGGTATACAATTTCATGTTTATTATTTTCAAAAACATTGTCGTACACTTTAAGACTTTTACATATCTGCATGCCAGACAGACTCGTGCTTATCATACGAGACTACTTGTCGAATCGCACGTTCCGTTTTCGAGTAGAGGGTACCTTGTCATCCCCTCGTCCCATCAGGGCAGGAGTCCCTCAGGGCTCCGTACTAGCTCCCATCCTATTTTCTCTTTATATAAATGACATTCCGAGACCGACCAAAAGTGTTCATCTAGCACTCTTCGCGGATGACACCGCTCTTTACACGACCTCTGTATCGCCCTTACCAGGCGTCTCCAATCTGCAGCCGATGTCCTAGGAAAATGGTTTAAATCTTGGAGGATTGAAGTCAATCCCGAGAAAAGCGTAGGTGTTCTTTTTAACAAACCCCGCATTAGGACTTACTGGCGATCCGGTCCACCTGGAATTATCACCTTGTTCGATCATCCCATCCCATGGAAAGATAAAACCAAATATCTAGGCGTCATACTCGACAACAGACTCACCTTTGAAGCTCATATCCGCAAGGCACGTGATAAAGCAGCGTTCGTTTTGGGAAGATTGTATGCGATGTTGGGCAGGCGGAGTAAACTGTCCCTTAGAAATAAGGTGACATTATACAAAGCCTGTATACGTCCCATACTGACCTACGCGAGCCCTGTTTTTCGCACGTCCACGCCAGAAGAATTAATCAATTACAAATAATTCAGAACCGTTTCTTACGCATAGCCTCGGGCTGTCCGTGGTACGTTCGCAACGTAGATCTCCATAGAGACTTTGAAATCGATTCGATCCCCAAACATTTGAAGCGCTTATCGCAAAACTTTTTCGATCAAACTACTTTCCATCCAAATCCTTTGATTAGACATGCTAGTATCTACACAGACCGATGTAACCAACCGACAAAAGTAAGGCGTCCTAAGCACGTCCTGCAAGACCCTGACGATAGGATTACATTAGAAAATGCCCCTTACACAGCACAGACACGCACACAACACCGTCCTCGCCGGCGAGGACGAGGTCCTTGTTTCGCACGTCGCGTCGCGCTCACACCGTCGGGTGAGTCTATCGTATAGAATGCGCTCGGAGCGCTGCCTCCATCTCCGATGACGTCCTTAGCCGTGGTTCGGCTTCGCAGGAGGCACCCTAAGGACGGAATCAAATTTGAGCCCCCGTGAGGGCTGGCCACCCCACCCGGTGACGCTGTCAAGGCCAGTAGGGCCAACAGCAATACACATTACTGAAAAAAAACATATCTGCAACTATAAGGACCTCGTCCTCGCCGGCGAGGACGAGGTCCTTTGTTTCGCACGTCGCGTCGCGCTCACACCGTCGGGTGAGTCTATCGTATAGAATGCGCTCGGAGCGCTGCCTCCATCTCCGATGACGTCCTTAGCCGTGGTTCGGCTTCGCAGGAGGCACCCTAAGGACGGAATCAAATTTGAGCCCCGTGAGGGCTGGCCCCCACCCGGTGACGCTGTCAAGGCCAGTAGGGCCAACAGCAATACACATTACGGAAAAAAAAAAAAAAAACATATCTGCAACTATAAGCGACCCTATGCCAGTGACATTCAAATTCTTCCTCTCCATCTGGAACTCTCCAAGTGCTGTCATTCCTCAGGAGAACCTCATCAGGAGCTTATTCAGCATCCGAAGTGTTGAGAGACATGAGACATTATAAAGCGGTTATGTTTGTATTTAGGTTCCAAGGCGTAATCACAAACACACTACTGATGGCGAACGGTGTGATAGTTAAAGTGGCTATAGACTTCATGCTAAACTATTCCTTGGAATACAATTATTTCCTTAAGAATAGGCCAGTCACTAATAATTATATCACATTTTTACCGAGATAAAGGCCCAACCTACAGTTACTCCTACCCAGTTATTACAATAGCAGTTTTTATTATTTTTATTAATAATATTAGCATTGGTTGTTCAAGGCAATACTAATATTCATATTGCCCCTCTAAATAAGCTCGAAGCTTGTGCTAGGAGTGGGTACGACAATAGCCCAAGGGGGTCAGGGTCGAACCCGCGTCTCTCGGGTTAACGGAGCGGAATCGTCGTTTCCACCGCTGAGCTATTGCGGCTTCACACTCACTCAGTATGGAATTGGCTTTGAAATTAATAATACTTCGTTTCTTAAGCAAGTTTTTAAGATGCCAGTCTGACCTTGCTTTAAGTCTAGAACTTAAATATTTTATCGAAAAGTCCTAAGAACTATGTAAGTTTTATACGAAAACAACTTTTATTAAGTTTTAGGTTAGTTGGACGTCTGGTATAGAAGTTCATGGAAGTTTTTAATGTGTATGTAGATTGAAAGAAACGCGACCATTAGTTGAGATTACTTTATTTCGAGATATTTTCATTTCTTAAAGTTGTGACCCCAAAAACTACAGTCATCTTTAAATTTCCCAAAAGAAAAAATCTTGAATTTCTAAGCTCCTATTACACATTATGACCTAAGTCTTGTATATATGTATGAATAATGGATTAAGGAATATAAAAAATGAAGGAGGCTTCCAATTTAGCTATTTTTGCGACACGTGTGTGCTTGAATTGTATTGATTTTTGATACCGTTGTGGCGTTGTGGGTAGCGAGTCTGCCTTAAGCCTCGACGGTTGCGGGTTCGATTCCCGCTCGGAGCAGATGTTTGTCTTAATCGTACAGGCATGTTTTCCGGTCTGGTTGTGTTTGTCCTTGTCATTGTGAATGTTTCCGGACCCCGACACAGGATATAATTATCCTAATGGGGGCCGTTGAGTGTGTAGCGTTTATTGATACTTTTACGAAAATTTTTTAGTTCTTTTAAAATGGTGTCACAATTTCATCACCTATAAAACACAATACTTGCTTACGAAATAACACCATTGTGGCGTTGTAGGTAGCGTGTCTGCCTTTAGTCTCAACGGTTGCGGGTTCGAATCCCGCTCGGGCAGATGTTTGTTAAAATTTCTGTCCGTGTTTGTCCGTGTGGGTCTCCCCACCGTGCCTCGGAGAGCACGTTAAGCTGTCGGCCCCGGTTATTATCAATAACATCTGATAATAATCGTTAACTCTTGATAAGTAAATTGCTCTTATCCAATGAGTTACTGGTTCGCCAAAAATTAAGGTATAACTTTTGATCGAACCCTTTCTTGGACGCCTCAGATTAATGAGGTGAGCAAGAGAATGTTTGCCGCAACTGCGTGCAAAATTGCGTTAGCACATAGCATCCTTTTACAAATTCTTGATTATGCTGACATTAGTTATCTTGATCTCAGAGAAGATCAATTTAACAAGTTTGAGCGCATTCAAAATCTTTACATAAGGTACATATTTGGCCTTCGCAAATATGATCACGTCTCTGAGTTTCGCAATAAGCTCAAGTGGCTCCCGATTCGCCTTCGCAGGAATACTCACATTCTTTCTCTTCTCTACTGTATACTGTTCAATGCTAATACTCCTTGCTATCTAAAACGACGTTTCGAATTTTTAACAGACACACATGACCGTAAACTGCGGTCAAATGAAACACTCTTGCTTAAAATTCCTTCTCACACCTCTTCTTTCTACACAGAATCATTCACGGTTCAAGCTGCTCGGCTGTGGAATTCCTTGTCGTTGAATATAAGACGTGCTCAATCTCTTTTTACTTTTAAAAAACTTTTGAAAGACTATTACTTATCCTTGTAATTTCTTGTATTTTCTTGCCTTTATTGTTTTGTCTGTCGTTTTGTATTATTTATGTACTAGTTTATATAGGTATATATATATATATATATATATATATATATATATAAACTATATATATATATATTTATTTATTTATTTTTTTATTTATTTATTTATATATGTATGTATGTTAAATCTATTTATTTTATATTTATTTATCTTATCAATATATAAATGTATTTATTTATTTTATCATATATAATTATTATATATTATATTATAATTAATTTTAAGCCTTCTCACTGTACACCTCCTCCACCGCTTCTCATGTTCATCTCCTCCATCTAAAGGTTGCCTGGAAGAGATCGCTGACTTAGCGATAAGGCCGCCTTTTGTACATTTTAGAAATTTGTAATTTACTTTTGTTTATCTTTGTGGTGTGCAAATAAAGTATATTTATTATTTATTTATTATTCGCCCTTAGGGTTGCGAAGGTCAGATGGCAATCGCTCTGTGTAAAAACTAGTAACCTGTCAAATCCGGATAAGAGTAATAAGCAGACCCTGGGTATATAAAAATACCGAGAATAATGCTAGGATGAAGAAGACTTGCTTACGAAATAAGTTTTAAAACATTATCCGTATGCTTAACGTGTATCAATAAATTCAAGCTAAGTTTATTATACAGTTTTCTGCTTCGCTGTAAACTTTACCCAGCAAAAAGTCAGAAACAAGCCACAACGTCGAGGGAACTTCCTTCACAGAATATTTATGGAGTTGGTTAATTTACTCTGTTGTTCATAGTTACCTGAATATTAGTTTAGTGGGGTGTAGAATAATAAAATAATAAAAAGAGGTAACAGGTCGATCGACTGGAGCCACAGAAATCTTAATAATATATTCCTAGAGCTGATAAAAGTAGTTTATTGCTTACTGTAGTCTGTAGAAGTCACCGGCCGCCTAGAGCTTCTAGGCATAGAATTGAGTGCTAACCTCAATTTTGGCGTCAGCATCGAGTCTAAAGCACAAATCGCTGCCAAAAAGCTGGGCATCCTCAACAAGGTAAAGCGGTACATCACGCCTGGACAGCTTCTGACACTGTATAAAGCTCAAGTCCGGTCCTGCATGGAGTACTGTAGCCACCTGTGGGATGGCTCAGCTAAATACCAGCTTGGTGCACTTGACTCGGTGGAACGCAGAGCCAAACGACTGATTGGTGACAAGAGGCTAGTTGAAACCACTCTGCATAGTCTTTGTCACCGTCGTAAAGTCGCTTGTCTGTCGGTGTTCTACAGACTCTACTTCGGGAGTGTGCTGATGAGCTCCATGAACTCATACCGCCATCGCCGTTTTTCTACTGGGATACCAGGCGCACTGCGGGGTACCACCCATATCTGGTCGATATACTTAATATCCGAACTATGCGCTTTCGTTCGTCATTCATAATGCGCACGGCCAGGGATTGGAATGCTCTTCCGGCGTCTGTATTTCCGAATGCATACAACCTGAACCTCTTCAAGGTGCGAGTACATAGGCTTCTCTTGAGTAAGCTCGCTCCAACGTAGACCTCATCTAAGCTTTCACGCTTGATGGAGGTCAAGAGCTTACCCATTTTTAAATAATAAAAATAAAAAATAAAAATAAAAACTAGATTGCTCCCACCCATGCTGTCACTACTACATATGCAGAGAACGCCGTAAGTATCGTAAGTTTCACATTACATTACCACGTGTGCTTGGACCACTACGGGTATTAAATATCTTATACAGCAATGGTGAGCAAAGTGTATAAACACCACTAATTCACGCTAGCACCGTGGCTCGTAAGTCACCATTGCGGCGACAAGGTCACAAGGACATGCGACTTCTAGTACCTTTTTAAACTGATTTCTATGACTGGAGCTTTAAAGAAAATTAATTTCTGTTTAAGAAATTAATTTTTACGACGGACAGTTTACTTAACTACCCCGATACTGCCAAGAACGTAAGTTGCAACTGCAATATAAGAATATTAATTAATTTTATCTCACAAATAATATTTTTTTATGCGACTTAGTTGGCAAGCAAGCATACGACCCACATGATGGTAAGCGGTTGTGGTGGCCCATGAGCGCTTGCAACTCCATTCATTTGTAGGTGTCACTCAGGCGTTGCTAACCTTGAGGTTTTGGTTCTTAAATCTCCTCTGCCCAATAATTTCACTAGCTACAACGTCCTTCAAACCGAAACCCAGTATACTTCTTTACGGCAGAATAACTGACACTGCGGAGGTAGGTACTTAGCTGGCCTCTTGCAATGAAAGGCCTACCATAAGTATATTACCTATTTTGCGTAACGAGATTCAATTTTAGTAAACATTTCTGATGGATTTTAGTAAACATTGAGATAATTCGAGTGTTAAAATTATGTACAGTTCATTTAACATCGTATTTGTCTGCGATAAACGAGCAACTAGCGTATGTTATTGTGATCTGAATGATTTCAAAAACACTTTTATAAGAGACGACAACGAAACGATATGTCGTTAATTTGAGAAGTTTTGTTGTTAGACTCTTATAATATTAGTGTTTCATCACAAATATTTTTTTTCATCAATCAATACTAAATATATGCTAAAATGTTTTTTTAATCAAGTCTCAATTGGTCAGCGGTCAGAGTTAATCATAGTTCGATCTTGACCATCTTGGACTATTGTCGTACCCACTCCTAGCGCAAGCTTCGAGGTTATTTGGAGGGCAGTGGCAGTATTATTAACACCTTGAAAAAACAAATCCCTAATATTCTTTAAAAATATCTAAGCAAAATTTACATATCTAAGCAAAATTTACAAAAATACCGTGACATTTCGCCTTATTAATTAAAAATTATAGATTTCGTCGATAGAAGTACGCGTCGCCGTCGATAAATTAAACGTTGAGCTTCAAATCCATATATACCAATGTACTCGTAAATCAGAATGACAGGTTCTTCAGATACGTATTTAATTTTTCTTTGGTGGAGGTAAATGGTGTCATACATATTATAAGCGAATAACAGACCTCATACTCAATCATTAGTAATGTCGTAAGGTCACCATCGTGTCGTGAGATATAAATGATTAATGATGCAGTGTACACAAGTAAGCACGGTATATGAGGGTTGTTGATTTAGGTTAAAAGTTATATATACTTGACATTAAGACCGTTACGGCTAATATTTCCAGTAACATGATACCTGTGTTAGTAGTACAAATAGCTTTTAGGATTTCGGTAAGATCAGCTTCTACCAGTGTTTACTTTAAAAAAAATAACGTAGAATTAGCAAGATATTCAAAATTTATTGAGTGGTGAAGAGATAACGAGATTTGTCTTCCTCTCAGGTAGTGAAATGAGTAGAGATAACTTAACGGTAGTAGAGCCATGATCCTCTTAGCACAAATGTTCCCCCGTCATATAATCTGAGCTCTTTCAAACAAGCGCGAAGAGGCAGGATGAGGGTGCCTAACGCGATTGTATTCCGCCACTCTGTTAGCCTCCTGCGCGTCTAGACTATATTTCCATTTAGCATCAGGTGGGGTAGAATCATCTGCCCTACTTTAAAAAAAAATGGGTCGGCTTCATGAATGAACGAACCGTATGCTTACCGGGCAACCATCATGAACTCATAACATAAAAAAAGATGGGTCTAAAACGCTCGCACTCGAAATACAGGTACACTAAAACTGTTACTTCACAACGATATCCTATATGAGGGTTGTACTTCTCCAATCTAGTTGGTCCATTCACGTCGAAAGCTTTTATGGGTTGAATAACAATGAATATGTTAAGAAAGCTGTACATTCAAAGTGGATATCGATCTGAGATCCGATTGTATAAACGAATAACGATTCCAACAAAGAATTGACCCTCAATGTCACATCTTGTACATAAGAGCACTTTTATTTAACCCCGGCCTATTTCGTGCAAGAAAAAACCGTGCAGATCATTTCGTGTCTTACATTTCAGTTTATTTAGTTAAGTTTTGATTGTGGTTTTTAATATTCAAGTATTATGTTGTATCAGCAATTTTGTGCTCATTGCTTTTTATAGAATTTCAAAAGATGATGTTATATGTATGAGCAAGATGGAATGTCGAGTGACTACATATATAGTATCTTTTTACATTGGATTAGAAAGACAAATATAAATAACTGTCTCAGTTCAAGAAACAAATACACGAATGGATACTTAAAAAGTATTTCTATAGTCTAAATGAATTTTTAAGTTAAGGACTCAAATTGTATTGATAATAAAAATAAGGTTGTTAAAAACCAAGTAACTAACGATTGCACTTTGAAAATTGTATTCAATGACACTATATTATTCTATTAGTTACAATAAAATTTAAACTGAAATGAATGTAATTTGATATGCATATATACTTGAAATTATGTAAATTTAATAGTAATTCTTATAAATTATGACAATTTGCATGCCTCCCTGTGACAAATGTGAGCGACTTCAACAAAATATTATTAACAAACCAACTATTGTCACCACATTTAAAGCAAATAAAGTATCATTAATTAATTAATTAATTCATTCATTCATTCATCAATTCATTCATTCATCAATTCATTCATTCATCAATTCATTCATACAAGTTACTCTATCGAAGAGTCATATGGGTGGTTATTTCAATATTCCTCATGCAGAAAATCGTCATCTTATCACATAATAGACGAATAGTTGAAATCCTAAATCCGACTCATTAATTAAAGTGCTGTGCAATAAATAATGAATTGTTCATAAAGTTAATCAACTAAAACCTACAGAAATGGTAAATATAATTGATAAAGGCTACCCTCAGACTTTATATAGATAAATTGTTATATAATAACTCTCAACATTAATAAAACTTTACAATTAAATTTTCTTCTAACAATATTTGTAATTTGATTTTCACTATAATTTATCGTCATATTTATTTTTACACCGAATATTTGACATCAAAATATTTGCAGCACTCACAAACATTTTCTATGTCAAATCAAATGGCGGGCTCTGACTCCAACGTGAACGAAAAATTCAGGTCGCTTTTTGAAGGTATAACCGGTTTAGGTGACATAATTTAACTTTTTTACAGTTTCAAATAATTTTTGTAAGTATTTTGAACAAAGTTCAAGAAATATTTCTTAAGGGAATGGTTAAATCTATGTGCCGCATTATTAATAACTTATTTTGTGAGTAGGTTAGATTAAAATTTATTAATTACTTAGTAGTAATTAATCAAAAATATGTCTCTAAGTATCTGTCTTATAGGTTTGTTTGTTAAAGATTAAGTAGGCCATATGCTTGTTAGCCATCTGTAATAGGATAAAAAATAGTGTGCCATAAACGCATTTAAAAGGTTCTTTATCATATACAGTAACTTAACAAAAGTAAATAAAATGGTCTCAAAAAAAATCTGCTGTTATTGATCCGCCATCTTGTTTTTGTTGCAACAATATTAACTAACTTCTTGGTGTTGAAAATTGCTGTGCGCTCGTGTCATAAAATTTCACTCTCCACCTCGAAGTACGCCTAAAAACGTATAACTCAAAAGATTGTACGTAAAAAAAAAAACGAAATCCAGATACACGCAGACTCTATCGAGTTGGGTGTGTAAACATTGTCTGTTTCGGTCGTAATTTACATTGTATTTGCGAAACATTCGAGAGGCACTCAATTGACGGCAACCCTCTTTTCTTTTATGAAACGAATTAGATCCGAAACGCCTTAGCCACTTTACTAAAATACGTCACTTCTCTTTATATTTTGTATATTTAGATTAACTTTAGATTGATGAATTAGGCAGGAATCTTTTAAGCTACACATTGACCTGCCATGAAAGTATAAGGTAGTACATTTTTTTATATATTACGCCGGAGGGCAAATGACTCCACTCCACCTGATAGTAAGTGGAAGTGGAGTCCACACGCGAAGGTGGCTAATATGGTTGCAGAAGGCGAACTGTACTAGCCATCCTCGCCCTGCCTACCCGCAAGGTTCACGCCTCGCTTGAAGGACCCCAAGTTGTAAGAATGAGGGAACACGTGTGCCGGTAAAGCATTCCATTTTTTGAAGTGCGACAAAGAAAAGAGTTGGCAAACTTCTTTGTTCGCGATGGAATTGATGCCACAGTTAGTCGGTGACATCGGAGACCGGCACGCGTAGTTCTTGAATGGAAGGGGGAGGGAGGGATAAGGGTTTATAGAAAGCGCTGAGAGCGGCAATCTCACGTCGCTGTTGTAGAGGTTCGAGGGTGTTAGAGACCTCCACATCACTAATAATTCGAACGGCACGTCGCAGAAACCGATCCAGGGCATCAAGCAAGTTCTTAGCGGAGCCATCCCAGAGGTGCGAGCAATATACAACGCAAGACCGTAACTGTGTTTTATACAGCAGGCACTGTTGTTGTGGCGTGAAGAAACGCCGCACCTCGTTCAGTACTCCGAGTTTACGTGAAGCAGTTTTAATAACTGCTTCGATGTGATCTGCTGCTGCTTCGATGTGGGATTTAGGTCACAGCGAAGCTCCATCCCAAGCATGGTGATACTGCTTCGTATCAACAACGAAGTGCCAGAGAGCGAAGGATGAGGGGAGAATTTTTATTTGATACGGAGGGCATCTGATGATAAGTAGCAGTTAAGTCCAAACGCGAAGAAGGCGAAAGCAGTAGCGAAAGAGAGTTGAGTTAGCTACCCTCGTCTTGCCTAACCTCAAGATCCTTCTCGTTTGAAGGAGCCCAGATCATACGAAAGAGGGAACACGTGTTTTAACTGTAGATATTATTTCGACAACTTGAGGAAATAACTAGAAAAGCGGCAAAATATTAGAATATAAAAATGATCGCAGAATTATTTACATTTTGCTTCATATTTGCCAAAATAGGGTTTTATAGTGAATGTAGTTTTTCTAGAATCTTCTCTACCAGCCATTTAACGTATTGATTTTTGTTACACTTTCACGAAGAAAGTAATGAACGGATTTAAATGGAGTTTATATTCTGGAACAAAAAATTGCTTATTATCAAAATTGTAGCTAATAAAATTGGTTACCTACTTTTCTTAATAAATATATATTATTATTATTAGTTGTGCTTTGAGTAATAGATATAATTTCCGTTATTTTATATATAAAATCAGGTCGACGACAACAAAACTAAATTCGGAATAGCTACTGATAAATAAAAGGTAAAGCTTTCTCTATGATTAATGACACAGCAAACAATGAACATGGGAAAAAACGTGGATTTTTAAAATTTAAATAATTCTCCTCCCTAGCATTAATCCCGGCATTTTGCCCAGATTCTGCTTATTACTCTTATCCGGATTTGACATGTTACTAGTTTTTACACAGAGCGATTGCCACCTGACTTCCGAGATCCTAAAGGTGAACTGGATAAGAGAAAATTATAACATTTTAAATTATTATATAGATAAAATATTCATGGATTAAATAGAAATCCCGAAACCGAATTTACAGACTCAAGACTTAATTTGACAGGCAGAAGACGATAAGCGAAGACGCGTTTGCGACAGTAAATTATCGTGTTTAAAGATAAAATAAAAATAATAATATTACAACGAAAACTATTAATTATTTTATTATTATTCACAACATATTTACAATTCAATAGTAACCATATTTACAAAACTAATTAAAAATGTATAAATCATGTTTTCTAGTGAACATAATATTATGTAAACAAATTTCAAATAAAAAAACCGTGAGTTTATTTCGCCGGCTCTTCCAAGGTAGAGGTTTTATTTTGGAGCCGGTGGTAGACTATGACTTTCAACAAATAAGTGTTTTTTTTATGTTGAATAAATATTGTTACCACCGGGGTATAAGGTTTAAAATCGCTTGCTATCTTTTCTGTCTTTTTTTTTTTTTTTATGTTAGAAGTTGGCAAACAAGCATACGGCCCACCTGATGGTAAGTGGCTGCCGCAGCCTATGAGCGCTTGCAGCACCATTAGTAGGTGCCACTCACGCGTTGCCAACCTCGAGATATTAGTTCTTAAATCTCGTTCGCCCAGTAATTTCACTAGCGTACAATGCCCTTCAAACCGGAACACAGTAGTGCCTAAGCACTACTATTTGGCGGCAGAATATTGGACACTGCGGTGGTACCTACCTAGCCGGCCTCTTGCAACAAAAGACCTACCACCAGTGTGACTGATTTGCTTTGTTCGCGTAGGTTCTAGAAAGATGTGTTCTCAAAAAGTGCCGTATAACATTCCGTGGAAGGAACTTTCTCAAACCCGTGTTCCGCACGATGTGCTGCACTGAGCAACGAGCGAAGAAACTACAAGTGATACAAGTGAACAAGTGCGATAATTAGTGACCTCGTTATTCTTTTCGACTACAATTGACCAGTGATTTGTGAAGTTCTGTTGTGTGATCTAAAAGATCTCATTAAAGTCTCATTTAGAGCCATCAGGTGTTTTATTCCAAATGCGCGAACCCCAGCTCGTAACAATATTTTCGATTTGATTTGCACATTCAAAGCGATTCTTATAAAAGTATGCATTTCTATTTCTCGCTCGGTTGTACCCGCAGATGTTAAAACACGAGCGTTAATGACAAAAGTTGTAGACTGGCGCCGCCATGGAGGCGAACTGGTTACTTTTAAACTAGAGTTTAAAATATTAAGTTTATTAATATTACGAGATTGTAACATCCGCTTATTTATGACGAAAGTAAAATTCATTACTTATCTTGAAGTACTTCTTTATTTGTCTTTGATTTTTGTTTATCTTCATAGATTATGAAACAAAATTTTACCCGTTTTTAATATTTTATCTAGAAATAGCAGTAGTATCCGAGCCATGCTTCTCTCAGCACAAATAGGCCAGCTCGACCGGGGAAGTACTACCCTCTCACAGAAAATCGGCGTTAAGTAACAGTACAGCTGCGTTTCGTGCTGTGCCGTCAGCACATCATCTTTATAATTCGATCTGTATTGGATATGATGACGAAATCTTTCGAGACGATGTCTTTGCTGTTCAATAATTTCATTTAATATTCAGTCGGTACTGGGTATTCATACCAGTGACGTTTTGCCGGCGTCGGGATATGACGACCCCATCGCCCACAGTTGGGATAACCTCTCTCACAGCAGAGATTATTCCACCAGTATAATCAGTCACACTGGTGGTAGGTCTTTTGTTGCAAGAGGCCGGCTAGGTAGGTAAAAAAACGTGTGTCAAATAAACTAAGTACACATCTTCTATTTTATCTAACCCACTACCTGGATCCTTTGCAAGCGATTTTGAACCTTATACGCTAAATGCTGACAGCACATCATCTTTATACGCTAAAGTTCACGCTAATAAAAATCTTAATAATTATCGGTAGAATCAGTATAACCCTTTTATTGGACACTTTTGTCCCTATAATTATGTTTTTAATTACACTGTTAATACTTGTACCATATAATAATAAGTAATAGAAAATTAATTTTACATACTGTAGGTAACTGTACTACTGTTTGAACAAAGTTTTTCGTACTATTTGTTCATTATATATACCTACCTAGCAGATGATTATTTATATAAACTAGCAGATGATTATTTATATAAAGTTTTAGTTTACTTTAACTTGAAGAAGGTTGTTTTAAGCTGAATTGTATTATTATTATGAGTTTAGTTTATTACTAATAGAACAGAGTGACTATGTTGATTGAAGGTGGTCACATTTGTGAGTATGATTAGGAGAGGACCCGGATTTTGTGGGGTTCTTTGTTAAAGGGTCTCTTGTAGAACGACTCAGTGCCTGACCTGTCAACCTCTTTGCTTCGCTAGTGGCTGTTAGGTACGCCTAAGGGGTCCGGGATGAGCGGCCCTAATGATGACGGCAGTCGGTGTGGTCCCGACTGCCGTGTGCGCTTGCATGGGAAGCGCTGGGGGGCTTACAATCTCAGGACCACCCCCCGGGACTGAGCTCCGCTACCAACCGGAGCCATGTGATTGTCAGGTCGCGTTGGTTTGTTCTCCAAGAGTTCCCGTAACCTGACAAAAACACTGAGGTCGGCCACCGAGGAGGTTTTAGTGGGTCCCCATGACGTTTCCACCTTGTCATGGAACCCCACATAACCCGGTTGTACCTCCCCAGGACGCCGGGTATCTGGCAGTAGATTTCCTCCCCGAGAAAAACTACACCGACTGTCATCCTCGTCAGGCTACTCAACACAAACCAGTTCCCCACCCTGTAAGCCCACCGAAGAAATCCTACCCTCAAACGACCGACCGCATGTGACGCAGCGGTAAGGAACCTGTCTTAAGCACCTTTAGTCGTGAATTCGACTACCGCTCGGGAAACATAAATATACATCTTTCTGAATATTAGGCATGCCATACAGGCATGTATGCTGATCTGGTTGGTTGTGCTTGTGTTTGTGTGTTTCCGTACACCCCTGACAAAGAATACTACTATCCTAAAGGGGGCCGTTGAGTTTGTCGCAATTATTTATTTACTATCTTTAGCCCACAGCTTTGCTCCGTTATCAGGTAGAGGTTTGATTTGAGAGTCGGTGACAGAATCTACTTTTCAATACCTTACCGTATTTACCAACGTATAAAAATAAACAAAAAGTAGAACACCGTTTTTGAGTCATAATGAAAAAGTAATTACTTTACAAACTTCTTCGGGGCTTTAGAACAAATTCACTTTCACAAATATATATTTTAGTTAAGATAAATTTCCACTCACATTAGGAAGACATAACTCACTGGAATCGTTAAGCCTCCGGGAAATCGAAGTGGGACTGCGAAATCGGAAACAGAGTCTGATCGAGATCGAGTCGATGTTTACTCGGATTTTCAATTTAAAACCACTTCATATAAATTGACATGAAATTGTGAACAAATGAGATTCATTCGACGTAACATTGCTTTAACTTTTTCTTCACTGTAAATACACATTGCATTGCCTTACTCATCATTCTTCTGCTTTACTGTAAATGTAAGTTGCATCGACTAAAACTAACTGTATATATTCTTTGCTAAAACAACAATATTAAGGTTTTAACGACGAACCAATAGCCCATTCGAAACATAATTGTATTAGCCATAGAGACATGTGTTGTGTTCTAAGTGTGCTTGTTCTTGTCGCTGTGTGTGTTTCTAGACCCCCCGATACAGGTTTGTCTTTCGTAATGGGGGCTGTTGAGTGTGTAGCGTTTCAGTGTGTAGCGTTTATTTTCACTATTTTATTAAAGGCAATAATTTGTGGGATCTCAATTCTAAAGTTTAATACTTTATATTATCTCTCTATATCGTATGAATAGACTGAGCGTAATGAAAAAACACTTTTTATATAAGAGGGCAAACGGGCAGGAAGCTCACCTGATGTTGAGCGATCACCGCCGCCCATGAACATCCGCAACACCAGAGGGCATGTAGGTGCGTTGGCGACCTTAAAAAAAGGAAAAGGCTCTTCTCTTGAAGGTTCCCAGGTCGTATCGGTATTACCAATATTTTCTAAACACTCATAAATTATTTTTATTACCTACTTGCACATATAGCCAGCCCTGGGTGTTTTGCCTTTATTTTTTCTGCCCTCTTTTTGCAGTTCTAGTCCAAAATATGTATGTGTAGGGTCATTTAAATTATTATCTATTCACAGTGAGGTTCGAACCAAAACTCCAGAACAATCGCTTAGCCAATTTAACCTGGTCAAATTCACTACATTGTTTAGTAATGAAAGGTTATGAGTTGTGACGTCATCGTTAGTTATTGATGGTATCGTGGGGTGGAATAGAGAAGGCTCGTTTGGGCCACCGACGCTTACACTCATTGAACTAGGGATGTGGAACGTCCTGCGACTATATAGTTTGGGTAGTGGTTACTTGGGCAGGTATCAGATAGTAAAGGTGTCTAAAATAGTAACTTAAATTCGTTAAAGTATAAAGCTCAATTTTTTTATATTTTCTTCGGAATAAATTTAGAAATCTCGTCATCCATTGCCGGACATTTCTGACAGTTGCTACCCCCTGCCAGACACCCTTAAACCTTCATAAACTATGACTATACTTTCGTCATAATATAAAAGCTAAATTTTATATATGTTACTTGGGGACCTATAAAAATCCATAAATATTGTATCGATACTTTTAAGTTGTATCAATTATTATAGAGTAAATAATGTCAATTTTTAAATCGAATCAAACCCGCGAAAATGTCAAATATATAGTCGTATTTTATTATAAAACAAAAACATCTCACTTTATGAATGAATGAATTAGATTAAAGAGAAAGATCTTTATCGATTATTTTATAAATAATATTTATAGTATGATATATCGATTAATCTTACCCAAGCCTACAACGAACGAATTGTAGCATCACTACTATCATTCCTAACTTACGTCATCACGCTGTGTTAGGTCAATAGTTCATCATCGTAGTTTCATTAAGCAAAGCAAATCACTCGTAAAATAACGATCAAATATAACATTATACTAAAACCAGATAAGAAATAACGCGGCAAATTATTTGTAGGAAAGATATATTTCACTACTGAAGCGTGAATTCATGTGAGCACCGGATAGGGTTCCCAACTATACTGTTAATAACAATGTTATACTTTTTTAGCTCGAAAAAGATTTTTATGTCATGACGGTTGGCAAAGTAGCATACGGTCCGCCTGATGATAAGCAGTCAACGCTAGCTGTGAACCCAAGGAATAGGAGGGAAGGAGGAGAAAGGTAAAATGAAGGGAACTGAGGGGGTGGGAGATTGGGTCTACGGCGCTCTCACTCATCGCACAAAACGCAACAGTACCTACTGATACTGTTACTTGACGCCGATTTTCTGTTAGAAGGTAGTACTTCTCCGGTCGAGCTGGCCCATTTGTGCTGGAAGAAGCATGGTTCTACTACTACTACTAAAACAAGATACTGGTTTATGTCCGTTTTTAATTTTAATGGTTCCGTTTTTGTAATTTGGCTTGTGAATATTTTAAAAATAATAATAAATAATTTCTTAAATTGTGCAAGAAGCTCCACAAAAATATATTTTTAAATGTCAAAAAAATAAAATACTATTTTCTTTTGTAAAATATGAGGAGTAATAACATTCTTTTATAAGCTTCGTGCATGTGTTTAACGGCAATTATAATCGAAATTTTGCATACTTATTTGATATACTTATTTGATATATTGACTGATGATAATTTAATATTTTTAAAAATCCAACTCGAAAATGAAAAATAAATAACAGTTTGAATAAAAAATTTATAAAAAATATATTATTAAAAAAAGCGAGGGGTTTTTTCCACAAACCCTCGCTTTTTTTTTCCACAATGTCAGTGTAGGATTATCACTTTGATGATATCTTAAAAAGCAACCCTTTTCCGTTTTTTTAAACTGTTAGTTTTTTCTCTCTGATCTTAATATACTTCATTTCGCGTACAAAAGTTGGGAGCCCTAGCACCGTATGTATCACTGAATGTAGCCTTTGATAAAACATTCATTCTGCTATCGACTTTGAGTTAATGTATGAAGATTGGTTTTTGCTTGAATGTATCTCACATCGTGAATCCATTGCGCGGAAGGAGCATTAATTCTTATGGACTTTTATTTAATCTTTTTATTGGCAGCCTATTATAAAATAGCTATGGATATTTTACGACTTTTTATAGGGATAATATGGGGAAAGTCACGTACTGCCCGTAAAAATGCCGCAAAATTATTACTAAAAAAGATAAAATATTCAAATTTTTAGCCCTTTTTTACTGCCCATTTCTCGGAATAGTATTTCAATTTCGTAGGATAAATTGTTATAAAAATAAAATAGAAGAACGGAATATAACACACCGGGCGACGAGTTCTATGTATTCATGTCTTTTTTACAACCCCGGGGCAAAATGACTCTACTCCTGATGGTAAGTGGAAGTGGAAGTCACACACGAAAGTTGTTGGAAAAGGCGAACTGCACTAGTTACCCTCGCCCTGCATACCCGCAAGGTGCCTCTTCACGGCTCGTTGGCACAGGTTGTAAGGTAGGAACACCATTCTTTTGACGCGCGACAAAGAAATTTTTTTTTTTTTTTGGGAATGTGTATTGCTGTTGGCCCTACTGGCCTTGACAGCGTCACCGGGCAGGGGGCCGAGTACAGAGACTCAGCCGTGATAAAGGGACAGCCCACACGGGGGCTCAAATTTGATTCCGTCCTTAAGAGTTAGCTAACTTCTTTGGATAGTGATAAAACGATGGAATCGATGCCACAGTTAATCGGTGACATCGGAGACATCGGTGTTCTTGATTCCAACGGGCCCTCCCCTTTATATTATATAAGGGAAAATAATTCCTGTGAACACTCGCCGTGGTACAGTCTGTAATTTTAAATAATTTCGGTAGTAAACCAGTAGTAGTAAGTTTAAAAGACTGATTTAAATAATCACTTAATGAAACGCTCATAGCCGGGTGCGGTAAACGATCGGTGAAGCGCGGTCAGTCACTAGATGAGTGACGTAGTGGTATTTCAACTGAGCGTCTCCGTACTTCGGAGGGCAAGTAAAAAGTCTGTCCCGGATTCTGTCAATTTGACAATAGTCGAAAAGTCAAGTCAGAGGCCTACGGGCGACCTGAACAACTCTGACACTAGGTTGGCCACAACCTACCCTGTTTAAAGTTTAAAAGGCCAATTATTCAAACCGTTCGTCGATTTATGTCAATTTCGATTATTATTAACACAGAATTATTAAAATTGCTACTTTTAAAAATATCTTCTAATTTCTTATTTCTAAAATTATGTTATCTATCAATGTCACAGAATAACCGTTTTCAATTATACTATTTAATGGGTCTATGTGTACGTAATGAGGACACATCCTCATTAGTATGAGGGAAACCGGTGACGGTGCATAATTTTCGTTGTTTGCTTACGTGCTAACTTCTGAAAGGAACACCGAGCACCTGTGTTTATCGATCGCTATTAAATTACGATTTCATACTTGAAAAACATTACAAGAATTCATTCAGTATTTGAATTCATTCAGAATTCCGTACATGTTTTTATATCAGAGGGGAAATCGAGCAGGCAGCTCAACAAGCAATTTTCGTTACCCATGAACATCTGCATAGAGTTGCAAGACTGTTACCTTGTCATTAATTCATTTAAGGGACCTTATATCGAATGAATGCATTTTAAAGATTTATTGTTAATTTTGTGACTTATGAACCACGAGTGGGGCGAGGAAAGAAAGAAAAAAATAAAGAAAGAAAGAAAGAAAGAAAGAAAGAAAGAAAGAAAGAAAGAAAGAAAGAAAGAAAGAAAGAAAGAAAGACAGAAAGAAAGAAAGAAATTATTTATTGGGACACAACACAAAAAAAAAACATAAACATAAAATGCATTATAGTTAAAAGAAACAAAATAATATAACAATAATATAAAAAAAATTAAACATAATGAAAAACTTAATCCTAAAAATTACTTCTACTTAGTACAAGAAAAAAATAAAAATATTTAACGTCCATTAACGTCAACAATAAGCATAAAAGACATAAGATTTTTATAAAACGTAATAAACATCGAAAACTATCTATTTAAAAAAATGTTAAATGGGCTTCACTTCAATACAAAAATACTTTATACAACGCGATGTTATTTCAGCCAAACGATAGCATAGTTTCATTTTAACAACGGGTGGGAAATTTCATTGAAATACAAAAGAGCGCGACGAACCGTCAAGTCAGCTTGTATTTTACCGTAAAACACAAAGGGATTGGCTGAAATAAAAAAAAATAGCCGCCTGGTGCCGACTGAACAGGTTTACAGAAGTATTAATCTTAGTTTTTGCTGTGTAACGTTGTAGGGAAAATTTGCAAAACATAGTGTTAGTTTTTTTAATAAGTTTTTGTGTTAAAAAGTA
The DNA here is from genome assembly GCA_023373885.1 of Hestina assimilis. Taxonomy (NCBI): domain Eukaryota; kingdom Metazoa; phylum Arthropoda; class Insecta; order Lepidoptera; family Nymphalidae; genus Hestina; species Hestina assimilis. The sequence continues at coordinate 1,728,893 of CM041747.1, read as the reverse complement.
GTAGTGAAATGTAACTGTTTCCATGTTTAACAGTAAATAAATATACATATTTTATGAAATTTGAGATAACTATTAATAGCGCTGTTGTGTAAAAATGCATCTTTTATAGAAACTTGCGTCAAAATAAATAGCATTTTGTACATTCTTTTAGAAGTTACATACATATGAAGCGAATAAAAGCGTGTTAATAAAAATGAATCATTTATTGAACGAAATGCATATTGTATATATGGTAGTTACATAAAAATTTATTTTTAAATTTTGTCTGCTGTCTGGCTTATTGTTCAGACTAATCTCTGAAACACCTAGACCTGCTAGACCGATTTTAATGGAACTTTCACTGACAGATAGCTGATGCTATAAGCAGTAACTTAGCCTTTTTTGATGTTACAAGTTGGCAAACAAGCATATGGCCCACCAGATGATAAGTGGGCGCCTTAGCCTATGAGCGCTTGCAGCACTATTAGTAGGTGCCACTCACGCGTTGCCAACCTCGAGACATTAGTTCTTAAATCTCCTCTACCCAGTAATTTCACTAGTATGTACAGTGCCCTTCAATCCGGAACACAGTAATGCCTTAGCACTACTATTTCGCGGCAGAATATTTAACTACTACGGCTGCTTTTATTTTTAATAAAATAATTAGGGTTCCATGCAATACACAAAAATCGTAACACCATGCAAGCAAAGCCGCGGGCGCAGCTAGTAAATAATAAAAAAAACGTTTATTTCAATATATAGATATTGATACCAATAATCGGCATTTAAAAACACCAAAACAAGTCAATATTACCTAGAATAATGTTTTATATATTTTGATCATATCACTCAATACATAACAAGCAATTCCGAGGCAAAGCGAGTCTGCAGCCGGAATGTGATTTCCTCAATTACAAACCTCCCTCAGCGCTTCCTTTGAAAACAACATAAAAGAATTCTATATGTACACTGAGCGAATATTCATCCTTTCTTTTTAACCCACTTCTATAGTCGCTTATTATTATTTTTAACAAACTTCAAAAAAAGAGAACGTTTTATGTTTGTTACCTCAGAACTTTCAATTAGGTGAGCCGATTTTGATATTTTTTTGTTATTTGAAAGCCGATGCTCCAGGTGTAGCCCTATTTCAATTTGCTCCAGCTCTGACAATGGCATCCATGAGAAAACCATATAACTCCTACATTTGCATAAATCATTAAGTAATATCGTATTATATTCTTTACTAAAAAGTATAAAATAAAGTAGAAAAAAAAAATACCGACTCCACAACTAAAAAGCAAAAAATAAAAATAAATATTTTCTAAAAGAGAAGTCAGTATAACATCGCCACATATGGCATCGACTTCTGTTGTAGAAAATATTTACTTATATTTTTTGCTTTTTAGTTTTGAAATCGGTATTTTTTTACTCTTTAATTTATTGAGATTTAAATTAATATTATCTTAATATAATTAGGCATAGAGCGAACCAGTACTTCAACTCGGGGCAAAGAATTATAAAGGTGCAAGTTCTTCCCCAGATGGGTACTCCATCTGGAGAAAAACTATCATCTCTGGGCAGGGCTAACCTCCTAAATATCAGCTGGGGCCTCATAACTCGATTCAAAGATGTACTGTGAGGATTGACGACAATCAAAAACTCAACGCAAGTGATTTTTTTTTTCGGAATGTGTATTGCTGTTGGGTCTACTGGCCTTGACAGCGTCACCGAGCGGAGCCGAGTACAGAAACTCAGCCGTGATAAAGGGGCAGCCCTCACGGGGGCTAAATATCAACACTGAACGCAAGTGATGTCTGAGCAGAGATTTCACCACTTTGTGAGTGTTCTACCGCTTGTAAGATGGATTATGTCTACAGCTACTTTATACGATCGCACATATCGTCAACATCTGCATGTTCATCCTCACTCTCTGGTACCTTATTGGTACGCACGCATAGTGCGGTATCAAACAATTTTACTACTGCAAAAGCTCCAGCTATGGAATGAACTCCTGTCGAGGATTTTCAGTGGAATTCAAAATGGGGTTCTGCAATAGAAGGTTGCAGAAATGTTTATAGGGTCAGCAACATGCATGTGATGCCTTTAGTGTTGCAAGCGTCCTTAACCTGTGGTGATAGTTCACCATCAGGTGTATTGCGTTCTTTAAACAAAAGATACGGTACATAGAAAGCTATCGTTTGCGCAGACACATATATATCATTTACAAAAACATCGCAGCTGCGCACAGATGCGCACCGTACTTTCTTACGGAACAATTATCGAGGTCATTAAATTACTGTTCAGGTTTATCTTGTATGAACCATTTAAATTGTGAACTACTGGATGAAATTCATAAATGAAATAGGATTTTTAGGTCGTATGGATTTTTACGCTATAGTTTTAAATATTTTCTTATTTCGTCAGCATTTGTTTCTAAGTTTCTATTGCGGGAGCAATTAAAAACTTAACCTACATTCAACACAACACCTATTCTTCGCCCGAGTGAGTATAATTATGTGAGTACTCGTAGGCGTATGTATAATGTATATACATAATTTTAAGTAGAATACACAATGAGATACACAATTCGTATATCTCATTATCAAATCAACGACGCGATATGATAAACAGGGAGTCTGCCATTAATTTCTAGTAACAATTGTATTTTAATATATTTTTATAATTTCTATATATTCTAATATAAAAGTTCCTTAAGTTTTTTCTTCAACTCCGAATGTAATTCGAAATGAAATATGTATATTTCAATAGGCTACTTATGTGATTAAAAGAGTCAGGGACAGAGAGAGAGTTGCGCATTCGGCATTTCGTTACGTGACCGTTACCGTTTTAAGGAACGTCGTTCCAAAAGAAAAACATCCTTAAAGAAAGTAATTACTCATTTAAATTGGAAATAACTGATACAAGAATCAAGCTACTTTAAAATAGGGAATGAGATTGCGAACTAAATTTTGATTACTTTCTGAATCCTTAAGGACGCGATCAGACAACACGCACACGCGACGCGCGTCTGCGCCCACGTCTAATTCACTTTGAAAGTGGGTTTGTTTTTTGGCCGAACTTCGATCTATGCAAATTCAGATTTAATAGACGTATCATAAAATGCAAATTACTGATAGCACGCGGCGTAAGCCTAACGGGCGTGTGTAGACGACACTTCGCCTTATATAGATTGTTAACTACTATTCGCCTGTAATACGTATATGGACGCAAATAAGCAATACCATGTCAACCCACGAAATTAAAAAGACTGAGTTATATATGCGGAAGTGTTGGCAAATGGCTGAAGAACATTTTTCTTTAATACTTGTAGGGTTCTAAGCTTTAAAACTTCTAAAAAGCCATTTTTAATCATGCAATTTATGTATTATGCTAAACGTTTTGGGTTATATTATATACGAAATATGCAGTTTGTATACTTATTTTTGTGAAAATAAGTAAAATAACTTACATAAATCTGAAATTCGCAAAAACTTGACCAATACATAAAAAAAAAACATTTATAGTTAGTTGTTAAAAATTTTCAAACGCGTTTTTTTTTAAATGATATTCGGATGGGTTGACATGGTACTGCTTATTTGCGTCCATATATGTGTGTGGTCAATTAAATGTCAAGACGCTCATACAGGCTTCTCAATTCCACATTCCAGCCGGCCTATTCCAGCAAAAAAATGTGTTTCAGGAAAAATATATATAGCAAGAAGAGAGATACAATGCATTTAATTAATCTCCAACCATGTTTTCACGTTTTTTAAAACATATTTTCCCAACGCGTGTAAATAGACTTTGCCACCCCAATCTCCCTACACAATCTACAATATAATTTCGTCACGTCTCCTTGATATATGGTGCTGGCATAAAACCTGTTACGTGAAGTTCTTTAACAAAAATAAAAAAAGAAAATACGATTAATTTAATTTATTTCATATCAAAAGGTTGTATTAAGCTATATTTACACAACACAGTATGGTTATAATACTATGATATTATGCCAAAGGATAATTTATGGCATATCTGAGCGCAAATTAAAAGTTGCTTGTACTCCCGGTACTACGAATAAATATTTATATACGCTTTAGCGAAATCGAAATCGTGAATCTATGTTGAAATGCTGTTTACAGTTATTTAATTAATCTTACTTAAATAATATAATAAATGAGAAAGTTTGTATGTTTAGATGTTTAGATATTTGTTACTCAATCACGCAAAAACGGCTAGACGGATACGGATTGTTACCTGAATTAAAACATAATTAAAATACTTTTTTTTTGAGTTAAGCAAAAACGAAGATTTGAATTTCGATAAGATCTGGTCTTATTGAATCCAGACTAATTATTTCTTAACGCATAACGTATAGAAAGATTTGAACAAAAATGAAGGCCACTTTCTGTCATAAAAATAATGTGAAGAGGATGAAATAGACATGTGCGAGTTCGTATCGGAAACCATTTAGTAGTATTGCTGTAGTGGGGGGTGCTATTTTATTATAATCATTATAATATTTTGTACCTAAATGAAATCCAACAAAATTAAGACTAATTAATCGACTAAAGCGCGCAGCGTTAACTGACTCATAATGTTTTCATAAGCCATCATAGTTTTTACCTAACCATCAACAATATATCATACAATTGTAAACTCGGAATTATACTGCTAACAATACGAACCTGAATTTAATTTGCAAACTTTTTTGTTACAGCGTAGTCGGCGCTGAACGCCGGCCTGGTATGAGGGGTACACGTCGGCCTACCTACCTCTGTTCACCCCTTCGCGAGCCCTTATACATATTCCACTTTATCCTCACCCTCTCCTTAATCCTTCTGATCTTACCAATTGTTCAAACACAAATGTCCAATAGAAATCACTCCAAAACATTTAAAAACAACAAACAACAAACAACAACAAACGCAACAGTAGAAACCACAGAACTTAATATTGATAAAAAAGATAATTTTAGTAATCACAATTTATTACGTAAAGAAGAACAATTTAGATATTTCAAAAATGATATTACAACTATTAATACATATCAAGCACTGTTAAACAGATTTCGAAGAAAAGATGCTAGTGAAAATTCTAAAGAAAAAGAAAATACTACTAATGATATAGATTTCAATCCAGAGTATTTATTATTAAATGAATCTATTTTAGTTAAAGATATAAAAACGAAAGCTATAGAACTTGAATATAAAACTACTAATCGTAAGGATACCTTTTTAAGAGCGATCAGACAAAATAGAAAGATAGGTCATGCGAAAGACGAAACTATGGGAAAATTAAGAATTGACGACGAAACACGATCTAAATTATTTCATGACTATTCAGCAACTGTCAATCGAAGTAGTATAGGATATCAGAGAAATGAGGACAAAGATATTGATGACGTTGATGCAAACGAAAGAACTGCGTCAAATGATGAAAATAAATTTAAAATCAATGGCAAAAATCAACCAATAGAACGAGACTTGTTTACAAGAACCAATGACACAATACACTATCCCGCAAACCTTACCTATCCTTTAATTGAAAACACTTCGGAGCAAACAATACCCAACTTTGATAATGGTAAGTTATTATAACTTTTATTACAATGTACTCAAATTTCATTTTCAAATTTATTTTAAATTTTAATAAATATTATACGTATATTACATGAAAAGCCGAATGTTCCTTAAGGCTTTGTTTGCGTGGATTTACTTGCGAGACATGAATATTCATAAAACGAAATTATTATCGGTCCAGCAGATCTAAATATCGTTCCAGAGTTAATTAACATAAAGTATTTTTGGCCAATCACGTGGGGCGCGACCTTTTAAGAAACTCTTAATAACGATGATACATTAACATTCAATATTTTAATTTATTTTGCCATTGACACACCATTATTTAGATTAAATTACCTAACATTAATCACATGTATTAATATTAATGGTAATTAATAAAATTGTAATTTGATTGTTAATAAAACGTCACTCAAGACTGCTTATATATAATATTAAAATAATTATATATAATAACTTAGTAACTTAGTAGTCGCAGAAGTTGAAGGTTATAAAAACGAATGGAAAAGCGAAACACATTTCTAAATAAGGTATTTCAATTATTTATTTGTAAAACACGTATGTAGGCGAGTAAAGAAAAACTTCTCATCGTTACAAAGAGAATAGCGAAAGAAATAATTGTTTTTACATTGTATTTTTTTCACTGACAAAAGAATTTTTTGATCGCGACAAAACTCGAAATTCCAACGTTACCACCTCGATGTTTGGAAATACATTACAGCGCGATTTAGAAGACATTTTTTTCTCGCACAACCACTTCGTGAAACCTACTTCCGCCGGCGGTCTTTCCGATCTAATGCGACCTGGGAACCTTCAAGAGAAGAGCTTATTCTTTCCTTAAAGTTCAGCAAATCACCTGCATGCCACCTGGTGTTGCATATGTTTATAGGCGGTGGTGATTGCTTAACATTAACTATTACATTTAAAAAAAAGACGCTCCGTATATTTGTACCAACCAACCTTATTACGTGTTCTCATGGTATATTTTACAGATGATCCTATTTCAGTCCCAAGATTAAAATTAAATGACTTTGACAACACAGTTAGTTTAACAAGACGGAACGGAAAAAGATGTCTGTCCTCTTGTACTAGCTTATTTATATATTTTGCCTCTATCCACTCAATGATCAGTATTTACGAGTGTACAACTGTACACACCCCTATCTTAAATCAACATTGAAATTATGAAAAGATTTTATATATTAAAAATATTTTTACTTTTATAAAGCTAAAACAAAAGCAGTTTGAAAAAATTATCTTTATGTCGGCCAGCAAACAAGCATACGGTCTACTTGATGGTAGCAGTCACCGTAGCTTATGAACGACTGCTATACTGGAAGCGTCACATACCTCTTGTCGATCTAATGGATAGGAGGGAAGAGATGGGAAGGAAAAAGGAAGGGAAAAGGTGGGAGAAACGCAACAGTATTGATACTGCTAATTTACACCGATTTTCTGTGAGAGTGTTACTACCCTCTACCCCATAGTACTCCCGGTTGTACTCGAATGAGCACGGCTCTACTACCTCTGATTTTTTTATGTTACAAGTTGGCAAACAAGCATACGGCCCACCTGACGGTAACCGCTTGCAGTACCATTAGTAGGTGCCACTCACGCCAACCTCAAGATATTGGTTCTTAAATCTCCTCTGCCCAGTAGTTTCACTAGCGTACAGTGCCCTTCAAACCGGAACACAGGAATGCCTAAGCACCACTATTTTGCGGCAAAATATTTGACACTGCGGCCTCTTGCAACAAAAGACCTACCAGTGTGACTGATTGCACTGGTTAAATAATCTCTGCTATGACAGAGGTTATCCCAACAGCGGGTGATGGGGTCGTCACATCCCGACGCCGGTAAATTGCGACATTTCAGACTTTTGTATATATGATCTTTATAAACGGTAATATCAAACTCAATATAATAATACATTGAACAAGGGTTGAAATCATCACAAGAAACGTAACATATTCATGTATGTAATATACATTACATTTCAAATAGGTTTTAACGTATATCCTATTTCAGAACTCTGTCCAAAACAAACATACGAGTACTAATTTAACACAGAACTGTTTGTTGAAATTATACAATTCAGTAACGAAATTACATTTTGCTTTTGTTGTTAGCATGATAAGTATTTTGTTTTTAGTAATAATAATAAATAAACGCTACACACTCAACGGCCCATTAGAACAGTGCTATCCTGTGTCGGGGGCCCGAAAACATATACAAGGGCAAATACAAATACACCCTGACCGGAAAATATGCTTGCAAAAAAAAAAAAAGGACAAAGAAGGTCAATACAAACATATTATGCTCCGAGCGGGAATCGAAACCGTGACCTGTGGCGTTTAAGGCAGGTTCACTACCGCTGAGCCAAAATGTCGCCAAAGTTTTTAGCTCTTATTATAAGCATTTATCTAAAACGCGAATAGTGGGACCACCCTGTTCTATTAACTAACCACTTCAAATCGCCCGCTTGCAATTTCTTATTACGCTCATAGACGAGTGCACCCGCTGATCGGTAAATGATCGGTAGGCTAAGCAACTTTAGGCGCGGTCACGTAAAAAGTCGCCCCTGGCTGTTGACAATTAGACAGCAGTCGATAAGTCAAGTCAGAGGCCTACGGGCGACCTGAACAACTCTGACACTAGGTTGACCACTAACCAATCGATAAGAAGAAGATTTCTTGTTGCTTGACTTCTAAGTATCCTATCGTGATATTATATAACCTGCAACATTCGTAAATAAATATGCTAACAAACGCAAAAAAAAAATTCAAATCCAATTCCAGAGATTAATGCGTTGAACTTAACAAACTCGTCAGGTTTTTAATATTGGTATAGATATCATCTTGACTTTTTGATCGAGATTGGATGTTGTAAAATTTTATTTCAGTATTCACTTAAGTAAGAAAGTATTAACACAGTGTTTATACTTTCATTTAAAAGAAGTAATCTTAAAATTTCTAGGTAGTATACATTGAGTGCGTCGTAAAACGTAAAATATATATCCAACGGATGTGTCTTTGCGATGATAGATCAGGATAATAAAATGAATTAATTTATAGTAACTCCGTTCTGGCGTATTGGCAGCGAGTCTGCCTTTAGCCTCGATGGCTGCGGGTTCGATTCCCGCTCAGGCAGATGTTTGTATAGATCTTACAAATATCTGTTTCTGGGCGTTTGTCCTTGTGGGTCTCCTCACCGTGCCTCGGAGAGTACGTTAAGCTGTCAAAATTTTTGAAAATACGGAGGCTAGAAGAGCATTCCATTCCCTGCGAAAACGCATAGTTGAAATGTTGAGTGTATCGACCAGATATGGATGGTCCCAGTACGCCTGGTATCCCGGTACTAAAATTGCGATTCCGGTATGAGATTATGGAGGTCATCAGCAAAATTTAAGTTAAAATTAAATGTAAGCAAAGACCTTTTTATACACTGATATCGTCACAATAGAAATAATAAAGATACATTTCTTTTACGTTGTTTTATGTTTAATATTGACTAAACTACACACTTAACGGCCTACATTAGGATAGTTATCTCTGTTTCGTGGGTCTGGAAACATTCACAATGACAAGAAAGACACCCAGACCTGAAAACATACTTATATGGTCAATACAAACATCAGCTCCGAGCGGGAATCGAACTCGCGATCTTTGGTGCTTAACGTCGTCGATAATGCTAAATAGCAAAAAGAACATACGAGTATTTTGTCTAAACGACCAATTTGATGGTAATAAATATTCTGTAATGAGTCATTCCACGGCCTTGTAGTTAAATTATGCGCATACCGTCACACCATCTGAAATTAGCCTTGAAGGAAGGTTACCCTAATATTTTTTATATCAGGAAAGTGGCGCTCAAGACGGACGGTTTTACGGTAGTAAAGCCAGGCTTCTCTCAGCACAAAGGGCCGGCTCGACCGGGGAAGTACTACCCTCTCACAGGAAATCGGCGTCAAGTAACAGTATCATTAGGTACTGTTGCGTTTCATGCGATGAGTGTGAGCGCCGGAGGCCCAATCTCCCACCCCCTCTGTTCCCTTCCTTTTTCTCCGTTCTCATCCCTTCGCTCCTGTTCCTTGGGTTGGCAACGCACTTGTGATACTTCAAGTATCGCAAGCGTTCATAGGTTGCGGTGACTGCTTACCATCAGGCAGACCGTATGCTTCTTTGCCAACCGTCAGGACATTAAAAAAAGAGTACAATACTGATGATAAGCATTCCGCAGACACTCGATCACCTCTAGACGCATTTTGTCTACCTTAAGGAGGAAGGAGACAATGGAGGGAAGAGGAAAAGGGATGCTTCCTCTCATAGCACGCAATATTAAGAACTCTTCTTCCTAGCATTATTACCGATATCTATCGATGGTCCGCTTATTACTGTTATCCGGATTTGACAGAGCAGTTGCCACCTGACCTCCGCAATTCTAAGGGCGAATTTGTAACTATATACGGACGATTTCCGATCGCATGAGTGCTTACATTGTCCATTTGTCTATCCGTCTGTTCGTCCGCTTTTAAATCTATTTTTGACAATATATTAACCTATATACAGTGTTCGGTTAGACGCTCATAGCCGAGTGCACCCACTGATCGGTAAACGATCGGTAGGTTAAGCAACTTTAGCCGCGGTCAGTCACAAGGTGGGTGATCGCATAGTGGTGTTTCAACCGAGCGTCTCCGTGCTTCGGAGGGCACGTAAAAGTCGGTCCCGGCTGTTGACAATTTGACAACAGTCGATAAGTCAAGTCAGAGGCCTACAGGCGACCTAAAAAACTATGACACTAGGTTGGCCACTAACCACTCGATAAGAAGAAGAAGTGTTCGGTACATTGGAACACGTACATAACTTAATCCAAAGTTACACTCACTATATCAGACATGTAATTAAAATAACTAACAATATACATTTGGAATAACTTAATTTAAAATATAAATCATAAATACCAACAACTAAACGGTTTCGAACATTTCCAGAACTAAAAACTAATTTTAACATACGGCTGGGAACAAACAAACAAATAACTAGGTTTTAATTGTAGCTTCGTATAATTACATTAACATTCAGACATTTCAATTAATTGCGACCCGTTTTGCTTAGTGGTAACCCTTTTAGGGTTCCGAAGCAAAATGGCAAAAACGAAACCTTTATAATTTCGTCATGTCCGTTTGTCCGTCCATCCGTCTGATCGTCCGTCTGTCTGTCCGCCTATCCGCCCGTTCGTAAATCATAGTGATTTTACTCGGAGGCTTATCTCTACGAAATTTAGTAAATAGATATTTTCTATAAACCGCTACACGATTTTCCGCTGAGTTTTAGTAGGAAAATTTCATTTCATTTAATTTTTCAGCGAAAACAAAAAATGGCTACCCTACACCCCTCCAAAGACAATTTAGGTTTTAAAAATTTAAGGTTGTTTTCCTCTATAAAAAACCGATCTGGTCAAATAACAATTAAAAAGGTATAGGAGCGATCCATATGACACAACACATTTTTTTTAAATAAACGCTACACACTCAACTGCCCCCATTAGGATAGTGATATCCAGTGTCGGGGATCCGGAAACACATACAAGGACAAGGATAAATACACCCAGACCGGAAAATATGCTTGCATGGTCAATACAAACATAGATATATACTCCGAGCGGGAATCGAACACGCGATCTGTGGTGTTTAAGGCAGGTTCGCTACCGCTGCGCCACAACGTCGTCAGTTGGAGTTGTACTTTAACGAACGCACCGTACCAAGCGTTGTGTCAGTCAGTCAGTCGTAAGTCGTTGAAGCTACCCAGGGCTTTACACTCCTTAAGCATTAATCATCAGCTAACAACCCTATAGACTATCCCATCACCTAACCAGAACAGCTGTCTTTGAAAAAACCTTTTATATTTTGACTCTTTCTTACCCTTATCACAGACACGCCTGTCAGAATTATCTTTTTATAAAAATAATATATATTTTTTACACTGTTCTTAATCCCCTTATAGGTTGAATTACAAAAAATCCTTCAAATTCCTGAGTGTGACGTTGATCTGACAAGGCGTATTTTTAGCCTTTATAAAAAAGGGGCTCTATATTTGAAGCATACTTTTTATTACTAATACAAGCCTTTAGCCTCGACGGTTGCCGGTTCGATTCCCGCTGGTCGCAGTTTGTATTGATCTTTCAAATACCTATTTCGGTCTGAGCCTTATTTTAATGTGTCTTCTGACCGTGCCTCGGAAAGCACGTTAAGCTATCGACCCCGGTTATCATCTCATAATATCTAATAATATTAATCGTTAATTCTTGATAAGTAATTTCTTCTTATCCAATGAGGTATTGTTTCGCTCTTAGGATTGCGGAGGTCAGATAGCAATTATTCGGTATAAAAACTAGCCTGTCCAATCCAGATAAAAGTAATGAACAGACTCTTGAAAAAATACTGGGAATAATTCTGGGAATAAGAAGAAAATATTTTCAAAATAAAACACTATCTATATTCCTGCGTGTTACTATTACAGTAAGACGCAAAATGGCAAAAATACAAGCACTATTTCTCCACTACATGCTTCGCTGTCGGTAAGACCAAAATGGCGGACATTATTTGTTGTTTGATATTTGATACAGAGATTTGTAAAAAAATGCTTCAATGTATAGAAAAATTATATGGGATACCATTTCTATATATCGCATTGTAAATGCAGCATTAAAAACCGTTATTCACGCATAAAGCAGTGTCCCTGAACTATGTAATGTTATATAATTAAGTATATTTTTTATGTGACTAAATTGGCCATAAAGCATAGAGCCCACCTGATGGTAAGCGGTTGTTAGTCTATGATGAGCCTCACGCGTTGCCCACCTCAAGATATTGGTTCTTAAATCTCCTTTACCCAGAAATTTCACTAGCTACAATGACCTTCAAATCGAAAAACAGACTACTGCTTTGCGGTAGAATAGCTGACACGTACGTACGTAAATACGTAATCATATGACATTTTAAGTCGTAATAATTTCATCACGTAACATACATAGTATTCATTTCACTTTGAAGATTGTAACCCATGAAGCCACTTAAAAGTTTTAATTAAATCTACAGAAAGAGGTTTAATCGAGTTTCCAACTAATCTCGGTTCGAGTACTTATTTCAACTATGCCCTTTGCAAAGTATGGGCTATGAACAGTGATCAAGGACTTGGTGTATAAGAATCTATACTAATACTAGCGGGCCCGGCAGGCGTTGTCATGCCCCGAAAAAAAATCTGGGACCCGATAGCAGCCCTAACTGAGTGTAATTGTAAACAGAAGTGACATCGGCGAAAATTATTAAAACGCTAATATCGCTATTAAAAAAAAATTGCAGTCAAATGCGTTGTGGACCACGCACAGTTGAAACTAAAGGGTTCCACAGCTTTGTTATGAAGAATCTCAAGGCCTTTACAAAATAATAACGAATTAAAATCGACTGCAAAAATAAGTTGGTAATTTCATAGTAATTATTAAAAGTTATATGAAAAACAAAGTTATGGGAAAAACTTATATATCTGAAAGAAAGAAAGAAAGAAAGAAAGAAAGAATCAATTTATCTCTTAAATTTGTAGACCTATCTTCTTCAAACTAAATGTGGTTGAAATTTTATTTGATGTCCTACAAGCTCAAATTTTTCTAGAATTTTAAATCCCATAGTTCAAAAGTTAGAGGGGGAGACACAATTTTTATGACTTTAGGAGCTAATATCTCAACAACTACTGACTTAATGAAAAAGTCAAAATCAAACCTCCTTATCATTTTGAAAGACCTATCCAAAGATATGATGATGATAGATGTATGGACTGCTACCCTTAGTTCTTAAATATTTTAAGATTTCATTACAGAATCGTTGTGCGGTTCATAGAATACACCTATTTAGTAAATTTCGTATAGATAGAGCCAATGGTCTCCGAGTAAAATGACTGTGAATAAATACGGACGGACGGACAGACGGACAGACGGACATGACGAAATTATAAGGGTTCCGTTTTTGCCATTTGGCTACGGAATCCTAATAGGGGTCGATGGTAGAAGGGTAAAATTTAGGGTTGTATGTATTTTTTATGCTACATCATAAAACAATAAAAATAAATTATCTTCTAAATATAAAACAAATTTAGGATAGACTACCCTTAATATTTTCCATACCCCTAGGTATGAAAAATAGATGTTGACCAATTCTTAGACCTATCCGATATGCACACAAAATTTTATAAAAATCGGTCGAGTCATTTCGGAGGAGTTTGGTAACAAACACCGCGACACGAGAATTTTATGTAATAGATATTGGACAATTTTTTTTATGATGTGGCGCTATAAATACATACAACCCTAAATTTTCACCCTTCTACCATCAACCCTTATTTTTCAATAGAGATATTAGTAATTCAATAATCACTTCTATTCACAAATAGACTCAGTTAGGGGCGCTCCTCATAGCCGAGTGCACCCGCTGATCGGTAAACGAACGGTAGGTTAAGCAACTTTAGGCGCGGTCAGTCACTAGATGGGTGATCGCATAGTGGTATTTCAACCGAGCGTCTCCGTGCTTCGGAGGGCACGTAAAAAGTTGGTCCCGGCTGTTGACAATAAGACAACAGTCGATAAGTCAAGTCAGAGGCCTACGGGCGACCTGAACAACTCTGACACTAGGTTGACCACTAACCAATCGATAAGTAAGTAGGGGGTGCTGCTATTTGGTCCCAGATTTTTTTCATGGCAGGACAACGTCTACCAGCCCCGCTAGTATTTTATACAATTAAAATATAAATAATTTAATAGAATATTGAATAAAGAAATTCAATTTTCTAACAAACATTTTAATATTAAATCGCAAATTGCTATCAGGTAAGTAACGAAGATTGAGAATCACTGAAAACAATTTTCGTCCAATAATAGCCTTGTCGAAATGAGATAGGACAGCGTTGTAGCCTTGGATATTGGATTATAGCAACGTGTATTGTCTACGGAGCTTTCCAAACTATATTATTCATCTAACATCTATACCAAGACTACGCTTGCTTCAATTATTAATATCTTATCGTGTATTGTACCATATGTTGCTATAGTTGCTATTAGGGTTCTATAGCTAAATGGCAAAACGGAACCTTTATAGTTTCGTCATGCCCGTCGTCTTTTACTCGGAATCTATTGGCTGTATCTTATCGAAATTTTTTAAACAGGTATGATCTATGAATCGCTACAGGGTTATGTAGTGAAATAATAAAATATTTAAAAACTAACCAAACATACTAAACTTACTAATTAACAGCCCATACATTTAACTGAGAGTTGAAAAAAATTCAGCGTACGGCAACGTATGAGGTAACTTTGAATAGGTCTATAAAATAGTAAAGAGATTTCATTTATAATTAAGTCACAAACTTGTAATATAATCCAATGAAGTTAGCGTCACAAGTCTGAAATATAATCAAATATAGTGTTAGCCTGTGACTAATTTCTTGTCATTGAGATATAGATAAAAAATTTCCCTTTTTTTATATTTTGAAGATTGAAGAACCAATAGCTCAACGGTAGAAGGGCCGACTTCGCTCCGTTAACGCGAGAGTCGAGGGTTCGATGATAGGTAGGAATATTAGTGATGCTTTGAAAAAGCATTGCTTCTTCTTCAATAAAATATTATAATACTTTAATAGTAGTAGCTTAGTCGAAAGTACAGAATATATAATATTAAAAACAAAGATTTTATTATAATAACTTATTCCTACCATTTCTTTAGTTGTGACAGTATCGTAAATAACAATATCAAGAGTATGTATAAACACAGGTAGTAAGAGAAAACCTTTTGTCGTTTTTTTTTTTTACACAATAATATTCTATTAAATCTAATTATTTAAAGTTCTAGCATTTATAACTAGCTTAAATATTTTAAACAATAATTTTGCAGACTTAGAAGATGGATTAGCAAGTATTACATTAATATCACCAGTTCTTAAAAAGATATTGTTTGTTTCCAATAAAATACGTCTCTGCAACTCAATCCGAACACACTCCACTAAAACATGGTAAACGTCTTCTGGGACTCCACATTCCATGCAGTTTGGTGACAATACTTTACCCATTAAATAAGCAAATTTGTTCAGTGGAATATGTCCGGAGCGAAGACGCAAAGCGATTACAGTATCGTTCCTATTTAGGGTAGTTGACTCAATCCAAGGAGTTATTATTGGTCTGGATTGCATAGTCTTGTACCAGATGCCTTTTTCTAAAGAACGCTTATCAAAAAATTCTTTCCAGAGATCATGACATTTATTGCGAACTAAATATAAACATTCACTATAAAAGGTTTGATTAACACTTCAACTCCCTCAGATGCGCCTTCCTTAGCAAACTTATCTGCCATTACATTACCCAAGATGTTTATATGAGACGGAACCCATTGAAGAATAATTTTTTTGCCAATATTTTGTAACTCGTATATTTGCTTCAGAATTGTATAGGCTACGGGAGTATTTCTACTATTAGATGTACACCGAGCCAGATGTAAAAGTGCGCTTTTTGAGTCCGTCAAAATAACGAATTTGTTATGGTCAATCGAAGATATATACGATAAGGCTTCCAAAATAGCTACTAGTTCCGCACTCATAATAGAAATATTTGAACCAATATAAAATTTCATACAATTCCATAATTGTATATCGAAAAAAGCTGCACCCAAAAGGTTGTTATTAGGAAATTTAGGAAAATATGAGTGAAAATAATTTGCCCCAATCTCGGGCGATTGTTACTGACAGACGATAAGAGATTCTATTTTATCTAGTATATCATTTATAATAAGAAAACCTCTTCTTTTGTTAGTAATATTTTTGTACGACAACTTTTGTGTTACTATGTGTATTCACGGCGAATTACAAAATCGGTTTCATTTATGTATAAACCAGCTTCTATCGCTGCTTCGCCCGCGTGAATAACCCCTTATAAAATTTTAGAACACTTGTTTCTTTATTTTTAATTGTTTACCAAATAGCAAAGTTAGAGCTTCTAGTTTCAAAAATGACAAAACTTCCATAGATACTTTCTACACCGTTTTCACCCTTTCAGAGGTGGAATTTTATAAAACATTAAAATACATGTTTATCTATCTCTAATTTTTAATCTTAAACCAAAAACAAAAACTTCATACTTCTAGTTTAAAATGACGGAATTCCATACAAACCTCCAAGCATAAAAAAGACCGTCCATGATCCCTTGAATAAACACATCATGACAGGTACGAGAGATGTCAAGAGTACTAGCTCTATTTTATATTAAGACTACAACCTCTTTCGTCTGTATTGTAATATAAATAAATCAAACAAACTCCCACACGGCCATTCTGAAAATCAACACGCTCTCGCGTTGCTTGTCATAATCACATGTAACATAATATCACATAAATGAAACTCTCACATACATATAGTTAATAGTTAGTTATTTTTTGTTGCTTTAACTGTAAAGAAATTAAGTTTATATCCAGTTATTATCTCAAGCAATATTTTAAAGGACAGCTTTTACGTGACACAGGTAAAATTAAAGCAGAATAAAATAAAAAAGTTTTGATTTGAGTCTAAAAAATATAGTTAAATTAAAACTTAGCCTCAATAGATAGTACCGATATTGAATTGGACCTATTGTCCATTGTATTACCAGTCTACGAGGTCTTTAAAAGAAGCTTACGCTTTAAAAAGATCAGCTTAAAGTCACGAAGATGAGGTTTATTCAATAGAGATTTTAAAAAGCTATATTGGATACAAAATTCAATATCTTTTCATGATAACTGCATTGTTTTTCTATACTATTATTGAGGCTATTTTCAGTGGCGTGGTAGTGGTGAGTCTGCCTCGATAGTCGTAGGTTTGATGCCCGCTCAGGGCAGATGTTTGCATTAACAAGACATGCGTTCCGGTTTGGTGGAATGTTATGTACTATGGGTGATAGCGAGATAATATATTTGCCGTATTTTGATTGATGGTCTTAATTTTTATACCCGTTTTATTCTTCCTAGCATTATTCCCGGTATTATACGAGTATTAAGCCAGAGTCTGCTGATTACTTTTGTCCAGATTTGAAGAATCATTAGTTTTTACGCAAAGTTTTTTTTTTTTTTGAAAGAATATTAGCAATCCTTTTTCAGGTCATTACTAATATTGAGGCTTCAAGATTAAAGATCAATTTACTTATCAAGATTAAAGATCAGATGTTATGTGATAACAACCGGGACCGACAGCTTAACGTGCTCTCCGAGGCACGAAGGGGAGACCTAACAAGGACAAACGCCCAGATCGAAACAAATATTTGTAAGGTTAATGAAAACATCTGCCCGAGCGGGAATCGTAGCCGCAACCGTCAAGAGTAAAGGCAGACTACCCACAACGCCACAACGGTGTCAGCTAGAAGCTGGGTAGAGTAGTAATTATAATAATTTCTAAACAATGATAATATTTAAACCTGAAATTATGTAAATTTTCCTCCCGGCGTCGGGATGCAACCCCATCGCCCGCTGTTGGGATATCCTCTGTCACAGTAGAGATTATTCTACCAGTGCAATTAGTATACAATGGTAGGTCTTTTGTTGCAAGAGGCCGGCTAGGTAGGTACCACCGCAGTGTCAAATATTTTACCGCCAAATAGTGGTGCTTAGGCATTACTTCCGGTTTTAAGGACACTGTAGGCTAGTGAAATTACTGAGCAGAGGAGATTTAAGAACTAATATCTCGAGGTTGACAGCGCGTAAGTGGCACCTACTAATGGTGCTGCAAGCGCACCACCACTTGCCATCAGGTGGGCCGTATGCTTGTTTGCCAACTTGTAACATAAAAAAAAAGTCATCATCATAATCACATCAGGTATTATGATATCATTCAGGTAAATTAATATTTAATATAACATTAATTTTAATAGAAATTTATATAAACCTAATTAATATTTGACAGGTGTCTGTTGAGCTACAAAATTCGATTAACCGAAACACTTAACGGAAAATCTAATTATTTAATGTGAATTAATTTCAAACGTCCCGTCGTGCGACCCGAATCCTGCCAATAATCTTAGTAATAATATAAAGTGATCCTCAGTAAACCTTTTATGTTAACCTTTACCGTAATTAATTTTAAGTGACGCGTCACATTAATTATGGAATAGGTTTGGATATGAGAGGCCATCTATAAAACACATCACATAAAAATATGGTTGACTTTGACAATGTGTGACAAAGGTGGGAGGGTGGGTTCCTAAGTTTCGTACATTTAGAAAACTAATTATTTAACTAATAACGGAATTACTTAAATTATGGGACTTAACACTATGAAAGGCGGAGCCTCAAAAATTTGACCAATTTCTAACAATGACTAGATGACGTAATACATACGTATATAGATGGTCCCTAAATAATAATAAATAAACACACACAACGACTCCCATTGGCACATTAAAATATTCTGCATCGGAGGACCGGAAATACCACTAACAATCACCCAGACCGGAACACAAGGTTGTATGGTCACACAGACATCTGCAACGAGCGGGAATGGAACTCGCGATCTTTAGCGTTTAAGGCAAGATCGCTACTTACTGCGCCACAAAAAATAAACAAGCAAAACTTAGGTAAACTGTACTAATTTTTTTTTTCAGTCGGAGAAAAATTAATTATTTTGTTTAATATTATTGAAATGAAAGCGTAAAGATATTAATTCTTTGGGATTTTCTCAGTTCAAAACAAAGTATCTATCTATTTTTGTGGAAATGAATTTCTTCCGAACCAATTAATTTGAATGTCAAGAGGATTTTTATTAAATGGAAGCTTTAGAGCAATTTCAATTGGTTTAATTTTATATTAATTATAAATGTAGAGCTATTTTATATGATTAATGTTTTCTTTTTTTAATTACTCAAAGAAAATTCTTTAATATTTGACAACATATATAGGATTAAGACGACGTTGTAGCGCAGCGGTAGCGAACCTCCCTTTAGCGCCACTGGCCACATGTTCAATTCCAGCTGGGAACAGATGTTTGTATTGACCATACAGGCATGTTTTCCGGTCTGGGTTTTTTTTTTTATGTTAGAAATTGGCAAACAAGCATACGGTCCACCTGATGGTAAGTGGCTGCCGCAGCCTATGAGCGCTTGCAGCACCATTAGTAGGTGCCACTCGCGCGT
Source organism: Hestina assimilis (assembly GCA_023373885.1). Classification (NCBI taxonomy): domain Eukaryota; kingdom Metazoa; phylum Arthropoda; class Insecta; order Lepidoptera; family Nymphalidae; genus Hestina; species Hestina assimilis. The sequence goes on along the minus strand of CM041747.1, from coordinate 1,709,151 downwards.
TGCCAACCTCGAGATATTAGTTCTTAAATCTCGTTCGCCCAGTAATTTCACTAGCGTACAATGCCCTTCAAACCGGAACACAGTAGTGCCTAAGCACTACTATTTGGCGGCAGAATATTGGACACTGCGGTGGTACCTACCTAGCCGGCCTCTTGCAACAAAAGACCTACCACCAGTGTGACTGATTGCACTGGTGGAATAATCTCTGTTGTGACAGAGGTTATCCCAACAGCGGGCGATGGGGTCGTCACATACCGACGCCATTGCTAATTGACGTTCATGACATTTTGTATGTTTCCAGACTCCTAGGATATAACTATTCTAATGGGGGCCGTTGACTGTGTAGCGTCTATTTATTAAAGGGTTTATGGTTGAAATGAGAAAAGGAGAAAAAATTATGGAACAGAGAAAAGAGATAGAGATACAATCTCTAAAATACAAATGCTACTTCACTTCTATATTATTAAGTTGCTCGATCCATCTGACCCAATCATACAACAAAAAGATAAATGGACGCAAATAAGCAAAACCATGTCAACCCATAAAATTGAAAAAACTGAGTTATATATGCAGAAGTGTTGGTAAATGGCTGAAGAACATTTTTCTTTAATATTTGTATGGTTTTAATCTTTAAAACTTCTAAAAAATATGCAGTTTGTATACTTACTCGTAAAATAACTTACATAAATCTGAAATTGCCAAAAACCAATACATAAAAAAATCATATAAAGCAAGTTGTTCAAAAATTTCAAACGCGTTTTTCTCGAAATGACATTCGTGTGGGTTGACATGGTATTGCTTATTTGCGTCCAAATAATCTAAGACAAATATGAGAAAGAAAAATATCACCAGGTTTTTCGTCTGAAATAAACAAAAAGCGAGAAAAGCGCAGTTCTGGTCAACGCCGTAGATTTTCATGAAAACGTAACGAACGTTTCGAATTTCTTTTTCTTTTTGATACTATCGTAGTTTGCCTTTACGGTTTTTGAATTTCTTTTGCAAAAAAGGGTTCCGCCCTTATAGTCAAGTCGTCATGTCCGTCTGTCCGTCCATCCGTCCGTCTGTCCGTCTGTTCGTCCGTCCGTCCGTATGTCACAGTCATTTTACTCCACCATTGGCTTTATCTATACGAAATTTACTAAATAGGTGTATTCTATGAACCGCACAACGATTCTGTAATGAAATCTTAAAATATATAAGAATTAAGGGTGCCTCTAACTTTTGTACTATGGGATTTAAAATTATGGAAAAATTTGAGCTTATAGGATATCAAATAAAATTTCAACCACATTTGGTTTGAAAAAGATAGGTCTACAAATTTAAGAGATATATAAGTTTTCCCATAACTTTGTTTTTCATATGACTTTTAATACTTACTATGAAATTACCAACTTATTTTTGCAGTCGAATTTAATTCGTTATTATTTTTAAGATTCTTCATCACCAAGCTGCGGAACCCTTTAGTTTCAACTCTGCGTGGTCCACAACGCACTGCTAATTATTTATAACAAATCAACAGCCTAAAAATTTCAAGCTTCTAGCTCTAAAAGTAACGATACTTCCATACAACTTTTCATCCCCCCCTTCCAGCCCCTTACCCCTTTTTTCGTATTAAAAATTAGCCTATGTCTTTTCTCAGGCTCTAGACATTCTGTGTATCAAGAGATATTATAACGATTATTATCGGATGTTGTGTGATAACAACCGGGACCGAAGACAGACGCAAACAGTTATATGTAAGATCAATGCAAACACCAGCCCGAGCGGGAATCTAACGCACAACCGACGAAGCACAACGCCGCAACGGTGTCGCACACCAATGTAAAATACAAAAAAAAAATCGTATAAAACAGAGACAAAACAATTCTTTTTATCACTTTTCATAATTCCGTTGTCATTATCAGATTTTCCCCGATGACAGTAAACGAATTTTTCCCCGTAACGGTGTAAATGTTAATTTTGTTAATGGATATCTGACGCTTTATTTTGCACCAACTTCAAAAAAGAAACTTCAGAGACGCTCATAGCCGGGTGCGCTCTAATCAGTAAATAATCGGTGGGTTAAGCAAATTTAGGCGCGGTCAGTCACTAGATGGGTGATCGTATAGAAGTATTTCAACTAAGAATCTCCGTGCTTCGGAGAGCACGTGAAAAGTCGGTCCCGGCTATCAATTTGACTATAGTCGAAAGGTCAAGTCAGAGTTCTGAACGACTCTCAACCACCCGATAATAAGAAGAAGAAAGAAGAAAGAGGTTCTACTGCCGGCTGTATGTATGTATATGTGTGTGCTTTCTGTGCCAATATTTTACTTAGCACCGACTAGCAGAAAATATTCTGTAGTTATGCTTTTTGGTTTTGAAGTTGGTATTATTTTGTAAATATTTTGTTATTAATATTTTGGCGACTCGACATTAAGCCTCTAGAAAAGGCAGAAATCACGATGTTTTTGTGTGATGCGATATCAAATAGATAAAGGAAGTTAAAGTAATAATTGTTTTTGTTACGTTTACTGCCACCTTTTTTTGCCAACATTTTCGTTGTGAAATATATAAAAATGTAGCGTAGCTTTCACTTGGGAATAAATTAAAGTGAAAAAGTTTTTGTATTCGTGTGAGTTGGTCCTATGGGTATACCTACAAAAAATCGCAACAATCTTTGGTAAGTTTATATCTATAATGGAATATAACTTTATACTAACGGTAAAAACCAATCGCAAAACAATTACACACTTAAGAAGTCGGTTTCATGCGTAGAAAGAGAAGAACAAGGAACGCTGTTGGGATAACCTCTGTCACAGCAGAGATTATTCCATCAGTGCAATCAGTCACACTGGTGGTAGGTCTTCTGTTGCAAGAGGCCGGCTAGGTAGGTACCACCGCAGTGTCCAATATTCTGCCGCCAAATAGTAGTGCTTAGGCACTACTGTGTTCCAGTTTGAAGGGCATTGTACGCTAGTGAAATTACTGGGCGAACGAGATTTAAGAACTAATATCTCGAGGTTGGCAACGCGTGAGTGGCACCTACTAATGGTGCTGCAAGCGCTCATAGACTGCGGCAGCCACTTACCATCAGGTGGGCCGTATGCTAGTTTGCAAACTTCTAACATAAAAAAAAAAACATTAGGTAAAAACGCGTGCTCATATTTTACGTACTTTATGTGTGCGTAATATCAAATTATATATAATTGACAAACGCACGTATATAATTGACAGTCTTGACTGGGTATAAAACATGCCAATATTGACATTAAGGAAAAAAAATAAGTTGCCAAACCTATATATATCCATTTCTTTTACTCCTATTAGTGCTACGAGCAACAGACTAAGACAACAATATCTCCTTTGATATAACGTAACAAGAGCGGCAACATGGTATGGCTCCTTCCATGAGATTCATAGTGTAAGGTTTCATGCAACCAGCAATTGCTGACATTTGAACATATAGACGAGTACTTACGCTATCGTATCATAATATGGACTCAAATAAGCAATACCATGTCAACCCACACGAATGTCATTTCGAGAAAAACGCGTTTGAAAATTTTGAACAACTTGCTTTATTTGAATTTTTTTATGGTTTGGGCAAGTTTTTGGCAATTTCAAGATTTATGTAAGATATTTTACTAATTTTCACATAAAATAAGTATACAAACTGCATATTTCGTATATAATATAACCCAAAACGTTTAACATAATACATAAATTGCATGATTAAAAAATGGATTTTTTAGAAGTTTTGAAGTTTAAAACCCTACAAATATTAAAGAAAAATGTTCTTTAGCCATTTACCAACACTTCTGCATATATAACTCAGTTTTTTCAATTTTGTCGGTTGATATGGTATTGCTTATTTGCGTCCATATTTCGGTCGGAATAGTCCCGAATGTCTGCCTATCAACGATTTGGCGATACACAAAATTAATGTTGATTACACTTGTGATAATTCACAATTACCATTTTTTTTAATTGTTGTGAAGTTGCCTGCCTGAATATAATATCAAACAATAGCTCAGGTTACAGGTCCGACAATGTTAACGTGAGAGTTGCAGTCTCGATCTCGACTCCTTGCGCTTTATTATTGTGTTGTTCACCAACCCAGAGGCCTACGGCCGACCTGATCAACTCTGACACTAGGTTGGCCACTAACCACTCGATAAGAAGAAGACCAACTCACGTATAGCTTCGCCCTCTTTCTTTCTTATTGCTCGGCTTCCATCGTATCGTGATGTTATATAGCCTATAGCCTTCATCAAGAAATGTACTATCAAATGGAAAAATATTTGTTCAAATCCGATCTGTGGTTCCAGAGATTAGCGCATTAAACCAAAAAAAAAAAAACAAACGCTTCAGCTTTATAATATTAGTATAGATTCAAAGAGCAATAAGAATATTAGTAACGACTTAAAGAAATATTGCTAAAATCCTTAGTGAAAAATGAACAGAATTGAGTACCTACTGTATTATAATAACGGAGATATGTGGTAGCAAACAATAAAAAACAAACGAATTGAGAACCTGCCTTCTTCGGTTTCGGTTAAAAAAAGAAATTCATGAGAGATACAAAATCCCCTAAATTTCACACTTACGAATCCACGCTGACTATATTTTACACCCTTGCTAACAACGTGATTGTCAAAAAGTTAGTTATGAAGAAACTGGTAACTTTGTCAGCCGACCTTAGGTCACGTAGGTAACAAGCTGTGTTCTCTTGGATAGTATTATACAGTAACTATTTTCAACGTGTCTGTACAATAAGTGCAATAAATCACACTGGTGATAGGTCTTTTGTTTCCAGAGGTTTGTTGCTACGGCAACCGCCTACGATCAGGTGGGTCATATACTTGCTTGCCAACTTGTAATATAAAAACAAAATATATTTAAAAAAATGATAAATGTGTCCAGTAGATTGGTGAATAAGTTCGTTTTCTGCATCAGAGGGAGTAGATAGGGTAGTACTTCCATGGTCGAGGCGGCCCATCTGTGTTTGGAGGAGTATACTACTACTAAATCTGAATTTCAGATATAAGAATGTATTTTATAAACAAAATATGGGTTAGCTCATTTCGAATCACTAAAACGCATGGAACCGCAAGCTCTAAAGGTCACAGACTGTTAATCAGGCCACCGCAGCTCTAACCATCGTAGAAGGTAATGAAACAATTATAATATAAACATTTTTAATCTGATATAATATAATATTGAATATGATTTCGTTCTTTCATCTTGTATTGTAATTCTGAACCAATTAAATTACTTTAGGGATTTGGTAAATTGTTGTGAGTGCATCGGAGAGGATTTCTCTAAACAAAAACTCACTTTAGAGTAATTAAAAACACAACTAAATGATTTCAATCTAAGTTCTATGGCTGAGGTACACAAATACACTGGCACTTGATCGGTTTTTTAAATACTAACCTTTTTTTTCTGACGAGGAGGCCAGTCGGGTTATGTGGGTTCATATGCAAGGTCATGGAGACATAATCCTCCTCCGGTAGCCGAACTTAGTTCAAGAGAGACTTTCCAGCCTCCAATTTAAGCACGTATTTGTCACGAAACGTGTGTCACTTTTGGTAGAAATCAAACATTATTCCAGTCTTAAATTTGTTTTGGTTTTCTGCACCTTTTAAGGGTATTTCGTAAACCTTAAAATTGTATTAATATTTATTATCTTTATATATATAATTCTACTTTACGTGTGTATATCATGGAACTCCGTTCCGTGTTCCGTGGGCAACTGCTCCCTTAGATAAGTTAACTTTAAAATACAAAATATTATTGTACTAACCAAAATCATAAATGCCACAGAACAAAACAGTAGTGAGCAACAGATTATATTACCAATAAAAATAACAATATTTTCAAAGAATATTAGAAAAAGAAAAAAGGATAATAATACGATTATTCAAAGCTGGTTCGTTGTATCTCAACTTTAATAAGAAAATATTACAATTCGCAAACATTCTTTCGAAACAAAGATAACATAGATAAAATCACGATTGCTCCCAGAAGCGAACGCAATATAAAAATAATGCTTTCATCCACATTCATGCTCAAAAATTTTCTCTTCGTTATAAAAATTCAATAAACGCAATATTAAAATAAATTCTTGAATATTTTGGTTTGAAATAAAAGCCTTCATTTAATTTTTTAAATAAATAATTTAAAAAGAACCGACTTTAAACCAAGGGAAGAATGTAGCCAGGACTCACTACTCAACCAAAACATGATTTTTTTATACGGAAATGAGATCATCATATTTTTATTTGCGTTTAGCTACGCCAGCAGCTCCACTCGCGTGTTTTCCAATTTTTATTTATTGCACGGGGCCCTCATTATTTTTCAAAAATAAAAGAATTCTTGGTACTCTATGTAATCAGCTATGTGTCAGTGATAATCTCGCTAAAATCAGACCAGCCGTTTCAAACATTACCCGGAACAAACAGACAGACCGAAAGAGAAACAGACGGACAAATATTTTTTTAGTTTAGACGGACAAATATTTTCTTATTTTAAATTGCTTATAATAATATTATTTTTGAGATGATATCGATATTATGATATTATAATGGTTTTGAAAATTGCGTACTTTTTGAAATCTTAGCAGGTTGTCTGAAGGTTATTTTTTTTGGAATGTGTATTTTTTTTTATGTTACAAGTTGGCAAGCAAGTCTACGGCCCACCTAATGGTGAGCGGTTGCCGTAGCCTATGAGCACTTGCAACACCATTAGTAGTTAGGTGCCACTCAAGCGACGCCAACCTCGAGATATTAGTTCTTGAATCTCCTTTGCCCAGTAATTACACTAGCGTACAGTGCCCTTCAAACCGGAACACAGTAATGCCTAAGCACTACTATTTGGTATTGCTGTTGACCTGGTTTTGAAAGCGTATCAATGGGTGACGATGTTCAATTAAAACTTCTCTTTATCGCCGTAAGAGTATAATTTTTAATTTTCATCAGAAAATCAATAAATTGGAATATAGATTATTTTTGATCAAACTTCAAAGTCGTAATATCATTTAATCTCCGTGGATTGCTTAAGCGACCTCCTCGTACTGATAACCAAAGATCCCACAAGTTTAATTACATTCGAAGTTATTTTATTAAACTTTCGTTCTTTATGTTAATAGCTTTCAAATCTAAAAGCAAATTCTTAAACCTAATTATACTGGTTAAACATTGTGACATCATAATTCTTTTTTTTAAGAATATTAACAAAGCTTTTTCAATGCATTACGGATATTTCTATTGCCCCTCCAAATAAGCTCGAGGCTTGCACTAAGAGTGGGTATTGCAATAGCCTAAGAGATCAGGTTCGAACCCACGACTCTCCCGATGAGCCACGACCTTTGAGCTATTGAGGCTTCTTGAGGTATTGGGGCTATTCATTTTTAAAATGCTAATGCTATTATGATAAAAACTCCTATGCTTTGCTGAAGTATTAAGACGAATTGAGAATTGAAAATTGAGACCTCTGCGGAAGGTTTAAACATATATGATTTTCACCAATAGAAAGAGGGCTTCATGAGATACATTTAGGTGTATGATTTGTTAAGGTTTTGTGTAAATTGATTGAAATATGATGATAATAGTTGCAAAGTGAAGTGGAACCTTCGTTTCGTTGTAACGGCAACGCGTTTCTACCTCTGCTGTTAATAAGGCCTGAATTACATTTATTACCATCAACCAGCCTTTTGCTGTGTGCTTTTGCCACATTTATGAGCATCGTTTGCTTAAGCATCACTTATGTTGTTAAAGTTGTGTTCTTTCTAATTTTGCCAGGTTGTTTGGAGGTTATTTTTTATGTGTATAGTTGTTGGCCCTACTGGCCTTGACAGCGTCATCGGGTGAGGATATTCAATTAGAACTTCAAAGTTGTGACTTGAACAGTTTCCTGCCAATAAACGTAGTAATTAACACTAAGTGATTCTTGAGTACGAAGCGTGTGCTATTATTGATTTAAAGTGTCCCATGTTTAATTCATTAAAACCAGACAAGTTAGATGATAGCGTTAATTAAGGTTTAATGGCTCTTTTATTAAACGCTTATGGTCACGGGTTCGATTCCCGCTTGGAGAGATGCTTGTGTTGACCATACAGATATATGCACCGGTCTAAGTGGCGATGCTTTTTTATTTTTGACCTTGTAAAAGAAGGAAGGGAAGACTATGGTGCTCTCACTCATCATAGGAAATGCATACGTAATAAGTACATTAGTACATATATACCTTCTTCATAACTTCAAACAGTCAAGGCTTCTTATACCGCATCTGGTGCCACTGGGTGTCCCAGCGCCCAGAAACCTTTACCCGGGGATATGAATAGGACATGCCCTTATGAATGTGGGGTAACTGTACGTCCATATTGAGTGGTTCTGAGGAGGACGGTGCTGTCTCTTTCACACTTTCGCTTGCGAGGGAAGCGCTAAGAAGCATTACCATCTGCCGAAACCAACCACACCGTGCTTGGAGGTCGTGCGCTGCCCTGTTGTGCGAGGATATCTCGCCTTCCGGTTCGTAACCGGTTACATGGTCTGGTACCGAGTAGGTTTTAGTGGGTTATGACGTTATCTTATCGTGGAACCGAAAATATACCCAGTTCTCCTCCCCAGGAAGTTGAATATCTGGTAGCAAATTTTCTTCCTGTTAACCAACTCTTAAATACGAAATCAATAATTTTTATTTTTTATTTAAATTTTTGTCTCCGCCTACAATACCTTTACTAACATTAAAGTAATATTTATATTATAGTAGTTATTATAAACCTTGTTTTTAGCTTTTTAGGAGGTATTATTAATGCAGTCAAGTTTTTTTGTTTCATTTAATAATTTATTTTATTTCAAACTTTTCAGTTAAATAAGTAAATAGTTAAATAATTAAAAGGAGACCTGAATGACTTACAAATACCCAGCCTAAACCCTTAGACCTAAAAGCTTTTTGTTAAGCAATGTATCGAAAAATAGTATTCTTACTTTTCGTCTTATTTTGTTGAGTTCTACAAGGAATCATCATATTTTGGAGCTATACGAATGGTGATGTTCCGCTTTGAATATCTTTGCTGCTGCGGAACTCATATTAAAATAAAGTACCCTATGTCACTCTCACAACTGAGACGAATCTAATGAAACGGTTTAGCCTGTAGAGCGTCACAAAGAAATAGACATACATAAATACATACATACGCTCGAAAAACATTACCCTCCTTCGGCGGTCGGATAAAAAATACCACAAAATGGAAACACAAGCTACAAAAAAAGTAACCTATGGAAAATAACAGAACACCCTCAGTAGTATTTGTACATATGTATGTATCATAACCAGCCAATTTATAATGAGAACTCAGACCCATTTGACCTTTAACTGAACAAGCGCAGGGCACTTTGAAGTGTGAAGTGTTCTGTTCGATAGATAGAGTGTGGTTCGAATTTAATATCAAAGGCGGGGTTGAAATTCTGAATAGGATACCTAAAATATTACATGTAGATAGAAGACTTAGATGCAATGAAATTAAAAAAGTTAACAATTTATTATTAAAATTTGAAATACCTATTTTAAGAGTATCTTTCACGAAAGATGTGTTCATATTCATTGTTATAAATGAAGTTTAATACGAACGAAGAATATTTAAATAAAGGTATAAGTAAGATTAACTTATAGACTTCTTGTGACCGACAGCTTTACGTGCTCTCCAAGACACAGTGAGGAGACTCACAAGGACAACCGTCCAGACCGAAACAGATATAACAAACATCTGCTCCTGCTCAAATGGAATCGACTACCGAGGCTCAAAGCAGGCTAACTACCAGCGCGCAACAACGGTCGTCATGGCCAATGTAATTGTAGATGTAACGCTAAAAACCTTTAAACCAAGAACTCTTATTTTTGGAGACCATCTTAATTGCTTGTTAAGTAAACCTTTTGTTTTCAAAATTTCAAACATCATATAAGTTATATGTCTCGTTTCTTCGTAATATTGCTCACCCAGGCGCCGGGACTCTTTTACAGCAAAGATTACACTATCAGTACAATCAGTCACACTGGTAGGTCTTTTCTTACAAGAGACCAGCTAATATTATACAGCAAAGCAGTAGTGTCTTTGCTATAACTGTGTTCCGGTTGGAAGGGCACTGTAGGCTAGCGACATTACTGGACATAGGAGATTTAAAAACCAATATGTCGAGGTTGGCATCGCGTGAGGTTTCCAGGAGGGCTACGTAAGCGGCAGGCGACGGGGCGTCGCAGTGGAATGCGCAAGCGATCCCGTGACGTCCCACTATGGCGCTCGACAGGACCTTGGGGTTTTAGTGGGTATGGGGGCCAGGTCTTATAAAGACCTGGCAACGCGTGTGGTGCACTTACTAAAGGTGTTGCAAGCGCTTATAGGCTATGGCAACCGCTTACATTTTATTATTTTTGCATCGTTTAAAAGTTAAATTAGGAAAATAATTCAAAAATATTCAATAACAAAACCGCTGAATATTATTTTAAATATGAATATTCAACATAAAAACAGATTCAGATTCTTCTTTAATTTTGCATGAAACATTTTCCGTATCGCTGAATATACATGAAGCATCGAAGTATGAAAGCTATTAGGACGCAAATAAGCAATACCATGTCAACCCACACAAATGTCATTTCGAGAAAAACGCGTTTGAAAATTTTGAACAACTTGCTTTATATGATTTTTTTACGTATTGGTCAAGTTTTTGGCAGTTTCAGATTTATGTAAGTTATTTTACTTATTTTCACAAAAAATAAATATAAAAACTGCATATTTCGTATATAATATAACCCAAAACGTTTAACATAACACATAAATTGCATGATTAAAAAATGGCTTTCTTAGAAGTTTTAAAGCTGAAAACCCTACAAATATTAAAGAAAAATGTTCTTCAGCCATTTACCAACACTTCTGCATATATAACTCAGTTTTTTCAATTTTGTGGGTTGACATGGTATTGCTTATTTGCGTCCATATATCAATCATCTATTCATATTACAAGCTCTCTTTCCCTCTCTCTACTAACTAAAACAAATATTAATCGAAACAAAATGATATAAAAGATAACTCTTAATCAAAGCCGACATAGCCCAATTAACACAAAACGTAGACTTTAACCGAAGGTCTCGGATTCGAGATCCGGGCAAAAACCTCTGAGTTGTCAAGTGCTAATTTGTGTTTCGAATTTAGAAAACCCACATGTCTTAGAAGAAATTTTAAGACATGTATAAGCCTAACGTAGTCGTGGTTAATTGTTGCTGACTTATTTTCCTTTGTCCCCTAGCTGGGACAGAGGGCGTCCACAATGCGTCGCCATCCTTTTCGGTCATGTGCTTCGTGCTTCATTTCACTCCAGGTCTTCCCGATGTTCTTCGCCCTCTGCGACGATGGTCCACCACCAGGTCTGCTTAGGGCGACCACGTTTCCGCTTCCCTTGGGGATTCCAGTTAAGAGCTTGTCTATTTGTTGGTGGTGGGGTTTAAATGCTCTCCTGATGAGCTACCACCTTACAACGGTGAAAAACTCATGAAATGTCTACTTGTCAGCTCAAAAGTTTTATTTGGAAATCTGCTAATATTACACCTGTTTATAAAAGTGGTAGCAGAAATGATGTCACTAATTATCGACCTATTTCGATACTATCTACCTTGTCAAAGTGCTTTGAGAAATTAATTCACAATATTATATATCCTATTGTTCATAATAAAATAATTCCGGCTCAGCATGGTTTTACAAAAAGTCGCTCAACCGTCAGCAACCTCCTAGTGTACACAAATTATTTGTTTGAACATATGGACAATAAAATTCAAGTTGATGTAGTTTACACTGATATTTGCAAGGCATTTGACAAGGTCGATCACATTTTATTACTACAAAAGCTAGCCTTTAACGGAATTAAGGGCAATTTGTTACGCTGGTTATCATCTTACATCAATCGAAGAACACAAAAAGTAGTTTTAAATGGTTTTGCTTCCGGTCTAATACATGTAACATCTGGTGTTCCTCAGGGCTCCATTTTGGGCCCCCTTCTCTTTGTTATATTTATCAACGACATACATTTCTGTTTTCATAATTGTAACTATCTCTTATACGCTGATGATCTTAAAATTTATTTTCAAATTACCTCAAAAGACGATTGTGTCAAACTCCAACATGATCTGGATCGACTTTCATCTTATTGCTTAAATAATAAATTGCTACTCAGTTTAAATAAATGTAAATCTATAACTTTTACAAAAAAATTAACACCATTGACTGGACTTATTTTTTATGCAACGTACCGCTTGAAAAAGTTAATACAATTAAAGACTTAGGCATTGTTTTTGACTCAAAGCTTCATTTAGATGAACACATAAATCACATTACCACTAAAGCACTACAAATGTATGGCTTTGTTGCACGAACCTCAACTTCTTTTAGTCGACCGGAAACATACCTGCTACTGTATAAATCTTTAATCCGATGTCAATTAGAATATGGGTCCGTTATATGGAATCCGATATATCAGAAATACATTGATCAACTAGAAACTGTACAACGTAAATTTCTTCGTGTTATTGACTACCGTTGCTTTCGTTCTAAGTCCTCATATAGCGAATTGTTACTCAAATTCTCTTTACCTTCATTGAAAAATAGAAGACTGCTGCTAGATCAAGTTATATTATATAATATTTGTCGTAATAAATTTGACTGTAATCAATTAATAAACCAAATATATATCAGAATACCGAACCGTCCTCAACGTAGCTGTAACGCGTTCGCTCACCATTTGTTTTTACCAAATATTTCAAAAACTAAAGCTGGTGAACGCGCGCCTCTTAGGCGATTAATGAAGGCTTATAATGACTTGTTCACCACCGTTGACATTTTTCATGTGGCACCATACAATTTTAAAAAACTAGTATTGCAACTACTAGTGGATACCAACGTTTGTTACTGAGAGTGATACTCGACGCTCTTAAAACATTATTTATGATGTAGTTTTGTTTAGCAATTATGGTATGGGAAGCGATTGTCTCTGAAAACCATTTAAATGTTTAATTTGGGGATAACGGTGTTGGTTGTACAAATACTTAATATTTAGCTGTAAGAATTTGTTATAATAAGCTTTTTGTACAATTGTTTGTTATCGCAATAAATAAATAAATAAATAAATAAATAAATAAATAAAAGTCAGTTGCATCTTAAAAGTTCAGTATCGTAGATAACCTCTGTTGGGATAACCTCTGTCACAACAGAGATTATTCCACCAGTGCAATCAGTCACACTGGTGGTAGGTCTTTTGTTGCAAGAGGCCGGCTAGGTAGGTACCACCGCAGTGTCCAATATTCTGCCGCCAAATAGTAGTGTTTAGGCACTACTGTGCTCCGGTCTGAGGGGCATTGTACGCTAGTGAAATTACTGGGCGAACGAGATTTAAGAAGTAATATCTCGAGGTTGGCAACGCGTGAGTGGCACCTACTAATGGTGCTGCAAGCGCTCATAGGCTGCGGCAGCCACTCACCATCAGGTAAGCCGTATGCTTGTTTGCCAACTTCTAACATAAAAAAAAAAAAAAAAAAAAAGACTAATACGAGGAGACGAGAGTATTGTAGACGCCCATAGCCGGGTGTGCTCACTGACCTGTAAACTATCGGTGAGTTAAGCAACTTAAAACGCGGTCAGTCACTAGATGGGTGATCATATAGTATTTCAACTAAACGTCTCCGTCGTAAAAAGTCAGTCCCGGCTGTTGCCAATTTAAAAACAGTCGATAAGTCGAGTCAGAGGCCTATACGGGCCTGAACAACTCTGACACTAGTTTGGCCGGTAACGACTCGATAAGAAGAAGAAATATCGCACCTGCATTCCCATTTGTGTTACAGATGTTGTTAGCGACGGAAATCAGTTAACATTTAATGAGCCCCTGCCCCTCTAACATAAAAAGGCTGTTTTTTTACACACATAAAAAGCTTGTCACGCCTGACAGCTAGTCTTACTAATGCAATAAATGTGAAAGTTTAGATGTTTGTTACTCAATCGCGCCATCACGAATTTTGATGCCATCTGGTACAGACATGGCTTGTTACCTGGATTGAAACAAAAGATACTTTTTATCCCCGAAAAATATTAAGTTCCCTAGGGATAAACAAAAAACCACACGATTTGCATTTCGATAAGGTAGATCTTAATTAATCCATACTAATTTCTATTATTATTGTGTCTAATATTATACCTTTTTACGCCTAAATCGCTGAACGAATATTGATGAATTTTGGTATAGAAATATATGGGATATTATACAAGAAGGTAAGTCACTTTTTATCACGAAAAACAAAAAAGAAAATGTTGCAAGTATCGGTAGCTGTATTGCAAAAATGGTGCCTTATTACAAAACATTTTTCACGCAGGCGAAGCCGCGGGGAAATGCTAGTTGTATAATAATTTAATCTTCACAGTAGTCAAACAGTTACAGTCACAGAGTTAAAGTTAAATACAAATCGCATGGAGTAGTTCTCGAACGTTACACGAATACAATAGTCAATACATAATCAACCAAGCTTGAAGCTCGTTCTATTGATATTTCGCGACAATAATACTGACTGATACTTTGCCCATGAAGTTTATGAAACTCGAATACAGAACGAGTTAACAAAATGAACAAAAAGAATAAATAAATGAAATAAAGATTTTATTTAACAAGATTTTTGTGAACAACAAATTACTTTCAATTAGAATTTTTTAAGGATTTTTAAATGAGGAATTTAGTTCTTTTTTTATACGACCGATCAGCACTCGGATCTAGTATAGATTTTTACGGTAGTAGAGCCACGCTTCTTCCAGCGAAAATGGGCTGCCTCAACCGGGGAAGTACTACCCTCGCACAGAAAATCGGCATCAAGTAACAGTATCAGTAGGTACTGTTTCGTTTCGTTGTGATGAAGAGCGCCGGAGACCCAATCTCCCACCCCTCTATTCCCTTCCTATTTCCCTTCTCATCCCTTCCTTCTTGTTCCTTGGTTTGGCAACAGCTCCATCTAATTAGCGGACCATTTACTGAAATTTTCCCTCTAAAGTATATGGTATAATTGGTTACTAATTGGTCATAATTGGTCAGTATATTTGAATAATTGGTCAGCACTCTGACAAATTATTCTTCTTATTATTATTATTAAAGTTACAAACATTTCAAAATTTCAATTTCATTAAAAAAATTGTCGGATCTAAGGTTATTGAAATTGGTCACTATGGAGCTGGTGGCAACGCTCAACTTCAAGTATCGCAAGCGTTCATAGTTTACGGTGACTGATTACCATTAGGCAGACCGTATGCTTGTTTGACAACCGTAATGAAATAAACTAAAATAAAAAAATACAATGTGCTTAAGACCACACTATTGAAATAAAACTTCTTTAGCTAAACTTAGTCAGCGAGTAAAGGCTTAATCTGTCTGTCTGTCTGATGGACAGACGAACGGACGGACGGATGGCCTTCGGTCGGTCGGCCGGTCGGTCTGTCTGTCTATCTACAGTAAATCGACAAAAGAATAAGATGAATATATATAATATAAATAGTATGTATATTTATGTCTCATTCAATCCTTCACATTTTTGTATTTCTATTTCTTACCTGTCTTTTTTCCGTTGCATCTGGTTTGAAATCACAACGATTCTAAAGAAGTTTCACTTCGAAAATATCTAGTATGACCAACAACACACATTCTGAAAAAAAAGTAAATGCACAAACATCCAACTGTAAAAATAGACCTCACTTCTGTCAAATGTAATATATTATTCAATTCTACATTATAACGCTCAAATTACATAATGGCAGCTATTAACATTTACCAGTCTGACTGAGCATTTAAGTGTCCCTCAGAGTACGTGGTCTGGTTCCATTAACCCCAAAAACCGCTTTAAACCCTATTTTACGTCTAACATAGTTTAAAGAGGTTTTTTATTTAATTTCTCTGTTCCAAATAGTTAATTGGCTAAATACGGTTACGTAATCAAGAAGTTTTTTGAAACCTATGCAAGCAACCGCGATCTTGTTGAGAGAAACGTTTCTAGAAAATTTCATTGAAGTTTCGAAACGCGTACCGGCTACCTGGAAAAGAAAAAAAAACGACAGAGCAAACTCCAATTCTTTTCATTAGAAGGAACTTTTTACTTCAAGGTAATATTTATTGTGTCAGTGAATAAAAAAACCATGATACAGCAATCGCAAAGAATTATACATAGATTTAGTATGAACTAGCTTCTGCCTAAATAACGATTTTAATAGAAACTTCGAACTCGTGTTTCTTGAATTGCTTTCTTTTATTTTTTCTTTAAATGATTAGTGTGCTTTTGCGCATGTCTGCGAATGTTCACACACACACACATTGGTTGCCCTGTGGTCTATGTATCGCGAGGAAAGTTCGAAGCATAGAAATACCTATGTGTAATAATTCTTTGGTCACACATTTAGGATGTACACCCTTAAATCTATGTTACAGCTGATATCGCAAGCGTCTCTATATCATCTAGAAGATTCTCTGTCTTAACCTTTGTTTAATTAAGTCACGTGACTGACTGTAATCGGTTTGGGTTTGGGTAAAGCACTTAGCTTAGTGTAGAGTCAAGCATTTAATTGGATTTATGACATCGAGATGTATGCCATGAGTAACGTTTGACGTAACGCCTGTGAACCATTCATGTCGCAGTGAAATTATGAAATCCGTGACATTATATTTTTACTGTTTATCAACTACTCGTATTTTTTGCAGACTTACTTTGAATCATAAATCTTTCATACAATCTATTGTTGCTTTTAGTTTAATTCTAAAGACAGTTTCAGTTCAATTTTTTTTTCGAGCGTATAGGGTCGTTTCGGCATACACGCTTACACTCGCGTTTCAAAATGGCGAGCGTGCTGTTAGGTTTCTTTTCAAAAGTCACTTTTAAAAAAAGCTTTGATTACAAACAAAGTTTATTCAAATGAAATATAACTACAAGTGAGTTTTTTAAGTTCGGTAAATGAAGTGGCCCGGAAGAGAGCTGGGACTGAACTGAGGATGTTGGTGGTGGTTGGATAAGAAAGGAAAAGGAGCTGCGTAATCATTATGTGGAAATTACGAGAAATGGTGAGGAAGGAAGTGTGTTAGAAACAATAGGAACAAGATTGTAAGTAACACGGGTGATGTTGACGAGTGTCAGTATCATATTATTAAAATAATATCACGCGCGTATACGAGCTTATAAGCGCGTTAAAATGAGTTCCTAGTGTGGTAAAAGGCGCGTCTATACGCAGCTATACGCGCTTCGAAAAACGACGTTATAACGCTGGTCTGAAACCACTGTAAAAGCGAAGTGCACTAGACATTTGCTCCTACAATGCGTTGTTTGTTAGCGGAGCTGCGGTCACATGACTAACGAGCTAGCTTCTAACTTTGCGTTTGAGTTTGGTCAACATTGGACACTAATTTGTTTCGATATAAGCGAATTCTTATGTGATTTAATCATGCAACTGTATTTTGCATGAAAATTACACAGAAATGCTTACTAATATTATAAATGCGAAAGTAACAGAGAGAGAGAGAGAGACAGGCTCTCTCTGTCTGTCGCGCTTTCACGCCAAAACTACTGAAACAATTTAAATGAAATTTAGTACAAAGACAGTCTAGAGCCTGAGAAAGAACATAGGCTACTTATTAATGCGATAAGGGGTCGTAAGGGGTTGAAATGGTAGGAATGAAAAATTGTATGGAAGTATCGTCATTTTTAGAGCTAGAAGCTTGAAACGTATTTTTTAGGCTGTTAATTCGATATAAATAGATATGACATTCAAAGTTTGTAAAAGGGGTTCAGAGTTTGTATCAAAATCGTTATTCAAGCGGGCGAAGCCGCTGGCAGTACCTAGTATATTATAAGTAAGCATTAATAATCAAAATGAATTAGTTGATTCTAATAATACATAGCTAGATTTAAATACAAAATATTTACTAAAACTTAGATAAAAGATATAGCATTCGTATGAAGAAGAGATGGCTTCGTAGTAAGAATGCGAAATGTAGATGAAAACATGAATTTTATATTTACTTTTGAAAGGAATCGTGATTTGAAAATTGAAAGGTGCTTCTTTTTTGTAAATTGTAATATTATTGCGAATATTATGGTAGTAGAGCCATATTCTTCCAGCACAAATGGATCGGCTCGACCGGGGAAGTACTTCCCTCTCACAGAAAATCGGTGTAAAGTAACAGTATCAGTAGGTGCGGTTGCGTTTCGTGCGATGAGTGAGAGCGCTGGAGGCCCAATCTCCCACCCCCTCTGTTCCCTTCCTTTTTTCCCTTCTCCTCCCTTCCCTCCTGTTCCTTGGGTTGGCAACGCGCTTGTGATACTTTTAGTATCGCGTGCGTTCATATGTTGCGGTGACTGCTGATCATCAGGCGGACCGTATGCTTGTTCGTCAACCGTAATAAAATTTAAAAAAAAATTAGCAATGCTTTTTCAAGTCATTACTAATACTCGTATCAATACGTCACTCTACGAGAATGGCTGCTCGTCACATAGCATACTTTTATCTCGGATTAAAACTTATTTAAGACACTGGAGCCGCGGGCACAGTTACACAACATTATTCATTAGCAAATCAAATCAACGCATACGTTAAACAATAGATAATTGCTTTAGTGTAACAAAGCTTGTTTTGTTACGCTAATTGTGGTTTCAAGACCATAATTTCTCCTTTGAGCTACATAATTATTGAATTTGACTATATCTAAATCCTTTTGTGTTATCAAAATTGTCTTACTAGTGTGAAAATTATCAGATTGAAGGCTTAAGAACTTATCATATATAGACCGGCCCTTCTATACCAAAAAAAATTCCGCAGATTCGTTCGTTCTCCTTTGTACAAGCTTGCAAAATTGGCGACTGAAATTAGCTTCACAAGTTTGCAACATAATCAAATGATGTTACCATGTGACTAACTTCCTTTCGTTTGCAGTGCTAATTTAGAAATGAGCATCAGCGATTCTTCTGGTTTTTTTTTAATAGAACGGCCGGCCAGTCGTTTTATAGTAAGTTACAGGTCTTAAATGGATTTTTACGACTTTTACAAATCAGGTGTAAATGGTTAGAAAGGTTAAATACGCGTGGTTAAAGACTTAAATTGTGACTAATTAATTCTTATATTTTGAAGAACTTCATATCTCGGGAATTAGTTCATCTCAAAGAGTATATGACACCAAAAAAGAAGGAAAACCATTTTTTTTTTTAATGTTAGAAGTTGGCAAACAAGCATACGGCCCACCTGATGGTAAGTGGTTGCCGTAGCCTATGAGCGCTTGCAGCACCATTAGTAGGTGCCACTCACGCGTTACCAACCTCGAGATATTAGTTCTTAAATCTCGTTCGCCCAGTAATTTCACTAGCGTACAATGCCCTTCAAACCGGAACACAGTAGTGCCTAAACACTAATATTTGGCGGACACCAGAAACTAAATGTTTTTTTTTTTTATTTATTTAGAACAACAAACAATTGGACAGAGGACTTATATTAGTAACATAAAAAGTACTAAATATTAGATTGTGTACAATCCACACCGTTGTCCACAGTTACATTTTACATAATATTTTACTTAAAAACAGAGACAATTAACAATTAAAATGGTATATATATGTGATTCTATTTATTTACCCTTAATATATTTTTAATGTTCTTTTTGAACGGATAAGCCTTAAGAGCAAATATGTCTGCATCATAGAATTAGTCATTGTAATAAATGTTATGTGTAGTATTATCTGTATAATGTTAATATTAATGTTGAAGGTTAAAGGCTTCCTCTCCTGCTAAGGTGTAGGATTATGAGCTTAATTACCACGCTTCTCCACTGCGGATTGGAGAATGTAACAGTTCTCGAAATTTCTCCAAAGACAAATTTATTCATCATGTTTTTTTCACCGTAAAACAAAATTTGAAGATCAAAAGGTATATGTTTTGGACTTGAACCAGCGACCTTTGTTTAAAATCTACGTATCCTTTCTACTGGTCTATCTCGGCTTTACATCAAACCACAATAAAGGCGTTATCAAAGAGTATCATGATTATATTATACTATATATACGGTATTCATACGTAATTATTATTTAATTATAACATTATTCAATAAAACCACAGACTTCCCTAAAAGCATCTTTCTATCAAACATACCCGAGAGACGAAACTCAAAGCAATGAGAAAACAAAGAATTTATTCGTTTATTTATCCTCAAGAGAAAGCTACGCGTACGTTCGAAGCTCCAATTACAATTCCTCAAAGACAAACAAAATATATCCAGTCTTATTATAAACGTGGCCGCATCACGAAACGAAGGACGAAACAAAATTGACTATCAGGGATTTCCATTAACAGAATTAACTTTTTAAGTGGGCCCTTTTACATCGTCACAAACAGTAAATCGTTTACTGCCTCCGGAAAAATCTGATAATGAAAACGGATTTACGGAACGTAAAATGAAGGATTGTTATTTAACTTTTTGGAACGAAGTTCCTTAACGCGGCTTATGAGTAGTGCTATTTAGTAAACATCGTCACGTAACGAAATGCCGTATCTTGTGTATGTGTATGTGTGTGTATCGAGCCTACTACAAGCAAGTGAGTGCGCAGCCTGGTTGTAACTCTCTCTCTCTCCGTCTCTGTCCCTGTCTCTTTTTAATATATAACCCATTGACATATACAGTTTTCATTTCGAATTACATTAGGAAGTTGAAGAAAAAACGTAAGGAACTTCGTACCCCGACAGCACAAGTTTTTTACTGGAAAATATAGTAATTAAATTTGTGATAAATAACGTTACTAGAGTACGTACAGTACATGTTTTTATTTTGTATCCTAAGTTTTGAGAATTGAGCTTAATTATTCTGAAGCTCACGTCTGCTCATGACTTCAACTTTGTCAGCTTCGGAATTATTTTCCGATCAGTTAATTTGTATTGAAAATATGACACGATGTTAACAAAAAACTGTTGATTCAATCATTACCTAACCTTACAGTATTTGTCTGTTTGTATCTGTCTTGTAAAATGTTAGTTTCTAGTTTCCGTATTGCGTTAAATTATATTCTGTTGGCTGATTCATAAAATATCATTCACATGGTTCAATGCTCCACAGAATTTCAGAGTCGACTATGCTACCATTAATAGCTACGTTGTTTGTAAATAATTAATTATTTCGACTTCCATCTCGAACAAAGGAATAATTAAATAATAAAGCGTCATGACGGACGCTTGCGGCGACCCTCGTTAAGAGAAAAACTGAATCGTATATTTGTTTGACTCGTAACGATTATTCAGTTGCGTAATAATATTCTTATATTTTGTTATTAAAATATAATAATTATTAATATTTACAATATAATATAAATTGTTTATGTTACAATGTCAAAGTCAGCTGTAGTTGCTGGTCGACGAAGTGTGACACTATGTGACAAGGCGATCTAAGTATCGTCACATTAAATCCTATTTTATGTGGGTTGCTGTTGGCCCTACTGGCCTTGACAGCGTCATCAAGTGGAGGAGTCGGATACTGACACCCAGCCGTGAAAAACAGACAGTTCTCGCGGGGACCTAAATTTGATTCCGTTAAAAAAACTTACATAGAATGTAATTAATGTGAATAAATTTACAATTTTTTGCTGTATCATACATTAAGAATATGTACCTTAAAAATACTGCATAAAATGTATATAATATTAATCTCCAGATTTTTACGCGTGCTTGTAATTCTCTCACGATTATTATATTTATTAAATTCGAAAAAGAAAAGTACAAAGCATATTTTATGCCCCAAGGAAACGTTCATTTTTTCCGCACGAAAATGCGCACGTTATCCAGGTCACACGAAAACACCGTGTGAAATTTGAAGTCATTCTGTAAAGCGGTTGCAACAAGATTTAGTACAAACATCCGTAAATCTTAAATTCCACATAATATTTAAAACCAAGCCTGCGGTTTTATCAGCATTAATTTTAAATCGAACTAAGCTAAGGATAGCCTTGAGCCTTTATCAATTTCATCCAAGTCATAAACAATGCCCGCAATGACTTTACTTATAACTGGGCTTTACCATCCCGACCAACTATATGTCTAATAGCATTGCATGGTCAAAAGTTATTAACGGAAATCCTAATGGATTTTAAATCAAATAACCCGGACGTGTTTGTGTATACGTATGTGTGTATGTGTGTGTATGTACCTATCATCGGCCCCTGATAACTGTCCCCTGCTGGATATAGGTCTCTCCAAATGTACGCCACAGCACGATCCCCGGCCACTCTCATCCAGCCTCATTGATGAAACTCCTTAAAGTTTACCTCCTAGTAACTGTACTTTAAGATTTATAAATCAATTATGCTTTTTATTAAAAACTTATTATTATTTTAAAATATACAACACAAATCAAACCTTAGACCGAAATAAGAGATTATTTTAATCTCTACCAACAACAAAAGATTTTTAAGATTAGATGTTTATTTTCACTATAAAGCCTGTTTTAGAATCCTTTATTATAGCTTAAGCCTTAAGGTGTTTACAAATTCAACCCAATTAATCACTAATTAGCTAATTACATGAGGATTCCATTACGCAATGAGATAGTTATATACAAATTATAAATAATTAAAGTACGCAGACAAAAATAGAGAGGCAATTTAAGGATTTCTCACGTAGCGAAAGCTAAAGGAAAGGATATAAATAATTAGGTAGGTAAGATTTTCAAGTAAATAAAATTAAATCAAAAGTTTAATTTTATAATTGATATATCTAACATTTCACATAACACACGACTTCGTCCTTATTGTATCTATATGGTACCTTATATGCCCTCCAGTACAATTTTATAAGTCATCTAGATTTCACCAGCCGCTTCGCACAGCTATACATATAACGATTGGTAATGAGGCACCATTACTGCATAACATACTTTGTAAGCCCATTTCATCCTTTCAGGGTTGGAATTTTTAGAAAACAAGTTGAAACACGTAGATCTTTATCTCTACTTATTATCTTTATAATTTGTTAATAATTTTTAATGATCATTATGTATTTTTATTTTTATTGACTTGTAATAACTGACTATATTTTATAATGTGATGCTTTCTAATGAATGATGTGATGACCTATAATTAGTAGAACATTTATCGAATAACTTCTGATCTTTATTGAAATGTCTAATTGATGTATCTACTGTTGGTTATCCTAAAATAAAATAAATAAATAAAGCTCTCCTTTAAAGTTTGAATTTAGAAAAAATGTCTACATTTTAAAAACAGCTCACAACAAAATTGTTCTTATATTGCTTGGATGACGTTTATGAAAAGTACTGCATGCAAAAAATGTTTTTGTTTACATTTTTATTTTCCTCCAAAAAAAATTAAACTTAAACATATAACTTTTTTAATTATGCGAACGTTTCATAACATACTTTGTAAGCCCATTTCATCCTTTCAGGGTTGGAATTTTAGAAAACGTTGAAACACGTAGATCTTTATCTCTACTTATTATCTTTATAATTTGTTAATAATTTTTAATGATCATTATGTATTTTTATTTTTATTGACTTGTAATAACTGACTATATTTTATAATGTGATGCTTTCTAATGAATGATGTGATGACCTATAATTAGTAGAACATTTATCGAATAACTTCTGATCTTTATTGAAATGTCTAATTGATGTATCTACTGTTGGTTATCCTAAAATAAAATAAATAAATAAAGCTCTCCTTTAAAGTTTGAATTTAGAAAAAATGTCTACATTTTAAAAACAGCTCACAACAAAATTGTTCTTATATTGCTTGGATGACGTTTATGAAAAGTACTGCATGCAAAAATGTTTTTGTTTACATTTTTATTTTCCTCCAAAAAAAATTAAACTTAAACATATAACTTTTTTAATTATGCGAACGTTTCTGTCGGAGCAGGGAAGGAGGCAGGGAAGTGGAGAAGGTCATAACTACAAGCCAGGTGTCATGTAAACTCGCCTGAGTTGTATTTATGTATGAAATAAAGATCGCAAACATCATTATCATCTATAGTCATTAAAATAATTCATTTTCATCTCTTATACTTTTGGAAGTCTTATCAAATATTCATTGAAGTAAAATTCCGCCTATTCGACTCTGTCAAATAACTATTTATCTTCCAAATGATAAATTAACCAATTTATCGTCTTGCAAATCTGGAATTTTAGATTGATTTATTGTTTTAACTGTTAAACTATGTAAATTTATAATGCCTCGTTTCTTGTGTTGGAAAGTATAAACTTGACAATATATATTTGTTCATTATTAATCTGTACCAGGTTTATGACTTCTAGTCACCTCTGTAGTTAACTTACTCTGTGTGTATCTCTCTGTTCCGGTATGGCGGTAATGTCAAGTTGTTGCAAAAAGTGTGTACAATAAAACAATCCGAATATATCAAAATATTGCTTTCATTTTCCACCATAATCCATCAGGTTATGGGCCCAGAAACGTTTAAAGCTAATATTAAATTCGATATTTTCGGGATTCTACAAATTCAAGAAATTACGGTCAAGGTGACCGGCGCCTACGCCGCCATTGTATTGACCGCGTGTTTGAAGATTGAATTTGAGAATAATGGCTTCATCAAATTCGAGCAGTATAGCAATAGAGAAGCTGAATGGCATCGAGGATTACAATAATTGGAAATTTTTATTAAAAATGCTACTGATGCATGAAGATCTCTATGAATGCATACTATCGGAGGAAGGTTCAAAAGATTGTAAGAAGAATCAAAAGGCTCTTGCCAAGATATGTCTCTCTGTAGGACCGTCAGCATTGGCACATGTGAAAAATGCGACAACGCCTTACCACGCCTGGACAAGTTTACAAAGGGCGTATGAGGACAGAGGGTTGAGTCGAAGGCTGGGATTACTAAGAACCCTATTTGGAATTAAATTAGGTTCAGAAGGCATGCAGAATTATTTATCGAAAATAACTGAGCTGGGACAGCTTGGTTATCCGATATAGGTTCACCTCTAGCAGATGAATTCATTGCCATAATTATGTTAAGTGGTTTACCGTCAAATTATGACCCGCTCATAATGGCACTAGAAAATTCATACACAACACTGAGTAGTGAAAATGTAAAATCCAAATTGCTTCAAGAGCAAATTCGAAGTGACGAGAAGTGTGATGCTGATTATGCTTTAGCTACAAAGAAAATCTACAAGTGTTATCGCTGTAAGAAAACAGGACACATGAAGAGGATTGCCCTCAAACAAAACAATAACAAGATGACAAGTTATACAAAAAGAATTGCTTGTATCAGAAAGAAAATAAATCATTGCTAACAGCATTATCCGTAAGTTTAGGAAACAATGTATGGTACATCGACTCCGGGGCTACAAATCACATGTGTAATAACAAACAAGTGATGTATGACTTTCATTAATGTGAAACCGTTAAAAGTGAATGTGGCTAATGGTGATAAATTGACCACCGTAGGTCAAGGTAATGTGAAAGTGAATTTAAAAAATGGTTTAAAGACAATAAGTAATGTTTACTACATTCCTAAGCTTTCTGGCAATTTGTTATCAGTTAGTGAAATTTGTAGAAAAGGTTATACTGTTAAATTTAATGCTAAAAGGTGCTTAATATGTGATAAAAATAAAGTAATAGCTTCAGGTACTCATTCGAATGGAGTTTATCAACTCGATATTGTTAATGTACAAAATAGTAGATTAGAGTCTAAGGTTGCCATGAACTCACATTATAAAAGGTCTCTAGTAAGTAGCAGTAAGGCTGTGTTAGAACCTGTGGGTCTACTTCACACAGGAGCTGTGGCACAGACGACTCGGACATCTAAACTTAAGAAGCATGAACCTTATGAAAAATGGACTTGCAACAGGTATAAGCTTTAATGATACTACATTCAAACCTTGTGTTTCATGTGTAGAAGGGAAAGCAAACAAAATTCCCATTCCTGCTAAAGTAAAGTAGATCAAAAAGAACTTTTAGGATTAATACACGGATGTGTGTGGGCCCATACAGTCTCGTCAATAAATGGTGCTAGATATTTTGTTACTTTTATTGATGACTTATCTCGAAAAACATTTATTTATTTCATGAGAAATAAAGATGAGGTGTTTGAAAAATTTAAAATTTTCAAAGCTTTAGTCGAGAAGGAGACTGGTAAAGAAATTAAAGTCATTAGAAGTGATAACGGAGGTGAATACATTAATACATATTTACAGACATATCTGCAAAGCTGTGGGATTAAACATCAAACTTCAATCCCTCACTGCAGTGAACAAAATGGAGTTGCAGAGAGAGCGAACCGGACAATAATGGATAAGGCTCGCTGCATGTTACAAGATGCTGGTTTGGACAAACAGTATTGGGCTGAAGCTGCTAACACGGCTGTCTACCTGAAGAATCATTCTCCTACGAAAGCTGTAATGGGTGCTACTCCAGAAGAGAGATGGTCATCTAAAAAGGTAAATGTATCTCACTTACGTACATTTGGTTGTTTAGCTTATGCTAAAACAAATAATGTTAGAAAACTGGATGTTAGATGTAAAAGGTACATCTTTGTAGGTTACTGTGAGGACAGTAAAGGCTATAGGTTGATAGATCCAGCTTATCCAAAGAGATGTGTCAAAAGCAAGACATGTGACATTTTTGAGAATACTTTTGGAATAAAGTTTCACATGTGATAAAAGTAGGGAAAGCAAAGAAATGACTTTTCAAAATGCACCTTGTTTGCAAGATAATGTTGGTAATAATACACAATTAAATACCAATATATCAGAAAGTGTGCAATCATCATACAGTCAACAGCCGGAAGGTTTTATTATGAAAAATAATGAAAACCAGGTTTATAAGCTCAATAAAGCAATTTATGGCTTGAAACAATCTGCAAAATCATGGTATGAGAAAATAAATGATGTGTTAACAAATAAATTAAAGTTTAAACGCCTATCATCAGAACCATGTGTTTATATATACAATAATGATGATGAACTAATAATCATTTCATTGTATGTTGATGACATAATGTTGTTTTCATCTAAAACATCTCGGAAAAAGGAAATTATAAAGAAACAGTTAATGAGTGAGTTTCAGATGAAAGATCTAGGTCAAGCAAATCACATTCTTGGTATGAGAATCAGAAGAAAAAATGATGGAAGTTATTCTTTAGATCAAGAAAATTATATCAAAAGAATATTAAACAGATTCCATATGTCAGACTGTAAACCAGCAAAGACTCCAATGGAAGTTGGGTTAAAATTACAAAAGGAAGAAAATAATAATTGCAATTTTGATTTCAGAAGTCTACTTGGTCATTTAATGTATTTAACTGTAATATACGAGACCTGATATAGCTCACAGTGTAAGCTACCTTAGTCAGTTTAACAATTGTTATTCGAAGTGCATTGGAAAGCAGCAAAGAGAGTATTCTTGTTATCTGAAGGGTAATTGCAATGGACTACTGTTTATGCTTTAGAAGGAGTACTATGGAAATAACAGGCCGTAAATGGATGCAGACTGGGGAGGAGACCAGCTCAATCGCAGATCATTTACTGGGTATGTATTTAGTCTTGGTAATTCTATTATATCTTGGGAAAGTCGCAAACAGA
Organism: Hestina assimilis; assembly: GCA_023373885.1. Lineage (NCBI taxonomy): Eukaryota > Metazoa > Arthropoda > Insecta > Lepidoptera > Nymphalidae > Hestina > Hestina assimilis. The sequence goes on along the minus strand of CM041747.1, from coordinate 1,681,525 downwards.
GGACTGTGGCCTTATCTTCTACAGAGGCTGAGTATATGGCAATCTCGGATTCATGTAAGGAGGCTATGTTTTTAAGAACATTTCTTCATGAATGTACTGACATTCTTTGTGCTATTAAATTAAATAATGACAATCAGTCGGCACAGAAGCTATGTAATAATTCCATATGTCATTCTAGGACAAAACATATAGACATAAGACATCATTTTATAAGAGATTTGGTAAATAAAAGGATAGTTAGCTTAAATTATGTTTCTACAGAAGAAATGTTAGCAGATTTGATGACAAAGTCATTAGCTAAAGATAAACATTGTAAGTTTGTTACTATGATATTTAAAGTTTAAAATTGTTATTAAATTCTGTAACAAAGTATGTAAGGTATACATAAAGCATTGTATTGTATAATACTGTAAGTTTAATGATTACAGAGGTTATTGTAATAATTTAGGAAAGACAATTACATTATTATTACTGTTAAGTAACTAATTTTTGTAACACTTGTTTTAAGTTACATAATATTAGTAAGAGAGATGTTTATAACTAAATTTTTTTGAGGCCTAGTCATTTGTCAAATAAAAAGTTAAACTTAAGTAATAATATTGTCTTCGTTCAAGGCCTAGTGTTGGAAAGTATAAACTTGACAATATATATTTGTTCATTATTAATCTGTACCAGGTTTATGACTTCTAGTCACCTCTGTAGTTAACTTACTCTGTGTGTATCTCTGTTCGGTATGGCGGTAATGTCAAGTTATTTGCAAAAAGTGTGTACAATAAAACAATCCGAATATATCAAAATATTGCTTTCATTTTCCACCATAATCCATCATCTTGACTGCCGCACAAAGGGTTCCCTACCATTATCTATAATAAATAATTTATCAATTTTATTTAACTTATTTGAGGTTGGTACCAATTAAACTAGTGCTCTAACGTCCCACTATGGCGCTAGATGGGACCTTGGAGTTTTAGTGGGTAGGGAGCTCGGCTCCGAGTCCACACACCTCCTGCGCCATTGCACCCGTCCCGGCGCTCGAGTGCGTAACTGCATTTCTCCAAGTAAAAAAAAAAAAAAAAGTGCTCTAAATTATATGACAACTCAGAGGCCTATCTTAATTGGCGTCTACTATGTATGTATGGGGACACCCTTTAGTTTTCAACTTTTTTTAATTTTTGGATTTTTTTCCCTTATTTGTGCTATAAGACCTTTTAACGGAAATTGACAGTTCTAGGTCAACCGAGAGTACCCTATAGGTTTTGGTAATTAGAAGTTTGCGCGAAAATCTAAATTTGCCCCTACCTCTTTATCGTGTTGACTCAGGACCTTGGTTTTTATACACCTAATAGGGACTATAGACCTCAATATTTTGTATAAATTCCTTTTCCTAAGAAAGTCGGTGGTGACACACGGACGGACAGACGGACAAAAGAGTGATCTTACAAGGGTTCGTTTTTTACCTTTTGAGGTTTGGAACCCTAAAAATTATATAGAACTTTACACACGATCTGTATTAACACGCAGTTACCGTAGATCGTAATCTGTGCAGACCTGAACCAAAGATTTGAGTAGAGAAACTCTTCTCTTCTCCTACTTCGGCTTAGTGGAGAAGAGAGGGAAGAATAAAAATTACTCTTATCTAAAATAGATAATCATATTTCCAATTAATCTGTGTATTCTCTGTGTGGAGAATTCTGTATTCTGCATATTATGACGATTTATTAAAATCTATTCAGCTTTTAAAAATTAAAAAGCAGGCTCTTTGATTTTATTTATGCACTAGCTTTGATAACATAATATTTTTCCGGTACAAAAATACCCTATGTGTTAATCAAAGTAATTTATTTTATTTATTTATTTTTCATTTGGGAAACATACAGTTATAGAATAATACATAAATGCATTCAAACAAAAAAATAGTTCACAAACCAATTAAGTTTTCACTGATAAATATACAAGAAGCACATCGAAAGATTAACAAGCGAAAACTTACAAAAAATTTAAAATATTAATAATTATTATAAATCCATTGCAAAAAAAGACAAAAAAAGACAAAAAAGAAAAAATTTGTAATATGGTCTCTTTGTTCCAAATTGAGTTTTATTGCGTTCATAATTTGAATAACAGTTTTTCTCAAAAGTCTTTGATATCCAGACATCGATAACTTTAATTGTAAGATACAAGTGGGTACCTCTTTTGCAACTTTGCCACCCTTGTATGTTGTTGTGCCAGAAATTTGATTAATGTAGCCTTAAGTGGAGTAGTTTTTTAATATATATTTTTTCTTTTTTGTTTTGTTTATAAGTTCTTTTGTTTTGCGTTTTCGTTCTTCATTTTTAGGGTTCCAAAATAGCCACATAGCAAAAACGGAACTAAAATTTGAGGTTGTAGAACATCAAACGAACTTTCAACCACATTTGGTTTGAAGGAGATGGGACAACAAATTTAAGAGATATATAAGTTTTTCCCATAACTTTGTTTTTCATATTACTTTTAATAATTACTATGAAATTACCAACTTGTTTTTGCGGTCGATTATAATTAATTATTATTTTTAAAGTACTTAAGATTGTTCACCATCAATCTGCGGAACCCTTTAGTTTCGACTGTGCGTGGTCCACACTCGACTGATAATTAATTTTCTTATTTTTTGTTGATTTGTTGATGTTGCAACTAAACTTTTTTTCTTTCTTGTATATATGAAATTGTAAAATTAAATCTCTTCATCAGGTTACCATAGAAACACAACGAATCGCATCGTCTCGATTTTGGGCCTGTTCGAGCTGTCTGTTGGTGACCACCCACGAGCTGATGGTATGTCAGAGCTGACTGCTGCAAAACTGGCAGTCGATCATGTCAATCAGAGGTCCTTGCTGTCGGGGTACAAGTTGCACCTTATAACTAATGATACCAAGGTAGGTATAATTTGCTCAGTACACTTCGATTTTTGCAAGTTCGATTCTCGGTAAACATTTACAATGTTTGTATTAATCATACAAATTTTTTTGGTCTGCACCACCGTTGGTAGTGAACCCGCAACCGTCGAGTCTTAAGGCAACTTAAGACTCGACGGTTGCGGGTTCGATTCCCGCTCGGAGCAAAAGTTTGTATTGACCATGTAAGCATACATTCCGGGTGTATTTGTCCTTGTGTATGTTTCCGGACCCCGACACAGGATATCACTATCCTAATGGGGGACTTAGAGTGGGCAGCGTTTATTTATTATTATAAACATACCATTTTCTCAAGACTTGAAACCTTTATAGTTACCAATCTTTTAATGTACGCAGTGCGATCCAGGAGTTGGAGTCGACAGATTCTTCCACGCTCTCTATACTGAGAGAGAGTCACGACTAGTGATGCTGCTTGGCACTGCCTGCTCTGAAGTCACCGAGAGTATCGCAAAAATAGTTCCATATTGGAATATTGTACAGGTATAACCACTTTCATTCCTATCTTAAATATTATAAATGCTTAATTTGTTTCTTTGTGAGGGAGGAAGAAAGCTGAACCGATTATCATGAATTTTGGTATAGAAAAGGAGGGAAAAATGGAGGCGATTATAAGCTATTTCTCGACGCGAAAATAAAACTTGATGGGGGTGAAATAGGGGATGAAAGATTTGGAACCAATTATTTCGTCATTTTATCATTAGAGACGCTAATTCACTCAGGTGAAGCAACGGGCCGAAGCTAGTAATATATAAACTTTCGTTCGTTCTATTTCTTTTATTTTACTTGAAAAACGTGTGTGGCAATTAACGTCTGTCTGATCAGCAGGTAATGTATACAAACTTTTCCCGACTGATAGATTGTTTGCTAAACTTTAGAAATTTAAACTGTAGAATACGACCAGAAAGTGATTTACCCACTTTCTGGTGGAGTTCGAGTTTTAAGTAATTATTCAAACACAAGCCTGATTGAATATGTGCTTGGCTAAAAACATGGTCTTTTTTTCTCTTTTTCCTAATATTTTCAGTTTATATGTCGGACTCGCACATAAAGAGTTCCGTACCACCATGGAATATAACTATAATAAAATTCTTCCTTAGCCGTGGTTCGGCCTCGCAGGAGGCAGGTGAGAGGACTTCAGATGAGTTTGTCCATTAATAGAACATTATTATGCAGTTAGTTACTTATATTATCTTATCTTTATTATATATAATTCTACTGTATGTGTGTATGTCACTGAACTCCTCCTAAACAGCTTAACCGATTTTGATGAAATTCTTTGTTTGTTCCAGCAGATTCGAAAATGGTTTAGATTCACAATTTGTACCTACCGAGTGTTGGTTGCGGTGTAATCGAGTCCTGGGTTTTTTATTTTATTTTGAAGGCCAGACAGCGTATGCCGGGTCCGCTAGTATAATATGAAATGTTTATTTGTATAAATTTGGTCTTCAAACTTGGTTCCAAAAAATCCAGTCTATTTTTCTATACTACTGAAAAAAACACGTTTTTATGAAAGCGCTATTTTCCTTCTTGCTAGAATTATGAGAGGTCACTGAGAAATTTACGCCATACAAAAGAATGCTGAGTGCCTTCAGCGAAGGTCACTATAGGTCTTTGAAAACTTAGCTCACGCTTTAAAATGTCTACGCTATTCATAACCTTGCTGATGTTCTTTAAATAATGAAAAAATCTTTAAATCTTTATCAAAACAAAACATATGAGGGGACTTACCATTAACTCTTTTGCGATTCAAATAACGACCTAAACTATGCCACATCGCTATTTCGTACCATGAAATATATAATTATACGTTATGCTCATATGAAATCTGAAGCCATTTACTATCAAAATTGATTTAGGATTAATTTGGACCTCATTTAAATCGAAATAAGAGTTAATGGTAAGCCCTCTGAAGTCTATAAAAAATAAAATCACCTACTTTCTCATTAACATCATTTGTAATAAGTAATGAATGTTATCATTTGTAATAAGTAATGTGTTGTAAATTACTAAAATTTATATTCCGATATACCTTTTTTAAGATACTAAATTAGCAATCAAGCATACGACCCCAACACCATTCGTAGGTGTAACTCACGCATTGCCAACATCGAGATATTGGTTCTTAAATCTCATAGACTGATAGTTTCACTAGCTACAGAGTCCTTTAAATCGAAACACAGTAATGCAAAAGACACTACTGACTTGTGGTAGAATACCGATACTGCGGTGGTACCTACCTAGCCGGCCTCTTGGAATACAAAGCCTCCCGCCAGTAGTTTTATATCCATAATTGCAGAGTTAAACGAATTCTTAAATAAACCTCAATAACGTAAAATGTATGATCAATCTATCTCTATATAAGTATATCCTATTCAGAGTGCTTTCAAAATTTTACTCCAATTTTATTTTTAAAATTACATCACAATTTTCTAAATTCGCTGCGTGTGTTGTAAAATGTTTGCTTAAAATATTTTTATTCATCAACTTTTCAGCTTTAATAAACGTTTTAAAAAGCCCTTTTATGGTTTTGAGGGCTTAGTTAAATGATTAATTGGCTGGCGCTGCGTAAAAACTAGTAACCCGTCAAATCTGGATAAGAGTAACAAGGCCCTGAACAAATACCGTGATAAATGCCGTGATAAAGGAATAAGAAGTAATAATTATTTGTAAATATTGTTGTAAAACAAAAGAAAACGGCCAATGTTAATGATTAAAATGATAAAAGTAAAGCTAAAAAAAGACTTAACAAATAAAAAAACTTTTTCTTTATTTCAAGTTGTTCTTTGCCACTCGTTAAAAGTTACACATAGTTACAAGATGTAAGAACGCTTTGTCCGATCAAGTTACACAAAGAAATAAAGTTACATTAACAATGTCAAAAGAAATGTTGACATTTCACACACAAAGAGAAATTGACCAAATTAGGCGGAAAAATCTTTTTACGATAGAATCTGCTCATAAATGTATATAAACGCTGTACCTTTCAATGCCATTTAAAATGCCAAATCTAATTCTTATGATGCCATATAATTTTTCTACATTACATTGATGTCATGATAGCACTATTTGAACCTTTTACGTTTTACACCTGAATGTGAACATTTGGATGGATGGATGCATATTTGTTACTATTTCACGCAAACACTACTTAACAGATTTGAATGAAATTTGGTACACTCTTAGCTTTTTACCCGGGTTACCATATTATTTATCCTTGGAAAATGTTAGATTTGCGTGGGATAAATAAAAAACTATATAACGCGAGTATATCCCCGGGCACAGGTAATTCGACATATAATTTTAATATTTCTTCTTTTTGCCTCATGGTTAGCGGCCAACCTAATGTCAAGAAATGTTAAGGTCGCCATGTAGGCTGTGTTATATAATGCTGAACTTTAGCTGACAAAGAATAATCTATATAATTATATATGTGGCAAAAGATGATGTATTAGTAAATGCTCATCAAAAATATGACACGAAAAAAAATTCTATTTACGACGACATGAAATTGTAAACTATAAATTTAACACCTAAAATCGCATATCTAAACTTACATAACCCTAATTACAGACCTCATAGTATAACTAGACTCAAACATAAGGTTTGACGGATTTCTAAACACTTAGTTTACAAGAATTTTAGAATATCCTAAGGCTAAGGGTAGCAAATAAACACGCAGACTGATTATCAAAATCTACATACATTTACATAATAGGAGAAGACCTAAATGACATATCAACTGATTATATAACAAACGTAAACGAGCGTTAAAAGTGAACGAAAAAAGGGCTTGAAAGTTTGTATGAAAGACAATCATTTATGTAACTCTTCTAGTCATGAAACTTTGTTTTTTGGTGAACAATTATACATAAAGTGAACAATTAAATATATTACATTTATCTAAAATTCTACCCTTGAAAAAGGGGTTTTAAAGCTTGTATTAAAATCATTATTTACGCAAGCTAAGCCGCTGGCAGAAGCTAGCAATGATATAAAAAAGTTAAAACGTATATTGTTAAACTGCACATGTTGTAATCGTAAAGCAAACAAATTTTCAGCAATAAAACCAATTAGCAAGTTAAACTGAGTTCTGGGAGAGATTTGTAGTATTCTAAGGACGTTCAAGCTTCAAGTACAATCAATTCGCCTATAGCTGAGGTAGTTTCAGTGTTGCATCATCGGAATAGCTAAACGCTGTGCGAATGTGTTAGCTACGTTTGTAATATCTGCATTTGACATGTATATATTGTTTATTTCTGTACTCAATACTCAATACTCAATATATTTATTGCATTTCAAGATGTGAAGTTTAGGTGGTAGGTCAAAGTAATTAACAATTGTGGACTCTGTTGGGCAGAGCAACTTAGAAGTGAGGAAGAGGACTTTAATTATAGCATTTAAATGGCGTCGGGATGTGACGACCCCATCGCCCGCTGTTGGGATAACCTCTGTCACAACAGAGATTATTCCACCAGTGCAGTCAGTCACACTGGTGGTAGGTCTTTTGTTGCAAGAGGCCGGCTAGGTAGGTACCACCGCAGTGTCCAATATTCTGCCGCCAAATAGTAGTGCTTAGGCACTACTGTGTTCCAGTTTGAAGGGCATTGTACGCTAGTGAAATTACTGGGCGAACGAGATTTAAGAACTAATATCTCGAGGTTGGCAACGCGCGAGTGGCACCTACTAATGGTGCTGCAAGCGCTCATAGGTTGCGGCAGCCACTTACCATCAGGTGGGCCGTATGCTTGTTTGCCAACTTCTAACATAAAAAAAAAAAAAAAAAAAAAAAAAAAAAAAAAAAAAAAAGCATTTCTTTAATTATTAGGTAGGTAGGACTTAACGAATTATCAGTCAGGTATTCATATACACTATATAAACATTTGCATACTATTACTGGTCTGTTGTTACTGTTCAGTGAATTTGGAATATAAATGTTTTTATCATTTATTTTATTAATACTAGGTATTCGCATTTTTAACAAAATTCCAGATTGCTTATTGGAACTGCCAGCAAGCAAGTTCCAAACTGTGTGACTCTTAATATTGCAGGACTCTCATTCAAGAACCAAATTTTATATGAAAGAATACAATTGTAAAAAACATATATTTGAAAAGAGTAACTGTCGAGCTTCTTGTCGGTTCTTTTCGATAGAATCAACCTTCCGAACCGTCGGTAGCGTTTGACTATTCAAAAGTACTTTTTAAAAGTCTACTTGAATAAAAATAATTTTGATTTTGATTTTGATTATAGCAATGTATAAACTCAGAACATACAGTGAGAATTGTTAAACTATAGAACTAAATTCGTCGCGGACGGAGTCGGGAGCGAATGCCAAATTGTTATAAATGCAAATTGAGCTAAAAAAAAGTAAAAACTTTGTGCCTTTTTATATGTGCCGGTTGCCGGGTAATCGGCGCCGGCTATCCGATAGCGAAGTGAATGGGCATGTTATGCCTATTTTTACACGTACTGGCGTAATTTTGTTCGGTAAGCAATAGCCGGGTACACACCGAATTCACCACTGTGTGTAGGACCTATTAGATTCAAAATTGGGTCGCGTAAAAGCAAACTGAGTTGCCAGACAGTCGGCGCCGGAAACCCGGCAACCGGCATGTGTGACAAGGCGCGTTAGTCATGGGCCTTCCATAAACTAAGGACCGGCCTTTCCACACTGAATGTCTAATCATTCGCTGGTGCTCCTTCGTAAATTAAACGCTAATGCGAAACGAAGTTAGTCATTTATGATATTTTGTCTGTAACAAATGGCTTATCTATAAGATTGCTGCCATCAGAATATGATTGACGACGTTGTGACGCAGTGGTAACGAACCTGCCTTAAGCACCACAGGTCATGGGATTCCCGCTCGGAGCAGATTTTTGTCTTGACAATATAGGCATATGTCTGTCTCTATAGGCATTGTGCCGGACCCTCGTAGCGCTTTTTTATTTAAAGCAATAACGTATTTAGGTTGAGTGTGTAGCGTTTTTTTATTTAAAGCAAGCAAATGCTGTAACTAATCACTTTTAAGTAATTAAGTGCTTTAAATGCTGAAATTATGTCTTAAGTATTTTCTATAAAATATATGTAAGATATAGTATGTAACTTTGTAGTATTTAGATTAATTTTTCCAATGAGTGACTGGTTCGCCCTTAGGGACAATCGCTTTGTGTCCCTATACTTTATTTGAGATACCAAAATTTAGGTAAATACTCGTATAATACCGGGAATAATACTAAGAAGAAGATAAAGCCTGGCCTATAAGTGCCTACATTAATATTAATATATTTTCTAGGTGTCCTTCGGCTCAACATCACCAGCACTTAGTGACCGCTCCGAGTTCCCTTTATTCTGCAGAACCGTCGCACCTGACTCCTCACATAATCCAGCAAGGATTGCTTTTATAAGGTAAGGTTTTTAACCCAACTTAAAGAGAAGAAGAACTTAACTTAATCTATCCGTCTCTTTCGTGTATATAACACGATATCTTGGATATTCGGAGGCAAATTGCGATTTTTTAAAATGTAATTTATGCTCCCAACTTGGACCCATAGAAATTTGTGATCAATTTAAGATCTCCAGATGTGACCTGGAATCACATAGTTATTTTGTACTTTTGATTAAAGAATATTAGCAATGCATTTTTCAAGGCATTATTCATATTCTTATTGTCCCTCCAAATAAGCTCGAAGCTTGCGGCTAAGATTGAGTACGGCAATTGCCCAAGGGGCCAGGATCGAACCCGCGACTCTCGCGTTAACGGAGCGCAGTCGGCTCTTCTACCGTTGAGTTATTGGGGCTTCAAGCTATTTTGTTCTATATTACTACAAAATGAGTAGAATTACAAGAACCTTCTTAAGGTTCTGAACCCAAGAGTGCCAACTGAACCCTATTACCTCCGCCTCCGCTATCCATATGTCAACGGGCCAGTCATACGAGAAACTTGATATTTTTATTCTACACTGGTTCCTTACCATTTGCCTTTATTGCGCGTGTCCGGAACACACTTGGCGAGTTTTATAAGAGTATTATTCTAAAGCTCAATTGTTTCACAGGCAGTTCGGATGGGACACAGTGACCGCTTTCTCACAAAACGAGGAAGTGTACTCATTGGCTGTGAACGAGCTCGTCACACAGTTGGAAGCCGCTAACATCACTTGTGCAGCTTCCATTACCTTCGCTGAATCAGATTTTAAAGAACAGTTACAACAGTTAAAGGTAATAAGTTAAAGGTTAAAATTTTTTTTTTTTTTTATGTTAGAAGTTGGCAAACAAGCATAGGGCCCACCTGATGGTACGTGGCTGCCGCAGCCTATGAGCGCTTGCAGCACCATTAGTAGGTGCCACTCACGCGTTGCCAACCTCGAGATATTAGTTCTTAAATCTCGTTCGCCCAGTAATTTCACTAGCGTACAATGCCCTTCAAACTGGAACACAGTAGTGCCTAAACACTACTATTTGGCGGCAGAATATTGGACACTGCGGTGGTACCTACCTAGCCGGCCTCTTGCAACAAAAGACCTACCACCAGTGAAGTTACTATGGAAGATGTATTAAAGAAAGTATGCTCACATAACAAGTCTGTTATAGTGTGTGGGGACTTTAATGTCGACCTTTTACAATCATCCTCGTATAGTACTAGATTATTAGGTTTATTTAAATCTTTTGGATTAACTAATTTGTTTTGTAAGCCTACTGCAACATGTTTAGATATATGTAGATCAGACATTCTAGAATAGATACTGGTCGGCAACGCACAACTGCGTGCTTATAATCGTTTAACATCGGGGAGCTTTCTGCTCGTTTGTCCTCTCTTTTATAAAAAATATATTTTTAAAATAATAAAGGATATTTGGACTCAAATAAGCAATACCATGTCCACACGAATGTCATTTCGAGAAAAACGCGTTTGAAAATTTTGAACAACTTGCTTTATATGATTTTTTATATATATTGGTCAAGTTTTTGGCAATTTCAAGATGTATGTAAGTTATTTTACTTATTTTCACATAAAATAAGCATACAAACTGCATATTTCGTATATAATATAATCCAAAACGTTTAAAATAATACATAAATGGCATGATTAAAAAATGGCTTGTTTAGAAGTTTTAAAGCTTAAAACCCTACAAATATTAAAGAAAAATGTTCTTCAGCCATTTACCAATACTTCTGCATATATAACTCAGTTTTTCAATTTTGTGGGTTGACATGGTATTGCTTATTTGCGTCCATTTTATCTTTTCCTTTTTTATTTGTAGCTTCGTCTTTCATTAAACGTCTGATACTGCCAGGTTTGCGGATTTTCGTATAAATCTTCCGGGAGTGTTGCTAAATACAGTGGGATTTTAGTCGGTAGAAGTCCAAAATAACCTCTCAAAGACAGGTCCATCAGGAAATCCGTGAGGATTTCAGTCTGTCTCGCTTCTTCGTAAACTCTGACTGACTACGAAATAAAGTTAGTCACACGTTTGCAACATCGTAGTTACATAACAAATGTGAGTTCATACTAAATCTTACATAAGTAACAGCCAATGATTTAGTATTATTATATATATTTTATTTAATGAATCCAATCTGTAACAACTATAACTACTACATGGAAATACAATAGCACTGTTGTTTGACATGTTTGTGGAACAGCTTTTAACTAGCTAGCGGAATAGGTCACGAAGTATTTCAACGCTGCAAGACTGTTTTTAAATTTATTACTTGTTCCCTACGTATTATTGTTCTATAGCCGACTGAACTTATAACCAGTGAATAAATAAGTAACTAACTATAGTACGCTATTATTCTCGTATTACAATAGAATAACAAAGGTATTTCCATTGTAATAAAATAGTAATAAACCAGTAAAAGCTGTTACAACGGTTTTTACGCAAAGACCGTAGCTTGACTCGCATAATTTTTAATACATAATTAATATTTTATGTTAAAACTCTTTTATTATTCTTATATAATGAAATACTTGCTCTACAGAAACATACATTTAAAAACATTTAGTATATTTTAATGTATTTAGCATTAATTCTAATGGTGGCAGGCCTTTTATTGCAAGAGGCCGACTAGGTAGGTACACATTGTAACTAATGAAATTACTGAGCAAAGAAGATTTAAGAACCAATATCTTGAGGTTGACAACACGACACCGTTGTAGCGTTGTGGGTAGCGAGTCTGCCTTTAGTCTCGACGGTTGCGGGTTCGATTCCCGTTAGGGCAGATGTTTGTTAAATTTCTGTCTCGGTCTGGGCGTTTGTCCGTGTGGGTCTCCCCACCGTGCCTGGAAGAGCACGTTAAGCTGTCGGTCCCGGTTATTATCAATAACATCTGATAATAATCGTTAACTCTTGATAAGTAAATTGCTCTTATCCAATGAGTTACTGATTTGCCCTTAGGGTTGCGGAGGTCAGATGGCAATCGCTCTGTGTAAAAACTAGTAACCCGTCAAATCCGGATAAGAGTAATAAGCAGACCCTGGGTACATAAAAATACCTGGAATAATGCTAGGATGAAGAAGGTCTTGAGGTTGACAACGCGTGACACCTACAGTTGAAAAAAAAATTGGAATGGAAAAAATATCAAACTTTAAACTTCGATTTATCAATAACCAATATATCGAAAAAAAAAAAATTTATTATTTTTCGTCTTATTTTATCATGTTCTACAAGGAACCATCGTCAGGTTTTGGCGCTATAAGAATTGCAATATTTATTAGAACCACATTGAAATAAAATATGTCACTCTCACAACTGAGATGAACCTAATGACGCCTCATTTGTTGAAATCCGTCATAGGCTCTAGGCTGTAGCGTCAGAAATAAATAGGCATACATACATGCATACATACGCTCGAAAAACATTACCCTACTTCGGTAGTCAGGTAAAAATGGTAGTCTGAAACCGTCCTCAGAGGCGTCGGGATGTGACGACCCCATCGCCCGCTGTTGGGATAACCTCTGTCACAGCAGAGAATATTCCACCAGTGCAATCAGTCACACTGGTGGTAGGTCTTTTGTTGCAAGAGGCCGGCTAGGTAGGTACCACCGCAATGTCTAATACGCTAGTGAAATTACTGGGCGAACGAGATTTAAGAACTAATATCTCGAGGTTGGCAACGCGCGTGTGGCACCTACTAATGGTGCTGCAAGTGCTCATAGGCTGCGGCAGCCACTTACCATTAGGTGGGCCGTATGCTTGTTTGCCAACTTCTAACATAAAAAAAAAAAAAAAAAACATAACATAAAAAAATACCATTGTTATCAAAACAGAATGAATATTTATAACCACTTTTTCTTCCTTTGAATCAGACTAATAATGCTAAATTTATCACAATTCTAAGAAGAATCAATTTATATTTAAGACTCAATGAAAATAAATACGAGGACAATGAAATAAATTCAACATGGCGACAGTAAAAAGGAAAATAGATCCGAACATTGTAATGGTATATTTATGGCATTTTATTTATATAGTTAATCCGACTAATATTATTCTATAGTTAGGGAGCTGGCGAGCGTTATGGTAAATGATTTGCGCATGTTTATATCGATATTTATATATATATATGCTATGTAAATCAATACGAGTCAGTCAATCAAGATCCTACGCCACTTCGTTTTTATCATACTACTGAATCATTTGCACATCTGCTTCTGGGGCTAGTGGTCACAATCAACTCGTAAACAAATGAAATCTTTTTTTAAGATTAGTACCCCATTTCTTAAATAAAATCGGAACGCAGCATCACGGTGGCAGACGCGTTCGTTGCTTCTTATGGTATAATTATCTCTTAACGTCGTGTTGATCGTATAGAAATTTTTCTCAACGGCTTCGTAAGTACTACCTGTAACTCCACTAAGTATATAATTATAAGAAAACTTGAACCCACTCATCGAATTGGATACAAATGTTGTGCACTGGTTTCTGGGTTACTAGCAGTAATAGCATTTTAATCTCCCGCTGCTTGGTAAAAGGCACTCCTGCTAAGCTGTAGGATTAAAAGCTTAAACCACCGCGCTGTTAAAAAGCAGATTAGCTCATATACATGTCGTATTTGAAAACTCAATTCATCAAAGAGATGCTTGTGCTCAATTTTAAACCCTTAATCTTCCCCTACTTCATTTTCAATCCACTGGATCGTCTGCGGTTAATTAACTAATACACATTTAAATTATTAAAACTATCGTAAGACATAATTAGCGCAATGTAAAATTTAAACGGCTAACACTCACGTTCAATCGGTTTTAGTACCGACTAGTTTCGGACTCATTGGAAGTCCTTCATCAGGGTGAATGGGCTACGTTCGCGGTCGCAACCCCTCTCGCACTGAGTGTGAATATACATTTATTTATATAAATGTATGTTAGTAAAAACAACTAAAGGAATAGCATATTAATTCTCAACTTCTTGTTTTTCATTCACATTTAGTTATAAAATGCGAATACAATACTACTATTGTACAAGTACTATAAATACCCATCCAAAGTCGTAGGTAAAAGCTTGTTTATAAATGTTACGAAAACTCGAAGTAAGCGGAAATAACTCTCTACTCTAGTAAACAGTTCTGGCGCATTGACAGTGTGGCTTCCCTGGTTCTAATTTCGCTCAAACTATATTTATGGTACACCGGAGTCTGTGTATGTGAACAAATTCATTTTGAATCTAGACTCGCGATGGTCTGAGCTATTTTGATCAGTTTCTGTACAAAAATTTAGTTGTTAAACCTTTGATGCCGGTTATCAACACCATATACTGAGGACAGACCCAAATGAAAGAAAAAATGTTGATTCGTTTTTGCTCCCTTCGTAAATTCAACACCAACTACTGGTGTTAGGCCTTATATTGCTAGAGGCGTAGGTACCACGGTAATTTAGCAGAGTAGTATGTTTTGGTTTGAGGACACTGTAGTTAGTGAAATTACTGGGCAAAAGAGATTTAAGAACCAATATTTCAAGGTTGGCAACGCGTGAGTGACACCTACAAATATATGGTGGTCCAAGCGCTGATGGGTTACGATAACCACTTATCATCAGGTGGGTCATATGCTTGCTTGCCAACTTAGTCACATAAAAACAACCTACCCTTTATGGGCATATAACTCTTTTCTATTGTTTTGGTGTTGAATATAGAAGATACCATTTCATTGACAACGTTGTGGCACATCAGTCGCGAACATGCTTTAAGCACCACAGGTCGCGGGAGCAGATGTTTGTATTGATCATACGGGCATATTTTCCGGTCTGGGTGTGTTTGTCCTTGTCATTGTGCATATTTCCGGACCCCTGACATAGGATATTACTATCCTCGTGGGGGCCGTTAAGAGTGTAGTGTGTATTATTATTTATTTCTATGTACATTCAAGATATAATTATTTAATACTTGCCGCAATAAAATTATTCAATTATTATTTTTTAATCAAAGCATTTTTTCAAGTACATAATTAGTAGAAAAGAAAAATCATGACTAGAAAAGTTGTTAAAAGGTTTAAGAAATGGTATCACACAATTTGTAGTCAAGGTGAGGGATGAAACGTCAAATCTTTTCCCTTAAAAGGAAACGCCGTTACTCTGCAGTCAGCAAATTTAAGGACCTCTAGTAAAACCATATTTCCCTTTTGTTACAGAAATTGGATACAAGGATTATCATAGGCAGTTTTTCTCAGGAGATGTTGCCGAAAATATTTTGCGAGGTGAGAATATATGTTTAGCATTAATATTATGATTTTAACCTGTTCTAACACGTTTGTATAATCTTTAGATACGCACATGTCAGGGGGCCTACCATGAATTCTTATTAGAAAATGACGACGAAATCAATCCAATTCAATTTAGGTAGTAAAACGATTCTGATTTTATATGAGCATAATGTATAAATAAATATTTCATTGTACGAAATAGCGATGTAGCTCAGCTTAGGTTGTCATTTAAATCGAATTAAGAGTTCATGGTAGGTCCCCAGGTATCTTTAATTGTCAAGCGGAGCGCGGCGATCAACACTATTCCT
Source organism: Hestina assimilis (assembly GCA_023373885.1). Lineage (NCBI taxonomy): Eukaryota > Metazoa > Arthropoda > Insecta > Lepidoptera > Nymphalidae > Hestina > Hestina assimilis. The sequence continues at coordinate 1,665,572 of CM041747.1, read as the reverse complement.
AGTGCATGATTGCGGCGTCAGTTGACCGTAGGCTCCTGCACCACAGACAATAAAAGTGACTATTTCGACAGTCCCTATGTTATAAAGACCTGTCTAAAACATCATTTTTTTATTGCTTAGATAAATAGCATCAGACTATCCATACACACATGTACCCAATTTTTCATTTTCTTTTATGTAAGTAAAATATATTATCAGATATTCAAAACGATTACTCTGACTTGGCTCACAATGTTCGCTACCGATGCGCCAATATGGTAATATGATATTCTAATTTGTGAAAGCACAGGCTTACCAACTCGGTATGTTCGGAGCGGAGTATGCCTGGCTGGTTGCGGGAGCACCCCCTCGGATCCGGGGCGTAGCCCCGTGTGCGCGCACGCAACTTGCTAGAGCACTAGAGGGACTTGTATCGGTCACTGCGCATAGAGGCATAGTTGGTGACGTTGTGTCTTATTCTGGACTTGTAAGTTTATTGTATAATATAAATGCTTTTAATATTACAACATATTTACATTCCAATACTAACTATACTAAAAAATAATTAGTCATGTCCACGGGGAATGGTGGCAATAATGCTAGCTGCATGTCCCCGCAATAAATGGCAAACAGAATTCTTTGGGCGAAAAATAAACCAGCCCTCCTTTCACCTGTGGAGGCAACGAGTCGAGGTGTATTTTTTTTTAGAAATTATTTAACACTAAGTTCTTTTTCACACGTCTCGGTTGCCGGGTATCCAGCGCCGACTGTCCGGTAACTCATATAATTCATATCATCACAGTGGTGAATCCGACGTGCACCCGGCAACCGCTTGCCGAACCAAAATTACTTCGGTACGTGTGAAAGCTGCCATGCATGCCCATACCCTTCGCTACCGGATACCTCGCGCCGGCTACCCGGTAACCGGCACGTGTGAAAAGGCATTAAATCTTCATGGCCTAAGTGTTTTACTGCCAACGGCACAAAGATGTTATACTCGTAATGTATGCTTTACAATCATTTAAAAAATTATGTTTAATTTTCTAGAATATATTTTTTATCGAATGAACATCTATACAAATAAATATAATTGATGTGTCTGTTTGTAATTTTAAATTAACAGCTCTTCATTAAGTACGTATTAAAGTATGTACGGTAATTCATAAAAAAATATATTTTAAAATTTTTGTCTGTCTGTCTGTTGTTTCGGCTAACCTCTGAAATGGCTTGACCGATTTTAACGGGACTTTCACTGGCACATAGCTGATATTATAAAGAGTAAATTAGACTGCTTTTATTTTAGAAAAATGATTAGGGTTCCTTGAAATAAATAAAAATCGGTACACAACGCGAGCAGAGCGGGCGCAGCTGGTCTATATTTAATTATAATAATTACTGCATTATATCATTTTATGCTTTAAGCTATAATATTTTACAGACAAACGAAAAGTTCCATCGAGAGATGCAAGGTGCTGGGGTACCACTATCTCCCTTCGCCCCTCACACGTACGATGCGGTGTGGGCGATCGCACTCGCCTTGAGTCGGGCACAACAGCTTTGGCGAAGTACTGACAACCGTACTAATCTGGACCTTGGACATTTCGACTACGACAGGAAAGATATGGCAGACGAATTTCTGAATCAGCTGGCGAATTTGAGTTTTCTCGGTGTTTCGGTAATTATGTTGAGCGTAGCGAAAAAATCCTAAGTCTTGCGCACATATTTTTAATATCAATTGGGAATAAACCTTGTAACATAAGACGTTTCCTGCCTTGGTTTAGAGAAAGGAGACGGAAAGAGAAAGAAAAGGAAAAGTAATTAAAGATAAAACTGAAAGTGAATTTTTTTAACAATGAAGAATTGCGTTGTTAAAGAAGTACACCTAAGTTAGGTGAAACGTTACATTTGGAGTTGTAAAAGTCACAATTTTATTTTTAGACCATTTTACTGTTGATGACCAGAAAAAATTCAATTCGCTAAACTTATTCTATTTTATTTAGGCTAATCTTCTAATATATAAAATTCTCGTGTCACAATGTTCGTTCCCATACTCCTCCAAAACGGCTTGACCGATTCTTATGAATTTTTTATGCATATTCAGTAAGTCTGAGAATCGGCTACTATCTATTTTTCAAACCCCTCAGTGATAAGGGTGTCCACACCAAAATTTTTATTTTTATTTTTGGATAAAATTTTTATTTTTATTTTTTAATATGTGGCATTGAACAAATACATACGACCCTAAATTTTCACTTTTTTACCACCAACCCCTGCTTTTTAATAGCCTTATTAGTTTTTCGGGGCAGGACAACGTATGTCGGGCCCGCTAGTATAAAATAAAATTTGCTAAAGCGTAAATGACGACGGGAAGAGAAAAAATGCTTACGCGAAAATATTATCGCTATGGGGAAAAAATGTAACAAATTTAGACTTCCTTATCTAACTTCAATTTATCTTTCTCTAACCCTGAGTTGTGTACAGCGTTAACGTCTCGTAGAAATAAAGGCGATGACGTAATAACAGGGCAACTTAACGTAGCGGAAACAAGACGTTTTTTAAAACTCAGGATAAGAGGTTTTGCTTTGATGTATGACTTTTGTAAGGATACATTTATACTACTTCACATGTTAGGTGTGACGTGTCAAGCTCTTTTTTGTTGGCAATTTGAAATTATTTTTGAACGCTAAAACGAGTTCAAAATGGGACGGAGGCTAATGATCACCTCAATCAACATGGCAGTTGAACAATGACCCAACCTGTGAGACTGACCAGAGTGAATGTAAAGAACCCTCATACAGAATCTTCTTCATCCTAGCATTATTCCATATACTATGCGATTATTTACCCAGGGTCTGCTTATTATGCTTATCCGGATTTGACAGGTTACTAGTTTTTACACAGGGCGATTGTCATCTGACCTCCCCGAGAGTAAGGGCGAACCAGTAGCTCAATGGATAAGAGCAATTTACTTTTCAAGAGTTAAGTATTATTATCAGATGTTATGTGATAACAACCTGGATCGAGAGCTTAACGTGCTCTTCGAAGCACGGTGGGGAGACTCATAAGAACAAACGACCAGACCGAGACAGATATTTGTAATATCCTCATACAGAATGTCACCATGAAGTAGCAGTTTCCGTACTATTGCATTTTGCTGAGTGTGGTTATTTTCTCTTTTGCTTTCCCGACCTTCCCCTGGGTGGGTTCCTTTTATTCACTCAAAGAAATTCTCAAGAGAAAATTTGTCCAGAAAGTTAGAGTTTATTTCTGCTTTGAGAATAAATTCTGAGATCTAACTTCCTTTTTATTGACGTTAACTTCGTAATTTATACGTGAGATTTTTCCATTTCGAAGCCAATAGACAATTTTCGTAATACAACTGCAATAAGCTACGAGTATATGTGAAAAAGCTTATTATTTATAATTTTATTTTATGAACCGAATCACTGTAACGTTTTGGAGTTTACACCAGACCTTACACCAGGATTTACCAGCAGGCTGAGTAGGCTTGCGCCTAGCGCGGCAGATTTTTGGGGCGGCAAATTTGGAGACCGATTTTTTTATGTCTTATAGAAATCTAAAAGATTTCTGCATGACGGTTTTCTGATGTTCTACAGGTAGAAATCTGCAATAAATTTGCGAATAACTTTCTCCTCTCACTTGTACATTCCGAGTACCTAGCAAACTTCCATATACTAGAGTAAAACGATTAGTTCGACCATCAGTAATTTCTCTCTTGTTATATTGTAAAAATAATCTAGGACATAACAATTGTTGAGACCTTAAAGCCTATACCTTGAAAATTTGTAAATCCGACACTCTCCATAAGAATTAATTTTCCTATATAGACCAACCTTTGAAAATGGTAAAAAGTAAAAGAAGTAACAGGAGGTGGAAACCATTTTTTTTATAAGCAAAAATCTACTAAAACCTGTCTAGCATTAAAATTTTTCACTTCTCGACCTCAGATCGCCCGTAAATTATTTATCATTTCATTGTTGATATATTCTCTTTTTCCCCAATTGGTTTTCATCCTAGTATCGTTTTTTTATTTCAAAAATTATCGAACCCTGGTCTAATATGGCGCCGGTATAAAAAAGATAAAATTTTATTTATTTATTTATTTATAATACTTTACTTTACACCACATAACAAGAAATTTACAAATAAAATGACATATAAAATCGAGTACAATAAGGTGACCTTATCGCTAATAAGCGATTTCTTCCAGGCAACCTTATATGGGTAACGAAAACATAAGTATAGGAAAAAAATTTGTGATCAAAAGCGTTACGGCAGTGATAAACTCCAAAGAGAATTTTATTATTAATATTTTTTATGCATGTATGTTTATTTGTGTGATTTTTTGCGTGTCTGTTTTTGTCTTAATTTATTTTAATTTTTTAATGTCTTTTCCTATTGCATATTCAAAGTGTACTTGAGATTTATAAGTAAACTCCAGTCGTGGGTCGGAGCTGTCACACACACGGTTTTTGCTTTATACTTATAAAAATTAACTATTTATAATACATATAAGATTACTCAAAAGAAATTAAATCTAATTGCGATAATACTCGTAATATTACACATTTTGCATATCAATTAAGCATGGAATTAATTTATTCTTATTATATAAATGATAAAAATATAAATGACTGGTGGTCGAAACGCCACATAAATTTTACACAAAAATTTAACGAGTTGTCAACATTTTCGTACTATCTTTTCTACTTTCCTTAAACCCTTGAATTAAATTGGAATCTGACGTACCCTGCATTGTGGTAAAAAGTATTTTTTGTCATTGGGTAATTCAATTTATTTATTTGTACAGGTTGGAAGGTTAACAAGGTTGACCGAAATTTGATAATTTATTTTTTCCAGGGCCCGGTCTCTTTTAATGGGGCGGATAGGATAGGCATGTCCGCTTTCTACCAAATACAAGGTACGAGGCTATTAATTCACTCGACCCTTTCACTGCCATATCTCTCCATTTGTTTGAAATATTTCAAGCCGTGGTAAAATTTATCACAATTTCGGTGTGGGCCAATAAAAAGATTGTAACAATGTTCATAGCAGTTCTATTTACTAAATGAAAATTTGATTTATATGGAAACTAATTTAAAACTCACTGAAAAACATATGATACACAAATATCTCTCTAGCACTATTGTATCAAATCACAATCGATGTTAAAATGTAAAATATATAATAATATATTTATGAAATGTATAATATAATACACAAAGAAACATTACTACTTTTACGACGTTGTGACGTAGAGGTAGTTAACCTGCCTTAAGTGCCACAGGTCGCGGGTTCGATTCCTGCTCGGGGCAGATGTTTGTATTGACCATACAGGCATGTGTTCCGGCTTGGGACCACCGACACAGGATATAACTATCCTAATGGGGGCCGTTGAGTGTATTGCTTTTATTATTATTATTATTGTTATTAATTTCCATATGTAATTTCCATATGTATGATACTAGTGTGAATAACTCAGGATCATGACCAATTCAAAAAATTTGAACATTATTCCTTAAATCCAAAATGTAAGATATATTTTCTAGGTGGTCGTCCGAAAACGGTAGCTCTATACACTCATGGACGTGAAATGACATGCCCCGAATGCGCAAGACCCCAATGGGCTGGGGGCATACCAGCTGCGAGAAGAGTGATGGTATTACGAGTGGACTCTGTATGGGCCCCTGCAAGATTAGCTGTTGCGGCTCTATCAGCGGCTGGTGTGGCGCTAGCGCTGGCATTCCTAGCGTTCAACTTGCATTATAGCAAACGAAGGTAAAATGCAGGGCACGAAAACTCTCCAATCCATATCAGTGGCGGATTTACCAGCAGGCTGAGTAGGTTTGAGCCTAGGGTGGTAAATTTTTTGGCGAAGCCTCAATAGATTAACGGTAGAGAGCCCACTTTACTCCGTCAACACATTAATCGCTGGTTCGATCCTGACCCCCTTAAGCTATTGTCACAACCACTCCTAGTGCAAGGTTCGAGCTTATTTGGAGTGGCAATAGTAATATTAGTAGTGCCTTGAAAAATGCACCCTCTCTGCCCACTGTCAACCCATACAGTTCCATTGTGTAGTAAAGTACGATTAATAAATAACTGAAAGTTTTCCCAAAAATTATACGTAGCAATTTCATCGAAATTGTTGAATTATAAAAATTATCTAGGATATGACAATTGTAGACGCAAAAGCGGCAAAAACCTTAATGCCTATACTTTGAAATTTTGTAAATCCGCCACTGATCCATATACTACACTAATTAATTCACTTTTAATTTTTTAAATTATTGATTTTCAGAAATTTAAAAGGGTTACATTATGTAGATTTAATTTTTTTTAGCACTGCCTATAGCTGAAAAGGATATACTATTAAGAAAAAAGTGTCATTAGATTTACCTCAACTGTAGGGTTGACTTTCTTTACATATTAAAATAGTTAAGCAGCCTCGTTCTAAGTTAGATAGGGTAGGTGGGTGGGAGGTCTGAGGTTATATCAAAACAATTTTTATTTACAGTAATTAATGACGGTCTTTTGATCTTCTAGTCTTAAACAGTGTTTCTAAGCCAACGTGTTCAAAACCAAATGTCTGATGCGTATCTAATTGAGTAAAGACAAATCCCTTAACCCTTACCAAATCAATAAATTAATTAGGTAAAGCGGAAGCCAAAATTCAATAACATATCATTTTACAGATTTATAAAACTCTCATCGCCAAGATTGAACAATATGACTCTAATTGGTTGCGTGCTGGTGTACACGGCAGTCGCGTTGTTGGGAGTTGACAACGCCATTTTACCTTCTTATATACCATTCTCTGCTATGTGTACTGTAAGTTCTTTTTATTTTTCTATTTCGATTTTAATTATATTAAAAAAATAAATTTGCTTTTAATGTTTTTAACGTCTTACAATGAAGATAAGATGTGTTCAAGTTTATATATTTCCTTCTCCTATATAGAAAATGTGTCCACCTCATTATTCACCCTAAAATTATATTATTTAGACGCAGAGACCGCTGATATAATTAGCTTCTCAATTTTGAGGAGTTTTTTCTAAATCTTCATCACGAAATCACGAAAGAATTTATCAAAGGAAACAATACCACACCTTATTCGATTAAAAAACAAAAAGAAATTAATCGTCAAATTGTCAAAACAATATTTGTTTTTCTAAATAATTGAAACCATTTATTATTTATCTCATTTTTTAAACTGAAAAATTTTACTTGCAGGGTAGGGTTTACATTCTATCAGCTGGATTCTCGCTCGCGTTCGGATCAATGTTTGCTAAGACTTACAGAGTTCATCGAATATTTATAAGGTAAGTTATTAATGAAATAAGGCTAAACCGTCTAGGATTTAATGTAAATTTATGTTTTTCTACTTTACTGTTGGTTTCAGTGAAACTTAAATTTACAACATTTTAAATACATACTAGCGGCCCGCTCCGGCTTCGCACGGGTATAAAATATATAGCCTATGTCATTCACTGAAAAAATGATTAAAATCGATCCAGTAGTTTTGATTTATTCATTACTGCTCGTGGCCCGCACACGTTAAATGTAATTATTTACGACATCACATTAGAAACCTCAAAAATAACAGTTTTTCTGCACTATTTAATGGATATTATTATACATATAAACCTTCCTCTTCAATCACTCTATCTATTAAAAAACCGCATCAAAATCTGTTGCGTAGTTTTAAAGATTTAAGCATACATCCCTATGTACAGAGAAACCGACTTTGTTTTATACTATGTAGTGATTTACTGGCGGTAGGTCTTTTGATGCAAGAGATCGGCTAGGTAGGTACCACCGCAGTATCAAATATTCTACCGCAAAGCAGTAGTGTCTTTGTCATTACTGTGTTCCGGTTTGAAGGGCATAGAAGCCAGTGAAATTACTGGGTAAAGGAGATTTAGGAACAAATATACGAGATATTTTTCGAGAGGTTGGCAACGCGTGAATGGCACCTACTGATAGTGTTGCAAGCGCTCATAGGCTACGGCAGCCGCTTACCACCATGGGCCGTATGCTTGCTTGCCAACTTAGTAACATAAAACAGTCATAAAAACAGAATTATAAACTACTTATAATTTACTAGTAAAATATAATATATTAATTTAATTCTTGGAAAAATTAATGCTGCAACACGCAATACTAGTTACACAGCAGGGAGTTTTCGTGACACACAAAAAGAAAACTTAAAAGCAATTATATTTTCAAAAGCAATTTTATTGTAATTGTAGTTTCTACTTTGTTTTATTTTAGATAAATAACGTACGGTCTATTAATGCTGTGCTTACTTTTAAGTTAAACTTATTTAGAAAATTGTTAACTATTATTAGTATATATTCATGTATCATTGTAAGTTTAGTTAGTAAGCCATTAAACAAATAAATTAATTAATTAATTAAAAATGTCATTGACGTGTATACCTAAGCATGTCACACCTCAATTAATTGTCATCGTTGTAATTGCATTTTTGTAACTATTTTAAGTTTTATATTTGTCCAATAAAATTACTGGTCCGTGTCGCACATGGGCGTATGCTCTAAACGTTTTACTTCACCTGAGACGCCATAAAGATTATGTGCTATAACTATTGGTTATATGCATTTTACGGTTCTTTCTGAGATTGGATTATGTAGTAACATTCTCTATATACAAAATACAATATTGGCGTGTTGGTAGGGAGGCTGCACTAAGGGCAAAACGATTACGGGTTTGATTCCCTCTGTAAGAGGAATCAGGACTGACGTCAGGTCAGACGGAAATCTCTCTGTGTAAAAACTAGTAACTTGTTAAATCCGGATAAAAGTCATAAGCAGACCCTGGGTAAACAGCGGGAATAATCCTTGGAAGAAGAAGACAACCTTTTCTATTTCATAGATAGTTTGTTATACAAATAAAGACAACATTTTATACAAAATATTACATATTTATATAGTTCTTATGTGGACGCAAATAAGCAATACCATGTCAACCCATACGAATGTCATTTCGAGAAAAACGCGTTTGAAGACTTTGAACAACTTGCTTTATATGAATTTTTTTTATGTATTGGTAATGTTTTTGGCAATTTCAGATTTATGTAAGTTAATTATACTTATTTGCCCAAAAAATAAGTATACAAACTGCATATTTCGTATATAATATAACCCAAAACGTTTAAAATAATACATAAATTGCATTAATAAAAATGGCCTTTTTATAAAGTTTTAAAGCTTGAAACCCTACAAATATTAAAGCAAAATGTTCTTCAGCCATTTACCAACACTTCTGCATATATAACTCAGATTTTTCAATTTTGTGGGTTGACATGGTATTGCTTATTTGCCTCCATGTAATATATCTAAGTATAAATTAAAATTATTCTATTAATATATCGTTAGGGTACAATAATAATATTTGCAACTATTTTATATTTCTGGCTGCATCCTTGTATCCTTGTATTTATCCTTTTTCAGCAACCGTAGTGGTGTATGCAAGACAAAACTCCTACAGGATACACCACTTATCTCTCTAGTCTGTGCGCTCCTTGTGATTGATGGTTTAATTGTAACTTTATGGGCTATCCTGGATCCGATGGAGAGACACTTGAAGAATTTAACCGTTGAGATAAGTGCAACCGATCGAAGCGTCGTTTATCAACCACAGGTTTGTGTAGTTTATTTTATATATATTTTTTAATGATACAATCGCCTGCTGTTACGAAAATTTCTGTCACAGCAGAAATTATTCAACCAGTGCAAATAGTCACACTGGTGGTATATCTTTTGTTGCAAGAGGCCGGCTAGGTAGGTACTCAAATATTATAATACCGCAAAGCAGTAGTCTTTGGAATTACTGTGTTTCGGTTTGAAGGGAACTGTAGGCTAGTGAAATTAGTGGGCAAAGGAGATTAAGAACCAATAGCTCATAGGCGACGGCAACCGTTTACCATCATGTGGTGGGCGGTATCCTTGCTTGCCAACCTAGGAACATAAAAAATTAAAAAACGGTAAATGAAAATACGGTTAATAACAAAAAACCGGTCTAGTCGCAATCGTTCTAATTAAGCGATTTAAATCAAACCCAAAATAGAATGTCAGAAATATGGTCTCACATGGTCGATTTATTTTTTACTAATTTTTTTCAGATAGAAGTCTGCAAGTCACAGAATACAACCGGTTGGCTGTGTGCGTTATATGCTTATAAAGGTCTACTTCTCATCGTCGGTGTTTACATGGCTTGGGAGACCAGAAACGTTGAAATATCAGCTCTAAACGACTCCAAATATATTGGCATTAGTGTTTACTCTGTGGTCATAACGAGTGCCAGTGTTGTGGTCATTGGCACTATAATTTCAGAACGAGCAACTTTGGCTTATATAACGATAACAAGTCTGATTTTAATTGCGACAACGTCGACTCTATGTTTACTGTTTTTACCGAAAATAATCGCCATAAGAAGTAAAGGTATTTTTTCTTTATTTTCTGGTATTCCTTCATTGTATTAGGAAATTTCTTCCTAGATCTTAACAATTCCAAGCACTCTAAATAAAGTGATTCCTTTTAAAATAATTTTCTAGTCTACAGATTTGAAATCTCCGTCTAGAGTCAATAAATTCAACTCGATTAATATAACATTGTTACATAACATTTTTCAAGTCTCCATTTTTTACTTACGAAAAACTTTACAGCTGAAGATGATCCTGTTATACAAAGTATGGGACTGAGATTAGAATGTAAGACAAGACGATTTGTCACCGACGAAACACGAGAACTACACTTTCGGATCGAGATACAAAACAAAGTTTATAAAAGGGAAGTCGCTGCTTTAGATCGAGAAATTGGGAGGCTTGAAAAATTATTATCAGAACCCTTAGAGGGGTCAAATGTTGTTATACATAAACGAGTAAGTAGTAAAAAAATATGCTTTAGTCTGTGTTAAATATATCTTTACGGTAGTAGAGCCATGCTTCTCTCATCACAAAAGGTCCGGCTCGACCGGAGAAGTACTACCCTCTCACAAAAAATCGGCGTCAAGTAACAGTATCATTAGGTACTGTTGCATTTCGTGCGATGACTGAGAGCCGGAGACCCAATCTCCCACCCCCTTTGTTCCCTTTCTTTTTTTCTCTTCTCATCCCATTACTTCGGTTCCGTGGGTTGGCAACGCGCTTGTGATACTTCAAGTATCGCAAGCGTTCATAAGCTGCGGTGACTGGTTCCCATCAGACGTAACAGATGGACGGCGGACCGTATGCATGTTTGCCAAGCGCATGATATAAAAAGAATATTTAGCACAATTTTTAACTCCGTATTACATTTTCAGACGGAACTGAACACGGTTGAAGAAGAGGGTCGACCACCTGATACAGACAAACGGACACCCAGTATCAGTGGTGGCCTTCCAATGCTTCTCCTTTCCGTCCTGCCACCAGTCATACCTCGGGCAAGTTGGCCATCCGCCGAAGCCTGCAGAGGAAGAAACTCCGTCAGCTTCAGCTCACAACCAAAATTAAACTACAGAAAATCGCAACCAGCAATCGACCTTTACAATCTTTGTCTTAACAAACGTGAAGAAAACCACGGATTCCTAAGAAGATTGAAAAGTTTCTTTGGTAGTAGAACATCGAGCAGAAAAGAGTCATCTGTTTCAATAGCTGATCCAACCGGTCAAAGTATTGCAGCAGCTTTGAAATTGCACGTTGGAATGATAGCTGGCCTGGTACCAGGTAATAGGAAACACTCAATGGTACTATCCTGTAACACTCTACATGTACCACATCCAGAGATGAAATTACGGAGGGAATCATATGCGAGAAGTGGCCCAATCATTCGTATAACTGACGACGAACCAACGTGTTCAAAATACGTTTCAGAGAAAAGCATATCGTCTGGTACACAAAAATATGTGGCGGAACCAGAAACTAAAGTCAACTTCGTATTACCAACGACCCACAAGCGGCCTATGTCCCAACAAAGTTCCTGTGAACGTATTAAAGGTTCTCCAAGGTTCCCGCATCGAATAGCACCCGCAGCTACCAGTTTGATAGCTCTGAATAAGAGAAAGACAAGTGCAGATAGCGTATTTCATATTTCTGATGGCGGTTTTGATGAGCATCGAAGGTATAGCCATCAGAACGTATGCAACCAGGAGCATAAGAATAAGGCTACGTTGGAAAGTAGGTGGAGATCAACAGAAGATGCAAGACCAGGACCATCGTCAGGGAATTGATATATTTTATAGAGACGAAGAAGAATATTGTGCCAAATAATTCCGATAAACTTAAGAACAGTAATTTAATATACTAGAACCTATGAAATATATCAGTAGCGTTTATTATATAAATAAAATGTAGAGATTATTAAGAACTGTGAGATATAACACCAAAAACATAGATTTAGATATAAATTGATAAGTATAAAAGAATATTGTCTATCAATGTAGTATATAGTGTGATTTAATATATTGAAATGTATGTAGTTGTACCATAGATGTAAGAGTAGACCGAGGAAGACATGCGTTGACTCGAACTCAATACTCAAACTCAAAAATTTTTTTACTCAAATAGGTCTATAAGCATTTTTGAATCGCCAAATATACAGCCTGTTGTGAAAGTCGAAGAGAAGCTACCGCCGCTTTGAAAGGTAGATTTTGCAGAGAAGAACCGGAAAAATATTATACAGTTATTATTTTCAAATATAATTAATTACATTTGTCAAATTGTACAATACAATACAATAGAAGTTTTATATCCCGCATAAATTTAACTTACATACATACATTAATTCCATGCCACATTATGTGCAATATATTAATAGGAATAATAAATTTTATTTGAAAGCAATGTTTAATATAAGATTTAAATTTTAAATATCAAATGTGATAGATTAAGAAATTGTGTGTGGAATTTAATCATAGATACGAATATCTTGCCCCAATAAGGACATATTCACTTTATGAAGCTAAAAACTCGGTGTTACAAATTTTGTTCTCTTTGTGTAGAGATTTAACAGCGCGATTTAGAAGACATTTTCTTCCTCACAAAACAACTCTGCGGAATCTAATTCCGCCGGCGGATTTTCCGAATTGATATGACCTAGGAACCTTCAAAGAGCGTATTCTTTCCCTAAAAGCAACGGGCCTGCATGCCCTCTGGTGTTGCAGATGTTCATGGGCGGCGGTGATCACCTAACATCAGGTGAGCTTTCTGCCCATTTTCCCCCTTTCACATAAAAAAAAGAAAAATGAATCACAGCGCTCCCTGCTCTTTTTAGCCTCGATCTAGCACTTTACGCTCAGCAAGCGAAAACACGCTCGGGTGGTTTTGTTTCCGTTTTCATGTTGTCTGTTTTACTAGCGTGCTCTATTCTTATACCAGTCTATGAGTTCTATTTATTCAATACAGACAATTAACATATTAATAGAGGTGAAAAAAAAAAAAAAAAAAAAATAATATAATATAAATAAAATATAATTATATTATATTGTAGATGGGTATTGATATAGTGCCAAAAATAATATAATAATAAAAATAATTATCAAACTATTTCACACGTTAATTTTCAAAGACCTAACTTTGCTGTCATTAATTATTTATTATCAGTAACCAAACGTTAGCTCTTTTATTTTGGCCTCGATTAATTTTTCGCGATCGAGTCGTCCTCCACCAGTTATAGATGGCAAAAATTTTCATGTATAAATAGACAGGGTTTTTTTTTGGTAAGATGAGATTTAAGCTCATCCACTATATTATGCACTATTTTACGACATTGTCCATTCCGAATTTCAGTGATAATTTGATGGCGTTAACCTTGACTTTTGTTAAATTTGTATGTAAAAAATTGTAATCCATATTATTAACACTAGATGTCGCTGTTTTGGTTGAAAAACAAAATCATTAATGCCTAAGTTACATATATCAGCATTCTTTATATGGAAAATAGTAATTAAGTACTCGTATGAAGACGCGAACGCATCAATTCTCGTTTCAGTATCGATTCGGATTTCATATTTTTCATATAGCTAAGGTACCTAAGCTTAAGGAACCTACGGTACGGGCGCCGCTGCCCCTGGATATTTAAATACTCAGAAACTATTTAACGAATAACTATTGGAGAGAATCGTCATTTTGCCCTCCTCTAGGTCCCTTAATTAAGATTTTCCCTCCCCTCGCCCAAATCATGGCTACATGCTTATAAGTGTAACACTCGATATAACACGTTTCAGAACTAAGCAGTCGTGACTGTGCTACGATGATACATAGTGAGATATGATGCACATTTTTGTGTCCAAAACCATCCAGGTAAACGCTGGACGATGCTGATAAATGTAATTCAGGCTTTACACTAGGGACTAGGGATAATACGTCTTAAATAGCAAAAATTAAAGTCTCAGTTTGTAAATCTCAATACTATAAGCTCGATTTTCAAATTATAATAATCTTTTGTTTCGAATACAGAGAAAAAATATTTTACTACCAAATATATAGCGGATTGTAGCCATATTGTAATATATTAATAGTTTTATTAATTGTGAAATATCTTGAAAGCAATATATTAAAAAAGTATTATGTAAGTATTAAGAAAGACCTATTTTTCAAAAAGTATTTCTAATCAAAACTATATGTACCTAATAGGCAAGTGTGTTCAAATTTTATAACAGAATATAAATATATAGATTTAGATCTAAAGATACTATTTTAGATTGTACTGTGTGAATAAATAATTTTTTTGAAGTGCATTGGTTTTTAATTTACATATTCATTATTGGCAATAAAAAAGGAAAATTAATTGAAGTTAGCAACACTTAAATATAATCAGAATGTATTAAAGCGGCTCTACTCACGAGGTCCAGAAAATTATTTTTTGTGATTTTTTTACTTTTGACTTTACAAAGAACTACAACAAAGTTGTTTAAAGTACTAAAAACTTGTCTGTTAGAAAACTTAATCGCTAACAGACAGACAGACGCGGCAGGGAACTTAGTTTTACGATATATGAAAACGACGTAACTCAAAAAATCAACTTTTCAGGAATCAGCAAAATAAGTTTTAAAATATTGACATCTGCACAATCTTTCCTATATTATATCATTTCTTTAACACGCGAATATGTTTGGACTATTTTTACATTGAGAATTTAGTTTTAAGTAATTTTACGCTGATAACTAAATTTTGTTTTTTTTTTTATTCTGGTGTTTCCCTGCTAGTGTTGCGATATTCGAAAAATCAAAAGACATAATTTATTTGTACATCTATATTTATATTAATTACATATTTCTAATAACAAATATGACCTTTAACATTTGCTTGTCTCAACAAAACTATATCGCAGCGGACACCATTTTGGCTATTCTTGCATCAATTTGTCTTTTAATATTCGCGTTAACGTTGGGTAATGCCTCATTTTTTCTCACAGCCATCTCTATTTTCTGCACGAGTTGCACCTCTCTAGGCCAAGCTACCAAGTTCGTGACTGAGCATTCGGTGTCAGAGCCCAGTCTACCTGTTCTACCACAGCGATGAATGTAGTCTGATGTATATAACGGGAAATCGTAGTTTATTATGTGACGAGTCTGGAATAAATAATATGTGTTTAAAATAACTGTCAAGTCTACAGACTTATTCTATATGGTCAGAGCCATCTATACAAACAGAATGTTAAAAAATTCGCTGGTGCTCCTTTCTAAATTTGGACTAACACAACGTAACCCCTCCTATCCCCCACGCCTATGGATTTAAAATTCAGGAAAAATATGAGGTAGTAGAAGATCAAAAGAACTTTCCACGACAATTATTTTGAAGAAGATACGTTTAGAATTTTTGAGATATTGAAATTTTTCCCATAATTTTGTTTTTTCATATTATATTTAATAATTACTCTGAAATTACCAACTACTTTTTGCGGTCGAGTTTTATTCGTTAATATTGATAATTTCTAGAGCTTTTCCCTCATCAGGCTGCAGAACCCTTTAGATTCCACTTTGCGTGGTCTTTAATTGACAACTCATGAGTAACACCTACAAATGATGTTGCAAGTGCTCATAGTCTAAGACAATCCCATCAGGTGGTATGAATGCCTGCTTGCCAACTTACCTTTAAAGTATCTAATCCTCTTGAAGCAATATCTGTACAAGAAAGAACGTTGACTTCACCATTCTTGTACATTTCAAACTTACCCTGCTTCAACGGAACAGCCATCTGACCGTTAATATTTACACATTCTATGTTATTCTCATTCAAGAACATTGAAACAAAATCACATGTTGAAGTCTTGTTGGAGAATATCATGACTGGTCTCTGTAGATTTGTATCCGCTTGTACTAATTTTAAAAGTTCCACTGGTTTCTGAGCTTTTCCTATTCTGAGGAATCTAAAATTTAATTTTATTAATGATAATTGATGTGCTTAATAAATAAGCTTAGGAACTATTTAGAACTATTAGAGACAGAGAACAGTTAGAGATGACGAAACTTGTATTTTAATTATTTCTAAAATCCCATTCTGGAAACTATAAGCATGAAACTTTGCCATTTGGTAAATATTCAAAAATAACGAAACATGTATTTTAATATTTTCTAAACTTTAACCTAAAACAAAATAAGGTGTAAAAAAGTAAACTTTACATGATAAAAAGGCCTATGTTACACCAATTTTTTTTGCATGTGTATTGTTATTGATGTTGGCCCAACTAGCCTTGATAGCGTCAACGGGTGAGGGAACTGAGTACTAAGACCCAGCCATGAAAAAGAGACAGCCCTTGCGGGGGCTCAAATTTGATTCCATCCGTACAGTGGCTCCTGTGAGACTAAGCCACGTCATTGGGAAACTCCCCAAATTTAACGCGAGCAAAGCCATGGTCAGAAGCTTTTAAGTCATAAACTTAGACACTAATTATTATCAACAAATTTATTTAAAGTAAAAAATAATAACTTACTTATGAGGTACATGCGGCAATATTTTATGTATATTCGTAGTTGTAACCGAACGTAATGACTGAGGATCCATGAAGGAATTGACAGACTCCGGTAGTTCATGCGGCAGGGTAGCACTTACAAATGTTACTTGGCAACCTTTAGGCGGTGTCTTTATCTCCACTTTGAATTGAATCTGAAACAACACAAGACGATGTATGTGAAAAAACTAAAGAACAACTATATTAATTATAACTACATGAGTAACAGTTATAGTAAAAATTAAATTATTTAATTAATTACAAGTATGAAATTTAAATACTTGATAATTATTTTTACTTGATTTTGCGAATTTGGAAATATGAAGTCACAATACTAAATGAACTCCTACCGCTTGTCTCACAATCTAACACTTCATCGACCCCCTCTCTCGAACAAACTGTTGTTTGCCAGCATTTTCTTTATTCAATTTTACTTACAGCAAATTTCTTCATCAGGTTAGCCAACTTGCCAATAAAGCTGTCATCTAATAATGTATCTGCTTCGTCCAAAACCAAATGATGTACGTTATGAATTTTAAATATACCAGTTGTGACCAGCTTGCTATATGCTCCAAGTGTTGTTACCAATAAATCACAATACTCCACTGGCGGGTTTAACATTTTCTGCTTTGTTTTTCCACCGACAAGAGTTGACACATTTATGTTCAAATTTTGTGTTACGTTTTGTGCTACTTCACCAATTTGTGTAGCTAAAAGATATTACAGGAAAGATGTATTAAGTAATTAAGTAGAAAAAATCTATGCCTTAAGAGGTAGGTAAAAAGGAGGATGTTTAACAATCAACTGCTGTGGTATGTTGGTACAGTAGGTGCCTTTAGACTCACAGTTGTAGGTTTGTTTGCCGCTTGGAGAGGATGATCGTATTCATCTTATAGACATCTGCTCTGGCTGTGTGTTTTGTCCTTGTGGGTCTCATACCATGCCTCAGAGTGCATGCTAAACTGTCAGGAATGGTTGTTATCACATATACTATAGTTATATATAATTTGCTCTCATCCAACGATTTACTGTTTCGGCCTTGTGATTGTGGAGGTCAGACAGAAATTGCTCTGTGCAAAACTACTTGCCTATCTAATCTTGATAAGAGTAACAAGCAGGCTTTGTGAAAATAAAGCTATGAAAAATGGAGATTCTTCAAGCATATTTAAAAACTTATTTAGGACAGTATGTACTCTAAACAATGGCCTTATTTTGTGCCGTGTCACTAGTAATTAAATTATTCTTAAATTATTATTCTCATGGCATGGATGGCGACAATTAGTAGATATTCTAATTTAAAAGTAGATTTATGGTTTTTACCAATTAATTTTTTAGTCATTATTTTGAAGTCAGAGATTGTTAATTGGAAAAAAATGCAGTAATTTTTGACACCTTTTGAGTTATCACTACATAGTATAAAACAAAATCGCTTTCTCTGTCCCTATGTATGTTTAAATCTTTAAAAATACACCACGGATTTTGTTCCTTTTTTTTTTAATAGATAGAGTGATTGAAGAGGAAGGTTTATATGTATTAAAATATTGGAGAAAAAAATATTAATTTTTGAGGTTTTTAATGTGATGTCGTAAATAATTACATTTAATGCGTGCGGGTCACGGGCAGTAATGAATAAATCAAAACTACTGGATCGATTTTAATCATTTTTTCAGTGAACGACATAGGCTATATATTTTATACCCGTGCGAAGCCGGAGCGGGCTGCTAGTCTTCACATAAAACATGCTAAGTAAGTGATAATAGTTAATAAAATGCCTCACCTAACTCTCTACTTGGGGTTATAACAACAGCTAACGGACTATTAAATTCCTCCTGAACATGAGGCTTCCATTGTAAAATATGTTGGAGAATTGGTAGCAGGTATGCTAGAGTTTTACCACAGCCGGTCTCTGCGGTCATTGCTGTATTGAAACCTTGGGTAATTGGTGAAAATGACTTCGCCTGGATCGCAGTTGGTAAACTATAACCTAACTGTGAAACCACATCTTTCAACTCTTCACACAGACCAATTTCATCGAAACTTTTCTTATAAACCTCTTTTTCCTCATTTTTATTTGCATTTCCGTAAATAATGAAGTAGTCGTTCTTCGATTTTGGATGAAGCCAGCTCTGAGAAGCGAGTTTCACGCCATCAAACTTGCTGTAAGTTTGTCCTTCGTAATGGTTGAACTCTGGACGCTTACATGATATAATTGGCAGCTTTTTCTTTACTTGGGCACTATAATACCGGCTGTAAGAAAGTTTTAATATCTGCCGTAATTTAGTCATGATATAACTTGTATTGTAAATAAAATTAAAACCAAATACCAAAGGACATCACATTTTAAGCGTTAAATGTCAATGTCAAATGTCAATTGTAAATGTCAAAACATCAAAACCATAAACATACTAGAGTATTATACGGAGTAAAGGGTCAGGAAGTGGCTAAAATTGAAGTGCCACATTGAATTTACTAATGAAACTAAATAACACCATCGCATAGGCTAAAAAAAGTTAAGTATAGACAAAGAAAAAGTATAGAAAAAGTTATTTTCACAACACTAGGAATAATATGCAGGGACAATTTTTTTAAAGGTTTTTTGACACGATATGGAGTGAAGGAAAAATAACAGAAATAACTATTGCTGCTTTTTCATTCTATAATCGATATACATTAAAAAAAAATAAACAATAATATCGACAGTATTACGTATACATTTTTTCTGGCATAATAGGTACATCCTACAGTAACATGGTTTAGTAAAATTCGTCAAGCTCTATTCCATTATCAGTTTTAATCATATCAGACGCTTTTTCAGCAATCATAACCACTGGAGCATATGTGTTACCACTCACTATTGAAGGCATTATACTTGCGTCGACTACTCTTAAAGATTTCACACCTCTGACACTCAATCTTTCATCAACCACCCCCTCACCTTCAGGACCCATGGCACAAGTACCGGAGTAATGAAATTGTGATGCCACTAAGTTTAAAGCGTAACACTCCCAGTACTCTTGACTACCAAACTCTATGTTCTCACATTGCTGTACATTTAACTTCACAACTTCTAATTTCATACTTTTCGCTTTTTCTGTTGTAGTAACACTTGTATAGTCTATAATGCATTTGGCAAATTTAATCAAATCTTCTTCGCTTGAAAAATATCCAGAATTTATTATTGGTTTATCATCAGGATCATTACTGTTGAGTTTGATGCTTCCTCTAGATATGGGATGTAAGAGGGTCATTAAGGTCAACAAAGTTTCTCGTTTTACGGAATCTGCTACGGAAATACAGATCTCGTCATTCCACGTAAACACCTCCGAACACATTAAAGTTGGAAGTAAAGAAGCAGTTGGTAGAGGATACGCCGTTATTTCGTAGTCAGGAAATGTTTGGCTTTTGTTTAATGCGACAAAGCCTAAAATTGTTGGGACGGGAAATTTATCTAAATTGGCAAATATACTTAAATTATCGAGTAACGATGCTGAACCAACTTCTCTTGAGAAAATGACAGGTAATAACATGTGATCTTGTAAGTTGGCACCAACATTGGCTGTATCCACTAAAGTTTCAATACCCATTTCATCTAAATGTAGTTTCGGCCCTATACCTGATAACATTAATAACTGTGGGCTATTTATAGAGCCAGAAGATACAATGATTTCTTTTTTTGCATAAATATTTTTAATAACATTATTTTCTTTCACTTCTACTGCAATCGCTCTTTTATTCTCATCGAATATAATTTTCCTAGCTTTAGTATTTTTAAGTAGAAATAAGTTTGGTCTAGTCATGATTGGCTTGATAAAAGACAATCCAGTACTTTGACGAAGTTGATTATTTATGGTAAAGGTTGGTAATGAGTATCCTAACTGGTCGACACCATTTGTATCTTCTAGAATACTGTGACCTTGTTCTTCAAATGCATTGAAATATTCCTTTGTTTCGTTTACCCACAACGGTCGTGTTACACCTAAATAACCGTTTGTACCATGTAAATAATTCGTTTCTCCTTTGGAGAGGACAGTATCATTCAAATTTTCACTTTTCTTGAAGTATTCCGTGACAGTCTTCCAATCCCAACCAGTATTTCCCTTTGTTACCCAATCCTCATAATCTTCTTCATTTCCTCTTACATAGTACATATAATTTACGTTGCTGGATCCTCCTATCATTTTTCCTTGAATAGTGTGAACATTTTTTTGCTTATGAGCCTGGGCGGAAAAGCCGTCATTAGGTGTGTAATAGCCCCAATCAGGCAAAGTAGTGCCCAAAAGGACTGATAGCCCTGGACTCTGCAAAACAAAAATCAAGTATTTTTAATGTCCAAATATAACTAAAATGATTTATCACAAAAATTGTACCCGGAAAACTACAGAACAGTTGGTCGAATTAGAAAATAATATGGTTGATAAAGATCAAATTAAAAGATTATTATGTATCATCACTACATAGTATAAAACAAGTCGCTTTCTCTGTCCCTATATCCCTATGTATGCTTAAATCTTTAAAACTACGCAACGGATTTTGATGCGGTTTTTTAATAGATAGAGTGATTTAAGAGGAAGGTTTATATGTATAATAACATCCATTAAATAGTGGAGAAATACTGTTAGTTTTGAGGTTTCTAATGTGATGTCGTAACTAATTATATTTAACGCGTGCGGGCCACAGGCAGTAATGAATAAATCAATTATTCAGTGAATGAAATAGACTATATATTTTATACCCGTGCGAAGACGGAGCGGACCGGTAGTATTTTTATAAAGTGTAATTTATACCAACCTCTGTAACGTATGGAGGATCATCTCCAGCCTCTATTATAAGCACAGTCCAGTTACCAATTTCAGTGAGACGGTTTGCAACTACGCATCCAGCCGAGCCCCCTCCAACTATCACGAAGTCGAAACTTTGGCCATCTGTAAGAAACAAGCTTATAGAAACCGGACCTTATGTAAATTCATAATAATTGTACAAATAAATAAGCTAGATCTCCACTTGCAATAAAATATCGACCCGCTGAAAGGAGAATCAAAATTAAATCAGAAGAAAGGTTCACGACTTAGCCTTAAGGAATATCAATACACTGTTTTATCATAATTTTAAAAAGTACAATCCCCTTTTGTGGTATAATAAATATTATAATTAATAAACACTACATACTCAACACATTAGGATAGAAATATACTGTGTCAAGTGTTCAAGATCGCACACATAGCCATTCAGACCAAACATGATAATTATGTCTCTATATTCAAAATGTACAATCAACTGTCTATTACAAAATTCAAACTTTATTCAAACCTTTGGCATTCATAGCAGGTTCATTAAAACTGTGCTTTAACGTTCGTTGACGATGGCAATTTAGATATGGGCAGTTGAAGACCTGTTCTGAACACGTATTTTACTCGACAATATTATGAGGTAACTTGGTTATCTTGACCTGGCTAACACAAAATATAATCCACATACTTGTAACCCGAAGCTGGTACGCATATTCAAAAGTTCTCGAAGGGTGAGCCCTAACAAGGTCAAACGGCGTCAAGATCGTGGAAGATTGCGAAAGCGCTACCACAATTCCGACGTAAGGCGTCCGTAGAACACCGTGGGGCTTTAGTCGGTAGGAGACCGACATACCGACCGAGCTTTGGTTATATATTAGCTATAGCTTTTGACGACGTTGTGGCGCAGCGGTAGCGAACATGCCTTAAACGCCACAGGTCGCGGGTTCGATTCCCGCTCGGAGCATAATATGTTTGTATTGACCATGCAAGCATATTTTCCGGTCTGCGTGTATTTGTCCTTGTCATTGTGAATGTTTCCGGACCCCGACACAGGATATTACTATCCTAATGGGGGCCGTTGAGTGTGCAGCGTTTATTTATTATATTAAACGTTGTTTGCTAAATAAAGCTTATTATTCCGTACATGAATATATTGCAGACAACGTGGCATGGAATTAATATACGTTGAATTTCATGCAAGATATATAACTTAATTGTTCATTTGACAAATGTATGTGATTATAATTTGAAAGGAGTAACTTTAGGGTTTTTGCCGTTTCTTCTTTGCAGAATCTACCTTCCGAATCGGCGGTAGCTTCACACTCACGCTTATATTTGGATTTAAAAGTGCTTAAAAGCCTATTTTGAGTTTGAATTGCCTCCGTAACCAGGCTTCCATTTCCCCACGAAAAAAAAAGAATATAATATCAACAGCAGCAAACTCCTCCGCGACATACTTTTTCGATATTTTGAGTTTCTGCAACGCAAACGCGAACTCTACCGCAGGACTTTAACAAGTTTGCTAGATCTAAGTCAGTAAACACCGTAGTTGGAAAGGCCCAGACTCTGGTTTTTTTATTTTTGAAAGAATTTACATGTTGGGTCTTTTAGTCCTGTCGGGAACGGTTTCAGTAGAGTTCCCTACAGTTCCCAGTTCCAAGATATTTTAGTGGATGAGTGAGTCGAGAACAACTCTTAGCGTGTATTTAGTAAATATAAAAAAGATAGAAACTTTAAATAAGTACGGTTTTTTTGCTAAAACAGTTTTAATAATATTGGCGCGGAATTATACCGCAACTGATTCTAGGAATCATAATATTCAAAAATACACAATAAGGGTCTTAAAAAAAAATTATATAACTTACCATAATGTTAGTAAGTAATTGAAATGTATTATTGTAATAATAATTATTATCTACGCGGATTATATTTAAAAAAAGTAGTTATATTATTTTTTTATTTATTTTTATTTTAACTCTTTATTGTGCACTACAAACTTAAAACTAATATTATAAAGGAATGTACAGAACGGTTACATCGTAAGGCACAAAAGGCGGTCTTATCGCTCAAAGCGATCTCTTCCAGACAACCTTAGGGAAGGAGTAATAAAGTTACCAGAATAGGCAGGTGATGAACAACATAAATATTATAATAAACTTACATACAAATAATTACACATTACTACATACAACTATTAAACATATAATAATATAAACTAATAAATACTTTATACAAATGATATAAGATAATATAAGTATATGTATTTTTAATAATATGTACATATATATTGAATCAAGAGTTGTTATTAAGCAGATAGTGATCTTTTACTAATTTCTTAAATTTTTCTAATGTGTTGGACTTTTGTACGGTCAAAGGAAGTGCGTTCCACAATTTCACAGCTTTGACAGCGAAGGAATGCTTTAAAAATTTAGACATATGGACAGGCATTTTAAGAATACGTTTTTGTGAGGCTCGCAATTTACTGTCTGGACGTAAAAATTCAAATTTTTCTTTTAGATAAGTTGGAGTTTTAGGGTTAAACAATACACAGTACAATAGAAAAAGAACATGCGCATCCCGGCGACGTCGTATCGGGAGCCACTTGAGCTTTAGACGAAACTCGGATATGTGATCATATTTGCGCAAGCCAAATATAAATCGTATAGCAAGGTTTTGAAGACGCTCAAGCTTATTGAGTTGATCCTCGGTTAAGTTTATATAGCTTGCATCAGCATAATCGAAAATATAATAATATATTATGAATGTAAATGAGTTATTAATATCTTTCCATCGCTAACCCTGAGTTTTTTTTCAATTTCTTTTTTATTTCATGTAGGTTGGCAAGCAAAGCATGATGGTAGGCAGTCATAAATAAAACATAACTTGCCTGTTACCAACCCAAGGAAAAAGACGGAAGGGAAGAGAGGGGAACTGAGGGAGTGGGAGATTGGGCGTCTGGTGCACTTACTCATCGCAGGAAACGCAACAGACTCTATTAATTTACGACGATTTTCTGTACGAAGGTAATACTTACGCGGAAGCATGGCTCTGCATATTATCTCGTGTTTATATATAAATGTATGTACCCAGAAAAAAGATATTGTTTTAATTTATATTTTTAAAAAGATTGATTACCTGTAACGGCCACTGATTCGGGGTAATTTTGCGTGAATAACAAAGACGTCGTCAAGACGGCGAGGGTTTGAATTAAATGTATGATTGGTGCCAAGGCCTTAACTTGGAGGCCTGATAATATGTACCACATCCTGAAAAGCAGTATTATTAAGCATTCGATAACTTAAAATAAATAGCTTCACGGCATCAGCCAGTCTGCGCCAAATGTATATTTTTCCTCTCACAGAAAATCGGTGTAAAGTAACTGAGTACTGTTTCGTTTCGTGCGAGGAGTGAGAGCGCTGAAGGCCCAATATTCCACCCTCTCTATTTCCCTCTTTTTTTCCCTCCTCATCCCTTCCCTCACAGCACTTGGGTTGGCAACGCGCATACTTCAAGTATCGCGCGCGTTCATAGGTTGCGGTGACTACTCACCATTAAAGGGACCGTATGCTTTTTTGCCAAAGGTCACAAAAAATATATACAACAAAGTTAGTAAACAAAACAACAACAGTTGACCATAGACTTGCCATCAAAGTAGCAACCCAAGGGTTTCGGCAACCTTATGGAAATAGAGAAAGAAAGAAGATAAAATGAAAGGTAAGGTCTCTGACACAGCAGAGATTATCCCACCAGCGCAATCAGTCATACTGGTGGTAAGTCTTTCATTGCAAGAGGACGGCTAGGTACCACCGCAGTGTCATATATTCTACTGCAAAGCAGTAGTGTCTTGGGCATTACGGTGTTTCGGTTTGAAGGCTACTATAGGCTAGTGAAGTGACTGGGCAAAGGAGATTTAAGAACCAATATCTCGAGGTTGGCAACGCGTGAGTAGCATCTACTAATGGTGTTGCAACCGGTCATATGCTACGGCAACCGCTTACCATCAGGTGGGCCGTATACTTGCCCGTTATTTTGCTTCAGTCGGGTAAAAAAAGTTGAAAAAATTTAATACTATTCCTTAATATTTGAATTATCTTACTTTTTATATTCCCGAAATAATTGTTCTATCCTTCCTCACCGATTTACCACAACTAATTTTGTGAATAAAATGTAATTTATTTAGTCAGTGTTTTGACAAAACTTTTATTTGTATAAAATAACTTATCTCTAGCGATCCGTTGTCGTAGTGTTTAACAACTTTAAGGCTGATTTTTTTTTTAAATAAATCTTAGTGGTATATTTATAAATATAAATAATATTGTGAACGAAATAACTGAACCAAGTAACTTATAACTTCGTTCCGTTACGTTGGTGTTTGAATTTACAATGGAGCACCAGCGAGTCTTTGATATTTTGTCTGTATGAAAGGACTTATCTACAGTATATTATAGTAATTCTATGTAAGAGAGTTTTAGGTCCAGAGCAAGCATAAGTAACAATTCGATTTAATATTAAAATTGCACTTTGAAAGCATGACAAACTAATTTTTAACTGACTTCAAAATGAGTAGGAGGTTTTCAATTCGTTTGTATTTTTAATGCCCAGAACTCCAACTATGGAAGTTTTTGCTTAAAAAATAGAAGAAAAATACGGACATTAGAACTAAAGAACAAAAAATAAATATGTTTTACACCAGAACTCCGTGCCTTATGTGGTTATGACTTCTGTTTCAGAAAATATTAATTTTTTGCTTTTTAATTTTAAAATCGGCATATTTTTTAAATAATAATAAAACATGTAGCGTTGCAGCTTGAATATAACTATTATTAGAACTTTAAATAATGTATCATGCTTAGTTGATTTGCTACATCAGAATTATCACCATCCTTTGCCTATAGAACGAATTCGTTTTTAAAAAAAAATTTCAATTTACTTATATTCAAAAACATAGAATACTATTATTTGAAATACATCAGTACATTTTAACGCCATTAAATGAAATAAAACGAATATGTGTTTGAAACCATGCTTTTAAGATAATTTTCTTCAGTTCTTAAATTTTCTAGAAGGGCCAAGTTCTAACGTGTAAGGCACAGGTATTCTTTTTTTTAAATCAAACATTCGATAATTCCTTAATAACTGTCCTATCATTCATAACCAAAAATCAAATTACATAAATTATATAATTATAATTAAACATTAGTTACTAATCAATATTCCATAAAATATCATTCCATTAAATAAATCTCATTTTTTTATCAAAAAAAATGATCAAGGGATTAGTAAAATTGTTGATTCATAGTTGACAATCTAACGAATATAGAATGTAATGAAAATAAATTGTGCAATTTATTTACAGTTGCTGATATACATATTATCAGCGCATATATTGCGCAAATCCGTAAAATGGTATGTAAGTTTTTTTATCTCATGACGGCCGGCTAACAAAATATGGTCCGCCTGATGGTAAATAGTCACCGCAACCTATAAAATAACCCCCGCCCGGTGACGCTGTCAAGGCCAGTAGGGCCAACAGCAATACACATTCCGAAAAAAAAAAAAACCTATAAACGCGCGCGATACTTTTAGTACCACATGCGCGTTGCCAGCCCTAGTCAAGAAGGAATGAGAAGGTATTAAAGGAAGGGTACAGAGAGGGTGAGACATTGGGCCTCCAACGCTCTCACTCATCCCTCGAAACGCAACAGTACTCTGTTACTTTATGCCAATTTTCTGTGTGAGGGTAGTACTTTCCTGGGCTCATTTGTGCTAGGAAAAACATGGCTCTACTACCGTTAAATACGTTGTTGTTGTTGTTGTTTTACTTTATTGTACAATTACAACAGGTTTCATAATAATATTATAAGTACGAAGGCGGGCTTATAGATAAACAAGAGTAATAATCAGCCTATAATAAGTGTACAAATGAATGAATATATGTATATATACGAGATGAAGAACAAATATATATATATATATATATATTACTAATATATTAAGTAATATACGTATACTAATATACGTATTTCTAATATGATTTTTTTACTCCTATACTAAATATAATCGATAGGTAGACATTAATAGAAGAAAAAACTTTGCCCTATCATTAAAAAATAATCTAAATTTTTCGAGGCAAATATGAGAAGTGAGATAAAAATTCTTTTAATGATGGGCGTCATGCGGTCAAAGATAGTCATGAATTCTTTCTCTAGGACACAGAAATCTTAAACGGTCTATATACTTTGAGATTGCAATAGAACCTATATTGAACATTATTATTGATAATGTAGTGTTAGAATTGAAAGATTGTGCAATGATTTAATAAAGGCTGTAACCAAGCTCGCGTTTTATTGCGTTACTACATTGATCAATAGAATTGAATATTTATGCACCTCATATAAACAGTGGAGGATTTACCAGCAGGCTTACTAGACTTGAGCCTAGGGCGGCAGGTTTTTTGGAGTGCCAAATTTTTTTGCTACCTCATAGAAATCTAAAAGATTTCTGTACACGGGTTTTCTAATGTTTTACAAGTAAATTTGCCAATGACTTTCCCATCAAACTTGTCATTGTATATTCCGAGTACTTCCATATTCTAGAATAAAACAGCTAGTTTGCCCAAAACCAGTAATCGGCTTCTGCAACCTCATCCCACACTTTGCACCTGCCCCTTTATCACGGCTGAGTCTCTGTACTCAGCCCCCTGCTCGGTGACGCTGTCAAGGCCAGTAGAGCCAACAGCCATACACATTCCGAAAAAAAAACACTTTGCATGAGTGAAAAGAGCGAAATTGTAGAACATGTATTTCCCACTCGCAAGGGCTGCAAAAACCTTACAGCCTATACCTTGAAAACTTCTAAATTCTCTGCACACAAATTAGAATTACCATTTATAGCAGCCGACGACAGTATAGAAAATTGCGCACAAGAGGAAAGTAGGACATTCTCACCCTCGGGTTATCGCAACAATCGCGGGTGGCAATGTACTATTTTTTTCATACGGTGGAATGTTCGCTATTAACCCCTGGTGCGAGTGAATAATAATACAGTTGTTAGTTAACGGGGAGGTAAAGTGAGTTATTTAGTCATCCCCCGGGTAAGAATCGGGCAAGGAAAAAAAAGCCTAATTACATCTAGTATTTTCTAAAGTAAGCCATAATCACACACCCCTGGGTCTACGGCTCCGTATTTAAAATCGACGGTAAATATTGTTACTTTAAATCTTAAAAGCAAATATTGTATTCTTGTTAAAAGTATTATTGGATTAACATTGTTTTATATTGCACATAATAAAGAAAAGAAATCAAATATTAACCTAACACTTTCTACAATACTTATCACATGCAAAATACATTCAAGCAAATAATTATAACTGATATAAATGTAATGTAATAATGTAATAATAGTTTATTGACCAAAAAAATGTTTTACAGTTTTACTTAATGCTATAGCCAACAATTTTTCACTTAAAAATAGTAAAGCATCTGTAACCGAACTAGGATACCCTGTGTTTCGGCTTACAGTGCCAACTCCTCTCGATTTTTTACAAATTTAGCTCGCTAACACATAAAACAATATAAAATTTAGTAGAAATCAATATAAACTTTTAAAAAAAAAAAAAACTAAATATCCTAATTCTATGTATCTTAATTTTAAAAGTGTTCCTCTCGTGTTTGTGTATATGTGAGTGTGTGTGTGTGTGTGTGTGCGTGTTTGCGTTTATGTTTGTATGCATATGTGTGATTGCACCAAGAGAGATTGAGTAGCATGTTTTGTGTAATTATGTATATAAGCAATTATGATTAGTACTCGTAGGTAATCTATTCGTATACTCAGAATTTAGAATTTTGTATTTTACTTTATATTACATATTTATTAATGTGAAGCAGATTTTCAGTGGCGTCATAAGATAAACTATTAAGGTAATATGTGTATAGTACATGTGTAGTAGTGTTGGTAGCTAGACTGCCATTAGCCTCGACGGTGGAAAGTCCGATTCCAGCTCGGCATATTTGTATTGATCTTACACATTTTGACGACGTTGTGCGCAGCGGTAGCAAACCTGACTTAAGCACCACTGTTCGCGGGTTCGATTCCCGCTCGGAGCAGATGTTTGTATTGACCATGCGGACATGTGTTCCGGTCTGGGTGTGTTTGACCTTGTACTGAGTATGTTTCCGGACATCCGACACAGGATATAATCCTATACTATCCTATCCGTTGAGTGTGTAGCGTTTATTAATTTGCTCTAATCGAATGAGTTACACCACACCCTTAGAGTTGCGGAGTTTAGACAGCAATCGCTCTTTGTAAAAACTAATAACCTGTCAAATCCAGTTAAAAGTATAAGCAGACCCTGGACAAAATCCCGGGATATTGCTAGGAAGAAGAAGTATTGTTCATATATTTACGGTATAAGATTATGACATCACAGCGGAATGTCAAAGTGTTCAGGTTACCCATGTTAGCTTTTAGATGGCTTATCTACTGATAACAAGATAACCGCCATCTTTTTATGTGCCATAAAACGTCTCATAAAATAAATTATAAAATGAAACCAAAAATCAGACTGCATTAAGAATCGTAAAAAGCGAGTCTGACTTTTTAATCGATCTTACATACAAATATCTGTTTCGGTCCCGGTTCATCTAATAATAACCTAGGCTTTTCTTAAGTTAAATATTTTTTTGATTCTGATTTACATTAGCGCAAATCAGTAAAAAAATGGAAAAAACTGGGCGAAACAAAAATATTATAAAGATTAAATATTAGCATTGCAAATTTATATAATAATTTATTTAAATTTTCTACATAACGAATTTTTTTACTTTTTTGTCAGAACTATGATTTATATACGAGATAATGAGTATAATTACGTGTTAACCAAGGTTCGTTAGCCAAATTAAGTTTCTTATCGAAAGTCTTAATATTTTTTTAAAATAAATAAACGGTACACACTCAACGGCCCCCATTAGGATAGGGATATCCTGTTTCGGGGTCCGGAAACAAGGACAAGGACAAATACACCCAGACTGGAATGCTTGAATAGTAAATACAAACATATTATTCTCCAAGCGAGAATCGAAACCGGGACCTGTGGCGTTTAAGGCAGGTTCGCTACCGCTGCTCCACAAAGTCGTCAGAACTAACTTCACTAACTACTTTAATGGCAAAATACCGGGGTAATAAAGTGTTATATTATACATAAATTATAAGATATTTAAGGTCATTACAACGGAAAAATACAATAATAGACAAAAAAAATTCACATTCATTTGTACCGTGAGACGCTCATAGCCGGTGGAGTAAGCAACTGTAGGCGCGGTCAGTCAATAGATGGGTGATCGTATAGTGGTATTTCAACCGAACGTCTCCGTGCTTCGGAGGGCACGTAAAAAGTCGGTCCCGGTTGTTGACAATTAGACAACAGTCGAAAAGTCAAGTCAGAGGCCTGCGGGCGACCTGAACAACTCTGACACTAGGTTGACCACTAACCAATCGATAAGAAGAACTGTGATATAATTTTCTCACGTGTATATACGTTTATAGTCCTGGACTATAAAAACCAGCATCTACCAGCGACTTCGTCCGCGGTGACCTTAGAATTGGGACCAAAGAGAAATTAAACATTTGTAATATATTATATATAAGAATAATATTTATACCGAATTTCAATTGAATACGGTAAGCGATCGCCGCCTGGAAACATCTGCAACACCAGAGGATATGCATGTGCGTTGCCAACCTTTAAGGAAAAAAAATGCTCGTCTCTTAAAGGTTCCCAAGTCGTATCGGTTCGAAAAGACCGCCTCTTACATAAAAAAAATGATAATTAGATTTGTCCGTATAAGCATTTCCCAGTAAACACCATCATCAGTTTAAGTACCAACTTATTAATTAAATTAGCTTGTCTCAGTCTGCAGTACCTTTACTAACATTAAAGTAATATTTATATTACAGTAGTTATTATAGAGATTGTTTCAGCTTTTTAGGAGGTATTATTAAAAAGCAAACGAGTTTTTCGTTTGATTTAATCATTTTAAGAGTATACTATTGTTGGTAAATGTAATAAATAAAACAAAAATAAATTACAAAAATTTTAAATTATAATTTTAGTATCTTAATGCATTATTAAAAGTGAATAAGTTTTAATTAAGGTTACTTGTATTTTTAGTAATCCTTACTATGATTATAAATGCCGAAGTAACTCTGCCTCTCTGACTGTCTGTCGCACTTTCATGCCAAAATTACTGGACCGATTAAAATGAAATTTGGCACAGAGATAGTCTAGAACCTTAAGAAAGGTCATAGGCTACATTTTAATGCGTAAAATGATTTGTAATGGGTCGAAAAGGGCGATGAAAAGTTGTATGAAAGTATCGTCATTTATAGAGCTAGAAGCTTGAAACTTTTGTTTAGCTGATTCGATATAAATAAATATAACATTCAAAGTTTGTAAAAGCGGGAAGGTTTCAGAGTTTTTAAATCGTTATTCACACGGACAAAGCCGTGGCCGAAGCTAATTAAATATGAAGCGCTGAAGTCTTCGCCACACAGTACTTTTTTTTTTTGTTAGAAGTTGGCAAACAAGCATAGTGCTTGCACCACCATTAGTAGGTGCCACTCACTTAGTTCTTAAATCTCGTCCGCCTTGTAATTTCACCACGTACAGTGCCCTTCAAACCGGAACACATCACAAAGCCTAAGCACTACTATTTGGCTGCAGATTATTTGACACTGCGGTGGTACCTACCTAGCCGGCCTCTGATTTGACAGAGGTTATCTCAACAGCGGGCGATGGGTTCGTCACGTCCCAACGCCGATAGAATTTAGAATTTTTTAATGTTAAACCATCGCAATAATTACTTTAAACGATAAACTTAACTCGAGTGTTGGTTTTATCGATCATTAAAACTTTTAATGTGCTTATTATCACGTTACTGGTTTGACAAGCTAAACGAGATAACTAATTCGATACCAAAATTATAATTAACCCATTAATTCAATTTAAATATAAGTTTAACGCAATTAGCATTGTTAATTTTAGCGCCTCAATAGCTCTTTCCATTATCGCGAGAGTTCGATCCTGACCCCCTTTGGGCAGCGACAATATCGTTTCTACTCCTAGCACAAGCTTCAAGCTTATTTGGGCCTTATATGAATATTAGTTATGCCTTGAAAAAGCATTGCTAATATTCTTTAAAAAAAAATGAAAATTTTCATTTTTCTAACATGACGACGTTGTGGCGCAGCATACTGCCTTAAGCGCCACAGATCGCGAGTTCGATTCCCGCTCGGAGCAGAAATTTGTATTGACCATACAGATATGTTTTTGTGTATTTCCGGGCCCCCGGGATATCACAATCCTAATGGCGGCCGTTGAGTGTGTAGCGTTTATTTATTATTTATTTATCGCAAATCGTTTTGCTACAATGTAGCATTACGATCCATGCACTTTTTTTTTTTTTTTTTGGTGTCGGGGAGGAAATCTACTACTAGATACCCGGCGTCTTGGGGGGGAGAACCGGGTTATTTGGGGTTCCACGACACGAGGTGGAAACGTCATGGGGACCGACTAAAACCTCCGCTAGTGAAATTACTGGGCAGACGAGATTTAAGAACTAATATCTCGAAGTTGGCAACGCGTGAGTGGCACCTACTAATGGTGCTGCAAGCGCTCACAGGCTACGTCAACCACTTACCATCAGGTGGGCCGTATGCTTGTTTGCCAACTTGTAACATAAAAAAAAAATATTGGTATAGATATAATTATTATAATTAAATACTATGTACCAATATTATACATTTGAAGAGTTTGTTTGTTTGGTTAAACGTACTAATTTCAAGAACTATTGGTTTGAATTAAAAATACTATTGGTCCATTTATCGAGGAAGACTGTAGGCTGTGGCAAAAAGAGGGAAAATATTCCTGCTTTCAAATTTACTAAAATTCACATGTAAGAAAAGGATAACGGACTGGCTTTTAAAATTGAACTATCAAGATACAGAAAATATATTAAATTAATACTTGATACTAAACAATAAACAGTAGCAAAAAAATAAAAAATATATTGAATAGTTGGAATGTGTGTGTATTTTACACCCACACATACGCACTATGCGCACACACTGTAATACACATGCTTATCACAGACACACACACACACACACACGCACATACACACACACACCTTCATACTTATACACAGACATGCATTTACACCCGTTTTCACGAACACTCACACACCTTACCTTTTTATTTGTTATTAGCACTTATTACTTTATTATATTATAGTCATTGTAAAAAAAAAGTTCCTAATCATAGAGGGGGAGCCAGGAGACCCTTAGCACAGGCCAACCTAGTTTGGGCTCCTGCCTCCCGCATACCATTGTCGTTATAATTAAGACTCTTAAAACAAAAATGTATATGAAAATGTCTGTGGGAGAGAAATAAATCTATTATTATTAATCTATTATTATTAATCTATTATTATATTGTGGTTTTGCTGGTTGGTTGGTAACATACTGAATGTTTCAGCTTCTCGAAGAGCTTCTTCAAACTATCACAGAGTATCGAAACTATTTTTTTAAGAAACTGTAAAACTTTAGTGTTCATTATCCAAACCCTTTGCCCCTTCCCATACTTACTTAACGCCCTTTTTAACCCCCACAAACTTTGATGACAATAGATACCATAGGATACTGACTGCGAAATCTACTCGAACAATAATTGACCTCTTACTTTCTAAAAAATATATATATAAGATGAAAAAAGAAATTATGGTTAAATTTTACCCATTCTTACATTTTTATACTCATTTTTCACTTCTAACAATCACTATTTTAACATTGAGTATGATATTTTACACGCCAAATATTTGTTATGAGTAATTAAAAGAACTACACATTTATTTATTCACAGTTCTGACACTGAAATAACTTCACTAATAGAATAAATAGAAAAAAAAATACGCAAGCATTACGTGCGAATATCGCGCCTATGTAGTGAACTACTGGTTTTCTTGGGCTTTTGTTTTTAAGCAAAAATTCACTTGCGTAAACTTATAACTATTCATTATAAAAAAAGACAAGGAGCTCCGATTCTAAAGTAATTTTAAAAGCCTACATGAAATAAAATAATTTTCATGTTAAACAGTTTTCACTCGATACAACTAATTATTTTAAGCGACTTCAGGCAGTGCCGGATTAACTAAAGTAGCAATTGCTCCGGGCCCCGCATGAATAGGGGCCCCGCGTATCCAAGCCCGCCAACGTAGCCAAAGTATATTAACACAGTTTCGAAAAAAAATTAAATACGTCCTTTTTTTAATGGCACAGTGTGCAAATAAACCTATTAAGTAGTGATTCTTAGTACCCGTATTACTAAGATCCAGACCCAAAGCGAATCAAGGGCCCGGGGATAAAAATTACTACGGGCCCCGCGCTTGCTTAATCCGGCCCTGACTTCAGGGAAGGAGACTGGCATCTCAGATTTAATTTTTAGCTTTTTTACAACAATATTAGAGCCGTGCGTTTTTTTCAGAATTTTAAATCCCATACCTCAAAAATTAGAGGGGGGGACACAATTTTTATAACTTTAGGAGCTAATATCTCAATAACTACTGACGTAATAAAACAAGTCAAAATCAAACCTCCTTACCAATTTGAAAGACCTATCCAAAGATATCTCATCAGTGACATAGTATATTGAAATTTATTTTTACACAACCCTCAGTTAGGTACATGTATGGACCGCTACCTCTAATTTTAAAGACGTTGTGGCGCAGCAGTAGCGAACCTGCCTTAAACGCCACAGGTCGCGGGTTCGATTCCCGCTCGAAGCATAATATGTTTGTATTGATCATGCAAGCATATTTTCCGGTCTGGGTGTATTTGTCCTTGTCATTGTGAATGTTTCCGGACCCCGACACAGGATATCACTATCCTAATGGGGGCCGTTGAGTGTGCAGCGTTTGTTCATTTTTGTTTTGTTTTATATATTTAAAGATTTAATTGCAAAATCGTATAGCGGTTCATAGAATATACCTATTTACCAAATTTCGTATAGATAGCGCCAATAGCCTCTATAGTAAAATGACTGTGACATACGGACGGACGACGGACCGACAGACGGACATGACGAAATTATAAGGCTTCCGTTTTTGCTATTTGGCTATGGAACCCTTATAATTTTAAGGTTAAACAGCTGTCACTCAATACAATTAATTCTTCTAATCGACTTCATATCAGATTTATTTATTAGCTTTTTTTAACATAATATTAAGGCCATCCGTTTTTCCGACTCGAATTTTGTTAATAAACAACATTATATACATCAACCTTCATGAAAAATTAACACAGCTAATAAATCACTTAATGGTTTATAATAAAAACCAAATCTTTATTGATAATAATTTTGCAAGTAATTTTAGAAGTCTCACGTAATTCAATACATTAATTATAAGAATGATATTATAAGGTATTTATGATATTATAAGGTATTTAATGTAATATTATAAGGTATTTATTATTATATAATGTTTTGTAATAAAGATCTTCATCGCCGATTGGCCTAGCGCTAAAAACCAGGGTTCTTTTGGTTAGATTGTTGCCAGGACTTTATAGTCGTGGTCGGTGGCGAGGAAGACAACCTCATTAAAAAGTTACTTTGACAATCGCGAACCCGTGACGTGCCACTATGATTCAGGTTGGCCGTGGGGTTTTAGTGGGTAGTACTTAGCTCGATCCGCGAGCGGTGAGCCCTACCCTACCTCTACCGAATGCGAGTTAATGCGTTTCCCAAAGTTATGCCGGCAAAAAAAACGTTTTTGGAAAACGTTGTTTCGGGGTGTTGTGCCAAAGGGTGGAATGGAATTCGGTGGCAAGCAGTGGGGTGACATGAGATAGGGTGGTATGCAGAGGAGTTGTAAAGGTTGGGGTAGCATGGGTGGATTGGCATGGAGTGGCATAGAGATACGTGTATACGAGGTTATGAGCGCTTTCATGTCAATACGATACACTTTCCTAAATTTAGTGTTGAGACCCACATAGTCGAGTGCACCCACTGATCAGTAAACGATCGGTACGTTAAGCAACTTTAGGCGCGGTCAGTCACTAGATGGGTGATCGCATAGTGGCATTTCAACGGAACGTCTCCGTGCTTCGGAGGGCACGTAAAAAGTCGGTCCCGGCTGTTGACAATTTGGCAACAGTCGAAAAGTCGAGTCAGAGCCCTACGGGCGACCTGAAAAACTCAACAGGTTGGCCAAGTGTTGAAGTAAAATATCAGTCATATTATATGTAAGAAAGAAAGAAAGAAAGAATCAATTTATTGGGACAACAACAGACATAAACGAAACATAAACATTAAAAAGCATTATAGTTAAAAGAAAAACAAAACACTATAACAATAATATAAAAAAATTAAACATAATTAAAAACTTAATTCTAAAAATTACTTCTAATACTAAATAAAAACTAAAAAATAATTAAAAATAACATAAACAAAACAATAATAACAAAATGTTGTGTCCCAAAAAGGGTGGACCATTCAGTTAGTTAGGCGAGTACACCTAACACTGTTTTTCAATGGCACCCTGTCTATGACGTGCAGTGACAAACCGATCCTATATTTTACGTCGATATAGCGCCAATAGCCTCTATAGTAAAATGACTGTGACATACGGACGGACGACGGACCGACAGACGGACATGACGAAATTATAAGGCTTCCGTTTTTGCTATTTGGCTATGGAACCCTTATAATTTTAAGGTTAAACAGCTGTCACTCAATACAATTAATTCTTCTAATCGACTTCATATCAGATTTATTTATTAGCTTTTTTTAACATAATATTAGGGCCATCCGTTTTTCCGAATCGCATTTTGTTAATAAACAACATTATATACATCAACCTTCATGAAAAATTAACACAGCTAATAAATCACTTAATGGCTTATAATAAAAATCAAATCATTATTGATATTAATTTTGCAAGTAATTTTAGAAGTTTCACGTAATGTAATACATTAATTATAAGAATGATATTGTTACGGGCTGGGGTTCGGTGATTTGGAAACAAACACCTGATGGCTCTAAATAAGACTTTATTGAGGTCTAGATTACACACAAATCACAGGTCCAAAACGCAGGTCAATCACAGTCCAAAAGAATAGCCGAGGTCACTAATTATCGCACTTGTTCACTGGTATTACTTGTAGTTTCTTCGCTTGTTGCTCAGAACTGAATGACTCAGTCGACGCGCCGGGCCGCTTATATACGCGTACGCGGGTTCCAGAGAGCTCCGTCCGCGGAACGCTATTCTACATGTTTCGAGAATACATCTTTCTCGAACCCACGCGGTGGTCGTAGAAATAAACAAAAGGAGTAGCAAGCGATTTTGAACCTTATGGCCCTGTGATAAGGTTCCCCGTAACACTGCCCCCTTCTTAGAGATGTTCGTCCCGAGCATCACTGTTGCTGCCGTGATATCTCGTCAAGCGGTCGATGTGAACAATTTTAAACGTTCCTCTTGGTTGACGTTGGATCCTATAAGTCACATCATTCATACGGGTAATCACTTTGTACGGGCCCTCCCATCTGGATTGCAATTTCGGAGACTTCCCTTTCCGCCGAGTTGGATTATGCAGCCAGACTAATGTGCCTTCCTCGAATCCGTTTGTATTTGATTTCCGGTCGTATCTGGTTTTCATGTTCTCGCTCGACAGCAATCCGTGTTCCCGTACTTAAGCATGTATTTCCCGCATTTTCTCTCGTAACTCGGAGACGTAGTCTGGTACATTATTAGGTTCTTCCGGTGACCCTCCCGTCAATAGGTCTAGTGGTAACCGTAGTTCCCTTCCAAAATTGACAAACGCCGGAGTCGCCTGTGTACTTTCGTGCTCAGCTGTCCGGTAGGCAAGGAGAAGGAGTGGAATGTACTTGTCCCAGTCTCTCTGGTGAGAATCCACCAGTTTGACCAAATGCTTTTCAAGTGTTTGGTTAAATCTTTCGACCATTCCATCCGACTGCGGGTGGTATGCAGTAGTTCGCGTTTTGTGCAGACCTAAAATTCTGCATACTTCTTGAAACACTTGGGACTCAAAGTTCCGGCCCTGATCAGAGTGGATTTCTAAGGGTACACCAAAGCGACATATGACTTCTTCGACTAATTTAGTTGCAACGGTTGTAGCTTCCTGATTAGGGATGGCGAATACTTCTGGCCACTTACTGAAGTAGTCCATAACAACCATGAAGTATTTGTTTCCCGAATCGGTCACAGGGAATGGACCAGCTACATCAACGGCTATGCGTTCCCAGGGTGCACCAACGTTGTACAACCGCAGCTTCCCCTTGCTCCTTGTCTGTGGTCCCTTCACGGCAGCGCATGACGTACATTTACGGCACCAGTCCTGCACATCTTCACGACAGTGGAGCCAGTAGAACCTCTCCCGTACCTTCGTTAGTGTCCTCTTGACGCCAAGATGACCTCCTGAAACACCGCCATGTACTTCACGGAGAACATCTGGTACTCTGCTCCTTGGAACTACTATTTGAAGATGGACTCTTTGCCACTGGTTTTCTCCCATTTCCGGTAGAGCATCCCGTTTTTCAAAATAAAGCTGTCCCATTGTGCCTAGTACGCCTTAGTGACAGCGCTCATAGGTGCGACTTCACTCCATGCTGGTCTAGCATCACCCCGAGTATTCCATGTGATGATGTGCCGAAGATCATCGTCACCATTCTGAGCTGTCTTCATCGCTTCATCCTCCCAGGGTCCTAAAGAACTTGTCCACCACTAACTCTTTTGACTCCTGTTTGATGCAATGTTTACAGTCTTCAGGGCAGGGTCTGCGTGAAAGCGCATCTGCATTACCGTGAGACTTTCCAGTACGATGTTGAGTCTCGAAGTCATATTCCTGGAGTTGTTCAATCTTTCGAGCGACTTGATCTTCAGTTTCGGTCGTTACTCGTTTCTCTGGTTTTGTCGGAATCTCGCTCCTCTTGGTCAGTTTTTCCACACATTCCTCCATTTTCCTTAATCTAGACATGTGTGAATTCTTCTGTGGGCAATTAAGCTGCAGATGGCCTCTATTCCCACACCTGTAGCACATCATACCAGATTTCCTTTTGAATAGGGGCTTAACCCCTTTCACCTCTTCCGATACTTCGCAAATCTTGTGCGCCTGCCGAATGTCGTGTCGGACTGCTTCGACTTCCAAGGCATGAGCCAATGCTTCCTTCAATGAGGTATGGTGGCGAAGCCTGACGGCAGCTCTTACTTCAAGGTCACTGATCCCGTCAACGAAAGCCTGCACAGTATTCGAGCTAATCATCTTAGCATCGGCGGATGGGTACGCTTTCCGTACAAGTTTTTCAATTTCTAGCGCCCATTGCTGTAGCCCTTCTCCAGACCGTTGGACTCTATCGCGTAGCTGGGCGCGGAACACGTGCTCCAGATGTCGTTCTCCATACCTGGATTCGAGTGCCTCTAACAGTTCCTGGTACCCACTACCTGAGCTAGGCAAGATCTCCAAAACGGTCAGAGCTTGCCCTCTTAATGCGATGGTAAGGGCAGTCAAGCACTGTGCGTCCGTCCATCCGTTGGCAGCAGCGACCATCTGCAATTGCCGCCGGTATGCTGTCCAGGAGGTAGTACCATCGTAAGGAGGTACCGTCACATTAGGTCCGTGAAATATGCCCGTGGTTCCACTCGATACTACCCCTGTGGTTTCGAGACGCACAACCTTTTGCTGGAGTTCGGTGAAGCCAGTTTTCATGTTTTCCATGTCAGTTGCTAGGTTGGTAACCCGTTCCTCCATGAGTTCCAAATCCTTTCGCATTGTAGCCACCATGCCGCTGACTTTACTAACGGTCGAAAGGACGGTCTGTTGCACCTCCGCCGCCACCGCAAACTTGCTATCTTGATTCTCTTGAATCGCAGCAAACTTGCTATCTTGATTCTCTTGAATCGCAGCAAACTTGCTATCTTGATTCTCTTGAATCGCAGCAAACTTATTGTCGAGTGACGCAAACTTAGTGTCAAGCGACGTGGACTGTAGTTGGAGCATCCTTATCAAACAGGATAGATCAGCGATGGGCGTGGCCTGTCCAAGAGGCGTGGCCAAATGGGCGGAGCCAAAGGATGTGACTTCCCCAAAAGTGGGCGTGGCCTCGAGGGGCGTGGCCCAGTGGGCGGGGGCAGTGGGCGGTGCTTCCGACATAGTAGGCGTGGCCTGAGGGGGCATGGCCTGGTGGGTGTGGGCCGTGGGTGGGGCCTGATGAAGGGTCCCAGCTGTTGCAGGGCCTTCCAGGTGGTCCTCCGCAGCACGCTGCGCCCTAGTCTTGACACCCTTGATGCTGGTATCGTCTCTCGGAGTCAATGGCATCTTTCCAAATCGCACTTCTGACACCAAATGTTACGGGCTGGGGTTCGGTGATTTGGAAACAAACACCTGATGGCTCTAAATAAGACTTTATTGAGGTCTAGATTACACACAAAACTTCACAAATCACAGGTCCAAAACGCAGGTCAATCACAGTCCAAAAGAATAGCCGAGGTCACTAATTATCGCACTTGTTCACTGGTATTACTTGTAGTTTCTTCGCTTGTTGCTCAGAACTGAATGACTCAGTCGACGCGCCGGGCCGCTTATATACGCGTACGCGGGGTCGAGAGAGCTCCGTCCGCGGAACGCTATTCTACATGTTTCGAGAATACATCTTTCTCGAACCCGCGCGGCGGTCGTAGAAATAAACAAAAGGAGTAGCAAGCGATTTTGAACCTTATGCCCCTGTCATAAGGTTCCCCGTAACAATATTATAAGGTATTTATTAATGTTTTGTAATGAAGTTCTTCATCGCCGATTGGCCTAGCGCTAGAAACCAGGGTTCTTTTGGTTAGATTGTTGCCAGGACCTTATAGTCGTGGTCAGTGGCGAGGAAGACAACCTCATTAAAAAGTTACTTTGACAATCGCGAACCCGTGACGTCCCACTATAATTCAGGTTGGCCGTGGGGTTTTAGTGGGTAGTACTTAGCTCGATCCGCGAGCGGTGAGCCCTACCCTACCTCTACCGAGTGCGAGTTAATGCGTTTCCCAACGTTATGCCGGCAAAAAAAACGTTTTTGGAAAACGTTGTTTCGGGGTGTTGTGCCAAAAAGTGGTATGCATAGAGATACGTGTATACGAGGTTATGAGCGCGTTCATGTCTATATGATGAACTTACACTAAATTTAGTGTTGAGCCGCTCATAGCCGAGTGAACTAACTGATCGTTAAACGGTCGGTAGGTTAAGCAACTTTAGGCGCGGTCAGTCACTTGATGGGTGATCGCATAGTGGCATTTCAACCGAACGTCTCCGTGCTTCGGAGGGCACGTAAAAAGTCGGTCCCGGCTGTTGACAATTTGGCAACAGTCGAAAAGTCGAGTCAAAGCCCTACGGGCGACTTGAAAAACTCAACAGGTTGGCCAAGTGTTGAAGTAAAATATCAGTCATATTATATGTACGTAGCATAACGACTATAACGATTTGAAAATGTTGTGGAATAATACTAGAGCACTCGTAGCAGTCAGGTGGCGCGACGGCGGCGCAGTTACTTAAAAAGTTGCATATCAAAAACCGGTTAAATGCGTCTCAGACTGTTTTTGTTTTTATAATTTAAATAATATATACTCTTGATTGTACTGCTAATACTGTTCAATAAATTCTATTTATTCTAATTTGTATTTATAGCGACCATAGATATACACGATCTATGAATCTCTGAACTTCACACACACACTGAATGTCATTTTTATTTTTATCAAATGAACAGCCTAAAAATAAGTTTCAGATGTCTAGATCTAAAAATTACGATACTTCCTTACATCTTTTCAACCCCTTATCAAACCCTAAAAACTCTTGTTTTCCCATTAAAAAGTAGCCTATGTCCTTTTCAGGCTCTATACTATCTGTGTACTAAATTTCACTTAAATCGTTTTTCGTAAAAGCGCGGAAAACAGACAGACAAAGAAACAGAGTTACTTTCGAATTTTTAATATTAGTAAGGATTTGTTTTTGTGTGGCAAGACAAATACACATTCATGGAAAATTTCAACTTCCTACCTATTACGGTTCGTCAAATACAGCCCATTAACAGAGGACGCGCGAACGGACAGCGGAGACTTAGCTATAGGGGTCCGACACCTATTAGGTATTTAACCATAAAAGAAAAGAAAAAAAACGAAAAACCTGCAGTAGTCTTACAGTTAACTTATTTGTTATTTTTAGAGTGAATATATTAATTATATTTTTAATCGGAGAAATCTTAAGAGAATGGCCGGCAGAATCATTTTACTCCGAACCGGATGGCGCAAAGCAAGTCAGTACTTAACAGCAGATAGCACACACAAGCCGTGTATCATTTACTTATATATTAAATAATAATTGTGAAATTATTTCAGTGTCAGTAATACCGGCGGATAAAACGTAGGTATTATTTTTAATTATTATGCGTCAATCTTGCGTTAACGTTAATCTAATAAGAGTGTATTCAACAAAATTATATCTAAAAACCAATATCCTTTTGTATTATAGTGTATGGTGGTAGTACTCTTCTGGCCATGACGTCACTTGTCCTGTAACCGTAGTCTTTCATTCGTGTCGATATTAAATGAAATTGATTTCGATAAACTTGCGTCTAAATAAAATAAATATGGTGTTTATGTAAGT
The DNA here is from genome assembly GCA_023373885.1 of Hestina assimilis. Taxonomy (NCBI): domain Eukaryota; kingdom Metazoa; phylum Arthropoda; class Insecta; order Lepidoptera; family Nymphalidae; genus Hestina; species Hestina assimilis. Next base: position 1,622,125 of record CM041747.1, on the reverse strand, counting down.
ATCTTCTTCTTCCTAACATTATTCCCGATAATTTACCCAGGATCATCTGACTAAGTACATAAGCGCGTCCTCGTGCCATGGTTTGTTGCTGATTGTCATATTATGCCGATTTATAGTATATTTTTAATTGTATTTGTAATCGACTTAAAGTATAGGGTACTGCACGTCATAGACAGGGTACCATTGAAACAGTGTTAGGTGTACTCGCCTGACTTACTGAATGGTCCACCCTTTTTTGGGACACAACATTTTATTATTGTTGTTTTATTTATTATATTTTTAATTTTTTTCTTTTTAGTATTAGACGTAATTTTTAAGATTTTTTTTTATTATTGTTATATAGTTTTGTCTCTTTTAACTATAACGCTTTTTAATGTTTTAGTTTAGTTTATTTCTGTTGTGTCCTAATAAATAATTTCTTTCTTTCTTTCTTTATTTTCTTTCTTATTACTCTTACCCGGATTTGATAGGTTACTAGTTTTTACACGGAGCGATTGCCATCTGACCTCCGCAAGCGAAACAGTAACTCATTGGATAAGAGCAATTTACACATCAAAAGTTAACGATTATTATCAGATGTCATGTGATAACAACCGGGACCGACAGCTTAACGTGCTCTCCGAGGCATGGTGGGCAGACCCACAAGGACAAACGCCCAGACCGAAACAGATATTTATAACAAACATCTGCCCGAGCGGGAATGGAACACGGTGTATTTTTTTATTTTTATTGCAAGAGGCTAAGGCACGAGGAATCAGCTTGGAAGTAAAAACTATACGCATAGCCAATGACATCGAAAGCCGTGGCATTGTCTCCCAGGAGCCCTAAGGACGACTCAAATTTTGGCCCCCCGAGAGGGCTTTTTCTTTTTCACGATCGTGTCTCAGCGCTCAGCTCCGCTCGAGGCCATTAAGGCTTACAGTATTACATAAATAAATAAAAAACCTCCGTAAAGCTAGTATATAATAAACTTTCTTCTGCCTGCAACATAATCTGCGTGGACTTTAGAAGTATGATCAGAAAAATTGTGACATTATAAACAGACTCTTAAATTTTATATGTTTCACTATGTATATAAAATAACACTAAAAAATGTCAATTAAATTGCTCTTTGTTGAAATAAGATAGGTATAATAAAAACAACTTTAACAAAAAATTCCAACATCCATGTCCCATAAACAGACGACCGTATTCGTACTTGTGCGAGTGTGAGCGAAGAGGACGGAGAGAGAGAGGTTAACACCCTCCCCTAACTTTCATGTCCCTATTTCCTGCCTTTTTTTCCTTTCCCTAGTTTATGCGACTAAGTTATAACTCTCTCAATAAAAATTTAACCATGCACAGTTGCACATTTTTGGGTCTCAACCATATACGGTATGAAGAGGGCCGCGTAACTATAGCAACTTGCAATTCTTGCAATAAAAGTCCTACCTGTAGTTTATTTGGTTATGCCATATATACAACAGAAAATAGGTATAATATAATATGTAGAAGGTCTAGAATGTTGCATAATTAATAATTACATAATAATTTGTAATTAATTGCTTACCAGCTAAACCAGTTCTATTAACTTAAAAAAAAAATTGAATGATAACACAACCTACGGGCACGAGACCAGCGATGTTCAAGCTAGAGAGCCCGTTAGGCGGCGAATAAAAAAACGCACCAATATCTAACAAAAAAGCGGTCTGTCAGTCACTCTAGAGCAGTGTTTTTCAATCTGTGGGTGGTGGTGTGTTGCAACCCAGAAGGGGACGCAAAGCCTTCCCCGGGAGTCGCCGGCAAAAAGAGAAAAGCAAGATTCTACACTATATTAAAAATAAATTATTAAATATGAAAAAAAAGAACCCGACTTCAATTTTCAATCAAACGAAGAATGTATTAAGCACTTTGCGGTTTCCTGATTTTTAGTGTATCATATTGTATATATATATGTATTATTAATATATTTTGTTTTTCATCTCTTATCTTTATATAAATATACGAGCTTCTGCCAGTGGCTTCGCCCGCATAAATAACGATTTCAATACAAACTTTGAACCTTAATTTCACCTTTTCAGCTGTGGAATTTCAAAAAATGTTAAAACACATCTTAAATCGCTCGCAAAAAAAACACAGTTTTATTCTTCTACAAAATCATTTCAGCTATTTGATTAACTATGGATTGAATTCCGAAATATCATTTCCTTGTGCTCGTTTACGTTTTAAAAACAACACATGTGAAAATATTATTTCAAGTTTAGGCTAGACGTTGATATGCTATGTATCGGATTGAGTTTTCAAACATAAATCAAAATAAAATGTAATTTAAATCAAAAGCACTATTGATATAAACTTCGAAGCAAAATAATTTTCCAACCGTTTTTAACCCGTTAGGGACGAATTTCAAAATACGAAACACGTCTTCCAATTCTTTTAAAAAAAGGTTTGTAAATTTGAAGTAGATTGAACCAAGGATCCGCGTTGTGTCATACAAACTTTGCCCCCCCTTTTCAACCCCTTAGAAGTATAATTTCGGAAATCCTTTTTATCGGGTGCCTACGTCATACAAAGAACAAACCCTCCAAGTTTCAGGTCTCTACAATCAACGGTTTAGGTTGTGCGTTGATCCATCAGTCATTCCTTTTATATATATAAACAATTGTACTGTACGTGTGTATGTGTCACTGAACTCCTCCTAAACGGCTGGATCTTTCTTGATTTTGACGCCTTTCTATAGTATAGTATGATGTTGTATACATCACAGTCGCCCTGCGGCCGCTCTTGCTCGCCGTCGCAGGTCTCGTGACCGCAGTCTAAAACGTTTGTTTATTTCTAACTAGCCGTGCCCGTGACTCAGGTCTTGTTAATGTAGTTTGTTGATAACTCCACGGAATTCGGGAAACTTATCTTTTTCCGGAATTAAATCTGTCCAGCAAGCCAAATATCACCAAAATCCAACATCCAAAACATACATGGGCGTACCAAGGTAGGAAACTGCCTCCTCTGCACCTTGCTAAATAATGAGAAAATCACGAATATAATTTTTTTTAACTAATAGACCCAAATTCTGGGTAAGCCCATAGGACAAGCTATTATACCAGTTGCAATGTATAAAATGAGTAGATAATTCTTTGAAATGCACACATGTACACAGTTTTTTTTTTAAATCCCAAAATGCTTATGGGTATAAAATTAGAACACTTTGAAAACAGCACACCTTGGAAACACCTTTTCAGCGGTTCTGTGAAATAAGTTTTTTTTTTCAAAACAAAATTATTATTGAGTTCATTTCGCCTGTTCTTCTCAGACCCAGATTCTATTTTGGAGCCATCGTTGTCAGAGTTTAATTTCAACTAATAAGTGTAACAAACTTCATATATTATAATTATACCAATATTATAAAGCTGAAGAGTTTGTGTGTTTGTTTGGTTGAATGCGCTAATCTCAGGAATTAACTATTTAAATTGAAAAATTCGTTTTGTGTTGAAAAATTGATTAATCGAGAAAGGCAAGGGTAGATATAATATTACGCTACGACTAATAGAAGCAAAAACGCTCCGTTGCCTGCTCTGTGTAAACGTTTAAAGTTACGCAAAATGATGTATGATAGAATTATTCCTCTTTAAAAGTTCCTAAAAAAGTCCACGACAGCATAATAATGTGTCTTTTAAGGTTAACTCGATGGTCTAACCCGACGCGACGGTGTGAGCGCGTGACGCGTGTAACAAGGGACCTCGTAATTGCCGGCGAAGACAGTGTGGTGTACGTGTTTAAAATGTGTGTGGAGCTTTGTCTTAGATCTTATCGTCAAGGTCTTGTAGGACGCGCTTAGGACGCATTACTTTAATCGGTTTGTCATCTCTGTATGTGTATACTAGCCTGTCTAATCGGGGGATTTGAGTATGAGTAAGATTGATCTAAATAGTTTTTCGATAAGCGCTTCAAATGTTTAGGGATCGAATCATTTTCACTCTTTATAAAGATCTACGTTGCATAAAGACGAGAAAGCTTATATTAATGCTATGCTGTTTTTTTTCTAGTATGTGGTCCGTCTGGCTGTACATCCAAATAAAGATCCTGATACCTATGATAGGATTACTCCAGGTCAGCATCATCATGATAACATCTTTGCTGTTCGTTCAACACTACCCTAAGCATGCTAAAATTTCAGGTAATTATTACATATAACATGAGACCTGGGGGCTTACCATTAACTTTTAGTAAAAAATCTATTCAATTTTTACAGTAAAAATATTCAAATTTTATATGAGCTTGACGTATAAATACATACGTCATGATAAACGCTGTACCCTTGCACTCACACTATCGGGTGAATCAATTGACTAGAATGTGCTCGGAGCGTTTCCTCGGATGACGTCTTTAGTCGTGGTTTGGCCTCGCAGGAGGCACCGTAAGGACGAAATCGACTTGAGCCTCCGCGAGGGCTGTCCCTTTCTCACAGCCGGGCCTCTGTACTCGGCCTCCCACACCCGGTGACCTTGTCCAGGCCAGTAGGGCCAACAGCAATACACAACCAGGAAAAAAACGATGTAACCCAGTTTTTGGCCGTAATTTGAATCAGAGTAAGAATTAATGGTAAGCCTTCAGGGGCTAAACGACCTAAATTGAGGTACATCGCTATTTCATTATGGTAGGTATTATTTAAATTAGCGTAATATAATCACAGTGCAAGATCTCAATAGGATATATAAAAAAATGCAATAAGAAATACATGCCATTGTTTAGAATATCCAACTGAGTTTTTATAAATAAAAACCGAGATAATTAAAAATACAAATATATAACTACAAAAAAGTGATCTCTGACTCGCTCGATAAGAGTTAATAGTAAGCCCCCGTTTCTAGTAGCATCCGGCATAGTTGTACAGGGGCCTTACCATGAACTCTTATATATCGATTCAAAATGAATCCAATTCAATTCTGACATTCAGATTTTATATGAGCGTGACGCATAAATGGACGCAAATAAGCAATACCATGTCAAACCACACGAACGTCATTTCGAGAAAAACGCGTTTGAAAATTATGAACACTTGTTTTATATGATTTTTTGAGCCCTTCGGTGTTGCACATGGGCGGCGGAAATTGCTAAAGATCGGGTGAGCCTCCTGTATGTTTTTTATGCATGACGACCGCTGGATCTTTTCTAAAGCATATCGTTTACATTATTCATACACCTACTCATCGAAAAATTAGAAGTCGTAAAAACACTCTGCCTAAAGTTTCAGACTTAATGAGTCCTGTTAATGTGTTGTTGTTCATGTTTATGTAATTTTATTCAATGTGATAAAATCAAATTAAAAATTAATACTATGTATGTCTCTCATTTTACAACCTAAACTTTTTTTTGGTTTCGCTTTGTAGTTAGATAATCATTTGTAGTTTTGTATAGGGTAAGATTTCTTCTATTTTGTCTGGTAATGATTAAACAAAATAATTGGAAAAAACAAATTAAAATTAAATAAAATATAATATTTATCGGTCAATTCATTGTACAGTAATAATTTGTTTGCCACTTCACATATAAATTGTTTGCTTTTTCTTTCCCTTTTAGACGGTCAAAGTTTCGACTTCGTGATAGTTGGAGGAGGCTCGGCCGGCTGTGTAGTTGCAAACCGTCTCAGTGAAATTGGTAACTGGACTATTCTCATCATAGAAGCTGGAGACTATCCTCCTTACGTTTCAGAAGTTAGTATATATAATTAATACTATATTATAATAATAATTAATTAAATTATATTTCTTCTTCGCCAAACATAAGATATATTGGTCTAATAACTTACAGATCCCAGGATTGTCTGTCCTTTTAGGTCCAAATTTACCTAATTGGGATTACAGAGCCAGCGATGGTTTTTCCGGAAAAGCTCAAAATAGAAATAAACTTCACACTATACAAGGCAAAATGTTGGGAGGATCCAGCAATCTAAATTACATGTACTACGTAAGAGGAAATAAAAAAGATTACGACGATTGGGAGGCAAAAGGAAGTAAAGGATGGGATTGGAACAATGTGGCCAAATATTTCAAGAAAAGCGAACATTTACTTGATGTTATCATATCAGAAGGAGAATCAAGTAATTTGCACGGTACGAGTGGTTACCTAGGTGTGACAAGACCGTTGTGGGAAAGAGAGACCAAAGAATACTTTAATGTATTTAAAGAACTGGGTCACAGCATCTTTGAAGACACCAACGGCTACAACCAGCTAGGCTACTCGACGCCGAGCTTCACAGTTGATGGACATCATCGACAAAGCGCCTCATTCTCATACATAAAACCTATTATGAAAAGGCAAAATTTATTTTTAATAAAAAATACAATAGCTAGAAAAATTATTCTCAATGAAGATAAAAAAGCAATTGCAGTAGAAATAGATGAAAATAGTGGTACTAAATACATACGTGCAAACAAAGAAGTTATTGTTTCGGCTGGCGCTTTAAATAGTCCACGATTGTTAATGTTATCAGGTATAGGGCCAAAGGAACATTTAGAAGAAATAGGTATTCCAAATCAAGTAGATATACCAAACGTTGGCGCCAATTTACAGGATCACGTGTTGGTTCCCATAATGTTATCAAGTGAAAATGGATCATCACGCTTCATGGATAATTTAAAACCATTATTCAATACCAATATATTTCCATCGCCAACAGTTATGGGTTTCGTTGCATTGGACAAAAAACAAACGATTCCAGATTATCAAATTACTGCATTTCCACTTCCAGTAGGTTCCCTATTTCCAGCATTAATGGGTACTCAGGTTTTCGAATGGAATGATGAAGTATGCATGGGTCTAGCAAACTCCACGCGCCGAGACACTTTATTTTCCTTAATTTCTTTCCTTCACCCTAAATCCAGAGGAATAGTCAGACTTAAGAGTAAAAATCCTTATGAAGAACCAATAATAGATACTCAATATCTCTCAATTGACGACGATTTGGAGAAATTTGCCAGATGTATTGAGGATTTTACAAGCGTTGCTAATAAAAAATACCTGAAAAATATGAAAATGGCAGTAATAGATTTAAATATAAAACAATGTGCGGACATAGAATTCGGTACTCAAAAATATTGGGAGTGCTACATTTTAAACTTAGTGGCATCACAATTTCATTATTCAGGCACCTGTGCGATGGGTCCTGAAGGTGAGGGCGTGGTTGATGAAAGATTGAGGGTCAGGGGTGTGAAATCTTTAAGAGTAGTCGACGCAAGTATAATGCCTTCAATAGTGAGTGGTAACACATATGCTCCAGTGGTTATGATTGCTGAAAAAGCATCTGATATGATTAAAACTGATCATGGAATAAGTCCCGAAAATATTAATTAGCATACTATGCCTGATTTAAGGTAATACTGAGGTACAATTTATTTAAAGAGTATTAGAAATGCTTTTTCAAGGCATTACTAATATTCATATTGGTGGGTACGACAATAGCCCAAAGGGGTCAGGATCGAAATCGCGACTCCCGTTTTAACGGGGCGGTTGAGGTATGGAGGCTTAAATAATGTAATAAACTATCGATTTAAAATAAAAATAAAAAAACATTTTGAAGTGTTGTTATATTATTTGTAAACAGTTGTATGGATTTTTAGCAGTGGTGTCGTATATATGCCGAGTCGAAATTTTGAATTCTTGCTAGCCCCGGTAACGAAAGTGGTAGATAGGTTTGTTAAAAAGCAATGCTTAGAAACAAGATTAGGTTTGAATTTAGATGTTTTTTTGTAGTTTTTAAATTTTTGAAGTTATAATTCTTTATGCGCCTTATGAAAAAATTTTGAGAGTGTAATTTTAAGATGCGCGCGCATGAGCGTCACAAAAAATTCTATCCTTCCCCAGTTCTTTTATTTCATTGTAATTAATTATTTGCATGCAATTAAAAATTGTTTTTAATGATGCCAAATAAGTATAACTTCTGACGCGCATACATAAGTACAAGCACCTATATTTTTTTCTAATCCGATATATTTAATTGGCAAATATTAAAGATTGTAGTAGTGAGTTCACGTAAACTATATAGAATCTAAAAATAAAATCAAGAGAATATTGCAAACGTATATTTATGCGAATTTGTCACTGACCTGTAACATACTTGAATACTTTAAAAAAAACACAAAAAATGAGGCCCTCACGCCGATTATAAACAGGACCGTATAATTACGCAAAATGGCCTTCGAAGTCGAATCTACTTAATATAATTACATCCTAATAATATAATAAATATTAAAGATTATGTTTGGATGTTTGTTATTCAATCACGCAGACGGCTAAACGGAGTTGGGTGGAATTTGGCACAGATATAGATTCTTACCTGGATTGTGACATAGGTTACTTTTTTGCCCCGAAAAATGTTAGGTTCCCGTGGGATTATCAACAAACGCACTGCGAATATGTTTAGACGTTTATAACTCAATATGCGCATAAACGGCGATTAATAGATTAGGATGAAATTAAGCACACAGATAGCTTATTATAGGGATTAAATACATAAGATACTTTTTATCCCGGTAAAATTTTAAATTGCAGTGGGATTATCAAAAAAATATTACGCAAATTACAGAAACGACAGATATGTCTGTCGTTTCAATCTAGTAGGACTGGCCTTAACTGTTTTAGTACCCAATATTATGTCTAATATAGTAAGTACCTACATCATATGTAGTACTAGTTTTTTAAATCTTACTAATATTATAAATGCGAAAGTAACTCTATCTGTCGCGCTTTCACGCCAAAATTACTGAACCGAATTAAATTAAATTTACCATACAGATAGTCTAGAACCTGAGAAAGGGCATGGGCATACTTTTTAATTTAAGGCTTGTAAGGGGTTGAAAGGGCGGGATAGAAAGTTGTATGGAAGTATCGTCATTAATATAGCTAGAATCTTAAAACTTATTTTTAGGCTGTTAATTTGATATAAATGAATGTCATACATGACATAACATTCAAAGTTTGTAAAACTTTTACCCTCAAGGGTGTAAAATAACAATTGGGAATAGGGGATGAAAATTTGTATGGAAGTACTGTAAATAGCACAGTATTTATACGTATGTGTCAAATTTGTAAAATAATTAGTCTAAATAATCAAAAATTCTACCCAAAGACACAATTCCACGCGGACGAAGTTGCGGGCACAGCCAGTATTGTATAAACTTGTTTTTTAAAGCTCGTGTAGGCGCGTCTTTCCCACACGCACAAGACAGAAAAAAACATGAATAGGTAATTTTTATATTAATTTGTAGAGTTCTGTTTATCCAATGAAATATATAGCCGTTTTAGATTTTTTTCGTGGGTGTTTATGCATTGGTCAAAATTAACTTTGCCCTATCTAAAATAAATTTAATAACAAAATTAAACAGTTTAAAATATATTATCACATCGATCGTCCGTGAAGCCTAAATAAACGCATTTTGTAACAGCACAGAAGTGATAGAGTAGGTACCTAATTAAATTTTTTTTTTTCTCAGTATAATTTTTTCTTTTTTTCATATTTTGTAGCAATAATTCTTTTCGTTGTTTGTTTTTTTTATTTTTTATTATTATTAAATTTGATATTGTTGTGTTTATAATATTATCCCATTATCTTAGCTTTAGTTGTAGTTTTCTTATTTTATTATTCTGCTCTGTTCTGTTAATGAATCTTTCTTTCTTTCTTTGATTATAACTTTTTTCGGAATGGGTATTGCTGTTGGCCTACGGGCATGGTGAAACCGCCACCGAGAGGGAGGTCGATTACAAGGCTCCGTCAAGGGACAACTCGCACAGGGACTCAATGTATAAACTAACGCACCCTAAGGGCTGAATCACAGTCCTTAGGGTGCGTTAGTGGTCAATATTACCACAGGGTATAAATTAAAAAATCTAAGTTTTTGCTTTAATTATTTTTTGTAGATAACTTTTAGAATACGTACTATTGAAAATAACAATATGTGGCTGTGTTGTCTATAATTAATTGTTTATTAATTGAAATAAAAATAATGTTAATTGAAGTTGTGTAAAATAATGTTAAAAAAATTTGGTCTCAAATTTATTTATTGTATATTATAATAATAGATAAAGGAATATGATTCATTTTATATGGTGGTGTTATTTAATAAAAAGACATGTTCAAATGATTTCTTTTGAGTTTTATTTTAGATCTTGACACTTAAAAGTTTACACATTCAGTAACGACATAAGAAAATCGAATATTTTATACATAGACAATTTTACCGTATACAAAAATGGCTTACAACAAAATATGAAGAAAAAAATCAAAAAAATTAAAAATGTTTGCGATAGCTTGCCTTTTATGCCAATTATTACCATTTTACTTTTTAAATCAGACGAATCATCTTTCTATTAAAGTTGGTTAAAAATCTTAAATACATATAAAATTATTAAACGGTAAAATTGTAACAAGGGATCATTCATAAATTACGTCATCTATATTGGGAGAGGGAGAAGGCAGATCTGTGTGACGAGATCACATGTGACATGACACTTATTCATGTCACGTGATCTTTATGTGTACGTAACACATAAAGATCACGTGACATCAGAAAGAGTATAAGCAAGGCGTTTACTAATACTAAGCAGTCAATTCGTCCATTTATCTATCTGTACGTCACCAAAGTATCTCATGAACTACTACTGTTAACCAGTTAAAATTAGTATAAGTAAAAAACAATATTACTCTACGAAAAGAGATAGATAGACTTACTACATACCATGGATCGAACTTAGTCACTAGCTTGCAACATAAACAAATGAAGTTAGCTTGTGACTAACTTCGTTCCGTTGCGGTATATTGATAAGGAGCATCAGCGTGTCTGAAATGCCGCTGTATGGTTTATTAATTAGGATAGTGATATCCTGTGTTGGGGGCCGGAAAAATACACAATGGCAAGGACAAATACACCCAGACCGGAAAACATGCCTGTATGGCCAAAACAAACATATGCTGCGAGTGGGAATCGAACCCGCGATCTATGGCGCTTAAAGCAGGTTCGCTACCGCCGCGCTAAAAAGTCGTCAAAATATTAACCAACTTTCTATTTATAATTTTTTCATGACGTAATATATAATTAACCCCTTAGATAATACGAAAGACAGCGATTAACAGAGTGTATACTTTATTAACAAATAAGCACAATTACTACCATACATATCATTAACACGAAGCTTACACAGTATATACAAAAGATATATATTACCTCCTTAAAATACATAGTATATACGTATATAAAGTAGAAAGTTGATGTATTCATCGCTTATAACTTAAAAATAAACAAGTTTATATACAAAACTTAACAAATGTACATTAAAAAAAATTATAACTAGAATACAAACATCTTAATGCTCAAATAATATAGGTCGCACTATAATTAAAGTGCAAATTATTTTTAGGAATTGGAAAAACAATATCATTCTATACGGTTTTTGGGGCAAAAATTATGAAACCTATATTTATTTATAAATAATAAAGGCTAAGACTACGCTGGCTGGGTCATCTTGAAAGGATGAACAATGATCGGGCAACTAAAGGAGCAACTGATAAAGGTCTGGAGGGAGCTACTGATAAAGGTCCAGTGGGTCGTCCTAGGTATTGCTGGAGGGATACAGTTAAAGCTGACCTGCGTGACCTTCAAGTCCATAATTGGCAAGAAGTAGCGCAGGTCAGAGAAAGCTGGAAATCTCTGCCATCGGTGGCAATGACACACTTTGGGTTGCAAAGCCAGCGGAGTATTTACCAGTGTTTTTCAATCTTTTAATACGCGACTCCATTACAGGCTGAAAAATTCTGGTGACCCCTTGGGCCTCAAAAAAATTGTTAGCTTGTTGCCCGCCTTTGTTAATATTTAATTTATATTGATATTAATACGCTTTTTATCATTTTAGTGAGTATTTATAATTAATTCGGCTTATCTGTTTTATATTTCATAATTTATTTTTATTTTCTTGCTTTTTATTTTTTTGCCAGCGGCACCCCGTGTAAGGCTCCGCGACCCCCATTTGGATCGCGACCCATAGATTGAAAAACACTGATCTATACACTACTGTGATTGACAGTACGCCTAATATAGAAATTTGAAAATTTGAAAGAAATATTCTTTGAAAATCATAAAAGTGTGACTGCTTATGGATTTCCTGAAATTCCATCCCTAAGGGAACCAAAAAAGTGTGTATAGAATGTACTATATGTTATGGAGCGGCCCTTTCATACTGACAAAATAAAACAGACTCATTGGTGCCCCTTCGCAAAATAAACACCAACGCAACGGAACGAAGTTAGTCACATGCTAGCTCCATTTGGATGTGTTATGAAAATTATAACCGAATATCGAATGAAGTTGCGTGTGACTAACTTAGTTCCGTTGCGTTGGTGTTGAATGAACGAAATGGCATGACCGGTCAATGTTATATAGTCAGTCTATGGTGGTTAGTCTAATGCTCACCCGCGGATTTTTTTCCTACAATAAAAAGTTCGCTTTTACTCCCTGGTGGAAGGGATAAAAATACGGTTGCTAGATTACCGTGAAGTAAAGTGAGAATTTGTGTCGTCTTGGCGGGAGCAAAATTAGTCCCTCGTATTAGGGACTAAAAGCGGCCTTTTCATTAGAGTAGGAAAATTCATTTTTAATGGCATTACGTATTTGAATATGAAAATTACGAGTTTACTAATTTTTCCCAATTTTCCAAAAATGTATATTATGTTATATAAGCTTTGTGTATGATGTTTGTATTAATGAGAGGTTTACTACAAGTTATTTCAGGCTATATTCACCAAAGTATAAATATTAGTCAGTCTTGGAAGACAATGAAGTTCCTTTCAAGCTTTCACGACAAAAATCTTATCATAGGATACATACAAATACATTTAGACCATTCTATTCTATTCTAGGCCAATTTAGCTAATTTATAATGTAGTTTCGATTGAGCGTCGATTGAATGACAGAAGATATTTGATATGGTAAATTTATATTATATATATGATATTATATTTATATTATATTATTTATATATTTATGGTAGATCAGCCATTAAAATATTTTTTTTCGGAATGTGTATTAATGTATCGAGCGTTACAGAGTAGGAAGGGTGGGGAGTTTTTTTTGGGAATTGCGAGTTGATTTTCTCCTTAAGGTGTCTCTTGCGTAGTCGAACCAAGGCTAAGGATTTTTTTTTATTTGAAAAGTAGGGTAGACTTTACACCACCTGACGGTAAGTGGAAATAAAGTCCAAACGCGATGGAGGCAACGCTCCGAAACATCATTGACCTTTTCTAACGAGAAAAGACTAAGTAACGACTTAGTCTAGACAACTTACGATCTATCGACAATACGATTACGATCTATAGTATCAATCACTATCGATAATTCGTTTAACACTCAATTGAGACTACGTCAAGACAGTCATAAAACTTAACTGTTTTACAATTTTTCATTGGGTGTTCATTCTATAACAAAAAATTTGATATAATTTCCTTTGACTTACTATTACCACTAAATTATAAAGTGAGGAACGACTCTTTCATACAAAAAAATGTTTAATTTTTGCTTAGCTGGTGCTCGAATTCTAGAGCAAGAGCACCAGCAAATTTTTGGGTATTTAGTTTGTATAGAAGTTCATTTAAATTGGCTAAATTGGCCTCAAAAACCATCCAACAGACAGAGATAAAGGGTTAGGTAATATCTTTACAACATTGCAAAAAAAAGATTAATCAGTATAATTAAGTATGGAAATTACTCATTACAAAGTATAATAAATGAGGTTATTATTTTATTCCATAGTTTTTTGTTTCAAACGAACTTGATCTTAATCACAGTTTATTTTAATTACAATAGATACGGAATTTGCTTAGTTATATCGATAAATATATAATATTACATGAAATAAATAATATAAAATAAATATAAAAATGATATAAAATAAATATCAAATAATATAAAATAAACATATAAATAATATGAAATAAATATATAAATAATATAAAATAATTATATAAATAATATAAAATAACAAATAAATGTAAAGTATTACATGAAATTTTTTGAAACAAATATTCAAGTTCTTGATTATTTTATATTAAATGTGCACAACATAAGGCTATCAGGGTTTCCTTCGTAGAGCGCACAGTGTTTTATAAAACTAGAAAGTTTTAATCTAAACCAGAGAGTTGTACTCTAATGCTTGAAATGATAAAATCTATAGATTTCAATATTAAAATCAAGATGAGACAAAAATGGCTTTAATAAAACACTGTGGAGCGTACGCGTTCCTCTGACTGATCAGTAATCAAATAAAATACAATCATACATTTTGTATATTGTTTAGGAAATGAAACAATATATTACGCGATAAGAACTCCGCTGCGTGCGATGCGCGTTAACGCTTCACGCGCGCTAACGCGTCAATACAACGCGCGTGCTCTAGTGGTCCATTGAAAAGTTACATTTGGGGTTACCACTGGACCAAATTTGTAGGGAATTTCATTTGCAACAAAACTACAACTACAACAATAACTTTTTTATGTGATAAATAGTTTAAGAGATATATTGTAAAAACCATTTCAACCCCTATTTTCAAGATGGCGGCCGTGGGACAAGGTTGGCGACCCCAGAAACTTGGTTTTAGCTTTACACTGACCCCCTCCTCCTCCTCTACACAACAAAAAAATAAAATTGCGTTCTCTAAAAAACGTAAGGTAAGGGCTAAAAAATGTAACATTTCAATGGACTATAGTGGGGATGGGCAAGTTAAGAAAATATATCGAATCTTAATTATTTAGATTTATCAATTATTATCGACTTACTGGAAAAATATCGATATATCGATTAACTGGAAAATATATATCGATGGTATTTATCGATAAAAACCCAAGGCAAATATTACATAGCAATATATAGAGAAAATATATTACTTGTTTTCTTTTCTTATCGGTAATATACAAAGTCCATCAATTACATCACTAAAGATGACATTTATGAATGTATTATGTTTACCTTTTTTATTGTATATAATACTTATTAAATGGTCATTTCCAGGCTATATACAATAACTAAAATACAGATTTAAAAAATCAAAATAGCTTGAGATTGTAATTTTGAGATATTATATAAAAACACACACACTTTAAATAAAAAATTCTATATTAAGGAATGTAACCATTATACCTTATTCCATTACTAAAGTAAAAAAACTATGATAAAAAAGTCAATTAAAATATAAAGTTACATAAAATGTATGTTAAAAACAGACTTAGTGGTTCTGTTCAACTTTTGAGAGGCACAATAGCTTATCTTGTGTCTGTTAACTTAACGGAATAAGGTTTACATAAATCAGTTCTCATTATTCTCATTGTGAAAGGAACTTCATAAATAAAACGAAGATAAATATATATTACAAATTGATCTAAATATATTAAATACAAGTTTGTTTTTGTACAAATTGCGACTAGATATCCCGGTACAGACACGGTCAACAGTTTAATTCAATAAAGATCATTTTCCAATGATTTTTTTTTATGTAACTAAGTTGGTAAGCAAGCATACGGCCCACTTGGTAAGCGGTTGCATAACATATGCAACACACAACACTATTAGTAGGTGCCATCCAAGCGTTGTTAACCTCGAGATATTGGTTCTTAAATCTCCTTTGCCCAGTAATTTCACAAGCCTACAGTGCCCTTCAAACCGAAACACAGTAATGTCAATGACCACTGCTTGGCGGTAGGATATTTGACACTGCCGTGGTACTTACCTAGCCGGCCTCTTGCAACAAAATACCTACCACCATGTGACTGATTGCACTGGTGGAATAATCTCTGCTGTGACAGATATTATCCCAACAGAATAGAAAGTAATTACTTTAAGTAAATTATTTAAAGATTTTATATTAGTTGATAAAAAAAATGGAATAAGCAATAAAACGATAACTGTTTTAAAGATAGCATTAATTAGTAGAATATTGTTGTTTTTTTTAATTATTGTAAGTATTACTTTTATTTCTGAAAAAATTAAGTATGTACAATACTTGTAACTTTAATTTTTTGATTTGATCCAAATGTTACCAGCCCCTGAATGTGTGTTTACAAAATGTATGGCTTGTCGTGACGGGAAATATACATGGGTCTACAATAACGGAACTAGAGGCTACAAAAATGGAATGAAATCACAATGCCGTCCGCCTGTCACATGACTGTTTGGTGGAGAGGTTTCCACGCTTTCGCCATTGAATCAACTTTAATGGATCCTAGTAAATAAACGAACCTGTTAGAACAATAGGATTTTGGACGCAAAAACTATGTCTGTGAAATTGGAATAAAAGTTTCGAACGCGTGCGAAGTCGCGGGCAAAAGCTAATATAAACACTCGTCAAAGTAAACGAGTTCTAGATCGAAGTAGGAGCGGAGAAACCCCCTGGAATTTGCTAAAAAGCATGAAATGTCGTATCAAATCTTTAATTAAAATATTGAAGAAATTAGTTATTTTGTCTTAAAATTGGCCATATAACTCGCAGAATATAAGTTGAACCATAATGGCAAAAATGTTAGAGCAATGCTTAGCGGTTGCCCGGGAAATTCAAACTTCTAAATTTAATTTTTTTTTTTATAAATTGTGAAAACGCTTTTTTATAGTGACGCACGCCCCTTTGTTCCGTAATTCGTTTGAGACCCATAAATGTGTTATTGCGCATTCAAGGTCTTAGTTCAACTTATGTGCCACGCGTTATACTTAGCTCTTATACGAAGCAGTCTTTGATCCTAATAATAAAAATCATATTACTACTGATGTTGGTAGGCGTTTTATTGTCCACCTCAATGTCAAATATTCTACCGCAAAGCAACATCTTTCAGTTTGAAGGGCACCGTAGGCTAGTGAAATTACTGGGCAAAGGAGATTTAAGAACCAATACGGATATTTGTAACGTTGGCAACGCGTGAGTAACACCTAGTAATGGTGTTGCAACCGCTCATAGGCAACGACAACCGCTCACTAACATTAATAGGAGACCAATCTAAAATATCTTTACAAATGAGTGTGGTTCGTTCGTGATATTTTTTTAATACTGTTGACTGTGTATATACAAAGCGATTAACCAATATGCTCCGAAAACCTATCCTTACATACATTTAATAAATCCAATAATTGCGAGAACTTGTTGTACGCTTCCTGCAACATGTTTCTGGAACGAGTTTATTTTTAATTAAAAACATATTAAATTGAAGTGTCTGATTGTAATTTCTTTTATTAACAGCTTTTCACTAAATACCTATGAAATTATTTATGGGGCTTACAAACTATTAAAAAAAAAAAATATTTTTAAAAATTTTTTGTCTGTCTGTTTGTTTTGTCTAACCTCTGAAACGGCTGGACCGATATTAACGAGATTTTCCATCGATCTCAATCATTGTTAAATTCTATAAATAATAATTTTTAAATTTCCTGAGTTTTTTTTTCAATGTTTCACTAAACAAATGGACGCAAATAAGCAATACCATGTCAACCCAACACAAATGTCATTTCGAGAAAAACGCGTTTGAAAATTTTGAACAACTTGCTTTATATGATTTTTTTATGTATTGGTCAAGTTTTTGGCAATTTCCAAGATGTATGTAAGTTATGTTACTTATTTTCACATAAAATAAAAATACAAACTGCATATTTCGTATATAATATAACCCAAAACGTTTAAAATAATACAAAATGCATGATTAAAAATGGTCTTTTTAGAAGATTTAAAGCTTAAAACCCTACAAATATTAAAGAAAAATGTTCTTCAGCCATTTACCAACACTTCTGCATATATAACTCGGTTTTTTCAATTTTGTGGGTTGACATGGTATTGCTTATTTGCATCCAAATAAACCACCTCTATTATGATAGCAATATTCTGTGGTGGTCCGTAAACACGCACACGCGCACGCACGCACACACTCACACACACACGCACACTAGACTCACCCGCACTGCAGACAGAAGGCGGCGACGTCGGGCGCGGGCGCGGCGGGCGCGGACGCCGCCTCGCCGAGCGACGCGCGCGCGCACGAGAACGCCGCCTGCAGCCGCGACACCGCCACGCCCTCCGCGCTCTCCAGCACGCTACACAAGAAATATCCACCATATAAAATCGGCCATATTAAAATGACACCGTTGTGGCGTTGTTCTTAGCGAGTGTGCCTTTGACAGATGTTTGCATTGATCTTAAAAATATCTCTTTCTGTCTGGGCGTTTGTACTTGTGGATCTTCCCATCGTGCCTCGGAGAACACGTTAAGCTGTCGGTCCCGGTTGTTAACACATAACATCTGGTAATAATTGTTAACTTTTCATAAGTAAATTGCTCTTATCCAATGAGTTACTAGTTCGCCCTTAGGGTTACGGAGGTCAGATGGCATTCGCTCTGTGTAAAGACTAGTAACCTGTCAAATCCAGACAAGAGTAATAAGCAGACCCTGGATAAATACTCATATATTACCGCGAATAATGCCAAGAAAAAGTATATTATATCCGCTAATAAAATTTGGAAATGCTGTTACCTTAAATATTGACTTTTGTGCTTAAGCCTTAAACATTTATAATTAATTTTATTGCTTTGTATTTTAATGTATCAATCTTAATAAATTTATTTTTTAAATTTAAGAACCAACATCTCTCGTGGGCAACGTTACAGAGACTCAGCCGTGATAAAGGGGCAGCCTTCACGGGGGCTCAAATTTGATTCCGTCCTTAGAAAGAGTGAGAGAGGAATAGAAACGCGGAGAAGGAAATGTAGGCATCACGCAACTGCACGCATTTAACTTTATCGACGAATTTTTGTTATTTCGGCTTGCGGAAATCGTCAGATTATATATTTTTCATTATTCTTGAATTATTTCCTTCAAAATAAAAAAATTTAGCTACGCTCGAGAATGTCGAGATGACGTTTTTTTACAACTTTTTGCCCTCCTTATTTTACGTCACTCTCAAATTGTCAGATTAGTGGAATATACACTTTTAGGATGTAATTAACTCACCCTACCTTAATCTGACGCGCTCGAGAATTTCTGATGGTCAATTTTTTTACTAATCTGATCCTGTATCCTTTACGGGCAGCCTTATATATGGGCCTCATGTTTTGTGGAGGTACTTAACCGGGTACAAGGTATCCCCTGTATATTAATCTGTCGCGCTTTAGTAAATCCCGAAATCCCCGCTTGGGCTCCCCTACTAATACGATAGACTCACCCGACGGTGTGAGCGCGACGCAACGTGCGAAACAAAGGACCTCGTCCTCGCCGGCGAGGACGGTGTTGTGTGCGTGTCTGTGCTGTGTAAGGGGTATTTTCTAATGTAATCCTATCGTCAGGGTCTTGCAGGACGTGCTTTCCGACTTAGTAACATTAAAAAGAATGTGAAAATACTTTTTTTCCAACCTTTACTGTGATGCGTGAAATAATACACTCCTTATGAGTACTTGATTATTTACCGGTACACGTAAGTGAAAACGGATAATGGAAACGATTTATAATTACTAAACGAAATGGAAAGAGAAGAAGAAATTGAGCGTCAATAAATTTAATTTGACGACGTTATGGCGCAGCGGTAGCGAACCTGCCATACGCGCCACACGTCGCGGGTTTGACTCCCGCTCGGAGTATTTACCATACAGGCATGATTTCCCGGTCTAAATGTGTTTTTACTTATTAGTTTCCGGACCCAGTACACAGGATGCCAATATCCTAATGGCGGCCGTTAAGCGGGTAGCGTTTATTTATTTATCATTACTTAAAACGAAAAAATAACTTCTTTTTGCCAAATACTTTATTTTTGTTCTATCCAAAACCTTTTTGGTTTTTTTTTATCAAAAATAGGTGCCAACAATTATGAAAGCGATATGTTTCTAGCGCGTCACTACACACCACGACACGTAAGTATGTTTCCGCCTTTACGTACACACACCCACACGCACACTTACGTACGCACACACACACAACCAACAAGTAAGTACACAAAAATAACTCATCACCAGGTCTGGGGAAACGTAAGTGTCCCCGCCAAGTTTTTCTCTAAGCAGTTCAGGCCATTTTCGACCGAACGGCAACATTATTGCCAAATTTCCGTGATATACATAAGACATCACCACTTTTTGTAATAGAAGAACTGCGTTGTAAAACTTGGATTTTTAGATTTTGTTTTTTTAATTTTTTTTTTTTTTTCGTTTTTGATGGAATACAAATATTCAATATTCACTTACCACTTAATAGCGATTGTGAGATCATTGACATGTCCACTGATGAATGACCACTTGTTAATGAGAATTGGTACAGGCTCGTTACCAGGTAATCTATCTTCTATATTATGTTGTATGCCCAACGCAGTGGCAAGTTTCGCACTGCAAATAAAATTGTTTAAAAAGAATATTAATAAATTGTAGAAAAGGAACGTCTACAAAACGTCTAAAAATCATGAAGAATAAGACGATGATGATGACGATGATGATGATGATGATGACGATGACGATGATGATGATGATGATTATTATCTAACACATTCTCCGGGACGTGACGACCCCATACCCCGTTGTTGGGATAATCTCTGTCAATCCAGTGCAA
This sequence comes from Hestina assimilis, assembly GCA_023373885.1. NCBI lineage: Eukaryota > Metazoa > Arthropoda > Insecta > Lepidoptera > Nymphalidae > Hestina > Hestina assimilis. The sequence goes on along the minus strand of CM041747.1, from coordinate 1,601,551 downwards.
TCAGTCACACTGGTGGTAGGTCTTTTGCTGCAAGAGGCCGGCTAGGTAGGTACCACCGCAGTGTCAAATATTCTATCGCAAAGCAGTAGTGTCTTTGGCATTGCTGTGTTCCAGTTTGAAGAACACTGTAGGCTAGTGAAATTAATTACTGGGTAAAGGAGATTTAAGAACCAATATCTCGAGGTTGGCAACGCGTGAGTGGCACCTACTAATGGTGTTGCAAGCGCTCATAGGCTAAGGCAACTCACCATCAGGTGAGTCGTGTGCTTCCTTGCCAACTTAGTAACATTAAAAAAAAATCTAATTGACCAAACTTACCCGTAACTGGACAGAACAGTCCACAGCTCCTCAAACGCGTCGACAACGTTATCCCTGTCTCTGTCACGATTCTCCGTCTCGCTCGCACAGTTGCGCAACATCCGCTCAACGGTCGCCTTCGCCAGCTCCATGTACTCCGGAATGATTTGACACCTCATCGCCACGTCCATGCAGAGCTCCTTAAAGTTCGCCACTTCAGATTCCGTCAGGGTGTTCGGATCTGGAAAACAGAACATCTTGAAAAAAAAAGCCTAAATAGCTCAAAAGTAAAAGGTCCGATTCTGCTCTGTTAATGCGAGAGTCGAGGGTTTGATTCTAGGCTTGGGCCTTGGACTATTATCGTACCCTCTTAAAACGCGCAAATTTCGAGCTTATTAGTACGTTAGGAATATTAGTATTGCCTTGAAAAAGCATTGCAATTGCAATTTTCTTTATAAAAAAAAAATATATGTCATCTCTATGTTTAATGGGTAGCCGGAAATGTGCTTTGGGCAAATCGAACTAGCTCTTAAAATGCCAGCTGTTATTAACTTGATAATTATAATAGGCTGATGGATCGGTTCTGGTTGTTATTAATTCTAGCAGTTAGAGGAATATTTTTCCGATAAAATTGCTTGGGACTCTTAATATTGCTGGATCTTATTCAAGAACCAAATTTTATATGAAAGAATACAATTGTAAAAAACATATATTTGAAAAGAGTAACTGTCGAGTTTCTTGTCGGTTCTTCTCGATAGAATCAACCTTCCGAACCGTCGGTAGCGTTTGACTATTCAAAAGTACTTTTTAAAAGTCTACTTGAATAAAAATAATTTTGATTTGATTTTGATTTTGACTGAATTAATAATTAGAGTCGACTAGCAGACACAGTGAGTTCCGTTAGTTTGGCTGTTATTGAGTTGATATTATAGTCAACTAGCAGACCACCAGTCTCGGCTGGTATTGACTTAATATTAAAACGACAAGACCAGACTGTAGAAGACTATAACATACCCGGCCAATTGTTGCCGTATAAATATGTAGGTTATGTGTAAATACAACCCATTAACACAATACCTTAACATATTATACCTACTTTCCTCAAGAATCACTTTTGTTTATTTTTTTTTATGTTAGAAGTTGGCAAACAAGCATACGGCCCACCTGATGGTAAGTGGCTGCCGCAGCCTATGAGCGCTTGCAGCACCATTAGTAGGTGCCACTCACGCGTTGCCAACCTCGAGATATTAGTTCTTAAATCTCGTTCGCCCAGTAATTTCACTAGCGTACAATGCCCTTCAGACCGGAACACAGTAGTGCCTAAGCACTACTATTTGGCGGCAGAATATTGGACACTGCGGTGGTACCTACCTAGCCGGCCTCTTGCAACAAAAGACCTACCACCAGTGTGACTGATTGCACTGGTGGAATAATCTCTGTTGTGACAGAGGTTATCCCAACAGCGGGCGATGGGGTCGTCACATCCCGACGCCTTTAAATTTCTTTTTTGTGATAACGGTACAGGAATTTTTGAATTTGTTATATATGATCAACCTATATTATATGATCATACATAATTCTTCTTCCTAGCATTATTCCATGTACTTTAAAAGTATTTACCCAGGGTCTGCTTATTACTCTTATCCGGATTTGACAGGTTACTAGTTTTTAAACAGAGCGATTGCCATCTGACCTCCATAACCCTAAGGTTGAATCAGTAACTCATTGGATAAAAGATTACTTATCACGAGTTAACGATTATTATCAGATGTTATGTGATAAGAACCGGGACCAACAGCTTAACGTGCTCACCGAGGCACAGTGGAGAGATCCACAAAGACAAACGCCCAGACCGAAACAGACATTTGTTAAATCAATACGTACATATGCCCCGAGCGGAAATCGAACCCGCAACCGTCGTGACTAAAGGCAAACTCGCTACCACCACGCCACAATGGTATCACGATCATATATAATTATTTCATCATAATATGGAAATTTCATATTTTGGTTTAAATATTTTTGTTATGTAAAAACTTATTATTATTTTCTAATTCTGTTAGTCGTCTGGGTAGTTAAACTGTTACCTTTATTTTGTATAGTCGTCAGGCTGTTCTTGAGATCGGTTATGAGCTGCTCTATTCGAGGGAACACCTCGTTGAATACAGCGAACCAATGTTTGAGCAAACATTGGAGCACATCCAACAATGTCCAGGGCGGAGCTTTGAATAGCACGTGTTGCCAGAGATTGTTATATTTTGCTCGCATTTCGTTCTGAAAATGAATTAAAATTTTTTTTTAACATTATTAGTTTAAAGTTAGTGATCGTAATTTTTCTAACGAATTTTTTTATCTAATAATCTAATTTAAAAAGTTTCACAGAAATTATCATATTTTCCCTCCAAAAAAATTGACATCTGTCAAACCCAGATATTTATTATTATTATGTTAGAAGTTGGCAAACAAGCATACGGCCCACCTGATGGTAAGTGGCTGCCGCAGCCTATGAGCGCTTGCAGCACCATTAGTAGGTGCCACTCGCGCGCTGCCAACGAGAGATATTAGTTCTTAAATCTCGTTCGCCCAGTAATTTCACTAGCGTACAATGCCCTTCAAACCGGAACACAGTAGTGCCTAAGCACTACTATTTGGCGGCAGAATATTGGACACTGCGGTGGTACCTACCTAGCCGGCCTCTTGCAACAAAAGACCTACCACCAGTGTGACTGATTGCACTGGTGGAATAATCTCTGCTGTGACAGAGGTTATCCCAACAGCGGGCGATGGGGTCGTCACATCTCGACGCCGGTAAATTGATTATAATCATCCAGAATAACCCTTAGAAAATGGAACAAAAGCCACGCTCCTCTAACACAAATAGGTCAGCTTTAACAGGGAAAATCGGGGTAAAGTGACCCCTGTTCTCTTTCTTTTTCCTTTCGCATCCTTCCCTCCTCAGGTTGCAAAACCGCATGTCATAGTTCAAGTATCGCGCGTCTTCATAGGTTGCAGTGTCTGCTTACCATAAAGCAGACCGTATGCTTGTTTGCCACCGCCATGATCATAATAAAGATTACCTCCAATATATTAGCAAGCAGATGGTAGATAGACTGCTGGTAATGTTTGACACTCTCGAGCAGGTCTGGATCGTTGGCCTGAGGTTTGTTTTCAATAAGTTCCTTCAGTTCATTCGCATCAATCCTCTTGACTCCGTTTATAGTCGCTTTGTTACAGAGATTCTTATCATTCGACACTAGTATCTAGAAAATAATAATTCAAATTAATTTTCTGTCTTCCCAACTCTTCTACCCTGCCAATGTTTGACACCATGTATAATGCATGCAGCATCTTCTTCTTCTTCGTCCTAGCATTATTCCCAGTATTTTATGTACCCAGGGTCTGCTTATTACTCTTATCCGGATTTGACAGGGTACTAGTTATTACACGGAGCGATTGCCATCTGCCATCCCTAAGGGCGAACCAGTAACTCAATGGATAAGAGCAATGTACTTATCAAGAGTTAACGATTATTATCAGATGTTATTGATAATAACCGGGACCGACAGCTTAACGTGCTCTCCGAGGCACGGTGGGGAGACCCACACGGACAAACGCCCAGACCGAGACAGAAATTTTAACAAACATCTGCCCGAGCGGGAATCGAACCCGCAACCGTCGACACTAAAGGCAGACTCGCCACCCACAACGCCACAACGGTGTCAGCAGCATCTTCTTCTTCGTCCTAGCGTTATTTCCGGTATTCTATTTACAATGGGTCTGCTTATTACTTTTTACCGTATTTGACAGGACACTAGTTTTTACACAGACTGATTGCCTTGAGACCTTCGCAACCCTAACGGCGAACCAGAAACTCATTGGATAATAGCAAATTACCTATCAAGAGTTAACGATTATTATCAGATGTTATTGATAATAACCGGGACCGACAGCTTAACGTGCTCTCCGAGGCACGGTGGGGAGACCCACACGGACAAACGCCCAGACAGGAACAGGTTATTATAGAGTATACGTCTACACCATTATAGCGATGTGGATAGCCTCAACGGTTGCGGATTAAATTCTTGCTTGAGCAGATGTTTGCATTAATCTTACTAATTTCTCTTTCGGTCTAGGCGTTGGTCCTTGTGTTTGTCTCCCTACCAAACTTTGGAGAGCACTTTAAGTCAGTCCCGGTTGTTATCACATAACATCTAATAAAAATTGATAACTCTTGATAAGTAAATTGCTCTTATCCAATGAGCTACTGGTTCGCCCCTAGGGTTGCGGAGGCCAGATGGCAATCGCTCTATATAAAAACTAGTAACCTGTCAATTCCACCCAAGAGTAATAGCCCAACCTGGGCAAATACTTATATAGTACTGGGAATAATTTTAGGAAGAAGACAGCGCATGTGTACAATGGTATTATTTAGTTCCCAGCCCATTGTTAGATGACGCTTCAGTTTTAAATACTTTCTCTCATTTTACGCCATATATATGCGCTATCTAGGGTATACCCCAATGTATGTGCTGTGAAAAATGGACAATCGCCAGGGGAACCCTGTCCTCGGAGTGTCTTGCAAAGCTTAGGAGATCATCGCGATTGAAGGAAGAATTCTAAGCACATTCTATCTGATGGATTCAGTTGACGATGTGAGCGTGTATGAAGAGTAGTTAGTACAAAAATAATTCCAAGTTCCACTCACCACATCATTACCCCTTTCAATTTGCTGAAGACTACAGTTCAGTATCTCATCATCTGGCACCTCGCAAGGGAAGATGTGACAATTCGAGTCACGCAGTGACTGACCTGTAAAAATGTTTCAATATTTAAATTTTCCACTGCCGTACACAGGTTTGCCACCTTTATGGTATTAAATAAAAATGATATAAACATACCTTTTATCCGGCTATTTTCAGGCAGACATTTGTACAAGTAATCCATGGCTGTTTTTGCTCGTTTGCAGAGGGCTCCTTTGCCGTTGTTATTGTCTTTTAGCCTGTCCAACTCATTTATAACTCGCCACGGCACTATCAAGGTTGGTTGTTCATTGTAACCTACGAGTTTAATTAAATGTCAAGAATAAAAATTTTAGAGACCCTTCGTACATTACTTTTAATTTAAGCAAAATTGTCTTTCTGTATGACGACGTTGCGGTAGCGAACCTGCCTTAAGCGCCAGAGGTCGCGAGTACGATTTCTCTCGGAGCAGATGTTTGTATTGACCATACAGGCATGTTATGGTCTGGGTGTATTTGTCAAGCTTGTTGTGTAAAAAAAAACCCTTCTTTAAGAATATTAGCAGTGCCTTTTTTTCAGTTATTACTAATACTTCCTAGCATTATTCCCACTATTTACTGAGGGTTTGCTTTTATACTAATACTCTTGTTCCCCCTTCAAATAAGCTCATAGCTTGCACTAGGAAATGAAAATGGCCAGGATAAAACCCACAACTTTATTGTTAATGGAGCGGAGTTGGCCCTTCAACTGTGAGGTTTCCCATTCCTCTACTTTGCAGCCAATGTAGCATTGGATTAGCAATCTAATTATTTCATAATTTTTTTATATATGCTCCACTCTGCTACTTAGCAATCTGTTTGCTGCAAGCAATAATGTAATACTCTGTCAGATTTTCATCGGAAAATGGAACTTCAGCAAAGACATGCACCCAATGATGCAATTCTTATCTTATATTTGCAAATCTTGACACTAATTAAGGTATACTGTTTATCTTAAGGCGAGAGAATCTTAGACTGCCGACTGGCTGACTATATAATAGAATTAAAATTGTATTTAATTCAAAATTTACCTTTTATATGTGAATTTAGTACATTCTTGATAAAGTCGAGCTCATGAATAAATATATTTGTATCAACAACCAAAACCAAATTGTCACCACCACTGTTATTATGCCTTTGATTTGTGGGAATGTTTGGTTTTATCTTAAAAAATAAATTAAAACACTTTAAATTTCAATAGAGAGAGATATTATATGTTGACCCTTAAATTAAAAAGAAGTTGATGTATTAGAAAACAAAATATTATAATTAGAAAATTATAGTAATTGATCCATAAAGCAATAATGTTGTGTAAAATCACACAAACCTCTTTAAAGTCTTCTGTATCCATTGCCTCTGTATTGGGTTTCGAGTCTGACTCAAAGGTTTTGCATAAAAAACTGCTGTCCGATTCACTCTCTGCCTCCAAGCTCAAATTAGACCTCAGGGCTTCCATCCTCTCTTTAGCTGATGAATAATTTACAATACCATCTTTAGATGTTGATGCTTTGTATGCTAATTTCGACTTTATGGCTGATACAAGTTTGCTAGCTTCTGAAAACTGTGGAGGAGTTGCTGGGTGCTTGGAGAATGGGTACTCCGGTACTTGACTACAGATACCCTTTTCTATATCTGCAAATGTATCTTTCTGTTTGTCTTTACAACAATATTCTTCTGGTAACTGAGCTTTCATGGATGATATAATTTTATTGGCTGCAAAAAACTGAGAGGGAGATGGCATAGATTGAAAACTGTCGCTACTCGGCGATTGGGATGATTTAGAGTCATTAAAATTTGGACTTTTACGTTCATTTCTGTTAGTTTTGTGTTGTGTTTCACTACTTGATTCCGACCTGTTTTTAACCTTTCTATTGGCATCTGAATCTTCTTCTTCTTTAGCCTCAGTGTTGAGTAATGCTCGTAACTGAGACAGTCTTGCATTGGCAAGATTTTTAACAGGGGAATGTTTAACTGGTGTCTCCACTCTACTATTTGTACCACTTTTAGAAGGTGTCGTTTTAGGAGTACTGGTAGATTTTGGTGAAACCTCTCTTCTTTTTCTATGTCCACAATGTGTTGAAGTCTCATTTTTACCAGTTTTAGAACTCGCTGCAACAGCTGTATCTAATAATTTAATGACATTGCATTAACAACAAATAAAAGGTGATTTTATTAGTAAACTTATTTAAGATCATAATAAAAGGCGATGAGAATATGTTAGTGAAAATAATAAAGTATACGAAAAACATATTTATCATTTATCGAACCTTGTTTAGATTTTTTCTTTGACGAATTTTCCTCGTGACCATCACTTTTCCTCTTTGCGCCCTTCCTAGCTAGTTCTTCCTTTCTCCTTTTCTCCTGTTTCCTTAATTTATCTTTTTTACATGACTTCTTGTCGGACTTGTCATCGTCCTTTAAAAATAACAAATTTAAGCCTACCCTATTATAAAACTTGAAAAAGTTAAAAAATTATAAATGTTATTATGGACAGACGCCATATAATCTAAAATTATATCGAAACCTTAGTAATAACGTAATACAGTATACCAAAAAAATTACGAAATTCACCTGTGGTTCTGACCAAGAAGATTTTCCGGTTTTCTTATTGAAATAATATTTTCTTCCCGGAATCGATTTAGACCGACATAAAACCCAGCCATCGGGCAATTTCTGATCGTCATTTTTACTGGTATTCATTACGAATAACAACAAATATTTAAACAAAAACCATCACACCTATATCAAAATCGTTGGATGTGTTGATCTAATTGACAAATATATAGTTTAGTGTTGCCAATTTGCTGTAAATAATAATTATGAATTTTTCACTTATTCCGTAGGTATAGAAAATAATTATTGATTGAAGATCGTATGTATTTTATGATAGAATAGATAGTTACAGTTATAGATAATTGGTAAAAGTTGAAGGATAAAGTAGCGTCAAGAATAAAGTGGCTAAAACCAAGAAATTAAAATGGTGTATGTGTAAATGAGCACATGATTGTGTACACTACGATTGTATTAAATTTTAGTGCCTAGACATGGATCCCAGCCAGTTATTTGACGGCACTTCAATATTAATATCCTTAGTAGCTGTATTAGTCACAATTTAAACGCTTTTACATCCTTTTCCGCCATATAGAGTAGAAATCCATATCATACAGCTCAATGATCGTAGCATAAAGTTACGATGTTTTTCGAAAAAGTATAAAATATTACCATGAATAAAGGAGAGAAAAGTACCTAATACATTTTGTAATTTTGGGCACATCAACATCTAATGAAATGTTTCGCAGAAAAAATAAAATCACTGGAATTAAATACTTTTACAGGATAATAATAGTTTTTTTTAAATATAATTTTGATCAAATATTATAGCCATAGTAAATAAGGGTTTAAAAATTAAAATCAAGCTACAAAAAAACACTTCAAAAGACACTTTGAATTCTTTATTACCTACTCTTTTCTAAGTTAGTTGGTTAATCTTGATTTATTTTACCCTCTTGTTTTCACTAATCACCTGTACTTGCTTATACTTTCTATGTGATCAGTGTCACATATCGCCTGTCAGCTGTCTTTGAGGAGTTTGAGGTTCTACTTTCAAAAGTCAAAACAGCTGACTTATATAACCTAAAAAATAACTTTTGTTTATAATGCAATGAAAAATATATTGAAATAATGGAAAGAATTGTCAAAATTGGTAAAACTTTAAGAAACAACTGGAAGAAGTCTATATTTGGAGCTATATTAGCGTATTATGGAGCGTCCACATTAAAAGAAAAATATCAGTAAGCTAATTTTAAATACTCGATTATAGATTTTAGTAGTAGTACTTATTTTCACAAAAGCATACAAACTGTATATTTCGTATATAATATAACCCAAAACGTTTAAAATAATACATAAATGGCATGATTAAAAAATGGCTTTTTTAGAAGTTTTAAAGCTTAAAACCCTACAAATATTAAAGAAAAATGTTCTTTAGCCATTTACCAACACTTCTGCATATATAACTCAGTTTTTCAATTTTGTGGGTTGACACGGTATTGCTTATTTGCGTCCAAATTAGACTTAACCGGGAAGTACTACCCTTCCGCTACTTATATATAAACTTATAATTTCCTTTTCAATCTGCTCTTTCCTTTGGGTCAGTAACACACTTGTGATGTTATCACATTCGGCTATAGGCTGCTTTCCTCAGGTTAGCTTAACACTTGTTTGCCGCCTTCGTTGTATTCAATATAATATGTTCAAGCCACACAATTTTCGAAAAGTTTTTTTAAAACAATGAAATACAAAAATGAAAAAATATATTAAGGAAATTTTTTTTTTTTTTAAATAAAATGGTTAATAAAATAAATCTATAAATATAATAAATCCTAATTGCTTCTAGGGATAATTGAGCATAACATTTTTTGTAACTCTTAATACTCATCATGTCGCTTGTAACAACTGATCCTGATTTGTAAGGCAACTTTAACGGGGAGTCATAGTCACTTGAGTGAGTGAAGTGAGAAATGGAGGGATAGAGTGAAGAAGGCTGACCCCACCACCATGTGGTATACATAGCCGGCAAGAGAAATAAGAGTCCATTTTATAAAAAAGTCAAATTTCACTATCTCGTCATTTCTCAGTCAACCGTAATTATAAAACATAATTCATTATACCTTTTTTTACCTTAAATGCCCTTCCTTTTTTCCCTTTACCTGACCAGAAAGTATTACCAAATTAAAACACATCTGAAGTGATGATCACAAAAACGTATGAAACAAAAAATAATATCAAGTATTTTTGCAGAATAAATATTTTAATGCAAGCTGCATGTAAAGAAGCTGCAAAATATGGCGATTCCTTAATACCAATGGACAGAAACCCAACAATGATTACAGTGATCCTCAACCCAGTAGCAAATAAACGTAAAGCAAAGAAAGATTATGAAAAGTATTGTGAACCATTGTTACATTTAGCTGGTCTACAAGTTGATGTTATACAGACAACGTCTGAAGGCAACGCTAAGGAGGTTGTTGAAACCCTACGAGGTACCGAAGCTATTATAGTAGCAGGAGGCGATGGCACTTTATCTGAAACAGTCACAGGTTAGAAACAACACATTGTTATTTTTTTACAGATAGGGGTCGTCCATTAATTACGTGATGTTTTTCTTAGCAATTTTAACCCCCTCCCTTTGGTGATAGATGGTGAGGTTTAAGACTAACCCTCCCCTTTGGTGATACATGGTGAGGTTTAAGACTAACCCTCCCCTTTGGTGATACATGGTGAGGTTTAAGACTAACCCTCCCCTCTCACACTCAAAATCTACAAAGCCTAGGTAATAACAACTGGATAAGCATCTTATAAGTCAGTTGTTGGAATTGTGTTTGTTGACGATCATTATAAGTATCATCAAGCCGCCTCTCAATACACGCCGCTTTTTGGTTTAGAAATTGCGCGTTTGACGTAAAAATACTCCACCCCTTCCATCCTTGTCATATTTCGTGATTTTTGCTTAACCCGGAGGGGGTTAAGCCTCCTCTTTCAAGCCTCACGTGACTAATGGACGGTCCCATAAGAATTAGGTGAACACATTTTATAGTTGGCGTTGTTTATAATTTTATTTTTATGTAATTTTTCAATTATTTCAGGTTTACTTCGAAGAAAAGATGAGGCTAATAGATTTCCACTAGGTATTTTACCACTCGGACGAACAAATAGCCTTGGCAATACTCTATTCTCTGGTGGAGATGGTGTAGAGAAGGTCAAACAGCTGATAGAAGCTTGCATGGCGATTATAGAGAATAATACAACATGGAAAGACGTTATTAAAGTTGAACCAATAGATACAGAAGAGACCCCAAGTAAACCGGTGTACGCCCTGACTTCAATAGAATGGGGTGCTTTCCGGGATACACTGTCAAAGAAAGATAAATACTGGATTTATGGACCTCTGAGAGGTTACGCTTCTTATATTTTCAATGGATACAAAGATGCCCTTTGCTGGGAATGCAGTGGTGAAATGAAGTATACACCACCATGTGCGGGATGTGAGAATTGTATTGTGAGAAAGCCAGAGGTAAAAAGGAAATGGGCCTTTTTCATACCAAGTGCTCAAGCAGCACCTCAACCGGAGACAAAAAGCATTATCAATCCTGAATGTTCTGTTATCAATGAACTGTGTTTTAAATCAACTGATTTTAGTATCAGAGTTGATAAGGATGGACAGTTCATACCAGCTTTAATTATTGGTTTAGGGAAGAATAAATACAGCTATACCGAGTTTGTATCTGAAGGTTGGAGACGTTTGAGAGGTGAAAGTGACATTCCGGAAGTAATAAAAGCTAGGACTGTAGAATTAAGACCGAACGAAAATAAACCTGATATTGTGCTTGCTATTGATCAAGAAGAATTCGACGTGAAACCTGTTAAAGTTACATTGTTACCGAAAATGGTGAAGTTTTTCTGTAAATCTGAAGTAAAATGTTAAAATAACATATTAGTCTTTGTTAATTTTACAATAAGAGACAAACACTTGAAAACTGCAACTGATTATACACTGGTTGACCTCGTAAAGTGGCTGACGAGTTCTTGACGAGGTGACGTCATTTCACGAGTTTATCACCAACCGGTTGGTAGCTAACCAGGCAGGTATTTAGGCCTTACCACCAGCAAAATATAAAATAAATTTTTTTATTTTTTTTTAAAAGAATATTAGCAATTCTTTTTCAAGGCATTACTAATATTCCTATTGCCCCTCCAAATAAGCTCGAAGCTTGCGCTAGGAGGGTACGACAATAGCCCAAGGGGTCAGGATCGAACCCTCGACTCTCGCGTTAACGGAGCGAAGTCGGCCCTTCTACCGTTGAGCTATTGAGGCTTCTACAATGTGTGCAACGTTTAATAATAAATAAATAAACGTTGCACACTCAACGGCCCCCATTAGGATAGTAATATCCTGTGTCGGGGTCCGGAAACATTCACAATGACAAGGACAAATACACCCAGACCGGAAAATATGCTTGCATGGTCAATACAAACATATAATGATCAGAGCGGGAATCGAACCCGCGACCTGTGGCGTTTAAGGCAGGTTAGATACCGCTGCGCCACAACGTCGTCAAAAATATGCAGTGTTTTTTTGCATCCTCTTAGGTTTCACTGTGAAGACAAGACCTCTGTAACAGCTTTTTATACCTTGTTTGCTGCAATTAAGATTTAAAAAAGTAATTTGTAAAGGTTTATAAGGAAATCAATTTTTAACGTATAAACCAAATATTTTAAGAATCGATGAAATCTTTATAACCTAAATTGTCAAAAAAAAAAAAAAAAAAATTGAAATATTCTAATCTTAGTCGCAATCTTCAAGTTATTCAGCAATTAATTAATCGTAAAAAAATAAAAAATACTGACAGTATTTGCAAAACAATTATAATGTGGCTAAAAATGAAAATACCGCTTTATAAACTGATTTTTAATTATTAATAAATTAAAATTATCATAAAATTATAACATGTTCTGCCTCGCATACTCCCAGATAAAGATGGCGGCGGTGACGTGAACGTTAAGAGAACGAATTACTCCTTGCTGTGGTATCTCGATGCAGTGATCCATTAATGGTAGAAGATCACAAGGGACGCCCTCTTTTTCGTGTCTGGAAAAAAATGTAAATTCTAGCTACAGTGCTCCCGACTTCAAAACCTACCTACCTACGTCTTTAGGGGTTGATGGTTTGAAGTTCATTTACTAAACTATTAACCCCTTTTACCCACTTTAGAAGTTGGATTGTCTACAAAACCGTAAACCCCTTTTTATACGTTTAGGGGATCAATTTCCAAAATTATCCCATACCTATTGCATACTTATGAGAAATGTACATCACAAATATATTTTTTTATTATGTAGTCTAGAATAGTCTAGATTTCACAGGATAAAAAAAAATATCTTTCCGAGCTAGATTTGAAATTAGACCTGCAATAATTCAAGTGAAAAATGCATCCAATTTCGTGCAATCGTTTTTGGGTGAAGTTTGAACAAAAAATCTACATAAAATTTCGCTGGCTTTTATTGCTGTTATGATTTCTTAAACATATTTGTAATGACAATGGGCAGTAAAAATTTTTTTAAAGTCATAGAATTATAACACATAGAAACGAAGCTTCGAAAGAATTTCCTCGCACAACGTAAATCAAATCAAATCAAATCAAATATTTTTATTCAACATAAAAAGCATTACACTTATTTGTTGAAAGTCAGATTCTACCACCGGCTCCAAAATTAAACCTCTACCTGAGAAGAACCGGCGAAACAAACTCAGGGGTTTTATCTTTTTTTATATGTATTTTTTTAAACTGATATTAGTTTACATATTATAATCACTGAAAAGCCTGGAGTGACTGTCTCATTCCCAAGGCGTGGTGTCCTCAAGGTATTCACCAATTTTATAATAACCTTTACCACACAAACGTTCTTTGATCTTTTTTTAAATTTATTTATAGAAAGTTTCTGAACGCTTTCTGGGATCCTATTGTAAAAACGTATACATTTACCTTTAAAAGAGTTACTAATTTTATGCAGTCTAGTAACTGGCATTGTTAATTTATGTTTGTTCCTAGTGTTAATGTTATGATTATCACTACATTTAGTAAATTCATTAATGTTCTTATGTACATACATAACATTTTCAAAAATGTATTGAGAAGCAACAGTCAATATATTGATTTCTTTAAATTTCTCTTTTAAAGAATCTTTACAACCAAGATTATAAATTGCACGAATAGCTCGCTTTTGCAGCACAAAAATTGTATTTACATCAGCCGCGTTACCCCAAAGTAAAACTCCATATGACATAATGCTGTGGAAGTAACTAAAATAAACTAGTTTGGCTGTTTCTACATCTGTTAATTGGCGAATTTTTCTTACCGCGAATGCTGCCGAGCTAAGTCTATTCGCCAATTTAGCAATATGGGGGCCCCATTGTAGTTTAGAATCTACAGTTATTCCAAGAAAAACTGTAGACTCCATAATTTCTAGTAATTCTCCATTTAATATAACATTAGACTGAACTTGTCTTACATTGGGCATTGAAAATTTAATACATTTTGTTTTTTTACTATTTAACAGTAAATTATTCACACTGAACCAATGAAGTACCTTAGAAAGAGCATTGTTTACATCGTCGTAATTAGTACTATGTCTTTTAATGTTAAAAATAAAAGAAGTGTCGTCAGCAAACAATACTATTTCTTGAGCTCCTTCTACAAAATATGGTAAATCGTTAATGTAAACTAGAAAGAGAAATGGGCCGAGAATGGAACCCTGTGGGACTCCCATATTTACATTTATACCTGGAGATCTCTTACTGTTTACGTCGACCTTCATAATTCTATGTTGTAAGTAAGAAATAAGAAGATCGAGCGCAGTGTCACGTATACCGTAGTGCTTCAACTTCCTGACCAACGTCTCGTGTTGTACGCAGTCAAAAGCCTTAGATAAATCACAAAAAACACCAAGTGCATCCCGTGACTCTTCCCAGGCATCATAAATATTAGAAAGAAGTTTAATACCTGCGTCAGACCAAACCGTAGACGTAGACCAAACGACAACCAATGTATGCGTCTGTCGTAAGGGATAAGTCACTCAGTACTGTGTGACAGCTAACACTGCTGACAATTCTTAATTGAATGGTCTATATTTTGCGCTTCTACTATCCTATAATTCTATGGTTCAAGTATAGATTATATCTTTCATGAGACATCAATGATATTGTAAAAAGAACTAAGAACATATATACCCCAACAACAACAGAGTTTTCTTCGGAAATTTAAACTTCTGAAGCGGTGAACTGGTAGAAGTTTGTTCCGCTGCCACAATGGAGTAACCTTCAGCCTTTTTCATCATGAGATAATCTTTGAGGGCGTTACCCGGACGAACTTCTTCAACATTGATCCAACGTTCCGCTGATACACTGAAATATATTTTTTTTCACTGAATCTCACTGAACTCATACTGAGTGTGGTGTACGTTTCGTATATTATAAAAAGCCAAGTGCGTGTCAGACTCGCGCATTAAGGGTTCCGTACCATTGTAAATAAAATATCAAGTTCCTTCCATGGGGACCCCCTTTATTTTAGCATAACTCATAGTAGTCATAACTCATAATCGTCATCATTCAATTATGGTGCAAGCTTGAGAGCTTCAATTCATTGCGTAAGTGCGAAATTATATTAATATTTAATTTACATAGGAGCACCAACGAATCTTTGGATTTTTTTGAATGAAAGGACCATATATTATAAAATACTAGCGGGCCTGACAGACGTTGTCCTGTCACGAAAATGAAAAAACAGTGAGACCCGATAGCAAGGCCCCCTACTGGGTTCAATTGTTAATCTAAACCTTTTTTTTTTTTTTTTATGTTAGAAGTTGGCAAACAAGCATACGGCCCACCTGATGGTAAGTGGCTGCCGCAGCCTATGAGTGCTTGCAGCACCATTAGTAGGTGCCACTCACGCGTTGCCAACCTCGAGATATTAGTTCTTAAATCTCGTTCGCCCAGTAATTTCACTAGCGTACAATGCCCTTCAAACCGGAACACAGTAGTGCCTAAGCACTACTATTTGGCGGCAGAATATTGGACACTGCGGTGGTACCTACCTAGCCGGCCTCTTGCAACAAAAGACCTACCACCAGTGTGACTGACTGCACTGGTGGAATAATCTCTGCTGTGACAGAGGTTATCCCAACAGCGGGCGATGGGGTCGTCACATCCTGACGCCTTTCTCGGATCCACGGGAATACACACAAAAATATCATCTAAATCGGTCCAGCCGTTTCAGGAGGACTTACACACATAGAATTATATATATATATAAAGAAATGTATGGTTTATTTGTAGCTAATTAGTTTCCAAATAAACCATTATTTTTCTCAGAATGATCGTTCAAAATCGCACTATGCTAGCTTCATAGTAAAATTTAAAAATATTATCAAACCACAAACAAAAATTATACTGAAATTTGTTACTTAAATGAAAATTTTAAGAAAGCAACTAAAGTAAGCTAGGAATAGGAATGCTATAAAGAGATTTGTAGAATCAATAGAATACCTCAATCCTTGGAACTGCTTGTCTTGCAAACGCCTCAAGCTATCCACAATATATGTTTTGACACCGAAAACTTCGCCAGTTCTTGCCATACCTCCTAAATTCGGTAGTTTGTCAATTAAGGACGCAACTACAATTAAATCGCTTTTGGAATTCTGTAAACGAATGAATACATAAGTTGGACACATTTAATATCGACTGTCGATAAAAATAAAACAAAAAAAAATTGATTAACGCAAATTGAACGTTGTAGTCTCTTTGCGTTGAGAATGTGAATTAAATTAATAAAAAGTAAAAGAAAATGAAAATATATTCTTTTAAATTTTATTCGATGAAATATAATATTAATTCAGAACTACAGAAATTAATTAATTTAAAATGTTAAAAATTACGCAACGTCACATTAGGGAGGGTAAAAAAATTACATTTTTGTAATTTTTTTGTAATTGATGGGCTAATAGCTGGCTATTTACTCACTTTTTTCTCATTACTACAGACGTCTATATCACTCATATTTTTCCACGGCACATATTTCTTCTGTATCGTTGAGGTTTCTTCAAAATTTTCATTAATTTTATTAAATTCTCGATACATTTTATTTTTGGGCAATAAATGTAAATACCCTTTGCGATTTTCTCTCCATTCACTTAAGAATTTATCATTTTTTTTATCAGATATGCATTTCTCTATTTCTCCGAAAGAGGTTTCCATAAAATCTGATTGTATAACATCATTGAATACATCATAAAATTTTGGCCACGCCCAGTATATTCCTAATGGCGTCAAATCTTCAACTATATCGAAAATATGAACGAATGGATCGTCTAAAAGTTTCATGAAACTTTTATCTTTTAATGCGGAAGCGTTTGTTAAAGTCCTTTTTATTACTTCGACAGTGTACGAATATTTTTGAGAATCAATAATTTCAGCCATAGAATTAGCATCATAAACCCGCGTTGATAAATACTGAGCATACAGTCTTATGCCATAAATTGGTCCCATAATATTCGATAGAAGGAAATCCATCACATAGTCATATTCTTCTTTCAGACAAGAATTAACTTTTATCTTGTGAGTTACGATAAAATAGAATATCATTAATTGTGACTGTACCGGTACATTTTTCGCTTTCAGCCGATTTAGAACATCATCTTTGAGGATATATCCCTGAAAGAAATTCCGAAAACTTCATCACAAGTTTGGCGATAGGATATCAATCCCTTATTCGCTATTAATCGGATAAGAGTTGTGCGTGTATTATAACCTTTAATTTCACCACAAAATTTACATAGATTTAGTCTATTTATTTTTTAACATAGACAATGCGAATAAAAATACAAATACTAAAAGTCTTAAAGACTATTCAAGACATACATTTTAATTATTATCTCTCGCTTATGACATGGGTTCGATTCCCGCTCGGACCTGATGTTTGTATTGACCATGGAGTCATATGTTCCGGTCTGGGTGTTAGTCCTTTGTATGTGCTTCTGGACCCCGACACAGGATGTCACTATGCTAATGGCTGGCCGTTGAGTGTTCAGCATTTATAATTATTTATTATGTTCCTTTGCCATTAAAGAAATGAACTAGTTAACTAAAGCTAACTTCTTAAATAATTATAGAACTCACCTTTACATAATAATACAAGGCAATGTACCATTCAAAGCAAGTTCTCACATACGGCTGGTGTGGTATCCGTCCCAAAAAATCCATTACCCATATAAGAACGCCCTCCAAATCGACATCTCTATTTTTAAAGACGATAAATAACAAATTTTGTACAGCAGAAAGTAAGGATCTTTCGTGCTGAGAGTTACCATGGTAACGCTGTTTGTTCTTAAACAATTCATCCACTCTTTTCATTATGAAATGCATTATAGTATTCAGTTCTTCTGTATCATTTATTTTACTTAATACAGACACAGCTAAGACTTTTATGTCGTAATTGAAAACAATCTCTCTGAAACAATTGAATTTTATTTATGGTCAATTTATTAATGTAAAAATAAAGTGGATTTACATCTACTTACTGTCTTTTAATCCCATATCTTGGATCTTCTAATATATCGACAGCCACTCGTTCAGCAAATCTGAAATTATATTATTTTTAATACTATTTTAAAATAAATAATACAAAATCTGATATTCTTAGGACACTATAATTGATAGGAAAATTATTATATCAATAAGTATTTTATATGTTTGAGTATACGAAAATATAATTTATGTATTGCGTAATAGAACCTGTTGATTTTGGCATAAAAAAATCGGCGCGACCTGCTTGGGCGTATCGAGATGGGAGCAGCGGGGACGGTGCGTTCTCCTGGGTTGAAATTAAGATTTTGCCATCCCCTGGTTCACCTGGTACTGGGGCTAGGTCTACCCATGGGAACTAGCTAAGTAATACTCTTAAACAGGTCATAGACATAAGCTAATATATACATAACAGATAAATTACAAGAAAGTTAGCTCAGGTGGTAGACACAAAAAAAAAAGATCCACTGATTATGTTGGCAATATCACAATTAATCTACCCATCCCTGGGTCGAAGAAAAGAGACAGACTGAAGATAATAACCAGATGGAGAGATGTAATTAGAGTAGTAATAGAGATATGAAAGCCTGAAGTTTCTGAAAGTGACACGTCAAATCGAGAAAAGTGGTAGCATAGGATAGGGAAAGGAGACCCCAGCATCAGATGGGAATAATGATTACTTAGGAGAGAGAGAGTGAGAGAGATCTTGCAAGCTTGTGACTATTTGTTTGTATGGACCTGTCCATATATAATGTATATCAATGTTAGTGAAAATATGCTGTAGTCTTTGCTTTCCATCAGGCAGGCTAAATATTTCCTTGCCAACTAGTTAGATTAAAAAAAAACATGATTTGTTTATTAAAAAAAATTACCACTTACCTTTGATCTTTTTTTGGAATGTAGGCATAAAGAAGAATCTCACTTAATACATAAACCATATGACTAAACTTTGATATGTTTGTTACATTAATTTGCTTTACCAAGTAGTATAAAGGTGCATTTTTAATGGCGGCATATTCTAATATCTTACTACAATATAATACAACTATGTTATTAAACTCTGGTATTTTAAGCAAAGCATCTTGTGTTATGATTATAACAAATTGCTTAATACATATTGTATATTGACTATTGGACTTTAGTTCTTCTATTTCATTCCAAATTCTGTTCAAAAACTGTGTCAAATTAAATCCATTATCTTTATTGTCTAATAATTTTGGTAATATTTGGTTCACTATCTGTAAGAGCCACTTTAAGCATCCATATCCACCTCTGTTTAAGACATTGTGAACATAGTCTAAGAGTTTTGTATTTACTGAATAATTTAAATTGTCGATTAAAAACAAGACAATTTCACATGATTTTTCATAAAATACATTTCGTAATCGACCACTATTATCTTTATTAGTGTTTTCGTTGAATTTAACATTTATTACTATGTTTATAAATGCATATAAATCTAATAATTCATGTTTATAGTTTTCCAACATTGCAGGAGATTTGAGACAAGTATTCAGAATAAAAATACTCATAGCTTTCTTTTCTATATCTATATCGTTATCCTCTAAAAGAAGTATAGTTGATTTATATAATTGTATCAAAAAGTGGTTGTCATTATTGATTTTACTATTCATAAAATCCAAGCCTTCAAACAACATTGTAATTTTCTCAATATCAAAATTTATATCACACCTGAGTAAACTTGAAACATATTGCAATATTGTTTGCAATGATATTGACGCATCAGCGTTTAATTTATCATAAAGAATGTTATGTTTATCCATAGATTTCTTATAAAGTTGGACAATAAAAATTGCTTCATCCAAGTATTCCATCTTTTTAGCATATTGCCTACTATTTATATCATTTATTTTCTTTATAATATCATTAATTAATTTTAAAAACTCGCCATGTTCATGTCCCTCAAAGTATATTAAAGCAAAATCTATATTGTTATGAGAAAACGACATCAGCTGTAGAAACTGTTTCACATCTGATATTAAAAGATCTTCTTTAATAAATTTAACAAGTGGGTTATTTGTATTATCCACTATGTCTAACTTTAAAAGTGGATATAAATACATATATTCTTTCCATGATAATCTTTTACAGTTATTTCCAATAAAAATAGACATATTTATATGAACAGCCTTCCTTATAATTACATTATTGCATTGAATCTTTAAGATTTTTGTTATAATACCTATTAGTAATGCAGGATCCATTTTATCTAGTCCATCTACATGGAGATCAGATAGAATCATTGTTAAATGATACAGTGGCACTGGAGACCACTTAATACTTGGAGTGGCTGTCATGATATTAAGTAGTGTATGTGTGTCTTGAAGCATATCATTCAATTTCTTATTTAAATGTTCATATTCAGTAGCATGCTCAAATAAATTAATATCATTTATAGCTTCCAATATAGACACAGCTTCCTGTTCATTGCCAATTTTAACCTGTAAACGGTACTGCAAACATTCATATCGGACCTGGGCATTATCATGGCAAAGGCCTATATTAAATGCACAAGTTAACCAACAGCTACCAATATCTTTAACACTATCAAATAGCTTCAAAGATGGAAGGACTATATTACTCTGTTTTTCTTCCAAACTGTCTATTAATATGAAGTAATTATCCCACATCTTTTTTAAAGCCATCTTATTTTTAGGATTCCAAGAAAATGTACTCTTGGATGTAACATTAATACATTTATCACTATTAACTACACAATCAATCGCTCTCTTAGCTAAATAAATAGCTTTTTTTCTGATTGAGTTATCATCTTTATTTAGCAGACCAGAGACAATTAAATCCCAAAACTCACTGTGGAATATTACATCAGATTCAAATAAGATTTTACCGGAATCATCGGGTACAGGTAGATAGTAATTTGAAAGGCAGCACAGAACTTGTAATGCAATCTCACCAACATTATCCTTAGACTGTTTCAAGAAGTTCCATATCCTGTCAAGAATATTGTACCCCATAATAGTTTCAAAAAACCGAGATACTGTATGTGTAAGGAAATATACTTGCAAGTAAACATGTTTACTAAAAATAATGTATTCTAGAGGAACATCGAGATATGGTAATGACAATTTGCAATTCATTAATTTGACTGCGTCCAAAATACTAGAACATATTTTTAGTTGCAATAGCGTTGTTTGTAGTTTATCGTTTTCTGTGTCAGTCGTCGTTGTTATTTTCGGTGAAGGCAAAGATATATCGCAAAGAATCTGCTGTATTAGATGTTCGGATTTATTAATGACGCTACTAGGATGTAGTGTGAGTACTAAAAATATTATCTTACTTATGAGATCGATGTTATCTTCGTTTGCATTAATAATTAATTTACCAACAAAATTATATTCTTCATTATTATTACATTCGCTGTTCTCTCGTGTATTGATTAACTGTTTATATTGTAGCAAGTTAATTAAGCTACTGAGATGTTCATTCGTAAAAGTTTTCCTTTCCATTATATTTTTGGCTCTGAGGTCTATCATTTCCTCATCTAAATCCAGTAAATCCATAAAAGATAAAACCTCTTCAGCCGGTTTCATTTTAACGTTAATGTTATAAATGTTGTTCAATATATATAATGAAACACTTATTTTACTATTTAATGAATTTTTTCTTTCAGTTTTATTATTTTACTTTCAGTTTTACGTCATTTAATAAGCAACTATTATATTCTCCATAACCTATAAAATAAAATTAAAAACAAAACATCGTTTTAACATTTGACAGTTGGCTAGAAGGCTATAAACTTAGACCATAGATGGTACAGATTTTTTTGAGTTCCTAAATGTCAATGTTGGCATGTTTTATACCCGGTCAAGACCATGTCAAGTTGTCAAGGCTGTCAATTATATAAGTGCATTTGTCAATATATAAGTAATTTGACATTACCCGCACATAAAATACGTAAAATACAGGCACGCGATTTTTAACTAATGTTCCTTCTATCTTCCATTCTATCTTTATTAACCATAAACAAATGATGAAATATGAAACGATAATACATGAAAAATAAAGCACTAAGCGCAAGATCGCACTGTGATTAAAAGCAAGCGGCTTGAAAATAGCTGAAAACTCAAAACCACATACAACCACGCGCCAAGGGTAGCGTTTCACATAATTTTATTTCAGTACCACTTGGCTTGGGTTATGGACATAGTGGCTTAGTTCCTTTGGTTTTCAAATTAAAAAATATAAGACCATACTATTAGTATGGAGCATTTAAAAAACGCGCGTTTACAAACTTCAAACCAAATGTCAAGCAAGTTACCTTTTTAAAATCAGTCACCAAAAACAATTACCTATATATGCATGTCCTTATATATTAATAATAAACAATGTGTTACATTTGCTCGAGGCTTGGAAAGGAGAAAGAAGATACAGCATTAGCTAGAAAGCGCGTGCTATCTTTTGTGGCATGCGTGAGCGCATCTGTTTGTGAGTGTAAATAAGTTGTAAATATAGAAAAGATAAAAATAAATAAATACAATAAAATTTAAAAAAAAATTGCATAATTTAATAAAAGATTTATAACGCTTTCAATTCAATACAATTCTTCTTTCTTCATCTCTAAAATAAAATTAACTACAATTTCAGGAAAGCTAATCCTTACCGCAATTTATATACTAATTATTTCAGTATTTTATTATTTTTATATCTTAATTTAAGTGGTAATAAAGTAAGAATATTAAGCGCGTTTTAAAATAAAATTGTCGTTTTATTAGTAAGTTTTTTTTTAACTATTTTATTCTTTACGATTACGATTTTCATTGAAAACCTCGATGAATCAGATATTCATTTGAATAAATAAGTTTCAATACGATAAATTGCTATAAAATCATTAAATCACGTTTGTTAGAATTTTTATTTATTCTAAAATAGTTGAAATGAGTAGTGATGTATACTATAACGTACAAATTGATACAAAATTATATAACCTTTATTGTCGTGTAACTAACTAAATATATACATGTACAGGTACAAATACCAAAATTCAAACAGATGTCGGTATAATTGTTTTTTATAATATGTCCCAATATGCAGCTTATAAAATTTTGTACTATTGCTACGCCAGAAATGCCAAATATTATTATTATTACAATTTACTAGTAATAATGCTAACTTATAGAGCCATAAGAAAAAACTGAAAACGTTAAAAAAACATTTCAGTTTGAACAATTATTGTATGAACATAATCGCTGCACTAAGGGCCACCTTTCCCGAAGCTAAAATAAAAATTTTTAGAAAGATGAAGAAAAACGATTTTCATTAAATTACCTTGTCTTTTGAATTTACCTAAATTTTTTATATATAATTAAACTTTAAAGCTTGCTAAAAATATATGAGTAAATAAATAAAATAAATAGAAGCTCTATATCTTATTTCTTTGGTACCTCAGACTTATTCTTTATTTCATAATTACTTATATTTTTATTGTTATGTTTGCCAGAATTTTATTTTATCGGTACATTGAATATATTATAATAACATCGAAAATAAACAAGTGTTTAGCACTATAGTGTAAGGCACTATAACATGACAACATACGAACTATATTTTGATGAAACGTACGTTCTATTCTTATCTTTACTAATATTATAAATGTAAAAGCAACTCTGTCTCTCTGTCTGTCGCACTTTTAAGCCTAAACTACTGAACCGATTTAAGTAAAATTTGGTACAAAGATAATTCACAGTTTGTACTAAAATAGTTATTCACGAGGGTGAAGTCGCTGGCAGAAACTAGTTGGTAATTACACACAGTGATAGTAAAGCTATAGATGCAACATGCTCCCTATACGCTTTTACTCTTTCAAAGAATAAATATTATTTGTCTCTTTCTATCTTTATTCATGATTATTCATTAATCATTATAATTATTTAAGCATCTGTGCTGTGTACTGTGCTCTCGTGCTCTGTAGTCTGTACTTCATATTTTTATGGCTCCTGCCAAAATATAGAATTAAATAGAATTACACGTTAGGTCGTGATATTAAAAGCAATAATATTTCTGTTTAAAGCTGGAAATTAATTTATTAATTATGATTTCTAGTTTTTTACATTGATAGTGTAAAAGTGTAACAAAACGTATCTACGTTTTCGAAAACATAATATAAGATTTTTATAGAGTTGAAATGGAAGATAATTTTCCGAAGGATGACGACCCTAAAGATTCGCCTGTAAACCCTAATTTTGGGGGTAAGAAGATAAAATTGAACGACGGATCTTCCCAAGAGAGTCTTAAAGATATCGGTAAATATGCTGTTCTTATTGTGAAAACAAGTATGACGTCTAAATTGAAACCATTTTATTCTTTTTGTTAGCTTCTGAAAGTAAAGAAAATGAGGAGAACGCAGACAGCGGAGTTTCTGCTGATAAATCTGAGAGCACAAGTAGTGAAGATCGTGCAGTATCCACAACTGAAGGGCCTTCTAACGATGTGGTTAGTGTAGGGCCGTCGGGTAGCAACATCGGTGCTTTTCTCCTCGATTTAAGACGCACGAGACGCTCTCGGAACTATAGAAAACGCAGGACCCCCGGCAGAGAATCCGATAGCGATAATTCTTCTAGAGATTCTGATGATCTATCAACTGAAGAAGCAGCTCAGTACAGCAGAGCAGACACATCAGATGATACAGCAACAGATTGTACAAATAGCACACCTAGTGTGTAAGTTCATTTTAATTTTTTGTAAGTTGCATCATAATTTAGCTACTATGCCAAAAAAATTGATTTTCAGTAATTTTTTTTAAAGTTTAAATTGCTACCTAATCGACTCTACCGTGACTATTTGAAAGTAATTGTATTTGAAAGCAATTAGAATAATTCAATTCTGGAACTCCAGTTTATTGATTTTAATATATTTATACATCTTTAACAGTAGTAGTTCAGATACTTCATCGGAGAGTATTGAAAGCATGGCAATAGAAGGCGAAGACCAACCAGCTACCGGAGACACAGATAGTGATGATGATTCATGGCTTTGGAATCGTAATGAGAACAAATGTGAACCACCAGCAGTTCTTTTCAAGACTCGACCCAAACATACATACTTGATATTACGAGGTAATAAATATAATCTAATTATAAAATGTAGTGTAGGTATAATAAGGAATCACGAAAAAAATGCTGGAATGGATTGGAATGGATTTTGATGTTAATAATATATTTACAATTCAATACTAACTATCTTTACAAATAATTACAACTGTACAAATCATGTCCACGGGGAACCACAACCCAACAACCCTCCTGTCACCTTTGTAGGCAATGAGTCGGGTGTAAATGTACTATCTTTTAGAAATTACCCAGCACTAATGCTCAGTGGACAAAGTGTTTCTACTAAAACGGCACAAAGATGTAATTTGGAATAGGTGACGAATATTTACGTCACTTACAGAATTCAATATTATGTATGATTATGTATAAAAGCTTATATATTTATAGACTTCAAAACTTGTTTAACATATGTTATCTAACACAGATCATCAACAATTGTTTAAAAAATATATCAACTAAAGTTTATTTACAATGAATAATAAAAAAAATATTTTTATTCCGTTTCGATGGAAGAGCACACTAAAGATAGTTGATAATAAGTTATCATTCTTTACTGCCATTATGAAATATGGTGCAATATTTTTTAATTGCTAAGTTATATTTATGACTTTTTAATTTTTTTTTATTGACATTTTTTAATTAATTAACAAATACATAAAGTACATAATAATTATGTAATGAGCTGTGGTAAATTGTGTTTACTTACCTAATTATCATTATAATTATGCTCAAAAATCAATTTTGATTAATATTATTTTACATTTACTTAATATGTTTTAATCGCTAATTTTACAAAAGTAAAAATTTAAATATGCTACATATTTAATGGATCACTTGGATATCCTGTGTCTAGACAGACACAAAAACACAACCGTTGAGATTAAATTTATGAACGTAGAACGTAAATACGGTCAATGGTAATTTGTTTATGTTACTAAGTTAGCAAGTAGTGGCAGTTGCCGCAGCCTATGAACGCTTGAAAAACCATTTGCAGGTGTCACTCACGTGTTGCTAACCTCCAGATTCTTAAATCTCCTTTGCCCAGTAATTTCATCAAGAAAGTGGTTTAAATATATAAATATGTGTTTTCTTGTGTGTATTTTATGTGTTATCTTACAATTTTGAACAAATTTTAATCATCACTTTTAGTTGAATAGGAGTATAAGTGAGTTTCATTTTAATTTTTTGAGAATCTTATCATGAACTCGAATATCAAAAATGGAACTCTTTAAATCCTAAAAAGAGCTATTTAATCCATTCAATCAATCATTATTTTTGTATTAATTTACCTTCCTATTTAGTGTACCTATTATTTGTGTCGTATAAATAGTTTTTGTTTTAGAATGTCAATGTCTTAAGTTTTTTGGAAAATTCTTTTAGTGAGCTTGACTTATCCTCTTTCCGCTTCTCTTCCTGCTCCCGATGTTAGGTCTGAGCATTTGTCGTTTTGGGTCTCCCCACCATACCTAGGAGAGCATGTTAAGCTGTCGGTACCGGTTGTTATTACATAACATCTGACAATAATTGTTGACTCTTTTTATGTTATCGGCGTCGGGACGTGACGACCCCATCGCCCGCTGTTGGGATAATCTCTGTCACAGCAGAGCTTATTCCACCAGTGCAATCAGTCACACTGGTGGTAGGTCTTTTGTTGCAAGAGGCCTGCTAGGTAGGTACCACCGCAGTGTCCAATATTCTGCCGCCAAATAGTAGTGCTTAGGCATTGCTGTGTTCCGGTTTGAAGGGCACTGTACGCTAGTGAAATTACTGGGCAGAGGAGAATTAAGAACTAATATCTCGAGGTTGGCAACGCGTGAGTGGCACCTACTAATGGTGCTACAAGCGCTCATAGGCTACGGCGACCACTTACCATCAGGTGGACCGTATGCTTGTTTGCCAACTTATAACATTAAAAATAAATTTGATTGTTTTTATTTAGTTACTGTTTATTGTTTCGCCCTTTCGTTTGTGGAGGTCAGATGGCATTCGTTCTAGAGAGTAATAAGGAGACCTGGGTAAATAATGAGAACAATACTAGGAGAGGACAAGTTTTGTTATCGCGACAAAGAATAGCCTATAACGCTATACCCTATAAAGGTGCCATGTATGGTTTAGAAGTGAAAGCTGCTAAAACAAACAAACAAACTTATTTTCTCATAATATTAGTATTAGTAATGCAAATCAACGATTTTTGAAAAAATAATATGATGTCTTCTTAGATAATATCCTAAATATGACTATGCTAAGTCAATTTTTTTTTTCACAGAAATAATAAACAGGGAACTTGGGCTGACATTTCCTTGCGGCAAAACGATTCAGAATGACGTAATGTTCGAACAGAAGTTCTATGGATCTCTCCACGCTGTCTATAGATTAGAAAAGTTACACAGTCTGTTGAAACACAGGGGTTGTGTCAACTCGATTAATTTTCACCCAGAAGGTATTTTTTTTTTTTTAATTATTGCGTTAAAGAAGCTGATTGAGTAATTGTTTATGTGTATTGTGTAGTAATAATCTGTGAATGTCACATTTAAGATAACGAAATTCGATGATTCCGAAATGTATGGAATTATCATAGGCTTTCGAAATACCACGTGATCTATCGTTTTCGATTGACATCGCACAAGCGTATAAGGCCTGAATTACATATATCAGCGTCGATTCTCATTTAGCTGGATGACTTTGAACACACCTATAAGCATCGTATGCAAAGGGTTGCTTAAGCTTAATCATCATTACGCATGTTGCAACAATTTAAACATTTTCCTCTTTCGGTGCAATATTATACCCTTAAGTTTAGAAGAAACCCCTAAGTCGGCAGCACTGCTCGCGTTTCCCCCTAAACATGCTTCAGCATCCTTAGGCATCCTTAAGCACGCATACGCATGCTTCAGCACACTTTGACTGCTGTTCAGTACTGTAATGTGTTATGTCGAGTGTTACACTTATAAGAAAAATGCAAAATCCGAATCGATGCTGAAATAAGAATTAATCCGTACGCATCGTCATAGAAGATAGTTATTTTCTATAGAAAGAATGCTGATCGACGTTGTTATATGTAATTCAGGCCTAACTCGCAGCACATAAGTTGAACTAAGACCTTGTGCAATAACACATTTTTGGGTTTCAATCGAAGTGCAGGACGGGGCGTGCGTAACTATAGCAACGCGGCGACACTAATTCATGTACATTTTACGGCAGTAGAGCCACGGCCAGCACAAATTGGCCGGCTCGACCGGGAAAGTACTACTCTCTCACAAAAAATCGGCGTAAAGTAACAGTATCAGCCGGTACTATTGCGTTTCGTGCGTTGAGTGAGAGCGGTAGAGGTCCAATTTCCAACCTCATCTGTTCCCTTCCTTTTTTCCCTCCTCACCCCTTCCCTCCTGTTCCTTGGGTTGGCAACGCGCACGTGATAGATACTTCAAGTATCGCAAGCTTTAATAGGTTGCAGTGACTGCTTACCATCAGGTGGACTGTATGCTTCTTTGCCAACCGTCATGAAAAAAAAAGTCCAAGTATTCTATGCACTGAACTATACCTACTGGATGAGTGATAATGTGAAAACCATATATGGACGCAATAAGCAATACCGTGTCAACCCACACGAATGTCGATTTCGAGAAAAACGCGTTTGAAAATTTTGAACAACTTGCTTTATCCCTTAACTTGGCAGAATTTTATTTTTTCGAATATAAAAATAATATTCATAGCACTTAACTTTAATGACCTAAGGGGTCTAGAAAAATATTAAAAAAATATTCAAACTACCCCTTTAAAAAACCACCCGTATCTTGTGGGATACATTGCCAAGGGCATTGATAAATATATTACGCTATCATTGTATCTCTACAGATACATTGCCAAATTATCTAAGACTTGATTATATAATAATTTATATGAAAATAAATATAAAAACACGTTAATAATCAGTAGTTTGTACTTTATTTAATAACAAAAATGGAACTTCAATGAAAAAATACAAAATCAGATTAATTTTAGACATTCATATTATGGAAATTGAAAAAACAGTTCCTATCCGGTAAAAGACACAGCCTCATACCACATTTGATGCACATAACAGTAGTCTGACCTTTGATACATAGTTTGCATCGTCCTTTGGACCCAAAAGTAGGGAAATGATTGTATCCATCATATTTAACGTCAGCAGTTGGCCTTACGGTACAGGATGTTTTTATAATCTTTTTTGGTGCTGGTGGTACAGAATCATAGTTTTTGAATGGCTGCTGTCTCGCAGAATGTAAGAGCCCTTGTATAATATGATGTCGAAACTTCTTTAAACTCAGTCGTTTTATGTTATTCACGCCAATATGTCTGCGATACAAAATCCAGCTATTGTTTACGCACATATCTAACATTTGAGAAAATATCGGTAAGTACCATCGGTGGCTTTTCATCTCCGTTCTGTACAAAGCCACTAACATATCTGCAAGGTCGACTCCTCCCATATGTGCGTTGTAGTGCTTTATTATATTGGGACAGGGGACAGCAGCTCTCTGTTTTAAATCCTTATTGTAACGTTGTATAACTCCAACAGGAGTTTCAGAAACATAACTGCTTGCCACAGTAACCATTTTGTTGTCATGCCATTTGACAATACAGACTTTGTTTGTATTGCATACTACTCGTGAATAAGATCCGCGGCCTTTTTTTTTGAGGGCTTTATCAGGTATAAGCTTTTGTTCTGCACCACGTAGTCTATTTGACCTTATGGTGTCTAAGGAGAATAAACCCATATTATATCGGAGCATATGTATTAGCTTTAGACTGGTGAAAAAATTGTCAAAGTACACAACTGAACATGCTGGATCAGGAATAGTTTTACAAAGTGAGAAGACGACTTTTGCCCCAAAGCCAAAACTCATTTCTTCTGGTGAAAATAGGTGGTATCTGAAAGTGTCTTCACCTCCATATACGAGAAAATCATAAATGAAGCCCGAAACGCCAGCTCTAACAAATGTTTTGTACCCCCATTTGCGAGGCTTGCTCTTTATGTATTGTTTTCGATTACTGGCTTTTTTGCCCTTATATGGCACCATCATTTCATCAATGCTGAACCTGGTTTCATGAGGAACTCTCAAAAAGTTGGCACGTACTTTTTCAATGAGTGGCCTAACTTTAAAATACCGATCACCGTCATCAAGCAGATTGTCGTTGAAGTGGATGTACCGTCGTATCTGTTGAAATTTTTTGAGTGTCATTACATCAGCTATTTGTGAAAATCTGAATTCCTGACACCAATAGTCAGTGTAGGCCGACTTCACTACTAGAATCCGAACTTTCTTCATCATTTGATGACTGACTGTGTTTTGGCACCAATGTGAGTATTTTGCTACCTCTTGAAAGCATATGGACCTACAATTAATATATAAAATAAGCCATGCATAGCCATATGAACAGTTATTCAGCTTGGCAGTGTGCACATACAGATACATGACAATTTTGTAAAAGTTGTTAGTAAAGCTAGCAGTGTGTACCATGAGATACATATCAAATATATATAGAATTGTTAGTTTCTTGGCAATGTGCACGAGGAGATACATTCATTAAAAAAGTCACATGAAGCATCAACCAGACAATTAAAGAATGTCCAAACTAATTATTTTAGTGCTAAATATATCTATAATTAATAACTTAACACATCCACTCATTCAATACATAAAAACAAGAAAAAATCATAACTTTTCTTACCTTTTTGCGAGGCAACATGTCGGAACTTTAACTAAAGTGAAGATTGACAGCTTATCAATCTTACCAACACAAAAAACTTAAGTTGCGTTCCGAAACTAAGAAATGGCCTAAATATTCTTAAAAAAATATCATGGTTTCGCTTAAAAATAATAACAGTAGATTTTTTTTAATTCTGGTGTATCTCTACAGATACACTAACAAGAAAAGGGTTATATGAATTTTTTATGTATTGATCAAGTTTTTGGCAATATCAGATTTATGTAAGTTATTTTACTTATTTTCACAAAAAATAAGTATACAAACTACATATTTCGTATATAATATAGCCCAGAAACGTTTAACATAATACATAAATTGCATGATTAAAAAATTGTTCTTCAGCCATTTACCAACACTTCTGCATATATAACTCAGTTTTTTCAATTTTGTGGGATGACATGGTATTGCTTATTTGCGTCCATATATACCTATAATAATTCTTTGTTGTGTAATTTGGAGTTCAGTATGTTAAATTATAAATTAATTGCCATTTTCAGGAAGACTTCTAGCTTCGGGTTCAGACGACACAAATGTGGTTGTTTGGGATTGGGCGAAGAAGGTTGCACTGCAGGTGTCCAAAACTGGTCACAAGTCTAATGTCTTTCAGAGCAAGTTCCTCTATCTAAATGCTCAAAGTCAGATCAATATAGCAACTTGCGCCAGGGATGGTCAGGTTGGTATAGAATTATATATTTTTGAAAATAAATCTTAAATTTTCCGTAAATAAAAATGTTATATTTTTTTCTAATTTTCTGAAATGTAAGGAATATGCAAGATCTGAAATTAAAAGTAGGCTGTTATTTGAGTAACTATGATAACAAAAAACGTTTTGACCTAAGATTGTTGATTTTTCTCATGAAGGACACAGTAATTTTTACGTTTAATTTATTGTAGCGTTAAAGTTGTGTCCTCTATTTTACTCAAATAATGGGAAATATAAAAAAAGTTAAATTTTCTGTCATATGACGGTTAATGTTCTTTGATAAAATTTAATAAGTAATAATAATATAATAGTCGTAACACACTCAACGGCCTCCATTAGGATAGTTATATCCTGTGTCAGAGTCTGGAAATACACACAAGTGCAAACACAACCGGAACACATGCCTGCGTGGTCAATACAAACATCTGTCCCGAGTAATTCTTAGGATAGAGTAATCAGGAGCCATACTATAAAATCAATGTATTTAGAAAGAATGCAACCCGACATTTGTCTGTTTTTTGAAATTAAAAAAAAACGCAGTATATAAATAGTAATGTCATCGCCAGGTGCGGCTACTCTCGCTCCCACCGGCGGGAGGCACGGGCGGCGCGGGGGAGGCGCGGCGGCTGGCGGGGCACGCGCGCGCCGCGCACAAGCTGCACGTGTGGCCCACCGACCCGCACCTCGTGGTCTCGGCCGGGGAGGACGGGCTCGTCATGTGCTCCGACGTGCGAGCCGATAAAGCTCTCAAGTTAGTAGTACTGACGGTTCGGAAGGTTGATTCTACCGATAAGAATCGACAAGAAACTCGATAGTTAATCTTTCGAAATATATGATGTTTGCAATTGAATTATTATCTTGTACTTTAGTTGTTGTCTTGTTTTACTTTTCTCTGTTTAGGTGGAGTTCAGTGACATACACATGTACAGTGAACTCCACCTAAACAGTTGGAACGATTTTTATGAAATTTTTTGTGTAAGTTCCAGTGGATTCGAGAATGGTTTAGATTCAAAATTTGACCCAGGGCGCTGCTATCGTGTCCAAGATTTTTTTCAGTCTGTCAGGCCCGCTAGTTTGTTATAAAATTTGGTTCCTTAATGAGATCTAGCAATATTAAGAGTTTTAAATATTTTTATCGGAAAAACATACCCAAACGAATAAAATATTTCATTTATAAGTTTATTTTTTACGTAGATTTGAAACTTGTTTGTTGGCAGTTCTAATAAGCAGATTTTAAGTGATAGATTCCTAGTATGATTCCCGTTATTTCTCCAGGGTCTGCTGATTATTCTTATCAAGATTTGATGGGTAAAAAGTATTTGTTTTTACACAGGGCGATTGCCATCTGACCTCCGCAACCCGAAGGGCGAACCAGAAACTCATTGGATAAAAGCGAATTACTTATCAAGAGTTAACGATTATTATCAGATGCTTATGATAAAAAATCCGACCGCTTAACGTGCTCTCCGAGGCATGATGAGGAGAAGGGCAAAAGCCCAGAACAAAAACAGATATTTGTATTTTTAATAAATATCTGTTCCCAATGGGAATCGACCCAGCGAACGCACACGCACACAAACACAGCGTACGGTATTTCGTTACGTGATGGTTTGTACTAAATCGCACTAAGCCGCGTTAAAGAACTTCGTTCTGAAAACACTTGAACACATTTTTTATTGTTGCAACTATAACTTAAAATCTAGTTCATGTTTTTACTAATTCGACGCAGACGAAGTCGCCGACAGAAGCTAGCTCACCACATAGTTTCAAAGCTGTATGTTTCTATATACTCCAGGCTCATCCACGTGAAGAACGCGTCGGCGGGCTCCGTGCCGCTGTACAGCGTGGCGGGGCACCCGCTGCGGCGCCACGAGCTGCTGCTGGCCGGCCGCGACAAGCTGCTGCGCGTGTACGACAGCCGCCGGCCCGCCGCGCCGCTCGCGCGCTACCGCCCCGCGCACCTCGGGGACCGGCCGGTATATATAGCATCGACCTGTGTCGGGGCTCCGGAAACATTCACTATGACAAGGACAAATACACCCGACAGGAAAATATGTTTGCATGGTCAATACAAGCATATTATGCTCCGAGCGGGAATCGAACCCGCGACCTGTGGCGTTTAAGGCAGGTTCGCTACCGCTGCGCCACAACGTCGTCGTCATAATAATAATATATCTTTTATTTTGTTTACGTTTTAAAATTGATCATTATTATTAATTAAGACACCGTTGTGGCGTTGTGGGTAGCGAGTCTGCCTTAAGCCTCGACGGTTGCGGGTTCGATTCCCGCTCGGAGCAGATGTTTGTATTAATCGTACAGGCATGTTTTCCGGTCTGGTTGTGTTTGTCCTTGTCATTGTGAATGTTTCCGAACCCCGACACAGGATATAATTATCCTAATGGGGGCCGTTGAGTGTGTAGCGTTTATTATTATTATTTTTTTATAAAGAATATTAGCAATGCATTTTCAAGGCATTACTAATATTCCTATTGCCCTCCAAATAAGCTCGAAGCTTGCGCTAGGAGTGGGTACGACAATAGCCCAATGGGGTCAGGCTCGAACCCTCGACTCTCGCGTTAACGGAGCGAAGTCGGCCCTTCTACCGTTGAGCTATTGAGGCTTATTAATTTCAATTTTCCAAATTATATTAGATCACAATCGTCTCATCGTTATCAAATGAACGATAAACAAGAAAACTTTTAGACTTCATCGGTAATCCAACTATTTTTATACTTGGTGTAGTTGTCGAATAACTATTAATTTGTTATGTTTCGGAAAGAATTATAAGAGTCCTTTTTTGTAGAACGTTCAATTCTCTATAAAAATACGTGGAAGAATTTGTTTTATGACCCCCGAAGGGCTAGCATGAAAAATCAAAAATTATGTCACCCATATTATTCTATAGTTTGTGTTATGGGAATTAAAAAATGTGATGCGGACAATCTTAATATTAATATTAAGAGCTCATCTTTTCCCAGTATTTTTTTTCACCCAAAGTAAACTTTTAAGTCTATTTGGTAGAAAAAAATGTTTTTTTAAATCACCTTAGTTTCGAGGGTTGGAAACATTCGCAAAGACAAGAACAACCACACCCAGACCGGTACACATGCCTGTATGATCAATACATCTGCTTCGAGCTGGAATCGAACCCGCGACCTGTAGCGCTTAAGGCATATTCACTACCGCTGCGCTACAACGTCATCAAAAAACTTTATAAGTATAATAATTTTCCAGAATAAAGAACAGGCCCCCAAGCTCCGAACCATGATGCACCTGACGTGTGCGGTGTACAACCACGACGGGACGGAGATATTGGGTTCATACAACGACGAAGATATATATCTATTCGATGCCAAGAAGGACGTCTATGATGAGTAAGTATTAATAATAATAATAGTTTATTTCTCGCCAAAATATTGCACAGATGTTTAATATTGTGGGAGACTGGTGCCTAAACAAAGCTCAAGGCCTGATTTTTAGGACACCAGGTCTGCCTTCTTATGTTTAATTTATATTTGGACGCAAATAAGCAATACCATGTCAACCCACACGAATGTCATTTCGAGAAAAACGCGTTTGAAAATTTTGAACAACTTTCTTTATATGGATTTTTTTAATGTATTGGTCAAGTTTTTGGCAATTACAGGTTTATGTAAGTTATTTAACTTATTTTCACAAAAAATAAGCATATAAACTGCATATTTCACATATCATATAACCCAAAATGTTTAACATAATACATAAATTGCATAATTAAAAATTTTTTAGAAGTTATAAAGCTTAAAACCCTACAAATATTAAAGAAAAATGTTCTTCAGCCATTTACCAACTTCTGCATATATAACTCAGTTTTTTCAATTTTGTGGGTTGACATGGTATTGCTTATTTGCGTCCATTTAGTGCTTTAAGATTAGTACAAAGTATAAACCTTAAAAAATGAGTCAAACTTAGGCTCAATTAATCAATCATTATTACGCACTACGCAGTGTTAGTAGAATTAGTTAGGCGTTTACTTATGTCGTGTATCTGTATAGTAGCTTTGGTGATTTTGGTGTATGTGTGTTGTGTGTGCATGTGTATGTGGAGTGTTAGTTTGTTTGTGTATAATATATTATATTTTGTTACAGTTACGGTACTATATTATGGCAAAATTAGTTTTTCTTACTATCCGACTC
The DNA here is from genome assembly GCA_023373885.1 of Hestina assimilis. NCBI lineage: Eukaryota > Metazoa > Arthropoda > Insecta > Lepidoptera > Nymphalidae > Hestina > Hestina assimilis. Next base: position 1,565,625 of record CM041747.1, on the reverse strand, counting down.
GTGCCCACTTCTTTGGGCGGTAAACATTTTTACTTTTGATGAAATAATATAAAAGTTAGACATTTGTCGTACTTGTCGACGAAGAAATATGACTTTTTTCACGGCATTTTCCAGGTCTACAACTTTTCTCTAGAACAGTGTTATCCAATCTTTTTCAATACGCGACCCGTTAACAGGTTGGAAATTTCTGGTGACCCCCTTTTGGCCACAGATAAAAATATTTGTTAGCTTCTCCTTTCCTGCTTATATCTTTATTAACATTTACTTTATATTGATATTATTACTTGTTTTTAGCTTTTTAGTATTTTTTATGAAGTCGGGTTGGTTGTTTCATATTTAATAAAAACAATTTACGACTTTGGCCTATGACCTTCGTGACCCCGCTTCCCCCGTGACCCCGGGTCGCGACTCGAAGATTAACAAACACTGCTCTAGAACTCAATCATATATCTCTCAAAGTTGAGGCAGCGTTTGTAAGAAACGTTCTTTCTCCGACAATATACAAATGGACGCAAATAAGCAATACCATGCCAACCCACAAAATTAAAAAAACTGAGTTATATATGCAGAAGTGTTTGCAAATAGCTGAAGAACATTTTTCTTTAATATACAAATATTAAGCTTTAAAACGTTTTTTTCAATCATGCAATTTATTTATTTTTAAACATTTTGGGTTACATTATATACGAAATACGCAGTTTGTATACTTATTTTTTGTGAAAATAAGTAAAATAACTTCCATAAATCTGAAATTGCCAAAAGCTTGACAAATACATATAAAAAATTCATATAAAGCAAGTTGTTCAAAATGTTCAAACGCGTTTTTCTCGAAATGACATTCGTATGGGTTGACATGGTATTGCTTATTTGCGTCCATTAATAACGTGGCTTTTTAATTGTAAAAGAATTTTCAAAATCGGTACAGTAGAACCCGAGACTACCCCCTACAACCTCATAAACTTAACTTCTTTATAACATTAGTATAGATTACTAGCATCTGCCCTTGAATTCGTCGGTGGTGAACTTAGAATTGTCTTCAGAGATAAATGAATTATTTCTAAGTAAATAATGTTCCATTTCACACATTTATATCGAATTTCAATTGAATACGTATTATGTTTTTTTTTTAATAAATCCACAAGAACCTAACATTTTTCCGGAATAAAAAGTATCCTATGTGTTCATCCAGATTATAAGCTATCCGTGTGCTGAATTTTATCCTAATTCGTTGCTGTTTATGTGTGATTGAGTAACAAACAACCAAACATACAAATTTTTAAATTTATATATTTTTTGCCGTGTTAAAGGATTTTTTATATAAAACATATGCATTCGAATCACCGACATGCTTCATGTGACGTGTTACGTCAAAATGGTGACGCGCGTGCATATTTGACTCTTGATGTCAGCAGACTAATGTAAATAATTACAATAAACACATTATTATATTAAATATTAATAAATATAATTATTATATTATAATAATATAAAATGAGAGGTATCGATATGCTAGGAAAAGTAACTGCATTATGATAAAATACAATAAAATAAAAAATTATATCGTTTTTATCAAGAGAAAAACTTACAAACTTATACCGAAATGGCTTTTTTAAATATATACATACAAAAAGCCTCAATAGCTCAACGGTAGAAGGGCCGACTTCGCTCCGTTAACGCGAGAGTCGCGGGTTCGATCCTGACCCCTTGGGCTATTGTCGTACCCACTCCTAGCGCAAGCTTCGAGCTTATTTGGAGGGCAATAGGAATATTAGTAATGCCTTGAAAAAGCATTGCTAATATTCTTTAAAAAAAAAAAATTAAACTGCTTAAAAATGCGCTCATGTCTAAAAGGAATATATAGACCCTATATAATAAAACAGGCAGGATTTTCAAGCTCAACCCTACCCCAAAGCTCTGTATTCTACCCACACTTCATGCTAGATAGGAGAAAACAAGCAACAATAATTACCGTGGTAGATGATAAAAATGATAATACTAATTTCTTGAGTAGACCAAGTATCTCGTGTGACGTGAAAGTGAGCCGAATCTAATAGGATTTTGAGATCTCCCACAAGCAGGTCTCAAAATGACCTAAACGGAATCCAGTCCAATGTAACTTATAACAAACTCCATCTCATTTTGGAATTTAATGTATTTTATTTCCAGATTGTACTTTCCACATCGTAATATAGGGGTCAAACCTCGTCAAAAAGTTGTTTGATAGGCGCTCTAAAACCGTTTAAGTCTTGACTTGGAATAAAAATATGAAATTTCTATCAGACTTTCTTTCTTATTTGAATAATTTTTGTGCACTTTTGTTCCGACGCGAAATGTCTAATTAGACTGGTTTTATAACATGAGGATCTTCTTGCGTTGCCACCTTAAATAAATAGAACCCTATGGAGGCGGAGGCTAGTGACACACTCACTCATCGAACGAAACAACATAGGGTATAGGATGTTGTGAGTGTGAAATGGTAGTAGTAAGTATTTTATCAATCTCTGGCTTCTTAAGCACGTCCCACAAGACCCTGCCCCTGAGATCATAATAGCCAATGCCCTTTACATAGCACATACCCTGTAGTCACAACTTGTTTCCATCAGCTTTCTCTCAATTCTCGATGACGTACTAAGCCTTTGATAGGCCTTCCCTTCGGTAGGTTTTGTACGTTTTTTACAACCTAGACTCAGGGACGTGTGGTGGTCAATGACGATATCAATGCCGGTAGGTTAATATGTTGAAGAAAATATATCCGCAGTTTGGTGTAAACAACAATGCCTTATTACCGTAATTTGAAACTCTTTAAATATTTTATTTTTTAAATTTCAGAAACGTAAGTGACGATAAAGATGGCTACACGCACCGGTACAGTGGGCACTGTAACAGCGCTACATTCAAGGTTTGTTAGTTTTACTATTAACAAAAGATGTTATTATTCGGCATGTGACGATGCACAGCATCTGTGAGAGTGCGTCATACTTCCCTTTAGAGTTCTAGCCAATCACAGCGACTTTCGTTTCTTTCGTCCAATGAGCTTTCGACCAATGAGCGCAGAGTAATGTCACGTGGTCACAGGTGTCAACTTATGGAGGGCTCGAACCGTTATTCTTCATAGCGTCGTTACTTCTCGAGTGAACAACATCACAAATTTAAGTAAAAGTGAAGTGAAGTGAAATACTTAAATTTAAGATGTTGAAAAAGTTTTAAGTAATAATTTCAGATTATAAGTGTTTGCAATGGAGTAAATTATTCCGTTAACATGGAGGGAAGCCATGTTGAAGGATTGTCGGAGCCTTCAGGTATTGGTAATCTACCTCCGGTATCAAGCGAGTATAAATTTGAGTAATTTAGAATGCTCGGCACCTTAAGTAAAACGGCAAACGCGGTAAGTCTGATATATAAATTTAACTAATCGAGTGATTATTTTAACGAATTTGTTGTTAACTTATTGTAACGATTTATTGTCTGCAATTACCTGGGGCGCATTCGCTGCCACCAGGAGAGTCCGGGGCCGGCGGGAAGCCGGTGCCGAGTCCTAGTTCTCAATCATTGAGCTTAACGTTACACATGCCGCCGCGGCCATCCCCGACTGTGCATTGGAGCCGCCGCGTTCAACCTTACGTATATTAGGTACCGCAGTTCCGACCATTCCACAATCAAACCTCGGCCGTGGGCACTGCTTGAAACATTTCAATGTTTTCACGATCCGAGCTGGAAGGTTGTTCGGTACACTTATGCCCTAAAGATGCATAACACATTGCCAGGATTCTTTGAACAAAACATTTAATGAAGAGCTCGGGCAATTTATTAATGGGTAAGATTATGTGGCTAATTCGGAGAGAATAATTGTTGCTATATTTAATACCTATTTTTGACAGAATGTTACTTAGTCGAAATTTACAGCAATTAGTGGACGGGACGGCATTGCCAGATAGTGTTATCGGCCACAAGTGTTTTGATGAAATTTCAGCTAAATTTAAACGAGACTCAAAATTTCACAAAACGAATTAAGAAATAATACAGTTTGTTTGGGGAAAGCGAGCTGAATATGTAGTAAACCGTCGCGATCGCAACGAGATACATTATAAGAATTTGCAAGAGGGTCTGCGTAAGATACAGCAGAGTTCAAGATGCTTGTTTAGTGAGTCTCTTCTTCAAGCATATATACAAAATACAGGCGACATAGATAAGTGGGTTGGTTCAACCTGGAAAAAGAATCAGTCCAGACGAATAAGATTTTAATAATCCAAGTAAGTGGTTTTTCAGTATCGGCAAGCCATTCGAGCCATTCGAGCGCATGATGGTGAGCTGCCCAACAAGAATAGAAATATAACGCAAGCTTCTTTAAACGATCTATAGAATACAGAAGGTCTTACAGAAGGGAAGCTCAGCCAGTTAAAAGACAGCTAGACAAATGACTCAGAGTCGAGTGCAAAGTGCGAGGGGGCTGCCTCCCGAGCGTATCGGAGGCAGTGGCAGATGGCTCGGGCTCCGCAGACTCTTCTCGGAACCGGGAATGCGTCTTGTCATTTACCTCCCGACCACTACTTGTCTACCCATCACCAAGGACTTCGCTGGTTCGAAAGCGCTCAATGACTCCCCGACTTCAGAACGGGAGTTTTACTGGGGCTGTCTCCGAGCGTATCGGAGGCAGTGGCAGACGCTTTGGGCTCCGAAGGCCCTTCTCGGAATTATCACGGGAATGCGTCTCCCATTTACCTCAGGACCACTACTTGTCTACCCATGACAAAGGGGTCTACGCCGGTTCGAAACCACTCATCTATAATGTCAAAGCAGATCGAATTATTACTCCGCCAACGAATGATGGAGGTAGTGGATCGACAAAATCTATCCTCCAGGTTTTTATCTTCAATGTTTCGGAAGCAAAAGAACCACGAAAGAGACTGACCTATATTCAACCTGAAACGATTGATTCAGTTGAGGTTGCCAAAGCCTATCAAATTAATAATTGTGTCCCTTCCAGACTCCTCGCTTTCTTCAGACATTAGATTGGGTGCGAAGATAGATCTGTCTTTAGCCACCTTCCAATGGATTAGTATGCCACCAAGCCGTCAACAAGAACTACTTGAATAGTCAAAGATCTGATAGAACAAGGCATAGTCCGGCCAGAAAAACACCCAGGTCACATTGCTTCTTCTTAAGAATCGGCTATCAAGATCGATTATTCGAGATGTGCCTTTCCGGCATCAGCACCACACCTGTTTCATGCTGCGTCGCGGAGACTCGGCAGACGAAGGAAGGTAAAGTTCTAGTATCGTAGACTTGGACGACTCCCTTCTGATTTATCAGAACTAATCCAAGTTAAGTCTTTCGGTTGCGAAAGTCTTAAGACTCATCATCTATGTGGGCAGAATCCAAGCAAAATCTTCAGGCCGTGGAAGCTTAAGATTCTTGGAACATCTGGGTTGGCAGAATCCAAGCTGTCTTTAGGCTGCGGAAGCCGTAAGATACTTGGAACATCTTGGCTGACAGAATCCAAGTCGTCTTCAGGCTGCGGAAGCCATAAGATCCTTGGAACATCTTGGTTGGCAGAATCCAAGCTGTCTTCAGGCTGCGGAAGCCGTAAGATCCTTTGAACATCTTGGCTGACAGAATCAAAGTTGTCTACAGGCTGCGGAAGCCGTAAGATCCTTGGAACATCTCTGTTATTAGAACCCAAGTAATCTTCAGGCTGCGGAAGCCGTAAGACTCTTGTTATATATGTTAGCAGATTCCAGGTAAAGTCTTCAGGCTGTGGAAGCCGTAAGATCCTTGGAACATCTCGGTTGGTAGAACCCAAGTAATCTTCAGGCTGCGGAAGCCGTAAGACTCTTGTTATATATGTTAGCAGATTCCAGGTAAAGTCTTCAGGCTGTGGAAGCCGTAAGATCCTTGGAACATCTCGGTTGGTAGAACCCAAGTAATCTTCAGGCTGCGGAAGCCGTAAGACTCTTGTGATATATGTTGGCAGAATCAAGTAAAGTCTTCAGGCTGCGGAAGCCGTAAAATCCCTGGAATATCTTGGTTGGTAGAACCCAAGTAGTCCTCGGGCTGCGGAAGCCGTAAGATCCTTGGGATAACAATTTGCAAATGTTTCTTCGACATTTCAACAAAATGACTCCGGCATACTAAACTTGTTAAGAGATGGTCTAGTGCCGCGGAGCTACATGCTGCTCGGTACCAATTCACGCAAAACCAACCATGCTTTCCTAGCGACGGACGCTTCGGACATTAGCCGGGGCGCCCAGTTAGATGAAATGATAATGTCTAGAACGATAGTCTGGTGTTTGGACACCGAAATAAAGGAAATTGCACAGAAACCAGAAAGAATTGCTTTCAGTAAGAGCTGCATTTAAAGCAAAAGCGAAAGTTGTGAGCATTTTGGAGTGCCATCGTCGTTTTCGAAGTTTAATATACAAATGGCAGGTACTCCAGATGACTTGCTTAGCTTTATTACAATCGTACTTATCATGCTGTACGCGCAAAAATAGGGCGGAACACGGTGAACAGTGTAAGTTGAGAGGTGCACTTGACCTACTAACTTCAAGCCCGTCTAGATGCATGGGACATCTTAATAACAGCGGAGTGCCTCCCTGGGATACTCGACATCATTGCGTACAATTTATTTCTATGGAAACTTCCAGCAGAATGGCCCCTCCTGCATCCAGCTTCCAGGTAAATTATCCAACGACTCTGTACTCCTCAGATAGACGTCTTTGCGAGCAAAGAAGCTGAGGCGTTGAGAAATATGTTCAACGCATTTAGCCGAAAGTGGCGGTTTCATCTGGCGTGGACTTTTCCACTACAGAGCCTACTGTGTATGGATAATTGGTTCTGGAACGATTTTGCCAACGAGTGGTAAGAAGCTGAGAAAGCAATGCTCATCTCTAGATGGAGAGAAGTCCACGTGAAGAAGTACCAGCTTGGAATATTTGATTTAAATGGTGCATTATTGTAATTTTAAGCACCCATATGGTACCAAAAGCAGGGAAACCTACATTTTAGGATCCAAATCAACTGGTTGCCTGGTTGCAAGATAGCTTTCCAGTCAAGGAAGCTGATGCTCGAAGGATCACGAAGGTCAGCTTGTATACTTCTTCTAGCGTCAAGTACGTAATTTAACTTTTAAGTATTTCACCTGGTCTTTACATAGATGAAGGCGATTATCGTTTATAACATCATTGTAGATTATAATAACCTTTACTTTGGTTGTGAAAAGTAACTAATTGCTGTAACGCTTTATTTGTTACGATTAAGGGTTCCAATAACTCAGCTTAACGAATTGCTATTGGCAATCAGTTAAAATAAATTTTAAGAGCAGCCGGCATATCCGCTGCTCCAGGTAGTATGTATAATTTTGCTAGCAACAGAGTGAAGGTAAATCAGGGCCTTCACATGAAAGGCCTTTCAGTTAATTTGAAACCAGTGTGACTTTGTTTTTTACATATTTATAATCTAGGGATTTTCTTATTGTTCAATTTGAATATCAATCATTGGTTTTTCAGTAATGATTATAATATAATACTATTATTCTCTGTTACAGACCCTTACTATTCCTCTTTTAATAATATCACATAGCGTCGGTTCGTGGTCACCAGGCAGCTAATAAACACTTCTCTCACAGATGCTGTGCATCGTCACATGCCGAATAATAGTACAAGTTTTACAAAACAATAAAACTTGTATTATTTAGCAGAGACGATGCACAGCATCCTAATAAGGCCTCCTGGTGAGAGACTCTATGAAGAATAACGGTTCGAGCCCTCCCTAAGTTGACACCTGTGACCACGTGACATTACTCTGCGCTCATTGGTCGAAAGCTCATTGGACGAAAGAAACGAAAGTCGCTGTGATTGGCTAGAACTCTAAAGGGAAGTATGACGCACTCTCACAGATGCTGTGCATCGTCTCTGCTAAATAATACAAGTTTTATTGTTTTGTAAAACTTGTACTATTTTAATTGTGAAATCCTCAAGGCGTTGTGGAGGTGAAGATCACGTCGGGGTCACCACTGTGGAGATACACTGTGGACGTGAAATGTCCCTCCAACACAAAGGGAGGATCCGTCAACCAGGCCTTATATTGCATAGCGGGCTGCGGTCCAACGACTTCCGTTGGGAAGTCATAAATATAGTAATTGTCGTTGAAAACTCTGATAGCGCGATTTAGGATTGCGACGATCTTGTTCCTCAATATTGTTTCGTAGTATACCATGTAGATGGCGCTGCAAATTTGATAGCTGGATATGTGACGATATTGTCTATTTGGACGCAAATAAGCAATACCATGTCAACCCACACGAATGTCATTTGAGAATTTTGAACAACTTGCTTTATATGATTTTTTTTTATGTATTGAACAAGTTTTTGGCAATTTCCGATTTAAGTTATTTTACTTATTCTCACGAAAAATAAGTATACAAACTGCATATTTTTTATATATTATAATCCAAAATGTTTTAAAATACATAAATTGCATGATTGAAAAAATGGCTTTTTCTAAGTTTTTTTAAGCTTAAAACCCTACAAACATTAAAGAAAAATGTTCTTCAGCCATTTACCAACACTTCTGCATATATAACTCAGTTTTTTCAATTTCGTGAGTTGACATGGTATTGCTTATTTGCGTCCATTTATCGTTGTTGGGTTGTGCTGTTTTTAGACGTCGCTGTAGCACCTGTGTCTGACACAACAACGGTAGTCCTACTCTGGCCAACCGTGAGCTCAGCTGTAATTAAAGTCGCATTAACCCTCTAAGATTCCCGCTGGGGGTTGATATTTGTATTGATCATACAAACATGAGTTCCGATCTGCGTGGTTGTGCTTGTGTCTGTGTGTTTTTCCGGATGCTCGACACAGGATATAAGTATCTTGATAGGGCCATGTAGTATTTAGTGTTTTTTTATGTTAATAAGTTTGCAAGCAAGGGTATCCACTCGATGGTACCCGGTTGTCGTAGCCTATGAGCACTTGCAACACCATTAGTAGGTGTCACTCACGCGTTGCCAACCTCTAGATATTAGTTCTTAAATCTCCTTTGCCCAGTAATTTCACTAGCTTACAGTGTCCTTCAAACCGAAACACATTGTTTTGCGGTAGAATACAACTCCTGCGATAAAACCTAAGTAAGACCAGTGAAATGTAACTATTTACAGTTGACCTTGAACCTTCCTTAATACTGATAAATGCATGAATATATTATGAACTGTGTGTTTAAAGGGTGTCGCGTTCTTCGGGCCAAAGAGCGAGTACGTGGTGTCCGGCTCCGACTGCTCCTACATCTACATGTGGGAGAAGAAGTCTGAGGCCATCGTGCAGTGGATGGAGGGCGATAAGAAGGGAGTGGTAAGTTGATTTATGAAAATACTTAGTATTCGTAGATTTATTATATTATATGGACAATTGGTCAGGCTCTACCATACATCCTTCGTTAATTTAACATCGACGGAATGAAATGAAGTTAGTCAAACGTACAACATAGTCGTATAAAGTTAGCGTGTGACTAACTTTGTTCCGCTACGTTGGAATTTTATTTTTATTTGGAAAGAAGGGTAGATGACTCTACTCCACCTGATCGTAAGTGGAAATAAAATCCAAACGTGAGGGCGGCTAACAGAGTTGCGAAATGCAACCGCGTTGTTGGTGTTGAATTTACGAATGGGCACCAGTGATCCTTTGACATTTTGCCTATTCGGTCCATAGCATGTAGTGAAACAGAAGGTGGTTATTCAACCGGCAGAGTAACCACACGACTCGACTGCTACAACAATTATATCCGTTTCTTTTGAATGCATCGCTATTTATACAAAAGTCAAATCGTGCTAGTGCTAAACTACATAACATTATAGGCTGTCAAGACGTTGTCACCTAGAGAGGGCGAAAGGCGTTTAAAGGAAGTATATAGACGGTTTTTTTTAATATTAAAATCATGAAGAAATGGTTCAGTCAGTCAACAGTCTAAGGATCCTGTCTTTAGAAGATATAGATGTATAGATGTTTGGCACACACACTGTAGTGTAATCAGGGTAGTGATCTCCCGTTCGAGCCAGTCCACAGTAAGGCTCTACTACCGGGAGCTAATCTAATTAGTTATAAAAAATCACCGTAAATAATAAAAAAGGTAACACTATGATTGTTTTCCAAATAGATTTCGAAACCCTTGGTCGATTTTAAAATATTATTAGTCCTATATCAGCCATTATATGAAATTGATATTGTATAATTAAATATAGTTTTTATCTTACAGGTAAATTGTATAGAAACACATCCACGCTTCCCCGTGATGGCGACGAGCGGGCTCGACAAGGACGTCAAAATATGGATTCCCAAGAGGCAAAACGATCCCACGTACGAGGGATTGGATAAGGTAATTTAATAATAGCAGTGGCATTGAATAGAATATCGGTATCATGTAGCAGTATCGTTACTGCTACCTTGCAGTGTCCCATTTTTTATGAGACTTAGTTGGCAAGGAAGCATATAACCCAATAGCTATAGTGTCCTTCAAATCAAAACGCAGTATACTTTTTTTTTTATGTTACAAGTTGGGAAACAAGCATACGGCCAACCAGATGGTAAGTGGCTGCCGCAGCCTATGAGCGCTTGCAGCACCATTAGTAGGTGCCACTCGCGCGTTGCCAACGAGAGATATTAGTTCTTAAATCTCGTCCGCCCAGTAATTTCACTAGCGTACAGTGCCCTTCAAACCGGAACACAGTAGTGCCTAAGCACTACTATTTGGCGGCAGAATATTGGACACTGCGGTGGTACCTACCTAGCCGGCCTCTTGCAACAAAGACCTACCACCAGTGTGACTGACTGCACTGGTGGAATAATCTCTGTTGTGGTAAAGGGCAGGACCGGTCATTGTGGCACTGTTTGGGGAAGGCATGTGTCCAGCAGTGGACGTCCTTCGGCTGACGTGATGATGACGTTAAATTTTTTTTTTTAAATAACGCTGGAGGGCAAATGACTCTACTCCACCTGATGGTAAGTGGAAGTAGAGTCCACATGCGAAGGTGGCTAATATGGTTGCAGAAAGCGAACTGTACTAGCCACCCTCGCCCTGCCTACCCGCAAGGTGCCTCTTCACGCCTCGTTTGAAGGACCCCAGGTTGTAAGAATGAAGGAACACGTGTGCCGGTAAAGAATTCCATTTTTTTGACGTGCGACAAAGAAAAGAGTTGGCAAACTTCTTTGTTCGCGATTGAATTGATGCCACAGTTAGTTGGTGACATCGGAGACCGGTACGCGTAGTTCTTGAATGGAAGGGGGACGGAGGGATAAGGGAAAATAATTCGTCTGAACTATCGCCGTGGTATAGTCTATAGAAAGCGCTGAGGGCGGCAATCTCGCGACGCAGTTGTAGAGGTTCGAGGGTGTTAGAGACCTCCACATCACCAATAACTCGGACGGCGCGTCGTTGCAACCGATCCAATATAACCTGTTGGGATAACCTCTGTCACAGCAGAGATTATTGCACCAGTGCAATCAGTCACACTGGTGGTAGGTCTTTTGTTGCAAGAGGCCGGCTAGGTAGGTACCACCGCAGTGTCCAATATTCTGCCGCCAAATAGTAGTGCTTAGGCACTACTGTGTTCCGGTTTGAAGGGCACTGTACGCTAGTGAAATTACTGGGCGGACGAGATTTAAGAACTAATATCTCGAGGTTGGCAACACGTGAGTGGCACCTACTAATGGTGCTGCAAGCGCTCATAGGCTACGGCAACCACTTACCATCAGGTGGGCCGTATGCTTGTTTGCCAACTTATAACATTAAAAAAAAAAAAAAAAATGTAATATATAATAATAAAATGTTAAACGCTAAACTTGTTCGCTACCCGCAGGTGGTCCGCGACAACAGCGAGCCGAGCCCGCTGTTCAACGACTTCCTGCCCACGCTGTACAGCACGTGGCACAGCGGCCGCCCCTTCGGGCTCGCCGACGACGACGCGCCCAACTACGGCGGGATCGAGTTCGACGGCAACGTGTGCACCGCCTTCTAGGAGTGGCCGGCGATCGCCTCATTCGACACTCCATAGGCCGGACTCCTGTCTTGCAGTTTCATTTCGTGGAGCCTTAGTGATGGAAGGGCACAATTTCTGTTTTTAAAATATGCGCACGCGCAGCTGTAAATTTTCCGACGCTTTGAAGTTAGTCGTAGGTGGGAGCCGTATAGTGTGAAGTGGCACGCTGAATTTTTGGTGTTGCTTTTGTTAAACGACACAAAAATATAACTTCGTATTTGCGTGCATATTTTTTAAATTTAATCTGGGTTTTATTCAATAATCGGTCCGGACTTGTACCTACTGCGCATGAATTAAATTTTAAATTGTGCCCTTATATTACTAAGTATGTTATTAATTTACGCCAAAAATTTATATATTGTCTCTAAATATCTGTGTATATATATTTCTTTAATAACAATAGTTGTTGCAATATTAATTACAATTTTTTTTTCCGACCGTACCAACTTAATTGTAATTTTATAACAGTTTTGGGCAATATCAGAAATCTTTTCACGCTTTTAAAAACTCGTATCCTAGATCCTAAACCATCTCAATTAACTCGTTGAAAATAGTTTTTGGAGACACATTTCACGGGGTTAAAGATAACCTTTTCCAAAAATCTAAAAAACCTTTATATACAATAGTAATTATGTCTGGTTTCTAAGAATCTCTTAAGAGTTTATGACAGTAATTTTTAGTCCCACATTATAGATTTGCAACAATTATCTGTTATGTAATAAAAACAACTCGTAAAACGTATAACATTCTTACGTCAAATTTTTCGAAAATTTAATATTGAATTGCGTCGTTAAATATTTTCGATATGGACCGCTATACTAAGTATATTTATATATAATATTTATGTAAAGGGTAATAAAACATTATTTACATTATAGACTTAATGTAAGGGGCTATATTATATTTTACATAAAGCGTTACCGAAACCATAATTTTTAGAATTTTTCAAAATTTCATAGAATAAGGGTTTGTAATTTATAATTGATGTGCGAGAAGAGATTTTTTTGTTTATTTAAAATTTAAATTGATATTGATATCTTTACTTGTACGATAATATTATAATTATTTAAAAAGTTATTTTGAAGTACAGTAACACAGATTTATGCCAGCTCAGTTACGTCATTGTCGAGTATAAGGACTGTGCCTCGAATCTAGCGGGTAGCGGCGCGGCGGCGGCGCGGGGGCGGGTCACGAGCGGTCTGCATTGTAGTGTTGTGCAATTCATTTTTGTGAAATTTCAAAATGTTCTCGGACATGCTAGAAACGACACCGATATAGAACAGCAAAGATGTGAACTATAAAAAAAATTAAAAGCATTCTGAATATTGAAGGTTAATATAAAAATGATTTATTATGTCAACGAAATAACTAGTAATTAATGCGATTATTCCGAAATAAATCGCTAGTAATAAATTTGAATCAAAAAGCTGAGATCGTTGTTCAGACATTTCGTTCGCGAATAAAAATAAATATCTCGACGACACAACACTAGGCCGCCATGCGCCTGCGATCTGCCCGCACGCAAGATTCGAGGCCTAAGAAATCTTTGTCTCGTCAAATGACCATCGTATTTTTGAACCATCCACTTCTAAATTAGTATTATTTTATTGTATTCCAAAAATAAATTCTTTTGTGATGTATAATGTGATTATTTCTGGCGAGTTTTTAATATATGCAACTGTATATCTTACAGCTTCGGATATATGTTTTTTTTTTGTGACCGGTGTAAGGATTTCGTTATGGCGCCCCATCTCTCGAACGTTTGAGATAAATTCCCTGCGCCTTCTGGTGCATTTTTAATTCTTGTGATATAAAATCAAATATAAGAAACATGTATAGCCAGGAAATTAATTATTTTTAACGGCTAGGATAGCAAGGTCAGAGAGACTTTCCTGGCACATTATGTAATAGTCTTGGCACCCCCACACGTGCCCCGGTACGTTATAAGTTTATTTCGACTTCGTCTTCAATACTTGAACGATCTTCGGCGTAAAATCGGGGTAATATAGATAGAAATACTTCGACCGCATCTACGTAAACTACTGTAGGATTATAATAACAGTATCGGATCAATGATTAAAAGATTTATACAGTAATGTCTGAAATAACACATGTTTCTATGAACTGTAATAAGGTTTGTAAATTTTATTATTTATCTTGGTTATTTTGTATTTTTTTAGGTAGCGTTTTCTAAAGACTTTTGTGATATGATATGGAAGACGGAAGTACGACCAGAAAACAACTTGGGTAAAACTAAATTTCACAATTTTAAAACCCTTTCATTAAGGAATCTTAACACGTTAACAGTCCAATGTACCGAATATACATAGCAATTTTTTCCAATTGTGTACAGTGAGGACTATGAATGGGTTAAAAATATCCAATTACTTATTCTATTCCAAAATTTTTACATAATTTTTTCATTTTCTTTATCTTAAAATCATGCTTCTATACTGTTTATTTTAAGATACATTAGTTTCCGTAGCTGTTTCGATTCTTGTATCTTTCACCCGACTGCATAATTTCTTCTGAGTTTCCTTCTAGATTGGAGGGTATGTATGTATATATCTTTGGCAAACTTGTATCCTAAATGGCTTTTGACAGTTGTTAGCCTCTATAAGTAACACCGACTCCTGTAACAAGATGATTGCATTCGGGTTCATTCAGTTTGTAATTAGTTATTTAACTGCATTGTTAGATACTGGTTTGTTCTAATGGAAATTGTTATATAAGTCATAGATATTGTTTTTTTTTTTTTTCAAATTTTGTAGATAATTTGTAAAATACCAATTAAATATGAAGTGGAGTACGTATGTGATTTTTCCTTGTGTTATAAAAGTCATATGAAAAAAGCTCTTATATGAAAGAAGTTTAAATTAAATCTTATACTTCTTCAAGAATAAGGTTTATTTTTTTTAATTTTCGTTTATGGTCTGTTCGTATAAAAACAAAAATTTGACCATCTGCTACTGGACCATATAATAGTTTGAGTTTTTAAGATACAATTTTTTTCGATCAATGTACCAAGCTATAGATAGAAGTCTTATTTATAGACGTTTAGCTAATTAGCATTTTACGGAGCCTTTTGTCGAGTGAAATAAATACTGCCTTGCTGTTAAGTGTAATTATTCGATGTACAACGATGCTCGTAGAATAAAATAACAGTAGTTCGAAAATAAATGAAATAATACTATAAATAATTGTTTTGATTGATATTTAATTAACGGTTAATAATGATAGTCTAAAATAATCTCCTAATTATATCTAAATTTTAAGTGGAACAAAAGTTTCTTTAATTGATTGAACGGAAAAAAAATTAAATACAAATCAATAATGTGGTAATGATTACAGTTGCTCCCCTGTTTTAATTTCCAAATTGAATAAAAGTAGTTTAAGAAAAGGAGATTATTTTGACGATATTTTTATGAACATTTCTTCTCAATAAAAAATTCATTGTTTTCTATTTATCATTTTTAGTACAGGGGAAAAATTGATTTTCTATAGACAAAAATAATATTTATCATCAAACATTGCATGTCATTGTTTTTTTTCTCTTTATTATTAAAAAAAAACATTCTATATTATATCTATAACCCATAAGGTTTAATCTATAATTGATACAACAATTAGAGGTTAAACCTTAAAATAAATGAATTTTTAATGTTATGGGTATTTTGAAAGAATAACTCTTTTACGTCTAAGAAATTAGGTATCTAAGTCGCTTGAAAATCATCAACGCAATAAATAAAAGTTATCTGTCCTCATATCATCATTTAGCTAATATTTGTAATTATTAGTGTTCATCGTATAATATATGAATGTCGATCATCTTATGCCTGTGATATGTTTTCATGAAGAACGTGATGATATAGTTCGTTTATGCGTCATAGTTTTAGTGTCTATTAAACTTTGTATTAAATAAAGTCTTATTTGGGTAACCAATCTTTTATTACTCTTTATTAAAATAAAACTGACGTCTCGAAAATTAAACATGGAAACTGTTTAATTTATAAGCTAACTCAAGTCAGTTATGATTTTTTTATGTTGTAAGGACCTTGTGCCAATTTTCACTGACAAATCTAAGTTTAAGTGCCACCTTAGGTATCACTTAGCATCATGTAATGAATTGTACTAGATACATTTTTTCAGTGGCACTTTAAGGTCAATGATGTCGGTGAAATAAGTACACAATAAAGGTAATATTTATATTTCCTTATAAATAAATTTTCATATTATGATTAAAATAGCTATTGTTATAATTTAACATTTCAATTGTTAATGGAGCCCAAAATTGCTACTTCTGTAAATAGCTATTTTGGATTCTAAGGTAAAGCTAGTTGTTCTATGTAATTATAAACCAGTTTGTAAAATACTAAATAAAAATACTTAGTAAAATTGTGTATAACTCCATTTTAATTTTTATTTACACTTTTTTATGCACCGTAAGTAAAACCTTTACAAAATATTTTTTTTAAATCATCAGAAATTCCACTTCATCAAATGGTGTTTTTTCAGAGCAAATACAAAAGCTCCTTAAAAAAACCCAAATCATAATAGGTGACCTATAAAATTTTAAGATTTCCCTCGATTTCTTGAGATCCAAACATCTAATCAGGACCAGATTACAATGGGACTACCCTTGGAGTGTATATATCCTTTGAAACAAAATAAAAGAAGTATCCAAATCGGTCTTATATACAAAAAGTCGTATTGATTTGATAACCTACTTTTGACGCCAGTTGAAAAAATATGAATAGAAAAATATCCACATATAAAAGTTAAATTATACGTATAAGAATACTCTACGGCGATTAAACATCAGAAAGATAAAAGAATAAGATTAAAGCAATTTAAGTTTTTATTATTTTGTGAAAATACAATTTTATATCTTACTTACGTAATAAACACTATCGTTGTTGTATAAGTAAACAACGTTTATCATTTTAACGTTTCATCCGAACATAATCATTAACCATAATTTAAAGTGGAATCAATGTAAGTTATCTCTTTTACAACTTTTTATTTTCCCGCTATTTTTTACACAAATTCTCCCATACTCTAGTCTCAAATAATAGTCTCACATTGTATATAAATGTTGTTGATAACGATTAACCGGAAGTCAATACAGCTTCAATTAATATACCGTAATTAGTTTGTAGTTCTACTATTAATAACTTGCACATAAATCGAAAAGATTTTCTATATACAAAATTTGAGTTCAGTGTTTTTTAAAATTATTTTATAAATAAATATAAAAAAGTTTTGGCCCACATGTTTCCTACTATTCGTTAATGGCTAACGCTGTCGACCAATGAAACGCGAGGCATGTAGAAGCCCGCGCCATCTTCGTTTTCAAACTCATCTCCATCTCGCCCGCCCGCTCACTCGATCAGTCAGTCGCGCGTCGGTTTGGGGCAACCGTATACCTTACTTGAGTAATAGTAATTAACACAAAAATCAGAACAATCATGAGCTCCAACGAAAATAACAGTGAAGTGGCAGTAGACAAGGTAGGCGATGAGAAGACTGGGGACGCTAAAAGTGACCTAAAAGGAGCCAAAAGGGCAGCGGAGGTGAGTGCACATGTCAAATTGTATGTATTCGTTTTAGACGCTCGCCATTTTATTGAACGTTATTATATGGGCCACATTTCAATGCCTGAGTTGAGTTTCAAATTTATACCACGTGCTTTTCATAATCTCCGGTTTGCCGCTAAAGTCGGGAACATACAAACCGGCGTATTTTTGGACTTCTAGCAATAATATCGTAGCGTGTGAGGCAATCGATGAGTCAGAACATTAGTGTTTCATCATGGCTTTCATCATATTCTGTTATAAGGTTCTTATTGTAGACAAGCAGCAACCTTTGGCGGGTCTAAGTTTTGTTTACTCGTTTTCGGTAGAGGCATGACCTTGGCAGAATAAAAAAACATGGCGCGGGAACGTACGCTGATGCCTGGTTTATGTTTGATGTTAATTAAATAGACGTACATATTTCAAAATGCATAAAGTACCCTGTTTATTATCGATTTTATTGCGTATCATTATCTATTTTTAACTTTCTAGCTTACCTAGTTTACATTCATAGTAGCGTGACGCTAGATAGAGTAACATGGCCGGCGTGTGAATGTCACTAGGTACTCGTAACGTCAAACAATCTTTCTAGACAAAGCAATATCATTTTAGATTGTGCTCAGTTGAATTATTCATTAAACTACCAAATTGATCTTTATACAAAATGTATGCTGTTACATTTATTGTAAGGCATTCTCTACGTAAAGCAATAGTCAATGACCCGGCTTTATTTTGCATGTAGGTGTTTTCGAAGTAATCTATACCTACTTTGTTTAATCATATTTGCTAGACGTTTTACGTATTACGATCATAATAAAATTACAAGATACAACTGGATAAAGAAATAATTAGGTATTTTAAACAGCATCGACTATTGTATCCACTATCTCTGTCTCACAACATAACCTAACCTAAATTTGCGCCAACGAGCTCGTATCATACATAACCTCACGGTTACCAATCTTTCAATAAGTTGCAAATTTTTTACCACGTGATTATTTATAGTACTTGCATAGTTTAGTTGTCGTTTTGGCGGTTTTATTTTCTACGTCACGGTTTGTGTTATGCGCGTTGACCGCCATCCGCTTAGTGGTACGTCGGTGCCACGGTAAAATAGGCTGTACGACGCCGGCCCCACATACAGCGTCTCTTTCCCTCGTATTAATAACCCACGCTTTATTGTTACGAATCCTTGTCACCTGCGTTTCATTATCTTCATATCTTCCATGATGGCATTTGCAAATGCTAGCATTTTTAAACAATTTGCAAATAATGTAAATCGTTATTGGCCAATAGCCAGGTATGGTGTATTATATTATTCAAATGAGTAACCTACTCAGATGGACAATTGTTGCGATTACACCAAAAACAAGTTATAATTTGAAGCCAAGGTGAATACGCGGTTAAAACGATACTTCATTTTAGACTTTCGAAATAAAGACTTCAAATTCTTTAATAAAATTTTGTTATAGGATAAAGCGACAGAAGCGAAAAAAGCTCGAAAGGAAGAAAACGGGGGTGGTGGAGAAGACGATGCTCATAGCGACGAAGAGGACGCGGAAGGATATGAAGAAGGAGATGGTGAAGAGGACGATGATGAGGAAGTTGAGGGTGAAGAGGGTGAAGAAGATGAGGCGGAATTAGAAGAGGGAGAGGATGACGATGTTGAAGGTGCACTATCTAATATTTACAAGCGGCATCGATATTCTCTGTTTCTGTTCTAGGCTACATAAAAGCTAGTATTATATGCTTACTAGTATGGCGCCAAATTCAAAGACACTTTACTGTGTACTTTTGATTTAATTTAAAATTAAGTGAAAAAAAAATTAATAGGGTCGTAGCAAAATGTTTGGATTCAATGTTAAATTTTCACCGTCTTTTTATTCTATAGACAGCGGTAACAGTAACCCGAGTAAGCACGTTTTCACCGTTATTATTGTATTCGGCTCGTAGAAACCTTACAAACAACAAGTACAAACATATAATTAAAATAAGTATATTGACGTAACAGCTTTAATAATTTGACGAATAATATGATTGATAACTTGTAAAAAAAATTATAATCTTTTAATATAAGTAATTCTAAATAAATTGTAATTTAGATTTGGCGCGCATAAATTCATAATACACAAACATTTCCCAAGAATAGAAATAATAATAGTGAAAAATTATAACAAACTTCAGACTCTTTGAGATCATGTAGCGGGGAAGCTTGATTTAAATTGCAAATGATTTATGAATAGGTTCTCGTATAAAGTTAGTACATTGTTTCAGACGAAGAATTAGAAGAAGACGAGCTATTAGATGAAGAGGAAGAGGATGACGCGTAATACGTCTCGTGCCTCTTGTTATAAGGACAATGTCACAGTGAAGTAATATAGTGTATGTGACGCCCCGGAATGGCGCGGCCGCGCTTCGCCCCAACTGACCCGCCAGCGACAGCCCCAACACTACAGCGGCAGTTGGGAACACGCGTGGCCGACATCACTCCCCACCTAAAACGGGTGCACTTATATTTGAATGACAAGAAAAACGTAATTAAGTCGTAATTCAATGCAGAATAAATTTTTTTATCGTTTTAAGTTAGATACTTGATGCTGTATCAATTTTTTCAATGTTCACTGCAACAATTAGTTAAGACTTAGTAGAATACTGTTGAATTTTGTCATGAAATGTACAAATGTGTTTTCGGAAGTAAACTTTATTTCTAAGTGAAAATCCACTCTGTATTTAGGTTAACCTGTAAGCCCAAATGGTAAAGTTGTGATATTTTTCTATATACAGTAGTATAATATAATTCACATTGTAATGAAATATAGAGAATAATCCGGCACGGCTGTATTAATTAATAATATAGAATTAAGCAATTATAAGTCACAAAGCTCAATTCTTCATTTTCCTGTTGTTGATGAGAGTTTGTGTGTACATACTTAGTGTAAGGGAAGCCAGAGAGTTTTACACTCGCTAATATAAAGATAGTGTGGTTATTGCATTCACATGCCTGTTATCATTTAATCAGATTGCCTTAAAGAAGCCTTTACTACTTCGTCGACACCTACTCCTTACGCATAGTGAATTATTTATTCGTTGAAGTAATAAAACAATCGATCGTACTCGAGGAGTTTGGCGCCGACGTGAGATTTTAATATTAGTAACCTCTACAATCGGATCGCAGACTAGTATTCGTTGCAAATATTAGAAAAACATCACAATTTTGCCATTATCTCGAGCACATCGCGCTCCCGCCGCCCGCTCCCCTAACGACTGATAACGAGAGCGCGTCGGCCGTCGCGGCGCGATAGCGACGCTGTCACCCAAAAAAAACCTGCCTGTAATTTTGTCCATATTGTTAATTAGGATATAGACTCAGCAGTTCGGTATTCCATCGTTTCAAGGTGTTGAATAAGAGATTTCTAGGTTAGCGTGAATTAGTATGTAGGTTGATACGTTATATTTGACGAAGGGACGCGACGGGAGTTCGCGTCGAGGCCGGTAGGGAGGGAGAGCGGCGTCGTTACCCCTCCCGCGGGCGCGTGGCCTCGTTCGATTTGCCTCGCGTCGGCTTGGGTACCCCTCTCCACCCCTCGCCTCACCAAGCGTCCGACGCGTCCGACCCCGCACCAAGCCACGACGACGCGGCATGCGCGTGGAAAAACACTCGTCGCACGCGATACATCGCCTAGCGTCCCGCTTGAGTCGGAGCGGCGATGTACGATGTATTGCGCTATCTGTGCACCGTTCGAGATCACATCGGCCCTTACCGGGCGTCGGACGATTCAATAAATACAAAACGTGAATGACTATATTTTTTTACTTCACCCGGCGTTCTCGTGAGATGGACGAGTGATTTAATAGAAGCATTTAGCAAAATTATCGTTAAGACTACTTGACCTTATTTTTATTAGAATTGACATTGAAATGAAATAAAAATTTAATCACATTTATTATATCGTGTCGCCTTTCGTTTATGGTAAGAATGAGCTGTCGCATATTGTGTACGATGTACGACTTATGTGAATACCTTAGTACGATTTTTATTTATTTGTGATGTTGAACACTATTGATTTTCTACGATGGACGAAATGTAAATACAACCGATTTTGAGTAAAACGTTATTTTGTTTCCTACGCCTATTTATTTGTCCTCATTACTATAAAACCAAATTTATTTGGTACAACAAAGATTTTTTTTATTAGAATCCGCTATGATGGTAATTTAATGATAGCGCTGAAAAAAAAAATATATTGCGCATCTTGCCTTGTATCGTTGCAATTGCTACGCGGCTTCTCGGCGTGGATAAGATAAGAAAGATAAATTTGATATTTAAATCCCGTAATCAATATTTAAAAGAATGAAAACTACATATTTTTTCGCAAAATAAGCATTTTCTTCAGCGTGAGCGTATGAACGTCAACTAATATGTTCATAGCGAATTACAAAAAAAAAATTAAAGCAATGATAGTTTAAATAAAATCAATGGCTGTAGAAACCCAGATAAAACGTCAGACATTCGACCAATAAAATTTGCATGTCATACTTTAATTAAACTTGTAGAGACATCTATCGCAAAGAATTCTAATGTTATACATCAGGGTTGCCAGTAGATGTCGTTGTTCAGTTACCTCAGTTATCTGTGCATTGGCGCCAAAATTTAAATAAGCGATTTTGTATAATATTATTAGTGGCAATTACACTATTGTTATTATTTAATGAGGCATTTCACTCATATATGTTACTTATGTTGCAAACATAAATCTCAATAATACGTTCATAACGATTATTTAAAAAAACCGTTTGTTCACGAGAATTGACTCATCAAAAAAAAGTATTATTGATATGCACCAATTTTTTTTTTAAATATATCTTTAATAAATCAATAGTTAAATTAGAAGCAAAGAACAAAATGATGTTGCTTGAAAATATCAAATGCCAATGTGGTTAAGTAAAAAAAAAAACATCAGTCATCAGTTGAAAATAAGACGCGCGTAAAGAAGGACGTTATTCACTCGAGTTTCGTCACATACATCGCGCGGCCGTATTTTAGACGCGCGTATAATTTAGTGAACTAGTAATTGTTATTTATTATGAAATATACACATATTGGTGTGGAATAAGTGTTAAAATGTTGAATTACCATAATTGCAGACACTAAAGTAATTTTGATGAAATAGTGATTGGTCGAAATTCAAGGTAAACAAACAAAACCGGAGCAATTTTTTCGGATCTTTTGTCCAAATAGGCTAAATTAAAAGAAATTTACTTATTAAAGTAATATTTCAAAAAATTAATATCATTACTGAACTTAATCGTATATGATTTTATGCAAGATATTTACGATAAACATTTTCAAAAGTAAAACAGGTAATTTCGTTATCAGATGTTGTTATAGGGGCGGTAAATCCGGTAAATGATACTAAAACAATGACTAAACGCCTAAAACTTTTAATTTTATAAAAGGTATTTTAATGTTCTCAATAGAAATGTATTTTATGAATCATCTGTAAAATAAGTAAAATTGTAACTTACATCTAATATTCACACTAACAAACAAAAAACACAAAAAAAGTATTTGTAATTTTAAACATTTCATTTTTTTCTCTTTAACTTGCTCTTTTCTTTTGTTAAATATGCGATTGTTTGAACCTCTGAATTTTGACACATGTCAAGTACACTGTACAGTGACTACAAGCACAGTGGACAAAATTCAAAAACTTATTTTTTAAGAACGACAATTACACACAAAATAATTTGCTTTTTTTCCGATTTTTTCATATGGTTTAAGAATTCCGAAAATTTTGTTATGATATTAATTTAATTCTGAACTAGCATAATAATAATGTTAGAATATTATATGTAAAATTAAAAAAAGCTCATTTTATTATTAGGTATTTTTTATTATCTATTTCTATCGGATTTGATAGTGTACTTTTTCTTATGTAAGCAAGGCACTTACGCTTTAATTTAATATAACAATAGAAGGAACTTGTCCTACAAGTCTTAGTACAGACTACAGAGTCCTTTTTCGATAACTTCCCCACATTAAGTGTTTCCAGCGAAAAAACATTAAAATGTTAATAAATTCTTTAATTCTCTTATAACATTTTATAAAGTAAGTATATTAAAATCTCAATATGATTTAATATAAATAATATGTATTTTTAAAATATTTTTATTCTAAATCTTCAAGCAATGTCAAACACTAACTGCATTTAAGATGCATGAGATGATGAAGAAACAAACATCAGAGGAATGGTGAAAGGGGATTTTTGAAAAGGGTTTTATTAAAAAACAAAACATTAAATTCAATTTATGATAGCTATATTTTATCCAATTAGGAAAAATCCTAAAAAATTTTTCAGTGCCATTCAGTATCGTGTGCAGCGAAAAAATTTCTTCGCTAGATGGTAGATTGTATTTAAAATAATATATAGGTTATTGGTAGAATATGAATCAGAGATTTATAATTAAAATTGTAATGACTTTGTTTGAGATTGGCTTGCATCTCCGTTAACAAATTGTGTACCCGTGAATTCGACCACTAATGTATTAATATACTATGCCTAAAACATTTCGTTCCAAGGAACCAAAGAAATCGTGGTCAGAAGTTCGTGATGAACAACATTAAAAAATATACAGTATATCTTCATGAATGATATTTAAAAAAGTCACGGCGTAGTTCTTGACCCAGATTATAGTATAATATTTCTAAAGGTTAGGTATGTTATAATTTTAATTTTTGACAATATCCATACACAGTAAGAATACAATTGCGTTGTAAAATTTTGTTAATTTTGTAATTTATTATTATTTCTATTAGAAAAATAATTCTTTACTACTTTTCATAGTGGAAAATGGCAGTTTAGTTTCGGATTTTCTCATAAACTTTATAATTTCGATGGAAAATCATAAAATAATATTGTCTGTCTAAAAATGGTACGATTTGAAAAGCAACTTAAATAAATATTAAAATTACCAAATTGATTATTAAGTTGATGTAATATTGCCACAGAGAAGCTTACCAAGTTAGGACATTTTAACCTTTTGGTGGTTTGCGTCGGTTTGACACAACTCTCGCCGAAAATAGTGATGTGAAGTTTTAGAATTGACAGTTTTGTTTTTTTTTGTGTCATATGTACAAATAGATATATATGTATTAGGTACATGCATATGCAATTATGCATATTCAAAATAACTGTTATGTTTATTTATTTAAAAAGAATATATATTATATACATAAAATACCAATACTACCTTGGAACCTTCATGAGAAGAGCCTTTTTTCCTTTAACGTCGGCAACGCACCTGTATGCCCTCTGGTGTTGTGTATGTTCATGGGTACGGTGATCGCTTAACATCTGGTGAGCCTTCGGCCCGTTTACATCTTACATTAAAAAAATGCTTACATATTGACGACGTTGTGGCGCAGCGGTAGCGAACCTGCCTTAAGCGCCTCAGGTTGGGGGTTCGATTCCCGCTTGGGACAGATGTTTGTATTGACCATACAGGCATGTGTCTGGGTGTGTTTATTCTCGTCATCGTGTATGTTTCGGACTCCCGACATCACTATCTTAATGGGGACCGGTGAGTGTGTTGTAGCAATAAAAAATTATTTTTCGTTATTACTAATATTCCTCCCCACCAACTAAACGTGCAGCATTACGCCAGGAGATATTGCAAGAGTCCAAGAGGGTCAGGGTAGAACCTGCAACTCTCGCATTACAAATCCCTACTCTCGAGTTATCACGTCTATATTATATTATGAACAATGTAAATAATTTATCATATTAAAAACAAAAGCATAAAGAAAACATATCGCTTATCAGATAAAACTAACAGTGATAAGCTCTTTGTTATGTTTTATAAACATCGGTCATTGTAACAAATAGCGTAAAGCTAAAATAATAATTATTCTATCTAGCGATTTCGATGTATATCTGTACAACAGCAGGGTTGCCACCTTTTTGTCATGGAATTAAAGTACATTTTACCGTCGTCGGGACGTGACGACCCCATCGCCCGCTGTAGGGGTAATCACTGTCACAGCAGAGATTATTCCACCAGTGCAATCAGTCACTGGTGGTAGGTCTTTTGTTCTAAGAGGCCGGCTAGGTAAGTTCCACTGCAGTGTCAAATATTCTTCCGCCAAAGAGTAGTGCTTAAGTATTACTGTGTTCCAGTTTGTAGGGCACTGTACGCTAGTGAAATTACTGGGCAAAGGAGATTCAAGAACCAATATCTCAATGTTGGCAACGCGTGAGTAGCACCTACTAATAGTGTAGCGCACGCTCATAGGCTAGGGAAACCGCTTACCGTCAGATGGGCCGTATGCTTGCTTGCCAACTTATAACAAAAAAATAGTGCCAAAATAAAGTATCACTGCTTCTTCATTATCTATAAAATATATTTATTTATATATAGTTTGGCATGTTTTTTCAAATTATTTTTATAAGGGTTACTAAGCTTTGTTTATTTCGTCTTGCCATTTCTTAACAAAAAAAGCTTTCTTTGAATGTTGACGTCATAGGAATAGACATTTTAAGTGATATAACTTTATTCAAATGTTATTACCTTTATTTTTGTGTAATAAATAATTCGAAGAAACCCAAAATATCAAAATAATGTTTTCGCTTACTTGATTGTTTTCGTAAAGTAAAGATATAATTGGCCGAAATGCAACATAGTGCAACTGACACACGATGACTTTGGGTAGCATTCAATACCATAACGTACAATGATTTCACTTATAATGTCTATGATCAAAATAATACGGGTGACAACCCTAGACAGCAATGTATTGCAATTAAAGTGCGAATCACTTGTGAAACTAGTTGGTGTCGTTTGTACCTATCATCGCAGCCATGAGAATACAGCAATATATTATTATATACATAATTATAATAAGTAGATCTTTTGACTGTTGTATATGTAAATGTTATATATTAAGATATGGACTTTGATCTATACCTCTTAAAATGGAAGATTTTTACTAAAATTACAGAACTGTGGACTTTATGGACGTTGTCGTTTTGTTGTTACCTCCTGCCAACATGCAAAAGGTTCGCCTGGGAACTTACCATAACTTATTGCGATTGAAATAACGACATGAATTGAGCTGGATCGCTATTTCGTACCATGACATATATATTTATAAGTCATGCTCATATAAAATCTGAATTATTTTATTGCCTGAATTGAATTTGATTGATTTGGTCTTCATTTGGAATCGCAATAAAAGTTCATGGTAGGCTTGATGTTATATGATTACATCTGCGAAACCAGAAGGTATGCTGCCGACATTTTTAAGTTGCAACGCTGACAGACCTCGAAACGCGGCTGACCTTCACTTCATGAGTTTGTCACCAACGTACGGTAGTAGCTAACCAGGCCTGCATTGAAGCCTTACCCGCAAAAATAACAGTAAAGCAGGTAATCATCATCATCATATCAGCCGAAAGACGTCCACTGATGGACATAGGCCTCCTCCTCGAGTCATGCTTCTTCAATAGTTGTTAGTCAAAACGTCGAAAGTACCTTATAGCAAGGTCCAGGGGTGCTTAGTTGCCCCCTTGCTCCTACCTCGTTTCTCCCATGGATGGCAAAGCATTATAGTTAAAATGGACGCAAATAAGCAATACCATGTCAACCCACACGAATGTCATTTCGAGAAAAACGATTTTTATGTATTGGTCAAGTTTTTGGCAATTTCAAGATGTATGTAAGTTATTTTACTTATTTTCACATAAAATAAGCATACAAACTGCATATTTTGTATATAATATAACCCAAAACGTTTAAAATAATACATAAATTGCATAGTTAAAAAATGTCTTTTTTAGAAGTTTTAAAGCTTAAAACCCTACAAATATTAAAGAAAAATGCTCTTCAGCCATTTACCAACACTTCTGCTTATATAACTCTGTTTTTGCAATTTTGTGGGTTGACATGGTATTGCTTATTTACGTCCAAATATAAACTGCTTTTTTATGATTTATGTAGTCTCTTGTAGCTTGGACACCTTGGATTTGTAGGATACCGTTGTGGCGTTGTGGGTAGCGTGTCTGCCTTAATTCTCGACGGTTGTGGGTTCGATTTCCGCTCGGACGTTTGTTAAATTTCTATCTCGGTCTTGGCGTTTTTCTGTGGGTCTCTCCACCGTGCCTCGGAGAGTACGTTAAGCTGTCGGTCCCGCCTGTTATCATATAACATCTGATAATAATCGTTTACTCTCGATAAGTAAATTGCTCTTATCCAATTAGTTACTGGTTCGCCCTTAGGGTTGCGGAGGTCAGATGGCAATTGCTCTGTGTAAAAACTAGTAACTTGTCAAATCCGGATAAAGGTAATAAGCAGACCCTGGGTAAATAAACCGGGATAATACCGGAAAAATGCTAGGACAAAGAAGTAGTCTCTTATAGCTTGTCTGGCATCTATAGTTAAATACTTGAAACATCTGATACTAATCGCTGTCTTCGTACAAGAATTGCTCAAAACCAATGGTACCAGTTAGCCTTTAGCGTTGCAGAGATCAGATTTTATTGCTCTATGTAGAAACTAGTGACCTTTTAGATTTGGATTACATTATCAACATAATGACTCAACTATAAAACTTAATGAATGCAAGAGTTGCAGTTTCGTATCGTGATGTTATATTCATAGTCAATAGCCTTCCTCAAGAAATGTACTGTCAAATGCGAAAGTAATTTTTCATATCGGATCAGTAGTCCTAGATATTAATTAACCTACACTACATAAATAATAACCTAAAACACATAAAAAAATCGAAGGGAAAAAAGAATAATAATGTTATAATTCTGACGAGTTTACCGATGTATGTATGTAACGAAAACTTTGAACATAATTTTGCTTACTTATCAAGGAGCGATGACAATTAAATAATTTAAAAAGTCCAACTAAAATAATAAATGAAATAGTGTACATTTTAAGAAAAAAATATTTTATTTAAAAAAAAAGGCGTGGGTTGCGATAAATATTTTATTGACAGATATGAGTAGAAGGATTATTTTATTAAGATTATTAGTACACCATGCTTTTTTACAATAAAATATTTTTTTTTATGTGTAAAATCACCATAATCCTGTCAACAAACTGCTATGCAGAATTACAGAATTTTATAATAATGTACTTGTTAAAAAAAATTAGAAATATAAACAAATAAATAAAATAACTACGGATATTTATAATGCACGGATACATATACGGATATTTTAATTGCTACGGATACCGCTAGTTCATTTCCGAATGGTTCGAATATTGTTATCCTTATGCATTGTTACGACCTCTTTGTGATCTTAGAAGTTGGTATAAACATTATTTATTATAGGTACTTTTTATATAAATTAAATAATAATGTAATCCATCAGTTAAATGTTTTGCCATATTAACCGAAGATCAAAATGCGATGTTTTATTAAATAAAAAAAAATACTAGAGAAATCTTATGGCAGTAGAGCCGTGCTTCAGCACAAAGGCTCGGCTCGACTCGGGAAGTACTACCCTATCAGTACTGTTGCGTTTCGTGCGATGAGTGAGAGCGCCGGAGGACCAACCTCCCACCCCTCTGTTCCCTTCCTTTTTCCTTTCATCCCTTCCTGGGTTAGCAACGCGCTTGTGATACTTCAAGTAACGCAAGCGCCTTGCTGTGTCTGCTTACTATCAGGTAGACCGTATGCTTGTTTGCCAACTGTGAAGATATAATAAAAACAAATTGAAGTATGATTTGTGTCGTTAAAATAGCTTGAGCAATTATGACAATTAGCTCAGACAAAGACTGACCAAGTTCATGGGCTTCTAGCGCCTTGATGGTTTTCCTCGTTTCATTATCGCGTTACTCTTTCAATTAAAATAAGGTTAATGTTGATGTGATGTATGATTTAACTGTAAATAGTAAACTATACAGGATAATCTTGGTTGGATATGACACCGTTGTGGCTTGTGGCGTTGTGGGTAGCGAGTCTACCTTTAGCCTCGACAGATGTTTGCATTGATCTTACAAACATCTGTTTCGGTCTGGGTATTTGTCCGTGTGGGTCTCCCTACCGTGCCTCGGAGAGCACGTTAAGCTGTCGGTCCCGGTTGCTATCACATAGCTTGTGATAATAATCGTTAACTCTTGATAAGTAAATTGCTCTTATCCAATGAGTTATTATTATTGTTATATAAGAGAGTTCGCCCTTTGGATTGTGGAGGTCAGATGGCAATCGCTCTGTGGAAAAACTAGTAACCCGTCTAATCCGGACAAGAGTAATAAGCAGACCCTGGGTAAATACTCGTATAGTACCAGGAATAATGCTAGGACGAAGAATGTTGGTTGGATATAAATTGAAATGAATTTAGACGAGGTTTGTTGTATGTAAAATTTAAATTTGATAAATATAGTGTTTGTGTAAAAAAAATGAAAAAATATATATATGATCGTGTTTATATCTTAGACCAAATAGTTAGTGTTTTTTTTAACGAAGGTTATTCATAGGCTATGAATCACAGGGTCAAAACAATAATAATAAACGTCAGCAAAAAAAATGTGCAACCAAGTAGGTAGGTACCTATAGGTACAACAGTAGAACATTGTAAGGTCACGGATATTAAAAATTATGTATTTTTGTTCTTAGATTTTTTTAACGCTACACACTCAACGGCCCCATTACGATAGTTATATCCTGTGTCGAGGGTCCGGAAACATACACAATAACAAGGACTAACACACCCAAGCTGGAAAACATTCCTGTATGGTCAATAATAACATCTGCTCCGAGCGACCTGTGACTCTTAGGGCAGGTTCGCTACCGTTACGCCACAATGTCGTCGATTCGTATATCTATGCTTGAAATAGGTGGAACCGTTTGAGGAACCGTTAGTCGAACATCTCGAAAGTTTATTAGCTTACCCGGTTTTTCTCGATGCCTTCGACGTTTCGAACAGCGGGCTTACCATTAACTTTTAGTAAAAAAATCCAAAAATTCTACTCAATTTTGACAGTAAATCGATTAAAATTTTATATCAGCATGATGTATAAATATATATGTCATGGTACGAAATAACGGCGTAGCTCAGTTTTTGACATGTTTTTGGTCGTCACTTGAATCGCAATAATAGTTAATGGTAAGCCCTCCGGTACTATATAGCATTACAAGAATTGTTATACTTAGTAATCCTGCTAATATAATAAATGAAAGTTTGTATGTTTGTAAGTTTGGATGTGTGGATGTTAGTTATTTAGTCACGCAAAAATGGCTGAACGGATTTGGATGAAATTTTGCTTAGCGATATTTTATTTCGTATATCCTCGATAAATGTAAGGTTCCTGTAATAACAATGTAGAATATCATAGTACTCACTACGAAATTGCGATCGTCATTTGAATCGCAATAAGAGTTCATGGTAGACCCCCTGAAACGGTTTATTCCCTTAGACTAAGAATCTCATTGAGGGAGCCATACTATGTTGCCGTTCTTGTAACGTTATTTCAAAGGGGATATTGCTATCTTAGTCTGTTGCTCGGAGCACTAATACGAGTAAAAGAATTAGGTATATATAGGCTTGGCAACTAATTTTTTTAATAAGGCTGTCAATTATATAGGTAACTTGACATTACGCACACGTATAACTCTTTCAATATAAAATGAACCATGCGCAGTAACACATTTTTGGGTCTCGAATTGTGTGTGGTATGAAGGGGCTGCGTAACTATAGCAACGCGGCGACGCTAGACCCGATTAGTACAATCGCTCACGGTTGTTTTAATTGTTTAAAAATAAATTATTAAAAATTAAATTAAAATATATATAAATAAATTTTGTCAGGTGTATAAGTAAGCATTTAATTTTATTTCAAGATAAGGTGTCATCCCAATAAGTGATAGTGATTAAAAATGTACATTAACTATTTTTTTATATACCTTTTTTATATACTATTTATTTGTTTTATTCTATTTAAGTAATTAATAACGATAATTAATAAATAATTAATTGAATTTAGAAGAAACAATAACTATATTATATACTTAATTCCTTTTTCCCACTTTATAGCTTCCGTCTGCGTAGTGCGTTCCCTAGCTTTCGTCTGCGTAAAGTCAGTAATTCTTTTAAGGGGCTAGGTTATTCGCATCTTTAACAAAATTCTTGATTGCTTATTGGAACTGCCAGTAAGCAAGTTCCAAATGTACATAAAAAATAAACTTATCAATAAAGCCTATTATCCGTTAGAAGAATATTTTTCTGATAAAAATGCTTGGGACTCTTAATATTGCTGGATCTCATTCAAGAACCAAATTTGATATTAAAAATATAATTGTAAAAAACACATATTTGAAAAGAGTAACTGTCGAGTTTCTTGTCGGTTCTTCTCGATAGAATCAACCTTCCGAACCGTCGGTAGCGCTTGACTATTCAAAAGTACTTTTTAAAAGTCTACTTGAATAGAAATAATTTTGATTTTGATTTTGATTTATAAAAAATGTATTTAAATAAGACGAAATCAATATTTTTGTCTAACATTTTTGTCCACGATTGTACCTGCGCAGAAGCGGACATTTTGGTTCACTTTAAATTGAAAGAACTTTATAATACTTAAAATATTAGCACCCTGTTTTAATCTAATGTTCCTTTTATCGTCTTTCTCTTTCTACGTTTATTCCACACTAACAAAGAGGCATATAACAGTTCGTTACAATGCTCTGTATAAGTGCCCAATATGACACATAGGTTACATCATATAGCATCAGTACAATAACAATGACTAATTCTATAATTATTGCCGAAATTATCCACTGAATAACATGTTTTGACCACTCTAAACTTATTTGTTTTGTTTCGTATTTTGATCGTCGGAGGTCCGATCCCCGATCGGATCATACGTTTTGTATTGACCATACAGGCATATTTTCCGATCTGGGTGTATTTGTCCTTGTCATTGTGTATATTTCCGAACCCCCGACACAGTATAACTATCCTAATGGGGGCCGTTGAGTGTGAAGCGTTTATTTATTTGTTTATTATATTTAAATCATGAAACAATATTGTTATAAATATTCCATTTTATCAACTAAATATTCAATTAAACTCTAAAAGAACTTTTTTACTATTGATCTGATAAGTATAATTGAAATTAGCCGGACAAGAAAATATATTTAGAATCGAATTTTAATTTGTATTGAAACAAAACGATTCCGATTTTATATAACCTAGGGGTCTACCATGAACTCTCAGTAACAATTCTGTTGCGATCTAATTCATTTCAAGTAGTAAGACAATTCAGACTTTGTATGAGCATGACGTTTCTTTAAATTAGTTTTTTTTTTAAGACTATTAGCAATGCTTTTTTCAAGGCATTACTAATATTCTTATTGCTCCACCAAACAAGCTTGCGATAGGAGTGGGTACGAAAATAGCCCAAGGGGGTCAGGATCGAACCCGCGACTCTCACGTTAACGGAGCGGAGTTAGCTCTTCTACCGTTAAGCTATTGAGGCTTCATTTATATGTAGCTAAGTTTAGGTCGTCATTTGAATCGCAATAAGAGTTCATGGTAGGCCCCCCGATATGATAACGGAATCGCTAAACACGATCTTGTAGTTTTGCCTAATTTTAGATTCGAATCAAAATTGTAATAATTTAAATTAATCTACCTAAATATTTCAATATTATGACCGGTGGACGTGCCAAACATCTTTCCTATACTGTGACAAGCAGGTCACGTCCAGCGGAAGAAGACGATTGTCAATGTCAAACTGCGCATTGGTTGAATCACGATTTAGCGCAACGATGCGTCATGCGCCTGCGCTGGTTTAGATGCGTTGATCTTTCTTTCTTAATGATTATTGTTGTTGTAGTGTTGCCTTGACAACGACGACACGCTGGAAGGACGTGTACTGATCCCGAGCCTAAAAACGGTACAGCCCTAATCCTTCGTTGTGCCTTCTGCGAGGTTTGACCACAAGTTTGACAACGCGCTATTTTAAAAGTAACTCTTTCCTTGCCTTATAGGCATCCCACAACAGCGTTATATGAACAAGCTGGTGTACTAAGTGTAAGAAAAATATATATTAATGAAATGTTGAATAAATATCACAAAAAATGTGTTCCATATTTACCTATAAATAATAAAAGAACCATAAGATTTCCGGTGGCCCCTAAAAGAACCAAATTTGGACAAAAGCATTACGAATTCTATGCTCCTACTATTTACAATAAATTTAATACTCAGTTTAAAACGACTGCATTAAATAATTATGAATTTAAAAAAAGTGCTTACCTGGTTGAAATTGCTGGAGTACGATGATACAGAAAATCTGTTAATAACACTTAAATAAAAATATGTATACATGCTAATACACACACTCACCCTCACATACACTAACACTACACACACTAAACACACCCACGCAACCCACACAACACACACACTCTTACCATATAAATATTAATTAAATAAATAGCAAATAGTTTCTAGGAAGGTTAATTTAATTTTTTTTTCTTTTTCTGTTAACGTTTAATTATTATTTAGTCAAAATGATTAATTCCTAAGGGCATAAAAATGTAATGATGATGATATTAAGGGGAAGAAACTGGCTTCTGCAACACAGCCCTGCTAGTGCAGAAGTCTGGGTAATCCTTCTTATTTGTAACATATGTTTGTGTCCAATAAAGAGTTATTATTATTATTATTATTAGTTGGGACATCGGGAATTGGGACAACGCTCTTAGCGTTGTTAACCTCTTTTACAGATAGTATTATGCAAAAAACAGTGCTTGATAAGATTATGATATGATAAACTCGAGATTTCTTCTTTATAGAGAGTGGAACAGTCAAGTAGAAAAAGAGAAGTAAGTTCGTCACAAAGAGGGCGACTGTATTACTGTCCGTGTGGACATCAAATCGATATATTATATCGGTATAATTTTCCTATTTTCCTGATTGTGTATTGCTGTTGGTCCTGTTGGCCTTGACAGCGTCACCGGGCGGGTGTGGTTGAGTACAGAGACCCGGCCTTGAGAAAGGGACAGCACTCGCGGGGCTCAAATTGATTCCGTCCTTACGAGGCCTAGTATCCATTTCAAATAGTAAGGTATGTGAGTCGCACTAGTATAAGAGTTTTGTATCGTATTGTGTTATGTTGTGTTTAAAAATAACTGTTTAATAAAGGTTTAAATTGAAGTGTACCCGATAAAATAATGTTATTTGAAAATCGTAATTAACCAGTTTTATCCGAGATTGAGTTTCGTCATCGACTTTAACCGGTAGTTACAGGTTTTTACCGGTTTCGATTGAATGAAAAACTTTCAATTTCGTTTATTAAATTGTTTTATTTTATGTGGATTGCAATTCATAGGGGATATGCAGCTAGCATTATTATTTTATATACTATTTCTTTGTTTTATTCTACGTAAGTAATTAATTATGATAATGAATAAATAAGGAATTGAATTTAGAAGATACAATAATTATATTATATACTAAATTCCGTTGTCACACTTTAAATAAAAAAATCTAATCAAATAAGACGAAATCGATGTTTTTGTCTAACATTTTTGTCCATGATTGTACCTGCGCAGAAGCTGCCATTTTGGTTCAACTTAAATTGAGGGAATTATACCGTATAAACTTTTGTATGCATTTAGTGAAAAGCTGTTAATTTGGAATCAGAATCAGACACTTTAATTTCATTTATTTACTGTATAGATTATTTAATATCGTCAGAAATAGATTATATTGTAACAATAGTGTTGAAAAACGTTAATTTATACTAAATTTATCCTTCCGCTAACAGAATGTACAGTTAATGAATTATTAATTATAATTATAATTAATGCTAAGGAAGCGTTACTACACTCAATAATAAATTTAATTTTATTTGAATTACTATATCCAGACTGATATTGTTATGTCTTTTACTGAATTAATTTTAAAGTTTTTTTTGTTTATAAATAAATAAGACTTTGGGGAAGGATATAGGCTACTTTTTTCGCGAAAACAATACTTAAAGATCTATACAGACAGAGAAGATAAACCGGCTAGAGTAAGGCGTCCTAAGCCCGTCATAGAAGATCCTGACGATAAGATCGCATTAGACAATGCTCTATACACAGCTCATACACGCACAAAACGTCGTCTTCGCCGGCGAAAACGAGGTCTTGTTCCATACGTCACGACGCGCTCACACCGTCGGGTGAGTCCATCGACTAGAATACGCTGGAAGCATTTTCTCCATTCCCGATGACGTCCTTAGCCGTGGTGCGGCCTCGCAGGAGGCTTCGTAAGGATGGAACCAAAGTGGAGCCCCCGCGAGGGCTGCTTCTTTTCCACGGCTGGGTGTGAGTATTCGACTCCCCCACCCGGTGACGCTGACAAGGCCAGTAGGCTCAACAGAAATACACATTAAAAAAACGACTTAAAGAGACGTAAAAAGGGGGATATAGTCTGTTAAATGTAACTTGAACTCTGCGCTGAAGTAACACGTTTTTGGGTCTCAACCGTATGCGGTATGAAGGGGGCCGGGTGTAGTACACTCGCTCACGGTTGTTTTAGTTCTTTATTAATAAATTATTAAAAAATAAATTAAAATATAAATTACTTTTGTCAAGTGTGATAACATTTATTTCAAAATAATGCCTCGACCACAATCAACTTTAAGGAAACGGGAGAGAAGGATGGTATTTGACGTTTATAGTTATTTTTAAAAGAAAATAATATAACTAATTCTCTGAATAATACTGCGGAAGATACGAAGAAGTCTGTCTCACTATTAATAATTTACATTAACTTTTTATATATATATAGGTACCTTTTTCTATACTATTTATTTGTTTTATTCTATTTAAGTAATTAATAACGATAATAAATAAATAATTAATTGAATTTAGAAGAAATAATAACTACATTATATACTTCATTCCGTTTTCCCACTTTATAAAGAATCGCAGAAGCGGCCATTTTGGTTCAAGTTACATTTAAGGAACTATACAAGTTGACATCGGGAACTTAAATTTTACTAGATGTGTCCGCGAGCGACCGCGCGTCTTTCACCACGCGTCCGCGACCCCACGGGAACCCTAAATTTTTCCACTATGAATAGTACCGTTAATCCAGGTAATAAGCTATGTGTGTACCAAATTTCATCTAAATGTTTTAAAGTAGTTTTTGCGTGAAAGAGTATCAAACATCCATCCATTCAAACAAACTTTCACATTTATAATATTACTTAGTAGGAAGTAGGATTATAATATTAGTTCCTACTAAGCTTACTATCCTTTGTAGGATTGTGTTAATTTAATTAAAGGTAACGGTAAACTATCAGGCGAGCCCTAAGTTTCTTTGCCACCACCGTTATCACAAAGATATACTTTAAAAAAAAAACTTAAATTCATCACTTATTTATTCAATGTCTAGCGGCTTCGCCCGCGTGAATATCGACTTTAATAAAAAAGAGAACCCCCATTACAACTTTTAGAAAATGTTAAAACACGTGTTTTATTATATTTAATTGTTCTCCAAAAAACAAAGATCAAAAGCATTAATTCTTGTTTGAAAAAGTATAGCTTTCTAGATCCAAGGGTTTAGTCGTGCCAGGTCTTCTATCTCCTTTTATATGTTGTATATCAGATCAAAAAATATAATCATTTTTAGTTGTGTAACTTTTGAAAGTGATCCCCATTGCTAAGGATATAAAACAACCTGCGAACCTCCTATCTTTAGAAGTCGGTTAGTTTATTACCTATAGGTCTTTTTATTACGACATACAACGACATGGAAGGTAATGCTAAGTCGTTTTGAGCCAATTACGATAGTCTGTAAGTACTCCGAAAGATCGTAAATCACCGGTTTTTATTATTGACATTTATCTATTTTAAATAACATCAAAAATTGAGGTTAACAATTCTTATTTTTTTATTAATCGTACATGTTGGATCCGGGGTGGTGGACAGGAAATTTTGTGATCATGTAGTTAAGAACTTTGGAAAATCTAATGAAACTCTTCAAAATTTGACCTAATTAACTGCATTCGGCTTCAGCGGTTGAAGTGTTTGGTCGTATTTTTAAAACAAACAAATTTTTTGTTTACTTAATATTTTACTATTTTCTTTAAAAAGAACATTAGCAATGCTTTTTCAAGGCATTACTAATATTCCTATTGTCCCTCCAAATAAGCTCGAAGTTGGCACTAGGAGTGGGTACGACAATAGCCCAAGGGGGTCAGGATCAAACCCGCGACTCTCGCGTTAACGGAGCGAAGTCGCCCCTTTTACCGTTGAACTATTGACGCTTCAAATGTTTTAAAATATCTAGTATAATCACAATTTTTTTTGAAATTAATAATAACGATATAAAAATAAAAATGTTTTAACAAACATTACAAAGACGAGCTCAGTTCAAATAAAACGTTTACTCTTGCAGATGTCAAGGTCGCTGTTGTACGGATGCGTTCTCGCTTGTGTATGCGCAGTCAGCTCTCTCCGTGTGGGCGTCGGCATCGCTGACGTCACTGGACCACCGGCTGAAATCGGTTTTGTAAGTTATAAAATGTTTAGTTAATTATGTTTATTACTAGCACCTGTCCGCGACTTCGCCCGCGTAAATTAACTACATTTTCTTTATTACAATACAATTAAATGGTTCCCGATTCAAACTCCCATCCTCTATATCACCCGTTACATGATTGTTTTTCGCGACAAAAAGTTGTTTGGCTTTCTTGTTCAAAGTCTCATCTACAACAACCGCAGCAAGTGATAACAACCTCGGCTG
The DNA here is from genome assembly GCA_023373885.1 of Hestina assimilis. Taxonomy (NCBI): domain Eukaryota; kingdom Metazoa; phylum Arthropoda; class Insecta; order Lepidoptera; family Nymphalidae; genus Hestina; species Hestina assimilis. The sequence goes on along the minus strand of CM041747.1, from coordinate 1,527,272 downwards.
GCAGCATTAATGAATATTACATACAATTAAAGAGCAAAAATAAAATGTTGTATTTGTCGTTCAAACAAAAAACCTTATTGTCCGTAGTCACGGAATGAGCACGCGCAGGTCACCCGAGGTAACTGTCACGGTATCGAAAGTCATAACACATTGTTAGCTCAGCTTAGCTCATAATGTAGCATTGTTACAACGTTGCCTCGTTTTGATAAACAATAACTTGTTGTGACGAAGTTTCCAGTAAGTAGTATTAGTGGTAAAAGAAAGGACATATTTAAACAATTCTATAAGAATATCCTATAATTTTACCGGCGTCGGGATGTGACAACCCCATCGCCCGCTGTTGGGATAACCTCTGTCACAGTAGAGATTATTCCACCATTGCAATCAGTCACACTGGTGGTAGGTCTTTTGTTGCAAGAGGCCGGCTAGGTAGGTACCACCGCAGTGTCAAATATTATGCCGCCAAATAGTAGTGCTTAGGCATTGCTGTGTTCCGGTTTGAAGGGCGCTGTACGCTAGTGTAATTACTTGGCAGAGGGCTTTAAGAACCAATATCTCGACGTTCGCAACGCGTGAGTGGCACCTACTAATGGTGTTGCAAGCGCTCATCGGCTACGGCAACCACTTAACATCAGGTGGGTACGTATGCTTGTGTGCCAACTTTTAACATAAAATAAATAAATATCAGAAGTAGAAGATGCTCCTCCCAGCACCAATGGGTCGGCTCGACCGGGGCAGTACTACTCACAGAAAAGTAACAGAGTTGTATTGCGTTTCCTTCCTTATTCCCATCTCACCCTTCTCTCTCACTCCTTGGGTTGGCATCGTGCATGTGATACTTCATGTATCGCAAGCGTTCATAGGTGACTGCTTACCATCAGGCAGACCGTATGATTGTTTTCCAACCCTCATGATTAAACAAAAAAACATTATCTCGCCCGCCTTAGTCTAATTCATCGGGTTGAGATGTTTATTATTACTCAATTATATTACAGTTTGCTTAAAGTGAAGTATATACATATGATCTTACCATGAAAAAAATGTAAATTTCTTTGTCTGTATATCGTAGATTTTAATGAAAAGAACTGTAATAATCGGACTAGAATAAATTATTAAATACTTTGTTATCATAATAAGAATGGTCTGTTTGTCTGTCTGTCTGTTTGTCTGTCTATCTGTCTGTCTGTCAAAAATGAGAGACTATGCTAATCTTTGGACCAAAAAAAAAAAAAAAAATAATGAGCGAATTTGGATGAGGTAAATTTAAAATATCTGTATTAACACTTAGGATACTTTTTATTCCAAAAAAATGTTTAGTTCCCGTGGGGTTATTAAAAAACTACCATAACGCGAACGAAGCCGTGGGCATAGCTAGCTAAAGCATGATCTTATCGCCTGCGTACGAAAAAGAATTTTCAAGACCAATTTATAAACGACGGAGTTTTGAAGTATCAAACATAAAAAATACAATCGAATTTGGTTAAAAATAAAACTGAACGAGTTGTTCGATCTTGACATTGAGTATAGAACTTGCGTAATTGTACTATGTAATACCGAATAGTAACTAGGAAACTTAATTATAAGGACGACTTCAGACCAGCGTTTTACAGTAATAGGAATAATTCTTATTTATTTCCTACATTTATCCATTATATTATGTTACTAATTTTTTTTATAAACTAAATTAGTATATTCATTTTTTTAAATTATATCGTCATTAAAAATATTTGGCACTAGACCAGCATGCTCTATGAATATTGGTCTAATGTCTCAAAAATGGATCGTTAAAATCGATCCGTAAACATTAGCAGCTAACGGTTATAAGATTGTATAAGCGGGTATAGGTGCGTAATGGCGCGCCTTTTACCACACGCGGAACTCATGCGAGCGTTGACGCGCTTGTACGAGCTTATAATTATACGTAATAATTAACCACCGGTTCGTGCATAAACGCCGAATGAAAACGCCGGAATAAGTTCGTGAACGCAGGTTCGGCATTTTGAAACGCGAAATAAAGCGCGCGTATTAGCGCGTCGGAATGACTGTATATGCTAAAAAAAAAACGCTGGTCTGAAATCGTCCTAGGTGATTTAGTTTGGAACAAAGCGCTGGTCAAGTGGCCTTACCGTTTTTGACACTGAATGTTGAGGTTTTATTTTTTATATTAAACGGATATTATTCGTGGTAACGTAGGTAGCGCCTTAGAGACGCGATGTAACAGTAACCGTGTTTTTTTTTCTGATTGTATACTGGCCTTGACAGCGTCACTGGACCTTGTTGCTGGGTTTCCTTCGATAAGTGGGTGAGCCGTTGGCGCTGACCTTCACCGTTTCTTATCCTATCTTTCTATCCCGTTTGTATCTATGGGCTACGTTGGCCATTCCACGGGACATTTTTGTTTTGATAATCATCATGATTTTTTCATCGGATACGGTACGCTCCTGGGGGTGTCATATAATTTTGATTTTGATGTCCTCAAAGTCGAAGACCGAAAAAACTTTTTTTAAATACATTTATTTACAACCAATTTATATTCAGGTAAAAAGCTGGAAATACAAAATCCTTTATAACGTATCAAGTAGATGTAATTCGAAATACAGGAGGGGAGTAGCTGGTGTCTAAAATACAGGGAATCCTAATTTAGGCACCAGACTTGACAACTAAGTTATATTTTCTTTGCATCTTTACATTAAGAATCCATGCATGTAAAATTTTTGGTTAAACAAAATTTATTTGATATTCTTACCTATACCATTCTTGCCACCACTGTCCATGGACATAATTAAATAATTCGGTATAGCTTTGTAAATATTAACTATATTTACAAATCTTTTGAATTATAAAAGTATTGTAATACTCTGTTCACATTATTATTGTAGATCTTAGAGCTTAGGGTGTTGAGGTCGGCTATTGTATTTTTTTCAAGGCATTACTAATATTCCTTTTGCCACTCCAAATGAGCTCGAAGCTTGGTGTGGGTACGACAATAGCCCAAGGAATCAGGAGCGAACCCGCTACTCTCGCGTTAACGGAGCGGAGTCAGTTCTACCGTTGAAATGAGAAATTAAACATGATTTTTTGTGTTCGTTTAATGAAACCAGTCGGTTGTTAACGATTGAATGAACGCGAAGGTTAGCATTGTTTGTACGAGTAATTCTCGACCGTTCGCTAACTTTCATTTCTGAGCATTAGTTATAACGAAACGGATATCATTTATACATATAATTAAAATACACAGTAAATGAAATATAATTTATAAAATCAATAGAATATTTAATCTGTTAACCCCCAACTAAAGAGTGGTAAGTTTAACTTGTATTTGGATACACAAATGTTGTTAATAAATAACACAGTGTTAAAGAATTTATTTAAATTTTACAATACACTAGCGGGCACACCAGACGTTGTGTTGCCACGAAAATGAAAACAAAGTGAGACTCGAAAGCAGCTCCCCCTTCTGGGTCCAATAGTTAATCTAAACCATTCTCGAATCCACCGAAACCCACACAAAATCAACAAGATCGATCAAGCCGTATAGGAGAAGTTCAGTGACATACACACGTACAGTAGACTTATGTATATAAAGAAGATGTGTAGCAAGTTTTAACACATATCGTTTCAGCATAAGTAAGTTTAAAAAAATCTATATCAGTTTACAAAATTTTGCAAAAGAATCAGTCATTTAAATAAATTAATAATATTAATTTAAAATAAAATGTTGTAATCAAATAAATACAGTCCGTTAAATTTAATTTGTAGAATTTAAATGAATGTGTTGTAATTTAATAACAATACAAGTGTTGTAATTTACTTATTATAGTAAGTCGAAATGCAATCTTTTTAGTTAATTTATAACACATTTTACCTAAAACCTTCTTCTTTTTCCTAACATTATTTACCCGGTATTTACCCAGGGTCTGCTTATCCTGAATTAACGGGTTATTAGTTTTTGCTCAAAGCGATTGCCTTCTGACCTCCACAACTTAAAGGGCGAACCAGGCTCATGGCATAAGAGTTGTGGCGCAGCGGCAGCGAACCTGCCTTAAACGCCACAGGTCGCGGGTTCGATTCCCGCTCGGAACATAATATGTTTGTATTGACCATGCAAGCATATTTTCCGGTGTATTTGTCCTTGTCTTTGTATGTGTTTCCGGACCCTCGACACAGGATATCACTATTATAATGGGGGCCGTTGATTGTGCAGCGTTTAAAAATTTAAAACAAAAAAGAGTAATTTAGCTATCAAGAGTTAACGATTATTATCAGACATCATGATAACCGGGACTGACGCCAGTTACTCCCAGTACGTTATAGCGGTCGTCTACCTAAAGTCTACTATATTGTACAATTATGATAAGTTTTTTTACTGGAAAATTATTAATATGACTTCTGATAATATTACTGTATTAAAAATACATTGATTAAAATAATTCATTAAGTAATTTAATACCTACTGGAATTTTAAAAAATCCTTTTGAAAAATTGTAAGTTTGAAAAAAAAATAATTAACAGTTTTCAACTACAAGTAAGTGTATTCAACTTAAATAATATTTCACATAACATATGCCTTGAGTTATAAGTCGGACCAAGCTTGAATGTGCATTTGTGCAATAAGAACCTGTTTTTAGAAATTCGTAGATATAAGATAAAAACCAAACGTTTCTACTCTCTATCTAGTTATAGAACGAGACTCTTAAGAGTGGTGGAGTATTTATTAATATTTGCATATTGACGTGTAGAAGCATTATTGCACCCTCTCCCCTCCTCTGTCCTCTCGTCAAATGGATAATTTTGTAAGTTTAAATTGACTACCATTAAACGAGCCATGTCTTTGATTTCCACAATTGCTTTGTGATGAAAAAAAATACGAAAACCAAACAAGATAGAACAAGCTTTCATAAATAAAATATTAAATACATTGTTTGAATGGAATTCAAAATGCCTGAAATAGATTTTAATGGTTTCATGCAACCTTTAAATTAGACCAACGAGTGATCCTGTTAAATGAACTAGCGATTGGATTACACGATTTTTATAACTTTAGGAGCAACAACTTCAATAACTAGTAACTTAATCAAAAAGTCAAAAATTAAACCTCTTTATTATATTTAATGACCTGTTCAAAGATACCTCATGTGTTGCCGTACGCTGGAATTTTATTTTCAATCCTCAGTTAAATGTATGGACTGCTTAATTTTTAAATATTTTATTATATTACTACAAAATCCTATAGCGGTTCATAGAGTACACCTTTTTACAAAATTTCGTATATTTAAGCCCAGTAAAATGACTGTGACATACGGACGGACATGACGAAACTATAAGGGTTTTTGCAATTTAGCTACGGAACCCTAAAAATACCAAATTACATCTCGAATCATAATTATATCTTAAACGTATGTATGTCAATTAGTACGAACATATTTTGACACGCTTGCACTATTAGTTTTTGCTCAATAAATGTAATCTGAATTCAATACATTAAAAAATTTAAATATGTTTATTATTGAAGGTAATTCAGTGTTAAGAGTACTGTTAATGCTACGAACATAAAAATAGATCACTTTACTGAGCAGGAGATTCGCCAGGCAATTAAGAGATTGAAAGCGAAATCCTCATTGGGACCAGACAACGTACCATCTTATATTGTTAAAGATTGCGCTGCTGTATTCATACAACCGCTTCTATATATATATAATCTTAGTATTAGTAAGAATGTATATCCAAACATCTGGAAAGTTTCAAGAGTTACCCCCGTGCCAAAAAGTACCGAAAACACGGAAGTCTGCAATTATAGGCCAATAGCGGTGTTGTCAGTCTTTGGTAAAGTATTCGAGACAGTTATTAACAATGCGTTAAGACAGCAAATTAATAATTGGCTCGATGACAGTCAGCATGGCTTTAGATCTCGGCGGTCTACCCTAACGAACCACATTAATTTTGTAGACTATGTTTTAAATAATATGGATGCTGGTCGACAGGTAGATGTAGCATATTTTGATTTCCAAAAAGCGTTTGACCGTGTAGATAATGACATTCTTTTAAAGAAGTTTGCATTGATAGGATTTAATCGAAAATTGCTTCTATTCTTTGCTAATTATTTCAAAGATAGACAACAGTATGTACAATACCAAGGGTTTAAATCTAAAGCATATTCTACTAAATCAGGTATTAGCCAAGGCTCTACGTTAGGACCAACACAATTTTTAATAATGGTGAATGATCTACCGCAAATAGTTAGCACAGCTAAATGTCTTATGTTTGCGGATGATCTTAAGATATTTCTTTCAATAAAGGATACAGCTGACAGTATAGCCTTACAAAGAGACATCAATAGAGTTGGTGAATGGAGTGAGATTAACCGCTTATTTTTTAATGTCAGTAAATGTAAGATGATGACTTTCTCGCGGGCTCGAAATCAGATTGAATATAACTATAAACTAATGGGTCACTCTTTTCAGGTTGTATCGCAAATTCGTGATCTAGGCATCAATTTTGACAGTAAATTAAATTTTAGGGAACATGTAACTATCATTAGTAAAAAAGCTTATCAGTTATTAGGATTCATAATGAGAGTAACCAGTGATTTTAACAATACAACACCTGCTACTACTCTATATAAGTCGTATGTTCGAAGCGTTTTAGAGTACAATTCTCAAATTTGGGATCCGTCAGAAACAAAATATATAAATATGGTTGAAAAGGTACAAAGGAAGTTTTTACGATTTGTCTATAAGAAGAAATATGGTTACTATCCATTTTTATTTCCATCGCTGTTTGTTAATGGGATGACAGATTTTTTAACATTAGAAATTAGAAGAAAAATGTCATTGTTAATGTTTTTATATTTATTGCTTAATAGTAAAATTGACAATCCTTGGGCTCTAAGCGAATTACGATTCTTTGTACCGTCACTTTATATGAGAGGTATCGAATCTGTGGCTAATGCTAGTGTACGGCGTCGTCACCATCTATTGGCGGAGCAACCTGGCATTCACACTAGACAAGGAGCGAACTCTCCCATACCCAAAGCAATTCGGTTGGCTAACAACATCCTCATTGCAGAACCAGATATAGATATATTTAATTGTAGTGTACAAATATTTAAGAAACGTATCACATATGCTATAAATAGTATAATGTAGCATTAGAAAAATTGAACATGTAACGTTTTAGGTTAAGCCTGTTGTTACTGTTATTTTCAAATAAATAAATAAATAAATAAATAAATAAATAATGGCTAAGACGTAAAAATAATCAATTATTAATTACTTTAATTGATTTATAATAGTAAAGATAACAGCTGTCTGGTAACTTTTTTTATTGTGAAACAAGATATTCATTTTTGAAAATAAAAATAGATATAATAAAACGGCTGGACCGATTTTAACGAAATTTCTGGCAATCCTCAAATTTACCAGTGATCCTTTGAATATTTTTTTTAATTTAATTAAATCAACGGCCCCATTAGGATAGTAATATCTTATGTGAAAGTTTCGGAAACACATAAGGACATGGACAAATACACCCAGACCGGAACATATGCCTGTATGGTCAATACCTGGAACTAGAAATAGCAAAGGAACTAGAAATAGCAAATGAATTTGAATTATTTTTCTCCAAAATACCATCACAGATAACTTGTAATTTAAGATCAACTCCTTCTGAGGCCTTGAAAATATTACAAAATAATGTCTCTGAATGCCATGCAAAATTTTCCTTTGAACGTATTAATGCAATAGATATTATTAAAACATTTAAAACATTAAATATTAAAAAAACTCATGACCTTTGGGGTATCTCAGTTCACTTAATAAACAATATAATATACAGCATTGCTCCATATTTAGCTTTCATATTTAATAAATGTATAGATGCAGGCTGTTTTCCTGACCTTATGAAATGCAGTAAAATCTTACCACTTTATAAAAATGGCGATAAAACTAATCCCGGTAACTATAGGCCAATTTCCATACTCCCGTCATTAAGTAAAATATTTGAAAAAATTTTACTTAACCAACTTCTATCTCATTTCAATTTAAATAGCCTTTTTCACAACCAACAATATGGCTTTAGCAAGGGACGCTCTACATTGGATGCTGGAGTGACGCTCATAAAACATGTCTATGACGCTTGGGAGAAGTCACAGAATGCGATTGGTGTGTTTTGTGACTTGTCTAAGGCTTTTGACTGTGTTGTACACGAGACGCTTTTAAATAAATTGAACCATTACGGTGTCACTGATAAAGCTCTTAAAATCATTGCCTCATACTTATCTAATAGATTACAACAGGTATCAATTAATGGAATAAAGTCTTCTGGATCTGTACTAAAAATGGGCGTTCCACAAGGTTCAATTCTAGGCCCTTTTCTATTTTTGATTTACATTAATGATTTGCCTTTCTATGTAAACAGTATATGTGATATCGTATTGTTTGCTGATGATACTTCCCTAATATTTAAGGTTGACAGGAATAAGCATAATTATGACGATGTAAACAATTCTTTATCGCTTGTACAACAATGGTTTACTGTAAATAACCTAGTTTTGAATGCGGCGAAGACAAAATGTGTAGAATTTTCAATGCCAAATGTTAAGAAACAAGATTTTATTTTAAGTATGAATAATACAAATCTTGATATAATTGATAATACAGTATTTTTAGGAATAACACTGGATTCAAAACTTCAGTGGAACTCTCATTTAACATCCCTTGCAGGAAGACTCAGCTCTGCTGCTTACGCGGTTAGGAAAGTTAGACAATTAAGTGATATCGATGTTGCTCGATTAGTTTACTTCAGTTATTTTCACAGTATTATGTCTTATGGCCTATTACTTTGGGGTAATGCTACAGACATTGAGACTGTATTTATTCTTCAAAAAGAGCTGTTCGGGCGATTTATAATTTGCAAGCTAGAGACTCTCTTCGGGATGTGTTTACTACGGCAGGCATACTGACGGTTGCTTCGCAGTATATCCTTAGCAATATCCTTTATATTCATAAAAATGTTGATTTGTTTGACACAAACAGTGACAGACACTGCTTTAATACAAGAAGAAAAGATAAACTTGTTACACCAAGTTTTCGGCTTCACAAAGTGAGTATGTCCTTTTTGGGGCAAGGTGTTCGCTTCTATAATAAAATTCCGCAGACAATTTTGAATCTACCACATATGAAATTTAAATCTTATATCAAGCGGTGTTTACTAAATAAAGCTTATTATTCCGTTAATGAATATATTGCAGATAATGTGGCATGGAATTAATATACGTTGAGTTTCATGCGGGATATATATCTTAATTGTACATTTGACAAATGTAATGTGATTATTTTTGAAAAGAGTAACTGTAGAGTTTCTTGCCGTTTCTTCTCTGCAGAATCTACCTTCCGAATCGGCGGTAGCTTCACTTAGGCGGACATAACAGACTGTATATTTGACGATTCAAAAGCGCTTAAAAGCCTATTTGAATAAAGAATATTTTGAGTTTTGAGTTTGAGTTTGAGTTTGAATACAAACATCTGTCCCGTGTGGGAATCTAAAATGTCACCCGCCATGACGTCGTCAATTTAAATATAGCTAGTTAAATATATTTTGTTAAAAAAGGACATATTTCCTATCCTAATGGGGGCCTTTGAGTGTGTAGCGTTTATTTATTTCCTCCGTCGTGAAACATGAACTGCACAATACAACCCCAAAGTTACATAATTACTTTTCATGTAGTATTAGTAGAGTCATGTTCCTCCCAGCACAAATGGGCCCGCTCGACGTGTAACATAACAGTAACAGTGCTGTTGTGTTTTGTGCGATTAGTGGGAGCATCGGAGACCCAATGTCCTTTGCTCTGTTCCCTTCCTTTTTTCCCTTTTTTTTTATGTTAGAAGTTGGCAAACAAGCATACGGCCCACCTGATGGTAAGTGGCTGCCGCAGCCTATGAGCGCTTGCAGCACCATTAGTAGGTGCCACTCGCGCGTTGCCAACCTCGAGATATTAGTTCTTAAATCTCGTTCGCCCAGTAATTTCACTAGCGTACAATGCCCTTCAAACCGGAACACAGTAGTGCCTAAGCACTACTATTTGGCGGCAGAATATTGAACACTGCGGTGGTACCTACCTAGCCGGCCTCTTGCAACAAAAGACCTACCACCAGTGTGACCTTCTCATCTTGCCCTCTTATCCTGGCTGGCATGTGATACTTCAAAACTACAAGCATTCATAGCTAACTTCGGATACATACAACTGAAGAAACTAAAAACGGCATAACATCTGAAAGCTAGACACATTGTTTTGATCTATTCTTAAACGTTGAGGAACACTGTCCATTGCTGTTGCATCTAATATGTCAAATTCACGTGTCGCTGTGTTTGTTACCATACTCTTCCGAAACGTATCGACCGATTCTTATGAAATGTTGTGTGCATATCAAGGTTTGAGAATCGGTCAACATATTTTTTTCCTACCCCTAAATGTTAAGAATGGTGCACCCGAAGATTTATTATTTTATATAAAAAAAAAATTGTATGATGTGACATTAAAAAATACATACAACCTTACATATTCACCCATCAACCCCTTTTTTTAATAGCGAAATAATAAAATAATTCAATAATTTTCACTGGTATCACTTCTGTTCACAATGAGACTCAGTTATGGGGCGCTGCTATCGGGTCCCAAATTTTTGTTAGGGGCAGAACAACGTCTGCCGGGTTAGATAGTTTTATAATAATACTAACAAAGGCTACAAATTCAACGACTACCAGCGATACACAGATAGCGATATCCAGTGCCGGGCGTCCGGAAAAATACTCAGACCGGAACACATGCCTGTACGGTCATTTGGTCATGCGCCATAACGTCATCTATTTAATTTCTTGCTTGTATTGTACCTATTAATATATTATAAATATTATTCCCTATTTCCAGATGGGTTACGCCAACTTAGAGCAATCAGGACATGGGATACATTTGCGGCAATTTTCGCGGGCATTCGTTTTTGAAGATGATAACAATTCAACTCGCATTGTATTCGTATCCGTGGACGCTGCGATGATGGGCATTGGTGTAAGGCGTGAGGTAATTAGCTTTTAAGTGCATATACTATAGGCAGGTCCTACCATACACATAAAATGACCACGACTCGCTGATTTTCATTAAAAACATACGGCAACAACGGCTGAAACTCCCGTTCAATCGGTTTAGGTACCGACTAGTTTCGGACCCGTCGGAGGTCCTTCATCAGAGTGAGGCTATGTTCGCGGTGGCGACCGGCGTCATAAATATTTTGTCGTTTGGAAGGGCCCCTCTATCTATATCTAATATATAAAATTCTCGTGTCACAATGTTCGTTCCCATACTCCTCCGAAACGGCTTGACCGATTCTTATGAATTTTTAATGCATATTCAGTAAGTCTGAGAATCGGCTACTATCTATTTTTCAAACCTATAAGTGATAAGGGGTGTCCACCCCAAATTTTTTTTTTTTTTTTTTTTTGGCTAAAATTTTTATACTTTATTTTTTATTATGTGGCATAAAAAAATACATACGACCCTAAATTTTCACTGTTTTATCACCAACCTATGCTTTTTAATAGTCATTTTAATAATTTTATAATTTTTTATCTCGCCCGATAAGATCAATTATTATTACGTATCTTTGGTTTTCCGATTCATGAACGGGATTCAGCAGTTCTTCAATTAGCCATCCATCTTGAAAACGGTTAGCGTGTATATTTTACGAACGAGCCAGCGATTGATCGTGCTATAAATCCACCAAAAACTACACTTACAGAGTTTTTTTAGTTGTGTAAGCGTGGGGATGATTTTGGTGCCTTTGCACGTACTTTACTCTATTCACAAGTACCATGTTATTTCACATGGGCTCAAACAAAACAATGTATACCCCGCAAGCAAGGCTCACCAGTTGATGCATGTCCCAATTTATTCAAATCAAACGCCTTGGGGCGAGTATTTACAGTGAATCCAAGACAGACTGAGCGCTTTTATCTTCGACTGTTGTTGGTTATTGTTACTGGTCCATTGTCATTTCAAGATCTACGTAAAGTGAATGAGCAACAGTATCCAACGTATAAAGAGGCATGCCTTGCACTCGGCTTGCTGGAACACGACAACCAATGGGAATGTATGCTTGCTGAGGCAGCATTGAACTGTACAGCAATACGAATTCGTCTACTATTCGCTATAGTGTTGACTACATGTTTTCCATTCCGAGCAGAGATATTGTAGGATAATCACAAAGATTTAATGGCTGATGATATATTGCATCAATATCGTACACGGTGTAACGATCTAGCGATAACATTCAGCGACGATATGTACAATAAAGCGTTGATTGCTATTGAGGATCTTTGCATTATCATTGCCAACTTACCACTCAATCATTTCGGTATGAATTCGTCAAATCGAGGTGCAACTTATTTAATGAACACTGAAATGAATTGTGAACTGCAGTACAACACTGTAGAAATGGCGGCGATTGTTACTCGCAATGTCCCACTAATGAATGAGGAACAGAGAACCATTTACGTCCGTATTATGCTCGCAGTTTTAGCAGGACAAGGTGGGTTCTTCTTTTTAGATGCACCAAGTGGAACTGGCAAAACATTCCTTATTTCGCTAAATCTCGCCGAAATACGATCAAATAATGGCATCACATTGGCCGTTGAATCATAGGGCATTGCGGCAACTTTATTGGATGGAGGCAGAACAGCTCATTGAGTATTTTAGCTACCACTAAATATTCAAAATAACCCTGACACAGTGTGCAACATAAAAAAACAATCGTCCATAGGCGCAGTGCTGAAACAGTGTAAAATTATCATCTGGGATGAATGTACCATGGCACACAAACATTCGCTTGAGGCGTTAAACAGGACATTGAAATATATTAAAAACAATGACAAATTATTTGATGGCACTCTGTTAGTCCTTTTAGGTGACTTCAGACAAACACTTCCCGTCATTCCACGTTCAACATACGCTGATGAAATCAAAGCCTTAAAATCATCGCCTTTGTGGCGTAATGTTGAAAAAGTACAGCTGAAAGTAAATATGCGCGTTCAAATCCTTCAAGATCCATCCGCTGAAACATTCTCAAGACAACTCTTAGATATTGGGGATGGAAAAGTCACTATAGATGAAACTGAATGCGTAAAAATACCGACTGATTTCTCCACTATTGAATCACAAGATGCTCACATTGAACAAATATTTCCCGATGTACACACGAATTACATAAATCTCGAGTGGCTTACAGAAAGAGCAATTTTAGCGGCAAAAAATGTGGACGTTGACATTTTGAATCTGAAGATGCAATAGTTATTGCCTTGGGACTTGGTATCATATAAATCTATTGATATAGTTTGCGATGCCACTGAACCTGTAAATTTTCAACAGAGTTTTTGAGCTCACTGGATTTGCCAGGCATGCCACCACATAACTTACAATTGAAGGTTGGATCTCCAATTATTTTGTTTCGTTATTAGAACACACCACGGCTGTGCAACGGTACACGTTAGTCATTAAAAAATTAATGAAAAACGTTATCCAAGCCACCATTTTAAATGGCAAGTTTCGAGGTGAAAATATATTAATACCACGACCACCTATTATACCCATAGATGTGCCGATTCAATTTAAGCGTATTCAATTTTGGGATTTGCAACGACTATTAGTAAATCCCAAGGCCAAACAATATCTGTTTGTGGCTTAGATTTGAGCACACCATGTTTTCAACACGGACAATTATACGTTGCATGCTCTCGAGAAGGTAAACCATCAAGTGTGTTTGTAATTTGTATTAGCTTAAGACGGGCTAACAAAAAATATTGTTCACGCTGTAGCATTAAGACATTAATATTATGTAATGAATAATAATGATATAAATAATTATTACTTTAAAAAAAATTATAATAAGTTAAAAAAAATTATGTTTGGTGAAACTCATCGTTCCCAGCGCTCCATGCCTTTTTCACTCATATACCACATCCTTACACACTTCCAATAATTTAGTTATTTTTTTCTACACTACAAATTCTCTAGAAATTGTTTACATGGCAAAACAACGTTTGCCGGGTCAGCTAGTATCATATAAAATTCTTGTGTCACAGTTTTAGTTACCATACTCCTCCGAAACAGCTTAACCGGTTTTGATGAAATTGGTCTTAGACTAGATTGACGCTGTTTTTATATCTCTTTTATCGTCCACGCCAAATTATTATTTTTAATTTTTTTATGATGTGGCATTGAAAATACATACAACCAATTTTTACCCTTCTACCATCAACCCCTATTTTTTAATAGCGATATTAGTAATTCAGTAATTTTCACCGATGTCCCTTCTGTTCACTATAATACTCAGGGGGCGCTGCTATCGGGTCCCAGACTTATATAGAAACTATGTTTAAGTGGCTGTATTTTTAATATCATAATGTAAATATGCATATCAGAATACAATCTATTTCCAATAGAAACAATTTAGATCTTTCCATTTTTTTTTCAGGTAATAAAGCGCCTTCAAAAACGTTACGGAGATATATATAATGAAGGAAACGTTATTCTCAGTGGGACTCATACACACTCTACTCCTGGAGGGTTTCTCCTTGATTTTCTGTTCGACTTACCCATATTGGGCTTTGTCAAGGAGACCTACATTGCCTACATAACAGGTATACTTAAAGTAAGTGATGATAATGTTGTGTAGTTCTGATTAAGATAAATTTTAATCTATTGCGATCTATATAGGCGTCGGGACCTGCCGACCTCATCGCCCGCTGTTGGGGTAATCTGTGTCACAGCAGAGATTATTCCACCAGTGATGATGGATCTTTTGTTGAAGGGACCGGCTAGCTAGGTACCACTGCAATGTCAAATATTTTATCACTAAGCAGTAGTGACTTTACTGTGTTTCTGGGCACTGTAAGCTAGTGAAATTACTGGGCATAGGAAATTTAAGAACCGATACTTCGAGGTTGGCAACGCGTGAGTGTCACCTAATGATGGTGCTGCAAGCGTTCATAGGCTACAGCAACCGCTTAACATCAGGTAGGGCATATGCTTGCTTGCCAACTTAGTAACATAAAAAATTTAATGAAAGAATATATAAGTACTAGCCTATGTCCTTTCTCAGACTCTAGACTATCTATGTACTAAATTTCTTTTAAATGGGTTCAGTAGTTTGGCGTGAAAACGCGAGAGACAGAAAGATAGACAGACCCAGAGACAGAGTTACTTTCGCATTTCGCATGACGACGTTGTGGCGCAGCGGTAGCGAACCTGCCTTAAACGCCACAGGTCGCGGGTTCGATTCCCGCTCGGAGCATAGTATGTTTGTATTGACCATGCAAGCAAATTTTCCGGTCTGGGTGTATTTGTCCTTGTCCTTGTATATGTTTCCGGACCCCCGACACAGGATATCACTATCCTAATGGGGGCCGTTGAGTGTGCAGGCGTTTATTATTTATAATATAAGTAAGGATAAGTATTTTTGTTCTAGAGTATAATAATAGCGCACAATAATCTAACGCCAGCGCGTGTGGAGTATGGCGAAGCGGAACTGCTGAACGCAAATATTAACAGATCACCTTCGTCTTATTTACGAAATCCTCCTGAAGAAAGGGCTAGGTTTGTATGATATTTCTTTAAAACAAAACATTTGCACATGATGATGAAATCTTTTTAATTTTGACCCGAAGGCCAAAGGAAGGTAATATTTTTCGAGCGTATGTATGTATTGCATGTATGCTCACCCTTTGACGGATTTCAACATATTATGAGGTATCATTACATTCATCTCAGCTGTGAGAGTGACATAGATTATTTTATTTCAATATGGATCATGGAAAAAAAAATCCCTGATCAATATTGGAATTCTTATAGCGCCAAAACCTGATTCTGACTTATTGCAGAACTTGACAAAATAAGGCCAAAAATACGGGTAAAATTTTTCGAAATATTGCTTGATTTTCGAAGAATCGATGTTTAAAGTTTGATTTTTCCATTCCAACTGTTTACAAAAAAACGTTGTGGCGCAGCGGAAGCGAACCTGCCTTAACCGATCGAAACAAATCTTTGTATTGACCATACAGGCAGGCCATTATTTTTTTTTTTTCAAGATACCAGTATGACGTCGACAAAAATCTTGCGCAAGTGCGGTTTGTGAGTCCCTCCAACAAAATAATAGGCGTCATCAATTGGTTTGCGGTACACCCCACCAGCATGAACAATACAAATCGGCTTATATCGTCCGACAATGTGGGATACGCTTCCATCCTTATGGAGAAAGCGCTAAATGGAAACAACACTTTGCCAGGCAAGGTAGGAATGATTAACGTTACTATTTAACATGATAATATAAATAAAAAAAAAAAAAAAAAAACCAAATTCTCTATATAAATGGTGGTAAATAATCCAGTATAATATATGGCATGGGGATGTGACGCTGACGGCCCCATCAACCGCTGTTAGGATATTCTCTGTCACAGCAGAGATTATTCTACCAGTGCAATCAGTCACACTGGTGGTACCTAGGCCTTTTGTTGCAAGAGGCCGGCTAGGTAGGTACCACCGCAGTGTCAAAATATTTCACCGCCAAACAGTAGTGTCTTTGGCATTACTGTGTTCCGGTTTGAAGGGCACTGTACGCTAGTGAAATTACTGGGTAGAGGAGATTTAAGAACCAATATCTCGAGGTTGGCAACACGTGAGTGGCACCTACTACACCGGTGCTGCGCGCGCCCATAGGCTACGGCAACCACTTACCATCAGGTGGGCCGTATGCTTGCTTAATATTGGGTATCTATTTAATTTCAATTTAGAATCAGGTGCCATATGTGGTCGATGTTTAACTTGCGTTTTAAAAAAAAAAAAATTTTTCTTTTTAATTTATTTTTTCCAGAATATACTTTTTGTAATTATGGCACTAATACAATACAATAAAAATAAACATATCTTCTTCATCCTAGCATTATTCCCGGTATTTTTTATGTACCCAGGGTCTGCTTATTACTCTTATCCGGATTTGACAGGTTACTAGTTTTTACACAGAGCGATTGCCATCTGACCTCCGCAACCCTAAGGGCGAACCAGTAACTCATTGGATAAGAGCAATTTACTTATCAAGAGTTGACGATTATTATCAGATGTTATTGATAATAACCGGGACCAACAGCTTAACGTGCTCTCCGAGGCACGTTGGGGAGACCCACACGGACAAACGCCAAGACCGAGACAGAAATTTTAACAAACATCTGCCCGAGCGGGAATTGGACCAGCAACCGTTGAGACTAAAGGCAGACTCGCTACCCACAACGCCACAACGGTGTCAATAAAAATAAACATATACCATACTATAATTGTGTCCAGTTAATAATACGAATGAAAATTCGTTCGCATTTCCAGGGTCGTATTGTGTGTGCATTCGCATCTACAAATCTCGGCGACGTCTCCCCCAATACAAGAGGTCCTCGTTGTGAATTTTCCGGAAAAGTTTGCGATCAGGAGAAGCTATTGTGCAATCTGCCCAAAGAGAGGTGCTTTGCGTCTGGACCTGGAAGAGATATGTTTGAAAGTACTAAAATCATTGCTACTAAGATGTTTGATACGGCCATGGTAAGTTTTGAAAATTTAGTTTGTTGTTTGGTTCCTAATTTGAGTCATTATTTAATGGAACTGTTTCAGAAAGTCCTCAATCAGAAGGGCGAAGATTTAACAGGTCCTTTGGGAATAATTCACCAGTTTGTGGAAATGCCAAAGCAAGAGGTGTCTCCGTACGATCCAGTAACAGAAACGTTTAATGCTGTAAGTAGTTAAAAACCAATTAACCAATTAGGAAAATAATTTTCCATTCTTCAAAAATTTTGTCATATCTATACATATAATAAAATTGGAGTGTCTCTTTTAATATTGAAATAACCGTATTTTACTACATGTATATGAATATACTTGACTTAGCGGGGGCACTACCGTGCCCTCAGATATACGGTACATAAACCAAAATAACATTTTTTACAATTTTTGTCCGTCTGTCTGTCTGTTTGTCACGGCTAATCTCTGAAATGCCGGACCGATTTTGACGGAACTTACTTTTATTTTAGAAAAAGAATTAGGGTTTCGTGCACTAAAGAAAAAAATGGTACATCACGAAGCAGAGCCGCGGGCGCAGCTAGTTGTAACTATGCTAATACTCATTATTTTTAAATGTTATTTTTTTGGCTAATATATACTGTCCGATAATCCGGCATATGACTGTTCAACCGTTTATACAATTCTTGAAAAAGTTGGTAGAAAGGCAGGATAAATCTATAACACTCTTACATTTAAATATGTGTTTCGTTTCGGGTTTTTTGACCTTTGGCGAGATTCTATAGTTAATAAGTTCCCCCCCAGAGTAGCAAGGTGTCAGGCTGCTTGCCAGCCATGGGCTACAGCTTCGCAGCTGGTACCACCGACGGGCCGGGAGCTTTCGACTTCACGCAGGGGACCACATCTTCTAACCCGCTGTGGAACGCCGTGAGAGATTTCATCGCCGCACCCACGCAGGAGGACGTCCGCTGCCACGCGCCCAAGCCCATTCTACTTGCTACTGGCCGGGTAAGCATACATCGAATTTTGATGGATCTAGATTCCCCCTTTTTTAAATTACCCATAAGAAAAATAGCATAGGCATCACTAAAATCGCTACATATTGATAATCACTAAAAAGTAGAGTTCAGTGGATGGAAGAAGCTTCGAGATGATGTGTAAGAAGAGAACCAGAGCTCTCATTAGGCTGGTAGAGCTGGTATGCCTGGTCTAAAAACGGCGTAGTGGAGAATCCTTTAGGACCATGCTAATTGGACAGTAATAAATGAAAATAATTATTGATATAATAAAATTAATTATATGTACTTTTACAACATAATTATTAACATAATATGAAGTGAAATAATTACATTTCAACATTTCGTCACCTTGGTACATTTTGATAATATACGGCGCTGGAAACGGTGGGTAGTGAAAACATTTTTACAGTTTTTTTTATTTACAGTAGTAGATGCTTCTCTCAGCACAAAAGGCCCGGCTCGACCGGGGAAGCACTTCCCTCTCACTGTAAATCGGCGTCAAGTAACAGTATCATTAGGTACTGTTGCGTTTCTTGCGATGAGGGTGAGCGCCGGAGACCCAAGCTCCCACCCCCTCTGCTCCCTACCTTTTTCCCTTTCTCATCCCATCCCTCCTGTTTCTTTGGTTGACAACGCACTTGTGATACTTCAAGTATCGCAAGCGTTCATAGGTTACGGTGACTGCTTACCATCAGGCGGACCATATGCTTGTTTGTCAACCGTCATGACATAAAAAAATGCACTCAACACCGCTATTCCCTCTAAGAATCTTACTTAAAATTCTTTTCTGCTTTGAAATATCCATTCTCTATTCCAGGCGAAATTCCCATACGAGTGGCAGCCAAAAATAGTGTCATGCACAGTTGCTCAAATTGGAGGACTTCTCATCGCAGCAGTTCCTGGAGAATTCACCACAATGTCCGGGAGACGTCTGAGAAACGTCGTAGCGAAGGCTTCTGGAGCTAAACGAGTTGTATTAGCTGGCCTGTCTAATGTATACTCTGATTACATTGCAACTCCTGAAGAGTACCAGGTATCGCGAAAGTTGTTAATAAAGATTTCTTGTTTTGATTACGAAAAGTTGAGGATGGGTTTGTTTGCCTTGGTTTTCGGCTTCGTGATGTAATGTGATTGTCAATGCTACATAATTAATTGCACGATTTTTTTAAAGATGTTTGTTTTAGCTTCGTCTTGTCTTGATATACCTTTTTTTAGTGAAAGAGAGTTCGTTTTGATGATATAGAGAAAATACTATTGTAATCCTATACATTTATATGAGATTACAAAGTTATTTATGCAGTTGGTTTATCTAGAAAACTGGACTGAAATTACAAAATATTTTAATTTTTCCTTTATTTATACACTAAACACTAATTATATTCTAAATTTTAAGCTTCCATGTCTGCTAGAAGTGCCTTAGAGTTTTGATGATCGGTCAGTCAGTGAGTGACAAAATTAAGAAATTTGTCTAGTTATAATTCTTAAACAACTTGTTCAAATTGAATGAAATTTAAAACATACCGTTCTTATACAATGCCTGCTCGGTTACTTAAATTTCAGGCTTTTAGTTTTATCTCTTACGAAGTTATAGGGCGTCGAAAATGGCCTGAAGTGCTTCGAGAAAAGGATAGTACGGCCGTGCCGGTTTTTTGCTCGACTTGGCGGGGGCACTGCCGTGCTCCCAGATAATTTAATACAGCATGGCAATGCAATGGATACAGCATGGCAATGATATGAATTAACTTTACATGTGTGTGTTCCACCGCAGTATTGTGTCACTAATGGTCATATTTTAATAGACTCCAGACTTAGATTTTCCAAACAAGTCATAGTAGGTTTTTCAAGACAGAAGTGAAATAGTTTTTAAGGGGTCGGCAACACGTACGTTATACCAAAATACAGTGACTGCTTACTATCAGGCGGTTGGTTGATGGAAACCAATCAACGGAACCAATGAAGGCTCGCGATACTTGAAGTATCATTTGCGCGTTCCAAGCCCAATAGGAGGGAAAATAGGAAGGGAACAGAGGGGGTAGGAGATTGGGCCTCCTTGGGTCTGAATACAAATAATGACACCTACTTTACGACAATTTTCTGATGAGGTCGCGCCGTCCCATTTGTGCCTAATAAAATAGTAAGGGGATATTATTGCATATAATTTCAGGCGCAGCGCTACGAGGCCGCGTCGACGATCTACGGCCCGCACACGCTCGACATCTACCTCAACAAATACGTGGAGCTGACCAACGCACTCGTACAGGTGACTACAGAAACTATACGTTTCCTTTCACCCAAATTAAAGTATTAGGATACTTGGCTCTAGCTATAAGTCTATTAGTATCTTACTTGGTACGTCATAATCTTCTTCTGTCTAATATAAAAAAATGTCGTGTCGTGGTGTTTGTTACCAAGCTCCTCCGATTTTTATGAAATTTGTATGCATATCGGGTATCATACCCTTAAATGTTAAGGGTGGTTCAACCCAAACATTTTATTTTGGACATGTTTTTTAGATTCAGCATTGAAAAATACATACAACCCTAAATTTTCCCCGATCTAACATCAACCCCTATTTTTCAATAGAGATATTAGTAATTCAATAGTTTTCACCGGTGTCAATTCTGTTCACAATTAGACTCGGCGCTACTATTGGGTCCTACATTTTTAAGGCCAGGACAACGTCTGCTGGGCCCGATATTTTATTTATATACACTTAAAAATTCTTTAAAAGTCAAAAATATTCTCTTTGGACAATGGAGATCACTTCTAAATTGTGGAAATATGTAGAAAATATAGTACCGTATAAAGTTGTTTATATAAATATTTCCAACAACAATTATTATAATTAATACGACGAATTTTTTTGCAAACATAATAATTGTAGTTTTATTTTTACCACAAAGCAGTCAAATGAGTGTACAGCCTGATGGTAAACGGTAACTGTAGCCTATAGACGATAGTAATGCCAGAAGAAAGCGTATTGCAGAGCCAAGAAAAAGAGGAGAGGGAGATAAAGAGGGGAGGAAAATAGGGTTGGGAGTTATGATCTCTGTTGCTCCCATTTATTGAAAGAAACCCAATAGTAGAGGAACAACGTGTATCCCTCAGTGTATCCCTTGAGCGATTTTTCTTGACGACGTTACCTGCTTTCGCGGGTTCGATGCCTGCTCAGAGCAGATGTTTTTATTGACCATACAGTTTTCGGGTCTTAGTGTATTTATTGTCATTGTGTATGGACACACACAGGATATAACTATCCTAATGGGGGCCGTTAAGTGTGTAGTGTTTATTATAATTATTATTATTCTAGTGTATATTTCTGGTTTTCGGATACAAAATATAACTATCTATTAGGATACACATTGAGATACACAAACCTTAATTTCTCTTGATCGACTTATACGATATCAACAACTTTATAAATACAACTCTATATAATACCAACGGGTCAATGTACTAGGCCCCGATTTGCATAGGACCTTGTTTTCTTTAGAATGTGAAAGCAGCTAGAATAACTTTACTGCATGTTTTCTCAAAGTGTTACCTATGTCATTGGTTTAAGGGTCATAATTAATTGTGTGTTTTTTAGCATAATTGCTTTTACCTTATTTATAATTACTAAATATTATGCATTCCAAAAATATTTTGTAATAAACCCTAATACTCGCTGTTTCGTTTCCTTTCTTAAGCAATATATGTAGTTTATATAAATAAAAGTGTTTGTATATTTGTCCTTCATGCCTTTGTAAACAAATGGTCCGAGTTAGTGGAAACATTGAAAAAAATTGCTCTATAAATCCGCAGAGGTTTCTTTTCGTCGCTTTCAAAATAGTCGGGTAGTACAAAATATATTTTTGTGTTATTTTTTTAAGGAATTTCTATTTCAAGGGGCTTAGTCTAAACCGTTTAGGATCAACCAAGGGAAGGGAGGAAATGACAAGAGAAATAACAGAAGAGAATAAGGAAAAGGGAACGGTACGGATAATGGTGGTAGGTCTTTTGTTGCAAGAGGCCGGCTAGGTAGGTACCACCGCAGTGTCCAATATTCTGCCGCCAAATAGTAGTGCTTAGGCATTACTGTGTTCCGATTTGAAGGGCATTGTACGCTAGTGAAATTACTGGGCAGACGAGATTTAAGAACCAATATCTCGAGGTTGGCAACGCGTGAGTGGCACCTACTCATGGTGCTGCCAGCGCTCATAGGCTACGGCAACCACTTACCATCAGGTGGGCCGTATGCTTGTTTGCCAACTTTTAACATAAAAAAAAAAAAAAAAATGTTACTTCATGACAATATTCTGCGATAGGCTTGAACTGAATGCTGGCATAACTGGGCTCTGCGACTACTAAGAATCCTGCTTTATTTCTATGTAAAATCATGTCTTCTTTAGGGTGTAAAATTGGAACCTGGTCCTTCCCCACCGGATTTCAGCGAACAGCTAATAACATTAGTCCCTCCGGTTCTATGGGATTCTGCGCCATGGGGACACGAGTTCGGTGACTGCGTGAAGCAACCACAGAAGTACTATAGCTATGACGACGTTGTCACAGCTACTTTTGTAAGTATATCTTTGCATTTTAAAATTCAATTCTAAGACATTTTGACCTGCATGTCGTAGAGTTAATTCTAAGACGTGTATACCCGTCAATTCTAGTGATGGTGGATTAAATGCCCATCTGGTTAGATTGCCTACGTTGGTGAAAACCATGTGAAGTGACTACTTGTATCGAGGTCAGCTAGTATATAGTTAGTTGGTCCTTGGTGGTAGGAATGGCAAGGATGACTAGTGCAATTCGCCTTTTGGAGCGGTATTTGCTTCTGGGATACATAAAAAAAATGATTTTGAAACATTTTTTCTCTCATCCGAAGGCTGGCCAAAAGCTGTTCCAGGAAGTGTTAAAAATTAGTAATTTATTGAAGTTAAATAGTTCAGAATGAGTTATGCATTATCTATCTTTGGAATAATTAAGCTTGTATGTGTATCCAGGTATCAGGTCATCCTCGGAACAGTATCCGGCACGGGCGCTCGTTCGCGGCAGTCGAGAGGCTGCAGTCCGCCGACGACGACGCGTGGGCCGTCGTCGCCACGGACGCAGACTGGGAGACCAAGTGAGAGACACTCTGTCAATGTAGCGACATCTACACGTAACACGATAAAATAAATAAATAAACGCTACACACTCAACGGCTTCCATTAGGATAGTGGTATCCTGTGTTGAGGGTCCGGAAACATTCACAATGACAAGGACAAACACACCCAGACAGGAAAACATGTCTGTATGGTCAATACAAACATCTGCTCCGAGCGGGAATAAAACCCGCGACCTGTGGCGCTTGGTCGTCGTTGCGATACAAAGAAGAAAGCGAGGCATGAAGAGGCATCTTGCGGGTAGGCAGGGCGAGGGTGGCTGGCGCAGTTACATTCCGCAACTGTGTTAGCCGCCTTCGCGTTTGGACTTTATTTCCACTTACCATCAGGAGTTGAGTCATCTGCCCTTCTTTTCAAATAAATAAAAAAAGACACAATTTTTTTTTTTCAGGGTCAGGTTTTTTTTTCAGTCCAAGGGGGTCAGGATCGAACCCTCGTCTCTCGCGTTAATGGAGCGAAGTCGGTCCTTCTACCGTTGAGCTATTGAGGCTTCAAATTGTCACCATCTCGCATCAAACTACAGCGCATGGCATGGCATGTTATGCAATAATATTGACGAATAAGTTCGTCACAATCCTGAATCGCGTTATCAAAGCGTTCTATGCTAGTGAAGTATGTATACAACTTCTCATCCTAAGGCGTTGGGCTTCGGCCCGCCGGGCAATATCATCGGCTTGGTTATAAGATCCCACTATGTTTAAGATTTGATTAACTGTTAAAAAAATCATATATTATACTTAAAAACTATATTACCTTTTTCAAAATTTATATGTTAAACGACGACGACGTTGTAGTAGCGAACCTGCCTTAAACGCTACAGGTCGCGGGTTCGTTCCCGCATAATATGTTTGTATTGACCATGCAAGCATATTTTCCGGTCTGGGTGTATTTGTCCTTGTTCTAATAAGTGTTTCCGGACCCCCGACATAGGATATCATTATTCTAATGAGGAACGTTGAGTGTGGCGTTTATTTATGAAAAAAAAAACAATTACACCTTACTTCTCAACATGGATAAATTACATACCAAGACTAATTTTATATTTTGATAATAAATTATTTCACTACCCCACAGATATACCTGGTTGAGAAATTCAAATATCCTTGGAACAAGTCACGTGGAAATCGAATGGGAAATCCCCGCCGGGACACCCCCGGGGACATACAGACTGCACCATTACGGGAATTATAAGTACATTTTAGGTGGTATCTACCCTTACCACGGGTTCACTGACCCCTTCGAAGTCACCTAATCGAGGTACATATATATTTTAGTGACTTACACTACAGTTTCCAAAGATATTAATTGATTTCAAAAAATTATTTAGTCGAAAATTATCAGCGTGCAGCGGAGCGTTCAAGCGTTTTATATGGAGAGAGTTGTGGATTATATCCAATACATACATACATACATACAATTCAAACATATATTTTAGTCATTGCATTAACGGATTAAAACAAATAATAAGTTCACGTAGCTTTCACACACGTCCTCTCAGATCGGGTGTCATTCTGTAACTGACTACCCTCCAAGCGTACCCGATCTGTATGTTATATCCGGTTATGAATACGGGATCTCAATCTATGCGGCTATGAATACGGACGTGAAACGAATGCGTAATTGCAATATCCGACAACGTGGTCGCCACCGACCTCCATAACAACTGGACTGGGTCTATGGCGTGGATTTATAGAAAGTGGCCAACGGGCTGAGAACGTACCGTGCGTATGCGCAACAAAACCTTGAGTTCAATTGCTCCATTTCTTATCTCCATTCTCTAGCCTTCGCATATATGCTGTTATATTTTTCACCAAGTTATTTGGTTGCGCTACCTTCATTTTTTACCTATTTCAATACATAGGATCAACACTCCATATCATAGAGTTCAGGATTTTTTTTATTAGACTCGTCACAGGAGGCGTTATTTTCATGCTAAGAAAGGCATAGGTACTACAAAGTCCATTTTGAATTTTTAATAACCTTGGTTGTTGAGCAACGCCTCGTGCACGCTCTGACGTTCCGCTAAACGCTCTTCGACCTTACCTTCAGAGTTTATAAAATTTGAATGGATTACGTTTAATCGATAAGTTTTTGTAAGAAATTACTTTTTATACAATATAGTGTAGGTATTTTTTACGTAAAGATTATAAGCAAGTGTTAATACTTACTAGTCTATTAATTTAAGTATTAAACATGTAATATATTATAAATAATTATTAGGATTCTAAGTTTGATATTTTTTGTTATAATTCTATGATGTAACATGGGCGTAGTGAGGTAGGAGCAAGGGCCCCTCCCTAGACCTAAATAATTCTAAATACACGAATACACTAAAAAAAATTCTAAATACAATAATACACGAAAATTTTCACATTTCGGAACTATTTAGCTACTAACTATTGAAGAACATAGTCATTTTGCCCTACCCTCTGGATCCTAAATTGAGATTTTGACTTCCCCTAAGCCAAATGCTGGCTACGTCCATGTCATGAAAGTATAATAAAGAGTTGTCAATACGACCGTGACCTCCTTGGGCAACCAATCTAAATTATTAAAATTTAAAATTTTTGGATTTAATGCAGATAATTAAGGTAATTAATTATAGTACTAGCAATGACAGTATTTTATAGGGTCATTTAATTTTTTGAACTAATATCCTTATTTAGGAAAATATTAAGTTTTTAGATACAATAGTTTCCATGGTTGATGTTGAATAGAAAACATTTTTTTAATAAGCCATGACAAATTATACTTTTATTATAATAATGTAATTACGATGCCATAAGTATTTAAGCTATGATGAAATTATTTAATGTATGTATTATATAAAATTTTCACTCAAATTTATGTTCTCCATATATCTTCCGGATCCTTTTTTTAGATTTTCTATTACTGCTGCCCTAGTGGCCTCGACAGCGTCACCGGTGGCGGTGTTACCCGGCCGGAATTAGGCCTTTGAGTGTCTTCATCGTACACTACCAAAGTGGCAAAAGCGTAAGCGTCTTTATAGAAAGCAGTTACTGTAGCCTAACTTTGCTTATAAGTAAAACTAGAGGGAAGTGGCAACATCGCATGTTGCCACCTGAGGTGAGGTATACGTTTTGACTGAAGGGTTAAGAGTTTGGACCTCTGGCGTTCTCTTCAAGATATTACCTAAGTACTTGCCCTGTCAGACCTGCTTATACTGTGTTACGTTTTATTTAACTAGTGATTTGCCGCGAAATTTTTTGCTTAGAATACTCTACTGTTAATTTTCATTTTCATTACGAGTTTAGAAACAGAAAGTTGTATCTGAATCTGTTCAACCGTAATGTATAAATATTTGGGCTGTACAATTACCCTTAGCCGACTAACCTATCTTAGCTTAGCTAATAGGCTAACGGCTAACCAGCTCAACGGCTAATTTTTGTATTCTGATTAATTTGTAAGAGATTTAGAATAAATTTTGATCCTATGATTCGTTTTGTAATAGTTGTTAATTGGAATCAAATTAAGAGACGCCCATAGCCGGTTGTTTAGCTCACTAGCTGGTAAACGAATAGTGGGCTAAGCGACATTAGGTGCGGTCGGTATATGGATGGGTGACCGGTTAAGTAGATACAGGCATGGTCAGTATATGGATGGGTGACTGGCTTAATTGTGCAGCCTAAATATAAATATAATTATGTCTTGTTAATAATATATTTGTTTTAACATTTGTATATTATAATACGTAATTAACATACGCTTAATAAGCTGATTGTGTTGATAAAAATCATTTACTTGCCTTAAAGATTATTATAATAAATGTTTAAAGAATAACGTTGTTTTATTTTATCTAAAATGATCTATATTTTATTTATAAATGTTACATACACTGAATTAAAGGCAGATTTTTTTTTATTATGAAGGTAGTAAAAAAATTCTAGCGATAATGTACTACTATTGCCCCTCCATGTAATCTCGCAGTTTGCGTTAGGAGTGGGTACGACAATAGCCCAAGAGGGTCAGGATGGAGCCCGCAACTATCGTGGTAATGGAGTTGGCCCTTACACCGTTGAGCTATTCAGGAGGGAGGAAATTAAAGGAGAGGATAAGAAGGATTTCGGCTGTGGTTCTTGAGGCCACTCGTCGAACTATACACAGCTCTGTTTTAGACCTTTCTGACTTAACCTTGTGGTTTTCACTCGTTTAGTATAATTTCCAAGAAAATATCAAAATCGCACATAGAAATTGTTTATCGAATAAAAACTTCGCCTTTTTCCCGGCATTATACGAGAATTTACCCAGGGTCTGCTTATTGCTCTTGTCCGGATTTCACATGTTACTAGTTTTTACACAGAGCGATTGCCATCTGACCTCAACAACCCCAAGGTCGAACCAGTCCTATTGGATTAGAGCAATTAACTTATCAAGATTTATCGATCGATTATTATCAGATGTTATGTGATAACAACGGGGACCGACACATGTCAACACGGGGACGACATGTGCTCTCCGAGGCACGGCGGGGAGACCCGCAAGGACAAACGCCCAGACCGAAACAAATATTTGTAAGATTAAAGCGAACATCTTCCCGAGCGGGAATCGAACCCGCAACCGTCGAAGCTAAAGGCTCGCTACCCACAACGGCAGAACGGTGTCAAACTAAGAAATACCAAATCCTATACTAAATATCAATCATTATATTCCTTGATAAAAAAATTCGTGGGGCAAAAATTCATGGGTCTTTTTGAGTTTATAACATGCTCTTGAAATTTTATTAATTAATTATTATCAGCACAAAGAGATAAAGTAAGATTTTTATAATAATAATATAGTAAAAGATAATTTCACATACGGATTAGATTATAAAATATCAATGATTTAAAAGTGTTATTTGATAAAACAACCCGAATTATCTGATAAATTAAATTTGTATTGCAATTAACATAATAATTAAGATTTATTAAATGAAATGTGCTTAGTGAGAATCAATAAATTTATACAGATAGAGGTGATGAGATATTTATAAATATCTCATAAATGTTCTGAAAATAATATGTATACCTATTTATATTATAGGAGTATCTTACAGAGACACCAATAGGCAATCATTACTTTAGCTCCCTCTAGTAAGCTAGGAGTCAATGGAATAGGCACAAATGTTAATGTGTATATAATAATAATAATAATAACATGATCAAGCTGCAGCCATTATTCACCAATATTTCGCCCAACAATTTAAATTTATAGATACTAATGTACCATATTACAAATACAAACCAGAACCAGTATTAGAAAATAATAATTATAAGCTATATTGGGATAGAACAATATTAACCGATACAACCATACACTACAATAGGCCCGACATTACTTTCCATAACAAAATACAGAAAAAAATATACATTATAGACATTGCTATCCCTAATACTCACAATTTAAAATCCACAATAGCAGATAAACTTAGTAAATATCAAGACTTAGCACTACAACTTAAGATACAGTCGAAAGCAGAAACAGTACCAATAGTCCTGTCATCAACTGGAATCATTCCAAAGAGCTTAGTTCAAAGTCTCGAAACATTACAAATACCCAAACACACACTTTACACGTTGCAAAAAGCAACCATTTTAAATACATGTCAACTTACCCGCAAAATTTTAACATCGTCATCCGTATCAGCTACAATAATCTTGTAATCACCTTTCAAGATTGGCTTCGGCCCGCATGATTGGGACGTTTATACCCCTCAAAGAGGGAGAATAAAAATTTGAAAAAAAAACATAATAATAGTAATAATTTTATTGAACCTAATAACAAAATGCAAATTCACAGAGCTTCTGAACTCCTTGGTTGTACAGCAACCTGTGTTAAGGAGAAACAGAAAAGACGAGAATATAAATGTTATGTCTATGTAAAGAAATGGAAATGGTAGAAAAGAATGTCTCTCATAAAGTGCCGCCCTATAATACCGCTACGCATAGGTACAGGCGTCTCTGGATCCTACCCTACATGACATGAAGAGACGAAGTTTGCAGAATGAGAGAAACATAGGTCATAAAAAAATCGTTTCAAGCTTAATACGAATACAATCTTGAAAGCCTCTCAAGTAAGTAAATTAATTAAATAAAAAGAAGACACAGCAAAGAATAGTCAAAATATATTTTAATTGAAGTAAATGATCATTTGAATTTATAAAAAGAAGAATTCACCATAGAAATTAAATTCAGCTGAACTAAATGAATCACTTGAAATGTTACACTCATAGAAATCTTAATAATATGATACTAGAAGTCGCATACCCGCCTGACCTTGTCGCCGCAATTGTGACTTATGAGCCACGACGGTGCGTGCTGTTACCCGTAACAGTGTCCTTACCATTGCTGAACTATTCAATGTCCGGAGCAGCACAAGCGCACGTAGCAATGAAATATGAAAGTTAGGATATATCACAAAAATTTGTAGTAGAAGAACTGTGTTGCGAGTTTGGCATTATTTTGCATTTAGTGTTTTTTGATGGGATACTATGTATACATATCGAAATATTGACATCACCACAGTGATGGCTTATTGGCCTTAGCATCTGATCTTCAATTCTTCAATTATCATTTTCGGCAATTTTTTGTCAAAATGACAGTTTTTCACGTATATTTTCCAAACTCTTTTCCCGATCTTCTCGCGACCTAAGGCGAACCTGTGACCCCGGCCGGACGCGTCTACACACTAGCTACACGAACCCCGGTTGGCGAGATAATCGCGAAAACCCGAAATTTTCCTCCTATTGTCGATTTTCCTTTCCTCGACCTCCTGTTTTTGAAGCTACCGAATCAGCCGCGCATTTAATTTACCGTGTTTATCCCGTCGCAAAAGTTTTTACTATTGAAAAAGCATCTAGCGCTGCTCCTGAGAGAACAATTTCAATATTATCTACCACGTGTTATTGTGCCAATAGCGAAAGATTATTAATTATGGATAATAATGAAATATCATTACACAATCAATAAGTAATCTTGTATTGATTGATTGGAATGTTTTTTTTTTCATTTATCGAGTTGTAAATAAATCAGATTAATTTTAATTAGTTTTCCGTACATCCCACTGGGGAAAATACGCGTTCATTAAAAAATTTTGCCGATATTTTTATTGCAAAATGGCAATATCCTTAGCTGGTAAGCTCGTGATATTATGCGTCGCATTAGCGGTGATAGGTGGTATGACGGCTACCATCGTGATGCTCCTCAGAGATACCACTGAGGATCCTGTCATCCCCCCTACGACTACTACAACAGCCGTACCAGATCCAGAACCGGGTCAGTATCAAGTTGGAGTAGGGATAGCTGATATGACAGGACCCTGTGTAGAGATTGCCTTTGTGAGTGTTTTTTTGAATTATTTTAATATAAAAATCTAATCGAATCGTATTTGGTCCTCAAGGGGCCAAATATTAATTAATTATAATTTAATATTGTTTAGATCTTCGAAATAAGAAATAATATCTTTGGTTTAGATAATTGTACAGCCGTTTCTCAGGGTCTCTCTCCTGATATGAGAATCGTTAATTTTGCAACAGATTTGACAGACCATTGCACAGATTATAATGCAAAAGACGAGTTGAAAAATATTGATAACTGTGAATCCTATTTTAAACCTCTCAATAATGCAATAACCTGTAAAGTAATACGTCTGTTAATTACAGATGGGTTATGCGGACTTGGGACAGTCGGGACAAGGGATCCATTTAAGGCAATTTTCCAGGGCATTTATCTTTGTGAAAGGAGATACGAGAATAGTACTAGTGACAGCTGATGTCCAGTCTATTGGCTATTCGGTTAGACGGCAGGTATGAGTTATTATTTGCTTTGAACACAATTCTCTAATTAATGGTACGGTAACTGTTAGTTGGTTTACGTAGAAGTTTGTGGGCTAAATCTAAAAAAGTGGTTTGGGTT
Organism: Hestina assimilis; assembly: GCA_023373885.1. Lineage (NCBI taxonomy): Eukaryota > Metazoa > Arthropoda > Insecta > Lepidoptera > Nymphalidae > Hestina > Hestina assimilis. The sequence continues at coordinate 1,495,591 of CM041747.1, read as the reverse complement.
CCATGTACTTACTTCTAGCTAGAAGTAAGTTAACTGTAACTTCTGTAACTGTCGAGTTTCTTGTCGGTTCTTCTCGTTAGAATCAACCTTTTGAACCTTTTGAAGCGTTTGACTATTCAAAAGTACTTTTTGAAAGTCTAGTTGAATAAAAATAATTTTGATTTGATTTTGTTTATTTTTCTCATATCACTGATCATTAACTTGCAATTGCTTTGTATTTATTCTGACGACCTTGTGCCGCAGTGGTAGCGAACCTGACTTACGCGCCACAGGTTGCGGGTTCGATTTCCGCTAGGAGCAGATGTTTGTATTGACCATACAGGTCTGGGTGTGTTTGTCGTTATCGATGTTTATGTTTCCGGACCCCCGCTACATCCTAATGGGGGCCGTTGAATGTGTAGCGTTTATTTATTATTATTATTATTTAACTATCACTTATTTGTTTTTGTACTTACAAATTCTTTTTGAAATTACATTTTCCGAACCCCAGTACATCTAACAGAAAATACCGCAATTACCTAATATTTTCAGGTAGTTCAGAAACTTCAAGAACTCTACGGTGACATGTATTCGCTTCGTAATGTGATCTTAACTGGAACACACACGCACAGCGCCCCAGGTGGCTATCTTGTAGACTTCATTCTAGATGTTTCTATATTGGGATTCTCCACTGAAACTTATAATGCGTACATTGCTGGTATAACGAGGGTAAGATGTCCCAAATTTATTATGATTTACAAGAGTACAGGGGGCTTATCATTAAGTCTTATAGTGATTCAAATGTCGATCAAATCAATTCAATTCAATTGTGACATTCAAATTTTATATGAGCATGACGCATAAATATAGTCATAGAATACCCATATTGGTCGTCATTTAAATCGCAAAAAGAGTTATTAGTTAGCCCGCTGTGCCCGTTTTTTTTTGTTTTGTTTATATGAAAGGCGATATATTACCAACACAGTTTTGGCGCACTATAAACTTTATGATTATCGTGATTCCCGAAGTAAGGAACTCTTTAAAGTATAAAATCTCATTAATTGCCATTTGCACCCAATTTGTTTTCAATATATGGCTTAAGCGCTTGTCGTTTTGTCGTGTAGTAAAACAATTAACAATTATTTTTAATCTTTTTAGATCCGTTTTGATAATTCATATATTTAATTACACAAGAATTAATCAGTTTCTATGTGTGCGAAAACTACTATCTTGATTGATTAAGTATTTTTGGGATTTTTACACCATCGTCTATAATTATCCTCGTATCTCGTCGAAATGAAGTAAAATATAAATAATTTTGATAATTTCCAGAGTATTGTTAATGCCCACAACAGCATCGTGCCCGCTCGCCTCTTCTTCGGAAAGACTCAAGTTATGAATGCTCAGATGAATCGATCTCCTTTCTCTTATGACCAAAATCCAGAGGAAGAAAGGGATAGGTATATTCTTATGTTTCGGATCGGTCTTCGTTTATATTTTTGGAATTAAAAACGTATTTAGAACAATTATATATTCTTAGAATGTGTTCGATTTTCAAATTGATAAATTTAAAAAAAAATAAGGAAGGAACTCGTATATTTAGACCTCTTGTGTATATAAAATGATTATAATTGAGAAAAGGCTTCGAACAATCTAGATAAATTATAGAATAATTATGTTCCGTAACATCGGCAACGCATCTGCATGCCCCCTGGTGTTACAGATGTTCGTGGGCGGCGGTAATCGCTTAGCATTAGGTAAACACCCTGCCCGTTGCCCGTTGGCCCTTTAGGTCCCTATTACTTATATTATTTTGTCTATGAAAATAAAATTTATATCTGTTTTAATACCGGCTACCGTGCACAATATTTACTTCGAATAGGAATCGAATATCAATGAACGGAAAGGACTTGTCTCTAGAATATATTATCTTGTTCTCTATGGTGATTGGTGAATAAAAACAACGTGAGATTTTTACTGGCTAGCTATTCCCAGTAGATGAAAAGCCTCTTTTTTCTTGGGTTAAAAATATTGCTTATAAGAAATTACATTTTTTTTTTTTTTTCGGAATGTGTATTGCTGTTGGCCCTACTGGCCTTGACAGTGTCACCGGGCGGGGGCCGAGTACAGAGACTCAGCCGTGATAAAGGGGCAGCCCTCACGGGGGCTCAAATTGATTCCGTCCTTAGGGTGCCTCCTGCGAAGCCGAACCACGGCTAAGGACGTCATCGGAGATGGAGGCAGCGCTCCGAGCGCATTCTATACGATAGCCTCACCCGACGGTGTGAGCGCGACGCGACGTGCGAAACAAAGGACCTCGTCCTCGCCAGCGAGGACGGTGTTGTGTGCGTGTCTGTGCTGTGTAAGGGCATTTTCTAATGTAATCCTATCGTCAGGGTCTTGCAGGACGTGCTTAGGACGCCGAGAAGTTACATAGTTAACTTAAAGTAAGATATAGTTTTTTAATAGAATAGCAATAACAATTTTAGCTTTTGGATACTTGAATTAATCTATACCTACATGTATACAATCAATAAAATTGAAGTGTCTGTTTGTAATTCCCTATTATTAGCTTTTCATTAAATACGGAAGTGTATACGACACTTTGTTACCGCAAATCTCTGAAACTGCTGGACCGATTTTAACAAGACTTTCACTGGCAGATAGCTGATGTTATAAGGCTAGATAACTTGCAAGCCTAAAGGCTAAACTAAAGTTTGGAAAAAATAATTTATAATGTTCTCTGTCTCTCTGTCCAATTTCTTTTAACTAGATACACAACTAACACAGACACTGAACTGACCCAAGTCCGTATAGTGAAGACAGATGGCTCTCTTCATGGCGTATTAAATTGGTATGCAGTTCACACCACCAGTATGAATATGAGCAATCGCCTCATATCCTCGGATAATTTGGGCTATGCTGCCTTGAAGCTTGAGGCCACTTTGAACCCTGGAAGACCAACTGGAAAGGTATCTTATATTTACAAATCTAGTTTTAAACAAAATGTTCGTTTAGAAAATCGCTGATTAGAATTGTCCTTTTTCAAAACCGGGGTATATTCCTATTCTGCAAAAGATTATTTTCACATTAGTTTGATCACATTTTAAGTTTCCAAGATGTTAGTTTTAAATTAATTTACCGGCGTCGGGATGGGACGACCCCATCGCTCGCTGTTGGGATAACCTCTGTCACAGCAGAGACTATTCCACCAGTGCAATCAGTTACACTGGTGGTAGGTCTTTTGTTGCAAGAGGCCGGCTAGGTAGGTACCACCGCAGTGTCAAATGTTCAGCTGCCAAATAGTGCCGCTTAGGCACTATTGTGTTCCGGTTTGAAGGGCACTGTACACTAGTGAAATTACTGGGCGGATGAGATTTAAGAACTAATATCTCGAGGTTGTTAACGCGTGAGTATCACTTACCAATGGTGCTGCAAGCGCTCATAGGCTACGGCAACCATTTACCATCAGGTGGGCCGTATGCTTGTTTGCCAAATTCTAACATAAAAAAAAATTAAAATTTGTATGCGAGAGCTATCTGCTTATAAGGTAAAAACTAAAGTAAGTTCTAAAAAAAGTTTCATATTAGTAACATTTTTAAATTGTCCTCTATTTTGAAAGCCTCTTATTTTCTTTTCCCTTTTTTCAAAGTGATATACACAAACACTCCTCAAATATTTGGGGTCTTGGTCAGCTGTTCTCAACTGTTCAACTTTGTACATCGATTTTGTTTTAGTTACAACTTTTCATTGTGACGAGTTCTACTTAACCTAAGTCAATCTTATCCAGCCCGCCATAGTGGCAGGTTTCTTCTCATCCAACCTTGGCGACGTATCGCCAAACACACGCGGTGCTCGCTGCGAGTTCAGCGGCGAGACCTGCGACAACCAATTCCAGCTGTGCGATCTCTTCGAGAGGTGCTTCTCGACTGGCCCTGGTGACGACATGTTCGAGAGTACGAGGATTATTGGCAACATGATCTATCAAGGTGCCTTGGTAAGTCAGGGTATGGTTTGTTCAGTTTTAGAAAAGGTTTTTGACTGCAATGTACGCTAGAAGCTAGGGGGATGAATGGGAAATGGTATCGACCCACCAAATAATAAAAACGCAGTACACAGATATGCTATACTAGCGTCTGCCAGATCTTAATACAAAATTCCAACCCCTTCAGGGGTGAAATTTTAAAATAGTAGAGAATTTGAGAAAAAAGTTAAAATACATTCACCTGTGACTGTTAACCTAAAAACAAAGTTTTATGCGTTGAGTTTCAAAAATAACGGACTCAAATACAAACTTTCAACTCCCTAAAGGGGCTTAGCTTTAGGGTTGAATTCGAAAAATCCTTTCTTAGGGCTCGTTAATGTTTTAAAAATCAGACTTGTGAAGAATAGGTCTCTTTATCTTTTATATGTATATACGTGTTTTACATGTATCGACGACGTTGTGGCGCAGCGGTAGCGAATCTGCCTTAAACGCCACAGGTCGCGGGTTCGATTCCCGCACGGAGCATAATATGTTTGTATTGACCATGCAAGCATATTTTCCGGTCTCGGTGTGTTTGTCCTTGACCTTGTATGTGTTTCTGGACCCCTGACACAGGATATTACTATCATAATGGGGGTCGTTGAGTATGCAGCGTTTATTTATTTATTTATATAGATGACTTCTACAAATACTAGTTGTACAGCCATCATTTCTCTAGTCGAGGCGACCTTTTTTGGAACGAAGTTCTTTATCGCGCGTTGTGAAAGGGGGCTAGACGGAAAAAATTCTTACGAAAAGTTGTCACGACACTTTTTGCTATAGTAAGCTATTGTAAGCTGTGCGGCGTCGCATGTTTCTCTGTCTGTCTCTCTCTCTCTTATAGAAAGCAAGCCAGATATTTTCATTTCTATTTCGCATTGAACAGTGTGGTGTCGCTACGATTACTTTTGTTGAGTGTATACAGGTTTTTTGTAAATAATAAATAATGTTAATAATAAAAAATATTATTATAACTTAAAAAAATAAAATTTTATTACAATTCCTTCACTAATTAATCGAAAGGAACTTCGTACCTTGACACCTCTCAAGTTTTTTCAATAATGGCAAGCATCTACTAAGCCACTAAACCCCTTTAGTATTTCTAACAATTAAATATAATCTAATCAGTTTAGAAAAAGTAGGCTAGAATAAAAAGAAAGAAGTACGATTATTCAAAATATAATTATCCTTATAAAAGAGTGTAATTGACAAAAATAGTATAATTAATAAATGATAAAATTTATTTAAGGAAATCCTCAGCACACCGGGCGAAGAGTTGCTTGGAGAATTGGCTGTTGTTCACCAGTTCGTGGACTTACCACTGGAGAGTGCGCCGCGATATGACCCCGTCAGTCGAAGCTTTTTCGAGGTTTATATATTTTTGCTATTAATTTTAAATTACAAATGTAATAGGTGCTGGAGAACGGGCAGTATTGAAGCTGTAGCGGTTGTAGTCCAGTCATACTACGAATTTCAAATCGTATCTCCTTCAAATTAAGGTTCAGCACACATCCATGTTCTTCAGTTCAGACTTTTGGCCAGCAGTAGTTGTGTACCGAAAATTTAGGGTTCTCAAAAATAGTGTAGCTTTTGGTTTATAAATATTAGCCTAGCTAGCCCGTAAGGTATTAAATGTAATAATCTATATATCTTATATGTATTTTATCTATGGGATATGCCTGACAATAAAGGATTAAATTTGTGAGTTATTATGCACGACATAATATATACTGGTAACTTTTAACTCTCCTCTCTTTACAAAAATCCTAATAAATTTCAGAACGAGACAGTTTCTGGTTGTTTCCCGGCGCTAGGCTATAGTTTTGCTTCCGGCACGATAGACGGCGCAAACATACTGAATATAACTCAGGTGAGGATTTCTAACTTATCAACTGATAAGAGAAACAATTTATATTAAAAGTTTGTGACAAATATTCCAGGGCAGATTATTTTAAATACTATTTTTGTGCCAAATATAGCAAAGACTTAAGAACTTCACTTCAGTTACTTTTACTACTTATATTATAAAGCATTTTCTAAAAGTTCACTTTTGTCTGGATAATCCACCTGGATATTCTCTTAAATATTTAGATTGAATCTTTTTCTTCATCGTATTCCAGTATTATAAAGCGTTTCAAATAACTTTTTCTAACGCGGTGTCCGTTAGTAATTTTATGAAAACTGAAGTATTAATACTTTGATATAATTATATCAATTGAAACATTCAGATTGTAACTTTTAATTTTAATTAATACTGATCACAATATAAAAGTCACTCGTGCACAAGTTCTTCCTCAACTACCCCAATTCTCCAGGGCACATTAACTGGTAATCCTCTGTTCGACGCCATTGGGGTATCGTGGCGCCCCCACTGCGGCCGACGTGGCGTGTCATGCGCCGAAGCCTATCCTACTCGCTACTGGCAGGGTGAGTGAAACCTTTATCTGTATATAAATAGGCAAAGATTCTTATTACTTTTTTGTCAATTAAAAATGGAAGTTTTAAAAATAATGTATGTTTGAATTTCAGCCACTATGAACACTACTCTAGTAAATATTGTAACGAATTAATTCGAGGTTTCTATTACGAATTATTGTTAAAAGGGGAAACGGCATCTGTTTAAACTTTTGAAGTGAAAAGTCCCCTGTCTGCTAAACATTTCAGTTGTTTAACTATTGTGTCTGCTGTCTGTACTAGGTTAAATATATATTAAAGAATTCAAAACAAATGAATAAATAAAATGATTTCAGGCCAATTTTCCTTTACCATGGCATCCTCGTATAGTATCGATATCCCTCATCAATCTTGGAGACTTCTTCGTCGTGGGTATACCTGGCGAGCCCACCACCATGGCGGGGAGGCGGATGAAGGACGTTGTCGGAGACGTCCTCCTCGCAAGTGGACGGAAACCTCGAATAGCTATATCCGGACTTACAAATGAGTACATTCATTACGTGTCCACTTTTGAAGAATATCAAGTAATTCATTTGTTATTTTTTACTAGTAGTTAGTATTACTAGTAGTTTAGCCACGCTGAAGTATTACCCTCTCACAGAAAATCGGCGTAGAGTGACAGTATCAGTACTGTTGCGTTTCGTATGATGAGTGAGAATGCCAGAAGCCTAATCTCTCAAAGCATCTGTTCCCTTCGCAAGGCTCCGTTGGGAGACTAAGACTAACAATGACAAGTTAGTCTTGGGCTCCCAACGTGCATGTAACATTTGGACGCAAATAAGCAATACCATGTCAACCTACAAAATTGAAAAAACTGAGTTATATATGCAGATGTGTTGGTAAATAACTGAAGAACATTTTTCTTTAATATTTGTAGGGTTTTAAGCTTTAAAACTTCTAAAAAGACATTTTTAATCATGCAATTTATATATTATGTTAAAAGTTTTGGGTTATATTATATACGAAATATGCAGTTTGTATGGCTATTTATTTATTGTGAAAATAAGTAAAATAACTTACAAAAATCTGAAATTGCCAAAACTTGACCGATACATAAAAAAACAATATAAAGCAAGTTGTTTAAAATTTTCAAACGCGTTTTTCTCGAAATGACATTCGTGTGGGTTGACATGGTAATGCTTATTTGCGTCCATTATCAAGTATCGCGCGCGTTCATAAGTTGCGGTGATTGCTTACCATCAGACGATACTAAAAATTAGTGGTTCTATAAGACTTGTTAACAGAATAAAAAAACCAAAGTGTAAAAACCTTTAAATAATCAATGTCACAAAATCTAAATCAAAACAAAATCTTTCTAATTTTTGTGTTTAGAAATGAATATCATTAAACGGAAACATCAGATTGTAAATTTTAGTTTAAGTTTAGTTAATACTCTTGCTACGAGATTGGATGAAAACATAATCCCTATCAAATTTAATGTGGTATTTCAGGTACAGCGCTACGAAGCAGCTTCCACGATCTTTGGACCCAACACCCTGGACATATTCTTGCACAAGCTGAGAGAGTTCACTCTAGCGGCTACGCAGGTAACAAAATAAAATAAATATCCCTTTAATATACCAGAATTAGATTTTCTTGGTGGTGAAGCCTCAATAGCTCAACGTTGGCAGAGCCGACTTCGCTCCGTTAACACTCCCTAGGGCTAGTGTCGTACTCACTCCTAGCGCAAGCTTCGGGCTTATTTGGAGGGGCAATAAGATTATTAGTAACGCCTTAAAAAGTATTGCTTATATTATTTAAAAAAAATGTTTATAACATCCACTTTGACAATTAATTATTATTAATTCTGGATCTTTTTAAATTAAAGCTAAACTCGGGACCATCAGCAACATGTTTAGTTTTGTATGCCAGTACTTAGGTACTGCCTGAAAAATCGTTATTTCACATAAAAATAATATTGCAAAATTAAATCGGAGATCTGCGTGACCTTGATGTCGCAATTGTGACTCATGAGCCATATGTAGTGCGAGCATATTAGTATCATTTTTTTCATTTTGGTTACCATTTCTGTAACCTTTACATTCAATATTCGAAGCGGTACAAGGGCATACATGTTTGTTTGCAATTATAAGCCACTTCTAAATATCTAGTACATTGATATTAACATTTATTTGTTAGTGTTATTTGTGTATTAAGACTCCAATAATTCCGTGGTCACACGACGTAAAGGGTACTTCGGTCCCCGCGGGCCCGTTGCCGGACGACAATGTGGATCGCACTGTGTCCCTCATCATACCCGTCATCATGGACTCCGCGCCGCTGGGGAGCGCCTTCGGAGACGTCGTGGAGCAGCCCCCTGAAGCCGTGCAGAGGGGAGAAGTCGTCACAGCTGTCTTCGTAAGTGCTACTGCAAGAAGCAATGTCCTCACAAATATTATTAATTAATATTCATTTCTAAGCGTTACTCTAGAAATTAAATAGAAATTAAAATCATGGTCAAATAGCCTAAATCAGTACTTAATGTCTGTCACGATTTAACGCCTAAACCACAGAACTAATTTTGATGAAATTTGGTACAGACACAGAATATACTTTGGGAAAGGAGATAGACTACTTATTAATTTCAAAAAGGGAACCAATTTTTTATATGTATATTGCATTAAAAATATCGTATTAAAAATCGGTATTTACGCCGCGGGCAGAACATATTTTTCTAGAAGTAAGAGTTAACCTTTTTTACACTTTGATGAATACTTCTCTTACCCGTCCAGGTGGCAGCCAATCCCAGAAATGATCTTCTGCAAGAGTCTAGTTTCTTAGAAGTGCAGCGGTTGGAGATGGGACAGTGGGTCACCATCGCGACTGATGCCGATTGGGACACCAAGTGAGTTACTAAAACTTTATTTATTAGTCATTTAATCAATATTTCAGTGAATACATGAACTCAGAGGTTTTTGTACATTTCGTGACCTTGTTGGTGATTAAAGCTTATGTCATAATCCCTCCGTACGAGGAAAAGACAATAAATATAATTATAATTTGACTACGTTACGATAATGTTTTGAGTTATGGTAGTAATTCTTCGGTCGAGCCTTTCACTCATGTAGGTTCAGCAAGGTTCTGTCAATAAGAAATACTTATTTCTTCATACGTATATTAGACTTGATTCTGCCTGCGGCTTCACCCGCATGAATAACCATTTTTGATGCGGCACCTATACTGCTATACAGAAATAATCGGTTTCTTTTAGAATCTTTCCCCCTCTTTCAACCCCTTTAAGCTTATTTGCGTGAGAGAAAGACAGAGTTACTTTTTAATACAAGGAGGGATAATCAAATACCAGTATAAGTGTACACGACACAATCCCCACCAGGTTTACCTGGCAGCGCCAGTCCACGGTGCTGGGCACGAGTGTCGTCACGCTGGAGTGGCGGGTCCCGGATGACGTCATCGTGGCCCCGCACCGCCTGCTCTACCGCAGCTCCTCGCGCACCGTGCTCGGCAAAATCACCAGCTTCCAAGGCGTCTCCAGCAACTTCACCATAATATGATCTGTATTGAGAACCTATTTAGATGCTGTGTCGTCAATTAAATATAATTTGATTCGCCGAAGTCAATTTTTCGATCAGTGCTTCTTCTATAACCTTTGATAGATCTAGTTTGATTGATCTAGTTTGACTATAATTTTATATACCAACTATAATTACGACGAAAACATGTCGCAGCGAAATTATTTGTATGTGTGGATGAAATTATACATACATAAATTATGAACTATTTGATTATACGTTATTTAATTTTAAAACAATAACACAAACTCAGTTCAGTTAATTTGTTTTTATACATATGTATATATATATTCGTAATAAAATCAGTTATGTAGTTATTTACAAAAACAAATGATAAATATTGTTCAAATCGAATCAATTAGATTTATTTAGTTTATTATTGTTATTTGATTCGTTTTAAGGAACGGCCTGTCTGCTGGTAAACGACCATCGTAAACAGTGGACTATAGATCGTAAAAGTTTAACCGTAACTTGAAAGTTTGTAAGAATAAATGTGTTTAGACGGACGGATAGATGTTTTTTACTCTTCCAAGCAAGAGCTGCCAAAGGGCACTGACGCACATGCTTATTACTAGCACGAAAGCATGCTATTTATAAGGAATTTCTACTTAGTAGCAAGTGTGACTAAGCGTTGCTAATAATGAGCACGATTATTTCGACTTGCTCGAAGTTGCGGGTGGAAGGGGACGTCCTTCGAGCGCGTCTCAGTAGGTTTGCTTAAGAGAATTTTAGTAAGTAGTAGGTAGTTTTATCAATGTATATGCTGAAAACAAGTATGCTTATTGTTAGATAATGTGAACAGATGCTCAGCATGATAGTTTTGAGCATATTTACAAACATGCTTAAATATGAGTATGTGTATCAGCGCCCTAAAGGATTCACGGTTGATGGTAGACACTCAGATACGCAAAAGTATGAACTACTAATTTTAATACGCGGTTCACTAACTAAAGTAATATTAATACTGTAGGTATAACGAACAACTGAAGAAATTATAGGCTTTTTGAAAATATGTGTTGTCTGCCTGCAACTGACTCTCCAACTAGTTGGTCAATTGAGAGCTAAGACTACGCAGGTTATCTTTATAATCTTAAGCATTTTTAGTAGTCACTGTAAATATTATATTATTGTTATATTAAATAAGATTTTTGTTATATTGTGTTTTACTGAAATTCATATAATAAATATATGTTACTTCCCTATTTTTTAATGTTTTTTTAAGAATATAAGCATGCAATGCTCTTTCAAGGCATTACTAATTGCCTCTCCAAATAAGCTCGAAGCTTGCGGTAGAAGTGACCACGGGGTTAGGATAGGATCCGCGACTCGCGTTAACGCAGCGGAGTCGGCCCTGCTACCGTTGAGCTATTGAGGCTTCGAAATTATATAACATTTATTTTCATTATATTAATAATTATAAACGTTTAGTAGCCGAAAAGCTGAAAATTTGGATTGTATTAAAGTTTAGTACCAAGATGCTGTATTTATATTTTTGTCTTTAAAATTACAACGATAATAACATTAGAAACTAAAGCATTAAATATTAATCCCCGGTTTCTCGAACGTTGATCAAATTCAATTCAACTTAATACCAAATATAGAACGCTTTTTTTTTTTTTAATGTTAGAAGTTGGCAAACAAGCATACGGCCCACCTGATGTTAATTGGCTGCCGCAGCCTATGAGCGCTTGCAGCACCATTAGTAGGTGCTACTCGCGCGTTGCCAACCTCGAGATATTAGTTCTTAAATCTCGTTCGCCCAGTAATTTCACTAGCGTACAATGCCCTTCAAACCGGAACACAGTAGTGCCTAAGCACTACTATTTGGCGGCAGAATATTGGACACTGCGGTGGTACCTACCTAGCCGGCCTCTTGCAACAAAATACCTACCACCAGTAAACGCTCATTGGTTAAAGATAATCGATGATCAACAGGCAACCAATGAGCGTTTTGTATTTGCTATGTTAAGTTGACATGAGTTTGATTATCGTTTGAGAAACCGGGGATAAGTGTCGGAATCCAAGCTATCAATTTAGTTGAATTTGCATAAATAAGACTCAAATGGTTTTTGCTCCCAGCGGCATTAGATGGAATCTACGCCTGTGTCATTTGTACGACGGATGAAAATAAAACATTTTGATTTTATTACACTGCATGATTTGTATCCATTTAAATTAAAAATCTATTGCTATTTTGTATTATGTTATTACTAAAAGAATAAAAGTAATTATACATTTACAATTGTATTCAGGCAGATACATATTATTATTGAATAAAGATTCAGACACGCATTATTAAATGGCCCAATTGTAGTATTGATTCTTTTTCCAGAACTTCGGGGTTCCAGATACATATAATATGGTTATAATACCTGCTCTGAACTATATAAAATAATAATTTAATTATTGGCCTTAAATAAGATTCTTTGTTTCATATAAGCCGATCAAGTTTAAGAGTCACAGAGTTACCAATATAGGCACCGTAAATATAACTTCCTTATTCATAGCTCAATTGGTAAGAACTATTGAGACTGACATTTCATTACATTGCAATTACAGTACACGATTTTCATCTCTCAGGTAAATATAAATAAAGATGATTTCTGTGTAAAATTTAAATGTCGTTAAGACCTAATGTCATTTTCATAGATATTATATATATGGTATTCATAAATTCTTCTGCTGTTGTATGTAGGCTAGTTTTATTGTTTGTATATGAATTATTTAGTTCTATGATTCTTCAATACTCATATTATATACTATACGTGCAGTTTATCAAAAACACTTTTGGGGGTAAGTACAATATATTTTTAGTATTTTGCTGTCTATATTGTTTATTATAAGCGAAATTATTATCTAATAGCCTGCTGTCCGTGTAACGGACTTTATTATTTTCTTTTTACGTACAACAACAATAAACAAACAAGTAAGTATTGTTACATGACCTTTAAGCATTCCAAGGGTAAAACATGAATGGCGTAAACTGAGCACTATTAGAGAACTTAGCCATATATTTTTTTACACCTAAGTACTGCACCTATCACCTCGTCTAGGGGATGTTGCTACAGTTATATTTTATTACTAAAAATATAAATGTATAAACCGTAGTTGCTTATAATTTGTAGTATAATAAATTCATAATTTAGTTAAATTATTAATTATATTAGGAAAACGCCAAAACACCAACACATTTTTTGTGCATTAACAGAAAATGTAGAAAAACTGTGGTGTCACTCGAAATAAACGGTACTCGCTGAAAATCAGTGTTGTGGCGGCCATGTCACAACTTATACTGAGCGAGCAACCGATTGATAGATTTACACTGCTGCATCTGTCCTTTATATTATTATACTTGGTTCGTTTCCTATGATTTAAGTTAAGTTTCACCATTTTACTTATTTTATAATCATTATTTTAAACTTTGTTTGCATTAAGTTAATTTTAAGTTGTGACAGTAGTGTATTTTATAATCTATCAATAAAATTATTCTTATTCTTATTCTTAAAAATATTGAGGAATAATTTTGTTATTAAGATAAAGATTGTAATCTAAACTTAGGTCGTAAACTTTAGCCCGTTAAAGATAAAATTAGTAGTACTTACGTAATGAGATAAGATTGTCAGTTTAAAAACACCGGCTGTTGTGTCTTGTTATTGTCTTTGGTTCGACTAAATATTAATTTTTAATTTCGTGTTTTATAAGAAATTTCACGTAACTTTTTTAACTGGTAAGAAATAAATATTTATTTTTTTTAAACTCATATATTATACGGTTATGCAGGGGTAATTCTTTCTGATAGTCTACCTGTTAACTTTTCCGGATTTTTATATCATTCTTGAAATTTGGTAAATAAACATTCGAAAAAACATTTGTCTGATGTAGATAGAAATGATCATTTATGTATATTTTATAATCAATTATTTTCCACCATTTCTGGTCCTTGGCCTTGCTAGAAGCAGATAGATGAACTTATAAAATATTTTATATAAAAAACAGAAAATAGTAGGTAACTTAATTCAAATAAACCATCTTGATAGGCTAAATAATCATGTCTTACCTACAGGATTATACTGAATTATCACCCATGTAATTATTTAACATTAAACTTTTCATCCAATATACTCAGACGAACATTACCCATTCTAGCTTAACTATATTATCGTATGTACCTATAGATAATTCTTCTTCGTAGCATTATGCTAAGAGAAATATGCAGACCAGAGGTATTTACCCCTGGTCTGCTTATTCTGGTTTAACAGGTGACTTAAGGGTGAACTAGTAACTTATTTAATATAAACAAATTACTTATCAAGAATTACCGATTATTATCACATATTTAGCGATAAAGGGATCGAAATCTTAACCTGCTGGGGCACTGTAGGAGGACCCACACGACATTATGATAAACATATATTTTATTTTAGATAATTAGAAATGGCTTCCAAGCCTGCAACGAAGAAAATAATAAACTCTCCGGATACTTGTGTCGATGACAATCTACGGGGTGTCGTTGCTCTTTATCCGAAACTACAGCTGCATCCGAAACATCGTGTCGTCACGCTGAGGAGAAAGGTATATTGTATAGGCAAAATTTTCATTTGTAAATAATGTAAGGACTACTTCAGACGTTTTATATAACATAGTATAAACTCGTATCAGTGTATACATCTAGTGACAGTAAACGTATCGCCGCGTTTCGTTTTATTATTGAGAGTTTCAGGGCCCCAACTGGTTCACATCCGACTCGAAGGACTACAGTAGTTTTGTATCTTCATGTGGACTGGTTGAAAAGAAGGGCACTGGTCAAAAATAAAACTGTTAATTTAAAATATCGTGACCAGTTGACACCCCGTAGTGGTAGCTAAAATTAATGAAGCCCTTCGGGTGTTGATGCCCGTGAATGACCAGTTAGGTGCAGTTATTATACCTTATTGTTTCCTTTCCCTCGTATTGATCGGTAATATAGCACTGTTCTACCCTGAACTCTATCGAGAACGACTACTTCTGATGTGAAGTAAATGGTTCTTATTACTTAAATAATGATTTTCATTTCAGGATGATTCTCGTAGAGTTGCTATTCTCGGTGGTGGGGGCTCGGGGCATGAACCTTTTGCAGCTGGTATGTTTCTACTCTTATTCCATGTATTCTATAAAATCTTTACAAAAACAAAAGAACTGCAATATAACCTAATAATACTTGAGTATTTTTGAGTGTCATTTGATATTTTTAAAATCTTCTATTTTTTTATGTTATAAGTTGGCAAACAAACATACGGCCCACCTAAAGGTAAGTGGTTGCCGTAGCCTATGAGCGCTTGCAGCACCATAAGTAGGTGCCACTCACGCGTTGCCAACGCCAAAGATATTGGTTCTTAAATCTCTTCTGCCCAGTAATTTCACTAGCGTACAGTGCCCTTCAAACCGGAACACAGTAATACCTAAGCCAAATATTCTGCCGCCAAATTGTAGTAATTTGGCGGCAGAATATTTGACACTGCCGTGGTAACTACCTAGCCGACCTCTTGCAATAAAAGACCTACCACCAGTGTGACTAATTGCACTGGTGGAATAATCGCACTATTTACATTTTTGTAGGTTTTATTTAGTTTCGATCCAAATAAAAGTTGTCAAAGATACATAATAAATAAGTTTTTATGCAGGTCTCATAGGAGAGGGTATGCTGGACGGCGCCGTGGCGGGTGGTGTGTTCGCCTCGCCTCCCACCGGGAATGTTCTCTATGCTATTGCGCAGTTATATAAGTATAATTCAGGTAACTTATAATATTATATTATTATTATTGTTTGGTGACAAAGTAAGATACGATCGTTACGATAACGAGACCCGAAGTTGTACAACCAATTTTCTAAATATAATTTTAACAACTTACATTTCTGCTTGCTTGCTCACGAACACATTTTTTTAAATTATTTACTACGAAGTTATTTTTGTGTTCTTCGCACCTAGTTCTAAAGCAATATAAATTTCTGTATGATCAATGATTTATTCGAACGCTCAGAGTTTCTTTTATATTTCAGGTGGAGTTCTAGTTCTTTTAGGAAACTATACTGGTGATAGATTGAATTTCGGAAAAGCGTTTGAAAAAGCAAAAATAGCTGGTATTAAGGTAGGCTTTGGAAATTAAAAGAAATAGCTGTGCTATGTGATTCTAGTTTCATGTTTCTAGCTGATCAGGACAGATAAGAAATCTCATAATAAAATCGGTTTATAGTGTTGTTGTAGTATGATCATATTAGTTGAATTGCAATTTATATTGAAAATAAAAATGCTGTGTATTTTAAGGTGGAAGGATTTATAGTTGGCGAAGACGTGGCTTCGAGTCACAACAAAACTGGTGGCAGGAGTATGTGCGGGGAAGTGTTCCTTTATAAGGTAATTTTAGCAGTTTTAATATATATTATTATTATTTTTTTATCTTTAAAGTTTTAAAGTTTTTTATCTTTTAGGGATAGTATTTCTTTTTTCAATTAAATAAATCCTGTGCTATTTCATGCGTCCATGACGTTTATGTGAAACTTATGATGATCGATTTAGAAGTAGGTAAAGGCGTCAAATTATAACAAACAAATAAAAGTCACATTCACAATTATTTAAATATTAGCAGTGATTTCATTATAACACTTGATTTGCATGTATAAGCCGTCTTTATCTGGTACCTACTATCCTTTTACAAAATATCGACATAAGTATTATTCTTGCATTTTGGTCTCTTTTTCGCTACCTATTTTTCCACTTTGAGGTAGGTTTAAGGGTAATTTCCTTAACCGGGCTCGCAACCTGTTAGTACGTAGCCGCACGTACTGTAGCATTACAAAAATTTTTGACAGAAACAGAAACCATATTAAAGCTGCTATAACTGCTTGTTTTTTCTGATGTCTTGAGAGATATTCTAAGTGATAGCGTACCAGATTCATCTTTTAAACCTTTTTTTAGAAGTTTTTTCGTTGTGGCACATGACATTGTTATTAATTTACTGAAATTAATAGAAATCTTTTGTGTAGTTATGTGGCTCAATGTCAGCTAAAGGTTACGATTTGTTATCAATACGCGACACGGCGGCTGAGGTCAACAGGAACATGGCTACACTCGGAGTGTGTCTGACGGCTTGTTCACTACCAGGTAATTTATTTTTCATATCACAACGATATTCGAAGAAATAACGGGCGTCACGGAGGGTGTTGTGCAAGTCTCTGTTGCTTCCAAAAATTCCAAAAAGAAAGATCTGTGCATATTATTTGTTCGACGAAGCTTGACTGTTTGTGAGGTTATACGTTTTGGGAGCCCCAAAGTTCCTAAGTTTTTGGACAAAACGTGAGATCAGATGTCATGATAACAAGCGGATTTCACACTATAACATTCGGATAGGATTATTTGACAACGTTGTGGCGCTGCGGTAGCGTAACTATTATAAGGGCTACAGGTCGGGGGTTTGATTCCCGCTTGGAGGAGATGATTGTATTGACCCTACAAGCATGTTTTCGGGTCTGGGTGTGTTTGTCCTTGTCATTGTAAATGTTTCCGGAAAATAAATAAATTAATAGTCCCTGCCAAGCCAGCCAATTAATAAAACAGCATGACACTGTTCAGATTAATCTTCGTCTCAGGTCAACCGCCACTGTTCGAGATAGCTCAAGATGAGATGGAGCTAGGAGCCGGCGTGCACGGAGAGGCTGGTATTGAGAGACTCAAGATGGGCACCGCGAAAGAAATAGTTTCTTTAATACTTGATAAGGTATATTGTTATTAAATTTTGTATATCTAATAAAAAATTGTCTTCAAACGGCACTATCCTATTTTATAGGTATATAATAATTGGGATGTATTATGATCGCTTCTGCGTAAAAATTTAAATGTCAGTATTTGAATACTTTCGGAGGCATGGTGGTGAGTCTCATACGGACAAACGGCCAGATCGAAAGAGATATTGACGGGAGTCGAATCCACGACCATCGAGCTTCAAAGCCGGCTCGCTACCAGAACGCAACGACAATCATTCGATTTTAATATAAGTAAATAACAAAATATTTTACAAACTCAAAGTTCCAAAACGGTCAACAAAGTCTGTGATTATTTAATTAAATAAATAAATAAATAAATAAACGCGACACACTCAACGGCCCCCATTAGGAGAGTGATATCCTCTGTCGGGGGTCCGGAAACATACACAATGACAAGGACAAATACATCCAGACCGGAAAATATGCTTGCATGGTCAATACAAACATATTATGCTCCGAGCGGGAATCGAACCCGCGACCTGTGGCGTTTAAGGCAGGTGCGCTACCGCTGCGCCACAACGTCGTCAAATTATTAGTTTTGATATAGCCAAAATTTTATGATGTTCATAAGTTATTTTATATCTGCAGATCATTGCTCATCTCAAACTAAAACCCAATAATAGAGTGGCAGCCATGATCAACAATTTGGGCGGGACGTCGCTGATGGAGATGAACATTATAGCTGCAGAAATCAAGGATCATTTGGGTATAAGATATATATATTGGATTATTTATTAATTGTCGTATGGTGGCTGTTTATACGCTATAATAATAATAATAATAATAATAATATGCTTTATTTGTACACCGACACAGAAATTAAAAACTAAGAAAGTACAAACAAAAAAGTGGTAATACAAAAGGCGGTCTTATCGCTAAGGCAGCGATCTCTGCCAGACAACCTTTGGCTAGAGGACTTTAAAGAGAAGCGGTAAGGAGGTGTACTGTGGGACTAAGAGACTATATACTACATACAAAATTTTATTATAAATAAAAAATATATATATATATATACAAAATACGTACATATATATATAATAAATTACACATAAGTTCATATATACATATCAATATACAAAATACATACATATATATATATATATATAATGAATATATATATAAATACATACAAAATATTTACACGCTACGCTATTTGTAATTAAAAAAAAATTATCACACGATGGCGTATTGGGCATAGCTTTATCCCCGCCCGGTGACGCTGTCAAGGCCAGTAGGGCCAACAGCAACACACATTCCGAAAAAAAAATAAAATAAATAAAGTAATAAAATTGTCTCCCAGATCAAAAGCAAATTAAAACAGAACGGATATATTCGGGCCACTTAAAGACGTCTTTGGAAATGCACGGATTCCAAATCTGTCTGTTACATTTGAACGATGAACATGGTGATAAGTGGTTGGAACTGATCGATGCACCCACGGGAGCGGTGGGGTGGACTGGCGGGGTGATTAGTATGACGGATGATGGAGGTGTCGACGGTGATGATGATACGTTGTTACAAATTGATGGAAGAAAGGTAATGAAACAATAACTGAATAATGCTAAAAATGCGAGTTTTAATACTTTTTAACATTGAAGCATTGTATAAACAATCGAAATGATTATTTATTGCACTGTCCTATGACTTCGATGTTCCGATTTTTTTTGCAACAAGCATACGACCTGAATAATATAAATGCAATTACTGTAATTGGACGCAAATAAGCATTACCATGTCTACCCACAAAATTGAAAAACTGAGTTATATATGCAGAAGTGTTAGCAAATGGCTGAAGAACATTTTTCTTTAATATTTGTAGGGTTTTAAGTTTTAGAACTTCTAGAAAAGCCATTTTTTAATCATGCAATTTATTTATTATTTTAAACGTTTAGGGTTATATTATGTACGAAATATTTAGTTTGTATACTTATTTTATGTGAAAATAAATAAAATAACTTACATACATCTTGAAATTGCCAAAAACTTGACCAATACATTAAAAAAATCATATAAAGCAAGTTGTTCAAAATTTTGAAACGCTTTTTTCTCGAAATGGCATTCGTGTGGGTTGACATGGTGTTGCTTATTTGCGTCCAATTATCAGTACCCGCCAATCAAATAAACGGTGGCAGAGAATAAGAATGTTTGTTTTGGATTTATTTTCGCACAAGTTGTATTTCAATGAAATAACAGAAAACATACTTTGCGCCCAAACTGAGTTAAATGTCTATTACGAGTTAGAGCCAGCCCGTTTATGTTTCTTATCAACTTTTCATTAATAAACTAAATAAAATAAAATTTTCGGTTGAATTCTCTAATTCTGAGTATCAATTTACATTATCTAGGCCATATCCGGTCCGTCTTTAACTATCAAAGAGCAACAAATACTTGGTGGTAGCTTACAAGCAGCGGCGCTAGATCTGGTCCAGAATGAGGAGTTACTCAATAGACTTGATTCGGGCTGCGGTGATGGGGACTGCGGGATCACACTCAAGAAGTTTGGGAAAGGTATTTTTATTATGTTTAAGTAACATAATATGTCAAAGTGTATAAGATGTGGGATTTGGGTATATTGAGATCTGAGCAAACACATTTGAGGTTTTCAACTGTTTAATTTGTTTTAGTGTTTCTTGCTCTTAAAGATAAAGGAAAATTTTATGACGTGCGTAACTGAATGCATATTCAAAGAAAGTAATCCTAATTTGAGACCGAGGCCTGTTTTTTTTTTTTTTAAGAGCGTAGGTACCACATATTTTTTTACAATAGGAAAATTTAATCGTAAATCTACATGGCTATGGCCCTCCTGCCCCCACTTCGGCACACCTATGACTCCTAATATTTTCTTTAAGTCTTTGTCCAGCAGACAGCATTAAAATAAATTATGTCTACCAACATTTAATAAGTAATTGAATTGAAATAAGTTACATAAAAAAACAATAATACGTGCGACAAAATAATCCTCTTAGGTCATTTGTCATAATTTTCTTTCAGCGGTTTTATCATACTTGAAATCGGCATCCTTAGAACATCCTTCAAATGTACTGTGGGAGTTATCGGAAATGGCGGAAACTGATATGGGAGGAACGTCTGGAGGCATTTATAGTTTAGGGCTCTCCGCTGCGTCGCAAGCTTTAGCAAAGTGGGTATATATATTAAGTATTAAGAATATAAAGAGATAATATGAGTAGTCTATTAAAACTTCCACTATCCAAAGGATATATAGACACTATAATTGAACCATGAGGCATCAAAGTGCTTCATGGACTGTGAAGTTGTTTGAAAATTGTCGTTTTTATTTCAACAGCCTTCGAATTAAAATACAAAGAAAAATTTAATGCAGTTTTGAATTTCATAAATACTTATACTTTGAACGTAATCCAACTTAAGATCAGTTCCCTGCAAAATCACTTAAAATCAGGTTATGTAGGAGGAAAATATCACATGACGCATAGGCACTATCTTTAAAAAGCCTATCAAACACAATTTATATCTTTTTTGACTCGTGTGATGAGTATTATTACGTTCTAATCAAATATATTTCCAGGGCAACAGTCAATGATAGACGAACTTGGCTGGAAGCATGGGAAAGCGCTATGGAAGCAATCACCAAATATGGAGGAGCAGAACCAGGAGACAGAACTATGGTATGAAAAAAATATAATCTACTAACGCAACCGTGAAAGCTCATTAAGGGCAGGAGGCTTAAGTGATGTTAAGCGATTACCGCCGCCCATGAACATGCAACAACAGACCCGCCTTTTGAAGATACAACTGGGTATACGCTGGCTGAACATGAAACGCGGCTGACGAGCCACTTCCACGAGTATTTCACCAAATGGTGGCTAACCAAGCGGGCCTTTTAAGGCCTACCACCACCATAGTGCAAAACATTCCCAAAGTATGTAAAAAAACAGATAGCCCGATAGAAATGTGTCACCGTTGCTCATGATCAAATCACAGCAACATTATTATATGCGTTATACCATTTTAGATTGGAAAACGAAAAGCAATGCGGTAGAAGGTTTGGGTCTTCACCACTCTCAATCTTTAAGACAAAAAGTGAATATTGTTACATCATTTCCTATGAAAGGTTACTCTTGTAAACTTTTCTTTGGTTCTTTTTATTAAAACTTTTTCAGGTTAGACAAACCCGTGAGGTTATTACTATTATCTAAATATCTTTCTGCTTGCTAAAGGAATCTTTTTCTGTTATATACAAATATTTGTTAGGTAATTTAATTTTGCGGATTGACGTCACAAATTTCATATCGCATCCACAGGCGCCATTTTCTCAAAATCTATTGGATTCCTTATGTTTACTATCCAAATTATAGTGGTATTTTATTTTAAACCCATGAAAATATTTGTCACCAGTTAGATACGCTGTATACTGCATCGGTCACTTATAAAGAGAACGTAGGAGCTGATCTCAAGACGTTACTTCGTAGAACCGCTGAAGCTGCTGAGAGAGGAGCTGAAGCGACAGCTTCGATGATTGCAAGGTATTTTATGAGATCATTTTTTATAATATACGTTATAGTTTTATAATGTATATTTTGCACCTTTAGACAAAAACGACGTAACTTAAAAAACAATTTTTTTGGGAATCACATAAGTTTTTAAGGGAACAAAATAAGTTTTAAAATATCGACACCTACAAAATCTTTCGTATATTATGTTTTCTTGGTTGTTTACGTCAGTTATTTAACGCTCGAATAGACTATGTTTGTTACATTGACCATTTCTTTTTAAGTCATTTTACACTGATAACGAAATTGACAATTTTTTTGTGTGTAATGCTTTTTATGTTAGAAGTTGGCAAACAAGCATACGGCCCACCTGATGGTAAGTGGTTGCCGTAGCCTATGAGCGCTTGCAGCACCATTAGTAGGTGCCACTCACGCGTTGCCAACCTCGAAATATTTGTTTCTTAAATCTCGTCCGCCCAGTAATTTCACTAGCGTAGGTACAGTGCCCTTTACACCGGAACACAGTAATGCCTAATATTTGACACTGCGGTGGTGATTGCACTGGTGGAATAATCTCTGCTGTGACAGAGGTTATCCCAACAGCGGGCGATGGGGTCGTCACATCCCGACGGCGGTAAAGGCTATATTTAGATTTAAATTTTGATACTATGTTGTACTGTGTTTTTAATAAATAAGCCTTTCTTTTGGTCAGAGCGGGTCGCGCTTCGTACGTGTCGCGCGAGCACTCGCGCGGAGTGGACGCGGGCGCGCGCGCCGTCGCGCTCTGGCTACGAGCCGTCCTGCGCTACGTACGAGACAACCGTGACTTATAATAAAAAAATATCCTATAAATACCGCTGTGCTATATAATAAGTTATGTAAAGTATTTTATTTTAATAAAATGTCTTTAACATATCCTCTGTTTTATTGTATTATTTTTTTTTATAAAAATATTTTTATTCAGAATAACGCTATCGATATGAATATATAATATATGGGATTTATTCTAGAGCTATTTCTCAAATCTTTTATACCTCTTATGATTTCTTTATAAGCATATGCCCGCGATTGTGTCCATGTAAGATGTTAAAAATGATTAAGTAAAAAATGGTCCATAAAACCCACTATACCTATAGTTCGTTTCATATTAACCTTAAAAATCTTAAACTTAGAAATCCTAACGTAACGAACTGCCGCATTCTGTGTAAGTGTGCGTGTGTGTATCGAGCCGCAGCCGGGTGCGCAACTTTCCGTCTCTATCCTTTTCCTTTTTATCATATAACCTTTTGAAGTGTACAGATTACATTTCGGATTATATTCGGAGTTGAAGAAAATTTCGTTAATGACGGTCACCCGACCGCATAAATTTTTTTGTTTATAGTAAATATAATAATATTATTAGTAGGATGTATACTGATGTGCTATAGTAAGAACTGTACAATGTTCAGAAAGAATAACTTGTGACATCTTGTGACCCCGGCAAGCTTGACCTATTTCACATGCGAAGGTGAGACTTTGAATGAAAGGTGAAAATTGAATGTCGAATCAGGGTCATTGCTAGCTAAATAAATAAAACGTCTTATATCAACGATATTTTTAATCATCACAATATATTAACAATAATTGTTCTAAAAGTTGTGTAGTTAAAATATTATTTATTACATTCTATATTATTATAATTCGCTTCAGAATGTTTATACTCAACTGGATCATTGAAATTTGAAAATGTAAGAGTTTTAATTTGCTTGTGATTTTTATCCAGTACGAAGCTGGTCTTTATTACTTTTAATTTAACAAATCAGACTGTTAAAATATAAAAAATATTTTTAATTTCAGCGCTGGATAAGATTAGTAAGATATTTTTTCTTATCATTTTATGACATAACGCATACAACCTGAACCTCTTCAAGGTGCGAGTATACAGGCTTCTTATGAGTAAGCTCACTCCACCGTAGACCTCATCTATGCCTTTGTGCTCGATGGAGGTCAAGAGCTTATCCATTTTAAAATTTAAAAAACATAATTGTTTTTTTTTTTTTATATAAACGCCGGAGGGCAAATAACTCCACTCCACCTGATGGTAAGTGGAAGTGGAGACCACACGTGAAGGTGGCTAATATGGTTGCAGAAGGCGAACTGTACTAGCCATCCTCGCCCTGCCTACCCGCAAGGTGCCTCTTCACGCCTCGTTTGAAGGACCCCAGGTTGTAAGAATGAGGGAACACGTGTGCCGGTAAAGCATTCCATTTTTTTTTAAAGTGTTTTTGTTCCATTTTATATTTCAAATAAGCTTTAATTTTGTAAATGTTATATCACAAAAGTCAAAAACGTAATCTATGTTAAAATTTAAGCGATTTTCACCTTATCAAATCTCAGTTAAGTATAAAACATAACAAAGCGTCTATCTCATTATAATACAGTTACGCCAAAATTAAATTAAATTAAAAGTTATAAGTAGGTTATTTAGCACCATTCTATTGTGATATTGTACAATTTATAAGCCTTATAAAATGATCAATCCTTACTACATAAAAGTTTTAGAAAAGGTTTAAAAAACACGATGTAGGAAATGAAACAGTGGTAATTAGAAGGAAAAAGGATTTTTTTATTAAAATGTGGTTACGCAAAACGAGATGTATTTTCAGGTAGAAAAAAAATGTATATAAAATGTATAAAACATTATTTTTTATAAGCCTTTATCCTCGAATTTTAACAAATAAAGACATATTCTAAAATTTAAAAATTATTGAAATAGATTAGCATTTTTTTATAATAAATAAACGCTACACACTCAACGGCCCCCGTTAGGATAGTTATATCCTGTGTCGGGGCTCCGGAAACATACACAATGACAAGGAAAAATACACCCAGACCGGAAACATGCCTATATGGTCAATACAAACATCTGCTCCGAGCTGGAATCGAACCCGCAACCTGTGGCGCTTAAGGCAGGTTCGCTACCGCTGCGCCACAACGTCGTCAAATTTAATACAAGTCTAGTCTAAATTTCACGATTTTTTGATCTCTCAATTCCTATCTGAGAGATTCTTCTCTCTCTCTTTCTCTCTCTCTTCTCTCTCTCCTCTCTCTAGATTGCCTTCACCTTTTTTTATTCAATTGTACGTCTTTTGTATTACCATTGCTTTTACAATTCCATGTATTTATATTATTACGAACGAATTATAAAAAAGTAGCTTCCATATTTTTCTATTTTAAAATTAAACTTATAGATTTTAATAATTATCGTTATAATTAGCCAATTAGACGACGTTGTGGCGCAGCGGTAGCGAACCTGCCTTAAACACCACAGGTCAAGGGTTCGATTTCCGCTCGGAGCATATGTTTGTATTGACAATGCAAGCATATTTTCCGGTCTGCGTGTATTTGTCCTTGTCGTTATATGTGTTTCCGGACCCCCGACACAGGATATCACTATCCTAATGGGGCCGTAGAGTGTGCAGCGTTTATTTATTTAATTTTGGCGTAACTGTAAACTGTACTTGCGGACTCGTTACATCCTAGAAGTCCCATTCCGTTGTCTTCTCTATGTCCATCTCCGATATCTTCTCCTGCAGCAGTAGCGCGGATATGTCGTCTGGAAAAACAGAATTGTAATATAGACGCAAATAAGCAATACCATGTCAACCCACAAAATTGAAAAAACTGAGTTATATATGCAGAAGTGTTGGTAAATGGCCGATGAACATTTTTATTTAATATTTGTAGGGTTTTAAGCTTCAAAACTTCTAAAAAGCAATTTTTAATCACGCAATTTATGTATTAAGTTAAACGTTTTAGGTTATATTATTACGAAATATGCAGTTTGTATACTTATTTTTTGTGAAAATAAGTAAAATAACTTACATTAATCTAAAATTGCGAAAAACTTGACCAATACATAAAAAATAATTCATATAAAGCAAGTTGTTAAAAATTGTCAAACGCGTTTTTCTCGAAATGACATTCGTGTGGGTTGACATGGTATTGCTTATTTGCGTCCGTATATGTCACCGAATAATTGTATGCATTGTTAGGTCTCAACGGTCGTGGGTTTGATTGCCGCTCGGGGCGGACATTTTTTTAAAAAGAATATTAGCAATGCCTTGTCAAGACATTACTAAATTTCCTATTGCCCGTCCAAATAAGCTTGAAGCTTGCGCTAGGAGTGGGTACGATAATAGGCCAAGAGGGTCAGGATCGAACCCGCGACTCTTGCGTTAACGGAGCGAAGTCGGCACTTCTACCGTTGACCTATTGATGATTCATTTGTATTTATCCTTGGTGTGGTCCCGATAGATATCATAATATCTGATAATAATCATTATCTCTTGATAGGTAATTGGTTCTTCGCCAATCAGTTACTGGTTCGCCCTTTGAGTTGTGGAGGTCGTGGCAATCGCCCTGGGTAAAAAACTAGTCGCATCCGGATAAGAGTAATAAGCAGACTCTGGGCAAAATTCCGGGACAAATGCTAGAAGATTATAAACTGTCTATAGATTGTAAATGAACGATACAATTTTCGATTACATATTCTTAGTTTTATGAACCATGATTTCGTAGTTTTATATTATCATATTTGGTATACAGTTTAAAATCTCATCTCATTGCATCTACCCACAATAAATTTGAAATTGATTGCTACACTTATTTTATATTTATTTAATAAATAATAATCGTCGTCGATTCGTCGTCGTCGTCAGTGTGCGAACAGGCAGTTGATACCACGCAATTGCATCATTCCGATAATATATATATTTTTTCTTGAGTTATACATTTTGAGGAGTATTTTTTTTGTTTTGTTTTGCCTTTTTGACCATTTTAAAGTAAATATCATAATTTACTATAGCCGTTTATTTCATGGGAATTGAAGTGATATTGTGAGTTACAACGAAATCAATGTAATAAATCTACGGCTACCTACGTTACGCTCGCATCTCAACTGATATATATGTAAATTACAAACATTTCATTGAATTCTGGAAAGTATATATAAGTAATAAATTACCTGCACAGTGATGATTTACTCATGTTGCCACGCCATTTTTTCCGAGTCTGATAACCCTTTGATATGCATAAGTTGCAAGGGATATTATCATCGTCAGTGCTTAATACCTTCGAATGAGGAAATCACATCCATAGGAGGCGATGATTGGTTATGCCCTGACTGTACCACGAAGATGCCTAAACAGACTAAGAACGATAACACCCCCGTGAGAACGTTTCAACGCCGACAGTGTGATTCTGACTACGACAACGTTACTCAGCGCCCAAAAATCTAAAAAAACAGCTACAACATCATCATTGTCTGCGTCACGTAGTGATAAGCCCGATGACTACTCATCTAACCAGAATCTTCGCGATTTTATTAGGCAGGAAATTAGTGATTTAAGAAATAATTTGGAGGCGAGTTTCAAAAATTTTATAAACACGGAACTAAAGCTTATTCAGAATGAATTAAAGGGTATGAAACAATCCATAGAATTTATCAACACTAAGTATGACGAGATTAAATTACGATTAGACTCCCATGAAAAAAATCATGCTACAGTTACGGCTCTGACCAGCGATGTCGACCAAATAAAAGTTTCTCTTAACAAAATTCAACATGACAATAATATTCGGGACCAATGGGCTAGGCGTTCCAACGTCGAGATCTGTGGAATCCCTGAAAAGAAAAGAAAACCTTATGAAGATTTTGGAGGACTTATCTTCTGTTGCAAAGTTCCTTGATATTTCTAAACAGATTGACTTCGTTACTCGTGTCGCACCATCTAACAAAAACATAAAAAAACCCAAGCCTATTATAGTTAGATTTTTATCACGTTATCAAAAAGATGATTTCCTATGCAGAGTGAAGCTACTTAAAAATCTTAAACTGAGTGATATCGGGTATCCAGGTGTGCATTCGCCAATATACTTCAACGATCATTTAACTCTGTTTAATAAGTCATTACTAAGACAGGCTAAGATAAAAGCAAATGATTGTGGTTTCAAATATGTTTGGACTAAAAACTGCAGCATACTGGTTCGTCGTTCGGAAACAGCCCCTATATTGAATATCAATAATGAATCGGATTTATCCAAAATAAAATAAGAGATATTATGTATGTATTCTTTTCAATAACTTACTCATATTATTCTATAGTAATTCATTTTTACTTATACTTTTGTTTGCTACTCGTTAAACAATGTAATGCACTCAATCTTTAAAAATTATCTCACTTCATTTTTATATAACTTTATTATTAAACTTCCATTTTTTGTCTATATTGTTTGTATGCATTTGATGGTTTTGAATGAAATAATGATAAGATACTTACTATTTATAACGTTAATAATAGTACAAGTTTTACAAAACAATAAAACTTGTATTATTTAGCAGACGATGCACAGCATCTGTGAGAGTGCGTCATACTTCCCTTTCGAGTTCTAGCCAATCACAGCGACTTTCGTTTCTTTCGTCCAATGAGCTTTCGACCAATGAGCGCAGAGTAATGTCACGTGGTCACAGGTGTCAACTTAGGGAGGGCTCGAACCGTTATTCTTCATAGAGTCTCTCACCAGGAGGCCTTATTAGGATGCTGTGCATCGTCTCTGCTAAATAATACAAGTTTTATTGTTTTGTAAAACTTGTACTATTATTCGGCATGTGACGATGCACAGCATCTGTGAGAGAAGTGTTTATTAGCTGCCTGGTGACCACGAACCGACGCTATGTGATATTATTAAAAGAGGAATAGTAAGGGTCTGTAACAGAGAATAATAGTATTATATTATAATCATTACTGAAAAACCAATGATTGATATTCAAATTGAACAATAAGAAAATCCCTAGATTATAAATATGTAAAAAACAAAGTCACACTGGTTTCAAATTAACTGAAAGGCCTTTCATGTGAAGGCCCTGATTTACCTTCACTCTGTTGCTAGCAAAATTATACATACTACCTGGAGCAGCGGATATGCCGGCTGCTCTTAAAATTTATTTTAACTGATTGCCAATAGCAATTCGTTAAGCTGAGTTATTGGATCCCTTAATCGTAACAAATAAAGCGTTACAGCAATTAGTAGTAAGCCTTTCACTACATAAATCAATTACTTTTCGCAACCAAAGTAAAGGTTATTATAATCTACAATGATGTTATAAACGATAATCGCCTTCATCTATGTAATCAGATCAGTAAAATACTTAAAAGTTAAATTACGTACTTGACGCTAGAAGAAGTATACAAGCTGACCTTCGTGATCCTTCGAGCATCAGCTTCCTTGACTGGAAAGCTATCTTGCAACCAGTTGATTTGGATCCTAAAATGTAGGTTTACCTGCTTTTGGTACCATATGGGTGCTTAAAATTACAATAATGCACCATTTAAATCAAATATTCCAAGCTGGTACTTCTTAACGTGGACTTCTGTCCATCTAGAGATGAGCATTGCTTTCTCAGCTTCTTACCACTCGTTGGCAAAATCGTTCCAGCCCCAATTATCCATACACAGTAGGCTCTGTAGTGGAAAAGTCCACGCCAGATGAAACCGCCACTTTCGGCTAAATGCGTTGAACATATTTCTCAACGCCTCAGCTTCTTTGCTCGCAAAGACGTCTATCTGAGGAGTACAGAGTCGTTGGATAATTTACCTGGAAGCTGGATGCAGGAGGGGCCATTCTGCTGGAAGTTTCCATAGAAATAAATTGTACGCAATGATGTCGAGTATCCCAGGGAGGCACTCCGCTGTTATTAAGATGTCCCATGCATCTAGACGGGCTTGAAGTTAGTAGGTCAAGTGCACCTCTCAACTTACACTGTTCACCGTGTTCCGCCCTATTTTTGCGCGTACAGCATGATAAGTATGATTGTAATAAAGCCAAGCAAGTCATCTGGAGTACCTGCCATTTGTATATCAAACTTCGAAAACGACGATGGCACTCCAAAATGCTCACGTGACTTAATTAGTATTTGCGAGTTGCTCAAAACTTTCGCTTTTGCTTTAAATGCAGATCTTACTGAAAGCAATTCTTTCTGGTTTCTGTGCAATTTCCTTTATTTCGGTGTCCAAACGCAGACTATCGTTCTAGACATTATCATTCCATCTAACTGGGCGCCCCAGCTAATGTCCGAAGCGTCCGTCGCTAGGAAAGCATGGTTGGTTTTGCGTGAATTGGTACCGAGCAGCATGTAGCTCCGCGGCACTAGACCATCTCTTAACAATTTTAATATGCCGGAGTCATTTTGTTGAAATGTCGAAGAAACATTTGCAAATTGTTATCCCAAGGATCTTACGGCTTCCGCAGCCCGAGGACTACTTGGGTTCTACCAACCAAGATATTCCAGGGATTTTACGGCTTCCGCAGCCTGAAGACTTTACTTGATTCTGCCAACATATATCACAAGAGTCTTACGGCTTCCGCAGCCTGAAGATTACTTTGGTTCTACCAACCGAGATGTTCCAAGGATCTTACGGCTTCCACAGCCTGAAGACTTTACCTGGAATCTGCTAACATATATAACAAGAGTCTTACGGCTTCCGCAGCCTGAAGATTACTTAGGTTCTACCAACCGAGATGTTCCAAGGATCTTACGGCTTCCCCAGCCTGAAGACTTTACCTGGAATCTGCTAACATATATAACAAGAGTCTTACGGCTTCCGCAGCCTGAAGATTACTTGGGTTCTAATAACAGAGATGTTCCAAGGATCTTACGGCTTCCGCAGCCTGTAGACAACTTTGATTCTGTCAGCCAAGATGTTCAAAGGATCTTACGGCTTCCGCAGCCTGAAGACAGCTTGGATTCTGCCAACCAAGATGTTCCAAGGATCTTATGGCTTCCGCAGCCTGAAGACGACTTGGATTCTGTCAGCTTAAGATGTTCCAAGAATCTTAAGCTTCCACGGCCTGAAGATTTTGCTTGGATTCTGCCCACATAGATGATGAGTCTTAAGACTTTCGCAACCAAAAGACTTAACTTGGATTAGTTCTGATAAATCAGAAGGGAGTCGTCCAAGTCTTCGATACTAGAACTTTACCTTCCTTTGTCTGCCGAGTCTTCGCGACGCAGCATGAAACAGGTGTGGTGCTGATGCCGGAAAGGCACGTCATCTCGAATAATCGATCTTGATAGCCGATTCTTAAGAAGAAGCAATGTGACCTGGGTGTTTTTCTGGCCGGACTATGCCTTGTTCTATCAGATCTTTGACTATTCAAGTAGTTCTTGTTGACGGCTTGGTGGCATACTAATCCATTGGAAGGTGGCTAAAGACAGATCTATCTTCGCACCCAATCTAATGTCTGAAGAAAGCGAGGAGTCTGGAAGGGACACAATTATTAATTTGATAGGCTTTGGCAACCTCAACTGAATCAATCGTTTCAGGTTGAATATAGGTCCGTCTCTTTCGTGGTTCTTTTGCTTCCGAAACATTGAAGATAAAAACCTGGAGGATAGATTTTGTCGATCCACTACCTCCATCATTCGTTGGCGGGTAATAATTTCGATCTGCTTTGACATTATAGATGAGTGGTTTCGAACCGGCGTAGACCCCTTTGTCATGGGACAACCGTGGTGGTCCTGAGGTAAATGGGAGACGCATTCCCGTGATAATTCCGAGAAGGGCCTTCGGAGCCCAAAGCGTCTGCCACTGCCTCCGATACGCTCGGAGACAGCCCCAGTAAAACTCCCGTTCTGAAGTCGGGGAGTCATTGAGCGCTTTCGAACCAGCGAAATCCTTGGTGATGGGTAGACAAGTAGTGGTCGGGAGGTAAATGACAAGACGCATTCCCGGTTCCGAGAAGAGCCTGCAGGAGACCAATCCATCTGCCACTGCCTCCGATACGCTCAGGCAGCCTCGCACTTTGCACTCGACTCTGAGTCATTTGTCTAGCCGTCTTTTAACTGGCTGAGCTTCCCTTCTGTAAGACCTTCTGTATTCTATAGATCGTTTAAAGAAGCTTGCGTTATATTTCTATTCTTGTTGGGCAGCTCACCATCATGCGCTCGAATGGCTCGAATGGCTTGCCGATACTGAAAAACCACTTACTTGGATTATTAAAATCTTATTGGTCTGGACTGATTCTTTTTCCAGGTTGAACCAACCCACTTATCTATGTCGCCTGTATTTTGTATATATGCTTGAAGAAGAGCCTCACTAAACAAGCATCTTGAACTCTGCGGTATCTTACGCAGACCCTCTTGCAAATTCTTATAATGTATCTCGTTGCGATCGCGACGGTTTACTACATATTCAGCTCGCTTTCCGCAAACAAACTGTATTATTTCTTAATTCGTTTTGTGAAATTTTGAGTCTCGTTTAAATTTAGCTGAAATTTCATCAAAACACTTGTGGCCGATAACACTATCTGGCAATGCCGTCCCGTCCACTAATTGCTGTAAATTTCGACTAAGTAACATTCTGTCAAAAATAGGTATTAAATATAGCAACAATTATTCTCTCCGAATTAGCCACATAATCTTACCCCTTAATAAATTGCCCGAGCTCTTCATTAAATGTTTTGTTCAAAGAATCCTGGCAATGTGTTATGCATCTTTAGGGCCTAAGTGTACCGAACAACCTTCCAGCTCGGATCGTGAAAACATTGAAATGTTTCAAGCAGTGCCCACGGCCGAGGTTTGAATGTGGAATGGTCGGAACTGCGGTACCTAATATACGTAAGGGTGAACGCGGCGGCTCCAATGCACAGTCGGGGATGGCCGCGGCGGCATGTGTAACGTTAAGCTCAATGATTGAGAACTAGGACTCGGCACCGGCTTCCCGCCGGCCCCGGACTCTCCTGGTGGCAGCGAATGCGCCCCAGGTAATTACGAACAATAAATCGTTACAATAAGTTAACAACAAATTCGTTAAAATAATCACTCGATTAGTTAAATTTATATATCAGACTTACCGCGTTTGCTGTTTTACTTAAGGTGCCGAGCATTCCTAAATTACTCAAATTTATATAAGCTTGATACCGGAGGTAGATTACCAATACCTGAAGGCTCCGACAATCCTTCAACATGGCTTCCCTCCATGTTAACGGAATAATTTACTCCATTGCAAACACTTATAATCTGAAATTATTACTTAAAACTTTTTCAACATCTTAAATTTAAGTATTTCACTTCACTTCACTTTTACTTAAATTTGTGATGTTGTTCACTCGAGAAGTAACGACGCTATGTAGAAGAATAACGGTTCGAGCCCTCCCTAAGTTGACACCTGTGACCACGTGACATTACTCTGCGCTCATTGGTCGAAAGCTCATTGGACGAAAGAAACGAAAGTCGCTGTGATTGGCTAGAACTCGAAAGGGAAGTATGACGCACTCTCACAGATGCTGTGCATCGTCACATGCCGAATAATAAAATATTATAATAAATACTTAAACTGTGCTATCCATATGTTTATAAATCAATATTTTAAAATTCGATAGTAAAATACAATTTTATTATCAAAATGTACGTGGCCTGAGAACTAAAACTAATGTCTTCTTTAGAAATATCTTGTGCAGTGATTTTGATGTGATTTGCCTCACTGAGACATGGCTTCATCCAGGAATTTTTGATTCAGAGTTATTTGATAATCGCTATAGTGTTTTCAGATGTGATCGAAATTATATTCTAAGAGGAGATAAACTCGGAGGAGGAGTTTTAATCGCAATTAAGCGCTCCCTTATTGTTTCTCACTCAAAGTGCATCCCCATACTTAATTCATATGGAGATATAATATCAGTAACAATTCAAACCCGACTTTCATCGGGTATTAAATTGTGTAGTTTTTATTGTTGTTATTTTCCTCAAGGACTAGAGCATAAAAATGCTCTTATGACTTTTTATGAATATATTTCGGACATGATTCTAACTCAACCGGATAATTATATAGTGATAGTCGGTGATTTCAATATTCCTGATGCCACCTGGACACCAAACTCGCATGTCTCAGGTGCTATACTTGCAGGCAACTTATCCTCTGATTTCGTATCGGAGATCTCTAATTTTCTTTCATTTTGTGACTTTAGACAATATAATAGTATAAGAAATAAGAATGGAAGAACACTGGATTTAGTTATCTCTAATATTAATTGTGATGTTCAATCCGCCTTTCAGCCTATAATCAGTGAGGACTCCCACCATCCAGCTTTAATTGTTGAAGTTTGTTTAGAGATTGAGAAATTCTTACGCCCTAGAGTTAATAAAGTAAAATTATTTAATTCCGCTGATTATAATGAAATTAACAAGGCCATTTCTAAAGTTGAGTGGAATGATTACCTATTTTTCAATGATACTGAAACATCAGTTTTAAATTTTTATAAAATAATAAATAAAATTGTAGACGATTATGTTCCCCAAAAAGTAATCTGTAATTCTAACAATTATCCTCCCTGGTATACTTCTGCTTTAATTAAGGTGATTAAAGAAAAACTCAAATATCACCGGAAGTGGAAAATCTACAATCAACAGCATGACTACATCAGTTTTTCAATTCTTAGGGATAGAGAAAAAAGTTTGAAAGATCTTTGTTACCTTAATTATATTACTAAAACAGAAGATATTATAAATATTAATAGTAAACATTTTTGGGTTTATGTAAAATCAAAAAAAAATCTCTTAGACTACCAGATACCATGTTTATCGATGAACTTAAATCTTCACAAGGTAATACAATATGCAATTTTTTTAATAACTATTTCAATTCTGTGTTTGAAAAGTATCCTACATCTCAAATAACGTCACTTTCGTCTGTATCCCATTATTTAATTAATATAAGTAGTATAAAAATTACGGTGCCGCAAGTTGAGAAATATTTAAAGGACCTGGATGTTTGTAAAGGATCAGGTCCGGACAAAATTCCAGCTTTATTTTTGAAGAATTGTCGAAAGTCGCTATCTATACCGTTACAATTCCTATTTAACTCTTCTCTAAGTACTGCAAATATGCCAGCAATCTGGAAACGCTCTTACATAACACCTATTTATAAATCCGGAAATAAACAAGATATTAGTAACTATCGTCCTATATCCAAGCTAAGTGTAATTCCTAAATTGTTTGAGAGGATAGTAGTTGATGTTCTCACGCCAATTGTAAGACCAGTAATAATAAATGAACAACATGGTTTCCTAACCAAAAATCGACGAGAGCAATCTCTGTGAATACATTGACTTTATCTCTAGAGCATTAGACGCAGGATATCAAGTAGATGCAATTTATACAGACTATTCTAAAGCATTTGATAAAATATCACATGATACTTTAATACACACAAACTTAAAAGTCTAGGCATTCACGGAGATCTCCTACGCTGAGTTAATTTCCTACCTGCAGGACAGAAGCCAAGCTGTGACAGTAAAGGGTCATTGTTCCTCATTCTTACCGATCACATCAGGAGTGCCCCAGGGCTCTCATCTTGGTCCCCTCTTGTTTAATATCTATATAAATGATGTAATTTCCTGTTTTCAACACTCCAACGTACTCTTATTTGCTGATGATAAAAAGATTTTTAAGGTTATTAAAAGTGTAAGCGATTGTGAGCTATTACAACAAGACTTACTTAGACTAAATAAATATTGCAAAGAAAACTACCTCCAAATAAATGTAAAAAAATGCAGCAGTATAACCTTTTCTAGACAAAAAAACCCAATCAAATACAATTATTATTTAAACAACACACTCTTGAGCAAAGTTAATGAATTGAGAGACCTGGGTGTTCATTTAGATAATAAGTTACTTTTTCAGTCACATTGCAATATCATAACACAAAAAGCATACCAAATGCTTGGCTTCGTGTTGCGTACTGTAAAAGAGTTTAAGAGGCAATCAACGTTTGTGTTACTCTTCAATGCATTAGTCCGACCTATCCTAGAATATTGTTCTACTATATGGAACCCTCAATATAATATTTATATTGATGCAATAGAAAACATTTATAATAAATTTGTTAAAAATCTTAGATTCAAAACATCTGGCATAAATTCAAATCAAAATAAAAATACTTTTAATACACTTCGGGCTCGCCGGGAAGTTAGAGATCAAATATTTTTGTATAAAATTGTTCACTACGAAATCGATTCAATGTACCTACTTAATAACATTCAATACAGTTGTCAAAGATTGAGTGCAAGAAAAAGATTTTATTTCACACACCTTGTATGAAGAAGAAATATTGTGCAAATAATTTTATTTCACGCGCATGTAACTCATATAATAAGAATTTTGATGAAGTGGATATCTTCTATTTGCCTTTACAATCATTTAAGAAACAGATAAAAAAATATCCTTGTTAAAACTAGCATCCGAGTAAGTCTTTTGAATTTTGATATAATTTTTTATTTTCTTTTGTTTTTATTAATTTTGTAGTTTTTTCCCCTTTATTACTTTAATTTCATTATTTTTTACTTTTGCCCTGTGGTGTTAACTAGCCTATGTGTTATTCTTATTTGTGGAAACTTAATTGGTTATTGTTTATTATTATGTAATTTTACTATAAGAACATAAAAACAACTGTATGTTTCCTTAAAAAATAAATAAATAAATAAATAAATAAATAATAAATAATAAACGCTACACACTCAACGGCCCCCATTAGGATAGTGATATCCTGTGTCGGGGTCCGGAAACATTCACAATGACAAGGACAAATACACCCAGACCGGAAAATATGCTTGCATGGTCATTACAAAGGAATCGAACCCACGACCTGTGGCGTTTAAGGCAGGTTCGCTACCGCTGCGCCACAACGTCGTCAACTCATAATAATGTTACGGAGAACCTTATCACAAGGGAATAAGGTTCAAAATCGCTTGCCACTCCCTTTGTTTACTACATCGACCGTCGCGTGGGTTCTAGAAAGATGTATTCTCGAAACGTGTAGTGGTTTCGCGGACGGAACTTTCTCGATCCCGTGTTCCGCGTTATATAAGCGGCCCGGCGCGTCGACTGAGTCATTCAGTTCTGAGCTACGAGCGAAACTACAAGTGATACCAGTGAACAAGTGCGATAATTAGTGACCTCGGCTATTCTTTTGGACTGTGATTGACCTGCGTTTTGGACCTGTGATTTGTGAAGTTCTGTGTGTAATGTAGACCTCAATAAAGTCTTATTTAGAGCCATCAGGTGTTTGTTTCCAAATCACCGAACCCCAACCCGTAACAATAATAACCTCTGCCTAGCCGTGCCACTTATAGGTCCAGGCCCATATTTATATAGGTAGGTCCACAAACCTGGGTCCGGTTTGATCGGCTTGACCCTCCCGATCAGGCTCGGTAAGAAGTC
The DNA here is from genome assembly GCA_023373885.1 of Hestina assimilis. Taxonomy (NCBI): domain Eukaryota; kingdom Metazoa; phylum Arthropoda; class Insecta; order Lepidoptera; family Nymphalidae; genus Hestina; species Hestina assimilis. The sequence goes on along the minus strand of CM041747.1, from coordinate 1,458,082 downwards.
GGTCCTCCTGATCTGCTTGAAGAAGGGATGGTTCAGCAGCTGCGTAGCGGATGGCCTCTTCTCTGGGTCTCTGGAATTTAATAATAATAATTCTTATATATTTCAGACAATTGTCTATAATAATATGTTAGTATTTTTTATAAAGTAAATCAGTACATTTTTTGAACGAAGTTCTTTAACGCGGCTTTACAGGTAGTGCGATTTAGTAGAAATCGTCACGTAACGAAATGACGTATGCTGTGTGTGTGTGCAGCCGAGTGCGCAAATCTCTCTCTCTCTCTGTCCCATATAACCTATTGAAATATACAGATTTCATTTCGAATTACATTTGGAGTTGAAGAAAAATGGTAGGTGGTGGTAGGTTCCGATGACAATCCCTCTGTGTAAAAACTAGTAACCCGTCAAATGAGCAAACCCTGGGTAGATAAAATACCGGGAACAATGCTAGGAAGAAGAAAGGTGGTAAGAAGTGGTGGTAATTGTTACCGTTGCAACAGCTGATCGCTGAGGTGGTGGAAGGCATCACTCAGCTTCCGGGTCGCGTAGGCGGCGCGCAGGCGGGACACGCCCTCCGCGCTGTCGCCCACGCCACTGTCCGTGTTGTACATACCTGGAGCATACGCACTAATGTTGTAGAGTCTGTTAAATGTAACTTGAACCCTGCGCAGTAACACGTTTTTGGGTCTCAACAGTATGCGGTATGTAGAGGGCCGCGTAACTATAGCAACGCGGCGACGCTAGACCCGATTAGTACACTTTCTCACGGTTCTTTTAGTTCTTTAAAAATAAATTATTAAATACTAAATTTAAATATAATTTATTTTGTCAGATTTCTAAATATTTAATTTTATTTGAGAAGATAGGGCGTCATCCCAATAAGTGACAGTGATTAAAAATGTACATTACCTTTTTTTATATATAGATACTTTTTTCTATACTATTTATTTATTTTATTCTATTAAAGTAATTAATAACGAAAATGAATAAATAGTTAATTGAATTTAGAAGAAATAATAAATATATTATATACTTAATTCCGTTTTTCCACTTTATAAAATAATTATTTAAATAAGACAAAATCAATATTTTTGTCTAACATTTTTGTCCATTATTGTACCTGCGCAGAAGCGGCCATTTTGGTTCAAGTTACATTTAAGGAACTATACAGTTTGTTTGTTTGATTGCACTCATCTCATGAATAAACACCACACACACAACACCCTCCATTAGGATAATCATTTTTATTTTATTTTATTTTCATACTTTATTGTACACCACAACAAAAAGTAATACAAACTATAATTTAATAAACTAATGTACAATTGGCGGTCTTATCGCTTAATAGCGATCTCTTCCAGACAACCATGGGCTAGGAAAGAGATAGAAGAGAGGGTATGCCGTGGTGTGGTGTAAATAATTATACATAAACATACATACAAATAACTACATAATATATACATATACTTATATGTAATAAATATATACCATAAACTAATATATATATATATATAATTAAATAAATATAGTTATATACTAATGTCGTCTTAGTTATTTTCAGTCAAATAATAATCTTTTACTAACTTTTTAAAGATATGTAACGATTTTGCTTGTCGAACGTTCAGGGGTAATGCATTCCACAATTTAGTAGCTCGGACAGTGAAGGAAAGCTTATAGAACTTAGTTACATGAATGGGCATTCTAATAATCAGTTGCTGAGATGTTCGTAATTTATCTATTGGGCCTAAAATCATGATGCTTGTATGGTCAATACAAACTGCTCCAATCGATATTACAGGTTGCTCTGTAAAAATTACTAATATAACTTTTTCACATTTCCTAATACCAAGACACTTGTGTGATTATGAAAATTGTTGTATAGCACCCATAGTCGCAATTGTGACTTATGAGCCACAAGCGGTGCGAGCGTGCTTTGTGTCGTTTAATCACTTTCCTAACCATTGCTGTATAAGCTATTCAATACCTAGAGTGGAAAAAGAGCATATAGCAACGAAATGTGAAACTTACAATATCGCCGTCCTCTGCGTGTAGTAGAAACAGCTTGGGTGGGAAAATTTAAGCGGCTAAATGGCGACACGTGTTTCGTAAGTAATATGGGACTTTTAACATTTCTAGTACCCTATTATTACTATTTCTGTGTTTATACCAATATTGTGTACCCTCGACACAGGATATCACTATCCTAATGGAGGCCATTGAGTGTGCAGCGGTAGCGAACTTGCCTTAAGCGCCACAGGTCGCGGGTTCGATTCCCGCTAGGAGCATATGTTTGAATTGACCATACAGGCATGTTTCCCGGTCTGGGTGTGTTTGTCCTTGTCATTGTATAGGTTTCCGGACCCCCGGAACAGGATATAACTACCCTAATGAGAGCCGTTGAGTGTTTAGCGTTTATTTATTTATTATTTATTTCATATTACTATATGTTTTTAATCAGCCAAACGCTTGTGTTAAAATATAATAAATGTTATATATATATATATGTATCATCACAATGTTAGTAAACCTAAAAGAACTCACTCTTCATCTCACCATCATCCAAAGGTTCCGGGAATGAGGAACAGTCGAGAAGCTGAGGCCGGCTGCCTCTCACTTTCTCAGTGAACATCAGAGTTGTAGGCACTTCAGCGAATGGAACTGCTCCATTAGCTAGTTCACAGCAGAACACCCCTAGCGAATATATGTCTGACTGCTCGTCGTAGCCTTTGAGATTCTGGAATGTTCATTAAAAAAAAATTAATTTGATGACAGTTCTAGAGTTTAACAGACTTTAAAAAGTTGGAGGTTTTCAATAAGTCTAAATCTTTTGTGCGTATGTTATGCAGATAAGTATATCTTCAGTGTTTGTGAATCTGTTTTTGTTGGATAGCCAGCATTTGGCCTAAGGGAGTGCCAAATCTTATATTTGTGTCCATATATTCTTTAATAGTTATTAGTTTAATAGTTCCAAAATTATGTTTGGACATTTTTCAGTATGTCGCAAGATTCTTAGGGGGCAGCTGCGCCCACTTTCTCCTACTTAGCTACGCCCATGATGAATGACGACGTTGTGGCGCAGCGGTAGCGAACCTGCCTTAATTAATTTATTTATTTATTTAATTAAAAGGCCACAGGTCGCGGGTTCGATTCCCGCTCGGAGCATAATATGTTTGTATTGACCATGCAAGTATATTTTCCGGTCTGGGTGTATTTGTCCTTGTCATTGTGAATGTTTCCGGACCCCGACACAGGATATTACTATCCTAATGGGGGCCGTTGAGTGTGCAACGTTTATTATTATTATTATTATTATGTCTCATATAAATTTTGTGATAATCTTATTAAGGACGACAAATATATAACATAACAAAAGTAAAGTAAAAAAAAATAGTAATTTTAAAATAAATATCACTACATAGTATAAAATAAAGTCGCTTTTTCTGTCCCCATATCCCTATGTTCGCTTTAATCTTTAAAACTACGCAACGGATTTTGATGTGGTTTTTTTAATAGATAGAGTGATTAAAGAGGAAGGTTTATATGTATAATAACATCCATTAAATATTTTTTTTTTTTTTTTTTTATGTTAGAAGTTGGCAAACAAGCATACGGCTCACCTGATGGTAAGTGGCTGCCGCAGCCTATGAGCGCTTGCAGCACCATTAGTAGGTGCCACTCACGCGTTGCCAACCTCGAGATATTAGTTCTTAAATCTCGTTCGCCCAGTAATTTCACTAGCGTACAATGCCCTTCAAACCGGAACACAGTAGTGCCTAAACACTACTATTTGGCGGCAGAATATTGGACACTGCGGTGGTACCTACCTAGCCGGCCTCTTGCAACAAAAGACCTACCACCAGTGAAAATCCATTAAATAGTGGAGAAATACTCTTATTTTTGAGGTTTCTAATGTGATGTCGTAAGTAATTACATTTATTATATATTTTATACCCGTGCGAAGCCGGAGCGGGCCGCTAGTTAATTTATAAATTTAAAAAAAGATCTTTGTTTTCAGTTCATCAATAGACTTATTTTCTCTACAAACTAAACATATACAAATAATTATTATTAATTTTACTTAATTATTTTGTAAGAAATTTTTGTGCCCGTACCTGTTCCAATAATTCAGGGCTAAGCCACATTAGGTTAGCATTGTCATGGTCTGGCGGAGGCAGCGTGTGTAAGTGCTTCTGCTTGCGCCCGCGCACCATCATGGACGCTGCACTGCGCAGACCCGACAGACGGACAGTGCCATTTGTGTCTAACAATACATGACTAGCTCTGACACTCCTATAAGTGGTATAATATTAATAAGCAAAACTATTTATTTATTTATTCAAACAATCTACAGCATTTTATAACAAAGAAAGGTTATAGATTTACATTCTTCTTCTTCCTAGAATTATTTCCTGTATTATACGAGTATATACCCAGGGTCTGCTTATTACTCTTGTCCGGATTTGACATGGTATTAGTTTTTTTACATAGAGATTGCCATCTGACCTCCGTAACTCTGTAGGTGAACCAGTAACTGATTGGATAAGAGCAATTTACTTATTATGATTATTATCAGATGTTATGTGATAACAACTGGAACCGACAGCTTAACGTGTTCTCCGAGGCACGGTGGGGAGACCCACATGGACAAACGCCAAGACCGAAACAGATATTTATAAGATCAATGCAAACATCTGCCCGAGCGGGAATCAAACCCAGAACCGTCGAGGCTAAAAGCAGATTCGCTACCCACAACACCAGATCGGTGTCACCAGATTGGACTTACATTATTTACGCTTTACCTGAAGCAAATTAAGTCATAATACATATAGCATGTGTTTTAAGTATATACTAGCTGTGTTCGTTATTTTTATAGTAGTAGAGCTATACTCCCTCGTATAAATGGGCTAGATCGGGGAAGTTCTACCCTTTTACAGAAAATAAGGGTAAAGTAACAGCATTGTTGCATTTCACGCAACGAGTGAGAGTGCCGAAGGCCTAATCTCCCACACCCTTACTTTTTTCCTTTCTTATCCTCTCCCTCTCTTGTGTTGGCAATGTACATCCGTGATAGTTTATGAGTTCAACGTTTATATTGATTTTAGTGTTTTGATCCAAATGTTACCGACCCCTGAAGGTGTGATTACAAAAATTTATAGCTTCTTGTGGCGGTAGCTATAAAGGCAACACTTGCATGTTGCCAACCCTTTAAAAACCTCTTCAAGCTTGATTACAACTTTAAGAAATTAAACAAAAGTAAATTTATTAAAATTACCTGTGTATATAGAACTGTTTATGTAAATACTGCAGTGCTAATAAAACATCCCTTAGTATAATAGCACAGGCAAGTTCTGGCAGACCTTCTTGAAAATATCTGTCCAGTATGTCTCTACAGGAACCGAGATTCATGAGTGGGGAGACCACATACAGCTCTGGACCAAAGACAAATGAAGTAAGATAGGGTAGGATGTTTGAATGTTGTAGTTCTTTCCTTGTGAGGATATCTTGCTGTCAAAGAAAAAAATATTTTTGGGTTTTTTTAAAAATAGTTAACAACATTATGGCCCTGTATGGAACAAGTACATATGTTTGCTTGGTGATATATAAAACATAAATAAAGGTTTTACTGAGATAGAGTAAATTTATTAATTCAAACCTTTTAATGATTTGCCAGTTTTGTTTTTCAACTGTATTTTCACATTCTTAGTCACAGAGAAATATTTACTTGTATAGTATTAATTTTAGATAGATAATGATCGTGTCAAGTTCAAAAACATACATTTTATTGTTTTAAATAAATAACTACACATAATATTTTGTTTTGTACCTGTATTAAATTGGCTTTTTCTTTGGACTTGTCAACAAAATACCTTTTTATTGCTACATTTTGGTTATACGGCTTGTAAACAGCTGAATACACTACTGCTACGCCCCCACAGCACTCCGCTATTATTGAAGTCAGCTGATAGTCGTTTATATCGGGATTGAACATTGTGGGGTTGTTGTAACAAGATAAAGTAAATAAAAAAACCACACTTAGTATTATGTTTCCGACGCACTAAAAACACATGATTATAATTTATTGCTATACCAAAAATAACTACTTCGCCTACCTATAACAAAAACAAAGTAAATATCCCAAAAATAATCAACAAAATATGCAGACGAGTTATATGACAATATTGACAGATAGTAATTCGTTTAAAACTTAAAAGCATTACCAGAAGTTGATATTTTATCAAAGTATGATATTCTAATAATTTGATGAATAAAATTAATAAAAATAATGCTCAATTTATTAACCTTATAAATTTAAATCTCTAAAGTATTTAAAATATGTGATAAATATTAAAATATATTATTGATATTGATTTGATTTCAGAACGATATAAAAAAATTATTACTTATCTGTGTATACCGTATAAGGAATATGAAATACTGAAAATGTCAATTTATGTTTGATTTGTATTTTGTGTAGTATGGCGGGAAACATAATACATAATGAATTATGATTATAACTAATTATTTATTAGTTTAACAAAAAAATTAAACTCAACTTATCGACGATTTGATGTTCAGAATGGACGAGGTAAGAATCGAATTATGTATTTATAAATTATTTGTAAGTACTCAGCGTTAGAAATAGTGCCTCTTAAAGGTTTTATTTTATTATATTTGCTGACATAATAATGTTGTCAATATCTATCATTATGGGTTCATCGATCATGATAAAGCTTAACTATCAATTAATCATTTAATTATAGAAATATTTGTGTTTTATTCATATTACAAAGGACATAACAAAACAGGCCTGTAAGCATTCATACTGTTATGAAGTTATAATTATTATAACAGAAGTTGTATTTGTTGTAGTGGGCGTACTGAATTATTTATTCCTTTTAATTTAGGAATTTACATGTTATTAACTTTTACAATAACGTCGATGTACAAAAATAATTTAAAAAAGTGATGTTTGTTGCTACTTGGTCAACATTTCGATAGATGGCGCCACACGTAGAATATTAATATACTCTAAATCGCTAAAGCGCTATAAGCGTGTTTTTACACTACTATTGTATGGACGCAAATAAGCAATACCATGTCAACTCACACAATTGAAAAACTGAGTTATATATGCAGAAGTGTTCGTAAATGGCTGAAGAACATTTTTCTTTAATATTTGTAGGGTTTTAAGCTTTACAACTTCTAAAAAGCCATTTTTTAATCATGCAATTTATGTATTATGTTAAACGTTTTGGGTTATATTATATACGAAATATGCAGTTTTTATACTTATTTTTTGTGAAAATAAGTAAAATAACTTACATAAATCTGAAATTGTCAAAAACTTGACCAATACATAAAAAATTCATATAAAGCAAGTTGTTCAAAATTTTCAAACGCGTTTTTCTCGAAATGACATTCTTGTGGGTTGACATGGTATTGCTTATGTGCGTCTGTATACTTTGTCTAATTTAGGATGATAATTTTGACAGCTGACGCCTATGAAGATCATATTTTTAAGGAAAAAGAATGAAATGTTTCTTAGTCATGGAAATTAGTCTTTTAGTTGAAATTCAAAGAATTTATAATGTCCCGGCTAAGCCGCAATGGCGGTTATTTTGAACTACCACGGAGTTTTGTCGACAATGTGTAAAGTCATGTTTTACTTGTTTATAATTTTTTACAGCCCCAGGGGCAAATGACTCAACTCCACCTGATGGTAGGTGGAAGTAGAGCTCACACGCGAAGGTGGCTAATATGGTTGCAGAAGGCGAAATGTTATAAATGTGAAAGTAGCTCTATATGTCCTATACAATATACCTTTTAACGGCTACATCTCTGAACCAATTTTGATGATTTTTGGTATATAAATAGATGGGCCTTTGGAAAAGAACATAGGGCAATTTTTGTCGCTAAAAATAGGGTATGAAATTTTGTATCGTGAACCATTTACTTGTATTACAATATAGTCTATAGATAATTAAAAAACGTTATTCACGCGGGCGAAGCTACGGGCAAAAGCTAGTATTATCTAAAAATGTTTTTTGATATTTCAAATATCTAATGTGGCGCCTGGCTTTCTCATTACATTCCTCGCATTGCGGTATACGCATGCGGTTAAATTAAGGTAGACGAAAATTGTGCTCTAAAGAAAATATCCGGAATCCTTATGAATTATTATTAGTTTTCACCCCGAAATGCTTTATTGTGGATATAAACTTATCAAACATAACTGCAATGCTAAAACATATTAATCTATTAGCTAGCTCTATTAATTTTTAAATAAATTTAATAGAGCCAGTCTCCGTGTAAAAAGACTGTGACATACGGTAGGACATGACGGACTTATAATCCGTTTTTGCAATTTGGCTATGGAACCTTAAAACGAAAACAATATTTTGGTTTAGTTTGTAGTTGGCGATTTAAGCAATATTTTTGGGTTACTGATAGAAAAATTATTATGTGAGACTAGCAACGCCCTCAGCTTAGCTTGTTATTGTAGTTGTCATGCCGGACGACCATCTAAAACTTATTTTTTAGTTACGTATACCATGTTCTAGGCTTACGTATTGTAATTCGTTTGTTGATAATCCCACGGGAACCTTTTCCGGGATAAAAAGTATCCTCTATGTCAATCCTGGTAATATAGTTTCTTTATGTCAAATTTCACTCAAATCCGATCTGACGTTTTGCGGGATTGAGTAACCAACATCCAAACTCCGGGGTTACAGGTGTTTGTAGGCTGCGGTGACCGCTTACCATCAAGCGGGTACACTTGTTTGCCACCATCGTGGTATAAAAAAAAACTAAACACACAAACTATCATATTATAATATTAGTAGAATAAACGATGAAGTGATTGTATTGAAAATATTTTCATAATAAATATTGCGAATTTTATGGGGTAGTTTTGATGGGACTTTTTGTGTTACAGATAATGATTACTAATACTAAATAAGGTGTATTTAAAGAGTAGTTTGGTATTCCAAGAATATAATTTTCTTGTGAAAGAATAAACGAATTTATAAATGAAACTGTTTTATTTATATTTCGAATTGCGTGATAGAAACGAATAATAATGAAAGAACAATCGCCAAATAAGTCAGCCGAGTCGAAAAATTGCCGGCCAACGCTTGGAATGCAAAAATTACCAATCCGCTCAATAAAAAGCGGTAATTCCTATATATATGCGGCGGCGACCGCATCTCGCATACGCTTTATACGATGTACTCACGTCTATATAAAACCGGGGAGAGAGCCAAGTTCTAAAATTAAAGACCGAAAGCACCCGAGCGCGAACGAATCCGCCCGCCCGCCTCAGTCCATCGTCAACTGCCGTCGACATTCCCAAAAACCATCGCACCCAGTCGCGCGGTACCGAAAACTTCACTTGGTAAGCGAGCTCACTCGCAAACGGCAAAAAAAAATCATACACCTTATTTGGACGCGCCCGTGATAACACAAGTGAAATCGAAATTTTTAACGTGGATCAGTGACAAGTGATTTGTGGATTTTCGAATTTCCGTGCTACCGGTAACGTACAAGTTTTGTTTTTGGACTGACATTTTTAGTCTGTCGCTTCTATCACATTGGCAACTGTCGCTTAAATAAATCCTTTTAGCACGTGCTTCCTGGAGTAGTGAAGCGAGTGTAGAGTTTCAGTTTATAGCATGTTTCAGACTGATTTGGGTTTTAGTTCGTGATACCCACGTTTTGTTTTATTTTCAACTTTACTTTCATATTTAGATAAACACCCGGTGTTTTCCTAACCTCAAATATTCGTTAGTTGTTTTTAGGTCAGTATATTATATTTGAGTCGATGATGGCCTAATTCTTTTAATCTGCACGAGAAATAAATCTATAAATCTTATGATATCGAGCGCTTTTGCTTTTTTATGTATCTGCATGCGCATAGGATGTTATTTAATACTGCGTTGATAGAAAGGTTTTCTTATTTGATAACTAGATTTCAACGATAAGAGAGCCTATTTAAAAAGGCGTTAGCATCATTATAAATTATTCCGTCAATGGAAGAGTTGAAATAATTTTCTTATAATAGTTTTAAATTTCGGCATAAGAAACTTTTGGAATGAATTGGTCCTTTAAAGTACTTGGCGGATGTTTCATGCCGCATTGCGTCATCTTAGGAGATAATCGCACGTCGGACGCAATGTCTAGACTACATGGGTAACGGAAACAATCTAGTATTGATTTTGGAACTCATCCCTACGCGATGCTTCCTTAAGTTCGCACCCAATTTAGGAGGGTGTATAACTACCCTCCAATAAACTGAAGCATATTTTATTTTTTAATACAACGATACCTTCTATTGAATTAATACCTCTTCTTCTCTGGTTAAGTTTCAAGATCATTCTTTGATATTGTTTATAAGTTTCTGTTGTGTCTTCGGTTCATCATTTTAAAGAAAAATTATATGATTTTAAGTTAATATATAGTTTTCCTTTTAAAATATTCGATTCTTAACGAAGACACTATGCTTTTTTCGTCTGATTTATTAAATAACTTTAAAATAAATTTTAATATTTTATATCATAATTTATTTATCTAATCTTGAGCATTTTGCCGTAAAGAAATTTTCTTACAGCGTACTTGTAATTTTCATATTGATATTTTTAGGTCACTCTGTCTGATGTTTAGGCAGGTCTGTAATTTTAGATCAAACTTCAAACATTAGCGCTTGTTAACATATTTTGTTTCGGTAACTGGGGCGCTCTTTTTATAATGTTAATCACGAACGGTAATGACTGTACGCGTAAATCATAATATCAAGGCCATTATGATCGTCGTGATTTTTAGAGTTAGAAAAACTAAAATTGATTTATGTTCGAATTTTGCATAATTTTGAGTGAAAACACTTGCACGATAACAATATAAACGTTGATGTTACTGACGTACGTTAACAACACGAACGTTATTGATGAAAACGGCGCAATCCAGTATTTAACTTTATATATTTTTATGCTTTGGATTAAAGTTCATAATTGCCTGTTGAAAATATTATTTAAAAATGAGGCTCATCTCGAATCTAATTAATCTTGGATAAAAAATTAGTCTTTTGCTATTAGAAACGACGGGCTTATTTTTTTTATATAAGAGTGCAAACGGGCAGGAGGCTCACCTGATAAACACTAGAGGCCATGCAGGTTCCTTGGCGACCTTTGAGAAAGGAATAGGCTTTCTTATTAAAGGCTCCTAAGTCGTATCGGTTCGGAAAAGACCGTCGGCGGAAAAAGCTTATGGTTGTTACACAATTATTCTAGGTAATGGTGAAATAAGTTACAAATAGTCATAATGAAATAAATTCAGAGATAACTTCCAATATAATTACTAAAGTATAGATCAATTAAGAACAATTTGAATAGTCCAATGCCTTTAACGTCTACTCTTTTATGCAGCAACGCTAAAATTGTAGAAATAAAAATGCTACTAAATCATCGCTGCTTCTCATTTTTTTCTATAATGAAGAAAATCCTTGAGGCTGACAACCCATTGCTTTACGGTATTATAAGACTGCTTTATACAATGATGAAGAAATAACTGTATTGTCTCACTGTACGGTATTTAAGCTTATCATTCTAGTAGCGTCCATTTGATTAATTACGACCATCCTGAATACAAAAGATTTGGCAATCGTTTTGGACATTTTGCTCAATGATTTTGAACTGTACAATTTTTAACTTACTTACTTACTTACTTACTTACTTACTTACTTACTTACTTACTTACTTACTGCGTTGGCTCAGTTACCCAAAGAGGATCTTGGCCTCCGACACCAGAAGACGCTACTTGTCACGGTCCTGCACCACTTCACACCAATCGGCCCTTTTTAGGGCGTTCAGGTCTTTTGTGACTGAATCATTCCAGCGATATCTGGGACGACCGACTAGCCGTTTACCGCTCTGTCGTCCCAAGTATGCTCTTTTAGTGGCACGATCTTCCTCGATTTTCTCTAGATGGCCCAGCCAGCGCTTTTGGGCAGATTTAGTTTCGCCAATTATGTTGGGCTCGGCCACAAGTTCTTCAATCTCTTTTGAAAATAGCTTTCAAGTTCTGAAATAATATATAAATAGTTAAACTTAATGATTGGCGCAGCGTTTAGTGTCTCAAGAAATATCCAAAAGATTTGCTCTTTTGATGAATTTCGAATGTCTAAATGTTTGATAGCAAGCAGAGGCCCGGATATTTGCATCATCGTTTTTCTTCATTTTTATAAAAAAATCTAAACCACACACGATGCTCACTCACCTCCTTTCTTAATATTATGTTCAAAGTGCTTTCAATTAATATAGTGTTGGCAATATACTGCCAGGCAAAAATTTTAGGTCAGCTTGCACTTCATAAATCGTATTATTTAAACATGGTATCATTAATATTTGATTACTACAGTCCAAGAATTGGAATCGATCATCATAGATTACTGAAAAAGCTAGAGGCAGATATTACAAATCGTACTATTTACATTGAAACACTAACTATTTACAACACAACGTTAGGTTGCTGTTCTTAATGTTTTCTTTGCTATAATTATCGCTACCAATAATATTTCCTATGGCACAATATGTTATATGAAAATGTTCATCATAAATATTAGTCCCTCTAAGTACTGGACAAATACGCTTTACTACTTTCCTCATGTTTCTTTAATGTGTATTTTTCATCAATTCATTATTATCTGGTGAATACTTCTGTGCTACGATAAGTGCATAGCCACCAATTAATCAATTCTTAAATCCTTCTCGTTTCTTTTCTTTATCGAATCTTTTTAGATTCCGTTTCGGTAACAATAAAAGTTGGGCGGAGTTTATTTGGATTTCTATTATTTCTTACGCTGTAATTTTTAACCTCACAGAACTACAAGTAGATTAATTATGAACGAAAACGTGACGCGAAAAAATCAATAGTACTCGTTCCTTATCCATTATGGTATTTTTATTGATGTCTTTCTTCTAAATTCCTATTATTTTTCAGACAATTTATTTATATTCTGTCCTTTGTTTACCCTATTCAAATGACTCGAGAGTAGGTAGTGTGCCACTAGGTGAGTGGGATGATCCTAAACACGCGAAACTTTAGCGGGCGTAACAACAATATTTGGCTTAGAATTGCTCTCCAATTTCGGCGTAACAACAAAATTTGGCCTAGAATTGTGTTCGAAAGTATATAATCAAATGTTTTGTCGATTATTTGTAATTATATGATGTTAAAAGCAAACATTTCCACACATTTTTTTCATGGCTTAGCGACTAATCCTATTAGTAAAGTTTAGTTTCAAAATGTAAGAGGAACGAAAGAAATACAATAAGACATTGGCTCTTACTGTGATCTTTTAGTTTCAGGCTCAATAGGTATACCAAACAATTGGTTACAGAAACTGTTGTGTAAGACCGTTATGTCTATCGTCTAACAAGTCAAAATTAGAAAGCTTTTGAGTTATATCCAAAAAAGATGGAACAAACTTCAATATGACTGTGATCTTCATATATCATCAGGAATTATATTTGGTGGCAATCAAAGAACAACAACAAATCTCCTCACAACCATCATATCATAACTAAATAAATACTATAATATAATAATAAACAGTGCAGTGACTGCTGTTAAGAAGCAGTTACTTGCACAGAATTTGCGAACTCTTGTAACGATATCCGATGGGGTTGATATAGTCGAGCATACTCGGCTCTGTGCAATAAATGATATAAATCGGCTGGGAAGTATGGAAGCTGTCACGAACAAAAATGACACTTTTTTCTTTTTAGGTTAGAAACCAAATATTTATGAATGTGTACTGCAGACCTATCTCAACATTATCACGACAAATTGGTCTCTCTTTATTGACGCCACAATTCACGATGTTATGCTGTTTGCAAGCCTATTTTTGGAATAGATCATAATGTTTGAACTATTATTAAAACGTGAGCAATTCGCGTAGCACTTAGTGATATTCTGAAACGATAACGAATGTACGAGCATATTCATTGGAACAAAATATTTGTATCGGAACTAATTTGTCAAAAAAGAATACGTTTTTATTTCTTGCATTAATAATAAATTTTATTTATAAATTTTGTTATGAAATATATAACTACTTTAGGGAGTGTGCTGATGCGCTCCATAATTTCATACCGTCATCGCCATTTTACTAACGGGACACCAGGCGCACTGCGGGTTACCACCCATATCTGGTCGATATACGCAACATTCGCATAGTGCATGCGCTTCCGAAGATGTTCGTAATGTTCATAATGCGCACGGCCAAGATGCTCTTCCGGCGTCTGTATTCCCAAACACATACAACCTGAACCTCTTCAAGGTACGAGTACACAGGTCTCTTGCGAGTAAGCTCGCTCCACCGAAGACCTCATATATGCCTTCGTGCTTGATGGAGGTCAAAAGCTGGCCCATTTATAAATAAATAAATTAAAAAAACTAGATATGATTTACGAATTAGTAATACTTGATTCTTTGATGGATCAGAGAAGAAAATTAATGTTGATAAGAAATTCTTATCGAATAAATAATTACAAGCTCTTTATAATTCATCATCGAGAGTTATACACGCGTAATCGAATAAATCTATAAAGGTATGATAAAAATTTTACTACTTTACATTCTGGGAACTACAGGCAAATGTTCAAAGATCTCTTGGCTAGTCGATTCGTGATGTCAGATACGGCAGCGCTTGCGCCGACGCATCAATGGTCAGCGCCAACGTTAGCGCCTTGGCCAAGGGCGTTTAAACGTAACGGTTATTTTTAGACTTCTTTTTTTCGGCCACAATGCAAGGTTTGTTTAATTTTTCATAGACAAAACAGTCGTGATTTTAACGATATTTCATTTTCAATATAAAATATGAGGCTAATTAATTAGTGAAGTAGATGATTTTATTTTTTATAAAAAATTAACCAGTGACATACCTACATTTAAAAAATGTTACAAAAATAATATCATGCTATTTGCAAAATAAACTGACATGCCTAAGTTTCCACTAAAACATAATGACGTCATAATTCACGAGTCGTTATTTTGATAAGTGATGTATACATTTAATAGTCGAGCATGTTGGATGCTCTCACGCCCCCACGTTCACGTAAAACAGCGGTCAGATCATCGCAGTCAATTTTCGAAATGTAAAATTAGCCATAGATCATCTGTTCTGTACAACTGGAGTAACTTTTCCGTCTAATTTCGTTGATTATATCATTGGAGTCGCTGCAGCAACACGCTAATAATAGCTTGATCTACTGACTTCAGACTTTTACAAGACACTACGTCCAGTAAAATCAGTTTTGAATAAATCATTATTTGAGGCATTGATCTCATTATTATTCAAACAAATCCAAAAATATGAGAAAAAAAAATTCACTATTAGTGCAATTCAATTTTAAACAAGCGTGCGGCCTTTACTTTAGACAGGTTTCAAATGTTTTTATTAGAATAGGCTGTGCTTATCGTTCTGATCATAATCATGCGTAAATTGTATGAAAAATATTGTTATCATTCGAATTACATAGCTTTTGATAAATGATGATGAAAGTTATCGTTTTTTCAAAATCGATCTTGATAAGCAGAAACAAATTTCGAATAACATCTTTTCGTATAATTAGTAGATTTTTAAAATTACAGGTGGTTAAAAAACTGGGACAGGATAATGAAAACGAAACAATTTAAAGAAATAAAACACGACAAAAATTGCGTTTAAAGTGTGAATTAAGGTGATGATTGTTGGTAAATTTTCTTTTTAAACGACGATTACGAATTAGGAAATACTTGGAGATTTGGTATTCTTGTTATACTCTGTGCAAATTTTGGTCTTGAAGCAGTGATTACCAAGGTTTGTACGAGAGAGATGGGTGAAATCATTTCGTAATAGGATTTAGGTGGTCTTGGTGGAACTGAAATGTTAATAATGTTATTGACACTTAGTTATCCCATTAAAAAAATGATATAGAAATATTACCTCATGCATTTACAGAAAATTACCATAAGTATCATGTTAACAAACAAAAGAATAGAAGATTTTAGCCCTTGGGGAGTTTTTGTAATATATAATTTTTTAAGATGCCGTTAGTACCACAGATAATTTCCTTACCAAAAATAAATAAATTTCACTTCTTTATGATTCATAAATCGTAAATAGACATTTGGTAGAATATTTTTCTTGGCTGGAAAATTGTTGTTTTAGCTATGAGGCACGACTTTCGGCTCTCGTACGACTTTCACTGACGTTGTTAACAAATGTATTTTGTTGTCGTGAACTTGTACAATAATTTGTGTTGTATTGTATTTTGCGTGACCCAGTAATCTCTGTTGAAGCATTATTACTATTTGACGTTTGGGCATCGCCTACGCAAACATTACCGCCCACGTCGACTAAAAAAAATGTAAAATTACCATCTATTCATCAGCATCTATCAACGAGTGTTTGTTTATAGTTTATATTTTGAGTTTAGGAGTTCAAGGTGGAAGCGGTCGATATCATTATTGTTATACGTTTAATAATGATGGACAATGCTTGTGGCATGTGAGTTTTAACAATCAACCGAGAAACCTAAAATACCAACTATTGAGGTAAAATAGCACTATTATTACGGTTAAATTCTCTGGAGACTTAGTATTTTCCGTTTCTGATGCCTTCTCCACAGCAGCGTTATTGTCTGTACTAACATTATTTTTCTAAAAATCTTAAATTTGTTACGTTAGTTCGTTCAAGATGATAGAACAAAAAGTGTTTAAATAAAAAAGTCGTTACAACCATATTGCTAGAAAGTTCGTGGAAGAAAGCATTAATGACGGTATCAAGTAAATAATAAGATTTTAGGGTTGATTGATTTTATATCAAAATATAAATAAACATGACAATAGAAAGCTAAAAGGAGATCTGTTAGTGCTTTTTCTCACATGGCGGTTGCGTAGTAGGCGGCGCCGGCTAACCGGTTCCGAAGTATATGGGCAAATATTGCAGCTTTGACACGTACCGGCGTAATTTTGCTCGGCAAGCGGTTGCCGGGTTCACGCCGGATTCACCTCTGTGCGCCCGAGCTACTTGATTCAAAATCGGGCCGGGTGAAAGTGAAATGAGTTACCGGACATTCGGCGCCGGATACCCAGCAACCGGCACGTGTGAAAAGTTACTTAAGGTATCAGCAGTTGACTTAATGCTTGTTGGTCACAAGACTGTTCAGTTATTATTGTGCTCTCACCTGTCGCGTCTCCATCACATTGATTGTTTGAGACTTGGCAAACGAAATTTCAGGCTTAGTGAACAGATAATGCAATAATAATACGCGTCATATAAGGATTATCAAACAATTTGAAAATCCAAAATAAATTTGGAACGTAAAGCTGTTACAGTAAAATTTTTGGGGCAAACTATCATGCATCCAGATAAATTCGTTTTAATTACTATAGAATTTAAAATTTTGATTAATTATTGCCAGCTGTGACCTAGTATTTATTATTATAAATAATAATCATTTGGTTGATTTTAAAAGAGGCGCCTTTGTTGCTCACCGTGCCGACACTGACAAAAAAAAATTAGTCTACTTCTAGTCGAAAACGTATAAAGTCTATAAAGTCTAACGTATAAATATTAATATAATTTTTTAAAATCATATGTTACGTTTTCTGGCAACTTGACACCGTCTGCGTTAATCGCAGTGCGTGCTTAGCGTTACCATAATATGTAAACATAGTTAAGGAGACTGAGCTCTCTTCTGCCATCGTCCAAACTTTTTCCTATTTCGAGACAAATTAAAAACTTAGGAAAGATTTATTGAATACATAAAAAAAAATCAATGTCTAAACTGAAACGATTATTTTTGATATTTTGTTTCGTATTTTTTTTGTTTTAATATGCAATACACTTTAGGTTGATTAGGTAGCTTTTTTTTTCTTTAATGGTTCGCTCTTCAAAGTACACTACAGAATATTCTCTTACAGAATATCGAAGAGAAGTAGCAACGTTCGAACTTTTGCGTTTGTAATGAGTGAGGGTGCGAGAGGACCAAGTTCCTATCTCTGTCTCTTCTTTTCGTCTTCCATTTCTCCTACGATATCGACTACACACATCGCCGCTCTATGTGTGTGTATAACAAACCCATGTATTAGTGTCGTAAACGACAATTTAGATGAATTTGTTTATGTAAAACTTGATATTTCGTTAGCTTTGCCAATATTAAATCATGGGGGAGCCCTGTTGAAATGGCATGGTTGGAGAAAAGCCAGGAAAGCGCGTGCTAGTCGCGATGTAATTTTTTTTGTGAAACTTGTGACCGTCTGGCCGGCGGCCATTTTGACGCAGTATATAAAGGTCGTTGACTACAGTTAGCTTTTATATGTTTAGGCTAGCTGACTATAAAAGGCGTGTTCTGCATTTAGTTTTTTATAAATGTACTTGTTCCTTATTATATATACTTATTTGTATCTTTAATCTACGTTTCCAAAATAATTCCACTGCATTAACACAAGAAAAAAAGTTGTAACACCAAGTTTTCGGCTTCATAAAATGAATATCTACGTACCTTCCAAATCGGTGGTAACTTCGCTTAGATGGACACAACAGACTACATTTGATATTATAAAGTGCTTTCAGGCATGGAAAGAAATTAATAAAAGTAATCCGAGGAAGCCAGCTTCCTCGTAGCGGTTGAATAAAGAATAATATTTTGAGTTTAGATTTTTTGACTTTTGAATAATACACAAATGAATTAACTAGAAAGACTTCAACAATTGTATTTAAACAATTATAAGAAGATTCATGAAGTCATTTTAAATACCTTTCGGAAAGACAAATATTCTTACGGTCCTATAAAATTTATGAGTTACGATATTGTTCGGAACGTCGCTATAAATTATCCACAACAGCTTATTACCATGTTCCTCTAAAAGCTCTACGATTGCGCAATATTTTTTTTATTTCTCTCTATCTTTTTCAAAATGACACGACTTCAGACGTAAGTCTCGGGTGTTTCTGGCGATTATCCAATATAATTTATTTAACAGTTAAATCTTTCAAAATATCGATGCAACGGCCTGCAATTTCAAGGCAAGATCTTATTAGCGTCTTCATGACTATTTTTTTACTAAAATAATGGTATCAGCTTTCATTAATAAGATAGGTTTTTACCAAAACCATTTTCCAAACTTATTCATTTACAAAACATACTTCTTTATAGCATATTGTATGTTCAAAATTAATCAGTTACCATTTTCAAAACTTATTCATATTTTATCAAGCTTTCTTTTGCTCAATTTTTTTAATTAAATTTTTTTAATCAAAAAAATTATTAGCAGTCCGGTTAATTTTTGTTTTTTACTTTCTATTTTTGCAGAAGTTATCGAGTTAACGAATCCACCTTTGTTGCCATCCACATTATGTTGCCCAAACTGTTGAACTATTGTCGACTTTTTTCATTTTGATTTGATTTTTTTTTTTTTGTTAGAAGTTGGCAAACAAGCATACGGCCCACCT
Source organism: Hestina assimilis (assembly GCA_023373885.1). Lineage (NCBI taxonomy): Eukaryota > Metazoa > Arthropoda > Insecta > Lepidoptera > Nymphalidae > Hestina > Hestina assimilis. The sequence goes on along the minus strand of CM041747.1, from coordinate 1,438,593 downwards.
GATGGTAAGTGGCTGCCGCAGCCTATAAGCGCTTGCAACACCATTAGTAGGTGCCACTCACGCGTTGCCAACCTCGAGATATTAGTTCTTAAATCTCGTTCGCCCAGTAATTTCACTAGCGTACAATGCCCTTCATACCGGAACACAGTAGTGCCTAAACACTACTATTTGGCGGCAGAATATTGGACACTGCGGTGGTACCTACCTAGCCGGCCTCTTGCAATAAAAGACCTACCACCAGTGTGACTGATTGCACTGGTGGAGTAATCTCTGTTGTGACAGAGGTTATCCCAACAGCGGGCGATGGGGTCGTCACATCCCGACGCCTTTGATATTACACAAGAAATTTTTGCAAGTATCACTTTACGAATTTTTTTCTACTAAAAGGAATTATATTCGTGCATTTCTCACTATTTAGCGGACCAGGGAGAGGGGAAGGGAAGCACTACCCTCTTACAGATAATCGGCGTATAGTAATAGACTGAAGCTCCTTCCCCCTCTTTTTATAACCTTGGAATTTCATATTTATTTATATCGAATCAACAGCCAAAAAAATAAATTCACGCTTATAGCTCTAAAAAAGACGATACTTCCATACAACTTTTCATTTCATACAACCCTTTTTTCGCATTAAAAACTATCTGTATACCATATTTCATTTAAATCAGACAGTCAGAGCTACTTTCGCATTTATAATGTTAGTAAGGATTACTCAATATTTATTTATTTGTAAGAAAATATAAACAGTACATTTCCCAGATAACCTTTAGATAACTACAAAGATGCACTTAATAACCGATTAGAAGTCCATGAATGTGGTCGGCATCTGTTTTCTGTAATAATAAATACGGATCGATACTCAACCCTTTTAGGGCTGCCCCAAAATAGGACGAAATAAGCGGCACGCGACTAAAAAAAATTACTGGTTATCGTTGGCTTTATCGGTAATGCACGTGACTACGTAAAAATTTATGGTGACTTAGTAAATACCGTTTAGTATAGGGGCTGATAAAATAGTTTCGGCTTTCAATACATTTTTGTGTGATGTTTGAAAATTGTCACGGAAAAAACTTTAAAAACAGTCATTTTTGTAAAAAAATTTGACACTTTCAAATTCTTCTCTTGTCCTGACATAACAAGTATGTATTAGCTATTGGACACGTGGTAGTTGCTTAACATAATTAAACAATTTATTTTTTGTATTTAAATATCAAAAATAATAAACCTTTTTTGTTACAGCGATGCAGATTAAGGCGTGACACACCGGGTTGACAGGAATCAATCCGCGCGATGTCGCAACCGCCACCGGGACGTGGTCGCGCACGACCACCTGGTCCCCATCCCCCTCCACTATAGACCTCCTTCGCCATGGGCACCTAGCCCGCCTCCGCTTATATCTGGACCGAGACATTCGACTGCCCTCGTCTCACCTCCGCCTGTACAACCTTCCCCGAAACCGTTCCGTCCGCTGCATTCTCCACATTTAAGACAGCATTCACCATCTCCGAGCTCCCACTTCTCGATATCTCCGTATCCCATGTCCCCAACTTTGGGACTAAGTCCAGAATACTATTATTCCTCCCCGTACGAAACGGTTCGCGAGTACGAATACGCGGGACCGTCATCAGAACCTGTTCCACCACCGCGACTGATGATTTACGAGGAAGATGAGGAAAGGGGACCGTCGACCGCCGAGATTATTGCGAACCAGTCACAAGAGGGCTACGTCGATGAAAAATTAGCAGAGTATCAAGCGACGATTCAACTATTGCAAGGTAAGTCACTATTAATAAGGCAAAGAACAAGAAGAATAAACAAAGTAATATACTATGTCTAGGTAATTAATTTCTAAAAGAGTATACGGCATTAAAATCTACTTCCATCGACAAAAAATTATCATTCTCTTCCAGAAATTTTTAATAACTTTTCATTATTTTAGACGATTGTACAATGTACATGGATATTGTGTCTAAATCTTGTAAAGCAAATCAGTCAGTCACCGTGTTGGTTGGTAGCCAAGAATGATAATTTCAAAGGCGTCGTCATGCGGTGGACAGTGTGTCAATCTGTTCCTTGAATCCAGCTTAAAACACGACATAACAGAAGTGCGCCTGTCAATCATTCAATTGCAATGTTTTTAGAAAACTCTGTTGCTACGGCAATAATAGCTAACTCATTAACTTTACGTAAAGGTTTTTTTTATTATATTTCGGCTAAGTATATGCTTCAAGCTATTATTTTTCAGGGTAAACGCCCATTTTTAACGATTTTTATTTCATTTCGGTTAGCTAGATTTTAGTTGCCACCTTCTACGAATTTTGCTAGGAGATGGATTTTATAGGAAAGGTACATAGTAATAACAATAGCAGCGCAACGAAAGCAACAATAATAGTAAGCTGTTAGGCAAAGTTAATTTTATCTTCTTTATAGGCATTGCCTTTAAAATCAATTAACGCGTAGATGCAATATTTCCCGTAGATTCGTTTTCGTTTCGTATTTTGTTGAAAATATTTGGGCTAGACTATTGTAATATTTAAATTACCAAAAGTAAAGATTTTCAATAATGTAAATGCGAATAAATCTAATACCATTATTTTGGTTGCATTTATATTTTTTTAATCGAATAAAGTTGTAATGAAATGATTCACTTCTAAAACGTTAGGAAAAAAAAGATGGGTAAATAGTAACTGCATACAGATTTGAAAAACAATTTCATAAATATAGCTTAAAACACGTACTTACTGCCTACAAACGAAATGAAACGTAACTCTTTGATGCATCATTTAAGCTCTTAATTCCCAATAGAAACACGAGTATCATTGTAGTGGGTGTCCAAAATAAACAGCGGTCTAATGTATCGGGATGCATACGTAAGAGTTGTAACACTGAACTGGTGAGATCAGCCACCTTGTGCCAGTTTTGACCGCGGTCGGGCTTCCTCTTGCGAAATTCGTTTTACACATGCACATTTCATTGTATTCCGGATCTGAACGAAATATTTTCGTTTTGATGATTTCATATCTATTATTGACATTTGGCTTTAAATCGTTTTTTGCTCAGAAGACATATTCATCCGAAACTTTGGTACGTGGTGTTGTTCGTTTGACTAGTCTAGGCGAAGAAGGCTAATTAAAACAAATCAGGTCTCCCCCATCTCGTCCTCTAACATCATTGTAGTCAACGGAGACACCGTCAATGCTACTGTGAATATAGGTCATGGTAATTCCTACCTAATAACCATGTTTACCACTTTGGTTTAAAAAATGATGATTGGAACGTATGTTAGACCAATAAATGAAATTCTTTATATATTACATTGTGTTATTTTGTCTACTGACCTTCCCTATTGCAGTTTCTAATATATGACAATTTTAAATTGCCTAGCAATGCCAAATACTCCACCCAAATTAGTTATAAAATATCCATTTGTTCCCCATAAAAGAAGAACTTGTCTTAAAATTCAATTAGATTAAATATATTTGGCGACATCGTCTACGTTATCTCTACTTGCAACTTCACTACACTGGCTGAAAGCCAGAAAGACAGTTAAATTGTGATTTAAGTCAGAAAAGTTATATCTGTAATGTTTTCCGTCAATGAAGATATCTTCAAGGTGACAATAGGATTAAGAGTTTCGTTTCGAAGACATTTACTGCGTTGTATAAAAGTCAGGGTTTAGTATCAAGCGTCGATAAAATGGATTTTTATCCTGTTCACGCGGAAAGTATAATTTGATAGATGAGTAGAAAATTTGTGTTATCTAAATATCTTCATACAAAAGCTCGTTGGTGGTGAGACGCTCATAGCCGGGTGCGTTCACTGATCGGTGGGGTCAATAGATGGGTGGCCGCAAAGTGGTATTCCAACTGAGCATGCTTCGGAGGGCACGTTGAATGTCGGTTCCGGCTATAATAAATTTGACAATAGTCGACAAGTCAAGTCAGAGCCGTATACGGCCGACCTGAACAACCTTGACATTAGGTTGGCCACTAATCAATTGCTAAGATAAGAAGAAGATTCTCGTTTGTTTATAATAAGTATACCACTAGAAGCGCTGTTACATTATTTAATTTTTTTGTAGGTTTGGGTTGTCATTACTGTATTTTGGAGATTTTAGGGAAGGTTAATAAAACATGCTAGTTTAGTAACAAACGAAGTCACGGCTAAAATCCAAAGACAATGCAATGTTATTGTGAGTCATAATATATACATAAAGGGCACACAGTCTTGTATATATTTTGGGACTATCTCACTAAGGAATTTGAGATAATAGATAATAGGGAACTCCTAAAACTGTAAGGCTTAAAGCCACTCCGACTGAATCTTATTTGTTTTGTGTTATATTGTATAGATTTTGAAGTCTTTTGTATATATTGTAAGAAATGTCACAATTAACATTTCAGTTTAATTTTAATATTCCAAGTTATTACATTGAAATAGTCACTATGCAGTGAATGCTTAATAGCATATGTATAAATAATGAAATTTCGCATTCCAAGATGACGAAAGTTGTGGACTTCGCCAATTAGGTCAATTTTACAAATGTGTGGCTTGGCATATAATCTTGTTAGTCCTCGCGAAAATGTGGTAATTATTAGTCTTATAATATCATTATCTTAATGACTATTTCTTAATTAAGAGTAACGAAATCCATATTATTGAGTTTTAAGTTCTTCTATAATTAGAATTCAATTAGCACTTATTTAAACATTAATATATTTTCTGCTCTCTCCCTCTCTTCCTCTTATAGAGTAGTTAGTACTAAACCTTACCTTAGTAATAAACCTTTTGTCAAAGTTATCAGGTCGCCCGTATAGTCTCTGACTTGACTTATCGACTGTTATCAAATGGACAGCAGCCGGGACCGACTTTTGCCCTCCTGATCACGGAGACGCTCAGTTGAAGTACCACTATGCGTTCACTCATTAGCGAATGACCGCGCCTGAAGTTGCTTAACCCACCGATCGTTTACCAATCAATGAGCGCACCCGACTATGAGCCTCTCTTTTCTGCGTGAAATGGATACGATGGGTATTATATAATTTCTCGTGAATTGTTTACAATATAATCTAATCTATTTTTGTTAAAAGTTACGAAAAGGATATAAGGCGTGAAACATTGCTGATATAGTTTCGTTTCAAATGCTTCTATGTTCTGAAATAAAAAGATTCTTCTATCGTTTAGATGTTTTCAATATGTAGTTATTTTTAATTCATCAATGCTTAGAAAAAAGAAAGACTTGTCTTTATAACCCAATTCTGTCCCTTGATTTTTCAATCGATAGCTTACAAATTTCTAGAATATTAAAAAAAATCCAGATTCGTTTATCGCTATTTTAATATATCGCGTAAGTGTTAAACTGCCGAAATATATCTGATACAGCTGATGCCGCTGACGTCACACGCCAACTCAGTCGCGTCATGGGAGTCATTATAAATGTGTCTTATAACTCGTCCGATGTTGAAGTATAGTTCTCTTAATTTAAAATGAACCAAAATGGCGCAGATACCATTATGGACAAAAATGTTAGGCAAAAATATTGATTCCGTCTTATTTAAATAGATTTTTTAAAAAGTAGAAAAACGGAATTAAGTATAGTTATTAATATAATATAGTTATTGATTCTTCTAAATCTATATAATTATTTATTCATTATCGTTATTAATTACTTAAATAGAATAAAACAAATAAATAGTAAGTATAAAAAAAAGGTATATAAAAAATATTAGTAAATTAATAAAATATTATAATTATTTTTAAAGAACTAAAAAACCGTTGCTATAGTTACGTGGCCCCGTACATTCCGTATTCGGTTGAGACGCAAAAATGTGTTACTGCGCATAGGACAACTTATATTGAAATCATAAACTTTGAACAAAAGCTTGCTATAACTATATATAATTTATGATTTTATTTTCATCCGTTACATAATACTTAGGGCGATTATCTATATATGTCTGTACTGTGAAGACAAAGATGCATAAAAATTTAGGACTACTGACTAAGGATTTCGAAATATATTTAGCTTCATAATCCTCCAAGGCAATAGGCTACATATATTTAGAATGTTTGTAGAAGTGTTTGTTTATTTGAACGCTCTAGAACATATGTAGAAGTTGGTTATATTGATCAAAATAATTATTATATAAATACTTATTTGCAATTTCCGTTGCTTTAAACAATTGTCGCGGGTTAGATCTTGTCTCTCCTAAACCCCTGATGCAATTTCTTTCGTTACGAAAAACCTTCGTATATGCTATAATATGTATTTTTGGTTCGTCGTTACGTTCGAGGCATCCATAAATATTCAGTATGAACTATGTAATCGGTGGACTAAATGCTAATTATTTTATTACAGTCCTGTCAGTTAAAATTCAAAGTTTCTAACGACAGCACGCTTCTACGTTTGATATATGGAAGGCGCGTGCGTCGTTATTTTTGGAAACCACCGACCTACTTGCGAATCTAATGCTGAATGAATGAGTTTCCTGGAACTTACAATATTAAATATGAAATTCGATATGATTAAGGTTCTGTTCTGTTTCATAATATTATATGTATATACCTACATATGTTTCGATAATCAAATGCTTCTATTGTAGTGCAAGAAAATGGTTATAATGATAATAATAATAAATAAACGCTACACACTCTAAAGCCTCATTACTGTTGTTATATCGTGTGTCGGGACACACACACCCAGACCGGAAACAGGCCTGTATAGTCAATACAAACCTGCTCCGAACGGGAATCGAAACCGCGACCTGTAGCGCTAAGGCAGGTTCGCTACTGCTGCGTCACAACAGTTGTCATAAATCGTCAATAAAGAATGCAACGTCACATTGTTTCGAGTTTTAAAAGGTAAATAATAGCTTACAGTACCAATCGTATAACCGATATAAATACCGATAACCGAAATAGTACCAATCGTACTTCTTCTTCTTCTCATAGGTTTTTAGTTATAAAATATATCCTTTAGTCTAACCTTACCCTATATAATATCTATGGATTAAATACCGGACTAGCGTAGTGGTTTTAGATATACATTAGGTATAATTTAGTCAATGGGCACCCCATAAGACGTTTAGCCGAAATATTAATTTAAAAAAAAATCTCATTTTTGCATTTAATATTTTCATTTAAAACGATTTCAAAAGTATTACAAAAATACACGGAATTCCATTTTTTATTTGCCATTAAATATCAGCAGTGGAAGCGTTCTGGGTCCATAACCAGATGGAAATAAACAAGGCAATGAATTTTAGTTTTAAAACTATTTTATTAATTATATAAATTATATTACAGCGGAATAATGTGTGAGCACGTATGACGACCGAGAGAGAGAGAGAGAGCTTGCCTTCTCAATAGCATTTAGATATAGTCAATTAAAAATTAATTGTTTAGATTACTCCCATATTTCCAACACTATTGCATACTAGCGATCTCTTATCAATTTCATTTTTGTGGCAACTTTTCCTATATCCTTAAAAAATCTCCTATGTAATTCAACCGGGCTATTTAAAGTATTTTCGATTCGTGCATATACATACAGATAAGATTAAAAATTACATTGTTCTCTCAACGATAAGGATGTGCTATATATAAATATGTATGTATGGATAAAAATCCTTTAAAATGAAATCGTAGGTCGTTTTATTTCTCACGATTTATCCTTATGAGCTAGTCAGCCTTGCCTACAGTCGGGGTGATGTCATGCCAAGAAATGTCGGAGGAATGCAAATTGTATTTTTATTCAATTAAAATTAATTTGTGTAGTAGTAGAACCTTACTATGTTATTCTTGAATGGCCTGATTTAATCGGAAATGTATAATCCTCAATAATAGAATATCCACTTATAGTGTCATTATCTAAACTGTTGCGTTCGGTGAGTGAAAGCAGCCGAGGTCCAAACTTCCACTCTATTTGGCCGGGATATATTTTCCTCTTAATGCCCTCTCTTATGGGATACTAGCTTCTGCCATCGGCTTCGCCCTTTTACAAACTTTGAACGTCATATTTATTTTTACCGAGTCAACAGCCTTACGAATAAATTTCAAGAGTCTAGCTCTAAAAACTACATACTATACTTCCATACAACTTTTCATTTTCACCCCTTACAACCCTTTTTTCGCATTAAAAAGTATCTCTTTTCTTAAGCTCTAGACTATCTGTCAAACAAATTTCATTTAAATCGGTTCAGTAGTTTTGGCTTTCGTGACGTTTAGCAGAAAAGTATGTGCAGTCGACTAAAGTGTAATACTTAAAATAATGTTTTGTCCAATTAAGAAACGGAAAATGTACGAATGTAAAAAATGGAATTTAACAACCGTATTCCAATTTAAATTTTTTTTTTTTCAAATTGGGTGAATTCTAATCTATATCTATTATTAAGCATCTATTAGTAAGCACATAAAACCTAAAAATATACAAGGCAATAGTTATTTTTAGAAAACTTTTCATAAATTGTTTAAAAAATACGCGGTCAAATGTGTTGTTAACAACGAAACTATATTGTTACTCCTTGATCTGGTCTGGCTTTCTCCTGGTCTGGTGAAAATTTAACATATTACTAGGCGTCATTTCATGATAATATTACCAAATAATTTTAAAACAACAAAGTAAAATTGAGTGATTAAATTGTCGGGAAAATTTTGCAGTGTCCAACAGAACCGTCATACACAATAGTTCAGTGATCTCGTCACTCAGCAGAGCACCTTTTATAACAGCTTCCTCAACGAAATTAGAACTGTCTCCAAGAATAGGGACATTGACCTCTCCGTTCTCGTTAACTATTGTAAATTTCACAATGCGTACGTCATTGGAAAATCTTAAATTCCTAAGATGAGATGTGTTAAATACGGAACAGACGGGAATAGATTTTTTTATTAAAAAAGTTAGATATTCTCCAATTTGGAACTTAGTGCAGCGTTGGAGTTCATATTCCATATAAAAAGCCATACATTCTAGATTAAAACAATAAATAACTTTTACTTCATCACTTTATAGTTTGACTGATACGACACAAATTAATCTTGCTAGTACATTTTCTACCGAAGACAACTTAGGAACTTCTGCTCGTAAGTTTGCTATCACTTGTATTTTTGAGTTAAACTGCAATGGGAAATTTGAAGGCGACAACACGATCTTGTCTTTTATCGCGTTTTTATATCTATCGTGTAGATGCAGACACAGAATAATCCGTATTTTTTCCTTACATACTGGAGAGCTTATTTTATTCTTAATTACAGTCAGCCAGCCTTAAATGCTAAGTTGGCTCTTAAATCTTAAATACTAAGTCTGTGTACAATTACCATTGTTTAGGTCATCTAAGTCAGATTGTCTTAGAAACATCGAGTGAGTTATGAAACTAAGGCTTCTGTCCCTAGTTTTCAGGTTGTAATTACAGGTTTTAATTATTTATTAGTTATCTTATTATTCAATCGTAGACAACATTTTGTAGACGCGATGTTTGTACGAAATTAGACATCGTTGGGCCCACGTACGCGTTCCGACCGGCGACTGTTCGATATGTTTCTGTTTTAATAACATTATATTTAGGACTCACTCATCTTTATTTTAAACAGATTCTATGCCCGTGTGCAGTCGTGAATTAAGATATTTTATAATTACTAAATTAGCTTAACACTATACGTGTTGAATAGACTAGTATTTGTTGTTTACGTAAGCGATGAAGGAAAATCTTGTATAAATATAATAAAATAAAAAATATACCTCCTTAGTTTGATCATAGGTCGGAATATTTTAGCCATAATAATAGACGCAAATAAGCAATACCATGTCAACCCACACGAATGTCATTTCGAGAAAAACGCGTTTGAAAATTTTGAACAACTCGCTTTATATGATTTTTTTTATGTATTGGTCCAGTTTTTGGCAATTTATATAAGTTATTTTACTTATTTTCACAAAAAATAAGTATACAAACTGCATATTTCGTATATGATATAACCCAAAACGTTTAAATTAAAAATACATAAATTGCATGATTGAAAAAATGGCTTTTTTAGTTTTAAAGTTTTAAACCCTGCAAATATTAAAGAAAAATGTTCTTCAGCCATTTACCAACACTTCTGCCTATATAACTCAGTTTTTTCAATTTTGTGGGTTGACATGGTACTGCTTATTTGCGTGCAATTTTGTTGTAATGATTTTTTTATATCTCAATTTAGCAGGTATTTTAGTTCCTTATAATCTAACAGTCTAAATGAGCAATTCTTGTATTTATTATATAATCTGAATCTCGGAAACGGCTCCAAGAATTTTTATCAAATTTAGTATACAGGGGCTTCGGGTGCGATAAATCGATCTAGCTTCGTTTTTAGAAAATATTGTTTTACCCGTGTTTTTAGGCAAATAATGAAAAATAAATGAATGCTTCCAGTTCGATTATTTTTCCATTTTTCCAGTTCCTTCTATTGTGAACAAAAATTCTATTTTCCAAAAAACGCGATTTACCAAAAAAAAAATACGGACCAAAGCACTATCATCCAGGTACTAATTATTAATCTGCATATTTCTTTCATTTTTGCAAACAATTCTAGATTTTAGTTTCAATTCTTAATGTTATTAACTTATTTGTATTTGAAATTATATTTTGTTATATCTAATGTATACAAATTGAATAACTAATTTAAAATTATTCACTATTTATTTATGAACATAATTATTGATTTTAATTTCATTTATTATTTCATTTGTTGTTTGTTTTTAATAATGAATTTGTTTATGTAGGTATGTTATTAATTTAATTTAATGCATTGTTTTTATTTTAATTATGAATTTATTTTGTCATTATTTGTATGTTATATAGGCCTATCTTTTCCGACACATACACATATTATTATTATTATTAATACCTAATACATGTATGACATAAGAGAAGAAAAAATAATTTGTTGCATAAATGACATAAGAAGAAAAATCGAACCGGGAAAACACGGTTAAAACAAAATTTGCTAAAAATGAATACTAGCTAGATCGATTTATCGCCCACGAAACCTCCTGCATACTAAATTTCATGAAAATCGTTACTAGTTACGTTTACTAAAAACCTTATCTATTAAATATAATATCTACAATATCATTTGAAAGGGGCGCCTAAAACGTACAAACGTTAACTTCTTTAAATAAACCACGCCCACGCGACAGAGCAGCATAAAATATAACCAATGTCAGAGATCTATAATTTATTCGGAAGCTATGATAGTTTAAAACATTAATTTATTACAAGATATCTGAGTTTTCTGACACGTTTGAAATTATACTTATGGCAGTTGTTAAATTATATATCAACCCTTATTGCTTCATTTATTCTTACATTATAAGAAGCTTTGTTTACGACGCGGCCTTCTTAGCTAAAGTCAAGTGTTTGTTCATCTATACATGCAAATAAAAAAAAATATAAGTGTCTGTTTGTAATTCCAAAATAACAGCTTTTCACAAAATGTATATGTATTAAATAAAAAATTAAAATTTTTGTCAGACTGCCTGATATTATCTGTCTGTTCTATATAATATGAATATAATTTCTTATAAGGCTGTACCGATTTTAATGGGCCATTCACTGGCAGATATGTGATCTTATAAGGTATAACTTAGGCTACTTTTATTTTAGAAAAAGAATAAATGTTCCGTGCTATAGAGAAAAGTCGGTGCAATGAAGAAAAAGCGCAGATAGTATGACTTTACGGTAGTATAGCCATGTTCCTTCCAAATGAACCATCTCGACTGGGGAAGTACTATCTGCTTACAGAAAATCGACGTAAAATATCAGTACCTACTGGTACGATTTGTGCGATGTGTAGGAGCGCTGGAGACCTAATTTTTCACCCCCTCTATTCCATCCCTTTTCCCTTCCCACCTTCTTCTTATTATCGATTGGTTAGTGGTCAACCTAGTGTCAGAGTTGTTCAGGTCGCCCGTAGGCCTCTGACTTGACTTATCGACTGTTGTCTAATTGTCAACAGCCGGGACCGACTTTTTGCGTGCCCTCCGATGCACGGAGACTCTCGGTTGAAATACCACTATGCGATCACCCATCTAGTGACTGACTGCCTAAAGTTGCTTAACCTACCGATCGTTTACCGATCAGCGGGTGCACTCGGCTATGAGCGTCTCAAACCTATCCCATTGGTTGACAACCACCTATCCCATTGGTTGACAACGTATACTGTAGCATTTTCAGAAATAAAATCAAAGTACAGTATTATTATATTTCTATTACGACGCTACGTAACCTGATCGGTTGCTATTATAGTCGAGGTGGTCATAACGGTAAACTAAAAGCGGCTACAATTAATTAAAATCTAAACATCTCATCTATATATAGAACCATTCATTTAAAGTGAAGCGAGATATGTTTCCCTTAGAACTGTAAGCGTTCGTGATCCTACATCGAGCTTAAGTCACGTTTCTCGTGAGGTTGAATGTTGGAACTAATGTAAACGGGTCCATTGGAACTCGGGGAACATAATACATACATACATATACCCTACTAGTATAATAAATGCGAAAGTTTAGATGTTTGTTACTCAATCACCCAAAAACGGTTCAACGGTAGAAGGGCCGACGTCGCTCCGTTAACGCGAGAGTCGCGGGTTCGATCCTCACCCCCTTGGGCTATTGTTGTACCCACTCCTAGCGCAAGCTATGAACTTATTTGGAGGGGCAATAGGAATATTAGTAATGTGTTGAAAAAGCATTGCTAATATTATTTCAAAAAAAGCCCATAGACATCAATTGTTGCCAGGATTATGACATAGAATACTTTTTATCCCGGAAAAATGTTAAGTTCCCGGAGGACTAAAAAAACGTAAAGCAGGCCCTATCTACTTGGTATTATGTTTGGATGTTTATTACTCAATCATGCGTAAATGGCTAAACAGGTTAGGTTAAAACTCAGCACACACATAACTTACAATATTATTTACTTACATTTCTCCCTGGAGCCAATTCTAAGGTCTCCACGGATGAAGTCACGGGTAGGTGCTAGTACTATTATAAAACTAGCTAACAATTAACCCCGTTATCTATAGATTAAATATATTTTTAACGTACTAATTTGGATCGATGTTTGACGAGTACACCATTGATTAATTATGATGGCGTATTAATATTTGATCATTTAGAGGTCAACAAAAATATCAATGAAATTAAAATTTTTTTAATTTTTTCAATTCTGTTTATTTAAGTGAGAGACAAATAATTATATCAATGATAACTTTTACTTTACTTATTATTTATTTTTTATTTTAACTTTTTCAAGGGAATGTTGAAAAAGTTTTTAAGGAGTCGGCAACACGCATGCGATACCTCTGGGGTTGCAGGCGTTCATAGGCTGCAGTGGCCGCTTACCATCAGGCGGTCCTTACGCTTGTTTGCCACCATCGTGGTGTAAAAAAACCTTTATTAGGAGTTTCCACTTAAGTTTAAGAGCTGCTTAAAATGGTATTTAGTTTAACCAAGCCAGCCAGGCCTTTGGGTTAACATTTATTTAGTTTCTGAGAGTTTTAAGACTTGAGTTTTAAGTGACCTATTGTTATTGCAAGAGGTTTCTTATGAAAATTATGTAATGTGATGTAACTTGACGACGCAACGAACAATCATGTATTTGAAGTATGTATCAAAAATACTTGTTTTTAATGCCTTTCGATATCGAATTGCAATTATAATACTCTTGTCCGGTTTTAGGGTTCCGAAAACAAATGAAAAAACCAGATACTTCATGTTGAATTTATGAAAGAGTCTTTGACACTTTGCGTGTGTGGAAAGGCACGTCGCATGGGTGTTCACGTCAAGTTTCAAATCTTTAGTACTTTATGTTTCCAATAAATGCCTTTAGCCTCAACGGTTGCGGGTTCAATTCCTGTTCGGGGCAGATGTTTGTCCGTGTTGATCTCACCACCGTGCCGCGGAGAGTACGTTAAGCTCTCAATCCCGGTTGTTGTCACATAGCATCTGACAATAATGGTTAACTCTTGATAAGTAAATTGCTCTTATCCAACGAGTTACTGGTTCGCCCTTAGGGTTACAGAGGTCAGATTGCTCTTTGTAAAAACTAGTAACATGACAACAATCCAACAAAAGTAGTAAGCAGACCCGGGGTAAATACTTGTATATTACCGATAATATAAGAAGATAAATGATGGATTAAAAAAATTAAATTATATATAATTTTGCCCATAATCATCTTCCTTGTAACGACAAACCATTAGTCATATAAAGGCGTATATTGTATGTATTATGTTAGTAATTATTCAGATGACCTAGGTCTTAGAGTATTCCGGTTGCTCCATACAATAGCCGCTCAGGTTTCTAGCGCGGCTCGTCGGACCGGTTCGAGGTGGCTTCGTTTTCTTATTCCGGACACTCAGCTCAAATGTGGGCGTTATGTGATTAACTATACATAGGTTTTAAGCGTCTGTCTCTGATTTCGTTAGTTATGTTAGTATGCGCATTGCACTTGAAAACATTTTGTATAGGAAAACTTCGCGAAGGGTTCGCAGTACCGATGATGTCGACATGCGTTGCTATTGATTAAAAAAATTAAAGTGAAATATTCTTTAGCCGTTGAGCAATTTTTGATAGGAGCTAAAAACGATGGATTCGTCACCGACATTCTTCGAGTGACGTGTTACTTCAGACTAGCGACGCGCGTGCATATTGGTTTTTATTTCATGACGGTTATAAACACCAAGCGGTATGCTACCGCTTGGTAGTAAGCAGTCACCGCAAGCTATGAACACTTGCGATACTTGAAGTATCATATGCGTGTTGCCAATTCAAGGAACGAGAAGAAAGGGATGAGATCGGAATAGAGCGCCTTCAAATATCTGTTTCGTCCTGGTCGTTTGTCTTTGGATCTCCTCACCGTGCCTCGAAGAGGATGCTAAGCTGTTCCGCTTGTAATCATAACATCTGATAATAATCTCTAATTTGCACTTATTCAATGAGTTACTGGTTGGCCCTTAGAGTAGCGGAGGTCAGATGGCAATCGCTCCGTGTAAAAGCTAGTAACACGTCAAATCCGGATAAGAGTGATAAGCAGAGAAATGACCAATGATATAAAAAAGTATTTTTGTGTCGTTTTGTAGTTGGAATTGAAACACTATTAATATTTACCTACAATATATATTATCATTATCAAACCTGAATTATCACGCTAACAAGATCTCTTATAAAATTAATTCGATACTCATACTAATATTTAAATTATTTATTAGTTAATTAAATTAAATATTTATGAGATCTATCGTCAATAAAGTTTTTATGTTTTTCTCAGCCTTGCTAATGTAAAACCGAATGCGGTGCGTTTGGGATCGCAAACAATGCTTCGGTAACAAACCGGGTGAACCGGTATTTACCTTATGTATATAAATATATACATATGTTTTTAAAAACACATCCTTACCTACGTGTACACTGCGAAGTTATTCGTGAGATATCAGTGCGCAAACGCACCGCATCTTGACGATGTTGTGCCGCAGCGGTAGCGCACCTGACTTAAGCGCCATAGTTCGCGGGTTCGAATCACGGTTGGAGCACATGTTTGTATTTCCGTTATCTATCCGTTTAGTGTGTACCGTTTATTTGATTAAAGCTACCTAATTAAGTTTGTTAGATTAAAGCTCAAACTCAAACTCAAACTCAAAATATTCTTTATTCAAATAGGCTTTTAAGGACTTTTGAATCGTCAAATATACAGTCTGTTATGTTCGCCTAAGTGAAGCTACCGCCGATTCGGAAGGTAGATTCTGCAGAGAAGAAACGGCAAGAAACTCTACAGTTACTCTTTTCAAAGATAATCACATTACATTTGTCAAATGTACAATTAAGATATATATCCGGTATGAAACTCAACGTATATTAATTCCATGCCACATTATCTGCAATATATTAATTAACGGAACAATAAGCTTTATTTAGTAAACACCGCTTAATATAAGATTTAAATTTCAAAAGTGGTAGATTCAAAATTGTCTGCGGAATTTTATTATAGAAGCGAACACCTTGCCCCAAAAAGGACATACTCACTTTGTGAAGCCGAAAACTTGGTGTAACAAGTTTATCTTAAGCTACTTATATTTATTTAAAGCTACTTAATTAATTAAAGTATAAAATATCTTTTTCGAAGTCGAGTTCTTCATGGAGTGGTTAGAGGTCACCCTAGGCATCTGACTTGACTTTCCGACTAATATCAAATTGATAGCAAGGAACGACTGTTTACTTGCCCTCCGAAACACGGATTGCATGCATTTTCGAATGCATTGTGATTATTCTTTTAGGTAGTAATAAAATAATAAAAATAGGCGATAGGAGGGCTGGTCCATTTTTCGCCCAAATTATTGGGATTGCGATTCAGCGGGTAAATGCAGCTAGCATTATTGCCACCATTGCCCGTGGACATGATTTGTACAGTTGTTATTATTTGTAAATAGAGTGTAGCGTTGTAAATATGTTGTAAATTGTAATATTCGTTGTAAATAAAATAAAAATACGTTAACTATTTTGGTTGTGTCGTGTTATTATGTTAAAATTTTTAAATTTAGGCTGGTAAACAAGTTTTGCTATTATTTTATTTCTGCAAGTTAATACCATCCATGTTTTATTCAATTTAATTATTATATTAAGTATACACGTTAAAGTTAGTCTGGCGTATTTCTTAACGATATTTTATACTATAAATAAACATAAAATATAGGTAATTTGACGACGTTGTGGCGCAGTGGTAACGAACCTTTATTGAGCGCGGTTGTCACAGGTGGCGTGTTGAATTCCCGCTCGGTGTAGATGTTTGTATTGATCATACCTTTATATTGCTCCTTGAACTTTTTTATGGTGCTAAGTTGGCAAACAAGCACATGACCCACCTGATGGTGAGTGGTTGCCGTAGCCTATCAGCAACACCATTAGTGGGTGCCGCTTACGCGTTGCCAACCTAGAGATAGCCTAACCTTCCCTTCAAACCGAAACACAGTAATGCCCAGGACACTACTGCTTTGCGGTAAAATATTTGCCACTGCGGTAACACCTACCTCGTCGGCCTCTTGTAATAGACATCACAAGTGCAATCATCAATGGTGTTATAATCTCTGCTGTGACAGAGATTATCACAACAGCGGGCGATGGGGTCGTCATGTCCGGACGCCTTTTTGTATGTTTCCGGATTCCCGACACAGGATATAACTATCCTAATGGGGGCCGTCGAGTGTGTGTATTTATAAAAATAAACCAATAACTATAATCCCGATCGTGTTTCTAACCACACCTACGCGACTTTTGATTAGCGTACGTTAAGATAGCACAGTTTAACTAAACACAAATAAATATAATCTTTATTTTCCAAGCAATAAAGCGTATTATCAAATACGTTTAATATTATACTATAAACAGTTCGTTGAACTCTACGATGCCGGCTTACTTGCGGATTTCTCAGTATGGAGATTTAAAATGGTAATGGCAAAAGTCAATTTAAAAATTTAATTTTTATAAGTTTCACTTCCTTACGATTACTAAAGTATTCATAAAAGCATATTAAGTACAATATAATAATTTTAGAAACTTTTATAATCGGAATTCAAAATACACAAGATGTTTTAAAATTGCCAGAAAACTATCAATAATAATAATTAGTCATTGCAATTGGCTGACCCAAAGGAAAGATTGGTCAGAGAAGAAAATAAATCTGAGCCTCAGTAGCTCAACGGTTAAAGGACCGACTCCGGTCTGTTAGCGCGAGAGTTGCGGGTTCGGTCGTGACCCTCTTGAGCTATTGTCTTATCCTAGCGCAAGCTACGAGCTTATTTCGAGGGGCAAAAGGAGTAATGGCTTGAAATTGCATTGCTAATATTCTTTATCATCCCATCGATCGAACGAAATTCAACAGTACGGATTCCGATACTTCACGTCGAAAATCTATGGGTACTTCCTGGGTCTTGGAAAATAGCAAAACTCCATATTATTTTTTTATTTATATTTCAACGCCCAGCCTAAACTCATGGACTAGAAAGCAAAATTTTTTTCACAAATGTTTGTTTTAAAAGGTAAATCAGCTCTAGTAAAGTATTTTTAAAATTCAACCCTTAAAAGGAGGTTCAAAGTTTGTATTAAGGTCGTTATACAGACGAAGCCGCTGTCCAAAGCTAGTCGCAAAATTTTGCTACATCTTCATATGAAATAGTGACAAGTATGTTAAAACAGTTGACTTAATAGCAAATACATCATTAATTACTCTGTGACAGGTATTTTCTTCAGGAATTCCGATCGACACCTGTTGGCGTGCCTGAATGATGTATTGCATACTATAGTAAAAACGTATTGATAGTGTAGTATTACCGCTAGCTAATATACATTATTATTATCTGTTTTATAGTACATTTATAAGAAATAAGTTAAAAAAATTATAAATTTTATATAAGAATTACGACTTTATTGTTGGTCAGCCAGCCATTTCAATAAAATGAAAGGGGCCAGCTAGGTACTTGTACTTAGGTAGGTACCACCGCAGTGTCAGATACTCTACCGGAACGCAGTAGTGTGTTTTACTGTGTTTCGGTTTGAAGGACACTAGCTAGTGATCTTACTGGGCAAAGGAGATTTAAGAACCGATATCTCAAGGTTAGGAACGCGTGAGAGACAACTAAGTACAAAAGCGTTCGTAGGCTACGACAACCGTTATCAGGTGGGTCGTACCATTGTTTTTCAACATAGTAGCATAAACAAGATTTAAGAAAATAAAGGAATAAATAATAAAGTTGTTGCGCAATAAATAAATATTTAAAAGACTTTTACTATTAGTCTTGCATGAAATTAAATTCTAAACGTAAATAAAGTCCACGATCTGATTTAATGCAAAATTTAAAAAGTACTATTAAGTAATGGCAAAGACTTACAACATAAAAGCATTAAAATGCTTTCTCTTATTTAAATTTTCTCCATGAACAAATAAAATGTCCATGTTGTTGTTACTTTAACGATGGTTAGATTAAAATCGGTAAAATTTGGCAAATGCCAAATTGAATTTCTGTAATGCACTTTCAGGCTCTTTTTGAACGTTTATTGCTGTTTGCCCTTTTCAGTGTCACCGGAAGAGGGACATCCGTCACGAAGCGATGACTTGAAAGTACAGCGAAAAGGCTTCCTGAATCACTCCTTAGGGGTTTTGGTTAGGTTTAGGGGAGGACTAAATAGAACCCATTTGGTGTTGCTACAAATTAAATGCTACGTACTCAGGGTCAGAATAGTTCTATTTCCTGTGTCGGGAGTCCGAAAACACACACACACACAAACGCCATCATTTAGAACAGATAGATACATTATCAATATAAGCATTTAATAAAGGTATATATACATTTATTTTAAGTGCATTTTTAAGGGTTCGAAATGGGTCACAGTCTGATAGACGCACTGATTATGGGCTTTCGAGGTCGGTGAAGGGCTTTCGAGTTCGTGGGACATTAATCAAGTCATAAAGCTTTTTCGTTGTACATTTTATAAATCTACTATAGTAATTATATTAAGCCTTACCTTTTTTACAAAATTTTACGCTATACACTCAACGGCCACGTACTCAGTGTCAGGATAGTTTCATTTCCTGTGTCGGGGGCCCGGAAACATACACTATGACAAGGACAAAAACACCCAGACCGGATATGTCTGTATGGTTAATACAAAAATCTGCTCTGAGCGGGAATCGAACCCTTCACTACCGCTTAAGGCAGGTTCGCTACCGCGTCTCAACGTCGTCAACATTGAAATTCCTTAAGCAAAAGTTTTATGCGAATAAATCGAAACACGTCGGGAGCGTATTGAAATATTCATAAATAATCACGGGTATGCTTTGCCGTGTCAATAAATAATACATTCAGAGAATTTCTATTTATATTCATATATGTATAGTTCAATAACTTAATAGCAATAAATCATAAATGTAAAAATGTTATAGTTAAAAGTTCCCATTGGTCTTACGCTGATAAGCGTACAATGGGAATCTTATGGTGTCGATACCATGTGGTGAACAAGTCTAAATGTAACGGCGATTTCTCACGCACTTGTATTTTTAACTACTTTTTTTATGTGAGAGGGGGCAAACGGGCTGGAGGCTCACCTGATGTTAAGCGATCACCGCCGCCCATGAAAATCTGCAACACTAGAAGGCATGCAGGCGCGTTGCCAATCTTTAAGGAAAGAATACGCTCTCCTCTTGAAGGTTCCCAAGTCGTATCGGTTCGGAAAGACCGCTGCCGGAAGTTGATTCCACAGAGTGGTTGTTCGAGGAAGAAAATGTCTTCTAAATCGCGCTGTTGTGGATTTCCAGACATCGAGGTGGTATGGATGGAAAACTAGTCTTAAAAAAGAAGATGTTGAAATTATGACGTTTTTTCTGTGCCTCCACAATCCGGCATCTTATTTGGATATTCTTACCACAAATGCCACACACAGGTTTTGGTTGCTGAACGACCGTTTTGGCGTGATGGTAGCGAAGCTGTCTAGTTTGTATTCTTCTTATAAATGTATGTTTCTGGACTTTTGTCCTTGCGGGTCTCCCCATCGTGCCTCGGAGAGCACGTTCAGCTGTTCCGGTTTTAACATCTGATAATAATCGGTAGCTCTAGATAAGTAATTTGCTCTTATCCAATGAGTAACTGGTTCCCCCTTAGGGTGGTGGAGGTCGGATGGCGATCGCTCTGTGTAAAAACAAGTAACCTGTCATGATGTGGAGGAGTAAAAAGCAGATCCAGGGTTCATAAAAGGAATAATGCTAAAAAGAAGAAGAGTTCAGTCTTGGTTGCCTTTTTATGTAGTCCAGGGCAAGTGACTGACTACCTGACGGTAATAGTCTAGTATCGACAATAGAGACATTAGAGTTTGGCTGTTCGTTACTTCACCCATCAAGCAAAAACGGTTAAACTAATTTGGATGAAAACTGGCACAGATATAGACCTGGATTAGCACATACATTTTACCTGAGAAAATGTTAGGTTTCCGTGGGATTTGCAAAAAAACGAACTGCAGCATTTGAACTTCTATGATTTTATTTTTTTACTCCTCAACGAATGCACCGATTTTGATGAATTTGGTATAGAAAGAGATGGAAAGTACCTTATTAAAACGTTATTCTGGCGGGCGAAGTCGTGGCTATATACTGGTATGTTCATAAATGTTCAAATTTGGTTCAGATGCTGTAACGTATATGTCGAATATATTCATTTTCTGACAGCATAATGGTTAACGGAATAGACGTTGAATTATAATAACTAGGTTGCTTACCTTTGTCTATTCAAACACTCGTTGGAATAGTTCAATGGATATAAAACATATTTTTTGTCAAATGTAATGCTAATATGCGACAAGATCGATAAACTTTTAGTAATGACATGTTGATGTAACCTTAAGGCTGCGTTTTTACCAGAGATGCGCGAGCATGCGTAGCGAGGGATGTTCACAACGACGACGTTGTGGCACAGCGGTAGCGAACCTGCCTTAAACGCCACAGGTCGCGGGTTCGATTCCCGCTCGGAGCATAATATGTTTGTATTGACCATGCAAGCATATTTTCCGGTCTGGGTGTATTTGTCCTTGTCATTGTGAATGTTTCCGGACCCCCGACACAGGATATCACTATCCTAATGGGGGCCGTTGAGTGTGCAGCGTTTGTTTGTTTGTTTTTATATCAGAGGGGACAAACGGGCAGGAGTATCACCCGATATTAAGCGATTACCGCCGCCCATGAACATCTGCAACACCAGAGGCCATGCAGATGCGTTGCCGAGCTTTTTTAGGATCCAACTGATTACACGCTGGCCTCGAAACGCGGCTGACGAGCAGCCACTTGAAGGCTGACTTTTTTAAACCCTACCACTAGCATGTACAAGTCTTACAATTTCTTTCACGACATGCAGGCTTCGTCACGATGTTTTCCTTCACCGTTAAGCACGAGATAAATTTAAAACACAAATTGAATGCTCAGAGGTGCTTGTCCACATTTGAATGCGTGACCTTCGGTGAAAGTCTACGTTTTCGATCCATTGGGCCATGTCGGCGTAAATCGGATGTGTTTGTTTGTTAAGAACCAATGAAAAAAATTAAAAAAAGTTCACTCCGCTACGCCGTTTCCACAAGCGTTAAACCCCCTATCGCTACCGCTACGTCTTCTCGCGCATCTCTGGTAGAAGCGCAGCCTAATGTGATAGCAATTTTTTTATTATTATTAAATATAAATTAGATAATAAACGTGAAATTGTTGAAAGGCAACCGACTAAAGCAGCAAAACGTATATGTACAAAAACAACTAGAAATTTCTAAATACTTCCATATTCTAAATTTTTTTTTATCTTTCTAACTTTTTGCAAACTAAATCTTAAACAAAATCATAAAGGTGCTTTAAAATGTATGAATTCGAATTCAGTTTTAATAGGAAAGTTTTGCTTTAAGTAACCATTAATTATGGTGACAAAACCAGACAAGACAAGACAAGTTCCTAACTATGGATATGTTCCTTCTAACGGGTATAGTTTCTTAGAAAATCGAATGCGACCCGCATACAACTGACTCGAGTCTCGTATACAACCTTATATTATTATATTTATCTAAGCCTATAAATACATATGCCGCAAAAAGTGACAAAAATCACCGAAAAGATATATATTTTAAAAATTTTTGATTATTCATATTTTCAAATACAAAAATTTCAAATTATATCTCTTTTTTCATCAATGTGTCGTGAAACCAGCTACTGAGATCGATAAAAATATATATAAGAGATTACCTAAAGTATTTAGAGAATTAAATTTAAAAAGTTTTGACTATAAATTTAAACAATGGCTAATTGAAAAATGTTTCTATTCATATGACGTTCTTAAATCTAAAATAACGATATTATAAAAATTTGCATGCCTATTGTATAAGGCGAAACATTTATTACTATTTAATATCATGTAACATCTTATTTGTGTCAATGTTTCTGAGAATAAATCATTATTATTACTGAAAATTTCGTGACAAAAATGATATACATGTAAAAAATATCAAATACTTTGTTTCCGGAAATCCGGATTTGACAGGTTACTAGTTTTCACACAGAGTGATGAGACGCTCATAGCCGAGTGCACCCACTCATCGGTAAACGCTCGGTAGGTTTAGCAACTTTAGGCGCGGTCAGTCACTAGATGGGTGATCGCATAGTGGTATTTCAACTGAGCGTCTCCGTGCTTCGGAAGGCACGTAAAAAGTCGGTCCCGGCTGTTGACAATTTGACAACAGTCGAAAAGTCAAGTCAGCTATACGGGCGACCTGAACAACTCTGACACTAGGTTGGCCACTAACCACTCGATAAGAAAACACAGAGTGATTTCCATCTGGCCTTCGCAACCCTGTGGGCGAACCAGCAACTCATTAGGTAGCAGCAAATTACCTATTAAGAGCTAACGATTATTATTAGGTCTTCTTCTTTATTATTAGGTGGTATGTGATAACAACCGGGACCGCTTTACCTGTTCTCCGAGGCACGGAGAGGAGACCCACAAGGATCTCTCCCTCTTGATAGGTAATTTGCTCCTACCCATGAGTTTTTAGTTCGCTCTTAGGGTTGCGGAGGTCAGATGACAATCGCCCTGTGTAAAAACTAGTAACCTGTAATGTAAAATTTAAACGGCTAACACTCACGTTCAATCGGTTTAAGTACCGACTAGTTTCGGACTCATCGGAGGTCCTTCTTCAGGGTGAGTGGGTTACGTTCGCGGTCGCGACCCGTCTCGCACTGTTCGGGTAGTCGCTACTTAAACCGATTAAAAGTGAGTGTTAGCCGTTTAAATTTTACATTAAGTTAATTATGTCTCACGATAGTTTTAATAATTTAACTAGTAACCTATCAAATCCGGGAAAGAGTAATAATCGGACCCCGGGTAAGATACCGGGATGAATGCTAGGAAGAAGAAGAATACTAATAATAAGATACTTCTGCCCATATCTTAATTTTTCAGTACTTAAAATAATTAAAATAATTGATAATTTGCAATTAATTATCGAAAGAATGCATTATTATTATCTTACACCCGATATCTCATAGTATATTGCTGATAACGATAATAATTTTACGTTTAATCGTTGTCATTCTTTAGGATAAGCTACCAATTTATGTATTAGTATTCGATTATGTGTTAAGTTGAGTGGTTTTTATTTCAATAATTTAGGAGTGCAGTTTATTTGTGAATCAAAACATAAATAATACGTTTAATAAGTTGTATTCATTTAAGTTTTAAGTGTAAATGGGCAGCGATATAATGTAAGTCACGATGACTCTGTAATCATTCAAAGGGGTCATTAAGTCACTGGGGTACCGAGAAAAAAGTTACAAAGCTAACTCGGGCGCTCTACAGAGCTTTTGATGAAAAAGCGTTCCTTTCGTCTGGACGAAGTCTCGTCGCACATGGCCTCGCGCATGCCCAATTGCCCATAGCCTTAACTTAACTCGCACTCGGTCGCGCAGTATCGAGCGAACCTCCGTAAGAGAAGGTCATGTCGCTATGTCGGACGACCGCGACTCACCGTCGCACAGCGGTCTCCGCGACCGAGTCAGTTTTTTCGAAAGAGTCTGGTCCGGGCGCACCAAGAGTGACTCCGTGGATGCTAGCTTAGATGTTGATGAAATAGAACGCAAGATAGAACAGCGTAAACGGCGTCCGGAGTCGCCGAAAATTGAAGTAAAATTGAAACATACACGCGACACTCAGTCGCCGTCTAAGAGTTTTGAAACTCCATTCCCAAATTTGAAGTTAAGACATGTCGAACCAACGGAGGAGACTGTCGAGCGCCGGGTCGAAGAGGGCGACCTGGCTGCCGGCGTCCGCTTCGTCAAGTTCGAACGTGTGACCGTGAAAAGAACAGTAACCGAAACTCAGAGTGAAGATCGCCCGGACTCACCGCAAAGCGAGTGGTACTCCGAGTACAAACATCACACTCTGCATACAGCACCAAGGAAGGATTATGTACGCAGCAAATCCGAATATGACACCCATATTGCAGAAATACGAGGTAAATAAATATTTTTAAAGGTCACGCTGATGTCATAACGTTAGGTGAATTGGCTTTGAAATAAACACTTCAATTAGTATTTACGTGCTCGAATTATTCCACGCAGTGCCAAAAATATTGTTATCTTAATCTTTGTTTTGGATAGTACATAGTAGATAAAATGCCTATATTCGGTATATAAAACTTTAGTGAACGAAACATTCATTCTTGGTAGATAAAATATATTTTTAGGCTTTGTTTATTTAAATCAAAAGATACGCCTATAAATTTTACAAAGAAAGAAATTTACACACAACGGCTACACACAATTGAAAGTACCGATAGCGTTTTGCATCCATCGAAAAACACAGACTAATTTATCTATAGAAAAAAACCCTTACAATGAATTATATATTTCTTAATGTGGAATAATAAAATGGGTTATCATATACTAATTAGGGAAATCCTATTTGTTTCATACAACAAATCATGCACAGGATAACTTGTTTCTTTCCTGTTCGGATTGTTGTTTTGTTTTTGGTTATTTTGGTTTTATTAATACGCCTATTGGAATTAATCTGGTTGTCTCAAATGCTTAGTTTTATTTCACATAGAAAATGGTTACGCAAAATGGAATACGCATACAACTATGATGTATCTATGTTGACTTGAGTTGTTGTTGCACTTACGTAGGCAGCGAATTTCATTATGAAAGAAAAACAAGTCTATCCATCTTGAACTACTGTCTATATTGTTTTTCTTTTATATTTTGTAATATTATAGGTTTTATGTAATATTATGGGGTTTATGTAATATATTATGTATTTCTGTATAATTTAATCTTCTATTAAATGACCTGACTGACATATCAACGCTCAGCCTTAAACCCTTGGACTAAGAAAGCCGAATTTTTTACAGGTTTTTCACATTTTGTTTTAAAACGTAAACGAGCACTAAGGAACTCTGTCATTTTTGAAACTAGAAGCATAAAACTTTTTAGGTGAAAAATTAAAGAAAAAAAAAAACGTGTTTTAACATTTTCTGAAATTCCGCCTCAATTGAAGGGGTTAAAATGGAGGGTTCAAAGATTGTGTTAAGCTTGTATTCTATGTTACATAGTATTCGTGTCAAGAGAATTGTATGTATGAATTGTACATAATAACATAGTACAACAAATTCGGGCATTCAGTATATAGGTCTAAGAGGGGCCAATGAGTGCTTAGCGTTATTTATTTAATTATGCATATGGATATCTTTAATGCGAAAATAGCTTAGATAAATAATCGTTAATGGATTTACCTTCCTTATCTCTCAGTAATGGCGTTGACAATTCGTACGAAATTCTCGTGCTGTGACATAATTTGAAACGGCCATTATCTTATCGGGAAGTTTGGGTAGTGTAATTATAAATATTTGTTGTTCTTATGACATTGCATAGAGTATTTATTACCTTTCTAAAAGTTGTAATATTTTAAAATATATTAATTTTAAAAAGTGATATTCTGAGTATTTCGTTCGTCTTAATTAGTTTTAAGTTTCTTTGACAACTTTGTGAATTCAAATTTGTCTCATTTTCTTTTTTAAACACCTGATGGAAGATGCCTACGGCCGCAAGGTATTCCAGACCTTTGTTGTGCGTATTAGGAATGAGGAAGCAAGGCCTTTCGTACATGTTGTAGGTACGTCTACAAAGTAGGGGTGCAGACCCTTGCGATTCCTCGCATACCTGTTGTAAAAGGGTGACGGGGGAACCAAATTAAATAGTCCCTAAGCACACTCTATTTACGTACTTTTAATGTATACTTTCTTGTTATCACATTCAATTATTTACTGCTCCAATGACGCACTATTTTAACTTAAGTTTAACATAAGTTATTAAGCAACCCTGATAAGCTATCGTTGCTTTGTTTCGTAAACAGTGGTAAGGTAATTAGTGGACTGATGTCATCGCTCGTTCATCATAATTGATGTTTATTTGTTCTCACTTGATTACGGCTATAAAAATATTATTTATACAACTAGCTGTTCTCGCGGCTTTATATAATATGGTTTAATTTTTATTGCGTGGAACCATAATTCTTTCTCTAAGATCACCTAAGTTACTTCTTTTATTATATTAATACAGGAAATGTTCTTTTTCCTATTTCCGTCGTCAAAATGATTTTTTTGTTACCTTATAATGGGATTATGAATACAGAATTGGAGAATCTACCCGCGCTTCCGACAGAGCCGACGTCAACGTTCGAATTGGTAGATGGCACATTCTTTACTCGACAGACGTAGGGTGAAGACGTCTTGAAACATCGGTGCTTTGTAATTATCCACTATACACTCTCAATATTTCTGAGGATAGCAAAACCAAAAAACCACCATTCCTTATGAGACTTTTATTATGAGTCAAGTTGGCAGACAATCAAACATACAGCTCACCTAGTGGTAAGCGTTTGTCGTAGACTATGGATATGCTACACCATAGATTTGTAGATGTCAATCAGGTATCACCAATGTCGAGATATTGGAGAGACACAGTTATACATAATACACTACTGATTTGCGGTAGAATATCTGACACTGCGATGATACCTATTTAGCCGGTCTCTTGCAATAAAAGGCCTACCACCACTGATATTGATAAATTCTATTTACGTATATCCCTATCAAGCTCACGAGTAATAAATTAATTAAGGGATGAAACATCTGACATCTGAATGCCCTGTGACGGTATAATTGTAAGTGATATCATCGGCTCGTTCGCTGCTGCGTTTATTTATGAGTCGCTTCGTTGAATACGGTCTCAAGTTCATGTATAGGGCTTTGTTAAACTAAATGGCTTGTGTTGTGCAGGTTTTAAATAAATTTCCATATTATAAAGTAGAGTCAGTTCCTTGAAATTGACTTTAAGTGAAAATAAATTTAAAATATATTGCTCTTACATTTGATTTACAATTCTTTGTGAAACTTGTATATATAAAACTTGTACATACGTACTATACAAGTCCAGACTCCTTAACACTAATGCCATTATATGTTTTTTGAATTCAAAAATTACCAATACAGCTGGTTATCTTTGCCCAACTAGCTTTGGTCTGGTCACCTCATCATGACTTCGACAGAACGTGATGCTGTTTGACCCATTTGACAACGATAACTTTCAGTACATAATTTACTCGAATTACTTACTTGGTCACCTTTAATATACTGAGAAAGGTCAGATGGATATTGATGATATTCAGATAGATAAAATCAGACTCCGGTGAAATAGCTAAGAATTCATAGCTGCTTCTTAGTTTCAACATAGATAATAAATTTGGTAATTATAGATAATATTTGTGACTATAACTACGGCCCGACTAACTTCGTATCCTACATCTATATATTACGGAAATTGATTTCTGAAATAAAGTTTAATAGTAATATTATATAAAAGTATTTCTGCATATATGCGCACCTTTTAAACCTTGCTAGAATTTCCACAAATATTTCACAACCAGATTTAACGAAATCGGTAGAGTCGTTCTAGAGTTTTAGCGACAGTAACGTGCAACAACTTTTTTTATATATAGAGAACTAGTAATGCTTTTTCAAAACATTACTAATATTCCGATTACCTCTACAAATAAGCTCGTAGCTTGCACTAGGAGTGGGTACAACAATAGCCCAAAGGGGTCAGGATCGAACCCGCAACTCTCTCGTTAAAGGAGTGGAGTCGCCCTTTTAACCGTTGAGCTATTGAGGCTTATTATATGTATATGATCAAAGTCCATTTTTTAGTCACCATTTTAGATATCAAAGTCATTGTGTCAATAATAATCGACCCTTTTAAAGTGCTTAGCACATATTCCGTATTTAATTATAATTAAAACAATACCCGTAAAAAACAATATTCTCATAATTATACTACTAATGTAATCTTTGTTTAAGATTACAATATTTAAGCCATACCAATAAAATCCATTGTGCCGGTGTCTGTGTCTTCGCAGGTGGTCACACATCGACGCGATCATCTGAACATAGAGCAATTTGAATAATGTTATGACCATGAAATAATTTAAGATGAGATAAAATCTTGATTTTATTATTTTTTGGTATTTATATATTTTTATCAAATTTAATCCTCTCATATAATAGTTATTATAATTACGATAAGGCATCACTTTAAAGAGTGATAAAAACAGGTTTAATGAAATTTAAATTCTATAAACAATTCGATGTTAGACTTATATTGTAAGTTATTATTACGCACGAAGCTTACATAAACTAAAAGGATGAAGGATAAAGGAAAGACTAAATAGTAGTTTATATTTTTTGAAAAATAAATCACAAATTTTTATATCACTCGTCATGTACAATGGAGACAACGCAGTTCTTCTTCTCATTGAGTGGTTAGTGGCCAACCTAGTGTCAGAGTTGTTTAGGTCGCTCGTATAGGCCTATGACTTGACTTTTTGACTGTTATCAAACAGTCGGGACCGACTTTTTACGAGCTCTCCGAAGCACGTAGATGCTCAGTTTAAACACCACTATGCGGTCACCTATCTATTAACTGACCGCGCCTAAAGTTGCTTACCCCACCGATCTTTACCGATCAGTGAGCACACCCGGCAATGAGCGTCTCGACTCTCGACGATTCGTATGAGCGACAACGCAGTGAGAGCTCAAGTTACCCACGTAGATAATAGTACGTTCAAGGTATGCTTATAAATAAGTTTGTGCTTATTTATATAATGTAACAGTTTTATAAAATCTTATGAAATTAGCTTAGAAAAAATATAACAAAGTAAGGTTTAGGGTTTAAGGCATTTAACACTCACTTTCATTATACGAAACCCAAACGTACGGATACTTTTACGTCACGTTAATAGAGGGTACTTTTCCGGTTAAACAGGCCGAAAACGTACAAAAAGTATATCCTATACTTTAAATGTTTTTATTATATATATATATATATTTAATATTTTTGACTAAATAAATAATATGATAATTTCGTTTTCCCTATTTATACAAATGTAATAACTAACATAATTGAAATATATATTAATTTAATTATAAATTATTTCCAATTATAAGTATAAATACAATAAAGAATTTCCTTTGTATCCTGTATCGTATGGTCACCGTTATTCAATGAAGCTAATCGCATTATCTTTAGACTATAACAGTGAATAGCACTGTCTGTTAAAACTATCGTGAGACATTATTAACTTAATGTAAAAATCTAAACGGCTCACACTCACGTATAATCGGTGTAAGTACCGACTAGTTTCGGACTCATCGGAGGTCCTTCTTCAGGGTGAGTGGGTAACGTTCGCGGTCGCGACCCGTCTCGCACTACGAAGAAGGACCTCCGATGAGTCCGAAATTAGTCGGTACTTACACCGATTATACGTGAGTGTGAGCCGTTTAGATTTTTACATTAAGCACTGTCTGTATTTGATTTATACAATAAGATTTCTTGATATCGCAGTTCCGTTAAGATTTTGATCGGCTGTAAAAAGGAGGGAAGGTATCTCAACCTCAATATTTAGTACGACAGTTGTATAGTTAAAGAATTAGCCTAATATTATAATTTTTGCACTGTAATTAACTATTTTATAGATTAAGAATTGATATGGTAATTACGTATTGTCAATGAAGTTATTTGTGGGTTAGTTTTCCTCTTCCTTTTAACAGTACAGTTTTGCTGCATAAATGCATGCAGATACATACTAACGCTATATTGTAACTTAAAAAAATCTTTCACTTTATAAACTACTAACCGAATTAGTTTTAAAATATTATTGTGATATTTTCGGCATTAATAGGTCATACTGGTGGTAGGTCTTTTGTTGCAAAGAGGCCGGCTAGGTAGGTACCACCGCAGTGTCAAATATTCTGCCAAATAGTAGTGCTTAGGCACTACTGTGTTCCGGTTTGAAGGGCACTGTACGCTAGTGAAATTACTGGGCGAACGAGATTTAAGAACTAATATCTCGAGGTTGGCAACGCGTGAGTGGCACCTACTAATGGTGCTGCAAGAGCTCATAGGCTACGGCAACCACTAACCATCAGGTGGGCCGTATGCTTGTTTGCCAACTTCTAACATAAAAAAAAAAAAAAAAATAGAGTTGTACGGGGAACTAATACTCTAACACAGCATCATTATAGGCGTGAAGGAAAAGTATCCGAACTGTTGTATTTCATTCGATTAGAGGGTCGGAACCCTTAAACTAACCCCCTAATCCATCTTTTTCTTATCTTTTTTCTCCACTTTTGAGTCTTTGATGTTACAAGCGTTTTTGGGCTACAGTTATCATTTACCATCAGAAGGTTCACGGAGACCATGTACTACATTTCAACAAAAAAAAAAGTGTGCATACTCTCTTTGAATATTATATTAAAAACAAACCTACATTTAGCGTATCTAAAGCGAGGCGGCAGGTCAATCTTAATGAAGCGGATGGCGTACCCGATAGCTGTGTATGTCGCGAGATTGCATCTTATTTTAAAAGGTTAATTATGCTGTTAAACTGTACTTTAACATTTAATAGTGATTAGGGAACTAGTAATTGATATGGCGACAGTGATATCGAAACGATAATGTTGACTTTTGAAATAATCGTTCATAACTGGTTGGAGATGACACTTTTCTTATTCCTCATTTATACCTCTCTATTAGGAGGGCAAAAGAAGGCCATATCGAAAAACTATCGACTGGTGGTAGGTCTTTTGGTGCAAGAGGCCGGCTGCGTCGGTATCACTGCAGTGTCAAATATTCTACCGCCAAACAGTAGTGCTTAGGCATTGCTGTGTTTCGGTTTGAAGGGCACTGTAAGCTAGTAAAATTACTGGGCGAAGGAGATTTAAGAACTAATGTACCATAAAAAAAGACTAAAACTTATCGATATTTGTCATATCATTTTTTGTCGTAACTACGGGTGTATTTTTGCATTCTTCGGTGGTTTTGAAATCGCGGCTCTTCCTCTCCAGAGCACTTTTTCAGTAAGTGCAATTTCATGACAATTATTTGCCAAAAATGGACAAAAGAGCATCGGCTTGAGATTTGTTAGGAGAGGACTTTAGGTCAGGACTTTAGGTGAGGACCTGTCACCCTAGCTTATTAATACATGAAAGAAGAATATGTGTTAAGAAGAATTCAATAATAATTAGTAATACAATATCATGACATCGTTTGCCTAATTGGCTTAATTTTTAATTTTTGTATAAAGGTTATCCACCGAACATCGGTGATCTGTAATTATTAAAACTATCAAAATGCAATATCAAATTAATTTTTAACGAAATAAAGAAATCTTACCTGGCAAATAAAGAATGTCTAAGCAATAAGCGTGATCTAATTGATTCTTTAAGCCCCCATTAATGCGATTCTGGGCCTTAATAAGTCTAATTTAAAGTATTATTGATATAACCGCATACGGAGATTATGAGGACGATGGAGTCTAGAATTAACGTTAATAGTGTTTTATAGTGGTCCTCGTCTATGGATCTTTGCTCAAAAGATACGGAGGCTGCAAATAAATGGAAGCCTCAGTAGCTCAACGGTAGAAGGGACGACTCCAATCCGTTAACGCGAGAGTCGTGGGTTAGATTCTGATCCCCTTGGGCTATTGTCGTACCCACTCCTAGCGCAAGCTTCGAGCTTATTTGGAGGGGCAATAGTGATATAAGTAATGCCTTGAAAAAGCATTGTTAATATTCTTTATAAAATAATCTTGAAAGCAGCCGAAACAAAATCTTTTCTCCATTATGTGACAAAATATATAAATACCAGCTGTTGCCGCGGCTCTGCTCGCGTTATGTTGTTGTCCCAACATTTTTCTGCGATAAAGTCTTATGTGTTTATCCACGTAATAAGCTATGTTTGTACCAAATTTCATCATAATCTATCCAATAGTTTTTGTGCGAAAGAGTGATAGACATCCATCAAAACAAACTTTCACGTTTAAAATATTATACAAAATATAATATAACATAAAATACGTACTATAAGCAGAACTGTGCAAACATAGTGACTGGTCTTGACATTAGCAATACGGCCTGGCCTTTGGTAGTAATGTTATTGAAATCTAAAACCCAATTTTCATTAATTAATTATAAAATACCGTTTTAAATTATTCATTATTAGCAGGATAAAAACCAACAAACAATCTCTTCTGTTTTATTATATTAGTATATTAAAACGCAATGGTTTTGATAACACTTCCATTTTTTTCTTCCTTTTGTTTTTTTTTTTATTCAAGTAGAATTTTAAAAAGTACTTTTGAATAGTCAAGCTCTACCATCGGTTCGGAGAGCTCTTTCTACCGTCTTACTCTTTTCAAATATATATTGGTTTACAATTGTACTATTGTAGTGTATAAGCATTTTTATCGGTAAAATATTCGTTTACTGAGTAATATGATTGTTTCTAGTTAAGAATTCCCTGTCCCAAATGTTGTGGGTCCCGCTCTTGACCTCCGCTGATAAAATTGACTATAATTACATATGACATCACCTTGGACAGTGAATGTAAATGATGTGGTAACTGCTTAAAATTTTTGAACAGATTACATTTATTTACTTTTATTGCGAAACATGTATATGATCTTCTCAGGTATTTGTGTTAAAATAGACATGCGTAGATCAAGACGGTGTAACCTTTTCACCGATAAAGTCATTCGTAGAAGAAGTCACGATCCTCAATAATGAATAAAGGACTCGAGGAAGAGGAGACAATCGTAAACTGTGGGTGATGATTTCCCTTTTGTGAATGCTCATTGAGTTATTCAGTAGATATACAAGTTTCTATAATAATTACCAACTCTGCTGTATGGGTGCTTAATTTAACTTTAAAACATACTTTAAACAAAAATTTTACCAATATAAACGCTTAAGTAAAGACTTCTGCTTAAGTATTCATCCCCATACTGACCTACTTGCGCCCAGTTTTCTCGCATGCATGTCAGAAAAATTTACTAATTACAAATCGTTCAAAACCGTGTCTGACGTATCTCCTCGGGCTGGTGTGTGCGCAACTATCCCCATTGAGACTTTGAAATCTATTCGATCTCCGAACACTTATTTCGATCAAATATCTCCCATCCCAATCCTCTAATTAGACAGGCTAGTATGTATCACACAGAGATGACAAACCAACTAAAGTCATCCCAAGCACGTCCTGCAAGACCCTGACGATAGGATTACGTTAGATAATGTCCCTTACAGAGCACAGACACGCACACAACACCGTCTTCGCCGGCGAGGACGAGGTCCTTTGTTTCGCACGTCGCGTCGCGCTCACACCGTCGCCGTGGTTCGGCTTCGCAGGAGGCACCCTAAGGACGGAATCAACTTTGAAGGCTCCGCGAAGGCTATCCCCTTTTCTCGAAAATTAATTAATTCTGCCAGACATATTTTATAAGGAAGACAATTTGCTACGTTTTTGAACATTACTCATTAACCATTCCATAAATAGTCATCGATCATGCTTTATCATAGGAGATGCAATAAAACGAGACGTAAACAACACAAGCTTGCTATAATAATTATATCCTTATCTCGGAATCCTAAAGGTCATTTTAGCACGTCGCAGACATTTCTCTACCATTGTTTAAATTTTTAATACGTGACTAATTCAACTTTATGGTTTATAATAGAAGTAATACTTTACTTGCCAGATAACTTTGTATACATTTTACATGCACAATAAAAGTTTGTCAAAACTTAAAAATAATTATGAACGCTTGATATTTGTGTTACAAAAATTATTAATTAATGTTCCGTAAGGCTGCCAATGTTCAATGGAAATGGGATCGGATGGGGCCCTCCCTCCTTTAATATAAAGAAGCTCAACCAATGACGTCATCCATCCTTCTGTCTGTCTGTCGGCTCTATAACTAATACAGCCCGTATTAGTTATAGAGCCGTTCTAGGTAGAGTTCGAATTTTCATAGTATGTGTGTTTCCGTTGCTGTCACAATCACTAAATGTAAATAATTAAATATTTATAATAAAACCACCTAAGGCCTAGTTACCTTAATATAGAAGCAGTGATCGCATTTGCTCTGTATCTTCTCTTCTTCTTATCGTGACATTTGTGGTCTTGACCTTCGGAGGTTTGTCGACTGGTTTCGGTATTTCGGATCATAACAGATTTTTAAAAACGGGACCACTCTCGAAGCATAGGTACCTTAAACAGTAAAAATATAATCATTAAAAATACCTGAATCGAGAACTTTTTTCATGTGGGTTAGACATAAACTCGAAATTTAATTTTTAATGAGTTTTAGTTTATCTTTTTACAAAACAAATTGACAATTTTATGTTTAATTTAGCCTAAATGGTCCTTTAATATACCTAGTGGTTTTGTTTTTGTGATCTCTAAATTATCCTGACCTTGGCCTTGGATTTCGGCACCAGCGCGGCGCGTTCGAAATATATTCGCAAATGAAGTGTGTACATATAGGTAGATAAGTTACATTTTGTTTTTTATTTCATGACGGTAAACAAGTATACGGTCCGCCTGATTGTAAACAGTCCTGCTAACCCATGAACGCTTGCGATACTTGAAGTATCACATGCACGTTGTTAACCCGAGGGATAGGAAGAAGGGATAAAAAGTGCAATCAGTCACACTGGTGGTAGGTCTTTCGTTACAAGAGGCCGGCTAGGTAGGTACCACCGCAGTGTCAAATATTCTGCCGCCATATAGTAGTGCTTAGGCATTACCGTGTTCCGTTTTGAAGGGCACTGTAGGCTAGTGAAATGACTGGGCAGAGGAGATATAAGAACCAATATCTTGAGGTTGGCAACGCGTGAGTGGCACCTGCTAATGGTGCTGCAAGTGCTCATAGGCTTCGGCAACCACTTACCATCAGGGGTGCCGTATGCTTGTTTGCCAACGTGTAATATAAAACCAAAAAATGTATGTAGGTACTGCATTGTATTACAGTGAAAAACTGTTAATTAAAAGTAAAAACAGATACTTCAATTTTGTTTATTTGTAAGGATAAATTACTTTAATGACACGTTAGTAAAAATAACAGGCAAAAAGTCGTTTGCTTATCATAATGTGGTCTTATTGACATATTTGTTATTAATCAAAGCCACTTAATAATTATCTATTCTCAATTTTTTAATATTAAATAATAATCGCTACACACTCAACGGCCCATTAGGATAATTCTATCCTGTGTCGGGGGTACTAAAATATACATAATGAAAACAAACATAACCCGATCGGAACACATGTCTGTATGGTCATAACAGACATCTGCTCCGAGCGGGAATCGAACCCGCGACCTGTAGCACTTAAGGCAGGTTCGCTACAGCTGCGTCACAACGTCTTAAAACCTCAATATTTTTATATAATATTTATATTATATCTCAATATTTATTGTATTTCAAGGTCGACTCGTATGTAGTTTTTGTGTATCGAAAAAAGTCAAACACTTTCCGTTTCGTTTCGTCGCGTGTAGAATAGCATCATCGTCATGGAATTATAAAAATAAAATGGTTGACTAAAATATTTTTTGGAACTGTGGAACATTGTCAATAATGTTTGTCAACAGTTTTTGATATTTTTTATTATTCGTGCAAAATTTTGTATGTAGACATTATCTAAAAATATTTTTCTTGCTACCCTAGGAGGGCTAGTACAGATACCCGGCCGTGAAAAAGGGGAGGTCAAATTTGATTCCGTCGTTAGTCCTCCTGCGACCCTAGAAGTTTACAAGCTAAATTTATTCGATTAGGTTTGCTTCTATATATAGTGTGAATTTACGAAGCAGTTTGTAATTGTGGTAATGTTTCATTTCCTTGTTGTGCCAATTGTAAGGGATGCAAATGCTTACATCACGGATCCTCATTTCTTATCGGCGAAATATTTGATCATTACACCTTTACAAAAAACACTCAAATTGTTTAACTATCACCTCTCCTCTGGCAAAGCAGCCAGACCTTAATACTGTCAGACAGCAAGTCGTGGTATTTTTGTAGATAAACATATAAGTTTGGGCAATGTTTTTATACGTATGAGGTATTAAATTTCGATTGTAATTGAGCGGTCTTCAAATAAAATATCCATCAGAATTATATAAAAATTGGGGTATTTTTGTGAACATTAAGACAGGTTCTAAATATATGAAGTTTTTTTTCTCTTTATTTATTTTGGGATTTTTAATTAACCCTATATGAAGTTCAATTGTGTATCTAAACTATCCATTAACAAAAAGTACATTTACAAATATACGAACAGAAAAATTACATGTATAAAGATAAACACACATTATTTTTATTTTAACAGCAATTGAAGTAATTGCTTTTGTACTTGCCGCTGGCGGAAAATCGGCTGTCGTTTTTAAAACGGTCCAAGAATTTTAAAACACAAGTTCAGTTATTTTAAGTTTCTCCTTCAGAATATCGTCGAAGCAATCTTAAAAGCGGAATTATTTAATGGGATCTTCGTCCTTTATATAACCGGTAGAGATTGTGTTGGGATGTTTTTTGCGAATATTTTTGTTGAGAAAAGAAAATCTCCGCCGAGTGCTTATCCGTCTTAAGGTATTTTGCTTTAATTTTATTATAAAAAATAACTTTTAATTGTATGAAAAAGCAACACTTTTAGGTCACCTTTTTCATAAGGTCAAAACGGATTTCTGTTACGAAGTTTAAATCATTTCACAATCTTCTTAAAATTGCAGAGAACTTTAGTGCTGGTAAATGATCAGTAGAATAAGGCTGTAATATATAGAGCTAGCCAGTTGTATCAGAATTATTGTGATTATAGTCATATCAAAACAATTACGTATTGATAACAATGTATCAAATTAAAATCTTCGGTGTCTATTTACTACAAGCCTCGAAAAACAACACGCATAATAAATTCACAGGCATCTCTAGTGGCATTTGAAAGTCCAACTCGCACTTTTCCGGTTTTTATCCCAATATACAGACGTAAGTTTTTAAGACCTACATTATTATTTTTTGTTCAATGTTTCAGAACTTCGCTTTATTTAGACTTTGGTAATTCAAAAACATCGTCTTGACCAGATTAATGGCTGTTATGAGATAAGCATGAAAACACTCATTATACCATTTTAGGAAGTCACATATATCGTTTATATATGGTTACGTGGACCATTATTGTATATTATAAAATTGTTTGTTAAACGTTTATATAATTATAGCAAAATTCTAATGCTTAGTGCATTCACCAAGCGGTAAATAATCAGAGGCTTAGTAGTTTTATCAAAGGCGTGCTTAAGGGGGTATATAAAACTCGTTCCCGGGTGCTATCAATATTTTCTATAATTCAAGTAAGAGGTCTCTATGAATGAGCTGAACTATTCTGTATCTAGATTAGGTAATAACCACACGACAAACAATCAAACTTATTGATGAATGCTGATATAATAAGTACTTTTGGTAAGTATAAATATATTAGTTTATTTATCTATATCCACTGGAGAGTTGCAACAAATAAGTTCGAAAAATAATGAAAATAAATCTATAAGTAATACGAACAATCTCTTTCACGACATACATACATCTAGGTATACGTGTATGCGACCACATTCGCTTCGTCCATAAAAGGACCACGGTAATCTAAAACAAGCTATAACAATATTCTTATAAAAACAACTTTGACTTTAAAAGAATAGAGTTTAATTTCGATTGAAAGGTAAAGTTGTTTTACAATCCAGACGTTCCGAGGTTGGAATCCAAATAAGACACAAAAGTATAGCTATGTTGTGCGTAAGGCGCTTAGTTAAATGAATCATGCCTGCACCGATTTTTATGGTTGGCACTACCTTTAGAGTAGTATAAAACGAATATTCTATGCTAACATCTGCCCATGACTTAGTACGTATGTAATTTAAGTATTTTGTAATTTTATTGTTATTCACATCCCATCATCTATGGTATTTTTATATCATGACGGTTGGCAAACAAGCATACGGTCCGCCTGGTATGCAGTCACCGCAATGAACGAGCGCGACACTTGAAGTATCACATGCGCGTTGCCAGTCCGAGATATAGGAGTGAACGCAACAGTACGGTTGCTGTTACATTACGCCAATTTACTGTGTGAGGATAGGTACTGCCCCGATAGAGCCGGCCTATTTGTGCTAGGAGGAGCATGGCTCCACTACTATTAAAATACAGTCTTCTTCATCCTAGCATTATTCCCGGTATTTTAATGTCCCCAGGGTGTGCTTATTATACTCTTATCCGGATTTGACAGGTTACTAGTTTTTACACGGAGCGATTGCCATCTGATCTCCGCAACC
Organism: Hestina assimilis; assembly: GCA_023373885.1. Classification (NCBI taxonomy): domain Eukaryota; kingdom Metazoa; phylum Arthropoda; class Insecta; order Lepidoptera; family Nymphalidae; genus Hestina; species Hestina assimilis. The sequence continues at coordinate 1,399,296 of CM041747.1, read as the reverse complement.
CTAGGGGCGAACCAGTAACCCATTGGATAAGAGCAATTTACTTATCAAGAGTTAACGATTATTATCAGATGTTATTGATAATAACCGGGACCGACAGCTTAACGTGCTCTCCGAGGCACGGTACTATTAAAATACAGTATAATTATATTTATAACCAATTTTTTAAATAATCAGGGTTTTCTGCCTTTTGGAGTTCCTTTTTGGCTTTGAAGTAGTGGGTTAAAACCATCAAGCTATTTTGACGTATTTACAATAATAGTCTTCTGTCACATACAGCATTTTTTGGTATTTTATTTTAAACACAATGTAATGTCAATAGTCATTCATATATCGTTGTTTAATATTGTTATTTTATATAACATCTAGCTTCTGCCAGCGGCTTCGTCCGCATGTATAACGATTTTAATACAAACTTTGAAACTTATCAGATCCCCAATACAAACTTTGAATATTTTCTTTATTTATATCGAATCAACAGTCTAAAAAATAAATTTCAAGCTTGGTTCTAAAAATGACAATACTTCCATACAACTTTTCATCTTCCCCTTTTAATTCCCTACAATCTCTTTAAATAATCTTTAGAAAAAATTAACGCATTAAAATAGCTCATGTCCTTTTTCAGGCTTTAGACTATCTGTGTACCAAATTTCATTTAAATCGGTTTAGTACTTTAGGCGTGAAAGCGCGACAGTCAGAGAAGAAAGACTTACTATCGCATTTATAATATCAAGTAAGGATATCGAAATTTTTGAATGTTCTACAGCAAAGATTCTAAGGTCAAAGCTCCCAAGGTCTGATGGTGGAGTAGAAACGATGCGACGTTTAATATATTATTATAATCCCCATGAAAGGGTCGATATTCATTTATATTTCCAAGATCCTTAATAACAGCTTCAGAAATAATTTTATTGCATCATAAAAATATTTCTATAACTATTTTATGACGAACCTTAAATGAACATAGACTCCTTATTGTAAAATGTGTATAGTACAATCACAATATATTCAATAATGAAATGAAAAATATACGCTATACACTCAAAGACCCTTAGAAGAATCTAATAGGAGTGATATGCTGTGTCTACGGTATAGTTCTGCCCTATAGACCTATTATGTTTTAGACCGTATTACGTTTAACATATTCCCATAATAGTTAAATAATTGTAATAACAATGAAAGAACTGTTAAAGCGTTAAACTGTTAAAATAAAAATAACTATGTGGTTTTATGGAACGACGAAGCAAGTGAAACTTTTGTAGAAATTTTGGAGAAGAGTTTGACTTTAAAAAACTTGCATGCGAACAAACATACATAAAAGTACAATAAATATTAAAAATTAAAATAAATGAAGACTCCCCGGCCGGTTCTAATCCGACATGCTAAAGATAAACGAAAACATTTGAGGCGATGTAATAAAAGTTTCATTTTAATATAAAATAAACGTAGGTTTGCTACCACTCTACAACGATCTTTGAATAATATAAAAAATATAAATGCAAATAATCATACAATGACTGAAGAGGTAAGATGACAATCTCTGTGTGTCAAATTTTAGCTGTCAGATCTGAATTAGATTAATGAGGAGCGTAGATGGAGAAAAAAATTAACGGAGCGATAGTTACGAATGCGTTGTCAATGTATTACATGTGCATATGTCATTTTGTCAGTGTCCGAATAATTAATTCATATTTTATTGCGTAGAAAGAGAAAGAAGATAGAAGAAACATTAGCTAAAAACTGCGTGCGAATATTTTCCGTATTTTATGTGTGCTTAATGTCAAATTACCTATATAATTAACAGTCTTGACCGGGTATAAAACATGCCATCATTGACATTTAGGAAATAAAAAATAAGTTGTCAAACTTATATATATATATATCTATTTCTTTTACTCCTATTAGTGCTACGAGCAACGGCCTAAGATAACAATATCTTCTTTGAAATAGCGTTACAAGCGCGGCAACATGGTATGCCTCTGTCCATGAGATTCTTAATCTAAGTTTTAATGCAATTGTTGACCGAAACCTATCTATGAAATGACATAAGTGCTAAGTTAGACATAGAATGCGACGTTTCCAAGTTTGTATATAAGCTATTTCTTTTACACGTGCTGATGGTGGAGATGTAGACTGAGACAACAATATGTCGTTTAAAATATGGTTATAAGAACGGCAACATTACCATTTTCTGTGTTGTCGTTGAAAATATCAAGCGTTGTTATATTAATCAAATTTGCATAAAAACACGAGTTTATATTTTTCCTTTCACTGGAACATTCCGAATTCATGATATCAATTTAAGTATGTTAATTTCTGACGTAAGAGTAACCGACAAGTGATGACATCACTTCAGCTGTTTCAGCCACACTAAAATAGCACTTATGACCTAAGCCGTTACGATCAAGTAGTGTTTAACATAACACCGTATATAATAATCATGAGAAAATGTTAACCATACTTCGTAGAAGCGACAAAAGAAAAATATAAAATCTTTATTAAAAAGACAAACTAATTTACAGATGAATTTATGACTGTCGCGTCGGTTGGTTATGACTATTTGCATTTATATTTTATTTTGTTCTTGCTATGATTATATACCGTGAAGTTTGACTAAATTTATAGATATTTTATTTTATTTGCTGACTTATCCTGTATGTGTGTGTTATCCATTTGTTGCTTTATTAAGGATGATTTTGTACGAAGAGAAAAGAGAGAGAGAATTTATCCTCGTATATGGTTTACATTTCACATTTATAGTCTAAATTTCTGTTTAGTTGATGGGATGAGGCTATAGGAAACAACAGATAAAACTCTGAAAACAATTATTTTGTGTTCAAAGAAGTCGAAATAGTCGGTCCCAATTTACAAAAATATCTTCAATGAAATGTCATAGCCTTGTTTCAATTTTATAATATAAAATACGTATGTATGAAACCCATTGTCAAAGTAATAGGCGTCGGGATGTGACGACCCCATCGCCCGCTGTTGGGATAACCTCTGTCACAACAGAGATTATTCCACCAGTGCAATCAGTCACACTGGTGGTAGGTCTTTTATTGCAAGAGGCCGGCTAGGTAGGTACCACCGCAGTGTCCAATATTCTGCCGCCAAATAGTAGTGCTTAGGCACTACTGTGTTCCAGTTTGAAGGGCACTGTACGCTAGTGAAATTACTGGGTGAACGAGATTTAAGAACTAATATCTCGAGGGTGGCAACGCGCGAGTGGCACCTACTAATGGTGCTGCAAGCGCTCATAGGCACTTACCATCAGGTGGGCCGTATGCTTGTTTGCCAACTTCTAACATAAAAAAAAAAAGAAATGTTGGTTATCTCACCGTTCCTTGAAGAGCATATTCACCTTTTAGGCCCTGGTTATCTGGTTATCATAAATATTGTTAAACAAACCTCGTGCCTCCTTGCGTCACGCAGTCAGTAAAAATTCTGGTGTTCCACAAGGTTTCATATTATCTCAGACGCTGTTGCATATAAATGACATGGCGTCTATTGTTGACATACATTGCTATTCAGACGATAGTATCAGATATACGGTCGTTGTGTAATAACCTTGAAAAATTTGTGTTTCAAATAAACAGAACATTATCCAAATCTGTGCGAATTATTGATGATCCCAATCTCATTGACATGTTTCGACGTGATGACGCCAGCTAACATGCTAACATTTTACATTCCGGAAAAATGTTCTATTCCTGTGGGATTATCAAAAACATGCTACAGGACACATTTAATTTAAATTAAGTATAGATGTGACTTATTTCACATGTCACATGCTAGTTTATAATATTTCAAATAAAACCACATTGTAACTTTAAAAACTAGGCATTAGTTTTAACTAAAAGGGATTACAGAATGCCGCCAGCGCTGTAATCCTTACAAATCCATCTATTTTTAAACCATTAGTAAGCCCCACAGTACTTACGGCCTGATTAATGGCTTTCAGATAACTTAGCTGTAGGGAAAGTGACGGTCTTTATTTAGTATAGTGAAGTAAACACCGAGTTATATTTAATGTGTTCGGGACCTGACGACCCCATCGCCCGCTGTTAGGATAATCTCTATCACAGCAGTGTAGGTCTTTTGTTGCAATAGGCCATCTAGGTGGGTACCATCACAGTGTCTAATATTCTACCCGAAATCGAAGCCGCGCTGTATGGCGCTTAAAGCAGGTTCGCTCCCGCTGTGCCATAACGGGCGTCAAAGTTTAAAGTCGCTTAAAAACTAGTAAAAAACACAAATTACTTAAAATCATTATTTAAATGTCACGAATATCCCAATTATAAAAACAACTTATAATTATATTTGCTTTGCATTATAAAGGTGGAATATTGTCAATAATAAAACTCCTAAGCATTCTGACATTTATTCTTGAAAATATTTTTTGTGTCTAATTCTAATTTATAAACTATATAAATTAGTAGTTTTGCATTTGATAGTAGAACATTAAGTGTCTAATAAATATTTTGAATTATATTGCAGAATAAAATTATACAATCGATTGATAAGAATGGAATGCATAACGCGTGTGATTAATGTTATAAATCCATAATAGAACTGGTTTTAGCTTTATTTTTGCAAGCGGCTCGCAACTTTTTATTTTCATAACAACTACTATCAAATGTTATGACCTCAACGCGCAGTGGTCTAAACTAGTTAGAAAATAAATTAGCACAATGATTAGCGCACTCCGAGTGGCTTAGGCATAGACTTTTTCTGTATATATAAAAGGCCCTTCAATTAAAAATTGACAAAGATACGCTGGTGCTGCTTTGTTAATTCAACATCGACGCAACGGAACGAAGGTAGTCACAAGCATGCAACATAATGAAATAAAGGTAATGTGTGACGAACTCGATTTCGTTGCGTTAGTGATGAATTTACGAAGAAGCACGAGAGAATCTTTGGGCATTTGTTTTGTATGGAAAACTATTTACTAAGGTGAAAAACAATGTGCTTATGGCAAATTCATTTATTCTTAATGTGGGCAATTTGCTGGTAAGCCTGATTCGAGCCTAGACGGTTGCAGGTTCGATTTCTGCTTGGAGCTGACGTTTGTTATAAATATCAGTTTCGGTCGGGGCGTTTGTCCTCGTGAGTGTCCCCACCGTGCCTCGGAGAGCACGTTAAGTTGTCGGGCCCGGTTGGTATCACATAACATGTAATTCTTCTTCTAATTAATAAAAACAATCAGATTGTATAAGATAGATTTTAGTAGTAGTAGACTAATGCTTTTCCCAGCACTCTTGCACAGAAAATATCAGTACTGTTGCGTTTCGTGCGATAAGTGAGAACGCCGGAAGCCCAGTCTCCCACCCACTCAGTTTCCTTCCTTTTTCCCTGCTCGTCCTTTCCCTCCTATGACAAATCTCTTCGGTTGCCAACGCCCATGTGATACTTCAAGTATCGCATTTATAGGTTGCGGTGACTTTACCATCAGGTGGACCGTATGTTTGTTTGCCAACTGAAATGACATAAAAAATGGTACTTTCTAAATATTGTGTGATTTAGTATTTAAGGTGTAACTTTCGTCGCGTTAAAATACCAATTAAGGTTAATAATTGGGTTATTTCTTATTATACCACTTGTAGGGTTTCTTTCCCTAGTCATTATTTTTGTATTCTGCTAGGCCAAATCGAGTTTTGTAATTTTTTCTTTTTACACTATTCTTAATTCAAATTTATTAAAATTTATTTTCTATTTTTAATTTGGTTTTATATAAAAGCCTGTTTTGAGTTTTTTTAAACTATTATTTATTTTAATTTTCTAATTTGATTATCTATAAAAGCGTGTTTTTTAGTTTTTGTAAACTATTATTTATTTAAATAACTTAATTAAAATAGAGGCAATGAGATTGATGATTTTTGTATAAGGTAATATCTCTTTTTTTATTATTCCTGCTTCAAAGAGAGACTTCAGCTATCAAAGAGAGCTTATTCTGTGATATAATGGCGAAAACAAAGAAACCAAGATTCTCTGTACCTTTTAAAAAATTAATTACTTATATTTGTTGATGACGTTGTGGCGCAGCGGTAGCGAACCTGCCTTAAACACCACAGGTCGCGGGTTCGATTCCCGCTCGGAGCATAATATGTCTGTACTGACCATGCAAGCATATTTTCCGGTCTGGGTGTATTTGTCCTTGTCATTGTGAATGTTTCCGGACCCCCGACACAGGATATTACTATCCTAATGGGGGCCGTTGAGTGTGCAGCGTTTATTATTTATTATTATTATATAATAAACCTTTCCAAAACCAGTCAAAAATATGTTTTTGTCTACAATGCTATTTTATTTTTGACATTATTTTTTTTTTCTTACCCGTCTTCTTCTTCTTATCGAGTTGTTCAGGTCGCCCGTATAGCCCTCTGACTTGACTTATCTGTAGACATTTTTCTATTCTTGCCCGTAATCACGAATGATACTTTAATCCAACGAAAAAAAGGTAGCAACCCTAACTTCGAGTAACAATAATGAATAATACAATAATTTCCCTAATATATACAAAGTCGATCAGTTTTGCGTTTACATACTTTGATCCGTCTATTATACATGTTACCGTATATTAACGTAAATAATGGAAGTCAAGGTTAGAGTCACGAATTAGGTACGTTCCAAACTGTTTGACAATCAAGCATTACACAATAAAGGCCGCTATGCGTTTTTAGAGCGTGCGCGTTCGTCTAACGCTTCATCGGCGTCATAGTAGCGTCCACGCGGCGATTTCGCCACGTTTTTTTTTTTATGTGAGTGGGTGCAAACGGGCAGGAGGCTCTTGATGTTAAGCGATCACCGCCGCCCATGAACATCCGCAACACCAAGGGCGGGCAGGTGTGCTGCCGAACTTTAAGGCAGGAATGCGCTCTTCTCTCGAAGGCTTAGTCCTATCGGTTCGGAAAGCCGGCGGAAGTTGATTCCACAGAGTGGTTGTGCGAGGTAGAAAATATCTTTTATGAAGGATTTACTTAAATGTTATAAAAAGTATCAATTTTTTTCGATAACTTTTTGTTTTCGTTTATTTTTGTTTACAAGAGCGCTGAGTTATTAATTGATTAATCAAGCGTTTTCGAAAGTGTTTTCAAAAATCTCCTCGAATAAATATTTTTCGATGAATAAATTCATCCTTCTATTTATGAATAAAATTATTGTTAGTATTTAAACGAGTTTTAAACCAGTGCTGCAATATTGTAAACTTAATAAATCTACTTAAGTAAATGTCGCGACAAGCGACAAGCTTTTCTATTTTAGTAATAAATTTATGGGTTTGATTCAATTTAGGTATAGCTTATTTTCTTCATTTTAGAGCATTTAAATAAAAGCTAATTTTTGAAAAATATTTTTCTACTATTAATTTATTTTATATCTTAACGGTAGGCAAACAAGCATACGGTCCGCCTGATGGTAGGTAGGTAAGCATTCACTGTAAAAAGGTAAGGGAGTGGTAAAATGGGATACAGGGAGGAGAACAGAAGTTGTTGGAGATTAGGCTTCTGGCACTCTCACTCATATCACGAAACGCACAGTACTGTTACTTTAATCCGATTTTCTGTGAAAGGGTAGTACTTTATCGGTCAAGCCGGTCCATTACTGCTGGGTATGAGCATGGCTACTACTTCTAAAGCTGCTACTAAATGTACTGTAGATACTTCAAAATGTACTAAATACAAATAGTAAATACAAAAGTTATATCAACATAATTGAACATAGTAATTATAGATGGCTTAAGTTAATAATAATAATTGCCAGTCAAGTGCGTTGTGCACCACGCACAGTCGAAACTAAAGGACTTCCGAAGTTTGATGAGGCAGAATCTTAAGGATTCTTATTATTTTTAAAGTCCTATCAAAAGATACCTCACATGTTGCCATAGGTTGAAATTATTTTTCAACCCTCAGCTTAATGTATGGACTGCTAACCATAATTTTTCCTATACATTTTAGGATATCACTGCAAAATTGTGTAGCGATTCATAGAATACACCTATTTAAATTTCGTATAGATATAGCCTATAGTTTCCGAGTAAAATGACTGTGACATACGGACGGACAGATGGACATGACGAAATTATAAGGAACCCTAAAAATACAGACTGTACAAAATAATATGGTTATTTATATGTTAATGTAAAAGAATAAAATAAAAAAATAAATAATGTCTTTTTGGGACGACTTTATAAATCTATCAAAACTCCATTAAAGAGTTTTTTTAATTAACAGAATTCCCGGACCACTTATAACATTAGCATAGATTAGAATTGCTAAGACGTGTTTTTGAAGTTTAATACGTACCGGCTTCGACCGCAAGCTGGATGATCTAACATAACATAACCTTGGCACGTTTGTGTCGGACTGTTTACTATACTTTTATCGCTCTTTACAAATTAATCTGAAAAAATTATTTACCACTTTTATTTTATAAAGCTTTATCTAATGTGTATCTGTAATTTCAAATTAATAGCTTTTCACTAAATACTTATGAAGCTATAAACGGTACTTACATAAAACAATCAATTGTTTTTTGTTTGTCTGTCTGTTTGTTCTGGCTAATCTCAAAAACAGTGGGACCGATTCTATAGTGACTTTAGGCACGATTGGTTTTCAAATTATTTATATACGGTCCACCTGATGGGAAGCAGTCATCGCGACCTAGGGATGAGAAGGAAAGAGAGGGGGAAAGAGGGGTTGGGAGATTGTTCCTCCGGTGTTCTCACTCATAGCACGAAAAGCAACAATACTCTGTTACTTTACGCCGATTTTCTGTGAGAGGGTAGTACTTCCCTGATCGAGGCGGCCTGTCGGTGCCAACATAAATTTTATTTATATATTTTTTGTTTATTTTTATTTTAATTTTAGTTTTTAATTTTTTGATAAATAATATTAGCAATTGCTTTGTTAAGGCGTTGCATATATTCCTATTGCCCCTCCGAATAAGCTCGAAGCTTTGGCTAGGAGTGGGTACGACAATAGCCTAAGGAGATCAGGATCGAACCCGCGAAACTCGCGTGGAGCTATTGAGGCTTCAAATTTTAATAATTTTAATTTTTTGTGTATTGTGTATGTAAGAACAGAGAATTGACGAAATCCCTACCATGAATTGTAGATTTTTTTTTAATCAATTTTATTTTAGTAATTTTATATTTACTTAGCTTATATCGCTTGTTGAATAAATAAATAAACGCTGCACACTCAACGGCCCCCATTAGGATAGTAATATCCTGTGTCGGGGGTCCGGAAACATTCACAATGACAAGGACAAATACACCCAGACCGGAAAATATGCTTGCATGGTCAATACAAACATATTTTGCTCCGAGCGGGAATCGAACCCGCGACCTGTGGCGCTTAAGGCAGGTTCGCTACCGCTGCGCCACAATGTCGTCAAATATCGTTTAAATTCGAATAAATATCGATCAAATTGATTTTCATCAGTCTTATGCTATGTATTTTATAATAATATTTTGCACCTTCAGAACGAAAACAACGTAACTACAAAATACATTTTTTGGGAATCAACAAAATACGTTTTAAAATATTGACACCTACTTGCAATTGCAATCTTTCGTATATTATATTTTCTTGGTTATTTACATCAGCTATTTACGCTCGAATATGGCTATGTTTGGGCTATTTTTACATTGAGAATTTCGTTTTAAGTCATTTTACGCTGATAATTAAATTTTTAGATTTTTTTGAATTGTGGCATTTTAATTCTAAAGGTGAAACTTATTGGGTAAGCGATATCATTATAAAGTCTTGTCGTAATGTTGATGAATTCATATAATACTTTGACTTTTAGACAGCTACCTTGATAATTGCACATACATGATATGATATCTTTGACGACTTTTTGATCCTTAAACGCCACAGGTCGCGGGTTCGATTCCCGCTCGGAGCAAAATATGTTTGTATTGACCATGCAAGCATATTTTCCGGTCTGGGTGTATTTGTCCTTGTCATTGTGAATGTTTCCGGACCCCCGACACAGGATATTACTATCCTAATGGGGGACGTTGAGTGTGCAGCGTTTATTTATGTTTATTTATATCTTCGTTTGATTACTATCGCTTGATTACTAAAATAATACCTAAGGTAATCCGTATTGTCTAGTTAAGGTAAACACATAGTCTAATCCAGATCGGACCCTTCTTATGAAGATTAGAAAGTCTAACCCTGACCTAAGTCAATGGACATTGTTTGTCATTATAAACTCCGTTGACTTCACTGGTTGCTTTTTTTTTTTTTTATATGTTAGAAGTTGGCAAGAAAGCATACGGCCCACCTGATGGTAAGTGGGTGCCGCAGCCTTTGAGCGCTTGCAGCACCATTAGTAGATGCCACTCACGCGTTGCCAACCTCGAAATATTAGTTCTTAAATCTCGTTCGCCCAGTAATTTCACTAGCGTACAGTGCCCTTCAAACCGGAACACAGTATTACACACTATTTGGCGGCAGAATATTGGACACTGCGGTGGTACCTACCTAGCCGGCCTCTTGCAATAAAAGACCTACCACCCGTGTGACTGATTGCACTGGTGGAATAATCTCTACTGTGACAGAGGTTATCCCAACAGCCGGCGATGGGGTCGTCACCTCCCGACGCCTTTTTTGGATAACCCTTCTCAATTGACATAGCGTCCATTTTTTTTTTAAGAATTATCAATGCTTTTTCAAGGCATTACTAATATTCCTATTACTCCTTCAAATAAGCTCGAAGCTTGTGCTAGGAGTGGGTACGACAATAGCCCAAGAGGGTTAGGATAGAACCCTCGACTCTCGCGTTAACGAAGCGAAGTCTTCTACCGTTGAGCTATTGAGGCTATTTATACAATTATTATGTGGCTTATAAGAAAACCGGAAATTTTAAACCTCACATCTTAAATTTTATTAAAATATTTTTTTAATGTCCATTTTATATTTTTACTTCTAATTTGTAATATAGGTCATACTAATATTTCGATACCAAATTCAATTAAAATATCATTTCCAAGTATTAGTAGTTGACCTTAACATAGCTATTAAATTGATGAATTTAACAAATATGCAAAATATCTAATAGATTTTGTATACTAGATCAAAACAAAACGATATGTGTCATAAACTTACGTGTTACGTCAAATTTGGTCTTGAAAATACATTTTGAATGAATTTTCCGACCGTCACAGTATTTTTCTCTTAGTGATATTGGACTTATCTTTATGAAACTGGGTTCTGCTAACCTTTTGACCCCCCATTTCACTTCTTCAAGGGTGTATAATTTTAAGAAAAGTTAAAACATATTTTTCATTTTCAATCGTTCGCTAAAAACAAAGTTTTGTGCTTCTGGTTTCATCCCGCCATCACTTTAATTTTGAAAAAAACCTTTCTTAGTATGTTTACGAAAAAAACAGCTGTCTAGGTCTCAAGGGTATAGGCTAGGCGTTGATATGTCAGTCAGGTTCTCTTCTTTAATGTACAGATTTTAAATATAAAAATTAGGATTCCATACACGTAACATAGAGTTTAAAAGAATCTTAATGTTAACGAGTTAAGCATCTTTATATCTTTAAAAATAAAAAGTCTCACTGTGTGATTCGAATATGCACTTTGTCGTGTCCTTATTGTTATTATAATTATTTTTTAACTTACCGTGCCTCGGAGAGCACGTTAAGCTGTCGGTCCCGGATTTTATCACTTAACAAAAATGAGTTACTGGTTCGCCCTTTGGGTTGCGGAGGTCAGATGGCAATCGCTCTGTTTATGAACCGATACGACCTAGGAACCTTCAAGAGAAGAGCGTATTCTTTCCTTAAAGGTCGGCAACGCGCCTGCATGCCTTCTGGTGTTGCAGATGTTCATGGGCGGCGGTGATTGCTTAACATCAGGTGAGCCTCCTGCCCGTTTGCCCCCTCTTACATAAAAAAAAATCTAGCAACCAGTGAAATCCGGATAAGAGTTATAAGCAGGGCCCGGGGTACATAAAATACCGGGGAAAATGCTAGGAAGAAGAATATTTTTCGTTTAGTTTTATCATACTTTCTCATCAATAAATAATTGTTTGTTTTCTGTTCTAATCTAACTAATCTGTAAAAGTTGTTAAGCTTTATACAATTAAAAAGATCATAATCTAATATCTAAATTGAAAAAGATTATTGTTTGTTGTTTTGCACGACAAGTATTCGATAAAAGTTTGTTATTATTAAATAAATCTGTCGTTTTTTTTCGGATGTTTATGGCAGAGTACAGAGACCTTAAAAAAGGGGACAGCCGTCAAGGGAGCGGAAATTTGATTCTATTCTTAGGGTGCCTCCTCCGAAGCCGAACCACGGCTAAAGACGTCATCGGAGATGGATCTATCGTTAGGTCTCGCGTAAACTATTCGTTAGTCTGGTATGATATAATCTTAAGTAGGTACTGTTCGGGGCCTCAAAGAAATAACGTGTAATTTTCAGAAAGCATAGGATGATTGTATATTTTAATAGTAATCGTAAGAATACTATAAGTGCCTTTTCCCATGTTCCTTTTGCCGGGTAGCCGGCGCCAGGTATCTGGGAGCGAATTGTATGGCCATGTATGGCAGCTTTCACACTGGCGCACGCCGGATTCACCACTGTGCGTATAAGCTACTAGATTTAAAATTGGGTCGTGTGAAAAAAAAATGAGTTACAGGACAGTGGGCGCCCGATACCCGGCAACCGGCACCTGTGAAAAGACACTTACTAAGAATAGACTACAATTGTAAATATGTCAACAAATATCATTATACAATACCCCACTTTCAATAGACGAAGCCTTGTAATAAGCTTGTAAACATAATTTATAGCAAAATTAATATTATCCTCATAACAAACCGCCGAAAGCGAAGCTTCCACCTGACCGTGTTTACGTGCGCCGGCGCATACAGGCTCGCGACCTTGGCATCGATACGCTAACTTTTGGTTTGTATGTGTCACATGATCTAAACTCTAAACACATGTTCACATCGACGATATATCTATGCATTTTTTTTATTTAGTGCTAAATGGTTTTATGCTAAATGCTAAATTCATATTTCGGCTTTAATAAGACTTACTAATTGTTAAATGATCATTTGATTCAAAATAACCATTTATCAGTGGTAGTCCGTGAGCTAAATTTTTATTTTCGAAACCCTAATACAAGCTACCTCAGTTAAGACCTTTAATTCTGATAAAAAGGAGAATGAAAAACTTTTTCAACCAACACGAGCCCTATCAATACGCCAGTGCGGTGAAATAATAATAGGAATATTGCAATATGTCTGCATACCGCGGCTCAGTTAATAATCATAGTTGAAATTTGAAATTTGTTCTCTTAATTTAAATTTTCATTCATAATTATTTATCACAAAAATCCCTTGCTGTGACTCAAATGAGCCCAGGCTCTTACTCTACATTCCCTGAAATAGTTGAATACAATAGAAAATACAATACCAAATTGGATATTATACTATTATAGTTTCATTCGGATTCTGATACCGACTTAAAACAATTGGGACATCGATATTTTACAGAAATCTATATTTCAATATAAATTATCTTGTGTGCGAAGCGTTACGGTGTGGTTAGCAGTTTACTACTGACCTTCTTGGCAAAGAAATTGTGTTTTATTTTGTTTGTCAATGAGAGTATAGAATAACCTAATAGTAATTTGCCTATGTTTATGTATTTGGATTACTTGTTGAATAGTAAAATCAATAAAAACAGTTTTACTCATAACATTTTAAATTATTTAGACCGTAGACAGCCATCAATGTCAGCTTGTCATGAGTTTTTCGCGGTTTCTAGTATCCTATTTCCTATTTTTACACCCCTAAGTGACTGTGACCACCGGACATAACACGGGCAAAATGGAACAGTATAAAATGCTGCTATACGTTGCTATTTTGTTTGAGGGTGTGGTGTCCCCTATCAAGACTATCAATCACTACTGCTAAGATTCCCTTTAACAGAATTTAAAATCCAGCAGTTTAAAAGGCTTACAATTTTTTTGACTTGGCTACGGAACCCAAAAATGATAAAAATCTCAAACAACACATCATTACCTATATTATATTAATTATGTGACAAGATTCATAGAAACATGACTTCATAGAGGTGACCACGTATCTAAATTATTTATAACCTGATGTTTGCCACGGTGTGACATTGGCGCCGCGTTACGTCATTTTATTATATTCGCAATGAGCGATGGTAGCGATTCCGTTCTGTTATAAAACTGTTATTGGGGCATGTACATTGTGGCTATTTTCGGATAACTAGTTAGGATAGTCGGTTTAGAATGAGTGTTCAAATGACCATTTTGTTAATGCCATAGACATAGAAATAACTAGACAGAATTGTGTGATAAATGGCCCGCCTGGTAGGTGATGGGAAGCGGTCGCATTTGATTATGGACTTTCTCTCCCTACCCGTTTTTACTTTACCGCATTTATATCGGCAATATGCATCATCTATTGGCTACATTTACACAGAGCGACTGCCATCTGCACTCCGCAACCCTAACGGCGAACCTGTAACTTATTGGATAAGAGCAAATTACCTATCAACAGTCTAGTGTGCTCTCTCCGAGGCACGGTGGGGAGACCCACCAGGACAAACGCCCAGACCGCGACCGCCGATACTAATGCCAGGCTTACTGTCAACACGCCACAACGGTCGTCTTCGTCTCTTTTTCCCTCAGAGCCTATCTTACCGAATAAGAATAATATTTTGTTTATAATCAAGAGTATGTATATAACAAATTATAATTGCGTGTATGAATCCGTGTTTAATATATGTGCTTAGTAAAATATCTTGAAATATCTTTAATTTAAACGATCCTGTTTTCGAAAGGCAATTAAGTGAATTGATTAGTTTGTGTTCGAAACGATTGATCTTCGAAAAGCAATTTGCTTAAAAATCGTTACATAAGACGTTAAAGTACATAAAACAATGCTCGTAAACAAGAAAACGATGTACCGTATACATTTTTACAGTCGTTTTATTGTACGTGTTCCTTTTGTCGAGCCGCTTCTAGTGAATAATATTGCAGTTTATTAAAGTAGTTTTAAAAGGTATTGAATTTTGTTGACAAGTTGTGGTCTTGCTGCTTGGACTTAATAAATCTTTGCGAATTATTGTATGACCTATGTTTGTAATTATAAAATTGAAATAAAATTTTTGATATTTTGGTTTGACATAAGTGAAAAAAAATAGCATTAAAGCCAATTAATTTTACAAAAAAAGAATATGACAAAATAAATACAACGAATAAGACAGAAATAACATTTAAAAAAAAAACAACAAAAAATTGCCTCTTAACATTATAATATAACTAGCGGCCCGCTCCGGCTTCGCACGGGTATAAAATATATAGCCTATGTCATTCACTGAAAAAATGATTAAAATCGATCCAGTAGTTTTGATTCATTCATTACTGCCCTAGTGCCCGTGGCCCGCACGCGTTAAGTGGGATTATTTACGACATCACATTAGAAACCTCAAAAATAACAGTATTTCTCCACTATTTAATGGATGTTATTATACACATAAACCTTCTTCTTCAATCACTCTATCTATTAAAAAAACCGCATCAAAATCCGTTGCGTAGTTTTAAAGATTTAAACATACATAGCGATATAGGGACAAAGAAAGCGACTTTGTTTTATACTATGTAGTAATTACGTATGCTTAAATCATCATTAAATGTTTAATTTTTAATAAAGTCGCAGAAAAACAAAGTACCCCTCAGAGCACCTTAGTAGATCGACTATTACTATATTTTACGTTATAATTCAAATGACTAAGGTAAACGTTAATACAAGTATTACGCAGATCTTTGATAGTAAATATTTATGTTTTAATATTGAACTTGAGCCGCACCACAGTGTGCACGACTAGTCAAACATTTGTCATTACTATTTATAACACATGATTAAAATTTAAAACGAGCAGAATATTTGATTTATTAAAAGCATTAAAGTTTATTGCTGAACTGGTCCGATATATACATATGTACATATTAAGTAATATTCATTTTGATTTTTCAGATATAGCAATCATAAAAATGGAAATCACTTACAACTGTAAGAGTGATAGTCTTTTTTATTTCACTAAGTTGGCTAGCAAGCATACGACCCACCTGATGGTAAGCGGTTGTCGTAACTTATGAGCGCTTGTAACACCATATATTTTTAGGTGTCGCTCACGCATTGCCAACCACGAGATATTGGTTCTTAAATCTCTTTTGCCCAGTAATTTCACTAGCCTACAGTCTCCTTCAAACTGACGGGTACTGCTTTACCTTAGAATAACTGACACTGCGGTGGTTACTACCTAGCAATAACCACTCGATAAGAAGAAGAACGTCTTTAATTAAAAGGCCTACCACCAGTAAACTTCCCACTGCTTCTAAATTCTTTTGCTAAATTCTAATTCTAATGGGTGCTAAGTTCTTTCAAGATAAGGCTCTTTCATAACAAATAATATAACTCTCTACTACAGGTCTAAATCTTTATAAGTCTCTGACACCAGTTGAAGCTACCTCAAGAGTATAACTTTGTCCAACTTTCCCAATAACCATCCCTTAATTATTTTTTCCGTGATAAAAAGTCACATCTGCTCTTCTCCAAGGTTTCATTTACAATCATACCAAAATTCATCTAAATTCGTCCAGTATCTGTCACGTAATTGACGCACAAAAAAAAATTATATACATTATGTAGATGTCTCTTTCATTAATTGCTTGGGACTTGCAATTTGTGAATACGGAGTTCTTAATAATCTTTTTAGAATCAAAATCTTGATAGTTGTTTCCTCAATTACCTCAGTCAGTTTTTGCGAATCCATACCTATAGCATAACAATGGGTTTCTATTACTAAACCTTATTCCTTTGTATATTTGTCCATCCGTCATTTAAAAGTCTGTTTATATGTTAAAAAATTGTACTTTTAGAATCATAATAGCTTAGCATATTAGCATAAATTATATACGGTAAATAACTATAAAAAAAACAGATATTGGTAAAACATATGTACAATATATGTTATTTTACTGACATTGTTGCGGTAATATTAAAAGTTTCAATGTACCTAACATTAATTTAGAGTCATATGGTAGTACTAGGTTCTATATTTTGTGGTTTATTTATATCTCTGGCTCTCAGTTTGTAGGAAAATACCAGTCCAGGACAACCTAAGCCTCTTTTTTTGTGAATATCATCAATGACCTTATACACTACTGGCTGTGCCCGCAGCTCCGCTCAGCGTGGTTTACCGAATTATTCTTTAGTTTTGTTTATATTGCGTGGAACTCTAATTTTTCTGAAATAAATCTATCCTATGTTAGTACTTATTTGTTTAGCTATGTATGTGCCAATGAATGTGATGTTAAAATTGGTCCAGCCTTTTCAAAAACAAGTTGTAACAAATATACAAAAATACATGCAAAAAATTCAAAAATTACTGTTTTGTTATAAGTTTCGTACATGCTTTCATATTTATTCAGTTAACAGTTATTGTGATTACAAACAAACACTTTAATTTTGTTAATTGGTGTTGAATTCTATAGATAGAAATAAGCTTATACTTTTTTATACATAAATACGTTAATTCGTGAGAAACTGGTTTGAAGATCGTTGCAAGGTCGATTCAAGCAAAATCGTTATCTAATTCAGATACTAATATTATTTCTCATAATATTATGCTTCGTGATATCTTCTGCCTAGCATTATTCCCTGTATTACCCGGGGTCCGCTTATTACTCCTTTCCGTATTTGATGGGCTACTAATTGGCCATAGCGATTGCCATCTGACCTAAGGGCGAACCAGCAACTCATTGGATAAGAGCAAATTTGGTACCTCTCTAGTCTTAACGATTGTGGGACCGACAGCATCTCTGAGGCATGGTTTGGAGACCCACAAGAGCAAACGCCCACACCGAAACAGATGTTTGTAAGATGACTACAAAGATCTGGTCGAGGAAACGAAGCCGCGATCGTTGAGGCTATAAGCTGCTTCGCTAACAACATGCCCTAACGGTGGTCTTGTCTACAAGCAAAATACATGCAACTATACGAGGGCTGGCATCAAAACATGGCTGACGAGCAGTCACTTGGTGACACAGAGTGGTTGTCAAAATTTTTATAACAGCCTAATTATTCGCATGGAAATTAAAGCAGGGAGCTCATATGCTTATAAAAATATTTTCTCACACGCAATAACAGCGCAGAAGCAATATGCAAATGTAATGATCTCATACATTTATGTATGAAAATATTAAAATGTTAATCGCTACAAATAAAGTTGAGCCGATTAACATATTTTATATACATACATATTTTATAATATATATTTTATAAATACATATTTTATAATGAAGCATGTTTTTACGAAAGCTTTCTTTCAAGCAAAGTTGTTTATTGTGAAGTCTTGTCACGGATTATATTGAAAATAAATTGGATTAACTTAGGAACATTTAATGGAAGTGTAAACAAAGCGTTTTCTTGTACACAATATTCAGTTTTTGTAAAGGTTTAAAACAAATATGTAATACATTTCTATGA
Source organism: Hestina assimilis (assembly GCA_023373885.1). Taxonomy (NCBI): domain Eukaryota; kingdom Metazoa; phylum Arthropoda; class Insecta; order Lepidoptera; family Nymphalidae; genus Hestina; species Hestina assimilis. Next base: position 1,380,747 of record CM041747.1, on the reverse strand, counting down.
TTATTGAGTATTCACCAAAAAAGCAAGGATTGTTGTATCCCTAAAGGGTGGCGACCAACTTAGATGCCTCCTAGCTTAGCAGATGTAAATAGGCAGTAATCGCCCATTTGCCTCTGACATAAAAAATACTTAGAAAATAATTAAGTACACTTAAAAAATAATTACCCGTTTAATAACCCAAGCAATGTCATATTTCAATAGCCTGAATTACTAATAATATTGAAAACAAGTAACTTTATTATAATCGATATCACAAGCTACACGCAATGTCGTGTTTTGTCATCGCGTGCCTCCATTACCTAAATACCTTTACTATGTTATTAAAATAATACTGCTTATATATTTGATGCGCTTTTAGAAGCTATGTAATAAAGACCGTGTCTATTTTTAACTCTAGAAGATAGGGTTACTATTTATGGACAGTTCCTTCAACACAGACAAAATGCTAAAGATTTGCTGGTCGGTTAACAGCAACGCAACGAAACGAAGTTAGTTACAAGCGAACTTTATTATGCACAACATAATCTTATATGTGGTAGAGATTCAATTAGTCGTAGTAGAGCCAGCGTGACCGAGGAAGTAGTACCTTCTCACCACCACCTGTTACCTCTCACCACCATTAATAGGTACTGTTGTGTTTCGTGCAATAAGTGACAATGCCAGAGGCCCAATCTCCCACCCTGCTGTTCCCTTCCTTTTTCCCCCTCTTATTCCTTCTCTTTTATATCTTGGGTTGGAAATACGAATGTGATATCTTAATTATCGCAAGGGTTCATAGACTGCGGTGACTGCTTACCATCAGACCCAGCTCATGCTTGTTTGACAACCTTCAGGAAAAAATGTACCATTTTGATGCAAAAGCCTCTAAATAAATAAGATAAAAAAACATAATCTAATTAAAGTTAGTGTGCAAAGTGTTTTACTTAGGGGCACCATGGAAAGGCCTGTCATTCTATATAGTAAGTCCATTGACTACCCAAAATGCGGGTACTTTTAGTTTAACATGAACAACATTCATATTTTGATAAAAGGTGTCCCATAAAATGCGATAAGGACTTAAAAAGAGGAAATGTCGGTGAAAGGCTACTAGAGTCGTACATAAAATAAAACTTTCGGCAGTTTCAATTATTTTTAAAAATTTTCAAAATATTCCACAATGCACATTTTGTTGTTACATTTCCATTAAAAGACGCGGTAGTGTTTCAGGTTGTAGGCTTAAGGCAGATAGGTCGTTGCCCGTACCAGCCGACACCACTTGCGTGAGCCTATCAGGAACCTTATCATGAATTGAAATGACGGGCCTCAGAGGAACTTAATCGACGTTTTTGTGTACTTTTATGAAATACTGAAACGCTTTGCTATAAAATGATGTCGAATCAGTATAAGTTATGGCTACATAATCAATGTAATGTTTTTTGTTTATGGAAGACGATTTTGTTGATGAAAGAACGACAAAAAATAACTTTTTTATCTCTGTGAAAAGTTCACTTTTTGTTCCTTGTATGAGGAAGAACAGTGGCCGATTCTCTCCTGGCAAGATGACACTAATTAACTCCTTCTACCTCACGGTACCCTAACAACCGTATGTTTATCTCTTGTACCAGGACCTAATAGCGAACTTTTCATTGTAGGAAAAAAAATTCTATACGCATCACGAGAGAAAAGTAGGACATTCCTACTCGCGATTGTCCACTGCTTTGCCACTATGTCGTCATGATGTATACTTACTTAAAATAATCTATTTTAGTTTCTTTATGTCTTTTCTTTTAGACTTATTTACTGACACAGATGGATCAATTTTAACGGGACCTTCACAGGCAGATTACCTGATGTTATAAATAATCTAGACTACTTTTGAAAAATAATTAGAGTTCGATGCCATAAAGAAAAAACGGTATACCCGGTGAGCGGAACCGCGGGCGAAGCTATTATGACATGAGACTTATTTTCTACTGTTACATCATAAAAACAATCGTGCATGAACTCACTATTAAAAATAGTGATTATCATACATTTAAAATGGCCAATATTTGGCAGAATCAACTAACAATTGTGTATGTAAATGCATTATCGGTGCAATGAACTTGGCAGATATATTCATGATTCACACATTCTCCTGCGATGCTTGACGACATCGTTTTATTTAGCGATGATATTGCATTCAAAACAAGAGCATTATTTGTGCTTGCACTTTATTTTGGCGAATGATCGTGCTATTTTAAATTTAATAGAAAATAAATGTCATTTGGTATAACGTCATAGGTTAATTGTATTCTTGTAATAGCTTTGCCCGCGGCTCCACTCTTGTGGTGTACTTTATTACATGAAACCCTGATTCTTTTTCTTTAATAAAAGTCGGTCCAGCCGTTTAACAGATAAGCTGAAATAAACAGAAGGACAGACAAAAATTTTTAATATATTTTTTTGTAAATACCGTATATACTTCAATATCCATTTAGTGAAAAGCTTTTAATTTGGAATTACAAAAGGACACTTCAATTTTATTTACTTCCATGTATAGATAATTGGATATAATGGAATGAAAAATTTAAATTAACACTACATATTCAACGCCTCCCATTAGGATAAATCAAAATCAAAATTATTTTTATTCAAGTAGACTTAAAAAGTACTTTTGAATAGTCAAGCGCTACCGACGGTTCGGAAGGTTGATTCTATCGAGAAGAACCGACAAGAAACTCGACAGTTACTCTTTTCAAATATAAGTTTTTTACCATTGTATTTTGAATATAAAATTTGGTTCTTGAATGAGATCCAGCAATATTAAGAGTCCCAAGCATTTTTATCAGAAAAATATTCTTCTAACGAGTAATAGTAACGGCTTTATTGATAAGTTTATTTTTTATGTACATTTGGAACTTGCTTACTGGCAGTTCCAATAAGCAATTTGGAATTTTGTTAAAAATGCGAATACCTCTTCTTCTAAGTCGAATCCTCATGACTGAGGGTCGTGTCTGCCTGGAGCCAGCGCACAGGTGTTGATCAAATTTCTCCATTTGTCCCGATGCGAATACCTAGCCCCTTAAAAGAATTACTGACTTTACGCAGACGAAAGCTAGGATTACAAAGTTTATTTTTGTTTCTAGTGTTAACTGAATGTATATCACTATTTTTGCTAAAAGACTTTAAATTATTCCTAATATATAAGAGGTTAGAATAAATAAATTGTGACACCACAGTCATTATACCTATATCCTTAAAAACATCTCTTAGAGAGGCCCGCGCTCCTAAATTATAAATTGCCCGAATTACCCTATAGCATTATCCTGTGTCAGGGATCCAAAAACACACCCAGACGGGAATGCCTTTATCGTCGGGAATGTAACCAGTGACCTGTGGCTCTTAAGGCAGGTTCGCTACTGCTGCGGTAGTTGTATTCTTGGACAGATGAATTTTGAAAGAGTTGCACGTAAATATTAATATTATTGTCACACGCAATCGATCCTTCATTGAAGACTTATATAGAGCTTAAAAACTTGTCATTGTGAATGTTTCCGGACCCCGACACAGGATATTACTATCCTAATGGGGGCCGTTGAGTGTGCAGCATTTATTTTATTTATTATACAAAGCAAGCTCCAATACAGTATTCTTTTCTTATTTTAAGGGTTCCGTACCCAAAGCGTACCAACGAAATCATATTTCTAAAACTTCTTTGTCAGTCCGCCCATCTGTAAGCAATCTGTATTCAAGAATTGTAATAGTTAGAGAATTAAATTTTTTACATAATGCGTATTTCTGTTATGGCTACAATAATAAATACTAAAAATAAATTAAAATTAAACACTCATTCAAAAAACTCATAAACATTTACAGATTGTGCTTTTCTAAGGCTGCTATCCTTACTAATATTATAAATGCGAAAGTCTCCCTGTCTGTCAGTCGCGCTTTCACCTCAAAACTATTGAACCGATTTAAAAGAAATTTGGTACAAAGATAGTTTTTTTTAAATCTTTATTTAATTTCTTGAGAAAGGACATACTTTTAATGCGAAAAAGGGTTGTAAGAAGTTGATAGAAGGAAACGACGATGTAACGTTTATGTAAATGTTTTACAGGCTAGCGAAACCGCTGGCGCTGACAGAATCCAGTAGGTAAAAATAAAACAAAAATTCAAAATTAAAGGTGCTGTGGATGGTACCAAACCCTTTACGTGCGAGTCCGACGCACTTGTCCGGCTTTTTAACGATATAAAGCATCAATAGCTCAACGGTAGAAGGACCGACTTCGCTCCGTTAACGCGAGAGTCGAGGGTTCGATCTCGACCCCTTGGTCTATTGTCGTACCCACTCCTAGCGCAAGCTTCGAGCTTATTTGGAGGGGCAATAGGAATATTAGTAATGCCTTGAAAAAGCATTGCTAATATTATTTTTATAAAAAAAAAAAAACAAAACAGTTCATGCTATCTTAATCAAAGAAAATTATTCATTCCTACTTTTTATTGTTACAGATGAACAGGAAAGAGTACAAAAGAAGACTTTTGTCAATTGGATCAACTCGCATCTATCAAAGGTAAATATTTCTATATGCCCTTGATTAAATGTAGTCGGTAAACAATGCTAAAGTTCAAGAGACATCTAAATATACACACTGATAGCGTGTATTGTGTTAATGTCTGCAAGTGATTGTATATAAGTTTGTATACCAATGTATATATACTTTATATTATGTATAATTCTCCCTAACCACTAACTATTTTTTATGTCAAACAGAATCAAAACCTCGAGATGTGTTTTGGAAGTATAAGTTTTAATTTTCTTTTAAACTTCCTCTTCAATTTAACATGTACTCAAAGAGGGACAAGATTGCCTTTAAGTAAATTCTTATCTGACCTCATACATCTGGCAAGAATATATTTTTCATGAACTCTCAAATACGTACTAAAATAAATAATGAAATTGACGTACTCTCTAAGACTTACTATTCACTATGGATCGACACTTTCATGCAGACAAAAGGTCACAGACTCGTTGGTGCCCTTTCGGGAATTCAACACCGCAACGGTACGAAGTTAGCAAACAGTATAGTAACTGTACTTTTAGAACTTCTCGCTATCTTCGTTCCATTGCGTTGGAGTTGAATTTACGAATGGGCACCAACGAATCTGTGACATTTTGTATGTATGGAATAGGTCCTGTCCATAGTAGTATAGTAGCTCTCCGTACTCTATATTTTTCTGAATGAATCATTGATCCTTTAAAAATGAAAGTGCTGGAATGCAAACAGTGAAAGCACTTTCATTTTCCCCTGTTAAGTGTAGACGTAAGCTGAGGGCTGGAATGACAATAGCACAAAGTCCTAGTAGAACTTAACCTTTGACCTTGTGACGAATGCTCTCTTTATATGTTTCGTTTTAATTGTTCTTCATTTCTAGTTTCACGTTGTATTATTTACACTGTAATTTGGCTTTACCATCTATAACACGAATGACCGACTTGACCTCTTCATCCTAGCATTATTCCCGGTATTTTTATGTACCCTTATTGCTTATTACTCTTATCCGGATTTGACAGGTTACTAGTTTTTACACAGAGCGATTGCCATCTGACCTCCGCAACCCTAAGGGCGAACCAGTAACTCATTGGATAAGAGCAATTTACTTATCAAGAGTTAACGATTATTATCAGATGTTATTGATAATAACCGGGACCGACAGCTTAACGTGCTCTCCGAGGCACGGTGGGGAGACCCACACGGACAAACGCCCAGACCGAATGACCGACTTGACCATTGAATTAATATTGATTACGGATGTAGTTTTGTATTTCGTTCGATCATTATGAGCATTAGAGGTCCAAATTTTTATCCAATGAATACAATTCATTTTCCTTTCTTCTTCTTTATTGTCGTGACGGTTGGCAAACAGGCATACAGACCGCCTGATGGTAAGCTGTCACCGAAACCTATGAACGTTTGAGATACTTGTAGTATCACAGAGAGTACAGAGAGGTTTCGAGATTCGACATCACTCATCGCACGAAACGATGTACTGATGCTGTTACTTTCCGCCGATTTTCTGTGAGATGGTAGTACTCCCCCAGTCGAGCCGCAACATTCGTGCTGGGCGGCACATAGATCTGCTGCTATTAAATCCGCAACCAACAACACAAATGGTGTTCACCACCAGATCAATGGTGTAATACATCTGGCGTTACTTGTGAATAAACTTACATATATAGCACTTTTCAGGCTGGCCATATATTGAAAGATGTATTAATGAAGAATATAATTGTTACAGCGCATACCTCCCATGCGGATCGACGACCTAATATACGATTTACGAGACGGAACCAAGCTCCTAGCTTTACTTGAAGTATTGTCCGGCGAAAAATTGGTGAGTACTTTTACTATTTGGCCCTAGGGTACTACGTCCGTTGTCAGGAGATGAAGACGTAGCCAGCATTTGGCCTAGGGGAGTGCAGAATCTTAATTTAGGAGTCCAGAGGGGGGCAAAATGGCTATATTCTTCAATAGTTATTAGTTCAATGGTGGAACTTTTGGTATTTCCCAAAGTCCAAGGGGGCAGCTATCCCCCTCGCTCCTACCACGCTACGCTCATAATGCAACCTAGTTAAAAACGCGTTCAAGTCGCAGCTTAAGGAATTGTTTCCATTAGATCTGATGATATCGTTTACCTAACCTCGCTCAGTTATTTTTTCCGTTTCCTGGTAGAAATCTCTGGTGGCAACGCAGCCTTATATTTATAATAAATAAATTACAGTGCCTGAAATATCGCTACTGTGTATTGTTTTATCACGAAACCTTAAGGATGCTCCCGTGCTGGCAGATGGCCATAAATATTTCCGATCCATCTCAGTCAGCCACTTGACAGTGAATCGCATCGCTCGATGATTGCTGTATGCTCGTATGACTTCAAACATTACTCGAGCAATGTTTGATAAAGATTTATGATGAATGTTTTAGCAATACGACGAATTGAGCTCGAAGGATATGTTTGAGAAATATTGATAAGTTTATATTTCGATTTTCACAGTGATGATAATAGATTCGAATACATTATGTCATACGCTGTAACATTTTTCTATGAATCAAAGAACCTTATATTTTTTACTGTAGCTTATTGATGATCTTCTAATTTATGATAAACCATTAAACGTCTTTGAAGCAAATCTTTAGTAGTAGACTTATAAGCTGCTTCTGATATACTTTGCTGTAAAGTACTGTCAAAATTATTTAAAATACATTTAACGTAATATATAAAGTATTCCAAGATAAGCGAATAGGTTTAAAATATAAGCAAGCACCTCTGTTTTTGTTTGTTACGAATTCGTCTTGTGCTTAACGGTGAGGTTACATCGTGAGGAAACATTTATTACTTGGAACAAATTCTGAATCTGCAATGAACAGTTCCTAATTATCAATCTCTTGTGCCCTGGAGTAGTATTTATAGGGTCTTACTGTAATATATGTTCTTCCCTCAGCCTATGGAACGTGGCCGTGTTTTACGACGTCCTCACTTCTTATCGAACGCAAACACCGCTCTCCGCTTCTTAGCTGGAAAGCGCATCAAGTTGGTTAACATAAATGCTGCTGACCTCGTCGATGGAAGACCGGCTGTCGTGCTCGGTCTTATCTGGACAATCATCCTTTACTTCCAGGTAATAATTGAGATCTTTCACTCCTTATTCTTTGTAGACTTACACATACACACAACTTGGGTATAGTCAGTGTCGTACCTAAGATGGTCGCAGGGGCGCAGGGGTGGCTGATAGGCGCAAACTTAGGCGTACATAGGGTGTACGGTTAGACTCACAAACCTTTAGCCAACGTGGAACCTACACAAAGCTTAAACTCAAAAGTATCAAACAACGTTAAGAACAACTGCATTTTTGGATTAACAATTGCTAAAAAACGTACTTCATATAAAGGGTTTTAGAGGTATAAAATTCAAATCTTTCCCAAGTCTCTCATGACCTTAGCTACGACACTGGGTATAGTAGACGCGTTTAGCTTTCATTTAACGCAAATCATTTTTGGATATAACCTTCATCCATCACTCTGTTCTATGTACATCTTGTGACAACATAAACAATTAAAGCAATTTAAATTACAGTTGATTATGTGTAGTTTTCGCCATTTTGAATTAATATTTATATAGTTAAGGAAGCATTGAACTTAGAAAGAACTTTCTATAAACCTACACAGCTAGAAGACTAAACAATCACTTTCACAACTTTCATATTGCAATACACCATTGATATAAACTTGTAGACTAATTTAACACAGTTGAAAATGAACTAAATGATAAAGATAGTTTTAATTTAGACTAGAATACAGTTATAATAAACACGGTCGAATGCACTAATTGTAAGCCAGTTTGAATGAGGATAGATCTGAACAGATTTTAACAAAGCGTTTGATCTAATTCATGCTTTTGAGGCGTGTTTAAAAATACCTTAATATAAATACATATACAAACGCTTTTAACATGGCATGTTATTCTTTAGTATATATTCCAAAGTATTGTCATTTATAAGTCATAATTAAGACTCTCATAGCCGGGTGCGCTCACTGATCGGTAAACGGTCCGTGAGTGCACCAAGCAACTTAAGGCGCGGTCAGTCAATAGATGGATCGCATAGTGGTATTTCAACAGAGCGTCTCCTTGTTTCGGAGAGCACGTAAAAAGTCGGTCCCGGCTGTTAAGATTTGAAAATAGTCGATAAGTCAAGTCAGAGGCCTATACGGGCGACCTGAACAACTCTGACACTAGGTTGGCCACTAACCACTAAATAAGAAGAAGAAGAAGTCATAATAGGCCTTTTGTTTTATGGGTAGTGGTGTCAATAAGAAGTATCTTTCTGATGCACGACTTGATTGATTTTGATTCATCGAGGCTCCATTGCTTTTTAAACCATGCCTTTAAATTACCAACAACCTAATCCGTTTTAGATATATTCTCATTTTAATTGGCTTGAATATATTTTGTTTGCGCAAGCTTCGCTCAATGTATTGGACCCACAGGAAAGAGGAACAAAGGTGGGTGAAACGCAAGCTTCTAGAATATTTCTAGTAATTTTTGGAAGAACATCGTAAGCACCAAAAATCTAAAAATTATATATCATTTTTTTATTCAATGACGGTAGGCAAACAAGTATACGGTCTGCTTGATAGTGGGTGTTCATGAGCCCAACCTACCCACGGGGTAGGAGGGAGGGGATGTGAAGGGACAGGTGGTGGGTGATTGGGTCTCCGGCGCTTTCACTCATGGCACAAAACGCAACAGAGTTTACGGCAATTTTCTGTGAGAGGGTAGTACGTCTCCGGTCGAGATGATCCATTTTTGCTGAGAGGAACATAGCAAGACTATATTTTTACACTTTAATGTCAGTATACACAAAACCTAATCTTGTAAAAATGTAAAGTTTCGCTTACGATGCTCTTGCTCAAAACTCTCGATATAATTTGTCATTTTTATTAAATGTTATGATATTTTCTTTAACCTGTTTTCAAGTAGTTTTAGTTTCCTAAATTTTGAACTGGTCCTTCTATTTTTTGGCAATATCCATTTTACGTCATTCTTTTTACCACTCGCTTCTGCCCCAATGACTAACGATTTTTAATGTTGCACCTTTCAATGCAATCTTTTGTAACCCTTTTAAGCTTTTCGCAATAAAAATAGCCTGTGCCTTTTACTAAGGTATAACATATTTCTGTCCCAAATTTCATCAAAATCGATTTAGTGGTGTAGGCTTGAAACTGTGACACAGAGACATGTCAAAATATGGTCTTATCAAAGTAATACAAAAAGATGGTTCATAGATCATTCTCCATTCTCAGATCGAAGAGAACAGCCGTGCTCTCGAATACCTCAGTGGGTCTCGTTGCGCGTCTGTCATGTCGCACGAGTCCGGAGCCGCGACGCCCACGCACAGGGCTGAGGACAAATGGAAGCAGGGCGCGAAGAAGACGCTGCTGCAATGGGTGGCCAACGCTTTACCCAAGTAAGATATTGGTTATAAATAATGACTTTCATTTCCAGGTGCGACGATCTAGTTAAATGTAGATGTTGTTGTGATTGACTCTTGCCTTTTGATGTTTTAATACCTTGGCCTTACTGGCCTTAATAGCGTCACTGAAACTGTTTCCTGTCTCTCTTGCCGTAGTAACTAGTTTGTGAAAGGCCTGTTCGAGGCATACAATTTTACGGATCATACAGATTTGGCTTCGATCAGGGTTTTGTCTGTATCACTTTCAAATCACCGAAAATGACAGCTAAACTGAAGCACTGGTAATAAACCCACTAGGACACCGGCCGAACCTAAATCGGGAAATAGACCTCGCGACCATCGGTGCTAATCGCTCGCTATCCACCAAAACGGTCACTATACAAAACTATTTTTGACCCTTATTTTTGATAATTAATAACAAAGCTCAGTCTTTATAATTAATAAATATTATAATTAATAAATAAAGAATATATAATATTATCTACTGCCTGATAAAAAAATAATATAAATATGACGATTGGTGTTTCTGCCAAAGGATTTGTAGCTCTTTTTGTAGAAAAATTATTGATCATTCAAAATAATAAATTAATATTTAAAAAACATTAAAAAATAGCTTCTATATGAATGCTCTAAAAATAAGAATATTAACTATAAATTTAATCAAACTCAAGCATTGCAAATTTATAATGTTCAATATTAATAATATGTAAGTATATTATGTTATAATTATAATATAGGATATATTATACCATATTATAATTCAACCTTACCGATCATATTACATTTAATATCCGATGTTAACATACAAGTTTCTCGGTAAAATAATATCATGTATTATGTAAAAGATTAAATGGGAGTAGTGACCCTTTAAATACCAAGTTCCTACCAATCTGGTTAGTGAATCCTTTAGCGAAAGGGTTATTACTTGTGAGGCCGGGTCATAATGTTCTTGCATTAAGTTTATTAACTTACTGCTTTAATGGTAGTGTAGTAAAATATATATACCTCTATACCATACAAATTTTATCAATGCTGAAGACTTTGTTTGGTTTCTTTTATTTTGTCGAACGACCTAATCTCAAGAACTACTGGTTTAAATTGAAACATTCTTTTTGTGTTAAATAGTCCATTTATCAGAAAGGCTATATAACATCACGGAGCATCAATAGAAAATGTGGCAAAGACGCGGTAAAAAATTCCCTTTCAGAATATCCGTCGCGTGCGCTGCATAAACAGTTAAAATTACGCAAAAATTATATATGATTGAATTGTTCCCCTTAAATGGTTCTAAAAAAGTACAGAATAATTATGTCTATCTTTTAAAGTTAACTCACTATAACCTTTTTATGGTAATATACAGACAGACAGTAAACATAAATGTCCGTGAAACCGCAGGAACAGCTAGTATTATATACTCAAGGGCTATATCTTTATATGGTTTGTTTCTATTTTAGTTATATTACTAAACAATAATAATAAGCCGGTTTGGATAATCATGTAATCAATTTCTTTAATATCTTATTATATTGTCTATGTATTATCCTCAAAAATAAATTATCTAATATTTCTGGTCATACAACAAGTCTCGTTAATCTACAATCTCTCGGGAATACCTTTAAAATTACTTTTAGCTGACCTTGAAAGGAGGTAAGACGAAGGTAAAACTTTTAAAAACTTGGATTGTCATATTTATTTATATCGAATCAACAGCCTTAAAAATAAGTTTCAAGCTTCTAGCTCTAAAAATGACGATACTTCCATACTCCCCACTTTCAACTCTTTACAACCCTTTTTTCGCATCAAAAAGCCTATGTCTATTCCCAGGCTCTAGACTATTTTTGTATCAAATTTCATTTAATTCAGTTCAGTAGTTTGGGGTAAAGTTCGACAGGCAGACAGATAGAGAGACAGAGTTACTTTCGCATTTATAATATTATCATCAGAAATTAAAGAAAATAATCCTCATTATATTTTTAATTTCTGATGCGATTTCAAAAACGAAACATTTCTTCTCCAAGGGACTCAAACATCCAAGTCACGGACTTTGGTCCATCGTGGCGCGACGGTATCGCGTTCCTGGCCATCATCGACGCCATTAAAGCCAACCTGATCAATCTCGCTGAGATGAAGAGGAAGACGAACAGACAGCGTTTGGAGCATGCCTTCGACGTCGCTGAAATGGAATTGGGCATTGCTAGATTGCTGGATGCTGAGGATGTTGACGTGGATAAGCCGGACGAAAGGTCCATCATGACATACGTGGCACAATTCTTGCACAAATACCCTGAACCCAAGGTGAGGAAATTTCTTTGGATTTGTGATAACTTTTCTTACCATTAGCATTTTTAGAAATGGATTTTTGCGGAATATTTTGAGAAAAATGTAGCTGTTGTACAAAAATAGCTAATAATTAATCTTGCTTACCATTAATCCGATAAGTCGTTTTAAGTTTATCTTTATATTTTTGATTTTTTGCTCTTATCTTGACAAATTGGCATTGCATTAAGAAAAGTACTTTGATAAGCTTTTAGTTACTATGTCGCCTTAGGTATACAATCTTTTGTGATCGGTATATTGCACGATGTAATTAGGATTATTTTTATTAATAATTTTTAATGCGGCACCTTTAATAGAATGTAGAAATCGACAAACTTTCATCCCATATTTTACCGTCTTCAAGTTTTTTTGCGACAAAAGTAGCTATTTCCTTTCTCAAATTCGAGTCTATCTCTGAGTCAAATTTCAATATAATCGGTTTAGTGGTTCAGGCGGAACGGATAGATAGGAATATACATAATATTGGTATACGTTTGGTTCCGTAGACGACGGGCCCGGACGCGGTGGCGGCGGTCCAGGAGGAGTACGAGGCGCTGCGGAGCTGGCTCGCGGAGCGCGTGACCCTCGTGCAGCGGCAGCACGACGCGCGCACGCTGTCGCGCCTCCACGAAGACTACGCGCGCGCCGAGGGCGAGCGCCGCGCCCGCGAGCCCGCCTTCCGCAAGCTGGAGAAGCTCATGTACACGCCGAGCCTCGTCGCCATCGCGCCCGCGTCGTGGCGCGAGCTGGGCGCGCTGTGGCTCGCGCTGGAGCGCCTGCACCGGCGCTGGCTGTGGCTGCTCGACTCCGAGCTGCCCGGCGACCTGCGCGCGCTCGGCGAGTGGCTGGCGCGGGCGGAGTACCTGCTCTACTTCGACGAGCTACCCACGACCCTGGACGACCGGACTGCTGCCGTCATCAGCGAAAAGCTGGAGGAGCATACGACGTTCTTTGCCGATTTACCGGAAATTCTCGACAGATTCGAGGCTGCGCTGAGATCGCCCGATGCGGCCAAAGTTCCGGCCGAGAGGTTGCAGGATATGAGGGATCGCTTGCAGACGGTCGATCGTCAGGCTCCTCAGAGGAAAGCCAGGTTAAAGTACTTGGAACACAAGTGCTGTATCGTCGCGTTCACGGAGCTGACTAGGGCCAAGTTAGCCGCGTGGACCGGCAAGTACGGCCGCATCGATCACGTCCGTGCCTTATTAGAAGATTACGATAATTTTGTTACGAAAAATAAAATTTTCCAAGAATTTGATAGAGCGTATATTGATATTAAGCAAGTAGCCGAGGAGTACAAGAGAGTTTGTGAGGTAGATAGGACCGAGGCGAAGGATATCGACGCCTTCTTAAGAGATGTTTCAGAGAATTGGAGACGAGTGGCATCCGATGTTAGGTGCGCTCGGAGCGTTCTAGAAGAAGTAATTGCTCACTGGGAAAGATGGACAACATTAGCTGACCAATTCAGTCAGTGGCTGGACAAAGCCCAGCACATGCTGAGGGTGTCTGAGGATGAGAGATTGGAGTTCTTCCAGGACTTGACTGTTTGGAAGGAGAAACATCAGCAGTTGGGTGACGCCGCTGGCTTCTTAGCGGCAACATGCTCACAGGAAATAACATCAGAGATCAAGAGGAAATACGTAGAAATTACAGAACGTTGGGAACGTATTTGGGAAGAAGCCGAATGGTAAGTTTAACTTTTTCATTATACTAAAGTTAAATCGATACCTCCAAAAAATACTACGCCAACTATAAGTTATAAAAACAGCTAATTCTAATTAGCGGAATATAAGTATTTACTTGACGTTATGTAATCTAAAAACTTTTTGTAATGTTTCTTAATAGTTTTTAATGAAGCTTGACAAAATTTCTTAATTTTTTTCTTTAAAACAGAAAATACCTCTATAAATTAAGTTGGCGTAATATTTATTGGACGTATAGTAACCGCAACCTATGAATGCGCTCTATACTTGAAGTGCGAGTCTCACTTGATCGTTGGCAATGAGGGGAGGGATAAGTAGGCAAAAAAGGGAAACAGAGGGGAGGGAGGGGGGTCCTCTGGCGCTTCTACTCATCGCACAAAACTTAGTACCGGTGTCTAATAATACTTTTTATGACTTAGCTACGTTCGCGGCGGCGACGCGCTCCGCCACAGACGAGAGCTGGCGCGAGGGGTGCAGCAGCTCGACGCGTGGCTGCTGCGCGCCGACAACCTGCTGGCGCGCCGCCCGCGCGCCGCCGCCGCCGACATACAGGCCTACATCGACCAGCTGCTGCAGTTGAATTCCGAGATCGAGGCTCAGGAAGAACTATTTAAATCCATAAGCAGGTAAGTTATCATCTCAAATCATATAAAATTAGAATAAAAAAATTATTGGCCTAACAACCGTACACTACTAAGAGAACATACCCATATTACATGAGCTATTTTTTAAAATTTTTCAGCCATCTCTATAAATCATTCTTTTTTTTGCAAATAGTAAAAAAAAAATTGTCTCATATTTGTGTTTTTAATACGGCACTTAACAAAACAATTATTTTATGATATATATTATTAGCCTTTGTGTCCAAGTGTCTTGAAGACCACACACCCCCGTCCTCCCCGCTTAGCGGGTCACGCAGCGTGGGTACGTCCCCTTATAAGGATACGCTTCCGGCGATCGGTCGCAGAACGTTCCAGAGCGCGATCGCGTCGCTGCCGCGCGACGAGGTGGAGGCGCACATGGCCAAGCTGAAGCAGCAGAAGGAGGCGCTGGTGCGCGTGCGCGCCGCCGTGCCCGCCGCGCTGCACGCCTTCCGCCAGCTGCTCGCGCAGCACGCGTCGCTGGAGAGCGGCCAGCGCGAGCTCGCGCACTGGCTCGAGCGCGCCGAGGACGCGCTGCGCGGCGCCGCCGGCACCGGCCGGTTAGTGGAACACAAGATGGCCGCCATCACTAAATGGCGGATTACGTATTTTTAATAACCCCCTCGATATGGGTATCAAATGAAAGGGCTTTACAAGGAGAATACTATATACATGATATGATATGATAAATGTCAAATCCAAGATGGCCGCCACCACAAAATTGTGAATTATCTCTTTTTATGGAAGGATACATAATGTCTATAATTTTTCTGGTAATTATTTATGTGATCAAATTAACAAGCAAAACATACAGCCCACCTGATGGTAAGCGGTTGTCGTAGCCTATGAGCGTGCGCGATACATTTGTAGTAACTGATTTTTAAATCTCCTTTGCCCAGTAATTTCAGTAGCTACAATGTCCTTCAAAGCGAAACACAGTATACTGTTTTATAGTAGAATAACTGATACTACTGTGGTACCTACTTGGCTTCTTGCAATAAAAACCCTACCACTAGTATCCAACTCATTTCTTCTTCCACCTGTGACAAAACAATGTCAGATTTGTCCGTTTATGACTTGACCACAAAAAAATTTATGATTAGGCATAAACAAACGATACCCGCCATCTATAGACAGACATTGCCTAAAGTAACTTCATTACCTATGTCAAAAAATTGCAATATTTTTTTTTTTCAAATCAACAAAACACAAAATAAACATTTCACTATAGAAATTAAATCAATCCAAAAAAATACAAAATTTAAAATAATAATATAAGCCCGTATACATGGTAGCGAGGTGATCGAGGAGCGCTACGAGTCGCACCGCAGCTTCTTCTCGCGCACCACGTACTACCGCTCCATGCTGGAGAGCAAGAACAAGGTGTTCCAGCACATCGTGCGCGCCGCCGACGGCGAGCGAGCCGACGTGGCCGAGCAGCTGCGCCTCATGCAGCAGCTCAACGAGCGGTACCCACCTTCTAACTCTTCTAACTTACAACTCCTTGATTACGAGGACCACCTATAAGTTACCCCTCCTCCCCGTGCTTGTCACATTGTCTTAGTGTTAACTCCCTTCCTTCTCCGATTAACCCGGCCTTGCGTGCGTTAATTGTTCAAATCAAAAAGCGCGCGCTTTTTCGGCTGCTGGGAATTCACTTCCGTCCTTTTACGAAATCACCCTCACAGATTATAAAAATCGAGAGGAAAGATGTTACACATCAAAAACGTGTTCAAAAAGTGGTCGAAATTCCTCCATAATTATATTAATAATTTATATTTTTTTAATAACTAAAGCTTGTCTAAACAGTAAATCAGTTGACAAACAGTAAAAACAGGTTATTTAGATTCGAAACCTATTTACTAGGTGGCTTGTCAAATAAATACTTATTAATGAATTCGGTATGGACTAAAAATTTAATTAAAAAATTCTCAATTTTCCCGCCAGATTTGCTCACGTGTCTTCTGAAGCAACTAGAAAAGAAGCAGAACTACAGCGTCTTGTCCGCGCTTGGGACGAGTTTGAGACCAAGAAGCGAGCGGTCGAGGAATGGGCTTCCAGAGCCGAGGCCTTGTTAGCTGATAACAGGGTGGACTCCAAGCAAGCCGTGGACTTCCACAAGAGGTTCTTCCAAGGCGTCGACGAGCGGGCCGTGTCGGAGTTGGTCCGATCTGGAAGAGAGCTTATTGAGGTAGGTTAAAAATTATTTATGAAAAGATATGTGTGTATATGTATATATCCTTATTTGTTTAAGATTAGATAGATTAGATTTATTTAAAGAAGGCCTTTTATTGAAACACAGACAACAACAACTTACAAATGGTGTTGCAAACGCTTATAGGCTACGACAACCGCTTTCATCAGAAGATGTACGACGTATGCTTGCTTGTCAACTAAGTTACATAAAAAAATAAAAATCACAATTCATATAAAAACCCGAAAATAAATATTTGTTTTTAGTGAATTATTAAAAAAATAGTTCAAATCATTTTAAGATAATGATAACTGTAAATAAAATTATTTTTGTCCATAGCTCGTAAACGAAGAAGATAGACCTTCAGTGGTTCAGACAGTTGAAGAATTACAACGGAAATGGAAAGAACTACTCGACAGAGCTCCGCCACATCTCATGCGTTTGGAGTTCAGGCTCGACGAAGCCGTCTTCCACCACTGCATCAAAGATATTGAGAAGGAAATAGTTTATGAGGAACAAGTAAGTCAATTATATTTTGCGCCTTTTTTTCATAGAGAATATGGTGAATATAGAGAATATGATATATTTTAAATTTTAACACATTTTCTTTCGGTATTTTTTTTTTGACAATATCCTTAGTATTAATCCATAATAATTAATTCGTAGGCCTACAACCAAAGCGATGATGCTGACGGCATCCTCATCAGAAATGAAGAATATTTCCGCAATCAAGGCAAGATCATGCAAGTGGAACAATGTTTACAGAATCTAAAGAAAATATCCACTAGTTACACTCAACAGACAAATGATAAAACGCTTGAAGAAGCTGTGAGGAAGTGTGAACAACAATGGGAAACTACCGTACACAGGGTCGAAAACTTCAGACAACAGCTACAAAGAATACCAGCTAAGTGGGACGCGTACAGAGAGAAGTTCAGGGAAATGGAAAGATGGATGGAGCATGTTGACCAGACCATGGACAGTATCGTAAGAGAAGTGGACTCGGCTGAAGCGTTTGAGAGGGAGAAGACGATCTTCCAGGTAAGTGTAGTCTAAGTTTTAACTATGATAAGATTTCACAACAGGAATTTATATTAATATAATTGTTTTTATTTGCCCTCATTGGATTATCAGCTGAATGAGTTAATGGTAAATATAAAAAAATGTTGACTAATTAATTTTATTTTAGATTTGATTTCGGGCTAATATTGATTGAAAATCTATGTTAAGCTAGCTTTAATTTTACATTATTATTATATTAAATAGCAGAATGTTTGTTATATTGCAACATTTTAATTATTGAATTTGAATTTTATTTAATTTAAACTATTTATCTATATCATCTTCTTTAATCATGCAAATTTGTATTTAGTAAAATGATTACTAAAAATGTTAACAATTTATAGAATATCTGCCGTGAAGCTGACCGTAAGCGAGAAGACATGAAATGGCTTGTACAAACATTAGACATGCTTTCCAATCACTGCTTAGACACAGAAGCGCAACAAGAACAAACTAAGTTAGAGAATCTAATAGGTAGATACAAAAATCTTATACCAACCATCGAAATTACAATGATTAAGACAGAAACCTATACAAGATGCTATACTTATCGCCGAGAAGTGCATGAAGTTATTTGTATTCTGGAAAGTGCAAAGGAGAAGGCAAAAGTTCAACCAGATCTACAATCGTTACAACATGTCGAACAGCTGGTGCTTGAACAACAGGCAACAGTACAACAGTTGGACCTTCAGCGTCCTTCCGTTATGTCAATGCTTCACCGTGGAAAAGAACTCATTAAAGATGCTAATGCTCCGGCGTTTGTCAGAGAAGATGTTCGTAATCTTGAAAGTGGTTGGAATACAGCTTACGAATCCAACACAGAACGCTTACACAAACTCCGTGACACCCAAAAAGTATGGTCCAATTATGAATATCAAAAAGAGGAATTGCTTTCTGATATTGATAAGATAGAGAGCTATGTCGCGCACCCGGGTCTGGAGCTTGGTGTTTCCAATATAAGCAGAGAGCTGCAAGAAACTAAAGCTGTAAACATAGATTTGGAACGAGCTAAAGCTCAAAAATTACCTCAGCTGCAACAAACTTACGCAGAATTACAATCTTTGACTGCTAATAAACCAAAACCGGTGATAGAAAAAGATTTGGAAACTATTGAACGTAAATTAGGACGGGTTCAAGATGAAGTTCAAACGAAAGTAGAGCATTTGGAAAAGTTTAACGAAGAATGGGTAAAAATTGAACACAAGTTGGAGCATGTCCGTGAGTGGATTAAAAAAGAAAGTCCAATGTTAATATCTCAAGTCCAGTCAGAGAATATTACACCGGAAGAACGTGTAGAGAAGTCACAAGCTTTGCAGAAAGTGATAAAAGAAAAATTAGAAACTGTAAGACATGTGGCCGACCAGGGAACCAAGTTAGCAGTCGAACATCGTGTACAAGACTCTAATAAGCTTAAGGGTGAAGTATCTTTGCTGGAAAAGATGATGGCTGACCTACAGCGATCAATGGAACATCAGACTAAAGTAGTAGAACATGACTTAGCTAGTTGGCAAAAGTACCAAAAAGGGGTGGTAGAAATTAAACCATGGATAGAGGAAGCTGAGATTAAGCTAGGTAATGTTCCTAAGCCGATGACATTACCTGAAGCTCAACAGCTGCAGCAACAATCCAGAGCCTTAATTACTGATTGTGACAAGCAATTGATGAACCTACAAATTTTATCTAGTGTAAGTCATCAACTGTCTGGCAAAACTAGTGCACCTGATGAAGTAGATGCTATTCATTCCAGGTGGGCAGTTGTACATGATTTAGCGGATCAATGGAATAATAAGCTCGAGAAATTAGTTACTAACTGGGAAAACTTTGAGAAAGAAGCCAATAAACTGGAAACGTGGATCGAAAATGGAGAAAAACTACTAAGCAGCCGAATTATAAATGTCGAAACACCACAAGTTGAAAAACTTGACAGAGAATTAAATAAGCTAAAATCATTTGGTAATGAAATTTCTCAACAACAGGCTAAAATAATAAGCTTATCGCAAATATGTGACAATATATGTCATAGTGTACAACCTGAAGGTGCTGCTATTTTGAAAAATAAAGTTACAGATATAAAAGACCGAACAAATGCACTCGCTGAAACTGTAAGATCTAGAGTTAATGAATTATCCGACAAAATTATTGTTAGACAAGAATTCTTGACGAAGTTACATAATTTCGACAACTGGATAACGGATTTCCGTAGAAAGACTGAAAGTTACGACCAGATTAGTACAGACAAGGTAGAACCAACGCTGCAGTCTATGCATGTATTACTTCAAGAGCACGCAGCAAAAGCTCCTGAGTTTACAGATATATACAATGAAGTAAAAAATATGACACTGGCTTCACATCCAGAAGAGACACGGTCATTGAGTGACACATATTCCAATATTGCAGAGCACTATCAAGTAATCGAATCGAATATACAACAAAACAAGGGCATCCTACAAAAGTGGTCGGAACTTCTTAATTGGTATGAAGATAATAAACAACAACTAGGTCATATCCAATATCAAATCGAGGGTCCAAAATTAACTCCTGAAAGCTATGAAGTGTTACGTCAAGAATTAGTAAATATTATTACAAAGATTCCAGAGTGGAAGAGCAATGTAGCTTTATTAGACGGACCTTCCAGAATTAAGGTAACCGATCAAAATACCGGTAGAATAATACCACCAAATAGCTTAGTTAAAGAAATAGAAATGAAAGCAGACTCATTACTGAGCTTGGTAACATCTAAAAGAGATTTAGTACAAAAAGTTGGAGTACGATGGGATAAGTTCAATGTACAAAATAAGGCTTTAATTGAAATCTTACACAATGTACAATCTGTATTGAGTGAAATGGCTCAGCAGCCTGTACCATTGACAGAATCAACTATTCAAGAAATGACTGAAAAGTTGGACACTATTGATAGTGAATTAAAAGAAAAACAATATGTTAGAAAAGAATTAAGAGAAGAAGGATTACACTTAATGCGAGAGGATCAACCAAATATGGGTTCTATTCAAAATGCTCTTACAGCCGCAGATAATAATTGGGATCAAGTCGTTAATTCTGTACGTGATACAAAAAATAAGTATATACTTCTGTCATCTACGCTACAAGAATTGAAGAACTTTACTGTAGCTTTCGATAGAGAAATGAACAGGGCTGAACAATTACACAATGAATGCAAAGAAGCGCCAAACGATTATATGCAAACTGCTCAATTCTTAGACAAAGCGAAGAAGTCATATGAACTATTAAAGCGATCAAAGGGACTATTAGATCAAATGGATGTAATTAAACAATCCGTATTGAAACAAGCGTCTACACTAGGTGGATTTGATACCAGCCCCTTAGAAGATGCTTTCTTAAACTCTCAAACGCATTGGGAAAAGGTTAATGATGCCATTATCAAAAGAATCCAGGATTTGGAATCTCAGCTCCTGGTCTGGCGCCAAATCGATGACACTAAGAATCAAGTGATTACTTGGCTCAGTGAAACTGGACAGAATCTGGCAAATGCTTGTGATAATTTAGAGATAAGATTTGGACAAAACCATCTTATAAAATATAAAGAAGAGTTACCGCTTTATTTAGGTCTTAAGAATAGTATTAAAGCGAAATGTGAACAAATTACAAACTTAAACAAAAATATTCCAATGGGGCAGGTTTCATCCATAGTAGATTATTTGGATAATGAATTTGATGCCTTACAGACATTAGCAGATAATTTAGAAAGTGCGGTATCGTCGTTAGAATCAAGAGAAAACAAGTTAAAAGAACAGATTAAACGTCTCTCTGACAGTATTAGTAAAATTCGCGATGATATTATTAAATGTGATGATATGTCAGGTGATAACACTAAAATACTTGATCGTCTAAAGAAGTGTCAATCCTGTAAAATCGATCTGCAAAACCTAAGTGACGAGATTGATAATCTTACTCAAAATGTTTCTGAAATGAATGCTAACTACCCAGGTTTTTATGAATCTCTTGTACCTAAAGAATTAAATACATTACAAAAACGATTCGAAAGTGTACTGGTCCATGCGAACAAAACAGAAACTACTTTGCTTACATTCCTTCAAAAATTATTCACTGATAAGCTGAGTATGTTTAATAGAAATTTAAAAATCTTAGATGACAAAACAAGGTGGTGTATGCCTGATGTCAATAGTGACAAGTATAACTTGGAGGTCAAAAATGCTGCTCTCATAGATGTCGAGAATGGAATCACTGATTGTAAAAAGAAAGTCGACGAACTTAAAGAAGCCTGTGAGATACTGGGTGTCGTAGCTGAACCAGTTTGTGCCCAAGAAGCAGCTTTACAAACAGAAAAAGCTCAAAAGAATTTAGATGTACTGACTGCGAATTATGACGAAATTAAAAAGAGGCTTCAAGAGAATATTGAGGCATGGCAGGAATATGAACTGCTTTTAGAAACTGTCTCCGAATGGCTTAAAAATAAAGAAAATAGAGTCAGACAAGAAGCTGCCAGTCTTGTTGACGTAAATGACATTGATGATAAGATTTCTGAAATTGAAAGGCTGAATGATGAAGTCAAGGATTATGGTGGTGAAGTAAATAAACTAATTGAAATAGGAGAGAAAGTTTTGTTACGTAATCCTGATTCTCGCGTTTCGCAATATATAAATCATTTAGAGACAAGGTATCAGACTGTTGGAAAATTCATGGATAATCAACTGAGCAGATTAAAAGACCTCAAAAATAATAAAAATAAATACGATAAATCAATTGAGGAATTCAAGAACTGGCTTCAAGACACTAATGCCAAAATTGCTGATATAGCAGTAATGAGTAAACATGCAAAGCCATCTGCTGCAGACTTAGCACAAATAAAAAAATTAAATGAGAATAAAGAAGTTGGTCAAAGATTGTTAAATAGTGCTATTGAATCCGGAGAAGCACTGTTTAGTGGTGTTACTCCTGAAGCTCGTGAACAAATAAGGAATGAATTAAGAGCATTAAGAGATTACTTTGAAGATTCTGTTGATTCTTTGAATAACGTCATCAAGGACGTTGAAACTACTATCAACAAGAGGTCATCATTTGACGATACCTTTAATCAAGTACAAAAATGGATAAGTGATAAAGAAGCAGAATTAGGTGAATTTAAATTGTCATCCACTCTACCTGAAAAGAAAGCCCAGCTTCATGCTACTAAAATTTTGCATCAAGAAGTAGATTTGCATCAGTCCATGTTGTCACAGCTCACAGAAAAACTAAAACTAATGCCTGATGACGATGCTGAAAAAAGCCTGACGAAAATAATTGATAGATATAAGGATATGACAACTGAACTCAGTAAGCGAATTAATACTTATGAATCTCATGTCACAGACCATGAAAAATATGTTCAAATGTTTGAAGAAATTCGTGATCGCTTAAATCATGTGATTGCTGAAAACAGCTTAGTAAGCTATGCAGTTGTTTCACAAAAAGAAGATGTTGATTCTAAAATCATTGCTATAGAAAAAGTTACATCAAAGGCACAAGAAATCGACAAAGCCCTGGATGACGTGAAATCGCAACTGCATACGGTTTTAGTAACTACCAGTCCCAGTGGACATCCAGTTCTTATAAGCGAATTTGAACAGTTGAAGATGACTTGGGACCAATTTGCAAAACAATGTAAGGAACACGATAAAAAACTTAGAGATACCATAAAACAATGGACTGATAGTCAAAAAACTTTAGATGAACTTGATGAGTGGCTTAAAATAAAGGAAAATCAAATCAGGGACCAAAGCCTCAAAAGTAGCCTCGAAGCTAAGATTGCACATCTACAAAAAGTTAAGGAAATCCAAAGTGATTTGGCTTCTAAAAGTGCTGATTTTGCTGCTTTAACTGACAAACAAAATTTGGCTAGTGAGTCTGATCTAATAACAAAAACTTCTAAATTAGCTACTAGATATCATACAGTGAACAATCTTGTAAATGAAATTATTTCGAAATATGAAGTGTTCGTATCTGAGCATCAAGCCTTTGAAAGTGATTATAATAATATGGAAAGCTGGCTGATGGGCATGTTAGGTGATCTTCAAGATTTGAATGAAATTGTAGGGGACTATGCTGTTTTACAAGAAAAACAGAATAAAGCAAAAGAATTGTATGAAACTAGGAACAAGAAAACTCCTGCTTTTGAAGAATTTCTTAGCTTAGGGGAGAAACTATACACTCATACCAGCCCTGATGGTAGAGAAATGATTCGTCAAAAAATACGTAAGATAAGAACGCTATGGGACAGCTTTGGAGACAGTTTTCAAGAAACTGTTAATAAATTGGACCAATGTCTCTTACAGTTTTCAGACTTTTCTCTTGCTCAAGAACAATTAACAAAATGGTTAAAAGACGTTGAGAAAGCTATGCAACGGCACACTGAACTAAAAACCTCTCTCGAGGAGAAGAAAGCACAACTTTTGAATCATAAAATATTACACCAAGAAATCATGTCTCATGTACAACTTGTTGAATCTGTTTGCGATAAAGCTCAACAATTGGTTGACCAAACACATGACGCTTCTTTGAATGTATATTTACAATCTATTAAACAGTTGTTCCAAAAT
This sequence comes from Hestina assimilis, assembly GCA_023373885.1. NCBI lineage: Eukaryota > Metazoa > Arthropoda > Insecta > Lepidoptera > Nymphalidae > Hestina > Hestina assimilis. The sequence goes on along the minus strand of CM041747.1, from coordinate 1,356,265 downwards.
ATAGTAACTAAATCACAGAATCTTCAAGATAATTTGGAGGATTGTGTTAAAAGACACGAAGACCTTGTACGTCTTCTTCAACAATTTAAAGAATGGCTTGGGTCACAGTCAGAAAAGTTACTTGATATTGAAAATGCTGTCGGTGAAAAACCCGAAATAATAAGAAAACTTCAATCTGCTGAAACATTAAAAGACATAGAAAAAATTGGCTCAAGTAAGCTAGATGAAATACGAACAATATTTTCAACTGTAAGCAAAAGTACGTCGGAAGCTGGTAATGCAGCTATTCAGGCAGAGATTAATAATTTACTTGAACAACTTAATAAAGCCGTTAGTAGTATTGGTATATCTGAAACAAAATTAAAACATACTTTAGAAATATGGAATAAATTTGACTCTTCAATCGAATCAATTACTGGATGGCTTAAAGACATGGAAGCCAAATGCCGTGATCAAGCTCTTTGTTCCACGCTGTCTGAAAAAGAATCTCAACTACAAAGATATGTCAATCTACGTAATGATATCAACGCAAAAGAAAAAGAAATAGATGCATTTGTCGATGAATCACACAGCTTAATATTATTAAGTGGCGTAGAGAGACTTAAACCACTAGTAATCCAAATAAGCAGCCGTTACCAACAGCTTCATTTAATTTCTAAAGATATAGTTAACCACTGGTTGGAATTAGTGGCTGATCATAAAAAGTATGTTCAACTTAGAAATGAATTCGATACTTGGTTAAAGCCTCTAGAACAGCAACTGTCTCAGATGGTAATAAAAGAAGATAAGATAGGTATTGAAACTAAAGGAAATAAATTGCAAGTCTTTCTTTTAGAGAGAGAGAATGGAGAACATAAAATTAGTATACTAACAACTGCTGGTGATAAAGTTTTGCCAGAAACTGCCGCTAATGGAAGAGAAAATATTCGGTCTGAAATAAGAGACTTAAGAGAAAGGTGGGACAAATTAAATGATAGCATTTTACAACAGCAAAAAGAATATGAGTCTCAGACTTTGCAATGGTCAAGTTATCAAGATGTGCTACAGCAAACTCTATCTTGGCTAGACGAAAAGGAAAAAAATGTTGAAAATGAAGAAAAAGTAGTACTCAATTCAGCCCAAGAAATTAAGTCAAGGCTCCTTAAAAATAAAACTTTATTACAGGAAATATACTCACATAAGCGAGTAATTGAAACTGTTACTGAAAAGGCAAAAAGTATTGCTGCTAGCGTTCATTCTAGTAAAGGAGAAAGTGACGAAATGGCAAAAATGATTCAGTCTGTTTGGGACAGATACAATGCATTAACAAATAGATTATCCGCCGTAATAGATAAACACGAAAACGTTTTTGAGATTTACCAACAATTTGTCGATCAACAAAAATCTTTACAGGATTATCAAAAGCACTTATGGGATCGTCTGCATTTATTGTCAGACTTTACTGGTAATAAGGCAGCCTTGCAAAGTAAATTAAATAAAATTCAAGAGCTCTTAGATGCTATCCCTACTGGAACGAATAAGTTGAAAATATTATCAGATATTATTGACAATAATGGAGTAAAACTATCGCCGCGTGGTAAAGAAGGTATGTCACGTGAATTAGGATTACTAAGAGCCGACTTGGAGAAATTCACAGCTACTGTCTACGATGTTAAACGAAGTATAGAAGAAAAAATACAGCAATGGATTGAATTTGATACAGCCAATGACAGACTACAACACTGGCTAAGTGACACAGAAATGAGCTTAAAAACTTACACTCCTAAAGCTACTCTTGAAGAAAAGGTTGATCAACTAAACAAATATCAGGTAAGTGTGTTTATTTTATACTTTAACCTTTAGCACATGAATCGTGTAATTAATTATCAAATATTTATACAGGAATTGAGTAAAGCAATTGATAATCATGAATCTGATCTGAGTACAGTTGTAAATTTGGGCGAAGCCTTGGATCAAGTAAGAAATATATAAAACAAAATTCAATTTAATAAGCACCGTAGGGCTTAGTCTAATTTTCAGTAGAATGTGGTCTAATCTCACATTTAAAAATAAGTTTTACAAATTCTAACAATTCGATACTTCTTAAGCAAACAAATTACTTTTCTTTTTTTTTTTATATTTTACAATATTACTAATGATAGTTAGGAATATGGGACTCTTAATAATCAAAAAGAAAAATGAATTGGATTTTACAATTTGAATGTTACTAATAGTAGATGTTGTAGTTGAGGCTTACAAATAACACAATTTGAAGGAATAATATATATTTATTTTTAAAATAATTTATTTATTTCGCAGGCAATTTTAGCAAACTTAAAGAAGACAGAAAACGATGTTGATAAGCTGACTGACGAGTTCAGTGATTTAATTGAAAACTGTAATGACACGAGGATTACAATGAATCTCCAGCAAATGACATCTCGTTTCCAATCAGTACATTCTACAGCTAACGAGTTGGTTAAGAAATGCCAGCAAGCAGTAAATGATCACAATGCATACCAAGAAAAATATAATCAGTGTATTGATTGGATTAAATCAGCGCAATACAAATTCGATGAATGCCAAAGAAACTCTTCTAACACCCCTGAAGGAATAAATGCCAAACGAGAGAGCTTAAATGACTTATTGAGCCAAAGGCGTAATGCTACTCTCTTGGTTAATAATACGTTTGAACTAGGAGAAAAATTATATCCATCAACATCACCTGAAGGTAAAGAGTTGATTGAACAACAACTACAAGACATGCAACAGGCTATAGATAATCTTTATGATAATATTACTAAAGCTGAACGGGATTTGGATTCAGAGCTCAATAAATGGTCATCGTTTGATGAGAATCTTAAAGCTGTTAATAAATGGTTAACTTTGGCAGAGAAAAATCTACCAAAAGAAATTGAACTTAAAGCGACGCTGGATGAAAAACGTAATCAGCTTAGTGTTTATCGAAATTATCTCCAAGATGCTATTGCACATCAACAAGACATTTCTGATTTAGGAATTCGGGCCCAAAGCTTACCTGATGTCAATAAAAAGATTACAAAAGAAATTAATCAACTTAAACAACGACACGACAATATTCTGGCACGAGCTAAGGGCTTTGTTGAACAATACGAAGCGATTGTTAATAACCATCAGCAATACAGCAAAGCTGTTATGGATTTACAGGAGTGGGTTGAAGCAACTCATAATACGGCACAACTTTGGGGCGATGTTAATCTAGAGAGGGTAGCGTTAAGCAGTAACTGCGAGAAGCTTAAATCATTACAAGTAAGTTTACCCGAAGAGAAGAATCGCATAGATAAGATACGTTCATTAGGAGAAAAAGTTCTTCCTGGAACAGTGAGCAACGGTCAAACTAACATAAGGAACCAAATCGATGCTTCTCATCAAGAATGGGAAGGACTGGTATCTTTCATAAACAAAACGATTGAATCGCTTGAAAATAAAGTACAGCAATGGAATGAATATGAAAATATGAAGGATCAGTGCTTAGCTTGGATAAGGAATACCGACAATCAAATTCACGCTGTCGACCTAAAAGCTACTTTACCTGAAAAACAAGAACAATATAACGTATTCCAAGAATTACAAGGTGAGGTAAGAGCAAAGGAGTTAGAAATTGATAATATTACTGAAAAGGCTCAACAACTTTATTCAGGAGTACTTGTTCCTCGTGGTTCACAAATTTCAGATTTAACGGTTAAATATCAAACCTTGTCTCAAAAAGTGAAAGATTTGACGAATAGGTGGCAACAGTATGTGAAAACTCATCAAGAATTTACAAGTAATGTTGCAGAATGTTCACAGTGGATCGAAGAACTCAGAGACAAACTGGATTTTTGTGCCGATTTGAGTTCATGCTCACAAGACGACTTGGAAACTAAATTAGTTCTTATTCAAAACTTGCTTCTGACAAAAGATGAAGGCTTTACAAAAGTACAATCTTTAGTAGAACTTGCACAAAATGTAATGGCAAATACCGCTCCGGCTGGCCATGAAGCAATAAATAATTCATTGGTAGCCTTACAGGAGCAGTGGTCAGCTTTACTATCGCGCATGATTGAAACTAAAAACTTATTAGACGATTCAGTTACTAAGTGGGCGGGTTTCTTAGAACAGATACAATTGATACAAAAAAGTAATACATGGCTTGAAAATATGTTAGCCGAGTTAACGCCTTTTGAAACATCTATGTCTGATAAACGTGCACAACTTGAAAAACTCAAGGAGGTGGAAGAAAGAGCTCGATGTGACCGTTTAGAAGTTGATACGCTTAAGGCTAAAGCAGCTGAAATGTTAGCTAGTGGTCAACAAAACCAGGCTGCCTCTAAAGCCCAAGAAACACTTAATAAATTTGATACATTATATGATAAAATCAAGAAACTCTTAGCTGATCGCGAAGAGCAGTACAAAGATCATAGACTATATAAAGAAGCTCATGACGAATTAATCCAGTGGCTAGGCAGAGCAAGGGAAAAAGTACCATCACTAAAATCAAAGCCTTTGAGTGATAAGTTGGCCATAGAGAATTCAGTAGCTCCTCTCGAGGCTCTAATAAATAAGCAAGCTCAAGGTGAATTGTTGTTGGAACATCTGCAACATACCGGTGAAGTTGTACTTGCGAGTACTTCGCCAGATGGACAGACAATAATTAAAAACGAGATGAAAGCTCTAAAAGAGAGCTTTGACCATCTATTTAACGAAATCAAACAACAAAAAAGTCAACTAGAAGATATTGTCAATCAGTGGCGAGAATACAAAGATGAATATGAAAGATTGTCTGATTGGCTACAGCAAAAAGAAATTCTTATCAAAAATCATAAACTTGCCTTGTTAGGTACTGCAAAAGAAAAGGGAGCTCAAGTTAATGAAGTAAAAGAAATAGTTGATCAATTACATAAAGGAAAAATTGATATCGATAACTTTAATGCTTCAGCAGCCGGCTTACTTTCTTCTCATTTGGATACTTACGTTAACAACCAGCTAAGACATTTGAACTCCAGATATCAAGTTTTAATAAATATGGCTAATGATGTTCTCAAGAAAGTTGAAACCAATTACGAACAACACAAAAATTACGATGAAAATTATGAAAAAACTAAAAAATGGATAAACGACGCTTGGGAAATCACGCGAAGTGGTAGCGAAGCAGGTAGTAACAGTAGTAAAGATGCTTTGCAAAAGCGATTAGAACAAATTGAAGACTTGCTTAAACGCCGCGAGGAAGGTCAAAATCTGGTTCATGCTACTGTCAATAGCGGAGAAAAAGTTTTGAGAAATACAAGGTCGGATGGTAAAGATAAAATAAATACTGAACTCAAAGAATTGCAAAATGAATGGGATCGACTAGTAAAGAAAATGACAACCGCTAAAGTCCATCTAGAAACAGCTTTACTCCAATGGGCTGACTATAGTTCAAGTTACTCTCAACTACAACAATGGATCTCCGACAGAGAGGCAAAACTACAAGAAGTGTGTGAATTGAAAGTTGCCAAATCCAAGAAAGGCCAAGACCGTCTAGCCGGTCTCACTACAGGCCTGAGTCTCGGTGAGAGAAAAGCCACACTTCGTCAAACAAACAATATTGTTCAAGATATCGTTTCGTTTGAACCAATGATTCAGTCTGTAACTTCTAAGGCTTCGGAACTTATGCAACAAGCTCCGGCGTCTGAAATCACCAGTAAATACGAAAGTCTGTCTAAGCAAGCTAAAGATTTATATGAAAAACAAAAAGAAACTGTAGAGCAGCACCAGGTATTTATAGATGCTGGTACAGATTTCGTCCAGTGGATAAGAGCTGCTAAAGAGAAGCTTGGGAAATGTTCTGATGCTACTGGAGATAAGGAGTCTTTAAGTAGTAAGATATCTCAGCTTAAAGTATTAGAAAGCGAGTTACCAGAGGGTCAGGTGAAATTACAAAAGGCCTTGGAACAAGGAGAGATATCCTGTTCCCTTGCTGATGATGAGGATAGAGAAGATATTGAAGAAGAAGTGGCTCTTATGCAAGAAGAATATGATACCTACGTGTAAGTAATTGAGTAATTATATTTTCCTATTCAATTTAATAACTATTTAGTAATATTGATAGTGCATGATTGATGATATTAAATTTTGCTTCTGTATAAATAATACTGAATAGTAATATGTATTTACAGAGAACAACTTAATAACACGAAAGCTTTGATCGAGGGCGGTATCGTTAAATGGACAGAATACGAAGAGCAATACAAGGAAGCCTTAGATTGGTTGTCTAAGACTGAGAAGCTGGTGCAATCCTTCAACAAACTTCAGAATAATTTAGAACAGAAGAAAGTGGTTCTAGAAGAATTCCAGGTAATATATTTGTAATTAACTTATTGATTAGGAAATTGTCAACTTTTAATAATATTGTTTTTAAGTACTAAGGATAATAGAATGAAGTATAATATAATAATTTTGTTAACAGGGACACCTTCAAACTCTATTCGACTGGCAAGCAGAGTTAGACAAATTAAACATGCGCGCGCAGACACTCTTAGAGACTTGCTCAGACACGAGAGTCTCGAATGGTATAACGCAACTTACAACTAAGTACAATGCGCTCTTGTCCCTGGCTAAGGAGGTGATGAAGAGACTAGAACTGCATTACCAGGTATTTTCACACAACGCTTCCTTTAATGCTGTATATTTTCAAGTGATATTAAATCCTATGCTATGCTGTATTATTCACCTTATTTTTTCTATTCTTTCACCCTCTTTTCCTACTCCTTATCTTCAGCACATAGGCTACAATGTTATGCAATTTATTATTGTCAATTGTAGGAGCACCAACAACACAACGCTTTGTATGGAGAATGCCAAGATTGGCTCGATAGAACAAGAGAAAAGCTGAACCAATGCGCAGAAATACCGAATACCTTGCAAGAAGTTAACAACAAACTTAACACCGTGAAACTTCTTCGTCAGTCGCTTGAACAAGGTCAAAACAAACTGAGATACCTCCTTGAGTTGAAGGAGAAAGTAATGATGAATACAGAACAGGCTGGCGCGGCGAAAATACAAGAAGACACCGATAATCTTAAACAAGAATTCGATAAGCTCATCGCTGATTTGCAAGACGTGCGTGTTAAACTAACAAACAGAGCATCTCAGTTTGATGATATTTCAAAGGTATTTGAATTTTTTATTTAAATAGTACATTTTTGTAAATATACTAGTATTTGGATTTGTTTTTTTACTAAAATGCATTTTTTTATTTCAAACAGATTCACAAGCTACTTGTAGAGTGGCTTGATGACATTGACCAGAAAATACAATCAGATGACTCCCTTCTAAATGACCTGTCGGAGAAAAAGGCCAAGCTGGAGAAATTCAAAACTTTCAACCGAGACATAGAATCCCACAAAGACCTTGTGAATAAGTTGAATGAGAAACTTCAGGAGGACTCGTTTTTGAAATCTAAAGATATCGAAGATACCTTGAAACGCTATGATGATATTAAGAAAACTGTTGATGATATGATAAGCGTGAGTATTTATATTTTTTTATATATTTTTAATATCGTATGTGTTTGTTTTACGGGCTAGTCTACAAAATGAATTTTAATATGAATTTAAAAGCTGACGATTAAATTTATTTCATGTATATTTTATTTACATAACATGAACCATAGATGTTACAATAAAAACTACTATACTATAATTCTAAATTCACGCTGATGAAACCGTGTCAGAATTATAATTATTATTTACATATTATAGTGCATTGTCAGAGTTTTTTATAATATCCATTTAATAGTTTTTCTATTGTGTTCAGAATACTATTTGCTGAGACTATTTTTATGATATTCAACATATATTGCTATAATTTTATATCAATGGTAATTATTATTACTTAAATATAACTATTGTTTACTTCTTATTCAGAAACTCGACGATTACGTGAACTCTCATATTCAGTACAAAGAGTCTTATGACAATTTCTATGACTGGATACGTAATTGCAAAATCGAAATACAGCAGTGCTCAGACTCTCACGGCGCTAAAGACGATGTACAGAAGAAACTCAAAAATGTAAGCAAGATCATTTCGTCCTTACCAAAAGGAGAAGCTTTACTCAACAAAGCGATAAAATTAAGTGAAGCCGTACTTGAAACAACTGGAAATGAAGGTAAAGATAGTATAAACCAAGAAATAAAGCTGTTGAAGATAGAATGGGAAAATTTGCAGCAAATATGCAAAGATACAAAGAAGTTATTAGAAAAGTGTTTGTCAGCGTGGTCAGATTTTATGGAGACGCTTGATAAAATGACTAAATGGGTCAAAGATTTCGATGGTAAATTGAAAACTGTTGAAAAAGTTGATAAAATTACACCGGAGTATCTGGAAAAATGTAGGGTAAGTACAAATATTTTTATAAAAGCAAAAAAATCTATTCGTAATTTTTATTTATTGGTTATTTCTTTTACTATTATTCTTACAGGATCTTCTCGCCCAAGCGTTAGCAAACAAACATGTCTTGGAGGAACTTAATGACAGATGCGAAAACTTAATGGAGCTCAGTGCTTGTGCCTGGGTTCGTGATAAGACTGTCAACCTCCAAACCGAATACACGCTTTTATTGACCAAGATACAGGGTCTGGTTTCTAATGGCGAAAAGAATCTCTCAGATCACACTGAGTTCATTAAGGCTAAGGAAGATCTACAACGTTGGTTGGAAACCGCTCATGGCACAGTACATGATTCTATTGGAGTTGGGGACATTGATACAACAAAAGATAAATTAGAAACCGTTAAACTTGTAAGTAACAGAATGACAGAGGGTCACCATTTGCTGGTGGTTTTACAAGAAGCCTTTAAGAAGGCGCTAAATAATACTCCGCCCGAAGAACAAGACGGTCTTCGAAATGACGTTAAAATTCTCCAAGAGAGCTGGGATCAGCTTAAGATTGACTTGAACTCAATAACCGCTCAACTTAAAGCAGCCATTGGCAAATGGGAAGATTTTGAAGATTCTAAGGCTAAGATGAACAAATGGATAAAAGATACTGAACAGAATCTCGACAAAGTACCTCCTAACGGTGGTGAATTAGGCGAAATGAAGACTTTACTTGAGAAATATAAAAATATAGATGATGAAATAAAAAATAAGGGACCCGAATTAGATCGTCTTAAATGTGAAGCGGCTGAACTTAGTAGTTGGGCAAGAAAACCGGCTGTAAAGGAATCCGTAGCGGAAATCGAAAAGAAATGCGATGCACTGAAAGCAAAATGTGCTGCTAAGAAGGCAGAACTCGAATCCGAAATCAAAAATTACAACCAATACCACCAATCACTACAAGATACAGAGAAATGGCTGCTGCAAATATCCTTCCAACTCATGGCCCACAATTCTCTATACATTGCCAATCGCGAACAAACAGAGGAACAGCTAGCCCAACACGCTGTTCTATTAGATGACATTCAGAAATATCAATCCACTCTAGACGATCTTGAAGCTAAGGGCCGTGCTCAGATAGAGCGGTACGAAGCAACAACTCCCTCAATCCGCGACACTGTTGGTAAACAACTGAAGAATGTGAACGATAGCCACAAATCTCTTTTGGCGACCGCTCTTCAGATTGAGCGTCGTTTGAGGGAGGGACTCGCTAAGTTTAAGGAATATGAAGACACATTGGAAAGTATTCTGAATAACTTGGATGAGTGCGAACCTGCCATAACTGAACTGGATGTACCTGTTGACGGACTATCTCATGGAAGAGACCTTCTTGATAAAGCTAGGGTAAGTTTTTTTAAAATAAACAATATAATATAAGAAACGTTGCACACTCAACGGCCCCCATTAGGATAGCAATATCCTGTGTCGGGGGTCCGGAAACATTCACAATGACATATCAAATACACGCAGACCGGAAAATATGGACAATACAAACATATTATGCTCCGAGCGGGAATCGAACCCGCGACCTGTGGCGTTTAAGGCAAGTTCGCTACCGCTGCGCCACAACGTCGTCAAAAATACTTGAGATGGCAAGGTTCTTAATTCAAAATAATTTTAAAAGCTTTTAAAAACTAAATAAGTCTTCCATTTAAAGGCGTCGGGATGTGACGACCCCATCGCCCGCTGTTGGGATAACCTCTGTCACAACAGAGATTATTCCACCAGTGCAATCAGTCACACTGGTGGTAGGTTTTTTGTTGCAAGAGGCCGGCTAGGTAGGTACCACCGCAGTGTCCAATATTCTGCCGCCAAATAGTAGTGTTTAGGCACTACTGTGTTCCGGTTTGAAGGGCACTGTACGCTAGTGAAATTATTGGGCGAAAGAGATTTAAGAACTAATATCTCGAGGTTGGCAACGCGCGAGTGGCACCTACTAATGGTGCTGCAAGCGCTCATAGGCTGCGGCAGCCACTTACCATCAGGTGGGCCGTATGCTTGTTTGCCAACTTCTAACATAAAAAAAAAAGTAGTCGCTTCTCCTTCTTCCTTGAACATACTTCTGGGTCTGGAAGCGAGAGGAAATATGTTAATAGTACAAGTTTTACAAAACAATAAAACTTGTATTATTTAGCAGAGACGATGCACAGCATCTGTGAGAGTGCGTCATACTTCCCTTTCGAGTTCTAGCCAATCACAGCGACTTTCGTTTCTTTCGTCCAATGAGCTTTCGACCAATGAGCGCAGAGTAATGTCACGTGGTCACAGGTGTCAACTTAGGAGGGCTCGAACCGTTATTCTTCATAGAGTCTCTCACCAGGAGGTTTTATTAGGATGCTGTGCATCGTCTCTGCTAAATAATACAAGTTTTATTGTTTTGTAAAACTTGTACTATTATTCGGCATGTGACGATGCACAGCATCTGTGAGAGAAGTGTTTATTAGCTGCCTGGTGACCACGAACCGACGCTATGTGATATTATTAAAAGAGGAATAGTAAGGGTCTGTAACAGAGAATAATAGTATTATATTATAATCATTACTGAAAAACCAATGATTGATATTCAAATTGAACAATAAGAAAATCCCTAGATTATAAATATGTAAAAAACAAAGTCACACTGGTTTCAAATTAACTGAAAGGCCTTTCATGTGAAGGCCCTGATTTACCTTCACTCTGTTGCTAGCAAAATTATACATACTACCTGGAGCAGCGGATATGCCGGCTGCTCTTAAAATTTATTTTAACTGATTGCCAATAGCAATTCGTTAAGCTGAGTTATTGGAACCCTTAATCGTAACAAATAAAGCGTTACAGCAATTAGTAGTAAGCCTTTCACTACATAAATCAATTACTTTTCACAACCAAAGTAAAGGTTATTATAATCTACAATGATGTTATAAACGATAATCGCCTTCATCTATGTAAAGATCAGGTGAAATACTTAAAAGTTAAATTACGTACTTGACGTTAGAAGAAGTATACAAGCTGACCTTCGTGATCCTTCGAGCATCAGCTTCCTTGACTGGAAAGCTATCTTGCAACCAGGCAACCAGTTGATTTGGATCCTAAAATGTAGGTTTCTCTGCTTTTGGTACCATATGGGTGCTTAAAATTACAATAATGCACCATTTAAATCAAATATTCCAAGCTGGTACTTCTTAACGTGGACTTCTCTCCATCTAGAGATGAGCATTGCTTTCTCAGCTTCTTACCACTCGTTGGCAAAATCGTTCCAGCCCCAATTATCCATACACAGTAGGCTCTGTAGTGGAAAAGTCCACGCCAGATGAAACCGCCACTTTCGGCTAAATGCGTTGAACATATTTCTCAACGCCTCAGCTTCTTTGCTCGCAAAGACGTCTATCTGAGGAGTACAGAGTCGTTGGATAATTTACCTGGAAGCTGGATGCAGGAGGGGCCATTCTGCTGGAAGTTTCCATAGAAATAAATTGTACGCAATGATGTCGAGTATCCCAGGGAGGCACTCCGCTGTTATTAAGATGTCCCATGCATCTAGACGGGCTTGAAGTTAGTAGGTCAAGTGCACCTCTCAACTTACACTGTTCACCGTGTTCCGCCCTATTTTTGCGCGTACAGCATGATAAGTACGATTGTAATAAAGCCGCTAAGTCATCTGGAGTACCTGCCATTTGTATATCAAACTTCGAAAACGACGATGGCACTCCAAAATGCTCACGTGACTTAATTAGTATTTGCGAGTTGCTCAAAACTTTCGCTTTTGCTTTAAATGCAGCTCTTACTGAAAGCAATTCTTTCTGGTTTCTGTGCAATTTACTTTATTTCGGTGTCCAAACACCAGACTATCGTTCTAGACATTATCATTCCATCTAACTGGGCGCCCCAGCTAATGTCCGAAGCGTCCGTCGCTAGGAAAGCATGGTTGGTTTTGCGTGAATTGGTACCGAGCAGCATGTAGCTCCGCGGCACTAGACCATCTCTTAACAAGTTTAGTATGCCGGAGTCATTTTGTTGAAATGTCGAAGAAACATTTGCAAATTGTTATCCCAAGGATCTTACGGCTTCCGCAGCCCGAGGACTACTTGGGTTCTACCAACCAAGATATTCCAGGGATTTTACGGCTTCCGCAGCCTGAAGACTTTACTTGATTCTGCCAACATATATCACAAGAGTCTTACGGCTTCCGCAGCCTGAAGATTACGGGTTCTACCAACCGGAGATGTTCCAAGGATCTTACGGCTTCCACAGCCTGAAGACTTTACCTGGAATCTGCTAACATATATAACAAGAGTCTTACGGCTTCCGCAGCCTGAAGATAACTTGGGTTCTACCAACCGAGATGTTCCAAGGATCTTACGGCTTCCACAGCCGGAAGACTTTACCTGGAATCTGCTAACATATATAACAAGAGTCTTACGGCTTCCGCAGCCTGAAGATTACTTGGGTTCTAATAACAGAGATGTTCCAAGGATCTTACGGCTTCCGCAGCCTGTAGACGACTTTGATTCTGTCAGCCAAGATGTTCAAAGGATCTTACGGCTTCCGCAGCCTGAAGACAGCTTGGATTCTGCCAACCAAGATGTTCCAAGGATCTTATGGCTTCCGCAGCCTGAAGACGACTTTGATTCTGTCAGCCAAGATGTTCCAAGTATCTTACGGCTTCCGCAGCCTAAAGACAGCTTGGATTCTGCCAACCAAGATGTTCCAAGAATCTTAAGCTTCCACGGCCTGAAGATTTTGCTTGGATTCTGCCCACATAGATGATGAGTCTTAAGACTTTCGCAACCGAAAGACTTAACTTGGATTAGTTCTGATAAATCAGAAAGGAGTCGTCCAAGTCTACGATACTAGAACTTTACCTTCCTTCGTCTGCCGAGTCTCCGCGACGCAGCATGAAACAGGTGTGGTGCTGATGCCGGAAAGGCACGTCATCTCGAATAATCGATCTTGATAGCCGATTCTTAAGAAGAAGCAATGTGACCTGGGTGTTTTTCTGGCCGGACTATGCCTTGTTCTATCAGATCTTTGACTATTCAAGTAGTTCTTGTTGACGGCTTGGTGGCATACTAATCCATTGGAAGGTGGCTAAAGACAGATCTATCTTCGCACCCAATCTAATGTCTGAAGAAAGCGAGGAGTCTGGAAGGGACACAATTATTAATTTGATAGGTTTTGGCATCCTCAACTGAATCAATCGTTTCAGGTTGAATATAGGTCCGTCTCTTTCGTGGTTCTTTTGCTTCCGAAACATTGAAGATAAAAACCTGGAGGATAGATTTTGTCGATCCACTACCTCCATCATTCGTTGGCGGAGTAATAATTCGATCTGCTTTGACATTATAGATGAGTGGTTTCGAACCGGCGTAGACCCCTTTGTCATGGGTAGACAAGTAGTGGTCCTGAGGTAAATGGGAGACGCATTCCCGTGATAATTCCGAGAAGGGCCTTCGGAGCCCAAAGCGTCTGCCACTGCTTCCGATACGCTCGGAGACAGCCCCAGTAAAACTCCCGTTCTGAAGTCAGGGAGTCATTGAGCGCTTTCGAACCAGCGAAGTCCTTGGTGATGGGTAGACAAGTAGTGGTCGGGAGGTAAATGACAAGACGCATTCCCGGTTCCGAGAAGAGCTCAGGAGCCCGAGCCATCTGCCACTGCCTCCGATACGCTCGCTGGGAGGCAGCCCTCGCACTTTGCACTCGACTCTGAGTCATTTGTCTAGCTGTCTTTTAACTGGCTGAGCTTCCCTTCTGTAAGACCTTCTGTATTCTATAGATCGTTTAAAGAAGCTTGCGTTATATTTCTATTCTTGTTGGGCAGCTCACCATCATGCGCTCGAATGGCTCGAATGGCTTGCCGATACTGAAAAACCACTTACTTGGATTATTAAAATCTTATTCGTCTGGACTGATTCTTTTTCCAGGTTGAACCAACCCACTTATCTATGTCGCCTGTATTTTGTATATATGCTTGAAGAAGAGCCTCACTAAACAAGCATCTTGAACTCTGCTGTATCTTACGCAACCCAAACCCTCTTGCAAATTCTTATAATGTATCTCGTTGCGATCGCGACGGTTTACAGCTTTATATTCAGCTCGCTTTCCGCAAACAAACTGTATTATTTCTTAATTCGTTTTGTGAAATTTTGAGTCTCGTTTAAATTTAGCTGAAATTTCATCAAAACACTTGTGGCCGATAACACTATCTGGCAATGCCGTCCCGTCCACTAATTGCTGTAAATTTCGACTAAGTAACATTCTGTCAAAAATAGATATTAAATATAGCAACAATTATTCTCTCCGAATTAGCCACATAATCTTACCCCTTAATAAATTGCCCGAGCTCTTCATTAAATGTTTTGTTCAAAGAATCCTGGCAATGTGTTATGCATCTTTAGGGCATAAGTGTACCGAACAACCTTCCAGCTCGGATCGTGAAAACATTGAAATGTTTCAAGCAGTGCCCACGGCCGAGGTTTGAATGTGGAATGGTCGGAACTGCGGTACCTAATATACGTAAGGTTGAACGCGGCGGCTCCATTGCACAGTCGGGGATGGCCGCGGCGGCATGTGTAACGTTAAGCTCAATGATTGAGAACTAGGACTCGGCACCGGCTTCCCGCCGGCCCCGGACTCTCCTGGTGGCAGCGAATGCGCCCCAGGTAATTGCAGACAATAAATCGTTACAATAAGTTAACAACAAATTCGTTAAAATAATCACTCGATTAGTTAAATTTATATATCAGACTTACCGCGTTTGCCGTTTTACTTAAGGTGCCGAGCATTCTAAATTACTCAAATTTATACTCGCTTGATACCGGAGGTAGATTACCAATACCTGAAGGTTCGACAATCCTTCAACATGGCTTACCTCCATGTTAACGGAATAATTTACTCCATTGCAAACACTTATAATCTGAAATTATTACTTAAAACTTTTTCAACATCTTAAATTTAAGTATTTCACTTCACTTCACTTTTACTTAAATTTGTGATGTTGTTCACTCGAGAAGTAACGACGCTATGAAGAATAACGGTTCGAGCCCTCCCTAAGTTGACACCTGTGACCACGTGACATTACTCTGCGCTCATTGGTCGAAAGCTCATTGGACGAAAGAAACGAAAGTCGCTGTGATTGGCTAGAACTCGAAAGGGAAGTATGACGCACTCTCACAGATGCTGTGCATCGTCACATGCCGAATAATAGCTAATAGCTAAAGTACATATATGTGTTTTAGTAGTAGTAGACCTACGCTTCTCCCAACACAAATGGGCTGGGTTGACCGGGAAGTACTACCCTCTCACATTAAATCGGCGTAAGTAACAGTACCAATACTGTTGCGTTTCGTGCGATTAGTGAGAGCGCCAGAGGCCCAATCAACTCTGTTTCCTTCATAATCTCCCTTTTCTCCCATGATTTGGCAACGCGCATGTAATATTTCAAATAAAGCGCACGTTCATAGGTTGAAGTGACTGCTTATATCACTCAAGCATCAGGCGGAACGTACTCATGTACGTTCCGCCTGATGCTTGGCCAACCGTCACGACAAAACAAAATATGTATATGTTTATCTCCACTAACATTGACGACGTTGTGGCGCAGCGGTAGCGAACCTGCCTTAAACGCCACAGGTCGCTGGTTCGATTCCAGCTCGGAGCATAATATGTTTGTACTAACCATGTAAGCATATTTTCCGGTCTGGGTGTATTTGTCCTTGTCTTTGTATGTGTTTCCGGACTCCCGATACAGGATATCACTATCCTAATGGGGGCCGTCGAGTGTGCAGCGTTTATTATTATTATTATTCCCAGGCCTTGCACAACCGCCTGCAAACGGAGAAATCGCGTCTCTCAGCGGCCGTGGCGGCTTGCTCCGCGGCCGCCGCGTCGGTGTCGCGGCCCTCGTCCCCCGCGGACTCCGCGCCGCTGCCCGTGCCGCCGCGCGAGCTGCTCGTGCGCGCGAGGCTCGAGGACCTCATCGATCAGGTATTTACGCTTACAGGATCCGTGCTATCATCTGATGTTTTGATGACGCTTTGATTGTCTTGAGTGCCCTGTTGCTTCGATTTTTGAATTTTTTTGTGTGACGATTTCATTTTTGGATGTGATTTTAATTTTTATACGTTTTCATACATTTAACTCTAAAATATTTTTTATTGCCAATCAGTTGTCATTTATATGTTATTTTGAAAGTAATTTATCGATGACAATAAATTAAAAAAAAAAACGTAATTTTCGCATTGAATACCTTCTTAGTTCTTCCTCACTTTAGTTGATTTCATGGTAAATCATAATTACATTAATCTTTCAATAAGTGATAAGTGAAAAAGTTCTAGTCAATAAATTATAAAATCACGATGTAAATATTATATAAGGTAATTGTGATTTCACAAAATATCGGTTTTAATAAGCTTTAAGATTGCCAGGTCCGAAAAAGAACAGAACCAACAAGCTAAAATCTGTACCAGTTGAAGTAAGATATTTCATATTTAATGATGTTGAGGTGGTAGATAGTTACCGTAGTTAGTACAAAATGTACAGGCTTTACGTTGGCAATGTATTTTTTTTGCACCTGGTATACATATTACCAAAATATAGCCCGTTTTTGTAAATATAAGGTTAAATTTTGGTAAGTTTTGTACCTGAATCAAGTGTATAATAAAGTGTTACTTGTTATAGTGTTATTTTAAAGAAATTCCTTTTACCATATATGATGCAATTATTTGGTTAGATCATGTTTACAATTCTTGATTCAGAAAAGCCACCGCAGAAACTAGATAAGTGTTGTAAATGTAATTAGCACCGCAAAACGTGTGATACGTAGTGTGACTGTATTTTTACACATTTGTATGGAATTTGAACACTAATTAACTGTGTACATGAACATCACGGTGCGTGAGACTGTGTGAAAATAATATTTACAAGAATTCAAACATTGAATCAACTATTATTTACTTCCTAAGTAATTGCTAAAAAGATATTCATTTCTATTATAGTATACTTCTATAGTTTATATTGTTAATTGTTTACAACTAATCCTTGGTGCTACATGCAATTTGCCACTTCATCAACTTGGCAAAGATTTTTTTATCTTTGATTGTATATATTATCACACACTGCCTCACATAAATGATTTTATACTAATCGCACATAGTTAACCCGCACTCGTGTGACGCATGATCTGTTGTAGAAACATGTAAGCGAGGTAGGCAGCGCGCGACTTGATGCCTTAATAAAGAGTCTCGAAGCGCCTGAGTTCAGCCAGAAACTCGTGGCTTTCGAGAAAAGGGTAAGGCTGCACCCAGTACAATAATAAATACCCAATATGAAAAATGTTGCGCTTGTAAACACGGAAATTAGTTTTCTATTGCGGCATGTTTAATTATTTTGTTTACATAATTTTGTTGAAAAAATCCAGTTTTTGCAAGTGCAACAATAAATAATTGGATGTACGCAAAATTCACAATGTTAACAAAGAGTTATGCTGTCTTTTGTTTTTTAAATCACAAAATAATTTAATTCACTTCATTTGTAATTGTTTTTGAAAAGTATTAAATATGCAGGCTCGCTGCATTTTGATACAAAATATACTTTACCTGCAAATTCATAAGTTTTTGGCATCATCGTAGGTACAAAGCCATTTGGAGACATTACGGGATGCAGTTAGTGGTATGGAGGATGCTATGAAACAAGTGCAAGAGATCCAAGAATGGATTACTGTACACAATGCTTTAGCTCATGACTGGCTCTCTAATCCCACGAAGCTGCGTCCTGAAGCTGCTAAGCAAGACATGGCAGCTATGAATGATGCTTTGGCATCTCTGGCTGAGAAGAGGAATAGACTTCTCACCGAAATACCTACTGAAGGTAAAAATAATTATTTTAATTCGTAACATTTACAAATATTGATAAAAATGTACAAAATTAATATTTCCGTTTGCCAATATAGGTCTTGAAGATGAAATTAATCTGGAAGAGGATCTTGATAACTTAGAACAGGCAATACTAAAAGCAATTGAGAGAGAAAAGGGTAACCAAGCGATAATCGACGACTTCCGTCACAAATGTCAAGAAATACATGACTGGTTTGATTCAGTACTTAAAAAAATGTGCTTGGCCGATAAAGGATCTGGTTTGCCTTGCCCACAAAAATTGAACGCACTGAAAGAATTGTCATCAGAATTTGGACAAGCCGGTAAAGACAAAGTGGATAGTATCAAGTCTGTCGGATCAAAAGTTATCAATATTGTCAGCAATCTGGAATCACAGCAAGTAGAGGAACAAGTAAGTACTAAACTAAACTTTTTTTCAGTGAATAAAAATTTAAAAAGAACAATATTTATATTATTCTTATTTTTTTATTTTAGATGAAGTCAGTTGAAAGAAGGTACAATGATATTGCCAAACGTATTCAGCGAAAATTACAAATGCTTGAAATTACCTACAAAGCCATTGATGGAACAAAGAGTGAAGTTGCTGCACAGAACGAATGGATGCAGAAAGAAATCGATAACATCCTTCATCCTGAACCTCTTGGATATGACAGTAAGTCTGTTAAAGAAAGACAAAAGAAAGTAGCTAATTTACTCAAAGAGACCGATGGTAAGAAAACTGTTATTGATTCTTTAGAAAAGAAAGTAAGCAATATTCAATCCGAACTTGAACCTTCCGAGCAAATGCAATTAGAATCAGAATTATCGGAACTAGCTTCCAAACAAAAACAACTTGCCACATTAGTAAAACAAGAAATCGAAAGATTAGGCGTGTGCGCAGAAACAAGAAAGAAATTAGAAAACGATATTGAAAAAGCTAAGAACTGGCTTAAGACAAAATTAGCTGAAATCAAAAAATTAGGTGGCCCTGTTCCTCTTGAAGTTTCGAAGGTTGAGAAAGAAATCGCAGTTCACAAGAAACACCAGGGCGAATTGTCGGACTTCCATAACGACACGCTTAATGAAGTTATACGTCAAGGTAACGCTGTATCTAAGGACTGTGCTAGTGAAAATCGAGCTAAGCTCCAGGCTGTTTTAGACGATCTTAATAAATCATACACATCTGCTAAAGTTGATATTGATGAAAAACTTGCAGCTTTGAACAAATTATTGCAAGGCAGAAATGAATTTGAAGCAGATGTTGCTAAATGCCAGAGCTGGTTAAATGAAGCCGAAGTAGCCGCTACTCCTGAATTACGTACAACTAGCTTACAACTGTTGGAAGAACAACTAGCTAAATTTGAAAAGCTTAGCAAGGAAGCTGAAGATGTTGAAAAGAATATCAAAAAAATCAAAGACAAATCCAAAGACATTATGGACTCACTTTCTGACTCAAATAAACTACAACTAAAAGAGCAAGTCAATATATTGTCTGATAGATTTGTTAGAATCAATGCTATTATAAAAGACAAAAAGAATATTCTTTTGAAACACATTAAGGAATACAAGGACGCTGCGGCTAAAATAGCAGCTGCCTTAGAATTCCTTAATGAAATTCAAAATAAACTTAAGGCATTAAATAAACCCATTGGCAGTAAAGTAGAAGACGTTCAACCTGTTATTCAAGCTTACGAATCTATATTAGATGATCTGAAGAAAAACAAGGCTATGCTCAATGAGTTACAAGGTGGCAACCTTCACGACCTTCAGGACATTTTATCTAAGCAAGATGAATTAATGGGAACTATTGAAGATCAAATTTCTAAGTTAAAACATTTATTATTATTACGGGAGCAATTCTTTGCTCTTATAAAAGAAATCGAAGATTTCATTTCGAAATACACAGACCTTACATCAGAAATTGAAAGATCAAATGACACATTGGAAGATAAAATCAAACGCTATGACGATATCATTGGTAAAATCCAAGGTTGTGAAGCGTTGTTGGCAACAGCCACTGACAAGGGCCAACAGATAGCTGCAGAAGGTACAGTTATCGACAGAAACAATATCACTGAACTGTTACAATCGTTGAAACAACAGTTATTGACATTGAGAAGAACCGTTGAAGCTAAACGCCAAGAACATGAAAGAGCAGCTGCTGAGCATAAGAAATTAGCTGCTGATCTATCAGAAATACTACAGTGGCTTCATGATAATGAAACTGCAGTTCACTCACGACCACTCCTCAATAGAGATGTCGCTAGTGTCGACAAGAAGCTCATTGAGCACGCAACTCTCGCTAAGAATATTCAGTCATACTTGGATAAATTTACTAAAATAGCGGATATTGTTAAACACGATGATGGCGTTCCCGGTTCGCTATTAGAAATGATATCAGAAGGCAATTCCTTGAAGACATCACTGCCCGCAGAATTAGCCAATAGAGAAAAACACCTGCAAGACAATAAGAAGTATAGACAACAATACCAACAAATGGTGGAAAAATTAAATATATGGGTGAACGAAGCGAATATACGACTTAATATGGGCAAGAATGGAACAGACTTCGAGAATATTGAGGCTGATTTAGAAGAACATAAGACCTTCTTCAATACTTCCGAGCCGGAAATGAAAGATTTGGTTGGAAAGCGAATGCAAGATATTGTTGACAAGATTTGGTCGTCCTTAACGCCATCGGAGCAAGAAGAATTGTCCAAAGAACATCAAAAACACAACCAATTGTTGAAGAATACTCTCAACTCAGCCAAGTCTCGCCAAGCGCAGCTGGAACAGGACTTGGAGATCTGGAAGGACTTCTGCCAATTAGTGGAGAAGATTAAGGCAATTTTGGACAAGAATGATATTAAAGAAGAACCTATAACGTCAGTGGATGCGCTGAGGATGTACGTTGAGAAGCTGAACCACGCCAAGAACGATCTAGAGGTGAGTCGCATTATTGTTATTATTTTATAAATTCTAAAAAAGATACAGAACAAATTCTTACATAATGGATATAACGACCAATACATTATAAAAAAAATCAATCCTCGCACAAAAAAAAAACTTGTTCAGTCGGAGGACCTCCGTCAGTTCTTCAACTCCGAATATAATTCGAAATGAAACCTGTATGTAAAACCTATTTCAATAGATTAAATGATAAAAAGAGACAGGATTAGAGAGAGAGAGTTGCACACTGACTTGACTGACTTGACTGACACGCGCACACACATAACAAACGGCATTTCGTTACGTGACGATTTCTACTAAATCGCTCTACCCGTTAGGCGTGTTTAGAAACTTCGTTCAAAAACAGTTTTTCCGCCTTCAGAATGATGAGATCTCATGACAGTCAAAATAAAGTGATTTTTTTATTAATTGTCTATTGAAGCGTCTATTCAATAACATTTTTATAAATTGTTATCTAATATATTATTTATCAACCTCTATCATCACCGTATCAGTGTTAGACATCTTTATTTTTATAATATTTATAATGACTTGGCAATTGCACAGCACCATATTCTACTAATTAAAATACTAGTATTCTTAGGTGCAGTGACTCTTAAGCTTTACTTATTAATAAAATATTAAATTATCCTTTTAAAATTTAATGTGCCCTGATTAAATTTATAATTTAGTTTTAATACTAAAGTCTTTGCTAAAGTTAAACCTAATTACTTTTCCAAGTATTCATTGGACGCGAATAAGCAATACCATATCAACCCACAAAATTGAAAAAACTGAGTTATATATGCAAAAGTGTTTGTAAATGGCTAAAGAACATTTTTCTTTAGTATTTGTAGGGTTTCAAGCTTTAAAACTTCTAAAAAGCCATTTTTTAATCATGCAATTTATGTATTATTTGAAACGTTTTGGGTCATATTATATACGAAATATGCAGTTTGTATGCTTATTTATGTGAAAATAAGTAAAATAACTTACATACATCTTGAAATTGCCAAAAACTTAACCAATACATAAAAAAATCATATAAAGCAAGTTGTTCAAAATTTTCAATCGCGTTTTTCTCGAAATGACATTCGTGTGGGTTGACATGGTATTGCTTATTTGCGTCCAATTACGGGGCGTATTAATTTTTTCATGCTCAACCTAATTTTGTCTAGTTTCATATATCATAATATCTTTGAATTACCGTGAAATTCATCATAATAAATAGATTTTCAATGTTATGATAATTTTGTTCATATTATTTTATTAATCGCGTAAATATTGATAAGCTAAAACGGACATGTCATCTTTTGAAGTTTATCTACAAATTGACAAAAAAATAAAAGATATACATATCTTATTAGTCAAAAACATATCTAAAAAAAGATAATAAATTTATTAGATATAATAAATATAGGTCGAGAGAATTCTTGAATTGTATAATAATATATATAGAATATAGTAACAATGTCACTATGCGTTGTCCTTGAAATCAATGTTATATAAAAATAGCTGTACCCGCAATTTCACTCGCATGGTATACGGGGTTATTGTTTAATTTTATTTATCGTGCAGAACCCAAATTCTTTTTCTCAAATGAAAGGCTAAGTTGTAAATAAAAATCTTACTAGGTTTTTAGGGTAAAAAAATACTACAAATAAAATAAATTTAAAAATCCCCAATCCAGTTTCTGCTATATCTTATGAATATCATAGATTGTTTATTTCTATGACCAATAATAATATAAAAAAAAATCTAAATTAGAGGAGGTCCATACAAGAAACTTGTTCTACTGGGGTACAGAACCCTTAATATGCGAGTCCGACACGCACTTGGCAAATTTTTGTAAGGTTTAACTTAACATTTCAAAATAATATTTTCAACAAATGTACAATATTGTAAGTTGTGGCCAAATGGTAATCTATTTTAAACGCCAGGTCAGAGATTCCCGTTCGGTACAGGTAACGGGGAACTTTGAGTGTGTAGCATCTATTTCTAGATACACAAAAATTTTATAATTAATAATTTATTATCATAATTACTCATTAACTTTATTCAGTACGTAAAAATGTTGAAAAGCATCTAAACCTCCAATTCGGTGACATCATTTTTTTTATTGTGTTTCCATTGAACGAGGTCAGTGCACTTCATTGATCCATTGTCAAACGGTTAAGGCGAAATTACACCAATAAAATATTGTGAAATTGAATTCTAAGTACATAATATGTACCTGCAATGGCGTAGCGTGTGTGGAGGAAAATTTCGTCGTTCCCTTATTTATGTACTAGTGTGTAGTGCGGCTTCGCTCGTTATTTCCATACTGAGAGATATTTGTTCTATTTCATAAGACATATTATCTATTCCGAATTTCAAATGGATACGTCCTGTTGTTTGTTTTTTTTTTATAATCTCACAAGTATTTTCACATTTCTAACATAAAAAGTATTCTATGTAATAATCTAGGTAATGAGCATGAAATAGTATGATTTCAGTTTATAACTTTAAAGACACAAGACGCAGAACAATCATTGTATCGTACAAGTTTTAAATCATTATTCATAAACAATCTAAGCATAAAATAAAATACGGGATTACCCTGTATTTAAGCATAGACGGTGCTGCCAGTCGATAAATTGAGCAAATTGTCACTTTTATACAGTCCTTTCTAGAATGGGGATTTCCCGGTTCGTCATAATGAATCAATTACTGAGCAACAATATACGAAGTATTGCAGTCAGCACTAAAAAAAATGTAGCAAATATTTCAGGAAACCACTACGTGACATTTGCGAAGTAATCATGGCATAAATAAAAACCATTAATTAAATAAGCATTAAAATTAAAAAAAAAACAATTTTGATGGAAACCTTTTTTTAAAACAAACAATTTTTTATAATATCTATCTATCTTTAAAGTGTTATAAATTGGACTATATATTATTATTATTAACACTGAAAACAAACACAAGAAAAAAGAATAATTTTGTTTACATTATTCTTATAAATCATAGGTCAGATTCAAGGTCCCAATGAAAAAACTGTCAATTGATCATAATGATGAGGATCGAAGCTCCAAATTGACTTTACAGCGCATATTAAATTCACCTCTCGTCCTATGACTCCTCTTATGAATGTTAAGGCGACGACAAGAAAAAAATATTAATGAAAGTAGTTTTTTAAAATAAATAAATAATATTATTTCATATTACATAAAACTACTATCTTATAGAGAATAAAATTATTATAATTATTTTTACTGAATATAAAACAACGTCTCTTTGCCTTTGTGCGGTTGAAACTCAAGAAGAACTTATCAAATGTATGTTATTGTTTATTTTTATTGGTTTTCGGTATCTAGTATTTTTTGTTATATATTTGCTTACGATAACTAGTCGTAGGTTGAGCAGTAACAATTCTTTATTCATAATGTAAGAAAAGACGTAGCTCTTTAGAATTCTCTTAAAAGTAGTGGCCCATAGCCTCGATTAATTCCCTTCATTCTCTTAACTAAAAAAAAATATTGTCTATAGTTTCAACCAACCATTCGAAAGGACACGTGGTTTTCATATTATAAAAATCACTTATTTTATAAATTTCAACGTAAAGTTAAAACTTTTATCCGAAAATTATTGTAAATTTTGTCCATAAATCTTTTTACGTCCAAAAATCTAGTAAATTTGTTAACAACGTTTCCAGTTGACGTATTTCCAATCCAAACAGGATTAACATTTTTATTAAAGCAATTTACATTGATCAGCGAATCGTAACCGCACAAATTACTATAGGAAACCTTATGGTATAACAACCCTTAATGCAATAAAAATAAGGCTGATAATTCTACAAAAAGGGCAAAATTTTATATGCAATAGATAAGGAATAAGTAGGAAATTACAATGGCAAGGTACTGGCGCCAGTGTAACGGAACTGTTAAACACATTATTACGCACGATCGCCGATTCATTTTATTAAAGATCCCAAACTTACAGACGGTATAGGACTTTCGGTGTCTGGAGCGACGTTAGCTCTCTGTGTCTGCTACCGTATACCATGGCGTGGGGTGTGCTCTGAAAAACTATTTGAAATGGTGCCGCCGTCAAGATGCACCTTTCACTGAAAGACTTCATATCATTCACACCATCCTAATGCTTGGTTTCGAATCTAATATGTTTCTTGAGATCTTTTCTCTCCCAAGGTTTTTCATGTGCGCTATAATTGCACCCTTGATGTTGTGAATGTCCATGGGCTATAGTAGCCCCTCGCCATAAGGTGCAACTATCCGCTCGTTTGCCCTTCATCATCTTTAAATACGCATATGACTGAAGTCAGCTTGTGTTATTTTGAACATAATTTTATAGATAAGATTGTAATCAATACTTTCAATAGTCGTGACAATATCGTATTTGTTACGGTTACGCTTAGGTACGAAATATCAAATAAGAACGGTTAAGCAATTTCGGTCATTGTACCACAATCGTGACTAACGCGTGGATGCAAAGGAAGTGTATGATTGCTCTCGTTTTGTATAAATTGAATATACAGACACTTTACTACAGTTAAATTATGTAATATTATCTTGTTATATAGCTATAATGTCATTAAACTGTCTCTACATTAAAGATACAAAAATTGCTTTTTGAAATGAAAATATTGATAAAATTTAACTAAATAAACTTGGTATTATTATGTTTGTAGGAACGACCTTTTTCCGGTAGTCAGAGATAAAAAGATGTATCTATGTTGTGTTCTCAAATTTAAATAATATATACGGATGTATCGCGATGTTAGCCATATATAAAAATAAAAAAAAAAGTTACTTAAAGTAATATTGCCAAAACGCATGCGATATTAAAACTTCATAGGGCAAAGATAATTGCAAAACTTCCGAGTGGGTTCCCCTTAAACGGTGATGTCATCCGTCCGTCAAGGCCCGTACACTCAGTCGCAGTCTGAACACACAGCAATGAGAACGCAACATAAACAAAACATTAAATTAACTGCTTTCTTATTGTGCAAGTGCATCTACGTGACTACTTAGGATTATCTGTGCTATTTTTAATCTATATTTTTTAATTATTTAATAGTTTAAACGTCAAAAATTCCGCGTAAAAGGAAGGTAAGTACACGTGCTGAAACGCCGGTTTCGTTCGCGAGTGCAGTTTCGTGATTAATTTGTAATAATACTAACAACATAACGGTTTTTAAATCGTCGTTTCTATATAAAACGTGCACAAAATGGCTTTATAAATATTCTCATTATCATAATTCTAGAAGCGTTACTTGCAGCTCTACTAATGTTGTTTGTTCAAACATAAATTGTATACAATGGCATTAAAATTTAAAATTCATATAAGTTAAGAATAATTTCCGACTTGTTGCTAACGAATATTAACTTTATTCGTATTGAGTATCGAAAGTAATCTTTTTTTATCAGTATGGTCATAAATAAAAAAGAAGTATAGTTAGTGGGAACAATAAATTTTGATCCTTGAAAGTATTAACTTGTATAAATTTTCAATGATTTCTTTTAACACCGTATATAGGTTAAATATGAACCGGTTTGTATATCATGTAGCGTTATTGCCAAACAAGCGGTTTCGCGATAACGCTTTCAGCTCGGTTTGCTTCATTGTCTCGGAGTTGGTCAGAGAAATTGGAGACTACAGACCTTTGACTTCCTATACATTAAGGACCGGTCCTTTCACACAGAAAAATCCTACACAAACACAACGAAGTTAGTTACACACAAACTTCGATTTTGTTGCAAGTTTTGGAGCAGCAATGAATATTTGGACAATTTTTTTTTGCATAGAATGGCCTGTCCACATATAATAAGTCTATGATACTAACGGATAATTTTCCAAATTTCTAAAGTAGCGGTTAAAACCTTTTAAGAATATCAATATTCGGGACAATAAGATGAGGTTTTTAAATAAAGTTAGCATTATTCAAAACAGACCCAGTAGGTACCTACCTACCTACTTATTTATGACAGTTTATTAACTGTATTGATTTCGTTTTAGTAGATAAAAAGTAGGTATTTTTAAATTTATTTAAAGCCATAATAATTAAACTAATGATTTTATAATTGAATGAAAATGTTACAAACGTATCGGAGTAGGAAAACTTCCTAAATCTACGGTTTCAAATTTATAAGCCAAAACATCTACAAAATCGTCCACCATTTTAAGACATCGGTGTCAAAATACATTACCAAGTTCTACAGACTACGAAACTTTACGTCGCTATAAATAGATTCATTATTTAACAAGCGTTTCAAGGTCATTGCCGATGTTACACGATGGTTTTCCTCTTCGCATACTGAAATAATGATTACGAAATTAGCAAACACTAAATATGATCACAATTTTGTGTTACGAAAATCCGCAACGGGCGATCTGTCATTGTTATATGTTATCGTTCTGAAAATATTGACAGAAACGCTTAATAACATACTCATAACACAAAATTTCATAGTAGCCTTGTGTGATAAAAAGAATAA
Organism: Hestina assimilis; assembly: GCA_023373885.1. Lineage (NCBI taxonomy): Eukaryota > Metazoa > Arthropoda > Insecta > Lepidoptera > Nymphalidae > Hestina > Hestina assimilis. The sequence goes on along the minus strand of CM041747.1, from coordinate 1,328,553 downwards.
ATAAGAAAAAATCCTGCCAAGTGTGTGTCGGACTAGTTCTAGGGTTCCGTAACATCGTGGAATAAAAATATCAAGTTTCTTGTATAGCCCTTTTAATTTTGAAATTAAATTTTATTTATTTCTATTAAAATTACAACCGAACCGAAAAAACCGTCAAAAATATATCAAATATCTTGTATGAAGACCGCCTATTTAAAAAAAATTGTATATTTTCTTCCAGAAAAACACATTCTGTGAAACGTTTCAACTCTACCTATTACGGTTCGTGAGATACAGACATACAAACTTAGTAATAGGATTCCGTTGCTATGTGGTGCGAAACCCTAAAAAAACCAAAGATTTTCATTGATTAAAAAACTTGACTTGCCATTTTAGGCGAATTACTATATATATAAAAAGCATATGTCATGATGCCCATTTCTTTTACACTTATCATAAGTGAAATGTTTGAATATTAAATGAAAGTATTGATCTCTTAGATTAAAAAAACCATTCACAAACTGCAGTCTATTCTCCAAATAATCGACTAGTTTCTAGTACATTCGCATCTGATACCTAATATTGAATAAAAACAACTTCCCGATTGCTATTACAAATTCACGATAACAGCTATTTATATATTCGCAAATAGCGTTCTGAATTGCGCTACAATTTCTACAAAGGTGGTCGTTATCAACGCGTTATCAGTCATCGCATACCTTGATAACATTGTATACAGTTATCCAAACGCAATTCTGATCCCAGACCGGCGCTTAATCTTTATATGCTACTATCACTTTCCCGCGACTTCCTCCGCGGATTCGAAGGATTTTGTCCATGGGAGGGCAAAATCTTAATTTAAGGCCTAAGTTTTTCAAAATGAATAATATTCGTGCATTTATCAGTACTAAAAGGCCCAGGGCAACTGCTCTCCCTTGCTGCTAGGCCCATGTAATTATACCGAATTTGAAATGAATACGTCTTGTAGCGTGTTTTTGATAATTCCATGGGATCCTAAATTGTTTTCAGAATAAAATGTATGTATCCTATGTCATAATCCTAGTAGCAATCTATGTATATCTGTGCGAAATTGGGTTTAAATCCATCTGAGTAACAAAGATCCAACTTTTACATTTACTATAATATTAGTGGGATTTTCTGGTAATTGTAAAATATACAAGTAACTGTCAACTAAGTTTTAATTCTTGTTTTAATATGTTCTGTATCTTTTTTTTTTTTTATGTTAGAAGTTGGCAAACAAGCATACGGCCCACCTGATGGTAAGTGGCTGCCGCAGCCTATGAGCGCTTGCAGCACCATTAGTAGGTGCCACTCGCGCGTTGCCAACCTCTAGATATTAGTTCTTAAATCTCGTTCGCCCAGTAATTTCACTAGCGTACAATGCCCTTCAGACCGGAACACAGTAGTGCCTAAACACTACTATTTGGCGGCAGAATATTGGACACTGCGGTGGTACCTACCTAGCCGGCCTCTTGCAACAAAAGACCTACCACCAGTGTGACTGATTGCACTGGTGGAATAATCTCTGTTGTGACAGAGGTCCCAACAGCGGGCGATGGGGTCGTCACATCCCGACGCCTGAGACTTGGTCTTATTTGGATTTAACATGAATCATAACTCTAATGCAAATAGATCAAAATTTGTGTTTTATGAACGAGAAGAGAGCTCTATTTATTAATAACTTAACTAATGAGTCTTTTGCCATTAAAAAGGATGTTGAACAAGTATTAAGTTTTCCTAGCAGATTTCTTTTTGATATATGTCTGCAGTGATTTACTAATAAAGTTAATGTAATTTAAATCAGAATCAACAGCCGCTCCTCGACGTAGTCCGGGAGCGGGCTCGCGAACTGTGCAGCGGTGCGGACGCGGCCAGCGGCGAGCGCGTCGAGCACAAGACCAGGGACCTTGCTGACAGGTGGAATGTCGCCTGCGAAGGTGAGGAAATCATTAGGATTTTATTCTAGGACCAGTCAGTAAAACCCCGAAAGAGCTATGTTCATAGACTTACTTTATATTATGGACTATTATGGAAGTTAGCGTGTAACTAATTTCATTCCATTGCATTGGTGTTGAATTTAAAAAGCATCGATTATAGACTTGCTATACATTTTGTCTTTATGGTAGGGCCTGTAATGGTATATAGTCTATGGCTTTAATACAAATTTTTGTTCATAAAACATTCACAGGAAAAAGACTAGACAAGTTTTGTTGATGGTAGTCCATATAGGACTGTAAGAAATTGATTTCAAATCTATTTCTCTAGGTCTAGCCAAGCGCGCTACCACAGCTGACAGCCAGCTGCAACGCTGGAACCAACTTCTGGACACGCAGCGAAGCTTAGCCGCAGCTGTTACAGCTGCAAGCGACCGTCTGCGACAGCTGGACGCCAGTCCATCCACGAGGCGACGCGCTTTGGATACCAGACATGCACTACAGGTGTGTATTTTTACACATTTCAATTGTCACATCTGAAACAAAAGACTTATTATTTACTATATTTTCCACATGCTTATCCGAGTTCTATTTACTTTTACAATTATAATATTTTTACACAGTTGCATATTTCTTTCATATAACCAACGAGCCTCAATAGCTGATAACAGTAGAAGGCTGACTCTGTTAAGTAGTGGGTTCGATCTCTTGGGCTATTGTCGTACACACTCCTAGCCTTATAAACAGTATTTTTTTTAAACAATAATGGCATTGCTTTTTCAAGGCATTACTAATAATCTTATTGCCCCTCTAAATAAGCTCGTAGGTCAGGATCGAACCCACAAATCTCGTGCTAAGGGAGAGGAGTTAGCCCTTCTACCGTTGAGCTTTGAAGGTATGAATAAAGTCTATCTTTTTGTCTAGGAATTACAAAGTGAAGTATCAAGTCTAGAAGAGACGAGGGACGACCTGCTGGAGCACGCGGACTTCGTTGTGTCGTTACTGAAGCCTCACTCCAAGGAAGTTGCCGTTGAAACGGAGAAAAATGTCCAGGAGCTCGTCGAGGCTTATGAGAAGTAAGTAGACTTGTTGTGACATGTGGTTTAGGTGTGAATTGTGGCTAAATGATGTTTTTGTAGGTATGATTATAGGTGCTTTTTGGGTGTATTGCTAAGTTTTTGTTTTCGTTTTTAGGTCAGTATGATTCTTTGAATTACCTTGGAACTTGGATTAAAATTTTTAATATATTCATAATAAACTTATCAGTTCTAAATTTGTGTTTTAAGTATAAAGGTTTAGTGGCTGGAATTTTTTTTTTCTTTATTTATTATGGACGGCTTTTTCACTTAGTGAATATGTCACCCTTGTAATTACATATACAAATTATAAAATCCACAACCAACAGTTAGACTTGTTAAATTTAATATTCATTATAAAGAAGAAAAAAATATAAATTACACATCCCTACGCTTCAAAGTTAGATTAATTAATCTACAAAGCAATTTTGCCCTTTTGGGTGGCTAGAATATTGGTGACTGTAACCTGGTGACACTAGTTAATTGGTTGCTTTCATCTCGAATTAAATTATCTGCTTTTTTATTAAAATATTAATTAGGTTCATCATATACAGGTAAGTTTTTGACAGGTAAGTGGTGTGGGAAAAATTGTTGTTTGCTATTTATTGAATTATGTATGCTTTTAGGAAATAGCTTCTGGTGAATAGAGTAGGACCAAATAGAAAAAGGACATTTTGCAGATTATTGTAAATAGACGATTTAGACGTGTTTTTTCGTAAAATTTAGTATTTTTTATGTTATTAAGTTGGCAAGCAAGCAGACGACGCTAACCGTTGATAACCAGCTGTCGTAGCCTGTAAGCGGGTACGACACTATACATTTGTAAATGTTATTCACGCGTTGCCAACCTCGAGATATTTGTTCTTAAATCTCCTTTGCCCAGTTATTTCACTAGCTAGAGTGTCCTTTAAACGGAAACACAGTGTACTACTTTACGGTAGAATAACTAATACTGCAGTGGTAACTACATAGCCGGCTTCTTGCAATAAAATGCCTATCATCAGTTAATACCTTAAAAAGGTTTTCTAAACAATATAATTCCTAAATAAATAATAATAAACGCTACACACTCAACGGCCCCCATTAGGATATATATATCCTGTGTCGGGGGTCCGGAAACATACACAATGACAAGGACAAACACACCCAGACCGGAAAATATGCTTGCATGGTCAATACAAACATATCATGCTCCGAGCGGGAATCGAACCCGCGACGTATGGCGTTTAAGGCAGGTTCGCTATAATACTAATCTATCTGATTGACATATTAATAGGTAATCTATCTGATTGACAGTTTTACTGAATTTGTTTTTCGTGGTCTGTCACAGAACACTAAAATATCTTTCCAAAGAAAACAATACTGCAATATTGCGACATTTCCGTTCGTTTAGTTATTTTCATCGCGACAAAGTAAAGTGATGACTACAAAGTCGATTGTGTATTAACGGCGTGTTTTTTTACAAGAGAACTCGAGGTCCGCCATTGTTCGTTAAAGAATACTTGAGGTTACGAGCACCAATGCTGTATTTTACGTATTGGACACGTTTGTTGATAAAAACTTGTGAGTTGATTCAAATTGGATGTTAAAACAAGTATATTTTTATAATAATATTCATAAGCTAGGATAATGTTTACTAGTTAGAGCGTAGGTGCCTAAACTTCCACATTTTGCTCTATGTATTATTATGTAAGATACGATGATACCTCCATTGTTAAATGACTAAATATACGCTTTTTATTGCAAGAGGCCGGCTAGGTAGGTATCAACGAAGATATTCTACCGCAAAGCATTAGATTTAATAACACATATCTCGAGGTTGGCAACGCGTGAGTGTCACCTGCAAATGGTGTTACAAGCGCATATAGGTTACAACAACGGCTTACTATCAGGTCGCATATATATGTAAAATGCTACGGTGATCACATCCCACCAGAGTAATCTGTATGCTTGTCTTCCATCTTAATGACAAACAATTATTGAGTATAAAACAGTTTTGAAGAAATAAGACATAGCCAATTTAGTATTTTTAAATGGAAAATAACGCTTGATGACGCAAGAACCACAACAACCGGACCTCAATACAACAATACCTCAGTAACATGAACCATGTTAGGAATTCGGAAACACGCATTTAAATAATGTAAATAATCAAACTTGCATCTTCGCCGTATAAGATAAAAATAATTCATGTCGAAAAGACTGGGTCAGTAATTAGTTTTGTGTAACATTTTCACTCTAATCCGGAAGATGGAATCTTGGCAAGGCCTCAACGCCATGTCAACTACGTGTTTATTCTCACACCACGAAAACAAATTTGTCTTCGAATAATTTACAAGCACAAACTTCAAAATCTATTGTTATAAGATTCAAAATTGCTTGTTTGAAATTTGTATAACTGCATTATTAATTTAGCAAAATGGCGTCTAAAATTTAGAATGGTAGAGTTTTTCTTATATCGATGATTTTCGCGACGCTGTCAGCTTTCTTTAGTTTTTTTATCAACCTTCTGTCTCCGTCAAAATATTTATCAATAGCGCAAAATGTTTTTAAAATCAGCTTCGTGTGAATTGGGTTACAAGACGTAACTTCCGGTGAATTCATAACATTGATGATAAAATGTATTTCAAATATCGCTTTTCCGATAGAATCCTTTCAATTTTCATTTCAGTGAACTAAAATTGTAATTAACGAAATTCTTTTTATACTCTCACGGTAGCAAATAAGTGTACGGTTAGCTTGGTGGTGGTCATAGTAGGCTAAAGACGCTTGCAAAAATAGTTGGCACATTGAATTCGGGGGAGGAGGGAAGTAAAGAAAAAATAGGGAGGAATATTATATTGGTAGTAACTCCCAGTTCGTGGCAAATATCTCAATATTTGTGGCATAAATTTTCGCTCGGCTACTTGTGATATCGAACACAATACTCGTTAAAAGTCTACTCGCACATTCGGTCCTGACCAGTTTATAGCTTTTGCGAAGACTAAAATAAAACCTTATGCCCTGGAGTTAAACCCGATGGCGGTTAAGTTACACCCGTTGAATTTAATTTTCTCACAACGGTAGCTGAGTTTAAAGCTTCTATGCTTGGATTAAGGCTTACTATTGTCTGGAAGATATAAATAGCTTGCTAAATTTGTAAAGTTTGTATACATACATGGAGCGGTCAAGGGCGCCCTGTAACAGACGGAATGGGTAATTGTGTGGTGAGAGAAAATAAGTTGAGGCGATTGAACTGAATATATTTTAAGCAAGTCAAGTCTCTAGCATTTAATATGTACTTTCATAAAGCATCCCATTTTTTATACTTTATGATAGGCTGATTTAAGCATTTCGCAAAAAAGGGTAATTTATTAGATTACAGGCCATATTATTAGTTAATCACTATTGACTCGTTAAATCTATATAAGTACGTATTTTATATTAAATACAAAAAAAAACTAGTAAATGATTATATGTATAAATAAAAATCATCATAATTAAGTATTCTGTACAGTCGAGTGCATTCATCATTGGTCAAATTTCGACCTCAAGCACAATGACGTCACGATAGCAATGACAATATTTAAATCATTAGGTCATCAGTCCATCGATGTTAGATAATTCCGGCGAATGATGTCATAGGCTCACGTGTTTCACAACTTATATCTGTTCATGGCGCTAGAGACGGGTATTCAACTAGACTTGAATAAATTTGACGTTTCAGACAAATCATGACATTTCACCGCTTATGACTTAGATGAACTTAAACTTAGAATTAATTAGTTATTCCTAGCATTAATCCCGGTACTTTATCCGGGTTTGCCAGGTTACAATTTTTTCCACAAAGCGATTGCCATCTGACCTTCGCAACCCAAAAGGCGAACCAATAACTCATTGGGTAAGAGCAAATTACCTATGCGCAGACCGACACGAATATTTATAAGATCAATACAAATATCCGCCTCGAACGGGAATCAAACCCGCGTCCGTTGAGACTAAAGGCAGGCTCGCAACATGCCACAACGGTTGTCGTCATCGTCGGTAATTAGGTATTAAGTGTCTTGCATTTAATAATCTACCTTAAACATTCTTGCTGTATGACTAGGTCCTGTTTGCAATTGGATAGTGGTATATACACCTTATTGTAACTTTTTATTTTATATTATTATGGAATAATTTCTCGTATAATTATATGGACCCAAATAAGCAATACCATGTCAACCCACACGAATGTCATTTCGAAAAAAACGCGTTTGAAAATTTTGAACAACTTGCTTTATATGAATTTTTTTATGTATTGGTCAAGTTTTTGGCAATTTCAAGATGTATGTAAGTTATTTTACTTATTTTCACATAAAATAAGTATACAAACTGCATATTTCGTTAATAATATAACCCAAAACTTTTAAAATAATACATCAATTGCATTATTAAAAAATTACTTTTTTAGATGTTTTAAAGCTTAAAACCCTACAAATGTTAAAGAAAAATGTTCTTCAGCCATTTACCAACACTTCTGTATATATAACTCAGTTTTTAAATTTTGTGGGTTGACATGGTATTGCTTATTTGCGTCCATATAATAGTATAATTTTAGCTATGCAAGTTTTTACTTGCATTAGAAAAATAATCTTTGGACTTTGAGTTGAGTCATAGTTGAATTTTGAACAGACACATCACTAGTTTTTTTTAAATCTCAAGGCGAAAGTTTCCGTGATTCTAAGCGAATTATTTTTGTTTTATACATTTCAGATATTTATTAAACACCCTGAGAGTAATATTAAAATTTTTATTTCAAAAAAATATAGGTACGTAATTGGAGTCTTATGCAGTGATCGCGAGTTATATTAAGGAGTTCCCTATCTATCTCCAGAATGATCATTCTACGAAAGATTGAACACGATTATTGATTTTAAAATGACTCAGTTGTTAATCTTTAACAACAAAATGTAGTGTAACAACTTATTGAATTATTGAAAGAGTAAAAGTTGAAGTAGTCAATACTTCAAAACTTTCACAATTCAAGTAGATTTCTAACTTGATTTCTAATCCAACGAGCCCTTTCTATAAAATCATTGTTAAATGACTTCAAGAACTCTGAATTTACGATGAATAGCTTTGGTAAATCTTGTACTTTGGAAATTATAATTATTTAGATCCGAATTACATAATGATAAAGAATATATAATATTTTACAATGCCATCTACTGAATTAGCTTTAGGTTAGCTTGCTGGTTTACTTGCTGGGTCGTTAAAGCATTAATAGTATTATTACACGTCAATACATGTCAGGAAGAGTCATATATTTTTAAAATGCAGTTTTCATTGCCTGAAAACAAGGATAAAACGACATTTTCTAAAAACGAATCCTAGCTAGATCGACTTATCGCCCCCGAAACTCCTAGCATATTAAATTTCATGAAATTTGTTAGAGCCGTTTCCGAGGTTTCGATTATATATATACACGAATTGCTCGCTTAAAGGTATTAGATAGATTAAAATGATGAAGAAGGAACTATGTAGAATGGTTGAGCTTTATAATTTTTACAATTTAAAAGCATTCATTGATGATATTTCATCTCAAAATGAGCCACCTGTCAACCATAAACTGACGTCATCGGAGACCATGAATGCTATCCGAAGCGTAGCTAATTTATTTTTGCTGTAAATTTTTGTAACGTTGCTCATCTACATTTTGATATGTTGGAATATTTTTTCTTGTCTTTACGAAAATAATTAGTTTGATACAATAACGTGAGTTGGCTTAAATAATTTATTTAATTTTAGTTTTACATTTATCATGAAATTATTTTTCTGTTTTTTGCAATGCTTCTTTCGATATATTGGTTCTTAAAAGGTTCCCTAAATGATCATATCCCTTGATATGAATTTCTGTAAAATGGAGTGAGTCAGTTCTGGGGTGCATAAATTAGTCCTTAACTTCCTGTCCCAAGGATTACTGCAGTAGTAAAATATGGACGCAAATAAGCAATACCATGTCAACCCACACGAATATCATTTCGAGAAAAACGCGTTTGAAAATTTTGAACAACTTGCTTTATATGTTTTTTTAATGTATTGGTCAAGTTTTTGGCAATTTCAAGATGTATGGAAGTTATTTTACTTATTTTTCGTATATAATATAACCCAAAACGTTTAAAATGATACATAAATTGCATGATTAAAAATGGCTTTTTTAGAAGTTCTAAAGCTTAAAACCCTACAAATATTAAAGAAAAATGTTCTTCAGCCATTTACCAACACTTCTGCATATATAACTCAGTTTTTTCAATTTTGTGGGTTGAAATGGTATTGCATATTATATGTCGATACACTTTTATATACTCATAAATATATAGATATCCTTCAGATTCATTTTATTATAGTTCTGCAAATAAAACCATGTTCGTCATACAAACCTTCGCTTGAACTTAATGTAATTAAAATATCCTAGGACTTTCCAATGAGATTATTTATTTTCTATGACTAATAATAGAATCAATCGCTCAGATATATAATAACTAGAACGCAATAAGTAACATTGGCATAATGGCGGGGTGAAACCTCCCGTCGGCTGCATAGGGGTCAGTTTTAATCGATTCTCGTTCCAGACGCGGGCATGGGGGACGTCGGTGTAATCGTTACGTATTCAGTCTGGTAGACTATTTCAGATCGGACCGCGCATGCGTACTGCACAGTTAATGGGTCAGGGCCTCGCAGTGTGAACCGGGGATTATACTTAGAACGTTCGTCTTTACTCAACATAATATAAATTTTCAAGATCGAAATTTGCGAGCGATGAACGAAAAAGCAATTCCTTATTACTTCCGCGATCGAACCGTCACTAACCGGGCCGGTTATAAGATAGTTATCTACCATATTCTTAGGAATACATGGTAAAGGAGTGGGTGCGTGCAACGAACGATCGTACTCGGGGAGCGCATAGCGTGGCACCAATGTAACTGTGCATATTTATTCGCGGTGAGTCATAGCGCGTACGTGTTTTAGCGATATTGTAGTGATTTTCGGGATTTATTATTAGCGATCCGTGGCAGCGGTTCTCTGAATGTTTACTTTGCCCACTCACGCTATTCTTCGACGGATTGTTATGGCCGACGGATATTAATAAGCGCATGTGGTTGCGTTGCGCAATAGGCATAAGCGGTTTATCAATGCTTCGCCTGTCAAGTTAGGCGCAAGGTCGAAAATGTCGCGTCACCATACACCGGGCACGCATGCCGGCGCGGAACGTAAACACGAGTGCACCGAAATCTTCGCTGATGTCACTGCAAACATAATAACGTAGAATAAAATTAGACGCGACGGGTGAATCTTTCGTGCGGTTCATTGAGCGACGGGCGAGCGAAGCGAGCGGATCGCCGCAAGCCGCTGCCACGAACGACGAGGTAACGCCTGCTGCGGATCGCGACCTTGCGGCGTCATACGTTTCGCGTCACGCCGCGCCGCCGGATTATTTTCGTCGTCTTTTGGCAGCTCTTCCCTATTCACCAGAAGCCACTCACATCTGTATACTAATCGACGCGCCCTAACGAACGTTTTCTTTTCCAGATTGCGACAGACTCTTGCGGCGAGAATCGCGGAGATCGACGAAATCGTGTCCGAATTTGATCGCGTATCGGAGAAGATCGAAAAACTCCGTCAGCAGATCGAAGTCTACATAGCCAAAGTCGGAACTTTCTACGTATTCGGGGAGGATAACGAGAGGGACGTCCGTGATCTAGCCCAACAGGTGTCGGATCTGGTGGGTCGGACGAAGACTTTCACGGAAGAGAGCGGGAAACGGTACGGAGGCTCCGCGCCCGCGGACGTGGCGCAGGAGCTTTCCGCACTAGAGCTGTCTGCGGAGGCGCTGGCCGCCGCCATGGAGGAGAAGGAGAGGGAGTGGAAGCGCGCGCGCACCGCTCGCGGGGAGTACGCGAGCGACGTGGAGAGCGTGCAGGCTTGGGTGCGCGCGGCCGAGGTGACGGCGCGCGAGCGCACTCTGCCGCCGGAGCCCTACCGCGAGCGCCTGGTGGCCACGCGCGCCGAGGTGCCCGCCGTGGCCGACTGCGTGGAGCGGCTCTCGCGCAATGCGCGCGCCATCGTCGAGGGCAGCCGCGACTCCGGCGAGCGACAGCTCATCCAGTCCACCGTGTCGGCGCTGACCGAGCAGTTCGCTGCGGTGTGCAGCGAGCTGGAGGCGCGCCAGGCGGCCGTGGAGGACGCCTGCGACGCCGTGGCTAGATTTTTGGCGTTGTTAGAGAAGGTTCTGCTTTGGGTGGAGACCCAGCGTGCGTTCCTAGCGCGGCCGCTGCCGTTGGCCGACTTGCAGGAAGCGCAGCAGAAACAGACTGAATACGGGGTACGAAATATTACAACCAGGACGTTCATTTTTTTATATCATGTATAGAATAATAATGATCACGTTTTTATTTGTTTCAGAATGCCCTTAAGAGTTGTAAGCAACAAGCTAAAAATTTAGCAGATATGACTAAAGAATTAGAAGCAATAGAACGTGTGACGAGTCCAGGTGACCTGCCTTCGAGGCTGGAGGCCGCCGAAAATGCGACAGTCGATGTTGAGAAACGTTTGGCGAAAACAGTTCGTACTTAACATACAGTGATACCATGCAGCTCTCTAAACAAAAGTTAAATAATGTTACCCTACTTTTCTTTTCAGAATGGTTTACTACAAGAGTTAGCTGAGGAGTGGGAGCGATGCGAGAAAAAACTAAAGGATGTCGGACATTGGCTCGAAGCTACGACGAGAACAATCGAAGCGCCACAGAACGCTAAAAAACCTCTTCGTGACAGATTGGGCCACAGAGAAAAGTTGATAAACGACATATCGACACAAAAAACGAAAATATCTTATGCAGTCGAGAAACTGAACGTGAGTTCAATCGTAGAACCGATCTTTGTAGGAATTTTATTGTTTGTCTTTGGTGTATTTCGTTATCGGTGTACGTAACGGTCGCAACGGTCTGGAGACGGGCTCACGACACCGCGCTCACCGCTCCCGCCGGCCGCAGGTACACTTCGGGCCGGACGGCGTGGCGGCGCAGTCGCGGGCGCCGGAGGGCGTGCAGGCGGCGGCGCGCGAGCTGTGCGCGGCGCTGGACGCGCTGGCGGCGCAGACGAGCGCGCAGGCGGCGCAGCTCGGCGCGGCGCTGGCGCAGCTGGAGGCGTACTGCGCCGACGTGGCGCGGCTGCGCGCGCAGCTGCTGCAGGCCGAGCAGCAGCTGCGCCACGCCGCGCAGCCCAACTACAGCCCGCGCGACCCCGAGCGGGCCGCGGCGCACCAGCAGGTGAGCTCCCCCTCCGCACCCACACCCAGTAGGCTAGAGGTCGTTCTAGTTTTGTTAAACGCCCGCGAGGCACTCGATCGCGAAGCTTAGAGGTAGCGCAGATAGTACGAACCACCGCCTCATGTACATTATCACCGACCACGCGATTCATGTTTCTTTTTTTCTGTTATCTCCCCTCATCCCTTTCGCCGACTAATCTATGTGCCGATATCCTCTGATAGGAATGTCGAGAGAGAGTTAAATCGCTGCAGAGTAAGATACAGGCGCGGAACGAACGAATCAAACTGTTGATGCAGCGCGGTGTCCCGGACGCCGAGCCGCCGAGAGACTCTTAAACTAACACGCGTCGCGTCATCGTTTTTTAGCTTTAAGTCGATTATTGATCATCTATTCCTATTATAATTTTTTATCGTTTACGAAATATACGTATCCGACATCGCAACAATTGTTTTTTTCCTTTCATCAAACTCAGCTTCCATCGCTCGAACGCCCGAGCTAACAAACCCACTCTAAAACATGTATTGTCCGTACTTGCGTATCAGGAGGTCGGACGGCGAATCGAAGAGCTGACTCGGTGCATCTACGAGATCGACCCGTACTTCGCGATGCCGACAAGCGACGAGGACCCGGCCGCCACTCTGGCCATGCTCGTGTGTAGCGCCGACAGCGCGCGCGCCAACCGCCGGCCGCGCTCGCCCGAGCGGCGGCCGCGCGGCCCCTCGCAGCTCGCGCCGCCCGCCTCGCTGGCCGCGCCGCCCGCCACGCCCGCCTGGCTGCCGGGCGGCACCACCTACGCCGAGATAGTGAAGGGCCACGGCTCGCGCTCCGCCTCGCCGCTCCCCATGCGCAGATTGCTAAGCGAGCCGCGGGAGATGCGCGAGCGATCGCCGTCGAGAGACGCTAGTCCCGACAAGTACCAGAGTGAAATTATCAGTGCTGTGCGACCTCCGTCGCCGGTCGACGTACCGGTGGAGTCGAGTGAGCCGACAGGCTTAAGTGAGATCGTGTGCGAAGTTAGTGAGTGCGATCCGTTCGTCGGTGATACGAACGTTTACTATGACAATGAAGCGAGTGAAATACAAGAGTATTACGCTAAACAGCCAGTAAAATATGATGACAGTGAAATGAAAATATCGCAGGTATCTCCTTGCGCAGAAGAGAGCCCGTCCCAAATATCAATCAGAGAATTACATTCAACTGATCGATCCGATAGGTCTGTTAGTCCATCTATGACACATCGATCTCATGATATGTCATACGCAGAAATTTTAGCTCTCGGATTACGCAAACAAGTAAAGACCCAGAGTATTATGTCATTGCCAAAACCACAGGTGGCACAAGTAGAAATGGTAAAAGAGATAATAGTGGAGGTGGAAAAAAGTCCACCAGTCCAATACGAACCAAAAATTCCGAGCAGAGATTCCATAAAATTAAAAACCGATAAACTGGAGAGACCGTCTCAGCGTAGTCGATCAAGAGATATGCCGAGACAGCGTAGAGCACCCGAAAAACGTTCAACAAAAGCTCATGATGTGCAAATGTTCAAAAAGAAAAAGTATCGAAAAAGTCATAGAAGTTAAAGATTTTGACGATAATATAGAAGGTATAGATATAGATAACTCTTCAATTTCGTTACAAACAAAAAATACAAAATATCCATCTCAAGAAATAATAAAGGTAGAAGAAAAGCAGGTAAAAAATGTTCATGATTTCACAAATGATAACCAAAGTCCAGAAAAAGTGGTGACAGAAGAAAATACTATAGATGTAGAACAAAAAAACAAAAAGAAACAAAAATCCAAAAAACCAAAAAATGCAGAAGATGAAATAGAAAAAGCTCTAAAAGAAATTGAAGAATCAAATAAACATAAAAAGAAAAAAATAAAAGACTCACGTGATAAGAGCAATGAAGATACGCCAGAAATCACATGCGTAGCAATTTCAGAAGCCCTAGAAGAACCAAAAGAAATTGATGTATCTGTTAAAAATAAGAAGAAGAAGATTAAAAAACCTGTAGCTGAAGTTGATAGAATCTCAATTGATACTGATATAATATCAACCTCTAGTGAACAAACAAACTTGCAATATTCTGACCAAGTTTTGGAAAAAGTCGTTTCTGAAACCTTAATTACGTCAAATTTAACGGAAAGTTTATTAGAAAAGTCTAAAAAATCTGACCTCAGTAACTTAAGAGATGACATAATAGCTCAAGGTAATGTTAATAGAACAAACATACCACTTTCTGAAAATAATTCGAAAAAGAAGAAACAAACATTGCCAGAAATGAAAATTGAAACTAAAAAAGATGATTCTAATAAAGAATTTTGTCTTGAAGATGTTAAAGTTTCGGCAGTTGAAAATGAGGCCATGAAACCAAAAAGAAAAGAAAAATAAAAAACATGATGCATCAGGACGAAACACTACAGAAGATGCATCTGAATTTAAAAGTAAAAGTGAAGAAAGGGATGTTCAAGATATATCTAACACTTGCCAAATTGCTAAAAGTTCTGAATTTGATCAAAAGCAGCTAAATGATAACAAAAAAACGACTGATAAGTCTTCTTTTATTCTAAAAGAAAAAGTTTCAATTGATGCCGCGATTATGTCCGAACACTCAAATGATACAAAAAGAAAACCAAAAGCTAAAAAGATTACTCTTATAGAAAACTCCTCTCAAGAAGGACGTGTCGTAGAAATTAAAGAACCTGAAGTATTAGTGGTAAGTGAACAGCCTTGCAAAGATACTAAACAAAGTAAAAAGAAATCTAAAGGAAAAAAACTAAAATCCACAATGGATGATGATATTGAGAAAGCGTTAAAAGAAATAGACCAAATTGATAAGTTAAAAAATATTAATAAAGAAAAAGATGCTACAATTACAGACATCAAAATTGATTCCAATACTGAAAAACAACAAGCAAAGCCTTTGGCCCTTATAGCTCCTGTCTGTATTCCGTCGCAGGCTGAAGCTAGCAATAAGACTACTATAGAACAAACATATTCTGGAACACCAGATACTTTTAAAACAAACATTATAACTATGGATTGGAATGCATTAATGGAAGAAGAAGACAAATTTTCAGAATCAGTTTTTGAGCCAATAACAGAACCTGAACAGGAATATGATATTGACGGCACACGTTCAGAACAAATTGCATCTGAAGTTACGATTGTGCAAGACACTTCAAGCCTTGTTAAAGATACAAAAGATGATATTAAAGACAAATCTCTTGAGGGTGAAATAAGTCATGAAAATTTTAAACAGCCAAGTACTGAACCTGTCTTAGTCGCACAAAAACAGGATTCGATATCCGCTTTAACAAGCGAACAAAACAACAATGACAAATTCTTTTTGACGGATCCAAATAAAGAACGTTCAATAAATATAGTTGAAGAAATAACTCTTTATAAACCAATTGATCAAGAGGTAGAGACACGGAAAATTTATCTTATCACTCATGAAGAAAAAACTACCCCTATAAGGACTGTTAAAGTTTTTAGTAGTAAACAGAACTCGTTAGAAGAAACTAGCTATGAAGAAAACCAAGAAGAAAGAATAAAAACTGACGTCTCTGAGTTGAAAGACGCTAATGAACTTGAAATAGCAATTAATGAGGACAATGTTTTAACTACGAAATTAGTATCAGAGACTGGTGAAGATACAGAAATATTCAGCATGGTATCTTCAGAAAAAACTATTAAAAACGAACAAAGTTATGTTGGTGAGGTTATTGAAGAAATTAAAGATTCCGTCGATATTATAAAAGAGATATATCCCATGCCAGAAACTATTTTGGAACCTACACTGTTGAGTCAATTAGAGGATCAAGATACTACTTCTCAATCTGTGGAAGAAAAAGAAAGTGATGCATTAATCACAAAATGTAATATAAATAGTGATAATGAACAAGACACAAAGGAGGCCACTTCCACAATTATCTCTAAATCAGTATCAGAGTTCCAAGATTATACAAAAAGTTGTAGTGTTGATTCATCTATAACAAATAATGAAAATGAAAACATTAGTACTGAATTTGTTAATAATCCTGAAAACAAAGAATGTTTGATTAATGAAAATATTACAGAAGATTTGTCTCCTACTCAAGTAGACATAGCTTTAAATCAAGAAAGTGAGGAAGCATTCTTAGGGCAAAGCACTGCCCCGCCAAACGATTTCTTTGCACCTTTAGAAGGCAATATTACCGAAGATGCCTTAGAAGATGTTTTGGAGCAAGCTATTTTTGGATCTGTGCAGGAACGCAAAAACCTATAGAAAAAACGGAGTACCATGTAATATGGACCTCTACAATGAAATTAAACCTTATGCCGTTGGACTTGATCATCAGCTTTTAGAATATAACTACTATTTGTTTGTTCTCAATGAGCAAAATGAATCAAAACAAAAAGAGCTACCACCAATCGAGGTTTCAATAGAAGATAAAATTTTACAATCTCAAGATGTACAGCTAGTACAATCAAACAAGCTATCTTCTGTTGAGCACAATATGGAGGAAAAAGTTGAAATAGATCAAGAGTTACATATTCTGACTGTCCAAAATAATTTGCCTAATTTCGATTATCAGAAATTACAGGAATCGGAACATCATTATGCACTGTTAAAGACAAGTGATTCTTTCACGAAATCAGATGAAAAAGATAAAGAAAATTCAAAACAAGTAACAATCAACAAATTGAATAACTTGATTAATGAAAATTTAAAGCATAATTATCAAGAAATAGCTTACGCTGAATCAATTTTAGGAGCCCTGAAATCAAAAAGTAAAATTGATACATTCGAAAAATGTGAGTCTAATATAGAGTGTCAGCAAAATTTACAATCTCCGGACGCAGTGCCTATTAAAAATGTTGGTATCTACAAATTAGAAAATAATGTTGCAGATAAAATATTTGAGGAAAATAGTGTATCAAATAAACGTGTATATGAAACACCGCAACACAACTATCAACTAATTGCGGATGCTGAATACTTATTTGCATATATTAAGAAACTTAAAGAAGTTAATCAAAGAGGTCCAAATGAAGTACCTAAAAAAAATCAATGTAGTATATATGAGGAATTATCACATAATTATCAAGAAAATGCAGACGCGGAAAATAAGTTTGGTATCATAAAATCTCGCGAACAAAGTCCTGAAAACCTAGATGACTTAGGAGCACGTATAGTCGAAAGAGATTGTCACATTAATCATACTGATGCCGACCAAGACAAAATGATATGTGATGAACAACTTAACCAGGATTATGAAATGATGAAAGGTGAAGAAAAAATAGGCACTACTTCTCATCAACTGAAGATTGGGCCTTGTATTGGCGATAAGGCTACCAACGCTGACATTCTTACTAATGTGTTATTACAACTAGAAGCTCCTAGGTACAACTACCATGATCTAGTAGATGCAGAACGCTTATTAGCAATTAAACAAATTGCTCACACAGTCACTACAAAATCAGAAACAGATAATGTTCATAATACTTATGACCAATGTGATTCTTCAAGTGGCCTAGATAATGATATTGAAATCTTATTACCAACAGTAAAACCTTGTGTTTCTTTTAACCCTGATGCTCCATTGGCTATGAAAAATATAGCCGTTGATGCATCCGTTTTTATTTATCACGAGATAAATGATGCTGAAAAGTTAATGGCGTCACAAAATCATGAAAACGTAAAGAGCGAAGTTTCAGAAACAAGCGTCAAAGATACGGAATCAGATAAATCTGAAAAAGAGAATATCGTTCACGAAGAAAATTTGATTGAAGAAATCGAACACAATTATAATATTCAGAAGGATTCGATATCTAAAACTGTGGTCGATACGGTTGAACTTGCTAAAGAGTCTGAAATATCTTGTGCACATACAGAAAACTCTAAAGTAGTTTTAACTCAGTCACAACAAGAAATATTAAATAAAGAAGAAGAATTAGAAAAAGATGTTGATGACAGTGTGCCATTTTATGCTGATGTTAAAAGGGAAGAAATTTTCATTAAGGACGCTAGAAATGAGGATTCTATACTTGAAGTGATAATACAAGAAAAAATCATGCCAGAGAAAACAGAAGTAGAATATACTATAGACCTCATTACTCATGAATTGCCTAAAACTGAAGAGGTTAAAAATATTGATAACGTTAATTGTATGACTGACCTTAAGAACAAGTTACCTATGGAAGAACAAACTACAGATAACCTATCAAAGTTAAATTTTGACACAGAACTTGAGTATCTTGAACGTGAAGGGTCATTAGTACCTATGGTTTTTGGCAATGACTATAATGATAAAGAAACATCAGAATTAAAAGAAACGGAATCTCTACCTGAAGGTAATACTGAGAAAAAACTTTCTTATGATACAGAATTGGAAATTAGAGAAGATGACGAATTTGTATTAGTAGATATTGTAAAAGATCAATCAGAAACGTCTATCACAGATATAGACAAGAAAAATATAAGTGAAAGAAATTCATCAGAACTAGTTGAGGATGCAATAAAGTTAATCGATGAAACAATCGAAAACGTGACAAGCTTACCTGATAATATACCGGATCATGCTATTCCAGAAAAAGACATTTCGAGCGTTAGTACTGCCGTCGGAATTTGTAGCGATCAAATTAAAGACCTATCTGAGAAAATTGATAATTTGGAATTAATTGAAGCTGATTATGAAATAATACCACAAGTTTCCGCACTGCAACGAGAAGAACAACTTTTACAAATACTTCCTAGCACTACACAACACTCTGACGTGTCTTCCTCTATCTCGGCGGAATTAATTGAAAGTGAAAAAACAGAAATAGTACCTATATCTCAATCTCTTGACTCTCAAACTAGTGACAAGCTTGTATTGATATCTATTGATTCAAAAACTGCAGATACCCTTAGCTCGCCGTATGATTTAAAAAGTACGGATTTTAATAATCAAAATGTCGTTGAACCTGATATGCAAAGTATAGGCGATAATTTAACTAAAATTGATACTAATATTACTGAAACAGCTATTACATCTGTTCGTTCGGAAAAATCTCCTATTCACAGTCTGCATGATTTGCTCCCTGAAATAGATTCCATTCCTGAATTCAAACCTTCCCTTAAAAATACTGTTTTATATTCTAATTTGTCAGCTGATGCACCTGAATTCACACCTTCCTATATGTATCAGTCAATTGAAAAGCCTGTTTCGAAAAGTAAATCACTGAGTACTGCAGATCGCGAAAATTATTCGAAAAAATCGAAGCAAGACCTATCGGCTAAAGAAACAATATCAATTGTACCTTCTGAAGATATAGCATTGGCAGGCAACGTACAAGAACAAACATATGCTGAATTTGATTTGGCAGCAAAAGAAGGACTTCAAGATCTACATAAGACTGAATTCCAAACTATTAAAGAAGGACATGTTGAAACCAAATCAAAAAGAAACAAGAAGAAGAAAAAGGAACACGATAAAAAACCTACTTCTGCAGTACAAAGTGCTATCATAGAACAAGGACGTACAGTCACAGAGGTGCCACTTACCTGCGAGCCAATTAATGTATGGGCGAAAGCAGCAGAAGACGGAAAATCTTACGCAGAAGTAGTTGCTGAAGGGTTAATATTAACGGAGCAAAGAGATTCCGTAAAGATTCAGGCTTCGCTAGAAGAAATCGCCCAGCCTATTAAAGAGAATATTGAAAATCCTGTTGTAGAGCTACTCAAGGAAAACTTAAAAGAAGTCGATGAAGATCATAGTTCTTGGGCTAAAATTGTAGCGAGTAATCGACCTTCACCTGACAGAGTTCCAAAACCTGAGGTAACTCGTACAGAAGCTATACAAACACACTTACATAAAGCCCCTATAATCTTAGTGGACGAATCAGATAATGATATTAATAGATCAGATTTACAAATTGATGCGGAAGGATTTATAACAGTGGATAGAAATAGAAGATCTAGGTCTAGGTCTAGGGACGCTCGTTCAACTTCAGTCTCGAAAGTATCTTCGAATAATAAAATTGATCGCGATACATCTGAAAATAGATTTGATGCACTGACAAGTACCTTGAAGTCTGAAGAAGAGTTCATTCAGAGTAGCTCATCGCGCGAGGAAAAAAATACTGTAGCAAAAGTCAGGAGAAGTCGTTCTTCGAAATCCAAGGAAAAAGATGTTAAAGTAATTGCACAACAAATAGCTTTTAGTACTTCCGATGAAGACAAACAATCAGTTAGAAAAGATAAAAAGAAAAGGTCATCAAAATCTAAAGATAAAGCAAATAAACCTAATGAAAAGACTGTTGAATCGGAGGCAGAAGATCAAAATAAAAAAGTAAACTTAGAAGAATCTCACACATCTAATGAATCTTCCGAAAATCAAAAAAAGAATAAGAAAAAGAAAAAAGACAAAAAATCTATAACTAAAGTTACTGAAACAAATACTGCTATTCAAATAATACCATCAGATCAAGATGCCACTCTACAAAAAGAGGAGCTTAAGGATAGGGTAAAATCTCCTATGTCAACGCCTGAATCATTACAAACACCAATAAAAGATAGGATTTATTCTGAAGCTCAATTTTGGAAAATGTCACCAAGTGAGTTAGAAGGATTAAGTAATTTATCCGAGATTTTAACCATTGAAGCAGTTGACGGGAACTTGAAAGAAGCTAAGTTTATTCCCACTGAAGATTTTCCAAAGAATATACAGATGGGTAATATTCAAGCTTTTGAAGATAATACCGAAATTGTAGGTAAAAATATCTGTTTACAAGAAAACATACATACTGAAAGCGAAGGTACACAAAAAGATTCTTTGAATTCAGAAGAAAAAATTTCTGACGATCAATCACTTGAAAGTAAAATAGCGGACATACAGCGGGAAATTGAAGAAATGTTGTTGCCTGAAAATGATAATTCTGCTATGAGCGATGACATCCCTATAGAACTTACTGAGACACATCTCTTGGTCGAAGAACTCAAAGACGAAGAACTTGATAACATGAGTCCTTTGCTGGCTACCCCTGATCCAGAAGATTTTACAATTCAGTCAAAACATAGCCATTTAACAGCAAATAGTGAAGAAGGTTCTTCTTTAACTGAAGCTGTTATCGTAAAAACGATTGATACAGCTTTAAAAGTTATAATAGATTCAGAAGCTTTAATATCCGAGAAAATCCAGGAAAACGAAGCTGTACAGGAAACATGTGATAACAGTGTTCCTAAAAATGAAGAAAGTGAAATTAAAATCCCAATTGACATGCAATTCACAAAATCAAACGAGAGTGAAATGGAAACAACGGGCGGAATCAGCGCTTCTTTAAATGACTCTGAAACATTGGCCACTAACATATTAACTATTTCCATGACTAACAACTTATCAAACCTTACATCCGATGAATTTTGGTGTGATAAATTTTCTTTAGATGACGCTGAAAAACTTCTAGCCGAACAAAACACTAAAACAAAAGCTGAATCGCCTTTAACATATGCAACTTGTAATGATAATTGCGTTAAATTAGAGACAAATCTTATAAATGATAAATCTTTCTGGCCCGAAAAATATCTCTATCATGACGCGGAATGTGAATACTTTGTTTCTATAGCAAATAAAAATAAGAGTTCTCCAAATATTGAAACTGAAATATTAATCAAAGATCAAAACGATAAAGATCGTGATCCGGATGGTGGGTCTGGTCATTCTTCTGATACGGAAGAAAAAGATCCGCGGCAGTCTAGTAGTTCGCCTTATGATTCCAATTACATTTCCATGGACCTACCCGGTGGAATATGTAGTTGGAAAGATCACAGTTCTTACTTAAGCTTAGAAACACCGCCCGGTTCTTTCACGGCACTGATAAGCGAGGTTATGCCTCGAGTAGATATCGACATCTCAGAGGATAAACTAACAACCCCTTCCCACGAGCCTGTTACCCTACCCACATCCGCACAGGACGAGCCCGAAGAAGATAGGATCCAGCAGGCAGCCAAGGTGACTGAGCTACAGTCGTATTGTAAAACATTACACTTTTTAATTTATGTTTGGCATGATATTCTCACAAAATTCTTAATTTCACTTATTACGAAAATTTGTATTGTACATTGTCGTCTGCCAAATCCGATCGTCTTGTAGTTGCAATCTCTTGGCATTCAGTCTTACGAGTAGCTTTGTATGAGTTAACGCATTTTATTAAAAAAGTTTTTAAATTCTATTGTATTACAAATCTAGTCATGTCTAGTCGGAATAATAATATATACTCATTAATATTATATTCTATATATTGTAATGAAATAAAGGTTCTAATGAAATTTGTGCAAGTATTGTTTTATTTAAAATATATACTCACATTGATTTTGTTACCCCGAGAGTAAAGAATGTGAAAATAATAATGTCAATATTTTGACTTCTACAAGACGAACGATAGTAATGACGCTTTAATTGTATTTTTAGATGCTTTCTTTTGGGCTTAAAATTATTCAGTCGAAACATAAATTAAACTTGCAATCCGAGTATATTTTTGAAGTATTGCCAATTATATTTTTGGAACTTAAGTTGAAGATATAATTCTATAGCTGGGAATCAATAGAATAAGTCAATGTTGCCCAGTAAGTCGAAAAGAAATTGTGGAAGGTACTTATTTAAATAGTTTTAGTTTTGTGCATTAGATGTTTGCACCATTATGTTTGCTAATATTCCTTTAATTAAAGTATATTATTGATTCCGTGTCTATTTTGTTGCGTTGTAACTAGAAAATGAAAGCTTTTTTATAATATTTGTCTATTTTGCGATATAAATATTGTAAGTTTGTATCGTATAAATGCTTAAATTTGTTTTATGTATCTATATTTGGTTAAATGGTTTTTAAGTGAAATATCCATTGTTGTTTAAAGTTACTACGGAATGTTTTTCAGTTTTAAGCCTAAATCTCGATGTTGTAATGGAATGGTTTCCACGAATGCTCAATTGTGTACCAAGCATGTCATGCCAATCAATTTTCAATTAATTGTTTTCATTTTCGGTGAGGAGACGTTGAACAACAACCTTCACCCGTATGATAACCAGATGAGATATATTTTATTGATTTTGTTAAATTTCTAAACACGCCTATGATAACTTCGCCACCGAAGAGCGTTTATAGCTATTTTTAGGCTTCGCAATTATATTCCATGAAAGGATTTTTGCAGGCAAGCCTATGCCATTACTTTTGTAATTTTATTTTTCCTTCGATACCAATTTTTATTGGTTGTTATTTCGGTGAAGTTAACTGTATCAATTGACCTGAACAAGACTTGCTTGTCAAGTAGTCATGAACAGACATATCTATGTAAAAACTACCAGTTTAAACTAAATTTCTTCGGTTACCAAAAGAGTAAAGGTTATGAAAAAAAACACTATTCCATTGAAAAGCGTGGTATCAATAGGCGTGGTTAGAAATCGATAAATTTTAATAAAAAGGTGTCTCATTTGGTTACCACATGGGTGAAGGTCTATCTTCAATGTCTCTTATACCATTTGATGTTTTCGGTGTTGCTAATATATAATCATTATTAGAAACTGTTGCTTATTTTGCTGGTTTTATTTGTATTATATACCCACAATATAATAATATATACCTCTTGTTCAAATAAGCCATATAAATATCTTTGTCAGTTTCTAGTAACGATTATATTTTTTTTCGGAATGCTAAATTTGACTTTACACCCTTATCCCCAAACGCTTAAAACTTACAAGCATAAAATAGATTTTGAATAAGTAAAAATAATTATTATACTAAAAATAAATAAGTGTCAAAGTTTAAAGAAATTTAAAAAAACTATAATATCAGAATCTATTTTAGCAATGAATAATGAGTCATCAGATAAAAGTGCACTAAGTGTGGCTAATATAGTGGTGTGTTCCCAGGATGACTTATCTAACGATATTGAAACGCTGCTCGAGGAAGTCAAAATTGTACAAGCGAATCTCTCTGATCTACCGGACGAAAGCCTTGACGCTATGGAGGAAGGACTTCGGGTAAGTTCCATTATCATTGTAAATAAAACATTCTCCTCTCGCTTCCATTTCATCACAATTTTGCGCAATAAACGACCAAATATTTTATCTAGCGTAAATATTTTTTTATGTACTACAATGATAACTTATGTGTTAAAAATTCTTTTCCACAATATTTTTGACACAGCATAGGCTATTTTAATATAGGACAAGCTTCGTTTCTGAAACGACTCGCTCTCTAGCTACACTATTCTCGGACACGCTATTTGGGTCTCGACAGAAATGTTCCTTTCATTTCTGATGTTACGGATTATTGGTATACAAAACTTTGAATAGATTTCTGAAATCATTCTCTGTTCAATTAAACGGTTCAGATTCTATATGTCACCATCCTTCCTCGTTCTTCACTTCATTCTTCACCCTTGGACCGGGAGCACGCTACTATAGGTGTTAGAAGCGTCTTCAGACAGCTGTGATCGCTTACCATAGAATCGTTCGCTTGCTTGTCCTATTCGTGACTTATTAAATTATCTACATACCTTCTTAGTTTTATTACAGTACAGTTAGAATCAACTCAAGTTCAAACCGCAATGTAAACAAAACTAGAATCATTGTTCTTACGTCAGAGACTTAAATAAACGGATTCGTTTCGGTTACTACATCATCGTCCGTTTTATCAACGCATTTCTCTTGAATTCGCTTTAAAGGTAATAAAATGTATTAGTTTTGGCAGAGCGTTATTCAATAGACTGGTGATTTATAACTGCTACTGATCAAATAATACCATTGATTTAATAACGATATTCTTAACGGTTCTAATGCTGGTTTTTCGAAAATACATTTAAAATACCTATATGATTTACCATTTTACTATATGTGAAGACCTATTTAGAAAATGAATTTAAAAATCTTACGACTAATACAAGTAATTGTAAAGCTAATATAAATAATATAATTAATAATCACTACACTCTTTCGGAAGTCCGTAAACACATATTGTATATGCATAACGCAACCCTTCCGACAAAACATGTCTAAATGGCCAATACAAACAACAATTTACTGGTAGTAGGCCTATTATTGCGCGAGGCCGGCTAGATAGGTAACATCGCAGTGGTAGCTAGGCTGGGCTAGGTAGGTAACGTAAAGCAGTATACTGTGTTTCGGTTTTGGAGGACACTGTAGCTAGTGAAATTACTAGGAAAAGTAGAAACAAGAATTAACATCTCTGTAGCAAGCGCTCATAGGCTACGGCAACCGCTTACCATCAGGTGGGTCGTATGCTTGCTTGCCAATTTATTTATAATAAAAAAACATAGGTTCCGATCAGGAATCGTTCCCACCACCGTGGGTGGTTAAAACAAGCTCGCTACGATTGCACCACAGTTGTTATTTTTCTCGTTAAAAAAAAATCATTCGATAGGTAAATGATTTATTGAACAAACACGATGAGAGTGACATTGTCACCTTCACATGCATTTTACTCATAACATGATGTCATTCTACAAATCTTACGGCAATGATAAATGTACGAGCGTTGTATTTGGCACAACTCAGTAGGGCTCTGGTTCGCGTTACATACAACCAGCTCCCGAATCGACTGAACGAAATTACGAGCGAAAATTGTTTCGTTACGAATTGAAAATTAACGAATTTGTGAATCGTGAATGTGATACAGAATTACGAAGTTATCGTTATTTGTGAAAAAAAGTTGTGAGGATTTTATTATTGTCTTTTGAAACATTAAGGTATTTAAGCGATTTATTATAAGCCTAAATTTAAATTTAATATTTGCGAGATTACAACAGCCTAAATCATTATTTTTTTATGAACTAGTCATGTGAAAATTTTAATTATAATTTATGAGACATTTCCTAATGTGTTTATAATTACTTGTTATTGAAAACCGTAACGATGTCATAAATCATCGCGTTTAATATAACAGTAAATTAATACATCGTTTTCTGATGATTTACTTATTTTAATGTATATTTTATAGTTTATCATAAAGAAATACTTAAAAAGCAATTAGATTTTTTTAAATTTTACTCGAAAGAAAGCTCTTTATATTATTTGTTCTGCTAATATGGAAAACAACTACATAATTATGCAAATATAATATATTCATTAATACATTATAATGTTTAATTTAAAAATTTTAGTTGCTTGACCACTGTTTCGGACCAATTGAAGTACGTTGAACTGTTGTTAAATTTACAGACATTGCAAAAGTTATTAATCTTATATAATAATATACTTATCTTATATCCTACATAATTATGAAGGGCTAGGAATGTCCTAACATGTCCATACTACGCGTTCAACATTGCTGACAAAACAAGCTAAAAAGTTTTTGTATATTATTATAACACGTCAATAAGTTAGTCAAGTACTTATTATACATATCGTTCCAAAATGTATAGTTTGTAGCTAGTTGTATTTTTATATATTCATTGATTTCATCAATGAAAATTGTAACTACCATAATAGCGAAGTAATATATAAAATAAATTTGGCAGAATACATAAATTTGATAAATAATTTAAAATGAAACTGTGAGACACATATAGAGGTAATTTTAAAAGTTAAATAATTAATTGATGTATATACTGTTACTAATTTTAGCCATGTGATAATACATAATTAAAGCGTTATTCATATAAATGAACGTGACTTAAGCATGTACTTTTAACGATGATGTCATAGTCAATAAAATCTAGGAACATTTGTAGCTAACAATATACAAGGAAATGGACCACAATTAGTTTTACAGCGTGACATAATTGAAAACTGTAGAACTAAATTAGAATTGATGTCTTTGATTATTTGTAATATCTGAATATTATTTAACATTAAAAAAAAGTTTTAACAGATTGTACTTTCCAACGCTTTAATAAATTTTGGCGTAAATTTGAAAGATTTTAATGTTATTTCTCTATCAAAAAGAAATTCCATATCGTATAAATAAATAATCTTAGTTTTAAATAATTATCAGTCAAGTGCGTTGTTGACCACAAGAGCTTTAAAAATAATAACGAATTAAAATCGACCGCAAAATTATGTTGGTAATTTCATAGTAATTATTAAAAGTAATATGAAAAACAAAGTTATGGGAACAACTTATACATATATCTTTAAAATTTGTAGACCTTATCTTCTTCAAACCAATTATGGTTGAAAGTTCATTTGATATTCTACAACCCCAAGTTTTTCTAGAATTTTAAATCCCATAGTTCAAAAGTTAGGGAGGAGGACACAATTTTTATGACTTTAAGAGTTTATATCTCAACAACTACTGACTTCATGAAAAAAGGCGAAATCAAACCTATAACGAGGTTTGATTTTGAAAGACCTATCCAATATCGCACACGTTGCCATACGTTGAATTTTTTTCAACCCTCAGTGTGTAATGGGCTGCTAACCTTAATTTCTATATGTTTTAGGATTTCATTACAAAATCGTGGTGCGGTTCATAGAATAGGTGTACGATTTACTAAATTTAGTATAGATAGAGCCAACAGTCTCCGAGTAAAATTACTGTGATATACGGACGGACGGACAGACGGCCATGACGAAATTATAAGGGTTAAAAAACACAGACCAAGTCTCTAGTCTAAGCTACTAGGTAATAAAATAACAATAGCTCGTCACGTCATCCTGAGTGATGAGTCAAGTGCACAGCGAACGTTAAAATTTAAACATTTTTAAGTAAATAAACTTGCCGATAAATTATTCAAACGTACTATATACTTAAAAATACTTTGGCTGCAATCCAACGTTTTTTTTTTTAATTTCATAATTCAAGCAATAAGTCTCTATTCGGTTACTTTTGTGATTTCTTTACGTGTTATCTTTACTGACTATGAATTGTTTTAGAATACTTTTTATTGGATAAGGTCTACTTAAAGGGAATCCCATTTTGTAGATTAATTTAGGTATTGCAAAAATAATGTTGAAAGAACAAATTTTAGAAATATTAATAAAATTTTTCAAAAGAGAATTAAATAGTGATGTATCTTATGGTTTAAAAGATTAGTTTATAAATGATCTAACACCAACTCGCTCGCTCATACCGGACGGTTAGTGCCGCGCCGCGTACGGTCGTAAGATTGTGCTCCGGAGCGCTCTCTTCCTCCCGATGACGTGCCAAGGCTAGGCTCGACCTTGCAAGAGGGGGCCTTTGGGACGGATTCAACTTGAGCCCCTCGCGGGCTTTCAATCTTTTACTGCTGCGGCTGAGTTCTCCTGACCCGCCACCCCACCGGTGACGCTGTAGTAATAGACACTCCGAAAAAAAATTGTAAATGAAAATCATTCAATATTTACTTAATAGGCTTCCAGCTGACATGCGTAGGTTATTTATCCATCAAATATTATGATATAGTCACAAGTTGATCTATAATATTCTTATATACCTACAATCGTGACATCATTCTTATACCAAGAAATAATATCTTAGCATTTATACAAACTATTATCTTTATTTACTGTGTCTACGATAACTTTGTAATATTTTTAAACCGATGACGAAACATTCAACTTTTCTCTATTCCAAATAATTTTTATTATCTATACCTTCATTAACATTGCAACTCAATATTTCAGGAGGGCATCACAGTTCTAGTCAAGTGTGAAGAAGCAGCTATCCTCTTGGAGAAGAAGATTATGGAGTACCGTCAAGAGTCGGAGGTGCAAGTGCTACTGAAGGAGCTCGTGACTATAAAGACGAGAATTACGAAGTTACTGCTACAAGCGCGTCAAGGTCTTACCACCATCCAGGTATGCAAGGTAACATTTTTTTATTATTTTCCTAAAAAAAAAAATGATGTAACTACTGTGACACCGTTGTAGGGTATTGGTAGCGAGTCTTCCTTTAGCTTCGACGGTTGCAGGTTCGATTCCCGCTCGGGCAGATGTTTGTATTGCCTTACAAATATCTGTTTCGGTCTGGGCCTTTGTCCTCGCGGTTTTACCTACCGTGCCTCGGAGAGCACTTTAAGTTGTCGCTCCCGGTTGTTATCACATAACATCTGATAACAATGTATGTGTCTTGATAGGCAATTTGCTTATATATAATGAGCTACTGGTTCGCCCTTTAGGTTGCGGGTGTCATATGGCAATCGCTCTGTGTAAAAACTAGTAACCTTCCAAATCCGGATAAAAGTAATAAGAAGACATGGTTACATAAAATACCAAGAACAATGCTAGGAAGAAGAAGAAGTTATGATGTAACTATTGTGTAAGATCGCGCTGGATACGTTGGAAGGGCACATTGAATTACTAAAACTAGTTCTTAGTAGATAATTAAAGATAGAAGCCTCAATAGCTTACGCTTAGCTTAGCTTACGGTAGTAGGGCCAATCCACTCTTTGGCCGAGGGCAGGGCCGAGTCGCAGGTTCGATCCTGACTCCCTTGGACTATTGTCGTACCCACTCCTAGCGCAAACTTCGGGCTTATTTGGAGTGGCAGTGGGAATATAAGTAATGCCTTGAAAAAAATCATTGCTAATATTCTTTATATAAAAAAGCAATAATAAAATAATAATTATTATATAATATTATGGAATTATTGAAAGTAAATATTCAAACAAAAGTACCAATCGAAATGTTATTTTAATTTCATTCAACAAATGTATTTTATATTACAGGACGCGAAAGTCGAATTGACACTGAAAAATAAGGAAATACAGGAACAAACAGAAAAAATAGCCAAACTTGACCATTGGCTTGAAACAATTAATAATGAACTCAAAGAATCTACAAAACAGTTAGACGTACTTGCTGAAGATGACATTGTTAGGTATATTGAAGTATATGAAAAATATATAAGAGAGTATGAAGAATATGAAATTTTGATCAAATCTATCATTTTGGTAATTCGTGAAGATTCTAGTCAGTTGAAAGAAAATTTAAATACTACGAAGAGAACATTGGAGGAAACAAGAAATCTAGTCGTTATAGAAATAGAAAGATTAAGACAGATGTTGATACAAATCCGGACTGCTCCTGAAGTAATAGAAGAAGATATATCTCAAACAGATAGGACTATAGATTCTACTTCTATGCCAGAAGAAATCGTATCTCCGCGGGAACCCGAACCTGTTAAGGAACCAGAAACACGATATCCATTTATAGAAAAGGTGGAAATTTCGGAAACAGCGAGTGAACCCAGCAAAGCAGAAACACAAATTGAAGAAACTAAAGTCCGCGAACAAGAAATTGTTAAGCCTAATGTTACTATTGAGACGCAAACTGGTAAAAGTCTCTTATCTGATGCTCCATCTGTTTTTGATAAATCTGTAATATGTAAACCAGAAGAAAAGGTTACGCATGATGTGTCTATAACTTGTGCACCACCACAAGAAGTAGAAGTTCAAACCGGTGAAACAAAGTCATCCGATGAAGAAGTTCTTGAAAATATACAAGTAAAACAAACAACATCTGAGGGTCACGAAACGATTGAAATTGCAAGTCGTCCAGTTAAAAGGGATCTAAAGATTGATGAGCAATCGTTGCTCATAGATGCTCATTACAAAGATGATAATTTGCTCAAAGATTCTCAACTTAATATTACACATAGCTTACCACAATCATTTGAAACTGTTATGGTTGAACCGGATGAAACAACAACCGAAGTAGTCGTTGATGCAGATGGTACTAAAAGAATAATTGTAAGGAAAGTTAGGAAAACACTAGTCACTCGACAACAAATACTCCAACCATTTAATGAAGATGTTCCGCGTGATCAATCATTTTCACAGCTAGTACTAAAAGAAGATACAGGATCCGGTTCTGGTTTGTTAGAGGACGGTGGTCAAAGATTTGTTCAGTATCAAACTTATGACGGTCAAGCTATATCTAGTTTACCAGGAAGCGAGGTTACAATAGAAGAAGTTACCTCACGGCCTGATATGCTTATTAAAGTCGAAAAAGGAATGAAGCCTGAGGAAATACTTCAACTTGCTGAAGGTGAAATACCATCACACGTTTATACCTCTTCTTCTAGTGTTACAGCTGTAGTTCAACAAGTTACCAAGAGGATTGTTAAGACGAGACGCCGTATAATAAGACGAGTTGTCATTATTGACGGAAAAGAACATGTAACTGAGGAGGTTATTGACGAACCAGACAATGTGGAAGTATTTGAAGAACAAATACCAAGAGTTTCTATAAATGTCAAAGATGGAGACAAAGTTGCGGATGAGTCAGATGATCAAGATAAGCCATTCCGTCCTAGCACTGATAAGGATGATAAACACAAGCATTTTGACAAAACTAAAAAAGGTGATGATAATAAGTTTATAGATCAGCAAATGACAAAAAAACAACAATCAGATACAACAGGAGATAAAAATATATTCATATCATCCACCTCGTCACAAAAACCAAATTTACAAACTCTAACGACAGAGTTCATTCAAAAAGAAAGTGATGGTGGAAATGCTGTAATAACAGAAAGTTATGGCGAAACACCTGTTACAAAATCTCTATATCAAAAGACACCTGATGATGAGACATTTGTACAAAAAACTCAAGACAGCAACGTCGAAAAATATGAAGGTGATAATTTTGGTATCACATACAATACTAGTGTCCATTCAACATTAGAAAGTACCTCATCAAATATTGCCACAATTGTAAAACAAGTAACTAGGAAAATAACAAGAATTAGAAAACGCATTATCAAACACATTCAAATAATTGATGGGAAAGAACATGTGACTGAGGAGATTATTGAGGAACCGGAAGAAGTTGAAATTACTGAGGATGAACCCACATATTCACAAATTACACAAGATCAAGGCTTCCAAACACAAACAAAGCGCATAAGAGTAGTACGAAATATTCAAATAATCGACGGAAAAGAACACATAACAGAACAAATCGTAGAAGAGCCTGATGATGATGATAATCAATTTATTGCTGAAGTTGTCAATACTCCTAGTCAAAAACTTGAAATCACTGAAGATGAGCCAAACATTTTAGAAATTCTTCAAGACAAAGGAGAACAAATTCAAACAAAACGTATAAGAATAATAAGGAAAGTTCAAATAATTGATGGAAAGGAGCATGTGACAGAACAGATCGTAGAAGACCCCGATGACAATGATCAGTTCATTTCTGAAGTTGTTGATATGCCTAGTAAAAAAATTGAAATCATTGAAAATGAGCCAAAGCTTTTAGAAATTATTCAAGATAAAAGAGAACAATCCCAATCAAAACGTATAAAAATAATAAGAAATGTTCAAATAATTGATGGAAAAGAGCATGTGGTAGAACAAATCATAGAAGACCCTGATGAAAATGATCAGTTCATTTCTGAAGTTGTTGTTCCTAACAAAAAAATTGAAATCATTGAAAATGAACCAAAGCTTTTAGAAATGATTCAAGATAAAGGAGAAATATCCCAATCAAAACGTATAAGAATAATAAAAACTATTCAAGTAATTGATGGAAAAGAACATGTGGTAGAACAGATCATAGAAGACCCTGATGATAATGATCAGTTAATCAAGGATCATTCAAATCTTTTAGATAATATTCAGGATCCTGAGGTCCACACACAAACAAAACAGATGAACATTATAAGAAAAACTCAAATAATTGATGGAAAGGATCATGTTCCAGAACAGATCGTAGAAAATTCTCAAAAAAATAATGAGCTTGTTCCAGAATCTGTTGAAGTCCCGAGTAAAAATATGGAAATCGTAGAAAAAACTAGTGATGATATTCCTATTGATTCAACTTCTCAAAATTATGATACACGGAATACGAATATTATTACATTAACAAAAGAATTGATTGAAAGTGAAGCTGGACATCTAAATAAAAAAGAACCAAAATGCAATGTTTCTGAAAAAGAAATAAGCGTAGAACCATGCTTTACAGTAAAAGAAGACAATGAAGATATCACAAATCAGGCTCCTATACGCACGATTTTAACTACAACAAAAAAACGTGTAATTAGACATATTCAGTTTATTGACGGGAAAGAACACGTAACTGAGGAAGTTGTTGAAGAACCAGATAATATTGAAATTATTGAAGGGAAGTCAACTTTACCATATATCATTCAAGAGGAAGGTGCTAGTACCAAAAGAATAAAAATAATACGGCAAATTCAAATTATTGATGGGAAAGAACACGTTACAGAAAGCATAATCGAAGATCCAGATAACGAATGTATTGCTGACTCAACAATAACTGCATCTGTAAATGTTCAAATTAGTAAGCCAGATGTAATACAGCTTAAAGAAAATCCAACTATTCTTATGACCGCGGAAAATAACGTAAATAAATCTGTGGATGATATTAATAGGGATGTTTATAAAGAGTTATCAATATCTAACACAAATGTTATCAAAGAAGATCAATCTCACACAGCTGTTACTAGCTTACTAAACATTGTAACTGATTCTAAACAGAATTTAAGTAGCGAAAAAGACCTTCAAGCTAAAGATATCCCAGAAAAAACTAAAACAACGAAATTAACTACACATCCTGCCGATAAAATCGATAAAATTGAAAAAGGCGTGAAGGTTTTGATCGATTCATCTTACTTTGTTTCCAAAGATAAAATACCTTACGATGAAACCGCTGCAGCTCCCGATCTTACTGACATTACTCGCAAGCTTATTGAATGTGAATCAGATCACTCGACCATACCGATCGCGTCTGCCAAAGAGCCAACAGAAAAAATAATGCGAACTAGTTCAAATGTCCAAATATCTGATCAACATAAAACAATTCTAGAACATGAAAATGAATTTTCTGATAAAATTGATAAAGGCAGTGTTTTAACTCCTCAGGACATTATTACCGTTGAAAAAGATGATCAAATATCCGTATTTCCAGAACAAGATTCCATTACAACTTCAAAAACTACCGTATCCAAGAAGCCAATGACGAAAACGGCCGATTGTGAATTTAAAGAAGTTTCTTGCACAAAACCTGACGATGTAATGAAAGAAAATCTAATAGATAAAACTTTAATAGACGTCACGAAAGATATTATTATCAGTGAAAAACGAGATTCTACAATGCCACAAGTCGCGTATCCAAGTTCAAGTTCAATTACAAAAACAGATGACCCACTTTCAGTTATTCTTTGTGAAGCAAGTAACTTTGAAGATGTAGTGGTCCGTGGACCAGAAATTAAAGAGCAACCGTTAGTGACAGATTTAAAAAGTAATATCCCTTCACAAATAAAAGAAGAAAATGTAACTATTTATGAAAAATCTCAAGAAATCCTTCACAAAAAAGAGGATTCCTTAAAAATGCCAGAAAGTACTTCTCCTATCGTTGCTACTTCAACAAAAGGGTCCTTATTCGATGAAGGTACATATGAATCTCAAGATATCCCTCACATGGACGGTGATGAATTAAGCAAAGGCACGCAACAAAATAAATCTGTCATCGATATCACGAAAGAAATGATTGGTAGTGAAATAAATCATTCCGCACTACCACCGATTCAAAGTTCTCATAAAAGTAACCAGGCAAAAGTTGAACAAATAGATTCAGCAATTACGTCTAAAGAAACTGATTCAAAAGATATATCGGTAGATAAACTACAAAAGAAAAGAGATAAAGAATCAATGTTAAAGGAGGATGTTGTTACAAAATCAGATTCAAAGG
Organism: Hestina assimilis; assembly: GCA_023373885.1. Lineage (NCBI taxonomy): Eukaryota > Metazoa > Arthropoda > Insecta > Lepidoptera > Nymphalidae > Hestina > Hestina assimilis. The sequence goes on along the minus strand of CM041747.1, from coordinate 1,293,635 downwards.
TTCCAGAAAAAAGTTGTTCTGACTCTACTTACCAAACAAGAACCAAAAAAGAATTAAATATTATAAAATTAGATACAAAAGAGGTCAACAAAGGAGAAGTGGTTCCTAGTGGTTTCGAAGGATCGCAAATACCAGTTGAGTTACAAAAAGGTAATACTGTACTAAGTGATGACGATAAAAGTTTAATTCAAAGAGAAATCGACCAAAGTACATTACACCAAACATCAATTGATGAAAAACTAGTAAAACCGGAACCAGAAAAAATTGGACCAACAGCTGATGATGGCGAAGTCGAAAACAAGGAAAAATCTGATTCTAACTTACAGGTTTTAACTACTATGTCAAAACCACAGAATATTTCTATAGAAAAGCAACAAAATTTGGAAGTTCTTGATATCATTGAAATTCCTGAAAAAGAAGAGGCTTTTGATATAGAATCATACAAATTACTATCAGAAGATAAAACTTCAAGAATTGAAATTCCCCAAGACAAATCTCTTGAAGCTCTGACCCGTACACTTCTTGAAAGTGAAATAGAACATTCGAACCTTTTATTGATAGAACCTAATAAAGCAAATGCATCAAAACCTACAGAATTGACTGATACTCTGATTTCAGGCTCATTGTCACAGAGAGGTGAAGAGACACTAAAAGCTAGTACAATAAAATTGGAAGATAAATCAGAAGTCAATAAAGCAGATAATATTTATGACCATCAGCATCGACTCGAAGCAATGAAAATCGAAAATAAAAATAAAGAAACAAAAACTGATTACACTGATATAGTTACATTAAAAAAACAATCTGATATAGAGCCGCTTAACACTAAACCGTTCGAAATTTTGCCGGAATCAGAATCTAAGCAATGTCTAATAAAAACTATTACCAGAAAACGTGTTGTGAAACACACAAAAATCATTGATGGTGTAGAATACGTTACAGAAGAAGTCATAGAAGAACCAGACGAAGTTGAAGTTGTTGATGAAAGACCAAAAACCACTTTTACTATGCAAGAGCAAGGCATTGTAACTAAAAGAATCAAGGTTATTCGACAAGTTAAACTCATCGATGGAAAAGAACATGTCACAGAGCAGATAGTAGAGAGTTCAGATGATGAGTATTTACCAGAGACTACTGTAGAAGCTGGAATTGATTTGCAATTATCTGAATCAGAAATTACTAAAAAATTACCACTTATAAAATCAAAAGAATTATTAGATACTGATAAAATCAATAAGCCGAAAGCATCTGTTTTAGATATACAAAAAGAATCAATTAGAAATGAAGATAATCAGAAAATTTTTGAAAATATCGACGTTTCTAATACAAGTCAGCTCAAAACTAACCTTGAACAAGAAGAAAGGTATGAAAAAGAATCAGATAAAACAGAACAATCAACGTGCATAACATCCACTGAATTACCTGTGCTACAATCTACTATGGAATTCTCAAATATTAAAGACATTACATTGGAGTTCTTATCTCAAGAAAATAATAAAGATACTGAAAACGTAAAAACAAATAATTCAACAGCCGATGTAAGCACTGCCGCATCGTCAAATAAAGAAAAAATAGAGGAACATTTCAAGCATCAAATAGTTGACAATGATGAAAGTAAAAGTTTGCATCCTATGGATATTGTTGATACAGATAAGAAGCAAGGACATGATAATGTAACTTCTCAACAGGAGAGTCACGCATCTGTAGTGACTGATGAAAAAGAAATTGTTGGATTATCGTCTGAATTAAAAAGCGAACAGAAACCAATTATCAAAAATGAAGGTCTAGCTAAAGATTATCTTCATCCTCAATCATCCGTAAAAGTAGAACCTGTTGAAATTGGAACAGTCATAAGTGAAATAGATATTTATGATGAATGCAAGGAACCCGAAGTATCCTACATTCAGCAATTTCAACCTATTCCACAAGATTCACCTACGATTACAGAAAAAGAAATTTTGGCTAGCAACATCTGGTCAGAAAATATAGATCATGTTTCCATACCTACAAAAATTGATACAAAACAGGATATTACTACATTTATTGAATCAGAACGGTCAAGCAACGAATCAAGTTATGCTCAAGATCCTTTGAGACCATCACAAAGGGAAAATATTAAAGATAGCAATGAAAAATTATTACAAAAAAGTGTTATTGGAAGTTCTCTTGAAATTGATGGAAATATAAATAAACCATCACAAACAGTTGACATACAAATGTCTCTTTCAAAAACTGGCAAAAGTTTGAAAAGTAAACCAAAAATTGAAATGGATATTAAAATAGAAGAATTCGAAACAGATATACCTTCATTAGTCCAAAAAGACGTTAAAGCCGATTTGCCAGCTGAAATACTAATTATTGATGAACATATCAAAAAAGAACTTGGTGACGTTATTAAGAAAGACTTATCAGACACTCAGTCTGTTTCGGAGGAATCTAAAGATGATAATCTGAAGGCGTCACATGAGGTGCAAGAACCTATTGAGAGGAATGATTCTATTCAAACCTTTTATATTGATACGGATAAGAGTGTAGATGGCTCAGAAAGTTCATCATTAAGTCATTATGTTAAATTACAAACTACAACATCTACTGATTCTCCAAAGCCAACAGACAACGTAATGGTACCAGAAGCTATTTCACAGGCGCTTGGTGACGAACCCTCATCTTTAGATACAGAATTCGAACAAACCACTGAAAAAGGATATGAACCTGAAGATTTATCAGCTAGCAAAGAGCCATTACATGAGAAGAAAAAGAAGCACAAAAAACGAAAAACACATGCAATTAGTGAAGAAACACCTTATCCGAAGCAAACTACAACAGAAGAGGACACTGCAGTTTCAACGCCTCAAGAAATGGCAGAACCATTAGAAGAGCCAGTTCAACAAAGAAAAGTTAAATCAAAGAAAAATAAGAAAAAGGCACCTTTAAATGAACAATCCGCCATACATCTTACAACCACATCACCGGAATTAAAAACTGAGAGTCCAAAGGTTGGTAATGAAGTTACTACAACGTCACCTATAGACGAATCATATCACACTATTAGTGAGACATCTGATATAAATACTGTTAAAATTGTAGAAGAATGTGTAGGTAGTAGTCCGGAGATAATACAAAAAGAAGTACCTACAACAGTGACGTACCCAATTCCAATTGTTGAAGAAATTGCTACAAGTGAATATTATGTTCAAACATCACCGGAAGTGATAGATATTGAAAAAGAAGATAAACCAGTAGTTTTTAAGGCAGAGTCAATCGATACAGAATTACAAACTTCTCCTACCCCTGTCAAAGAAATATTAACTCAAACTACACCTATTGGAGAGAGGGAAGTTCATACACAGACTTTGGATAACATTAAGATTACTGGCAAAGTAGAAGTCTTAGATACAGAAATTCAGACAAGTAGGACAGAATCACTTGAAGAAGCCACAAAGTCGGAAGTAGAAACGCAAGTTTTACCAAGAGATATTCACACTCCCGATGACAAATTTTCTCAAACATCATCTCCAGTTATAGAACAAAAGAAGGATGTCGAAAAAGACTGTCGAGGTATGCAAACTTCACCACTACCGGACGTACTAAAAGATGATAAGAGTACAGAAATTATTATCCAAACAGCTGAAAGTAATATACAAACCACTACGCATGAAGTTGTCGATCAAGAAACTGTAACGTCACCTGTTGAAGCTAAAGAATTAATAGAAATGAGTATTCAAACACCTGAAATTGCCCTTGTTACATCAAGTACTCAATCTGACTTATCAACTAAAGATGACAAAAAAGAAAGTCCACGCCTAGCTAAATTAGATCTTACAGATAAAATTGTAACAGTGGATAGTACTCAACAAACATCTCCAAGAAATGAATTTATTGAGACCATTCCCAAAATCGATACGTCTAAAAAAGAAGTCATAATGATTGATAATGTACAACAAACTTCACCTAGACTGGAACTGGACATGACGTTACCTACAACATCCATAGATTTTATTAAAAAGGAAGTTATTACTGTAGATGATGGGCAACAAACTACACCCAGGAAGTACGAAGAAGAACCTCGTATATCACCAATAAGAGATAATAAAATTAATATTCTAACAATTGATAATACACAACAGACATCTCCAAGAGGTTATTCAGAGGATTCCATATCAACATCTACCGATGAGCCTTATGAAGTTCATTTAAGGGCTCAAATTTCTATTCCACGATCAACAAATGATTTTATTGAAAATGAGAGGCAAACTGAACAGATTTCTCAATCTATGCTTGGAGATACGCATAAACAAAAGAAACGGAAACCTAAGAGGAGGACGGAATCGCCATTACAATCACCTAGCAGCTTATCGGATCCTATAAATGCTGAACTTTCATTTTCAATAACACCAACAAGTGAAGACTTATCAAGTAGAGACACTTCCTCAATAGACGAAGGTATTTCTCAATTAGTAAGTCCAGTTTTTCCAACTCAACAAGAAAGACATATTGCTACATCGAGACCGACATATTCTGATGTTGTACAAAGATCTAAATCTAAATCGCCTTCTCCAAGTAAAACAATTTTTACACCTAAAGTAGGAAAGGCAAGATTAATTAACACCTTAGAAAAAAGAACACAGTCACTCAGTGAACCACAGAAAATATCGGAAGACATACTAACAGTAGCGCTAATTGAGCCTGCCGTAGAAAAATCTTATGATTTAGTTATCAATAAAGAGTTGGAAGAAGTTAAAAAATCTATTAAAAATAACGATCCAGCTAAGGTGGAGAAGAGTATTGTTGTAGTTATCGAAACAATATCAATTTGGCTAGAAGAGATTCAATATAAAATTCAAAGTCAAACTATAACAAGGGATAAATCAAGTAATGAATCTGAACGTGTAAAAACATTAGAAAACTATGTTCAAGATCTTAAAGAAATAATATATGTCACAGAAGTTAATGAAGAAATCATAACTTTAATAGAAACATTGACACGTCAAATACATTTAGTTGGAAACTTAAGAAATAGAAACAACGAAAGGATAAAGGAAGAAGAAATGGAATGGAACAAATTTTTAACAGATATTGATACCTTGAGCGTATCTACTAACAAAATTAAAGCAAGATCAAACGAATTAATTATGTCAGAAAAACCAACACAAGAAAAACTCGATAATCTCGATGAAATTGAAAAAGACAATGTAACTAACTTAGATTTTACTAAGAAAATGTTCCAAATTTATCGTAGCTTTGTAGAAATAAACCCAAAGAGAGAATGTCCACCTAAACTTTTTGTGATTGACGAAGATACGAAACAAATAGAAAACACAATTAATACTGAAAGGGATCGTCTCTTACAATTAACATCATTGGCTGACGAATATGAACAAACTTTGCAGGACTTTGGACAAATTACTGATGTGGCAGAGGCTCTACTCGATGGTAAAATTATAGTATCCAACTTGGATCACCTTTATGAAGAAATTCAAAAACACAGGAAATTCTTTGTAAACCTAAGCCACTGTCGAGCTATTCTTGAATCGCTAGAAGATAATTTGGATTCGGAAACTAGAACTAAATATTCCGCGCTGCACCATTCCTTACACGACAGAGCAACTATAATTATTGACAGAGCTGCTGGTCGCGCTCAGCAGATGACTTTAGCCGCTTCAAGATGGAGCGTGCTTGATCAAAGCATGAAAGAAGAACAACAATGGCTCAGGGTAGCGCAACAGAGAATACCTGATCTCTCAAATGTGACATCTATTGATCATCAACAATATATCAGTCTCTATAGATCTATTAGCCTTGATGCTTCGCAACATTATGCGAAAATGCTGCGTTTGCTGTCTATAACTGAAGGACTCCAAAGTTTGATTGTTTGTTCTGGACTTGAAACGGAATGCTCTCTTGCACTTGAAACTTTACTTAAACTTCAAGAAGATATTGACTCCAGGTTAACACGATTAACAGCTTTTAGAGAGAACTGGGTTACATATGATCATCTTATCGACAGAATAGAAGGCTGGATGAAACTCGCTAATAAGGAGCTAGAGCATATTACTCCTGAAAATATCACAACAACAAGTAATCTCCGTCGTTTCTGGGAGCTAAAAGCTCAACATGAAGTTCATAACAACCTTAAAAATGAATCTGGAGTTCAATTTGAAAAAGCTTTAGAAATTCTTCCTATATCAGACGAAATGGTTCAACGTCAGTTCTTCTCTAAAATCGAAGATAAATGGCGAGATTTGTCATCAAGAATCTCTCATATCCATTCTACGGCTATTAAAAATATATCAGATCGCGACGTGCCATCAAGTGAAAAATTAAATATACTTGAAGATGAGATGAGGGAACTACGCTCCATGCTAGATGGCCTGAAAGGTGTCATTAAGAGCGAGGATGAACTAAATCTGTACATCGAGCGCCTCCAGGTGATGACAGGTCGTATGGACAGGATACAAAACGAACTGGGCAGGTTGAGTCTTCTTCCTACCGCTGAATCCGAGCGTCTGGGTGCGTTGCTTACTCAATCCGGATTACTGGACGATCAAATAGCTGAAGAGTTTGAAAGGAGTATGCTTTTAAAAGAGAAAATCGTGCAGGTACAAGCAGGTATCGCTCGTTGCCAGAAGAATCAGCAACGTGCACGACTGACTTTGGAAGAGTGCGAAGCAGCGGAGCGACTCGGCAGCGATGTTGTAGAGAATGCGTCACTGACGTGCGAAAAGTTAATAGAAGATCTTTCAACGCAATGGCGTGATATCCTAGCATTGAGGCAGGCATTGCATACATTGCCTACAGCTCTTCGTGTCTGCGTGTCACCTATTGGGGTAGAGAGAGATATTTCTGCACTACAGGTAAAGCATAATTTAATATCAAATTAAACATTACTATTGTATCAAAGAAATACTAAACGAACTTTCTGTTGTCTCAGGATACACACGCAGAATTGGAATCGGCTTGCAACGATCTAAGCGTCAGGTTGCGCAGTAAACTACAACTGTGGAGGCGGTTCGAGCGTCAACTGGAGCTAGTCCAAGGAGCAGTGCGAGAAGCTGATTACATGGTGGAACTGCTGACAGTACAAGGGCAGGTTGACTACGATCGCTTGCTGAAAGCTACCGAAAAACTTGAGGTAATTCAAATTTTGATTATAATAAGACCTTATGGCGCAGACTTAAATCGCGGGTTCGATTCCCGCTCTTAGCATATGTTTGTCTTAACCATACAGGCATGTGTTCCAGTCTGGGTGTGTTGGTCCTTTTCCTTGTGCGTGTTTCCGGATCCCCGACACAGGATATCATTATCCTTATCGTGTAGTGTTTATTTATTATATTTGTATCACCTATTCTTGGATTCTCAAAACGTTTTATTGTCATTAAAATCAATCTTGATATTTTTTTTTAACTAACCCTACATCGAAATTTAAATTTAAAAACTATTTTATAAACTATTTTCAAGTTAAATTTTTACTTTTAAAAATAAAAATACAGTATGTATTTTTACTTTTAAAAATAAAAATACAGTATGTATTTATTTATAATTGGTTTCCTTCTCAAACAGACGCTAAGTGAATCCCTCACCCGTCGAAGCGGAGAATTGGTGGGATCATTACGAGACGCCGCGGCGCCCTTAGAGGCCACCACTGAGCCGAGCATCGTCGCCAAGCTCAAGAAGGAGTTGGACGACGCCGCCGCCGCCTACGAGCACACGTGCGCTAATCTCACACAACTTTGCGACAAGTGAGTATTTTTGAAGTCATAACTTCTATAACCGTGTTGAGCGATTTTTTATAAGGTAAACTTGTCGATTCGCGTCACCTAACGTCAAGACATGCTTCATGTGACGTGTTACGTCAGACCGACGTCCTAATAATTAATTTTTAAAAATCGGTTATTTCAAAATTTCAACTTCTTATTTCTATTGGCTGTCTCCATGACTAAATGAGCCAAAAACCTCTTAATTTTTTTAATGATATTGGATATTATTAGTTTTAATTTTTCTGTTACTAAAAGTCAATTCCTCAAATACAAAATTTAAATATTTACACACCACACGTTTCTACGTTGACTAGAGGCTGACAATAATAAAATTTATCATGTAGTCATGGATGACAATAATGGGTTATAGGTTATCGAGACACAGGTCACAGCGATAAAATTCTGCTTATTCAGTTACTTGGAAAAAATATCTGTGGAAAAAATACTAATTGTTTATTTTAAGCTTAATATTCATGTAAATTTATAGTTTTATATTTAAAATTGTTTTTATACAACAAAGTCTACAAATAAGCAAAATGTGCAGACAGCCTAATGGTAACTGGTTATCAGTAGTCTTATAAGCCTGTTTCTGACCCAAGGGAAGAGGGGAAAAGAGGAATTAAAAGGCAAATGGATTTAAAAGGGAGTTTGGGGCTCCGGAATTTGAACTGATCGAATGTATAGTATAGATAGTGCTACTTAATTTTGATATTCTTTCTGATGGTACTACTGAAAATAGCAAGAGTGCTAGTACTTTGAAGTCGGTAAAAAAACGTTATAAGAAAGCTTTGACAGAAAAGCGCTACCTCGCGTTATTTTGTTTTTTTGGGGTGGGGTGGCAATGGGTGACTTACGGTGGGTTGGAAGGTGTTGCAGGGATTGGTGTGGCGTGATTAAAGGTAGCTGAAAAATGTATTTTTGCCAATGTAGTGTTTTGCCTCGGTGTACTAGATACCACAAGGCGGTGGAGCTGTGGCGACGGTACCGCGAGGCGGCGGCCTGCGTGCGCGCCTTCGCGGAGCAGCACGAGGGAGCGCTGCACGCGTTGCGAGCGCGGGACGCGCCGGCGGCTGCACAGGTCAGTTTATTTGTAACAAACACACATACACACACAGCTGACACATGTACATTAGAACACTAACACTGTCAAAATTTTATATTAAAACAAAAAAGACATACATGTTGACGTTAATTTTAATTTCAAATTTATCTTTCATATAACATTATAACGATACTTAATAATAACTTTCTAAAAGTTTAAAGGCGTTTGGAGTCATCTATTAATTACGTGTTTTAGCAACTTTCAAAATTTGGCTGTTTACTTTAACTTTTATTTGATTTGTAATATGTTCTCGCCATTGTAGATGGTGACGCCATCTCTTGATGAATTCAGTCAACTATGTAACGGTCTTTAGGCGTCTGTCGAATTTATCGTCAGACACGTACTAAGGCCAATAATACATATTCCGAAGGAAACAAAATCAAATCAGTTCAATAAATGAGAGTCTGAAGAGAGGTTTTTTAGGTTTTTGTGTTCATTCTTAGTAGTATTAGTAAGCTTTACCCGCGGATCCGCTCCCTTACTGAATAATTGTTTTCATGGGAGGGATATTCGTTCAATTAAATTAAAATTGCTTAAGTTGCTGTTTTAACACCAGTTTTATGCCGATGCAATTGGTCCAATCTGTTTAAGAGATTGGCCTGAACAAACAAATAAAGAATTTAAAATGTTTTTTTTTTTTGTTGTAAGTCCACTATTCAATTACATATTTTTTGCTTATTTGTACACAAAACAAACTTCTAATTTTATTTATAATAAATAAATAAGCACTACACAATCAACGGCACCCATTAGGATAGTTATATCCTGTGTTGGGGGTCCGGAAACATATATGTACAATGACGAGGACAAACACACCCAGACCGGAAAACGTGCCTGTATGGTCAATACAAACATCTGCTTCGAGCGGGAATCCGTGTCCTGTAGACCATTTCCCTACCGTTGTGCCACAACATCATATATTTAGTTGTTAATAGATAGATATCCATTCAAATTATTGAGTCATTGACATTTTAGCGTGTACATAGTCAATTTGCTAACGAAATACGAATACAAATTAAAACGGTACGTACAATATGCAGACAATGACGCACAACTTGAACTACCAAGTTAAATGTTAAATATATATATTTTTTGTATAGTAATAATAAATAAATAATACTTCCGTATTCTTGATATTTATTTTAAAGCATCGCTGATGTTCCTTCAAAAAGTTACGACACCTTTAGAGAAATGTCTCCCGGGACACGCGATAGCAGAAAAGTTCTTTTCGTTAATTACGAAATAGTGTTGACGCCGAAATTGGCAGCCCCAAAGAAAAAAAATATATTTATCATCTATGACAAGTGAAGTTAATTATCTACGACTTTTTTTCATAGAATAAAATTATTATTAATCAGCGTTCAGCCATCTTTTACATATTTAAATTAAATTCAATGTTTGCACGACCAAGTTCTGTAATTCTGCATAATATAATAAGTGCATATTATAATAAATCAGTTCAAAAAACTACAATGTATCATTATAAGACAAATAGTAATAATTGATATTTAATATTTAAAAAAAAAAACTAACCATATGGAAAAACCGAGATAGATGCGAGATAGATATAATTCTGTTATTAATAATGACGGTATGTCTACTATTTTGTGGGTTGACATGGTATTACTTATTTGCGTCCATATGAAGCCGTCGATTGATACCATATTAAAAAGACCTCTGGTGTCGGAAAAAGTCTTATTACTTTTTTCGGTCCAATCCCATCAAAGAAAATCATTAAAATGGTTCGAGCCGTGTCGGACGTGTGCGACCACAAACACCGCGACACGAGATATTTATATATTAGATTCATGACTTACAGAGTTTTCAAGGTGGTCACAATCATTCACCTGGGACTACCATATAGGTAAAACTATTATTGTCTTCTGATGTCATCTCAGACAATGCAGACACGAATTTAAAATATATATTGCTTTATTAAGTTTGTTGATTTTATAACATCGTTTTCAATCGTTTAGTTACAACCAACCGTCAATAGATGGCGTTAGTTAAAATCATACTTGAAAGATTCTTCTTTATTTAATGATTCTAAGTTAATTACATACCTATTAGGAGGTTTTTTACAGATTTAAACTTTGTAGTGTAGTTTTTATTCGCGGTTTTATCTGCTTCTATAGAGTGTAATATTGGTTGCACTTGGTTGTTAATGTTCTTCTATGTATTATATTATAATAAGATTAAGAAATTAAAAATTTTGCAGTAGTAGAGATTCTCACAGACAAATTGCCGTGAAGTAACTGTGTCAGTAGGTACTGTTGCGTTTCGTGCGATGAGTGAGAGCGCAAGAGGACCAATCTCCCACCCCCTCTGTTGCTTTCCATTTTTTCACATCTCATTCCTTCTGTCCTGTACCTTGGGTTGGCAAAGCGCATGTGATACTCTGAGTATCGCAATCGTTCATAGGTCGCGGTGACTGCTTACCAACTGGCGGACCGCGTGCTTGTATGCCAACCGTCATGACATAAAAAAAAAACGTAATCATTGACTTTGAGCCCCAAAACATTACCTTAAAATCAGTCCAGTAAAAGTCAGAAATGTATTACAAATCAATCATAACCTTTTAAGATGATCTAAGCCAACCTTTCTTTCTTGTCTTTCTATTGTCTATACTATAATATTATTTCACAACGTTGTGGTGCAGCGGTAGCGAACCTGCCTTAAGCGCCACCGGTGGTGAGTTATATTCCCGCTCGGAGCATATGCTTGTATTGACCATACAGGCATTTGTTCCGGTCTGGGTGTATCTGTCCTTGTGATTGTGTGTGTTTCTGGACCCCCGACACAGGATATTACTATCCTAATTGGGGCCGTTGAGTTAGTAGTGTTTATTTGTTTATTATATTTTTATAATAGTATAATTAAAGATATAATAGGTAACGATAAGACGTTCTCACGTACATATCATAAAGACTACAGTTTACACAAGCGTTGACTCAATCGTGTTGTTAAATGGCACCGTGTTAACTTAACCAGTTATATTGACATAACTACAATATTGCTAAACACGGTGTAGATGAACTTTATATAAAACTAGCTACGCCCGCGGCGCCGCTCGCGTGGTGTAGCGATTTTCCTTTTTTTTAAATCCTAAGTTAATCCTTATAACATCAGCTATCTGCCAATGAAAATCCCATTAAAAATCAGTCCAGCCGTTTCAGAGATTAGCCGGAGCAAAAAGACATACAGACAGAGATTTTTTTAATTGACTTTTTACGTAACTTCCGTAAGCACAAGTTTATTTCTGCCTTTATATTTAAATGAAGATAAGGAAATGAGATTGAAAGCTTTTTCAAACTAATTTGTTTAAAAATGTAATTAAAGTCAGAAATAAGGTATAATAACTTGCTATGTACTATAGAGAGACATTTCTTTGAAAAACACAACGGCACTACCCAGAATATCAGGCCGGACTCTTCTATTTTTCTTAACAAGTTTTCTACAACAGAAGTTGGTGCTAAGTAAAACATCGGCACATAAGTATTTCTCCGAGATTCCATGAATGAAGTTGGTGCTTCCTTGTATTGCCAACTCTGCTTTAATCATATACATATATAATCCCAATGAAATATACATGTTAGGGCATACACGGAAATATAATATTTGATTTATTGTTCGAACCATTATCTTAAATCATGTTGAACAATTAGAAAGTATTGATATATTGTAAATGTAATTAGTTTCATCGCGGTATTTCATGGAATTTAACAATATGTCGCGGGTTCAAAACTGGGCAATAACCTCGGAAAATTGATTTATTCGTCAATCCTTTTTGCATATTTCGAACGTAATATGAAATTTATATATTATTTATTGTTTAATAACAAAGGTTATATTTACTTAGTTTTAGGCGTTAATTCCGTCCGTTACGACATATTGTATTTATATTTAAATATTAATATTACTTAAAGAGAATATCAAAAATTAAAACAACGTCCTTAAAGTAAGTTCAAGAATAAATAAAAACATATACTTAATATGTTTTAGAAAAAAATGCTGTAAAACCCGAAATTCGTCAAAACTCCTATTAATAATTCGTTACTAAAAACTTATCAGTGGTTAAAAGTGAAAATTCGTAATGAACCTGAAATAAATCGTATTTCATTAGTGATAACAACAGCTGATAACGCTCCGTTCAGCCAACCACACGCCAGTAGCTCCGCGGACGTCCAATCGTTAGGACGTCTGCTGAACGAGTGAATTAAACCTCGAAAATTTAAAACGAAAACCTCGAATAAAAAACAACGAAATGAAACATATTCTAAATTCAAATTGGATTTCATATTCCAAGCGCCAATAGTAAAAACAGCGCTTTTATACCGACATACGAAACGAATATTCAAAAAAATCTTCGAATGAAAACGAAAAATACAATTAAGTAAAAATAGTGTATAAATTCAAGGTCAAAGTGACATCGATGATACAGTGCAAATTTTATGTTAAACCTTAAATTTCCCGCCTGAAATAAAAAAAAACAGACAAAGTTTCAAGGTTAAAGTGACACAGTGTGCAGCCAAGTTCTCATACAAGTTTCGGTTTTATTTATTGCATATCCGATGTGAAAATCCGTTTACTCGTTTCCAGATACTCTCTTGTCTACTCGCTTATCTTAATCTATTGGAAGTTTTCCACCATTAACATACAATAACTTTTCTCTTTGAAAAGTTCTCTATATCTTACATTGAGTTATATTTATAGAAATATATTTGTATGATTAATTTATAAACTTTGGACTCGTTAAACGGCGCTCATTTGAGCTGTTTTAATTTTAATTACTACACTAACGATGTCTTTTGATAATGAATAATGATTATTTACATTAATGCGGTATTAATTGTGAAATTTTAATGAGAATTTCAATTTATTATTGAAAATTAGAACAGTAGCCTTGACCTAATATAAGTACTAAGTTTCTAGTCTACTGGATCGAGTTACTAGAAGGGTTGGAACAGTAGATGGCTGCACTCCGCGACCTTCACACGTCTGTTTAACTCGCTATTCCAAATTTGAATTATTAAATTCTGAATTTGAATTTGCATTTTCCAAATTCAAATCTACATTTGGTCATCTCCATAATAGAGAACAAAAGTTCAGTTTGAAGTTCATTTGTTTTGTAACAAGACGTGGGTAGATTGTTTTTAGATAATTATTTTGTTTTTCTTTTGTTAGTGATTTTAAATTGTGCATGTGGAAAATGATTTTAAATATTGGAATGCAGTGTTTTTTTAATGACATTGTTATGTGATACGGAATGTGTCAAGAGTGATCGATCATATCATGTCACTTCAAGAGGTGAGTTACGAGATTTGGATTTTTTATGTTCTTATTTTAAATGTAGGTTATCTATGTTTCTTATCAGTGATGACTTGATGAGGTAACTTAGATTGACTGACAGCTGTGATTTACAAAAAGAGTTTTCGTAACTTTTAATCAAAATAAATATATTGTGTAGGTAATTATTATTTTTAATAAATAAAATAAAGTTTGAATGCGTTAACTGATATATTCGGTTAATAATGGTATTTATCCATAGTAAACTGTGAATTTGTTGTATTTTTTATTCATATAATAATTATCTTCTTATTATATTAATCAAATTCAACGCGGACAAATTCGCTATCATAAGCTAGTAACAAAAATAAGTAAAAAGAGAAAATATATGTAAATAGACCTTTAAAAGTATTATAATATTGTTTTTATTATTTTATATAATAAAATTATAACCTGGAACATTTTTAATAACATATATAAAATTACACACAACGACCTTCATTATACGAAGAACATGTCTGTATTGTCAATACAAACATCTATCGCAGTGAGAATCGATCCTGCAACCATTGGCACTTAAAGCAAGTTCACTACCGCTGCAACATAGCCGTCTCCAAAATACAAAAATGAGATAAAAATCAACTAAAAACAAACATTACCTAACAAAGAGTATAATTTTATTCGTTCGTAACCTCATTTACAACTACATATATTGTTTTTCAGCGGTTTTCCTATTATTATAAATTCTATGACATCACCTTCGTTTATAGTTATACAATTGTTGTTGTATTTATAATATCTAAATGCGGTGCTTAGGTATGGAAGTGCGAGTTTCAATTAGTATATCCTGGTTAGATCGGTTGTTAATTATTTATTGAATAACAATTATTAATAATACGACATTACATATATCATATTATACAATATTTATAACAGGCGTCTGCCCGCGACTTCGTCTGCGTCGACTTTAGAATTATGCTTAGATACTATACGATAGAAATGTCATTTATAATTAGGGTCCGACCGAAACTGGTTTTACAGCCGAAACCGAAACCGAAACCGAACTTTCGGCCTCCCTCTCAGTTTCGGCCGAAACCGAAACCGAAACCGAAACTGTTTAAAAAATATTTAAAAATTACGTTTTTTTTACTGAAATTTGAATTTGAAGTTTTTTTTACATTTATTTGCATGTATACATTCGTAGTCAACTAATAAGGAAAGGAAAATAATTTGGTTCAATATTTTAAAAGTTTAATTTTATGAGATACTGTTTGCTATAAAGTATAATATTGTTCAATGGTGTGCACTTTTTCGAAGCTAAGAATATTTAATGGTGGTTTAATTAAAAATAAATCTCTTGCATCGAAATTGCTCATTTACTGGCTGATCATCTAATTAGGGAAACCAAAAGTTACTGTTTTTTTTTTTTCGATTTTTAAAAAATAAACCTGAAATACTAAGGCGGAAAAAAGCCTTTGTATTTTTATTTGGGGTCATTCTTTAGTTTATAGTTTTGATTTCTAAATTTAATATCACAATTTATAACTTAAACATGGGTCACTTATTTAAGTTGTGAAACGACCAAGCGAAAACAATTTTATCTCAACGTAAATGGCCATACCGTAAAATAGCTTAACATTTGATTTGCTCCAAAACTATGGTTTGTGTACTTAGAAAGAAATGTAGATCGCAGACTGGTAATAGCTTTATAAAAAGTTCCCTTTATGGGCTCTGTAATTATTAAAAGGGAAATATTTGGCACTACAACTTAATGGCGCAGTTACATGGGCGCTTGAACACGAAAACGATCCAAAATATACTTCATTGTTTATTAAATGATTTTTAGCCGGTGAACTACTATGAGTTTTAGATTGGCCTGCCAATAGCCTAGACATGAATTCTTTGGAACATTTGTGGTACAACAAAGTGGAAATTTAAACCAACTCTATAGTAGTTCCAAAGACGCCTGGAAGAACTTCACGTACGAAACGTGTCATTATTTGATCAAGTCGATGCCGCGCCGATGCCGATTTTAATAGAAAACGTTGCTTTTTAGGTAAATTTAATAATAAATGTACATTTTTCTCTTCCATTACATTCTGCGTTCATTATTTCTAATGTTTTCTTAAGTGTCCCTAATTACTTGTCCAGAGTTATATTAGCACGAAGGAGAAATAAAGTTGAATTTTAATTATTGCTATTTTTAATTACAATCCATTCCAATAATTAATAATTGTATAAAGAAAACATTGGTTAAATGATCAAGATCAAATCAACATTAAAAAACGTAATGAAGTCTTCATGTTAACTGAAATTACGGAAAATATAAATAAATGTTGTTATTATACAAATGTCCCTAATTAGTTAACCACCACTGTCTGTATATAATATAGACAGTTAAATTGAGTTAAATAATAACTAAAAAAATCATTAAAGTCATAACTATTTTTTTCTCATGAATATGCAAGATTTTCTATTCGGAGTAAACTTTTTTTTTTTCAATTATTAGTTAGATATACTAGGTACATAACTAACTAGTAATACGTTGTGTTCACAATATTTTAAAGATCAATCTAATACTTATTTTTGGAGATTTTTTGGCCGCGCCAGCGAGCGGTCACGAGTTGGCTGCGAAGTTTACCGAACAACGTACGAAAACTGACGGACACTAGTTTCGGCGAGGCCGAAAGTTTCGGCTATATTTTGGCCGAAACCGAAACTAAAGCCGAAACTAGATTTTTGGCCGAAACTGGCCGAAACCGAAACCGAAACCGAAACCGAAATTTCGGTCGGTCACTATTTATAATGTTATTAGGCCCGGCAGACGATGCCCTGCCCTGAAAAAACTGAGAACCGATAACAGCGCCCCATGCAGGGTCCAATTGTATATCTAAAACATTCTAGAATCCACTAGAACTCAAAAAAAAAAATCATCAAAATCGGTCCAGCCGTTTAGGACAGGTTCAGTCAAATAAAAAATATAATTAAACAACAAGTATAATGCATAGAAGACTTTTTTAAAGCAACCGATACATTGCTTGCATATTACTTAAACGCTAAATGGAAGTTATTAGAATAGTATCATTTGAAATGAAATATATGAATATAGTGAGTAAAATAGCTTTAGACATATCACTAACAGCAACTAACAGTGAAGAACAGAAACATTTGTAGGCTCGCAATTAACGCCCGTTAACTTTCCAAGGACCACACTTTTACCGCCCATGGCTTTAGAACGTAAAATCCATAGAATAGACATAAAAATATTTTTAATTAATTCAATGCAATAGTAGCAATATGCAGTGCTCACCATAATACAAAAATCGCAAATATTTTGATTCATAAATATTCGCTACACCTAATATTGGCAGAATGTATTGCGAGAGTTGCGGGTTCGGTCCTGACCCCATTGGGTTATTGTCTTACCCACTCTTACCATTTAGCAATGCCTTGAAAAAACATTGCTAATATTCATAAAAAAAGTAGTATAATATTTGTTTGTTTTGGAGAATGCGTTTTAAATATAGAGCTGCAAACAACAAGATTACATAATGTGTAATATATTAATTTTTTCGAGATTTTGAGTTCGATTGATTGCACCTTACGTTTTTTTCGTCATTTTTTGCTACAACAAGTCATCTCGTACACTTTAATGAAATGCAATATAATATTAGTTGAATAAAAAAATCGTAGTTAAAATACTGGCTATATTTTTTAATTTATGAGTATAGCCAAGTTGTCGAAGAGACGCGATAGAAGTTCAATATCTTTGGGCTATTTGATTTTTGTATCAGAAGCTAAGTTTGAAAGTCTTTATCTAAATATGTTTTGAATTTATTTAGTAATAGTCAAATAACTTCTAAAGCGTAAAATAAATACCAAAACAAAGTAAAAAATTATAGTATTTGCAATTAATTAATTAATGTTTTGATAATATACTATTTATTATAATTACATGAGTTCTGCGCACGAGCCGGTTTGTCCGAAGCTTCAACTCGATAATGATTCAATGAACTTAATGCTATCTGACTCATATACTGTAATAAGGTGTTTAACCCCAACAAATTCGATTTTCGCAAACTTTATTTGTCAAAGTGTTTTTTCACGTGTCACATTACAATAAAGATAAGTCTATTTTAGAACTAGGCACTTAAGTTTCTTTTGTATTTGATCTATGTTATCAATCAATTACAACTCAGAAAAACGGTAATACCTGTTAGGAATTGATTTTGTAATCTCTTATTTTAAGATACAATAAGAATATTTATTTTTGAGAAAATTTAAACAAATGAGACGCAGCCGTACATATAAATATAGATATAGATTAATAATATAGGTTCAATTAATTTTATTTTTGTTTTATAATTGATACTTCCTATAAGAAAATTACATTAAAACAAAGTAACTTTTATATTACGAGAATATTACATAAAAAAATTACCCACCAGAAATGATTTCTTTGAGAAATTCCTATAAAGCCAACTCAAATTAAAATTCAAAGTCCCAAAAATACTTAATATAATAGGCATGTCTATTAATTCATGAGTCTACGCGACGTTAATGGCGGGCGCGATCGCCGCGCCTTGCGGTAACTAAAGTAAACAGAAACTTCTCCAATCAATAGCGGGGTGTGGTGTTATACGAATGATTACTATTTCACTGGAAACTACATTAATTTATTTACTTACTAAATTATATGTACATAAATCCTAACATTGATCGAATGATTCTAATAAGAAAGTGAACGCTTGGGTACAAACGTAGCACAGAACGTATAATAAGTTAGAAATATACAATTAAAATATTATTAAATTAAATGATTATTGTAAATTTATATATTTTTAAATACATAACTTCTTTTGAAGAAAAGAGTACATAATAACCTTAAAAAAAATACCAAATCAAATGTTCTATATTTTGTGGTTTCGATGAGAGCAAATATAAATTGCGCCGAGTGGAAATCGAACCGCTGCGCCACAACGATCGTTCAATCAAAACTGTTTTCCCAGAAGAACCACTCAGTAAATATTTACTCGATACGCTGTCACGGTGGGCTTCTGATAGCACAAATCTTTGTTACAAGTTATAGGTTAGTACATATATATTGGTTACAATATCTAAAACTACTCAATTTTCTTATGAATATATCTTTTATAAATTATATTATGCATCGATGTTCAGTCATGCGTATCTTTTTGATTGGCATCAATTGCATTCATCGAAGACTTATATCGATGTCTGTAAAGTGATACAGAGTCTACTTTATAGCAAATATAGAACCAGCACTGTTTCTGTTATATCAAATGACCCTAAGGACCTTTACAAAATGATATGTCTTTGTATTATTATATTCCAAAGAATAATTACAGCGATTGTATTATTGATTTTACTAGACGAAATAGATCTTTTAAATATAACGCCTAGAAAAGATGAGAGATATTTTGTATTTATGGTCGTGAAGACGTTGTGGTGCAGCGGCAACCTTCCTTCAGGTCGTGGGTTCGATTCCCGCTCAGAATATATGTTTCTATTGAGCAGACACTCAGATTTCGGACATCCGACACAGGAACTATCTTAATGGGGCCCGTTGAGTGTGTAGCGTTTATTTATTAATTTAAGAAATGTCCCTTTTAAGCGACTTCAGTAAAAGGAGGAGGTTATATTTATTTTTACGTGTATGTATCTCGACTTATAAATTATTCCAAAAAATGTGCAGTAATTTACATAAGATGTATTGGCAACGTTCACTGAGATAAACAGGGTTCGTCTTCTGAAAATGTATTCAGCTCTGAGCTCTGACGTCAAACCGAAATACCGTAACCGACGCATTTAATCGTCGACGCATTCTTTAATGTATTATGTATTTTTATTTATAGCCAGTGACTTCAGATTTTAAATGTACTAGTACTAAACCCTGTTTATACATTATTTCTTGAATATCCTCTTGACAATTTTTACATTATTTTTTTGTGTCATGACGGTTGGCAAACAAGCATACGGTTCTTCTGATGGTAAGCAATCACCGCTATCTATGAGCGCTTGCTATACTTGAAATATCACAAGAGCGTTGCCAATCCCAGGATCAGGAAGGACAAGATGAGAAGGGGATAAAAGGAAGGGAACAGAGAGGATGGGATATTGGGCCTTCGGCGCTCTCACTCATAGTAACCTAATGATACTGTTACTTGAAGCCGATTTTCCGTTAGAGGGTAGTACTTCTCCGGTCGAGCCGGCCATTTTGTGCTGAGAGAAGCGTGGTTCTACTACCATAATATGTAACTATTCGTGCATTGATATGTTTCATGTTTTTGGATGGCATGTGTGAAGCTGAATGTTAATTTGTGGTGTCACAACCTTTGTGGGTTAGCCGCTATCTTAAAAAAACACGTGCAAATTATTTGACGTTATATCGAACTAACTCAAAGATAGAACGAAAATTTATTAGGCTATTGAGTGTATAGCTTTTTGACAAAATCTATTTTTTTCTGTTTCTTTTGGCGTGTTTAACCTTGCGAGTAAAAAATAACAAGTTTTTTTTTTATATAACAGAGCCTTAATTGTTATGATTTCTCATCTTACCACACATGCACATCTGACTCAGCGCTCTTATGTAGGTCGATGTAATTCGTAAGCTGAACTAGATAAACAATTTATACTTAGCACGTATCCGTGTTTGGTGAGCGTTTATCAACGCCGCATACGTATGCTAATGGGTTCGATTCTCTGTTCGTTGCAGTTCATTAAACTTGCTGTGATTGGTTTAATACATTCTAAAGTTGAAATATATTTGTATGAAGTAAGATTATGTTTTTGTATGTGACCATATGACCAACCTGATGGTAAGCGATTGTCGTAACCTATGAGAACTCACTAGCTACAGTGTCCTTCAAACCGAAATTGTAGAAGTACTGACGTAATAGGTACCTACCTAGCCGGCCTCTTGAAATAAAAGACCTACTACCACTTAATTTTTTAAGAGGCTAGAACAGTTAGGATCACATTTGGCACACAAATAGTTTATACTCTGGATTAATATCATGTAGGATCCATTTTATCGTACTTGTCCCCAATATAAAATGGCGGAGTGCAATCAATTTCGAAAAATCAAAACTATATCGCTAGCGATGGCCGTGAAATCCACAATCAGTTTTTAAGTTTATTAAATTATTATTACTTTAAAAGGAAATGTCAAATTATGTCCGGTAGCCAGGTAAAACCGACCAAAATTATACGCAAAAGAATAATGATTTCCCTAATTGTTTTATTTACTCGCATAGGGCTGTTAAAATGATTTTATATCAGTAACAAAGATAATAATGACTCATACAAGCACTTTCTCTTCGATTTGGGAAGGTATAGAAAGTTGAAAGTTCCTGTACAGCCCTACATTGGTAATACTGTTTGGATTGGATGTGGAAAGTGACAATTATATGACGTCATTTTATATATAATAAAAATTGAAGCTTTTTTAAATCTATAATTAAATATAAATTTAAATGGACCCCTGAAACTGTAATACTTTTATACGTTTTACTATTTATTGTATAACTGTAACTATATATCGATGGAAGGCCATCATTGATTTTATTTTAAACTAATATCTGGTCGTAATTTCGTCGTGATGACAATAGAATTGGCTTCAGAAAGAAATGGAATATTTGTAAGTAAATGTCAATAACAGTAATACAATTGGTAACAGTTACATTTAAACAAAACTTTAAGTGAATGCGTTACGTCGTATGTGTTGCGATTACTTAACAGGAACAGAACACTTTTTGGGATAAAAATTATCGTATATATTACATACATATGACGTGACATACATTTGTTTAGACTTTATATTAAAAACGTTTGTCACGCGGGCGAAGCCGCTGGCAAAAGTTTCACAGTATAGATCTGTTGAGTCGTTTTTGCGTGATTGAGTAACAAACATACAAACTTTCATTTCATCTCAATTACAAATAACGGAAACCAGACAAAGGATCATTAATTTTTAAATATTTCTAATTAGCCTACTAATTTCGTAATTAGACACCTTTAAGTTCGCGTCATACTCGGGCATCGTGGGTTCGAGTCTAAATCCAGCATGTGTATGACTTCACAGCTGTAAAGAGCACATTGACGTAAAACAAGTACTGTTTTTCGCGAAAGCGTTAACATAAACAAGACAAAAATATGCACATCGGTAACAACCTTGTCCATTTTCCTAACCTTTGGATTTTCTATAACCACGTTGCGAATTGACTTCATCGATCTATTGTATACCAAGTTTATGATTCGATTCCCACGATTCCCGCTCGAAGCAGCTGATGTTTGTATTGACCATACAGACATGTTTTCTGGTCTGTATGTGTTTGTCCTTGTCATTGTGTGTGTTTCCGGGCCCCGACACAGGATATCACTATTCTAATGGGAGCCGTTGAATGTTAGGTCTTTATTTATTGCGTATTTATTTATGATAGCAAAACTGTAGTTCCGACTTCAAATGACTTACAGTGACGATTGCTAAACGCTATTTTTTTTAATGGTAAATTTTATTAATTTATTATCGAGTTCTTTGTCGGTTCTTCTCGGTAAAATCAGCTTTCCGAGCCGATAGTAGCGCTTGACGATTCAAAAGTACTTTTTAAAAGTCTACTTTGATATAAATTATTTTGATTTTTATTTATTATGAATTATGTGATATATTTGCATTTGGATGCGGTCAACGAACTTTTGAAGTTTCAAACATCCGGCGAAACTGTACGATTTTTGATAACACAATGTTGTACTTATAATAATTTTATATATACATTTATGCATATAAAAAAATTTAGCGTAGCATTCAGCAGTAAGGACAGAATTAAAATACATATATAACTTTCGGTGTCTTCGTGACTTTAGTCTTTTTATGCATCCATTTATTATTTGTATGTATTTGTACATACATAAATGTGTCAAAGGATGTGTTCATTTAGTTTAGAACTTAGGTTTCAGTTTACTGGGAACAAGTCCAGTCCTCCATTTATATGACCTATATATATATAGACCGTATATGTATTTACCGGCTTTCGTGCTGCATAGTCTTATACTGATAATTGAAATTAAAAACCTTGAAACGTATACTGGCTCTAAAATTCTCTACCTGAGAAGAACCAGCGAAACAACCTCAGGTGTTCTGAATGTTTTCAGGTCTTCTCTTGAAGGTTCTCAGGTCGTATCGGTTCAGACAGATCGCCGGCGGAAATATCCTTACCAGCATCCTTAAATTTATTTATATAAAGTTTCTGACCGCTTTTCGGGATCCTTTTGAAAATGCGTATACAGTAAACTTTCTAAGAATTACTAATTTTATGTATGTTAGCTGTTTAAAAAATTGGGTATTGTTTTCCATTAAAGGTATTCTTATTTGTCATAGAAACCGTCAGTCAAAATTACGAGGCCTTGTAGTTTGTAAAGACTAAAAATATATATATTATGCATCGTTATGGCAAAGGTCGTTCAATGTTCTGTTTTTAAAGTATACAAATTTTCGTATATAAGTGCCTAGTTGTAAGTACCTACCTTTTGCGCCAAAATATTACCTATAACAATAAATAACATTTTGTTATCAAATGTGCCCTGTTAACATTTTGAAAAACTGACTGTACTGTGGATGCTTCATTACTATTAAAAATTACTTTCTTAAATTCTTCTTTCTAGCATTATTCCCAGTATTTACCCAGATTCTGCTGATACTCTCATCCTAAATAAATGATGGGTTACTATTTTTTATACTAAGCGATTGCAATCTGATCTCCGCAACCCTTAGGGCGAACCAGTAGTTCATTGTATAAGAGAAAATTACCTACTTAACAAGAGTTAATGATTACTATCAGATGTTATGACAACAACCGCAATCTACAACTGGAGACCCACAAGGACAAACGCCTAGATCGAAATCGATATTTATAACACACATCTGGTCCGAGCGGGAATCGAACCCACACGCCACAACGTCCATCAAGCTATTTACGTTTAATGTTTTATCGATCGACTCCATTACTAACGGTTGTATCTTAATGCGTCTGATGTTAAACAGTAATGTCCATAAGATGAAAGCAGTTGTAAATATTTGTAATTTAATTAATTATAATTGATTACGCAGTTGCTATCTCCGACTCCATTGCGATATAACTAATGACCTACGGCTTCGTCCGTGTTATCTTAGTGTATTATTAAATGAAACTCTGTTATGTTATTCTTGGAACCTGGATACTTGAGTTGCGTGCTCAGTGGTGGATTTACAAATTTTCAAGTTGCAGGCTGTAATGTTTTTGCCGCCAATAAAATTGTCTAGTCCTAAATTATTTTTACAATCGACCAGGAGGCCGATTACTAGTTAGGGGGCGGTGAACTAGTTTTTGTTCTAAGTTACTACTCAAAGAGAGAGGTCAAAGTCATCGGCAAATTTCTTGCAGACATCTACTTGTAAAACATCAGGAAATCATCATGCTGAAATAGTTTTGATTTCTATGAGGTAGCAAAAAAAGGTCCGGTCTCAAAATTTGCAGCCCTAGGCTCAAGCTTATACAGCCTGCAGGTAAATCCGCTGTGCGAGCACAACCCCGAACTCTGTAACCCTACTCCTAGCTACACTAGTGATGGGTAGAAAACGCACGAAGAGCGTTCCTTTTAATAGTGGAATATATAAGAATAACGTAAAGAAGTATTTTATCTAATACACTTAATAAGATACAGCCAAAAACGTTATAAATACCAATTTCATTTTTATATTTATACATTATTGTAGCGGCAACAGTAATACCAATTCTATGGAATTTTCCCGCTAAAGGCGGACGGTCAGCAGAAGGTTTGTAGTAGAGTTCAGTTCGCACCCTTTGGGAATGGAACCTAAACATCATTTCATCATAATATTTTAACAAATCTTCTTAAGCTGACGGAAGCCCATGGCATTACGTCGTTTCACAGTGAAATGAGAAAGTTACACAAGTATTTCTACACAAGAGTGAACCAAAAACGTATGTCATATCGATAACCATGCTAAAAGTAACCAGTTAACCACAACCAACACGTGGTACGGATGTGGTTATTCGCCGAAATTCTTATCGGTATATTTTTAACCAAAATGCGTCATTTGATATATTTAATTTTATTGCATTTTTCCGCATAAAGTATATAGTAAAATATGTTTGTATTTTCGGTGATGAAACACATGTTTTTTGGGTAACTGTTATTATTATGTGTATTATTTTTGGCTTTCAAAACATTAGAGCCATGCTCCTCCCAGCACAAATTTCCCAGATCGATCGGGGAAGTGTAGTACTTCTCAAAAAACTTGTAGTACCTCTCAAAAAACATCGGCGTCAAGTAACAGTATCAGTACTGTTGCGTTTCTTGCGAATAGTGAGAGCGCCGGAGGCTCAATCTCCCGCCACTTCCATTCCGTTACTCTATATTCTATATTCTCCGGGTATATTTGTGAATTTTGAATAAATAATTCATTGTATTTGAATCTGTAAAATATTAATAATTAACGATATTGAGACAAAGATTTGAAAATTACTTATCTCCCAAACTATTGCTAGTTTCGAATTCAGAGGATAAATTATTTATTTATTACTTATTTTAAGAATGTGTGGTTACATTATCTTAAAATAATTTCTAAATGATCTTCAAAATTATTGGTAATGACATCATTCATAATTTGACAGATGACGATTTGATTAAGTAAGAGGCATCCAAGCATGCAAACTTCCACATTTATTATATTAGTAGGATTGGGTTAACGAAGGATACGCAGTTAAACGAATGATCATATTTAATATAAAATATGTATTTGATGTCACGTTTTATTTTAAAGATAAAAATTTTCCGAATCAACAGATTATGTAATGAGCCCTTGAACTAAAATGATAAGATTCAGCGATTGATGTTTGACCAGTTTTAACGGAAATACATTTAATGAAAAACAAAATTTAATTATATAATCATAATTGTCAATGACTTACATAATATATTAATAAATTATAAATATTATTATGTAAATACTAAATAAATATTTATTTCAATTAAAAGACACAATTTTTGGCGTCACCCGTATGTTATGTTCCGAGTTTTTTTTTAAATAATGAGTAGGTACAATATTAGTAACAATTACATACAATACACTATAACACACAATGCACAACTAATAATTCGAAGTATACTATAAAAGTTTCAATGCTTTAACTTATGTATGTTCCAACAGGCATGTCTGGAGCAAGAGGCGAGAGTCGCGGAACTCAGATCTTTAGCAGCACAAGTGGCTGCCGAAACAGGTTCAAGAGCATTACAAGCGGACGCCGATGCCCTTGCCAGGAGGCTTCAGCTCGTAGCCGGTGCGGTCCAAGCGCTGGCCGACCTCGGTGAAGCCAGACAACTTGCTAGGGCCAAAGCGCAACACGCCAAAGAAATGTTCTGCGACATGAGACAGGTTGGTAATCGTTTTATTGATTTCAAATAATAAGGAGTCCTTGATTTGGTTAGTGAAAATAATATTAAAAGTAAAAACAAAAACTATAGTTTTTTTAAAAACTCCTCGTTACATATACAAAATTAAACTATTTACTTATTCTTCTTTTGCAAAATACATTAAATCCCTCTGTAAATAACTACACCCATGGGACAGTGAGTGTATAACGGTGTCCATAACAGTATTATTATGGTAGCGAGTCACGCACCACCCGAAACGGGAGTGGTCACTGCACGGGATGTGACTTGCCTTTTCGGGTTGACGTGGATTATCGCGTTTTGCTTTATTAGTCATGGCACTTTGTGTAATGAAAAGGGCTTGCTTTTAACATAATTTTTTATCAAAATTATAATAATTATATAAATATATCAGACTTCCGCTACAAAGATAGATAGGAGACAATAGATAGATATCTTTTCTTTTATATTATTTGTATTAACAATGATTTTAATTTAAAAATTATATTAATAAAACATTTATTTTTAAAGGATTTGACTCCTGTTCACGAAGACGGCGAAATTGTTGAAGATAAATTGATAGCTCTGCGTCAAAATTTGATAGCGTTAGGAAAGAGTGAAGCAGATATTGCGCCCGCCAAAGCAGAGCTTCCGGACATTGACCGCGATGTTTCAGACGAACATTCCATTGTTAGGATACTAGAACTATGGCAGGCCATGTTTAGAGACACATTCCTACACTACCATCGACTATCGACAGCATTAGTGCGGTCAGGAGATGCAGCGACAGCGCTGAGATTGTGGCACGAATATCTGCTAGATCTACAATCTTTCCTCTCTGGTTCGGTACCAGCTGATTACGAGAACTTGACAGAACATCGCAGACTTTGTCGCGTACATAGGAATCTATTAGCATCGCAACGATCTGTGTTAATGAATGAAAATAAGGAATCAAGAAATCGTGACCTTGCTGACAAGTTTGACACACTCACCAACCTTCATAATGAAACCTTGGCTAGAATTGTTGAAAGACACGACGAAGTATGTACTCGAATTGCTGCTTGGGACGAATACAGACAGGTTTATACTGAACTTCTCCGATGGCTAAAGGAAATAGAAAGAGAAAAGGAAAAGCTACAACTAAGATACGTCCACATAAAGAGAATACATAAAATTCTTGCTAAAATACAGAATCTCACAGACAAATTACCCGAAGGCAGAAAATTTACGGATAAACTATTGAACAATCTTAAGAAAGTATTAGAATTCACAGAAGAAACTTATGCAGCTTCTGTAAGGATGGAATACGCTGGTATCGTTAAGAGAGTTGATAATTTACAAGCTAGCCTTGACACATGGCGTGACTTCCTAACTCGAATACTTGGACTCATTGGCGAATACGAAACACTAACAAGTGACTTGCATAAGTTATATTCCAAAACTCAAGAGGAGGTCATGTGTTACTCGGACGATGATCGCCTCTCCAGGCCTCAGCTTAAGAAAGCCATAGACAAGTATGCTGAGTTAAGAAAAAAGATTGATAAGACTGAAACACAAATAGAGGCGCTTAGTGTTATTCAAGAACAATTAAAAGAATGCCTCAGTCCGCAAGATATAAGAATAGTTAGCCAAAAGGTTTGGCAATTGCGTCAACAGCGAGCTGATCTGGAACACCAACTTTCTATTTTGATTCACAGACTTCAGGAACGGCTAGAAATCTATACAATATTTGACTCGAGACTTTCTCGGTTTAGTGAATGGATAAAAACACTTGAATCCCGTCTAGAAACAACAACGTCCATCGATGATGTAGGAGCTTTAGATCCTCATGATCTTATTAGAAGGATAAACTCAGAGATTCAAGCGGAAACTGCTCTCAAAGAACGTGAATTCGAATGGCTAACTGAAACTGGCAGTGCTTTGACAGAATTATCTAAAAAAGATGAAAAATCATATAGTAAGAGTACATCGAAACAACTCAAAGAAGTACAAGAACGGTGGCATAAATTGCAGGAGACTGGGCAAAATAGAATATCTAAAATCAATGAATTACTTGAAACTATTTCACAACTAGAAGAACGGTTGACAGAGATTAGACTTAAGTTACACACGATAGAATCCAGCTTATCGGCATCCGTCGTTATAGAACAGTTAACAACTAAAGCGGTGGACACTAAATTCCAGGAACGTGATGAAATACACAAGAGCATTGAAAATGAGAGCGGAGAGGTCGGCAAGACGTTGAACCTCTGTGAACTCGTCTTTAATGATCCTGATGTACTTAAGGGTAACTTTGATTTAAGAAATCTCCGTACTGGCGTTGATATAGTTGAAAGGAAATGGAAGAACATTTGCGAAATGTCCGAGCAGCGCAAAAAAGCATTGAAGGAAGTCCGCAAATCTGCTGAACTCGCTAACTCGTTGCTGCCAAAAGTAGAGAAAAAACTTGACGCTATAGAGAAGAGAGTTGAGAAGATTGAGACTCGCAAACAACGAGGTGAGGCTGAAGATGAGAGTGTTTCTATGGCTGTTATTAATGACTTAGATGGATTGGAAGGAGATATTAAGAAATTAGAGGATGCATACAGCCGAGTAGTATCAGCTAGAGGAGTTGAGGTTCGTGGGACTGGAGCTGATGATGCCGCGAGACTCAGAACTTCAGTGCGAAGGTGGCAACAATTGCGCTGTCGAGTAGATGCCGCTGGCGCTGATGCTCACCGGCAATTTGTCGCTGCACATGGAAAAGCCGTAGTGGCTTTGGCTGAAACTGATGTTAGACTGACCAGAGCATTACATCTTGCTCCTACTCCCATGGACAAGGTGGCCACACTCAAGGAGTTAGATGTAAGTAATTAAATTTATTCAATTATGATATTCTAAAATCGTTTACACGATAACCTTATTTATCGTCTGACACGCGACTTATTGATTAATATTCACGTGATCCAATAATTGCTTGCATTAATTAAATGAATAGTCAATGACCCTTAGATAATGGAGCAAGTTTCTTACTATGACAATAATATTAATAAACACTAATATTCAATAATATTTTAAACTCCTTTTTTTAAATTCAGGGTGTGGAAGAAGATCTCCGCGAGTGTGAAGCGCTAGTAGACGAAGCAGATAGACTGTCAGTATCTGTGGCTAGTATTTCTGGAGTATCCGACATGGTGAGCGAATACCGTGCGCTCTTCGCTGACGTCAGAACCCGCCTCGATCTCGCCAGAGCTGAAGTTGTAGGAGATGTAGACACCGCTGTACAGGTATGTCTCATTCTAAGTAAAAGACAAAGAAAAGAAGATTGATAACAATTTCAATGTATTTTTATATATTATGTAACTAATCAAACAATCTAACACTAATTTTTTTTTGCAGGTTGACACATTAAAATGGGAGACCGACGCTGCATTACAAGTGGACACATTGACATCTAAGGAGACCTACCGAGTCGAATTGGCCTCCGCTGTTAAAGAAACATCAGAATCTCTAGAAGCGCTACGGACAGCGCTGCTGCATGAATTAAAAGAAAACGCAGGAAGTGACGAATTAGCCACAGCAGCTAAGGAAATAGCTAAAGCTGGAGCTAAGCCTGAACAGACGCTAGAACTGGCGAAGCATTTATCAGAATTATTACTGACTGAATGCGATGCTAATGAAGAAGAAGCGATGTTGAAGGAGGTTGAATCTCTCTCACTAAGATACGAAGAACTATTAACTCAGGCCAAGAAACGAGAACTACAAATCAACAACTTGAGGTTAGTCATTTTATAAAGATGTTTTTGATGTGACTTCTAAATGTGTTATTTCAATAATGTAATTAATGGCAACGTGAAGTACAACCAAAATTCCTAACTTTTTTGTTACTATAAGTGGGTTTTTATAAATTTTGGCTATGTTTTGCGAAGCAATGTTATTTAGACGCACTGGCACGTTCAAATTTGGTGGTGGGCTTCGTGATTGCCACTTTAACGATGAATCTTAGCACTAATTAATATACAAAGCTAAACACTTTCCTTATAACCATTATTTAACTAATAGTTATTTTTCTATCCACAAAATTGTTCTGAAAATTTTAAATATTTCATATTAAATCCAGCTATCCTTTTATATATTTCTTTTTTATATTCAGTGAAAGAATCATGTAAAGACAAATATTTCATTATTTCTTGTTATAATAACTGTCCTTAATTACTGAGATTATTTATTTTTTATTTATAACCAATCCGAAACCTTCTTCCATTACATAAATACATTGTCAATATTTTCATTCTATGGTTTAGAAGCTTTAGCTTCGGGTATAAACTTTCATTTGATCTGTTCCTTCGTAAATGTTAAAATTTAGATCCAGTGTTAAACGCTTTTTAACCTGGCATGCAATATTAAACGTCGTTTTTGGTCCTAGGTTGCCCCACTCCGCGTCGTACGCTCTCACGTGCGAACAGTGAGTACCGCTTCCTAATATTTACTCTCACTTACAAAGGAAATTCGCTCACAGCCTCTCGAAATTTTCGGAAAAGTTACGCCCAAAATTGTAATAATTTGGTAGTAATTTGAAAAATCAGAATTAGTTGAACAATTAAAATAATCAAATGTATGTTCTAAAGATTTACTAGCGCACAAATTTATTGCACTTGATAATAAATCGGATATGGAAAATGTTTGCACAAATCCTTCATGAGTTCAAGGTTGTTAGCGAATTTCTGGTGACACTAGAATTGGCTGCACTGTATTTGTTACACTGCACTGCTGTCTGTTGCAATTTTATCACCTAAACTTTAATTTTGCAAAATTATTCCTGGATAATTAAGCCCAAAATTTTTAGAAATTTTGCAATACTTTTGGATTTTTTGTGACTGGAAAAATTGTGGCAGATGGCAACACTGTAGATAGTAAAACGAGGCTTTTTGATGTTATAATTAAATATATAGTGCATGTTTATGTAGTTAAATCAAAACTTGAAAAATTATATACTGAATAAATTTTGGAATATATTTTTTTTATTATATTATATTTGGGCTCTTACATTCCTCTAAGTATTTTATATGAATTTAATATATTTTATATAAAAATATATTGATTAATTACTTAATATTAATTTTGTTCTTGAATTGTAATTTTTGCTAACTGTGATTAATTATTATATATACTTTTTTTAAGATTATGAAATTTTTTAAATTTGTTTTTAATCATAACTAATGACTGTGAATGAAATTATCTAAAATACGTGAAGACATCACAAAATACTCAACAAACTAACTAACTTATGTAAAAGTTCGTGCTAAGTTTTTATATTTTTCGTAACAGTGAATCCGGTCGTCTGACCTGTCCGCTCTGTTCTGACCGCAACTGGAAGCAGTTAGATAACGACCTGTGGCGGTTGGAGCAGTGGCTGCAGTTCGCCGAGGCGACTGATGAAGCGAGAACGGACCCGCCCGAGCAGTACGATGCTCTCGAGGATGCTATACAGGTGAGGGACTTAGGATTTCAGGACTGGAGGTAGAACTTAGGCATAAAAATTATT
This sequence comes from Hestina assimilis, assembly GCA_023373885.1. Taxonomy (NCBI): domain Eukaryota; kingdom Metazoa; phylum Arthropoda; class Insecta; order Lepidoptera; family Nymphalidae; genus Hestina; species Hestina assimilis. Next base: position 1,261,516 of record CM041747.1, on the reverse strand, counting down.
TTATCCTTTGTGCTCTGTGTTTGTAAATTGTTAATTGATTTACTATTTTATTTAACTTTGGTATTTACCTATTCACTATTAAAATGTTTTCAGTATGATTACTAAGGGTTTTGATAAAAACAAAAATTTAATTAAAAAAAAAAATATTTAGTATATTTTCGAGTAGATGAGTAACGTTGTGCACCGACAGGACCACCGCGAGTTCCTGCTGGACCTGGACTCGCACAAGGCGCTGGTGGTGTCGCTCAACGTGGTGGGCGCGCACGTGACGCGGCACGCGCGCGTGGCGCTGGACGCGGACGCGGCGCGCGCGCGCCTCGCCGCCGCCAACGCGCGCTGGGACCGCGCGTGCGCGCGCGCCGCCGCGTGGCAGGCGCGCCTGCAGGCCGCGCTGCTGCACAACCGGGAGTTCCACGACATCGGTACGGGCCCCGCCACTCGCTACGTCGTTGACGCGTGCTGAGACCTTTTTCTCCATGTTTTTCAATCTCTGTTGTTTAACCACATGACCGTGACTATTTTAAACACTACCTTTAAATGAGCTATAAATTTATTTTCCACAATTACTAGTATCTAAAATTTAGTATTTAAAACTGAATACTCCTTAAAACTTCTTCTTCGGTATTCCGATAGTGTTAAATAAGTATTTTGTTGCAATATAATTAAATAATACCGAATACTTTTTTCAATATAGAATAATCGTTTACTATCCACCGATCCTCATTAGGATAGGGATACTCCGTTTCAAGGACATAATATGCTCCGAACGAGAATCGACCCCCATCATTCGGCGCAATGTTGTCAGAATAATGTCCGAGAAGCTGTCGTTCGATTGAATACATATTTACCCGGTTGTCGCTGTGGTCGCCAGTGGTGGAGCTGGTGGAGCAGCTGGGCGCGGCGGAGCGCTCGGTGCGCGCGCGCGAGCCGCTGCGGCTGGCGCGGCCGGCGGGCGAGCTGCGCGACGACTTCCGGCGCTTCAGCGAGCTGCGCGACGAGCTCAGCCGCGCGGAGCCGCGCGTGCTCGCGCTGCGCGACGCGGCGCAGCTGCTGCAGCCCGACGCGACGCACGTCTGCAGGAGGTGAGCCGCCGCCGGAGACAGAGGACGCACTACATTGCGTCTCTCTATGGCGTAAAATGGCAGTGTTTCTAATTGAAGCGCCTCTAATAATTGGCTGGGAACTAAATATTCACATTGTCCGCTATTTCTATTATACATATTCTCTACAATAAAAATTGTTTCAATCAATCAATATATTTTTTTAATGAGTAAATTTAAATATATTAACTTAGCACCATATATGGTGAACATCGTGGTGTAATCGATGAAGAAAATATTTAAAATTGTTAAGAAAGAGGATGACACTAACGTATGTGTGTCGGTAGGCTGGGCGAGCTGCGGCTGCGGCTGCAGTCGCTGCGCAAGCTGTCGGGCGTGTACGCGCTCAAGCTGGGCGCGGCGCTCGCGCGCTCGCCGCAGCACAGCGGCGCGCTCGCCGCCGCCGCCGCCAGCGCCTCCGCCGCCGCGCAGGTACGCGCGCACACACACACATACACACACACTCTGCCACACACATTGTCACAACTAAACGGTCATAGAAACACACACATGTAGAAATACATACACAGCCCAAAACACAAACCCAGCACACACACACGAGTAAGATTAGTACTCAAAATATCCACTCTAATAAACAAAGTAAATACGTAAATATACTATAAAAAATATTTAAAATGTCTGAATTACTAATAGAATTTTATTGACTTACAAAGAATCTAACTCAAAATTTTAATATAACGTAAAAAAGCAAAAATGTTTTGAAATAAAAAATTTAGACATACGTAATTTATGTTGCCGAGCTTTAGACACTGCTTCAAAGAACACAGAGCACTTGAAACTCACAGAGTAATCTTGAACATAGCGAGCTTTATCTTTAGAGTAATTGATTATTGATACCACAGGTAGAATATTTATAATTAGTAAGGTATATTTAGATAAATATCACTGAATTTTTATAAGAAACTTAAGACATCAAAATCCTGTCCTAACATAAACGTGAAAGTTTGTGAGAATGGATGACTGTTTGTTACTCTTCCACGATAAAACTACTGAATGGATTTAAATGAAATTTAGCACACGTATAACTTATTATCTGGATTAACACATAGAATATTTTTAGTCCTTAAAAAATATTAGAGTTTCTTAGCATAGTCAAAAAACTACATTACCAACAGTAATGTACCAAAGGAACGAGTATAACAGATTATCGGTACCCTAAACCCGACCAAGTGGGTTTTAACTAATTCAATCCTTGATGTAATTGTGGGTATACTTGTTTTATACCCTTACTTGCAGTGAGTTAACTAATAACTATACGACATATATTTAAATTAAAATAGGTTTTCGATTTATGGATTTATTATGTATGGAAAGGCTCTTTCATACTAACAAAATGTCCATTGGCCGGTGCATTGCAAAGGAGTTGCAAAGCAAATTGAGCGTAATTTTATTTTAGTGAAGTAAATAGACATTATTTTCGAAGTAAATTTAGTCATATGAACACAGTAGCAGCTTTGCACCGTATGTTTGACGTATTTTGTTTTTCCCCCTAGCTGATGGAGGAGGAGGAGGAGCTCCCCGCGATGGCGCTCCCACCGCTCGACGACAGCGAGTGAGTTACACGTATTTAGTTCACACGACACACGAGTTCGTTTCGTAGTTTAGTTCTATACTAGTTTCATCTTATTTATTTGCATATAATATTATAAAAAAATATGATATAGTTTTTGACATATATTTTATTCCCTGTTTGGTTAGATCAGGTAAATTTATCTTATAATGTGTACAGTCACGAGCAATGAAATGTATACATTGTCAATTTTTCAAAATTATGTACACGCAATACTTTACAAAAAAAAGTATACGAGTTTTGCTTCATAAATAAGTAACCGTCAATTTATTTAATAATAATGTATACAGTGACATTTTTACGTCTAAAGCAGTATATTAATTTTATTTTAAAATATCTTTTATTATTATGTGTATATCACTGAATTTCTCTAATTGATGCTGATGTTTTTTTTTGTTTTTGGGTATTTGGTATCCTTGGATAGCTTAGAATGACAATAAGACCCAGAAGGTGGCGTGGAAATAAAGTTCTAGGTTTTATTATTTTTAGTTTTTGCTCATATCACACATACACCTTCAACTAAATATATAAACCATAATTGTTGGAACAAACAGACACGTGGTCTGTTACTGAACTGAACGTGTGGACCGATTTCGATAAATATATATTGACATTTTGAATAAAATCTACGTTATAAGCATATTTTCTTTAAAATTATATAAATATATTTACATCAAAATTTATTATGCATTTACTGCTCTTTTGAAAATAACATTTTTGTATTCGAAAGATAGTTTTAGCAACATATTTTCACCAACCTAAATAAAGTACTGATTCTACACAATATATTTTTTTAATTTATATTACTCAAAGACGGCCTGTGTTATTTGGATAACCTATATCGAGATCTGATGATGGGATCCTGGATAAATTTTATGTAAACGCTTCCAATTTTATAAGAAAATGCGTTTTAGTATTTTTGGAACGAAATTCCTTATCGTGGCTTAGGTTTAGGTAGGTTAGGCCAGAAAATTAAATTTTGGGAGGTAAAAAAATCAAAGGAAAATATGTGTATTAGTGTTCACTAGTCTGATTTTTTTTCCGAAGTCTCTTTTGTGGAGGCCTCGGAGCTTTCGCTGCGGTTGCCCTCGTCTTTATCTGGCTGTAGGTTAGGCGACGTAGGAGGGAAATGCAAGAAAAATTAAACGTTATTAAAATGCGTTACATTAATTTACAAATATGAGCTGTTTATTTGAAATTGCATTAGTATGGGTATTAGATAAATCTTTTATTTTAGGTATGTATGTATAATTCTATATTTGTGCAGTGGCATGGGTTGCGATATAATGGAGCTTGTTGAGATGGATTGTAGGGAGAGCTGAAGCCACAAAATAAAATGACCATTTTTGTAAAATAATAATTGAATTGTGGATATGTGAGCATGTTTGTTCTTAAAACGTAAATAGGAATGCGCAAACAGTTTTTCTTGTAGAATGCTTTAGAGAAACTTACTTTTCAATATTTTTATTGAACAAAATATTAATTAATAAGCAAAGGCAACTTGTTCATACCGCGTGCCCTGAGACACGTTTTAATTTTTTTAAATATTAGTCGTTTACATTTTACTACAGCTTGTGCGTGTATTTTTTACGCTAGATAGATACTGCGATAGTTTCAGGTTTTAAAGGAAATTAATCTTTAATTCTATATTATTAAGTCATAAAGCCTTTGATAATTAAAGAAACCGATCATGTTCCTATTGAATAAAGGATAAATTCCTTTGACACTTATATGGCACAGTATGCATCTTACGCTTAGACTAAGAACCCCATGGACGGAACCATACCCTGTTGCCGCTCTTGTAACCATATTTCATATAGATATTGCTATCTTAGTCTGTTGCTTCGAATCACTAATAGGAGTAAAAAGATATAGACATATATATAGGTTTGGCAACTTTCTTTTTATTCCTAAACGTCAATAATTGCATTTTTAAACCTGTTCAAGACTATCAATTTTATAAGTGAATGTCAATGACATTTGTAATTTGATTAAAATTATTGTAAAAAAATGCAATACATAAATAAAATATACAAATAAAATATCTAATAATTTTAAATTTAATAATACTGTCATGACTAGTTTTTTTTTCAAAAATAAAAACCTTCAATGCCTAAAAAAATATTTTGACATACTGTATACATAATTTTATTCTAATATTATTAGATGGATACATTATTTTGAAACAAAACTCGTATACTTTATTTTGCGATGTATTGTGAATGAATAAAAACAACTGTCAAATTATAAATTTCATTGACAACGCAGACGTTGTGGCGCAGCGGTATCGAACCTGCCTTTAACGCCACAGGTCGCGGGTTCGATTCCCACTCGGAGCATAATATGTTTGTATTGACCATGCTAGCATATTTTCCGGTCTAGGTGTATTTGTCCTTGTCATTGTGAATGTTTCCGGACCCCGACACAGGATATTACTATCGTAATGGGGGCCGTTGAGTGTGCAGCGTTTATTTATTTATTATTTATTGGTCATTTCGTATTTTAGGGTTCCATAGCCAAATAGAAAAATTATAAGGGTTACGTACTCTTATAATTCATTTATATTTTATCTCCACACTGCACTTATGTGACTCCACTTCACTCCATTTATGTCACAGGCATTTTAATTGGAAATTATTAGCTCTATTTATATGAAATTAAGTAAGTAGGTGTATCCTATGAACCACTACACAATTTTGCAACACAAAAATATTTGATTATATCAAATGTAATATTGATTATATCAAATCAAATATTTTTCTGCTGAAAAATTGTGTATCGGTTCATAGAATACACCTAAATACTTAATTTCATATAAATATAATTTGATATGATTATTTCCATGTAAATATGATTTGATATAACCAAATATTTTTCTTCAATATAAAAAGCATATCACTTTTTTGTGGAAGTCTACCACATATCTGTAAAGATCTAGAGCCTTATCAATATATTAAAAAATTGAGGCTAGTAGTCCATACATGTAATTGAAAATTAACACGTAGGAACGTGTTAGGTAGCTTTTCTTAGGCTTCTTCTTTAATAATAATAACCAAGAGTAATTTTGACGAAGATAAATTTGCCCGTAACTATGTTTTTCGTATTATTTTGAATAATTAGAAAGACATAATGAAATTGACAACTTATTTTTGCGGTTAATTTTATGTCGTTATATTAAAAGTCCTAAAGATTCTTCTTCATCATGCAGCGCAACTTTTTAGTTTCCACTATGCAAGGTGCACCACGCACTTGACTGGTTTTGAATTTCAGAAACACCTGTTCACTTAGGGTTCATTTATTTAAGATATTTATGTAGGTATGGGATATATGAAAAAATCTAAAAAATAGAACTCGATTTCAATACCATCTTCCGAGTCTTATTATGATTCTAAGGCCTTCAGGGCCACACCAAACACCAAAAAAGTCATCGAAATCAATCAGAAAAGTTCAGTGAAGACAAGAATATTTATATTATATATTGTCACTTCAGCTTTGCAATCCTTAGTGCAATGTCGATTTGGTTCTTCTACGGATCTCCTTATTTCTGATTTGATGGCGTAGAGATACTCCAAGCACAGCTCTCTCGGCAGGCCTCCTACTAGGTGGTCGGATGACATAGAGCGAGCCAGTGGAGCCAGTGGATGCAAGTGGTGGCATCATTTAGGACAGACCTATATAAGTCCAATAGTAGACGTCTACAGATTGATGACAAATTATATATAAATATGCAGCTAATTGACTACATTTAAACTTCTTTAGAAAGATATACGCGAAATTATTATTATTGTTATTAATATTCGAAGTAGTATAAATCTACCCGAATATACATATTTTAAAAGTATACCTAATACCTACTATAGATTTGGTATTGAAAATGTCACTGTATACATTATTATGAAATAAATTGACGGTTACATATTTATGAAGTAAGACTCGTATACTTTCTTTTGCAAAGTATTGCGTGTACATAATTTTGAAAAATTGACAATGTATACATTTCATTGCTCGTGACTGTACATACTAATTTAGTATACTCGTTGATGGAGAAATTCTTTCGAAGATGCGTTCAAAATATACATTTGTCAAAAAAAAAAAACTTCTAATTTGTCTCTTCTCTCTCAATATACCACACAAGTGTGAATATACTGTTTTTATAAATTTATTAAAAGAAAGTTTCTGTCAAAATGAAAGCGAAATTTTATCTACACAGTTCTCCTATACGAAGCCGAAATTTCACATGTAACTTGTAATAAAGCGTGTCGTTACGGTGTCGCAGCGCGCTGAGCTCGGAGCGTGAGGCGCGCGAGCTGAGCGGCGTGCGGCGCGGCCTGCGCTTCGTGCTGCGCGTGGCGCGCGCCTCGCTGCCCTTCCAGGCGCTGCTGCTGCTGCTGCTGGGCGCCGCCGCGCTCGCGCCGCTCGGCCCGCGCGACTGCCGCGCGCCCGCGCCCGACCTGCAGCCCGTGCTGCGCTACCCGCACGGCCCGCCGCCCATGTAGGCCCCTCCGGCCGCCCCCCTCCGGCCGCCGCGGCCGCGCCGCCCCCCCTCTGGACGCCGCGGCCGCGACGCCGCAGTGACGTCCCCGCGACGCTCGGCCTCCCCCCGCCTTTCCCGAAACGCGGTCCCCGAGGCCGGATCACATTCCGCCGCCGACCGGCGCCGAGCGCCCGTCGCCGCCTGTAAATACGACGAGATTTTTGTATATTTGTAACGTTGGTAATGCTTAGTTAGCGCGGCGATGTCGTCTATTTATATTATTATTTATGTAACCGATCGCCTCTCGACGGCGCCGCACGAGTGTAACGAGACGCTTCTCTGTACGCATTCACGCATTGTTACTTAACTCGTTAGACTGTAAGGACTCGTCAATAAAGCCTTGCATTGATTTTGTGCTGTTTTATTTTATACCTTTATCCTATACTATTCACCTAGTTACATACTAGACATAAAAAATATTTTAAGCTATTACATAGCTTTTATCGCGGGCTTTGAGCTCGGCGACTGAATCAAAAAATTCTGTAACGAAAATAAAACCTAAAACTCCCAACAAAAAAAATTATAGCAAATACCTAAAATTATAAAATGAATTGGAAACTATAATAAATGAATATTGGAAACTATAATAAATGAATTGGAAAATGACCTTTAAATAGAACGCTATAAAGAATCATGTTCAATTTTGAAAAAAGTAATATATAACCTTTATACATAATTGTTATATATGCAAAGAATTTTCGTCTTTAACTCCAAAAGATATTAAGGCGATTATTCTATAAAAAGTTCCATATAAAATGTATCTATTGATGATGTACTTACGTTCCAAATTCAAATATTTTGTATTAGTTACGAAGTTTCTTACTTTATTTCAATGAAATTTTGAATTATAGACGAAATTGTATCTTATTTACTTGCAATTAATGTTCATTTGTATTTTAACTTCTTAAAAATAGCGAAGATACATAATGTATTGCATATGTTGATAAATAATTACCAGTCAAGTGCGTTGTGGACCACGCACAGTTGAAACTAAAGGGTTCCGCAGCTTGGTTATGAAGAATATTATGGCCTTTAAAAATAATAAAGAATTAAAATCAACTGCAAAAATAAGTTGGTAATTTCATACTAATTATTAAAAGTTATATGAAAAACAAAGTTATGGGAAAAACTTATATATCTCTTAAATTTACAGACCTATCTTCTTCAAACCAAATGTGGTTGATATTTTATTTGATGTCCTACAAGCTCAAATATTTCCAGAATTTTAAATTCCAGAGTTCAAAAGCTAAGGGGGAATACACAATTTTTATGACTTTAGGAGCTAATATCTCAACAACTACTGACGTAATGAAAAAAGTAAGAATCAAACCTCCTTATCATTTTAAAAGACATACCCAAACATATCTCATACGTTGACATACGTTGAAATTTTTTTTCAACACTCAGTTACATGTATGGACTACTACCCTTAATTCTTATATATTTTAAGATTTCATTACAGAATCGTTTTGCGGTTCATAGAATACACCTATTAAATAAATTACGTATAGATACAGCCAATGGTCTCCGAGGAAACTGTGACATACGGACGGACGGACGGACGGACAGACGGACATGACGATATGAGCTATAAGGTTTCCCTTTTTGCCATTTGGCTACGGGACCCTAAAAATGCTATGCAATAGATTTAACGCGGCAGTTCCCGAGTGCCTCAGGGTTTTTTAAAATACAAAGTGATATATTTATATCTTTCTTACTATCTGCTGCACTAACATTAACGAAACTTTTTGTTGTTTTTGTGTAACTAGAATGAAATTGCTTTATGGTTATGCCCTAAAATTTTAATGTATTTTTTTTAATCATCTGCCGTGTAAATCATTACACAGCAGATGATTTTAAAAAAAAAACAAGTATAATAATGGGAAGCGAAAGAATCCGTTCGGAAAAAACCTTTTATGTAAATTTGTTCTGAATCTGTTACACCAACCTATATTTTGTATTTGTCCTCAATTTATTTACTCAAGTTTTAATGAACATGTATTGATGGCCTTGACAGCGACAGTGTTTTGCAGATTTTGTCTGCTTCAATGTAACCAAAAAAAGTAGGCAATACAATAATAAAAAAGCAATATTGTAAGAAAAATATTTTATTCACCGTTTCAAATTACTTTATATATTACATATTAACATACATTATTTATACGAAATATGGACAATAATTGCTTCTTTTTAGTGACAAACATTCATTATCATGTCACATGGGAAAGTACGGGAAACTGCGGGCGCGCAGGTAGCGCTCCCTCGCTCTCAAACATGGCACCGTTTGCTGGAAACAAATAAGTAAAACATTGACACCGTTGTGGCGTTGTGGGTCTGCCTTAAGCCTCGACGGTTGCGGGTTCGATTCCCGCTCGGAGCAGATGTTTGTATTAATCGTACAGGCATGTTTTCCGGTCTGGTTGTGTTTGTCCTTGTCATTGTGAATGTTTCCGGACCCCGACACAGGATATAATTATCCTAATGGGGGCCGTTGAGTGTGTAGCGTTTATTTATTTATTTATTTAACCAACAAACCACTGGCCCCCATTATGATAGTGATATGGTGTGTCGTGGGTCTGGGGGTCTCTGCCCCAAGTGGTAATCCAACCTACAACTTGTATCGCTTAAGGCAGATTCACTACCGCTGCGCCAGTCGTTACAAAAAAAATTATACATTGTAAAAACAATCATATACATAAGATTCGTTTATGTTGTGAAAAACAACTTTCAGTCCTGATAGTAGATACAAATCCCAAAATAGTTGCTTTGAACCCAATTGTGGCTACAGGACTGTCAACGTGTTAGATTATTGGAAGATTAATGTAAGTTGAACCAAAATGGTGGCCGTCTCCGCAAAAGGGGCGGATGAGGGAATGCGACTGTGTGGGGCTAGCGTCGCCGCGTTACTATAGTTACGCGGCCCCCTTCATTCCGCATGTCGGTTGAGACCAAAAATGAGTTACTGCGCATAGTTCAACTTATATTGCGCCGAGTTATACTATATGTTTGGGCAAACAAAAATTGCATTTATACACACTTGGTTGGTTGAAATTGTTATTAGTATTCTATTATTGTTTCTTAAAGTAACGAAATTATTTATTTATTAACCATTATAGAAAAGAGAGACTGAACTTAAAATCTAAAATCGAAAAGCACAATTTTCATGGATGAAGGTGGAAAATGCAAATTCCTTTTAATATTAGTTTGAAGTTACAGGTATATATTGACAGTCGATGAAATCAATACAAGTTTATGTTCAACGTGCTGTTATTTTGATTCACTTGTGTTACCTGTATCTGCTGCGCTTGATGAGTGTCCCGCAGCGCAGCGTTACGCACGCACTGCGTCACCGCTACTATTACCACCTGGAAAAATTAAACTTTTAATAAGTACTTTTGAATCGTTAAGCCCTACCACTGATTCAGAAAATTGGGTCTAACGAGAAGAACCAGCAAGAAGTCCCATAGATACTCTTTTGCAGCTAAAGTTTGCTGGTGTTAGGCCTTTAATTTTAAGAGGCTACTTAGACCACGATAGGGGCAGATATTTCATTGCGGTATATTGTGTTTTGGTTCGAAGGAGATTTAATAACTAATATCTCTAGTTGGCAACTCGTGAGTGATACCAATGAATGGTGCTGCAACGCTCACAGATCAGGTGGTTCATATGCTTGTAACATAAAAATAACCATTGTGTTTTAATATGACAAAATTTCATTTCTCAGTGAGATTCAGCTTCAGCTAATAACAAAGCTTAAGCATTTTTATTGAGAAAATATTACAAAATGACAAAATGAAACCTGCAACAGCAGCACGAGCACCGTGAGCGCGCGCAGAGCACGCGCGGCGCGAGCGACGGGCGCGTGCGCCGCCGACACGCAGCCGCGCGCCTGCAGCGAGCCCGCGCCGCCGCGAGACTGCGGCGTGCACTTTTGTTTAATCATTTGAGTTTATTCACATTGTACAATTTATAATATTGATTATAATGGAAGTAGCTTCTTTTGACACCTGAACCCGCTAGTAGTAGTGGAGCCATGCTACATGCTCCAGCACAAATGAGCCAGCTCGACCGGAGAAGTTCTATCCTCCCAGTGAAAATTGACGTATAGTATCAGTACTTCTCAGCCCTACCCTCCTATCCTTTGAGTTGTCAACGTGCATGTGATACTGAAGTATATCGCGAATTCATAGGTTGCGGTGCTGTTTAGCATCAGGTGGATTATGCTTGTTGGCTTGTATGACTAAAAAAACCTAGTCAAGTGACTAGGACTACCTGAGTCGAACGAGTAGACTTTTTTTACTTGAGTTTTTATTTTTCAATTGTTATACAAGTATGCTACCCATTGGTGATTGCAAACCTTTAAGAAAATTAATATGCACAGTTCAATCCTGTATGTTTTCAATTGATTATATATATATATATATATATATATATATAATAATTGAAAACATACAGGATTGATATATATATATATAAATAACTTTCAAGTTTTTATCTTTAAAAATGAAGATACTTCCATACTACAACTTTTCATCCCCCTTTCAATCCCTTTTTCGCATTAAAACTTATAGTATTATAGTAATAGCCTATATCCTTTCTCAGACTATCTGTGTACCAAATGTCATTTTAATCGGTTCAGTAGTTTTGATATGAAAGCACGACAGAAAGACAGACAGATAGACAGAGACACAGAGTTACTTTCGCATTTATAATATTAAGTAAGGATATTTCTTAAAATTAAAAATCAGATAAACAATACACATACCTGCTGTAACGGATCATGGAAGCAGGCACTCGATACGTACGGCGAACAGCACGAATAAGGAGCGACGGGTGGCAACACTTTGCCATCTACACCTGACAATCTAAACAACATTTATTAGCCTTTGTATTCTTTGATAAAAGACATTAATTCTATCTTTCCTAGCATTATTCCAGCAATTTTTCTCAGTCTGCTTCTTACTTTTATTCGGATTTCACAAGTTACTAATTTTTACACATCCCTAAAGGCGAACCAATAATTCATAGGATAAGAGAAAATTACCTATTAAATGTTAAATCAGATATTATATGATATTAATAGCGAACGACAGCTTAACGTGCTCTCCAAAGCACTTACACATCGCCTAAATAAAAATAAATATTTGTAAATTGTAAGAACATTTCAAATCTGCGCGGAGCATAAATCGAACCGCGACCGTCCAAGCTAAAAGACAGGCTTGCTACCAATACCTCAGAACGGTCTTCAGAAAAATAAAAGTCATTAACTATTCTTTAAATAAATGAAATTTATTCCTAAGGTTTTTGTCCGCAAAACTTGATAAGTAGTAGATTGATTTGAAAATTTTACACGAAGTCGCATTTCTATATAGTAATGTTACTATCCCAAAGTCCTAGTGAGTGGAAAATTGCAAGCCTTTTTTTTCGAGAGTCCATTTTCATTAATACTTTTTAAATTTTCTTATAATTAATGAGGATGAACCACAGCGTCAGGCATAGCAAGTTCTTATCAAAAATAAACTTACTTCATAACTAATTCGGAATCCTCATTGAGGAAATCGATGTTGATCCAGGGAACTTCGTGCCAGTCGTTGGGACTGTCGACGCCGCAGCAGTTCAGCTCTACCTTCAGAATTAATATTTATGTAATACTATCTGCATATATTTACTTATATAAGATAGAATATAGATGAAAGAAACACAAAAGAAAGATGTAAAAAATAATTACAGATATATATATTTAGTAGAGGCTCGTCAGTACAAATAAAAGTTTAAAAAAATCCCATTTGGTTCATAAGACTTTCAACGTGTTAAGAGTTCCATATCTAGTAAATAAAATAAAATATTACCTGCATCGTATCAATCAGTTGTTTCCAGAACGGTTCCGTAAGGTACTGAGACATGCCGACGCGCAGAGATGACGACAACTCTTTCATCAAAGCCTATAAAAATATTTTAGCAGTTTTTTTTAAATATTATGATAGTAGGCCGTGCGCCCGACGCAAGCCAGTGGTCCGGACATAACAGAAAGACTTGTCTAAAAGCTGCTTTATTGAAAAAATGAGAATTTCTATCTTAAATTGATAACTGCCTTAGAACCAGTGTTTGGAATTATAAGATATCAGTTGAGTGACGTGCAGAGGATACCTGATTGAGTCGATGTCTCCTCCTTACTATGGCACCCTCTGCAAAGGGGATGTCTGTCAGACCCAAACTAGTAAGGCATTTGCTTAGTGGATAGTGACCCGTTAAGAGTCCTTTCATAGTACGAAGTTCTTTCTTACACAAACGTAGCAGTTTCAATATCGGGCAAGAACATCATGGCCTACTTTTTTTTATTCTAAAATGGGTAAGCTTGATCTCCATCGAGCGAAAAGGCATAGCTGAGGTATAACTGTGGAGCGAGCTCACTCATGAGAAGCCTATGTACCTTGAATATAATAATAATATTATGTTTGAAATACATTCGTTCGGACCAGTATAAAAGTAATAATTTATTTATAATAAACATTACTCGTGTCCCTTACGATTCACATCAAACAAAGAACATGCACGAAAAGATTTAAAGGTTACCTTCATCGTGCTCTTACAAGCAGCATGAACGAGTAGGCCGTTCGCTGCTAGTAGCGTTCCACTGATAAGCCATAATCTCGTGACAGGTGCCGCTCTCCGCCAGTGTGGACAACGTAACAACCATGTTATGAGACGGAAACCGCTTGTATAGTGTAACTTCATACAATAAGCTTGCAGCAGTATCAATGCGTATATCAAATATATGGTGAACTGTTAAAATATTTATCATAGTTAATCAAATAACCTTTAGCCTCAACGGTCGCGAGCTGGTGTTTGTATTCATTTACAAACATCTATTTCAGTTTGGGGGTTTGTCCTTGTGGGTCTCCCCACTGTGCCACGGAGACCACAGAGCTGTCGGTCCCGGTTGTTATTATAAAATCTGGTAATAATCGTTAAATTTTGATAATTTTCTACGGATTTCAGATGACAATCGCTCTGTGTAAAAACTAGTAGGCAGACAAATCCGGATAAGACTAATAAGCACCCTTAGTAGATACCGGGAATAATACTAGGTAGAAGTTAGTTATTTTATGTTACTAAGTTGACAAGCAAGCATACGGGCCACCTATATGAGCGCTTGCAACACCATTAGTTGGTGCCACTCACGCGTTGCCAACCTCCAGATATTAGTTCTTAAAACTCTTTTGTCCAGTAATTTCACTAACCTACTGTGCCCTTTAAATCGAAACACAGTAATGTTAAAGATACTACTGCTTTGAGGTAGAACTGCCACTGCAGTAGCTGGCCTCTTGCAACAAAAGACCTACCACCTGTATGACTGATTGCATTGGTGGGATAATCTCTACAGTGACAGTGATAATCCCAATAATCTCTGCTATGACAGAGATTATCCCAACAGCGAAATTAAATGAAAGTTAGTGAAATGAGAATGTAATATAATTTTAAAAAATACAGTTGACCCTTGCCGATTTCAGCATTCAGCTCGACCGGAGAATTTCTACCCTTATATCAGTATCGACCTGAAGTAACATTATCTGGTAGGACTTTTATTGCAAGAGGCCGATTAGGTAGGTACCACAGGAGTGTCAGATTCTACAGCAAAGCAGAGCTGCGACTTGCATTACTGTGTTTCGTTTTGAAGGTCACTGTAGCTAATAAAATTACTTGACAAAGGAGATTTAAGAACCAATATCTCCAGCGCTCATAGCCTACGACAACCGCGTACAAACATGTAGACTGTATGCTTGCTTGCTTAGTCTTAGCTTAGCTTGCTAACTTAGGCGATGCGATGCGTTGCCTTTTGTTATGTATAAATAATATATATCCAGCCGCAAATAACAACTAGTCTCACGATCAGAGTGATCTAGAAGTCTGATTTGTACTGTACATACGTGATTTGTTGAGACTCTGGAAA
Organism: Hestina assimilis; assembly: GCA_023373885.1. Lineage (NCBI taxonomy): Eukaryota > Metazoa > Arthropoda > Insecta > Lepidoptera > Nymphalidae > Hestina > Hestina assimilis. Next base: position 1,246,340 of record CM041747.1, on the reverse strand, counting down.
ATCTCTGGTATCATCATATAAAATAAAAATTCATCGAAACCATTAAATCCAATCGATTTATTTATTTTATTAATTTTTAATTTTAAATTTATATAAATTATTTTTTTAAATATAAATTTACCTTATGCGTTTTCTTCACTAGTGACATTACTTTATAGGACGTGTTATAACAGTATATCACCATGAGCAAAGAGATTGATAGCTGCGCGATCAAAAGCGCGCGAAGAACTCCCGCCAACCGCTGCCGGCCATCTTTGTTAAGTGCAACTCCTCGAGCCATGGGACCACATCGTGTGGCATGCTATGTAGCTCTAAAAAAATAGGCTTATTTTAAGATATACATATTAGTTCTAATAACACAGCTAATGATTTTGTTTGTTGGAAGACTAAAACTAATTTGAAAAAATCGACCTGAAAAGTGTACCAGTAAACAAAATTATTGCTCTGGCAATCTGTAGACATTTATTATGTTAATAATTTTGTGTCTATAAAAAAAAATAATTAATAATTATTATTATGGCTACTTTATTGCGCTTAAAACCGCGAAAGCTGTAACTAATGTAAATAAAAAATGAAGGACCTTAAATATTACCCGACAACGGAAAAAAGTTATAATATCTTCATAATTTCCAATGTTGTAATGTACCACTGCATCTATGACACTGATTCAAAATGTAAATTTTGTAATGTAAGTATTGTACTTAATTGTCTTTTCAAATTGTAATTTTAGCAGTAATGTTTTACAAATTAAAAAATGCTTTAATAAATTCAGTAATTCTTATGTATGTTCTTTATTGAATATATTATTTTTGTTGATACTAATTAATTAACGTTTGTTTATCAATCAATGTCTATATGACGGTTTATATTTTTTATAATCAATTTTTAAAATATCAAAGTAATGTAATAAATACTTTGCAAGAAATCTATTCGAAATATATTAAAATGTTATATAAAGTTAAGATATGGTATCTCCGTCGAATCTAATAACATTTTCTCGTTTCTTAGCAATGTTAAATCAATACCTAAATTTACGTGAACGCAAAGTAGGTACTACTGGCCGGTTAAACTTTCTAAAAAAAAAATAACCACGCGGGAATTATTAAATTCTTTAGTCATTTGTTTTCTTGTAAAACATGACTTGATTAAAAAGTTATATAATAAAAATATTAAAAATTGTAATAGCTTCGTTATCATGTCGGACATAGAAGTTAAGAAAAGGCCGAAGGTGGCTTGGAGTGATGATTTGAGTCATAACTCCGAGGAAGATAGAGGTATGTATTGCCACCATGTTCTCTGTCCGCTTAACAACATATGGCTCATTTCAGATGTTTAACTATTGTATCTACTGTTTGGAGAGTGAATGGGTTTCAAACTCAACTCAACTCAAGCCCAAAATATTCTTTATTCAAATAGGCCTTTAAGGACTTTGAATCGTCGAACATACAGTCTGTCGTGTCCATTTAAATGAAGCTACCGCTGATTCGGAAAATAGGTTCTGCAGATAAGAACCGGCTAGAAACTCTGACTCTTAGAGTTTTCAAATAAAGTCAAATATAATCAATAACATTTGTCAAATTTTTAATTAAGTTTTATGTCCTGCATGAAAAGCATTAATTCCATGCCACATCTGCACTATATTCATTTAAGGAATGAGAGTTTTTAGTTAGTAAACAATGTTTGGTATCAGATTTCAATTTCAAAGATGGCAGATTGAAAATTGTTTGGAAAGTTTTATTATAGACGAGAATACCTTCACATATTCACTTTATCCTTACGATTCATCAACACAATATCGTGTGTGTAATTAAAATGAAATAACATACTATAAAATATCAACCACGTTGTAATGCTAAGTCTCAAGACGATAACATATTCGTTCTCCAATGATATTAAAGTTTTTGGATTGCTCACATAGACTTATTATACATGGGCAGGCCCTTCCATACAAACAAAATGCTCAAAAATTAGCTTGGCACTATTCCGTAAGCTTGCAACCTAAACGAATGAAGTTAACGTCAAAAGCTGCAATATAATCGAACAAAGTAGGCAAGCTTGTGAGTAACTTCGTTACGTTGGGTTAGTGCGATTTTATTTATAAGTGCCAGCGAATCTTTGAAGATTTTCTGTATGGAAAGGCCGGTTCTAGTAATTCAATGCATGCTCGCCTATTATTTTTTCTAAGAGAAGTACTCTAAGAGGTAATATACAATATAATATGTAATAGGTTGTATATTCAATATTTTATAGAGCGCGAGCGACAAGCACAGCTCGAAAGAGAGTTAGCTGAACAGCAAGTGAAACCTGTCTATGAACCTGAAGAATTAAACAAACTCGTCTCTTACGTTATGAAGATGACTACACTCTACGACTTACGACCCGAAGATTGGAACCTCGAAGCAAAACGGGGAATCGAAGATTGGTTCACAGAACCTCAGCATTTAATACTCTGCGTATATTTCAAGGGCGATAGACTAAAGGCATCTAGCGATGTGCCCCTATCTCCTGTCTATGATCTTACCTACTTTTTAAGACAGCCCGATCAAGTTTTCAAAGCCGAAACATTTCACGATGAAATTGTTTTTGGAACTTTTGTAGATTCCGTTGAATCAAATATGATTCAAATGTTAGAGTTGATGTACGCTCCTTATTTCTTTGCAATCACTACTTGGCCGGAAAGTAAGTAGAAAGAAATATACTGTGAAGTAAAGCTAGTACAAAACCTAATGCATGTTATTCTTCTTCAGGTGTTAAAAGTGAATTCTGCTCACAACTGCATACATTTCTGGCTAAACTCACTGATATGTACTACAAAATGCTCGGATTAACTGTTCTTTACATACCAAGAGAAGGGCAACAGCTCTCTTTTGAAAAGGCAAGCATTGATCGTGAGTTGGTGAAGAGACTGGAGGGTGTGGTCGTATATTGGACACATCAGATGAAATCGTGCATTGAAGACCAAGCTTCAGTCGCCTCACAAAAGGAACTATTGTGTCCCAGTGATGAGTTTGATTTCTGGGTTTATAGACGTAAGAAAATTTATTGTTTTGAACTTTTACTCAGAATAAAATATTAATATTATTTATAATTTTTGTTGAAATTCCAGATGAAAATTTAAGCTCTCTGGTATATCAATTGAAAAATCCAGCTGTGAGGCACATTACTAAAATCCTTGTTACAACGCACTCCACTTTCATACACCAGTTCCAGACTCTATGCGAAGAAATAATGCAGAAAATTAAAGAAGCTACATCCAACATTGAGTACTTGCAAGTAATAAAACAACCGTGTGCGATTTTGGAATGTGTTGTTGATCCTGATGACATTTGTAACCATATTCCAAAGATCATTAATCTATTTAGATTTATCTGGATGGAATCCCCTTATTATAATTCTGAAACGCAGATAACTAACCTTTTTAAGGCTTTGAGCAATCAGATAATTATACTTTGCAAGAATTACATCCAGCTAGATGACCTTTTTAATGGACAAACAAAGAAGGCTTTGGGAGAATTTACCAAATGCATTGACTGTTGCAAGAAGTATAGAGAGATTTATGATTTAATGGTAGAAGCTCATAGCGAAGTTAAACCGGGAAGCTGGGAATTGGACACGGGAAACATCTTTAATTATATCGACTCATTTGTACAGAGATGTTTCGACATGTTGGATGTTTGTAACTGCATGATTATCTTTGGAAGGTAGCACCATAACATTATAATTAATATTTTGGTTTATATAGTTATGGTAGTAAATTAGCGTACGATCTACTTGATTGTCACCGTAACCTAATAGCAAGATAAATTATAACAATATAAGGGTAGAGGAGCATAAAAATGGCACTGTTTGATCTGAGTGCATCCATTTGTATCAAATTTCTTCATCCTTCATGAAGTACTTTTGAATTACAAGTTCCTTATTATCATTCACAAGATGGTTTTCACCACCCTTTCCGTTTCCTTTCACTATTGAAAAATGTTTAGATTTTTTTTCACTATTTCAGAATTGATGAGCTCGAGGTAATAAGTAAGCCGATGTTCGGCGGAGCGCGAGGAGATCAGTTTGAAGCGAAATGCGATCAAATTGAGCACATGTTCCTTGACGCACTGGATAGAGTAAAAGCTGTGGCTTCTAGTATTTTGGATGTTCAGGCACCGTCTTGGTATGATGATATCCTGCAATTCAGGACAATCATAAAAGATATTGAGGCAAGAATAATGAGTTGACATAATTATAAAAATTACCTTGTAGATTTTATAAAGGCAATATTTTACGCTTCATTACAGATTATTATAGAAAATTTAGTGGAATCCGTTTTCGAAGGAGTTAACCACGTGGAGGAAGCGGTTGTTGCACTGTTTTCGTTGCACAATTACTCAAGAAGGAAAAATCTTAGGCGTATCTTCAAAAGGAAGACTGCTGAAGTAAGATTCTACAATTGTGCACGACAATCGTGATAGCCTACCTTAGTTTGACGCCTATAACTATATTTACTTTAACTAATTAACATATATTGTAATCAATTAATGTGTTTTTTTTTAAACTACCAATTTACAGTATATACCTAGGTGTGTTTGTCCAACGAAGAACAAATCGTTTATCTAAATTTTTGTAATAAATTGCTTATGGAAACAAAAATGTTCATACAAAAATACTTATATTTCTGAGTAACCTATAATTCTGAAAAATTCTGTGAATTATGGCGCCCGTGTTTGTTGACCGTTTTTGCCACAAATACATACATACAGTTTTTTTGTAATTTGCCTATATCAATGTAGACGAGTTGTGCCCGGTCAGGTATGGGCGATGTTCAGCGAGGAGGTGCAGCAGGCGAAGAAGGAGACGGTGGAGACTCGCGGCGCGCGGCCGGCCGCTCTGCCCCCGCTGTCCGGCCGCGCTGTGCTGCTGCGCGCTCGCAAGAACAGGCTCATCTACCTCAAGAAGGTGCGGAACCTACCTCTGATGTCTATATTCACCAATTAACTGCACATTTGCCATTTCTATTCAAAGCAGTTACGTTACCTAATGTTTATCCAAACCAGAAATATTGGTAACAGGAGAAGAAAAAGAAGACTTAGGTACATACTCCAGCATTTGTAGGTTAGCACTTACCGAATGAAAGCAACGTTATGGATACAGCAACTATACAGTACTTTTGTAAATCCGATACTTTCTAAATTGGCAAAGATATACACATAACAAAATTATTATCTGACGACGTTGTGGCGCAGCGGTAGCGAACCTGCCTTAAACTTAGGTCGCGGGTTCGATTCCCGCTCGGAGCATAATATGTTTGTATTGTCCATGTAAGCATATTTTCCGGTCTGGGTGTATTTGTCCATGTCATTGTGAATGTTTCCGGACCCCCGACACAGGATATTACTATCCTAATGGGTGAACTAAATGTTGAGTGTGCAGCGTTATTTATTATTATCTGCTCAGGTAATGACAGACGCGTCAGTATGGTTGCTACCGTGCAGCAGCTCTGAAGACGTGATCATGCATGTTAACCGATTGGTGGGCGCCATTGACGTAGCAGTCAGGGAACTCTGGATATCTTGGACGGTAAGTTATTTAAATAAAGGATTACCATTTTTCTGTGTAGTGTTTCCTACTAAGAAATAATATTCGACTTTATTTACAGCATAATGTAGATGAGAAATGTGCCGCCGGTCTGAACAAAACGCTAATGAGGAAAAGTGCCGAAAACCCTGGGCTCTTGGAGTGTAATATCGACGTGTGAGTATAATAGACACGAGTAACAAGAATCATCGTTCCCATCATTTACTAGGGTCTACTTCATACTCTTACTGGGATTTAACAAGTACCAGAGTAATCGCCATCTGAATTCCGGCTTGCGTCTAGGAATCAGCGAATCATTAAATATTTGATATTTGCTTATACCTTGATATGATCAACTGACTAAACTTAGACCTTCCAAACACATCGTGCAAAACCCTGACAATAAGATCATTTGATCACGTTAGTACATTTACAAAACACCGACTATGCCGACGGTGAGGCGGTCGCGCTTCCAACATTGGTATTTAATATTTATTACTATTGGGTCTAGAATTATAAAGAGTGAATTATGAAAAACTTGAGAAGTCTCTATTTTTACAGCAGAGTATTTAGTACCTAAGGGATATATGACAATTCAAATTATGCTTTGTTTTATTGAGTGACATTATTCCTGTCCTCCCCTAGGAACATTTTGGATTTGTGCAAGGAGGCCAGCCATTGGGAGAATCTTGGACTGGATATACCTTTACACGCATATCAGGTACATTTTTCATTTAGTTTCCTTTTCCTAGCATTATTCCCGATATTTACCCAGAGTCTGCTTATAGTCTTATCCTGATTTCACGCTAAATAGTTTTCACACAGAAACATTGCCATCTGACCTCCGTAACCCAATGAGCGAACCAGTAGCACTTTGGATAGGAGACCGATAGTAACAACAGGGACCGACACCTTAAGGTGCTCTCTGAGGTACGACAAGAAGGCCCACTACCAGCAGGCCACGATCTCTTTTTCGTTAGGTTATTTATTTTTATTTTTGAGAAAAAAAAAAATTGTTTCCTCCTACTGTAAATTTAAATAATAAACCCAGGTGTATATGAAGAGTAAAACGGTGTTTTACGTTTACGAAAGTGTGTTGGCGGTGGTGAAAGGATACAATAAGATATTAGATTCTTTATCTGATGAGGAAAGGCTATTATTTAAGCCACTAACATTGGTAAGTTAAAAGAAAATCTTAATATTCATTAGTAATTTATTTCAATATCAAAACAATTTAAATGCAGAATAGTATAAATATTGGATAAGATAACAATGTCATAAATTAAACTATTATTAATATTGTCCTCCACAATTACTTTGCTAAATAATCGAAATAACAAAAAAAAATTAACAATAATTAAAAACTAAGTGAAGATTTATTCATTTTATTATTCATTAATATTCAGTCTTTTATTTTATTTATAAAAACACTGACCCCTAGTCAAAATTTGTGAAAAATTGGGTTCATAGTTCAGTCCAGAGGGCCAATTGCGAGCTTTTTGGGCACAAAAAAGCCATCAGTTAATTTTAATACAAATGCTTGTGCCTATGAGCAGTCTATGAGCTATCTTGTCTATGTAAGCATCTTCCATGGAACATAATAAAATTTTTTTGGCCTCTGATCCATCCAATGTATAATCACCATTTTATCACATTACTCAGTTCCATTACAAAATTTAGATATGTTAACTTAAACATTTATCCAAATGATCATTCATATCAGCTATTTCAATCATTTTAAGACAACAAGGACATGGTGATTTAGTTCCAGTAGCATTGAGAGTCAATGATTCGTCATTTATGTCATCGTCATCGTCTAACACAATAGTTTCTCCAGTGAAGCTGGTTAAGGCACCTCCTTTAGGTATAGTGGTGTTATCATCAAAGAATGCTAAGCATTCATCAAAATGTTCATCGACCGATTGTTTATGCACTTCTTTATCACAGCAAGGACATTTGAATCCACTCGAATATAAATCTTTGCTTGTGCTAGGTTCTATTTTAATATTTGGTACTTGATCATTTTCAAACTTTTCTATTTTTGGAACTTGGTTTGATGCATAATTCGTAATGGGCTCAGTTTTAATTTTATGAGATTGGATACATTCTTTCTTAATAAATGTACTATATTGCCCTTTTATGTTATCATGAATACCATTATTGATTCTATCTGGATCTCGCTTGACATTAATCACAGGTTTCATAGGACCTTTAGGAATATTATCAATTACCTCTTTGTTTAAACATTCATCTAAATGCTTATTTATTTCTGTACTACTTATTTTATTGTTACAAACTGGACAATTCACTAAATCTAAATCAACAGGTACTACTGATAATCTTTTGTTATTATTATTATTAACTTCTTTAATGACAAAATCTTTTCCATACAAATCTTTTAAAACGGAGGTGGCACTACTTTTAAAATAATCATCTATTCTTTTAATTTTTGTAGGTGGTGATAAAATATTAATATCTTCAGCTTTATGCTTATTCGGGTTTTTAGAATTTATAGTTTTTATTTGTGTAATACTTTTCTCTTTAGAATTATTTGAATCAGAGTTTTTAATTGGCAACTGTTTATTAGCCCACACATTTCGAACAGTTTCTAGAACGCCGTCTGAACTCATTCTACTTCTGTCATCTGCATGTCCTTTACCACGGAACACATCAGGCGACTTATTGCCTTTAGGATTAAATACTACATTATTCCTCTTAGTAATGACAACAGTACTACTACTATTATTTTTGGTAACCAAATTAGACTTGTTAGGTATTTTATTGGAATCTTTCAAAATAGATTTGGAAACAATTCCACTATCCTTGTTATTGTTTGAAAGATATTTAGTTATATCAGCAATGGGCTTTGGTGAGGCTTTCTTCTTTCCTGGTTTTTCTGGTTCTTTAATTTTGATAAAAGTTCCTCCACAGTGCTTTTTATGACTTTGCCACCAATAATCATAGGGACCCGGGGCTCTGTTATTTGATCTCCGTACAATACCAAAATGTGGCTTTATAGCCTGACATCGCCCATTACATCTCCACCAGTGATTTTGATAAAGTTCTACCTAAAATTTCATAAAATATAAACTTTTGCCATTTAAAAAAATGTTTTTTATTTTATTTTTAAAATAAAACGTTTTTTATTAAGTCATTATTAATATTCTCATTTCCCCGCTAACTAGCTATAGCTTAAACAAACATTGAGTAAAACAACAATGGGTGTGTAGCTTTTACTACCATGACAAAAGTCCAAGGGATTTAAGTACAAACATTAGAGTCAACCCTTTAACAGTTGAGCTATTAATAACTTTCGTAATAAATATAAATAAGTAAAATAACTCAAACATCACCTCTTCATGAAAATCATGATAAATACTGATGTTAAGCCCAGCAGCTTCATTGATTCTGTGCATGTGAGCTTTGAAATTTGGTCCATGTCCGTCTCTGTCACGATCCCTATTGGTGATGAAGAGATATGCATGGATCATCTCATGGAGAAGTGTCTCAATCAGGTCTTTTCTGGGCCTCAGTTTGAGTAATGGTTCACTAAGAGCTATATCACAGAGACCACCCCGATCATATCTAAAATTTAAAGAAGCACTTAATCATTATATAAATTCACTTTAAAGTTTAGCATCCTAGTATTTTACTAAAATTCGGCAATTTTTAACAGTGCATTATGCAAAAAAGAAATTTGCAAGTAAGATATTCTGCATTTAAATATTGCAATTGTTTAATATGATTTTTCAACAAAAAATATTTTACCCTATTTCATTACTGTTGTCTCACTGTCGATTGGACTCTATACTATAGCTCTTCAATTTTTTCTGTCTATAGTAGTCTGTCTTCTCCTTATAAAATAAATAAATAATAAATAATAAATAAACGCTACACACTCAACGGCCCCAATTAGGATAGTGATATCCTGTGTCGGGGGTCCGGAAACATTCACAATGACAAGGACAAGTACACCCAGTCCGGAGAATATGCTTGCATGGTCAATACAAACATATTATGCTCTGAGCGGGAATCGAACCCGCGACCTGTGGCGTTTAAGGCAGGTTCGCTACCGCTGCGCCACAACGTCGTCATATTCTTCTTATTGAGTGGTTAGTGGCCAACCCAATGTTTCGACTATTGCCAGATAGATAATTTTCTGAACAAAAAACTGACAACACACAATATCTCTTTGTAATTTATTTCCTACTAATATATTTGGGGATATTTTCTAATATTTGTTGTTTTGAACAAACACATGTACTCTTACTAAGTAATTTATCATTAAAAGTAGTGGAGGGAAAAATCCGTACAATATTCGATTTGTTATACGAATATTTGACTATCCGAATGCTTTACAATCAAGATTAGTCTGGTTAATCGCGTTTCCACTGTAGCTGAATTCCCAATTTATCAAAACAATACTGTTTTATTTTTACCGTACACTCGCATGATATTCCCGCTTATATTTCGGTATTGGCTAAAAACGACAAATGTACTTACGAACATATTCCTGCACATGAGTACATTCGCTTACTCCATCGTACAACAGCTCTACTTGCTAATTTAGTCCAAAAGAACAATTTATCAAAATGTATAAACAGAGTATGAACATTTGGCGTCGGATCTATTAATTCTAACTCGGGATCGGCTAAATTCATTTTAAAGTTAATTATTTATTTAACTAGAAATAGTATATAATCTCTAAAAGTAACTATTATGCGGTGTTTAATTTCATATTTATATAATTTTCACATACGCGATTTCGCGCAATTGTTTTACAATTTACCTTTCATCTGTTCTGTTATTCATTTTAATCAGTTTAAACTTTGATAGTTGACATTGACGTTCGGAAATAATAATTTTATTTTAAAAAAGAACATAAATTATTGTTTCTAAAAGTAAAATGGTTCTTAATTGTAATTATTACTCTGTAAGTACTCATAATTCAAACTCATTTAACTTTTAATTTTATAAGTAGTTTAGAACATAAGCTAAATATTTTGTTGCCATATGCAAGAAAATAAAATCTTCTACTTAATTTCAGGCTTGTGAGAAAAAAGTACAGCCAGGAATATCGAAGTTAACATGGACCTCTACTATGTCAGATGCATATATTGCGGACTGTGTTACGCAAATAGGAGAAGTATGGTTGAATTTAACAATGATTTTGTTTTGAGTTGTTGGAATCAAATAATAACTTGCCCTCTAAGTCATAATTGTCTTAAATTTTTTAAATTAATAATAATATTATATATTACAAATACAATAATTTCTTGTTTATTTTTTCCAGTTACAAGATTTTTTAACAACTTACAAGAACTGCAATATTAATTTAGTAAAAATTATGGAAAAAATTTGCGACACTCCACTGATTGAATTCGACATCTACAACGTTTTTGAGATAAGCGACCTTCGAAAGATAATAAGAGAAATGGAAGAAAAAGCAGCTGCTATTATATTAGAAATGTATAAAGAAATAATTACTTACATTATTATTGTTTACGAAGGATTTGAGGCATATATATCACAGGTAGTTTAAAAAAATCTTTATAATATAAAAGGCTTAGTAAAATTATATATTTATCTTTAAAATATAGCTTAATCCAACCTGATAAAACTACAGCTACTGCAATAACATTTTATGTCCCATGAAACAAAAACAATCCCATAATGAGTTCTCAGAAATTAATAATAGACTAAATTTTAAGTGCTTGTTTGATTCATTAAGACATGATAATGATGAATGAATATAACTATTATAATACATTTAGATGGCAGAATATTGGATAAAGTACGTCAGAAGATTTGATCGCTTATTAGAGGATGCATTACGCTTAGCCATCAAGGCTACGATGAAAAATATGTACAAAGCTGTACATGGTGACGGTAAGTAAAGTTACCTATATAATGTTTCAATACATTCCTTTAATATAGACTGCTAACAAAAATCGATGAGACGCTCATTAGTTGGTAAAAGCAAAGTGATTCTGCTGTCCGTCTACAAGCTTTGGTGGGTCAATAAAAAAGTCAGTGCCAGTACAGGTTTTAATTGGGCAACAAAAGTAAAAAATATATAACGGCGCTTGAAAAAAATGTTAATTGCGTTAATTGCTCGCTTTAACAAGGTCACCAGGTAGGTGTGCCGAGTACTGAAACAGCTGTCAAAAAGCAACATCCTTCGGGATGGCTAAAAGTTGATTTCATATTTAGGGTTCCTCCTGAGAGGCCAAACCATGGCTTAGGACATCATCGATAACAAGGAAGCGCTTCGATTGTACGATTATTTCGATTGCGCATCTTATTTTATAAGAAAGATCTATTTAAAAAATATATATTTTATTCAATATAAGTACCATAATAAAATGAATGTAATAATACGACAAGCCAATTAAAATTTCCTTCATATATTTTAGGTACAATGGCACCTTCGCCATTAATTAAAATGAATCTTTATTTGACCGGCAAAATTATTACATTTATACCAAATCGAGGTGAAATACTCGATACTTTCACGACTGTTCTCGAAGAAATAACACATCTAATGAGTACGATACCGAGATTGTTCGAAAAGTTTGGTTTACCAGCTGGCGGGCTTAAGAAATTTAAAGATGTGATTGCGATGGACACAGATAGTAATAAACTACAAACTTTAATTGATGAAGGTATAATAAAAATAAGCAACTATTTCTAACACGTTCCATCATTTTAATATTATTATTATTTATCAGAATTTATTTAAAAATTAATTGATTTTTAACTAAAAACAACATCAAAATTAATATCATCAATATTATGTATTTCCTTGCTTGTTTTCGTATTTATTTTACAAAGACGCGCGTAACGCTTCATACATATTTTTCCATATTATTTTTTACATGTGTATTGTTTCTCACTATGGAAATGATTTAAATAAAAAATTATATTACAGAGATAGAATATAATTTAACTCTTATAACTGAGCATATACAGATGTGGGATCCATATTCACACATTTGGAAAGTGAATAAAGATGAATTCATGATAAAGTATCGGGAGGAAAATCATAAGGCTTTAGATTTCGATCAGCTAATTATTAACTACAGTGATTTAGCTAACGCTGTACAAATACAGGAAACAATTAATCAGGTTATATTCATTATTATTATTATATAATATTACGATCATTATATAATATTTTAAAAATCAGTATTAAATTTATTAAATCAAGATGCCAATTTCTAGCATCCTATATACATATATAAGTGTACTGAAATCTGTAATTTCTAATAAAAACCCTTTTCAGATTCATTTTATTACTCTAAATTCAAGCGAACTTAAGAAATCTATTATAGCCCACTGCTTGCAATGGCAGATTAAACTAGGAGAACTATTGAGAAAAATTACCGAAGCAGATATTGATGTTGTTTATGCATACATCGATAAAAGTAGCGTGGAAGCTATGACTGTATGTTGAATCACATTAATTATTTCCACCGATATTTTTTGGCTTTGATTTAATGATTACGTATGAGATTGTTTAAAAAATATATTTCAGATGCCGACTGATTTGAAAGAGCTAGCATCAGCAATAGCGACGTATGAGCGTTTAATTTCAGAGATACCACAAACAGAAAAAACGTTTCCACCGATTAGTGATAAAATGACGACTCTGGGTAAATTTAAAAATCATTTTAAATATTTAAGAAATACTAATTATTTAATAAAAGAGAGGTTGACAGACAACGTGACGATCGTTGTGGCGTGTTGGTAGGGAGCCTGCTTTGAGGCGCGATGGCCGTGGGTTCGATTCCCGCTCGGAACAGATGTTTGCTATAAATATCTGTTTCGGTCTGAGAATTTTTTCTTGAAGGCCTCCCACCGTGCTTCGGAGAGCACGCTAATCTGTTGCTCCCGGTTATTATCATAACGTATGATGATAATCATTAGCTCTTGATATGTCATTTACTTTTATCCAACGAGTTATTAGTTCACTGTTAGGGTTGAGGAGGTCAGATTGCAATCGCTCCGTATAAAAACTAGTAAGCGGTCAATTTCGGATAAGATTATAAGCAAACCCTGGTGAAATACCGGGAATAATGCCAGGAAGAAGAAGGTTGACAGACAACGTAGCAATCGCTAGTTTGAATTTAAATCTTAGGACTACTTTACTTGACCATTACTCAAGCAAATTTTGATTTCCTTGGTTAGAAATAATTACTATTATTTTTACCCAAGGTATAGTGCTATGATAATACTGGTTATGTACTAATAGTGATCTATTTTATTTTATTTAACAAGCTAAATTCGAAGTGGAGTTGAGCTCTGACATGGTGACACGACACGAAAATATTCCTGTAGCGTGGGCTGAATATCTTGCTCTTTTAGAGGAAGCAAAGAAAGCTTTAGAGATGAATAAAGATAAATTTAAAGCAGAGCTATTAGAACAAGCAGAGGTAAATAAAACAATATGTATATTAGGCCCAATCTAGTTTTTATTACTTTTTACAAGTATATCAATACCTATTTTTATTTGAAGATAATAATCTTTAAAAATTTTGTAAGGAATTCAAAGAAGCTGCTAAAGATTTTTGTGAAGATTTCTATAAAACTGCACCGTGTGGTTCAGATGTGTCTGGTAAAGACGCTTTGTCACAATTGAAAGCGTTCAGAGAACAACTCAACGCTCTTAGAGCTCAAGAGCAACAAATTAGAGATGGGCTTGCTGTGTTTAATTTAACGTAAATTAAAAAGCTTTTTTAACTATGTTTATCCATTTATTATTATAACAAATATTTAAGCGCAATACATATTATATTGTAGCTATATGAGACTAAGACATTAGATAATATCTTATACGAGTCATTCATTATTCATAAAGTGGTGGTCATTACAATTTCAATATTATATTCACTATAAACTAATAATAAATTATACATTTACTTCAAAGGACACCAGTGAACCTGGATTTGCAAAAGATGGAAAAGGAGTTGGAAAAATTAGAAGAGGTTTGGGGATTGGTGTTTCAGTGGGAGGATTCTTGGGAAAAATATAAAACACAAACGTTTTGGGAAATGGAAACTGATGAAATGGAAGACAACGTTATGTATTTGTTTAGGTGAGAAAGTAGAAAGAGTTACAGTATATACTATTTTCTTTATATTAGTATTTCATTTCATATATTTTGATCAGTCATTTGAATACATTTTTCATCAGTATTCTAAAGAATATCTTAAAAGTTCGTCTCTAGGTAAACCTGAAGACGAACTTTTAAGATGAACTAGAAATTCGTTAGAGCACAATAAATTGTTGCAATAATTCAATTTATAAGCTTTACACCTACAAACATACATATTTATGTGTAATAATAAGTAAATATTTACAATATAATTTACTATTTTTGTAGAAACTTTAATCGTCTTTCCCGTCAGCTCAAAGATAAAGGTTGGGATATTATTGATACGACTAGAGTCAAAGTTGATGCATTTCGACGAACATTGCCGTTAATAGGAGATCTTAAAAATCCTTGTATGAGAGAGAGGCATTGGGATAGAATAAAGAATCTTATGGGAGTGTGAGTTTTAATAGAATTATTGTTAAAAATGTTTTCGTTATTTAAATTTAGAATTAAGATAAAATAAATGATGATGATGACAATGTATGCAAAAATGTTTTTTTTCTAATTCTGACATCCTATCTTTCTTATACCTAAGTAGTGAAATTCAGTATACTAGATTAAATATCTATATTCAATTTATTAAAAACGTTTTAACAATCAAATAATTACATTTTTTACAACTTTAATTAGAGAATTCGATCAAAACTCTGAAGATTTTAAGCTTGAGTTGATAATGCGACTCAACTTCCAAGCGTACGCGGAAGATATTGCAGAAATATCAAACGCAGCAACAATGGAATTGAATATAGAGAATGGTCTGAAAGCTATTCGTGAAGTGTGGAAAGGCACGACGTATGAAATGCAACACCACAGAGGAGATATGTATAGAATTAAAAATGTGGAAGAAGTTATGCAGGTGTGTAAAAAATAAACGATTGTCGGATACTATCGCCATTTGATATTTTGTTTAGATATGTGTTTTAAGTGACGTATCTATAGTTATCAAGTTCACATACATAACAGATAGTCACTTCTTCCTTTAATAATTGTTTTTAGTTTCTGGAAGACCATCAAGTTCAGTTGTCTTCAATGAAATCAACAAAATACGTTGAACCTTTTATCAAAGAAGTAGATTATTGGGAGAAATCATTGGGATATGTAGCGGAGTGTATTGAGGTTAATTATTTTTATTTTTTTATCTATTATTAAACATTATATTATATCTGTGTATACCTAAATTGTTCTTGTAGATATCTTTACAAGTCCAAAGGCGTTATTTATACCTTGAGAGTATTTTTAGTGGAGAAGATATAAGAAAACAATTGCCGAACGAAGTTAAGATATTTGATGCTTTAACTGCCGATTGGACAGAAATAACTAGCAAGTTAGTAATGTTTGAATAATTTGTCGTATATACCAAGAATCCCCTTTCTGTTAGGTAAAAGAGACCTAACCGAACGCACAGTGGCTGGTGGCGATGGCATAGTTGCTTTCGTATGTCGGAATCAGACTCGTACAAATAAATAGTTACTGTAAAGTAATGCCACTTGCTAGTACACCGTTGCGGTCTTCCACGTCTCTCAAAATCGCACTTTAATAATAATAATAAATTTTTATTTATTTTCTCACACAAAGGAAAAAATACATAACAACCATCATAGTACGTATTCTTAGATATAAAGAACTTTTCATTCCTTTGTGAGAGACTGGTATCCATACTAGTTTTACTTTAAACCAATGCCACTTATTTTAGAAGTCAGTTAGAGCTAGTTAATACATGATTTTTTTTTTTTTTTTTTTATGTTAGTAGTTGGCAAACAAGCATACGGCCCACCTGATGGTAAGTGGTTGCCGTAGCCTATGAGCGCTTGTAGCACCATTAGTAGGTGCCACTCACGCGTTGCCAACCTCGAGATATTAGTTCTTAAATCTCGTTCGCCCAGTAATTTCACTAGCGTACAGTGCCCTTCAAACCGGAACACAGTAGTGCCTAAGCACTACTATTTGGCGGCAGAATATTTGACACTGCGGTGGTACCTACCTAGCCGGCCTCTTGCAACAAAAGACCTACCACCAGTGTGACTGATTGCACTGGTGGAATAATCTCTGTTGTGACAGAGGTTATCCCAACAGCGGGCGATGGGGTCGTCACATCCCGACGCCTTGATCGGACGCCATCCCGATGATTATGTAAGTGTTCCGTTATTTCTTTAGCATGTTCGCTGGGTCAAATGCAGTAGAAGCTTGTCTTTACAAGCCGGCACCATATTTGTTTAACAAGTTAAATACAATGGTCGATAATTTGGATGGAATATTACGTGCCTTGGAAAAGTATCTCGAAACAAAACGACAACTATTCCCTAGATTCTACTTTATTTCAAATGATGATCTACTGGAGATTTTAGGGAACTCAAAGCGGCCGCAGCTTATTCAAGTTCACTTAAAGAAATTGTTCGATAATGTCAATAAAATTAGAATTGATAAGGTTAGTTTTGTGTAATTATAATATATTATTATATTTAATAATTTGCTTAAGAAAAATAATGTAAGCTAAAATAATATAAAAACAAAATATATGAATAATTCAAAAACTCTGTTTCATCTTTAGCGAGTCCAAAATATAATAAAATTAAAAGTAAAAAAAAAATATAATAAATTAAAAAAATATATGGAAAATTATTTAATAAGTCCGCGAAATTCTATTATATATGTGTCTTATAAGTAGTATATTCTTTAGTAGTCATAACTATTACGTAACAAAACATCTTTTTATAGGCAGGCAAAGTCGGACATTTTAAAAAATAAATTTAGAATTTTAAAATATACTACTAATATAGAAGATGTTTTTGAAATTTTGTATGGCAGCCCTCGCTCATTAATGTCATTAATTGTCAACTTGAACTTGTCACTAACACACTACTCACTTGCTACTCACCTGTAAATTGCAAAATACAAATAAATACTAACAAATAATAAAATTTTAAGTAAGGCATGGTTAAGCACTGACTAAACGCAATAAGGAATCGTTGTTTTACATTTTATAATTTTTTCGGTATATGAGCAACGGGCGTTATTTTGAATTTTTTGGTTACACTTAATTTTTATATTCCTATTACGGACCTTTAATAAAAGTGTGTCCACTGTCTAAGTGTGTATACAAAATGAGTGAAGAAGAAGTAGTTAAATGTCACTATGTACCTCTAAGCAGCTTGGTAAGTATTTGAACAAACATGTAAAAGTTATTTTTCATTTTTGTAAAAATATTAAATGAGACATTTCTTTATAGAAAAGAGCGATAGGTTTATTAGAGACACCGAGCAAACCTCATGATAAACGTTGCAAAAGAAACCTTTATCAATTACAAAAAGACAAAAGTTTGTACAACACAGACTTAAGGAGTAAGAAATGGAGGAATGCGTATCAGATGGCTCTGAGACGAGCTATATACTCTCATAAGTGGGATGAAGCTGTCTATCTTTTAAAGAAATCTCCGATATGGGAACACACTCCCAACAGAAGTGATGAAATGCCACTATACATACGAGTAAGACTTAAAATCTCATTTACCCATAGACTTACTATGGACAGGCCAGTGGTGGATTTACCAGTAGGCTGAGTAGGCTTGAGCCTAGGGTGTCAGATTTTGGGGTGGCAAATTTTGGGGACCAAATTTTTTCTTTCTTAAATATAAAATATTAAAATTAAAAATATAAAATATTAAAATCAAAAAGATTTCTTCATGATGGTTTTCTGATGTTTTACTTACAGGTAAAAATCTGCAACAAATTTGATAATGTCTTTACCCATTCACTTCTCCGACTAGCAATCTTCCATATTCAGTATTCTAGAGTAAAAGAGTCCACCAAGGCAAGTTCGGCAAGGGCGGCAAAAACCTTACGGCCTTTACTCTGAAAATTTGTAAATCCGCCACTGGGACAGGCCCTTCCATACATATAAAATGTCAGTGATGCAATGGTGCTCCTTCATAGATTCAACATGACTGAAATGACTTTAGAAGTCAAGAGTTCCACATAGTTTGGTGATTTTGTATTTATTTGGTTTAGCTTTAAATAAAAAATATATTAAATTTGCCACCTAACATGACCTTTATTTTGTTGAGTTGGTATTATATTATTATTTCATGGTATATTTAGCATACATTTTCTACTGTTTTTGAATATGCAATTTAATTTTATTAATAATAAAAATGAATAAGAAAGTATGAATATGCAAGAAATTATTTCTTACATAAATATATGTGTGGTTGGTGTTTAAAGCAACTATTGCTCTGATAGATGTCAGATATAGGGTAATTCATTCTAAAATAATGAAAATGTACAAATATTGCAATTGTACTGTATTATGACACCAATATCTTTATTTTATTTACAGGCATTAACAATAGTACTCATGAATCATCCTAGTGCTAAAGCCCAATCATTGTTGAGTGATTATTTGCACATGGTCCTGTCGTGCCGTTCAGACCAAGATAAGAAGGCAGTCTACAAATCTCTACTCACTTTAACTAATAAGATTTATGGAAGATAATGTTTTAGTTTTATTATAAGTATTACTAATTTCAGAATTTATTTTGTGTTCCTTGTCATTTTAATAGTAAAGAATTTTAAACTAATTTATTTAGTATTATAATTATGTTATCTGGAGCCAAGTGTATTTAATTTGTTGTAAATAAATGTAATTGTATAAAGTTTTTTTAAATATTAATTCCATGAATAATAAACACTCCCATGAATAATATTGAAACAGGTGTTAACCCTTGGCCTCATAGGAGGCACAAGAAGGATGGAACCTGGGTCTCAGTACTTAGTTCCCAAACCCAGTGATGCTGTCAAGACTAGTAGGGCCAACAGCAATTAAAAAAACGTTAATATTGTGGTAGATGTTTTTATTGTATCTTTTTCATAACTGCTATTTAATTCTTTTATATTCAATACTTGTATCTCTGTATCTTCAGAATGCCATGGGCTTACCCGTAGCTAAAGCCATGATGTCTGACGATGGGGAATGTATAGAGTGGAAGTATAATCTGGTGCTGGACGGCCCAGCAGAGATTTGGTTGCAAGGCTTGGAGCACACCATGAGGGTTGTTTTGAGAGATGTAATGTATATTTTATACATATATTTGTAATGGTTGTACCAAATAATTTCGGAAAGAAATGGTTGAACCAAATAATAATTTTTATTAATTTAATTTTTTCAAAAATCCATTTCAAAAATTATTGGCCTGTTATAAAAATATTGACACTAGTCTGCCACTCATCCTAAGTCTGTCACTTTCACAAAGAATGCGCTCAGAGTACTTCCTGAGACTACGTTATCGAAGTCATTAGTTAGTCGGGGCTTGTCCTCGCAGGAGGCATCCTAAAGACGTACGAACCCCTGCGAGGTCAGCCTCTTATTCACGGCTGCGTTTCAGTAGCGTTTATGTATGTTTATTTATAGCAATTAATATTGACACGGGCAGCACTAAGGAAGTGTCGATATCAGAGGGAACAATGGATCAATGACTGGCCTGGTCAACTCGGTATTACTAGCAGCAAGGTATGCATTATTTAAAGACTTAAACGATGAATTACATACAGTCCTTTTTTGAATATGTCTATAATTCTATAATAGTACCTAAACTTTAATGTTATCAAAAAATAATACTTTAAGTTTAGCTATAAATAACTTAAGTTGCAATTTTGAGTGAAACCGCAGAATCAATAGGTAAAAAAGGTACACCATATTGTCGTGCATTTGCAACTTCTCTAAAAATATCTTGAGTTTTTATCAACAATCTTAAATTCCGTAAGATCCAATGGACTTCCGATTGTACCCGTACATTGTGTCGTTGTGAAATAATGAAAGAGAAGAAACCGTTGAAGAAGTTAAGAAAGAAGCAGAACCAGATATTAGCAACTTTGCAGTCGATGTCGCGGAAAGAAATCTCGAAGATCTTGCGTTGTAAAGTGAACGCGTTATGCGTTATTGAAATACACTCTCGCGATACCGTTGATAGGATGTACAAAATGGGTAAGTTTAGTAAGAAAACTACTCTTACTAAGTTGGCAAGCGGTTGCCGTAGCCTATGAGCGCTTGCAACACCATTTGTAGGTGTCACGCGTTGCCAACCCTGAGATATTGGTTTTTAAATTTCCTTTGCCCTGTAATTTCACTAGCCTACAGTGCTTTTCAAACCGAAACACTGTAATATATTTTAATAAACGCTACACACTCAACGACCCCATTACGATAGTTATATCCTTTGTCGGGGGTCCGGAAATCTACACAACGACAAGGACAACCCAGACCGACCGACCGAATCGAACCCGCGACCTGTGGTGCTTACGACATGTTCGCTATCTGTATTTTATAAATTATAGATTTTAAAAATACCTACATAATTATATATTGTCCTCATTTTAAGGATCACCAACCATAAACAGTTTTGTCTGTTAAGTAGGTACATAACCGGTGTGATAAATAGGTTTTTTCATATTAAAAAAATAAACGTAAACAATATGTGGGTACTTTTTAGCTTGCTACCTAGTGTAGTAGTAATCTGTGGTACTTCTGTTGTGCACGCGAGCGGCTAGACCAAAATTATTCTATCGAAATATACCTTGAAATTGTTAAAGATTGGGCATAACCGTAATTTAATACTAACCTACCTGAAAGCTATTGACTAAAATGTATTGTAGGTTGCATGTCAGTAACAACATTCGAGTGGTTCTCTCAGCTCAAGTTTTACTGGGACCGTGAACGTGAAGATTGTTACATCAGACAGACTAACACGAATTCCATATATACATATGAGTATATTGGGAATTCCGGACGATTGGTTATTACTCCACTCACTGATAGGTTTGTAGTTACTGATGTATTTCTTTCGTTTCGAATTAAAATTATCTATTTTTTGAATATATTTCGTTGAAAGAATGGTTTTAAGATTTATCTTGTTAGTGTTTTTTTCATAACGGTTGGCAAACAATCTTACGGTCTACCAGATGGTAAGCAGTCACCACAATGAATGCGCGCGATACTTTAAGTATCACACGCGCGTTGCCGACGCGAGGAATAGGAGAGAAACGATGAGGAGCGTAAAAAGGAAGGGAACAGATGGGATGGGAGGTTGGGCCTCTGGAGCTCTCACTCATCGGACGAAACGCAACAGTACCTACTGATACTGTTAATTAAAGCCTTTTGTGCTGAGAGAAGCACGGCTCTGCTACTACGTAAATAATTACTGATTAGGTTTTTAAAATACATTTTCTAAGAAATAATAAGGTAAAAATTATCACAGTATTTCGCCTTTGACATCCGCAACTTTTATTTATTTTATTTTGGTCGGATAAACCAAGACAGATTTTCATATACTGCTGCGGATAAACAGATTATTTGCCAGTGATTGCGATAGAATCAACCTTGACGTGACGATATATTTATTCTGATAAGTTTTGTGGTGGTCTAAGTGGTTTTAATTTCAAACAAGATGCTACATAACTCTGACGACGGCGCTAAATCTGTTCCGCGGAGGAAGCCCGCAGGGTCCAGCGGGAACTGGTAAGACCGAAACTACGAAGGATCTTGGAAGAGCTTTAGCTAGATGGGTGGTCGTCACCAATTGTTCCGATGGTCTTGATTATAAGTCGATGGCCAAGTGTTTTGCGGGTAGGTATAATAATTGTACTTCTATTGGTAGCAATAAAAAGTAGGATCTGCTTCATGAATAGAGCAATAAGCATCATCACAGCAATAAGTAGCATTGCCATACGTTACCACGTGAGCTGAGCTGAGACCTGAAGAGGTGATGGAGTGGAAGGCATCTTAGTGACGACGGGAAAAAAGAGACAGAGAATACTGTTTCCTTATCTTGATATTCTTAGAGAGGATAGTACTTGCCAAAAAGTCTTTTAAAAGTATTAACGTTGCTTTTAAGATACGTTTAAAAGTGCTACTAAAATATTTTGAAAGTTACATTCATGGCTAGTTTTGAGATTATTTTTCCGTTCTATAATATAATCTTGTTGATTGTACAGTATTATATTATTTTGTTGTAACGCTAATTTCCATATCTTAAAGGTATAGCCCAAAGTGGATGCTGGGGTTGTTTCGATGAGTTCAATCGGATCAACATCGAGGTGCTATCGGTGGTAGCGCAACAGATCCTCGCTGTTCTTCTCGCCCTATCGCTCAACCAGAAGCGTTTCTTTTTTGAGGGTTCCGATATCAAGCTCGATGGGAACTGTGGGATCTTTATCACGATG
The DNA here is from genome assembly GCA_023373885.1 of Hestina assimilis. Classification (NCBI taxonomy): domain Eukaryota; kingdom Metazoa; phylum Arthropoda; class Insecta; order Lepidoptera; family Nymphalidae; genus Hestina; species Hestina assimilis. The sequence continues at coordinate 1,223,411 of CM041747.1, read as the reverse complement.
AATCCTGGGTAGGGGAATTCCATCTTAGAATTTTTTATTTTCCATGTTCATTACACATTATGTAATAACGTCTTTTCTTACTTAAGGCACAGATCTTAGAGTAGGTCTCATCGAAGTTTAGAATTAAATTAAAGTTTAGAATAAATTCCACTGCTTAAAATCTATTTAAAATAAAATAGATGTACCTAGATTCAAAATTATTTTAATCTAAGCAAGCACTTAATTTTAATATTGGTTTCATACAGTTATGCCGGACGAACGGAATTACCAGATAATTTGAAATCAATGTTTCGTCCTATTGCGATGTGCGTTCCGGATTCGCTTATTATTGCTGAGAATACGTTATTCTCTGATGGGTTCACTGCGTACAAGATTAATGCGAAAAAGGTTCAAATTTTTCCAAAATGATTAAGATAAAATTTACTATCATATTTTTACCCTAATTCACAACCATTATCAATCGACTAGGTATTCACATTATACCAACTCGCAATGCAGCAATTGTCCAAGCAGGATCATTACGACTTTGGTCTTAGGTCTATGGTAGCGTTGTTAAGATACGCTGGAGTCAAGAGACGCGCCTATCCGAACTTGCCAGAACAAGAGGTAAGTCATCATATTAACAAAATCGGTATAAATGAGATATCTCGTGTTCCCTTCTATCACGAGGTGTATGAAATAAAGAGAAAGGTTCCTGTCTTCTCCGGTACTTTCGCACATGGAACTTAACGAAGCAATACGAAAACGTGCTGAGGTTATTTTGAGTGAGGTTGGCATTTGTCTGGATAAGTCAACATAATATTTATCATGTAAAAATGGTTCCGTTCCGGAAAGCAGTCCAAGAGCAATACACATTCAGAAAATAAAACGAGTCAATACATTAAGACTTTAATTGGAATAAGAAGATTGGAATTAAATATAAATAAACGCTACACACTAAACTGAACCCATTAGGATAGTCATATCCTGTGTCGGGGGTCTAGAATCATACACAAGGACAAGGACAAACTCACCCAGACCGGAATTTATGGTCAATACAAACATCTGCCTCGAGCGGGAATCGAACCCGTTACCTGTTAAGCACCAGCTTGAGGCAGGTTCGTTATCGCTGCGCTTCAACGTCCTGAAATGACAATCATCAAACAGATGGTGATCCTAGCGATGAGGGATATGAATGTGGCTCGATTGACGGCGAAAGACGTGCCTCTATTTGATGGGATCATGAAAGATATATTCCCCGATGTCGAGATCCCCACCCTGGACTATGAGATGCTGGAGACGGCTATATCAGCTGAGATGAGACTACTCACTCTACAGCCTGTAAAAGCCGCCTTGCATAAAGTCATACAGACTTATGAGACTAAGGTATATGAAACTATCTATAAACTTGGTATATTTAATAATTTAACTTCATTTCTGATATATTAAAATCAGGAATGTAGTGCACATTTTTTTGCCATCAAGCAACAGTATTATTATCTCCTTCAAAGAATTAAAGAATTTCTCGTATAGTACGAGAGCTAGCAACGTCGGGAAAACAAGCATTTCAGGTAGGCCAGTTTTTAGATATATTACCTCTCTCACTCTCCCGGTCGTCATACGGGCTATATGGCTGGCGGTAGTAGTTGCGTTCATCAGTGCGCATCCTACCTGTACAGGTAAAATATCGATTTTTCAAATCAATTTATGAAGATTTTTTTAAAATTATTTTTATTGAACTTTTTGAAACATGAATCTATTATTGCTAGTCGTTTTTGTTTAAACTGTGCCACTGTGTGTTATATAATGTTATTTAAGTATCTAAAAACCTAAAATGAATTTGCCAAACTCAGTTTGTTAAACCTTCAGCCAGACGGATCTAAAATTGAAGAATTTCAAGAATATCTAAAAACTGGCCTACTTGAAATTCTCTCTCAAAAACGTTGCTAGCTCTTAGATTAGTAGATGAAGATCTAGTAAGAGGTTTCGGAAATTTTAATGTAATGTAAACCGGACTTCTCAGGCACACTGCTCTACATTATCATTACGCCCCTTTTGAACTCCGAACTCCGAGAGGAGTTTTTTGTAAAATTCCTGAACTGTCCAATGCTGGCCGGATTCTTCGTAGTTTTTATTTATAAAATAAAACCTAATTAATACCTGTACTTAATTATTGTTAATAAATCAGCACTTTCCTAAACTAAAACTATCTTCAGAACTCCCGTCACTCCAGTATCTTGCTTGGTGATACGAATACCGCTAAATCGGTATCATGGAAGATGTTAGCGGCTACTATCAGTAGACTGCATCGAGAGAAGGTCCCTGGTTTCGAGAATGTCCAAGTGTTTCCGATGAACCCTAAAGCTTTGACCCTCGGCGAGTTGTATGGGGAGTATAATTTGGGGACGGGGGAGTGGAAGGATGGTGTGTTATCTTCGATAATGAGGACCACTTGTCAAGGTTAATACTTAAACATTATTTGTGACGGTTTTGACCTCAATAATTGTTTGCTTATGAAGGCTAAAATGGTTTCAGACGAGTCGCCGGATCAGAAGTGGATAATCTTTGACGGTCCGGTCGATGCGGTGTGGATTGAAAATCTTAATTCAGTGATGGATGATAATAAACTGTTGACGTTGGTTAACAGCGAACGGATATCTATGCCTGCTCAGGTTATCAATATTAGTCCATTGAAATGTTACATTTTTAGGCCTTACCTTGCGTTTTTTAGAGGACGCAATTTTATTTTTTTGAGTACTCACTTCGGAGCGCTGTAAAACCTTAGCTATTGACTTAATGAAAAAATGTTGCTTGTAAAAGTTGTTCCTCAAAAAAACGATCTACAAAAAAGGTTTAATATCTTTTTTTGTAAAATGATAAAAAAAAAGTTATACGAAAAATATTTTTCTCGAGTTTCTGAACATTTTCGCTTACCAACCAAAGTTGTAGAGAATTTAATTTGCAAAAAAAAAAATACAAATTTAGGTACCATTTTTTCAAAATGGTGGCAATGTGGAAATTTGGAAAGTTTCTCGGCAGGCAGATGGTAGGCTTTTAGCCATCTATGTTGGTATAAACTATAAAAGTAAAGAACGGAGAAGAAATGATGGATACTAAGTTGACGCTTTTAAGGACAGATTTGAGGAAGTTATTGCTTTAAATTTAAAATGGAGAAGACTATTTTTTTGTTTATTACAACAATTTTTAGTTTAAAATTACCGATATATTTACAGTAAATATTATACTATATACGTAGGTTTCATTGCTGATAGAGACGCTGGATCTAGCCGTGGCGTCACCCGCCACGGTGTCCCGTAATGGCATTGTGTACAATGACTACAAGGATTGGGGCTGGTGGCCATTTGTTAATTCCTGGCTGGAGTCCGTCAGCGATTTGGATTATAGGGAAATGGTATGAGATAATTTTTATAACTATTATTACTATCCATAAAGCGAACTATTGCGGTGAGTGAGACAGTGGAATTTTGTGTTTCCTTTTGTGAACTTGGCATAGTTCAGAGAGAGCCTTTCTGCTTGATCGTGATAAGGGTAACTATCTTAGACCATCTACTGAAATCTGCTGAAAGGGGTTAGCGGGGTCAGATGGCTAAAGGAAGGAGGACGAGTTAAAAGTGGTCTTGTATTGATGTGTCAAATTTTAAGAGGTACAGGACATGAGTAGAATGCTCCATGAAAGAAGTCTTCCGGCGAAGTTCTTTGTTGTGATGTACATGAGACACACTATGAGAGGGTAATGACTCAAGTTTTATAGTTTTGGAAGCCAATGTCAAGAAAGCAAGACATGTGAATAAATTACCTGTAATTTGATCTATCAAAAATGATTCAAAAGGTCTTTATTAAATTAAATTCCGGGTTAGCTATTTGGATACGGAACTATAACAAACCCTGTCGTGTGAATATCATGAGTTAGCTATGATGGGGTCTCGCAGCTGCGGCGCCACTTCGCGTCGATCCTGACGCCGGTGCTGGAGCTGAAGCGCCTGCTGGTGGAGGGCGCCAGCGTGCGCGGCCAGCAGCTGTCGGGCGTGCGCGCGCTGTGCCGCCTGCTGCCGCGCGGCGCGCCGCCGCCGCCGCCGCCCGACGCCGACGACACCGAGACCTTCACCAAGATGAGGTTCCTCTTCGCGTGAGTTCCTCTGCACACTCCTTCCTGTACAAATGGACAATCGACCGGGTAAAGTAACAGTAATAGCAGAAGGAAGTAAAAATAATTAAAAGTAGATTTATTTTTGTCGTCCAAAACCATGAAAGGAATATTTTTTGGAAAGTAGTCAGAAATGTCTATCAATTACAATGACCATTATTTTTTGAGATTCCATAGTAAAACATTTTCACTTAAAGTCCAATATCTATCTATCTATTTCTTATATATGAATTATATATGTACAAAATTTTTCAGTAAACCGTTTTGGCTATATCCATTTTATTTTTAGTTCAATTACTTCCTGTTTTCATAAATTGTTAACAAAAGGTGTACCAAACCAAAATATTATATTGATCAAGTCACTTAAGCAATCTTAGGTGACATTAATAATTTTGTATTAAAATTTTAATAAATAAGTACTTCAAAATGTATTTGAAGCTAAATTACAAGTCTAATTTTGGACAGCATGATCTGGTCGGTGTGCGCTACGTTAGAAGAAGAGAGCCGACGCAAATTAGACAATTGGGTGAGGGAGCACGAAGGTGTGTTCCCATTGAAGGACACAGTGTACGACTACTATGTTGATGAGAGGTTGAGACAGTTCAAACCCTGGGAGGACAAGCTGCCGGATAACTGGAGATTCAATCCCAAGTAAAGTGCATTCTCTTGTAACAGTTTGGTTTTCAGAGTTGTTTAGGTTTCCCAGGTAGGCCTGAACCTTTAATGTGACCTCCGAAGCACCACCACGTCACCTATTCATATATTGTCCGTATCTATATCTGCTGAACCCTCTGGCAATTTATCGATCACCGATCAGCGCAACTGGTGCTAGTATATAGGCATTTATTCAATCAAACATTAATTCATTAATTCATTCATCCATTCATCCATTTATCCATTCATTCATCCATCCATTCATTCATCCATTCATTCGTTAGTTCAGATATGTTATATGAAACAAACAGTACAATGGTGAATAAAATTGTCGGAAGTAAAAGTATTACATAAGCCAACTAAGTTAATAAGTTTCCACTAAAGATTTATACAGGGTATGAGCAAAACGTATCACACATACAATTATTATAGTTGTTACAAGAAACAAACAATTACTTATTTTCCGTAGCCTTGGTTTCCATACAATCCTGGTCCCGACTGTGGAGTTCATACGCATACAAATAGTAGCGTTGGAGGTGATCCGTGGGGGGAACGGCGTGCTGGTGGGCGGTCCCACAGGCACCGGGAAGACCTTCCTTCTGCAGGGCACGCTGGCCAGTCTGGACAAGGACAAGTAAGTTGCTCACCATGGGGAAGACATTTTGTTGACATTTACCAAATTCCATTGTATTCCTAATACCTAAAATATTTTTTTTTTCAGATAATTAACAAACAAACATCCTTAATAGCTCACCTGTAGAAAGATCGAATCTGTTAACGCGAAAGTTGCAGGTTCGATCCTGACCCCTTGGCTATTGTCGTATCCACTCCTAGCGCAAGTTACTAGTTTATTTGGAGGGGCAATAGGCGTATTAATTTTTGGTTAATTTTACGAGGATATAAATGAGTTAATTTGTTTTAATAAACGCTACACACTTAACGGTCCCTTTTAGGATAGTTATATCCTGTTTCGGAGGTCCGGTAACATACACAACGACAAGGACAAACACACCCAGGGATACATGCCTGAAGGGTCATTACAAATATGTCTATAGATAGTGAACGCAGGAATAGCTAACAAATAATAATTAAATAAATAAACGCTGACACTTCACGGCCTTAGGATAGTAATATCTAGTGTCGGGGGTCCGGAAATACACAAGAAGGGGCGCAGACGCACCCAGACCACCCGTACACGTGTCTGTATGGTCAATACAAACGCTTTGTTTTCACAGGTACAGTCAGCAGGTGATCAACATGTCGGCGCAGACTACGGCTGCGAACGTTCAGGACATCATCGAGGCTCGGCTCGAGAAGAGAACCAAGGGGAACTACGTGCCGGCGGGGGGTGAGTGAGAAATTATAATATTACTGATCTTTGTGTGTATTATAATTTTGAAAATGGTGATCGTGTTGAATTGTACATGATTTTTTAGTAACAATTTTATGATGATCTATTTCAATTATGGTAGTAAAAATATTCAGATTTTATTTGAGAATGACGTATAAATATGTGATTGTACGAAATAGCGATGTGCCTCAGTTTAGGTTGTCATTTGAATGGCAATAGAAGTTCATGGTTTACTTAGCGAAATTAACGCAGACAAGTTTCGATATAAATGGATTTACCATGTTTACCATTTTTTTTTTAAATGTAATTACTATTGGCAAACAATTATATGATACCGCCTGATGGTAAGCAGTAACCGCAACCTATGAACGCGCGCGATACTTGAACTATCATATGCGAGTTGCCGACCCAAAGAAGGGATGAGAAGGGAATAGAGGAGGTGGGATATTGGGTCTCCGGCGTTCTCAGTACTGTGTTTTTCGATGGGAGTACTTCTCCGGTTGAGCTGCATCATTTTGCTGGGAGGAGTATGACAGTACTACTAAATGTAAAGTGTAACGATGCGATTAGGTAAGAAGATGATAGCGTTTATGGACGACATAAACATGCCGGTCCGCGACGAGTACGGCTCGCAGCCGCCGCTCGAGCTGATGCGGCTCTGGTACGACTACGGGTACTGGTTCGATAGGATGAAGCAGTGGAGGAAGAACGTTAAGGTGAGGAAGAATGCCTTCATTCTAACCCTCAACAGCTCACCGGTTAAAGGGACGCTTCCGATCCGTTAATGCTGAAGGAACTTCACAACTGGGTCGATATTTTTGTAACTATACATGTCAAAAGGACGCTAAATACGATGGGTTTGTTTTGCAATAACAAGTACATACATTTAGTAATAAATGAAACCGGTACCATTAAATTTTTGTAGTGTGGAATCTTTGGTTCCTATATTCCATTATTCGGGACGCGTATGAGGAACTTCTGCAAATACAGCAGCTCCATTTCAAAGAATAGTGCATTAGTTTCACGCTTACATTTTTATTTTTAACGTTTTTTAACCTTTGCCTTTTTTCACCGATTTATTTTAAACACACTCAAACTCAAATATTAGTTTAGTTTTGTAACTTTTGGACACGTATTATATAATAAAACCATTAAATGATAACTGTTCTCGGGGAGAACTATTTAGTAATTATTCGATATTCCATCAACGTCTTTCTTTCACTTTGGCAGGCAGGACATCTTGCCAACTAGGTTAAGGTTGCATTTCCACTAGATCCTACGCACGTTGGATGCGTAGCGACGGATGTACTTGTTAAAACCAATAGAATTGCGTAATTTACCTAGCGTCGCTCAGCACAGATCCTGTGAAAACTGCTTAGCTTGAATTTAGTGTTATAACAATGGCACTATCTTAAGTGGTTAAAAGTTTGTGGTGGTGGGGTAGGACATGGTGGTGTGCGGCGCGGCGGGCCCGCCGGGCGGGGCGCGGTCTCCGCTGCCGCCGCGCCTGCTGTCGTGCTTCCACGCCTTCTACCTGCCGCCGCCGGGCCGCCCGCAGCTCGTCTACATCTTCGGCACCATGCTGGACCAGCACCTGCAAGAGTTCGACGAGGAGACCAAGACTGTCGGTGAGAAAAGTGATCTGAATAAGATCATTTGTAGGGTTCTGTACACGAAGGATAGCAATTGAACCCTATTACTAAGCCTCCGCCATCCGTCCGTCTGTCAGCAGGCTATTTTTTAGAGGGCGGGGTATCTCATGAACCGTAATTTTCACAGTGTATTGCTGTGCCGTTATAATAATAAAATAAAAACCAGATAATTTTGACGTTCTTGCTGTTTCTCATGAAATGTTTTATATAAATAGTTGGATTTTTCTTAGATTGTAAATACATATGTATTATGGCCATGGCCGTTCTAATAAAAATAATAGAAACAAATTCAATTTCGAAATCCAAGGGTCTCCACATACAGGAAAGTTGATACTTTTACTATACGGAACCCTTTATGTGCAAGTCCGACACGCGTTGGGCTTGTTATTAAGGACTTTTGATTTGAAAAGTTTAAATTTTTATATGCAGAAAATCAATGGTAAAAAATTTCAATAAAACATAACTTCTTCCCAGGGAAAGTTGTTCTCGCAGCGACAATAGACATGTTCAACAACATTGTAGCGAAGCTCCTACCGACGCCGAGTAAGATGCACTACTTGTTCAATTTGAGGGACATCTCGAAAATATTTCAAGTGAGTGGATTGAAATCATTTTTGTATATCTGTTATCTGATCAAAAAAAAACTGCCTAAGGCGCCACAGGTCGCAGATTCGATTCGAGGAGTTCCGGTCTGGATGTGTTTGTCCTTGTCATTGTGTAAGTTTCCCGACCCCCGACACAGGATATCACTATCCTAATGGGGACCGTTGAGTGTGTAGCTTTTATTTATTTATTTATTTATAACCCGAATATGACGAAATTATGACGCAGCGGTAGTGAACCAGCCTTAATCGCCACAGATCGCGGGTTCGGGTGTCTTTATCCTTGTTGATGTGAATGTTTCCGGACCCCCGACACAGGATATAACTATCCTAATGGGTGGTTATCCGTTGAGTGTGTAGCGTTTATTTATTTATTTATAACAATTTGCTAATTCCAGGGACTATTACGGAGTAATAAAGATTATCAAAACACGAAGCCTCGGTTCCTACGGTTGTGGGTCCACGAGTGTTTCAGAGTGTTTTGCGATCGTCTTACTGAGGAAAAGTTAGTCCTTTTCTCTGCTTGCTCTCTTCTAATGTTATAAAATACTACAGTGATTCTGTCTGTAACGTTTTCTTGCATGCACCACTAAACCGATTTCGATGAAATATATTAGAAATAGACTATTGGGAAAGAACATAGGCTACCTTTTTCGCAAAAAAATTGCTTGAATTTGTTGAAATAAGGAATGAAAGTTATTTGACACCGTTGTGGCGTTGTGGGTAGCGAGTCTGCCTTTAGTCTCGACGGTTGCGGGTTCGATTCCCGCTCGGGCAGATGTTTGTTAAAAATTTCTGTCTCGGTCTGGGCGTTTGTCCGTGTGGGTTTCCCCATCGTGCCTCGAAGAGCACGTTAAGCTGTCGGCCCCGGTTATTATTAATAACATCTGATAATAATCGTTAATTCTTGATAGGTAAATTGCTCTCATCCAATCAGTTACTGGTTCACCCCTAGGGTTGCGGAGGTCAGATGGCAATCGCTCCGTGTAAAAACTAGTGACCTATCAAATCCGGATAAGAGTAATAAGCAGACCCTGGGTACATAAAATATCGGGAATAATGCTAGGACGAAGAAGGAATGAAAGTTATTTCTATATTTTATAGGGGAACAAATTATTTCTATATTGTTAATACATATAATTTTAATACATATAATTTAATAAGATGCTTATAGGGTAGTGCCAAACAAATTTTAAACGCTGAAAATAAAAAAAGACAGGCAAGGGCCAGATGGAAAAAAAATTAAATATGAATACCTTCAAAATGGTTGAAACGGTTTTTTTGTGACTTCCTGGCGGAAAATGTTCAATACAAAATTTGTATATAATAAGAAATTATAAACTTTTGTTTTAACACTTTTTGACATAACCTCAAATTAACAGTCAAAATGGCGAAAAACCGATTTTTCAGTATTTTTTTACACGCTCTCGTGTTAATTTAATTTACATCAGAGTGTGTTGAAGGATGTATTTTCAGTGTCAAATAAGCATGATTTTTTAGCAATTCAAAAGGGGACTAGTTTTAGAGTTGTAGCACAGTTTCCGAAAAAAAAAAACTTGTCTACGTGATCATTTTAATAGTTAAAATGTCGATTTTAAAATGGTCTATTAACAAGTTAGTTCATTGACCATTCAACAGCTTAAAATTGTGAAAACCCGTAAGGAAGTCTCTCTGAATCAATTGCCTTGAATTATAAAAATATAAACCAAATCGTTGGTTAAAGTGTGTATCGTCATCAGGGATCGTGACTGGTTCATGAACCACATGGGCGACATGCTGGGCAAGCACTTCGAGCTGACCTTCCACGCGCTGTGCCCGTCGAAGAGTCCGCCGATATTCGGACATTTCCTCAACCCCTTCGAGGTGTACGAAGATCTGAACGACCCTGCTGCTCTCAGGAAGTTAGTATGTCGGAGAAACCTCTAGATTAAAATCTGCGTGGTTGATGTCCGAAAACGACCATCCATGGACCCTCGAATAAAAACGCACTATGACAGATACGACTACGGAGTCTGACATTTTGATTATGAAATTAAGAAATTTACCTGAATATGGTTTATTACGGAAGTCAACATTTCGCTTTTTGATTCATTTTTGTTTAGAAAAAGTGAATTGGCACAAAAATAAAATGAAAAATATCTGACTGAATAATTTAATATTGATACGAACAGACAGACAAACGGACAGACGGGCAGACGGAAGGACGAACAGACGGATAGATGGATTGACGGACGTATAATATAAGTATATTATAGTAAAAGTTATTTAATTCTATTAACTGAAACGGTCCAATTGGATTCGAGTGTTGACTGATATCGTATCGTCAGGTACATATCGAACCAGATGGAGGAGTACAACAGCTGCCCGGGCGTGGTGAAGATGGACCTGGTGCTGTTCAAGGACGCCATCGAGCACATCTGCCGCATCGTGCGCGTCATCTCGCAGCAGCGCGGCCACATGCTGTGCGTCGGGATAGGTGAGCTCCTACGTCACCACCACACCACCACCACAAACACACCACCACCACAACCACACCACCACCACCACTACCACACCACCAACACCACCACTACATCACCACCACACCACCATCACCACTACCACCATACCATCACCACCACATCACCACCTTCACTACATAACCAGTTCTTCTTCTTCTTATCGAGTGGTTAGTGGCCAACCTAGTTTAGAGTTGTTGTTATTATTGACCGACCGCGCCTAGTTGCTTAACCCACCGATCGTTCTTGCCGATCAGTGAGCGTCTCAACACCATTACATCATCACCACGCCACCACTACATCACCATCACACCACCACAATATACGTCAATTGTGACGGATCTCCTAACAAAATAGGTCTTTCACATAGAAAGTGTGTTTTTACTGTAAATAAGCATTAGCTGTATAATGGAAGAGCTATGTAGCTCTCCAGACTCGACCAGGGAGGTATTGTAAAAGAACTACCCTAACACATAATTTCGCCTTGAAGTATATTTATATTTCTATAAGGTTTGTTTAGTAAGTCTCAACTTAAATTTTAATCTTCAGGTGGATCTGGCCGTCAAAGTTTAACACGCGTGGCTTCCTACATTTCCGAATGCAATTCGTTTCAAGTTGTTGTGACCAAGACGTACGGTATAAAGGATTTCAGAGAAGATCTCAAGGTTAGATTTAATCTAAAAATTAGGATCGAAATTTAAATATGAGATATTGTAATCAAAATTGGGTTATACTAGAGTTTGATCCGACTACTGAGGAGCTTTCAATACCTCTCAGAATAAAACAAGAGTAATTTGCTAGTTTCTATTTAAGAAATGGTACTTTTAAATAATATTTATGGGTAAGGGGGAATGTCTGCGTTGGGAGGGGGCGGGGTGTAAAGAGAGGGGCCGGGGGGGGGCGCCTTGGTAAGGGGGCGTAGGGATGAGGGCGGGGGTGTGTAGGTTACAGAAATTTAAATTTTACAGAAGTTTCCTCGAAAACATCTTGTAGCGTACATGTTTTTTTATGTCAATATTTGAATTGACCATACGGCGATATATCTGTGACCACCCATATGTCCTTGTATCTCTTAAACAAACTTAGTTAAATTATAAAAATATATTTCTTAAATAAACCCAGGTGTTGTACACGAGCTGCGGCGTGGACACGAAGAAGACGACGTTCATATTCTGCGACACGCAGATCGTGGAGGAGACGTTCACGGAGATCGTCAACAACCTGCTCAGCAGCGGGGAGGTCACCAACCTCTTCAAGGCGGACGAGTTCGAGGACGTGAGACCGTTACTTCAAACTTTTGTGTATGGTTTTGTGTACAGTTCCATTAAATGTTTCCAGGGCTATGTCTTTTTCATTGCTAGATCTTATACCTTCCTTTCGAAGGGCAGGTGGATTATCTCAGAATTTCAATTTCTTTATTCAGATAACAAAAATCCATTCCATAGTCAAAACATCTATTTGATTTGTACCTAATAAAATTAAAATAAATATATAGGCGTTTTTACCTGGACGTCATCTCCTTAATTAAAATGTTTCACAATTGTAGAGTAAAAAAGTCAGTCACTGTCTTTAGAATGATGTTGTTGCTGGTCCGATTGCCTAAAAGCCGAGCTTTTGTATTGCACTGCAATCACTGGATAATCTTGAAAGCATTCGAAGGATAAAATAATATGTTAAACACTAACAAAAATAACTTTTAATCGATCAGATAAAGTCGGCCCTCGAGAAGCCGATGAAGGCGGCTAACATGGTGCAGACCGCCGAGACCGTGTACCTGTTCCTGGTGGAGCGCGTGCGCGCCAACATGCACATCGTGCTGTGCTTCAGCCCCATTGGAGACGACTTTAGGTAAGCTTTTCGTCAACTTTTAAGCTTTACCACGTGTTATATAATATTTCTAGCGATCCGCCGAGAAGTTAGCAGAAATACGAGTACAGATCGAGGTGGAAAGCGACTTTATGTCATGGCATGTAGGGGATGTATTTTTGGGAATTTTTTGGTATGTTTTTATATTTTTGTAGTTTACTTCTAGTTAATTTTTTGACATTGTGTATAATATTTTAATTCTCAGATTTTTTTTTATATTATAATACTGGCTGGCCAAACTCACGTCAGGATTTCACCATTGGTTCATCCGCTTCAGAGTTTCCTTCAGTGAAGTTTTGATGACTTTTGTGGCGTAACGGTACCGAATCTGGCTTTTGCGTAATTGGTCGACACAGATCACTAAACAGTTTAAAGGCTTTGTTTCGGTCTAGTTTGTTGTGCTTTTCAAAGACCATCCACTATTTCTTCTATCTTTAAATTTAAACATATTATTTTTTGTATATAGTTTTTAATACGTTCCTTGTCTAGACATGGAGACACTTTATGCCTAATAAAACAATTGATTAACGTATGTGTTACACTGGACACATACACTGTTGTTAGATAATCTCGGTTCCTAATATCGGCATATCTAACAGGAACCGCATCAGACAGTATCCAGCACTAATCAACGCCACTACAACGAACTGGTTTTTGGAATGGCCGCGTGAGGCTTTACTCGAAGTAGCGTATAAGTTTCTCGAAGGCGTTGAGTTGCTTGCCTCAATCACTGGACCAAGAGTGAGTCTGAAGCAAACATTATTTCAAATTATTAGGGGGCCACCATTAATTATGCTACACGAATTTCATAATTTTTTTGCCCATTATTTGTCCTTGACACAGCTTGTCACATTTGTGAGACTCTAGAATATAAATAATATTAACAAAGATATTTTAAATTCTAAAATGTGATATTACGAAACTTGGGACGCTTCCCATCCCTTGTCGCACCTTTCTTGAAGTCGGTTAGAATACCAAATACTGAAACGTCCATATTTTTTGGGAGGGTAGTAGACCTTATACCATAATAAATTTCTCAATCTGGCGAACTATAATAAAGTATACAAAGTGAGACGTAGTTGGCTTTGAGACATGTGGTAGTGTGGTGGGATTAGGTACTTATCCTCATAACTTATAATATATGCCAATTTCTTGAATTAATTAATTGTCTATTCTTTTAAGATTCGAAGGAAAGAATCTTTAATAGAGAGCAGGGAGGATGTGTTACGCGCATCAGTAGCGTCGATAATGTCGCTGATACACTCGTCAGTCGGACAGTACTCGGTGAAGATGTGGCGCGAGATGAGAAGGACCAACTACGTGACACCCACTAATTATCTGGAACTGGTCTCAGGATACAAGGAGTAAGTTAAGCTTTAGCAGAGATTATTGTTTATTGGGTTCCGTAACCAAAGTGTCCTAACGGAACCTTAATACTAACTTTACGCAGTCCGCTGTCTGTCCACCTATCAGCGAGTTGTATATCACGAACTATCAATAAAAAAATAATAAATATACCAAAAAAAAAAATTAAATTAAAGGGGGTCACCATTTTTATTCTACGGTGATGCAGGAACCATTTTGTAAAAACCGTGACACCTTGCTGGTTTTTATTTTTTTATAATTTGATCTAACACTCGATGGTTTCAGAATGCTAAAAACGAAAAGAGTCGAAGTAGCTCTCCAAGCGAACAAGCTTCGTAATGGTCTGGGGAAAGTGGAGGAAACCACCAAACTCGTGGGGCAGATGTCAGAGGAGCTCGCTGTGGCGCAGGTAATTATTGAAAGTCCGTTACCTGGAATAGAAGTGTGCATGGTGAAGTAGGCTTATAGGAATCTTAATAACAATGTACTAGTAGGCATGTCTGGGTAACCTTGTCACCCCAATTGTGACTTATGAGCTACGAGTGGTGCGAACATCCATTTGTGTCCTTTATTTACTTTGGCTACCATTGCTATATAAGCTATTCAATATCCGGTGCGGGATTATATGGACGCAAATAAGCAACACCATGTCAACCCACAAAATTGTAAAAACTGTATTATATATGCAGAAAGGTTGGTAAATGGCTGAAGAACATTTTTCTTTAATATTTGTAGGGTTTTAAACTTTAAAACTTCTAAAAAAGCCAGTTTTTAATCATGCTATTTGTGTATTATATTAAACGTTTTGGGTTATATTATATACGAAATATGCAGTTTGTATACTTAATTTTTGTGAAATTATGTAAAATAACTTACATAAATCTGAAATTGCCAAAAACATGACCAATACATAAAAAAAATCATATAAAGAAAGTTGTTCAAAAATTTCAAACGGGTTTTCTCGTAATGCAATTCGTATGGGTTAACATGGTATTGCTTATTTGCGTCCATACAGCAATAGAATGTGTAGCTTACGATATCGTCGTGCTCTGCGTATGTAGTAGTGACTGGTTGGAGAAATTTTGCGGCATGGCGGCAACGGGTGTTTTATAAGTAATAAGTGACTTTTAGCATTAAACGCTCATAGCCAGGTGCGATAAGTTTCCAGTAAACGATCAATGGGTTAAGTAACTTTAGGTGTGGTCAATCAATAGTTTTGTGACCGCATAGTGGTATTTCGGAGGGCACTTAAAATGTCAAGTAAGGAGCGGCCTGAACACTTTAGCATTTTGTGTTTTTTTTAACGTTGGGAAACGCATTTACGTGCATCACTACAAGTAGTGGTAGTGTTGGACTCACCGCTTGCTAATGGAGCTAAGTAATACCCACTAAAACACAACGAACCGAATTGTGTCATAGTAAGACGCCACGGGTTTGCTTGAACAATTAACGGCGACACTAATCAAGAGACAGGGAGCCTCAGAGCCCTGACGACTCGATGTGAAGAAGAAGAAGTATTAGAAGTATTTTACTGTGCCTTAATATTAAAATATGTACGAGTGGTCCGTGTCCGGCAGGTGCAAGTGGCGGACTACACGGAGCAGTGCATCGAGTACATGGGCGTGATCAACGCGCAGCAGCGCAACGCGGACGAGCAGCAGCGCAGCGTGGCGGCGCGCAGCAAGAAGACGCAGGAGGAGGAGGTGCAGTGCAAGAAGCTGGCCGAGGCCGCCATGCGCGACCTCGCCAGCGCCATGCCCGCGCTCGAGGAGGCCGTCAAGGTGAGCCTGTGGGAGGGCGGACCCATTCTAATTGCGGATGTCTTACTATTTACCAGCCTCTCTCATAGTGGTCGATAGCGTCCCTCTTGTGGTCGTTGGAGGCCTGGAGTGGAGTGCACCTAAGATGACCTAAGAAGACGTTGACTTTCTTGATTATTTTGCAATCTTGTACAGCACAAACTTGGGGTACGCTTTTGGGTTTGCGTTATCTAGCCTACTAATTTAATAGTAACGTTTAAAATTTTACCACATCTTTTGAAACTTTTGCTTCCAGGCATTAGATGCTCTGAACAAAAAAGATATAACAGAAGTCAAGTCTTACGCGAAGCCTCCGCAGAAGGTGGAGATGGTTATGGAAGCCGTGCTTATATTATTGCAGGCAAGTCAATTTATCAAATGATATAATAGATTTGAAATATATGCATCTATTTAATTTAGAGTAATTTGAATTTTAGAAAGAACCAACATGGGCGGAAGCAAAGCGTCAATTAGGAGACCAATATTTCTTAGATAGATTGCGAGAATTCGACAAGGATAATATAGCCGATAAGACGTTAAAAAAGATCGGTACCTACACCGCCAAACCGGACTTTGATCCGGAAATAGTGGGGACGGTCTCTCTGGCTGCAAAATCATTGTGTCTGTGGGTGCGGGCTATTGAGAAATATGGAAAAGTTTACAAGTGAGTTTTCATAGTTTGTCAAGACTCATATATATAATGGCCTATAAATTAAATATTTTAGTACTGCTCTCCCACAATTGTAAAGTGATAGTTACTAATGCAACAACTGTTGTTGCGTTTGACAAGTGGGAGGACCGGAGATCATAATACTCCATTTTTTCCCTTAATTTTTTCTATTATATTATATTCCTTTTTCTTTTTTATTGGTAACACGCTTGGAATACAATATTGTTTGCCAATTCTTTTTTTTTTAAATCAAATGTCAAATCAGTTCATAAATGCGATATACTGGTAGATTGATATCGATCTTCAAAATTTTACCATTAAAGTGGCCGCTAACGTGTATGAGTAGTTCCCGTCGTGGCTATAACCGTAATGCGCGACGCGTCCCGGTAGGATAGTGAAGCCGAAGAAGGAGCGGCTGGAGGAGGCGCTGGAGTCGCTGCGCATGAAGCAGCAGATCCTGGCGGAGGCGCGCGCCAAGCTGCGCGAGCTGAGCGAGATGATCGCGCGCCTGCAGAAGGAGTACGACGAGAAGCTCGCGCAGAAGGAGGAGCTGGAGCGCAAGTCGCGCATGCTGCAGCTCAAGCTGGAGCGCGCCGAGGCGCTCATCACCGGCCTCTCGGGTACGCGCGCACGCGCACACGCACACGCAGACATACACACGCACACGTCTCATGTCACGACGGTTGGCAAACAAGCATACGGCTCGCCTGATGGCGAGCAGTCACCGCAACCTTGAAGTATCACATGCGCGTTGCCAACCCAAGGGATTGTAGGGAATCGAACAGAGTAAGTGAGCGATTGGGCCTCCGGTGCTAAATTACTACTTTGGCGAGACACAGAACATTAGAGAGTACACTAGATAGCGCGGCCCATATTGACAGCCCATTCATTGACATTGACATACAAAAAATAAAACTGTGCATACGTGAAGACAAGGTTAAGAAACGAAACTGACCAATCGAATGTTTGGTTTTGTCATTTGGTCAATTGAAGGTTTTGGTAGTTCATGGGTACGATGGCATTTAGTTCCCAGTCCTTTATTAGATGGCGCTTGAATTTTAAATTCCTGTCATTTATCGCCATGTATGTGTGCTGTGTGAGGTATCCTTATCTATGGCTGAGCCAATACAACCACTAACACTGAATGCACATTCACTGCTTCTGCGCCAGAGCGAATTATATGCTATACTAAAAACTGGGATGTATTTGAAAAGTAAAATAGATACTTTTTAAAAACACTATGTACAAAATTTTGGTATGTTTTGGTGCTATATGCTATAAATTTATCAAATTGTTTCCCAAAATCCAAAAAAATGACATCCAGGCGAACGAGAGAGATGGGAGCTGACAGTGGAGCGCCTGGACAAGGAGTTCGACAACCTGCCCGGCGACTGCCTCATCGCCACCGGCTTCGTGGCCTACCTCGGGCCCTTCGTGTCCGAGTACCGGGAGGACCTCATGAACGATTGGTTTAATGAGGTTTTCATATCCACACTTACTGACTTTTTCATTACTTTTGTGAAGAAGATTTTGGTACTATTATTCAAATTCTAGGGTAGTAGAGCTATGCTCCTCCTAGCACAAATGGTCCGGTTTGACCGGGGAATTACTACCCCTTCACAGAAAATCGGCGGTAAGTGACAGTATGAGTATGTACTGTTGCGTTTCGTGTGGAGAGTGAGAGCGCTGGAGGTCCAATCTCCCACCCCCTCTGTTGCCTTCCTTTTTTCCCTTCTGATCCTTTCCTTCCTGATCCTTGGGTTGGCAGCGCATGGGATACTTTAAGTATCGCAATTGTACATATGGTGCGGTGACTGCTTACCATCAGACGAACCGTGTGCGTGTTGGCAAACAGGCAAGAAAAAAAATATTATTGTCAGCAGTCTTCACTGGCGCACAAGTATCGATGTTTTATGATCAATTACACTCCAGAGAAGCGAAATTAAAAGAAAGGATAACAAGATTAATTCGAAAAACACAATTAGGTGAATTATGGTGAAAAATTGGAATTATCAGTGCAAATTATTCGATACAATTTTTTCTGCAGGTATTCAACGAGTCATTGCCAGTGACAATGGATCTCAGTATGAAATCGTTTCTGCTTGATGGCGCTACACTAAGGGATTGGAACTATATGGGATTACCAGGTAAATTTATACGTGTATAAAACCCTGCAAAAAACGTTTTCAAACATCTCTTGAGAGTCTTCCACCTGGACATAATGTACCTTGGCTGGTCTGGAAGTCCCTAAATATCCTGCAGATTTGGGTCACGACAATATGTTTAGGTGGAGACTCACGTGGATTTAATTTGGTTTTTTATGTCAGTAGTGTTACAATTGGTTATATGCTGGTTGACTTCGAAGTGCAGGGCAGTTAGCTTGATTAATTTATTTTGATAAAATTACTACAAGTTTCTAATGCACTATACGGTTATGAATTCAAGAAAAAAAATTCAACAAAAGAAAGTGGACAAATTAATAACAAATAAAAAAATGTTGATATCTCGCGACGAAAAGTTAATTTTATAAATAGTATTGGCTGCGATTTCTACAGCTACAATTTAAGCAGGTTTTTTTATACTATTTTACTTTAATTTTATGAAAATTCATATCTTAAACACAAAGGTGTTGCTCAACATATTAGGTAATCTAGATAGAAAGGCGTCGGGACGTGACGACCCCATCGCCCGCTGTTGGGATAACCTCTGTCACAGCAGAGATTATTCCACCAGTGCAATCAGTCACACTGGTGGTAGGTCTTTTGTTGCAAGAGGCCGGCTAGGTAGGTACCACTGCAGTGTCAAATATTCTACCACGAAGCAGAAGTGTAGGTGCTAGGTATGAATGCGTTCCAGTTTGTAGGGCACTGTACGCTAGTGAAATTACTGGGCAGAGGAGCTTTAAGAACCTATATCTCTCGTTGGCAACGCGTGAATGGCACCTACTAATGGTGCTGCAAACGCTCATAGGCTACGACAACGGCTTACCATCAGGTGGGTCGTTTGATTGCTTGCCAACTTAGTAACAAAAAAAAATATGATAACTACTAGAATGTTTGTTCTAAACAGTGTTTTTGTAATCTTGATTGAAATAGACGACAACTTCAGTGCTGAAAATGGTATAATAGTGGTCCGAGCGACCCGCTGGCCCCTCGCCGTGGACCCGCAGGGACAGGCGCTCATCTGGATATCGCGGCTGGAGGAGAAGAACGATATCCAGGTATAGACGAGCGTTTCGAACTATTTCAATTCAAAACCATCATCATGTCATCAATATAATTTTATTAATATTATTATTGTTTGTATTAATCATACAGACATGTGATTCGGTCTGGGTGTGTTTGTCCTTGTCCTTTTGTGTGTATTCGGACCCCGACCTCGGTATCACTATCTTAATGGGGCCGTTGAATGAGTAGCGTTATCTTTATTATTTCCGTAAGGAATAGATTTTAATTAATTAATACAATAAATTTTGATGTTTTTCCTTAACGCGGTTTAGTTTAGTTTAGGGGTAGTCTGATTTAGTAGGAATCGTCTGTGTGTGTGTGTGTGTGTGTGTGTGTGTGTGCGTGTGCTTGTGCTTGGGCGTGTGCGTATGTGCGCGCGTGCGTGTATGTGTGTATTGAGCCTACTATAAGCAAATGAGCACCCGAGCATTTGAGTGCGCAACTCTGTCTCTCTCTTTCTCATTGTGTCCTTGTTTTTTTTATTATATAAACAATTGAAATATACAGATTTCATTTCTAATTACATTCGGAGTTGAAGTAATAAGGTAAGGAACCGCGTTCCTGACGGGACAATCCGACTGCACAATTTTATATTTCTATCAGATCGTCGACTTTGGCCAACCGAACTATCTCAAGATAATGGAGACCTGCCTCTCCCTCGGACAGCCCATTATTGTTCAGAACGTGGGCGAAGTTCTAGACCCATCCATCGCTCCCATCCTGGATAAGGCTATCGTCAAGATCGGAGCCGATCTGGTCATAAAGTTCAACGAGAAAATGGTACCTTATAACCCAGCATTCAAGATGTACCTCACGACTAAACTTGGTTTGTATTTTTAATAGTAAATCCTGTTGTATTGGACTTTTCAATTTAATTTATTTATCAAAGAACATTAGAAAAGTAATTTCTTACAGAGTATTAGGAGTAAATCTAGGCGTTCATTTAAAGTGGATTCGTGTCGCTAGTAATTTATTTATTTTCAATATAAAGATTGACGACTTTGTGGCACATCGGTAGTGAATCTGCCTTACGCGCCACAGGTCGCGTGTTCGATTCCCACTCGGAGCAGATGTTTGTATTGACCATACAGACATGTGTTCTGGTCTGGGTATGTTTGTCCTTGTCGTTGTATATTTTTCCGAACCCCACCACAGGATGTCACTATTCTAATGGGGGATAATATAATAATTTTTATTTTATTTGAAAAGTAGGGCAGACTCTACTGCACCTGATGGTAAGTGGCAGTAAAGTCCAAATGCAACGGTGGCTAATACAGTTGCGGAAGGCAACTGCCTCTTTACGCCTCGTTAGAAGCAGCCTAGATTATAGGAAAGAGGGACCAAGTGTGCCGGCAATTTTTTTTAAATTCCTATTCTTCTATCTTGATCAGGCAATCCAGTATACACACCGGAAACGCTAACCAAGACGACGATGGTCAACTTTGCGGTCAAGGAACAGGGTCTGACTTCGCAGTTGTTAAGTATAGTCGTTAGGAAAGAACGGCCGCAGCTGGAGATCATGAAGGACAACCTCGTGATGACCATCGCTAATAATAAAAAAGTATTGGTAAGTAAGATCTCATCTTGTCTATCGTAACGAACTTAGTCACAGGTCAACGTGATTTGGTTATGATTTGCACAACTTTCGAAGCACCAGCGGGTCTGTGAAATTTTTTGTGGTAAAAAAACTTTAATGCCTCAACGATCTACCGTCGACTGTATTAACGCGAGATTTCCAATTTTTTTAAATTGGTTTATTCAAATCATTATATAAAGAGCCCATTGTAAAGGTAATCCATTACATTTTGATTGTAGGGCCATGCTCCTCCCAGCACAAATGTCCACGTTCGACCGGAGAACTACACGGGGAAGTACAATCTTTCAGAGAAAGTCGGCGTGAAATTTAATAGCATCAGTGCTATTGCGTTTTGTGCGATCAGTAAGCGCGCCGGAAGCCCAATCTCCGAGCCCCGCTGTTCTCTCCTCATTGCTTCCCTCCCATCCCTTGGGGTGACAACGCGCATGTGATATACAAGTATAGCTGGTTCATAGGTCACAGTGACTGCTTCAAGATACGCTTAGGGATGATCATGTTACGTGATAGCGCCATAAGAAAACATATAGAATTGAACGCTTAGGCCGATCGTGCCTCTCTATCGCTCGTTCCGCGCTCTCGCTCGCACGCTCGGCTCGGGCGGAACGTGACAATGAGTCATGCTTTTTCGTGCGTGCAGCCGACGTTCATGAATTTATAAGACGTTATCACGTAAAAAATTAAAAAACCACTAAGTATCCCACTATTTTAATTTAAAGTTATACTTTTAACGATGGTCTTGTACAAAAATTGTCATCTTTAAATGTTTTCTTTGTAATTATTTCTACAGATAGATTTAGAAAACGATTTGCTGCGTATAATGTACGAGTCTCAAGTGCCTCTACTTGAGAACGAAGAGCTGTTCATCACGTTGCAAACTTCGCAGCGAACGTCGCTCGAGGTGAAGGAGGCGCTCATCACCTCGCAGGACACCGAGAAGGAGATAGATACTGCTAGACAGGTGTGTACTATGTAGATGGTAATCAAAATGGTGGAAGTTTCGAGATAATGGAAAGATTTTTTAACAAATATTAGGGTGGTTTCAGACCAGCGTATTATAAGAGCATAATATAGGCTCGTTTTTGTTGCCACGCGCGTTGAAGCGCTTACAATGTCGTATACGTGCATAATATTTTCTTTTATAATATGCTACTGATACTCAACACCTTCGATACGAGCTTATATGCTGGATTAAGCCCATGTATGCGCGTTCGGTTTTTTGAAGAGCGCGTGAGAAGCCACAATCGTAATCGCCAAGATTCTTCTTGCTTTTCAGTGCATCTAAAACAAAATAAATTCGCACTAAAACTCATTTATAGCAATTCATTTACTATAAACTAAGGAGCAACCTTTTTATACAGAATAAATGTCTCATGATTCGCCGGTGCTTCGTGAGTTCAACGATAACGCAACGAATGTCCTAAGATTTTCTGGTCACACGCTTA
Organism: Hestina assimilis; assembly: GCA_023373885.1. NCBI lineage: Eukaryota > Metazoa > Arthropoda > Insecta > Lepidoptera > Nymphalidae > Hestina > Hestina assimilis. The sequence goes on along the minus strand of CM041747.1, from coordinate 1,200,544 downwards.
GTTTATTCTATTATGTTGCTTTGTATCGTCAATGTTGAATTTATGGAGTACCAGCGAATCTTCGATATTTTGTCTGTATGGAAAGGCCTGTCCATATTTTTTTATTTCATGACGGTAGCCAAATAAGTATACAGGCCGCCTGATGGTGAGCAATCACCACAATCCATAAACGCGTGCGATACTTGAGGTATCACATACGCATTGCCAAATCAAGGAAAAGAAGGAAGGGATGGGAACGGAAAAAGGGAATAGAGGGGTGGGAGTTTGGGCCGTATATAATAAGTTTGTTTATACCTTAACTTCTCCGCTAGGGCTACGTACCGGTCGCGGTTCGCGCGTCCGTGCTATTCTTTGCCCTGAACGACTTGTCGCGCATCGACCCCATGTACCAGTTCTCGCTGGACGCCTACATCGACCTCTTCACGTACTCCATCGACCGGAGCCCCAAGGGCGGCGAGTTGCAGGACAGGATCAACAACCTCAACGAGTTCCACACTTTTGCTGTTTACAAGTAATTTTCTAAATTTATTCTTAACTCACCTATTCTTTATCTGTTTAGGTTTTCGCAAACATAGATTAATTGTGAAATTTTAAAAACTGTCAAAACATTAAATTCCCACAATTTCCAAAAAAAAGTTCCAAAAATCAATAAATTATGTGCTATTAAATTTTAACGGCGGTCTTTGATTCTGTGTGACGAAGTGCGGCATTGTGTGAAGAAACATTACATAGTCATTTACCCTTACATTTTCGTGACATCACATATACTTGACAAGTATTTAAACCATGAACCTTTAAATTTTAACTATTAAGGAAAAACCCAAAAAAAAAAATAGAACTGCTGTTAATAATGATGTTCTAGATGTAGAACTGTATATATTATGTGATGTCTTAATAGGGTAGGGGGAGCATAACGAATGTGACAAGCTGTGGCAAGGACGGAGGAGGTCCAAAAATCATGCAATTCGCTTGAAGTAAAATTTAGATAGCCCCAAATGTACATAATAATAATAATAAAGCCTTTATTATTCTTTATCGTACAGATATTGTTATTATAACTATTGTGGTTAGTTTTTTTTTTACAATTTTTGTTACTTTTTGTTATACATTTTAATATATATAAATCTAGGTTATTATGCTGTGGTTTTATTTATTTAATCTAATGATTTATTTGATGTACATAACACATTTATTGTCTCCGTAAAAATATTTAAAAGAATCATTAGAATGTTGTAGATCCCAAAAAGTTGATCTTCTAATCCTGTTGTTTTATCAGGAATACATGTCGTGCGTTGTTCGAGCGGCACAAACTACTGTTGTCGTTTCACATGGTGTCGCGGATCCTCTTCCAGATGGGCAAGATGAGCCCCCATGAATACTTGTTCTTGCTTAAGGGTGGTGTGGTTCTGGATCGGTCTGAGCAGCCCGATAATCCTACAAGTAATAGCTACTTCCCTTAGTGTTATTTAAATGTCTGTATCACGCCAAATTCATCATAAAGCCGATTTTGGTGAAACTTGGTACAGAGTTGCTAGACATCGGGAAAAATGTCTTGAAATGAAAGATTGTATAGGGAACCAATAATTTCCATATTGCATTGAAGGTCTTGCATTAAAAACCGTTATTCATTGCTATAATCCATAATCTATGAAGGTTGGGAGACACAACTGAAACTGGTGAACTCAAATATATCAATATACATAATTCATCCACAGCAATGTGGCGTTGTGGGTAGCGAGTCTGCCTTTAGCCTCGACGGTTTCGGGTTCGGTTCCCGCATGGGCAATTGGGCAGATGTTTGCATTGGTGTTACAAATATCTGTATCGGCCTGGGCATTCGTGGGACTCCCCCACCGTGCCTCGGAGAGCACGTTTAGCCAACGGCTTGTTATCACGTAAAATCTGATAATAATCGTTAACTCTTAATAAGTAAATTGCTCTTATCCAATGAGTTACTTGTTCACCCTTAGGGTTGCGGAGGTCAGATGGCAATCGCTCTATGTAAAAACTAGTCACCTGTCAAATCCGGATAAGAGTAATAAGCAGACCTAAAGCAAGAAGCAATACCGGGAATAATGCTAGGAAGAAGAATATATATAATTCCTATTTTTCCAGACTGGTTACCTGATGACTGTTGGGACAACATTACGGAACTGGACAAGCTGCCTGGTTTCCACGGCATTATTGACAGCTTCGAAGTTTTCTCGAAAGAGTGGAGAGAATGGTATTTGCATCCTGAACCGGAAACGCAGCCACTCGTTGGTGTGTAAAAAACCCATATTCCATATTAATATATTAAGTATATATCTTATTACATAAAGAAAGCTATACTTAATTCTATTTTTTATTTTCTGTGTGCGTCATCACATTAAAAGGGTAGTTTTTAAAGAGCTATACTTACGGACTTACATACGTGTCTGACGTTCCTAGTAATTGTGATAGTTATACCATAAGATACATTAAGGACCATGTTTGCCACCATGATAGCGTTGCGTTTTTAATATTCAGTGCTTCGAAATTGTTTAGAAAAAGGGCACATGTCTTTTGAGGTGGATGGTCACAATCATCGTTTAGACAAAGAAAAGTTATAAGGCAGAGAGACCTTGACTGACTGTACCAAACCAATTCGTATTGATATAAGTTTCAATCTTATCGATGTGAAACGTGTGCAAATTATTAACCGAAATGCTCGTTGCCACTCACGTGTTGCCAACGAGAGGTATTAGTTCATAAATTTCCTTTGCCCAGTAATTTCACTAGCGTACACTGCCCTTCAAACCGGAACACAGTAATGCCTAAGCACTACTATTTGGCGGTAGAATATTTGACACTGCGGTGGTACCTACCAAGCCGGCCTCTTGCAACAAAAGACTTACCACCAGTGTGACTGATTGCACTGGTGGAATATTCTCTGCTGTGACAGCAACATTTAATTTATTAAATATATTGTTTATGATAAAAAACAAATCTTAAATCACTTGCAGTTAGTTTAGTAGAACTACGTAGGTGAGGGCGTGCGTGTCTCGTTCCCGTGACAGTTGTCAGTGACCATAGCTGTGAAGTTGCATAGATAAAGTAACAAAGAAAGATAGCTCGGTCGGCAGCAAGCCGCACGCTCACTAAGTTTCGCCGATAGCCAATAGCGATCTCCTTCCCAGTCCCCGCACAGTCACCGCGCAGCGCTGCCGGCGAGCAGACGCCTACGCCGGACGTCGACGTGCTCCACACAAAAATATCCTTCAACAAACATGTGTAGTAAAACTTTTTTAGGCGGCTAGTAATGTTCACCATAGGGATTGTTGTACAATTGTGACCTCGTTACTGCGTTGAGACATTGTGGCCGTCCGCAGGCGACTGGAACGACATCTGCAACGAGTTCCAGCGCATCCTGTTCTCGCGCTCGCTGCGCGTGGACCGCGTGGCGGCGTGCGTGAGCGCGTACGTCGTCAACGTGCTCGGGCCGCGCTACGTGGAGCCGCCCGTGCTCGACATCAAGGCAGGCACCTCTATGTCTTACGGCCTAAAATCTTCTTCCTAGCATTATTCCCGGTATCATACGAGTATTTACCCAGGGTCTGCTTATTACTCTTGTCCGGATTGGACAGGTTACTAGTTTTTACACAGAGCGATTACTAAGGGCGAACCAGTAACTCATTGGAGAAGAGCAATTTACTTATCACGAGTCTACTAGAATTATTATCCGATGGCGTACACCCACAAAGACAAGACCTAGACCGAAATAGAACAGAAGATCAATGCAAACATCTGCACGACCAAGAATTGAACCCATAACCGTCGAGACTACAGGCAGGCTCGCTACCCACAATGCCACAACAGTGTCAAATGTCTTATGGCCTAAAATGACAGTGCTTAAAATTAAAGTAACATCTAGCAAAGGGCTGAGGATAAAATCTCTTATGCCCAATCCTATTCTTCGCACATGCGCAGTTAGCATTAAATTTTTAGTTCAATCTCTAATTTTTACTACTCGACTACTATTCGACTGCTTTGCGATATAGCGGCGTACATAAGCTACATAACCCAATGCGATGGGGACAACATGTCGAATTCTGCATCGCGCTATCGAAATGTGTGCAAATATACACGAAACTAAATACAACTTAACCTCTTGAAATTAACTGTGGGCCTGTTGGCCATATCACTTGTAAGACCGGGAAGTTCTTCGTTAGTGATGGAAAAATATTCTTCCTTGTCGACATAATGAGTTTTATCAGAAAAGTTCAATTAAAATTTTATTTTCTCGTAAATTCTTGTCGCATTTTGGGCAACTTTATCGAAAACAAAATCTGGTTCCTACAGGCAGCCTGGGAAGAATCAAGTTGGAAGACCTCGCTATTATTTGTCCTGTCTCCCGGTGTGGACCCCACATCGGCTCTCATTCAACTCGCCACTGACGTGAAGATGTTCGATAAATTTCAATCACTCAGTCTGGGTCAAGGGCAGGCACCTACCGCTACAAGGTCAGCAGATACGATTTTGTTTTTCGCCTGCGGATTGAACTTTAGAAAACGTTAAAACATGTCTTTCTTTATCTCATTGTATTAAACTCCTTTTCACTTCTTTAATCTTTAAATTTCGAAAAGTCCTTTTTTGGACTAAACCACTCGACGGCCCTCATTAGGATAGTGATATCCTAGTTCATTCGTCCATCATCATTATCCTAGATTATAGTGGTCCGGAAACATACACAATAATAATGAACGCTACACACTCAACACTAGTACTCTCTACTACTCACAATGACAAGGACAAAAACTCCCAGACTGAAACATATGCATGTATGGTCAATACAAACATGTGCTACGTTTGGAATCGAACCCCTGACATGCGTCACATTGTCATCATATACACAATAAGAAGCACACCCACGCCTGCACGGTCCCGGGTCGTGCGGCGCGTGGGGCAGGCTCTGCCGCCGCGATGTCGTCAGAGTGTATGTCGCAGGATGCTGGCGCACGGCATGAAGGAGGGCGGGTGGGTGTTCCTGGCCAACTGCCACCTGGCGTGCGAGTGGCTGGGCGCGCTGCGCGGGCTCGACAACCCGCGCACGCACCCGCGCTTCCGCCTGTGGCTGTCCTCCATGCCCGACCCCAAGTTCCCGCTCGGCGTGCTGCAGCGCTCCATCAAGATGACCACGGAGCCCCGCAGGTCGGTCGTAGCTTATTACTCCTTCCGGCACAGATGAGCCAGCTCGATCAAGGAAGTACTACCCTCTCACAGAAATTTGGCATAAAGTAAAGGTACCAGTACTGAGACGTGTCATGATGAGTGAGGGCGCCGAGGACTCCAATCTCCCACCACCCCTGTTCTTTTCCCTCTTATCTCTCGGGTTGGCAACTTCAAGTACCGTAGGCGTTGATACGCTGCGGTGACTGTTTACCATCATGCGGACGCCGAACGCGCGGGGGTTACTTGTTTGCCAACCGTCACCGACATAAAAAATATGTACTGGAGGAAAGTCTTGAAATTTGGTACATTTCATGTTTCAAAACAAAACTAACGTTAAGTTACAATTTTTTTAGTTTAGGGTTACCCCTAAACTAAAAAATTAGTTTACTATTATTTTTCTCTCGCACTCATTACACGAAACGCAACAGTACTGATAGTGTTTGCCTATTCTCTGTAAGAGGGTAGTACTTCCCCGGCCCATTTGTGCAAGGAGAAGAGATAGTTCTACTACTACTAAGCTTTCAATTGTAATTTTACTTGTATTTTAATAATATTTCATTATTACTGCACTTACTAGGGTCTGAAAGGCAACCTAGTCCGTATATTCGCAAACCTTAACGAGAACAAATTCGACGAAGCCACTCCTAAGTATCGACGACTGCTGTTTTGCGTTTCGTTCTTCCACTGTTCGCTCATAGCTCGCAAACGTTTTCGTCAGCTTGGATACAACGCTGTCTACAGCTTTAATGATGCCGATTTTGAGGTAAGCTATATTGATAAAATTTCAATTTTATTCACAGTTCATTTAGCGTCCGTCTGCCCATCCGGACGTCACAGTCATTTTACTCGGAGTATTTTTATGTCCTATAAGCCTAATAACTGAAATTAAGTTACTCTTAAGTTAACTTAATTTTAAGTTAGTAAGCGATTTAAGTATTAGTTACACCGAAGTTTAAATAAATAGTAAATAATCTTCTTAATACGTTATATCTAATTTTCTCCATCTTTCTGTTTCCTGTGCAGCTCTGGTCCAATTTTCTGACGCCATGTAATATGTAGCCCATCTACATTTTTATTTTTTATTAATATGAGATAATACTTAATACTATCTTTGCTGGACGGTTCCATAGATTTCGGATAATCTGCTAGCTAATTACCTTGAAGAATACGAGGAAGTCCCTTGGGATGCTCTTCGCTATCTCTTCGCAATAATCAACTACGGCGGGCATATTACTGACGATTGGGACAAGAGGGTCCTCATCGCTTACATCAACCAGTTCTTCTGTGAGGACGCTTTGGATGTACCTTTTTATAGGTACGAGTGACTAAATTATTTACTTTAAGTGTCAGTTCATAATTGCAAAATAACAGCTATTTATATAAATCTGATGAAATATACGGTATTTATAACATAAATCTATTATTTTTAAAAATTTTATCTTTCTACCTGATCCGATTTCCAAAACGGTTGGATCGATCAATTTTAATTATTCTTACTTTAAAAAAATTTAGCGTGATAAAACTAACTATAACTAACTGTAACTATTTTTATACTATGCGCGGACACAGACAGTTATCTCTTATAATAACATTTTATAAGTTGTGGAGTCTTGATATTTTCGGTAATAATCGACCTGAAGTAGCCCAATCCGCAAGAACTGTACATTAGATCAGTCAAATTTGGATAAGGAAAAAGTAAAATTATCAAAGGGTATAGAAGGGTATAGAAGCAAATGCATAATAAAATTAAAGCACCAGGAAAAAATCTGTGGTCAGGTTGTCAAGCATTCCATCATATCATATCCCTCGCGACGGCAGCCTGGAGTCGTACCGCGACTTCCTGGACCTGCTGCCGGCCGCCGAGCGCGCCGAGTCGGTGGGGCAGCACGCCTCGGCCGATGTGGCCACTCTGGCACAGGTATCCCTTTTTCATTCCAGTTTATAGAAAATATTCAAATCTATTTGCCCATTTTGATAACCGGTTGTCGTAGCCTACGAGCGCTTGCAAAACCATTGTTTGTAGGTGTCGCTCGCGCGTTGCCAACGAGGGGTATTGGTTCTTAAAAATATCCTTTTCCCAGTGACTTTCATACTCGAAAACGGTAATGCAAAATACAATCTCATCTACCTGGCCGGCCTCTTGCAATAAAATGTCTACCACCAATGAATTTAAAATTCATAAATTCAATTAATCTTCAAGCCCATGTTAAATGGCTAATCCATCGGGATTTACGTTGATGAAATTGAATGTCCAAATATCAAACCGCAATGGGTACTTCCATTGAAATATAAAAATGTATAGCATAACTTACCTTTTCAAAATATGACTGGAAGATTTTGCGTAGTAATTGGAATAAATAGTGCATAAAAAGTTTGTGACGATTATCTTTTTTTACGTAATTTCAGGATGCTCGCATCATGTGCTTGACACTTTTTGCGTTGGCGTCTACGGGGAGGCGGCGGTGGGGGCGGGGAGGATCAAAAAGTAAGACTTTTCTGTTAAAGTGTTAAAATCTTCATTACCTTTTCTATTACCATTTTTTCACTGTTTCTTCCATACTGTGAACTTGCTTCCAGTATTTTGGGTCATTAGGATGTTTCCTTAAATATTTAAAAAAAAAAAATTACGTAGAAAAACTTCTGTCTTTTATAAGTAACTATAAGTAAATACGTCTTGTTTAATACAATTTAAAGTTTTCCTCCTCCTTTTAAAATTTGTTTTTCCGGTCCATAGCAAATTTATTAATATATGAAAACATGAAAAAAAAATGGAAGTTTTGAATAAAATGAATGTTGTGAAGGTTGACGAGCTGGCAGCAGAGATGCTGGTGAAGTTGCCGTCGAAAATCGACGTGGAGACGACGGAGCGAATGATGGGGCCGGAGATCGTGATGCCGATGTGCGTGTCGCTGCTGCAGGAGATCGGCTACTACAACGTGCTCATCAGCAACATCGTCGCCGGCCTCAAGGTCTCCGCATCTCATCTCATCACAGGAGTAGCACAAGCTTTACGTTGGGGAGGGAAAAGGTCCTGCCCTTTTGCCGCTGATATCAAGCGCCCTAGTTCAGCTTATGTCAATTCTTTTGCTTGTCGTACTTCTAAAAAGTGGAACTTGTTGCCGCAGACTTGTTCCCTTCTTTCTATCTGGGCTCCTTCAAACGAGGGGTGAAGAGGCATCTAGCGGGTAGGCAAGGCGAGGGTGGCTGATGCAGGTTGCCTTCTGCAACTGTATTAGCCGCCTTCGTGTTTGGACTTTACTGCTACTTACCATCAGATGGAGTACGGACAGTGATAGCTAATCAGGGGGTCTTAAGCTCGGGCAAAAGGTACCTTGCTGCGCCATAAGTAGTAAGCGATGGAAGTATGCCTTTTAAATTTGGCAAACAAAACACTACGGATTTTTCTGGTCCACTTCGATATAAGAGATGGTAATACTTAGAGATATGTGAGATGGTTATACTCTTCATTTAAACCGCAATAACTTACATATTTTGCGACATTAATTTCTTCAGTTTTACAATTCTCTGACTCTTTTGTATAGGAGCTACGTCGCGCCATCGAAGGCCTAGTGGTTATGTCCGAAATGTTGGAGATTATGTATTCCTGCATTTTCGAGGGTAGAGTACCGTCGTTTTGGCAAAAAGGTTAGTTTACATTTCTGTATATGTATTATGTTCAGAAATCTATGAAATAAATGACTACTCGAATATGAATGAATGTTTTTTTTTTTTCTAAATCTATATCAATTTCTTGGCCCTACTTACCCCAACAGCATTACCGGGCGGGCAACATGATAATATCAAAATTTTTATGTGATGTATACAAGCTAGTTACGTAGGCTACAGCGACCGGGTACAAAGAAACTCAATTTTATTTAAATTAAATTTTATTATTAAAAGGTTACATTTTTAACCTAACTAGCATAGTGATTCCAGGTCGAAGTGGAACTAAAAATGCTTTCACATGGCCCGCACCCGGCAAGTGTCGATTCCTCCTTTTGCGGCTTGCGACGCTGACGCGGCGGTTCATATGTCTAATGTGGGAATATGGACTTATGCACTCTAGACGATTTTTTTTTTTTTTTTTGGTATACGTAATTGGTATACGTAATTAGCTTTTTATAACGTTACCTTAGTTCTGTTTAATTGTGCTTTAACTATTTAACTGGGCTATACAATTAAGCCGGCCAAGGCGGCTAAAAAGTTAGCTAAATTTGCTAGCTAGCTGATCAGCTTAGCTGATTTAATCGGCTAGCTATATTAGCTTGGCTAATTAGCCGGCTAACTTAACTTAGCTTAGCTAATAGGCTTTAGGCTAACGACTAACTAGCTCAACGGCTAATTTTTGTATTCTGGTTAAATTGTAAGAGAATTAAAATAAATTTTTATACTATGATTCGTTTTGTAATAGTAATAACTAATAATATAACTTTTTTATTTATACCAAACCAAAGTTGTAAAAAATTTAATTTGCAACAAAAAATGTTAATATATATTTTTTTATTAATAGATTAATAGTTTAAGAGAGATATCATAAAAACCATTTCAACCCTTATTTTCAAGATCGTGGCTGTGGGACAAGGGTGGCGACCCCACAAACTTGGTTTTAGCTTTACACTGACCCCCCTACACATCAAAAAAATAAAGCTGTGTCATCTAAAAACGCAACCCCAAATGTATCTTTTCAATGGACTAGTCATAAAAGCAACATGAATATAATTTTTTAACCTGTTCGTAAATAAAAAAAATTTGAACAGCCTATAAAAATTGGCCGTTTAGCCGGTTAGTAGTCAGCTTATTAGCCGAGCTTAGCCAGGTTAGCCGGCCAAGTCAGCTAAATTGCAGGCTAGTTAGCCAAGCTAATAGAGCTTACCGGTTAAATTAGATAAGCTAGTTAGCTAGTTAATTAAGTTAACTTTTTTAGCCGGCTTGGTCGGTTTAATTGTACAGCCCAGTAATTTAAAATGATACATAAATCTCCTGTATTTTTGTGTATGCCACAATGTTGGCCAGTAAATTTATGTGAAAGTAAGGCCAGGATCATTATAGCTTATGAATGTTAGCATGCGGCTGAATCTAGAAATAGCTCGTAAAGAAGGAGGAAGTGAAAAGCTCTCTGAACAGAAATGGTATTCGGTGAAAGGTTATCTGTTGCCCGTCTAAGCCGAAGTCACTATTTGCGCCGATGAGCTTATATCATTGCAAATTGAATGAGAGTAACGCTTCGCCGTGTCCCCAGCGCGGCCGTCGCTGAAGCCGCTGGGCGCGTGGTGCCGCGAGCTGTTCCTGCGCGGCGCGCACCTGGGCGCGTGGGCCAACGCGCCGCGCGCGCCGCCCACGCTGTGCTGGCTGCCCGCGCTCGTCGCGCCCACCGGCTTCCTCACCGCCGTCATGCAGGTCTCTAGCTCTCTCGCTCTCTCGCTCTCTCTCGTTCTCTCTCGCTCTCTCTCTGTCTCTTACTTTTTATCTGTCTCCCTCATGCTCTCTGTTTCTCAATCACTCACTCACATTCTCTCTCTCTCTCCCTCTATGTATCTCTCTCACTCTTCTTTTTTCTCTCAGTCTCACTCTCGCCACCACGACGGCGCTAAACAAGGGTATGATGTATGATGGGTTTTAAGAAAATAACGTTGAGTCAAATTGAAATTAAGAGATTTATTGTGGCAGAGGGAACACAGTAGCCCTGACAATAATAATGTAAAAATGTATGATTTTGTCAATCTTTTTTGATTTTGGATTATGATAAAATTTGGTACACAGGTGTCACGATTAATATATAGGAATTTTTATCACGGTTTTTATTACCGAAAAACTACATTCACGGCGGTGGAGCTACGGTACCGGGTACAGCTAGTTTTGTATATGGGAAATAAGCAAAATTAATGGCTATAAAACCTATCGATTATCTTCTTAGACAACGGCCCGCGGTGAGGGCTGGCCCATCGATACTCTGTGCTGGGATTTCACGGTGATGCCGCTGGAGGAGAACTCCTTCGTGCGGCCGCCGAGAGACGGCGGTGTTTATATAAGGTATTTATCGTTTTATCCAATGTACAGATGTGATTATATTTATAGTTTCAAAAGTTCAATGGCAGAAGGGGTTGTTTTGGTTAACGCAAGAGTTGCAGGTTAGGTCGTGACCCCTTGGGCTACTGTTTTACCCACTCCTAGCGCAAACGCGAATATTAGTAATAATTTGAAAAAGCTTTTATAATATTCTTTGTACAAAAAATTATGGGTCATAATCATTATCTGAAGTTCATTGATTTTTCTCGGCTCAGTTTTAATTTAGAAGATACTAATTTCTTCTCTGTTCGATGACTTTCTAACTCTTGCCCAAAATAAATAAACGCTACATAGCCAACGGCCTCCATTAGGGTAGTGATATCCTGTGTCGGGGACCGGAAACACACAAGGACTAGGACAAACACACCCAGACAGGAACACGTGCCTGTATGATTAAGGCCTGAATTACATTTGTCAACATCGACTAGCATAAATTTATAGACTTAGCTCGACAGTTTTGGACACGCTTACGAGCATCATTTTTCAGCACACTTTGATGACTGTTTAGTACTGTAACAGTATTATATCGAGTCGTATACTAAAAAAAAAATCGAAAAATGCGAAAAGCGAATCGACGCAGACATGAGAATTGATGCGTACCATCTTCATACAAAATAACTATTTTATATAGAGAGAATGATCGATGCTGATATTTGTAGTTCAGGCCTAATACCTGACCTGAAGGATGACGCAGATCTGGATAGGGAGCAAAGAGCGTTGTCTGTTAGGGCCAATATGATTGCTCGAAGATTTGCACGTTGTTCGAGAGCGGTCAAAATTACTCTTTTCGGAGCATATTGTTGTACTTTCTACACCCCTAGCCTATGGCTAAAGTATACACAAAAACAGTACAACGCTCTTCACATCCAATACAACAACGCGTTTAGAGTGCTGATGGGGCTGCCTAGGCATTGCAGCGCATCGGAGATGTTTGCCGAGTCGCAAGTCGATTGTTTTTATACAACCATGCGAAAACGGTGTCTCTGGTGCGCAGGGCCCGAAGTAGCTCCAACTACATTCTCAACATGTTTGCGTATAGGTTTGACTGTCAATACTTGGACCATTGCAGTACGGTTCATTTATTAACTACCATAAAATAATTATAAGTATATTATTTCTATTTTATCTTCTTCATCCTAGCATTATTCCCGGTATTTTTATGTACCCAGGGTCTGCTTATTACTCTTATCCGGATTTGACAGGTTACTAGTTTTTACACGGAGCGATTGCCATCTGACCTCCGCCACCCTAAGGGCGAACCAGTAACTCATTGGATAAGAGTAATTTACTTATCAAGAGTTAACGATTATTATCAGATGTTATTGATAATAACCGGGACCGACAGCTTAACGTGCTCTCCGAGGCACGGTGGGGAGACCCACACGGACAAACGTCCAAACCGAGACAGAAATTTAACAAACATCTGCCCGAGCGGGAATCGAACCCGCAACCGTCGAGACTAAAGGCAGACTCGCTACTCACAACGCCACAACGGTGTCAATTATTTGTATTTTATCATTATATTTAAATCCAAAGTATATTAATTAATTTTTGTAATATTTATGATCCTAATGATTGAAATAAACGATTATTATTATTATTATTAATACTGCTCAAAGCGGAAAACAAACCCGCGCGCGACCTAGGGCGCTTAAGGCGTAATGGGATACAAAATAAGAAAATCTGAATTCTTCTGAGTATACTTTTTTGCAGAGGGTTATACCTCGAAGGAGCGAGCTGGTTCCGCAAGGACGGCTACCTGCAGGAGCCCCTTCCGATGCAGCTGGTGTTCCCGATGACGCCGATACATTTCAAGCCTATTCGTGCTACCGGACGAAGACTTAAAAGTACGTTGCAATTTTGTTTTCCGAAACTTAGTTAGTAGTGTTCCTAATCACGTTGTTTCATAATTATTACACTTAGGAATCTCCATATTTAAATTCCAAGATAATAAATAATAAATAAATAAATAAACGCTACACACTCAACGGCCCCCATTAGGATAATTATATCCTGTGTCGGGGGTCCGGAAACATTCACAATGACAAGGACAAACACAACCAGACCGGAAAACATGCCTGTACGATTAATACAAACATCTGCTCGGAGCGGAAATCGAACCCGCAACCGTCGAGGCTTAAGGCAGACTCGCTACCCACAACGCCACAACGGTGTCAATACAAGATAAAGACCTAATAAGCTTAATAAAATGATTTTTGTGACGACATTTTCGGCGCAGTGGTTGTGAATCTACCTTCAGCGCGTCTGATCTTCTTCTTGAGATGTTTGCATGGAGTGGTTGGGCTTTTGAGTCTTGGACTTTTTTTTTATGTTACCAAGTTGGCAATCAAGCGTAAGACCCACCTGATGGTAAGCGGTCGTCGTTACCTACGAGCGCGCGCAACATCATACATTAGGTACTGGTCAGGTGTCACTCACGCGTTGCCAACGAGAGGTATTGGTTCTTAAATATCTTTTGCCCAGTAACTTCACCGACCACAGTGTCTTTGAATCGACACACTATACTGCTTTGCGGTGGTATCTACACGGCAATAAAAGGTTTACCACTAATGAAATAGAATATAATGGACGCAAATAAGCAATATCATGTCAACCCACAAAATTGAAAAAACTAAGTAATATATGCAGAAGTGTCGGTAAATGGCTGAACAACATTTTTCTTTAATATTTGTAGGGTTTTAAGCTTTAAAACTTCTAAAAAAGCCATTTTTGAATCATGCAATTTTTATAATAATAATAATAATAAACGCTACACACTCAACGGCCCCCATTAGGATAATTATATCCTGTGTCGGGGGTCCGGAAACATTCACAATGACAAGGACAAACACAACCAGACCGGAAAACATGCCTGTACGATTAATACAAACATCTGCTCCGAGCGGGAATCGAACTCGCAACCGTCGAGGCTTAAGGCAGACTCGCTACCCACAACGCCACAACGGTGTCAATTTATGTATTATGTTAAACGTTTTGGGTTATATTTCATACGAAATATGCAATTTATATACTTATTTTTTGTGCAAATAAGTAAAATAACTTACATAAATCTGAAATTGCCAAAAACTTGACCAATACATAAAAAATATCATATAAAGCAAGTTGTTCAAAATTTTCAAACGCGTTTTTCTCGAAATGACATTCGTGTGGGTTGACATGGTATTGCTTATTTGCGTCCATATGTAGTTCGTAGCAATGGTACTTACATAACAATAAAAGGCCTACCACATGTGCAATAGGATATAGGTCGTACTATTCCAATGGAGGCCAATGAGTGTATATCGTTTTCTCCCTTATATTTTTAGATCGATACATTTGTCCTTGTTACTACTACCCGCTGCGTATGGGGGCTTTTGTCGTGGCCGTGGACCTTCACTCTGGGAAGGAGAGCTCCGATTTTTGGGTGAAGCGAGGCACTGCGCTATTATGTACTCTTGCTACTTAGCTTATGAATATATTCCACCCAACCCCTACCACCTACTTAAATTATGCTATTTCAATGTGTTTGACTTTTTAAATGATGTTTAAATAACATATTTAGTTGTACAATGAACGCATTTGTGAAACGTCCTTAGTCCGCTGCATTACCTCAGATAGGTTTACGTTAATTATCTGCCCGGACATTTTCACTGTGGATATGGACTAACCTTTGGCTTATCCGAATTTTATCGGTCTGATGTCCGGACACGGTACCGGACTGTTTAACTGTCCCTGAACTCTGAGCGAAACAATTTTTTGTTAATTTCGTATATTTCTTGGCACTTTTAAAGTTGGCCGCACTCTTTGGCGTATAAGGAGCACTATATGAGGATTTGAAGCAGTTTCTCTCCTTCTTTATATAAGTATCATTTTATTTAATGACCAGTTATATTTGAAGCGGTTTAAGAAAGTAGTATTATTTAATTTTAATGTTTAATGTGTGATTATTTGGTTGTGTTCATGATTAAAAATATACGTTTTAAAGGGTTTACTTGTTTTTTATTTTGACTTGGATAAACTATGCACATCCATTTAGATTAATTGAAAGTATGCCACTTTCCTGAAATACAACATTTTTTAGCCACCGTGAAAAGACCATTTTAATTTGACCAATTCTAAATTTAAAAAGAATGCCTGTTCTGGTCTGGCTGATGTCCTTGTGGGTCTCTCCAACGTGCCTTGGAGAGCACGTTAAGCTGCTGTTGTTATCACATAACATGTAAAAATAATCGTCAGCTCTTGATAGGTAATTTGTCCTTACCCAATGAGCTACTAATTCACCCTTAAGGTTGCAGAGGTCAGATGGCAATCGCTCTGTGTAAAAACTAATAACCCGTCAAATTTGGATGAGAATTATAATAATAAGCAGAAACTGTGTTCACCTGGATTAATGCTATGAGGAAGAACACAAGAAGACCTAAGGAGAATAAAATAAGTTATAGGCAAAAAATGTTTATTGTACAAAACCTCGACTTACATTGTTCAATAATAATACCTTTTATTTATACAAACTAAGTTAACTTACACAATTGACTCTTATCATAAATCGTAATTAAACGTTACTCTGCTTATTATTAATATTTATTTTATTATTATTAATATGTTTACCATAACTGTCATATTGTAAAGAACTTCTCAAAGTTATTTTGTACAGACTAGTATTTCTACAAACTAAAAACCTACGAAGTTTTTCAGCATCAAAACATTTTAAATATTGTCACAACAAACATTATTATGCTGGTACGTATTATTTTAGTAATCATGGTTGTTTGCGCAAGCGATCCCATGACATCTCACTATGGCGACGTGGGTTCCGCTGAGTTTTAGTGGATATTGCCGCTTTACTAATAAACGGCCGAGTCTAACACTACCACTATCTGGTGTACTGAAGTACACTACGTGCAGTATGCATGCATTTCTCAGCGAATACAAAAAAAGTTCAGTCTAGATTTTAGTCCACACATACTTCGATTTAGTCACGAAAAACGATTTATTATTAATAGCATAAATAATAACAGGTTAAAGTCTAAGGATGGGTCCAGAGTATGACAAACAAATTTATTTAGAATATTTATTTTGTTTAGACGCTATAAAATAAGTTATATAATACATGAAACAATATTTTATATATTTATATTGCACTGTTATTTTAATTTGTACGGCCATTTTACAATTTCATAAAACAATGTTAAACAAAGTATACAACCAAAGCTTTATAACATGTTATTTAATCTGGACTCACCCTAAGGCTATGTTCTAACTACCTCTTCCAAAACGATACGACGATGTCAGACAAAGACGATACAATACAAATGCGAGACCAATTGACAGAACGCACTATAATATAACTTAATTTGTATATTGTTGCTCGACACTTCAAGCGGCAGTTGCATAATATATCGCTAAGGACGTAGCAATATGAGGATTGGACTAATAAGCAATTTTTAGAAAGATGGAAGACTTAATAATAAGGTACTAGAAGTTGCACTTGTGCGTGACCTTAACGCTGCAATTGTGACTTATGAGCCACCAGTGACGTGATCACGCATTAGCATTTTTTAATCACTTAACCATTGCTGTATAAGTTTTACATATCTGGAGCAATTAAAGCACAGGCTTTGTAATAAGCACATTTCTAGTACCTTATTATTAAGATTGCTGTGTTTAGAATACTATAGAAATTGCATTAGTCTCCAATTTCAGATTTGAACAGTCGAATAAGTCGTCTTATTAACTTATCGAAAATATTTTTCTGCTACTGATTGAAAACAGAGTGGAATTTTTGAAATGTCTTTTGATATATTTTGGAGTTCAGATTTTATCGGGCTGATATCGTCTTGTGTGGAACCTCCTTTTAAACCTTCTGTAAGGACATTTTCCGGAACTTCTCTCGTAGGCTCCATGTTCGCAAGTAGGTGTCGTACAGTCCCCTTGTGCCACACATATTCTGTCCTTTAAGCCGAAGTGTTCCCTGCCACGGGCGAAAGAGAGACAGTCGCGTTTTCGGGTTATGTCTGGCCAGTCGCAGACGCAGGAACAAATACCGTCCTTGATGCGGTTTCTGAACAGGGTTGGGCACGTGCATCTGGTGACATAATAATTTCTTCAATAACATTGAAATGTTAATGAACAAATTTCTTTTCTCATTTTAGCGTACTTTATAGTATTGTATTCTAATTTTATATATCTTATGTTTAAGTTTGATATAATATCTCAATAAACACAACACAAAATAAAATAAAATCAAAAACATTATTACAATATCAGGGGCCTGAGTAATGAGATTCCACATCGAGAAAACTTTATTTCTTTATGTGGCATTGCAAAGCATGTCAAGAAAGCTAGTATATAATAAAACTATAGAAATTTTATCAGAAAAGTTGGAAGGTTCTTTGGTAAGATCCGATAATATTTCTGCTTAAAATCTATGTAATAAGGTTGTAAATTTGTTTGTAAAAATAAGTTTGAACCAAGTTAATTAATTTTAATTATTTTTATATGATATAAATATTCGAAAAAAACTTAATCGGTTTTATTAAGTAGACTTACGCAAAAATAGTAGCACTGTCTTCTAAATTATAGCTGGATTTTTGTAACTTATGCAGGATTTACCTTTTCAATTGAGGCGGAGACGTCTGTTCTTCATCTCTTTCCAGTCTCGGCTCCTCTGTAGGTCTCCAGTCATTCTGCCTCTCTTTAAGGATATTCTCTTTCTGCCCCTCTCGCCTCTCTACCGTTTCTTCTTTATGATAAACTCTTGTCATTGGCGTGTTGTGTGTTGTATCTTTTGAAATGCATCCGCATCGTGTGTGATTATAGAACAACATCCTAGCGGCCGTGGGTGTCATTCCGGCTCTGTTAAGCTTAAAATCAATACATATTCAATAAATTACATTTTTAATGTACTCGTAAGATACTAGTTAAGAGAAAGTATAAACTCAGTCCCTATATTTTGAGGTATTTTAACTTTGTAAAACTGTCGTATTTTTAACATACATTTCTACCCTTACCCAGAACATCACCGAAAAGAAGTTGCTTTTAATTATAGTTTCACGTTTTGTTTGGTGAGATTCTACGATTTATGTTATTTTTTCTCATTAAACAACAAACAAAATGAGTTGAGTTTTGAGCTTTTGTTCATTATTTTCAAATCTTCTTCTTCTTCCTAGCAACATCTTGGTCTTTTGACTGGGGTTTGCTTATAACTCTTATCCGGATTTGACGGGATACTAGGTTTTATACAGAGCCATTGCCATCTGATCTCCGCAACCCTAAGGGTGAACTACTAAATGATTTGATAAGAGCAATTAATTACTTATTAAGAGTTAACAAATATTACCAGTTGTTATGATAACAACCGGGATCGACAGTTTAACGTGCTCTCCGAGGCACGGTAGAGACCCCAAGTACAAACGCCCAGACCGAGACAAATATTTATATCATCCATACAGATATCCGCCTTGTGCGTTAATCAAACCTGCGAACCGTCAAGACTAAAGGCAGGCTTGCTACCAACATAGCGGTCGTCAATATTTTCAAATATTAAGATCTAAGAAATGGGAGACGGATGTCGAGTAAAGCTGTCGTCATCATTGTAATCTGCCATTATTATTTATTCCATTTTTACTTAATAATAGCAATACTTACAATAACAATCAAATTGTTAAACTATAATTAATATTTTCGATCACTTTGATTTCTCGTGATATGAATACCCTTTCCTCTGCATAGCTCAGCTATTTTATACAGTTTCGCTGGAACGGGTTAACAGTTGGAGCGTTCAAAAATAAATATAACAATTTAACCGCATAAACATTTCACGCCGACAAAGATACTTACATAGAACGATAAGGCGACGTGTTTCCCTTCGACGGGTGCGCAAACTTGACTCTCGTCATAACAGCACCCCGAGTCCGGCGCGCAGCGGTGCAGCTGTACGCAGGGTGGTATGTAACTAGAAAAAAATAAAAATAATTACTGGGATTTGACTAAACTCAATTTGATTTCTCCCAATCATTTCTAATTACTGGTAACCTTATAATAATAACAGTGGAAATCAGTCCTAATTAATATTAAAAATGCGATATAAAAAAATTAGTTTTGTTTGTTTCTTTATGAAGCTTTCACGCCTAAACAGGTGAACTGAGAATGATGTTTTTTTGTAAGATATGGAACTGATCACCATGGAGACAGTTATAGGCTAAAACTTTAAGTGGGTGAAATAAGGGATTCGCGCAGGTAAAACCATGCGCAAAAGCTCGTAATATATATTTAAGAATTTCTTGTATATATAGGTAAATATAAGGAGAAATAATATACCTATAGTTTTTTTAAGCATAGTAACAATGCTGTTTCAAGGTATTACTAATATTCCTATTGCCCCTCCAAATAAGCTCGAAGCTTGCGCTAGGAGTGGGCACGACAATAGCCCAAGGGGGTCAGGATCGGACCCGCGACTCTCGCGTTAACGGAGCGAAGTCGGCCCTTCTACCATTGAGCATATTGAGTTATTATAAAAAAGGTACATACAGTGTATCCGCCGCTGGCGCCAAATCTCTAACCGAGAGCCATCTCGGCTGTGGTGTCATACACTGGCCAGACTGTACCACTGATCGCATGTTGGCTATAGCTCCCCTGCGCAGAAGCGTTCGCTCTTCCTTCGTCGCACGACCTGGAATAATAAAATGATACTTTCAGCCGACTTTACCAGCCGGTTACCAATTTGACAATTTGACAATTTCTGTATTTTTGTATTTTCTTTTTACGATTTGGATAATTTTTTTTTAAAGTGTATACTCTTGATTTTGTCGCATTGAAATCTGGTCTAGATCTGATAATGTCATTCTGGAGAAAATTATAAAGAAACCTATTTCATTTTGGTTATTTTTAAAAGTGTATTTGCTCTGAAAAAGCACCACATTTTGTTGGAGTGAAACTGCTGCTAATGACCACAATTTGCCATAACCAGCGGTGTATAAATATTTGTTATAAGTAGTTGTGGTAGTAAATTAGGTACTTAAGGTTGACGTAATTCGTCATTAATTCTAACTTGTGTTAATTTTTTCTTTTTTGTTAAAAAAATTGGTATAAGTACAGAGCATACCTTAAATATTTCAAATCGATGTGATTATAAATCTGTTTTGTATTATTATATAAATTCGCGTTCATTCTCGAAAATTCATACCAAGTCTTTGGCTTTTGCCACGCAGTTTTATTACGCACCTCATCAGTGGCACATTAATAGGCTGTTACTGAAAAAAAGGCTTGACTTACTGTCATCCAAAATCCTAGGTCTTTCGTTGGTAGCGGCGACGGGATCAATAATTTTGGAGACATCGAGTCTGGTGAAGGCGGACGGTGTGACTCCGAGGATAGGCCTACTCGTGGAACTGTTGTCCTCTTCGAGTGGGTCCCATTCATCGCCGACGTCGTTGGCGTAGTCCCCATCAGCGAGTTCCAAGTCCTGGTGACGAATCATCATCAAGAATTAGTTATGTTCTTCCTTTATAGCATTATTCCTGGTATTTTTCCTAGAGTCTTCCGGATTTTACATGTTACTAGTTTTAACTCAGAGCGATTGCCATCTAACCTCCGCAACCATATGGGCAAACCAGTAACTTTGGATAAGAGAAAGTTACCTATCTAGAGTTAACGATTAATGCTATGTGATAAGAGCCGGATAATTTGCTCTTATCCAATAAGTTACTAGCACGCCCCTAGGGTTGCGGAGTTCAGATGCCAATTGCTCTGTGTAAAATCTAGTACTACTACTACTTCTGAAACTGTTTGCTGTGAAAGAGAGATACCCACTTGTTTGTGAAACAGTATTTGAATTGAGTAATGTAGGTAGCAACATGCATAATTAATAATAGAAAATAATTAAAATAAATTTTGTTTCTAAAATTGTGCATGGTTAATGTTAATATCTTGTCAGAGATGTGTCAAACATGAATTTATGAAATGAATCCTAATTTTGAATTTTTCTTTAGGCTTTTTCTTCTTTCTTTCTGAATTCCATTTGGCTTTACTGGCCTACTCAGCGTCACACGTCACGTCAAACAATCAAATCTTAATCTAAAATTACTATTGGGTACTTTATTTTCTTTTCCGTAAAACAATAAATTTAAGTCACTTTAGCAGGTCGAAATATCTAAACTAAAGAAACAATTTTACACAATATTCTTACCAGTGGTTACCTTAACAATATTTTAATATAATTTCTATATATTGATCGTATATATTTCCCACTATAACCCAACTTACAGCACGCACGTCCTTTATTTGTAATTGGTAAAGCATTCCACTTAACCCTGTACAAGTGGCAACGTACCGGATCCAGATTTAAAACAATTCCTTGTAAAGCTCTGCAGGAATGCACCGAGAATAGAACCCACTTACCGCACCTGTTTCTTTTCATGCCGCTTTTAAACTCAATGCAAGTATATAAAATTATATTAGGTATTTTTGTTCGAGCTTTAAATGTATGTATAATTTAATATATATAATTTAATATAGGGACATAAATTTTTAATATTGCTTATATTAAATGGTTTGCCTTTAGCCACGAGGGTTGCGGGTTCGATTCCCACTCGGGCAGATATTTGCATTGCTCCTACAAATATCTGTTCGGGTCTGGGCGTTTGTCCTTGTGGGTCTCTTCAACGAGCCTCGGAGAGCAAGTTAATTATTTCGTCGAAAATTGTATTAGTTAAGCCTAAACATTCATATGTATGTCCCCATTTAATTATTTTTAAATAGAATCTCATTTTTTTAATGTCTATTTACCGCTTTCTATCCGCCATAAAATTTTCGCTTGTAAATAAAGTTACCAAAAATACTGCCTGCTTGTAAAATAAAATAAAAGCCTCTTTTGTGAATGCGTAACTTATAACAAAAGGCTAATTTTAATATGTTTTTTACGCATCGCCATGCTGCTATGCCTCTTGTGATCCGGATGCCAATTGTGTTAGTGAAATAAAATAAAATCCCCCAGCAATTATACCACGCACAAATAATTAAAGTAAAAGTAGAAATCAGATCTTTACGTAACAAAATTTGTTTAATTAATACCGGATTAACACAGAAAGTCTAAATATAAATAATACAAGAGGTTTTGCGCAATTCAATGGATTTATCAATAGTTCGGTTTGGCTCCGTTCTCTTGCATCATTACGCTAAATGCTATTTAACAGCGGTATTTACTAGGGCTGTACAATTAAGCCAGCTAAGCCGGCTAATAAAGTTAGGTAAATTAGCTACCTAACTAGCTGATTAGGTTAGCTAATTTAGCCGGTTAGCTCTATAAGATTAGCCAACTAGACGGCCATTTAGCCGGCTTAGCCGGCTAACTT
This sequence comes from Hestina assimilis, assembly GCA_023373885.1. Lineage (NCBI taxonomy): Eukaryota > Metazoa > Arthropoda > Insecta > Lepidoptera > Nymphalidae > Hestina > Hestina assimilis. The sequence goes on along the minus strand of CM041747.1, from coordinate 1,177,937 downwards.
TTTTTTTATGTTAGTACTTGGCAAACAAGCATACGGCCCACCCGATGGTAAGTGATTGCCGTAGCCTATGAGCGCTTGGCAGCACCAGTAGTAGGTGTCACTTACGCATTGCCAAACTCGAGATATTAGTTCTTAAATCTCGTCCGCCCAGTAATTTCACTAGCTTACAGTGCCTTTCAAACCGGAACACAGTAATGCCTAGGCACTACTATTTGGCGGCAGAATATTTGACACTGCGGTGGTACTTACCTAGCCGGCCTCTTGCAACAAAAGACCTACTAGTGTGACTGATTGCACTGGTGGAATAATCTTTGCTGTGACAGAGGTTATCCCAACAGCGGGCGATGGGTTCGTCACATCCCGACGCCGGTATGTGACGACCTAACTAAGCTTAGCTAATAGGCTAACGGCTAACCAGCTCAACGGCTAATTTTTGTATTCTGGTTAATTTGTTTCATAATGTAGGTAGGCAGGGCGAGGGCTTACCCTGTCACAGACCACGGGCTAGATAAAGAAAAACACCGGTCCTTATTAGAATAGTAAAAGTTTAGAAACCTAAACAAAAGCAAGCACAACTACCTATCTACCGGAATACATACCTGTATGATCAATAAAAATAGTCTATTCGACGGGCAATCGATCTCGCGACCATATTATGCATCATAAATGCAAGTTAAAATGTAGAAACAATAAAAAAAAGACCCTTTTTCCCAAGCTAATTAAATTTAATATCGTACCCGTACGTGCAATGTTTAAATAGAAACACGATAACGAAGCATGTCTAATTACTATATTTTATGTTTACGGTAATAAATAAATACTAGCGTGACCTTTACCCAGAATAGATATGTGTTTATTAAACACATAGTTATGAGGAAAACCAGAGGAGATTATCTTAGTATCATATTTTATCTAACGAAATAGATGAGTATGGTTTTTTGTTTAATTTCATGACGGTTGGCAAACAAGCATACGGTCCGCCTGATGGTAAGCAGTCACGCGACCTATGAACGCGCGATACTTCAAGTATCACATGCGCGTTGCAATCAAGGATTAGAAGGCAAGGGATGAGAAGGGAAAATGAAGGTAACAGAGGGGGTTGGTGATTGGGCCTCTGGTACTCTCACTCATCGCACGAAGCACAGCAGCGGTCTTTTGCTTTACGCCGATTTTCTGTGAGAGCGTAGTACTTCGCTGCTACTATATACCGCTAATACGTAAAAAAATCTCGAAAATAGGTTGCTTCTATTTCTAGAATTTTGCATAGAGTGATAAGAAGTAGGTCTCAATTTTAAGACTAAATGAAATGGTCAAAACAATTCCTATTTCGAGCCGATATTGAGCGTACCAGTTTAGTTTTAATACGGTTTTTACCTGGTGGCCATTTTAGGTCACCATTTCAAGTGGTGTTTATATTATGTAAAAAATATTTTTGAAATATTAAAGATCAAGTATATCAAAGTGTCAAAGCATAATATAGTTGTTCTATTGATAATTCACTGCGTAGTATTTGTTGTGGTGTTTGTCAAAGTTCGACGCAGCAAAGTTTTGAGGTCAAAAGGAAAGTGTACACGATTTACCGCTGGCTTAGAAAGGTTAGCGCGACACAACGATCGTATACACTGAGTAATCGATGTATTATGATTGTAATGGTATACACAGAATCTAGATTTTATATTAAGAAATTTTATAGAAAAATAATATAAATGCAAAATAGTTTAAAATTACCTGTAAAATATATAAAATATATTATTTTTTAAAGAATATTACCAATGCTTTTTCAAGGCATTACTAATATTCCTATTGCCCCTCCAAATAAGCTCGAAGCTTGCGCTAGGAGTGGGTACGACAATAGCCCAAGGCGTCAGGATCGAAACCTCGACTCTCGCGTTAACGGAGTGAAGTCGTCCCTTCTACCGTTGAGCTATTGAGGCTTGTGAATTGTGTTATTTACATTTAATTGTACATGTACAACCCTACCAACAAAACTATTCATTAGGACAGCTGGGTTATAATTTAAGGTTCTCCTTTTCGTTAATTGATAACATAATTATTAATAAAAAGAAATTGTAAACGTTTAGAGTTTGCACGTTCTTGGAAAAAATTATTAATAAAGTAGTTGAAAATATAACTGAACTTTCTTCGTGAACCTTTTCAAGGATTGTGTATTCCTGTTGACTGTACTGGACCTGCCAGCATCACCGGGTAGGAACCGACTCCTACGACTCTGAGGCGTAATAAAGGGATAGCTTTGTGCGTTATCAAACAAGGTCCAGCCGTAGGGATACTGTTATATTAAGATATGTGATATAAAGGCGTCGGGATGTGACGACCCCATCGCCCGCTGTTGGGATAACCTCTGTCACAACAGAGATTATTCCACCAGTGCAATCAGTCACACTGGTGGTAGGTCTTTTGTTGCAACAGGCCGGCTAGGTAGGTACCACCGCAGTGTCCAATATTCTGTTGCCAAATAGTAGTGCTTAGGCACTACTGTGTTCCGGTTTGAAGGGCATTTTACGCTAGTGAAATTACTGGGCGAACGAGATTTAAGAACTAATATCTCAAGGTTGGCAACGCGTGAGTGGCACCTACTAATGGTGCTGCAAGCGCTCATAGGCTGCGGCAGCCACTTACCATCAGGTGGGCCCGTATGCTTGATTGCCAACTTCTAACATAAAAAAAAAAAAATGTCTGATTTTGTTAATTCCATTCTTGTCGAAAACAGTAAGGCTGTATGAAGTAGGCTTTATAAATTTATGGTTAGTATTTCTGTAATGTTTCAGTAAATATGTATATAACGTAATAAACAAAAAGGTACAGCTTTCGAGTTCCCCTAATGCGGAAATCTCATTACATTAATCTCGACTGTTGCATAAATTAAATGATTCTTAGTGCCTTTTCACACGTGCCGGTTGCCGGGTAGCCGGCGCCGGGCGGTAGCAAAATGTATGGGTATTGGGCATGTATGGCAGCTTTCACACGTACTGGCATAATTTTGCTGGGCAATCTGTCGCCGGGTGCACCCCTGATTCACCACTGTGTGTACGAGCTATTAGATTTAAAATCGGGTCGTGTAAAAACGAAATGAGTTATCGGATAGTCGGCGCCGAAGACCCGGCAACCGGCACGTGTGAAAAGGCACTTACATTACGCGGGCAGTATTCTAGTCAGCTATTCTGCGATATTTATGACTAAACTGTCATTAACCTTCTAAGTTTCAACTCTACATAACAGGGTTAATGTAATTTATCGCTATCATTAAATATGATTACACGATAGTAAAGGAATTGAAATACATATTTTAATTATAGAAATATCAAATTCATTATTCATTATTATGCCATTAGTTCTGTAGGCTAATGGCAAAAACAGAACCCTTATAATTTCGTCATGTCCGCCTCTCCCTCTGTCCGTCCGTATGTCACAGTCATTTTACTCGGAGACTATTGGATCTATCTATATAAAATTTAGTAATTAGATTTATTCTATGAACTAAAATATATAAAATTATGGGTAGCAGTCATCCAAATCAGTTCAGCCGTTCACATTTATTATATTAGTAGAATTTTAAATCTATAAAATACTTTTATTATCAATCTGCGATTACATCGCCATAAATAAACATTAAATAAATTCAAGTGCCCGCTAAATACTTCGCATTTTATAGTCACATCAGACGGGATATATGCATATCAAAACTTGTATAAACAACAACGCAAAACATCAAAGAATTGCTTATTCTATTTTATTATACATTTCATTCGTTATCTCCGTCTATAAATCCTGATAATCGATTTGTATAACTCTAACATTTGATATCAGGCAATAAAATATACTACTCTTTGCCAGCTACTTCGTCTGCGGAAATAATTTTTTTTTTTTAAAAGAATATTAGCAATGCTTTTTTCAAGCCATTACTACTATTCCTATTGCCCCTCCAAATAAGCTCGAAGCTTGTGCTAGGAGTGGGTACGACAATAGTCAAAGGGGGTCAGGATCTTCGACTCTCTCGTTAACGGAGCGAAGTCGGCCCTTCTACCGTTGAGCTATTGATACTTGTTCCTACCTCGATGAAATTCTCTCCCTTGTACGAGGGAGAAAAGTGTCCAATAATCTCCCGGCAAGATGGCCGTGGGCGTAGCTAGGTACGAACAAAAGGGAGACAGCTTCCCCACCCTGGACCTTGTAAGATACTAAGAAATGAATATAACACATTTCAAACTATTTAACCAATAGCTATTGGTGAGGGTCGTCATTTTGCCCTCTCCTGGGCCAAATCTTGGCTACGCTATGAAGATGACTCTCATTAACCCACTCCGGTAACCTAGCAACCGTATGTTTATCTCTCGTACCAACGACTAATAGTGATTTAAAAAAAACCTATATTGCCACCCGCGATTCAATCGCGATATATCGCGGGTGGCAATGTCCTACTTTACTTGTAAGTATTGTAAGCTTTTTCATCGTCACTTTTCAGGGTTAGCTTTTTCCTATTACACTGATTCGACAGTCTAGTAGTTATTATAGGGAACCGTGGCGTTCTGAACTCCGAAACTATACGGTAATAACGTAATTACGTATTCTAACTTATGACTTTCTACATCTTCCCCTCTTTCTTTCAACTCTTGAACAAAGGTAGAAACGCAGAACCATATCTTCTGAATAGTGAATATAGGCTGTGATAATTGTTTACCATCAAGACAGTTTTTTTATGAAAAAACAAATGTCAACACACAATTCCTCGCATCATGATTAATTACGCGTGGCATCATCACGCGTATGCACGCAATTACCCTTATTACCTGGTGACATCGCAACCGCAGGATGGATTTCATTTAGCCAACCTAGTTTACGGAATTCATGAAAGCTAAAATGCCAGTTATTGAATCCGAAAATCAAACTCGAAATCAAATATTTTATTATAAAATATTTATTTAACATAAAAAGCATAACACTTATTATAATAAAACTTAGCATAAAACTTCTTTGAATCCTTCAAATGGGGTATCATATCATATTTTTTTACTTGCATAAAGTAGCCTATGTTACTCCATATAACATCAATTCTCTGCCAGTGACAGTTCCGGTAAAATCGGTTCAGCCTTTTCAGAGATTCGCCGCGACAAAAAAACAGACAGACAGACAAAAAATAAGAAGAAATAAATTTATGTATGTACGTTATATACTATCATATGCATGTAGTGGAAAGCCGTTTATTGCAAATTACAAACAGACAATTCAATTACAATTATTTGTATTGATATAGATTACATGACCGCCATCGTGGCGCAGAGGTGGTCGAGGGTTTGATATTCGCTTGAGGCATACAGACATCTGGTTGTGAAACCCTGATACAGTATATTACATTTCTAATGGGGGCCATTAAAAGTGTAGTTTTTTTAGAATGCTTATTTAGTATTTATGTATTTGTAGTAATATAATAGTCATGGTAGTAAAACACAGTTTAGCATGAGTTTAATCTCATACATCTTGATACAATATCCCGCAATGGAAGTCATTATTAAGCAGGAAGTGTTTAGCTTTGTTTGTTATATACGCATATTCTAAGAACTAATCGAAATTAGGTTTTGGGATATTATGTTAGTATACTAACGCTTACGTTATGTAGTTTTTTGCATAACCCGCAGGAACTTAAAATTTTTCCATGATAAAAAGTATCACAAATATTATTCTAGGTATTAAGTTGTGTGTACCAAATTTCATCCAAATCTGTCCAGTAGTTTTAGCGTGGGCGAGTAACAAACATCCTCACAAACTTTCACATTTATAATCTTTGTAGGATTGTATTTTAACGTAGTAAAATAAGAAAAGAAAGCAGAATCTCTTATTACCTACCTACCTAACAATCAAGTAAAATGACGACGTTGTGGCGTAGCGGTAATGAATCTGCCTTAAACGCCACAGATCATGCAGGCATATTCTCTGGTCTGGCTATATTTGTCCTTGTCCTTGTATATGTTTCCGGACCCCCAACACAGGATATAACTATCCTAATAGAGGCCGTAGCGTGTAGTGTTTATTATATAATCCAAAATATTTAAATTTTACGTAAGGCTGTTTATTAAAGCGTAAAAGCTTGACTTGTAGTATTATCTAAGAAATGATTTTCTCATCACCTAAGGTAAAAAGAAAAGTAGGCAATGGAACCAGTCACACTTGTAGTGGCAGACCGCAAATAAAAACTAGACAGCGTGTAATGAATGCCGAGACGCATCCTAGATGTAGACTGGTAAAATAATATTATTGTATTCCGTCTGTTTATTTAAGTTATTTTTTCTAATTACAGTTTTACGGGTTTAAACTTGAGTCCCGACAACGTGTTTTGCACGCGCTTTGAAATTAGTACTACAACGTCTAAGTGTAAATAGTTGTGAAATCTCATGTATAATAATTGTATAATATATTATATGACTGAATGTTTGAATCTTTTATTCACAATTTGAAGTTACCTTAAATTTTTGATTTTGATAAGTGAGTGACAAAATGAAACAACTTTCACTAGCAATCATTCGTAAAGTATAAGATCTAATTACAAGCTAAATTTGCAATATAGTGATCTTGGTCACTAAAAATTCAAACTTCTTGTTTTATCCACAACAAAGTTACAGGGGGTCAAAAGTGCCTCGATTCCCTTGCAGAGAAGATATTAAGTCTCTGCCTTTTGCTTGACTGGATATGCTACATGATATCTTTGACAATAAAACCACCTGACCGTTGGAACTCAGAGAATGACAATAAACAAATAAATTATTGAATATTATTATTTTTAAACAGACGCGAGTTAGTTATAGCAATAAGAATTCGTTCCGGACACATTCCATTAAACAATTTTGCATTTCTAATGAAAAAAGTTTAAACCCCGAATTGCGACGAATGTGGTAAAGTTGAGGACGTCTATCACATTATAATGGAATGTGTCCGGAATGAATCCTTACGTTATGAAGTATTCATGTCATATACTATTCTAAGAGAGATTGGTGGTGGTGGAGCGACATAATCGCTTTTAAGTGATAAATCTCTCTAAATAAAGAAATAAAAAAATAATATTATTCTTATTACGTACGGTACGGACGGGCTACCGATACTTTCTTTAGTTGAAGCAATGAGATAATCTTTGTTTTATATAGGATATAATCTGAAGTGAGTGATGTTGTTATAAGAAGAACCTAATCAACTAAGCTCAAAGTACGTAAACACAATGTGAGTTCAGGAAATAATTACCTTTTTAGTGTCGTTTCAAACGTGCCGGTGGCCGGGTATCCGGCGCCGACTGTCCGGTAACTTATTACGTTTTCACACGATCCACTTTTGAATCAAGTAGCTCGTAGCACAGTGTTGAATACGGCGTGCACCCGACGACCGCTGGACAACCAAAATTACCCCAGTACGTGTGAAAGCTGCCATACATGCCCATACTCTTCGTTACCGGATACCCGATGCCGGCTACCCGGCAACCGGCACGTGCGAAAATCACTTAGGTTCCACTGTATATTCCCGGCGTTCTTAGTTAGATCATTATAATATTTGTACATATTTTCTATAAGAATAATATTAAAAAAATCACAATCTATTTATTGTGGAATCAGAAAATCAGCAGCTGAATTAATAACCTCCCCTTTTTTAAAGCTGGTTTCCCGTTTTTAAAATTATTTTAATTTTTTTTTAATGTACTGCCTGCTTTGCTTTGCTTTTATGGATTTAATATTTTTTCAATGTTTAAATTAAAAGTAGTATACATAACAAAAATCGCTTCAGATATAAGAGAGATGAAGTGCGGGCTTACCATTAAGTCATAAAGCGATCAAAATCAATCAATTCTTATTTTATATGAGCATGACGTATAAATATGTATGTCGCAATAAGAGTTAATTGATAAGCCCGCAGTTCAGTCAAAACTATAGAAAACCGTATTAATTTTTGTTAAATTAAACAATTAAATAAGTCTCCCAATAGTTTCTTTCCTTAAATGTCCATTAAAGGCAAGTCCTCGTTGTTTTACTGAGGAATTGCTTTCACAGATGAACAGGAATCTGCAAGCGCTTGTCAACCATCTTGCCTTTTACAGATACAGCTGGTGACATATTGTGTCATGCTTCTAAGAAATGTTGAGAAATGTCATAGAACAGGCGATATCATGGAAATGATAAATGTTAATGACTTGTATTTTTGATAATATATAAGATATTATTATAAGTTACCCTATACCACCGTTATGTCGCGCTGGTAGCGCTTTGAGCTGCGTCGATCAGAAAAGATGTTTGGTATAAATATCTGTTTCGGTTGTGGCGTTTGACCTTGGAAAGCACATTAAGCTGTCGGTCCCGACTGTTATCATAACATCTGATAATAATCTTTAACTCTTGATAGGTAATTTGCTATTATCCAGTATGCCACTAGTTAAGTTAGTCAGATGGCAATCGCTCTGTTTACAAACTAGTGACCTGTCAAATCCCGATAAGATTAATAAAAATAACTGGGTAAAAATACCGGGAGTAATGCGTCATTACAAAATGAATTGAATTATTAGAATTACATATGTATATATCACTTCCAACCTTTTCCTTGTTCTATTTGTAAGTGTATACAAATAGCAAATAATTACTATTGATAAAATTACTGCATCCTGTTACTATTGTATTCAATAAGTATTTATTCTTTGCTTAATTATTTTAAGGCATTGCTTTAAGTTATTCATTTGAGGAAAGTATATGTAAAATCATTCTCATTCATACTTTTAAAATTAGCTTAAAGTGATTTACGCTATTATACGTAAATAATAAACGCTACACACTCAACGGCCCCCATCAGGATAAGTATATCCTGTGTCGGGGGTCCGGAAACATATAAAATGACAAGGACTAGCAAGCCGGAAAATATGCCTGTATGGCCAAGCATCTGCTCCGAGCGATCGAACTCGCGACCGCGGCGCTTAAGGCAGGTTCGCCACCGCTGCTAATTGCCATTTAGCCAATAATTTAGATAATGTTATAATTTTAATGTACAATTGTAAAAAAAAAATTGACAATTTAATTTAACAAAAATGGTTATACTTCTCTAAGTTCATGATGAATCAAAATCATAGTTCATTCATTCGACGACGTTGTGGCGCAGCGGTAGCGAACCTGCCTTAAACGCCACAGGTCGCGGGTTCGATTCGCGCTCGGAGCATAATATGTTTGTATTGACCATGCAAGCATATTTTCCGGTCTGGGTGTATTAGTCCTTGTCATTGTGAATGTTTCCGGACCCCCGACACAGGATATTAGTATCCTAATGGGGGCCGTTGAGTGTGTAACGTTTATTTATTTATTTATTTATAGTCCGTTATTCTTTGGTTTTTTTTTTCGGTTGTAGCGTGTGGACGGTCACGCCCGGTCTAAATGGTCTACCGTGAACTTATTACGATTCTAATGACGATTTCAACTGAACCGCATTCAAATTTCGTAGTTCGTCCATGACATAAGTTAATAAGAAGATACAGACCAAAACTAAGCTACATCGCTATTTTTACGTTATGTTCATATACAATCTGAATCGGTTTACTGTCAGAATTGAATTGGATTGATTTTGTCGTCACTTGAATAGCAATAAGAGTTAATGGTTTTATTATCAAAGGCGTCGGGATGTGACGACCCCATCGCCCGCTGTTGGGATAACCTCTGTCACAACAGAGATTATTCCACCAGTGCAATCAGTCACACTGGTGGTAGGTCTTTTGTTGCAAGAGGCCGGCTAGGTAGGTACCACCGCAGTGTCCAATATTCTGCCGCCAAATAGTAGTGCTTAGGCACTACTGTGTTCCAGCTTGAAGGGCATTGTACGCTAGTGAAATTACTGGGCGAACGAGATTTAAGAACTAATATCTCGAGGTTGGCAACGCGTGAGTGGCACCTACTAATGGTGCTGCAAGCGCTCATAGGCTGCGGCAGCCACTTACCATCAGGAGGGCCGTATGCTTGTTTGCCAACTTCTAACATAAAAAAAAAAAAAAAAAAAAAAAAAAAAAAAAATTATACATGAGATGAACTGAATTGCATCACAGTAGAATAGTATACTAAAAGTTCATGATAGCCCCCAGTTGAGTTGGAAGGGCTATTTATCCGTATAACTGCTATCGCTAAACTAATGCTTCGTATTTATTACCAATCGGAAATACCTCCGCTACTGACCTTTCATCTTTGACCCTTTTTCAAAGATTATAAGAAAATACTACTCGTGGGATTGTTAGTAAAATTGTGTTATATATAAATAAAATATTATAAAACGATGTTAATTTTGAAGTCTCTGGGATTTTACAATAAATAAATTAAATCCTTAGCGAAGATGAAGTTCGTGTTTCTACTTATTCTCTTCATAAGAAGATTCATCAAAAGTATGATGTTATTTTTTTAAGCAAATTTGCCAGAACTTCGTCAATATTTGCTCGTATTAGTCGAAAAATCAAATAAAATATGATGACTTCATGCCGTTACGCATATACTTAATTTATTATTTACTTTGCTGAGTAATGTTAGCTTTTGGTGAATTTGGTTTATAAAAAAGCTACACAATTTTTTTTTTTATTTTTTTTTATGTTAGAAGTTGGCAAACAAGCATACGGCCCACCTGATGGTAAGTGGCTGCCGCAGCCTATGAGCGCTTGCAGCACCATTAGTAGGTGCCACTCACACGTTGCCAACCTCGAGATATTAGTTCTTAAATCTCGTTCGCCCAGTAATTTCACTAGCGTACAATGCCCTTCAAACCGGAACACAGTAGTGCCTAAACACTACTATTTGGCGGCAGAATATTGGACACTGCGGTGGTACCTACCTAGCCGGCCTCTTGCAACAAAAGACCTACCACCAGTGTGACTGATTGCACTGGTGGAATAATCTCTGTTGTGACAGAGGTTATCCCAACAGCGGGCGATGGAGTCGTCACATCCCGACGCCTTTAAGACACAATAAAAAAAGGTTACAAAAAGCATGCCGTATGATAGTGGTCAACCTAGTGGACAGACTTGTTCAGGTCACTCATTTAGACCTCTGATTTGACAGAGACATTCGGGACTAACATACGTTCAATCCGATGTTCTATTATAATGTGACTCATCTATTGACCGACTGCGCTGACAGTTGCTTAACCCTCTGATCCTTTACCGATCAGTAAGTCCACATAACTACAAATCATATACTACTAATATTATAAACGTGAAAGTTTTTGAGAATGGATGTATGTTTAGATTGATGGATGTCTGTTATTCTTTCACCCAAAAACTATTACATGGATTTAGATGAAACTTGGCACACAAATAGCTTATTACATTTTTTTAAATTTTTACTTGGGGAAATGCAGTTACGCACTAGAGCGCCGGGACGGATGCAATGGCGCAGGTGCGGAACTCGGAGCCTGGCCCGCCTACCCACTAACCAGGCCCGGGCGTTGTATATATGTATATTTATGTATATATATTTATATACATAAATAAACATTTATATACATAAATTTCTATCTCAGACAAATGTTAGGTTGCCGTGGGATTATCAGAAAACTAGATTAACGCAGGCGGATACGCGGGTATAGCTAGTATCTCATAGATATAGAGTTATAGACATATAAAAATATATATAGAATATTGTTATTTTTTACATAATATCATACATACTCTTATCATTATGTTGAAAATACCTTGACCGGGTCACAAGACTTTTTGTTGGGTTTTCATGAGAACAGTTGATACCAGTGTTAGTGTGTTTATTTTCTATAAAAGAAATATTATTTAATTTACATTCTACCCATGTTACAGAGTCTCCGCCGGCGAAGACGAGGTCCCTTGTTTCGAACCGCCCGACATAACACCAACTCACTCGCTCACCCCGGACGATGAGCGCCGCGCCACGTTAGGTTATTAGATTGCTCGGAGCGCTCCCGCCCTCCCGATGGCCTCCCAAGCCTAGGCTCGACCTTGCAGGACCCTTGGGACAGATTCAACTCGAGCCCCTTGCAGGCTGTCCATCTTTTACCGACCAAGGCCTCCTGACCCGGCTGCCCCACCGGCGACGCTGTCAAGGCCATTAGGGCCAACAGTAATAGACACTCCAAAGAAAATTTACTTTCATAAACGATCACCTTTAATTCATAATATCACTAATCGTGTCTAGTGAAATTGTAGTTACATTACAATTTCACTAGATACGATTAGTAGAAGTTATAGTTTTGAATCGACTTTCACAATATTTCAGTAAAATTTTTAATGCCACTAGTGAAATTCTAATTTCGCGATTTTTCATTTCCACTGTGACCTAAATATCATTGATGAAGAGATCGCAGAATATTCCAAGCTGGAGTTGAGTCATATAATATTCTCCAGAAATCCACAATGTATATAACAATGGCATAACTTAAACACTGATAAGCTATCGCGGGTTATCTCTGTGACACTTATACGATGTAATTTCTCTTAACCCCTATATAATTGTTTTATTTTATTGATTAATAACTCGGGGAAAGATTTTTGATTATTTTTATTGATATTTAATTGAATTATTTATTTTTATAGTGATTGTTTTATAATAGTGCTTCTCCAACGGGCGGGTCAACCGGGAAGTACTAATGTTATTTTTTGGATGTGACGCTAAATGTAAGTTGACCCCACAGGTCACGACTTTTGTGGATTTCCTGCCATCTTGAAAGAGTTGTGCAAATTGTCTTTATACTATATGAACTTGAAACAACATTGTTTGTTACAGAATAAATTATCTACAACTATAGGAATATAGAAACAGCAGAAATAGAAATAAACATTCTGTGAAAATTTCAACTCGTTGCCTCCTACGGCTTAGTGAGACATAGTCCGCTTATAAACGGACGGTACCCTGTCTGTACCGAATCCTAAAAATTGAAGTACGGTAATTTTTACTTGATACTGGTACTTACTTTTGAAATGATGGTAACTTCACTCAAATGGTAACAAATAATATAATAGGTACAGGAAAGCACGATTCAGAGTACAGCCATTTTCGTTGTCACTGCGCCAAAACGAGATAGACACCTCGTACAATAAGTTTCATCTGTCAGTAGTAATTATTTATATTATTAAATTAATGAATCAACAATTTTATCGACGTTATAATTAGATTCGAGGTTAACTCGGTGATGTCATGGTTAAATAACATAACTTATATTGCTGTTAAGGCTGCCCATCCACGAGCGATTAATGAGTATGTCATGATTTTCAAATATTAATATGAAGTTATTGAGGTTTTATAGATGAATAATGATTAGAAGAATGTAATTTGACTAAAATAGTTTATTTAATACGAAAATGATTTGACATTAATAATAACGACACAATGACGAAAGGACGTTGAAACAAGAACGTTGTATTTGTTGTTTAGTGAATACATATTTTGTCAGTGTAACAGTTAATAATTATATTGTTGCTGAAGAAGTTGTTTCCATTTCATAGGTGTTTTGCATTACAAGTAGTACCTGCACAACTATAAGGCCAAGCCCTTTAGAAGAAAAATAATTCCGAACTTACGCAAAACAGCTCTACGTATTAAGACTGTTTTATTATAAAATAGCTAAGCCCGCGGCTTCGCTCCCATCGGGTGACACCGTCCTATTCCACCAACTAACCACATCTTATCGGCCGCCCGCACTTTCTTTCTTATTGCTTTGCTTCAAAGTTACGCATCGTGATGTTATATATATAACTATAGCCTTCCTCAAGAAATGTGCTATCAAATGCAAAATAATCATTCAAATCCGATCAGTAGTTTCAGATATTAGCGCGTTCAACCAAACAAACAAACTCTTCAGTTTTATAAAATTGTTGTAGATTTCAAATCATGAACAAAGACTTATTCAAAAAAATATAATAAAGACTTTAGCGTTAAAATTTTTTCTTTCCTCGCGGGCTCTTACATCACTTGGCCTTTTTGGACCATTATGCGTCGCTGCGTCGTATAAGCCTTACACTTATTGCATGATTGTTTTCTTAGCGACGTAAATAACGTTAGGTTGTAGGAGGCCTTAAAATGTATAGGTATACAAAAATATTAATTTGTTTTCTATTACAGCAGTTACAAAATAGTACTAACGCAATAAGCTTGAAGCTTTGTAATTGCTTGATATTATGTAACGATGCTATTGATTTTGTTTAGTGTTATCTGAGAACAGAGAATGGTAAAATTACGTACGAAAGATTTCTATAGGGACGTAAACTATCGTATCTTGAAGTGACAATCTTAACAAAGATTAAATGGAGATCGATTTAAAGATATTTTCTTGTATATTGTGTGATTTAAGTTTTTGTTTATTTTCCGGACTACGTAATACTTAAGACGGCGTTGTGGCGCAGCGGTAGCGAAACTGCCTAAAGCACCTCAGGTCGCGGGGTCGATTCTCGCTGAGCATATGTTTGTATTGGCCATACAGACATGTTTTTCGATCTGGATGTGTCATAGTGTATGTTTCCGGACCCCCGACACAGGATATAATTATCCGTTGTAGTAGTGTGTAGCGTTTATTTATTGTTACTTAAGCAGATTTTAATGAAATAAACAAGTGAAATAAATACTGAGAAATGTGAGCTTTTGGCTAACTTCATTTCGTTGCGTTGATGATAATTTCGAAGGATCACCAGCGAGTCTGGTTATTATGTCTATATTATAAATATATATGTTATAACCATATAGACATATTTCAACACAATTACCGACAGTTTAGTAGACAAATCAAGGAATTTCTCCATAATTCTTAGCCTTTTTTTTTTAAATATGTATGTTTTTTTTTTCTTCAATTTCATCGTATAAAACATTTACTACAAAAACCTTAATTTTTTTATTTTATTTTTGTATATTTTTATTTTTTATTTTTGTATAGTTTTATTATTTATTTTTGTATATTTTTATTTTTTATTTTTGTATAGTTTTATTTTTTATTTTTGTATAGTTTTATTTTTATTTTTGTATAGTTTTATTTTTATTTTTGTATAGTTTTATTTTTTATTTTTGTATAGTTTTATTTTTAAAAAATGTAAAATATTTTGTCAACTAAAACTTAAGTGGAAACTATATTTGCTTATTAAACTTTTAATTGTGAACTATTACATCTGTATATAAATATAGCTGCTTGTTCAAATGTTCAAATAAATAAATGTTAAAGTTTATGAGGATGTATGGTTGATGTTTATTATTCTCACATGAAAACTACAGGACAAATTTGGATTAAATTTGATAGACACATAGCTTATTACCTGGATTAACGTATAGAAAACTTTTTATCCTGAAAAACTGTTGGGTTTCTATGGGATCATGCAAAACTACATAACGCGAGCACAGCTAGAAGTACTCTATAAAACGTGATGGTAAAGGATACAAGTACTTCAATCGAATCTCAAGATTAAGTTGAATTGTAGTTACATGATTATTTGAAACAGGTATCATCTCCATGATCCAGACGATGATTATACATTACGAAATATCAAATCACGCCCTATTCCAGAGTTATTACATATAAACAGACGCGTGCACAGACATGATAAGTTTCCGCATTTTATCACGAACGAAACGATACACGCTATTATTGCCAGGCCGCAACTTGGGAAATTTTGAATCCAACTTTTACGAATAGGAAGAATATAATAAGTAATTTTGTTCACAAATTATATGTATAATATTGGTAATGTTACGTGCATTTCAAATATAGTATTTACTCAGTATACTTATAGATCTAAAAACCACTTTTTGATTAAAAAATAACTTTTAGCAATACAATATATTAAAACTGGTGTCTTACCATTAACTCTAATTCAAAATCAATCCAATTCAAATCTGACATTCAGATTTTATATGAGCATGATAAATAATAAATAAATAAATAAATAAATAAACGCTACACACTCAACGGCCCCCATTAGGATAATTATATCCTGTGTCGGGGTCCGGAAACATTCACAATGACAAGGACAAACACAACCAGACCGGAAAACATGCCTGTACGAATAATACAAACATCTGCTCCGAGGGGAATCAGACCCGCAACCGTCGAGGCTTAAGGCAGACTCGCTACCCACAACGCCACAACGGTGTCAAGCATGACGTATAAATAAATAAATATTATATAAATTGGAAGACATTTGAATTGCAATAAGAGTTAATGGTGAGCTCACTGGTCACTAAGCAGCGTAAGTATGGGCTCGGGTGCAAAAGCCGGTCACCTCCACGTGGTGCATTCTGGGCAACGGCGTTGGTGAACTCGGTTAGAAGGCGATGGCTAAGTACTGTCTCGACGGTTAGACGCGGGGCTTTTAACGGCAGACCGCGCCCCGAATAGTTGTGTCATAATGGTCGCTCCGGTACTTTTCTGATTTATCAGAATGCACTCGTAAGCGGCCCCTGTGACGCTGGAGGACGGCCTTCAGGCCCGGTCAAACGGAAGAGGAAGTAAACCTTTTTAAAAAATATCGTTATTTTATGTAATGTGTCAAGAAAATATTTTAAGTTATGTCATGTAACCCACATAATAAGGTTCTCCCCCTAAGAAAGGTGTGTATCTGGTAGTAAATTTTTTCCCCAAAAATAAGGTACAACTTGAGAAGTTCTATTTCTTACCTCCGAAGCCCTTGAACAGCTTCTTAAAAGGCGTAGGACTGGTCGTGATACGGCTGGCTCTGCCTATAGATATGGCCAATAAAAAATATTCAAACACGTTAACAAACAATCAAGACATCGCATAACATATTCACAAAATACATAACCGAAAATCGTCGTTTCTTCACTTTTGAAGTCGTTGAAAAGACTTAACAAGTAATTTATAACACTATTTAAGTTTCACTCTGTAATATATGAGGTTAAGAAGAAATGTCCGTCTGTTTTTAGTCGCAGACAAGCGTTGTTTTGAATAATTATGCGTTAAGTAGTTGAGCATTAGTATGCAGGTGCGTGCGCAACGAAGGACATTACCACATCAAAGGAACGGTAACGGGAAATTATGGTATACAAATGCTTACGAAACTTTGGTTGGTTTAATTTGGAATTTTAACTGCATCGAAATCGGATTAGGTATTTTATATATTTAGTATTGTAAGCTAAATATATGTAGTCCGAGTAACGTGATACACGGATGGGTAACGGATAGACTAACGATAAAGAGTTGTACGTAACGAAATTACGTAGAATTAGATTCACTTAGATCGATTGCCACCAGACCTCCGCAGCCCTAAGAGCGAACCAGCTCATTGGATGATGATATTGTGGAGCAGCGGTAGCGAACCTGCCTTAAGCGTCACAGGTCGCGAGTTCTCCAGCTCGGAGCAGATGTTTGTATGAAACATACAGGCATATTCTGAGTGTTTGTCCTTATCATTGTGTAGCGTTCATTATTAAAAAAAAATATATATATAAGAGCAAATTACCTATCAAGAGTAATCCAGTAATCGGGACCAACGGCCTAACGTGCTGTCTGAGGCACGATTTGGAGACCCACGGGGACAATAGCCAGACAAAAACAGATACGCAATCTGCGTAAATAGATCTTAAATGGAGCTTCGCAACCAACTCGCCAAAACGGTTGATAAAACCAGCAAATATTTACGTTGTAACTAAACGTTTTCTGCAAATATGATGTGCAAATACAGCTGCTAGACAAAACATTGTATATTTATTTAAATACTAATCAATAACACGCTTTCTCAACACTTGGCTGCACTCGTGTCTGCGACGCGGTTATATTTAACTGAACTATATGTTCATGAATTATATTGACAGAAGTTTTGACGAGCAATTTATAATATACTAGCTTCTGTCAGTGGCTTCGTTTCAATCCTTTTACAAACTTTGAATTCATGTTTAAAATCACGCCTAAGGTTTTTTTCATTCTTCATTTTGAATAAAACTAAGTTAAGGACAACCTTGAGCCCCTATGAATTTCATCCTAGCAGGTTAACATTATCAACAACTTATTGTAACCAATAATGCTTTTAATCCCTTTACTAGAAAACACAATAATTGGCACAGCACTGTAACTACGACATCGGTTTTCAACGATTCGTCCTCTTATATGCGTTACGACAATAATTTCCTGTATGATGAAATATTGAAGTAACCATCAAAGTGACGCTTCGTTAGAATGACGTCTTTTCAAATATTGTCTTTTTAATTCAAGGTATTAAATAGGTTCTATTCTGTATATGGATCAACTGCCTAAAAAATAAGTTTCGAGCTCTAAAAAAGAAGATACTTCCATACTACTTTTCATCTTTCAACCCCTAACAACCCTTTACGATCGTGACCATATAGGCATGTGTTCCGGTCTGGGTGTTTGTCCTTATCCTTGTATGTGTTTCCGGACCCCCGACACAGGATATCACTATCCTAATGGGGGCCATTGAGTGTGTGAAGTTTATTTATTTATTCATTTAAAACGGACTTGTAAACGGACCGGTACACTGACATGACATGTCATAACAAAATTGGATATTGTGGTTATGATTTAAAAAATCTTAATGAGAACTGCGATAAATTATAAATAAATTGAACATCAGCTTCATAGCATATTTTTAGTATAAAATAAAACACGTTCATTCAACATTTGGTCTGTATGTAATCGAAACATCTGGTGAACGCTATATTTATTCTAGACAGCGCGTGGGAAAGAACGTTACAGCCAGTGGATTTGCAATAGTTTTGTTCAAACATTTGGGTCAAATTAACACGATAATTAACGACCTTATGATTTGGGAAATAATGCAAAACGTTTCACATTAAAAGGAGGATAAAATAAATAAATAAACTCTAAACACTCAACAGTCCCCATCAGGATAGTGATATCCTGTGTTAGAGGTCTGGAAACGTACACAATGACGAGGACAAACACACCCAGATTACACATGCGTCTATGGTCATTACAAACATATGGTCCGAGCGGGATTGAACCCGCGACCTGTGGCACTCGAGGCAGGATCGCAACCGCGGCGCCACAACGTCGTCATCACAAAAGAGAGATTTACATTGAATATTATTAATAAGAATAAAGCTTACTAGTGGGAGCTTTCGTTGGAGTTTCTCTCCAGCAGTTTTAGTCTATTTTAAAATTCGAGATGGCTTCGTGGTTATAAAATTATAAAACGTAGACTGTAACCGAAGATCGTGAGTTTAAATACGGCCAAGTACCTCTGAGTTTTCAAACTATTAATTTTGTTTAGAATTTATCTTGTACTTAGCGGTGAAGGAAAAGATCTTGAGGAAACTTGCATGTCGTAGAAGAAATTCTAAGACATGTATATCCAACAATCCTGGTGGTGGTATTTTGCTATTTTTTTATATAAAAGGGGGCAAACGAACAAGAGGCTCGCCTGATACTAAACAGTCACCGCCGTCCTTGAACATCTGCAGTACCAGAGGGTATGAAGGCGCATTGCCGACTTTCAAGGAAAGAATAGGCCCTTGTCTTGAAGGTTCCCAGGTCGTATCGGTTCGGAAAAACTAGTTGGTAGGGCTTAGTTGCGCGTTTGGCCACAACCAGATTCCCAAAAACCAATATAAAATTAATTATATTAAGAAGTAGAAGGGAGAATCGTCTAGTATTCTAAGTTGGTTTCTAGTTAAGACACAACAGGACCCATTAATTATAATATAAATAAATAGATAGGAATCTCATTGATAAACTAGGAAAACAATGTATACGATGAATAATTAAACAATTACCATTCTACGTCTAGATGTTTGTCCACTGTTCCTGTCCGGCGTCCGGTAATCACTAATCCGGATACCAGAGTAAAACGTATATATTGACGAGTAACATCTCGCTCTTTGCGACGTCCGTGTGTCATGACATTCTATCGCTTATACTAAAACCATTCTCACAATTCTTTTAAAAGTTATTATTAGATAAAGAAATATCTGATAATGTCCTAAAAATACGTTTCTCATTCTCATCATAATCATCACGAAACAGCGGCAAATAGGATAAATAACAAAATTTTATTCGAAACACATTCTTAAAATATTATTTGTATCGACCCTTGGAAATGAGTATATTTTGTAGGTCCGATTACAATCACGAAATCAAGTTTTTGAAGTAAAACTTATTTACGCATGCTTGACTTAGGGAGTTAGTTGGTGAATGCGTTACGATAGCGTTACGAAAAGTGTGATATAAGTTAGTGAAGATAGAAAGAGAGAGAGTTACGTTTTTTTATGTAAGAGGGGGCAAACGGGCAGGAGGCTCACCTGATGTTAAGTGATCACCGCCGCCCATGAACATCTGCAACACCAGAAGGCATGCAGGCGCGTTGCCGACCTTTAAAGAAAAAAAAGAAAAAGGCTCTTCTCTTGAAGGTTCCCAAGTCGTATCGGTTCGGAAAGACCACCGGCGGAAGTTGGTTCCACAGAGTGGTTGTGCGAGGAAGAAAATGTCTTCTAAATCGCGCTGTTGTGGATTTCCAGACATCGAGGTGGTATGGATGGAACTTAGAGTTTTGTCGCGATGTCCGATGGTGAAATTCTACCGGCGGGATCAATCCAAACGATTCCTCAGAACACTCTCCGTGATATATGCGATAGAAGATGCAGAGTGATCCGACATCTCTACGCAATGCCAAAGGATCAAGCCGATCGGAAAGGGCTTGATCGTCGACAATTCGAGCCGCTCTACGTTGGATGCGGTCAATAGGAAGTAGCTGGTACTGGGGAGCTTCCGCCCAGAGGTGAGAGCAGTACTCCACGTGTGGTCGAATTTGTGCCTTGTAGAGCTTTAGGCGATGAGCCGACGTGAAGTAGTGCCTCGCCTTGCTGAGCACACCAAGCTTTTTAGAGGCCAATTTGACCTTTCCTTCCAACTGACCGTGGAACTGAACGACGCTCGAAACGTCGACACCAAGTATTCCGATACTAGCTGTGGCAGCCAGGGGATTGTTCACAAAACGAGGAGATACGACAAATGGTGATTTTTTAGCGGTTAACGCAAAAACTTGTGTCTTCTTGGGGATGAATTGGACTAAATTTAGTCGGCCCCAGTCCGAGACTTTGGTCAATGTAGTCTCGACTTCAGAAATAAGTTTGTTCCGGCACTCAATGACGTTTTCCCGAGAAATATTAGCGCGGCCAGTGTATAAAGCGTCTACAGTGCTGTCTTCGGCATAGCAATGAATGTTGGAAATTTCCAACATGTCATTGATATGCAGAAGAAACAAAGTAGGGGACAGTACGCAGCCTTGCGGGACACCAGCATTAATGGGTTTTAAGTCAGAGCATGCACCGTCGACAACGACCTTGATGCTCCGATCTGCCAAAAAGCTGGTGACCCACTCGCATAATTTCTCAGGAAGCCCATAGGAAGGAAGCTTCGAAAGAAGCGCCTTGTGCCATACCCGATCGAAGGCCTTTGCTATGTCCAGACTGGCCGCTAATGCCTCCCCCTTGGACTCAACTGCTTCCGCCCACCTATGTGTCAGGTAAACTAGAAGACCAAGACGAAAACCACGACGTTTCGTATATTACTGTAGAGTCAAGAGCGAGAGAGTGCGCTCGCACATTTCCTTTCTCTCTACCTCTTATAGCCAGTTTGCGAGTTTGCTAACGTTACGCGAACGGTGACTTCGAGATTATTTCGTAATTCCAAATATATATGTATATATTATACATATATACATACCTACATATAGATTAAGCTAAAGAAGTTTTACTTCAGTCTCTCTGTTCTCTAGAGTACACTCATTTTTTTTAATTTCCGAACCAAACATTATCGGATGAGTGTAAAAGAATCGTCAACATTATTTCGTGTCGTATCGGTGCAATGCACTATGGCAGATGTAACTCAGTATGCATTCGCCGTATCGAAATGTGAATGGCTCTTTAACAGTTGTCGCATTTATAGGACGCTTTAAATAGATTAGCGACGCGTTTTTAATTTCAATTATTTAAATAGAAAAAACCGTCTAAGGCACGTTTGCTTTGTTGATATAAGAAGTAGATTTGATGGGAAATTGCATTTTTTGCAGGTCCAGTCTAATAGTATCATAATAAGGTATGCTAGAGGCTTTAATTCATTTTTCTTCAATTGTGGCTTTTTATAAACATAATTATGAATGTTGCAATATTTTAGCGACGTCCTTTTAGCGATGCGATGATATCTTATGCTTAGGAGGCACCTGATGGTATGTGATTACCACCGCCCATGAAGATCTACAACATCAGAGATCATGTTGATGCGCTGTACCCATTTAAGATACAACTCAACACTTCACGAGTTTTTCGCAAACATACTGTGGTAGGTAACCAGTCGGGTATTTAACCCCCACCACCAGCAAGGGCCACCACCAAGATTGGCGGCAATACAACTCTTAAAAATTCTCCTACGACAGGCTGGTTTTCCTTCACCGTTAAGCACGAGATAAATTTGAGATACAAATCAATCAAATTGCTTGTCCGGATTTGCACTTACGATCCTCCGTGACAGTCTACGTTTTCTATTAATTCACACAGACGAATACATAGGCAGATGCCAGTCGATATATATAGCACAGGAAATTGCAGTCTTCTTTCAAAACTCAATATTTCCTGCAGTACTTTAAATATAGTTATATGTTTTAACTATTTTTAAATCTATCGTCATTCTATCGAGTAATTGCACTGGAGTTATTGCAAGAAAATGACTCAGAGGCGCGGATAAATGTCAACATGACTTTATTTTGCGCGCCCAATGTAAGATATTGTCTGTTACCTTGGTTTTATAGTAATATTATGTAATTATTATTTAAAATGACATAAGACTTTAAGCATTATTAAGTGATTATTTTTTTATAACCTGTAAAGTCTTTCTGAGGGTGGTATATTTTTTTAAATTCCATATAGATCTCGGAAAGCACAATCATCGACATATATCGATTAACGAAGAAATTTTTCTTTTCAATTGTTTTCCCTTATTAGAGTTCCGTATCCAAACGGCAAAAACGAAACGCTTATTATTTTAGTTATGGAACTCTCCACAGTGTGTGTATTATTAATCAAATTTCATAATGGGGTTCAGGAAATTGTTTTTTTAAATGAAATAAAATATCCCTAGCTTGGTTAAATTCACAACGCCAATGTCAAACATGTCTATCATTTGAATTCTTGTTATATAAATTGGTCAGGGAAAGTGTTGTAGGAGATCGAATAGATGAAACTTTTACATAGGTATTGACATTCGTGTTGTTTTTTCGTCCTAGCATTATTCCCGGTATTTTATGTACCCAGGGTCTGCTTATTACTCTTATTCGGATTTGACAGGTTACTAGTTTTTACACGGAGCGATTGCCATCTGACCTCCATAACCCTAAGGGCGAACCAGTAACTCGTTGGGTAAGAGCAATTTACTCATCAAGATGACGAGATGACGATGTTAACGATTATTATCAGATGTTATGTGATAACAACCGGGGCCGACAGCTTAACGTGCTCTCCGAGGCACGGTGGAGAGATCCACATGGACTAACGCCCAGACCGAAACAGAAATTTTAACAAACATCTAGTATTCTTAATTCTATCTGCCTGAGCGGGAATCGAACCCGCAACCGTCGAGACTAAAGGCAGACTCGCTACCCACAACGCCACAACGGTGTCAGTATTGATATACTAAGTGTATACTCGTATATTTCCTAACTTCATTTCGTTGCGTTTACGAAGAAGCACCAGCGAGTTTGTCTATATCGAAGGACCTGTCCATAGTATTTAGAACCATATACTATAGTTATTCTATGTGTATAAGAGCTAATTGCTCCGATAATGTCCGTAGTACTAGACCTTGTCCCAGCACAAATGGGCCGGCTCGACCAAGAAATTACTAGCCTCAGACAAAAAATCGGCGTATCAGTAGGTACTGTTGCGTTTCGTTCGACGAGTGAGGCCCAATCTCCCACACCCTCATCTCCCTTCTCTTTCTGCCGTCTTATCCTTTGGGCTGGCAACGCGCAAGTGATACTTCAAATATTGCGCGTTCATAGGTTGCGGTGACGGGTCACCACCAAACAAAAAGCTTTATGCAAATTAATTTTATACTTGTGAATTCTGTTGTTTTTGGAAGGAAAATTGTGAAAATACTTTTTTTTATGTTCCAAATTGGCAAGTCAGCATATGGCCCACCTGATGGTAAGCGGATGCTGTAGCCTATGAGCGCCCGCAACACCATTAGTAGGTGCCACTCACGCGTTGCCAACCTCGAGATATTGGTTATTGAATCTTTTTTGCCCAGTAATTTCACTAGCCTACAGTGCCTACCTACCTACCTAATAGCTGGATTCTTGCAACAAAAGACCTACCACCAGTGTGACTGATTGCACTGGTGCAATAATCTCTGCTGTGACAGAGATTATCCCAACAGCGGGCGATGGGCTCGTCACGTCCCGACGCTGGTACTTTTATATTTATTACTTACTAATGTAATTGTTGTTATCAGTGTTGTTACAGCTGCGTTTCATTTAAACGTTTAACAAGCTTTGTATCAACTAAAGTCACGTATAGTTCGTTTCAAGTGAATTCGTACAAACTATAAACAAAGAAATGTAAATCTAATATTTTCTCAGTAAAGGGCATTTGCTAATTTAAGAAATTTGCTTAAAAATCTTTTACAAGAACTTAATTTTTTGTGATTTCTATACGAGCGCACCTTATAGCAATATTCGAAAAAATTTTTTTAATAATATTTTTTTCGTTAATTTTTAAGGATCGAAACAGAACACTAGAATCTTAAGCACCCGCTGTCAGTCAGTTCGTTCGTAATAGGTAGAGTCGTAGAGAGTTGTTTCGCAGAGTCAACACGAGCGGGAATCGAGCCCGCGACTTTTGCCATTTAAGTCTGGCTAGTTCTGGCTACGTCTGCGCTGCACAGGTCTTCAAATACTGATCAAATTGAAAATATGATTCGAGTTCGAACCTATGACATCTTATTTGAGGTCAAAGCTGCTTATCCAAGTGGGTAATTTGGCTCATACGGATTTTTTTTAAATTTAATTTTACACATTTAAATTTTGTACAATTTCTATAGAAATGAACTTTACTTTCGTTCAATTGCTCACGAATGCTTTGAGGTATCAAGATTCATATTGACAGGCATTGAATGAGGTTAAAGGTCGAGGGTTCGGACCCGGTCATAAATACTTATTTATTACCCATTTGACCCGGTTAAGTTTAGTCGAAAAGTATTAAAATTTATTCATTGGATAACATAATGAATGTTTCTGACTGTATGTTCGGGTTTATGTCGAATACCATATAATACATGCATCTTTTTCTCACTTACTTAATCATCATAAGTATGACAGTGACAAAAAATGAAGCAAAGCTTTCATATTAATTATTCCTTTTATTAGTGAGTGTATTTATAAATGTCTTGTAACAAATGTTTTGTCACTGTCTCACGTGTTAGATGATTTATTAGCTTGAGAGGGACGAAGCGTTGTTATTTGTTTGAAGTGAAACTATACTATTGTATAGATGGAGTTAGGCGTCTTTGTTAGTATTTTTGTGTTATAAAAATATCCTATTAATCATATCCACCATATTTAACGTTTGTTGACGACGTTGTGGCGCAGCAGCAGCGAAACTGCCTTAAACGCCACAGGTCGCGGGTTCGATTCCCGCTCGGAGTATAATATGTTTGTATTGACCATGCAAGCATATTTTCCGGTCTGGGTGTATTTGTCCTTGTCTTTGCATGTGGTTCCGGAGCCCTGACACAGGATATGACTATCCTAATGGGGGCCGTTAAGTGTGCAGTGTTTATTTATTTAATTTATTTATTTAATTCAACACGATTTTGGTTTTATCCTAGTTGTATGCCGTGGTTTTATACGCATCAAACCATTAAAAAAATATTAGTAATGCATTACTACTATTACAAATACGACAACAGCCCAAGGGGTCAAGATAGAACCCGCGACTCTCGTATTAACGGACCGGAGTCGGCACTTCTACCATTGAGCTATTCAGCTTTTATATACGGTTACTACATAAAACGACGACGTTGTGGCGCAATGGTAGCTAGCCTGCCTTAAGCGTCAGGTCACGGGTTCGATACCCGAACGGATGTTTGTATTGTCCATACATGTTTTCTGGTCTGAATGTGTTTGTCTGTGTTTGTGTGTGTTTACGGACCGACTCATGATATAGCTATCCTAATGGGGGCCATTGAGTGTGTGAGTGTGTGAAGGGCGAGTAAAATCCCGGCAACGCATTCTCGACCCCCTTGGTGTTGTGGATGTTGATGGGCGATAGTTGCCACTTACCATCAGGTGGAGCTATCTGTTCGTTTGCCCCTATATTATAAAAAAAAAAATATTGCTGTCTGCAGTTATCAATTTGATAACATTCGAAAAGTCCAGTCTATGCGGCCTGAACAACCCTGACACTAGGTTGGCCACTAACCACTAGATAAGAAGAGAAAATAGAAGACGAAGAATCATTATATATTGTAGTTATATAGTCTTTATATTAAAAAAGTCTATAATTACAAAATGCAACACTATTTTTCCCTTATAAGATGAATTTCTAAAAACACGTGGAGGAAACTAACTTAAAAAGCTTTTGAATTGCAAAAAGCACAAATCCTCTGCAGAGCTTTTTTCTTAAAACCAAAGGTTGCAAACAGTCCGATAATTATAACTTTTAAACCGTTATGTGTTTATTAGTAGCAAACTCAAGAGGCATCACTGGCCGTTACCACTTTATATACGAGGTTTCTAAACTTCTTCTTTCTTTCTTCTAAGAGAAGAAGAATGAGAAACATTAAGAAGATAGATGGGTCAGGGTATTTGGGGTACAAAGCTGGTTACCTCCTACCTCAAGGTGCATACCTTGGTCACCATTCTCACAGAAATCCGGCGTGAAGTAACAGAGTACTGCTGCGCCTGAGGCCCTATCTATAAGAGATTGGGCCTCTCATAATATATTTATGTATTAAAAGCTTAAATAATAGTCAAGAAAAACTTATTGTTATTGCATGGTTTTGTAAATTACTCCGAAATAAAAATTATAAATACGATATTACGATTAACGGTTTCAGAGGTAGCTTTGAATTAAGTATTTGGTTATGGTTTTTTTAATTTACCTTATCGTGAGGTAAAGATAAAAAAATAATTTATAAATAATCACCAACCGGAAAAAAATGTAAACAGCTATTTTCCCTATGTTGACCAAATTATTTAAAAGTTTCATTTAATAAATTAATCTAAGCGTCAGTATTTACAGAATTATGTTTTTATATTACGAATTTTATCAATAGCTAATTATTTTGTTGATATTTTATACAAATACATCAGCGCTTGTAAGTTTGTATACGATAGTATATTTACAATTACTTTATATTTACGATAAGTCCTAATAAATAATAACAATTCGAAATAACAATTATTTTAAATAAAGAATTCTGATTTATAAAACTGATGATGAACGATTTCCCAAATAATATAGTACTTTCTATTATATTTCTCATAAAATTGTGTAAAATAATAAATAAAGTTACTCACATCATCATTCCAGTAACCATCACCGTATTCATCACCGTTTCTATCACTTTTATCCTCATCCCTCATCCGCTGCATCTCCTGCACGACACCCCGTAACTGTTCATCACTCATCGAACCCCACAACTGCATCACAGATAGTAATTCCTCATCATCGTCAGTAAGTTCACTGGGAGTGAGTGAATTTAACCGGTCTAACTTCGCGTATAGTTTATCGTTAAAGCTTTTCGCGGGAGCGACTGTTATTTTTTCTAATTTTTCGTACAACTTGTCTAATCTATCAGCGAATGATGGGGTATCTGTCACGTATGCTGGACTTATCTCGTTCGTGACGAGCACGAGTATTATGAGGGACAACATCTCGCGGCGGCGGCGCAGCGTCAACTGGGCACATGGCTGATCGCGGTATGCGCGTGCGACTATTACTGGTCTTATCAAAGTCTTGAGTAAGTCACGGATTTGTAAGTTACGAGAGATGTATGGTTTTCGATCTTGCTTTAACTGTTGTTTTATCATTGTCTGGTATTATGGCTTTCGTTGTGAGTCAAGTCAATTCTTGATAAGGGTTGACGATTATAAATTAATTGAACAGTATTAATAATATATTTTTAATTACACAATATTATTAACGCTTTGCTCAGGGTATACCATGCTAATAATAACTTTTCAATATAATGAAATTCTGTAATTCTAAACAGAGTATCAGCAATCGTGCCATCTACCCTACATCGATATAATTATAGTAAGCGTTATAAATACAGAGCCGGCTACCATTCATGCTCGTCTGGATTCGGTTCGGGAGCGATGGACCCGATAACTCAGTCTTTACCTGGTTAACTTTCGTTTTCAATTATTTTGTAAATTTTTAAATGTGTTTTAGCGCATAACGAAAAACCAATATAAACCGAAGGCTGAAATAATTAATGAGATTCGAAAAAAGAACTTGATCTATATGAATAAGTAACCGTAGCCTTTAGGTATTTACAATAAGTTAAACATCATTCATTCATTCATTCACTCACACGGAGTTGGAGGAGTCAGTTAGGAAGAAAAAAAGGTTTTAAACTTTTGGTCTCATTAAAACTTACAAAAATATCGAACAGAACGTAAAGTACAATAACAGGTACAATATTAACTGTAATGAGTATTCGGTTACAAATTGAATTTTGAACATTCAAATCAAGCACAAAATATTGAGATATAAAGAGTAATAAACGTTAAAATTAAAATACTTTTGTACAAAAATTAAAGATTCTGTTAGGCCTAAAATAATAAAAACAAATGTTTTATATTCCTCAATCTTGCCCTATCATATAGATATACATTCTGACCTGAATATCGCATTTAGTTCATGTGTACCCTAACCGGATTATTAAAGATGTAAATATACTGACGAACAAACCTTCATACGAATCATATTCTTTCCCGGCCCGGTGACGCTGTCAAGGCCAACAGAGTCAGCAGCAATACATATAAAAAAATGTAATGGATTGTTCCGGGAGCCATCGATGGAGCATCCACATACTGACATGCATACAAAGCCTGTTTCATGTTGAATGAGGACTCGCATTGCTTGATCAATAAAAATACAGTCAATATATGGTTATAAATATCATGACAGGTGTTTGTTTATAACAATATGAATATAAAAAGCTAGTAAATTGCAGCCAGGAATTCGTTTTATCGTATCAACTGGGTGTGTTTTACAATTCACAAGAAACGCATTATATCCGTGGTGACCAGGATTCACTTAATAAAGAGACCTTTCATTTCTATTTATACATAATTTACATTACGAACATCTGTTTATCTACTCTACTAATTAAAAGATTTTGAGAAAATTTGAATGTATTTTCCAGTTTAGGTCTTGTTGAATGACATTTTTATGGTGATAAAGTGTAGACCACGCAAACGAAATCATGGGTCGAATATAGCTTTTTTATGAATCTCAAAAGAATCAATAATTATTGAAAAAAAAAATAAAGAAATATAAATGCATTTGTGTACATCTATTATAGTACTATGATAAGTCGAATTGAAATAAAATTGAACCGACTTTAAAAGTCAAAAATGTCTCTGCCAAAAAGAGAAAAAGGTGCACCAATTCCCGTTGTCGTTTCTCCGGAGTCCTTGTTAAGACTGTTCTGTAACCTTGCTTTTCGAATAAAAAATAATATCTAAAGTCGGTTCACGAACGACGGACACACATACATGTGTATGTCTGATACATGCGACAAATAAATCAACTCCTTTGAGAACATTTTTGAAGTCCACAAAAAATACAAAAAATATAATTATATTTTCTGAGAATACTGAGACGGATGGATATCCTACTCAGTTAAGAATGCGTGGGGTCCGTTGCTGCAGTTAAAAGCTTTACAAAAACTATTAGCGTAGTTATACTATTAGTTTTAACTACTGAATTAACTATAATCTGTTACAACTAAATTTGTAAGAACTGTCAAAGTTACGTCATGAAATACAGATTAATTATATTTTTCTGTGATGAAATATTTTTTTCTCTAATGAGTTGCAGTCATGTCCTTTGGCTGTGGAATGGTGTGCTTATAGACATAGAAAAGATAAATATAAAAATTTACAGGACTAAGACCCTAGTTTCGCACGTCGTTAAACGTTTCATAACGTCGCTTCTTTCACAAAGACGTCATAAGCCGTCGTCTTGTGTCACAAAAGGCACCGAGGCACCCTAAAAACGCAGTCAACCTTGAGTTCCCGTAAGGGCTATTCATAAAATTGTTTAAAAGCATCATGTGAATTAATGTACGACCCTTAATCGAGTTGTTGAATTGATGATGGAATTCGAAATAAAAATCGATTTAAAAAAATCCAAGATATGAGATGACTTATGAATAACATAACATTGTATTCAGTTAAAACATCAGCAAAGGCTTCCAGGGACTCGTAAATGTTAAAAAGACAGTAAAAGTTATAAATAAAAAAAGTACCAGTCAAGTGCGTGGTGGTCCACGCACATTTGAAACTAAAGGGTTCCGCAGCTTGATCATGAATCTTTAAAAGCGACCGCTAATATAAGTTTGTAATTTCATACTCATTATTAAAAATAATATGAAAAAGCAAAGTTATGGGAAACACCTATATATATCTGAAATTTCTTAGCGCATTTTCTTCAAGTCAAATTTTCTGTATTTGCCTTTTAGCTACGGAATCCTAAAAAGTATATATTATGTCCGAAGAAGAGAAAACATCTTGTGCAAGTTTTTGTAATGAATCATCTTTAAAAATTTGCAAAATGAATCAACAAAATTTATCTCTGACAAAGGTATGATCTTGATCATTTAACCGCCAGTTAACTATTTTGTGAGAATTTTGTCCGGCATCTCCAATGTCCATACTCTAAGTATAACAGCCTTTTTAGTGTAAGAAATCATTTCCTTCAACGAGTGGTTATTGCCCAACGATTACGTGCCCTCCGAAGCACGGAGACGCTCGGTTGAAATATCACTATGCGATCACCACCATCATCTAGTGATTGACCGAGCGTAAAGTTGCTTAACCCACTGAACGTCTCTAGGAAATCATTAAAAACTTATTAATATTGGCAAAGATAATATCAACTTTCTAATGTAATAGAATTAAGTGTATTTTGATCTTAGCGTAATGCGTAATTATTCCTCTTCTTGGTTTAAGTAGGTATAATTATAACCGGATTTATTCTTTGTTTATAAATATCACGCATCTGCCACTTTCGTTTTACTTCCTGTTCTGCAGTAATGCCTTTGTGCTGTGAGGTCTCGAGTCAAGGACAAGGAGATGCTTTATAAATACTTTTTAAAGATGTAAGTAAATATAAAATAATTTGTTGTGTCAAAACCGGTGCTTAATAATATGGGATAATGTTTGTGAAGTTTTATTTAAATAGCACAACTCTTGAATAGCAATATATATAGAAATAAAATATAAAACTAAAGTGTCTGCTCGTAATTGCAAATTAATCGATTTTTATTATCATTGCATATACGGTACATATATATTAAAAAAATCTATTTTTGAAATTTTTTTCTGTCTGTCAATCTGTCTGTTTGTTTCGGCTAATCTCTGGTCGGATCGGCCGATTTTAAGAGGACGTTCACTCGTAGATAGCTGATTTTATAAGGAGTAGCTTAGGCTTCTTTCATTTTAGAAAAATAATTAGAGTTCCGCGCAATGCAGAAAAATGGGTACACAACACGAGTGGAACAGCAGGCGTAGTGTCGTAAAATAATGCTCTTATATTTTGAGAAGTAGTACTTCTGACTAATACAAAATAAAAAAAAAACTTTTATCTGATTATGAGAACTGCCTCCATTTTTAAATCTATTAAAAGTAGATGTATAATATGAAGCTTCTTTATTTTAAATGTTTATAAAAACATTTTTATATTATTATTATTATTTTTTTTTATGTTAGAAGTTGGCAAACAAGCATACGGCCCACCTGATGGTAAGTGGCTGCCGCAGCCTATGAGCGCTTGCAGCACCATTAGTAGGTGCCACTCACGCGTTGCCAACGAGAGATATTAGTTCTTAAATCTCGTTCGCCCAGTAATTTCACTAGCGTACAATGCCCTTCAAACCGGAACACAGTAGTGCCTAAACACTACTATTTGGCGGCAGAATATTGGACACTGCGGTGGTACCTACCTAGCCGGCCTCTTGCAACAAAAGACCTACCACCAATGTATTAATAAACATAATAAAATTAATAACATAATATAAATTTGACGAAATTGTGGCGCAGCGTTAGCAAATCCGCCTTAAACGCCACAGGTCGCGGGTTCGATTCCCGCTCGGAGAAGATGTTTATATTGACCATACAGGCATGTTTCCTGGTCTGGGTGTGTATGTCCTTGTCATTGTGTATGTTTCCAGACCTCCGACACAGAATATAACTATACTAAGAGGGTCGTTGAGTTTGTAGCGTTTATTTATTTAAACATTTTAATTTTAATTTGTTATAACAAATATTTTGATTCCACAAGCACACTTTTCAATTATTACAGGTATTGACAAAATAATTTTAATAAATTTAACGGTATTCATAATTTAGATAACGGGTTGAAATCGCATTCTGCAGAATCCTGCTCTTTATTTGAAATTTAACGAGAATTTAAATGTTTGTTGACTCATAAGTTTGTAAACGAGATAATATTTTGCTTTCGAGCTTTATTCTTAAACAACCTTCTTTGGCAGTGTTACGAGCTGGTTGCTACCACTCTCTATGGTGTGTTCTGAATTAGGGTTGTTGGTTTCTGAGTGAGGACTGTTGGGATCTGAACGGGTCTTGTTGGCCCACTGCGGACTCGGTTTTGTTGTAGATGGAGAGGGTCTTTTCAGTTTCCTGGTTTCCTATTTAAATTATAGTGAACCTGCTTACTAGTCACCGGTTCGATTCCAGCTCGGGGCAGATGTTTGTATTACTCATAGAGGCACGTGTTCCGGTCTGGACGTTTGTGCTTGGCTTTAGAGTGTTTTTCCGGATTCTCTACACAAGATTTTACTATGCTAATGAAGACTTCAATGTACCATTTATTTATATAGGTCATTTATATATATTTTTTATTTTATGACGGTTGAGAAACAAGCATACGGTCCGCCTGATGGTAAGCAGTCACCGCCTATGAACGCTTGCGATACTTGAAGTATCACAAGCGCGTTGCCAACCCAAGGAACAGGAGAGAAGGGATAAGACGGGAAAAAAGGAAGGGAAGAGGGGGGTGGAAGATTGGGTATCCGGTGCTCTCACTCATCACCAGTCATTTTACGCTGATTTTCTGTGAGAGGGTAGTACTTCCTCTGTCGAGCGATTTGTGCTGGGCGAAGTAAGGCTCTGCTACATTTAAAAATCTTAAAATAATTATAAAACACCAATAAAGGTGTTTCATTAGAATTCCCAAAGTTATTTACAAGCTGGTTACATTGTTTTAACTGTGCAAAGCTGACCTAATTGCGGTCAGATTATGAATAGATAAGATTAGAGGTACCGTTTCGTTGTCATCAAGTTATTACAATGACTAACTGAGTTGGCGTTATAAACAAACAGTACCTTTCGACCTAAATGACTTATGACCCAAAATACTTATCAGTAGAGCTTTTTCTTGCTATACGATGGTGGTAAGCAAGCGTACTACGCGTCTAATAGTAAGAAAGAGTCTATGCCAATATTATAAAGTTGGAGTGCTTGTTTGTTTGGTAGAACGTGCTTATCTCTGGAACTAATGATCGGATTTTAAAAATTGTTTTTGCCTTTGATTAACGGTACGGTGAGTTGGTAAAACAGCAATACAATAATAAAGGGACATAATGGTTCGTTTTTGTTTAAGTAACTAAGTCTTGGGCACAGCTAATAATTTAAAAGATTATTATACAAAAATTAAACATTATGAATACAAACCATTAATATATATTCCACGTAGTTATGAGTACTGAAGAATAGTATTCGTATCAAAACTTAACTAATGAGTATTATTTAAAATGTTTATGATGCAAATTATTCCTTAAAATACCTTTTATAAAAATGGTCTCATGACATTTTTTTTTGTATAAAAATATTATTGGAAAAAAAGTTATATCGAACAATAGAAATTTTATTCTCAAATTTTCACGGATTTTCGCTTATAACTTTTTTATTTTTGGTTCTACGACTAAAAGTTACTTGACAAAAGTTGTAGATAATCTTATTTGCAACAAAAATGTCAACTGTTTTTTTTGAGAAACCCATATAGTTCTTCAGATTCTTCTAATAATAACCATTTGAACCACCATGATGGCGGCCGCGGGACAAGGATTGCTACGCCAGAAACTTGGACTTAACTTATATAATAAGAATTGCGTCCTCTGACAAATGCTAAGCCCAAAAAAATGTAACATTTCAATGGAATAGGACGTGAGTGGCAGTTTCTTTATTATTACAACTACGGGCTTACAATTAACTCTTATAGCGATTCAAAATCAATCCAATTCAATTCCGAGATTCAGATTTGATATGATCATGACGTATAAATATATATGTTATAATGTATATTGGTCGTCATTTGAATCGCAATCATCGGACACATTTCAAAAGTTTTTTTTTTTTTTTAATATTAAGAGCATTCTTACAAAGGTTTTTGTTTAATGATGGAAACTCTCACGAACTGTCGTGTCGACTTAAATGATGTAAAGAGTAGATGAACCAAGGGTCGTGGGTTCAACCTCGTGTAAGCACATCTGGACCTCTAGTATTTAATTAAGACTATGAAAGGTGGCTTAAGAATATAGTTACTAAGAAATAAGTAGTATACGAAACGTAAGGAAAACGTAAGAAAAAGAAAAATTTAAGGAAGATTAAATATGATATAAAATACTTTTTTTTTTCTTTATTTCATGACGGGTGACAACCAAACTAAAAAAAAAAAACTTACGGTCCGCCTGAAGGAACTTAATGTATCACATGCGCGTTGCCAGCTCTAGGGATGGGAGGAAAGAAATGAGACGGGAAAGACGAGGGGTGGGATGTTGGGCCTCCGGTGTTCTCACTGATCGCAGGAAACGCGACCCTATTGATACCGTTACTATACCCTGAATTTCTATGAGAGGGTAGTACATCCCCGGTCGGCACATTTGTGCTGGGAGACGCATGGTTCTACTACTATATTATATCTAAAAAAGGAAAAATGCAAAATGCATTACGACAGTTAAAGACCGACATCACTAATGCCAATTTAAATGCGCAAAATGTCAAAGTTCTCCGAACCCTCGTCGAGGATGGTAAGCTTTATTTTTATTTTTATCAAATTTATTGCTCGGTTATAGAGAGCTTTCAAAAAGGTAAAAATGTTTCTCTCATTCAAAATATTCTTATTGGATTAAAATAAATTATAAAAGTTTGTGTCTTTTTTTTTACTAAACAGGTCATACTATCCTGTTGAAATTCATTTTTTTGAAGACGCACAGCGCAGCAGTATTGAACCTGTCTTAAGTGCCACAGTTCGTGGGTTCACTCGGAGCATGTTTTCTGGTCTGGATGTGTTTTTGGTCATTGTGGATATAACAATCCTAATGGGGGACCGTTGAGTGCGTAGCATTTATTATTATAATATTTTTAATATTTTTTTGTAAGTAAGGTAAAGCATGTGTTGGGCGGAAACTAGTTTTTTGAGAATAATTTCTCATTTGTAAGTAATTAGTGTTCCATAAGACACGTGTATATCGAATTTTGATTGAATGCTTAGTAGTGTAGTATGATTTTTATAATACCACGGGATTCTTACATTTTTGCGGGATAAATAAATAAATAAACGCTACACACTCAACGGCCTCCATTAGGATAGTGATATCCTGTGTCGGGGTCCGGAAACATACACAATGACAAGGACAAATACAACCAGACCGGAAAATATGCTTGCATGGTCAATACAAACATATTATGCTCCGAGCGGGAATCGAACCCGCGACCTGTGGCGTTTAAGGCAGGTTCGCTACCGCTGCGCCACAACGTCGTCATTTTTGCGGGATAAAAAGTATCCTGCCTTAATCTATGTAACAATCTATATCTGTGCCTTTCATCCAAATCCATTCAGTCGATTTGGCGTGACTGAGTAAGACACATACAAAGTTTCCCAGATAGACGCTCAGATTACTGATTGGCAAAGGATCATTGGGTGAAGTAACTTGAGGCGCGGCTAGTCACTAGATGGGTGATCGCTGGGTATTTCAACTGAGCGTATCCGTGCTTCGGAGGGCACGTAAAAAGTCGGTCCCGGCTGTTTTATCAATTTCATAATAGTCGAATAGTCAAGTCAAGTCAAGTCAAGGGGTCTACGGGCGACTTGAACAACTCTGACACTAGTTTGGTCAATAACCACTCGATGAGAAGAAGAAAAAGATTTATTATAATAGATGGATGGTTGTGTCCAACTGTCAAGCATCAGAACCACATTCTCTTGAAGGCCAGATTGTAGTATTAGATCTTGTTTTGCTATTTTCTACGCCGGTTTTACTAACAGTGTATATATTCAGTGTTCTACATTTTGAACGGTTTCCTCTAATGCGTAAATTTATCGTTTTCGCGGGAAGCGTGCTTTAACGTGCGTTAAATTTTCGCAATAACTCGCAGTCGTTTTCATACTCTATTTATATTTATTTCTATGCTTTGAGCGAGAAACGTATTAACGGCTTTGTTATCTGTGAAGCGATTCCTAATTTAAGGGTTCCTGCATATAGAATTATAGTACTTTTAAGAATAATTTTCTGGAACCCTTTTATTTTTAAGTTTTTTCGGAATGTGTATTGCTGTTGGCCCTACTGGCCTTGACAGCGTCACCTGCGAGTACAGAGCAAAAGGGCAGCCCTCACGGGGGCTCAAATTTGATTCCGTCCTTAGGTCCTCCTGCGAAGCCGAACCACGGCTAAGGACGTCATCGGAGATGTTTTTTTTAAAGTGAATTCTGCTTACTCCTGCCCTCTTTCCTTGCACTCAGAACTTGAGCTAAAATAGTTGGATTTACTTTTATTTAACTATTTTTACTAACCGATTTTTTATGTGACTAAGTTGACAAACAAGCATTCGACCCATCTGATGGTAAACGGTTGTCGTAACATATGAGCGCTTGGAATACACATTTGTAAATGTCACTTATGCATTCCCAACGGTCACATTGGTTCTTAAATCTTCATTGCCCATTAAATTCACTAGCTACAGTGTCCATCAAACCGAAACACGGTATACAGCTTTACGGTAGAATAACTGACACTGCGGTGGTACCTACCAATTTACCAGTAAAGTTTATGATAGTAACATTTAATTATTTTGACTGGTGGAATTGTCGACGGATTGTTCAACGGTTGGAGTGGATGGATGGCAACATGGATTAGAGTTGAATTTTCGGGGGTAGATAAAGATCTCTTTGGCCAGAAGCGGGAACTAACACGGTATTTGGTGACTGTTCGTGTGTCAAAATCAAAGTATTTGAGTTATTGCACAATAAGTCAAAAACAGAGTTGGGTATTGTTTGACTGTGATTACCTTGTGTAAACTGTTGAAGAATAGATAGATATACATTATAAAGTTCTTTCTTTCTTCTTCTTCCTTTGCCGTACCTCTCTGTAGTTACGAAATGTGCCAACGCGTAACCTACCCTTGAAATTTATCTCAACTCTCGTCCAATTATTAAACTGCTACCTAAAGATTTTAACTTCAATAATAAGATATTATATTTTATACTTCCTTATCTTTTACTAAAAATATTGCTACTTATTTTGTCTTAATTTCACTATCATAAAATGTATTTCTTTGAACCGCTTCTGTATGAAACAAATTCTGCGCAATCCTTGATGCAATTTCTTTGAAGCGTGGCAACACCAGCCTCATTGTAAAGTTCAATAAAAGCTTGCATTAATCGTACTTTACTTAGTACTTGCTCTTAATGTGGTCTTAGAACATAAAACGAATTACAAATGGCATAAGACACGTTTTTCAAAGAAAACTAGAATTGTTTAAGACTTATAATAATTGCTCTTTAGCATGTGTTCCGGTGTGTGTGTTTCCGGAGTTCCGACACAGGATATTACTGTTCTAATAGAGGCTTTGTATACCGTGCTTGGTTTTATATACAGTGAAAGAGCGTAAAATTCATTTGATTTTACTGCGGTGAAGCAAAACGGTTTTAACTTATTTTTTAATTGTAGTAGTTTAGCTGTAAAATTTTTTGAAAATAGGAAGAGTCAAAAAACTCAAGTTTTTTGACTCTTCCTATTTTAAAAATATATAAAAGAAAAAATATTTTTCTAAAAAATAGAGGGCTTTAGAACTATATCTTTAATCCTACTACTTGTTTTGTATGTTTGTTACTAAATTACGGAAAAACGGCTAACTAATTTGGATGAAATTTGAATCCATAGGATACTTTTTATCCCGGAAAATTTTAGACAGAAAATTGTTAGAAAATGTTAGAAGCCATTTCTAAGGTTTATCTGAGTGGTCGTATTTGTGTGTTTTCCGAACCCCCGGCAAAGGATATTACAATCCTTTTGGATCCTTCTTCATGTATCCGCAGTTAAGTGTTTAGCTTTTATTTAGACAAATAGATAAAGGTACTTAGATCATTACTTCGCAATAATTATGTTAGTGTTAGATAAGACAGTAATATCCACTAACATTGATAATAAAAAAATAGCTCAAAATAAAGGTTCGGCAAAAGATTTGAAAACTATCTTTTTAATAATTCAAATACCAGAAATACATACGAAAATATGTCTTTGATTCCGTCTGCGTTTGTCAACCGTTGTGCAATCAATATATATGAAAAAGAACGATTCGTCCGTCGGTCTGTCAATCAAATAAAATTAATTAGTCGACTTCAGAAGATTCAAACATCTGGGCGTCAGAAAGTGTTACATCACTGTAAATTATTTCTTGTTTAAAATTAACTTGCTTTAGCCCGCAATGTTGTCCCATTTATTGTTACAATTTTCATTTCATTTATTTAAACGTTTCGGCTGTATTCATATTTCGCAAGTGAAATTATGGATTCGGATGAGTTTTTTTTGGATGAGTTGAGATGTTGCGCGATAAATTCTTCAGATACCGTTCTAGTACATTGTACAGTGAAAACAAATCAAAGTATTATAGCTTGTCCTCTATTCTTCTCGCGTTAATATAGGGTTTTGATAACCCCATAGGAACCCAACATTTTCTGGGATAAAAAATATCCTATGTTGTTGTGGTTGGCCTTACTGGCCTTGACAGCGTCACCGGACGGGATGTTAATCCAGGTATAATCAATGTGTGTAACAAATTTCGTCCAAATCCTTGCAGTAGTTTTTGCGTGAAAGAGTAACAAACAACCATCCATCCCAACTTTTGCATTTATAAAATGAGTGTAGTGCTTGGTCGTGATTAAAAAGAGAAGCAAGGAACGTTGTCAATCGTTCTCTTTTTACCGAGTCAACGCATATAACGCCCATTTCTCAGTCTATTCTTCTATGCCTATGGGTTACCACTACATTTTTATTTTTTAAAACACTTCCGATCGAACCACCGTCGAAGTTTACGAAGCTCTATTGCTCTTTAAAAATACTTTATATAAAGACAGGCATTTTTTTATCTATAATATAAATATTCTGCAGTGAAAACTATTAAAGATTATTTTGAGATGCGTTCGTGGAAAAGTATCTTATAAATGACATACTGACAATAAAACTAAGCAGATACTCTGTCTTTGTTATTTTACGATTACTCGCTAGAATTTAGACGCTAAATACCGTAAGTCATTGTATTGGAATGTAATAACGAAAGCCTTATAATTTCATATAGCAAAAACGTCGTGCGAAATATGGCGAATACCTACAATGGCTATAGACTTACCTAAAAATATAAGATACTAGCGACCCGCTCCTGCTTCGCACGGGTATAAAATATATTATTTTGGTAATCTCGTAGGGTTCAGCCGTTTTGTTGCAATGTAAGCGGAAAAAATGTAATTATTTACGACATCACATTAGAATTTAGAAACCTCAAAAATAACAGTATTTTTACACTATTTAATGGATGTTATTATACATATAAACCTTCCTCTTCAATAACTCTATCTATTAAAAAAACCGCATCAAAATCCGTTGCGTAGTTTTAAAGATTTAAGCATACATAGGGATATAGGGACAATTTCTTGCGGGTAGGCAGAGCAAGGGTGGCTAACACGGTTGCATTCCGCAACTCTGTTAGCCGCCCTCGCGTTTGGACTTTATTTCCACTTACCATCAGGTGGAGTAGAGTCATCTGCCCTACTTTCCAAATAAAAAAAAAAATATAGGGACAGAGAAAGCGACTTTGTTTTATACTATGTAGTGACTAAAAATATAAAATAAGAGTGCAGAACTAACTCAAAATGGATAAGTTCGAATTTACAAGAAGACTTTGCTCCTTTGGAACGAAGTTCTTTGACGTGGCTTACGGGTAGTGCAATTTAATAGAAATCGCCACGTAACGAAATGCCGCATGCTGTGTGTGTGTGCGTGTGTATATCGAGCCGCTCGACATAGACGCACAAACCCTACATGCCCGTAGCCTGACGGGATGCGCTATTTTTACGGACCCAGGACTGTTCTTAGCTGTGGAAAATTTAAATTATAAAATTTGTACTATAACTTAGTAACAATTACGCAATTTCATATTTTAATTTTGACTCGATTATTTAGAAATTATATTGTACTTATACAGTAGAGTAAATTAATTTGAAACCGTGACAGTGTAAAGCGTGACCGTCCGAGGTCAGAGGTCACCTCTAGACAGTACCCCGGAATTTCTGGGCAATGAATGCCTTAGGACTTAGGTCATGTATATAAATCTTGCTTTTAAGTGCCGCCACGTGTTTCTTAATAAATTATTTTAATTTTTGTATGATTGTTTACGTGTGTTTTGTTTAAATAAAAGTTTTTACGAATAAGTCTTTTAACCGAATCAAAAAAGGAGGAGGTTCTCAATTCGCCTGTATTTCCTTTTCTCATTTGTTACCTCAGAACTTTCGGATGGGTGAATCGATATAGACGTTTCATTTTTTATTTGACAGCTGGTGCTTTCCGTGTGGTCCCATTTCAATTTAGTCCACTTCTGAGAATACATGAGAAAAACAATATAAGTAATAAATTTGCATAAAGATGTTTGTTAATTCGTAACTAAAAGTATAAAACAAAATAATTTTTAGAAAAAAATACCGACTTCAAAACTAAAAACAAAAAAAAATATTTTCTTCATTAGTTTTCGGCATACAGCGCCTTGCCCTGTTTGCCTATATTTTACTCAACACCGACTTCTGGAGAAAAAGGGAACATTTTTTTCACTATAAATACCATTTACATTTTCGTAGGCTTTTGTATAAATAAGCTGTTATTTTGATATTACAAACAGATACTTAAATTTTATTTATTTATATACCTTTAAACCACACAACTCGAATACAATGCAATCATATTATAATTTTTACATGAATTTTACAATCCGCTTTCTTTCTCAACAAGTACCAAGATATTGGACACATTCAGCCACTGTGCCAGTGTAAATGCTATAAATTATCAGGAAAATGTAAGGAATTCTTCTTATTCTGCACCTTAGTTTTAAAAACAGACGTTTATTCAACTAGTTTTATTAATGCGATATGAAAAATTCTAGATTTGGATATTGGCCGGCCTATGTTCGTTTTTCAACCAATCAAGTTTGAAATGCTTAATATAAATAATTTATTTAAAAACGTATATAATTCGCTACACTCATTTACACGAGCGCTTAAACGCGCACCAAGCGGGCTTATTGTGGATTTTACGCTCAAGCTGGAGGTAGCGAGTATAAGTAACATAATTATATCGCTTTAAGCGCGCTTAAAAGAGCTTATAAATGCGTCAGCGCCTGCGTGCGCCTAAACGCGCTTCAAAAACGAGCTTATTAAGCTTGTATAAAACGCTGGTCTGGAACCGCCTTTAAAATTTAAAACATCTAGTTGTCAATTTTGAAAAAGATTAACTGTTTCAATTTGAATATACTTGAGAATACGCCGAGATTAATTAAGGTTAATTAAAATCTGTTAAGAGTTGGCTCATCTTGTTTCGTATTAGAAAATAAAAATATATAACTTGGAATCTAAACAAAACGCCGCCTTGTCTGCCGGTAACGATGAAACCACGACAAACTTTTCTTCAGACATTGTAATTTTCAATCTTATTCATCAGTATTAAGGACGATGTCAGATGCTGGAGAAAGTTTGTAGAAAGTATGTCGACCCGGGAACATATGGCGCTCACGTGACGTCGGCTCGTACGAGCGATTGTCATTGGTTCGTTGCTGGATTCTCAGCTGTGTAGTTTATCGCATTGCTAATGAAAACCACGGTATTAAACTATCAGCATTTACAATAAATAGTTAACAAGCGTTAAATACCTGAAATAATTTCTGGGTATGTCTTTAAACTAATTAGCAGTAATGTGGTGAATTAATTAATTTTAAGGCGTCGGGATGTGACGACCCCATCGCCCGCTGTTGGGATAACCTCTGTCACAACAGAGATTATTCCACCAGTGCAATCAGTCACACTGGTGGTAGGTCTTTGTTGCAAGAGGCCGGCTAGGTAGGTACCACCGCAGTGTCCAATATTCTGCCGCCAAATAGTAGTGCTTAGGCATTACTGTGTTCCGGTTTGAAGGGCATTGTACGCTAGTGAAATTACTGGGCGAACGAGATTTAAAAACTAATATCTCGAGGTTGGCAACGCGTGAGTGGCACCTACTAGTGGTGCTGCAAGCGCTCATAGGCTAGGGCAACCACTTACCATCAGGTGGGCCGTATGCTTGTTTGCCAACTTCTAACATAAAAAAAAAAAAAAATTAACCACCAAATTTTTCTTGTAAACAGAAAAGTTCGTTACCCAGTAGTGGAACACTGAGGGCCTGCGTCCATTGGCGGCACAGCACGGTATAGGGTTTTTGTGTAACGAATAGAAATAAAACTTAAAAATATCATTTTCAAATTTCTTGTAATTTTTTTTCTATAATTATTAAACCGGTGACTAGTTATAGGCTATAAATGAAAAGCTCTCAAAGCTTTGGTTTGGTATCTAATTAACTAAATTTATCACAACAATAACTTTTCTAACAAAATTTCAAATTAATCGGCGAAAAAAAAGAACCATTTAACCTTAGGGGTTAACATTTTCAGCATGTTTATGCCTTCGTCAGCGGCATTCTTTCGTTTAGACTCAACCTTCAATTATAGTGAGGTAAGGTAGAGTCATTTGCCTCCTCCAGGGAAAATAAAAAACTGCAGAAGAAATCACAAGCGGATAGAGCGTAAATCTGGCTCATTATCCAGGTAGCAATAGAATCAAACTTCCTACGCGTACTCTAACAATTTTATTAAGATTTAGAATTTAGGACATTTCTTGGAACTATCACCAGGGCTAATTTTACATTATTCAATATGAACCGTGAAAATAAAAGATATATTGCATAAATAGTATTTAACTTATAAACGACAAATCGTAAAAACTGTAATAATACATCGATTTATTGGGAATCTATTTAATTCTTGGTATTGGCGGGAGGCGGGAGGTGTAACTTGGCGGCTAGTTCCTGGGGTACGTCGAGGTAGGTCCTCTCGAGGCCCACAGTCAAGATGAGGGCCCGAAGTCGGTCCACTTCTACGTTATCACCCTCGCTGGACCATACCGTCATTGAGGAGTTTAGAGAAGATGTTTCGCGCAGGAGGTCTAAGAGAACCGGTTGGCTGTTGGATGCTAGACCAGCACGGACCTGGGAAGGTAAAATGAGTATTGTAAAAGTATTTGTTATATTAAGATCATACCACGA
This sequence comes from Hestina assimilis, assembly GCA_023373885.1. Lineage (NCBI taxonomy): Eukaryota > Metazoa > Arthropoda > Insecta > Lepidoptera > Nymphalidae > Hestina > Hestina assimilis. The sequence continues at coordinate 1,134,077 of CM041747.1, read as the reverse complement.
TGTATATTATTATGTATTTAATTGATTCGTCACGTTTCGACATTTTGTCTTTTGACTTTTTCCAAAACGAAACCTCACGTTTTCAGTTCATATACTTTAAGTGGCAACTCTTGATAACGCTTCTACTATTATTTTTAACGTAAGGCAGACCAAACGCTAGGTACCTTTGTGATTTATACAAAACTATGCAATCTAAAATCACTTTTCAACCCAAGAGTTTTGAAGATCGCTAAGTAATATACCTAAATAAACATCCAAACATAGTTTTTGATTGATCATACAGGAAGAGAAGACTTTTCCAGGATAAACAATACGGGCACTAAATTTCATCAAAATCCGCCATTTTGGCGTGATCAAGTATCCAAACGTTTATACGATACACTTTTTCACATTTATCTAATATATAAAATTCTCGTGTCACGGTATTTGTCACCAAACTTTTTTTTTGGACAAAATTTTATATTTTAATTTACCCAACAACCATTTTGACAAACTCGAGATATTTGTTCTTAAATCTCGTTTGCCTAGAACTATCTCTAGCTACAGTGTCCTTCAAACCGAAACACAGCAATACAAAATACACAATTCTTTACTTCTCTTCCAATAAATGGCCTCCCTACACTTATACTTATATAAATAACATGAATACTTACCGGAAATGTAACTGTTTGATTGACGTGATGCTCATTGACGAGTCTAAGCATCGCTCCAATCTGTTCACGACTGTACTCTCCCTCGGTGGTGTTACCACCGTAGTTCGTGGTCCATCCGATGGACAAAACGGCCCGTGGATGCTTCGCAGCTAGATGGATGAATTTGGCTGGATCGACTGGTTTCGTTGTCGCCTTTATTGGGCCTGGGAGGATATCGGCGTTCAACCAGAGCGGGAAGGTTACCTGGTGTATTATTTTTTTTAATGAAGATGATATTTTAACATTGTTTTATATAGTAGTAATAAGGATAATAAAACAGTAGCCATGTTAATACTCAGCCGTAAAAGGATTTAGTAGGTACATCCTTTGCTGTAAGTCCGCGCCTTACGTTAATTTTTCTAAATATATATTATTATGAAGTAGAAAATTTTTACACAAGTTTTATCGTAATCGAACGAATGAAAAAGAAAATCGTACAAGAACGAATGAATGAACAAAAAAAGAATTCATATTTTATGAGAGAAATTAAACATAAAGTTTTAATTAAATTTAAAATGAAACTGTTTTCCTATTTATCAAATTCTTTGAAAAGAATAATTTAGAACGCGTGATAAAAAACTAGGTAACTATGTCTACTCCGGTCTCTCGTTTTTATTGATGATAAATATAACTTTATTAAGCTGGCCGCACAAGGGGAGACGTTTAAAATGCATAATTCACACGGTTCATCACAAATTATTTATATTATCATATGATCAAACGATAATCAACCATACAACAACGATACAAAGTCTTATATCTGTTATCTAACATACGGAAGATTCTATCGACTCTATTGCGCTTATCATAAAAGCAATTAGGTTTATTTTCCCTTGCGATGACTTCCTCAATGTCATGTCATCTTTGTGCCTAACTAACTATAAGCTGATTTTAATTGCCTAAATGTGTTCAAAGTAATTAGAACCTAACAAGCTTATTTATTATGATGAGTCATGAATAACTCGCCAGTTAACGCGTTTTATGATGTCTCAAAGCTAGTTAAATAGTGACTATTATAATTACTATCTTTCACAATTTTGTATAGACATTATTTTTATTCAAACCTACAATTGGCAGTTCGTTTTCACATAAAGTTTATTCATTATTTACATATTTATATAACTCAAAACGTATATAACAATGATTATGGATTCTACGATTAATTTATATACTAATAAAGTAAAGAGTATTAATTGATTTTTATAAAAAAAAATAACTAACTGCTTTAAAGAATCCTGTTCTACACCTCTTTAATCTTTAGTCAATAACACCAAACTGCGCGGAATGCGAAATTATAGAAGATCACATTTTGGCGGAATGTTTTCATGTCGAGGCTAATAGAATGCTATTTACTATTTTATTCAATGTAAACCCTATGAATATAGGTGTATATAACTCAATTCGTGCACTTCCATACTCCTCAGAAGCAAGATATTTGTAAAATCGTAAATTTATGTTTTAAGCGTCGGATTTAAGTACGTATATGTAACAATGAGAGTGGCAAGTTCAATTTGTGAAGAAACCCTCCATAAAACGTAATCATTTTCTTCATCATCAAATCTTTAGTCAGATTGTCGCAATGTATAAACCATCAACTAAGGAAGAATCATAGAATTATTAATGTAGAAGTTATCGCGCGACGTAGACAAAATAAACTAAACTATAAAACTTCTTTTTTGAAGTCTGTTAAGTAAGTAAGAACATAAAAATCTATGCATTTGTATTTTTAAAAAAATCGTTATTAATGTATGTACGTATCTAATTTATTAAACATTAAATTATTTTTAAATTACATTAAATTTAGTTGTACTAGCCAGCATAACAGAAAATCGAAGTAAATAGTATCAGTACTGTTTCGTGTGATAAGTGAGAGTACCGGAAGTCCCATCTCCCACTCCTGTTCTCTTCCATTTTTCCTTCTAATCCCATTCCCTTCTATCCCTTGGGTTGGCGACGCGCATGTGATAATTCAAGTATCACAAGCGTTCATAGGTTGCGGTAACTGCTTACCATCACCAAACATCATGATATTTTATTTTTTTATTTTTTTATGTTAGAAGTTGGCAAACAAGCATACGGCCCACCTGATGGTAAGTGGTTGCCGTAGCCTATGAGCGCTTGCAGCACCATTAGTAGGTGCCACTCACGCGTTGCCAACCTCGAGATATTAGTTCTTAAATCTCGTTCGCCCAGTAATTTCACTAGCGTACAATGCCTTTCAAACCGGAACACAGTAGTGCCTAAGCACTACTATTTGGCGGCAGAATATTGGACACTGCGGTGGTACCTACCTAGCCGGCCTCTTGCAACAGAAGACCTACCACCAGTGTGACTGATTGCACTGGTGGAATAATCTCTGTTGCACTTGATATAAAAAAAACGGAGCAACGATGCAGATTAAGTTCCAAAACATTCTCCTCTACGAGGAGATAAGGCATTTGCCCAAAAGTTAAATATTATTAGGTTGTTTTATCCTGTAAATTTATTTTCTTTAAATTAAATTCTTTTATATTTTACCCTACCTCTGGCTTACTAAAAGGCGCTATGATCTCTTGTGACTTTTCAAACGCCTCAATACTCTTAAAGTCCAACTTCACTCCCTTCTGCTTAGCATTGACGTTATTGTACTGGGCGACACCCATTAGGAAGTCGCCAAGACTCATGTCTGACGTCGTAGCAGGCGGGTGCGCCATTACTGGTATCGGAGGTCCATCTTTACCGATCACGTGACCCAGCACGATGTCCGCCTCAAGCATTGATACTTCACCTTGAAAGTTAAATGAGTTTATTTTTAATCAACGACCCTTTTCCTTTAGATACAGGATATATGCAGATTGGAAATAGGACATAAGTGCTTGCAGACTCTTAAGGGGTCCCTAGACGATCAAATGCAATTATTATTAATTGTGTAAAGTGAGGTTTTCAATAGTAGGGATGTTAATTAAGCTTCAATCTTCATAAAAATAAAAATGAATTAGTATATATCAGGGGTGTGCAAAATGTGCGTCATGACGCCCTCGGGCGCTGTGAATGATATATTCACGGCGCCTAAAGGCGTCACGAAGCAAAATACTCATATTTATTCAACGCGACGTAGGTAACGACTACTAGGTGATTCAAAGACTTCATTTAATGTCTTCTGATATTTCAAAAATGTTTATTTTAACTGCAGCAAAATAAAGAAATTTCATTTAATGCTTTGTGTAGCTTTAACAGATAAGCGTCACTAAAGAAGGGCGTCTAAATAATAATGCAACATATATAGGGATCACTCAAAAAAAAATGATTGGAAGCCCCTGGTATATACCAATCCAACTATCAATCTAGTAGCGATTGTCAATTGCACTTCTTCGTCTCGGAACCGCTTTATACCCACTTTCACCGATAGTTTTGCCTTGTCTTAGATTAAATTTAAATAATTACAAGAGCTGTGCTTGATCTTCTGACTCCTATTTAAATAATAGTATTCAGTATGTTGACGTAAATCCTTTATTAAGGTAAAGTCTTTATTAAGGCTTTACGGGGATCTATTCTTGGTCCAATCCTCTTCTTTATTTATGCAAATGATCTACGTTATCTAGTGAACACGACTTGGAATAGTGTTTCTTGCCTTATTACATAAGTATTATATTTTTGTCGAGGCATTTTCAAAATTAAATATCAACTTATATAAAATAGCATATCAATTTAATGTTAGTAATTTACTGGTAACTCACAAGAAGAAAAATAAAATATTACGCGAAATGTAAAAAATACTAAAGCTGAAAAATGCTATTGCGAACCACCATTTTTGACTGTTATCATAGTTGTAGTGGCCTCAAGTTCTGGTGGAATAGACCATAATTAAATAGTCCATTAAGGAATAGCTGTGAACTGTTAAACTTCTTGATTCAGCGGAACAAATAATATCAGAAAGTACTTACAGTGACTATAATGAGTTGGAAAAACACATAAAGCAATGTATAAATAACAGCAAAATAACGAAACTCAAAATGAAAAATCAGCCACAAAACGACTGGATCAATAAAGAAATAATAGCCAAAATTGATGAAAGAAACTCTCTTTATGTACAACACAAAAAATATCCTAACAACAAGAAAATAGAAGAAGAATTTCTCAAAAAAAGAAGACTAACAGCCAAATTAATTCGTGAAGCAAAAAAGGCATACTATAGTAAGGAATTTAATAAGTGTATCAGTAAACCAAAGAAAATGTGGAATTTGATTAATACATTAGCTAGTAACAAAATTAAACAAAGTAGCGCTCCTTCAAAACTAGTAATAGATTCCAAAGAAATAACTGACCCAAATAGTATCTGTCAAACTTTCAATAATTATTTTTCAAATATCGGCCCACAATTAGCAGAAAAAATTCCAAAATCTTTCCATGATAACCACCTTTTGGCTTTACCACAACCTAATACGCTAAATACTAAAATATCACAATTAGAACTGTGCTCCGAAAAAGAAATTTTAAACATTATTAATAAACTTCATTCAAACAGCAGTACAGGGCTTGACGGGATCAGTACCAAAGCTATAAAATGTATAAAAAATATAATATCTGTTAAATTAGCAGACTGTTTTAATAAATTATTAAAAGATGGTATATTCCCTGACTCACTAAAAATAGCGAAAGTTACTCCGATATATAAATCAGGCCCAAAAACTGACCCAGGTAATTACCGACCTATATCAGTATTACCGGTGTTATCCAAGATTTTAGAAAATGTTTTACGCTCTAGATTAGAAAATTACTTCGATTCAATGCAATTAATTTCCCACCGACAGTACGGATTTAGGCCCAAATGCAATACCTTAACCGCCACCATTGATCTTGTTACAAAAATAAAACACAATATTGACAGCAAAAATTTAGTTTTAGGAGTTTTCATAGATTTAAAAAAAGCTTTTGACACCGTAAGCCACAAATTACTTTTAAAAAAATTTGAAACCTTTGGTATCAATGGCAATGCATTTAAAAATGTATGAGTCCTATATGACAAAAAGAATGCAAGTAGTTAAGATTAATCCAAGTTCACAAAGTAGCGCGCTACCCTTAACCTATGGAATTCCTCAGGGGTCCATTTTGGGGCCTTTAGAATTTATTGCCTACATTAACAATATGGTCGAACTAGGTTTGCATGGGCATCTCACCCTATACGCTGACGACACTTGTCTGTTCTACTTCGGTTCGTCCATACATAATTTAATCTCACAGGCTCAGAATGACTTGAATAAGCTGTATAATTGGTTTCAATACAACTTGCTAACAATTAATATTTCAAAAACCTGTTACATAATATTTAAGGCAAAAAATAAACCAGTACCTCCCCACCCTCTTTTAGTAATTAATAATGTTCCCCTTCAACACAAAAGTCAGGAAAAATACCTTGGTCTACATATGGATACCAGCCTAACATGGAATATACACATAGACCATATAAAAAATAAATTAATAGTGCTTTGCAGTACACTCAGAAACGTTGCACAATATATCCCAAAGAAATTACGAGTTTTAATTTATAATACGTTAGTAAAACCGCACTTCTTATATTTGATCGAAATTTGGGGTTGTGCAGCGAAAACAAGACTAGATAAACTGCAAAGATTACAGAATAAAATAATCAAAATTATATTTAACTACAATTATTCAACACCAACAACAAAAATTTACAACGATACTAAAATAATGAACATTAAAAAATTATATATATATAATACATGCATATTTATTCGAAAATCTTTTAATAAAAATATTCATACTGATATAACTTTCACAAAACGTAAAAATGTTGTCAACAGCCGAAGTCGTCGAGCGAGTTACATCGTCATACCAAGACACCGAACAAACTACGGTAAAACAATGATTACCTCGGAAGGAGCGCGACTTTATAACAGACTACCCTCAACTATAAAAAGTGCCAGCTCACTTTACGTCTTTAAAAAATTGTTAGCTCAACATTTAATAAATATTAACTAATATTATTAACGTTTAAAATTAACATAAAAAGTTTTGTAAGTTTTCCATTATAGGTTGTAAGTTTTACTACCTATTTTTATTTGTGTTGTTATAGCTATGTATTACAACGACTTCTACTACTACTACTACTACTACTGACGACTAGTATTTATTGTTAAATATGTTATCACATAAGCGACAAATTTGTCTTAGTTGGTAATAAATATTCTTTAAACCTTAAACCTTAATACGGAATTCCTCACGCTAAAGTGTTAGTTACGAGAGTGATTGTAATTAAAGCGATTCTAAGAAATAGCTTTGGAATCCGTCTGGGTATTTGCCGCTTTATTAGTATTGAAGTTAAAGTTATAGTTTAGAACCATAACATCGACTTACTCATTTACATTAAATAGCCTTAAATTAAAGCTTAGGACGGTTACAGATAAGCGTTTTATACGATAATATAAGCTCGTTTTTTGAAGTATGTATAGGCGCGCTTTTCACAACAAGCAAAACTCGTATGAGCGGTGACGTGCTTAAAAGTTTGTATAGGCGCGTAATATAAACAGTTATTTTTTTTTTTTTTTGTTTGTTTGTGTATTGCTGTTGACCCTACTGGCCTTGACAGCGTCACTGGGTGGGGATGGCTGAGTACTAAGACCCTTCCCCGAAAAAGAAACACCCTTCGCGAAGGCACAAAGTTGATTTCGTCCATAACTTGCTTCCTGCGAGGCGGGGCACAATAAACTGCTATAATTTATTAATATGCTACTGACACTCACCACCATCGAAATAAGCCCGCGTGGACAGATTCGGCGGGAAATGAAGCGTTCCTGTAAGAGCGTATGCCGAAGTGCCCGTAGACGCCGATAAAAAACGCTAGTCTAAACCGCCCTTAGAATCTTCTGTGTCCACGCCTTATTCATATCTCATTTACTCTTAATATACGTCTAAGTGTTTTTGGTACCCCGATACAATATTACTATCCTAGTGATGGCCGATAAATAGGTTAGCTTAAGTTTAAATATTTCTACTAACTCGCCAAAACAGCTTCTAGATATGTTTTGTTATTGACAGCGTGCGCCCATGTTACTGTTGTTAAATTCTTCATTATTTCTTCGTCGCCAAACGCTAGTGAAGCTGAAAGAAAAGTTTTAAGAATTACTAATAGAAATTATAGCTTATAAATTAAGGAACTCCTTGCCAGGCATGAATAGACTGCCCTCGAACAGAATATACACCCGAAGTACAAGTATCTATGGTTGAGTTTCATTGGATGACTTTGAAGAAGAAGAATAGAGAACGTCCCAAGTCCCTTCCCTAGTCTCCTCCCTTTAAAAATATGAGCAGCAAAAGCAATGCTAATGACAAGTCTATGGTATGCGGTTAACCGAGCATAAATACAGATAAGTAAGGTGCTATTTAAAAAACAAAAAAAACATTTTTGTGTTTCATGTCTTAAAAATATTAATATATGTATTTTATTTTAAGTTATCCAAATAATAATATAAAAGTACTAAGTAATAATATATAAAATAATATAAAAGTAAATAAATAATATAAAAGTTACAATAACCGATATTACGAATCGAACATCACTAGATATATCACCCAAATGACGCAACTGTAAGGGTTTTATCACACTGGCGAATTGCGAGCAAGTTCACATTTTCTGTTTATTTTATTACAAAATTACGTCGAAAACATAAGTAAATAAGATATTTTGCATATAAAAATAATATATTTCACATAGAAATCTTAAAAAATATAAATATAATCTTTGTATGTTAGTCAATACAAAGCGTAAAATGAAACGTCTCGAAGAAGAATCAGGCGATCAGTATTGAACGAGTATTCGTTTAATATAGAAAGAGAAAGAACTATGCTTTATGACGTGACGTGACTTTGTTGTATTGTTACAAGTAACGAAAAATATTCTATTTATTACCACATATTTTCCCCATTATTTAAAATATAAATATATTACAATGTGTTATATTAATTACTATTGGCAGCATTTGACATTTATCCGCTACGATTATGTTCGGTAATCTGTTGTTGTTGTTTCCAAACTGTCATGTCGTCAGTGAATCAGCTGTTTTCACTTTCCAGTTTTGTCATTTGTGTTGAAGTTTTTTTTTGATAGTTATTTACAAAATATAAATTTTAGTGAAGGGTTTTAAAGATAAGTAGTACTTACATTATTTTGCAGCGTGAATATTGTTTTGTATTATAAAAATTCTTTCTATGCGATTTAAAAGCAAGTGAGTTTATTTTCGCCGTATCGTATGACGTTGAAATCAAGGTCACAGCTGTATAATGATTGGCAAAATACAGATTATACAAAAAAGTTTGTATTTATAGATTTCTGTACAAATAATTTAATATTCATATTATAATTATTAAAATTTCAAACCTTATTTTAATTATAACAATAGTTTAGAGAATTAGGTTATGAGACTGAGACTTTTTGTTTTATTTTTTTGACTTATTTTTATCTTTTATTTAAAACATCACAAAAAACATAAAATTGCAGTGTTTTAGTTTATAGAGTATGATATAAATCGCAAAGATTTATTATTAATAAAACTATATTTATAAAAAAAAATTAAACCATTTACAACAATACAAGTAAGAAATAATACTGAAACCAGAAATATACTTATAAATAATAATATTCAATATAAAAATAGTGTGATTTTACTAGACAATGACATTATTAATTAATTAAACAATTTGATGCTGTTCTCTTCCCTGTGATAGTGAATATTTTCTTTGAAAAAAAGAAAACAAAAAACAAAAATTTGTCGCCATACAATCGGCAGCAAAAAAATATATTATTTCTTTTTCTCAACAAGTAGCCTACTAATCCTACTAACATAATAAATGTGACAGTTTGTATGTTTGGATGTTTGTTACTGAATCAAGCAAAAACGGCTAAACGAAAGACTTATAAACCTGTTGCGCCCGCGGCTCTGCTCGCGTGATGCGATTTTTTCTTTATTGCACGGAACTCTAATTCTTTTTCTAAAATAAAAGTAGTCTAAGTTAGTCCTTATTACATCAGCTACCTGGCGTCAAAATCGGTCCAGCCATTTCAGATATTAGCCGGAACAAACAGACAGACAAAAAAAATTGTAAAAAATGTTATTTTGGTGTATGTACCGTATATATATTCATATACATGTAGTAAAAACGGTTATTTCAATATTACAAACAGACACTCCAATTTTATCATGTATAATAAGATAAGATAAGATAAGATAAGAACAAGATGTATAGATAAGGAATAGAGAATAAGGAACTTCGTTCCAATAATTATGAATTTTAACAGCGCTTAGGTAATTTTTTTTTAATGTTATAAGTTGGCAAACAAGCATACGGCCCACCTGATGGTAAGTGGTTGCCGTAGCCTATGAGCGCTTGCAGCACCATTAGTAGGTGCCACTCGCGCGTTGCCAACCTCGAGATATTAGTTCTTAAATCTCGTTCGCCCAGTAATTTCACTAGCGTACAATGCCCTTCAAACCGGAACACAGTAGTGCCTAAGCACTACTATTTGGCAACAGAATATTGGACACTGCGGTGGTACCTACCTAGCCGGCCTCTTGCAACATAAGACCTACCACCAGTGTGACTTATCATGACCGTTTCAATCTATATCTTATATCCATAATATTTTTGTTAAGTCAGTAAAGTCAGGCTGAGATAGCGTGCAGGGACTAGTCTAATTTATTTCTAGACCAAAGAAAGATCTAGATCAGATCAGTATAAACAACGTTTGATGTAGATCGTCCGATTTCGTACTAACTTACTTTGATGTGGGGTAAATGTGCGGTAACTGAAAAGTGTAAACGGGTCACCGTGTTGGGTTTTATTTAGGCCGTGTACAGGATATCCTACAATAATCGCTACGGTTGATACTATTATATTTTTAAAAATATTTTAGTAGTTCATAGGATTAAATGTTTGTCTTTGAAAATTGATATTATAAAAGTGATTAAATTATACTTTCATCAAATAATAATCTTTTAAATTTATGAATGCATTTTGATAGATACAGTAACTAGAATTAGTAAATTAAAGTTTGAGTGGCAACAGCAAGATATTATTTATATCATTTTGGAAATTGAATGGATGGATTGGTGAATACTAGTTTTAGTAAAACTTTTTTATACTAGAGCGATGGCAAGCAAGCTCACCGTTTTCTCGATGGTCAGGTTAGTTACCGTAGCCTACATTCTTAGCTATGGCAGAAGAGGAGAGAAGGAAGACGGAGGAAGTAAAGGAAGGGAACAGTGAGAGGTGGCCTTCGACTCACCACCCACATAGGCGTAGGCATTAGCATTCTCAAAAAAAAATGGAAAAGTACAGTTTTTTAATGTTACTTACCCGGACAACCCTTTCTATTAATAACGAAAATAGCACGAATCTAGAACTCATAATGTCCGAGGTGTTAAAATGTATCACATAACATGACCAATTAGCAGCTCACATCTCGAAATAGCGATTGATTTCGATATATGAACCCGCCTTTATATAAATCGGCCAGTGTTATATGGTTTGAAACATTTAGAATTAATATCACATTTCAACATGTCTATTTTAATAAATCTGTTTGTGTTAGTTACGATTTCATTACATTTATCGGACTATGAAAGTTCGTGACTCTGCCTAAGTGAAATCTAAACCGAAAGTCCTAGAAAATAAATTAACCACTACTGAACGAGAACTATAAAACGGCACCTTAAAATAAAAAAAAAAATTGACCTTCAAGACTCGAATGATGGCATCTTAGACCATTTTATGTAAAAAAAGTCTAAGGCTGGCATGAATTATTGACCGGCTCGACCGGGAAAAAAATATATTTTGTAATATAATAAGACATTTTAGTAACGTTTCGATAATTTTAAAATTTATTATGCTGAAATTATATAGCACTCCCTGAATTCAATTGTCTGAGATCGTAATCATGAAATTAATTTGGATCGCGCAAGGTTTTTTTTTTTTATTTTAGAAACAAACGCAACAAACTCAACGGCCCCCATTAGGATAGTCACATCCTGATTCGGAGGTCCATAAACATACACAAAGACAAGGACAAACACAACCAGACCCAAACACATGCATATGTCGACAATATAAACATCTGCCCGAGCGGGAATCGAACCCGCGACCTGTGGCACTTAAAGCAGGTACGCTATCGCTGCGCCACTGGGTCATCGTTTATCTAACAATTTCCCATTAAAATTATATTTATATCTCAATAAACTATATAACCATATACTAGACCTCAAAAACATCCAAGATATGAGGGACCCATACCTTACTTCTTTTATAGTTGTGGTTATTTTAATAGTTTTCACATTTATATAATATCATCCTGCATCTGACTTACACAGACGCTATTAATGCGATAATAGAAAACCTTTTACTGGTGATAGTACTTTTATAGCAAGAGGCCGGCTAGGTAGGTATCACCGCAGTGTGAGATATTCTAATCAAAGCTGTAGTGTTTTGCTACTGCTATTGAAATTACTTGGCAAAGGGGATTTAAGAGGCAACGCGTGAGTCACATCTACAAATGAATGGTCTTCTTATCGAGTGGTTAGTGGCCATCCTAGTGTAAGAGTTGCTCAGGTCGCCCGTAAAGGCCTCTGACTTTGTTATCGACTGTCATCAAATTGATAATAGCCGGGACCGACTTTTTACGTGCCCTCCGAAGCACGGAGACGCTCAGTTCAAATACCACTATGCGATCACCCATCTAGTGACTGACCGCGCCTAAAGTTGCTTTACCCACCGATCGTTTACCGACCAGTGAGCTCACCCGGCTATGAGCGTCTCAAAATTGAGAATCAGCAATGAATGGTGAAAATGAAATTAATGGTGTTGTAACCGCTGATGGGTTATGACAACCATTTTTCATCAGATGAGCCGTATGCTTGCTTGCCAATTTAGTAACATACAAAAAATATAATATATAAATTTTACGATTTTTCTCTGTAACCAACAAGTTGCCCAAGACTTTAAAAAACCAGGAGGCTGTAATATAGTCCTTGCATTTCCTCATTCTGAAGCAGTTAAAATGCTTTATAAAGTGGTCAGAATGAGTATGCGGAGACGAAGTTTTTTTATTTATGTTACAAGTTGGCAAACAAGCATACATCCCACCTGATGGTAAGCGGTTGCCGTAGCCTATAAGCGCGCGCAACACTATTAGTAGGTGTCACTCACGCGTTGCCAACCTCGAGATATTGGTTCTTAAATCTCCTCTGCCCAGTAATTTCACTAGCGTACGGTGCCCTTCAAACCGGAACACACTAACGCCTAAGCACTACTATTTGGCGGCAGAATATTTGACACTGCGGTGGTACCTAACTAGCCGGCCTCTTGTAACAAAAGACCTACCACCAGTGTGACTGCTTGCACTGGTAGAATAATCTCTGCTCTGACAGAGGTTAGCCCAACAGCGGCCGATGAGGTCGTCACATTCCGACGTCGGTAAAAACTATTAGTACTTAATGTGTTCTATAATTTTTGTAATGTTTTTTTTTCTGTATACTATTGTGTGTTGTTTCTATGTGAGTGACAGTTCTTTTAGGCTAAAACTTATTAAATAAATAAAAAAAAAATCTACAACCAACAAGTCATTAATTTTATACCGGAGACAAGGAAAAAATAATTGCTATTTGAAATTTCCAGAATCAGTTTATCCTCGAAAAATTTGGATCTCTGAACGCGTGAATGAGATCATCCGGAAGCTGCATATGTTCTCTGAGTCAATCTTAGAGGATGTTTCAAGTATTTTAGTATACATCTATTTATATATAATATTATCAAACTAGATGTGCCCGCGGCTTCGGTTGTGTTGTCTACAGAATTATTGTTTAGTTTTTTTAGCGTTAAATTCTTTTTTTAAAAGTATTTTATTACTATGTTTTATAAACGTTTGAGACAAAAATATATAATAAAATACCTAAAGTATTTAGAGAATTAAATTTAAAAAGTTTTGAATATAAAATTAAACAATGGCTAATTGAAAAATGTTTCTATTCATATGACGAGTTCTTAAATCTAAAATAACGATATTATAAAAATTTGCATGCCTATTGTGTAACATCCTATTTGTGTCAATGTTTCTGCGAATAAATCATTATTATTATTATTATAAAAAGACAGACTACATTTTTAAAATTGCTTTTTTTTTGTTTACTTAATTACCATACATATGCATGCAGTGAAGAGCTCGTATTTTTAAATAACAAATACTTTAATTTTATTTCTATAATAACTAGCTTCTGCCAGCGGTTTCGTATGTTACAAGTTGGTAAGCAGGCGTACGGCCCACATGATGGTAATCGGTTGCCTATTAAAGGAATAGTAGAAAACGGTAAATTACACGCTTATTCATCTCTAATTTTTAAATTAAAAACAAAGTTTCATGCTTATAGTTTTAATTTTCTTTTTTTTTCGGAATTTGTATTGCTGTTGGCCCTACTGGCCTTGACAGCGTCACCCTATAGAAACTCAGCCGTGATATAGCAGCCCTCACGGGGCTCAAATTTGATTCCGTCCTTAGGGTGCCTCCTGCGAAGCCGAACCACGGCTAAGGACGTCATCGGAGATGGAGGCAGCGCTCCGAGCGCATTCTATACAATAGACTCACCCGACGGTGTGAGCGCGACGCGACGTGCGAAACAAAGGACCTCGTCCTCGCCGGCGAGGACGGTGTTGTGTGCGTGTCTGTGCTGTGTAAAGGGTAATGTAATCCTATCGTCAGGGTCTTGCAGAACGTGCTTAGGACGCCTTACTTTTGTTGGTTGGTTACATCGGTCTGTGTAGATACATATACATATATAGTTTTAAAAATGATGAATTTCCATACAAACTTTCAACTCTTTATTAGACACAAACATGGTTACAAATTAGAAAGATGACCCAGACTACTGCACTAGCAGAATATGTGTAGACGTATAGGTATTTATCTGGAAGGAACGTCTTATCATAAAATAGTTGAAGTAAGGCATAGATACAAAAACATTTTGAATACAAAGATCATGGTTAGTTATCTCATACACTTTGGAGAGTTTGGTACTTTACATCTCCGTTATCCGTGCGGTAGGTTATAAAGATTTTATTAATTCTGGTTTCTAAAGTACAGAATAATTAAGGTGAATAAGGTTAATATAGGTATCTTATATATATATTGACACCGTTGTGGCGTTGTGGGTAGCGAGTCTGCCTTTGGTCTCGACGGTTGCGGGTTCGATTCCCGCTCGGGCAGATGTTTGTTAAAATTTCTGTCTCGGTCTGGGCGTTTGTCCGTGTGGGGCTCCCCGCCGTGCCTCGGAGAGCACGTTAAGCTGTCGGTCCCGGTTATTATCAATAACATCAGATAATAATCGTTAACTCTTTATAAGTAAATTGCTCTTATCCAATGAGTTACTGGTTCGCCCTTAGGGTTGCGGAGGTCAGGTGGCAATCGCTCCGTGTAAAAACTAGTAACCTGTCAAATCCGGATAAGAGTACTAAGCAGACCCTGGGTACATAAAATACCGGGAATAATGCTAGGATGAAGAAGGTATCTTATATATTCAACTGGAATCAATGTACGTTGCCACCTAAGATTAGCAGAAGTGGGTATAGGAAATAGGTCAGACACAGGTAGGAATTTGGGTCTCCGATGCTTAAATACAAATGCATATCATACGCGTTGCCAAACCAACAGATAGGAGGAAAAAAGGAAGGGAAAAGAGGCGGATGGAAGACTAAAAAAAGGTCAAAGAACGTTTGTGTGGTAAAGGCTATTATAAAATTGGTGAATACCTTGAGGACACCACGCCTTGGGAATGAGACAGTCACTCCAGGCTTTTCAGTGATTATAATATGTAAACTAATATCACTTTAAAAAAATACATATAAAAAAAAGATAAAACCCCTGAGTTTTGCCGGTTCTTCTCAGGTAGAGGTTTAAGTTTGGAGCCTGTGGTAGAATCTGACTTTCAACAAATAAGTGTAATGCTTTTTACGTTGAATAAATATATTTGATTTGATTTGATTTGGCTGGGTGACTGGCTCGGTCAGTCATCGTACGAAGCGCAGAAGTATTCTATTACTTTACGCTGATTTTCTGCGAGAGGATAGTACGTCCCCGGTCGAGGTGGCCCATTCGTGCCAGGAGAAGCAGGGTTCTACTCTACTTGATTGAATTTGAAACGAATAACCCTAAAATGTATTGCCGGTTCTTCTTCTGGTAGAATATACCTTTCAAATCGGCAGTAGATTCACTTAAACATGAAATTTAACGATTGTGATTTCAATCTACTAACTTAATTGGAATGCCTCCAACTAAGTATTACTTTATTATTAAACATAATTTTGTTCGCACTTCTTAATCAAATTAAAAAGATTGCAAATTAATATTACATTCGTACAAAAGGAACACAGCCCTTAGTTGTGTTAATAAAATATTGTTATAATACTAACACCGATCAATAAATATAAATAGCTTTAACATTTAATAAAACAATAATAAATATATTCATATCGCTATAATGCCTAAACATTTGAAGATTTCCCACGATTTCTCCAAGAGAAGAATGGAATAAAAAAGAAAGTTTAACCTTAAAAACAAAAAAGTTGAGAGCCTCTTTCTGTCTATTAATAATCATTAAAATAGATTAAAAAATAGAAGTAATTAAACTAAATACTAGCAAGTACAAAAGTCTTATGAACTATAATTACCTGTAGCAGCTAGTAGAAGTATCGAGAACATTTTCATGTTTATACGGTAGCGCGTTTTTTGGACTGTACCCGTCTCGACGTAGCGATGCGACTCCCAACAGGACGCCACCTGCCTTGGACAATCACCGGCAATGATCCAATTGTCCGGCTTGATTGTCGCGAATAAGCAAATTGGTGGCATTTCAAGGACTATGGGGTATTGGTTTATCTAATCTAGCCATTGTTACGCTTTTGTATTCTTTGACCAACTATCCCAGAAGGAGGGTTGTGTTTTTATAAATGTGTGTTTATTTTATAGGCTCTGAAACTTGACGAATTTTAGCAATAATCCACATTAGCATTAAACGTGGAAATGACGTCATATATTTAAAAAATACAGGTATATGATACAGTATTGGGTTTTATGTGACAAATAGCAGCAATTTTTTTTCTATCCTCGAGAACGCTACTTTTTTTGGGCGAATATTTTTATACCATTTTCTATGTATGTGGAACATTTCATGATGATCACGTAAATAAGTAAGGCGTTAAAGACGTTCAAATTTTTTTTTGTTTTATGATATCTATACTAAAAAAATTTAAGTGTCTGTTTGTAATTCAAAATTAACAGCTTTTCACTAAATGCATGGTACTTACATAAAAAAAAACAATTTAAAAATTGTTGTCTGTCTGTTCTGGCTAATATCCGAAACGGCTGTAGCGATTTTTTTAATTTTTTTAATTTTTTTTTTTTTTTTTATGTTAAAAGTTGGCAGACAAGCATACGGCCCACCTGATGGTAAGTGGTTGCCGTAGCCTATGAGCGCTTGCAGCACCATTAGTAGGTGCCACTCACGCGTTGCCAACCTCGAGATATTGGTTCTTAAATCTCGTCTGCCCAGTAATTTCACTAGCGTACAGTGCGCTTCAAACCGGAACACAGTAATGCCTAAGCACTACTATTTGGCGGCAGAATATTTGACACTGCGGTGGTACCTACCTAGCCGGCCTCTTGCAACAAAAAACCTACCATCAGTGGAATTTAACGGACTTTCACTAATATAATCCGTGCAGTAAAGAAAAATCGGTACACCATGCGAGCGAAGCTGCGGGAGTATCTAGCTATAGATAAAGCGATTCGGATGATAATCATGATACGATTTCATGAACTTAAAGAATGATAACTACATGTTATCTCAAATGTTGTTTAGAATATGTATTTGATAACATGACATATTTAAGTACCTTCCATTATGTCATGGTATTTATTTATGTTACTAAGTTGGCAGGCAAGTATATGGCCCACCTGATCACTAAGCTAAAAGTAAGCGGCTATGTGTTCACAACACCATTTAGTAGGTATCACTCGAGCGATAAGTAAGTAAACTCATACAATATGTTTTATTTTATAAGATGTTTCTGAGTGACAGACGGTTTGATGATCGGAGAAACACAAAGTATGGGAAAAGTGATGATCATAACACAATGGGAAATATAGTCATTATAAAACGAGGTTGTGGCGCAGCGGTAGCGTACCTGCCTTAAACGCCACAGGTCGTGGGTTCGATTCCCGTTCGGAGCATAATATGTTTGTCCATGCAAGCATATTTTCCGGTCTGGGTGTACTTGTCCTTGTCATTGTGAATGTTTCCGGACCCCCGACACAGGATATTACTATCCTAATGGTGGCCGTTGAGTGCGCAACGTTTATTTATTTATTTATTATAAAATTTACTGGTGGCAGTAAGCCTTTTATTGCAAGAGCCCTTTTATAAAAACTCTTAATGAGAATTTTTATCAAATAGAAAAATATAAAATTATCTGAGCATGATAAACCGGAGACAGCACCTTGATTAAATTAAATTCCATCTAAATATAATTAAGTTCTAAATTTATAAATTCTTGGTTTATAATTTTTATATTGTGTCTTCACTGAATTTCAAATTCGTATGGTAACAATCAGGAAAATAAAAGATAATTTTCTTTTTTTAAACATTTAATATTAATAATATCACTGTTTCAAAACATATCCTTTTAAATTTTGTCAGAAAAAAAATCTATAAAAATACATACATTCACTTAGCCTTAAAAAAGTTCATATCAATAGCACAAACTTGCTGATCTGCTATAAAATTTTATCAGGCGCTTCTTAAAAAATTTCTTAAATTTAAAACATAAAAAACTGGAGTGAAAAGAAATAGGAGAGATTTCTCATAATCATATAAAAGATTATGATATTTTAAATCGAAATAATGATAACTAAAATAATTTATGGTTTAGCTTATAATTTTGTTCTTGGTCATTTATATATTATCAAAAATCATTGTATCCTTTAGTTAAAACCATCTCATCATATTTATACTTCTTGATGCATACCAATATTCTTCTTTTAACATTTACACTCACATAAAACATGTTATTTTTACATTAAATATTAAGATGTGTACATTGTCCATGATTGATGGTTAAAAAATCTTTATCAAATATATAAATCGTATATAAATCAAATACGTGGAGTATTTGATTTATATACGATTATCCCAATATCATAGATAATACTTAATTATTATAGAAGAATTTTATGAGTAAATAAATAAATATGAATGGAAAAAAGAAACAACTTAATTCATATGATATGATGACGGTACAACGGACGATTACAATCTTAATAGATTTTCCATTTGTAATAAATAAGTATTTTAGGAAAAGTTTTATGTAGAAAATTGATAAACAAAAATAAGATTATTTTAGCGCCTGCGGTTACCTTCATAGTAATTTTATTACAATATTAATTGCTCTGAATATTTTTAAAGGATGCAAAAATGTGACCTATTTATAATGTATAGAAATATATTTAAAAGAAAGAATATTAAATATTATAATAATAAATCACAATAAGATGTCATTTTTGTTACTCTAACTAAACAAACGACTTTGGAATGTCATATTTCCCTTAACTTAATCATACTATAAACATGTAAACAATAGTATTTTTCACTTTTTTTAGAAAATTCAAATTTTGTCATGTTTTTTACGCTTAAACCAAGACTAGGCCGAGAGGTGGTTTTTATTAAATAAAGCTTTATCGACAACACAAACATAAAACAATTAAATTACAAAATTATCTATCTAAAATTTCTTAAACAATTACCTTTCGAGTCATTAAACTTATTTTAACGTTTTACATAACACAGCACATATACAATAGTTATATTCCTACACACTATAATTTTTCAACAATTCATAGTTCGAAATGTTTATTAAAAATATATACCATTCACTAGTATAAAATAACTCGCTTAAACTGTCGTTTCAATGGACATTCTGTATTATTCTTTTCATAGAGATTATTATAATTAACTTAATTAGTCTTTTCAATACACTTTTTTTTCCAATTCTTCTTCGATTTATAACAAAACGAAATACATTTTCCTAATTAAATTGTATCTCATATTGATGTCAATTTGATCTCAGCTTCGTCCTTCGGCTTCTCAGATAGTATCTCCTCGGGTTTGCTATAGACAGGTCGTTTTCTACAGCAGGTGGTGAGTACGACGATGCTCGCGAACAGTACCGTTGCGAACGCGCAAACGGTACCACCCCAGTCGTAGATCGCGCGCACCATCCGTAGCTCTGACGTCACCGCCTCGTTCACTTGTACCGTTTGCTCCACCCAAAATATTGGGAACATCATTTTGGGAACGTTTTCGTAAAGACTGAGGAGATAAAGACATAGATACATTTAGTTTATTTTTAAATCATTAATGTTATACATTCAACTCATCAGGACAGTTAATTTCATATGTAGGGTATCCTAAACACATACACACACAAGCGTAACTACGCGACAAGCGATGCAATGGTCAATAGAACCTGTTCCGAGCGGGAATCGAATCTTCACTGGCATTCAAGGCTGGTTTATTACAAATGCCCGAAATCGGATGTGTCAGCAGGTTTGATTCCGTTATGGGTCATAGATTAGCTCTCATATTTGTGACGAATAAATAAATAAACGCTACACACTCAACGGCCCTATTAGGATAGTAATATCCCGTGATGGGGATCCGGAAACACACACAATGACAAGGACATACACACCCAGACGGGAATACATGCCTGTATGGCTAATACAAAAATTCGCTCCGATCGGAAATCGAACCCGCGACCTGTAGCGCTTAAGGTATGTTCGCTACCGCTGCGCCACAACGTCGTCGTAATAATTGAATTATTCAGTAATTGTGTAGTTATGTGTTATTATAGTCCGTGTAAGTGCTTGCGCCCATTGGTAGTATGGCACGGCAAGGGATCTTTCGGAATACCTACATGATGGAAGCACTCACAGCAATTTTGCCGTGGCATCCTAAATCCTACCGTGGCGTTGTTGAGTAAGCTTGAGCTTAGGGCGGCAGATTTTTTGGGTGGCAAATTTGGGAACCGAATTTTTTGCTAAAATTTCTGATTTCAGATTTCTGTATGAGGGTTTTCTTATGTTTTACAGATAAAAATCTACAATAAATTTGCCCATTACTTTCCCCTCTCACTTGTCATTGTACATCCCGAGTAATAGACTTCCATATTAAAGAGTAAAACTGCTAGTTTGCCACCACCCACTAATCGGCCTATTGATGTATTAATAGTAGACATAATCTAGGACATGATAATAAGGCAAGGGTGGCCAAAACCTTGTAGTCTATACCTCGAAAATTTGTAGTAGGCGGGTAGGAAGTTTATAGGTATAATAAGCTTTAACTCACGCTATATTAGGGGTAGGTTCAATAAAAACATTGAACTGGAACCTTCCAGCCACATCTAGTGGGACTCCTAATCGCTGAAACAATATACATATAATATAATTAAAATGTACTTTAAATAATTTGGTTGATAGAGCTTTTTGTTTACCGACTTAAATGGGCAGGGTTATCTTCTGTTTTTTTTTTTATTATTAAAACCATTGAAAAAGTATATTCTCTAGTTGATCCATTATATCAAAGATTATATTTTCTAGTTGATTTCATAATATATTTTGTTTTGGATCTGAGAATGGGATCTTAGAGAATTTGAGGTAAAGCTTTTATTATTTTAGGCGATTTTGTCTTTATTAATACACAATACTATTTTATATTTCACGGGTTGCGAACTAGACGGTGTAAAAGAAAAAATATTTTTACCAAAAAAGTACCGACTTTTTTTACTTATACATACAGATAAAATAAATATTTCTACAACTGAAGTAAGTGCCTTTTGTTCCGGTATTTTACTTAGCACCTACCTACCAACTTCTTCGTCTTCCTAGCATTATTCCCGGTATTTTATTTACCCAGGGTTTGGTTATAACTCTTATCTCGATTTGACAGGTTAGTTTTTACACCACACCACAACTCTAAGGGCGAATCAGTAACTCATTGGATAACAGCAAATTACGTATCAAGAGCTAACGATTATTATTAAATGTAATGAAAATGACCGGGACTGATAGCTTAGCGTGCTCTCAGAGCACAAACGGAGCACAAACAGGCCGACAAGGACAAACGCCCAGACCGACCGATCTAATAGATATTTGTAAATTTAATACAAACATCTGCTCCGAGTGGGAATCGAACCCGCAACCGTCGCGGCTAAAGGCAGCCTCGGTACCAACACGTCATAAATTTATGACAGTTTTTTTTACAGAATATTAGCAATGCTTATTTTCACGGCATTACTAATATTCCCATTGCCCCTCCAAATAAGCTCGAAGCTTGCGCTAGGAGGGGCGACGCTAGTGGGTACGACAATAGCCCAAGGGGGTCAGGATCGCACCCGTGAGTCTCGCGTTAACGGAGCGGAGTCGGCCCTTCTATCGTAAATTATTGGGCAGAGGAGATTTGAGAACTAATATCTCGAGGTTGGCAACGCGTGAGTGGCACATACTAATGGTGCTGAAAGCGCTCATAGGCTACGGCAACCACTTACCATCAGGTGGGGCGTATGCATGTTTGTAACATTAAAAAAAAATAGTGAGGCTTATTTAAGCTATAGTCGTTAAAAGGCCATTACTTGTTTTGTTTGAAACAAACCAATTATTTTTTATCTTCTATACATGTACGAAGTAATAATATGGTAATATTTTACTATCTATAATTATTATTGATAACAGAAATCGTAGTTTATCTACCTATTTTGTTTTTTAAAACATAAATTAACAATGCCAGTTACTAGATTGTATAAAATTAGTAACTATTTTAAAGGTAACTGTATACGGTTTTACAATAGAATCCCAGAAAATGTTCAGAAACTTTCTATTAATAAATAAAAAAAGGTCAAGAGACGTTTGTGTGGTAAGGGCTATTATAAAATTAGTGAATATCTTGAGGACACTACACTACACACCTTGGGAAAGAGACAGTCATTCCAGGCATTTGACATTAAAAATAATAATAATACATAAAAAAGATATAACCCCTGAGTTTGTTTCAACTAATAACTGAATGCTTTTACTTTGAATGAAAATATTTGAATTTGTAAAATACAATTCATGACTTACAGGCTCAACGGCAAAGTAGAATGAATGGAGATCCGGATCAGGATTCATTCCCCGGACCTTTTCCCTTAACTCAGGGTCACCATGCAGGAAGTGTGGTAGTGATAGAAAGGCAGGGCTACCATAACGACACGCAGACACGTTCATGAGACCACCCCAACTGCATTCACCATTGCAGAAACATGAGTTCACCCCTGTTCTTGTTGCTGGAATTAAAAATAATAAATTTAGCATAATTTCTTGTGAGGAGGTTGCGAAACGACACTACATACGGTCCGCCTGATGGGAAACAGTCACCTTAACCTATGAATGCTTGCGATACTTGAAGTATCAGATGCGTGTTGCCAGGCCAAAGGATAGAAAGGAAGAAATTAGATGGGAAAAAAGAAGGGAACTCAGGAGTGGGAGATTGGGGCTTCGGCGCTCTCATTCATCGCGCGAAACGCACCAGTACCTACAGAACATACCGATTTTCTATGAGAGAGTAGTACTTCTTCGGTCGAGCTGGGAGGAATATGGTTCTAATACTACAAAATAAACAAATTTGTTGTTAAACTTATTTGTTGAGGGACAGATTCTACCATCGGCTTCCAAATTTAACCTCTGAGAAGCTCCGGCGTAGGGCTTTATTCTAAGGTGTCAGTCACGCATTGGCAACCACGATATTGACTCTGCCTAGAATTTTACTATCTACAATACACTAGCTACACAAATCAAATCGCAACACAGTAACCTACTGCTTTGTGGTAGAATATCTGAGACTCAGGTACCTAGCCGACCTCTTGCACTTAAAGACTTACCAGTCAAGTCAGTCAGAGTCTGATTCCGTCAGTTATAAAATCATAGGCTTATGCTCTAGACCGGCCCTTCAATACAGACCAATAGTCAAAACTTATTAAAAGAATACTAGCAATGTTTTTTTTAGGGCATTACTAATATTCCTATTGTCCCTCCAAATAAGCCCTAAGCTTGCGCTAGGAATGGGTACGACAACAGCCGAATGGGGTCACGATCGAATCCGTGACTCTCGTGTTAACGGAACGAAGTCATAAAATTCTATAAATCTTCTTACAATTATCGAAGCTAATGTCCGTCATAGTGTATTTATTGAATGGCAGCCCGTTGTAGTATCCGCTACTGTGGTATTCCAAGCTGACCGTCCGACACAAATCCGGCACGAACATCGTTAGGGTCGCTTCTTCGGTTAGATTATGCCACATAAACTCTCCTGCGCTACCGGTTATCTGGAAAAACACTGTAATTGTTAAGTAAAATTGATAGTTAACAAATATAGTTCGTGCTCGGAACGCTGCTATCACTCCGGATGACGTCATTAGCATTTTTAGGATAGGAGGGAAAAATGAGAAGGGAAAAAGAAGGGAACAGAGATGGTGGGAGATTAGGAATCGGCGAACTCATTGCACGAAGCACAACAGTATTCACAGAAAATTGACACCGTTGTGGCGTTGTGGGTAGCGAGTCTGCCTTAAGCCGCGACGGTTGCGGGTTCGATTCCCGCTCGGAGCAGATGTTTGTATTAATCGTACAGGCATGTTTTCCGGTCTGGTTGTGTTTGTCCTTGTCATTGTGAATGTTTCCGGACCCCGACACAGGATATAATTATCCTAATGGGGGCCGTTGAGTGTGTAGCGTTTATAGCGTTTATAATTTTCTGTGAAAGGGTAATATTTCCCTGCTCCGGCCGGCCCATTTGTGCTAGGGGGAGCATAGCACAGCTACTACTAGAGACAATCTCGTTCAAGAAGGGAATCTCGAAGTATGATCATACTTAGTTCCAATTAAAATCATTCATTCAATTAGTCAATTTTTTTTTTTGCTTTTAATGACGTGCCCTTTAGTTATTTAAATGCACTTCATTGATACTATGATCTAGAAATAGATGATCTAGAATAGATAGCCTAGAAAGACTTGTAAGTAATTTAAATGTAACATGAATTGCTAAGTAGAGTAAATCTAAGAATGTGTCCATCAACACTTTTCTTACTCTCTCTATTAAGGGGAAGGCACTTTGTTCTTGCGTATTTATATATATGTAGCACTCATAAAACTATAATTTACACTATTTTAATACACTACCTCAAAAGGTTTTGTTCTTTTAAGTCTTCTCATAACTCTCATAACTCGAACTGTCAGAGCATTACCTGGCTATGATTAAAAAAGTGTAATCAAAGTACCTTTGCGCATTCACCATTGTAGAAAGGCAAAGTTTCATATTCGTTCCACCTAAGGATTTGTCCAGGAAGCGTTCCATCGAGTTCCCCTGTCGTCACCTCCACTAGACCCTCAGTGTCCATTGAGTTGTTTCTCTAAAATTTAAAATACAATAAGTCAAAAGTTAAATATAAGACTGGTTGTTTTTGTGGCTTCTCGTGAGGGTTTGGCAACTAAAGACTCAAAGAAAGAAACCTTAGAAATGATGCTTTTATTATACAAAAAAGGCTCTGTGAGTAATGGTTATTTAAAATTTCACAATAACAATTTACTGTTCATGACAGATACAAAAGTAAAAATATTTTAATTTTTTTCATAATTTTTAAACTTTCATATTTTATTTTAGTATTTGTTGTTGTAGCGGCAACAGAAATACATATTCTGTAAAAATTGCAAATCTCTACCTATTTCGATGACGATTTAGCGCAGCGGTAGCGAACCTGATTTAATCGCTGATTTGGTCGCTGGTTTGATTCCCGCTCGGAGCCGATGTTTGTACAATACAAACATCGGCTCCGATGGTCAATACCATACACTATACAGGCATGTTTTCCGGTTTGAGTGTGTTTGTCCTTGTATATGTTTCTCGAACCACGACACAGGATATAACTATCCTAATGGGAGCCGAGTGTGTAGCGTTTATTATTTATTGTTTATTATTATTATTGTGGTACCTAAGATGAGCAGTGGAGGCTTAATTAAATTTCATTAACTAACTTTGGGTTCGGAACCCAATCAAATGATAACTAAAAATATCAATACTTTGACCTTTATAACGTATCATGTGGGAGCATAAACAGTAATTGACATTTATGACAGTAATGGCCGCCGATCATCAGCTGTGTAGATTGTTCTGGACAACGGGTCAAATGTATTACATTGTTCAAACGCATCTTTCAATTCTCATAGCGAATTTTTTTTTATGTCTATTATTATTATTTAATAGTTAATAAGTTATCTATACAAATATTTTTTTATTTTATTTGGAAAGTAGGGCGGCAGATGACTCTACTCCACCTAATGTTAAGCGGAAATAAAGTCCAAACGCGAAGGCGGCTAACAGAGTTGAGGAATGCAACCGTGTTAGCCACCCTTGCCCTGCCTACCCGCAAGATGCCGCCTCGTTTGAAGGAGCCCAGATTGTAGGAAGGAAGGAACACGTGAGCCGGCAGTGAGTTCCACTTTTTGGATGTACGAGAAAGAAAAGAATTGGTAAACTTCTTTTCGCGAAGCAATTGATACCACAGTTAGACGGTGACATCTGAGACCGGCACACGTAGTTCTTGTATGGAAAGGTGATGGATATACAATAAATAAAATTGGAGTGTATGTTTGTAATTACAAAATGAAGAGCTTTTCCATTATATTTCTATGAGCTTTTCACTAAATGCAAATGCACTATATACTTTATATATAGTAATTACAAAAAAAAAAAAAAAAATTAAAATATTTGCTGATGTTATACGGAGTAACTAAGGCTAGTTTATTTAAAAAAATATTAAAAAAGAAAAAGGGGTCTGTGCAGTAAAGAAATATCGAAACACCAACCGAGTAAGTAAGTAGAATTTGAGACACACGACTAAATTGTGTTTATAAAAAATTGTGTCTGACAGAAGTTTAATTACCTCATAAAAAAGTCCAAATCTGTCAACAGGAGGAGCTCCACCCGTCGAACTCGAAGGTAGATTTTTGCAAAGTCCAGCAAAGGATCCTCGTAACCTTCGAAGAGGAGCTCTCCAGCGAGCTTGGAGACCGACATACCCTGTCCGAACATCGCAAGCCCCATGGACAGGCCCTTCTGTTTCAGGAAGCCCCAATGTCGAGATTGGTATATCGCGGACTGTAAAAATCAAAATTAAATATTTTAATTTAACGTAAAAAGCATTACACTTATTTGTTGAATCACAGATTCTACTACCGGCTCCAAAATTATACCCCTACCCGAGAAGAACCGGCGAAACAAACTTATGAGGTGTTTTTTTTTTTCAATA
This sequence comes from Hestina assimilis, assembly GCA_023373885.1. Classification (NCBI taxonomy): domain Eukaryota; kingdom Metazoa; phylum Arthropoda; class Insecta; order Lepidoptera; family Nymphalidae; genus Hestina; species Hestina assimilis. The sequence continues at coordinate 1,106,955 of CM041747.1, read as the reverse complement.
TATATTTTTTTTATAGTCAAATTTGTTACATTCAATATATATACTGAAAAGCCTGGAGAGGTCGTCTCATTACTAAGGTAAGTTGTCCCTAATATACTCACTAATTCTATAATAACCTAAACCTCACAAGCGTTCTTTTACTTGTGCTTTTTTTTTAGTTATTAATAGAAATAAGTACTTAGTGCAGTGTGGTTTCTGCAACCATATTAGCCGCCTTCGTCTTTGGACTCTAGTTCCACTTACCATCAGGTGGAGTAGAGTCATTTGCCCTGGGGAAACAAAATAAACGTTTGAAACTAATTCAGGAATCAAAATCAAAATTATTTTTATTCAAGTAGCCTTTTAAAAAGTACTTTTGAATAGTCAAACGCTACCGACGGTTCGGAAGGTTGATTCTATCGAGAAGAACCGACAAGAAACTCGACAGTTACTCTTTTCAAATATATTTTTTGTACAATTGTATTCTTTCATATAAAATTTGGTTCTTGAATGAGATCCAGCAATATTAAGAGTCCCAAGCATTTTTATCGGAATAATATTCCTCTAACGAATAATAGGAATAATTTGAAAGAACTATTTAAAACGAACCGAGTTCATTTCTAAAGAAACAAAATTAATCAAAACAAAACTCAAACTCAAAATATTCTTTATTCAAATAAGCCTATACGCATTTTTGAATCATCAAATGTACAGACTGTTGTTTCCGCCTAAGTGAAGCAACCACCCATTAGGAATGTAAATTCTGAAGAGAAGAACCGGCAAGAAACTCTACGGTTACTCTTTTCAAATATAATCTATTATATTTGCCAAATTTAATAAGTTTTATGTCTGGCATTAAATTCAACGTACATTAATTCCATGCCGCATTATATGAAATATATTTATCGGTTCTATCATTGGATAGTTCGAATCCTCAAAGCATGCGAACTGATGTTCGCATTCGGTTTAAAAAATTACTTAAGATTTACAATTTTCGGAACGAATGACAAAGCTAGTTCCGGTAAGTACTCCCACTACATCACTTCCGCAGAAAAGATTTAAGGCAGTAGTGTTCATAATATAATAAAAAGTTCATAATATAATCTTTTGTGTCTATCGATTAGAATCTGCTTAGAGCGCTACCTCCATTTTTGATGACACCTTAAGCCGTGGTCCAGCCTCATTCTACGGAAACATTTTTAAATGAATAAAAATTCAAATTCTATACCTGTTCAAAAGAAATATTTTACAAATAAAATAATTAATGTTATTGTTATAACATCATTTATTACGTTGCACTTTCTCTTTATCTTATCACGGCAATAACTTCAAATAATACCTATTTCTGAGTAATTAGATAATAATTGATTTCATTGTAATTTATTATGTGATTATTAATTACATGATTCACATGTTACTTACTATAAGAGATTAATTAATTAAGTTTTATTAATGTAAACAAATAACAATTTTTTTATTAACTGAGTATAAAATTATAAAATGTCAACAGGGCAACGACTGGAGTGACTGATAATAAAAATAACATTTCTCAAGTTTTTTTTTATACCACGACGGTGGCAAACAAGCGTAAGGGTCGCCTGATGGTGAGCGACCACCGCAACCTATGGCCGCTTGCAACACCAGAGGCATCACATTCCTTAAAAGGTTCTTTAACACCCGATTAAAGAACCTCATACTATAGCCTATTTGCAAAACCACGATTCAAGGCGAGAAAGCGTAACAAATAAAAAAACTTACAAGAAAATTTAAACGGGTTGCGAGATGAAATGTATATATTCGTATGGAATTCAACTTTACTCAACATAATGACATCATACAGTTTTTGTTTATTATGATAATTATGATTTTACGGAAACGGAGTACAAATGCGTGGAAATATTGAGAGTGTATTTCAGACCAGCGTTTTATACAAGCTCGTTTTTGAAGCACCTTTATATGACTACATGACCAGGTCTTACGAGCGTTGACGCGCTTATAAGCATGTATACGCGCATAATATATTTTGGAATAATTCGCTACTGATACTGGCCGCCATCGGTTCGACTGTACACGCCGGAATAAACGTGTGTACTCGCATTTGGCTTATTAAATAACGCACGCGTGTAAGCGAGTATGCCCAAATGACCGCTCCAAATATACGCTCGAATAAAAAGGCTGGTATGAAACTGCCCTAAAAGTTCTCTATTAATTTTAATGCGCATAAACTTGTCCATATTTCCTTCCATGATTGAATTGATGACCTTAGCGACGATAACCTTTAGGGCAAATCCATTGTGATCCAACGTATTATAATGAGTTCCTTTACATCAATATTATTAACATAATATTTACTATTTATAATGTATTGCCATTGAAACTGTGCTTATACTGTATATAATATTTCAAATAATATTTTTAGAAAAAACTGACGTCAAAACTAAAAAACTAAAAAAATTTACAACAGAATTCAGTGCTAAGTAAAACATCGCCACACATGGCTCCGACTTCTATTGCAGAATTTTTTCTTTTTGGTTTTGTAGTCGGTTTTTTTTTGTAGTTTTTTATTTTAAACTTTTAATTACGAATGATAGTACTTAATGATTAATGCAAATTTAAAACTTATAATGGTTTCCTCATTGTCACAACTAGGCCAAATTGAAATGAGGAGTTATGAGGAAACAAACATTTACAGACGAATTGAGAACCTCCTCCTTTTTTGAAGTCGGTTAAACGAGGCTTTTAGCAGCTTATACAATTATACATACTTACAGCTGCGATAACATTGAGGATTGTGATATTATCCTGGAGGGTACCATTGCTGCTTTCATCGAAGTACCAGCTACGTTGAGTTCTGTACGAAACTGAGTGGTTCTGGGGGTGGAAGGTCACGTTGACGTGTTTCCTGTGCTCTCGGAAGCGATAGGGCCCTGGGGATAAAGATACGTAAAATATAATAATTAATGAATTTTAAAACCTTACACTCCATCCCAGCTGATAGAGACCTGATTGTTTTTATAAAAATTGAATGGACTGGATGGATTGCCATTTATTAAGGATGCAGCTTGCATTATTGCCACTATTTCACGCCACCACCTTCCCTGTCCGTTAAACCACATAATATGACTTAATTGTCTAACTATAATGTCTACTGTCTGGACAGTGTATGGGTTAATATCCTAGTAATGCAATAAATGTAAAAATTTTTTGTTTAGATGTTTGGATGTTTGTTACTCAACAAAGCGAAAATCGCTGAACGGATCTGGATGAAATTTGACATAGATTTAGATTATTATACTAGCCCGGGACAGTGTTAGGTTTCCGTGGGATTATCAAAATTATGTACTGCAATTATATTTGATGTTTGTTACTCAGTCACGCATCAACGGCTAAAAGGATTGGGATGAAATTTAGCACAGATATTTATTGTTACTTGAATCAAGAAAAAAGATAACTTTTATCCCGGATAAAAAATAGATTCCCGTGGGATCATCAAAAAACATACTACTAAGATCAATTTAAATTCGGTTTAAATGTAACACACATTGTTTACTTAAAAATGATTAATTTCGATCCAATTTTAAGGTCTCGGTGGACAAAGTTGCGTGCAGATTATTGTTGCGGGTAATTATTTGTAAATATATATACATTTTATATGTTATATATTTTTTGCCTATAATACATTTTAAATACTAAGCAAAAAATCCGGTAAATCCTTATTTAGATTCTACATTGTTTAAATATTATTAATTACCCGCTAATTAATTTAATATGTATAAAAAAATAATGTAATTATAATACTAAATCTCCACTTTATCTTGTAAATCTTTTAATAAATTGTTTTAAGTAATGCAATTTCTTAAAATAAAAGTTCATTTTAGTTAACCAAATCTAAGTGCGTTGTTAATTTTTGTTATCTCACCGGGTTTTTTGTTAGTATTTCTTTAAATCACGAAAGTAGCAAATTATTCAGGTGTAAATAACCATTTTGCTATGGTAACCACCATAGCATAAAGACGCTTGCAAGCTTGGTCCAGAGGTTCGCGCTCTTCTACAATAAGTCATAACATAACCGAAATTAACACTTTTATTAAATATTTTGGCGCAGTGGTAGCGAACCTGCCTTAAGCGCTATAGGTCTCGTTCCATTCCCGCTCAGAGCAGAATTTTGTATTGATTATACAGGCATGTTTTCCGGTCTGGGTGTGTTTGTCCTTGTCATTGTGTATGTTTCCGGACCCCCGACACAGGATAATTATCCTAATGGGGGCCGTTGAGTGTGTAGCGTTTAATTTTATCAAAGCCAATATAGATATAGAGAGTAGCATTGCTTGAGAGAATATAAAAAGTTTGACCGGTTTTATTCTATGATATTTTTTTATATTCTAGAAGCTGTGGCAACGAAGGATTCGGGTTGTTTTTTTTTTCAACATTTTCAACAATTGTTGTTGTACTTCAACTAATTACGATGGCCTTGACAAATTATAGACATTAACCTTTCTCATTGATCACTCTCTCAAATCTTAAAAGCCACAAATTCCGTTTAATTTTGTGTCGAGTTCTGGTGGCTTCTGTTGGAAATTATAGAATAATTTCGAGCGTAAATTTTTTTGCGAAGTTTTACAGAAACAATATTTGTATTGTATTGTTATAGATAACAGAAGCATCGCTAGGTTTTTAGTTGTTTATAATTAAATTAAAATAATTTTGTGTTCTTTCTTATTTGCATCAAACTAATGCAAGTACGTTGGTGTTTTTTGTACTTTTTGTGAAATTCTAATTTAAAATTTTATTTTTAATCCGATTTAGAGATTAGTTTAGTGTTTAGCCAGCCGTCCTTATCATGGCTTTTAAACACGTTTAATGTATAAAATTAAGTCAGTCAGTCCCATTGAAATCTAAATAATAATATATTAGAAGTCGCATATCCGCGTGACCTTGTCGTCGCAATTGTGACTTATGAGCCACGTATTCACTTTGCTTGCATTGCTGTATTAGCTAGTAGATATCTGGAGCAGTACAAGTGTACGTAGCAATGTCATGTAAAGCTTTCGATTTAACCATCGTTCTCTGTGTATGTAATAGTCACAGCATGAGTGGTAGAACACAGAAAATGTTTGTCATTTTACAATGTTTAAATTTAAACTCAAGGCTTCGGGATGTGACGAACCCATCCCCCGCTGTTGGAATAACCTCTATAACAGCAGAGATTATGCCAGCAGTAAATCAGTTTTAATTAATTATAATTATATAAATTTAATTATGTATCAAGATATTTTATGACAAATTAAATCTAGATTTGTTGTTTTATTTTTTTCACAGTTCACGTTTATTGAATAAAAATAAATTAATTTATTCAAATTTTATGAATTTAGTGTTTTCCTTATATATTTTTTATTTTTATTCTTTTCAGTTACAAATAATAGTTCAGTTTAATTCAATTTAAGTCCATCTAAAAGTATCTAATTATTTCGCAAACCGTGAAGTATATATTGCTATTGTGTAATTTTGGTTTTGCTGGGCATCTGTGATGATGATCAGAAGTTAGTGTTTCTGTGTTAGAAGGTGTCGCATAAGGTGTACCTATAGTCCACCCCCCCAAAGAGGTCAAACTCTGCGGTAACCTGGGCTTGTCGTGCCGGGGGGGCTCAGTAGCCGGGAGTCGATTGTGCAGGTGGCACCTTCAACTGCCCGGTGAAGCTAACAGGGTCAAGCGGTACGGGCCTGGGGCGTTTTACGTCAGACCGCGCCTAGGAGGGTGGTGTCGTATGGGTCGCTCCGGTACTTTTCTGCTTATCAGAATGGACCGAGAGCGGCTCCTGCGACACCGGAGGTGTGCTTAACCGGGGCCTTCAGCCCCGGTCGGGCGGTAGAGGAAGAAAACCTCTTTAAAAAATAACGACGGTCGGTCGTAGAGGGAAACAACCTCATTAAAAAGTTAGTCTCGGCGGGGGGATCCCTAGGACCCAGGGCTCCCTTGGTTGGGTTTGCCGGGGCCTTCCGGTCTCGGTCGGAGGGCGCGAAAGCGCCGTGGAGTATTTTATATATGTATAGTATGTATTAGTATGTATGGCGGCAGTATGGTGCCGTCCAAGGTGGAGGCCGAAAGGCCTGGCGCGTTCGCGCGCGGACGTATGTATTTGTATATATGTATTAGTATGTATTGATATGTATATATGGCGGCAGTAGGTTGTCGCCACCGGTGGGCCCCTCGGGGCAAGCGCCGGGGCGTCGCGATGGTATGCTTCAGTGATCCCGCGACGTCCCAATATCTATGGCGCTAGATGGGACCTTGGAGTTTTAGTGGGTAGGGGAGCTCGGCTCCGAGTCCACACACCTCCTGCGCCATTGCACCCATCCCGGCCCTCGAGTGCGTAACTGCATTTCTCCAAGTAAAAAAAAAGGTAGGTACCACCGCAGTGTCAAATATTCTACCGCCGAATAGTAGTGCTGAGGCATTACTGTGTTCCGGTTTGAAAGGCACTGTACGCTAGTGAAATTACTGGGCAGAGCTAATAAGAAGAGATAATATCTCGAGGTTGGCAACGCGTGAGTGGCATCGTCTAATGATGCTGCGAGCGCTCATAGGTTACGGCAACCACTTATTTTACCTTATTTGCCTATTGTAAAAAAAAGTTAAATTTAAACACAAAGACAAGAATTATGCAAAACTTCTCGAGACATTGCTCTGATGCAAATGGAACATGCACTGGAAGTCATAATAAAAAGTAGTCTTACCTAATTCAACTAGATCTGGTATTTCTTCTGGAAACCGATTCGCGTTTGTCCAATTGAAGAGGTACACGTCGAAGAACAGAGGCACAGACGGCGCTACCCAGTCGTTGTAGGCTCGGGATTGTGGTGATAACATTATTTGCTGCAAAAGAAATTAGAAATGAATAATATTAATATTAATAATATTTTATAGGGTCTGCTTGGAAGTAATGAGATCCTTATGATATTATTTTAATACTATAATAACAAATGCTACACACTCAACAGCCCCAAGATAGTGATAGGTTATCTCTATATTATTTTGTGTCGGAGGTTTGAAGAAACATAATGACATGGGCAAACATATCCATGCCGGAACATATGCCTGTATGGTTAATACAAACATCTGAGAGAGAGAGAGAGAGAAATTAATCATTTGTGAGTAATTAATGTTCCTTAAGAAAGATACACAAAAAATTCAATTGAATGCCTTTTATTTGATAATGCCACAGGAATCCGACATTTTTCTCGAACAAAAGTATTCGAAGTGTTTATTATGTCTTTAGGTTCGTCTTGATCTAACATAGGCTCATAATAAGTTAATTTTATTCCCCAATTGCCTCCATCAGGTTAGTGATAAACTGTGGTGGGGGTCCGGAATCACACACAAGGTCAAAGACACACCCAGACCGGAACATATGCCTGTATGCTCAATACAAACATATGCTACGAGCGTGAATCGAACCAGCGAATAATTTAATTGTTAATTATGTTATTAATAGGATAGGTTGTGTATATAAATAAATTTAGGAACAAATTGCTTATTCAATAACCAAAATAGCTTAATTTTCGATATGTAATATGAACCGCAATTAAATCAATTGTCATCAGTCAATATCGTATATTAATTGGTTTTAATTAATCACTAATAACGAGCAAGGTTGTCTAAACAGATGGGATGTTTACAATCATTAGTAGTATCGAAAAAGATTTGCTTCGTTAAATCCTATTAAATGAGCGGCGAAATTTGATCTACAAATAACGTCCTACTATTTTTTGTTTACAAAGAAAAAAACTATGGGTATCAATTTCATATTTATACGTTAAATATGAACTATGGACCGTTTTTTCCATACAGAAAAAATGTCCGTAACTTCGGTTGCTGGTTGCCGGGTATCCGGCGCCGACTGTCCGGTAACTCATTTTGCTACCCGGCAACTGGAACGTGTGAAAAGGCACTAACACAAGTACTAATTATTAGAGGCATCAGGACGTTACGACGCCGTCGCCCGCTGTTCGGATAATCTCTGTCACAGCAGAAATTATTTCACCACTGCAATCAGTTACACTGTTAGTTCTTTTGTTGCAAGAGGCCGGATAGGGAAGGTACCAACATAGTGTCAAATATTCTAACGCTAAACAGTAGTGCTTAGGCATTACTGTGTTCCGGTTTGAAGGGCACAGTAGCCTAGTGAAATAAATGGGCAGAGGAGATTTAAGAACCAATGTCTTCAGGTTGGCAAAGCGTGTGTGGGTGCCCCACCACTAAAGTTTCACCAATTCTAAAGTACTCGTGGACGAAGTCACGGGAAGATGCTAATTTTTTAAAATGAAGAATATCAGATACGTAAAGATTTCTGTTTTATTAATAAATACATCTCAATAACGACTTTTTGTCATGGACAAAAAACTAGTTCTAAAAAAAAAAGCGTCGTAAAATGAAATAAACGAACGTAAGGTGGTGGCTGGTTGATGAATGTAGAGCCGTAAAACGCTGCAGCTTTTTTAGATGAATTTTATGTGAACGATTAAAGATCAACACGATTAAATTATTTACATAAAAAACTATAGTACATCAATCTATATATATATAAAAGGAGAAGACCTGACTGATATATCACATAACGGGGTGAAAAAGAGACTGAAAGTTTGTATCGAAGTCCGTCATTTTTGAAACTTTGATTTTTGGCGAACAATTATACTATATAAAGACGGACGTGTTTTAAAATCTGCTAAAATTCCATCCCTGAAGGTTTGAAATGGAGGTTCAAAGCTTTTTTTTTAATTCACGTGCGTGAAGCCACTGGCAGCAGTTAGTATTAATACAAACAGTTATTATTGTTGTGCTACAAAGTCGCTTTCCGCATCTATTTGTATGTATCTTCACCTAAGCCACGCAAGGGATTATTTTTTCAAAGAAGGCTTATATATAACAATACCCAAAGAGAAGCGAAGCTGGGTCACTAGTAAAATCATTCTTAGCGTTACAAAAGTGGTTAGAATATTTGGTTATGTAAGTTGTTCAAATGGCGATTAGGGAAACGGCTTTTCAGAAACACTCACGACTACCTATTTCTTATTATATTTATATTATAAGACATTTGCATGCTAGTGAAAAAGACTACAATTTAAGGGGAAATAATAATAATAGTGATTTATTCGCAGAAACATTGACACAGATAAGATGTTACTTTTAATTAAATAGTAATAAAGGTTTCGCCCTATACAATAGTCATGCAAATTTTTATAATACAGAATTTTTAGACTTAAGACCTTTTCATATGAATAAAAACATTTTTCAATTATCAATTGTTTAAATTTAAATGAAATACCCCATACCACAAGCGTTAAATCTGTCTGTTTGTGTTATTTTTAATTGTTTCATTACAATAAACAACAGTTTTTGCTGTTTTTATTACTGTTATAAGAATTTATGCTGCTGAGTTATTTTAGCATGTCATATAAGTCTGATAATTATATGAAGTAAGTAGGATGGTTTTTAGAATTGATTGATTAAGAGTGATCGGTATCCTTGACTCAAAAACCAAGGTTTTTAGCTTAGACAAAAAGCATAAGTAAACAAAGGAAACCGACGCATAGAGTCACGTATAACATGGTATCTTTTAATAAAAATAATATATTAAATCGATCGTGTTATTATTAGCATATTTTCAATAAAATGGCGAGATATACACTTAGTATAATAATTTATGTTCTCCTACTAAAGGCAACATTATTTTTTTTAATGTTTTTATTGACGTTAATAGTTTTATGGCGTTTTCAGACCAACATTCTGACAAGCGTATACGCTCGTTATTTTAAGTAGGTATAGGCACGCATACGCGCGCTTTTTGTCGCGCAGGCAACTTGTACGAGCGTTGACGCGCTTATAAGCTCGTATACTCGCTATGGAATATTTCGGCAACTAGCTGCTTCGAAAAAAGCGTTAGTCTGTAACCACCCATACCATTTATTAATCTTTACTTTTTTTACTAGAATTTTTATTATGATTGTCCCTACTGCCCTTAACAGGGTGGAAGCCTGAGTACTGAGAGCACCCGTAAAATGGGGTAGCTCTCATATAACCGTTGTTTAAATAATTAAAGAAGCAAAAAAAATAAAACAATCGCCAATCTAATTAAAATATTTCTATTTAAGCAGCAAAAAATAAACGATAAGTTTGTCCCCGCCTTCTATACATTTGAAATTCAAGTTATCTCGATATAATTAGGCTTATTTTTTGATTTTTAGTAAATATTTTTAAAGCATTCGCGTATTTGCTTTTAAATTTACTTTTTGTATTTATTGTTGTAGCGGTAACAGTAACATTTTTTTTATAAATAATCGCTACACACTCGACGGCCCCCATTAAGATAGTCAGGCTGTGATAGACATCCTGTGTCAGGGGTTTTAAGGCAGGTTCGCTACCGCTGCGCCACAACGTCGTCATACATATTTACATATTTTGTGAAAATATCAACCTTTTATCTATAACTGTTTATGGGCGGAATCCTAAAAAGTTTACATCCAAAAACTGGTATGCGTTTTTGGTTTTTGCGTACCCATGAACATTGAACATTGAATTCTGTACCACGAGGTGATAACAATGATTATAATTATTTATAAATAATACATATCTTAATTGATATAAACAATCTTTCCACTTGTAATATTCGCTACAAGATATCGCTGCGCCACAAGTGATCAAGGGCGCAAGCTGTGACCTCAGCTATTTTTCCGGACTACGATTGACCTGTGATTTGGAAGTTCTATTCTGTGACCTGAAGATCTCATTGAAGTCTCATTTAGAGCCATCAGGTGTCTTAATCAGTAATAAATAATTTCAGACGCTCATAACTGCTTATTGATATATTTGAATAATGCTAGGATGAAGAAGAAGTTGTAAAGTCAAGTCATAGGTCTATATGAGCGACCTGAAAAACTCTGACACTTGGGTAGGTTGGGTAGGCCTGACACTAGGTTGGCAACTAACCACTCGATAAAAAGAAGAAGAATGTGTTTTAATACAAATCTTACAACCCGAGCACGTAACAATATAAAAATACTTACTGAATTTAAAACTGATTCGAAGACTACGTTCCACGCGAGTGCGGTAGCGAGCGCTGCACACGCACACAGAGCCGCCGCTCCGATCCCAACGCGTCGGCACTGAGGCGCACGCCCGCGCATCGCGTACGCGCGCTCTATCACGCCTGACCTACGACAATACACACACAGAAATAATACATTTATACGAAAAATATCAACTTAAAAACACACACAAAAAAAATTAAAATCGTGCTTCCAAACCGCTGAGATTATATTGCTTATTTCGAAGCTCTGTAAGATTTTATACTTTGGGGAGTGTCCGTTCTATTTAATTATCTCCTTGCTAGCATTAATCCTGGTAAAGGTTACTAGTTTTTTACACAGAGCGATAGCCATCTGACCTCTGCAATCCTAAGGGCGAACCAGTAACTCAATAAATATGAGCAAATTACTTTTAGTGACTATTATCAGATGTTTTGTGATAACAACCGGGACCGACAGCTTAACGTGCTCTCCGACGCACGGTGAAGAGACCCATAAGGACAGACGCATAGACAAACATCTGCCCCAGTGGGAATCGAACCCACAACCGTCGAGGCAGACTCACTACCAATACGCCATGACGGTATCATCTAACGTAAAAAGTACATATTGTTGTTGGTGTACAGCTTTTTTTTATATTTGTGTTACAAATTAGTGGAAACTTTACTGATTATTTGTCTATTTTTGTAAATTAGCAATTAAGAAATAGTACACTGTTTATTTCCTTGAAAAATAAAATAAATAATAAAATCACTTATGTGCAGAATTATAGTTTTTTCAGAAAGTCAGAATTCTACCACCGGCTCCAATATTAAAGCTCTACTTGAGAAGAACTGGCGAAGCAAACATTTTCAAAATGTTTCAATTCGTTTTGTCTACATCTTTTGTGTTGTATACAGACAGTTTACGAATTAGCAATTCATTGGACAATGGACAAGTGTTTATTGAAAACACAGCTGTGAGCTTGAATCGAATCAAATCAAAAATGGTTTATTCCATTTGACTTTTAATCAGTACATTTCAATTGTGAAACGCAAAAGTTTTTTTTTTGTTTGTATGATGTTAAAAATAGATTGTTTATATTGATAGATGACTCCAAATATGATATTTCTCAATCAAGACCTTCCTGCTATATCTGTACAAATAAATACAATTAAAGTGTCTGTTTGTAATTCTAATTTAACTTTCACTAGTAGTAGTAGTAGTGCTTAGGCATTACTGTGTTCTGGTTCGAAGGGCACTGTAGGCTAGTGAAATTACTGGGCTAATATCTCGAGATTGGCAACGCGTAATCGGCACCTACTAATGGTACTGCAAGCGCTCATAGGCTACGGCAACCACTTATCATCAGGTGGGCCGTATGCTTGTTTGCCAACTCTTAAAATCCTTGTTAACATTAAAAACTTATATAAAAAAAATCACTCAAAATTTTTGTCTGTCTGTTTATTTCGGCTAATCTTTGAAACAGCTGGACCGATTTTAGCGGGGCAGACAGCTGGTAGTAGAAGGAAGGAGTAACTTAAACTACTTTTACTTGACAAAAAATGGGTTCGTAACTAAATAAACGCTACACACTCAATGCATCATAAGGATAGTGATATGTGTTGGGGGTCCGGAAACACGCACAATGACAAAGACAAACACACCCAGACCGGAACACATGCCTGTATGGTCAATACAAACATCTGCGGCACTTAATGCAGGTTCGCTATCGCTGCACCACCACGTACATAATAACTATAGTTAATAAATATATTTCATTTTCAAGATAACTAGGTGTTTTGCATATCATTATTAATATGATATCACATGCAGAAATAATGACTTTAATCATTAATAAATAATTATTCATACTGATGACTAGTTTATATTTATAAAATAATAATTGACATCGTAAATTATATTCCCTACTTTAATTCTATGAATTATGTATAAGAATGCAATTAGTTTTGTTTATATAAAACTTTGTTTTTATATTTCTAAAAAGTTTTTATTAAAATTATATATTTTTTTGTATTATTTTAATTGTGTGCATGTAATGTTTTTATATATTATGATGGTGGTAAACAAACTTTTTTGTTCTTTGTGTATAGCCTTTGCATCAACAGTTGTATGAAGAACTATGGTTTCGGAGGGGCTTTTTTGGAGGGCCATTTCAATAGTTCATTGTTTATATTTATGCAATAAAAGAATTCACCACGCTTTTTGTCGAGAGCTTGGGATAGGATAAACAGTAAATAAACGCCACTCACTCAACGGCCCCCATTACGATATTAATATCGTCTGGGGTCCGGCAACATACACAAGGACAAGAAACAAACACACCCAGACCGGAACACATGCCTGTATGGTAACCACAAACATCTGTTTCCAGCGGGAATTTAACACGTTTTGTCGGGGCCTTCTGGTCCCAGTTGGTGGCGAGGAAGACAACCTCAAAAAATAACGATGGTCAGCCGTAGAGGGAAAAAACCTCATTAAAAAGTTGGTCTCTGTGAAGAGAGCCCTAGGGCTCTCTTAGTGACGATTCACGCCGGATCGTCGTGGTTGATTGCGAAAGCGGACCCATGGCGTCCCACTATGGCACAAGGTGGAACCTTGGTGATTTTAGTGAGTATGGGGGCCGGGTCCTTACAGACCATTGCACAGGCTTCCAGTCCTACACCTCCCGCATAATTGCACCCGTCCCGGCGTGCCAGTGCATAACTGCATTTCCCCAAAAAATAAAGTTAAAAAAATAAAGGTTCGCTACCGCTAAACCACAACATCGTCAAACTTCGATAATTAGATTTAAAAACAACTATTTTTGATTTGTATTTAAATATTTTCTTGTAATTATAATTAGTAAATGTAATTATAACTTTATGATCGTTAACTCCTTTATAGATAAAATTATAATTAATTTCCTTATATGTTTTAAGCGAATATAATCCATTCAAACATAACATTTCCTGCAAATTCTTACATATTAATGTAAATTAATAATTAATTATTATGGACTTCGTAAAGGCGAATCGTTTTCGACTAATTTTTTATTTCTTTGTAGTATTCGAGCACCCGCGGCTTTAATCTATAGAAGAATAAGCCAGTTCTTAGTTTTCTTAAAATGAAACCTATTATTTATACCTCTTTGTTACATTGACAAAAACAAACGACAAAATCTATAAATGTTATCTACATTTTTTTTTGTATCTTTTGGTTGGCAAACAAGCGTACCACCTGATGGTAAACAGTCAATGCAACCTATGAACGCGCGCGATTGAAGTATCACATGCGCATTGCCTAATCAACGTATAGGAGGGCCAAGGTATAGTAAATGAGAAGGAAGGAAAGAACGAGGAGGGGGTGGGAAATTGGGCCTCCAGTGCTCTCACTCAAAGCACGAAACGCTACAGTACCTACTGATAATGTTACTTACATTTACAAAGTGGTCAAAATTTCGTGCCAACACTAGTTCTATATAATATAATAGTTAAATAGCAGATTTTATAATATATTTTATTCATTATAATTAAGGTTTAAATTTTATAAGACAATAAATTTAGATAATCGTTAAAAAAAGTTAAGTGACAGATAAACCACCTAATATTATTTATGGTTATTTTATTTATGACAATAAATAATAAAAAGTATTAAATTAATTTTTGTTGTAAAAAAATTATGAAAAATGTAGGGTCTACATATTTGACGACGTTGTGCCGCAGCGGTTGCGAACCTGCCTTAAGCGCCACAGGTCACGGGATCGACTCCCGCTCAGATACAGGCATGTTTTCCGGTCTGGGTGTGTTTGTCTTTATCATTGTACATATACGTTTCCGGACCCCGACACAGGATTTACCTATCCTATGGGGGCCGTTGAGTGGGTAGCGTTGATGTATTGTCTACATAATAATTATTATGATTTATAAAAGCATTCATAGTTTACGGCAGGACTCCAAAAATTGTGTGTCACGACGCCCTTGGGCGTCAAGAAGACATCCTTTGGGCGAATTGCTCACGTTCATTACACGCAAAGTCTACCCACTTTGTTAAGTTGCTTAAGGCTACGATAAAAAAAAGCGAATATTTAAACAGCTTTTAGCTTTTTAATATCTTCTTATCCAAATTTTTTTTTCTAATATATAAAAATCTCGTGTCGCGGTTTTTGCTACCAAAGTCTTCCCCAAAGGTTCGACCGATTTTTATAAAATATTGTGTCCATATCGGGTAGGTCAGAAAATTAGGTGGTCCAAATTTTTTTTATTTTTTGGACATTTTTTTTATTTATTTTTGTATGACGTGGCATTAAAAATACATACAATCCTTAATGTTCACCCTTCTACCATCAACCCCTACTACATTTTAATAGCGATATTAGTAATTAAATAATTTTCACCGGTGTCACTTCTGTTCACAATTAGACTCAGTGAGAGGGCGCTGCTATCGGGTGACAGATTTTTTTCCGAGCACGCCACTGTGTGCTGGGCCCGCTAGTTATATATACTTCCAGCAGATATACTACAAGAATATATAGATGCTACATTAAGTATATTCTTCATATAAAGAGTATTTAATCAATTCAATAAAGAGAAGCGGTATCTTGGGATGCATTGTATATTTCATGGTGAAGCAATTCTCTAGGGAAGCTTAATATAATGAAAGAATGAAAATTACACAGTTAGGGCGCGTTCAGACAAGCGAACCGACTAAACTTTCGTAAATTTTTTTGATTATCGATAATTTACTGATCTGTCGTAAGACTCAAATTATAAATAACATATTTCAAAGTTGTTGAAACTTGCGTGCTTGTGTGCGCTTAGCGGGAGCGTGTCGTCTGTACGCGTCTTTAAGGTATCTCCTTACATAGGTCGTATTATTTATTTAATCAATGTTTTTTTTTATAATAAGGTAGAAACGAAAATATTTAGAATAAGGTAGACATGACACCCTAAAAATATAATAAAAATCTTTTTGTGACAAAAAATGTAAAATGTCACCCGGGGCAAGAACCCGAAATTGCTCTAATCTAGATCAGGGTCGAATCGTAATATTAATTCAAATTAAATCAAATATTTTTATTCAACGTAAAAAGCGTATAACTTATTTGTTGAAAGTCAAGATTCTACTACCGGCTCCAAAATTAAACCTCTACCTGAGAAGAGCCGGCGAAACAAACTCGGGTATTTCTTTATTTATTTATTCCAATAGACGCTCAAGGCGTCTCCTTTGTCTCTCGTCTCGATATTATATACAACGATCCAATTATGTATTTCGATTAACTATGATTAATAGATATAATGTAATTTTAGGTTTGTGGACACTTTGTATTAAAATCACTATGAAATCGAAACGAGGTCGATTTGATCATTAAATAAAACATATTAAGTTATCCGTTACGTTTTTGCGCATTGCTCATATTGCGCAATATTTATTAAATATACTTATTATGTATACGCATTATACTTAATTCGATTTGCGGTAATGAATTACGCATCGCTGCTTTTTAATGGGCTTAAAAAAATCTTTTTCCAACCTAGATGAAAAGTTCGCCTTTAGAATTTGAGGGAGAAAAAGTGCCTGATTGCCTGATTCTCTCCCGACAAGACGACACTAATGAACTCACTTTACCTCCCGATAACCTAGCCACCGTAAGTTTCTTCCTGGTACCAGAGACTAAAAGCGACTCAATATTCCGACTGACCTGAGACAAGTCGAGGATAGAGTTGTATGGAGAAACCTATCAGTCAAAGCCCTTGATTACAAATATGACCTAATAAAAGACGAAGAGTTTTTAACCCATTCCCTGTCCATAAAATAGGATGAGACGGGGAACCTGTTATTACCCCTCCAAAACGGCTCATAGCTAGCTCAAGCGAGTCAGGATCGAACCCTGTTATTTTCACGTTACTGGAGTTGGGCCTTCTACCGTTGAGCTTTTGAGGCTCGTTTCGTTTGAACCAAAGGCAAGTGCACTATAAGGTAGCATTTTTTGCTATCGCTTCATTGCAAGCTTGTGACTTACTTCATTTCGTTGCTTTGAATATACGAAGGAGCACCGGCGAATCTTTGACATTTGGTCTATATGGAATAGCTTGTCTATAGTTTTTAGTAAGTTTATGGTATGTTGTTTTTGTATGCCTATGTATTTCTTGTCTCGCTGTTTATGGAAATTTTTCGGCTCAACCGAGAATGTACCTTAATTACACATAACTATGTGAATTAGTTATATCAAATACCTTTTATTGAATAAATACCAGTAACCCTTTTTTCAAATCTGTCTGCCTTTAGTCTTGGCGGTTGCGGGTTCGATTCCCGCTCGGGCAGATGTTTGTTGAAATTTCTGTTTCGGTCTGGGCGTTTGTCCGTGGGCCTCCCCACCGTGCCTCGGAGAGCACGTTAAGCTGTAGGTCCCGGTTGTTATCACATAACATCTGATAATAATCGTTAACTCTTGATAAGTAAATTGCTCTTATCTAATAAGTTACTGGTTCGCCCTTAGGGTTGCGGAGGTCAGGTGGCAATCGCTCCGTGTAAAAACTAGTAACCTGTCATTTCCGGATAAGAGTAATAAGCAGACGCTGGGTAAAATAAAATACCGGGAACAATGCTAGGACGAAGGAGAAGATTACTAATACTCCTTTTGCCACTCCTAATAAGCTAGTAGCTTGCGGAAGGAGTGCGATAAGAGCCCAAGAGGGTCAGGCATAAACCCGCATCTCTCACGTTAACGGAACGGAGTCGGGCCTTTAACGGTTGAGATATTGAGGCTCTCATGAGACTATCTACAATCCCACTGATAATGTGATATAATTGCCACACATTGGCAATAAAGTTTTTTACCCCAATTAGTACCAAATATCGACGTATAAAAATATCTGATAATAAAAGTATTTTTACGATAAACTGTATTCTTTTTTCGTTGTCTTATTGGACCATTTTTTTTTAATTTATTACTACGTGTCGCAGTGAAACTTTAATATTCGCATTATTATAATTTCACAAGACACTATTGATAGACGGGAAATGTTTTTTATAGAATAAAGCATCTCGCGTTATGATTGGTTGGTTATTTGACAATGATTTGTAAAATAAATATGGTAAAGATCGTTTTGATCAGACCGACTGAATTTTATAAATCGACCTTTTAATTTACGTATACTTGGTTGGCAAACAAGCAAACGGTCCATCTAATGGTAAGCAGTCATCACAACCTATGAACGTTTGTGATCGAACTATCACATGCGCTTCCCACCCAAGGAACAGGGGAGAAGGGATCAGGAGGGAAAAGGGAATGGGAATTGAGCCTCCGGCCCTCTCACTCATCGCACAAAACACAACAGTACCTACTATTTTCTGTGAAATGGTAGTACTTCCCCGGTAGACCTGGCCCCTTTTTTGCTGGGAATATTACAAATAGTTACGTAGCGGATGAAATTATAATGTCGCTGTAATATTGTAAGACTTTACAAAAGCCTCAATTTTAAATTTCGCTGCCACAGACGGCTCTGTTACGTTGGATTGTATTTTCGTGACCATCAATAAATTCGTGAAAAATAACGATACCTTTTTTTATTAGAATTAATATACTTAATAAATACATATGTAGGTACATTAACCAGGGACATTAAAATTAATTACCTAGACATTCGCAAGCCACATTTAAATAATAATGTATTATGTAAACGCACAGGAAACAACTTTACGTCTTTGGCATTATGGCAATGAACCTGCTTTTAACGTGAAATATAATTTTTTTTTACGCTTTTGTGCTTTCTGTATAGCAGTTTGCGGTTCTGATGGTAGCAGTTTATAAGCCACCTACACAAGATAAGGAAGAGCTTTTTTTATCAACCCCGGGGCAAATGACTCTACTCCTAATGAGAAGTAGTGTTCACACGCGAAGGTGGCTAATAGAAGCAGACGGCGAACTGCACTAGCCACCCTCGCCCTGCCCACCCACACCACAAGATGCGTCTTCACGCCACACGTGTGCTGGTAAGGAATTCAATGTTTTCGATAAGCGACAAAGAACAAAAAACATCAAACGTCTTTGTTCGTGATTGAACCGATGCTTTCGAGCGGGAAGCGTAGTTGATTATTGAACGTGGTAGATCCTAACATGAGTAGCTTTACAGGAATAACGTAACGGCCTAGCAGTTAAAAACAGGATTTTAATACTACTGATATTGCTACTATTGTAATAAAAGATACGTTTTTTTAATGAGTAAACTAATGAACTGACAGATTAACAGACATTCTCGAATATTAAATTTAATCATTAACAAAGAAACCATTAAGAATCAATTACTGTCTGAAATGAACATGGTTGAATAATTATAAATACTAAGATCACAAAAAGTATACACAAAACTAAATGCCATTTAATAAAAACCAGCATAAAGACATGACATTTAATAAATCAAGAGGGAAAATGAAAATATTTAAACAAAACCATAAATAAATATTAAATTAAAGATATCTTAATTGACAAATGTGAATAACCTTGTAGAAGCTGAAACAAAAAGTGTACTTTCCGATGCAGAAATACTAAAATCGTTAAGGCAATCTTCCATGAGTTTCCTTGAAATTGCGAGCCGAACTTAGGTAGTAGAGCGATGCTTTTCCCACCACAAAGGTGGAGTACATTAGCACAGAAAATCGCCGTAGAGTAAAAGCATCAGTACTGTTGCGTTTCGTGCGATGAGTGCGAGCGGCCCAATCTCCTATCGCCTCTGACACCTTTGTGATGCACTGATCGTGAGCCTCAACGTTTATACATTTGGCGCATATTTACAATACAGGCATTTTAAGTGTTTGTACTTGTTTTTATGTTTCCGTACCTCTGACACAGGATATAACTATCTTTACGTCGGGCGTCGAGGGTAGCGTTTGAAATATACATGTCTCCTTGTCGGATTGTTTCGTATAATTGGCACAAATTACGCATCAGATTGATGAACTATTTTTAGAAATAAATAATATCACATACCAAAATGCATAAAACATATTATATATCGAACATTTTCTTAGACCATGTAGAAGACAATACCGACTTTTTACATTACACACGCCACAATGAGAGTGCTGGATGCCCAATCTCTCACCTCCTCTTTTCCCTTCCTTCCCTATCCCTTTCCTATCCTATTCCCTATATATATCCCTTGGATTGGTAACGTGCATGAGATACTTCAAGTATTGCAACCGCTTATAGGTTGCGGTGACTGATTACTATCAAGGGGACCGCACGCTTGTTTGACAACCGTCATGACATAAAATAGTCTAAGATTGCTGCCTAACGAGGTCACAGGAAGTAAGCAATAACATGCTTAAACATCATCGAGTCGGTAACATTAAAGATATTTGTGGCTTTAGACGTGAGCTTTATGCAAAAATACCACATCAACTATTTTTTTTTCTCAATAGTTGTACAAGCTAATGTGTAGAGCGTGTTCAGATGTTTATTTCTCTTTGAAATGCGCCCATTAATTACATGAGGCGATTTTGGCGAATTTTTGATTTCCCTACCCATGGGAAGAGGTCTACAAACTGTAAACTTTTGTAAACTTACCCGTATTTTAAATGTAAATACATTAATATGTGCTTAAATGTATAGGATTTATATGTATATCAAAAAACTAACGTTACATTTTTCGAGACCACGACTCCCGTACCATGGTTTTGGTCCGAATCCCTTCACAACCTCATTAAAAAGTTAGCCTGGGAGGATGGTGCCTCAGGGCGCTCTACTTTGACATTTGTCAGGCCCTTAGAAGAAGGAAACAACAACACTTTAAAAAGTTAGTCTCGGTGGAGGGGCCTCTAGGTTTCCAAGGCGGTTCCTTGGGTTTTGGTGGGTATTACTTAGATCGATTACCGAATGGTGAGTCACTACCACTACTTGTAGTGATACGCGTTTTTCAACGTTTAAAAAAAAAATGTTCGAATGCCCTCTCTTTGTCAACGCCATACGAAGTAAAAAATGCCGTTTTGGAAAGAAGTTTGTAATCTCGGGTTCTCGAAAGGGAACGAGCCAGCAAAAAATGAAACCTTATAGTTACATAGGTGGAATGGCGTGGAGTAGAACTCTTTAAGTCTCAATAGCTCAACGATAGAAGGGCCGACTTCGCTACGTTAACGCGAGAGCCGCGGGTTCGATCCTGACCCCCTTGGGCTATTTTCGTACCCACTCCTAGCGCAAGCTTTCAGCTTATTTGGAGGGGCAATAGGAAGTGAAACGATACTAAATGAAATGAAACGAGTTTTCTCTCGGCTGTTTGTATTACTGTTGATTTTTTCTAATTTTGATTTATTCGTGTTTTTTTTTGTTTAGTAAAACCGATAAAAACAGATGTGCAAACAATTTTTTGTACAACAAACTTATTATATTACGACGCCACGGCGTAGCGTAAATCTGCCTTAAGCGTCACTGGTCGCGGTTTCGGTTCCCGCTCGGAATTATTTATTATTATTATTTATAAATTAGTTACGTATACCAATTCTACATAAATCGTCTAGAGTGCATAAATCCATATTCCCACATAAGACATATGAACCGCCGTGTCAGCGTCGCAAGCCTCAAAAGGAGGAACCGACACCCGCCGGGTGCGGGCCGTGAGAAAGCATTCTTTGGTCCCACTTCGACCGGGAATCACTGGGCTAGTTAGGTTAAAAATGTATTCTTTTAATAATAAAATTTAATTTTAGTAAAATGCAGTTTCTTTTGCATCCGGCGGCTGTAGCATTATGTACTAATTAATATTTGTTTAAAAATGCAACGAACGTCGTTCCTACGACACGTGTACCGCAAGTCATTTTTCTTAATTAGTGATGTAAGCTTAATCTTATCGACGATTATTGCTTTTTAATTCAAATTATTATACAATATTCAGTAGTGACATTTCATGTAAATCTATGAAACCTGATCGTATCCGGGACAAATATTTAAAATCAAATTTAATTAAAATTAAGGAATCCTATTTTGAATAATAAAATAAAATTACGTTTAAATATTCTTTTAATCTAATTTTATTATCAAAAAACGTAAATTTGATTTTCGGAATTTATATTACCGCTGGCCCAAATGGCCTTAAAAGCATAACCTATGGGCGGGGAAAGTTAGCAAGACACCCAGCCAAAAAGATCGCTTAGATTGATAAGTTGTCGTCGTAAAAAAATAGTTTGAAACAATAAATTTAAATTTTATTGATAAAAATTAGGCACTTCTTCCTAGCATTATTTCCGGTATTTACTCAGGGTCTGCTTATACTCTTCTCCTCATTTAATGGGTTTCTAGTTTTTTACACAGAGATGACAATCGCATCTGACCTCCGCAACCCAAAGTGCGAACCAGAAACTTATTGAATAAAAGCAAATCACATGTATAGAGTCAATGTTTATGATGATGTTATGATAACAACCGGGACTGATAGCTTAACGTGCTCCGAGGCACGGTGAGGAGACCCACAAGACCAAAACAGATATTCATAACGAATATTTAAAACAGGTTCACTTCAGCACGTTAGAGCGGTCGTCATAAAAATTACGCACCATCTACGCATTATCTTATTACGTCGGGGTATTATAATTTATAATAGCTTCAATGTATGTTAATGTTTCCATTCCACACTAATTAATAGTAATATATTAATTATGTATGTACTAGTTTAAATTCAATATAAACATTATTTAAATATGCATATTATTGTCACCGAATATAAGTAGGTACTTTCTAACCAGGCTACTGGGTAAAAATATCGATATTTTTTCAGTAATCGATAATTATCGTCGATATTTTTATCGGCTAAATCGATAATCAATAACCACCAAACTCGATTTTACCAAAATAGTGTATCATGTAATACATCGATATTTTTTCCCGATAATATCGATATATATTTTTTTGCAAATGCGCATCCTTAACTAACGGTTTTGTGACAAACAAGACCATTTTCTGAATGACTGGTTTCTAAGGACCAAAACATTGATGATATTGATTATAATAATAATTATATCTAGCAAGAAGCTCTGCTAATTTCAAAATAAAACTTATTCAAACATCCTCCACACCCAACCCCTTACAAGCCATTTTTCGCATTAAAAAATAGCGTATGTCCTTTCTCAGGTTCTAGACTATCTGTGTACAAAATTTTATTTTAATCGGTTCAGTAGTTTTGGCGTCGCAGATAAGTAGACAGACAGAGACACAGTTACCTTGGCATTTATAATATTTTATATTAGTAAGCATTAAGTTGCAGGAGATCAAAAATGCACGCCACGACAACTCACGAGATGCTTTGAGAAAAGGATGTTCCGGCTGTACGCATAGTGGAGGCACTACCGTGACTTCTAATAATATCATACAATGGGATTAAAAGTTACGTTAGAACTATTATATTTTTTCTTGCTGTACAAATATTGATTCATTGACTCACCAAAAGCGAGTTAAGATGAAGCTATTTTTTTGTTATTTACGAAGTGTGATCACGTAATATATTTACATATTCTTTGTAATGTTTACAATTTTTAGACGTATTAATTCATATAGTTGAGCGTGTAATATGGTGTGATTAGTTTTCCTACGTGGTTACGCACACTGCGAATAACAATGAGATTTTTACGTCAATTTTAATTTAATCAAGTGACTTTAAAATAAGAAAGAGGTTCGCGATTCGGCTGTATTTTTTATGTTTGTTACGACAGAAATTGCAACTGCGTAAACCGACTTTAATTATTCTTTTTTTTTTTTAAAGCTGGTGCTTCCCCATTTTGGTCCAGATCTGACAATTGCATTCATGAGAAAACGATATAAGTCTTAAATTTGCATTAATTACGTTTGATAAATTCGTAACTAAGAAGTATAAAATAAAATATTTTTTAGAAAAAAAAAGTACGGAATTCAAAACTAAAAAACTTTTCTTCAGAAGTCGAGATCCTGTGTGCCGATATTTTAAGATTTTAATTTCAACATGTACGTTTACTCCGTAACTAATACTTACAAATATTTTAAGGGTCGAAATACAATTTTTTTTTTTTTATGTTAGAAGTTGGCAAACAAGCATACGGCCCACCTGATGGTAAGTGGCTGCCGCAGCCTATGAGCGCTTGCAGCACCATTAGTAGGTGCCACTCACGCGTTGCCAACGTCGAGATATTAGTTCTTAAATCTCGTTGGCCCAGTAATTTTACTAGCGTACAATGCCCTTCAAACCGGAACACAGTAGTGCCTAAGCATTACTATTTGGCAGCAGAATATTGGACACTGCGGTGGTACCTACCTAGCCGGCCTCTTGCAACAAAAGACCACCAGTGAAACAATTTGTCTAACTATGGGTGATATACCCAATTCCTAACTCAAAAGTTTTTTATCTTTATTCAGTGCTAAATATTACATCGGCACAGTCCTAAGGCACTGATTTAGAAAATTATAGAAACGATTTCATTACTGTTTTTTGGTTTTGAAGTCGGTATTTTTTCTATAACTTTGTGTTAAAAAAAATATTCCTATGACCTTCGGGTGTCTAATCATGTAGTAATTAATGACTCTGTTGCAAGTGAACATAAGCTGGTACTAAGATCCAGACCATCAAGATGGCCGTTCGTATGTTATGGTAGGTTTTTTTTTTTATGTTAGAAGTTGGCAAACAAGCATACGGCCCACCTGATGGTTAGTGGCTGCCGCAGCCTATGAGCGCTTGCAGCACCATTAGTAGGTGCCACTCACGCGTTGCCAATCTCGAGATATTAGTTCTTAAATCTCGTTCGCCCAGTAATTTCACTAGCGTACAATGCCCTGTGTGTGTGTAGTGGAAAGTTGGTTACATAAAAAAAGAGTCAATTGATAAAGCTTCCATCATATTTTTCTACAAAATAGGGTAAATGATTTTTGAATATAAGGTATTTAATTTACTGGTGGTAGGTGCAAGAGGCCAGCGCGGTAGGTACCACAGCAATGTCAGCTATTCTACAGTAATAATAATAAATGGTGTTGCAAATGCTCATAGGTTACGACAACCGCTTACCTCAGGCGGGTCGTATGCTTGCTTGCCTATTTAATAACATAAAACAAAATTATTCATAATAAAAAAATATTATCTGACTCAAACATGTCGGAATTCTTTTCTTTACGATTTGTCGCTATCTCAGAAAGATATTTTTTGTGTATTGATTAATCGCTTAATATATCGCCTTAAAATTTCAAAAGTACTAATAATATTCAAAAACGTCACGAAAATGTAATAGATTGCGAAGTTTGTAGATTATAATTTTAAATTTTTTTTTTTTTTTCAAAACTAACCGGTCTATTTTTAACATAAAAGGCGAGTCTGTTTTTTTAGTCAAAACTATAAGTGGAATGACATTTTATATTATTTCTTAATATTATTAAAAAAATGCTGAATCCATGCTTACGACTTATACATACAGTCCGCCTATGAGCGCGCGAAATATTTGAAATATCACATGCGCTTTGTCAACCTTAGAGATAGGAGAGAAGGAATGAAGAGGAACAAAGGAAAGGAAAAAGGGTTTGGGAGATTGAAACGCAACGTGACCATGATACCATTACAAAAAAAGGCAACCAAAAGTTGCAAAATTTTGTATGGGTTTAGAGGTGTTCAAATATATATTTTTAAATATCTTATGTGCATAAGATTTCTTATTACTATGCCATTACAGCATAGTAAAGATATAGAATCTTTTAGTTTAAATTAAGGCTCGTATGTACAATAAATATTCAGTAAGTACAACGAGTGACATAGGATTTGTTGCTCCGAAACCGCAACATGAAAGTTGTCTAGTGAGTTAACGTAAATTTATTTGAATCATAGACATATTATAAAAATAAATATATAATATATAAAGAAAACAAAGTCCCACAACTCTTCGGTCTGTCTTGCTAACAGTTCTTTTTTTTTTTTTCGCGACAAATTCAAAACTACTGAATGGATCATCTTTCAGTTTTCACCAACAGATTCATGAGTTTTCTCATATTTTTAGATGTATAATTTGTTAAGAGTTTTTATGGTATATATTCCTTCAACGAGACAATTACAGGTTCTATCCTGACTCCCTTGGGCTATTATCGTGCCCACTCCTAGCAAGCTTTGAGCTTATTTGGAGGGGCAATACAAATATTAGTAATGTCTTCAAAAAACATTGGCAAATAAAAAAAATATACGACAATAATTGTTGAAAATGGCAAAACCTTTATAACCAATACAATGCTTGGTCGAGTCTGATATGTGGTATATACCTAATATTTAATTTTTTTTGCTCCGCAACCAATAAATCACTAATTAAAAATAACCTTTAAAATATATAGCTCAGGTTGCGTATACATGATTGCTAATATATTAATTTGACGTCATTATTATTTTTCATATTCATCTTGTTATTGTGTTAGAAAAATACTTTAGGAAACCTACCTGTTATTGAAGAAATCCGCATATCCGCTGGCTTACAGTGAATACTAATCCTTATATCCTATCCTATAGACTCTAGGCTGGCTATTGGATGAATGAACGATTCTAGTGCTATTTATTGCTTTTTGTTACCTATCATAATATTTCACAATTATTTTCACAAAACAATATTATTATTATCGTATGTAAGTCGCGTGCCATGCGTTAGGCCTGCCGGGCGGTTTGTTTATAACTAAATGTTTTTGAGTAAAGTTGCTTAATTACTGAGCGATGTTTTTTATTGTTTTAAATGATAAGGTCACCAACTTTTAAGTGGATTTTTTGATATGACAATTTACTTATTAAGTTTAACTGTAGTAGAGCAATGCTTCACCCAGTACAAATTGGTCGGCTCATCCGGGAATGTACTACCTTATCAAACTTTTGCGTTTCGTTGGATGAGTCAGAGCGCCAGAGGCCCAATATCCCACCCCTTCTGTTAATTTGCTTTTTTACCATCTCATCCCTTACCTCTTGTTCCTTGGGTTGGCAACGTGCATGTGATACTTCAAGTATCACGCGCGTTCGTAGGTTGCGGGTGCTGCTTACCATCAGGCGGACCGTATGCTTGTTAGCCAATTGTCATAAAATAAAAACTTCGGAATATCATTCTGTGTTAACAGTTCTGTGACAACGATTTAATATAATATATGCTGACTGGTATGTGAATACATTGATTCCTTACCAGATGAACCCTAATCCTAGTTTAACTAATATTATAAATCTGAATCTGATAGATGGATGGATGGTTGTTTGTTACTCTTTTACGTAAAAAAATACAGGATGGATTTGTATGAAATTTGGTACACACATAGCTTACTACCTGGATTATCATATAGGATACTTTGTATCCCGGATAAATATGTTCCTTTGGGATAATCAAAAAACTTGATAAAACGGGCAGAGCAGCGAACACAACTAGTAAATTATAGCTTCATATGAGGATTTTATAGAATATTTTATTCTATTTAAATGAAAATGAATATTTAAATCAATGAATTTATCCTTCATTTATAAATTTTGCACCCACGCTATGTTTTTGTTTTAACGTTTTTTGGTCTCATATAACTTGTTATATTAAAATAAATGTTTTATGCATTTTGGTTTGTGATATTATTAAAATTTCTAAAAACCTGATGCGCAATTTTTGCCAAATAGACGAAACAAACCAAAAAGGAGACAAGAATTTTAATTTTTATCAATCATTTAGTTATTTTTAATATTTCAAACAAGTAAAAACACCTTACTACTACTATTTTGTAGTGTATAAAAATGTCGGTTGGAATACAATCATACGGTCCTCCATATGGTAAACGTTTACCACAACTTATAACAGGAGAAATATCACTTGCGTGTTGCCAACCCAGTGGTTTAGGAGGAAGCGATGAGAAGGGAAAAAGAAAGGTGTCAAAGGGAAGGGAGATTGGGCCTCCGGCGCTCTCACACTGTTGCGTCACACGAGTTGCAACAGTGGACGGTTACTTTACGCCGATTTTCTATTAGAGGGTAGTACTTCCCCGGTCGAGCCGAGCCTTATTGTGCTGGGAGTAACATGGCTCTACTACTAATATTTACTTTGCGAAACATAACATGTTTTTATAAGCCATACATTTAGCGAACTAAAAAGTGTAAAGTTATAAAAAACTATATTCATTTGTTATTTTTATACATGAATATTATATTTGTATATACTTCTATACCAAATTGAATTTTAATCAACCTTTTATGAGCGGCACGTGCGCAGGGTTGACGCGAAGCGGGCACGTGGCTTGTGCGAGGCGTGGGCCGTTCTTCTTCTTCTCATCGAGTGAGTGGCCAACCTAGTGTCAGAGTTTTTCAGGTCGCCCGTATAGGCTTTTGACTTGACTTTTCGACTATTATGACTTTATATGTGCCCTCCGAAGCACGAAGGTGCTCAGTTGAAATACTACTATGCGATCACCCATCTAGTGACTGGCCGCGCCTAAAGTTGCTTAACCCACCGATGGTTTACCGATCAGTGAGCGCACCCGGCTATGAGCGTGTGTGCGGTTCTATAAATGCTATTTTTAGCATTAGCTTGTTCTGAAGTACCGTAGTTTGTGTTATCAGACGTGTTAAACAAGCTAATTAAAATATTTGTGGAACTGAAACGAAGCGAGTCGCTAGTATAAATATTATGTGTAATAGTAGTTCACCCCGAATTAAGGCCTTGTCACAAAAGGTTTTACAATAAAATACTATTTTTGTACTAAAGTTAAATTTGTTCACATTTCACAATTTGTTAAACGTTAAGAATACAAAAAAATAATTACCATCACCACGCACATTGAAAATTAAAGGTTTCCGCAGCTTGATAATAAAGAATCTTTACGATATTAACGAATTAAAAGCGACCGCAAATATAAGTTTGTAATTTCATAGTAATTATTGAAAATAATATCAAGAAACAAAGTTATGGGAAAACCTATATATCTCTGAAATTTTTCAACGTATCTTTTTCAAAATAATTATGGTTGAAAGTTGTTTTGATGTTCCACAACCTCAAATTTTTCTACATTTTTAAGTCCCATAGTTCTAAAGTTAGAGTGGGGGAAGGGACACACAATTTTTAAGATTTCTAGGAGTTAATAACTCAATGACTACTGACCTTATCAATAAATTCAGAATGAAACCTTCTAATTATTTTAAAAGACCTATTCAAAGATACCTCATAAGTTGCCGTACGCACAAATTATTTTTTTTAGAACACACCTATTTCATAAATTTCATATATATAAAGCTAATAGACTCCGAGTAAAATGACTGTGACATACGGACTCATAGGTAACCATGGACACTCATGGACAACCATAACCACCATTTACACCTATAAAAATCTCAATACAATTAATTGGTTGAGTTGTTTAGGCCTGAAAGTTTCACAAATAAATAAACTCAATTTCGGATTTATAATACTAGTTAAGCTGGCCAGACCAACAACCTTAAAGGTATTTATCTACCTTGATATATGTTAAATGTTTAAATATAAATAAAGAATTTATACGCTGATTATTCTTGATAAAACCAAAAAATATTGACATATGTGCAGACGCCGGAAGCCTTGAATTAAAATTTAATACAAATTTAAATCACATTCCGACAACTTCTCTGTTATTGACTTCAATATTTTTATGCCATTTTCTTTTATTAACAAACTCATATGAATTGAGTTTAAAACGTCTTTAGCTACTTGCAACCTGGGGCTTACCATTAACTCTTATTGCGATTGAAATGACGTGTATCTATATGTAAACTGACCTACATCAATATTTCGTACCATGACATGGATATCTCATACGTCATGCTCATATAAAATCTGAATCGATTTACTGGCAGAATTGAATTGGATCGTAATAGATTTTTACTACAAGTTATTCGAAAGCTCTCTGAAATGTTTATGGAGTCAAATATATACAAGAAAAATTACCTTATGACATTTTTTATGTAACCTAAATATATTCTTACTAATAATATGTTAATATTCATTACCATCAGTTTCTATAAATGACCAACTAACAATTAAATTAGTGGTAATTCCACATAATGCATGTAACTTTCGGCTTGTAAGGGAGCACTAGATTCCATATCTGGACCTCATACCTTATTAAGGCTGAGCTTAACCGTGATCGACTGTTTGAAGACGGTGAGTCTTCTTTCTCACCCTTTTAAGTAATAATTAACATATTAACTCAAATATCGGTAAATAATAGTAATTTATAATACTTAATTAATACTGCCATGAAGGTATTAAGGCCGAAACGATCGTATAAAAAACCGCTAGTCTGAAAGTTATTTAGCGCATATACGAGTTTATAAGCTCATCAAAGCTCTTACAAGTTGTGCGTGTGTAAAAACGCGCCTATACGCGCTTCAAAAAACGAGCGTACCCGCATCGTATAAAACGCTAGTCTATAACCGCCCTTACTCCGGTGTGTACATATATGGCTGGTGGCGTGTCGCGTATTTCAAATCTCTTACGAGTTGCGCGTGTAAAAAACGCGCCTATTCGCGCTTCAAAAAACAATCGTACACGTTCGTATAAAACGCTGGTCTATAACCGCCCTTAATCCAGTGTGTACCGTCTAACCGGCTGGTGGCGTGTCGTCTCTATCTATATGCAAACTCGTATTTTAATATTGTATGTTTTTAATATCACGTACGCTTTGATATACCTACTGATAACACAGTGATGTAACCCTGGGGTCACCGCTCTCTTATCAGTTTTCAATGATTGAGTTTAATGTAATTGCATTAAAGGCTATTATTTGTGCTAGGGTCCGGTGATAGGTCAATCCGGCTCGACGTATTTAATTAGTAACACAATTAGAATATCTCGTGGATTCACTCGCGTTCACTGTACTATATTAACATAAAGATTTTTCCGCGTTTCTATGTTTATGTTTATAATAAATGTGAAGGTTTGTACTCAATCACAAAAGAACAGTAGAACGGATTCGGTTGAAATTTAGCACAAATATAGATTGTTACCTGGACCTTTTATGCCCGAAAAATTTTAGGATTTTTAAACAATTAACTAGAACTTAAAGGCGTCGGGATGTGACGTCCCCATCGCCCGCTGTTGGGATAACCTCTGTCACAACAGAGATTATTCCACCAGTGCAATCAGTCACACTGGTGGTAGGTCTTTTGTTGCAAGAGGCCGGCACCGGTACCACCGCAGTGTCCAATATTCTGCCGCCAAATAGTAGTGCTTAGGCACTACTGTGTTCAGTTTGAAGGGCATTGTACGCTGAGTGAAATTACTGGGCGAACGAGATTTAAGAACTAATATCTCGAGGTTGGCAACGCGTGAGTGGCACCTACTAATGGTGCTGCAAGCGCTCATAGGCTACGGTATCCACTTACCATCAAGTGGGCCGTATGCTTGTTTGCCAACATTTAACAAAAAAAAAAAAAAATAGAAATTTGGCATAGCTGGTTCCTTTGGAATAGAAATACAGCAGTGTCCATCACAACAACTAAAGCCGTGCATTTCTCAGCGCAAATGGGCTGTTTCGATCGGGGAAGTACAACTAAAATAAGCGTAAAGATGATGCAAGAGAGATGAGAGCCCCGGAGGCCCAATCTACCACGCTCTCTGTTCCCATCCTTTCCTTCCTATTTCTTGGGTTGGTGACGCACATATTGTGATAGTTCAAGTATCGCAAGCGTTCATAGAATGCAGTGACTGCTTACCATCAGACGGACCGTATGCAGACAGTATCTGCATATCCGCACGATCATTATAAAATAACTGCATAAAAATATCAAAGAATCAATTTAGTGAGGTTGGCTACTATTTTAAAACGAAATAGTGCAAAAGATATTGGTATAAAAATCGACTAATTTTACTTCCTGAAGCGGCTGCTGACAAAACTTAATGATAATGAATGTCATTGACCTACGCGCTCTTACGACTTAATTTATATACCCATTATTACTAGCTATGTATTGGTTTTATCACAACAAAATTGATATAGAATTTGAATGCACGGTTCGTTATACATTTTAATAGATGTTGAGTGTGTAGCGTTTATTTATTTATTTATTTATAGATCATATCGGTATATCTGTAGCGTCTGCTACTATACTACACTACTAACCTTTGAACCTCCAATTTGGAATTTTTGAAAATGGTAAAACACGTGTTTCTTGAATTTTTAATTTAAAAAAAACCAAGTTGATGACTGAAGAGTGAAAATTTAGGGTTGTGTGTATCTTTATGCCACGTCATAAAAAATAAAAAACAAAAATTGGTCCAAAAAATAAAAATAAAATTTTTGGGGTGGACCACCCTTATCATTTAGGGATATGAAAAATAGATGTTGAGCGATTCTCAAACCTACCCGAATTGCACACAAAATTTCATGAAAAAGTTTCCAAAGAGTTTGTCAACAAACACCGCGACACGACAATTTTATATAATAGATAATGTTTAAATTTTAAGAATTTTCACTGCGTTTAATAGAAGACAATAAAAGAAAAAAGATAAGAAAATCGCTTAGTGACAAGATTAGACATTCATTTATCTCATAGATTTTCGATTTCTTGTTAATCAAGATAAGTACTAAAATAATATACTATCTTATTGTAACAAACATTCATTAATCTTAAAACTTCTGATAATTTTTATTTATAATTTTTTGTACTGATTATTTTGTTATTGCAATTTCCGACGATAATTGTTTACCTTTAATATAGGTCAAATAATACGAAAATATTTATTTAAACAATTTATTACTTTGTTATTCTTAAAAACAGCTATACAATTAATTTATAATTAATTTAATAAATCAAATTAGAGAGGACTGTACATTATATATATTTTATTTTATTCTGTTTTTGGTATGTGATAGTCTTTTCTAATATACAATTAAGGAATGTCAGCCAACATTCAAACACTTTAGCTCTCAAATTCCACCTTTGTCTAATTTTTTGTAGCATTTTGTTAACATTTCTTTTTACTAATTAATGATGATTGTTGTAGTATGATTTAGACAATAAATAACTTTCTTTCTTTCTTCTTTCTTATGTTATTTTATTTTCGTATTTTTAAGTATCAATTGTAATATAAACAATAATTTATTTAAAATAAATAAAAGATCAATGTTTTGTAAAACATGAGCGCTAATTAGTGTTGATAACATTTTTATCGGGAAGTTCGTTTTGCAATCCAATATCACTTCGCAACAAAATGGAGGATGGGAACAAACTAACATATATGATCTTTGTTTATTGATCCTGATTGTAGCGAGCTTATTTTAAGGCAGATACTCGTCCGGCGAGGACGAGGTCCTTTGTTTCGCACGTCGCGTCGCGCTCACACCGTCGGGTGAGGCTATCGTATAGAATGCGCTCGGAGCGCTGCCTCCATCTCCGATGACGTCCTTAGCCGTGGTTCGGCTTCACAGGAGGCACCCTAAGGACGGAATCAAATTTGAGCCCCCGTGAGGGCTGCCCCTTTATCACGGCTGAGTCTCTGTACTCGGCCTCCCGCCCGGTGACGCTGTCAAGGCCAGTAGGGCCAACAGCAATACACATTCCGAAAAAAAAAAAATAAGGCAGATACTTGTAGTGATGTTATAAATATCTGTCTCGGTCTGAACGTTTGTCCTTGTTGGTCTCCCCACCGTGCCTCGGAGAGCACGTTAAGCTGTCGTTCCGGTATCATAACTTCTAAGGACGGAGTTAGAAGAGTAAGACTGGAGGTCAGACGGCAATCGCTCTGTGTAAAAACTAGTAACCTGTAAAATCCGGGTCAGGGTAATAAGCAGACCTTGGGTAAAATACCGGGATTAACGCTAGAAAGAAGATCGTCATTATATAAATATATTTCTTTGTATGTATGTGTTCCTCAGTGTGGCCCACTATGACATCCCAAGCCTAGGCTCGTCCTCGCAATAGGCTTTTGGATTCAACTTGAACCTGCGCGGGCTGTCAATCTTTTACCGGCCGAGGTCTCCCGACCCCGCCCCCACCGGTGACGCTGTAGAAGCCACATGTGTGTATGACACACACACGTATGTATTACACAAGGACGGCGGATTCGCTATACTTCAAAGACATACAACCATAGATATGATTCAACATCATATTGTAAATGTGCTAGTAGCGATTCAAAATTACCATTTGATAACCATATAAAAAATATATACAAACGACACGCTTTAAACTAGCTTTGATTTATAATAAGGTTGTAAAATCACTGCCTTGTTTTAAGAATTTAAATTACAAAACATCTCGTTATTATTCTTTTAAATTTGATATTATCTTTGAATTAATTTAATACGTCATCGTAAACGATTTAGATAAAAGATATTTGACAAACGAAGGTGTCTTTTTAATATATTTTTTTTTACTGGCGCAGATACATCCGCGTGAATTAGAATTTAGATTGCACTCCGTGCGAAAATACATTTTATTTTTATATATTCTGCTAATATTATGTAAGATAAAAATAAAGTGCACCAGTTTTTGAATCTTATCTTAAACATATAAATATATGGTAGTGTCAGTTTATTTCGAGACTACAGATTATATTATCTTTGAATATTTTTTATGATGAGGATAGAGTTGCTTTCGCATTTATAAGTCTAGATTAGGTTAGGTTGATGTCCATTTCCCCCAACCGCAGAGGTCAAACTCTGCGGTACCCTGGGCTTGTCGTGCCGGGGGCTCAGTAGCCGGGAGTCGATTGTGCAGGTGGCACCTTCGACTGCCCGGTGAAGCTAACAGGGTCAGACGGTTCGGGCGTGGGGCGTTTTACGCTAGACCGCGCCTAGGAGGGTGGTGTCGTATGGGTCGCTCCGGTACTTTTCTGCTTATCAGAATAGACTGCGAGCGGCTCCTGCGACACCGGAGGTGTGCTTAGCCGGGGCCTTCAGCCCCGGTCGGGCGGTAGAGGAAGAAAACCTCTTTAAAAATAACGACGGTCGGTCGTAGAGGGAAACAACCTCATTAAAAAGTTAGTCTCGGGGGGAGCCCTAGGACCCAGGGCTCCCTTGGTTGGGTTTGCCGGGGCCTTTTGGTCCCGGTCGGTGGGGCGCGCAAGCGCCGCCGTATATTGTATTTATGTATTGTATGTATTAGTATGTATTTATGGCGGCAGTAGGTTGCCGCCACCGGTGGGCCCCTCGGGGCAAGCGCCGGGGCGTCGCGGTGGTATGCTTCGGCGATCCCGCGACGTCCCACTATGGCGCTAGATGGGACCTTGGAGTTTTAGTGGGTAGGGGGCTCGGCTCCGAGTCCACACACCTCCGGCGCCATTGCACCCGTCCCGGCGCTCGAGTGCGTAACTGCATTTCTCCAAGTAAAAAAAAAAAAAAAAAAAAAAGGTTGATGTCTATTAAGTCCTCATGCCCGGCTTTAAAAGGGGCGTCGAACCCTTAGGTCGCAGGTACACAGGATGGGGTCACCTGTGTGTGCATCAAGCGGCCTTGAAGTGGACGGCGGTAGGATTGAAACACTGCATCGTGCTGCTTGCTAGCTCTTTTGGCACGATAGGACAGTATCATCAATCTTCACGTGGGTGAGGGAGACACTACCAGCTCTCCTCAGGACAGACTCCATTGAGGTAGGAGGTTTGTATATACTTGATAGGCCCCAGAATGCTTTCAGCAGATGTCGGAACCTGTTGCATACACTGAGGTCGTCCACCAAGACGATTTTTGTGGGACGCCATGGTAATCGAACACGAACCCTACAAAACCCGGTTCTCTACCCCAGGAGGTCTATCGGGTTGCAGATATCCTCCTTCGCAACAAAAATTTTTTTCACACATTGCTGCTTTGTCCCGAGGCATGGGTGAAAGGACGAAAAGTATGAAATGGAGGGGATGAATTAGTGTCGATCCGATACTGATACTCATTAAATTAAAGGCAAAAGTACGGAGACTGCTATGTCGCATAATTTTTTTATTCACGCTGAAAACGAAAAGGCAACACTAATAATATCCTAATAATTACAGTTCGTCCTTTCCTTTATAGCAAATAAACAACGCCTTTGTGACTAAGACTCTGTCTTTATCATTAACTTAAGAAGTAATTCCGTTTACAAGATTATTTTATACTAAGTACATACGCGAACAAGTCAGCTTTAGTAAACATGTTGTTGCTATAAGTTTTCCTAGGGTTGTACTATTAATAATTCCGGCGTCGGGACGTGATCTCTGTCACAGCAGAGATTATTCCACCAGTGCAATCAGTCACACTGGTGGTAGGTCTTTTGTTACCACTGGTGGTAGGTAGGTACCACCGCAATGTCACATTTTCTACCGCCAAGCTGATAATATGCTACGCCAACCGCTTACCCTGATGTGGCTGTATGCTTTGCTTGCCAACTTAGTAACATAAAAAGTAATAATAATAACGATTTATAATTTACTAGCGGCCTGCCCCGGCTTCACACGGGTATATACAAAATGTAGATACTAATATCGCTACACATAAGGCTATAGGGCGAGTGGCGGCAATGGATGCGCTATTTATATGTAGGTACACAGCATATAAAACAATTTAAATCTTTGAATTTTTCGGCTTTTCTGTACTATAATATGTGTAATACATATAAACCTTCTTCTTAAATCACTCCATCTATTGCTGAAAACTGCATTAAAATCCGTTGAATAGTTCAAAAACTCTTAGTGAACAGACGGCGGTAGCGTCTTCACTTTATAGATAGACATGAATAGACCTACTATAATAGTCATATATATTTCATAACATTGTGCAACACAGTGGATTATCGAGCAAAAACATCCGTGTTTTATGATGGTTGAAAAAAAATTATTATGCAAATTTAATACTACGATAATAAAATAATATTAAGACAGACTGATAATGGGCATTTATTTATTTTAATGTCTCTTTTAAGAATTGTTTTTTAAGGTTGTTGTTTTGTAATAATTCATTCAAGTTCTCGCACTCCAATGTGTTAAACAGCTTTTTGTCAATTTTATTTCATGGCAAACAAGTGTACGGTTCGCCTGATGATAAGCAGTCACCGCAACCTATGAACGCTTCCGATACTTGAAATATCAAAGTTGCCAACCCAAGGAATAGGAGGGAAGGAATGAGAAGGAAAAAAGGAAGGGAACAGAGGGGGTGAGACATTAGGCCTCCGGCACTCTTACTCATCGCGCGAAACGCAACAGCACCTACAGTTACTTTACGACGATTTTAATTTTTTATTTATGTTTCGTGTGTAGGTTGTTGTTTAGTTTTTTTATTGTTGTTTTTTTAGTTTTGTTGCGTAAACTAATGTAATGTTCAATAGAAAACGTAGTCTTTAACCAAATCTGGGTTTGCTTATTTACACAACAACGTGCAGAACATGTGTTTACAAATTGTTTAAGCGTATGGGCGACAACCACCTGATGGTATACGGTATCTTTTGCTTGTGGATGTAAATGGACGCTCAAAGCAATAGTAGAATGCATATAGTTGCTCCGTTGTTTGAATGGCGTAGCCCAAACTCTTCACTCATAAAAAACTACTGTCAGCTCCTCGGAAAATCTCAGCAAATATGCATTCAATTCAAATGTTCCGGACATTTGCGACACGAAATTCCGCTGAAACCACACATCATGTTTAAATATTTCTCAAAACACAATTAACTATACAAGCCGTAGAATAGGTTTTTATCGTAAGCGTATGCCGTTCGGGATTCGGTTATCGGGAGTGAAGGCAGCGCTCTGAGTGCGTTGTTGTCGATGGACTTGTGGTGGATGACGACGTGAGAAATGCATCCAACACGAAGGGAGGATCCTCTGACCAGGCGGGTGATATTGCCTGGCGGGTCTAAGCCCTGGGCCGAAGCCCTGGGCCGAAGCCCGAAGACTTACGTTGGAAAGTTGTATATATATCTCAAGAGCGTAGGAAACTTTGATAGCGCGATTTAGGATCGTGACGTTCGTTGATCGTCCATATCGTTGCGTAGCATGCCCTGTAGGTGTCGTTGTAGCTTGATGCGACATTGTGACAATCTTGTCACCTCGTTCGATACCGATTGTCATTGTCGTCGTTAATTTACAAACATCACATTGGTATTGGTTGATATCCAGGTGTTCCCTGGCAGAGACAATAGCGGTATTATACACGTTTTCACACATTTTAAACTGTAGTCTTTTTCTCTGGTTACATACTCTTATCACCCTGATTATGGCAAAGATAGTAGAACTGTACTTATTAGTACATTTCTACTATCTTTGCCATAATCAGGGTATTTCATGCTTTTTAATAACACGTGTAACTCTTATAATAAGTTTTAACATTGGACTTATATGCAAATTATAAAAAAAAATTTAATAAATTATTTTACAACTGCGAAAAAAAATTGGCTTGGCATCAATATATATATTCGATTCTTTGCCTCGTTACACACTCTATAACTGTTAAAACGACCTCGTTAATTCATCGTTTAGAGTCAATTTAAAATTGTTTAATTTTTAATTACATTGACCGTGTATCGATTATTGAATTTTTATCATTTTTATGCATATCGTAATATAATATGTTAATTATTTGAATTGTTTTTAATCAGAACATATTTTTGAAATAACTGATTGATAAATAATGAGGATGTTGATCTTGAATTAAAGTGCATTTTAAAATGCTTACTTTTTTAAAAGCCTTACGAAGGAAAAACTTGATTATCATTAAAATAATAAAATGTAAACTTCGAGACAAAAGTGAAGGTTTTGTTGAAAAAAAAAAAAAAAACCTCAATAGCTCAACGGTAGAAGGGCCGACTTCGCTTCGTTATCGCGAGAGTCGTGGGTTCGATAATGTAGGTAATGCTTTGAAAAAGCAGTCAAAAATCAAAATCAAAAAATATTTATTCAGTAACAAACAGTTTACAATATATAAAACAATATAGAGGTCCCCATTTAAGTAATATAATACTTGTACTAGGAGACCTCGCTCTTCCAAATTTAGTATACAAAACATGTGATACAGATAACAGTAAGCAGTGCTAATATTCTTTAAAAAAATACTGTTCAGTCTCTGCTTGAGGACTTTGACTTCTACAGATTAACATTCTAAGTAGGCAAGCAAGCATACGGCCCACTTAATGATAGTCAGTGGTTGCCGTATGAACGCTTATAACATCATTCTCATCATAAGCCTTTTCGAGCAAGAAAAGAATTTTGCCAATAATTTTTTGTAGAAACTGGATGAGCTTTCCTATTTTTTTTTTTTTTGTTAAATCGTTGTACATTTATATTTTAGATATGAATTACATAGTGATAAAATATGAATAATATTTAACAATGCCATCTACTGAAGTTTTGCTGTGTTGTTAAAGCAATAATAGCTTTATTACTCGCATGTCAGTGGTGTTCATTTCTTGAAAACACGGATAAAACGAAATTTTCTTTATTCCACCAGTGCAATCAGTCACACTGGTGGTAGGTCTTTGTTGCAAGAGGCCGGCTAGGTAGGTACCACCGCAGTGTCCAATATTCTGCCGTCAAATAGTAGTGCTTAGGCACTACTGTGTTCAGTTTGAAGGGCATTGTACGCTAGTGAAATTACTGGGCGAACGAGATTTAAGTACTAATATCTCGAGGTTGGTAACGCGTGAGTGGCACCTACTAATGGTGCTGCAAGCGCTCATTGGCTACGGCAACCACTTACCATCAGGTGGGCCGTATGCTTGTTTGCCAACTTCATAAAAAAAAAAAAAAAATTCTAAAAAGGAAGCCTAGCTAGATCTATTTATCGCTTCCAAAACTCCCCGCATACTGAATTTCATGAAAATCGTTAAAGCCGTTTGTATACAACGGAGTTGTGCCCGAACATATATTATAAAATATAGACATCCGTATTGAGAACCTTCTCCTTTTTAGAAATCGATTAATAAAGGATAAATAAGCTGAAAGTTTTAACCTAACCATGGGGAGTATCAAGTTGCTAGTTGGATAACAAATCCCGCAGGGCCGCAGCGTACTACCGCAATATTATATATGGTATTGAATAACATGATACTCCTCAAGGTTGATACATTATATGCATAAATATGCATAAATGTATGTAATTATAATATATGTGCCCTGCGCGTTGGCCCCCTCATTATAATATATTTATTCCGGAAAAACATGCTATTATAGAACTAATTCAATTGAAATTTAGTGTAAATGTCTCAAGGAACATTAATTACTTACAAATTTTTTCTCTCTGGATCCAATTCTAAGGTCACTGCGGACGATGTCGCCTGCTAATGCAAGTTTATTTCATAAAACCTGTTTCAGTTTTTTTAAACATAATTTATTTAATTTTGCAAAACAAAATAATAAAACTGGTAGTTATTTTGAACCGATTGTATAGGAAATTTTTGTAAATTTAGCCTTGATCTTCTGACAAGGCTGCTTCGGTGTAGACATTGTCGCTAAAAATAGTTTCACCCTTGTCCATACACTTGTGACAAGTCAACGTGTTGCTATGGCAACAAACACTTCGGATTTTTCAACAATTTTATATTTGTCATTGGCGAGATAATAAGTGCCTTTTAGTTGTGCACAAGTAAAAGCCAACAATGGAAAAAAATATATATATTTCAAGCAATTCATACAAAATGTTAACAAATTATACACGC
Organism: Hestina assimilis; assembly: GCA_023373885.1. NCBI lineage: Eukaryota > Metazoa > Arthropoda > Insecta > Lepidoptera > Nymphalidae > Hestina > Hestina assimilis. The sequence goes on along the minus strand of CM041747.1, from coordinate 1,066,342 downwards.
CTACACCTTCCTCCTAAATCAAAGGAAAGAGATGATATGGGAAAGAATAAAGGGAACAGAGGGAGGAGGTGGGAAAATCGGCTTCTGGAATTTTAAAACTATTTTTATAATAATTTATTTTTACCAAAATTCTTTCGTAAAAATAAATTATGTTCTTCAGTAACTACTTATGGATATTATAACTCAAAACTTCAAATTTTTTTAACTTAACACAACTTGACTAAAACAATAGCAAGCCGAATTATTTCGTATTGTCTGGTTGTATGATATATGATTGATTAATTTGAGTAGTATTTCCAGTTTATAAAAAGTCGTTTCACAAGATGACGGATAAGATAATTATTCAGTTAATGCAAGCATTTTTTTTTCGATTGGTGATTCAAGATCATGACAAAATATTTTTATTATTTTTAATTAAAAATTTACAATAAAATCAGACTTGATTATCAGGAAATCTATAACATATCGATCACAAGGTTTTGTAACCCTACCCTTGATATCTCGTATGTTGATCAAATTCATTTCAATTTAACACACAAAATACAGAACGTTCATTGTTTATCATCGGCCAATCAAAGTAGGAGAAACAGGAAGTATTATCAAAATTAAATGGAAAGAGTATCTCAATTTTTTTTTCGAATGTGTATAGCTTTTGGCTCTACTGGCCTTGACAGCGTCACCGAGCGAGGTAGTGAAAAGGGGAAGCCCCAACGGGGCTCAAATTTGATTCAGTCTTTAGAGTGCCTCCTGCGAAGCCGAACCACTGCATCGGGGATGAGGAGTTTCCAGAGACCTGTTATATATGGACTTCCATATCCTACCATATTAAAAATGTCAAAGACTCGCTGGTGCTCTTTCGTAAATTCAACACCGACTCATCGCAAAAAACACAAGCTTGCAATATAGTCAAATGCTAAGAAAAACAACATTTCATTTTAAATATGAATACGAAGACGGTTATAGCCGAGTGCACCCACTGATCGGTAAACGATCGGTAAACGATCAGTATGTTAAGTAACTTTAGGCGCGGTCAGTCACTAGATGGGTGGCCGCATCCACTATGCGGCCACCCATCTTCTTCAACCTACCGTCTCCATGCTTCGGAGGGCAAGTAAAAAGACGATCCCGGCTATTGAAAGTTTGACAACAGTCAATAAGTCAAGTCAGAGGCCTTACGGGCGACCTGAACAACTCTGACACTAGGTTGGCCACAAACCACTCGATAAGAAGAATACTATATATGTATAATAATAGGATATAACTGATAAAATAGTATTGCTAGGAATAATACTAGACCGGCATCGGGATGTGACGACTCCATCGCCCGGTGTTGGGATAACCTCTGTCATAGCAGAGATTATTCCACCAGTGCAATCTGTCACACTGGTAGTAGGTCTTTTGTTGCAAGAGACCGGCTAGGTACCACCACCACCACCACCACCACCACCGCAGTATTAAATATTCTGTCGCTAAATAGTAATGCTTAGGCATTATTGTCTTCCGGTATGAAGGGCACTGTACGCTAGTGAAATTACTGGGCAGAGGAGATTTAAGAATCAATATCTCGAGGTTGCCATCGCGTGAGTGACACCTACTAATGGTGCTACAAGCGCTCATAGGTTACGGCAACTACTTACCATCAGGTGAGCCGTATGCTTGTTTGCCAACTTGTAACCTAAACTCGGTGGAACTCTCATTTCACTTGCAGGCAGACTCAGCTCCTCTGATTTCGCAGTAAGGAAAGTTATTAGTTGATGTTGTTGATACTGCTAGTCAGGCGTAGTTAAATATTCGTTATCAACTACACTCAAACGGCAGTAGTTAGATATAAAATGTTGGTTCATTGTCAGTACTGTCTATAAAAAGTCACGCCGCGAAGTATTTGGGCGCATTTCTTACGTTTGCGTCTTGGTGTGCGGACCGTCTAGCGAGAGCCGACGGTCCGACCCAACCTCTCTTTATCGTCATTATGTTGGCATTACGTTGTATACCACCCAGCCCATTTGTAATTGATATAATTAATAGAGTTATAATTATTTACCCTACGTATAGTTCATGATTTCATATTAAGAGATATACCCGTGTCCGCTTCTGATGTTTGAGAGTGACGTTCTGACAGACTGTTAACATGACATACCTTCATGTCTCTCACATGCTCGATTAGTTTATTTCAGTTCTTTTCACAGTATAATCTTATCTAATAAAAGTCTTTTGGCCTATTAACTTGGGGGTAGTGCTACAGTCACTTTAACTGTTTTTTCTTCAAAAAAAAAGCTCTTCGGTTTTATAATCTTGCAGTTAGAGCCTCTTCGGGAAGCGTAGGTATATAGTTTCTTGCCGGTTCTTCTCTGCAAAATCTACGTTCTTAATCGACCGTAGGTTCACTTAGACTAGACAAAAGACTATTTGAAGGTTCAAAAGTGCTTAGGCCTATTTGGATACGGAATAATTTTTGGTTTGAGTTGAGTTTGATTTTGAATGAATCATGATTTTGAATAGTTTCACAAGATGGAAACATAAACGGTTAAAGTTAGTATGGGCCTTGATGTGCTTGGTTGCTTTATTTACTTATGAAGACCACTAGAGAATCTTTTCACATTTTTTTTAAACGAAGGGTTGGTATTTATTTTATAGTAAGTCAATGAGAAAAACAAATATTCTATTTTTTTATGTTAGAAGTTGGCAAACAAGCATACGGCCCACCTGATGGTAAGTGGTTGCCGTAGCCTATGAGCGCTTGTAGCACCATTAGTAGGTGCCACTCACGCGTTGCCAACCTCGAGATATTAGTTCTTAAATCTCGTCCGCCCAGTAATTTCACTAGCGTACAGTGCCCTTCAAACCGGAACACAGTAGTGCCTAAGCACTACTATTTGGCGGCAGAATATTTGACACTGCGGTGGTACCTATCTAGCCGGCCTCTTGGAACAAAGACCTAGCACCAGTGTGACTGATTGCACTGGTGGAACAATCTCTGCTGTGACATAGGTTATCCCAACAGCGAGCGATGGGGTCGTCACATCCCGACGCCGGACATTGAACACAAAAAGCGCAACACTTTGCTAAAAGACGAATCAAACTCGGAGTGTCCTCTATACTCACTAGTTCTTAATAACCTTCACGAAACAAGCGTTCGCTTACAGTTTTTTTTTAATTTGCAGACAGTCTGGGATCCTATTGAATTATACATTAACCTTTAAAAGTGTTAAAAAGTCTAAGCTAGTAAGCTTAGTGTACGTTTTCCTATTGTTGAATATCACATAACTAAATCGCTAATTCTTATATCACATGATATATATAACAAATTCGTTAATATTCTTATGCACGAAATATGTAAATTTGTGTTTTAATATGATAATTGATTCATAATATTGCAGTTGTAAAGTCTTGCTGTTTTAGGATTGGCTGGCACAATAGTGCCACTAACGAGGAATGTTCTATTAATGGTATGAAATATTGGTATGGATATTTAATTTAATTAAACGCAACACACTCAACGGTCCCCATTAGGATAGTTATATCCTGTGTTGGGGATCCGCAAACACACACAAAGACAAGGACAAACACACCCAGAACGTGTTGTATTGACCATGCAGGCGTAAGCAATACAAACATTTGCTCCGAGCGGGAATCTAAAACGCGACCTGTGGAGTATATGAAATTTCGGATCTAGATTTGATTATTAATATAACGTGCTGCTGCCAGCGGCTTCGCTCGCGTAAATTACGACTTTAATACAAACTTTGTCGGTATGGAATTTCAGAGTTTTTTTACAACACGTGTTTGTTATCTTTAATAATTCACCAAAAAACAATGTTTCAAGCTTCTATTGAAATTTCAAACGTGACAGTCACCCAATATTCAAACTGTTTCAACTTTTAAACCCTTTTCGACTTCTTCTTAAGGGTTGAATTCCAAAAAATTAATTGTTAGTGCTCGTTTACGTTTTAAAAACAACACCTGTGAAAAAATAATCAGAAAAAAATATAAGTTTAGACTGAGCGTTGATATTTATTTATTTAATTCTTTATAGATATAAGGCATCAAGGCCCAAAGATAAAATATATACACATATAGAATTATTACATTAAATACCTTACGGACTAACATACATATTATTCATATATAAAATACAATAAAATATTACTATAAATTTCACACTACACTTATCACTATTTATGGGAACTTTTAGTCTTACTCCTGCTGGTCAAAAGTCTGTACTGAAGAACATGGATTACCGTTCCAACCAAATTAAGGCTCAGCACAAAGCCTTAATTGGGAAGAAGATATGGCTCGAATCTAACCGCTGTGGCTTCGATACCGCCCGTTCTCAGCACCTACTACATGTATTCAGGATCTTTTCCCCACGATGTCTGTTGGTCCACTCGGGAGAGATACAGAAGCATGGTGGCCGGTGCAGCTCAAAATTCATCTGCCGTAGGACCGGTACCGCGCTTATTGCGGTTACGTCGTGCTCGGTTTTTCCTTTGAACTAAGACAAAGCCGTCATTATCCACAGAGTGCCTTAACTTTTTCTCACCGCTTACTGTAGTTTTTCGTAGCAGGCGGTGGTTTTTAACTATGTTCCTGCGAGACACATTTGCGTTACGGTTCCTTCCGATTCATTCCTCGGCGATGCATTTTCGCTGATAGGCGAAAAATGTACTACCGCGCCATGGAGAGTGTTGTCGTTGCGCAATGGACTTTGACTATTCGAAATTACCGACGCAGCGCTGTCACTTCGTAGTGAAGAAACTTCTTTGTTCAGGTCTTCGACTGTTCGTTCTGAATCTTCAAGTTTTTTTTGATTGAAAAGACTTCTGTTTTCAGCGACGTAATCTGTTTAAGTAGGCTAGTAACTCCAACGTGGTCAAACGTCACGGGTAACTTACACAGATCTCTCGCCACGAATGTAGGAACACCGTCCGGGTCCGTTTCCTTAAACACCCGAAAGACGTCCTGCAGATTACGTTTACCTCTCCCATCTCTTAATCTCATACCGAGCCGTATGGTGGTCTTAACAGTCCCGCTAAGTTTTCTTAGCGTCCCGTATTCCTCATATAGCTGGACATGCAGATTTGCTCCAGAGAGAGTTAATCCATTACATCCAGCATGTTCTGCACGAAGGCGAGGAACTCGTGTACCACGATGGTGTCACAGATTTTAGCTTGCGCCATCGTAGAAGTACGCGTGTTGTCGTTACACTAATATCTAGGTCATATAAAAAAATCAATACAAAAATCAGAAAAAAATTATTTGAAGTTTAGGCTACCCGTTGATATGCCATTTGTATGCCATGTAGCGGATTGACTTTTCAGATACGTGTCAAATTAAAATTTTATTTAAATCAAAACTACTAAGAAGTATTGATATAAACTTCGAAGCAAAATAACTTTCTACCCCTTTTTAACCCTGTTATGCGATGAATTTCAATAAACACGTCTTCCATCAATTATGTTAAAAAAGGTTTATGCAAAATTTGAAGAAGATTGGACCGAGGAATCACGTTTTCCCATACAAACTTTGCCCCCCTTTTTCACCCCCTTAGAGGTAGAATTTCGGAAAATCCTTTGTTACCGGATGCCTACGTCATAAAAAGAACACACCGTCCAAGTTTCAGATTTTTACGATCAGCGGTTTAGGCTGTGCGTTGATCCGTCAGTCATTCAGGACAAAGCCTTTTATATATATAGATTATGGAATTTTAAAAATGTACGTTACAATGGTATGATCTAGTGGTAAGATCTTGGAGAAATCGAAAGAACTACTTAAATACTATAGGTACACCTTTTTTTTCTTCGAGAAATGCAGTTACGCACTCGAGCGCCGGAACGGGTGCAATGGCGCAGGAGGTGTGTGGACTCGGAGCCGAGCTCCCCTACCCACTAAAACGCCAAGGTCCCATCTAGCGCCATAGTGGGACGTCACGGGATCACCGAAGTATTCCACCGCGACGCCCTGGCGCTTGCCCCGAGGGGCCCACCGGTGGCGGCAACCTACTGCCGCCATATATACATATACATACATAAAATACTTATATAAATATTATTATACCCGACCTGGCGCTTGCGCGCCTAGGCCTTTCGGCCTCCGCCTGCCCGGGGCTGAAAGCCCCAGTTAAAAACACCAGCGGTGACTCAGGAGCCGCTTGTAGTCCATTCTGATAATCAAAAAGTACTGGAGTGACCCATACGACACCAACCTCCTGGGCGCGGTCTGACGTAAATCGCCCCACGCCCAAACCGTCTGACCGTCTGTCCGTCTGGTTAGTTTCACCGGGCAGTCGAAGGTGCCACCTGCATAATCGACTCCCGGCTACTAAGCCCCCCCGGTACGACAAGCTCTGGGTACCGCAGAGTTTGACCTCTGCGGGTTTGGCGACAATCGGTACACCTTATGCGTCACCTTCTAACACAAAAACACTAACTTCTGATCATCATCACATATGCCCAGCAAAACCAAAATTACACAATAGCTGGTACACACTGGTAAATAAATACTTCACGGTTTGCGAAATAATTAGATACTTTTAGATGGACTTATAATTGAATTAAACTGAACTATTATTTGTAACTGAAAAGTATAAAATATTTTTTTGGTTTTAAAAATAAAAATAAAAAATATATAAGGAATACACTAAATTGATAAAATTTGAATAAATTAAATTATTTTTATTCAATAAACGCGATGGCTTACTGTGCAAAAAATAAAACAACAAATCTAGATTTAATTAGTCATAAAATATCTTGATACATAATTAAATTTATATAATTATAATTAATTAAAACATTCATTATCTTCGTGATGGGAATATGATACCTGTTAAATCGTTTTTTATCCACGTTTATGCTAGATTTAGCTCGTTAGTTAGACAGCGATAGAATATTTTATGAAATTTTAATAAATTTAATGTAGATATTAATATATAATTTAATTTAATATCAATTGGGAACATTAGTTGTTTTTAAAGAGCGTGTGAAAATATTTAAGTGGATGCGTTTGGTATTATCGTCCGCGGTGTAAAAAAACATTGAATAAGCATTCCTGAATTCTTTTATTACAGTATTCTGCGTTAGATTACGATAGCCTCTTAAAAAGTTGCAAGGGAACGAAGCCTACAATATATCTTAGTTTATTGTTACCAAATAAAATTACAAAGACCAAAATAATAAAGTTGACCTAGTAAAACTGGATTAATAAAATTTTTCTTGATGCTATGACAACGCAATTTAAAATGGGATGAGAGGATAAAGTGTCAAAACTTTCTTTTCAGATTGCATTAACAAAAAGATAAAAGATTACGTCTTCAGTTCAAGATAGCGAGTCTGCCCACTCCATTGTCAAAACTATATTTTGGTCTGTTTATAATCTGATTACCAGTAACCGTACAGACCCGTAGTACAATGTAACAATCATAATATAAAATTTGACAACGTTGTGTCGCAACGGTAGCGAACCTGCCCTAAGCGACATAAGTCGCGAGTTCGTTTCTCGCTCTGACCAGATGTTTGTATTAACCATACAGGTATATGTTCCGGTCTGAATGTGTTTGTCATTGCCCTTGTGTGTGTTGACAGCCGACACAGGCTATCAATATCGTGATGGGGGCCGTTGAGTGTGTAGCGTTTATTTATTTACTTAATTATTTTATACAAGATATATTTTCTATTATAATTTTATCACTTACATGTGCAATTAATCAGCGCACTTAAGTATCTTATTTAAAGTACCGATGCGTTTATTTCCGTCCACTTTCATATCCACGTGTAAGTGTTTTAATGATAAAAAGAGATAAAAGATATTTTCGTTACATTCATTTGAAAACTAAACCGACAGGACTACGGATTATTCAAATAATAAATTAACATGAAATAATTTATTTCATTAAGAGAAATTTATTTAAATTACTTGTATCAAAGGTAAAATAGATAAATATTTTTAATTAGATTTCTCCAGAAACTTCGTCCGCATGGGCTGCTATTCATCTCAATAAATTATCAATTTTTTGATTGGTGGTTGTTGATAACCGCCTCGAAGCGCAGGTGGATTTTTGGGGTTGAGAACCGGGCGATGTGGTAATCATTTCGTTTTAGAACAATCGGAGAACCGCGCGATCTGAAGGAGGTCCTTTTTCTGATTGTGAGTTGCTGTTGACCTTACTGGCCTTGAGGGCGTCACTGGGCAGGGTGGGCTGAGTACTAAAACATCTTCGAGAAAAAGGGACAACCTTCACGGAGGTTCAAAATTGATTTAGTCCATAGGGTGCCTCTGACGGCCGAAAGACGGTTATATACGTCATCGGGAATGGGTGGTGACGGAGGTCGGTGTCAAAAGTATCTATCGCACTTCTCATACTTCCCGAATTTGAAAAAAAAAATTTATTAATTGTTGGTCACTTATTTCTTTACTAGTATCTGCCCGCGGCTTCGCCAGTGTGAATAATGAGGCACCATTCTTCTTCTTCCGAGAATTATTCTCGATAATATACTAGTATTTACTCAGGGTCTGGTCATTACTCTTGTCCGGGTGACAGGTTACTAGTTTTTACACAGAGCGATTGCCAACTGACCTCCGCAACTCTAAGGGCGAACCAGTAACTCATTGGATAAGAGCAATTTACTTATCAAGAGTTATCGATTAACTTTCACATTTATTATATTTTAAGAAAGATACAATGCAATAAACTTTATTATCATTATTTTAATTAACTTTTTAAATTATAATTGTCAGAGATACGACTTAGACCTGTCACCCGAAGCAGGGCTGCCATAATTCTACGAATATAACACCTTAGACTAAGAATCTCATGGACGGAGCCATACCATGTTGCCGCTCTTGTAACGTTATTTCAAAGGGGATATTGTTATCTTTGTCTGTTGCTCGGAGCACGAATACGAAAAAGAAATAGATTTAAATAGATTTGACAATTTCTTTTGGCAACGTTTATCAATTATTTAGATAATATGACATTACACACAAGTAAAATACGTTAAATATTGACACGCGGTTTTTGGCTAATGTACCTTCTAACGTCTTTCTCTTTCTACGATTCACACTATCTCCACATGATTCGTAGGCGTGAAAGTATCAAGTATATTCAAAGTTGTTGTAGCAATTATGATAATATAAGTGTGAATGGTAATTGAATAAATATTATTGGAAGATAATTATAGTTTTTGTAAATATCTTTAATATGCAACAATGTAATATTGATAGTATAATTAATTAATTGAATTAATAAGACGCATTGTGATAGCTTTATGCCCTTTCACGATATACATGGCTGCTTATATAATACAAAATGGATTTTTCCTCTAGAAATATATATCATAGTTAAGTTTTAATTGTAGTAGAGCCACACTCATAGAAAATCTGCGTAAAGTAACAGGAAAGGTAGGTACTGTTATGTTTCGTGTGAAAATTGAAAGCGCCGGAGGCCCAATTTCCCAACCCCTTTGTTCCCTTCCTTATTTCCCCTTCTTATTCTTTCCTTCTATCCCTTGGGTTGGCAACGCGCATGTGATCCAAGTATCGCAAGATTCTTAGATTGTGGTGACGGCTTACAAAGAACTAACTACCAAGTGTGCCAACAAACAATATTTCAAAATGAATCCTATTGTATATGCATAGTAATATTATGTTTGCGAAAGTAACTCTGTATGTCTATCTGTCTGTCTGTCTGTCGCGCTTTCACGCCAACCTACTGAACTGATTTAAATTTTGTACACAGATAGTCTTGAGCCTGAGAAAGGGCATATGCTTCAGAGTTTGTATTAATATCGTCATTCATGCGGGCGAAGTCGCTGGCAGAAGCTAGTTAATAATAAAAACCATATTGTATATTATCAATTCTGAACTGAGAGAAGTCATTTCGGTTCAATACACTCTAAAGCAATTAATTAAACACTCGACAAATCAAAGCAATATTTTAATTGTCCCACCTAAGTGTCCGAGGAGTTCAGGTCAGATGCATAACCTCTGACTTTACTTATCGGCTATTATCAAGTTGGCAACAGCTTGCATTGGATTTTTAATTGCCCTTCTAAGAAATACATCTATTTTTTTTAAAGAATATTTAATACATTTTCAAGGCATTACTTACCTCGATTTAGACATGGGATACATTTTATCCTGTGAAAATGTTATATTCCTGTGGGATTATCAAAAAAAGTACAGCAATTATGTTAAGATGTTTGTTACTAAATCACGTATACGGCTAAACAGGCGGGGATATATTTTAGCACTCGTATTATCGGAGTAGCACGTAGGATACTTTTTATACCGAAAAAATGTTCGGTTCTTGTGGGATTATCAAAGAAACATGCTTCAGGACGTATTCAATTAATATTCGTTATGGATGTATCTTATGAAACATTATTTACGGAGTTACGCGAAAAGATCGCGTTAGAAACACCGGCATCCGCAACAGCCTTCACGTCCGTTACATATCAGATAAACTGCAAGAGTATGGCCTCCGTTGGTACGGGCACATTCTACGTGGGGAACAAATGTCTTGCACCTTCACCAGGTCCCGGTAGAAGGGGTAGGCCTAAGAACTGCTAGCTTGACGTTTTGCGGGATGACATACGTATCAATGGACTTACAATTAAGGTGTCGTAGACCGTACGAAGTGCAGGAGGAAAAGTAAGAAAGCCGACCCCAGGGTCCGAAGCAAACGCTTCGGACGCAACCGGGACAAATGCTAGAATGATGATGATTCATTTCTCACTGTAGCCATTTTTTTGACAAGATGGTAACGTCATGGGTACCACTAAAGCCCACCCTCGTCGGTGACCGACCTTAATCCGTTTGACAGGTTACGGGAACTGTCGCAGATCCAACCAACGAGTTCCCCCTGGAGCCAATACTAAGGTCACCACAGACGAAGTCGCAGGAAGATGCTAGTTGATAATACTGGTTGTTTTTTGTTATCATTGATTAATAATATTCGTTCTATCATCAGACCATAATCCGGTTGTATTTAAAAATTATCATTTCTAGTTGGGACATAAAAAACAGGCTTATCTTTCAATTAGTGTTGAATAGTTTTAAATAAATTTCCCCTACCAGGAGTAATTATTGTTTTTGGAAAGAAAATGTCATCTTGATTTCAGGTTATTTTAAAAGAAATTTAAATAAAAGCAATTTTAACTTACAAGGCAATTGTATTAATATGTAAATATTATAAATTAATACAAGGTTGGTGGCAAAAATTCGTGATAATTAATAAATTAAACATTTTAATTTTTTTTTTCGTTTTGATAAATAAAATGGTGAGCCATATATGACATAATGACTGACGCTAAATCGATTATTTACATACTGATTAAAAGACAAATTTACATATAATACTAAATGAAATTTTCCACTAAGTTAGGAACCTGACTTCAGCTTGCGATCCGATCCTGGATCAAATAAATAAATAAACGCTACACACTCAACGGCAACCATTACTCTATCCGGGGCCCGGAAACATTCAGAATGATAAGAACCAACTGTTGTCCGTATTGCTTTTAGAATTTACTTTTTTGATAGCCGATTTGCCGCCAAATAGTAGTGCTCAGGCATTACTCTGTTCCGGTTCGAAGGGCACTGTACGGTTGTGAAATTACCGTATGCTTGATTGCCAAGGGCCGTATGCTTGTTTGCCAACTTGTAACATAAAAAAAAACGATGTATATGGACATGTATGGCAGGCTTTCACACCTACCGGCGTAATTTTACTCGGCAAAGTGATTACCGGGTGCACGCCGGATTCGCCACAATGCGCTCGAGCTACTAGATACAAAATTGGGTCGTGTGAAAGCGAAATGAGTTACCGGACAGTCGAGGCCGGACACCCGGCAACCGGCACGTATGAAAGAGCACTAAGTCTATACATAAAATCTATAATTTTTAAGTATATGCAATTCGGTTGCTTTTAACAAGGAGTCGTTAACTTTTAATTGTGGGATTGATTAAGCTGTTTATAATGCTATAAAATTTGGTAGCACCGACGGCGATTGAGATTATTAAGATATTTATATTGATTGCTATTAATAATTTATTTTCAATAACAATTTTTTATAATCACTGATAAAACATACGTTAAAAATATCCGGTTCCTCTCGTAAGTGCAGTAATAAATTATTTGCGAATTAATGGTTCTTCTCTTGTATTTATTTTCATTAGCATATTTTACATTAATTATAAAAAAATTTAATTGCTAACAACAACCTACTTCACCCGAATAAAGGATTGACAGGAGAGCTGTTTCATTTTCCCCCCAAAAAATTGGGATTGCGATTCAGAGAAAAAATGCAGCTAGCATGCTTGCAGCCACCATTCCTCGCAGACATGATTTGTACAGTTTTAATTACTTGTTAATATAGTTATTATAGAATTGAAAATATGTTGTAATATTGGTTCTTCTTCATCTTAGCATTATTCCCGGTATTTTTATGTACCCAGGGTCTGCTTATTACTCTTATCCGGATTTGACAGGTTACTAGTTTTTAAACAGAGCGATTGCCATCTGACCTCCGCAACCCTAAGGGTGAACCAGTAACTCATTGGATAAGAGCAATTTACTTATCAAGAGTTAACGATTATTATTAGATGTTATTGATAATAACCGGGACCGACAGCTTAACGTGCTCTCAGAGGCACGGTAGGGAGACCCACACGGACAAAGGCCCAGACCGAGACAGAAATTTTAACAAACATCTGCCCGAGCGGGAATCGAACCCGCAACCGTCGAGACTAAAGGCAGACTCGCTACCCACAACGCCACAACGGTGTCTAGTATGTTGTAATATTGGTTGTAAATTAAAAAAATGTAGCATACTTTAAGGAAACTTATTAATTATTATTTTCTGAATAGAGGAAGGAACTTCGTTTCTACCGCGTGACCCTTATAGAGTTTCTTTCGTATGGTAACAAATTTTTACGGAAATGATTTTGATAATATACTTAACTGTATCTCAAGGTGGTCAAGTTGATGATCTTACCAAGATTTAATATCGTCAAAAAATACTTGGTAATTACCATAGTTTTGGCTTTTTAATGAATATGTATTGTTTGCCTTTGTTGAATTTTATTATCATATTATTTATTATATTAAATACGAAACACGTCTTTCATCAATTTTGTTAAAAATGGTTTATGCTAAATTTAAAGCAGATTGAACCAAGGTATCGCGAAACTATATAAATTTTGCACTTCTTTTTAACTCCTTAGGGGTATTTTGGAAAATCTTTTCTTATGGAATGCCCACGTCATACAAAGAGCAAACCCTCCAAGTTTCAGATCTCTACGATCAGCGGCTTAGGCTGTGCGTTGATCTGTCAGTAATTCAGGACAAAGCCTTTTATATATAGAAGAAGACAACTAGCATTTGGTCGCAATGCTTCCGCGATGATTAGAATTGTCTCCAGCTTTAAATGAAACCATATACCAAATTTCTAGACCAGTGAATACGTCATGTTTTATGTTTTAGGGTGTCATGCCCAAAGGGTACCAACGGAACCCTATTACTTAACGTCAAATTGGGGGACTACCGTGAAATCTTATTGCGTTTCGAATGACAATCTCAACTGAGCCCCATCGCTATTTAGTACATTGAGATTGTCATGTTCATACAAAAATCTGAATACTTTTACTACCTGAATTGAATTGGATCGCAATAAAATTGTTATTAAAAGTTCATGGTAGACCCCCTGTCCGTCCGTCCTTCTTTGAGCGAGCTGTATCTCGCAGACCGTAATAGGTACTGACTGGAAATTATCATAGAACATTCAAATTCAAATTCAAATTCAAATTCAAATTCTTTATTGGCAAAATACAAACAATTTACAGTATTTAGAGTACCTGGTTCCTGAACTAGAAGAACTGTATCTCAGGAACCAGTGCCTGCCACCAATCAGTTCACAATATATTTTGCCCAAAATAACAGTACTACAAAAATATAAAAAGTAAAAAGTAAAAAGTAAATAAATTTTAAGTTAAACATAAACTATAAAAAGTAAAATTTATGAGGGCCATTAAACATCAGCAAACAAGATAAAATAACAATAAAATTTAGAACAAAATTTAAAGTAGAACTAAGTATAAGCAATTGTTGTAATGCAGGGAATGATATAAGGATAAATATATGAGTTTGTGTGTGTGTGTGTGTGTGCGTGTGTGTGTGTGTGCGTGTGTGTATGTGTGTGTGTGCACGTGTGTGTGTGTGTATGTGTGCATATGTATGTTTGAAGAATTATTTGAAGTAACTTTCCACATCATCATACTCAAGAGTTTCCAACCATCTTAATATGCTCGCTTTAAGATCCCGTTTTTTAAGTTTATTATATTAGCTGGTTTATTACGGCAAAAGATGTTATACAGGTAGGGACCATAGTAGTTAGAGTGGTTTTTAGCAAATTTGCTACGAGTGGTAGGCAGAGGTACTTTAAAGACCCTTTTATGGGGTAGATTAATAATTAAAGGAATATATCGATAATATCTACACATGCACCTAAGTATATATAGTTTCCTAACGCTTAGGACATTTGTTATTTTATATAAGTCAGACGTTGGATGTCGCCGAGGCAGTGAGAGCATAACTTTGAGCAATGCGCGTTGAGCACGTTCAAGATTTAGTAAGGTGTACTTTTTTGCAGCCCCCCATGCGCAGATACCATAGTTTATCACACTTTCACATAGGGATTTGTAAGTTTGTAGGAGAATTTTTGTGCTGGCGACAGATCGCAAGGATTTGAATGCATATATTAATTTTCTAGTACGTTTCGTGACCATGTCAATATGGCTATCCCATTTCATGTGTGAATCTATGAAGATACCAAGGTATTTTATTTTTTCTGTTCTAGTAAGCTTATCACAAGAACAGGAGTCATATCTTTTGGTTGTATTGATATGACATTGGGGAGAATGAATGATCAAATTAAAGCTACTCGGGGGTCGCGTAGCCGCTGTTTTACTAAAACATAAATACTGTGTTTTGTCTGTATTTAAGGTAAGTAGACTGCAATCTAGCCAGTCAGTTATTAATTTGAGTCCTACTTCGGCTGAAGTTTTGACTTCTGTCCATGATCCACCCTTAAATAATAACACCGTGTCGTCGGCAAACATAAAGATATCACCATTTGGAATACTCAGGTTACAAAGATCATTAGCATAAATCAAAAATAGGGTAGGCCCAAGCGTACTGCCCTGTGGTAAGCCGTAGGTACATGAGTAGGCATCACTGTGATGGTTACCGACCCGAACAATTTGCTGTCTGTGGCTGAGGTAGCTTTTAAACCAATTCAGCGGTACACCTCTGATACCTATGTTATCTAATCTACTCAGTAATATTGGTATAGACACGGAGTCGAAAGCTTTTTGTAGGTCTAGAAAAATGCCTAAAGAGCGGTATCCTGAATCCAAGTGTGATGTTATTAAAGAAGTCTATTTTAAAACTGCATCCTCTGTGGATAAGCCCGATCGAAAACCGAATTGTTTTGTAGATAGGTAATTATTATTTTCTATATGTCTTACTAATCGCATATTAACAATTTTTTCAATAACTTTGGATATGACACAAAGCAGTGAAATCGGCCTGTAGTTCGTGGGTGATTTTTTATCACCTGTTTTATAGATAGGGGATACGAGTGAGCTTTTGAAAACATCGGGGAAAATCCCAGTTTCTAAACTCAAGTTAGTCAAATGGGAAATTGGGGACATAAGGTGATTTTTATATCTTTTAATAATCTCAGTGGGAATACAGTCTGTTCCTTGAGAATTACTTGCTCTGAGCTTAAGTATAATTTCTCCAACCTCATATGGGTTTGTAAAAAACATAGGCATTGATGTAATCGGTCTTGATTTGCTATCTAAAGCTTTCCTGGCTAAATTAGACTCGGTTTCTAAGAGGTTTTTTAATTTATTATTTGCGAGATCGGAACCAATAGAGGTAAAGAATGTGTTAACTACATTAAGTGAAGTACTTGGGGTATCCTTTAACGTTAAAAGTTCAGTAGGCATAGAGTTAGAAGTTTCCAAATTACATACGTCTCTAATAACACCCCATATTTTTTTAGAATTTCCAGAGTAATAGTTAAGCTTAGCGGAGTAATATTGTGTTTTAAGGTAATTTATAATCCTATGGCATATGTTACGATATTTGATGTAGTACTCCCTGAGATATTGGTCATTAATATTTTTTCTTAGTTTTAGGTGAATTTTGTCCCTTTTTCTTAACGACCGAACGACACTCGGGGTGATCCAAGGTTTTAAAGGCTGTCTACGTTTAGAATTATTTAATGTGACTGTGTGGTTGTTAAGAAGTTTTTGTAAAATTTGTATCAAGCTGTTGGCTGCTTCATTAGGGTTTTTAATGTTATAGAAATCCGCCCAATCCAGGGTATTGAGCTCAGCATCTAAACCTGTGTAATCAATTCTAGAATTTTTGTAAGCCTGAACCTTCCTACGGCCTGTTGGGTCTTCAATAACAAGCAGTATAGGGCAATGGTCAGTAAGTTCGTCAAAAACATACGTTTGTACGCTTTTTTTACATTTGACCATAAAATGGTCAATGCATGAATTAGAAGTAGGTCTAGTCGGTAAGTTGATTCCTTGTATTAAGTTGAACATAGCCATTAAATTAAGATAATCACCCACATAGTTATGTGAGCTATTAGGCATTAAATCAATATTTATGTCCCCTGTTAGAATGATGTTAGCTGTATGTATATTTAATAGCACATCATAAAGTGAACTTAAGTAATTAGAGATGTTTTTAAAACACGGGGGCCGGTAGGAACATATAATTGAAAAATCATTACCTAAAGTTAAAACAAGACAGTTACCATCTTGAAATGGTGGCTCGTAAACACTACATTCAGTATTTTGATGCACGAAAACGACTACGCCATCGTTTTGATTTAACTTATTTTTAGAATAATATCGATTGTAGTTATTAATGTTAGGCGGCTGGGTCGTGGATTCGGTATTCGTCCAGCATTCGGTTAAAACAATAATATCCACACTTATATCTATCGTAGATATAAAAATTAATAACTTATCTAAATTACAATGTATACTTCGAATATTTACCGATATAATTGTAAATGGTCTATTATTTGTAGTATAAATATTATATTTTATATGGGAATTAAAATTAGACGGGTCTTCTACCTTACGACATTTAACTACGTTCAAATAGTCCAAATCATCATCTATTCTACTAGCATTGAATTATAAAGGTATAAGTTATAAAAAGGGGTCCAATAATATAGTCTATAACGAATACGAATAAAAAATAATAAGCGCAGGGGCAATATTTTTGTATTATGATAAGATAGGGTAAACGCAAAAATGTTGCAGCGATTATAATGGCAGTAGTATGGATTGTAACGTAAACCAGGTTGTGGTCCAAGGCAGAAACAAAAAGCGACGTAGTGAATATTATTTTTAGTAATGGTCATTTTATATGTTAGGGAGCATAAATGGTGTAGATTAGTAAAAGAAATGTGTGTGTTATGTATGTTTGAATATGTTTGCATGTGTTTATATAGAACAGTGTTGTTTAGTGTGTATGTAAATTTGTAGTAATAAACAAAAACAAAATAGTAATTAAATTTTAAAAAAAGAAAAATACTAAACAGGGATAGTCAAATATTAACCAATTGTTCTTCATTTTTTATGTGTACCACTTCTTCTCCATCCTTGCTCCGTATCAGGATTTTGCCGCGCGATATCCAACAATATTTCAGGTTATTTTCTTTAGCAAATTTCCTAGATAAATGGTATAATTTTTTTGTATTGTACGTTAGAACTTCAGATATGTAAATAGGCACTGGGTCTCCTGTGAGTCCGATACCAGCAGAATTAAGTTTGTTGCTAGGATTTTGTTTGTTATATGCTTTATTTGCTTTAATAACTTTTTCTTGAATCATAGCTGAGGGAAGTTGAACTATTATAGGATCATTCTTGGTTTTCGTTCTTATTCGGTAAACATTTTTAATATCACTACAGGTAATATCGACGTTTAATGTATTACAAGTTTCTATAACGATATTAGCAAGGTCCTTTATTGACTCAGATTTGTTTTTCGGGACATTCCTGATTTCTATCATAGTAGAATTATTCAGCCTTTCAAAATTTTCTAGTCTCTCTTCCAGTGCTTTTATATACATGTCTTTCCCTTTCTGTTTATCTTCTATTTCTTTTATTCTTGATTCGAGACTGATCGTATTTTTAGATATAAAATCAAGGGATTTTTCTATTTCTGTATTAGTATGCTGAATTTTTTGGTTTTGTAATTTCACTTCCTCAATTTCACGGCATATTTTTGTGAGTAGATCTTCTTGCTCTTGCTTCCAATCTGAGATCAATGATTTTATTTCGTCTCGGAAGGAATTATTCAAATTTATTGTGTTTCCTGGGCTAATTAAGCGGCGCTTTTGACTATGTGATGATTTAAATATTTCTTCTCTTTCGGCCAGTTTATTTATTTCAGGCTCAGACATTAAAAATAAAATTGAATTAATAAATGAAAGGAGTCCCCATACATATTTATGAGGTTTATTTGCTGTATGTCACATTTAGCATTTTCTTAGATAGTGTATTTCTATGACCGCAATAATAATAAAGGCAAATTTAATTTCAAAACGAAAAAGGGTATTGTACCGGTACGGTGGTACTGAACCCATTATGTAAGAATACATCTCATACTTCTTCAGTTTTTAAAAATTCCACAAAAACCTAACATTTTAGGTATAAGACTTTTTATCTAAAGATAAGGATTTAGGATACTTTTTATCCCTTATGTTAATCCTTAGATAAGAAATCGGATAATAAATGATCCAGATAACCAGTACAGATAGAGTTTTGTTTGTGGTAACAACGTATGTGTTACATGGACTAGCCCTGACAGTGAAACGCGTGTAGTGTGAATCAGTTGTATGACTAATTGTTTTGATAAACATACTTTTCACATTAACACACACACACACACCATGTTACAATACAGACGTAAGAGGTTGTAGTCTGTGATATAAAGAAAACTGTCGGCTCTTGTCCGTCGTATCGATTCTTTTTTATTTGCCATGGCGTAGAAAGAGAAAGAAGATAGAAAGAGATAAAAACTGCGTGGCAATATTTTACGTATTTTATGTGTGCGTATCCTCAAATTACCTATATAACTGACAGTCTTGACCGGGTATAAAACATGCCAACATTGACAAAAATAAGTTGCCAAACCTATATATATCTATTTCTTTTACTCCTATTAGTGCTACGAGTAAAAGACTAAGACAACAATATCTCCTTTGAAATAACTTTACAAAAGCGGCAACATGGTATCGCTCCGTCCATGACACTCTTAGTCTAAGAACCATGGACGGTCGTATTTCGAAGCAACGCCTTATTAATAACATTATCATGGCGGCAAAATGCAATCTCTTTCATTTAACATTTAGAATTGTTAGTTTTTACTTGATCCCACAACACACTCAGTGTCAGTGTTCTCAGTCACACTGGTGGTAGGTCATTCTGCGGCGTCGGGATGTGACAACCCCATCGCCCGCTGTTGGGATAACCTCTGTCATAGCAGAGATTATTCCACCAGTGCAATCTGTCACGCTGGTGGTAGGTCTTTTGTTGCATGAGGCCGGCTAGGTAGGTATCACCATAGTGTCAAATATTCTGCCGCCAAATAGTAGTGCTTAGAGATTACTGTGTTCCGGTTTGCAGGGTACTGTAGGCTAGTGAAATTACTGGGCAGATGAGATTTAAGAACCAATATCTCGCGGTAGGCCACGCGTGCGTGGGACCTACTAATGGTGCTGCAAACGCTCATAGGCTACGGCAACCACTTACGATCATCTGGGCCGTATGCTTGTTTGCCAACTCGTAACATAAAAAACACATAGACAAGTCGAAGAAAAATTGTAAATATTCGTTTTCCCACGTTTTCCCGTCAAACGCTTTATTTTTTAGCTTTATCTTAATTAGTTGTTAAAAATTGTTGTGTCTAGTTAGTACGGCAAAGAATTTTAGACTCATTGAGATAAAACGTTTTCAAACGATGATTGTTTTTAGAGATATTAAAAAAATCTTATTTGTTTAAGATTGCCTTATCGATATGGCTGATAATTTGTACCAAATGTTGTACCCGAAATAAAAAACTCGAAAATTGCCACGCCATTAAAGCCAGGTCACCGAGGTACTTATTACGAAAAAACAATTTTCTTAATTCAATAACTCATTCCGATAAGCAGTTATTACGGTAGATATATGATTATAAAGTCTAGACAAAAAATCGTTCGATCGGTCAAGGTAATTGAATAATAATTATTTAGTATTCGTAAGATGTCTCGAAGACTCAATTCTAAATCTAATTTTTTTTTAATAATTATCATCTATTTGTATTGATGATTTGACACAGACATAGATTTTGACCTGGACTAAAACTTATTAATCCCAGAAAAATGTTAGATTCCCGTAAGATTATTAAAAAAAACTTGAGAGGTGTCTAGGGACACCCGGATGGAACGAAGTTCCTTTCGATTAATTAGTAAAGGAATTGTAATATTTTTTTTAAAGTTATAATAATATTTTTAATTTATTATTTATTATGTACAAAAAACAAATCAACAAAAATAATCGTCGCGACACCACGCTCAAAACAAATAGAAAGACGAAACGAAAATAACTGGCTTGCTTTCTATGAGAGAGAGAGAGACAGACAGAGAAACACGCGCACGCCGCACGGCTTACAACTATAGCAAAAAGTGTCGTGACAACTTTTCGTAAGAATTTTCCGTCTAGCCCCCTTTCACAACGCGCGATAAGGAACTTCGTTCCAAAAACTTTGATGTTTATTACACGGCTTAACAGATTAGGATGACATTGAGCACTATAGATAGCGTGTTATCTACACTAATACAAAGGATTTCTTTTATCCCGGAAAAATTGACAATTCCTGTAGGAATATAAAAAAAACATCCTACAAGACTTATTCAATGGAAATTCGGTATAGATGTATCGTATTTTCTAAAAGAATCATTTCTCTCTGGACCCAATTTTTAAGTTATAGCGGACGAAGTCCCGGGCAGATGCTAGTACATTTCAAATTAGTTTACATTAGTGACCAATAAATACATGTATTATTAAGTATTTTTGACGATAAACTAACAAAATTGTGAACGTTTCGTTACATTTAAAATGTCAAGCGTAATTTTATTCTACTTTCATTTAGTTAATCCTAAAATCTTGATTTACATTTATGGCATACAAAATTTATTAGAAGCATTTTAGCTGAGAGCTGAGATCACCTGGTGATGAACGCAGTATTATGAAGAACTCTTTTTTTTATATAATGATAGGCTTGCGCTTTACAATCGCGGAATACTAATAACTCTCTTGGAAAGCGGTGGCAGAACTTAGATTCTGCAGAGAAGAAACGGCAAGATACTCTACAGTTACTCTTACAAATATAATCACATTACATTTATCAAATGTACAATTAAGTTAAATATTTCACATGAAATTTAAATATGTAATATGTATGTGTATATTATAATATGTATATTAGATAAACAATAATAATCTTACTAAGATCTACTTACCCTAAATACGGCCTTCAGAAGGGTACTCGCAGCAGTACCTGATGATATAACAATTAATTAATTTATATAATTTGTCAAACACAAAAAGATATAAACATAATCAAACTGTTTCAAAAAACTAACCTCTTATTTTAAGATAAAGTTAGTAAAGCGCTAAAACTAGTAGATGCAGTTATTAAGTAATTAGTACAAAACTTTTGGGGTCTTTCATCATAATTATATATTTGGTTATAAGCCCAATTACCGACAAGCATGGAACAATATCCCTAAAAATACCAAAAGTAAGCGACAGCGAACTGCCTTAAGCGTTAACGGTCACGTGATTTTATTGACCATTCAGGCAAGTGTTTTAGGTCTATGTCTTTGTAATTTTCTGGACACTCGACGCAGGATATTAACAATAACAATAATCATTATTAGACAGAAAACAATGGCCCATACATAAATAGGTTTAAGATAATTTTAATTTTAACAGCACACTAACACAAATTACAATAGAATAAAATAAAATAAAATTAAATTAATTGAATTGAAAAACAAAATTTAAAATAAATATTTAAAAAATGCATATAAATAACAATTAATAATATAATATTGCTATACCAACGAGGTCTCTCCAGTGAATTAAATTCCTTAAAAAAAATTAAGGTAGCGTTATAACGCAAAATATGAAAAACGTAATTTTCAAAATATATTTATAGCTACGAAATGCTTTTAGGTCAGCAATACTCAAATAGTAAAGAAAATATGTAATCTGTCTGTTTACCTAATTTGATAAATACCGTTTAAATAGTGTGCCAGTAAGGCTGCGTTTCCAATGATATGTGCGTAGATGCGTAGCTGGGGATGTATTTGATAGAATCAATAGAATCATAAATGTAAGAAAATTTTAGCTGCAAAAGGACTGACTCTAATGGGATTTGCAGATATCATCCCCCTCTAACGGCAGTTGCAGATGTCATCCCCCTTGTCTCAAACTTATTTGGAGGGGCAAAAGAAGTAGTAGTAATGACTTAAAAGGAATTGCTAATATTCTTCATTTACCTAGCCTCACTTCGTTAAGTCATTTCAATAGGACATTCTATTGGTTGTTAAAAAACACTACATCTTCTATCTCATCTATCACGGGGAATTGTTGGAATCGTGATAAAACTGGAGATTCCACCCCTTTTGATTGATTTAGAAGAGATTTTCATCCTCTCACAACCACTCTGTGGTACCAAGTTTCGCCGGCGTCTTTCCGCACCGAAGAGGCTAATTTTTCCTTAAAAGTCGGCAAAGAACATGGGTGGCAGTGATCGCTTCACATGTTCGCCTGTTAACCCCCTCTTAAATTAAAAAAAAATTCTCCCAATGCATCCTCACACAGCTCATGTGGGAACGCAGCCTTATGATCGAACATGGCCGACCTGTCTTGGCAAAGTCAAGGACGTAAATTTAATTACACTGTAAACATATCTAAAGCGCTTTACTATAGATAACATTTGAATGATCACAGTATCTTCAACTAATACGAGGAATCGTCTCGTACTTATCCATCATCGCCACGTGTATCCGTAGTTATTTTTGTTCATTGTGATTCAATGAAATGATGCGCAATTGTGAATCATTATCGTTGAGAATTGGTCCTATTCTCAATTTAGCCTTTTTAACATCCGAATCAAATGGAGGGATGTTATTTGTATAATGTGTCTGTCTATAGAATTGTAGCTTCGATTTTGATAAGGTTTTTTATGGCTGTCGTAGTTGAGATTGTTGTTGGCTACAATTTTTGTTGATACTAATCTAGCGGTTTGTTGTTTATATTTATGTATGTTAAAATCGATATAATCTATGTGTGTATGTTCTCTGAGGAGTCCAAAATTCGGAACGAATTTTCAAGCAAACTTCATATTAGCCCCGCGAGTGATCCCGGTCGATAGTTATCCACAAAAAAGTCCACGCTGACGACATAATGAATAAACTTATAAATTATTGATCTAATATTAAGACATAAATAGGACCTTTATAATTTATTAATAACTGTGTTAAATGATTCTTATCTTTATTAAATTGTGTGGTGTTTTACAAATCAACAAGCTTAAATATACATCTTTTTTATTTGCAATAAAAATTCAATATATTTGTTTAATTTGATTATCATAATTATTAAGATGGCGAGTTGGTATCATTTATCATGTAACATAATACATTTATAAAGATGAAACCGCAGGCTGAAGTTAGGAAGTCGCAATATTTTAATGATTTAAAGTAATTTAAAATTAAGAATCTGAATTGCGATTCGGCGGGGATGGAACTTTGGCGCTTAAGGCAGATTCGCTACCGCTGCGCCACAACGTCTCCAATGTTATATGTTGTAATTTTGATTGTAAATAAAATATTTATTTAATTTTTTTATCGATTTTAAGTACTTTTTTATTTTTGTGTCGGGAACTTGGACATAAAAAAAATGATAAATTTTGAAAAAAAAAATAACAACTTCTCATTAGTTTTGGAAATAAACTAACATCTTCAGACACTACCAACTTCTTCGGGACAGAATATTGACACCACTCACCTGTAATTGAGAAAACATTTATATATGTATGTCAATCGATTATGTACTTTTATCTTGTATTGATGTGTGTTTTGTTGAAAAAAAAACCTTACCTTTAAATAAATATAAAAAAAAACCTCTTATAATAGTGGTTTACTCTTAATACGTAATTAGATCCTATCCAGTAAGCTACCTGTTCGCCTATAAAGGATTAGGAATCATTGGAAATGGTAATCGCTGCTTTTAATCTAGGAACTCTCAAATCCGGATAAGAGTAATAAGCAGACCCTGGGAAAATGCTAGGGTAATAATGATGTAATTTTTCAACTTTACTCCGCGTCCGGAATTCACCGTTAACATAATTGTCATGCCAATGACAGTGACCAACTACGATCATTTTATCAGAATTGATACATCCGTTGCGTGGGCGCGCCGTCCATTATTGAATTTGTCTATTGTCCCTCAACTATCTATTAGAAAGTTATGATTTTAAGTAATATAATTGAAAACTGAATCATTTTTATTTGATTATTAGTTTCCTGAATGTTTTCTTCTTAACCCTGGAAGCAGACACAGGCTGATGGTAAGTGTAGGTAGTGTCCCAACGCAAAGGCGGCTTATATCGTCGCAGTCACCAGGAAAATGAAGCTGGTTGTAGGTAGGATGCCTTCAAAAAACGGCTGACGAGTTACTTTAGGAATTTTTCGTCAAAGTTTTGGGTTAGCTACTCAGGTGGTCAATCAGTATATCGACGTTGAGTAGCAGTGGTTTTATGATGTTCTTTAAGGGTCTACAAGAGACTAACGTCCATAGAGTAAGCTGACTTAATTTATTTCATAATTATATACAAGAATTGAAAAAAAAAAACAATTAAGATTCAGTAAATTAATTAAGGAAAATACGTTTCACTAGTCTCTATATTAAGATAATTTATATTCGTTCAAATATATTTAACATTTAGATTATATGAACGAAGTAATTCCACAAAAAAAAAATTGGCAAACATGATTGGCAAACAAGCATACCGCGATCTATGAACACGCGTGATACTCGAAGTATCACATGTGAGTCTTCAACCCGAGGAACAAGAGAGAAGGGATGAGAAGGGAAACAAGGAAGGGAGGGCATCCGATGCTCGCACGAAACGCAACGATACTGTTAATTTATTCCGGTTTTTTTTGAGAGGGTTTTTTTTTTTATGGTGGAGAAATCCTCATGGATACCCCGGAGCTGGGGCTGCCGGGGTTATGTGAGACTCTTACTCACTAAAACTCCACCAGGTTTCGTCTCTACGCAGTCGACGGCCGGGGGCATTCGTGCCGAACACTTGACCCCGTCTGACCGTCGCTACTTTGTGCGAGGGTAGTACTTCCCCGGTTAACAAGACAGCTATAACATATAAAATATTGTCGTATATAAATAAAATACCCGGATAAAATTTTTTCAGTATAATTTGTTTCACTATAATCTTCACTATGACTACACCTATGAAAACTAAAATTTAAACACAAAAATCGGCATCCTGATATCTACAGATACCAGATCTTATAATGCACTATTTGCCCTCCCAAGTTCAAGTAGGTTTGTTTTACCACCCACCTAAGAGACTTATCGGCAGACAATATTATTATTTAGCATTCAGGGTCAAGACTTCTTGATCTTGATGCTAAATTTTATTAAATGCAAAATAAATAAATAATTAACTATTGTTATCTAAAGTATTCTTGAGATATTTTACGAAACTTTCTTTGTAAATTAATTTGCACGTCTTATCTTTTGAAATAATTCCATTAAAAACATAATGTCTGTTGCTAGATCAGATATTAATGGGTAAACAAAATGTCAATTTGGGATCGTGATACCCACATACTATACCTAGCTGTGCGGTTTCACCCGCGTTTATAGCTACTGTGTCACAGCGTGATGTTATAGATTACCATAAAAAGTTTATAGTTAGTGAACCTTAAAAGAAAGACATATGCTGTCGCGGACTTGTTTTTAGAACTTTTAAAGGGGAACAATTCCGTCATATATCATTTTTGAGTAACTTTAACTTTTTACGCAGCGAACACAACGGAAGCTCTCAAAAGGAATATTTCTATCCCGCTTTTAACACATTCTTTATTGCTGCTCCGTTGCTATTGGTCGTACCGTGATGTTATATAGCCATTACGTTGCTAACCTTCATGCCCTAAAAATGTGATAAGGCTAAGTAAGAGACAGGATGTAAACATAATATTATGTTATTCACATATTTGTGTTTTGGACCGACTATGGTTGTTATTATATATAATTTATCTCATTAAAATTTGACCTTTTGTTTTTTTTACTACGGCGGTGGTCCACCTTATTGCAAAGGGTCATCGTCATGTTTGGACAAAACTTTGTACTGTAAAAAATAAATAAATTTCTGAACAATATTATTTATTAATCTTATCATTGTTGTTGTAATTACGATAAAGTAATAAAGTTGAGAATTATGTTTTTTTTTTACGATAATTAGTCATAATTAAATTGTATTGATTAAAAACCTATTGACTATTTATTAATAGAATGAACTATGTGTTTATAGCTTTTATACACTTCGCATTATCTTAATGGCTCTTTATACATTCCACTGCGATAAAATGTAGCAAGTTTTTGCCACAAAATTTATAAAAAGTTTATTAATTCAATACTTAGTCGAAATATAAAATAATATTTCTAATTAAAACGTTATGTTGTTATAAAAACAGTTTGGATTTTATCTACTTTGAAATCTGTTTACAACAAAACTTATGATAGGTGAATACGTTGTTAATTAATGTGATAGATCAGTTGACAGTTGACTGTTTTATTTGTATCAAGTAAGAAATCCAAATCATTTGTCAACAATATCTTTATTTTTATCTTTTTTAATGAATAAAGTATCATTTATTCGCAAAATTAAAGAACAAGCGATGTCTTTCAGCTTGACAAAGGCCTCCACTCCTATTACTCGTTTCAAAATTTCTCCCGAGACATGCAGATTTCCTCAAGACATTTTCCTTCACCGTAAAGTAAATATGAGAATACGGAGACCATCAGAGTAAAGTTACAGTATTACTACTGCGTTTCGTGCGATGTGTGACAGGGCCGGAGGTCTAATCTCCCATCCTTTTACCAGCGTCGGGATGTGACGACCCCATCGCCCGCTGTTGGGATAACCTCTGTCACCAGTGGAATCAGTCACACTGGTGGTAGGTCTTTTGTTGCAAGAGGCCGGCTAGCTAGGTACCACCGCAGTGTCAATTATTCTGCCGCCAAATAGTAGTGCTTAGGCATTACTGTGTTCTGGTTTGAAGGGCACTGTACGCTAGTGAAACTACTGGGCGGACGAGATTTAAGAACTAATATCTCGAGGTTGGCAACGCGCGAGTGGCACCTACTAATGGTGCTGCAAGCGCTCATAGGCTGCGGCAGCCACTTACCATCAGGTGGGCCGTATGCTTGTTTGCCAACTTCTAACATAAAAAAAAAAGAAAAATCCTCTCTGTTCCTTTCATTTTTTCCCTTTCCTCCTATCCTATTGGTTGGCAATATGCATGTGATACTTCAAGTATCAAAAACGTTCATAGGTTGCGGCGACTGCTCCATCTTTTTTTCTTTCTTTTCATTCTTTCTTTCTTTCTTTGCAAGAAGAATTTGAATTTCAACAGAACTATCTCGGTTTGTTATAAAAAAAATAGTACGTAGTCATGTAGAGCCTGTATGAAGTCGATTCAGATCGTATGACGATACGCCTAAATTAATGACAATTGACTCTCAGAGCCGAGCCGGATGAGAGCATTATCTACTTGTGCTCGTTCAAGACGTCAATTCATCTCGGTTGAAGATCTTTCTTAATATTACTTGGAATTTCATTTCTTTTGTATTCTATATCAGATATTTTAACGTTCTGGGATAGTGAGGATATATTATTGTACTAGCATCGTCCCGCGACTTCGGCCGCGATGATCTTAGAAATGTGTCCTTAGAGATAAATGAAATACATATTATAAGTAAATAATTTTCTAAAAGACACCGTAGTGGCATGGTGGTAGCGAGCCTGCCTTAAGTCTCGGCTATCGATCTATATAGGTTCCATTCTCACGCAAGCCGGTGTTGGTATCGATCGTACAAACATCTGTTTCGGTGTGAACGTTTTGTCCTTGTGAGCAAACTAATAACCGGTCAAATTCGGATAAGAGTAATAAATAGTTCATAAAATACCTGGAAACATGCTAGCAAGAGGACGAAATAATTTTCTAAAAGAAATATCTATACCTAATCTCAAGTGAATACGTCCTGTTGTACGTTTTTGATAATTCCACAGGAACCTGATATTTCTCCGAGATTATTTATCCTATATGTTAATGCTAAATTTCATCAAAATCCGTTAAGCCGTTTTTGCGTGATTGAGTAATAGACATCCAGACATGCAAACATAAAAACTTTCACGTTTACAGTATAAGTAGGATTATCAATTCATATTTAAAAAAATATTGATTTTAACCGCCAGCCATTAAAGTGTTTAGGATGCAATCTTTTTCGGGTAGAAGGCCCAACCTAGTGTTGTATTGGCCCAAGTCTCCCATATAGGCCTCTGAATTAACTTATCAATTTGACCTTCGACCGCACCTGGCTATGAGCATGTAGGTTACATTCATCGCGTTTAATTTGCTGATGTTCTTTGAAGAATACCGTTGTCTATCTCATGTGTAGGTGCTTATTTAAAAGCAATATTGCAACATATTTACAATTTCACACTAACTATATTTGTAATAGAGCCATGCTGTCAGCGCAAATGGGCCATCTCGACCAGAGCAGTATTACCCTCTCACAGAAAATCGGCGTGAAGTAACAGTATCAGTAGGTACTGTTGCGTGTCGCGCGATGAGTGAAAACGCAGAATGCCCAATCTCCCATCCCTTGTGTACCCTTCCTTTGAAGTCACAGTATCAGTAGGTACTGTTGCGTGTCGCGCGATGAGTGAAAACGCAGAATGCCCAATCTCCCATCCCTTGTGTACCCTTCCTTTGAAGTAACAGTATCAGTAGGTACTGTTGCGTGTCGCGCGATGAGTGAAAACGCAGAATGCCCAATCTCCCATCCCTTGTGTACCCTTCCTTTGAAGTAACAGTATCAGTAGGTACTGTTGCGTGTCGCGCGATGAGTGAAAACGCAGAATGCCCAATCTCCCATCCCTTGTGTACCCTTCCTTTTCCCCTTCTTATCCCTTCCATCCTATTCCTTAGGTTGCCAACTGTCATGTGATACTGCCTACTATCATTCGGACCCAATGCTTGTTTATGTTTACCAACCGTCATGAAAAAAAAGTTATTTTTAAAATCTTTTCAAAGTAGGTCTTTGTTGCAATAACACATTACAAACAGTTACTTTCGTGAGTGTTTTGATATAACAAAAAATGACAGCCGACTTCATTTGCTTAATGCATTTGAATACAAAAACATATCAGATGCAATAATAGCGGGTAATTAGCTCTATTTTTTTGTAAAGTTCCGTTATAATCCACTAATCTAGCTCCGTAAGGCCGAGATCACAAAAAATGTATTCGCTCAACATAAAATCAATAACAAATCACTATTTTTTATGAATGAATAAGTTGACAAGCATACGGCCCACCTGATGGGAAGCGTTTGTTTTGTATGTAACATTCTCGCTCTGCCAATCTCGAGATATTGTTTCATAAATATCGTTTGCCCAGTAATTTAACTAGCTACAGTTTCATTCACGAAACACAGTAACGCTAACACTACTGCTTTACGGTAGAATATCTGACACTGCTACAGTCGTACCTACCTAGCCGGCATCTTGCAATAAAAGAGCTACTACCTGATCAATTTTATTAAAAGAATATTAGCAATGCTTTTTCAAGACCATACTAATACATATTGCTGGTAGCTTGCGCTAGGAGTGGTTACGATGGTTTCTGAGGCCGATGCCCTCGCGGATCCGATCCGAAAATGGAGGCCTTGAGGCAGAAGGCATCGCTATGAGCGCCTGCTTCCTCCACCCTAATAAGAGCTACGGTGGAGGGAGAATTTGCCCTATTTAGTGCTCTGCGATACCTGGGATACCCTTCGGGTGACGGTGGCTCCTACAGACAGGCCTTTCCGCTGGGGCATCATGGTTGTTGGCGCAAGTGATCCCATGCCGTTCCACTACTGCATTGAGGTTCCCGCTGAGTTTTAGTGGGTAATGTCGCTTGATTTACAGACGGCCAAGTCCCACACTACCACTAGTGTACTATGAGTACACAACGTTCAGTGAGATGCGAAAAATCACTTTTCAGCGAAAACAAAAAAAAAAGGTAGAGGGTACGACAATAGTCCAGGTGATCAGAAAGAGCTATTGAGGCATCTCTTTTTTTTAAGCCGGTTCCAAAGCTATACTTTATATGGACAGTCGGCCTGAGATTAAGGAATATTATTAGAGTAGCGAACGGTATGTTTTTTTGTGGCTTCCCGTCACGTGGAAAGATAGCGTGATCTAATGCGAATATTAATAGGATAATACTTTCTGTATTTATTAATAATTAACATTATATTTAAGACGCTATAAATGTTTAAATATTGATATTATCCTTTATATACATAATAGTCTGAATGTCAAGTATTGAAAACATTATAGATAAAAATTCTCACAAAGTATTATCGTAGTACGTTATATCTAAATAGAAGTAAGTACCACTAATATAGTATATAGTACTTGTGTCAATAATATTCTTGTTTTTGTTGTTGTGTATATAATTTTATACAACAATAACAACAACATCAACAACAACATATTATTAAAAGAGAATTGATAGTATTTAGCATATTTGATTTGTAAATGTGAATTCAAAATTAATAGAAAATTACAGTCTTTAAGATATGTAAGTACTTTATTTACGTAATGTATAAAATACTGTGTCGGGGGTCCGGAAACATGCATAATGACAAGGGCAAACACACCCAGACCGCAAAACATGACTGTATGTTGAAAACAGACATCTGCTCCGAGCGGCAACCGATATTTAAAGTTATTAGATTATAAATATTGCGTTCTTCGTTCATTACAAAAATATCGTATTTCTAGCATTTTGTCCGAATCTATCCAGTCCCAAGTACTGGTATTCCAGATGATATAGTAAATTCATTTTTAAACAAAGATAAGGTATCTTTTGAATAGAAAATGTAAACATTTAACCTTTCAAAATTGCGTCTTGATTTATGTGTAAGAAAATCTCGCAAGTAAACTTATATATATTTATAAAAAACATGATAATATGTATTTCCGATCTCCAAAACGCAAACAAAACAAAAAATACACTCAAAAAAAAATCATTTGTTTTTAATATCTGTGTGGGGACAAAACTACAATATCCACTTATTAATAAGCCATTAATTAGTGTAATATATGAAGATTTTGTTAATTAGAAAATAAAACTAAGACTTGAAGAAATTGCATTTCTATTTCCTAGCATGATTAATTATTACTCTTATCCGGACTTGGCAGGTTACTAGTTTTTACATAGACCGATTGCCATCTGACTTCTTCGTCCCAGCATAATTCGCGGTATTTTATACCCAGTCTGCTTATTACTCTTATCCGGATTTGGCAGGTTGCTAATTTTTACACAGAGTGATTGCAATCTGACCTGCGCAATCGTAATAGTGTATCAGTAACTCATTAGATAAAAATTACGTATCAAGAGTTAACCATTATTATCAGATCTGTGCCAAACTAAACTTACTTTTACTTATTACAACTGACTTCTTCATCCTAGCATAATTCCCGGTATTTTATACCCAGGGTCTGCTTATTACTCTTATCCGGATTTGGCAGGTTGCTAATTTTTACACAGAGTGATTGCAATCTGACCTGCGCAATCGTAATAGTGTATCAGTAACTCATTAGATAAAAATTACGTATCAAGAGTTAACCATTATTATCAGATCTGTGCCAAACTAAACTTACTTTTACTTATTACAACTGACTTCTTCATCCTAGCATAATTCCCGGTATTTTATACCCAGGGTCTGCTTATTACTCTTATCCGGATTTGGCAGGTTGCTAATTTTTACACAGAGTGATTGCAATCTGACCTGCGCAATCGTAATAGTGTATCAGTAACTCATTAGATAAAAGCAAATTACATATCAAGAGTTAACCATTCTTATCAGATCTGGGCCGAACTAAACTTACTTTTACTTATTACAATATTCAAATTACAACAGCAATGTTCTTTCAAGACTATCGCATGTTTATAATTACACTATAATAAAATTGTTAATGTATATTGAAGATATATTTAAAGACTAATTACTATCGACTCATTAAAAGTCGTTGAACTTAAAACGTAATAATTCCTTATAAGTAAAATATTTTACTGTTATTGAATGTAAACGCTGCACACTCAATGGCCCCTATTTGGATAGTGATGTCCGGTATCTGAGGTCCGGAAACACAGACCAGGACAAGAACAAACACACCCAGACAATACAAACATATGCTCCGAGCGGAAATCGAACCCTCGACTTGTGGCGTTTAAGGCATGTTCGCTCGCACGTGCATTAAGAGACCAGATTATGATGAAGTTATCGAACCCTTACTACCCGAGTAATATAAAAAATCACTCGTAACATAAACTTTATGTTGATAAAAATTTGCATTACTCCATTTGAGTGAAGACGCGGGCAGTGTTAGTTATTATCTTCTTCTTAGCATTACTATACGAGTATTTACCCAGGGTCTGCTTATTACTCTTATCCGGATTTGACAGGTCACTGGGTTTACACAAAGTGATTGCCGTCTGACCTCCGTAACCCTAAGGGCAAACCAGTAACTCAATGGATAAGAGCATTTTACTTAAAAAGTTGATTATTATCAGATGTTATGTACAATGACCGGGATCGACAGCTTTAAGCTCTGCGAGGAACCGTGGGGAGACACAAGGACAAAATCCCAGACCGAAACAGATATTTGTAAGATCAATACAAACATCTGCCCGAGCGGGAATCAAACCCGCAACCGTCGATGCTAAAGGCATACCCACCCCATAACACTTCTACGGTGTCCGATGCTACATAAAATTATGTAAATCTTTAACTTTATTACAAAAATGCTGCTAAAATAATGCGATATAAGGTAAATGTAAGTCACAAGGCTTCGCTAAACGTGACTACAAAATGGTTGTTCATTTTAGCCTTTTTCTCGTATTGTTACAAACAATCTGTTGCTTAAAATAACAGGTTAGGTTTCTTTTGTGTTTTAATTGAGACCAGTTTAGTAAAATATAAAGTCGCATTTGGAAGATATATACATATTAAGAATATAATTATTTGACTGCATATTTTCATTAAATAAACTCTACACACAACGCTGCAAACATCCGTGTACCATTAATGATTTCTTCTTTGTTACTAAATTGGCAAGTAAGTATACGGCCCACCTTATGGTAAGAGAAGGATGTGTTAGTAAGGACAACTCACGCATTGCCAACTTTGAGATATTGGTTCTTAAATCTCCTTTTCCCAGTATTCTCACAAGCCTGCAGTGCCCTTCAAACCGGTACACAGTAATGCCAAAAACACTACTGCTTTGCAGTAGAATATTTGACACTGCGGTGGCCTACCTTACTGGCCTCTTGCAATAAAAGACCTACCACCAGTGTAACTGATTGCGATGGTGGAATAATCTGTGCTGTGACAGAGATTAGGCCAACAGCGGGTGATGGGGTCGTCACGTCGCCTAAATTATGTTATTGTTTGGATGTTTGGTACTCAATCACGCAAAAGAGACTGAAATGAGATATAAACTGTTACTTGGATTTACACATAAAGTAGTTTTTATCATGGAAAAATGTTAAGTTACCGTGGGAGTGGGATTAATAAAATAAAACGAACTAAAAGATTTGAACGTAGATACATACATAATTAATACACCGTTGCGGCGTTGTGGGTAGCGAACGAGTCTCCCTTTAGTCTCGACGGTTGCGGGTTTTTTTTTTTTTTTTTTTTATAAAAAAGTAGGGCAGATGACTCTATTTCACCTGATGGTAAGTGGAAATAAAGTCCAAACGCGAAGGCGGCTAACAGACTTGCGGAATGCAACCGCGTTAGCCACGGCCCTGCCTACCCGCAAGATGCTTCTTCACGCCTCGTTTGAAGGAGCCCAGATTGTAGGAAGAAGGGTTTTCCCGCTTGGACAGATGTTTGTTAAAATTCCTGTCTCAGTTTAGGCGTTAGGTCTGCCTCGGAGAGCACGTTCAGCTGTCGGTCCCGGTTGTTATCACATAACATCTGATAATAAATAAGATAATAAGTAAATTGCTCTTATTCAATGAGTTACTGGTTCGCCCTTAGGGTTGCAGAGGTCAGATGGCAATCGCTCTGTGTAAAAACTAGTAACCAGTCAAATCCGGATAAGAGTAATAAGCGGACCCTGGGTAAAATAAAATACCGGGCATAACGTTAGGGCGAAGAAGAATCAATACTAATCATGCTAATAAATTTGATGAATTTTGGTATAGAATACATGGCACTGGGCACAAGAATGTGGGCCACTTTTTGTTGGGAAAATAAGCGTGTGGTAAAATAGGTAGTGAAAGTTTGTATCAGGAACTTCAGGAGTTAGTTGTATTCTAATAAAGCCGCGGGCAAATTGCATTTTTTCTTTTTATTTACAACCAATATTACAATATATTTACAATTCAATACTAACTATTAAATAAATAAATATAAAATAAAGTAATGAATTCGTTTGAGAGCAAAATATTATTTGGTTATCTTTAAAATTCATAAAGATTTGTGAATTTAGATAATAAAAATAATGGCTATTCGTAATTAGATTTTAATTATAATTCAAAACTAAAATTATTATATTATCGTTTGAGGATATCAAATATTTCAACGGTAAGGCTTTTTTGCAATACATGCATGTTATAAATTAACATTAATTCTCGAATTATCCTTGCATAATAACATAACTAAAACGTGAAGCGAAATTATATATTATTTTAGACGAAAAACGAACAATAAGTACAATCTATAAAATACTTTTTTATTTATTTTATTACTTTGATATTTATAACAAACATTTGATTCGGGCAGGAATCGAACCCGTGACGCCACAAAGGTCGTCCCGGCGAAGTATTGCCCTCAAATATTGTAGTGAAGTAATAGTAACAGTAGGGCTTTTCGTTCGATGCCCGAGAGCTCATCTATAACTGGCAATACTTCTTCTTCTTATCGTGTGATTAGTGGTCAACCTAGTGTCAGAGTTTTTTTTTATGTTAAAAGTTGGCAAACAAGCATACGGCCCACCTGATGGTAAGTGGCTGCCGCAGCCTGAGCGCTTGCAGCACCATTAGTAGGTGCCACCCACGCGTTGCCAACCTCGAGATATTAGTTCTTAAATCTCGTTCGCCCAGTAATTTCACTAGCGTACAATGCCCTTCAAGCCGGAACAAAGTAGTGCCTAAGCACTACTATTTGGCGGCAGAATATTGAACACTGCGGTGGTACCTACCTAGCCGGCCTCTTGCAACAAAAGACCTACCACCAGTGTGACTGATTGCACTGGTGGAATAATCTCTGTTGTGCTGTCACAACAGAGTTGTTCAGGTCTCCCGTATAGGCCTCTGACTTGACTTATCGACTGTTGTCATTTTGTCAACAGTGGGGACATTTTACGTGCCCTCCAAAGCACGGAGACGCTCGGTTGAAATACCACTAAGCGATCACCTATCTAGTGACTGACCGCGCCTAAAGTTGTTTCAAATGGCAATACTAATTTGATAGTATATTTGTAATTAGGTACACTCACAGTATCACTAAGTGAGCTCATGTTCTCAACAATTATCTTTCTATCAAAAGTCATATATTATAATGTATTTAATCGTACTGTATAAAGAAAAGATTATATCATAGATAATCTTATTATTTTAGCACTGAAATTGAAAAATTAGTTTATTAATTTTACTAAATTTCGATCTCTATTGTCAAGAATGTGTATAGCTGTTGGCCAAACTGAACTTTGCATGGGGACGATGCTTTGAATGAAGACGCCGAGTATGAAGACCCTAGGGCTGAGTTGATCTGTCATTAAGGTAGTTTCAGACCAGCTATTTTTTCGTTTCGAGCATATATGGTCATTTCGCGCTTTAAATACGCGCGTACACAAGTTTATTCCGGCGTGAACACTCGAATCGGTAGAAGTAGTGGTTCGTTCTGCGAGAATTCCCGTAACCCGACAAACGCACTGAGGTCGGCCACCGAGGAGGTTTTAGAGGGTCCCCATGACGTTACCCGTCGTCATAAAACCCCAAATACATACGTAACCTGGTTCTCCTCCCCAGGTAGCCCCAGGTATCTGGTAGCGGATTTCCTCCCCGACAACAAAAAAGAAGTCCGTTGGGGTCCGTTCGATGCAGGATTGTGACCATCTTGGCTTTTATCACGTTTCGTTATGTATCGTGTAGAGGTCACCACAACTGCTACATATCCTGAGTGAAGGTTTTGATATCCAGAGTGAAGGTAATACTTTATTTTTCGAGTCGCGCATTCATGCTGAAAATAACAAGATTCTACTACGCTAATTTTAGATTTGAGGCTAACGAAATTTATATTAAAGATTTTTTTTTATTTGAATTCATTTCGTTAATATATTTTACTATTATAACTTTATGAGAAAAGTTGTTTTTAAAACTATATATATATACCTGATTTATCTTGTTTTTTCACCTTGGTTTTTGTCTTATTTAAATGTATAAACTCATAAATAATTAGTTTAAAAACATCATAAGTAATAGAGTCTTAAACTTTGTGGCACAAACGGCCTAGCTCTATCAGACCCCTTCATTCAATGTAACAGTATTGGAGCCCTTACAAAACTACTCATACAAGAATTAATGCGCTTATAGGCTGGTATAAGCGCAAGCTGCCAAAGATCCAAACGACCTTAACGTTAGTCTGAAACCACCTTTAGCATCAGTATCCATATGGTTGCATGTTTGTTCAACAAGTGAGACTGGTAAACCAATCCTTTTCCATCAGTCATCATTTTATGCTGGTGGTCCTTTTTTGACCCTGAGTGGCACGTGACAGTCATGTTCAATTAGCGCTTGGAACTGATCTGCATCAATCATTAAAATTTTTTGTGTATGCTTACGTTTTATTGAAACCAGAATCAATTATGCTAATTAATAAACACTTTGACGTTCGATAAAAGGTCAACGCAGTCTTACAACAGTCTTAAACAAAAAACATTGAATATTGAAATGGTCATTATTTAAGCTCACTTTGTTTAAAAATGAAGTATAGGGATTTAAATGCCGACAAAAACACAGACTGAGAAAACTGCATCGCAATTTAGTAGTTTGTACCATGACATCCTACTAGCGATTCATTATTAATCAATACATTTAATTAAAGTTACAGTTGTATACTAAAAGTTCATATCAGCCCCCACAGAAATATTTCAATAGTTTGAAATTTCATAGTCTTAGGGCATCAGCTATCCGCGATTCGGACTCCAAAAGCGACGATCGAATCGCAAAATCGCCGATCACCAGTGATAAAAGTAGCATGTCTGCTAGAGCCATAAGATTTATTCAATTATATTTTTAAATGTGTCTCAACTCAATGCTGTGTGTGGAAAGGCGTGACATTTTATACAAATTAGAATTATAGGACCCGTCGCTTTGTATCAAACGTTTTTGTTTATTTTTATTTATATTATATTTAAATTGCAAATTCCATATGTGGTGATTTTTTATCAGCAGTTGTCGCTATCGAGCTAGATATAATTATTCGTAAGGTGATTGATCGTTTTGTAATCGATAATTATGCGCAATATTATTCATGTTCGAACGTGGGCAATTTAAAAATAAATTTCGGCGAAAATAATACTGAAAGGCGGCGTTGCACATTTATAAATATCTCTACGATAATTCCTATCAGATATTCGAAACGTATTAATAGTTGACGGTTAATGCAACGATACTGTAGATTAATGAGTTCTTTTAATATATTATTTTATAATTTAGAAAGGTACAAGGGGCAGTTATTCGCCCCATATATACCTACTACTATTAGCTCTCTACTACTACCTACCTACTAAATTTTCTTCCAATCCCTACCAAAATTATGTTAGCACAATCTCTTCTATCTATTCTCGACTATGCTGACGCAAGTTATCTCAACCTTACCGTAAAACAATTAAATAAACTTGAACGTCTCCAAAACGTTGCTATCCGATTCATATTTAACTTACGTAAATATGATCATGTCTCTGTATTTCGTTCCAAGCTCAAATGGTTACCAATCCGTCTTCGCCGGAATATGCATGTACTGTGCCTTCTCTACTATATTATGTTTGACCCTAAAGCTCCAACGTATCTCAAGAGATTCCAATTTCTTGCATCTGCCAGTCAAATTCTTAGATCCGCTGAAAATCTCACATTAAAAGTGCCTGCGCACAAAACTATATTTTATAGAAACTCTTTTGCGATGCAAGCTGTGAAGCTATGGAATGTCTTACCGACCAACTTCAGGAAAGCTAAAAGCTTAACATCTTTTAGAGATTTACTAAAAAATCATTACATTTCTAGCCAAGTTTTATAGTAGTTGTTTTATTCCTTAAATCGGACGAGTAACGACGACATCTATATTATCTATATGGTATGTAGTTTATTTGGTTTTTGAGGTATTTATGTATTATATATTTATATATAATATATACAGTTACACCACCTACCTTTTCTTCAGTCATTCTCAATATATCGTAGGTTGTCTGGAAGAAATCGCTACCTAGCGATAAGACCGCCTATTTGTATTACCTAAATTTATATCTAATTTGTCTGTTTCTTTTTACTTATGTATAATAAAGAATATTTTATCTATCTATCTAACTATCTATCTACCTTAGGCACCGCCCATGTTACCATATTGCCATATTATTATCTAACTGAAGGCCAAAGGCGTCTTCCTTAAAGTAAAATTATTTTAAACAAATATTGTAACATATAAAAAAAACTGGAGGCAGAAACTATCTTTTTTTTATATATATAAAGTTAGCAAGCAAGCATACCTTTGGTAACACCACACATTTGTAGGTGTCGCTCACGCGTTGCCAACCTCGAGATATTGATTCTTAAATCCCGTTTGTCCAGCAATTGCACTAGCCAGTGTCCTTTAAACCGACACACAGTATTCTGGTTTGCGGTAGGATAACTGACACGGCAGTGGTACCTACCTAGCCAGCTTCTTGCAATAAAAGGCCTACCACCTTTTTATAACCGATAGCAGATTCACCCTCTATTTATTTATTGCCATCGGCCGTACTGGCATTGGAACTTTATTATATTCAAGTAGACTTAAAGTAT
This sequence comes from Hestina assimilis, assembly GCA_023373885.1. Classification (NCBI taxonomy): domain Eukaryota; kingdom Metazoa; phylum Arthropoda; class Insecta; order Lepidoptera; family Nymphalidae; genus Hestina; species Hestina assimilis. Next base: position 1,026,825 of record CM041747.1, on the reverse strand, counting down.
TTATGAATCGTCAAGCACTACTACCGATTCGAAGAGCTGACTGTTCCGAGAAGAAGCGGCAAGAAACTCAATAGTTACACTTTTAAAGTCAATAAGGTTGTTAATTATGTTGTAAATATTATTTTTTTTATCCTGAGTGAAGTCCAGCAATTTAAGAGCCCAATCATTTTTATCAGAAAAATATTCCTCTAACGAGTAATATGCTTTTAAGATTATTGTTAATGTTAATTTGAAACTTGTTTATTGACAGTGCCAATAAACATTCTGGAATTTTGTTTAAGATGCGAATACCTAGCCCCTAAAAAATTGCTTACTTTACGCAGACGAAAGCTGGGATTGACATATTAATTTTTATTTCTATTGTATTTGTATAAAATGAATGTACATCACTATTTTTGCTATACAAATTAGAATTATTCCTAATATAAATAAATTATGCCGGAACAGGGCTATTGGGCGAGAGGACCGACTACACTAAAAAGCACGCCTCTACGTGCTTCAAAAACGAAGTTGAATAATGTATAAGCTCGTATGTTGTAATGATAGCGTTAAAGCGCATCGAGTTTTTAAGCTTTTTATGTCAGAAGGGCTAATAGCCAAGAGGCTCAACTTATGTTAAGCGATTACCGCATCTGCAACACCAGAGGGCATGCAGGTGCGCTTCATCCTTAAAGATACAATTGGTTATATGCTGGCTCACCGCGAAACGTGGTTAACGAGCAGTCACTTCACGAGCTCACGTACGGTGGTAGTTAACCAGGTGGGCCTTTTATGTCCTACCAGCAGAATATACCATCGGATTTGACCTCCCGTTAAAGGCTACGTTTTCGATCCATTGGGCAATCTCGGCTTCGCTTTATTGCGCGCCGCGTAGATATGAGCTTGAGGAAATGTAATTCTGGTATCTAATCACTACATAGAATAAAACAAAGTCGCTTTCTCTGTTTGTTGTCGGATTTTGATGCGGTTTTTTTAATAGTTAGAGTGATTGAAGAGGAAGGTTTATATGTATAATAACATCCATTAAATAGTGGGGTAAAAAAACTGTTATTTTTGAGGTTTCTAATGTGATGTAGTAAATAATTACATTTAACGCGTGCGGGCCACGGGCAGTAATGAATATATCAAAACTACTGGATCGATTTTAATCATTTTTTCAGTGAACGACATAGGCTATATATTTTATACCTGTTCGAAGCCGGAGAGGGCCGCTAGTTAGTTATAATGAGATGACAAATGCCTATTTTATAACCATTACGATTAGTTTATGATTACTGTGGCGCTCTTAGACATTTCCTAAACAAATTTTCCTCAACGAATAGTCCATATCTACAAAAGTATTTTTGTATTGGAGATTTTTCAGATTAACCACGCATTAAAACAAAATATATATATATATTTTTAAGTGGTGATAAAACAATTATTTTAAGTGGTACATTAGTGAAATAGCCTTGATCATTAATGTCAAAATGTTAAATATAATAAGAGAAAATATTTTAAGCGCAATACCACGACCTTATAAATTACTAACTTATTTAAAAATTACTCGACATTTTTAAATGTACAAAATTTTAATGTGCTTAATTTAGTGAAAAAACTCAAATCAAAATATTTTACGGTCGCCATATTTTACATTTAAATTTTATGTAAAAATATGTAACAAATTAAGTACTTGATTATTTTAAGCTCAAGGTCTCGCTTATTCGATTTGGGTATTAGCAAATCTGTGCGATTATTATAAGTGGCTTTTTTATTCGGTTAAACTACTTTTAAGAAATTTCACACTATTTTTCTTACGTAATGGAGTTTGGCAAACAAGCATTCGGTCGGCCTGATGGTAAACAGTCAGCACAACCTATGAACACTTATGATACTTGAAGTAACACATGCGCGTTGCCAACTTAAGGGATTAGAAGGGAAAAAAGGGACCAGGGGTGGGAAATTGGGCCTCCAGCGCTTTACTCATCGCACTAAAGGTAACAGTACAGATATTTTTACTCTATGCGAGAGGATAGTACTTGATAGCAATATGAATTTACTATTACAATCTTACGAAATAACTTATCTATGTATGTATAAAAAAAAACGCTACACACTCAAGGGCCCCTAATAAGATACTAATATCCTGTGTCGGAGATCCGGAAACACAAGGACAAAGACAAATACACCCCGACTTGAACACATGCCATGTATGGTCAATACAAACATCTGCTCCGAGCGGGAATCTAACCCGCGACCTGTGCCGCTTAAGACAGGTTCACTACCGCTGCTCCACAGCGTCGTTTAATGTAAAACATTAGCTATGCACGCTTCGCCGTTTGCGTTAATGTAGTTTTTTTATAACCCTATCGGAACCTAATATTTGCATGGGCGTGGGTGGGCGAACCTCAATAGGTTTTGAAAATTAAAATTGAAGCTTATGTGGTTGCAGCAGAGAATAATTATATGCTGTAAGTTGCAGCCCTGGCATTACTTAAGACAAAATCAAAAAGTTTTTAGTACATAAAATTACAAATTTGCAAAAAGGTACGTACTAATTAATGTATTTTAAGTGACTTTTATTAATCTTAAAAAGGTCATTGACTTGTATGTTGCAGCGAAACATAAAAAATCGTAAAATTATAATATTCCTAGTTATTATATAATTCTGGGGCCGAAATCAATTTGTAAAAATTAATTGACGACGTTGTGGCGCAGCGGTAGGAAACCTGCCTTAAGCACCACTGGTTGCGGGTTTGATTCCCGCTCAGAGCAGATGTCGAGCAGATGCATGTCTGGGTGTGTTTGTCCTTGTCATTTTGTATGTTTCCGGACCCCCGACACCGGATATAACTGAGAATAATATGTTTGTATTGACCATGCAAACATATTTTCCGGTCTGGGTGTGTTTGTCCTTGTCCTTGTATGTATTTCCGGACCCCCGACACAGGATATCATTATCCTAATGAGGGCCGTTGAGTGTCGGCGGTCCAAAGATGGCGTCTTTTTGGTTAGTGTTACCAGTATTTATTTTCCTCTGTACCTCTAAAATGTTGCCAGCAACAACACATATATCACATAATAATTTTAATCATTTTTAAAATAAATAAATTAAGGCGTCGGGATGTGACGACCCCATCGCCCACTGTTGGGATAACCTCTGTCACAACAGAGATTATTCCACCAGTGCAATCGGTCACACTGGTGGTAGGTCTTTTGTTGCGGGGGCCGGCTAGGTAGGTACCACCGCAGTGTCCAATATTCTGCCGCCAAATAGTAGTGCTTAGGCACTACTGTGTTCCGGTTTGAAGGGCATTGTACGCTAGTGAAATTACTGGGCGAACGAGATTTAAGAACTAATATCTCGAGGTTGGCAGCGCGCGAGTGGCACCTACTAATGGTGCTGCAAGCGCTCATAGGCTGCGGCAGCCACTTACCATCAGGTGGGCCGTATGCTTGTTTGCCAACTTCTAACATAAAAAAAAAAAAAAAAAAAAATAACAAAATGCCATTAAAGAAGCTATTAATGTGACAAACAAAATTGATTTACAGCTTAATTTGACATCGCAATGTTAAGTTTTTAATTATATTTTTAATACATTGTTTTATACTCAAGTAATAATTATACATCTTTACCATGTATTTAGATAAAATTAACAAAAATGTAATTTACTAGCGGCCCGCTCCGGCTTCGCACGGGTATAAAATATATAGCCTATGTCATTCCCTGAAAAAATGATTAAAATCGATCCAGTAGTTTTGATTTATTCATTACTGCCCGTGGCCCGCACGCGTTAAATGTAATTATTAACGACATCACATTAGAAACCTCAAAAATAACAGATTTTTTCTCCACTATTTAATGGATGTTATTATACATATAAACCTTCCTCTTCAATCACTCTAACTATTAAAAAAACACGCATCAATATCCGTTGCGTAGTTTTAAAGATTTAAGCATACATAGGGACAGAGAAAGCGACTTTGTTTTATACTATGTAGTGATTACCTGGAATAACACAACATAATTTTCATCCCCAAAAATTACACTGAATCCCCTTGAAATTTTTCATAGATGCGTTTTCGAAAAAGGAAATTAACATTAAGACCATCTTTCAATAAAGCAATTATATTAGCGCGAGCGAAGCCGCGGGTATAGCTAGTTTTTAACACAGCTTATTCATCGGTTTATATAAAAAAAAAGAATCAAGTATCAAGCCTTTGGATAAAAAGTATCAAGCCTTTCAATTGCCCCCGTTACCTTAATCTCATTATAATTAAAAAAAGAAACTGTCAAAGTTTTTTTTTTTTAATCAAAGTGATTGATCGCATTATTCTGTATCTGTGATTGACTTGACATATAGCAATGAACTGCGAAAAGATAAATTATAAATATGAATGGGTATTTAAATGCAATTATGACTTCTCTTTATGCATTTTTAATTTGAAGCTTCAGTAGCTCAACGGCAGAAGGGACGACTCCACTCCGTTAATGCGAGAGTTGCGGGTTTGAACCTGGCCTCTTTGAGCTATTGTCGTACCCACTCCTAGCGCAAGTTTCGAGCTTATTTGGAGGGGCAATAGAGAGTAGTGTTGAGTGCCTCATACATGAGGCGCTTCAAATGTCGCATACAACATGATCAAATGTCCTTACGCTTCAATAGATAACTTTGAACCGCTTCAAAAATGAACGAGGCTAGTGTAACTAGCACACATTGTGCTATGTCTCGCTCTTGCAATATGTGTTATGATTATCACACGTTGGCTTATGTCTCGCTCTTACGATGTGTTAATGAATAGGTACGAAATCTATACCGGGAAGACGAACGCCGACGCGGGAACGAGACAATTACTATTAACAAATAGGTGGAAGCGAGACAAAATATTATTTGCGTTTCCCGCGAATTTAAATTTTATTTGACAAATCTAAAGTAGAATTTAATAGATTTAGTACATAGTTACTTAGACTATTTAACCATTTATTTTTGTTAAATGGTCTAAGAGTTACTGTGGTAATATTGTGATTTTTGATGTACGTCTGTCTATGTTTAATTGTAATTTTTGAATTCACTTGGATTCTTAAAGTCTAAAGGATAAAAGTGTTAACAGAATACCAAGCTATCAACTGAATAAAGGTACGTATATTACTATATTAGAGTTTGTATCAAGTTTTGAGTATAGTTTAATCATAATTTTTTTGTTTGTATGGGTTTTGATTTTAATAAATTATTCACATTTACATGTCCTTATTTTTATTAAAAACATTTTTCAACTATTAAAATTTTCCTTTTAAAAATAAATTCAAGCTGAGAAACACGTAGTAATCATATAAGTTCTTAATTTCAAATACTCAACTGAGCAAATGTATAGCAAACCGAGACAGTATTCTAATACATACACATTAATAACTTTGTCCTCACTGACACAAATTGCATCATCTAGTTCATCTAGTTCAATTGTCGCGACTCATTTGAAGCGCTACATTGTCCCGACTCATATCTAGAAATGAGTAGTTTATACAAACACGTTCAAAATCATTTGTCCTACTCATCACTATTAGAGAGAGAGATTGAAAAGCCATTGCTATTATTCTATAAAAAAAAATAAAAATAATCTATGGCTAAAGCACAATACGAGTATAGCATATCAAAGTTTATTTAGGTCCCGAAATAATGAAATTTAACTTCATTCATGTTACTAGCTTGTGACTAACTTCGTTTAACTATTTTTAATACCATGTTAAAATATAGACGAAAGAGGTTGTTGTCTTTGATATAAAGTCTTGTATCTGTCATGGTGCGTGATGGTATTATTCGAGGAAACATGGACGGTCGTTTTCATGAGGCAGACCACCAATTGTTTAATGGATTTTGCGACATATATTCAATGTAACTAATATTATAAAACAAAATCCTCCCCCAGTCTGTCCATATGTATGTCTACAATAAACACAAAAACTAATAAATGGATTTTTATTCGGTTTTCACCGATAAACAGAGTGGTTAAGGTAGGTTTAGACGTTTAATTAGTAACCATTTTGCTAAAAATTGGTTGAAATAATTGTTGACAATTGTTTAAAATGTCGGAAAGAATCAAGCCGAAACCTTTTTATGTCACAGAAACGCAGGTCTGTAAGTTTATTAGCGTGTTGTGTTTATTTTTAGATATTTTTTGTCAATTAACAAAAATAAAAATAAAGCAACTTGTCAACATTTCCGATGCTACTAAACTGACATTTTAAGTGCTCTCGAAGGTAAACTATGAAACGAGCTACTAAAATAGATATCTATAAATATCCGTCTACAGGCAAATTTGAATATTGCATTATTTAAATTTAGCTTTTAAATTGAAATTTTGCATAAGACGCTGAATCTTTTGACTACCTAATACCCAATCAAATTATTCTCCGTCTATGTCCTTCTTCTTCGAATTTTGTTAATTATAGTTACCATAGCAACCATCTTCCAAAAATGGCTTATTGAATAGTAACTTTTGGTTTAGTTCTTAGTGAGTTTCGGCTCGACCGAGGAAGTACTACTCTCACAGAAAATCATCGTAAAGTAAAGACAACGACAGAGTTGCGTTTTGTGCGATGAGTGAGAGTGCCGGAGGCCCAATCTCCCTGCCTTTATGTTTCATTTTTTCCCTTCTCATCTCTTCTCTCCTATCCCGTGGATTGGCAACTTCTGTGTCTGTTTAGCATCAAGCGGACCGTATGCGCCAACTCGCCCGCTCACCCCGGACGGTGAGCACCGCGCCGCGTACGGTCGTTAGACGGCGCTCCGGAGCGCTCCCTCCTCCCGATGACGTCCCAAGCCTAGGCTCGACCTCGCAGGAGGGGCCCTTGGGACGGATTCAACTTGTGCCCCGCGCGGGCAGTCCATCTTTTACCGGCTGAGGTCTCCAGACCCGGCCCCCACCGGTGACGCTGTCAAGGCCACTAGGGCCAACAGCAATAGACACTCCGAAAAAAAAAAGGACCGTATGCTTGTTTGCCCACAACCCTCATTAAATAAAAAAATACAACTAGCCTGTCGACTAATTTGGCTTGAAAACGGCAAAACTCTAAACATTTAGAAAGATTAGATACTTCACCGTTAACTAGTATACTAATATTTATAGTATAGTGCCCTTTCTAAGACCTATGTAGGATGTACTTTGGGAACGAACATAGTCACACGCTAACTTTTAATTAATTCAGTTATGATTTTTTTTTTCAAAAATGGGTAAGATCTTGACCTCCATCCGAAGGCATAGGTGAGGTTTACGATGAAGCGAGCTTAATCATAAGAAGCTTGTCTATTCGCACCTTGAAGAGGTTCAGGTTGTATGCGTTTGGGAATACAGATGCCGGAATAGGCATTCTTCTCCCTGATCGTGCGCATTATGAACCATGATTGAAAGCGCATACTGCGAATGTTGAGTATATCGACCAGATATGGGTGGTACCCCGCAGTGCGCCTGGTGTTCTGGTAGTAAAATGGAGAGAGCGGTATGAGATTATGGATTTCATCAGCACACTCCTCAAAGTAGAGTCTTTATAGACTCTACTACACCGACACACAAGCGACTTCACGGGGATCATTAAGGCTATACAAAAAGGTTTCAACCAACGTTTTGTCAGTTTGAATAAGCCGATTCATAGTACGAAAGTCTAAGTGCTTTATCACATGTGAAAAGGTCCTGTAACTGATTGCGCTTTCACACGACCCAATTTTAAATCTAGTAGCTCGGACGCACAATGATGAATCTAAATCGTAAACCCGGTGACTGTTGGCCGAGCAAAATTACGCCGGTACGTGTGTACATGCTCATACGCTACTGGATACTAGGTGCCGGCTACCCGGCAACCGGCACGTGTGACGAGGCACTGTGGCACTACACAAATTTTAATAAACAATTTAGATATTTTAATTAATAAGACGTATTATACCTACGCCTCATTTGAATACATTAAATCATTTACAGTACAGAACGTGCCAAATAAATATCTTATCGTCTAAATTCGACCAAAATATATTTGTTCTATTTTTTATATATTTAAAACTAAATAGCTACAACACAAAACAAAAAATAGTGTTTTTATCATACTTTATTTATGTAGAAGTTATAAATATTTATTAACGAGGAGTGTTGGAAAAAAACCAATATTCCATTTTTTTATGATGCCAATTTGTTTTATTTCTACATAAATCTTTTTCTATCGTTAATGGAATCTGGTCAAAAATGCATTAATCCACTCCAAATTCTAAAATACCCGGATCTGAACATAAACCGATAAAAAATGTCAATGGAACAGAGACCTAAAAATCCTTAAATGGAGTATCGGATAAATCCTTAGCATTTTACAGTGTTGTCTCTTTTTGTTCTGTCAAAAACCGTCACATTAAAGGGTAGAAAGAGAAAGAAGACAGAAGAAACATTAGCTAAAAAACGCGTGCCGATATTCTACGAATTGTATGTGTGCGTAATATGTTATCACTGTGTGCATGTGTAATTTTATAATTTACAAATTACCTATAATAATAATTGACAAATGCACTTATACTATTGACAGTCTTGACCGGGTGTAAAACAGGCCATTGTTGACATTTAGGAAATAAAATATATCTATTTCTTTTATTCGTATTAGTGCTCCGAGCAACAGACTAAGATACCATATATATCTTTCTTGAAATAAGGTTATAAAAGCGGTAACAGGGTATGGCTCCATCCATGAGGCTCTTAGTCTAAGCATTACAGTTTTTCATGGCAAAATTGTAAACTATATTTTTATATCAAAAGTCTATATCCAACCGGTGTTTTATCAAATAACGATACATCCAATTTAGTTTGGTGTGGTTTGGTAAAAAATGGACACATACATTTCATTTTTTATATATCTCAACAAGTACCGCTCACACGAGTATGGTTACGCTTTTCAAAAAGTGATTCCTTCATCAATAAATTTACATATTTTTCCAATTTCCACAAAAAATGCTAACGTTATTTATTTTTCTGACGCTCCTTAAATGAATATAAGTTTTTCTCAGAAGAAACCACATACATTCTGAAGCGGTTATAGGCTACGTCGAACTGCAATGTCTACTACGAGTATTATGTATAATTATGTTAATGAAGCGTAGAATTATAACGGGTTTCTGTCGATGTTCGTTTTAACTGTAATTATAATTCGTTGTACTTATAAAAAATATTTTAAAAGATCGAAATTTTTAACCGGTTTTTCGTAGAATCCATCAGCATGATTTTAATATACCCAAAAATTTGGTATATTAATGAAAGTATTTAAGGTTACTGGAATCATAAAAATCATATATCGTGCTGTAAGCCTGCTTTGAGTCACGATGGTTGCGAGTTCCCACTCAAAGGAGATTTTTGTTACAAATAACTGTTTCTGAGGGTTGTTGGCTGTCGGTACCGGTTGTTATCATGACATATGATAATAATCGTTAATTCTTGATAGATAATTTGCTCATATCCAATGAGTTACGTCGCCCTTTAGGATAGGATTGTTTTTAACCCGGGAAGCGTGAGGTTCCTGTGGGATTATAAAAAATATGTTACGAGACATATTCAATTGAAATTCGGCACAGATGTGTCTTATAGAACATTATTTACTCACAAATGGTTCATTTATCTCTGTAGCCATTTCTAAGATACCCATAGACAAATACGGTAGCAGGTGCTTGTATAAAGTGTTTTAATTAAAATTTTGTGAAGAATTAGAAAGGAAGAATTATTAAGGATATCTTTTGTAATGATCAACTTTAGTTCTCACCAGCGATGTAGTAACAGAAATATCTCTTTAAAAATATATAAATATTTTATTTTTTACTGTACTGTTTTTACTTCGATTGCGCCATCAACTTTCATTTCGTTTTATGACATGACGTGACGATCAAGTGACATTAAAAAAAGATACAAATTTAATTAGTCACGTATAATAACTATTAATATTATAAATGCGACTCTGTCTGTCTGTTACACTTTCAAGCCATTGATTTCAATTTGATACAAGGATAAATTAGACTTCGGGAAAAGCTACCTTTTTACGCGAGCAATAAGGCTTGTAGGTGACGATATTAAAAACCAATTTGTTCTATATTGCACTAGCTGTTTCCGAGGACAATTTGGAGAAAACTTTGAACCAAAAGAATCAAAAGGTTGTTTTTGTTTAAGGTAAGCGCCCGAGGTTCCAAATAATACTATAGTGATAATAAGGTATGAAGCATACCTTATTATATCTTTGCCTTCCATTCACGGAAAAAGTTAAAAATAATGAGGTAGCAGTCGCGGGATGAAGCTAGTTTATATCAATCTATAAATCTATAAATTCAACGATCTTTTTAGAAATTGCAGACATTAATTTGATAACCGCAAAGACCCGTTGTATGCACTACGTCTGTCATTAAAAGGTTAAAAATTTGTAATTAATAAAATTAAATGGCTAACGCAGTTGCATTCCGCAACTCTGTTAGCCGCCTTCGCGTTTGGACTTTATTTCCACTTACCATCAGGTGGAGTAGAGTGATCTGTCCTACTTAAAAAAATAATGGAAAAAACGAATTGAAAACGATTTGTAAAGCTTCCTCGTGTATTTTTTTTTTTTTACGTTGTAAAAATTCTACTTATAACTGGAACTGACATAAAATTAATGTTATTTAATATTGCGTAAGATATTATAAACGAATTTAAAAAAAGATTTTTTTAAATATGTATCTTTAGTTATTTTACGACCGTCGTGTGTGTGTTTGTATTAATCATGTAGAGCCAGCCGCTACGAGTAAGGTGGCTTCATCGGATTACTTTTATTATATTTTCCATTCCTGAAAAGATAAATATCTGTTATGTTATAAGTTGGCAAACAAGCATACGGCTCACCTAATGGTAAGTGGTTGCCGTGACCTCTGAGCGCTTGCAGCACCATAACTAGTTGCCACTCACGCGTTGCCAACCTCGAGATATTAGTTCTTAAATCTCCTCTGCCCAGTAACTACACTAGCGTACAGTGCCCTTCAAACCGGAAAACAGTAATGCCTAAGCACTACTATTTGGCCGCAGAATATTTGACTCTTCGGTGGTACCTACCTAGCCGGCCTCTTGCAACCGACCAACCGCTTAACATACTCTCCGAGGCACGATGGGGGGACCCAAACAGACAAACGAGCAGCCAAGACACCGGCGTCGGGACGTGATGACCCTATCGCCCGCTGTTGGGATAGCCTCTGTCACAGCAGAGATTATTCCACCAGTGCACTCAGTCACACTGATGATAGGTCTTTTGTTGGAGAAGTCCAGCTAGGTAGGTACAACCGCAATGTCAAATATTCTACCGCAAGGCAGTAGTGTCTTTGTAATTAATGTGTTCCGGTTTGAAGGGCACTGTAGGCTAGTGAAATAACTGGACAAAGGATGTTTAAGAACCAATATTTTGAGGCTGGCAACGAGTGAGTGACACCTACAAACGGTGTTGCAAGTGCTCATAGGCTACGGCAACCATTCCATCAGGTGGGTCATATCCTGCTTACCAACTTAGTAACAACAACAAAATAAATATAGTAAATCTTTATAGATATATATTCCTGGTAGGCAGGGCGAGGATGGCTGGAGTAGTTCGTTTTCTGAAACTGCATTAGCCTTAGACTCTACTTCCACGTACAATCAGGTGGACAAGAGTCATCTTGCTTAGTAAATATTCAGCACCATAGTGGTATAAAAATTATGTATAGCAATACGGATAAAAGATTAATGTACTTTTAGTCATTTTATATTCAATAATTACTAAGATTATGTGCGATCACTGCATATAAATTGTCTTATTATTAACAAATTTTCTTGTCAAAATATTATTAATATACAGATCTGATTGATTATAGGTCGAACGTCTAATGAGTTACTGTTTCGCCCTTAGATGATGTCAGCTAGCAATCACTCTTTGTAAAAAGTAATATAGCATCAAGCAGACCTTGGGTAAAAGATCGCGAATAATGCTTCACGACAAGAGACAGACAAACTTTATAACCCATTTTATATAGCCTTTTTGATAAAAATACTTTAATATTGTATTTACTTATTGACAATAATTATAATACAATTCACTTGTCTGTTTTTTTTTATTTATGTCAAGTACATTGGTCCATTGCACAATCATTAGCAAATGTTGCGATTATTAAAATCCATAATTTAAATTCCATATCTTTTTATTTCAATATATTCATGTTTATTAATAGCCAGAACTAATTTAATTCAAAGTTGCTACTTTTTATAGATTAGCTATTAGTATTCCGTAAGCGAAGGGCGAAAACCTCAATTTCCTCTCTCTGTGTGTCCGGTCGTAAGCCACACCTTATTGCCACTAGAGTGGGAGAGAAAGGAGTTATTTTATTTAAGAGGGGGCGAAAGGACAGGCTCAGCTGATGTTTCGGCATCTGCAACACTTCCAGTCAAGAGGTGCTTTGCGCCCTTTAGGATACAACTTTTTCATGAACGTCCAGCGGTAGCTAACCAGGCGGGTATTTAAGCCCTTCCAGCTAGGATTCACCTCTAAGTACGTGATAAAATTAAGTTAAGACGACGTTGTGGCGCAGCGGTAGCGAACCTACCTTAAACGCCACAGGTCTCGGTTTAGATTCCCACTCGGACCATAGTATGTTTGTATTGAACATATAAGCAGATTTCCCGGTCTGGGTCCTTGTCTTTGTATATGTTTCCGGACCCCCGACACATGATATCACTATCCTTATGAGGGCCGTTGAGTGTATTTATTTATTTATAAAAACTTAACAATTTTTAAAATTGATTATGTTGAATTAAAGTATTTGATTTTTAGATTTTTGAATAATTAATATGAATTATTACTAATTACTACTACTATATTGCCAGCGAAAATAAATTTTATGTACAGCAGGTACATAATTATGAGGTAGCAACAATTTTGTATCCCGAGACATGTTTTTTTTGTTAAGTCGAATTCGGCCATGAATATGGGACCTCAACGTATGCAGTTATGACTAATGATATAAAACGAGAAGTTCACCATTTAATATTCCACAAATTGACCGCGCTTTCGACGCTTTTAAAGTGTGGAAAATTTTGAAAATAAAAGGAGAACTCGTTTGAATAATATGTATTTATTGTGTGTTGGGTTTTTGATTATTGACCTGTTGTACTGATAAAAATTATTTTTAATTACTAAATTTCTACTTCCGAGTAATTTTATTATCTGCTTATTACTCTTATCCAGATTTGACCAGTTACTAGTTTTGACACAGAGCGATTGCCATCTGACCTCCGCAACCTTAAGAGTGAACCCGTAACTAATTGGATAAGAGCAATTTACTTATCAATAGTACTATTATCAGATGTTATGATAACAAATGGGAAGGACAGCTTAACGTGCTCTCCGAAGGACGGTGAAGAAACCCACAAGAACAAACGCCCAGACTGAAAACGTTTTTTGTAAGATCAATACAAACATCTGCCCGAGCGGAAATCAAACCCACAACCTTCGAGGCTAAAGGCGGACTCGCTAACAAAACGCCACAACGGTTTCAATTCAATTCAATACTAACTATATTTACAAATAATTACTATTATACAAATTGTTTAGCACTATTGCTCCATGGCCCAAGTGTTTATACTGCAAACGGCACAAAGATGTAATTTGGAATAAGTGATGAATTACTTACGCCGCTTACAGAATTCAGCTTGACATTCCCATCACAACATCTCCTTGAAATCATTTGTACAGTTGTAATTATTTGTATTTAAAACCACGCCTGCGGTTTTATCAGCATTCATTTAGAATCAAACTAAGCTAAGGATAGCCTTTATCAATTTTATTTTATTTTATTTATTTTTTATTTTTATTTTAGAAGTTGGCAAACAAGCATACGGCCCACCTGATGGTAAGTGGCTGCCGCAGCCTATGAGCGCTTGCAGCACCATTAGTAGGTACCACTCACGCGTTGCCAACCTCGACATATTAGTTCTTAAATCTCGTCCGCCCAGTAATTTCAATAGCGTACAATGCCCTTCAAACCGGAACACAGTAGTGCCTGAGCACTACTATTTGGCGGCAGAATATTGGACACTGCGGTGGTACCTACCTAGCCGGCCTCTTGCAACAAAAGACCTACCACCAGTGTGACTGATTGCACTGGTGGAATAATCTCTGTTGTGACAGAGGTTATCCCAACAGCGGGCGATGGGGTCGTCACATCCCGACGCCTTTAAAATCCAAGTAGGTACATTATAACAACTTATTATAACCAACAGTGATTTTAATCCCTTTACTAGATTATACAATATATTGCACAGCACTGTAACTACTACGTCGGATTTCAACGATTCGTCCTCTTATATGCGTTACGACAATAATTTTCTGTATCGTGAAATATTGAAGTAATCATAATATGTGACCCTTCGTTAGAATATTGTCTTTCTAATCCAACGTAATAAATAGGTTCTATACTTCGTCATGCCCCAACATATTCTTATTTCTTAAGTGAGACGCTCATAGCTGGGTGCGCTCACTGATCGGTAAACGATCGGAGGGTAAAGCAACTTTAGGCGTGGTCAGTCACTAGATGGGTGATCGCATAGTGGTATATCAACTGAGCGTCTCCGTGCTTCGGACGGCACGTAAAAAGTCGTTCTCGGCTGATTAAATGACAGTCGTTAAGTCAAGTCAGAGGCCTAAACGGTCGACCTGAACAACTAACCACTAACCACTCGATAAGATTTCTTAAGTTCTAATTTTAATGCTAAACGAGTACGGAACCCATTTTACATAGTATTAAATCTACTTGTCTAGCTTACAATTAACATCAGTCATTCATCGTTATCTCAAGAGCTCTTGATTTTTTAAAGTATTTTTTTTTATCAATTTTAATCGACATAATAAGGCATAAGACTGTATATATTTTTCTTTGGTATTTTAATTTATTTACATAATGACCTGATCAATGATATCGCAGAGTGATTGAAGCTTATCAATGTGTAGGCTAATAAATAAATGCAACGCAATCACGCCACGCCTTCATTAGGATAGTGATATCCTGTGTCCGGAAACACACACAAGGATAAGGACAAATACACCCAGACCGGAATAGATGCTTGTATGGTCAATACATACATCTTGAATGATGCCCTGAGTGGGAATTTGGATCATTTTTTTGGATTCAAGAATTCGCGAACCCGCGATCTGTGGCTTTCAGGCAGTTTCGCTACCACTGCGCCACAACGTCGTTTAAATGAATTCCATTCACCGATTTAGCGATTCAAAAATCATTATCACGTATGGTGATTTTTTATCGTGTATGCTACGTGATATCCTCGGTTTTTGTAAACATATGTTAATGCCTCAATATCTCGACGGTTAAAGGGTTGGTTGTAAAGGGATATGATCCTGACCCCCTTGGGCTATTGTCGTACTCACTCCTAGAGTAAGCTTCGAGCTTATTTGGAAGGACAATAGCTAATTCCTTGAAAAAATTGTTTGTTATTCCTTTTTTAAAATAAGTTTATAAGTCGGGATGTGACGACCCCATCGCCCGCTGTTGGGATAACCTCTGTCACAGCAGAGATTATTCCACCAGTGAAATCAGTCACACTGGTGGTAGGTCTTTTTGTTGCAAGAGGCCGGCTAGGTAGGTACCACCGCAGTGTCCAATATTCTGCCGCCAAATAGTAGTGTTTAGGTATTACTGTGTTCCGGTTTGAAGGGCATTGTACGCTAGTGAAATTACTGGGCGAACGAGATTTAAGAACTAATATCTCGAGGTTGGCAACGCGTGATTGGCACCTACTAATGGTGCTGCAAACGCTCATAGGCTGCGGCAGCCACTTACTTCTAACATAAAAAAAAAAAAAAAAAACTGAAAATTTCGACACTGAATTTTCGAACATTTTTTTTTACGAAGCGGAACACATTTTTTCAGAGTGTCTATTGCTGTTGGCCTTCTTGGCATCAGTATTATAATATGTCTGTGTTTTCTAATAGAATAATTAGTTTTGATACTCTTCTTGTGCTCCAAATAAAGCGCTATGCGATTTCTATCTGTCCGCTGTTTTCATGTTCTGTAGCCTCGAAAGCGGTCTCGTGGCTTCAAGACAAGAGTTAATTAAAGTAATCTTCGTAACTGCTATTCCTCGAAGCTGATTTATAATTTATATATTGGTAAAATTTACCAATATATAAATTATAAATCAGCTTCAATTTTCAGAATTATAATACTCACACATAAAATATATTTCTTTCACACATAAAAAAACTTTAACGACGATATTCATAATGCAAAATTATAAATAAATTATTCAAATTTGATGATCAGGTGTTTAAATATAATTTTAAATCAGTCCTTATCTAATGAATGGCCTCGATTTTTATCTATACATAATGCTTAGTTTTGATTGTTTGCTAGTTCCCGATAACCTCTGGAACTGTTCACTTAATTTCAATATGCGTTTTAAAGTTATACATGTTATAGATAATATCGTGTTTAGTTTTCGTTTATGTAATTTCTCAAAATCATTTTGTTTTTCTCTTCAACTTGCTTCAAAAACGCCGGAAAAAATCAAAATATTTAGTGTAAGCTTAAAACTAAGGTCTAAAAATACAAGCAAACTCTCACAGGCGTAGCGAGGTAGCGGGAGCAAAGGAGGGATAACTATCCCACCCTGGACCTTGTTAAATACTCAGAAATGGAAGAATATAAAATACATTTGAACTATTTAACCAATAACTATTGGAGAAAATAGTCAATTTACACCTCTCTAAGCCATAAATAATATTTTGCCCTCCTCTGGGCTGGGCTACAACCATGCAAGCATATCTGAGTTTTCAATTGCTTAATTTTTGTTTCGATTTTTTCTCAGATATTCGCCACCACATCGAGGTGGGTCGAGATCTTTTTATACACTGACCATACAGGCATATGTTCCGGTCTGGGTGTGTTTGTCCTTGTCGTTGTGTATGTTTCCGGACCCCGACACAGGATATAACTATCCTAATGGGGGCCGTTGAGTATGTAGCGTAGCGTTTATTTAATAGAGGAGAGAGTAGGATAATTAATAGTTATATTAATTTAAAAAAACGAGTTGATACTTAATTTTACATGTCACCGTTGTTAAAATTTAAATTTTGAATTTTTAATAGCTATTTGACATTTCAATAAATTTAAATAAGGACTATTTTTATACTTAAAAGGTAGCAAAAAATTATACAGAAAACCAGTCGCTGTGGGTAAGAGGGAAAGAGAAACAGAGAGAGCTTCTGTTGCTAACACTTAGGCCACTATCATACTAACGTGTGACGAGCGTTCGCGTTCCTTCAACGCTAGATCCCGACAAAAAATATAATTATATAAAAAAATAAACGAGCCTTACAGTTTTCGTATATGTATACATTTGACATCTCATCTTGTTAATTATAAGCAACATGCTAAAAATTTAATTATATTTTATAACTACAACCACTCGTGCTTATTGGTCGAATCAAATAGACGGCCCTTCCCCGATTTCCTTTCCTCATACTTCCGTTCCATTTCAAAAAATCACTGCGACAAATTGGAGGAAAACGAGAAAAAACTCTTGAGTAATTTATTTATGGAATGAAATTTTTGAGTAATTTATTTATAGAATGAAACGCCATTATGCGATATTCGTGTCGCATAATGACGCTACGTTCGTCAGAAAAAGACACGCTTGACAAACGCTCGTATGTGAGCGGCCTTATCGATGCGTAATACGGGTATTGCTACTTCACGTTGATAGCTGATCTGTTCTTCGTAAAAACAGTAGTGCTGTAATATTTATTCAAATTAATACAACTTGGTCGAATCAAATAGACGCCACAGGTCGCGGGTTCGATTCCCGTTCGGAGTATATGTTTTTATTGACCATACAAGCATGATCTCCGGTCTGGGTGTGTTTGTCCTTGTCCATAAGTATGTTTCTGTGCCGTTGAGTATGTAGCATATTAATATTTGTATTTTATTTATAATTTTACAAAACCACTCAAATAAATTCAAAGAAGCATGGCAGGAGAAAAGTCGTTACTCACCATAATAATATTGTTCAATAAATTAATTATGGAATGAAACGCCATTACGCGACACGAACGTCGGAAAAAAACGTACGCTTGACAAACGCTCGTATGTTACTGGCCTTTTCGATACGTGTGCCGGGCTATTCTTCGTAGAAACAGTAATGTTCGACTATTTATTAAAATTATTTTAGTGGTTTCATTTTTGTCGTAAATAATTACGATAAAATATATTTACTTGGTGGTAACAGACTTTATCCTTAGACATCGAGCGTCGTTTCTTAATCTTATCCTACATTGATAATGATATTAATTTTGTAATCACAGACAGTGAATTTTGGAACGAAGTTCAACGTGGGTTGGCGTAGAATAGCAAGCTGGCAAAAAAACGTGATCGGAAAGCGTTTATAGCAAAGCGGTGCCTCGCGTTCTTTTCTTGGGTAGGGTGGCACGGATTGACATTGGGTAGTATGGGGTGATATATGAAATGAAATGATAGTGGGAAATTAAATGAAATGAAAAAAACTTCTTTCCTTCCGCGTTCTGCAAAACGTTTCAGTTTTTAATTAATGACTAGTGGTCTCTACATAACTTCACACTATTCAGTAATTAAATATTATATTAGCATTGTTACCCATTACATGGCTCCGATAAGCGTAATTAACAAATGCATCAATCAGTTGGTCGGGACATAACCGACTAAAACGTCCTTGACGTGTTTATAAAAACGCAAATTTGTTTTAGGTAGCCTCAGAATTATAACGCTTTTAATCTTTCAGGAGATGTTGCAGGATATTTTGAAAGGCGCCTTGGTAGTTGGTTATAAAAGTCCTCCCCGTCATCAAAAAAATGGGGCTTGCTTGTACGTTTTCCAGCAGTCAGAAAATCACGAGTCACGATACAATTTTTACCATAAGGTAATATTTAATAATAATATTATTTAAATATAATATTTTTATAATGATTGTGATTGTGTATAGTATCGGACTAGCCATATATTGAAGATGGCGTCAACCCAGTCTCAGCCATTGCCAACTGGGCTACGAGCCTGATTTACGGGACTTGCCGTAATCCGACCTGGATTGAGGATGAAGGCAGGGTAAGGGACCAGCTCATGGTAGTGCCCAGAGCCTGTGACCGAAATTAGTATCCCATCTGACATTACCTACCTTCGAGCCTCGGTCTCGGTCCCTTCTGTCCTAGTCCGAGTTTAGAACGCGTATAATACAAAAATTAAAATATTATATGTATATTTCTGGGCAGTTAGATATTGAGTTATTTTAATATTTCGGATTATTTGATTATAAGGTACATCATTAATTTCAATTATGATAATTTAAATTCTTATTAAAATTACAAATTTATTGTAATTCGAATGGAATAAGTTATTCTATCATTGTTAATTATTTAAATTTCAGTAACTAATACAATAAAAATCTAATTTTACGGTTTTTAAGGCAATGTTACGATCACTCGAGTATTTAAAAACAAGTTATTTATCTTTAATTGTCTTCCAAAAAGGAATATGATCTACTGTATGAATGATTTTTTAGGTACATTATAATTATTATCTCTTATATCTGCATCAATTGTTAACCGATTTCCAAAATTCTTTTTTTATTTGTAAGAGTATACTTTCGAGGTGAAATCTCATTTGGTGATAGGACCCCGGAAAATGGATGAAACGGATTTTATGGGCACATCTGTTACGAGTTGGATATTATTAAAGTGTTTTATGCATTTACTCTGTAAAAGCAATATTTGTAAATTTTTTGAATGCTCGTGGCATCCAGTAAAGCGGTTGTATTTATTTTATTTTATTTATTTATTTTTTTATTTTTTTATTTATTTCATAGGAAACCAACATGATATACAGTGTTAAATTTACATTTTAAATACTTATGGAACACATTTTACATATTATACCACACTTAAAGGCTAAATCAGCATGTATAGAAAAAAAAATCAGGCTGCTTTTACTTAAATAAAAAAAAAACAAATAAAAATGTAAACAAAAATGTAACCTATCATCTAATACTTCGAAATATAAAAAAAAAAACAAAATTTAAAAGAAAATATAACAAACAGTATAAAACACAATAATCAGTGATCGAGCTGTACTAATCCTGAAAAATATCTTTTAATCTTATTTTTAAAACATTTTGTGAAATCCCTAAAAATATCAATATCCGTATCCCTAAAAATGCAATTATAGTTGTTTATAGCCCTATTTAACGGTGCCGCTTTCCCTAAATTGGTGTTATCGTAAATAAATTGAAAATTCTTTTCCTATATGTTTTTATATCTATAGGTGATATATATTTTATATAAACTAGAGATTATCAGTGGACTTGTATAGATTAAAAATAATATAGGGATTTTGTATGCAAATGTACCGTTAATAATAACTCATATCGTAAGCCTATAAGCACAATAAGTTACATCAAATCTAGATTAGTTCACTAAGGCTTAATTTTTAAAAATAATTGCGTAAATTTGGCTTACCAGGAAAATACCAAAAGAAATTTATTTTAAAAGTGTTAATATAATGTGTTTTTAAAGTGAAATTTGTTTTAATGCCATGTATTACCACGTTTATTAGTTGGAGAAATCGAAACTTCCAGACACAATAGTGTTTCTTAATGTCTGGAAGTTTTGATTTAGCTGTTAGATTAATAAATATTTGCATACTTACGGTATTACGATAATTTATTTAATCTAATAGTTTTCGGATTCCTATCCGCAAATTGCTTCTGATCCTGTCAAAATATAGAATAGGCCTCTGTTATAACCGTAAAGAAAACTTTCGTTTTCAGATTTCGTCAGATTTCGTTTCGTTGTCGTGGTTAGTTATGACTTTTAACAAATAAGTTTTACGCTTTTGCTTTGAATAAAAGTAGTTACATTGTGTACATCCCTTGTATTTTTAAAACGTCTTAAAGTATATTTTTATGTTAATGTAGCGAAGTTTTATTTAAAATATCAATAAATTGCAATTATTGTATTTAAAAACAAAACCCGTCCTCACTCATTATCTTGTAATAGCTTATGATAAAAAATCAATTAATATTCAATATGAAAGTCAAAGATATGAATAATATTTACCTTCCAAAATTATCGATAGCCACACGCAGTTGTATATCACTTATTTATAAACACAGTGAAATTAATATTAATTAACGATTGCACTTCTAGAATCCGTTAAAATGTATATCATATTTTGTTTATAACGATTCGTCACGATTTCTATTTTAACGGGACGCGTCCTGGTTCTGAGACGAACCAAACGAAACTGAGTTACTGATATGATGGACGCTTGTTGATAAGCAATCATATAAGCACGTCGTGAAATAATGATAAATGCATTCAACAACGTGTTAGAACATGTTGGTGTTCTTTTGTGGTATCATAGAAACCTTAATCCTCATGATCTTTTACGTCACGCATGTGTTTATTTCTCAGACCGTTGTACCGTGTTGATAGCCTGCCTTAAGGCTCGACGGTCCCGGGTTCTATTCTAGCTCGGGACAGATATTTGTATTGATTGTCCTTGTCTCCCCATCGTACCTCGGAGAGCACGTCAAGCCGTCGGTCCCGATTGTTATCGTATCATCTGATAGTAACCTTTAACTCTTGATAGGTAATTTGCTCTTACCCAATGAGTTACTGGTTCGCCCTTAGGTTTGCGGAGGTCAGGTGGCAATCACTCCGTTAAAAACTCTGCTAAATCCGAATATAAATAAAAATCAGACCGTAGGTAAATATACCGGGATTAATGCTAGAAAGAAGAAGAATTTATTAATTATTAATAAAATATAACTTTATCTCAGCAAAATGTTGGGATTCCGTTTTAAATATAAAAAAGTTACGACACCAGTGTTTTAAAATGGGACCTTCAGCTCCGGTGAGGCGGAAGAGGAAAGAAATCTCTTTAAAAAGGGGTCTGCCTGTCTAAAAAATTACGCGGATCGGTCGTATGGGGAAGCAACCTCACTAAAAAGTTAGTCGCAGAGGAGGGGGCTCTAGGGCTCCCTATATTGACGATCAGCGCCGTGGCGTCGCAGTTCATCGCGAAAGCGATCCACTATAGCGCAAGGCAGTTTGTTTTAGTGGGTATTACTCAGCTCGATTAGAGCAGTGAGTCCCACACTGCCACTACTTTTAGTGGTGTGCGTAAATGCGTTTACCAACGTTAAAAAAAAGCTCTTTACCAACACGCCATATCGGTCGTCCAATTATATTTTCTTAGTAACTTATTGGACATAAATAGCACTGTAATCGATAAAGTTTCCACTAATTTGTAAAACATAAACATAAAAAAGCTTAACACGAAATTAAGATAACATTAAGATAAATAAAATAAAACTTACTAAATGCAAATTTGAGTTACTAACTAAGCAAATTGAATTTAAAATTAATTTATTTGAATACGGAAAAATTAATAATATACAGTCATTACAAGAACTTGTAATGTAATTATTTACACCAAATGGCTTTGCAGTTCGGAACAGCGGGGTGTGGAAGAAAGGAGCATTGCACTCGTCTTTTGATATTTAAAAAACATCTTATGATGACTACACACTATCGTTTTATTCATTCGTTGGTAAAACCATGGTTCATTTCGCGAAAATGAGTATATACTCAAACCAATGGTTTTGACTATCAGCCAGCGAAGAAAATAAACTCTAAATTTACGCACTTATACGAACTTATAAGCACCTCAACTCTCGTAACAGCTGTGTAGTTATAAACGGGGTATGAAATAAAGCTGCTTCGACACTGATTTTCAGTGGGCATTCTTCAATAGTTATTAGTTAAACAGTGCTTTTTCAGTATTTTACAAGGTCCAGGAGGGCCGCTGCCTTTCCTTGCTACGTCCATGCTTGAACCGATGGTTTTGAGTATCAGTAAGCGAAGGGAATAAGACTTAAAATTTACGCTCTTATACGAGCTTATAAGCACGTCAAAACGCGCTTAAAAGCTTCAAAACGAACTTCATATAAACTCGTATAAAGCGTTTTTGTTAATACGTAATGGTGAATTCTTTTCAGTATGTCAAACTTTAAACAGGAGAACTTGATTTCTAACACTGTTACGAAATCCAATTTTTTTTAAGTTAGTAATAATAAACGCTATACACTCAATAGCCCCATTATCCTTTATTATATATATTTATTATTATTAGATATCCTGTGTCTGGGTTCCGGAAACATATAGAGACCCAGACTGGAAAGTATTTTTATGGTCAATCTGTTCTGAGCGGGAATCGAATATCTTAAAATGTATTATTAAATTATTTTTAAGTTTTCCAATTTCGTTTTTTTAAGCTTCAAGTTGCAGAATCCAGAGACAACCGTTGTGGCGTGTTGGTAGCGAGCCTGGTTGAAGTCTCTACGGTCGCGGATTTGATTCCCGCTCGGGGCGGATATTTATAATTTTATAAATATCTGTCTCGGTTTGGGCGTTTGTTCTTGTGGGTGCCACACACAGTGCCTTCCGGCAGGCAACCCTAACATGCTCCGGAAAGCAAATGGCTGTTGCGTGCCGTCAGATGGCTATCACTCTGTGTTAAAACTAGAAATCTGTCAAATCCGGGTAAGAATAATAAGCAAAGGCGTCGGGATGTGACGACCCCATCGCCCGCTGTTGGGATAACCTCTGTCACAACAAAGATTATTCCACCAGTGCAATCAGTCACACTGGTGGTAGGTCTTTTGTTGCAAGAGGCCGGCTAGGTAGGTACCACCGCAGTGTCCAATATTCTGCCGCCAAATAGTAGTGCTTAGGCACTACTGTGTTCCGGTTTGAAGGGCATTGTACGCTAGTGAAATTACTGGGCGAACGAGATTTAAGAACTAATATCTCGAGGTTGGCAACGCGCGAGTGGCACCTACTAATAGTGCTGCAAGCGCTCATAGGCTGCGGCAGCCACTTACCATCAGGTGGGCCGTATGCTTGTTTGCCAACTTCTAACATAAAAAAAAAAGCAAAAATACCGGGATTAATGCTATGTAGAAGATATTGCAGAATCCAGTCTGCTGAGCAATATTCAAGCAAAGGCAGAACAAAAGAGTTAAAAAGTAACAAAAGTATGGTTTGTACAATTTCTATTAATACGCAAAAAAAAATATAGTTTTTATTAAAGAATATTAACAATGCTTTTTCAGTATTAATATTCCTATTTTCCCTCCAAATAAGCTTATAGCTTGCCTTAAGAGAGGATACGACAACAGCCTAATAATTAATAATTTTCAGTAGTTTTAGAAGCCATTCATCGTCTACATCAATGAATGAATGAATGAATGAATAATATGCTATAACAACACACAAGAAAACAAAGAAATAGTAGAAACTAAAAATAAAACAAAAGTGGTATTAACATGCAAATACTTACAAAATAAATTAAAATGAAAAAAGTTAAAATAAAACGTAAAATAATATTAATAATAAAAAAAGTAACAAAACAAGTATGCAGAACTTATTAAATAAGCTAAAATAACAAAAATTTTATCTAAAATCGTTAACATAAAATCTAAGTGTGTCGTCATAACAAAAAGGTCTCAGCTCAGCATTACTGCTGCAAGCTAACAAGCAAGCAGCGCTGTTATTCTGCTAAAACCGAGCGAGTTGAATCCTTTGAACCAGTGGCTTAGAAGTTACACAAAAATGAATTAAATTAATTAATCTGTGAACTACATCATTAGATAATAATAAAAAATATTTTATTGCTAAAATTATACAAATTTGTACTGGCTACTTATATAATTAGTAAAGAATAACCGTCCTAAGTTTCAGTGTTATTATTTTTGTTTCTTTGTTTATGTATAATTATATTAAGTGACTATCAGTAGTTCTTCTTCATCAAATGGTGCTTTTTCAGAAGAAATGCAGGAAAAAAAAGACTGAAATCGCAATCTTAGGTTAGCCTTTATAGGAGATCCCTTGATTTGTTCAGGATCCCATCATGATATCTGGACCAAATTACAATGAGTCTACCAAGGTAGTATACCCTTTCAAGCTAATAAAGAATTATCCAAATCGTTTCAGCCATCTTTGAATAATTAGGTAACTAACATACAAAAAAAACATATGGTCAAATTTATAACTGAAGGACATGTAAAAATTAAAAATCCGTTGGTTGACTACTTTTCGATTTTTTACGATCTTGAAAACACGAACATTATTTTTTATTATTATAACATATAGATATGCGATATTATTGATACTTACATATTATTATGTTTTCGTCAGTGCGCGCCTACATTTAATGTAAATTTTTGTTTCTCGTTTGAAGGCTAAGCGAGAATGCTTTTAGCAACAAGTCCGGAATTTTGTGCAATTTCAATATTTTTATCTTGTGCAATAAAGTGAAATAAATAAAAATGAAAAAAGTATATCCAGACGTACCTAATACTAGTAATTTACGTACTCAAAGAAAACAACCATATCTTATAAGGTAAACAATAACAAAACGGCTATTTTCTATTTAGAATAGACCTCCTATTACTTTTTTGTATCTATATTGGACAATTTCATTAAGTAAAAATCAGGCGTGGCGATAAAATAATAAAACACGGACATTAAAATAAAAATGTCAAAAATCTAACATAATTATGAGGCAGACAAAAGGTTACATTTAAGCATTTAATACCAAATCACACGAAGTTAGTCACAAGTTTGCAACATAACTGGAAGAAGTTAGCGTTTGAAACTTGCAAAATAACCAAACGAATTGAGCATGTGACTAGCTTTGTAACGTTGCATTGGTGTTGAATTTACGAAGGAGCACCAGCGAGTCTGAACATATTGTCTGTATGAAATAATCTGTCCAAAGAATATAGAAGTCTATGTTACTAACCGAAACATATGGTAAACAAAAGTTTATGAAAATGATTTATTTTCTCAATTTTCTGAGAAAAAATCCACAAATTGTTGTCAGATTTTGTACTTTCGTAAAATCAAATCTTTAACATAAAATTCTGTCATTAAATTTATGTAAAAAAAGTATTTATTGAGGTTGACATTTTGAAGTTATTTAAAGTTTTATCTCTCAGATTAGCATAATACATGTATTTTTTGACTTAAAATAGCTAACGATTAAAATTTAAATAAACATATGCATACAAATTTTCTATATTCATCGAATGTTTTTGGATCTAAATTTACATTTTACAGCTAAGCTAAATGTAATACTATCTTGTAATTAACATGTTCTGTTCTATAAGTAGTAAAGTCTTATTTGATCCAGCTTAGCCACCAAGACTTTATTTTTTTCTCATTGAGTATTGCTGTTGGCCTTACTTTATAGCGTCACCGGAGATGGCCAAATACTGAGACCCAGCCGAGAAAAAGAGATAGCCTTCGTGGAGGTTCTTTCATAATTTGTCTCCTGCGAGAATGGAGGCGACGCTCTGAGAATAAAACATAAACTTACTGAATACAATAGACAGGTCTTTCCATACGGCTAAAATATCAAGACTTCCTGGTGCTCCTTCTTTAATTCCAAATCATCACAATGAAATGAAACTAGTGACGCTAACTTCATTCGATTATGTTTCAAGCTTGTAACTTCATTTCGTTTCGATGTTGAATTTACGATGAAGCACCAGCGGGCCTTCGACATTTTGCTTATATTTTTTTATGTTGGCAAGCAAGCAGTGTGCAAGCCTATGAGTGCTTGCAACACCATTAGTAGGTCACTCACGGGCACTCAAGCGTTATAAGGGATATTGTTTCTAATCTCCTTTGCCCAGTATTTCACAAGCTTATAGTACCCTTCAAACCTGAATACAGTAATGCCAAAGACACTACTGCTTCGCGGTAGAATATTTGACACAGCGGTGATACCTACGTAGCCGGCCGCTTGCAACAACAGACCATCAGTGAAATTTTTTATTGAAAATATCTATAGAAGGACATATACATATAATAAATCTCATACAATTTGGTAAAAGTTACTGCGGTGGTTACACCATATTGGACAAAACTATTTATTGTCAATTCTTACGCCTTTTTATTGTCAATTTCTATTTCTAAAAATTATTAATATCTATGATCTAATACTGAATGTAGTGTCAAAATAGATTTTATTTTTAATAAGACGATTTTTTTAACATATTCAATTTTATTTTTAGTATATTGACCTCGACTTAATCTCTTAATACTACCTCTATGTTCCGAACGCGACTTCGCTTGCGCGTAACAATATCTTTAAAATGCTGGCCAAGTTTTGTCAGACTCGCAGTTTTATTGGGAGCTCCGTTTGTTTCTAAATTTCATATTATCAGTTTTTGTTGTAGCAACAGAAATGGGTCCTGAAAAATTTCAAATTTGACCTATTATGATTCGTGATATAGCTCGCTGACAAACAAAGGGACGGATTGATGCTAGTGGCCTTAGGAAGAGCCTGATCACCCTCCCGCAAAGCGGTATACTGTATTATGGTTTGAATGACCCTGTAGCTAGTGTTGGCGCTTAAGTCTCTTTTGCCCAGTAATTTCTACTTAGTGAAGGAGATTTAAGCAACAATATCTCGAGGTTTGCAACGCGTTAATGACATCAAGAAATGTATGATGTTGAAAGCGCTCATAGACTTCGACAGCCGCTTACCATCAGTTGGGTCGTATGCATGCTTGGCAACGTAGACAAATAAAAAAATTCTGAGTGACACTGAATCTATGTGAGCAACTGTTGATAAGAAACAGATAAAGACAGAATATTTATTGACAACTTAAATATTTAATACATATTCTCCTGCATTATTCCTCGGATTCGTCTTCCGAAGACGACGCTCATAGCCAATGGGTTAGGCAACTTTAGGAACGGTTACTCACTAGATAGGTGATCGCATAGTTGAATTACAACCGAGCGTCTCCGTGCTTCGGAGGGCACTTATACAGTAAATACCAGCTACAGCATAATAATCAGCTGTTGGGATAACCTCTGTCAGAACAGAGATTATTCCACCAGTGCAATCAATCACACTGGTGGTAGGTCGTTTGTTGCAAGAGGCCGGCTAGGTAGGTACCACCGCAGTGTCCAATATTCTGCCGCCAAATAGTAGTGCTTAGGCACTACTGTGTTCGGGTTTGAAGGGCATTGTACGCTAGTGAAATTACTGGGCGAACGAGATTTAAGAACTAATATCTCGAGGTTGGCAACGCGTGAGTGGCACCTACTAATGGTGCTGCAAGCGCTCATAGGCTACGGCAACCACTTACCATCAGGTGGGCCGTATGCTTGTTTGCCAACTTCTAACATAAAAAAAAAATACCGGTTGTTATCAATTTGACAAATGGCAAAAAGTCAAGTCAGGGCCTATACGGGCCGCCTGACTCTGACATTAGGCTGGCCACTAACCATTCGATAAGAAGAAAAACCCTCAGAAGAAAAGAATATTGTAACAATAAGGACGCCTACTAATAGTTATATAAATACAAAAAGCTTCGTCTAATATACAATCAATGATTTTTAGAAACAATTTTTTTTATTCTTGTTATATTTAAATACTTGTTATATATAGATACTTCTAATATACTTTAACTCTCACTTTATTAACTGACAATTCATAGAATTTTTAATAATCTACTTTCTTTCAGCTTTCTTTTTTTAATTCATTCATAACTCAATTCTGTGATAAAGTTTTTTTGACCCAAACGTTTCGAGAATTACCGACTATAATTAATAATATAAGCGCTAAACGCTAAAGAACGAAGTTAGTCAGAAGCTTACCTGACAAGTTAGTGTGTCCCTCTTTTTTTTAACGTTGGAAAACGTATTTACTCGCACCACTACAAGCAGTGGTAGTGTGGGACTCACCACTCACTAATCGAGCTAAGTAGTACCCACAACCGCCTTACGTCATAATGGAGCGCCACGCAATGCGCAATTAACCGCGACGCCCCGACATCGATCGTAAATATAGGGAGCCCTAGAGCCCCCTCTACTTAGACTAACATTTGAATGAGGAAGTTAGTGTGTCCCTAATTCGATCAAACTACCCATCCGAATCCTGTTGTCAGACAGACAGACAGACAAGTGAAACCAACTAAAGTCTAGAGTCATAAGCACGTCCTGCAAGACCTGACGATAGGATTATGTTAGACAATGCCTGTTACACACCACTTAGATGCACACAACACCGTTCTCGCCGGCGAGACGAGGTGCTTTGTATCACCACGCGACGCGCTCACACAGTCGGGTGAGTCCATCGATTAGAATGCGCTCGGAGAGTATCTTGGCTGGGTCTCAGTACTCGTTCTCCCCTGCCTGTCAAGGCTAGAAGGGCCAAGAGCAATACACAATCAGCAACAAGAACAGGTTGGTGTATCACTAACATCGTTTGGAGGGATTGGTGTTGAGCTTACTAAGAAGCCACCAACGAGTCTGTAAGCTTGGTTTGTATGGTAGGACCTGTCCATAGCACATAGCAAGTCTATTTAATTGATAAAAAAGCTGGAGGAAATAAGGGCTAACATTTTTAAAGCTGTCTTTAGTATGAGAATATAATTTCATCCTTCTCTAAAGAATGATTGTTAAAAAAAAATTCAGTCGATAATATCGCAGGAAATCATCTAAGTGCTTTGAGATATGTCGTTCTCTATCTTAACAAAAAAACGAACAAAAAATCAAATATTTCCTCATTATAATATTAGTTTATACAAACAAACACTCGCTAAATTGTTTTGATATGCAATAACAAGTTGTTGACGTTTGTGACGACGATCAAAATATAAAATAATCAAAACGCTAATTCTAATGCATTATTTATAAACTCTAATTCTAAATTTGCTCTACGAAATAGCCGGAAAATGCATCTAATTAAAAATTATTTTTGTTTGCATTATACTATCCACTACATAATTATATTATCTATCTATAACTCTTATTATGGCTGTACTAAAAAGATTATTATTGTATTGACACTGTTGTGACGTTGTGAGTAGCGTGTCTGCCTTTAGTCTCGACGTTGCGGGTTCAATTCCCGCTCGAGCAGATGTTTGTTAAATTTCTGTCTCAGTCTGGGCGTTTGTCTGTGGGTCTCCCCACCGTGCCTCGGAGAGCACGTTAAGCTGTCATCTGATAATAATCATTAACTCTTGATAAGTAAATTGCTCTTATCCAATTAGTTACTAGTTTGCCCTTAGGGTTGCGGAGGTCAGATGGCAATCGCTCTGTGTAAAAACTAGTAACCCGTCAAATCCGGATAAGAGTAACAAGCAGACCCCGATAAAAAAATACCGGGAATAATCCTAGGACGAAGAAGAAGACGTTTTTAACAATAGTAAGTAGTGGAAAGTCATGTTTCCAAAAGAACGATGGATTTGGAAGTGAATGGTACTGTGAAGAAAGGAAGCCGAAGAAGACGTGGTTGAAATATTTGGAAAAGGATATGCGTTGAAAAGGAGTGAGTGCAGAGATGACGAACGATAGAACAGAATGGAATAAGACGTGCTGTGCCGACCCCACTTAGCGTGCCATAAGAAGAAGAGTACCCAAGTAATGTAAAGATTATTAGCAAATATTAAAGTGCCTATAGATTTTTAGTGAGCAATAAATTTTAACAAGGTATAAAAAGCGAAGAGCTGCAGGCTTTTTAAAATAATTAAAATATAATAGCCGTTTAAACACTACCAACCGAGAGGCCTGGGCCTTCATTTATACTTTTAAGGCGTCGGGATGTGACGACCCCATCGCCCGCTGTTGGGATAACCTCTGTCACAGCAGAGATTATTCCACCAGTGCAGTCAGTCACACTGGTGGTAGGTCTTTTGTTGCAAGAGGCCGGCTAGGTAGGTACCACCGCAGTGTCAAATATTCTGCCGCCAAATAGTAGTGCTTAGGCATTACTGTGTTCCGGTTTGAAGGGCACTGTACGCTAGTGAAATTACTGGGCAGACGAAATTTAAGAACTAATATCTCGAGGTTGGCAACGCGTGAGTGGCACCTACTAATGGTGCTGCAAGCGCTCATAGGCTACGGCAACCAATTACCATCAGGTGGGCCGTATGCTTGTTTGCCAACTTTTAACATAAAAAAAAAAAAAAAATACTTAATTTATCCAAAGATTTCAGGTTCTAATACGAGTTAATGTGTTTTTCAAATCAATTTGTGTTTTCGACCTACACGTTATTTGCAGTACAGGAATATATTAGTAGGTTCTAAGTAAAATATCGGCACAAAAGGCACAGACCTCTGACAGTCGGTATTTTTTAATAAAAATGTGGAATGGAAGGTGGAATGACCTAGTAACGAAGGAAGTTGAAAAGGATATGCGGGCGTGGCGTCCAGCGGTCTTAACCACTCAATAAATTAAATAGGCACTGATACAGCTGTGGTTTTTGCTTTTAGCCTCCACGGTTGAGGATTCGTTTCCCGCTCGGAGCAGATGTTTGTATTGCTAAGGAAGGACTTTGCACGCTAAGTTTGATCACCTTTACCTGTATTAATAGAAACCTCGTCTAACCCGAAGATAAAACTTACATATATACATATATTTTCGAGATGATTTCTAAAAATGGTATATCACGAGGTCTCTTTTGAAGGTTAGACATGATGAATAGATTATTTGCAGCAATCCGGTCCTAACTCTAACTATTTAATTTTATCGCTACGTCGCAACATCTGATTTCCTTGAGAATAAAAACCGTGAATTAGATACCTAGAAATGTTTAGCAAATTTAAATTTGTAAATTTCCTATTTATAAAACACTGCCCGTCTAAAGTGAGCGTGTTTTTTTATATAAAAGTCGTAAGGTTATCATCATTGGTAAGTCGTATTTCTTTTATTATAATTATAGTATTTTGTTATGATTTTTAAAATCCTTTATTTAAAATCCTTTAAATGGTCAGAGGGGTTACCTTTAACTCTTATAGCGATTCAAAATCAATCCAATTCAATTCTGACATTCAGATTTTATATGAGCATTACGTATAAATATATATGTCATAATGTAAATTGGTCATCATTTGAATCGTAATAAGAATTAATTGTAAGCCTTCAGTTCTTCTACTACAAAAAGTGAACTGAAACTTCGCAATTACAGGGGGCTTACCGTGAACTCTTATTGCGATTAAAATGACGACCTAAACTGAGTTACATCACTATTTCGTCCCATGATATATATTTATATCATGGTACGAAATATCTAAATAGAATTGTTACTAAAAGTTAATGGTAAGCCCTCAGGACACAATATTTATTTAAAGTATTTTATGAGTTATATGAGTAGAATAAGTTGCCGTTTAAATTTTGATAAAAAATAATATTTTAATTGTTATAAAAACTACGTGTCTATCTGTCTCTTTTTTTTGTGACTAAGTTGACAAGCAAGCATACGACCCACCTGATGGTAAGTGGTTATCGTAGCCAACAAACACCTAATTCTTTTTTGTTAACAGATCGGCGAAGAAAGGAGTCGGGATGTGACGACCCCATCGCCCGCTGTTGGGATAACCTCTGTCATAACAGAGATTATTCCACCAGTGCAATCAGTCACACTGGTGGTAGGTCTTTTGTTG
Organism: Hestina assimilis; assembly: GCA_023373885.1. Taxonomy (NCBI): domain Eukaryota; kingdom Metazoa; phylum Arthropoda; class Insecta; order Lepidoptera; family Nymphalidae; genus Hestina; species Hestina assimilis. The sequence goes on along the minus strand of CM041747.1, from coordinate 994,280 downwards.
CAAGAGGCCGGCTAGGTTGGTACCACCGCAGTGTCCAATATTCTGTTGCCAAATAGTAGTGCTTAGGCACTACTGTGTTCCGGTTTGAAGGGCATTGTACGCTAGTGAAATTACTGGGCGAACGAGATTTAAGAATTAATATCTCGAGGTTGGCAACACGCGAGTGGCACCTACTAATGGTGCTGCAAGCGCTGATAGGCTGCGGCAGCCACTTACCATCAGGTGGGCCGTATGCTTGTTTGCCAACTTCTAACATAAAAATATATATATATGTCGGAGAATGGAGATTCTCATAGACATCGTCATCAGTGGTTACAACTCTTGTGGGCGTCGTGTGGGTAAAATGCAAGCACAAAACAAGCTGTACAATATTTATTGTGGATTTACTCCTTTTAACAAATCATAGTATCATATCATATACTCGAGCAGTGAGTTCGGCGCACCGATCTGACTTCACCTCCCAACAATCTAAGAGTGATGCAACTCGATCCAACCACAATTTCACAATATATCTTATTCCCGTAAAACAACATAACTTTTGTTTCTTTTCCCATTCCTACTGACAGCGTTCAGATGGTGTCTCGACCCCACTAGAGGTTTCCCTCTACTCGATATGGCCAGTATTATAACAACTTAATAAAAACTTATACAATATTAAAAGGTGATAACAAATCAAATTAAGTTAATTTATGATTTAAAATGAACAAATATCAGTAAAATTATTAAAGAAAAGCTCGTTAACCATCCAACTCCGTCATATATATATCTTTATGTAATATGGTTATATTTTGATGCAAATTTCATTAGGATAGTTAACCTCGGAACCAATCATTTTAATTGCGGAAGAAATGGCACGTCAAGTAATTTGCAATGGTAATGCGCTTCGAGTGAATGAAGCCGCAGGCAGTTCGAGTTGATAATTTGACAAAATCCGAAACATGAAGTATATGCTATTTTTGTAGGGTTTGTTATTTTTATATTAACTAGCGATCCGCCCCGGCTTGGCACAGGTGCTTTGTATTTCGTAATATAGCAATGAAATATATAATTCTATAGGGCGAGGCGCGTTTCTCTTTTCACTTTTCTGAGTGTCTAGTACTATTGGTCCTAGTAACCTTGACTCTGTCACCGGTGTGGGGCTAGGTTAGGAGACCTCAGCCGGTATAATATTGACAGCTCGCACAGGGCTCAAGTTAAGGTCCCAAGGGCCTCTCCTGCGTGGTCGAGCCTAGGCTTCTGACGTCTCCAGGAGGACGAGGTGTGGACATCGATGCGCTATTTATAGGCACACGGCACACCCCGCGACTGCTGACCGCTGTGCATCCCATTTTTAAATCTCTGATATCTTCTAAGATATCCATTTTAATGAAATGCTGTTAAGGACATTTTAATCTTCATGAACTGTACGATGTATGTAATGTATTTAACTGAATAGTAATGTATTATACGAAATAGCTTGGTTAATAAATAAATAAATAAATAAACGCTACACACTCAACGGCCCCCATTAGGATAATTATATCCTGTGTCGGGGTCCGGAAACATTCACAATGACAAGGACAAACACAACCAGACCGGAAAACATGCCTGTACGATTAATACAAACATCTGCTCCGAGCGGGAATCGAACCCGCAACCGTCGAGGCTTAAGGCAGACTCGCTACCCACAACGCCACAACGGTGTCAAAATATACTAATAAGACATACTTTTTGTAATATGTTAAGAATAAAAATGCTTACTGATTGATTGATTGATTTTTTTAAGACATATAATTCCTTAGAACATTAATTTTACCTATCTCTTAAGGATTAGCTAGCCTTTGCTGTGACATAGCATTACAAATCTTTTAATTTTTGGCCTTTTCTGTATTATAATATGTATGTATTATAATTATTGACATTCCTCTTGAATCGCTCTATCTATTGCTGAAAACTGCATTAAAATCTATTTAATAGTTTAAAATATCTAAGCGGACAGACACCGGAAGCGACTTCAATAAAAAAATGAATTAAGTGATGTACACATTTTTAGATTTATTTAGGCCTTACTACTTAAAAAAATGAAGCTTTAACAAACGGCGTCTATTAGAGTGTATTACTAAATCCCTAACAATAAAAAATGTTTGTACTGTTAAAGAACTACTTAATATAAAAAAATGATTAAAAATTTTAATAACAAACAAAAAATCTCTAAAAGTTTTAAAAATCGGTCAACCTTTTCACTTTACTAAAGGAACCTATTAACATTTTTAAGATGAATGGCCCCGCGTATTGCGATATATTATTTTGATGCCGTTGTAACTCAACGGTAGCGAACCTGCTTTAAGAGATGGATGAAAAGGAGAAAAAAGGAAGGGAACAGAGGGGGTGGGAAATTGGGCCTCCGAAACTATCAAACTATTTTTCTTGTTTTCACGTATGTAGATTTATGTAATTATACTTCTTTCCAATATAGCTTAGCACCATCTAGATCAAAATCAGAAAAATCTTAAGCATACCTATTATACTTATGTAATATATTGTATATACCAATTAATATAAAATGATAACTATCGAATCAAAGGCGAACAACGAATCCCTTTTCTGACAAACGTATTTCGTTAAAGAGTTACTTTTTTGAAACAAACAAAGGTTGTTTTGATTAAAACAGATTTTTTAATCAACGGTAGCCATTTTTGTTATAAAGAGACTTTGTTAAAATGCAATTAATTGAAATACTGTCATCGAGGTATAGTGATGTTCCAAATCTTTAAATAAATAATTGAAACAATATTTATTATGACGATGAAAAACTTTTTAATTGTGTGCTTAATTTATACAGGTATACTAGCGGGCCCAGGGAGGGCGGGGAGGGGAAGCTAGGGTATGGTCTTGGTGGGAGTCTATGACAGTGAGATCAGCATTACCTATTAAGTGCCAAGCAACCATCTGCAGTACTTGTGGCGAAGTACCAAATTGAAAGCAGAGCCCTAGCCAGTCCGAGCTATCCACGTCCCCGTCGTCCTCCCTGGGAACAGCTGCAACCGCGCAAAAGCGCGATCGCCACCAATAGTGTTGCAGCTAGGCTAACGGATACAGGGCACCCGGCGTATATTCTGCGCCGTAAAACAGAATGTACTCACAAGGGAGGATACCCGAAACAAAACCGAGCACATCCGTAGGCTCAGAAGCGGCAGCCCCGCTATCGGATTAAGGCACAGTGGGCTAATCACTCGCTTGCCCGACAAAATATGATTAAAGAAACGAAAACAGTAAGAAACCGGACCGATAAATTACCGACGACTTTTGGCATGAAAACCCGGACACGAATTGCTTTTTGGAATGTACGTACGCTTAGCGATGATAGCCGTCTTGCTCAGGCAGAAACAGTCTTCCTTCGATACAACCTTCAAATACTCGGTCTCAGCGAAGTGAGAAGAAATGGCTTTGGGGAGCTTAGAACGTCCAAAGGCTTGACTTTCTTGTATTCCGGGAAAGAAAGTGAGCAGGAGATCCGAGAGTATGGCGTAGGTTTTCTCCTTTCTAATACAGCAAAGAACTGTCTTTTGGACTGGAAGCCAGTGTCAGACCGGATAATTTGCGCCCGCTTCAACTCAACAGCCCGGAAGATAACTGTCGTGCAATGCTACGCGCCAACTAATGCAACGTCAGAAGATACTAAAGATGACTTCTACAATGCTCTAAACGCCACCCTTAGAAGCATCAAGAAGCAAGATATTGTCATCGTTATGGGGGACCTGAATGCAAAGGTTGGAAGCGTTAATACTAAGCGTGAGCGGCACATGGGTAAACAGGGACTTGGAGTAAGTAATGAGAATGGCGATCGATTCATTGAGTTTTGTCAGAACCACGACCTGACCATCGGAGGAACATTGTTTATTCATGGAGACCATCACAAATATACGTGGACTTCACCCGATGGCGTCACTAAAAATCAAATTGACCATATTGCCATTAGCTCCAAATGGCGCTCTTCGTTGCTGGATGTACGCAACCGCAGGGGTGCCGATATAGATAGCGACCACCATTTGATGGTTGCGGAAATCCGATTGAAAGTTGCGGCCGCGTGTCCTACCGGAAGATCTGGCAAACTGGGAAGAAGGTTTAACGTGGATAAGTTATGCAGCGCTGATACTATTCACGCGTTTCAACTTGAACTCCGTAATCGTTTTGCTAATCTCAAAGTAGATACGTATTCACTGAACGATGAGTGAAACCGCATAAAAGTGGCCTATACAGAGACCAGCTCCGCTGTTCTAGGGCACAAATCGCCTCATTCACGTGAGAACTGGATGTCACAACACACATGGGACCTTATCAACGACAGAAGAAATCTGCATCTTAAGCTGCTCGAAACCCACAATGACGCTGTACGAGCAGACCTAAATATACAATATCGTCAGAAACGCAGGGAAATTTACCGTAGTACACGTAATGACAAGAGGCGCTGGGCTGACGATATTGCGGATCGTGCTCAACAAGCTGCGAATACTGGCAACTTGCGAGAACTGTATAAGGCTACGAAAACCTTGGCTGGAAACAGCAGCTATAAGAAGAAACCTCCAAAGTCCCAAGATGGTCAGCTCATAGTAACATCTGAAGAGCAACTAAAACGCTGGCGTCAACACTTCGAGGAGATCTTCCATCTATCGGCAACATCTACTTCTGATCCACTGTTAGTCAGTTCCTCACCATCAAGGCTACTCGATATCAACACAGAACCACCATCGTCTCCTGAAGTTGCTGAAGCTATTCGCTCTTTGAAGACAGGTAAAGCGCCAGGACTCGACCTTATAACTGCGGAAATGCTCAAGGCAGATCTATCCTCCGCTGTCAACGTTCTGACGCCCTTGATTGAGAAGATCTGGATCGCTGAAGAACTCCCGGACGACTGGAACAAGGGGCTATTAATAACTGTGCCAAAGAAGGGTGACCTAAGTCAATGTGATAACTGGAGAGGCATTACCTTGCTATCGACACCCTCGAAGGTCTTCTGTAGGATTATCCTTGATAGGCTGTCGAAAGCCGTCGAACCCCTTTACGCAAGGAGCAGGCTGGTTTTCGTTCGAACCGCTCATGCATAGACCAAATCAACACTCTACGTATCATACTTGAGCAGGCATCAGAATGGCAGAGAGAGGTCTTCTTTACCTTTGTAGACTTTGAAAAAGCCTTTGATACGTTGAAGTGGTCAAGTATATGGTCTCGCTTAACTGCTATAGGGGTGCCGCCCAAATTTGTTCGCCTATTAGTGTGCATCTACGAGAAATACTCTTGTAAGGTAACTCATGACGGCTTAATATCGGATGACATCACAGTTCACGCAGGTGTTAGACAGGGCTGCCTCCTCTCGCCTCTCCTCTTTCTAATCGTCCTGGATGGAATCATGCTGCGTATCACCGATCACAAGCGCCGCGGGATAGAATGGGGGCTGTTCGACGTCTTAGAAGACTTGGATTATGCCGATGACATATGCCTGCTTAGTCACACTCATACTGACATGCAATCTAAGCTGAACGAATGACGTCGGGAGGCGGCTAAAGCAGGACTTAAGATTAACATCCGGAAGACCAAAGAGATGCGAACTTGCATGCAGAATCCAACACCGATGAAAATTGGTAATGAGGTCGTGGAACGAGTCCACAAATTTACTTACCTCGGGAGTGTCGTGTCAGAATCTGGAGGAACAGAAGAGGACATCACTTCGCGGATTGCCAAAGCCCGAGCAACCTTCGCACAGTTGAGACCTATATGGCAATCACGGAAACTCACCAGAAGAGTTAAACTAAAAATCTTCGGTTCAAATGTGAAATCCGTGTTGTTATATGGCTGCGAAACGTGGAAGGTCACAAAAGACATCTCACGCCAAATCCAAGTCTTCGTCAACCGCTGTCTTCGTCGTATACTCGGAATACACTGGCCCGAGATCATATCTAACGAAGATCTGTTAGAAAAATGCCATGAGTCCAAGATCGAGCAACAGATCAAGCGGCGCAAATGGAAGTGGATTGGCCACACACTTCGCCGAGATTCCAATCACATACCCAAGCAAGCAATGGATTGGAATCCTCAAGGGAAAAGAAAGCGTGGTCGTCCTCGGCAAACCTGGCGTCGTTCGGTATTGGCGGAAACGACAAGCATCGGGATGACATGGCCTGAAATAAAGCGTGAAGCTCAAAACCGTTCGCGATGGAGGACTACTGTGGACGCCCTCTGCCCCATCTAGGGGACATAGGACATTAAGTAGTAAGTAACTAGCGGGCCCGACAGAACGTTGCTGCCCTGAAACAAAATCTGGGACCCGATATCGAATTATTGAATTACTAATATTGCGGTTAAAGAATAGAGGTCGATGGTAGAAGGGAAAAAATTTGGGTTGTATGTATTTTTAATGAGATGTCATAAAAAAAAAGAAATTGGCCAAAAAATAAAATAAAAAATTTTGGGTTGGACCACCCTTTACATTTAGACGATTCTCAAACCTACCCGACGTTTATGGGGTACATATTGTAATAATAATAAATAGTAGTAATATACAAACTTACAAATCCCATATTTGAAACTCTTTACATTTTGTTTCGCAATAAAAAGAGGTGTGTATGTCGAAATCGGTTGAGTGGTTTAGGCGTGAAGAGGTAACAGACAAATAGACTTTCATATTGTTATAATGTCTGTAACGAAGTTTCAATCATGCAATTCGTTTTTACATAATCTCACGGGAGCTTAATATTTTTTCGTGGTAAAATCTTATTTATCCAGGTCTAAAAATCTATTTCTAAGAAAAATTTCATCCAAATCCGTTCAGCCGATTTTGCGTTAAAGGGTAACAAACATCTATCCAGCCATCTATTCATCCATCCAAACTTTCACATTAATAATAATAGTTAGATATAGTAGCCACAAGGCGTGACTTCACTATTAATCTTTTGTATTTATATGGACGCCCTTTTTAACCATTTGTCCTTCTAAATTAAATGAAAGTTATCACATAAACCGTTAATATTATTATCAATAATCAAGATATTATTACTAATGAATAATTTACTAACGAGATATAAAATGACAATAAATTAAATCATTACCATCTAAAGTAAAAATGCCCACATTATAATTTTTATTTGATTAATAACTTTATTAAAAAAAAGAAGAGACAAAAACTAAAAAACAAATTTTATTTATTTATGATTCGTCAGTGGTAATTACATTAATACATACAAACAATATTAACACAAAAGGTATTTTAAATGCATTACCTTTTAAGGCAAATACAGCATGCATGAATTATTTTTGGGAGCAGTACATATTTCGCTATCCGGTTACATCTAAATTATATTGATTAAAACTACTTATAAAAAAGAATACTTAAGCTATAAACTATAACTGTTTTAAGTAAAACATCGGCACATAAGGTTTACTTCAGTCGATATATTACACTATTAAGTTCTGAATAATTGTTCGTCAAACAACCAATTGTATTTTAATATTTCCCCCAATGACGTCCTTAGCCGTGGCTCGGTTTCAGGCACCCTAAGGACGGAATCAAATTTGAGCTCGTTAAGGGCTTTTCAAGGCCGATTACAGAGACTCAGCGAAGAAGTACTACCCTTTCACAGAAAATCGGTGTAAAGTATCAGTAGATACTGTTGCGTTTCGTGCGATAAGTAAGAGTGCCGGAGGCCCAACCTCCCACCCCCTCTGTCCCCTTCTCATCCCTTCCCTCCTATTCTCTCTCTTTGGGTTCGCAACGGGTATGGTAATAATTCAAGTATCGTTTTATTTATTTACTTTATTTATTCCGCAGTTTTATTCAGAGAATTAGTTATCTTAATTTCTTTTAAAAATAACTATAAACGTCAAATACCATCCTTCTCTCCCGTCTCCTTAAAATTGGTTGTAGTCCAGACATTATCTTGAAATAAATGTTCACACACTTGACAAAAATAATTAATATTTTAATTTAATTTTTAAAGAACTAAAACAACCGTGAGCGAGTGTACTAAACGCGGCCCCCTTCATACCGCATACGGTTGAGACCCAAAAACGTGTTACTGTGCATAATTCAACTTACATTTAACAGACTATAGATGTTTTAATTTTAGTACTTTTAATTGTGCATATATACCGCGAATTGCAATTAACTGTTAAGGGAAGTTATAAATTTTATGATTAATGCATTTTTATTGTAAAGAATATAAATTTAATTTAAAATTCTACTAATTACTAAGTTTTAATGTCAGTGTACTATAAAAGATGGTAAATTTTATTTCCAAATGGAATTAGGACTGGACATTCATATTTAAACAATGTAAGTACAAAAATATTATTAAAACAAACTAAACTTAACCATTATTAACCCTACAACTGCTCTATAGCTGTTTGTTTCTCTGTCCATTTTTTGTTAGGGGATCGACGGAATTTTATTACTTAGTCTCCAGTATCCGTCCACCTGTCTGTTTGTTTATCCCACGAACCCTAATAGATAGAGAGTTGAATTAGAATTAAAGCAATTGATTTACTACCGTAGTTATCTATGTTGTTTAACGTTTTTGTATGTCATGTTTGGTAAAACAAGCATACGGTCCACCTGATGGTAAGCAGTCACCGCAATCGATGCCATACATGAAGCATAACATTGCGTTGCCAACTCAACATATAGGATTTAGGTTTTAAGGCGTCGGGATGTGACGACCCCATCGCCCGCTGTTGGGATAACCTCTGTCACAACAGAGATTATTCCACCAGTGCAATCAGTCACATTGGTGGTAGGTCTTTTATTGCAAGAGGCCGGCTAGGTAGGTACCACCGCAGTGTCCAATATTCTGCCGCCAAATAGTAGTGCTTAGGCACTACTGTGTTCCAGTTTGAAGGGCACTGTACGCTAGTGAAATTACTGGGCGAACGAGATTTAAGAACTAATATCTCGAGGTTGGCAACGCGCGAGTGGCACCTACTAATGGTGCTGCAAGCGCTCATAGGCTGCGGCAGCCACTTACCATCAGGTGGGCCGTATGCTTGTTTGCCAACTTCTAACATAAAAAAAAAAAAAAAAAAATAGGAGGTGAGAAGAGAAAAATGAGGGAAACAGAGGCTGGGATTGGACCTCCGGCGCTCTCACTCATCACACGAAACGCCGTTTTACGGTCGAGCCGACCCATTTGTGCTAAGAGGAGCAAGTGCTACTAAAAGAATACCGACTAAGTGCGTAGTAGACCACGCATAGACACTTAAGGGTTACGCAGCTACTGACTTAATCAAAAAAGTGAAAAATTAAGCTTTCTTATTAATTTTAAAGACCTTACCAAAGATGTCTCACATATTGGCATACATCTATGGGTGATGTATGGAGTCTACTAAATCTCGTATAAATAGAGTAAAAAACCTTCGAGTTACGACTGTGACAGCGAGACCCACATGACGAAATTGTAAAGGTTCCTTTTTAATAATTGGCTACGGAATCCCAGAAAGGAACCGACTTCTGAAGAAAATTTCTTTCTTATTTTGTTTTGCTTTCTAGTTTTGAAGTCGGTTTTGATTTTTGTCTAAAGATTATTTTATTTTATACTTTTTAGTTACGCAACCATGAAATACAAATTGAAATGCAACTTTTATTTAAATAATATATTATTTGATACCACCACGCACTATTACGTGAATCTATATTGAGGTAACATAAAATCTTATAACATGAGTTGTGGGTTATCTATCGATAAAAATATATTGTTTCAGTTAGTAATCGGGAAAATATACGTTATCTGATACCACATTTCTACAGATACATAAGGCTTGGACGACATAAAAATATACAATTTTAATTATTTTGAAAATAGTGCAACAGACTTAGTACTTAGTGATTTATGTCACTAAAATAATTTAAACATTCTACCATTACAATTTAATCAAAGCTAATGTTGACGCCATTGCATTGGCAACATATTTAAAAATGAATCATTTTACAACACAATTTATTTAAAAATGAACCATTGACTCGATAAGAAGAAGAAGAATCATTATAATCAGCCCAAAGTTAGCGAAGCGAGTGAAATCCATAAAATATAGCCGAATTATTGAGAATCTTCTCCATTTTAGTCGGTTTAAAAATTAAATAAAGTAATGATTTGATAAAGTTAGTCTTTTTGATCAAATTCTCGAATCTTAATTAACAGTCTTACAAGTTAACCCTGATGAATCCATACTGCTAAACTAAACCTGTATATCTATTACGGTTTCACGACTAAAGCCATAGAACCAAATTTAACCGAATAAGAAAAAATATTGGAGAAACAACCCAATATTGAAGATAATTTTGGAGAATAGCATCAAATAAATTCAGATATTTTGGAAACTTTTTTTTAAACCCAATTGAATAGAAATTATGACCATACTTTTTGGATCTAATATTATTCATTTATATGACTATCTTGGCGTTACATTAAAATATTAGAAACAGATCTTGGAATAAAATGTTAATTAATTATAACATATTTTTATCTTTTACTAAGGCACAAAAAATAGCGAGCTAACCGTTGCTACTTTTATGAATATTACTTTTAATAATAATTTATAATTAATTAGTAACTTTGAATAACGTAGATTTGTATAAGGACCTATCATAATAGTAAGACTAATAGAGCCCTGCTGTAAGGGCGTAAAGTAGCAGTTTCCATACTGGACCTCGTTCAATGCTTGTGACCGTTCAATACCTAAATTTTCTTCGTAATTTTAATCATCCATCTTATCACTACTCCCCTCCCCTCTCCCTGGAAATACTAAAAAGGAGGGGAGCCTTTTTCATGTACGCATATAAGTACAGGTACAGGTACACGATTAAAATATGATAGGCAGTTTATTTATTTATGTCGCGGTAAAAAAAAATTTTGAATAATACCTATCCTTCTAAACAGACTACAGAGATCACGTAAAGTAAGCGCTAGGCAGTTAAGACAGAAACGCGCCAGCGACTGTCGCTAGCGTACTTATAAATAAATAAAAAGTAATATCAGATGAAAATATCAGTTAAGGCTACACGTAGGATGTGTGTACTCGTGTTTCAGTGTTTCCTTGTTTATTTATTGTAATATGGTGGTCAGTAAGAAGAGTGAATGGTGGATTGGCTGTGGGACTGGATTCCTGGGTCTAGGTGTGCTGTTCACCACTACCTGGGCCTATGTCTTCCACGCGAAGATCCAACAAGTTAGTATATTCAGTTTTTGAAATTACTTTGACTAGTTAATGAGTGATGATTTTCATTTTTAGGGTTCCGTAGCCAAATGGCTAAAACGGAACCCTTATAGTTTCGTCATGTCCGTCTGTCCGTCCGTCCGTCTGTCCGTCCGTATGTCACAGTCATTTTACTCGGAGACCATTGACTCTATCTATACGAAATTTACTAAATGGGTGTATTCCATGAACCGCACAAGGATTTTGCAATAAAATCTTAATATATATATGAATTAAGGGTAGCAGTCCATACATGTAACTGACGATTGAAAAAAAAAGTTCAACGTATGGCAACGTGTGAGATATCTTTGGATAGTTCTTTTAAAATGATAACGAGGTTTGATTTTGAGTTTTTTCATTAAGCCAGTAGTTATTGAGATATTAGCTCCTAAAGTCGTAAAAATCGTGTCCCCCTCTAACTTTTGAACTATGGGATTTAAAATTCTGGAAAAATTTGAGCTTGTAGAATACCACATGAACTTTCATCCACATTTAGTTTGAAGAAGATAGATCTATAAATTTAAGAGATATATAAGTTTTTCCCATAACTTTGTTTTTCATATTACTTTAATAATTACTATGAAATTACCAACTTATTTTTGCGGTCGGTTTTAATTCGTTATTATTTTTAAAACCGTTAAGATTCTTCATAACCTTACCATCACCCATTTACGCCTGTTTTCTCGATTTATCCAAGGCATTTTAATTACGATATCTTATGGCAGAAATTAAAACTCACTGGCATGCCTGAAGAGACACACACACAACAGGATTTTTAAGTTTTGGTATAAAAATCAGGTTACTGTTGTGCGATGGTCAGAGAGCTACTCAAGGTCTTACAGGTTGGAATGTGGGGTGAGGCAGGGTGGCCTGATATCACCCAAGTTGTTTAATCTGTATGTGAATGCCCTAATACAGACGCTCAGTAGCACTCGTGTCGGATGTCATATTGACGGAGTCTGTCTTAATAACACTAGTTACGCAAACGACATGGTTCTGCTGCGTGCATCTGTCTGTGGGTTAGCAAAACTGCTAAGTCTTTGTGAGAACTATTTCAAACATCATGGCTTAGTCTATAACTGTAAGAAAAGCGAATGCATGGTCTTTCAGGCCAGGGGAAAATCGATTCCATCTATTGTACCTGCTATCAAGTTACACGGGGTTCCACTAAAGAGAGTTGAATGCTTTAAATATCTTGGCCATGTAGTATTCTATGACTTGAAACACAATGCAGATATTGAGAGAGAACGCAGGGCTTTGTCTGTTAGGGCAAATATAATTGTTCGCAGGATTGCTCGTTGCTCAATACCAGTCAAAATAACGCTTTTCAGAGCTTACTGCTCCACATTTTACCCTAGCAGCCTGTGGGCAGAGTATACGCGGAAACAGTACAACGCCCTGCGTGTACAATATAACAATGCTTTCAGGATGCTAATGGGTATGCCTCGTTTTTGTAGTGCATCGGGGATGTTTGCCGAGGCGTATGTGGACTGTTTTATACCATTATGCGAAAGCGGTGCACATCGTTGTTGCGCAGGATTCTTTCCAGCTCAAGTGGCGTCCTGAGAGCATTTGTTAATAGAAGTGGTTTGTATGTGAACCACTGCTAACGGATTCACGTGCTGACAAATTAATCTTGTCTTAGGTTAAATAAGTTTTAGAAATTACTAACAAATAGGCGTAAGATACTTGTATTACTAACAACATATGATCCATTGTTGGTCAAAATAAAGGTATTATTATATATATTATTATATAACCATGCTGCGGAACCCTTTAGATTCAACTGTGCGTGGTCCACAACGCACTTGACTGGTAATTTTTTTAATATTAATTTTAGGCTCGGGATTTGTTATAAATGTTGTTTTTTTCAGCGCCTTGAATAAAATTCGCGGGTTTAATGACAGCTGTCAATGTTTTTTTTTAATTATTAAAAATCGCTTTATTGCAACCATTCCCCGTAGACATAATTCCAACAGTTGTTATTATTTGTAAATATGTCACTTGATGGCTTTGTAGAGAGATAACTAATTTCATCTAAATTTCTCAAGTATGATATATATTTACAAAAACAATATGGATGCAGTACAAGTTTTCCATCTTTATCATTATAAAATTTATATAGAAACATCTCTAAAAAATGGCTAATATATGTTATCTATTTTGAAAACATGCTCCTTTTGAATGCCAGCAATACTAGTAGACCTTCGTAAAATTAAATAGCTAGCTAACTAAACAGGCTGAGAAATAAAAAAAAAACCGTCCCAAACTATGACATACATGTCATTATCAATATATTGAATATATTTTAAAAACCAAAAAATATTTTCTTAGTTAAATTTTTGTTGTAAGATTAATTGATTTATAATTTAAAAACGGACTTAAAATTTTCAAACTTAACTAATATTTTATCTCGTGACAATGACAATGACAAATTTAATTTTTCAAAATTGGAAGAGAAGCTAATCGAACATGCGCGACGCAATTTTTTTTTTTTAATTATTAAGTACTACCCATATCTGTGTTTTCAAAAAGAAGTTTCTATTCCATTATGAAACAATAAAATTAACCCACATCAAACGCTATTTAGATAAATTTACAATACCCATTGATAAAAACGACAAATTTATGTTCAAAGCTTAATTGTTATCACTGGAAACAATTTTATTTTATACTAAGCTAGAGTTAATTCTCAGTAATCAGTAATTATATAGGTATGTGGTTTTTGCTGTTACGCGACGTTAATGGAAGTATATTAATAATCTTATTTTAAATAACAGGGTGTTTTTCAATACTGTCTGACGTATCTAATATATAATTCTCGAACCTTCACCTCCGCCACTTAACCGATTTTGATGAAATTTTAGATATATATATATTCAGTAGGTCTGAGAGTTGGTTTTCATCTATTTTGTATACCCCTAAGTGATAAGGGGTGGACTACCTCAATTTTATTTTTATTTTTTTGGACATTTTTAATGATGTGGCATTATAAATACATACAACCCTAATTTTTCACCCTTCTACAATCAACCCCCATTCTTCGATAGCGATATTAGTAATTCAATAATTTTCACCGGTGTCACTTCTGTTCACAATTAGACTCAGTTAGGGTGCGCGGTTATCGAGTCCCAAATATTTTTTCAAGCCAAAACTAATGAATCGATTTAAATGAAATTTGGTACACAGATAGTCTAGAGCCTAAGAAAGGACATAGGCTACTTTTTATTGCGAAGAAAGCGTTTTAAGGGGTTGAAAGATGGGGATGAAAAGTTGTATAGAAGTATCGTAATTTTTAGAGCTAAAAGCTTGAAACCTATTTTTTAGGTTTGATATAAGATTAGATTAAGATTAAGATTTAGATTGGATATAAATAAATATGACATTCAAAGTTTGTAAAAGGAGGGGAATTCAGAGTTTGTTTTAAAATCGTTATCACACGGGCAAAGCCGCTGGCAGAAGCTAGTTTACTTTAAATCGCGTCATAATTGACATTCATTTAATTATATTGATTGAGCGGAAATCGCACCCGTGTTCTGTGGCGCTAAAGGCAGGTTCGCTACCACTGCGCTACAACGTCGTCATCATATAATGCTAAGCAAAATTATAAATAGATAAACTATAGATAGATTTTGGTATATTTTTCTACGGAAAGTAATATAAGTTTTGTCATTCTACAATGTAAATGATAAGATAATACAAAAATTTTTTTGAGTCATTATTTTGAGCGTGTATTTATCTTTATTTATATTTATCTTTATCTTTTAAAATACATTTTAAAAAAAGGCGAATAAAAAAATAATATCTAATCCTATTATTACACTATATGCTAATATTATATTCTACTAATACTACTATACAATTAGTCAGCAAAAACCCCTCCAAAGAAGCCCAATTTTCTGTCTTGTGCTACTTGTAACCTTTATGGACCAGCAGTTCTACGTATGTTGCCCGCCCATGTCATAAGCGATCTTCCTCTGTATCGTTTTTTTTTTTTTTTTTATGTTAGAAGTTGGCAAACAAGCATACGGCCCACCTGATGGTAAGTGGCTGCCGCAGCCTATGAGCGCTTGCAGCACCATTAGTAGGTGCCACTCACGCGTTGCCAACCTCGAGATATTAGTTCTTAAATCTCGTTCGCTCAGTAATTTCACTAGCGTACAATGCCCTTCAAACCGGAACACAGTAGTGCCTAAGCACTACTATTTGACGGCAGAATATTGGACTCTGCGGTGGTACCTAACTAGCCGGCCTCTTGCAACAAAAGACCTACCACCAGTGTGACTGATTGCACTGGTGGAATAATCTCTGTTGTGACAGAGGTTATCCCAACAGCGGGCGATGGGGTCGTCACATCCCGACGCCTTAAAAATTTTTTTCCGCTTGGGCCGTTTCCCGCTTGGGCCTCTCCCATTGTCACTCTTGGTCCATCTCTCGTTTGACAGTCTCGCGACTTACCCACTTCCACTTTGCATAATTGTGAGTGTATATAAAATGGTTTCAAGGCCACTCTAGGCTATTGAAATTGCTGGGCAAAGGAGATTAAAGAACCAATATCTCGAGGTTGGCAACGTGTGAGTGGCACCTACTAATGGTGCTGCGCGCGCTCTGGCTACAGCGACTGCTTACCATCAGGTGGGCTCTTTGCTTGCTTGCCAACTTGTAACATAAATTTTTTTTTAAATATTTTAGCGAAGTTTGGGTGTTTAAATGGGCAATCATATGTTCTATTTATTTTTAATGGATTTTATGGCTTTTTGGTGAAACGGTCGTGTTACGATGACAAGCACACTGTGTTTTATAAAACTCATTTTTGTCTCATTCCGATTTTATTACTGAAATCGAAACTTTTTATCATTTTAAGCATAAGAGTAAAACTTCCGGGTCGATACGATAAGTAGATTTTTAAATCCAAAAGTTCACTAATATCCGGTTCCTCATATTTATTCTACGGTAGTAGAGCCATTCTTCTGCCAGCACAAATGGGCCGACTCGATATGGGAAAGTACTACCCACTCACAGAAAATCGGTGTAAAGTAATTGTACAAGTAGTTGTACAAACGCTACACAATCAACGGCCCCCATTAGGATAATTATATCCTGTGTCGGGGATCCCGAAACATTCACAATGACAAGGACAAATACAACCAGACCGGAAAACATGCCTGTACGATGAATACAAACATCTGCTCCGAGCGGGAATCGAACCCGCAACCGTCGAGGCTTAAGGCAGACTCGCTACCCACAACGCCACAAAGTTGTACAAGTTGCAATAAGTGAAAGCGCCAGAGGCCGAATCTCCCACCCTCTATTGTCTTCCTTTTTTCCCTTCTCATCCCTTCCCTCTTGTTCCTTGGGTTGGCAACGCGCATGTGATACTTTAAGTATCGCAAGCGTTTATAAGTTGGGATGACTGCCTTCATGCGGACCGTATGCTAATTTGCCAACCGTCATAAAATGTAAATAAAATATAAATGTAATAAAATAAAATGTATGCGGTTGGACTTCGAAACGTGACGCGCGTAGCGGGCGCGTGTCATCGGAACGCGACCTAAGGAAACTTATGTAATTAAAAACAACTCTGAAAATATATTGAAGTGGTTTTCATTGACTTTTATTACAAGAGGCCGGCTAGGTAGGTATCGTCGCTGTGTCAAATATTCTACCGCAAATCAGTAGTGTATTTTGCACGACTGTGTTATGGTTTGAAGAACACTGTACCTAGTGAAACAACAAAAGAGATTTAAGAATCAGTATCTCGAGGTTGGGAACGCATAAGTGATACCTACAAATGGTGTCGCAAGCGCTCATAGGCTACGATTACCAATTATCATAGTTAAGCTCATAAAACTTCTGCTTAAAAGGAGAGGGCTTTACCCATCAGTAGGAGATTACACGGCCGCATTTAAGGGAGGGCAGCGGAGGCGACAGCCCCGGGGCCTCCAAATAAGAAAGGCTCCCACAATAGAGACTACAAAAAAAAATCTTTCAAATTCCGACCAGGAATACCCTAGTAAACATATTTTACTTTCATATTTTTTTTCGCTTTACCTGCTTAATTTAATTTCAGATCATTCTTGTTTCTAAATACTAAAAGTGTGTGTATGTGTATGTGTGGGTGGGTGTGGGTTTGTGTGTGTGTGGTGGTGTTAAAAACCTCGACTGAAAGAATAATCACTTTATTTGAAAAATAAATTAGGACCAGGGGGCCTCCACTCCTTTGTCGCCCCGAGGCCTCGAAACCTCTAAATCCGGACTGGAAGTTTAACAAGCTGTTAATATAATGTGTAATTTCAGATGATGACATTGAAAAACAGTTCAACCTCCTTCAACATCTGGCGCGAGATCCCGATACCTATCTACCTGGAATGTTTTCTGTTCAACATTACAAATTTTGACGAGATCCTCGCCGGCAAAGACGTAAAGATACATGTGAAGGAAATCGGGCCTTACGTGTTTCGTGAAATCAATAGAAAGGTTAGTTAATAATGTTTACACAATCAATGGCCACCAATTACAATAGCTATTCGAATTCGAGGGTGTAGCATTTATTTATTTAATTTTTATTCCTACTAAGTTAAAATTAGGTCAGCATGGTCAGCATGGTCCGCTGTATAGAATGTTATCTCTTGCAAATGGTTTTAGAGATACAGTAGATATTTTTAACGATAATGTCATGACCATTAAAAAGAATATGTATACTCGAATTTCTTACTAATTAATAAATTTTTAGAAATGCTTAATTAGATTTTTTTTAAAATTATTATTATCATTCATTCATCTCATATTCATATTTTCATTCTAATTTTTAGTTGCGTAATTTAAGTTAAGTTTATTTTACTATTCTTTTTTTATACAAGTACCCTATAAGTATAAGCATGTTATGTCCACATCGAGAAGACTCAATTGAAACATAATGTTGTATTCATTTTCTAATTTAAGTCGTTTGTATAATTGTAGTCAGTTTTGTGGACTAATAAATAAAAAAAAATTTACATATCTGAGAATTTCGTAACATTTTTTACTAATATCATTATATGTAATGTGAAAAAACGTTTTAATCAAAATATTTCGGCCAGATATACTTAACAATCAATATGGAGTGCTACTCATGGCCATAAATATACTTATAGGCCAGGATTTTATCGTCTAATATATAAAATTCTCGTGTCGCGATATTTGTTACCAAACTCCTCCAAAGCGGCACGACCAATTTTTATGAAATTTTGTATGCATATCGGGTAGGTCTGAGAATCGGTCAACATTTATTTTTCATACCTCTAAATGTTCAGAGTGGTCCTCACCAATTTTTTTTTGGGCAAATTTTATTTATAGTTGGATTATAATAATGATTAAAATGTGAATTTTAGAATTATAAAATCATTGTTTTTGCCGCCAGTCTGGTATCCATTTATACTTATCAAATATTATTTACTTTCGAATAATCCGTCAGATAACAATTTACAAGATATACTAAAATATTTTATAGTTTGCCCGCTACAAGTGTATAATATAACGCACTTTTTAGCTTGCACTCATTCGTTGTTCTAAAGAAAAACAATGCGATATCCAATTACCTATACAGGAAAAACTCATTAATGAAATTACTTGGCATAGGAGATTTAAGACTAATGCCACTTACTGCTTGCTTGCCAATGTAGTCGCGTAAAAAAATAAATCAAGGGTGGTTTACCAATTATAACTTAGTTTCGACAAAGGTTAAAATATTCTTTCAAAAGGGTTACCAATGAGATGTTGTCGGTTTTTCACAACAAAATCGACTGTCAGAACCTGCAGTAGCTTTTCTTAAACGGACAGGCTGTAACTCAAAACATTTCAAAAGTACTTAAAGACTTATTTTGAGTTTGCAATTTTTTTTTAAACCTCTGAACTTTTTGTTCCGTGTGGATTTGATTTCGAAAGTCAAATACGCTTGTGCGGTGTTAATCAAAAACCTATCATTTTTGTCACATGGTGGTGGCCCCCCTGGAGGCTTGACAAAGTCACATTTAAGTGACGCCATTAGGAAATTCCGAAATGTATATAAATTGGCATAAGCTTTGAAATACCACGTGACTAATCGTTAAATCTAGACCTTGAATATAATGCATTTAGAACTATTTGAATCTTTTTCTTATCGAGTGGTTAGTGGTCAACCTAGTGTCAGAGTTGTTCAGGTCGCCCGCAGGCCTCTGACTTGACTTATCGACTGTTGTCTAATTGTCAACAGCCGGGACCGACTTTTTACGTGCCCTCCGAAGCACGGAGACGCTCAGTTGAAATACCACTATGCGATCACCCATCTAGTGAATGACCGCGCCCAAAGTGGCTTAACCTACCGATCGTTTACCGATCAGCGGGTGCACTCGGCTATGAGCGTCTCACTATTTAAATAATAACTATAGAAGAAAATAATTGTTGTGCCCCCACCTCTGGACCCTATATTATGATTTTCCCTCCCCTAGGCCAAATCCTGGCTACGCCCATGCAAGTGTATTAGATTTTCGACACGAAACGATTGCCGGTTGTCTAGGCCCCAATTTATTGAAATTTAAGTAACAATTCATTTATAATTCAAACTATGTAAGAAAAAAAATACTGTTTTGTATACTCGTAACATTGCGTTGTTTACTGTTAGGTAAGGTGTTTGGATTACGAGAACTAATTTCACTCTAATTGATCAGTGTTATAAAATTAATAAACAATGGACTAATTAAAATGTTATTAAACTTGATTATATAAAGCGTAATTGTATATACAATAGTAGTTCATCCTGAATTTAGCTCACAATTTATAGCACTGTTGGTATCTCAATAACTGTTAGGTCTACAATAACACAAAATGTAATTTATATTGCGGGAATTGTTTATTTTTCTTTTAATTCATCAATTATTAAAAATCTGTAGTATAGAGCCGTACTTTTTTTTAATAAACACAGCAAACTCGACGACCCCCATTAGGAGGTCCGGAATCAAATATAAGGACAAGGCCAAATACACCCAGACCATAAAATATGCTTGCATGGTCAATATAAACATATCATGCTCCGAGCAGAAATCGAACCCACGACCTGTGGCGTTTCAGGCAGGTTTGCTACCGCTGGACACAAACGGCGTCAATCGTAAAAAGGCCTTTACCTTAGCGGGGGCCGAGTACAGGGACCCGGACGTAAAAGAGGGACAGCCGTCTCGGGGGCTCTAATTTAATTCCGTCCTTATGGTATGTTAGTCACGATGGACTCACCCAATGGTATGAGCGCGACGCGACGTGCGAAACAATTGACGTCATCTTCGCCGGCGAAGACGGTGTTGTGTTCGTGTCTGTGCTGTGTAAGGGGCATTGTCTAACGTAATCCTATCGTCCGGGTCTTGCGGGACCTTAGGGTCTTGTAGGAGTATTGTTGCGTTTAGTTCGATTAGTGTGAGGACCTTGAGAGAGCTTCTCTTCTCTTAAGAGAGCTTTATATTTCAGTCCGTTAAATACAATAATAAGATCCTATCAGGCATCGTGTACGCTGTTTTGCCACCATTTATATATAAAACAAAAGACTGATTACATTACCTGATGACACGATTCGAATGTGTATCGCGATTTTATTTTTTGCGCACTTTTCGACTTTAGTTATTATTTGTAATTAATAATCGATTATCTTATTATTATAATTCTGCAATAAAGATTATATTGAAGCGACATTTGATTCAGACGCATGTTCACAATAATAATTAAGATATAGATATAGATAAAATGCAACGATTTTATAAAAACGATAATTGATGTCAGAAAAAAGATTAATTAAAATTTAATAATCTGCTTGTTTACTTGTCATCTTTTATTACCTCGCCTTCCGTTATGTTTAATGTCTAAAGAGAACTACTATATTCACGCGTCTTTGCATGTAATTTGTATTATATTTTGACACCGTTGTGGCGTTGTGGGTAACAAGTCTGCCTTAAGCCTCGACGGTTGCGGGTTCGATTCCCGCTCGGAGCAGATGTTTGTATTAATCGTACAGGCATGTTTTCCGGTCTGGTTGTGTTTGTCCTTGTCATTGTGAATGTTTCCGGACCCCCGACACAGGATATTACTATCCTAATGGGGGCCGTTGAGTGTGTAGCGTTTATTATTATTATTATTATTATTTTTACTTTATTAGGAGTGTTAAGTATAACACCTTTTACGTAATCACTCGAGTCTCGTGCCTTCGAGGTACTCGGTTCAGTGCAGTCAATGTTATTCTGATGCTCGTCGGTAATGAAAAACTGAAGCTAAGCTTAAATTGTGTTTTTCTTTCAGGTTAATATAACGTGGAATGACAACAGCACAGTAACTTTCAGGAACCAAAGGTTTTGGTTTTTCCAACCACATTTATCAAATGGCAGCCTCGATGATTCCATCACCAGTATCAATCCAATTATTGCGGTAAGTAACAAAGTTTTTTTTCTCAGTTGGCAACCAAGCATATGGTCCACTTCATGGTAAGCGGTTGTCGTAGCCTATGAGCGCTTGCAATGTCACTTATTTGAAAATGTTACTCACGCATTAGTAGCCTCAAAATATTGATTCTTAAACCTTCTTTGCCTAGTAATTTTATTAGCTATAGTTTCAAAGCACAGTAATGTAAAACAGACTACTTCTTTGTAGTAGAATATCTGACATTGCGGTGATCTATACCTAGCGGGCCTCTTGCCACCAGAATAATTTTTTTTATGGTTTTAAGTTGGCAAACAAGTCTAATGGTGACCGGTTGCCGTACCAACCTCGAGATATTGATTCTTAAATCTCCATTGCCCAGTAGTTTCGCCAGCCTAAAGTGCCTTTTAAACTGAAACACAGTAATGCCAATGACACTACTGCTTTGCGGTAGAATATTTGACACTACGGTGGTACGTACCTAGCTAGCCTCTTAAAATAAATAAAAGACCTACCACCAGTGTGATTGATTGCACTGTTGAAATAATCTCTGCTGTAATAAAGATTATCACAACAGCGGGCGATGGGGTTGTCACGTCCCGACGCATACATATGAACAGTATGAACATGAAAATCTTTTAAGACGAATGATTAATTTTTCTATAGGTTGTAGTTAAAATCATATAACCAGACCCTTTTCTTGGTGCTCTATTTTAGACAATCGCTTACACAATACGCAAGGAGCGAATGGTGTTAAAGATGTTCGCGAATATGGTCCTGAGCATGTACCATTCAAATCTCTTTCTCACTGCCAACGCTTCCTCGTGGCTATTCGACGGAGTCCGTGACCCTGTACTAGACTTGGTGGGGCAGATCCCTGGACTACCCTACACAATACCATTTGATAGATTCGGATGGTTTTATAAAGTAAGTTTATATATTTAAAAAAATATTATATGACCTACCAAAAATTATTTTTGTCCAAATGTTAATGCACTAATTTTAAATTTAAAACGTACAAATGAAATAAATGAGGTAATTAAATTTAATAAATAAATAAACGCTGCACACTGAACGGTCTCCATTAGGATAGATATATCCTGTGTCAGGAGTCCGGAAACATACACAAATCAATCGATCGATCGTTCGAATTGTCGACGATCAAGATCTTTCCGATCGGCTTGATCCTTTGGCATTGCGTAGAGATGTCGGATCACTTTGCATCTTCTATCGCATACATCATGGAGAATGTTCTGAGGAATTGTTTGGATTGATCCCGCTGGTAGAATTTCACTATCGGACATCGCGACTAAACTCTAATCTAATCTAATTCCATCCATACCACCTCGATGTTCATTTTCTTCCTCGCATAACCACTCTGTGGAATCAACTTCCACCGGCGGTCTTTCCGAACCGATACGACTTGGGAACCTTCAAGAGAAGAGCGTATAGTCAGTATCCATTCACATTCGCTCCGAGCGGGAATCAATAAAATTGGTTCTTTTTTAAAAGTAACTCTATAAAGACCCCGATAAGCTGTGTCAGTCTTACGATTCATGGCCAAGCAATACACGTAATATAATCACAAAGATTAATAATTACACGTGATCTCAACTGATGGATATAATATTATCTAACACAATATAACTAACGATGAAACCTGTTTCAATTATCCTACTACTCCAATCTCATAACATATCATAATTATTTTTTATATAATTCGACGACCTTGAGGCGCAGCGGTGGCGAACATTTTTTTTAACGTTGGAAAACTTATTAACGCGCACCAATACAAGGAGAGGTAGTGTGGAGCTAGTCCTACCCACTAAAACCCAGCGAAACGCCTTACAACGGACGCCACGAGTTTGCTTGCGAACCGCGACGCCCCGGGGCCGATCGTCAATACAAGAAGCCTTAGAGCCCCTTCTACCGAGATTAACTTTCTAATGAAGTTGTTTCCCTTTACGTCCGTCTAGCGATCGTACCTTAAGCGCCACAGGTCGTGGAGGTCCATCCAGGCATATATTCCGGTCTGGGTGTGTATGCCTTTGTGTATGTTTCCGGAACACCGAACACAGGATATCACTATCCTAATGCAGTTTGTTGAGTGTGTAGCGTTTATTTATAATCCAGTATGTTTATAGCGAAATGGATCGATAGATGCAGATGGTCTTTTCGTCACTAATACGGGAGCCACAGACTTCAGCCAGCTGGGCAAGATCCAGATGTGGCAGAACTCCAACAGAACTGTCTACAGGGAACAATGTGGTGAGCTCAAGGGTACCACCGGTGAACTGTGGACCTTGGAACAAAATCAGCAGGAGATACACATTTTCGCCTCAGATCTTTGCACGTAAGTGTTTTATTATACATTACGTTACGACTTTTATGAAGATTAAATGGACGCAAATAAGCAATACCATGTCAACCCACATGAATGTCATTTCGAGAAAAACGCGTTTGAAAATTTTGAACAACTTGCTTTATATGAATTTTTTTCATGTATTTGTCAAGTTTTTGCCAATTTCAGATTTATGTAAGTTGTTTTACTTATTTTCACAAAAAATAAGTATACAAACTGCATATTTCGTATATAATATAACCCAAAACGTTTAACATAATACATAAATTGCATGATTAAAAAATGACTTTTTAGAAGTTTTAAAGCTTAAAACCCTACAAATATTAAATAAAAACGTTCTTCAGCCATTTACCAACACTTCTGCATATACGACTCAGTATTTTAAATTTTGTGGGTTGACGTGGTATTGCTTATTTGCGTCCAAATTATGTAGGATCATAAATCGTAAAGCAAAAACTATAAGCGGCTTATAGTTTTTGCTTTAAGATTTATGATCCTACATACTTAGCTTAGCAATTTTTGACAGGGACTAAACGTATGGATTAAATTTTTAACTATAAATACTATAATGAACTTAATTAAAATGCATTCAATCGAAAGTTTCAAGTTTTAACTGTTTATTTACCACTGACAAGGCAAATAAGTGTACGGCCAATTAAACGCGTGTTGACTCAACAGAAAGAGGGGAATGATAAGAAAGAAAAATAATAGAGGGAGTTAGAATTAGGACCTCTAGCGCTAACACTCAATGACAGGAACAGCAGTAAACCGGCTTACTCAATCTTTCTTATCTTATCTTTGGCTAATCTGAAGTTAATTTTATCAAAAAAACTATTACGGAAAATATTCAAACATTTCTCACCAATTGCAGACATATGTCTTTAGCTTATTCTGGACCGGTTGTGAAACTCGGTCTACCCGGCGTGGAGTTCGCAGCCAACGATTCACTTTTTGACAACGGCCACAAATATCCAAGTATGGTGAGTCAATAATTTGACGACGTTATGGCAAAGCGGTAGCGAACCTGCCTAAAGCGCCACAGGTCGTTTTCCCGATTTTCTCTCGAAGCAGATAATTGTCAAACATGCAGACATAAGTTCCGGTCTGGGTGTGTCCTTTCTTGTCCTTGCGTGTGTTTTCGGACCCCTAAAACAGGATATCACTATCCTAATGGGGCACTGCAACTTTTGAACGGTTGTGATACTTGAAGTTGTCGAAGGTTCGTAACCGCTGCGCCATTAGCTTTATGGACCAGCGAAAAATTACTTAAAACTACTCAATACTTCTCCGGAAAAACTACTAACATTTTAAGAAGCCATAGAAATTACTTTTTAATTAATTTTTTAGGCATGTTACTGTGATGAAATTCGAAATGAAGACTGCATGCCTTCAGGGGCATTTAACGTATCTGCATGCAAGTATGGAGCACCGGCCTTTGTGACTCTGCCCCACTTCCTGGGCATGGATCCGTACTACTCCAGCAAGATTAGTGGACTGGAGCCGACTGAGTGAGTTGGAAAAAGTATTTATTTTCTTACGATACCAGTAGAGCCTTGGTTTCGCGATAAGGCTACGGCCCAGGGCACCAAATTTGGGAAGGATACTGTTAGGGTGGGATGCTTCCATCGGCAAACTAACACGTGTAGAGGATGGTGGGCTTATATGTGTAAGGTTGTCGATTTGTATACTTGGTCTCTCGATTCGAGCGTCTCTAGGTAAAACGAGAAAGCATTCTGCAATATTAAACCTTAAACTATCGCGTTTCATGTTCATATTAATTAATATTATTCGGGAATTTACTCGTAAAATTTACCTTTTTCGGTGCTTGACGTTTCGGTCAGGTTGCACTGCCCGTGGTCACAAGCAGACTGGCTCAGCGAATCGCTCCGTCTTTGTGGTGGAAGTATTTTCTCTGTCCACCCTCGTTGTTGCATTGTCTGTATAAAGTACGCGGCACACCACACTCACTGTATCCATACACCCCAACGATTTTATGTTTTTCGGTTTTGTTTTGCTAATCACTGGATCCCAAGCCGTGGAAAGTTTGAAACCATCCTCCGGATTAAAATTCTTAAATTTCTTAATTTCTATTGCTTCTCGCACAATTCTCGAAAAGAAATGGCGGTCTCTGGAGAGGACTTGCGGGCGATGAAATTCGATCCAGTGATTTGGTTGAAGGATGTATTCCGCTATCGCTGATTTATTTATTTGGCGCTTTTTTACAGCTGTGATGTGTTCTTTAATCAATTCTGCAATGTTTAGCAGTTTTGAATGCTACAGACGGCAGTATCTCTGTCTTATTACCTTTGTAATATTGTTGTCCAATTTTTATTTTTTCACTGTTGTTATGATTGTTACTAGTATTGGGAACTAAGTGGGCACCATATTATTCTTGCTCACGGACCAGTATCCCTAACGGCGGCATTGAGATAGGCTTTTAATATAAAACACACAATTTATATTATACATAGTATCCACAAAGTTCAGAAACTTTTGGTATTATCATTATGAAAAAATTAAACATAATTGCTAATATTCATAATTTGTAATAACAGATTGAAATCACTCTCGTATGCTGTTATTTTAAAATGAGATATTTTGTCGTATGCAGCATTGCTTATAAATTCAAATTTTTAATCTAAAAGGCAAGGTTTCAAAATATAAGCACAGACTTTTTACAAGCGGAAGGCCTTTTATTGCAAGGGACCGGCTAGATACTACCTACCACAGTGTAACAAGTTGTTTTAAAAGACACTGTAGCTAGTGGGAAAAGGAGACTTAGGAATCAATATATCGAGGTTGGCAACGCGGGATTGACATCAACAAATGGTGTTGCAAGCGCTCTTAGGTTATAGCGACCGCTTGCCATCAGTTGGCCCGTATGCTTGCGTCCCAACTTAGTCACATAAAAAAATAGTTCATATTTAAATAAATAAATAAAACGCAACACACTCAACGGCCCCCATTAGGATAGTGATATCCTGTGTCGGGGGTCCGGAAACATTCACAATGACAAGGACAAACACACCCAGACCGGAAAATATGCTTGCATGGTCAATACAAACATATTATGCTCCGAGCGGGAATCGAACCCGCGACCTGTGGCGTTTATGGCAGGTTCGCTACCGCTGCGCCACAACGTCGTCAAATGTTCTTTCTGTGTTCCAGGAAACATAACTTCAGGATGGCAATCGAACCAGTCACGGGCATGCCGTTGTCAATCTCAGCTCAGCTCCAGGCCAATGCACTTATAAGGCATATACCTGGAATAAGGTACGTTTCAATATACCAGTCCTTATACACAGGATATAACTATAATAATGGGGACCGTGTGTAGCTTTTAAAAAAAAACAATATACCAGTATTCAACAAACGAACCACTCTCACGATAACATATTCCAGAGTTTTATAAGAAAACGCTTAGAAGTGAAATATAATAGTTTATAGACCTACTGCATAGTATGGACCAACCCTTTCGTGCAGACAAAATATCATACACTCGTTGGTGCCCCTTCGTAAATTCAACTCCAACGCAACGGCATGAAGTTAGTCACTATTTGTTATAAAATATCTGTTTCGGTCTGGGCGCTTGTCCAGTGTCCTTGTGGGTCTCTGAGAGCACGTTAAGCTGTCGGTCCCGCTTTTTATCATGACATCTTTTTTATGTTAGAAGTTGGCAAACAAGCATACGGCCCACCTGATGGTAAATGGTTGCCGCAGCCTATGAGCGCTTGCAGCACCATTAGTAGGTGCCACTCACGCGTTGCCAACCTCGAGATATTAGTTCTTAAATCTCGTCCGCCCAGTAATTTCACTAGCGTACAGTGCTCTTCAAACCGGAACACAGTAATGCCTAAGCACTACTATTTGGCGGCAGAATAATTGACACTGCGGTGGTACCTACCTAGCTGGCCTCTTGCAACAAAAGACCTACCACCAGTGTGACTGATTGCACTGGTGGAATAATCTACGTTGTGACAGAGTTTATCCCAACAGCGGGCGATGGGGTCGTCACATCTCGACGCCGAAAATTCTTAAATCTAATTATAATCGTTAACTATTGAAAAGTAATTTGCTGTTATGCAATGAAAAAAAATATTATAATAATCTCATTCAATAAGAAAAGTAAAAAAAAAAATTGTTCGCCCTTTGGATTGTGGAGTACAGGTGGCAATCGCTTTGTGTAAAAACTAGTAACCCGTCAAATCCGGATAATATAGACAGAACCTAGGTTAATACCGGGTATAATGCTAGAAAGAAGAAAAACGGTCTTAACCTACCTGCTGTGAAAATTGTTAGTTTTTAACGTTTTTTTAAAGTTTGAACAACCAGTTGCCGGACCCGGATACTTTGGTACCGATGTTCTGGTTCCGTGAAGATATTCAAGTAAACGAGGAATACGCGGACTTCGCGAGATCAGCGCTCAGGGTCCGATACGGCCTACCATATATGTTCTATGCGTTTATAGTAAGTTGATTTTATGTATTGTTGTTAAAAACATTTAGTTAGCAAATTTACCTATTTTCATTTTATAAGGAAAAACTGTGACTGTAGATAAATTTGATTTTATGTTAGCCCTAAAAGGTCATTGCTAAATATAGTAGAAAAAGGGTCATTGCAATCCACACCAATTAGTATAAATTTAACATAACCAACCATTTTAATACTAGAGAACTAACTTTATTCGTTTCTTCAATTTTTACGACTGATGACTGACTGACTGACTGACTGACTGACTGACTGACTGACTGACTGACTGACTGACTGACTGACTGACTGACCTTTCGTAAGAAGAGATGTAGAGCACTTTGTATTTAAACGGACAGAGTGAATGTAGAAAAAAGACTGAAATTTCGAACTATAGTCCAAAATATTTTATTCGTAACTTTATAAATACTCGTATGTTTATTTAGATACACAGTTCACATGTCTAGTGCTCGGCGGCAAAATATTCTCGTGGTACCAACCCTAGCAGATATTACAATTTTTGAAATAGAGCCTTTGGTTAAAAGGTTTGTCACCGATGCTTGTAATACCGAGGTCAATGCAAAGTGCATTGGCAATTCTTACGGCGCTGCCATTAAAATGCAATTAACGGGCTCACTTCACTCCGATCGATCTTGACCCCTTGGGCTATTTATTATACCCACTCCTAGCGCAAGCTACGAGCTTATTTGGAAGGCATTGGTAATATTGTTTAAAAATATATTTAACGCAATCTAGCTCCCTTCATTTACACGATGAATCCACACATCAAAATTTTAATGTTTTTTAAATTTTAAAAAACTTATCCTTACTAATAATAAAAATAACTGTGTAAAAAAGTAATTCGGTCTCTCTGTCTGACTAACGCGCTTTCACGTCAAAACTACTGAACCGATTTAAATGAAATTTGGTACACAGATAGCCTAGAGTCTGAGAACGGACACAGGCTACTTCTTAATGCGCAAAAAGGGTTGAAAGAGGGATGAATAGTTGTATGTAAGTATCGTCATTTTTAGAGCTAGATGCTTGAAACTTAGTGTTTAGAGTGTTGATTGGATATAAATAAATATGACATTCAAAATTTGTTTGGCGGAGGTGTGGTATCCCGCGGTAGCTTTTAGATGGTCATCCGGCATAACAACTACAATAACGCAGGGGAAGCCGCAGGCGTTTCCAGTAAATAATAAAATCATTTTCCTTCTTTCAGATAATCGGTACATGTCTGATAACATACGGCGTGTACAGATTAAGAATGTTCGCGTTATCGAAACTTAAGGAAGCGGACAGGGCCGCGTCTCAGAAATTCTTGAGCCATGGAGATAAATTTAAACAGGATCCTATAAGCCAATCGACATAGAATAGTAACTATAATCCTTTTAGTATTAAGAACAAAAATGTTTTACTGATCCTATACTGCGTGAGACTGTTTTAAACATAGCCATATAATAATAGACTGAAGAAGTAATAGAGCCATGATTTTCCCTGCAATGCTTACTTTGTACTTCCCCGGTCTTTAGCTCGACCGTGGAGGTCACCGCGAAACCGCGAACAATCTTATCCGGATTTGACAGGTCACCAGTTTTTAAACGGAGCGATTGCCATCTGACCTCCGCAATCGTAAGGGCGAATCAGTAACTCATTGGATAAGAGCGATTTACTTATCAACAGTTAACGATTATTATCAGATGTTATGTGATAACAATCAGGGCCGACAGCTTAACGTGCTCTCCAAGGCACGGTGGGGCGACCCACACGGACAAACGCCCAGACCGAGACAGAAATTTTAACAAACATCTGCCCGAGCGGGTATCGAACCCGCGACCGTCGAGACTAAAGGCAGACTCGCTACCCACAACGCCACAACGGTCTCAGTAACAGTATCAGTAGGTATGGTTGCATTTTGTGCGACGAGTAAGAGCCCCATTTTTTCCCTTCTCATACCTTCCCTCCCACCCCTTGGATTGGCAACGCGCATACTTCAAGTATACCGATTGCCATCTGGCTCCGCAACACAAAGTGCGAACCAATAACTCATTGGACAGTAGCAAGTTTTCCCGGCGTCGGGATGTGACGACCCCATCGCCCGCTGTTGGGACAACCTCTGTCACAGCAGAGATTATTCAACCAGTGCAATCAGTCACACTGGTGGTAGGTCTTTTGTTGCAAGAGGCCGGCTAGGTAGGTACCACCGCAGTGTCCAATATTCTGCCGCCAAATAGTAGTGCTTAGGCACTACTGTGTTCCGGTTTGAAGGGCACTGTACGCTAGTGAAATTACTGGGCGAACGGGATTTAAGAACTAATATCTCTCGTTGGCAACGCGTGAGTGGCACCTACTAATGGTGCTGCAAGCGCTCATAGGCTGCGGCAGCCACTTACCATCAGGTGGGCCGTATGCTTGTTTGCCAACTTCAAACATAAAAAAAAAAATATATATTTATATTAATTTAATTTAAGTTGTAAATATTTATTTAAATTAGGTACAAAATGATTTACCAAAAAATATCATGAAAAATGTCCATTCCATTTAGTTAAAAGAAAGTGTAACAAAATATTTTTAACATAAATTATAAGTCTGTAAAATTAAATTTTGTAAAAAAAGTTGTAGAGTTAAAAAAAAAATTGTATTTTAACATTTTGTTCCTGTCTTACCAATTGTTTACATTTAAGTAGTGTTAAACAAAATAATAATTTAAGCTTTATTATTAAAATATATTTCGTTTATAATTTGTTTTATTAAAAAAAAACGGGTCTTAAATTATTTGTCTAATGTATAAAATAGAAATTGTCGTATTTGTGCATAATAATGCGGACCTTATGATAATGAATAGGAAAGTCAGTAATAATTTTAATTTTTAAAACATTGATTATGACTAAATTTGAAAAATTCTAATATGGGAGATTGTGATTTGACTCGATTAAAAGTAGTGCAATAAACTACCCCGCTATTAACGAGTGAGAAAATCATAATTTTCTTTACTCTTTTAAGTTATCTATGAGGATTAATAATAATAAAAAAAATGCTTTTAAACTTTTATTATAATCATAAAAACAGTCATTCATACATACGTACAAACATATTAACAGCCATCAGAAATATATTAACAATATTTAATAATATAATAATAATATTAAAATATGGTATGGATACTTATAATCTGACTTTAACATAACCAGAGCCGGACTAAATACTCAAGGCCCCAGATAGTTAATTTCGGGCCCCTTTCTTGACAATAAAAAGTAAAAGTCCAACTGTAAATAATATAACAATTACATTAAATTTCTATGTTTAAGTAGTCCTTAAAAATTTTCTAAATATAAAATTTAACACGCAAAAAAGGAACAGTAAGTACAAAATATATACAAACCTATTTACAACACAATAAAAATAAGATAAGCTCCGATACGTCTTTATGAATATATTTAATATTTTTCAAAACAATATGTACACTGGTTTACATAAAATGTAAAAATATATAATAACGTAAATTAGCTGCTTGATTTTCAATTTATTACTATTTTAATAATACATGGAATAATTTTGTTTACTTAAGGCTCTCTTGGTGGAGAGGCCCCTGGTTAATTATTTTAGTCATAAGTAATGAAAATACAGAAGTTCTTATTTATTCCAAGTCATTATTTTTTTGCAAATTCATGGACATAATACACATCATCACGAGGCCCCCTTCTGAATTAAAAAGTTTTTGGCTACTCTATAAAAAAGTACAATTATTTATTAAAATAAAATTGACAAATTATACAACTTAAAAGCGTCAACTTTTGAATACAATTGCCGTAACCCTACCACCGCATTGGGTAAAAATAATAAAAATTTATGGTCGCTATTTGACCTAATATTAATTGACTGTATTAAAATATTATATTATGAGCCAAATATTTTTATAAGGCACTGTCACCATCACCAATGGCGTGTGACAACAAGGCACTATGTATATCTAGTCATTAATATAATTTTAAATAAATAAGAATTAAGTTAAAATACAGCATATTACAATACAGCTTGGAACAGGAATAATAACTTTTTTCAACATGACAAATAAAGTATTTTTTAAGCTTTCGCCTTCGACGAGTTTATACGTCCGATCTCTAAAGGTCTGCGCCTATAGACGGCACGGATCAGCAAAAAATTCCTAATTAAAAATTATTTCCATACTCTCAATTTTTATATTTTCGTTTGTCCCATAAAAATCCTTTTGCCGTGCCGTGACGACAATGGGTGAAGGCCTTAAGACTTGACTGTCTATTAATGACATTAAAACAAGCTAGTATATATTTGTATTGAATAAGCTGTCAAATAGAAGAGCGATAATACGATTGCATGTTTAAGTTTTTTATTTTAAAGTTTTCACACTTTCTACAAAAAGAATTATCACGCTAGCCGCAGCAAAAGGATTGAAACTTAAACTACATTTAGTTTAAGTAAAGCCAATATTTCATATAATATCGTTTCATATAAAAAGAAAATTATAATTATTATAAACAATTTTATTTATATCTTAATTCTATCGAATGTAAAATATAACATTTATTTATATTATGATATAGCACCATTAAATAATGTACATTTTGATTAATATAATAATTGTTAACAAATTAAGTCGTATGTCAAAATATTTCTAGAACAAGGCTTAACCGACTTGGATGGTTTAAGCACTTTAAGGAAGGTTACATTCCGAGTTGGTTCGGAATTTTTTTTAAAAGTCAAACTTATTAAAAAAAAAAATCTAAAAATGTACATATCACCTGTATCGAGAGTCAAAAATCCTTATGATTAAATTAAATATATACCATGGCCCGGCCCTTTCTTACAAACAAATGTCACAGACTCGTTGGTGCCCCTTTGTGAATTCATCACCAAAGGAAATGAAGTCAGTATATAACCGAATTATATTAGCTTTGACATTGTCTGTATGGAAGGTCAGTCCATAGTATATAGTATATATATAGTAACTTAAAATATATTACTTTAATATTGCAAATGGTAACAATTGACATGGGAAATGGATATTTTGATTACTTAATTCACTGCACTTCCTCGTGTGGCGACTCCAAAATTGGCGAAGTATCGGATGATTTTAATAATTTCCTTACTAATATGAAAATACCAGCGACGAGAAGCAGAACTCCAATTACCTATAAAATTATACAAACAAATAAATATATAAACTGTAGCGACATCTACACGCAACATGACGTAACGTGATAGAAAGACAAGATTGTCACATCTCGCATCAAGCTACAACGACACCTACAGGGCATACTACGCAACGATATGGACGACCAACGAACGTCACGATCCTAAATCGCGCTATCAAAGTTTCCTACGCGAAACGACTATATATACAACTTTCCAACGTAAGTCGTTGGCCCTCCCGATGACGTCCCAAGCCTAGGCTCGACCTCGCAGGAGAGGCCCTTGGGACGGATTCAACTTGTGCCCCGCGTGGCAGTCCATCTTTTACCGGCTGAGGTCTCCAGACCCGGCCCCCACCGGTGACGCTGTCAAGGCCACTAGGGCCAACAGCAATGGACACTCCGAAAAAAAAAAAAAGTAGAAGGTAAAAGAAGAAGGTAGAAAAAGGTAGGTTCGGTCCGCCAGGCAATATCAACCGTCTGGTCAGAGGATCCTCCTCTTCGTGTCGAGGCACATTTCTCACATCGTTGCCTCCGATACACGATACACATCCAACGAACGATACACACCCAACGGCCCCCATTAGGATAGTAATATCCTATTAGAGGTCCAGAAACGGACACCGTTGTGGCGTGTTGATAGCGAGTCTGTCTTTAGCCTCAATAGTTGTGGGCTCGATCCCCGCTCGGGGCAGTTTGTATAAATCTTACAATTAATATCTGTTGTGGGTATCGCCCTTACGGTTGTGGTCGATTACCGGTCAAATCCGGATAAGAGTAATAAGCAGACCCTGGGCAGTTCTAATACCGGGAATAATGCTAGGAAGAAAGAGATCTAGTTACATATACAATGACAAGCGCAGACACACCCCGACCGAAACTCAGGCCTGTATGGTCAGTACAAACAACGTCGTCAAATAATAAATTCAATAAGTTATATAAAATACACGCTAGAAAACTTAACGAGATCGCTCGTTGAAGGCTGAAGATTAGAAAACTTGCATCAAAATTGGTCCAGTCGTTTTAAAGTCCATAGGGAACATACACAGGTATATATCGATTCATCGATTTGTATAAACCAAGCCTTAATAGAAAAAAAAATCAAAAATAAATTACAATTTTTTTTTTGAAAATGTTACGACTAATTAAAATTTTAAAATGTATTGACGCAAATAAAAAATAAAGTTTTTTTTTTTTCAAATTATTTTTCATTTAATTTTTAAGTAAAAATGGATTCCGACGAGGATGGGATTCGAACCCACGCGTGCAGAGCACATTGGATTAGCAGTCCAACGCCTTAACCACTCGGCCACCTCGTCGCTTGGGCAACGTATCAAATATAACATCTATATAGTTATAATTTTGCGAAGAAAAAAATCATAAATACCCTACACATAATAAATTAATATATCGCACCTTTAGAACGAAAACGCCACAAATCAATGTACCAATAATAATCGTTTATTTCAATCATTAGGATCATAAATATTACAAAAATTAATTAATATACTTTGGATTTAAATATAATGATAAAATAGAAATAACATACTTATAATTATTTTATGGTAGTCAATAAATGAACTGTACTGCAATGGTTCAAGTATTGACACTCAAACCTATACGCAAACATGTTGAGAATGTGGTTGGAGCTGCTTCGGGCCCTGCGCACCAGAGACACCGTTTTCGCATGGTTGTATGAAAACAATTGACTTGCGACTCGGCGATACAATAGTCCATACATAATACGTAAAGTCAACCGCCGACTTAGCATCGCCCTAGAACCTCTGTCCACGGCACCGACGCACGTAATGCAAGCGCTGCATCGACGTTACGGCATTGACGTCAATCGAAGGTTATCTCCGTAAGATAGATGTGGTGCGAGCATTACTAGATCTCACATACATACATAATTTTACCATGGGATTACTGGATCTAGCATCGATCGGTAGTCACCTAGGATAGTTAGATATAATTTCAACGTGTAGTTTTAAATTAATAAATTACTTTAAGTAATTCTGTTTTCTTTGATCCTCTGGCTGCACTCAACGTAATTTGTGCGTAAATAACAAAGAAAATATAATATACGAAAGATTGTGAAACTTATTTTGATGATTCCCAAAAAATGGCTTTTGGAGTTACGTCGTTTTCGTTCTAAATGTGTGATATATATACTTATGTGGACGTTGAAAATATTTACAACTTAGTTGAGAGAGGTTACTTGTATAATTATGAATAATTGATTGTTTGCTTTCTGGAATTTTCCGTCAACCAAAAACTACTTAATCGATTTTAATTAAACGAACTTAATCGATTTTAATTAAAAGAACTTTAAACAAAAAAAGATTCTATCGCAGTGAAAAATGTTAAAAAATAACAATATAAGTCCATACATATAAATAAATAAATAAATAAACGCTACACACTCATCGGCCCCCATTAGGATAATTATATCCTGTGTCGGGGTCCGGAAACATTCACAATGACAAAGACAAACACAACCAGACCGGAAAACATGCCTATACGATTAATACAAACATCTGCTCCGAGCGGGAATCGAACCCGCAACCGTCGAGGCTTAAGGCAGACTCGCTACCCACAACGCCACAACGGTGTCAATATCCGTCTCGCTCTAATCCTATCAGATTTACCCGCATGAAAGAGATAGAACACACTATAAACAGAAACAAACGAGTCCGAACAGTACTCGCATCCGTCTCGCTCTAACCCTAAAAAAACAATACGCCAAAAAGAGATGCACTTACCGTCACCGCATAAAAACCGTAGGGCAGTCCGCTTCTAATGTTCAAAGCGAATCTCGCAAGTCTAGCGTACTCGTCAGTTATATGAAGCTCTTGTCTGAACCAGAACATGGGGACTAATATGTCCGGATCTGGGAGTTGATTGTTTAAGCTGAAAACGATAAATGATTAATATAAAATAACTATCGGGCCTTTCAGACGTTGTCCTGCCCAGAAAAAAAATTAAGGATAGCAGCGCCCCCTAACTGAGTCTACTTGGACGCAAATAAGCAATACCATGTCAACCCATACGAATCATCATCATTCATCATTTCGAGAAAAACGCGTTTGAAAATGTTGAACAACTTGCTTTATATGATTTTTTTATGTATTGGTCAAGTTTTTGGCAATTTCAGATTTATGTAAGTTATTTTCCTTATTTTCACAAAAATAAGTATACAAACTGCATATTTCGTATATAATATAACCCAAAACGTTTAACATAATACATAAATTGCATAATTAAAAAATGGCTTTTTTAGAGGTTTTAAAACTTAAAACCCTACAAATATGAAAGAAAAATGTTCTTCAGCCATTTACCAACACTTAGCAACACTGCATATATAACTCAGTTTTTTCAATTTTGTGGGTTGACATGGTATTGCTTATTTGTGTCCAATTGTGAATAGTAAACACCGGTGAAAATTTTAATATTACTAATATTGTTATTGAAAAATAGAGGTTGGTGGTAGAAGGGTGAAAATTTAGGGTTGTATGTATTTTTAATGTCACATCATAAAAATAAAAATGAAAATTTTGTTAAAAAACCAAAAAGATTGGGGTGGACCACTTTTATCACTTAGATACTATAAAAAATTGATAACAACCTATTCTCATACCTACTGAATATATGTGTAAAATTTCATCAAAATCAGTCAAGCTGTTTCGGAGGAATATGGTAACCAAAACTGTGTCACATATGTTACATAAATCAAGTTTCAATATAATTGTAATATAAATAAATAAATAAACGGTGCACACTCAACGGATTATTAGGATAGTAATATCCTGTGTCGGGGGTCCGGAAACATTCACAATGACAAGGACAAATACACCCAGACCGGAAAATATGCTTGCATGGTCAATACAAACATATTATGCTCCGAGCGGAATCGAACCCGCGACCTGTCGCGTTTAAGGCAGGTTCGCTACCACTGCGCCACATCGTCGTCAAATATAACGAAGCGATTCGTGATTTATGCCGAACCGAGGCACAGAAGGGGAGGAATAAGAAGGGAACAGAGTGGGTGGGAGTGGCGCTTTACTCCCTTCTATTCTTCCCTTTTTCCATTCTTATCCCTCCTGACCATTGTATTGGCAACGCGGACGAGATACTTTAAGCTCGCTAGCGTTCATAGGTCTGCTTACCATCAGGCGGACCGAATGCTTGTTTGCCAACCGCCATGACATAAAAAAATGACATGGTAAGTGGTAGTGTTCACCTGAATCCGATGTAATGTCTGATCAGGAGGTTGATCTGGAGCTGCGCGGCGACTCGGAGCGGCATTCCGGTGAACATTTCCAGCGATAACCTGAAGTTCATTTCGCTGGAAAAAGTTATTTTTATTACTGTAAGTACAGATAAAAATTGTAATAAAAATCCAGCCCACTTTTGGATAAACATCTGCATCGAGCATTGTTTAAAGTACTTTTTTTTGTATACTACAAAGTAATTTGGAAACTAATAGGATTACAAGCATAATATGTACACTATTTTTTTATTTGATCCAAATGTTATCAGCCTCTGTATGTTTATTTCCAAAATTTATAGCTTCTCGTGACGGAGACTATTGAAGTGAAACTTCCAACAAGGTTGCGTTAAACGTTTAACGCAACCACGGAGGGGTATGAAAGCACTGTTGCGTTAAACGTTTAAGATGTTTTGATGAATGATGATGAATTGTTATTTGTTAGCAATGTTAATAATGTTTGTCTTAAAGAAACAATATGATTTACTTAAAAATCAATTTGTACCCCTTCCTATTTTCATTGCCACATTACGAAGTTTCACTTCTTCCACGCGGAGGGACTCCACGCACTATTTTTTTAAAAATACTTCTTTGTACCTATCTTAATTCATATTCATTCAGAATAAAAAAGAGTATTTAGGTATAAATTATAAATATTTTCGTATATTCTCAAAACTGGCGCCTGTTATTTTCCTTTCCTAGGTGATCAGGATGTGCCACAAAAATCACTGCAAAGAGTTAGTTATTGGTGTCGCTTTTCATTGTTACACTATTTTCGATCTAACCTACATCAAAAAGATAACGTGCAATAAGGACCTCTATTCCAAAAATCAAAGGTCACTTACTCGGTGGCGTTTAGACCCTCAATCTTCCGGGCGTAGTAGGGGTCCATGTTGAGGAAGTGCGGCTGCGAGACGAAGGCGGGCGCGCCGAAGCGGCACGCGGACACGTTGAGAGCGCCCGACGGCAGGCAGTTCTCGTCGCGCACCTCGTCGCAGTAGCACGCCTGGGGATGTTACTCCAGCTCTTTTAGTACCGGTAGAGACGTCACCCCAGCAGACTTGAGCCGGCTCGACTGGGGGAGTACTATCCTCTGACAGAAAATCGGCGTAAAGTTTTTTTTTTTTTTTTCGAAATGTGTATTGCTGTTGGCCCTTCTGGCCTTGACAGCGGCACATGGGGGGCGAGTACAGAGACTCAGCCATGATAAGAGGGCAGCCCTCACGGGGGCTCGAATTTGATTCCGTCCTTAGGATGCCTCCTACGAAGCCGAACCACGGCTAAGGACGTCATCGGAGATGGGCGTAAAGTAACTATCTATAACATTAATAAAAACTTGATATTTTATTTATAAACT
This sequence comes from Hestina assimilis, assembly GCA_023373885.1. Taxonomy (NCBI): domain Eukaryota; kingdom Metazoa; phylum Arthropoda; class Insecta; order Lepidoptera; family Nymphalidae; genus Hestina; species Hestina assimilis. The sequence continues at coordinate 955,029 of CM041747.1, read as the reverse complement.
AACTAACAACACCCGAGGCTTCGCCTGCTTTCTTGTTAAGCCGGACGACCATCTAAAAATTACTTCGCGGTACCACCACCTTAGACCACCCTACAAACTTTAAATGTCAATCAAAAGCCTAAACACTAAGTTTCAAGCTTCTATTAATATTAGTAAGGATACAACTAGCATACATCAATATGTCTCACCTTTTTAGGATATCTGTATCCGTTGTCGAAGAACGATTCGTTGGCAACGTACCTCACTCCGTCGATACCCTGCACTCGATCCGGACCGTCTTTAGCTAGGTCGATGTAACTGAAAACATTATGTATACATTATATAATAAAAATTTACATATTTATATATGTAAAAAGCCTAAATAATAAATAAACGCTAAACACTCAGCGGCCCTCATTAGAATATATCCTGTGTCGGGGGTCCGAAAACACTCACAATGAAACGGACAAACACACCACAACCGGAAACATGTCTGTATGTGAACAAACATCGGTTCTGATCAGATCGGTCGGAGTAGATGTTTATATTGACCATACAGTGTGTCATTGTGTATGTTTCCGAACCCCCTACACAGGATACAACTATCGTAATGGAGGCCGTTAATAAAATAAATTTAATTATTATCTTCCATGGCATAAAAAGACTCACGTGCATATGTCAGGCGCGAAGACGGTCACCTCGGGCTGACCGAGCTCCGGCGCCCAGAGCTCCCCGGTGGAACCCCTCACCTCCCCGCATTCGTCACGATACATCGTCCTATTCGAGTATCTCCATTTCTCGAGCATGCCGAGTTCGGAGAAGTCATTCTGTCCCGTCCTCATGAGGAAGATACCGTCGTATTCCATTGAGCCGTTACGCTGAAAACAAAAAAATGTTGTTATTTTTTAGACAAAGATAATTTTAAACTCCGTAAAACGATTTATTATTACTTTTTTATATAATACTAAGTTGGCGTAGGCTATGAGCTCTTGCAACACCATTAGTAGGTAAAACTTACGCGTTGCCAGTTATTGGTTCTTAAATCTCCTTTGTCCAGGAATTTCACTAAACCGGAACACAGTAATGCCAATACACAATATTTGCCATTGCGGTGGTACCTACCTAGTCGGTCTCTTGCAACAAAAGACCTACCACCAGTGTGACTGATTGCACTGGTGGTATAATCTCTGCTGTGACAGAGGCTATCCCAACAGCGGGCGATGGGGTTTTCACATCCTGACGCCATCGCTCGCTAGCGAATAAAATACATTATGACTTAATACCTATTAATATATAAAACCACGCCTGTGGTTTTATCAGTATTAATTTTGAATCAAACTAAACTAAGGATAGCCTGAAGCCATTGAATTTTATCCAAATATGTTAACATTATGAACAACTTAAACTGTACCAACATGTAACCAACAAAAACTTTTAATCCCTTCACTGGATAACACAATAAATTTCACAGCACTGTAACTACTACGCCGGATTTCAAAGATTCGTCCTTTATAACCCATATGTATATTCTAACAACTAGTATCTGCCCGCGGTCACCGCGGTGACTTCGTCCGCAGTGACCTTAGAGTTAGCTCTAGGAAGACATGAGTCACTTCTAATAAATAGTAAATAATATTCTTTATGACACATCCATGCCGAATTTTAATTGAATACGTCTTGGAGCATGTTTTTCCCTAATATTTTTAAGTATACAGGATAAAAAGTATCTTAGGTTAAATGAAAAGTTAGGTGTTAATCCAGGTAACAATCCATATATATATGTATGTGCCCAATTACGACAAAATCCATTCATCCGTTTTTGAGTGATTCAGTAACAAACACCCAAACTTACAAATTTTATATGATACTAGTTGGCCCCGGCTGACGTTGTCCCGAAAAAAATCTGGGACCCTAACTGATCTAAGTGTGAACAGAAATGAACACCGGTGAAAATTATTGAATAACTAATATTGCTATTAAAAAATAAGGGATAATGGTAGAAGGGTGAAAACTAAGGGTTGTACTTATTTTTTAATGTCACATAATAAAAAAAATACAAAAATAAAAAATTTGGCCAAATATAAAAAAAGTTATTTGGTGTGGATCACCCTTAACATTTAGGGATAAGAAAAATAGATGTTGACCGATTGTCAGACCTACTCGATATGTACACAAAATGTCATAAAAATCGGTCTCGTTTAGTTCGGAAGAGTTTGGTAACAAACAACGCGACACGAGAATTTTTACTGGCGTCAGGACGTGAAGAACCCATCGCCCGCTGTTGGGATAATCTTTTTCACAACAGAGATTATTCCTCCAGTGCAATCAGTCTTTTGTTGCAAGAGGCCGGCTAGGTAGGTACCACTGCAGTGTCAAATATTCTACCGCCAAATAGTAGTGCTTAGGCATTACTATGTTCCGGTTTGAAGGGCACTGTAGGCTAGTGAAATTACTGGGCAAAGAAGATTCAAGAAACAATATCTCGAGGTTGGCAACGCGTGAGTGGCACTTACTAATGTTGTCGCGCGAGCTCATAGGCGACGAAAACCGCTTACCATCAGGTAGGCCGTATGCTTTTTGCCAACGTAAAAAAATATATAACTACCTATTTCACTTTAATCACTTTCAATGACTTAAACACATCAGTGTCCTCGATAATTTTGAAAACAATGAAATAATTTATGCACTTGTTAACAATAAAATCTAGGTCGGTGACGTTACGATAAGTCATTACAATTCTACTTTGTGTTACAATTTTCTTCAGTAATAAAATATATAAACAGCAATAAATATTACAAACAATATATTACGCACCTAGGGACAAAAGTGGGACATGACGCCGTTGTGGCGCAGCGGCAGCGAGATTGCCTTAAACACCACAGGTCGCGGGTTCGATTCCCGCTCGGAGCATAATATCATGCAAGCATATTTTCCGGTTCTACGTCTTTCCGGACCCCCAACACAGCATATACTATCCTAATTGGGGTCGTTGAGTGTGCAGTGTTACAAAAGTCTCACCGGATTATTATTCGATATTATTGAGAAATTTGCTTGTAGTCCCTGGTTGGAGAGAGAAAAGGAGTAAGCTAGCACGAGTTTAATAGGATAGAATTTTTTTTTTTTTTTTCGGAGTGTCCATTGCTGTTGGCCCTAGTGGCCTTGACAGCGTCACCGGTGGGGGCCGGGTCTGGAGACCTCGGCCGGTAAAAGATGGACTGCCACGCGGGGCAGGATAGAATATCAATGGCATAGGAATATCGGTTAATAGTAAATTACGCACCTGTGGAGAAAAGAAGGACTTTCTCACCCGTGGATTATTCTCACCCGATCCTTCAGCGCGATATCGCGACAATCGCGGGTGGCAATGTCCTACTTTTCCCACTTGGTGCGTATTCAATTTTTTTTTCCTACGATGTCCAGTTCACTTTTAGTCCATGGTACGGTCCATAAACGGTTGCTAGGTTACCGGGAAGTGAAGTGAGTTAAATTCATCTTGCCAGGAGAGAATTTAAGGAGAAGGATTTAGAGCTTAATCTACCACGATGCTCCACTGCGGACTGGCGGATATACATATCTCAGAATTTCTACCAAGCAGGTTTCAAATTAAGTAAAAACTCAAAAGGACTCAAAAGGTCCTTACCTATCGTTTTTCTTTGTTTTTTTTGGACCAAGGAAACTTAACTAAACAATAAACCCTCCGCTTCTTGCCGCCGTATCTGGTTAAATACTGAGAGATGCATTAAATTTATCCTTTCCTTCCTTTATGAAATATTTAAAAAAAATGACTTCTGATTGCTCCTCCCCTCACCCCTTCGACGAATCAGCCAAGTGCGTATCGGATTCCCACATAAAGGTTTCCGTACCGTAGAATAAAAATACCAAGTTGCTTGTATGAGTACAACCTAAGTTTTGAAATTAAACTATGTACACTATTTTCCTAACACAGTTAGTACCTCATGACCTCCACAAAACCTTAAAAATATCAGGATTTTTCAATTCATCAGTGGAACGGACGACGTTGTGGCACAACGGTAGCGAACCTGCCTTAAGCAGCAGCAGATGTTTGTATTGATCATACAGGCATGTTTTCCGGTCTAGTTGTGTTTTTCCTCGTCATTGTGTATGTTTCCGGATCCCCGACACATTATATAACAACTCAAATGGTTGAGTATGTAGCGTTAATTTATTTAATCTGGGAACCTACGGTACGGAACCCTAATAACTATACATTTTGTGTTTAAAAAAAATAGATTTAAGAATTGCCAATTTAAAGTTCTATATTTACGCGGTCGAAGCCTTGGGCTGTATATGCTAAATACATGTTAAAGAATATATACCTGCGTTTAATCTGTGTTGTAAAAAAATAAAAATAAACGTCTAGATCCAGCGGTTTACCTTGATATTCGCTAATCAACTCGTCAATCGCCTTTTCATTTCGTATAAGTGCCCAATTACATATAATCTAAAAATTATCATCTGGATCATGTAGTAGTAGAGTAAGCAGAAGGCCCAATCTCCCAGCCTTCTGTTGCCTTCATTTTTTACCTTCTCATCCCTTCCCTCTTATACCTAGGGTTGGCAACGCGCATGTAACAATCAAAGGCCCCCCCGCCTTTGAGTGTTTAGAGTGTTTTATGGGTCTGATAAATAATGTGAGAAATGTAAGATCTTATATACTAAATAATCTTGCTACTAAATGCTGGAATAATCTACCTCCACCTCTTCGAAATTCGGTGTCGGTAAATAGTTTTAAAATTAAATACAAGCTTCACATTTTGAATTTACAAAAAACATAGTAATTATATATAACTAGTAATCAGCATTTTAGTCACGTAATATAATTATAAATAAACAAAGAAACAAAAATAATAACACTGAAACTTGGGTCTGTTTTTCTTTACTAATTATATTAGTAGCCAGTACAAATTTGTATAATTTTAGCAATAAAATATTTCTTATTATTAACTAATGATGTAGCTCACACATTATAGGTGCCTTAATTTAATTAATTTTTCTGTAACTTCTAAGTCACTGGTTCATAGGTTTTAACTCGGTTTTAGCAGAATAACAGCGCTGCATGCTTGTAAGCTTGCAGCAGTAATGCTGAGCTGAGACCCTTTTGTAATGACGACACACTTATGATTTTATGTTAATGATTTTAGATTCAATTTTTGTAATTTTAGCTTATTTAATAAGTTATGCATACTTGTTATTTTTTATTTTTATTGTTACTTTTTTATTATTTATATTATTTTACGTTTTATTTTTAACTTTTTTTCATTTTAATTTTGTAAGTTTTTGCATGTTAAAACCACTTTTGTTTTATTTCATTTATATTTTTTTAGTTTCTACTATTTCTTTGTATTCTTGTGTGTTGTTATAGCAAATAAATTTATTATTCATTCATTCATTCATTCAAGATTGAAGATGCTAGGGTTAGATTCCTGTCTGACTGGACCCCCGACAAAGGATATAACTATCCTAATGGGGGCCATTGAGTGAACAACGTTTATTTATTTATTTATATAGACTTTAATTTAAAAACTGAATACTTTACAAGTGCTCAGCGGAGCGACTCGTTACAACATAGTTGTGATAGTTCAATAGAAACGTACTTTCGCCGATTGTATAATTTGATGTACAATTCGTTATAGATATAATTCTTCTTCTTAGCATTATTAATCGTATTTACCCAGGGTCTGCTTATTACTCTTATCTGATTTGACAGGTTACTAGTTTTTACACAAAGCGATTGCCATCTGAACTCCGCAGCCCTAAAGGTAGGCAGTACCTATTCAAGACAACCATTATTATCAGATGTAATGAAAACAACCAGGAACGATAGCTAAACGTGTTCTCCGATGCACGGAGAGATTCACAAGGACAATCTGCCAAACTAGAACAGATTTTTATAACAAACATCTGCTCTGAGCGGAAACCGAACCCGAAAGCACGTCACAATGGTAATCAATTTTGTTACAGGTTTTCGTCATTTTTTAATAATATTGATACTAGCGGTATATCTTCACTTCGCTCGCACAATGCCTTCTCGCAGATGAAAGGCAAATTAGCTGGCTGTGCAATGTAATGGCTGTTTGTCGCTCAATCACGCAAAAACGGCTGAACGGATTTGAATGAAATTTGACACGGATATAGATCGATACTTGGAGTAGTACATACGATACTTTTTATGTTCCCGTGAGAAAATCAAAAAACGTACTACAGATCGTAACCACTTGGAATTATGTATAGATGTTTGTTACTCACACATAAACGGCTGAACGGATTTCGATGAAATTCAGCACAGAGATAACTTATTATCTGGATTAAAACATATGATAGTTTTTATAGCAATTGTTCAATTCAATTCTACAGGACGTACTCAATTCGGTATAGATGCGTCTTATGAAACATTATTTAATTACAAATGAATGGATCGTTTGTTCTCTCTGGAGCCAATTCTAAGGTCGCCGCGTATAAAGTCGCGGACTGACGCTAGTGATAGAATATTTATCAACGTACTTGTGGCTCTGGGACCTACAGACCTTAAATGTCTGTCTATCTTTGCATAGAACATGAAATAGCTGAAATATGTTTTTATCGGGTTTGAATTAAAAATTCTAATTCAAAAATATTTGTAAAAGTATAATTTTTTTTTAATTCTCAAATAAAAACGGTTGAAGACGTGACGTAGCGGTAGTAATCCTGCTTTAAGCACCACAGGTCGCGGTTTCGATTCCCGCTCAGAGCAGACGTTTGTAATGACCATACGGTTATGTTTTCTGGTCTGGATGTATTTATTCTTGTCATTAAGTATGTTTCCGGACCCCCAACACATGATACAACTTTCTTGATGGGGGCCATTGAGTGTGCAGCGTTTATTATTTAAAGGTCTATGACAGGACGCCTGTCTGGTCAGCCACTATTACATAAGATAAATACGCAATCCCACATAACATTACAGATCGTATTGAATACTAATATTGTTAAGTGGGACCAAGGTCGTTTATTAAGTTATATAACGTTGCCTCTATTTATAGAGGGAAAATAAGTGTTCTAGTAACAGTTAAAAGGTTTCATAATAATCTTGAGTTTAGTTTTCTATTAAAATAGAAGATTTACGTCTATAAAAAAAAAAGTACAAAATAAATAAGCGCTACACACTCAACGGCTCCCATTAAGAAAGTTACATCTTGTGTCGGGGGTCCGGAAACATACACAATGACAAGTACAAACACACCCAGACCGGAAAACACGTCTGTTTGGTCATTACAATCATCTATCCATATATAGTGTATATATAATAGATATATTATATAATGTACTTTAATTTTTACACTTTGAAATAAATAATACGTAAAAAAAAACGTTTTGAAATTAAAAATACGTTACAATATAAATTGTTGAGTGATAAATTATAAATAGCAATGTTTAATAACAGATATTTTTTTCTTATCGCGTTTGTCATATGAATAATTACGGGTCGGAGTTCAAACTTAACTCATATGGACTGTTATCGAGTGAACAAGTCTTCATTTAACACATTATTTAAATATTTAAATTTGTAATGCAAAAATGCAAATTACCACATACATAAGGTTAGCCTTCACGCTTAAAACATGTTATGGATCATTCTCACTTACGAATGGTGATAAATAATAAATAAATAAACGCTTCACACTCAATAACTCCCATTGGGATAGTTATATGCTGTGTCGGGGGTCCGGAAACATACACAAGGACAAACACACCCAAACCGGAATACATGTGCGGGCAATACATGCTTCTGCTACGAGCTGGAATGGAACCCGCAAACTGTGGCGGTTAAGGTTCGCTATCACATTCTAAAATAACTTCACGGTCTTCACCCTTTAAGGCTTCGTATTTTTTAAATGTTAGTAGAGCCATGCCTCCTTCCAGTGCAAATAAGCAGGCTCGGCAGGGGAAGTACTACACAGAAAATCGGCTTAAAGTAGCTGTACTGTTGCGTTTTGTGCGATGAGTGATTGCTGGATGCCCAATCTCCCACCCGTCTTTTCTCTTCTTTCTTCCGCACACACTTTCCTATCCCTTGGGTTGGCAACGCGCATGAGATACTTCAAGAATAAAAAAAAAAAAAAAAATATATAAAAAAAAAAAAAAAAAAAAAAAAATAAAAAATAAAAAAAAAAATAAAAAAAAAAAAGTATTGCTAGTGATCGGTTAAAGTAAGATTGTAAGAAATTACAAAAAAAGTTACTCACCGTATAAAACCATCCAAACTTGTCAAATGGTATTGTAATCGGTAGTTCGGGGAAATGTTGGGCGAGGGTCAGTATGGGGTCGTCGATGCCGTCGAACAGCCACTCGCTGACAGGCGCACTCAGAAATATGTGCTCGTGGTACATACGCATGAACACGTCAATGGGAACTTTGAACACCGTTGGCTGATGACGCATCATGTACGATACCGTCTGAAATTAAAATGGCTTACTTATATTGGTTCCCAGTTCTGTGGGCTGGTCTGGAACACACAGATTTAGAGTAGGCTAGATACCACAAGAAGTCCGACTAAGTCTGTCCGCAGTTTATGCTCTGCCCAAACTTGACGCGCTACTACTTCGATTTTTAACGACCCCTATTAGGATATTCATATCCTGATAGTGTCAGTAGGACTGCTATTTAGTACTGTACTATTTATGTCTTAAAAATAAGTCCTAATGACTCTTAGCAAAAATTAGCATTAGCAGTGCGACTAAGTCTGTCTGCAGTTTATGCTCTGCCCAAACTTGACGCGCTACTACTTCGATTTTTAACGACCCCGATTAGGATATACATATCCTGATAGTGTCAGCAGGACTGTTATTTAGTACTGTACTATTTATCTCTTAGAAATAAGTCCTAATGACTCTTAGCAAAAATTAGCATTAGCAGTGCGACTAAGTCTGTCTGCAGTTTATGCTCTGCCCAAACTTGACGCGCTACTACTTCGATTTTTAACGACCCCTATTAGGATATACATATCCTGATAGTGTCAGTAGGACTGTTATTTAGTACTGTACTATTTATATCTTCAAAATAAGTCCTAATGACGCTTAGCAAAAATTGAAACAATTCTGTTTACATTAAATGGCTTCATACTATCAAAATGTGTCATACTTACTAATGAACATGCGATATCTAGCGTACTCTATTTTATTAGTAGAACAGAATACTAACTCACAGTAAAACTCAAACACACTCACACACACACACTACAATTATGTACTATGTATCTTTTTCTATAGTTCTGTTTAGTTGAAATTATTTTTGAGTGACAACGTTTATTTCATTGACCTAAATCTGTAATTTTGTGAACATAATGAAATACTCATTAAGTTTCTTATTATCGCTGTTGAAATGAGTTAGATAATGTTATAAATGATGAATATTTAAAAAAAAATGCATAGAATTTTTTTTAAGCATTATGCTTCTGTTATTGCCTCTACGTTCACATAAATCCCCTATGTTCACATAAATGATATAACTACGTAAGAAACGCAATGCATTTTTGTTTAATATTCAGTCGCAATAAGAAATTCATAGAGGAAAGACGTATTATTTTACCTCAAGAAAAATAAATTCATAAATTTATATTTTCTACATATATGTATGTATACAGTACAATACCTCAAAACAAAATACTTATAATAAAACTACATACATACCGCTACTATAGGATTTATGCTGGTAATGACGTCAGACAGTTCACCATTCGACATGTCCGGCTGGAAGTGCCAGTAGCGTTGGTTGTAAAACGTTACCGTCCCGTTGTCATTCCACGTTATATTCACCTGTTAACAAAACATAAGATATATTGACGGCAGACACTCGAAGCAGATGTTTGTATTGACCATACAGGCATGTTCCGGGTTGGGTTTTTGTTCATGTCCTTGTGTGTGTTTCCGGACCCCCGACACAAGATATCACTATCATAATGGAAGCTGTTGAGTGTGTAGCGTTTATATTGTAAATAATACCATCATCAATCATTACATACTAGAGAATTTTTATTTTAAAAACCACTTTTTTTGGCCCACAATCATCTTGTTTTTATTGTGACTGAAAAGATATCTGCTGCCTAGGTATCTACCTAGGGAGGAGAATCGGGCTATGTTGGGTTCTATGAGATTGTAAAGTCGTGGAGACGGGTGGCCAGAATCGGGATCACACCGACTGACTTCCTCCTCAAGGCCGTTAGACCATTGCAACAAAAACGTGTTGATGTAAAAGTTGATGTAAATAGTGTGACTCGCAAGTCACACTTATCAGACGAAACTCAATACATAGTACGGATACGGTCACTTTACGTCAAATTTCTGTGGGAGGTTGGGAAGGAAAGTAGGTTGGAAAAGAAAGAAACATCCTGTTTCTTTGTTCATTTTTGGATTGAAGAAGATAAAAACGTTGCACACTCAACGGCCCCCATTAGGATAGTAATATCCTGTGTCGGGGTCCGGAAACATTGACAATGACAAGGACAAATACACCCAGACCGGAAAATATGCTTGCATGGTCAATACAAACATATTATGCTCCGAGCGGGAATCGAACCCGCGACCTGTGGCGTTTAAGGCAGGTTCGCTACCGCTGCGCCACAACGTCGTTGAAATTCATTTCATTCAAACTAAACAATGAGAATAAATGGAAGAACGGATAACGCCATCAACATCGATGATCAGTTACGAAACCATAGCCCCTATATAATATATTCTTGTTTTGGAGAAGAGCACGTTGGACCAACTACCTTGGAGAGCTCGTTGTCATCACGTATTCGTGACTTGTAGCTGTTAATTTATTCTACTTTAATGAGTTATTACTTTTCCCGAAAAAATAGAGTAATTATAAATGTTGCCCTTACTGGCCTTGATGGCCTTACCAAGCGGGGGAGCCGAGTACTCAGACCCGGTCGAGAAAAATGGACAGCCCTCAAGGGGGCTCAAATTTGCTTACGTCCTTAGGGTGCCTCCTGTGAAGCCGAACCACGGCTTAGAACGTCATCGGAGATTAGACTGTTAGGTGCATCGTAAGCTTTTTTACCAATTTTATGATATAAAAAACCCTAAAAACTTAAAATACTACCGTTGCAATTAGTGTTACTAATACAAAGATAGCTAAAACATTTGATTGTTTTTAATCAAACGCTCAACACAGATGTGAAAGCGATATCATATACAAAAACAAGTTGATAATCAATTTTAATTATTGTAAAATTCACAAATGATGAATGATCGCAAGACATTTTATCATTTAATTACATAGTTAATAAGGAAGGATATATACAATCTGATTAAGAACTTACATATTATATAAGGCTTAATCTTGAATTATAATGTTATATAAGATTTGTTTTTGTCGACGAACGGAAGGAATTTATTTCAGTTAGATTAGGACGCTCTGTCTCCTGTCGAGAAGGAGATCGCTATTGATTGGCATCAGTAGCAGTGGCGTTGACTTATGTCACCGGCCGCCCTGTTCTTCAGGCCTAAAGCTATATAAAGATCGCAACTGTATTTGACCAGGGTCTGCTTGTAATCTTATCCTGACGGGTTAGTTAAACATCATCCATTGCCATCAGACCTCTGCAACTCTAAGGGCGAACCAGTAACTCGTTGGATAAGAGCAAATTACCTATCAAGAGTTAACGATTGTTATCAGATTAGATCGGACCGGAGAGATTAACGTACTCACCGAAGTACGGTGGGAAGACCCACAAGAACAAACGCGCAGACCGAAACAGATATTTCTAACAAACGCTAGTAAAGCCTCGAGGGTGCTTGCCAACAAAGTCACATAATTAAGAAACCGGGTTATCCGTGTTGAGCAGCCCAGAGGAAAGTAGTTGGCGCGGGAGGGTGTACAACTTTACGAGGGAAGCACAGGAAGGAGTGGCAATTATGGACTTCCCCACCCCTGAAATTAAACCTAACGCGACTTTTATCACTGTGATAAGTCAGTTAGAGGCCTATATGGGTAACATAAACAAGTCTGGCATCAGGTTTGCCATTAACCACATGACAAGAAGAAGAAGAATATAGTAGAAGAAAATTTAGTAATAGTAGAACCTTGCTTCTCCCAGCACAGAGCTGGCTCGACGGGGAAAGTACTACCCTCTCACAGAAATTCGGCATAAAGTAACAGTATCAGTAGGTACTGTTGTATTTCGTGCAATTAGTGATGGCGCCGGTGACCCCTTTTCCTCACCCCCTCTGTTCCCTTCCTTTTTACCCTTCTCATCCATTTCCTTCTATCCCTTGGGTTGGTAACGAGCATGTGATACTTCAAGTATCACAAGCGTTTATCGGTTGGGGTGACTAACATCAGGCGTCATGATATAAAAAAAACATTGCCCGTACAGATCCAGGTGTTTCATATTTAATTATCGCTGCCAAAGATAACTAGTATCTTAAATTAATTATGATAACCGAACCCCCTATATTAATCGAAATTCAACTATAGCATAGCATTTATCTTAAGATTTAAAAGGATTATCTTTTTTTTTCGGAGTGTCTATTGCGGTTGGTTCTAGTGGCCTTGACAGGGTTAGATCTGAGCTGGTAAAACATTGACAACCCGAGCCCAGCTGCGAGATCGAGCCTAGGCTTGTGACGCCATCGGGAGGTCGGAGTTGGTGAGGAGGAACATGTGAACACAACGAATTACACTGAGAAGTTGTAGATATACTTTACTAGCGTAGAAAACTCTGATAGCGCGATTTAGGATTGTGACGATCTTGGTCGTCAATATCGTTGTGCAGTATGCCATGTAGGTGTCGCTGTAGTTGATGGGAGATTGTGACAATCGTGTCTTTCTATCGCGTAACGTCGTGTTGCGTGTAGATGTCGCTATAGTCGTAAAAGGTTTATCACCTTAAGCTAGATGGGTTCGCGAAAGGAAATTCCTTTGGAACCGCACTATTCGCGACTTTATAGGTGCCAAAGTGTTCCAATGTTTTTTAAAATTCTATATATATTCTCTTTGAGCCGACTGCGGGCAGTTGATAGCCTTGTATCAACAAACTAATTGGGTTATCAGTGCACAAAAGTTAACCAATATTTAAATATAGTATAATTATTCGTTTTTATCTTCAAAGGAAACGATACAGGGTTGTAGACCCGACTGTTTAGTAATAATGTCCAAATATAAGAACTGCACAACTTCCTAAGATATCAGAACTAAGTATCAACAATCACAGCAATCGGGCAGGGGATCACCTGATGTTCAGTGAAGTAGAAAGGAATAGGTTCTACCCTTAAAGGTTCCCAAGTCGTAAAGGTTCGGAAAGACCGCCGGCGAAAGCTCGTTCCGGAGTGCGGTTTTACGACGAAGACAATAAACATCAAGGCGTTTTTTTTTTATGTGAGAGGGGGCAAACAGGCAGCAAGCTCACCTGAAGTAATCACCGCCGCCCATCAACATCTGCAACACCAGAAGGTACGCAGGTACAATGTCTTGTGTTGCCAACCACAGAGTGGTTGTACGAGGAAGACAATGTCTCTAAATCGCGCTGTTGTGGATTTCCAGACACCGAAGTGGTTGTGGTTGTGAAATTAAGACTAAAGAATTCCCTAGAACATTCCCCGTGATAGATGCAGACTGATCTAACATGTCTATGAAGTTTCAAACCTTAAGAATGATAGGATCACTCTAAACTTAACAGAGGTTCGAAGCAAAACCAATATAAACATTTTATGTTAGAGGAGGCAAACGGGCAAGACGCTCTACAACACCAGAGGGCGGGGAAGAACACATTACCTTCAAAAAATAAAACCATATCCAACTTACCTTACTATGCGACTCTCTAAACACATATGGGCCAACTTCTTGCAATTGTATCGAAACATTTTGCCCGCCCAAAATGTCTGCCATATTTGTAATATTAAACATGAAACATTCTAGATACATCGGTATTGGTATTTCCTTCCATATTCCAAAGGAAGTGGAGTCTGGTGTTAGCGTCATCATCTGGAAAACAAAATGTTTGTGTAGAAGGGCTGACTTCGCACCGTTAACGCGAGAGTAGGTTCAATCCTGACCCCCTTGGGCTATTGTCGTACCCACTCCTAGCGCAAGCTTCGAGCTTATTTGGAGGGGCAACAGGAATATTAGTAGTGCCTTGAAAAAGCATTGCTAATATTCTACAAACAAAAAAATAATGTGCTTGTTAGCTGTCACATTTTTCTGGGTTTGCTATTTTTTATACGACTAAATTGCAAAGCAAGCATACAGCCCGAGTGATAGTTAGCGGTTATCGTAGCCCCTGACCTCTTGAGATATTAGTTCTTAAATCTCCATTGCCCAATAATCTTACTACAGTGTCCTTCAAACCTAAAACACAGTAATGCAAAACACACTATTGCTTTGTGCTAGAATATGTAAGAAAGAGAGTTGATAAGAGAGAGTAATCTTCCCACTGCGGGGTCTAACCTAGCCGGTCTCTTGGCGTACCAATGAACCGCTTGTTGTTTTCAATTAAAAGCATCGCATTATTAAAACAAACTTTGAAGTTATCTTTACGACTTTTTTATGGGTAAAAGCGTGACAGTTACACTTAAATATACCGTAGACCTCATCTATGCCTTTGCGCTCGATGGAGGTCAAGAGCTTACCCATTCTTAAAATAAAATACATTGTCTTATGTTTATAGTTTTATAAACATTAGACAATAGTTAAAAAAAATTGGTATGCTTACACTTTTTAACTGCTGGAAAAATATCGTCGGCCAGAAGACGACCATGACAGCCCCGCCGACTACAAGGAATGAGCCACAGCTCATAAGAATCGCACTCTTCTTTTCTACGGACGGCATTTTGTTATACTTTTACCATCTAAAACAAATGTATTTAAATTAATAACCTATATATAAATTATACTGATACAGTTGTGGCGTGGTGGGTAGCGAGTCTGCCTTTAGCCTCGATGGTTGCGGGTTCGATTGGAAAGATGTTTGCATTGATCTTACAAATATCTGTTTCGGTCTGGGCGTTTGTCCTTGTGGATCCCCCACCGTGCCTTGAAAAGCAAGATAAGCTGTCGGTCCCGGTTGTTATCTCTTGATAAGTAAATTGCTCTTATTCAAATGAGTTACTGATTCGCCCTTAGGGTTGCAGAGGTCAGATCGCAATCGCTCTGTGTAAAAACTAGTAACCTGTCAAATCCGGCCAAGATTAATAAGCATACCCTACGTAAATACTCGAATAGTACCGACAATAATGCTAGGAAGAAGAAGATATTTAAAAGATACTAAAACAGCGATACACTTTTTATTTAACATTAAAATTCATTACGGAATATCTACATTGACCGATTTCAGTAATTTGTTTGATAAAGTTTCAATGTCTTTTGATAATAATTTTCAAGTCGATTGTATTTGCAGTATATCTATGAATTTAAAAATAATTAATATACATATATTCTTATAAAGACTATTATTTTAACTACCAGTTGTTGATGATAATATGCGCACATGACACTGATTAATATGTTTTCATTGGTAGAATTAATTGTCAATTCAGAAGCACGGTTGAGTCATCTAATACAATCGCCAATTCTATTTGATTTTTTCATTTACTAATATTAAAACGGATTTCATGAGGAACGCAGCACAATCAACGGCCGCCATTAGGATAGCGATCCTGTGTCGGGGGTCAGTAAACACACCTAGACCGGAACACATGGCCTAAATGTCATATATCACGAAAAATAAGAATCTTAATAATTTATGCCATGCATTAAAAATGTAAAATTTGTTTGGATGTATGGATTGGATGTTTGTTACTCTTCCACGCAAAAACTACTGGACAAATTTGGATGAAATTTGGTACACGCATAGCTTATTACCTGGATTAAAGTATAAGACTTTGTATCCCGGAAAAATGTTGGCTTCCCGTGGGATCATCAAAGAACTACATAACGTAAGTGGAGCCGCAGGGACTGTGAATTTAGTACTCATACAAAATATAAATAAAATAATTCTTACCAAACTTGATTATGACGTTAGATATAACTTTTCCTTAAAAACTGAGTTTAACAATATATTTATTATTTATCTACAACTTTTAAAAGTCGATACATTAGCGAAAAAACTTAGTCATTGGCAAAATTATACCCAGAGTATACAGAAATAAAGCACCTTATAAAAAGGACTCTTTTTTTCTCTTTTAATTAATTATCAACATTCACACAGCTATATTATATTTAATGAGTAGACAAACTAATTACCTAACATTAATTAACCCCTTTAAATAATTTATCATTTTATTTTTATAGTATCAGTGGATTAAGACGGATTTTAATCACGCCGACGGTGATAAGACAACAGCAACGTTCTCAAAGTTTTTTAAACACCTCCATGAATTTTTAATTTTTTTCATGGCGGTTAGAGAATAAGCATACGGTCTGCCCGATGGTGAGCAATCACCGCAACCTATAAGCGCTTGCGATAATTGAAGAATGACATAGGCGGTGCCAACCCAACGGATAGAAAGGGAGGAAGATTGGGTCTCAAGCGCTCCCACATATCTCACGTAACGCAATAGTACCTACTGATACTGTCGCTTTACGACAATTTTCTGTGAGAGGGTAGCCCTGCCCTGTTCGAGCCGGCCCATTTATACTGGGATAAATAACTGTACTACTACAAAAATTATATTTATCACGTTGTTAATAATAATAACTTCTGACTTCACACTGAATGAGATGAAAAGTAAATTTTATAACTGTATTAACAACCCACTTCGGTAGAATATTAAAATTAGTATTTCAGACAGAGTTGCTACACGCTTTCTTCCATTGACTTTAGTCCGATTTTTTTACCACACCCGATTCTCAAAAACAAAGAAAAAACCTCAAAACAGTCATGCTTTCTGAAAATTAATAAAATTAAATAATGCTAACTTTTGAAATTCATTCACACATACGATAACATTCTTTTACAGTCTTACATGAATCTATACATGTGAGATTTTAGGAGATATACATTTCATCAAGATTATCCATTTAGTATATGCACATATAATACAATTTATTATTCTGTGCTTGAGGATAACGATTATTATAATCTAATCAAATGTTTAGTGATAATAAAAATATTTCATGTTATCTCATGGGAAATTTCGGTCGCAGGTTGAGAAGCGATGGCTTGTACTCTACGGTATATTATCAAAATTTAAATTAACGTAAACAATCTGTGAGCATAATTGATTGCCATTTACTATCTTAAATTTGTAAATATTAACAGAAAATAATCGTCATCACTAATATCAGTACAATTTTATCAGAAAGAAAAATAGTTTCTTAATAAGTCTGTTTTTTTTTTAATGTTATAAGTTGGCAAAGAAGCATACGGCCCACCTAAAGGTAAGTGGTTGCCGTAGCCTATGAGCGCGTGCAGCACCATTAGTAGGTATCACTGACGCCGATATTGGTTCTTAAATCTCCTCTGCCCAGTATGTTTCTATCGTACAGTGCCCTTCAAACCGGAACACAGTAATGCCTAAGCACTACTATTTGGAAGCAGAATATTGGACACTGTGGTGGTACCTACCTAGCCGGCCTCTTGCAACAAAAGACCTACCACCAGTGTGACTAATTGCACTGGTGGAATAATCTCTGCAGAATCCTCTAATAG
Organism: Hestina assimilis; assembly: GCA_023373885.1. Lineage (NCBI taxonomy): Eukaryota > Metazoa > Arthropoda > Insecta > Lepidoptera > Nymphalidae > Hestina > Hestina assimilis. Next base: position 937,403 of record CM041747.1, on the reverse strand, counting down.
AGATTATCTCAACAGCGGGCAATGGGGTCGTCACATCCCGACGCCGGGATTTGGGTATACAGAGAGCACGCAAACAAATTGCGCGATGCATCCCCCAACCCTATGCCGTTGGAGTTGCCTATTGAATCGTCTTCAGGGCACACATGAGCCACCCATCTTACAAGTTTTCCATTGCATATCAATAAAGACGTCAACTTGTTTTTTTGAGTTCATTTCTAATCATTTTAAAATCTAATCTTTAACCAATATTTTGGTGACTGTGACAACAGTATTAAAACAGGTACATAGTTCTGGCATTACTAATACTAGGTATCTGTCATGATTTACACGTTAAACTAGTGTTTACCATAATAAAAGATATCTCATAGTTTCATTTGTTTAGTGAATGATAATGATTTAAATAAAGTAAACAAAAAAACATTCGGAATGAAAAAAAAATCGATTTTAAGAATAATTGTAATCTTAATGTTACGATTATTAATCAACAGATTAAAAAACCTTAACCTTTTCAAATTATTCTATTTCTTTTTATACGCTAAGCGCTGTTTTATAGCAGTAATAATTAAATCTAAAACATGTTTGTGTAATATATTTCACAATTTTCCTTATACATGGAAAAATTTGGGATTGTTTTTGCATTGAGATTTTTTTATCGAGACATTTCTGGTGAAATGCCCTGTATTATTTTCTGCTTTTGCTCTCAAGTAGTGTAATACTTAAAGGAGTTTGTAGGCTTATTAATTATTTTTTTACTTATTCTTGCTGTGTGTTCTATAACGTAAATTATGCCATGTAATATTGTCTACTCAAAGCGTTAAATGGTCGCGGGTTAGATTTCCGCTCGAAGCATGTTTGTATTGACCATGCAGTCATATTTTCCGGTGTAGGTGTATTTGTCCTTGTCTTTAAATGTGTTTCCGGACCCCCGACACAGGATATCACTATCCTTATGGAGGCTGTTGAGTGTGAAACCTATATTTATCTATTATTTATTAGTCCATCTATTAACTGACGATGTTTCTAGACCATTATTCAAATAAGCAAACAGGATTATTCTATAAAATGTACAAGAATTAAACTGTATTTAATACTTATCGAGCGGGAACTAAACCCAAAACACGGTTGTAAAAGCTACTTAAATTCTTTATAAAAATCTCAGTAACATTGCCATAATTATTGAAAAGACGTTTAAATTACATTCTGATACGGCCTTATCAAGTTTTATCAGCTAATCGCTTTTGGCAACTGGTTGCGGCAATATACCTATGTTACTAGTTAATGAGCTCCGTAAAATATTGTGCAATAGTCAAGGATTATAAGACCGCTGTAAAGAATTGAACGGTTAAAAAAAGATAAAATAGCAAAAAAAAATTTGCTACTAAAGTCGGTGCCAGGGTCATCAAAACAATCTGAAAGTACGTCCTTAAAATAATAATAAAAAAAACAACCGAATTAAGAACCCGTTCCTTTTTTTGAAGACGGTTAAAAACAACCGACTGTAACCATCAGTGGCTAGTACAACTATCAGAGGAAGAGAAAGATCAATCAGACACAAGTGAGGTAAGAGTCTACACAGACGGTTCAAAAATGGGGTCAGGCACCGGTGCTGGTGTCTTCTCACAGGAACTAAACATACAAATATAAATACCTTAAGGCAAACACAGTTCCATTTTCCAATGCGAATGTGTATCCATCAAGGATGCAGCCACCGCCGTACTGAGACGGAAGATGAACGACCATAATATCAAGGTCATCTCCGACAGTATGGCCGTCCTAATGGCACTGCAGAGTAATACTATTACCTCATGGCTAATCTACGAATGTCACCAGTCCCTAGAGCGGATAGCCTCCGCCAACAGGGTAATCCTGCAATGGATTAAGGGACATAGTGGATCACTAGGTAACGACGCAGCCGATGAGCTGGCAAGACGGGGATCAATGGCTCAGGTGGCTGGCCCCACGCCACTTTTGCCATTACCCTACAGCCAAATACGCACATGGCTGCGCTCCTTTACCAAAAACCAGCATAACGCCCGATGGGCAAACCTCACAAGCTCTCGTCGACAGTCGAAAGAAGCGATACCTACACTATCGCCAAGACTGATCAAACGACTTCTCAGCTTCAGTAAACATGATCTCCGAATTTTAGTGAGCACATTTACGGGGCACATATCACTAAATATACACCTATTTACAATCGGCGTAACAGACAGCCCATTGTGCAGGTGCTGTCTAAACGAGGAAGAGACGGTCACCCATGTAATCCTGGACTGTACAGATGTGGCTGATCAACGGGCAAAAATCTTCGAGGATATGAGGTAGCTCCAGGAAGTCTGTGATCGTCTCAGGAAAGTTCTGAACTTCTGGAAGGAGCTGGGCTGGTTGGAATAGTCTAGCCAACCCTACACACAAAAAGGACCAAATTAGGAGTCTAATTGTGGAAAAGGGAGCCCGACTAACTAACTAACTAACTAACTAACCATCAGTGGCATACGTACATATTTTTTTATGTTCTAAGTTGGCTAGCAAACATAGTGCTGATGGTGAGCGGTGGCCGTAGCCTATCAGCGCTTGCAACACCATTAGTAGGTACCATTCACGCTTTGCAAACCTCGAGATATTAGTTCTTAAAAGTAATACGATCAGTTTGACTGATTGCACTGATGGAATAATCTCTGCTGTAACAGAGATTACCTCAACAGTGGGTGATGGGGTCATGTCCCGACGTCTTATTTTATTATATAAACCCTGTTGTTTGTTATATATTATACTGCAGTGTTATTTTTTATTTTTAAAGGTAATTAGGTTACGCACTTAAGTTCATTACTCCTACCGATTCGTGAATTTAATGTCTATTGCTTAATAACATAACTGGTATTTTAGTGATGCAATAAATCAAACAAGCGCCACAAAAATTTATTTTGTACGAATAATCTATTTTTTATATAGTTCCTTATTCCATTTTTGTTTATTGATCTGTGATTTATTATTTTATGACAATTGCAATTGGTCTGATTTTTGGCGGGATATCATAAAAACAAAATCAGTTATATTATTGTTTAAAACAACTAAAATTTAACAGCGTAAGCACTAAATTGTAGGGGCAAAAAAGCCTATAAATTTCGCAGATAATAATTATTTCTTATGTATATATATTTTGATGACTTTGGTACTTTATTTTCGAAGTTCTTAATTGGGATCTATAAAAAAATCAATTCACGAACTTTGAAGTTACCTACTGCGCAACACACAAAAAATTATGTGCCCCTAAAAAATATTTCTAAAATATAAAAATACTTTAAAAATATTTGACACCGTTGTGGCGTTGTGGGTAGCGAGTCTGCCTTTAGCCTCGATGGTTGTGGGTTCGATTCCCGCTCGGAGCTGATGTTTGTATTAATCGTACAGGCATATTTTCCGGTCTGGGTGTGTTTGTCTTTGTCATTGTGAATGTTTCCGGACCCCAGACACAGGATATAATTATCCTAATGGGGGCCGTTGAGTGTGTAGCGTTTATTTATTTATTTATTTATTTCTAACTGTGTTTGTTCTTTCCGTAGGTATCCCATTTATTCATCATTTTAAACTATGTTTTAGGTCAAGTCAAGAAGTTTAACGGAACGATGACATTAAAATAAATATAACAATATTAAACAATTAATATAGCAAGATAATAAATATAGAAATCATTTTAATATAGCTATAATACTTACATATGACTACATACCTATCTTTAAAGCTATTAAGTAAATCATCTATCATACATAATGAGTTGATCTTTCCATTAGTCAGAATTTATACTTGTTAAAAAGAACAAAACTCTTGTTAGGTACGAGTTACTTCGAAGGAAAATGTCAACCTCATTATAATTCAGTTTATTTATATTATTTACTACATAACCTTTCGCAGGTTTCGCTTTTAATAAATGTGAATATGGAATATTATTTTTGAGACATACCTTAATAGGTATGTAAAACTTACTCAGACCACACAGAGTTTTACGCAATAGAAGAAAAGTTTTAAGATTTCTAATTTTTTTTTATATCATGACCTTTGGCAAACCAGCATACGGCCCACCTGATGATAACCAGTCACCGCAACCTATGAACGCTTGCGATACTTGAAGTATCACAAGCGCGTTATCAACCCAAGGAACAGGAGGGAAAGGATGAGAAGGGAAAAAAGGAAGGGAACAGAGGGGGTGGGAGATTGGGCCTTGGAAATTGTAGATTTGATCATTATAAATGTGAAAGTTTGTATGTTTAGATGTTTTAGATGTTTGATATTCAATTACGCATAATCAGCTGAGCGAATTTTGATGAAATTTGGCACAGATATAGATTGTTACCTGGATTAAAATAAAGGATTCTTTTTTATCCCAGAAAATGTTAGGTTCCCGTCGGATATACAAAAAAAACAAACACGGTTGAATTTCGTTAAGATCCGTCTTATGGCTTGAAAGTATCAATCACTGAACCGATTTTGATGAATTTGGTATAGAAATGGATTGTCCTGGGAAAAAACGTGATACTGAAATAGGGGATTAATATTTGAATAAGAAACCATTTACTTGTATTGCAATAAAGATGCCAGTTTACAAAATGTCCATCACGCAGGCGAAGCCGGGGCCAGTTGCTAGATTATTATGATATACGAAATGCAGATATTTCAAATTCGTATTGTTTTTGTATGCGTCCTTGCTTTTACAAATCAAAAAACTCTTATCAAACTTCGTGGAAATAGAATTTGCAAACAATAACTTAATAAAAACTAGAATATTAAGATTCACATGAGAAAAATATTGAGATTCCGTTTTAAAATTTTACACACAGCGTCTGTACATGTTAACTTTAATCCAATCTTATCTTACATTATCAAAATAATAATATTTCCATGTTATTTCCGCTGTTTATTATATTTTTTAATATAAGGGACTGATATAGTTCAATAGTGTGCAGACAGGATATAGATAGAAACACGTCATTTGAGTGGGGATATAAATAAATAAACTCTACACACTCAACGGCCCCCAATCATCATCTTAGCGTTAATCCCGGTTGCGTCCAGAGCGTTCGCTTCGGAGCCCGGGGTCCGCTTTCCGACTTTTTCTTCTCCATTTCGCACGGTCTTCGGCATCTCTAATTGTCAGGCCATTGGTGCGCATGTCAACCCGCACGACGTCCAGCCAGCACTTCTTGGGCCTACCTAGAGACGACATTGCCAGACATTTGTTCTCCACATAGCCAGCCGGTTTACATTGAATGTGCCCGTACCATCGTAAGCGACGCTCTTCCAGCTTATCTGCTTTGTCACGGACGTGGAGGCTGCCGTGGATGCGCGTGTTTCGAAGGCGATCTTTCCGCGTAACTCCGCACATCCACCACAGCTTTTTCATCTCAACGGCTTCGAATATGATAGTTATATCCTGTGTTGGGGGATCGGAAACATACACAATGACAGGGACAAATACACCCAGACCAGTGACCATGGCTGAATGTTCAAGACAAACATCTGCTTAAGGCAGCGGTAGCGAACCTCGCTACCGCTGCGCAACAACGTCGTCATTATATTTGGTTTTTCACCAAATCATAATACAATTTAAAGGCGTCGGGATGTGACGACCCCATCGCCCGCTGTTGGGATAACCTCTGTCACAACAGAGATTATTCCACCAGTGCAATCAGTCACACTGGTGGTAGGTCTTTTGTTGCAAGAGGCCGGCTAGGTAGGTACCACCGCAGTGTCCAATATTCTGTTGCCAAATAGTAGTGCTTAGGCACTACTGTGTTCCGTTTGAAGGGCATTGTACGCTAGTGAAATTACTGGGCGAACGAGATTTAAGAACTAATATCTCGAGGTTGTCAACGCGTGAGTGGCACCTACTAATGGTGCTGCAAGCGCTCATAGGCTGCGGCAGCCACTTACCATCAGGTGGGCCGTATGCTTGTTTGCCAACTTCTAACATAAAAAAAAAAAGAAAAAACAATGCAATAATTATGGTTTCAAATAAATAATACAGAATGGACCCTGGTGGACACTACTAAGGTCCTCGACTCACCAGGAACTCGATAATTACTCTCATATAATAAGCAAGTTTGTGATTTAATAATACTAAGTTGGCAATCAAGCACACAACCCACCAGATTATAAGCGGTTGTCACTCACGCATTACCAACTCCGAGATATTGGTTTTTGAATCTCCTTTGCCCAGTAACTTCACAAACTACAGTTTCCTTGAAAACGAAACACAGTAACTCAAAATGCACTACTGCTTTGCAGTAGAACATCTAATACCTACCTTGTCGGCCTCGTGCAATAAAAGACCTATCATCAGTATTAAGGCACGAACACAAGAACGTTTTCGTCAGAAAAGAAGAGGTCCCTTGTTTCCTAAATCGCAACGGACTTACATCTCTTATCTCTCACTCTTATCAAGGCAATCCATTGACTAGAATGTGTTGCCCTTACCGATGACGGCCTAAGCCATCTTTCCGCCTTGAGGAACAACCCAAGGACGTACCGAATCAACTTAGAGCCCTCACAAAGAATCAACTTATAGCCCTCACAAAGGCAGTCCCTTCTTCATCGATCTCATTGTATGTCATTGTGCATGAAGACTTTAATAAGAATTGAGATTGTCTACAACTTCTTATATTCAACTTTTGCTTTCATAAAAAACAGGCTGTTGGAGCCATAGCCAACCCTTAGTCCATACAAATTGTGGTAAAATACTAACAAAGACATTGTGGCGCAGCGGTAGCAGTCACGGGTCCGATTTCCGCTCGGAGCAGATGTTTGTATCGATCACGGAGGCATATCATCTGGTCTGGGTGTGTTTGTGCTTATCCTTGTATGTGTTTCCGGATCCTAAACCAATATCACTATCCTAATGGGGGCCATTAATTATGTGGGATGTGTAGCGTTTATTTATATATATATTATTTTTATAGTATATTTTTCTCTATTTCCTATTCCTTATAAATATGAGACGACTTCAATTAAAAATGTAACGTAATTCACAACCATGCATCATTTACTGCATGCTACTACTAATGAGGAAGTGCGGACAAGTTACATAAACTTTGGAAAGTTACTGTTTTATGTTGTATAGTAAGACTAGATAATGTTGAGTATTAACTTAACAATTCTGTTATAAAAAAGTTGTTTTTTATAATATAGGTTAATTAGCATATATAGCATACAAGTTATTTTGTATGAGTCCTCACATTACTCACAACAAAACGGTAATAAACTAGCTTCTGCCAGCAACTTCACCCGCATGAATAATGTTTTTAATACAAACTCTGAATCCTCTTATAGAAACTTTGAATGTCATATTTATTTATATCGAATCTACAGCCTAAAAAGTAATTTTTAGCTTCTAGCTCTAAAAATGGCGATACAACTTTTCATTCTTCATAAAAAGTAGCCTATATTCTTTCTCAGTATCTGTGTACCAAATTTGATTTAAATCAGTACAGTAGTTTTGGCGGGAAAGCCTGCCAGACAAAAAGACAAAGTTACTTTCACATTTATAATTTTAGTAAGGATAAGAAACAGAAGTTACAAACAAAAAAATTATAATAGATAAATACTACACACTCTGCAGACTTTATTATGATATGGAGAGGGTCCATACAAACACAAATCAAAAACCACTTAGATAGAAACACGTCTATATGGTATCTCGAGTGGGGATATACCCTACTAGACATTTTTGCTAGCTTTACAACCAATGCACTAGAATAGTCTTCAAATATTTTGCAACAGTGATAAAGACACAGTAAATATTTATCTTAACAATAGCAAACTTAGTCACAAGTTTAATTCCTTCTCAAAGCAGAAGTTTATATTGACATGCATGTGTTCTGGTCTGGGGGGTGTTTGTCCCTGTTTATGTGTTTCCAGACCCCTAACGAGATATCACTATCCTAATGGATAGTTTATCATTGAGTGTGAAGGGTTTACCATTTATTTATTATCTTTGTTTATAATGAATAAATTATTATAAATAAGCCATAAGGAAAAAATGCTCATGAGAATGGTGTCTTCATGCATATATTTTTAGATAATGTTTTTTCTCATTACATGATTGCGCGATTTTAATTCACATTTAGCTTGCAACATACAGTTTTTATTACATATTATATTATACAGCACAATTATTTTATAATTAATATTTAAACGACAGGAAATGTATTAATTGATAATTTATAAAAATTATACGCTTATGCAAATTATTAATTAAACAAATTAGTTGTAGCAATTAAAATGATAATATTAGATTGTCAATAATTTAAACATAATTCCCAATTACATATTATAAATTCATAACAATTAAGGTAATAAATGCAGTACTTACCCGCTATTTGTTTAAATTGATGCAGTGATAAATTTCTTTAAAAATTACTTCACTCGATTCATAATTTTTAAAACTAATTTCTGTACCACATTCTACAATTCAAGCTACAAATCACAATTTCTGTATCTCATTACTTGTCTTGAATTAAATTTAAAATATAATTGGTTTGTCTAATGTCTTTATTAATCAAAATATTTACGCAAACTGTAATATCCACCCACATCGATTCTAACTATCTTGCAACGTCAAAACAAACTGCTGGGTGCCGCTGGTGGCGACTGACGGCCTGACGGGACGGCGGGTAGCGGGTAGCCGGGTGCTGCTCCTGTCAACTTCAAGTGTCATTTGTCAAACTTTTTTATGTGTTGTCAATGTCAACTTGACACACCTTCGTTACCAGTTATCGAAACGTTTCGTTATTTGCTTTACGATTATTTTAGAAACCTCGTAATGGAAAACAAGATAAATCATATCAAGATGATATTGAACATAGAAATCATGATTTGTATAAAATAATAACTTGTTTTATTTAGTAAATCGATAAAAATTAGTAGCTCAATTTCTATTTTTTTTCGTCATTTCACACTGTAATTTTGCACTAACTTCTTCTTAGCATTATTCCCGGTAATAAACAAGTATTTACCCAGGATCTGTTGTAACTTTTGTCCGGATGTGACAGGCTAATAATTTCTACACGGTGCGTTTGCCATTTGACCTCCATAACCCTAAGGGCGAACCAGTAACTCATTGGAAAAATTATTGTAAGATGTTATGTGATAAAAACCCGGACAGCTTAACCTGCTCCTCGAGATACGTCAGGGGAGCCTAAAATAAACGCCTAGACCGAAACAGATAATTTGTATGATTAACGCAAACATCAGTCCGAAAATGGAAATGGAACCCACAACCGTCGAAGCTAAAGACCAGACTCGGTAGTGGGTAGCCTTTTCAGTTCCAACGGTTTTCAGCTTTTATAAACGTATAAATAAAAACTTGTAATTCTAACATGGTTCAAGAAAAATAAAACAAATATTCATGCCTAGATATACCTTTATTGAATAAATCACAAACACAGGCAGTATGCTCGCATAAATACCATTTCAAATTAACATTGAACTAAAACCTAGAACAAACATACCAAAATAAGTTCATAGAGTTACTACTTAGCTTTTTAATTTGAAGCGTACTTTGGAATGGTTTACGACATCCTACGAGATGAAGCCTTTGTTGCAAAGAGAACTATTAGGAAAAGCTTTGAAATGTGAAACAGGACTGGTCTTATGCTGGTGCTAGACATTCGTGCAAAAATTTTAATACATGGGTGGCGCTTGAGTGTCTGGAAAAAAAATCTGAAAATTTACGACGCTCTATAAAAACTGTCTAGTACGCAATCAGAATATTTAAGTCTCAATAGAGAAGTCAATTCAATTTTAACATTTATCAGAATTAATTGCTTTTTATTGCATAAAAGCATTTAAATTAAAATGTTTAAATATGCACATATTTTTATACATTGTAAAACTCATTTTGTTACTTTGCGAACATAACGAATGTCTAGCGCCGCTTTAAGTATTCCATCGCACTTCAATATTCTAACCCTATATATTTTATAACACAAGCACATAAGGAAATAGTCTTTGATATTTTATAATTAATATTAATTCAAACTTATTTAAGTAGGCGTAAATCAATGAACTTATATATAAAATTGTTTTATTAATATACATAAAATTGAGAATTTGTTCCAAGATTCAGGATTGGTTTTTTTATTATTCTATAACAAATTTCTCATCATCGTCATCATCAGTATCATTTTCATCATCAAAAATTTATAAAGGAAATCTCTCTCACTCTTTTTCTCAATTAAAACATAAAACTGACAAATGTTCCAATGTTCAATATTACATTTAATATTAATTATGACATGATTTTTTAAAACATTTTTACTGCTTTAAAACTTAAGTAGAAAAAACACTGGCATCATTATAACAGATCTTCTTATCAAATGGTTAGTGGCCAACTTAGTGACAGAGTTGTTCAGGTCGCCCAGATAGGCCTCTTGACTTGACTTAACGACTTTCATCAAATTGATCAGCCTGGACGGACTTTTCACGTGCCCTCCGAAGCACGGAGATGCTCAGTTTAAATACCACTATGCGATCACCCATCTAGTGACTGACCGCGACTAAAGTTGCTTTATCCACTGATCGTTTACCGATCAGTGAGTCCACCTGGCTATGAGTGTCTCATTATTATAACAGATTATATGACTATGTGATAAGCCAAAACCTAACTGTACCTTGGATCAGATCCCGCCAGTAAGTTCTGATTCTAGAAACTTCTTAAGTAAATTGTTCATTACATTCTGATCTACTTCCTATACTGTACTTGTTATCAGTTTTGTAAGACATATTTTAGAAACATGTATTATTTGTCAGTTTATGTTCTTTACAAATTGTCATTTTTAATTTTCATAATATATAACTAATTCATATTAAATTATACACTGGCAACACTAGAACAATGAAATAAACCAATCCATTATCTATAACATTATATCACGCTAATAAATAGCAGTGGGTTTTTCTAAAAATTCCTTTGCTTTCCGAGTAATTGTTATGTAATTTTTATGCCATCCAAAATGACCAGGGCGCTTACTATAAACTCTTATTTGCGATTCAAATGACGACCTAAGTTAAGCTACATCACTATTTCGTATCATGACATATATATTTATATGTCATGCTCATATAAAATCTGAATCGTTTCACTACCAGAATTGAATTGGATTTATTTGGTTGTGACTTGGATCGCAATAGAAGTCCATGGTAGGCTCTTATGATTTATAAACTATTCTGTAACTATTATAAGGTTAAAAGTTCAGATCGAAAAAGCTTATAGACTCTGCCGATATAACTTTTGGAGATAGTCCTGGAACCACATTTACTGTCAAATTCTAGAAACTTCTGTATATTCACCATATGAGTGGTGTTTCTGGAGTATCGGTTACGCATTTCGTCTCCGGAGGTTGGTTCTCGGGTGGTTACAGCGCGGTTAGTGTATGGCGATGAGTCCGGACTCGAGGAGCTTCTGTATCTTGGCGGCCACGTCGGGGTTCTTGAGGTGGTCCTGCAGCGCGTGCGGGTCCTGCTGCATCTGCTCGAGGATGCAGCGCATGGCGGGGTCGCGCAGGATGGCCTGCACCTCGGGGTCCGCCATCGCGCGCTTGCGCACCTGGAAGGGATGGGGGTTTTAGATGAGTTTTTAGCTCACTATCATATAAGCGTTTCCACGAATATTGGCATAAACAAAGTAACGGGCGAAGTTAAAATAAAAATTTTGAAATGAAATTTGTTTTATTATTTTACTTTTAACGGCCACAGAAAGACACAATCGACAATATTATAAAAATTTCAACCATTTATGTATTGCTATTCATGAGATAGTGCAAAAAAAAAGCCTCAATAGCTCGACGGTAGAAGGGCCGACTTCGCTCCGTTAACGCGAGAGTCGTGGGTTCGATCCTGACCCCTTGGGCTATTGTCGTACCCACTCCTAGCACAAGCTTCGAGCTTATTTGGAGGGCAATAGGAATATTAGTAATGTCTTAAAAAACCTTTGCTAATATTCTTAAAAAAAAAAAATGGGGAAACCATATCAAGTTTCTTGTATTAAAATTTTATTTTAATGCTAGTATTTGCTGTCTCTCTACCTCTACCTTTTATGGTTCGTGACATACAGCCTGCTGACAGAAGGACGGATAGCGTGGGCTTAGGGCTAGCGTGGGTTCCGTTGGTACGGAACCCTAAAAAATCGTTTCTTTTTCAAGAATATTTACATCGCGTTTTCAAGTCTATTTAATAACATTTCAAAGTGAAAATTTCGGGTTGGATGTATTTTAATACCACATCGTAACAAAATAAAAAATTTTGTTTAAAAAAGTTAAAAATAAAATTTTAAGGTGGACCCTTAACATTTAGGGGGTATGAAAAATAGATGTTGATGTTGAGAAAAATCGGTCAAGCCGTTTTCATAACAAACACCGCGACACAAAGGAGTAACTTAAGCTACTTTTATTTTACAAAAACTGAGTCTAGGTATATTTTTGGTACAATCTTGAAACGGCTTGTTGGTTTGAACAATAACATGTTGACAAAAACATTTTTAAAATTTGAATAAAACCTTGGGAATATAAATAGATTAGGTTAAAGTCAGGTACATATATTGAGTATGATAAATGGACGCAAATAAGCAATACCATGTCAACCCACAAAATTGAAAAAACTGAGTTATATATGCAGAAGTGTTTGTAAATGGCTGAAAAAGAATTTTCTTAAATATTTGAAGGGTTTTAAGCTTTAAAACTTCTAAAGAAGCCATTTTTCAATCATGCCATTTATGTAATATTTTAAACGTTTTGGGTTATATTATATACGAAATATGCAGTTTGTATACTTATTTTTTGTGAAAATAAGTAAAATAACTTACATAAATCTGAAATTGCCAAAAACTTGACCAATACATGAAAAAATTCATATAAAGCAAGTTGTTCAAAATCTACAAACGCTTTTTTCTCGAAATGACATTGGTGTGGGTTGACATGGTATTGCTTATTTGCGTCCAAATATGGGTTGTACATAAAATATGTTGACAGGCTTTCATTCCTTATGTTCTTTTTGTAAAGATAGAAAGCCCTTAATAAATACTAGCAGCGCCCGCAGCCCCGCTCGCGTTTTGTACCGATTTTTCTTTATCGCACTGAACCCTAATTCTTAACATAAGCTATCTGCCAATTAAAGTCCGGTAAAAATCAGTTCAGCCGTTACAAAGATTAATTCGTTCAAACAGACAGACAAACAAAAATTTTAAAGCTGTTAATTTGGAATTACAAAAATGTATTTATTATTTATAAGACTTTAATGTTGAGATCTCAATGTAATGTCTATGAAATAATATTAATGTTAACTTATTTTCTTGTAATATTTAATGCCTGAAATAAAATTAGTTTCTTAGTAATTATGTTTTCAGTAGAAACTTCAAATGATTCTAATTATTAGTTTGAAAATAAAATATTTAAATCTCTGTTGATAAGTTTAAAACAACAAATCAAATAAATGTAAAATAAATAAATAAATAAACGCTACACACTCAACACCCCTATCAGGATAGTTGTATACTGTGTCAGGGGTCCGGAAACTTACACAATGACAAGGACAAACACACCCAGACCGGAAATCAAGCCTGTATGGTCAATACAAACATCTGCTCCGAGCAGGAATCAAACCCGTGACCTGTGGCACTTAAGGCAGGTTTGCTCTTGTCAAAATAAAAGAATTTTTCCTTTGTATATATTAATTTATGCTCACCTCCTCAGGATTAGAGTTAAGCTGCGTAGAGCAAGCCCGGTAGCCTTCAAGTGCCTCTGCATTGCTCGGGTCCAGTTCCAATGCCTTTTGATAGGCGCTGATGGCTTTGAATGCTGTTGCATACCCTAAAATACAGAAAAAATTTCAATTATCCATTTCTGTTTTAATTATCTTTACTTTTTAGCCGCGTTGAGCTATTTTTGATAGAGACTAAAAGTATCGATTTGCGTCACATGACGTCACGACATGCTTTATGTGACGAATTACGTCAAACTGGCGTCAGACAAATTATGAAATTTTAATTCAGTGTATAGTTAAATTTTCAAATAAAAAATACATTTTTCCAGTTTTAATTTTACACTTTTATTTGCAATCTCCATGACTGTCATTTTTCGTTAAATTTTGTAGTCATTATGTGAGATACTTTTGGGTTTTGTTTTTTATAAAAACTTAAGATTTCGACAATCACTCAATTTGAACAACTTACAACTTTTATGTAACATAATATTGCCTTCAAATATATAAATTAAAAGATATTTTATTTGTTATTTAGGATTGGAATCAAAAGAACATTAAACTTTATAATATCTGTTTAAGCATATGAATGTTGATATGCCATGACAGATTGGACCTACGGCACTCTCACTCATACCACAGAAAGCAACAGTACTAATACTGCTGTAAGAGGGTAGTACTATCGGTTAGGCCGACAAATTTGTGCATGGTGGCATTGTAGAAGAAGCATGACTCTAGTGCTTCATATTTGTTGTTTTTGTTTTTGGGCTTATTGTTTGTTTTTTTTTTTAAGTATCTATTATTTGTAACTTTCATACAATATCATATTTAAATGTAAATAATAACACAGCCACGTCAGAAGTATTAATTAGGGTGTCATTGAAAATCAGTATTGGGTGAAAATCACCCAATGTATGCTGAATGGCACACCTTTTTGGGACACAGCATTGTTTTTGGAAAAGACATCATAAATTTTATTTATTTATGTATTTACTTTTTTTTTTTGTTTGGTTCTTTTTTTCATAATTTTCTTTTTTATTTACTAAGTTGTTTCTTTTTTTATAGTTATAGTAGTTTTGTAAGTAATAACTTAAAGTTAAGTTTAATTGTTTTTTTTTTATTCTATGTCTGCCTTTTCTTTTAACAACCATGTATTGTCCCAAATAAATTTCCTCTTTCTTTCTTTCTTTCTAATATATTATTAATAAACTAACCTGTAGAATTTTTCCCTTCCGGATCCATCCTTTGATGAACTTAGGGTCTAACTTGCAGCAAAAATCGCAGTCTCTAAGGCCCAAATCAAATGCAGCTAGTTTAGTGTAGCAGGCGGCACGGTTTGAATACAACTTAGGATCGTCTGGGTTACGTTTGATCGCTTCTGTGTAGTGCTTCATGGCTGTGCTGTAGTCACCTGATGAATAATTATTTTACTTTTATAGAGATTAAATGGGACGTATTATGCAGATTAAATCCTAAAAATATAAAAATCAAGGACAAACATTTCAAAAATCTGGTGGTAGGACTTTTATTGGTTTTTTTTTGTAGGCAAACAAGCATACGGCCCACCTGATGGCAAGTGGCTGCCGCAGCCTATGAGCGCTTGCAGCACCATTAGTAGGTGTCACTCACGCGTTGCCAACGAGAGATATTAGTTCTTAAATCTCGTCCTGGGCGGACGGTAATTTTCAGTCCGTGCGAGGCCAGCTAGGTAGGTATGCAGTGTCAGTTATTCTACCATAAAGTCGTATACTGCATTTTGGTTTGCAGGACACTGTGGCCATTGGAATTAGTGGTAAGAGAAGATATCAAGATATTTAAGAACCATTAACTCTTGTTGGCAATGCATGAGTACAAATGGTATAGCAAGCACTCACAGGTTACGTACGACAACCCCATGTCATCTGGTGGGTCAAAAATATTTCTAAATGCTAAGAGACGCACCATGAAATTTGAAATGCTTACTATATTATTGTTCACTCCTCACAAGCAATAACGCAACAATAGCGGCAAGTTAAATATACATTCTGTAAGAATTTCACTTTTCTACCTATTCCATTTCGGGAGATACAGCCTGCTGATAGAAATTCAGCAGAGGCTTAGTAATAATAATCGGAACCCCCTTGACAATCTTTGGATACCAAAACCCTAACAACATATGTATAAAGCCATTAAAAATATTGAATTACAATGATGTTCAATTAAAAAGAAATTAACTGTAATTCCTTTTTAAAATCATCTTCTTAGCATAATTAAATCTATATATATATAAATGAATCCCTATATCCCTTGGTCACGCCAACACGCGTGAACGGCTGGACCAATTTCACTATTTTTGTTTTATTGTGTTTGTTATTGTCACGAGAAACCTTCTCGTCACAATAGTCGTTCTTATGACAGAAAATATTAAATATAAAGTAAATTTTACTATTAACAGTAAATACCAGATTTGTATGGAATCGATGGATAGGGAAGTTCGTATGAAAAAATCTATTACTTAATGTTTGTATACAGGTAGATAGTTTATAAGTGGAAGAACCCAGAACGGAATTAAAACTCCCACAGTAACGGTATAAACGGAACAATTTACTATTCATCTGGACGAAGTCGGGGCGGGTCGCTAGTACCAGAATAAAAACAAGAATGTTCTCACCTTTCTTGAAATAGTCGTTACCAAGTTCCTTCTCCTGTTCAGCCTTGACGGGGTCTATGTAGGCTTTCTTCTCTTCCTCCGCTATCTTCTTTTCCACTTCACTGAGGAGTGTTTTTATTTCTGGCGTACGATGCTCAGACATTGACTTCTCGTAATATGTTTTGGCTAGCTTCCATTGTTCCATCTTTTTGTATGCATTACCTGCATTATAATAATAAGTTATTATTTATAATACAAAAATAAACCATATAAAAGTTATTGCAAATAAGAATTGCAATTTTGTTATCTATTACTTTTATAAAAAAATAAATATCAAAATTTGTCAATAGTCTTACTGCACTAGCCTTTGACCTGCCTACAAGCAAGATGCAACTGGTTATTAAACTTGCTGACAGACCTCAAATCACGGCTGAGGTGCCCCTTCACAAATAAAATACCAACATACTGTGGTAGCTAGCCTGGCAGGCATTTATAGGTTCACTAGATTTGATGGATATACATAAATAATAAATAAATAAATAAATGCTGCACACTCAACGGCCCCCATTAGGATAGTAATATCCTGTGTCGGGGTCCGGAAACATTCACAATGACAAGGACAAATACACCCAGACCAGAAAATATGCTTGCATAGTCAGTACAAACATATTATGCTCCGAGCGGGAATCGAACCCGCGACCTGTGGCGTTTAAGGCAGGTTCGCTACCGCTGCGCCACAACGTCGTCAAACATGTGTTAAAACTCTATCTATCTATGACATCCAGGTTTCCTTAAAACATTTTCCTTCACCATTAAGTAAGAGATAAGTTTGAAATACAAGTTGAGATTTAAAAAATACACACACATGAAAACTCAGAGGTTCTTGTCCAGATTTTAAAATTGTGACTTTTGGTTAAAAGCTATGATTACATACATGCAAAAAGTTATTAAATCCAAGGTCTGTCTCAATTTACTTAATCATGGGTGAGTGGTTTTGTGTTTCTAAAATATTGTTGTTGTATTGGTCATTAAAAGTATTAATTTATACAAAAAAACTTACCAAGTCTAGTGAAGGCTTTTGCGATCAACTTAAAATCAGCTCTATTCTCTCTTCCAATTTCAATAGCTTTTTCGCATTCCTTAATACACTTCTCATATTCTTTTTGTTCAAAATATACAGCTGCTATGTTTGTATAAAACGTTATATCCGTAGGGTCATGACTTATGGCCTTATTATAATGTACTAGAGCATTTTCGAAATCCTTCTTCTTATAAAAATCATTACCTAAGTCTTTTTCTTTTAAAGCTAATGAACGGTGTTCGGGAAGGTCTTCATATTTAGGTTTCGGTGGTTCCTCTTTTTTAGGCTCTGGTGCTGGTTTGGGTTCTGGAGTTGGGGGATCGATATCCATTGGTGTCTCTAGCCCAAGCATTACATTTATCGTTGGTAATAAGCGCATATCTGACATGTAAGGATTTAATGATGTCAGGTCATTCGGATTTACACTCTGTAAAATAAGTTTTAATTATAGATTTAACAAAATTAAAGCAAGGGCCATCACTAGAGTGTTTTATTTATTGAGTGTAAAAAGTACTATATTTTTCTCTGTGAAAATATGATTTTCGTGCAATAATATCAGTTTGATAATATAGTTATAAAATAATAACAAGCTGGAAATAAAATTATATTGGATTTGCAGAATTCTAGATTCAGAAGATTATACCAATATGTTGAGTAATAATTTAGGGATTCACATGTTTGTTTATGAATTCACACTGTTCTAATAATACTCTAGTGTATATCAAGGTCATTTCTGCAAATGCAAGCAATATATTGCATAAATATTTGTATAAATGTAAATCACAATGTTACATGATGTTATAATAAGATCTGACAATGTAAAATCAAAGCAATGTTTTAAAGACTAAAAAAGTATATATAAAATAAAACTACTTAATTTCTTAAGCAACAGTGTGGTAAGAGACAAGGATCTTCTCTCAGAATATGCAGGATCCATTCATAACATTAATCAATTTAAGAAAAGACTTGACAAACATATCAGATAATTGAACCTTCAAGAGAACAAAAGAATAGAGCCTGATATATGCATAATAAAAATAATAATTGCAAATGAGCGTAATATATCATTACAACCTGAACCATTTTAGGTTTATTATATTTTTTTTTATGTTCTCAGTTAATCAATTTAGAATATGTTAAATATTTTCCTTAAGTCTCTGAACATTTGTACCTAAACAGATAAGTTCACTATGTATAATAGATAATATTCATTATAATCTTTTAAGTTTCCCTACTCAACCGCTAGACCAATTATGAAAATTTTTAGTATGGATATAGATGGGAACATGGAGGCAGCTATAGGATACTTTTTGTAATGAAAAGAAAACCTGAGAGGAAATCTGCTTAGTTTAAAATATGTAACTAATCTAAGGATGGCTTTTGATGCTTAATTGTTATAAGGATATACAGTACAATTGCCTACTGAGGCTTCATAATTACTTCATTTTTAATTTTGACTAAAAAGACCTAAAATTAGCTGAGTTATCTATATATGTGTATTTTTTTAGCATATTAAAAAGTTTCAGCAACCATTTTATTAATAAACAAAGGTAAAACTCACCTTTATCATTTTAATGTAATCTGGATCATTTAGCCATTCTCTGGTTTGAGGATTTGCCCTTAACTTCGCGAATAGGGCCTCTGTTCTTAATGCAGCTTCTTCAGCTTGTGTTTTAACATTTGCTAAACCTGAAGCAAGCTGTTCATTTCCTGGCTCTAGTTCCAAACCCTTTTCATAAGCCTCAATTGACTCATCATATCTCCCTAGGTACGCTAAGGCACTGCCCTTTCTAGAATAACCTTTGCTCCACGAAGGGTTCAATGACACGGTTTTGTTAGCGTCCTCCAACGCAGCCGCATAATTTTTCGCTTTTGCAAACGCCGCCGAACGATTGCTGTATAAAACGTGGTTTTTTGGATCTAATTCTATCGCACTAGTGTAATATTTTATAGCTTCGTCATATTTCTCTGAAGACAACGCCGCATTACCCTTCTCTTTTAATTGATTTACCTGAAATTTACTTTTTTTATTGTTTGATCGTTCTTAACCATTCAAAACAGCTGAAGTCGGCATAACCTTACCTGCTCCATGATTCTTATATATTGTTAAATTATTTAAAAATCAGATCACTGTGGAGAAGCGTCTTCACTAATAATTATATTTAAACTTCGCACTTTAAGTAACGCAATTGTTCTAGTATTTGAAGGAATCTTCGGTCTGCACCTTAGTATGAAATATGAATGAATGTTCACACTGACACTTCATTCCAGAATTTTCTAGATAAAAATGCAATTTCATTTTGGTTTATTTAAAGTGCATACTGGCAACATTATCAACTTGCAGTAAAATCACTGACCTCCATAACAACTGGAATGAAGATCTAAAATGTCAGAATGTGTTAAATGTTGAAACGACGCCAAGCAAGTGTCCGGAAACTAAATAATACTATTGTACGTAAGCGTTACGGACACCTTGAATGTACTTCGTTAATTTTATTTTTATTGTTACATTCGCACATGTGCCTTAGCAATTTTTTTATTCTAGCCACTTCATTAGTGGCACTTGTTTATAATTGAATTATCATTATCAAGTAAAAAAAAATAGATAAGATCCACGATCTACATTTTTTATATATCTATGTATAAATTATGAAAAATAATATTATCATGCATTTTATTAAAGTGTGTATTACAAATATTTTGAATCTATAAAGAAACGTTTTTTGACTCATTATATTTTTATTGAAAGTAATAAGCAATTAGTTACGTATGTTTAAAATATGTGAACGCCTCTTATGATTGCGATATTTTTAGTCTGTTTTCTGTTAGTGTCACGCTAATCGCTATTTTGTAGTATTCGTGATTACAATTGACGAACGTTGTGGGAAATACCAAGTGAAATAGCGGTGATCGATGGCAAATTGACCGCTTCCGTGGTTAAAGCAATAAGGGGTCGCGCGCTCCTGTAACTCCTGGTGACTCATCTAGGCATTATATACAATTGTCACCATGGACACCGATGATGGTGAATCCTCGAGCAGTGGGCCCATGTCCAGCTTAAATAGTTTATTCTCGTTCACAAGTCCTGCTGTTAAGAAATTGCTTGGCTGGAAACAGGTAAGGCAAATTTATTACGTAGAATCCGCAAAAAAACAATGAAGAATTATCAAATTCTAAACTGGACTCCAGCGTCCTGTTTTCGATATAAATATCGCATTTTAATGAGTTTAACTGACAATGCTTATGAGTATTTGCCTCCTTAAACGGAATCTATTAATGATCATTTATATAAAATGTTATATGAACTGTATGATATGAGTTTATTCGCATTTTTCGATGATAGATTTAACTGTAGTCCAAGTTAAAAATGTTGTCCACTTTTTAACTACTAAATACATATCTTCAATGACAGAAACATAATGAAATATATAATATAATTCATGAATTATTTATAAGCATTATTTAAATATTATGCAATAGAAACTGTTATAAATTTATCAAGTTTAAATTCTCATGAATTATGGTAACAAAATTATTTATAACCTATTGATTAAAAGAACTAGGGTATTGGCCATTCAGACACAGAAAAACAAATTTATCGTTTAAATTTTATATAGTAATATATAAAATTTAAAATATAGTAATATTTAATATATAAATTCCTGACTCTGATATTATTTATGGCTTTGCAATGAATGTACTTTGAAATTTTGAGAAATTTATAACAGTGAACTATTGAGGTATACGCTTTTTATGGCTTGTCTGTCTCTTGATAAATGGTGAGTTGTAAGAATAGGTGTGTAACTCATAATATCAGGTCTTATTGCTAACAAGCTCTTGCTTAGTAATATAACTCTTGATAGGTAATTTGTTCTTATCCAGCGAGTTACTGGTTCATCCTCAGGGTTGCAGAGGTAAGAAGGTAATCACTCTGTATAAAAACTAGTAACCTGTTAAATATGGACAAAAGTAACAAGCAGACGCTGGGTATATACCAGGAATAATTCTAGGAAGAAGAATAATTACCATATTCACTTTTATATGCTTTCAGCAAAATTCTTTTTTTAATATTATTATTGACAAACACTGCAATTTTTTCTGGATAACTTTTATACAATTAGATATTCATATCTTAGAATATAAGAGAAAAAATATCTTGATCTCATGTTTCTAAATCCAAATATACTTATAAGTTAATGAATCATTTAAAATGTTATATCTTCGTAAAACAATATTTAAGTCAAAAATTAGCTTTCAATAGTAGTAGTTCATTATAAACGTAACTCACACGGGTGAAGCCGCAGGTAGATGCTAGCTACCGATATGTATGAATGAAACATTGACAAGGCATGACTAATTTATTTGCTCACAACAATGCTGTAAAATATCCAATACTATCAGATGTACAGAAGATAACACAATATTTTTATTTATATTATCTATTTTCACATTTCTTGTTTGTCTATGACTCATTTGCTTTTATATATTACCGGGAAACCTGACTCATACGCTTAGTTGATGAATGAATTTATTTTTGGATTTGTGGTCAATATTTATAAATTCATTCATACTTTATGTATAGTAACAAATAAAAGCATAGATTGCTACTATTTTAATTGTTACAGCTAATGCTTGAATCAGAAATGTAGTAATGTATCATTAATTTGTTGTATATTACTTAGTAATAACATGAATGGCTCTGTTATTATTGAACTCTTAGCGTTGATAAGAGATTATATCATAAATATGTATATTGGTTTGGTTTATAGTAAGTATACATATTATATTATGTCTACTGCCTTATGTCTTTAACTGAAGCTCCTAAAACACATATTAAGTAAAATTATGTCCAATAAATTTTTCACTGCTTTATTAAACTGAATGTAAAATAGAAACAGCTGAAACTCATGTTCAATTGGTTAAGTTACCGACTAGTTTCGGACCCATTGGAATGTGAATAAGAGAGCCGTTAAATTTTACATAAAATAAAATAAAGTCTCCATTTAATTATGTAATTGTTTTATTAAATATTAAGTACAATACATCTTATATTTGATATTTCAAAAAAAATTGTATTCACAGTTAGTACTGAAACGGCCATTTTACTGTATAGTGTACACTTGATGTGTTATATGTACCATGTTTTTCATTTTTCAATATATATACAATATAATTTCCCAGGGTGATGAAGAAGAGAAATGGGCGGAGAAAGCTGTGGACAGCCTGGTGAAGAAGTTGAAAAAGAGGAAGGGAGCCATCGAGGAGTTGGAGCGCGCGCTGTCCTGCCCCGGGACGCCTTCCAAGTGTGTCACTATACCACGGTCATTGGATGGGAGATTGCAGGTAGAATTATAAACATTTTTTAAAGTCACGACAGTTGGTAAACAATATACGGTCCGCATAAAGGTCTCAGTCAGTCTCCGCAACCTATGTATCCTTGAGATACTTTAAGTATCACATGAGTGTCGCCAGTCCCAGGGATAGAAGGGAAGGGATGAGAATGGAACAGAGGGGGGAGAGAGTGTAGTACTTTCCCGTTTGAATTGGCCCATTTTTGTTTGGAGGAGATACTTTGATAGTCAATTTTGTTTTCTACCTTTATGTTGCGAAAAATAGATCATACAACAGTTTATGTTATTGACAGTTCAATCAGAAATACAAGGAAAAGGCAAGGCAGTGCAAGGATAAGGATTAATAATAACTACATGAGTCATCCTAACTTTATTACCAGTGTGTTCTCTTTACACACTTTCAGGTATCACATCGTAAGGGTCTGCCACATGTTATCTACTGCCGAGTGTGGCGATGGCCTGACCTGCAAAGCCACCATGAATTGAAACCGCTCGAAATTTGCCAGTTTCCATTCAGCGCGAAGCAAAAGGAGGTATGCATTAACCCCTACCACTATAAAAGGGTCGAAAGTCCAGTTCTACCACCGGTGCTTGTTCCACGGCATTCGGAGTTCGCACCGGGACATTCTCTTCTACCCTTCCAAAGGACAACGGAACCGGCTATGCCCCATAACGTTTCCTATTCAGGTTCCGGTTTCCCACCATCGGCGACGTCAGAGCTGCCCGACACACCACCACCGGCGTATTCTCCACCGTCCGACGATTCGGAACCACCCGGAGAAGTTGCTCCGGTTTCCTATCAAGAGCCTCTATATTGGGCTTCTGTTGCGTATTACGAGTTAAACTGTCGTGTCGGTGAAGTATTCCACTGCAATTCCCATTCGGTTGTTGTGGACGGTTTTACAGACCCATCGAATAATAGCGATAGATTCTGCCTCGGCCAGCTCAGTAACGTCAACAGGAATTCAACTATAGAAAATACTAGACGTCACATAGGAAAAGGTGTTCATTTGTATTACGTAGGTGGTGAAGTTTATGCGGAGTGCTTGTCCGATGCGGCAATTTTCGTCCAGAGTCGTAATTGTAACCACCATCACGGGTTCCATCCTTCGACAGTTTGTAAAATACCGCCTGGTTGTTCTTTAAAGATTTTCAACAATCGGGAGTTCGCTCAGCTCCTGTCTCAGAGCGTTAATCACGGTTTTGAGGCGGTATACGAACTGACGAAAATGTGTACAATTCGTATGTCGTTCGTTAAGGGATGGGGGGCTGAATATCATAGGCAGGATGTTACCTCGACGCCATGTTGGATTGAAATACATTTACACGGTCCCCTTCAGTGGTTGGACAAAGTTTTGACACAAATGGGCTCGCCTCATAACGCTATATCATCAGTCTCCTAGCCGTGCCACGATCATCACGCTCCCCCACCGTATTCCGTATATGTATTTCTGTCGTCACCAATCTCACAAAATTGTTTGCATTTTTTCTTTTAGTTGTTTTTTTTATTAGGTTTTGTATTTACGAAAGTTTTCAAAACTGTTATTGGTGCACTTTCGATTTCATTGAAAAGTTCTTTCGTTTTAAATTATATTTTGAGGAAATTATGAATTCTACCCAAATCTTAATTCAGTCTTATGTGAAGTATGACAGATATTTTTAATGTAAAGTCTGTTCCATTAGAATTTGGCAGATAAAAATGTGCATTGACAAAAAAAAAATTCTACGTGTCATTGGCGAAATAATCTTTGCTGAATGGACATAACTGGAAGCCATCAATTCAAGAATTGAATTAAACATTTTACTTTTTTAATTTCGAGTAAGATACCAATTATAAAACAGTATAATTTATGCAAATTTTACATCGCGCGAATTCTTATGGAACGAACTATAACTATTTGTTGCCATGTATCGATTTTATTTTAAATATTCAATATTCTATGCCCAAAATATTTTATAGAAATTTAGCTCAAATAATGTGTCCAATTTGGATGAGAACGTTTAACGTAATATTAAGTGTATTGTATTTTATATAAAGACATACATGTAGAATGAATGAAGTATACTTGATCTATAATGTCTGCTCTTCGATCAAGAAAAGGCTGTCAAAGAGAATTTAGTCAGTATAAATTAAATCAAAGGTAAAAAAAAATTTTGGCTATAAATCGATCTGGTTTTTTACAATAAAAATGTAAAATAAACTTGTTTTCACCAATTTAATTTCAGCCCCCTCGTTTAAGATTTTTATTTTTCATTAATGTCTGATAAACACCTATCAGTTGTAAATGAATTAAGATGAAGTGTTTTTAAAAGTCGGATAATTATGGGTGGTAAAAAGGTAATAATGCAATTTTTCACCGTAATAAACTCCACAATTTTTTTTTATATTAATATTTTGATTAAATTTTGGATTCAGCTTTTGTAACAAATTGTTATTTAGTGAAGTGTAAAATGGAATCGTTTGATATAAGTTTCGACGAATATACATAATATCTGTAATGTTGTGCTATTTTCCAAAACTCTCAAAATCTTCGTCCATTTCTTATTTATCATTGGTTCTATATACTTTGGTTATGTAAGCGTGTATAGGCTATGTTGACCACTTACTTTTGCAGGCAGTCCTCTTGCTTGTCACCAAGTATAAAAAGGTACTCTGACACCGTTGTGGCGTTGTGGGTAGCGAGTCTGCCTTAAGCCTCGACGGTTGCGGGTTCGATTCCCGCTCGGAGCAGATGTTTGTATTAATCGTACAGGCATGTTTTCCGGTCTGGTTGTGTTTGTCCTTGTCATTGTGAATGTTTCCGGACCCCGACACAGGATATAATTATTCTAATGGGGGCCGTTGAGTGTGTAGGCGTTTATTATTATTTATTTACTCTACCTTAAAGGATTTTTGTTGGTGGTGTCATTATGTCCCATAACAGCCTTTTTTGATCGTTGACTGTGGTTTAGATAATGACAAGTCGATATTAAAATGTACATAAACGGTAGGTCAGGAATTGTTTCTGTCGGTCACAGGTTTGATAGTCACGGTATGTCAAGGTATTGTAATTAAAATTATATATAAAGCTTGTAGTAATCGATGAATGCATATTTTTTTATTTTTGACTAACATTTACATGTTTATTTTTAAGTGATTGTGGCTCTGAAAATGCAAAAAGCTTTTTTTATCTGGTGCATTGTATATACGTTCAGATCAACTTTTTGGAAGCCACGATAATGATTTACTTTATGGTGAAGATTTGTTCTACACAAATTAGTGATAAGTGCATTATAAGTAATATTAAAGGATACGCATGTTTTTTTTTTTTATTTCGTTATATAGTGAAGACCAATGTGGTATTGTGAATTGGTGCGTGCTTTTTTTATTGGCAACACTGAAAAAGTTAGTCTGTGCCATTTGTGTAAATTGTAAAATCAATAAAAAATTGGTCTTAATTTTGAAAGTTGTTTTTTCGTTGTAAGAAAATTTAATTCTTTTGTAATTGTAAATTTTGTTAATATTTTATGATCGGACGTATACAATTTGACTATGTGATTGAATTTGACAAAAATCTCAGTGACGTCACGTTTTGACTTTTTAAAACCAAATGGGGCATTGCGCAGACAAATTTTTTATATTAAATTGATCTCAAAATAATAATAAGTTTTTAGTTCCTTCTGATGAATCACTGTGGCGTGTCCCGTGCCTTATGAGAGTGCATTCGATTTAAAAAAAAACGAACTAAAGAGAATAAATGAATCAGAAATAGAGAAACCGCATATTAATTTAATAAAATAAGATAACACAAACAATTAAATAATAAGTATTTTTAATGAATTCAATATTGTGGCCTAACCTTACTTGAGGGCTTGGTAAATCCTATATTAAAAATTTAAGTTATATATAAGTATAAAAATAACAGAAAATCAAATTAAAAATAATTGATTTGCCAAAAAAAAAATTGGCATATAGTGCCATTTTCATTGTAAAAGCAAAATGCAAATTAAATAAATAACGAAAAATCTAAGTCTTATAGTAATTTTGAATAATTATCATTCATGATGTACCATTCATGAGTATCCATGTCATTGACCATACCAAAACGGTCAAATGGTTCTACCGTATGGTTTTTTATAGGGTACTGTTAGGGTACGGAGTTCTAAAAACAGTTGGGTCGCGGCCCCAGGATAACATAAATTGAACATTTTTTGATTTAATGTAAAAAAAGTATTTCTAAACTAACGGTATGGTGGTATAATTGTATGTTACGTACAATTTCGTATTTTGTTTTTTGGGACAGCCCTGAAAGTAAGTAAGTTAAGTTATTTTAAATTTTAATTAAATTGTTTAATTAATGCTTTAACAGTACATCCCAGTTAAACAATTATTATGCATGAGGGGGTCGCGACATGTATACTTTTCAGAATTTTATATTTTGAATAGGAAAATATTGAAGTTGATAGTTTTACAATTTTCTACAATAATTAAATATACCAATATAAATCGTATGTGCCTACATAACTTCTTATGTATCACCCGTCCATGTTGATGCCTCACTCTAGCTCAGTTCCATGTATAATCAGAAAATCTGGTTATATATAAAAAAATAGTATAGTTGGTAACACATGTAATTTTGTATTTTTATTAATTTTTTTATATTATGTATTGTCAATAAACTAATTAAATAATAAGCGTTTACACGATTTTATGTAGTAAAGCCGTTTTCATTTTTTTATTACACAAGTAATTATATCATGTTTAATTGTTTCTTGAATTATAAAACTATTTGGTAATACATCTATTCTATATAATAGAACTGAGCTAAAAGTTAAAATAAATATTTTTTTCATTTAAAAATGTTGAATATTTATATAATAATAAATATAACAGTGCCTTTTAAATAGGTAAACATGCCTTATTTCTATATATATTTCAAATATTTACGCAAGACTAATTTTATTTTAAGTATTACATTTATATATATTAAAGATTCAAGATAAAGTGGGAAGTTTTACTCTCGATAAGCCTTAAAAGTGAAGATATTTTTCCATACGACCAAGAAATTACAATGCTGTTATATAAACTACTGTTTGTAAATTAAATGTCTCGTCTGTAGTATGTTATATAGATTTTAAATCGTTAAAAACTATATGAAAGTTGGTATATTTTCAATAAAAAAGGAACTCTTTAAAATAATTAAACAAATTGTTGTTTTCAAATTGCTAATTCTAATTTTGAAACGTATAACATTTCCTATTGAACACAAGTAGAAATTTGTTATGTATACATATTTGTTTCAAGAGCGTTTCCATAAATAGTTTTTTAATGCTAAAAATCCTCATTATTTTATAAAGTAATGGAAAAATTACAGTCAGTAAGTATCAACATATTTATATAATCTGTATTTTGTATTCATAGGAAATTAAATTGTAACTTTTTCGATTTTCATAGAAAAGTCAAAATGACTACTCCAAAGTACTTTTTAACTTTTTTTGAATATTAAAATCTTTAATTGCTATATTTGTGAGATAATTGAATCTTCTAATCGAAATGTTGTATTGATATTTCATTGACCCCTGCGATTGGTGATCAAAAATTTTTTATATGACATGACGGGTTTATGTTTTGTAGACAAGTTCTTGATATCTAACATCTTATAAAACCTAAACCCAATATTTCCTTTCTAAAAGTCTACTTGACCCTTCTTATTAAATATGCCATCTTACTACATTATCTTGTGCTCATGGTGTAAGAAATCTAAAACAGGGTATCCTAGCAAAGAGACCTATTGTTAGAAGTTTTGGGTTTTTTTTTAAATTAGCCTGATTAACAACAACAGTTATATATTTAAGTAAATTATTAACAGCATTTAATAGATTATTTTTTCCAACCGATTGGAACGATGTAAGATTATTTAATAATAATCTCTTTTGATATTGTTATATATGTTATAATAAACATACGAAAAATTGCTAAATTCATATTTTATATTTAAAATTAACATTTTAAATGTATATTTTTTACATGTAAAATTTAAAATTAATTGTTCCTTTCCATAAGGAACACGAAATTGTATATATATTTTTTGTAATATAATCGTCTTAATGTTTCCAAATGTGACCATTTTAAATGCAATTGAATGAAATCAGGACATGACTCACTTATTCTCGTTCACTCTTGTCGGTAATCATTATTCAAAGTATAGAATTACTATCGAAAGAGTATTTTTTATAAATAAAAATTAAATAATTATATTGTATGAATGTTTTTAATAAAAAGTCAAAATTGGAAAGTTTTCGATGGATACTAGATGTGTGTCGTTAAAAATTGTTTAATTTATTACATTTGTGCGCTTTTGTATTGAATTTGGGATAACGTGGTTTGAATTTTTTTCATATGGCAGTATTATATTTTGGCACCATTTTAATGAGTGAACGTTTAAAACTTTTTACTCCGTTGCATAGATAATAAATAACTCAGAATGTCTGGCTTGGAATGTATTTAATTATGATTATTCAATGTGTTTAAATGTGTCTTATGTTTGTAAAAGCGCACAAAAGTAATTGTTACAAAAAATATTCCTGTAAGGTCTGAGTTTGTGAAAATTATTGTATTTTTAATAGAATGAATGACTTAACCGCTCAGTCAGTTTGAATGATATTACAATGTAAGAGGTATTATTATAAGTAAATAAGGTTGAGAGTTGATAAGCTGGCTACCCTAAGTTAAAATTTAAGCGTAATAAATGCCATTGTATGTGTAATTTTATATTACTATGAACATTTTTTTTCTCCGTTTAGTACATAATTAATAAAGTTTCTTTTATTTAGACTTGTAGTTTTTTTTATAAACAAATTTAATTAATCTTTGATTTAGTAATAGACAGCCAAAGAAGATTCTTTTTATGATCACATTGCATCTAAATTCATCGTTAATGCTATATTAAGAGCTATTAAGAGTCATTTCTCCAAAATATAATTTTACACTTTACTTTTACATAAATTTTTAATGTAACAATTTATAATACAATTAATTTTTTTTTTGTTTTTGTAATTCATAATTTGATCGTTCTTTCATAGGGACTACGGAAATAACAGCAATCTCGTGAATTCGAATATAAATATGCGAAACTGCAGATATAAAAGATTTCACAAACTGATAGTTATTATGAAACACAGACCCCGGGGCCTGTACAAAAAAGGGGCCCTCACAATAAAGACTTCGAAGAAAAATCAAATTCCGAGTAAACACTAATAAACATATTTTCTTTTGATATTTTCCAATTATATTTATATATGTTTGTTAAATACTAAAAAAATCTACTTGTTTGTACAGTAAATTATTGAATTAACGTCACGAGGCCTCGAAACCCATCCCTCTAAATCCGGTCCTGGAGGGACACCTTTTATAAAATAGCTTAAGGAATAACTATTCGTATTCGCTAAAGACGAAGTTTATCTCTTTTATCATGACTGTTGGCAAACAAGCAAACGGTCCGCCCGATGGTAAGCAGTCACCTCAACGTATGAACGCTTGCGATACTTGAAGTATCACATGGAGGGAAAAAAGAAGGGAGGATGGAAGATTAGGCCTCGGACGCTCACTCATTGCACGAAACGCAATACTACTCTGTTATTTTACGCCGATTTTCTGCGAGAGCTGCCCCATTTGTGCTGCATGCTCCTCGCATGGTTCTACTACTGAAATTATTAATTAATTACCCAACGAAATGAAATAATGACAAATATAAATCAACATTATTAAATGTGATCGAAACGATATATAAATACTATAATTTCGTAATTTCGATGTAGCTAATAATGACCATAAATAGATTGTCAATCATTCTCAACATAATTATCGTATCAAACTGGAAAGATTTGTTTTGAAACTAGTAATAACATGACGAAATGAAATTATTAACTCGACACGTGTTTTATGAAGATTGGGAGAAGTATTGGGGACCTAAGTCGGTGGTTGTGCTAAGGCTGGAATCGATAAAATCACATGAGGATTAGATTTTTTTTGAAAAATTGCAAAAATAGCATTGTCTATTATTATTATGTATTATGAAAGCTTCAATAGCTCAACGGTAGAAGGGCCGACTTCGCTTCGTTACGTACGCGAAGAGTCGTGGGTTCGATCCTGATCCCCTTGGGTTATTGGATTTGTATTTTAGTCTATAGGTAATTTTTATTTCGAAATATGTATTGCTGTTGGCCCCAACTGGCCTTGACAGCGTCACCGAGTGTGGGGCTGAGTACAGAGATCCGGCCTTGAAAAAGAGACAGCCCTCACGGGGGCTCAATTTTAATTCCGTCCTTCGGGTACCTCGGAGTTTTAGATCTATAGGTAAGGTATATGTATATTGTATGGTCTTTGTTGCCTGATTAATAAAGAAAAAATAAAATAAAAATGATGCGATATTTTTTTTAGTTCAACCTTGACAGCAATACTACTACAGAGTGACACATGTATTAATGTAGTTTTTGATAAACCCAACATTTTTCTGTGATATTATTTATCCTTTGCGTTAATCCAAGTAATAAGCGTGTGTGTCAAATTTTATTTAAATTCGTTCAATAGTTTTTGCGTCAAAAATAAAAACATCCAAACCATCACCCATCCCAAATCCAAACATACCTCCATTCTTACAAAATTTTATATTTATAATTTAAGTACCATCATTTGAATTAGGAGGAACGGGAAAACATACAATTATATTAATTTAGTAGTGTACATAATGTAACCGAGGTATATAGTGAACTAGAACACTCGGACCAATGTAACATTATTGACAGTTATATAACTATTTGGTAATCGTGATCTGGGTTTGTCCGTCCGTCGTAGTTTAGAATCGACAAGCATACAACTAGACCTTGATGAGATTGTAATGAATTAGTATAGACTGTTAAATAGTAAATATTTGACGCCGTTGTGGCGCATCGGTAGCGAACCTTTTTTTTTTTTTTTTTTTTTTTTACTTGGAGAAATGCAGTTACGCACTCGAGCGCCGGGACGGGTGCAATGGCGCAGGAGGTGTGTGGACTCGGAGCCGAGCCCCCTACCCACTAAAACTCCAAGGTCCCATCTAGCGCCATAGTGGGACGTCGCGGGATCGCCGAAGCATACCACCGCGACGCCCCGGCGCTTGCCCCGAGGGGCCCACCGGTGGCGGCAACCTACTGCCGCCATATATACATACACTACATACCAATACATATATACCAATACATACCTCCGCGCGCGAACGCGCCAGGCCTTTCGGCCTCCACCTGCCTTAACCGCCACAGCACATGTTTGTATTGACCATACAGGCATGTTTGCCGGTCTGGGTGTATTTGTCATTGTGTATGTTTCCGGACCCCCGACACAGGATATAACTATCCTAATGGTTCCCGTTGATTGTGTAGCGTTTAATTAATATTTATTTTATTTATATATTACACGGCTAGAGAGAAAAGTAAGACATTCTCACCCATGGATTATCGCGATAATCGCGGTTGGTAATGTCCTACATTTTCGCCCGTAGTGCGTATACGACTTTTTTTTTTTTTGACGAAAAGTTCGTTTTTAGTCTCTGGTAAGAGGGATAACCAATATGACATACCGTCGCTAGGTTATCGGGAGGTAAAGTGCCTTAATTAGTGTCGTCTTGACGGAAGAGAATCGGGTACTTTTATAAATAAATAAACGCTACACACTCAACGGTCCCCATTAGGATAGTAATATCACAGGATATTACTATATCGGGGTCCGGAAACATTCACAATGACAAGGACAAATACACCCAGACCGGAAAATATGCTTGCATGGTCAATACAAACATATTATGCTCCGAACGGGAATCGAACCCGCGACCTGTGGCGTTTAAGGCAGGTTCGCTACCGCTGCGCCACAACGTCGTCTCTCTTTTGTCTCTCCTACCAGGGACTAAAAGCGAACTTTTCATCAAGGTAGGAAAAAAAAACAATTTAATAAATATCGAAGTTACAAAGCAACCATTTGGACATAATGAGTCATAATACCAGAGTTTCTTAAACATATTTCATCTACACTTTGAAAACCAATAATTTTTGTGGTCCCACATTTTTAAATATTTTATTATTATAAAGATGAAAGTTTAATTTGTTACTCATCTATACATCCAAACACATAAACTTCTGGACAGATTTTAATGAAATTTGGTACACACAAAGCTATTACCTGGATTAACATATAAAATACTTTTTATCTCCGAACAATGTTGAGTTTTCGTGGGATCATCAAAAAACGACATAAAGCGAGCGGAGTCGCGTGCATGCTACTCGTAGTAAATAATAATAATAAACGCTTCACGTTCAACTGTTATTATCATACAATTTAAGGTCACTCATCTCAGGTATCACAAAAATATTTCAGAGGTGAATGAAAACGTGGTTAGCCACTACTTGACACGGCCTCGTACCCTTCATAATGTTAAAATGTGGTTTACATCACTATTGATCTTGTGTTGAATTGTTTAATACAGTAAAACGCTTTAATGTTTAATTAAACATTAACATTTATTAGTGTACCTGACGTCATATTTAAGCTAAATGTGTCGATTAACCATGAATTAAGGGTTAATAAAAAGAAACCGTTGAAGTGCAGGTGAGACTCGGACATAAAGACCTACACCGCCGAAGAATAAATATATCCAGTTACTTAAAGTTTTAATTTTGACCTTGTAACTTAAATTTACAGACGAATTGACAGCCTCCTTCTTTTTGATGTCGGTTGAAAGTCAAAATATCCCATTTATAACATAACTAGCTTCTGCCAGCGGCTTCGCCCGCGTGTAAAATATTCAAATAAACTTTACATATTTTCATACAAACTTTCACCCCCTATTCCCTATTGTTATTTTACACCTTTGAGGGTAAAACTTATACAAACTTTGTAAAAGTATTTATTATGTAGAATCAAAAGCCTAAAAAATAAGCGTCAAGCTTTTTGTTTTGTTTTTACCTAGTCAACCTTATGAAGAAGAAAGTATGAGTTGCTAGAAATTACCAGACAGAATTAGTTCAAGTGTGTCTGTAACTAGAGTATTGGCAGGTATATAACATTAGAATTATGCAACATCAGTGAAATAATATTCGATTTATAGCGACATTTGTCTGCGTGTAGAATTTTAATGGCTGTCATGGCCGATGCGACGCGCGACGCGGTGAAAATTGGACTCGGAATTGTGTTACGAAGGCTATCACTATAAGGCTTATCACACGCGACAGATAACGACAGATTATTATCTATATAAATATAAATCAATTGCTGATCGTTAGTCTCTCTAAAACTCGAGAACGGCTGGACTAATTTTGGTTTTGAATTATTTGTCCCGGGAAGGTTTCAACGGTAAGAAGGTTCTTAGTTTCTCAAATTTTCTTTCTCCGTAAAAGCAATAATTTAATTTTCCATTCAAACTGCTCCTATCAAACATTTCATGTTAGCGACATCGGTACGGTAAATTCAGGTCTCTTCAAATTAAAGAACGTAGTAATTATTATTTTTTAAAAATTTAAATATTAATAAAAAAGTGAATATAGACACCTTAGTAAGAATTTATTTAGCTGAGTAAATACTAAGGCGGTACGAAGATCGCCGGGTTAGCTAGTCGAAAATATAGAAATAAGAATGCCAAGAAAATTTGCCGTATTAGTATTCTATGAACAGATACGACTTGGGAACCTTCAAGAGAAGAGCGTATTCTTTTCTTAAAGGTCGGCAACGCGCCTGCATGCCTTCTGGTGTTGCGGATGTTCATGGGCGGCGGCGATCGCTTAACATCAGATGAGCCTCCTGCCCGTTTGCCCCCTCTTACATAAAAAAAAAACTATCAAGTGACTAAGTAGTTGAACTATGAATTAGGATACCTAGCGATAAATAGCGATAATAGTTGTCGGGATCCGGAAACACACATGACAAACAGAAGTCTCGGACACATGCCTATACGGTAAACACAAACAGCTCCCAGCGGGAATCGAACCTACGATCTGGCGATTAAGGGATGTGCGGTGCCATTGAGCCAGAATGTCGTCTAAATATCTGAGCTAAACTGAAACAGATTTTGCAAATCTGTTACACTCATTAGGGTAAATAAAAAGCTCTATCATTTTTTTTTTAATATTTCAATTTATAAACCATACAAAAAAACAGCTGAAGTCGATGGTGTGTGTGACTCCTTAGGAAATATTTTCCTTAGATCCGGGAAAAAGTGACGGTCACGTCTTTACTTGCCTTGTGTTCTTTGTTTCGATACTTTAGGTTTATTTATACATTATAAATAGGACGCTAAACGTAAAATACCTGTAAAATATGTTAATAGATTCGTTATAGGGAGGTACACTCACTGGTCCAAAAACGTTTAGAAAGCTAAGTACAATTGTCAAAGCAGCTTCTCGGTCAAAAACAGGGCAGGAAAAAATTTATTACTGTTGTTAATAGTAAATAAAAAAGTTGAGTTATAATGCTAAATGTACTATCTGATATTAGATTGGTGAATTGATATTAGAATCCATTAAAAGTAAAAAAAATACAATATTGTATAAAATAAAATGATTTTTTTTTAAACGCAACACACTCAACTAATGTAATTATTAAATATAAATAACAACAAAAGTTTTTATAATAAAAATTATGTTTCCTGCATCATTCTTAGAGTTAAATCCTCATTTTAGGATCCTTATTTTTGGCCCCAAAAACACTTACAGGTTTTTGTTTTTTTTTTTATGTTAGAAGTTGGCAAACAAGCATACGGCCCACCTGATGGTAAGTGGCTGCCGCAGCCTATTAGCGCTTGCAGCACCATTAGTAAGTGCCACTCACGCGTTGCCAACCTCGAGAAATTAGTTCTTAAATATCGTTCGCCCAGTAATTTCACTAGCGTACAATGCCCTTCAGACCGGAACACAGTAGTGCCTAAGCACTACTATTTGGCAACAGAATATTGGACACTGCGGTGGTACCTACCTAGCCGGCCTCTTGCAACAAAAGACCTACCACCAGTGTGACTGATTGCACTGGTGGAATAATCTCTGTTTTGACAGAGGTTATCCCAACAGTTATCTTACAGGTCTGTCTTTATAATATTTCATGCCCGATGACGTCCATAACAGTGGTTCGGTCTGCATGAAGGCTGCCTATTCCTTGGCTGGGTCTCAGTACTCTGCCACCATCGCCTGGTGATTCTGTCAAGGCCAGTAGAGCCAACAGCAATACTCAAACAGAAAGAAA
Source organism: Hestina assimilis (assembly GCA_023373885.1). Taxonomy (NCBI): domain Eukaryota; kingdom Metazoa; phylum Arthropoda; class Insecta; order Lepidoptera; family Nymphalidae; genus Hestina; species Hestina assimilis. Next base: position 901,362 of record CM041747.1, on the reverse strand, counting down.
AATGAGGCAGAGTATACGTAACTCTGAAGCCATTCTGCCTTAGTTCCTTCATGATTTGTTCAGCGATGTCGTCATGGAAAATCAAAAAACAAACACATTGAAATAAATTATTTATGAGATAATATATAATTATATATTATATAATATAATTATATATTGTTATGTAACAATTTATTAGGTAAATATGTGACATTTGAAGTAATTCCGTGTAAAACCGGTACAAGAAGACTAGCTCAATTTTCTGCTTAAAAAACGGATATTGAGTTGTTTAATTAGCTATTAATGTACTTTAAAGTATGACTCATTTGACATTATAATTATAATTATTTCTATAATAGGCTGCTATTGACTCATAACGAAATCTAAATTGATAAAAAAACCGTTTATTAAAATTTATATTTTCCGGTTTAAATAAAGTTAAAGGTTAGATTGCTACTTCCTAATTAAATTGCATAACAATTGTCCCGTTTAAATAGCAATAAAACCCCTCAGATGATTTTAGCTTTTACAGAATATTTTGTTATATTTCCGGTTCTGGACATGAGCTAGATAAATTAAATCGAGACATTAAATTTAACCACTGTGCCGTTGTGGTTAATTAATTGTTGAGGACTCGTAGTTATAAGTAAACTCTCCAGTGGAATGTAGTGGAATAATTTTAAAATACCTACCTTATATTCGTGCAAATAAACAAAATAAAAACAAATAAAAAAATTATGACTGATATAATTTGGTTACAGATTTACTATATTTGTTTATTAATAATACTATAATTATTAATATGCAATATTTAATTACGTGTTTTCATGTTTTTGAACATACACACCTATTATTTAAATGAAATTAATACAATACCTTTAGCATTAAATCAAGTACTTATCACTGACAATCAAGAACAATAGCACTTTGAGGAGCTTTAAAAAAATGTCCGCCTACGCTTTACAAAGAATTTCACGGTTTTTTTTTTCACGTTGTGGCTTTTGTGTTATGTATTAAGCTCGCGTCATCGTAGCAAGATCTTAGGTCTTATTTAATAATAATAAATAAATAAACGCTGCACACTCAACGGCCCCCATTAGGATAGTATTATCTTGTGTCGGGGGTCCGGAAACATTCACATTATACATTCATATTATAAATTTGTAATAAAAAAATAAAAATTATTACAATTATTATGAATATTAGGTATACATTTCAATTCAATATAATAATTGTATTTATCGATAAAGAGCTTTTGAATACTGAGACGGTTAACCGGTTAAAAAGCAGTCTCGACGCTGATTCATAAGATAAAGCCGATGAAAAATTTAAAACCATTATGCATACAATGAATGAATAAAGAAAAGATATACGTTAATACAAGACCATATAAAGTATTCAAAGTGAAAGATGGTGGCTTTAAAAGTGCTTCCATAGAGTTTTATAATATTTTTATTAAAAAGAAACTATGAAATCTGCGTAACGTTTGAGTCATCGTAAAACAAAAAAAAAATGTTGACGAAAAACTGACATTTATAATAAAGATAAAACTGGATGAAATTATTTTTTATTTATATTTTTTTATCTTTCTTGAGGTACATAATTTTAATGCATAAGACCTTTCAAAATTTTGATATTACGTAAATGTTTTAAAAGGTCTTAAAAGCCTTTACGAAAATAAAGAAAACAAAAATATGACATTTATATATTTTAAAAAAATGATAAGTTACATTTAAAAAGAAAAAAAGATTTATATTTTGTATAGTTTTTAATATTTAACAGAAACTCTATAAATACATGGAATGGACGCCCTTGGACTTCGTGTCTAGATCTTATGATGCTGTGAACGAAATAAATTTGAATCTGTATTTTTTGCCTGATTTATAGTTGCCTGTGTGTTATTCAAGAGAGTATACACATTTTTTCAGAATGTTTATTTCTTTTAACCAAACAGGACCAAATTTTTATAATAACCACCCTTGATGGTTTTTCGTTAAAGAGTCGATAGAGTTTTTTGATTAAAATGACATCATATAAGTTTAATTAAATATATTTTTATTAATTAACTGTTATAAATTTATTGAAACATTTTAGAATTGAAGTATTAGAATACAAAACCTTTTAATGGACTATCAATATTCCGTTGAAATCGAGTGGTTAGTGGCAAAGCTAGCGTCAGAGTTGTACAAGTTCCCCTTATAGACCCCTGATTTGACTTATCGACTATTATCAAATTCATAACAATCGGGACCACCTTTTTACGTACCTACCCTCCGAAGCAAGGAGACGCTCAGTTGAAATACCACTATCCGATCACCCATCTAGTGACTGACTGCGCATAAAGTTGCTTAACACAGCGATCGTTTAACGATCAGTGAGCGCACCCAGCTGTGAGCGTCTCCGTCAACACTATCGAACATTTTTTTTTTAATGTTAGAAGTTGGCAAACAAGCATATGGCCCACCTGATGGTAAGTGGCTGCCGCAGCCTATGAGCGCTTGCAGCACCATTAGTAGGTGCCACTCACGCGTTGCCAACCTCGAGATATTAGTTCTTAAATCTCGTTCGCCCAGTAATTTCACTAGCGTACAATGCCCTTCAAACCGGAACACAGTAGTGCCTAAGCATTACTATTTGGCGGCAGAATATTGGACACTGCGGTGGTACCTACCTAACCGGCCTCTTGCAACAAAAGACCTACCACCAGTGTGACTGATTGCACTGGTGGAATAATCTCTGTTGTGACAGAGGTTAGCCCAACAGCGGGCGATGGGGTCGTCACATCCCGACGCCTTTAAAATTATGAAGTGTTTCTCAATTAGTATTCGGTCCCTGGTTTGAATGCAGACAGAATGGTAGACAGGTCAAGTAAATATAAAAATCAGTGAATAATTGAGCTGAAAATAGCAACTCTAGATTAACGACGGCGACGACGAACGACTAGATTTCATACGGATTATACTCTTATTCTCATTTCGAAATCAATCAAAAGTTTAAGTTCAAGGTTCAAATTTGTATAATAAGTTGTAAAATAAATTTAAGAATGGTTTTAGTTTCTTTATTGGTTGCTTCTTGTTCTAGAGTAGATAAGTAACTAACTACTTGATAATGTACATATATTTTATATATACATTTAACCACTATTTATTTTTGTATTATAATTTTTTTTAATTTTATGAGGTTAAGAGTAGAAAGCTTTTGACCTGTACTGTAACATCCTCAAAAAAGGAAGCTGTAGACACCAATTATATAACTATCTAGAATCGACTCTACATGACGTCTTAAATAATAGTAATAAAATAAATTATTAAATGAAACAAAAAACCCAACTGCATTGATAATAATTCTAAAAAGCTAAAAACAAGCTCTATAATGACTACTATAATATAAATATTACTTTAATGTTGGTAAAGGTACCGCAGACGGGGACAAGCTTTGAAATAAAACATAATAATTATATTTTTACGTAATTTAAGCATTTCCCTTTAAACTCCATCATCAATTTAAAAATTGATTGATCAGCTTGTCCCCGTCTGCAGTACCTTTACTAACATTTAAGTAATATTTATATTATAGTAGTCATTATAGAGCTTGTTTTTAGCTTTTTAGGAATTATTATTAATGCAGTTGGGTTTTTGTTTCATTTAATAATTTATTTTATTTCAAACTTTTTAGTTATATAATTAATTATTGATTAGGTATATATATATATATATACAAGGAGAAGACCTGAATTACTTATAAACGCGAAGCCTAAGCCCTTCACCCTAAAAAGCTATTTTTTTGGTGTTGTTTTAAAACGTAAACGGGCACTAAGAAAGTATTTTTGAAATTCAGCCCTCAAAGGGGTTAAAAGGAGTAAAGAAGTCTTGTTGGAAGTTCATCATTTTTTTAATTAAAATCATGTAACATTGATTTTTGGAGAACTATTAACACATTTCCTTCAATCCTACCTCGGAAGTTGTAAAGCTTTCTATGAAAATGAAAGGATTTGTTTCTCCAAATTTAACGCAGGCAAGCCGTGGGCAGAAACTAGATTATAAGTAATATAACTTAGCTCTATGCACTATGCAGGTCTAACTAGAATGTCGATTATATTTTTGGCAAGTTCTATCCCACAAGTTTGTAACTTATTTCGAGCTAGCATTTGCCCGCGACTTCGTCCGCGGTGACTTTAGAATTGGCTCTAGAGACAAATTAACCATTTGTAAGTAAATAATCACTACATAGTATAAAACAAAGTCGCTCTCTCTGTCCCTATGTATGCTTAAATCTTTAAAACTACCCAACGGATTTTGATGCGGTTTTTAATAGTTAGAGTGATTGAAAGAGGAAGGTTTATATGTATTATAACATCCATTAAATAGTGGAGAAAAAAAATAATTTTTGAGGTTTCTACTGTAATGTCGTAAATAATTACATTTAACGCGTGCGAGCCACGGGCAGTAATGAATAAATTAAAACTACTGGATCGATTTTAATCATTTTTTTAGTGAATGACATAGGCTATGTATTTTATACTCATGCGAAGTCGGAGCGGGCCGCTAGTATTTCATCAGACAAAGATAAAAAAGGTTCTGTAGAGTGTTTTTGATAAGAGAACCTAACATTTTTAGGAATAAAAGTATTTTATGTCTCAATCCAGGCAACAATCTTTGTATGTGCTAAGTTACATTCCAATCCGTTAAATCGTTAATGCGATGTGTGATTGAGTAACAAGCATCTAAACATTTTTGCAGTACGTTTTTTGATAATGCCGTTCAGGGTGTGTTAATTCAGTATAAGCTCTTTGTGTACTAAATTTCATCCAAATTCGATCAGCAGCTTTTGCGTGAAAAGGCTAAACTACTTTCTTACTATTCTCTCATACTTGGCTCACGTTGTCATCAAGATTGCAATAACTATTGATGCAGTGAACGCATTTTTACGAAACAAAACTGAATGTTACTCGAAAATAAGCTTTATCATTTCTTTGCTGACTTTGAAGTTGAAAATTGCAGTTTTACAGCATTGCGTGTGAGGATAAGGAGTGCGGAGAGCTGACAAACAGGCAGACATTTGCAAAAAATATAAATATATGATATTTCATCATTTATTTTTAATTCCGGTAAACTTTTTTATAAGAATCTGAGATGTTACCTACATCTCAGACACTTAAATTATATTTTTCTTACATTAAACAAATTACATGACTAGGAATCGAACAATACTTTTATTAAAATATATTGTGCTTATTCCTATATTTTACTAACAAAATTTTTGTACCTAATTGTACAATACATTGAATAGCATTATATATAATAGTTTGCGTTTTAGAAGTTTAATTATTTTATTAATCTACCTATTTATATAAGTATGCCGTATTTTTTCTTTATAGAAAATGCTTTAATTAATTATTCTAGACATTGGGTATGGAATTGGCAATCACTGGCCAAAAAAATAATACAAACTTCAATCATCGATATCTCGAAAACTAAGCAATATATCGAAAAAAAATATTTTTACTTTTCGTCTTATTTTATCGAGTTCTACAAGGAAACATCATCAGATTTTAGCTCTGAGCGAACTGTGATATTCCGCTTTGAATATCTTTGCTTCTGCGGAACCCATGTTAAAATAATGTAGCCTATGTCACTCTCACAACTGAGACGAATCTAATGATACCCCATAAGTCGATGTACGTCCAAGGGTTTAGCCTGTAGAGCGTCACAAAGAAATACATACATACATACATACATACATACATACATACATACATACGCTCGAAAAACATTACCCTCCGGCAGTCGGGTAAAAATGTAAACATTGTATGACCCTCGACGTAATATATAAGCAATTTTCTATGACATTTTTAACATGCCTAGTAACTTGTCCATCCGCATTACTTTTTCTATAAAATCGCCAATATACTCCTCACGTCCTTTTGTATTAACTAATTAAAATTTAATATATTTAAAATTATCCTTATGATTACAGAATTTTCTATCTAAAAAAATTGAAATTTTTTTTTATACTATTGTTGTTCAACGTTAAAAATAATTATTTCATTACGTAGGTAATATTTAATAGTTTTTTAGCTAAACTAAGCAACTCAATTTGAAAACTTATAATTATCGTACGTCACATAAAATAATCAATACATGAATAGTTTAATAACTATAGCCCGCAAAGACGAGGGTTCTGTTACAAAACCACAAGGGCTTCGCTGGCCGCATGATAATATTTAGTCTGTTGTAACTAAACGACATTATAAATACAAGTGCCGGCGTTCAGGCTCACAAGTGTGTGAGACGCCATTGCAAAGCGCGGGATATTTCGCGTTCGGAAATTTTTGCCGCCATGTTCGTTTTGAAGGTTGGTTTTCTTTTTGTTTACCATTATTTTGTTATGTTAAAACTTTAATAATATTAGTGTTTACAAAACAAAAAATTAAATTAAAATTATTATTTTGTATATAATACTCTTAATTTCACTGTTCGCACTTTAAAACATAATATATCGAATATAAAAAATAAGATATTAATTTTGTTTACTAAGTATCGTAGTAAAATGCTTTTAAAATTCTATTAAAAATAATGAAAAACATTTTAAAGTTTTGCCTGCGTTTATATATTATTGAATAAAAACTTACATTTAATAACTTATTTAATTGAAAAAATATATAAATTCATTTAAGATTTGTAAAAAGGAAAAAATATCAACAATTTAGGATGGCTTGACATAAGGTGAAAATTACAATGATGTCCAATTTACTAATTAAATGTACATTTAAAGCTAACACAAGTAATCTGATTTATTACATCACACACCGACACAACCTCCTTTAAAAAGATATCGTAGTACGTACATGATAAACAAAACTGCATAAAAAAGTGATACCAGTTTTGTCATGAATATAAAAAGACTTCCTACTTTTTTATTAAAACACTATCAAAGTCTAAGACATATAGAATAAATAAAAAAGATAAGTATTATAAGGTATAGGCAATTAAAAAAATATATAAATGATTACGAACCTTCTTTTGAAAAATAAAATAAAATTATGAAATGGAATTTAAAATAGATAAAAATGATGCCTAAAAAATACCCAAACACAATTTACAAACACAGTTTAAAAAACTATAACCGAATTGTAGCCGTTGTTGTCTCTTATCTAGGCTTGGTTATTTTTCAAATATTGTATTGCTAAATCGGTTTTATAGCAATAATTGTAACATACATAGTTTTCCTAATACATAATGCTGGTAGGTATTTAGAGCGGTTAAAAAAAACTGAAACCAGTATTAATTAAAATAATGTCAAAATTAATTATAATTAGGTTCCATGACGCAGCATTTATCATATCGTTAAAAAGATCCGTGTGTTTTTTTTGTTTTTGATTCATGCAGGAATTTGACTGTGCCGCGTTACAATATCATAATTGTAATATGTGACTGTGTTGAATAGATAATTACTTTTTAAAAAATTTAGAATGAGCATTTACCAAACAGTTTATATATCTTTAAAATTATTTCAACTCGATAAAAATATTTAAGTATTTGACTTATTATAGTCGGTGCTAAGTAAAATATCGGCACATAGGGCTCTGACTTCTGAAGAAAATATTATTTTAATTTTTTGCTTTTAAGTTTTGAAGTCATTATTCTTTAAAATATTTTCTTATACTTTTCAGTTAACAAACTTATTACAAACGAAATACGAATTTAACAATTGAAGACCTATATGGTTTTATACAAGCTATTGTCAAAATTGAGATGGGACCACAAGCACCAGCTTTTAAATAAAAAAAGAATCATCAAAATCGGTTCACCCAGTAGAAAATGCTAAAGTAACAAATAAAAAAAAATACAGTCGAATTGAGAACTTCCTTCTTCTTATGAAGTCGGTTATAAACTAAGTTCAACATTGGCTACTTATAAGACCCAAAACCTTTTAAATTTTATGTTACTATGATAAAACCTCGGGCGAGTTATAGTATATATATATATATAATGTATATAGATCAATCACTACGCAACTATCTAATAACAAAACAACATGAACATAGACGCGTATAGAAATCCTACAATTTATAGTCTAGTTCTAGCAATTTATAGTCTAGTTATAGCTAATAGCTAAGAAATTAGCTATTAGATCCAGCTGTTATTTGTTACGTAAAGTATCGCCCGCGCAATGCCTTGCAGCATTCCAATGTTTTGATAGCTTTGTATAATATCACTACTATGTACAGATTAAATTAACGCAAATACATAATTACATTATATTTTCTAATACTATTTTATAACTCTTGAAACAAAATAATTATTCAAAACAGTCAACATTAATATGATAATTAAAAAGTAAATTTTAAGTGTTTTTGTAATATAAAATAAAATTATATTTACTGTCCATGGGGAATAGTGGCAACAATGCTAGCAGCATTTCCCCGCTCAATTGCAATTACGATTCTTTTTTTGAAAAATTAACCAGCCCTCCTTTCACCTGTGGAGGCAACGCTTGTTTTGCACTGACGCTTAAGTTCCTTATTTTGTTGACAATAAGAATAAAGTAATTAAAAATGACGTATTTTATTTTTATATTAAATCATTAAACAATCAACCCATGTTTTTGTTTTGTAATAATAAACTTTGAAGGCGTGGTTAAAAATATCTCATTACTCCCAAGTCTGAGTTTTATGGGAACTAACTCAGCTTAGCAGCTTCAAAATCTGTGTTCGGTTTTTAAAATGCTACGGATATATATTATATACATATGCTTTGGGAAGAAGAAACCAGTATTTTATTTTTAGTAATGTTTTTTAACATATTGATATGGGAAAGAGAGTATATAAATAATTAGTTTTAATAAAACAATTTGTGATGCGCAGTTTTATTGTTCGTAGCGCGTCTCGTAGCAAGGTCGTTACGAACATGCGTAGAATCATCTTCAGCGAGATAATCTATATTACGTTAAGGCTTATTATCTAAACACAAAGCTGATAAGAAACGTATTTATTAAAATTTACGGTTTAAATTAATAAATGAATTGAAAATTAATTAATAGTACTGGCAGGGTAACTTTTTTATTGAAATAAATAAAATTTTCCTTTTCTTTATTTTCTTTATTTAAATAAATAAAATCTCAGTTTGTAATATCAAAATAAACGTATTTTAATGATTACACTTATACTTTTGGTACTTATAACAAAAACTATTGGTCTGTCTTTCTAAGTATTCTACTCAGCAACGGGAAGATTTGGAATTTGTCCACACAGTTCTGAATTAAATTGCAAAATACTTTTTATCCAGGTACATCCTTGGGAGTAGAGTAGAACTAGTATAATAAAATTTAATATGTAGCATATAACTTATTCAATTAAACACTTATTCAATTATTCAAATAACCCTTTTAACCCACTCAGTTTGTCATATTATATGTTGTTCAACTATGTGTTGTGTGCCACTGTGTTTTTTTTTCAATCATGTGTAAATATTGGTAAAGTTTTTAAACCTTTTCTAACTTTTTGTACTTAAATAAATTTTGTTTGCTAAATGTTAAGTAAGTAACGGTAACATGTTATTAAGAAAAAAAAATATTTTTAAGGAAACTTCAAACTTGTTTGGGATACAAATGTATTTTTCTCTCTCTCTCTCTCTCTCTCTCTCTCTCTTGTTCTTTCCTAAATTTCTACTTCACTCAATAAAAAAATGACGATCAATATTTCTCTCTCTCTCTGTTTACGTCCCTCCATAATTTATTCATTCTCAATCTCTCTTTTTCTTTAAATAATCATAATAAATTAGTATCACGTGCTGTTCTTGAGATATTATTGTGTTATATGTGTTTGTATGTCTAGTACTGTTGCCAAAACATGAGTAATACGGCCTTGAGACGGCAAATTTCTTCAAACGCCAATGTTACGTGGTACAATTAAATGTAACTAGGGCGCACGCCCGGCGTTACTCAAACCGATATGCTCTAGCATACTAATACCATGATATGCTAAATTACAATTTAACCGACTGCGAATGAGGAGAAGAGGGTTATTACAGGTATTGTTATATATATATATATAACAATATCTGTAATATAGATAGATTATATAACAATATCTGTAATATATATAGATTATGATATTATACTGACATATCAACGCCCAGCCTAAACCCTTGGATCTGAAAACCTATTTTTTATTTACAGCGATAAATAACTACTACGTTTAAAACGTAAACAAACACTAAGAAAGGATTTTTGAAATTCTACTAATAGGGGATGAAAAAGGGGTTGAAATTTCGTCATTTTTGAAACTAGAAGCATTTTTGAAACTTTGTCTTTAGGGAACAATCCTTCCTCTTTGGTACACAGATGGTCTAGAGCATGAGAAAGGACATAGGCTATGTTTCAATGCGAAAAAAGGGTTGTAAGGGGTTGAAATGGGTTGAAACGGCTAGAAGCTTGAAACTTATTGTTTAGGCTTCGATATAAATAGATATGACATTCCAAGTTTGTAAAAGTTTTACCCCCAAGGGTGTAAAATAACAGTAGGAAATAGAGGGTTTTTTTTTTTTTTTTTATGTTAGAAGTTGGCAAACAAGCATACGGCCCACCTGATGGTAAGTGGCTGCCGCAGCCTATGAGCGCTTGCAGCACCATTAGTAGGTGCCACTCACGCGTTGCCAACCTCGAGATATTAGTTCTTAAATCTCGTTCGCCCAGTAATTTCACTAGCGTACAATGCCCTTCAAACCGGAACACAGTAGTGCCTAAGCACTACTATTTGGCGGCAGAATATTGAACACTGCGGTGGTACCTACCTAGCCGGCCTCCTGCAACAAAAGACCTACCACCAGTGTGACTGATTGCACTGGTGGAATAATCTCTGTTGTGACAGAGGTTATCCCAACAGCGGGCGATGGGGTCGTCACATCCCGACGCCTTTCGGTGTTAGAGGGTGTTAGTAGAACGTTATTCACGCGGGTAAAACCGCTGGCGGAAGATAGCTAGTTATGATATTATAAGAAGAGGGGTAAGTTTAAGTTGTGGCACACTGGTACCAAACCTGTGTTGAATGCGGGTCGCGGGTGCTATTCCTGATTCTAGACACTAATTTTAGTTTACACAAAAAAAAACATTTATAGCTCAAAAAGGACTTACACAAACAATGGCGTAATGATTCAGATGTGTTTGGCAATTTAAATTTCCTCTGACAATTAGTTTCGGAGAAGAACGAATGTAAAGATAAGCAAACAAGTCCTAAAAGCCTTACTTAACAATTTTACACAGCACTTAAAATGGCCTGGTGACTCACTGTACACTTAAATGCATGTAAGAATGTTCCTGGTTCAATTCTTGTTGGTTCATTTATGACGTCAAAGAATGTTTCTCTTTGTAATGTCATGCGCATGCGCACAGTTGTGACACATAAAGATCATAAATGGCAACGATTACATTTTAATGACTTTATTTTTTATATTAAGTTATAACTAAGAATAATAGTATTTTTTATATTTTTAGTTTCGCTCTCACTCACACTTTTAACGCATAATGTTGTTACTTTTTAATTCCTGTTATTTTTTACTTTTATTTTCGTTCATAATTTTACTTAGTTTAATTTATTTATTAGTTATTCGTTTCTCATTTGTACTAAATAGTTAGACAAAACAGGTTTTTTGAAACACTGTGTACATGTATAACTGTCACTAAGTGTTTTGTTTCCTAAATATGTAAAAAGTATTATGTTTTTTTTTTATTTCTATGCTCTATTTCTTATGCTTTTGACGTCCGTATTTAAATGTAAAAAAATGTAATCCATCTTAATTTCAGCACAGACCAATGTGAGTAATAGCTGGTACAATTATGTTTTTGTATAAAAAGCGTATTACAAGGACTGAAATTGAAAAATAAACCGCAGAGTATATTAAATATATATATAAAATATTTTTGTTATATTGATACGCACAGCCGCATACCGACACCTGTAATATTTAATAAGATAACCAGTACTAAGACCAGTAATACATAATTACTGTTGACATCACATTCCTAAGGCTTCGACGCAACGAGCTTTCGATAGCGATGGACGCGGGCGAGGCCAGTCGAAGGCTCCACTGATTTGTTTACATACATTATATCACGCAACTGTGTTATAAATATAGGCTACGATTAAAGAATTTTCATAGAAATAATTCGCAATAAATAATTTATTACTTAGGAGAATATATATATTAAATATTATACTTGTATTACAGTCTATCTACCTTCTAACTTTAATATTATAATTGGGTAAGTAAGGATGGATGGATGCTTGTTACTCTTTCACGCCAGAGCGGCTAAACAGATCTGAATAAAATTTGGTACAGAGATAAATTATTGTCTGAAATAGCATATAGGCTATATTTTATCCCAGTAAAATGTTATATTCCCGTGGGATTTTACAAAAACGTAAAACAGAGCGTATCCATTTGGAAATATGCTTAGATGTTTGTAACTGATTCAAAAACGAGCCTCAATAGCTCAACGGTAGGGTAAACTCGGCTCCGTTTACGCGAGAGATGGGGGTTCGAACTTGACCCCTTTGGACTATTGTCGTACCCATAATTAGTGCAAGCTAAGAGCTTATTTAGAGAGGCAATAGGAAGTATTAGTAATGACTTGAAAAAGTATTACTAATATAAAAAATGTACTTTCAAACTTCGATACGATCTATTTGTACAATGACTAGCAATTTTTTAATTAAATTATGTTAGAACTGCTGGAAGTGACTAATAATATTAAAACGATAACAGACCTTGTAAAATAGCAATAGTTGATTCAAACATTTTTTTAAAATTACTTATTATTTTTTCATTGACTATTTCCGAAAACGATTCCATAAGCCTGCCGAATTGTAAGCTAATATATAATATATAGGAAATACTGTGATTATTTCTATATCTTTTAATCTGGAATACTTTTTTATGTAACTATGCTACTGGGGCTTGAACGGGTTGTTTTTTTAACCGAACTCATAACAGAAACGAAGCTCTATGTTAGAATTTTTTTAAAGGGATTTTACCTATATTTCCTTAAAACTGTAATTATTTTAATTATCAAAGATGGTATGTAAAGTAGAAGTTGTTTGACATCCTCTTTATTTTTGTGTAACTGCATATTATGATTATAACTTTAATTCAACTTCGTCATACAACTAATTTTAACGTAAGATCATTCTTACTTCACTTCCTGAAACAACACATCAAAATTTCAATCCCTATCTCCTATTTACGATTACAAGATGATTATGGCAACGAAAATATAGCTATATAGAATCCATAAAAGTTTTGAAATGCCTTATAGTCGTATAAAAAGTTATCGTTTCCTATTATGTAGGAAAAACTTTGCCACAGTCTAGTCGGTATTATACAAATAAAGCCACATGCTTTGGCATGTTTACTGCCCATATTAAAAATAGTTCCGCAATGGCCAAGGCTGAATAACATTCACTGGGCGTTCTTTGTTGCTAACAACCAACGCCTTTGCATCGGAAATCGTTCTAGAATTAATCCGTTTTACCCGCTTTATGAAAGGTCGAATGCCAAAATACTGAATCAGATTTTTCAAATGAACTAATTCAAATTAAGGTCACACGATTTTATTAAATCGAATGTTTTTGCTCAAAAATTGTAAACGTACATATATACATGTAACCATTAATAATATTTATAACTGAAGAACTTTAAATAGATGAATTCGTTTATGTTTTTGTCACTGAACTTTCTAGGCGGCTATTCAATAATTTAACGAAAAAAACTTACAGCGAAATTTTCATTACGTTTAAAGATGTTTTCATAACATGTGACAAAAAATATAATTTCGAAAGAACTAGCTTCTACCAGCGGCTTCGCTCGCGTAGATAACGATGCTAGTACAAACTCTGAGCCCTTTCTACTCCCCTCTTTACAAGCTTTGAATGTCATATTTATTTGTATCGAATCAACAGCCTAAAAAATAAGTTTAAAGTTCCTAGCTCTGTTCTATTGACGATACTTCCAACAACTTTTCATACAACTTTTCATTCCCCTTTTCAACACTCTTATCGCATTAATTCATAATTTTTCAGGCGTCGGGATGTGACGACCCCATCGCCCGCTGTTGGGATAACCTCTGTCACAACAGAGATTATTCCACCAGTGCAATCAGTCACACTGGTGGTAGGTCTTTTGTTGCAAGAGGCCGGCTAGGTGGGTACCACCGCAGTGTCCAATATTCTGCCGCCAAATAGTAGTGCTTAGGCACTACTGTGTTCCGGTTTGAAGGGCATTGTACGCTAGTGAAATTACTGGGCGAACGAGATTTAAGAACTAATATCTCGAGGTTGGCAACGCGCGAGTGGCACCTACTAATGGTGCTGCAAGCGCTCATAGGCTGTGGCGGCCACTTACCATCAGGTGGGCCGCATGCTTGTTTGCCAACTTCTAACATAAAAAAAAAAAAAAAAAAAAAAAAATTAAAAAGTAGCCTGTATATCTTTTCTCAAGTTCTAAATTATCTTTGTATCAAATTTCATTTGAATCGGTTCAGTAGTTTTGGCGTGAACAGACAGACAGACAGAGAGACATAGTTCGCATTTATAATATTAGTATGGAGTAAGGATTAGAAAGAAAGCTATATTATATTTATAGCTGTTTATGAAGTTTTATATCTATCAAGTATACAGTAAGATGCAACACGCACCTTTTTAGGTTGGTTACCTTTAAAATAACTTACTCATACTAAAGTCACTATATACTCCTTTTTATGGAACCAAGTTGTTAAGCAATGACGCCTGATGGTAAGTGGTTATTATAGCCTATGAGCGCTTGCAACACGATTTTTAGGTGTCACTTACGCGTTACCCACCTGAAGATATTGGTTGCTAAATCTCCGTTGCTCATTAATTACTCTTTAAACCGTAACACATTATACTGCTTGGCGGTAGAATAACTGACACTGACGCCTAGGCTAGAATACCTACCTAGGCGGCCTCTTGTAATAAAAGAACTACCACCAGTAAATACTGCAAAAATTAATAAGAAAACGTAAACATGTTTATAGTCACTAACTAGATAAATTAAACCTCGGCACAATGCCGTGTTAACTTGCGGTCTTGATATTGTATTTGAACCAACGAGGTCTCAACGTGTCCTTATCCAATAACAAATTTCAAGGCCTCTAAAATGTGTGTCACACAAAAGTAATTAAAGATTCGAAGAATTAAATCAGTACTTTTAAATATCTTTGCGTTCAATTGATAATAGTTTTAATAATTTCATATTTTACGTGTATGAGGTATTTATTATTAAAACAATATTGTTTTCACCACATATTTTACTTAAAGAAGTAATCTTCTAAAGAAATTTGATAGTCTAAGGAGGTATCATCCTTCTTAGGTAATGACGAATCTCCTCCTACCTAAAAGTAGAGGTACAGAGTTGGTGAAGTATCGTAAAGTCCTTCTGGGGGCTTACCATTAACTCTCATTGCGATTGAAATGACGATCTAAACTGAGCTACTTTGTTTTTTCGTACCATGACATATATACGTCATGCTGATATTAAATCTGAATCGAAATACTGTGAGAACTGTATTGGATCGTAACAGACTTTTTACTAAAATTAATGGTAAGCCCGCAGTTCAAATTTATCGATAGAAACTCAAGATGTGAAATACTGTCACGTCGATATTCTATGAAGATTGTAATTATCAAAATATCAAAGCTATTTTATTACAAAAAAACGTAACTTAAAGATTTTTTTTTAATTTTCAGACATTATTGTTCAGCGTTGTATGCACACTTGCATACACGCAAAACCAGTACCCAACGACAACACCTGTTCCAATATTGAAGCAAATAAACAGGCAAAACGACGATGGTTCTTATAGCTTCGGTTATGAAGCTGCCGATGGTTCTTTCAAGATCGAAACGAAGTACCCAAACGGTGACGTAGCGGGGAAGTATGGATACGTTGACGAAACTGGGAAAGTTAGGGAAGTGTCATACGGTGCAAGCAAGGAGAGAGGATTTGAACCTGAAGGTATGTTTTAACTTTTAATCACGTTGTAAGGTCTTTGATGATGCCACGAGAACCCAACATTATTCCGGGATAAAAAGTATCCTTTATGTTAATCCAGGTTATTTTTTTTTATGTTAGAAGTTGGCAAACAAGCATACGGCCCACCTGATGGTAAGTGGCTGCCGCAGCCTATGAGCGCTTGCAGCACCATTAGTAGGTGCCACTCGCGCGTTGCCAACCTCGAGATATTAGTTCTTAAATCTCGTTCGCCCAGTAATTTCACTAGCGTACAATGCCCTTCAAACCGGAACACAGTAGTGCCTAAGCACTACTATTTGGCGGCAGAATATTGGACACTGCGGTGGTACCTACCTAGCCGGCCTCTTGCAACAAAAGACCTACCACCAGTGTGACTGACTGATTGCACTGGTGGAATAATCTCTGTTGTGACAGAGGTTATCCCAACAGCGGGCGATGGGGTCGTCACATCCCGACGCCTTAAATAAAAGGTAATAAGCTATATAGGTAGCTAATTTCATCAAAAACTATCCAGTTGTTTTTGCGTGAAAGAGCAACAAACATCCATCCAAACGTTCACATTTATAATATTAATTAAATGTAACCGTTTGTGTGTTTAGATGCTTATTTTTGTGTGTTTGTTACACAATCACGCATAATAGGCTTAAAGGATTTGGGTGTTTTGCAAACAGATAGCTTAATAACGAGCTTAACATCCTATTTAGGATACTTTTTTATACCGGAAAAATGTTAGGTTTCTGTGGGATTATCAAAATACATGCTACAGAACAACTATTTGAATTCAGTGTAGATATGTCTTATAGAACATTATTTACTTACAAATGAATCATTTCTCTCTTGAGCAAATTCTGAGGTCGCTGCGTATGAAGTCATAATCGTCATCAGTCGAATCAGTGCATATGACTTCGTCTGGGGAAATCCAGAATAAGTTTAATGGAAATAGGCTGACCATTAACTAAACGAAAAGAAGGTTTTAAAAAGTATATTATAAGAGGGCAAACAAAAGTTCCACCTGATAATAAGCCTGCCTTTCCCTGATCAGCGGTCCGTACCTCATATGGACATCCACAAAAACAACAGGTTGTGGATGTGTTGTTGCAACAAATTGTTGTTGGGAAGTCTTTGTCAGTCAGTCCAGCAAAAGCCTCCAAATTAAAGCTCAGTTTATACACTTGTTTTAGTAGTTTCAAGTTTCAAATGAAATCAAGCAGTAAAAATATATGCTTTAGATTACATCTTAAAATGTTTATGACATTTTTAGATATTATGTTCTTGTAATAAAAGTATGTAAATGACATTGATCTTCTAAAGTAATTGTCTAATGTGGGTTAGATTACAACACATTACGCCAGTTACACTAATTCTTGAGAAAGATATTAATGTGTGCAAATCGATCTAATTGGGTGATGCAATATCCTTTGTAAGGGAAGCGTACGTAATTATGTTTTGGTTTTGCGAAACAACATAACGGGTTATTAGATAATAATTTATTTAAAATATCACGCTTATTTGGGAACTAAGAGAAAAATTCATAAAGTCAAAAACTTTTTTGAAAAATATAATATAATATAAAATCACATAAATTATAAGAATTAAATTTATAATCTTTTTATCAAATTCATAGCCTCGACTCCCGACATAAAACGTCCCACTGTAGTTAACAAGGAGGAATTCTTCTTTTTGATTTTGATTATTTTTTTACAAATATATGTCCAATATATACTTTATTATGATCTGACTAAGAAATCCGGAGATAGAAAAAAAAAATTATTAAAACTCTTTCTTCTTTCTCCCTTAAGTATATTTAAAAAATATGGATAAGGATAAGCATAAGCTAATTTTATACATAATCAGCTAATTTATACATGCCAATAAAAAAACTTCCTTGCGGACTCAATGTTTCTAAAGCAAGATTGACACCATGGTAGCAAGTCTCCCTTTAGCCTCACGTTATCACATAACATCTGATAATAATCGTAAATTCTTGATAAGTAAATTCCTCATATCCAATAAATTACTGGTTCGTCCTTAGGGTTGCGAAGGTCAAATATAATATTCTTTCAAATCCGGGAAGAGTAATAAGCAGACCCTGGGTAACTAAAATACCAGGAATAATTCTAGGGAGAAGAAGTTTAGTTTCTAGAAGAATCTTAGTTTTGATTACTATATTGACTTATAAATGGGCTAAATTTTTCAACCCCCACAAACCAAAGTCAATAGAATCTTATGTGGGTCATTAACCCAGTTCGTGCAATATTCGCTACCCATGGACGGTAACCTTCACGGTCTGTTTGCTGCAGGTAGTTGACCGATAGTTGAGAATTGGGCGTGAAATAGTTTACATAAGCGCTCACAGCCAATTAAATATATAAGATAGAGATCGTTTTTCTTATAAAAATTCTCACTGAGAATAGAATTAAGTTTTAAAAGCAGTTTTTTTTTCTACAAATAAATTTATTTTATAATTATAAAACTAATATGGTTTTTTCATGGATGCCATAGTTGGAACTGAACCACAAGGGTAGAACCAGCTTTCAAATAAAAAAAGAATCATCAAATTAAAAAATTAAAAAATCGGTTTAACCAATCGAAAGTTGAATCGATATCGAATGAGGTAACAAACATAACAAATACAGACGAATTGAGAAACTCCTCCTTTTTTTGGAATCAGTTAAAAAACGGAGATTTAAAAATAAAAGGGGTCTTCATACAAGATACATACAACGTTACTATTGACGAATTTTTTTATTTTTTTATTTAAAAATGGGTAAGCTCTTGACCTCCATCGAGCGTGAAAGCTTAGATGAGGTCTACGTTGGAGCGAGCTTACTCAAGAGAAGCCTATGTACTCGCACCTTGAAGAGGTTCAGGTTGTATGCATTCGGAAATACAGACGCCGGAAGAGCATTCCAATCCCTGGCCGTGCGCATTATGAATGACGAACGAAAGCGCATAGTTCGGATATTGGGTATATCGACCAGATATGGGTACCCCGCAGTGCGCCTGGTATCTCTTGAATTATAATAGATAAATAGTTGGAATTTTCATAGATTGTATATTGTTTATATTTATGGCCACTATAATAACGAATAATAACAATTTTACTTTTAAAATTAAAGGTGGTCCATGTATGTATGTTTGGGATTCCGACACGCACTTGGACTGTTTTTTTTTTTTTAAATTATTTGTGCAATACAATAAACGAACTTAAATGATTATTTATAATTTTGTTATATTCTTGCTTTTAACATTATAGGCACTGGAATCATGGTACCACCACCCACACTAAACAACCAAGTAACAAACGCTTTAACTGACGGCCAAGAAGACGACGGTCAGTACCGAGAGGACCCGAGAATATACGAAGATCCCAAATACAACGGCAGGTCACAGTCAAGGCCAAGTTCATTCAGACAGTACCAACAACCAGCTGCACCTGAACCACAGGTCCAATCCTTCCCATCTCGCCCTCAGCCTGCGTACCAGCAACAAAGATACCAGCCACAGCAACAGTACCAACCACAACAATATCAACAGCAGTACCAACCTCAACAACAACAGTACCAGCCACAACCACAGTATCAATCTCAGCCTCAATACTCGCAACAGACGAATCTCTTCAGCCAGGCCCCGCAAACATTCCCACAAGAAAGACCTCAAAGTCAGGTCTACCACCAACAACCTCAATTCTCTTACCAGGCTTACACTCCGCAGACATACCAAAACTACCAGTCCCAGAACTACCAGTCTCAGAACTACCAACCCCAAAATTTCAACCCCTTCAATGGCCACCCAGCTCAGAACTTCAACCCTAACACTGGATCCTATTCTATAGACTTCACTGGTTAATTCTTCATTGTTTTTGCTTTGTTAGAATACATTAGCATATTTTTTTATATATAAATAACCAAAATTTAGATTATGCTACTTTTATATTGATTTGGGTCTAGAACAGAGAATATTAAAGAAAAGTCATTGAACGCGTATCATTGAAATAAATCTTTTACAATTCAGTGTTATAGACTTTAAAAATTAAGTTATTCGAGAGTAATTTTATATTGAAAACGAGTACAGAATAATAAAATTTAAATTGTATTATTGTATTGTAAATTTATATTTTAAAATTTGTGTCTATTTTAATTTCCTCATGCCTATTCTGTAATACTCTGTCGTATTTTATAAAATTGTATAATATCCCTCCGCAGTTATACATATTATAATAATGACAAAATACTGTTTTTTGTACAATACTGCATTTTATTATTTTTTTATATATTTTGTACAATAATTTAGTACTAGTCAATATTTTGAATATTTCGGTATATTAAGCTTTACTTAAATTATTTTTATAAAGCATATTTCAATACAAATAATATAACCAGTTATAAAAATAATATATAGTATTTTATATACAAATTATATAATAATATATGTTTATTGTGTCGATGTGTATAGTATATATAATATATTTATACTTATAGTATTTATACGATTACGCAAAATTACCTTAGGGATGCTTATTTTATTTATATATATTTTATATCATTATATATTATTTATAATATAAATATTATTTATTTATTCTTGTATTTACGTATTTTATTATATATACAGCATATATATTTAAAATATTAATGAACCATAAATTATATTTATTATATACCATTATATATTTATTTATACATTTATTATATAATACTATAATATAATGTATTTATTTAGCAATGATATCAATAATTCAGCGTGTACCGCGTACGCAGGTTTCAAAATGGCTGACATGTGTTTGAACGAAACTGTACGTGTCCAGTGTGTAAATAGTTAAATAAAGACTTATATAATTCTTATTGTTTTATTTCCCGATAAAAGTGAAAGCGTATTCGCCTTTAAATAATTCATATTATAAAATATTATTTATTTTTATTATGAGTATTATGTGCACATAACAATGATAAGTTTTTGTTAATTTAAGTAACTTTTAAGTACTTTATTACATTATTATTGATTTAAAATAAATTAATAATAAGCTTACAACACCCAGCAGCCACCATTGTGATTATTATAATATCGTATGTCAGAGGTCCGGATATATAAAGAATCACAAACTAAATTGCACAAACCGGAGAGGTCTTGTGTGTAATCGGTTGAATTGCTGTTTAAACTTTACCGCTGTCAATATTACAGTATAAATATCACAAATAAAATTAAAAACTCTTAAGTGTCTGAATGTTATACGAGTAGACACATTAATATTAATTAAAAGACAAAATATATTTATTATCTATTCCGGGATGTTACGATATTATTTATTTTGTATCGATGTTATTATACTGCACAAAAATTTTAAATCCGTTTTTTTTATTCCCACGCTATATCACAAGAAGACTGTTGTTACGCAGTTGCAAACCTGCATTAAACACAACAGGTTGGCCGTTCGATTCCCGCTCGGGGCAGATGTTTGTATTGACCATACAGACGTGTATTTACCAATCCGGTTGTGTATATGTTTGTGCGTTTCGATATTATTATACTAATGGAGGCTGCTGTACCCGTAACATTAATTTGTTTTTATTTTTTATTCCATACCGGTTGGCAAACAAGCACACGAGCCACTTGATAGTAAGTTGTCACCGCAACCTATAAACGCAAGCGATACGTGAAGTATCACATGCGCGTTGTCAACAGAAGGGATAGTAGGGAACAGATGAGAGGCAAAAAGGGGAAGGAAACAGAGGGTGGAAGATTGGGCCTTCGGCGCTCTCACTCATAACATGAAACGCAACGAACGAAACGAAACGAAGTGCTCTGTTACTTTACGCCGAATTTTTGTGAGAGGGTAGTACTTCCCCGATCGAATCGGCCCATTTCTGCTGTGTGAAGCATGGCTCTAAGTACATTTTTTCTTTATTTTGTACAAATCAAATCAAATATTTTTATTCAACATAAAAAGCATTACACTTATTTGTTGAAAGTCAGATTCTACCACCGGCTCCAAAATTAAACCTCTACCTGAGAAGAACCGGCGAAACAAACTCAGGGGTTTTATCTTTTTTTTTTATATGTATTTTTTTGAACTGATATTAGTTTACATATTATAATCACTGAAAAGCCTGGAGTGACTGTCTCATTCCCAAGGCGTGGTGTCCTCAAGGTATTCACTAATTTTATAATAGCCTTTACCACACAAACGTTCTTTGACATTTTTTTTAAATTTATTTAAAGAAAGTTTCTGAACGCTTTCTGGGATCCTATTGTAAAACCGTATACAGTTACCCTTAAAAGAGTTACTAATTTTATGCAGTCTAGTAACTGGCATTGTTAATTTATGTTTGTTCCTAGTGTTGATGTTATGATTATCACTACATTTTGTAAATTCATTGATGTTCTTATGTACAATTTTTATAATCAGTTTTGAAATTATTTCATTGGAGGAACGAGGTATGTCCGGGTTACTTTTATTTGTTTGCATCCAATATCTTTCTACTTGTGATTTTTAATGATGTTTTATTGGTTTGATTTTTTCGTTAAGTACAAGGACAAGAATGTACCTCTGAATAAAACTTGTTAGTTAGACCCACGATCGCCACATCCCTCACAAATCGGGATTCTTCCACCTGGTATAGATTATTTATTGTTTATATCATGTAAGAATCAATAAAAACTTTTAAAATTAATAAGGGGAGGATGTTGGAGATGAAATTAAAATTATAAAATAAAATTTAAATAATATTAAACAAATAGCTAACGCCATTAAATCGTCATTGTATAAATGTTCTATTAAAGTTTAATTTTTGTGAGTTTATATTTGGACGCAAATAAGCAATACCATGTCAACCCACACGAATATCATTTCGAGAAAAACGCGTTTGAAAATTTTGAACAAGTTGCTTTATATGTTTTTTTAATATATTGGTCAAGTTTTTGCCCATTTCAAGATGTATGTAAGTTATTTTACTTATTTTTACATAAAATAAGCATACAAACTGCATATTTCGTATATAATAAAACACAAAACGTTTAAAATAATACATAAATGGCATATAACTAAGTTTTTTCAATTTTGTGGGTTGACATGGTATTGCTTATTTGCGTCCATTTACAACCAATAATACAACATATTTACAATTCAATACTAAAATTACGTACAACTGTACAAATCATGCCCACGGGGAGTGGTGACAAGAGTTCCAGTTGTATTTCCCCACTGAATCGGAATCCCGATTTTTGGGTGAACAATGAATCTCCCTCCTGTCTTGTGGCTTAATTAAATTAATTGTATAATAAGCAGAGTTTGGCCTCTGATTGAAGTATACAGATATGATATTTTTTGTATTTTTTATTTTTATTTTTTATTATTATTATTTTTTTTTTATACACACTCAACGGGTTATTAGGATAGTAATATCCTGTGTCGGGGTCCGGAAACATTCACAATGACAAGGACAAATACACCCAGACTGGAAAATATGCTTGCATGGACAATACAAACATATTATGCTCCGAGCGGGAATCAAACCCGCGACCTGTGGCGTTTAAGGCAGGTTCGCTACCGCTGCACCACAACGTCGTCTTAAATAATCGTATTAAATAATCTTGGATGGTTTTGGTTAGTTAGTAGGTGTAAAGCGGAAAAAAAAGGAATCTATGTGGACGGCATTGCGATTGAACTTAATGAATGTCTTCATATGTATGTATATGAACCAGGAAGCTGCATTTTCTGTCTTTACTAAATGAAGAAAAAAAGTTAATCTACTTAATTGTCATTAAATCCCATGTATGGGCGATCATTAACTTCCTTCCGATATAATTATGGTGTCCATACATTACATAGCGATTTGTATATAATTATAGGTGTATCCGGTGGTCAAAACTTGATATGTTGATGGCCTTATGTTATACAAGTACATATGTGTAAGAAAGATTTTTCTATATTCATCATTTCAGCCAAAGGACGTCCACTGCTGGACATAGGCCTCTATATTATTGCCATATAAAATTATTAATTAATTATATGGCCAATATAATTAATTAATAATTTTATATGGTATATAATTGTGTTATGTACAATATAATTAATTCAATCGTTTTTTTAATACTTTTTATTTCATGACGATTGTCAAACAAGCATATGGTCCGCCTGATGGTAAGTACTCACCGAAACATATGAACACATACACGTTGGCAACCCAAATGATAGGAGGGCGTCGGGATGTGACGACCCCATCGCCCGCTGTTGGGATAACCTCTGTCACAACAGAGATTATTCCACCAGTGCAATCAGTCACACTGGTGGTAGGTCTTTTGTTGCAAGAGGCCGGCTAGGTAGGTACCACCGCAGTGTCCAATATTCTGCCGCCAAATAGTCTTAGGCACTACTGTGTTCCGGTTTGAAGGGCATTGTACGCTAGTGAAATTACTGGGCGAACGAGATTTAAGAACTAATATCTCGAGGTTGGCAACGCGTGAGTGGCACCTACTAATGGTGCTGCAAGCGCTCATAGGCTGCGGCAGCCACTTATCATCAGGTGGGCCGTATGCTTGTATGCCAACTTCTAACATAAAAAAAAAAAAAAAAAAAGGGAACAGAGGCCTCAGGCATACTATCTCTTTCGTTGAAATAATTAATATCTATGCTGGTCACAAAAATTTTCGGGACGAAGTTCCTTAACGCGCGTTAACACGCTCTGAGCAGATGGGAGCTAGACCGAAAAAAGTTGAATAAGACATTTTTTGCGACACCAGATGTCTTTCTAAATAGTATGACAGTCTCATATATATATATTTTGCATCTCGATATCGCTTTCCATATAATTGTTTTTTTTTGAATACATAATATTGGTTAATATTTTGTAGAAAGCGAAAAGAACTTCGTTCTTGCCGCCGTTCATTTTTTTAACCGACTTCAAAAAGGAGGATGTTCTTAATTCAACAGTATGAACTGATTTTGATGATTCTTGTTTTTAATGAAGTAATTAAAAAGTATAAAATAAGATAATTAAAAAAAATACCGACTTCAAAACTGAAAAGCAAAAATAAACTAATATTTTCTTCCGTAGTCGGTGCCAAGTAAAATATCGGCACATAGGGCTCCAAGCCGGTTTTTATATATTAAAAAGGTCAAAAGACTGTACAATTGTTCTAAATGCAGGCATCACAATTTTATTAAAATTGTATTAGAACTTTAGAAGTTTAGTCGTGACTGGGACTAGAATTAAAAAGGCGGAGCTACTGTTACATTACAATTAATATTTAATTACTTACTATTGTAACTTACATTATCTAACCGAAACAACACGATACAGTTTGATATCAGATCAACAGTGCAAAAGTTTCATAAAAGCAATCAACTTTCATAAATAACTAGTTTTTTTCGGCTGTTTTACACGCGTATTTTATTAAATTATTTAAAGGAAAAAAAATATGCGGTCGAGGGACCCCTGTCAGGAACGAAGTTCCTTACGTTTTTTCTTCAAATCCGACCGTAGTTTGAAATAAAATCTGTATATTTCAGTAGGTTATATGATAAAAAGAGACAGGGCCAGAGACAGAAAGAGAGAGAGAGTTGCGCACCCGGTTGCGCACTCATTTGCTCGTGTGCTCATTTGCTTCTAGGCTCGATACACACACGGTACAGCATACGGTATTTCGTTTCGTGACGATTTCTTCTAAATAGCACCTCCTGCAAGCTGCACTATGGAACTTCTTGGAATATATTACCGACGACCTTTGTTGCCTGCTGGTAGTAAGCCTGCTTTGACGACACTGTGGCGCAGTGGTAGCGAACCTGCCTTTAACGGTCGCGGGTTTGATTCCCGCTCGGAGCATAATATGTTTGTATTGACCATGCAAAACATATTATCCGGTTTAGGTGTGTTTGTCCTTGTCATTGTGAATGTTTCCGGACCCCGACACAGGATATTATTATATTAGGCGGTTGAGTGTGCAACGTTTATTTATTTATTTGAAAATTGACGAGATGTTTGTTATAGCGCAGATGCATTGAAAAGATTACTGTCTGCGAAGTGGTTTAATAGCACCCTTTAAATTTGATAATTTTCACAAATATATATTGTTATTATAGAGATTGTATAACCAAACATTAGCGTAATTTTAGTTTTTTATATGTGAAAACATGAAAACTGTAATTAGAAGTCACTATTGTTATATTTTTAAGCATTTTTTACTGTTTGTTTTCTAAATAAATAAATAAATAAATATCTGTTTCGGTCTGGGCGTTTGTCCTTGTGGGTCTCCCCACCGAGCCTTAGAGGCACGTTGAGCTTGCGGTCCCGGTTCATATCATAACATCTGATATTAATCATTAATTTGCTCTTATCCAATGAATTACTGGTTCGCGCTTTAGGTTACGAAGATCAGATGGCTCTGTGTAAAAAACAGTAACCTGTCAAGAATAAGAGTAAGAAGCAGACCTTGGGTAAATATAATACCGCGACTAATGCTAGGAAGAATTATGAGTCGTTTTGGGCTATAATAGAATTTATTAATAGCTTGACTATATCGTCATCTTTCGAATTCTACTATAACCATATACCATAGTCTCTATAAAATCTGTTGAGGTTTGAGAAAATATTACCTCATTCCTTCAAGTAACTTAGAATATTATTAACAGATGAACAGAACATTACATATGAATATATACCTATGTTTTAACTGTTTCTTGAAGTTTCTCCAGTAAATATACATCGCTACCAGATGATTAAAGAAAAACACGTGTTAGATACATTACTGACCTTCTTCTTATCGATTGGTTAGTGGTCAACCTAGTGTCAGAGTTGTTCAGGTCGCCCGTAGGCCTCTGACTTGACTTATCGACTGTTGTCTAATTGTCAACAGCCGGGACCGACTTTTTACGTGCCCTCCGAAGCACGGAGACGCTCGGTTGAAATACCACTATGCGATCACCCATCTAGTGACTGACCGCGCCTAAAGTTGCTTAACCTACCGATCGTTTACCGATCAGCGGGTGCACTCGGCTATGAGCGTCTCAACTATCGGCTATCGGCTATGACCGATATAAATACTTTGTTATATAAATAAAATAAATATTACTATAAGATAAAAATTAACGGCTAAATTAAAATATCGATATAAATAATTAAATAATCCTTCAATAATTAATTAACTGTAAATATGTACATTTTACAAGAAGAAATTAGCAAAAACATCGAATCGTTTTAGATATTACTACACACTGACGGATACACTTCCTGTTCGATTCCTTTATTATTAAACAGCATCTGCCCGCGACTTCGTTCACGGTGACCTTAGAATTGGTTCCAAACATAATTCCAAGTGGATACACCCTGCAGTACTTTTTTGATAATCCCATGGGATCCTAATATTTATCCAGGATAAAAAATATCTTATGTACTACTCCAGGTAACAATCAATATCCGTGCCAAATTCCATCCAAATCCGTTCAGCCGTTTTACAATGATTGAGAAACAAACGATCCAAACATTCGAACATACAAACTTTCACATTTATTATATTTGTAAGATAAATTAGAGCACTCCGATTAATGTTACAGTATTAGGTAATTTAGTTCTTAGCTGGGGTCGTTCATATGCTAAGGTCGATGGAAGCTGTAGACCTCCAAATTAGTATATTACGATCACAGCGCCATATTGGACCACGCCTGTACATTGCTCCGTATAGAGTAATATTACACAGAGCTTTGCTCAATACATTTTTAGACTATTATTTTTTTATGTCAAAGGAGCAAACATGCAGGAGGCTCACCATTTGTTAAGCTAATACCCATCGCCCATGAACTTCTGCAAGACCAGAGGTGCGTCGCTGTCTTTTAAGATACAGCTATATATATAGCAACGGTTATATGAGGTTTACACCAGTAAGTGATACCACTAGTATGGTAATAGGTAACTAAACGGACCTATAAGTCCTACCACCAGCAATATTAATGAATTGATCTGACTTTATTTTTCCAACTGACACAAGTCAAATTTTCATATTTTCATTAATTTTACACAATAAAAAAAGCCTAAAAACATAATGAAGACATTCACAATTGCGGAGATTTTGACATAAATCTGTCAACTGAACCACAGCAGCACACCAGCAGACACAATGGCTTTTGTCTTGTGACTCAGCCAGTTGATATTCCCTTGATAATCAAAGTATGGCGTTGTGGGTAGCGAGTCTGCCTTTAGTCTCGACGGTTGCAGGTTCGATTCCCGCTCGGGCAGATGTTTGTTAAAATTTCTGTCTCGGTCTGGGCGTTTGTCCGTGTGGGTCTCCCCACCGTGCCTCGGAGAGCACGTTATGCTGTCGGTCCCGGTTATTATCAATAACATCTGATAATAATCGTTAACTCTTGATAAGTAAATTGCTCTTATCCAATGAGTTACTGGTTCGCCCTTAGGGTTGCGGAGGTCAGATGGCAATCGCTCTGTGTAAAAACTAGTAACCTGTCAAATCCGGATAAGAGTAATAAGCAGACCCTGGGTACATAAAAATACCGGGAATAATGCTAGGATGAAGAAGAATCAAAGATGTCCATAAAATAAAACAAGATATCACCACGTATTTTTAGCAATTCTTATGACGTTATAAAGTTTTCTCTTTTTCAACTTTGCTTAAAATATATTTCTTGAAATAAAATTTCAGATAATATGTATGATAATATGGCATTGTTAAAAGATTTATTATTTATGTCAGCTATATCGGTTATTAATAGTGTAGAATTACTTTTTTAAATTAACGTCGTAGCTGAAAAAAAAATTAATGATTTCTTATGACATGATGTGTGAAAAACACGATGAAATGTTTTAGCTTGCCTGTTTTGTGCAATACTGTTTTTTTATGATTTTGGCTTTAATGCATTAAGGTGTCGATTAATCCCTTAGTAAGGTATTAGACATATTTAGGTTTTATTTATTAGAACACCAACAAGTTATACATTAATATATGGTATGGTGATACATTGTAATCGTTAGTATTGACAAAGTGCTATCTTAATAATAGGCGAATGGCCAATCGATTAAAACAAATAATAAAAAGATAGTAATTTTAATCGCTACATTCATTGACTTAAGAAAAAATATTTAATTAAATCAATTAGTCAATGCATACATTACTCTGTGGCTGCAAATTTAAGCTTCGTCAAATTGAAATGCCACTTCCTTGTATAAATAAATAAAACGAGTACCTCAATATGATAATATAGTCTTTATTATATTAATCGTAAGGTGGATAATAAATAGGTTATATGAATTACTGGATCATGCCTCCGGTCGCCTCATTGGACACAATAATGATTCGTATTTCAAGGTGTTTTATAAAAAGATCGGTTTATTGAAAGACATTTTTAACCGATTTTGAAAAGAAGGTCTGTGGGTTATATTTGGTAAGCGATGCCTTTACCAATTTTCATCTTTGTGGTCCTATTATTGTAATCAAGTGTGTGCAGTGGCATAACGTCTTCTAGCATTATTCCCGGTACTATACGAGTATTTGTATTTGCTCAGGGTCTGCTTATTACTCTTATCTGGTTTTGACCTCCACAGCCCTAAGGGCGAACCAGTAATACATCGGAGAGCAAATTAATTAATAAAAAATTAATAATTATTTCTCTTATGCAATGGGTTACTGTATCGCCTTAAAGGTTGCAGATATCAGGGGTCAGGTCAGATAGAACAGCTTTACAAGTGTATGGGCATTGGCCACACCAAGCCAACCTGCCCATCAAAGGTGGAAAAAGGCCACCTTTGCTTCCGTTGTAGTGGCGAGGCACACTTTGCCCGCGGCTGCAGCGGACCGCTGCGATGCGTGGCTTGCGCAGACACAGGGTGCCTCTCAGAGCATGTGATGGGTGGGAGGAACTGCTTTCCACCAGTCACAAGAGGCGTGACGGCTCCTAGATCTGGAGCAGCCCCCAGCCGTCAGCCCCAGGAGGAGACTGTGATGGAGCACTAGGGTTCTCACACGTCTCCTCAAAGCCGTCTGTAAGCTGGTGGCCCGCAAAGCCAGGCCTTTCCGCCGGGGCGTCATGGTTGTATGCGAAAGCGGTCCCATGACGTCCCAATATAGCGTCGACGGATCGGCAGAGTTTTAGTGGGTATTACCAACTGCTTCACAGGTGGTCGAGTCCCACACTACCACTCGCTAGCGTGCTCTTAGAAACCCGCTAGGCAGAGTGGTATGCGTAAATGCATTTCTCTGCGTCAACAAAAAAAAGATAGAACAGCTTACTCAGATATGTCACTTTGACATTGTCGTCTTTGTCGTCATCGTTAGTCCACACACGTCCATTGAAGGAGATATAGATCTCTCCTACACCATATCCATCCAGTAGTTTTAGGTCTACTTTATCTCATATTGAAAGGCCTGCATTTCGTTGTGAGTTTGCCATAGCTAGGGAATTCAGAGTCCCCAACCGCAAAACTATTTCGACGCTAAATAGATTGATACTAAGTTTCGAATTGCCACCAGAAGACTATAGCTCGATGATCTCTTAAAATTGTTGCAATAGTCACAACCACCGAGTTGTCGAACCAACTTCCGCCGGTGTACTTTCCGAATGACTTTGGAACCTTCAAGAGAAGAGCCTATTCTTTCCTTAAAGGTAGGCAACGCATCTGCATATCCTGTGGTGCTGCAGATGTTCACGGGCGGTGGTGATCGCTTAACATCAGGTGACCTTCCTCCTTTTGCTCTCTCTTACATAAAAATTAAAGTCGCAATTTTTTCCAATAGTCACCTACTCTACCTTGAAATGAATATACCTAATCAAGATGAAAGTCATATACGTCATATTAAACGCTTGTTACCGCTTCACCTGTAGTTATTGGAAACTTAAGGCTTCGGGATGTGACGACCCCATCGCCCGCTGTTGGGATAACCTCTGTCACAACAGAGATTATTCCACCAGTGCAATCAGTCACACTGGTGGTAGGTCTTTTGTTGCAAGAGGCCGGCTAGGTAGGTACCACCGCAGTGTCCAATATTCTGCCGCTAAATAGTAGTGCTTAGGCACTACTGTGTTCCGGTTTGAAGGGCATTGTTCGCTAGTGAAATTACTGGGCGAACGAGATTTAAGAACTAATATCTCGAGGTTGGCAACGCGCGAGTGGCACCTACTAATGGTGGTGCAAGCGCTCATAGGCTGCGGCAGCCACTTACCATCATGTGGGCCGTATGCTTGTTTGCCAACTTCTAACAAAAAAAAAAACGCATTTCCAATTTTAACATTTTATTAATTAATAATATCCTACTAATATTTGAAATGGGAATATTTGTGTGGATGGATGGATATTTGTAACACTTTCACACAAAAACTACTGAACACATTTACATAAAAGGCATGTTATATTATTAAAAGCATATTAACTAAAATAGCACATTGTATAATTTTTATACCAAAAAAATATTATGTTCTCTTGGGAGTCCCAAAAAACGTCAACAGGAGTGGACCGCACTACCATACACCCAAAATGACTACTATACACCCAAAATTATTCTTTTAAAGAATGAAAGCAATGCTTTTCAAACCATTACTATTATTTATGCCCTTCCAAATGTGGGTACGACAATAGTCCAAGCAGGTCAGGATCGAACCCGTAACTCTCGTGTTAACGGAGTGGAGTCGGTCTTACTACCGTTGAAATATTGAAGCTTACTATAATTTCTTTATTTACAACATATTTACAATGCATTACTAACTATATTTACAAATAATTACAACAGTACAAATCATGTCCACGGCGAATAATATTTTGTGGGTTAAATTTAATATTGTAATAATATTGTTTTGATTATTAAAATTATATAAAGACATTACCGAAGTTATTTATAAACAACTGAAGGTAAATACGTCCGTAAATTGAAAACAAAAATATTATTAATTTATTAAATCATGACGTTTTTAATAAAAATTGTAACTTATATGTTTTTATTGAAATCTTGACAGAGTTCAATATAATACTAAATATCTGGTTTACGCGTAATCATTCCTAAGTTAGCCAGTGTAATATGAACCTTAGCCCAGTTACCTCGCTAAGCCAGACCGGTTCCATGTGATACAGGACACATGACTTGCTATATAAATTCTCAAGGTCTGCTTGCACTTCCGTCATGCAATTGTTATATTTTATTGTTTATATTATTTATTATGTAATTAATATTTTCGTTACTCGTTTCATATAGAAATTGAGATTTAAATCGTGTTTTAAATTATTTGCAAGAATGTGTTGTTTTCGGTACTTTTAACTTTTAGTTATAGTGACTTATGTAGGTCAAGTACTGTAAAGTTTTCAATGTTGATCAGTTTATTTATTAGTTTCTTATCGTTCTATATTACACAATAACTGCTTACCTTACGCCCGTTACTGCACTTGGTTTTTTTTTAATTCATGATGATTGGCAAACAAGCATACGGTCCGCCTGATGGTAAGCAGTTACCGCTACCTATGAACGCTTGTGATACTTGAAGTATCACATGCACATTGCCAACCCAAGAGATAGGAGATGAGGGAAGAGAAGGGGAAAAGGAAGAGACCAGAAGGGGTGAGAGAATGGGCTTCCAGCGCTTTCACTTATCGCACGAAGAATTTATAATTTAAGCATTTTAAAGCGATACATTAATATAAAAGCTGCTGAAAATCTTTTCGTATTTTTTGTTCTAATAACCACGTTTATTTTAAAGTGAATAATTATTAATTAGCGAATAGGAAAGATTTAACAGGTCCACCTCGCGCGGTTGCATTCTTTGCTCTAAGGTCGCCAGCGCTTGCGCCGCGTTTACTCTGATTAATATTACAATGTTTATGATAACTTGATTTTAATGTTCAGTTTTACTTTAATAATATTTTATATTCAAAATAACCTTACTTTTCTTCAACAAATTCATCATAGATCAGTGGTACTACTTGATATTAGGCGGTCACTATGCATGCTTGTTATACAAGAAGTCTTCTTATTCCTAGCAATTTTCCCGGTATTTTATCTACCCAGGGTCTGCTTCCTACTCAAAGGGTGAATCAGTAAGTCATTGGATTAGAACAATTTACTAATCAAGAGTGGACGATTATTATTAGATGTTATATGATAACAACCAGAACTGACAGCTTAACGCTCTCCGAGGCACGGTGGGGGGACCCACAAGGATAAACGCCCAGACCGAAACAGATATTTGAAAAATCAATG
Organism: Hestina assimilis; assembly: GCA_023373885.1. Lineage (NCBI taxonomy): Eukaryota > Metazoa > Arthropoda > Insecta > Lepidoptera > Nymphalidae > Hestina > Hestina assimilis. The sequence goes on along the minus strand of CM041747.1, from coordinate 868,150 downwards.
CCAACATAACAGAGAGATTTGATCATCTGTCTCTTTCTACGTTTTACGTATTAAATGTAATTGTAAGCTACTACATTTCGTTTTAATGATTATCAGTACCAGAGACCTACACCCCACCCTACCTATCTCCTTCCTTATCCTCCTTCTACCCCTCATCAGTATGGTCGATAGGCAGCTACATTTCTGGTATTGCTTAAGGGTACCGAAACTTTTCCCTGAGTAGTTAAGCATTACGTTCATGTTGTACCATTTATCGGGTAACCAAAAGAGTAAATCCAATACCTCTATGCAATGTCGTGCGATGTGGTAGGGCCATGCGTCCACGTGGTCATAAATTAGGCGTCTGCTGCTACTGTAAATTAAGGTCTTAGGTAGGTATGCACTGTTGCTAGACGTGCCGGTGGAAAAATAAAATGTAGCGTCTACGTCTGGATTGGTAACCTCCGCAAGAGTCGTGAAAACTTTCCTCTCAGCACGCTTAATTAGACATACGGTAGGAGAGACCGCGCTCTGATGATGTAGCTTCCGGCACTCACACTTAACAACCAATAAGCAATTATATGATGAATCATATAGATCTTTAAGGTCACCCATATTCTATGTCAGAGTGCTTTCCAGTCGAGCAGATACGGACATTTATGCTGAAAACATCGCGGACCTAATATTTATATTTTCGTAATAACTTGCATTATATATGACTAGTTGTGTCCGCGGCTTTTTTCGCGTGGTCACGAAAATTATTATTATGCGACCTATTTCTTTGTCTAAAATGAAATTGGTTACTTTCTATGACATCAGCTATCTGCAGGTAGATGTCCCGAGAATAGTTCCAACTGTTCTAAGATCAGTCAGAAAAAACAGATAGAAAAATATAAACAAAATTGATTTTTGTTATAGGTACCGAATATATTTGACGACTTGGGGCGTAGCGGTAGCGAACCTACCTTAATCGCGCGTTCGATTTCTGCTCGGAGCAGATGTTTGTATCGACCAAGGCATGTTTTCCGGTCTGGCTGTGTTTGTCTTTGTCATTGTGTATGTTTCCGGACCCCCGACACAGGGTATAACTATCCTAATGGAGGCCGTTGAGTGTGTAGCGTTTATTTATTTATTTGTACACTAGTTTGCCACTGATGTTGATAAAAAAGCAACAAAAACAACAACACTTGATTTTATTTATTTTTATAGACTAATTTGTCTCAAGTCTTTCATTTACGGTTTATGTCACACAGTATCATATTAAATGACTTTCCATTATCAGACCTAATTTCGTTGCCAAGTGCCAAGCGGTGTCGAGGTCGGGTCCTAGGTGACCTAAAATGACTTAACACGCCAATTCGAATGCGGTTGGCATTGTGATTGATTCCAAACTATTACTTTGTACTTTGTTCTTGTGTGGATTTCGTGGAAAAAATTTATGTCTATAAATCTTTTATGACTGAATGGCGGTTAATTAATAAAGTTTAATTTTAACGTACTAAAATTGTGCTAGTTACTACAAGTCTTAAAGTCAATTTAAACGGCTAAAACTATTGTTCAATCGGTTTAGGTACCGACTAGTTTCGGACCCCTCGGAGGTCTTTCATCAGCGTGAGTGGGTTACATTTGCGGTCGCGCCCCCCCTTAGTTGTTTGAGCCGTTTAATTTTAAATTAAGTTAAATAATGACTCACGATAGCTTTTATGACTTAATTACTACAAGTCTGTATAGCATTTTGATTTTTTGTATTTTTTTAATGTAAACTTTGTCTTTTTTTGCATGTTTTGTTTTTGAAAGACGTCGGAATGTGACGACCCCATCGCCCGCTGTTGGGATAACCTCTGTCACAGCAGAGATTATTACACCAGTGCAATCAGTCACACTGGTGGTAGGTCTTTTGTTGCAAGAGGCCGGCTAGGTAGGTACCACCGCAGTGTCAAATATTCTGCCGCCAAATAGTAGTGTTTAGGCACTACTGTGTTCCGGTTTGAAGGGCATTGTACGCTAGTGAAATTACTGGGCGAACGAGATTTAAGAACTAATATCTCGAGGTTGGCAACGCGTGAGTGGCACCTACTAATGGTGCCGCAAGCGCTCATAGGCTGCGGCAGCCACTTACCATCAGGTGGGCCGTATGCTTGTTTGCTAACTTCTAACATAAAAAAAAAAATGTGGCAGGAGGCTTACCTGGTGTTAAGCGATCACCGCCGTCTATGAACATCTGCAATACCAGATGTCATCCCGATGCTTTGCCGACCTTTAAGGAAAGAATAGAAAGTCTTTTTTCGGAAAGACCGTCGGTGGAAGTTGGTTCCACAAAGTGGTTGTGCGAGGAAGAAAATGTTTTCTAAATGGCTGTTGTAGATTTCCAGACTGCATTTATTAAATACATTTTCTCATGTTATGTTATAAATGATTATTTATCCTTTTAAGATGAAAATTTGATAAGTTCAAAGGTGGCTGAAGCTAATTTTAAATACAGTAACAAGAAATGAAGCTCCAAAAAAAATTAAGAACGTTCTTATTGTAAAATGGAATCGCATTTGATTGATTGAAATGCTGTCTTTGTTTTCGCGTATTGTTAGTAATTTCGACAACAGACGTGCATCTAGATAACAACTGTTACTATAGGTTTTAAATATTTCAATGTAGTTATACTATTGAAAAGGTTGTTTGTTTTTTCTCACGAAGTATTTTTTTTTTCTGAATGTGTATTGCTGTTGGGCCTACTGGCCTTGACAGCGTCACCGGACGGGGAGGCCGAGAACTTAGACTCAGCCGTGATAAAGGGCAGCCCTCACGGGGGCTCAAATTTGATTCCGTCCTTAGGGTGCCTCCCGCGAAGCCGAACCACGGCTAAGGACGTCATCGGAGTCTCATGAAGTAATTGACGGACAGTTGAATGTGCTCTCAGAAGCACGGTTGGGAGACATCCGGCACGCCACAACGGTCGTCAAGAAGAAGAAAAATTTGTGAATATCCTTATTACAAATACAATTGTTACAGCTTTCATAGTATAGATTAATAAATGAAAGTAAGTAAAATGTGTTGTTTTGTTAATATTCTACTTTTACGCTCGCGTAGGACGAAGATTTCCATCTAATTACCATGTAGAGCTGAGACGTAAAACTGTCTCAAATGTTTTGTATTCCACGAAGGATCTAAAGGCGTTTAGAAAACGAGTATAAAATATTTATCTCACTTTATAAGGTATATGAAAAAGTTATATATTGTATTACTATCTGCGCTCGCGACTTCGTCCCCGTGGAATAGTTTCTGTACGTAGGTAAATATTTTACAAATAAGACACATATGTATAAATACTTTAATGAGCTATTTGCAGTACTTCGATACAAACTTTCATCCCCTTATTCCCTATTGTTATGTTACACCCTTAATCTTAAAACTTTTACAAACTTTGAACGTCATACTTCTTTATATCGAATCTACAAGCTAAGTTAGTAAGTACATGTCAAGTTCGTAGCTCTAAAAATGACGATACTTCCATGCAACTTTTCGACCCTCCTTTTTAACCCCTGACAACCCTTTCACATTAAAAAGTAGCCTCATCTTATTTCTCAGGCTCTAGACTATCTGTGTACCAAATTTCATTTAAATCAGGTTAGTAGTTTTAACAGACAGACAAACTTACATTCGCATTTATAATATTAATATTATTAATATTAGTAAGGATAAGTAAGGATAAGTATTTTACATATAAGAATAAAATCCTTAGTGCCGTGCTGGTGGCGAGGCTGCCTTTAGCCTCAACGGTCGCAGTTCGTTTCTTGCTCGTTTGTTTTCATCATACAAGCATCCGTTTCGGTCTGTACGTTTGTCTTGTTAACTCTTGATAGGTAATTTGCTCTTATCCAATGAGTTACTGCCTTGCCCTTAGGATTGTGGAGGTCACATGACAATTGCTCTGTATAAAAACTAGTAGCCTGTCAAATCCGGAAGAGTAATAGGCAGGCCCTAGTTAAATACGGAAAAGAATGATAAGAAGAAGAGAAAGATAATAAAGTCCCAGTACTTAACGAGTTTTCACGCGATTTTCAAAAATAGACAATGTGGTTTATGGAGAAGGTTTAAAGAGTATTATGTGTTAAGGTTTTGTGTAAATTGGTTAAAATATGATGATATTTGCTGAAAATGTCGGCAAAATCAAGCCGAATCGTTTGTTGCCATAGAAACATATTTACCAGTCTGTTAAAGTTGGTAACTTTATTTTTTTTAAAAAGAGTGCAGCGTTTCAGAATTTTATCAGATTTCACAATATACACGTAAATCTTAAATTATACTTTTATATCAGTTCTTAAGTTGGAATGAAAACAAGAAAAGAATATATCTTTAAATTACTTTAATAAATATAATATATATAAAGAATAAGTTGTTGTAAGCATTGGTACTTTACAATGAAAAATAATTACTCTTATTAAAATCGTTCAAGAAGTGAAATGATTTTAGGTGTTACATTTCCTTGGATAGTAATGGTAGAATAAGATATTTAAATAATGAACATATTTTATTAATAACAACATTAAAAATTTATTAATTTCAATTTTATTTAAAAAAAAAAAAAAAAATTTTGCTGATGCGAAAGAATGATTCACAGATGTCTATACGTAACAATGTTGGTATTATTCAAAATGGCGGATCCTCCAGGATATGAAGGATCCATTGCATCCCCTGTGATAGATATAGTAAATTCAGTGAAAGGCGCCACGAAAGGTATATAAGGGAGCAGCGCGCCGCGCCTCGGACTCGACGACATGACGGCGTTTGTGGGATTGGTACGTTATATTGTTTAAATTTGTTTTTTTATTTATCACTAAAGAAGTTCTATAAGAAGATTAACTGCTTTATTAAATTTTAGAAAAAAAGCATGATTAGTTCTAATTTTAAAAAGTTTATTAAAATTCAAAAAAATATTTTTAAAAATATTATAATTTTTTTTTTCAAATATTTTTGCTTTTTTTGCAACATTTAGTATTATTAATATGGATGGAAAATAATCATTAATATCTAATATTTTATCATAAGCTTCATTGTCGTAACTTAACGAATATGCCAACAAAAATATTTTAAATAATGCCTTTGATAATTTTAATACAAAACTTATATAATAATGTGGTTCGTGTAAAAGTGAATATCTTATTAAACTGTGATAATATCTATAAGTGATAGTGGATTCGATTCATTGTTTGTGATATAGAAAGTGGTATAGTATAACTTTTGTAATTACTTTTTAGTAACGGCCAAGAGCGAATCGGAAAGATCATAAAACAGATTAATCATTTCGCATCCAGTGCTTGTGACATTTTGATAGAATCTTTTCTTAATTTTTTTATTTTTTTAATTTAAAGAATCCTAATGGATTCCTTAACAACTACAGAAGACATACAATACAATATAACACTTTTGGAGTAATCTTTTTCATTGGATTTAACTTTTTTTAATTATCTGTTAAAAAAAAAGTTATGTGCCATATGGCTAGTTACAGATCTTCAATTACATTTGATCTTAGCTAACTTAGTGCAAGTTATGCCATATTATCATCGGTTTTTCAAACTTTTGATAAAATTATTGTGTATCTAAAATAACTTTAATTATTTATTTTAATATATATTATATCTGAAATAAAACGGACATGTATGTTTAAAATTAGTTTTTAAAATCATGTTATTTTGACATATTCAAACAAAAGCGCCACTGTTATATATAACTGATTAGTTTCGATATTTAAAAGATGTGTATTTTTTAAACGTAAATTAATAGAGGTTTTTAATTACACCAGAGTGCATGACAGACAAAATATGAAGTAAAATTTTTAAATTTTTTCATAAATTAGCGATAAACGTATCATTGTCTGTTTATTCCTTTTTATAACTGGTTAATTATCTTCAAATTAGCGTGAATTTTTAGCATCCATTGTTTTATCCAAAAAAATCTATGCAAGTTTAATCGCTAATGAGACGTGTCGTATATGTAATTTTGTTTTTAATACTTTTTTAACAGACTTCAAAATGTGTTCTCATCATAGACAAACATATAAGGGTTCTTCCACACAGAAAAAAGTCGTAGATTCTCTAGTGCTCCTTCGTTAACACAACGGAACCGAAGTGAACTTATTTACCTTGTTTCTGTTGGTGTTCAATTTACAATGGGGCACCAGCGAGTCAATGGCATTTGTAAGTTAATGGCTACCTATCAATCTTTCAAGATATAAGTTAAGAGAACACGTTACGCGATATCATCTAGTTTTGTGAACGGTGATTTTGATATTTTAAATAATTCTTTTTTAATAGTCCTATATAAAGAGTAACACGACTTTATTATATATACCTTCAAAGTGAAGAGATAATTACCGGCTGTCTTTTCTCATTGATTATGTGTGTGTGCGCTTGTGTGTGTGTGTGTGTCTGTGCTTTTAATTTTCTTTAATTGAATTCAGATATTATTTTATTAACACAGACCAATTATTTAAAACTCTGCAATAATCTCTGGTTGTACAAATCAGCTAAGTACCAACTGAGTATTTTATTCACTCGTTGATTTCACTATTTTTACGTCTAAGTATTTTGTCTTTTCCCTCCGCGTTTTAAGACATGGATAGGGTGGAAGTAGTGCTAAATCATTTAGTTATTACAAACATTGTGTTCAATTTAGTCAATTTATATATGAACATATAAATCATACCTATTTTCATAGCAATATTGATTATCATCAATCCTAGTAACTAAAGTACTAACAAACACTTCCTGCTCTATATAAAAATAAAAATAAAGTAGTTTCATAAAACTCGGTACAAAAAGTTATACATTTGACTTTTTAACGTTGGTACAAGACCAAATAGTCTCCAAGAACAAGGCCATCTTGTTGTGATAATAATTCACTTACACACTTACACAGTTAGTATTCCGTATTAATGCTTATAACCGGAATAACCGAGAAATATCGATCTTGGTATCAGTCTATCATTGACTTTTTACCGATACCATTTAGCTTAAGTCAAGAACGGTGCACACTCAAACGCTGCACACTCAACGGCCCCCATTAGGACAGTGATATCCTGTGTCGGGGGTCCGGAAACACATACAAGGACAAGGACAAATACACCCAGATCGGAAAATATGATTGCATGATCAATACAAACATAATATGCTCCGAGCGGGAATCGAACCCGCGACCTGTGGCGTTTAAGGCAGGTTCGCTACCGCTGCGCCACAACTTCGTCAAGAAGACACAAACATAAGCAATAGATGCTACGCTAGACGCGTAGCATCTATTGCAATTATACACAATACAATTAAAAAAAAAACTTTAAAACCTATTAGCTACTAGCCTCTGCCCGAGACAGACGACCGTCTGTTTTAAAAAAAAAATCAATTTTCTTTCCTTCTGGGACAGCACTTTTTTCTGGAGTTAAAAATACTAAGAAAACAACGTGTTCAATTAAAATTCAAAATTTCAATTTCATGACGATCGCTTCAATGGATAAAAAAAGTCGTGAAAGCGTAACAATGTAGCGAATTAACATTTGTGTACGAGTAATATTATTTAGGATGATCGTTTTTAATTATTGAATATTCTTATTTTTCTCGTATAAAAAACCTACAAGACAGTGATAATGTAAAACCAACTCGCACTTGATCGATTTTTTTTACTTAAGTTGACAAAAACTTTCATAACGAGTGACATATCTCATACATCAATGTATTTTGTATCTTAAGCGTATGCAGCTTTAGGGTTTATGTTTAAATGTAATAGCTAGTTATTTCCAGGGCTGCCGAGCATTGATAATTTCGAGGTTAATTAATTATCTTGTAATTTAATAAATAAGACGGTTGTAAAGATTGATTGATTTACATAAAAAGTGAATAATAATTGGTGCATATTTGGACGCAAATAATCAATACCATGTCAACCCACAAAATTGAAAAAAACTGAGTTATATATGCAGAAGTCTTGGTAAATGGCTGAAGAACGTTTTTCTTTAATATTTGTAGGGTTTAAAGCTTTAAGACTTCTAAAAAAGCCATTTTTTCAATCATGCAATTTATGTATTTTTAAACGTTTTGAGTTATATTATTTACGAAATATGCAGTTTGTATACTTATTTTTGTGCAAATAAGTATATTAACTTACATAAATCTAAATTGCCAAAAACTTGACCAATACATAAAAAAAAAATCATATAAATGTTCAAAATTTTCAAACGCGTTTTTCTCGAAATGACATTTGTGTGGGTTGACATGGTATTGCTTATTTGCGTCCATTTATGTATTTAAATATACATGTATTTATATATCTTTGACCTTAGTTATAGTTACTTTGTCCGATCTGTGTTGAATGATTGAAATACCTAGTGTATTTGATCTTTTCTGTGGTTTCCTGTTTACAAATAACAAAAGAGTGTCATAGATATGAGTAAATAAATAAAATTAAGCATGAACTATAAAAGTCGTGAACTAGCACAATAGAATGACTAAATTTAAACAAAAAATCTGTTACTATAACAAACAAACATACAATTCGATAACTTACATACCTCATCTTTTGAATTCGGTTTAAAAGATTGAATAATCATTTAATTAAATTTGTCATTAGTCACTGATAGCGTTTGCTTGGAATGACAAGAATGTCAAAGTGACATTCGATTTTAGAGGTCAGGTGTGTAACACTAGTCGTTAAAAAAGTTTAAAGAAAACGTCCAAACGCAAGCTGTACGGATGCACAGAGAGTTCTGTACAAATACATAACGTGATGAAAGGTTTGTGTTGTGCATTTACCAAAAAAAAATACAAAACTTATATACTATGCATGTGACATTTCATCAATGTATATAAAATGTATCTCTCTCTATCACCCTCTCTAATACATCTCTCATCATTTCTCGTGTATTGAAGGTACCTAAATATGTTGCGTCATTTTTAATCTAATTTTTTTCTACAGCATGTGTAAATATAACTCATTTTTGCTATCATTGTAAACCTGTAGACTGTTATTAGTCATTGCTAAGCCTTAGTTTAGCCTGGACGGTTGTGGGTTCGATTCCTGCTCGGACAGATGTTTGCATTGATCTTACAAATATCAGTTTCGGTCTGGGCGTTTGTGGGTCTCCCAACCGTGCCTCGGAGAGCACGTTTGTTATTACATAACATCTGATAATAATCGTTAACTCTTGATGAATAATTTATTCTTATGAGTTACTGTTTCGCCTTTAGGGTTGCGGAGGTCAGATGGCAATAACTCTGTGTAAAAACTGGTAAACTAGTAACCTATCAAATCCGGACAAGAATAATAAGCAGACCCTGGGTAAATACTCTTAGGTATAATACCGGGAATAACGCTAGGAAGAAGAAGAAGTTATTTTGTATATGTATAAAATTAATAATATTATTTTACTGTAACCTAGCAGCCCTACATCACTGTGAACACAATTCACGTGTCCGTCCGCGTCGTTGCGTGTTGTACCATCCATTAGTTTTGAGTTCAGTCTAAATGGCACAACTGTATTAAATAGTGCATTACTGGAAAATATATTAGGGTAATTATTATTACATAATTAGTTCAAAGTTATAACTTTGTCTCTATACAGTAGTAATATAAATATTTTTCGTTAAATATATTACTTGGCATTTTCACCGAATTAATTATTGATAATAATAAACGCTACACACTCAACCGGCCCCATTAGGATAGTGATATCTTGTGTCGGGGGTCCGGAAACATACACAGTGACAAGGACAAACACAGCCAAACCGGAGCACATGCCTGTATGGTCAATACAAACATCTCCTCTCCGAGTGGGAATCGAACCCGCGACCTGTAGCGCTTAAGGCTCGCTACCGCTGCCCCACAACGTTGCTAGCCAACAAAAAATAGTTTTTAAAAATAGAATGGAAATGATTAATAACATCCGGGATTAACTTTTTCGTTTTCTCCGAATCATGGATAATAAACTTTTAGGGTGTCCATCAAAATATAGATTTATTAGGGATTAAATACTGACTATACTGTATTAACGTTGTGGTGGTCTGGTCTATATGTCTGTCTGTATGTATCTACAGTCTTATGCAAGCTGTTATTAAGTCTATGATTAATGGATCTCACTTGTCAACTCGATTTTTAAGCTTAACATCCGAAGTTAGCATCTAATTTTCTATTATGTGAAATCAAACCTACTTATATTATACATTTATTGATCAATAAATATTATATTATATCATGGTGACTTGTCTCTAAATAACGATAAACGAGTACATAAAAACCTTATTAGCATAAAGTACTAGCATCTGCCTTAGACTTCGCCTGTATGAACTTCAAAATGATGTTCACAGAGAAATTACAGAAGAAAGAGTGTATTCTAATGCCGGCCGACTTTATAATAGCTAATTATATATTCCTCGAGAACAATATTTTTTCTGGATGAATGGTACTCTGTGTGTCTTTTTGTACACCTGACAATGTGTATGAAAGGTTTTACAATGAGTAAAGTATAAGTAGTAGTATGAGTAAGGAACAAACATTCGCATTAATAATCTTAGTTAGGATAGTCTGTATCAGAAAAGCAATTTGTTCTAAGCCGAGTTTGTCAAGGAAATATGAATTATCTAAGCACGTGCCTTTCGCCTGTCGCATGCTGCGTTCATGTTGTCCTTGACTACGGTTACAGAGCGAGATTTTTGAGCCGTACAAGAATTTGACCATCAATGTTTCCGTCAAATATGTGACTATTTCCTTTCGGATGTAATTTCCTTTTTATTAATCGATCTTAGTATAGACCTACTTATGTAATACAATTTTTATATTGCTAGGTAACAATCGTTACTGAAGTAAATATTATTTTTGTTTGTTTTTTTTTTCATTACGTAAAACGTTTTTTTTTTGTTTGACGGCTTGACGTTTAACTAAAATGCATTTTCTAATATTCCAACTGTGCAAACAGTGACATTCTCTGTCTCCATTCAAATTTCTTCCGTTTCACCTTCCATTTAAATAAACGTATTATTTTTATAAAAGATTGTATGAGATTTGCATGTCAGATTTATAAAATAATAATCAAAGACAACGTGTAGTTTTTAACCATTAAGTTTAAGATATAACAAATCTTCGACTGCATTTTAACAAATTTGGGTAAACAGTGAACTTTTAGTAAGAATTCTTTACCATGGAGTTAATTTAGGCAGTAAAATGATTATGATATTTTATATGTCATGGTACGAAATAGCGATTTAGCTTAGTTTATTATGTCGTATATTAGGTCGTTATTTAAATCGCAATAAGATTCATGGTTCATCCCCTGAGATTTTAAAAAAAACCTTATTTTGAAATAATATAAAACGACAAGTGATAATAGAATGCATAATAGAACCTGTAATAGCAAGGTGGGTAGATTACAAGACCAGTTGTAAAACCACACTGCCTCGCACTACCGGTAATTGGACACGGTAGAGTTCCCATCAAATTTGTACAAAATAATATTATTATTAGTAAAAAAAAACATCCTAATACCTAGAGGCGTATCAGATAATTTACGGCTGATGTTTAAACTTAATAATTAGAAACCAATTTTTTTATCTTTTCTAAATAATGTTGTTGCATTTTTCGTATATAAATATAAGGCACACTACAAGGCAATAATATTTGATAAAAAAAAATTATATTTATAGCTCTTGTTATGTTATGTCGTGAACTGATCTAAAGTAGTTTTTAAGTATATATCAAATGTCAAAAAAATTGGTTCAGGTGTCATAAATTTAAAGGACAAACAAACAAACATTTTAATTTAATTTATTAATATATTTGCATTTTAAAATCATTACCCTTTTAACATATCTATTTATTTATTTTTTTGCATTGTCTCCATAAATGTCAAATGGTCAAGGAAATAGGACCTTTCGTCTACTTTTTATTAAAAAAAATCAAAACGTCACGTTGACATATCCTGTATGCTACACTTCTCGTGGCCAACGGTGAGAGGCTGTGGCCTCTAACGAGTCTACTTTCCGATCCGACGCCCTTTGTATAAATTATATTACGAATTATTATCGGACAAAGAGCTTTGTTATCTATCTAGTCCTGAAAAATAAAAAAAATTGTAGATCCGGGTTTATTAACTTTTAAAGGTTAATGGCTTACTGTTATGCCAATTTAGAACAGATTGTTTATCTCTAATAACTTCTACCTGTCATTATTCCTGGTATTTGCTCAGGGTTTGCTTATACTCTTATCCTGATTTGACGGCTTACTGGTTACACAGAGCGATTGTCATCTGACCTCCGGAAACCAGTAGCTTATTGGATACGAGCAAATTACCTATCAAGAGTTAACGATTATTATTAGATGCTGAGATAGCAACCGGGACCGACAGGTTAACGTGCTCTCCGAGGCACGACAATATGCCACACACACAACTTATTATAAATTCATCCAAACACCGAAGAAGGAAGATTTACTATACAATAATAACGTAAAAAAAGCAAGATTTTTGTACATTTCATGATTATGTTTTTTATGTATAACTCGGAACTACCAATTAGTTACTATATCCTATTAGTTAAAGTAGACACTGAGTCATTTTTTTTCTTGAAACCCCTAATCTATGACTCCGTAAATAGAAAACGGAATTAGGAATAAAATTTTATTAATCTTGATAACTAATGTTTTAGGGTAAGCAGCCGTTGAAAGATGAGTGATTGTTTTTTATTTATTTAATCTCTTTATTTTGCATCTCGTGTTGCAAACAAGACGTATTCTAAGATGATGATGATCAGAAAGATGCATATTTGAATGATTTTTATACTTCCAAACATAGACCTATTATATATAGATATGCCCCTCCATACTAACATAATTTCCAAAGATTCGCTGGTGATCCTTCGTAAAATCGCACGAACGGCAATGTCTTACTGTAAACTAAGGACCCTCCATTTTATATGGAACAGAATGAACTTAGTCACACGCTTAATTTATGCGATTATATTGCTAGCTTGTGACTGACTGACTAACAAAATATTTGACATACAAATCTACTAATGCATGACATGCCATCAAACGGTCAAATTATACACTTAAAAGAAATACGAAATTTAACGCGAATATGCCTTTCAAAATGAAATATTTGAAATAGTTTAACCTACAATATTGCAATATATTGCATGTTGAATTAAATTAATTAAGTTAAAATTTACAACAATATCTTGATTTAGAACATTCTTACGCCACGTTGTAAGCACGTGCCAAACGTCATTTTCCCAAACATATTTTCGTAGCGCAATAAAGCAAGGTTAAACTGTCCGCAATCGAGTCAAATAATTTAATAGAGACTAGTAAGACCATTATTTTTTGCTTGAAAATAGGACACTCAATTATACGTCCTAATCGTTTACTATGTAAGGAAGTAAAAATGACGGAATTATTGAGCTTTTCTACCAGTGTTAATAACTGTTTTATGAAAGTAAAAATTCTTTATATACTTGATAATAGCATAAAAAATTTTATACTTTTACGAGCAATCTGCTTGAAAAATCAAAAGTACATTAAAAATAGGATTGTCTCGTCCAAAGCAAGATTTATGGTTACGTTAAGGAAACAATACCGCGATATTTATATATAGAGCATTTCTGTGGCAAAATTGTGTTCCACGGTGCGTGCAAAATGTTTCTCAACCTTAAGAAATACGCTGTTTGTTGGTTCAGTTGAGCAAAATTGCGGAAACGAAAGTTAGTATAATTAAATTATACCTAATCTAATGTCAAGCGCCGGCCTTTTGGAGATTTTTTTAAGAAGTTAATTGAGCGTAATAGCAACAGCTTTCGCAACTTGTAACCTACCATATTTTAATGAATTGTTATTTCAATAACGACTTATTTAAATATATAAAGTATAGTTTATAAAATGTGAATTTGCATGTAATGAGATTAATGTGATCTTGGTGTCGTCTAAACTATGGACGCTCATTTTTTTAAATTTTTTTATGTTAGAAGTTGGCAAACAAGCATACGGCCCACCTGATGGTAAGTGGCTGCCGCAGCCTATGAGCGCTTGCAGCACCATTAGTAGGTGCCACTCACGCGTTGCCAACCTCGAGATATTAGTTCTTAAATCTTGTTCGCCCAGTAATTTCACTAGCGTACAATGCCCTTCAAACCGGAACACAGTAGTACCTAAGCACTACTATTTGGCGGCAGAATATTGGACACTGCGGTGGTACCTACCTAGCCGGCCTCTTGCAACAAAAGACCTACCACCAGTGTGACTGATTGCACTGGTGGAATAATCTCTGTTGTGACAGAGGTTATCCCAACATCATACTCGGAATTTTATTCGTTCGCGTTGCCAACCCAAGGGGCGGGAGACATGAACAGAGGAATGTACTTTACTTTTCGCTACCCTGCGCTAAATCGAGATCCCAATTCGAAAAATGAACCAGCCCTTCACTGCCGATTACAGAACTCAATTTTTTCCGCAGCGGCTCCCACCCGTAACACCGCCTTCCTGACGTGTGACACCGTGATATAAAAAAACTTTAAAAATAATGAAACCATTTTTAATTTCAGGCTATTCTGATGATATGTGCGTGCGCTCACGCGCAGTACGAAGATGATCGACCCCCTCGTTACATCGCCTCCGAGCAGAAAGTCACACCAACGCCGGTGCCTATTCTAAAACAAATTAACAGGTAAATATAAAAAAATACATTTACATTATTTTGTTTGTAACATATTTATGAAAATCAAAAACGTATTAAATTAATATAATCTAGTCTGTGAATATACATAAAGGCTTAAAAGCCATAGAACTGAACAAGGAATAGTCTAAAATTGTGGGACATTTAAGCATAATTTTTAATTTTTTTTGTCTGTTTATGAAGCGTACTGCCTGATAGAGACTATGTGATGTGATGAGTGTGTTGGGGATTGGGAGAAATATCAAGGAAGGTGACAAAAACTTTGGGATTCCACCCCCACTCCCAACAAACAAAATGCGACAATTAAATAATTCTTGTCTATATTCCGTTTCTCGTAACTCACCTCCATTCACATTGACAGCGTGAGCGAGAGTCATTTATTTATTATTAAAGTGTATAACTTTTAACAGTGAGTGACTTATATATTTTTGTTACAAAAAAGAGGGCCGAGGTGGTGTTTCCGCTCACGACAGTCAGTGTTGCAACTCCTATGACAGTTGCCAGTTACATTTCTACAGCTTATACTAATGAAATGGTCCAATATTCCAGGCACAATGAAGACGGCTCGTACACATACGGCTACGAAGCCGCTGACGGCTCCTTCAAAATCGAGACAAAGTCCCCTACCGGAGAGGTCAAAGGGAAATATGGTTACAAAGACGATACTGGAAAAGTATGTGTGATTACATCAATACCTATTTTTTCTTTCTAGCATTATTCTCGATATTTACCCAATGTCTGCTAATACTCTTATGTTGAATTGACGGGTTCCTAGTTTATATACAGAGTGATTGCCACCTGACGTCCGCGGCTCAAAGGGCGAACCAGTAACTCATTGGATAAGAGTAATCTACTTATCAAAAGTTAATGATCATTATCAGATGTTATGTTATAACAACCGGGACGGACAACTTAAGGTGCTCTCCGAGGCACGGGGAGGAGTACACACAGACAAACGCCATTACCGAAATAGATATTTGTTAGATCAGTGCAAACATCTGCCCGAGCGGGAAACGAAGCCGCAACTTTCAAGGCTAAAGGCAGACGCACTATCTACCACGCCACAACGTTGTCGATAAGTCAATAATTATACATTATATTGTTATTAATATTACTTAGCTGAATAGGTAAATTTATAATCCTTACGGTTTCTGGAATTTCTTAAATGGCTATTAATTATCACAAGATTCGTCCTAAACTATATTCTTAACCTCTCCATATACCGTTAGTAATTACTATAAATTTAATTTATAAAATACTTGTAAGATTTTTATTCGGTAAATAAATATTATTTTTAACTTCAGGTACGCGTAATCGAATACGGAGCTAACAAATATGGCTTCCAACCCTCCGGCGAGGGTATAACAGTCGCACCCCCTACGCTTGTCGACGAGTCCACCCGTGATGAGGGTCTCAGACCTGGCAAGGGACAGGTAATCATATAATCAATTCTAAAAAGTGGAACTCATTGCTGGCACACGTGTTCCATCCTTCCTATAATATGAGATCCTTCAAACGAAGCGTGAAAAAGCATCAGGGCGAGGGTTGCAAACGCAGTTGCCCACCGCAACTGTATTAGCCACCCTCGCATTTTGACTTTCTGCTACGTACCATCAAGTGCAGTAAAGTAATTTGAACTCAAAATTTAGATTAGCAAATAAAAAAAGAGAATTTGATATTGTGCCACATTGTTAATACTAGCTTTAATTTCAATAATTTGTTGTTTTTAATGTGTTATCTGTCTCTCTAAATAATTAGTAACATATTCTTTCTAGATTTTATTATTACGAATGAATCGCCTAGATATATTTCGATCATAATTATGATTGAAAATGTAATTTTTATTTTTATAATAATCGGTTAATAAATAGAGAAAAAAAACATTTATTTTTGCATATGTATTACATACAAATTGAATTGTAAGTTGAGTATAATATGTTATTTACTTTGAAAATGTCTATATTATCTCTATTACCTTTACAATAATACTTTTGATTATAAGAAAATCTTTAATTATCTTGGGTACGTCTTTTACATGTATTAAAACTGTAAATGTAGCGCATTACATATATTAAGGAATTAGACTTTATTCTTAAGACATTTAATCATTCACTCATTCCAGAACGGAGGCAGATCCCAATATCGTGATCAGTCTGTAGACTACGAGTACGACGAGCCAGCACCGGCCCCTCGTCCTGCGCCCCGCCCCGCCCCTCGTCCTGCCCCGCAACCCGCATACCGCGCACCCCCACCACAGCCCCAGCAACAATACAGACCTGCTCCACAGCCCCAGCAACAATACAGACCCGCCCCACAGCCGCAACAACAATACAGATCTAACCCACAACCGCAGCAACAATACAGGCCTGCTCCTCAACAAGCTCCTACTCCTCCTAAGGTTAGTTTAATATATTTTCAGGCATATAAAAATAAGTCATCTCTGATCATGATGGCGTTGTGGCGCTATGGTAGAGATCCTGCCTTAAGCGCCACAGATCGCGGGTTCGATTGCGGTTGCGGGCATGTGTTCCAGTCTGGGCGTGTTTGTTCTTTTTCTTGTATGTGTTTCCGGACCCTCAACATATCACTAATCTAATGGGGGCCGTTGAGTGTGTAGCGTTTATTTATTTATTTTTTCTATCTTCTGTTAGCTTTTTAAAACTCCGTTTTTATAAAGTTACTCTTCAAAACAATTTAAGTATTTTTATGACCATTGCTTATAGTATTACCTTGGATCGTGAATAAGAGTTATTATAATAAAAAATAGTGTGTACCGTATCATTTAGTGCAAAACAGCGGAGTTTTTAGCAAAATTATTTATATACCCTTGTGCTTTAAATTTGAGACGTCTATGCGATATATCTATCTATCTAATATATAAAATTCTCGTGTCACAATGTTCGTTCCCATACTCCTCCAAAACGGCTTGACCGATTCTTATGAATTTTTTTATTGAAAATTCAGTAAGTCTGAGAATCGGCTACTTTCTATTTTTAAAATCCTTCAGTGGTAAGGGCTGTCCACCCCAAAATTTTTTTTTTTTTATTTATTGGATAAAATTTTTATTTTTATTTTTTATTATGTGGCATTGAAAAATACATACGACCTTAAATTTTCACTTTTTTATCACCAACCCCTGCTTTTAATAGCCTTATTAGTCAATCAAAAACTTTCACCGGGTAGAGGGCGCTGCTATCGGGTCCCAGACTTTTTCGGGGCAGGACAATGTCTGCCGGGCCCGCTAGTTGTATAATAATATTATGTTGCATTATTTTATAAAAAAAAACTTTGATCAATATTAAATATTGATCAAAATTTAAAAAAAAAAAAGATATTTTGAATACAAATACTGTTTATTAATTTTTTATAAATAGAAAAATTAAATTATTTTAAATTTTATATATTATTAAAATTTTATTTTTCCTCATTTTTAGCCGGCTTTCTTCGCGGGTGCGGCACCAGCTCCAGCGGAAGACAACTTCTTCAACCCTGAGCCGCAACCAAGACAGCAGCAGTACAGGCCTAAACAAGACTTCAGACCAGCACCTCAACCCCAGCAGTTCAACCCCAGACACACTGAAGCGAACTTCAACCAGGATTACAATTCAGCACCTCAGCAAAATTTCGCCCCCAAACAGAGGAGCCAGTCGTTTTCAATGCTTGATCAACTCCTCCAGGAATATTCCCTCCCTAAGGGAGGATCTGCCCCCCTCCACGATATCACATTCGGATCATTCTAGTTCGAGTAATTACATTTTGTAAATATGTAGAATGTATTTTTAATTAAATGAATTTTTAATGTATTGTCCTATCTTTCTTTCTTTTTAAATTATACTTTGAGCAAATATAGTGTAGGGAAGTCAAATATTGTCTCCATATTTTTTAGGAAAAGATATTTTGATATTTGAGTGAATGAAGTTTTGATAAAATACATTGAATAAAATGAACAAAAACAACTCTTTAATTTCACAATCAGTTTTGTTAACTTTACCGATTTTGTTTGAAGCCTCAATAGTTGAACGGTTATAGAGCCGAATACACTACGTCAAACGAGTAACACCGGTGTTGCTTGTTTGATTCTGACCCCCTTGGGCTATTGTAGTAGCCACTCCTAGCGCAAGCTAATAACTTATTTGGGGGGGCAATATTGGATTTAGTAAGGACTCAAAAAAGCATTACAAACTTACTAACTAACTTAACTTATTGTACTCTTGCCATAGTCAAATTGCATTACCATGCATGCATAGAAGGTGCACCGCAGTGTCAGATAGTCTACCGCAAAGCAGTAGTGTGATTTGCATTACTGCGTTTCGGTTTGAAGGGCACAGTAGCTAGTAACATTTCTGAGCAAAGGAGATTTAAGAACCAATATGTCAAGGATGGCAAAGACTAGTTCTAGACTTAACAGTTCGGCGTCCTGTATTAATATGCCAAATGGCAGTTTTTCGTTTTTAGGGTTCCATAGCCAAATGGCAAAAACAAAACCCTTATAGTTTCGTTATGTCCGTCTGTCCGTCCGTCCGTATGTCACAGTCATATTACTCGGAGACCATTGGCTCTATCTCTACGAAAATTCCTAAATGGGTGTATTCTATGAACCGCACAACGATTTTGTAATGAAATCTTAAAATATAATAAATAAGAATTAAGGGTAGCAGTCCATACATGTAACATGGTTTCGATTCCCGCTAGGAGCATAATATGTTTGTAAAGTCCTAAAGTCGTAAAAATTGTATCCCCCCTAACTCTAACTTTTGAACTATGGGATTTAAAATTCTGGAAAAATTTGAGCTTGTAGGATATCAAACAAAATTTCAACCACATTTGGTTTTAAGAAGATAGGTCAACAAATTTAAAAGTTATATAGGCTGTTCCCATATCTTTGTTTTTCATATAACTTTTAATAATTTCTATGATATTACCAACTTATCTTTGCGGTCGATTTTAATTCTTTATTTTTTTTAAAGCCCTTAAGATTCTTCATAACCAAGCTGCGGAACCCTGTAGTTTCAACAGTGCGTGGTCCACTACGCACTTGACTGGTAATTATTCTTTAAGTAGTGACTTTTTAATAGTGAAATCCCTAATAAAATCGTTAAATTAGATTACACGTAGCGTTTATTCTATTTTTGTTTTGTATTCGTACTTAATAAAATCTAAACGTATTTCTAATAGCGTTACAGTTATTGCTATTTTATTTGAATTTAATATGAATTTTTGTTTTTTTCTATCACGATTTTTCTACAATAAATTGATGCTTAAACTTTTGAATGAAAGATTGAGAGGATTCTTTTATATGTCGACAGAAGCCCTCCGATATGTTAATACGCAAAAATCTAATACCTTTAAAAGAGCAATTCTTTTATATATATAAACTGAATATCGGAAACGGCTACAACGATTATCATGAAATTTGGAATGCAGGGGGCTTAGTTAATTTAAATTATTAATTTTGGGAAATGTCGTTTTATCCGTGTATTTAAGCAATGAGAACCCCGATTTGAGTCCAGAGGTCTACAGTCCGTTCTTTTTTTCTTTTTTTCAAGTTCTTTCTTTTGTGTGAAAAACTATTATTGGGAGCCCTTTATTAACCCATCTAATTCGTATATAAGTATTTTGTTTAGATTTACAAAAAAAAAATATCGAGAAAATCGGTTGCCCAGGTACTTACTATTAATAAAAATCATATCCAATGTCAAATAAAAAATGTAACACACTATACTTGCGCAATATATTCCGCAAAGTACACTATTGTTGTTTATGTTATAACCAAACCGCCTCGAGGCCGTGGGATCGATTCCCAGGCAGCTGAAGGGAACAATAACGATGTGTATGTAGTTTCACATGTTGTGTAACATGTGTACATTAAAGTGTATATGAATATAGATAAAACTGCGGTTTGAATACTCTAGAATTTTCTGAACTATATTTTTAACTTGGTTTTGTTCATGGAGTTATTAGATTTTTTTCAGGACGGTTTGCAAATAAGCATATGATCCGCCTGATGGTAACCGTCACCGCAACCTATGAACGCTTGCGATACTTAAAGTATCACATACGCGTTGCCAACTCAAGGGATAGCAGGGAAGAGACAAGAAGGAAATACCTAACGGATGAGAAATTGTAGCTTTTTTTTTTTTTTTTAATGTTAGAAGTTGGCAAACAAGCATACGGCCCACCTGATGGTAAGTGGCTGCCGCAGCCTATGAGCGCTTGCAGCACCATTAGTAGGTGCAATTCGCGCGTTGCCAACCTCGAGATATTAGTTCTTAAATCTCTTTCGCCCAGTAATTTCATTAGCGTACAGTGCCCTTCAAACCGGAACACAGTAGTGCCTAAGCACTACTATTTGGCGGCAGAATATTGGACACTGCGGTGGTACCTACCTAGCCGGCCTCTTGCAACAAAAGACCTACCACCAGTGTGACTGATTGCACTGGTGGAATAATCTCTGTTGTGACAGAGGTTATCCCAACAGCGGGCGATGGGGTCGTCACATCCCGACGCCTTTGTTACCTACTGGTACTACGACACTTGTGACCTACTGGTACTACGACACGAAACGCAAAAGTATCTACTGATACTGTTACTTTACGCTGATTTTCCGTGAGAGGGTAGTACTTCCCCCGTCGAGCCGGCCCATTTGAGCTAGGAAAAGCATACTTTTATGCTTCCTTAATGAAATCCATGTGAAAATCTAAATGTATATAGTTCTTCTGTATATGGCTGAATGCATCTTTAAAGGCTAGACCGATTTTGATGAAATTCTTTATGTATTCCAATGGATTCCAGAATGGTAGTTTTTTTAGCTGATAGACGCACAGAAGGGTTAGTAGAGTTCCGCTGCCTCTTTTTGGGTACGAAACCTTAAATATAAACAAAACAAATAAATTACATTGATTAACAAAACATCTAACTTTCACATTTTTTATATTATAAGTTATAATAATAAATTGGGCATGGTTTAGTTTGGGTCTATTAAGCTCTTTATTATTATGATTCTTTAGGCTAGTGGTTAGTTTTGTTGGTAACCTTCAGCTATTTAGACATGGTTTGCCTCTTATATCATCACGAATGAAAGAAAAACCACACAATTATGTTTTTTGGACACCTGCCGTCGTGACAGCTAAGTACTTATAAAAACAAACCATAACAAATAGCTATTGTTTCACAGCTTCTGATAATGATAGTAAAAGTATGAATGCGGTAATTTATTCGTTCTGCTAAAGATTTCTTACTGTTAAGATTTTATATTTGTCTACGCGATAAATGAGAACTACAAGATGAATACAAAGATTATGATAATAAAGCAACTATTTTGAGCAGTACATTATTTAATAAAATAAAAAAGTGGAGTTTTTATAATGAAATGGGGAGGGGTTTTTTGTAAATGAAAATAAATGCTACACACACAGCGCCCTCCATTACGATATTAGTATCGTCTGTCAAGAATCCAGAAATATACAAACATAAACATAACCCATGCAAACATTTGCCCAGAGCAGTAGTTGAACCAGGAATGGCGTTTAATGTAGGTTCGATACCGCTGCGCCACAACAGTCATCGATCCTGAATGATTTTCAGTAGAAACGGCGATGCTTAAATATATGATTTCATGGTGCATTGTATTGTCCTGATCAAGTTTTTATATAGAAAAGAATCCCGAAATAACGGATGTTTACCAGCAAACACGGCATCCATATTATTCGGTTGAAGTCGCTGTTGAATATGTATTTTCTAATTGTAATAGAACCATGCTTCTCCCAGCACAAATGGGCCGGCTCGACCGTGGAAGTACTACCCTCTCACAGAAAATCGGCGTCAAATAACTGTAAGGTTGCGTTTAGTGCGATGAGTTAGAGTGCCGGAGGCCCAATCTCCCACTGCTATATACCCTTCCTTTTTCCCCTTCTGATTAATTCCTTCTTTTTCCTTGGGTTGGCAACGTGCAAGTGATACCTCAAGTATCGCAAGCATTCATAGGTTGCGGTAGCTGCTTACCATCAGGCGAACCGTTTTTGCCAACCGTCATAATATAAAAAAATGTATCTTGTTCTTTTAAGATTTTTTTCTTTAGCCATGAAATGCTACTACCACAAGCTTCCTAAAATACACTTGATATTCGTTTATATTTAACCGACTTCAAAAAGTATCTCATGGTGATGAAATTTTTAAAGCCTCGAATTTAAAAAAATAATATGTTATTAACCTCAGAACTCAATCATTTATGTACCGATTTATTAATTCTTATTCATTTGGAAGGATGATTTTTCAGGTTGGTCTATATAGAAATTTATTTGTTGCGTATTTAGCATTACTGTGACTTCTTGGATAAAAAAAAAACTGTAAAACATTAGCTCATGAGGCACCAATTTCTGCTGTAGAAAATATTGGTTTTCTGTTTTTAGTTTTGAAATCAGTATTTTTTTGTTATTTTTTTATTTATCTCAAAAGTACTACTACTATGTATTCATTTTGTATTTTTATCTGTTCAATCTATGTTCCAGTTTTGTGTATAATAATTTAACGTGTTGCGTTAGCGTGAGACAAGTGTGGGCGTTTTACTACGACATGCGTCTTAAAACAATAGACTCTTTGGTCGTTAATATTACACATACTTATTTGTCACTAGCTTTTACCCACAGCTATGCCCGTGTGATTTTTAATAAGGCATCTTTATTAAAATAGGAATATTGTTCAGTAAATAATTAATCTGGATGCCATACATCAATTTCTACCGAAATTCAACTTCTGTTCGAGAACCTAACACTTTTCCAGGAGAAAGTGTAACCTATGTGTTAATCTAGGTTATTAACTATCTCACCGGGGCGTCATAGTTGTATGCGCAAGCGACCCCATGACGTCCCAATATGGCGATGAGGGTTCCGCTGAGTTTTAGTTGGTATTGCTGTTAGACTACCAGGCGAACGAGTCCCACACTACCACTGCCTAGTGCACTTGAAGAGTACACTACGTGCACTGGTGTGCGTAAATGCATTTCTCAGCGAAAACAAAAAAAAAATGTTTATTAACTGTCTGTGTTCCAAATTTCATCCAAATCCGTCCAGATGATTTGCTTGAATGAGTAACAAACATACATCCATACTCACAAGCTTTTGAATTTATAATAATAGTAAGAATAGCATTCATATTGATATACTTACACCAGATTTGAAGAACTATCGTAACTTTTTGGCGCAATAATTTACCGATCTCTTCGCATTTTATACGAAAATATTAAATGAGAAAATTAATACATAATTAACACTAGGAGATTGAAATATCAAGTTTTAAAAAAATATTTTATCTACAATATAAAAACATTTCTACGATCTAAGAAATATTCACATTGAAAATATACTTAAGAATTAATACTTTATGCATTAGACTCATATTATCACTTGAAAAAACCCAAAATTTATTGTCTTTTCGTGGTCTTTGTGTTTGACCCTTCCTCGCCCAGTATTTGAACATTTCTCACCTGCTTCCTGGGTGGTGCTGCGGTGGTCAGCTCCGTCGCTGGTGGAGTAGTTGGCATATAATCAGGACTGATGGCTAAAAGAAGCATTTTAAGTAGCAAAGCTTCTCTTACTTCCACTGGGAGAAACTCTGGAGGTTCATCTATATGATTAGAAGCAGAACCCTGGGAGTCATAAGGGCGGGAGTATCTCCTCCTTGGTATATATCTCTGACTCTCATACTGAGGATCATCGTAACTTGATACTTGATTGGAATATACTTCTTGGCGATATTGAGGATCATATCTATAAACGTATCGATCATCATCTTGATAATGACGGTGCTGTTGATACGCTTCATGACGATAAGAAGGAGGTTGGTATGGAGGACCTGGCATTATTTGATCCATTATTGCTTGTAAGCGATTCTGTCTCAGTATCAGAATATGAAGCAAGCGTTTAAAATCACGTGTACTCACAGGAGCAGATATTGAATTCATTTCACTTACTGGATCGTATCTTTGATATAACGGTTGAGGACGGTATGGATTAACGTACCTTGGCTCATATCCTTGGACAGGGACACCTCTTTCATCAACCGGTATTTGAACAAATCTTGCAACTGGTCGTATTTCGTATGGAACTGGAGCTGCTTCTTGGACGGAAGCCTTCGATTGCGGTGCTTCCTTTACATACTCCGTACGTCTGTCCAATACTTTGTCCTGGTATTCATACTGGAGAAAGGGCCGCTGATTACCAATTGGGATAGCTGCACCAGGATTATCTCTCAAATACTCTTGAGTTCTAAAATGTACTGCTGATGGTTGGTGATATATCGGCTGTTGATAAATCCTGTCATCTGGTGGTCTTTGTGCTGGTATATGAATTACTGGTACAGGATTTGATGTTACAACATTTTCATGATCATATACTCGACCTGTACTTGCTTCTAAAGTTGTTTCCTGATCATCTAATTGTGTTTCATGGTACTGTTGTTCAATTTGTTGTCTAGCAGCTAATAAAGAATGAAGAGTTGAATGAGGAAGCCTAGGCTTGGCTGTAGTGGTAGTAAACAAAGGTCTTACTGTCCCATGTGATAGATGACCGCCATAAACATCAGTTGAATCATCGCCCATAGACTGTTGTAGACTCACCATGTGATGATTTGAACTTGTTCCTGTTAACTCACGCCGAATATTATTAGGCTTGTTAATATCAGGTTCCTTTTCAGTAACGTGCTCATAAACAGGCTTTACGGTTTGTGATGTAACGGTTGTAGTCTGTTTTGTAATTAAATCATCTTTTACTGTCACTGGCACTGGTTTTGTTAACTGTGTCCTTGTTTTAGAACTATATTCTTTCCGATATAGGTTTAAACTATCAGCTGTTGTTTCGTCATGAGTTGTTTTTTCGGTAGTTGTTTCACTAGTTGATCCTCGGGAACCAGACACTGGTCTACGCCGCGGTATCGCTTGTATAACCGTGCCTCTTGTAGTTGCACTGCTTCTGGTTGGATAAACTACCGTGGCTAAGGGTCTTCGCGTGGTTGATGACACTGTTTTATTAACTCTCACTATCATCGTTGGTGTACTAGGTGTCGTACTTGTTGTTACTGGTATCGGGGTACTATCACCTGATGAAGAATATGTCACACGCTTAACTTCACCATCATCATCAATATACCCGAAGGTCCCCTTAACATTACCCAATACATCTCGACTTTCGATCTTGAACGTTCCGTCATTAGCTTCATAACCGATTGTGTATGACCCGTCTTCATTTAATCTTCGTATTTGTTTAACTATTTCAAGTTTCGTTGGATCACCCGTTTCACTGGCCTTTAAAATTTCTTTGGTTGAATTAGTTGATTCGGTAGTTGTTATTTTTTCAGTTGTATTGGTGGCTGTGGTAGCCACTGTGAGGCAAGCGAAGAGTATGAGAAGGTTCATCTCGGTGGAACGACGGCAGCCGCATGACGGCGCTACGGCGACCGCCGCATTCACTAGTCCCCTATATAAAATATCGCCCCACTTGTCTTCCTAGCGTGCGAACACCTTACGCAAACAACTCTATTGTTGTCACTTCATTATCTGAAACGGAAAATCTTTTTTCTATGCATCAACTTGCGTTGTAAAATCCCAATTGTTTAATTGTCCATTTGTATAAAATGCGCGAGCTGTGGACATTATTAAAACACATCTAACTTGTTGCGCATCCAGCAAAAGTTGCACTGAAGTATTTCATCCGATGTCCATATTTACACAATGTTGCATTTTCACACGGTTTTCCAATGTCGGTGCTAATTACAAATGTTGATTTAAAATTATAAGCTGAATTCGTTTTCAAGGTTCCATTCACCTGCCTTAAATGTACCTAGATAATAGGACGGTTGCGGTGGCACCTAAATAGGGTTTTGATGATTTTGTTACTAACAAATTAGTGTAATTTTGTAATGGCAAGCATTTTGGTGTTTTACATTATTTACTTAATATATTTTCAACAAATATTAGAACATATTTACAATACAATACTATATTTACAAATAGTTAAAACTTTAAAAATCATGTCCACGGGGAATGGTGTCAAGAATGCTAGCTGCATTTCCCCGCTGAATCGCAATCACGATTCTTTGGGCGAAAACGAACCACCCTCCTGTCGCCTGTGGAGGTAATGAGTCGGGGTGTAATATCTTTTAGAAATTGTTTTGTGCTAACGCTCCATGTGTTTCTGCTGCAAACGGCATAAAGATGTAATTTGGAATAAGTGACGAATACTTACGCCGCTTATAGAATTCAGCTTTTTTAATTATTGGAATCATTTTAATAGAAATTTTGTTTTTAACCAACTGTACATATCATTTGAATAAAGTTTTCTTAACAATCGCTGAAATGTCAAAGATTAAATACATTTTTTTGTCATAAATATTAATACATATCTACCAGGTTATATTTATAACTTGGTCCTTCTATTATTAAAAATATGGTAAACACTTTAACAATAACGAGGGTGGGAACTATCTCTATACAAAATACGTAAGTATAATTTATGGCTCTTCGCTTGCTTTTTGTTTTATAAATATGTAGCATAATGTACTGATGTAACAAGTTTGTTTTTACACACGCATAATTACTTAAACAATTTTTTAATTTTTTTAAATAAATTGTCATTACAGTATGCTATAAAAATCGAATAAAATTTTTATTGTTTTTTTACAAAGATTATTAAAAACTATCGTGAGACATCTCAATTCATCTTCGATCGTGTTATTAGTCCTGTTGAAGGACCTCTGATGAGTTCGAGAGTAGACCGTACCTAAACCGATTGAACGTCAGTTTGAGCCTGTTAAATCTTACATTAAGTTAAAAATAAAATATTTATTCAAAATATTAGCTAGTCAAAACATTTATAATAACATTAGAGAAACACTATTGCTTATCTCTGGAGGCTATCGTTGATAATAATAAGATGGAAAAAGCTTTAAGATCTACGCGCGTTGGGTGGTTTCAGTCCAGCGTTTTTTTTTCGAGCGTTTAGGGCCGTTTCGGCATACGCACTTACACGCTCGCTTTATTTCGCGCTTCCAAACCGAACGCCCTTACACAGGCTTATACCGCCGTGTATGCTCGAATCGGAGGAAGTAGTATATCTCAGACTAGCTTTTATACGAGTGTATAAGCTCGTTTTTCGATCGTTTTTTTATGAGCGTTGGCGTAAAATGCCGAAACCGCCTCATACCACCATACCATGATACAAAAATTATTACGCGTATACAAGTTTATAAGCCCGTTACCGCTCGTATGAGCTGCGCGCGTGGTAAATGCGCGCCTCTACACGCTTCAAAAAACGTAACGCTGCTCTGAAACCACCCTTATTATCGATGATTATTATTTTTTTATAGTTGGAACAAGCGTGACGCCATGACGTCATCGTGTAATTTTTCGTACTTGCCTAATGCGGGGAGTTTGCCAGATTGACCGATTTTCATAGTCACTAGTGGTGGTCATTGCGTGATTACATCATTACATCGCTCATATTGTTTCTCGTTAATCCACAGCTTCAATATGTAATTTATTTAAAGTACCTTTTTTAAAACCGCTTGGTAATTTTAGGGTTACTGGGCTCAAACAAACAAATTCTTGAAATTATGGCGCATAGTAATAATAGTAATCGATAAATACATAAAATACATATTAAAGGTGAATGTATATAAACCGCCATCTTGCGTTAATTAAACGTATTATTTGAGTACACACTGTACGTAGGTTATATGCGTTACAGTTGTGAAAGTTAAATAATTCATATTTAGCCATTAAAGCTAGGAAGAGGGCGCTACTGTTTAAAGGCTCTATTTATGATTTAGCGTCATAAATAGACACCCTTTTTTTCTGATTCTGTATTGCGGTTGGCCTTACCGGCCTTGACAGCGTCACGGGGCGGGGACATATAGACACCTGTTTCTATTATGTATTTACACGTATATGTACGACTTACACCTTTTTATAGTTTAATAAAATTACTATGATTCAAAACAAATGTTCATAACTTACTTAATTTGTATTTTTAGTTCTCCGCGAAAAAAAGACGGCGCTCGCTTGGGCTCAAAGTTGATTTCGTCGATAGGATAGGCCTTCGAGGCCGAACCACGGCTAATTGATAGAATCATCCGACGGCGATGGCGCGTCGCGACGTGCGAAGCAAGGGGCCTCGTCTTCGTCGGCGAAGACGGTATTGTATGTCTGTACTATTGTCTAACGTGCTCTTTTCGCAACTATATGCCTATATTACACTATAGGAGGGTGCAATCTTTATGACTTAAGAAAGCATATTTCTACAACAATTGACTTAAATAAAAGCTCACTAAGTTTTTTTGTCAAAATTAGCGTAATGGTAAATATACCCGAAATTTGCATTGACAAGGACAAATACACCCAGATCGGAAAATATGCTTGCATTGTCATTGCAAACATATCTGCTCCGAGCGGGAATCGAACCCGCGACATGTGGCGTTTAAGGCAGGTTCCCTACCGCTGCGCCACAACGTCGTCCTACTCAAAAATATTTTAACCTACTTAATATATATTATCCAATACAGAACTGTGCAATGTATACGTAACAGCGCCAAGCATGTTTTTATTGATACATAGCTTAATGGGACACGGCCTACAAGTTATAATAACTGCTCTTGATTCCGCATTCCTCATCACTATGTAATAATTATTACTATGTTAATTATATGACGCATTGCTCTTTATGATCTTTAAGCACGAAGGATTGATTCATGAACAATTTAGGTTGTGTATGGTTATCTCAATAGAAAGAATTTAACTTGTGAAAGAAAATGACTTGAGAACTATATATAAGTTTACTTTTCTGGTATGATTTTTAATAAAAATTACAGAAATTGATTTCCTTTAATGAAAATGGCAATAATTGATTTCCCATACAAACTTCCATTCCCGTTTTCACTCCCATCAAGTATTTTTTCGGGACATTTTTCATTGAAATCATGAAACATTAAATCGTATCGTAGTTATTTATCGCGAACAGACAGACGACAGACAGAGAATAGGGACTTTATTGTACAAAATCAATTTGCAGTAAATTGTACTCGGGGAATTAATTTTGAACTTATTTTTAATTACTCAGGAACCTAAGATGTTTAATCGGCGGTAGCTTCACTTAGGCGGACATAACAGACTGTATACTTGACGATTCAAAAGTGCTTAAAAGCCTATTTGAATAAAGAATATTTTGAGTTTGAGTTTGAGTTTCTTGTCCGTGTTCCAAACGTCATACACATCTGTATTTTAGACGTAGAAGGTAATTTTTTAATCTTATTATCTAAAGAGCCCAATTTTTTTTTGCTATGTGCTATGTGCTATGTTCATTAGTTAACGTATGGCGGTCCTGAACAAAGCGTACTTTAGTAAAACTTTGTGTCTGTGATATTTATTTCATTAGCCATTTAACCTTTTACAGATGTTCTATTACAAAACTATACTAATTTATTACTCTAAGAGACATCAAAAAATTTGGTACCATCTGTAATATACAGCTGCTCATGTTTTTTTTAAAATTATTCTTGCATTCTCGCAATTATATTGTACAAGTATAAATTATTTATTTAACTCAATAGAATTTAGTTTGTGTGTCTTCTATTTATTTTTGTATCCAGTCATGCAAATGAAATGCATAAATAAAACAAACTTTATTATTAATAAAATATAATTTATTACAAAACAAAATATTACAAAAAGTTGGTATTTCGATTTTACAAAACGCTCAAACACAGAACATCGTCGACTTTCACGTACAGAAGTGGTTTACAATTATAATTAAATCTTAAAACTAGGTTTTATTTAAGGTACTGAGATGCAGCATTATGTACACACGCGGCCTGCCGCCACTGTCCAACGAACTAGATACACTACACTGCACTATGCGACCGATATTTTCTTGTACCTTATTTATGGCTATATAGACTCAGTCGATCGATAGATTTATCTAGCTCAGATATTACACTAATCTCTACAGCTGAATGCCGTGACCTCTCAGGAAGGCGTCAATCTGCCCTGAAGAAGGGTTCTCTCCCCTCGGTACGTAGTAATATTGAGGTGCTTGGGCTCTTTGAGGGATTTGAGGAGCCTGGGCTTGAGCTAAGGCCAATCTTTGAGCTTGAGCTCTCGCCGCTGCTCTATCCCTCTGTAATTGAGTTTGCTGGATCTGTTGTTGTTGGGCGAATAGCTGTTGAGAGCTCTGGAACTGAGTTTCAGACTGTTGCCTTTGATAGATCTCCTGTGGATTGGCTTGTTGTATCTGTTGCTGCCTATATACAGGACTTGGTTGAGCTGCAGGAATTTGAGGGGAAGGAATGAAAGGTCTTTGACGTTGTTGCTGTTGCTGCTGCTGCTGCTGAGAAACGAAAGGTTGAAGTCTCTGATTAAGGTTAAGTTCTCCTTTAGTTTGAGGCAAGGCCTGGAAGAGTTGGGTGTCGTATTGACCACTGGAAGGATCGTAAACTAACTCAGTCGAGTATAGTGGATTACCAGATGGTGCAGGTGAGGCGAGCGTGCTTTTAGCGGGAGAATTCAATGACGCAGGTGTTGTGGATGGACCTTGATTATCGCGGTGGAATTTCGCAAATTCAGCAGCGAAATCAATTTGTCCCGGCCTTCCTGAACTGTGGACAGCAGATGGAGTTGGAGCAGGGGCATATTCAGGCTCTGGGCTATATTGGATTTGTGGTTTAGGTGTCACTTGAATTATTTGTGGTCTGAAGGTAGTTGCAGGAGGTAAAGCTCTTGCAGTGGTGACGGGAAGAGGTCGAGGAGTAATAGCGATTTGTTGTGCTTGGTAAGCTGGTCGTGGAGCTGGTCTTGCTGGTTGCGGGCGTTGAACCACACGTTGTCTGATGTGTTGAAGAGGTTCTTCTTCGGGTTCTTCATCAGCGTCCCTAAAATCATTTTGGAAGTAGGTAGTCGCTGGTCGAGCTGTTGTTGGCCTAAAGGCTGGTCTTGTCGGATAGTTAGGTTCAGGGTCGTCTCTCTCCGCAGATTCTGGAGCTTGAGGTTCTTGTTCATCGTCGTCGACTTTGTTGGGATCGCAGGGGTTTCCAGATACATATGTGAATTCTCGTTTGTTACCATCGGGGTCGACGTATCCGTATTTACCGCGGACTACACAGTCGGTACCTCGGGTTTCCTCTTTGAAAGATCCATCAGCCGCTTCGTAGCCAAATGTAAAGCTACCGTCATCATTCACCTGAAATTTGAGAAAATATAATTACGAAGCTGTAACGATAAGCCTGTTTGTCTGTCTCTTAATCGCATTAAAAATTAAAAAATAATGCAGTTATCACTATTTATTGCTTTAGTTTCAACTAAAACTCTACATTTAATTCAAGATATTGTACAGTATAACCAGAGATACAGCTTCTCAGATTCTTCAGCAGCATGAAACTCCACGTAGACGGAGATGCCATCAACTGGTATAGTCATTAATTGGGATGCGGTCGTAGACTTACTATATACTATGGACTGGCCCTTTCATACGGACAAAATGGCACCAAATCGTTGGTGCCCCTTCGTAAATTTATCACCAACGCCGTTGCATTTGCAAACGACAAAATGGTCAATATCCATAGTATAAAATATACTAGAAATGCCCGCGGCTCCACTGGCGTGATGTTTTTCGTATTTCCGATTTTTCTTT
Organism: Hestina assimilis; assembly: GCA_023373885.1. Classification (NCBI taxonomy): domain Eukaryota; kingdom Metazoa; phylum Arthropoda; class Insecta; order Lepidoptera; family Nymphalidae; genus Hestina; species Hestina assimilis. The sequence goes on along the minus strand of CM041747.1, from coordinate 835,807 downwards.
ATTTAACAGAACCCTGCACTATTCTAATAAGTAGCCTCAGTTACTCCTTATAACATCAGTAAATATAGTAAATACTTTCATATGCATTTAGTAAAAAGCTGTTAATTTGGAATTCAAACACATGCAAATCAATAAACAGGCACTTCAATTTTATTTATTTGTATGTTTAGATGTCTATGTATGTGATATTTATTGTATGATACGATCTTTATTCGTGTTATGTTAATGAAGTTGTCGCCATGATACCTTATTATAGTTTCTGATGGTCTGAACGGGCGGCTGTTTGGGTCCTTCTTGCTGTGGCTGTTGTTGCTTCAGCCTAGACGGAGCTGATGATCTGTGTATCGCTCTCGGTTCGTAGTCTTCATCAGCTCGCTCTTGGGCCTGGTACAGATTCTCATACCCGTCCGGCGATACTAGCACCACCTGGAAAAATATATTTGGTTTGTAATTAATTTCTACTAAATTATTTCTAATATATAACTATAGATGGAAATGATTTTAATTAAATTCTTAAACCTAAATAGCCTCAATAGCTCAACGGTAGAAGGGCCGACTTCACTCCGTTAACGCGAAAGTCGAAGGTTTGATCCTGAACCCCTTGGGCTATTGTCGTACCCACTCCTAGCGCATGCTTCGAGCTTATTTGGAGGGGCAATAATAATAAATCATAGCCTTGTAAAAAGCATTGCTAATATTCTTTAAAAAAAAATATCGGTGGCAACACCTGGAAGGACAGACGAATAAGAGTGATTTTATAAGGGTTCCTTTTTTACTTATTGAGGTACGAAACCCTAAAAATTGAGAATCATTATAATTTTATCGAAAGCCTATATTTTTTGTCGACTTTTGTGATTTTCAAGCATTTGAGTTTGATTATTAGCAATAATAATGAATTGTCGAATTGTATGCATGCGTTTATGGCTTTTCGGTTTTTAGAAATACAAGTTAAAAAAGAATTATCAAGAAGATGGAGACTATCAAGAACCTTTTAGTCCCATATACGAGAGTAAGCGGTTGCTAGTTTACCGGGAGGTAGTGAGTTAATTAGTGTCATCTTGCCGGGAGAGAATCGGCCATTGTTCTCCCTCGTACCAGGAACTAAAACCGAACTTTTCATTAAGGTAGAAAAAAAACGTATTTATATATGGCTTGTCAACTATGGTAACGATACTTTGGTTTCAATTCTTGTGCCGACATCAACAATCAAACAAAACAACAAAAAGTGGAAGGTTTTTGTAACAGTTTAAAATAGATTATTCTATACTATTACAATTCGAGGCGTGAAATGTAATTCGATAACAGTAATTGTTAAGTGTTTCAACCTTCACTTTTCATTGTAAAGTTATTACGTATAACTAAATAGTAAATATCTATCAAAGAATGGTTATTTAATAAACTTTTTATACATTGCTAGAGACATTTTATGGTGGAATGGAAGGTATGGAGTTTTGTTACTTAGGCCTTGCGTCCGTAATGACATATGTTGTGGGGTGATTGATTGAGCATGGCATGCTTATGCTTAGACATATTGTATCAGTGAAATTTCAAATTTATTGTCATGTTTTTAAAGTTTATTTCTTTTTGTACCCTGACATGCCACTTCGCCAATGAGCGAGCATTTATTCATTGCACAAAACAGAAAAATGCCATAACTACTGTGGATGAACGACGTGTGAAATCTTACACCTCCGAACAGGTTTACGATGGGAAGTTGTATATATACTTTATTAACGTAGAACGCTTTGATAGCGCGATTCAGGATTGTGACGATATTGTTCGTCAATATCGTTGCGTAGTGAGCCATGTAGATGTCGCTGTAACTTTCTATAACTTGTCTATTTATTTGCGTTGTGTCTGGTTCGTTGTGCTGCGTGTAGATGTCGCTACACCTACCATACAACAGAGCTTAAAGTCTACTCGATGGGGGTGCACTAACCTCAGTCAGAACATTCCCACAGAATATCAATGTAAAGAAGTGGCATCCGTAGTCTTGAGTTTCGTTCAATGACTGAGTACCGAAGACCAAAATCCTCCTTCCCATTATACAATCCATACAATAAGTACCTTACATTTCCTTCTACCCTTCATTATTAGTTTTAATACTGCTAGTTATGCAAGCGTTCACAAGCCGTCCGCTCGTTTGTCTCGTGGTAATTGAGTTCTAAACGCTTTCTTGTCAATGAAAGGAAGCCGCAATAGCTCAACGGTAGAAAGGCCGACTAAAACAAGACTCGCGGATTCGATCCTGACCTTCTTGGGCTATTGTCGCACCTACTCAAATATTAGTGACGCCTTAAAAGCATTGGTAACACTCAAAAAAATTGAAAAGGCTTATTGAAACTTACTTGTTGTCCCCTTTCCTGCGCTTGCGGTTCGTAATCGTATGCGTCTACTTGCTGTTGCAGGCGGGGACGATGCCTTGCTGCCATTCCTGTCGCAAGCACCAAACATAGCACCTGAAAGAGAGAGACAGATAGATAAGAATAAATTAAATAATGTAACCATCTAAAAAAGATTTGGATGACTAATAACATTTTCATTATCAGTCCTCTAAACTTTCATACTTTAAAATTTTAATATGATGCAGTATAAAAATGAAAGCTACTGAGTCTGTATATATTTAGATTTTTTAAATTTATTATTTCAATGTAGTATTATTTAGTATATTAAATTAATATTAAAAGGCGCCTTTCCAATTATAAATAACCTAATTTTGACAAAAATAAACTGTTCGAATTATCTGTTTCTCAGATCAACGATATTTCAATTCATTAGTCATTTATTTTATAATGAAACTGCAGTGCAAATATTTCCACGCGTTAATCTTAAAAACCATTGGTCTAATTTGAAAAGATTTTTGTTCTAGATAGTTTGATTATTAGCGAAGGTTATAAGGCTTTACAATGTAATGATTAAAGTAGGTACATAGTAAACCAGTATGTACGTAGTATGCAAATAAGAATAGTATGTTCTAAGGCGTCGGGATGTGACGACCCCATCGCCCGCTGTTGGGATAACCTCTGTCACAACAGAGATTATTCCACCAGTGCAATCAGTCACACTGGTGGTAGGTCTTTTGTTGCAAGAGGCCGGCTAGGTAGGTACCACCGCAGTGTCCAATATTCTACCGCCAAATAGTAGTGCTTAGGCACTACTGTGTTCAGGTTTGAAGGGCATTGTATGCTAGTGAAATTACTGGGCGAACGAGATTTAAGAACTAATATCTCGAGGTTGGCAACGCGCGAGTGGCACCTACTAATGGTGCTGCAAGCGCTCATAGGCTGCGGCAGCCACTTACCATCAGATGGGCCGTATGCTTCTAACATAAAAAAAAAAAATAGTATAGAATAACATATAGTCGAAGTTTATACGCAAGGAAGCTATCGACCAAGGCCAGTAATAGATATAAGTAATTTTAGGAGTAGTAGAGCCATGATTCTCTCAGCACTAATGGACTCGCTCGACTCAAGAAGTACTCAAAACAGAAAATCGGCGTAAAGTAGCAGTAATGTTACGTTTCGCGCAATAAGGGTTCTTCTCTATTCTCTGTTCCCTTCCTTTTATGTCATGTTTTTAAAGTTGTGGCGTAGCGGTAGCGAACCTGCCTTAAACGCCACAGGTCGCGGGTTCGATTCCCGCTCGGAGCATAATATGTTTGTATTGACCATGCAAGCATATTTTCCGGTCTGGGTGTATTTGTCCTTGTCATTGTGAATGTTTCCGGACCCCCGACACAGGATATTACTATCCTAATGGGGGCCGTTGAGTGTGCAGCGTTTATTTATTTATTTATTATTATTTATTTATTTTATCCCTTGGGTTAGCGACGCGTATGTGATACTTCAAGTATCGCGCGCGTTCGTAGGATGCGGTGACTTTTCACCATCAGGCGAAAAAAATCAAACTCATGACGTGACTCACACAAAATTTTTAAGAATGTCAGTGCTAAATGCCAAAGCTCCCTTCTGTGACCCCTTCTTTCTCCCTTATTTTCTCCCTCCTGCCTAAACCCTAACATGTTAAGACACTCAAATGGTTTAATTGACTTCCTTACAATAAGCGCAAAAGCCCCTACAGCTATACATAATTTGCAAAAATTTCGCAATAATTATGTTTACATTTGAATAATTATTTGTATTTTGAAATAATATTTATTTGCTTACTGATATTTTAACTCGGACACACCCTTGAACTTTACGTAATGGCCTCAATCTTTAAGTGAAGTGGAAAAATTGACACTAGTTGAATAGAATATAATTTTGCTTTCGTTTGTAGTCTGTATAAGTATATTATATTTGAGAAGTGCCTCTCTAAGTCTTACACTAAAAATTGTGTATGTATGTGTGTATGTCACTGAACTCTTCCTAAACGGCTGGACCGATTTTAATGACTTTTTTGTTTGAATTCCAGTGGATTCGAAAATAGTTTAGATTAACAATTGGACCCAGTAGGGGTAGACTAGGGCTGCTCGGGTATCACTTTTTTATCATTATCGTGGCAGGACAACGTCTGCCGGGCCCACTAGTTATTTATAAAATATATATAAATAATATTATATAACTATAAAATAAACTTTACGAATGCACGAACGTTTAAAAATAACTATAAAATTCTTGTCTACGACTTTTATCAAAAAATTGTCTATTGAAACTGTCTGGAAGCTATCGTATCGAATCTAATATAGGCCAATATTAACCTCCTTAGATGTCAGTTAAAGGTCATTTTAAATAATCGCGGTCAGTCGGCTGTAACCTAAACTTTTAATAAGATCTAATCTATAAAGTGACGAAGAAAAATACTGTATAATCACAATTGAAGATCATTGCTGTTTTTACCTATCTGTTTCATAAACCAGGAAAAGATGTTTCTAGCGTCAATAGGCAACGTTGATATAAAAATAATGACATTATACATTACTCATTTTATGATGTCGGTTGGTAGTAAAAGGTTGTAGAAATCAAAGACCAAAGCACTTGTATCGATTACAACGATATGTAATCTAATGAAACGAATAACCCAGTTAATACGACATTCAATACTTGCAGAATTTAAAACCTTATATCTTATTATTTGACCTCAATTAAGTAGCCAATTTATGTATGAAAATTGAAGGCTTTTATTTATTTTAGTCTTTTATGATAGCTAATTTAAAACATTGTTATGTGTATGTTAGGATTTTATATTTGTAGATTATTGAGTCTAAGAGAGAGAAAGAGAAACGGAGATGACCACCGTTGGTGGGTGTAGGTAGTGAGCCTGCTTTTAGTCTCGACCGTCGCGGGTTCTATTCTCGCTCGGGGTGGATATTTGTCTTGGTCTGGGCGTATGTGCTTGTGTTATCATAATATCTGATAATAATCGTTAAATCTTGAGAGGTCATTTGATTAATGAGTTACGACTTCGCCGTTAGAGTTGCGGAGATCAGATGGCAATCACTCTGTGTAAAAGCTTGAAACCTGTCAAATTCAGATACGAGTAATAAGAAGACACTGGGAATATTCCGTATATTCCCAGTGTAACTTGGAATATCCTGTTTATTGATGTAAGGACGTAGAAAAAGATTTGTACTGAACTGAGTATACAACTTAAAACCACAAGTATATATTTTGGTAAATCGTGTATTTTGCAAATTATATTTCGATACAAATTACATAAACCCGAGTTTTCATTGCCCGAAAACACGGATAAAACGACATCTTCCAAAAATTACTCCTAGCTAGATCGATTTATCGCCCCCCAACCCGTGCATATTAATTTTCATGAAAATAGTTGGAGCCGAATCTCTTAAGATTGAGATTATATATATATATAAGAATTGTTCGTTCAAAAGTATTAGATAAGAAAAAAAATGCAATTCAATCATATATTTCCTTATAGAATAATAAATAGAATAATTTAAAGACCAATAAGATATTTATATGCAAATTTATTTAAAAAAAACTATCACGGTGAAAAGGTCAACGAACGGCGGATGAGCCGTCACCGACCTTAAACTTAAGCCATTAATAATAAATAATTCACGCGACATTGATTTTGAGATGACATAACAGTCTGTAACACTTCTTATATGTATTGAATAAGAGATTAAAGCTGTCGGTCCCGTTTGCTATCACATATCTGATAATAATCGTTAACTCTGATAAGTAAATTGCTCTCATCTAATGAGTTTCTGGTTTGCTGTTAGGGTTGCGGAGGTCAGATGGCAATCGCTCTGTTTAAAAACTAGTAACCTGTCAAATCCGGACAAGAGTAAGAGTAATAAGCAGGACCTGGGTAAACTCGTATAGTACCGGGAATAAAGCTAGCAAGACGGAGAGATAGATAAATTTGAAATAATGAGATATTAAGAAGTTAATACATCAATGTTTGTTTTAATAAAATATCATGAGAATTAATCTCATTATGAACCTTTTATTGCAATAAACTATTGTAATTCCTAATTAAAATTTATTGTGCGAAAAATTTAAAGGTCGATTATACTTCTGAAAAGCTAATTAAGCATCTATATTATTTCAATTAGCAAAATATTTTCATGTATGATTTTCACAATGACTATATTATAGTAAAATTCCGCTTATCTGTTGCAGAATATTTATCTTCGGATCCACTTAGACAAATGCATAGAACTAAGACTTTAACTTAGATTAACGTCGAAGCCTCAATACCTTAACTGTAGAAATGCCGACTTCGCTCCTATAAAGCGAGAGTCGAGGGTTCGATCCACCTTGGGCTACTGCCGTAGCCACTCATAGCGCAAGCTTTGAGCTTATTTAGAGGGGCAATAGGAATATTAGTAATGCCTTGAAAAAGCATTGCTAATGTAAAAACTAGTTTTTTTAATGATATTAAGTTGGAAAGCAAGCATACAGTCCTCCTGATTGTAAGCGGCTGCCGTAGCGTATGAACGCTTGCAACACCATTTGTATCGCTTACGCGTTGCCAACCTCAAAGTATTGTTTCTTAAATTTCCTTTATTCGGTAATTTCACTGTGTAATAAGGGAATGAAAGTTTTCTTATATGTAGTAGAGCCGTCCTTCAGTGCTCCTATCAGCACAAATGGGCCGGCTCGACCTGCGAAGTATAGTACTTCACACAGAGAAGTAACAGCACTGTTGTCGAGCGCCGGTTCCCTTTTCATCTCTTCCGTCCTATCCCCAGGTTGGCAACGCGCATGTCATACTTTAAGTATCACGCTCGTCCTTAGGTTGCGGTGAATGCTAAGCATCAGGCGGACCATATGCTTTCTTGCCATAAAACTAAATATTGTAATATAGGTGACGAAGCCGCGGTCAGAATCTAGCTATTTATAATCGTTAATACTTAATGAAACGCTTATATTTGAGGCGTTATATTGCAATCTTTAAGTAAAAACTAGTAACCTTTTGGATCTGGGTTAGATTAATAAGCGAACCCTGGTCTATATGGGGAAAATATAACGAAGAAGATCATTTTATAATTGACAATATAATACCAGTGTTACGTAGCGACTGGTAATTATTATTATAACATAAGGAAGGAAAATAATAATTATTTGTTCAATATTAAACAAAATTGATTTTCATGTGTGTTCGTATGTTTTTTCCGGTACAAAGACATAGGATATTAGTAGTATTATAGTACCGGCTAGGAAGGTCCACCGCAATGTCGGTTTTTATACAGGAAAGGTTTTATACTGTGTTGAATGACACTGTAGCTAGTGAAATTACTGCGTATAGGAAATTTAAGATCCAATATCTCAAGTTGGCAATGCGTGAGTGACACATAGTGTTGAGCTCATAAGCTACGACAACCGCTTACCATCAGGTTAGAAAACATATTCCAGAAATAATATTTTATGTCTTAGATTTTCCATAAAATTAAAAAAATTTTTAGGTATAATATAATAAATATGACTAAGAAATAACGAGGTTTCCTGATAGTATTTGAATATGAACACTAGATAATAACATAACTAGGTTTTATACGTTGATACCTATGAAATAATACTTGAATGCCGGACACGCTTTAAGAGTATGATTTCACTTAATTATAAATGAAAAACAAATTAGATAATTAGACATAATATTTTTTCTATTAAATTCTAAGTAAGTAGTAAAAAATTCGTTCGCATACCGACCCAGTTAGGCTGTGACATAATGGGGCGATAGTGGCTAGAGGAAAGTTAAAAAATATATTTTACGTAATGTTAAGGAATGCAGCGTAATTCACTGGTGGGCGTGGTTTGGTACCAATAATACAATTATAAATTTAACATTTGCACAACCAAAAAATCTAGTTGAAACCAATCGTCTATCGGCAGTTTACCACGCGCGAAACTCTTACGGGCGTTAACGCGCTTATAAGCTCGTATAAGCGCGTAATATAAAGTGCTATAAATATGCTACTGACACTCGTTATTACCGGAAATATATTTTCCATCGACATGAGTTTTCCAACGACAAAACCATGGTACAGATTTGACTATGGTTTTGTCGTTGGCGGTTGAACCAAATTAGATTAAAATCAAAAGCTTTTTAATTTTAAAGGCAGCAGTTTTATGTCCCTTGTTAACTTGTTGTTGTTGTTAAGTTTTGGTGCGAAACCGAAACTCACTAAATTGGGCAGGGTGATAGTTCAGATTTAATTTTTATATATACGCTTATATTAAACTCAAAAACTAATAAAGTGAGGCTTAACTAGATGTCAGGAAAAAGTTACGTGTACAACGCCGCGGGAAAAACTGGAACTTGCTTTCGATATGGGGTTAATATTTAAATCGTTTTCTAGATCGAGTGTCACCATTATTAATTGTTTATGGCTCTAGTTTCATAAACAACTTGTTATTATGTAATTATATTTATGTAACTAGTTTATTATCAATATTAAATAGTATATAATGTTTATAAATATGTTGTCAAATTGAAATAAATGGCTTCTGATTAATTATCTAGTATGCGTCCGTGATATTTCGCGAATTATTTTATATCAATTAAAGAAATAACGATTATAGCTTCATTATTAAATAATTAATCAAATTTAAAAAATATATCGAGGCATGTTAATTTAAAATTACTTTTTGCATTATTAATAATTATTTAGTTTTTTTGCAGTGCTTCATCAAATAAAGAATCCATTCCAAATAATAAATAAATTAACGAACGTCGGAAATACTCGTATCGCGAATCATGCACACAAAATATATACCTAAAGTTTCTTTTTAATAATCATATAGCTGCTAATACAAGTAACAAACATTTTTAAAGAACTTTTAATGTATTTGGACGCGTCACTCATTATTTTTCATTATTTACGACAGCGTAACTGTTTTGCTACTAAGTACCGGATCTTTCCCAACTTTCTTCATGATGATGCTAATTCACCACTTGAGTCAATAGACAGTGAAAGCATGAACATGTGTATATAACTTATAGGAGATGAGTCAGCCTAGAAAAATAGAGTACCAGATACAAATATCTTTTTTTTTCCTTACACTCATGAGAATCATTTTATTCAGCCGCTCGTGTCTACACGCGTGGCTGATGATATTCAAAGTCCAAACTGATGTGTAAATGGGGCTTTTAAATTAATTTATTTTAGGTCATTGACATACTGTACTGTGTACTTCATATTATATACCAACTGCAATCAATGTCTTATGCAAATAAATTATTCATTCATCCATTCATTCATTCATTCATTCATTCATTAATTCATTCATTCATTCATTCATTCATACTATAGACTAAGGACTCGCCCTTCCATACAGAAAACAAAATCCAAACATTCGTTGATGCTCTTTCGTAAATTCAACGAAACAAAGTTAGTCACACACTAAGTTTATTCGAATATATTGCAAAGTTTTGACTAACTTCGTTTCGTTGCGTTAGTGCGAATAGTAGTCTTTATATTTAATGGCAATATTACTTTTCTAGAGTTAACGATTATTATCAGATGTTATTTGATAACAAACGGGACCGACACGTTTTTTTTTTTTTTTTTTTTTTTTTTTTTTTATGTTAGAAGTTGGCAAACAAGCATACGGCCCACCTGATGGTAAGTGGCTGCCGCAGCCTATGAGCGCTTGCAGCACCATTAGTAGGTGCCACTCACGCGTTGCCAACCTCGAGATATTAGTTGTTAAATCTCGTTCGCCCAGTAATTTCACTAGCGTACAATGCCCTTCAAACCGGAACACAGTAGTGCCTAAGCACTACTATTTGGCGGCAGAATATTGGACACTGCGGTGGTACCTAACTAGCCGGCCTCTTGCAACAAAAGACCTACCACCAGTGTGACTGATTGCACTGGTGGAATAATCTCTGTTGTGACAGAGGTTATCCCAACAGCGGGCGATGGGGTCGTCACATCCCGACGCCTATAAAACGTGCTCTCTGAGCCACGGTGGACCCACAAGAACAAACGCCCAGACCGAAACAGATATTTGTAATATCAGTACAAACATTTGCCGGAGCGGGAATCGAATCCGCAACCATCGAAGCTAAAGGCGGACACGCTACCAATACGCCACAACGGTGTCTCGCCGAACTAGTCGTCACCATTGTAATAAAAAAATTAGACAATAATTCTACAGTCCAACTAAACGAAGCCAGAGCAAAGCAATAAGAACTACATAAAGCTTGTTATACAATAACGGTCAATTCACGCGCGTAAAATTATTATGAAAGTCGCTTTATGTCGCATTGTTACGTGTTACAAAATAATTGTGAATTTTACACCGCTTATGACAGTATAAAAAGTTTCACATTTTTTATTAGTCTTTTTGTCTAAATTCACACATTATTAATATTACAAGTCGTGTGTCAAAATAGCATAACTGTGTTGTAATGTATATACATAAAATCAATAGATACAATTTTAGTTTAGTTGTAGTAAAGCCATGTTTTTCCCAGCATAAATGGGACGGCTCCATCGCGTAAAGAAAATGGGCGTAAAGTAACAGTAATGTTGCGTTTTGTGCGATGAGTCAGAGCGCCAGAGGCCCAATCTGTCACCCCCTTCTTCCTGCCCTGTATCCCTTCCTATCATTCGGGTTGGCAACCCGCATGTGATACTTCAAGTATCACAATCGTTCATAAGTCGCGGTGAGCTCACTATCAGGCGGACCGTTTGCTTGCTTACCAACCCCATGCCATAAAATAAAAATAAAAAAAGTTTTAAATAAGTTTCATTATAAAATCCCTACGTGACAACCCTGATATTGAAAAATAAAAAGAAATGCAAAATTCGTTTACTGGTAAAATGTTAATACAAAGAGTCAACTTTGAGCCACTAAAAGGGCTGTCCCTTGTTCACGACGTTATCTAAACCTAAAGGGCCAACTTATACACATTTACACACACTGTGGACGCATTATACCTAGGGGACTCAGGATTATTGGCAAGTCAATGATTCATCGTACTGCGTTTTGATTAAAGCTTTTACGAACTATTTTGTAAATTTAGATAATTTAATTATTATTGCCAATTAATATTAAACAATGAGCCATTATATTGTTAGAAAATTAACGAGAATATCATAACACGATGGTTCGAACCATGCAACTATGTCTTGCTCAACATGGCGAAAGTGTGTACGCGTGTGCAATATAAATAGCCCTATGAATTGATAGAAAAATATTTGATCAAAAAGTCATTCAAGTTATGTAATATATTACAACATATCTTTATTCCAATCAGGTTTTCTTTGACTCTAAAAAATGAGGAAAACAATTCTTATTTTTCTTGTATACATGCTACATAAGACCATCGGCAATACAATTTGTGTGATATGCTTTCTTCTGGCCTAAAGTCTAAAAGAAGAGTAAAAAGAAGAAGGAGACAGAAGCAGTCTAAACTCCTTCTTTATAACCCATAATGGAGGGCTTCCAGCACTCCAACTCATCAAACGAAAGTTGTAAGAGGATAATACTTGATACATAAGTTCTAATGCTTATAATAGTAAGGCTGTCTAGGTTCCATTACTTCATGGGGACCCATTAAAACCTCGTTACAACGGACGGACCCCCTACGCCGATTACCGGTAGACAGAGGTCTCGTTCGATCGAGTTGACCAGCACTCTACGCGCTCCCCACGCAGGGTACGCATTGGGAAGTGTGAAGTCTCAGTCCCCGCTACTATAATAGCATCTCACCTTCAACTCCCGTCCGATTTCGCACAGCACCAGTACCACTGAAGCAGCCGAGGTGCCCGATGGGTGCCTTGTCAGACGGTTAGTGACCTATTACCCACATCAAGGCTGTCTAGCAGCTATCCTAACCATTTTTGAATATATATTTTGTATGTATTTCCCGTATTTTGTATCATTTATTTAATATTCACAGCCATTTACTTTGTCATGTAAATATGCATCAGATAATTAGTCACGTTTTATTCATTAGAAGAAACTGTTTCTATAATTTCACACATTGTATATTGACCACTAAATTCAGTTCACTTCTAAGAATCACGAGAAAGGTATTCGTCCTTAGCTCAGATTCAGTAATGTCGCCAGGCGACATTTTACAGACCGAGTTACACGATAGTAACCTTACATTAATTCTCCATTGAACGTGATAACGAAAATCATATTGTATGTGAACTAACCCTAGATGACCCGGAAATACGAGGTCGCCTTACTGGGACCGAATTAGACAAAGATCTCAGCAAGGTGATAAAAATATACAATGATACCTCATCGTTTAAAGAAATTGCATCTAAAATACTTTTTACCAATTTTTTTAATAAATAAACGCTACACACTCAACACCCTCCATTAGGGTAGTGCTACAAACAAGACATGGACATGCGAAGACTGTAACACATGCCTGTATGGTCAATACAAACATCTGCCCCTAAGGGGAATACAACCCGATAAAAGGAGCATTGCTTTACTTGAAAGCTCGCTACCGCTACGCTTGTTGAACAATTTTATCTATTATATATCTATAAGTTTTCATACAAAATAATTGTCTAAAACTCTAAAAACGTTTGAAATTTATTGAATTCAAAATAGAAGTTAGAAGTTACCGTAAGAAGGGTTTGAAGATATATTTATTTTTGTTGATGTACAAACTCTGTCCAGTTTTATTGCACATAAATAACATGTAATCCGACAACGCCGCAGGCGTTAACTAGTATACTAAATCACATATCAAATGTCATAAGAATATATATCGCAATTAAATATAATATATATTAAATATATCGCAATTAATTTGTGCGTGTGATTGTGTGTCAAGATCAAACAGGTGTAGATAATAAAATGTATCTGACATTTCGTATCATTGTCAAAGCCTTCATAGAGCCTCATCACATACGCCGAATAATTTACCACTAGATAGGACCACGGCTTGGGCCGGATGTCATTTTGATTTTGTATTAAATTCTAAATCATATGCACAGCCACAGCCCATGCCACAAAAGAATAATAAATCTTTCTAGGAAAGAAGTCCTTTAAATAGTAAACAAGCATACGCTCCGTCCGTCAGTCACTCGCGCGTTACCAACCCAAGGGATAGAAGAGGAAGGGATGAAAAGGAAGAAAACGAAGAGACAAAAAGGGTGGGATTTGGGTGCTCTTACTCGTGGCACAAAACGAAACAGTACTGATACTATTATTCTTTAAATTTGGTTTAACTATTGTTTTAAAATTTTAAATTTTACCGTGATCTAATTAAGTTATATTTAGGATTTTTAAAGTACATGTAATATGATAAGACTTTTATGGTAATGTTTGGTTGTAACTTAAATACATAAATATACGCCTGATGTGTATCTTAAAAACTGGTTACACGAAAAACATTCCAGTCCGTAATTACGCTTTCGACATTTCCTCTCGGATGCAACTATTTTGAATAAATGAACATCTATTTTAAATAAATATTTCGGCTAAGTTTTTTTACATTTCAGAGAAAAATCGCTCCGATGTGCAAAAATTCTAAACAGGATACGATCGCATATACGCGGTAGTGTCGGCGTCTGTGTATTTTGGTTATTGATAATTCTTTTTTTATTCAATAAGGTTTTCTGGCGTGTTTTACGGCCATGAGCAAAATTTTAATTTATGTTATAGAGTGTGGGTGTCTGTAAAATGACCATTTTCTTTAATAGTTATTTGTTAAATAGTTCAAAATGCATTATATTCGTATATTTCTCCGTATTTAACAAGGTTTAGAAGGGGAGCCCTCTTGTTAGCCTACCAGGCTACGCCCCTTTAATTTACCTATTAAAATCTTTTTAAAGTAATTAAATCAATGATTTCAGTAATTTATGTGAATAAATCAATAATTTCAGAGATCAAAAACGGAACTTATAACAAACAGAATGTATGTATATTTCTTAGGTAAGTTGTTATTTACTTTCAACAGTCCAATTATTGTAAATGACTTTTCACAATATTTTTTTAACAGCTTCGATGATTTATGACGTGAAATTTGTAATTCAATAAAGTAGCTTCAATAGAAGAGGAAGTTATGCTAAAATTAAATAAATACTTTAAGGAAGTTACACTACATGATTTTGTATAATTTCACGAGTCTTGTGTTTTAATTTTTCTTTTTATAATATTGCATAATTTCGTTTGTAGCGTTAAACTAATCTTAAACTAAATTCTCATTTAACAGTTCTCTAGCTGTGGGCGACGTTGCGTACAGATCGTGACCGCTTTGAAACAATTATATTATAACTATATCTTTAGTAAAATATGTCGGATTGTTTATAGAAGAAAAGAAATATTTTAGATTGTCTATCTTTTTCGCTTATTAAAGATTATTTTTAATACTTGTTAAGTTATTATATTCACGTAATAGATTCACATCTCTATAGTGTCCATCCAATTGTTTAATATCATCAGAATTTTAGGATGTATCAATCAGAAAGCAATTAATTCATTGTATCACGAACAGAAATACCCATTCTGTAAGATTCCAACCCTCCACCTATTACAGTTTGCGATATACGAGCTCTAACAGAACCCTAAAAGTGCCATTTACTGATATAGATGCTATTTATATATTTTATTTACAAACAATATTACAACATAATTACATTTTAATACAAACTATTGCAAATAATTAAAACTGTACAAATCATGTCCACGGAAAATGGTGGCAAAAGTGCTAGCTGCATTTCCCCGCTGAATCGCAATCCCGACGGTTTGGGCGAAAAATGAATGCTATATGAGAAAAAACCGTGAGTAATCATAAAATATCTCTCCTAACCATTACCTGAAGCCAAGGCCATGCCTGAGGCGTATGATAAGTTTTAAAAAAGTATGTTACGAAATAGAAACACTTACGTCAGTTTCACGGTTAAACTGAGCAATAAAATAGACGTAAGATTTAATCAGACTAGTTAAAGAGTCGTTTGAATGAGATTACAAAGAAATAAACATTCATACCTCGCTCTGATAAATATAAGAAGGTCAACTGAAAGAATTTACTGAACGTTAATTGAGAATTGTATAATTTAATAAAGACGATCGTTGTTTTGCAGCGAATCTCTTAAGCGCCACAGATTGCGTGTGCGATTACCGCTTGGATGAATATGTGTTTGTATTGATCATACAGGCATGTGTTCTGGTGTGAGTGTGTTTGTACTTGTGTGTGTCACCGGACCCCCGACACAGCATTACTGTTATAATTGGGGCCGCTGACTGTATAGGTAGCGTTTCTTTTAAATTTCTAATGTGAAGCGTCAATATCTTGGTATCTGTTAATATATATCTTGACGCAAATCATAAATTTAAAAAAATCGTTAATCATGATCGGATATACATATTGTTTTAGAATCCATCGCAAACCAACATCGTCACACGAGAATTTATATATATTAATATTTGTATATACTCTTGCAAGGTATAACTTACCTTCAGATAAAAATGTGAATATACATAAGTATTTTATACGAATAGTTTAAATTAACGTTTCAAATTAATTAAAATTTATATTTTTATTTTTATACAAGAAGACGTCCTGCAACGAAAATAAAGTAAAAAATGAGACCCGATAACAGCGACCCCTGGCGACTACTGGATCCAATGGTTAATCTACCAATTCTCAAATCCACCACACATACAAAAAAACAACAAAATCGGTCCAGCCACTCAGGAGAAGTTCTGTGACATACACACGTACAGTAGAATTATATATATAAAGATATGAAAAGTCCCCAACGACATACAACATTTGAATCTCGCTGTAATAGCTACACAAGTGCAAAGATTTTGCAAGTCGCAATGACGAAAGGTACCAAGGTTCGAAAGAAAAGCCGACGGACGCAAACGACAAATAAATAGCTATAATCAAATCACAATCTCGTTTCTTTCACAAGCGACGGCCTGACATTTGATATATTCTGGAGATATCAGAGATTAATGATACCGGACGATTTCCCATCGATATTGCACATCCTTGAGTGATAAAGTTTCGATTAATTATAATAACTTCAGAAAATAGTAGTACTTCTTTGCAGAATCTTGTCATTAGCTTTACTTATACGCATATAATTATGAGACTGTAAATTGGACATTTTTATGTTCCTAAGTTGGCAAATAAGCATGCGGGCCCACCTGATGATAAGCGGTTGCCGTAGCCTATGAGCGCTTTCCACACCATTAGTAGGTGCCGCGCGTTTGCCAATCGTAAAATATGGTTCTTAAATCTCCTTTGCCCTGTAATTGCACTAGCCTACAGTGAACTACTTACCTAGCTGGCCCCTTGCAACAAAAGACCTACCACCAATGTGACTGATTGCACTGGTGGAATAATCTCTGCTCGATCTCGTCCCGACGCCTTTAAAAGCAGGGCTGTTGAATTTAAGGGGCACCAGGGCATGAAAGACTCTGCGATATTTAATTAAATCATTGTTTTCTTTTGTAAGATGGCGGATTGCCGCCAAAAATTGTATAATTCGACAATTGATATTGCCATTTGACATTGGAAAATAAATAAATATAATTAACATTGCTGATTATCTGGGTTGTAATTATGTGTATTTTTAATAAATTTTGATAAATGATTCTCAAACTTGTATCTGCTGGGATTGATTACACAAATTACCACTGCAACTTTATGTATACTTTTGTACATGGATAAAAAAAAAATGCCCTAAACAAATTATCAGTATTATCAACAAATAATAAATAAAAGTTTTAAGCCAATACAAGATACTCATATATTCCAAACGGACAAAGAACTATTTAATAGACCACTCGCTTGTCATAAATCAATCGGTAAAGTTCGTGAGTAAAATTACTTGAACGTGAGTAATTTTCTTATCCGACGGTCAGTTAGTCAGTTACCAATGTAATTGCTCGTTCTTTGTTAATTTTGAACTAACATTTGCATAGTTTTAGAATACAACATTATGTAGTGGGCGTTTTACGTAAGAACAGTGTTGCATACAACAAAAAAAGCAGCCAAGGGCGAATCGCGCTCGAATGAATTTTTTTTTGAGATTGGCAGAATAAATTTCTCCCTTGGGCTCAGACTTTTAAATAAGTAATTGGTTTTATTTGTCGTTATAATTGCGTTTGTTTACTCTCTAAAATTGCAATCAGTTTGCTATTTTCTTTAAAATAATAAAGAAAATACAACGTACGATCATAAATGTGGGATAGGTTTAGTAATAACATATTATGATAGTGTATGCAGCTTTTAAAAAAATGGAGTTGTTAAAAAAATGTAGTCTCCTATTTTGTGGCCGCGGCTATCCTGTACCGATTTTCACCAAACATAGCTAAGAAAACCTCCGATTAATTCACCTTTCAAACAAAAAAAAACAAAATTAAGATCGGAAGATTAACTTATATTTAATAGTTTTAGGTAAAAGAATATTGAATGACTAATAACTTATTGACCGTTATATTATATAAACTTTACGAGTCACTTATATTTATGATGTATAAATGTTTGAATAGCATAAGTTTTATGACTATGTTAATGCTCTGAACAACGTGTGTTTAATTTTAAATATGCAAATATTGACCACCAACGACTCATACGGTGAAATCATTAGAAAGAAAGCTAAAGAAAAAAACATTAAAAGCTGTTTTCGAAAAATATCTTGACTATGGAAATACTACCCAGGTTACACTGAATATTTACTTGAAGCAGTAGTAATCGTACTGATGCGTTATGTTCGAAGCGTGTAAAAGTCGATTTATAAAGAATAAATCGAAAAATATACATAAGTAAGAATTAGATGCGTTAATAAAGGGTCCCAAGTATTTCTCTTTTTTTTTTTTTTTTTTTTTTTTTATGTTAGAAGTTGGCAAACAAGCAAACGGCCCACCTGATGGTAAGTGGCTGCCGCAGCCTATGAGCGCTTGCAGCACCATTAGTAGGTGCCACTCACGCGTTGCCAACCTCGAGATATTAGTTCTGAAATCTCGTTCGCCCAGTCATTTCCCTAGCGTACAATGCCCTTCAAACCGGAACACAGTAGTGCCTAAGCACTACTATTTGGCGGCAGAATATTGGACACTGCGGTGGTACCTACCTAGCCGGCCTCTTGCAACAAAAGACCTACCACCAGTGAAAAAGCTTCTCGCAAAAGAAGGAACGTAAAAAAGGAGAAAAATATATAAATAATCGGAATGAAGACATCTGGACTAGACCCCGGTTCTAGTGCCTGAAAATACGGATAAAATTACATTTTCTAAAAACGAAGTTAGATCGATATATCGCCCCCGAAACCCAAACTAAATGACATGAAAATCTTTAGATCCGCTTTCGAGATTGAGAGATATTAGATAGACACGGTCGAGTGAACTAATTTGTTTAAACCACAGCAACAAAACAGACAAGTGATTAAATACTACGAAGTAATATAATTATGTCAATAATACATGCGGTTTCGCTTGCGTGGTTAAAATGTCTTCCTGATTCCTACATCCGCAGCGACGTACAGGATTTGTCGTTTCTCATTCATATATCTGCAACGCAAATATTTATGACCAACAAAAACTATACTACGGCCCGGCCCATGCAGACAAAATATCATAAACTCACTGGTGCTCCTTCGTTAATTCAACACTAACGCAATGGAACGAAATTAATTACACGCAATTTTACTCGATATTCGGTAATGATTTACATGATTGCGTTGGTGTTCAATTTTCGAAGGGGCACCAACTCAAACCCAAAATATTCTTTATTCAAATAGGCTTTTAAGCACTTTTGAATCGTCAAATATACAGTCTGTTATGTCCGCCTAAGTGAAGCTACCGGCGATTCGGAAGGTAGATTCTGCAGAGAAGAAACAGCAAGAAAATCTACAGTTACTTTTTTCCAAAATAATCACATTACATTTGTCAAATGTATAATTAAGATATATATCCCGCATGAAACTCAACGTATATTAATTCCATGCCACATTATCTGCAACGAGTTCATAATATTATGTCTCTATAAAAGGCCGGTCAATAGTATATAGTACTTCTTTTTTTATGTTAGAAGTTGGCAAACAAGCATACGGCCCACCTGATGGTAAGTGGCTGCCGCAGCCTATGAGCGCTTGCAGCACCATTAGTAGGTGCCACTCACGCGTTGCCAACCTCGAGATATTAGTTCTTAAATCTCGTTCGCCCAGTAATTTCACTAGCGTACAATGCCCCGGAACACAGTAGTGCCTAAGCACTACTATTTGGCGGCAGAATATTGGGCACTGTGGTGGTACCTACTTAGCCGGCCTCTTGCAACAAAAGACCTACCACCAGTGTGACTGATTGCACTGGTGCAATAATCTTTGCTGTGGCAGAGGTTATCCCAACAGCGGGCGATGGGGTCGTCACATCCCGACGCCTATAAAATATCTAAAACTTTTAAAATATCCTCGTCCTCCTCTTCTGTATTGGAAATCTATAATTTCTTCTTCTTCTTAGCATTTATACCTATATGTCCGTATGTTTCCCCAAATGTCTACTCTTATCCTGATTTGACAGGTCACTAGTTTTTGCACAGTGCAATTGCCATCTGACCTCCACAACCCTAAGGCCGACACATTAACTCATTGGGTAAGAGCAAATTATCCATAAAGAATTAACGATGATTCCCAGATGTTATGATAACAACCAGGAGCGAGAACTTAACGTGCTCTCCGAGGCACGGTGAGGAGTCCGAGCAAAGACAAACGCCCAGGCCGAGACATGCAAATATCCGCCCGGAGCGGGAATTATTAACACACCACCACCACAACGGTCGACTGGAAATCGATAATTTACAAACACCAAAAAAATCTCAACTTTATTTTACAATAGATAACATCTGATACAAATCATTGACATGTCAATCATAGACAAATATAGAGGTATATTATTATTACAACATGGCGGCTGTTTGTTTTATTTGACTTTTATGTTATGCTTTCAAAATATATTTATAATTGTTTTGCCTGCGGCTTTATTTGCCTCTACTTTATTGAGACGGTTTATGATTGATTTTGATATGTTATGTATAAATAATTATTAACTAAGATAGAAACTTTATACGCATACGTTGGTGTCTATTCGTAAATTCAACACCAATGCATGCTAACTTCATTCGGTTATCGTATAAATATTAATGAAGTAAACAAAAAACTTTGAAAATCCTTATTTATAAAGCGGCCATCTTTTCCTTAGAGAGAACGCAGTCAGTCAGTCATTATAATAATAATAAATATTACATTTACTTTTTAACAGTAATGTTCTACAAATCGTAATCCTATATCGAGTGAAGTAAACGTGTGACTAACTTCGTTTCTTTCCGTTGCCGTTGGTGTTAGTTCCTAAGGGGCACCAATGAGTCTATGACATTTTGTCATTATATCGTAAGCCTATGCATGTAAATTAAAAAAATATATAATTATCATGAGGTAATAAAATTAAATAATGTTATGTAATTATTAAGATAGAGTAAACATAAAAAAAACATGTCGCAACGTAGTCGTACACCGTAAGTGAAACTACAATTTTTTTAATAATCACAGTTCAACCTTCGTTCTCATTACAAAACGAGCCTTAAATCCTATGTAGAATAGTTTAATATACTTATAAAGATATACGCATTAATAGACGGAATCACTTTCGCTGTGTCCGGCATTACGCATGCGCGGGCCGCCTTTAGAAAGCCATACTTAGTTTTCACTGATTCTAAACTCACTGATCGTGTTGGACATGTGCCTCACGTAGGAAGTGTATAGGAAATAGTTATCTAAATGTCATTAACATTAACTGGTTTATACAACGTTTTTATTAAGTATTTTTAGCCGAAGTATAGACTTACTATATACGATAGACCCTTCCTTTGCTGCAATGGGTGTTGTTGTGCAATAGGTCTGTTCATAAAATATCGATATAATTATTTAGAAATATCGATATTTATTACTATTACTGTTTTGAACATTATATCAATAGTTCGATGTTGGAATGTCGATATCGACGGTCGATATATTATTTAAATAACTTTTTTTTATTAATTTCTTCTTGCCAATTATTTAAACTACAACATCATCCTAAACTTAATCTGCTGTACTTTATTTCCACTAGATATGTTTTCCTGTTAAGGTTATTTATTTTCTATATGTAAATAAAATACTTAGTCTCTCATTTTTTCATATTTATAATTCAAATTTTTAAAAAATGTACTGAATTATAAACTGCGTAAATCATTTATTAAGTATCTCTAGAAGTGGAGTATCAATCGGATAAGTTCAGCGTTGTTCAGGCACCTTACTGGCTGGCTACGGCTGCTGGCTGGCTATTAGCTAATGTAGAGATTAATGAAATCGCAGTCGCAATACAGAAGACATGCAATGTACACAACCACTTGAGAGGTAACTAGTTTTTACAGAGCGAATGCCATCTGACCTCAACTTAACCCTTACGATAGAAACACGGGTTTACTTTTGTTTATTTTTGTTCCCTTATATTTCATATTTTCAACCCTTAAGTATTAAAAACTTTCCACTCATTTAGCAATATTTGTAAATTATTAAAATAATTATTATTAAAACAAAATTTAACCTAAAAACAAAATTCAAAGTCATAATAAATATTACACATAATTATAACACAATTAAAAACCCGAGAGCCCATTGAAATAAACGTATAATTGTTAAAATATCATAAGTTGTTTTTCTCGTAATTTCTAAGTTCAAGGCGTTGAGAAGAAGCTTCGGTGGCCGCTCTCACAGTCGCACTTGCGACACTCGTGTTGTAACGGACGATAATAAAATTATAAGGACAAATATATTGTGGAATAATGTAGTATATGCAAATATAGTTATAAATGATACTCCACATAATGTTAATGTTATAATACTTAATAATTATTAAGGCTTACATTAGTAGAGCTATGCTTTTTCCAGCATAAATGGGCCACCTCTCTATTCCCTTCTCATCCCTTCGGTCTTGTTCCTTGGGTTGGCAACCCACATGTGATACTTTAAGTATCGCAACCGTTTACAGGTTGCGGTGACTGCTTAGCATCAGGTGGACCGTATGCTTGTATGCCAACCGTCATGAAATAAAAAAAAATAAGGCACTGGCACTGGACAGGCCTTTCGATATAAACAAAATGTCAGACTCTCTGGTGGCCTATAATAAATATTATCATAATGAAAAAACTCCTTTTCTATTGAAATTGCTTACAATAATTTTTCAAAAATTTTCTTCTTTTATTTCTTGTAAAATATAAGCAATTTGGGGTCATCAGCGCATTTGTTAGCAGGCTGTATCTCATGGTAATAGGTAGAAAATTGAAATTTTCACAGACCCCATTATTATGTTTACCCCATTTTTAATCTCCGCTCGCGTGTTATTACAACATAAATATTGGGAGTGTAATCGTAATTATACGTGCATTTTGAATGCCTTTATACTTTTTGTTTTTTCATTTAACGTCTATTGAAAAAATAATTCAAAGACCCATAGCTAAATAAAGGACCATGGACACGCATAACAAATGCAAAACTTTTGTTTCATTTGCCTCTAACCACAAACGCTTAACATTTCATAACAGACTATTGTTTTATAACAGAAAGAACGAAAGAACGACCCGATCGATCATTCATTCTTTAAAACAACACACATTCAATTGTTAATAATAAAAAAAAATGAAATCGTGATAATCGAATATAATTTCTCAATATCAATTGAACGGCTTATATCAATCACTTGAAAATGATTCGAAATAAAGCAAAATTGACCTCAACCTTTGTGTATCATTAATCTACGTCTGCGCCGGCCATTTTATACTTTCACTCGACATAGCCTTGACAGTTCGAATGCTAGCCACATGCAGTATGCATGTTAGCTACATATTTAGACATAGATTTATTATATACCTAATTACGGATAGGCTCTTCCGTCTTCGTAGCACTATTCCCGGTATTATACGATTTCTGCGTCTGCTTATTACTCTAGTCCCGATTTGACAGGTTACTAGTTTTTTCAGAGCGATTGCCATCTCCGTAAACCTAAGGGCGGACCAGTAACTCATTGCATAAGAGCAATTTACTTATTGAATCAAGAGTTAACGATTATTATCAGATGTTATGTGATAACAATCGGTACCAACAGCTTAGCGTGCTCTCTGAGGCGCGATGGGCAAAGTAACACTTAAATCCGTTCTCAAACACATATTGTATTTAATTTTTTACATAAAAATAAAAAAATACACGTATAAGAACCTCCTCTATTTTGAAATTGGTTAAGAATAGAAAAAGGACCACAAAAAGCCGGGTCAAATGACCCATTAAACCAAAATACATCTGTGTGTTTTTCGGTGAGAGGATACATACAGGCCTTCTGACCGCACTATCACCGGCAAATTCCTCAGCGAGTTTTTGCTCTAATTTCGTATCGGTTACTTTCGCACGACCTTGTGACTTGTAAGTTTAACTTATTGTATACAAGTTATACCCACGGCACTGCCCGCGCGACAAATGGTTTTCTTCAATATTTTTTTAGGTATCTTTTTCCAAAGTCTACTCTATCTCTGTTCTAAATTTCATCAAAATCAGTTCAGTTTTTTAGTTAAGAAAGCGTTACATACATACAGAGTTACTTTCAATATAATTTTTAATTTGTAGGAATTAAAAATGAGACTAAATAAATACTCACTTAGGCTATTCAAGTAAGGTCTTTGGAGATCGTGAAAGTCTAAATTTGTCATTCATCTAGTATCACAATTCAAAAATAATATTAAATCATATCTACTATTAGTGTAATTATTAACTATATTAATTTAATTTTGCTACTATTTATATTGGCATGGTTTTAAAATGGCGAAACGTTCAAAAGACTTCAACGCGCTATCTGCGCTTCTTTAGTTAACATAGATTATAAAATACTGTATTTATTTACTTTCTTATATATGCATCATTAATTTTAGGCTTTTCAGAGAATAAAATATGTACATTACTTTGACATAAAAAATAAAAGATATAACCCCTGAGTTTGTCCGCCGGCTCTTCTCGGGTAAAGGTTTAAATTTGGAGCCGGTGGTAGAATCTGACTTTCAACAAATAAGTGTAATGCTTTTTACGTTGAATAAAAATATTTGAATTTGAATGAAATTTATATAATTAAATTCAATTGTGGAAGTTATCAAAATGATATAAAAATAATAACAACGCTATAAATTATAATAAATATGACACGCTTTAACTGAAAATACAATTACTTGACATTGACATTTAAAATGTTAAAAAAAATTGACTAACTGTCTCCCATATATATATATACATGTCGCGTTTACCACTAAGTCGAACCCAACAACAATTTTTTTTTTAAATCCTACTAAGGTAAAGGCTAAAAAGTGTGCCAAGGCAATAGACAAAAAGACACTCCAAATACTATATTTCTGAAATAGTTTGGGTAGTAAGAGAACAAAACTACTATAATTAGTATATTAACATATAATTGTATATTCAGAACACCACTAAATCGTATTACACAAAACAAAGAGATAGAAAGATAAATTGAAATAGGAAGAAATTATACGTTTTCTAATTTATGTTACTACCATCAAAATTACTGTATTGTATATGGTATGTAATTATTTGGTCGTGTAACAATCATCGCATTTAATGTATGGGAGGCAAAATTTTAACAAACTCTAAAAAGAGACTCACAATTTTTTATACTAAGCATATATTTGAATGTTTTTTTTAATTGTTATAATTATCTGTTGAAGAATTTGTTAACTTTTGTCTTTGGATGTAATTGGGGATTAAAAACTAAACATGTGACATTATTAATACAAGAATCCATAGACAAGAGACCACTGTCTATCAGACAGGCAAAATGCTGTCAATATACCAGTGTCAAAATAAAAAAAAAAAAACAAAAATTCCTATTCATGACTAGTACAGCCAGGACTATAGTAATTACGAATTAATTATTTTGTTACAACTTTGTGACGACGTTGTGGCGCAGCGGTAGCGAACCTGCCTTAAACTTATTTATTTATACAACTCTATATCATTCATTATATAATTATATAGCAATTTTAATATAACTAAAATATTTTTCACAATAGAGTGATTAAGTAGGTGTTACAAATGTCTTAAAAGATTCAGTTATGATTTATAGAGTTATATAAAACAACGTCAAAATTATGTAATTTAGAAGAAATGTTTGATAATATGTATAATCGCGTGTGTGCGTTACAGTCACGGTGGGATGCGTCTTCTGCTTGCTATAATGCTCTTACATAAAAAGTGTACGTAAAAATGGTTTTATTTTTATTTTTATTATGTATAAAAGAGAAGATCTGACTGACACTAAAGCCCAGCCTAAAACTTTGGATCTAGAAACCCGAATTTTTTAACGGATATTAGTTTTCTAACGTTAAAGAGCAGTAAGAAAGGATTTTAGATCCTTAAAGGGTAAAAAAGAGGTTGAAACTTTGTATGGGTATATTTTTGAAACTAGAAGCATAATTGTTTTTTTGTCGAACAATAAAAGATAAAAAAACACGTGTTTTAACATTTTCTAAAATTCCGCCTCCAAAGGGGTCAAAAGTATGTATTAAAATCGTTATTCACGCGGGCGAAGCCACTGGCAGAAGCTATCCCTATTACCCTTACAAATAAGCTTCGCTTGCGCTAAAAAGTGGGTACGATATAACCCAAGCTGGTTAGGATCGAACCCGCTACTCTCGCGTTAGGTGCCAAGCCTTCTACCATTTAACTATTGAGGCTTTTATTGTGTTTATACACTATAACATTCATAATAAAAGAAGTACTACTAAAATTCCATGGTCGAATTTTTTTGTAAAGAATATTAGAAATGCTTTTTCAAAGCATTCCGATATTTCTATTGCCCCTCCAAATAAGCTCATAGCTTGCGTACGACAATAGCCCAAGGAGGTCAGGATCGAATATGTGTTACATGCGTCTTATTATTCAACTAATGGTTAAAATTGATTCTAGTTTTTATTGTCTAATTAAAATATTTAATTGCGTGCAATTATTTATTATTTAATAGGATATTACGATAACAATCGTAACAGAATTAGGAATTAAAAGTTATATGCGTTACTTCATTAATAGTGTAATTACCCTGTATACTAGGGTGAGCACAAATTTGTGTTTATTTAAATACGGGCAGTGACCACCGATGTGCTCACTTTTATGTAGTTTTTATACCGTTTAAAAGTAATTTTCATTTCATAATACTTTTGGTCTTCTTCCTAACATTATTCTCAGTATTTATCCAGGGTATGCTCACTTTATCTTTACACAGAGCGAGTCGAGATAAAAAGTGTATTAAATTTCATCCAAATTCATAAAACATATTTTGCGTGATTGATTAACAAACATCAAAATATGTAACCTTTCACATCTATAACATTGTGTAGGATTATTTCGTAGTTAAACTAAAAATAAAACTGTTGACAAGGATTTAGAGATTTCGTATTAAAAAAATATTACTGCCCGGATCTCTCTAATAAAGATCGGACAGGTCACTAGTTAAAGTTGGATACTAATTATTAACTTCTTTTGTACGCATAATATTCGATCTTTACTTGATCTCCAAGGCAGAGTACACACGGACGACACCCAATCCGATATGGATGCTGTCTTTTCTCCCACCACAAATGAGCCGGCTCAACCAGGAAAGTACTACCCTCTACTCCACCAGGAAAGTACTGAAAATCGACGTAAACTAACTGTATCATTAGGTACTGTTGCGTTTCGTGCATTTAGCGAGACTTCTGAGGTCCCAATCTCTACCTCCTCTGTTCCGTTCCTTTATCCACTCTCATTCCTTTCCTCCTATGCCTTGGGTTGGCAACGCGCATATGATATTCTAAATATCATAAGTATGCTTATTTGGCAACCGTCATGAAATAATAAAATTATTCGACATACTTAAAAATACCTAAAAAACCTAATGAATTATGCCTACAAGTAATGGAGGCGTGAAATAATATACATATATTCTCAATATAAACAGTCACATAGCCTTGAAAGTAGCGGAAATAAGTAACAAAATTAGCATTCAGTTTATCGGTATAATTGTGTTGCAAAAAATTGGATTGCAATTATTTAATTACAGTAACTGTCCGGTAACTTCTGTACATTTTTATTATCAGAAGACATCAAACCCACTAATACATTTACAATCCAGAATATTTACATTATTGCTATGGAGTTATAGCAATTAATTTAGAATATGACACCTTTGAAATTAAGATTCACTAGCTTCACTAGGACACAATGTATATTTGACGATTCAAAGTGCTTAAAGGACTATTTGAATAAACAATAGTTTGAGTTTGACACCGTTGTGACGTGGAGGGTAGTGAGTCTGCCTTTAGTCTCGACGGTTGCAGGCTCGATTCCTGCTCGGGCAGATGTTTCTTATAAATAAATGTTTCGGTCTGGGCGTTTGTCCGTGTAAGTCCTTCCACCGTGCCTCTGAGAGCACGTTAAGCTGTCGGTCCCGGTTGTTATCACATAACATCTCATAATAATCGTTAACTCTTGATAAGTAAATTGCTCTTATCCAATGAGTTACTAGTTCGCCCTTTGGGTTGCGGAGGTGAAATGGCAATCGCTCCGTGTAAAAACTAGTAATCAGTCAAATCTGGATAAGAGTAATAAACAGACACTGGTTAATTAAAATACCGGGAATAATGCTAGGATGAACAAAAGTTTGAGTTTGCCGTAGACACACTTGAGCGACGAAACTATAAACCGTCAACAGCAAGACAAAGGCACACAAAAAAACTATTTTAATTCAGTGATCGTGGCTAATTATACTTTTATTAAGTCCTTGATCGGATCATAATTGAGGCTTAACCAATAAAATTAATCATTAACATTAAACAGAAAGTTATTTAAAGAGAATCTTACTTCAATCTATAAAAATCCACTTGTTTTTCAATTCATACACAATTGCTCATACACACCATGCACAATTGCATGGGCCTAGGAGTCCCTCCTGGACCTTGCTAAATATTGAGAAATTTACGAAAATAATGCACTTTGTACAATATAATTAATAACTATTGAAGGAAAATGTCATTTTGTCCTCCTCTAGACCCTAACTTAAGATATTGCCTTCTTCTAGTCCAAATGCTGGCTAGCCCATGCACAATTGTGTACCCGATACAAACATAATAATAATATTTTAATAATAATAATATTTATTGACAAAAACATAGCCATATTAGTGACAAAAACATAACATGTGAACACATACTATATTGTAAACCATTTAAGCACAGTCAAAATATGTAATGATATTTCAATTGAAATACTGCTTTCCCTAATTATGTAGCATAACAATGCTGAGACGCTCATAGCCGTGTGCATCCGCTGATCGGTAAACGATCGGTAGGTTAAGCAACTTTGGGCGCGGTCAGTCACTAGATGGGTGATCGCATAGTGGTATTTCAACTGAGCGTCTCCGTGCTTCGGAGGGCACGTAAAAAGTCGGTCCCGGCTGTTGACAATTAGACAACAGTCGATAAGTCAAGTCAGAGGCCTACGGGCGACCTGAACAACTCTGACACTAGGTTGACCACTAACCAATCGATAAGAAGAAGAAGATAACAATGCTGACAAAATTCAACAATTTAAATTGAACAATTACCAACAGACAGATATTAATTCAGTAATTATTCTGACTCATTCACCCTTCACATAAATAGACGTCGGTGTACAAAATACTCAATATTATAAAATAATTAAATCAGAGGTTCATGAATAGTAATGTACGTTCTAAATTTATTATATTTATTTATTTCTCAAAATGTTTAAACACAGGGTTTCTTGTGTTATGGGCTTCATTTCGAGAGTTAGTGTGCCCAAAAACAAATTACAAAAAGACCCTCTTTTGACATATAAAATTATTAACAAATTCAAAACTAACTATACATACTAATTACAAATCTCAAAATGTAGATGTTTTAATTGATTTAATTTTTACTAAATAAATAGTCATAATTATTCTCAGAGTTATCATTAGTTTTACGTCAAGTTAATTTTCAAGCAAAATTATCTAAAACAAATTGTCTCTTTTACATTATAAAACCAGTTATTAGTTTTAATTCAAATGTAACTATTATATAATGACTGAGATTAATAAGCTTGAACTATGAATGAAGCCATATATTAGTGGCAGGAGACCCACGTTTCTTCTAATTAGATCGGTGAAGTATACCCTCTCACAGAAAATCGACGTAAAATAACAGAGTACTGTTGCCTTTCGTACTCTGTACTCTGTTACGATGAGTGAGAGCGAGAGCATCAATCGCTCCGCTCTGCTCTCTTCCTTGTTTCCCTTCTTATCCCTTTCATCCTATCCTTTGATACTTCAAGTATCGCGCGGCGATGACGGACCGTATACTTGTTTACCAACTGTCATGTAAAAAAAAAATGTCAATCATTGATTTGAGACATAAAGGTGAAGCCGTAAAACACTACATGTGTATTCAATTGTAATTAATAGAACAATTCACATAGAAATCTTTGAATTTCTTTACATTTATCGATTTCTACTCTACATTCTTTAAAAGGTTAGAATGAGACTGTGTCTTTAGAAAGGATAACGCCAAGGCCGGACGGTGTCCGCTACGACAAGTACACACACAACCGTACATTATATATAAGTCTATGTTCATATTAATGCACGTTTCTTGTACGCTATTGTTTTAGATTAGATTTAATGAATCTGTGACGAAAATATAGGGTATGTGCTTGTTCAAAGGTTTATCCGAATGGTATGACAAAGTTGCTTCAGCTGAGCCTGAGAAGAAATGTAGGAGACGTAATGAGATTTTAAATATCTTTTCAAAAGTAAAATTATAACATATGTAATATAAATATGTTTTACTTGTTGCCTTTGCCTTTATTATTATATAGAAATTAATTTCATGTTTTTATGCCATGATATCGAAAAAGTAACTTTTCTTTACTTTTTTTTCATAACCATTGTCTCTGTGTCTTTATTACTTTTTTTTTTTAAATATGTCACACGTATGTTTGACCGTATTGAATCGGAAGAGCTTCGTGGTTAAAATTCAAAGTATACGATACTATTCACAAAATATTTATATACATATTATATAGAATAATATATAATAAATTTGAGCGAGCCCCTGGGAGACCTACCCCTACCCTTTTGTGTCCATCTGTTTTTTTTTCCTCCTCCATTCATCTCTAAAATAGTAGAGATAAGAGTCTCAATGCAATGCCTGTTACAAGGCGGCAAGGCAATGTTGTTACAAGGCGACTGTTTACCATTTATGCCATAAATTTAAAATAAAACAATGAAACAGTTTTATATAATATTCTTAAACAAATACTATGACCCAATCTCAACAGAAATTAGTCATTTAAGGATGTAGGAATATAAGTATGTATGTATGTCTATGTATTTATGTACGTTTGTTTTATGGTAGTGTCTTTGGCTTACCGGCATAGCTTTTTGATTTTTTTGTTCCAACACTAATTTGATCGAAAATGCTCAGCAACGAAATATTTCTGAACCGGTTTGAAGATTATCTGTTATTATCTTGTTGATAATGAAAGTCGAGGGTTTTTCAAGTATTAATTTTAGTAATTATACCGATCTTCCCATCTCAAGGAGAGTGTCGCAATGAATACTTGTATATCCATCATAATTAATGAGTGCATTCCCTCGTCGCCGGAAGACTCTTTAAGGTCGCATGCCTATCCGACTACATGTTATGTATGCTCATATAGGGTTAAGTTTAAACTGCACATAAGTATGTTAAAACTACATTCCTAAATGTTGCGGAACATTAAAATACTTTCGTTTTAATTTTTTGCGGATTTTTAACTGACCTCAAATAAGAGGTTATATTACCTTATATGATTTTATGATATTTATAATGATTTTTTATATAGCCCGGGGGTAGGTATTTAATAATTAGCAGTCAAGTGCGTTGTGGACCACGCACAGTTGAAACTAAAGGGTTCCGTAGCTTGGTTATGAAGAATCTCAAGGCCATTAAAAATAATAACGAATTGAAATCGACTACAAAAATAAGTTGGTAATTTCATAGTAATTATTAAAAGTTATATGGAAAACAATGTTATGGGAAAAACTTATATATCTCTAAAATTTGTAGACCTATCTTCTTCAAACCAATTGAAATTTTATTTGATGTCCTACAAGCTCTAATTTTTCCAGAATTTTAAATCTCATAGGTCAAAAGTTAAAGGGGGGAAACAATTTTTATGACTTTAGGAGCTAATATCTCAACAAATACTGACTTAATGAAATAAGTCAAAATCAAACCTACTTATCATTTTGAAAGACCTATCCAAAGATACCTCACACGTTGACATACGTTGCATTTATATTTTTTCAAGACTCAGTTACATGTATGGACTGCTACCCTTAGTTCTTAAATCTTTTATTTTGGAGGGGCAAAAGGAGTATTCATAATGCCTTAAAAAGCATTGCTAATATTCTTTAAAAAAATTTACTCCACCTGATAGTAAGTGGAAATTCAAGTAAGAGTCCAAACGTGAAGGTGCCTAATATCATTGCAGAAGGTGACACACGATAGCCACCCTTACCCTGCCGACCCGAAAGCTGCAACTGATTATACGCTGGCTGACCTCGAACGCGATGAACAGTCACTTCACGATTTTTCCCAGGCCAGCTAACCAGGTGGATATTCAAACCCTACCATCAGCTTACAATCGTTTTAGAATTGCTTCTACGACATGCAGGTTTTCTCAAGCACTTGAAACGCATTTGAACCCGTGACTTTTGGTTAAAGTCTACATATTTGATCCATTGGACCATCTTTTACGTTTCCGTGTGTAATATAATAATGTGAAGCATATTTCTACATAATTCCTATATCTTATACATACTATTGAAGAGGGCAATTTCATCTCCCGCTGTTTCTGACGTTTAAGTACTTACCTGAAATAGAGAAAATATATGTTATTGATATGCATTATAAGTCAAAAAATGCATTACAAAATTAAGTTTGTAACGAGAAATATCTAAACGACAAAAGGCATTGAAGATACTATTACAAAACCGCAAAATACTCGTGAGAGAAAATCACAATACATGCACGCAGGTCTCGTATGAGCGGCCTCTAAACTTGATCCCAGGGCTATTGTGGAGTTTATAATTAAAACCTAGAGCTATATTATTTTGGTTAAAATTATACCAACTTGTATCAAATAAGAGTAATTTTTATTGTTTAGTTTTTCATTAAACCGAGTATAATTACATAACATGTAATTATAGTTCATGGAAAAAGATCTGAATCCACAGTGGAACAGACGTGATGGATAATGCCTATTAATCCTTTTTAACAAAAGAGATGCATATTATTTTTTTTTTTTTATGTTAGAAGTTGGCAAACAAGCATACGGCCCACCTGATGGTAAGTGGCTGCCGCAGCCTATGAGCGCTTGCAGCACCATTAGTAGGTGCCACTCACGCGTTGCCAACGAGAGATATTAGTTCTTAAATCTCGTTCGCCCAGTAATTTCACTAGCGTACAATGCCCTTCAAACCCGAACACAGTAGTGCCTAAGCACTACTATTTGGCGGTAGAATATTGGACACTGCGGTGGTACCTACCTAGTCGGCCTCTTGCAACAAGAGACCTACCACCAGTGTGACTGATTGCACTGGTGGAATAATCTCTGTTGTGATAGAGGTTATCCCAACAGCGGGCGATGGGGTCGTCACATCCCGACGCCTTTTTGTGATTATACATACTCTAGAGATAGGGAATGGAACTCCAAAAATTAAAAAAGAGACAGGGACATAGATAGAGAGAGAGAATTGCGCACCCGACGCGCACTCACTTGCTCGTGTACTCATTTGCTTATAGAAGGCTCCATACACACACACATACAGCATATGCATTTCGTTACGTGACGATTTCTACTAAATACCAACTTTCGTTACCTATTGCAAAAAATATTTAAAAATTATTTGAATCAAAATCAAATATATAAGAATTCTAAATCGCCTAAAACTGTCATTCAAGCCTGATGACCTGATTTAATCTATAGATAACATTTATAATTAAATAAATAAATATATCTATTTCTTCCAAAATACTTATGAAATATAAATACAATTATCTGTAACCTGCTCAGCTGGTCTCGAACGTGGTTTACGTAACCGCGAGTTGTAAGAACCGGTTGAAGGGCATAATGTAGAGCAACTTGCGCTTGGTTTGTTTTTACTTTTTTTTATTGTTGATACTTTAATCTGTGATTTTTAGGCATAGACAAATATGGCTTCTTGATTTTGGCTTTGACTTTTATGAATAATAATAATAATATTTAAAAAAAGCGCGGGAAACTTCGAATTTATCGGTAACATTTTTTCTTGAAACTGGCGGATACACCAACGTGCAAGCCAAATACTCCTGTAATGAACCGAAGAAAAGAAAAAAATATAACTTTGATATATTTTTAATTCATTGATTTTTATTATAACGATTATAAACTAGCAAGGACTGCCATTATTGTAGTTGTTTTGCTGAACGAACATCTCTAAATTATTTTTATTCAATTATATACAATCTTCTTATCGTCTTATCGAGTGGTTATTGGTAAGAGTTTTTCAGGTCGGGAACCTTATTTTTAACTATAAAAGTTTTCATCCAAATTTTTTCAGCCGTTGTTGCGTGATTGAGTAACAAACATACAAACTTTCACATTTATTATATTAGTAGAATTTAATTACATTACACTTAGTAATACAAATGAAAATACAACAACTTTCCAACATATTGTTTATGTGGAAACTCGGACATAGAAAGCTGTGAGAATTTACTTGCGTCTAGTTCTAAATAGTTGGTAGGAGGACAAAAAAATGTATATTTAGAACCGTATCTTATTAA
Source organism: Hestina assimilis (assembly GCA_023373885.1). NCBI lineage: Eukaryota > Metazoa > Arthropoda > Insecta > Lepidoptera > Nymphalidae > Hestina > Hestina assimilis. The sequence continues at coordinate 801,469 of CM041747.1, read as the reverse complement.
TTTTGGGACAGCAAAATACTACTTACTTTTTCAAATTTAAATGTCAGAAAAAAAAATAATTTAGCCTCCAGTCTGTCTGCCCCCTCTAATATATAATAAAGTTCCATAAACTTACTATATACTATAGACATGCGCTATGACATTCGCTAACTTTAATCAGTTTTGTTTGAAGCCTGTGACTAACTTCATTTCGATGCGTTGATGTTGAATTTTCGAAGACACGCCAACTTCTTTGACACTCTGTTTCTATGAAAAGGCCTATTCTGACTCCCTGAGATATTAACAGCGATATTAATATTGGGACATTAATAGCCTATTTTTTAATAGCGATATTACAAATTCAATAATTTTCACCGGTGTCACTTCTGTTTAAAATAAGATTCAGTTAGGGTCGCTGCTATCGGGTCCAAGATTTTTTCGGAGCAGGGCAACGTCTGCCGGGCCTGCTAGTGTACAGCCATAATTGTAATCATACTTTAAACACTTTTGCTTTGAAATGTTTCAGTTTTAGTAAAAATAATACTGTTAGTATATATGTAATAATAATGTAATAATGTTTATTGATCCAATAAAAGGTTTACAGTTTTACATATACAAGCAAAGTAATTAAAAGAAAACACAAGTAAGTTAAGGCACATATCAAATTCTACTGTCCCTGAACTAGGTCAACCCTGTATTTCAGGCAACAGTGCTCTCCTAAAATGAGGAACATATATATGTCTGTTACGTTATCACTTCGACTGTTGTATAATAGCACGTTCAAGTAACGACAGAGTTAATAACATGCTCAAAACTCATTGCAGCATGAAGTTACAACTCAATAACTCAACTCACAACTTATGGTCAAACGCCTTACACATAAACTAGCTTCGACCGGCAGCTTCGTCCGTGTGAATAACGATTTTTATAAAATGTTAAAACACGTATTTGTTGATCTTTAATTGTTCCCCAAAAATATTTCAGGCTTCTAGTTTCAAAATTAAGTTTCAACCCCCTTTTCATCCTATTAAGGGTTTTTTAAAAATAATATTAGCAATACTATGTTATTGCAAAGTGATTTAGATAAATTGTCTCTGTCTTGTCAGCAAAATGGTCTATCTTTGAATATTAATAAATGCTGTAATATAACTTTTTGAAGAAAATCTAATAACATTATTTACGACTACAAATTTAATGATACTGTTATAAATAGGGTGACCGAGGTGAGAGATTTGGGTGTACACCTCGATAACAAGCTAATCTTTAATAGTCATATTGATCACATTGTGGGTAAAGCTTATCAAATGCTAGGATTTGTCCTTCGTACCGGTAAAAACTTTCGCCATATGTCCACTTTAGTAACTTTATATAGCGCCTATGTCCGCAGCATACTGGAGTATGCGTCTACAGTTTGGAATCCAATGTATAATAAATATATAGACAAAATAGAACAAATCCAAAATAGGTTCCATAAGCATTTATTTTTTAAATTCAGAACAGAAGCTAGCAATTTAAACACCTCTTTAAAAGATCGCCGAATCGAAAGGGACGTTCTCTTCCTTTTTAAATTAGTAAGTTATCATCTTGATTCTCCTTATTTACTTAGTAATATTTACATAAAATGTCCTCGTATTCAAACACGAAATCAATCTGTTTTTCATGTACCAAAAACTAATACAAATTATGCTCGAAATAGTGTATTGCATAGATCTATTAGTTCATATAATAATTTGCATAAAGTTGTTGACATTTTTCTATACTCTTTAAAAACTTTTAAATTAAAAATTAGAAATAACCTTTCATTATAACATTTGACATAATTATTATAATACAATTTAATTAACTTTTATATCACCTAAAATTTAATATATTTTTTTAATTAATGTAACTCACTGCTGTCTGCTATTGTTAATGATTATTTTTTTAACTGTGAAGACTTCACTGGTTTCTGAATCTTTTTATTATTGTTAAATTTATATGTATTTCTTAAACTGTTTGTCTTCCGTATATAAATAAATAAATACTTTTTCAAGGCATAGCTAATATTCCTATTGCTCCAAATAAGGTTGAAGCTGGACAATAGCCCAAGGCGGTCAGGATCGAACCAGCGATTCTCAGGTTAACGGAGCGATGTCGGCCCTTCTAGCGTTGAGCTATTTAGGCTTCCCTGGGCGTTCAGGTTGATTTTAGAAAAATAATAAATAATAAATAAACGCTACACACTCAACGGCCCCCATTAGGATAGTGATATCCTGTGTCGGGGGTCCGGAAACATTCACAAGGACAAGGACAAATACACCCAGACCGGAAAATATGCTTGCATGGTCAATACAAACATATTATGCTCCGAGCGGGAATCGAACCCGCGACCTGTGGCGTTTAAGGCAGGTTCGCTACCACTGCGCCACAACGTCGTCTTCAAAATCTTTTCTTTTCGTTATACCTGTGAAAAATTTATATTCTAGGTTCAAGGGATTACAAAAGTAATTTTTTGTCTGTCTGACAATCTGTATGTTTGTTTGTCTGGGGTAATCTAAGTAATAGTTCAACTTATTGGCACGAAATTTTTGTTTTTAAAATTTTAAAACCCTGCGATACGAGTACTTTGCTTCGACTTTAAAATGTATTTCATTTTGCTATCAATAATACAGAAAACGGAGCGGAAACTAGTGGATTAAAAATCAAAAATAGTTAAACGCAGGTAAAACTTTTAATAAATAAACAGGTGGACGTTACACCGACGCGCGGCAGTGCTTCGCTGCATTCCAAAGTACACGATAAAGTTACACCACTACATTACAGAACACTATCGATCATTAATAATTATATGAAACAAGCACCGACCCGCGACTTCTTTCGTAACGTAATAATAATTAAATGTGGTTGACGAAAGATTTAACGACTGTTGTGTTTGTATTGATCTTACGAATATCTGCGCTGGCGTTTGTCCTTTGCTTCGCTTTGTGTAAAAACTAGCCTGTCAAATCGGGATAAGAGGACTAAGCAGACCCTGGGTAAGACGTAGGAAATAAGAAATTTATTGAAGATTTATTTAAATAACTATGTTTATAACTATATATTGTTTTGTCATTTTTGTGTGTGTGTTTACCGCAAATGAGGGCAACCAAAGGAGACCCGTCCGACAGATAGAAATCAAAACACTTCAAAAAGATTTTTTGGAAATGATAATATTATTTATTTTATTAAATCAGCAAATATTGAACTTTCTATGTAAATTAATAATGTGTTTTATAAAACTTTATTACCATTATAAATAATTTTGTGGCGTCGAAACGTAACGACCCCATCGCCCGCTGTTGGGATATTCTCTGTCACAGCAGAGATTATTCCACCAGTGCAATCAGTCACACTGGTGGTAGGTCTTTATTGCAATAGGTCGACTAGGTAGGTACCGCCGCAGTTTCAAATATACTATCGCCAAATAGTAAGGCTTAGGTATTATTGTATTCCGGGTTGAAGGAACTGTAGAGTACTGAAATTACTTGGCAAAGGAGATTTAAGAAACAACATCTCGAAGTTAGGAACCTGTTAATGGCACATACTAATGGTGTTGGTGGCTAGGGCAAATACTTGCTTTAGTAACATAAAAAATGCAATACCTGGCAAATTCGCCCACTATTTTTACAAAAGTTGCTACATTAACTATCGTGAGTCCAGTTATTTAACGTAGCGTCGTCTATAATAATAATAAGTTCTAGCTATTCCAGTGTCCTAGGCATAAAGCGATAAGGTTCTATTGTGTCTTTGTTTTGCAACCTTGCGTTATGGCCGAAACGACTCTTAATAGGGTAATATATCTGGCTGAATTATTAATTATAAAAAAGTCCCACGCATTCAATGCTGTATTAATTTTGATTGAATTTAGATTTCTTTAAATGATTTCTTTATATTTATATCTTATTTAGTTTTACAAAATAGTCATTAGGTTAGGTTAAAGTAAATGTAAGATCATAATATTTTATTATATAAATCATGTCTCTCTCCTTCCTTGCCTATCATATTCTTCAGCATTACACTTATTATAATTAAAGAACCACAGATAATAATTTAAAAAAATTGTCAGGTAAATTATACAAGTCTATTTTATATTGCTATTTCTTTGGGAATTTTTTTTGGAGTGTCTATTACTGATGGCCCTAGTGGCCTTGACAGCTTCACCGATAGCACTCCATTAGTGGTAAATCAACAATAAATAAATACAATAAATAAACGCTACATACTCAACGACCCCTATTAGGATAGTTATATTCTATGTCGGGGGTCCGGAAACATACACAGTGACAAGGACAAACACACCCAGACCAGAACACATGCTTGTATGGTCAATACAAACATCTGAATCGAACCCGCGACCAGTGGCGCTTCAGGCAGGTTCGCTACCGCTGCGCCACTACGTCGTCAAACTAATTATACTTATATTAAACTACTAAAAAATTAACGTATCTCTGAGCGTGAACAGCTTTCAATGTAGCATCTAAAAAAGGTATACAATTTTCTTAGGATAAACTGTTGTCTACAGAGACGAAATTATGTATTTAAATATTTTCAGCTTAAAAGTCGATACTCAATCGTTTCAATGAATTTCCATTTTAATTACGAATAAACGCCGTGAGGAAGTACTTAGAGGTATACGTACAAGGTTCCGAGGTCGATCAGGAAACCCGCATTGTACTCACGACCAAGAATCAGCGTGACCACTACACGTCCGTGGAATCCTTTTGTTTATGCCTAATTATTTTTAAACTCTTAAGTAATTAAGTATCAATGACCTTTTAGAAATATTTTTTGTCGATTGTTTGACTAGCGGTTGTTAGTTTGTAATACATCTTTTAAAAGTTTAATGACGTGTAGTATTATACGTTACTTAGGAGGTATTATTGATTTATTTTTTAACATTCTAAAACTAAAAAACTAATTGAATTACTACCCTAATACTTAAGTTCTAGGTGAAAGGAGATTAGGGCCTCAAGTTTGTACACTTGGGGATAATTTTATTTCATAACTACCTATGCATTGTTAAATTTAACTATATTATTGGTCTGCTTTGTTACATTATTATAATTTTAGCTTATTTTTAAGTTAGACAATTATTTTGAAAATTATAGAATCTATAATTTCACCAATACCTACTTACAAAAACCGCATATTTTTTCCGTCCGTTTTATCTTTTTACTTATATCATTGTTTCAGCTCAGTATCATTGTTTTTATCTCCATCACTACATATCAACCATTATAAATCTTGATTTATTTACACATAAAAAGTAGAAAAAGTGTAAATATTAATACGATATATAAAAAAAGTCATATTCCCTCAGCAGGGAAAGATTTTTTTAATACGTCTGCCATATTTTTTTTCTTCTTTTCTTTTTCTTTATATTCTTCGATTTTTTGGATCAATTGTGATTCTTAATTAAACGTATTATTTTTTAATGTTTCATCTGTATTATAATCTCAAGCCTAGTATTACCGGATATCACTTTAGTAGTGAATTATGGTTATATGTCGTAGGAGCCGGCAGGCACTCCCACAGTGTCTAGTAACGCCTTTCAGTCTGTTTATCTTATTTCGTTGACATCAGTATCAGTTACGTGATAAGTTGCTACTGGTACGTGAAGGGTTGTAGAGGTCAGACGACAATCATTCTATATCCCAAAATTTATATAAATATATATTTTGGTAAAGACCTGGGGGCTTACCATTAACTCTTATAGCGATTTAAAATCAATCAAATTCAATTGCGACATTCAAATTGTATATGAGCATGACGTATTATTTATACGTATATTAAACGACATTTGAATAAAAATTAGATGAAGAATAATTGTAAACTTCATTTCGGAAGCGATGCTCTAAAATAAAATAAATTCTAATAAATTGGCATGCCAATTAAGAACAACCTCATTTTAAAGTTGAAAAAATAGGCTGTTAACATCTCATTATCTCGACTCGAGATGTGTATTCCCACGTCCGTCGAGACGTTGAAAAACTTATTTATCTATTGTTCACGTGGTTTATGGTGCTTTGTACCATAGAATTGGTAGATCAAAGATTCACGCCATAGATTTTATTTTATATATATATATATATATGGATTTACACAAAGGGCTAGAAGACAACTAACAAGACTAAACTAACTTTGTAAAGGACCCAAGATCAATAAAATCAGATATAGGTTTAATAAGCTGAAGTGGTAATGGGTGGAACGCATATCAGCTGGACCAACTGAGGTCCGGAAGATGAAGTGTTGAAAGACCTCCCACTGAAGGTAAGTGACACTAGATCTAGATTTTCCCTAGTGGTATCATTAGAAGCGCCCTATGTCTAGCAGTGAATGTTCGTAGGTTCGTAGAAATCTTAATAATAAGATACTGGAAGGTGACTTTGTGGCCAAAATTATGACTTATGAGACACGAGCAGCGCGATCATAATAAGTCGTTTTTTTACTTTGCTTACCATTGCTGTGTAAGCTATTCAATATCCGGAGCGGTACAAGCGCACATAGCAATGTAATGTGAAAATTACGATATCGTCGTGCTTTGCATATGTAGTTGTGACTTTGGGTGGTAGGAATCCAGCGGCAAGGCGACACGTGTTTCGAAAGTAACAACTTTTAATATTTCTAGTTCTTCGTTAACAGCGTTATGGCGCAGCGGTATTAATCTAATAAACGACACAAATCGCTCGTACGATTCCCGCTCGGGACAGATTTTTGTATTGATCATGCAGGCATGTGTTCCGGTCTAGGTGTGTTTGTCCTTGTACTTGTGTATGTTTCCGGACCCCGACACAGAATATATTCTATGAGGGATTGTTGAGTTTGTAGTGTTTATTTTTATTATTTATGTTTATATATTTATTATTAATATTTCTGTGACGTGTGACGACATGACAACGACGATGACGATGATCGACGATGAAGATGACAACGATGACAATGACGAAGTTTTCCTTTAAAAATAAAATTAATCATTCATATAATAAATACATCAATAAGATCGTTTGATAATCTTCAACAATACAATTTCGATGAGATGCCCATTGTTCATAATTTCAGTGACCCGGTTGCAAGCGCTATCGTGATAACATTTGAATTGTATGTTGGTTTTGTGATCGCTATCTCAGTAACTTGTACTTGAATCGGATGGATAGTCATTTAAATGTTTGGCTGAATGATGACCTAGTAAAAAGCTTTGCCATTTTGGACATGAATGGACCGGCTCTTCTGAGGAAGCAGTACACGCAAGATTCATTGGAGGAGTGGGAATTAAAAATCTTTTCCTTTCCTGTTATCTTTTTTCTCTCCTTCCGTTAGATCATCAGCATACGACCAAGTACCGGAAGGTGCAGCGTGAGCCCCCCCACAAGGTGGACTCATGACTTGGAAAAGGTCGCGGGAGTTCGCCGGATACAAGTGGTGAGAGCCATAGGCCCAAAGAATGCCACAATGACCGGTCATTGTGGCATTCTTTGGGCCTATGTCCAGCAGTGGAGGTCCTTCAGCTGATTTGATGATGATGATGACCATTAGGTGGACCGTTCGCTTGTATGCCATCTTTGTAGTATTATTTAAAAACATATATTAAGACTCAATAACTCAACGGTCGAAGGGCTCCGTTAACGCAAGAGTCATGGGTTTGATCCTGACACCTTTGGGCTATTATCGTACCCACTCTTAGCGCAAGCCTCGAGCTTATTTGGAGGGGCAGTAGGAATATTAGTAATGCCTTGAAAAAGCATTACTACCTACCTAGCCGGCCTCTTGAAACAAAAGACCTACCACCAGTGTGACTGATTGCACTGGTGGAATAATCTCTGTTGTGACAGAGGTTATCCCAACAGCGGGCGATGGGGTCGTCACATCCCGACGCCTTAAGATCTTATTTAAATACTTGCAAAAGCAATAACATTTGCAAATCGCTGATAACAAAGTGAATTTAATATTAAGATTTACGGTAATACACGTAGGCGTTGATATCTAATAACTTGGTTTAGGTTTAAGTTAAATTCGTGAATGAACTATTATGTGTCCTAGTTCTCAGACATACGGAAGTTGATGCATTCGTCGTGACTTAGGCAGCATGACTGATGTGACGTGACGTGGTGTCATTGTGACAAAAATTTAAATGTCTCAATAGCTCCGGCCGAATATGCTCCGTTGACGCGAGAGTCGCGGGTTTGATCCTGACCCCCTTGGGCTATTGTCGTACACACTCCTAGCGCAAGCTTCAAGCTTATTTTGAGGGGCGATAGGAATATTAGTGATGCCTTAAAATCCTTGCTAGTTATCTTAATATGTATATATATTTTAATTTACTTATAATGACAACAATAAAGTAGTTTAGGTTTTGATAAAAAGCTTTAGGAAGTTTTGTGGAAGTTGTTAGATAGATAAATATTATGATATTTTATTATTTACTGTTTTAAAACTGTAATGGGGCTTTGTCTCAACGTTTAAATTATTTTTAATAAATAAAAAACCTAATTTATTATACCTTTAGTAAATATTAATTTTAATGGGCGGAGTCGCAGTCAAAAGGCTAGCCATTTAATAAATTAATGATTATTTATTACAGAATTGCAATATAAGACGGTTGAGAGAATTTTATTATAACTCCGATTTCTAATAAGACGTCAGAGCAATATTACGGCTTAAAGAAAATAAAATATCAACATTATTAAATTACGTAAAGCGGAAACAAAGTGAGGAAACTCACTCTGAGGTTTTTTTACACCACCACCACTTTTTTTATGTTACAAGTTGGCAAACAAGCATACGGCCCACCTGATGGTAAGTGGATGTCGTAGCCTATGAGCACTTGCAGCATCATCAGTAGGTGTCAGTCACGCGTTGCCAACATCGAGATATTAGTTCTTAACTCTCCTCAGCCCAGTAATTTGACGACGTTGTGGCGCAGCGGTAGCGAACCTGCCTTAAACGCCACAGGTCGCGGGTTCGATTCCCGCTCGGAGCATAATATGTTTGTATTGACCATGCAAGCATATTTTCCGGTCTGGGTGTATTTGTCCTTGTCATTGTGAATGTATGTATTGCCCACCGAGACATTCAATAAAAGAAGAACAATACATTAACTGGTTTAATGAATTAGGACATAGATTTATCCTGGGAGGTGATTTTAATGCTAAGCACACCTTCTGGGGATCTAGATTAACAACACCCAAAGGAAAAGAACTTCTTAGAGCTATAAATAAGCTAAAATGCATGCCCATCTCCACTGGAAAACCAACTTACTGGCCTACGGACACCAACAAGATACCAGATTTAATAGACTTTTATATATGTAGAAACATATCTTCCAACTTCATCAACATTAACGAAGGTCATCATTTGAGCTCGGACCACTCTCCAATTATTCTAACAATAAGTGACCACATAATTTATAAAGAAAGCAACCTAACTTTAGTTAACAAAAATACCGACTGGAGCAGCTTTCAATTAGATTTAGAAAATGTTATAAATTTGAGAGTACCGATAAAGACAGCAGCACAATTAGACAAAGAAGTAATGAAGTTTGTAAAAGACATTCAAAACTGTGCGTGGTCAAACACACCCGCTCTTAAACTAAAACCAAAACGTCATTGTTATCCTCAAGAAATTAGACAACTTATTGCCATGAAGAGGACTCAACGAAAAAGATGGCAACAAACAAGATCCCCATCAGATAAAAATTTGTTGAATTCAATGACAAAAAAGCTTAAGCAAAAAATAAAAAACTTTCGTAATGAATCGCTGAATATGTATTTAAGTAGGCTAAGCAGTGATCGTAACACAGATTACTCACTTTGGAAAGCCACCAAAAACCTGAAACGGCCCATTCAACACACTTCCCCTATTAAAGAAATAAATGGCAGGTGGGCTGCTAATAATGAACAGAAGGCAAAGAGGTTTGCCAAATACTTGGAAGGTATTTTCCAACCGAACGAAGGAGAGATAAATATTCCTGCATGGAGCGGGATTGCACAAGAGGAATTAGAGATTAGATTAACCACAACGAAAGAAGTGGTTAAGGAGATTCATAAACTCAATTTAAAAAAATGTCCTGGATATGATCTAATAACATGTGAGATATTACGTGCTCTTCCTAAAAAGGCATTAGGTAAGCTCACCACTATTATTAACGCAGCGTTCAGACTCAAGCACGTTCCAGACTTATGGAAAGTTGCAGAGGTAATCATGATTGCAAAACCTGGGAAACCAGCGTATGAAGCATCATCGTATAGACCAATTTCACTATTACCAATATTGTCAAAAGTTTTTGAGAAACTCTTCCTAAAAAGACTAAAACCTGTTTTAGAAAGAAGAAAATTGATTCCAAATCATCAGTTTGGCTTCAGAGACAAACATTCTACAATAGACCAAGTTCACAGGATTACTAATATCATAGAAAAATCTTTAGAAGCAAAGGAAGTATGTTCTTCTGTATTCCTGGATGTAGCACAAGCTTTTGACAAGGTATGGCACAAAGGCCTTATCTTTAAACTGCGAAATATGCTTCCCAAGCAATTTTCGGACATCTTGGAATCCTACCTAACAAATAGAACGTTTAGAGTAAGACAAGGAGACGCCTTTTCTGAGATTAAAGAAATAAAAGCTGGTGTACCACAAGGGAGTGTCTTGGGTCCCATCTTATATCTGTTATACACCAGCGATATTCCAGAGCTCCAAAACAATACGATTGCTACTTTTGCGGATGACACCGCCATCATGGCAACTGGAACCACTCATGAAGAAGCAGCAGAAAAACTTCAAACGGCTGTAAATAGATTTTACGACTGGACAAAGCAATGGCGAATTAAATTAAATGAGAGCAAGTCTATTCACATTAACTTTAGTAACAAAAAGCCAAATTACCATCCAATACTTATAAATAACGTAGTGTTACCATATGAGAACACCGCTAAATATCTAGGCATGACACTTGATGCAAAGCTTCGCTGGAAAGCACACGTCAAGAAGAAACGTGAAGAATTGAACATTCGATTCAAGAAAATGTACTGGTTACTGGGACCCAATTCTGAACTGTCAGTACAAAATAAAATATTGCTGTACAAACAGACATTAATGCCCATTTGGACTTATGGTATACAGTTATGGGGATGTACCAGACCGAGCAACATTGAGATTATTCAAAGATTCCAAATAAAGTACTTAGAGGCATCGTTAATGCTCCTTGGTACATTAGAAACGAAGACCTTCACAAGGACCTTAAAGTGGACTTCGTAACCAAAATAGTACAAAAATATGCGGAAGCTCATGAATATAGGCTTCATCACCATGTAAACGTTGAGGCCATTCAGCTACTTGACGTTATGGACACAATTAGGAGGCTCAAAAGGAAAAAGCCTTTTGACCTGGTGTAGTGTTTTGGGAAACAGTGATATATGATAGTGACAGTGATATGTGACAAACATAATTAGTGTAAGTGCTATAATATAATAATATATATATATATATAGTTGATAATAAACACAAAGAACAAAGTGTCTTCCCTTAAGTTATTAGAGACAATAAGATACGTGTTATTAACGCGGTCTTAGAATAGCTTAGAGTATAAGTTTAGGTTAAAGTTAAATTACTTATTAGCCATTAAAGGCTAGAATTGTAATCTTATAAAGTGCATATCTTTTATATGTACTTTATCAATAAAAAAAAAATTAAAAAAATTGTGAATGTTTCCGGACCCCAGCACAGGATATTACTATCCTAATGGGGGCCGTTGAGTGTGCTGCTTTTATTTATTATTATTATTATTATTTCACTAGCCTACAGTGCCCTTCAAGCCGGAACACAGTAATGCCTAAGCACTACTATTTGGCACTTGTAATATTTGACACTGCGGTGGTACCTACCTAGCCGGCCTCTTACAACAAAAGATCTATCACCAGTGTGACTGATTGCACTGGCGCAATAAACTCTGCTGTGACAGACATTATATCAACAGCGGGCGATTGGGTCGTCACATCCCGACGCCGGGAATACTTGTAATACAAGTGCTATTTCACAAAATTTGTTACGGAAAAGGTACCCTCCAATGATTGCCGTTAACTCTAAATCTTTAAGAAGTTTAAAAAGCAAAACATTCTTAAAAAGAGTACTTTCTTAGCAGTAAGTGGTTGGAGAAGCAACGAACTTCAGTTACTTTTGAGGTGTTTAAATTTAAATTATACCGAGTCATTATGAGCGAAAGTTTTAAAATACAAGTACAGTATCCTCAAAATTTAACGAAATACGATCGATTTCTCCACTTCACTAAATGACGAGTCACTCTTGACGATGGTGTGATAGATATTCATAAATCGAAATTGATTTATATTTTGATTATTTTTCCCGCGATTTTACATTGCATGTAATTTAAAAGCATAATAAAAATTGTACATTTTATCTAACCATGTTCGATTTGTTTTTTTCAGATTATGTCCTTAACTAATATTATTAATATTAGTTAAGTCCACAGCTGACCATAATAAAACAATTATTTTTAGATCGAAATAAGACTTCTTCCTTCATAAAGTAGTTGATTGTACCTTGCACTAACTAGATTCAAAATCAAAATTATTTTTATTCGAGTAGACTTTTAAAAAGTACTTTTGAATAGTCAAACGCTACCGACGGTTCGGAAGGTTCATTCTACCGAGAAGAACCGACAAGAAACTCGATCGTTTAGTAAGATTGATAAATTGTAAATGATAAATTCTAATATAATTCTAACTCCACTCCATTTCATTGGTGTTATAATTATGAAGGAGCACCAGCATGGCACCAGCGAGCGTTTGACAGTTTGTCTCTATAGAAAAGTCTGTCCATGCATAGTAAGTCCATTTTTAAAAGATTACATTTCTATTCACTTTTATAACAGAAGGCTTTATTAATATAATAAACTTTCGAAAATATCAATCATACTAAACCAATTTCAATATTAATAACTGTCTCAAAGCATTTACATAAAATTTCGACATAAAAAAAATAACAAATGTTGTTTATTGACTCGTATAACACTTTCGATTGAAAGTGAAAACGCGGGAAACTTTATTGTAGTCTAAATAATATCACAGCTTGGCGAAACAGTTCTTGTTTGCCCGCTAACAATAAAACATAGATCAGTGGATACATTGGAAATGCTATGCAGAGCGGAATATATTTTCCAAGCTACCTGGTGTCCTACCATGCCTTATTGCGATTCAAATTATAAACTTAACTGAGCTACATCGCTATTTTGTACTATTTGATTAAGTTTGTTGTATATTTTGGGGAAAAAACATAATTTCTTCTTTGTAACCAAAATAAAAGCCAACAGGAAAAAACAAAGCAATTTTTTCTTCAAATGAAAAAAAATCGCGACGACGACGAAACTTAAATAATATTTTGTGTATTATTTTAATTATTTATTTATATTTTGGAACAATTTAAGCAAAAATATATTTTTTTAACCTTGTTTGTAATCCATAAAAAAGTAGTAAAGGATTTCGTAAAAAAAAAACTAATAAAACATTACTAACTACACACTAATACAACACAAATAAAAAACGGCATTGAATAGTATTTAAAAAAATTATAAATATGATTTCAATTATCGTGAATCAATCGATGGGAAATCGAAGATAATATTATAGAAGTTGACTGTTGACCTTTTGCTTATCGTAAAAAGTTAGTTTTGTCGAAATACAAACAAATATTAGCAAAAAATTTTTGTTAAAACCTTTTCAGTGTTTTTTTTCAGCGTCCTTTGCTGAAAACTTCGCATAAAATAACTAAATATTTATATTCTAAAATATTATCGGCATTTTTATAAATGATCAGGTAAATCTGATTAACGATATGTATACTGGCAATTTTTTAATCATATTTTTTTATTGATAAAATAAAACGATGAAATGTCTAATTCTGAATGTAAAATTAAATACAAATAAATATTTTTATTAATTAATTAGCATTAATTTAGTGCATCTATATAATTCCCACCAGTAACAGAAACTTGCTTCTCTTGACCCACGGTTCAACCAAAAGGTCTAAGCTGTGGAACTTTAATTATACTATAATTTTTAATAAGTAAAAATTTCTTGTTTATTTGAAATAATCAACAAATACTTACTAGTTTGCTATTGCGTTATTTGAGTATATTTTATTTCAAAATTAATTATGTTTAATTATCAAACATAATTATTTTTATTAATAAAAAAAAACATTTGGCTAATTTTTTAAAAACTTCCTAACTTAAAGACTACAACTTAAATCCTAAGCATGTGACAATATAGAAGTGTGGTTTAGAACCACCACACGGTACCAACACAAAACACAGTCACTTAAAAAGATAAAAGTCCGGAAAGTTCCTGGGTGCGTTCTGAAACCACATTCCTAATTTTTTCGACACTTACGTAAATTTTTCCGGACATTTTGTAGGTCAACTGTCACTTGTCACTCGCGAGACGGGCGCATGCGCGGAGTTACGCGCGGCGAATGGCGATCCAGGCTCGACACTGGTTATATACTCGCCCCCCCAAACCATTATTATATTAATTACGTTAAAATTTTCACTGTACAAGCTCAATCGGTCTGGATATAATGCTTCCTAGTTCGATAATCCCGAATCAAGTAAGTTTTAAACGGAGAAAGTGCAAAAAAACATACTTGTTTTGCGTTGCGCTTGAATGATGGCAAAGATTACACATAGTTCGTAATCTTTTACATATCGCTTGTAGTCATTAGATCATTTGTTATTTAATTTAGGTAATGAAGCAGTATAATGTTGGTCAAGTAAATCAAAGATAGGTCTGAGGGATCATTCTGTTGAAGAAAAAAATTCAGTTGTCTTTCCAGCATTACATTTTTTTGGAGTGTCTATTACTGTTGGCCCTAGTGGCCTTGACATGGTCACTGGTCGGGGGGCCGGATCAGGAGACATCAACCGGTAAAAGATGGAAGGCCCGCGCAGGGCTCAAGTTGAATCCTTCTCAAGGAGGAATCCTCCTGCGAGGTCGTGCCTAGGCTTGGGACTTCATCGGGAGCGAGGGAACCAGCAACATAGAATTTAGGGGCCACAAAAATATAATATAGTTCTCTACTCAATCAGTCCTTCGATTAAAGTGTATGTTTTCTATCCATTGAGTCTTCTCGAGTTTTTAAGTATAAAAAAACAATAGAACAACTTACATAACTTTCAAATTATATCAACTGGTATGTTCATAATTATAATGCGAGGTTTTAATTACTATATATATTTTATATAATACTATATAGTAAAATTATAATTAATACTATAGTAACATTTATTATTTTTAATTACATTACAGTAACTATAGTTTCCAGAGGAAATTATATAATATTTGAAAATAACTAAACATAATTACCTAATTGAACGTAATAGATTTTAGGCCGAAAATTTTTAGGCTGTAACGATTTCCCCATTTATATTTCGCAACTAAAATAATTTAGAAAATAGTTTAAGTAAAACCCTACCGTTGGCCACCGTTTTGGGTAGCGAGTCTGCCTTTAGTCTCGACGGTTACGGGTTCGATTCCCGCTCGGGCAGATGTTTCTTATAAATATCTGTTTCGGCCTGGAGGTTTGACCGTGTGAGTCTCCCCACCGTGCCTCGGAGAGCACGTTAAGCTGTCGGTTCCGGTTGTTGCTATGAGCCACCGGTTCGCCTTTAGGGTTGCGGAGGTCAGATGGCAATCGCTCTGTAAACTAGTAATCTATCAAATCCAGACAAGAATAATAAGCAGACACTGGGTAGATAAAATACCGGAAATAATACTAGGAAAATGAAGTAGAAGTTTCACGAGTCAGAGAGAGAGACAGTGCCTTAAAAACTTGACGGAATAGAGAGCTCCACTTTTTTTGTGTCGGTAAAAACGACGAAAGTATACTTATTCTGGACCTTTTGAAAATGCTTGGTTTGAATAGACATTTTTGGTTTGCAATGCTGTGCGTCATATAGCAAAGGGTTTAGGGGTCAAATAAGTCCGAATGATATAATACAATCGAATTATACAAATAATAATAAACAACTAATTTATGTAATTTATAACCATTGCCAGTTTTGTCACACCATTGTCGGATAACTATTGATTTTTTTTTATATTATTTGGTCTTAACATTAAAATAAACGTAATAGTGCGAACAAGAAAAACATTGTGGCGTAGCGGTAGCGAACCTTCCTTAAAAGACACGAGTCTTGGGTTCGATAATAATAATAAACACTGCACACTCAACGGCCCCATTACGATACTGGTATCTTGTGTCGGAGGTCCGGAAACACATACAAGGACAAGGACAAATACACCCAGGCCGGATTCCCGCTCGGTCCAGATTTTTGTATTGACCATACAGGCATATAATATCCCTGTCTGGCTGTGTTTGTCCTTGTCCTTGTGTATTTTTTTTTATGTTAGAAGTTGGCAAACAAGCATACGGACCACCTGATGGTAAGTGGTTGCCGTAGCCTATGAGCGCTTGCAGCACCATTAGTAGGTGCCACTCACGCGTTGCCAACCTCCAAATATTAGTTCTTAAATCTCGTCCGCTCAGTAATGCACTGCTGACACTGCTGTGGTACCTACCTAGCCAGCCTCTTGCAACAAAAGACCTTCCACCAGTTTGACTGACTGCACTGGTGGAATAATCTCTGCTGTGACAGAGGTTATTCCAACAGCGGGCGATGGGGTCGTCACATCCCGACGCCGGTAATGTATGTTTCCGGACCGCCGACACAGGGTATCACTATCATAATGGGGGCCGTTGAATTTGTAGCGTTTATTTATATATTTTATTGATTGTTTTGCTACCTATACTCTTTAACCCTTACTTTACTTATTTTATCTCAAAATTACGCAAAATTCTCTTTGATAAAAGGATTACTTTTGTTAATTCATGAAGGATGGCGAATAAGCATACGGTCCGCCTGATGGTAAGCATTTACTGCAACCTATGAACGCTCATGATACTTGATGTATCACATGCGCGTTGCCAAGCCGAGGAATAGGAGGGAAGGGATGAAAAAGTTAAAAAGGAACAGTACTCTGTTACTTTATGCCGATTTTCAGTGACTTTTCCGGTTGAACCAGCGCATTTGTGCTGGAAGGAGGCTGGAATAGATTGGTAAGTATGTCTTTATATAAAGATCATTCTTAAAGTTTTCTAGCTTAGCCTCTATCAGAGCCAGCTATATAGAACTTTTTATAACCTTACTATGTTAATATTATTCTAAGTCTACCGTTTATCTAACAGGACACAACGCACAACGGTAGAAGTGCCGACGCCACTCCGTTACGTGAGAGTCGCGGGTTCGATCCTGACCCCCTTGAGTTACCATCGTACTCCTAGCGCAAGCTTCGAGTTTATTAGGAGGGGCAATAGGAATATTAGTAATGCCTTAAAAGAGCAGTGCTAATATTCTTTTTTTTATTAAAAATAAAACACGGAATAAATAATATTTTGTTTATAAACAAAAAGGCCAATATATAGGCATTACATTTATGTATATGAGACCCTTTGATCTTTCAGGTACCAGTACAAGTAGTAATTGTAGTATCGTCTAAGAACCCACTACAAATAACTATGACAGATTTCATAATACCATGAAAAACCGGATAAGTGCGTGTCGCATTAACACATAAAGGGGTCCGTACCACGGTAGAATAATATTATAATATTCACGTAAGTATTTATGTATTACATTCAAGGAAAAGGCAACAAAAGACGTTAAAAACATGTCACCTCTTTATTTTTAAATATTATTTTATATAACAGTATTACACAATTCAATTTAACACAATTCTGTGAAAGTTTCAAGTCGGACAGCGGGCAGCTTAGAAATAGGGTTAAGTTGGCACCCTTTGGGACCCTAAGCGACGGGACGGAACCCTAAAAATAAAGGATACCCGTGTATGTATATCTTACAAATTGTGACATTTATTAGAGTTCATAATTTTAACACTAAACTTTACGAAATAAGACAACTTTAAAAAAGGTTACTGTCCGGATTTAAACCTTCGACCTATAGCTGTTAAAGTCATTGTTTACTATCCGCTGGGCCATCTCGACTCGAAATCTCCGAATCTATAGAGTGGGCAGTGCCCGGACAGTAATTTATAGATCGACTTAGATTTAGCGCTTTGTGAGTTGTGAAACTATTTTTCGAGTTATTTAAGCCATTGTTTTAGTACAGTCTCCTTCTTCTTAGCATTCTGCTTATTACTCTTATCCGAATTTGACAGGTTACGAGTTTCTGACCTTCGTAACCCTAAGGGCAAACCAGAAACTCATTGGATAAGAGCAAATTACTTATTAAGAGTTAACGATTATTATAAGATGTTATGTTACAACAACCGGGACCGACAGTTTAACGTGCTGTCCAAGCACGGTGGGGTGACCGACAAGGACAAACGCCCAGACCGAAACAGATAATTGTAAGGTAAAGGTAGTTTCGCTACCAACATGTCACAACGATCTAAGAGACCAGCAAGGACATCAAACTTTACTAATATTATCGTATGATAAATACATATATCTATTTATTAGTAGTAATTTTACTAGAAATAATTAATGACTCAATGCTTTTAGCATGAATGGGAATATTCTGTGGTAATACTACCCCAGTCAAACCATTTATGCTGAAAATAGCAAGGCTCTCCTAGTACATATTTGACGTCTTCCTAAGAGGTCATGGTGTTGCATATGTTCATGGGCGGCGGTAATCGCTTAGCATTCGGTGAGTCTCCTGCCCGTTCTGCTCTAACACAAAAGAGTTTAAAGTCAAATATTATTGGTTGTTAGTTTGAGTGGATGGTAGGTTGAATTTGAAGATATAATAATATCCTGACGTACTCGTAACAATGATTTGTTAACGCGACCAGATTCGGCCGCTTGCGAAACTGTGTACGCGTTAAAGTATGCATTATTCAGCAGACGCGATTTGTAAGCAGGCTTAGGGAGTTTCAAATTGAACCCATGGACAGAATCATTGCATTATGAAACGTTTACTTCGTGATCCGCTGGGTTTTGGTATGTTCTCATGTTTTATTTATTTACTAGCTGTGCCCGCGAATGCGCTCGCGTCATGTAGTTTCTAGATGATCCCACGGGAACCCAACATTTTCCCGGGATAAAAGGTATCTTATATGTTAATCCAGATAATAAGCTATGTGTGTACCAAATTTCATCGAAATCTGTCCAGTAATTTTTGCGTGAAAGAGTATCAAACATATCCATCCATCCACCCAAACTATTGTAAACCACATAAAAGTAAAAAGAAGGAAAAAATACACAATATGGGAGTGCAAATGGCGGCCTTATCGCTTGGAAGCGATCTTAGCTTGGCAACCTTGTTGCTGATTTTATTTTTTTGTGTGTCTAAGTTGGCAGGCAAGTATACGTCTCACCTGATGGTAAGAGGTTGTCTTGCCCTATGAGGGCTTGCAAGACCATTCATTTGTAGGTTTCATTCATGCATTGCCAACCTTGAGATATATATTCTTAAATCTCCTTTCAGTGGGCAAATACTCAAGCATTGTCCTTCAAACCGAAACACAGTAATGCAAAATACATAGCTTTGCGGTAGAATATCTGACACTGCGGTGGTACATAGCCGGTCTATGGTATACCTGACGCGATGTTGTTTTTGTAAACCGATACAATTATAGAGGTTCAACATATCACATGTAAGGCCTCCGTGTATAGATTTTTATTTTATTTAACATACTGATCGTTATTGAATCTCGAGCGCACCTGGTTGTTAGCTTCTATTGTATTCCTTAGCTTTATCATAAAAATCTACTAAAGTGGCAACCGGCCACAGAAATGTGGCAACAAGGGATTCAGATACAGAATGACTTTCTCCAACTTTGTTAGAAATTATTATAGTTGTATTTCATCTTATTATCACTTCTTTATTCTACTATCTTCATTCTTTATATTAGTGAAAACTGCATTAAAATCTGCTCAGTAATTTTTGAGTTTACGCTTAGTTTATGCTGATTTTACACGCTTAATTGCGTTATATTACAAGCTTGTGACTAACTTCATTTCGTTGAGTTAGTGTTGAATTTTCAAAGGAGCACCAATGAGCCTTTGATATTTTGTGTATGTATATGTAAAGGCCATTTATAAGTCTTGCTCATATAAAATCTGAAATTCAGAATTGAATTGGATTGATTTGGTCGTCATCAAAATCGCAATAAGAGTTAATAGTCAGCCTCTTGATCATAGTATATACCTTTTTTATTTATAGCCTCAATAGCTTAACGGTAGAAGCTCCAAATTTGCTCCGTTAACGCGCGAGTCGCGGGTTCGGTTCTGACCCCCTTGTGCTATTGTCGTACCCATTCCTTAGTCCAAGCTTCGAAATTATTTGGCGAGGCAATAGGAATATTAGTAATGCCTTAAAAAGCATTGCTAGAATTTTAGTAATGCCTTTTATGAATATATTCAATTAATTTAAATCCAATGTAAGCCTTATTGTTTCCTCTACTAAGCTTCGTCGACCACGTTAAGCTGTTTGCCCTTAAAGGCCTTTGCGAAGGTCAAAATGACAATGACGCTAAGTATAAACTAATCAAATCGAATTATATCATTAAACTTATTTATTTCTAGTAATGTTCCGGTGCCCGTGTCTTCATAATTCGTCACCTACTAACGACTTGGCAATTTGGTTTTTTTTTACGATAAGGTTTTCCAAGATATTCTTAAATATATTTTTTTTTGAGATCAAATTGAAGTTTCTTCTTCGTCCTAGCATACCGGTAATAACCGGTATTTTATTAACCCAGGGTCTGTTTATTAGTCTTATCCGGATTTGATAGGTTACTAGTTTTTTTACACGGAGCGATTACCATCTGACTTCCGCAACCCTAAAGGCGAACCAGTAACTTGAAATTTAAGCTTCATTATAAAATACATAACATGGACCAAATTAATTTTTTTAGTAATACATATAAAATATGTATATACAAATCATACTATTAAAGACGTCATAAAGTCGGTAGGAAATACATTAAAAGAATCTGTTACCTTAACGTGATAGATAGCTACCGCGCAAAGTAATAAAAACTTTTTAAAAACATATATATATATTTTATATACATATATTTTTTATTTGGGTCCCGTACCCAAAGGATGCCAACGGAACCCTATTATTATTAAGCTTGTTCTTTCCGTCCGTCATCGCGCTGTTTCTCAAGAATCACAATAAGTAGAAATTTTCACAAGCTTTGCATTTCTGTTGACGCTACAACGCTTTAAAATCCATACAATAAAGTTGATATTTTATTCTCTATACATTGACGACGTTGTGGCGCAACGGTAACGTACCTGCCTTAAACGTCATAGGTCGCGGACTCGATTCCCACTCGGAGCATAATCTGTTTGTATTGACTATGCAAGCATATTTTCCGGTCTGGATGTATTTGTCCTTGTCCTTGTATGTGCTTCCGGACCCCCGACACATGATATCACTAGCCTGATAAGAGACCGTTGAGTGTAGAGCATTTATTTATTATTATTAATCTACGGTGGTACGGAACCCGTTATATACGAATCCGGCACTCTCTTGACCGGTTTTTTAAAAAGATTAATTAGTTACTGGATTACGCATCTAGCTTCTGTTTTCGGCTCATATTTCAAACGTCACATTAGCCTTAAGACTTAAGCCTTTATTCTTATTATTTATAGTTCAATGCTATATCGGATATAATGATTATTTTCGATTGTAAAGTAATTAATACCGAGTTCTTGACACACAGAACACACTCGAACCGATCATTCATGAATAACGCTAGTTCATATTACAACCGATATTATTGCACAATCAGATATATTTGGGTTATAGCAAATTAGATCGTCGTGATATTTATTAGTAGTAGACCGGATTAACCGGGGAAGAACTACCCTTTCACAGAAAAATGGCGTAAAGTAACATTATCAAATACATGTTCCCTTAATTTTTTTACGTTCTCATATCTGATCTTCTCTGCTATCCCTTGGGTTATGCGCTCCAAGTATCTTCGTAGGTTACGGTGACTGTTTCTCATTAGGCTTGTTTGCCAACCGTCATGACATAAAAAAAGCGCAAGTATCTTACCTTTGACAAAAGTCGAAAATTATAATAATATTTGCCCATTACCTTGAACTTTATAAGGCACAAATTAGACCTCACATGGAGTTCTGCTCTCATCTGTAACCGGGAGCTCTTTAGTACCGATTACTTTCGTTTGACCCCCTTCAAAGTAGAGTTGTTCAAATTATTATACGTAGAGATGTAGGAGCATTCTGAATCATCTACCGCATCTACAACGGGGAATGTTCTGACGCTCCAAATTGTTCGAATCACTCCCGAGTTTCTGCTAATTGGACCTCGCGGCGTAACTATAAATTTCATTCACACCATATCGATTTCGAAGAACATTTCTCCCTCATACATTCACACAACTCTGCGTTATCTTTTTTCATGTAATAAAATTTCTTCCACAACCTACAGATTTCCTCACCATGATTTCCTTCAATGTAACAAACACTTCTTCTTCTTACCACTATCATGAATTGAAGGGGTTACTAGTTTTTTACACACAGCGATTGCCATCTGACCTCCCCAACCCAAAACGCGAACCAAACTCAATGGATAAGAGCAAATTACCAAGAGTCGTTAACTCTTGGTAGGTAATTTAGATGTATTAGATGTTATTATAACAACCGGGACTGGCAGCTTAGCTTGCTTTCCAAGGCACAGTGGAAAGACCCAAGGACAAACGCCCAGACCGAAACAGATATTTATACATCTGCTCCGAGCGGGAAACAACCCGCGACTGTCAAGGAACAAAGCAGACTCACTACCAGCACGCTACAACGGTCGTAAATTAATTTACTTCAACAGATTTCAATTCAATACATTGACTAAGGATTTTTAACCACTGGTTCTTACCGTATTTAAATACTTGACCTTCGGTTAAAACTTATGTTTTCTTTCCACTGACCCAAAGTTAATTGATCCACTGATTGCTTTTTTTCAAAATCAAATGAAACCACTCCTTTTGGACATTCAATAGAGCTTAAATTATTATATATATCATTGAAAATAATCGTTGGTAATTTCGGAATGACCTTAAAGTCATAATGCATAATACGAAAAGATATTATTTTATCTGTAACCGGATATATAATATTATATAGTTTCAAGTCGGCGATTGTCGTGTAGATCTATTGTTTTTATTTCACTTTCACTGCGCGGGCGCAGGTAACGTGTCAAGGTCGATTTGTACGAGAGCTTTTTCGTGCAAAATATATTTAAAACTAGTGTTACATTTTGACTAGTAATAAGTTTTTTTTTACCCTTCCATGCCAGCCAACATTTGTCACAGTGGCAAAATCCAATTTTACAGTTGGGGGAGGAGTTTACAAAATCTTAATTTAGGGATCGGTGGGGTGCCAAATGACTAAACTCTATTCGTGCATTTCGCATTATATTCGTGCATGAATCATGCATGTAAAAAAGGCTTACTTAGCTATCTATTTATCTTACAAACGTATGTTCCGATCATGTGGGTCTCCCCACCCTGTCTTGGAGAGCACGTTAAGCTGTTGGTTCCTATCACATAACATCTGATAATAATCGTTAACTCTTAATAGGTAATTTGCTCTTATCCAATGAGCTGGATACTTTGCCCTTATGGTTGTCGAGGTGAGATGGCAATCGCTCTGTGAAAAACTACTAACTTGTCAAATCCGTGTAAGATGAATAAGCTTAGCTGCCTTGATTAATTTATAATATATTTAAATTAAAATATATATATATTCGAAAATCGAAAGAAAAAATTATATTCTCATACATGTAATAAAAATTGTTTTTGCAAATATTTTTTCGTTTTGCTAAAACAAAATTTCATTACATATGTATGTAGTACATGGCGCGGTGTATGTAATTTCAACAGTATACAACGGACAAACCAAGGTCGTTTCAAGTCCGGCTGTCTATCCGTCGTCAACATGCGTCATACATTTTTAATACATTTTTTATGAAATATAAATAAATAAATCTTTTGGATATTGCAATTATTAACTAACGAGGCAAATTGATTAATTAGCCAATTCTTGAGATTGTTTCTAAATATGTCAACCATATTGTTTTTTTTTTATTGGAAACAATAGCGGCTTAAGAACTTCAAAGCATAATCAGAAGACCACAAACATTATTTAATTTAAACTAAAAAAATTAAAAGTATATTTTTGTTTCATAACTATAATTATTATATATATTTTTCAACACATGTTAACTTTTAGAAAGGTTATTATTTATTGTTAGCCGAATAAGGTTATACCACTGATTAGTAAAATTATTACGAAATTAAAGTTTTAAAAATACAATAATATAACTGTAGGACATTAATATTCGGTATCAGGGATACAGAATCTTACATCTAAGGATAACTTTTATCCAGAAAAAAAGTACTGTAACTTCTCGATGGCTGTCTGACCGAATATCTTGGCCTACTAACATTGCTCTCTGAACATAATTCTATAGACTACGCAAAGTCGCGGACGGATACTAGTTAATTATATTTCCCACGCCTATCATATCGTCGATTTTCCTCTTAACAAGGGCGTGGTATCGAACTCGTGACGATAGCTTTTTGTCTAAGACTCAGATAACCTTATAAATGCTTTAATGAATTAAATCTATTAAAAAATAATTCCAATATTTATTTTATAATAATAAATTATGATTGTATATACATATGTATTTAGTTTAGTATAACGTAGACTTTAACCGAAGGTTGTGGTTTCAACTCTCGGCAAGACCCTCTGAGATTTCAAGTGCTTAATTTATGTTTCAAATTTATCTCGGTGCAAGAAAAAATCATGGAAGAAATTCTAAGATATATTCATATAAATTGTATATGCTGGAGGGCTCCAAAGGTCCGCCTGGCTAGCACCGTACGTTGGTGTAAAGCTTGTGAAGTGACTGCTCGGCTTTGAGGTCAGCCAACGTATAACGGATAAGTTTAACCTAAATGGCGGCAACGTCCCTGCATGCCCTCTGGTGTTGCAGATGTTCATGTGTGGCTGTATTCGCTAAACACAGATGAGCCATCTCCCCGTTTGCCCCCTCTGACATAAAAGAAACAATTAGACAGTTTTAAAAAATAGACAGGTTAAGATATTTTTATTTTATATTACATTTTCTTAAAGTTTGTCTTAAGAGACGTTTTGTAATATATATACTATAGTAGAGGTGCCTACGAGGGTGACATTTTCTGTAAAGAAAAACCCTCAATAAATTTAAAGATTAAAAAAAGAACGATTTATTTTGATGACGGCCCCAAGCAGCGGGACTATTGATTTTAAATTAACATAACATTTAACATATAATTAATAGTTTTCAAATCTATTGACGCTAACATTTATTAAGAGTTTATATTATAAGATCATTTTAAGTATGTTTATTCAAAGAAAGCGCTATTTGCAAATCAGTCCTTGACATATCTTGTGCCAAACATTGAAGCAACGCATTTTACGTGGCAATAAAATATAACTCTAAAGATTATAACAATAAGATTGACTTTACTTTTGGATTCTGTGTCAATTGTGATGCAGCTCGTGGTAAACTATTCGTTTCGGTGCCCGCAACTATCGCAAGAGTGTTATGGGCTGAATAATGAATGCGTACGCCTCGATTTGGTGCTTGACATCTGTCAAATGTAACTTTTAGCGCCAAATTGATGTGATATAATCTACATCGGAATTCACAGCTTGTTTTGTCATGACATTTCCAAATTAGTCAATATCTAGAATAATTTGCCTTGTGTAATGGTAAATTGCTTCTGGCGACGATATTTTAGCCTTATATAATATAAAGAAACTAAAAATTAGGAAATATATAGCCAAAGGCTATGAACTATACATGACCCAAAGGATTATTATATATGGACAGGCCTTTTCTTTCATTTCTTCATTTTTTTCATACGAATGAAGTTAGCGTCACAAGCTTGCAACATATTCGAATAAAGTTATTATGTGACTTATTCTCGTTGAATCGAAAATGAACCAGAGAACCACGGAGACCACCCTAACATAGAAACTCAAACATTAAAAGTAATTTTCGACTGGCGATTTTACTTACATTTCCAAAACAAAGACATTAAATGTATATATCTTTAAATACCTTTGGCCGAAAACCTAATGATTACTATAATTTCATACAACCCTAAGCAGAGGTTAAAAAACCTATAATACAAGAAACTATCTTAATATGTAAATGTATTGTGTTGTCTTTAACAACATCAGAAAAGAAAGAAACGTGAACACGAAGCTCCAATCTGTATACAGGGACGGACTGCCTAAACAAGGACTGTATATTTTTCTGAGCTAAAATATTAATTCAAACAAATTTTCATTGACTTATATAATAATACTTTTAGTTTCGTGGGAAGAGTGAGAGCGCCGGATATAACCACCCCCTCTGATCTCTCCTTATTCCTTCTCATCCCTTCTTTTTATCCAACGTGGCAACGTGTATGCTGCGTAAGTTTAACCTTTATAGATTGCGGTGACTGCGTACCTTATGGTGACTGATTACTAAACATTTGAATTTTCTAAATAAAACATGTCTCACAGTCAAAAAAATTGCAACAGTAGCATAAAAAATCTCTTTCACTAAGTTTACTGAAACATGGACACTTTTTTATTTATTACATAAAATGTTTTATAAATTCTATTATTAATATTATTTTCAACCAGACCGAAAAAAGTTATTTGTATATACAATAGACATAAGCCAATACATGGCTCCCCTTGTGTCCTAGCTTTGGTATAACGTTTATTCAGTGACAGACAGATTTTTGAGTTCCTATCTAGTTATAATCCGGACCTGTATATATTTACATATGGTACAAGGTAGATGCGCCTACGCATTGAATTACTCTCGCAAATGTAGCCACGATGGTGGATTTGTTTTATTAAGTAAATGTAATGTACATGTGATGTATTTCTATTTCTTTTTATTGTATTCGATAAATATATTTTTCATATATTATTTTAAGAACAAATCTTTAGTACTTTTAAAATGAACCGATAACTATTGCATTTTAAAACTTGCGCCCGTTTGACGACGACCGTCGCGCGTTCTATTCCCGCTGAGGGCGGATATTTGTACGGATCTTATTTTTTTATGTTACAAGTTGGCAAACAAGCATACGGCCCACCTGATGGTAAGTGGTTGCCGTAGCCTATGACTGCTTGCAGCACCATTAGTAGGTGCCACTCACGCGTTGCCAACCTCGAGATATTGGTTCTTAAATCTCCTCTGCCCAGTAATTTCACTAGCGTACAGTGTCCTTCAAACCGGAACACAGTAATGCCTAAGCACTACTATTTGGCGGCAGAATATTGGACACTGCGGTGATACCTACCTAGCCGGCCTCTTGCAACAAAAGACCTACCACCAGTGTGACTGATTGCACTGGTGGAATAATCTCTGCTGTGACAGAGGTTATCCAAACAGCGGGCGATGGGGTCATCACATCCCGACGCCGGAAAAATATCTGTGTCCGTCTGGGCGTTTGTCCTTGTGGGTCTCCCCATCGTGCGTCTAAGAGTAGTCTACGTTAAACTGTCGGTCCCAGTTTTTATCATAGCATCTGATAATAATCGTTATGTTTTCATAGGTAATTAATTGCTATTATGTAACGAGTTACTGGTTCGCCCTTAGGGTTGAGGTCAGATGGCAATCACTCTGTGTAAAAACTAGAAACCTGTGAAATACCGATTAGAGTAATAAGCAGGCCCTAAATTAACAATTAATTCGATTGTTCAAAAAACAATGTCAATGTAACTTAATAATTGTTAAACTCAGCGCTACGACAGTCGCGTGTATAATGTTAAACTCAGCGCTACGACCATCGCGTCTATAATTTAGAATAACATATTTGTAATCATTATTTTGATTATTATTAATTTTGTTTCAATGTTGTTTAATTTCGTAAAATGATTTGTATAACTACCTACATTAATATTATTTGACTTTGTTATAAATAGTGATGCATTTTAAAATAAACCGTCATTATTATTGTGAAGTTTGAACCGGGCGGTTACTCTGTCCGTCTAATAAATATTGTCAAATCGAGTGTCGTTCGCTTCTTTCGCTGTCCTGACCCACCTACTGTTTTATAATATTAATAAGAAATAAAACATATCAATGAAAAACACAATAAATAAAGTATTCTTAACTTTTATTTATGAAACATTAATAACAGAATATAAATTTGTATCTGCAAATTAATTACAACGTCTGTTCACAAGTTTATTGATCAATGTTCTAGACTTTACATATGATTCCCTGATGTAGTTTAATAACTCATTCATTAATAGTAAGTTGCTTGTAAGTTGTTGTATGAATACTCGCTCCTTCGTATTCATAAATTCATCATCGACGCAACGAAACGAAGTTAGTCACAAATATGATCGAATGAAGTTAGCATAAGTTTGCAACATAATCGAATAAAATCTGTGTGTGCCTATCTTCATGTCGCTGCGAAGATGTTGAATTTACAATAATAAATAATAATAAATAAATAAACGGTACACACTCAACGGCCCCACTACGATAGTTATTATCATGTGTGGGGGGTCCGGAAACATTCACAATCACAAAGACAAACACACCGAGACTGGAAAACATGCCTGTATGGTTAATACAAACATCTGCTCCGACCGGGAATCGGACCCACGACTTGTGGCGCTTAAGGTAGCTTCGGTACTGCTGCGCCACAACGCCGCCAAAAAGGAGCACCAACCAGTCTTTTGACATTTTTCTATATGAAAGAACTTGTCTATAGTATACAGTAAGTCTATGGTTGCGACCAATAAATAGAAAACCAGAATGATCATGTTTTAGAGCCTTCTTTTGTCCACATGTTCGGACCAGCTCGAAGAGGGAAATTCTACCCCCTCACAGAGCTTTGATCTCCCACTCCCTTCGTTCCATTGCTTTTTTCCCATCTCATCCCTCCTATCTTTTTTACCCTCCTATCCCTGGCAACACGCATGTGATACTTTAAGTATCACGCGCGTTCATAGGTCGCGGTGACTGCTTACCATCAGGCGGACCCTATGTTTAGTTGCCAACCGTCATGACGTAAAACATGCACTTGAAAACTTGGCCAGATTGGTAATTTCAAACATCGGTCATTTCTACGTTTTCGTACCACTGGGGCCATTCCGAAAAATTCCTCAACACTGGGCCACACTGCCCTTTTTCCCTTAGTGGCAATATAGTATTGCGATTTAAATATCTTGTAATATTCAGCCTACAATTGAAGCCAAGCGTAAATCATCTTTAATTGTACATTTAAGTAATTACCATAAACTTAAGTCAGAAAAGAATTACCTACGTCCATCCTACGTCTTGTTCTAAATTATCCTGTGTCGATATTCCGGAAACAATAAACAAAACATTTAATTTTAATTACACAATACATAAAATACAATCGACACCGTTGTGGCGTTATGGGTAGCGTGTCTGCCTTAAGTCTCGACGGTTGCGGGTTCGATTCCCGCTCGGGCAGATGTTTGTTAAAATTTCTGTCTCGGTCTGGGCGTTTGTCTGTGGGTCTCCCCACCGTGCCTCGGAGAGCACGTTAAGCTGTCGGTCCCGGTTGTTATCACATAACATCTGATAATAATCGTTAACTCTTGATAAGTAAATTGCTCTTATCCAATGAGTTACTTGTTCGCCCTTAGGGTTGCGGAGGTCAGATGACAATCGCTCTGTGTAAAAACTAGTAACCCGTCAAATCCGGATAAGAGCAATAAGCAGACCCTGGGTAAAATAAAATACCGGGAATAATGCTAGGATGAAGACATAAAATAATAATCTACAAAAGATAAGTATGCAAAAATTATATAGAAGTAACCTCATTACAAGTCAAAGAAATAACAGTACACCTCTATAGTAAAAACCTACTTCTAGATAGACGAAAATAATCAAAACGTCATGTCAGATCAACAAAAATAACAAAAAGTCAACATGACAAAAGTCAAAATCAGAAAGCACAAACCAAACCATGTAGTACCATAAAAAATTAACAAAAATTTAGGACGAAACATGACAAACTATGAAACAATCATCCGATTCGATGAAAAGTCTTAAACTACCGAAACAAGCTAACATAGAGAGTCTAGGGAAATCCTTTACGAAAGTAATTAATAAATTGAAAAAGCCGAAGGTAACGTCACCGGACGATGATTGGGGTCATGTAGAAGCGCATATTTGCAACCTAGTCGCTTGGATCGGCGCTATTGTCATAACAGCTGTGATTTTGAGGTCTCTGTACTTGATGTACATAAAGCAGGAAGAAACTTAAGATAACGGTAATTTTAAAATGATTTCGTTATATTTTATTGTATTAAAAACACAGCAGTTTTTCGGGATGTGACGATCCCATTGCCCGCTTTTGGGGTAACCTCTATCACAGCAGAGATCGTTCCACTAGTGCAAATATTCTACCGCCAAACAGTAGTGCTAAGGCATTACTGTGTTCCATTTTGAAGGTAGTAGTTCCACTGTAGGCTAGTAAAATTACTGGTCAAAGGAGATTTTAAGAACCAATATCTCGAGGTTGGTAACGCGTGAGTGGCACTTACTAATGGTGCTGCAAGCGCTCATAGGCTACGGTATGGTTATCCGGTATTATAAGGTAACCATCAGGTGGGCCTTATGCTTTTTGATAAGACAGTTTAAAATTTGTAAGCTTAAAATAAAAAAACTTAAACAAAATTAATCATACCCAAAATTAATTTTAGTCTTCATTATTTTTGATTTACGTTTATCTATTAAAAAAAGAATTATTACAAGGCTTTCACAAATGCTAAAACATAAAAAGCAATTGTCACAAAGGAATCTTTTAATTGTCTTTTTACTTTTCAGATATCACGAAAAATGTAAACATTTAGACACTAGCGAATATTTTATACATAAATGTTTAGTTTAAGGCCAAGGAGGACGAAATTGTATCGTTTGAAAAGGGCAATATATTTAAAGACACACACAAGAAAAAGTGTTCAGAACGCCTTCAACGAACAAATAAGTAACGTCGCTGTATGGACGGCCGTATTATTCGTTACATTACTGCTTTTAAGAGCTCTATACCTTAAATTCGTTAAGGACGAATACAGTGAATGAACCCATAGATATATATGATAAATTATCATGTATTATTAAGTTATAAAACGAATATATAAATAATATACTGCATCTATTATTGTTTCATTGTTCAAAAGCCAGGCGTTAGATGTTAATTTTGGTTGAAATCGGGGAAAAAGTGCTGCATAAATCAGTTATATATTTTTTATTTTTAAATAAATAAACGCTATACACTCAACGGCCTCCATTAGGTTAATGATATCCTGCGTGGGGTCCGGAAAAACACAAATACAACGACATACACATACAGACTGGAACACGTGCCTGTATGGTCAATACAAACATCTGTCCCGAGCGTAAGTCGAATTCCGCGACCTGTGGCGCTTAAGGCAGGTTCGTTATCGCTATTCCACAACGTCGTCAATATTTCACACTCAACGGCCCCTATTAGGATAATTGGACGCAAATAAGCAATACCATGTCAACCCACACGAATGTAATTTCGAGAAAAACGCGTTTCAAAATTTTGAACAACTTGCTTTATATGAATTTTTTTTATGTATTAGTGAAGTTTTTTTCAATTTCAGATTTATGTAAGTTATTTTACCTATTTTCACAAAAAAATAAGTATACAACCTGCGTATTTCGTATATAATATAACCCAAAACGTTTAACATAATTCATAAATTGCATGTAAAAAATGGCTATTTTCATAAGTTTTAAAGCTTCAAACCCTACAAATATTAAAGAAAAATGTTCTTTAGCCATTTACTAACACTTCTGCATATATAACTCAGTTTTTTCAATTTAGTGGGTTGAGATGGTATTGCTTATTTGCGTCCATTATTATATCCTGTGTCGGGATCCGGCAACATACAAAGGACAAGGACATACACACCCAGACAATAACTCAATACAAGTCCAAACATACATCTGTTCCTAGTGGGAATCGAACCTGTGCTTAAGGCACGTTTGCTATCGCTTCTCCACAACGTCGTCAATATATGAAATGAAACTTTATCTACAAAATAGCAACAAAAAATGCATCAAAAAATGATACTAAAAATGCATTTGATGCATTAAATATAATTTAAGTTTCTATCGAAAAAGCTATTGAATTTTCAGTGTTGCTGTCAAAAAAAGTGTTAAAAAGTATTGGACACGTCTTAAGTCAACTCTGCACAAATTACGTAGAAATGTGGAAACTGACTGATTGCTCGGTAATTTCTATAAGTCAACCGCAAGAGTGTGTGCATCTGCTATTAATACACCTGACCAAGAGTTGGTTCAAGCTTAACTTTCTCATTTACTACTTTTTCCTCATTAGGCCACAAAAACAAATATAGAAACTACTGTGCTACACAAACATACGATTTCTCTGATAGAAAACAGTTATAAATATTCTCAAAAACACTACCACTACTGTACTTCTTCTTCCTAGCATTTTTCCCGGTATTTAATATACCCAGGGTCTGCTTATTACTTTTATCCGGATTTAACCGGTTACTAATTTTTACACAGAGCGATTGGATTTAACAAGAGTTAACGATTATTATCATTGTGTGATAGCAATCGGGCCGACAGCTTATTTATTATTTATTTATTTATTTATTAAGTCAATATTTATTAACAATATGTTTTATACTAAAGTCTTACAAAACCTGACAATTGGTTTGACTGTAAGATCATATAAAGTTATACTATTAAGTCAAATAAATATACTAATAACAACAACATTTTATACATTTAACATAACAATAAAATATAACGTACCTATATCTAAGAAAAAACAAGAAAATAATTAGAATTATAACAATTAATATACATACAAATAACTGTAACATAACTATGACAGTAAGAATGATAATAATAATAATAATAAAGAGAGTTATAATGATTTTTTTTTAATCGTTACATAAATTTAAAAAATATTTTCTTAATTTTGTCTTAAATGTATATTTATCAGCTTCACATCTTATATTCTCTGGTAGGGAATTAAAAAGAAATGGAATGCGTTTTTTCAATGTTCGGTCTCCAAAGTAATTAGATATTCTGGGTATATTAAATTTGCCGGTAGTGATAGAACGAGTATTGTGTATGTTATTTATAATAGGTAAATTATGTTCTTGACTGCCGTGGTTGTTCACTGCTAGTAAAAATTTGTGCTTTAAGCCTATTGGTAAGATGTTGCATATTTTATATAATTTTTTGTAATTATCTTTACAACTAATTTTTGTCTTTTTATTTACTAGTAATTTTAAAAATCTTATTTGAAGCACTTCTAATTTATCGATGTTTGTTTTAAAAGTTAAGCCATAGCAATCAAGACAATAGCTGAATATGGAGTCTACTAACGACGAGTATAAATATCTTAAAATATTAATAGAAATTTTGAAGCTTAAGTGATAAAATTTACCTAAAAGTATTCTTAATTTATTGCAAATAAGATCTATATGCTGATTCCATGAGAAATTTTGATCTATTTTCAAGCCAAGGTAAGTTATGGAATCTACTTTTTCAATAGGCTTACAATTACATAAAAGTGTGGTGTTATGAAAGCAAGAGAATTCATGTGTAAATAATGATAGAGGAGAGTTAGAAACTTGCAAATATGGTGAATGAATTATTAGTAATTTTGTTTTATCTGGATTTAAGATTATTCCATTGTCATGTGACCATTGGACCACGGCATCTATGTCCTGTTGGATTAGCCTGTAAGTTTCTGTCATATCATTGCCAGCGCGAAGAATACAAAGATCATCCGCATACATATAAGAATAATATAATATAATGCTTAACGTGGTCTCTGAGGCACAGTGGGGAGACCCACAAGGACAAGGGCAGATCGTAACAAATATTATTAAGATCAAGACAAACATCAGCGCGAGTGGTAATCGAATCTGCAACCGTCAAGGCTAAGGGCGGACACGCTACCATAACGCCACAAAGGTGTCATATACCATAACTGCACTGTTCAGTGATATTCTGTGTTAGGGATATTACTACTCTAGAGTAGAGGACCCATTCACAATTTTTGCAAACAAGCATACGGTCCGCCTAATGGTAAGCAGTCATCTCAAACTATGAATGCGTGCGATACCTGAAGTATCACATTCGCACCAATCCAAAGAATAGGAGGGAAGGAATGAGACGGGAAAAAGGATTCGCACGAAACGCAACAATACCTACTGATACTGTTACTTTACACCGATTTTCTGTGAGTACTTTCCCAGTCGAGCCGGCCCACTTGTGCTGTGTGGTGATCGGCTTTACTGTATGTAATACGTTTAACTTGTTTTTTCAACTATGTAATTATGTTCAGGTCCAAAAGATTAAGATTAGAGAATTAATTACATATATTCGGATCAAAATGACTCATATTCACTAAACAGAAAAGAGTCTCACAAAACCTTGATCCTATGGTTTCTGTTATTTTTTTTTCATGTCATGACTGTTGGCAAACAATCATATGGTCCACCTGATGATAAGCAGTCACCGCAACCTATGAACGCTTGCGATACTTGAAGTATTACAAGCGCGTTGCCAACCTAAGGAACAGGAGGGACGGGATGAGAAGGGAAAAAGGAAGGGGACAGAGGGGGTGGGAGATTGGTCCTCCGGCTCTCACTCATCGCACGAAACGCAACAGTACCTAATGATACTGTTACTTGACGCCGATTTTCTGTAAGAGGGTAATACTTCCCCGGGTCCATTTGTGCTGAAAGAAGCGTGGCTATATTACCATATAAAAATTTCAATTATTATCGTGTGCCGGGCTAGCTATGCTTTAATAATAAATAGCTTCATCTATACCATACCAATATTATAAAGCTGAAGAGTTTATTTGAGATTTTGAACTGATTTTAAAAATGTCAGCTTAATAGAATATTTCTTGAGGAAGGCTATAGGCTATATGGACGCAAATAAGTAATACCATGTCAACCCACACGAATGTCATTTCGAGAAAAAAGCGTTTGGAAATTTTGAACAACTTGCTTTATATGATTTTTTTTAATATATTGGTCAAATTTTTGGCAATTTCAAGATGTATGTAAGTTATTTTACTTACTTTCACATAAAATAAGCATACAAACTGCATATTTCCTGTATAATATAACCCAAAACGTTTAAAATATTACATAAATGGCATGATTAAAAATGGCTTTTTTAGATGTTTTAAAGCTTAAAACCCTACAAATATTAAAGAAAAATATTCTTCAGCCATTTACCAACACTTCTGCATATATAACTCAGTTTTTTCAATTTTGTGGGTTGACATGGTATTGCTTATTTGCGTTCATATAACATCACGATACGATACTTAAAAGCCTAGCAATAAGAAAGTGCGGGCAGGCGATAAGAACCGGTGAGTATGCGATAGTCGGCTGCCTTCGTCATGTCCTATACAAATATAATAAAACAGAAGAAGTGTTTGTTTGTTTGGTTGTTTAACTAAACAAACTACTACTAGACTATGAAGACCAAGAGAGTGAAGCCGCGGGCACAGCTAGTGTAGAACATAATTTTTGTTTAATTAAATTGTGACATGATAAGCCTTTCGCCCGCTGTTGGGATAATCTCTGTCACAGCAGAGATTATTCCACCAGTGCAATCAGTTACACTGGTAGGTCTTTTGTTGCAAAAAGCCAGCTAGGTAGGTACCACCGCAGTGTCATATATTCTATCGCAAAGCAGTAGTGTCTTTTCATTACTGTGTTTCGGTTTGAACTTCGGCACTAGGGAAATTATCGGGCAAAGAAGGTTTGGTTTTGCGCCTATAGCCTACGGCAAATAAAATATTAACGTGGGCCGTATGCTTGCTTGCCAACTTAATGACACAAAAATAAACTTTATTTTTTGACATTTACAAATATCTAGAGATTTCTAATTAACCCTGAACTTTTTAATAAGATTTCCTTAACATTTAATTTTAATTTGACGAGTTTTGTAACCTAAGATTGCTCATAATGGTACTTTTAAAGAGGAAGTATTATGCCATCTAGTAGGACATTTAATTGAAATATTATGCATGTTATATAATAATAATAACACATAAAATATAATAGGTACGTGTGTTGGTTTGTTAGTAATAAAGATGATCACACACAAGTTCTATGTCTATAGTATTTATTTGTTGTTTACTCCCTTATTAATGCAATATAATTTGTGCTATAAGTCGTATGTAATAATTACTATTTATTGATTTTAGACACACATAACTTGTCTGAGACATTACTTCAAGACATTTTTCTATGCAAATTTTTGTAGAAATTCCTATAGCGCATTGCCACATTTTGTCTAAATGTATTACAGTTGGCCCTACTGGCTTTGACAGTATCACCGGGCAAAGATGGATGAGTACTGAGACCCAGGCGAGTAAAAGGGACAGCCTCCGCGAAGCCTTAAAGTCGATTTCGTCCACAGGTTGCCTCATGCGAGGCTGAACCACGGCTATGGACATTATCGGGAGCCTACCAATGTATGATCTGTATAATGATACCAATGTATGATAAGATCTGTATATATGGACCCGGCACAGGAAAAGGGACAACCCTAGTGGATACTAAAAGTTGGAACGAAGGTTGCACTGCTAGGCCGTCATCGGTAATGAACATAGAGCATTTATGTGATATTACAAAAAGCCTCTGATATCTGTATCCTATATGTAG
Organism: Hestina assimilis; assembly: GCA_023373885.1. Taxonomy (NCBI): domain Eukaryota; kingdom Metazoa; phylum Arthropoda; class Insecta; order Lepidoptera; family Nymphalidae; genus Hestina; species Hestina assimilis. Next base: position 764,653 of record CM041747.1, on the reverse strand, counting down.
GAGTCGCCTTAGTTTTTATAATAAACACATACACTTTAATCCTAATAGTTTGCTGCTTTCAATTGAAAGGTCAGCTAACATGATTCATAAGAGTAAATGAAACGGACATTATATTGTTGGTTTCTCTCTTAAAAACAAAAATATGATCCTGCCGTCTCTCGCTTTGTCATAATAATTAAACTGCTAAAATTATATCAAGCAAAGCAGGATTTAGATACTAGTTATACGTTTTAAAGTAACGATTCACCGCCCAATACATCTTTATTGATTAAAACCATTAACCTATAAGTATAACCCGATAAAACATTGAATATAAATAACGTATTACCAATTAGTCATTTAACCTTGTACCCAGTTAATAATTTACATATTATGTTAATTAAAATAATTTGCTCTAGTTGCAAGCAAAATATAAAATGTTAATTATTTTTTATTTAGTAAACGATGTTATTTGCCTCCGGGTTTCACGCGAAGCGTAGGTTTTCGCAAAATACCTTTTTTTATGATAGAGGAAGCAAACGGCCAGAAGGCTCACATGATGTTAAGCGATCATCGCCACCCATGAACATCTGCAACACCAGAGGGCATGCAGATGCGTTGCTGACCTTTAAAGAAGGAATAGGCTCTTCTCTTGAAGGTTTCCAGGTCGTATAGGTTCAGAATGACCGCCAGCGGAAGTTGGTTCCACAAAGTGGTTGTGCGAGGAAGAAAACGTCTTATAAATCGCGCTGTTGTAGATTTCCTTATACCTATATTATCTTCTTTGCAGGATCTGGTACTAGCCCATACCTATACTGCAGTTCTTCTTCTGCCTAGCATTCCCGATATTTACTCAGGGTCTGCTTATACTCTTATCCTAACGTCACGTAATTGTTAACTCATAAAAATTTGCCCTTACCCAATGAGTAACCTGTTCGCAGAGGCCACATGGCAATCGCTCTCTGTAAAAATTAGTAACCTGTCAATTCCCGATATGAGTATAGGCACACCCTGGGTAAAATACCTGGAATAATGCTAGGAAGAAGAGATACGTTATAGTTCCACATATAGTAAATTTAAAATGAACCAAAATGGCCGCTTCTGCGCAGGTACAATGATGGACAAAAATGTTAGACAAAAATATTGATTTCGTCTTATTTAAATAGATTTTGTATAAAGTGGGAAAACGGAATTAAGTATATAATATTGTTATTGTTTCTTCTAAATTTAATTAATTATTTATTCATTATCGTTATTAATTACTTAAATAGAATAAAACAAAAACACAGTATAGAAAAAGGTAGATAAAAAATAGTTAATGTACGTTTTTAAATCACTGTCACTTATTGGGATAACACATTATCTTCTCAAATAAAACTAAATGTTTACGCATCTGACAAAAATAAATTATATTTTAATTTAATATTTAATAATTTATTTTTAAAGAACTAAAACAACCGCGAGCGAGTGTACTAATCGGGTCGAGCGTCGTCGCATTGCTATAGTTACGCGGCCCCCTTCATACCGAATACGGTTTAGACCCAAGAACGTGTTACTGCGCATGGTTCAACTTATATTTAACACATTATAATATTAATCATTAATATCATCAGCGCGTATCGCCAACTTAATTCATATTGTCCGTAGCGACCCGGGAAAGCATGTGTATGCATTATAATCACAAAAGGAACTACGAATATTAATACTTTTCACTTTGACTCATCCATTTTATACATATTTATTTACTTACTTCGTATTCATGAACTTTCAAATATGAATTAAATATATAAATACGCGTGAATTAAAGGCAAGATACATTTTAAATAAATAAATAAAAGTTACATAGTCAACGGCTCTTACTAGGATAGTGATATCATCTGTCGGGGATCCGGAAACATAAACATACACCGACAAGGACAAACACACCCACACTGAAACACATGCCCTTAGGGTAACAGGTCTCGGATTCGACTCCCGCTCGGGACAGATGTTTGTACTGACCATATAGGCATGTGTTCCGGTCTGGATGTGTTTGTCTTCGTCTTTGTGTGCGTTACCGGACCCCCGAAACAGGACATAACTATCCTAATGGGGCCCGTTGAGTATGTAGCGTTTACTTTGCCTACATATTTAGTATTTAAAAAATTTATTTGTCGAAAATTATCTCGACTTTTCTATCACTTCATTAAAAAAACCTACGATAGATTTTTTCAATGAAGTTATCAAGTATGCAATGTCGATCAGATCAAAAGTAACCTTTAATAAAAAGCGGTCAAGACATGTCAAAATATGACGACTATTACCAGGCAAAGTATAGTACGCGATTCCTTGACCTGTAGTAATAAAGTGGCACGCCCACTTAATTGTGTAGGACTATGCTGGTGAAATGTCAGTTTCTAAGAATAGGTCATTAAGTGAATTAATACAGAAATACGATGTATATAGTTTCGGATTTATCAGAAAACAAGCGGGTAATGATTTATTGTTTTTATTTACGGAACCCAACGATTCACAAAACGGAAACCTTGTAAGATTGTGAATAGACGCATAGAAGATACGGCACCTTAATAATGAGGCAGTCGCTCCAGGCTTTTTAAGTTATTTAGTAAATAATTACAATGTTACCAGGTAAAGATAAATTGAAAAAAAAATTAGAAAAATAACCACGAAAAGAATTTTTTCCCCCGATTTTTCTTACGTATGAATTTAATTTTGGCGCTTTTTATTTTGAATGCATATTGCCTCCCTGTCTGACTTTACCGGTTTCATCTGTTTTCTCCCAATATTTGGACAAAACCGAACCACAATATCTAATTTTAATAACATGGTAGGTACTTCAGTTATTTCAAATATATTATTGTTGTGCACAGAACTCGCTTTACGCTCGCTTCACTTACACTTTGCCGCTTTTTTATAATTCAATTCTTGACTTAAAGCTTCCATTATTTTTTATCTAGCCATAATACCATACGCATGTAAATACAATAAGATAATAAATCATATTGACTGCTCCTCAGAACTTGTTTAATCATGGTCAAGTGCGATCATTATATTGTGAAATAACAACGACGTTGTAAAATAAAATAATAAAATATTATTTTACCTTGGCCTGGACTCACCCAACTTCTACTTCTTCTTCGTGCCATATCCCCCAGTAAGTGGGGACGGCACAGCACGTCTTCTTCCATTCTGGTCTATCATTTGTCATCTCTGCACTCACTCCCTTTCAACGCATATCCTCTTCCACGAATTTTATCCAAGTCTTTTGCGTCCTCTCTTCGCATTACCGCTCACTTGCATGGTCATCGTTCTTTTGGCCACATGAATTTCATTGACTTTATTGTAACACTTAAAATACTTTAGTGTACACACATTGTAATATATATCGTCGTGCATAGCCAGATTCCAAAGGAATTTCCTATAGCGAACCCTCCGGTTGTGGAATGCGCTCCCGAGGTTTGCTCAACACGCTAAAGTATGGGGTACTTCAAGGGAAATTTGAAAAAGTTTGTATGTGGCCGTTAATACTCATGCAATACCTCTGGTGTTGCAGGCGTTCCTATGAAGCGGACACCGTAGCTATCTACGGTGTCCGCTTACCATCAGGCGGGCGGTACGCTTTGTTTGCCACCATCGTGGTGTAAACAAAACTATAATATCTTTATATTTTGTTAGCACTATAATTAAATGAAATCAATATTTCGCCTAATAATAATTTAGTAATAAAGTTCTATATATTTATTTTGTTAAAAATTTAATTATATTATTCCGTTGGAAATATCAAAAATTATCAAGAAATAATTTTATAGGGAACTATCGACTTATTCTTTATTTCATTAAGGAACGCTTCGGTCACTTCATAGTAGTTAAGTGAAGCAAAGGCCGCAGTTCAAGGTGGTATTATCTCCTATCTGATCATCTGAGGCCACTTCCCTGATATACAAAAAGCTGTTATTTGTTTATTAATCTATAAAAAACATCTAGTTATTATTATTACAGAATTATAAATTCTTGGTATCAGAAACATCTGTATGAATCATTAATTATATACTTAGAGGAAAATTATTCTTATCAAATATGTCACTGATCGCCTTAGTCAGAAGTCAAAACAAATATCTAATATATCTAATTATATCTAAAGTATTGCAATGAGTAGAGTAAGTGGATAGGAAACAAAAGAAGAAAAATGAAGGGGAAAATGATATACGGCTTGGTCCTCTGACAACCAAGCCCACCCACATATCAAAAGTAAATTTACTAAAATATTTCCAAAAGTTAGAATCGGGAACACTGCGAATTGCTTATTAACGAAGTTGGCAACACTAAAAAATTAACAGGGGCTTCCTTGACATTGTCATCGTAGCGTAACCAACAATCAACTAAACTTCTGTTGATTTTTCTTTACATTATACTTAGATCCAAATCCATAACGAGTGAAGGGCACAGAAGGGTCTGATAAAAATTGCTACGGGCCCCGCGCTTGCTTAATCCGTCACTGAGTCCAGCCCAATAGATGAAGCCCAAGTGAAGTATCATAATTATCCCTTCTTCATCTATCTCCAGTGGCACCGACTGGTTCTGCTTGTGTAAGTTAGTAGTAGTGTAGTAGCCCACCGAGGAGGTTTTAGTGGGTCCCCATGACGTTTCCACCTTATCATGGAACCCCACATAACCCGGTTCTCCTCCCCAGGACGCCGGGTATCTAGTAGTAGATTTCCTCCCGACAACAAAAAAAGTAGTAGTATACTAGTTATTTGGCGGTAATATGCTGTCCGTATACTTGTTTGTCACTTTAACATGTTCATGGATAGTGCCGTCTGTGGGCGTCAAGTTGCCAAATTAATACGACAGCACGCCCGTCGACGCTGAACTTTTTACTTAAAAACAGTGCGCTGCAAGACGGGTCACCAAAATCCCAAATTACTGGTAATTAATTTATTTTTTGGATAATTAAAATATTTTTCCGTCCATAACACTCCACTGCTTCGGACTATAGACCAACTCTGCCATTCATAAATATAAAGTAGATTTTCGACTTGATACCATTTTTATTGCTTCTAATCATTTTAAATCATATGTAGGTGGTCTTACACAATATAATTACATAACAGCCCTAATTCGCCGTTCATGTAAGAAAGAAAGCCAATTCCTTAAATGGTGTTCAAATCGTGGCCTGCATTGATATAATCAAATAGCCGCCTAAAATTATGTAGGTCTACATAACTGTCCATGATTCATATTTAAGTAGAACAATAGGCAATGTTAGTAAAACGAAAATTACATAGTTTTAAGCGTTGACTTACTTCTTTTTCTTTCTAGCATTATTCCCGGTACTATACGAATATTTGCCCAGGGTCTGCTTATTACTCTTATCCAGATTTGACAGGTTCCTAGTTTTTACATCGAACAATTGCCATCTGATCACCGCAACCATAGGGGCGACCTACTGGTTCATCAGATCTGGCTGATCAGACTCATTCGATAACAGCAAATTACTTATCAAAAGCTAATGATTATTATCAGATGTTATTGTGATAACAACCGGGACAGGCAGCTTAACGTGCTCTCCGATGCACGGTGGAGAGACCCACAAAGACAAACGCCCAGACCGAAACAGATATTTGTAAGATCAATACAAAAATCTACCTCGAGCCTGAACCCGCAACCGTCGAGGCTAAAAGCAGACCCGCTACCACCACGCCACAACGGTGTCACGGTGTGTAAATATTGAATTACTATAAACTAAAACAAAACCCCTAAAAATGTCGAAAAAATTGCCAATTATTCCCTGGTGCTCCTTAATAAATTCCTTAGAGCGTTTCCTATGTTAAATGGTCGAAGATAAATTCACACTAACGCATCGAAACGAAATTTATTCGATTATGTTGTAAGCTTGTCACGCTAACTTCATTCGAATATATTGCAAGCTTGTAACTAACTTCGTTTCGTAGCGTGAGTGCGATTTCGCAAGGCAGCAAATATTTAGATTTTTTGTTATTATGGAAGAGCCTTTCCATATATAACAAGTCTATGTTAATAAATAAGAGATTAAAACGTAGCCAGATTTAAAAGATAAGTATTTTAAGCCATAAGGATGTAATTATAGCTCTATTATTGTTTTCCTGTAAGCCTATTACGTAAAAATATATTAGTAAAAAAACTTCAATAAACATCCACCTAGACCTTTTAAATTTCCAATTAAAATTAGTTTTAGATTTCCTCAGTATACTTTTAGATTGTCCTAAAAATAAAAATTATTTAAAATAGTGAAAAATAATAATGAAAAATACTATTTTTTTTGCAAATCAAAAGTTGAATCTGAATATTTTGCGCGTTGATCCTGAACGTCTTCTCGTCTCAAGGTGAATTTTTTTAAGTTTCATCAAAAACGCATTGGTTCAGCAATATCTTCAAATAAACACACAAACCATGCAAACGCCTGTCAGTTTCATAGAAGCACTTTTATGAAGTCACTTCGCTCAATGGAAAAAATATTTATTTATTGACTTCTGAACGTATAACATTTTTAACACTGGTAACATAGATTTTAAATGTCAATTCACATGTCAAATGTCAATTGACTAAAAATAATGCTGAATTTACATGTGTTTTAATTATAAATATCACATTAATTGTCGGAAAATAACAATTTAATTAAAACTATTACATAACGTTAACAATATTCATTTTGTTATAAATAAGTATATGGTATAAAACTGACGCTTTTCGCTACATTGATACGATTACTCAATCAAAACAATATTATACTTACCGCTTCATTTATTTACATTTCAACTGATTAGCGAAAAAATAATGCTATTTAAGTTGATATAATATATAAATCAAGTTAAATTGAAATAGTGGACGTGCAGTTTGTTTAATTTTTTGCTCAATTATATTTTTATCGCGAAAAACATGTCGATGCCACATAGTAGTTCTAGTACTACGAGTTCAAGCACGAAACGCAAAGAAATATATAAGTAAGTTGTTTTAAAAGCAAATATTAATATACTAATTAATTGTTTCATCTTCTACAAATGTATTCTATAAAAATTTGATTCATTTAACATATACTATATCTTTACTTAATTTAAGAGTAAATCATGATTGTAAGTCCTTGATAACCTTCTCGCACCATCTATAATTATCTTACGAAAGTCTTATTTATGTTACAAAATCCTCATCTTTATTATAAGAATTATTATTTAGATAAGTTTTAAAATAAAATACATTTTAATTTTTTGAAAGACAGGTTTTAGGTTTTTTAGTAATGAATATACTATTTTTATATACATATACTATATTTTTAAATATATATATATATACTATTTTTATTACTTTTAGATATCAAGCCCCATGGCCACTTTATTCCATGAATTGGTCAGTGAGACCTGACAAGAGGTTCCGTTTGGCACTTGGCAGCTTTGTTGAAGAATACAACAATAAAGTGAGTCAATTAATTATATAATTGATATTAATGATTTTAACTTATTAATTAGGGCTATAGTGTATATGGGAACAACTATAACTTATTTAAATGTTTATATCTTAAGGTACAAATAATTTCTCTTGATGAAGAAACAAGTGAATTTAGTGCTAAGAGCACATTTGATCACCCATATCCTACCACGAAGATAATGTGGATTCCTGACAGCAAGGGTGTTTATCCTGACCTACTGGCTACTAGCGGTAAATATTTATATGATTTAAATTATTATTTATGGAGTCTCCATTAAACATTACACAAATTAGAAGATCATATAAATTTCAGATTCTGTATGATACAGGCAATAAAATTAATGACAATTTTCACTGACAATTAGTTTGCAATACAAGAAAAGATACACATCTAAACATATCCATATTCATTCCTAACAAATTGTAAGATTCATGAAAATATTCAGAACATTATGTATATTTGTATTAGCAGAGCTAGAAATCTGGGACAGTGTATCAAATAAGACTTTTAATTTTTCTTTTTAAACTACGCAAATAGTTTATTAAATTTATATGTTACAATACTTTTCCAGGTGACTATCTGCGCATATGGCGTGCGGGTGAACCATACACATTATTTGAGTGTGTACTCAATAATAACAAGAACTCAGACTTTTGTGCCCCACTCACATCCTTTGATTGGAACGAAGTTGATCCCAACTTGATCGGAACAAGCAGTATTGACACAACATGTACTATATGGGGTCTTGAGACCGGACAAGTTTTGGGCAGGGTTAATGAGGTTTCCGGACATGTTAAGACACAACTCATTGCTCACGATAAGGTAAAAATTAATGTTTTATTTTAAATACTTTTATGATAAAACTTTTTATGTTTCATTTTACATATTTTTATGGTTACAAAATATTTGTGTGTTATTTACAAAGTTATAACATCAGTCGAAGGGCTTGCCCATCCTCAGTCATAATTGGTATTATCTTACAGAATATGGTTAGTAATTGGAAATACAAACAACTTTATTTTCATTGAAAGACATGAATCTCCTTTCCTTTACTGCCATTACATCTTTATTTAAACACTTAAATACATTGTATTACTGTTGATCCTACTGGCCTTGACAGCGTCACTCGGCTGGGTTGAATATTGAGAAAAAAGTCGTGAAGAAAGACAGCCACCACAGGAGCTCAAATTTGATTTCGTACTTAGGGTCCCTCCTGCGAGGTCGAGCCTCGGTTAAAGGAGTCATCAGGAGTGGGGAAGTGCTCGGAGGTGCATTCTAATTGATGGACTCCCTCAGCCAAAGCATCTTATTGTTTGTCCATAATAAACCATTGTCTTATCAATCATCAAAATTTTGAATATGTATGTTATTTTAGGAGGTGTACGACATAGCGTTCAGCCGCGCGGGAGGGGGGCGGGACATGTTCGCGTCCGTGGGTGCCGACGGCTCAGTGCGCATGTTCGACCTGCGACATCTTGAGCACTCCACCATCATATATGAGGTAAACATAGTGAAGATATCTGAATTAAACTAATTGATCCCTATCAACATCATTTAATGGTCTAAGCAGACGCAAATAATTAATAACAATTTGCAGAAGCAAATATCACATAATATACTATTAACATAAAATGACAAGTCATTAATGTATTTTGAAACAAAAAAGGACCCAGAATTGAATCTTGTGGAACTCCTATTGGTCCTTCAGGTCTAGAAGAGTATTTATCAAAACTCTTTACATAAGCTCATTGTATTATACTTATCGCAAGTGTAAAGCAATGAGTTTAAAGCAGGGTCTATGACATCATACAGGTTCAATCTATTTAATGGCGTCATATGAACAACTTAATCGAAAGCTTCTGAAAAGTCACAAAATACAAAAAAACATTTTACGACTTTTCTCAATTTATTATTATTTACTTATAGTATAGTAACTATAAGGTTACAATATCATATTATACTAAATAAATAGTGGTATATTAATATGGGGATTATAGTTTATGGCGATGAATTTTATCTTGTTTACTGACTTTCTACACTTTATGTATTGTGAGATACATTCATACAAACGTAAATTATTTAGATTTTTAAATAAGTTTTGTTTTTATGTATTTTTGGGGCAAAATGTGCGAATAGGTCAAGTGGGTTAGATATTTAGGAGATGGGACAGTAGCGTAGAACACGTAATAGCTAGTGGCGGTTCGGCCAGGACCCCGCGCACACGCCGCTGCTGCGGCTGGCGTGGAACAAGCAGGACCCCAACTACCTCGCCACCATCGCCATGGACGCGTGCGAGGTCATCATCCTGGACGTGCGCGTGCCGTGCACGCCCGTGGCGCGCCTCAACAACCACCGCGCCTGCGTCAACGGCATCGCCTGGGCGCCGCACAGGTACACCGCCACTGCACCAACCACACCGTTTTTCTGCCCGCACCCTCTCACAGAAAATTCTTATATTTTATGACGTCACATTTTATTATCCTGACCTTTTGGTATCCCTATGCTTTTGTATTCTAACCAAGCATGTTTTTTTGGACTCCGTATGTTTTCTGCAGCCTGTTGTATTCTTACCCTCTTTTAAGCACGTAACATTCCGAATTCTCATACTTTTGTATACATAGTCGCTTTTTTACTCTTTGGTAAACTCATCCTACTTCATCATCTTGTACACTCATACATCATTATCATTTTTAACACTCACTTTGCCACGTATATCCTTTGTCCTCTATCATAACTCACACATTACAAATTAGTCACATTATATACACTAAATGCCAAAAATAAATATACAACAAAAAACACTCACATTAATAATTTTTTACCATCATTATCACTTGCAGCTTTATTATTTTTTGCATTGTAAAATAATAAATTTTACAATTGTTTTGCAACCTAAAATTAGTTGTAGCATTCAGAGTCCAGTATCCTTCTGCGCCATTTGAATTAATATAATGGTATCATATTACATTCTTCTACGCAGTTCTCTCGAACTCTCTCTTCTAAAGAAATGGTCGATATTCCCGCAGCTCGTGCCACATCTGCACGGCGGGCGACGACCACCAGGCGCTGATCTGGGACATCCAGCAGATGCCGCGCGCCATCGAGGACCCCATCCTCGCCTACACGGCGGCCGAGGGCGAGGTCAACCAGATCCAGTGGGGCGCCACGCAGCCCGACTGGATCGCCATCTGCTACAACCGGCACACCGAGATCCTGCGCGTCTAACTTCCTCTCTCCCTCCGCCCCTCTCCCCTCCGCCCCTCTCCCCTCCGCCCCTCCGACTCGTCGCATCGCACCTCAACACTCAAATGAGCAATGCTCCCCTAGTACAAATAGGACGACGCGACCGTCGAAGTACTCTCTCACAAAAAATCGGCGTAAAGTAACAGTATCAGTGCTGTTACTGTTGTTGCGATGAGTGAGAATGCGGGAAGCCCAATCTCCCATATCCTCAGTTCTCTTGTCGTTCCTTCCCTAGGAGGGAATGAGAAGGGAATCCCTTGTTGGCAACACGCTTGTCATATTTCAAATATCGCGCGCGTTCATACGTCGCGGTGACTGCTGACCATCAAGCAACCGTTTGCCAAATTTCATGAAAAATTACCACTAATTTAAAATCACAATCAACCCTCCAACTGAGGTCTTCTTCTTTGCGTTTCACTGCCCACACACCTATATTATTGTCCATTGCCCATATTGATCCAAAACGCAGCCAAATTGACTGCATTGTAGGAAGCCGCCATCAGATCTGTCTGCGTGCAAGTGTTGGGGCACGCAGGGTACGATGTAAGGTGGGACATTGTTTCATTTACACCGCACAAACAATCTAGATTAGTACCATCCGTGAATCTCCACCTGAACACATTGTCCTAGCTTGGGCAAATTTGAGTCCGAAGTCTGTTTAGGGACTTCCAGACTTGCCATGGCAAATTATGGCCAGGTGGAAGACTCTCGAAAGGTAACACGAACGGTTTTGGCAGGGAAGCTGTTTCCCTCCTTAGGTTGCACCTCGCAAATTAACAATTCTTATCTTTTCTTTAATGATATGTATCAAATCATTATATTTCTTAATTCTTAACTTAATAAGTTAACAATTATATAATACTTTTGCTCTATAAACTTCTTATTACCAAAACAAGTGTTTTCGGTTGTGTAAAGTGTGGGAGACAAAGTCTTACATTTCGCATTAGTAATAAATAATTAATAAAAATATTTTTCACCTTTGTGATAAGTCAATATTCAACATTTCATAACAAATGTTCATTTATGATGGCATATTTTCTAATTCTTCCTAATTTTATTCCAATTAGTCATAATTTTACATTTTTTCTTTATAAAATGTATCTGTCTAAGCTAATTCTAAAAGGCTAAATCCTTAATTCTTCAATTCCTTTCCATTCAACCATTTTTGCTTTTAAGTTCACAAAACACTGCCAGAGAATCAGCCCATCAATAAACATAATATAAGATCGTGTCAAGTGGAATTATAATTTAACAAAACTCGGGACGTGTCAATATTTTAAACATTGACTATTTACAATAGTTGGGAAATGGTTTTTAAACTAGTTAAATTATAATTTCACAAATTTTACAAATTTGCTGCGACTATTTTTATGCAAATGTAATAATTTCGCCAAAAACTGAGTATTCTGATTAAATACTTGTAATACTGTTGTTATGTCTTGAGTCCGATCGTAATGCTTTTAAAATAATACAATGCATTTATGACTATAATCAAAAGGTTTATCTTCTAAATTGAACTTGGAAAAAATTAGACCTTACATACGTTGAGTTAATATTAACAATAATATCAAGATATTATGAATTATGGATGACAATTAATGCATTATTGTTACTTGCATTAATGAACACATTAACCCGACCAAGTGAAATATCAACCACAAATTATCATTACGTTTCTAATCAAAGTCAGGTGGCATTTCTACGTACGAGAATTTAATAACGAAAATAAATCAAAGTATAAATAAAGTCGCGTTTCAAAGTATACTATTATGTTAAGTTCTTTAAATTATTTCACTTCTTGAAACTAATAAAATGGAAGTCGGGTGACTGCAATTCTAAGGTCGACAAGTATATGATTTAAGACTGAAATTTAGATGATATATCTAAACTAAATGACTTATTGAAAATAAATCATGCATTTTTACCATCTTCATATAAACATATGTATGAGTCATACATTTCAAGTGTATGACAAATTCGCATTTATGCAATATTTAATAAAACCTTTTTTATTTGACAATACTTTTCATATATATTACTTACGATTAGACTTAAAACTCCTTAAAGAGTTAGCTGACCGGTTCTGTCAAGATAATTATATTTGAATGTATGAATGTAGATAGTAGTTCCCCAAAACCTTAAAGAAATACAATTTTTAGGCGTAGATGTAATTATTTTAATACCCATAACATACGGCCTATACTTTGACTACATACTACAAGTCAAGAGATTTTCTAGATCATAAGATCTAGTAAATTGTAGTGTGCGTTTACAATTCATCGACAGTTTATAATCTCCCTAGATTAATTATAAACTAACGGTTCAAACAATTATATAATTATACAAAAAACAATATTGTATGAACAATTATCAGTAGCAAAATTAGGAATATTTCCTAATTTAGCTACTAACATGGATTTGTATGATGTCGCAAACACTGTGAGACTGGCGTATTCACAAAGCGTGTAGAGTTAGACACCATAGACTTATGTATTATATACTATGGACCGGCTCATTAAAAACAAATGTCTACGACTCATTGGTGTCCCTTCGTGAATTCAATACCAACGAACTTAGTCACACACTAACTTCATACAGTTGTGTTGTGCAATTTAATGACGAATGTACATCGTAGTTCTTAGAGAGGGCGCTATAATACCTGTTAAATTGTTCACTCGACAGTATAGACTATTTCTTTAAAACGATGTTAGACACGTCACGTTTTGCGAAATTCTACTCACGCCTAAATGTCTAATTTATTCTTATTTATCCTCTGAAATGAGTTAAAATGCCCTCTACGCCTATAAATTTTCCCAATATATTTTTATTTGTAGGATTGTTATAATATAGTTATTTATGTCTTTGTCACAAGTGTGTGTATTAATAGTTGCAATATTTATTCACTTGAAAGTAATTATTAACATAGTATTTTAGTAATAAGTCTGCCGCAAAAGTTACCACAGTATGAAAATTGTAACAAAATCATGATTGTTTTTTAAACTGTCTTACAAAAAACATGTCTTTCAAAAATGTTGTATTTATGGTGTTATAATAATATAGTTAATGGTTAAATTATTATAATAATATAATTGGTTAGTGTATGATTTTGTATAGCAATTGATGATATTGATGTATCAATGCTGTGATCTCCAAATTGCTGAACTAATTTGAATTTAAAGGAAAATAAAATTTAAGGCATTAGAATAAGGACTAGATTAATTTTAATAATAATTTATATACAAAATATAGTGTATAAGATTTCTTACTTGATTAAATAGTTACAGTACAAATCTTGTTTTAATGCATTATCTTTAAATAAGTTATCTTATCCAGACCTTTGTCCTAATAAAAATTCTTCATAAATCTTCAACAATGACTGAGGAGTCCTTGGTTTGAAGTCCTTCAACACATGCTCAAAATGTGCCATTGTCACTTCTGGACAGTCTAAATCTTTTTCCAAAGCCCTTAAAGCTGCTTCATGGCACAACGCTTGCAACTCTGCCCCCGAAAATCCCTCAGTTCTGGTTGCTAAACTATGAGAATTCACATCATCACTTGTACTCATTTTGTTCAGTTTTATTTCGATTATTTGTAGTCTAGTTTCGAAATCTGGTAAAGGAACATATATCAGTCTATCTAATCGTCCAGGCCTAAGCAGTGCCCTATCCATTCTGTCCGGACGATTTGTGGCTGCTAAAATAGTGACTGAATTTAACGGAACAACGCCATCCAACTCTGTAAGCAGTTGTGCCAAGACACGTTCGTGAACACCTTCGCCTGCTCCCCTCTCCCCACCTACTGCGTCCATTTCATCAAAGAATATAATCGATGGGGCGACTTGACGGGCTTTCGTAAACAGATCTCTTACCGCGCGTTCTGATTCTCCAACCCATTTTGAAAACAGTTCAGGTCCTTTTATTGACAAGAAATTCAGTCCACTTTCTGTTGCCAGTGCTTTCGCTATCATCGTTTTAGAACAGCCAGGCGGACCATAAAGTAAAACGCCTGCAGGTGGACTAATACCTAACCTACTAAAACTTTCTGAGTGCTTTAAAGGCCATTCTACAGCTTGACGCAATTTTAATTTCAAATCGTCTTGTCCACCTATATCTGACCATCGGACATTGGGAACTTCAATAAGTAATTCTCTCATGGCGCTTGGCCTGACTATTGTTAAGGCACTTATTAAGTCATCTTTTTCTAAAACATCGCTCATTCTTTTCATGCACTTCATGGACGCCTGTGTACATAAATTAACCAAATCAGCAGCAACGTATCCATGAGCTAGATCAGATATACCATCTATATCTTGGGAGGAAATTCTGTGAGGGAGATTCTTAAGCAATGCATATAAAATTTCTTTTCGCCTAAATCTATCTGGTACAGGTATTTCAATTTCTTTATCCAACCTACCAAATCTTCTTAACATTGTATCTATAGCTTCAGGTTTCCTTGTTGATGCTAAAATGAATACTTTGCTCGCTTCTTGATGTAAATTATCAAGTAATGTAACAAAGGCTGATGTTACGCGTCTTTCTTGTTCTGTGCTGCCAGACGATCGTCTCGGGCATATGGTTTCTATCTCATCAACCAATATAATACTTGGTTCATTTGTAACAGCTTTTGTGAACAAGCCTTTCATAGTGGCTTCAGTTTCACCAAAATACTTACTAAATATAGTTGGCCCATTAATTTCTATATAATGACAATTAAGATTATCTATTAAATGTTTACATATAGCTGTTTTTCCTATACCAGAATGGCCATACAGTAAAAGACCTCTAGTGACTTGAAAATTAGTTGCAAAACCAGTTGGATTAAATGAAATATTGATAAGAGTTTTTATTTCATCAATAATATCATCTACACCACCCAAAATTGGTGGTTTCTTTTTGACTCTCTCAACATTATTTTGTTCCATATTCCAAAAAGTTTTATCACTTAAGAGATACCAAGCAATGTTATCTTTGCTATCTGATTTAATATTTACAAATTCAATTTGTAATTTCTTACCAAAGTAATAGTATACAAACACACTACCAATACTAACATAATGATTGGTAAATCTTTCTTTTAATATATCACTTATATCTGTATCAACTTTATGGTTTTTAATTTTTATTGTAACACTTGTTGCTTGAGGGACAATCTGCTTTAAAACTGATACTGTCACTTTCTTGTTATCACTACACCAGGGCCCAGTAAGATCTGCAACAAGTTATATATACAGATATTAAAATGTATTTAAACATACCATTTTTTTCTTATTATTTCCTATTTGTTTCTCACAGTATTCACTTTTAACCAAAAATACTGATTTTAACTCTATATACAAAAGTTTTTATAGTTGCTATAATTTTTAAACAAATTATGGGCCTCTATTATGTTTGTGATATCCTGTGTCAAAATCTGGAAACAAAAAAAACTTGTACAACCACCATTTACTACACACAAAAAGGACCAAATTAGGAGTCTAATTGTGGAAAAGGAGCCCAACTAAGTAACTAACCACCGTCTACTACCAACAGTAGTCAATATTTGTATAGAAGTTTAAATAATAACCTCTACTACCAATAGTGGTCAATATTTGTATAGAAGTTTAAATAATAACGTCTCGTTTACTCGTCAATCGAAGTTGAGACTGTCTATTTTTAATACTTGCGGTATCAATATATTGCCCCTCAAAATCACAAATACTAATTTACCTGCAGCTGGTACTATAACAGCAGCGGGTGCCGATGCTTTCGAAGGCCACATTCTTCTCACGAGAGTTGGAGCTCCATCTCGCTTCAATTCCAAAGGCCTTCCAATAACTGCACCTATCAACGTCCCTGCTGAAGGATGTATTAAAACAGCGTCTTTAGGGACATTCTCCGAAGGTGAACTGGCTCTCTCCAGCCAAGTGAACAAAGTTTCGTTTTCAACAAAAGGGCATTTCACTTGATCTTTTACACAATTCAGATCAACATGAACATTTTTATCATTAGAGAGAATACTACAACAACATCTTTCGCATTCGATCCAAAGGGTCTTTTTAACTTGTTTGGGTGGCATTTTTGTGTTTATTTACATTTAATGAATAGATATCATTCATAAATGATATATAATTAATTCTTATTTTTAGGTTATTTCGGTAATATTTTTCTGTCAAATTTAGGAATCAGGTTATCATTGTTAATGTCAAACCGACATCTGGAGTCCTGATAACCATAGACTTCTATTATGTGGATTTCAGGTCTATAATTAGTTTAATATTAAAGCGCCGCCAAAAGAGTGGCTGGGAGCTAAATAATACCATCGCACACATGCTCCACAAAAACCTGGAAGTTTCTTAATCTAAATCTTTTCTTAGTAATACAGGGGAATCTATAACTAAGAACGAAAAGGTTCTATTACCTTCCCACATGTGCCATATATATATTTTTTTAAGTAGCCTCTTCATTTGATGGCGCTAGTAGGTACATCTTATTTTTAACAGTTTTATTACAGTCATGGGACTGTATTTTAAAATCTATGTTCTAAACGTGATAATTATAAATAAATAAATAAACACTACACACTTAATGGTCTCCATGATGGTAGTTATATCCTGTGTCGTGGGTCCGGAAACATAAAGAACACAGAGCATAAGCATGACAAGGACAAACACCCAGACCAAAAAATATGCCTGTATGGTCAATACAAACATCTGCTTCAAGCGCGAATCGAACCCGTGACCAAAGGCGCTTAAGGTAGGTTCGCTGCATCAGCGAACCGTGTAGGAACCAGTTAAGAAAATAAAAAATCAAAATAAATTCTCAACGTTTGTCAAATGTCATAAGTCAAATTCAATGTTTATTCTTGATATTTGACAATTTGACATGTATGATTAATAAGACAATTCATATTTCATTTCCAAATATAGTAGTTTCTTACAAAATAATAATCTAACTGTGCCACGATCGAAATAATAATACCGCTTTACTTTTTCTGTGATAAACTTTAAACGACAGGGAATGCTGGCTTTGATTACATACACATTATTATTCATTAGACGTTGTACGAAGTGAAAAATAAACCGTCAAGATGACTCTTGCAGAGTTCTTCAGTTGTGCCCTTCTTGCCTTCGGGCCTCCTCTCGTAATGTTCACATTAACTATTGCCAAAGATCCAATAAAAACTATTATTATGATAGCAGCAGCGTTTGGTTGGCTTGTATCATTTCTACTTTCGTCCCTCGTTTGGTATGCAGTTGTGCCACTACGATCTTATTTAGCCTTTGGGATGGTGTTCGCTGTATTAATACAAGTAAGTCAGACAGGAACTTTTGGCTTACAATTTGCCTCATAACTATGTCCTATTACATTAAGACATGTTTTCGCAATATTTTATTTCAGGAAGGTTTCCGTTATGGAATGTACTTACTTCTCAGAGGAACTGAGGCTGGTCTGAAAGCTATTTCAGAAAACCAGGATATTGGGAATCATAAACTCGAAATGGCATATGTTTCCGGATTGGGATTTGGCACAATGAGTGGAGCTTTTGCATTAGTCAATGTACTTGCAGACTCAGTAAGTACAACTTAATGATTAATTAATAAGAGAAATCCATTATCATTTATAAAATTTTATATATTTCATAGTTACTATAAAATAATCTGTAAGCTACATAATTATTATGTCACAAATGTCTTAACACATTTATTTCCTTCAATTTTATTTCTTGTACAAAAAAATAGTAGAACATGCAAAACTAATTCATAAGTTCTGCAAATTGTTTTAAAATTAAGAAATTTTTATGACATATTGTATGTTTATTAATGTTTGCAGATAGGTCCTGGTTCACTTGGCCTGCACGGTGGTTCAGAATACTTCTTTGTGACAAGCGCAGCTATGACTCTTTGTATGACACTCCTCAACACATTCTGGAGTGTAATCTTCTTCAGTGGATTAGATAATAAGAATTATATGAAGGTCCTGTGGGTTGTCGGATCACATTTCTTTGTGTCCGGATTAAGTTTACTGAATAAGAAAGAATTGTATATAGTTACAATCCTACCCTCATACATTGTACTTATTCTCACCGCCCTGATCGCATTCAGATGTGCAGGGGGTACTAAGCAAGGTTTAATTCAAAGTTTTTCCAGCAGAACATAAATTATTTGTATACTTTAGGCAACATGACACTCAAAGTTGAAAAGAAATGATTTACATGTTTATTTATTACGACCTAGCTTTTGAAACTTATTTTAAGATCTATAATGTGATTAAGTTTTCTTGTAAATTTAACCAAAAGCATCTAGAATACAAAGTTTAAATAATATCTATAAGTAACAATTCACATTGGTGTACAATGTCTATTTCACTAAAAACTATGTAATAAAATGGGTTAACTGTTAATATCTGTTATTAGCATATATCATGACATATTAACCCTTTAATAATATACCATAAAAATGTGGTTACTTTCAATTATCTTTGAATTCTGTCTAACTCATATTGAACCACTTTTTGTAATGTACTGTTGTAATCTATGTATTGTCACAAATTTACCATATGTATGTAACAGTTTACAATGGAGCTGAAAAAAAATCATTTGTTTATGATCATTTTAATCAACTGGATGTCAAAGATTAGTAATGAGCTCTACCAATATCCTCCAGGTTTAAAAATAAGTAAAATGCATACCTTTTTTATCACATTTTAGTTGTTATACAGTCACCTGACAACTGCTGGCAAATATAGCGAAATCTTTGGGCATTTTATAATTGTTTTTTACAAATATTTATCTCGAGCTTTGATGACGCATGACCTACAAAGAATGGTGTTGCAAGCTCTCATAAGTTACAATAACCACTTACCGTCAGGTTGGTTGTATGCTTGTTTGCCAACTTAGTAACATAAGACAAATATAATTAGCCCTGTTCTGTAGTCAGTTGACATGAAGAAACTGTAACCAAATTATGTGAAGCTACTAGTAGTACAAGATTGAAAAAAACAATGAAAATTTTGCTGCTGCCAAAGTTATAATAATATGAATAAATATTTTAAAGAAGAAATATGGAGTGAGTGTGAAGGAGGACATTTCAGCTTTAATCATACTACCAGTTACAACTTTTGGCTACAAAAGAAGGAAGATTTTCATATTTTTTCACAACATCTATTTGAGTTTTATACATATAAAATAAAATCATAAAATATACTTACTAGATTATAAGCATTATTTGTGTATACCAAATCATTCAATAAGGAAACTTGTAAGATCTAATAAATTTTCAAGTCATTTATTTAGACAAGATGAACTTTGATTTTGAAATAAATGAAGTTTTAATTTTGAATAATTTACACTGAAAATTGATAAATAAAACTATTATTATTTATATTAAAGCTAATTATATTTCACAACAGTATAACATAAAGTTCAAACATAATAATATTATGTTTTAGAAACAATATTCTTTAAATTTTCCTCATACTTCTTTTTCAACTCAATTTACTACATATTAATTATAATACTTACTTAGGTATTACATTTTCTTTTTATTTTAATTACAAAAATATGTTAAATAATAACAAAACTGTAATCATGAAATAATTTATTTTTGTTATTGTAATTATCATTCCTATAATAATTTAATAAGTTGGACGGAACAGGTTGAAATGTTTGTACACAGTGTTCCCAAGCTAATATTAAGACTTTTTATATAATAAACTGAAGTAAAACAACTTGTTTATTTAATTGTCTATCATTTTCAGTTAAAACCAATAACTTATATTGTTAGGTTAAGGTGAAGTTAAGAATCTTATTTAAATCAACAGTACAAACTTATACAAGAAAATAATTAGTATTTAATGATTTTCTTAGCTTGCAGAATGTCCTAAATATTTTTCTGAAGACTTGATACCCTAAGAGTTAAAACTATAGCCTTGACTATTTTAATCACAAATATCATAATTTTTTTTTAAGCAGCGTATGGCCCACCTGATGTGAAGTGGTCACCACAGCTTATGAACGCCTGCAACCACAGAGGTATTGCATGTGTGTTGTTAACCCCTTTAAAAACTTTTCATTTAATTTCCCTTAATTGCATTTAATATAGAGATAAAGGCTGACAAAATACATATGGTGTTACAAGATGAGAGAAAACCAAGATTACAAAAATGAAACTAGAGAACCTGGCATTAGTAAAAACTACCAATCACAATTAAGTGATGCATTAATTTTTTTAATTAAAATACTAGCTTTGCATGTGGCTGCTTGGACCTAGCACTGTTTTGAATGTAAGACTGTTCGACAACCTACTTCATATTTTTAATTTCCAGACTTGTAAGCCCTAAAGACCAGTATCAACGCATCAATTGGTTTAAAAGATGGTTTCTAAGAAGCAGTGTCATCTTCTTCCACTAGCTGTGTCAGTAATGAGTCAATTGTCCAAACAGTATCTGCTGTGTCTGACTCTACAGGGGGTAAGAAAGATTTTAACACCTCTAATGCAGCATCAATACCTTCAGCTGACCCAGATACACCAACTTCAGCTAATGTATTAACTGTTTCCGTGTCTTGGTGGGCGTTTCTGTAATAAGCATTATCTTTATATATATATAATTTTACTGTACATGTGTATGTCACTAAACTCATCCTAAACGGCAGGTCCAATTTTAATGAATTTTTTTGTGTGTTCCAGTGGATTTGAGAATGGTTTAGATTCACAATTGGACCCATTTTTTTTTTTTTGGGGCATGGCAACGTCTGCCGGGACCGCTAGTTATGGTATAAATATTAGAGTACTAAACATTGATACTTTGTATAAAGGTAGTTGACAGTAAGGTAGAGACAAGAGTAATAAGCAGACCCTGGGTAAATACTCGTATAATACCGGGAATAATGCTAGGAAGAAGAAGAAAACTTAGTGTAAGGGTAGTACACCTAGATAACATTAAATAGTGTGATGTTATCAAATGATATCATTTTTAAATCACAGGGAATTATTTTTGTATACTTACATAGGAGGTTTTGATATTTCTTTCTCTAGAATATCTTGCAGGTCATCTAAGTCAGGAATCGTGGGAATATCATCGATAGATTCCGGCGATTTTTTGGGCATAACATATTCACTAAAACAAGAGATACATATTGTTTGGTACTATCACATTTTTGTATTAAATATATATATTTAGATCGATATGTATCTATACCGGGCCTCTATAGGTGCTCCTTCTGTCCAAACACCAACTTTTCTTGGTTCTGGAGCATTAGAGTTGAAGGGGTCGTTCATTATATCTATTTATAAAGTCAAAAATGATCTTCGATTTCAAATTCAATATTTTAAAATGTTTATTGACAAATAAATAGTATGCTCACAGAGTAGCTAAGTAGCAACTTAGTGATAGTAAGTATTGAGTACTTAATCAGACACAGCAAGTAAAAAGTACAAAGTAATCTTTTAAAGATTCGGCTGTTACATTTTAAATGGTTTGAAGAATTTAATAGTACACATTTTTAATGAAATAATTTAAACTTGTATAAGTATGAACATTTATTATTCCGCAGTTTGATGAATGACTTTAATAATTATGCAATAAGCAGGTTGCATATTAAAGTTAAAGTAAAATTTTTGGTTCTGTGTTATTAACAAATGAAAATCCACCGCAAAACTAAGTTGGTAATTTCAAAGTAATTATTTTTAAATACCTATTATATTAGTTCAAAAGTCAGACACAATTTTTATGACTTTCGGAGAACTTTCGGAGCTAATATCTCAACAACTACCGACTTAATCAATAAAAGTTAACTAACTAATACCCTTAATTTTTATATATTTTGGAATTTCACTACAAAATTGTGTAGCGATTAATAGAATACACCTATTAAGTAAATTTCGGATAGATAGAGCCAATAGTCTCCGAGTAAAATGACTGTGACATACGTCCTTATGTCCGACAGACGGAAAGACGGACAGGACGAAATTACTAGGGTTCCGTTTTTGCCTTTGGGCTACGAAACCCTAAAAAGAAGCCAATACAAGTTTCTTAACATAGAATTATAACACATTTTTATGTTTTCAAATTTGCTTGTTACATTTTTATTTCAATATTTTCTCACTGTTAATCAGCTGCCTAACTATGTCTTTAGATTTTGAACAGTACCTTTTGTTATGAGGCAGTTTATACAATCAACGTTCCCTGAAGAACAGTCAGCACTGACGAAGTGCGAATGCTACGTGATCGGATACGGATTCTTGATGTGTTTTTTTGTATCATTACGGTTGGCAAAAAGCACACAGTCGGCTCGATGGTAAAGAGTCACCGCAACCTTTTTTTTTTTTTTTATGTTAAAAGTTGGCAAACAAGCATACGGCCCACCTGATGGTAAGTGGTTGCCGTAGCCTATGAGCGCTTGCAGCACCATTAGTAGGTGCCACTCACGCGTTGCCAACTCCTCTGCCCAGTAATTTCACTAGCGTACAGTGCCCTTCAGATCAGAACACAGTAATGCCTAAGCACTACTATTTGGCGGCAGAATATTTGACACTGCGGTGGTAACTACCTAGCCGGCCTCTTGCAACAAAAGACCATTGTGACTGATTGGACTGGTGGAATAATCTCTGCTATGACAGAGGTTATCCCAACAGCGGGCGATGGGGTCGTCACATCCTGACGCCGAGCAACCTATGAACGCTTGCGTTACTTGAACTAGGAAGGAAGGGGTGAGAAGGGAAATAAAGGCAGGGAACAGATGGGGTAGATGGGGGTAGATGGGATGGTAGATTGGACCTCCGATGCTCTCACTCATCGCACGAAACGCAATAGTACCTACCTACTGATACTGTTACATTACGCCGATTTTCTGCGAGAGGGTAGTACTTCCCCGGTTGAGCCAGCCCTTTTGTGCTATGAGAAGCATGGCTCTGCTACCATTAAAAATTATTATATATAGGTATTTGTCTGCACAATCAATACAAATATTTGTGTTGAGTGGGAATCAAACCCACGACCTCTGGGGTGTATAGGCAACCACTGTGCCGGAACGTTCGAAGAAAATGTAAATTAAAATCAATTAGCTTATTGTTTTTAATTTCGGGTATTTCATTGATCTCTGACACGAATGATAAAATTTGCGACATTGGTATTAAGTATATAGAAAATTATAAACAACTATAATTGAAACACATATTTAGTTATACTTCTGTAACGAGTGATGTGAGACGCGTGAAAAGTTTAACGTTTTGCTTTTATTGAATATAATCAGGTTCGTATTTTGCGTATTTTTGTTATTTTACAAGCTATAAAATATTAATTTAACAAACATACTAGCAATCACCTCTCACATTACTTTGGGTACTTTTATATATAATATAAAACTTCCGGAAAAATTCCGTACAGTGAAATCATCCTCAAAATCCGTTGTGTAGTTTAGGACGAATTAAAATAGGGAAGACGAAAATATAGACAGACGCGGAAAATGACTTTTGTTTGTATACTACGAGTCTGTAGAAATTAATAAAAATATATAGGCAAATAACTATACGTGTAGAGGAAGAATTTTAGGAGATTCACTTATAAAATAAATATGCGTAATTTATTCAGTTACATGAAATAAGGAAAAGCTTGTATTTCGTTTAAATTTCTTTTCTTCTTTAATTTGTACATTAATAATATTGCATCATTATTACAAGGTGTTTTGCTTTATTACATTCAGCGTTATTTAAAAAAAAACCTCGAAATTAACTGTTCAATATCTACTAAAGTTCTGATCCATTTTATAATTAATTTTATGTTATTCTCGCAAACTTAGATAACGGTTAAACTTTTATTTCAAATTGTTTGGAATAAAAGTTGCTGTTTTCCAAAATTTTAATATCACACTACATCCAAGTTCCCGAGAATCTTATATATAAAATTCTCGTGTCATTACCATACTCCTCCGAAACGGTTTTTTGACCAATTTTTATTAACTCTATGTAAGTACGCCATTTTGCCACCGGCAAAATAACAGGCTGTAAATATTTCACTCATGTCTGTTTTAAACAAATCCATATCTCTATCTTAAATTAGACTCATTACACAGACAGAATTACACGACTGTCAACGACGACCATTTTTTTTTTTTTTTGTTAACGGGGAGGAAATCTGCTACCAGATACCCGGCTTCCTGGGGAGGAGAACCGGGTTATGTGGGGTTCCATGACAAGATGGTAACGTCATGAGGACCCACTAAAACCTCCTCGGTGGCCGACCTCTGTGCGATTGTCAGGTTACGGGAACTCTCGTAGAACTAACCAACGCGACCTGACAAGCACTGTGCTTCGCCTAGCGGAGCTCGGTCCCGGGGGGCGAGATGGTAAGCCCCCAGCGCTTCCCGCGCAAGCGCGTACGGCAGTCGGGTCCACATCGACTGCAGTCCTTCTCAAGGCCGCTCAATACGGACGCACAGGTTCCCCACCCTGTACGTCGACGACCCGAGGGCACGCCCTATTTATATAGCCCCGGGTAAAGGGGCTGGAGGGCCGGGATGGCTAGCAGCATCAGGTGGGCGACGCCGCCGCCGTCGTCGTCGAGCAGGATCGGCCCTTTCCCGATCCCGCTCGGCCGTCTCCTTCCGGACCATGACGGTCTCACAGAAGGAGACAACGGCCTCCCACGCCGATTCCCTGCCTAGCATCGCCAGTATGACTGTTGGCAGGGAGAGGTCACGTCCGATCTCTTGGACCAAGGCGCTACGCTCCGCGTCCCACGCGGGGCACACCTCGAGGGTGTGCTGTGCGGAGTCCCGGTCCCCGCCACAGCGAAGCGAAGGCGGTCGCGCCACGTCTCGAGCACGCAGAGCCTCTCCTGCCGTTTTATTGCTTCGAGCGCACTTGGGGGTGCACTTTCGCCGCTCTGGCGGAGGGCGCGGATCCGGTCATATACCTTCGCGTCCATCTTCGCCAATAAGTCTAGCTGTGGAAAGCGCGCTAGTACGGTCGCCGCCTCATACGATATCGTACGATATCCCCGTACGATCCGGATGGCCACTCTTCGCTGCAAACTAAAGAGCTTAGTTCTGCAGCGGCGGATGCCCAATCTGTGTGACCACACGGGCGCCCCGTAGAGGGCCAAGGACCGTACGACCCCCGCATAGAGGCGGCGGACTTCTTCCCTCGGTCCTCCGAGATTAGGCAGTAGTCTGTGCATTGCACCCACTACCTTTTCAATCCGGGGGACTAGGCGCTCAAAGTGTTCTTCGAAACCCCAGCGACCGTCCAAGGTGAGGCCAAGGTACTTGAGGTACCGGCCCACCTGGACATCGGAGTCACCCACCCTGATGTGCGAGACGGGTGGTTCCCTGCTTTCCCTGCAACGACGACCAAGCCCAGGGAGACCAAGACCATGATATACTAATATAATCGTCATAATCACAATTTTGTGATGGAAGTGAATCTATGATAATCGATCATTATCTATAGAAATTAGGGTCTAGTTTATACGGATATAAGTAATGATGATTAGAACTAAAGATCCTATAGAAAAGGTTTGCGTTACGAAACCAAAGGATAGAAGGGAAGAGATGAGAAGCGAAAAAGGAAAGAAACAGAAGAAGTGGGAGACAGGGCCTCCAGTGTTCTCACCCATCGCACGAAACGCGACAGTACTGATACTGTTACTTTATGCCGATTTTCGGTGAGAGGGGTAGCAGTTTCCCGGTCTATCTGACCTAATTATGTAGATACTACTACTACTAATCATAATATGGTTTTAATTATATTTTAATAATAAAACGACAACTTATATTAAAAATATCTAATCTAATGACCTTAGATTCACAGATTTCGTTTCATAAAAAATTAACATAATTTAGGCAACAATGACGAGCCAGATCGGGCCAGAATCACCGCCGACGCCGCTACCGGAACATCGCAACGCCTACGTGCAGATAATCAAACAACCCGACAGCATTGTTCGGTGAGATTTTTACTTATTCATTACACGAACCAGAAAAAGCATAATTTAAAGACAAATTTTTAAAACACAGTTTCCTTGCCAAAAATGGAACCATTTTGTAGTAGAGTTTCGCATCAAATCCTAAGATGTAGTTTAATTTTAATAATTTAATTTTGAAACAGTTCTTTACATCACTGTCTTCTTCTTATCGTGTGGTTTGTGGCCAACCTAGTGTCAGAGTTGTTCAGGTTGTCCGTATAGGCGTGTGACTTGACTTTTCGACTACTGTCATATTGATAAAACCCGGGACCTACTTTTTACGTACTCTCCGAAGCACGGAGACGCTCAGTTAAAATACCACTATGCGATCACCCATCTAGTAATTCGCCGCGCCTAAAGTTGCTTAGCCCACCGGTCGTTTACCGATCAGTGAGTGCATCCGGCCATGAGCGTCGTAATATCTGAAATGGCTGGACAGATTGTAACGGGACTTTCACTAGCAGATAGCTGATGTTATGAGGAGTAACTAAGTAATTTAGGGACTAGCAACAACAACAACAACAACGAAACAAAATGATAGAAAGACAGACAAAAAAATTTTTTTTTTTTTGTAAGTACCGTACGTACTTTCACAAACATCAATGAAAAGCTGTTAATTTGGAATTACAAACAGGAACTTCTTCTTTATTTATTTGTATAGATAAGCTTGGATGTTTTTTTTGCCAGGTTCCGATACAATTCGGAGGCACGAAAAACGTCAATACGCCCCGTGATAAAGATATACGGCTACACCGGGAAAGTGATCTCGATTGTATCCTGTGTCACAGCGGATGAGCCCCATAAGTGAGTACAGTCATTTTTTAGCGATTTAGATCTGAATGTCTATGTGTTATCAACGCAATACTTTTATGAATATCTATTAGTTTCGTTGTTTACGTGTGGCCTAAACATTATCGTAAAGGTTATCGCGTAGGGTCGCTAAATTTTTGATAAAAAAACATATATTATAGAATAATATTGTATTTTATACCATAGTAGTATGTTTCTCCCAGCACAAATCGGCCGACTCCGGGAAGCAGAAGCGAAACCGGACCGGGGAAGTACTAACTAAGTCACCCTCCCACAGAATACCGGCATAAAATAACTGAGTTCTGTTGGTTTTCTTGCTATGAATCAGAGCGATGGAGGCCCAATCTCCCACCTCTCTGCACCCTTCCTTTTTCCCCTTTTCATCCCTTTCCTCCTATTGGGTTGGCAACGCGCATGTGATACTTGCACATGTATTGCAAGCGTTCCTAGGTTGCGATGACCGGTTACCGTCAGGCTGACCCTATTCTGGTTTGCCATGTTTGTTGCCAAGTTTAAGGTACTTCTTTGTCTCTAAGCTTTTCTCGTTTTGTTTCTTTCTCAGACCTCATCCTCATCAACTGTTGGGCACGCACGACACAGGTGGCGCTTGCACCGTGCAGACCACCATCACTGAGAGGCACTCGGAGATTTCATTTGATATTGGGTTACAAAGTGTTAAGAAGGAGGATATAAATCAATCTTTGAAGGAAAGGCTGGAAGCAAAAGTGGACCCATACAAAAGTAAGTATTAGAGAAATAGAAACTGCAGTAAAATCACAAGGTAATGTATTTAATTTAGTAGAGCCAGAGCCATACTCCTCCGAACTGCAAATGGACTGGCTGGACCGGAGAAGTACTACCATCTCACAGAAAATCCGCTTAAAATAACAGTATCGTATACAGTGTAATGAAATATGTGTAAATTTGACTGGAGAAAATTTTATACTGTAGCAACATCTACACGCAACATGACGTAACGTGATAGAAAGACAAGATTGTCACAATGTCGCATCAAGCTACAACGACACCTACAGGGCATACTACGCAACGATATGGACGACCAATGAACGTCACAAACCTAAATGGCGCTATCAAAGTTTCCTACGCGAAACGACTATATATACAAATTTCCAACGTCGTTGGGCTTCGGCCCAGGGCTTCGATCCGCCAGGCAATATCACCCGCCTGGTCGGAGGATCCTCCCGTAGTGTTGGAGGTATTTCTCACGTCGTCACCTCCAACAACATCCAATCCAATGAACAACAACCCGTATGGTCATTGAGCTTGTCTCGTTCTTTTGGTTTGGCTTTATTTAGCATATTTTGTATTTTCTTATCGTATTCATTTGCTATTTTACTTCTAACGTTGATTTTCGGTTATTATCAGCTTTCTCACACAGCACAAAGGTAGCGCATCTGTCTTGTTTTGGCCGGTACATTTCATATTATTATTTATATATTGTATTTATTTGTACCCCTTTTTTAAGCTTAAGAGTGTGATCTTTTATATAGTTATTTATGTGGAAGACTGCAAAAATTAAAATTAAGTACAATAAATAGATAAATTGCCTACATTAGTGCTGTCAATGTATTTTTTTATTCCCAAATATAATATATAATAATAGCTAAAATATGATATCAACATTAATTTATAGAAAAATAACATTCATTTTTGTTCGTGAATAAACTGAGAAGCCTTCACAATTTCATTTCTTTTAAAGTATACACTTATGGCATATGCAGTAATATTTTACCCACTTATGGCATATCTTTTTTTTATTTTTCATGATGTGGCATTCAAAAATACATACAACCCTAAATTTCCACCCATCTACCATCGACGCCTACTTTTGAGTAGCGATATTAGTAATTCAATCATTTCCACCGGTGTCACTTCTGTTCATAATTATACTCAGTTAGGGGGGCGCTGCTATCGGGTCCCAAATATTTTCGGGGCAGAACAACGTCTGCCGAGCCCGCCCGCAGATACTCACTTAAATTGCCCCTATGCGGTGTAAATAATAAATATCTTTCCTTCTATCCTAATTATAATGGCTTGGCAATGACAAACTTTCAAGTATTGTTTTTCTTTACAGCGGGCTTTGAACACAGGAACGCTCATCATAGCATCAATCTGAACTGCGTAAAACTATGTTTTCAAGTCTTCTTACAAAATGGGTCTACGGGAAGGTTTACAGAATGTTTGGAACCCGCACTCTCTGACGTAATTTATGATGAGAAGACATCAAGTGACCTCACAATCGTCGCAGTCAGTCACGTTTCCGACTCTTATAAAGGTGGAACTTTCGTGATCTTACTCGGGAAAAGGGTAAATAACTTATCTTTCACTGGTGGTAGGTCTTTTGTTGCAAGAGGCCGGCTAGGTAGGTACCACCGCAGTGTCCAATATTCTGCCGCCAAATAGTAGTGTTTAGGCACTACTGTGTTCCGGTTTGAAGGGCATTGTACGCTAGTGAAATTACTGGGCGAACGAGATTTAAGAACTAATATCTCGAGGTTGGCAACGCGTGAGTGGCACCTACTAATGGTGCTGCAAGCGCTCATAGGCTGCGGCAGCCACTTACCATCAGGTGGGCCGTATGCTTGTTTGCCAACTTCTAACATAAAAAAAAAAAAAAAGATATCTATTTATACATGTATTTATATTTTTTACTAGCCGCGCCTGCGACTCCGTGCAGGTGGTGTACCGAATTATTAAAATAAATGTAGTCTAAGTTACGTTAAATTAAGTTAGCTATCTGCCAGTCAAAGTCCCGTTAAAATCGGTCCAGCCATTTCAAACAGACAGACAGACGAAGATTAAAAAAGATGATTTAGAGACGAAGATGGGAAAAGGGAGTACACAGAAACGGAAGTGAAGTGATATCGTAGAAGATATAGTAGAAGAGCCATGCTCATCGCAATACAATTAAGCTTGCTCGACCGGAGAAGTACTACCTTTTCTAGAAAATAGGCGTAAAGTAACAGTATCAGTACGTGGAATGAGTGAGAGTGCGTTTCGTGGAATGAGTGAGAACCCTGGAGGTCAAATCTCCCACCCCTGTTTTTCCCTCCCTCCTATCCTATCCTATCCTATTCTATCATATCCTTGGGTTGGCAACGCGTATTTCAAACTTCAAACGGTGACTACATACCATGAGAGGGGCCGTATGCTTGTTTGCCAACCGTCATAACGTATCTCTGATTATATCAAAGCAGATACAACATACTTTTGTCTACAGTTGAGTATATTTCGCAGCTGCTACGCAATGACATCGCTGTGGTATTCTCCCGGAAAGACGGCAGGTGGCAGAAAGAAGCAAAAATTGAAACCGTGCACAAGCAGGCAGCCATCATCTTCTACACACCTCGCTATGACGGTCCCATGACGTCAGGAGATTTGCAGGTCGGCGTACTCTAAGTAGAAACAATTATGGGAAACTTAGCTTGGGAAACAGCTGAGAATCCAAATTTTAGGTTTCCAACTTTCTAATATCACCAATGATACTGTTAACTAAAATTACTACTATTAAAGTATGTATATATTTATGTATGCGCGTTAGGAAACTGTTAATTACAAAAATAGCTTCGATGAGTTTATACTCGTATATTCTAGATGAAAACGTTCCCAAAAATTAAAGTGAGTGAGTAGCTTTTAGGGCTAAAGATGAGTAAAAAGTTGCTATGAATCGAATCATTATTGTTCAAATGTACAAAAATGTGATTGAAATGAAATCGTATAAAGCGTTAGTAGAAAGCGTTTGTCTCCAAAAATGTCTTCCAGTGGATAGTTCCCGGTGGCATCACTGATGCTATCGTCTGGATAGACTAATTTCAGTATTATTACTCTTCTAAATAGAAGAGTCTAATGATAAATGTGGTTTTATTTGTAAGATTTCCAGATCTATTTAATAATATTCCAATCTAGGTAATCCAAGTTGTTTCTTATTTTTATCGAGTAGTTAGTGGCCAACCCAGTGTTAGATTTGTTCAAGTCGGTATGGGCCTCTGACTTGACTTTTCGACAATTATCAAATTGATAACATGCTATAATCACTAAAGTTGAATAACCGCGCCCAAAGTTGCCTAACCCACCGACAATACCCATTAAAACTCAGAAGAACTCTCTAGTCATAGTGGTACCTCATGGGGTCGCATGCGACAGCGTTCTGTTGGAAAATCCCGCCTGTACGGGTAACCGTTGTCAAAAGGGTGCCACAGGTTGCTCAACCCACCGATCGTTTACCGATCAGTGTGCGCACCCCGCTATGAGCGTCTCAGAGTGAAGATTAAACAGTGGCATACAAACTATTAAATATTAACAACTAAACTCTTGCAGGTAAACCTGCAGTTGATGAGAACTACAGACTTTATGATGAGCTCGCCTAAACCTTTCACATATAAAAGTAGTACAGGTAAAATCCTCATGTTTATCAAATCTATAGTTTTTCAACCGACTTCAGGGAGGTTCTTACGTAAGAATGCAAATGCGAATGCTCTTGCGAATATATTTTTCGACGTCGGGACGTCCCGTTGTTGAACAGAACAAGCAATCAAGCAATCCTTGTAACAGCAGAGATTATTACAGCAGTGCAATCAGTCACACTGGTGGTAGGTCTTTTGTTGCAAGAGGCCGGCTAGGTAGGTACAACGCATTCTACCGCAAAGCAGTAGTGCCTTTGGCATTACTGTGTTTCTGTTTGAAGCGCACTGTAGGTTAGTGAAATTACTAGGCAAAAGAGATTTAAGAACTAATATCTCGAGGTTGATAAAAAGCAAATCTTATTATTTGTAGTCGTCGATTAGATAGTTCACAAGTAGTTAGTTCAGTCAAAGAACGTAGGTGAAGGTTGCGTGTCTCGCTCCCGTGACAGCTGTCAATGTGTGTGTCACGTTATAGCTGTGTGAAGTTGCACAGATAAAGCAACAGAGAAAGATAGCGCTCGGTCAGCCGCGAGCCACAGATGCACGAAGCTTCGCGCCGATAGCCAATAGCCGATCTCCTTCCCAGTCCCCGCACAGTCAGTCAGTCACCGCGCAGCGCTATTGGTGAGCAGACGCCTACGCCGAACATCGACGCGCTCCATAAAAATATCCTTCAACACATATTAAAATATGATTGCATCTTAATGTAGCTACACTATTCCGAAACAAAGATTTATGTAAATTATTTTTCAGATGATCCTTTGCCGATACGGTTCTCCGATACGCCCGAAGATACAAAATATCATGAAAACGCCTATCGGGTATCAAATTCTGTAATTAACTAATTATTAATTATGTTATTCAAGGGTGTTTGCGTTATATATTTATCACATATTAATCCTTACTAATATTATAAATGTGAAAGTAACTCTGTTTCTGTGTCTGTCTGTCCCGCTTTGACGCCGAAACCACTGAATCGACTTAAATGAAATTTGATACACAGATAGTCAAGAGCCTGAGAAAGGACATTTTTAATGCGAAAAAAAAGTTGTAAGGGGTTAAAAGAGGTGGGATGAAAAGTTGTATGGAAGTATCATCATCCTTAGAGCTAGAAGATTAAAATTTATTTTTAGGCTGTTGATTAAATATGACATTCAAAGCTTATAAAATTGGCTTCAGAATTTGTATTGAAATCGTTATAATAAGCTAGCAAAATAATATCGAAAGTATATTTGCTTCACAAGATAATATTAAAGTATATTTACAACAGTGGACTACGGCAGAACTCGTTAGACCCTGTCACGGCAACTGCGGCCCTGATATTAGCACTCCACATGGTTCACCAAACTTAATGTGCCCACAACATCAACAACCAAATTTGGTACCTGCTACGTCGAATGTACATTGGAATTCACCCAATCATCAGAGTTTGATGCTAAACATGGTGAGACCCCACATATATCAGAGGACCAACGGTATAACACCTCAAACGCCTTTAAGCATGGACCAACCCTCTCCAAGCATGTTAGAAATGCCAATGAGTATGGAACAAGTGTCCCCGAGCATCGAAGAAATGCCAATGAGTATGGAACAAGTTTCCCCGAGCATGCTAGAAATGCCCATGAGTATGGAACAAGCATCTCCGAGCGTGAATCAAATCCATGGCATCAATGACCATGTTTTACCGACGATGGAACATATGACCCCAAATTTAATGCAGAAACAGGTAAGTTTTGAAAGTTAGAATATTTATTGGCCAGTTCGACCGGTGAAGTACTACCCTCAAACAGAAAATCAACGTAAAGTAACAGATCAGTAGGTATTATTACGTTTCGTGCCATGAGTGAGAGTGCCGGACTTCTAATCTGTCAACCCCCTCCACCCCTTCCTTTTTTCTCTTCTCATCCCTTCCTCCTGTTCCTTGGGTTGGCAAAGCGCATGTTATACTTCAAGTATCACAAGCATTCATAGGTTACGTCGACTGCTTGCCATCAGGCGGACCGTATGCTTGTTTACCAACCGTCATGTAATACAAAAAAAAAATAGACTTTGAATTTGTCTTATAAAGCCGTCAAATTTTCGGTCGGTTTCCGGAGGTCCGAGGATATGCCGTGATAAAAAGTATTCAGAGTATGGAATTGGTCTAGCTATTTTTAGCGTGAAAGAACTCACATATAAAACTCTGCTTATAACTTTATGAACGCCGACCCCGTTTTCACGGTTATATTATTTTAAAACATTGAAATCTATGGAGTCAACTATATAATAAATGCTATTTACAATGTTACAGGAAACTAAAGATCGGGATGAGACGAGTTGCCAAGATACCCGGTCAGACACGATCTTGGTGGTGAATTCCGATGACTCGTTACCACAGCTGAACTCCGGACTTACCAATATCTTGGGATCGTGTGAAGACCTCAGCGACAGTCTTAGCAAAATATTTTTATAGTATAGTGGCACAATGATTTACCTAACCATTTGACGACGCCATTTTCAATGTGATGGACAATTTTTAATTATAATTTTTATATTCCAAAATTTTGTTTTGTTATCCTTTAAAAGCCCGTTATTTGATTTTTGTCTACTTCTTATTTCTTAAATATTAATAATTAATGTCTTCGTCTTCATCCTAGCATTATTCCCGGTATTTTTATGTACCCAGGGTCTGCTTATTACTCTTATCCGGAATTGACAGGTTACTAGTTTTTAAACGGAGCGATTGCCATCTGACCTCCGCAACCCTAAGGGCGAACCAGTAACTCATTGGATAAGAGCAATTTATTTATCAAGAGTTAGTGATTATTATCAGATTTTATTGATAATAACCGGGACCGACAGCTTAACGTGCTCTCCGAGTCACGGTGGGGAGACCCACACGGACAAACGCCCAGACCGAGACAGAAATTTTAACAAACATCTGCCCGAGTGGGAATCGAACCCGCAACCCTTGAGACTAAAGGCAGACTTGCTACCCACAACGCCACAACGGTGTCTATAACATTAATGTCCCATGATTAATTATTATCTACAAATAAAAAAGGATAAATTCACAGTATATACATTAAGACTATGGTTAAATTCATTATATTACGAGTGTGTAGAGTTTATTTATTATAAGTATGTATAAAATCTAAAAATACCCCTAAATTCAACTATACCCGCCCGGTGATGCTGTCAACAATACACATTTTAAAAATAGGTCTATAAACCCGTAGTCAGAGAACGAGGTCCTTCGTCTAAGATTTCACCCATTTGGAATTTATTATTATTTTCAAGAAGTGGGCAATGGATTGACTATAAATTTTCCGGCATTTTTGCTCAGTTAACTTTAACCCCAAAAACCTGGTTGAAGCGTTTTATAATTGTCCATTATTTTTTCATTCGAAACGTCTCTACTCTAAACTGAAATCGTACCTTGACGCCATTTCGCTCTCAGACGGGTACACTAATTTATAGAGTACAATAATTGGACGCAAATAAGCAATACCATGTCAACCCACACGAATGTCATTTCGAGAAAAACGCGTTTGAAAGTTGTGAACAACTTGCTTTATATGATTTTTTTATGTATTGGTCAAGTTTTTGGCAATGTCAGATTTATGTAAGCTATTTTACTTATTTTTACATAAACTAAGTATACAAACTGCATATTTCGTACATAATATACCTCAAAACGTTTAACATAATACATAAATTGCATGGTTAAAAAGGACTTTTTAGAAGTTTTAAAGCTTAAAACCCTACAAATATTAAAGAAAAATGTTCTTCAGCCATTTACCAACACTTCTGCATATATAACTCAGTTTTTAAAATTTTGTGGGTTGACATGGTATTGCTTATTTGCGTCCAATTATATTTAACTTTTGTAAAAGGAGTTTATAATAAAGGAAACAACTACATAGTCAATTATTTATTTTTTAAAATTTGACAACAATGCTACCTTACTACATTAAATGCGTTCTTAATTTATTGCACACAACAATTAGTTATTACTGGGATGTCAGAAAAAAATAAGAAATAAAATTATAATTTTCGTAAATAAAAAAAAATCTCGCAAATTGAATATGTTCTGGAAAAATAATACTACTTTAGCAATACAGAATCATTTTTTTGTTATTGAAGTTTGTCAAATTCTCAATATTTGGTAACAATTCACTTTTATCTAATACACTTACTTTCTAGTCTAAACTTAATTTAACTATAACAAAAGAAAACGACAGAATCATATAAGATATTTAAATCTCAGAAGAAATGTCACATTTTCAAATATTTAACTCAAGGATAGAATTAATATATATGTTTTTTGTAAAGTTCAAATGTTTGTAATTAAAATTCAATATAATTAGTTTTTTTATATATTTCATTTACAATCACAATATAGCACAGAAAATATATAAAAGATATATGTATTTGTCTTTATAACTTCTTTTTAAAAATAAAAATATGCTTAAATTATGCACAGATTCATAGTGAAAATAATGTAATAATTAAGAATTTATGCAACGCTTAATGACTAATTTAATTTTATTAACATTGGACCGGCCCTCCCATACAGAAAAAAATGTCCATAAATTGTCCTTAATTTCGCCCCCACGGGGCGAAACGAAGTTAGTTACACATTTAACTATTTTCAATTGTATTGCTGGCTTGTGACTTACTTCGATCGATGTTGAATTAATGATGGGGCTCTAGCAAATTTTTTTTGTTTGAATGGAAAGGCATGGCCATATACAATAAGTCTATGGGAATATTTTAATTTTTTTGTCCTTTTCTATTTTATAATAAAAAAAATTACATCATCTGAAGCCATTCTTGTAGGATTATTATAGAGAGTAAAAAGGCGAGGGACATTACATTAAATTGATACAATTTACAGACACACATAAAATATATAATTGAATGTGTTTATCATTACGATTAACTAAAAAATAAAACGAAAACAAATATGATTTGCGCATTTTAGTTATTACGAGGTACGTACTGAGATTTATTAATAACATCTATAAAAACTATTTTAAAGATTTAGTTGTGTAAATATTATTTTGTGATATTATAATATTTTATTGCGATGATAAAAGAATTATATTTTTAAGTATAACATATTATTTCATGATTCATTCTATATATATTATTATAACTATTTTGCCAAAAAATATGTGAAATAGTAATGATATCTTATTAGTTATTTAAGTGCAATAAAAAGAAACACCTTATTTAAATAATAAGTAGAAATAATAATGGTGTCAATTCTGGGCAGATGTTTGTATATTATTGACAAATTTTGGTTCAAATGTTACAATATTGTCTATATATTGTACTTTCAAAACATACACTCATTAGAAGCCAGTTATAGAAGCGCGAATCTAGAGGGTAGGCTTTGTTTTTAGTTATGAAACACCTCCCTCAAAAACTACCGGAAACAACCAATTTTTGAAGTGAAAACTGCTTTAGCCGCGTATGGATTCGCATCACCGACATGCTTCATGTGACGCGTTACGTTAGATTGGCGCGTGCATATTGGACTCTTGGATATTAATAATTTCAATACAAAAATTATGGAATTTTAATTATTTATTCTATAATTAATGTAAAAAAAAACTTTATTCTAATGTTTTGAGTTATCACTTCAATTGGAAGTCTCCAAGACTGCCTACTTTTTTTTAAATAGAAGTTTAATTTTTTCTGAATTAATTTAAAATACCGGGAATAATGCTAGGACGAAAAAGAAGATGTTTAATTTTTTCTGACTCAAATCTTACAATACATTTAAAAGAATATGTTTCATCTAAGGTTTTCAAGGTATATTGGATTCTGACCAACCTCTCCCCCTCTCTCAGTTTTCCCAAATTTAAACCTAGATTCGCGCCTGCTGATAGGCAATAATAATAAACTCACTCAATTTAAATCAATTCATCATCAGTTCAATATTATAAACTTATATTATGAATTCCCCAATAGTCATTTCTAAACTAGTAGAGATGGTATTGGAATATTCATGTTTCAAAAATAATTATAATTACTTATAACAATTTATAATTTTCTTACATAGGTAATAAAGTAAAAAATCAGTACAATTGAAATTATTTCTATTGTGATATTTTTATTACTTTTTTAAACAATTTTTACCGCTATTGATAATGGTCTGTAATTGTGGGTTTTTCATTAAATTCATTTGTGATGAAAGTTGTAATTGGATAAAAATCTATAATTTATTTTATAGCTAATGCAATAATGTCTTGCAATCTTTTATAAAGATCTTTGTCATTAACATAATAAATTCTTATAATTTCAAACAAGATCACAATTGAATATACTAAGTTAAGAAATAAAAAATGTTCGTGTCGCGAGAGATTTAGTAACACCAATATATTCACTTGAAGCACTCGTTAGTCTACGATAGCACTAGTCACTTCACCAGAAACATTTGTAAGTTTTAGTTTCACTTCACTTCACTGATGACAATTAAGCAATTTTAGAAAATAATGTATAGACGAATGTACAAAAGATAGTTCGTTTGTACTAATGTAATATGTAAATGGTACATAATCACGTTTAACTTTGCTCATTTCCATATAATTTTCTTTGATTTCCATTAGAAGTATGGTATTCTTGAGCCAGCCATAAATGAAAGTTAAAGTTGAATGCGGTCGTAGGTACGGTTGTAGGTGCGGTTGTAGGTGCGAGTGTAGGTGCGGCTCTAGGTGCAGCTGCAGGTGCCGCGGCAGGTGCGGCGCTAGTGCAGCAGGTCGGAGGTGGAGAGGCGGTTGAGGCTGTCGCTGAGGTCGGGCGCGCGGTCCAGCAGCGCGGACAGGCCGGACAGCTCGCCCAGCGACAGCGTCGCCAGCTCCGCCTGCGCGCACTGCGGGACAGACTGTCATTATACATTTTTTATATCGTAACAGTTGGCAAACAAGCATACAGTCGAGGTGATGGTTAGCAGTTACCGCAACCTATATACCTCTCTCCCATCAACGCTGATGTGCTGAGAGAAGCCTGACTCTACTACTATTACAAAGTAAATACATATTTAAGGCACCTCCTTATGGGCTGTAGGTTTGTTTGAGAGCAACCAATTGTATAAAGAAAAAAAGACTATTTAGCTGTCATTTATCTATCGCGGTGACAACACGTAACCGAATTTTAAATAAAGTAAACGGATATTAATTTTGAGTTTTCTCCGTGGTGCTGTTTACAAAAATGGCATTCAATTCCAATTTTTTTCAAAAATTAATATTATCAAACAATACATAATACTTTCACTTGTGATGGGTGCCTCATTTTGCTTTTGGAATAAGTCATAGAAACTAAATACATATTTATTAAAATTGTAAATAAAACTCTAACCTGTTGTTGTTGTTGCTGGGCTAAATTCGGAGAAATATGCCCCATACCCGGTGAGACGTGCCCCATACCAGGAGATACATGCCCCATAGCCGGTGACACATGGCCCATTCCTGGCGACATTTGACTCATGGCGGGGGACATCTGCCCCATACCGGGCGACAGCTGCCCCATTCCGGGGGACATCTGCCCCATTCCGGGGGACATCTGCCCCATTCCGGTAGACATCTGCCCCATACCGGGTGACATCTGCCCCATGCCGGGTGACATCTGCCCCATCCTCGGGGACATTCCGCCGTGCGTCATCATCTGTCCCATCGACATCTGCATGCTAGGCGACAAGGGTTGTATGTTGGAAGCCATGCTGTGTATGTTCGGCGACAGAGAGTGCATGTTGGGCTGTATGCTCTGCAGGTTGGTGAGCTGCACGTCGGCCATGTGCGACGTGCCTTGTTGGATGTTGGCCGTGAGCTGCACGTAGGCTTGTTGGCCCCACTGCAGCTCCTGTTGGCCGTAGTTCGCCTGACTCAGTCCCGCGGAAGGGCCTTGCATAGACCACTGTCCACAAAAACATTGTTTTTTATTATATACTAAGTCACAGTGAGTGTTAGTTTGTTAAAAATAAAAGTATAATTTCAATCTTTCGATAATTATATAATATATTATTAAAACTGTCGTGATACAAACTTAATGTAAAATAGAACGGCTAAAGTTCAGGTTCAATCGGGTTAAGTACCGACTAGTGTTAGAGCCATCGGAGGTCCTTCATCAGGGTGAGTGAGCAACGTTTACGTTACGTGAACGGGAACGTAGCCCTATATTTAAAATATGTAGGTGTTTTTCGGATGTATATATATTTATTTAAAGTAAAAAAACTCTCTTAATAACACATGCCTACATATATTGTACGTTTTGTCAGATATAACCAATATAAATACAGTTAAAATGGTAAAATTTCAAATATTACTTCTCGAAACTTTTACGCAAAAAGTTAAATACATATAGACTTTACTTTTCTTAAACACCATGCAGGCATGTGTTCCGGTCTGAGTGTGTGTGTTTCCGGGCCGCCGAAACAGGATATCACTATCCTGACGGGGACCGTTGAGTGTGTAGCGTTTATTATAAAAGTTTCACCTGATAATGGTTATCTTGAAGCAGTTCCCGGTCGTACGAAGGCGAGAACACTCGGAGCGGGCTGCCCGACTGGTGCGGCGGGGTCTTATCTGGAATATATTATCATTTCATCTATAGGTAGTAGAGCCATGCTTCTTCCAACACAAATGGACCCAATACCGGCAGGTTCGGATGGGGGAAGTACTACCCTCTCGCAGTACCCTCTGGCGTAAAGTAACAGTAGCAGTAGGTAGTATTGCGTTAAAACGATGAGTGAGAGCACCGGACGCTTAGTCGCCCACCCGCTCTGTGCCCTTCTCATCCTATCCCTATCAAGTAACCGCGCGTTCATAGGTTGCTGTGACCGCTCACAATAAGAAGGACCGTATGCTTGCTTGCCCACCGTCGTGAAAAACAAAAATGAATTAACGTATTAATTTAAAAATAATCTGAATCACTGAAAAGTAACAATATCGTTGTGGCGTGTTGGTAACGAATCTTTGGCCTCGACTCGTTCGATTCTCGCTCGGAGTCGATGTTTGTATTGATCTCACAAATATCTGTCTCGGTCTGCAGAACAGGTTAAGCTGTCGATCCCGGTTGTTATCCTAATAATAGAAAATGTTGTTGGGTAATTTGGTCTTATCCAATGAGTCACCGGTTAGCCCTTCGGTTTGCGGAAGTAAGATGGCGAATCCATGTAAATACCGGGACCGCTAAAAATGAAATACAAAATAAAAATCTTATTGCAATAATTAAAATATAATTAAGCATTTACCTTTTGGCTCAGATTTGATTTGTTGATCTTGTCCATATTCTGAAAAAAAAAATAGTTATTATTATTATTTGAACTGTAAAACAAGTTTACAACTACGAGAATAAGCGAACGAAAGCGAAAAAATCTGTGGTGGCAAAACGACAATAATTTCTCACAAACATTCAATCCTACCTACAAAATAACATGCTTCGTTACAAAAACACAAAACAACCCGAAATCCGTTGTACAATTTTATCGAAATTTACAATATTAATAATTAAATGACTAGAATGCTAAAAATTAAACAGATTTCGGGTTTAACAGAAGTGATATGTATAAAACATGCATAACATAAAAATATGCTAATACGCGTGTGTATTAAAAATCATTGAAAAATTCCAAGCCTAAATAAACTTAAAATAAAAATATCGAAACCAAAAACTTAAAAACATACATAAAAACCAAAAAAACTAACAACATCAAAATACAAAACGTACATGCTGAAGAAATAAAATCTGTACC
Organism: Hestina assimilis; assembly: GCA_023373885.1. NCBI lineage: Eukaryota > Metazoa > Arthropoda > Insecta > Lepidoptera > Nymphalidae > Hestina > Hestina assimilis. Next base: position 723,061 of record CM041747.1, on the reverse strand, counting down.
TTTTTTTCGTGTTACTAGGTAACTAGGATTCGTATGAGAAAAAACTTCAATTATTTCTTAATTTTATTAGCATTATTATAAATTCCACGCGTCCAAAGCTATGCTTTATTTATATAATCTCTTTTCATTATAAAATTTTACAAAATTTCATAAATTTCATTCACAAAGTTGTATATGAAAACCGAAATGTATTAACATGTTCTAATATTATTTATCAAAATCTTTCATTTATGTTTGTAAAGTCATCGAAAGCATACACTTATATTATACATTTACAATGCGATATGTTTTATTAATCATAAAGAAAACAATAACTTTAATAAATACATCCTAATAAAAGCTGCTTCACAAACCATATAATTCATTTATAAAGGGCGCCTGCACACCATTGACTTACTATAAACGTCGGACCGGCCTTTTATACAAGTAAATGCATTAATTAACGCAACGAAACAAGAAGTTTGTGACACGCTAACGTTATGCGATTATGTTGTAAGCTTGTTACTAACTTACTAGTCTTTAACATTTTCTTTGTATGACAGGGCCTGTCCATATTTAGTAAGTCTATGCTCCACAGATTTAATGAACAAATTCTATTCAATCTCTTAATCAATAGCATAAGGCAACATCAGAAAAAGGATAACACCCATGGACGTAGCCAGAATTTTGAACAGGGGAGGGCAAAATCTTAATTTAGAGCCTAAATTCTTACAATTCCATTTGTTCCATTCTGAGTATTTAACAAGGTCAGAACACCCCCTTCTGCTCCTTGCTACGCCCAAGATGTGTTGTTATGACTCCATCAACAACACATCTTGTATGTGTAGATGCATTCGAATGCTTAAGTTACATACAGTTCATTCAGAGTTATTTTGTACAAAACATTTAAAATGTCGAATTTACTTGTACATATTTTGTTTATTATTCATTTATCTATTTCTATTTTTTCTATTCTATTAAAATAAATAATACAATTAAATCCCACAAACAAACATACATATTTACTAATTTTTTTTCTGGTACCTAAACAGATCTGATTCAGATTTTTAATGTATATAAAATAAATAAATAAATCATTGTTTAAATAAATTTTACCAAACTGGGCAGAATATAAATGCAAATAAGATACTACTAACTTTCATATGAAATATTTAAGATTATTTATTTATATTATAAATAATTTACTATGCATAAATCATAGCACAATTAAGTTTATAGTTGACATAAATACAAACTGTAACAAGAACAGCTAAAGGGTCGTTTATAATCTACGTTAATATTTCAGAGAGATGTTAAATCCGTATTTAGAAACTTATCATATTAACAAAACTCAATCTTTCATATCATTTCTGTATATAAATGTTTAATGTTGACAAAAGTTTCTAGATTTGGCTTATAAAAGGGCCAGCGATCATCGCAGCACGACACAACAGATCCCCTTATATGGCATTTAAAAAATAAAATGGAAAAACATGACAATAAGTTTGAAATTTTTGTGACGTTGTATGACTTAGCATGACGCACCTCAATTAATCATGATCGTTGCAATGTCAAATTTATTGTCATTAAGTTATATTTTTATTTATGACATAAAAATTCTCAGCCGTACCCTCCCGCCAATGCACGCAAGCCCTAGGGATCGCTTAGCCCACTTTTTTATCTCAAAACCACGCTCTCTAATTGACATGTTATGTAAATCTAACTCGTAGACGTTCATTAAGTTCAATCAATCATCATTTTCGAAACAAAACAATGAAGAAACTTTAAACCATTAAAACAGAAGGCAAGCCACTTATAGTCTTTACCCAGGCGTGGTTTATAATAACCCCTCGTCAAACCAAACTCAACTCAAACAAACCCCTCGTCAAAATTGCATACGGATTACATTTTTGATTTAGAACTCATAATAATTATTAATTAACAATAATAAGACATTAATAATTTACTACAAAAACTAACTTGAACAAAACTAATTATTCATGAAAAACGATACAAAATGCACTCAAAATACTAAGTTTTAAAGTGGAAAAAACATACAGTTATAAGCATTGACTAACGATAAACTAAGAGCGGCCCTTCCATACAGAAAAAAAAGTCCAAAGATTCACTCGTGCTCTGTCGTAACAGAGACACAGGTTAACTTTATTCGATGATATAGCCAGGTTGTGACGCTTACTACATTCGATTATGTTATAATAAATAGTATAAAAAACGATCGTTAGGTGTTATAAAAATAAATTTTAAAGAACTAAAAAAACTGTGCACGAGTGTTCTCAAAGGTCGGAATGCGACTGAGCGGGCGCTAGTGTCGTCGCGTTGCTATAGTAACGAGCACTTCTTCGTCCCACACTTCGATTGAGACCTAAAAATGTGTATTCAAGGTCTTAGTTCAACTTATGTGCCGCGAGTTCTACAAGCGTGTGACTACTATGAACTTCATGTCGCTGCTTTAGTGTGAATTTACAATAGAGGTCCAGCGAATCTTTGAACATTTTGTTAGTATAGAAAGGCCTGTCCATATATAATAAGTCTATAGTAATTTTAAAGAACAATAAAAACACACATTTATACATTAGCATATTTTTTCTTATACATATTTTATTAATAAACTAAGAATAATACGCTAATACCAATTCTTATACTTTCGTTCATAATTTCGATTTAAATAGATTTTAATAAATAAGAAATTATTATTTTTAATATTAAGCACCTATTAATTTAAGACTAGTAACAACAAAACACATCTAGATAGACTTCGGAAGTCTGAACAGATTCATAATAATTCAACTAATTTTTATAATAACGTTTTTGGTAATTAAATATAAAAATAAAAACAAAAAGGTCTAAACTTTTTGTAAAAACAAAATTCAATTTTAACAAATGTCAATACACTTATGAACAATATATGTTTTTATAAAATTATAACAAAACTAAAATTCCAAATGTGACATTTTGATGTATAATATAGTAGAAATAATATAGAAAACAAAAGATTTATTAAAATATTTCATATTTTATAAATTAATAAATACTTTTTATCTTTTATGAAATATTTGCAAAACCTTGGTAAAACTGACTTCAAAAGTCACATAATAAATTATAGTTTTGCAGACTAAAATACATTTAATTCACGAAAAAGCAATTAAACTTTTCAGTTTTCTAATTGAAATAAATACATAAATAATAAATTAAAAAAAAACTTAATAAATTATTTTAAAATAAAATGGTAACATATTCCATAACTAATAAAAGAATTGAACTATTAATATTTCACCACCATCTAAACAACGCTGGACATAGACAAGACATCCCAAAAACAATTTCGACGGACAATAGACAAGGATAATTTTTTTTGAGCTTCAGTTAGCCACATATACAGAGCTAGATATATATTTGGTAATGCGTTTTTTTAAACTTTTAATGGTTTTACCAATTATTATTATTACTTAATTTGACACCTAAGAACCTATACATAATGTAGACTAATTTGATACTAAAACAATAATTTGGTGAAAAATATATTTTTGGTATTTCTTTTGTTATACCCCCTTTTTCGACCCACCCTAATATTATAAAGGCAAAAGTGATCTTGCCGGTTTTCTTAGAAAATATATCTATTCTCATAAAATGATATAAGTTATATTTTTTATACAAGCTCTGTATATATGACTGCTGATTTTTATAATAAAAGTTATTATTTATTACGTATGTTATATGAATTAACTTACGTTCTTGTTCGTACACCTTGGTCATGAGAGACGGCGACAACGTTTTCGTTCTCTTACGCTTTAAGTAATTCGTATCTAGAACATATTGCAAATATAATTAAACACTGAAAAAAAAAACTTTTACAAATATCAAGATTTCTAGGACAATTCGGACCTAAAGAGAAAAGGCATAAGTATAAAAAGGTACAAAAAATTTGTTTCATAATTATCGTTGTTTCACGTAATAAAAGTACTCTATAAAACTTGGCAAGGTTGCGATTACGGAGGAGGATTTTCGATACGACGCGACTCACACCCGACGGCGACGGTGTTAAAGTTTAATTTTGAAACTTGCTGCCATCGACCGGCGAGTAGTAGCAGCTGGTCTCGTCGAACTCGGAGGCGGTGGCGTGCGGCGCCACCGCCATGTACAGCGCGTAGTGCTCCGCCTCCGTGAGCTCCAGCTCGTCGCGCAGGCGCCGGAAGGCGCCGGGGTCCAGCGCCAGCACGCTCTCGGCCACCAGGATGCTGCCGTCCGTGGGCGGCAGCGGCGCCGCGCTGGCCGCGCGCCGCAGCGACGCCTGCGAGCGGTCGTCGCCGTCGCCGTGCAGCGAGATGTGCGTGACGCTGTCCGCGAAGCTCAGCGCGGCGCCGGACGCGCTGTCCTTCAGCGACGCGTGCGACACCGACGACTTGAACTTGGCCGGCCGCAGCCCCGACACGCTGCTGACCGAGCGCCCGACCGGCTTCCCCTTCGCCTCCCGCCGCCCCTCGGACTTCACGCTCGGCGCGGGCGACTTCTCCTTCCGGCGGAACAGCCGCGAGAGGAACGACCGCTTCTTGGGCGCGGGCGGCAGCGCCGGCTCGCTGCGGGCGACGGTCAGCTCCGATGTCTTGCTGAGCGCGTCCGGGTTCCGCGTTATCGGGATCTGTTTGCCCGGTTTTAGGATGCTATCGACGGAAGTTTGACTGGTTTTAAAGTTTTCGGTGGTTTTGCGGACGCGTTTGGGGGTAGGGCGGGGCGCGATCCTCCTCCGTGTCGCGTTTTAGTTGTGTGAACTCTATGATCGGACCGCGGTACGTCTGAACCTGGACGTCCTCGTACGGCAGGGACTCCGGTTCGGTTATCGTTACGGGATTTTTAAACGCCAATTGCAAGCTGGTGTACGTGCCGGCGTCGTTGAACTCGTCTAAATCGTTTTCGTCGTTTAGTATCGAGACGTTTTCGAGTCGCGTACGATTCTCGGAGTAAATCTCGTCCAACTCCGCGACCTGATCGAGGAGATCGTTGAGGCTCCTCTCGTTGGTGTCTACAACCATGACGTCATTTTCGATGACGCCATTCGTTTCGACGACGTCGGTGAGTTCGACGGTGGGAGGGTCGGGGGAGTCGCTAGTTGAGGACACGAGGTCCTGCTTTTCGGAGGAGTTGTTGTTGCCGTCGGTGGGAGGCGCGGAGGAGGGGGAGTCGGTGAGGAGGAGCGAGAGTACGCCGAGATCGGGGAGGGGTTTCCTCGCAGTACCTTGTGATTCGGGGATGTATGCGAAGGGCACGGGCAAGCTTCTCTCGTTGTCCGATAACCTCTTCAGTTGTATATAGACCTGGAAACAAAATCGTTATTATAATATATTATTATATAAGATATGTTTTATTTTTATTTTAAAACATTTAGATTATTTTGAAACAAATTAAATGTGTTATTTCTCTATTATTAATTATTCAAGCTGGCCCGTCATTTCAACTTCGTTCAATTTAACACTTCAGCTGTGTACTGACTTACTACATGTAAGTTGTACTTGTCTAATTTAGGATGATAATTTTTACAGCTGACGCCTTCTTCTTCGTTCTAGCATTACTCTCGGTATTTTATTTACCCAGAGTCTGCTTATTACTCTTATCCTGATTTGTTGAGTTACAGTTTTTACACAGAGCGATTGCCATCTGAACTCTACAACCCTTTTTTTTTGTTTTCGCAGAGAAATGCATTTACGCACACTACTCAACTAGTGTACTCCGAGGAGTACACTAGGGAGTGGTAGTGTGGGACTCGACCACCTGTGAAGCAGGCGGTAATACCCACTAAAACTCTGCGGGACCCTCATCGCCTTTGTGAGACGTCATGGGGTCGCTTGCGCAAACTACCATGACGCCACGAACTCTACAACCCTAAGCGAACCAGTAATTAACATTGGATAAGAGCAATTTACTTATCAAGAGTTGACGATTATTATTCGATTTTATGTGATAACAACTGGGACCGATAGCTTAAGCTTCTCCGAGGCACGGTGGGGAGACCCGCACCCGGAAAGATACAGATATTTGCAAGATTAATTTCAAACATTTTTCTAACCCAAAATCGCTACCCACAATTCCCCAATGTCAATTTATTCCTTTTGTCCTATATCTTTGTTTACTGTTTTATTAGTTCCTTTTAAGCATTTACATATCTATCCGGTATGATGGCATGTAATGTGATGTAAAAGGAAACACTTACTATGATATATCTGATAAGTATTGATAGCTCAATAAAAGACACCGATAGCGATCCCCGACGTGATCTGAACGGAATACGTACTAAGCGATTGATGTATTTTACGGCTGATGAACTAACATTGTTGGCGTTACGCCAAATGGTCGAATAAAGCATTACTGAATTGAACGTTGTGTGGTGGAATCGTTTAGATTTACGAGTTTGGTTCAAGCTGAAATGTAAACTTATACTATATGGCCCGCAACAATAAATAAACGTTACACACTCAACGGACCCCTATGGAAGTTTTATCAAATCGGTAATCGCACACAAGTGGTTATTTAGGTTGCGTGTTATGAACCCCTTGCGGCGGCCTCACGACCCTGGGGCGTGGTAAAGTTTGGGAACCTCTGCTATAGATCTTTTGTTCCCCTACAGATATAAGATTTGCTAATTACGAAGTGTTGCCTAATGGGGGCCGTTGAGTGTGTAACGTTTATTATTATTTTTATTGTAGAAGTCGGAGTTTTATACATAATATTGTGTTTCCTAAATGCTATTGTATGATGAAGTATCATTTACAACAGTAAGCGTAAGCGCCACATACGCTGTAACTTGAGTTTTTACGGCATACAAAGGTGAGATGTATGTAAGGTCTAATAAAGATTTATTATTATTATTAGGGTCCAGTTGGTGAAGACTCTGTATGTCGGGTCTTAAAATCTATAACGACTACAAAAACCTTCTTCTTCTACCTCGTTATTCCCCATAGTATTGTCGTTAGGCATCGCTTCACGGGGTGAGGAAATACTGCTGATTCTTCTAACTAGTTCTTTTCCTTGCCTGCTCGCAATACGCAGGTCTACCAGGATTTCTACAGCATTTTGTAGCTTTCCAAGTTTCACGACGACTTGACGACGTTGTGGCGCAGCGATAAGGAACCTGCCTTACAATGCCGGCACGTGGACCGGGGCTGTGTGTCCGTACCTGCACGTGGTCGGGGTCGGCCACGTCGCGGTCGGGCGGCGTGTGTATGTTGCGCGTGTCTGTGTGTCCGTACCTGCACGTGGTCGGGGTCGGCCACGTCGCGGTCGGGCGGCGTGTGTATGTTGCGCGTGTCTGTGTGTCCGTACCTGCACGTGGTCGGGGTCGGCCACGTCGCGGTCGGGCGGCGTGTGTATGTTGCGCGTGTCTGTGTGTCCGTACCTGCACGTGGTCGGGGTCGGCCACGTCGCGGTCGGGCGGCGTGTGTATGTTGCGTGTCTGTGTGTCCGTACCTGCACGTGGTTGGGGTCGGCCACGTCGCGGTCGGGCGGCGTGTGTATGTCGCGTGTGTCTGTGTGTCCGTACCTGCACGTGGTTGGGGTCGGCCACGTCGCGGTAGGGCGGCGTGTGGAAGGCGATGGCGGCCTGCTTGTGCACGAGGATGATGTTGGCGCTCTCCTCCCACACCACCTGGTCGCCCTTCTTCTGGAAGAACACCACGGAGATGTCCTCGCGAGACACCTGCCGGGGCGAAACCAAACATATTACTTGTAACTTTTTTTTTTTTAGAAAATATGTACAATTGTATGTTAGTTTGATAATCAAAGGTAACAAAGCATACTTTATACTTAATGAGAAAAGTGCAATTATGTGATGAATTATGAGAGATTCAGAGATTGTAAATATTTCCCTTTGGATTTCTATGTAGCCTAATTCTATTGTAAACCTTTAATTTACGACCTCTACAGTTTAATATAAATGTAAATATGATATACTAAAATTGAAAATAATAAAAAAATATAGGTTACAGAATTACGATGAAATTGAACGAATGAATGAATGATGCGACTTTACTATAGAAATAAATAAAATTGAAGTGTCTGTTTATAATTCCAAGTAAACAGATTTTCACTAAATGTATATGAAAGAATATCTGTCTCTCCATTTGTCTGTTGGTTCCGGCTAATCTCTGAAACGGCTGGACCGATTTTTAACGGGACTTCCACTAGCAGATAGCTGATGTTATAACGAACAACTTAGGTACTTTTATTTAAAAAAAAAAAAAGGAATTAGGGTTCCCTGCAATAAAGAAAAATCGGTATACAACGCGAGCGGAGCCGCGTGCGCAGCTAGTCTATAAAAACTAACTTGTATCAGACTTACCCTTTCACATAGTAAGATCAGTTCAGATCCACCTCTGTGGTAATCAGAGCACTGGCTCAGGCGCATGATAACGAGGTCACTCATGGCCTTCTTGTCGTAAATGACGTCCGATACCACGGGTGGCAACGAGTGCCGGATCTTCCCCGTCCTCTCATCCTGGAAGAAGACTTGGAAGCAGAGTCTGACAGCGTTGAGGTCGATGCTCTGTGGCTGGCTCCGGTGGTTGTAGCCCGCTGTGAAGGAATGAAATTTAATTAGTTATGTGGTGCTTAAGGCATGTTCACTGCTTGTACCGCTGCTCCACAACATATTTTTAAATATATTTTTGCGTTTGATTAATTTGTCTTTTTTTTAATTCCAATTTTAAATGGAAATTGGCAGGGCATACAATTAGAGGACGGCAAAAATGGTAAAAAGAATAATGTACTGGGTTCACAAGCCACAGGAGACGAAAACGTGGCAGACCACCCAAAAGATGGGTGGATGAGATAACAGATGTAGCAGGTAGCAGATGGACAACGTAAGCCAAAACTTATAAACAGAACGAAACAGAGAAAAATTTAAACAGTTGGAGGTTAAAACCATAATTAAAATCTATGTAACATGTAATGAAAGTTCTTTTGATGTCTGAAAAAAGGCTTTCTTTATATTTATTTTTATTAAATATCATTATTAAGTAAGTAAAGCTATGCTTCTCTCAGCACAAAAGGGCCGGCTCGACCGGGGAAGTACTACCCTCTCACAGAAAATCGGCGTCAAGTAACAGTATCATTAGGTACTGTTGCGTTTCGTGCCATCACTCATCAGTGAGAGCGCCGGAGGCCCAATCTCCCACCCTCTCTGTTCCTTTTCTTTTTTCTTTCTCATCCCATCCCTCCTGTTCCTTGAGTTGCCAACGGGCATGTGATACTGCAAGTATCGTGAGTGTTCATAGGTTGCGGCGACTGCTTACCATCAGGCAGACCGTATGCATGTTTACCAACCGTCATGACATAAAAAAAATACCATCTATTCAATAGTTATATAAAATTTCGGTGAAACCGATTTAGAGATCGAGTCGTCTCGATAACATCGTTCCACAAGATTCGATCTTAAGTCTACGTTATTGTTATGTTAATGATTTGTGTTGCACAAAGCATTATTTTTAAACGTTAGGTCAAATGTTATGACAAAGTACTCAATGCCTAGACATAATATTATGTATGTTGGCGCATGACAAAGTATAGAACCTATTTAATACGTTGGATTAGAAATACAATTTTTGAAAAGATGTCATTCTAACGAAGCGCCACAAAAGATGGTTACTTTAATATTGGACATACATCAAATTATTGTGGTACCGCATATAAAAGGATAAATCGTTGAAATCCGACGTAGTAGTTACAGTGCTGAGCAATTTATTTTTTATTAAAGCATTGATGGTTACAATAAGTTGTTCATGTTCTTGGATGAAATTCATAAAGGTACTTAGTTTAGTTTGATTCAAAATGAATACTGATAAAACAACAGGCGTGGTTTTATTTATTTTTCCATTGGCTATAAAGAAAATCATAATGAGAAAGTAGAACTTGCATGGGCGTAGCGAGGTAGGAGCCAGGGAGGCAGCTGACACACCCTGGACCTTGTTACACTGACATTTTGAATTGCTTAACCAATAACTATTGGTGAGAGTACGCACAATGGTCCAATAGGACCAAGGACGGAAAAAGAGCCCGCGGGGAAAAAATCTATTCAGAATAGTCATTTTGCCCCTTCTAGGTCTAGGTTACGCCCATGAGAATTCTTTGAAAAGATAGTAGGTACTACTAGTTTATTTATAATATTTAATAAGGTAAGCTTGCTTTTCTTTGTCAGAATGTATATTAATGTTTTGCATATTGACCTTGACAGCTTCATTGTCGTGTGCGTACTGACGCTCGGCTGTCCTTCGGGACATAAAGTTGATATTTTTATGAGGTCAAACCAGAGTTTAGAGGCGTCTGACGTCAATGACCACTTATATTAATCCCAGAATGTAAAACCAGTGATATTTGGCTAAGAGATGGGTTTTGCAAAAACTTTTTGTACAAAGGTTTCAAAAATATTGCCAATTTTAAGTCTTTATAAGGTTAATAATAAGAATAATTAAGAAATAATAAATGCACACTCAACGGCCCCCATTACGATAGTTACATCCTGTGTCGGGGGTCCGGACACATACACAATGACAAGGACACATACACAATGCCAAGGACCAATACACCTAAACCGGAAAATGCTTGTATGATCAATACATCTGCTCCGAGCGGTAATCGAACCCGCGACCGCGGCGCCACAACGTCGTCAATTATTACAAGTTAGGCGTGAAATACGAATTGCTAGTTCTATTTATATGAGAACTGTAAGTCTGCTGAGTTTTTGTCGACTCTTAGTATCTATCGACATCGAACAGAAAGTAGCGCTAAATATTACATCAGTGAAGTTAGTTGAAAAGCATTGTAAATTTTAATTACGATATATATTAAATAACGTATTAACACAGAAGCCAAAAAAATTGAGGCATTAAATTTAGTCACTTACGTGAAAAATACAACTGTATTTTATTTTCATTATCAAAATAAATAGATTTTTTATTCGTTCTAAGAAAATTTTCTAAGCATTTTAATATTATATATAACAACATTATAGTTTTTCTCTTCCTATAAACTTTTTAACGTAGTTTACGTTCCGAAGTAACCTATACGAGCGAAGCCCACGAGGTGACCGTGTTACGTTTAGGGATATTTCGAGCGAGCTATTTTCGCGCCTCTAGCAACGCCCCGAGCTAGCGTTTCGTAAGATTTAAACTCTTATACATCGCCATTAAATGTTGAACTTAGTTTATAGTTTAATCTTAATTAGGAGTTATACACGTCTGTCTTCATCCGTTCTTACTTATTCAATTAAATATTGTTCAAGCAATAACACGACCTTAGTAAGTCATCTTAGAATTCTTTCTCTAACATTGTAGCCTATAGTCTTAATTAATACAAATATGTGCCACGTTGAATGTGAATACACTGCCTCCTGAAATACAGTTTAGAAGCTAGGGTTCATCTTTTGTTGATTTGTATGTTGTACCCTAATAAAGATTATTATTATTACATACTATGTATTTTTTGTTAAACTTCTAATGCGACTTCCAACAAGGTTGCGTTAAACGTTTAATATACGAGGGAGAGAGAAAGAAAGATACACAAAGGTAGAAAGTAGGAGAGAGACAGAGAGTGAGCCGGAAGACCCCAAAGAAATGCGCGTGGTATCCTTGCTATGCAGCGAAGTAAGCAGTGTCATTATAGATTTGGATATTGCTCCACTCGGAAATGACAATTAAAAGATGCGATCAATTGTGAATTGTAAAATATGATTTCACTAAAAATCAATTTCTACCTCTTCCTATTGTCATTTCCACATTACGAAGTTTCACTTCTCCCACGCGGAGGGACTCCAGGCAATTTTTTTAATGTCATGATGGTTGGCAAACAAGCATACGATCAGGTTGATGGTAAGCAGTCACCTTAACTTATGAACGCGCGATACTTTAAGTATCACATGCAACTTTGACAACCCAATGGATAGGAGGGAAGGGATGCATCGCACGAAACGCAACAGCACTTTGGTACTTGACGCCGATTTTCTGTGAGAGGGTCGTAGTTCCCCGCTAGAGCCGGCCCGTTTGTGCTGAGAAGCACACTCTACTACTACTAAAATTAATGATATTAGAACTTGTTGTCATTGAATAGTTACCAAATGATGTTATAAATTAATTGTTTCGTAAGCCTTTTTATACTTGATATCAAATTCAGCACAGAGGTGAAATAAGCCATTTTTATTATCGAGTCAATTATAAACTTTGTGATAACAAAAAAAGCAACAATTCCAGCTGCACTATCATAAAAATAAGTTTCTTTATCAATTGAAGTATAGTATTATTAAATAATGAATTAATAAAATAAATAAATAAACGCCGCACACCCCCCATTAGGATAGTGATATCCTGTGTCGTGGAACTGGAAACACATACAAGGACAAGGACACACCCAGGACAGAAAAAATGCTTGCATGGTCAATACAAACATATATGCTCCGAGCGGAAATCGAACCCAGGACCTTTGGCTTTTAAGGTTCGCTACCGCTACGCCACAACGTCGTCACGTTTCTGGATGTAATATTTTGCAAAAACATACTACTTTATAATGTAACGAGTTAAAGACTTTTATTTTGAAAATTAGTTATTGTTACTATTTTAGGAGGTGATAAAGGAAACTATTGGTACATTGTAACCGCCATATGGTTGCCCTTGTCAAAAATAGAAGTTAACGAATCGAAGTCGAATAATCGTGGCGTTTTATTAGATTCCTTTACAGCTTAAGACATTTGTTTTAACTAGCAAACAGAATATTTTATTAATATACAAGTACAAAATTAAAGTCCCGGAAAGGATGTGCTAAATAATGTAGATTAAAAATCATGATATTTTTTCCTTTCAAACAAGCAAAAAATTACAAATAAAAAACTGGCGGTAGGTCTTTTATTACGCGAGGCTAGGTAGGTCGGTGGTACCTGGTGGTGGTCGGTGGTGTCAGTTATTCTACCGTAAAGCAGAATAATATGCGTTTCGGCTTGAAGGACATTGTAGCTAGTGAAATTACTGGGCATAGGAAATTTGAGAACCAATATCTATCGTTGGCAATGCGTGAGTGACATCTACAAATGTATGGTGTTGGGAGCGCTCACAACCTACGACAGCCATTTACCACTCGGTGGGTCGTGTGTTGGTTTGCCAACTTAGTCACATAAAAAAGTAAAGATGGAAATTGAGAAATGTGGGCCCCAAATTAAAATCTTGCCACCGACGCTCGTCATTATTGATTTAAAAAGTTTTTATTAGCGTGCTGTAACTTCTGTAGGAATGGAGTGTTCGGTTCAGAGATTATGAATATTGCAGATACGAAAGGTCGCAGTCGTGTCGAGTCTCAGTCAAATAATTGTTGCTCTCGTTGGGTCTAGATAGTAATTGTTTTTACAAATATTTCATATATGTATTTAAAGACATCATTAAAAGAGCCGAGCAAAGTGTGGGTGTATTTATTCTATTATGATTTTAAATGAAATAAAGTCCTATTTTTTTAATTTTTTTTTAATAATAATTTTTGATATTTAATAGTTGCGTATCGCGAATTCCCTTATCTTAAATTCTAATAATTAGAATTAATTAGTACAGGCGGTATCATTCGGGGTTCAATATAGGGATTGAATTCCATTGCCTCTACTTTTAAATTCTAAATCTCTAGGTCTAACTAATTAAGCGATGTATATCTCGAGAGCCAGTTTTAAAGTCACCTAGGCCTGAATAACATATATAAGCCTCGACCAGCATTCTCTCTATAGAAAATACCTGTTTTGTATGCAGATATGTACGCATCAATTCTCATTTCAGCAGTTATTCGCTTTTCGCTTTTTTCTGCGTTAAATGCTTTTAAGTGTAAAACTCGATATAACACGTTGCAATACTAAATAACCGTCAAAGTATGCTGAAGCATGCGTATGTATGCTGATGGATGCTAAAGAACGCTTTCTTACGCATGCTTGCACGCGTTACGATGCTTATAAGTGCGTCCAATAGCTGGCTGGGTCCAGCTAAATGCTGATCGATGCTGATAAATGCAATTCAGGCTTTAAAATATTTATTATAAAAAAATAAAATTGTGTTAAATGCCGTAATAATATCTTATGTTTTGCCATTCGTCCACATACAATGATTTATTATTTATACGCAACGTTTTGTAGGAGCAGTCGATACAGGAAATCTGCTATGACGAAAAGTTGACTAATGTTTTATTTTTAATCATTACTCTTAGTGAATGATCGTGGTAGGCTGATTGTACGGCTGTAGTGTGACAGGCACGGTGCCAACCCAAAGGGTAAGAGACGAGGCAGGAGGGGTACACAGGGAAGATGGGGTACACAGAAAGGGAAGTGAAGTGATATCAGTAGAAGAGACATGCTCCTCCATGTACAAATGGACCGGCTCAGTCGGGGAAGTACTTCCTTCTTACAGAATCTGTTCTGTTATGTTTCGTGCAATGAGTGAGAGTCAATCTCTCACCCTCTCTCTCACACCTCTCTCACTCGCTCTCTCTCTCACCTCTCTATTCTTTCTCTCCTATAGCTTGGGTTACAACGCGCATGTATTACTTCAAGTATCAGGCGCGTTTATAGGTTGCGGTGGTTGCGTTTGCCAACCGTCATCACATAAACAACAACATTTTAGTCTCCTCTGTTCTCATCCATTAAACAAAAAATAATACGAAAAATGCTATTTCAATCGTTGTAAATATTCTATGACGGCCATTTCAGCGCATCGGGTAGCGAAGCTGCCCTAAGCTGCATTGGTCTCGAGTTCGATTCCCACTCCGGGCAGAGACCATACGACATGCGTTCCGGTCTGCATGCTTGTGTTTGTGTGTGTTTCCATGACGTTTATTCCTGTAAAGACTCAATCGAACATAAAATACCCAGCAATACTCACTCCTAAACGGATCCACCCTGAGCCTCTCCCTGGTCTTCAGCGCTTCGGAGATGTCCTTCTTCTTGACACATTGTATGCCCAGGTTGCTGAAGGAGACCTGATTGTTCTCATCGGTGATTGTAACCCGAACCGTGCAGACACCGTTCTCGCATCGCTCCCGACCCACCAGGTTGTGGGGATGGGGTCTGTGGACAAACAAACCATTAAACTTGAGGTAATTTTTAATGATGTCGTATAAAATAATGATGGTTAGAATGTTAATGAGGATTTCAAGTTCACCTAACTGTGAGATTTGTGGTGTTGAGGAAGATATTCAACACTTTCTGATAGAATGTGGTCGGAATAGGGAAAAGAGGCTAGAATTGATTAAAAAATTTAATATTAATATACTAGATGTTGGATTCTTTCAAAGTATTTTAGCTGCACCTTCTTCAGATGCAGCTAAAATGCCTTACAAGTTTAATTTTAAGTAAGTTGATTAGTTATAGTTGTTAGTGTGATTTGTATTTAATTAAGTCGAACCATTTATGTGAATGAGAGAACGATGGGACTGACATTCTCACATTAGTGTTAAAAGTCCCTTAATTAATAAAGAAAAAAAAAAATTATGGAATAAAATTTTTATAGCAATAAGTATAAGGCATATATTCGATATAAACTCTTCTCTTTGGAACGACTCTTTGGGATACAGTTATAAAACATGCCATACAATAACATGTTTTATACACCACTAGAGGAATTTTAAATTCCTGTCAAAACATAATTTATTTTCACATCTTCTTCCTAGCATTAATCCAGGCATTACATTTGCCCAGGGCCTGCTTATTACTTTTATCCGGATACTAGTTTTTACGTAGAGCGATTGCCATTTCACCTCCGTAACCCTAAGGGCGGACCAGTAGCTTATTGTATAAGAGAATATTACCTATCAAGAGTGAATGATCATTATCAGATGCTATAACAACCGAGACCGACGCTTTAACGTGCTCTCCGAGGCACGGGCGGGAGACCCACAAGACCGAAACAGATATTTGTAAAATCAATACAAACATCTGTCTCAGCGGGAATCGAGCCCGTAACCGTCGAGGCTAAAGGCAGACTCGTTACCAATGCGAAACAACGGTGTCAATTTATTTATATCATATAATGTTATTAATATTATACTATTAATAATCGGTTTATATTTAATCTGTCACACAAAAAATACGTGGTGGCATTCGAAAATTATGTAAACAAGTTTTTTTTCAAACCTACACTATGTGCGGTAAAACATTGTGCGGTCGGAGGCCTCCCGTCAGGAACGAAGTTCCTTAAGTTTTTCTTCAACTCCGAATGTAATTCGAAATGAAATCCGTATATTTGAATATGTTATATGATAAAAGGAGACAGGGACAGAGACAGAGAGAGAGAGAGAGAAACAGTTGGGCACCCCATACACACTACAACCATTAGAAGTGGCAAAAAATAAAAGTAGGAAGATGGAAGTGAGCGGCATTTTTTTAATTGTCATCTTAATTTTGACGATGTCCCGTTTTGAGTCAAGATATAAATGGTCACACTAGATATAGGCAAATACGCAGAATGTTTGAGGAGTGAGTCATTCGTTCAGGAAAATGTGAGGAATGAAGTATGAATGTTTACTTACGAATGAAAAAGTCGTCTAAATTACGAATGATATTAATGTGAATGGATATTTTTTTACATTCATTTATTCTTCTTCGTCCGTGCATTATTCCCGGTATTTTATTTACCCAGGGTCTGTTTATTAGTCTTATCCGGATTTGACAGGTTACTAGTTTTTACACGGAGCGATTGCCATCTGACCTCCGCAACCCTAAGGGCGAACCAGTAACTCATTGGTTAAGAGCAAATTACTTATCAAGAGTTAACGATTATTATCAGATGTTATGTGATAACAATTGACACCGACAGTTTAACGTGCTCTCCGATGCACGGTGGGGAGACCCACATGGACAAACACCCAGACCGAAACAGACATTTTAACAAACACCTGCCCGAGCGGCAGTCGAACCCGCAACCGTCGAGACTACAGGCGAAAATTTCTAATGAAACCATTATCTTAATTTATTATTTAATCCAAGCTATCTGTCGATTAATATTCATCATAATAACATCAGATAAAGGTAACTCATAATTATTTCTTTATTTTATTTATTTTGGTTTACCAACAATTTTTGTAAGTTTGTTTACAATGACACATTCTTATGTACTAATTAATTAAAAAAGACTAAAAACTAATTTACTTAAAAGACAGTGTGAAAGTGCGTTATAATACCTATGTGTACGTAAAACAAAAACGATATAAAAGCAATTAAAAAATCACAACAACTTAACAAGAAAGTTCTGTTCAAAAACAAATATAGGATCAGGATGGAAACTGTTTATAAAAATAATTTTTAATAACATTTAATGAATTTATCATAATGATAATATGTGTACATGAAGAAAAACTTACTTGTAAGGTTCGTCTCTCGTGACGCACGACACGACGACAATAGCCTGTCCCTTGATGCCGCATATCTCTATCGTGGGGTAAGTCTTCCTCTCGGGTGTGCTGTGTACGCCGGGTATCGAACCTGCTGACCGGCCCTCGCATTCGTATCGGAACCTGAAAGATGTTCAATGAATCAGTACAACGATACATTAAAAAAGAAATTTTAAAACTTGAGCACTTGCCAAATTTTGGGGCGTGAATCTCTAGAGGATGATAGTTATTAATAAAAAATATAAATAATATTTGAAAGAAAAAATCATCAAGTTTGGGGTAATTTAGAGTTTTTATTTTATAATTGTTACAACAGTCTTTTTTTGCCCATGACTTAATCCTCGTGTATTTTATTTAAAAAAAAAAACAGCACGTCTTAAAGAATAAATTTCTTCATTGACATGTCATATGAGTGCAGTGTTAAACAATCAGTCGGCCGTGCGCCGCGCCGTCTTGTCTGTTAAGGAGTGTCCCTCGGAGTCGCATCTTTACATGAGCTAATCAGCTAAGACGTCACCCACTTTGAGAAACACTGCTACAGACCATCTAGCTTAAAATAACAGATACGTAATAACAACTGACAGCACTTTTAACACTTAAGAAAAATCATTTATAAAAATTACAACATAATTCAATACATAACCTCAATCTACATCTACGTTTTTCTATATCTATGTTTTTCAAGTTTCCGAACCCTTAAACAGAGGATAATTTTGTATTGAATTTTAATAATGTGAACCTAATATCAGTGGTAAAATAATGTATGTAATATAATGTTCCGAACAACGTGATGTAGACGTGAATAACTATTATTGTTTTCCTGTTATAATACATACGAGCAACTGTCGGCTACTAACTATTTTTACTACGTCAATAACATCTTTATTCTCATGCAGATAAGGCACATTTCCGCTTGAATATATTTATTTATTAATTCATAAAACTATTATACAGTAGAGTGAAAATTTACACATTGAGGTATTTTAATTCTTTATACAATATGGCGATCTAACTCTAGCTTCGAACTTGCAAGAATATTGTAGTTTTTTGTTATAAACTTCAGGGATTCGGAATATTTCACTCAGATAATTAATTTTGAAGCTCTCCGTTAACGCGATAGTTTTAAGTTTGATTCTGACCCCTATAGGCTAGTGTCGTACCCACTCCTAGCGCAAGCTTCGAGCTTATTTAGAGGGGAAATGGGAATATTAGTAATGCCTTGGAAAAGCAATGCTAATATTCTTTCTAAAAAAGATAAAGCGTTAATGTTTTCTGCACAAATAAAGTCTCGATCGGGTGGGTACCCCACTACCCATCTTTTTTATTTCAAAGAATTTAGACTTTATTTTGATTGTATATTGTTTTTTTCGGAAAACGGGCCGACATTGGACCGCAATTGCTAAAAATAGAAAGATTTGGCAAGATATGAAGGAGGCCTTGCCAGAGAGGCGACTACGACTTACGTATAAAAAAGTAATTTCATTAAGTAACATAGATAGGTATCAATTATATAATAAGATTAATAAAATTATAGTAAATTAGGAAAATCTCTGAAATATATTTGTAGTAGAATAAAGGCTTTATTAAATTATTGCTCTTGGCACTGGCCTTGGCCGTAACTGGGCAGGTTTGACCGAGTAATGAGACCCGGCAGTTAAAAAGGAACAGCCTTGACGGAGGCTCAAGTTGATTTCGTCCAGATACCTCCTGCCGGGCCTATATATATATATATATATATATATATATATATATATATATATATATATATATATATATATATATATATATAGACGTGAAGTATGACCATATCTATTAGAGGTGAAGTGCATTGCCATTAGTAGAAATTGGAGCATTATCCTTTTAGGGTTCCGTAGCCAAATGGTAAAAACGGAACCCTTAAAGTTTCGTCATGTCCGTCTGTCCATCTGTCCATCCGTCCGTCTGTCCGTCTGTCCGTCCGTCCGTCCGTATGTCACAGTCATACTCGGAGACCATTGGCTCTATCTATACGAAATTTACTAAATAGGTGTATTCTATGAACCGCACAACGATTCTGGAATGAATATATATATATATATATATATATATATATATATATATATATATATATATATATATATATATATATATATATATAGACGTGAAGTATGACCATATCTATTAGAAGTGAAGTGCATTGCCATTAGTAGAAATTGGAGCATTATCCTTTTTAGGGTTCCGTAGCCGTAATGGCAAAAACGGAACCCTTATAGTTTCGTCATGTCCGACTGTCCATCCGTCCGTCTGTCCATCCGTCCGTCTGTCCGTCTGTCCGTCCGTCCGTCCGTATGTCACAGTCATACTCGGAGACCATTGGCTCTATCTATACGAAATTTACTAAATAGGTGTATTCTATGAACCGCACAACGATTCTGGAATGAAAATATATGTAGAGATTGTGTGTACATTAAAATAAAAAATACCCAATTTAAATACTAATTTTAGGGTTCCGTAGCCAAATGGCAAAAACGGAACTCTTATAGTTTCGTCATGTCCGACTGTCCATCCGTCCGTCTGTCCATCCGTCCGTCTGTCCGTCTGTCCGTCCGTCCGTCCGTATGTCACAGTCATTTTACTCGGAGACCATTGGCTCTATCTATACGAAATTTACTAAATAGGTGTATTCTATGAACCGCACAACGATTCTGCAATGAAATCTTAAAATATAAATAAATTAAGGGTAGCAGTCCATACATGTAACCGAGTGTTGGAAAAAAAAATTTCAACGTATGTCAACGTGTGAGATATCTTTGGATAGGTTTTTCAAAATGATAAGGAGGTTTGATTTTGACTTTTTTCATTAAGTCAGTAGATGTTGAGATATTAGCTCCTCAAGTCATAAAAATGGTGTCCCCCCCTCTAACTTTTAAACTATGAAATTTAAAATTCTGGAAAAATTTGAGCTTATAGGACATCATATAAAATTTCAACCACATTTGGTTTGAAGAAGATAGGTCTACAAATTTAAGAGATATATAAGTTTTTCCCATAACTTTGTTTTTCATTTTAATTTTAATAATTACTATGAAATTACCAACTTCTTTTTGCGGTCGATTTTAATTCGTTATATTTTTAAAGCCCTTAAGGTCTAAGCAAAATGCGGAACCCTTTAATTTCGACTGTGCGTAGTCCACAACGCACTTGACTGCTAATTATTTAAGTTATGAATAAGTTTTGAGGTAATGTTGAAACACTTTGTATATACATTAATCATTTTGTAAAAAAAACCTCAAATTTTTCAAAACTGTCGTTGTCACTGTTGGAAAAGCAATCACTATTTTGGTTATCTCTGCTTCAGTATCTGCTTGGGATCCCACGGAAACCCAACATTTTGGCGGAGTGTACCAGATCTCACCCAAATCTGTGCAGTAGTTTTTGTGTTTCACGCAGTAGAGTAACAAACAAACATTCAGATTTATAATATTAATATACATTTTCATATGTTAACGCTTTTAATAATTATTATAATTATCGTAATTAAATCAGCACGTATTTGCCAACGATGTTATAAATTAAATGATGCGTTATAACATGCACAGACACAATTGAAACGTCAGAGTAGGACAGAGTATATTAATTATTGGGAGTGAAAAAGAGAGAACAACATGGTAATTACTTCTCCGCTGTTATCGCATTTGGCCATTGGCATTATAATATGTACCATTGGGTATTTTTCACGCACTTGCATAGACACTGCTCTGAAGTTAACAAAATTATAACTTTCTTTACACGCTTTCAGTCGTTTTCTTTATCTTTATTGCAATTGATCTTTGTTCGTCTTTAATAATTTATACAATAACATAATAATAATAATTTGTTATTATTAATGGGGGTTTTTCGTTGTCTTAAATTATCTGGGACTAGCCCAAAGTTGTAATCGTCTGAACTTCCCAAGTCTCATAAATTTTTTAATCACTTTAAAATTATATAATTCGTTATTACTTTTGATATTTTTGTTTGACATCTTTGTCGGTATTGTAAAGCTTTTACCTTTAAACAAATATAGAAACATGTATAGACCCAATTCGCAGGGGATCAATGTGGCGAACCAAGCTGTTTTTCGTTCTAAACAAGAGAGAACTTTGCCCAATAGTTTGATACTTACTAAGTAAAAAATAGTTATTATATACCTCAAAGCCTTGCTGGCCGGCTGCTCGATGATCCGCACGAAGGGCTGGCCCGGGTTGGGCTCCGCCGGGCGCGGCATCTCTACGCCCGCGCCGAACAGCGGGTCCGCCTTCGTGATCGCGTCGACTGGACAATGGACAAACAACTCATGTTATATACACATAATATAATAAATATTAGAGGTTCGATAAGTAAAGCATCACCGCAATGTCAGATACACTACCACAAAGCAGTGTGTTTTGCATTATTGTGGACATTGGGCAAAAGATATTTAAGAACCAATATCTCTGTTGGCAACGCGTGACCCGACACATACAAATGAATGGTGCTGCAAGCACTTATAAGCAACGACAACCGTATTCTCCTTCATCCTAGCATTATTCCCGGTATTTTATTTTACCCAGGGTGTACTCTTAATAATAATAATAATAATAATAATAAAAGCTTTATCTTATCCGGATTTGACAGGTTACAAGTTTTTACACGGAACGATTGCCATCTGACCTCCGCAACCCTAAGGGCCAACCAGTAACTCATTGGATAAGAGCAATTTACTTATCACGAGTTAACGATTATTATCAGATGTTATGTGTTAACAATCGGAATCGACAGCTTAACGTGCTCTCCGAGGCACGGTGGCGAGACTCACCAACAAACTCCCAGACCGAGACAGAAATTTTAACAAACATCTGCCCGAGCGGGAATCGAACCCGCAACCGTCGAGACTAAAGGCAGACTCGCTACAACGCCAAAACGGTGTCACAACGGCAACCGTATTGTCATAACTAAAACTGGTTTACAGGTCACAGCACCACAGGTCGCAGTTTCGATTCTCGCTGAGGAAAGATGTTTGTATAGACCCGACAGGCATGCGTTTCTGTCTGGGTGTTTTTGGCCCATGTTTCCAGAACACCGACATAGGATATTAATATCCTAATGGGGGCCGTTGACTTTGTAGCGGTTTCTTATTTCGTCATCATCTGTATCTTTTCGCATCCAATCGATGCCAACCTATTTTTGCCAAAACGTGGTCACCACTCAAGAACCTTTCGACTCCATGGTCCATCAGCTCTTTTCTATCATTTTTATTTATCTTACAATAATTGTAACTATAACATCTGTGTAAATTTCTCAAATCTCTCTAATCTATCTAATACGTTGGCGGCTTCGTCCTTCAACGTCGAATGTTTAGGTTATCACGATATCAAGTATGACAGGTTTATAAATAATATTACTGAATTTAGGTTATTAAGCTCTCAGCTCTTGCAGGGAATTCTGCGTCTATACGCAGGGGTCATTTGGCATATGCTCTTAAACGCCCGCTTCATTTCGCGCTACAAGAAGCCGAACGCGCGTACATAGGCTCATTCCGGTCTGTACGCTCGAACCGGTGCGATTGTTGCAAATGTCAGTACAAAATTTATAGTGCTTTATTGACATGGCGTGGACCACCCGAGCCTTTTCGGAGGAGTTTGGTAACAAACACCGCGTGCATTTGTAGAAGTGTGCGTGTAAAAACAAAATAGCATGACATTTGTAACGCTACATAATAAGACTGATGCGAGCCACCGTTTATTTAATTTATAGCGGTTTTAGTCATCGTATGGATTGCACTACCACAGACACAAAAACGTCTTTATTCCTATTTACCTACAAGCTATTTAAGACTATAAAAACACAAACATACAATTACACGTTAAAATCAGACCTGGCTTGGTAACGTTTATGATACGTACTGTGTGCAAAAAGTTTGTCTTTTTTCAAAAACATTTTATATTTAATGTTATCACTTTTTTTAAAGTTATCTCAAATTTTATGTAGTATTCATGTACTTATAATAAACAATATTTCACAAATCAAATGTTTATCGTATATATGATCCAGTATTAAAAATATTAATGACATGTTTTTTACATTCGATAACATAAAAACTTTATAAACCCAATCATGACTCTTATTTTATATTTACAAAATATATTTCATACTTACTTTTATTCAGTTTTTTAAATGATATCCTATATATTAGGTAGTATTTTAAATGTACTTTAATAATATTTATAAGTTTATAACTATATAATGTCTGTGAAATATGTATTTAAATATATAAATTTATGCTATCGAATATAAAAAGTAACATATCATCAATATCCCCTTAATACTCACAATATCATATTAATAGTCGTAAGCAATTGAATCGAAAGCGAAATATTGTTACATGATTGACACATCAAATTTAAGATAACTTAAAAAAAGAGTCTAGAGATATTTTTGTAGAAAAATAAGAACACAAATTAAAGATGTGCCGACTATGACTTTGACCGACTAGCCGACTATTTGGTCGTAAGGAAATCGGCAGACTAGTCGCCGATTAGTCGGCACATCTCTAATATAAAAAAAAACTGTTTTTGCATGCAGTACCTTTCAAACGTCATACAAGCCAGATCTCATGTTAACTGGCCGGAGTAATTTTAATTGTGTCACTCACTCCTTTCTATAAAAAATCAACACACAACGTTAAAGTTTAGCTTATTAGTAATTAAACATTCGTAACACTTTTATTTCACAATTATACCTATGAATGTGTTCCATCCTGTCTCAATAAACAGCTGATCGGTAATGACCGTCTATGACCCTTACACAGCTATCAAGATACAAAGTGATATAACCATAATATCCAAAAATGTCCATAACGAAACCCGGATTCGAACTGAGAATGTTGTGCTACTATGCCGCCTGAACATTGCGCTGTCAACAATTATGACGAAACGCGTTTAATAATAGTAATGCTTTATATATTGTAACCCATTTATTACATTTTTTAACCAAAAAAAGGTTTTATGTTCGAATGTATGTTTTTTTTTTGTATATTCAATGTTCATCGATTTCTAGATAAAATATTGGTCAATATTTGATCATGGGATCTTGGAGAAATTGAGGGAACTCTTCAAATTTTATAGACACAACATATTGCGATGTGAGAAAATATTTTTTCTTAATTTTTAGTTTTGAAGTCGGTGTTTATTTTTCTATTATTATTCATATGCCTATGATTTGTATGTTAAATGCCGAAGAATATAATATTTTTTATAAGAGGGGGCAAACGGGCAAGTGATTCGCCTGATGTTAAGCGATCACCGCCGCCCATGAACATCTGCAACACCAGGGGGCATGCAGGTGCGTTGCCGATCTTTAAGGAAAGAATAGGCTCTTCTCTTGGTTCCCAGGTCGGAAAGACCGCCGGCGGAAGTTGGAAACTACTGTCGTTAAATTTTCGCGCATATTTAACATTCCCCGTGACATAATTATGTATGTAATAAAAAGCTATGTAAGCTATTGTTACAAGCTGTTCGCCGAAATCAAAATTAACGTATCACTAAGTCCTCTACATCAATATCAAGGTCGTGCACTGTGTGATAACCCACATAACGCATATAATAAATATGAGATAATGCATTTTGATATTATGTAACTTTTTATACAGTCATACGTGTTAAATACACGTACAACTAAAGGAAACGGGAGATTTTTAGATTCAAAACGAAGTGTGTTGGCTAAATAATAGGGTACCTTTACATGTAGAATATAACTTACAGCATTTAGATTTAAATAATGCTATGTGAGAGACTGGTATTCGTACTAGTGTAACAGACGTTTGTATTGACCATACAGACATGTGTGGGAGGTATGACGACGTGAGAAATGCCTCCAACACAACGGGTGTATCCTCCGACCAGGCGGGTGATATTGCCTGGCGGATCGAAGCCCTGGGCCGAAGCCCAACGACTTACGTTGGAAAGTTGTATATATATCTCAGGTGGGTAGGAAACTTTGATAGCGCGATTTAGGATCGTGACGTTCGTTGATCGTCCATATCGTTGCGTAGTATGCCCTGTAGGTGTCGTTGTAGCTTGATGCGACATTTTCCGGTCTGGGTGTGTTTGTCGTTGTGAATGTTTCCGGACCCTCGATACAGGATATAATTATCCTAATACGGTGTGTAGCGTATATTATTTATTTATTAATTTTGAAGTATTTTTTTAGTTATTTTAAGTACCTTCTAGTTATATTTATGTCTCGCAACTCATTAGGTTGATAAACTCCTAATCTTTGACGTTAGGTAGAGAATAATTTATGTTAGTGCTGTCCTAGATTCATTAAATATTATAATTAATATTAGATAAATAAGATCCGTGTGGCGCAAGAAAGCGAATTGTCCAATAACAGATCGCTGTCCGCGTCCAGGTGTGGAAAAACCAACAGCCAGAGAAAGTAGACAAGATTTGAACGTCGATTTTAGATGAGGGGCCATTCACACATTACGTCACACGAATGTTATGATTTTGATGTAATGATGATGAGCTGATGACATTTGTAAGATTTTTGTAATTTGACATCTAGAAATTAATTGATTAATTAAACTTTTGTTATTTTTATTTTAAACATTGTATTAGTTATGACCTATTTTGGGTGCCAGATATAATAATAAATAAATAAAATGTTTTGTTAACAAAACAATATTTGCGTTTTAATACTATAAATATATTACATTTTAAAATGTGACGTCACGAAACTTGTATTTTATAGGGACTACCCTGAGTCGGACTCGCGCAGCGAGGATTCCATACGACACAATATTTTATTTGTGTTATACCATTCTAAAAGAAAAATGTAGTCAATCATAGGGACTGCCAATAGAAGTAAAAACTACAAAATCTAGAATAACTATATATTTTTTAATTCATTACCATTTCATTATTTGTAAATTTAAATTATTTAAATTAGTCCGGTAACATCTAATAAGCACGCGTGCCAGCCTGACGTAGAACGTCACATGAAACATGTCGTGACGTCAGTTGACGCGAATTCACACGTTTAGCCCCCTATCAAAAATCGCTTAACGCGATATCATACACAGACGCCTTTTTACTGTTCTCCTTTAGGATTGGCATCATGTTTGATGCTTATGAGGTATTTGGTTTAAATGCTTTTGAAGGCTCAATAGCTCAACGGCAGAAGTACCGATCGCGGGTTTGATTCTGAACCTTTTGCGCTATTGTCGTACTCACGCCAAGCACAAGCTTCGAGCTAATTTGGAGGGCAATAATAATAGTGGCTTGAAAAAGCATTGCTGATATACTTTAAAAAAAATAGTTTTTATGATACAGAAAAAAAACATTCAAAAACAAGTTTTTTGTTTTAGGAAATGTTTATCGTTTATTGCTTATAAGGTATGATAGATGATAGATTACATTCCATATTTTTTCCATATTTTCATTGTACAAACAATATTGAAGGATTTATATAGAGGATATAATCAAAAAGTAAGGAAATTTATCATTTTGGAAACGAAAAGAAAGAAGAAGTTCTTGAAGGGAAATCTTAGAACAAAAACATTATTTTCTGCTCTTGTATTGTTAATCTACACTACACTAACTCGGTATTTTGCCCAGATTCTGCTTATTACTCTTTTCCAGATATGACAAGTTACTAGTTTTTACACAGAGCTATCTGACCTCCGCAACCCTAAAGTGAAGTAGTAACTCATAGGATAAGGGCAAATTAGGCCATTTGCCCTTCTTGTACGACAATAACCCATGGGCGAAGGGATCGAACCAACCACTGTTTAACGTATTCGAACCTTCTATCATTGAGCTATTGATGCTTCATATATCATCAATGGTATCTGTAGTTATTATTTATGTTAGTTTATTTTAGTCTGGGTTTAGGTTGCCAATAACCCATGACGTCAAAACGAGTTTTAATTTCGATATGGGTATACCAGTATTACCTTGCATAATTAAATTGCCTCACCTTTAGCTAGTTTGTATTTTCCGTCTTATGTGCGATTACTTAATATACAATTATGTATATTAAGTAATCGCACATAAGACTTTTTGACTTAATTGTATATATTAAGTAATTGTTTTCGTTGTTCTGTAGAATAAGGTAATTCAGTCGATTAATAACTTTTTTTATATAAAGAATTTAAATTTTTATATAAAGAAAAACCAATGTGATAATATTCCTTAATATATTATATACAATTAAGTCAAAAAGTCTTATGTGCGACCACTTAATACACTTACGTATACAATGTGAATCAGCCACATTTAAAATTTAAATCTTATATTAAACATTGTTTACTTATCAAAGCCTATTATTCCGTTAATTAATATATTGTATATAATATCACATGGCATTAATATACGTTGGTTTCCTACAGGTTATAAAACCTTAATTGTAAAATTTGACAAATGTAATTATATTTGAAAAGGTAACCGTAGAGTTTCTTGCCGGTTCTTCCCTACAGAATCTACCTTCCGAAGCGGCGATAGCTTCACTTACACGGACAACAAAAGGCTTTATATTTCACGAGTCAAAAGTGCTTAAAGGCTTATTTGAATAATGGTAGATTACGCACCTAGGGAGATGGACAATAATTGCGGGTGTGAATGTCCTACTTTTCGATCGTAGTGCGTGTAAAAATTTTTTTCTACCTGGGTTGAAAGTTAATTAGTGTCGTCTTGCTTGGAAGTATCGGGTACTTTTTTGGGCACGGGCAAGAAGTTTATATAAGATTGCTTTGTCTACATTAATTTACATAGTAAAGTAAGTATAAGATATTATTTGTTAAAATACGCATGAGAACAACACAGCCACCCTGTGACTCCGCTTTTAAAATGACGCTTTTGAAAGAATTACGATTGTTCCTTTTATAACGAGACACTAAAAATAATGTTTTCGTCACTATAATTACGATAATTGAATTATTATTGATGGAACTGACACCTTATCATTTCATATCACCGTACGACACTCCACAGATTTTATCTTTGTACGTGAATAATAATATCTTTGCGCTTTTAAGTGTTTATTACAAATTATTGTATTGTATGTAAACAAACAATTTAATAATAAGTATATGGACGTATCCCTTATCAGAGTGGTTTTCCGTCTTTTTATTTTCTAATTAATCGTTCAAAATGGCGTGGAATGTCAGGCGAGGAGAGGGTGTACGATAATATAACTTTATAATTAATCACACTGTTATAATGACTCTACCATAAAATTACAACTGAAACCATTAAAGATTAATAAAATTATTTCCGATGACAACTATGACCGCCGATTTATGCGTGAGCGAATAGCGGCCAAAACGCTCCCGATAGGCGCCCTTCCAGTGCCAAGCGTGCTGTCTCAGAGGAAAAATTAAGGGCACAGAGGGGTGGCAAATTGGGCCATCGTCCTTCTCACTCATCACACGAAACACAACAGTAACTGATACTGTTACTTTACGCCGACTTCCCCGGTCGAAACGGCCCATTTCTAGTCAAAGGAACAAGGAGCTCTACTTCTAGCGTCTAACTCTAAAGTACAACTTTAACGATTTCCTATTCGTAATATTTGTTCTATTTTTTTTTTTAAATGGTATAATTTTTTTCTAAACCAAATGGAGATATTCTTCCAAGCAAAGAAGTTTTTTTTTCAAACAGTTCCTAAATGTTAAAGTTAAATTTAAAAAACAAAAGAAATACAACCGAACTGAGAAGCTGCTCCTTTTCAAATCAAATCCAAATGATTCAAGTGTTTATTACTGTTGGCCTTAGTGGCCCCGACAGCGTCACCGTTGAGGGGGCTCCGGATATATAGTCCCGGCCGGTAAAAGATTGACATCCCGCGGGAGGCGGCCTGCCGAAGGAACTGTCCACCCAGCTTATAAAGGAAGACCTCATTAACCAAAAGCTTCCGGTTATTAGCGTGTCTCGCATGCATAACAGCCGTACAAAAACTCCATACGATTTAGTGCTTGTTGTACTGGAACTCTCTCCCGAAGGAAAATCGATTTTCAATATAAAATCGGTCTGTCATCTTTCGGGCCTCAAGGTTGAAGTCCCCAGAAACCGTGGCGTCCCAGGCCAATGCCACCGGTGCCAACGCTACGGTCACTCTGCTCATAGCTGCTATGGGCTAGCCCGTTGTGTAAAGTGTCTGGGAGACCATGGTACCTCAGACTGTCCCCGAAAAGTCCCCGACCCCACGGAACCCCCTAGTTGTGTCCTTTGTCAGACAAAGGGCCACCCCGCCAACTATCGCGGGTGCAAAATGGCTCCTCGTAAGACCAATAATAGAAAAAGCACGCCTTTCAAGGCTGCTGCTCATCCCACAACTTCAAATGCTCAACCTCAAAATGACTTCGTACCAGCCCCAATACCCAGCGTTTCAGCCTGGAAAAAGCCCAATGTGGCGGTATCGGAGACAGCTCCGCAGTCCCCTACCCTTCCTTCCAAATCTACCACCATACCTACACAAGCTTCGCCAACCGCTGACTTGACGCTCATATGCAGCTTATTAGGCCAAATCGACATGGACGAGATTAGTGCTTTCGCGTCTAAAATTAGAGATCCGAACATTAATAACATGACAGCGCTCCTAGAGCACTCGACCATGGTAAACACTATCATCAATTTCAATGGCTCAAGCCGCTAGGCTGAAACCCCGCTCTCTGAGCTTAGTTACGTTTAACGCAAACGGTCTTATCGATCAAATCGGCTTAGTTCGTGAATTTCTTAAAAAACACAATATAGATGTTATGCTCGTGCAAGAGACCTTTTTAAAACCTAGTATTCGCGATCCGAAGGTAGCAAACTACCGATTAATACGAAATGACAGAGCTACTGCACTCGGTGGTACGCTTATTTATTATAAGAGGTCTCTGCACTGCGTGCCTCTCGATTGTCCGCCGCTAACCAACATCGAGACTTCAGTATGTCAGGTGGGTATGACGGGCCATCAGCCCATTGTACTTGCTTCAGTTTACCTCTCCCCATTAAAAACTCTATTACAGAGTGACATAAAATCACTCCTTTCATTAGGCGATGCGGTAATTTTAGCCGGCGACCTCAACAGTAAACATACCCGCTGGAACTCCAGAAAGACTAACACAAGAGGACGAATTCTGGACGGACTGACTTCTAGCCCCACATTCGATTATGACTTCGAGGTCATTGCACCCCTGACTTGCACAAGATACCCAATTCGGGATACCGGTGATAGCCCCGATGTACTCGACATTGCCGTCTTGAAAAACGTGACTCTCCAGTTGCGTTCCATAGAGACACTATCCGAGTTAGACTCAGACCATCGCCCCGTCCAAATCCAGCTTGGATCAGACAATAATCAGACTCCTCTCACTAAAACTATAGTAGACTGGAAAAAGCTAGACTCAGAGCTACAGTCTTTAGATTCCCCGTGGCTCAATAAAATTTCTGATTATATTGAAAGCGCCGAAGCTGCGAAATCGGCCACCACTAATATTTCGAAATACATTCAAAATAAACTAACCGAGTGTTCCAGGAGATCTCAATCCACCCTCCAGGGCGGTGGGAGCTTCCAGCTAACTTAAAATCTTTGATTACGCGTAAAAACGCAGCTACTAGGACCCATGACTCTTACCCGACTGACGACAACCGGAGACAACTCCGTGCCCTACAAAGGGAGGTCAAAGCTCGCTTTGCCGAACTCAGGGATGACTATTTCGGCCGGCGTCTTGGAGAGCTCACGCCGTCTCACGTCGCGTACTGGTCGTTAGCAAGAGCTCTTCGAAACGACACCGTCGCCACTATGCCCCCCTTACTACGTATAAATCAACCACCCGCATTTGATGATATCGATAAGGCCGAATGCTTAGCTGACAGCTTGGAGAGTCAATGTTCCCCAAGCACGCATCCTGTAGACCCCGAGCACCTCCTAAAGGTCGACTCGGAAGTCGAAAGTAGGGTCTCCACAACGCCGGTAGATGAGCCACTACCCCTACCTCTCTAGAGGAGGTCGAATCAATTATCAAAGGACTCCACGGTAAAAAATCTCCAGGTCCCGATCGCATTACCAATAAGACGCTAAAGCGGCTTCCTGTTCAAATTTTACATATCCTAGTCCTTATTTTCAACGCTCTTTTAGCAGAATGCTCCTTCCCCGATCGGTGGAAGGAAGCCATAGTTATCGGCATTCATAAACCAGGCAAACCTAGAAATCAGCCCACCAGCTATCGTCCGATCAGTTTATTAGACTCCTCGGGAAGGTCTACGAGAGAATCTTGTTAGCAAGAATAAAGGCCATCATTGAGGCCAAAAACATAATTATAGACGAGCAGTTTGGCTTTCGTAAAATCCACTCTTGCGTCAACCAGGTGCACCGTATAACGGAGCACATTCTAAAGGGCTTCACTCTAGCGCGAACCAATACCACTGGAGCGCTCTTCTTCGACGTCGCTAAGGCCTTCGACAAAGTTTGGCATAACGGTTTAATTTATAAACTGTATCGTCTAGGATTGCCAGACAGACTCGTGCTTATCATACGAGACTACTTGTCGAATCGCACGTTCCGTTTTCGAGTAGAGGGTACCTTGTCATCCCCTCGTCCCATCAGGGCAGGAGTCCCTCAGGGCTCCGTACTAGCTCCCGTCCTATTTTCTCTTTATATAAATGACATTCCGAGACCGACCAAAAGTGTTCATCTAGCACTCTTCGCGGATGACAGCGCTCTTTACACGACCTCTGTATCAGCTTCCGCCCTTACCAGGCGTCTCCAATCTGCAGCCGATGCCCTAGGAAAATGGTTTAAATCTTGGAGGATTGAAATCAATCCCGAGAAAAGCGTAGGTGTCCTTTTTAACAAACCCCGCATTAGGACTTACTGGCGATCCGGTCCACCTGGAGTTATCACCTTGTTCGATCATCCCATCCCATGGAAAGATAAAACCAAATATCTAGGCGTCATACTCGACAACAGACTCACCTTTGAAGCTCATATCCGCAAGGCATGTGATAAAGCAGCGTTCGTTTTGGGAAGATTGTATGCGATGTTGGGCAGGCGGAGTAAATTGTCCCTTAGAAATAAGGTGACATTATACAAAGCCTGTATACGTCCCATACTGACCTACGCGAGCCCTGTTTTTCGCACGTCCACGCCAGAAGAATTAATCAATTACAAATAATTCAGAACCGTTTCTTACGCATGGCCTCGGGCTGTCCGTGGTACGTTCGCAACGTAGATCTCCATAGAGACTTTGAAATCGATTCGATCCCCAAACATTTGAAGCGCTTATCGCAAAACTATTTCGATCAAACTACTTTCCATCCAAATCCTTTGATTAGACATGCTTGTATCTACACAGACCGATGTAACCAACCGACAAAAGTAAGGCGTCCTAAGCACGTCCTGCAAGACCCTGACGATAGGATTACATTAGAAAATGCCCCTTACACAGCACAGACACGCACACAACACCGTCCTCGCCGGCGAGGACGAGGTCCTTTGTTTCGCAAGTCGCGTCGCGCTCACACCGTCGGGTGAGTCTATCGTATAGAATGCGCTCGGAGCGCTGCCTCCATCTCAAATTTGAGCCCCGTGAGGGCTGTCCCTTTATCACGGCCGAGTCTCAGTACTCGGCCCCCGCCAGTGACGCTGTCAAGGCCAGTAGGGCCAACAGCAATACACATTCCGAAAAAAAAAAAAAAAAAAAAAAAAAAAAAAAAAAAAAAAAAACAAATCCGCAGGGAGGCTCAAGTTGAATATTTCTGCTCTTGCGAGGTCGAGACTAGGACTTCACTGGGAAATAATATTGTTAATGTATCAATAAGTATTGATGAGGTGAATCACTGATAGTGTCTAATGAAATTGCAATTTCACTAAGATAGAACCGTGACGTTATAATGTAACTGGTGAAATTATAATATCAGCGGCCCTCAGTTAGTCAGTCATATTCTGTGTCTGGGGTCCGGAAATACACATAAGTACAAGCACAACCACTCAGACTGGAAAACATATTTGTGTGCTGAAACGGGAGGCTCCTCCGACCAGGCCGGTGAAGTTGCCTGGCTGGCCGAAGCCCAACGACTCAGTATAAACATTATGTACAGGACAGCCGAAAATAATATAAGTTTATACATAGTTCAATAATAACAAATAAGTTTTAATAGCTATTAATTTAGCTAATTTTTGAAAAGTCCTTTAGACAATAGTTAATAGCTTTAGTAAAATAGATTTAAATAGAACAATGTTAAAAATAATGTTAAAAGTTTCTTGTGAAATGTAATTGTTAAATAAACGATAAATGTTTATAGCGGTACGAGGGCGGGAAGCAAATGTTCACTGTTTCGCACATCGATTGTTCGATTGTCGGCCTGGCCGTGCCAGATGTTGTACCCAACGAGGGTATTGTGCGTCCCAAATAGCTGAAGTCGGGCGCCTTATACAGTTATCCACATGACCGTGCCAGTGTTGCGTCCGACGGGGGTATAAATATCAGCTACCAGGCCGACTAAAGTCAGTTCCACCACAAGAGCCCGGGGAGACAGTTCCACCAAGACAGTTGTTCGGGATAGTTCCACCAAGACAGTTGTTCGGGACAGTTCCATCATAACAGCGCGTTGAGATAGTTCCACCTAATAGTACTAGGGGACAGTTCCAACTCAAATAGCACTTCGGGATAGTTACCAGCAAGGAATAGTGATAGTTAAATAGTTAACCCGAAGAAACAGTGAATAGAAGCTTCCTCGACCTCGTATAGTAAATTCCCAAGGTCTTAAATCGGTGTCTTTATTTTACATTCCGGCGACAATCCAGTTTATAGGTGTGGATCCCACACACATTAGTAGCGTAGAAAACTCTGATAGCGCGATTTAGGATTGTGATGATCGTTGTTCGTCAATATCTTTGCGTAGTATGCCATGTATGTATCGCTGTAGCATGATGTGAGATTGTGGCAATCTTGCCTTTCTATCGCGTTACGTCATGTTGAGTGTAGACGTCGCTACACCTTTATGTTCAATACAAACATCTGCCCCGAGCGGGAATCGAACCCGCGAGCTATTAGGGCAGGTTCGCTACCGCTGCGCCACAACGGTCGTCAAATAATTAACTTTTATAGTTTGGCGAATTTCGTTCGTTATCTCCGGATACTATGATTAGATAACATAATCTATTTAGGGGCACGGAAGAATACCTTTATCGAACCAAAAGAAAATTATTAAACTCGCTACAGCAATGGCGAAGATAACTCATGAAATATTCGTAGTCACACCTAATGGATTCCGTACTACCGTAGAATAAACACAAAAATTTTACAGTACCCATTTTATTTTAAAATTGTATTTTATTTTTAGTAATTATTTGCTGTTGTAGAAGCAGTTCAGAAATACACATCCTATCCATACGGCCCGTTGATGGACGGACGGACAGCGGACAATAAAAATGTATATGAACATATATAACAAAAAACTTATTTTTAAAATGTGTGTCTATCTGTTCCGGCTAATCTACGAAACGGTTAGACCGAATCTGATGGGACTGTCACTGATAGCTGATGTGATAAGGCGTAACTATCCCCCGGTTTATCGTACGTTGATCAAATTCTTGTCAATTTAACATACCAAATACAGAGCCCATTGTTTGATGTTCAATGATACAGATTGTCTTGACTAATATTGTTAATGAGATTTGATAAACAGATAGTCTAGCGCCTGAGAAAGGACATACGCTACTTTTATTGCGAAAAAGGATTGTAAGGGGTTGAAAGGGGGGATAAAAAGTTGTATGGAAGTATCGTTATTTCGTTCATTCAGTTCATTATCGAAATTTATTTTTTGGGCTGTTGATTCGATATAAATATATTCAAAGTTTTTCATTCAAAGTTTGTAAGGGAAGGGGTTGGGGTTTTAGAGTTTTTATTAAAATCGTTATTCACGCGGGCGAAGCCGCTGGCAGAAGTAAGTAATAAATAAATAGACTTTTAATTTTACTAATAGTTCAATCACCCTTATTTATCAATCTCCAACCCGCTGTTCACCTTTTATCAACATAAACAGACGGCCCAATTTAATTCTGCACGTCTGAATTCCCAGTTACAGCGCTGTGTTATCATCAAATTATCATTTATAAGTATGCGTGAGTCATTCATAGTCACAACGATACAAGCGATCGTCTTCGCTCGCGTTGTTTACTTACGGTTAAAGGGCATATCATGTATGTATAAAATATGTATTAGAGTAATTGAAACAAGTGTTAAAAGGTTTAATCGTTATCATAATAATATAAAAAAAACAAACAAGCTTTTTTTACCAATATTTAAAATTACAGAACCATTAGTTGGTGCCACAATAACAACAGTGGGATAGAAAAAAAAAGTTAAAAGGCAGATACCGTTCCGTTAACGCGAGAGTTGCGGGTTCGAGCCTGACCCCTTAGGCCATTGTCGTACCCACTCCTTTTGCTTAAAAGTATTACTAATGATAATAAATCAAAGTGTTGACCTTCCTGGCCTTAACAGCGTCACCAGCATTGAAAGAGGTACAGCCCTCGCATGGGCTGTTACAGTTCTTAGGATGCATCATGAAGTTCTTAGGAGGCTGAACCTGCTTTGTGACTTCATAAAGAATGGAGGCAACGCTCCGAGCGTATTCTATTTCTAATCGATGGTCTCACTCGATTGTGTAATTAATTTATGTCACTCCACAATTAAGATTCTTGTAATATTGCATTCATCATAATGCCATCAATATTAATCTGTTATATACTCAGTTAACGGCCCCCTAAGGATAGTTATATGCTTGTGTCGGGGGTTCGGAAATATACACAGCACGAGTACTGTTCAATCAAATTATTATATTCCTCCAATAGATTTCATTAGGCAAAATATTATTTTTGTGTGCAAAAGCAAAAATGGCAACTGGTTTAGTATTCCGAAATGTGCAACTTATACAAGTTCATAGTGAACTGGCTTTTTAAAGACATTGCGTTTTAATATAATAAATCACAATAGACAATAGTTACGTCAACAAGCACAAACATCCAGACTGGAACAAATGCCTATATGGTAAATACAAATCTATCCAGAGCGGGAATCGAACCCACGACCCAAGCTTGCGCCAAACGGTCATCAACATAAATAAAAGCGTTCCTTATTTATATTCTTATTCCATAGCAAGTAACCTGGGCCTAGATACATTTATTCTATCTCACATTCGAAAGATTTTCAGACCAGCAACATTTGAGAGGTTGAAACATTATCAAATGTTCTATGATAACAATCTCGACAGTTTAGAGTACTTGCCGAGGCGAGGTGGTACGAATGAAGATAACAACCAGCAGTTCGAAAACGTCTATATAGATAATTAGTGACCATCCATAAATTACGTCACACGTAAAGTGGGGCCTCACCAAGTGTGGAATTGTGTGACAATAGTGTAGAGTTTCTAAGTTTCTTGACGTCACATTTCAAAGTCTACCCCATGACGACCCCATCGCCCGCTGTTGTCACCAGTGCAATCAGTCACATTGGTGGTAGGCCTTTTTGTTGCAAGAGGCCGGCTAGGTAGGTACCACCGCAGTGTCAAATATTCTATCGCAAAGCAGTAGTGTCTTTGGCATTACTGTGATTCGATTTGAAGGGCACTGTAGGCTAGTGAAATTACTGGGCAAAGGAGATTTAAGAACTAATATCTCAAGGTTGGCAACGCGAGTGTGACACCTACAAATAGTTGCAAGCGCACATAGGCTACGACAACCACTTAAAATGAGGTGGGCCGTATGCTTGTTTGCCAACTTAATAACATAAAAAAAAATTGTACTATAAATCCAAAACGGTCGTCGGTGGTGAACATATTTACAACTACCATCTGTCCGCGGTGACCTTAGAATTGGGTCCAAAATTAATCATTTGCAAATAATGCCATAGGTCACTTGTAAATAATGCCATAGGTCACATGTAAAACGCATTTCAATGAAATACGGCACGTCCATGATTATTGATAATCCCACAGGACCATAATATTTTTCAGGGATAAAAATGATGTGTATGTTAATTCTGATAACAATCTATCTTTGTGCCAAATTTCATCCAACTTCAGTGAGCCGTTTTTATGTGGTTGAGTAACAAACATCCAAACATACAAACTTTGCCATTTACAATATTAATAAGAAATGGATATGGTATATGGACGCCAATAAGCAATACCATGTCAACCCAAAAATAAAAAAACGAGTTATATATCCAGAAGTGTTGATAAATGGCTGAAGAACATGTTTCTTTAATATTTGTAGGGTTTTAAACTTTAAAATTGCTAAAAAACCATTTTTTAATCATGCAATTTATGAATGGACCAAGTACACAACACGGACATAGTGAGAAGACTTAAAAGAACAAAACCTTTTCGAGTTAGTGTATTGAATTAGTGTAAATGATAGTTGAGTGAGTGCTACATAAATATAAAGACGCAAGAACAAAGTGCCTTCCCTTAATAGAGACAGTAAGAAAAGTGTTGATGGACACATTCTTAGTTATACTCTACTTAGCAATTTATGTTAGATTTAAATTACTTATTAGTCTTTCTAGGCTAGATCGTAGTATAAATGACGTGTCTTTAAATAACTAAAGGACACGTCATTAAAAGCAAAAAAAAAATGCAATTTATGAATGATGTTACACGTTTTGGGTTATATTATATACGAAATATGCAGTTCGTATACTTATTTTTTGTAAAAACAAGTAAAATAACTTACATAAATCTGAAATTGCCAAAAACTTGACCAATACATAAAAAATCATATAAAGCAAGTTGTTCAAAATTTTCAAACGCGTTTTTCTCGAAATGACATTCGTGTGGGTTGACATGGTATTGCTTATTTGCGTCCATATATAAACATTGAAAAAACTTTGTTAAAGACGTCGCAAGCAAGGGTCGACAAAAGGACCCTTTCACAGAAGAAGTTTCATGTAGAAGGAGCAGGGTACACTCTGTGGTCATTATTTTTCTTATCTCTTCTCCCCTACCCAGACGGTAATACGTTACATATGGTACGGTACGGTTGCTAGATTGCGCTCCGGGCTGTCTTTTACTTGGCCTCCTCACCGGTGACGCCGTCGAGGCCACTAGCGCCAACAGCAATAGACACTCCGAAAAAAAATTATGAACGTCAGGTGGGCCTCACGGAAACTCCAAAGATATAGGTTTATAAAATTATGTTAACTTTTTCTGCTTGACTACATTTCTAACAAAAGCATACAATTTGCTAAAAATATACTTATAAAAGAGCCCGGGAAAAACTCAACATAAACAAGTCTTATCTTAAACTGACACGCGACGTGATACAATGAGTAAGGAGTAAAAATAAATTCAAGTATAACCTAAGATGAACTTTAATGATAAGTTACGGCATCGCTAATACGAGCAACTACCAATTAGTTATCTGGGGGTTTACCATTAACTCCTATACTTATACTCAATATCTATATAATTCCATTTTGATATTCAGATTTTAAATAATCTAATAATAATAAACGCTACACACTCAACGGTCCCCATTTGGATAGTGATATGCGGGGTTCCGGAAACATTGCAATGACATGGACAAACACACCCAGACCGGAAAAAAACGCCTGTATGATCAATACAAAAATATGTATCGAGCTGGAATCGAACGCGCAACCTGTGGCGTTTAAGGCAGGTACGCTACCGTTACGGCACAACGTCGTAAAAACTCTAATACGAGCTAGTTGCTCGTAAGGTCATAAAATGAATTGAACTTCACTCCAACTTCCTATTAAGTTAATATGTTGGTTAAAAATAATGAGTCTAGTTAGGTCAATTTAGGTCGTCATTTGAATTGCAATAAGAGTTCATAGTAGACCCTCCGAATTTAATTTTAAACAATGATACATAACCGAGTCAGCCATAGCGGAAAACATTTTATTGCCAAAAAATTATATCAATATACAAGCGCGTTTTACTATAACGACTTATCCTTTTAGGATAAAGTCATTATTTATCCTCATACCGAGTAGTAATAATATTTCGCAACACATTGATTATTATAAAGCGGAAGAGGGGAGATAATATTGGTTACTCATATTTAAAAAAGATATGTTTTTATAAAGAATATGCTTTTTCAAGGCATTACTAATATTCCTTATGCCTCTTCAAATAAGCTCGAAGCTTGCTCAAGGGGGTCAGGATCGAGACCGCGACTCTCGCGTTAACGGAGTTCAGTCGGTCCTTCTACCGTTGAGCTATTGATACTGAGGCTTAAAATTGTATTTAATATTACGAAAATTAATATTACTTTTATATATCATTTTCTAATCAAATACCAGTCAGATACAACAGTTAGTGTTGAATTAGCCGAAAACAAAAAAAATATATAATAACTTGCAGCCGCCTATATTTTAAGTGCATGCTCATCGCCTTTAGAAAAGAACTATTTATTTTCTTAATTAAAACGCTAATTATTTCTGAGCTGAGAGATTAAGGAACACAATGGGAGAAGATCTTTTCAATTAAACCATCTTTATAAAAGATAAAAGAAAAAGTGTCAGTAAGAAGCGTGCCATGAGAAGAGAGAGTGAGTGTTGTATATAAAAGAAATAAATGAAAGAATCATAGTCTTACTATATAGGTACTTTGGACAGAACCTTCCATACAGTCAAAGTATCAGAGACTCAGAGCTCCTTCGTTAAACGAAACGAAGTTATTCACAAGCTTACAACATTACTGAATGAAGTTAGCGTGAGTGCCTTTTCACACGTGCCGGTTGGCGGGTATCCAGCGCTGACTGTCCGGTAGCTCATTTCGTTTTCACCGCTTGCCGAGTAAAATAACGCTGGTACGTGGTGAAAGCTGCCATACATGCCCGTACACTTAGCTATCTGATATCCGGCGCCGGCTACCTGGCAAACAGCACGTGTGAAAAGGCACTTAGACCATTCATTCGGCCAGCGTGTCTGACATTTTGCCTGTATTGAAGTGCTTATCGCTAGTATATAGTAAGTCAATGGAAAGAATATAAAACAAATTGTAAGGAGGAAGAATGACAGACTATGGACGAGGTGCAATGATACTCACTGACATCACTTATATTCAGG
Organism: Hestina assimilis; assembly: GCA_023373885.1. Lineage (NCBI taxonomy): Eukaryota > Metazoa > Arthropoda > Insecta > Lepidoptera > Nymphalidae > Hestina > Hestina assimilis. The sequence goes on along the minus strand of CM041747.1, from coordinate 682,596 downwards.
TTCGAAGGCTGTTCGCCGTCAACGTTCTCTACAGGCAGAACACCTTCTGCAAAACAAACATATTATAGACAACTATCATTGAAAAAACCACCATAATCTCTCTACTGATAAACTATGCTACCTAAAAACTATATACACTATTACTATAGACAGGTTCTTCAGGCCTTCCATAAAGACAAAATGTCTGACACGCTGGTGCTCCATTGTGAATTCAACATCAACGCAAAGAAACGAAATTAGCCACATGCTAACTTTATCCGAATTTATTGCAAGCTTGTGAGTAAGTTCGTTTCGTTGATGACGAACAAAGGAGCACCAGCGAGTTTCTGGACATTTTGTCTGTATGGAAGGGTCTGTCTATATTATACAGTAAGTTTATGTACACTACACTTAACATATAATCTACAGTACGTACATATATACACTCTGTACATGAGATAGATACCATTGTAGCGACGTAAACTAAGCAGAACATCTAAAAAAGCGTTTTAAGGCACTTCATACTGAAATTCGGACATATTGTACATTTTGCTACTAAGCTGATATACGTTAAATCAAAACATGAACAATCATTAGGTGGTTGTATGCACATTTTACTGTATTTTTCATAGAAAATCATTAAACCTATACAAACGTACTAAAAAAAGTTAATTACTTAGGATTTATAACCACGTAAATTATTGAAAGTCAACAGTCAATAATTGATCAATTAATATTTTTCACTGCACACATAACAAAATAGAAATTAATATGACTGATACAAATGTAAATGAAAGCATGCAAAGGCAGCCTTACCGCTTTAAGCGATTTCTTCTAAACATCTTCTCACGAAATAAATGGCATAAAATAATGTAAATAAACAAAAATTTAAAATTAGTGCAAAACAATTTCTAAAAGATATTACACCCCGACTCATCGCCTCCACAGGTGACCGGAGGGCTGGTTCATTTTTCGCCCAAAGAATCGGGATTGCGATTGAGCGGGAAAATACAGCTAGCATTCTTGCCACCATTCCCCGTGGACATGAATTGTACAGTTTTAATTATTTAAAAAGTTAACGCACCCTGGTACGTAAGAAATGACGACTTTCACCGGGACCTCGATATCGAACCGGTCGCAAATATAATAAAAACATGCCGAAGCTCTAACAAAGACTGCATCATTATGTGAACATCGAGGCTACCCAGCTCCTCGACAACACGGACATACTAAGAATTAGTGTAAGTGATATTTCCGTGAGTGCTACATATGTGTAAATACGTCAGAACATAGTGCCTTCCCCTAATAGAGACATAAGAAGTGTTGATGGACACATTCTTAGTTTTACTCTACTTAGCAATTTATGTTACATTTAAATTACTTATGTCTTTTTAGGCTAGGTCGTAATATCAATGAAGTCTTTAAATAATTATAAGACACCTTATTAAAAGGGAAACAAATACCTGATAAGACTTTCCTGTATATGGTCATTTAAAATTAAAAACTTTCCCCCTGCGCACTTATTATCACAGCTCCGCCGACCGACTGTTTTTAAATGATTGTGCCAAATGTGTAATAATAATAACTTGCACTGAACTTTTATCAGTATTATAGCGTAATATTAAAACCTCTAGATACCTCTACTGTTTGTGCTGTATCTTTCTACGTTTTTAATTGGTGTATACCAACTTTTATATTATTATCAGCGGCAGCGTCTGGGACTCAGAACATTTTTCTATACCTTGCTTGAATGCGCACACTTACGCTAGTTAAATTAACGGTATATAATTAATTAATAATTCAATTTCAATTTTCGCCTAAAGAATCGGGATTGCAATTGAGCAGGGAAATGCAGCTAGCATTCTTGCCACCACTAGCCGTGGACATGTTTGTACAGTTTTAATTATTTGTAAATATAGTTAGTATTATATTATAGTATTGAATTGTAAATATGTTGTGATATTGGTAGTATTAATAACATTTTTTTTTAAGGTCCGCGTTTCTAAAAGCTTTGAATTTAGTTATATATATTATTATAAATGATTTTATTTGTAATGAGAAGCTGAACAGCTATCGATATAACACTAATCATGTTTGTATTGTATTATGGAAAACTTAGTTTAGAACTGCTAAGTCTAAACTAGACTAGCAGTGGATTCGTGACTTTACTTTTGGGTATAAGGGATTTCAGAGGGCTTAAGGGTTGAATTTCGAAAAATCCTTTCTTATTGCGCATTTACGTTTTAAAAACAACATCTGTGAAGGAATTCAGCTTTCTAGGTCAAAGGTTTTAGGCTGGGCGTTGGGCGTCAGTCAGATCTTTGCCTTTTTATACAATATTATTATGTACGATTATTGTGTAATTACGCAGCTGGTGTTTTGAGGCGATACTAAAAATATGATTTGTTTAATGTTCTTGATTTTTATGCTGTTATAATATATTGTTGTACTGATTATGTTCATTCAATTCAGCTGTAGCTATTATATAGTATTTTATCCCACAAACCTTCAATGTGATGTAAATAAAACTAACATTAAACTAAATGTTAAATGAAGCTTAACTACAATGCATTAGTCCAAGTTGCACCCAAATCGGTTAAATCGTTTCTGAGATTAACGCGTACAAAGGCACAGACGAACACATAAACAGATAAAAATTTAAACAATCATTGTTTTGCGATGACCTGATCTATAGAGAAATCAATCATTTGTAAATATATAATGTTCCATGTGACCGTATTTCCATTGAATTTGGGATGTTTTTTTTATAATTCCACAGGAATCGAATATTTTTACGAAATAAAAAGTATTCAATGTATTATCCAGACAATAAGCTATATGTGTGCTAAATTTCATCCCAATCAGTTAAACCGTTTATGCGTGATTGAGGTACAAAAATCTAAACATAATTGCAGTACGTTTTTGATAGCCCCACGGGAACCTAACATTTTTTCTGTCATTTCATCATCATCATCACCTTTATCGGTGCCAAATTTCATTCAAATCCATTCAATAGTTTTTGTTTGATTTAGTAACAATCATCCAAACAGAGAAACTTTCACATTTATTATATTAGTAGGAGAACTGTATATCCAAAAAAATAGGTAATCATCAAAAATTATTTCCGAACGGCGAATAGGTAGGTACATAGTTACGTAGGTAGATAGGTAGGTAAAAATATATACCTTTTTTTCAGAATATCAAAAGGCAATTGTAACAAAGAAATATGTAAAAATATGTATAATGGAACACGTTCTGACGTACAGCATTTATTTATACTCGCAGACGACCGTCTGCTTCGCTTAAATAAATGTCTCTTGTCTAGAATTATTTTTTCTACACTATTAAAATTAATAAAGCGATAGAAATACGTATTTTGACGATTCCCGCTCGGAGCATATGTTTGTTTGTATTGACCATACAGGCATGTTTTCCTGGTCTGGGTGTGTTTGCCTTTGTCAATGTCAATGTTTCCGGACACGGGATATAACTATCCTAATGGAGACCGTTGAGTGTGTAGCGTTTTTATTTCATTTATAAGTTTATTAACATATTTGACGAAAAAACTGATTTAACCTTGATTTATTGCTGTTGCCTCTACTGGCCGAGACTGGGAGACTGGAAGAGCCGAGTACTGAGACCAAGCCGTGAAAAAGAGTCAGCCCTAACGGGGCTCAAATTGATTTCATCCTTACGGTGGAACCTGCAAGGCCGAACCAAGGCTAAAGACGTCATCGGGAATGGAGGAAACGCTCCGAGCGCTCGGTAAACGTTCTGTGGGTTAAGCAGCATAAGACGTGGTCAGTCAATGGATGTTTAACCTAATAGCGATATTTACTGAGCGTCTGCGAGCTTCAGAGGGCATGTAAAAAGTCATAGTGTCATTATAAGATAACACAAGAAAAAAGTCAGTGTTTTGTCGATTTTAATTTGCACTATCATTGCGTATTTTGGGGTCAATGAATAATAATGCCCTCTCCAACTATCTCGTATTTATGGATTTTACATTATATCAGTTCAATTATTTTTTCTGACCGCAGTTCACGTGAATACAAAAACTATACCTATTAAACAGTACTGTCGCCAGTGACTGACTGACTGATAGACAAAACACAGACTAAGCTGATCGGGGATTTGAAATTCAAAAGAATAATTCCATGAATATCCCCATCGGATCTAAGTGGACCTGGATCGACCAGTCTATTTCAAGCTTGGACTAAGAATCTCATGGACAGAGCCATACCATGTTGCCGCTCTTACAACGTTATTTCAAAGGTGATATTATTGTCTTAGTCTGTTGCTCGTAGCACTAATAGGAGTAAAAGAAATAGATATACATAGGTTTTGCTACTCATTTGTTATGTCCTAAATGTTAATATTGACATGTTTTATACCGGACCACGCCGGCAGATATTTTACGTATTTCATGTGTGCGTAATACGTCACTTTATCACTGTGTGCATGTGTCATTTTATCATTTACAATAATTCTACTCAAATTATATTACGACGTTGTGGCGCAGCGGTAGCGAACCTGCCTTAAACGCCACAGGTCGCGGGTTCGATTCCCGCTCGGAGCATAATATGTTTATATTGACCATGCAAGCATATTTTCCGGTCTGGGTGTATTTGTCCTTGTTCTTGTATATGTTTCCGGACCCCCGACACAGAATATCGCTATCCTAATGGGGGCCGTTGAGTGTGTAGCGTTTATTATTTATATAATTGACAAATGCACTTATACAGTTGACAGTCTTGACCGGACCGGACTATAAAACATGAATAGAAGCATTAATATTATATGCTACTATCGTATTTATAATATAAGCTCCTTGTATGGAAGTATCATAAGAACAAAACATGCCATTATTGACATTGAAGAAATAAAAAATAGGTTGTCAAACCTATACACATATATGATTTATTTATTTTACTCGTATTAGTGCTCCGAGCACAGACTAAGATAGCAATATCTCCTTTGAAATAAGATTACAGGAGCGGCAACAGGCTCCGTCCATGAGATTCTTAGTCTAAGGGTATATCAATATGTGGTCAATGTGTTCTTTTATATCAGAAATGTATCTATGCAAGATATGTACATCATAGGATTACGTTCTTATTAACTAGTTTACGACAATCTCTATAAAATTGTTACGAAGCAAGGTCAGTCTGCTCGTAAAAATATTATATATTTATTGACACTTAGCATTATCAATTTACAAAATAGCATCTTTTCTGTTATCACTTTATTCAAGTTCAACAAAAAATACTTTTGTTGATTAAAAATAATTTTATGAATTAAACTCCGTGCTTAGTACAACAATAGTTTCGTTTATTATCCGTTACATAAATCAGGTCAGGGCTAATACATTAATCGTTTCATCATTTCCAAGTAGTCTTGTGTATCGTCTCCCGAATTCAACCCAAGTCCCATTTCCCACCTTTTTTCGCGCTATCTCAACCCATCTTCCCGCCAATATTTCCTTGGCTCTGACTGGCCAACAAGAAACCCGCGTCCGCCATTGTTTTCTTTTTGGCCAATCAGATACGAGGTGGTGTTGTCATTTATAAAAGTTATAAAATTATTGTTCATTAATTAAGAAATCATGACAATAACTATAAAATTTTAAAGTAATTATCATTTTTAGGCGTCCGCAGATGACGACCCCATCGTCAGCCTTTGGGATAATCTCTGTCATAGCAGAGATTATTCCACCAGTACAATCAGTCACACTGATGGTAGGTGTTTTGTAGTGACCAGCTAAGTAGGTACCACCGCAGTACCACATGTTTTACCGCAAAGCAGTAGTGTCTTTGGCGTCGCTGTGTTTCGGTTAAAGGGCACTGTGAGCTAGTAAAATTATTGGGCAAAGGAGATTTAAGAACCAATCTCTCAGGTGGGCCATATACTTGCTTGCCAATTAAAAAAACTTAACATAAAAAATAAAAACCAAGAAACATAATCATTATTGATATAGTATATTTATACTTAAATGTAATATGGGTTTATACTAACGATATGCTATAATATAAACAGAGATGATAAGTTTTCTGCACTCTGCGTGGCAAAGTAAAACCACGTTAATCAATATAAGTTAAGTCAGTTGTAGCCCAAGTGAACGGCAACGACATACTACATCATTTTCGATAAACCTAAATAAACCTTAATAGATTGGAGTGCTAGAGTTGCAGCTGTTCAAAGCTTAGTTTATCGGGAGGAGCAGTAGGAATATTAGTAATGACTTGAAAAGCTTTGCTAATATTTAAAAAAATTCCATATATTCATATTATTTGACATACTATTTATGTGAGGAGAGTTAAAGTCAGAAAGAATATATCATGGAAGTGTCCCGTCACTTCCATATTCCTATTAAAAAATATATATTTCATGTCATTATATTATATTAACAGTTGCGGCGTGACATTAGAGACGAAGAAAAGGAGATGCAGAAGGATGTTGATAGTTGAGACTGATGATCTGACTAGTCTACTTACTTATGTCAGCCTTAACGCAAGACTGGAGTTTACTCCTTAAGGATGATTCTTTGAATATGTAATAGGAAATAAATAAAAAAAAAGACACATAGACACCCATGCAAGAAATCACAAACAACTAAACATAGATAAAAATATTTAAAAAAAAGAACTAAACTCTTTTAAGTTAATAACTATCATGACACTTTTGTAAAAGATTTTTCATGACACTTTTGTGAAAGATTTTTCAATATTTTATTTATTTTCCTTTATCATGGAAATCAATTCTTAAAGAGTAAACTAAGAAAATACTTTTTATTGTATTCTTACAAAGTTTCAATTATAGTTTTCATCAATTATTTTAGCTGGGTGTTATATCATAGCATAGAATTAATATAAGAACAAGAAAGCTCACTGAAGCAACATTTCTGTGCCAAAAGAGAGGTTCCAAATGGCAATGGATATGGACAATATCTAATCGAAACACCATAATTTTTTGATAATTGAGGACAAAAGCATAACTTTATTTTAAAATTTAAATTAATTACAATTGATAAAAATTCAAGAATCGTCTTTGAACTTAACATAGCAGAGTCACCCAAGTTCTAATAAAACAAAATTGCTTACAGGTGAATAGATTTACCACAATCTGGATAAGATTCATGCTTACAACCAGGTATAACCCATTTGTTCAGCATTATTCTAAGAAAAATCAATTAAAAAGGCTTTGAAGAGCCCAATCTATGATTTGAAAATTTGACATTACTATAGTAACCAAAATAACGCCAATTTGTTGGTAAATTTTGAACTGTGTTGTCAGAATAGTATTAATATTTCCTTTATTTAAAGTCATTTAACCGAAAATGGTGTATTTAAAGACTTATTATATTACAATCAAAACTATTAATTTTTGTAAGTATTAATTATAAAAGACTTTCGTTAAGCCGCAAAATTTATAAATATATTCAGAAGTGTGGGAAAGGGACATGGCTACCGTTTTGTGTGTCTCTTTCTCGAACAAATTTTCATTTTAGTATGAAGTATTGAAAATTTAACTTAAATATTTAGCTATAAAGTATGAGTTTATTTAACATTAAATTACAAGATTGTTCTTGTTCTTATAGTAATTCTATGTATCATAACTGCAAGCAGACACAATGTTACAAAAGGTTGCCACTCATATAACTGTTTAACATGTATATGTTTATATAACATGTACAACAAAAAAATTATAATTTATTGTGAATTATATTGCATCTTTAGAACGAAAACGTCACAATTAAAAAAATCGAAAATTAAGTTATCAGCGTAAAATGTCTTAAAACAATATTCTCAATGTAACAACAGTCCAAACATAGACATATTCGAGCATAAATAGCTGACGTAAATAACCAAGAAAATATAATATACGAAAGATTGTGCAGGTGTCAATATTTTAAAACTTATTTTGTTGATTCCCAAAAAAAACATTTTTGAATGTATGAATTTGATGTCAATTCAGTATTACAATATTTTATTTGCATGTAGACTGTATCAAAAGCAGTACAGTTATCTCAGTCATGCAGTGTACACCTGACCAAAACATTATTGGAATTATAATTAATAATTATAGTTAAGTTGAAAGGTTCATATGCTCCTTAGAGCATATGAACCTCTCAACTTGCTATGTAACAGTGCAGTAACTTTTTATTTTGATTTTTAATTTGACGTTGCTTGAAACTTAAAACAGCTTTATTTACAGTTAGTAGTATATGTTTATAAAAAATAAATCTTTAACACATTTAATAATTTCTATAATTTTTTACATAAAACAACTATCTATTTCATTGATCCTATACATACATACAAACATTTTAAAGTTAAAGTTTGTTATAGTGACTGGAGTGTGGAGTGGAGTGTTCCAAGATCATTCCATGTGGTGGTATTATTTAGAAATGACCAGCAGTGAATATGTCTATGTTGATGACAACTAATTGAAATACAATATATCTATAAGTACATAACCCTATAAGTATAACAATCATTTTAGTGATAAATATTACAGTTGTTATCAATATTGACAACCAACAATATAAGTTATGTGAATTTTTACCCAGAAAGCACAATCTTAGCATTCCTAGTATTAAAATGTAGGTGTTTCTATGTAAATTTTATAAATTTTAACTGCATAGCAATCACCGATTGCTCCATACTGTTCTATATGAACGTAGTGGCGGCCAGATTTTAGGATAACTATTTTTAGAACCGCACGCACAAAGCTGACTAACAGACTGAGAAGGAAGCTATTATTTACAGAACTGCCTGGAATAGTGCTAATGGGAAGAAATTACAATATTTATTACGAGCTGTTATAAAAATAAATAGGAAAAAATATCAACTACGTGCAAGGTGCAAGGCGCGAGTGTCAAAATGTCAAAGAAACGCAAACTTGAGACATGCATTCCGTTACATGGTTTACCTCCGCTGTTGTCCATTGCACGCTTATGAACGTGTGTCGTCCACGGACACCTCACAGCGGTCCTTTAGTCGTACACATTTATCTGAACGTCATAACACTGGCCGTTTTGCACTTTGCAGATTAGTCTTTAATCGAACTTTGAACTCGCACAACCTCACTTAATAATAGAACTATCAACGTAAACACGCACGGTCTAATTTGCGAAAGGTAAACTAAAGACGTACCTCTTCGAACATGATCCTATAATAACTGTCTCTTCGCTCGTCCAAGGAACAAGTTATCAAGGTCTCGTCTCGATCACAGCATGCACGGTTCCAAGAATTAAGAAACAGGTTATATCGAAACGCGAATGTTATAATTAGCACTTTAGTATTATATACTTTATACTAAAATAACTGATAAGGTTCGTTGTTGCAAATTATAATTAGGTATATGATTATAATTGGAAACGATCGTCTAAAGTTGTAACTTTTGCGGAATGAACGACGATGTGGTAGACGCGTCTGTGTGCGGTAAAGCAGAACGTCACACTACTATTGTTTGACTACGATTGGACGCTCGAGGTCACATGGCTCAGTAACAGCCGTGTGATGTGACGACTACGCATGCGCAATGCGAATTTATTATAACTTCATATTGCTAGACTGAGACAGAATATAAATATGAAATATTTCCTTTTATATTGTAAGTTATTATAAAATTGATCTTATTGAAATTTTCATACACTATAAATAATATAGTTTTACTTTATTATTATATTTTTTATAAGTAAACAAAAGTTACTAACTGCAGTTCAAATGCAAGTTCAACAGAGATTAGCTGATATTTAGTTGTTATTCATGAATGAAGTAAAGTAAATGATTGATTCATGATTGCATATTGTTATACGCTAATGAAATACTACATACGTTACGTTCAAGGTACTGATAACTTGTTAGATAAAAATAATATTTTTTATTAAAAAAAATATTAATATATCAATATATCTACGTAATTTTTTTAAACAAAATGTCGGTCTCCATAGTGACTAGGTAGGTACCTGCGTATTTAGACAAATAAATAAAATTGAAGTGTCTGTTTGTAATTCCAAATTAACATCTGTTTACTAAATGCATATGAAATGATATACGGTACTTACATAAAACAATTTTTTTTTTTAAAGTTTTGTCTGTCTGTCTGTTCCGGCTAATCTCTGAAACAGCTGGACCGATTTTAACGAGATTGTCACTGGCAGATATAATTATATAGCCAATGTACTTGAATTAAAAAAAAAAATGTGGCATCCCCCCTGCTCCTACCACGCTACGCCACTGTGTACAAGTACCTATACATAATGATGTTGTGGCGCAGCGGTAGCAAACCTGCCTTAAACGCCACAGGTCGCGGGTTCGATTCCCGCACGGAGCATAATATGTTTGTATTGTCCATGCACTCATATTTTCCGGTCTGGGTGTGTTTGTCTTTGTCCTTGTATGTTTCCGGACCCCGACACAGGATATAACTATCCTAATGGGGGCCGTTGAGTGTGTACCGTTTATTTATTTATTTATTTAATGATAGGTAGACTCGAAAACATTATATTACCCTCGGCGCAATCGGGTAAAGTACACACACAAAATCCAAATAGAAACTGCAAATATTAATATCACATAATAAGGATATTTTAAAATATGACAGTCACTTCCACAAACCATATCGTTAGATAATACAAAAACAATTCAAAAATATTTTTTTCAAATTTTTCGCTACAAGTAACATAATTATAAGTAAAATAACAACGAGTTATAATGTAATTATACGTAAGGTAGAGTATAAATAATATTTGTTTTTCCTTGTAAAAGTGTATGACTCAGAAGGTTTTATTGGATGATCCTGAATTTCAGAGCGTGGGCGATATTTTCTCATCGTATTTTAATAGATTTAGGGGATGACTCATCGTACGGCTCTTATATACGAGAATATTTAACTAATGTCAGTACTTAAAATCAATATTTACCACTTCAATTTTATTAAATATATGGATACGATTTGATTTTTTAACGATATGGGTATGTAATTAATATTATAAGAAATATTTGGTTGTATGTATGTACAGTCTGTACTAAAATAATTTTAAGAACCTTTTCTCTAAGAGAAAAGTACATTATACCTAAACGTTAAGTAATTGCACATTTATAAATAAAGAATGCGCAGTGATTTAAAAAAATAGAAAAGATGACTTAAAAACTAAAAAGCAAAAATAAATATTTTCTATTGCTGCTATTTTAGTAAAAGAGTAGCACATTGGCATTATTTTCTTCTGTAAAAAATATTTAATTTTAGATTGTTAGTTTTGAAGTCGCTATTTCTTTATTTATTATCTTTTTAGGGATCCTAAACACCACTCAAAAGTCGTACAAAAGCTAAAAACGCAATTTCTTTCACTTGAACGACATATTCATCCAGCTATTTTTCTTTATAAACCAAACTACAAATCTGGTTGTGATGAAAATTCTATGAGATCAACTTGAAAGTATCCTTTCAAAAAGAAAAATATTTTAGAAATCGGTGAATTTCCGAGTTCTGAGGTCACAAATATAAAAAAATACAATCGAAAAAGAACCTCCTTTTTTGCAGTCGGTTAAAAATTCAGTCACATTCTCTACCTTCAAATACGGAGTCACCACGAATAATATTACTACCTTCTTCTAACGAAGAAAAATATCGTACATAAACTGAAGATGGGCCGACATTGACTAGTGAAAAAGTACGGACATTCTTCTTGCGATGTAGTTAAAAAGTAAAAGTTTGAAAGTATCAAATAATTTCAGTTTGGCTAGAATTGAAATAAGCAAATATATATAGTTTTCCTGTTCAATACGAGTTGAATATTGCAATTAGAAAGTAAGCCTGTTTAGTAACGACGCGATATGACTCAGTCAGTCAGTGCGGCGCGGCATCGCGTCGCGCCACGGCGGTGTCGGCGGCTTGTAGCTGTCACTTCGCGTGAGGCGCCATGTTGCCGATTCAAACAAAACGAAACCTTCCACGGTCCACCCTTTGTGAAATTGCGTAGAATTACGCGTTTTATAAAAGGGTTCGCATTGAAAATAAGGGCTAGGTTTCTTGACCTGCCACAAATATTCGATAATAATTTTACTGGGGTTAGTTAATACTTTAGTAGGGATCGATTTGATAAATATCAGTCATGTTGTGTTTTGGTCAATGAAATATTAATGCAAAGTTTCAGAATAAAACTAGTTAAAGTTTTAATTTTTAATTTTAATTCTTATTAAAAATATAATTTTCTATTGAATCGTTTTCTTTTGTTTACTTTTCACTCGGCTCCCAGTTCCCAGTTAGAGACAACATAACGCTGATGTCTTCTCGAAGAACGCAAATATATTCAAGACAAAAAAATATTAGTTCTAAAAAATCGTGAAACCTGGTAAACGTGGTAATTTTTTTATTTTCAAAAACTCGGGGTGTTATTTTTAATCGTAAAATTTTGTTATATTCATATACTGTGAACGCTGAAAAGTCTGGAGAGATCGTCTCATTCCCAAGGCGTGTTCCCTATTAAATTGTCTTTTATGCAAAAGTAGTATGAACACCTTAGCCCTGCTATTTACCAAGAACCTGGTTTGTATTTGATTGGCTATCTATCTGAAAAACTTGCGAATTCAGTTCTATGAAACCCGTTGTCTATATGCAGCCGTTTTTTATGATAGACATTGAGATATTTCGATTACATTGACTGCATTCATTGAGTGTGCAGCGTTTATTTATTTATTTATTCTTCTTATTCGCGTCTTGTTTCACTCAAATATCTTTATCAACGTAAATAGCCTTTGTTGAACGTCAAATTCTACCACCGGCTAAATGACACCTGAGATGAGCCGGCGTAATAAACTCAGAGATGTTTATTTTTTTTTATTATTAAGTACATATTACATATTTATATTTTAAAATTTCTAACATTCATAACCTAAGGCTGAAAAGCTGATAAAATATACTAATACATTCTATAATGTTCGTTTTATAAAACTTTTTACTTTATATTGAGAACATTAAATAAATAAATAATTAAATTGTAATATTCAATTACTAATCGTTTGATAACTACTAAGTACAAAAATAAATTTAACAATAAACCTATAATACCCATGAATTAATATGCACTATTTGGGGTCTACCAAGATTTTTAATAAAAATTCTACCAAGATTTTTAATAAAAATTCTACTGTGATCCAATTCAATTCAGGTAGTAAAACGATTCAGGTTTTATATGAGGTTGACGTATAAATATATTTGTTATGGTACGAGATAGTAGTCGCTCAGTTATTGACATATGAATCGCAATAAAATGTTCTCAGTGGGCCCCAGAGCTTACGAAAGAATTTTGACAACAAATTATGTTAGCCATCGGTTTTAATTAAATTTTAGGACATTCCGAGTATGGATTTTCCCCACCAGTTTTCGATAAATTATAAACACATTTCAACCAGATATAATTTTTATTGTTAGTTATTTATTATTCAAACTATAAAATATTTAGAAATTAAAGCACCTTTCTGAAATACATAATGTTATATTTGTTATTTGCACCTTAATTTTTTTTAGTACAAACATACTTAATTTTCTTCTTCTTCCTAGCATTTTCCCGGTAATTTATCTACCCAGTGTTTGCTTATTAATCTTATCTGACCTCCGCAACCCTAAGGACGAATCAGTAATTCATTAGATGTGAGCAAATTACTTATCAAGAGTTCCCTCATTCTTACAATCTGAGGTCCTTCAAACGAGGCGTGAAGAGGCGCCTTAGGCAGGGCGAGGGTGGCTAGTACAGTTCGCCTTCTGCAACCACCAACCATATTAGCCACCTTCGCGTGTGGACTCCACTTCCACTTACCATCAGGCAGAGTAGAGTCATTTGCCCTCCGGCGTTATTTAAAAAAAAACAGATGTTAAGTGATAATCACATGGACCGAAAGCGTGCTCTCCGAGGCACGGTGGGGAGACTCACATAGACGAACGTTCAGTCCGAGACAGATATTAGTAAGATCAATACAAATATTAGTAAGATCAATACAAATGTCTGCCCGAATCGAACCCGCAACCGTCAAGGATACCTACGCCACATCGGTCTCAATAAATTATTTATTATTACGTAATTATTTCATTTTTATTTTCAATAACTTTTGAACAGCTTATATATTAGGCTCAGCCTTTATCTATATTAAATATTTAGATATCAATGTCATTATCGTGGTATCCTAGGGATGTACCGTGGGGTTCATTAGGAAGGGCTTGTTTGAAATACCAACTCCTAATTTGTGATAGGGACACCCAATGGGAAATAAAACAGTAATATTGGTCGCCGAACACTCAATAATGTCCTATATACTCATATTATTGTCGCTGCATCCGAAAATGTGCCGAAATTTGTACCTAGATTACCTAAAAAAATACGACATAATTTTGTAAAAACCACTTCTACAAGACGGTTAGGTGCATTGTATGTATCATGCAACGCTTGTGGATGTCATAATTCAATCCTTAAGGCAAATTTTGATGAGTATGTATACAAATTATAAGTCTTTCTTATCAGAATCAACTTTAATATGTTAATAGCAGCCCTAAAGCACCTGTCGCCGTGTTAGCGCCGCGACGCCGGGCGCCGCGCCGGTGAGGGCGCCGTCAACTTGACGCCGCGCCCCGGACTCTACTTACCCCAGGCATTAAATTATTCCTGATTACATCGAACACAACCCTTTTGTTATTTGTGTTATTATATTTTTACCAACTAACATTTAAATGGGCCAAGGATTTACACGTGGAAGAAATAATTTACCTAGTTGTGATTATAGTTATGCATCCATCTATTGCACTCGTCATAATAATTACAATAATTTAAAGAATCCTTTTGCTATCTCTGTCAATTTGTAATAGAGCTAAAAATATCCGATGTCCTACCTAAAGGACCAAGCTGTTTCGCTCTGCTAATTTTATCATCTATTTGGGCTCAGTAAATACCACCATTTTATATGGCATAAAATGGTCTTGTAAAATTTGCTAAATTATAATTATCTTATTATTATATCACTAGTTACATTATCGCTGAAATATTGTAGTGAGTCGTGTTTAGATAATTTATAATTTCAGTTATATAAGCTAGAAATATTTATTGACACCGTTGTGGCGTTGTGGGTATCGAGTCTGCCTTAAGCCTCGACGGTTGCGGGTTCGATTCCCGCTCGGAACAGCTGTTTGTATTAATCGTACAGGCATGTTTTCCGGTCTGGTTGTGTTTGTCCTTGTCATTGTGAATGTTTCCGGACCCCCGACACAGGATATAATTATCCTAATGGGGGCCGTTGAGTGTGTAGCGTTTATTTATTATTTATTTATTGGGAAAAGTGTTTGATTATCTGACAGTTATTTTTAAAACAAATGTACCTAATATGAATTGGTGAAATCGAATCAATTCGATTTATTATTTCAGAGAATTATTTATTTATTTAATTAATTAAAACGGTTACACACCAGTTACATAAATTAAAGTAGTTTGGTTTATTATTCCTATAAAAAATTACATATTGAAAATATTAATAAATAATAAAATCAGTAATGAAATACAATGACGAATAAAACTAAATGCCAATAACAATATACAACACAAGCACATTCAAACATTCTCACAGAACTGCAGGCACAGTGACAATAATTTCGGCCATCTGTCCGCAAACACATCACACTCAGGCTTTGCATCCAAGAGTTCGTTAAGAGTGGAAAGCATGCGCCGAAGAGGGGAATAGGCTTGCGCGACCGTGCGGGAAAGAGGTACAGCAAATAGCTCATGCTTTCTGTTTCTAATATAATTGCTTGGAACAAATAATTGCCATAGATCATCACTTCGATTCGGAGAGTCTATTTTACCTCGAAAAATCTTACAAACCGTTAAGAATTTCCCTATCTTACTGGAAAAAGATAGAGTTTTTACAAATATTATTGCTTATTTATTGCATGCATGTAATTTAAAATGTAGGTGTCCACATTTTGTAAATGAATCATGAGAGATAAGGTTAATGTTGATTTATATACAATTAATAAACTATTTGACAGTTCTATAATTATATTTGAACAAAATGTTATTGTAGATACTAGTTCTGGCCCGCGGCTTCAACCGCGTGATTAACGTTTTATAATAAGGCATTTATTGTACTTGAAATAAATGTTTCCAGGCACAATCTTTTATCCCCTGTTTCACAGCCTTCAAATATTTTTTCGTGAACAAAAGTAGTAGTAGTTTTTATTTTTCTGTAAGTAATAATTTATTAAAATATGTTCAGCAGTTTAATAGACATGCAGAGTAATTTCACATTTATAATATTAGTACGATATTATATGTCAGCGAAATTGTAAAATTAATCGATTGTTGTTGAAATCGAATATCTTTGATAGAGTCAATAATGATATCCTGTTGGCTAAATTAAGCAGCATAGGCTTCGCTCCCGGTTTGTTCCGGCTTCTGGCTGATTATCTTCGTAATCACCAACAGTTTGTTAGACTCGGTCTGCGAGTCTCAACCTTACCACACACGTTCTGGCGAAAATCAATGTTCAACACTTGACCCTTTACTATTTTTAACTATGATTAACGATCTACCTAATGTGATCGTTCATGCGAAGTGCTTGCTTTATGCAGATGATCTTAAACTCTTTATACAGATTAAAACCATAGATGACTGCATTGCGCTGCAAAACGATATTGATGCGATTAATAAGAGGGCTATGGATAACAAAATGGCGTTTAATCCTAACAAATGCCACGTAATGACCTTCGGTCGAATGTGGCACCCGAATATGATAAGCAAACTATCTTAAGAACATTAGTTGTGAAGGATTTGGGAGTCACAATTGATCGAAAGTTAACGTTTCATGACCACATTATCACTTTATCTAAAGAGTCCTTCAGACGTCTAGGGTTTGTCCTAAGAAATTCTGGAGATTTCAGGGGTGCCAGAGTGGTTAAACCATTATCTAGAACGAATTTTCGCGAAAGCAAAATTCAAATAATCAAATAACTAATATGCCTAACTGAATTATTATTTTGAACCATAATAAGTCTGTATACATTTAAAAAAATACGGAAGAGTATTAGGTATTACAGAAAAATATTAGGTATGACTAAATGTATGTGGCCAGTAAACACTGGTTTATAAATAACAAATTCAAAATTGAACATACAATTCGATGACATTTGTCAATAACATAACAAATATAAACAGTTATTTAATCAATTTTATATCTTTTTAGAATACAGTGAAAAGGTAAGATTATTTAATATCAATAAATAATAATGTTACGTGGCCCGTGGTTATAACTTTCAACGTTACACACTCAACTCGAGGTGCGTAATAACACAACAAACAAACACAACCACCTAGACCGCAACAGATGTCTGTATGATCAATGCAATCATCGGCCTCAAGCGGGAATCGAAACTACGGAACATCGGCGTCTAAAGCAGGTTCGCTACCACTACGCCGGAGCGCGAAACGTGAAACGGCTTACACTTGGTTTACAGCGTTTACAGAGAGTTTAGAACGTTACACAGAGTTTAGAACTCTACTTATGAAATCAGTGCATCCTAAAATGTTAATTTTTAAAAGCATCTTCGTCATTAGATTTATTTTCGGATTATCCTTTTGGCGGGGTAGGCAATTGCCACTTCTTCATAATTTTTTTAAAAGAGGCTTCGAATGTAAAGAGAAATATCTCTCTCTCATAAGAATATAATTGCGTTGATTTTTATATTATCTACTATCCTTCTGAGTGGGCCACTGAGTGTTTAGCATTTATCTATCAATTTATATTTTATTAGGTACCTACATTTGAGAACGCTTGCCGATTTTACGAATAACTACGTATAACGTAATGTAGTAAAAACTATGTAATTCAAAACCACTTTTAAAGTTATCATCGAAAAAATATTTCAGGATGTTAAAAAATGGTAAAGGGGCCTATTTGAGACCCATATTGCCTAAGGGCTCCGACATTGTTAATCCGACCACATTTGGCACAATAATTATATAAAAACAAAAAAATCTTACGTTTTTCGTTGACCTGCAAGTCTTGTTTCGCCTATCTTGTAATCTGTAGGCGGTGTTTTGCAGCAGTACCAATATGCCGGAAGGGTTGAAGATCTCGCAGAGCGTGTCGCCGGTCATCAGGGTCGGGGCGGGGGACATCTCGGAGAGGGAGTTAAGCCGGGAGCGATCGAACTTAGCCACGCCACCTGCGTGAGTTACAATCATTTATATAAAGCGTACATAAAATGAAGCCGATAATGTTTCTACTCTTCCTACAAGTGATCCTGTTACTAGCGCCTTACAATTATCCATTAAACTGTGAAAGGGCCGGCTGTAGAAAAAATAAAGAAAAAAAATCCATTGTGTCTATTAAACTTTAGCTGGCTGATCGATATCAATGTGAAAGCCTATATACTGCTGAACTTCAAAACATGAATTATGCAACAACCACTCCTTGAATTAAAGCTACATATACTTAATTATTATTGTGCTTGCAATTACATCTTTGTCTATATGAAAACCGGCTGAACATTTTCAATTTTCATGACTACAAAATTATACATAAAATAATACGGACTTTTATATATTATTAAAAAATATGTATATAATAAATGGGTAATGATTCTTTGGTTAAAAAGCATAAACAGACAAAAAGGATTTTGCGGTTTTGACTCATTATGAATGAACCATCAAAGGTGTCACCTTTAGGCTTTACACAGATGAACAACGCCACGCTCAGACAGTTGCATTATAGACAAATATTGAAATATCCGGGAATTATTACATTTATAAAATATAACAGTTGAACTATTTTAATCTTATAGATCCGTAATATTTATAATTAAGTAAACTTATCTTTTGTACATTAATATAAATTATCTTTATATAAACATACCGAATATTTCAATAAAAAAAATGTTTGTTATTCTCTACGTATTTCCAATTAATTATTATTATTTTTTATATACACAAAACATACCATACATTTGTTATTGAAAAAAATCACGAACACAAACACTACACGGAAATACCTAAATTGTAAACTCAAATGTGGTCACATTAGACTATAAATTTAAGCGGAGCGACCGCGCTCGCTGCTCGAAACATAATAACATAATATTATTATTTTATCACATAAATTTCCTCATGGCATCATCATCTTTAACAACGCTAAGTCTTCCACGTCATGGGAAAAATCGGAGTCATTTAAACCGATCCGAGCAATTATATGAGGTAAAACTTTGTACAAATGTAAGCGCACGACTATAAAATAATTAATAATTCCAAGAAAAATATGAAAATTAAATAAATATAAATACAACAATAGATAATAGATGTTTTTATACAGTTATATTAACAAGGTTCTTTCGTCTTTCTAAACTTTTGTTTCTTGTTTCTTCCGCTTTTAAGCTTTATAGAAATAAAAATATTTTCTAAAATAGAAGTAGGTGTCTTATGTACTTACCAATGTTTGCCATTTATTGCCAAAATTCGAGCTCATAATTTTCATTTCCAATTCCTTCACCCTAAGGGATGGTATTTTTCTTGAAATTTAAATGGGCTCAAACGGGAAACTTTCAAACATAAAAAGAATTTTCCAAATCGGCTTATAAATGTCGGAGTTCCAGTGTTAACAAACATAAAAATACAACCGAATAGAGAACGTCCTCCCTTTTTGAAGTCGGTTAAAAAATCTAATAACTTTTTTACCGTATTTATATACCTATTTTGAAACAAAACTTTTATTAACCAGATCAAACAATCTTGGTTCAATAAGCGCGGTTAGAGAAATTTTAATTTAAATATTCGTTACGTTACATGACATCATAAGTATTATGATTGACCTTAGCAAAAAATGGGTTTTAAATAAGGATTTCCCCTTTAATAATAATTGTTATGTAACATCAACTCAAAATTTATTTACCTAAGAAAGAAGTTACATCTTAGGTCAAGCTATTAAAAAACAAAATTGAATAGTAAAAATGTGTGTAGATTAAGAGCATTCTTTAACTTCTTTGTTTATGAAGTGATTTTCATATTTTTATGCTTTGATTTTACTATAGCTTCAAAGTCCCATTTAAATATCATCCGTATTATTATATATAGATAGACCTTGGGTTTCAAAGATATACTAAAGAATTCTTCAAAATCAAGATGGAAGGTCAGGAAATTCGAAATGCTGCATAGCTGTGGTGCGGTGCTCGCGTGGTAGACAAATTTTTCTATATTGTACGGAATCTAATTCTTTTTCTAAAATAAAAGTAGCCGTAGGTACTCCTTATAATATCAGCTATGTGCCAGTGAAAGTTCTGTTAAAATCGGTTTAGCCGTTTTCGAGATTAGCCCGAACAAACAGACAGACGACAGGAAAGGCATTTAGTGAAAAGCTGTTCGTTTGAAATTACAAAAAGACACTTCATTTTTATTTTTTTATATAGTTAAAAGCGGAAGAGGTGGGCAAGGTGTAGGTAACATAATTTATTGTCAATAAAATCTATAACAGAAGACGGTGCTAAAAAGACATCGCCATATAAAGCACTATATGATTTATTCTTTTACCTTACTGTAAGAAATGTACTTAAAAATGAACTATTGAAGTTTTTAATTACTAAATAAAATCTACTTACATCTTTGTATTTCTCCGATGATTTCAACTCAATATTTCTGTTAGACTTACCATTTTCCTTTGAATTACATTTTGTAAAGACACAAAGAAGAAAAGAAATTTTATTTGGTCAATATATCTTATACTTATGTATGCTATATATACACAATATAATTATACATATGACGTGACCAAAAAATATAGGTCTCCCACTAAGCATTAACCTTTGATAGCCCACAGCGCTGGCATTCAGAAGAGCATGAAAAAATAAAAATGGGTAAATAATAGTTCAATTCTAGGTAAAAATTAATAAAATAAATTTAATCATTAGTAATTGAAATCAGTTTTATATAACAAAAAAAAACCATTAGGATATATGATTTAAGCTTGCCTAAATCCGATTATTTAGAAATCACGTGACAGAAACTATGATTTGATTTTTAATATTTATGTATATCTTGTATATTTATAATTTAAGAATTTAAAAATATGTGTTAGTTTTAATATAGAGATGAAAAGCTGGTGGTTGTAACACAGGTTTTTCCAAAATACCTACCATAGCCACCAGCGATTTACTTCTACAATTTTTTTTACTAATTCCTAAAGTTATTATTATTATATCTATAGTTTTTTACTCTATCATGTTTTGCCTAATAGACGTATCCAGAGGGTTCACCACAGAAAGCTGGTGTTCTCGACTCCGGTGAACAAGTTTACGGCGAAGAGCTCTGCTCCTAATTCAAATTTGGCTCGAATCCGTAGCTGTCTGGATGAGTACCAGACCCCGCCGAGACCGGTCAAGATAGGACCCAAGGCCGTCTCTATGGAGGATCTGACACCGACCAAAAGAGTTAAACGAGAGGGGTAATCTGTCTATTTATTTGAGAATATCTTTTACAATTATGGCTTAAAAGCTTTACGGTAAAAGCTTCAGTAGCTTCAATGTTTAGCTCGACCAGGATAGTACCAGCCTGTCTTGCTTTGAGGAATAATATAATTATCGTCCAATAACATAATCCGTATACTATTTTGATTCATTAAATGTAAGCGGATTGAGCCTTATTGAGCCTTATCGGAGGCCCAAATCTTTTCTACTCTTACCCTCATGGCACGCGGGTCGCAGGCTTGTTTCACACATCAACGATATAAAAAATGTTAATTTTTTTTTTCTTACATGGTTGCTGTTAAACAACGTAACATGTTATACAATTTGATAGTAACAATTACTGAATTATTCAAGGAAACAAGAGTTACCTATAGTAAAATCTCCGAGATTAATCGGTGTTGCCGAAGAACAAGCAGCCGTGAAGATCGCTAAATTTATGCTTCTGGTATCGTGGAGACGACGCCGAGATGAAATACGTTGTGTGCGGAAGACTTTGGAGTTTCAGGTATGATATCAAAATTACTAAACAAAATACCGTATAACCAAAAAAATACTGGCTCTTTACCAATGAGGGACTGGTTCGCCCTTAGGGTTGCGGATGTCAGATGGCAATCGCTCTGTGTAAAAAGTAGTATCCTGTCAAATCTGGATCTACCCGTCTGGATAAGAGTATAAGACCCTGGGTAAGCAGACCCTGGGTAAATATCGGGAATAATGCTAGGAAGATGAAGAATAGCTTAACGCCTTTATAAATTGGTGTTAAGAATTTCACAATGTATGACCGATTGTTAGTTTTACATAAATAACTTATTAATAAGTGGTAATGCGACACTTAGCTATATAAAGACTTTCTTAGTTTTTTAAATAAGTTTTTTCGTCTTAACTACAACTTCTTCTACATCATCTTATCCTTTACAAATTGGTTAGAAAGCCCGTCTTACGCTGCTAATTTAAACCTGTGATAAAACATGATAGTTTAAAGCTTTAAACAAATAATCCCATTTTGTTGAATGACAAATAGCAGACCACAATTTCATTATAATCGCCAGGTGAGCTGTTCGGAGCGCCTGCGAATCCAGGTGTGTGTACTCAAGTCCTTACTCGACTCCGACAACGCGAAGGTGCGCCTCGCCATGCGGGAGCTGGAGAGGCTCAAACAGCTGCTTAGAGATAGGGATATGGAGAAGGCGCTTCTGGAGAAGGTAAACGTTTCGTGATTAGCTGTTCATTTCATGAGATCCGAGTACTGTGCGTTTCCTTCGTTTAGTGTGAACACTGGTATATCACTTTTCATTTCTCTTCTGACCTCCGCTTCTGACTGACTCAGCAACACACGACACGAGAAAGGCCGAGACACCCCAATGCAACGAAAACGTAGACTTTAACCGAAGGTCGCGGGTTCAAATCCGGGCAAGCACCTCTGAGTTTTCAAGTGCTTAATTTGTGTTTCAAATTTATCTCGTGCTTAACGGAAAAGGAAAACATTGGGAGCAATGCATGTCGTGGAAGAGATTCTAAGACATGTATATGCTGGTGGTAGGGCTTAAGAAAAACGTCCGCCTCATAGCTACCACCGTACATTGGTGAAAAGCTCGTCAAGCGACTGCTCGTCAGCCGCGTTTCGAGCTCAGCCAGCGTATAACCAGTTGTATCCTAAAAAGGCCGGCAACGCACCTGTATGCCCTCTGGTGTAGTGTAGGTGCAGATGTTCATGGGCGGCGGTTATCGCTTAACATCAGGTGAGCCTCCTGCCCGTTTGTTCCCTCAGATGACGTTCGTATACATATTTTCTTAATTCTAAGTTTTATTTTAATATTCTTTCGCGTTTTAATTTGTTACAGGAAAAACACGCGTTAGAACAAGACGTGTGCGCGGCTGAGGATCGCGCTTCAGAAATAAGTATTGGTAAGCTTAAAAATAATTGTTTAATCAATACTATATTTAATTTTAATGAGCAAAATTCTGACTTGAATTCATCTTGAGACATGTGGCAATTAAACTGCAAATTGTTATCGTTTCAATCGCTTTTTCTTTGCTTTGTTCCACACGGACTGGGTACTAATTAAAATGCAATATTGAATCAAATTCCCTATGCGAAGATCACTATTATTGTATCATTTGTTTATTTTCTACCTTGCTTAGGAGTTAAAAAGCTGATGTTATTTCCCCTGTATATATATAAGTTACGACGACTTTGTGGCGCAGTGGTAGCGAACCTGCACCACAGGTCGCGGGTTCGATTCCCGTTCGGGACAGATGACTTTATTTACCATATAGGGATGTGTTCCTGTATGGGTGTGTTTGTCCTTGACCCCCGACACACGATATCACTATCCTAATGAGGGCCGTTGAGTGTGTAGCGTTTATGTTATCCCATGTTGACAGGCTGGCGCGATACTCGCAACGAGCTGGAGTCAGCTCGAGCGGCGCTCGCCAGCTCCGAGCGCGCTCGAGCGCTTGAACTGGCTGCACTGAGCGAAGCGCGCGCGAGCTGCGAGCAGGCGGGACACGCAGTGAGCTACCCTTGTATTCTTATAGACAGCTAATTAAAAACCTTCAAAAGTTATTAATGAATAAAATAAAAAGTTGAGATAACGATCGCATCTTTATAGGCTTACTCTCGGTACATAATTTTAACTATAAATTTCAGATAGAAACTTTAGAAGAAGATCTAAGTCAGCACGAAGCGCAGCTGTTGGCGAGCGAAGCGCAAGTGACGTCATTACGGAACGAAATCAATAACAAAGAGCAGGAACTTGAAGAAACTCGGGAAGAGTTGGAACTCGAAAGGGAGTAAGTTTTATTAAATTAAAAATAAAATAATTTATACCCTAATTTTTTGTAGACAAGCATGTGGTCCACCTGGTGGTATATGATGGAAGTATCACGTGCGAGTTGCCAACCCGAAGTAGGATATTTAATAAATTAAATTTGACATCAGATGTTAACAACAACCAAGCGCTGGCTTATATACCTATTTAAAAAAAGGAAGGAAGGGGATAAGAAGGGAAAAAAGGAAGAGAGTAGAGAGGGTGGAAGATTGGGCCTCGGGCACTCTCACTCATCGCACGAAACGCTAAAACAGTACTCTGTTACATAACGCCGATTTTCTGTGAGAGGGTAGTATTTCACCGGTCTCTTAACTGTTAAGTCAATACATTCCTAATTATAATTGAACATTAATGACTTGAATGAATCATGGCTGTGCAGAGCGCGCGGTCGTTGCTTAGCGGAATGCTCATCGCTGAGCGCTCGCGTGTCGCTGGGCGCTCTGCAGACGAGCGCGCTGAGCGCAGAGCTCGAGCGGTTGCGAGCGACGATCGCTCAGCTCGAACGCGAGCGGCGGGAGTGGTGGCCGCGACCGCTTACCAGGTGAGATATTATTATTATATTCATAAAGTGGAGAATTAAAAAAATAATAGCTACCTAATCGTGTGCTTATATATAAATTATTTTAATATAATATAAATTATAAAATAATTCAACCTATTTAAGAGCTTTCTTATTTAAAGAAAAAAAAGTTGAGGGTTAAGGCTTAACCCGAGTTGCGGGTCAACGTATCCGTAAAAAAATAACGTTAGTTAGTTACTCAATAAAAATAATAGTTGCGTCATGGTATGGATACTTCTATTTGAATACGCTTCTGTAATAATACTACACAATTAATACTAATTAAAACCGTTATCATTAAAGGATTCTTCGATCTTGGTTTCGTCGTCCCATGTCGCTACCCGAAGCAATGTTATGGACTCTCATTCCTGCAAGGCATGGCTGTTAGTAAAAAAAAATGATTACATATTCTTTTGGTAATTCGTTTAATTTTTTTAAGCTTTTTATACCTAATCATGATGTGTATTGTACTCATAAAATTTTAAACCGCTCTATATAATGTTGATTAAAAATAGAATTATTAATAACATTTACCTAAATACCAAAACGAATTAATGACTCATATTGATACTTATACTTAAAGTTGGTGTAATAATGTCCTTCTATAAAACTGCATGTCATGCTGTGGTTGCTTATTTTATCTGTATTTGCTAAGTACGGTGTCAGTTTGCGCGGTAAAACATACATGAATAAGTTTATAGTTTATACTTGTGATTAAATTATTGCTCATCGTTATGACAAATGTTGATTGATATTGAAGATTTTTAGCTATTTTTAATGATCTTGGTAAGTACGCATTTGTTACTTAATAACTGTTTTACTTAGAATTAGTTTTCATAGGAGTTTATGCATCGTGTTTTGGATAGGTAGGTATTGTTGAGGTAGTCTTTTAAGAATTGTTCTTATTCATAATAAAGATTTTTACCTAACTGTTGTTTTATTTTATTAAATAATGAAAATAGGTAAATTGGAAAGTAAAAATAAAACAATATTTCACCATGTAACTTTAATCTTTCAGTCTTAAATTTCTATTCAACAATCTACAACGAACATTTGGAATTGTTTTCTATAACTAAAACAAGGGTCGTATTGATTTGCCATTAATTTTTCAACAGTACTACTGACGCTTAGCAATTAAAACGATTCTGTTTACGTTAAGAACATAACTAAATTACTGGTGTGACGTCATTGTAGGTTTAAGAAAGATGACTCTTGGGTTTTCGTACTATTTATTGAACATGTGGTATCTAGCCTACTCTAAATCTGTGGCTGTACATGTCGTATAGGTCGATTAACTGAAACTGGCGCGTACAACACATTCACACATCATGCGTAGTGTCTGTATATCTGCGCCGCAAGACGTCGCACTTCATAGTTTATATGACCTTTGATATTATTTCACATATCTTTCCCGTAGTATTAATTTCTTCCTATTTGGGTAGATCCAATTGATTTGCTATACTTCTTCTTCTTCCTAGCATTATTCCCGGTATTTACCCAGGGTCTTTTTTAAATAAACGTTGCACATTTAACAGTTTTTTACTCTTATCCGTATTTGATGGGTTGCGAACGCAACATTAAGGCTGAGCCAGTAACTCATTGGATAAGAGAAAAATTACCTATCAGGAGGTAACAATTATGACGAGTATGGCGGGGAGAAAGCCACAAAAACAAACGCCCGACCGAAACAGATATAACAAATATCTGCTCCGAGCGGGAATCGAACCCGCGACCGTCAAGGTTCAGAGCAGGCTCGCCACCACAACGATCGTGAATTGATTTACTAAACAAATAGGAAAAATATTTTTATCTTTTAATACAATAGCATTTTTAACAGATGTAAAGTGTAATTTTATTCGTTTGAGTACTGTGTAGTGTCAGCTTTGGTTATCTGACCTATAACTTTTACTTAAATTGCTCTAACAAAACGTGTCTAGCATTCACATAATATTTATTAAAAGCACCCATCAATACGACTCTACTACAAAAGTACTACGTACAATTTATGGTACTAAGTATTTCTATTAAATAATCTTTCGCACAATTATGCATTGTATAAGCCAATAAACAAAAAACATAAAATAGGTAACATAAATTTGATATATCATACTTTTGAAAAGAGAGGTACGTATATAAGTATAAAATAAACGACCAAAGTATGATATTTACTTTGCGTTAAAATAATGTACAAATAAATTACAATTGATTCTGTATCGCCATACCATTACCGCCACCATAAAAACTCCATCGACTTCATCACACACACACACAGATTCGGAAGCTTATGGCGTCTGTATGAAAACTTGTTCTAAAGGGTTGGTGTAACTTATTCATTCAATCCAACGCACAAGTGCTGGAAAACCTCATTATGTTTAAAACTAAAATCAATGCAATAGAAATCCTCAAAGTCATTAAAGTAAAATTCGACTTTGAATGTTACGATGCTCATCTCCAAAAGGAATTATTTTTTGAGCGCGTTACATTTATAATTCAATCTTATCTGTGCGTTTGCACTGACGTACTATATACATAAAAGTATGTTAAAAACTCTGTTTCCTGTCAATGTATCGAGCAGTTTTTGCATTATCACACAACTTGTTGAACCATGGTTGAACCGAATTTCGTTCGTCATTTAACAAAATCTTGATATCTGGCAAACATTTTAATCAGTTTTCTCGAGTGTGAACGTAATCTCAACTAAACAAGATGTGTGATTTGTTTCCTATAACAAGTTCCGATACATTGCATTGATAAAGTTTCTTGGGGCAAACTCACAGTTAAGTGACTTTACACTACTTATCTGATGAGATAACAATGACATTAATATCATACAATTTATTTATTTTATTTATTTATTTATTTGAATAGAACCACCAACAGAATTACATGTGATTATAGTTTCATAAAAACATGCCTTATAGTACTATACCATACACATAATTCCACTTACAGGTAGTTACAGCGTGCAATATAAGGTTGTCGTATGATAACTTAGCTAAAACTTAACAGTATAGAAAATCAGGAAACGCAAACAGAAGAACTAAAACATTACAAAAATGAATATTTAAAAGTACTAAACAAAATAACTTGTGTAGGTAATTTAACATTTTGTTATATTGGTTTTAAATGTGTTAATGATTTTATTCTTAAAAGTTTTAAAATTATCGCCAAATATATCAATAGACTTATCCTTTATAATGAGTTCATTGTACAGTCTACTCAATCTAGGTATTAGGGAATGGTAGCCAAGATTGGTTCTATAAACTCTGTGCGTGAACAATTTAATTGGATGCCGAGGGAAACGAAAGGGTACATTTATTGTGACTTGGCTCAGAAGCTCATTATTATCTATGATCCCATTAACTAGTTTATATAAAAATAACATATCATGCATTTTGCGTCTATCCGATAGTGAGTTCAGCTTGAAAGTCTGTAGTCGGGTTACATATGGTAATCGCTTGTTTAGTCCAATAGAGTAAAGCTGTGTAAATCGTCTCTGAACACTTTCTATACGGTTTTTGTGTATCTGATATGTAGGGTTCCATATAACTGTACCGTATTCCAATTTGCTCCTTACTAACGTTGAGTACAAAAGTATTTTAGTTTTTAGCTTTTTAAAAGGTTTAGAGCATCTATATACGAATCCTAGGGCTTTGCGCGCAGACCTGCAGATATTGTCAACATGAAGATTAAATCGTAGTTTTTCATCCATTGTAATTCCTAGATCATGAACAAATTCAGATTGCTGGAGCAAGGTACTATTAATTGTATATTTGGTTTTAAGTGTATAGCGTTTACGTGAAAAACTTATAAATGAGCACTTGGCGGGATTTAGATCCATGCCATTTGATTTGCACCAAGCAGATATTTTGTTAAGGTCCTCCTGTAAGGACAGCGAATCATTCTCTGTTAAAATTTCTTTCGCGAGTTTTAGATCATCCGCGAAAATAAAAAATCTTGAATTGTTAATGGAGTTGGTAATATCGTTTAAGAATATGCTAAACAAGAGAGGCCCTAAAATGGACCCCTGAGGGACACCCGACGTTGCACTGTATATCCGAGATGAATGACCCTTTATAGCCACATAACAGCATCTGTCAATAAGATATGAGGATAGCCACGATAAAAGCGAGCCTTCTATACCAAAGGAAGAAAGTTTCCTCACAAGTAATTTGTGGTTCACTTTATCGAAGGCTTTTGAAAAGTCAGTGTAAATAACGTCGACTTGATGACGAGAGTCAACAGGTGCTGTGACGTAGCTTATAAAGTTTGCCAAGTTAGTGACAGTTGATCTGGCGCTTATGAAGCCATGCTGAGCCTCAGTAATGATGTGGCGAATATGATTAGAAATTATGGGATGAACCAATGATTCAAAAATCTTTGGCAACACAGACAAAATCGAAATCGGTCTATAATTAGTAACATTTTCACGATTACCCTTTTTAAAAATAAATTTACATGCGTTTGTCGCCTATATAAGAAACAAGTTACATAATATATTCACTATACCACATTTAATCTACTCTTATTAACACACAATCAATGTTTTTATTACTCATAAAAACTTTTCCTGTCCGCTGAACCACATATAGCTCAGTTCAGTTGTTTAATTGTGTCTACTATCTAGACAGTGAATGGGTTAACTAAATAAAATACAACTGTATAAAGATGAAACACAATTAAAGCATTTACACAACACTACAAAATATATAAAGTACTTAGTAAAGTACTTAGTAGAATGCTTAAACAGGAAAAATATATACTAAATAATGCTTTAAGCAATGTGCATTTTTTATTTGAAGCGATATATTTTCTACGAATAGTTACACTATTTTTCTAAATATTTCTTATTTACAAGATAATGCTCAACCACACAGGTACATTTTGATAATAACCACTTTATTAACACTTGTGTGGTTTAGCTTTTACGCTTGACTTTACCAGCTTGTATATATATTATTGTGTTCTTAAAAACTGGTAGGTATTTATTATTCATAATACCAACTTATTACTGACTTAGACTTGTACTATGACTAATAATTTCATGTTTCTTTATATTTAAGTTGCTAGTCTTTCTAGTACGTCTGTAATTTTAGATATTTAAATGTATTTTGTTCAATATTTAATTATATAGAATCGATTATCATAGTAATATTATGACTGTTGATTTTAACCGGCAAAATTTAGACTACAAAAAATTAAATATTTATAAATATAACTATTTTTAATCATATTATTAACTAAAAAGAATACTTCAGTATTTTTTATAACTTATTGTAATCTTTAAGAGTAATATAACATACATGAGAGATTAATTGAAATGAAATCATAATATTCAAAAGTCGGCGACGTTTGTGCCCCGCGTTATTGTCGCTATCAATTCCTTACGACGGAAACGTGCGTTGGCAGGACCATGTCTTATAATTACTATATACAAACATTATTTTAAATATTTTAGAATTATCTACGTATTTATGACTCTTCCCCCATACAAAACATTAGACTATATTTATAATATATATAGTAAATAAATTTTTTAATTAAACAAAAAAAGTGACTAGCCAGAGATCATTTTAATGGACTTTGTCCAAATATAATAGATAATAAAAATATATGTACATTTTTTTAATAAATTAATTAAATGCAAGTGTGGTCCGTTCCGAAAGGACATGGACATTACTTAAGTAAATAAACGTCAAATCCTAAACACTGGTATAAGTAAATTACTCTTAAAATAATAAAAAAATATTTTAATTACTTTGAAATATCGAGCAGTTCAAACATCTTTGTTAAATAGTTTAATGATCATTTTGTGCTTATTACATAATTATTATGTAGATTTAGATTAGATTTAGAGGATTTTTAAATAGGCCATCCATGTCATTATATTGTTACGGAGAACTTTATTACTAAGAGAATAAGGTTTGAAATCGCTCTTTACTCTCTCTATCTCTTTCCTTCATAACGCGCACGTTCTAGAAAGTTGTATTCTTGAATCATACAGTTGATAGAACTTTCTCGAACCTGTGTTCCGCGGTATATAAGCAGGCCGAGTTGATTGAGTCATTCAATTCTGAGCGAAGAGCGAAGAAACTACAAGCGATACAACTGATCAAGTGCGAAAACTATCCTATCCTCGGCCTCCTATCCTTCTGGACAAAGATTGACCTGTGATTTGGAAGTTCTTTTCTGTAACCAGGAAGACCTCATGAAGCTTCACTTCGAGCCATCAGGTGTTTTAGTCCAAATCATCAAAATCCAGCACGTAACAATATTTACACTACACATATAAATAATCACCAAATACTAATTCTAGTGAATTGTAATTTCAACACCTTATATGTCTATTTCCCTGCAGAAGTTATTATTTATAATCGTGTTTTATTGTTCAGTTATGTTCTATTGAAAATCAATTTAATTTACGTTGTCTTAGGCCTGTTCCTACATACAACTAAATTT
This sequence comes from Hestina assimilis, assembly GCA_023373885.1. NCBI lineage: Eukaryota > Metazoa > Arthropoda > Insecta > Lepidoptera > Nymphalidae > Hestina > Hestina assimilis. The sequence goes on along the minus strand of CM041747.1, from coordinate 651,273 downwards.
CTATTTTCACGATAATCTAAGAGCATGCTTTTTATTAGTACTATACTAGCCTCTATTTAAAGCCGTAAATTAATTAAAGTCGAATTAAATTAGTTTTTCTAAGTTGTAAAATTTTATACATATTTTTATGGAAGATATAAAAATACTGTAACCTTACTAAGGTTATTTATTTTGTTGTAGTTATTTGAGTTGATTACACACTGATCACGTTGGTTAAGATTTGAAATTGTAATGTAAGTTCTTAAACATGACATAATAGACTTATTATATGGGATGGACCGGTCCTTTCGTACTGACAAAATTTCACCAGATTACTTAGTGCCTTCTGTGTAATTTCTCATATTATTATCAACGCAACAGACGAACTTATTTAAGTGCTAACATCATTTTTGTGATGTTGTGCACAATTAAGTTGTGGGACTATCTTTGTTTCACTGTGTTGGTGTTGAATTTACGAAGCGACACCAATGAGTTTATCACATTTTGTCTGGGTGGAAGTGCTGGTCCATAGTATATAGGAGGTCTATAATAATTATATTACTGACGTGTGCTCGGCAGTAATAAATCACGTTATTACTATTTGTAAACATGAGATTTTTTCATTTAAACATTTTGAAGTAAAACTCGTCGACCTAATGGGGGGAGGTACTATATGAGCGCGAAGCCCTCGGCGCCCTCGTTGATGGCGGTGAGCAGCGCGCGCACCAGCTGCTCGTACGAGTCGTAGTCGGGCAGGCACAGCTGGTTGAAGCACGTGTGCGCCGTGGGCAGCGCGCCGCGCGTGGGCGCGGCCGTGAGCTGGAAGCGCGGGCTGAGCTCGCGGAAGCCGCCCGGCGGCAGCTGCGCGCAGCCCGTCGTGAACTGCAGCAGGCGCGCGCGCTCCTCCGCGCCCAGGCTGGCCACGGCCGCCCACAGCCAGCCCACGCGGCGCCGCCACTCGCGCCCCGCGCCCGCCAGCAGCGCGTGCGCGCGCCAGTCCGCCACGCACAGCTCCTCCGTGCCGCACATGAGCAGCTCCAGCTCGTTCTCGTCGAAGATGCCCAGCAGCCGCTCCGGCACCAGCAGCGCCAGCCCGCGCAGGAACGCGTCCGCCTCCGCGCGCCAGCGCCCCGCCAGCCGCCACTGCGCCAGCGCGTCCAGGTACGCCAGCTTGTTGGCGTTGCGCACCTACACACGCCCCGGACACTTTACTTTTCATTTCATCATTTCCATTTCATTTCACCAGTTAGCGTACCGAGGCGACGTGTCAAATGTTACATTTTATATGTGACCGCTGTGAGGCTCGTTTAGTTTTTAAACGTAAAAATTAACTTAATAAAATCAAAAGTCACCCTTATCGTGGAGCCGTTGGGCACGAGGTCGCGCGTCTCGACGAACTTGCCCGCCGAGTCGTACACGTCGTCCGCGAAGTATATCTCCGGCACAGAGTCCGAGGAGTCGAGGTCCGTTTCGAGAATATATTTAATTTTTGATAAATATAACTCCGGATCATCTTGCTCAAAATACTGAAACAATATTGTTAACAGTTTGATACATATTTTTGTCTTATAATGTATATTTATTCCATGGAGAAAAACGTCACCCTGTGAAAATTTCTTGGTATAGGTACTAGTCGCTGTAAATTTACTCAAAATCATACTGGAATTACAATAAAAGGAATACTTCCAGAATATCAACGTCAAAATTCAAATAGTGTGTAGGAGAGAAGGGGCACTTTAGCACAGGGGCAGATATGAACTTCTTGGTTTTTATTGTTGACAATATAGTCAAGTTTCGGGAGCTTTAACTTGTGTTTTTAAAAATAATTAATTTTATTTAAATTTAAAACTAATAAAATAAAGGAATTAAAATTAAAGACAACAACTAGCAGAATTGGATGCTAAGAATATTGTGAATTTATTTAATACAAAATGTCGAACAATGAAAATAACAATTCAGCACTTATGTTCTAAGAACATGTCGCAACCGACATTCGGAGGAATTACTTTGTTTGCAAAAATGGGGTCCCACGGGACATAACTCCTCCCTCCTTAATTTCGAAATCTGCGGGTTTGGCTTGTTCCAGAATCCGAAGATTTCGATTTTTACAGAAATTAAAAGCATTTTTATAATAGTAACATATAAAAGCTAAAACTAATAAAAATAGTATTACATATAAAATGACCGTTGCTAAGCTTATGGAATTTGTTTGAAAGGAAGCAAATTCGTCTGTATTAACACTAATTGATTCACTGTTCTTTATCACTTGATTTAGAAATTTCACATCATCTAATTCTATTTGTTTTATATTCACTGGGTTCACAGAACTAACACTTCTCTTCTGTATGTTTGGTAAGTTAATTACAGGTGTAGGCTGATAAACGTTGCTACCAATCAATCGCCGTCCTTCCAGGTGTAGACTTCCAATTTCAGCGTAGCAGTTTTGGTCTAAACTTAATATGTAAGTACCAAGGGCAGGTTGTCGTACTACATCATTACTACAACTTTGTGAGATGATAGACCTTTTCTGGCTGTACAAAATCCATTTATCTATGGATATTTTTTGTGCTTTCAATTTGTTAACATTAACAGGATGCTGGATGCATTTTGAACCGTTATATTGATACAGCATTAGTTGCTCTATACAGGTTTCTCTAGAATACAGGTCCAAATCATCCATATGACAAAGGAACTGGCCTTGTGCGATATCCTTACATGCTCGTATTAGAGGTTGGTATTTTACTCCGCTCGCTAGTAGGAAAGGATATTCAGGTACCACTATGTAGGTAAGATTGTTGGATTCGTTATACATGGGCAAGGAATACAATTTATAATAAGAGTATGTTTTGTTATCAGTTAAAGGTACTTCTATTAGAAACGTTATCTGGTTTGATTTAAGATAAGCCTTTACATTTAATGTTTCTTCTAAGTTAATTAAATTTTGTTCATTTGCGGGATACATTAAATTATCATGTTTGTCTATAAATTGGAATAAATGTAAAAGCTCAGTAGAATTTATGATTGATTTATGTAATACAGAGACTTTACTTAACGCTAAGGCTGTTTCTATTTCACTTAATTTATCGTAGATTGAACGAAAATTGTTAATAAATTGATTAAAAAGACTTAATGAATATACAAAATACTTATGATTAATATCGCTTTTACCTATATCTTTAACTATTCCTTCGAGACTTTTTAATCGCGTATCTAATATACGTGAGTTTTCCATAATTACTTCGGTAGAATTTATAAAATGATCTAACATTTTGGAGATGAGCGTTATCTTTTTGTCGTTGCTTGCTCTTGACTTTTAATATTGGTTATGAGCTTCTCATATTTTATTGCATCACTATGGTCTAAATTGCCTGTAATGATTTTTATAAAATATCCTAAGGGGTCAATTAACCCTCTCTTAAATCGTTTGGTTGGCAATAATTGCTTTATTTTGTCGATAGACATCTCTTTCAAATAGTTTGCTTGACTATTTAAACCTAAAAACTCAAGTGCTAATATTTTATCTTTATTTATTATTCGTAAAAACTCTAAGTATTGATTTATATTTAAAGTTAAATCATCAACAATTGTACTTAAATCTAAGATTTTAATTATCAACCAGTTGTCTTGTTTTATATACGCTTCTCCTTGTTTAACATCAAGTATGCCCGGATTTTCGTTAATCCTTTCTAGAAGAAGGGCCTGGCTCATCGGGTTCCATAGCAGGGAAACGAGACACCACCTTTGGAGGTCGTTTAATATTCTTTAAATGTGTTTTAGTCAGTCTGTCCGCTATTTTTATGGGTATTATATTTCGTTCGGGCTCGTTTGTAACTATTGCCTCTATATAGCGGGGTTTGTCCTTACTTTTTCTTTTATTAACATCCTTAACGAAAATAGATGTATTTGTTAATAGTTCTTTGCATTTCTGAAAAGCGTCAGTATAGTTTTGGTCAATGATTACCTTTCGTCCTTTCTTTAAACAGGCAGTCAAAGGTTGTGTTATTTTGGAAAAGTCATTAATGAAACGTCGGTAATAACCTATGAATTCTAAAAATCTTTTTATCTCATTTCGAGTCCTGGGCAATGAGTAGTCGAGTACTGATTGAATTTTGTCATTATTAGGTTTAAGTCCATCAAAAGGGGCTGTTATTGTCAATGTCATTTCTTTGTCTAGGGTATTTTGTATTATTGTAGTAGCAAAATCATTGTTACATTTAACTATAGCACTAGGCATTCTAACACCTTTGCAAAATTGCTTAAAATTTAAAACGGCATTACCATCACACATGTTTGTCGGAAGTTTAACTCTTTGTTCAGTTCGAGGGGCTAGTTGTATAACATTTACTGGATTATATACAATTGGTATTATCGCGTTTTTCGTTTTTATGACTTTATCTTTTAGTCTAATATCGGCCTTTAAATGTAATAGTAAGTCTAGTCCTATCAGTCCGTCATATCTTTTGTCTACGTTATATACATAAAATTTGTGAAAATCATGATTTTTGAAAATAGAGAACAGTGGAATATTAATAACTTCATTATGAACACTAGTAGCATGTGTGCTTAAGACTTGAAAGGGTTCGTAGTATTTAGCTTGATTAAAATATTCGTTAGCCTTTTTTGGGCTTATAAACGATCTTGTACTACCAGTATCTAACATGAATTTACCGTCTATGTCAGAGATATAAATATAAGGCAGCTTTAAATTATAGTCAAGGTTTAATTCTATTATTTCTTGTTTCTGGGCTCCTATGTAAAAATTTTCAATTTTATTTTCCTCCTCATTTTTAGAAATCGATTCATCCGTCATATTATCAGTCTGTTCCTCTATAGTCACGTATTCATTCATGTCGTTATGATATTCATTGTAATTGTCGTCTTGGTATATTAAAGTTTGGTCATACGGCTCATAATAACAATTTCGATTATCATTACTATGTGCGTTAAGTTCATTTATAGGGAAACTGGGTTTTACGGGGGCAGTTCTCATTGAAACGTCATTTAATTTAGGAATATTTTGTGGTATGTTCGGTCTATATCCAAAGTTGCTAGGTAAACGATATCCAAACTGTTGTGGTGCGTTATTTAAGATAGGTCTGTAACTTGTAAAAGTGTTAACGGGGCGATGACCATAATTAGGGTTAATCGGCCTCTGGGGTATGTATTGCCTGTTGGGTATACCGAATCTAAATTGTGGTGCTATTAACGGAGGCCTAAATCCCATTGGTTGAGATACCACATGGGGAGGCTTTATCGGTGTAGCAGTTTTTTGAACTCCGAATTTAAATTGTTGACTTGGAGAATTAAAAGTCTTAAAATTTGTTGGGGGTGAATTAAATTTAAATTGAGCCATATGGTGTGGAGAACTTGGGTTAAGCATTCTAGAATTATTGAGCATTTTACTCCTTAAATTATACTGCTCTTGGAAATTGACCTCTTCTAAGACATAAGTGAGGGCATCTTCCAAGGTTGACGGATTTTTAAGTCTTATTAACCTAACCATATGCTCGGGTAAGTTGTATAAAAATGTATTTAATGCGGTATTATCATAAATAATATATTTTGCCTCTCTGAGGGTTTCGTTTGAAAGTTGGTTAACCTTTGAAAATAGTATGGATCTAACACCCTGTATCCTATTGCAAAAGTCTAAGTAATTTTCACTAGGTAAGATTTTTAAATTTTCTAATTCGATCGAAATACATTCCTCACTCCGAGGATCGCCAAAATGCTGTATTAATATTTTCTTTAAATCTTCCCACGTATCTAAATCGTTACGCTCACTGATAAGGACAGCTGCGTCGCCTCTCAGCTTACTCGTTATGCATTCCTTTAAATACTGATTTTGTTCTAATGAACCTTGGCAATTTAAAATCATATACTCACATTTTTTTAAAAATAAATTTAGTAACCGTGTCTCTCCGGAAAATTCAGGAATAAGTTTATAAATGTTAGCGATAGAAATATTATTTTCGACTAATTCAGCGGCATCAACCATTTTGGGAATTAAAAATAAGATTTTACACACACAAAAAAAAAGATCAGAATAACTGTAAAATACACACAGAAAACACAAATAATATGACACAATCTAAAAGCATATAAAAGCAAAAATACAAATATCCTTAATTAATATTAAAATTGAAACTATATAAAATTATTAAAATTAAAACTGAATTGTAAGTTTTAATTTCGTTTACTATTCTATTAAGACTGAATTTGAAGTCTATAGAAATTACTATTTAATACTAAATTTAAGAGAACTTTAATTTTATTAACACAATTTTTTTTTAAATTAAATATTAATAAAATACGTAATACAGTAGGTATTAGCAAATAATAATCTAATTAAAATATTTAAACCAGATACGTTATAACAAAAGAAATTAATTTTGCAATAACAAGTGATAGGATATTTGAGAGGATAGCGAGGAATTTGACTCACCAACCGTTCAGCCTCATCACGAACACAATATGCACTTTTCACACCCGAGTTTAGACAAAATTTTTGGTTTGGTTCTTCAGGATCGCTCAGTATACTATATTAAATTCCTTTCTTCTAGAGTTTTATAGAATACTTGGATAGTATATTTTATTTTTGAGCGATCCTACCGGCTGCGCCAGTCAAGTTTCGGGAGCTTTAACTTGTGTTTTTAAAAATAATTAATTTTATTTAAATTTAAAACTAATAAAATAAAGGAATTAAAATTAAAGACAACAACTAGCAGAATTGGATGCTAAGAATATTGTGAATTTATTTAATACAAAATGTCGAACAATGAAAATAACAATTCAGCACTTATGTTCTAAGAACATGTCGCAACCGACATTCGGAAGAATTACTTTGTTTGCAAAAATGGGGTCCCACGGGACATAACTATATTGTGTGCATCAAACGTCAAGTCAAAAACGGGGCAAATAGCTGCCAAAACGAGTTGTAATGTCAAAACTTTTTTGTGCCATTCAACTTTTAAATAAAAATAAATGTTGTCAGAAATTCAAGTATTTTACTTTTAATTACTTTATTGATTTACAAAATAATTAAGTATTTCTTAGCTCACATGGTAGATTTTGCCTTCCGGTTATTGTTTCTCTTTTTTGTAAATATTTATCTTTCGAACGACTATGGGGTAGGTTTGATCACATCAGAGGGGGCATATTTGAACGTTACATTCATGCCAATGCCTCGTTGTTGTCAATGATATGTTCAAATGTTCTTCTTCTCGTATAGTTAAGTATTACACGTCAAGTTTAGTTCTTTATTTTTTATATGATAATAGACAATCATAAAAAAAGAATAAAACATGCGCTTTTTCCTCGTTTTAATTTCCATTTATACAATATTTTCAAAACTACCCCACACAATTCAAATGCGGTCTTAGAGAGGAAGATTGTAACATTAGTGTTTGAAGTACTTCGCTTTTTTTTGTACCGATCAAATATTAAACAAGCTAGCTACAAGGAAACTACAAGAAAAAAGGTTTTTAATTTTTTCTTTACAACTGATTTATTACGAGGCACAATGTGAATGTGTGCTTCGGTGATCCCATCTCCCCCCTATTGTTTCGTTCGTCGAGCGGACCGACCTTGTAGTGCACGCGCAGGCCGATGACCTGCGCCAGGAAGGAGCGCGCGAGGCGCGCGCGCACGAGCTGGCGGTACGCGCCGCCCAGCGCGCTCTCGTACAGGCACTTGCCCACTATCTTACCCGCGAACTCGAAGTGCTTCAGCTGCAACGACAAGGGTGTACGTGACGGTGAGTGTACTAGTGCAGCGACGAGAAATGTCACCGGACACGGGTGCTTCGGTGACATTTCTGTAATGATGTGCCACCATTGTGGCGGGGACCGGGACTCCGCACAGCACACCCTCGAGGCGTACCCCGCGTGGAGCGGAACCTGTGCGTTCGTGCTTAGCGGCCCTGATGAGGCTGGCAATAGGTGTGCCTCTAGCCACGAGTGGAACACAGTGACTGTCAGGTCCCGATGGTTCGTTCTGCGAGAATTCCCGCGACCTGCCAAAAGCACCTAAGAGACGTTACCATTTAGTCATGGAGCCCCACATGCCCCGCTGCGAGCGTGTCACCTTGAGGTGCGGCGGGCGGTCGGGGTTGGGGTGCACGAGGCCGGCGGGCGAGTCGTGGTAGGACGCGAACAGGCCGCCCTTGCCGTCGAACAGCGCCGCGCACAGCTGCGAGAACCACTCGCGCCGCACGCCGCCCCAGTCCACGCCTGCGGCCGACCACGAGTACATTATCAACACTGCCAAAACTCTACACTGTAAAGATGAAATATGATACTTTTTCCCATTTTCAAAATCTACCTAAGAGTTCAATGTATCTAAATCAATTTCCGTAAGTATATTATCGTTGTTAGTAATATAAATATGGACGATACACAGTACGCAGAAAAAAAGAGGTTAAACTTGAATAGTAAAACACCCCCATGCTACAAGCTATCGCCAACTCACCCTGCTCGCCCTGGAAGGACACGTCGAAGTTCTTGCACCAGTCGGCGAGCGTGAAGTGCTTGGTGGCCTTGAGGCTGGAGCGCAGCAGCTCGGCGCGCGACACGCGCAGCGCCAGCTTGTCGTGCGGGTGGCGCGCGTGCGCCTTGCGCACCTCGCTGTAGAAGAAGTCCTGCTTGTTCTGCAACACGCGCGCACGGTCACGGGGCGGGCGGGCGCGGCGGGGCGGGGCGGCGGGGAGGGGCGCACCTTGAAGCTGTCCTCGCCGCCGCAGTTGGCGACCAGCAGCTGCGTGAAGGCGGCGGCCAGCAGGTCGCGCTCGGCGCAGTACAGGCGCAGCGGCGGCTGCACGCCGTCGTCCAGCGTGAGCTCGCCGGCCGGGCCGGGCCCGTCGCGCGCCGCCAGCAGCAGCTTGGTGGAGGGGCACAGGCGGAAGGACGTGATGCGCTTGGGGATGAAGCGCAGGATGTAGTCCTTGAGCAGCAGCTGCTTGGCGCTGAGGCAGCACAGCACGCGGCGCGCGCGCGCGCCCACCAGCCGCGCCTCGAAGGCGGCGCCGCGCCGCGCGCTCAGCTGGCGCTGCACCGACGCCGTGTCGCTCGCTGCCGGCGACAGAGAGACAGTCGGCGCTCGCTGGCGGCGCGCCACGGCAGCGGACTTTTATGTGACTCATATATACCCATCTTAAAGTTATGATAATAATTTTAAATTTCAACGCTTAATTGAGCCGCGATATTTCTATTTGTCACACAAAAATCCTCTGCCATGTTGTGCCGTCAAAAAGCACAGGACCCTCCCGTTGCACCGATCGAAAATAATTATAAATTATTTCTTACTTACGATACAAATATGAATTGTATTGATTTATTAATTACGCTGATGTCACATTTCATTTTTCACGTCATGAATAACTTTGTTTTACAAAGTTTTGAAAAGTTAGACCAACAGTTTTTTATGAATTATCCTGATTTGATTGAAGAAAATTGAAATAAAAGGTATGAACCCAAGAAAATTGGAAAGAAGTCAATATATCAGTGTATGTGTATCGCGGGCGGTACCGGTGAGCACGATGCAGTCGAACTCGCCGTTGTGCAGCAGCGCGCCGTCGTAGCTGATGGCGGCGCGGAAGGCGCCGGCGCGCGGGAAGCACAGCGCCACGCTCACGCGCTGGTTCACCGCGTCGTACTCGAACGACGCCGCCGCCGCCAGCTCCGGCTCCGCCGCGCCGCCCATCGGCGCTATCGAGATCGAGAAGCCCTGCCGACCCACCGCGCTACCTCTTACTTATATTTCGCTTCAAATTATCACTCTCATTTTACTTTGAATGTGAATAGATAAGACGAGATGGCTTTCCAAAAAAACACTTCAACCAGGAGATCGTATGGGTATTGTAATGGGGAGTCTAAAAAGCAAACTAAATTTCAAGTCGATCGATATTTATTATATCGTGTCGGGCATAATGTTCCGAAAACGTGACGAAGGAGATAGAAGAAGCGCGCAGAGATGGAGACGCACCTGGTCGGCGGGGCGGTCGAGCGTGGCGGGGTTGTCGAAGCGGTCGCGCGGGTGCACGTGCAGGCGGCGCGCGCGCTGCGCCGTGCACACGAGCGCGGCGTGCGCGCGGCCCACGCGCGAGCGCCGCGCCTCCACGCGCCCCGCCAGGAACCACTTGCGGAAGGGCCCGCCCGCGCCCACCTGGCCGCCTGACACACACCGCTAACTATCCTTATTGGTCTTTCTTTGAGCGCAAGCGACATCTCGATAACATATTATTGTTAATAAACATAAGCTTTTTCCTCTTTATTTTCTGCAATTCAAATTCGTAATTGTATTCAAAACTGCCCCATGTCGATTCAAATAGGGCACGGGCACCCCTTTGTGGGGGCAGATTTGAACAAATTAGTATTTAAAAAAAGGTAATATTTTAACACATTGTTATTTTTTAATTAAGATATCTCGCCGTTTTGTGAACTATTAAAGATAAAGGAAGCTAAAAAAAATTATTTTCCATTTTTCTTTACAATTGATTTGTTATTAGACAATGTAATAAATATGCTAAGGTGCTCCCTTCTCCCCTACTCGGGTATATCGAGTAACACTAAGCACAACACTACAGCATCTTGACTAAACTAAACTGTTATGGCAGCATGTCATATAATTAATAATTATTTTTATGCTAAATAATTGCCAATCAATACTTACACATGGAAAGAGATACCGCTCAATTTATAGTTTTCTTTATGTAAAAATTTGTACTCGTTTTCACTGCGCAACTAGACATTTTTCTTCATTAAAATATAATTTTTACGGAGACAAACATTGACTGAAACGTGCTAACAAACTGTGCGCTTCGGGGAAGTATTACATGACAAACGCATGTATAGGTGATAAGACAGGCATGACGGTTGTGAGAACTCTATTGAATTCATATCTTTATGCGAAAGAAAAACATTTTGAAAAGTTTGTTTTCTGTCTATGTATTCAGCAATATTGTGACAATACACAAAACTTGTTGAAACATGGCTAAGCCGAAGCATTAAAAATTTTAACTAGTTTTCTAGCGTTCGAACGTTATCTAAACACGTTTTAACACGAACACGAACGTTTCCTACGACAAGTATCTTGGTTTTCACAGTAAACTAAACATGAATATAAAAAAATACCAGAAAAGTTTTAATAATATAAAAAAGAGTCACTGGTACATTAAAATGATGTAATAAAGGTAGCTCACCGATTAAAATATTAATAATGTAAACGCCAGCTGTCCGGACGGTGAACTTCACGCGCGCAATGTTCGCCATCGCCGGGTCTCCCGAACCGAGCTCCACTACGGCCGTTATCTGCGCAAAAAAAGTTAACTTTATATAGCCTAAAAGTTTTAGTCGATATAAATTTGTAAATAATATGAACAGTTTTGATTTTTGAAATTACAATATTGATTTTTCTGTAATATTCCGCCAAAATATAATGCTAAATGCTAAAACAAAAAAAGAAAAATAAGCAATGCCAAAATTTTAATTGCTGCTGTCGAAAAAAAATCATAGCTGTGTATATCTCCTCTCGTAAAATTTGCCATAATTTTTTCTTTATGTTCGACTTGATTTGCAAAACATTATTAGTGTCCCTACAAAGCTCAAAGTGATCCCAAACATAAGTGGTGCCGGAACCCGGAACCAAACAACCAAATATTTTAGTCCTAATTATTCTTCAAGGAAATAATTTAAAAAAAAACATGAAATTATTATTAAAAATATATTTGTTGATAAAACAAAGCAAAACTCAATGTCACCACAGCCCCAATTCTCACGAGTCCTACCTTCCTAGTCCCGTGCGAGATGTTGACGACCAGCTCGTCGGTGTCGCAGATGGGGTAGGGCTGCCCGTTCCGCTGGAAGCAGAACACGGTGAAGCACATCGTGTCCCCGACCGGCTGGGGCTCCTCCCACCCCCACTCCACCTGCAAATTATCACCAACTGTTAGTCTGTTTGTCAAAGAAACCCGACATTTATTTATTCATAATTTTATCTAATTTTATAAATAAATTTGTAAAAAAAACCTTTAGTAGCTTATATTTAAACTCTCTAAAAAGAAGAAAATTAACTTTAAATTTAATCAAGCCAATCAGTTTATTAGGTACTAAACATTTAAAAGCATGTCGCGAAATTTACTTAAATAGATTTATTTATAAAATGAATATTTTTTTATTAGAACATTAATGAACACCTGCAACTCATGTCACATATGGACGCAAATAAGCAATACCATGTCAACACACACGAATGTCATTTCGAGAAAAACACGTTTGAAAATTTTGAACAACTTTACAGATTTATGTAAGTTATTTTAATTATTTTCACAAAATATAAGTATACAAACTGCATATTTCGTATATTATTGAGTTATTATCGTTGAGTGTGCAACGTTTATTTATTTTATTATATAACCCAAAACATTTAAGATAATACATAAATTGCATGATTAAAAAATGGCTTTTTTAGAAGTTTTAAACCTTGAAACCCTATTTGTAATATTGAAGAAAAATGTTCTTCAGCCATTTACTATTATAATTAAATAAACTTGAGCGCATTCAAAATTTATGTATAAGGTATATATTTGGACTTCGCAAATATGATCACGTCTCCGAGTTTCGCAATAAGCTCAAGGGGCTCCCTATTCGCCTTCGCAGGAATACTCACATATATATATTTTTTTTATTTATTATAAAATTTTGAATGTAGTATATATTCTCTTAGTCCCACAGTACACCTCCTTACCGCTTCTCTTTAAAGTCCTCTTGCCAAAGGTTGTCTGGCAGAGATCGCTGCCTTAGCGATAAGACCGCTTTTTGTATTACCACTTTTTTGTTCGTACTTTCTTTGTTTTTAATTTCTGTGTCGGTGTACAAATAAAGTATATTATTATTATTACTAACACTTCTGCATATATAACTCAGTTTTTTCAATTTTGTGGGTTGACATGGTATTGCTTATTTGCGTCCATATAATCTCTAAATAAACTCATCCCTGATTTTTTTTACCTTACAACTAGGCGGGTGCAGATATTTCCCGGTGACATATTGTAGCAGGGAATGCTTAGCCTCGGGAGCCAGTGACGGCTGCGTCATAGCAGCTAAAGTGACTAAGCCACATACTGAGATAGATACCACTAGCATTCCACCTGTAAAAAAAAAAATTAATTTGGAACCACCGTCAAATATTCTGCCGCAAAGCAGTAGTGTGTTTTGCATTACTGTGTTTTGTTTTGAAGGACACTGTAGCTAGTAAAATTACTGTGCAAATGTTGGCAACGCGTGAGTGACACTTACAAATTAATGGTATTGCGCGCGCTCGTAGGCAACGGCAATCGCTTGCCATCAGGTGGCCCGTATGTTTGCTTACCAACCTAATCGCATTGTTTAAATAGGTTTAGAAAACAGATTTTAAGACTGATTAACAACTGACATACTTTTAATACAAATGTAGCGAAAAACCATTCTAACCGTGAGTCTCATTATTATTTTAAAAACGACCAAAAAAGGTGCTCCCATGCTAAAAAAAAGTATTTTAATCCGCCCTCACCCCAAGTCCAAGCATCCTGGTGTTTACTGCTCTTGACAACAGCGCTCCATAGGTCAGACTTGAGGGTCTGCAGCGCCTCCTTGCCGGTGGGGAGGCTCTGTCTCGCTGCAGACCAAGCGTTGAAATCTTTAGGGTCGATTACATGCCTCGCCGTGGAGTCTTCTAGCCAGTAAACATCTTCTAAGGAGGAAACATCCAAGCTGAGAAGTCTGTAAAAAAGTGGAAATTTTTTATGTCTGCTTGCGATATAGAAGGTTGTTCTGGTTTGTTACGAGTAGTTAAGGTTAGTAGTAAAATAGGGCTGCCAATATTTCTTCGCCAAAATATAGTATTTTTAAACACGTCTGAAAATGTCCTTTCTATGAATGCCCGAGTGCTTTTGGTTACAAACTTTCATAGCAGTCAATGAGTCAAAGGTTAAATTAAAGGGCGTTCGTAATTTTTATAAAATCAAGGATTTGTGTGTTAGATTACAGTTAAATATACGTGTGTAGTTTAAAAAATAATGATAGAAAAAACCTGAAATATACTATATATTATAGTACGGCTGGCAACCTTACGGCTTAAGATTATACAACATATAGTGTTGCTAGGTTCGTGGTTGTTTCTATGCTAAATAAAGCTAAAATTGGGTTACGATTGAAATAAAGAAAGAAAATATTATTTCTTTGTAATGAAAACTTCTCGTCGCGTCGAGTTGGGTTCATTCACGTAATCAACTACAACAACAGAAACATGGTTTTTAATTAAATAGAAACGAGATCAACGCTACCAAAACAACAAAGAAATAAATGAAATTATATACAATATTTGTATTTGGTACACAAACTTAGCTGTGACATTGTAAAACTCATCATAAATAGTTGATTTCAAGCGATTTATATCCTAGATTTGAGGGTAAAACTGGTCGCTATAGAAGCAATTCTTAAATTCATATTAAAGTGATGAGACTATTTTTATGTGAAGATATTTGGGACCCGATTTATTTTTACGACCAACTTTGAAGAAGATTCGCGAAATGAAACTCAGAGTATTATCATAGAAAGGCTGAATAATGGGACATAAAAATGTCTTATATAAAGGTATTCTTCATGATAAGGCTTTTTCGGATCGCGTAGCTCATCTTTCAGCCACGCAGACTAACGAATAAATTATATAATCTCAATTTCAAAATCTGGGATTGAAATAGATTGAAGTTAAAATCTGCAGCCACACTATAAAATTCTATTAATGTAATAAATGTGATCTTTTGTTACTTAATAACGCAAAAAACGGCTGAACGGATTTGGATGAAATTTAGCACAGGGCTAGCTTATTATTCCTGAAAAATGTTTGATTCCTGTGGAGTTATTAAAAAAACTCACGACGTAACCTACTTATACGTCATGTATTCACTAGGAATTTAGTGCAAATGTATCTAATGGAACATTATTTACCTAAAAACATTTAATTTCTCTCGGGAGCCTATACTGAGGTCATCACGAACTGAAGTCGCGGGCAGATACTATGCAACGGGCAGGTATAGAATATAGAATAAATAACAATAAAATTCTCACAGGAAACAACACATATTTTCCAGTGTCGGTACGTGACGACCCCATCGCCTGCTGTTGGGATGATCTCTGTCAGAGCAGAGATTATTCCACCAATGTAATCGCACTTTTGGTAGGTCTTTTGCAAGAGTACCACCGCAGTGTCAAATATTCTACCGCCAAGCTGTGTTCCGGTTTGAAGAGCACTGTAGGCTATTGAAATTACTAAGCAAAAGAGATTTAAGAACCAATATCTCGAGGTTAGCAACGCGTGAGTGGCACCTACTTATGGTGTTGCAATCGCTCATAGGCTACGACAAGCGCTAACCATCAGGTGGGCTATATGCTTGCTTGCCAACTTAGTAACATAAACAAAAAAAAACATATCACTAAATAGCTGTATAGTACACAAACTGTGAGTCTGATCCAACACGTAAATCTTTATTATCTCAGTTCCTTGAGAAGTGCGAACTGCGAGGAAACTCGGTCGAGAACAACTCGGCATACATTTACCGACACTATTTACTTGACGATTCCTTTGTTTGGCTCGACGACCCGACACAGCCTTGCGTACAGGCGGTTCGTTTCCTTTACCGGGAAAATATTTTTTGGATCATATAGATGTGTAATGCTCTATTTACTCGTCTCTATGTATTTTATTCCATCTCGTTCATGTATTAGATATACATGATATAGCTAAATATGAAATAGAGAAACTTTAATTTGAATTCAAATGTACATCAGAAATTCAAGTAACTTAAATTCTTTCGCCAATAAAAAAATAATAAAACATTTTGGTGGTGGTAGGGCTTAAAAAAAAGTCCGCCCGGTCAGCTACCACCGTATTTTGGTGAAAAACTCATGAAGTGACTGCTCGTTACCCGCGTTTCAAGGTCAGACAGCGTATAACCAGTTGTTTTCTTAAAAAAGCTCAGCAACGCATCTGCATGCCCTCTGGTGTTGCAAATGTTCATGGGCGGCGATTATCACTTAACATCAGGTAAGCCTCCTGCCCGTTTGTCACCTCTGATATAAAAAAAAATATTGATTTGAATGTAGGTGGTGGATGATCTCATGTTTTAAAATATGTACTTAGTAAATCGTCCATATGTCAATAAAATATGAATATTTGTTATAATTTAAGAAAAAAAAAACTGGCCAAGTGCGTGTCGGACTCGTACAAAATATGGAATTATGAGATACAGCACGCTGACAGATAAACGGACGCACGGAGAGCGGAGACTTAGTAATAAGGTTCCGTTAGCGCACTTTGGTTACAGAACCTTAAAGAAGCTAATATTAAAACGGTATTACAAAAGCTGATTTGAATTTCAAATGTAAATAGTGAATTTTAAAGTCGCTTATTATCTTGCCGCCGCGCCGTCTGCCTTCTCTTCATATTTAGGATAACTTTTAAAATAATTTTGACGACAGTACACTGAATTGCATTGCATCATCTTTATTATCCAGAGGCTCCTTGTGATATTACGATCACAATAATCATAAATATTAAAGATATTTAATTTAAACAAATTACAGATCAATTATTTAGAAAATACTAATTGCAAATCTATGGTTTCTTATGTATTTTTGAATATTGGTACATTTGAAAGCATCTAAGACTCTTGTACCTACTGGATATTACACGCAACTTAGACTAGTAGTACTTATCTCATAGCTCACAAAAAACTTAAACAGTTTTAAACGCGATTTTAAAGTCTGATGGTAAAGTCTCCTAACCTAAAAAAAGAAACTTTAAAGACCAAAATCAAGCGATTTGCATATTGTTTCATTTCTACAATTTAGTACTTTTAAACTAAATAATTTTAAATTCTCGCGTCTTCTTTTATAAATTCCAACGTTCTTATAAATTAATCAAAAACCAGCTCAATAAAATTATATCCAGTAATACAGAGAGAGTTCTTGGATTAGTTTTTGAACGATCAGATTACATTACGCCGAGATTCGCGACAGATCCCTCTAACGTCTAAATCGTACTTAGCGCTCAGCTTTAAGTATATTAGACTTATTAAATTGAATCTGATGATTGGAATTTGTTTATTCCGCACATTATTTTACACAGCTTCTTCCTAGTATTATTCCCGGTACTATACGAATATTTACCTAGGGTTTGCTTATTACTCTTATCCGGATTTGACAGGTTTTATACAGAGCGATTGTTATCTGCCCTCCGCCTAACCCTAAGGGTGAACCAGTAACTCATTGTATAAGAGCAATTTACTTATAAAGACTTAACGATTATTATCAGATGTTATGTGATAACAACCGGGACCGACAACTTAACGTGCTCTCCGAGGCACGGCGGGGAGACCCACACGGACAAACGCCCAGACCGAAACAGAAATTTATAACAAGCATCTGCCCCGGGGGGCATCCCACAACGCCACAACGGTTTCTCACAATATTTTACCCCGTCTCTTGGTAATTTAAGTTATTATATTTGGTAGTCATCATAGAATGATAGAATTATCAAATAAATTACTTATATGTATATTCGAACAATTGGACGGTCATACTATGCAAGTCTTATTTAGAACTGTTAATAACACTAGTTCTATAAGTATAGTACATGTTGGTATTAAAATTTAAAATATAATAAAAATATAAATATATTTACTTTTTTCAAAATGGTATATTGGAAATATACAATTGTATTTTAAAAAGTTAAGATTGCTTTTTCTTGAAAGCTATCATTGGGAATTCGGATACAGATCCAATTTCGCCTTCAGATATTCATGAAATTCCCTCAATCTTTGCTGGGATTTACAAATGTAAAAAACAAAGTTTCCTTTATGATATTTAACTACGCATTTGAATAGGAACTATCAACTGCCCACGACTTCGTCTGCCTGAACATTAGAATTGGTTACAAAAAGAAATAAAAAATTAGACAGCACTGTTACTAATTATGCACTTGCTTTTTTCGCTATAAGGTTTTTCTCAATGTATATATAATATCTTTGTACCAAATGTCTCGGTCCCGGAAATTTACCGGTGTCGGGATGTGACGACCCCATCGCCCGCTGTTGGGATAACCTCTGTTACAGCAGAGATTATTCTACCAGTGCAGTCAGTCACACTGGTGGTAGGTCTTCTGTTGTAAGAGGCCGGCTAGGTAGGTACCACCGCAGTGTCAAATATTCTGCCGCCAAATAGTAGTGCTTAGGCATTACTGTGTTCCGGTTTGAAGGGCACTGTACGCTAGTGAAATTACTGGGCAGACCAGATTTAAGAACCAATATCTCGAGGTTGGCAACGCGTGAGTGGCACCTACTAATGGTACTGCAAGCGCTCATAGGCTACGGCAACCACTTACCATCAGGTGGGCCGTATGCTTGTTTGCCAACTTTTAACATAAAAAAAAAATTGCATCAAAATCGGTAAAGTAGTTTAAACGTAAAAGTGGAACAGACAGATAGAGTTACTTTCGCATTTTAATCCGGTAAAAATTTTCGGTACTAATCTAATACCGCATAAAGTAGAATACCGAATTCAGTCCCATGTCTCGCTGAAAATGGAATAATTCGATAAAAGCGGTATACAATGCTTTTAGCATTGACCTTCCTTGTCAACTTTCGTAGAGAATGTTGTAGGATGCCAAGATATTTTTATTTTTATAAGGTAAACATTTCATTCTTCGCTGTAATTTAAATATTTTCTTATACGACCTAAAGACGCTTGCAACGAAGAAATTGAGCGAGTGATCTTTATCTGAGTTTATGGCTTATGTGCCACCGAAAATCGATTTTGTTTCGCTATTTCTTAGATAGCAGGTAATCCTTATATCGTTTTCAGTCAAGCTTATTTAAGAGACAACGCAAGGTAAATAACGTTTGATTTAGAAAAGTTAGTGAGAGGTGTAATTATTAGTAGTAGTAGAGCCCTGCTACTATCACAAATAGAGGGTTGACCGAGGAAGTACTACGCTCTCATAGAAGCTGCTTATAATCAGGCATGGGCGTAGCGAGGTAGGAGCAAGGGCAGCCGCCCCTCCCTGGGCCTTGTAAAATACTAAGAAATGGACGAATATAATACATTTTAAATCGTTCATCCAATAACTATTGGTGAGATCACGCACAATGGTCCAATATGGACCAAGTGCGGAAAAAGAGCCGGGAAAAAAAGCTATTGAGAATGGTCATTTTGGCCCCCTCTAGGCGCTCAATTATGATTTTACTATCCCCTGGGCCAAGTCCTGGCTACGCCATGACAAAAAAAAATATATTTATAAAATTAGTTGTCAATATCCAAAGGAATAGAAAGCGTAGTATAAAGTGAAAATTCTAGCTTACCTGTAATTTATTCGAACATAACTTGTCCAATTAATATAAACCAACTCATTATTACAATCCTTCATAAAGCAATGAAATGAATGCTCGATTGTAACGGCCCGACGTTATAATAATGAACCACGAACGACTGCCGCCGTCCGTATTTCAATTCATTTTGTATAGCGCTCAAATATTCATTTGCAATTTCGCTTCGTATTTGAACGCGCAATTAAAAGCGTTTATTTATAAAGGTCCATTTATTCTACAAGATTATCTTTTTCAATAGTAATTAAACGAGTCTCTTCGTTTTAAGTAATAAGTTAGACTTTACTGGTGATAGGCCTTTTATTGCAAGAGGCCGGCTAGGTAGATACCACCGTAGTGTCAGAGGCCCTCGCCGGCGAGGACGAGGTCCTTTGTTTCGCACGTCACGTCGCGCTCACACCGTCGGGTGAGTCTATCGTATAGAATCTGCCTCCATCTCCGATGACGTCCTTAGCCATGGTTCGGCTTCGCAGGAGGCACCCTAAGAACGGAATCAAATTTGAGCCCCCGTGAGGGCTGCCCCTTTATCACGGCTAAGTCTCTGTACTCGGCCCCCGCCCGGTGACGCTGTCAAGGCCAGTAGGGCCAACAGTAATACACATTCCGAAAAGAAAAAAAAAAGCAGTGTCAGATATTCTACCGCATGGCAGCAGTGTCTTTGGCATTACTGTGCTTCGGTTTGAAGGGCACTGTAGGCTAGTGAAATGACTGTATAAAGAAGATTTAAGAACCAACATATTGGGTTTGGCAACGTGTAAGTGAAACCATAGTATATAGGAAGTCTATGGTTTATATTGATATTTTTCTCCCAGGTTTTAAATAAAACACACAGAAACAGCAATAAAAAAAATATTCACCAAAATTAATTTAAAGAATCATAAGTAATTGAAATTCTTTTCATAATTTGAAGATTCTCCATCAGAGCGAAGCACGTTTTTCAAACATAAGTGAAGCACTTTAAAATCTCAGCGGTGCTTACTTTTTGAAACGCGAGATTCATCCATTGGAACAAGGAAGCATATTAACAAAGTTCTTGATTCATTTAATTGCCCTTCCAGGCTTTTAACAGAGTATAAAAATAACTTTTGGAAAATTGAAGACAAAACTGAAATAATTATGCGGAAAACCTTTTATACAAATCTGGTCTTTGTCGTTTTCAGAATTGAGTTTAAAAAATATTTTCATTAATAATAAAATTAAATTCACTGAAAAATACTTTATTATCAAATAGAATACAATATTTGTTAAATTTGTATACATTAGGCGTGAATAGGATAGGGTCAAAGTATATCCACGAGTCCGATGCCGCGACATCAAATTCTACAAAATCTGATGTCTCATAACGGCAATAGCCAAAGCCATCTTATGCAGAAATCGATTATACCGAGAAGAAAAAGTACCACGGATATGCCTAAAGTAGGTACTATCAGGCCGTGGGTACGCAGTACAGCAATAGGGACTTGCCTAGGAAGTGCTGGGGGATTTACCATCCTCCGCCCCCCGGGACAGACCTCTGTTAGCCACGAGCGAGTTTCCTTAGCCTATCACACGCACCGAGGAAGGCCACCAAATAGGTTTTAATAGGTGCCCGCCCATGACGTTGCCTTGGAACCCCACATAAGCCGGTTCTCCTCCCCAGAAAACTGGGTACTTGGTAGCAGATTTCCTCACCATAAGATCAGGATTTTATAAGCTTCTTGCTTCCTTTAATCACTGCATAATCATATTGCATATAGATTTCTAGAGAAGACACAACACAAAAATTATTACAGATAGAAGTATCAGTAATAAATTAATAAAAAACATTATTTTTGATGATCACATCTAAAAACACGCTTTTATATAAAACCCAGGTAGTAAAAGGCAGATTAATGAAAAAATATGTCGCTTACAAATTGGCTTGTCCATCATACACGAGGCAATTTCTGACAAAAACGAACACGATACTAAATTTAGAGCGAAGTAACGGCCATTGTTGGAAAATTCGTGTTTTGTTTAGGTAAAATATAAAATGTAAAAATATTCGGCCTAATTATTCTTTCACCACATTATTATACGAGTAATGTGACAAAATATCAGCTAGTCGATAAAGCATTACAGCGTTTTATAAAGACATTAATCATAATAAACGGTACACACTAAATGGCCCGCATTAGGATAGTGATATCCTGTGTCGAGGATCCAGAAATACACAACCAGACCGGAACCAATGCCTGTATGGTCAATACAACTATTGGCCCCGAGCAGGAATCGAGCCCGCGATAAAGATAAAGATCAAAATCGTTAATCAGTTCTCGTTCCTTTTAAACGTCGTGTTCACTCCTTCTTATACACTGGGCTACTTTAAACTTAAACGAGGTGTGAAGAGACATTTTGCTGGTAAGCAGAGCGAGGGTGGCTAGAAACAGAGCTACCTTCGCACTTATAATATTAGTAAGGATTAAGATATTTTATAATTTTAATATACTATTTAAAGGTATTCCTTACCTGTAGAACTCTAAAGACTAAAAACTGTACGAAGTAAAACATTCTACATACGAAGCAGGTCAGGATTTGACCCGGCAACCGGCTGACTCGGCAAAACGTTATTTATTACAGTCAATTTGCCCGCCATTTATCATCGCATTATCTCGCTAACGGTTTCGTATCTTGGATTTATTTAATAGTTGACTAAATACGACGTTAATTCATGCAAAATACTGCTTTGACTATTTGTTGCAAAGGAGCACGCTTTTTTTAAATGCTTCGCATTGTTTTAGTCCTCATCTTAGTAACATAAAATAACCATTTAACTTTTCCTTGCCATTGCCAATTAAGGGACTCATTAGGGTACGATACTAGGTAGTAGTAGGTCTTGTAGTCACGAAATACACACGGACATGACCACACACCTAGACCGGAACACATGCCTGTATGGTCAATACAAACATCTGTTCCGAGGGCGAAACCGCGACCTGTGGCGCTTAAGGCAGGTTGGCCACAAAGTCGTCAAAAATCTTATTTTTTTTTTTTTTTTTATTTATTAGTCCACAAAACTGACTACAATTATACAAACGACTTAAATTAGAAAATGAATACAACATTATGTTTCAATTGAGTCTTCTCGATGTGGACATAACATGCTTATACTTAGAGGGTACTAAAATAAAAAGAAGAATAAAAATAAACTTCACTTAAATTACGCAACTAAAAATTAGAATGAAAATATGAATATGAGATGAATGAATGATATTAATAATAATTTAAAAAAATATAACTAAGCACAAAAGTTACCTACAGATTTTCTAAAAATTAATTAATTAGTAAAAAATTCGAGTATACATATTCTTTTTAATGGTCATGACATTATCGTTAAAAATATCTACTGTATCTCTAAAACCATTTGCAAGAGATAACATTCTATACAGCGGACTATGCTGACCAAGGTTACTTCTTGTATGAGGCAAACAGAAAGTCTTGCGATTATGTAAGCGGCTACTGCTACGAGGCACCTCAAAACTTAAGCGCCCGAGCAATTCTGGTGCATCAATAAGCCCATTTATTAATTTTGACAGAAAAATCACATCTGCAACCTTCCTACGATCCGTAAGTAAACAGCCGATAGCAATTAAAGTCTGTGTACGACAAGTGGTATAAAAATCGTTTCTGGATTCGTTCAATGCTATCGGAGTGAACTTGGTACCCTGGGCTCCAAACAGTGCTACAATACCCCAGAATGCTGCGCACAATACTATTGTAGACAAGAATTGACAGAGAACGGTCCTTGAACATTTTCATTTGCCTAAAAACTAGACCTGATATTTTAGATGCCTTTGATGTAATATACTCAATATGTTGACGAAAGCTTAAGGCAGAGTCTACAATAACTCCCAGAGCTCTAATACTAGAAACTTCTTTTAAGTACATATTGTTTATTTTATATTTACCGTCTAACGATAATTTTCTCCTAGTAAACCTAATGTAAAAACACTTATCAATATTCAAAGACATAGCATTCATAGTGCACCATGAATAAACAGTATCAATGTCATGTTGTAATGCCTTGACATCAGCTTCGTCTTTGATGGTTCTATATATTTTTAAATCATCTGCAAACATTTTGAATTTAGATTTAATATCATATACCAAATCATTTATAAAGATTAAGAAGAATGTAGGACCGAGATGGGATCCTACGAGTAAACACTCGTTCAACCTGTCACTTAATACGCCACTGCTATTTCAACCAACAGATTGAAATTATGCTTCTTGTTATAGCATTTAATGATAACTCGAAAATATGTCAATATTTGAAGGTAGCTTTATTAATAATTTGATAACACTTCACTTTTTATGCACTGTTCACAATAACTTAAAAGTTACGTTTTCTGATTAGTTCGAAAATCCACATAGCAAATAATGTTTATTTCAACTTCTTCATTGTTCCAATTAGTAATACGTCAGAAGCTGGTAACTAATTTACGTTTAATAATTTTTAAACTATTTTTTATGTCAGAGATGTTACGTTGACGTTATGCCCTCGGTGCACGGCGTTGAAATGAAATTATTATTTTTTTTCAAAAATTATTAATTTTTTTTTTCGTTATTAATAATCTAGATCTCTACATAGATATACGGAATAATGAGAAATTCCCAAATATAAAACATTTTGAACTATTTAACTAGTAATTACATGATATAATGAAAACAGTAAATCTGTTTTTTATGTCATACAACCATCATTAGCTTGAGTGAACTATTTATTTGATAGGTATTGTATGAAAGATTTCATTCAGGTCCTCTTGCACGTTTCATAGGTTTCCATAACTTTATAGTTAACAATCTTTTACCAAGCGTTTTCTTTTGACGCAGTTTTCTCTCAAGATTTTAATTACAATCTTAATACAAGCTTTTCTTTTAACACGTTTTTATTAGCTTCATAAGTACATAATATGACCATATGGGCCGATAACAATTTAATAATTTAAAAAAATGTAACTAAAAATGAAAAATAAATAATAGTTGAAAAAATTAAGAATAGTGTAAGAAAAAATAAATGTATTTTATTGAAAAAAAAAAAAAATGCGTGCCTTTTTAAGACATTATCAAAATCATTTGTCTACTCATATCTGTCCATAGAGTAAATAATAAAGTTCTGTTTACCGTCAATTAAATATTTATAACTATTGACCAATCATAAAATACAGTTTTTTTGTTACTTACCCTATTCTTAATATAGCACATTTTTTGTTTTTTTTAAGCTATTATTTATTATACTTAAATATTAAAATTATCTCGTGTGTGTAGTGAAACCATATACTAGTTAAATATTGTAATGTAGCTAAAATTCCATCAGTTATTTGTATATCATCGTAATTCATGACTTATATAATTGACTTATAAATGAATAAGCGTGTAATGTCTGACATTTTGGTGATTTCTTGAGAAAAGCTCAGTATTTTGTTACTTTTTTGAATTGTCTGACTTTCAATAGGATCTAATCACAATCTTTACATTCGCTTCGAGTTTGTAAATGGCGCTGAAGGTCGGAAGTCCGTAAACTAAAATGTTCTATATAGACTTATATTTTAAAGCGTTCCATTGAAAATGTATATTTGAAACAGATTCTATTCATATTTTTTACGCCATAATGACTCTGTGTCAGATTCATAAAAGGCTCTGTTTTAATGAGCACAGTTTTACAAAATCTCGCGTTTCGCATTCAAATACTTAAAGTCGAAATTGTTTCATTATTAAGCGTTAATGTTAGCGTTCTTCTGTTTTTAAGCTTAACCTTTTACATATTACTAAACCTACTATATAAAGTATGTACTATATAATGTATGAATAGACTAATTATGATTGACATCATAATTCGTAAAAATATCAACTATAGAGAAAAATAAATCATTCTTCGGACTTTCTGTCTTGACGGAGATTTACATTATATTTTATGCCAAATTGTTTTTCCTTACGAATTTCATAAAAAAGTCCTGATTAATTAATTTAATCCAAATTTTCATGCACTTTTGTAGTTTGCACGCATCTTCTGACAAGACCTATTCAAAGTCAAACTCAAAATATTCTTTATTCAAATAGTCCTAAATAATTTTGAAACTCTACATTCAGCAGAGAAAAACCGGTAAAAAGTTCTACAGTTACTATTGACATATTTAACATATGCTTAGCTTGGCTAAACTTACTTAGAGTACGCATGCTGCAGTTTGTGTGTCGCCAACCACTGCCGCAGCACGAGCCGCTGCTGTAGAACATGCGCTGCGCGTCGTAACCTTCTCTCCTCTGATGCAGGCAGTTCTGGAAGCCTCTCCATATTTTCTGGTGACCCACATCCCGATAATGTGGATATACCTACGAGGACATAAATACTTATAGCGAATACAATGTATTAGTTTTCTTATATCAATAAATAATTATATAAAAACAAATTTTGATTTTCTTATTTATATGGCAACGTGGAGTTTAATTTTTTTTTATGAATTTGTGTTATTGTTGGACCAACTGGCCTTGACAGCGTCAACGGGGTAGGGGGGAGGAGAATTTGTTTGTGGTCTGAATACTGTCGTCTGGACGCAAATAAGCAATACCATGTCATGAGAAATTTGAAATGAGTTTGAAAATTTTGAACAACTTTCTTTATATGAATTTTTTTATGTATTGGTCAAGTTTTTGTCAATTTCAGATTTATTTAAGTTATTTTACTTATTTTCACAAAAAATAAGTATACAAACTGCATATTTCGTATATAACATAACCCGAAAAGTTTAAAAATACATAAATTGCATGATTGAAAAAATGGCTTTTCTAGAAGTTTTAAAGCGTAAAACCCTACAAATATTAAAGAAAAATGTTCTTTAGCCATTTACTATTCTATTCACTTCTGCATATATAACGCAGTTTTTTCAATTTTGTGGGTTGACATGGTATTGCTTATTTGCGTCCATTCTGGCCTTGAAAAATGAAGTGCATTCAAGGAGGCTTTAAGGTTAATTGATGGGGATTTCCTCCCATCCTGAAACTGTAATTCTTAATAAAAAAAAAATAATAGAAAATAAATTAATTAAATAGTGAACGTCATAGCATGGCTTCTAACATTTTTGTTGTATTGCAAATTTAGTTTTTACTAGTATCGTAAATAAACATACATTTATGAAGTATAAAAGTTAATTTAATGACAAGGTCGTGTACACAATAAGTACAATATCTGTTAAATAAAGTATTATGTTGTTAGTTAGTAACTTAGCAACATCGACCTTCAGCTTTATGAGTACGTCGTGCTTGAGAAAACATTTCAACTTTTTAACTATTTTTAATAGACGACAAATCTCATTTTTACAGAGACAGTTGACAGTTTATGATATTACCGATCATCAGCTGGTCATTGACGACGTAGTATCGCAATGGTAGCGAACCTGCCTTAAGCGTCACAGGTCTCGGGTTCGATTCCCGCTCGGTGCAGATGTTTGTATTGACCATTCATACATGTCTTCCGGTCTTGGTGTTTGTCCTTATCTTTGTGTATGTTTCCGGACCCGCGACACAGAATATAAATATCTTAATGGGGGCCGTTGAGTGTGTAGTGTTTATTTGTTATTATTTATTGCAATCGGTTACGAAAATGTTGACACATTTAATATTACATTTATTTAGATGGCAATTGTAGGCTACGTTTGCTAGGTAGGGATCAAATAGTCGCTGGTGCTCCTTCGTGAATTCAACATCGACGAACGAAATTGCGTCGATGAGAATTTAAGGAGGATCACCAGCGAACCTTTGACATTTTGTTTGCATGGCAAGGCCCATATCAAATCAAATCAAATATTTTTATTCAACGTAAAAAGCATACAACTTATTTGTTGAAAGTCAAGATTCTACTACCGGCTCCAAAATTAAACCTCTACCCGAAAAGAACCAGCGAAACAAACTCGGGGGTTATATATTTTTAATATATATATTTTTTTTCATATATAGTAAATCTATGATTACAACATAATTAGTATCATATACGTACATGAGGTCATAAGGGTTACGAGAGGAATCCAAATAGAAAAGGAAATCGAGGAAAAGGGGCGATGTATCTTGTCATTTGAATGATGTACTGGCTTTACGTGTGTTTCCGAACTCCCAACATAGCGGGGATCATCTAGAAGGGGGATAGAGCTTAATGACTGTTTTAAAGGGAGTGGACAATGTGGCTGCCTTGAATACTAAACTAAAAAAAACCTTGAATGAAAAGCGAGAACAAAAGCCTTAAGACATTGATGATAATGACCATTCTTCTCTCTTACGGTCTATGAATACAATGAAGCAATAGAATTTTCACTCATTAAGCATAAAACTTTTCTTCGAGTTATTAGCGTAGGTAAAACTTTATTATTATTAAACTAATAACTAATGTTTTAAATTACGAAGAAAACGAAAACCTATTAAAATTTATTAAACTTAAATTAATTAATGAAAAATATGTATGTATTAATTTTCATTACTAAATCATAATGGTCGTTTTAACTTCAGCTCTAAAATAAAGAATGAGTCACAATATATGTAGGTATACAAAAGCTTATACTTATAATATACCTGGAATACATAACATAAACACCACACCCAAACGCTATGTAACATTGACTAATCATTTTTGTCATTCCTTAAAATTATTTAAATATATATCTGAATCGGAATAAACCGCGAGAGTTATTTA
The DNA here is from genome assembly GCA_023373885.1 of Hestina assimilis. Classification (NCBI taxonomy): domain Eukaryota; kingdom Metazoa; phylum Arthropoda; class Insecta; order Lepidoptera; family Nymphalidae; genus Hestina; species Hestina assimilis. Next base: position 623,188 of record CM041747.1, on the reverse strand, counting down.
AAAAATAACATTTTTACTTGGTTTAAAGGACATTGTAGCTAGTGAAATTACTGGGCAAAGGAGATTTGAGAACCTATATCTCGAGGTTGGCAACGCGTGAGTGACACTTACAAAAGTACTAAACAAACTTGTGTTGCGAGCGCTTACAATCTACGACCACCGCTTTCCATCAGGTGGGTCGTATACTTGATTGCCAACATGATCGCATAAAAAATATTCTAATATTAAATTCCATTCCATTTCAATTTCCAAATTATTTTATAAATGATAATTAAAGTTCTTTGAGAGTCCCACATTGGGCGCCATTTTTACAACCAACTTATTTATTGTAATAAGTATTTTCTTTATTGTATATAAAATAAAATATATAGTAATATGTTCGTTACATGTAGTTTATAGGGTCGATACCATCTCGCGTTTCAATTCTAAACAGGATATAACGGGCACGCAATAAACCTTATGCGAAAAACTTACTGTCACGCTATCGTGAAACCTTTATTACCTATTGTTATATTATATACTTTTCTTTCAACGACCTATTTTATATTTTTCTAGTGTTTATACAGTACAAGTATTTTACTGGTTGATGTTTTATTAATCACTTTGTTTTAACTTAAACAAGTTAAGCTCTCAAATAAACTTCTTCAAGAGAAAAAGTTAAAACAGATCATTTTGGACCTATATATTAAAACAAAATTCAATTGCGAAATCTTTATTCAAAATAGAAACATTAGAAAGCTTGAGACGAGAAGACATAAAACATTATTTATAATACAATTCGTTTCTGCCTACTTTTCACGGATTTTAAATTAGGGTGGTACCACCGATCCACCGCGCCACACCTATTCCTATATATATAGTTTGCCAAATTCATTATTCATCGTTAATGCTCCACTCCTAGATGTCGCAATATAGGGGCCTTTTCACACGTACCAGTTGGCGGGTAGCCGGTAGCCAGTAGCCGGTAGCCGGTATCGGTCGCAAAGAGTATGAGCATGTATGGAGGCTTGAAATGAAGAAAAGTGTAAGAAAACTGTCAGACTGTCTTTAGTAACAATTCTATTTGGATACAATTCAATTTTGGCAGTAAAACGATTCAAATTTTATAGGAGTATGACGTATAAATATATATGTCATGGTACGAAACAGTGATGTAACTCAGTTTAGGTAGTTATTTGAATCGCAATAAGAGTTCACGGTAAGCTGCTTGATCAAGCAAAGGATTACAATAATGAAGTACTAATAATCCATGTAAGTAATAACTTTGCTAATGATGTAAGTCTTAGTTAAAATAGTTTATAAGAAACAACGTTGATAATCGATTGAAATGTGTACGCCGAAACTACATTTAAAAGTTTCAGAACTTAATTACGAACACGACGCCAAGGCTGTTCGGCGATTGCTTTGCATCACGCGAGGTGTCTATTCAAACTTTTCTTGACCTTTCAAACTTAACAATTACCATTTCAACTTCCACGATTACTTTCTATTTTCGTAGCTGATAGAGAACAGGTTTAAAACTCGAAAATCCACCTTTACCACCTGTCTGGATATCCACTACAGCGCGATTTAGAAGACAGTTTCTTCCTCGCACAAATAGTGTGGATTGTGGAACCAACTCCCGCTGTCGGTCTTTCCGAACAAATACGACCAGGGAACCTTCAAGAGAAGAGCCTATTCTTTGCTTAAAGGTCAGCAACGCACCTGCATGCCCTCTGGTGTTACAGATGTTCATGGGCGGTGCTGATCGCTTAACATCAGATGAGCCTCTTCGTAAGAGTTAGTGTTTTAGTTTTTTTTTTATGGCTTTTATGGCTCTTACATAAAAAAAAAACAAAAAATTATTCCTCGTAGGTATGTTAGCATTAGAATTTCATAGTCTGAAAACCTAAATCGTTCTATCGATTACGTCTTCTCTGTATCTCGTAAAATATACTTTTCTACCACAGCGCAGCGGTAGCGAACCTGCATTAAGCGCCACAGGTCAAAGGTTCGATTACCGCTCGAAGCATATGTTCGCATTGATCATACAGGCATGAGTTCTGGTCTGAATGTGTTTACCCTTATCAATGTCTATGTTTCCGGACTGCCGACACAAGATATAATTATCCCAATAGGGGCCGTCGAGTGTGTAGCGTTTATTTATATATTTATTTATTACTGGCTACTAAAGTTCTACCTGTAGTAGTAGTCTGTACGTTAATCTACTTTTCTGGGCTTCTATTTAAAGATCAGAGAAATCCAACACAGCTTAAAATTAAAAAAGAAACGAATAAAATATTCCATGCAGATTTTTCTGTTTGACAAAGACCGAGGTCTAGAGGGCTGTTTGAAGAGGTCGGTTCAAGTTCGAGAGCCGTTCACAACTGACCCTCAATCTGACTATATTATAAGATGAAATCACTACAGTGGATTTTTTCTTCTTAAAATTAAGATACATCAAGAATTATGTTAGGGCTAATTTAACTATACACCCTCAACGGCCAGATTAGGGTAGTTATATTTCAAGGGTCCTTAAAACTCACACAAACTCACGCGCAACCTCCCAGACCAGAACACATGTTTTTTTAAATATTTTTTTAAATAACGCCAGAGGGCAAATGTCTCTACACCACCTGATAGTAAGTGGAAGTGGAGTCCACACGCGAAGGTGGCTAATATGGTTGCAGAAGACGAACTGTGCTAGCCACCCTCGCCCTGCCAGCAACCCGCAAGGTGCCTCTTCACGCCTCGTTTGAAGGACCCCGGGTTGTAAGAATGTGGGAACACGTGTGCCGGTAACGAATTCCATTTTTTCAACGTGCGACAAAGAAAACAGTTGGCAAACTTCTTTGTTCACGATGGAATTGATGCCACAGTTAGTCGCTGACATCGGAGACCGGCACGCGTAGTTCTTGAATGGAAGGGGGAGGGAGGGATATGGGAAAATAATTCCTATGAAACTCGCCGTAGTATAGTCTATAGAAAGAGCAAGCGTGAGGGTGGCAAGCTCGCGACGCAGTTGTAGAGGTTCGAGGGTGTATGGTTAATACAAATAAATAAACAATACGCACATACATCTGGTGACCGGGATACACTAGAGACAACATCTTCTTCCTAGCATTATTCCCGGTACTATACGAGTATTTGCCCAGGGTCTGCTTATTACTCTTGTCCGGATTTGGCAGGTCACTAGTTTTACACAGAACGATTGCCATCTGACCTCCGTAACAGATATTTGTAAGATCAATACAAACATCTGCCCGAGCGGGAATCGAATCCGCAACCGTCGAGGCTAAAGGCAGACACGCTACCCACAATGCCAGAACAGTGTCACACTACACTAGAGACAACTAGGACGCTATATAAGACAGGTTACAAACTAGCATTTTTTTAAAAGACGAACGTTCTGAGTTGCCGAGAGAACACGCCGAGACTCCCGTGTAGTAATAACATGCCTAAGAGCACGGAATACACACTTCTAAAAATAAATAAACGCTACACACTCAACGGCCAATAGCATAAGTTTATCCTGTGTCGGAGGTTCGGAAACATACAAACATGCCTGTATCGTCAATACAAACATCTGCTTCGAGCGGGAATCGAACCCGCGACCTGGTGGGGCTTAAGGTAGGTTCGCTACCGTCAAAACGAGCTTATACCCCCTTAAAAACGCTAGTGTAAAACCTCTATAAGGGATAACGCAATCGATGCACTTGTTGCTATAACTAGGACACGGAAGGCCGTTGACCGGCCCCGTATACCCTGGATACTTCCAGGTCCGATCGAATTTAAAATATACTTCATATTTACGAGCATTTTTGAACTGTCAATCGTTCGAGTGACGTACACGTACGTACGTGAGAGCTTACCATTAACTCTTATTGCGATTCAAATGACGACCAAAAACATATAAAAAACTGAGTTACATAGGTATTTCGTGTCATGGTATTTTTAATTATTTACACGCCATGCTCATACCAAATTTGAATCAATTAACTGTCCCAATTGAGTAGAATTGTTACTAGGTTTAGGTTAGGCAGAGGCCGAATACTGGTTGGGGGGCGGCGAACTATTGTTTTACTCTAGAATATGGAAGTTTGCTACTCGGGACGTACAATGACAAAGGAGAGGGGAAAGTCATCAGGAAATTTGTTGCAAATTTCTACCTGTAAAACATCAAAAAAACATCATGCAGAAATCTTTTTGATTTCTATGATGTAGCAAAAAAAATATTCGGTCCCCAAATTTGCCGACCCAAAAATCTGCCGCCCTAGGATGAAGCTTACTCAGTCTACTGGTAAATCCGCCACTGGTAAGCTCACTGGGCTCTATATTCTTGATATCTCTAACTTATACTAAAAGAAATCGTCCCATAAAGGAAGTTGGTAATGACGCTTTTTTCTTGACTCTTCTAGTTTTCGAAGTATGTTAAAAGTAAATACATTTATTAAAAAAGACCTGTACATAGGGATCTAATTGTTAGAGTTGGAACACAACTGCATAGCGCTGGCTACCGGCCAAATTCGCCCCCATCATGGTCAGGGATGCGCAATAAAGCTGTGTTTTGTCTCGCTATCATAGTTTTGTACTAGAATTCTAGAGTCTAGAAGTAAGAAGTTATTGATATATTATTACGTTTAGAACATTTTCCTGTTTAATAAAACTGTAAGAACAAGAAAGTAACAAGAAGGTCACCATTGATGACCGTCCGTGCTTTGGAGGGCATGTAAAAAGTCGATACCCGGCTGTTATCGATTTAATTATAGTCGAAAAGTCAAGTCAGGGGCCTATAGGGCGACCTGAACGACTCTGACACTAGGTTGGCCACTAACCACTCGATAAGAAGAAAAAGACCACGGATGACTAGTTATTTCTATTAAAAATATTATACACCTATATGGCTAATAATTTAAGAAGACAAAAGTTTTTTTTTATGTTTCTGTTTTAGTACGAATGTGTCGTTTCAACCAGAGCAGTACCCAAGTGTTACTGTGAGCATAAGCTATGGTGAAGGCAATCCGTGATATGGGTGTTTTTTTTTATGAAATAAATTAAAAAAAAAAAAACTAGAAGAGTCAAGAAAAAGGCGTAATTACCAATTTCATTTATGGGCCGATTTCTGTAATTATAAGTTATATATATCAAGAATACAGAGCCCAGTGGGCTTACCATTAACTTACAGTAACAAAGGACAAAAGTTTTGCGTTCAGGATAAAAAAGTTAACTTTCAATTCGCGCAAAATGCTGCGCGCCTTTCCTACTTCCACATGAAATATGCATACAAACTATGATTAAAATAATTCATCAATTGTAAAACTAGCCCAATAACATATCCTCATGAAAAGTCATGTTCAAGGATTTATCATGTCGATCATCTGTTTTTCAAATTCGTGATGACTGATGAAAACGTAGTGGCGCAGCGTTAGTGAATCTGTCTCACGCACAGTTTGCAAATACAGTTTCAGTGTTTGACAGGTCGCAGGATCGATTAAAGCTCGAAACAGATTTTTGTATTGATCATACAGGCATGCGCTCCGGTCTGTGTGAGTTTGTGCTTGTCATTGTGTTTGTCCCTGGAACCCCGACAAAGGATAACACTATTCTAATGACGGCCATTGGGTGTATAGCGATTATTTTTTTATTTAAATTAATAGCATAGAGATGGACAGGCAAAAAAACTTTATGCTATACAATTTATAATAATTCAAATCTAAAACTGTTTAAAACAAAAAAAAGAACAGTGGTTTTAGATTTACATATTTTGAACCGTTACTTTAGCGTTTTAGAAACTGGTTTTTGTGTTTTATAAAAACTTTAATTGCGAACGTAATACGGTAAATGCATACTTGGAGGCATTTTGCATTTTATAAAAATTAGAATCCTAAAACTACAATAATACTATAGAATTACTTTTTATCCTTCAAAAAAGAAAGAAAAAGGAGCGAAAATTTATTTTTTATGTCATGATGGTTGGCAAACTAGCATACGACCTGCCTAATGGTAAGCTGTCGCCGCAATCTATGAATGCTTGCGAAACTTGAAGTATCACATACGCGCAGCTAAACTCAAGGGATACGAGTTAAGGGATGAGAAGAGAAAAGAGGGGGTAAGAGATTGGGCTTCACTCACAACGCAACAATACTGATACTGTTACTTCAGTATTTCCCGGTCGAGTCGGCCCATTTTTGCTGGGAGGAGGATGGCTTTATTACTACAGCCACATTTACCGATTTTTGGTAGTGGCAAAACGACGCAGACGACACACGTTTACTGCATATTAATACGTACATAATATGCACAAAAACATTGTATATACTTGACAGTATCATGTGCATTATTAATATAATAATAAATAATCAATAGACATTGCTCTGTTGGTGTTTTACCTAACATCATAAAGGATCGGACACATTTTGAGGATGGTGATATTTAATCATTAATATTAATATATTCTATAATGCCGACAGTTAATTAATTTTATTCTTCATTGCATTTTGCGTCGCGGAAAAGAATGATCAATGAGCATTTAAGATTCTATTCAGGCCGGTTATGTTTTTACCTTCATGAGGTCGTTCAGTTTTGCGTGAGACCATGGGCATAACGAGTTAAGAGCAGGGGGTATGTACTGCCCAACCCTGAACCTTGTTAAATACTCAGATATGAAAAGATATAATACATTATGAACTATTAAAACCAATGACTGCTGGAGAGAATTGTCATTTTGCCCCCGTCTAGTCCCTAAATTAAGATTTTGCCAAATATGCACAGCTTTTGACAACGTCGTGGCGCAGCGGTAGCGAACCTGCCTTAAACGCCACAGGTCGCGGTAATACGTTTGTATTGACCATGCAAGCATATTTCCTGGTCTGGGTGTATATGTCCTTGTCCTTGTTTGTGTTTCCGGACCCCTGACTCAGGACATCACTATCCTAATGGGGGCCGTTGAGTGTGCAGCGTTTATTATTGTTTTATTTAATCCTGGCTACGTCCATGTGTGAGAATTTAAGCTTTATACATTGTTTGGCTTTGAAAATTCCGAGATTTCCCGACGTCGGGATGTGTGGACCCCATCGCCCGCTGTTGGGATAATCTCTGTCACAGCAGAGATTATTCCACCAGTGCAATGGTGCTAGGTCTTTTGTTGCAAGAGGCCGGCTAGGTAGGTACCACCGCAGTGTCAAATATTCTGCCGCCAAATATTAGTGCTTAGGCATTACTGTGTTCCGGTTTGAAGGGCACTGTACGCTAGTGAAATTACTGGGCAGGGGAGATTTAAGAACCAATATCTCGAGGTTGGCAAAGCGTGAATGGCATCTACTTATGGTGCTGCAAGCGCTCATAGGCTACGGCAACCACTTACCGGGTGCACCTTACTTATCAGGTGGGCCGTATGCTTGTTTGCCAACTTATAACATTAAAAAAAATGGGGACTTAAAGAATTATTTTTGATGTAGACTGTTAAATAATGTTTTTATCTTGTACGTCGAAAGGAGCTATTCCCGTCACAGCACTAAAGTAAGTCTATGAAGAGGGTTAACTCGACCGCACTGTCAAGTGCGTGGCTTGCGGCGGTGAAGTCAATTAGTTGATATTGTTGTGTATTCTGCTGTGTATCGTTTTGAAAAGGAAAAACTAGGAATTATATTGAGATGACAATGTAGTTTTATAGTTTGTATCATAAAATACTTTCGATTTTTTTTAATTGAATAACATAACTATTTACAAAACTCAACGACGCTGGCTGCTGCAGGTTCCAGTAATTTAAGAATATATTTTTCACTATTTTTCAGTTTTCAATATAAGTGCTTCATAAACAATATTACCGTCTGTGAAGTAGTGGTTGCCACTAGTAACTTTCATCTACGAGACGGTATGGGCTAGGGAAGCCCATACTTTCATTGCCTTAGGGCTCGGCTTAAGATAAAAAGCGGGTGGGGTAAAACGAAACAAACAGACAAGCAACAATGTCTAGGTCACCAAGCCAAATAATAAAATTAACGAAATATTTTAGTTAAACATTATTTGTAAGTACATAATGCAGTCATGTAGTAAGTTTCTTGATAATCTCATGGGAATCGAAGACTTATACGGGATAAAGAGTATCGTATATGTTGATCCCGATAATAAGCTGTCTGTGTGCTGTTTATCCAAAAACGTTGAGTATCTTTTCCTTGATTAACAACATCCAAACGAAAAATATCACATTTATTATATTAGTAGTAGGATAAATTTAATAATTATTTTTGGGACTCGATTTATATTTGCGAATCTTTTAAAAAATTTGAACTTTGTTCTAATATTATTATTTTAATATAACATTATTTATTTATCGATTTGTGCATAATTTACGCTATATAAACGTCAGGACCTGGATGATCGATGGCTCGGCATATTTTACTTTGGAAAATCGATAAAATATAGAAGGATAAAATGACATTTTCTAAAATAGAGCTAGATCGATTTATCGCTCCCGAAATGAAGTATGCAAGGGGCATACTAAATTTTATAAAAATCGTTGGAGCCGTTTCCAAGACTCAGATTATATACTAGTACGTCGTATATATAAGAACTGCTCGTTTAAAGGTATCGAAAAAATGTAAGATTAGGTTATTTTGCAAATACAACAAGGGGCTGTTTACCGTGGCCTTTCACAAATATTATATTTATATGTGTATTTTTGTTTAAGGAGACCGAATATTTGATTTCATTAAAAGAAATTTTAACTTCATAAAACGTCGCACAATATAAAAGAGCCAGGTTCAATGATATTTTTATTAAATTTTTAAAAAGTATTATTATTCAATATTGATTATAAATTATACCTATTAGCAATATGAAACACTTTCTCGATTGATTTGAATATTACCCATTATGTAGTAGACCGTTGTAATTGTTGTTCGAAGTTGAAAGCGGAAACTTTGAAACCATTTTGTAACTTTTGGGACAAATCTAATATATTACTTTGTTTTTTTTTTTTTAAATTAAATAAATTAGGAAAAATAAATTGGCTTTCTATAAATATATTAATAGCTACTAATTGCGTTCGAAAACGTTCTATTTTCAATAACAAAGGAACAGTAACACAACAAAGGAATTTGAATTTTTGGAAAAAATATCTTTTTGTCATATTAATAAATGCTAGTTACTTAAAAGTACGTATCTTTTAAGTTTTTATACATTACAATGTTGACAAAAGTAAGTAATAATTTAAAAAATTACCTGAAAACGTCGACATTCCAGATAATAACGAAAGACCAGAGTGCCGGCTGTGTGATGGATGTATCATCCCGATAGAATAAATCTCTGAATCCTCGAATTGCCACATGATTACCGAAAATTATAGTTAATCAAGCGGATAAATCACAAGTGAACAAATTTGACAGTCTATCACGGGAATCGATTTGGTGTTCCAATAAAAAATATTGATTCAATTATATTTTTATATACGTTAAAGCTGTCGTATTTATCATATAAGAAAGGAATGCGGTCATATTTAGTTAGTACTAAGGATATGCATAGGGTTGAGACGTGCGCGCGGATCAGTGTCTGCGCCGCGACTGAGCTGTGCGGGCGGAACCAGCGGAACTACACCCTACCCCCCGTTTTGTTTAGTGGGTGGTGGGTGGAGAAATGACGTCAGGGGACACTGAAGCCTGAAAACTTGTCCTGTTCATGTTTCGACAACACGAATTAATATTTAGGAGGTAACCTTTTTTATCTTTAAATTACCTTTTGCAAAAATGAAATATGTGTAATAATGCATTCCACTTATATGCCGACTTTGGCGCAATAACAAAGAATCCATCTTGAGCACCGAAGATGGCATCGAGTTGGATTCTCGACTAAAGCAGCTACCTTATATATCTTATACATAAGGAATTAACTACATATGTACCACCTTCCCGACTTGTATTTGTATAGGATACATAGCTACTAGGGACTGTCAAAGATGTATTAAGTTAGTTTTTCATATCCAAAGAAAAACTTTTAAGTTCATATTAAAATTTAAAATATACATTTTTTAAAATACTTATTTAGTAAGTATGGTACAAAAGTATTATTTGTAACAACCAGGCGATTAATATAGTATTTAATGTACACTATAAATAGCAATACAGTAAGGAAGAAGGTATGATTGCAATAGCTTATACCAGTGTCTCCCTACTTCCAAATAGAGAGCCTCACCGCAACCACTGGCACAAAGCTAATGGATACAGCACAAAATGAAACTTGCAAGATCATTATGAACTAACTCAAATTGAACCCCATGAGACTAGTACACCAACTGGCTAGCCTAGCACCTTCTATAATACTAGTGCCTAGCATAGCACTTCCCATGTCTACAGAACTGTGGCGAGCTCTACAGAGAACATTGTTGATCTACTGTTTTGCAGCCAACAAATAAGAGGTGCATGCAACCTTTGAAGAAAAGAAGTTTTCCTATGACTACCGTTACTATCACCTTCGGATAGCCGTCTGCTTTTCATTTAGGATGGGACATTGAGTTACTACACACAAACAACCCAAATTGGTACTGTCCGTAAATCTTTATTTTGATATGGTATCATGCTAAACAGCATTCCAGCTAAACTGATTTTCAATTCAATTTTTTAAAAAAATTATTGAAATAAATGACCCATCCTGGAGGCTACATTACATACTGCATTCTCCAACTCCTGCATAGTACTTGAGACTGAGAGGACTTGATGACTGCCTCTGACAAAGCAGTCAAAGTGACCATGTTGTTAGGAACAACATTCAGCTTTTTGCCATGAAATTGTTAATATTTATTTTTCATTTTTTTAACTATAGAGAAATCTCCATCTGGATAAAATAGAATAACTATTGTATCTGTTAAAGGATTCACTGTCTTATTATAATTATATGAAAACATTGTTTTCACACATTCTTATTAAAATATAAATCTTACTATAGCCAAATACAATAATCTTATAGTAACATATATTTCAAGAATATTTATTAAAAAAATTATATTTATAAAAAAATTAGGGCGTTGATGATGGGGGCTGATTTTATAATTGTTAATTCAATAGAGAAATAAATTAAAAATATTAAATTAACTTTTACTTTAATTTTTTCTATATTCATTATGGTAGATGAAAATTAATAAGAGTAAAAATCTGTAGCTTTTATTCTATTTTACTAACATGCATATTATTTGGTTTGGTTGCTCATTCTACACACTTTAAATTTAATAAGAGATTTAACCAATATGAGAGACATAATGGAACTGGACCATAGCCCCAGCCAGAATATAATTTACTTTTAATTTTGAGATTGGACTTTTTACAGTTTGCCAATACAATAATCGTTAAAATATACAATTTTTGGTCACATAAATATTAATATTTATTTTTTAAAATCTGTATTTTTAGGTTTATTGTTGAAATTATATTTTTTTTATATTCCGAATTCCAAGCCAATTCTGCAAATAATGATTAATAAATACATACCCAGATCCTTAAACAGTTTCTTATAGTCGCCAAGATCGTTTTGGTCCAACCACTCGTCGACTTCTGAGGTTTCATTTTCAAATATCTCACTTAAAACTATTCTAGTTACATAAACTAATGTTAACAAAAAGAATATTGTACTACAATATTGCACCTGCTTCAGCATATTGACTACTTTTAGTCATAAAAACATAGTTTATCGCAAAACAAACAATTTTTATTGCACTACCATTTACGATTAATGGAAACTCTGTCAAACTCAAAATTGAAATGTCGCTTTGTTTTGTCACTGTCATCTAAAAGTCAGATCCTCGGAGAAATAAATATATCCCTATATGTACTCTGTGGTCAGAACTAAGAAGCCTTTCATATTTTGTGAAACAAATTCCAAAAAAATATAATAAATATGTTGAATACTATAAACAAATTTTTTTTTTCCAGAACGCTGTAATATTGTTGTGTCACAGGATTATCTGAACTTTTAATATGGTGTCCTATTGGACACAGGCTAATGTAATGGTATAAGGTCATAATGCCGATAGTCGAAGGTTGGATTCCTACTCTGGGTGGATGTTTATTTAAATATAGGTGGGTGGTCTATGTGGATCTTCCCACTGTGCATTAACAGACCGATGTAACCAACCGACAAAAGTAAGGCGTCCTAAGCACGTCCTGCAAGACCCTGACGATAGGATTACATTAGAAAATGCCCCTTACACAGCACAGACACGCACACAACACCGTCCTCGCCGGCGAGGACGAGGTCCTTTGTTTCGCACGTCGCTTCGCGCTCACACCGTCGGGTGAGTCTATCGTATAGAATGCGCTCGGAGCGCTGCCTCCATCTCCGATGACGTCCTTAGCCCTGGTTCGGCTTCGCAGGAGGCACCCTAAGGACGGAATCAAATTTGAGCTCCGAGAGGGCTGTCCCTTTATCACGGTTGAGTCTCAGTACTCGGCCCCCCCGCCCGGTGACGCTGTCAAGGCCAATAAGGCCAACAGCAATACACATTCTGAAAAAAAAAAAAAAAAAACTTCATTAGAGAGCATATGAAATAGATGAATTTTGAAAGGATGTTTCATTAATTGGATCAAACTAAGCTAAATTTTATTATATTGTCATAAAATGACATCCAGTGGCCTTAAGGGTGCTTAAAACTTGTTAGATTATATTTTATAACACAAAAACTTTTTACATTCAAGTAACCTATTGTTGAATATTAGAAGCAAATAAGTTCTAAGCAAATCTTGGAAAATATTTAATAAAATAGGGTTTGTATTATAAAGTGATTTTTAATATAGCGTTTTGTAATATAATGTTAATTAGAACTTATAGCATTGTTTAATTCGAAACTAATGTGACGTCATAGCTGTCAACTGTGTGTAACTCTCGCTTGTAATTAGTTCACACTTCACAGAGCATATAAGCTCGGAGCATAATACGTTTGTATTGACCATCCAAGCATATTTTCCGGTCTGGGTGTATTTGTCCTTGTCATTGTGTATGTTTCCGGAACCCCGACACAGGACATCAATATTCTAATGGGGGCCGTTGAGAGTGTAGCGTTTATTTATTTATATAAGTAAATTAGTTCCATTAGTTCAGCGTCCGTTCGCCCTTTGGAGGTATTACTAGTGGGACTGAATCCTCCTTTTCACCAATTCTGTTGCATATAATTATAATATTCATATAATTTTGTTATATGTATATAAAGCATAAATGAAACAATTCCACAGCTCTAACAATAAGTGGATGCAACTACTTATTGTAAGCGCTGTTTATTACTATTGATAATGGTCAAATAAATTTTAAGGGCTTAAGGAAATCAAACAACTAATTGAATAGTAAAGTATATTATATTTTAGACATTATCACAAAGGGTGCTTAGATAGGCTAAGATCTGAGTAAAGCTAGGTGTTTAGGTCACATATAACTGAGAAACAACTATGAAAGCAAAATTTAATCCTTCAGCTTGATCTTATCAGCAAGGGAACATGAAAGACCTGTTCCATCTGGTTCAACATTCAGATTTTCAACAGTACTGTCATTGATGATCATGGAGAAACGCTTGGAGCGTAGCCCACCAAGTGGTGGTAGATTAGTTCCAAGATCCAATGCCTTGATAAAATTAGCACTGGGATCAGCTAGCATGCGAACCTGGTAATAGAAATATAAGTTATTAATAAATTATAAGTTTACTGTTTATCAAACAATAATTTTCATTTTCTTATCCCAGTTAGGTTCAGAGTTTATTTTCCATTAAAGACACAGAACAGAAAAATAATTGAAAACTCATTTCTATAAATTAGTTTACCAAATTTTGTCAACAAATATGGTGAAAATTTTTGTGTAAACCAATTCTTGTTTATTCAACAAATGTATTATTCAACAAATATGCAAGTTTTAATTGAATAATTGATTTTTGAAGATCTTTTGGATTAGTTTTACATAACTCCATACTATCAGATTTCATATAAAGACTTGGATAATGGATTCTAAATGATAGTTCAGACTTCATACAAGAATTGTGTTGGTCTAAATACAACTCAAGTCAACAATGTCATTTTTCAATTTATGTAATCTATTTGAGCTTAAGTTAATTTACATTCCAGGATTGGAACAACAACCTACTGGCATTTAATTAATAATAAAAATATAATAAAGTGTAAGACTTGAAAGGAATATAGATTCAGTCAATAAATAAAATGTTAAGTATTCAAGGCCAAATGGCAAGTTGATAAATAATGAAAGAATATTACACCGCTGTAGGTTGGAGGTCACCCAAACAATCAATATTTTCTGCTTAGAAACAAGGCTTATCATACCTATATAGAATAAATTATTAATATTAACTTTTTAATATAAAATGTAATAAATAGATTTCATTTTATATTTAAATGAGCTTGTTGATTTACCTTTCCTTTCGTGTTGTGCTGCGCTCCCCAAGCAGCCATTACGTACGGATCATTTACAGAAACGCAAATTATTTCAGACACTCCCTCAGATTTCATCTTGTCAGCGTTCTGTACATAGCCAGGCAAATGCGTCTTTGAGCATCCTGGGGTAAAGGCCCCTGGTACTGCAAAGAGTACGACTTTCTTTCCAGCAGTTATATCGCAAATATTCACTTTATTTGCCGGTGAATCCTCGAACAAATCCACAGCCGGCAACTTGTCCCCAACCTTGAATATTTATATTAAGTTAGATAGTTATGTAATTTTAGTCACGGTTTTAGTAAAATAATTACCTTTATCGGAGCCATTGCGAATAAACTCGTATGAACCGATCGCCTGGACGATTGTTTAGAGAATGCCGAAACGCATCGGATAATTGACACGGTCGGGAAAAACATTTGTGTTTGACTGTTTGCTATTCGCTTATTAATTTTTAATCTTTGATTGTTCGTCTATCGACTTCATAGATAATACAAATACTTCAAATTTAAAAAAAATATTATAAACGCAGTGTTACCTGTTAGGGTAATAAACTAGTTTTTCCTTCATTAGTGTCTCTTATAAAATATAAACAATTGTGACGTTGTTAATATTCATCTTTTAAACTAAATTAAATTTCACTTTATAAATGCGAACTTTGCTTAGTGAAAAATTTTGTGTAAAGCCTTGCCATTTTTATTGACTGAAGAAGTACTACCCTCATCATTTATATATAATATCAGCGTCAAGTAGCAGTATTTGTATCGTTGTGGGTGTTTGAACCGTTTACCATCAGGCAGTGTACCTGAGTTGTTTAAAAAATGATAAAATTGTTATCTTACTAAATTTTTTGCAAGTGCAAAAACGTAAAATTCTGAGTCTGAGGAATCAGGCTGAATCATGAAATCAGAAAAGATCAAATGAACCAGATTTTTAAATTATTATACCATCTTCTTACTATTAAGTTTTACCGGCCTCGGGACGTGACGACCCCATCGCCCGCTCCTGTGTCTGTCACAGCAGAGATTATTCCACCAGTGCAATCAGTCAAGTTAAAAAAGCGTTAAGTTTATACATAAGATTTTCTTTTATCAATCTTTATGTATGGAAGAAATGTAATCGATTGGCTTTTATAACTTATTTCTTACTTATAAATTTTAGAACCTTATTAATAAGCTTATATCACCAAGTGGAAAACGGACGGATGAAGTTATAAGACATAATTGAAATGATTTCGAACATAGACGTTATATATTATTTGAAAATGATTTGAAAGAATATATTCCACCCTCACCACCTCGATATCTGGAAAATCCACTACAGTGCGATTTAGAAGATATTTTTCTCACACAACCACTTCCGACCGATACTACTTGAGAACCTTAAAGAGAAGAACCTTTTCATTATTTTAAAGGTTGGCAACGCAGTCCAATCCCTTATTCTTTTATAATCAAAATACGAATTTATAAAAAAAATATTCAATTTTAAAAATAAACTAAAACCATTTAGGTACCTAAAACTAAATAAAGCGAACAACGTTTAGATCGTGTGCGTGTTAGATCGGTGTCTGTACTATAGACACTAGAGACAGACAGTCTTTATTTATCTGTAGAATGTACATTATACTTGTACGGTTGTCGCTTGACGATTTGATTTTATTGACAATTTGACATTATTAAATGTTTGATTCTTCTCAATTTTGAGCGCATTTTCTATTTCTAATTTTATTATTAGAATATGATGGTCAATTTATTTAGTTATACTGGAGGATTTTGAGAATATTCCGGTATTTATTGAAAATCCCACAATGGAGGCACCCTCAATGGATACTATATACCAGGCTATTAGTGCCTTGTACGATAACCCCAACACAGTTGAAAAGGAAAAAGCCTCTATTTGGTTAGGGGAAGTACAAAAATCTGTGAGTATTTTTATTTCAAAAGTTAAAGAAAACATCAAAATTTACATTAACGCGTCATAGCTTCGACACTTACTATTTTGAATGATATTGACCACGTTTGCGTTTTCGCAGATACATTCATGGAAAGTAGCCGATCAGCTTTTACAACAAAAGAAAGATGTTCAGTCATGTTATTTTGCGGCTCAAACGATGAGATCTAAAGTTCAACACAATCTGTCGGAATTGCCCCATGACGCTGTTGTGTCACTTCGGCATTCTCTTGTATCTCACTTAGAGGGGATTTCTCCAGACACAAGCCCGGCTATACTGACACAGCTTTCACTGGCCTTGGCTGACCTGGCATTGCAGATGCCGTCATGGTCAAATTGTGTTGGTGATATGATTACAATATTTTCAGCTAAAAATAATGTCGCCCTCCTAGAAATTTTAACTGTATTACCTCAAGAAATTGACTCATCAAGTCTAAAACTTGGTGAGAACCGTCGGGAGGAAATTAAATCTGAACTGAGAGGAAATTCTCAAATAGTGACATTTTTTCTTAAAGAGTGTATAAAGAATTCTCACAACTCTCAAAATACTCATTTAGCATTAAAAATTATTAAATGTATGACATCTTGGATCCAGGTTAGGGCAATGAATATACAGGAAGTGCCCCAGAATGCTGTTATAGGTTTCAGTTTGCAGATCTTAAGGGATCACAATTCTATAAACATGCTACATGATGCGGCATCAGATTGTATCTGTGCAATACTACACAGTTTAGAGGACAATAACAATAATACTGAGGTAGAAAAGTTGTTGTTTGATAGCGTTTCCGCATTAGAGGAGAGTTATCACATGGCTGTCGCACATGAGGAGGAGGAAAAAGCTGCAAACTATGCAAGGGTGTTTACAGAGTTAGCGGAAACATTCTTAGAAAAGATTATACTTTGCACTGCAAATGGAAGTGCACATTTTGCTATGAGATCTTTAGAAATTGCCCTGGTTTGTGTTGGGCATCATGACTATGATGTAAGTGCTCAAATAAAATGAATTCTCTTTTTTAGTATGCAGTGTTTTAGTATGCTCTACTGAGTTATACTGTTTTCAGAACTAATGAATTCAACAGCGGATTACGCCTTTCAAGCAGAATATCAACATGATATTGCAGTAACTCTTTTCTTTTTAATGAGTATTAGTAATGCTTTTTTAAGGTATTACTATTATTCGTGTTGCCTCTCCAATAAGCTCTACAAATATAGTGGGTACAACAATAGCTCAAGGGGGTCAGGATCTAACCCCTGACTCTTGGCCCTTCTACCATTGAGCTATTGAGACTCTAATATAGTGTTTAGTATGATGAGTACACTCATCACCAGAGGCCAAAATTTGATAAAATTGCAGGTAGCAGAAATAACGTTTAATTTATGGTATCGTCTCTCAGAAGAGGTTTACGAAAGGGATTATCAACCACTAACAGACGTCTTTAAGCCATACGTTGAAAGGCTAATTGAAGCCCTTGCAAGACACTGCCAATGTGAACCAGATCACACACAGCTCCCTGATGAAGGAGATGAATTTTATGTAAGAATCCAAAATATATTTCAACATGATGTACTGTGCTACTTGCCAAATATATCATAGTATCCTAAAATTTACTGACATTAATGTTATTTAGCAGCTGTCTTTTAAGTAGACAATAGTTTTTCTGATATATGACCACCAGTCGCTTTGAATTTATCATATCTATGGGTTATAATAATCACAATTTCTTTTTTCAGGAATTTCGTATGAAAGTAATGGAATTAATAAAGGATGTTGTGTTCATAGTTGGGTCAAGTTCAGTGTTCCGCCAGATGTTTGCCGTTCTACAAGCAGACTTGTCCTGGGAGCAGACTGAGGCTGCACTTTTTATAATGCAATCAGTAGCTAAAAATATACTGCCGTAAGTATATAAGTGTGAGAACTTTAATACAGCAGGTACACATTTGTTACTGTCTGTTTTGTTTCAATAGCTCAATGGTTAAAGGGCCGACTCCACTTTGTAAATGGTGAGAGTTGTGGATTCGATCCTGACCCCCTTGGGCTATTGTCATACCCACTCTTAGCACAAACTATGAGCTTAATTTGAGGTTGTATAGGAGTATTAATAATGACTTGAAAAATCATTGCAATTATTATTCTTAAAAAAAAATTGAATATATTTAATCTTTGAAAGTTGTGTAAAAATTTTGGTGAAAACTGTGTTTGTTTCATATAAAATTTTTGACTAACACATTCCCTGTTCTCTGAAGCACATATGGCTCAGTTCCACTATTTAACTATTGTCTAATGTCAGGATGGTGAATGGGTTAATACACTATAGGAAAGTGAAACAATAAGACAAGTTTCAAGCAATGTATGTTTCGTATACAATAATTTTTTCAGTGAGGAATATGAATATGTGCCAAAAGTAGTAGAGGCGATCCTATCAATGCCGGAGGGTACACACCCCGCAGTGAGGAAAACTTGCATTCTGCTGCTCGGAGAGTTGTGTGAGTGGATCGAGAGACACCCGGAATGTCTAGAGCCATGTCTGCAGAGTCTTATCGGAGCTCTACAGGATCAGAATCTTGCAAATGCGGCGGCTACAGCATTACAGGTAATATAGTAAGGTAATAATAACACAAGCAATTAAGCAATGAGGTACATCTCCTATACTTTAATAAAATGTGTTTAATTTTTTAAAATTATTTGTCAAGTGGTAAGTTTTAAAGTAAAATATCATTAATATTTTGCAGAACATCTGCGGGGCGTGTCGCAACGCGGCGGCGCCGCACGCGGAGACGCTGCTGCGCGCCGCGCGCCACGCCGACGAGCTGCGACTGCCGCCCGCCGCCGCCGCCGCGCTACTGCGCGCGCTCGCCGCCGCCGTCAGCCGCCTGCCGCCCGAGCAGGTGCGCCCCTCCCCCCCGAGCCACCGCCCGTGCGCGAGTGCGGCCGCCAGTGTTGACGTGTGCGCGTGTGCAGCTGTCGCAGGCGATGCGCGAGGCCACGGCGCTGCAGCTGGAGGGCCTGCGCGAGCTGCTGCGCGGCGACGCGGAGCCGAAGCGCGGCACGCGCGGCGACCCCGTGCTGTGGCTGGACCGGCTGGCGGCGCTGTTCCGCGAGGTGGACGTGGTGCCCGGCGGCTCGGCCGCGCACCCCTGCCTGCTCGCCTTCCGCGACGCCTGGCCCGTGGTGCACGAGGTCATGAACAAGTACTCGCGCGAGGGCCGCGTGATGGAGCGCGCGTGCCGCAGCGTGCGCTTCATGGTGCGCAGCGCGGGGCGCGAGGCGGCGCCGCTGCTGCCCGCGCTGGCGGCGGCGCTGCCGGCGCTGTACGCGGCGCGCGCGCACTCGTGCCTGCTGTACCTGGCGGCCGTGCTGGCGGACGCGCTGGCGTCGCCGGCGGACGCGGCCGACGCGCCGCTGGCGCGCCTGCTGCACGCGCTGCTGCCGCGCGCGCTGCAGCAGCTGGGCGCGCCGGCCGCGCTGCGCGACAACCCGGACACGGTGGACGACCTGTTCCGGCTGTGCGTGCGCTACCTGCAGCGCAGCCCGGCGGCGCTGCTGCGCGGCGACGCGCTGCCGCGGCTGCTGGAGCTGGCGGCGCGCGCGGCGGCGCTGGACCACCGCGACGCGAACTGCTCGCTCATGAAGTTCCTGCACGACCTCACGCGCCTCGCCAACTCCACCAAGGAGGGCGACAGGCAGCTCAGAGGTGAGCTCCTCCACCACTTCCTTGTGATTTGCATTAACTACTCAAATCTTAATTTTTTACCTTCGAATTTCCATTCCTGTATTAAGTCTACGAATACTCGCGTACTTTGCTAGCCCATATAGCTAGGAGAAAAGGAGACGGCCTTGAGAAGCTCGTATTAGTTGGCCAACACGGTGGTCTGACCGATTCAGGAACTATCCAGGGTGTCATTCAACATTGCATTAAAAATAGCTCAAGACCAGGACAAATGGAAAAATATGATGAACACACTGGCTCCAGGCAGACACGACCCTCAGTCATGAGGATTCGACTAAGCAGAAGATTAAGTCTAATTTACTTCAGGAAATAAAAACAATTTATAGAATGTTTCAAAATTCAAAAACCTGTATTTTTTCTTTTGAAAGAAAAAAAATTCCTATCTTGAAAATTTCATAATCTTCAAAGCTCAATTAAAGGTACTCTAGAAAAAATTAGAATAATTTTTTTATATCAGACGTCGATTTTTACGATTTTTGGTTTTTAGAATTTTTTACTAATTAGCGATTTTTGAAAAAAATTTTTCTGTAGTCTCAAGTATCTTCTTTAAAATATACTTTCAAGCCAGTTTTGTAATTATAATAATTCTAGGAAAAAGAAATTATGGTTTTTATATTTTTTATTTTGGCAGAACTCTTTTATATAATAAAAGTTCTAAATCAAAAGAGGTCGATTCCAACCAATGGTCCATTTGACGCGGAATGAAGTTATATTTGTTTCAGAAATTATTAACACGACACTAATGCAGTACGGCGAAACGCTCACTTTCTCCCTCCTCGAGGCGTCAGTCTTACATCTCCATTCCTACATGCTCTCCGAGGTAAAATATTGTTTTTTTTTTTTAATGTATAGGCCAGCGCTTGGCCGTTGTTAACACCTGATGTTAGATGTTAACACAGCCTAAGGTGGAACGCGGTTACCTAGAAGATGCCTATTCACTCTTGATTTGAAGGCACCTTCACTGTAGGTGGTGGGAAAGACAGGTCGGGAGGGTATTCCAGACCTTAGCAGTGTGTATCAGTTGATTGTATGTATTCTGATTATTTCATACAGATGTATCCAGTAACTTAGTAATTTAGATGTATTTCTGAGATTTATTCTAAGATTTTTTTAATCAATTTGTTTGATCAATCAAGTTAAAATGCATTGATTCATTTTTTTAAAAAATTGTTCTTGCTTTTTTTCTTAACATTGTCTCTCTGAAACGACCAAAGGTGAACACGAAGCAAATAAACGAATAAATCTCAATAAGTTCTGATAGTAATATCTCGGCTGAAGTGACTGAAGCGAGTTGTGGGGCGGCCGCAGGTGGCGGACGTGATGCTGGAGCTGCTGGCGCTGCAGCGGCGCGCGGGCGCGGACTGGCTGGCGGCCGCGCTGCGCCGCCTGCCGCGCGCGCCGCCCGCCGCCACCGACCTGCAGTGCGGCCAGCTGCACCAGTACGCGCTGAGGTACCGCGCCCCCGCCCCCCTCGCCCCTCGCGCCCCTCGCCAGCCGCTCACGCAATCCTCTCTCCTTCCAGGGCCGACAAGTGCAAGGAAATGACGCGACTGCTGCGGGACTTCGCCAGGCTCTACCGATAGACACTCACGGACTGGACGCATTCGTTATCGAGAGACGCACCTCGCCAAGACTGATACCTCCAGATAAAGCTTTTAATAACCCCGTTGTAGTTCTCAGCGTTACACTACAGGCAGGCACCATTCGAATTTATTATATAATTTTTGGACCTCATTAATTTAATTAATTCAACTAAAAGTACATCACAATCCTATATTTCTAGTTGCCACAAAATGGCTTTATATTTGATTGTCAAGTACTACATTTTTAATATCCCATATGAGGTAATTTGACATATAGTTATTTCTTAATATCGACAGCTCTGGTGCCTGTATACAATACGAGTATATTCAGTAATCAAAACATAGGAAATTTCAAAGTCCTAAAATATAGGGCATATTGTGTAAAAAAATACAAATAACCTAATATAGATAATAAGAAATTACTATGAAATATAATGTGGTACGTTAAAGAAATATGAATAAAAATTATGCATCATTTGTTAAGTAGGTGGCTCTTGAACAAATTATATCTCATATCACAGCAATAACTATATAAGTATTATAGATGTGTCAATATTATTTGGACGATTTTGATGTGACTTAAATACAGTACCTTTGCTTTGGTTTCTGTATGTTAACGAATCACCTTGCGCTAGGTAAGTACAGACACTAGAATATATTTTGTTATATTATATTCTCTTTATTTGAATGTGATAAACTTGCAGTAAATTGTAAATATTTATTAAAATGTTTACCTTTTATTTATGCTTTTTAATGTAAAAATTGGTATGTGTGTACACAGCAATGCCCTGTGACAACTTATATGATTTGGCTAGATTGTTTCCAACATATTCATAATTACCACAACGCCATTAAAAATTATACACTTATTGATTCTTCCATTTTTGTAAACCGCATGAAAATCCTTTCAGTAATTTTGAGTATATAGAAAAAAAGATAGAGACGCGGCGGAAGACTTGTGAAAAAGAATATATAGTGATTTTCAATACAGCATTCTGTATCGCAAGAACTGTAATACTATTTATACAACTTCTAGAAAAAATTATGTAGGTAACCATAGCCATATAATATACTAAAGACTGGCCCTTTTATCTGCAAAGTGTCAGACTCGTTGGTGCCCTTCATACATTCAACATCAATGCAACTGAACAAAGTTGGTCACACAAAAACCTTTGATAATTGATCATGATGTGCACAACATAACCAAATAAAGTTATTATAGAATAAGATATATATTTTATCTATATAGAAAGGCAGGTCCACAGTATGTAGTAATTCTATGGAGAAACCTGAATATAAATTTTATCCTACTGCTTTTATTAAACAATAATAATAAAAAAACTACATTAGATTATATAAACTTTAATATTAATAAAAATAAATATATGATCACTTCTTCTTGCTATTCTTAGGACTTGACAATGTCACAAAGCTCACTCTTCTTGGGGCTTTCGGGCTGTTTACGGATTTCATAGCAACTGGCTCCTTCATATCAGTTACTTTAGCTTGCTTGAAGAAAATATTATCACTCGGTTTTGAGGAAGGAGTTCTAGACTGTTTTGGAGATGAACTCGCCCTTTTTGGGGATTTCTTTGATTGAGACTCACTTGATTTAACTTCTGGTGATTTCTTGCTGTTTGGAGACTGATTATCGATTTTAGAATTTTCAGTTTCATCATACACCAGTTTCATATCTTCACTATCTTCTATAATCATAACTTCATCATTTTTATCGTCTTTGTCAGTTTCTCTAGGTTTTATTACATCATTGCTAGAGTTGTCTGACCAAGATTGCATCGCTGTTTCAACTAGGACATCCAGTTTCACTGGTGTTTTTTGTTGGATAACTGCTTTAGATTTCTTCGGTGATTTTTCACTTGGAGTTTTGAATTTGATAAATGAATCTATTTTCGTTATGTTCTGGGTTGTTATTTGTTTTATATCTGGTTTATCTTCTTCTGTATCTTTGTCGTTCTGTTGTTGTTCTTCAACTTCCATTGGTTCTGTCATGACAAATTTGTTATAAATATTTAATTACTATTTATATATAAACTTATTAATAATCTTCAATTAAATAATATCAAGAATATGTGTGTATTCTTTATTATTGAGTTAATAGTATCATAAATATATGGACGCAAATAAGCAATACCATGTCAACTCACACGAATGTCATTTCGAGAAAACGCGTTTGAAAATTTTGAACAACTTGCTTTATATGTATTGGTCAAGTTTTTGGCAATTTTAGATTTATGTAAGTTATTTTACTTATTTTCACAGAAAGATAAGTATACAATTTGCGTATTTCGTATATAATATAACCCAAAACGTAACATAAGACACATTGCTTGATTAAAAAATGGCCTTTGTAGAAGTTTTAAAGCTTTTAAGCTTTTTAAGGGTTTTAACCCTACAAATATTAAAGAAAAATGTTCTTCAGCCATTTGCAAACACTTCTGCATATATAAGTCAGATTTTTCAATTTTGTGGGTTGACATGGTATTGCTTATTTGCGTCCATATACTAAATATATTTTTAATACTAACCTGCACTAGGTTCATTAACCTCATCAGGTAGAAACTCCCCCAACTCTCCTTCTCCAAAAGTAACAACAGAGCAGAATCCGTCCGTGCTGGAAGCGACAATTATACGACCATCTGGTGACCAAGTGACATCTGTGAGCCTGTGGGACGAAGTTTTAAAGATCAAATTAAAATTAGCATTCATTGAAATGGTGGTCATTGTGTTTCTAGATACCCAACACAGGATTAATATCTTTTATCTTAATATTGGGGTGGTTATAATTTTAATGTGTAGCGTTTATTTACTTATTATTATTTAAAATTTGTTTGTAAAATCGCGAAATAAAATCAGTGAACATTTTCGAAAATTTTAAGATTTTAAAAATAATTGAATTAAAAATTAATTGAATCAAAATTGTAGGTCTCAAAATTATTACAAGTAAGAAAAAATGATATAGATATTTTTCTTTATCATTTTCAGTTATCTAATTATGTAATGTGTTTGTCAAATGTTTGGACTGGACATATTTCTTTTTTTTTCAACAGCTCCCATCAGGACAGTTGCATCCTGTGTCGGGGGTCCGGAAATATACACAATGACAAGGACAAACACACCTAGACCGGAAGGCAGGCCTGCACGGTCAATACAAACATAGGCTCCGAGCGAGAATCGAACCCGCGACCTGTGGCGCTTAAGGCGGGTTCCCTACCGCTGCGCCACAACGGGTCAGTACCTGGTGTAGTGCACGTTGGAGATGAGCGCGACGGGCGTGCGCTGGCGCGTGTCGTACAGCACGAGCGAGCGGCGCGTGGCCACGCACAGCACGCGGCGCGCGCCCGGGAAGGCGGCGCGGGCGGCGCGCGGCGCCAGCGCGCGCGGGCCCCAGCGCAGCGCCAGCGCCGGCTCGCTCAGCGGCAGCACGCACACCGGCCTGCGGGCACGGACCACGTTTTACTTTTGAAGTGAAACTTCTTTAGAATCGTTGTGATTTTAAACCGGATGGAACGGAAAAAGACAGGAAAGAGACAAATATTTGTAGGATGAAGCAGACAAAGAATGAAACAGAAATATATTTCTGTTTCATTCAGTCATAATATTTTATATTATATATATTCTTTCATTTCAGACAGACAGACAGACCAACGGACCGGATGTACGGACGGACGGACAGACAGACAGATTAAGCCTTTGCTTGCTGACTAATTTTAGCATAAGAAGTTTTACTTCAATTGTGTGGTCTAAAGCAAACTGTTTTTTTTTACACTACTATCAAAGTTGTATAGAGAAAACCACCACATCTTGAGGTACTTGGTGGAGGTCAGACCAAACAAACCAGTAATTCATTGTTAAGAGAAAATTACCTACTGAGATTTAACAATCATTATCAATTTGTTTTATTTTTTTATTTTTATTTGCATTTTGTTAATTCAGTGTTTTGTTTATTTTTGCACGTTTTCTGTTTTTTTTTGTTCTCTTATTGTTAGCAGTGTAAATAGTGATCAATATAGTTTACTATTATTATTATTAAATGTTAAAATAAGAAATGGGACCAACAACTTTACATGCCCTGCGAGGCACAAGTTCAAACACCCACACCAAGGCAGATATTAATACAGTTATCAGCACAGTGCAGGAATCAAACCCCAGACAAGCAACAGACCAAAAGCAGGCTAGCTACCAACCTGTCACAACTGATGTTGAATAGAGATTGTATGATGATAATGATATATTCTCACTTACACTTTCAATGAATATCTTGTATAGATGTAAACAGCATTGATGGGTTTCATGTCTAATTTTCCCTGCTCTGGTTCTATTTTCCCAGCTGGAACTACAAGACAACGAAAAGTTATTCATTTTTTACACATTTTTTAATAATTTAACAAAGTCCTGGATCAAATATAACACCTTTTCTTGCAAATTCTTATTAAATGTAGAGTTTATTAATATTGATTAAAAATTGTCAAATTTTTTTAATAAAAATATTATACTCTTAATTTTTAATCAATTTACCTGCTATAAGAAGTCCATCAGGGCTGAATTGCAGTCGCCTGTAATAGGTCTGCAGTGTGTCATCGTGGTAGAGGCGTACTTTAACATCATGTAATGCATGCTCCTTGGGGAATGGCAGTATCGCTTTGCTACTGCGAGACATTACTTTCTTTGTTGAAACATCAAATGTACGGAAAACTCTAGAAATAAATAAGTAAAGGGTTTATTAAGAAATCTTTCTATAGAAAAAAAGAAATGAACAGGCCCTTCCTCATAAAGAAAATGTCAAAGATTATACCATGGTACTCCTTACGTCAAAGGCTTGCAACAGCATCAAATAAAGTTAGCACATGACTAACATCTCTTCTTTGTTTCAATGATGAATATATACATCTTTAGACATTTTTTCTACATGTCCTTAGTTTAGAGTAAGACAAAGTTTAATAACATCAACTAGTTATATTTGAAATGAATCTTTCTCATTCTTACCTGGATTAAGACAAATACTTTTAATGCCAGAAAAATATTAGATTTCTGTAGGATTATCAAAAAAATAAATACATATATTAAATGGAAATTTAGTAAACATGTATTTATTTATTGAATATTATCTACCTATAAATTATTCATTTCTCCCTGGAGCTAATTCTAAGGTCTCTTGTTATTAATAATAATGAGGTAAATATCTACTACCAATAGTATAAAAAATCAATCTGAGTAGACCCTTAAAATTACCTGTCAGAACTAGTGGAAGCTATTAGTTGTCCTTTAGGATCCCAAGCAACACCTTGCACAAATCCTTTATGATCAGTCACTATATTGCTATAACGACCACGACCCACATCCCAGATGATCAGTTTATTGTCCACCGATCCTGACGCAAGTTGTAATGAATTGGAACACCAACTGATGTCTAGGACGTCTTCAACATGGCCACGAAGTGTCTGAAATAGCAAATTATAACTAATCACAGTATGATGTCCCACCCCTTTTGTTCTCATCCCTTTTTTCCTTGTAATTATGTGTATTCAAAAAACTCATGCATTCATAGGTTGTGGTGACTGCTGGCAACAAGTGAACCATATGCTTGTTTGCCAACCATCATGACTACAAAAGAAGGTATAGTTAATATGAATGTTGTCAAATTTACAACAAAAACATACCTTATGTATAACCCACGTCTCTTTATACTGTTCTTCGCCTTCCAAAACTGGAGCAGGTTCTTCCGTTTTTTGTTTCCATATGAAAATAATAGATTCATCATCCCCTGACGCTAATAACTGCCCATTAGGTGACCACCTTACGACATTTACAGCTTTCTGATGCTTCGTCAGATCCGCTGCCACTTCTAAATTCACTGATCCCTTTTCTGTGGTTGTTATATACCATATCTAAAAATAATTATTAATATTATATGTGGTAATTACATAAGACGACAATTATTTCATTTTATGATATTTACAAGAACATGGGAATCTGTTCCTCCAGTTGCAAGCCTTAATGGATCATTGGGTTCACATTTTGGCTGGAAGTCTATACTTAAAACAGGATCTCTGTTATGCCACGATATTTCTGGTATTGCAAATTTCATACTTGTAGTTTTTTTTTAAATATAATTAACTAAATTTATTCAAAAACTAAAGTTATACTTTTGAGTTAATACTTATAGGCATAAAAATAAATACAAAGTTGTAATCTATCACTTTATTCACTTTTGGCGCGAAATTACTGTTTAGTGTAGTGTCTCGCTTGTCGGCAACCACAGAGCAAATAAGTCACAGAGCAAATAAGTAAGAGACTGGAGTCCCATAGATTCAATATGACCATCGTGAATAGTCAGCCTAAAGAATCGCTCTCTTACCAACTATCAAAAAACAATCAATTCTACCAACATTACAATAAATCATAGTGATTAGTGACGTGCTATGTCGATAAAAATTATCGATATCGATGAATATTCCATCGATAGTGATGTGCGCTTAGCTTTTTTTTTTTTTGGGATTTATTACTGATTTTGTTGTAGTGGTTATTGTATAATAAGAAATTAAGTCATTATTTTAATTTCAATTTTCCACTAAAACAAAATCAGTAATAAATTGAGATATAGTTATGTTGAGAAATAAATCAAATCGAATCAAACCAAAATTTTATTCAAATAGAATTGGTAAAATATTTTAATAGATATAACTGTTTTATAATTTCATCTCATCTGATTAGGGTGGAGCATTGAGCAACAGAAATGGTATAGCATTCTTTTTTTAAATCAGTCCTTAAAATGTTTACCACTCATAACTTATTTTAGTGTAATCTCTCAGTTGGTAAGTGTGCCAAATGTTCTTTTCCTGTTACTTTTACCCACTCTCTGCACCTGGAAACAAAAGTATATACTGTTAATGTAATGCAGCTTGTGAGCTAGCATTTTTGCCACCATTCGCTGTGGACAAAATTTGTAGTTTTCATTATTTGTAAATATTGTTAGTATTAAATTGTACAATGTTATATTGGGTCTAAACAAATGTTAATTTATGTATTGATACAATTACATAAATAAATAAATAAACAGTACACACTCAAAATTATTTTATAACATTATATTGTATGGTTGCGGCATTTTTCTAAAAAGATGTTGGTTTTATTACATAATCATCTGCTATATAAACTGACACCTACCATAATATAATAAACTTCTATCACCATTGAAATTCTTAAGTATTTTATGTCTTAAAATACATTAGTTCAGTACAATGATTGTAAGAATAATAAAACTATTTAAAATTTCTGTATTATGTTATCCAGTCATTATGATGAATATGTAGAAAATAAAACAAGGGATTTTATTTACTCTTTCATTTTAAATTTAAGTTATTAATAAACCTTTGAATTCAGGGAATAATTTCAAATGCTAGCTCAAAAATTTAATGCAAAAGTAACATTTTTGTATTAGGTATAATGTAACGTAGGACCCTAAAATATTTAAATTTCTCTTATAATAAAATGAGTAAATTTTTCGTTACATAATAATGTGCTATTTATTGTAATTAAATAATAATGAAATATGAATAGAGCTAGTTAATTGCTTTCAGTAACAAAGTTATATGAATTGTTTTAAAAATAGGTTAGGTCATAACGAAATTTGTATACGACAAACTTACCGAGATTTTCTTCAATGAATATGGAAAATTATCAAAATTTCCTTTACAATCACTTCTTGAAAATCTTTTTCGTCACAAGCCCAGACACATTTTGTTTCTCTTTACACTTTCTACTAGCCATGATTGTTTATTTTACAATGCATGGTTAATAATATATATTAGACGATATATATAAACTATAAATAATAAATGAGGATAATAACTTCGTTATTTTATCGCAAACTAGTAGGACACAATTTGTACAAAAAAGTTAGCAAAACAAGATGGAGAATTGGAGATAAAATAAATATTTACTCATAATAAAAGAGCTGAAAGAGCGAGACAGATAGCGTAAAGAGTGAAACGAAAGAAAAAAGTAGAAGTCATTACGACTTTCTTTAGGCAAGGACCAATAGCAATCGCTCATTTTTTCTCGTTGATCTTTCAGTAGACTGAAATAAGTAGTCGGCAACTACCACAGACATACTATAATTATACAATGCAATACAGAATACAGATCCTTCATCACAAGGAAGCCACAGTCTAAAGCCATTCGTACACACTGACCCTTATATTTTATGGTACAATACGATGTGATAAAACTTTATTTGGCTTAAACGTGGCATCTTTTAATATTTATCTCAGAAGTACATTAATATTTTGCAATCAACAGTATTTACAGAATATTATTAAAGGTATATGAGCCGCCTAAAAATATTTTAAAATTATTTCTTTGTTTAAATAATATCACAGAGTAGAAAAATTTGGAGTTAGAAAAAAATAGCTAATAGTAGATTACTGTAACGAATTACTGCTGAAATAAAATTATATAATATTTCATAGATTTTCGAAATATTATTTTCACTATAAATTAGCAGATCACGCGGCCATGCTATCCCTTTTGTACATTTATAAAAACTTAGGCATATAATTATGATATAAGGCAAAAAAAGGTTATTCTCGTAATAATAAGCTGTAAGCTTGTTAGCTTGTATAAACCTTTATTTTAAAATTCTAAAAAGAGTTTAAAAAGTTTCATTAAATCTTGTAACTGCTTTGCAAGTTATCAAAGGTCACAGAAATTAGTTTTTTACAAATATTGCATTTATTATAAAAATCATAGAACGTTAAATTCCTTATTTTGCACTAACTAAAAATTCCATACAAACTTGCTAATCCTGTTGAACGCGAGCCCTTACAATTAAAAAAAAATACGACAAAACAAACGAAGTCGTTCTAAGTTATTATACCTAGTACACACTTATTTTGAATTTTCGACGATTCATTTTTATTTCCGTAGGTTATAGACTAAAAAGTAGAAGTTAAAACTATAGTAATAGACAATGTTTCATAGTCTGTAGATTACGAATTAGAAAAAAAAAATGGTATCACATGTCAATGTCACGATCCCATCTTTCTTTTTAGTTGACGTTTGGCTGGTTGATATCAGACAAAACGAAAATGGTGTGTTATATTTTAAAAATATCCGTAATAATCTCATTAAATGATAAAGAAATTAGTGATTTTAATCGGGAAATTTTATTATAGTGCATTGATGTTTGGTAGTGTGGTTGTATTTTATCTGCGGCTTTTATGAATTTCAGGTGAACGTACCAAAACAGCGTAGGACCTACTGCAAAAAATGCAAGGTCCACAAGGTACACAAAGTTTCACAGTACAAAAAGTCTAAGGAAAGACACGCTGCACAGGGTAGAAGACGTTATGACCGTAAACAGCAGGGTTACGGTGGTCAATCTAAGCCCATCTTCAAAAAGAAGGTACATTACATTATAACCTCTTCTTGCTATGAAGTTACAGTCTATAATCTATATAATAAAATCATGTTTTATTTTGTTTAAAATCTATGTTCTCGTGTTCTGGGTCTAATAGATATTCATCCGAGCCTTTCAATTATAATTTATTGCGTAAATAAATTTTAGTGCAATATTTACATTTTCATCATAAAACATGCTGATAATGATATAACTTCAATATTCTTTACGTGCAGGCTAAAACTACAAAGAAAATTGTCCTCCGTCTTGAATGTGCTGACTGCAAGGTGAGGTCACAGGTTGCACTCAAGCGCTGCAAGCACTTTGAGCTCGGCGGAGACAAGAAGAGAAAGGGACAGATGATCCAATTCTAGACGCCTAATAAATAAGATCCACACAAAGTTGCCTTTTATTAACTACTCATCTTTATTATCAAACAATGGTATAATTAATAGACCTGCATCATCTGCATTCATAAAGAGGTTCATATTGTTTTTATTTTAAAAATAATCTTAAAATATTCAGAAATTCAATATTACCCAAATATACTATGAGCTCATTTTCATTATGAAGATATACACTACAAATTATATGCGAAAAAACTGGCACAAGAACCTAACTGTTTTACCAAGAATACTACTCAATAAATAATAACAGTTTGTGTAATGTAATTTTAGCATGTTTTGACCCCATCGCATATCTTGCCTGCAAACATTGTTAGAAACTTCTATTATAAGGCAGACTAGACAGGTTCACTCATTTGGCTGATATAATAAAAAAAAATAATGTCATTACTTCTTAAATGTCAAAGGATTTAGTAAATAAAACAACTTAGTTCATGCAATTTTGAAAATAAACTATGCTTATAAACTTTATTAAACTAGAATGTCATTATTAACATAATTATAACAGCATAGGCATTGTACTATAAATATATAAAAATACATTATTATTGTGTACAAATATATCATTTCATAAAGAATTTATAAAAAATTATTTGCAAAGCTTTGAACTTTTTATTTCTTTATCATTTTATCTAATTCGCTAGGATCAAGACCTTCTAAAGCTATTTTTAACTTCACTGCATCTAATGGAACACCTACTTGTACCATTTTTACAAATCTTTCATATTCTGGTTTTATTTTCTCTATAGTATTTTTATTTTCTGGTGTTGGATTATTGTCTACAATTTCAGGTTGATTCTGTTTTGATTCTGGCTCTTCTATTGGTTGTTCGGTTATTTCCTGAGATTTAGTTGAATCTTCTTGTGTATTCACTTCGGGAATTGAAGATAACTAATAAAAAAGGTATACTATTATTATTATATTTATACAAAGAAAGAATATTTAGTTTATTTTTTACCCTTGCTTCCAATAAAACCATTGTCGCATTGATTTTCTCCAATTTCCTCTCAAATTGCATCATTCTTTGTTCACATCTTTTGGCAAAATTATTAAGAAATTGTACAGTTGTAATGACGAAATGATTTACAAAAGCTAAAGTTCGTTTTTGTTGTAAAGCTGCGATCTAAATATAAGAAATATTAAACGTTATAGAATTATTATATTTAGTTATATACCATTTTCAATTTACGTAGTTTTATTTTGATTTTGTGTGATTACCTTCGTTAAATCCAAGTTGGCGATTTCTTGGTTTACTGTATCTTGCATTTTTTTAAGTATTTAGTAGTTATCCGTGTTACTGCTTCCTATAAAATACCTACAGTTGTAAGAAATCATCAAAAGTATTTCCAATTCTAATCTTATTTACGATTTTCAAATCATCATGCTATAATTTCCCATTTTGTGTTTATTTTAATTTTTCCAACAAATATGTCAAAGTCAATTTACAAATCACAAAATTGTCAACTTGTCAAGACAATAGTCATATCAATGTCATCATTTTGTCATAACCACTGATCTCCACAGCAACTGGACCAGAAATACTTAAAATAATATAAAAACTCAATCATCAATTAGAATATACCAATGCTTTCTTCTAGACTGCCTTCAATTTGATGTCTATATGTGTATTGGTTATCCCAGTTTTTACTCTTAATCGTCCAAGCGCAGTTTTTTTTAGTTTCAGTTAATTCGCTGATAGCCCAGGTCATCCTTTATTATTTATTTATTAAATTATCACATACAATCTGGCAACGATGGATCATGGATATGTCAATTGCATTTGACATTTTCAAGATTCTAAAATCATATGTCATAACAAGTTAACAACTACCAAAGTAAGAGTAACGAGACAGACACAAGACCCAAGTTAAAATATAAGTAGTTAAAAATTATTATCAAATAATATAATTACTTAGTAGGCAACTCGGATAATATATTGCAATACTAATTCATATTGTATAGTGCTATAGGTATAAACATTTCAAAGAATGGCGGGAGAAGCTGTAGTGGACGCTTTACCTTACATCGACCAGGGATATGATGATCCCGGAGTTAGAGAAGCGGTAAGAATATGTTATTTAAAGTAAAAGGTACTCAGTACCCAATATTAATAACAATAGTAGTCTTTATTTGTATACCACAGAACAATATCAAAGTATCAGAGTTTTAATACAAACAGCGGTATATTAACATTTCGGTTACTTAAAAATAAATTGGACAATGATACTTTTTATTTTTAATGTTGTGAAATTAGGAATAAGCGGTTATTCTTTATTTGTTTTTAGGCTCTGGCAATGGTAGAAGAAGAGTGCCGCAGATATAGGCCTACAAAGAATTATCTTGAAAATGCTGGACCCGAACCCAGCACGGTATTTGAGACTCCAGCTCTACAGAGGGAGATGGAAAGGGTTCAACAGCGTTTACCAATGGAGCCCTTGTCTATGAAAAGGTGTATATTATTTTATCTTATGTAGAATGGAAATATTAAGAATTCTCATAAAATAATAATACATCTAGGTATGCTCATATTATAAAGCAGCTTAAAGATAAAACAGCCTATGAATATCACATAGTTTTATTTCAAATGAATGTTTCTATGCTCTGGGCGTGGAAATTGTTGGTTCCGTTTTATATATTTAATAGTCATTAAATTAAATAACAAGCCTCTACAGCAACTGGAACAACTCCCAGTAGGTTATCCTCCCAGTAGTAAACTTATGTCAAGAAAAGCAGGCATTTTTTTTATGACAAATTTAATTATTTTTTTTTAAATTTTATTTTCAGATATGAGTTACCACCTCCACCAGCGGGACGTCTTGGTGAACCTGCAGCCTGGGTAGAAGCAGTTGACAACTCCCATGCTCAGTTGTCACACCAAGCTACCCGAGTTTTAAACTTAGAACTTCAGTTACAATACAGTACAGAAGCTTGGCGATCTTATCTTAATGTGCTTCAAGCTTTAGTAACCAGGTCACAGAATGTTCATACACAGTTAAGGTGAGAAATTGTGTTTGTCTAAAAATATAGATTTTAGATATACCTATTGTTGGTAACCTTATACTTAAAGTTGCATATGAAAAAGATTGTAAATAATGATTTTCTTGTTGTTGTTTTGAATCTTATTTGCACCACTGTTAGGATAGTCTATAATTTATAATTAACTTTTATACTGCTACTGCATGGTAGCTATGATTTTCTATATAATTTTAGTGGTTGTTAAAGTGTACACAAAATTACTCTTAAAAAAACTTACAGAAAGCAGATAGCAGCAGTAAATTGGGAACGTAAACGCTCACAAACTGCAAGTGGTGCACGGCTGAGGGCATTGCGCAGACGTTGGGCACAACTTGTATCAGACAACTATAGACTGGAAAGAGCTATAATGCAGCTTGAGATACAGTTGGAGAAGGTAAAAATTCATCAAAGAATTCCTTATATATGTGTACTTTACATTTTTTATGTAAATAACATTAAATAATTTTTTAAGGCTAAAGGTCAGGCAACAACTGATGATGAGGCTCCCGTTATGGACATGGAGGCAGTCAAGAACTTACCGGATAAACTTAACTCTGAAACTGAGAAAGAAGTGCAGAAGAAAATCGAAGATATGTTTGCTGATTAATTATATTATAATAAATAACAATTTTTAATAAAATAAGATTGTTTTATTACAAACTTTCGATTTACACTTTAAATAAGTTCTATTATATATATAAGTCCATTACCTACATTTTATTTTAGATTAACCGTAATATGTAGTGTTGACAATTTTTTAAAGAAATTTAAGACGATCCTTTGCTTTTCTAAATATATAAGGATTTCGATTTGTGATAAACCTTTGCTATCAAAAGGAACTCTGATTTGTATTAACGACTAGCGCATTTTTTTTTAATCTGTCTTTATTTAAGCGAATGAACCTTTTTGCTGTAAATCATCGATTGTCACTTGTCAAGTTGTCACTAATTGTCAATTTTATTTTTATTATATTTTCAAAAATGGCGGACGATGCGTCGAGTAGTAGCGCTTGTGCCGGCAATTCCGTTGATAATTCAATAAACCAAGATGAATTAATTATGAAACAGCAACGCGAAATAGAGAAGGAGGTAAAGAATGTTGTTGTTGAACCTTCAGCTGATTTTTCTTTGTTATTCACATTATTTTAATGATGACACGATGTTTGTATTTATTTTGTTTTCAGATATCGGAGTCTATTCCTCTCGTCGGTGATCTCGAAGCACTATCGACTCTAGAAAAGGAATACAACGAAGACCCCGTATATTTGTTAAAAGTCAAAGATCTCTCCGCTAAATATAAATACATAAGACGAACAAGACCAGACGGCAACTGCTTCTTCCGTGCTTTCTCATATGCTTACCTGGAGCACCTCCTTACAGACAAAGATGAATATGAAAAGTTTTATGAAATTGCAAAGAACTCAAAGGAAATACTAGTCGCTTTAGGTTTCCCGCAGTTTACTGTAGAAGACTTCTACGAAACAGTTAGTTCATTCAATATTATGCATTATGCTAGAAATCATAAGAATATTGTCTTTGTTAGTTCTTGTGTGATATATTTTTAAAAAATAATTTCATAAGTTGTTTGTTTTAAGTAATTCATAGTCATAACATTGGTTGCATATGGTGAAAATATCTAAAGAACAAAAACAAAAAAAATTATAAAGTATTTTTTATGTTGACTAATTTGAGATGAGCATATATTTAAGTAGAGCAGCTCAAGCTTTGAGACAAATGTAACATAAAAGTATACATTTATATAGCTTTAAATTATTTAGTTTCTACTGTAATACATATGGCTTCATTTAAATGTAAATTAACTTTGCAAGGTCTTAGAATGGCTTCACAAAATATTTTATTTTTATAGTTCATGGAAGTAGTACAAAGAGTTGGTCAGCAGGCTGGTGGGTCTCATGAGATGGGATCAATAAAGGAGGAGCTACATGACAAGTTTAACAAGCAGGGCTACTCAGATTATATTGTTGTGTATTTGAGACTCATAACATCCGGCCAGTTGCAGACACAGCATGACTTCTACCAAAATTTTATTGAGGGATCGCGTACAGTTACAGAGTTCTGCAGACAGGTTTGTACTATGTAAATCTTTGTAATAGTATTGGCATGATCTTCTTCGTCCTGGCCGCATTATTTCCGGTCTTTTATTTTACCCGGGGTCTGCTTATTACTCTTATGTGGATTTGGCAGGTTACTAGTTTTGCACAGAGCGTTTGATTGCAATCTGAGCTCTCAAATGCATTTTTCTGTATATAATGCAATTTATTATTTCCATTAATTTCAGGAGGTAGAGCCAATGTACAAGGAGTCTGACCATATCCATATAATAGCTCTGAGCAATTCGCTTAATGTTGGTGTGAGAGTACGTTATATGGACCGCGGTGAAGGAAGTCAGGTAATGTTATATTTAATTAGAATATGTATAAAATTTGCAAAAATTATTTTATGTAATGTCTTGCTTACTTTACGGAGGAAGTATTCTATGTAAACTTTTGTGTTTATATTAAATATTCATTATAGTACTGTATGATGAAATAAATATGAACAATGATTTTAGCTAATATTTCTAATGCATTTTTTCTTTTATTTTAGGTGATAGCCCACGACTTCCCTGAAGGAGCCAAGCCTCTCGTCCACCTGTTGTACCGACCCGGCCACTACGACATTCTCTATGCGTAATTCTCTTGCGCATTTAATACATATTAAAATTAATTATCTTACTCATGTTATGGGTTTTATTTGTTCACATTTCCTCACAATAAAAAATATTTTTAAAAGTTTTAGGATATGTAAAAAAAAATAATGACAGATGAATTAAACCTTTTTATCAGCAAGTACACAAAAAAATTTAATCAAATGATGGAAGCTTGATCAAGTTGATGGTTTTATTATTGAATGTGAAATAATTTTTTTTTACAATATCTCTATAAGACATGATTCACATATATTACATAAAACGAACTGCTTCTTCGTACATTCAACGAACGGAACTTGGCTTCCGTAGTTGCGTGTGACTAAGATAGTTCCTAATTTATCTGTAGTAGTTGTTAGAAAGGGAGCGGTAGTATTTGTTACGCCAACAGTGTAGGAAATTAATTTTATTCTTTACGAGCTCCGCTGGCGAGGTGTGCTCATTTTGGATTATTGCACGGAACCCTAATTCTTTTTCTAAACTAAAAGTAGCCTGAGTTACTGCTTATAATATCAGCTATCTGCTAGTGAAAGTCGTTAAAATCGGTCCAGTCGTTTCAGAGATTAGCAATTTGCTGATGTACCTCATATCTGTGCTAGTAATGTGTCGTTTGAAGCCATCTATCCAGTTTTTTCTTAAAATTGATTACTGAAATTGCCTCAACAATTTCACGAGGAAGCTTATTCCAAAGTGCCACAACCCTATAACTACATATGATATGCTGCTTTTGAGGATAATCTAGTGGCGCATCAAGTTTAAATTATTATTAAAATGAAATAAAACAAATTTTTTAGATGATAGTTCATTTGTTTTATTAACGACGATGTGGCGCAGCGGTAGCGAACCTGCCTTAAACGCCACAGGTCGCGGGTTCGATTCCCGCTCGGAGCATAATGTTTGTATTGTCCATGCAAGCATATTTTCCGGTCTGCGTGTATTTGTCCTTGTCATTGTGAATGTTTCCGGACCGCCGACACAGGATATTACTATCTTAATGGGGGCCGTTGAGTGTGCAGCGTTTATTTATTTATTTATTTATTAACATCGCCAATTTGTGTTGTTTTTAAAATATCATAACATCGTCGAAACTGCACTACATCTACTTCCCTAATATGGAAAAGATTTGTGCAAGAAAAAATACAAATATTTATTGTGTCACAATATCATTTATTAATAAAACAAGAGACTAATAAAATTATAAAACTTACTCACTATTACGAAATTAAAACATGTCAAAAGAAATAATGAAAAACAGAACTATTATCTGCAGAAATAGACACCATCTGCTTGACGTTCAGGTTTCATTCCCGCAAAGAATGCCCTTATGTCCTCTTCCTTGACAATTTCCTTCTTATCTTTAAAACTTCTTAAATAATCCAGCAATCTATCTCTCATTCTATTATATTCAGTCAGAGCATTTATCTGTTGGATTCTGTCTAAAGATAACAAAGCGTCAACACCACTTTCATATTGCGACACAGGTTTCCCATTGGTCTTCTCTTTACCTAAATATTCATATGCACTTACAGTGTCTTCAGGGTCGGTTAAAAATAAAACAGACAAATCTTTATACATAGATATACATTCTTGACAAGTACAGAGTTTCTGTCTAAAATTTGATGTCCAAAATGTAGCTCCAGTGATAAATCTTTTTACACCTTTTGGCCTTATACATTTATCTTCTAACTTTTGTTTTTTGGGTTGGTTATCAGAACTTTCTTCTTCATGCTTTCGCTTTTCTAAAATCTTGTCAGGACTGTTTGATTCCACTTTACAATTTTCGCTTGGAATATCTGTATGTTTAGGACCTTTATCTTCTTCATTCTCAGGTTGAATGGTAATTTCATTTTGGGTATCTTTTGTTATTTCATCATCAGTTTTTTCATTAGATACTTTTGGCTTATCCTCGGAATTTTGTTCATTGTCTGGTCTAGTTACTTCAATTTCGGGAACACTATTAGTACTGGTAGTTATATTTTCTGCAACTTTGCTTGCTGAATGTTCTTCAATAATATTATCTTTCTCTTCTACAGGTACAGCTTTTTCTTTCTCTTCTACAGTTACAGCTTTTTCTTTGTCATCTTCAGGATCAGCTAGAAGTCTATCTTCCTCCATTTTTTCCGCATCTTGTTCTTTTTCCTCATCTGTATTTTTTTGTTCTTTGTCTACATTCTGTTTTTCATCGTCTTGTTTATTTTGTTCTTCTATTGACTTTCCAATTTCTTTCTGATTATCAATATTTTCTATATGTGTCTTACAGTTTTCTTGCATTTCAGATTCAGTATTGTCACTTATGTCCTTTGTATTATCTGCTTCAGTTATATTACTATCTTCTTCCCTGTTATTGGAAGAGTTTGGTGTAATATTTGAAGTGGAGTCTTCTTGGGCTAATGTTGATTTTTGTTCTGATTCTTCAGTTTTAATTAACTCAGACATATTTTCTTCTTGCTTGTCATTGACATTTTCTTTCATGGTGTCATTTATCTCACTATTTTCGTTAACAATAGTTGTAGAATCATTTTTATTTACTTCATTTATTTCACCTACTTCTTTTTTGGAATTATCCAAATTAACATTTCTTTCAAGATGTGTTTCTGTCATCTCTATATCAGACTTAGTTCCATTTACATTTGAGGTATTATTTGTTTCTATATCATCATTAATAGGTAATGTGTCTTTATTGTTGTCAACACCATTAACATTTACAATATCTACATCAGCACTTTCTGCATTAACAGCAAAATCACAATAGTCATGTAAAAATCATTTTTATCATACAGCCTTTGCATATCATTTCTGAGTACTGATTGTTAGCAGGCAATGTTGATTCCAGGTGTGTTGCATGTAACCAATCCTCACATATGATACATTGAATCATGTCAACTTCTTCTTTTGACTCAGGGTCAGGATATGGCCTCTGACAGGTACAATATAGACCACTAAAGTTTTGGTTATAAATATTATCTTCATTAAAATCAGTTTTGATTGGGGTGAAAGTGCAAGGGTGAGAATTGAAATTTGGATTGCCACAGTCGCATCTGAAGTTGCGTTTTGTGTACAATTCCACAAGGTCATGGTTCTCATGACACATGAGGCTACATGCCAGACACACACCGGCTCTCTTTGTTGGGTCCAACTTAGCCTCTGAACAGCATGTCAGGCAGGCATACAGGGCTTGCCTTTTTATGTAGCCCTGGAAAAAAAGCAAAAGATATTTTTTTAGTGTTAGTTAAAAGCAGCAAAGACAATATATAGCACAGAGTAAGATGACTACTTGTTGATAATTTTATGATAGGTAAAATAATATTCTATTTTATTTTATTATAATAAGTAGATATTCTAAAACCTATTTATTTTGAAACTCATAGGAACTTAAACATTTCCTCTTATCTGTTAGTTTTTCAAATAGTTCAAATTGAAAATCTATTTATAATTATTAGGGGTATCAAACGGCAATCATGGATATTGAAAAAACTTCTATACCAGAACAAATGATGGTCTAAAATATACCAGTTGCTATTTTAGAAAATGTAAATTTTCAGTATTTTCGAAACTCTAATTTTTATCTAAACTCTTAAATAGTTATAATAATCATTTTTTAAAAATCAATCTATCTCAATCAACTTAAACATAGACTTCAAAATATCAGAATCTATCTAAAGCAAATACTGAAAATACCAGTTTTGAGAAATTGGTTTGGTATTACAACCTCTACCACCAATACTTAATTTTAGGTGTATGATTTAAAAGTACTGTTTGCTGTTGGGTTGATTTACATTCAAGTGAGCCTTTATCAACACTATGTTACGTTAACAATAAAATAAATTTTCAATTCATTTTATATGAAAGGATTAGCAGTAGTTAGAAGAAAATTGGGTATTTCTCATTTTAAGGAATTTTTACCTCATGTAGTAGTAGGCATAATAAAATTATGTTTAAGAATCCTTACATACATAGCTGCAGCCATGACTTATTATTTTAGAGAATAAGTTTAAAGGAATAAAGTACGATACGCGTTTTAGGAGTACGAATTTAATCGGGCGTATGATTCACGACAATATGGCTGGTGACTTTAGGTATTGGTTTTGATTCGATCATATAATTAAATAACATTCATTTGATAGTTATTAAGTAGTATTTCAAACCACTGTAACGGTTTTAAAACAGAATATGTTTAACTTTGACCTTTGCTATTAAGAATGCAATAATTTTAAATTTATTTTATGTAGTGTTATAAATTAGAACCTTAGTGTATGTGCAGCTTTTCTCGTCTGAGGCTCCCAATACAGCGTTGGCATCTTCTTCAAATTCCTCTTGGTCTTGTAAGACGTCCATCATTGTAACAACCTTTTCACCGGAACATTCAGCCATGTCGGCGTCTTCACTTGATGTTTTGAAGTCACTAGCCATTTCCCTAGTTAGTTGTGTTATGACAAATATATTAACACAATTTTTTTTATTGTGAAATTTATTTAAACAAAGAAATTTAAAAGACGGTTGCGATACAAATGAGCGCGAACAATTTTTTGGCGATCACTTGACGATATTTGCCGAATGCCGATTCGACGCAGACGGCCTGACGTATGACCATAGAGTAGACCATATAGAATATGGACAGAATATGACTGAATATGGACAGAAAAGATTAAAAGATAGTGAAACTAAAAAGTTGGTACCTGATGTGTCCTTAAAAGTTGATATTTAAAAAAAAAAGTTGCTACACAAACAATAACATTCACCTTTTCGATATTTTATAGATATTGTTAATATTATATCTAGGGCCGCCACTTTTTTTTCTTGGAATTAAAGTTAATTTGTGATTCAAGTTAGGAAAAAAAGTAGGTAGGTTCATAGTGTGAAAATAAAAATTGCAAAAATATTTCCTAGTTTCCGCAACATTTTCATTTTCCACAATTATTATCATTGCTAAACAACTTCAGGTTAAAGTAAATTACAATTCAGAGAAGATTTGTTTCTTTCGTCTTGCGATTTCATGACAGAAAAAGCTGTCTCTGTAATTGCTAATGTCACAGGAATATACTCAAAATTAAAATTAATTTGTATTAATATGAAAAATTATAGTTAGTCTTCTTTATGTCTTTTTGTGCAGTAAATAATTCAGAAAGCCCAAGCTAAATATAGTATTTTCGAGTACTTTATTGTTCTCGTAGAGTACATTTACCCAAAATAACTTGCAATACTTTAATATAAAGTACGGGTGAAAGCCCTAATTATATCGATGATTTGCCGAATTTTTCTTTTGTTTCAATACATATGACAGCAGTGAACAGGGAATTTAAGACTCTCTGACAAAATCATACTCTTTAGTCTGTATTGCTTACCGGTTAATTTGCTGTATCGATAAATTAATTACTGTCATCATGGTACGAGACCATTATTATAACCAAAAAATTTACTAATTTCAAAGACAGAAATCTGCCCCACGTTATCAAAACGTTTATTATTATAAAATAATAAAGACATTTTAAAGTAAAAACGGAACACCTAAATTCTTCCTTCCATTACCCACATACAGAAAACCTGCTTCCGGTGTCCGAATTTTATGAAAAAACATCATGCCGGGCCAGTACAAGTTTTTCAAATAGGCCACACTTCCACTTTGCTCTAAGGATAAATTCCAGCAACCATTGGGTATATCTTGGTCTATGGAATCCAAAAAATCCATACTGTAGCTGTAATCAGGTCTAGTCAATAGGTTAGTATTCCAGCGATGTTGAGGTCTACGTATATGCAGATAGGACTTGAGGAGTTTTGCCTCAGGTACGGTTAGTCCATAATAGTTTGGGTTAATGATTGTCGTCCCATCTGGCTGTTTAATAAGCTGTCCCCTTGCGCAGACTTCAGCTTCCTCACAAATATTACTAATGGTCGCAGTGATTCTATTCTCCTCCTTCATTACCTGACACCTTTCAGGATTATTCTCTTCTAAGCCTTCATCTAATACTTTAATTTTTAAAGCCGGATCACCGCGAAAGGGGAATGTAGTCAAGAGCGATAGATGTTTATATTTCTTTTTTGCTTTAGGTAGAAGACCCCAGAATTTAAAATCGGTTGTGTAGAAAAACTTCTTGTCCAATATGGCGTCCTTGTTTATGCCAACAGCTATGTGATAGTCTGCGTCTACAGCGTAGAGTTGGCCCCAGTATTGAATGTGGTCGAAATGATTCTCAACTTGAAGGAGAGTAAGAGAGTTCTGCAATAGAGATATAAGTTCATTACTCAACATCATTCCATTTACGTTCACATACTCCCGATACTCCCATAGTTTATGGACGTTCATTTTTGAAATGTATTATTTCTTCTGTTATATAAATTCGTTAGGTTATTAATCGTGAAGATTTAAAAATATTTTCAAAATATTTGTTATTTGTCAAATTATATAAATGACATTATTATAATCTTATTTTAAAGTCATTTGTGTAGAAAACCTTTTCGTTAAAAAAATAGAGAAGTGCTGGATATTTTTAATTTTTAATTTTAATTAAATAAGTGAAAAAAATTGCGTTGCATACAAAAACACCGTTTTTAATTATATTGACAAAATTTAAGTTACTTGTTTATAACAAATATGACCCTACGAGTATGCCGACACCTTTACGATCGGGATTTGTTTTTCTATAAGGGTCATCAGGAAAGGCGTAAAATGATATCCAAGTCTCGAATGACAATTACGCGATGTCAAATATTTGCTGGCCCTCTGTTGGCCGTAATTCGTAACATGACGCCACAATAATCCAATTTAACTTGAACCCACAGTTACTATATGTAAGTAGCTGTGATAGATCAACTTGTTTTTGAAATGAGGATAAACTTGAGAGACAAATTACTTATTTTACGAAAAGTAAGGATCGTGTTGCTTGTTTGCAGACTCTTGGGTAACATTTTATAAGAAATATTACAGCCCCAATTTATGATTCGTGCATAAAAATATTTTCGCTTGATTTGCTTATCTCTCTATAATATAAAACAAAGTTACTTGAGAGTAACGTTTTTACATTATGTTCATGCTTAGTAATAAATTATTATTTCCAATAATTGTTATACCTTTATCAATGAAATTATTTCAAAATTCAAGGCTTATAAAGATGTACTATAAAGATTATAAAATAAAATCTAAATTTGGCTAACAAACGGTCAAGATATTATGTATCTTACATTCATATTATAGACGTTTTATGAAACCTTCCTTTTTGAACCTTTAACCAATATCTTACTTCAGCACTTTACCGCAGTACCTACGTGTTAATTCTACAAAATACATGTTTTCATATACAATCAAAAAGCTTACTGAAATTTTACTGTTCATGAGTAATTACGTAAGGTGGCAACATCCTTTTTTTTAGACGTCGGATTTCAATTAGATAGTCTTATTCGTTTTTAAACAATACTTATTATGAGCTACGAAACATTAACGTTCTTGCTACTGATCAGTAGATGGCAATTTG
This sequence comes from Hestina assimilis, assembly GCA_023373885.1. Taxonomy (NCBI): domain Eukaryota; kingdom Metazoa; phylum Arthropoda; class Insecta; order Lepidoptera; family Nymphalidae; genus Hestina; species Hestina assimilis. Next base: position 578,528 of record CM041747.1, on the reverse strand, counting down.
AAAGGCCAGAACAGATATAAATTAAATATTACCACTTATTGCAATATTAGATGTATATATATATGCATTAAAGTTAGATAGTATTATTAGATTACTTAAAAATAATATATTCATGAGTTGTTTATGTTTATGTTTACAGCTGTAAGAAAAATCGAAATAATCGAGTCGTATAATATATTTATAGCTTTACACTACTCCTCGCTAGATGGCGTAGATAGATGCCTATATTATTCTATAGATGGCGCTACGTGGTCCTGAAGTTTAACGATGTGATGATACAGTTTTCATCCTTATTTCATATGGAATTCAAAGTTTAGATAAAGTTTCTGTTATGCAATTAGTTCGTAAATAAATTTTGGATTTTAAAGAAGAAGAATAATAGTAATTGTGACATATAGGCTAACAAATTGATTTCTTACAATGCAAAGTTCAGTATGTTCAATATTTTTTATATAGCTAATATAAGAATTCGTAATGACTGAGTTTTTTTTAATTGAATTCCTAAATTTATACAAATAGATACAATATACAAATAAATAAAATTTAAGTGTCTGTTTGTAATTCCAAATTAACAGTTCTATATTAAATGCATATAAAGTATATACTTACACTAAAAACCATTTTTTTTTTGTATTTTTAATAACTTGGGCTACTTTTATTTTAGAAAAAGAATTTGGATTCCGTGCATTAAAGTAAAATCGGTACACCATGCGAGCGGAGTCGCGGGCATCTCTTTAATATGAGTTTATTTCCATCACAATGGACACTTACATGACTTTCGCCTGTGTTGTATTATTATTTTCGTGTCTCTCCAGGCTAGAATCTGGTACGTTTTTTCTAAAAGTGTAACATGTTTTTAATTTTTATAAAAGGATCTTTGATTATAATTGTGGAGTTAAACTTTGAAGTAACGAACGTTTTACATTCTGCTCATGAACAAATTTCCGTCTGTGTAAATGCTTGTCTGGAGTCCAGAGTAATCGGAACATTCTTGAAGTATATTTTATCGGTATTAATGAGACTTTTTGTTTATTATTAGAATTAAAAACTTGTATTTCATTATATCTTTATGATGGCCTGTGAGTGTCGCTCGGTCATGTAGGTAATTAATATAATAAGAATAACTCGTATTTCTAGCCGGTTTTTCTCTGCAGAATCCGGCTGTAGCTTCACCTAAACGGACACAAAGGATTGTAAATTTGACGATTTAGAAGTGCTTAGACACCTACTTGAATAAAAAAAAATATTTTGAGTTAAAGTCGAGAACAAAAAAATTGTATTAGCACCTTACATCCACTTACCTTACACTCGTCATTCGTCAATAGAAATGCTCACAACGAGATGTCATCGAGTCAATCCGATCATTCCGCGCCGTTACCTCGCGTTTTGTACATGAAACTTGGAACGTGGGAATGCGAATTTTGTCAAGAGCTTAAAGTTAAAGAACGCACTTGGAAAATGATGTTATAATTATTGCAGTAAAAGAATACATAAAATGGTTATAATTATTTTAGTTTTTTCATATTTTTCTTAACGGCAAAAACCGTAAAAATTTGATTGTTTATAAAATTCTTCTAGGTAGTTTTGCGCAGGACTTTTTTATTAGTTTATCGTGGCAATAAAGTCAGAATCAAAACATATGATATGTCATACGCTTCCCAACCCTTACAGATGTTAAGAAAATGTAAAGAGTACTTATACAGTTTTAATAAGTATCACAGCATGATTTCGTAATGAATCGGCCGGCTGGAATAGAGACGTACCACCCTCTCACAGAAGACGATGCGAGTGCCGGAGGTTAGTTCCTCCTCTTCACCTTACATCTTAGATTGACAAGACGCATGTGACACCACTAGTGTTCATAGGCTTTAGTGACCATCTTCCATCAGGCGGAGATTACTTTTGTTTGAGACTGTAGTGATATATTTTTTTAATGTCACCCAAGTGAATGAAATTGCGTATATTGCTTTCCTGTATTTTTTTAGTGGTATTTACTATCCCTACAAATATAAGAGGTTAAAACTTATTAGAAAAGAAATAAATATTTCCTTTAATCAGTGCCTTATGTCCGAATTATTTCTTTTTTATTATAACACTAGCATAGTAATTAGTGACATAAGAATTAGTTCTATTCTGTTCACTTGTAGAGTGACAGAGTAACTTTATACGCCTTTGAATTCCTCTAACGTCTGCTCAGAATACTGTATACTTTCGACTCCGTTTTTACAGAGAAAGTTAAAATAACGTCATCATCTGACTTAAATTTGTTTTATTGTGTTGCAAAAATTAAATTGAAAAAATCAATTATTACAGATTAAGTGACTTGATGCACTACATACGTTATATTTAGTTTTTTTTTTAAAGTTAATATCATTTTAAATACGTTAATGGTGATTAGGTCTAAAAGACTTGGTCGAGGGCTGCATTACACCTTATTAGAATTTATTACGAGGCTTTATATCTCGACTAAGCGGAATTCTGTCAAATTATGGAAATGACGTTTACTTTTATATCAGACGACGTATGCTTTGTCTTCGTAGTCGTAAAAAAAACTAAAAACGTCATCATACCTAAAGTTGCGTTGTTAATCTTAATTACGCATTGTCTAATAATTATAAATGATTCTTCTAATTAAAAAAATAGATCCTTGTGACAATAGTTAATAATTGCGATAAATATGATAATCAAGATGCGGGTTTCGTTTTAAGAATTAATATCAAGGTTTTTTAATGAACGAATGTATTTTGGGTAGCGTTTCATGTCAGTCCATATGTTTAGTAGTCGTGTTGTAACGCGATACGACTATTTGTACAACTGGCTCCGGGTTTGATTCTCGTTAGTTTAAAAAACACGGTTTGATATGTGTGACGGTAACTGAGATGTTGTTTTAAATGTTTTGAAAACATTCGTGTTACAAAACGTTATTTGGGCTGCCAACCTTTTTGTTATATTATTGCAAGTTTCGGATAAGTCGTTCCCGATGACACTTGAAATGTACTATAAATTTTGTAGCGTATTTTTGAAGAAACTTTGGTCGAAAGGTAACTGTTTTATTATTTTTCGACACATAAATTAGCAATTAGAATAATTTTAGAATATTTATAAAACAGAAAAGATCATTTGTTTGTCGGTGGTAGGATTCTATTGTTTTTAAATATTTTTTATCTTTACAATACTTTTCATTTTGGGCAATTTGATTCGACGCTTTCGGATCAGTGTTAATGAGTCCGTTACATTTTTTTAACTCATTTTTTTTCTACCGAGAAGAGCCAATAAATTAACATCCTAAGTAGGGTAAATCGAAGTATAACTGGCCATTTTTAATAACTGGCCATGTCTTTTTAAAACTCTCAAAAATAAGAAGTTGGATACTCAGAATCTATTTGTTTTCTTTTTGCAATATTGTTTATACTATAGGTTTTCATTTTAATTCACAATAAAATTCATATTCACGTTGATTTCTTTTATAAATTGTTTTTCAATTCTTTTATTTTGTTGTTTTAACCAAGATAAACTGTGGCTAGTTATTAAAGGATCATTATGCCAGTTTCTGATTTCGATGGCCAGTTTCTGGTCGAATTGTATAGTTTCGACTAAATTTACTATAAAACTTTAACAACTGTGCTTTTAGTTTTTATCATTCCCTTTTCAATTATGATTGTCTTCTCTATTCGGCGATAGCATACAAGTATAGTTTTGATGATGCAAATTAAAACTGTAACAATTAGAATTATAAATTAAATTAGATAATGTGCTTGACAGTGGCCAGTAACTGCAGATTTTACCATATTACACCATACCATTTTTAACTAAATCCGTACAATTTCTATAAATATTTTCCAACGTTGTAAAATTTATTTATAACATTTTATACAACTCCTTTACTTATAAATACGGATAATTTAAAAAATTAATGGGATATCAGATACCTTTGTGAAATCCTTATTTATAATAAAGTAATATAGATAAGCTTTAGTTTTTTATATTTAAACAAGCTTCTGCCAGCGTCTTCGCCCTTATGGATAACGATTTTCATACAAACTTAGAAACACCATTTCTCCTCTTCAGATGTGAAGTTTTAGAAAATATTAAAACACGTGTTTCCTTTTCCTACATCTTGTCATAGAACAGAACTTTCTGCTTTAACTTTCAACCCCTTTTTCACCCCCTTATGGGTTGGATTTCGAAAAATATTTTATTCGTGTTTACATTTCAAAACAACATATGTGAAACAATTCAGCTTTTGGTAGTACTATAGGTAAAAGAGGTAGGTGTAAGGCTGGGCGTTCTTCTTTCTTCTTGTCGTGGTTAGTGGCCAACCTAGCGTCAGAGTTGTTCAGGTCGCCCGTATAGGCCTTTGACTTGACTTATCGACTGTCACCAAATTTACAACAGTCGGGATCGACTTTTACATGCCCTCCGAAGCACGGAGACGCTCAGTTGAAATACCACTATGCGATCACCCATCTAGTGGCTGACCGCGCCTAAAGTTACTTTACCCACCGATCACTGGGCTAGGCTGGGCGTTGATATGTCAGTATATATAGTAGTACGTACATGTAGCTAACTTGAGTGTATGTATTCGCTATCTTTAAAGATTTTTGTACGTTCATTATGTTTTAAGATTTTTAGGAAGGCTATAAACGCGCAACCACGCCGCATTCCGAAATTCGTTCATTACCAAATAAACAAAGTACAGACGAACAATTAGTGTTGTCCAAATAATACGTACAATGGCGGATATCAGGTGGCTCAGCGGAGGTGGGAAAACATGAATGCAACACGATACGGGGTTGAATCCCGACTTATTGAGCTTTTTTCACAAGGTAAGTACGCCGCTGCGGAGAGATTTTGCCGAGTCTAAGTATATAAGTGCCACTTATATATTGTGGTATTATAATTGTACTAGCGCTGCTCGCGTCTCCACTCGCGTTATGTAATTTTTTGATGATCCGACGAGAACCCTATATTTTTCCGAGATAAATAAATAATAAATAAACGCTGCACACTCTACGGCCCCCATTAGGATAGTAATATCCTGTGTCGGGGGTCTGGAAACACATACCAGAACAAGGACAAATACACCCAGACAGGAAAATATGCTTGCATAGTCATTACAAACATAAATGCTCCGAGCGGGAATCGAACCTGCGACCTGTGGCGTTTAAGGTTCGCTACATCTACACCACAATGTTTTCAAATGTCCTATATGTTAATCCATGCAATAAACTACGTTTGTCCCAAATTTTATCCAAATCTGTCTAGAGTAATTTTTGCGTGAAAAATTAGCAAACATCCATCCATTCAAACTTTCACATTTATAATATTAGTTAGAAGTTAGATACTTAGATTAGAAGTTAAATTACATGATTGTCTTCTCTATTGCTCAGATTTTTAGTTTATTCTTGCATTCCAAAGTCATAATTTGGTCAGATGACGTGTTTAATAGGGGTTTTTTGGAAGGGTGAATGGAACTCTTTTAAGTATAATTGATCGTGATTATTGAGTTCGGTTTTAGATATGTCGGAGAAACATTCCCGCCGACATCGTTATTGGTGGTTGCGGGCTTCGTGGGCGTCATCAGGGTAAAATGCGAGCACAAAACACAACGATCACAAGTTCACAGCAGTTTATTAACAATAATTTATTAACGGTTAAGACCGAGCAGCGGATTCGGGGCACCGATCTTACTTCTTATTTTAATCACTTAAAACGATCCAACTCGATCGCTAGCTCTCACTCCAAAGTCTCGAGTAACACTCCCCGTTAACCGAGCCCACTAAAAACTACTAAGATGGTGCCTCGACCCCACTCGAGGCACGCGCTCTGCTCTGATTGGTCGTTACGTAGTATTACAATCAAATCATGACTTTTAATAATTATTAAGATTTAACAATCTAAAAAAAAGGTAACAAACTAAATTAAGAATTTTAAAAGTAATTACACAATGTACAAAAAGCAATGTTATGTTTTACGTATGCAAACAACAATCAACTTCACTCATAGCTTCCTCCGACACGGCTGTCTGACGTATTACACGTCCTCGTGTGATGTTGAAGGCCGCGCATCATCTGCAGAAAAGAAAGAAAGTCTTGTAAAGTTCGGCCACTCCTGACCAAGGAAACGTCTGTAGTTGGTTTTTAGCATTACACGTTTTGCTGTTAACAATATCTAATTAAATGGCCTCCACGCCTTACAATGGCCTCCTCGCCTTACAATGGCCTCCTCGCCTTACAATGGCCTCCTCGCCTTACAATGGCCTCCTCGCCTTACAATGGCCTCCTCGCCTTACACAAACGCTACACCTAAACAGCCACCACGCCTTGCGCCACTTAAATTCGCCACACACAGTCAGATAACTAAAGACTTTAAACAAAATAAATATTGCGCAAAGATCATACCATCACTCTCATCTGACAGGCACGGATCCAGCTCAGCTGGGACATAGGATTGGGGGAGTGGACGTAAGCGGTCTCTCGCATACTTGTATGCACGATTACAAGTCAAACTCTTGAGATGATACCTGTCACCGTCCAATACTTCAATGACCTCAAACGGTCCTTTATATTTAGGATCCAATTTTGTTTGATTCCTTTCGTGATTTTCGATCAAAACGTAATCTCCTACAGAAAACGAAGTGACTTTTGCCTTACCCTTATCAAACCGTGCTTTATCAAGGCATGCATTACTTTTCATTAATCTATCAGCCTGTTCTCTAATTTCTTCTACATTTACCTCAACCTCGTGATCATTAATGGATAATAGATTTAACGGTCTAGCTACTCTACCTATTAACAACTCTAGGGGGCTGGCTTTAGTAACTCTATGGATTGTACTATTTATGCAGAGTTGGATATCATCTAACGCATCTTGCCAGGACCTATTAGGGCTTGTTTCTACGACAGTTAACATGTTTTTGAGTGTACTCATTATGCGCTCTACTTGGCCATTAGCGCGACAAGAACCAGTCGCTATTAAATGTAACTCGATATTGTGATTGGAACAAAAATCTTTAAAATCTTTGTTCGCAAAACATCTACCCTGATCTGCAATAAGACGCACTGGGGTACCGAAAAGAGATATAGTTGCTTTGAGGGCATTTATAGCACTGTCAGTGTTAATTCTTGTGGAATGCCTTAGTAACACATACTTCGTAAAAGCGTCTACGAGCACGAACACGTATTCCTTTTGATCATTTTTGCCACTGAGCTTACCGGTAGCGTCGATGTGGATCGTATGCCAAGGAATATTTGTTTTCGGTATGGGGTGTAACTCTATCTGTTGTTTACCACTACGCGACTTAGCTACTCTACACGTTATGCAATTTTCAACGAATTTTCTAACGTATTTTGACATATTAGGAAACCAATAATGTTGATATGCTTTTTCTAAAGTTTTATCCCATCCCAAATGGAGAATTGCTTCGTGAATATGATTTATAACTGACCAACGAAAAGCTCTCGGTACAATTGGTAGCCAAATGTTGCGATTGTTTCTTTGAATTTTTCTGTAGAGCACATTAGATCGCAATTCATAGATTCTACAACTCTCCAAGTCTAGATCATCGGTTTCAAGTTTAGTAATAATTTCATTTAATTCGGGATCTCGTCGTTGTTCCGCTTGTAACCAATTCGAAGATAACTCAGCTATATTGACGCGTTTTTCTGCCACATAATTTTCTCTACCTAAGCTATGGGTATCGCTAACGGCGGTGTTCCCTTCGGATAAATGGTTTCTCGAGAAAAAATCAACATGGGCCATTTTCTTACCCTCCCTGTACTGGATATCGAAATCAAAAGCCTGGAGGAAAGCCCACCACCGGTGCACTCTAGGTGTCAGGTCAACTTTAGTTCTAGAGGCTTTTAACGAATTGCAGTCAGTAACGACTGTGAAAGTTCTACCATACAAATAATGGCGGAAATGCTTAACTGAATTAACAACTGCTAGTGTCTCCAACTCATAAGAGTGGTATCGAGACTCCGCGGGTATAGTGCGTTTGCTGTAGTACTCTACTGGATGTAATTTTGAACCAGCTCTTTGGAAAAGAATTGCGCCGTAACCTTCGCTACTGGCGTCCGTATGTAACTCTATAGGTAATTCTGGGTCGAAAAGCATCAAAACCGGAGACGACGTCAATAGCGATATTATGTCTTGTCTAATTGATTCATGTTCAGCGGTCCAAGTTATTTTAGAATTATTGTTAGCTAACAGACGGTAGAGTGGTGCCATTTTAAGCGAGAAGTTATTGATAAATTGCCTAAAGTAGGATGCTAACCCCAAAAATTGTCTGAGCTGAGTGACGGTCTGAGGTGGCTGGGAACTAGTTAATGCGGTTATTTTACGGGGGTTAGGCCTGATTTCACCCTCTGATATTTCATACCCCAAAAACTGGACTTGCTTCTTTAGAAAGGCACATTTCTTCATATTGAACGAAAACCCGGCGTCGCTAAGAGTTTTAAGTACAACGCCTAACCGTTCCAGCCCTTGTTCTATAGTACTGGCAGGTATGACGAGATCATCCATGTAGACAATCGCATAAGAGTGCGCTAAGTCACCTAGAGCCGTGTTAATAGCTCTCTGATATACGGAGGGGGCATTTCGTAGGCCAAACGGCATGGCAGTAAACTCATAATGAGCGTCCGGAGTAACAAAGCGGTTTCTCTATCGAATTTGACTCTACATTTATAGGAACTTGATAAAATCCACTAGCCATGTCAAGACACGTGTAAAATCGCGCACCTGATAACCTCTGAACTTGGTCGCCGATTAGAGGCAAGGGGTACCGGTCAGGAACTGTATTAGAATTTAATTCTCGGTAATCTATGCACATTCGGTCAGTGCCATCGCGCTTCTTTACTAAAAGTATTGGGCTGGAGAAGGGCGATTTGCTAGGTCTAATAACCCCGGCAGACAAGAGTTCGCTACACTTATTCCGTACCGTTTCCCGCTCTTCGGGGCTCAAGTGATACGGTCGCCGTTGTACGGTTTTGCTAGGATCTACTAAATTAATCTCCAATTCACCTGTCTTTACTCTCCTAGTAGGTGTGCCTTCAACGAATGAGTTCTTAAAACTGCTAAGAAGCTCTACCAGTTGTGGTTTAAGGTCATCGGGTATATCGGTATTCGCGTCTTGAAAGTCAGCTATCCCGTTATCAACATCGCAAATATTAACTGTAGAGGGCTTCTCGACTATAGTAAGCTGATCACTTGATATGTATACTGACAACCCTAGGGCCAACAAATCGCGTCCAATCAGAATGTCGTTATTTAAGTAATCATCAGGTATAATGTGAAATAAAATTTCTACATCATGACCACTAAGAAAGACCCTAGATAAAATTTGCGAGTCGCATAGTACACTAGATTTTCCTACCCCAGTCAAAGTAACAATTGTGCGCTGCAATGTACCAACAAGCCTACGAGAGACGCTCTCTTTAATTAAGGAACAATCAGCACCGGAATCGAAACAAAATGGGAACTGCTCACCGAATTGCGTAATGGTTCCAGTGACAGGTCTCAGGCCGCATACGTCCACTCGCTTCACAACGCTGGGTGCAGTGGCGGCGGGCTGTGCGCTGCCGCTTGCAACTGGCCAAGTTTTTGAGCACCGCGAAGCCACGTGACCCTCAGCACCACACTTGTAGCAAGTCACAACGGGCCGCGTAGTGAAGGCCGTGTCGGAGCGCTCAGAAGTCAGAGTTGGTTGCTGCTTGTCATGTGATCGGCTGAAACATTCGAAAGATTTATGACCTAACTTTCCACACGCGTAACATTTTGTTGAAATAGCACTTAACCTAGGACGTTTATTGTCTTGTGTAGTACTTGCGACGGCCTTTGAAATCTCTTGGTAACTGCGCTTGCGATAAGAAAACGCCATTAGTTCACGTTGCATTTTACTGCGGGTAGTTATTTCTTCAGAAAAAATATTGCGTTGCAACCGTGGCTCGATTTGCCCCATGTGTGCGAGTATTAAAGATACCGCCATTTCTTCCTTGCCCAGACTACCCCATCGTGACATCAGTAAAGTGAATAAACGGCTTGCATAAGCAGCAAGAGATTCTCCTTCTCGTGGTTTGCCAGTAATCATTTTTAACATCGTTGCAGCACATGTTTCCAATGTATCAAAGCGAGAAAGGAAAATTTCTTTAAATTCTACCCACTTCATATTGGGAAAAGCTATTTGAGAAAACCATGTTGCAGCCGAACCCTTCATAGCCTTACTAAGTATGAGAATTAATTTACTTCCCTGTATATCGCGATCCGACAAGCAGATATCCGCTGTTGCTAGCCAGGCCCGGGCATCACTGTCAGCATCTTCCGGTTGAAATTCAGGCAGCGTGATGCTCTTATCCTCGATTTTCGGTGGGTTGGTTAGCGCCTCCACGAGTAACCTCATGCTGGTTTGCTGCGCTTCGAATAACGCACGCCATCCTTCATTTGCCACTGTTGGTTCGCTCACGTTTTGTGCCTGCACCGATCCCACTTCTGATGTCGGAGAAACATTCCCGCCGACATCGTTATTGGTGGTTGCGGGCTTCGTGGGCGTCATCAGGGTAAAATGCGAGCACAAAACACAACGATCACAAGTTCACAGCAGTTTATTAACAATAATTTATTAACGGTTAAGACCGAGCAGCGGATTCGGGGCACCGATCTTACTTCTTATTTTAATCACTTAAAACGATCCAACTCGATCGCTAGCTCTCACTCCAAAGTCTCGAGTAACACTCCCCGTTAACCGAGCCCACTAAAAACTACTAAGATGGTGCCTCGACCCCACTCGAGGCACGCGCTCTGCTCTGATTGGTCGTTACGTAGTATTACAATCAAATCATGACTTTTAATAATTATTAAGATTTAACAATCTAAAAAAAAGGTAACAAACTAAATTAAGAATTTTAAAAGTAATTACACAATGTACAAAAAGCAATGTTATGTTTTACGTATGCAAACAACAATCAACTTCACTCATAGCTTCCTCCGACAGATATATAATTTTCTCAACATCTTGGCAAGTCTACAAAGAAAAGTTCTTTGTTACATAGACAAGTTTAACCTGTAGCAGAGAACTCGTTCGTTGTAGAGCATTTTTTTTTTGTGAATAAGTTATGCCCATCTGGTGGTAAGCGTTTGTCGTTGCCTATGAACGCTTCATTCATTGGTAGATGTCACTCACAAGTTGCCACGAGATATTGGTTCTCAAATCTACTTTGCATCTCCACACTGTAGTATGTTTTGCATACTTACTGTCAAAGCTTTTGCGCTTGTCAAAGCTTTGCGTTAGAATCTGAATGTGCGTTGGTATTTGACACTTAGCCGACCTGTCGTAATATAGATTTTTTTTTTTTTATGTTAGAAGTTGGCAAACAAGCATACGGCCCACCTGATGGTAAGTGGCTGCCGCAGCCTATGAGCGCTTGCCGCACCATTAGTAGGTGCCACTCACGCGTTGCCAACCTCGAGATATTAGTTCTTAAATCTCGTTCGCCCAGTAATTTCACTAGCGTACAGTGCCCTTCAAACCGGAACACAGTAGTGCCTAAACACTACTATTTGGCGGCAGAATATTGGACACTGCGGTGGTACCTACCTAGCCGGCCTCTTGCAACAAAAGACCTACCACCAGTGTGACTGATTGCACTGGTGGAATAATCTCTGTTGTGACAGAGGTTATCCCAACAGCGGGCGATGGGGTCGTCACATCCCGACGCCTAAAAGATATATGTAGTGACTAGTATTGCCAATTTTCATGAAACAAAATGAAGTTTCCTTAGTTCGATTGCGGTATGTTTTATGTAAGACGAGATACGAATAAACTTCACAAAAACACGCTTGTACTTTGAGGTCGATGTGGCTTACTTGTGTCAGTCTGTATCGAGTGTCTGCGGTGAAACAGAATACAGCCAGTACACCCTCCCACTACACTGCTAAGGGGAGTATGTTTTCTTAGTTACTATATTAATATTCTTATAAGAGTACTAACGGGCCCGGCAAACGTTGTCCTGCCCAGAAAAAATATGCGACACGATAGCGGCCCCTCATTCAGTTTAATTGTGAACAGAAGTGACCCCGGTGAAGGCCTGGCGGGTATAACTAATATCCATTTAAATAAATAGAGGTTGATGGTAGAAGGGTGAACATTTAGGTTTGTATGTATTTTTAATGCATAAAAAAATTGTCCATGAAATAAAAAATAAATTTTGGGGTTGACCGTCCTTAACATTTAGGGGTACGAAAAATAGATGTTGACCGATTCTCAGACCTACCCAATATACACACAAAATTTCATAAAAATCAGTAGAGCCGTTTCGGAGATCACAAAATTGAATGCCACTCAACAAAAACCTCCTCGGTGGCAGACCTCAGTGCGTGCGAGCGGCTCTGCTGAGCCTATCCCCGAGAGATGATGGTGTTGCACACTCCATGACTAGACTATCTCTGTACCAAATATCAAAATTGCTTTAGTCAGGTGGCAAAGGGATATTTACTGTATCTAATGCTCAATTAGCTCAGTAACTCATCCCGATGACGTCCCAAGCCTAGGATCGACCTCACAAAAGGGGTTCTTGGGACGGATTCAACTTGAGCCCCGCGCGGTCTGTCCACCTTTGACCGGCTGACGTCTCCTGACCCGGTCCCCAACGGTGACGCTGTCAAGGCCACTCGGGCCAATAGTAGATACTCCGAGAAAAAACTCGATATACATGCAATTCTTCTAGTATTAGTGATTAAGTATGTGAAAGTACGTATTATCTTTATAATAAATATTTACGAAAAATTATTAATACGATAAAAAATATATAATAAAGGCGAAGGGTTTGTATGTAAGTGGGCGTGGTCTCGGCATGTTTGATCTCCCATTGAAGTGCGGAAAGGGATCGGGTTGCTACTTCCTCTCCAGCCTCTTCACCTCTCGAGGGCACGTGAATAGGCACGATATACACATCTCACTCTATTGATAAACTTTTAACAGCAAATATTGTTTTTCATAATTCGTAAAAGTCTTATAACGCGTGAGATGATATGAGAGTCTGTCCTTTTTTAATATTTTTGTGAATCAGGTACAATTTATTGTAAATATATTACTATTATTTGATTAACATTGATAAGAATTCCTTATTATTCTGCAATAAATAATTTCCGGAATTAAAAAGTCGACTGAAAAGGGTATAGTGTTACCTTCACACAAAATATCGATTAATAGTTTATTCGTACCGATGCATTGTGTGTGTAAAAAAAAGAAAGGGAAGGAGTGCCTTTTGTTTCTCTTTTTTTTTAAATATTATTATTATTTTATTTTGTAACGATTGGCAAACAAGCATACGGTAAGCATCGCAACCTATGATTACGTGCGTTACTTAAAGTATCATATGCGCGTTGCCAGCCCAAATGATAGATAAATGAGGGGATAAGAAGGGAAAAAGGAAGGGAACAGAAGGGGTGGGAACTGGGGCCTCCAGCGCTCTCTAATATCTTTGGTTGAATATTTGGTCGCAGTTGAATTGACGGAGGAGTTGTCGGGGCTCCTTCATTGTCCTTCTTTGACATTTTATTTGTATGAAAGGGACTTTCTATAAATTGTGTTATTGTAAGTCTATGATTAAAATGTATGATTTTAGCGATTGCAAATTATGTTTTTTTTTACAGTCTTAATCCGAACTTACGTTCATTGAGATATGCTTATAATCAATGCTTAATTGTTTTTATTTTAAAGGTAGAAATAACGGATAAAAGTATAATTAAAATTTTAATGTAAATGTTTAATTTATTCATTTGCACAAAATAAATAATGTGATTTAGTGATCTAAGGTCGACCCAACGTTTTGTCTTTGTTCAAACAAAGATTAAAAAAAACCATCTAAACGTAAATCATATCTGACAAGAGTTAAATTAGCATGTTCGGAATATGACAGGGAATATTCTGACTATCGCAAAGTTAAAAAAATCTTAAATTTGTTTAAAAATAAACACTCGGCCGGCGTGACAAGTAAATTAGCGCGGCGACTCCACATGGGGACTTATTTATTCGTATTGCAATCAGCGCAGCACGCATTTTATACATCGGCGAATCTAAATACTAAATGCTTATTAAAAAATCGTCTTTATAGTTAAAATCTTAAGATACAAAATTAAATGACACTCCTGTTTTTCTATAAGTATTAGGTGTAGAAGCAATTCAAAACTAATGGCTTTATTGAGAGAGTTCAAATTCTGTCGAGCTGTGTTGAGGATAAGGAAGGATGAGGCATCTCTAAATAAATTGTCTCCGATATACATCCCCGCGTATTTTACAATGACTCTACACCTTTAAAGGGTCGTCGCATACAGAGATTTCTTTGAAAATAAATCGAAATCATTATTTTATCTGTGCTTTGTAAATTAAAAAAAAAAATTAAGGTAGCGTATAAAAATATTAGAGACTACGTGATTTAGGTGTAAATTTAAGCGTACTGATATTGTTATAAGTACTGATAATACAGTCATAATTTGGTCAATAAAAAATTGAAAAGTCTATAATTATTTTCTTTTTTCAGATAAACAAAAAAGTGTTGCCCGACTTTATAAGAAAATATGAAAAAATAGCTCCTTACAAAAACGAGAAAACCCACAATATATCACAAGTGTGCGCTTCCACGATCCTTAAGCGGCGTATCAAAGAGGATTATAACAACGCTATAAATATCGTCGCTGAGATTATAATAATTTGAATAATAACATTAAAAATAATAATGCGTCTGTGCCGCGCCGATGGAGATGTCAACTCCTAATAGATTTATCTCCGTCCATACATCAAATATATTGTGCGTTAGCGTTGTTTAACTCTTTAGCGGGAGACGATCATTATCGGCTCATTAGTCACACACTACGGCGATTTTTATCGATATCCACAAAGAGAGAACCTCCGACCGATATTTAATACTTTAATAACGTCATCTAGCTTTTTGTATTAATAATAAAACCGATGACCGAGCGTGGATTTGACAAATATGTATAGTTTTACGTATCTGCATACATTTTCGAAATGAGAACATCATTATTGTTTGATTGTCATCTGTCAAAATGACATTCGTTTAGCAATTAAATAAATAACCCGTATACGGTCCGATCCCGGTTTGATGCAGTTCAATAAATCAATATGTCAATACGTCGAATAAGTTATGCACATAAACAAACAAGGTCAACAAAATATGTATTTAGTATTAAATAAGTTTACGTTTATTTGATATCGCGAATATCGCGGAAAAAATTAGTTTATTTTAATGAGCATTTGACGTTATTTAGGGAGCTAGAATAGCTTTATTTGCTAGAATACGGGAAAACGTTAAAACTGATATGTAGATATTTATTAAAGTTAAAACTTTAATGAACTTAAGTGTAATGTATTTAAAGTAGGTACCTATAAGTGCTTTACTCCCATCGAAAAAAGTATGGGTCAAAATGGTATAATGGTGTTCGGGGTCAAACGAGCTTCTAACGTAGACAAAAAATACAAAAAATATTTTTTATGTTTTTGAAACATCAATCCTATATTGGTTTACAAATTTTTTAATAAATCGAAAATTTTAAGCTGGTTTTAGTTATACTTAAATACATAATATTATGTATTTTAATTTCATTTTTCAAAAGAATAATATTTTTGTTAATTTATTTTTTTAGGAATGATGGGATTGAACAATGGCCGTGTTAGTGCTGTGCCAGCGGTGGGTGGTTTATTGTTTTATGGAGGACATTACACGCTTCCCCCGCTTTGTGTCCGAGTTTTACAGCGCACAATGACAGGACAAATCTAAAGAATCCAAGTCCGTTGTCAGATGATTTGATAGAGTGCAGCAATCATTCTTCCTGTCATTTATACGTTTTGTCGCTAACGTTGCGTTTCTTCACATCCATATCACATATGCTATAAAAAGTTAAAATTATTTATTATGATGGTAAAAAAAGTTATTGACATTGACATTAATTATAATTAATTTGATAATATTCGGATTAACACGTGCTTTATTAGCAAACTAACGTCAATAATTAGAGTGGTTTATGAATAGTTATCATTAAAAATAATGTATGTTAGTATAATATGACAATCTATCAATTCGCGATTAGAACAGACAAGTTCTGCGTAATTAAAAGTACTAATGCTGACTTTATTTCGTATTTTATCATTGCGTAGGAGTTGCATAAATCATAGTGACGGGTGACGACCGCTTTGCCGTAATGGTAGCAAATTGACTCTGAATGCCTATAGTCACCAGTTTGGCCATCTGGACTTTACACGTCATATTTTCATATTTAGAATTAGATCAGAATAAATATAGCTTAAAACTGATAGGAAAAAGATACGAAAATCAAATTACTTTTTAGGGTTCCGTAGCCAAATGTCAAAAACGGAACCCTTATAGTTTCGTCATGTCCGTCTGTCCGTCCGTCCGTATGTCACAGTCATTTTTCTCAGAAACTATCGGTTCTACCTATACGAAATTTTGGAAATAGGTGTATTGTATGAACCGCACCACGATTTTGTAATGAAATCCTAAAATATATAAAAATTAGGGATAACAGTCCATACCTGTAACTGAGAGTTGAAAAAAAAAAATTTCAACGTATGGCAACATGTGAGATATCTTCGAAAAGGCCTTTCAAAATGATAAGGAGGTTTGATTTTGGCTTTTTTCATTAAGTCAGTAGTTGTTGAGATATAAGCTTCTCAAGCCATAAAAATTGTGTCCCTCTAACTTTTGAACTATGGGATTTCAAATTCTAGAAAAATTGAGGTTGTAGAACATCAAATGAACTTTCAACCACATTTGGTTTGAAGAATATATGACAGGTCTACAAATTTTAGAGTTACATAAGTTGTTCCCATAACTTTGTTTTTCATACTACTTTTAATAATTACTATAAAATTACCAACTTAATTGCGGTCGATTTTATATTATATTCCTCATTATCAAGCTGCGGAACCCTTTAGTTTCGACTGTGCGTGGTCCACAAGGCACTTGACCGATAATTTTTATGTTTATTACCGAAATTCTCTTTTAAAAAATCAATTTTTACATAATTATTTTAGTAATAAACTGTCAAAATGAAAAGGACAGAAATACATATTTATATGTCTATCTCTATCATATTAATGATGAATAAAACTTAACACAGTATGTAATAGTAAAGTTTAGTTCCTTGAAGTATTTGTATTGTTATTGGCGCGGCGCTGCGTCCGTTTTGTCGCATTTTAGGCCATTGTCTTAGAGCCCCGCTGGCTCGTGATTTTAACAAAAATAAGTTTAAGTATTAAGTCGTCCATCAATCACTCGGTGGAAGCTACTGCGCGGTTTCGAAGGTCTTGGAATGTTTCCTTCAAACTGTTCGTTATATAGGATGTTTGTGATCTTATACATGGCTATAAAGGTTAGTTCATACGACAATAATGGGGAATTAGTCATTGGTTTATAAATTATCTATAATTGGATATTGATTGATTTATGTTCTCAATTAAACATTACGCAAACAATTATAAAGTATGTAACATTATATTTTACAATGTAATAGGATATTTACATGGCGTAATTTTATTACAATTAAATTAAGTGTTCCATAAAATTAGTAATTGAAACACCCTGTGAGAGCAGTATCTCTCATTATTTTAAGTACATTGTGCCCTGCGGCCACATTGTCCGCACAGTGGCTGTGAATGGGACCCTAATGCTTGTTTATAAGTTAGAACAACACCTACACAGAGGGACATGATGGCTGAATGGTATTGAGCCTTCGTCCCTCGTCTTGGTGGAATAAGAAAGTTTTCTTACAATATGGCGCGAATTGATGGATAGCTTTTTTATTGTAATAAATTTAAACAATAGCGAATTAGTTTACATAAAATATAAGTTTGAATATAACATAGCTGTATAGTTTATACTTTGCCCAAAAATCATAAGATAATAGAGTTGCCTATCAAATACTACTTAGATCAGATTTTCTACCCGTAGCAAAGAGTACGACGTCACGCCAACACAACAATATTTAAGTACAAAATATTTTAATATATTTATATTAATATTCTATGGAATGGTGGCAAAAGCATTTGTTACATAAGGCATCACCACAATGATGTTTTTGTAAGACCACGTGAACTAGAAAATTCGGACCATAAAGATAATATAACTTTTTCAACTGACGCTATTAAATATTTAACGTTCTGTCAAGTCATAAAACCGAATTGATTCGTTCAATGAATCACTCCTAAAATATAATCTAACGTTTAAATTATTAAATTTTATCTTTATTACGTCTGTAAGAGGGTTTTTGGGAGATCTCTTTTAAAGTGCTATGGCGGATAAATGACTATCAATGTTATAAAGATTTTGTTAAATCTATAGTAGACAGAACAGCCAAGTATACTAAAGCATTCATAAAATAATAAGCTAAGACTTACTATATATGAACAGCGCAAAACATCAAAACTCTTTGGAAACTCAACGGCTTGGAAGCTTGTGGCTAGCTTCATTTCGTCCGTTCCGTTAACACATTACGATAGAGCAAAATGTATTATAAAAAAGGATATTTCTAAATTATTTAAATCCGTCTCCTCTAGAATACTTAGCCATAAGTATTTATCGATAGTAGTTTGTTAAAAAAGTAAACATACTTTTTAAAAATAATATATTAAAAACTGTATCACATTATTTTCAAACGAACATACAAACTCTAAAAACTAAGCGTATTACTTATTGTTTTGAAATGTACAAATATTTCATCCCCCGTGGTTATTGACAGAGTGTCGTATCAAAACAATGAAGTTACAACAAAACTACAATATTCTACAACCAAAACAAATTAAGCGTCTCATTGTGTAAGCTTTCTTTTGTATATTGACCATTCGGGGTACTATAAACTGCGTAATTTACAGCGGCTGTAAAATTTGGGCGACTCCGGGGTATTATGTTGTATATGAGAGAACAGTTCATATATTCTTCACGTTGGTTATAAATTTTCTGTTCATTTGACTTGTAGTCTGGAAGATGTGTTGTTTTTAGTGGGATATTTTTTTAGTTTTTTTAAATTGAAATTTGCATATAATTTGCTTTTGCTTTATAAAAATGAAAAAGTATTATGTTTAGCTAATCTAGTTTTAGTTATTGTATTTTTTTATTATATGATGTAGTATAGTGAACTAGTTACTATATATACATTATATGTTTACACTCTACCTGATTTTAAGACTAACTAGTCTTGCCTTACTTAGGTAACATCATAACCATAACCTAAGAAAATCATATAATTTTCCTACCCCTAAGGTAGAGGAGCAGTAAAAGAGGGGGTGGGGTTACAACCATCATAGAAAATTAAACCCTTTTTTACGAATGATGGATTTAATACTATGTTTGCTTAAAACACATTATTATTTAGACAACCAACTCTTAAACTATAAGATCTCGGCCACAGAATGAAAAAAAAATGTCGACACCTCACAGCCTTGCCTTTGTTTATAATAAACTCGTATATAAACAATTGTAAAATATAATTTACTGCCTCTTATTTATGACAGCTCTCAAAGAGTTGAACGATGACGCTTTGTAAATATTTGCTCCACTTCAGAGCCAAAGATCTCTGTTCGATACTTGCCTTTATTTATTAAATCAAAATACAAAACAAACTCATACAAGGAATTGTGTTTATTATAATTTTAATAAATTTTAATAAATAAATACTAGACACTATAGACACCCAAGGCTAAGTAGCTTAAGTAATTATAATGAAATTAGTTTTAACTTTGGATGTTGTAAAAAAAACGTAATATGATTCTTTTTACAGGAAACGACAAAATTGTTATGAAACTTTCTTCTTATTTCTTCCAGTAAAATAATTATGTATTTGATTGAAGTTACAAATATTTTTATAATTTAGCAGTTTACTCTTTATTACAGTAAGAGATATAGCTTTTTAAATTATGAAACATTAATAAAACCACGATACAGCCACGGATATGAGCGCGTGTGACTCGAAGCCATTTAAAATAGGATTACAGCATTACATTAAATTATATATTATTTGATTATGTAACATAAACTTCGTGAGGTAAGGCTTTAAGAATGAATAAAGATGATAATTTTAACATAGCTGTAATTAAAATTATATTTATACAAGTACTTTTAATATTTTTATAATTGTAAATGACCAAAATGATCGTTTCACTTTAACACCACCTCAAACAACTCAAACAACCTTTCAGTAACTCAAAGTGTGAGAATGCTGTCTGTTTTCAGAGAAATTTTGACCCCTAAAAGTTATTTTTTGTGGATAAGTTGCGAATAAGTTTTATTGCAAACAAGTATACAACAACAAGTAAGCGGTTTTCGTAGCTCGCAATATCATAAATTATTTGTAGTTTAAAATCTATTTTTTTCCAGTAACTTCACTAGCTGTAGTTTCCTTCAACAAAACGCTACTGTTTTTATGTAGAATAGCTAATGTGTCCTTCAAATCGAAACACGGTAATGCCAACACACTACCTACATCTTTGAGGTAAAATATCTGACGCTGAGGTGGTACTTACCTAGCTGGTCTCTTGTAATAAAACACATACTTACTACCTATACTAATATGGAATAAGGTATGATATTGTCTCCTAACCATGAAAAACAAATTTGTTATTGTAAATTTCTATCTGTACTCTTGTTTGTTATTCTAGATTTTGTCGTAACCGTGGTCTCAATATATTAATAACCTAAGGGTATTAATTTGAATGAATTTTTTGTTTGTGTAATTGTTTGTATGAGTTGTGCTCCTGTAGTATTTTTGTGATAATAATTATGGAGTTCATAAATATAGAACCGAACTCCTCTAATATAAGAGGCGAGTGAAGTCGTCTAGTGATTTTTTAGTACACGTTTATTTGTTGAAAGTTTCTCATACCTATCGTACACATTTATTAAGAAAAACAACAATTATGATTTATTGAGAAAAACAACTCGTAATTTATAATTAGCTTATGTATATTTGATCTACACTGATATTTGAAGATACTTATTTTTAAATAGTCCAGTCCATTATTAATAGTATCTTTTGAGTTGTTAAAGTATAATTGTCGATGTATCAATTTGTTAACCGGGATCAAGCTGTGAGCGTCTCATCACGATCTCTCGGTCTCTTTGACCGCCGACTAACATAAATCAAATCGTAATGCGAATAATGTTATTTGATAGAGAAATCATCATATTTATATTATTTAGTTCGTCTATTCGCTCATAGCCGGTTGCGCTCACTGATCGGTAAACGATCGGTAGGTTAAGCAACTTTAGGCGCGGTCAATCAATAGATGGGTGATCCCATAGTGGTATTTCAACTGAGCGTCTCCACGTAAAAAGTCGGACCCTGTTAACATTTGAAAATAGTTGAAAAGTTCATTCAGAGGTCAATACGGGCGACCTGCACAATTCAGACAGTAGGTTGGCCACTAACCACTCGATAAGAAGAAGAAGAAGAAGAAGTTTGTCTATTTACTATATCAAAACCTATTCTAAGAAGGTTACCTTTACTCGTACATTACTCTTAAAGATTACAGCCTTTATTTAATTTTTGATGACAGAATATATCTTTCATATCAGTGAATATCAATTTATTTATTTTAACATATTAAAAGCTTGTATATACCATTTAATTCTTAGATTGTATGTAGTAATAAATTTGTAATCAAATATCGATTCGATATCAAATTTTGTTATAGATAGATACTTAGATGTTTTATTTTAACTACATCTTCGTCGAGCACCTGTTGACGTATGCTATGACACCACAGAGGGCACCAAGCAGTCGTTCGATATAATTGATGAGCGGGGTCTGGCGGACCCCGCCGGCAGCGGTGGGTCACGCTTCTGACTCTGTTTGACTTATAAGCTGAAAGCGTATATACTATATGGATCTTGTGATATAAAACTACTTTATTAAATTTTGACTTTATAATATATATACTAAAAATACAACCTAATACAATTTATAGTTTTTTTGAACATTTGCGTTGACAATAAATTACAATAGTTGATCAAGTACTTGTTTTTTACTAAGCAATCAATGATCGTTGTTACTTTGTTGCAAGTACAAGCAAAGTTTTACAAGTTTCTTGGGTTTTGTGCATCCGCTTTCTCTTATAATTTATACTATACATCTCATAGTCTATCCCAATCCACGCTTGCCAAAATAAAACATTAATATTATAACATTCTAATACAAAGCTCGATGCACCTGCCTTAATGAGAGAATTTTTAGAATTGTTAGAAACACAGAATGTTAATTTATGTTATGTTGATTTTTAGATAATTGACACATAACCGTATCCAATGTTAAATTGTATTATACAATTATATCAAACTTTATTTTTGTATGAAAAAATTATTAAAGCCAATAAAATAATGTCATTATAATTATTAGGAAATATCAACTAATCGAAATAAGAAATGGGAGCATAACGAACGAACTCACATTCCCTCTTATAATATTAGTTAAGATACTCGTATCGTTTTAAGAAGACCTCTAAATTATCACTTTATAACTTTATGAAGTTGTAACTTTTACACCGATGTATACTATTTAATGAGCTGCAAGTACCATGTTGTTAACTCGGAGGGGTGAGCAATGTGAGCAGGAATGAAATTACCTATACAAAAGACTTGCGCGCCTCTCGACGGGGCGCCTATTATCGTACTAACATCGAATAAACTACTACAATCAAAGAAATGTAACTTCTATCGCTAGATACATAAGAGCTAATGCAATGTAGTAAACGATTTGTTCAGAATATCTTTATTATACAAATAAATACACTCACAATTGTCGGAGAGCAGAACGATGTTATCGGGTCAATTTAACCCCACTCGCAAACGAGGGTTTAAGTTTTTAGTATGTTGTGCTCAAAGTGTTACATATTTTTGTCATAATGATATTGTATCTTTAAGCTAGAAATATTTATTAAAAAATCCTATTGAGTATACGAGTATATTAAATATGAGGCCATTGATTGATACTGATTCATCGCCTCAATCATCGCAGCAAATTCCGACTTACCGTGAACTTGAACTCACAGGAACTCTCAACTGGTACTGGCAAGCAATCACAAGATTCATTAAGATTCTCATTGACCTCTATTCCTGGAGAGGAGTAATGTATTGACATCTACACGCTACATAACGTAATGCCATAAAAGACGTGTCAAAGTCACTATTCTACGCACACACGCATATAATTATGTATATGGCATATATATAACTGGCCAAGATCAATTGTTGGGGAGAGGCCCACTAGGCAATATCAGTGGTCAGAGGGACATCATATACTCTTGTGTTTTAGACTTTTAGAGGTACATCACATTTTGTCCCTTCACACTACCTGCCTTCACTAGAATTTCTGATTATTTTATAGAAATATATTTTTCTTTCCCGCTCAATGAATTTCCGAGTACAGTGGTAGTGTGTTTATTCAGATTTATTAAGCAATTTAAATTTAAAAAGATAACCATAGACAGAGAATTACATTCATATTTAGCTTATTAATGAGGAAGTGTGAATTTGTCCTAATGATTTTTTTTTCTAATTTAATAAGCACATGATAAATATCTTACACTGTACGGCCTTGCGTCGTTTTAAGTCAATTAGCGATTTATCATTTGACAAATTACTCATAACTTAATTACAATATTATAGATGAAATATCTTGACGTTCCTTGTAAATTGAAGTTTAAAAAAAGTAAATAAAAATTAATTGATTTTGAAATTTTAGTTTCGCGGAAAATATGTGAGATTATATATTTCATTTTAAGTTTTAAAACCAGAATACATAATTTAAACCGTAAATAAAATAAGGGTAATAATAAAATACTCGAACTTTGAAAATGTTCCTAGTTAAATTGTAAAACTTTGTTACAACCTTTCTAAAAAACAATTGTCCTTTGCTTGGTCTCCATGCGTGGGCACCATCCACCGCTTCTCGTACCGCAGTAGAACTCACACTTTCACGCTTACCAATTACATATTGATATTTTATGACGTAAACATAGAATATAGTAAGTATGATTGATTCTTAGCCGTTATCACATGACCACCGTTCAGTCGTGGTGGTAGCGATTGTTTTATCGATAGTTTCAATGTCAGTTACAAGGGAGATTTGTATAGACTATTGATTATATAAATATTTAAATGATTATTGGAGTTGTTATTTTGATTTTAATTAAATTTTCTTTATACTAGCATCTGCCAGCGGCTTCGCCCGCGATAATAATGATTTTTGTTTTACAAACTTTGAATGTCATATTTTTTATATCGAATTTTTTAAATCGAAACAGCCTAAAAACTAAGTTTCAAGCTTCTAGCTAAAATGACGATACTTCCATACAACTTTCAACCCCTTACCCATTTGTCGCATTAAAAAGTAGCCTATATCCTTTCTCAGGCTCTAGACTATATGTGTAACAAAATTTCATTTTAATCTGTTTAGTAGTTTTGACGTGACAGACAGACACACAGAGAGACAAAGTTACTTTCGAATTTATAATATTGAGTAAGGATTTACTTTAATCCCATGTCATACTGGTTCGCTTTCAAAGTTTTGTAAGGTCTTCTAATCGCAATTTTGGATAGCAGTAATAGGAGAACGCTTGAAAGAAGAATGTACAATATGAAGTTCTTAGTAGCTGCACCAATGACCATAAAATTACTTTACGATCTCCACCTGTGATATTGTTAACGATATTGTGTTTAATTGCTCTTACGCGACCCGAGGCTAAGTTTACGAGCCTCTTATCTCTTCGTTTGTTTTAGGCGTAATATAGTAGTATTGTTCTTTATGCCTTCGTTAAAAACTAATACATAGGAGTTCAGATAATTAGACAGGACGTACAAAAAATCTAGCAACTTGTTTGATTGTGGTTGTTTTTTCTCATCGATTTAAATTTGGTGTATATTTGTTAAATAGCATGTCCATGGGAAATTTAAACCTAAAGCCTCAATATTCCTTTAATTATAATTGTAATAATTTTAAATCGTCATTTGAGTTGATGAGTATAATTATTTATATGTAATTGTAATTGAATAATTTATTGTCTGGTATACAATGTCTTTAAAGAAACATACAACTTTAATATACGAACATAATTATGTTTTTTTTTTTTTTTTTTTTTTTTTTTGGAAAGTAGGGCAGATGACTCTACTCCACCTGATGGTAAGTGGAAATAAAGTCCAAACGCGAAGGCGGCTAACAGAGTTGCGGAATACAACCGTGTTAGCCACCCTTGCCTGCCTACCCGCAAGATGCCTCTTCACGCCTCGTTTGAAGGAGCCCAGATTGTAAGAAGGAGGGAACACGTGAGCCGGCAATGAGTTCCACTTTTTGGAAGTACGACAAAAAAAAGAATTGGCAAACTTCTTTGTTCGCGAAGGAATTGATTCCACAGTTAGACGGTGACATCGGAGACCGGCACGCGTAGTTCTTGTAAGGAAAGGAGAGGGAGGTATGATGGAGAATAATTCCTCTGAACACTCGCCGTGATACATTCGGTAGAAGGCGCTTAGGGCGGCAATCTCACGACGCAGTTGAAGAGATTCGAGGGTGTTGGAGACCTCTTCATCGCCAATGATGCGAATCGCTCGTCGCTGCAACCTATCCAGGGCTTCGAGCAAGTACTTAGCGGAGCCATCCCAAAGGTGCGAGCAATACTCAACGCAAGACCGTACCTGAGTTTTGTACAACAGGCACAGTTGCTGTGGCGTGAAATAACGCCGCACCTTGTTCAGGACTCCGAGTTTACGTGAGGCCGTTTTAATAACGGCCTCGATGTGATCCCTGGGGTTAAGATCGCAGCGTAGCTCCATTCCGAGCATAGCGATACTGCTTTGCATCGACAACGTAGTGCCAGAGAGGGAAGGATGAGGGGAAAATGGAGACTTTTTGGCGGTGAAAACGCAAGCCTGAGTCTTTTTGGCGTTGAAATCAATCAGATTATCAGCACCCCATTTAGCGATGAGGTCAACGTCGATTGATTCCAATGACAAGATTCTCGCGTCTCTCTCGGATATCTGTTCGCCCAGCGGCTGCATGTAACGTAATATCCATGTGAACAGTACTGTCGTCCGCATAGCAATGAATGTTTCCAAGAGGAAGCATATCATTGATATGCAGAAGAAACAGTGTAGGGGACAGCACAGAGCCCTGGGTACACCACCAGCGTTCACTGCATATGTTTGAGAAGCGCATCCTTCCAGAACAACTCGCAGACTACGCTTGTGCAGGAAACTAGCCACCCATGCGCAGAGCTGAGCTGGCAGACCGTAAGCAGGGAGCTTGGAGAGAAGACCTTTATGCCAAACCGTGTCAAAAGCTTTGGTGATATCTAGGCTGATGGCCAACGATTCACCGTACCCGTCGATAGCCTCACCCCAAAGATGTGTCATGTACGCTAGAAGATCGCCTGTGGACCGCTTTGGTCGAAACCCATACTGTCGGTCATTAATAAGACCGTGATCTTCTAGGTAATGGATCAGCTGGTTATTTATGATCCGTTCCATAACTTTGCACAAAATTGAGGTAATAGCTATCGGACGGTAATTAGCCGGGTCGGAACGATCACCTTTTTGGTATCGGCTGCACATAGCCTCTCCAAGCTCCCGGAACACGTCCCGAAGAGAGGGAAAGTTGATATAGGCGCGTCAACACGGGAGACAACTCCGCCGCGCACCGCTTCAATAATAAAGCCGGTATGCCATCAGGTCCACTAGCTTTCCGCTCGTCAAGTGATTGTAGCACAGCTCGCACATCACGCTGCCTGATTTTGATATCAGGCATTGTGGAGCCACAATGAGAGAGAATAGGTGGCAGCGTGCCACAATCATCGACTTGTGAGTTAGCCGCAAAGAGACTTGCCAAAAGATCCGCTTTCTCTTGAGGCTTGTGAGCTAGTGAACCGTCCGGACACCTAAGCGGAGGCAGCGAAGACTGGCAGAAATTGCGCTGAACAGACTTGGCCAGACTCCAGAAACAACGCGAACCCGTGGGGTGCGCGACTAGATTCTGGCCGATTCGCGCAATGCGTTGGGCATCCGCTCTTATGTAGGCCTTCTTGCAGGACTTGGTAGCTTTATTATAGTCCGCTTTCAGTGTTTCTAAATTGGGATCCCGAGAAGCAAGGCCATTGGTCCAGGCGCGATAGGCCGACTGCTTTGTTTTGTTGGCGAGGACGCACTCTCGACCGAACCAACGGATCCGCTTATTGCCACTGGTGCAATTAGAATAGGGGATGTAATATTCCATCCCCAACAAAATCTCGTCGGTAATGGCAGTGGCGCAGGCTGTCGGGTCCTTCTCACTGAAACAGCGTTGCTTCCAAGGGACAGATGCAAAGTAATCACGCATACCGTCCCAATCTGCCGACCCATGGTGCCAGACACGACGTTTAATCGACGCAGAAGGCGGCGGCTTGGTTTAATGGCACTTTGGTGGATATCAGGCAGTGGTCAGATGACCCAAGAGGGGCACGAACCACGACCCGATAATCCGACGGGTGGGTCGTCAGCAGAAGGTCCAGCAACGAAGACGTATGGCCAACAATATCGGGGATTCTGGTGGGCTGATCAACCAGTTGGGTCAAGTCATGCGTAAGAGCAAATGTATGAGCAGTCCTTCCAGCATGGTCAGTTTTGGAGGATCTTAACCACAGTTCGTGGTGAGCATTGAAGTCCCCCAAAAACACCAGTTCTGCATTAGGAAACTGCTCTTGCACAGTATCTGCCAACCGACTAAGATGGTCGAAAAGCCGGCTAGTCTCCAAATCACCATTGTGGGATCTATAGAGGCACACGTAGACTCGACTCAGACGAGGCCAAATCCACATTACCGCCAACATGGAAAAAGAGGATCCTCCAAGCAGCGTAGACGGCGACAACAAACATCCGCCCTGACGAACAGACATACACCGGCTTTCGCTTTGAAGGACTCTTCAAGAACGTAGCCAGGATAGTGAAGATATGCTGTATCGGCAGGACGGAGTATCTGTGTCTCCGTAAGGAACAACAGTGCGGGCCGTGCTGTCTCGAGGTGTTGGTGGACAGCATTGAGGTTGGTGTGGAGTCCTCGGATGTTACAGAACTCTACCTCAAACAGCGAGAGAGTGGTGGGGGTGTGCACCGCTGAGCGACCATCCTGTGTTTTTTGTGCTGACATGAAAGTAGATGGAATAGGAGGCGTGAAGCGAGTGAAATATGCTCCGATAAGCCAAGTCAAAAGTGTGGAAGCTTGTTTCGCCAAGAGTTTGCCTAAGGAGGGGAAACACTGATCCGCCGGACGGAAGGGCCCCGAACCCCCCCGGAAGTAGTCGCCGGGACCCCACCTTCCGGTCACCAACCGGCACGACGATCTACTCCGAGATTATTCATGGCATGATAGGGCAGCCTCGCGAGCTGGTAAGGCACGCTTGGGCCCCTGTGCTGTGCCACGGGCGGCCAGCGGAACAACCGTTTCTACGGGTCTCCTGGCCGGCGGGTCAAAATGATCCTCCTAGCAATGGTTCCACATAAGCATCCACAGGACCAACACTTATCGGGACATATCCCACCCGGTAACTGGTTATACGTCGGCTGACCTCGAAACGCGGCTGACGAGCAGTCACTTCACGAGTTTTTCACCAACGTACGGTGGTAGCTAACCAGGCGGGCTTTTAATCCCTACCACCAGCACAACAGCAAGTGGAAGCTGCATAGTCCCTTAGTCGCCTCTTACGACACCCACGGAGAAGAGAGGGGCGGTGAATTGTATTCTTTCTCCGTCACCGCACGGATAAAACCTGTACCTTAAGTGTAGCATGGACGTAGTTTTTGGGAAAACGTCATCACGGATTACTGTCATTATTTGTCTCTTCTATTCAATTCTAAGTGTGTATAGGAAAGTCTCTAATAATTTAATCTTTCGTCCATTGATATAAAGGTCAGTTTATTTAGCATTCTTGGCAATAAATGTCAAAAATTAATGCCGCTTATAAAACCACGGCGACATTTTGTAAATTGATTGTCGCCATAATATTTTTAATGGCAATGCTCCAAGTCAAAGAAAGAACAGCTTTCCCACTGTTTTATAATATTATTATTTACACAAGAGTTTTGTTGCATACGGTTTATAGTTTTTCAAAACGTAATAAAATATTTATGACTTAAGATGTTTCTGGTCATTCGCGTGCATCAGTTTCAAGTTTTTGTGGACAGGAACGAATATAATTTTGAGTAAATATTACGCAAACTCCAGAATACAGAAAACTAGTAATTCATTTAGAGAAAAAAAAGGAAATATATTCAGAAGCTATAAAATACAGTCAGAAATGAATAGAAAGAGTGAAACTGTAAATTTATGAACAGAAATGAATAGAAAGAGTGAAATTGAAATTGTAATTAAAGCTTATGGGTACTCTGGTTAAGTAATATGTTAATTTGGTCAAGTAATAAATTCCTAATTTTCGTTTATACATATATCCCGTATCGAACACTGACGGAAAGTATTGTAAGAAAAGAATATGGCTATGAATAAAATAAACAAAAGTAGACTAAACTTAATAAGTTGTTTACTGGCAGATTCTATAATTGCTCCGAAAAAGTAGAATTTTTAAGAATGACTATTATCGGCTATAATTTTTTTTTATTAAAGTACCTATACTAATGTTTATGCGATACATTTCTATATAAAGATGTTACTACCGAAGTGAGTCCAGCATTAATTGATGGAGCTATAGAGACACATACCCTTGTTTTATGGGCGATAAAATATTTATGGAGATGATATGATCGCGACACTGTAACTTTAATTGTGGCCCACCGCGCGTTAATTTGTGTTTTACGACTTGTTACTTATATTTTCAATAGAATATTTATATGCCTTCTTATCGATTTCTAACACAGCAATTACTTGTGACTCCTCAAGAATCATTCCTTCTTATTGAAAGTATTTAATTTTTTATATAATTTAAAGCCTCAATAGGTCAACGGTAGAAGGGCTGAATCTGCTCCGTTAACGCGACAGTTGCGTGTTCAATCCCTTGGGCTATTGTCGTAACCACTCCTAGCGCAAGCTTCTGGCTTATTTGGAGGGGCAATAGGAATTTTATCAATACCTTGACAAAAACATTGCTAATATTGTTAAAAAAATAATAAAAATCTGAAATTTTATTCATTCCGAATATTGCCAGAGATGCAAAATAAGAGGTTAATTGCTATCTCAAGATGACAAACGAACAATTAGTGAATCGTAAGCGTCGTAATCAGGCATGCGCACGCGCCGTCCAGCTGCGCACACCACTTCCTCTGATCTTTGACTTGGACAATTGCACGCATCTGCCGTCTTGACTTGCCCTCGTCACCGGGCACCTTCCCAATTATTCCTGACCCCCCCCATACTGCCCACTCGAACGATGACGGAGATCAACAATAGATCTTCATAAACTGGCCAAGTTACCTCACCAACAATGATATCAGTACAGTCAAAAAGCACCGTTTTCCAATTGCATTAAGATCGATTACAATTGAATACAAGAGTAATTGTAAGTTTGTAAGGAAATATATTACTCAATCCTATGTTGGCACGAGATTATGAATTGAAGTGGTTCGCGATCAACTAGGTGCTTCCTTTGTATCAGCTGTTTACATCCTCTCGCAATAATGTTTGTCTTTAAAAATAAATAACAGATTAAATTTTATAGATGTGTAAAGAAGAAATATGAAATGTCAGAGATTGTCACAAGAAAATGTCAAATTAATCAAAAACCATGTAAACAAAACCTAAATTAGTCTTTTTATCGTTAGCACGATGACTCAATATACACAAAATAAGAAATATAACATAAATAGTAAGTTAGAAAATAATAGGAAATATGAGGGATTTAAAAGAGCAGTCCTCTGCAGCTCTGAAGATGATGAAAAACTGGCCACACAAAGTTCCCGGGCAAGGCTTATGATGCAGTCAGTCAATAATTCAGACCATGTACGGGATTATAAATCTTATGGTGGTAGTCAAAACTACGCGATGTCCCAAAATCAAGTTCCAAAGCTAGTTTATTCTACATACCCTACATTAGTCCAAGGATTACGCTGGAGTCCTTCTATTACGGAATATACAGAAGATTCACAAACTGATACATGCGAAGAAGATAAAAAGATAAAGTGCAAGTGTCGAAGATGTAAAATGACCAACTGTAGTGCTCGTAAACGTGCAGCACAAAACAAAAAATGTAACTTATTCAAAGATAACATCGCAAAGTTTTCCGATAACAGTACTATGACGCGGAATTTGATAGATACAGGATGTGGTGCTTGCACACCGTTATTAAAAACACCAGCAACCTCCGACGTTTCTATATCAACTTCAGTTGTAACCGTTAGGGATGTCTATAAAATACCATCTCAATCCTGTCCCATATCCCCTGTACCAATTTTAAAGAAACCTGATTTCGACAACTGTATTAACGCGGATAGAGAAATTAAGCATCGTGTAACAGTCAGTTCTCAGGAAGCTATAAGAGATAATACAATTGATTATGAAAAACTTATAGAGAAATTAACAAAACCACCCGTTAATGTAATCAATACTTTTAGTGATAGTAGGAAAGTTATATATAATGAAGGTATAAGCAATGCTGTAACTAATATCGTAATACCTAAACGTCCACTATCTAGAATGAGATTAATGTCACAAACGAAATTAAATATCGATAACCGGTCACATGGAACTAATAAATGTAAAAGGAAACCCATCATACCCTACAATCATCGACAGTCTAAATACCACGATGATTGTAGAGAGCCTAAGAGTTCATATCACGGTTACGTTGATCGCGTAAATTTTGCAGTGGCACCTCCAGCAATGAAGCAAACGTGTCTTAAGAAACCGGTTAGATGTGAACGTGTGCCGTCCATCAGGTTACCAAGAAAACTGTTGATCTCGGAGAGGTACATTGAGAAGTTTATTGGTACACATTGAATAAATAAAATAAATCATTTAAAGTTTTTTTTTTGTAAAAGAAAATATCTATTAAAGTCTCTTTCTATGTTTGAAAAGATCTATAAAATGATCTTATTGTTTCATTTCATCATCGTTTACCAAATGTATAATAGAAAAACTATAAATTTTCAGTCTATTATTTTTAACCAACTTCATATTCGATGCTATGTTTTCTTATAAACTGGATAGCCCCATACAGATTATCAGCCGTAAAAAGAATCTGTATCTCTTTCTTTTCTCTTATCATCATCTCTGGTTAAATATGTTAATAACTGACTTCAAAAAAAGAGGAGGTTCTATGTTCACCTGGATGTATGTTTTTTTATTTGTTCAGGAACTGATGATGGAATCTTATAGTTTGGATATAACATGAAGAAACACCAGGAAACTACACATTACTTATAAACATTTGACAGGTTGCGATATATTTAGGTACTTTAAAATGATTGCCTTACTTTTACTCGTAACTAGAAAGTATAAAATACAAAATATATAAAAAACAAATGCCAACTTCAAAACTAAAAAGCAAGAAATAAATGTTTTCTTCAGAATTTTTTCTCCATAAGTCGCTATTTTACTACGGATCGACTTTTGAAGAAAATTCCTTTTTTGTGGGTTTAATAATCGCATATGCATGAATCAAAGTGGCATATGCGAGCAAGAAGCAGAGTGAAGGGGTAACGGGGTCAACAGCTGCAGAGAAAGCATCCTTGATTAGTTAATCTGGAGCCAATTGCTGCGCGGACGCCGGCTGGGTCGCCAACATTTTTATATTCTACTAAATCCTGTGAACGAAAAGTATGTATTATATAAAAAGCATGCTGTTATTTATGATCAGCATATCTTATAACTGAATGTTTTAATATCTAACAACGGTAATGAATATTAGGTATTATTATAGTTGTGAAACATTCCCTGAAATTTATTATTCTAATTTAATGGTAAGCCGTCTTAAAATCTTATAATCTACTAACAACAATTCTGCTAAGAATAATGGACCTCTTCTTGTTTGGAAATAAAAGATTTTATATAATAGATATTATATTATGTAGAAAACAAAACTTATAGGAGGGATTTGCTACTTTTAGTTTTTAGCGAGCCCGCAAGCAGTAATCACCTCATACAGAATATCAATGGGAAATAGCAGTAGCCGCTCTGTTGCATTTTGTGCTATTAGTGTGAGCTCCAGAGGCTCACACACTTTTTTCCTTATCATCTACTCCTATTAACAGGTGGTAATACAGAGTCTGCTTGATGCCTGGTGCTTACTGCTCTTGTTTAGACAGGACTTTTGCGTGTGTATATTTGGTAATATAGAAAAAGTTGCTATTAAATATTTAATAATAATTAGCCAAAAGGTTGAACGATCCTGTCGCCGGAGGGCCGGCACGCGTCGCCCTCGCAGCGCAATCTGCAACTTGGTTAACTTTGTTATTTATCTCTGCTCATTGTTTTTTTATTGAACATGACCTGGGTTCAACTGTTACTGCATTCAAGTTACAGAATTATATGCATGTGATGTCTTACTATTAGAGTACAATTTAGTTTAACTTTTCTAAGCATTACAGAAACAATCAGCCGAAAAGATCTTCCGTTTTGGTTGTCGGTTAAAAACTTTTTTATACTACTATATCAGCGTAGCCTATGGACGATAGCTATCTCAAAAGGAGGAGGGAGGGAAGGAGGAGGGAGCGAGATAGTTGGAAACTAGTTAGCTGTAATAGCATAGAAGACATTTGTAGTGAGAAATATTGTTCCTTTATTTCGCGTATGACTTTTCTTTAGATTTTGTGTCTGAAATCTCGATGAAATATCGAAATAGGTATACGGCATACTTTCCAAGTTTTGATTAAATTAAAAGTTGGGCAATTACTGTCACAGGTACATACACATACAGAAAAACGTAGTACATTCTACACATCAATCTATCACATCACGTATTCAGTAGTTATGCAAAAAATACGTAGTATAAATATTTTATAATGTGCTTTACTCGTATTTCATAAGCACTTTTGATGAAAGAAAGCGCATCAAATTACATTTCTAAAATAATAATAGAATGGTAATTATAGCACGCATAACTTATTCAAACTAAATTAAGCGAAGGTGTAAAATGTAGGCGATGTAATAAAGATACGTCACAGTTATCACTCATACAACTGGCTCTATCAGTTTACCAGATCGTACAGTTTTTGTTCAGCCATGCCTTTGCGGCTGTTTCGAATTTAATGGGGTGACCGTAATTTTATGACGGAACGAAGCCATTTTTACGATTGTCACAACTAATCGATATCGTCATAATCTTGATTATTTTCATTGTTTTATTATTGGAAAACTAGTAAATATTTTGTATATGTACCTTTTATAGCCAATTTTGAAGATAAATTAAGAAAATGAATTGTAACTAAATAATATGTAATAAATTGTAATAAATTGTACTGCTTTGCTCGGCACTTTTTTTTCAATCGTGTTATTTAGAAATTATATTTAGATACGAATTACATAATGACGAGATATGAATAATATTTTTAGATCTTAACGACATAATAATAACAGACATCTGGACTCAAATCGGTGTTATCATTGCCTAAAACACGGATAAAACGACATTTTCTGAAAATAAATCCTAGGTAGATGGATTTAACGCCCCGAAACCCCTATACTAAATTTCATGAAAGTCGTTGGCACCATTGCCGAGATTTAATGGAATTGCTTGTTTAAAGGTATTATTATTGGATATTCTACAACTAGATATAAGGTCTTTTACCTTGCTCTTACTGGTGGTAGACCTTTTATTGCGCGAGGCTAGGTAAGTTCCAACGTAGTATCAATTATCCTACCGTTAAGCAGTAGGTGTACTGTGGTTTGAGTGAAATTACTGGGTAAAGGATATTGGGAAACCAATATCTCGAGGTTGCAAGCGCTCGTAAGTTACGACATCCGCTTATCATCAGATGGGTCGTATGCTTGCTTGCCACCGTAGTTATTACAGATATTACAAATATTCTTATTTCGCTTCCATATAAGCGTTTAGCTGTTGCTGAAAATTTAAAACGGAAATCTTTAAAGTAATTGTCATAAGCGTAAAAATTGGCTTTGTCTAAAAGTATTTTTTTGTAAAATAACAATAATATTATATGCACCCTATTAAACAAAATGTCTATATCCACGTGAGACCGTTAAGTGCGAGGTCCGCAATCCATCATCCACCCACTATCAGACAGACGTTGTATTTGTATTAATATTTGGGGTACGTTTGATAACTTTATTATGGCGATAAAGATTATAACTTAGATTACATTGATCTACATTTTGATTAACAATATTATAAAGCGGCTAAAGGTTGATACGTTTTTGTTTAAGTAGTAATTGATCTAAAGATTTACATCAACAACAAATTACAAAACTGATAAAAATATTTTTTATATATTTTTAAATCTTACTAAGCAATTGAAACAAGATTTTTCTCAATTCCCCAGATTCCACACACAATCGTATTCGTTAGTCATATCCCGGGGGACAAGCTCACATACATAGTTATCAGGATTGCTATACGATTTAATAATATATATTTTTTTAATAAACAACGACTACGCCATTTTCCTAAATGAAATTGCAATCGCTATTTATTATTAATAAATAGTACGGTAATAAGTATTGTTAATGAGTTTGGTAGAGCCATGCTTCTACCAGCACAAACAGTCCGGCTTCCGGGGAAGTACTAAAAGTAACTGTATCAGTGGGTGCTGGTGAGTGAGAGCGCCGCAGGTCAAATCACATACCCCCTCAGTTCCCTTCCTTTTTTCGCTCCTCATCCCTTCCCTCTTATTCCTTGCGTTGGCAACGCATGTTATACTTCAAGTGTCGCAAGTGTTCATAGGTTGCGGTGACTGCAGACCATCAGCCGAACCGTATGTTTGTTGGCCAATCCTCATGATATAAAAAAAAGCTTTTAGAGAATATCTTGCAAGTTTTAAAAATTACTTACAGCTATGATAAATATTTTTTTTCTCAATAATTCAGTACTTTTGATCTAATTGTTCTGGGTAATAATAACGAAGTATATCAGATAATCAGTATAGACTAATGTTCGTGTTACACTCGTGCGGGGTAGCTAGCTAGTAATTATAATTATGGTTATTTTACGAGTATAAACACGCCTCCGCTTCCGGTCATTCAGTTGACTTACGATTCACGACAATAGGGTTTTGTTTAGTTTTGATAGCTTTGGCTTTATTATAGGAGTACACACAATAGTGTGAAAGAATTTAGTCCTTATAAACAACTAGCTTCTGTCAAAGGCTTCGCCCGCGGGAATAACGATTTTAATACAAACTCTGAACCCAAATAAACTTTGAATGTCATATTTTTTTTATATCGAATCAACAGCCTCAAAAATAAGTTTCAAGTTAGCTCTAAAAATAAAGATATTTCCATACAACTTTTCATGCCCCCTTTCAACCTTTTTTCCCATTAAAAAGTATTAGCCTATGTCATTCTCAGGCTCTAGACTATCTGTGTACCCAATTTCATTTCAACCGTTTCAATAGTTTTGGCGTGAAAGCGCTATAGACAGACAGAGCTATTTTCGCATTTATAATATTAGGAAGATTGATAACCGACTTTAAAAGCCAATGTACAACTACAAAACACAAAGCGAATGCTAGTGATCATCGAAAAAATCCATGTCTGTAGTACCTGCAGTAGCTTCAATTAACATTAAATTTGTGTTTATTAAGTATTACAAATTGTGTGAAAATTTCAACTTTCTACCTATTACGGTTCGTGAGATACAGCCTGCTGACGGACGAATGGATGGATAGGTTAGGTTAGGTAACACCGGAGCCTTAGTAATAGGGTTCCGTTAGAGCCCTTTGGGTACTCTAAAATGTACATACAAAAATAATCATATAACTAAGAAAAACAATTTCCGAGCCTTTTTGATTTTCTTCTTTAAGTTGGTTTCTATTACGTATACTAAACGATATACTCAAATGTGGACATATTTGTCTCCAACACAATGGAAAATTCATTTTGTTTTTTAAATCAACATACAAACATTAATTGATATTATGAGCCAGATTTGTTTGTATCATGTAGTAATAATACTTTAAATAAGTAATAAATATTCATGTTTCGGTTGATTGACCTCTAAAAGATCGATATAGTAAACAGATTCATACTTATGATATAAATACGAAATTTGTCTGTTTGTATTTTATTGTTATGTCAAAACGGTCGGCGAATAAACGGTGAGCAGTCACTGTAACCTATGAACGCGATACTTGAAGTATCACATGCGCGTTGTCAAACCAAGGGATAGAAGTGATGATGAGAAGGGAAGAGAGGGGGTGGGAGATTGGGCCTGCGGTGATCCCGCTCATCGCATGAAACCCAATTTCATTGATACAGAAAATCGGCATAAAGTAACATATGCCGATTTTCTGTAAGAGGGTGAATCTTCCCCGACCAAGCCGGTCCATGTGTCCTGTGTAGAGCATCGCTCTACTCTATCTAAAACATAACATCATTAAATAATTCTTGTGTACATGCCCATTATTACATATATAGATTTTTATATTTTATCCTGCAGCCATAATCAACGTGAAAAATAAAATAAATTCCATTTCCGGGTAAGTGTAGCCGTTTTTAAAAACTTGCAACAAAAGTGTCTGAAGATATTTTTTAAATATTAAGGTTTTCGTTTTGACACCGTAGTATCACGCAAAAACTGCTGAGTTATTGAGAAGCTATCGCTTTAATTTAAATTTATACAAAGCAATATTTAAATTCAAATTAAATATAACTCTAATTCCAAACCGAACAAGATAGGGTCGCGAGAAAAAGTCTAGTAATATTAGTATAAGCATGCGAACCACTCAATCAAACTCAACCCGACACACGGCGCAGGTATTCACGATCGCTCTTGACTTGAAATAGATAATGCTTATCTCAGCTTTCGCGGATCTCTATTGAAGAACAACATGTTAAGATAATAAAAAGCATTAGTATAAAATTTTCAACTTCAAACTTAACAACTATAAATATATGTATTATTTATGTCAATGTTTCTGATTTGACCGATGAATTAGAAAAAATCAAACATTACGAAACGAAACCCTGTCCTTACAGTTGAGGATATAAGAGCGTCGGAGGCTGTAATTCCCACTTCTTCCTCGTTCTTTTCCTTCTCATCATCCCTATGAGGATAGGGCTGTTCTATACTATGACTATTTATAAAGCAATACGCTTGTTTGTCACCATCGTGTACAAAAATTGCAATTAAGGACACTTGATCTTAGATCTCTGACTTCAACTTTTATAATTAATAATAAGTGCTTGATAAAATAGGTAGAATGAGATGTCCCCGTTAATAATTTGATGTAGTTTCATGTAGTTTTAACCCACGGGAATAAAACTACCCTATGTTCGGTGAATAAGCTGTCTGTGTGCTAAATGTCATCTAAATCCGTTCAGTAGTTTTTGCGTGAAAATGTAAACATCATTCTTACATCATTTCTCACAAAAAATCATATTTATAATATTAGTCGGAAACATCTTAAGAATACCAATCTATTTACAGATAAATACTGATATACAAAATGATAGTTATCTGTTATTGCTTAGGTAGGTATCGGTAATGACATGTTTATCAAAGCATTTCCCTTAATAAGAATGAAAGTGTTAATTGGAGGACAAATAGATGTACTCACAGGTACACAGAACAGGGGCTTACCATTAACTAATTTTTTTTTTTTACGTCACAAGTTGGCAAACAAGCATACGGCCCACCAGATGGAAAGTGGTTGCCGTAGCCTATGAGCGTTTGCAGCATTATTAGTAGGTGCCACTCACGCGTTGCCAACCTCCAGATATTAGTTCTTAAATCTCATCTGCCCAGTAATTTCACTAGCGTACAGTGCCCTTCAAACCGGAACACAGTAATGCCTAAGCACTACTATTTGGCGGCAGAATATTTGTCACTGCGGTGGTACCTACCTAGCCGGCCTCTTGCAACAAAAGACCTACCACCAGTGTGACTTATTGCACGGGTGGAATAATCTCTGCTTTGACAGAGATTATCCCAACAGCGGGCGATGGGGTCGTCACATCCCGACGCCGGTAAAACTTACATAATTATTTCGTGTCATGCCATATAATATTTATACGTCATATAAAATTTGAATCAATTTACTGTTAAAATTGAATAGAATTTTCACTTAAAGTTAATGGTAAGTTAATGGTGGTTGAAAAAATACAAATATATATGAAATATGATTTTTGAGATTTAAGTTCATGATCCAGCGAGAAATAGATACATTTTACAGAAACAATTCAGAGGCAGTCGCACTTAATCGATTAATATACCTTCACCGTGCTCCACTGCGCACGCACTCGGATCATTATATCATCGGGAGCAAGTTCTAATAATTTTGTTATTATTTGTCGGTGATCATCAAACGATGTCAAAATGCTGACAGTACGAGAGGCTTTGAAGCGCCGCGGCAGGGGCGACCAACTCTAGCCGTTACATTTACATAGAAATAACTTTATTTGAGTTAATTAAGTACACGAAGTGATAATGATGATAAATGATCATTTAACTTAGTTACTTTATGTTAATTTATTTATACAGCCTGGTTCCTTTTTAGTTTTTGATAGCTTGTATGAATTTAGTTGTACTGTTCTTTTAAAAGAAATTAAAAGAAAATGTTATTGTTTCAAATTCAGCAATATTTTTTTAAGTACATCTAAAACGTAAGCCACAAAAATAAGGCAAAGACAATATCTTATTGTTTCATATATTTTCATATACAAGTTTACTATGGTCTATGATTATAATTTTATAATAAATTAATAATTATGACGTATAATATTTTTAGGAATAACAAGTGAGTAAACTTTTTAAATGTAACAATTTTAATATTTTTCACAAATAATCGTAGTACAAATATATCGGTGAGCGGATATAATTACTGGCCTTTCTAGCTCATAACTAGTAAATAAAAATCATAGATGAATAAATTAATAAAATAGTTCAAGACCCACCGAGTATAGCGAGCTCAAACAGACATTCTGATTTTCCCGGCAATTGATTTAGAATTTTCATCCCATTTTCTAAAATAAAAGGTCAAGGAATAAATTAAGAGGTTATTTTTTTTATAATACACAATATTTTTTGAAGTTATAGTTACTTCTTTTGGCGCGTTAGGGAAAAACGATGGGAATTTTTACGATGCGCGCGGACACCGTCATAAAAAACTGACACCCTGAAGTTAGTTATAGTCAACATTTTTTTGTGATATTTAAATAAACTTTATTTAACTAGATAATGTGTTATAATAAAACTTTCAATGTATTAAATAAACTTTTTCTATTGTTAGTGTCGTTTTTTCTACAAACGTAGAATAAGGCGAAAGATAAAATTTTTAAAAGATTTTTATCTTGTTACGCTTAAAAGTATAACTTCTAACGCGTGTACATAAGTACACACACACACACACTTTTTTTTTCTAAATCTGTCATTATGTGTTGTTAATATAGATTATTAAAACATGTGAGCAAGCTTATGAACTCCTGTCGGTACGTCAAAATGACGTTTCGGCGATGTGATCAATCTAGTCTGTCGGCGATGTATCATTAGTGGCTGTTTCACTTCACCGTATTTACTAACTGCGACGCTAAATAAACATTATAATATATTCATTATCTATAATATGCCCGCGGTTTCGCCGGCGGCTTTATTTGTAGTATGTTGTACCTATTACAATATTGACACCCGTGTTTTAACACCTAAAAGAATTTAAATAAGTGAAATTCTTATTCAAATTACTCACGCTTTATTATTGCTAATAAAAAACTTTGTTTTGTTAAATAAAATAAAAAAACTGAGAAGATCCAATAAATATGAATTGGGAACAGCTAAAAATAATTCAGTTACGTTACGTTACCACTGAACTGAATTATGTTTTATGTCAGACTTTAAGTTTTTTATTTTTACGTAATTTCTAATTGCAAATTCCGTGTCATTTTCCTTTTCTTTGTTTCACTGAACCACAAAAATTGTTAAACAATGAAGTTTTTGTTAATTTTAATAATTAGAACACAAAATTTGAATCTACGTCTTTTTAGTAATAATTTACCGTCGTCGGGCTGTGACGACCCCATCGCCCGCTGTTGGGATAACCTCTGTCACAACAGAGATTATTCCACCAGTGCAATCAGTCACACTGGTGGTAGGTCTTTTGTTGCAAGAGGCCGGCTAGGTAGGTACCACCGCAGTGTCAAATATTCTGCCGCCAAATAGTAATGCTTAGGCATTACTGTGTTCCGGTTTGAAGGGCACTGTACGCTAGTGAAATTACTGGGCGATTGGCAACGTGTGAGTGGCACCTACTAATGGTGCTGCAAGCGCTCATAGGCTACGGCAACCACTTACCATCAGGTGGTCCGTATGCTTGTTTGCCAACTTCTAACATAAAAAAAAAAAAAATTAACAAAAATGTTCTGTGT
The DNA here is from genome assembly GCA_023373885.1 of Hestina assimilis. Lineage (NCBI taxonomy): Eukaryota > Metazoa > Arthropoda > Insecta > Lepidoptera > Nymphalidae > Hestina > Hestina assimilis. The sequence goes on along the minus strand of CM041747.1, from coordinate 537,005 downwards.
AAAACTTCGTTTATTTTACTAACGTAATATCTAAATGGTAAAACTTAAAAATGTGCAATAATCGCAGATCATCTTCCATTGAAGGGCTATGTTTGTGCCCAATAGCACCTTCGAATTCAAGTCAGTAAAGTTAGAAAAATAATTTAAAGCATTCTTCTTTTTCATGAAAACTAAAACCTTGAAATATAAAACATGCAAATTCGAAAAATATTCTATACATACACAAATCACTTTTAAAACAAAATGACACAAACACTGCACGTGAAACAAACGCAAATTACAATTATATACCATCATACCAAAGACTCGAACTACTACTTGGACGCGAATAAGCAATACCATGTCAACCCACACGAATGTCATTTCGAGAAAATAACATTAAATTTTATTAAAATAAATTTTTAACAACTTGCTTTATATGAGTTTTTTTATGTATTGGTCAAGTTTTTGGCAATTTCAAGATTTATGTAAGTTATTTAACTTATTTACACAAAAAATAAGTATACAAAATGATTAAAAATGGCTTTTTAGAAGTTTTAAAGCTAAACACTACAAATATTAAAGAAAAATTTTCTTCAGCCATTTACCAACACTTCTGCATATAGAACTCAGTTTTTTCAATGTTGTGGGTTGACACGGTATTGCTTATTTGCGTCCACATATGGTAGGAACACCATACAATATGAGGGAGGGCTGCTGTACATTAACCTACCGGTGGAAATAGTTACTGAAAAATCTTTTTTGAAATTTAAAGTTAAGTAAAAAGCAACATTTTCAAAATCTATATTATATTTTAATAATTGTATTGAATCAATAACTAAATTTGTAAAAATTTTGAAACTACATTAAGTTATTACACTAAATTTCTTATGTAAATAAATTTTTGTTCTTTATGGGAAATCTCTTTAAACCTAAAACCAATATTAACAAAACCAGCGTTTTTCAAGATATTATAATCAAATGCAGCAATTTTATGATGGTATGAAGCATTTAACCTAGCTTTTAAGCTGTAATAAGATAGTTCGTCGATTTAATAACGCTGCCACGAATCAAGAATGATCCGTTGTCATCATATCATCGAACTCAGCCCCTGGCATATGGAACAGCACACTGTACTATACAGATATCAGATTATCGTGATATATATGTTTTTGGACCTGAGAAGTACTACCCTCTCACAGGAAATCGGCGTAAAGTAACACTATTAGTATTGTTGCGTTTCGTCGGATGACTGAAAGCGCCGGGGGCATAATATCCTGCCTTCTCACCCCATACCACCTACCCCTTGGGTTTGCAATGCGCATGTAACACTTGAAGTTTTGGAAGTCTTCATAGGTTGAGGTGATTGCTTATCAGGCGGACCTTATGCTTGTTTGCCAATCGCCATGGCATAAAAAATGAAACTTATCGATAAAGCTCTACGAAATTTAAAAACGTCTATATAATAAAAATAAATGTTGAAATCCTTGGATCAGTACACGTTTTTGCAATATTTGGCACGCACCACCCGTCCAGCCGTATCAGTGTCGTTACGAATTATCGACTATCTGAGAATGCCTAAACATTTTGATGTCTTTTTCTTTTTGTCCTCTGATATATCCCTCCCCCCGTCCCTCGCAGCATCGCTGTCACACAATTGGTTTTGCCTCTACGCGATCAAGGCACCGCTGCCTTTGATCATACCGCCCAACCCTATTAAATTCAGTCGAAAATAAACTTTAAGATTATGTTGTAGGATTGTTTTCAGTTTGATAAATGGATATCGAAGGCATTTAATATCTTTATTAATGTGGCCAAGCTCCGATGATCGATGATAACTAATTATTCGAAACATTTCGTTGACCGCGCGATCCTGGCTGATCGTTTCAGTTCAAATTTAGACTCTATACCTTTATGTTAGGGTTTATAAAATAAAGTGGAGATTAGCGAAAGATAATCGCCAGTTATTGTATTTGGTTATCGTTGAAATGGTACCTGCCGCAGAGCTAACAAAGATTAGAGAAGTTATTTTTTAAAATTTATTTTAAAGGCTTTTGTGTTCGAGTGTTTAATGCCAGAATTCCTGGATTATAACTTGCGCTAATCATCTTAAAAATATTCAGAAAATTACTTCTGTTGTTAAGTTTATAAATATTTCTTTAAAGTTTGTTTTTGTTGGTTTGTAAGTGAAAGATTAAACCGGGATATAAGTTAAGCAATGGTTTATCCCAATTGAAATAACTTCTTATGATTAGATGTAAAGATTATTTTTTTAAATGAAATCCTCATGATTTTTAGTTTTGGAAGTGCATTTTTTTAATTTACACAAAAGACAAAAAAAAACAATGATAAAAAATGGTGTTTGTATGAAACTAAATAAAAAAACTATTTGAAGCAAAATGTTCGTTTACATTTTTTTTCTAATTGCTACACATCTAAACGTATCTACAGAATTAATTCTGTCATTAAGTGATATTCATTAATATCTGTGTCATAAAGTGATATTTAATAATATCTTTGGAGCGATAGATATAATCGTCGGCTCTCGTTACGATCACGATGTAGCGGAATCTAATTGTAAAACAATACAGCCATCTTAATGGACCACGATTGTTTTCTCGATGCTTATCGACCCGGCCCACGGCTACCAATCGAGCTGCCAGACGATTACTAGATCAGTTAAGAAATTACCTATAATTGTTATGTTATTGTTATCGTAATTTTAAGATAATCATCGTATGCTCGTCTGTCATTTAAGTTTGTTCATATGAAATTGTAATAGTTGTGATTTTGACGATAATGTTATTTTAAAAATGGAATTTTTTTATTTATTGTGAATAAATGATAAAGATTTTTACAATGAAGACATAGCATAAATTGCGGCTCGCAACTGTGACACTTGGCGATTTTTTGTGAAAAAAAAAGCATCACAAAATTACTCATATAATGTAACTCCATATCAATAAGGAATCATTAAAACCAAACTTGTGATTTTTGACGGACAAACTGGCAGACAGATATTACGTTAAGAAAAACCTTTGTTTCCCTTTTTAAGCATATTTCACAAGTGGAGGATTCTGAGCTTTGGCAGAGTAAATGTTTATATGGAGAAGGAGTGCAGAAAGTTAAAGTCTATGTATAATTATGTGATAAATACATTAAATTAAATATTGATTGCTTACATTCATAATGTCAATGTTAAGCACATTTCTGACAATTGATTAAATTCAATTCACTTTGACAAATCATTTTAGGAATCTAAATTATTCGAGAGCGGGTCGCTAGGATTCTTTAATATATAAAAAGTGGACAATTTATGTCATAATATAGTCTTGTGATGAATATCTTAAGAGACAAAAAATAATGTCAGTTGATGTGCACTGAGGTGTGGTGCGGGTTCGATTCTCAAAGGGTCCCTTAAAACAGTTTCCATGTTCAGTACGGGATCGCTTGCTAATAGCCGAAAGGCGGCGACACTTTTGTTTTTTATAATAAAACAACGCTAAAGAAATTTGGTGTAGCCCAAGAATTAATAATTTATAAAGACTTAATAATTATAATTGTGATTGTTAATATAAAATTTTAATGTTAAGTATAATATTTATATAAATGGATAATCAAATACTCTATAAAAATTGAGGTAAATAAACCTGTATAATATTTTTGTTTTTGAAATTTTCAGTCATTTAAATTTAATATATTTTTGCTTTAATTAAAATTAATCTCTGATGTGACACTCTCTTTCTGTCACAGCAGAGATTATTCCAACAGTGTAATCAGTCCCACTGGTAGTAGATCTTTTGTTGACCACCGCAGTGTCAAATATTCTTCCGCCAAGCAGTAGTGTCTTAGGCATTACTGTGTTCCAGTTGGAAGGAAACAAGGCTAGTGAAATTACTAGGCAAAGGAGATTTAAGAAATAATATCTTAAAGTTGGCAACGCGTGAGTGACACGTACAAATGGTGCTGCAAGCGCTCATAGGCTAAGGAAACCGCTTATTGTCAGGTGGGCCGTATGCTTGCTTGCCAACTTAGAAACATAAAAAAAACAATTTACAATAGAATAGATGAAATATTGTCAGTTCTAGAAAACCCGGATGATGGATACAACATTTAGAATTATTAAAATCACCTGCTGATTTCACAATCACACTGCTAAGGACTCGCAGCTACTTAAGCCGTGTCATTTGGTGACCTGTCTAAGGTCAAATCGCAAATAACCCCGTATTGAGTTACCCACTTGGCACCTCGGAGCGCGAATACTCAAAGCAATGCTGCGTAATCCGACGCTGCGCAGCACAATGGACCTTTCAGTTCAGTTTAAGACGTGTATTAGCTTACATTTGTTTTTGATTGACGACACAGGTTGTTTTGTATGCCCTTTTGTATATAGTATTATGTGTTTTGTAATATGTTTATTTGTTTCTGGTTCTTTGAGGGTTGTTTTATGACGCGTTAACACCATATATGTAGCTACAAGCGTTTGTGTAAGTCATTGTCTTCATCCTAGCATTATTCCCGGTATTTTATGTACCCAGGGTCTGTTTATTACTCTTATCCGGATTTGACAGGTTACTAGTTTTTACACGGAGCGATTGCCATCTGACCTCCGCAACCCTAAGGGCGAACCAGTAACTCATTGGATAAGAGCAATTTACTTATCAAGAGTTAACGATTATTATCAGATGTTATTGATAATAACCGGGACCGACAGCTTAACGTGCTCTCCGAGGCACGGTGGGGAGACCCACACGGACAAACGCCCAGACCTTGAAATTTGAACAAACATCTGCCCGAGCGGGAATCGGACCCGCAACCGTCGAGACCAAAGGCAGACTCGCTACCCACAACGCCACAACGGTGTCATTGTATAGGAGCAAATTACTTATCAAGAGTTAACGATTATTATCAGCTGTTATGTGGTAACAACGGGGACCGACAGCTTAACGTGCTCTCCGAGGCAACGTGCCTAGCAAGAACAAACGCCCAGACCGAAACAGAGATTTGTGAAAGCAATAAAAACATCTTCCACAAGCGGGAATCTGCAACCGTCGAAAGGCTGACTCGCTTCTAACACGCCACAACTAAGTTTTCTACTAACCTAACTGAACCAATAACTATAGTTTACTAATAGATTATAATATGTTACGTGGTAAATATTGATTGAGCGTTTTTAGGCGGTTTAGAAGATCAATCCGCATTGATGCTTTACTGTATATTTGTGTCTTAAATTTTTTATCAATACATGCAGGTTTCTCACGATATTTTACGCCACCTTAAAGCACTGAATAGGAGTTTTAATTAATTTTTTTTTAGTCAAATTTGAGTTTATTTTGGGTAATCTCAGCTATAAACTCGAATCAATTAAGATCATATCATACATAAATTTAATTGTATCGCAATATATTGGAGAAATATATAAAATTAGTCCTCAAACAAAATGCTTTCAAGATTAAACTCAAAAATAGTTTCTGGAGTAAACATTAAAGCGGCGTAATGTAAGATTAAAGCCGAACAAAGCGACTTGTCTTTCATCTATTAAAAAATCCGCGATCGATATCGTCTTACCGTGGTTTATGATGTCAAACAAGCCGATGCTCGAAATCTGTGAGAAAAGAACACAGGTGGTAACGGGTGAAACCTTTGTTAGAAAAAATCACTAATGTAGCATTGTGGCCTGTTATTAGCTGTTATGCGGGCGACATATAGCGTTTCCTTCGCAAAAAAAACTTCGATCTATCAAAACTCTGTATCGCAAACAAGATAATCGAGTTTTGCCTCCATTAATCAAAAACGTATCGATTCCCATACGTCGGGGCTAGACTATTTATTTTTTAATAATATGACAGGTAAAATGCCCGGCATTTAGTGTTCCGCGTTATCTTTTTTCTAAGCAATCTTAACTCTTAAAGCCCGTTGAATGGACTATACGTTCGTATAACGTTGATATAAGGTTGATATTGATTTTAATTTAAGTTTTTTGATTGTAAACATATAATTGTTGTGTAATATCTTTTGTGGCGGCATGACTCAATTAGAGAGGCGGCGTGTTCCGACGCAGCATCTCGATGTCTCGATTCGGGGCCCGATTTATTAATTAATCGATATACAAACAACAGACGTCATCGTTCTGATAATGTTTGAGATAGATCAGCTCTGTGGCGGTTGATATTACTTTTAATAATTTCTTAACTTATTATGTTGTATTGAAGCTGATTTCGTTTTGTGGTTAGGTTAGGTTTAACGACTTTGTAACTAATTACAGTGAGCAATCCTATCGAAAATATATATGATATAATTATATTGACGACTGTGATTCGTGTTGGTAGCGAGCCTGTCTTTTTCTCGATGGGCGCGGAATGGATTTGGTAAACAAATATACGATCCGGTAATATACGGTATATTGCAGTCACCGCAACCTATGAACGCTTGCGATATTTGAAGTATGCCCGTTGACAACCCAAGAGATAGAAGGGAAAAGGAAGGGAATAGAGTAGGGTGGGAATTGGGCCTCCGGCGCTCTCGCTCATCGCACGAAACGCAACAGTAGGTACTTACTGATACTTTTACTTTACACCGATTTTCTATGAGAGGGTAGTACTTTCCCGGGCGAGCCTGCCCATTTGTGCTGGGAGAAGTGTTATAATTATATTTCCTTTATTGTATTAGTGTAGTTAATTAACTTACTGGATACTTTTAATAACTATTTATTGCTACCACACTTCACAAATCACGATCCCGAACCCACAGTTTCCTGCCATACCCATACCATTTTACCATTATGTACCTATTATCCTGATCAGTGTTGTCCTAACATATAATCATGTATAGCAAGAAACATGGCTCTACTACTGCTTACTTATAAATGGCGATTATTTTAGCGAAATTGATATGTAATTATTTTATCTATAGATGGTATCGTGTTTCCGTAATTTATTTATGTAAATTATATATACAATTATGATTAAATATTGAAAAAATATGTGGGAATACGATTTGTCCTCATATTTTGTTATTAAATTTTTAGATAAAGTGCTTAAAGTTAGATATGATAAAATTTTCTTTATCGTATTAAAAAAATATTGTAACCCGTCAAATAACCATTGAAGCGAAATGATCAGTATCAAAAATGTTTTTGTTAAAAAAGCTTTGTAATATTTACTTAATAATTGTACCAGGATTTTTTTGAATAAAACCTTTTTTGTGTTATTACAGATGATAGATGTTATAAGAAGGCTTTTTTAATTTTTAATCTGTTTCTACTTTAAAGGGTTGTTAAATAGTGCGTGAAGGTTTACCGGCATAAGGTTTTCTTTATTAAGTGTTGCTGAATGTGTCGGAGGTGAGCTTTCGGGGTGAATCATTTTGCAAGTTTTTTAGGTTGGCAATACATTGTATGTGTTTGAGGATTATTTTTGTGCAATATTTTAGAAATCGGCTAATTTTAATGAACCTCGTTATGGAAACAGATGGGTTTTAGGAGAGGACATATGTTAGTTTTTGCCACTAAACTAAAACCTAAAGAGAGAAGTTTTTATTAAGGACCATTAATTTCAATAACAATAAAACGTCTTCAACGACAGCGAAACTGTGGGCAGATATAGTCAAATGGACTATGTGCTTTTTTGCCCAAGCTAATCTCAGCTATAATTGAATCAACTTTAAGGGCTTATATGGTTATGGTTAGACTTATTTGTTCTATCGCCATACATGGAGGTTGGAGGTAAGGGTAGGTACACTATTTTAACAAACTTACTCTTCTACGCAGACAAAGCCTTTGATGATGATGATGATGAGCTAGTATATATATATAGTAAAAATTGCAAAAGGGGGATCTATAGATCTTGTACCAGAGACATGGTCGCCCTAAGACACTCAAGTCAGCTTGTCCGCACGACTGCTTCTCTTTGCATTTATTAAACATATCTTGTATCAATAATAAATCTGCTCACATATTTCTATTGCCTTATATCTTTTCATTAAAGTTCAAAGTCCTATCAAAAATTCCCAGCCGTCTTGGACAGAGGCTGGATGCGCGAGCGCAGATGTGTTACCTCTTTGTTGTATAATTTGCGTTTTCCGGTTTAGTGAGCGCGTCGAGTGGGATTACTGCGGTACAAAGTGCCCGTGGTGGAAGATGAAGGGTTAAGTTTTATTAGATTACGGTTAAGTTGGTATTAAGTGCGCCCGCGCCGGTTGCGATTACTTGCCTACTTTAACGTCTCATTGCTCTCGTGTTCTTCAGGGTCGGGAAGACCCGTCTCGCATAGAGACTGTCTTGTTGTGTAGATGTTGAGAAAATTATTAATAAGGATAATCGTACATTTTGAGCTACAGCTAATATCATAGTAAGTAATATTATGTAAATGTGGGAGTTTGTATGTACTTATTGATGTTTTTAAGCAATTACGCATAACAAGCTTAACGGATTGGGATGAAATATAAAACATTGTAAGTAGAACATTTTATTCTGGAAAACGTTATGTTCCTGGGGGATTATTAAAAAACGTACTGCAGGGCGTAACATCCATAAACGGCCAATTCTAAGGTCACGGCAGACGACGTCCTGGGCAGATGCTAGCTATGAATAAAATATGTATTTAGTATTTCCCGAGGTTAGTTCCTTTTTAACAGTTTTTTGCTATACAACAAATGATAAACAAACAAATTTTTAAATACATATAAATTTAGCAGTCTTTCTTTAAACTAAATAAAAATATTATATTAAAAATGATCTTATATTTTGTTGCTGTGTGAATGAATTCAAAAGGGCCTTATGTTTGTACATATTAGTCTTTAGAGTGAATAAATCACTGTTCAAATATACGTATAAAATCACCAGTATTTGTATGAAAGAACACCACATCCGTATTACCGACAATAAACCATATTTTTTATATTATAAAACGTTCCAACAACCACATATCAATTCAAAGTAAAATTATACCAAAATGTAATAAAATAAGGTCTTATTTTAATTAGAGGGCGTAGGGCACGTTTATTGTCATCACATCGTCAACCCTTTCAAGTCATCCTTGATTTAGAGCCGGTAATTATTCTGTATGGGCGTATAAAACCAGCCGTGACTGACACGCATGTGTTTGACATACCACAGCCGAAACTGTGTGACTTCATAATATATTAATCACGCGTGGAAAATTAGAAATATTTTTGTAATAAAAACGTATTTATCGTTTCTGATTTTAGTTATAAAAAAGAAATTTGAAGTATCCTTTGATGAGATTTTTGTAAAAAATCACACGTTCAATAATCCTTTCATTACGAAATATAATCGGTTTAATATGATAGGGTGTACAAAAAAATTCAATTGCAAAATATTCAATAATATTATCAATACAAAGCTCTTAAAGAATACCCGTGTGGGAGTAGAGCGGCGCGGGCGCAGCAAAGCCTTACCGATTGAGACATCCGACACGCCATCAAACGCGCCGCCTTCTATGGCCCTTTACTATCACGCAAACTATTTTTTAACCTCACAAATTATCATCGAAAATTCTATTAATATCTTATTACCTTGATATACGGACTAGTATTGAATGAACGATGTAATTTTTTAGTTGTCGATATGTATGATGTAGGTTGTCGAATTCTATCCGTTTAACCCTTAAATCATTCTGTGGGGTATTGTTGTTGGAAAATTTGTCAGATGCGAGATGTATAGGACCTCTTTCGTTATTTTTTTAATGTTGGTACATTAGGCGTTGTCATCGCGAGCGAGTGCTAATGTACTAATGTTGTACTGCATTGTTGTATTGTTGTGTCACCTTTGATGTGTCTGTTGTGATCTTTATCTATTTTGATTGTAGCTGTGAATGTGTTTATCTTATTCACACTTGTAACTTGCGGCTACGTAATGTTTATTACATAATAAGCGACTTTATTATCGAGCAAAATGTGCCGGGGTTTTTATACATATATACACGATAGCTATGAACTTTAATCAGCTATATATAACCAGATGGCTAAAATTATATGCATTAGATAGAAAAAACTCATGTGCAATCTCTCTCCCCTCTGTTGCCGTCCCGTTTTCTTTCCTTCCTATCTCTTGCATGTGACACTTCAAGACACCACAATCGCTCATCATCAAGCGATAACTGATGTTAAGCATCGGGGATCGTATGCTCGTTTGCTAACCACCATGACCTTAAAAAAATAAGGTGAAGAAACTTAAAGCCAAGCCTGTTTGTATAAAATACAAGGTTATATGTCTAGAATTTAAGAAAATCCTTAATACATAATATAAGATGCACTATACAGCGTAATAATATAAAGAACCCGTCTGCGCCCGCGCATCGCAATTAGCAGACGCACGCGCGGTCACGACCTCTTATCTCCCCCCAGCCTCCTCCCTCCTAAGCCTCTTCAAATTGTTTCATTTCAATCTGAATGCTACTTGATTAGTATTTGTATGCAAACAAGGGACGTTGATTTAATGCTACATCAAACTTTGATTGTTAATAAATGAAATTCTATAATATTTATTTTGTTATAATGACATTGAATATTTGTAGATAGACCATCGTTCGTTAATAAGTAATAACATAACTATGAATTAATTTACATACTCGGTTAACCAGTTTTGCCGCGTGCCGTTTCTTTTTGACACTAAAAACGCTACACTTCAATAAAGCAATAATATTTTTAATCATTTTTAATGTAAGATACCAAATCCTGAAAATTTTATTGTTCAGTAATTTAATGCACCAAGTGTACATAGAGCGGGTTAAGCTCTACTGTAAACCTTAGTATGCGTAGGAAAAACCTCTTTACATAAGTAGTTATATTTTCATTAATAGAGGTAATTTCTTGTAGAAGAACCTTGATGATTTCAGCATGAAAGGGTCAACTCGACTGGAGAATTATCCTCCTAAAGAATATCGATGTGAAGTAACAGCATGATGTATTACTGCGTTTTGTTACCCTTCTCTGTCCCCTACTTCCCCTGTGTTGCCAGCGTATATGTAGTTATAGCGGTGACCGCTTTGCACCAGGCAACACGTATGCTTGTTTGCCAACTTTGTGGTATGAAAAAAGGATTATGTAGTAGACAGACATCGGTGCTGTTTTGAATATGTTGGCTCGACTGGGGAAGTGCAGCACTACAGAATATTGATGTCTTTATGTCATTATTCGTACTGTTGTGGTTCATTTGATGAAGGTAAGTGAGGCCCAAACTCCCCAAACTACTCCTCATAATAAATCGATCCCGTAGTTTTTCTCTCATATTTCTTTTCTACTTATTTTAATATACTAATGTTCTCATTGTCCTAAGGTATTATATAAGGTGCCTGAACCGCTTTGATAACACTTTAACTGAGGTATATGTATCATGGTAGAAGAATAATAATATCGGTCAAGTGCGTTGTGGACCACGCACAGTTGAAACTAAAGGGTTCCGCAGCTTGGTTATGAAGAATCTTAAGGACTTTAAAAATAATAACGAATATAAATCGACCGCAAAAATAAGTTGGTAATATCATAGTAATTATTATAAGTAATATGAAAAACAAAGTTATGGGAAAAACTTGTATATCTCTTAAATTTATGGACCTATCTTCTTCAAACCAAATGTGGATGAAAGTTCGTGCGGTAATTTTTCCACAATTTTAAATCCATAGTTCAAAAGTTAGAGGGGGGGTGCCACAATTTTTACGACTTTAGGAGCTAATATCTCAACAACTACTAGCTTAATGAAAAAAGCCAAAATCAAACTTAATTATCATTTTGAGAGACCTATCCAAAGATATCTCACACATTGCCACACGTTGAAATTTTTTTTTTCAATCGTCAGTTACATGTATGCACTGCTACTCTTAATTCTTATATATTTTAAGATTTTATTACAAAATCGTGGTGCGGTTTATAGAATACACCTATTTAGTAAATTTCATATAGATAAAGTCAATGGTCTCCGAGTAAAATGACTGTGACATACGGACGGACGGACGGACAGACGGACAGACGGACAGACGGACAGACGGACAGACGGACAGACGGACAGACGGACAGACGGACAGACGGACAGACGGACAGACGGACAGACGGACAGACGGACAGACGGACAGACGGACAGACGGACAGACGGACAGACGGACAGACGGACAGACGGACAGACGGACAGACGGACAGACGGACAGACGGACAGACGGACAGACGGACAGACGGACAGACGGACAGACGGACAGACGGACAGACGGACAGACGGACAGACGGACAGACGGACAGACGGACAGACGGACAGACGGACAGACGGACAGACGGACAGACGGACAGACGGACAGACGGACAGACGGACAGACGGACAGACGGACAGACGGACAGACGGACAGACGGACAGACGGACAGACGGACAGACGGACAGACGGACAGACGGACAGACGGACAGACGGACAGACGGACAGACGGACAGACGGACAGACGGACATGACGAAACTATAAGGGTTCCGTTTTTGCCATTTGGCTACGAGCCCTAAACCATATGAACCCTAAAAAGGACAGTTAGAGCTCTTTTTTATCTTGTCATCTCTTTCCTCCTATCGTTTGCGCGCGTTCATAGTTGGCGGTGACTGCTTACCACCAGGCGACCGTATACTTGTTTGCCAGCCATCATGAGAAAAAAAAATAAAACCATTTACCGGGTAGGTACAAAAAAATCTAGTTCCACGCAAATGAAGTTGCGGGCAACAACTAGTTTTATATTAAAACAATGACGAAGCCGTTGAATGAAATATATAATTATGACTGTAATTAATTAGTTACATGAAATAATAAATAAAAAAAATTGTTACTTATCGACTTTTTTACGCGTGGGTGTGATTTTAGTTAGTATTAATGAATGGTTGCTGTCATTGAATGATATTGTCATATAACATAATACGTTAAATTAAGAGTAAAAAAGTATATTAAATATTATATTATTAAATAATGGAATCATTAAGTAATCTATACGTATAATAAAATTGTTAGTTGCGGGTGTTTGTACACGGAAGATACCTATTTAATAAAAAATTAATATGATAATAGTCAGTCTCTTTGTTAATATGTTTAAAATTGCTGTGTGAAAGTGGATTTTATTTTCACAGTTAATTTGTTGGTGAACTCAAAAATTTGCTACATGTTGATAATTTCGTTCCCTGACACCTTTCATACATATCTTTATACATCCTTATTTATAATTTCTATATATAAATCTGTGTGAAGAAACATACAATTCATAGTTACGCGTTATACGCAAAAAGCACCACTCAACATAATAATGAGAGACTACAAGTAATTGTTAATAATAAACGAAACCGCAACATAGTCGTATCGGTCAGTAGGACCGCGTCCGTAAGTAGGAAGCTAGCGACACGCAAGTAGGAGCGAAGACGCGTTCTCAAGCAAGCCATTACTATTATGAGGATGTGTTCACTTGAATAACAATTGTTTGTCCACTCCTGGACGACATCCTTCGATCTAGTGACACAGTGCTTCTCAAACTTTGCATTCATTTATATAAATAAAAATGAATTGGCGAAATGTGTGTACGTTACTTTATTTTATTTTTGCGATTGTAGTTGTCAGAACAATTTATTTACGGGATCATATTATTTATTTATTTTTTATTTATAATACTTTATTGTTCAGCACATAACAGGAAATTTACAAATATAATGACATATAAAATCGAGTACAATAAGGTGACCTTATCGCTAATAAGCGATTTTTTCCAGGCAACCTTATATGGGTAAGGAAACTTAAGTATAGGAAAAAAGGAAGGTGGTGCATAAAGATTCAATATAATATAATACTTACTGATATAAGGGCTATAATAAAATAAATATATATGTACAAAATCAAAATAGTAAATATAAATAATGTATATAAACAGTGTGACACAATAGATACAGCTTTTACTTACACTGCATCATATGTCAAATAATATTCTTTTAGTCGAGTTTTAAAAACATTTAGTGACTCAGATTGTCTTATGCACAAAGGTAATGAGTTCCACAATTTAATTGATTGGACAGTGTATGATTTTTCATAATATTTAGTATTGTGGACTGGCATTTTGAGAATTAATTGGCGACAAGATCTAATTTCAGTTCTATTTGGCTCCAGGAAAATAAATTTCTCTTTTAAATAAGATGGACTGTTGGAATTGAACAAAATACAGTAGAGAAGGATAAGTGTATGTAGATTCCGGCGAAGACGATTAGGTAGCCACTTGAGTTGATTGCGAAAATGAGATACATGGTCATATTTACGTAATCCAAATATGAACCGGATAGGCATGTTTTGAAGGCGCTCAAGTTTATTTAGCTGTTCTTCAGTGAGATTAATATAGCTTGCGTCAGCATAGTCAAGAATAGAAAGAAGGAGAGTGTAAGTTTTTACCAAAAACTTTTAATATACAACATAAAATAAACTATTTATTCACTTCTGTCTAATAATATTAATAGTTAATAAACGCTGCACACTCAACAGCCCCCATTAGGATAGTTATATCCTGTGTCGGGGGTCCGGAAACATACACAATAACATGGACAAATACACCCAGACCGGAAAATATGCTTGCATGGTCAATATAAACATATTATGCTCCAAGCGGGGATCGAACCCGCGACTTGTGGCGTTTAACGCAGGTTCGCTACCGCTGCGCCATATCGTCGTCAAATCTGAACCGATTTATATAATAATTATGAGCATGATGAAAAAAAAAGTCAAATCTACATACCTATATTCTGTTAGAAATAAAATAAATCCGAATCAACGGAAACCCCTTCATAGTAATTTAATGCATATTTAAATTTATTTATATGTAAAAATTTTCACTAAAAAGTAAATAGTGTTCTCGTTAGGGTTCCGTACCTAAAGGCTAAAACGTCTAAGATTAAGAGTCCGTTGTCCGTCCGTCTGTCTGTCAGTCCGTTTGTCACCATGCTGTATCTCATGAACCGTAGTAGTTAGACAGATGAAATTTTCACAGATGCTGTATTTTCGTTGAGGCTATAAAATAAATATTTAGAGGGCTCCCATACGACAAACGTGATTTTTTTGCCGTTTTTATAAATAATACAAAACCCTTTGTGCGCAAGTCGGACTCTCACTTGGCCGTTTTTTATTTATTTATTTCGGTAGTTAAATTTTGATTTCAACAGTTTGACAAGTAGTGTCCCTCAGATTACGGTATGTGACAACAATCGAGTAAGGAGCCGCTGACGCAACGCCACAACAACGGCTATTGTCGCAACAAACACTAACACTAAACGAATGATTGCAGACCGAGCGTTATATAAAAGACCAAGGTTTCAATTCTCACTATTGATTTGCGACCTCTAAATGCTACGAATGCCCTCTGATTCTCTTACAATTCACAATTTTTAGGGTTACCCAAATGATAAAACGGGACCCTATTACTAAGACTCCGCTGTCTGTTTGTCTGTCTGTCTGTCCGTCTGTCACCAGGCTGAACCGTAGTTAGACATTTTCACAGATGATGCATTTCTGTTGCCCCTATAAAAACAAAGACTTACTAAAAACAGAATAAAATTAGTATTTAAGCGGGTTTCCATACAAAAAAGGGTATTTTTTGCCATTTTTATAGACAATGGAACCCTTCATACCGACTTCCACTAGGCCGGTTTTTTATATATCAAAACGACTGTTCGACTGCCTTAAAGAGAACTTGAATCGCGTCATTAATATGTCTTTAAATCCTTTATGTAACTTATTTAAATAAATTTAATGTCCAAAATTGAAAATTCTTACTTAATCCTTGTACCGGTTACATAATTATTCACATTATTTGTATTGTGAAAATATTACATTTTTTGTACTAAGAATGCAAGGTCAAAAAACAAAATCCAGCATGCATTTTTAAGTTTAATAAGATAAGTTTTGAGCTCCGGGGCTTTATCTCATGAACAAAATAGAGCAGTATCTACGAATACAGTATATTATGACTTTTTAATGGGTATGTTGGCCTTATAGGCCTTGACAGCTTCACGGGGTGGGGAAACCGAGTACTGAGACCCTGCCGTGAAAAAGAGATGACCGGCGGTTATACCGGCATCGGGATGTGACGACCCCATCGCACGCTGTTGGGATAACCTCTGTCATAGCAGAGATTATTCCACCAGTGCAATCAGTCACACTGGTGGTAGGTCTTTTGGTGCAAGAGGCCGACTAGATTGGTACCACCTCAGTGTCAAACATTCTGCCGCCAAATAGTAGTGCTTAGGCATTACTGTGTTCCGGTTTGAAGGGCACTGTACGCTAGTAAAATTACTGGGCAGAGGAGATTTAAGAATTAATATTTCGAGGTTGGCAACGCGTGTGTGGCACCTACAAATGGTGCTCCAAGCGCTCATAGGCTACGGCGCCCACTTACCATCTGGTGGGCCGTATGCTTGTTTGCCAACTTGTAATCCTCGCGGAGACTCAAATTTGATCGAGCTTCGAGAATGGAGATTATACTCCGAGCGCATTCTAGTCGATGGATTATATATTATAAACGCAACACACTCAACGGCCCCCATTAGGATAGTAATATCCTGTGTCGGGGATCCGGAAACATTCACAATGACAAGGACAAATACACCCAGACCGGAAAATATGCTTGCATGGTCAATACAAACATATTATGCTCCGAGCGGGAATCGAACCCGCGACCTGTGGCGTTTAAGGCAGGTTCGCTACCGCTGCGCCACAACGTCGTCAGTATGTAAATATTATGTAGACATACTGTAAGACCGTTAATATACTAACTTTGATACGGTCTGGGCGTTTGTCTTTGTGTCAGTCAATCTGTGTGACCAACTCGGTCAGATGTCAATCGCCCTGTGTAAAACCTAGTGGTTACTAGTCACCGGGATAAGACAAATAAGCAAAGCGTTGGTGAATACCGGGAATAATGGTAGGAAGAAGAACTTGATATATTGTAAGTAGTTTCCGAACTTATATTGTACTAATTATAATTACAGTAAAATATATTTGTATAAGAACCACATTTCCACGTGTAACGAATGTAAATATTTCTTTATTTCGTGGCTGCGAGTCAATATTGGTATAATTTGCGTGGAGCCACAGAATGTGTTTATTATTTTAGCACATTAAGTTCGACACGTGTAAATTTTTAATGTCATTTCTTAACAATACAAATGGTAGTGATAAACGTTAAATAATTATATATAGACGACGTTGTAGGGCGTCGGAAGTTTGTATTGATGTATTGATCATACAGGCATGTTTTCCGGTTTCCGGTTTGGGTGTGTTTGTCGTTATCATTGTGTATGTTTCCGGACCCCGAGACAGGACATTACTATCCTAATGGGGGCCGTTGAGTGTGTAGCGTTTCTTTGTTTCTTTATTAATATTAAAAAGGTATCGGTGCGCTTGTTTGTTTGTCTGTCTTCGCGATTAACTCAAAAGCTACTGAACGGATTTTCATGCACCAATAGACAGAGTGATTCAAAAGAAAGTTAAGGGGTACTATTTGATATGACAACAATTGTTTCAAAAAGTCTAATAAAGTCAATCCGAATCCTTTGTTAACAGCTTGCGTGGCCGCTTGGTTGTAGACAATATTTGTCGGAACTCAACGAATAATGTTATAATTCTGTATATTAACCAATATATCTACGTATCCTATTCCTCTCCATATTGCACTATGTGTAGCTTGTGTTAGGAATAAGTTAGCCCACGAGCATAGACTAACTCTATACTATGGAAAGGAAATGTCAAGGGCTCGCTGGTGCTTCCTCGTAAATTCAATACCAACGTAACGAATAGAACTTAGTCACAAGCTTGTGTTTTTGAACATCAGTTCACTAGTCCGGTAGTAGGTCTTTTGTCGCAAGAGGTGGACTATCGCAATGTCAGTTATTCTACCGGAAAGCGGTTTGAAGGACACTGTACCTAGTGAAAATACTGGGCAAAGAGATATAAGAACAAATATCTCTCGTTGGCAACGCGTGAGTGATACCTACAAATGGTGTTGCAATCATTCTAGGCTACGACAACCGCTTATCATAAAAACTCATAACCGAAAGAAGTAAGTGTGCTTAATTTGTTTATGACCAAGAGGCTCAATCTCGAACCCGTGATTCTCGGGTTAAGAGTCGCCTATCTATTGTTGAACTGAAGCAATAAAATGTTTAACAATAATAGTTGTTAAATGAATATTAATTTCGTTTTAATTATTTGCATACAATAGTTTTATTTGGAGCATTTCAACATAATTACACATATAGTGGCTAACCTCTGCCGCTCTTGATGAACCTACTATTTTTAATAACACTTCGAACGTTTATAAAACCTCCTGATTTTTAAATGGCTTCCAGGTGATGAAGTGCCATTTTTTATTATTATTTTTAATATTAGATTATACGTGACTAGCTTCTGCCAACGGTATTGATCGCGTGAATAACGATTTAAAAAAAATTGATTACAAATTTCATGCACTCAGGGGTCGAATTTTTGAAACTGTCAATGCAAGTGTTATTTATCTTTAATTATTTTCAAAATACAAAGTTTCGTGCTTCTAGTTTCAAAATGAGGGACATCCCATGCAAACTTTCAACCCCTCTGGAATGCAAACTTTCATTTAGGGGTAGTGTTCTAGAAAACATTAAAACACGTATTTTTTTATCTTCAATTATGGGCCAAATAACAATGTTTCAGTTTCAAAAATGACGAATTTCCATACAACCTTTCAACCTCTTTGTCACACCTTTAATGGTTGAATTTCGAAAAATCATTTCTTACTGCCCTTTTACGATTTAAAAACAACATCTGTAAAAATGTTCAGCTTTCTAGGTCTAAGGGTTTAGGCTGGGCGTTGATATGTCACTCAGGTCTTCTCCTTTTACGAGTATATAATTATATATAAGGAGAATAAAAAGATATATACTTTAGTCATGATAATTCGTTTGAAGAGATTATCTTTTATTTTTACCATATTGATTGACGCACTAATTGAAGAATAAAATTATGTATTCTGTCAAAGGTTGAGATCATTAAAGTATTTTAGAAGATAGAGATATTGAGACCTGTCTTCTTTTTGAAGTCTGTTAAAATTTACTAATATTAAATACCATTATTTAGGGCATGGAGTAAATTGGAATTTCGTTCCGAAACATCGTATTAGGCAGCTGTTAATTGCATAAAAATGATTCCAGCAATGATCCAAATCATTTGTTTTGATTGCCTCCAAACATCGTGTTAAAAGTCACGTACGACGGCCTCTGATTAGTTTTTCATAATCGATTATTAATATGTTTATAATTAACGTTAAGTATAACAATAAAAACAATAATTGTGATAAAAAAAAATTGTTCGACTTTATGAAATGTTGCACGTTCGATTCCCGCTCGGCGGATGCTTATATTCATCTTAAAAACATCTGTTTCGGTCTAGGCGTTTCTCCTTGTGTGCCTCCACATCGTGTCTCTGAGAGCACGTTTTAAGTTGACGGTCCCGGTTGTTAGCATAACATCTTGTAATAATCTTTAACCCTAGAAAGGTAATTTGCTCTTATCCAATGAGGTACTGGTTCGCCTTTAGGGTTGCGGAGGTCAGATGCTACTTGGTCTGTGTAAAAACTAGCAACCTGTCAAATCCGGATAAGACTAATAAACATACTCAGGATATGTCCCGGGAATAATGCTAGAAAGAAGAAGACCTATGTAGGGGGAGATGTCAGCAAGGTCGGTAATCTTTTCTGCTAGATATAATGCAGTTCCTTAAATTCGTTTTTTTTTATAAATAAACGCTCACACTCAGCGTCCTTCATTAGGATAGCTATATCCTGTGTCAACATTCCTGAAACACACATATACATACGAAGTCAAGGACAATCATACCCGGAAAACATGTCTGTATGGTCAATACAAACATCTGCTCTGAGGGGGATCGAACCCGCGACCTGTGGCGGTAATACCTCTGCACCTCAGTAATAAAGTCTTATTGTTTTCAGCATCTCACAGCAGGTTTCGACTGGGAACCCGACCACTAAGTGAGAGCGGCAGAAAATCAAAATCTATGCCCTGCACCAATGTGAAAAGTTTTTACTCGTCAACAATAGCTCCGGTGACTGCTTTCACGGCCGATCGAAGGATTGTTTGGCACCTGTTGTGGCTTAAAAATATAAATAGAACCTTCTTTTTTAAAGTTGGTTAAAATAGAATTACTTAAAATAATGTTGGTTTTACAATATAACGATATTAGCATACAATTAATTAATTGTCTAATTACGAAACTTGCAATGCCGAATACAATCATAATTTATATGTATATACAAAATATAATTGAATTGTGTAATTTATTAACTATTTTTAATATCCTCATAAAATCTATCTGTCTACCTTCAAGCTTATTGAAAGTCATAGAAGTATATAAATAAATAACTATTTAGAATTGTCTGTTTTTTGTTGTCACGTTAAGGTGTCATAAAAAAGCAGCTAAATTGGTTATGCTGAGAATTTTGTTTTATTCTCTTTAATATAAATTGCATGCAGACGGAGTCGTGGGCGGGCTGGATTAATATTAAAAATTATAATATGCATAAAAATCTAAGCTTTTTTATAATTTATTTTAGAATATTGTTTTAGTACGAAGCGAACGGCTTGTCCAGAAAAGTAAAACAATATATTTACTGGTGATAGGCCTTTTATTGCGAGAGGCCGGCTAGGTAGGTACCACTGCAGTGTCAGATATTCTACTGCCAAGCAGTAGTATGTTACTGTGTTTCAATTTGAAGGATACTGTAGCTAGTGAAGTTAATGGACAAAGGAGTTTTCAGAACTAATATCTCGAGGTTAGTGACGCGTAAGCGACGCCTATAAATTGTTTTACAAACGCTCATAGGCTACCATAACCGCTTACCATCAGGTGGGCCGTCTGCTTGCAAACTTCACATTATACTCAATATTGACGTTATTTAGCAGTATTCGTACTGTTGCATGTCGTGAGAGATCCGGAATTCCTAATTCTTATCCCACTATCTCCTTCTTTTCTCCACGTCCTTAAATATATTCTCCAGTACGCACATGAGGTTAAGATAGTAAGTATGGTATATAGTACATACCTACAATCAGACGGACACTAAGCTTATTTGCCACTAACGTAGTAAAAGAGGCGCATTTTACCACTTATTATTATTCACGCGAGTGACGCTGTGTGTCAACCTTATATCACATAAGGTAATCATTATTCACAGCATCCCAAGAGACCGATCAGGTGATGAAGGTAGCACTTGGGGATGTCACACAATAGGTCTTGGGAAGCATGTCGGAAACATGATGAATTATATAGTTTTATACATATCAACTTACTTTATTACCGTATTGATTATATATTATTAGATTTTATTATATTATATGAAGAATCTGTATTATATAATAGCTCAAATATTTAAATCCGAATGTCCCAACCAGTTCGTAATGTTGATTTCCATTTAAGAATAAATCAATAGTTAATAATTTATGTTTCAATCAAGAAGTTCCATGACTGCATCGTTTTCTGTCCTTTTATTATCATCGTAAAATGTATGATTATATTTAAAAAAAACTTGCGTTGTGGAATAAGATATCTAAATTACTTGAAATTTTTTATTGATCTGAGATTGTGGTGGTGTATTTTTTACCACTTATTTAAGATCGACTATACAATTAAAATTTCTTGTCCTATTTTATATTTCTTTGATAGTGTTAGACTTCTTTAATATTTTCATTATTCATAGCCTTCGTGGTTTCTTACTAGAAATGACATCTGATATAAATGAATTGTCAAACTTTTCCCTCTGAATGTTTTTCTTATGTAATTTATTGTATATAAGCGAATATTATAATTTGAATTAAAATATCTAAGTAAATAGTCCTCTAAATCTCGTTAAATTTCTCAAAATTCTTAGAACGAAGTTAAAATGTCTCGGAAGCGATGATGGATGATTAATGATCGCTTGTACTGACAGCCGTGTATGATTGCCCGTTTGTTCGCGTGATTGTATTGTGGTACCGAAACAGTTACTCGATTGCCGCGAGTTAAGAGAGGAAGCGATAAAACGAGCCGCCTGGCAAAATGTGATTCATGCAAAATAATTTTAATAGAAAATTTGCATGAACATATAAGGAAACAAATATGGTTTGATGTATTAAAGAAAATCTTCTTCATCCTAGCATTATTCCCGGTATTTTTATGTACCCAGGGTCTGCTTCTTACTCTTATCCGGATTTGACAGGATACTAGTTTTTACACAGAGCGATTGTCATCTGACCTCCGCAACCCTAAGGGCGAACCAGTAACTCATTGGATAAGAGCAATTTACTTATCGAGAGTTAACGATTATTATCAGATGTTATTGATAATAACCGGGACCGACAGCTTAACGTGCTTTCCGAGGCACAGTGGGGAGACCCACACGGACAAACGCCCAGACTATAACCATCATCAATTTAACATACATCTGCCCGAGCGGGAATCGAACCCGCAACCGTCGAGACTAAAGGCAGACTCACTACCCACAACACCACAACGGTGTCGATTTATTAAAGAAAATAAATGTATTATTTAAAATAAAACAAACGACGTATTCTGAAGTGAATAACAAATAATAATAATAATAATAGTTTATTTTCTCGCCACAATATTGCACAAATGTTTAATATTATGGGAGACTGGTGCCTAAACTAAGCACTAGGCCTGTATTTCAGGACACCATAAAACAAACACAAGTACGCTAAAACGTTTACAATAAAAGTTAAATTGCTTCCGAGTTAAATATTCTAGATATTTAACTCGGAAGCAATATTTTTATTATGATAAAAGTGTTAAGGCGTTAGCGGTTAGAGCGATATTAATATGAAGACTGTTTATTGACAAAATACTGATACATTATAATAGCCGCGCGATGAAAGATTTTCACGTACAGTATAGACAAGACTGACTAACCTAACTCTGACTGACTAACGACAAGTGTTTTACGAGTATTCTAAGGTTTTTTAAAATAAATATATCAAATTTAAATAAAACTCGATTAATTTAAAAATGTATATTATTACTTATTTAGGGAATAACATGAGAAATGATTAGTTTTGTCTATAATAAAATGCTCGTAAGTACCGTTACTTTAACCGTTAAATTTAAAACGTCTAATGCTTTTACATAAATATAAAATTTAATATTTACTATTTTTGTTACCAAATTCTTTTTATAATAAAATAAACACATTACTATAATTGTAACGTAATTTTGTTATTTGTATTTGCCCGCTTGCCGCTTTCGCACCCGCTCTCACCTTACGCTTGTAACTTAGGAATGTCAAGTGATAGATGATGTCAGGATGAATTTTAACACATTGCACTTTTCTTTGGATGTGAGTCGAATGTTTTGTTACTGACTAACGGATTAGACTCATTGACAACTTAGTTATAGTTATTGATGCTTCTGTGAGTTTCAACTTGTAAATGTATGTACCTAAAAAAATAAGTTCTCTCACTTCTACATTTTACAGTCGGTTAAAATAAACATGGTTAGAAAGAGAGAGCGAATTAGGCATTATTTGCCTGTATCTTGTCGAAAACAGAGTCGCCTTTGAGCCTGTACGACCAACAGAAGACACCTTCTGGAAAAAACTAGATTTGAAAAAAATAACTATTTTATTAGATTTAAGTTTATTTAATATATTAAGTACCATTACTGTTACGTGCTTATGTCGGCAAGGAAAATATGAAAAAAAATTATAATGCTGTATTTTTTACATTTTTTACATAACATTTACAAAATTGAATTTAATTATTTTAAAAGAAAGTGTCAAGCTGTTTTGTTTAATATCTATTTTTAGGAATATTCGCCTAATATATGTAATGATTTTAAAATATAAAAGTCGTATGTCATGTTCAATATTAATTAATTTGGCTTTAATAACCTTTAAACATTATATTGTGGTCTTCTTTTAATTATATTATTTTCATTAAATAGACACAGTTCTATTACAATTATTTAATGTTATATATTGCTGTTTGTGGGACTAAAATGAATATAGATTTGAAGGCACCGAAGGAGAAAAGTACGACATTCTCACCCGTGGATTATTGAAAATCGCGACAGTCGCGGGTGGCAATGTCCTACTTTTCTTCCGTGGTATATATGTGGCGTTTATGTTTTTTCCTACGATGAAAACTTCGTTTTTAGTCCCTGGTACGAAGGATAAACATACGGTAAAGTGAGTTAGTTAATGTCATATTGCCGGGGGAGAATATGTACTTTTGCCCCTAGCACCAGGGAATAAAAGCGAACCTTCCGTCAAGGTATACAAATATTTATAGTACCACTTTATATAGTATATACAAAACATACACAAATTTATATGGTATGTACAAAATATTTGTATACAATTATGAATTACATTATCCACTTATGTACTTATTTAACTATTTATATTGTCGGTAAAATGTAATATCTCGATAAAAAATGGTTTACAGAAAAATTATTTTATAATTACGTAATAACATTGTTCACACTATAATAATTTAAGATCCTGAAATGTTAATAAATAGAAAACATGTTATAATTGTAACGGCGTTCCGCCTTATAAATGAATACAAAACGCTCCACAGACGAAGTTTGTGAATTTAGAAATCAATATCAAATATTTTTATAATTTACGATTGACATTAATACGAAAACTACAAAATGTTTTACATATTTTAAGATTAACCGTCGGATGAGTTTTAATGCAAATAATTATAGAACGTAAAAAATCTAACTTAAATTCCTCAATATTCGGAAACAATATTTTCGATGTTACTAAGTTAGCAAGTAAGAATACCCGCCTGATGGTAAGCGGTTGCCGTAACATATGAGCGCTTGCCACACCATGTGTAGGTTTCAGTCACGCGTTGCCAACGAGAGATATTGATTCTTAAATCTCATTTGCCCATTAATTTCACTAGCCTACAGTGCCCATCAAACCGGAACACAGTAATGCTTAAGCACTACATTTGGCGGTAGAATATTTGACACTTGGTAACTACCTAGCCGGCCTCTTGCAAGAAAAGACCTACCACCAGAGTGACTGATTGCACTGATCACGTCCCGTCGTATAATAATTTGTTATTAAAATAAATTAGCAGATATTCATAATATCTAAAGTAATGTTAATAACTTTTAATCTGTATAACAACTAAATAAGATCGGAGTTAGAGCGAGCCACTTGTTTAACTAAAACCTGCTTAATATATTTAGTTAAAATTTTAACCGATTAGTAAAGTTTCCCGTGTTTGTTAATAATAGTAAATCTTTTGTGTAATCTGCTTATGTTCCATAACAATGTATTTACATAAGCTCTTTCCGAGAATTCTGATTTATTTTTTAATCTTTTTAATTACAGATTAGTTCAACTATCTATAGATAAATAATAACAATGATTTATTACTAATCGTGTTATAAAAATGCATTTAATAAATGTCATAAGTATTTATACATACTTATTAGTATTCTCATTCATTTAATTTATTTAAAGCGAAATCGAATATTTCATGCAAATATGTATGTGTATAAGTTCATTGTCTTCATATATTTATCTTCGAGTTTTTTTTTTGTCTATTAAAAATATGAAAAAAAATTGGTTAATTTTGTTTTTTGATATTTTCTTTTAGTTGGAAGAGTAAAGGTAAAGCAAGCGACAGTATTTTGTGATACTAGCGAGAAACGTTACAGAAATTTGATTAATTTCTGTTGTTTTGAATAAGAAACTTATGAAAAATCTTAATTTATCAACACTAGAAAGAAGTGTGAAATCAATTTCAATAATTATGTATTTTCCCTATATATTATATTGCATTGGCTATTATAGGCTAAATTGTTATTTTATTAATGAATTATTCTCTTTAATAGAAATAGAATATATATTTATATTATTATTAGTACTGTACTATAGTATAATAGTAAGTATATAACAGTTCAGTTTGATTGCAAAATTATGTATTTATTACTTTAGATTGTTATTAAAGTAGGCCTACTTTGCGGGTGAGCAGAACAGAATCATATAGTCTTTTTGTTTTTACATTTCATTTTAGTTTTTTAATTTCATTGAAATGAATAATATTATTTTATTCTTTTTATAAAGTTATAATATAATTTTTTAACTTTTAGACGGTAATGAGAGGTAATGAAAGATATTTGTAAGGAGAAATATTTTGTTTATTCGTTACATCTATTATCTTAAACTTAATAATTTAATAAATATACACTTTGGAATTTATTTACATCGACAATATTATAATATACAGCAACAAACATTAGCGGAATGCTAGGGGGTATCAACGTCTATTATTGCAATACACTAGAGATAATGAGAGTACTCTAGACACTGGTGTCGCTAACTAACCCTAAATCACAGATAGATAGTTCGAGCACTCTGGCGAGTGTCAGCCTCTTTGAGATTACTACACGCTTGGTTTCACTGTCGCGTTAGCACCGTCACCGGTTTGTAGATGTGTGGTGTCAGCGGGTGATGAGACGGTGATGGTAGTTCAGGGCTCGATGCTCCAGAGGTAGGTGGCGAGTGCGCCATCATTGGCGGCGACGGTGGTAGCAGCGGTGATGTCTGCGCTAACATCGCTGAAGTTTGCAATGAATTTTGCAATAGTGGCGACTGTCCCAGGAACGGAGAGTTCGGTATTCTTTCTCCATACAGGGCCGGAGAGTAAGCGAGACTACCGTAACCCATTTCTCCTCGGAACGCCGGGTGAACTGCGCTCGGCGCGACCGGTGGAGTTTTCATTTGCATTGGAGCGTACCTCTGGTAGAGTAGTTGAGAGTAGAGACCAACGAGTTGAGAATATGTTGCGGGTGGGTAGGGGCCGGTGAGAGGCGCGCCGGGGAATAGAGGCCTCTTGAAACATGCGAGCCGCGATCGTCCGTTGAGGGCAGAACGCCGACGCAACTTGCCCGTCGTTCCTCCGATAAATACATCCTCGGCGGACGCGTCAAGCATCCAGTAATTACCTTTTCCAGGATCGTCGTAATGTCGCGGCACTTTCACAAAGCACTTGTTCAGGCTGAGATTGTGGCGAATCGAGTTCTGCCAGCCCTGTCTATTTTCCCGGTAGTACGGGAAGTTGGTCATGATGTATTCGTAGATTCCATTCAACGTTAGCCGTTTCTCGGGACTGTTGCGGATCGCCATCATGATGAGAGCATTGTAGCTGTACGCTGGTTTTTCGTGTTTCTTGTCTTTTTTGTCTTCATCTTCCTTGGGTTTAGTGCAGTCGACGGGCTCAGTTCCCGTGACGTCGAGCTCCGAGTCGCTCAAATCCGCCTCGGACGGTGTAGCGGTTGACGAGGTGGTGGGCGACGGTGGCGGTTTAGCCGCCGCATGATTCATCAGTATAGCATTAATACTGAAATCTCCTTCGAACTTCACCATGTTGGAACACTTGTAAGCACTAGTTATAACTGCGAGCGCGCTGCGTGTGCACTGACACTGCGAGCGGCGAGTAGACTAGTGGGCGCGGAGGCGGGAGAAGCTATTTATACCTCGCAAGGCGGTCGACGCCTTGGCAGCTTTTGGTTCGTCCGTAGACCAATCAAGTGGCGAGCTTTTCGATACATAGAGCCACGCCCCTCATCCTGTGCTCTCCTCGCTCCCCGCCGACCCCTGAGCCCGGCCGAGCCTCACTCGTCGTGTTGCATTCGATGACTCAACTCATTTTATTTTAGCTGCACTCCGTCTCCGTGAAGTTTTATTTATAACATAATTTAAAAGTCTTTTATTTGCACAATTATTGAGCGATTGTGCCGTAATTTGATTAATGGCGTCGTTAACGACTCCTAAGTATTTCGGTTAATAATTAACATTTGTCATTCCTCGTGTAACTTAAAATATAAATTATTTTGGTTTATCTATTCATATTCTATGATTCATTGCCGGTTTTGTTCGAGGTGCTAAATGATAATCACTAGCGATAGCAGCGTTACTGTAAACAGACGATTTATGAACATGTAATTATATTGTTGGAAGTTTACCTTTAATTCTTTTTGTTAAATGATTACCATCGTTTTAAAACTTAATGGATTACTTAACAGGTACTTTTTACCTGCTCCCACGAGTCTACTTTCATTTTTTTTTGTTTTCATCGGTTTTGAATTTATAATTTATTTGTTTTTATGACTTCTATCGATCGAATAATAAAAAAATCTTAAAGATTATATTTATCAATGTAGTGTTTATGTGAAATTGTGCAATTTCTAATGATGCAAACGATTAGATAAGCTTAGATTAAATTGTTTTATATCCGTTATCTTCCGAAGCATCGTCCTTGGCGTGGCGGTTACGTGTTTGCTCAGACGGTCGGTTGTGAACACGATATAGGATTTATAATGATAACAATTTATATAATCAATAGATACATCAAAAAACTCCATCTTTCTGTCTGTCTTATTATTATTTTTCACAATTATATTACTAAATATAAATTAATATTTGGAAAAGAAAGTTTGGATTTTAATGATTAGCTCATTTCATTTTTAATATAAAGGTTTGTTTGAAATTCACGAATAAAGATAGCTAAGAATATTTTGTTTTTGCGTAAGTGAAGTCGCAGTAAAAATTATTATTGTATAAATATTTATTGATAATTTTATACTGTTTGTATTTAAGAGATTTAGGCTTTAACTTATCACTTCCGTTATTAATTCGACATGATTTCTTTAACAACAAGGAAAATGTATGTTTGTTATTTTTTTTTTCTACAATCATTATTACATCAGCTATTGTACATAAGCAAAACATGTCATTAGTTATCAATTTAACAGGAAAGCAGTAGGTAAATGTACTTTTACATAGTTAGGTATGACCTATTTCATAGTCTTGGGTATTATGACATGTTTTTTTGTTGTTTGTTTTTGTTTTATAAGAATATTAGCAATGCTTTTCAAGGCGTAACTAATACTTCTATTGCCTCTCCAAATAAGCTCAAAGCTTGCTTAGGACTGGGTACGACAATAACCCAAGGAGGAAACGGATTTAACGGACCGGAGTCGTTCCTTCTACCGTTGAGCTATTGAGGCTTCAAGTAGAGGATAGAAATCTAAAGAGATTAAAAATTGAAAATTAAAACTCATGATCCTCCACAATAGTATATAAAAGGACTTCAAAACTCTATCAAGATGCCAAATACAAGTGAAGTAATTAGCCACAATTATCAAATAAAAGCTATATTCCTCGTGATGTTAATACTATTGTACAGTAATACGATTGTCGTTGTACGAGACCGGCGTTGATCGTGATCCGATTACGACGACCGACGATTACGGTCTGACCGGCTTTTATGATCGCCGTCTCGATCGCGCTGCGACGTATCGAACGATCGGTGACGTTGACGTGACACGCAGTCATGTGTGTCACTGCGACTGTGACTGACATGAATGGAGTCTGACTCATCGTTGTTCTTCATTAAGGATAAACTGGAATGACTTAGTTGATTTTGTATTACCATAAGTGAATATATTTTGGTAGTACTTTAAATATCCATATATGAATGTAATATGGATAATGAACGGACCGTAGACTTATTAAGAAATAGCAAATTTAATTAAATATAATTGTTTAGATATAGATATTAAAAATTATTGATTTGTTGGCGCAAATTATTATTAATTTCTACCTATAACATATATATATATATATATATATAAAATTAAATGAGTGATAAATAACCTAACCTAATATTGGTTCTTAAATCTCCTTTTGCCCAATAATTTCACTACCCTACAGTGCCCTTCAAACCGGAACACAGTAAAGCTAAAGACACTACGGCTTTGCGGTAGAATTTTTGTCAATTTTGGTACCTACCTAGCCGGCCTCTTGCAACAAAAGACCTACCAACAGTGTGACTGATTGCACTGGTGGAATAATCTGTGCTGTGACAGAGGTTATCCCAACAGCGGGTGATGTCGTCACATCCCGACGCCGGTAAAAATTCAAGTGATTTAATAAACGGGGATCTTGAATTGATTGTTTTTGGTTCTGTTATTAATGATTACATAATAAAAGAAAATGGATATGAATATTCAAAATATTAATTTATAAATATAGCTATTATTTGTTCAAGTGATGTATTGTTTAATTTGTTTTATGATATTTGTGTACCAAAACAAATTTATGAATTTTATTGTTTTTTACACGTGTTTGGCACTGGGTGTCCTCGAGGGATAAATCAGGGAACATCGAGTTACATCTTTTAATAGCTTTCAAAACCTGTATTCTGTTCATGAAGTAAAGTGTAGGGACTTTAATTTTATCAAATTTATTTCATTTCAACGTGAAGGGTTAGACTTATAGCTTTCTTGCTATTTTTTTCATCTTTTTATCCTGTCAAAGGTATTAATGAAGTCTCAGAACCCATACCGTGCAATATAAATAGTCTCCGAGTAAAACAATTGTGACATACATTGTGTTTCGCCATTTGGCTATGAAACCCAAAAAATAGAGAAATAATAATAACTAGATAAGGGGCAAAAAGAGGGAGGAGGGAGGGAGCGGTGAGGAGAAGGTAAAAGTAATAGGAAGAACACAGAAGGGACATTCGTCACTTTTATAGAAAGAAACGCCGGCAAATTTTTGCTAAAAATAGTAAGATTACAATATCTCCAATTTTATGGTTTCGTTATTATGGTGTTACAAACATTTACGCAAGTTTCATAAGAAGCATGTGTTCGGTTTGCAAATATTGAATGAATCAATATCTTTATATTTTGTGTAATTACCATATCCGATGACATAAATTTGTAAATATTGTTTTTTCAGTACAGACAGCACATATTATACTCGTATACGTCTCATACTCGTATACATACATCTTGCAGTATTTTAAAATCGACTTCAATATATTTATAATAGATTTTGAATTTGTCTATTTTTACCAAACATATATGTGTATCTAGAGGATACACTTGATTAAATACGATACACACTCAACGGCCTCCATTAGAATTGTAATATCCTGTGTCGGGGTCTGAAAACATACACAATGACAAGGACAAACACACCCAGACTAGAACACATGCCTGTATGGTTAATACGAACATTTGCCCCAAGCGGGAATCGAACCCACGACCTGTGATGCTTAACGCAGGTTCGCTACCGTTTTGCGCCACAACGTCAAAAAGTTTTGCGCCACAACGTCA
The DNA here is from genome assembly GCA_023373885.1 of Hestina assimilis. NCBI lineage: Eukaryota > Metazoa > Arthropoda > Insecta > Lepidoptera > Nymphalidae > Hestina > Hestina assimilis. The sequence continues at coordinate 505,829 of CM041747.1, read as the reverse complement.
AGATTACATCAAAAGGTATTTCAAACAGAATTCCGGATTGGAATTTTTAAGTATTACTGAATTTTAGTTGTGGTAGAGGTATATCAAAACATGGTGGAGAAATTTGCTCGTTAAAAAAAAATAAGCAGGTATGTGTATTCGCCTATACTGGAAATGTTTGGTGGATAAATTCGTAATCCCACTTCTTAACAGGATAGGAATCTTTTGCCCAGGTCTGGGAAACTATAGACGATACTCAACATATGAGGATAGGAGGGAAAGTTTGAGAAGGGAAAAAGGGAGGTAAAAGAGAGGTGGGAGATTGGGCCTCCGGCACTCCCACTCCTTTCATTAAAACCCAACAGTACTGATGTACTGAAATGAGTGAGAGCAAAAACTGTTATTTTAAGCCGATGTTCTGTGAGACTACTTCCTCAATCGAACCGGCCCAACTGGAGCGTGACTCTACTAGCTGGATCATGGAGCCTCGACCTGATCAACTTAAGTGTTCGATTGTATATAAATTGGTTCAATGCGATGATTAATGATATAATGCAAATGACACACGACCCGCAAGTCCACCTTCCATTCCGATGTTGTGACCCGCACCTTAACTAAGGTTAAATAATTTAGAGACGCCTTGCTCGCTAGGGATGTCCGAATATAGATATTTCATTACGAAATATTATTATACAGGTTATTTCTATATTATCATATAGGTATCTATTTCCGGTTTTCCACGCGTGAATTTCGAATTTTTGGAAATCTCTAGCGTCCAAGCATAAATTGACATACTATGTGGAACAGAAAGTTAGAAAAATATAATCTCAGACATAAGTAAATAAACGCTACACACTCAACGGCCCCCGTCAGGATAGAAATATCCCGTGTCGAGAATCCGGAAACATACATGAAAACGCGACCTGAAGCGCTTAAGACAGGTTCGCTATCGTTGCCATAACGTCTTAAAATATTAACCAACAGCGTAGCCTCTTTTGTATATGTATACAAAAAATTTTAGTCCTTTACAATAATTATATATGTAATATACCTAATCGATATACATAGAAAAAAAAACACTAACATCTTTCGTAATCATTTAACATCTTCCGTAAGATAAGATAAAGTTCCGGAAGACAATACCGGTTTATCGATTTACTAAAATCGTAAAATATTCCCATTACATCACTAACTAATGCGAGCAGTAATGCCGAGAAATTGAATAACAAGTGGGGTCGCGCGTGGGCGTAGTGATACTAAACGTTATCACGCCACTACTGTTGTAACTCGAATTATTAATTAATAAGGATGGTCATTGCGAGTTCATTCAGAGTTCTATTTATTCTTGCGAGAGTGCGACTATCCTGTCCTGAAAGATGTTTGAGTTCTTTGGGCTGGCTTAATACTACATACTGCTTTAGATATGACATTTTATTATTTTTTAAGATTTTGCTTTAGATTATGACGCAATCGCTGGAGACTTTTAATATTAACGCATGTTAAGTTGCAATAGTAACAACAATAAAAACAAATTTCGTTTTAAAATTAAAGAGGGACCCTCTATATATTAAACTTGATATTTCTACTCTACGGTAGTACGGAACCCTTTATGTGGGAGTGCGACAAGACCTTTGCAGATAGTTTAAAGTGTATGCAAGTATAAGTTTATGTATATATTTAATTTAAATTTGAATAATGAAATGGATTTATTAAAAAGGGAGTTTTACAATCATGCCAAAATCAGCATCGTCTGATTCATTTTGAACATTTGGATATTTACTGGTTGTAGGCCTTTTATTTCAAGAGGTCAGCTAGGTAGGTACCGCAATATCAGATATTTTACCGCAATGCAGTTATGAAATGTTTGGGCAGAAGTGCTTAAAGAACCAATATATCGAGGTAGGCATCGCGTGACCTACAAATGAATAGTGTTGCAAACGCTGCGACAATCGCTTACCATCAGGTGAGTCGCTCACTCGCTTATGTAGTTCTACTCTCTATGTATCCATTCGAGTTTCGAGTGACGTGTAACAAATAGTACGCTCCTGCTTGTTGATGCAATTAAGAGATGTTGCGACGACACTCCGCTACACAAGTGAGATGTATAGACATTATTAATCCACTCCGAAGACGTAGCACTTCCTGTGCTTTGTCTGTCAACGTCTCACATTTTTATGTTACTTTTGTCTTATAATGCACTTTTCTAAAAACTTCTTATTCGTAGCATTAATCCTGGTGTTTTTTTAATTTCCCAGGGTTTGCTTGTTACTCTCATCCGGATTTGACACTTTACTAGTTTTTACAAAAAGCGATTGCCATCTGCCAGTAACTTATTGGGTAAGAGAAAATTACCTATCAAGATTTAATGATTAGGTATTAGCAGTTGTTATGATAACACCGGGACCGATAGCTTAACGTGCTCTTCAAGGCACGGAGCGAAAGCCACAAAGACAAACGCACAGACAGAGATAAATATTTATAATTTCAATACAATGTCTGCTTCGAGCGGAAATCGAAATCTTACTTACCGTCGAGACTTGAAACAGGCCCGCTACCAACACGCCATAATGGTCGTTTCAATGAACTTTTTTAATATGATTTAATTGATGATTGATGAATGATTTAATTGATGAAATGATTTGAGTCTAATTTAGCCTACTTCAGTACGAAGATTATTCCTAATACGTTAGTCACCTTGTTCAATTCATGAGAATTGAGTGGCTCAATTAGTGTAGTCTCTACCTATCATTGAATATCCACTTGACGTATTTCGATCTTTCGTCGTTTTCGTCCTTATACTGTTTATTTTAGTCTAGATTCCACCCATTTATATCGATATTCATGGACTACAGTTTAGTGAATCCCACGGGAACCTAACATTGCCCTGAGATATTTTATAATACTAGCTTCTGTCTGCGGCTTCGCCTGCATTAAGAACGATTTTTAATGAGGCACCTTTACTGAAATATAGAAATAATTGGTGCCCCATATAATCTTTGATCCCTAATTCAAACCCATCAAGCTTTGAATTTTCCAAGGTCTGGCCTATCTCTATAGCGAATTTCATCAAAATCGGTTAAGTGGTATAAGCGTGAAAGCGTGACAAACAGACTGAGTTTCTTTCACATTTATAATATTAGGAAAGGGAATATTTGAATCAAATAACATTTTGATAACAGCTAAAATATTGTATATATTTTACTTTTTGATTAAAGGAATACATATTTATAAAATTGTTTTAATAAATCATGTACACACAATATCGCGTTAGGAACATGTTAATTGCTACCGCTGCGCGTACGCACCTTAACGACGTGTGGAACGAGCTTCACGGGGCGCCCCGCGGGCTTTGCGATTGCAAACTGACACGAGCTTACAACTTTAAATAAACACATAGTTTCAGTAATATAAACCTTATATTCTTTGTTATAAGAACCAATATAAGTGTTTGCAGAGCTTTGTTGTTCTGCATTGCTTTGGTTATACCAAGGGCTCTGTATATTTTTTATAGGGCCTATATTTGCTTATTTTAATTTAAGATATTAAAAGTCTTTGTGTCTACTGGGGTTTTGGTTTTTGATATTTGTGTTAATTTTATTCCTGTGTAATTTGCCTGGTAGTGGTGCTTCGCTGTTTCATCCTTCAAGCAGGTTGGTTTTTGTTTAGTGAACATAGGCTTCGTTACTGGCTCGTGGTGGTAACTGCTTTTTATGAAACAGGCCATATTATTGAATGTTTTTTGAAAATATTAAGCATATAATAATGTAAATATAAAAGTTTTGAATAATAAAGCTATGTATGGGTGCGGATAAATCAGCTCCATTTGATGGAAAGTGGAAGTAGAGTCCAAACACTAGGGTGGTAAATACCGTTGTAGAATGCGAACTGCACTAGTCGCTCTTCCCCTGCCTACTAGCAAGATTCAACTGGTTACACGCTAGCTGACCTCGAAACGCGGTTGACGAGCACGAGTTTCTTCACAGGTTTTTCACCAACGTACGGTGGTAGTTAACCTGGTAGATATATAAGTCCTATCAACAGCAAGGGACCACCTCTACGTTTGGTGAATGTTATACTTATATGTCTTAGAATTACTTCGATCAATCGAAAGGCATTTTACATACAGATAAAAAAACATAAGTTTTATGTATTAAAAAGTTGAAACAAAATATAATTTACTAGCTCCGATACCCGCCCGGTGACGCTGTCAAGGCCAGTAGGGCCAACAGCAATACACATTCCGAAAAAATATATATATATATTTTGAGACGATTTAATTGCATTGGTTCTTTCCCGTGCACGACTTAATGAAACCTTATGTATGTATCTAAACAAATAAATTTTACTTTTTATACCTATCTAAAAATGTAAATCGAATCGAAATATTTATCAATACCCATAGGAATCGACTGCTTGATGCACCCGGCTTCCGCTGTTTTATCTACACGCAATAAAGTTGACTGTCTAAATAGTTTAAGCGATAAAAGACGCGGTATAATTGTTGTTTTATATGTTATTAATTCCGGAATCTTATAGATAGATGTTGGGAATTAGGGAAATTATTTTGTTTTTATAACAAACTAGTTTTGCTTGCTCGAATCGGTTTACTAACAGGAACCTTTCTGGTAGTGGTTCTATAGCACATTAATTTTTATTTTTTTATGAAACCAAACAAGATAAATAAATAAATTGAAACTTACTAATATAAGACATTAATCAAAAAACTAAAATGCCAATAAAATAAATGGCAAAAGCTAAGTTACTAGTTAGGCTTGTTAAGTTGAATAAAGCATCAACAGCTTACATTCATCTTGGCAACTTTAAAACAATTATCACTCATTTGATTTTTTTAATTTTTTTTCAATACAATACAATCGTAAAGTACTAATAGACTATTAGTAAATGCTTATTAGTACTCTAAATGCTAATTTCAAGTTAGTTATTCGTCCAACTACAGATTAAATAAAACCTTTGTTCCTATCTCGATGAAAAGTTCGCTTTTTGTCCCTTGTATGAGGGAGATTCTCTTCCGACAAGATGATCTCTTAGTTTACCTCCCGGTAACCTAGCAACCATATGTTTATCCCTCGTACCTACCTCGTACGGAGAAAACTAGGACATTGCCACCCGCGACTGTCGTGATCTAATCGCGGGTGAGAATGTTCTATTCTTCTCCCGTGATGCGTAATGTACTATTTCATGTTTGATTACATGAATATTTAATGATTAAAAGTAAGTGGCTATTTCGAAATAGCTTAACGAAAAGGCAGGAACATGGTATTGATAAACAATTAAAACTACAATTGTTAAACTTTAAAACAAAACAAACAAGTGTTGTTATCGGTTGCGGTCTGTTAATCGGTGAATTATTGAAACGACCGTGAGAGATGTCAGGTGTCGAGCCGCGGTGTGTATAGAATCGTGGGGGAGAGTTACGAACGCGGAAAAAAATCTAATGGTGTATTAATTTTTTTGAAAATATGATTTCGATGGAGAATTACTAATGCATGGTATTATATTGATTTGAAATTTTAACTGACTACAAAGTTTATGGTGTCACTTAGCCAACTGCCGATGGTAATGGTTTAAAAATGTTATTCTAAATAAACTTATTTTTGGCTTCCGTTCTACGGAGAAGAAAGGTATACGAACTTTTCCATGACAAAGTTTTTTCGAGTTGGTGATGCTATAGTTGATTTTTTTATAAGAATAACAAAGCCAAAAATTATAATAAATAGTTTATATAAAATTAAATTTTAAGCGTTGATATTTAAGAAAATGGCGCATTACGTTTGTGTTTGTTATTTCAGCGGCTCTTCTCAGATAAGCGATACTTTTCAAAACGGTATATCATTTACAATAAATATAAAAAATTCCAATTTGCCTCAAGCAGAAATCAATGAACACCAGAGTTAAAATATACAATATGTACTTAGCAAAATATCCCAAGTATCTGGGATAACAAGATGGCGACATTTCCCGCGCCGCCAGCCCAAGTGTGAAGTATCTTAACTGCTCAATGAGGTAAGCGCACCACCTACCGCTAGGCACTTGGACATCCGCGAGATTTGCCCAATTCCGACACTCGTTATACATCAGTTAATACACGAGTACTATTTCGGATTATAGTAATTTGTTACTTGAGATGGTGTATTTAATTCAGCTCTTTATATTGTTAGTTGAAGCTTAAGTTTAAGAGCTGTTTTTAGCTATAGCTTGATTATTGTGTTAAGTACAGGAATAATAGCTCTTTGGAATGCGCAAGTTATATTTTTATGTACTTAATAATAATAGATTTAACCGATTTAAATCGACACTAATAAATTTTGACTTTGAGACAATTTTTCAACCTTCAATGGCTAGCGGAGGTCAGTACAACTGATTTTAACATTAATAATTGCAGGTTCAATGCAATACTCAGACATAATAGAAACCAAACTTTTTAATTACTTGTGTTTAAATTTTTTTTTTTAATAAAGAATATTAGTATTGCTTTTTCAAGGCATTACTATATTCCTATTGCCCCTCAAAATAAGCTCGAAGCTTGCGCTAGGAGTGGGTATGACAATAGATGTTGGTGACGACGTTGTGGCGCAGCGGTAGCGAATCCGCCTTAAACGCCACAAGTCGTGGGTTCGGACCATTCAAGCACATTTTCCGGTCTCAGTGTATTTGTCCATGGCATTGTGTATGTTTTACAGACCCCCGACACAGGATATAACTATCCTAATCATTGAGTATGCAGCGTTTAGTTTATTTTTTATATTTTTAGTTGTGTTTGATATTTAATTCACCAGTCTTAATGTTATTCTAGCGAATATAAACGAATAATATTAAGGCCCCGGTTTATTTATATAATTTAAAAGTCGGTATATATAAAGCCTATTTTTTTATATACATTTTAGTTTTTATCTTTTTATTGGCCGTAAACAAGTCACAAGAAAGCAAAATGCGCATTTTTTTTCGTATGACATAAATTTACCAGATATTTTAATTAAAAAGCTTAACTATTTAATAAATTTTAAATAAATTTAAATTTCATTACATTTCGGAAAGACTTCTTTCGAAAAAAATTGTTTTATTAATGTTGTATTTGTATTAGTGACGAAATGATGGCCGAACGGCGACACCTATAAAAATATAATCATAAGAACTGGAACATCCTTATTTTTGGAGTCGGATAAAAACCCCATTATAAGCTAAGCATGATATTCTCTAACATATATTGTTAAAACATTATAAAAGTTTTTATCAATATTGCTGTTCTTTTTGAAAAGACTAAAATGCGTTAACTATTAATAAGTAAGTCGGAAACAAGAATAAATAGCAGTTTTGTCCGTCCCCTGTCAAATTACGGAACTGTATGGCCGCCATGAAATGATCGCTTGTACCGACGTTTAATCGCTTGCATATTTGAGTGGATTATTTTATTAGGCAAATAGCTACGACTATTAGAATTGTTTTAGGTACGTTGCTCGTTTGTTTTATATTACATTTTTACCTCAGTATCGGCTAGGTAGGTATCACCGCACATAGGATATTCTACCGTAAAGCAGTAATATATTTTGCATTACTGCGTTTCGGATTGAAGGGCAATGAAATTATTGGGCACAGGAGGTTTAAGAATTAATATACCGAAGTTAGTAACGCGTGAGTGACGCTAATGAATGGTGTTGCAAGCGCTATCATAGGCTACGACAACCGCTTGCCATCAGGTGGACCAAAAAAACAAAACCGCTGCAAAAATTAGATAATAAGTATGTATCTAGTGTAATCTACAATATGTTATGTTATAAAATGTCAATGTACAATGAACAAATTCTTCGGTCCAGTTAACCATTGTACCTGGGTAGCAGGAGTGCTGAGAATGACGTCAGCTGCAGCACCGCCCGCCCATCGGACGGTAAAAAGAAATGTTTTAATGTTGTGGTCACGCAGTTTACTTCATTAGCCTCGTCATTTATGTACGCCTGGTAGTCGCGTGTAATTGTCGGTAATTACACTTTGAAAACTACAAGGAAATATTTAATTTTATTTTGCGTCAATGCTTTCCTTTGTTTATATTTGTTGTTGTAGTGATGTTGTAAGTACTTGATGATTTATATTTCACGTCGGTTAAAGATAGCGATCGCGGCTTCACCCGCAAGAATTAGGAATAACTAGTTCACTATACAATAATATTATAATAATATAATCCCGTCAAGTTTTTTTTTCGCAATAAAAGTATATTATATATACTTTTATTGCGAAAAATAGTATAGCCTATCTCCTTTCTCAAGTTCTACTCTACTTCTGTGCCAAATTTTATCAAAATTGGTTCATTGGCTTAGTCGTGAAAGCGTGACAATAGATATACTTTCGTATTTATAACATTAAGTGGGTATAAGGATTTACTATACGATATCAGGTAATCATCGGAAAAAAGATTGCAGTCATTTCCAACATCGCCTTCGCTTTACCGACTTCATTAACTAGAGAAATTGTTGTCACACCAATCAATTGACCAAACTTCATATTGATAGATAAATGCCCGAGAGCATAAGCTGAAAGTTTTGATTATCTCTGTAAACCCATCAACGAAATAATGTAAAAAATATATGTGAAAGTAAGCAATAGAAGTATTTATTTTCTTAAGTAATTTTAATTCAATTCAGTTCTTAATGGATTCCAGTATTTATGTGACAATGAGGTAGCAAACTACGGCAAGTAGGATGGATTTTTGAAAAGTTCAATACATTTTGGTTTTATTTTAGAAACTAATTTGCCTTCTAGAAACATAGTCTTACATAAACAAGTCTACGTAAATAAACGCCACATACCCAACGGCTCCCATTAGGATAGTTATAACCTGTGTCGGGGGTCCGGAAACATACACAATGACAAGGACAAACACACCCAGACCGGAAAACATGCTTGTATGTGCAATACAAACATCTGCTCCGAGCGGGAATCGAACCCTCGACCTGTGGCGCTTAAGGCAGGTTCGCTACTGCGCCACAACGTCGTCAAACAAAGAAACAATAAGTCCAAATACCAGAATGTAAAGATTTAAACTAGTGTGCAAAGGTAGTTCAAAATAAAAAACGACGGAAAGTTAGTTTAGTGAGGGAATAATTTATATAAAAATACACGTTTCAATTAATAAATAATTAGAAATATAATAAGTAATAAAGTAGTGTATTTATGCAGATAATACAAATAATTATGAGTTCCCAGTCGACGCCCACACAAGCCTGTGTTTAGTCAGGGCATTGTCCAACAAGGCGGAGGCGGCCGATACAACTGTTTTCAAATATTCATAGCTAATATAGGGAAATGTTCGATTTCCAATTTCCTATTAAAATTAGAAAATGTTGTTCATTTGACATTTCATTATATTATAGGTATTTGATTTATAAAGGTTAATGCATTTATGTAATATATTTTTATTTTCAGACTGGTGGACATGGTGTCAATCGAGGATTGTGAATATGCTTTGAAGAAAGGGACAGCTCTCTCAAGGACTTAAAGTTGATTCCGTCCTTAGAGTGCTTCCAGCGACTTATCAGGGACGAAGGAAACATTCCAAGCACATTCTTGTCGACAGACTCACCTGATGCACTCACACTGCATCGCGTCGTGATGTGCGAAACAAGGGACCTCGTCTTTTCAAGACGGCTTAGTGTCTGTGTTTGTGCTGTATATGTGTTGATTACGTTTACACATGGGTGCAGCCAGCAATTGGCCTAGAGGAGGGTAAAATCTTAATTTAGGGTCCAGAGGGGGGCAAAATGAAAATTTCTTTCAATAGTTATTATTTAAATAGTCAAAATGCATTATGATCGAATATTTCTCGGTATTTAGCAAGGTCTCGAAGGGGAGGGGGGTACACAACCTGATCATATTGAAGAACCTCGATACAGGTAAAGAGTCAGTCGGCAACCCTGTGAAAGAACCTAACATTACCGTAGAGGGTTCAACACATTACATGTTACATATTGGTTAGGCAAGCGATCAGAGCTTAAATATTTATACCGTAATGATAGACGTAAGGACAACCAACCCATCATACATGTCGTGTGTCGAAATATGTTAATAATAAATATGTACATTTCGACACATGTGTAACAATCATGTACTATAATTGTAGGGTGGATCGTGGAATAGTAATTAAGTTTGTACTAAGATTCTCTTGGCTATTAAGCGCTTATTACACGAATCCTTCATGACGAATCAATGATTTGATGTGTATAATGACGACATTGTGGCGCAGCGATAGCAAACCTGCCTTAAGCGCCACAGGTCGCTGGTTCGATTCCCGAAACAGATGTTTGTATTGACCATACAGGCATGTGTTCCGGTTAGGGTGTATATTTAGTTATTGCTTTTGTGCATCCGGACCCCCGACACAGGATATGACTTCCTAAATGGGGGTCGTTGAGTATATAGAGTTTTATTATTTATTTTTTTTAACTTAAAAATTTCTTGAATTGTGGTAGTATGCCTTTTATTGCAAGATTAAATGTATGGTTTTGCACTCATAGGACGACGACTACGACAATCGCTTACGATCAGGTGGGCTGTATGCTTGCTTGCCAACTTAGTCACATAAAAAAATAATCGTCTTCAAAATTATGGAGTATCAACTCCTCAGATTATTTGTGTACGTTACGCGATATTTTTGGCGTTTGTAAACTAATTTAAACCTGCTTAAGCTTTTGTTCAATCACTAAGCCTCAATAGCTCAACGGTGGAAGGGCCGACTTCGCTCCGTTAACGCGAGAGTCGCGGGTTCGACCTGACCGCCTTGGACTATTGTCGTACCCCCTCCTCGCAAGTTTCGAGCGCAAACTTCGAGTTTATTTGGAAGGGCAATAGGAATATTAGTAATGCCTTAAAAACATTGCTAATATTCTCTTTAAAAAAAAATACTCCACACATTCAATAAAATTGTGAAATAACCATTATTGCACAATATTATTGACTGTGGATGACCGTCTTAAATACATTTTTCTTTGTGACTTCTTATGATAGCATCAAAATTTATGCAATCCATGATCATCCGTAAATAAATGCTATTCACATTAAAGATACGTGGTCGTCAATTGTAAGATTAAAATTATCACTCAAGTTGTCTGCTCGCTCGAGTGTATCCTCTTGAAAAAATTGAAAAAAGTCAAATATTTTGCAAAAAGATAATAAATATTTTCCGTGTTTTCCTCACACGACTTCGAAGAACGTCTGCGAAAGATACGAGATATACAATGCGATAAAAATACTATTTTCCTATGCTTTTAGATTTTATATTTCGGGTTATAGATAAGCGTGGATTAGCAACTAGTTGTCGTGTAAGTTATAATATCAACTATCAACTTTAATCAACTGCCTTTCCTTATAAATAAGGCGACACTGTAAAAAGTTTGTCTACGTCCCATACTGACCAATGAGAGTCCTATTTTTAAACGAGTTCATACCAGAAGAATTAGTCAACAGTCAACTACAAATAAATAAATAAAAATTTGTCATGGGTAACGTAGATTTCTTTAAAGACTTTGACATCAATTCACTCCCAAAATATTTGAAGCAATTATGACAAAGCTATTTCAATAAAATTATTTCCCATCTACAGACGTAAGATATTGCTATAGACAGGTCCTTCCATACTGACAAAATGTATGCTAACTTTATTTCATTATGTTACAAGCTTGTGACTAACTTCGTTTCGATGCGTTGATAATGAAATCCCGTATCTGGGGCACGAGAGTGCCCCTGCCAAGTCCAGCAAAAAAGCGGCTCGGCCGTACTATCCTTCTCACTAAGCAATTCAGGCCATTTTCGTTCGTATAACGTCGTTGTGGATAAAACTTCAAGTTTTACGACACTAAAATATTTGAATGACATAAATATGTTGCCGTAGCCTGCCAATATTCTGGCATAGTAATACATGAGGTCTCACCACTTTTTGTAGTGGAAGAACTGCTTTGCGAGACTTGGATGTTTTTATATTTTGTGTTTTTGATGGGATTTAAATTTGTTGATGTTAAAAGTTTGGTATCTACATGTATTTTCGGTTCAATGATCGTGTACAATAGTTGTGGTTAGTAGTTTGTTTAGAGCAAAAAGTCTATGATAGTTTTTGTTTTCCTTAAGTTTTTTTCTCGAATATATCATAATAGACATCAAATTCGGTGCGCTGCACAAACATAGTATTACGAATATCAAGTTACACGTACCACGTGTATATACACTAACTATGATTGGCAGGCGCGGCTCACTTTGGCGGTTCGATAAGACGCTCTTATCACGATGGTATTGAGTTCAGATTTGCGTCTAATCTCGTCTCAGTAGCGTTGCGCGTGAACTGTCTGTGAATGAAGTCTGACTGTCCAGTGAAGATAGAATGCTAGATAATGCAATGACTTGCTATATTTATGTTAGTTTACTATAATTTGTGGATGATACGGTGTGGGATTGGAATATTCATTGATCGTACTATGCAAAGTATAAGTTTATTTATGTTATGACGGTTGCCAAACAAGCAAACGGTCCGCCTGAAGGTAAGTCACCATAACCTAAGAACGCTTGCGATACTCGAAGTAACATATGCGCGTTGCCAACCCAAGAGATAATACTTGATAGGTTTACCTATCAAGTGCTATCTCTTGGTTGCTCTTATCCAACGAGTTACCGATTGTGTAAATGGCAAATCAGGATAAGAGTATAACCAGACTCTGGGAAGCACTAGGAAGAATAAGAAGCGTACCATAAAGGCAAGTATTATCGCCACTTCGTTGGAGGGATGACCTATTCCGGACAGTAATACGGTGTACACGATAGTGGTGTCTATGTACGGTTCGCGTGTTTGTTTGTTTATTTGCGGTCAAACGCGGCGGCTTTGGTTAACGCCGCGAGCGGTAGGAGGTCGGTGTAGGGTTTACATCATTCTTGATAAGTGAGTACGAATCAATTTATTAAGAAATACATATTCTGCTTCTAAAATTACATAGCTATTTTTATTCATTCAACTTCTACTATTTATCTTTATTGGCTTTAACAGTTAATATTGTTAAAAGCACGGTATTTAGAAGAACCATCAGATCAATACTAAAATTAATGATTTTTTTTATAATCGTGCCAAGATGGTCTGAATAATCATATCATGTATAAATCACAGATAATATAGGTACAGGTTTCTTCTTCTTCTTCTTCTGAGACGCTCTTAGGTGTAAAAACACGGGAACGTAAAAAGGCGACCTGAACAACTCTGAATCTAGGTTGGCCACTTACCACTCAAAAATCAAAATCAAAAAAAACATCAAATATTTTTATTCAACATAAAAAGCATTACACTTATTTGTTGAAAGTCAGATTCTACCACCAGCTCCAAAATTAAACCTCTACCTGAGAAGAACCGGCGAAACAAACTCAGGGGTTTTATCTTTTTTTATATGTATTTTTTTAAACTGATATTAGTTTACATATTATAATCACTGAAAAGCCTGGAGTGACTGAATATAAAGGTAAGAAACAGTTTTCGAGTTATATGTAACAGTGAAATCAGACTGAGATACATCCCGAGTCTTCCTTATACATTGTCACCCGAGGTCAAGTGTCAAAATGTAACACGTTCCGATGTTATCTGACAGCGCCCCGCCCGCGCACGCTTCGCTTCACACAAAGTAACACTATCTAACACTGCTCTCGACTTTTTTTTATCACAAAGCAATCCGCCTTGAACGACTGTAAGGCCTAGTTGTCTTGTTAATTACTAGAAATATTCTTAACATATTTAATATATCAATTATTTAAGTAGCAAGCTGTCTAATCTGTCCAATAGTGGGAATAGTTTCTGCTGGTAGTAGGCATGAGACCAGCCAGGTAGGTACCATCGCAGTGTCAGTAATTCGACCGTGAAGCAATATACTGTGTTTCGGTTTGAAGGACGCTGTAGCTAGAGAAATTACTGGGCAAAGGGGATTTTAGAACCAATATCTCGAGGTTGGCAACGCGTGATTGACACCTATAAATGTGTGGTATTGCAAGCGCTCATAGAATACGACAGCCGCTTACCATCACGTGGGTAATCCACACTCAAAGAGTCATATGGGAGGTGTATCTGTCTGAACTTAAGAATATTTGTGTACTGAATTTATATGAGAAACACACAATACACTTTTATCTTGTGTTCTGTGTGGCGGTAAACGTTATGTCTTAATGGAAAAACGAATGCGCGAGTTCGTTCTCGCCTATGTTATTGTATCTTTCCATATTTCCAATGTCATTATAAAGTACTCGATATTAGTTCGATTTTCTTAGTATTCTCACGACTTTAAATTTGCAATTTCGATTCTGTAAACACTTTAGCCAATGACCATAAATGTAGCCTGTAGGAACTGTCACGATTTCTATATCTGCCGTACTAGCTTATAGACATAGACATATAACCAAAATTAAGTAATAATATATTTTATCTAAAAATACCTACTTAATCATATTTTAGGAGAAACAATTGACTTTAAAATTTTATTGAATCCTAATTTACATAAAAAAATTTTGGAATCAACAAAATTATGATTAAAATTATCCTAAAACGCAAACCACAAATAGGATATGTTTAATATATTGTAAATTGAAAAAGAAATAAAACTGCAAAGAGCAATTGCGGCTTGTCCAGTTCGTCGTCTGCAACGCCATTATGCGTCTTTGCGTTTGGACTCTACTACCACTTACTATTAGATGAAGCAGAGCAATTAAAATAAAAAGAACTTTTTATGACTCAACCAGAATCTGATCACAGAACTTAATTAAATTCCAATGACGTCCAAAACAGTGGTCGCGGTAAGGTAAAGCAACACCATTAGTAGGTGCTATCACGCCTGCCAACCTCGAGAAATTAGTTCCTTAATCTGTAATTTCACTATCATACAGTGTACTTAACGGAACAAAATAACGCCAAACATACCACCTTAACTTTGAGCTTCTATGAAGGCTGTTCGTTTTTCATGGCCGGGTCTCAATACTCGGTCCAGAGACTTTGTCAGGGCCGGTAGAGTTTAAAAAATTACTGAAAATAAATTATATCACAATACCAACATTGCTTAAAATATATGTATTAAAATATCAATGCTTTTAAAAACAGTAACAGTGTTGTGATTTTTATCGAAATATGAGGGGAACAAACAATATTTAATGCTTTATTATAATGTAGGGTGACAACAAACACGAACAATGAAACTATTGCATAATAACAAAAACTTTCATTTTCAATGACTGAAACTTGAGCCATTTGTAGGTAGCGGAGATAGGCATCTATAAACATATCATTTTTCACTCAACCGAGCCTGTTTGTAGATTCCTATCTATATCTATATAATATCTCTGTCTCTATGGCTATTGGCGTGAGATAGACTGCTATTATGAGTTCTAAACGGTTTTTTAATTATATTAATGTAGGCCTTTTAAAAGATTTCTTGTGAGATACGTGGTTATTGTGTCAAATTATTTCAAATGTTATTTGTTGCGAAGTGTTCCTGTTCATATAACATTAATTTAAGGAATGGAAAAAGGTTTTTTTGTAATTGTTCTTAGGATGCCATACTTAAGGGTACCAACGGTCCGTCTGTCATCGGGCTGTATCTCACGAACCGTAATAGCTTCCACAAAATGTGTACGTATTTCTGTTCCCACTACAACTACTAAAAATAAAATAAAATTTAAAAAGATATCAGTCCCCATATGAGAAACTTTATATTTTAATGTTTTTTTGATGTATCTCATGGACATATAATACATACTACATAAATATTTCTTAACGTTAATCTTGTATGTTCTACAATATGTTGTGGTTTTATTTACTTATTTATTTAAATTTTGAGATGCAGATTTCCGGGACTCACGTAACCATAAACGAAAGACTGTCGATTTTGTCAATGTAACTTCATAATAAGCGCCATCGCTATAGTTTAGTATAATAACAACAATGGTATTTTTCTATAAATAAAATAATTGACCAAATCTGTCAATGGTAGCTTATTATATGAATATCCGATTTCCACAAAATCCCAAAAATCCGTTACATGACACTACCGGACACGACCACAATCGGGGAGGAATGTCACGGTAACAAACAAAGTTTCCCAAACTTTAAATAGGATTATCTATTATTTGGTAGCCCTACAGAGATGTTATCGTTATTGAGCGAGAAATATGATCGTTTTATTATAACGATATTCGCTATATTAGTACGTACGCTTTGTTAGCCGATGGACGATAAGGTCCTTTGTTGTTTACTTAATGCTAGTTGGATTTGTGCTCGTAAAATATAATGTATAAAATTCTCGTGTCGCAGTGTTTGTTACCAAAACTCCTCCGAAACGGCTTGACCGATTTTTACGATTTTTTTTTGCATATCGGGTAGATCTGAGAACCGGTCAACATCTGTTTTTCATACACCTAAATGTTAAGGGTGGTCCACCCTAAAATTTATTTTTTATATTTTGGACCTAAATTTTCATCTACCATCAACCCCTATTTTTAATAGCGATATTAGTAATTCAATAATTTTCACCGGTGTCACTTCTGTTCACAACTCGACTCAGTTATAGGGCGCTGCTATCGGGTCCCAGATATTTTTTCAGGGCACGACAACGTCGGCCGGGCCCGCTTGTATTTATGTATTTGATTAGATTATAAATAGTTCTGTTTTTTAAAATCTCATTTCAAGACCGGAGTCACGGGGTGACAATATTGCTCTCAACATATTCTAACAAATAATCTTAAATCGAATCTTATACTAACTTAACTACGTGACAAAGCCATATTTTATAATTGTTATTATTATGAAAACTGATATGATCAGGTTGATAAATAACGTGGATTTAGAGTTTTTTTTTGAAGAGTTTACTAGGTCTATGTCACTCCATAAGAGAACAGTACACATAGCACACTAATTTTGACTATTTTACAAAGAATATATTGCAGCTATATTCTTTAAAATCTAGGACGACATTTTATTTTTGTAATCTTCGTTGCGATCACTCTTCACCATGATATGAAACCCATCTTCTGCAATATCGCACTCAGAGTAAAGGGGGAGATGCTTGTTAGTTCGGCTTCGCAAGAAGCACCCTAAAGACGGAATGTGAGCGCTCGTGAGGGCTGTCCTTTTTCACGGACGGGTCTCTGTACTCGGCCCCCTCGGTGACGCAGTCAAGTCCAACAGCAACGCACATTTCGAAAAAAATAGAGCTTATGGTTTTGGATTCCAGTGAGTAAGAAAATCATCGAGACATGGGTCATGTAGGTTGTCGACTTGTCGGTGGCCTTTATATTCATATTATCTCTCTTGAAAAATAAGACCATTTTGACAGAATCGTATCAAAATAATGAGGATGTTAGGTAGGATCGTAAATATTTGTGTGTTATCAGATATCATGCATCAATCAGTATTGTATTTTGATATGTTTTTCGTAAACAAGTGATAAGTACTATCTGCCGATCATTTAGCATGGCCGTGCTGGTGATACGAGTGTCTTATCACTGCTTAATCTATTATATTTTTAATATTTTAATAGTTGTCATATTTATTAGATAGCTATAGAAAAATATTTAATAGGAAAATCACGATAGGCAGCAAATATTATAACAAATCAACATTGGGATACATTTTACAATATTTACTGTGTTATTTATGTAAAATCAAAAATCTAATACTGAATCTCATGGTACGTTCATTTTATAAATAAATATTAAGATTTTAGTTCTAAAATTAAATTGTCAGCTTCGGTTTGTAAAGCGCTACGCTTATCAGGTGTTGATAGGGATTAAATGCCCGCCCGGTTATCTTGTACCGTACGTTAGTGCAATACTTGTGGTTGCATGTCAATGATTGGCAACGTCTCTGCGTGCCATCTGCAGTTGCTGATGGTCTTGGGTGGACGTAGCCGCTTAACATAAGGTGAAACTTCTCCCGTTTGCGTCCTCTGACATAAAAAGGTACACGAGGTGGTTAAGGACTCCACCTGCAGCATCCCGTAAATTGTGACTTAAAATAAAATAAACGTAAACATAAAGCCTACACACTCAACGGCTTCCATTAGAATAGTTACATCCTTAGTCGAGGGTCTGGAGACCAGAATAAAAGCTTTAATAAAATACAAACATTTTGTAGTCATGAAACCAACGATCATTGCCACACGCTACCGCTGCGCCAGAATAGTTCTAAATAAACCTTCTCAATATAATTTTTCGTAATGTTAACGTTAAAGTGGTTTTTATTTTTTCAAAGAATTTTTGTTAAAATATTAATCATTTTGTAATAGAGAAACAATATTTGAATTGCATCGAAACAAAGAGTATCTGTATCCGTGTATTTATCTTTGTGATAAAAATCAAGCAGACGATTTAAACTGATTTTTTTATATTTGGCTTTAAACTACATACATCAAAAATAAAATGGAATTAAATATATTTAATCAATGTGAAAGTTTTTGCAAAAAGTTTTTTCAATATAAAGTCCTTAAGTACCTGCAGAACAAAGCGTTATTATTTTAAATTTTATTTCTTTTAATAAAATTTGATTTTTTCATACCGTATTTTGTAACAAATCATTTTGAAATAAAAAATCGTACATATTTATCTTTATATATATATTTATCTTTATATAGTTACTTGTTTCGAAGACGTTGTGCCGAAGCGGAAGCGAACCTTCCTTTAGCGTCGCGAGTTTGATTCCCGCTCGGAATAGATATTTGTATTGACCATACAGTCATGTGTTCCGGCCTAGATGTGTTTGTCCTTGTCTTTGTGTATATTTCCGGACTCTCGACACAGGATATAGCTATCGTAGTGGAGGTCGTTGAGTGTTTAATGTGTATTTATCTTGTGAATCAAAAATACATATAAACATATATACACATATACACATACTCACACATACATAAACACACATACATACACACACACGCATACACAATCGCGCGCACACACACACAAACACTCACACACACACATAAACACCCCACAATTATCTTTTGACACAATCTCTTATTACGCAATAAGAAATATTCAAAATATTCATTTATCATTAATTTTTTTATTTACATAGAACAATATTTCATTAAAATATGAGAGAGGACACTGATTTCTGTAATACAGGTCTTTGAGCCTAGCACAGACATCAGAGACTTCATTATAATTTGTTACTTTTTATGTGAATAAAGATTTTTATTATTATTTATTATTATTTTTATTATTTATTTTTGTGAAGGCTAGTAACTGGGATTGTCTCTAGCGAGTATCACTATATTTGATAAATTAATTAATCATATGTTCATATGTACATATATACATTATACATATATTACATTTACAATATATTGAGAAGCAACGTTAAGTACAATGTTTAACCTAGATTGATTGTCTGATTCTCGTTTCTATAGCATTTAACATAACATGTTTTATTTGCTCGGTTTCCCTTTTCTTGGAAAGTATAAATAATTTCCCCTGATGATGGAAATGACCGTGTAACAGAGCAGTGTATGGTAATCGCTATTGTGTGAATCGGGAGTCGTTACGCGATTTCGCCTTGCCTTTGTGTTCGCCGCCGCAATTATTTTAATTATATTTGTTCTAGGACGCTACGCGCACACATAAGTTTTATTTCATTACTTCTCATATAAGTTTTTATTTTAAAAGTGAATTGTTGAATTTTCTGTTCATGACGGTTTGCAAACAAGCATACGGTCCACCTGATGGTAAGCAATCACCACAACCTAAGAACGCGCGCGATACTTGAAGTATGTCAATGCGCGTTGTCAACTTGAGTTATAAGAAAAAAGGAAGAGTACAGAGGGATTAGGAGATTGGGCCTCCGGTACTTCCTCATCTCACGAAACGCAATAGTAGTCTGTTACTTTACTTCGATTTTCTGTGAGAGAGTAGTACTTCCCGGTCGAGCCTGCCCACTTATGTTTGAAAAAGCATGGCTTTATTACTAAATAATATATATAACTAAGAGTACAATTTTTGCGATTATAACAAAATTTAAAGTCATTTTTCCTACATGTTAGTCCGTCTTAGTTAGACACGTCTTTAGTGTGCGCATTGCTCATATCTTTATTGTATTGTATCATGACTTGCGTTTTAATCTTTTGTATTGTATCTGTAACAAACAAAAAAGAACCTTACTCGTGTAAATTACATTTGTTTAGGAATATTTTATTATCATACACTATACTTCCTTACTGTAATAACAAAATGCATATGCGTACAATTTCACAGTCCATTTTAAATTAACATTATTAAAATTTTGTTTTGTAGTTTAGTTAACAATGAAAAACTCAATTAAATGTTGAAAAGCTTTAACGGGAATACGATGGGCTATTATCTAGATTAACTTCAAAGTAGGAGGCTCTCAATTCACCTACTTTTTTATTAAGTTTTTATTTTATTTCATAACGGTTGGCAAACAAGCATGCGGTCCGCCTGATGGGAAGCAGTCACCGCAACATATGAACGCTTGCGATACTTGAGACGGAAGGGATAAGAAGGAAAAAGAGGAAGGGAGCAGAGGTGGTAGGAGATTGGGCCTCCGGCACTCTCACTTATTGCACGAAACGCAAAACTTTACGCCGATTTTCCGTGAGGGTAGTACTTTCCCGGTCGAGCCGGCCCATTGGTGCTGAGAGAACCATGGCTCCACTACTACTTTAGGTATGTTTTGTTGAAAAGAACCATATAATTATAATAACTATTGGTTCATTGTTCTCATACCGTTGAAGAATATTATCTGTTAACATTGTACAGCTACTATTGAAACGCAAATAGTTTTAGATAGAAATTACATTCGCGAACAATTCCAACACAAATTATATTAAATTTATATCAATGTCAATAATGATAGCGGCTGTATTCTGTAATAATAAGGTGGTGTATAATTTGGTAGCACAACGGCAGCGACGACAATAGAGCCGCCAGTCACCGCCGCGCCTCAATTACTCGCTACCAGTGCGGCGTCTACGCTTTCGTTACTCTTTGTTTGCTGAGAAATAGACGTGGTAGTTTTATGAATAACTAGCTACGGCCGCGGTTTCACTCGCTTGGTATACCGATTTTTCTTTATTGCACGGAACTCCAATTCTTTTTCTAAAATAAGTAGCATAAATTACTCTTAGGTTTTTATGGAATCCACGCGGATTACAAATCAGACTCTTATTGGTAATGTGAAAGTGGTTCTGGCTGTCTGTTACCTTAACCCACCTTACTTGCTGAACCGATTTTAAAGAAAAAACTTGAAGAGGGTGAAATAAGAGATGAAGGGAACCGTATATGGATACTATAATACCTATGCCTTATTAATATCGCATTCATTAAATTGCTTGTTTCAAGGATGCATATAAAACAGTGACTAATTCTAAGCCTTAATAGCTCATATATATAATAGGTTCGGCTTCGCAGGAGGCACCCTAAGGACGGAATCAAATTTGAGCCCCCGTGAGGGCTGCCCTTTATCACGGCTGAGTCTCTGTACTCGGCCCCCTGCCCGGTGACGCTGTCAAGGCCAGTAGGGCCAACAGCAATACACATTCCAAAAAAAAAAAAGCTCAACGGTTAAAGGGCCGACTGCGCTCCATTAACGCGAGAGTTGCGGGTTCGATCCTGACCCCCTAGGGCTATTATCGTACCTAGTCCTAGCGCAAGTTACGAGCTTATTTGGAGAGACAATTGGAGTATTAGTAATGACTTGAAAAAGCATTGCTAATATTCTCTTTTTTTTTTAAATCTAATCTCATATAAAAATAATCCTTTTCGTGATAGAGGTTGCTAAGTGATAAGCTATCAATATCCGCGTCTATAATAAGACGTCTGCGCAGTGTGTGGCGTGGGCGTGTTCTGGGTTACGTGACTTTCGCTCGATTAAGATTACTGATATCAATTTTTGCATGGATAAGCTAGGTCAATGTCAAAATCAAATTATTAAAAAAATCGAATGTAAATACATCAATAATCAATATATATTACTTAATATTTCGGGTAATATGTTAGCGACGGTGAGCGACGGTGAGCGATGGTGAGCGACGGTGAGCGAAGGTGAGCGAAGGAGAGCGACGGTGAGCGACGGAATGCGACATGTAGCCAACCGCACCTAAGCGATACAACGATTCGAGCGAGGTGTGTCCTATATTTTAGTGTGCGACAAACGCGGAAATCGCAGTTCATATTTTGAAAGTTTTATCATTTACAACAAAAACTAATAAATAATCTATGTTCTGTGGAACTGCCAATAAACAATCAGGTTAAAATTCACTGGAAACTATTCTTATTAACAAAGCATATCTCAGTAGGCGAATATTTTTCCGATGAAATTCTTGAGCTTCAAGCTAATGAAATGTAATATTTATGATAAAAATCTATATTTGAAAATAGAAACTATCGAGTTTCGTGCCGGTTCTTCTACCGGAGCTTGACGATTCAAAACTACTTTTTAAATGTCTACATGAATGAAAAAAATAATTTTGATTTTGATTTTTTTTTATTTTAGATGAAACCTATTTAAGTACAGACACTGTATCGCGTCCAAAAAACAATTCCGCATTTTGTCGAGACTGATCGACGCGATAAAGTAGTCGTAGGCAACTCGTATATAATTTTTTTTTCGGAGTGTCTATTACTGTTGGCCCTAGCAGCCTTGACAGCGTCACCGGTGGGAGGGCCGGGTCTGGAGACCTCAGCCGGTAAAAGATGGACAGCCCGCGCGGGGCTCAAATTGAATCCGTCCCAAGGGCCCCTCCTGCGAGGTCGAGCCTAGGCTTGGGACGTCATCGGGAGCTCGTATATAAACAACGACCAGTATCTGCTCGCGACTTCGTCCGCTAAAAAACGTTATCTAATAAGGCACCTTTATTGCTATTAAATATAATGGTTCCCCATACAAACTTTCATACTTTATACTTTCATCCCCTAGTCTTTTTTTTTGTTTATCCCACCGGAACTTAAAATTTAATCTAAGTTTTAATCCAGGTAACTATCTAGATCTGTACAAAATTTTGAATAACAAACATACAAACTTACACATTTATAATATTATTAGGATTACTTGGTATTTTTGGCTTAGAGTTAAAATAGGACATTTGTGTTACTCTAGACCTGTAAGAGGTTAACTATGTAATATAAAAAAAAAATTTTTTAGGTATACATGAAGGCTGTGAAATAGGGGATGAACGTTTGTATGAGAATTATTTCCATATTGCATTAAAGGTGACTCATTAAAAATTGTTATTCACGCGGGTGCAGACACAGACAGAAACTAGTGTATTATAACTATAGAATTATCCTCAGAATAGATATAGATAAGTAACATCACGGTCACGCCTTCTGTTTGTGGTTCATAAGACTGATTAAAGATCAGTACACAAATAAATTTTATCGCGTTATCAGTCGTAAATAATATATCCCAGATTATCGTATCATACTTTCATAGGGATTACTGTTATGTATATGAAATCACTCCTCTTTACAAGAATTGTGGCGACTTTCTTTTTTTTTCTTCGCTGCTAGAAAGACCTCGACCGGGGAAGCATCACCCTTTCACAGAAAATCGGTGAAAAGGAACAGAGTACTGTTGCGTTCGATAAGTGAAAGCGACTGAGGCCCAATTTTCCAGTCTCTAGTCCCAACCTTATTTCCTTTTTTATCCCTTCCTTCTAGCCCTTGGATTTCCAACGCATATGTGATATTATGATACTTTAAGTAATGCAAGCGGTCATAGGTTTCGATGTCATGATATAAAAAACAACACAGAGGAAATGAATATATATCTTAACTCAGGTTGCGGTAAAATAAATAGTTTTATGACTCCAAGCCCTGTAGGGCCAACAGTAACAACACTTGGAAAAACAATTGATTATCTATAGAACTCATCAGACATCAAAACAGCCTTCCAATCATTTTTATTGCCAATACTACTTCCCTAAGAATTTTCTAACTAGTTGCTAACTCGTTTTACTATATATATTTTAATGTGGTTCTGACAACGCCAAGCACATTCAAAATTGCCAAAAAAAAAATACCAATTCTTTTGAAAAAATGTACGTCAGGGCAATTTTGCAGCTTGTTAGCGATTTTTGTTTGACAATCATGATGAAAGTTCTATACTTTAATAACGAATAACAGTTTAGAGCTTGAATATTTATGATATAATAAAGTTTGCAAATTTTTATTACTTTATCAAGACAACGATAACCGCAAGCATCTTCAATTAAATACCAATTATACCCAAATAGAAAGTATAAAAACTAGTTATAAAATAACACAGCGTTAGGTTAACGAATCATATCAAAACAAGAATCGGACTGGCCGGCGGTTAAATTAAAATTGTAATAAACGGGTTAGTGCCTTGATGGCTACTGACGACTTTAACGTTTACAATTTTAAGGTGAGCGCAGACTAAAAGCATATCTATTACTTTGGGTATACCAACAGCTAAATATTTTTTTGAAAAATAATACAGCACTTCTTTGGTTAGCTAACAATGTATGATGAGTCTATAAATTAATTGGTTTCTTAAATAATAAATCTTATATTACTTGGATACCGAGACGTTTTTACGATAAAAACAAACTAACAAATAAATACACACACAAATATACGCATATGGACGCATGCTGTAAATAGCTTAAAATAAGCTATCGCTATATAAACTTGCAATCATGATATACACGGGTTACGACTACAATTGTACCTATTGTTCAAAAATTCGACACCCAAGGTTCAAGACCCATTTGGGAGTCAACAATATAACTCAAGTTGTTGATGCAAAAATGATCGTCAAATATTTAGTCCTAAGTTTAAAAGAAATTAACAACATATTTTTGTGTTTTTACCGGCGTCGGGATTTGACGACTCCAGCGCCCGCTGTTGGGATAACCTCTGTCACAGCAGAGATTATTCCACCAGTGCAATCAGTCGCACTGGTGGTAGGTCTTTTGTTGCAAGAGGCCGGCTAGGTAGGTACCACCGCAGTGTCAAATATTCTTCCGCCAAATAGTAGTGCTTAGGCATTACTGTGTTCCGGTTTGAAGGGCACTGTACGCTAGTGAAATTACTGGGCAGATGAGATTTAAGAACCAATATCTCGAGGTTGGCAACGCGTGAGTGGCACCTACTTATGGTACTTATGGTGCGCTCATAGGCTACGGCAACCACTTACCATCAGGTGGGCCGTATGCTTGTTTGCCAACTTATAACATAAAAAAATAAAAATATATATATATATATATATATAAAAACACTAAATAACGAAAAATCCCTGGTGAAACATAGGCAACGGGATAACCGTGCATGAATTATGCAATAATATAATGGCTTACCAATTAATGTTACCTTAGAGGTTTTGTTTTTCTTCCCTGATGAATTATGACACAATTTTACCACACAAACAGTCATTATTTGTTACTTTTCTTCGAGCTGTCACTTAGAACTTCGACAGCACGACGATCATTTACGGCTTATATTTCGCGTATCTACTGTGCTTCTATACCTGATAATGATAATATCTTGAGTCAAATTTAAAGCAGATCGCCCGACGGTATATAAGTACTAGAATGAAAAAGACAGCTATTAAACTGATTTCTCAAAAATAATGTTTCAGCACCAGTCTTATGTCTGGTCCTTAAACATTCTGGGAAAGCTATACATATATAATATTGAAATCTACAGGCAGCCTTAGCAATATTGTACGAGTGTTCGTCGCAATCAACGCTAGATACAGGAGTGATCTCGGTTACTCAACGCAACGGCAAAATATTTACGATGGCTTGTTAATGAACTGTTAATATGTAATTCATGCAAATCGATACGTTTGTTTTCCAATAGAAGCGCCGAGATAACGAATCGTCGGTGCCACAAGTTCCACGATGGAGCGTCTTGCGTCGACTTACAAGAAAAATATATGATGTATTAAAAATATATGGTCATTAGTACTTTCAAAGGATTACATTTCCTAGCACAAGTAATTCTAGTTTTAAGTAACTATTACAACATATTTACAATTCAATACTGCAACTCATGTCCACAGGGAATTGTGACAAGAATGCTAGCTGCATTTCCCCGCTGAATCGCAATCACGATTCTTTGGGTGAAAAATTAACCAGCGATCCTGTCACCTATAAAGGCAATAAGTCGGGGTGTAATCTTTCATTATTATAGAAATGGTAAGGACCTTCTCCATTTCTGATGAAGGATTCAACCAATCAATTCTGGGTTTAAAGCTATAGTATGTAGTATGTACTATAAAACTAAGTATAAGAAGTTAAAAATAGTTTGTAAATATAATAATAAAAAGTAGTATTTTTTCAGAAAATGTCACAGTACGGGGTCAGTATTTGCAAACCAACGAAAATTAGCGCAAAGTAGTTCTCGTCAAATCGCTATCTCCCATGATATCCGTAGTCATCGACATTTAAAGCCGACACTTGCGGCCAAGGCGTTATATCAGTAATTGTCCCGATATTGAAATGCCGGCGGTGGAGTGCGATCACTACCTCTCTAAGTATGTTACGTAGATAGCGGCGTTTTCTAAAAGATGGCGCATGAATTTTAAATCTCTAAAGTGTCGGCGATCCCTCCAATATTTGGGAATTCGGATTTGATTATTTTTGTTTGGTTTCGTTTGCTTTTTGATTAATTGAACTAATCTTAATTGATTTTTTTCCCATATGATGAAGAGCTACCTGTACCTACTTCTAAAATATTGTTGCACATAAATAATTTAATTATGTGCGATAGAAATTGGAACTACAGCGATTTACCAGCGAAATCAATTATTTAATGTCATAACGGCAAACATTGGCAATAAGCATCCTGTTCATCTGATGGTAAGCAGTCAGCGCAACCTATACTTGAAGTATCACATGCGCGTTACCAACACAAGGGATAAAAGGGAAGGGATGAGAAGGGAAAAAAAGAAGGTAAGAGGAGTGAGAATTTGAGATTTTAACCATGGTTTCCAACCTGTCAAATCTGGATAAGAGTAATAAGCAGACCCTGGGCAAAATACCGGGATGCTGCTAGGAAGAAGAAGTGTAGTGCAAATATAAAATAAAATTTTACATATGTAAACTATTTAATTAAAACGTAATAAATAGCGTATCAAAGTCTTTCAAGTTATGATTAAATAATATATTGATTTGAAATTAGAAATAGTATATTGTCAGATTAGGATAACGCCGCTGCGGTAGAAACCTCATTAAACAGAGCAGACTCAAATCTGACAGGAAATAAAAAAAGCTATGAAATGGCTGACTGATAACAGACGGATTTCGATATGGTGCTTATTGACTGCACGTGCGAAACAAGCTTGCTGGACTAGTTGTGGCGGATATGGGGTTTTTACAATAGCTCAGGTTATTACTACTTCTTATAAAAACTATAATTAGATTTATTTATGTAACTTAGTTGGTAAGGAAGCATACGATCCACCTGATGGTAAGCGTAGCCTATGAACGCTAACAACACCCTTCATTTGTAGATGTCATTTACGCGTTGCCAACCTCGATATTGGTTCTTAAATCTTCTTTGCCCAGTTATTTGACTAGTTACAGCGTCCTTTTGATCGATCTTGATCTGACACTGCGGTGATACCTACCTAGCCGACCTCTGGCCAGTAAATTTGATTGTTGAAAAAAATTTATAACCAGCTTTGATTACAAAATCCTTGATTGTAGGGAATTATTTTTTATATCCAGAAAATCGGCGTGAAGTAATACTAGCAGTAGCTCCTGTTTCGCGCGACAAGTGAGAGCGCCGGAGGCCCAATCTCCCAATTCTGTTCTCTTCCCTTTTTCCCTTCTCACCTCTTCCCTCCTTTCCGTTACGTTGGCAAAGTGCATGTGGTACTTCGGATATTGCAAGCGTTCATAGGTTGCGGTGACTGCTTACCATCAGGCGGACTGTATGCTTTTTGCCAACCGTCATAAAATAAAATATAACTTCTTTTTTGGGTTGGCTAAAATAGGGCACAGTATTCATTACATTTCCCATTCACTAAGAACAGATAATAATAAATCACATATCAGTAGAATTTAACGTAAGCAAGGGGCGGTATCCGGGTACAGTTTGGTAGTAGACAATACCAGCAAATTGAGAGGTCACATTCGTCACGCATCGCCAGTGGGAACGCGCTTGCATGCTATAAATCTTTTTATATTTGTCGGTTAATGGTTTACGGTTTACTTATTTAATCTGTTTCGACAGAATACAGAGTGACTATGGGGTGTCTTATTCTCAATAAAGTCCTTCCAAATCGATGATTCGGGTACCTTCTGTATGAAAGTATATATAAATTATGATATTATGATCTTATCTACAATTTTATATATTACTAGCGGGCCCGGTAGACGTTGTCCTGCCCCAAAAATGAAAAACAATCTGGGAGCCGATTATTGGGTCTAATTGTTAATTTAAATAGTTCTCAAATCCACTTGAAGACGCACAAAATTTCATTGAAATTATTCTAGACACTTAGGAATAGTTCAGTTACATACACATGGACAGAAAAATGGTATTCATTAAGATAAATATATAAAACCTGCTTTGTTAAATTATGAAAATTACCTTTTTAATTTTCCTATATATATATATATATATTTTCAAACTCTTTTACAGGAATTTCTGTTGCTACGGATTACATAATCGACAAATTATAAAATGTACAAACACCGCCATTTTCTATCGTACACGTGGTTGTACACTGTACAGTGTACAGTTAGTCACGCTGGTAATGTTATCCAACATGGCTCCACAAAGAAACGCCAAAGGGTCGCCACCCTATGGTTACATTTTGAATTATTTTTATTTCATTATTAACAATAGATTTCACCCGTTTTGAAACGTGATTTGTTGGACGCCATATTTGGAGTTTTTAACAAACATAAAAAGGGTACATTTTGATATCGTGCCGGAATATTCGCCGTATCTAATGAATAAACACGAAACAGGCTTTCGATACGCCATTTTGTTTTGACATGTCTTAATGTGTCCTTATTTAGGACCCTGTTCTCTTTGTGTCCGTATTCACTTAATTTTATCAGATATTTAATTATCGTGAGCCGCATTATTGTTTTTCAATGCTAAATTTACTTTTAAGTAAGCGAATTTCTTGTTTAACATTCATTAATTCAAAAAAAGTATCTAATTGGATGTTGAATACTTGTAAATTTCAATGTAAAATTCTTGTAAATATTATCTCGCTGTTAAAAACAAAATTCCAAAATATTTTTTGTATTATCTTTTAGTACTGACTTCAAAATAATGAGGTTTATCTCTGGTATTTCTCAACCATTTTGAAATACAGTATTTTTTTATTTTTTTATTTATTTATTTAAAATCAGGCGACAGGGCCCATACATATATACCTTACAGACTAACATACATATTAAATATTATAAAACACCTAAATCTAACACCACATAACACTGGAAATCTTTTTATTCACTTAGGAGTTTTTGGTTTACTTTCCCTATATCTACGGTAAACTACTCCTTGTGGCCAAAAATCAGGGCTGAGGAAGACGTCCTTATACTTCGCGACAATCTGGAGGAGATACGATTTGAAGTTCGTGTCACGACTCGACTCCAGTCGCTGCAATTTCAGCACCGCCGTTCCATCAGCACCTATTTTCTCGCGGCTTTTCGTGCGGATATATTCTAATATCTTCTCTCCCGATGTTGTTTGGTCCACTCGGGAGAGGTAAAGAAGCATGGTGGGTGCTGCAGCTTGAAAGCCTTCGACTGCAGGTGCTGTACCACGCTTATTGCGGTTGCGATGACGACATCTTCTCTTTTTATTTTGAACCAAGATAAAGCCCTCCTTGTCCGCTTTACCGTTGATCGGTCTCTGTCGTTCTTTCTCAACATACCCTGATGTTCTAGTAAGGGGTGGCTGAGTTCTCATATTCTTTTTGCGGGATACACTCGCATAACTTTTCTCCTGCGGCTGAGATGTTATTATTTTTTTGCGTGTAAAGCTATGGTATCAGCTACAGGTTGTGATGTACGGTCATTACACTTTCCTCGTAAATCGGTCACCGGCGATTCAATTGCGCTGACAGGCGAAAACGGAGCCGCGGCACCTCGACGAGTATTGACGTTGCGTAATGGGCTGTCTGATATTGCTGACGCAGTATTAGTACTACGTAGCAACGAAACCTCTTGCTTCAAATCAGCAACCGAACGCTCTGAGATTTCCAGTTTTTTAAGGATGAGCACGACTTCAGTTTTTAATGCTGCTACGTCCTTCAGAAGGCTGGTGACATCTACGTGGTCAAACGTCACTGGGGGTAGCTTATACAGGTCCCGCGCCACAAAAGTAGGGACATCATCAGGATCCGTTCCCTTGAATATCTGGATAATGTCCTGTAGGTCTTTCTTACCGGTCCCATCTCGTATTCTTCTAACAGGACGGATGTGAGTCTGGACATTCTCACAAAGCTTCTTCTTAGCGCTCAATATTTCGTCTTCTTTATAGCTAGACGTACAGATTTGCTCCAGAGAGAGCTCATCCATAACGTCCAGTTTGTTTTGGATGAAGGCGAGGAGTTCGTGTATCACAATGGTATCACAGATCTTACCCGGTGCCATCGTGTCAGTACGCGTGGTATAGCTACACCGATAAGTAGGTCATCATAACAATAGCGATGACACGTCCGTTCATGTTGACGATACGATCGTACTCGTATTTGGTTTGGGTTTAAATAAAAACATTAATATTTTATTTTTCTTATGATACCAATGGTAAGAAACAGTAGCTACTATTTACTTACTTTGTACTTCCCGCTGATAACCTGTGTTATGTTAGTAATGAAAATAGCGGAGACCAAAATTAAGTTTCATACACGTTTTGTTCGATAAATATAATGTTGGATGTTCAATTTAGTTCGGCAAGCGTGTTGCTTTTAATAATTCTAATATTGTAGTCCATAGGCGACGGTGGCTCCCCACCATCAGATCGGCTATACACTTTTTTTCTGGATGTGAATTGTTGTTGGCCCTATTGGTCTTGAAAGCGTCACTAAATGCGGAGGCAGAGTAAACCCAGCCTTGAAAAATAGACAGCCCTCCCGGGAGATCAAACTTGATTCCGACCTTTTATTCTCCTGCGAGAAGCCATTGGCTTGCTTGACATTTTTGTTGAATAAAAAATTATAATCCACTTTATTAGATGTTTTATAATATTTATTTTTAAATATTTTTCTAAACAAAGTCAAGCTGAGTTAAAATATCGGGTGGATGTGAATTTTGCTTTACAATTGATATTGTTACATGTAATTGTTATTCAAGTTATGCGTATGGCGAAGGGGACCGCCATCTTTGTACGCGGTATAAACAGTAAAAATTATAATTAAAAACTAATTTAACCATGTTGCATTGCATAGAATTATGTGAAGACCTTTAAAAATCTGTTTACAATTTGAGAGTTCGATAATTATGAAACTACACAAACAAAATTATTAACACATGAAAAGGACAACAAACAGGATTACATAGAATGAATAAATTTTTTTTTTTGTTAATTATAACTATCACGGATATAAACGATCGAACAAGAAAATTGTGTGGTCGCAGACCTTGCCTATCTATGTAAAGAAAAACCATTAAGTCGACGTGTTGACATTATTCCTGTTGAAATCGGTTAAAAAGAACAACGTCAAACTGATTGAGAAACTATTTCTTTCATACTTAATTAAGCTCAGTTCTCCCAATAGAGATAAAGACCTTAGCTGAAGATCGCGTATTCAAAGCTTCTTGCGTCGTGGAAGAAATTATAAGACATGTATATCCATTCCAGCCAATTCACACTCATTTTTCCAGCAGTGGGTCATTCGAAGGCTGCTACTTTATTCTTACCTTTATACATATTTTTTGTTGTTTTGGAATATAACGTTTATGAAGTAATAAGAACTATTTTTATATATCTCTGATTATGTTTTCCGATTTGGACTCGTAACTGAATATATATATATATATATATATATATATATATTAATTATTTTATCTGCTTACTCATTTATTATCATGTTTTCATGGAATATTTCAAAACATAACTATGTATCATTATCTATAATTCTGTTGTGAATTGTGATTGAAATAATCAAAAAAGTAATTAATCGATAAGAATATTTTCGCTGCGAGCCGTTATCTGAGACAAACTAAAAATAAAATTAATTTCGTAAATCAGTTACGGAAATATATAATATGATATTTTTATTACAATTCCGATAAAAAAAATATAATTGATTATATAAAAATATGATCCAAATTTCACCCCATGCTAAACGAGGGTGCGTACATGGTGCTGGGGGCTACAGTCGCCACTAGAATAATACCGCCAAATATTTATAAATGTTTTATTTGATCGGCGCGGGAGCAGCCAGATCGAGTGACAGAAGAAACAAGTTATAAGCGACCGCGAGCAAAACTTTTTAGGAGTTATTCGTTTTTATTTTTTGTCTTTATTCTTACTATCAGTTGCTAACTAAGATCTTGTTACTATTCCTAATTTCTAAACAAATTAAACATCATAAACTCATTTTTTTATTTATGTCAGTTGTCAATAAGGCGTAGGGTCCAACTGATGGTAAGCATTCACCGCAACCTATGAACGCTTGCGATAGTTGAAGTATCACATGCACTTTCTCGAGCCAAGGGTAGGAGGGAAGGGGTAAGAAGGGAAAAAAGGAAGAGAGCAGAGGGTGTGAGAGATGGAACTGTTACCTCATATCGTCGGACTTACGATTCGATTTAGCGTTACTATCGCATAGGAATCTACTGTAATCAACAATTTATGTGTTTTAATTTAAAATCATTGCAAATATGCGTGATAACTACTACAGTATGGTACAAAATAAATTTTAAATTGAATACTTGTACACGTATCATAAAGATAAAGATGTCGTAAGTGATTATCCGCTACCGCTCCCGTTACCGCTCGTGTATCATACCGTTACAATTAGCTCTATTGTGATGTTGCCCTTCACGTAGGCCCGCTAGTTTGTACCGAGGCGACGTAGATTGAATTCTGTTTGCACACATGTTTAACAGTCAACGGGAACACACGATTTGCGGTGTTTCAGACACCTCAAAGAAATAATCGTTGAATTATTTAACACAGTTTGATTTGGAGTTGTGAGAAATGTAAAAACAAATGACTCACTTTACATTGATAATATATTTTCTTAATAAGTGAAAACATGTATAAAAAATTGTAAACAAGTATGACAATACTGTCCTTTGTAAAATTTCTTAACAAGAAACGATTTGTCTTATGGAAATGATTGTAAGCTAGTCATATAGTACATGAAGCTTCAATAATTAGCTCTAACTTTCTACTTAATTCTTTGAGGATTGCATTTCCATACGTTCGATTCCTTAATTTAAAATTTAAGCCATTACAATTTTTTTTTAGATCACTTAGAAAAAATTTGGCAAAAACAATCATTAAAATCGGTTTATAGACACCGAATTTCCGCTATGTGAAATTTAAATAAAATTAATAAAATCGAGCACCATATATATATATATATTTATAAAACTAATTCAGAAAATTTAATAATCTTTATTTTTTAAGGCTTTTTGCTGGCATGGCTTAAATGTTCGGTTAGTCAGCTACTTTTGGGTGAAAAGCTCGTAAAATGACTGCTCGTCAGCCGTTTCAAGGTCAGCCAACATAATATTACCAGTTGCATCTTGCGGATAGACAGGGTAAGGAAGACTAGTGCAGTTCGCCTTCTGCAGGTAGGTATTAGTCGTCTTCGCGTTCGGTCTCTCTATCTTTCCATCAGGTCGAGTAGAGTCCCCCCTCCCAGGCTAAATAAAGAAGTCTTTTAAAAATAAAGGGCTAATTAGTGACAATTAATATATTTTACGAAACATTTTTGCACATTTTATATTACAAACCAAGCGAGATAGATAAAAGTCGACCAAAGATAGATGTACAGTCACGTATTTACCACACGATTAAGATTAAAATCTTATATAAAAAATAAACCAAATGATTGCTTTTAAATTACATTAGCAATACAAACAATAATCGCACTTAGATAAGTATGAACGTTTATCTGACCCGCTTAATTACTTGTGTGAATTAATATCCGGCCACAATCGTTTTCATCTTAAAGACCGGTTACTTACGGACACTATTCTGTAATCCATCGTTAATATTTACTTCATTTTATTTAGCATATCAAAAATTGTAATTTACTGAATTCATAAGTTTTAATCGTAAGTTCGCTATCACAATAATAATAATAATAATAATATTCTTTATTGTACACATACACACACAAATATAATAATAGCTATATTTACTTACTCTATTCTTTTGCTATTAGTACTTTATTAAAAAGATGAATGTAAAGTAGATTTTCCATGTAATTTCCATTATATTTTTAAATCGAAACACAGTATGCTTTACAGTAGAATAACTGACACTGTGATGGTACCCACCTAGCTGACCTCGGGCATTACAAGGCCTGCCACCAATATATGAATTCTCCGAAAATATCCAAAACCATTCCAGCTATTTATATTAGCCACCATTTATTGATATTAAATTGTCATTTAAAACGTAAAACATTTCATTTAAACCTGTTTACACCAACTTTTTGTTTTTGAAAATTTTTAAAGCGTTCTCAAACCAAGTGATGCCAAAACCCATTTCAATGTTAATCGGTATCTAAATTGATACAAAATCAAAATTTCAAAGCAATATAATATACAAGTTTGACGTGATAGGGCGCCTATCGCGGTCCCTGTTATCTAACCGCGGAGCAACAACCGATAACATCAGTGTGTAATGGCCGGACTAATTGTATCTTAATTACATTTTGCAAACCTTCACTTAAACATGGTTTCGAGAGCTTGATATATACACGAAAAAATACGCGAAGTTGTCTGTTTATAAAGATAATTCTATTTCTCAATCAGGTTTATGATTTTCGTGTCTTGTCATCACAGGTACAGGTACAATACAATGCCCACCTCTTGCGTGAATTTTATATGCCGCATAACGTACAAAAAGTCACTACTCTGTTCCATAAGACTAAATCTCACAGGGTAAAAAGAGTGATAATCTCACAGGGTAAAAAATATGTATTAATCTAGGTAACGAGTTCATTTATCCAACGTGGTTCCAACAAACGGTAAAACACAGATTGAAAGACATCCAAACATTCAAACTTTCCTGTTTATACTGTACCGTATCGAAGTTAATTGTTCCGTCTTTATCGAGTCTCAGTCTCCCAAGCTAAAAAGTTACGATCATCATAACATTTAATGAAACTAATAGTAAATATGCTCCATCCGAGAAATCGTAGAAATAAAAAAAGATCCACATTACAAAATAAAATTTCAAAAATATTACTAAATTATTATTTATAATTTTATGATTCCCAAACACACAATAATATTTAATTCATAACATCTTTGCATAACAAAAGATGTAATATTATTTTCTAACTTTCAATGCTGTATGAAAACGTTGTCGCCATTAGTGCGCAAGCGCATCCATTTGCGGGGACTTTAGTAACATGCGCAGTGACACCCGACACACCCTCCTAACAATGAACATCAATGTCACCTAATTTCTTACGCTTTGCGCTTCCATTCAATGAAATGACAATAAATTTTATACAAAACGATACACAAACGAGCTAATTAAGACCTTAAGTGTTTTACATAGGATTCGGTTTTGTAATAGAATAGTAGTGTAAGGGTGCCTTCGTTTTTGACTTCCGCGCGGACAAACTTACCCACACATTAGCGGTACAATGAATAAATCGTGCGCCCGCGACGAGATAACTTCATTAAAGCTATAAAGCTTGGTGCACACGTAGCGAGATTTTTTCATTTTAAAAATACACGAAAAATAAATATACATTATATAATTATACGTACATAAAAGAGTTATTATGATTACTCAAATTCAATTAAATAATAAAATCTAAAAAAATGTTAGAAAATGGCAGCGGATATAAAATATTTCATAATTATTAAAGTAGCCTAAGTTACTTCTTATAATAATATAGCTATCTACCAGTGAAAGTTCCATATAAATCAAACAAACAGACAAATAGAGAGACACAAAAATTAAAAAAAAAAATGTTTTTTTAATGTAAGTAGCGTTTATACTTTCATATGCATTTATTGTAAAGCTGTTAATTTCAAATTTAAATCAGACACTTGAATTTCATTTATTTGTATAATTATATAAGTTCCTCCTCCCGTTGTGTCCCCGTCCCATCGGATAACATTCAGAATTATTGGCCGGTTATCTCTTGATAAGGGTCAGGCGCATTAACATAAAGCATTTTAAATGTTCGTAAGAGGATACAAGTATTTAATTTTATTTTTCTCGCCCTTTTAAATACCCGTTCTGTCGCCGGACCGGCTTATCCGATATTTAATAAAGATGATATGATAATTTTAATTATAATAACACGTATAAGCTAGGCTTTATGTTTTAAATTGCATTTTATATATAACTCTAAATAAAACAAGAAATATTACAAAAATAATGTATCTATATAAAAGGCAAAGACCTGACTAAATTATCAACATCCAGCCTAAGGCCTTTTACCCAGAAAGATGAATTTTTCAAAGATGTTGTTTTTAAAACTTAAACGCGAACTACTAAAGATGAAGAAACATGTGTTTTAACATTTTCTAAAATTCCATCCCTGAACGTATGAAATGGGTGTTCAAAGTTTGTATTAAAATTGTTATACACGCACGCAAAGCCACTTACAGAAGCTAGTATATTATAAAACTGATAAAATAAAAATAAAAACAATTTCATTTTTTTTTATTTACGTAAACAGCGTTACACTTATTCGTTGAACGTCAGATTTTACCTCCGGCTCCAAAATTACACCTATACTCGAGAAGAACCGGCGAAAGGTAGGTTTATCATATTATTCTTCTTATGGCGCTACAAACCCTTGTGGGCCTTGGCCTCTGCTACGATGGTCCTCCACTTTGCTCTGTTTCTCGCTTTTGTTCTTTTCAACACTATCTTTCCAACGTTTATAAGTATTGTTTTCATGATAGGAAATATCATATCCTATCCGATTAATGTCTTGCCGATCTGTGCCGCTGTGAATTACAGAACTGGTAATGATTTCATTGTCTTCCACCTTATGATTCATTTACAGAGCTAAAAAAATTATTATTAGATAAAATTTAATTTTGAATGTTCTTATCAATTATTGTTGTTTATTAAATCATTACTTATATATATAAAAAAACTCAAAACTCAAAATATTCTTTATTCAAATAGGCTTTAAGCGCTTTTTGAATCGTCAAATATACAGTCTGTTATGTCCGCCTAAGTGAAGCTACTGCCGATTCGGAAGGTAGATTCTGCAGAGAAGAAACGGCAAGAAACTCTACAGTTACTCTTTTTCAAAAATAATCACATTACATTTGTCAAATGTACAATTAAGATATATATCCCGCATGAAACTCAACGTATATTAATTCCATGCCACATTATCTGCAATATATTCATTAACGGAATAATAAGCTTTATTTAGTAAACACCGCTTGATATAAGATTTAAATTTCATAAGTGGTAGATTCAAAATTGTCTGCGGAATTTTATAATAGAAGCGAACAACTTGCCCCAAAAAGACATACTCACTTTGTGAAGCCGAAAACTTGGTGTAACAAGTTTATCTTTTCTTCTTGTATTAAAGCAGTGTCTGTCACTGTTTGTGTCAAACAAATCAACATTTTTATGAATATAAAGGATATTGCTAATGATATACTGCGAAGCAACCGTCAGTATGCCTGCCTTAGTAAACACATCCCGAAGAGAGTCTCTAGGCTTGCAAATTATAAATCGCCCGAACGGCTCTTTTTTTGAAGAATAAATACAGTCTCAATGTCTGTAGCATTACCCCAAAGTAATAGGCCATAAGACATAATACTGTGAAAATAACTGAAGTAAACTAATCGAGCAGTATCGATATCACCTAATTGTCTAACTTTCCTAACCGCGTAAGCAGCAGAGCTGAGTCTTCCTGCAAGGGATGTTAAATGAGAGTTCCACTGAAGTTTTGAATCCAGTGTTATTCCTAAAAATACTGTATTATCAATTATGTCAAGATTTGTATTATTCATACTTAAAATAAAATCTTGTTTCTTAACATTTGGCATTGAAAATTCTACACATTTTGTCTTCGCCGCATTCAAAACTAGGTTATTTACAGTAAACCATTGTTGTACAAGCGATAAAGAATTGTTTACATCGTCATAATTATGCTTATTCCTGTCAACCTTAAATATTAAGGAAGTATCATCAGCAAACAATACGATATCACATATACTGTTTACATAGAAAGGCAAATCATTAATGTAAATCAAAAATAGAAAAGGGCCTAGAATTGAACCTTGTGGAACGCCCATTTTTAGTACAGATCCAGAAGACTTTATTCCATTAATTGATACCTGTTGTAATCTATTAGATAAGTATGAGGCAATGATTTTAAGAGCTTTATCAGTGACACCGTAATGGTTCAATTTATTTAAAAGCGTCTCGTGTACAACACAGTCAAAAGCCTTAGACAAGTCACAAAACACACCAATCGCATTCTGTGACTTCTCCCAAGCGTCATAGACATGTTTTATGAGCGTCACTCCAGCATCCAATGTAGAGCGTCCCTTGCTAAAGCCATATTGTTGGTTGTGAAAAAGGCTATTTAAATTGAAATGAGATAGAAGTTGGTTAAGTAAAATTTTTTCAAATATTTTACTTAATGACGGGAGTATGGAAATTGGCCTATAGTTACCGGGATTAGTTTTATCTCCATTTTTATAAAGTGGTAAGATTTTACTGCATTTCATAAGGTCAGGAAAACAGCCCGCATCTATACATTTATTAAATATAAAAGCTAAATATGGAGCAATGCTGTATATTATATTGTTTATTAAGTGAACTGAGATACCCCAAAGGTCATGAGTTTTTTAATATTTAATGTTTTAAATGTTTTAATAATATCTATTGCATTAATACGTTCAAAGGAAAATTTTGCATGGCATTCAGAGACATTATTTTGTAATATTTTCAAGGCCTCAGAAGGAGTTGATCTTAAATTACAAGTTATCTGTGATGGTATTTTGGAGAAAATAATTCAAATTCATTTGCTATTTCTAGTTCCGTATTCACAATAGCGTTATTTATATTTAATTCAATTGTCTCTTTTTGTTTTGTTCTTCCACATACACCATTGATAATGTCCCATGTTGCCTTAACCTTATTTTCTGACTTCATGATCTTATATTTAATAAATTTGGATTTAGCACAGACACACACTGCCTTAAAACCTCTTGAATATTTCTTAACATATTCTATACTTTATTATATATCTTAACATATATATATATATTTGATTATTGTGCAATTCGTTCTGCTCTTTACTACGTATAATTTTTAGTGGAAACTTAATTGGTTTATGTAATAGTTTTTCTTCTTTCAATTTAATGTATTAGAGTACTGTTTGTTTCCTATTAACAAATAAATAAATAAAGATTTATTTTCTTATAGCATAAGAAAAGTAGCAGATTTTTTTATTTAACAATATAAAAAAGAAACACAAGAAAAGCCTCTGGCAAGAGCTAGTTACGATATCACGAAGTATTTATAAATATGTTAAAGAACAAAAACAGAATACTTAAGATCGAGAAAGAATCTTAATAATATTATTACGTTCCTAATACGTTATCTCACGATAAAATGAGAGCCGGGCCATAATAATAAATGTTACAAAACACGAGGAGTCGGTGCGATACAAATTTATAATACAAGAAGCGATTTCGTGGACTTTTAAATCTATAAATCGGTCGGAATGGGCGTGCATTAGCCGAATGGGCCATAACACGGCCCGCCGCGGCCCACGACAGCCTAACACCGAACATCTTAATTTCAATCTCGGTTAAACGAATAAAATAACAGTTTCATAAAAATGTGCTCTTTAAAGTTTACCATACACGATACCGTTTTCAATTTAATAACATAATTTAATTAAAAATAAGTTAGAAAGAAGTTTCATTCACCAAATAATGTAAAGCTTCAGTAACTATTTTAGAAGCACATCAAAAGTTTTCAAACAATATTTAACATATATTACATTAACATAAGATAATTAAATCCCATAAGTTAACCAGAATTTAAGGTTTTTCTAGACTTTGTTTTAATGCTTTACCTGTAAGTGTACCTTTACCAAGTTATTAGAGTCGTTTAATAAATCTAAAAACTGTCATAGCCGCTTTCTTAGATTTTGATGGTGTTTGCAACTTTCTTCAGACCGGGTAAAATATAAAAAAATTGTTATTATTTTTTAAGATTTACATATTATTTAAATTGATAATTTAAGATTAAATTTAAATTTACATTACAAATCGAGGCATCGAATACCTAAATAACATATCAAATTAAGATTATAATTTAAGATTCAAAATTAAAACCTTCTTTCTTACTTGTAACATATTGTTACATGATCATAGATCCTGCATATACATATCTTTAAAAATACTGATAGATTTGAGTAAATATTTTTCAGTTGAATGAATGGTAGTCTTTATGTCGCCATAAACGACGTCGACAACACGACACCACATTACCGGAGCAATAAGGAACACTTTGTTGCACCGACACAACAAGCCGACACTACTAGTTGTTGTTACTGTCTCTACGTTTTCACTTTGCACCAGTTTACGTTCAAGCACATTGAACCAATGTGTCGGGTCGATCACGGAAAATCCCCCTCACAGAAATTCGGCGTAAAGTAACAGTATCGGTAGGTACTGTTGCGTTTCGTGCGATGAGTGAGAGTGAGCCTCCCACCCTCTCTGTTCCCTTCCTTTTTTTCCATCTCATCCCGTCCCTCTTATCCCTTGGGTTGGCAACGCGCATGTGATACTTTAAGTATCACAAGCGGTGCGGTGACTGCTTACCATCAGCTTCAATAGCTCAACAGTAGAAGAGCCGACTCCGCTCCGTTTACGCGAGAGTCGCGGGTTCGATCCTGACCCCCTTGGGCTATTGTTGTACCCACTCTTAGCGCAAGCGTCGAGCTTATTTGAAGGAGCAATAGGAATATTAGTCATGCTTTTGAAAAATATTGCAAAACTTTTTAAGAAAAAACTTGTACATTCTAGTTCAGACTTTAAACTTATAGCTAGCTTAAGATTTTTCCTCCCTTCTAGAGATTTTGACTAAATTGATATGGAAAAACACATTGGTACATTACCCACCAAATAATGACACGATATTGACTATTTATATATTGTGCACAGGAATAGCGCTCTTCAGTTCAACGGTCAAGCGCTCTTCATTCACGAAGGATTCTTTACTATTGTAAAAAGTATACAATTGCATTCTTCGCGATACTTAAATCGTCCATTACGCGATTTTTCCATGGTGGTCCATAATCTAAAGTGCTATTTACAATAATATCCATTGAGCGATTAATACGACTCAAACGGCATTCGTAATTCGAGTTTTAAAAATGACAAAGCTGTACCAAAACGAGATCAGCCGTGAACGTCCTATTAAAGTGTCCAAGTGCCCAAAATAAAGCGATTATTGCCGCGGCTGTGTTTGTACACGACGTCCTTTTGCAGGATCTAAATAAATAAATCCTTAGGATAATCCTCAATGAATAAATAACTCAGAATACATTGTATTCTGACGTATTGTCTGATGACATCTTATGGGACAAACTCATTTGGGTTATTGAAAAACTTTTCAAGACGTCTCTGCGTACAGCATAGAGTCTTCTTTTTCTAAATTTAACCGCAAAACTAATTTAGCCAAAACTTTTACATTTTTGGGACGAAATAAACGCTATGTCTATTTTATTAGTGGACATTTTCCCGTGTATCAAATTTGTCATCGGGTAATCCGTCGGGTAGTTTTGATGTTTCATTTCGTATTTTTTCAGCGCGTTCACTTTCTTCGACATCTGTCTTTTGGATAATTAGGTGTTTGTGGGTGGCCTATCACCGCGGCCATGTTTGTTTGACGCACTCGTCTATTATTGTGCTCTTAATAACCCCCTTTGTGCTAGTTGTCATCGTTGTTTTCACTTTCTCGGTAAATCCTCTAGGACACGTAAACAGTAATCGATACTTGCTTAACTTTTGATGGTTTTTGGACTTAAGTTAACGAGAGAAAGGCTTCGCTTTTTCTTATTTCGATTCGTTACAGTTGGATTATATTTTTTAATTATAATATTTCTTGAGCTGAAAAATATTCTAAAACGTCTAACCCACAATATTTTTCTTCGAAGAAATTAATAAATACTATATAATATTGAAAAGTATAAATAATTGGCACGATGACTTCTAAAAATCTCGAACAAAGGATGACGTTTGAAAACTTTTGTGTTTCAAAATATGCTTCCGTCAAAGTCTTCGCGCGGCACCCGATAATTTGGGCTTTATTAGCGCATAAAAGGTATTGTTTTGGCCGCTTTGTGTGGGGACGTGTGAAGTTGATATGTTTATTATAAGGCGGGGGCAATAATGACGGGCCCACACTATCCGACAATGGCGAGCGGCCTCTATGAGTGTGGATCTGACGACACCGACCTCTGTTGCAGTTGCTGGAAAGTCAATCATTTAACAGAATCGACAACCTTAACATAAACTTACTTTAAAAAGTATGGAATATATTATACAGGTATAATCACAATTAATTATTACTAGATTCTGCCAGCGAATTCGCCCGCGTGAACTCCTATTTCACCCCTTTACTAACTTTGAATGTCATATTTATTTATATAGAATCAACAGCCTAAAAAATAAGTTTTAAACTTCTACCTCTAAAAATGACGATACTTCCATACAACTTTCCATCCTCACATTCAAGCCCTTGCAGCGCTTTTTTCGCATCAAAAAGTCTCTACTCTTTCTTATGCTCTAGACTATCTGTGTACAAAATTTCATTTAAATCGGTTCAGTAGTTTTGGCGTCAAGGTTATTTTCGCATTTATGATATTATCAAGGATCCTATCCTTCTCTTTAGGTGGGTTTAATTTATCTTCACACTAAATTGAATTAAAATGAATTCAACCATTTAGTCATGAAGGTAACAATGAAACAGACAGAGATATTTTAACTATATTAGGTTTAACTATAGTCAGAACACACACCACACTGTGTAGACCTGAAATAAAGATAGCTTTTGAATCATTGCTTGTAGGCAGAACACGCTTTTC
This sequence comes from Hestina assimilis, assembly GCA_023373885.1. Lineage (NCBI taxonomy): Eukaryota > Metazoa > Arthropoda > Insecta > Lepidoptera > Nymphalidae > Hestina > Hestina assimilis. The sequence continues at coordinate 462,598 of CM041747.1, read as the reverse complement.
AGATCTACTTGAGGTTCTACGTTATAACTATTCTTGGTAACTTGTAACACGTCATCCGTACTAATAAGCCTCGCTGTAATAATTGAGTAATCAAATATAATTGAGAGCGAAGCCGGCGGTTAGTCGAGTCTTGCTCGAGTTCACACCGGTAGCGGCATTGTTCGCACCTGCGATACTATTAATTATCATAATATTATAGAAATAATACGTTTTATTGTTCTGTTGCTGTTATAGTTGGGATTTCACTTTGCTTTCATTTTGATGATAAAGTGTGTCTGTGTATTTATGTAACATAAGTTTTTCAAAGTCTTGCCTTCTCGCACTTAAAGCGCAGTAACCGCAAAAGCTATTTCGAGGAAAACGCGTTTTAATTGACGTTGCTTTTGCTGTAAATAATTTTTGGTGTTTTTGCGCTTTAAGTTCGGGAGGGCACCACAGCCTTTATTTTTTAGTAACATCAGAGTCGGCAAGGCATCTGCGACATCTCTGATGTTGTGAACGTCCATGAATAGTGATTGTTTACCGTCAGGTGGACCTATTATAACACAAAGGCAATTTTTAAAATTTCTCTTTTTCTTCAAAACGGCTAAACCTATTTTTACAGTACTTTTCACTGGCATATAGCTGATTTTATAAGGGGGAGAAACAGTCTACTTTTATTTAAGCAAAGAAATAAGGGTTCCACGCAGAAGAAAACTTAAAAAATACTAATAATTATTTTGTATTGAAACTCTCTATTTTGTGCTCTAATATTTACTAACACTGATTAATTATTTATTATTCTAAAATAATCACTTCTGGAAATTAAAAATGAAATTTAAAATATATAAATGTAATATTATAAGTAAAATATTGCCGGCAATGTGATAATTAAGACGCGTCCACACCCGCAGAGCGGTCGGCGTGGCGAATCGCGGCGATTCTTCATAATCGCTCCAAGTATGCGAACGAACACGGTTTACGGTTTAAGAGTTATGTGTCACTTTATTAACGATTACTTTTTATATGGTTTTCATTTGTTGAATTTGCAATACGATTTTGAAAATTGTTTAAATTTTAAATAAATACCCTATTTATTACTTGTTACTATAAGGTTATAGCTGAAAAACTACTGAACAATCCCATCAGTATCCATAATTTTGATCTTAGAATAAAACAAATTCATCTTGTTAACCGTATTTTGGCATATCCGTCATCTAAAGAGGGGAATATGTTTTACAAGTTGGTGGAATCGTGTTTTAGTAATTAAGTTTTCTTTTTTTATTTCTTATTTAAAGTTTTGTTTTGTATAGAAACATACGGAACGATATGGTCGCCCAGCGACAAAGTAATTTTTAATTAATAGAGAGAAAAAAATAGTGCATGTTCGGGGTCAAGAAGCACGGGAAAACACCAGCACAAACATTTAGAACGAAACAAAGAAAAAAGAACCATCTTCACGTTCGTTAGTACTGCATTAGACCGCTTGTCTAGACTTACTCTTAGTTGTTAAATCTAAGCTTTGTCTATAAATAGATGAAAAGATAGAAGACCTAGATAGAGCTCTTGTCGTTAGATAGGTCGAGTGTTCTTAGATAAAGAGCATCGAGTCGGAGTGTTGGTCGAGATCAGACGAAAAGCCTACATTGTTGACAGCATCAGAGGTCACTTGGCGTACCACGAGATAAGTTTTGCCATATAGGTATCAGTTTTTTTCTGACAAGATTTGAAAGTTCCATCTTATCATCGTAAGATTGCTTACTCGACGGTTGTGGGTTCGATTCCCGCTGTAGATGTTTGATCTTACAAATATCTGTTTTGGTATGGGGTTTACCCTTGTGCCTCAAAGAGCACGTGAAGCTCTCGGTCCCGGTTGTTATCATAAGATCTGATAATAATCGTTAACTCTTGATAAATAATCTGCTCTTATCTAATGAGTTACTGGTTCATCCTGAGAATTTCGGAGGTCAGATAGAAATCTTTCTGTGTAAAAACTAGTAACTTCTCAAATCAACGATTCTGTTACCTACTAAAAGGGTTATTATAACCAAACTGGATTGTATCAGTTAAAATATATGTATTTCAAACTAGAACATATGAGAACTTTTATATCATTCACTTAGATAAATGATTGTCTTCTTAGTAAAAATTAAAAATTTCTTAAAAAAATCTCCACAAAGACAACAACAAAAAATAACATACCTTAAAAACGATCATAAAACAAGTTAATGATTATGATTATTTCCCTTGGAGGTCGTTTTTGTCGTGTGACATGAAAACCGAACTCCAAACAGTGTTCCGCATGGTCGGCGCAGAAGTGCTACCACGTGTACGGACAGACAGACACACATGTTTAGTATTAGTTGTGACACATAGCTCCTAATTGATATATATTTCATTTGTTTAACTGCTTCCTTTGTCGCGCCGACGGACGAGCATTCGATTTCAATATTTATTATTGATGCTCTTGTCAACCATTAGACTCTAACCGTCGCGGGTTCAAATCCGGGCAAGCACCTCTGAGTTTTTAAGTGCTTGATTTATATTTTAAAATCTCGTGCTTAACGGTGAAGGAAAACTATGGGAGGAAACCTGCATCTCATGAAAGAAATTCTTAGACATGCTGGTAGGCCCGGCTGGTTGGCTATCACCGTGAAAGACTCGTTAAGTGACTGCTTGTCAGCCGCTTTCGAGGTCAACCAGCATATCATCAGTTGTATCCTAATATGGTGGCAACGTACCTGTACGCCCTCCTTTGTTGCAGATGGTCAAGGGTAATCGCTTAACATCAGGTGAGTCTCCTGCTTGTTTGCCCTCTCTGACATAAAAACCTATGTCATGAGGCTTTATCGTTGTTATTTTCAAGAGTATTAATGCATGAGGACAATAAATATAAAACACACACACACACATAAGAGAATCATGACATATAATACCCTCAATACTATTCTCCCTGTCCTGCATTTAATAGGCAATTTCACACTTAATCTCTCTTTTATAAGCTTAAAACTCAGCTGATCCCTTCGATACATCAATATACGTACTAGATTTTGTCCGCGGCTGTACCGTCTCTTACTTATCTTCCATTATATATATTAATAAATTATGATCAATGTAGACTACATTTATTTGGATAAGTATATTATTAAGTAGTTAGGAGTCTGTTAAAAAATAATCTTTGTTATTAAAGAGTAATTAATTTGTGCTTGTCTTTAACCTCTAACCTTCCAAAGAGTAGGTACATTTCTTTAGAATTTCTTACAATTATTTATAAAATATTTATTGATAATAATAATACATCATATTATACAAAATTGAGCGTTGTGGCGTGGTGGTAATGTGCCTGCTTTGATGGGTTTGATTCCCGCTCGGAGCAGATGTATAAATACCTGTTTCGGTCTGGGCGTTTGTCCTTGTCCACCACCGTGCCTCGGAGAGCAACATAAGCTATCGGTCCCGGTTGTTATCATGACATCTGATAATAATCGTTAACTCTTGATAAGTAATTTGTTCTTATCCAATGAGTTACTGGTTCTCCCTTAGGGTTGCGGAGTTCAGATGAAGAGATAACCCACTAAATCAGGATACTTATAAGCAGACCATGCGTAAATACCGGGAATAATGCTAGAAAGAAGAAGACTTCGCGATTAAAAATAACAAACCAAAAAACACATCCGTATTCATGGATAAAAAGCAACTAAATGATACAAAGTTTCCTCTTAAAGACACAAATCTCTCAAAGAAGCATTTGAAGCGATAAAGATAACAACAAACAGAGTGCGTCGTAGCGTATTTTAAGCATTATTCCAACTAAGTACGTGAGTCGGACAAACGGTGTATATTACTGACCATTTTCACTCATGAGTGCTCAAGAAAACATATTGTTTACCTAACCCCGCCGTCCCTAAGGATGGTGGATGGTACAATACAAAAGACTGTGCGATCAAATACGACAGGAAAAATGCGAAGTTCATCCATCGTTAAGAGTTACACTTCAAGGAAATATTTTGCATAAAATACTTTATAAAATGAGTTTTATTTCTATTCGAGTAGACTTAAATTACTTTTGAATCAGCAACCACCAATAAACTACAGAACGATAATTTACGTTTGTTGTCATCACTATGGGAACCCTTAACTATTAAATACTGAACCCTCACATCCTCATACTTAGTTTTTTTTGTATACTATCTCTGAATTTTGATTATTTTTCGTCGTCTATTATGTAGTTAAAACATCGTTTTTGTGATAAATTTTATGATACTATTACAGCTTTCTTAGATAAAATATAGAAAACGCTAATAAAGTTTCAAGGGAGTTACTGTTAATCGCCTCAGCTTAAGAATTGGACGCAATTACAAATTCGCAACCGCTGGCTCTCATACCACGCTACCCTGTCGCCGGTCTCTTGTCGGCGTCTACCAAGCCGGGACTAATTGGTCCCGCTCGGGACACCCACAGCTACATAGATTCCTCTTAATTATATCATCTCTGTCATCTTCAAAACCCTTCAGTTGTCAACGACTGCCAAATTCGTCATGAGGGAAATTACAATATCTTTTAGAATTGTTTTACACAGCACTTGATGTCGAATTTAACATGAGGTTTTGAATTTGATGAAAATTATAGCACAGTTCAGATTTTTTTGCGAGAACTCTTTTAATTTTGTTTGCCAGTAAGTTCATATTTATTCCGGCATGAATAGGCCGGCTTGAATGCAGTCGGGGTAACACCCTCGGACAGTCCTGTCTCTGTCTTTATTTTAATTTCATTGTTGTATCTTTATCTTTCATAGTCGTAGCTGATACCTTAATTATAAGTTAATAAATGTTTTTAAAAAGAAATATATGAATATACATTTCATCATCTTTACTTCCGCGGCCTACCGCACGCAAATTAAATCGAAGCACATGACCTTTAGATCATCAATAAATTACTTATTTTTTTGCCAACGCTATATCCTCAAAAAATTACGGAGAAATTAAACTCTGTGCTTATAGATTTAAAGTTCAATTTCACTTGACGATAAATCAAAGTATTTAATATAAGCTAAGCCGCTAATGAGCCGGTTACCGCTTCGTCGACGCTATGGTATTGAAGCGAAAATTCTTACAAAATGGTCTTCAAATGTTTGCCCTTGACGTGTCTGCAATTATGTATTCTATATATCATAATATTCCGTGTGCATTTTTTAGTTAACAACCTTAAATCATTTACAAACAAACGAACAGACTCCGGCACGGTAAAGGTTCTAAGGATTACTAAACTACATATTTAGATTCGGACTCCTAAAAATATTCTATATTTTAAAGAAGCTTTTTAAGTTATTGTATCAAAAGATATATGCATATCATTACATGAATATAGTAAATAAAATTAATTAAATAATTAAACTTTTAGTATTAAAAATTAAGGGTTAGATTACTTTCATGTTGAGAGATCAAAAGTGACAGAATCTCTGAACGCGCCATTTACTGCGGAATGACTCTATAAGGCGATGTAAGTGGCCACTTTAAAATATATTTCAAAAAAGCTTAAGGGAGAACAAGTTAGGGAAACATCAATCGAATTATAAATATAAATATAGAAATAAAGGTTAATAAATCTGTAACAGTAACTATAGTCCGAAATTAATACTTTGAGTAGGACCGTTTTTAGAGAAAAGTTATTTTAGGGTTCCGTGCCCAAAGGGTGCCAACATTGCCAACATGACCAACAGTGCCTATTGCTGTGCTGTCCGTCCGTCTGTCTGGCAGTGGCTTACGAACCGTAATTAGTAGAAAATTGAAAATTTCCAGAATGTTTATTTGTGTTGCCACTACAAAAAATTATTTAAAATAAAATGAAATACAAGTAACTTGATATTTTTAAAGTTTTTTTTAAATTTCAGTGGTACGGAACCCTTTATCTGCGAGTCAGACACACACACTTGGCCATTTTTTAAACTTAATATACCTAGCTTCATTAACTAAATAGACATGATTAATATAGTGGCTCAGTGTGACGACATAATAAACATTCCTTGCAAGCGATTTTTCTTGTTAACGAGTTCGGTGGGCAGAGACGAACAGCCATTTGTCGCTCAAACCATGCATGCAACATGCACGCCAATTAATATTTCATATTCATACATTGTACAGAAAAAACTCAGACCACCTGCGTCTTGTTACCATAGTGCTGCGACACGTTACATATTGTAGTTAATAAAACAAATATAACCTCGCAATAGGCTTCAACAAAACTCTTCGATAATTGAATTGGAAGTGAGGAAGAAAAAATGAAAAGAAAAAAATGTTTGAAATCTGTTAAATTTTTTTAGAGCAGCCAAATACCAACCAAAGGCTTATTAATTATTAAATTTTACTATAATATAATTTTGACCCTGTATAAATAATATTGAATATTTTTGTTGATGTATAAATAATATTGCATGTAGACGATAAGTAGGTATATAATAAGTATTAAGTAAGAAAGCTTTTTAGTAGTGGTCTCAAATTCCATAAGCTCTTCTATGGTCAAGGGCCAAGGTGCAATGTTTTAAGTGGTCCCCATGAAGCCTTCATTCAGGGAGCTAGTGTGGCTGAAGCTCATTTTTTACATAAAATAATTGATTCCTTGGAAGAAAGCTAGGTGTAAAATAAAGACTTATTACGTAAGCCATTATGGAAATAATTCATAAGAAATATGAAAAGTAAGCTGTTATCAAAGGGAGTGTGAAACGATTCGTCTAATTAACACGTTGGAAGAATTCCTGAAATGATACATATCCCAATGTGAGGTCCCACATCAAAGAACTTTCCAACCATTAGAGGTGACAAATTATCCAAAAATAACTACCAAGTTATTTATTAATGGAAATTCTTTACACGAAATTTTAAATTCCTATGGATATGTACGTATCAGGTATATTTATAAGTCCGTTTTGTATATTAAATGTGGTCGCCATAGTCTATGCTAGCAATATCAGTACATATAGTGTGCAGAGGTTGGGGTTACCTGTGTGCCCATCACGCGGTCTAGAGGAATACGGCGGTCGGAGTCACACTGACTATCTCGCTGCTCACCAGCACGAGGCGGGATGGGGGGACAATGCAATCAGTTCCTTTAGAGTGAGGCAACACCATCAGCTCTCCGGAATGGGCCCAGTTGAGCGATGTGCCTGTGAGGCCCCAGAGTGCTTTCCACAAGAATTTCTGGAACCTTTCTGCAAGTCTGCCACCGAATAGTGTTTTGGCACCCGGTTGCCCAGGAAGCCAAATATCTGCTAACAGATGTCCTAACCTTCAACAAAAAAAAAATGCCTGCAATATCTTTAGTACCTACTTACAAAGAGTGTGTTGCTGACCTAAAGAAAGTTCGAAAGACTCACACAGTTTTCTTACGAAATTAAAATAGTACAAATACTAATACTTTACATTGACACCCACTCACACAGAATATCCGTAATCCAAAATCGGCCTACTCATGCTGAACCTGAAATTTTCCATAACGCATTTACTTACCTTATATGTTCTGTTAGTTTTAATATTAAATATTATATTGGATAGTTTGAATTTTTACTATAAAAAAGTACTGATTCCGGGACTATCTTTTATATCAAAAGATAATTTATACAAAAATTTAATCGCAAACAATGTGTTTTACACAACTTGAAAAGTTTTAGATTAACTTTTATTTTCCTTAATCTTATAACAAGGCAATGACAGAAGAACACAGGGCCGAATTGCCCGTTGACAGGTCGCCCATGTGTCAACCTCCATGCACAAACCTTATGTTATCTGCGCAATTACGAGTGATTTATTGGCGATACTAGTGATGCCACCCAGCCCGAGGCGGCTCCTTTGTACCGGGTCAGCCATTTTGCTAAGTGTCAGAGCCTTTTACGACGTGTATGTTGAACTTTAGGGGTCGCGAGGTAAGCGTAAAACCGGTGGCTAAGAAATTACTGTCGTGAAGAAAAACGATCATTTTTAATCATTATGTCATGTGTATATGTAAAAAGCAAAATATATTGGAGAAAAACTTCTCTTTTTTTCTTTGCAGTTTATAGTTTAGCTTAGTCTTACTCTACGTGCTTGCTGTGGTCTCCTATTATTGAAGGAGCACATATATTATGATAACGAATAATTATAAAAACATGTAAAGTGTGTATCCTTTGTTGGAAACCCTTAAAATAAATAAAGACAAAAGCTTTAATAATAATCATTTACACCAGATATCAACATTAAAATATACAGAACCAATAATTAAGGTAATTAACTAAACCCATACTTTAGCGGTGGGTGGCGTAGAATTTTTTAGCGATAAGTCAATGGCGCCAATAGTTCGACAAAATTCAATGTTTATACGTTATCTGCGGTACATAATTGGTGTTTTAGCTAAATTGACGGTAGTTTTTTGTGGCCGGTCTCTTGGCAGCTGTGCCGCGTAAGATAGTAGCCACTGATACTGTCGGAATAATATTTTATACATAAACAAGAGCTTCGTTGCCATTTTAACACATTTGTCATTTTAACATTTACTTTTTTTGTATTTGCAATTTTAACATATGTGAACTTACAGTTCAAATACTAAACACTAACATAAAAACCTATTAACAAAAAATTAAATCTGATGCAAGCTATATTAAACCTAGCTCACACATGAGTAGTAGCCATGCTGCTCCCAGCACAAATGGGCCGGCTCGACCGGGGAAGTACTTCCCTCTCGAAGAAAATCGTCGTAAAGTAATGTTGCATTTCGTGCGTTTGGTGAAAGCGCCGGAGGCCAATCTCCCATCCCTCCTTTTTTTCCTTCTCATCCTTTGCATCGTAAGTGTTGATTGGTTGCGGTGACTCCTTACCACCACGCGGATCGTAATCTTGTTGACACCGTCATAATATAAAAAAAATACATACGGCACTACAAAAAAATTCCAGACGGGTAATATGCATTTGATCAAAATCAAAAACTGAATTTGTAGAAAGAGGGTAAGAGTCCTAAAGCTACATGCGCTTTCTTACTTTGCTCTTAGCTGCTAGCTTACTAAAAAGTTTTATATGAGGTACTTTTTACGTCATTATTCTGGGCCACAAGCGAACACGGCCGCGCATAATGAAATAAACATCTGTATTACAAATTTGTCACTACAAAATATATTAAATATAAAACAGTATATAATACAATTTTAGTATTACAGTTTTAGTGAAAACATTACTACAATTCACGTGCATCTGCAATATTAACTGTAAGTTTGCACTGCCTTAGAACCTTTAATTCGCCGACTGTTTTGAAAAGTACAACTAACTAATCCGGTGTTTTAGTAACGCTTAGCCTCCGGGGTGGGCCCGTTGTATCGTTGTGTACTAAAATAACACAGCTTTCAAACTTTAATACACTGCTAGACGCGATGATATAATACGTTTGAGATGATGAATTGGTAAAAATGTTTTGATAATATTGTTACTTTTAAATATACAAAGACGAGACAAGACACCGTTGTGGCGTTGTGGGTAGCCTGTCTGACTTTAGTCTCGACGGTTGCGGGTTCGATTCCCGCTCGGGCAGATGTTTGTTAAATTTCTGTCTCGGTCTGGGCGTTTGTCTGTGGGTCTCCCCACCGTGCCTCGGAGAGCACGTTAAGCTGTCGGTCTCGGTTACTATCACAAAAACATCTGATAATAATCGTTAACTCTTGATATACATCTGATATAATACGAAACATAAAATATAAATACTTTCATCATCGAAAATATAAAACTAAATATAATGAATTTAACCGAGAATTATTTAAATATTATAGAAGTTTAGTAAAGTTCCAAATTAGAGAAGCGTACTCAAATTACATATTAAATTTAGAAAAAGACCTTATAAAAAACCCAAAAAACTTTTGGGTGTATGTTAAAAATCAGCGTAGTAATAAAAATATCTTATCTCAGTTAAATTATAAAAGGGAAAATGTTTTGATCAATCAGCTGCTGAAGCATTTGCAGAGTACTTTAGTTCTGTCTTTTTAGATAACTTGCCAAATCTTGATGTAGAAGATACGTTGATGCAAACTGAAAAGAGTACTGTTAATGCTACGAACATAAAAATAGATCACTTTACTGAGCAGGAGATTCTGCCTTCAGCAATTAAGAGATTGAAAGCGAAATCCTCATTGGGACCAGACAACGTACCATCTTATATTGTTAAAGATTGCGCTGCTGTATTCATACAACCGCTTCTATATATATATAATCTTAGTATTAGTAAGAATGTATACCCAAACATCTGGAAAGTTTCAAGAGTTACCCCGTGCCAAAAGTACCGAAAACACGGAAGTCTGCAATTATAGGCCAATAGCAGTGTTGTCAGTCTTTGGTAAAGTATTCGAGACAGTTATTAACAATGCGTTAAGACAGCAAATTAATAATTGGCTCGATGACAGTCAGCATGGCTTTAGATCTCGGCGGTCTACCCTAACGAACCACATTAATTTTGTAGACTATGTTTTAAATAATATGGATGCTGGTCGACAGGTAGATGTAGCATATTTTGATTTCCAAAAAGCGTTTGACCGTGTAGATAATGATATTCTTTTAAAGAAGTTTGCATTGATAGGATTTAATCGAAAATTGCTTCTATTCTTTGCTAATTATTTCAAAGATAGACAACAGTATGTACAATACCAAGGGTTTAAATCTAAAGCATATTCTACTAAATCAGGTATTAGCCAAGGCTCTACGTTAGGACCAACACAATTTTTAATAATGGTGAATGATCTACCGCAAATAGTTAGCACAGCTAAATGTCTTATGTTTGCGGATGATCTTAAGATATTTCTTTCAATAAAGGATACAGCTGACAGTATAGCCTTACAAAGAGACATCAATAGAGTTGGTGAATGGAGTGAGATTAACCGCTTATTTTTTAATGTCAGTAAATGTAAGATGATGACTTTTTCGCGGGCTCGAAATCAGATTGAATATAACTATAAACTAATGGGTCACTCTTTTCAGGTTATATCGCAAATTCGTGATCTAGGCATCAATTTTGACAGTAAATTAAATTTTAGGGAACATGTAACTATCATTAGTAAAAAAGCTTATCGGTTATTAGGATTCATAATGAGAGTAACCAGTGATTTTAACAATACAACACCTGCTACTACTCTATATAAGTCGTATGTTCGAAGCGTTTTAGAGTATAATTCTCAAATTTGGGATCCGTCAGAAACAAAATATATAAATATGGTTGAAAAGGTACAAAGGAAGTTTTTACGATTTATCTATAAGAAGAAATATGGTTATTATCCATTTTTATTTCCATCGCTGTTTGTTAATGGGATGACAGATTTTTAACATTAGAAATTAGAAGAAAAATGTCATTGTTAATGTTTTTATATTTATTGCTTAATAGTAAAATTGACAATCCTTGGGCTCTAAGCGAATTACGATTCTTTGTACCGTCACTTTATATGAGAGGTATCGAATCTGTGGCTAATGCTAGTGTACGGCGTCGTCACCATCTATTGGCGGAGCAACCTGGCATTCACACTAGACAAGGAGCGAACTCTCCCATACCCAAAGCAATTCGGTTGGCTAACAACATCCTCATTGCAGAACCAGATATAGATATATTTAATTGTAGTGTACAAATATTTAAGAAACGTATCACATATGCTATAAATAGTATAATGTAGCATTAGAAAAATTTAACATGTAACGTTTTAGGTTAAGCCTGTTGTTACTGTTATTTTCAAATAAATAAATAAATAAATAAATAAATAAATAAGTAAATTGCTCTTATCCAATGAGTTACTGGTTCGCCCATGGGGTTGCGGAGGTCAGATGGCAATCGCTCTGTGTAAACACTAGTAACCTGTGAAATCCGGATAAGAGTAATAAGCAGACCTTGCGTAAAATAAAATACCGAGAATAATGCTAGGACGAAGAAGAGACAAGACATAAGGCCGAGACGTACCGTTCGTAGCTCTATGGTCTACGATTTTGCAATCTTATCCTTAATAAATACGCGCACGCGAAAAGTACAGAACCGATTTAAATAAAATTACGTACACACATAGTCTAGATTTAGAGAATGGACATAGGCTTATTTTTTAATGCGAAAATGGATTGTAAAGGGTTGAAAGGGGGGATTGAAAGTTTTATTGAAGTATGGTCATTTTTAGAGCTACCAGCTTAAAAGTTATTTTTTAGGCATTTAATTCGATATAAATAAATATGACATTGAATGTTTGTAAGGTTTTACCCTACAGGGTGTAAAATAACAATGGACGAAAGTTTGTATGGAAATATATAAAGTTGGGAAAGATCTACACGCAGGCAAAGCCGCTTGCTGAAGCTAGTTGTAATATAATTCTGCAGCAAGATTCTAGTGAGGTATTGTTAAATGATGTAATTGATATTTAAATTGTAGGATTATGATAAAATGTTCTTTGTTGGATACGATACTTTAATGACCTCTCAAGCAAGATGCAAATAATTGTATATACCACAACGTCTGTTAATGAGACTATGGATAAATTACTTAAAATAAATAGTTTTCCATTATAGTTTGTAAGTTTTACTACCTATTTTTATTTGTGTTTTTATAGCTATGTATTACAACGACTTCCACTACTACTAATACTACTGACGACTAGTATTTATTGTAAAATATGTTATCACATAAGCGACAGATTTGTCTTAGTTGGTAATAAATATTCTTTAAACCTTAAACCTTTAAAAATATATCGTGCAAATTCATTACATTCAATATGCCAGTTAAGAAGAATCATAAATTAAATCTAATAATTTTACCAGCAGCGTATTATGGAATTTGACGAAAATTACAAAAGTTAAAAAGCAAATACAACTTTGGTAAGTGCACTTAAAAAGGTTTATATTGCGATTAAAATCTAAATTAATGTAACTTAATAAAATAACAAAATAAATGAAGTGAACTGCAGATGCTACGTCAATAAGCATCGTAACATTATTATATAAAAAATATAACAATATTATCTATCAATATTAGCCCGGTCTTTGAAGATTCGCCTATTGTCCGTTTTATTGTTGAAAAACAAATTTAAGACCTCACTAACTAAAACCAATATAGCCTTTATTTGAATCGCCGTAAGGTCCTTACTATTGGTTGAATAATTTTGCTTATAACTTTTGTAGTACATTTTACAACCATATTACAATCAATAAAGCAAGGAACTTTAGACTCAATCACCTTTTACATAAGGTGTACATCGTATGTATTTCAATAATTGTAATTTGTTTACAAAATAGGACATGTGGAAATTTGAGACGTACATACATTCAATCTAGATTGGTTTTAAATTACGAAATGTTACAATCATTATTTTAACAACTAAGTTTGGGACTACATTTTATTTGTCATCTATTCAATATCAAAGTCCATGACGCGAAAACTAGAAGTCTTATAAAGTATACGATTCAAACTTTTCAATAATTCGCGATCAATATAACCAATTTTATTAGGTATATTTCGATTAAGAAAAGTTTGGGTGAGCTGTCGAGTCTGAGTCCTTTTATTACTTCAGTAAAACTAAGTATATCCTATAAAACTTTTCCAGACATAATTTAAATTACTATTTGTTACTAATTTAAAAATGAAAATATTTAAATTTCAAATGATATTTTAGCTATTTCATATACCTTAAAACCTAAAAAACAATATTATACCCTATCTTAACCATCAGTTAACTATCATTAAGAATTAAAAGTTATAGATGACTGACTCTATTACATCTTGACGATAAAATAACTCTAAAAGCGATCGACAAAAAACTTTAAAAAATCCTAATCTCTTAACAATACTAATACATTACATTTAACACGAAACCAAAGAGCACTCGAGTCTTTAAAAACGACGACGACGCCATTCGTACAAAAAAAAACGTACCGCTAATGATTCAACAAAATATCGACAATTTGCTACGTACGATTGAGCTCCAACAATACTATTTGTACCCCACGAACAATCACTAACGGTTGCGAGAGAAATACAACACAAAATACACTTTAATATGAACACTTAAGAGCTATAATTGTTTAATGATAATATGTGTGCAGATATAAAGACATAATCGTCATACATCGAGGGCGAATGCAATGAAATATTATCATTTATCAAATGGACGTGTTTGTTATTGCCGTCGGTTATTGTGGTAAAAGTCGGCGTTATCATTATTATAGACGTCGCATGGCATCTGCCGAATTTCTTATGGTCCGTGTAAGTTGATCGCGAAATGCGCGGAAAATATCACATTATCTTTTTGCATTACTTGCATATTTACTGTTTTGCAAATGTATATATTTTTTACAAGTCTTGTGTGAATAAATAATCTTTTTTTTTTCAATATATATTTTTTGACAAAGTAGTTTGCTATAATAATTTTTTAAACCACAATGTTGGGAAAGAAGCATACAGACCGCCTAGGCATAGGGTAAGGGTAGGCTTGTTATCGCTTGCAACACCAAGAGTATCACATGCATGCTACTGATCCGAGGAGTAGGAGGAAAGATACAGATGGATTTGGACTTCGGGAGGGGAAATTCGTGCCTCCGGTACTTCTACTCATCGAATCATTCCGTTGGTGACATTTAAATAAATAAATAAAAATAATGAATCGTAACGATATTCGTTGAGACTATAAAAGCAACAAATTCATGCTCAAAACGAGTAGACTTTACTAGTCCTACAATAATTATAACAATTAGCTATACTTCCTTTTTATTAAATAATCGCTTGTAACCAACTATTCATTTTTACACTGCAATATTTTTGTTTGTTATGTAAAAAAAAGTCATTCATTATCCTTATTATTTATTTAATTGTATATAAAACGCCCACGGACATAAATATAATATAAATCATACTCAGTCAGTTGGTATGTTTACATAGGACGCATCAGTCAAACAGCAAATAAGTTTGTCATACTCTATAATCCACATTGTACAATTGAATCGCAGCTTTCGCGAAATGGCAGCGTTAATGTTGCGAAACATTTTATTTAAATAGAGGGGGGACCGGTGTTTATCGTTATTATTAAGTTGTATGGGACTCAGATTCGACTTCCGCACATTCATCACTATATAATACTGGCAACCGCTGCGGGTAGAGCGTGCCAAATAAACGCACATTGCCTATTGTCCAGTGCGCCTTACACCCACTGCGACGGAGCCCTGATGGTTTTATTGCGGGTATATTCTCATCATTGGACCCTTTCACCGAGTGACGATGTTATATTGCTGCTGTAAAACAATAAATAAAACAATTGTTTACATTTTAAAAGGTCGTAGATGTAAGTTAGACACGGTCGCATTGTGGTTAAGATGTTGGTTTTACATAGCTTTAGAATATGTTGGATGCGATGATTACGAATAATGGTTTCTCATTGCTGCCTTTTGAGGGCATGATGATGTGTAAATTTGTAAAGAACAGTAGGGAGTTTGGTTTTTAAAATTGCGGTTAAAGAATTAGTTAAAGATCGTTATTAGTCTGTTTGGCGATTTGTTATGGTTTATTTATCATTCAAACAATAAGAATATTGCAAGAATAGAATTAGTGTGAAACGAAATGTTTAAAATATCACATCTAATCGTTTAGAATTTTGAAATGTATATATTACACGAAATTTGTCGTGAAAAAACGGTTCAAAAGCCTTATTAAGTAAGCTCATAGATTATAAACGGTAGTAGAGGCATGGTACTTCCATCAAAATGGGCCAGCACGACCTGAGAGGTACTTCCCTCTAACAGAAAATCGGCGTAAAGTAACAGTATCAGTAGGTACTGTTGCCACTCGTAGGATGAGTGAGAGCGACGGAAGCCCAATATCCTACCCCTCTATTCCTTCCTGTTTTCTCGCCTCATCCCTCCCCTGTTCCACGAACATAAGATACTTCAAGTATCGCCAGCGTTCAAAGGTTGCGGTAATTGTTTGCCATCAGGCCGACCGTATGCCTGTTTGCATAAAAAAAGATTCCGATTTTGCATACATACATCAAGGTTCATATGGGATTTTTTTTTTGTTGTCGAGGAGGAAATCTACTGCCAGATACCCGGCGTCCTGGGGAGGAACAACCGGGTTATGTGGGGTTCCATGACAAGGTGGAAACGTCATGGGGACCCACTAAAACCTCCTCGGTGGCCTCCCTGTGTTTTTGTCAGGTTACGGGAACTCTTGGAGAACAAACCAACGCGACCTGACAATCACATGGCTCTGATTGGTAGCGGAGCTCAGTCCCGGGGCGAGATGGTAAGCCCCAGCGCTTCCCATGCAAGCGCACACGGCAGTCGGGACCACACCGACTGCCGTCCTCCTTAGAGCCGCTCATCTCGGACGCACAGATACCCCACTCTGCACGTCCACGGCCCGAGGGAAGGTTCATATGGGATATGTCAACCCAAAATATACACTATCTACACTAGATAATTTGAATAAAATTTCGACATGAAATGCAGTTGTCTATTCGTTGTCATGTTGTCATGTCAGCACCGAAAGCGCAATCTCCTATTCACACTGTAAATTTCCTCCCATCTCTATTCCTTTCTTCCTTAGGGTAGGTAACTTGCTTGTAATCAGATGGGCTGCTTCACATCATCATAATGTTATGTTAATTGTATCATTAAAATCGCTTGCTTGCAATTTAAATGAAATAATTGTCACATGCAAACGAATAAAATAACAAACAACAGTACAATGAAATATCGCGTAAAAACTCATAAAACCCTTTGTTAGAAGTCAGTTACAAATGTAATACCTAAATATACATAGATTGTATTGTAATTTGCATGCATGCTTTTGCCAAATTGCTAAATTAACTTATACTTTAAATGAAATATTAAAGTCACAATAACGACTAGTCATACTATTTTATGAAATAACCAGTAGCAAGGAACAATGCGATAATATATATCTCAAGGGAATTTTAAATTATCATTTCATTTCCATGAGACAAATACCCTGCGGGCCCAAATGCCGTTTGCTAATAATTTACTTTTAAATACACTAACTCTTTGACGTTTATTTTTTTTTATTTCATGATAGTTGGCAAACAAGCTTACGGTTCGCTTGATGTTAAGTCACCGCAATCTATGAACACTTGCGATACTTGAAGAATCACATGCGCGTTGCCACCCTAAGGGACAGGAGGAAAGGGATGAGAAGGGAAAAAAGGAAGGATACACAGAGGGGGTTAGGGAATTGGGCCTCCGGCACCCTCATCGCACGCAAGAGTACTGTTACTTAACGCCGATTTTCTGTGAGAGGATAGTATTTCCCCGGAATAGCAGGACTCTAGTACCGTATATATGACAAAATATGGCGTAAAAAATAGTGCATTTATAGAAAAGATTATTAAATACCTTCACGTTCAATCAACATGTTTTAATAAATTCAATACTGGCAACAAATAAATATATACAATGAAAAAAGCCGAAAGCATTTTACATAATCTCCTTACGTCCGAAGATTTATTTAACGTAAATCATAAGTCAACAGTTAGTGCCGGCTTGCACAAAACCACGGTATCACTAACTAACACTCTAATGCCTTTGTCATCAACACACATCTACTAAACACGTCAAACTGCAACTCATAACCAAAACGATGTAACTTGGATAGTTAAAAGTTACTTTATAACGAAACGATACGGTTTCTATTTCGATACAGGATAGACGAGTCGGTACTCTTTATCCAGAAGGGATAAATAGAGATGTCGAAGCCACACGGGGTAGCAAAGCGGCCGACGCAAAAAATGCACAATAGCACAGAGTTTTGGATACAAAGCGACATTGGGAAATAAATTATTTCATCTGTTCAGTCCTTTCACGATAATATTGGCAAATGTTTCCATTCGAGACGGGCCACGCCCCGAACGAATCCGTTGTAAAAAACCTAGCCGTTCCACGATTTTATATTTTCAAGACGTAGAATTAAAGTTCTGAATTGTGGACGTAGAATGAGATGGTGTGTGGACTTCGGCGCGTCACAAAGTCGACGGAAAGTCATCATTTCTTTTACAATTTTTTCATTTAAGCCAACATATATTTTGACTGTGATGTTTTTATTATTTTTGTCCGTGATTCGCTTTAGGATCGATGGCTAACTATCGTCGGTAGTTTTTATGAAAGTCGGCACGTATGCATATCGAATGGGCAGCTTATTCACGCGGGGCCGTGTGATACTGTTCCTGGAAACGCCGACAAAGATCTATAGTAATTATCTAATGGGGTACAATGTTGATTCTGGCCAGTATTTTGGCTTCTGTTCATGAGCTCGGCCATTAATCAACAGTAAGTAGTTTGAGAAGCCATAGACAATACAAAGATAAACGTTTCTGTTAATATTTATGGTATCCTGTGCACAAAATTTTAATAAAAGCTTGATGTAGGCACTAAGTATAAGAAAAATTAAAACTGTAATACATAATTGTCTAATACCTTTAACCGAGATATTCTTATATAATCTGACTCTCGGAAAAGACTCCAAGGATTTACATGAAATTTAGTATGCAGCGTTTTCGGGGCGATAAATCGATCTAGGATCGAGCTTGGATTCAATTTTAGGAAATGTCGTTTTATACATATTTGTAGGCAATGAAAACCCCAGTTTGATCCCAGATGTCTCCATTCCTAGTATTTAAACGCTAATTTGCTGTCATACTGATAATTTTCTATTATACTTTGAGGAGTTTCATTTATTATTTCAGGTGCTGTTGATCTGGTCGTCCAGAAATTGTACGCATACCAAAAACAATAAACCCGAAAACTGGCCATGTGCGTGTCAATATTGCACATAAAGAATGGTTCCGTACCATTTTAACATAAAAACATCAAAAGCCCTATTGTTCTAATGTGAAAAACACATATCAACTCTATTAACGATTCGTAATATACAGCCCGCTGAAAGGCGAGCGAACGGACAGCGGAGACTTGTTAATAGCCTTCTGTTGGTACACTTTGGGTACGGAACCCTAAAAAGACTTGCCCATATTCTTCATCCAAATTAACAAACGAAAAATGCATTAAAAACAACATGCAAACTGAGAATCCTTTTTAGATTTGAGAGCCTCTTTATTTAATAGACTAAAAACCATTTAAGCTCGCATCAGACTTTCGAGCGTACGTCAGTAACACAACAGAAGTACATCCAACAGTTTTCTACGAAGACAACAATAATCCCGGCCCCGGAAACAACACTACCGTTCCTTTACAATAAAACATTGCATGAAACTTGGGCCGTTATTAGTGTAGTCGCGGGGGGCGACATAAATCAGTCGGACAAAGAGAAAGATGTAATTGGAATCGAGCCTGGCCTCTTCACTGTTTTGATCTTATTATCTTCGTTATCGAAAACAATATTGCAGCTGCTTTCATTTCTCTACTGGAATCCAGAATTTTAGAGCAACTTAATAATCGAAATATTTAAAAACAGGCGATTTCAAGCGTCAGTTACCTGTAATGTAAAATTAATTAAAGCGATTTCGTTGACCTGGGCGCATTAACCATTAACTTTTAGTAACAATTCTATTATATTTTGACAGTAAATCGATTCAAATTTTATAAATCATAAAATATATATTTCATGATACGAAATAACCATGTAACTCAGTTTTTCACATGTTTTTGGTTTTCATTTGAATCGTAATAAGTAATAATGGTAAACCCCTGACTGACAAATGTTCACATGTAATATTTATGATACAATTTTGAACGTTGGTTGGTTGGTTGGTTCTCCGTTATCGCTGATGTAGTGCTCGGATCTGTAACATTGCAGGTTGCGCAGTGTAATGCTCGATTCTGCAACATTACACTTCAATATTTTGTTTTCTCTCTTAGCCATAATATTTTAATGTTTCTCAAAGTTTCAAAAGTTCTGGATGATCTACTGAAAGGGTATTAACAGGTTCAACATTTAACTTGAGTAACAATTGTGTCTATTTTAAGGACAGGAAATGTGTTAGTCATGGAATTCTTTAATATATACCTAAAAGCTAAAGTAATTACTATTTTTGCTTTTTATTTGTGTATTTACACTGCAATAGCTTACAATCCTTACACATAACGTATTATAAATATGTTTACACGTGGTTCTGTTTTAATTATAATTTTGATATATGATTCTGGACAATATAAAGACATAAAAACCTAGTGGGAAATAAACGAGTGTTTTTTTTTTTAATAACGAGAAAATATGTTGAAAATTTACATAGATATAGGAAACAAAATGGCTTACACTTCTTAACTTAAAAAAAACAATTAAAAGCAATTTGACAGTGACATAAAAAAAATTCTTTCAACGATCACAAGATGGACTACTGCGCGTTTAATGTAACTTGGAGCATTAAAATCGTTCTTTGTATACAAAACAATTGAAAATCGATGCTTGAAATGAGACAATAGTCCAACATGATGACTTCTGCATTTCAAAGGATATTCACATAATCAGTACGAGAAACAGTAGTTGAACGTACAGAAGCCCTCACAATGGGGCGTAGACAAAAACCAACACGGAGAATAATAAAGCATTAATGCGTGAAAATCAGCAATTCCGAGACACCCAAGTAGCTTGAGCATATCTAATTCAGGAATGTTTTCTTATTCATTAGCAAAAAATATGTGCTTCTGAATGTCGACGTAATGACGACATGTTTTTAAGATCACTAATAAATACAGATAAGGTAAAATTTTGTCACTCGGTTCTGGTTATTTCGTGCATTTTGGCGGCTCTAGTGGGAAAGCACAAATATTTCACAAAATATCAAGGTGATATAATAGAATTTTTACTATTGTCTTGCCTTGTCCTCCGTCCTCCTTCACCCTTCATCTCAGATGTCAGCCGATAGTGATGTGCCTGAGTACAAAATAAGCTACTGTAACTGTGTTTCATCAGACGGTACGAACGTTTTTTTAATCACGTTTGTGATATAAATGAAAGACAAAGATTTAAAAATTACCTACAAATCATAATTAGATAAGCATATTTTTTAAATATCTATGTCTATAATATTATGGAGTCTGTATTGTATATATAATATAAGTATAAGCATCAAACACAATATACAGAACGTGTTATGCCGTATATTATACGTATATCTATTTTTTTATTATCAATACATTAGAAAAAAAGAAAACATTATATATACTTGTATTCTTCTAGTGAACTTCATACTTCAAGACACGCCATAACGTACAACATTTATAAATAATCGCACAGACTGATAGAAAATCGTATTTTCGTAGATTATCATCAAAAATCAGAGGCAATAATTGTTTTTTTTCCGTCATCTATATTGTCTCTGCTAATCTTATATTTCTTCAGCGTTATCTGTTTTCAATCAAACTTTGTTTTTGACACTTTTAAAGTATTCATGAAAATAATTAACCTAAATAATTAACTTTTTCTTTACTTATTCTAAATAAATATTTAACGTCCTTATTACATGGTAATTAATGTATCGGGGTTAAGTAAAGTTTTTTTTAGTTTAATTAAAACGTATTTATAATTTATTTGCTGTAGTCTTGTCATATGGCTAAATGATTACATGTTTCGCACTATGCGGGTCGTATATCAAGTTGTAATGAGTCGCCGCGTGTGAGCGCTGCTTTATATCACGGCGCGCGATTTATACCAGTGCGACACGAAACCTTAGACTACAGATTAAAAATCGATAAATGTGAGTTGGTACCCGAATTAAGAAAATTCTAATTATTAAATATCATACTGAAAAAAAAAGTATTAAATGTTATCAGAGATTAAGTTACAAACATATCGGTGTAAAATTATACAGAATTATCTAACTTCAGGTCGAAAGTCTTAGACACATATTTTCTGTAAACAAAAAATAAGAGACATTTACAACATACTTAACATATCGTTTTAAATTACAATAAAAAGAACCTTCTAAGTAGCTCTTAAAAAAATCATTGTTTTTCCGCCGCGTTTGAATACAAAACAGATATTTATAGTAACAAATTACTCTCTTAAAGTACTGGAGCAGTTTTAAAAACACAATGACCATTGCCTAATAGCTCCAAATCATGTACAGCTTAACCCGAAAACAATTACAACATATACAAGAGAGATAGAGCGAGAGAGAAAATAAACACAGATGATTCTGAATACAACTATCTCGTTTCTTTGTTAAATATTTCGTTGTAAAATGAAGCACAGACCATGGTACGTGCATGAATGTAGCGCTTACGTATTTGGGCAGAAACAAAAATACCAATAACCGTATTAGTTCGAATTGACATTCAAATCAGTAGCTGCATTCATTTATTTCGAATTTCGAACGAGTCTCGAACAATTGCGAGACAATAACCACGTTGGAGCAACAGTAAATCTTTGGAACAGTGGCGCCGTGAAAACGCGCGGTCATATGTCAAAATTAGTCGCCATATTAGTTAGGCACGGCTGTCGTGTCAGCTGAGATATTGTTCGCTTCAAAAGTGAATTGTCTCACGATTGCTACATTTATTTTGCTTTTTTTTTGTTGTATCTTTCGCAATCAACAAGGACAATTTTACTTGTTAATTTCAATTCAATTTTGATTTCTATCATAGCCTTATATAAAGCAGAATCATAAAAATATTTTTAAATAAAAAATATTATATATACATATAGTAATATTAAAACTCATTGACTTTTAATAACAAAAGCCAAAACCAACTAAGGTAATAAATAACGCCCTAGATATTTAAAACATCCAAAACTTAGGCATACAATAAGGAAGGACTCTTAAAAATCTAGCTTCTGGCTAAAAATGTATTAAAATAAAAAATAAAGAAAGAAAAATTAGATAATGAAACTAGAGCTTTGTATGTGTATTTAGAATACAAATTTGTGCTTAGCTGAGTTAAGACTAAGGTAACAAATCTTTGTCCCATAAAAACTTTGCTCGGAGAATTAAAATCAATAATTTCAAAATAACGAATTCTAGATTTGTGTCACATGAACAAGGTTCTCCGTTACTATTTTAATACACTATTACTCCAATAAACCTCCAAACTTGCTCGTATTGTTAGACAAAACAAATACTATGTTTAAATTATAATAATTTCATATACCAACCATGTATTCTATTTCATTGATATTAAGATTCAATTTCATAAATTATTACCTTGTTTACAGAATATTTAGGCTGCCGTCTTGAAATTGACAAGTGGACATCATATTTTACGTCACAGACAATACAGACGAAATGTCCGCCATTGTTAAAAACGTTAGGAACGTAAAGAAACGTAGAACAAAGCATCTTGAGCTAGACCAGTGACATTAATAACACATGCTAAAATATATTGTCCCGTTCTGAATAACAAACTACGTTTAATATTTGTAGCTATTAATTTTTCTAAATGAAAAAACCAATCCGTCATCATGGCATATATCTTTAAAGATGTTTACTATCGTAGTTACTAGAGTGATCCTAGCAAAGTTTGGAAAAGAATACAATAAAAGTAGGATGATTATTATTAATATTCTGCCATTTCTGTCAAATGGTATAAATATTTTAATCTCTTGCATTATTTTTTCGCAAATATATAAATTCTAAAATAAACCTACACGCGTTTATACTAATATTATATGCTAAGATTATTATAAAGTTAGGATATCAAATTTTGCAGTAAGTATTTTCTACATAAATTAATATTTTTAGCAGTTTTTCGAAGATTCAAATGAAAAAAAATCGCTATTTACGCTGGACATACGCAAAATACAATAAATAATCGGTAAATAATCATATTTCCATCCAAAAATTCTTAAAAAGACTTTATGATTAGGATCGCGAGAGTTTCAGGTTCGTGAACTTTTCTCTGGTTCCTATTATCGCTACGGTCACAGAATGAATGGTAAACGAATGTTAGTACTGACTTTAAAGAGTATTGTAAAAAAATACACATCATTACCCACACAATTACACACATCGCTGGTTGAAGCGTACAAAAACGTTATATGAATTCGTTTTGTCCGAAACGAGCACGACATCTATACGTCATGATAAGCATCGCGAGTTTTGATCGATTTACCGATCAAATATTCACTTTTTATACGGATACGTTCAAAATATTTGATAAAGTTAACCGTTACTTGTACGAGTCGGTTTTTTATATGAAACATCCTTATATTTTTTTAAAAGAATTATCTCGGTTTGTCTATGCCTATTGCAGCCCGAACATAACATGTTGCGCTGCTTTTTCCGGATGCTATCACAAATATATGGAACTAGCTTCTGCCAGCGACTTCGCCCGCGTGAACATCGATTTTAATACAAACTCTGATCCCCTTCTCTTCTTTTACTCTAACTTTAAATTTCATATTTTGTGACGACGTTTTGGCGCAGTGGTAGCGAACCTGCCTTAAACGCACAGGTCACGGGTTCGATTCCCGCTACGAGTAGATTTTTGTATTGACCATGCAAGAATATTCTGAGTGTATTTGTCCTTGTACTTGTATGTGTTTTCGGATCCGACACAGGATATCACTATCCTAATGGGGGCCATTGAGTGTTTATTTGTTTATTTATATTTATTTATATATTATAATCAACATCCGGAAACGTAAGTTTCAAGCATCTAGCTCTAAAAATGACAATATTTCCATACAACTTTTCATCCCCCCTTTCAACGCCTTACAACCATTTTTCTAACCTGTCGTCCTTTTCTGGGCTTTAGACTATCTTCGTACCAAATTTAATTTAAATCGGTTCAGTAGTTTTGGCGTGAAAGCTCGACAAACAGACAGAGCAGCAGAGTTACTTTCGCATTTATAATTATGTTTTGTTTTTGTTTGTGTATATTAATACGGATTGCTTCGTAGGCATTGCTATAAAACCAATGTTAAGTCGTTGTATGTCGACCATTATAGAACAATCAATACTATGGCCTTATCACTTGCTCTAACTCCAATCAGAAATAAATATGGTAGTGCCATAATGAATGGATAGTATTTTTACACTTTTTCATAATAGCCAACTAACACAAAATTATGCAATATGGATTCTTAAACTATAACAAAGTGGATAAAAATCGCTAAAAATGTTGATTTTTTTTATATAAGTGGGGCCAACGGGCAAGAGGCTCACCTGATGTTAAGCGAACACCGCCTATGAACATCTGCAACACCAGAAGGGAATGCAGGTGCGTTGCCGGCCTTTAATGAAAGAATACACTCTTCTCTTGAAAGTTCTCAGGTTGTATCTGTTTGGAAAGACCGCCGACGGAAGTAGATTCCACAAAGTGGTTAAGCGAGGAAGAAAATGATTTCTAAATCGCGCTGCTGTGGATTTCCAGACATCGAGGTGGTTAAGGATAGAATTTAGAGTACAGCGGCGTCGGGATGTGACGACCCCATCGCCCGCTGTTGAGATAACCTCTGTCACAGCAGAGATTATACCACCAGTGCAATCAGTCACACTGGTGGTAGGTCTTTTGTTGCATGAGGCCGGCTAGGTAGGTACCACCGCAGTGTCAAATATTCTGCCGCCAAATAGTAGTGCTTAGGCATTACTTTGTTCCGCTTTGAAGGGCACTGTACGCTAGTGAAATTACTGGGCGGACGAGATTTAAGAACTAATATCTCGAGGTTGGGAACGCGTTAGTGGCACCTACTAGTGGTGCTGCAAGTGTTCATAGGCTACGGCAGCCACTTACCATCAGGTGGGCAGTATGCTTGTTTGCCAACTTCTAACATAAAAAAAAAAAAAAAAAACATGATAATGTATAAAAATCAACCTAATAATGAAGATCATCCTTTTTCCTACTTAATATAATGCGGAGATTTATATGTTGGGATGTTTTTTTTGTTTCACAACCACACAAAAATGGCTTGATGAAATTTAGCACATCATTCATCATCATCATCATCATCATTCCCATGTTATCTATATTAACACATGCATACTAATGCGCGTACACTCGAACGCAATCGTTCAGTTACTCCTCCACCATACTTCACAAATTTCATTAAAAACAAGACTCCACTACTGAAGTATATCCGTTATATACATAATTATTAATTAGTAGTCTGCGTTAATTATTACGAATTAATTTATGAGTAACACAATATACTTATTTACAAAGTATTTTACAACACAATCGTGAAATAACTAGCATTCTTAAATAACTGAATACGATAACAACAACGGAAGGCCATCCATCACACAGAACCAGAAATATTTGTATGCTCTAAATTATTCGAGCACTTCCGCCGCTATCGAGCGATCTAAAATACCATTAATGAACTATTGTTTCTTAATTATGTACTAAATATTAAGATATACACAAGCGAAATAAGCGTTAAAAATATTGTGCTATATTTAAGTAATGAAAGAACAGTTTTGTTCCGCTGCATTCTTCTTAGCTATCCTCCACTACTAAATTTTTTTTTTTCAATGTTTTGATTACATACAATATATTTTCAGGACCACTATGATTTTCTTAATAATCAGGTTTTAATCAATTATTATAATTAGAATATTATTTGAAAATAAATTTCCACATAATTACGAAGTGTCCAATTATATTTGTCATTACGTAAAGAAAACACGACAAGAATTGGGCGAAAGTAACAACAGCTCTTAATTTTACAAATAATTCCGTCTGTGTTTTTGAAAAATTTTATAACATTATCGTATATCACGTTTTTTTTTTTATGTAAGAGGGGACAAACGGGCAGGAGGCTCACCTGATGTTAAGTGATCACCGCCGCCCATGAACATCTGCAACACCAGAAGGCATGCAGGCGCGTTGCCGACCTAGGAAAGAATAGGCTCTTCTCTTGAAGGTTCCCAAGTCGTATCGGTTCGGAAAGACCGCCGGCGGAATATAGTTTAATTATATTATAGACGCTAGCTTAGAAGGCAATCCTGAAATAATAAAGAAAGAATAAATTTAGAAGTCCACACACGGTTGAAGTCAGGCGACCTGAAATAAATTACTTGTTTTAGTAGAGCTAGCACAAATGGGCCGGCTCGGCAGAGAAAGTACTACCCTCACACACAAAATTGGCGTAACAATATCAGTAGGTACTGTTGCGTTTAGTGCAATGAGTGAGACGCCAGAGCCCCAATCTCCCGTTTCCTCTGTACCCTTCCTTTTTTCCCGCAAGGATTGACAACGCGCATATTATATTTAAAGTATCGCGTGCGTACTTGGGTGACTTGCTATCAAGCGGACCGAATGCTTGTTTCCCAACCGTCATGAAATAAAATATATATATATATATATATATATATATATATATATATATGAAATACATATCAAGACGTACAAACACCGTAACATTCATTTAGCCGTAATTGTTCTACCCGAAATAGTAAAAAAAAAATTATCTATTCAAAAAAATTACCCTCACATTCAACGCGCTACACATGAGTGACATCGTATCTGGTATTTATTATTATTTTGATCTAAAAAATTCCCATCACAACAATAAAAGGTCCGTCGCGTCGCGCGTCGGGCTGTCATTTCCGCGTCGGTGCGCGCGCGCAACTACAGACGCGATTTGAAAAAAAAAACGTTGAGATAAAAATATGACGAGGGTAGTCAGATATTTTAATCAATCTCCATCGTTGTGTGATAATACTAATAATATTAAAATTGACCTGTCTCTTTATCCCATTGATTTAAAACAGCGACCAATTATTTGACATCTGAAATGCATATTGGTTTTATTTAAACTGTAAATAAATACTAAATCCATAGTTATATATGTCGGCGCGAATAAGAATTATTTGATCATGTCACTGGCAGCCATTAATTGTATTTTCGAAAAAATTATTAAAAATCGAAACAATTTTGAAATATTGTTTTTGTAATGAGATTATTCAAAAACGAATGTAAGGAGTAGGCTTAAAGAATGGTTATTATTGTTTGACTATTTTTAAAATATATTGTAACATCAACTTCTGTTGAACGCCTTAAAAAGCAAGTGATTTGTGTTTTTTTTTTCGGAATGTGTATTGCTGTTGGCCCTACTGGCCTTGACAGCGTCACCGGGCGGGTTGTGAACTCACTTTGCTCCTGCGTCTTCGGCCACAAACTCTGTAAGTAGTCTGTATGGCACTTTTATTAAAAATTGTAATAATATTTTACTTGTTTTTCATTCCTAAAATTATCTTGTTTAAATATGTGTGAATTTAGTATCAAATTACCTTACTTAATCTCATAACAATTAAAATCAAAATGTGATATTCAGCGTATTGCTATTATTGTGCTTAAAAGCATAGCAGAACCGATGACCTACATAGGTTCAGTGGTTCAGCATCTTTTTTTTAAATAACCTCACTTCTGGTATACGACATATACAATTATTTAATATTAGCCCATTCTTATTCTATTCCTCTTAGAAGTCTTCTGAACTTCATCTATCGTTAGTATTAATATAATTTTAAATATTCATGCAACAAACAAAAAATAGACGACGCTGTGGTGCAACGGTAGCGAACCTGCCTTAACGCCACAGGTCGCGGGTTCGATTTCCGCTCGGAGCAGATGTTTGTATTAACCATGCAGACATGTGTTCCGGTCTGTGTGTTTGTCCTTGTCATTGTGTATGTTTCCGAACAACCGACACAGGATATAATTATCCTAATGTGGGGTTGAGTGTGAAGCGTTTATTTATATTTATTTATTTATCTATATATTATTTGGCTTTTACGAAAGTGACAGTGAAAGTCAAAATTATTAACTGAATAACGATCGGTGGCTTAAGCAACTTTAGGCGCGGTCAGTCACTAGATGAATGATCGCATAATGGTATTTCAACTGAGTTTCTACGTACTTCGTAGGCAACGTAAAAAGTCGGTCCCGGCTGTTATCAATTTGACAACTGTCGAAAAGTCAAGTCAGAGGCCTACGGGCGACCTGAACAACTCTGACACTAGGTTGGCCACTAACCACTCGATATGAAGAACAACAATTGAATTGCTTATATACCTTGTATTTGATTTCTTTGTATTATAGATTTTGAAAGGAAATATTTTTTGAAGTTAGAAGTGGACAGAAATAGATTTACTAAATACTATTGATAAGCCCTTCCATACACATAAAACATCTAAAGACTGGCTGGTGCCTCTTTGTAAATTCAACACCAACGCAACGAAACGAAGTTAGTCACACGCTAACATCATTCGATTATGTCACAAGCTTGTGTACGAGTATAATATAGCACAGTATATTTTAAGTCTACGTGTACAAACATTACAGTACTTGAAAGTTCAATTTTTTAGGGTTCTGTAACCAAATAGCAAAAATGGAACCTTAAACCTTAAACCTTCCGTCTGTCCATCTGTCCGTCTGTCCGTCTGTCCGTCTGTCCGTCTGTCCGTCTGTCCGTCTGTCCGTCCGTCTGTTTGTCTATCTGTCCGTCCATCCATATGTCACAGTGATTTTACTTGGAGGCTATTGGCTCTATCTATATAAGTTGTTCCCATATTTTTGTTTTTCATATTACTTTTAATAATAACTGTGAAATTACCAACTTATTTAAGCGGTCGATTTTAATTCGTTAAAGCCCTTAAGATTTTCATTACGAAGCTGCGGATCCCTTTAATTGCGACTGTGCGTGGTCCACAATGAACTTGACTAGTAATTTTTATTAATTTGAACTGGAGTCTTTTTTTTATTCTAGCATTTTTGCGGGGCCAGCTGGAGTTGAAGACGTAAGAACTTAAACATGATGGGCAAGTAAACCATTCAAGTACAGCCGAAGACCTTATACCTATAAAATGCCACAAGTATCACTAGTTATTAAAAGTATAATAAATACTATTAAATGACCCCCCACCTCAAGCGAGGAGGTAAAGCACCGGCCACGCCACCGGAATAGCAGATCAAAAGACCGGGGAGTAAACACAGAGATAACTTCCTTTAATAATTTAATTACACCTGCAACATCTAAACAACGGTTTCCGGACGCTTGGTGTTTGTTGCTTGAGATTAATTTCCGTACGGAAAACATATGAGATATTTATGTGTGCAAAAGTAAAGCGAAACGTAAAATAAAGCCGAGGTCGTCAAATAGATAAAAGATGTAGGCTTTATCCAAATTTTATGACTCTCAACAGTTTTGCGACTGCAGTGAAGCTAAAATAAATAAATAATAAATAAATAAACGTTGCACACTCAACGGCCCCCATTAGGATTTTTTTTTTTATGTTAGAAGTTCGCAGACAAGCATACGGCCCACCTGATGGTGAGTGGTTGCCGTAGCCTATGAGCGCTTGCAGCACCATTAGTAGGTGCCACTCACGCGTTGCCAACCTCGAGATATTAGTTCTTAAATCTCGTCCACCCAGTAATTTCACTAGCGTACAGTGCTCTTCAACAAAAGACCTACCACCAGTGTGACTGATTGCACTGGTGGAATAATCTCTGCTGTGACAGAGGTTATCACAACAGCGGGCGATGAGGTCGTCACATCCCGACACAGACAGTAATATCCTGTGTCGGGAGTCCGGAAACATTGACAATGACAAGGACAAATACACCCATACCGGAAAATATGTTTGCATGGTCAATACAAACATATGATGCTCCGAGCGGGAATCGAACCCGCGACCTGCGTTTAAGGCAGGTACGCTACCGCTGCGCCACAACGTCATCAAATATAAATAACTTATGTTCGTATCTAACTTCGTTCGTTCGTTGGCTGACTAGATTTTTAGAATCGATATGCCGTTAGCTTCGCCTTTGCCACAGTCACTGTATTTTACTAATATGAAAAAAATAATATTGTGGATTTCTAGCGCTAAAATGTTTTTTAAAGTATCTCCCAAACCTATCGAGATACCATATCAACATTAAGGGTTTCAAAAAGTCATTACAAAGATATATTATGTAACTTATTTGATTAGGAATACATCGTAGAACCTGCATGTCTTTGGTGCCATTCTAGAAAACTTACCTGCAGTGGAATAGCTATTCAAATCAAAATCAAAATTGCTTTTATTCAAGTAGACTTTTAATAAAAAGTATTTTGAATTGTCAAGCGCTACCACCGGTTCAGTAAGAAGCTACGATTCGGAAAACTGAATCTACAGAGAAGAAATGGCAAGAAACTCGATAGTTACTCTTTTGAAAATAGATGGTTTAAAAATGTACTTTTAAATATCATAATATTTACATTAATTTATCACTCTTGGACTCACAAGCCTTTTAGGATCCGTTTTTATCTTGTTTTAGTAACATCCTAATTTTGTGGTGATAAGTAAATTGTTTATTTAATAACACAATAATATTTTTTATTTCAGCAGAGCTTTCTTTCTGCTCTGCAAAACTAGCAAAGTTTTCGATCAAGCCAGCGTACGTTCGCGGGATCGACTCGTCAAATTCCACGAAGTTCTCAATCGTTACTAAGTTTACCGAAAGCAAGTCAGTAAACAAGAAACATCAAATGAAACAGACAAGTCCCGATTTAAAACTCTATTTGCGTTAATAACCTATTGAAGATTTCAAGAAAAAGATTACCCTCCGCGAGACGTATTCAATAATCATGATTTTTTATAGTTCAAAATTGAGGACAGTGGATCTACCATGAACTCTTATTGCGATTCAAATGACCTAAACTGATCCACATCGCAATTTCGTAGTTCGTGCCATGACATCCTATTAGCGATTCATTGTTGCTTAATATAAGTGTATATGAAGTTACAGACAATTATGTTCAAGTTATTTCATTACGTTACGTCAAGCATTTACTACCTGAACATGACCTGAACTAAATTCCATAGAAATAGAATTGTATACTAAAAGTTCACTGCAGTCCCGAAAATAGTGGCTGGTACCAAAAAGAAAATGTAAAACTAATTATTTCTCTATCTATTTTGAAACAAAAACTGATTAAATGACAGTCGTCTTTAATTTTCCCACGTGACGAAGTCCCGTTTTCGTCTACACGAAATCCGCTATTAAGTAAACTGCGTTGATTCTCGCCTTGCTATAAAACCGATCTGGCAGCGCTGATATTAAAATAACATTTCAATGTTGTTTAACTATTTTTGTATGATCGTAAATCTGTCAATACATACAATTTTTCTGTGAAAATGATGTATACTTCCGCGCATCAAAGAGCGTTGGATCGCTTTAATGGCCTTTAATCAAATATTGATTCGACCTGATCAAAGTTGAAATGTTTCTTAACATCCATGTTAACTACAAACAGGATCCAAGATTTAATGTAAAGACAGGGCACTTATGAAAATAGTTAGAAGTAAGTCTACTACATTTCGCTTTGACATTTTTGTTTCACTAAAGAAATATTACGAAGAGTTCTAAGTTAAAATACTTTTATATGTTAAATACGCCGTTGATGCCTACGAACACTCTACTTATGTTATTCCTATAGGGTTGTAGAATTCATTGAAACATATTGTATTAAAGCTATTATCATACCAAATTTTAATTAGAGTAATAATATAAATAAATTAAAAGTGTAGGCAGCTTTAGTAGCGGCTTATAGCAAATGCAAATAAATATTATAGCAAATTGGGACGGATGAGAATTTTATAATATATTTTTTTAAAGAATACTAGCAATGCTTTTTCACGGCATTACTAGTATTCTTATTGCCCCTCAATAGGCCAAGGATCAGGATGGAACCCGCGTCTCTTGCGGTAACGGGGAGAAAGATGAGTGAGAAAGCCGAAGGTCCAATCTTCCACCCCCTCCGTACGCGTCCCTATTTCCATTCTCATTCCTTCCCTCCTATTCCTTGGGTTGATAACGCGCATGTAATACTTCCAGTATCGCAACCATTCAAACGTTTCGGTGACTCGTTACCATCAGGCGGACCGTATGCTTGTTGGCCAACCGCCATGAAATAAAAAAATAAAAAATTAGCAGTGGCATATAGCAAATGCAATGCAATAGTTGGTCCATAAAAGAAAGAAACAACAAACCACCTCCACCCCCACAGAGAGCATAGAATTACGAGAACAATAGGAATGTACTAGCTCTTCCAAATTAAAGAACTACATCCCTAATGTACTTGATAAGAACGTCATAAAAAATCTTATATTTAATAATATTTCACTATTTCCCAATACAGACAAATCGATACCATGTAACTTTATTACGTGGAGTATGAAAATCAATCTTTATGTGACTTGACGCTCGATGCGATAGCCGGTGTACTGCAGTGACGGTGACGATGACATCCGGCTTATTGAGATAACTCGCAACCACTATCTGCCCTGGCAATATCGTTATAAAACTAAAAACTATACACTGTAGACATTTAATAAGGTTTTCTACTTAACTCTACTTCAAGTTAATAATAATATCGTTTAAAAGTAACTATCAATACTTCAATACTAGTCTGTTGTGCAGCTTATCTTTAATACCTACTGATGGTGAACAGTATACATTGCAAAAGAAAACATAGCATATCCTTACATTTACTGTATATTATATACAGACCGTTCCAATTTGTTCAATTCAACATCAACTCAAACAAACGAACGTAGTCACAAGCTTGCAACATAATCCAATGAAGTTAGCGTGTTACTAACTTCGTGGTGTTAACTTTGCGAAGGAGCATTACCAGTTAGTCTTTGGAAATTTTGTCTGTATAGAAGGGCTTTTTATGTAAGAAGCAGCAAACGTACATATAGAAGGCTCATCTGATGTTAAGGAAAGAAATTAGTCCATGGGCAGCCTGATTTATATTGTTACCGTATTTTACATCAAATATCAACACCAGAGTTATCACTGTTTCCTGAGTAGAAAGACGGAGGAAGAGCTGGCGACAACGGAATGAGTAGAGATTATACTTGCGGCGAACCACTTCTTCAAATTATTCTTTGAAAGGGTGATACTCCTCTGATTGAGCCGGCCTGATCATTCCGAAAACATCTAGATTTTCTGTGCTGACGTTGTTACTACGTTGCATTTACCGTCAAATATGGTTTGAGTTATCTTCGATTTCGAGCCATCATCGTCTATACTAACTTTTTCTACTACTGAATTTGCGAAACATTAAAATGGTATTTATTGATGAGTCAACATAGACAGGAAGTCTTAAACACAAATATGGTACCTTTGAGGTTTCCGAAGCCATAAATATTTCATTGCCCTAATCGCGACTTGACTATATTATATTAAAAATTTGCAATTGTAATAACATAAACCTTCTAAGGTTTATGTCGTCTATTAATCATTACCTACTTGTTTCATTAAATAAAATAAATAAACTTTTCACACTCAACAACCCACCTTTAGGATAGTTGTCTTGTGTCTAGGATCCGGAATTATTCACAATGACAAGGACAAACACACCCAGACTGGAAAACATACCTATATGGTCTAAACATCTACTCCCAGCGGGAATCGAACCGTGTCCTGTGGCGCTTAAGGCAAGACCATGTGTCAAATTTACAAATTTGACATATGGTTTAGTACATAAAGTTTCATTAAGTGAATATGGCAAGGTATCCGCTTCTATAATTCCTAAAATCAGCCACCTTTGAAATTTAAATCTTATATAAAACATTGCTTACTAAATAAAGCCTATTATTCCGTCACTGAATATATTGCAGATTATACGGGATATAGACGGAATTAATGTACAAAGCTTTATATCCTGCATGATGCTCAATGGATATAAAGCTTTGTAATATTTGGCAATTATAATTTACTATATTTGAAAATAGTTTCTGTAGAGTTCCCTGCCGGTTCTTCTCTACAGAACCTACGGTAACTTCGCTTAGAGAGACACAACAGGCTGTATATTTGACGATGCAAAAGTGTTTGAAGGCCTATTTGAATAAAGAATATTTTGAGATTAAGTTCGAGAGGACGACCGTTATACCGGGTTGTAGGGTTGCGGAGGTCAGATGGTAATCGCCATGTGTAAAAACTGAACTAAAGGAACCTGTCAAATTGAGACGACAGTAATAAGCAGATCATGACAAATACCAGGAATAATATTAGGAAAAAAATTAGCAGTCAAGTGCGTGGTGGACACGCACAGTGAACACCAAAGGGTTCCGCAGTTTGATGATTAAGAATCTTTAGGATATTAATGAATTGAAAGCCATCGAAAAAAAAGGTTTGTAATTTCATAGTAATTATTTAAAAGAGAAAACAAAGTTATGGGAAATCCTCTATATCTCTGAATTTTTTAAGTATCTTCTTAAAATAATTATCGCTAAAAGTTCTTATGAAACTCTACCACCTCAAATTTTTCAAAATTTGAATTCCCATAATTTAAAGGTTACAGGGGGGACACAATTTTTATGACTTTAGGCGCTAACATCTCAATTACTACTGACTTAATGAAAAAAGTCAAAATGAAACCTCTTTATTATTTTTAAAGACCTATTCAAATATACCTCATACGTTGCCGTACGCTGAATTTTTTTTCAAGCATCAGTTACATGTATAGTCCATACATTTACCCTTAATTTTTAAATGTTTTGTTATTTCACTACAAAACCCTTTAGCGGTTTATAGAACACGCCTATTTAAAAATTCCATATAGATAGAGCCAATAGACTCCGAGTAAAATTACTGTGACATACGGACGGACAGACGGACATAACGAAACTACAAGGTTCCGTTTTTGCCATTTGGCTACGAAACCCTAAAAAGATTAGTAGTTCGAGTTATTCTGCTTGATTTGACGTCTCATCAGATAGTCGTGATAACAGTCCTAATAGGGATCGCCGACTTTGTATCGTGTATATTCTCTTCTTTTCTCTATTGAGTGCTAGTTATGTGTCAGATTTGTACACAGTAATGGCTGCTTCTTGCGCCGTTGTATCCGCGTTTCCTGTCGTAATCACATATTATAAACAGTTTGCCAGAACGGTTGATGTTAATGTTCTATTACTATTGATCTTCGCATGATGTTATAATATATAACCTTCCTCAATAAATGAGACTCCTGGACAAACATACAAACTCCTCAACCGTACTGATATATACCTCTGGCTAAGACAAGTTAACGTGTATAATAACTCAATAAGATTTTGTAAATGTTCCGAGAAGAGCAACAAACTCGGCACCGGGTGAATTATAAAGTGAACCGAGTGCCAGTTTATAGTTCGGGGCCACCGCAAATATGAAAATAAACAAACACTACCTAAATACCCCGATAGCACTTCAAAGTGGAGTGAGCCGACGACGAACAATTCATACACGTAAAGCGTTTATACTTTTCCGCTAGTATGAATTAATTAAACTTGATTCTGACTTGAAATTTAATAATTTTAATTCAGAGAGCAATGGCTATCTTCTTAAATGTAAATAACTGAGACATAATGCATGAAACTTATTACGTTTAAATATATTGTCTCCAACGTTTTATTGTTGTTGTGTATTGTACTTATAAGATCTCAACAATCGCCAAATTTCGTTCATTTAAGAAACCATTTGAGGATTCTTACCAAAAAAGAAATTCATTTGTTACTTCTTTTTAAATAAAAAAAATTCTCGTAACTAAAGTTACCTTCTAACATTTGAAAAATAATATCAATTAACAAATGTTACATATATGTATGTATAATGTTGAGTGGGATAAGATTGTTGAATGTTTCTAGAAACAGAAATCACTTTGCTTTCTGACGACACACTGCAATTCCGTGAATATTATTTCAAAAACAAAACAATTCATCGACTTGATAGATTTACAAAAACGACACTCTACATTAAACACTAAAATATATTACGATTATGTTTACCTGAATGACAGAATTAGATACTAAGCAGTTTGTTCCTGACGCCCTTGGGCTATTGTATACCTATTCCTAGCGTAACCTACGAGCTTATTTGGAGAAGAAATATTTATATATTAATATCTAGTATTTACTTAAAAATACATTGCTCATATAATATTCTTTAAAAATCTGCACAAACCTATGGAGTGCAGATGCTAAATTCTCTTTTTTTATCTACGATTTAAAATTAAACAACTTTAGTTGTCTGGGTATAATGTTAATCTTATAAAGACTACTTCTTATAACTCGGACCACATTTGACCGTAAAAACCAAAACATCGTGTTTACACACAATATCGCTCATTGGGCCACACCGAGCAAATGTTTGTAACAACAAATCTTGGCGGCCATGCTTGTGTAGCGCTCAAACATTGGACGAAACAAACTATATTATCAAGAAATATTAGTTTTCGCCTAAAATTCAATAAATTTTTAAAAATTCAAATAATAGAATGATTGCATATATAAAAATCATGTTTAATAATACCTCTAAAATACCAAACAGTAATAAATCAAATGATCTTACAATAATTCAATATTGTAAAACTTACTATTTGCGCTTTCTTGGTTCGATTATTAAATACCATATAACCGTGTATCAAATAAACTCTATTGTTATAATTAAGACAAGGATATCTAATGCCAATGTTGGAATATTGACGCATTGGTAATAAAGCTTGGGCGAGCTGGCCAGCTGAGTGGATTTGTTTAATAGAAAACACAGGCGTGCAAAGCACGTAAACAGCGGCTACATCAAAGAGTCCAATAGATACTGGCGCGCCACCTCTTGGTGCTTTACAGTTTAATATTCAGACATTTTATCTTACAAACACCTTCATAAAAAAAAAACAAATAATCCACACTATCATTACTGTCAGGTTATATAAAACTTGACGACCATACCATATTCTAAGGACCATTGGACACACAGACAAAATGTCCAGACTCGCTAGTGCTTCTAATGAAACGATGCTAGTCAGACGCTTTCAAATAAACAGAATTTAAGTAGCATGTGACTAACTTCGTTTCTGTGAAGGAGCGACAGCGAGTCTAACATTTTATCTCTTCGGAAAGGCCTGTCCATAGGATAGGTATCGTGCAGGGGTAGCGTACCTTTCTTAATCATCAGAGGTCGGTTTGATTCCCGCTCGATTGATTTTTATGTTATCCATGTGGTAGTTGAGCTTACGTTTATTTGTGTTTCTGTTATATTATTGCGTTTCCTAACTTTGAGACAAAAAATTACTACAACTAAAGAGAGCTTTTGTGTTTGTATTATTTATTTACAAAAATTACGTTTGTATAAAATTATAGACTAAACTTTATATATAATTGGACACTAATCAAAATCTTTGCAAGTCTTCTATTACTTTTTATTTAATTACATTTGACATTATTTATGAAATTGTATTTGACATTCAAACAAATCAAAATTCAATGCCAATGTTATTTGTGTCAGTCTGGTTATAGATAAAATATACAACTGGTTTCAAAAAAGAACAGTCTGCGATCTGCCTGTGCTTTATTAG
This sequence comes from Hestina assimilis, assembly GCA_023373885.1. Lineage (NCBI taxonomy): Eukaryota > Metazoa > Arthropoda > Insecta > Lepidoptera > Nymphalidae > Hestina > Hestina assimilis. The sequence goes on along the minus strand of CM041747.1, from coordinate 424,372 downwards.
TGCTCATAGTTCATGTGTATATCCGAAATTTGATCGATTTTCACTATTATTTCTTACATCAAAAAGAGTGACGTCTTTGTCCCTTATGATTATCTGTTAACAAGATAAAAGAAAATAGCATAATATGTATAAATATATAAGGAATAGAGCTTACGGATAACGTCTTATAAAAATAATCTGAGCTTGCTTTTTGTGTCTGATCTTATGCTTGTGCGATGTCAATAAAAAACGATAGGTCACGTGATATTACGAAAGCTTAATATGCCAATTTCCATACATTTTGTGGTTATTTAATTTCGTTATCGTTAATCATCCGATAATTGATTTACTATACACTAATTCGTTAATAACCGAGACCTTTTTAAGTAACATGCAAGAAAGAGACCATCAATTGAAATGCCATCATGCCGTACAAGATCTATATATTTACCTTACACAAGGATGCTTAGCCCACTGAGGATACTGACAAAAAACTGACGAACCACTGCATCTGTCTTAGCTTTGTGTTTCTATAAGTATTCAGCTAATGTTTAAAAGAGTTTCTATATTTTTGTAATTATAATTGTTTTCAAGCGGGCGTTACTTTCTTTCTTCAAATATACAGCGGTCTTATTTTCCAAATTTCTGACCGATCGTAATCTTCTGTCACCGTATCTCTCACCTCATTACCACGTTAAACCTTAAAGGTACGGCTTATAAATTAATTACGTTATATTTTCAAAGTTATCAAAAAAGTTAATTAACGATCAAAACCATTCGTTTTCGCTCCACAGCGCATCGGATTGATCAAAACCTCTTTGATCTTCGGATCACGCGCTCCTCACTTATATTACCGCCGTTCGACTGCATAAAACATATCATAGACACACTATAAACACAAAACCGACCTAATAAATTAAATACATAAGGTCGAAAATCAATAAGCACTTGTCGAATTTTACTGCGTTCATCATTGCTAACGACTTCAAAGCACAACAAACTAAAACGTCCCAAAAACTCACAGCCCTTCAAATAAATTCCGCTCCTATTTTCAATTAAATAAAGCTCATTATTGCAGGGTGTGGTGTATGTTATTAAAACATTATGTTTTAGTGTATGCTCGTGTGACCTGTCAAAACGGTGAGTGGTAGCAGGCGCGAGGCGTAAACATATACAGGCGGTCAGTACGCAGGCGCGGCTAGCGGTACTGCCCGCAAGAAAATGATTCAATTCTTACACAGCATCCGAATTAAGATATGTAACGCTTAGATAAGAGTGATCTTGACTGTGTGCTATTATCAGATTTGAATATCAGCTTTGTGGGTGGTATAGTACATAGTTGATGCTCGCAGTTTTGCTTGCATAATGCCATATCATTGTTTACGTAAAATATGGTTCTTTCAATTAAAAATTGAAGTAATTTTGTTTTTATTGATAAATGACCTTCAAAAATAGTCTACCCCAGCTTTCCCACTGTTCATTTTTAGGTACAGTATAGAAGAAATAATTTGCTAGTGTAGGAAGAGATCTCTCTCCAATAAGTAGAAGGATTAGAGTTTTATCCGTCTCGTTATTCTACTGCGGGATGATGATGACATCTCTCAAAATTCCCTAAACCGGAGGCTTAGTAATTGATTTGTATGGGCAACCTGTGGGTATAGAATCCTAAAAACTAAAGGGGAATTTTTCTATATGTTTTTCTCCGCAATAGCGAGACCAATTATTATAAAAAAATGTGATTTGGCCTAATTAATAATTAATTTCCTAATATGATGCGTATTATAGTATCAAATAAAATTTTAAAAATGACCTTTACTAAAATTTACGTTTTCATCTACTTTTAAATGCTATTAAGGTTTGCTATACATTTGAAATAAATTTCTGTTATAAAAATTCTAACCCGCGCCAGAAGAGTAGAGAAGAGTTTGTACTAAGGGTCAAAAATTTTTCATCAGCCTCGCAATCCCATAGAAGTTCTTATAATACTTCTATGCGCAATCCCTATATATTACATACTAGACCCGACTAACCATCAAAAGTTTACATCAGGGGGCTTACCATTAACTCTTACTATAGCGATTCAAAATCAATCCAATTCAATTCTAACATTCAGATTTTATATGAGCATGACGCATAAATATATGTCTTATTATATATTGGATGACATTTGAATTGCAATAAGAGTAAGCCCGCAGTATCAAACCAGAACATTCGCCTAGTATAAAAATAATATTACCGATTGACTTTCGCACTTTAACGTCTAACGAGTTACTCGTAATTTTCAAAGAGTTAACAATTATTATCAGATGCTGTGGTATACATCTTAACGTGTTCTCAACGCGGTATATAGAGAGAGCTTGTAACCCTAATCTTAATGAGCGGTGCGGTGGTCTTCCGGTGTCGCCAGGCACACATCCTATTTAATACAATTACACCAATTAGTTAAGACGAGACCCCACGTTTATTGGACATGGTATTATCTAACTCGGAACTGTGGTACACATTCTTACTTTACGAAACAATATTACGACGACAGATTTCTACGTAAAATGTGGTATGCCTTATAAGAAAGCGATTGAATTTCCCTCACCATGATAAGTAATTAATTTATATACAATTTAGATTTTGCCGTAGCAGTAGTGTAATAATGAAGATTTTAGCCCAACCTAGCTTGATCCAAACTTCTATAGACATCGATGACAGGTGACAGGTGGCAAAATACTCAAAGCGTTTTATGAAAATTTTACAATATTGTAGCAATCTTAAATATATTCGATACAGAGTAATATAAAAGCAGAAAAAGGTCAATCCCAAAACAACACATTTACATATATTATATTATTCAATATCAATACGTGTATCGTAAAAATGTTGACCTTATATAGCTTAAGTGAATAGAATTTAAAAAGTACGAGTAAACTGTTGCAACAAGTTTTCTGTTCACACTTGTACATTATCGTTAGTTTCTATTTATTTCTGAAGATACCATTTATGGAGTAAACATATATTAGTATAAATTAATCGACAATACGAATAATAACCTAAAATGACGTAAAGTGACAAACATCCCGCATCACGAAATCATTCAGTAACACAATTATAGGGAAATGTTACTAAACTCGAATCAAACCCACGTCCATTTGTACCAATTCCATACAATTCCGAGCTTTTATCGTGTTAGGGTGAAGACACAATGAATAATGTTTTATTCAGAAAATGATAAAATAAATTCCTCAGAATTATAATGAAATATTACTGAATTAAAAAAAAAAAGAATTCTAGCAGTGCTCTTTTTTTCGAGACATTACTAATATTCCTATTGCCCCTCCATATAAGCTCGAAGCTTGCGCTAGGACTGGGTGCGACAATAGCCCAAGGCGGTCAGGATCGAACCCGCAACTCTCGCGTTAACGAAGAGCAGTTAGCCCTTTTACCGTTGAGCTATTGAGGCTTATTTAAAATAATTTCATTCACTAAAGTCGTCTAATTCATTATTCAACGCTGAAGATATAATTGCACTGATTTCAAATTCAATTTTTTGTAGTTAAACCCAACAAACCTTTCTTTAACATTTTTAAAAATGTTATATATACCTCAGAGATTTACGTCGAGGTGAAAATAAAATTAGATGTCGTTTAAATAAAGAATTTAAAAAAATGTTGTTATATGAATGAAGCTTTACAATAATGGCAACAATAATAGAAGACGTTACCAGATTCCCGTAAAGCGAGAGAATGCGGGACGCGAGGGCGAGGAGCACTATAAATACTAATTATTCTATTACACTTTCGAGCCGCCGCACCCTCTATAATCTTTGAACTAGTGTTTGTTCGCGATTTCACTCTGTTCGTATTATAACATTAAAATTAAGTAATCTTTTCCTTAAATTATTAAACCATCGTTAATTTTTTTTTTAAAGAATATTAGCAAAGAATATTAAGCTCGAAGCTTGTGCTAGGAGTGGGTACGACAATAGCCCAAGGTGGTTGGGATCTAACCTCGACTCTCGCGTTAACGGAGCGAAGTCGGCCCTTCTACCGTTGAGCTATTGAGGCTTCAAGTCATCATCTTTTCCTTAAATTGTTAAATCGGTCGCGACCCGTCTCGCACTGCGCAAACGTAGTCCACTCACTCTGATGAAGGACCTCCGATGAGTCCGAAACTAGTCGGTACTTAATATAAACCGATTAAACGCGAGTGTGAGCCTTTTAAATTTTACAATAAGTTAATCTTTTCCTGTCTCTCTCATTAGTATTACAGACTACCTAAATCAAGGTTTTCTTTGGTTGATTGAAAAACAGTTACGAATAGACAATCGTCTATATTATATTCAGTTAATAGTTCTGGGATACTTAACAAATCATTAAAATTAATTCCAAAGTATATGTAGAACGTATTAAATTAGTGTTGGCCTTTAAACGTAACAAAAGATAAACAGAATAGGTAGTCTTTCTTTTGTATAATTTTTAAAATTAATGAAATAGCGGTGATACTGTGGGACCTAGAAATGAACAGCCTATACTGTGACCGCTGACCATCAGCCACAACGTACACTATTTTGGGTGTGCCATTTTTGATCACATACAAAATTTCACAATAATATAATAATTGTTAAATTTTGATGTTTGGATGTTTTTACTCAATCACGCAATTGGCACAGATATATATACATAGATACCTGAATCAAAACGTAAAATCGTTTTTATCCCGGAAAATTATTAAGTTTCCGTGGGATAAATAACGAATTTTCACGCCTAAATCACTGGCCCGATTTGATGAATTTTGGTATAGAAATAGATGGAATTTTGGGCAAGAACGTTGGCAACTTTTTATCGCAAAAAAACGGGAAGAGAGCAAAATAGGGGATGAAAATTTGTATCGGCAACCATTTACTTGTATTTCAATAAAGGTGCATCATTAGAAAACGTTATTGTGAAGCCGCGGGCACATACTAGTAAATAATAAAGCTGTAACAAGAACGTTCAATTAATTCTCCAATCTGGTCTCTAAGATTACACACACATAATAATAATGTGACTTAGCAACGTTTGCACAAGCGTACAGACAAGACATACGGGCGTATTGGCGTCCAATCTGTCCTGACAATACACTATTGTAGCTCAATTGATCTGACAATATCTACTTCATCCTAATTGCATTAAGGATCGCTACCATTCATATCTGATGAGAAAATGTTACTGAACTCTTTACTTATATCTACTTCGATCTTGTTTTATTAACGATAGCAGCTTATAACGATAGCCCGCGTCTTCGTCTACGTATACTTAAGTAGGTGATTGAGAGAATGAAATTAATTATGTCAGTAACAGGGTGAAACATTAAGTACATCTGTCATTACTTAGTTACTTAGTTGATTAAAAATTTATAACAGTCATTAGGCCATTCATTTTACAAGATGAGAAGTTTTCTATGTATAAAATTTCATTCAAATCCGTTCAGCCTTTTTTGCGTGACTGAGTAACAAAACTGCATGCAAAATTTTACATTTATCTTACATTAAATTTAATTTTGTATTAGTAGGAATGAAATTTTAAAATAAATAATAATTAACTTAATCACTATTAGCAAGAATGTTACAGTAATTGGCTTTTAGGAGAAGATCTCAATCTGCCTCGTCCATGATTAGATCAATATTTAAAATTTAAAATCAAGTACTGTCTATTTAAAAAGAAAAAAAAGTTAAAATGATCAAAGATGTTGCATCACTTAAACGCAAAGAACAAGTGCAACGTACTACTGATTAACATTTACAATAATTACAATAAATCTAATTATTATTTGTCATTACAGAATTATAAAAACGCTACGCTCACTCCTTACAAGTCAATCTATAACAGAAACGTTAATCCCAACGAAACACCCAAGAAATTTTCTCAAATTCGGCTTCAGAGCGTGGAGTTTCACTTTTGAGAGTGGATCTATCTAAATTGACTGACTAATTTGTGACTTTTCTACGTATTTTAGAAGTCTACCTAACCTGGAAATGGTTAAACTTATCGTGATCTTTTTTTTAAGTTACCATCAGTCATCATACCCGCAAATCGATCAATCAACGAGTTTTCCCATTAAAAATAAATCTTAAGACCGTCACTTTTAAGTTTTAATGTTGATTTATATAATCTGTAATGTGAATTAAATTGATTGTTATTAATTGATGTCGGTAGATCATACGATACGAGATCTGTATGAGGAACAGATGACCTATTGAACTTAGACGGGTTATATTTGGCTTAAGTTAAAAGGAAATGGCGGATAGAGAATTGTTCACCGTGATTTCATACTTAGAACTTTAATTTTATTATGTGTAATTTTTATGTTTGTTTCAGTATTTATTTTAAGAGCATTGATCTTGTGTTTTTATATAAATGACAAAAAAAACACTTCAAAACTAATAAAATAGAAATAAATACTTCTGAAGAAAATGCTTGAGAAGTTAGTGCTAAGTAAAATATTGACACAAAGGGTATTTCTTACTTTCTAATTATTCATAATTCAGACTTCAGTCAGTATTTTATTTAAAAAAAATTATTTCTTAGTAATGTATAGTTCCTTGTACACCTGTTATCATCATCAGGAGTTCCACATCACCAGATAGTGCTTCCAGTACTCATAGACAAGTTATTTTCAAAATAATATTCAAATCGGTACCAGGATGCCTATAAAATTTAAGTGTTCCCTTGATGTCTCCAAGATCCCATCATTAGATCCTGATCAAATTACAACAATTGTGGTGCAGCGGTAGCGAACTTGTCTTAAGCACCACAGGTCGCGAGTTCGATTCCCAATCGGAGCTGATGTGTGTACCACACAGACTCGTTTTCCGGTCTGGGTGTGTTTGTCCTTGTCATTATGTGTGTTTCCGGATCCCCAACAGCGGATATAACTATCCTAATGGGGGAGTTGAGTGTGTAGCGTTTATTGTGATGAAATAATATAATTATGTTAGCTTTTATATGAAATATGAAAATGATATGAAAATGTTTATTTGGTTAACTTTCAGTACAAAGTCTTAAACTAGGTTGGAGCCACCTAGTAGGTTTTACAGAAACCTGTATCAGGTGGCTCCGCTCTTCCATATCCATCACAAATTTAGCAATAGTTAACTTTTTATACATTATAAAAAAAAAAACAGAATAATCTAAAAGAAATAATATAAAACTTAATTACAAGCTAATAAAACAATAATGTTTGTGAGTGTGTAGGTATGTGTGGGTATGTGTGATTAATGCGTATTGTGTGAATGTGTATAGTGTAAATGTGTTTGGTGTGAATGTTTATAGTATGAGTGTGTGTGGCGAGATTGAATTAAATATGTCAGAATGAGTAAGTTGAGATGCCCTACGACAAGTCTTGGGATCAAAGAGTATTGTGTAAAAACCCTTTGCAAATCTCTTACTAGCTACAATATGACGAGTCAATATCACGAAAGGTAGAAGATAAGAGCTTCTACATCTTCATAGGTCAATGTCTTTAGCCAGTTTGTAATTGTTATCTTACATTTTCTATAAGTAAGAGGATATATGTTCAATTTTTCATTTACTCTATGATATAACTTTACAGATTGTTTAGAGTATTGATGGCAAGCAAAGGCTGTTTTTGTTTGGCTGTCCTTAAATATAGTGAAATTACGTCTTTTAGAGAAAATCTTTGCATCAAAGACAGAGGTCTTATGTTTTTTTAAGGTAATATGGAGGATAAATAGTTTTCTTACCGACAAGAGATCACAAGTTTCATATAGTTCTTTAGTTGGGAATCTATAAGGGAGGTGGTACATTACTTTTAGCAGCGAGCGTTGTGCCCTTTCCAAAAATAAAAATTTGGTCTTAGATGAACCACCCCATACAGGGATACAGTATGTAATTAGCGACTGAACGAGGGCAATATAAGTTCTATTTAATAAATATTTTGGAGCTACATCTCTTAGCTTTCTTAAGACCCAAATAAGCTTCCTAACCCTATCAGCAACTAACTCGACTTGTGAATGCCATGACAGCCTCTGGTCAAGCATTACTCCTAAATATTTAGTAGATGAGACTTTGTCTATAGCTGGGCAAAAACAATTTGAGGCTGTACTGTCAGTACAGTTATGGATTCTAATCATAAAATCGTCCTTTGGCTGGGAGTTGTTATATATCGAGAAACAAATGTAATTTGTTTTGTTAGCATTTAGTGTCAAAAGATTTAATTCTAACCAAGCAGCTATTTCACTGCAAGCCTTTTTCTGTCTTTGAACGCACTATCCCAATGAGCTACCAGAGAAAACAATAGCCGTGTCGTCTGCGTATGAGAAAACAGTGGAACCAAACATATCAAAATCACAGATTTCATTGATATATAATGAAAATAATGTCGGGGCAAGTACACTTCCTTGAGGCAGTCCAAAAGTAATGTTAGCCTCCTCGCTAATGTGTGGACCAATTTTAACTTTTTGTCTTCGTTGATGGAGATAATCATTGAATAATTTTAGGGCTATATCCCGGACACCAGCTTTCTCCAATTTCTGTAAAAGAATGGGGACAGAGACGGTGTCAAAAGCTTTCTTAAGATCCAGGAACACCACTAAACACTTATTTCCACTGTCAAGTTGCTTAGTGATCAAAGAAGTTAATTCAATAACTGCGTCTTCAGAAGACTTACCTCGTCTAAATCCGAACTGGGAGTTTGAAATGATGCTGTTTTTATCTAAATAATTTATTAGTCTGTTATTAATTAGTTTTTCTAAAATTTTTGATATTGAGGGTAACACAGAAATTGGCCTGTAATTGTTAACATCGTCTCTGTCTCCACCTTTAAAAACTGGGGTAATTATAGCTAGCTTAAGAGATTCAGGGAACACACAGTGTCTAAAACATAAATTAGCCAAGTGAGTGATGACAGGAACCATCAAATCTTTAGCCAGTTTTAAGAAGCTAACTGGGATATTATCACCAGGTGCAGAAGAAGACTTGAGACTCATCAATATATTCTTAACTTCCTGAGGCTCTGTATCCATGAGAACAAAAGAATTTAGACGCGAGCCGAAAGAACTCAATGAGTTTTGAGTCTGTTGTGAATTTTTACGGTTGAGGATTTGGCCAGCAAGGGTAGCACCTACCTCTGCAAAGTGCGTATTAACATAGTTTATAGATTCATCAGGTGATGACTTAATATTAGTTAGATCTAGGTTATGTGCTTTATTCTTTTTATAATTTATTATGTTATTGATGTTTTTCCAAAGACTTTGAGTATTTCCAAGTGAATTTGCTAGTATATTTCTTTCATAGTCACGTTTTAGCTGTTTAATTTTACTGTTACAAAAATTCCTATATCTTTTAAAAGTTAATTTTAGAATGGCATTGTTAGGCTCAGATCTTAATTTTAGCTGCATTTTATTTCGGTTTTGAATGCACCGTAACATCCCAACTATCATCCACGGTTTAATTATGCGTTTAGATTTAGGCAATTTTATGATTTTAGTGTTTTCATTTAGGGATTTTTGTATTTTGTTTATAAGTTGGTCGATAACTTTATGAGGATTACTTTCTGCTAGTAATTGAGATATACTATTCTGAGCTAAAGTAGTAATCGCGCTTTCATAGTTAATTACTGTTTTAGTTTTTAGGGACTTAAATTCTTTTTTTATTTTGGATAGTTTTAGAAATATCATAGCGTGATCTGTTATTGATGTGTTCAAAATTGCAACAAAAGCGGTTTCTTTATTTTTATCGAGTCTCAGAATAAAATGGTCTAAGCAGGAAGACTCTCTAGTAGCTTGTATAGCTTGTACCATACATGGAAAGGGTATCGTCTAATAGGCAGGGTTAAAGTAATCCGTTCCGGCGCGCCGTCCGGCTCGCACCGTGACGGAATTAAATTTGTACAGCTTGTTGACAGATGCTGTTTGGTTACTAGTTGTACGACAGATACCGGCCAAGTGCGTGGTGCATGCACAGTGGAGACTGAAAGGTTTGGCAGCTTGATGGGGAAGAATGTTTAGACCGTTAAATATTAACGAATTAAATTCAACCGCAAAACTATATTGGTAGTTTTATAGAAATGATGTTAAAAGATCTATATCTCCAAAATAATAAACGCATCTTCTTCAAAATAATTTTAGTAGAAAGTATTTTCGATGCTCTATTATCTTAAATTTTACCAGAATTTTATAGTCTTATAGTTCAAACGTTTGATAAGATTTCATTACTTTCAAAACACAGTTTTCAAGCCTTTTGATGTATACAAAAAAGCGAAAATGAAACCTTTTTCTATCATCCGTTTTTGCTCGTTTGTAGCGGATCCCTGAAAAATGAATTATCGTCAAATACGATTAGCGGTTCGAACGCAACGTTTTTACCGTTTTTAGAGGATTGCTACATTAATATCTAAAGGCTCTCTTGCGAATTGTAACACATTATAATTAATCGGTACGGTTGTGGCCAAAAGCCTTGAGACATATCAACATGCACTAGTAAACCAACAATTAAATAATTAAACAGTTCCTACATAACTTAAAATCAGAGAATTAATTTTGTAACTAGTCAATGCTAGTGCACTCATTGAGGGTTCCGTTGAGAAAGTTATTTTTTTCTGTCACATAGGTTGCAGCAAACGTACGGTACGCCGTCTGGTGATAAACGGTTACCGTAGCCTATCGAACGAAATGCGACAGTACGAATACTTCTACTTCACGATGGACGGTTCCTATTCCTATTTCGTTCAAACTATTTCAAATTCTCTGATCAGACAGGCTAGTGTGACAGACAGATATAAAACCAACTAAAGTCAGGGGTCCTAACTAGTCCTAAGCTCGTCCTGCAAGATCCTGATGATATTAATTATAATTAAATCACGACACGCTCACATAGTCGGGAGATTCCATCGATTAGAATGCGCTCAGAGCTTCACCTCTAATCCCGATGACGTCCATAGCTATGGTTTAGCCTCGTATGAGGCATCGTGTGGACGAAATCAACATTGAGCCTCCGCGAAGACTGTCCTTTTTCTCGGCCGGGTCTCAACATGATGACGGCCACATGATGACGCTATGAAGGCCAGTAGGGCTAACATTAATATACAATCAGAAAAAAATATACGACGGTTATAAATATTTTATTATTTAATATAATATTATATATTCTGTTGGTAGTACTCCTCCGATCGAGCAACCCATTCATGCTAAAACATCATCTACTTAGCATAAATTATTATTAATATATGATAATATCTCTAACTAAGGGATTAATCAAATAATCAAAATATTTATAAGATAAGTCTGGTGCTCTATTATAATTAATTAAAAATTTAGAAACTAAAATGTCGAAGATAAAATGATATGATAGGAAACTTAATAGAGAACTTAATCTATTTCGAATTTAGCTACACACGCCTTTTGATCATACTAGTGGTAAGTTTGTTGTTGCAAGAAACAGCTAGGTACCACCGCAGTGTCTACCGCTAATTCTATTTTTTTTACTAACCAGAAATTGTTTCATATTTATATTATATTCTATCGCAAAGCAGTAGTGTCTTTGGCTAATGTCAAAGGCACTACTGCTTTAATACTGCTTATTTCACTATAGTGCCCTTCAAACCGAAACAGGGTTAACCGTGTTTCGTTTTGAAGGGCACTGTAGGATAGTGAAATTACTAGGCAAAAGAGATTTAAAAACCAATATCTTGAAGTTGTCAACGCGGGAGTGACACCTACAATTGGTGTTGCAAGCGCTCATAGATCACCAGATGGGCCGTATGCTAGACTGCCAACTTAGTAAAATAAAAAATATACTATAAGTAAAGCTTAAGAAAATTGTTGTTTAGTTAATGATTTAGTTGGTGTAGGGGAATGACCAGTGGTTACTAATCCAGTTAGAGCAATGAGCCGGCGTGGACAAGTTATAATAATGCTTACGATGCAACATGCGGGCGTTTAGACCAGGGTTGCTCAACATTTGAACTTTTTGGTAATAAATGAATCCTTTCTCAAATACGATCGAACATCGAACTGCTTGACAAAGAAGCAAGTAACACATAGACTGTTGCTATTATACATAAATTCTGTCTACAACCAATGTTCCAACCAGTTCAATCTTTTCTAATTGCACTTATATTTACCAAACAAATATATTGATAATAATCATTTGGACCCCCTGGAGAGGACTTTGAGTGAGTGGTACTATTAATAAATTTTAACTCGTAGCATAATAACTTAATAATAATAACTTAATAGCATAAGTTGCTTAATTACTTAACTCATGGCATGATATACTCGTAACTTGTACTAAAGCATACAGGAAAAAGAAAGACTATAAAACTCAATCATAGTTAATTATTTAATGAACACAAGTTGGTAATAAATTCATGTGAATCTAAAACTTTAAAAATTTGAAACAGTTGTCAACTTCTGGTTAGTAAAAAAATGTGGGTCCACGGGAGGGTGCGACGGTGCGAACTAATCGCTCCGAGTGCTGTTTAAAATCACCCAATTATGAATATTGGCCGACAACTTGCACGTCACTTTCCGACGCACATACATTAAGTTACACAGAAACATTAGGATGAAACAATGGGGTGAATGACCAACTATCAAACAAATAAATTAAAAACGTAAATGTAACAGGGAAGGAATGAGAAGAGAAAAAGGAATTGAACAGAGGAGGTGGGAGATTAGGCCTCCGGTGCATTCAGTCATCTCACGGAACGTAACAGAACTTACTGATATTAAAATTGTTATTTGTCGCAAGTTTTCTGTTAGTGCCTACTGAACCGGTCGGGCCAACACATTTGTGCTGCGAGCAGAATAGCTCTACTACTACCAAAAATTTTAATGGATTCCAAATTATTTTTATTTATAAGAAATATGTTATGAAATAGATGCGCCTGATTTGCTGCAAGAAGTTCATGTAAAAGTTTCACATAATAACACAAGACAACCATTAAAAAACATTTTTACTACTCGATTTTCTAAAAGAAGTACTCACCGCTTAACAAAATTATGATTTCGTTCAAAAATATTAATAACGGTCAACGGTGCACGGTGGCACTGATATATTTCATGATTCATTGTTTATTTACCGTAAAAAATTTACATCTATGGAATTTTTTAAATTTATTTATAATTCAATAACATAAACTTAATGTTGTTTATGATTTTAGTGTGTGTTGTTGTATTGTATTCTTAAAATCTACCAACAATTGTACGAATCATTCAAGTATTTATCATCCGAAACTTAATTGAAATTGTTTCTTTTTCATTTTACTGATGTATTTTATTTTATTTTTGCACTTATTAATATAATAAGGTAACAAAAAATTGAATAAGTGAACAAGCAAAAATTTATTTACTCAGATAAATATTTCTTATTGTTAATCTTTATTTTTATATCTTTTAGTAATTAGTCTGATTAGAATTTTCTTGCATGAAATGTAATTAACCTAATAAGAGTCAATTCTTTTAAATAGTGAATATACCTGTTAAGTGTTAAATTATCTTAGAAATTGCTCTGTATGATTTAGAGCTCATATTACAAATCACTAGTGCTGTATTAATAAAAAAATTAATTTTAACATTTAGGCTCAAAATTTTAGACCAGTTTTATAAATATAAATGATTACTTATATACATTTCCAGAAGTCATTAACATAATATTTATAATATTACCGTTTATATATCAAGTGTATCTTTAATGTGTGTATCTTTAAATAAACACATAATACCATTAAGTTATAAAATATAGATAATACTCGCAATAAAACTTACATTAAAAAATGAAAACGATGCTCCAACAATAATGTTATCTGACCTCAATACAAATGATATGAATTGAAGTCTTGAATAGTAAATTGCTGTCCCTTATTGTGTGTAACAATCAGTCCGGCTAGAGGTCCAATTAGGGGAGTTAACCTCGGCGCAGGGGTCACAATATAATTTAATAACAACGATGATGAGACGCATCTACCCACACGTCTAGGAATACACTCGATGTTGAACACGAATTTATTTCACAGTACGGCTACAGATTATAACTTTTACATAACAAATGGCTATTTTATATCCATTTGAATATATCTAATAACTTTGAACGAGCAATTCTTGTATATAATCTGAATCTCGGAAACGGCTCCAACGATTTTCATGAAATTTAGTATGCAGCGGGTTTACGGGTGATAAATCGATTTAGCTTGGATTCATTTTTAGAAAATGTCGTTTTATCCGTGTTTTTCCCGGTTCGAATCCAGATGTCTCCCGTCTGATTATTTTTTCTCTTTTACTCATGTTCCTTATTTTTCGAGAAAAACTATTATTTGGAGCTCTTTATCAACGCATCTTATTCGTACTTAAGCATATTTCTCGATTTATTCGGTCATCCAGTATTTGATTGTTATAAATTATTTACAGTATTATTTTACTTATTCATAAAATATATTACAACATATTTTTAATTAAACTTGGGATTGTGGCAGCAGTGTAATTGTGAAACAGTTCGGTTTCGCAATTATACTATTTAATTAATTTGAATGTTTAAAAAAGCTAACCTTGACTGTTGCAATATAACAGAATAAAATCAGATACAGTAATTGCGCTTAAGAAAATGTAATTCTTTGAAGATCTGATCTGGGGCCTAACCATTACCTCTTCAATTCAATTACTCAATGTTGGCTTTTGGTTGTGCCATGTAGGGACATAACATCAAAATCAATCCAATTTTAATTTAAGCCTCAATACCTCAACGGTAGAAGAGCCGACTCCGCTCCGTTAACGCGAGAGTCGTGGTTTCGATCCTGTCGCCTTTGGTCTGTTATCATAGCCACTCAAAGCTCAAGCTTCGAACTTATTTGGAGAGGCAATAGGAATAAATATATAGCATGACCTATATACGATGACGCTATTTTAATAATAATAAGAATTACTAGTAAGGCCGCTGTTCTCTACTTCCAGCGGTCGTATTGCGTAATTAAAAGCATTATATTGAAATACCGTAAAAATCGTTTCGTCATCAACGAAGAACCCCATATTTAAAACCTCCTGTCAGAAGTTTAAACAGTGAGTATCAAATCAGACCGACAGAAATGGTCACGGCACGCAAGGACCCGTGGTCCAAGCCTACCTGAACAAAATTGCATCATTACAGATAATCGCCAATAAAGTATCATATTACAAAACAATTGTACTCATTCCTAAAATATTTTAAAACACGTAACTCGATAGGGGACGAACTATACTATAATTACAGCAAACAATTTTGTTTTATCGCGTTTATCTTCGGCTCACTGCGACGGAAGATTTAAGAATTCAAATAAGTCTTTGTATGTAATCGATCTTTTATTTTGCCCGCTTCATCGAAGTAGAATGTTTCTGACTTATTAATAGGCTGAATTGCTCAACGGTAGAAGGGCTGATTTCGCTCCTTTAAGGCAAGCATCACGGGTTCGATCCTGACCCTCTTGGGCTATTGTCGTACCCGCTCCAAGTGCAATGGGAATATTAGTAATGCCTTAAAAAACCATTGCTAATATTCATTTGTAGCGACATAAAATTTAAAAAAAAACCGTCCTTCTTCTTCCTAATTTTAATCACGGTATTTTACCCAGTGTCTGCTTATTACTCTTACCCGGATTTGGCAGGTTACCAGTTTTTACACAGAGCGATTGCTATCTGACCTCCGCAACCCTAAGGGCGAACCAGTAACCCGTTGGGTAAGGGCAAATTTTCTTTCAAGAGTTAACGATTATTATCAGATGTAATGATAAAAACCGGGATCGACAGCTTAACGTGCTCTCACGGTGAGGACAGCAACAAAGACAAACGCCTAGAGCGAGGCAGGTATTTATAACATCAATACAAATATTTGCCATTTATTGCCAACCCGCGACCGTCGAGTCGTCCGGCAGGCTCACTACCAACACGCCACAACGGCCGTCCCAAATTATTTTCTTGTTATACGTATACATTTTGTTTTTTGCACTTTTTCTATTTTAAAGACTTGTGCTATTTCAGTCTATCATTAACAACGATTCAATGGTTGTGGTGAGGTATCTGTCAGAAAAATTATGATATCTGGGAAACGCGCCGACGACAACGAGACAGAACTACTTTCGCTATTAAAATACGAAGGTCGAGGAGTAGGTATTATAATGGAGTGTAGTTTTATCAAAAAAAGAAACATGTAATAAATAATCTTTTATTATAACAACATTATTTAAAGTCATACGAATAAATTCATGTATGTACTTCCTACAGAGAGAAGTTAATTTAAATTTAAACTTTATTGTACTAGACATTTAGGTACAGTTATTTTATTATTATTTTGTTTCGTGTTTTTATTGTATAACAAGCTATAGCTTTATTGTGTTATTTTATTAGATTTGCTTTAAATTCTTCTGTGATATAAATTACAAAATCATTTGTTGATTTTCGCCACGGGGAACCAAACACGAATCAATTGTGCTTTCAGGCGACATGTAGCATCTGGTGTCTCCAAATCAAGGGAGACAAATTAATATACTACCACAGAGCTTGAGACCCGTAGGCATAAGTGCATTAAAGTAACCTCGCAACTCCAATACAGACTGTATTGTAGAAACGATGACGTGTTGACGAATCCGACACAACTTATTGAGGGGAATGAAAGGCTGAAGACATGCAGCAAATGTGCTAAATAATCTTTAAAGGCATTACTGTTTTTGTTAATATAGTCTGTTTTGAAAACTAAGTATGTTGTAATATTTTTAGTCAATAAAAGAAGTTTTAAAAACCGGCCACATCGCATTTAATGATGATGTAAAATATAACACAAAAAATTGTCTCAAACAATAAACAAAAGCTCGCAAACCGCTTGAGCTTTTAAAACTTATCAAAACGAACAGAACAAAGCTTTCGATATAAAGCATGAGATAATATTATTACCAAATTATTTTGAAGAAAGTCAACCGATCGATAAACTATGGCGGCGAGCTCTTTGATCTCGATTGTTACCGCTTTGATCTCGCCGACTTCTCGTTAGTGAAACTAAACTGAACACGAGTTCCGTTGAAACGCTGAAAACGGTTTTCGGGAAAAATAACGAAAATAGGTCGTCGAGTACAGGTGAGAGCCTCTCCGGCGTCGGCTCGTTAGTGGTAGGTATGTATAGGTTCGGATTGTTTACACGAAATACCATTAGTTTGATATACACATACAGAATAAAATTTGTGCTTTCAGCGATTACGAGTCCACATCTATTTAGAATTCAATTCAATTCAATCTTCTACCTAGCATTATTCCCGGTATTTACCCAGGCTCTGCTGGTCTGCTACTCTTATCCTGATGTAACAGGACCTCCGCGACCCAAAAGGCGAACCAGTAACCAGGATAAGAGCAAATTAGGTATTAAGAGGTAGCAGTTATTATCAGATGTTATGATAACAACTGGGAGCGACAGCTAAACGTACTCTCCGAAGCATCGTGTGGAGGCCTATACGCCCAGACCGAAACAGATATTTATACACCAATATCAGCTACCAGTGGGAATAAAACCCACGACCTGTAGCGCTTAAAAACAAAAAGCCATGCTATAAAATAATATAACAAATTAGACAAAGGGAGGAACCTCAGCTGATGCTGTCACGGTTTTCAGCTTCACCCTTGCTTTCTGAGGTAGATTTCGGGACCTTAAGGTTTTGAATGTCGACTGACATTCCTTAGATAATTACAAATTAAACAAAATAATAAAGAATTTTAAATTTAAGTCTCTCTCTATCTATCCATCGCAATTCACCTGTTATGTAAATAAGACCTCCTAAAGACGGATGTAAACGTTTTTAAAACAGTCATTAAAGAAACCGCTTCTCAGAAGCGAAGAGCTAAAGACTCATACAATAACAACAACCAGAGCTCATAACAAGTAAATGTTTATAAAACAACTCCGCTCCGATTCTATGTTCACTATAACATCACTTTAATTAATAGTTTAACGTGAAAAGAGGCTATTATATATGTATGCGAATATAGTTATATTTTTGAATGTCATGGCGGTTGGCCAACAAGCAGAAGATCTATGCTCTTGGGAAGTAGTACCCTCTTTTTTTTTTTTTTTTTTTTTTTTTTTTTTACAGCAAATCGGCGTAAAGTAACAGAGTATTGTTGCCTGTCGTGCGAAGAATAAGAGAGGGGAACTATCGACCTCCCTCTCTAGTCCCATCGTTTTTTCCTTCTCATCCTTTCCCTCCCATCTCTCCCTCTTATATTGGGTTGGCAACGCGCATGTGATTCTTCGCATAGTATTCCATGCGTTCATAGGTTGTGGTGACTGTGGTGATAAGCAGACACGGTTGCGATGCTTGAAGTATCTCATGCGCGTGGCCAATCCAAAGGGGGTAGGATCGAAGAGGTAACAGAGGGAACGGGAGATTAGATCACCGGCGCTATTGCTCATTGCACGGAACACAGCAGTACTGATACCGTTGGTATAAAGCGACTGCAATCATTCGCTGATTAGCTCATTACCCATGCTAAAGAGAGTAACGCTCATGATGGATGCAGCTCGCTACACACTCTATCCTCATCTAATTTTGGATCAGATTCCGATATATCTCGGAAACTTTACATCAAACAATTTTTGTTTTTTTATAAAATGTTTCATGGTCTTTTATTCAGATTCATCTTAAAAACCTGTGTTTCATTCATCATCACTCGACTCTTGCAATGTAAGATTTACGACAGAAATAATGAAACTTCTTACTTTTACATTTACGCCAAATATTTCATAATTTTAGTTTTATTGACCAAACAGGGCCTATAGAAGTAAATCACGAAACCAAGAAATCGATAATCGCTATTTTAGTGACAAATTTTGAAATTTGATTTTACAATAAAATATACCCTTTCACAAATGCTTTCACAATAACTACTATAATTAAATGTCTCAAAATTGTATCGTATTAGCAAAATCCTATTCTCTGTTAAGGTAAACATCCGTTCGCAAATAATCGCAAGCATCAATGTGTCCAAATAATACGTTTATTATTTATTATATTATATAAATATGTACAAACAACACAATGGACAATATGTTGTCGGTTCCAATAGAATCTGGACAAACATTTTAAAACGATTAGTCAAAATAACATCAGTTTTGTAAAATTGTTCAATCAAAAATTGTAACCTAAAATTGTTACCAACCGCACAAACTTTATCTAAGTTATCATCATTATCAGATCTTCATCAAGAGATATATGTCTATCTTTTTAAAATTAGTTTCAATTATATTGTAACTTTCAAACAATTACTAATTAAATTAATCAATAACACAATGATTCAGTATTATTTAATGTGTTTATCTTACTGTCATAGGGAGTTTTGTATCCCTTTTTAAATTCTGTACTTCATAAAGACTCTTTTACTGTATTGTGAGCTAGGTGAATTAGGAAAAATAAAGAAAAATTAGTCATTTTTAATCAAAGTATCTTCGAAGAGATTCAATTTCAATAAGCTTTTTTTGTTTTTCTTGTTCTTTCACGTTTAAATGATGCATGTTACCATAGTTTTGTGTTAACATTTCGTACACTTCCTCAAGAAGCAGACCAAATATTCCGTGACCGTGTCGTGACGGATCTAATCTCTTTTTTGCGAGATTAACGACACGTCCGAAAGGATTTAATTCGGTATTGTGGGGATTCATTCACATTTCCTATTCCTTAGACTTACAATAACTCTCTTGTATCTGAATATTATGACAGTTGAAAACTTTGTACTGATATAAAGGGTTTTTTTCACCTAATATAAGATTTACTTATTATAATTTCTTTCGTATGATCTGATATTTCAATATTTTTTGAATGAATTTATATACAAATAAATAAAATGGAGGTGTCTGTTTGTAATTTCAAAAACTTATTACATATATGAGAGTATTTATGTTACGTACGCACGGTTTGTATGTCTTTCTATCTGTTTGAGTCAATCTTCAAAACGGCTAAACCAATTTTTTTTTACTGACAGTAGCAATGGCAGTTATTAGTTCGAAAACAACCTACTATTTGGAAAAACACCTTGTAAACTTAAAACAGTTTTCAAATCATCGCGCATTTGATTTTTGTTGGTTTGCTTGAGAATTTATTTTTTATTGCTTTTATACTTAAAAACTGGTAAATAGTTTATTGCTCTGATTACTGATATAATTGGTTGCAATTAAAAATTATGATATTTTAAAGCACAACTTATACTCTAACTCCAGGGCGATGAAACCGCGTGAAGAAGTTGATAATAATATCGCATGTTTCATCACATTCCGACAGCAATTTACATCTCTATATTCCTGGTAGCATCCTTGGTAAAAGAAAGATCTGTAACAAAAACAGGGATAAATCCATATTTAGGAGTCGTTCCCAATCAAAGATGAGCAATATTTAACATGGATTAGCGTCCTGTCTCAAGGAAATCGTCGCCACGGTACGCGCCTCGTAAAACAGAAACGGGTTAATCCAAATAATCCCCTAACATATGTATTTGTCGTTACATTTTGACATAGATTTACAATTATTTACAAGAACTCCTCGCCAAACGCCGCTTGTCTCCGCTCACGGTAATCCATAGATTAGGCGCGTCGTTGTTTATGGTAACGCCTAATTGTCTGTGGTCGAGAAAAAGCGCGCGAGTCGAAACAAAATGGTCGCCTGATTTATCGATAAATACGTTCAGTGCAGCTTTTCACAATATTTCTAGGGCGCAAGATGTTTTCTGTCGAATGAGAGATGGCTGGGCTTATACGGATTAGCGGTGTCGTGTTTCCGTGGACATGTTTTTGTTGGCGACGATACAACATTTAATTTTTACTTTTTCGTATACTAAATCCGTTTATGAAAATATACATATAAATCACTGACTTACTATAAACTAAGGTATGGCCCTTGGATGCAAAAAAATGTCCAAAGATTCACTGGTGCTCCTTTGTAAATACAACGAATCTTAGTTACGATGTAATATTACGAGCTTGTGACTAACTTCGTTTCGTTGCGTAAATTGCGAATTTACGAAGGAGCAACAGCGAATCTTTGGACATTTTGTTTGTAGGAAAGAGTCTATTTAATTATCATTAATAAATCTATGACATTTGCCAAAAATATTTTTTTATAATTTTATTATTATTATGGAGAGCACTCATGCTGGTTGATATAATTATGTAAATAAATACTTACTACGTCACTTCCGCAATGTATCGCATAACAATTTTTTCTTATCGTGCCCAAAGAAGCATCACATAAAGATAAATACAAAAAATATTTGAACATTAAATACTATTTTTAAAACTATTACATTCTCGGAAACCATTTGAATACATTTAAATCAAGTGGGAATCAAGCTAGTGTGTTTATTTCATCGTAAAATAAAACTTTATCAAATTTCTAATTAGCAATATTAATAAATCATGATAGTCGAAAGCGCCGCCATGTATTAAATCGTTTTAATAAATAAACAAATCTTTTAATACAGGAAAATACACAACAATAAAGCTGTGAGCACACCCAATAATTTCAATAATATATGTATAATTAAAATATTATCTTTTTATTTGCATTAACAGGCATCTTTTCCTAGCATTATTCCCGGTA
The DNA here is from genome assembly GCA_023373885.1 of Hestina assimilis. NCBI lineage: Eukaryota > Metazoa > Arthropoda > Insecta > Lepidoptera > Nymphalidae > Hestina > Hestina assimilis. Next base: position 402,808 of record CM041747.1, on the reverse strand, counting down.
TTTTTGACCAGGGTCTGCTTATTATTCTTTATCCGGATTTGACAGGCTACATGTTTTTACACAGAGCGCTTGCTGACCTTCTCATTGAATAAGACCTAATTACCTATCAAGAGTTGCCGATTATTATCTGATGTAATGATAACCGGAACCGACAGCTTAACGTGCTCTCCAAGGCATGGTTGGGTGATGAAACCCACAAGACGCCCAGACCGAAATAGATGTTTGTTAGATGAATACAAACATTCACACCGAGCGGGAATCGACCTCGCGACCGTTGATGCTAAAGGCAGCCTCGATGCCAACACGCATAACAGGCGTCTTATTATAAAAACATATATATATTTTCAAGAGCCTTCACTGTGTGTACATATCCTGGATACACTTTTTAGAGACACACAAACACAGTCACAAACTTCAATATCCAAATACAGTCATGTCTCTGTGTGACGGGTTTGGGTTTTTTTTCTTACAGTGATTACAGGTAATTAACAGCTATGCTATTTTGAAGATTTTCGTTTTTTATCCAAATTCGTTGATCATATGACCTATTAATTTTCGACCAACACAATATGTCATATGACCAACACGGGGTCATAAAAATTAGTTCACAAAAAGTAAAGATATACTTACGAGTACATCTGTCACAACAGAGATTATTCCACCAGTGCAATCAGTCACACTGGTGGTAGGTCTTTGTTGCAAGAAGCCGGCTAGGTAGGTACCACCGCAGTGTCCAATATTCTGCCGCCAAATAGTAGTGCTTAGGCACTACTGTGTTCCGGTTTGAAGGGCATTGTACGCTAGTGAAATTACTGGGCGAACGAGATTTAAGAACTAATATCTCGAGGTTGGCAACGCGTGAGTGGCACCTACTAATGGTGCTGCAAGCGCTCATAGGCTACGGCAACCACTTACCATCAGGTGGGCCGTATGCTTGTTTGCCAACTTCTAACATAAAAAAAGAAAAAAAACATAAAATAGTCGAATTGAAAAATTACTCCTTTTTGAAGTATCGTAAAAATACGATAAAACTTCTTGATCAATATATTTATCTATTGCGCCCACTACACGTTTTACTTTAAATTTCTGACAGAAATCTCTTCTCAGAGATAACTTATCCTCGGTCTGTTTTAAGTATTCCAATGTACCTACTGTATATCATACAGTGCTTAAATAAATATATTATTGTTGTATCTGTAGTGTTTCGTTTGACAAATGGATGAAGATTATGTATGTCGGAGCTCTATGCACTCGACACTGCTTTAAGCATCTCAGATGGCAATCAATGACAACGATGCCTCTCGAGTCCGGTATTAAACAACGTATTCCCTTCTTTTGCACTTTAAATGAATGAAGTGTGTGACAGATATTATTTCGTACAGCAACAATATTTTACTTTTGCCTTTATTTTAACTGCTTTATTTTCGTAAACCCTTTTTGTAGGGCACTATTTTTTAAATGAATAAATATCACAATTTCGTATGTGTTAATGGGCCGGTCCATATAATTATATAAGATATGGTCACATGAGTTACGTCGCGCGCCATTTCGTAGCACGTGCTGCCATCTATTGAGGACAAAAATTATTGCTAAATGCTACTCTCAGAGAGAACACTATTCAGTATCTTTACCTTTACGAAATAACAAGATTATGAATAGGTATAGAATCTAACGGAAATAAAATGATTGTCTAGTTCAAATAATTATTTAACACTCTTCATTGTTTTATATTTGTTTAGTTCAACTTGTAGCATAAATATAAAAGAACATTTAACCGATTCGCCGCGGTCGAATGTGTTACGAACTTAATCAATTCTCAATCAAATTCCCGCTATCGATCGTTGATTGAGATATTTTGATTAGATACTGTAAATTGATCCGCGGAAGCGTTTTGATTTTAAATAGCTTTATACGATATTGATTGGGCGAAAAAAGCTTAGAGCGAAATTTTTGTGAAGGTATCGAGATAGTTTTGTTGAACGAAAAAATATATATTTAAGGTATTGAACTATTGAATAATATTTTTATCTTAATTTTTTGACATAGATATAAGATGTACGAAAGGAGTACATAAGTCTGCCCTTTTTCGAATTATTTACATTTCATTCGTCTTAAAATATAGTTACATATTTAATTTTTTCATCAGATTTTTTTTTATGCATCCTCCTTGTCTCCAGAATAAACATAGCATACACAGTGCCATCCTAGCTATCATTTCATGATTTCTTTTTAATTCATTAAGTAATATAATATAATTTAAAAGCGATTGCAAAGAAGTTTAGTGGCTTTACCTTGGTTGTTCATTTGTACGTTTTTATTATAACTAAAAACGCTAAAACTTTTGTGTCTAATTAAAACATTTATTAACATGCCGTTTATAGTGAAAATAAATTTGTTTGAAGTATTTCAATGAATTAGGAGTACCTAGCTCAATCAAGCCACACTTTATTTTTTTTGTCTCTATTAAAATATCTTTTTCACATTTCTATAACCACTTAATAAAAAAAATAAACGACTTAACGAGAGTGTCATAAAATAAAGGATTCTTTTTAAATTTATCTTTTTTATTAATCTATAAAACACAAAAAATGTATATTAAATAATTAATCACGGAATATGTTATGTTGATTTTCGAACCGTTCAAATAAATAAAACCTTTATCACGGTATTTTAATGGCGAAAGTTTTGCCATTCTTAACACGTTCCCTGTCCTATGAACCATATATGAAAATTAAATTTGCTTAACAATTGTGTCTTTAACGTGTGGATGTGGGATAATCTCGCCCACAAACGCACAGGGAATAGGTTAAGGAAATCTTATTTAAAAACATTAGTGTTACCGTCATGAAAGACATTTCTATACATATGTAATGCTTTGAGTACCTTACCTACTTGATTGTCCAGTGCTAAATAAATCACCCTAAAATATGTGAATGAAATTATTACCTATAATATTTTTCGTCATTTTTTACTACCAAAATTCAGCAGCAATAATGGTGACATTTTGCAAAGTTTTCTTACTATCCCATTTCGATTGGGCGGTTTAGTTATTCTTACACTGCAATTCCCATCTGACTTCATTAAAAATGAACACGCTATAGTTAACAATCATCATCACATTTATAATTTTCCTTGAGACCGACACTTAGTCCAAAACCAAATCGACATAAAAGGCAGGTCACTATCTTAACGTCACAAAACCATTTTTTACTAAATTAAATATTTCAAAGCGGTGAAAAGTGTCATTATTTTGACATGATTATAATAACAAATTAGTGCTTTATTGTTATATGAGAATGAGACTCGAGATATTAGTTTCTCATTCTTAATTTCGTTATCAATTAACACGAGATTAGTATCACAGTATTCTTTAAAATGTTGTTCCTTAAAGTCGTTTTTTATTTCGTAACCATATTAAAAACTACTTCGATTCTAGTAATTTGAAAGTATGCTTTAAAATCAATTTAGATATTTTGATTTATGACTATATAAATAATCATTAATAATTTCTATTTCAATTAATATTGAATGATAACTGGTTAGAAAATTGGCGAGATATATAAATATTTAAATGAAATAACCAGCCGATCTTCGCAGTTACGGTGATAGGGATAAGGTAATTACAAAACTTAAAAGATTTTGAAGACATGTTTTATTGCAATATAACTTAAATTTAGCCTCTTAACATTAAAAAAATCATTAAATAGAATCCTTACGATAATAAATAAATAGTGGTACCACTTTTTACATACACAAACGATTATAGTACACACGGGCTTGCCCTTCTATCACAGTTCGAAACAGTTCAACTGGTTCTGGACCAGTATCCAACGATACTGGAAGACCACAAGTCGATCAACTATGCTTGGCCATGTGGGAGTCCGGGTCAGGGTCGGGGGGACTCACCGGCGGCGATAATCCATGGATCCTTCTATACAGCTGATGATAGGGACTCGGTGGGGGCGGTGGCAATCTCAACAGAGGGCTGGGTAAAGCGTACCTTCCATACACGGATAAAAGCGGTGGATACAGTCCAACTAGAGAAGCGTATGGGTTTCCAAACATCGGATGTAGAATTGCGCCGCGTTTGAAGGCAGCCAGTCGAGACCTAGATGCAGCTGTCGACCGCCTCCTGAGCTTCCCAGTCGTACCTCCGATGAAAACATCATCGGATGACGGATCCAGCATCCAGTAATTCCCTTTACCGGGATCATCGTAATGCCTCGGCACTTTGACGAAGCACTTGTTCAAACTCAGATTGTGACGTATCGAATTCTGCCAACCCTGCTTGTTCTCTTTGTAGTATGGAAAATTCTTCATAATGTACTCATATATACCGTTTAGAGTTAGTCGTTTTTCTGGACTACTTCGTATCGCCATCATGATGAGAGCGTTGTAGCTGTACGCTGGTTTTTCGTTTTTCTTTTCATCTGGTGTTGTCGAGGTACCAGGTGGTGGTGTTTCAGTTCCGGTGACGTCTAGTTCCGTGTCGGATGGCGAGGGGGAGCGCGACGAGGCCTCGGGCAGCAGGTCTCGTATTGCGAAACTCGGAGGACTCATAGCTGTGCGGCATCGCGAGCCGCTCGCTCCGAACTAAGGTGCCTGCACGACTGGTAGCAAAGCCCCGCCTTTACGCTCCGCCCAGCCAACGAACCCCTCCTTTACGAATACTTGTAACACGACATACATTGCCGTGCCACCAATACCACGTTTATACCGACATCAATAGAGATGATTATAGCGCGATTATATTGTAAATGTGCTTGCACTCTTTCAACATGTAGGGCTACGTGGATTTTTCGATAGGGTTGGTTTAGGGTTACATTATGGTCTGAGTCGATTTATCACGGCCTGTAAACATTGTTTTTTAAACGTAACACGCGTTGTTTAGTAGTTTATTTAGTGTGACCGGTTTAATGATCGCTCTTTATAGGAGACGGAATATCATTTACTGTTTCCCAACATTGCAGATGTAACGCTATGATTAATTGCGGCTAGTATTTGTCATGTGCCCTAATAAATTATTCAATTATTTATCATAACAAAGGAAATGTAATCATGATGATATTTAAACTGGAATACAAAGTCGTAATCATTAATTATAATTTTTGTTAGGTCACCTGTTATTGTTGTTTTATAGTTAGCTTTTATCTTATGTTCAATGTAAAATATTCATAAATATATTTCTAAACGATTATAATTCTCTTTTTATTCTAAGCCTATAAGTTTATATAAAAATATGAAGTTTGATTTCAACAGACAAATTAGGAGACGGATTAAACAAAGGTAATATGATCCATAGAGGATTTAATTAAATTTTATCACACAAATTAAAAGTAATAATTTTCCTATATTTAAATTGCTTGTGAACTCTTAAAACATATATGTACGAGTAGGTACCTTGGTACGCGTAAAATTCTTAATAATTTTATGTTCTGGCATATAAAAATATTCAGAAAAACAAATGTAAAAATTAAGAAATATTTTTACACATCATAATACAGATATAGAGGTTATAATAGCAACGAATGTGAGCTTATTTTTTTTGTATTTCCGGAAAAAACCTTTGAAAGGTAGAAGAGAAAACCTTTTAAAACAAAATTCCATTGTCTCCAGCATCTCAGAGGCACTTCACCTGACTATTGTTACAAACACAGCACATATAAACTTACAGAGCTCTACGTTATCGCCCCGCCCCCTCGCCACGCCCTCCTACGTGCCTCTACATAGAGTCCGTTGTTTTATACTGTTTGCAGACAAACTCTACGTCTCTATACGTAGGTATTTAATGATAGCGCTATGTTAATATATCTCTGGATTTTTATCTGCTTTGTGTAGACGTTTACAACAATGTGGGACCATATTTTTTAAAGTAATTTACGATCCCCATTATATCTTTATTTACAATGATTATAACAAATTTCAAGAGTTTCTTTTGTATGTTACAGGAATTTGTCATTGGATTTTCGTACTCAAATATATTACGGCTTCGGATTGGTCCAGATTTAAGATGATGTGATGACAAACAATTGCATGGCATTTATCATTTTAATAGCATTGTTGTCACTATGAGTTGATAAATTTAGCCGCTGTTAAATTAATTAATAATGTCTATTTCTAGTTTATACATTATCATAAGATATAAAAATATAAAACTATTATTGTCTGCAAGAACATCATTGCTCAAGATTTACATCATTTACAATATGTGGTCAACTTTTCACCGAGCAGTATTTGCATCATCAGCCATGCTTTGTTCGAAGAGATGTTTTGCTAAAAAACATTTACCAACAAAAAGACTTCATTACTTTCAAATAAGAGAAAGACGAAATTTCTGTTTACGACGAAATAGTTTGCTAGACCCATTTCAATGTACCTATTTATACTTAGTAAAATGATGCTTATCTAAAATTTTCTTTCTTAGTCTTCCGTCAACCTTCAAGTGTCAAATCTCTGAACCAAACAATTGGTTAACGGTTCAATTTAGAACTATTTGACCTATAAAATCTTAATACCTATATTTTCACTTTTGCTGATTGATTAATTATAATCCAAGTTATATTTTCTATAAGAGATGATGAGAGTTGATGAGCTCCAACCAGTTCCTATCTGCTATTGACACTATGTCATATTCATACCGATTATCTTTATCGAATTAACTTTAAGGTTGCACTTTTTTATGCAAAAGGGAGCAAACGTGCAGGAGGTTCACATCATTCTAAGCAATAGTTCGGAAAGACCGCCGGTAGAAGTTGGTTCCACAGAGTGGTTCCACAGAGGACATTTCCTTCGACAGATGCGACAGAAGATTACAATGTTATAGATTTACAGGGAGGGAGGGAGGTTTCAATAAGTCACAAAAATAAGTCGAAAAATGGCATAGCTCTCTTAAACCAGACAGCGGTGGCTTAAAAATAGACTGGAAATATTTTGGTATTAATTTCGAACGTGTGAAAATAGGTCAACCTTTTCATTAACTATCAATTTCAAATAAAACCCTACTTGTCTTACCTAGAAAGTAGCTACTTTTTTTCTCCTAAAATAAAAAAAAAACATTGTCCATATAGGTATTATTTTTCTTATTTCAAGAAGACGATTATAGACTCTGTCTTATGCTTGGATAAAGTTCTTTGCAAACATATCGTAGGTCGTATGAAGAATCTGTAATTTTAGAATTGCACACAGACAGACCCTACAAGCCAGGTTGTTACTATCTAAACAGCCGCAGCATATCGCGCTATCAGCACGGGCGCGGCGACCGCGCGCGTGTTTCCGAACAATTTGGCCAATCACATACCCGCTGTAGACGGACCATGGATTCGATGGATTTAGAAAAACGACTTTTAATGTGTGTTATTATTTACTAGAAACTACTTTGAATTCACAAATAAGTAACAAATCTAAACTAAGTCTAAAAATCGCTGAAGTTGCCGTGTTACCACACGGACAGGGTTTTTTTATTTAACTTTATTTCCTTTAAAGTCGTTTTTAAATTCTATGGAATGAATTCTAAAAAATTATATTCAATCGCACTGATAAATTAATATCCGAAACGCAAACCACAGTAACAATGGTTACAATAACGAGAATCACGTACCGCAGTCGACATTATGTTTTGTCGCTTCGGACAAATATTGTAGTAGGTGATTCTATACACTTTACTCGCGGTTCCGCCTGAATTGGTTTAGATTTGTTGCAGTTTTTTATTGACTAAATATTTTACACAATTTAACCCCCTTACTATTCCATAGTCACGGTAAATTTATCAAAGCCTCTAAATATAAATTAATGGTAATCTAAGTATTTATAACACTCAGGCTCAGTGCCTCCACAGGTGACAGGTGGGCTGGTTCATTTTTAACCCAAACAATCGCTATTGCGATTCAGCGGGAAAATGCCATTAGCATTCTTACCACCATTCCCCGTGGACATGATTTGTACAGTTGTAATTATTTAAAAATATAGTTAGTATTAAATTGTAAATATGTTACCTAGTTATTATATGTATTGGTTGTATCAAATGTATTATATAAAAAGTATACAGATCCAAGTAAAAGTATTTACAGTTCGCAGTTATGTGAAATAATGATTAATCTATCAGTAAAATGTAACAACTCCCTTGTATTAATAGTTTAAAAAGTAACAATGACACACATAGGTATAGCCATTAGTAATATTAAAACTTAACATCACGTTGACATTTAAAAAAAACATTTCATTTCCAACAACGAAAGTACCTACATAAAACTATTTTATTCCTTGCATTATTAAAACCCAGCAGTCGTATTGTAGCTCGTAAAAAACAACTAGTAAAACTCCCCTCGCCTTGTTCTCTGTTTCAGTAAATACAAAGTAAATAAATAAATATGTTGGCGCGTGTTTTTATCCAGATTGGAGCAATTATGGAGCCTCGCTTACTACGAATGTTTCGGTCTGTCGGTCGGGAGAGGTCGCACCCGACGTCGACTCGAGTCGGGTCCGACATCTCTTAGGTGTATTACTCACTGGGGATTTTTCATACACCAAAGATTTAATAAATTTGATTATATAAAATGTACGCAACTCAAAATACGGTATTTTTACCTCCAAATGTAAAATAAATAATTTATATTGATTACCACATCAGAACATACATACCTATCGTGTAAGAACAGAACATACATACCTATCGTGTAAGTTATTATTTTTATTCTATCATCTTGCCATCAACTTACCACAAACTAAGGCTAACTCCATTATGCTGTAAGCGTGTGAATAACTTTGTTTCGTTGAGTCGATATTTAATTCACGAAGGGACCAGCGAGTTTTTGACATTTTGTTTGTATGGACAGGCCTGTATCAGTATATAATACGTCTATGCATTTTGCAGAACATTAAAATTATAGGATTTAAAATTACTTTGGTACGGCACATAATTTCCTTACTATATTTCTTGATCATTGTTTACTTGGAATAAAGACAAACATTTATTATATCTACTAGTCACATGATACTTAGTAAGCCAATAGTACTTCAAAATATAGTTTGGTTGGCCTCAAATTGCAAGGGGCTGGGTAGGTCACCTTGGTACCACCGCCGCAGTGTCACCATTTCTAGCAGTTCAGTCGCAAATCAGTATTGTGCATTTTTTAGTATTGTATTTCGGTTTACTGGGCAAAGGAGATTTAAGAACAAATATATCGAGGTTGGGAGCGCGTGAGTGACATCTACCAATGATTTTGCAAGCGCTCAGAGGCTACGACAACCTCTTACCATCAAGATGGCCGTGTGATGGCTTACCAACTTAGCAACTTAAAAAATATGTTACTAGCATTTCAACAGTGTGTAAAGTCTCTTATGCGGTGCGTATTCGTCCCGAATCGTAGACTAAACAATTTTTCTATTACTGTTTGAACTGACATCGACGTGCGTTTGATTTCTCACTTTGTATATTTGAGATGGTTATGGAGGATTGTTATTCGTCTTACTTCAGTTTAAAGCCCTAGTTATGTAAAGGGATATTTTTCAAGTTACGTAATCAATTTGGTTAAAAATAAGTACCCGGATGACGTAGCTTTGCTCGTTTTTTTTTTTTTGTTGTACCGAAAAATATACGTACATATTCATGTATGCGAATTAGATTCATTGATTCGAATTAGATGCATTGATAAAGTGTTTCCAATAATAGTTTTCCTCACAAAAGAAGGAACTTGAAAAAAAAACGAAAAAGGATTGGAGATGTCCTATGACTATATCCTATGACATTTTCCAAATATGAATCCTAGCTAAATCGATTTGAAACACGCCACATACTAAATTTCATGAAATCGTTGAAGCCGTTTACGAAATTCAGATTATATATTTATATATATACAAGAATTGCTCGTTTAAAGGTATCAGATATTTTTTTTCTTTTATGTTACAAGTTGGCAAACAAGCATACGGCCCACCTGATGGTAAGTGGTTGCCGAAGCCTATGAGCGCTTGCAGAACCATTAGTAGGTGCCGCTCACGCGTTGCCAACCTCGAGATATTAGTTCTTAAATCTCGTCCGCCCAGTAATTTCACTAGCGTACAGTGCCCTTCAGACCGGAACACAGTAATGCCTAAGCACTACTATTTGGCGGCAGAATATTTGACACTGCGGTGGTACCTACCTAGCCGGCCTCTTGCAACAAGAGACCTACCACCAGTGTGACTGACTGCACTGGTGGAATAATCTCTGCTGTGTACAGAGGTTATCCCAACAGCGGGCGATGGGGTCGTCACATCCCGACGCCATAATTGACTAGGTTAACTCGTACAGATTCCTGAGTAATACGTTTGACGAAGTAAGGTGCCCGAAGCACTTCCCACAAGACTCTGATAATAAGAGCACGTTAGACAATGCTCCATACACATCTCTAACACGCACACGTCGCGACGCGCTTACACCGTCAGGAGAGTCCATCGACTAGAACGCGTTCGGAGCGTTTCCTCCATTCCTGATGACATCCTTAGCCGTGGCTCGGTCTCGCTGAAGGACGGGATCAAATTGGAACCCCGTGAGAGCTGCCGCTTATTCACTGCTGGGCCTCAGTTTTCCATGACGCGGTAAAGGCCAGTAGGCTACAACAGCTAGAAAATTAATAAATAAAAATGATATTATACTCGCTGATTGTAACACAAGCATGAGGTGGTTTGAACCAACGTGTCAATCTTGCAGGAACTGAAGATACAGACAAGGCTTTCTACCATCTGCCTCCGTAGAGTCCTTGAATACTTTGGCCACATTGCCAGAAAGGATGACGGCAACCTGGAAAAGTTGATGGTAACTGGTAAAGTAGATGGAAAAAGACCACGAGGTAGAAGCCCGACACGCTGGACGGACCAGATCCGCACCACTCTTGAAAGCACAGTATACGATGCTCTACACTCGGCAGCAGACAGAAATAGATGGCGACGAGTAATCCGAGACAAACTATTACTGCGTTGTGGTGGTCACGACCCTCAGCATTGAGGAAACCGAAGCGAGGAGGAGGAGGATTGTAACACAAAACGATTGTCAATACCACATCCAAATAAATAGATAAAAATAATAAACCAATTTCCAAGTACAGCTAAGAAAAACAGTGAAAACCTTCAAGAGTACACAAACACGAGGAAGCCCTGAGAGCAATCAGTCGCCGCGAATAAACACACCCCAAATTAAAATACAACCCTTTGGGATCTCGATAATTCGATTGTTAGTCGAAGTGACATTGATGAAACAAATGATTTCAATAGAACGTGTACAAAAGTAAATCATTATTGAAACATACATAGAGTTAAAACTTTTGTTACTTCATTATTCATTTACATCCATACATAATGCGGTGGTTCAGCCTCGCAGGAGGCACCTTATGGACGAAGTCAACTATGAGCCTCCGCGAAGGCTGCGTTTTCACGGCTGAGTCTCAGCCACCTCCGCCTGGTGACGCTGCCGAGGCCGATAGAGCCAACAGCAATACAGAATCAGAAAAAAAGACGATTTAATTATGTGCTGACCGGCATGGTTGTGTATAAATTATATATACGGTACAAATACGTGCTAAATTTAATCAAAAAGCCAAATAAATACCCCACTGGGCCTAGGCGTTACAGGCCCTCCTCCAGTCCCCTCGCGCCGGGAGTGCGCGCGCGCACAGCGGGTCGGCGTGTTTACAGGCGGTTAGCTTTCAATACAGATACGTTGATACCCATTGTGCTCGCTTCCCGATTGTTTGTAGCTAATGAGCTTCGTATTAATTCATATTTAAACCGTTCATTAATAGAAATGTCTGCCAACTGATGGTATAATTCGTAAGGGTCGGCCAATAGCTTCATTGGTATCACTAGATTCCAAAATTATATATACCTACTAAATATTTAATATCCTTAGTAGCATCGTAGTCAACTGTGAAAACTGTGACCTACTTTTAACTCTTATTGCGATTCAAATGATGACTTAAACTGAGCTGCATCGCTATTTCGTCCATATAAAATCTGAATTGTAACTACCTGTTTTGAATTGCATCGCAACAGTATTGTTACTAAAAGTAGACCCGCCTGATAACATAGTATTTATTTGTAAACCCTTAAAACTGTCTTATTCACTAAAAATAAACATTATTTTGAGCACACAAACCGAGGACGATATAATAAAAGCTCTTTGAAAATAGTTCTTAAAAAGTTTTCAAAATATTTAAAATAATAATTAAATGTAATAATTTAGACAAAAAATGGGTGATCTAAAATTTCTAAAACAAAATAAACCTATAACAATATTAAAAATATATTACATAAAAATACATTTTTCAAGAACACTCAATACGATCTTGAGCAACAATGGCGGGAAGTATACCGGAAAGTGACGAGGGCCGCTTCCGCTTCCCGCTCGAGGGGCAATACAAAATGGCGACAATATTAATCAATATTTCAACAATATTACCGAGACGCCTGCTTAAGATGATACTGGTTATTTTGAGCTTAGTCGTCCCATTTTGACATGAACAAGTCAATTGGCTAAGTTCATAAGAAAGGAAATTTTTAGGAACATTTATTTTTCAACATAAAGCCTCGAAACTTAAGTAATGATGTAATGGTCGAGATTTATATAATAATGTGAACTGACAGATTAATAACTCGACTACATTGTAAAACGATTGTTACCGCTTCCTCAAGTTTCGCGTGGTTATCAGAAGACAATCAAATCACAACAACAACAACAAACGTAAATATGAATTAGGGAAATAGTAGACTCTAGAAATACATAAAACTGTTGTATTCTACATGAATGTGGAATTTTCTAGATTAAAAATTATTTTGAAAAGAAAGGAAACCCCATGAAAATTATGTAAAATGTATTGGAGAGAACAATTTGGTGGTTAGAGACAATAAGAGAGTGTTACATTTAATGCCTTAAAAACTTATTAAGTTATTATTTACTTTTAAATATTTGATTAAATTTTTTAAAATGTTAAAGTTTTCAGCATGAAACCCAGATAATCGAAGTAAAGTCGAAGTATTGGTACTAGCATTCCCAGAAGCGCCGGAAGCCCAAGAAATTCACTGATGTCGAGACAGACCATAAATTATACCCCTTTTTCGACCTACGGCGATAAAAAACTTGTACATATTTAAACAAATTTTGGTTTTAAAATAAATAAATGCAATCTATATTATATATTATCCCACAAATGTAAACGCTAACTTCAAGTACTTTTCAATTAAAAAAGAAAATTAAAAGGATTTCAACACCCTAAAATATCTAAGTAGTGGGTATACAAAAGAAAATATTTTAAAGGCACACAAAAACCCGTGAACGCTCAATTGAGCAACGTTTTAAGTTGAAAACAAAGGACCCTACGGCTCATTGTAATACTCATTGGTCATGAATACAAACTCTAAGCTGAAGTAGGCCTTTTAGTCGTTCAATTAAATAGAAGAAATTATAAAATACTGAAAAAAAATTACGAAACAGTATATTACATCAACGATTTTGGTTAGTTTTTACACAAAGAATAATATGATTTTAAAAACAGCATAACCGATTTCGCCGATTTTTTTTAAAGAATATAAGGAATGCTTTTTCAAGGCATTAATAATAATTCTATTGCTCGTCCAAATAAGCTCGAAGCTTGCGCTAGGAGGGTACGACTATAGCCCAAGGGGTGTAGGATCGAACTTTTGACTCTCGCTTTAACGGAGCGAAGTCGGCCTTTCTACCGTTGAGCTATTGAGGCTTCAAAAAATTTCGTCTGCATTCTATCTATCCTATAGCTATTCATCCTATTTTCAAGAATTTCTGTAGCATCAGGAATTACGCATATCTTACGGACTACAACGATGTGCAAAAAATATTATAATCTGAAACTAAACAAAATAAATATTTTAAAACTTTTAAAATTACAAATAGCAATTCAAAAGAGCTTGTAGTCAATAAAGAATATTTTGATTGGTTTTATAAGTATTTTTCATTGAATTTATATTATAAGCAAGTTTAATTAATGTTATTATATACTTAGCAGTATCGTAGCAGCAGTAACACATAACATAACGAAGCTGTATTGAAAAATATTAAAATTTAAATAACGTACCGTATTCAAGCACCTCTCAAATAACTGAAGTGGCAGTGCGCTAGTTTAGTGCACCTGGATACTACGTACTACAGTAACACAAAAACAATTATAACACGGTCTTTGCGTTATCTACCCTGTAAATTATATAAAACTAGCTTCTGCCTGCGGCTTTGCTCGTAATTTTTATTCAAACTCTGAATCTTATATCACTTATATCACAGCCTAAAAATAAGTTTCAAACTTCTAGCTCTCTAAAATGACTGATGCATTTATAATATTAGTAAGGATTAGAAAGATTCACTTCACATATTAATATTTTAATGTTTTTGAATTGTGCCTTACACAGATCTAAATGTAAATGAGTTTTTAATATACCCCTACGACATTAAAGCTTATCTTTTGCAGAAAACAAGAAGAATATGACCAAGAATTTACAATGCTACCTCATAAATGATTACTTGCCGATATCATTAATAAATCATAAATATTTGCATTTTTAAATGCATACTGATATTTTGATAATTAAACAAACAACGCTGTAATAACATTAAAATGTGATCAACGCTTCTTATACATATCGACCAGACCATGTTATACTACAACATTCGAATCATATATAAAAATTTATCCTCTGTACTTGCCATTATGCTACCATAGATATTTTATTTTTTTATTTGCTTTGAAACCAAGTTCCGAAATGTCCCGCTGATATTTTTCGCCACTGAAGAACGCATTGGAAAGCTATTAGTATCGTATTGTTCATTTTAAATTCTTTGGGCAGCTGTGTAAAGCGTGCCAAACTGTAATTTATTTATGTCCAAAGTAATTTAAGATTGCTCTTGTTACGTTGTACAGGCATGTAATAAATAAAACAATTTTATTAGTAGCTTATATTTTTTATATTAAACTTGTAAGTTGAAATATAAAAATCTGACTTTCTTATAAAACTACAATTTTGTCTGTTTTGTTTTTGTATATGTATAAAGTCATTGAAAATTTCCAATGTTTCTTTAATGAAAACGCTAAGCTAGGCAAAAGCTACTAGCGTACTAACTACTAGGCAAAATCTTCATACTGAACTTTTTTGTCTTTCTCTATTTATATATAGATTGAGGAATAAAGTTAATATTTGCCTGTGCTTTTTAAAATATTTGGGACCTTAAAACAGCCATGTCACTAAATGGGTAGAAAAATTAAAACGCGGTATGGCTATAGATGTATGGTGGGCACTGGCTAGTCACACAGAGTGACAATCATCAGACTAGGAACATCAACTCTTGCTTTATCTGGGACATGTGCTAAGACACATATTGTGGACGCGTTCACCGGAGAATAGAATAGAGAAGTTAGGCGTAGGTAGAAAAATCTTGATTGCAAAACATTAGAAAGTGGGCTTTGTGAACGCTGCCGAATTCTATTTCGTCAAGCTGAACCAACTTTCAGTAATTAGAGGAGCACAATAAAAGAACAATTCGTAGTCCACGTGACTCGAGCCATGTTACTTAATATAATATAACAGTTTACCGATAAACGATAAGTTAAAACGAAAACCAGCGAGACTCAAGTGTAACAGAACTCGCTGCTTTTTAATTAATTTCGTTTGCGTTCGACACGAATCCGCCTTTTCAAACTCACGTACGTTTACAATAATAAATAACAATATATATTGTATATTTTATACGAATCGTATAACAGTACGATATCTAAATAATTGCTTTGTAAAATAACTCACAGTTTATTCATAACAACTAATAGATTTTAATCGAATTTTCACTTCTTCGTTCGTGTAGAATACTAATCTAGGTATTTCTTGGTATCTGTGCAGCATCGAATAAAATATATAATAATAGTTTTTACTTGATTTCTGATTAAGATATTCCTGTCTTACTTAGGTAATAATTAAATACGCAATTTTAAAACTGACCTTTTACGGAAATGGAACCTTTCATTAGCACAAAGTTAATTTTGTGATGATCTGTTGAAAAGACTTGCAAATTGAACTGTGTTTCTTGTGAGATGAATTCCTCAATATGAGATAATATATAATGTGAACAGCGTTAATACATTTTTAATTTTTCAATGAAGTCTAATAATACACCATAATCTACACTATACAGACTAACCCGTAAAACGTGTTAATTGACATAAGCCTCACCCTTTAACAGTCGATTTATTCCAATTTACAACCTCAACAAGAGCCCCCACAAATCGTGATAATGAGATTTTTGAACACAACGTTTTTTCTGCATCTGTCGCGTTGCCTCGTGTCCATTTCGTACGATTTTTTTATATCTCCGAGCTCCTTTAACAACAAGTCGATACGATTTATCGCCGGGGGGTCGGGATTGTAAACCGATTTTTTTGTCGTTTTGTTAGTTGATTGTCCGAATGTGACGGATTTGCGATTTAAACGCTTTCCGTTGAGTATGAACCATTTGGTACAGCAAAGAGGATTAGAGAAAGTGCTGAATAACTTCAATAGTCTTCGGATAAATCGATTTCTTATACATCTTTGTTACCATTATAATTGTGAGTATTATTATTTTTTGTATTGTTTAATTAAAATGTAATTAATAAAGTATTCAGATACGTGAAATACTTACAAATTTATATACAAAAGCAGTGGTCGGTCGATTTAATAATTACCTTCCCACGGCCTTTTGGACATACGTATAATTATTTTCCGACTGCAAAATCTCCAGAGATTTTTCAATATATAAATCATCTGCGTAGCTTCTTAGAGACGATTTAATTAAGTCCTTACATACGACACGTGGTACCGAATTGTACAGCTTTGTGCGACATTTTATTGTTGACAATCAGTGGGAGGTTGGCCCCGTTTTCCGATCGCACCTGTCAATTTACAACCATACACAAGAATCGCTTTTATAATGGAATCTCTAAGGTCCAAAACCGTCTTCGATCGTCGTGCGTGGGTCTGTAAATGTCTCAATTCGACGACGTGTTAAGAACGTATTGTCGGGACCTCACAATAGCCATAATTGATCGTGTAGTTCATGCAGATGCCGCACCCTTTATTTGTTTGTTACATAGATACGAAATTTATTTATTGTTTATTATCTATGTAGGTTTCGGACGTGTGAAGTGGTGTTATGTCAGTTTTTGTTTGACACCGATTCTGACGTTTTAATTTCGTTTTCTCAGAAGGCACAATATGCGTGATTAAATATAAATCGAAGGCGCTATGCGAACACGAACAAAAACATACAAGGAAAAGTCCCGCTGTTAGTGTTATTAAAATATCTTAAACATATTTCGTTTTAAATTAAAATTAGTATTACATTATTTTGTTTGCTTAGGGATTTTTTAATCGATGCAAAAAGATGATAGGTTTAGTTGTTTAGGTACTTAAGTTAATATTTGAATAGATGGTTCTTTTGGTCGGTTCTGATAAGTATATGTACAATCAATATAGTTTCCTCTAATTTTATTTTTATTAAAAACAACCAAACTTGTGTTTGCTGAAGATAAGTGACTAACGAAAAGTTTTAAAGCACTCTTGAAAGTTTGACTTATAAATACTTTTATTTCAGGTATCAATAAATACGAAAATATATACATATTATAAAGTCTTATGCATAAACTTACTTTGTAGGCTCTTCCATAGAAACAAATGTCAAGGATTCGAGAGGAGCAACAGCTCCTTAATTCAACACCAGTGCAATGGAACTAAGTTAGTCACAAAGTTAACTGTAACCTCATTGTAACTTCATTGTGCAGAACATAACTGAATGAAGTAAGCGCATGACTAACTTTGTTGCTTTGTGTATGATGTTTAATTTAGAAAGGAGGATCCGTACATAATGTTATGATTCTTTGCAAAAACTATTTCGATCAAACTACTTTCCATCCAAATCCTTTGATTAGACATGCTTGTATCTACACAGACCGATGTAACCAACCGACAAAAGTAAGGCGTCCTAAGCACGTCCTGCAAGACCCTGACGATAGGATTACATTAGAAAATGCCCCTTACACAGCACAGACACGCACACAACACCGTCCTCGCCGGCGAGGACGAGGTCCTTTGTTTCGCACGTCGCGTCGCGCTCACACCGTCGGATGAGTCTATCGTATAGAATGCGCTCGGAGCGCTGCCTCCATCTCCGATGACGTCCGCCGCCGTGGTTCGGCTTCGCAGGAAGCACCCTAAAGACGGAATCAAATTTGAGCCCCCGTGAGGGCTGCACTTTATCACGGCTGAGTCTCCGTACTCATTAGGACCAACAGCAAGACACATTCCTTATATTAATATTATCCATACAAAAAAAAAATGATTCTTAGCTCTTATCACAGCTATTCTAAATGTAAATGTACAGTATAGGTTGTATTCCATGTATAATCGACTTAAGATAAATTTTGATGACAAAATTACTTTCGTACTTCGTAAATAGACAATGAATGAAGCTATTAATTTACAGATGACAAATTTATTCTAGCAAAACTAACTTGAGCAACGCTCGTCGCTACATATGGTAATACTAAAAGGTTGGACGAGCCGCAACAATCCATCAAATGCATTTGTCACTCCGCCTGTCACGCGTTGCTCGAAGCTACCGTTAACCCATTGTTATGTAAGGTGTTTGACGGTTTTAAAATATACCTATTTTAACGATTATACGAATTAGAAAAACCACCTGCCTCTTTTTGTGCATGAACGATCTTGACTTTACAAAGATGATAGCGGAAACGTTTCCCTCCCTAGGTTTACCGACGGTCATTTTTTCAGCGTCCTAGAAGTTATCATATCTAAGTTTTAATAATAATTATTATTGTTATTATTTATTTCAGACCATTGAACCATATAAAACAAACAGAAATTAGTTTTTCGCATTAAACACTCTTAATAATACTTTAATATACTTAATTCCAAAATTACATAAAGATAAAAACAAAAATCAAAACATTAATAATTAATAATTGTGTTAAAATTTAAATTAAAAATTAAACATTTACCTACTTAAATGCATGCAGTTGTATCCAATGGGCCTACATCGGTGAGTCCCATCGTCCTGCCAATGTGTTCAGGATGGTGTTGGGTTTGCACCGTATATCCATACCTGAGTAGGGAGGCACAACGCCTACGCATGATGGTAGCGATACCATCCGTATGAGCCTCCGCGAACATTGCGAAGGCGCTGCAGTGTGAGTTGCTGATTGTGTACCTGAAGTAAAGTTCGTGCAAATTTGAAACTACCAAATCAAGATAAGATTAAGAAGCAGTGGCTCGTTGAGAGCAGGAAGAATGCTGCAATGAGAGAAATTTTAGATGGTTTCGCATTAGGATACTTATTGTACGAAGCGCTTACATTAATTTTAATAACAGCCCTTCTACCACTTATTGTGGCAGATAAACGTTTACAATACAGCGAATAACAAAGTTTGTAAAAATCTATATTTACAAAACAACATCGCCCCAAAGAATAATATAAATTTGAAAACAAATCTAAATACGGACAGTCGTCATTATCAAAATATTAACGCGCGACTGCCCGCGGGGCGCCAATTATTTTAACTTGCAACCCCATCCGATGACTATTCGCACTAGCAACACTGCAACACATTCACTCATTCATTCTTGTTCACCAGTTTATCATCGGACAGTCGCGTGCGAGAGGAAACGCCACGCGACTCTTATCTTTTTTATTTTTTTAAATAATCACGTGTGAGCAATTATTTTGTTTCAAACACGCAATTATGTTTTATGTTGCAATTTGTTTTTATTTACTTATAAAAAACTATTTAAATATTAAGACGATTTTTTATAGTTTAAAAACTAACCCAATAACACAACACAATATTGGTATGGAAAACCTCAAGCATTAAAAACGACTAATGGATGCCAATGTGCAGTAAAAACTTCAATTACACCAGCCCAATCAAATATTAAACCATATCAAAAGCAACCAACTTCGCAATTGTCATTTCGTAGTGAAATAACATACGGTGGAACAAAGCAGTTAGCAATATAACATCCAATATTCTCATGAGTCTCGTTGCACACAATCTTAATAACAAACGTTTATACGTGAGCAATTAGTTGTGAGCCAGTGACGCATTTACACACGCACAAAGCGGCGTGTTTAGCACAAATAATTTTTAATCTGCGATTGCGTCCCGCGCCCAATGGTACCGGCCTTTGTCAGTAAAATCGCCACTCAACTGTGTTCACCCAATACCTTTTCTTATTCCCTAATTGTGGGAAAAGGAATCGAATTTTTGCGATAAAGTTTATGGGAATATTATAAAATATAATTCTTGTATATTAATTGGTTTACATTTCAATTCTTTGTTCGTTTAAATAATGGTAAACTTTAATGAGTAACAGGATATTTAAATTACAATAAAGGAAAATTTATAAAGTTTTATAATAGTAACTAAGTCTACTCATATGCTTTATATTTAGGTATGAGTAAATTTGCTTTTAAGATAATATATATAATAAATGCTACATTGTCATTTCTGGCGAAATTTAGATTTTTCGATAACCGCGAGCAGTCTACATTTTTATGTTTTTTAGTTAAATGATTCAATAAAAATAGAAAAAAAATCGAGAATCATTTCCGTAATGTAAAACGATTGCTTTAAAGTATATAATTTTACATCCAAAAAAGATTTTTCATGATATTGAAAAGAAGTATCCGTTGGTGACGAATACGCCCAAGTCTCATGCTGAAGTATATGCTCGGATCCCT
The DNA here is from genome assembly GCA_023373885.1 of Hestina assimilis. Taxonomy (NCBI): domain Eukaryota; kingdom Metazoa; phylum Arthropoda; class Insecta; order Lepidoptera; family Nymphalidae; genus Hestina; species Hestina assimilis. The sequence continues at coordinate 382,035 of CM041747.1, read as the reverse complement.
ACTGTCTCCTTTGCTTTACTCCAACTCCTCCCTATATTGTTTACTACTACTAGGCTACGGAAACTAGTTTCGTTCAGGCAGACTTTGTTTGCCCTTAGATACGCAGTATATAAAAATATAGTGTAAACTTTAATTCAAAAACTTTACAGAAAAATTATTGTTGTCTTAATTAGTATCATTAGATGCAGCACACTGAACTTATTCCAAGTTTCGAGAGATCATAACAAACTAAATATAAAATATCAAAAATTACAAGCAACCGTAGCAAAGCCTTTAGGCATAACAAAAGCTAATCCTAAAAACCAACACGCCAATGCAAACTAACATGCGAAAAATCAGTCTGTTTTCTTTACCGTATCGCTCGGGGCAGCGCCATCGAAAACAATTAAATAAAAAACAAAATAGGGCAAGGTATTAAGGGCGGCCCGGGGCGAGCCTGTGGGAACCTACTCATTGTTTCTGGCTGAGCACATTCATATTGCTCATTCGGTGTGCACAGACACGGTGACTGAAATAAGTCGGCGAGAAACTGATTGATTACGAATCGAAACGCCTCTATGGGTTTACAATTTAAAAAATATTTGTATTCTAGCTAAAATAAAGGGTGAACTGATGCGTGATAAGAGAATCAAACTAGACAGCTATTGACGTTTAGATGTCGTGGTGTATAGCTTACATCTTCTCGTCCTAAATAATACTTCTGGCATATTGACAATGTTAATTATTCAGACTTAGCAAGTAAGTATACATACCTCTTATTCTTCCTAGCATTTATCCCGGTATTTTTTCCAAGTTACATTAATTGACTGAAGGTATAATTTTGTACTTATAAGTAAGTTGAAAATGTGGCAGTGGCAGCGCCGGAGCCCCAATATCTGGCCACTTGTAATCCTTTCCTTTTATTTCCCTTCTCTATCCTCTCCATTTGTTTGCCACCTTTGAGGTATAAAAATATACAGTCACCATAACTTATTGTCGTTTTACCTAAATACAAAGTATGTAAGTGCTTTAGAAGATGGATTGGATTCTATGATAATTATGTAATTACAAATATGAATAAAGAAAAGTCCACAAACAAAACAATGACAATCATTAATTGCCGTATGTACCTATGTATACGGTTTTGTTAACGCAATCAAAATGTGCTTATCACCAGCAATCTTACGCTGCCTGATGAAACATCCGTACTATAGGAAACACGACTTATTTGAACCCATAACAACCGTTTAACCAATGAAGGGCCATCTAGATGACACTAAAGTATAGTCAAGCACCGATTTCCAGCACGCGTGCCTTGCTGAGTACGCGATGCGCTATCTGGCGTTGCCAACGCTACCGTATGTCCCGCGTTATAGGGTTAATGTCCCGCAAGGGGAAATTAGTAAAGGATAAAAATAAAAATATTATCTCATTAGCACACCGATTATGATTTTTTTACGTTTTATAGCAAGTAGGAGAGCCATACTCCTCCCTGCACAAATGGACCGGCTTGACCGGCGAAGTACTACCCTCTCATAGAAAATCGCCGTAAAGTAACAAAGTACTGTTGCATTTCTTGCGATGAGTGAGAGAATGTGTGCGCCGGTGGCCCAATCTCCCACCGTTCCTCGTTTTCCTTCTCATCCCTTCCACCCTATTTCTTTGCTTGGTACCACGCATGTGATACTTCAAGTATAGATAGTGCATTCATGTGCTGTGACTGATAACCATCAGGCGGACCGTATGCTTGTTTGTCACCTTCATGAAAAAAAAATCTTTTTACTATAAACTTCATTATCGTTAAATGTTTTTACGGTTTAGGTAATTCAAGTTTAATTTTATAAAAATCCCGATTTTCTCGTCTGACATCACTAGTCGCGGGGGCGGCACGTGTCGAATCACGACACGGTGCTGCGCTTGGAGTGCCAATCGAAACACGTGTTTCGTTCATTGTTCGATCGACTTACTCAGCGGAGGGCGTTCGTTGAAGTACGGAAATGAATGATTCTGTTTTGTTTTAAGGAGTGAAGGTGTTGAGTGCGGCTATTTATGTTAGGATTATTTAGTTATAATGACGCGAATAAAATTTAAATGGTTTATGATAGAGTTCATCGATAGGGCAACAAATTATAAGTAACACAAGTAATAACTGTGAGCTGCCACCCGAATTAAAGGAAAGGAGGGGGTAGAAGGAATGAGGAAATAGAAAAACACATGTAGGTAGAAGAATAAGGAATACGAAAACTATGTGCATCTAGTTAGGTTCAGAAAGAATTATTGTTGGTCGTACCTATTTTTATTTTTGGGGTAGCGTAGGATAGCTCATTCAATGAATTTCTCTTAGTTAGGTATATAAAAAATAGGTTAGATATTTAGATCATTTAACACTAACTAAAGCCGTTGAAGCCCCATATAAATAAAAGTCGATCTTCATATTTGAACGGTTAGAACATAAGTAATTCTATAAACTACCATTAACATTTTGTTACAAAGCTTTCAAACCAATGGTATATTAGCCAAATATCTATTTCCATTTCAAATATAAATACATTTGGAAGTGTAACTGTTCATAATTAATCATCACTACATAGTATAAAACAAAGTCGCTTTCTCTGTCCCTATGATGATGATATGAGATGCTTAAATCTTTAAAAGTACGCAACGGATTTTGATGTGGTTTTTTTTAATACATAGAGTGATTGAAGAGGAAGGTTAATAACATCCATTAAATAGTGGAGAAATACTGTTATTTTTGAGGTTTGTAATGTGATGTCGTAAATAATTACATTTTTTCCGCTTAATTCCTGGTATAGGGAAAGGGGAATTGTTTTACTCCAAATTTAACGCGTGCGGGCCACGGGCAGTAATGAATGAATCAAAACTACTGGATCGATTTTAATCATTTTTTCAGTGAATGACACAGGCTATATATTTTATACCCGTGCGAAGCCGGAGCGGGCCGCTAGTAGTTAATAAACAACTGTCATATATTAATACATTTTGCAACACAATATCTTAATAGGTATATATTTACCATTAAATTACGTACGTGTTTCTCTCACTTAAACTACTCCTACACGGCTGGACATATTTTAATGCAATTTTGTTTCGTTATAAGTGACGCTATATTTGAATTCTAGGTTTCTTCAATCAATAATAATGAAACCTTGATTTCAGTGATAAACCCACATACCGATTCTGATGATTTTTATTACATTTGTCATTTTGTTATATTTAGAATTTTGAGTGGAATTCTCAAACCCATACCCAACCCAGGTTGCCAATGACATCTACTAAGTAGTAGCAAAAGTAGTATAAAATTGACAGTGTAATGACAGCGCCATCTCGCGTTGAATAGGAGCTTTTGTCAAAGCAAACATTTTGTTGAAGTTTGGCGTTGCTTTGCTAGATGGCGGTGAATATGACTTGACAAAGCAATAATTTTATTAAAGTTTGACGTTGTTTCGCTATATGGCGCTAACACTAATTAAATATTTTAACTAATATATTTTATTTTATCTATATTAATAAAAACTAGCGACTGGCCCTTGCCGCTCCGAGTAAAATTTTATTATAAGCCTTCTGGCAAAATTTTCAAACTGATGATTAGGAATTAGCAGAAATACAAACAAACGCGGAAAACGGGTTTGTCTTATGCTATGTAGAGATTAAACTTAGAATATAATTTTAAAATGTGTTATAGCTAAAGATATTTATAAGTTTGCAGCCTCCTGCTTTCTTCCATAAAAAAAAAATCCCTTTTCTTTATATTTCATACGAAGCCTTGTGTGAACCTCTGTGGGCCTGATATATAAATTTTAGATTGAGATTAATCAATCGAAATGAATAACAAATTAAAAATTATTTTAATTTAACTTAAATTAAGATCAATAATGTACATAATTGCAAAGTGTAGGGTGATAAATTTTAGAACTCTAATTAAGTCTCCAATCTGGGCTACTCTTGTGAATCTACTGGACTGTACTGGAATTACTCAGTTTATTTCAATTTCAACAAGGTTGAAACTTCCACATGCTTCAATACAATGACAAACAAGATGAATTTCATTAACAACTAGCAACGCCCGCGGTTTCACTTGCGTTATTGTAGTTGTTCTGCCTCTGATTGTGTAACAAACATACAAACTTACACATTTATGATTGAATCCTCTGTGTCGCATTTCACCCCACGTAGCAACCATTCCACTGTGTTTAAATATCCTTCTTTGATAATAAAGATTATACTTTTATTAAAATTTTATACCATAATAATTATTGATAAAATTAAGTAATCGCTTAGCCAAGATTTAAGAACTACTATGACATCTATGTGATGGAAAATACATTAATTATATTGGCATATATTATGGAGATATCTGATAATTATATACAGAGAGATCTTAAAAACAGTAAATGTATTTATTACACAAAAATTTAATACAAAATAAACAATAGAGTGCAATATAGTTACTCTAAATTAAATTCTTAATTAACACATAACAAAGTCATAGTTATGGAAAACGAAGTTACATCCATAAAATTATTATTTTTCAATAAAATGGCACTTTATAATACAATTTCTTGCACAAATTTCATTTGTGTCATATTCAGCATAGTATACAATTATCTCATTTTCTAAATACAATAAATTAACAGGGCAGCTAGTTTATAAACACTTCTGTGACGTGCCACAGTTCACAGAGCACTTGCTGACTTTGCATCGCTAGACAAAGCACCTCATCGTCTCAAGCAAGCTTATTATAAATACAGTATTACCAAGTTGTTACATACTCTCCATGCATAACTCACAAATATTGCAAATATGCAATTTATTATCTAATTCTATTAAAAATTTTATCATTATCTATGTAAAATGTGCATTAATGTGTACCCAGCACAAGGCAACAACGGGCAAGGAATCGAATAGTTTATAAGAGAGGCACATGCCAAAAATCACTACTAGATGAAAATTCCAATATTAATATACTTGCTCAAAGCTATGTAATTTATTAATAATGTTGATTAAATGCTAACAGAAAAATTTCCGTTGTTTCAAAGGTTCACTGTCACTATCACTTTCTGAAAAGCATGCTGCAAAACCACTCTTGTCCCTCAGCGAGTCCCTCCTAGCTGAATGTCCACTTTTATTCACTGACTTTTTAACTCGTCTAACACATTTAGGGGTTGCCAACTGTAGAGCAGAATTGTGCACATTGTCTTGAAAGTTTTTGTCACTTTTATCACTTTCTGAGTCTTTACATAATTCTTGTCCACTTTTATCTCTACATCTGCTGCGGAGACATCTCCCAGTGGAGTTGTTCACTTTCTTGCTCCTCTTAGCAGAAGCCACATTCAATGCCACACTTGAGCTAACTGGCTCACTTGTGTTATTTAATTGTAGCATAGAACATCCACTTTCATCAATATCTAATTTTAAGTCTAATTTTCTTCCACTCCTTGTTCTTGATGTAACTTCATCTTGGGACTTCTCTTTCTTAAAAGAATTTCTCGTTTTGCGAGTACTTTTCCTTGTTACTGGTGAATGTACAGTAATGCTATTGACTTTAGAACAAGTTTGATCTAAGTCTCCAACAGTGTTGTTTCTCTGCCGTCGAGGATATCTAGAATTTCCACTGCTTTTAGATTGAAATGAAACATTAATATTACTTTTATGTTGCTTATCAATTTTATTGTTTGAAACACCTCCTGTAGCATCCACAAATTTCAAAAGCGAAGTACTCTTGTTAACCTTATTAGATCTGTCATTGGTTTTCAAAGAGACAAGGTTTATAACATTCTGTGAAGAATCAGTACTGCAGTTTAAGACAGCAGAGTCTGGCAGCTGTTTTGTGTTTACAGATTTATTCACACACACTATCATCTTATCCCCAGAACTTTCATTTTGTTTAGTATCTTTAATTAGATTCCTATTGTTTCTATTTCTCAATTTCCGTGGTGTTTTGGAAGAATGAATTTTAGTAGATCTAATATAGTTGGCCGTGAACCCTGACACATCACTTAAGTCTTCAAACTGCCCATTAAGTACAACTGCACTCTTCCCTTTATCTAAATTAACTTTGCTTTTATCCTGTTCTGTTTGGTCGGCGACCAACTGTTCAGATCTGTCTTCTTTATCTTTTGCCTTTTCTTGTCTACCATTTATTATACTAACATTATTTATCTCAAATGAACTGTTCAGTAGACTGTTATTGTTAGTCTGCTGAGCTTTACGCAGGCTTCGTCTCAAGTTTGTGCCTTTAGGCGTTGAAGTTACTAATTTATTTTTCTTTTGAGATGCTTGACAATTTCTCTGTAGCTTGATGCGTTTTGCTTTGTTTGGCCTTGATGAATTTTTAATATTGAAATCAATATTAGAATCATTTTCATCTGATTTACAAATGCCAGGTGCAGTTTTTTGATTTTCACATTTCGCGTATCAAAGTAGACGCGTTCTGTTGTTTTTCGGATGAGACTGAATCATCGTCCAATAATTTTAATTTTCTTTTCTTCTTCTTTGGTGAAGTAACCTCTTCACAAGCACTGTGAACACTTTCAGGTTTGGTTTTAGAACATTGTGCTTGTTCAATCTGCCTCTTAACATCATTGTCATAGTTGAATAAGCAGGGTGCCCTTTTTGTATAGATCCAGTATGATATCTCATCCATATTGTTCATAAAGGGATCAGCTGGCTTGGTGGCGGCGGTGGAAATGGGTTGCTCAGGCGGGTTATATGGAACCAGATTGACGCGCATTGAGATTGTATGACCCGCGTCAGGCACTGGATAGGGAAACGCCAGCTGCAAGCCGACCCTACGACCAACTCTGCACTTCCTGTCGACTCCACGGCCGCTAGTCGCTGCCGGCAACGTATGCTGTCGCCCATTTTCATCACATTCCATACACCTGAAATTTTTTATTATTATTAACCTCGGGTAAAATGTATATATAATGTTCATAGAAAAATTATTACGAAAAATTAGTAAGAGATACGTGTAATATTAGTAAAGAAAGAAATTGACGCTATTACAACTAGCTAGTGAACTGTCAACCAATGCAACATTATGACGCCGTATCGATGCGATATGGAAGAGGCGGTATGAAAGATAAGTTTTCGTATAGTATTTACTTACTTTCTAGACAACTGCTCCTCAAAATATGTATATTAAGCTTTTCTATGTCAAATGACACAAAAATGAAATATTACGAAAAGCCAACGTATGTTTTTTAAACTATTGAACTGAAAGTAAATAGGTCAGAATGAAGTCTCGATAAGTATATATTTACTATAAAAACTTTAACGAAAAAGATTCACATCGATCAAAGTAGATAAAGTTTTTAAAATAGTCCATAACACAGTGAAAATTATCTAATATTTCACGACAAATAAAAAAATAAAAAGAAACATACAGTACTAATTTGCAGCAAAGCAAGCTCCACAGATAAAATATATTTTTGTTAAAAATCCATGTCCGAGTCCGACAGACGGACTGACAAATAAAAAAGAATTTAAATCAAAGAATTATGTCTATGATTCAAAAATGAAATTAATCTGCATGGTAAATATTTAAACATTTAAATAATATGGACTGTTTTGGTTCAATATTTTTAAAGTAAAAACAAAGTAGAATAGTTTTAGTTTTATTAATTTTGTAGCTTTTGCCTGCGGCTAGCGGTTTCGCTTGACTCTCTGGAGTGCACTACAACTTTTAATGAGCTTGGCAATTGCACGACACTCTAAATTTTTTACACAGAAGATTAAAACTTTCACAACTTTTTGTAGTGTAAGTACGAGACTTTTTTCTCTATTCTTCAGAATTTTTTGGCCATAGGTTTTGTCCATAGACATGGAGGACAAAACAAAGACTACATTCCACTTAACGCCAGCAAAGCACTCGGGCCACGGCCACAACAGCTGAAATTGCCGTTGCACTAACGTAAAAAGGCCACATGCAATGCGTTGTAGGTAAAAGCTATACATTAAACACAGAACTTGAGCGTGAAAGTCTCCTACGATCCAACTATATTATATGGGACCAGTGGACGCGACGCTCCCGAACACCGAACAGTGATGCTATCTATGACGAGAGCGATCATCGCCTAAGACCATGGGCCGTGGTGGAACACAGGATTATTCTTTCGAGTTTTATAAATTATTAATGTTACGAGCATTAAGTGGAACGTACCCATTCATAATTGTCTTTTCTTCCCATAGACAATAAAACACATTAAATTGTCAATTGTCATTTCACGTTTGCGGTTTGTCATTGTCAACAGAAATTGCGGGTAAAATTTGTTTTCTTCGATTAACTGTGATGCTGATAAAGTTTAGAAAAGAAAAATGAGCGATGTTCAATATATTATTGATCGTCAATTTGGTATTTGTGAGTACACTTTGTAAATCCTGTTTAATTAGTCTGGTTTGTTAATGTATTGTTTGTTTTCGTTTGACAAGGTAAAGTATTTGCGCGGCTTTTTCTAGATTCTCGCTTCAACTACGATAATGTGTTGAAGAGATTAGTGGTGCACAGCGAGGAGTCCTTTTATGGGCTACAGAATGCGTCTTTGGCGGCGAACTTCGATCAAGATCCACCTATATTTGCATGCCGCTTTTCTGAAGCTCCAGGCTACGAAAATATTCTGGCTCTGGCTAATGAGGATGGCAGGGTTGCTATTCAGGTAAAAACTATAATATATGAACCTCAATAACATAAAAAAAAAATTTCGTTGCTGCTAGTAATAATTATTATTTTTGTGGTAATTATTTAAAAATAACACATAGTTTTCAACATAAAGTAAACTCTACTAAGGCTTTTGTATCTGGTAAATACAGTAGCAAATGATAACAATGTTAATTTTCTTTAATAAAGCTTCATATATTTATTAATTTATTTTACATTTAAATATAAATTACAATTTGTAATATATTTATTATCAAATCAAATCAAATCAAATATTTTTATTCAACATAAAAAGCATTACACTTATTTGTTGAAAGTCAGATTCTACCACCGGCTCCAAAATGGAAAAACCTCTACCTGAGAAGAACCGTGAAACAAACTCAGGGGTTTTATCTTTTTTTTATATGTATTTTTTTGAACTGATATTAGTTTACATATTATAATCACTGAAAAGCCTGGAGTGACTGTCTCATTCCCAAGGCGTGGTGTCCTCAAGGTATTCACTAATTTTATAATAGCCTTTACCACACAAACGTTCTTTGACCTTTTTTTTAAATTTATTTAAAGAAAGTTTCTGAACGCTTTCTGGGATCCTATTGTAAAACCGTATACAGTTACCCTTAAAAGAGTTACTAATTTTATGCAGTCTAGTAACTGGCATTGTTAATTTATGTTTGTTCCTAGTGTTGATGTTATGATTATCACTACATTTTGTAAATTCATTGATGTTCTTATGTACATACATAACATTTTCTAAAATGTATTGAGAAGCAACAGTCAATACATTAATTTCTTTAAATTTCTCCTTTAAGGAATCTTTACAACCAAGATTGTAAATTGCACGAATAGCTCGCTTTTGCAGCACAAAAATTGTATTTACATCAGCCGCGTTACCCCAAAGTAAAATTCCATATGACATAATGCTATGGAAGTAACTAAAATAAACTAGTTTGGCTGTTTCTACATCTGTTAATTGTCGAATTTTTCTTACTGCGAATGCTGCCGAACTAAGTCTATTCGCCAATTTAGCAATATGGGGGCCCCATTGTAGTTTAGAATCTACAGTTATTCCAAGAAAAACTGTAGACTCCATAATTTCTAATACTTCTCCATTCAATATTACATTAGACTGAACTTGTCTCACATTGGGCATTGAAAATTTAATGCATTTCGTTTTTTTACTATTCAAAAGTAAGTTATTGACACTGAACCAATGAAGTACCTTAGAAAGAGCATTGTTCACTTCGTCGTAATTAATACTATGTCTTTTAAGGTTAAAAATAAAAGAAGTGTCGTCAGCAAACAATACTATTTCTTGTGCTCCTTCCACAAAATATGGTAAATCGTTAATGTAAACAAGAAAGAGAAATGGGCCGAGAATGGAGCCCTGTGGGACTCCCATATTTATCTTCAATTATCTTCAATCATTTCATGTTTTATATTTGTATCTCATTTTTCCCAAACAGTGTAATCAATTGCTTATTTATTTTACAATCTTTTTATTTCTATAAACAGCTTGCTTACTTGTAAGCTGACTTTAAGAAACTTCTCATTATCTTTGGTTATGGTTTAGCATGAAAGAATTATCTAATGACAAGGCGAAAATTATAATTACTTAGATGGATTCTTAAGGGTCTTTATACTTTTGATAAAAAACACATACTGAAATACTGGACTTGTGGTGTACCTATTTTATTAACTAGTATAAAATTTTCATTTTTAAATTTATCACAAAATTAGATTCCTGCTCATGAGAGATGTTTGTCTTCATCTTAGCAACATGAGTTTCAATCAGTGCATTTGTTCTTGTCTCTTCTCCTTTCACTGCGTCTCGGAAAACCTATTAAGTTATTGATCCCAGTTATTATTGTAAAATCTAATAATAATTATTAACTCTTGGTATGTAATTTTCTCTGATCCACTGAGTTACTGGATCAAGGTCAGAGGGAAATTGCTCTGTTTAAAAACTTGTAGCCTGTGATATATACAACAGCCCCCATTAGGATAGTGATATCCTGTGCCAGGGGTCCAGAAACCTTCGCAATGACAAGGACAAACACACCCAGACCGGAAAACATGAATGTATGGTCAATACAAACATCTAGAAATAATGCAAAGAAGAATAAGTTAGATAATCAAATAAATGAGACTTTATTTATTATTACTTAAAGGATACCACAACGGTCTCCAGCACCAGCGCTCTGGAAGGCTTTCAGTGCCACAACAATGCTGTCTTTGACCTGGCATGGATGCCGCAAAACATGAACTTTGTTACTGTTTCGGGTAAAATTGTAAACTTTTTGTTTTTATTATCAGGCTTCGTTTTAAAATTGTTTTTTTTTTCATTCAAGAGAACCAGTTTCTTTAAAATTTACAAGCTTTCTGTAGGAGTTTAAAAATTATATTTTTATAATTCATATTCATTAATTATAGTTTCAAATTCTTAGTTCATTAGTTTATATAATCATATGTAACGGCTTAATTAAAATTTAAAATAATATCGAGCTATTATCTCAGATTGATGTTAACTAATATTTTCACAATTTCTGAACTGATGTTTATAAACATATGTGTTTGAAGATAATGGGAATTGCAAAGTATAAGAGTTCACTACTTGCAATCACTACATAGTTCTTGGTTATCTTAGAGCCTAAGATATAGAAGTAAGTTTTTTTTTTACTTAGGTAATAGGTAACTAATTATTTTTATTTTACTCTTCAGGTGATCACACGGCCTGCCTGTGGGATGTGGCAGAATCATCACCAAAACGTGTTCTTGTGTTCTCAAATCATACTAGATCGGTAAAAACAGCTGTGTTTCGACCTAATGAACCCTCAGTCTTCGCAACTGGTGCCAGAGATGGAAATATACTCATTTGGGACATAAGGGCTAACAACCAACCGGCCGTCGTCTTGAAACCTGACAATTGTCTAATGAGCTGCCATACTTCATTCACACCAAAAACTCCTGGTTCCCATAGCAAAAGACCAAGGATAGACAACCAAAGAGCGATTAGCATAACCGGCCTAGTCTTCCAAGATGATTTAACTCTAATATCATGTGGAGAATGCGATGGGAATATCAAAGTTTGGGATTTGAGAAAAAACTACAATGTGTACAAACGAGAACCTCTTCCAAAACATTCGATTCCATACTGTGGAAGCTCTACAAAGAATGGCTACACAAATCTCATCATAGACGACGCTAGAGTCAGGCTCTACGCGAGCTGCATGGACAATGTTATCTATTGCTTCAACATATCCACTTACAATTCTCTGCCCGAACAGAGATATATCGGACACGAAAACAGTACTTTCTATATAAAAACCAGCTTAAGTCCTGACAGCATGTATTTAGTGAGTGGTAGCAGTGACAAAAATGCGTATATATGGAATGTTAAATATTCCCAGCCGGTGGTTAAACTGGGGGGGCATTGGGCGGAAGTGACTTGTGCGGCGTGGTGTCAAAAAGGTGACATGAAAATTGTGACTTGTAGTGACGATGCCAGACATAAAATATGGAGAATAGGGAGGGAGCTACCTGAAGCCGATGTTGAGTTAAAAGGTCGAGCGGAAACTGTCCCACGGGCTGAGGTCACTTGCCTTCCTCAATGGGGAGCGCTGGATCGAACGCCGAACTCCTTGAAACGTAAAGCGAACACTACGCCTAGTTCCTATAGCGCTAAACGCGTGCGATCTCAGGCGAACACCGAAAGAAAAACTAAAAGGTGCCTAACCGACTTGATGAATGCGTCGAAAGAGGCTGAAGAAGCGGAGACGCTAGTCAAAAAGCTAAAACTAGACATGCCCTCCATACCAGAAGATGAGGAGACGAAACTGCTCCCAGCAGGAATTAAACGACAGAGAAATTCCTCTGAAAGTTCAGCACCATGCAAAAAGAAGTACGATGAACCAGATCCAAATTTGAACGATTGGACATATTTTCAAAAAGCTGGAACATCATTCATGACGCCTACTAAAAATTACGAGAAGAGAAACTGCAAAATGCTATCTTCTAAAAGTCCAAAAGCAATATCTCCTGACATCCAAAATAGAACGCCTATTAAAGTTTCCCCTACTAAAGTTAAAATTATAAGTTTTACAACACCAACTAAAAACTTACCTAATTTCGTATTGGACGGTGAAGCCCCACACCTGAGGCTAATGTCGCCGGTTAAGAAAAAGCAGGACACGACTAATTGGCTGACCCTTATGGTACGAGAGAAGAAGGGCAAAGTTATCGAAACAAATGACAAAATACTAGCACCGTTAAGTCCAAAAGAACATATACCAACTCGTAGGAATTCTGTAACTGAAAAAGCGCCTAAAACTAGTAGTAAAACGAGAACTCTACTCAAATATTTCAGTGTTGCCAGTAAAGAGAAATAGAATAAGACTATCATTAAACATGTGTCATTAGAAACCTAATATTATGTAATTTGTACAATAATAGAATAATTTGAATTTTTATCATCACAACATTACTCATTGGTGTTTGACAAAGAGAATTATTAAATAGTTTCATAAATATATTGAGTCTTACTGCATTACTGCTTGGCTACTAATAGGGTTTTCTTTTATCAAACCTTATGTTTCCGCCAGTAGCATATCCAAAGCAAAATCTTCAGCATTAGCTTTTTATATATTATTAATAAAATTTTGGTTTATATTCACACTATTTGTTAAATTGTGGCAGTTTGTGAAATTTACAGAAATAATAATTTATATTTCTGTTATATATGTAATGTTTGCTACAATTTACGTAATAATTTTCAATAAAAAGTTAATGAATTTTACATTATTATTTTTATATATTGACAATCCATCAAGTTTGTAAGACCTTTGTCAAAGACCAATGCACCTAGTTATATTTTATTTCTTTTGATATTGAATATTTTAAAATAACAGTTTAGATTAGTTATTTATGGAATAATAGATTTGTAAGTTTTTGAATTAGGTTACTTCAATATGTGCTACCTGCATTTATATAGCGTAATTATTTTATAATTTTAAACTAGAATCTATTTTATAAGGAAAATGAGAACGTCTATTGTATCGAGTGTTCTTTTAAAAATGGAGACTTTATTTTTATCTTCTAAAAATAGGTAAAATAGGCAAAATTTCTGTAGTATGTACTTGGCGTGTGCACTTCACTTGGCATCATAAATTAATAAATGGACCACTGTGTAAAGATTAAAGAAATGATTCAACCGTCAAAGTGATCCTGTGATTAAGATAGTGCCGTCGAAAAATCTAAAATGAGCTATATTTTTATGTATACTTGTAGGAAAAAAAGCTATCAAATTTATTGACGGGAACTATAATTATAATAAAACAGCACAACACGGACCAAATATACTAAATAGCACAAAACTCCTAAACAAATACGCCAGTGGCCACCCCTAGTGAACCCACTGTCGTAATGAATATTTTAATTACTTTTATTATTTAATTAATTTAGTTCAGGTAGTAGTGTGTCGTTACTATTCGACCACGATATTTGTGATAACTTCTTAAATAAAACTATTTTATTAATTCATCGTTTTACTAATATCGGGAGTAATAAAACAACAATGAAGATGTGCCATTGCTCACTCTTTATTACGCTTGTTAATTCAGTATATAAAAACATAATATAAATTATCTTGTAAATATCACCAGTGATTGTTGCGCCGCGGCACGCGCCGCGAGCCGTCCGCGACATTTAATCTATTCTGCAACTGAACACATCGACAGGCTATAGTCAACATTTTCTGCAAATCCCTTGTTCGAGGAATAAAAATAGTTAAAAAGTGTTATTTTCTTTCAAAAATACTGTGAAAGACATTTCGCAAAAAATAGTCGAAGTGTTAAGTTGTAGAGACGGAGACGGCTCGCGGGCGGCGCGCGGACGAACAACATGGACGAGTCAGTAACGAAAGACCAGCAGAAATAAAGATAACACAATACAAATAATGTTAACAAAAGAGCAGGCGCCGAGCGCCTCCGCCATACAATTTGTTATACCTACTACATCTAGGACTGCACTTAAACTCTACGTAACTTAACACTATGTACATACAATCTTTATCCAAGCGATTTTTAAAAAAAGTCTTAGTACTTTTTATCGTATTAATTTGAAAATTTGTTAAATGTCTTTATCGTTAAATTCACTGTATCCACTCGCACCACATTTTTATTATATTTTTTTTCGTTTTCGTTTATAACACAACAAGAGTAACAGAATTAGCCCAGCTAAATAAACTACTAACATAAGTTACAACTAGGTACAACCGATACATCGTACGAACTGCGAGCGCTCCTCGACGACGCCGACGCCACGCGGCGCTCCCGAGCCGTGGGTTCCATTTCAAATATAAAATTTGATTTTAATTTGCAATGAATAATAAACTTGTATCGAATTAAGACGAAATAATTATGTACTTATAATTTGTAATATGATGAATACTAATAACTAAAGTTTTTAATTTCCATAGACACGGGAGCGTCAACATCGCGTTTCCAGCTATAAAATACCAAACGAATCCAAAAAACCTTCCATATTGCACAAAAGGCAGCGCATCGTGTTCATATCAATTGACATTTTTAAAATGATAAAAATATTTTGATAATCTATTAAGGAATCACGTGCGGCGGACCGCTAGCGCGAAACTAATAGCTGATTTCCCGCCAACGTCGCGCCGCTCAGTCGCAATTCGAGATCAAAAGCCGAGGCGATTCTACTGACACGTCACCTCCTATAATCCGTTCCTCGCGATGCGGGTGTCGCCCGACGCGATTATACGTAGTGACATTTCACAACACACAATAAAAATATAAAGTAAAATCTAAGTAACGTACGTGTTAAGTATTAAATCGACGCGCGCAGCTATCGCGCCTACTCTAGAAGATGCCCGTCCGTCGCCGGAGCGACCCGCACCGCGCGCCCTCCGCCGGAGCCGATCAAGAGTGGCAATCATTTAAACATAGTATTCAAAACGAGTAAATATTTCCAAAAACTACATTCGGTCGGCGGCCTCGATACAATAGTATTAGTAAGTTTGTACTTTGATCATTATTTGAGTGCAACGAAAGGAACTCCTCTCCGGAATCGCGTCCTCGTCGCGCGGCGGGCGCCCCGCCGTCGCGTCGGCGCCAGCGGTAACGCCAACTGGTGCATTCATTTCATTTATCAAAATATTATAAAAAAAATAGCAGTAATTTTTCATTTGTATTTCTCATAACAATGAATATACCATACGGGGGAAGTACCACCCGCTCACAGATAATTTGCGTAAAGTAACAATATCAGTAGGTTACTATTGTATTCCGTGCTACAAGTGGGAGCGCCGGAGGCCCAATCTCCCACCCCCCCTGGTCCACTTCTTTTTTCCCTTCTCATCCGTTCCCTCATGTTCCTTGGGTTGGCAGCGCGCATGTGATACTTCAAATATCGTGCGCGTTCATAGGTCGCGGTGACCGCTTACCACGAGGTGGATTGTATGGGGAGCATGGATTACTGTGGGCTTTGTAGTATTTCCAAATGTCGTCAAAGTGTGTTGTGTTACCGGCGCGTCACCAGCAGAAGACGGAGAGCTCCCCGCCGTGCGCGCCGCCCACCGCGCGCCACGAGCGCACGCCGCCGCCGCCCACCTTCAGCTGCAACACGCAAGCGTTCACTTAGGTCGGTACATCGTCATCAACACACGGCATCTTCATTTACTTCAACGAGCTGTCAGCTGGCTCTCAATTGAACTGTTTTATTTTATGGTAACTTCACCATTTCTGAACCAATTTCGATGATTATTTTTTATGGGTAGGTTGTACTTCCCTGATGTTTCAGTAAAATGTATCGTAACTATGTAAATAAGATTTCCGACAATACAGCGCTTTTATCTCACAAATTTTGTCATTAGTATTTGGTATGTCTTATAGTTTTACTTATTTGGCTGAGTTTTTAATACTGTCTCACAAAATGGTAATACTCTTAGATTTCAGTAAAACATAATTTGTATCGGCAATTATTGTTTATCGTTCATTATAAATAAAAGAGGAACAGTAACGAATTTAGTTGAGAATGAGAATTTATAGAGTTAAGAAATCCACACCATACATTGCTAACATTTTCGATCTACGCTACAACCAGGAATTTATTATTTACTCTATAGCTCCAACACATAGACACGGTTGCTGTGACGTCATAAGGATCAATCAAGTGTAAAAAATATTTTCTCAGGTATTTTTACAGAAGTGTTCGTTTATTTACAATACAATATAATACAATAAATTATAAGTGATTATTTAAATCATACAATAATTATTATAAGTCATTATTTGCTTTTTCGATCTCGCAATGATCCTCATTCTCAACTTATACCATTTTCCGAACCCCCGACACAGGATATAACTATCCTAATGGGGGTTAACTATACTAATTGAATGTGTAGCGTTTATGTTTATAGGTTTATACTATATTGTAGGTTAATAATTAAAAATAATAATAAATTTTAAATCAATATAGTTCACTAATGCCATTACAATATACAAAAATAATGATAAATAATATAATTTGCCATCATTAAAAATATAATAAGTCCATCAGTTATTATTAATTACAATAGTTCAAGAAATTACTTAATAAAATAAAACAACAACGTCGTATCGATAAAGTGCCAATTAAAGACTATTACGGCGAAAGACGTAAGATATACCTACATATAAATATGGCGCGTGTTGGGAATGACAAGCGCCTCCTTCACAACACTGCTAGCTTTAATAATGAATCTGTCGGATTGCAATTAGCACTCCCGATGAGGCAACACTCTAACCACCTACAATACTATAAATGGAGGCTATCGTTTCCGCGACGTGAATTAAATCTATCGATGTTATACGAGTTTATGCACAACAATGGAACAGTTTAAAAAACATGGCACCGTATACTCCTTGGAAATCTAACAAACATTCTCCGCAAATGATTTATAAATGAAAAACACTAAGTATATTCCAGTTAAAACGTATTATCAATAATGCATCGTTCGTGTCCACAATGGGACGGTGTAAAAAATGCGTTTGCATTCCACTTCTGGTTATGTATGGGGTGAGGCGGCACGCGGCCGGTCTGCGCGCGCAAGGCACGCTGCCATTGACGAGTGCTCAATGGCGCCGCGTCCCCATTGAAACCCGCTTCAGGGCTGGCCCGAGGATATGACTGATATGATATACCACATAATAGTTTATTTTCTCTCTACTTGGGAGATTTCAAGAGTTGAGCTTTATTTTTAACGTTTTTAATGCGTTAGAGTAAAATATTTTTAATATTATAATAGATATAACTGCACATCTTGTAAAATGCCATTATTATCTAATAAAAAAGAAAATCTACAATGAAATTGGTAATTTTCGTATTCAATTATACTAAAAATATTTTTAGTCAAAAAAATACACCTATCTCAGACGTTCAGTGCATTCATGCTCATTTCATATACAAGTTAACAAAACTTTCAAAGTTAAATATTTGTCAATTAACAGATATAGAAACAGCCCGACTCGTTTTTAGATATCATAAATATGTCGTATTGATTTTAACTTTGAGGTATAGCCAAGAAGCAGTTTTAAAAATATTGAGGATATCATCCTATAGTCTTCATTCTCAGCGGTTCATGGAACATAAATCTAAACAAATATTTTTTTTATAGAAATAACATATTTAGCATAAAAACTGGCATTGAGTAATAAAAGTATGCGAGTAAGTGAATGAAATGAGGTTCTTCTCCCGTATGAAATTTAATTAAGGCGCCCGCCGCTGGTACAATCTGACTTACAACAAGTGTTAAATTAGCCTCTATACGTTGAATAAAAATATTGAATTTCATTTGAATGATATCTGCTTAGTCATAATAGTCTACATCATCTAGCAGTTCGCACGTGGCGTGAGTTGTGGCAAGTGTCAAAAGCCTAATTTTTATATATTAAAAATTAGGCTTTTGACACTTGACCACCTTAGGACCAGTCATCTTTGATCAATAATATGAAAATTGATAACATAGACTTTATATTTCAAAAAATCATCAACGGATTCTATATTTTATTGTCAGCAGCCCTGAGATGCTACACTGAACCATGTCAATAGTCTTTAAAAAGACAGTCCAATCAGTTTTTTTTTATTTGTCATATTATGTTGTAAAAAATACATTATTTATTGTGCTCATTTTCGTAATAATATAGCTTATGTAACAACTTGAGTGATGCACTAAATATAAAAAAATACAAGTAGAAAAAGTTTTAAATTTCAAATATATTGTTTTAAAAACAGAACATTGACACTCCTAACGGAATTTTAACTACCCACACTATATTTTTAATGACGAGACAAAAAATCGTTATCGTTATTATAGCATAATGATATCATTCAAAGAGAATGCAACTGTTTGACGAAATGTATAATAATAAATATTTATTTTAAACTCTCTTTATCTTTTTCAATATTTTTTACCACCTTGAGCACAATCTTGCATTATTCACAAGAGATAATGGAATGATGTTTTCGAGTAGGTCCGAGGCCGGCCCGCATGTCGCGGTCACTGACCCCGCTGATAACAGCATTACTTGAAAACTTGAGTTTTTTCAAAATTCAAAATGTTCTATTTTTTTAGTTTATTAACGAAACTTTTTATATTGTATAGAATATCCACAAGAAAGAGATTGATTTTTTAGAAAAAAAAATAGCTTTCTTCATGTCAGAAATAAGGTGTTTTCGTAGAGATTTCAATTCAAAATACTAGTAAAATTAACATAATAACGATGTAAAACATGTTACAACATTAATTTTTCATAAAAAATATCACCACACTCAGTGCGTGTTATGTACTAGTATTAGCTTTAGTTGGTGCGTTGATTTTAGAAAGCATTCCGAGCATTTCTTCTTTGGCGAAGGAACTCCACATTGACACAACAAATA
The DNA here is from genome assembly GCA_023373885.1 of Hestina assimilis. Classification (NCBI taxonomy): domain Eukaryota; kingdom Metazoa; phylum Arthropoda; class Insecta; order Lepidoptera; family Nymphalidae; genus Hestina; species Hestina assimilis. The sequence goes on along the minus strand of CM041747.1, from coordinate 362,441 downwards.
GCTCTGCTAATAACCGACACTGCGAATTTTACCTTAAATAAAATATAGGAAGAATAACTTTAAAATTACCTCATTTTTTTTTGGGTTCCTTAGCCAAATGGCAAAAACGAAACCCTTATAGTTTCGTCATGTCCGTCTGTCCGTCCGTCCATCTGTCCGTCCGTCCTTCGGTCCGTCTGTTCGTCCGTCCGTCCGTCTGTCCGTCCGTATGTCACAGTCATTTTACTCAAAGACCATTGGCTCAATCTATGCGAAATTCCCTAAATAGGTGTATTCTATGAACCGCACAACGATTTTGTAATAAAATCTTAAAATATATAAGAATTAAGGGTAGCAAGCAGTCCATAACATAACTCAGTGTTGAAAAAAAAATTCAACGTATCCCAACGTGTGAGGTATCTTTGGATAGGTCTTTTAAAATGATAAGGAGGTTTGATTTAATATGACTTTTGTTAGTAACAGTACTTATTTAGTAATACATAACATGATACATAAACGCTCTACACTCAACGGCCCCCATAAGGATAGTGATATCCTATGTCGGGGTCCGGAAACATACACAAGGAGAAGGACAAATACACCCAGACCGGAATATGCCTGTATGGTCAATACAATCTGCCTCGAGCGGGTATCGAAACCCGCGACATACCCGCTTAAGAAGGGTTCGCTACCGCAAGTAGTAGTACTAGCATTCGTTCTCTCTTCTCGGACATCATTCGTTCACTATCAATATTTGGCCACCATTTATTCATAAATATATTCTAAGGGATTTGCAATGCACCCCTGTATACTGTACAGATACAGAATCATTATGAAGGATATTGCTTAACTTACTGGTTATCGTTTCCGCCGCAAAATACATCTACTTAAAAACGCCAAACACTCTCAATCCGCGTTATAATTATGGTACAAATGATTGTACGTTAGATAAACTCAACGAAATAATAATAAAAGACGATAAACGTTGTAACTTTCTTAATGAAAGTGTACTAAGTGTCCAACGAGCCAGGTTGTCATAACCAGTCTCATAAACTACAGCATCCATATTACAGATACGGTCCTGTTTCTTGCATTAGCGGTTCTATCTGATAAATAACTAGTAAATGAGTTGTGTTACCTTACTTAAAGAATCGACAAACGCCTCTGTCTCGTTTAGTATGGGATAGTCAGACGTAAAGTGATATTTTTGGGGCCGTTTAGAATTTAGTTATTTGTATGGCAGGTTACTAATTTTCGTCACTTCTTTTAACACAGGACTGTGTTCCCTATATAAGGATAACGTTATTAATATTTATTTATTTGGTAATCCTAAGACTACTAAGACCACTATAGGAACCTTGAATGCATAAAATATTGAACGTTTAACGAAATAAAAAGAAAACAATAATTATCTTAAGGAAACAAAAAAAATTATAAATTTACACAAAAATGGATTTTTCAGTGTTTCTTATTTATTTTTATACCGGCTGTGAATATTGTGTGAATGTGCTTGTGATAACTGGGATGTGTGTTAAGTTTCTTTAAAGGTGTAGTGTGAGTGTGTATTTGTGTTTGTGTGTGAGTGTTATGTTTATTATTTCTGTTTTTTATTTACTTTAACCTATTATTGTCAGCTTAAAAGACCTCTTTGTTAAATGTAATATATCTACATCAGCATAATATTTATTGTATGTGTCGACTATACGGCACAAAACTGAGTTTTTGCATAGTTCGTATTTACTAAGGGATTAATATTTCAGTATAAAATATATTATATAAAGAAAAGCTTAACGATGTGACGTCTTAGTCAGGTTTAATAAGTCGGTTCGTCCTGTTAGCTTCACACAAGGCACCGCCGCGCCGTGGGAACGCGGTGCATATGCTAGCTCATTATGCGGCGTCATGCGCTGCACTTGTGTACTTGTCTCCCTGACACCCCAGGCGCCTACTTCTCTCCATACTACACCCATAACAGCGCACCGGGTGTTTAAGCGAAAGATATTCAATAATAAATATACCATACAGAAAAAAAATTTTCAAAGTTTGGCTGATACACCTTCGTAAATTCAACATTAACGCAAAGAAACGAAGTTAGTCACACGGGAACTTTTTCGATTATGTGGCAGGTTTGTGACTAACTTCCTTTCGTAAGTGCGAATTTACACAGGAACACTTGCGAGTCTTTTTAATTTTGTTTGTTTGGAATAATATACGAGTATAATGAGTCTATGGTAATTATATCCATATTAAAGTACGAGTGTGATTAATACATTTTACTTTGAGTGTAAATTAAATTAATATTTGATTGAAGTATATAGAGCAGGGGACCATTAACTCTTATTTCGATTCGAAAGACGAGCTAAACTGAAGTACATCGCTCTGACATATATATTTCTAAGTCATGTTCATATAAAACCTGAATCGATTTACTGTCAAAATGGATCGAAATAGAATTTTTACTAAAAGTTAATGGTAAGTCCGCAGGAGAATAAATTGATATTATTTAGAAGCTTTAGTTGTATCTGTTATAAAAGGTACTTATTTAAGTAAACTAGAAAAACTATAAAAAATAATTTAAAAAAAATTTGCTAATAAAAAAAACTAATATAATTTTTTGTATTAGTGATGGTAACACTACTCTGCAAGCGACAGCCCCACACGTGTGTTCAACTCTGAAGGGGCGCGAGCGCGTCACGTGTTGGGATTATCTTTTATTATGAAACGGGCGGGTTAGATCACTGCATTACGTAGTCTTTTAAAGTACGGTCGGTATTTTACGGACACATATTTCAAATATCATTTTTAAATTCATCCAATTTAACAGATGTAAACTTGACACGTACTAGATGTATGTACAGTATTTTTAAAAGAAATCGACAAAATAAACACAGACATCTGAAGAAATTTTTTTTCTATTTTGCTCTTTAAATGTATCACAACCGCGTAAATATTTATTATCAAGTAATGTGTAGTTAACATGGCCATTTGTTATCACCACATGTTTCCACATCAATAATGGCAAAAAAACAAACATACACCCAAACGTTGAACCTCCTCCTTTCTTGAAGTTAAAAACGAATAAAACGACTGATCAGGTATATGTAGGTGAAAGCCAAAATATCCAGTTAGTTGTATTGAATTAAACAACATGAGCGTAATTAGGCTCTGCTCGCTCTTTAAATATAAATGAAGCTTAAGCAGATTAAAAAAAATAATTACTTTCAGAATTCGGACTTTTTAAGAATATTGTTTCTAACTAGTCAATGCATATTTATACAATGTAACGGGGCTCTGTTCATTGAACCAAAGCCAAAAAGTTACTTAAGCTAATTACCATAAACATTGTATACACTAACAAAAAGCGAGGTCAACACGGTCTCTACATATATCGATGTTTTCTCACGGGCCGTGCTACGACGACGACTACTCGTACGTGCTGTGACGGTACCTGCTGCATCTTGTCGAAGTCGAGCGCGGGCCGGTGGCGGCGCGGCGGCGGCAGCGGCAGGCGGCGGCGGCGCGGCGACGCGGGCGCCCTTCCCGCGCACGCGCACGCCTCCCCCGCACTCGCGACCGCCGCGCCCGCGCGCTTCGGCTTCAGCGCCTCCAGCGGTGGGGACGTGCGGAACCGTACCGGCGTCTCCACCTGAAATGCACCACCATATATCTCTTATTTACAACGACTTGCTGCAACTCGTGTCAGAAGATAAGGTCATCTATGGTCTGTCACAGAAGATGTTGGACAAAATGTAAATCAGCCAGCCAGTATCTATGACAACAGTAAATGTCTGAATTTTTGCTTCATTTGAGTTTATATAATATTTTGAAGAACTACTCTTAACAGTAATTATAATTTACAAGTTTCTTAGAAAAACTAGAAAACATTCTATTGGATAGATAATTTCACGTTACCAATACAAAAAAACATCAGATTGTAATGTAGTTAAGTCTTATAATACTCCACAAGGTTAATTATGCTGATCAAAAATACAAATAGATTTGACACGGACAGGTGCTGGTAATGTCCACGTCTATTCGAGGTGCACGGTTAGTCCATGCGATGGAATATGGGTAGTTAGATGGCGAACCTTTGTGTCGTCGTCGTCCGAGGAGGGCGCCCGCGCTGCCAATTCGTCGTCGAGGTAGGGCTCCGCAGGCCATCGGCGTTTCTCAGGAGCCGTGCGCGCCGGCGACGAGGCACCCCTCCGCCGGCCTTCGCCTCGCGTCGCGACCGCGGCCGAGCTCGCGGGACTTCCATTGATGACCTGCACCAGTCTCCCATCACTTCTTATTCGTGCCCTCGTCGTGATTACTGAGTGACGCATGCCAGCGACATGAACATAGATGCAATCGACCGATCGTTTGCAATTTTGATTTCGTCAAACTTGTATGGAAAATAGCTAGAGTAATTTCATTCAGACTTAAGCACTCGATCGGCATTTGCATATTAACGAGGCAAAAACTTTTATACATGCAATCAAAGATTTAAATTTAATTAAAAGTGTTTGTTTGTTTACGTTATCTATTGGACAATCTTATGAGTGTCATTTTGAATGCAAGACGGGAATAAGAGAACGAACAATCTAGAGATAGAGAGCACACCGAGGCGGAAGCGCTCTTAACGGGACACGGACCGAAAACAAAAAATGGTCCCTCGAGTCGATGCAATGCTGTCGTGAATGAAGGAGAGTTGTTTCGCTGGCATGGCGGGTGGGGGCTAGGAGGGAGGAGGCGCGGCAGAAAGGAAAGAAAAGCGCGGTAGTTAAAGGCGGGCGCTCGGCCCGCGACGTCTTCGCTGAATATTTCAGCATGTAATTGCAGAACTCGCAATTCTCGTCCATCAAAGCGTCGCGTCATTACACGGTTGAATTAATGGCCGGCATTGTCCCTCCCCTCGCCGAGCCGCACAAGAAAAAAACAGCTGGCAATGGCTGGCGAAAACGACGGCCTAATGCTGCGGCCGGCCGCTCATTTATTATGGATGCGAAAGTCCACGCGAAAAAAACCACACAGCTTTTGAAGCGACTCGTTTCTCTCAGCAGAGGACTAGATGGGGTTTAATGAAATCGCATAAATTACTGGCCGATCATGGGCGCCCTTAACTGCCGATAAAGCTGATAAAACCTTTTTCAATCACGTGTTTCAGCGGTTATGATGACGTTTACGATCTATCGTACCCTTTTACTGAGCAACGAATGAACTACTCCCTAACGTTAATGCGTATCATAACCTTTTTATCGATCGCGTTTATACTTGAAACTTTTAGAAATACTTTTGTAGGACAATGTAATAAAAAGATATTAATATTGTAACTGAGAAAAAAATATTAATTGAAGTAGAGCTTTAGTCGATTAAGGTTTAATAGGTACTTAACTAGTTATTAGCTAAACATTGAAGTAGTAAAATTAGGAATGAGTAATTTTCAGTGGAGGCTCCGCTTATATAGATCGGGGTTGTAGGCGGCGAGCCGTCGCGACATGGCGCGTCTCGTCCGCCCGAATACCACGGTTCACTGGATCACAAAGAGATCATCCGACTACACTAATCTCGCTGCAAATTTTAGTTAGCTAAAAATTACCCATGCCTACAGTTAGCCGGTTTAAGTGGAACGAGTTTTAGGATACTTTGATGCGCTAAATTAAACGAGTTTTCGATCGGTATAGGCACGAATAACTCTATTTTGTTATAGAGTTTTATGAGATAATGCTGATGCTTAGGCGATAAAATATTCCATTTTTATTTATCTTTAGAATAGATAGATTGTGGTATATAATTTATTTTAGTAAAACTTTTCGCAACCTGTTCACCGGCACCACTGTAAAGTAAATCTCCGATAGTGGAACGTGGCTGAAACAAGGCCGAAGCTTAGCGCCGGATTACATCACACGATCCACTACTTTCATAAGGAATCCATTGTCCGTTTACTCCTTACTGTTAAAACGTGCTACAAACAAAAGAATTTCTAATTTCCAGCCAAGCGAAAGATAAACAAATGTTGTGTAGAAGGCAGACGAAAAAGGAAAAACTCCGACAGTTTTGTCTTGTTCCAACAAAACGATGAAATAGCTCGGAATTAAGATGAAGAACGGTAAAGGGGCCGGTATTTAAGGTGCATATTGCTTGTAATAAGCAGTAGGCGTATAAAGTTAGACCTTAAGAAACACGTTTCATATTATAAAAAAAAAATTGTTTTAATTGATTACATATGAACACGACTTGCAATAATTGACACCGTTGTTGCGTTGTGGGTAGCGAATCTGCCTTTAGTCTCGGCGGTTGCGGGTTCAATTCCCGCTCGGACAGTTGTTTGCATTGATATTACAATATCTGTTTCGGTCTGTGCGTTTGTACTTGTGGGTCTCCCCTGTGACTCAGGGGTTAATAGGGTAAATTAGGGTTGCGGTGGTCAGATGGCAAGTTCTCTCAGAAAAGCTAGTAACCTGTCCAGACAAAGAGTAATAAGCAGACCCTGAGTAAATACTCGTATAGTAACGGGAATAATGCTACGAAGAAGAAGAACACGACTTGGAATAAATGGATACCTTAATAAGTACGTTTATCCGCTTAACATTGATTTTGTTTATGTTACACAAATTACACAAGTGGCTAGAACACAGACAGGTTGTCTGTGTTTTACTACGATTGAGAACTTCTAACGCGCACACAGAAATATGAAGAGAAGTAGCTGTATCCGTACTGTAATGTTCCGTACTGTAATGTTCCGTACTGTAATGTTCCGTACGATAAGGCCGGATATTTTTAAACTAGAAAGGTGGCATGTTATCAATTTTTTGAATTAGAAAAGTCAAGGTTAAACATAATATCCCCTTTGTGTTCTTAATCTTTCATAAGAATACAACTAAATGAAAGTACATAGTAACTAAATATACCCTATTATTAAATCTAAGCAATAATAAATAACCAGTTTAAAATGCTACAGGTAAAAAATAATAAGCACATATTTACACAGTACATGTATTTACTCTATGCTCATGGACCTCCCATAGAACAGACCTCAAAAAACAAATTTGATATTTATTTTTATTCGTCTCTACAGACATAATGTAGCTGTTATCGTGCCTTATATTTGGTCGGGTCTTGAATTAATAAATTACATTAATTAGCCTTCATCGTTGTTCTATCTAACCGCTAATTTTATAGTTTCCCCTATTTATAATATTTAATATACAAGTGTAATTGTAAAGTAAATAATGTTATATACCCGCCTGTCGAGCACATACAAAGGTGCGAACTACAAGTCGGGCTCTTGAAACAACAATGGGAAGGAAGTTCAGTTCGCACAAACAGACAGAGTACATACACTACGTTACTATAACTTGCGAGTACGATAACGCTCATACAAACATACATGACATACATAAACATATTAAAAACTGTGTACACATTTCAGGAACTCAACATATTGCTGTGTACTAATTTATTCAATTATGAAGGAAATGGGAAACAAAGAAATGTTTCATGTTATTTAGTAAAACTAAATTTGCAAAAAAAAAAACGTATTTTATAGTAAAAATTATTACATGGGATGAAATCCGAGAATTTAAAAGGGTTAAAAGACATGCCGGATATTTGGAGCCCTAAGAAAATGACTTATAAGCGAAAAAAATGTTGCAAGAACATTCACTTGTCATAAACAAAAGGACCGGCCCTTCCTGTAAAAATGTCCAGACTCGCCGGTGCTCGTGATTCTGTGAAATTCGCACCAACGCAACACAAACGCTAACTTTATTCGATTATGTTGTAAGCTTACGACTGACTTCGTTTCGTTGCGTTAGTGTGACTTTACAAAGGAGCACCAGCTTATCTTTGGACACATTTTCTGTGTGGACGGACATGTCTATAGTATATAATGTGCATAAACAAATGAAATAATAGAAATGTACATGCAATGCTTTAGACGTTTTTAGTTTTTTGTCATCTAAAACAATAATGAAGAAGCTTTTATTACTTCGAAAAGGTTTTAAATTAATTCATAAGAAAAACTATTAGTAGAGCATCGTGGGGAGTCGAAGTTCAAGACTCATCGTTCAGCGTGTGAATTAAACGCACGGGGTTTTTGTTCGTCTACTAATTTTTGCTACCCGCGGCCGGAGGGCGTTCACCTCTCGTGATATTTTAATCTTTACATAACGTCATAGGAAAATATTTTTTGTTCTCCAATTGTTCAGCGGATATCTTATACTAATTAGGTAGTTTTTACAATATTCTCAATAGGAATTAAGGAATCGTTTGCTATTGTAATACACCGAAAAATTATTTCTTTCTTTATATAAGATGGCGTGATAGACTATTGATCATAATTAGTGGATAGCATCAACTAGTATTTGGGTGCAGGTTATTCTTAATATATTTCTACAGGTCTTTCTAAGAGTCACAAATTATTATCCAAGTATGTATACACAATATTATAGCAGCGTTTGTCTATTCTTGTAATATTGATAAATAAATTAAAAGTATTTCAAACTGAAGAGTGGTTTAATATTAGAAATTTTAATATAAAGATATTTTAATTTTTCCATTTATGGTACGAGTTTCATATAAAACGTAAAAGTTTCCTAACATGGAATTTCAGGGGCTTGATTACTGTGCAGCCCTTCCAATTGGCTTCGTTCAGGAAGTGTATAGTACGGATGCCAAGTCTCCGCATAATAGTTCCCTTGACGTGGAAGAGGGTGGAAAGGGGGCGGTTGAAGGGGGAGGAGGTAAAGGGAGGTTAGAAGAGGCGGTTGTGTAATTTAGTTGCGGCGCGTCGTTCAGAATTAATGCACCGTGTGACTTGTGAGGATGGTTGTCAGTGTAACCAACTTAGCTCCGTCATTCAGCGTCGTTTCGGTGGAATGCATATTAAAATAGTCTGTGTAAATATTTCACTCATTTTGATCTGTTTAGTGGATCAACATTGACGGATGAGTTATTTGTCTAAATTATTTGCAAAAATATCTTGCAATGAGCCTCAGTAGCTGAACGGTTAATGGGCTATCGTCATGCCCACTCCAAGCGGAAGCTAAAGGCTTCTTTGGAGGGGCAATAGGAGTATTAGTAATGACTTGAAAAAGCATTGCTAATTATCTTTACCAAAAAGATTTCACTGATAGAACCTTGTTAAACTGTATTAAATAAGAAATTGTCTTAATTGATAAATTTGTCGTCAAAATAAATTTATTCTATTACGGTAACTGTCGGTCTTTCGGTCAAAATGGTGAACATAACGACGAGGGTGGGCGACGAGTCGGCAAGTCAGCCAATTACCGCATCAGCAATTCACAATAGCAATTGTCTTACCGGTACGAGTATCGCAACCCCTCCTCGCATACTGCCGATATCGATCAAATTGATTGCCCCGAAGATATTAATGTAGACACAGCGCATTATACCCTCCGGGATACCCGTCCCTGATATTTGATGTCATCTTAACAGCTTTAAAGATACGCAACGCATGACAGTTCAGCAAAGGCAGGAAGAGGTGGGCAGAGGGGGCAGCATGATTAAAAACCGGCCAAGTGTGCATCTTGCATATAAAGGGTTCCGTACCACTGGAGACTAAAAATGTCATCGAGATTCTTGTATGTTAATGTTGATTTCGAAATGAAAGGGGGTTAAATTTGTTATTAATTTTTATTACAGGGTCCATACATTGTTTAAATGTCCTGCCAGCTCATATCTTCTTGAACTGAATCTCGTTAGATTTAATATACAATGCCTGATAAAACCAGTTTGCCCTAAACAATATACCTTTAGGGGCAGGCCCTTTTGCAGTCTAGATGTCAAAGTTATAAATCAAAATAATTATCACTGCCGCTAAAAAACTGCAGTTCTACAGTGACGTCATTTTCGGTGAACATCTGAAACAATTATATTTATAACGCTAGTGCATTTCCGTAATCCTTTCCTTATTGTTAATCGTTATCTATATTAAAATTTCTGTGAGCGTTGAAGGTTTTAATGTTATCGTCGGCCATTAAGAATTTATAGACGGGAAAACGAAGAAAATAAACTATCTAATAAAAATCTGAGAATGAAGGCGTGCGCTGTTGACTACGTGTCATATTTTGTGTTCGACGTTATTTATTCAACGCACGGACTGTGTCGCGCCGAGCGCTTTTGTGTTTACTACAAAAGGATACTAGTTATTTTACATAAGTAGAAGTATTCATGAATTTGATAAGACGAATTTCGGTTCGGCTAAACCCTGACAATACTATATAATAATAATAAACTATACTAATACTCCACAATCGGGGAAACTGCTAGGAGAATGAGCTAAAAGTTAGGAGAATGTGTCTTATAAATAATATTGGGTACAATGATCATCTAACCTTATATCGCAGAAAAGGAATTTGTAGCATACATTGTGCAGAGATCATTATCCGGATTTAATTGAGAGTTATATCAAGAAAATTATATGCCTACTTGGTTACTGAAAATTCAGGCTTTTAGTTTTATCCACACCGAAGTTATAATAAACGGTACACACTCAACGGTACACACTCAACGGTACACACTCAACGGCCCCCATTAGGATAGTGATACCCTGTGTCGGGGGTCCGGAAACATACAAGGACAAGGACAAACACCCAGACCGGAAAATATGCGTGCATGGACAATACAAACATATTATGCTCCGTGCGGGAATCGAACCCGCGACCTGTGGCGTTAAAGGCAGGTTGGTTACCGCTGCGCCACAACGTCGTCAAAAGCCATTTTCGACCCCTATAACTTCGGTTATAGGGGTCGTAAATGGCTTGAAATGCTTTGAGAAAAGGATGGTATGGACGTGCCGCTTTTTTGCCCAACTTGGCAGGGGCACTGCCGTGCCCCCAGATATACACCGTTATAAATTTTGAATTATGAAAAATTTAAAGACAACTTCCGCGTCGTCAAGATATTAAAATCAATGACTTAATTACGAAGAGAAGTCTGCTTCATACGGAATTATACGAATTTTGAATTTTAATCATATTTTCAAGACCATTTTTAAATTATTACATTAAATATATTTTCATAAAATATAAATCAAAATATATCTTAATATGTATATAAAATAATTATATCTACTTAAGTCACAACGATTTTATTCCCATGACAGTTTTTAAATTAAAATATTAGCAATACTTGTTCGAGGTAGTAATTGTCCCTCAAAATAAGCTCGTAGCTTGCGCTAGGAGCTCCTGATAGGAGGACAATAGCCTAGTAGGTCAGGATCGAACCTGCAACTCCCGCATTACAAGTTATTGAGCTGTTATAGTAGAGTATTGAATTGTATTAATGAGTTAAGTAGTTAGAAGGGATAAGTATAATATATATTCTTTAAAAGTTATATACATGTAAAAGCGTATAGATAAAACATTCGATGATAGTCAAATAACAAAAAGCATGTAAGACAAAAAAAGGTTTTGTAAGAGGTACTGGATGGCAGATGGCAGAATGCAACTAACACTATAAGACACACATAAGTAAATCACCTCTAATTCTTCCTCCGAGGAGTGGTGGTCGTAGAGCTGGTCGGGCTCCGGCGCGACGATCGGTCGAGGCGGTGCGCACGCGCATGCTTCGCCACCCATACCTGAACAAAACATTTTAATATGATTTAAAGCTTAATAGTCATTACAGTCTTCAATTATCCAGCATCTGTTTACAACATAAATAAATATATAAACGCTACACACTCTACGGCCCCCATTAGTATAGTGATATCCGGTGTCGGGGGCCTGGAAACGCATAGAAAGACAAGGACAAACACACAAAGACCGGAACACATGCTTGTATAATGAATACAAACATCATCTCCGAGCGAGAATCGAACCCGTCACCTGTGGCGCTTAAGGCAGGTTCGCTACCGCTGCGCCCCAATTTTGTCAAAATTGATTCAATGTCACGTTGATTTAGAATTACCTTTAGTTACTTAAAGTTAGTCACTGTTATAAGATAAGATAATAATACGCGGGTACGAAGGCCTATATATACTACTAAAGGTACTGAGACAGGGCGACCTCAACATGATCCACGCGAAAAAAAAACAGGTTATTTCAGTACTAATCACTACGGAAGGAAAAAGAATACAGCACCTACCTATATTGACATTAAAACTTAACTCAGGATTAACTTTAATAGTACTATCGATAATCGTAATCTTATCATTCTACGTGAAATCCATAAATATACCTTACATCTATTATTCATAAGTGCGCCCACAACAGGCTACATCAGTATGCTGTTCTAAATGTTCGATTCTTCAAGGATGTATAACAAATAGCCATAAATTAATATCCTAGTCAGTCCACTTCGAGATCAATTTAGGTAAATTCCAGTAGGACCAGAGTCATGGAGAAAAAAATATACCTAATAATGTAACTTGTAATTCACTTAAATATATAAGATTTATTTTATATTATAGTCATAGAGACAAAAGTTCAATACTATAATTTAGTCAAATAAAACGACACGCCGCAGTCGGGCAAACTTTCAAAGTCGTCTGTGACCCAAAAACGCATAGCAATGTATGGAAAGTATGAAATTAGCGATGCAGCGTGCTAACACCCTGGAATAGGGGAGTAAGCGGGGAGCTGCGGAGGGTGAAGGGGTTGTTGAGGGGGAGAGAGGTGGACTTGAACTTGTGGCGGCTGGAGCCTGCAGACTGCGCGGCGCGGCGCTCCGGACACCTTGCTAACAACATCCCGACATGAAGCAATATATAGATATAGCCTCTTTATTTTGAAGTTAGACATATTTAAGGAACATTACAAACTAAACTATTGGGTAAATTGGTACGATTTGAATAAGGTGGTTAAATATAATATTGATGATGTGAATCAGTCTAAAAGAGAATATGATATGAGTAAACTCAGACAAATGTGTTCTTTGTATCTAGAAACAAAATATTCTACATATTACAAAATATTCACCGATGGTTCTAAGAATAACAGAGATAATACCGTGTACATGGGCGCTGCATTTTTCGATCCTCAATTAGAAAGTTTTATGAAATTTAAAATTTGCAACGGTATTTCCATTATGTACCTAGAATTAATAGCTATCTCAGAGGCTCTATCCTATGTAAAATCAATGGATTGTAATAAGATTGTCATTCTAACCGACTCGAAGAGTTCTCTACAACACGTGGCTCGGTGCACCTCCTATAAAAGAGGCACACCGATTGCCTATGATATTATCAGAACAATATTTGAATTGAAGGCTAATTCAAAAGAAGTTATCCTACAGTGGATTCCTTCACATATTGGTTTGGTAGAGAACGAAACAGTAGATAGATTAGCAAAAGAAGCTTCTTGTGATGGTAAATCTACAAATATTTTGCCTTTCTTTACTGATCGTATTCACCTAGTCAAAGAAAACTGCTACCAATTATGGAAAGTGCATTTCGATGAAAGATCAGTGGAAAAAGGCATTTGGTATAGGACTCTACAAAATGAACCTTGGAAATCACCGTGGTTTGATGATATCTCATTAAATAGAAATATTGTAATTATAGCATTTAGAGCTCGATCTGGACACATCCCACTAAATAAGTTTGCGTATTTAATGAAAAAAGTTCCTTCTCCGCTTTGCGCGGAGTGTGGAATAATAGAAGACGTTTTCCATATAGTAATGGAATGTGTCCGGAATGAGGACTATAGATTTAATTTGATAAGAAAGTGTAAAGATTTTAAAAATATTGGAGCCTGCAATAGTATTTTGGCATACCCACTTTCGGAAATGGCTAAATTAATGTTTAAAATGGTTGAGGTCGCTCTGCGACGACGGTGAAACTGTTTATTTTATATTATTTTATTGTATGTGAGTGAAGTTCTGATGGAGCGGCATAGTCAAAGCTGACTGAGCTCCTTAAATAAAGATTTAAAAAAAAAAAGGAACACAGTAAGTTGAATTCCCAAATCACAATCTGCCAACATTTTCATATTTACTCTCAATGTTGGCAGAGCAATAATGGCAACGCCATGATTAAAATTAAAAAGAATTCACTTTCATCCATTGAGTTCATTTAATATTTAACACGACTTTAAGAGAGATGTGTTTCATAGCCATTTATATATAAATTTTATTTAACTTATTATTAGCTGTAGGTACTATGACTTTAGTATCTAAAGGGCATAGATGCAACAGTTTCTGAAATAATGTCAAACTAAGGAAATGAAAGTCATTATTACTATACAAATGAAGTTTTAAATATAACGTGAACCTTTTAAAAGTACATCAAAAATGAAAATGCTATTACATTATATAATTATCGTAATTCTGTGTAAATGTATAAAATGTCTGCTTGCCTTAATATTTCAAAAGCGGGTCAACATAAAAGAGCTTTATCATAGCCAGCGAACCTTTTAATTCCGTGCAGTTATTAAATCAGATTATCATCGTTACAGAAATTCATTTCTTGGCACGATTTTCTATTTTAAATTTATGATTCGTAAGTTTGTAAAAGTTTTTAGGTAGCGCTAAAAACACCATCCATCTTGAAGGTAATAAAGATAACTTAACTTTTGCACGAAATATATGATATGACTACGAGAATAAAGTTAGTCCAATTATGAAAATGATAGAAAGTCATAAGGCAATGTTTGATAACAATGTAATCAATCAGTAACTGAAGTGGAACTGTCGTAGCTACTAGCTTACGCTGTAAGCTAGAGTTTCATACAGCTTCACGATATCGAACGCTCGAGATTCTAGGTAGATATGTAGAAAGCAATACATAACCTGCCCAGTCATCATATAATTTACTTATTCAAAATGATTATAAGCGATATAGATATTAGGTATAGATATAGGTATTAAGAGAGCATTTGCAGTATATTATTAAATATGGCCACATTTTCCTGTTAACATAGCGCAGGCTCAATAGATATAAATTTATTAATACTTCAATTTTACCTCCAAGTGTCCCTAATATAAATAACCCCGACCACGACATGTAGTCGACACTCGAGATACGAATTAAAGGAGTGAACGATCCACATATCGCTAATAGATTTTAAAAATAACTTAAAATCGTTAGACTGCTATTATTTCCATCACGGTAAACTTGCCATTTTAAAATCCGACCAACTTTATTTATTACAATAAAGATAGTAACTTCGATCCTTGCATACAAAAGTATTCCAGTAAATAAAGATTCACTGAGAAAAACGCTAAACGAAAACTAGTGCTGTTTGTGTCAAAATTTCAAATGAATCTATCGATTAATTATCGAGCTTGCACACAATCGGAAGGGGATTTTTTTATATATGAACATGAATATTTGACATATGCACCTATTTTCACATAACATAATTATCTATGTGTGATGTTAAATAAAAAAACATACATATGGGTTTGATATGCAGACATTTTTCTAGGCCTATATTTTAGGCCGATGTCTATTGTAGCGATTTTTTATGAAAATCATTTTAACATACAACATGTAGCCTATGTCAATCTCAAATTGCAAACGAATTCCCTGCTAATTAATTTGCTATGAATAGTCAGTAAACATATGTAGGTATATATATAATATACAGTTCCATTCGTGATACTATTAGCATAGATTGGTGTCCTTGATCGATCTATCAAGATTCCTCTGAATCACAAATATACCGCAACGTAATCCTCGCAAGCGGCCAGCCTCCGCAAAAACAGGTCGCTATCAGATTGGATATTGAATCACACACTAAAGCAGTAATAAATCACTTCCCTAAACGCGCTCCTTTTGACGCTACATAACGCTTCTCGACTACGAAAGTTTTTTGTTTAAATAAGATTATTTTAACTTTAAGCAACTTCACAGTTATAAAAGATAACCCTTAGATAAATTGAGAACATACTTTTAAAATACGTCTAGAAATACATTTAGTAAGTAAAGCTAAAAATGAGACAAGAACTGGGGTGCGCACGCTAGCGATAAGTGAAACCGGGTTCAGAGAGAGCGATGCCTGTATTTGTATTACTCGATGTTCTGTCGAGGAAAGCCAGGAATATAAACTGCTGACATTATTTAGAAACCTTTTAAAACATGACAACCGACTTCAAATATCATCGGCAAAGTAATATAAGAACACAATGCGAATGCAGTAAGCGCAGGTGTTAAATTTATGTGCTTCTAATGATAATCTAAATATATAATTCTTATCCAAAGCGATTGAGGAAATTAACATGAATAAATATAGCGAAATATTGAAATAGAAAGTCTTTTTTTAGGTAGGCGAAGGGTAACTTTGGCATCAAGCGTGAAATTGCATTATAAAAAGTATTTATTTAAAGAAATACCGAACGTCCACTCCATAACAGTGTTCTCGTGGTTGTGAATAATTGAAAGCCTCCGTGCCTCGCTTGACGCACTGGACTCACAGATCTTATATCTCTCCGTTTCTAATGATTTGCACTAAACTACTCTTTACGTAAATGTGCTAAGGATGTTTTTGGCGTGATACGATTTCAGTAGGTAAGTGTTATCTTAGTGCAGTGGAGATCAAGATTCATTGCGTCGTTGACGGGAACGAGTCACGATACGTCGAACTGGCTCGCGGGAGCCATGCGTCTGCGGTTTCAAGGACATGTTTATGGATGGTCATATGTGGGCTTCCGGCAATGTCTGTCGCTTTAGAGGAATCCATCTCCCGCTTCATGGATATCCAATGTTTTAAGCAGAAGACTATAAATCCTGCTTTTGAAATAATTTCAAAATTAAAAAAGCAATATGTTACTAAAAACTAAATAGATGATTTAGTTTATATATTGTTAAATGCCAACCAATCCTATTCATATTGCAATCGGTTCTTTTTAATAGTCTGTCACTTCCACCATTACGACCAATCATTTGCCGGCGTCATTTGTCTGTCACAGCAGAGATTATTCCACCAGTGCAATCAGTCACACTGGTGGTAGGTCTTTTGTTGCAAGAGGCCGGCTAGGTAGGTACCACCGCAGTGTCCAATATTCTGCCGCCAAATAGTAGTGCTTAGGCACTACTGTGTTCAGTTTGAAGGGCATTGTACGCTAGTGAAATTACTGGGCGAACGAGATTTAAGAACTAATATCTCGAGGTTGGCAACGCGCGAGTGGCACCTACTAATGGTGCTGCAAGCGCTCATAGGCTGCGGCAGCCACTTACCATCAGGTGGGCCGTATGCTTGTTTGCCAACTTCTAACATAAAAAAAAAAAAAAAAAAATCTAATGATAGATTTGGTAAAATCAACTAGTCGTTTAAATTCGCACTGTATGAAAAAAACCTACTTATATCCACAATGACAATCATTCAAAAATATTAGTCTCCTTCAGGGCAGTCGGTTAAAAATCTAGAGTGGAGTCTTTTCGTGCGTTCAAATATTCTTTATTTAACGTAGTAAAGTTCCGTTAGGTCATAGATTTATGTATTTGGACAGGGCCTTCCATAAAACCGTCAAAGGTGGTGCACCTTTGTAAATTCAACATCGACGTAATAGTGAAGATTTGAATTGACTGAAGTTAGAATCACAAGTTTGCAACATAATCGCTAAAATAAGCGTGTGACTTACTTCGTTTCGTTGCGTTAGGCCGTTCCTTAGTTTATAGGAAGTCAATGCATTTTGCTTTAAAAAATGAAAAGAATTGACGCGTCTGCCTATCTGTTGTGGAATAGCTGTAAGCGACTTCAACTTTGTTGCAACTAAGTATTTAGTTTAGATTGACTTAGAAGTGATTGTACATAGTTTCATTTTTTATTTATGTTCTTAGACTTCTTAGTAAATTAAGCCTCATAATGAGTTTTTTTATTTAAAATATTAGTTGATTGTAGATTCTTCCACTTCCTATGATGTAATTATTTGACATGAATTTTATAAGGCCTGATGAATAAAGACATACTTAGGTATCTATCGAATTAAATTTTATTTTTAATTATTTCACCGGTTTAATTAGCAAAATCCTGGCTATAAAAATAGCTGAAACGAAAAAGCGCACTTAGTTAATCAGCATGAAATTACTTCACCGTGGAAATCCAAGTTATATCGTGCTATGTGGACACCGCAATGCAAATGTCGGCTCGGCTGCTCGACGTGACTGGCAGCGAGGGGCCAGGGGCGCGGCGGGCAGGGGTGTGTGAAATGGCAGTGCGTGGGCCGCCGGCCGATACAACACATGAACAGTAGCACACCCAATCTACTCAAGGTCAGCGGTCGAGCTCGCGTTCCGTGGAAATCACGCAAAAACCTAACGCCCAACCTTCCCAAATGTTTTGATTACAAACGTCTCGTATGTTTGTATAGCGCTTAATGATATCATCGTGTAACTGAGCTGAGGTAGAATTTATAGTAAAACAAATAAAACAGTTGTAACATAAATTTAATTATGAAATCCACAATTAATTAAAGGCAACAAATATAAATGCATCAGAATAGCGTATAAAGCTATTAACTGAACAGCTATAGTGTTGTAATAACAATAATGCCTAAGTATGTATAACGCAGAATTATCGCTCCATCTGGCGCAGTCTACAGATTTATGAGGCGAGACATAACAAAGTTGGTAATCGAAATAGCGGCGATGCAGCGCTCGGAATGGTACCGGGAGCTATGCTAATAATTGCCAATAAGCCTGCCAACGGCTAAAACTTCGGCACAAGTTTCTCTTTGAGCAAGTTTTCAAGGTTGTTGATGTATTTACAACTATATTATATAGTAGTAGTAGTAGTAGTTGTATGTGCATATTTATATATAATGTTAAATTTGTATAAACGGATTCAGTTGATAGCGCTCCAAGTTCACTGCGATGTATGATGATGATGTCCAGACAGTAGAGACATGCTCCTCTCAAACACAAATGAGCCGGCTCGACTGGGAAAGTCCTACTCTCTGACAGAAAAACGGCGCAAAGTAAAAGATGAGTTGAAGCGCCTCTCTGTTCCCCACACACTTCAAGTACCGCAAGCCATCAGGCGGGTACTTGTTTGACAACATGCATAACATAAAAAATTGATGTTTTCTTTCAGAAAGTGTTACAGGTGTAGATTACGCGGGGCCAGTGTTGATAGCTGACCGTAAGGGCAGGGGTGCTAAATTAACAAAAGCTTATATTTGTGTTTTTGTTTGTTTCGCAGTAAAAGCACTGCACCTCGAGCTCGTACCGGACTTAACAAAGGAGGCATTTTTAGCAGCTCTCTTCAGATTTGTATCTCGTCGTGGCAAACCGCAAACCATCTACTCTGATAACGGCACCACCTTCGTAGGAGCTAGTAACGAAATTACCACCTTTTTTAATAATAATTCAGATTACATTAAGACTGAAATATCTACAAAAGGTATTGATTTTAAAAATATTCCACCGTATTCCCCTCACTTCGGTGGGCTATGGGAAGCGGCAGTCAAATCAGTAAAGCATCATCTTCGACGCATTCTTTCTCTAACACACATGAATTACGAAGAGATGTCTACTTGTCTGACCCAAATAGAAGCAATACTTAATTCCCGACCATTAACACCTCTATCCTCAGACCCTTCAGACTTGACCTGCCTGACTCCTGCTCATTTCCTTATTAGACGCTCATTACTATCAGTCCCTCGTCCTGAAGTCAGCGATGCTAACCTCAATCGCCTCCAGCGTTACGACAGGATTGAAAAGCTTAAGCAACATTTTTGGTCACGATTTTCAAATGAATATGTTTCCCTTCTACAGCAAAAAACCAAGTGGCAGTCGTCAAATGAAAACCTTAAGCTGGGCACAATGGTACTTGTGAGAGACAAAAATCAACCACCTCTACTTTGGCTTTTGGGTAGGATCGTCAGACTACATCCAGGAAAAGACAACATTAATCGGGTCGCAGACATCCTTACAAAGAAGGGCGTCATCCAGCGGGCATACAACAATATATGCCCTCTTCCCGTTCCCGAGACATCAAGTTGAAGCTTCGTTAAATCACCATCTTCAACCCTCGCCGGGCAGCATGTTGCGGCACCGCTGCATGCAACGGAACGTAGAAGTCGTTCCGGCTAACACGATTGGTGTTCGAGCGACTAGACAAGTAGAAACAAGATTGTAACGTGCATTCAGAATTCAGCGACCATCTTACCAATGCGCTTATTAATTTAAACAAATAAAATATATTATACAAAACAGAAAGATATGATTTAATAAAAAACTTTTCTCATTTCTATTATTCTGTAGGTTTTTGATCTCTGTTTTATCTTGGTAAAATTGTTATTTTATTACGTTTTTATTATCTCGATTTTTGTCGATTTTAATTCTTCTATCTGGAAACATTGGCAAAATCTCATTTCCTATAGCTTCCTTTTAGAGATTTAATACCTACTTTAAACATACTGAGATTGTGAAAATGCAATATTCGATATGATATACAATGTTTTAATGATTTTTTTTGAAGTGATGATAAAATTTGGTTTGATCACTTTGATTTTAAAAATTTATGTGTTATTTGATTTCGTTTTTATCTATAGCTTCTTGTAGCACTACATAGTTCTCTAACAATTAGGTACTAATTATTGAGAGTGACAAATAGGCAACCCTCCACACGTAAATATTAACTACAGACAATAGGCATCGCAACGCTGAGGGCTATTCAGACCCAAAGCACTTTATAGTGAGAGCTATCGCCCACAATGATGATCTTACAGCACATAATGCAGTAAGACCCCACATTTAAATAAATACTGTCAAGGAATTATTAAAGTATTTGAATTTTGAAAACTACTGCCATAAGCAATTTTATGTTGAACTTACTTCTGTCTACTAGCTTTATCAACATTCGTCATGCAATAAATACAATTTTTACGTAATAAAATATAAATAAAATTTTTTTACTTATAACATGGGCAAACAATCAAAGACCTGTAGCAGCAGTTACAAAAGCTATGTTCCCTGTGATGCTACAGACACCACTGTGTTTTGACACCTAGGATGAGGAGAATTTGTGGAATTATACGCTAAATGTGGAAAAGTAAGGATAGAAAAGAGTGCGAGTTTCCGCCTCTACAGGAGTGATTCTCAAAGTGGTCTAGGTGGTCCTCCTGGGTCCACGAGAGGCCTGGCGGAGGTCGACGTTGGTGGAGTAAAAAAATTGAGTGTTCACGAGGTGAAAGTCAAGCTCAAGAAAGAAATTTAATAAATAGAACACAACAAAAAATACAATTTATCTTTTCAATTTAGGTTCTTTTCTTTTTTTTTGCCGATTTAATCTCCACATTTTTTGGCTAGTTTTGATGAGAATATAGTAGAAATTATGCAGCACCGGGGTTCACCGGAACTATTAAAATTTTGAAAGTGGTCGATAAGACAAAATTTATAGAAATCTTTAAGCTCTAGAGCTCTCATTAGACAAAACTTCATTCGTCTAAAAAACTAGAATCCGTAATGTCGCGAGATTTCCTAATGCTAAGATCTGTGGATTGGCCTTGAACACATCGCTATCTAACACATTATGTAACCAAGTATCTACTAATAAATAACAAATTTTATTACCGTAATTTCTCTACCTAGAGTTAGCGATTACTATCTGAAGTGATAACAAGTTAACGACGAGGACTGACGGCATCACTTGAACGGACGAAAACAACAAAATATTTAGCCATCAGTAATCAAATAAATTATAATACGAAAAACAATTTATCTAAAATATAAATCCTGATGAAAGACACAAAACTTAAAACGAAGGTGTGCCGTTTGTCCGAAAACTATGGTAGTGACTGCCAGATATAGAAATAGCTTTTGATGATAATCGACAACGTGGAGAAGACATTGTAATCATTATAATTCAGTTATGAAGTTCAGAAAGTAATCGCTACGGTAAGCTGTAATTTTTAAATGCAGATTAGCAGTTTAAGCAGTTCCTGAAAGGAACATAACATAAGAAACTGATCGTCATTAAATCGCCTTTTTTTGTGATTGTGTATTGCCGACCTTGACAGCGTCAGGGTAAGATCGCTTGCTATTTAATTGTTGCATTAAATAAAAGAGCTCTAGTATACAATCATCATTATTTATATTAAAACCGGTATTAGTCTCCGTCGTAAATCACAACGGCCGCCGAGCTAAAGTGATATAAAACACTCCGTGGGCATTGTGTTTATATTAAATACCTTTACGGGTTTATATTTGATTTAATTGACTCCCTGGCAGGGCTGCTAAATCACATTATCAAATACAAATATTTACTATAACTGCCAGTTCAGTCATTGCGTTTTACGGGTTCTCGTCCTCGTAAAATACAAATAGTATATAATTTAGTAGTAATAGAGACACGCTCCTGCCATGACAAATGGGCCGGCTCGACTGGGGAAGTAATAAGCTCTTACTAATCGGCGTAAAGTAACAGTAAGTATTGTTGCGTTTCGTACGACGAGTGACAGTGCCGGCGGCCCAATCTCCCACATGTTCCCTTCCTTTTTCCTTTCTCATCCCTTGGGTTGGCAACGCAAATGTCATACTTTAAGCATTTGACGCGATCATAGGTAGCGGTGACCAAATACTTATTTGCCTACCGTCATGAAAAAAAAAAAGAAATTATAGAACTAATAATAATTAAACAACTGAACCGTTATTCGAAGCCTAATTGTATTTAAATTATGCAATTGAATAGGTTCAGTTTCATGGCAATCTGGTGTATTGATAAAAGAATTTGATTCCAAACATGTTCAGGATCACCTTTGTAGAATTTTCCTGATAAGTAAAGAATTGTATTGTATAGAATTTGCTAAACTCTGACTATACTACCTCGATGAAATATGATCAGATTATTTTCAATATGAATCGCTTTGTAGTTTAAAAAATGAGTAGCTGAATAAATATGTCATATGATAATAGAAAAGCCATATCTATGAGACAATCTGTACCTGTTTAAAAATCCAAATATTTATTTTATCATTTACGCATTTGCCTCTTGTAGTTATTAGTCTTTTATAAAATAGTTTGACGTGTCACTTGATTCGTCTTTCATTTGGGTCATCTACATCTTCAAAATATTCTATGGTTAGGTTTAACTTTTGAACATTTTCACCTTGTCCACGCTCCGTTCAAAACGTCTAATGATAGATAAAAATTCCACACTCACATTTACATAAGTTATTTTACCCTCATAATAACACTTATCTTCACAGATTCCTCATAGGAGATAAGACTGAATCTTCAAGCAAAGCATCTTTACTACACGCTAATGGAAGTTTTCCCGGTGTTTATGTCTCAATAATATCTCCCTGCCCAAATGTAATAATACTGTTTACAGAGACAACAATGGCCGTTGATAATTAAAAACCCGCTTTCGAGATTGTAACAGTGTTACAGCTTTGGAAAGGTGTTAAAACTGACGTTGTTTGCGTTCCCACTTGGTAGCACGGTGTCAATTGTTCTCAACGCACGAAACCATATCTAAGTGCAGGCTAAAGCGAAACTTTAACATCAAAAAATATTGTAAACGCAATATATTAGTCCTACATAATTCATGTATTAACTTCTTGCATTAACTGTGGATAATATTTTACCATAATGGGCAGCTCGTACAATAATACGAGTGCCGGTAGACTTGTGGGCGCATGTGTAATTGCCGATGTAACGTCGAGCTCGCCTTGGCTTCGGCTGAGCAAGGCCAAGGTCGTTCAAGCGTACCACGCCCCCTCTGCGCCCCCTCACCCTCGCACCGCGCCCCTCACTGCATGCGCACGCGATTTTTTGCGCAGTGATGTAATCACAAATTCGGTGCGCGCACAACATGGCCGCCGACCGTCACGCACAGATAACTAAAGATTTCTTACAATTTTTTCTTTTGTATCTCAATTATTAAAAATAAATATACATTACACAATGTGTAATTTTAACAGGTTGTTTAATTATTTTCAAGTTTTAGGGAATGGCGTAGGTATCTATTATTGTTAACCAAAAATGAACGAACCATAGAGTAAATAATGAAGTTCATGCAACGAACGTTTAAATTACAGCAATGATATTTTGATGACGACGCGTGAAAATCTCGTAAACGGTAAATCGTATTTAAAAGAAAACTAGGATTATTCTTTACATTATTAAAAATATCGTATGACATAATTTGAATACACCCAAATTTAGTACTATGGTTTACAAAAACATATACAAATTTGAGAAATCAAAGACACGGCCTATACAGAAATTTTGAACAAAATTCAGGAGACGTATTTATTCCTCCTGTGAAATTTCGTTTTCGAAACTTATGAGGTTTTCACTCATCGCCTACTTTTTGTAGATCCAACTAGTTACTAAATAAATGTCATATATGTTTAATAATAATGCTCATTTATTTTAAGCTAATATCATGAATAATACAAAGAGACAAATCGGACCTATCCAAAGCGAGCCACACCGCACCACCGCAGCCGAGGCTCGAAGCGCGCTCGGCGCCCGCAGACCGCAGGCGGCCACTTCGAAGCGTACATTACACGAACAATTAAATTGGAATGTCGCTTTTACAACTAGAACAATGTGCATTGCCGATATTGCTCAACTTGTAACGACATTTTTTATAAAGAATTCCCTCAATTACTATATTTGGAATCGTGTAATTATTATATCGAATGATTTATAAGATAACGCGATTGCGACGCGTTATGCCCTGCTATTTCTGTATGAATGGCACCACTACAAGCATCCGCGTACACACATCGGTCACACATCCTGAACATCGTGCCAAATAATTCTGTGTACAAGTATTTTCAATTTTTGATCGTGCCAAAAAGAATATTTTGTTAAAACTTTAATGATAAAATGATAAACTGTTTGTTTTGTTTAATGTACCTAGATTAGAAACGTATTCTGACAAACGGCAGAGGAAACGAATGTAATTTGCGACGATAAACTAACATTAAGAAACCAGTAGGTATAGTATCTTATATCGTGTCGAACACAAAAGTTTAAACAAACAGATGTGCCATAAACGATATCACACCCACATGGCACCCACGCACCGGCACCATGCCGTACTACGTGCAACATACGCTACACTGTGTAGTATCTGTAGTAGCCACAAGCCGAGCGGCCAACGTTCGACAAACGGTGCCAAAATCAACAATAGCAAAATCGGGGACAAAATCTTTAGACACATCTTGCAACATCCGAGGAAACGAGATTTTATTACGTTTTGTATGGTAGCTTGTTTTCTAAAAAAGTTTAACTTACTGATGTCTGTGACGTCATTCCACTTCATGATGACGTCTGCACAGTATTCACCTGGAAATAAAAGATTTTCAATTTTAATAAACAGACAATTTTTTTTTATTAATATTATTTTAGCTTCCCGAGACGTCTCTTTGTCTATAAGTTCTTATATTTGACATACTTTTATATAAACTATTCTACCTAAACAGTTGTCTCTTGGCAAGGTGTTTATTTTGTAAAATTCGTCGAAAGCTAAATATTTGTTTTCACCGAATACTTTAATGATATTTGTAATACATTAAAAATTGTCTTAAAAATATTTTTCCGTAAAACCCTGAATTGTGGAACCAGAAAAGGTATGTTCAACTTACAATATTTGTAAAAACACAAAAGGAAAAGGGAATGGAATTTTTATGAACAGATATATATTAAGATATATTTCTATATCAGTCGAAATGTCGAATGATGTATATTTGTATCGACGAGTGAGCTGTGACGAGGTGCGGCAATTTCCATTCACTTTATCATTATTATCTCACACCTGATACCCCGAAATAGAAAATAATCGAGTGCCAGAGATTCGAGCAGATACCGGTGATAATTTGGTGAAAAATAGCGCTTATCTACAATTATATTGTTATTTATAACATTTAAATATGCAAACAAATAAATAAACGATAGCCACTCATCGGCCTGCGGTAGGATAGTGATTTCCTGTGCCGGGACAAACATACACAAGGACAAGAGAAACACACCAAGACCGGGGCACATGCCTGCATGGCCAATACGAACATCTGCCCCGAGCGGGAATAGAACCACGACCTGTGGCGCTTAAGGCAGGTTCGCTACCGCTGCGCCACAACGTCGTCAATATATGCAATGCAATGAAATATGCATGTACTTCGCATTTTCGCAGTATATCTCGCTTTTACCACAACAGTCACTGTGACTTAGTCTAATTACTTTAATGTAAAATAGTTTATTCAGGTCGAGTTAGGAAATAGCTTTTATAACTTGCAGACTTTATGTATAGAACATGTTCGGGGTAAGAGCTAATCCATTCATTTACTATAAACGATAATGAATTACATTTAATCTAAGTTCCGTCGATCTCTCCGGAGACGCACGTCCGGTAGTGCGAAGTGGAGAAGAAAAATCCGAAAGGCAGACCCCATCATCAGATGGAAATAATAAATGCACGGAGAGAGAGAGAGAGAGATTCATTATCGAATTATATTTTAAAAAATGATATAAAAAAATACATTCATATAAACAAAGCAACAGGCTCGAATGTAAAACATTTTAGTAATAATAAAAAATTTCAAGTAATTTTATCATATGTAATCAAAATATATTTTATTGCGTGAATGAAAAATCGAACAACCGCTAAAATTTAGTTATAAATAAGCTAGAACAATAATGAAAGAAAATTTAAGAGAGACAGGAATCGTAAAATGTCTACAACACGAGTCTTCCATTATTATATTAGCGCATAATGAAAATCTCGTGTGAGACTATCACAATGGCTTATTTCATTGAAATCAGATGTTATTGATGACGAATGGAAAAGTTAATGCATTTACATGATAACTGTTCTGCAAACGCAGCGAGCGTGATTGTTTCTATTAAACAGTAGGAATGAAGGTGAAAAATGTTACAGAAAACGTCTTTATTAAGATATTTATGCAGCTTCGAGGTTCCTGAAAACTATCAGTATGAAACAAATACCCAACTGACATATCAAGGAGGTAGAGAGAGGTCCCGAGCAAGTAGTAGCCCAACTATTGCCATTAAAGGCCGATGCTTCAGAGCGGTAAGTTATCATATGTTTT
Source organism: Hestina assimilis (assembly GCA_023373885.1). Classification (NCBI taxonomy): domain Eukaryota; kingdom Metazoa; phylum Arthropoda; class Insecta; order Lepidoptera; family Nymphalidae; genus Hestina; species Hestina assimilis. The sequence goes on along the minus strand of CM041747.1, from coordinate 335,513 downwards.
AGAGTAATGCTTGTATGCCTTACATTAAATCTGAATCAATTTTGATAAATTTTAGTATAGAAAAATGCTATCTCTTTGTAGATAATCTATATCGATATCTATTTGTAGATAATCTTAAGGAGCATAAAGTTTGTATAAAGAACCAATTATTTCTATTACAACAAACATGCATCCTTAACAATAGCTCACAGACGTGAGCGCAGTCGCAGCCAAAAGCTGTTTCGGTATAATTATAAAGATTACAAAAATTATATATCCTCAGCGCTCGTACGCCGTCGAGGTTATTATAGTTCATGACCCATTTTTCCTCATTCGTTATCGCGCTGATAGCTCTAAAGACAAAAACTTTGATAACGGAAAGATAACATTTCTTGTCGTACACGAATTTCAATCTTTATAAAGCGAATAAACATTCTAGCGGTGTTCGCGGTTCCATTCACGACTGTTGTGTAAACTCTTCTAGAGATGATAATTTAATAAAAAGTTTAAACACACAGGAACATAATTATCTTTTTTTATTTATTTTAAATCATAACTCCAATTAATATTGATTTTCATAGTTTTTGAAAGAACACTTTATAAAGGTTCAGTTTTATAGTAATAAAAATGCCACTTTTATAATATGTATATTTTTTTATATTCTGATATGTTTTATCCATTGACAGGCTAGGCATTTTATTTAGTATCAAAAAAAATAACAAAAAATCGTAACATAATTATGATTTCTTTCTTACTTACTTAAAAAAATATCACATTTTTGACAATTTTGGGGTGAAAATTTTTAATTATCTTTGTTTATTATCCCGTAGTATTGAATATCATACAATCCCGAAGAAATACAAGTTACCTACTGTAAAGATTTTGCGCATTGTCTGTTAATTGGTATGTCAATCATCTCTTAATATTAGTATCGAGATCAAATGGTGAGAAAAGCGCCAATAACACCGCAGTAAATAAGGTTAAAGCGAAATGCAGTGATACGGGCGTCCGTCAGTTAGTGTTGCCAAATATTTTTTAAGACCAGGATATTTCAAATCATAAAATAAAAACAATACTTTTAATGCAAACGCTCCACCACTTAGGAGGCATAATATTGGATTATTATTTCTATTAAAAGTTATTATAGTAAAGATAAAAATTAACGCGATCAACGCGGGGACGTTCATTTTAACTTTTTTTCAGTAGATGCAAAAGCGGGCCGATAAGACCGAAAAGTACTTTGGCACTAGTAGTATAAAGGTCTTTCGATCTCCTATCATTTCCATTCGTGGAAACCTTTTTTCTTTCTTGAAAACTGTGACCATAATTTTATGAAAGCTTTAATGCATCTTATTGTTATAACTCAGTTGGTGGAAATCGGATAAAAACAAGGATTAGGTATTACAAAATTTCAGACACATAGTTGATAATGACCTATGATTTTCTTAACAAATTTGAGCACCTTACGCGTACATTTTTAATATCTAGAACTAACTTTTCAGAACAACAATCAGTACAGGTTGACGATCTTTAGGTCTTCTTTCGCAGGTAAGAGAGTACGTGATCACTTAAAGCCAGAATTTCGGGCTCGCGAGAAATTGAATTGTATAACTATAAATCAGGACGTCCCGCCTTAATCGGGATGTATGGCGACCTTGTCGTCGGCCTAGTTTCTACTGAATGAATTATTCTAATTGGCAAAGGAGAGGTGGAAAGGGAGGCGAGGCGGACCATCAGTTGAGACTTCTGTTTACTGGTTGTTGACTCTTATCCGATCGATGGTAAACACTAATAAGGTCACCAAGTTGGTTGATAAAAACTTTAATCCCGAGGCAGGGACGACGGAGCGACGATGTGTACTATAAATACTAAACAGTTAAAACTAACTGACAGCAGAAAAAATCCAAAAATATCTTCCTCATGTCGGTTAGAGTTTTATATTATATCCTATACTGATGTCGTAGTATATTTTAAGTAACATTATGTAGAACTTATATATCACTTTATTTATTTATTTGAAATATTATGAAATGGCATAAGGAGAAAAAACATAGAACACTTTAATTTAAAATAATACAGCGAGAAAGTGAAACGTTTTATGGTTTGCTAAGGAAGTGTGGAAAGCAGAGGCGTGTGTGAAGCAGCGTAGAAAAGCTAGTATTGACTATGGAACACTCTATTAGGTAAAGTTAAAAAAAGAATTGAGTCGTTTAGTAATCTATACATCATTTTAGAAGAGAAGACCTGACTGACATAATTATCAACGCCCAGCCTCATCCCTTGGACCTAGAAGTCTGTTTTTTTTCTCAGATGCTGTATTTAAAGACCAGACCGTTTACGAGCACTTAAAAATGATTATGTGAAATGTAACCCTTAAAAAAGTTAAAAAGGTGTTGAAAGTTTGTATGGGATGTCCGTCATTTTTTAAACTAGAAGCGTGAAACTTTGTTTTTTGGCGAACAATTAAAGATAATGTTTTTTTTACATTTTCCTAAATTCCATCCTTGAATTAATGGAGGTTTAAAGTTTGTATTTAAATCTTTGTTCACGCGGGCCAAGCCGCTTCCAGAAGCTAGTTAGTATACATATAAAACACATCGTGAAGAGAAACGAACAGTTGTATTATCATATCAGAATAATAAATAATGAAGGTGTGTTGTTGATGCTGTGCGCTGTGCGAGCGAGACGGCGCTTCCCAGCGCATCTTGCTATCTGGCGTTATTGTTCAACTGTAACACAGTCTCAATTCAGAGGTTGATGCCATTTCAATTTGATGCGTTCCGCTTAAGAAGCATTCAATTATCTAAATTAAATAAACCTAATGCAAAAACTATTATTGCGATCAAGATAGGTATACATCATTATTTATATGTGTTTTTAATCATAAAAATTACAATATTTAATCAAACTAATGAATATTTTGTTTAGTATAAACTGAAAATAAATTAAATTTTGAATGCGATGTTCCAACTTTGAGTTGCCACCAATAATTAGATGATGGTTTTATTTTGATGGATCTAGCGATCTTGTCGATTTTGGGAGCAGAGAGGAGTGTGAGGGGAGCGCGGCGGAGGCGCGGGGGCACGCGGTAACCTTCGCGACCCGCTTTCGGCGGGGGTGAACGGCCTCCTCGCCCTAGCCTAGGCTAGCAGTGAGCTATGCCCTGCCTAGCAGAGACTATCGCGATCCGAGAGATTTTTATACTCGTTAAAATTACAAACGGTTAAATTTGCAAATATATTGACTGCTTTATCGCTCCCTGTGTAATATTTTACTGACTTATATCTTTACCGAAATAGTAAGCGGATAATATAAATATTAGGGTCCGACCGAAACTGGTTTTTCAGCCGAAACCGAAACCGAAACCGAACTTTCGGCCTGCCTCTCAGTTTCGGCCGAAACCGAAACCGAAACCGAAACTTTAAAAAATATTAAAAATTACGTTTTTTTACTGAAATTTATTTTTTATTGAATTTCAAGTTTTTTTAACATTTATTTGCATGTATACATTAGTAGTCAACTAATTACGAACGGAAAATAATTTGGTTAAATATTTTAAAAGTTTAATTTTATGATATACTGTTTGTTATAAAGTGTACTGTTCAATGGTGTGTACTTTTTGAAGCTAAGAATATTTAATGGTGGTTTATTTAAAATCTCTCTCATCGAAATTGCTCATTTACTGGCTGACTATCTAATTAGGGACAGCAAGAGTTAGTGTTTTATTTTCGATTTTTTAAAAATAAACCTGGAATACAAAGGCTGCAATTTTAGATTGGACTGCCAATAGCCTAGGCTTGAATTCTTTGGAACATTTGGACGCAAATAGGCAATACCATGTCAGCCCACAAAATTAGAAAAACCGAGTTATATTTGCCGAAGTGTTGGTAAGTGGCAGAAGAGCATTTTTCTTTAATATTTGCAGGGTTTTAAGCTTTAAAACTTCTAAAAAAGCCATTATTTAATCATTCAATTTATGTATTATGTTAAACGTTTTGGGTTATATTATTATATACGAAATACGCAGTTTGTATACTTATTTTCTGTGAAAATAAGTAAAATAACTTAAATAAATATGAAATTGCCAAAAATTTGAACAATACATAAAAAAAAACATATAAAGCAAGTTGTTTAAAATTTTCAAACGCGTTTTTCTCGAAATGACATTCTTGTGGGTTGACATGGTATTGCTTATTTGCGTCCATCTGTGGTACAAATAACTGCAAATTTAAACCAACTCTATAGTAGTTCCAAAGACGCCTGGAAGAAATTCACTAACGAAACTTGTCATTATTTGATACAGTCGATGCCGCGCCGATGTCGATATGGCTATAGGTAATAATGGCAATCACATTTAATGTTAATTTTTAATAGAAAACGTTGCTTTTTAGATGAATTTTGATTATAAATGTACATTTTTTCTTCCATTACATTCTGCGTTCATTATTTCTAATATTTTCTCAAGTGTCCCTAATTACTTGTCCAGACTTATATTAGCACCAAGCAGTAAGTTGAATTTTAATTGTTGTTATTTTTAATTACAATCCATTCTAAAATTTTAATAATTCTATTAAGAAAACATTGGTTAAAAGACTTGAGCATTTAACATTAAAAAACGTAATAAAGACTTCATGTAAACTGAAGTTACGGAAAATATAAATAAATGTTACTCCTGTTATACCAATGTCCCTAATTAGTTGACCATCACTGTATACAATATAGACAGTTAAATAGAGTTAAATGAAATAAAAACTAAAAATTCATTAAAATCATAATTTTTTTTTTCATATATATTATAAAGATCAATCTAATACTAAATTCTGAAGATTTTTTGGCCGCGTCAGCTTGCGGTCACGAGCTGGCTGCGAAGTTTACCGAACAGCGCATGGAAACTCACGAACAATCTAGTTTCGGCGGAGCCGAAAGTTTCGGCTATATTTTGGCCGAAACCGAAACTAAAGCCGAAACTAGATTTTTGGCCGAAACTGGCCGAAACCGAAACCGAAACCGAAATTTCGGTCGGTCACTAATAAATATAGGTATTAAAGTTAGGTATATTTATTAATAAGCAAAAGAACCGCTATCGGGCGTTTTTAATGTAAAACGAATTGGACACAAATAAAATTGATTTTCTATTTTGTGGGTGTTTCACAGCACTACACTTCACTGTCCTTAATATTACAGTAAAAGTTATAAGGTCAATATATTATAAAATGTGTTATTGCAATAAATTCGAAAATAATATTTTTATCCGCCAGTGAAACATAAGCAACATGACATTCAAAATACTTCAATAAATAGTACAGTTAAGGTTTTATCTCGATCCACACATTATGTCTTGTCATTCCACATGTCAAAAAGGTTCCCGGAAACTAGAAATAAATTGTATCATAAGAACAAAATATAATATAACAGGTATATTTTATAAACCTTTTTCAACTGGCTTAAAAAGGAGGTTATCAATTCGGCCGTATGGCTTTTTTAATGTTTGGTACCTGATTACTAGATGAAGACTATTATACTTATGCCGACGTTGTGGCGAAGCGGTATCGAACCTGACTTAAGTGCCACAGATCGCGGTTTCGATTCCCGCTTTGGCAGATGTTTGTAGTGCCCAGGCATGTGTTCCGGTCTGGGTGTGTTTGTGCTTGAAAATGCGTGAGTTTTCAGACCCCCGACACAGGACATCACTATTCTAATGGAAGCCGTTTTGTGTGTAACGTTTATATATTTATCTACGAAACGTGAGCGAAACAAGAGTACATAGAAATAGCCTTAGCTCGCAGTTGACGCATAAACGATCTGGACATGCAAATCGTTTAATAGAGATAAATCATATCCCAGCGGGGCCGTGAACGTGTGCTGTAGCTATCGTGATGCAATTTAAACTATTGTATAGAGCTCGTGACGAAGAAATTGTCGACAATCTAGCCGCGGGAGATCGTTGAACGTGTCGTGTCGATCTCTTCAAATCTATGACATGTTGCAACAAGAACAGTAACGTTAATCTATATATCATACTATAATATAATACAATAAATAAATACAATTAGTGATAATGTTTTAAGGTCTTAAACAACGGAAAGCAACTATATTAGAATTGAATGAAGTTCAAAAGGAAAAGCTACTGTCGAAATTTTTTACTTAATTTGGCTCTCTAGAATTTTTGTTCAGAATCATCAGAATTATTCTTGTGCATTCAAATAATAGCAACTATTTTTATATATTTTTATTTTTTTTACTTCTTAGACTCACGCTACGCGCAATGCAACGGCGATGTCTTAGTGTGCTCTGAGATCTCTAAACGAAACGAATCCGGGATTATGTTTGCTGTGAATGCATCTAGCAATTGTCAACATGTTAGTTAACATATTACTAATTGTTAAGAATGTAATGTACGTAATATTATCTAACATATTTTTAACGAGTTTGTGGTGGCACCCTTACGGCTTAATGTCAAAACCAGCTGACCAGATTATCTTTCACCGCTGTGTTTTGAAATCCGCTTCAGGGAAGGTTTTGTTATTTAACTTATATAAACAAATACTAAATCTTTCAAGGGGTCTCAATATTTGAGTTAAAATAACGAAGTCCGAGCAGTCTCATATCGATATTGTGATCAAATTGATTGAAATATAGGTAAAATACTATGAAAGAGATAACACATAAAGAGAGAAAAAAAATGTCAATGATATATATTTTTTAAAACTACTTGAAAGATATCGAAAAATATTTATTTTTATTACGGTATAATCACTACCTTTACTATAAGGATTATGTTGTGTTTTGCCGTTTGATAATTTGAAGTTGAACGAAATGTAATCGAAATCTAAGCTAAGTTTTATTTTTATTTTTGAAAAGTAGGGCCGATGAGAGTCATCCACCTGATGGTAAGTCAGTTTAAGAAAATAACGTCCAAACGCGCAGGCGACTAACACAGTTGCGGAATGCAACCGCTTTAGCCACCCTCGCCTAGCCTACCCACAAGATGCCTCTTCACGCCTCGTTTGAAGAAGCCCAGATTAGAGCAGGCGAGCCGGCAGTGAGTTCCACTTTTTAGAACTACGACAAAGCGAAGAAACATTTCTTTTTCGTCTATATTACAAGTTCCACGCAGACGGAGTCACGGGTAAAAGCCATGTACAAGAGAAATATATTTCCAGCGTGTGATTACTAATAAAAATGATAGTAATATGCTGCCAAAACTTTATCAAAAGTTTGAAGAAAGCTGTAAGGATTTTTTAATGTTAAAATTTTCGATAATTTACTGGGAATATCTTATAGTAGATTAAACTGAACATCTAACTGCCTTATCGTAATTTTAACAATAGGCCGATAATCCGGTGACAGATCGACAATCCGGTGTTAGGCAAGCCAGATAACATGTGGGTCACTGACCCCGCGATCAGATCACGATAAACAGCTGATCTATTCCATTTATTTATCCACCTACTATGTTTACCATTACAATTCAATATATAAATATGGAAATAAAGTTTTAAATAAATGGAAAATGTACAAAGAAATGTGTTACAAAATTGACAAAGAAAATTGTATTTCGATAGGTAAATGTTTCGAGAATGATCTATTACGGAAGAGTTTCGGGAGCATGTTTACTGCCAAACCGCAGTTGAGCAGCGTGGCTAATTAAAATTAAACTCATAAATCGTTATCAAATTTCAATGGAAGAATAAAATATATTGTTACAGCTGCTGTGGCACAATAACACACTATAATGAAACATTTTAAATATATCGATTAGTCCTTAAAAGGTAACATTGCAATATTTAGGCGTCGGGATGTGACGACCCCATCGCCCGCTGTTGGGATAACCTCTGTCACAGCAGAGATTATTCCACCAGTGCAGTCAGTCACACTGGTGGTAGGTCTTTTGTTGCAAGAGGCCGGCTAGGTAGGTACCACCGCAGTGTCAAATATTCTGCCGCCAAATAGTAGTGCTTAGGCATTACTGTGTTCCGGTTTGAAGGGCACTGTACGCTAGTGAAACTACTGGGCAGGCGAGATTTAAGAACCAATATCTCGAGGTTGGCAACGCGTGAGTGGCACCTACTAATGGTGCTGCAAGCGCTCATAGGCTACGGTAACCACTTACCAACAGGTGGGCCGTATGCTTGTTTGCCAACTTTTAACATAAAAAAATAAAAAAATAAAAAATGAAATTATTTATGGCCGAAGTTACACGAAAAATTAACTATAAATGATGACGAAATTGTACTATAAAGGAGCTATAAATTTTCTACATAATTTTATCAGCAAACGATGATACCCCAAGTTATCAGGGACGAATCTTCGATGGATGACCCTTTTGCTAAACGACATAAAGTCGATAGAACTGCAGTTTTCACTTAATGCTGTAATTTGTATAAATGCTTCCAATAAACATGCACTTGTTTTACATTGATAATATTTACACAATAATTTGCTGAGATAAAGGCTTATTTGTAATGGATAAAAAGACGTCATGGCAAAGTGGTTGTATTTCAAAAATCCGTTAATAACTTCCAAGGTTCGCTTTAATAGGATAATATGATATAATATTAATTATTCCTTTACGTTTTTATTAATACTATTATATTAATATATAATATAGTAGTATTGGTGTAAGTGACGTGGCGTTTTGTAGTTGTCGTAGCGGCCGAGGCGCACACGCAGCGCGCTAGCGTCTTATAAAAACGCACGAGCAAAAACAGGCTCCGGGGACCGGTCCCGATCTCGTGACATAAGTTATAACAAACGAGAAATGTTGACGGAAATCACGTAGCCATTGTCAGAGATGCTCGTTTTTACTACGCATGTCTGCTTAATTCACTAGCGCAAGAACTTTGTAAGACGCTTTAATGCAACGTGAATGGACCTCAAGTTTCCGGGTAGTCATTGCGTATGGAATTATTGGCGAATGATGGAGGCTTAATTGAATAAAACGACTGTTTAAACATTAAATTAATTGAAATCGATATTTCGGTAGCCAACTCCAAAATTAATATACAAAGTACTCACCGATTGAAGCGGCACGATTTTCACGCAATGCTTTTATCAGTTGGCTTTGATTACAATTCCATCGAACCAGCTGACTAACGCGAGAGAGGAAGGGGGGAGGCAGTTAAACTGATAAATCCCCGCTATTGGTCGCCAGATCGTAATCTTTCGCGAATGGGCTGCGCATGCGACTCTTTTATTTTGTTCTAAACGTTGGCCACGTTTTCATATTATTCATACAATATTGACAGAATAACAGCGAAACAAGATTTCGTCCTAAGCTTGATAGAAGAAAGTAAGCTAATATTTCCAACGTTAAATATAGAAAGCCATAAAATAAAAATCTTTATTTTAAAATAATTTTTAAAATACATAATTAGAACATTTTTGGATATTTAATGGCAAACGTAACATCGGCGTGCGTTAGTAGCTTAGGGGAGTAGCCTGAGGGGGAGGAAGAGGAAAGATTTACGGAGCACAAAATAGAATATACTGGAGATGGAGAACACGTCAGCATATCGAATAGATATAGAAGTCGATAAAACCGAATGCAACTCCACGCTTTTGAAATCAGTAGTTTAAACCGGAGCGACGGTAAAACAAGTAATTTACCGGAATGCGAAGCCAATGTTCAACTAAACACCGCGTTTTGCCACTTTTCACATGTTCCATTACTTTTACGAATACAAATTCTTTATCGATCAATAAAATCTTCTCGCTAACATCTCCCACCCTGCTTTTGGCAATCCGGTTATTGCTCTAATATTTATTAAAATAATTTTAAGTAAAATGACTTTAAGAAATAATAAAAAAAATGATTTTGGAAAGTAATTATCGTAGAGTTTTGTATATTTGATACAACAGGATAGTAAGTAGATAGTTTTTTGCTGACGATCAGTCTGTGACACAGCATTCTGTCCGTACTCCGTGTATGCGAGTGCAGGAGTCGTTTTGCAGCGGCAGTCGCCGTCGGCCGTCGCGCCATGTTAGGAAACAGGAGAGGGCAGGGGGCCCATTCACTGTGCAATTGCCAATTGATGGGATGAAATGTTATTCACGACCGTTAGGGCTGTCTCTACTGATTCGAATTTTATAAATGAAAGTCTAGTTAAAGATTAACTTAATAATTATTATAATGCATTTCATGCTTTTTGGAATTGGTATCGGTTTTGACAACCCAACAGCTAATCTTTTGCTTCGGGGAAGTAAGTTTTCAGCTTTTAGCGAAATGTTTAATCTATTTTATTTCAAAACAACTGTTCTTTCATACGCAGAAACTGTTTAGTGGGTTTATTTTATACATATTATGTGTTTATATCTAAGAGTGTCGTTCGAAAGTTCTTACTGAAGTGATATACTACCCATCACAGGCTCAAAATTTTATGAAGTAGATTTTTACTTTGATAATAAAAAGAGAAAAAATGGAGGTGGTTCCAAAGAGAATTCTATTTTGTCATGTTAGGCTTAGGGCACAGAATCAAAACTCTTTCGCAGACTTCACGTGATGTGTTAGAAGTGATAAGTATATTCTAAGCACCTGCGAAATTCACAGAGCGGTACCATAGTAAGGAAACTTTTTGCACTTACTGTTTGTAACGAGAATAGACATGACAGTAACAACGAGCCTCATTGTGCCGATATAGCTCGACATAATTTTAGAACGTAACATTTTCATAAATAAGTTTAATGAAACTGAACATCTCGGTCGCTTTAAGTCATTATTGATTTTTTCAAAACTTTAAAATGTCTGAATAAACTGAGTCGGTTTCTGATTCACAATTTGGTAACAACCCTAAAATCCCAAAGGACTAAGCGTACATCCGGCGCTGCATATTTTTTTGTGGTAATTGAAAGCATTAAGATTCTAATTAGAAGTTTATCGCTATTTTTGAGGCCTGATCTACTAACCTACGATATTAATTTCGTTACTTGTAAGGCCTGAATTACATTCATCAGCATCGACTTGCATTTAGCTGGATGGTTTTGGGCACACTTATGCGCATCGTATGCTTAGAGATACTTTCGCACGCTTGGCCATGCTTATTTATAGTTTTAAATTTGTATATCCAATGGAATGGTCAATAATAAGTCTAACTTTTTGCATGTTTTTAATATAGGTACAAACAAAAATATATTTAGTTACCAAACAATTAAATCAGCTTATTTTTAATTTTCCTGTTTTTATGCGTACGCATGCATAAGCATCCGTAAGCATACACGTAAGCATGCTTAAGCATCCGTAAGCACGCGTGTTAGATATTAGATATAACTTTGTATGTAGCTTATTACCAATCCTGATATTTTGTGGGTAGTTGATATTTATACTGATGTTTGAAAAGTATAAAAGGGCTTGTAATCGTGTAATTGAGTTAGTTGAAATTGTGTTACGAAACAATAAACACATACTACGTTCCTCTGCCGTTTCTTTTAAAAAACCTAAGAAAATCGCTCGCTGCGTACATCAGAAGTGGGATGGACCGTCGAAAAGACACAACCCGCAGTTCGCGTCGTCGTTTACGGAGTCACAGTCGCTCCCCAAGGAACATAAATGAAGAAAGTAACAGAAGTAGAAATCGTGTCACAAGAGAAAATAGAAAAAATAGACGACAGCGCAGCAGAAGAAGATCATCATCGAGTCATGGTAGATCTTCGAATGATTCTTTTCGAGTAGTGAGAAGGCGTTCCCGTTCTAGTAGAAGATCTAAAAGAAGGCGTCGTGATTACTCTGAAAACCATTCCATTAGAGTGAGATTGGAACCAACGACTGAAACGAGAAAAAGAACAACTACCCCACAACCAAAAAATACAGCTCGATCTAAGACACCTACTGTGTGCGTTGCTGAGAGACACCAGAAAATTTCAAGATGGTGGTCCGGACGAGTCTGCTCACAGGGATGCCATCTCAGAGACAACAAATAAAGAAGCTTCCGCTACGTGCAATGCTGAGAGACCTACGTCGGAGGAATATCAAAACGGTGGTCTGGACGAGTCGGCTCGCAGAGAAGCCACACCACCGACAACAAACAAAGGTATGTCAGATTTTATTATGAATTTAAATTTTTCTGACTTTATGGAATATATAACTAAATTCGCTAAACCTGAGAGTACACAAAAACTGTATTACGATAAAAACATTATACCTGAATTTAACCCATCGATAAAAAATCAAAAAATTGAAAGTTGGATATCTAAAGTTAATGAGTGTGCACTTATATATGGCTGGTCTGAACAACAAACTTCGCACTTCGCTTTGCCACGTTTAGTAGGCCATGCTAAGAAATGGTACGAAGGGTTACAAACCATAAATAAAACTTGGGCAGAGTGGCAAGCCATTCTTAAAAAGGCGTTTCCTTCAGAAACAAATTATGCAGCACTTTTAAGCGATATGTTAGAAAGACGTTATAGAATAGGAGAATCATTAGATGAGTATTATTATGATAAAATGGTCCTTCTAAGTAGTTGCGAAATTTCCGGAAAGAAAGCTGTTGATTGTATTTTTATATGGCCTTGATGACCGCAATAATAAGAGCTAGTGCATCTTTCTGCACGTTTCGTTAACCCTGAAGATTTATTTTTAAATATCTTAAAGACATTTGCCGGGAAGACCAAGATATGAAGACTTCAAAAAATAAATTAATCGTAAATGCCAATAATAATTATTTATGTTCTCTTTGTAAACAACCAGGGCATATAGCAAAATATTGTAGAACCACAACATGTTATAATTGTAAGCAATATGGACACCGTGTTAATCAGTGTCCAAAGCCAGTTATTAGGTGTGATAAGTGTCAAAAACTTGGTCATAAGACTGAGGATTGTTTTTCTAATAGAAATGTAAAAAATATTTCTGATAAACGAGTAATGATAATATCCGATTCTTATGTCTTACGTAGGGACAATAAGTTTCATAAAAAGGCAATATTAAATGATGCTAATTTAGTAGACTGTTATGTTGACCTCGGAAGTAATTGTACATTAATACGAAAGAGTGTTTTAAATGATTTCAAATTGCCTATGTGTTGTGATAACTTATCATTACCGATAGTACGAGGCTTAGGAGAAATGCCGATAAGCCTTCTGGGCAAATCTAGTTTCAAAATTAGTATAGATTCAGTTTCGGCAAATATTAATGCGTATGTAGTAGCGGACGAAGTATTGCACGTTCCCTTGCTGGTGGGACAAAATTTTACAGAGCTCTTAAATGTATTAGTTATTAAAACGAATAGTTCCCTTAATTTTGTTGATCGCGAGTTTCCTTTCAATGTTCCAGATGTAATAAATAATTGTAATTCTTCAATAAAATTATATTGCACAGAAAATATTAATATTAATGGCGTCGGTTTAATTCCATGCAAAGTCTCTGATAAAGGTAATTTTTCATTGTTAGTTCCGGGAAGTTATCGAAAATTCAATAATAATGAATATTGGGTAGAAGAAGGAATATATAATTCCAACGATGGGTATTGCTCAATACTTATAGTTGCAATTTCTAAGCCTGTCACATTTATTAAAGATTCTCTAGTATCGAGAGCCGAGAAATTTTGTCAGAATAATTCTAGTAGAATATACGAACATGCATACCGAGCTACCTCTACCCTTACACCGATAGATAAAGAATGCATTAACATTAATAGGGAACTTAATGAAAATGATATTAATAAAGTACTACATCTGATACAAAACTATCGAAACACTTTTGCTCAAAATTTATCCGAATTAGGCTGTACTACTTTAAATGAGATGGAAATCAAATTGTCTGATAATACACCGGTTGTATACCGACCATACAGATTAAGCTATAAAGAGAGAGAAGTAGTTCAGGGAATGATTCATGAATTAATTAAAAATGATATTGTTGAAGAATCAAATTCTGAATACGCTAGTCCTATTTTACTTGTGTCCAAAAAGACCGGTGATCAGCGGTTGTGCGTTGATTATCGTAAACTGAATAGTCGTACTATTAAGGATCACTACCCTTTACCACGAATAGAAGATCAAATTGATCGTTTAAGCGGTAGCAAATATTTTACCTCTCTTGATATGATGAGTGGATATTATCAAATACCTATTCAAAAAGATTGTAGACACCTTACTTCGTTTATAACACCAGACGGGCTTTACCAGTTTAAAAGAATGCCTTTTGGTCTGGCAAATGCCCCAGCCGTTTTTCAACGTACAATATCTAAAGCTCTAAATTTAGGCGGGGCTCGGTTCTCTAACGTCTTTAGGTCTGAAAAACCCGCGTTAGCTTACATGGATGATTTAATAATAATTTCAAAAACTGTTGAAGAGGGTCTAAGTAAATTAGAAGAAACTTTTAAATTACTAAATCGCGCAAAATTAACGCTCAATGTTAATAAATGCCATTTCTTTATGACTACAATAGATTACTTAGGTTATGAAATATCGTGTGAAGGTATTAAGCCGGGTAGGTCTAAAATAGAAGTGGTATCTAAGTTTCCATATCCTAAAAATATCCATGAAGTTAGACAATCTGTTGGTTTGTGTAGCTATTTTAGGAAGTTCATAAAAGACTTTTCTATAATAGTAAGACCATTGACAGATTTAACTAGAAAGAACATTACGTGGAAATGGGGTGATATTGAAAATGCTGCATTTTCAACTTTAAAAGAGAAACTTATTGAACGACCTATTTTAGCCATATATGACCCAAATTTTATTACTGAATTGCATACAGATGCAAGTAAAGTTGGATTAGCTGGTATTTTATTACAAAAACAAAATGATATCGCGCCGTTAAAACCAATTGCTTATTATAGTAGAAAAACTACAATTGATGAACAAAAATTTCATGGTTATGATTTAGAAACATTAGCCGTAGTTACTTCATTAAACAAGTTTCGCGTTTATTTGTTGGGCGTAAAATTTACAATTGTTAGTGATTGTGATGCACTAAGAGCTACTTTCTCTAAAAGAGATATTTTGCCCAGAGTAGTTGTTGGTGGCTCGTACTCCAAGAGTACGATTGCAATATAGTTTACCGCCCTAATCGCAATATGATGCACGTGGATGCATTAAGTCGCAATCCACCAAATGTTACTAATACTGATTCGGAACCGTTACGTGCGCTTATTATTTCTAATGAAGATTGGCTATTAAGTTTACAGTTAACTGACCCTAAATTATGTCATATTCGTGAAGTTCTAAATGATCCAAAATATAATGAAGTTGTAGATATAAAACAAAACTTTGTTATTAAAGATAATAAGCTATTTCGTAAAATAGGAAATAATGAATTAAGATGGGTTGTCCCAAAGGGTGCTAGATGGCAGATATGTCAAAAAAATCATGATGAAATTGGTCATTTTTCCATAGAGAAAACTTTATCAAAAATAAAAAAGGATTTCTGGTTCCCTAAAATGAAAAAGTTTATTACAAAATACGTTAAATCTTGTATCAGTTGCGCTTATAGTAAAGCACCTGCTGGTAAAAAAGAAGGCTATTTACATCCTATTCCTAAATCTACAGTACCATTTGAAACTGTTCATATTGACCATCTAGGACCCTTTGTTAGAAGTAGTCGTGGTAATTGCTATCTACTATTGCTAGTAGATGGATTTACAAAATTTTGTGTTTTAAAACCACTTCGAAATTTAAAATCTACACCTACAATAAGAGCTCTTACTGACATTTTTACAACTTTCGGTTACCCAATGAGATTAATTCTGATCAAGGCACTTCATTTACCTCGGATGAATTTAAAAAAGTTTTGCGCAAATTCAAATATTAAACATGTATTAAACGCAGCATCCTCCCACGAGCAAACGGTCAAGTAGAGAGGTACAATAGAACAGTATTAGGCGCCCTTTCTACATATACAAATAAAAATGGTGAAAATAAATGGGATCTGGAATTGGGAAATATTCAATGGGGTCTTAACAATACCCTTAATAAAGGTATTGGTAAAACACCATCTGAAGCTTTGTTTGGTAGGAATCTCACTCATGGGGGGGAAAATATAATGAACAATATTTTTATAAATACACGATCAAAGGTAAGCGAAGTGGGTGACATAAGGTCAGACATAGCTAGTTATATAGAAGTCGATCAAGTTAAACAAAAACAAAATTTTGATAAAAATCGTAAGAAGCCAAGAACATATGCTATCGGTGATTTAGTGAAAATAATGAAACAACATGGTTATAATGAAGGAAAAGTAAAAACTATTACCAATTTACTCAGGTCCCTACAGAATAACAAAAGTTTTAGATAATGATAGATACGAGGTATCTAGTATACCCGGTAGTTCTTTAGGTAAGAAAAATTATATAAATATTTGGGCAGTAGATCAAATCCAGCCATGGATTAGCGCACATATGGACGATAATGATTCGGAATCGTCAAAAAGTGAAAGTGATAACTGAGAATCTCTAAATAAAAGTAGGCCTAAATATTTTATTATCTCTTTGGGTTATGAGTAAGGTGTTTGTCTGATGTAGTTCCAGACAAAATGGTATGATACAAGACTTATCATAAGTGTGTTGATTTAGACTGACGTTGTTCCAGTCATATTTAAAGTGTGAACCGACGTTGTTCCGGTCACATATAATAATTAATAGAACCCGATGTAGTTCCGGGAAAATGTTTGTTTAAGGTCTGACGTAGTTCCAGATCAGTATCATGTTTTGGTCTGACGTAGTTCCAGATCAATATCATGTATTTAATTTTTTTTTGGTCTGACGTAGTTCCAGATCAATATCATGTATTTAATTTTTTTTTGGTCTGACGTAGTTCCAGATCAATATTGATTATGTATTTACATTTTTTTTTTTTTCTAATTGTATTTTTTTTAGAAGATATTACTATTTTGTTTCAAAATATTAGTTGAGAATCTCAGTAACATGATTATTTGATTAATTATAGTTTGAGGACAAACTATTTGCAGGATGGCCGATTGTTAGATATTAGATATAACTTTGTATGTAGCTTATTACCAATCCTGATATTTTGTGGGTAGTTGATATTTATACTGATGTTTGAAAAGTATAAAAGGGCTTGTAATCGTGTAATTGAGTTAGTTGAAATTGTGTTACGAAACAATAAACACATACTACGTTCCTCTGCCGTTTCTTTTAAAAACCTAAGAAAATCGCTCGCTGCGTACACGCGTGAGCATGATTAAGCATGCTTTAGCTCACGGCTGTTTAGTACTGTAACGTGTTATAAGTAAATGAGTATATAGGCATTTAAAACAGGAAAGTGCGAAAAGCGAATCGAATAAAATAAGAAAGTTACTAAAACCAATATAAAGATTATATATAACACATAATACAAGTGAAATAAAATACAATTAAATCCATTTCCTATTATTCCAGCCCTTTCATAGAACGACGTGAACAATAGAATTTGATTAGTCACCAATACATTAGGCTAACAAACCGAGGCCTAGACTTCTAAGAATTCTCAATAATTTTCGTTTCGTAATTCGTTTATAACTAGTAACTGCCAAATACAAAATAATATAAAGGGGAAGCAATGATTTTTAACAGTTTTTCTAATAAGAATTCATGTTCTGAACCAGTGGTGGCGTCGCATTGAACTATTAACTAACACACGTAGAGACACAATTTTAATTTCAAGTCTTCTTGTAATATGCTATTCTCTAGGTGTAATAACGTTTAGTGGTCAATAATGAGAATAAATGGATTTTTGATTCGTATAAGTTACAGTACTTATATACTTAACAGGTCCGGAATTCATGACTAGACGTGTCTTGACTTGTCGCGCGATGGACGCTACATTTTAAGTGGGTAATTCGCTGGGTCTAAAAATCTAAAAATAGCTAAACATAATTTATAATTGTAGAAGTTGAAACTGACGCATGTTATGAGCTGAACCGTACACTTATTAGTATTAAAATTGTAAAACTCAACGTTACTAAAAATATTTTATTTCTTAATTAATCAATACTTGTACTTATCTTAAATTTTTTCTGACTATAACACAAACTGTACTAATAATAATGATGAAAGGAAAGAGGGCGTTGTCGTAGTGTGTGTGTGTGTGTATTTTAAAAGAAAATTATCAAGACACATATTTTAATTCAATTCATGAATGGTTTTATTTGTGATAAATGATAATGTAGCAAAGATAACATCGCTACATACACAATATTACAAAATAAAAGTAAAATTTGTATTATTAAATTTTTTAGATATCGGCAAAGATATTGGAAAAAAAAAGTTTTGTAATAAATGAACCTAAATTTCTATTACCGAATAACCGCACAAGCAAAAACATAGACTTGAGGCAGACTTGGGACTTGGGACGTGAAAATTGATAATAGTGAATTAATATTCGCCGGTGCTTTGTCTGTCCGGTCCCGTACCATGTTTGAAGACATCGCCTTTGTACAAAGCGTTATTCACGACACAAGTTTACACCGTGTCAAATATTGTCATTAGTTTGTATGACGTGCCTTAACAAAACGCCGCGACGCGCGACGCCTCCACAGTCCACGACTCCACGTCCACACCTCTCTGATGACAATGCTTTTTGTAACATATAACGGTGCTTTGGAAAATTTCAATTCATGTCTCGTAAGCGTTTCTACTGGCGTTGAACAAGAGAACTGTCTGAGCTAAAACTTATGAGAGATTTTCATGTGCGATATTAGCAAATTTGAAAAGTTATTCTTCTATTTATAGCAGCAAATACTTCAAGTTATTTTATATTTATACCTTTTAGCGGTAGTGAAACTGTATTTATTAATGATTACCGTAAGAGGTAAAATTTTTATACTTATTATAACGACATTTTTTCAGACTTAATGTTCCAATGAAGCTCCTCGCCGTTTCTTGGAAAATGTCAATCCCGGCTTAGAATCTTGGTAACAAATTTTCTCTTACTAAACGAGTTAGTTGTTCGACCTTAAAGGCTTTACGA
This sequence comes from Hestina assimilis, assembly GCA_023373885.1. Taxonomy (NCBI): domain Eukaryota; kingdom Metazoa; phylum Arthropoda; class Insecta; order Lepidoptera; family Nymphalidae; genus Hestina; species Hestina assimilis. Next base: position 316,631 of record CM041747.1, on the reverse strand, counting down.
TTAGATTGCAATCAGTTTGTATAAGATTAAAATAGGATTAATAGACTTCTTTACTCATTGATTGAAAGCGAGTAACGCCGCGGGCAGAAGCTATCGGTTGACGGTTATAATAGCCTTTCTGTCAATCAGTATCAATAGTTGACAATAATTGTCTGTTATGTATCCTGTAATGTCAATCAAACTACTTCCTGTTTCTGAAGCCAGTAGTCGGCTGATTGAAGTCGGGCACATCATTTGTAAAATTAATTCAATTTCTGCTACCGTCCTCTTGTAGTTGTTTGATCGTGGCTTGAAACTATTCCGTTTTTTTTTTAAATCAAAGGCTAGAAGATCGCTGTCCGGCCATTACGGATAACAGTAATACTCAGACTGAAGATATTGGCTTATTTCTATGACTCGGATTAGAAACACTAGCGATATAGTTTCGAAACAAATGTATGAAACTACTATCTTTCAGATTGAAAAAAAATTGAAAGTTGAAAAATTGATATGAGCTATCCGTTTAGCAGAAATTAGCTTTTTCTTTGTCCGAAAGGAAACTTGAATTATTAAGCTTTAGCGGTAGCCGTTGATGACGGGATAAACAGATAAATTTATTTAATTTTCAACCAAATTCTAACTATAAAAAGTGATTTATTATTTGATTACTTGTTTTTTTTATAAAACCAAACAATACAAAATTATACTTCAATATAATATTATAACGAATAGGCGGATAGAAACCCAAAATCCAGTAATTCAATTTTATTTTAAAGAAATAGAAATGGTCTACTGAATATTTTTAACTATCAAATAATCTTAAAAGTTGGAGTGTAGATTACTACAATATCAACTGAAGTCACGTTATCGTTTGTGGAAAATTTTATTCATCCAAGACAAATAAATACAATAGTCCTTTGAAGTCATACTACAAGAGCGAGCTGCGCCTGCGCAGACAGCGCGACGACACCTATTGATAAGTACATTTTACGTGGCGTTCTTGTACTATCGATACCTATCCGTGCATAAACAATGCCACTAATATACATACTTTGTAGGTATGCTTTAAAAAAAACATGCAGTCTGAGTTACGCCTTAGGGCTTCAAGATTTATCCCGAAAAATTTTGTTTCCACAAAAATGTCGTTAGGTATAAAACAATCTGTGGCAAAAATATCAGCTTTAATAGCATAAGATGAAGCCCACAACGACAGAATACCCTAAACCGTACATAATATACTAGCTTTTAGCTAAAATAGCTTTACCTCTGCGTGGACCAAACTGTGGTCTATATGTAGTAAAGCACTTCTGTATTGAGCAGCGTCGAGTCAACATATCGGTAGGTAGAACACCGCCTGATTTAACCTAGGCCTTGACTTTACTTTGACTTTGGTGATAAAATAATCGCAAGATTGGTCGCAGCTCGCCGCTCGCCGCGTGCGCTGTACGCTTTTACAATCGGACGCACATGTGTCACATTGTATTTATTGTTCAATTTCTGATAATTTTGAGGCTTCAATTTACTCTAATTAATAGACAATGAGACTATAGTCTGTTTTAGTCGTATAATACAAGATTGCTTGACTTTTCTGATTAATTTAGAAGAAATTTTAAAATTACAGCATTCTTTACTTGAGTCATGATAACCGACAGACAGACACAGCCGTAATAAAAATAATTTTTGAGTGTATGTTAGATGACAGATAAAATAATCATCTTTTTACTATTTTTGAATCCATATTTGTCTTATTAAACTGTTATTTAAAATAATTGTTTTCCTAACGTAATTAGTGTTTTATAAAATACAAACATATATATATTATCCGAGTTTAATTATTAGTTACATAGAAACTTCTACAGATAAATAAAAAAGCAATAAATTATGCAATTAAAAATGATTAATTAAATAATGTAATTTGTATTACAAATAAGACAAGGAAAAATGTCACCACACTGACTACGTCAACGGCACCACACGAGTTTATAATTATATATTATTACCTCCGTATCGGTACATGTTGCAAAACTTGATATACATGTACATGAATAATTATAAGGGGTGTGGTATATGTATCGATATTGGTTTTAATATCATAGAACTGTTTGCGCTTTTTGATAATGGTTTCTCGGGGTTGTTAGCCGAATCGACTTTTGTTCTAAACATTGTTTTTAACTTCATACCTGTTCTCAAAAAATATTTATGTACTCAACGCCAGCTATAATAATCTTAGCTTATAATTTATGGAAATATTTTATCGTAATTGAAAAAAATTAAAACTAGTTTTCACGCCCTCAGGCTCAATCACATGACCGTCGCGACTCGTCGTTGCCATTAAAAATGCTCTTGACATAATATAAAATATAAAGATCGAATAGAAAGCCAGTATTTCGGAATTAGTTTAAGAGTTTTGTAATGTACTAAAGTATGCCAGCTCTACTATTATTTCTTTAATAGGACATGAAATGATTGTCAGTGGCTATGTAGTGTAATAACTACTAAGTTACCTACAGGCCACTTTACAAATCGGGAAATTTAATATTTATTAAAGTTAACAACAACAATATGAAATAAAAAAATACAACTAATAACAAAAACTTGATTTTTTGATCTGACTTCCAGCTGAATTACAAACATTTTTATTTTGTAAATGAGATTTATTTAAAGAAAACAATTTTTATGTTCAATGTCTTACAAAAAAATTATTCTTATTATTAAATTATATTTGTTTCAGTATGATTTAGCAAAATTCCTCAAAATATTCCTTGGTCGGATACATGTTAGGTATTATGTACCTAAATATAAAAAATACATAATATACTGGTCTTTGCATTATCAGTTGTTTTCCTCACTTTATATAAACACAATACGACCCTAATGTATTTACACAGGTGTGTCCGACCATGTGGTGTTCAATGTGTGCTCGCAGCGCCGAAACTATGGGCTCTTGTCGAAGCGGATTGTTTGTGTATGTTGTTATCCTTATCACCAACTTTTACGTGTACCGACGCTGATAACATATGGATATTCATAGATTTATATATCGCGATTGCATAAGTGAATCGTGGAAAAACACGAGACACAAATATAAAATTATTACTTTTTTGAATATGGTTCTGTCAAATAAAACTGATACCTCATTCACCACGAGGCAAAGGAAAAAATACAGAGTATTTTCCAGGGCGATTGTCTATCATCTGAACCCACTTTAGTTTTGTTCGCCTTTCAACCATTTTCAGTTTTAGAAAGGAAGTAGCAAAGCGCCTCACCTCTGGTTAATGATTTTTTTAAAACTTTCGGCATCAGAAGTTTTACGCGATGCTTAAATGCGCTCAGCATTACGAAGGAGCTTGGAGTCGACTGGAGAGTTCGCTTTTGCTTATCAACAGAAGACTTAATCGGCTGGGCTTAGTTTCAAGCTCTCTTATTGAATCACACCTATATCTCGACTCAGACCGAGGATGTCGCTCTGGACAAAAGAGTCCTAAAGATGACCATTAATTCTGTCATGTCTTATGTAGATTCTACTAAATCTGATCGGAGCCATTCATAATCGAGAGGTATGCAGTTGTAGTACCTGTTTCAAAACAAAGAAGGAGTCTCTTTTGCTTGGGAATGCCAACATACTTACTACATGATTTGACGACGTTGTGGCGCAGCGGTAGCGAACCTGCCTTAGACGCCACAGGTCGCGGGTTCGATTTCCGCTCGGAGCATAATATGTTTGTATTGACCATGCAAACATATTTTCCGGTCTGGGTGTATTTGTCCTTGTCACTGTGAATGTTTCCGGAACCCCGACACAGGATATTACTATGATGGCCGTTGATTGTGCAGCGTTTATTTATAATGATCTCACTCCAAAGTCATTCAAACTCAAGTGACAGTGGCTATAGAAAATTGTCTGCAAAATGCAATTCTGTCTGGTGAGGTGAGGCTGTCTGTATCCATAGAAAGAACTGCACGGAAGGGGGTACAATCGTGTCACAATAATATTAGAAGATCTCTATAGGTCCCCAATTTAGAACTCAAAAGCTCTAAATTTAGAGCTTTGGAAAAAACGTAGTTTTTGATAACTTGATACAGGCTCAAGTAATTATGAACAATTACCAAAAGTATTAAAGGATAACATTAGCCAACACTAAGTCCAAGACTTGTCTTGACATCTTAACGAAGAGCTTGTCTTTCTGTACAAAAGGTATTAGTAGAGTATACACCATACACCTCCCAGCAGAAATGAACCGCCTCGATCGGGGACCCTATCACAGAAAATTAGCGTAAAGTAACTGAGTTCTGTTACGTTTCGTGTGACGAGTAAGAGCGTCGGAGGCCCAATATCTCACCCCTTCCCCTGTTCCCTTCCCTTTCTTTTCCTTTTCAAGTCTCGCAAGCGTTCATAGATTGCGGTGACTGCTCACCAACAGGCAGACCATATGCTTGCTTTGCATTATTTTATTTGAGCCAACTGCTGCGCAAAAGAAGAAAAAACTGTAAAATTCGATAATTCGGCGATTTCTCAACCTGTATCGCTGAACCCGCTTCGACCGTTTCGTTTGGCTGCCATTTCGGGGTGTAGTCCTCGAACAGTCTTTTTTTATATCAATGACGTATTAATAAATAAATGATATTTATATTTAAATGGTGTATACCTACGCACGTATGTTTATGTTTGTATACTGTATTAATAATTATTTATTATATACAAAAAAACTAAAGACGATTTTTTTTTTAAATATAGTTTGTATAATATTTAACCCTGATTATACTTTAAAGCAGTATTTCTATAGAAATAATCTTGTGACCTCTCCACTTGATAATTTATGTTTAGTAAAAAATCAAAAAATCAAAAAAGTTTACTTTATATGATTTTATTCAGTAGGTACGAATTAGTATTGTTATTGTCACCAAAAGCTATGCATCATATTCGTGTTTGAGGTTCGCCTCAAATACAATTAGCCAGTTCAACAGCTATGTATAACGATATGTTAGTTAAGTGTAGAGAATGAGCTCGCATTTTTTTTTACTTAGTTACTTCGAAAGCAATATAGCTATACTTATTATTTATAAACATGGATGTGATGTTATAATTCTATGTTTGAGGTAAGTATACACTTATTTTCACAAACGCAAATATGGAACAGTCTTTATTTAGGCAGTAGGTACTTTTATTTAATGCGTATAGAAATCCGGTTACCGGCCGCCAAACGTAAAATAAAAATTAATTATGCCAAAGAATACCTATTGTATGGTAACATACTTAGATATTTATTTAGTAGAAGTTCAAGGTCGCGCGCCAAGGTCACACTAGAGAAACAAAGAAATCGCGATTTGAATAGGACTCTATAATAATGTTTTAAATTTCGGATATTTTGATTAATTGATTAATAGATATCAGCGAAAAACGATTGCAGATTGCAAATTGCAATATCAAGCAAACTTAACACCACCTAACACTAGCGCACAATCTCACTAAACGGGTATGCTAATAAGAATCCAATAATAATACTAGTAACAATCGTAAACTATGTAGCCTTGTTTTGTTATTCTTTTTTATTTTGCATAATTTTATTTATTTACGCTTGTCGAGCGAGTCGAACGGGTCACGAGCGATAAGGGTTTACTTTTAATAACTGATAGAAATGAGTACAAATTTGAATTGGAGTTCGGTTCTACAAGTATATTAAATTCACTGGTGTAAGGGGGCCAAAGCTGTGGGGCTGATGGTTTAAGGAGTTTAGGACTCACCGGTGTCGGCACGCTCCGCCTCGTCGTCCGACTCGGTGCCGGAGTCCCGCTCCTCCACCTGCGAACGAAAACATTCCTCAAACTCTCGATCAATCGCTCGGTCGGCCATCGCATACACCGCCACCGAAATGCCGTTTTTTACGACTTTTCGTACCGAGTATCCATTAATTTCTCTCGCCGGTTGATTCCGACATTAATAAAGTACAAGATCGTAGTGCATTTAGACTAAACGAGAGCGTGTCGCGCGGTGTAGAAGCCGGCGATCGTTCCGCTCCTTTGTTCTCGCGAGCGAGGCGGCCATTTTCTGGTGGCGGTGTGACCTTCACGGCGCAAAGCCGGCTGGGCCGTGCCGACACCCACCTTCTCGGAAACGTTCTCCTCATTCAACGAATGCGTTCGTAGCTTATGAGTCAGGAATTTGAGCATTATTGAGCCTCGGCTCGCCCCGATCGTCCTCCACGGCACTCACTCGCGTTGCGGCCCCGGCGGCCACTTCCCGGTCTCGCAAAACGATTCCGACACGAACTGGTGCGATCTAGACACCGTCACGCCTATGGCGAACGTTCCAAAAACATTTTAAACCTCAATAACATATCGGCATATCACCGCCGCGAACAATCACCCGACCGTCTTCCTCGAACGCCGGACTACTACTAGTTTAGTTAGAGTAGCCTTGCGTACGACGCAGTCAGCTGAAGTGGGTACGGCTCATTAATACCAAAAGGGCTTAACATCGAATGCGTTAAATACTGCAGCTCCGGTTGTTATTTGGCACGAAAAATTAGTAAACTGGCTTCAATATTTTTTGAAAACACCTTATAGGTAAAAAAATAACTCAAATGTTGCGTAAATCGTTTTCAAGTGCCACTCGAAATGATCTCGCCCGGCAACCCATTGATGACAAAGAACCGGAACACGCAGAGATCGGACGCGATTGGACAAAACATTACAGAATAGGATCGAAATTTAATGCAATATCTTTTATCTCTTTCTGGCTACTCGACACGGGAGACCGGTCTCGAACAATCTGTACAGAGCGGGGCGGCAGAGACAGAGACGGCGATAGCGACACAGGTTCACGTTATATAACACTGAGCTGATAATATATCGCTGATAAAAAGTTGCGCGTGAAAGAAATGTATGGATATTCCACTAAGACACTTATGCATTTTTCTTCAGTATAGTACAAGAATAAAAGAAATAAATTGCCAAATAGTCATTTAGGATGGTGTCACACGAAATTTTAGGTACGTAAAAAATTCTCCATTTTCCGCTTCTGATGAATGCCTGATGCAAATCGACCGTACTTCAGAAATTCGACTGATGCCGAGCGCTCTCTATTGGTATAAGAACCCGCATACCTGTCAGAAAAATTTTACGAATCTCTGTAAGACATAGGTAAAACGGAGGACATGAACGATTTCATTACGGATATTGAAATATATAAATATATGATTTCTTGTGTTTATTTATTACTTCAATTTTTTACCAATTCTATGGTCACCGCGGACGTCGCGGGCAGATGTTAGTAAATAAAAATTACGATTAAATTTTTAAACCTACAGTTAAATATTTTACTTTGAAAACTCTGATTCTAATATTATTAATACTTAAAGTTTTAATTTTTTTACATCACACATTACTTTTTAAAGTAAACCTAAAATATATACCATTTTCATAAAAGATGTCGTATCTACAGGAATCTTTTCTGGCTACATCTACGTCAGTTGGCATAATGAATAGCGGCCATGTCTGTTCCCTACCTGCGTGCGTGCTCCGAACATAACCGAATGAATATTAACGTGTTATCTCTTTCGCACACCACGCTGGAGCCGCCATTGCGCGGCTAATTTAAATTTCATTTCGTAATGGAAAGGTATAAAATATAACAACTCTCCAGATTTTTGTATGAATTTAATTAATAACAAGATGACATAACAATAAAGATTTGACACATGGTAGCCAATAAAACAAATTAGGTAATTATGTTATCATGGAAATTTTAATTTTTATTATTGTAAAAAAATATTGAATATATCCAAAGATATTTCATTTTAAGTACCTATTTTATAAAATTAAAACAATTCACAAAATTATTAAGATCTAAATAACAAAGGCTTAACAAACAAAATATTAATCATTATGACTTAAACAAAAATGACTTGAATATTTAAATATATACCTAAAATGAAATGAAGTTTGCCACCAGTTTTGCCCGTTTGCTAACTTTATTCGGTTATAAGTTGCAAGTTTGTGAGTAATATAGTTTCGTCGATGTTTATTTTAACGGAGGAGGACCAGCGAGTCGTTGACATGTTTGAATGGAAGGGCCTGTCCATATACAATAAGTCTATGGTAATATATCACGAAATCCGTACGAATTCATAAAACAATAGCTAATTAGTTGTTTTACATGAATTTCAAGTGGGTGTACAAATAATTTATTAAGAGATTGGCACAATCTTTTTTGTAACTAAATTATAAAATTATGCTACTTTGTTCGTTAACATAAAAGACCGTTATCGTATTTAAATAAAAACTCGTATGCTCTTAAATCAGTTTGAACGTTTCAAATATATAATATTGTAAACGTGTGATTTGTGATGTTAGACTTTGGCTTATACATAATAATTTATTATCACCTACGTAATAATAGTTTATTTACAATAATCAACAACTTATACTTAAGAATTACTTCTGTAAAATGAGGTTCTAAGGTTTAAACTTTCAACTTTGATAGCAATACGAAAATGTATTATAATTGTTGTCGGTGCTCGGTGGCTAGTAGCCTAAGTCTACCAGTATACATAATTTTGATATCTTTTGTCTTATTTAAATTACATTATTTTATAAAAGACACTAAATGCTAAGAAAACTCTTATAAAATTGAACATTATTATAAAATATAAAGCTTATTCATTAATATATTGTAGAAGTTAATATTAAAATGTTCATAGAAGTATGAAATATAAATGTTTTAAGTAAAATAACAGTTTTTTTTTATTATCATCTATAATTATTTATAACAGAAACAGAAGCAGCACATATTTGTCGCTTCGTTTGGAAGTAAATGTCCTCATATTATAATATTTTCGTTGTGAAGCCGTTGATGGAGCGCCGTGAGCGGTAGCCGGCGTCGCGAGGGGGCGGCGGGCGGCGGCGCAGAGGATGCAATCGCAAGACAAGCCGACCGCAAACAAGCTCGCTGCTGGCCCGCCCGATGCCTCCGTTTTTATCGCGATGATAAATTCGTTAAATATATGAAATAATTGAATATTTTTCGATTATTTTTTTATTAAAATCCGCTCTAGTGACCTACATTAATTTAACAGTTCTAAAAATTGTTTTTTATTATCAAAATATCAATCTTATTAGTTTATTCTTAACCAACTTAAGAAGGAGGAAGGTTCTTCGTATATTATGTCTGTTTTTTCCACGTGGGTGATTATTTTGAAAAGATTCTATATACCTACTTAAACTGATTTATATCTATAGTGAGTAGGTTCAAGTCGGTTACTGGGAAATTTATTGTTTTTACTTCTTTGAAACAGATATTATTGCTGATATTTTTAGTTTTATGCAATCCATATCTTAAATAATGACCAATGAAAGTAATTGCATTTCATTTATTATTTTTGCATAATTAAGACATTTTGGCTAGTTTGTATGCCTCTTAATTTATTAACCTCGTCTTATTAGTAATCTGCATTGTGCGATATATATTACGTATTCTTAAAACCACAAGACAGGAGGAAACACGGAAACAGGATGCGGTCAGTAGCTTCCCCGAGGAGCTGACGGCTCGTTCACGAAACGGGGCGGAGCTTGATGTCACGAGTAAGGCAATTCAAAAATCTCATTAAAGGTAAAATAAGACAACGATTTATATCATTGTTGAACCTTATTCATATGAGATAATAGTCTACTATCTTTCTAAGCAAATTAAGTGTAGTAGTTAAAAGTATAGGCACTACCAAAAGGCACTTCATTCATAATAAACGACATATGAAATACATACTACAAGTAAATATATTTTACAAAATTGTTTGTATATCTAATTGTTTGTACAGTAGGGTGGTCCAAATATTTTTGTTTTTTTTTGTCCTCTTATCACATAAATCACTCTTTAAAATGAGAAAAGTTTTAAATACTATAATTTAATTATAAAATATTACATAATACAAATATATTTGTAAAGATAATTTTAACTTGATATTTGATGAGATCCGAGGCGAATCACTTGTCTATATTTCAACAGCGCCTATCAAATAACTCTAGAAGCTGTTGGTCATAAATACATAATTATCTCTTTTTTTAATTTAAATAAATATACATGTATATAGACTTGAATTATAACATAATATGTATTTTGAGGTAACCTCGCAGGACCGCGCTTCTCTTATTAATAATGGTTCCGTGTAGCGCTGTCGTCAGTGCTGTCGGAGTCTTGCAATACTAACAAGAGGGCGCTAGGCTTCGGATTTATAGTTTTAATTAATTCAAAAACAGCGTGATACGACAGTATTTTAGTCCGCTTATTTTGTGTGTTGTTGTAAAAATATATCACAAAACAATTATTTGCTTCGAAAAAGGTGCAAAAATAAGAGCGAAGGTAGAAAAGGTAAGAGCGTGACTCAAAATAAATAAAAATAACATTGCTCTATCTAAAAACTTATTGATTATACATCTGTGTACTTCGCTTTAATATAATTGATATATTTTTACATGCCACATATTAGCATACTTTGTTATGTTACAATAAAAATTAAATCAATTTTATATAAAAAAAGTATTAGTTTGCTTCATTTACTTGTTTATAAATGATGCATCAATTTATACGTTACTGTCGGTCCAAGAGACTCAGAAAACTGCTAAGTAATATGTATTTTACATCATTTAGATGAAACTGGGGTTATAATATCAATAAATGTACAGTAACAATATTATATACAAGTTTTTCAGATTTAAACGTTCGACTTTTTACATAACGACTACTTACTGAACAAAAATTGTATATTCTATGTGAATAACGTTTCATATACGGCTTAACTGCAAAAAGCACACTCATCGACCAGACCATCGGGAATCGAGGAATCATAAAAGGCATTTGGTCCATTATGTGAATGTTCCGGTAACCTTTCATCTCGACGCTGTCAACGGAGTCGAAAGAGACGCTAAAAAGTAGGGTCGTACACTTAGGCCGGCCAAGCCAGTTAAAAATGTAATTAAATTAGCTAGCTGATCAGGTTAGCTAATTTAGCCGGCTAGCTCTATTAGCTTAGCTAACAAATAGCAGCTAGTTAATTTAGCTAACTTTTTTAGCCGGCTTAGCCAGTTTAATTGTACAGTCCTAGTAAAAAGGGAGTCCCGACACGATCGCGAGTGTCGGCTAGCCGTGCCGCATGTAGAACAGATCGTCCACGTAGTCGGGGTTGTCGCGCACGTGCGCGGCGAACTGCTCGGCGGCGCGGCGCAGCGCGGCGAGCGCGGCGGGCGGCGCGGCGAGCGGCGCGGCGGGCGGCGCGGCGGGCGGCGCGGCGGGCGGCGCGGCGGGCGGCGCGGCGGGCGGCGCCACGTCCTCCAGCAGCAGCTCGGCGCCGGCCGGCAGCGCGTAGCGGCGCTGCGGCGTGAGGTTGGGCAGCACGTCCGCCTCCACGCCGGCGATGCTGCAACGAGCGTGCGTTCTCGTTATTAGTTTCGGTATTAGGTGCACTCCAGTCACCTAATGTATTCTGAATGGCACACCTTTTTGGGGCATCGAAATGTTTTAGGATGTATTTACACGCCCGCTATTATATTTTGTTTATTGTGTGTGGTTGTTTTTTCTTCTTCTTCTCAGCCGGTTGTGCTCCCTGATCAGTAAAACGATCGGTGGGTAACGCATCTTCAGACGCGGTCAGTCACTAAATAGGTAATCGCATGCTGGTATAGCGACTGAACGTCTCCGTGTTTAGGAGGACACTTAAAAAGTCGGTCCCGGCTGTTATCAATTTGATAATAGTCAAAAAGTCAAATCAGAGGTCTATGGCAGACGACTTGAACTGCGATAGGTTGGCCACTAACCATTCGATTAGAAGAATGAGTATATGACTTAAACTTCTTTAGGGCGCGTCACAGGAGGATGGTTACAGAAACCATACTTCTATATATATTTTTAAATGATACTTATAAAATCAAAAGACTTAATCTTTGTGATGCGCACACACACCGAGGGCGCTGTCATCGCGAACAAGCTCCAACTACCAGGCGCTTAGAAATCTATAAGAGTTTATCCTGTATATTATGGATACATTGTCGTCGAGGTGCTTGACCTTCGATATTCAAAAATTGTACAGTACCCCTGTATAATAATGTACTGTAGGTGGGTGGAACTGAAGACTTGCCCGTAGGAATGATACTATTGCACTTTTTACTGTACTATTCTGCTTTATTGAACTGATGTATATAAGTATAATGAACTGTATCCAATGATCTAACATTTATATGAAGCCTATATATACATTCAACATAACCAAACGTTAGCGCGATTCAATGTAATAGTTACGCCATCTATTATTCATTTAAGGAATCGTAAACGTCATATACAAAAATTAACTTCATTTCAAGCCTGTATCGGTATACTGCTTGTCAGTTATGTTCTCCTGGTGTGTTATCTTTCATATGATTTTATTTTTAATTCTCTTTTACCGTTGAGCTATTGACTATTGAGGCTTAAATTCCTTTTTTTCCTCTTTCATCTCCTTCCCGTCGTACTGCTCGTCTCAAGTACGAACGCTTACCATTGAACGTTTATTACTAAAGAAAGTCGACATAGAGACACGTAACGTGCTCACCCGGCCACGAAGTACTTCCGGTAGGGCAGGCCCACGTGGCCCGTCTCGGCGAGGCGGCGCAGCGCCAGCGTCAGCAGCCAGTCGCCGGGCTGCGGCTCGCGGTACAGCACGCGGCGCGCGTGCGCCGGCCGCGCGCCGCGCGCCGCGTGCAGGCAGGCGGCGGCCGGCGACTGCAGCAGCACCACGCGCGCGCGCTCCGCGTCCAGCGCGCGCTGCAGCCACTCGGCGGGCGCGCGCGCCGCCGCGCGCAGCGTGCTGGCCTGGTACAGGTCCACCACCTGGAGCGTGCACCGTTACGAGCGCCGCTAAACGATCTCATCCACTTCGTAGTGATGGATAACGAACGACACGGCGAGACAAAGAATCCGGTCGATCCTTAGATTGAAATTAAAATTTACAGTTTGATATCTTGCCTACTATTGATTTCCCGTTATCATTGCCGTTTCGAATTTTTAAGTTAAGGTTACGAACGCGAGCACAAGCGCGCAGTGCGAGACGTTACCCACTCACCTCGATGAAGGACCTCCGATGACTCCGATGACTCCGAAACTAGTCGGTACTTGCACCGATTAAACATGAGTGTGAGCTGTTTAGGTTCTTACATTAAGTTAATAATGTCTCACGATAGTTTTAATAATTTAAACGCAAGTTTAACACCCTAAATCGACTAATTTTTCAAAAGTTTTTAGTTAAATTCTTTTGTGGTTATATAAAACCGCACGGTTAACTTTGTAGCATTTTTCCGCTACGTAATTTTTCAATTTCTAGACATAGTATCGTCAATCCGTATAATATAAAGCGGGGGAGAGTAAGCGTGGCTCACCGGGCAGGCGGCGCGCTCGGCGAGCAGCTCGCGCAGCAGCTCGGCCACGCGCGTGAACTGCTCGCAGTCGCGCGCGTACAGCAGCACGATCTGCTCGTCCGGCTCCTTGCCGCCCGCAGTCTTCATCACCGGCTCCGATTCCGTCCTGAAAATTACACTGATGACTGCATTCAAAATTTAGATACACGTCCGACATCAAAAATATTAATATCAATGAAATTATAACATTAATAATAAAAAATTGTTAAAGCGTGAAGGTATGGTATTAATGGTCATGGTAGGCTTTCTATAGCCAAAGGTTTGAAGGTAGGTACCACCGAAGTGTCAAGTATTCTATCGCAGATCAGTAGTATTATACATTACTGTTTCGGTTTAAAGGGCACTGTAATTAATACAATTAGTGGGCAAAAGAAGAACTAAAATCTCGAGGTTGAAAATGTGTGAGTGACACCAACAAGTGAATTTTTTGTTGCAAGCGCTCGTGTGCTCGGGCACCTGGACGTATGGTCACTGCCACTGCAATCGAAAGCAAGCTATATAATATAAATATAATCCACTAAGCGCACCTGTCGGAGGCGACTTGCCAGCCGCCCAGCACGCGCTGCGCGAGCTCGCCGTCGAAGCGGTCGCGCAGCGCGCGCAGCAGCAGCAGCGCCAGCAGCAGCAGCGCCGCCGCCGCGCCCAGCGCCAGCCACAGCGAGGCGCGCGCGGGCCGCGCGGCCGCGGGCGCCGGCGCCGCGTGGCACGCCGTGTGGTGCAGGATGTGCAGCGCGCCGAACAGGCGCTCGGCGCTGGTCCAGGGCGCGCGGTGGCGCAGCACCACGTCGTAGCAGCCGAAGCGCGCCGCCCGCGCGCAGCGCACCTCGCTCTGCGCCGCGCCCGCCGCGCCGCACGCCGCGCCTATGCTCTCGCACTGGAACGCGCATCGCTCTCACATTATTACGCGGGCACGTGCGCTCGGGCGTAGCTCCGTCTTTTCTTCACGGATTTTGAAAATGCTGATATTTTACTTAGAACCTTAGACACTTACTTATAAAAATATTCAGCAGAAAATATTTATTTTTTTAATTTCAGTTCAGACAGACTTCAGTCTGTATTTTTTGTAAAAAGATATATATTTCGAGAGATGGCGTTCGTAGATCCATTAGAGACTTCACTCTGGTCGAATAGGCTGACTGAGCACCTCCGAGTATACGAGTATGAGTCTGACCTCCGCATCCGAAAGGGTGAACCAGGAACTCATTGGACACGAACAAATTACTTATCAGAACTAACGATTATTATCAGAGGTTATGATAACAACCGGGACCGACAGCTCAATGTACTCTCCGAAGCACGGTGGAGTGACTCACAATGCCAAAGTCTAAGACGGAAACAGATATTAATAACAAGTATCTGCTCTTTATCGTGCGGGAATCGAACCCGCGACTATCGAGCGATACGACCTGGGAACCTTCAAGAGAAGATTCAAGCCTATTCTTTCCTTTAAGGTGGGCACGCACCTGCATGCCTTCTGGTTTTGCAGATTTTCATGGACACCGGTGATCGCTTAACATCAGGTGAGCCTCTTGCCCGTTTCCGCCTCTTACATAAAAAAAACTTGAGAGGTGTCAAGGGACACCCGGATGGAACGAAGTTCCTTTCGATTAATTAGTGAAGGAATTGTAATAAAATTTTATTTTTTTAAGTTATAATAATATTTTTTTATTATTAACATTATTTATTATTTACAAAAACCTGTATACACTCAACAAAAATAATCGTCGCGACACCACACTGTTCAATGCGAAATAGAAATGAAAATATCTGGCTTGCTTTCTATAAGAGAGAGAGAGACAGACAGAGAAACATGCGACGCCGCACAGCTTACAATAGCTTACTATAGCAAAAAGTGTCGTGACAACTTTTCGTAAGAATTTTTCCGTCTAGCCCCCTTTCACAACGCGCGATAAGGAACTTCGTTCCAAAATATATTCTTCTTTGGAAGTAAAAACATAACTATGTATATTGTTCCTAAATTCAAAAGAAAAATATTATGTACATATTTTGTAAATAATACATGGATAAATAGAGCGATTGTCATCAGTCGTCTGACCTCTGTGATCTTTTTTGGGCAAACCCGAAACTTGACAAACAGTTTGAGCTAGAATATTTTCCTTCTACAATCGGCTTTATTATTAGATGTTTTGTCAACAATTGGTAAAACTTATGTTTTCAATTTTTGATTTGGTTTTCTTTTCAATTATTGTAATTTAAATATTTAATGTTAAGCATAATCTTACTAATATTATAAATGCAAAAAAACACACTGTTCTTTTCACATGAATTTGAAGCAATTGTTATAATATTTAATAGAAATTTTAAGGAATTTAAGGACCATTTATTTATAGGGCCCATTTAATATGAAAAAAATTGTAAAGAAACTTCACAATTCTCTGTAAGATATTCCTATTCCCCACGCCAAGGTCTGCTCGCCGACTTCATTCACATAGTATGTTAAAATCAAAATAATAGTTAAAAAGGAATTTGCTGGATACTTAAGATATCAAGCCAATACAACTTTTACATTTATGTTGTTCGTGTTGAAAAATCAAGTCAATCAATCAATAAATTATATCAAGACTTTAAAAAGGCCTTTCATTGTGGCCATACGAGACAGGCACAATATGTCGAACCCTCCAACGTAAAGTATCGTAAGCCCAAGTACTAAACTTTAAACGACAGCCGTTCAAAGGTTGGATGTAATAATGTGCGTAGTTCCTATTTCCTCTATACGATTATAGTGAAATTTGGTACACATATTATAGTCACTAGGATTGACACCGTTGTCTTTAACCTCAATGTTTGCGGTTTGAATAAAATGAAATATTTTTTTTTAGTGCACTGAAATAAACTGTCTGTTTATAGACTTGTCTAATATTAAAAGAGGTCAAGTAGTGAGTAATTAATTTACAGATAGTCCATGCTGGCCGCAATAGGGTATTAGAAGTACTTCTTGTTATCTTATAATGTATAATTATTTTTTAGATATTTTTTACTATGCTGGTGGTTGGAGGTTACCTGTGAGTCTTGCAGGGCTGAGGAGTTGCAGAGCTGCACGGTGTAGTCGGTGGCCGGTATGTAGCCCAAGTACCAGTGCACCACCAGCTCCTCACTGTAATATACATTGTGTAAAAGATATTCACTCAGTGTGATAACCAAGGTCAAGGTACTACCCTCTCACAGCAAATTGCGTTTTATGAGATTGTGAGGGTCAGGACATAAAAATATCATTAGCTTATGTTATAGTAAGCATATTATAAGAATGTCTTTTGTTAAACATAAATCTGAAAATATGATGTGACACCCACTTAATCCTACTTTACTTTAGGTTTTCAAACCCAATAGATTTCTTTTTTTTATTTTTATGTTACAAGTTGGCAGGCAAGCATACGGCTGATGGTAAGCGATTCCTGTAGCCTATGAGCGTGCTCAACACTATTAGCAGGTACTACTCACGCATTGCTAACCTCAAGATATTGGTCCTTAAATCTCATACAGTGCCCTTCAAACCGGAACACATTAATGCCTAATCACTTTTGTTTGGGGGTAGATTATTTGATACTGTCGTGGTACCTACATAGCCCACCTCTTGCAACAAAAAACCTACCAACAGTGAAACAATGATTAAACTATGCTTTCTTGAAAAGGGCAGATAGCTTCTCTTCAACACATAAAAACAATTATTGCTTTTGATATGCATTTGTTGTTGTTGTTGCCAGTCATCTTATTTTCCAGAAAAAGTTATCCATTTTTACAACTTACCCATGGCTCAGAGTTGAACAGACAGCTTTACTTTGAGTAAAATGTTCTTTAGGGTACTCGTTAATGATATAATGTAATGAATTAAAGGGAGTAAAGCTTTTGTTATCCTCGTAGAGTACTGACTGGATGAGGTAACATGTCCCATTAAATATTAAGTCCAAACTTGTTGAGAAACATACCTGAAATATAAAAAAAATGTTAAAAACTGCTGTAATCAAAATTTATTGGGCAGTTATTAATACTTGAAAATAAATGCTTGAATAGTTAGTTGAAAATAAAATATAGTTTTGCTTTGGTCTTTTATCATAACTTTAATATAGTAATGAATATTATCTATACTAATATTATAAAGCTTTTGTATGTTTGTTTGGTTGAAATTGGCTTAAATTGATAAATTTCTTTTTATTTTGTATATCCCATTTATTAAGAAAGGCTATAGGTTAAATAACATCCTGCTACGACCAATAGGAACGGACCAACAATGAAAAATATAGCAAAAAGTGAAAAAGTACTCCTTTTAGAGCTTCCGTTGTATGTGTTGCATAAACATTGCCAGTTGCATAAATTATATATGACGGCATTGTTCCTCATAAAAGTTCTAAAAAAAGTCCACAACAGAATTTCTATTCTTTAACACTAACTCAATATAATTTTTTATATGGTAATCACATTTGTTCTTTAGCAACAGGCTCTTTCTTACACATCAAGCATAAATGAGAGTGAAACCACAGGCACAATTAGGCACAGTGGTAGACAACCGCAGCAGCAGTTGCCTACCACTTTGCCAGAGCTACCAATATAAAAGTTTATATAACAGCACCTAAACTAATTACTTCAATACTAAAAGTACAGCATTGCACACTTACATTAGTACAATTCAAGTCAAGCTTAATTATTTCTTCAAAGCTAGAGTGCAAATCGCCTATAGGCATCCCATAATTGTATTTATGGCAACGTTCTGGAGCCCGCTTTTCTTGATATCTCATAACCAACTTCCATTTAGTAACATTTGTATTGGCTTTTGTACACCATGTTATTATGTATCGTCCTCCAACGCCATCGTCCGAAGGTTTCAAGACCAAACTGCTTTGTGAATCGTCACTACAATTTGCACTGTATTCTGCATTTGACATATAACAAATAAGTAGCAACAGCAACAATGTCCTCGTCATGGTAATCAACATAAATCATTCCATAACGAAATCGCTCTCGACGGTACTATATACAGCTATGATAACAGGCACAATGCTTAACATTTATTTACACAAACGGTCATTGGGTTATCGGCGGGGTAAAATAGTACATATAAAATATCCACTCGAAAACTAAACGTACTGCGTAAGCGTCACTCTCGTGTAATACACAATTGTCAATTACATACTTTAAAAGTAAGCAGTGACGCTCAGCAAGATTATTATTTATTATAGGCAGATCCAGCTTCCAGTCATTAACACTATCACAAAAAACAAAAAAAAACACTATGCCTCCTGAAACTGCAACGTATTCGATATATCTATATTTTCTATTTTTAGATTTGTTCACTTATTTTTTATATAATTATAAATTATAATTTTTATTTGTGAATGTGCTAGGGATGGCCAAAAAATATCGAATTTTTTAAGAATACATTCGATAAATATCTTCCACTTTTTTAATGGCGATTTTTGAAAATCTACCTAATTCTATATTTTTTGAAACATCTTATTAAGCAATAATTGGCGACTTAAGCACATTGGCCACTTTAAACTGTTTCAGGACCAATTTCTATTTTATTGTACTAATAATACGTAAATATGTGTTTTATTAATAACTAATTCTAATAATCTACCAAATATCTGCTAAATTTTTTCACATTTCAATATTTTGTAAATTTTTCTCTGGAAAGAGGTCCAATTTACGAACTGCATTTATCCATTTCTTTTTTATCATTGGGTATTTAGGAAAGCTGTAAGATTAAAAAAAAATCTCACTGACTAAATTTCTTTAAAAAAAAAAATTGTGCGTCTACTTATGTACGCGCATCAGAAGTTATACTTCTTTATATCTTATCTTATTTAGCATCATTAAAAACAATTTTTAATTGCATGCAAATAACTAATAAAATTAAAATTTAAAATAATAAAAACACTGATGAGATGAGAAGAATAGTCAACACAGTCAATAAAGCTATATTTAAATTTGAAAAATTCAATAGATAAATACATATATAATTCGCACTATTATGAAACTAAAACATGTTGTGAATGTAGAAACTAGAAACATGTAAATAAATATTATAAATATGAAAACAGTAGTCAGAGGCCAACGAGCGTGCCAACATGCACGACTAATAGTGGTTCTATTTATATTTTGACAGCTTCAATCTGTGAATTTTGTGTGACGCTCATGCGTACGCTTCTTAAAATTTCACTCTCATAATTTTTTCATACCACGCCTATAGAAGTATTACTTCAGAAATATGTAAATAACTTGTGTTCAGATTAATTTAAGTTATTTAAATATTATTGACGACCTTGAGGTGCAGCGGTAGCAAACTTGCTTTAAGCGTCACAGGTCACGGTTTCGATTCCCGCTCGGCACAGATGTTTGAATTGACAATACAGGCATGTGTCATGCCTGCATGTCATATAATTTCTATTTATTTTTGTGCTAAATAATTGTCAATAAATAATATGAACAGAATTTGAAGTTTTTCTTTCTGTCATAGTTTTTACACGTTTTTTACCACACAATAATACATTTTCCTTCAATAAATATTATTTTTACGGAGACAAACATAGACTGAATCGTGCTGACAGACTTAGGGCGTCGGGGAAGCTATATATGAAAATTCATGTATAAATCGTATGACAGGCATCAGAGTTTACACATTGTCGACATTGTCACACTGGTGGTAGGTCTTTTGTTGCAAGAGGCCGGCTAGGTAGGTACCACCGCAGTGTCCAATATTCTGCCGCCAAATAGTAGTGCGTAGGCACTACTGTGTTCCGGTTTGAAGGGCATTGTACGCTAGTGGAATTACTGGGCGAACGAGATTTGGGAACTAATATCTCGGGGTTGGCAGCGCGCGAGTGGCACCTACTAATGGTGCTGCAAGCGCTCATAGGCTGCAGCAGCCACTTACCGTCAGGTGGGCCGTATGCTTGTTTGCCAACAAGTAGATTTGCTGTTTTGACATTGGTGTCCATGTTTTCTGTTTCATTCCTAATTTTTACTGTTTTAGTTTATTATTTAGAAATTCCCTTCCATTGTCGATTTGCATTATTTCTTCCTAAATATTTGTCCAAATAATATAAAGGAACTGGATAGAGAATGGAGAATGCTAAGAAATGACGATTTTTCTATTGACTAAAACAAAATTCTCGATATTATCGACTTTTTATTTTCTGCTATAAATATTATGAAAACCAAATTACGCAACAGAATATCGACCACAACTATTAAAGAAGTATTACACACTAAATCCGAAACAACCAATTGTTATTCATTTGAAGTCACAGAAAGGCACATGAAGAAATTTAACAAAAACATGTATGATTGTAAAAATAATAATGAGTGTGAAAATACTGACGATGAGGCTTCAGAATGAAACTAAAAAATTTTTTTACTTTGATTTTTGTTTTTTGTTGTTGTGATTATTAATATAACAATGTATGTATGTGAGTTCTGATAACTAACAAAATTGTTTATTTGTTAATTATATTAGCAAAAGTATGAAATCAACCTTTTTTACTTTACCTACTGTTTTTTTTGTTGACGAGTTGTTGTTTTTTAGTTTTTTGGGGCTGGCAGCACTGCAGTCGCCGGAGTTATAATAAGTTATATTATTTACTCACACACTCATAGTCTCACAGTGTATAACACAGAGCAAATATACTCTTTGACGCAGTGACGCTGACGCTTGATTTTAAATCACTTTTAAATTGTGAACTGTGCTTACCACCGTTGGAGCTCCGTTATGAGGTAATTTCTTTGATTTTATTAATTGTTTCTATATGTTTTATTCATCAAAATAATCGTTATCTCACTGAAGCATTTTAAGTATTTAAGTAATCGAAGTCGTGTATGACTCCGCATCAGTGTTGTGTGTCATTTTAGTTTTTGTATTAATTACAATTATTTTATTAAAATACAAGTTTTAACAGGAAGAACAGTTCCTTGTTAAAAATTTGATACCGTTTAATTATAAAAATACAAAATAGATATTGAGATTAATTCAGAATAAATTTATTATATTATATCGCCAGATACTCAAGTCCTTATGGACGTTTCGGGTTTCAGATTGTTTCGAAATAAGCTGTATGTATTCGTAGTTCTTGTATTACATTGTGACTAATTCATTTGGCTTTGCCTGCGTTTTTCTTTATTTTTAAATTATTATTATAAAAATCATCATACTGACATCTAGACGACGTTGTGGCGCAGCGGTAGCGAACCTGCCTTAAACGCCACAGGTCGCGGGTTCGATTCCCGCTCGGAGCATAATATGTTTGTATTGACCATGCAAGCATATTTTCCGGCCTGGGTGTATTTGTCCTTGTCATTGTGAATGTTTCCGGATCCCCGACACAGGATATTACTGTCCTAATGGGGGCCGTTGAGTGTGTAGCGTTTATTTATATTTTATTTATTTATTTATCTGACACACGGGTGACGCCAGTTCAGGAGTCAGGCCTACTTTTTATATTTGTATGTATTAGAGAAAAATAAAGTATTTTTATTATAATTACTGTGTTTAAAAATATATATTTCAAGTATGTATTTTATTATAAATTATATATATTTCTATTTGTCTTGAAGGTCTTAAATATTGTACTGCAAACTTTTAAATATTTTTATCATCTAATACATGTAAGCTAATTGTTGTCACACTTACTTATTCATTTGATGTTAATTTTAGTGATCAACCAAGTCGTACTGGTGGACGTGGCATTGGCCGTAGACGACGACGAGGCAGAGGCCGGGGAAAGAAGTTCCCAGTGGAGCCGTAAGTATCCACGTACACTATTCACATTCATACACATGCCACATCATTAATTTGCTCATCTAGGGATAAATGTAATTAATCAACTTTTGTCAGTGAGATGCTGATAGAGGTGAGAGCGCAAAGGAAAATTAAGAAACGTCAACTCGCTGTAATGGCAGCAGAAGTGCGCAAGGAACTGCTAGACCGGAAACGCATTGCTGGCCTACAGCGGGTCCTATTACCGGATGCTCCACCACGTAAGAGAATGACTCGGTAATTATTTAAATAGTTTTTACATATGATTTTTGTATATTTCGTTAAAATGGTGACTCTGTTCCATGTTTTATGGATTTTTTACTTACAGAAAACCGTCACCGGAGAGGGAACCATGCCGAATGGTGGAACCTCCCCCCTTAATAGCCCTCAACCACGATGTTGTGCTGGACATTGTCTCTCGGTAATTATAATAGTTTGTAGATATTATTTCAATGTATACCTGTATAATGGTGACTTTGTTCAATGTTTTAATGGATTTGTAATTTACAGTACAACATCACCGGAGAGGGAACCATGCTCAGTGGTGGAGTCTTCATCATTAGTTGTTCTCAACCCCGAAGTTCTGATGGAAATTGTCGTTCGGTAATTATTTAAATAGTTTGAAGATATCATTTCAATGTATATGTTAGGATATGCGATGTCAACTAGACCAAGACGTCAGTACAGGGTTAATAATTAATGGGGGTGGTTACACATGTTAGTTTGTCTTTGTGCCCCCACCTATATTGTCAGTATGTTTCTATAAATAGCTGTGCAGTGTGGTGCCTGGACGCATTTCTGATGATTGTGTCTTGGTGTACAGTCTGTTACATCGTCCAAAAATTCGTCCCAACCTACCCAAATTCTCATTATCATTCTGTTGGCATTGAAATTATATTACAGGCTTCCCTTATTGCCATTCTTTTATCAATGTAGTTTTATTCTGGCCTGTGTAATTGATATAATTCATGGAATTATAATGAACTACTCAGAAATAACTTTTCATTTTAATTTCATATTAGGAAAAAGACCTATCTATGTCCACTTCTGATGTACGAGAGTGAACTTCTTGCGTACTACCACTGTTATGACCACCATATATTATATCCTATTCTATTTATTTCCGACATAAACCTTTAAAATGGTGACTCCATTCAATTTTTTAATGGATTTGTATTTTACAGAACACCGTCACCGGTCAGTGAGCAATGCCCAATGGCGGAGCCTCCACCATTAGTAGCCCTCAACACCGACGTTGTGCTGGAAACTGTCGCTCGGTAATTAATTAAATAGTAATTAGATATCATTTCAATGTATAGGGGAGAAGGGGGCACCTTAGCATATTCAAATCTGCCCCAGATTTGAATTTTTTGATTTTGAAACAGCCAGAAGTCATCTATGTCATCGTTACATTTTATTGTTGACAATATTGCGTGCATCACACATTAAGTTACAAGATGTGGGTAGCTGCCAAAAATTGTTGTAACATCAAAATGTTTTTGTGTGATAACATATTAAAATTAGATTTTATATAAAAATAAAGGTTGTAAGGAATCATCATTACGCTATTGAAATTTTTTGGTATACAAAATTATTTAGTACTTATTAGCTAATCAATCACATGCGACTTTTTTTGGGCTGTATCTCAGAAACTGTAATAGATAATTAATTAGAAATTTCATAGATTGTGTACATCTATGGCCTTAGATGTAAGGCCTTAGATGTAAAAATTAGAAGTTTGATAATAAAAAAACATAACCATTTGAAAAATCTAAAGAAGTGCGCGTTAAACTCGAACATAAGAGGGGCTCCGTACCATGGTATATAAAGAATATCAAGATTCTTTCAAAGGGTCCCCTTTTAACTTTCAAAATTAAATTTGGTTTTATTATTTTAGACACATTGTGTCTATAATAAGAAATCAAACTTCTAATTTTTATATAGAAGATTTAAATTTAACAATTTTAACTTTATTAGTAAAAAATTGTAGTAGTGAATCGCTGGTGGCTATGGTAGGTGTTTTGGAAAAACCTGTGTTAGCACCACTAGCACCACCAGCTTTTCATCTCTATATTAAAATTTAAAATTAAAACATATTATTAAATTAACATATATTTAAATTAAAAAAATAAATGTCATTTAAATTATTTTTTTACCATTAATGTATGTATTTACAACCAATATTACAACATAATATTATCATTTAATTAAAAATAAACATGCACTTTCCTTATTATTTTCTGCATTTATTAATTGTTTCAAAACTGCCCCAAGTCAATTCAAATGTGCCCCCGTTGAGGAGGTAGGTTGGAACAAATTACTGTTTTAAAAAGTAAATATTTTAATGTATTTTATTATTTAATGGAAGCATCTCGTTGTTTTAGTATGGATGAAAGAAGTTATAAAAGAAATAGGTTTTCTATTTTTCTTTTAAAATGTGAAAAATTTGTTAAATGTTTTAATAGATTTGTAATTTACAGAACACCATCACCAGCGAGGGAGCCATGCCCGACCCCAAAGGACGCCAACTTCAACATAATGAATTTAGGTACGTAATGAACTTATCCAAAAAAAGAAAGACGAAACTAAAATAACTGGCTTGCTTTCTATGAGAGAGAGAGAGAGAGAAAAAAAAGACGAGCACGCCGCACGGCTTACAACTATAGCAAAAAGTTTCGTTACAAATTTTGGCCTTAATTTTTTCCGTCTAGTCCCCTTTCGCAACGAGTGACTTCGTTCCAAAAAATAAAAACAATTAAAAGTGATAATTAAATAATTGACAAGCATACAAACACTTAAAAAATATACTAAAATACAAAAGTTGAAATTACAATCGTGAACCGTAGTGTGTTGTCAGAGCAAAAAGGTTTCAGCTCTGCATTGCTGCAAGCTAATAAGCAACAAGTGCTGTTATTCTGCTAAAACCCCCACGGAGTGAATCCTATGAAACAGTGGCTAAGAAATTACACAAAAATAAATGTAATGAAGGCACTTTAATAAAAATTAAAATATTTTAAAAGTGGAATCATAGAAATTTCTACTGTCTAAACATGGTTATTAATGTATGTAGCGGTCACAAGTTTGTTTTTGTTTCTTTGTTTGTTAAGGGCACGTTTACGTATTTGACGAAAAATAGATGTATTTCGATCTAATTTCCGACAAACCAAAGTAAATTAAATGGAACTTTTAATTACTATGAATAGATCAGGCCTTTATCTTTAATAACGCTGTAAAAAATATGAAATTTTCTTATTATTTTTTATAGTAAAACCGATTTTCCGGAGCCTCTTCACACCAAATTAACGATATCGAGCTGAGTTTAGGTAGCCTTTTAAACTATTTCTTACGTGATATCAATTAAAAAAAATACCTCTAATAATAAGACATGTTCAACTCAAACCCTAGGAAGAGATATTTATAATAATACGACACATTGGCTCAGAAAAAATAAATATCAAATTTATCTTTGTCACATATTTTGCTTCTTAAGTTGTACCTTAAGCTGTTGCATTAAGGCCTATTTTGTTTGATGACTGCCATGATTTATTGTTCAAAATTTTCTAGTAAAATATTAGTCGGCGCTGAGACGCCTTCGTGAATGGACGCTATGTCGCTTGTAAGCAGGAGGTTATATTAAATAAGATCGCTAAAATATAATATTATATAGAAAAAATTGACTATAACTACAACTCTTGATACCTCATTTTAAGGATAAATTGATAAATATTTTCTTTTTTTTAGAGATTAAAAATTCTAATTCGTCTTAGACTTATTGCTCAGACCTTAAGGTTTTTTTTGCCGTGTTTGGGCTCGTTACTATGAGACCTTAACACCGAACTTGTTGGAGTGACCTGAAGGTCTACTCCGATGACTGATACAGGATCTGCAGCATGAGTAGGGTTATGTGTGCCGTGTTTGGGCTCTATTTGTTAGGTACGGTGAGACCTTACCTCCGAACTTGTTGGAGTAACCTGAAGGTGTACTCCGATGACTGATACAGGATCTGCAGCACGAGTAGGGTTATGTGTGCCGTGTTTGGGCTCTATTTGTTAGGTACGGTGAGACCTTACGTCCGAACTTGTTGCAGTGATCTGAAGGTCTACTTCGATGACTGCTACAGGATCTGCAGCACGAGTAGGGTTATGTGTGCCGTGTTTGGGCTCTATTTGTTAGGTACGGTGAGACCTTACCTCCGAACTTGTTGGAGTGACCTGAAGGTGTACTCCGATGGCTGATACAAGATCTGCAGCACGAGTAGGGTTATGTATGCCGTGTTTGGGCTCTATTTGTTAGATATGGTGAGATCTTACGTCCGAACTTGTTGGAGTGATCTGAAGGTCTACTTCGATGACTGATACAGGATCTGCAGCACGAGTAGGGTTATGTGTGCTGTGTTTGGGCTCTATTTGTTAGGTACGGTGAGACCTTACCTCCGAACTTGTTGGAGTAACCTGAAGGTGTACTCTGATGGTTGATACAGGATCTGCAGCATGAGTAGGGTTATGTGTGCCGTGTTTGGGCTCTATTTGTTAGGTACGGTGAGACCTTACCTCCGCACTTGTTGGAGTGACCTGAAGGTGTACTCCGATGACTGATACAGGATCTGCAGCACGAGCAGGGTTATGTGTGCCATGTTTGGGCTCTATTTGTTAGGTACGGTGAGATCTTACGTCCGAACTTGTTCGAGTGATCTGATAAGGTCTCACCGTACCTAACAAATAGATTCCAAACACGGCACACCTAACGCTACTCATGCTGCAGATCCTGTATCAGTCATCGAAGTAGACCTTCAGATCACCCCAATAATTCGGATGGTAAGGTCTCATTGTAACTTCCTAAACGATCACAAGCACGGCACACATAGCCCTACTCATCTTGCAGTTACAGTAGCAGTCGTCGAAAAACATCATCAGGTAACTTCATCATGCTCAGGGGTAGTATCTTATTAATTTTTTTTTATTGACGACAATAAAAAAATATTCATATAAAACATTTTTATTACCTATAAATAACCTTTAAATAAAAATATTACAAATAAGGAAAAAAAATATTTTTTACAATATTTATGTACACAAAGTATACAAAACAAATATGACTATTTATTACTTACTAACATTACTACGTATAAAATATACCCACAAAAAAATGAAACATCTAAAGTTTCAAAATTAGTTTACCGTTCATTATTCCCGCCGATCACAGTCGTGCGCTTGTGTGATCGTTTCGTGTGAATGTAGTGGTGCGATTCGCTACCTATCTATTTTGCAAACGCGTCCTTAAACTATAGTGACTGACTAAAATGCCGAGGAATTATTTAATTACAATGTTTTTGTAAGTTTAAAATATAAACCGACATCAAATTTCGAACCAGTGGTGGTAGATTATTCCGGCATTTAGTAGCAAGATAACGAAAGCTTCCATGAAAGCTGCAGATTTATGTCGCGAACAATTGAGCCTAAAAACAACTATTTGTGAATAATAAAGCTGTAATAATAATAATAATAATCTAACATAATTATTTTACAGACGTCACTGTTGTCGGGGTGGAAGTTGTCGAAACATCTCCTAGCCAGCAGCAGCAGGGGTCCTCTATTAGTGAGAACAACTAATCTAATATTCGTATGCTATATAATCGTGACCTGCGGGTGAACTAATTGCATTAAATTGTTCCAGGCGCAAACGATAACGACTGCGACACCACTGTGAATGACTGCGACATTACTGTAAATGACTGTGACATTACTGTCAATGACTGTGACATTAATGTGGATGACTGTGACATTACTGTGAATGACTGTGACATTACTGTGAATGACTGCGACATCAATGTGGATGACTGCGACAACGACTGTGACATTACTGTGAATGACTGCGACATCAATGTAGATGACTGCGACAACGACTGTGACATTACTGTGAATGACTGCGACATCAATGTGGATGACTGCGACAACGACTGTGACGGCACTGTGAATGACTGCGACAGCGACGAGGACTGGGAGGACGACGCGCCCACGCACGTGCGGGACGCCCGCGCGGAGCCGTCGTGCCCGACCGACTTGTCGCCTTTCCAGGCGAGGGTCCTGGAGGCCGAGGACATTAGCAATGACGCAGCTCTTCGTGACATTTACAAGGACGACACTTACGTTTTTGACTGGCAGAAGGATGTCGGGACTTTTGATGGACAGCGCGAGACTTTTATTAGCATACCCGGTCCGACTTTTTCTATAACTGACGAGACTTCTGTGCTCGATATATTTTATAAAATGTTCGAGAACAGTTTTATTGACAGAATTTGTACGGAGACTAACAGGTATGCTGTCCAGGAACTGACACGCCTCCAACGAGCAGGAAAACTGACAGCTAACTCGAGACTAAACCGATGGACCCCGACGACGAGAGACGAGGTCATTACTTTCTTGGCAATTTTAATTTTACAGGGCCTCTATCCACAAGTGGAAGAGGAATCATACTTTACTTTTAATGGTTTCGGCACAATGCCATATTTCAGTAGAATCATGTCTTTTAACCGGTTCTTATTGATTAAATCATTCCTCCATTTTGCTGACAATGAATCGACTGAGACAGACACACAGGACAAACTTTATCAGATAAAACTTGTCACTGACTATTTCAATGACAAGTTTTCTTCCCTTTATATGCCCGCCCGGGAGATATCCATAGACGAATCGCTGCTAAAGTGGTATGGGCGATTGAGTTTCGCGCAGAAAATAGCTTCTAAGGCTGCTCGGGTCGGCGTTAAAACATACGAACTGTGCGAGTCGTCTACGGGATATCTCTGGAAGTTTTTCATTTATGTTGGTAAAAAGACTAAACCGACTGACGACGATGATCGAGTGACTGACGATGACCGAGCGACTGACGATAACCGAGCGACTGACGATGACCGAGCGACTGACGATGACCGAGCGACTGACGATGACCAAGCGACTGACGATAACGGACCCAGTGACGATGGCCGACCGACTGTCTCGACTGGAGGTACCGATAGCCGTCCCACCAACGCTACTGCTAGAATTGTTTATGACTTAATAGAGCCTCTACTTCACCGTGGACATACAGTAATAATGGACAATTTCTATAATAGTCCGTTATTAGTGCGATGTCTAAAACGACAAAAGACAGATTGTTTCGGGACATTACGATTGAATCGGGAGTTTGTGCCTGATTCAATCAGGACTTTGACATTAACTGATTTACGGAGAGGTGAAGTAGTGGCCACCTACTGTTCTGATTTGGCGATTATGGTATGGCGGGATGCTAAATTAGTAAGCATGATTTCATCATACCATCCGCTCCAAATCGCGACACGACAAAAGAATAATCAGGTGGCGTATAGACCACAGATAGTAATTGACTATAACAAATTCATGGGTGGCGTAGACAGAAAAGATCAGTTTTTGTCCGCTCAGCCCTTGGAACGCAGACGAAACAGGGTGTGGTATAAGAAAGTCTTCCAAAGGCTTTACAGCACCGCAATTTTTAATTGCTTCGTTATATTCAAAACCAAGGATCCGAAATTGTCTCACAGACAATTCCGAAGAGTGCTGGCGGAAACCTTGCTCATACAACACCGACAGGTAGACCTGGCGAAGGAGCCTAGACTGACTTTCAAACGACCGAAGACCAGACAGCGGCCGCCCGACGCCTCGAGCGAGCACTTCCCGGTGCGCTTCGCCGGCAGGAGCCGCTGCTGGATGTGCAGCCGCAGCAAGGTGGAGGCGCGCACCTCCTGGAAGTGCATGGAATGTGACATCAGTCTATGCATGGACGGCTGCTTTAGGGCTTTTCACAAGCCCTGAGTAAGGTAAGCGTAGTTTAATGTTACTTTTTTGCGCTTCTTCTCCACATTAACTAAGTGTACTAAAGGCCTCTCTCTTTCGCAGGCAGAATCTTCAGACGTTCGTGGTGGCCGATGCAGTTTTCTTACTTTGTGATATTTTAAATTATCTTTTATTTTTCCATTTGTGTACAGAACCCTGAAGAGGGGTCCGAACTTTCTTCGCATGTATTTTTTATATTTACATGTATTAATATTATATTATATATGAAACAATTTTTTATTATTATAATTAATTATTTTGTTTCATTGAAAAAACTTACACTACTAATACAATAAAATGCAGCAGTTTCAGTTTTAACAATTATTTTTACACTAGCGGCCCGCTCCGGCTTCGCACAGGTATAAAATATATAGCTTATGTCATTCACTGAAAAAATGATTAAAATCGATCCAGTAGCTTTGGTTTATTCATTACTGCCCGTGGCCCGCACGCGTTAAATGTAATTATTAACGACATCACATTAGAAACCTCAAAAATAACAATTTTTTTTATCTACTATTTAATGGATGTTATTATACATATAAACCTTCCTCTTCAATCACTCTATCTATTAAAAAACCGCATCAAAATCCGTTACGTAGTTTTTAAAATTTAAGCATACATAGGGACAGAGAAAGCGACATTGTTTTATACTATGTAGTGATACAAATTACCATATTATATAATGTTAATATTTATATACCTGTGATTAACGATATTCCTGTAAACTTTCCTTAAATAAATAACATAATAAAATAAGCAATACCATGTCAACCCACAAAATTGAAAAAACTGAGTTATATATGCAGAAGTTTTGGTAAATGACTGAAGAACATTTTTTCTTTAATATTCGTAGGGTTTGCTTTAAAACTTCTAAAAAGACATTTTTAATCATGCAATTTATGTATTGGAACGAAGTTCCTTATCGCGCGTTGTGAAAGGGGGCTAGATGGAAAAAATTCTTACGAAAAGTTGTCACGACACTTTTGCTATAGTAAGCTATTGTAAGCTGTGCGGCGTCGCATGTTTCTCTGTCTGTCTCTCTCTCTCTTATAGAAAGCAAGCCAGATATTTTCATTTCTATTTCGCATTGAACAGTGTGGTGTCGCGACGATTATTTTTGTTGAGTGTATACAGGTTTTTTGTAAATAATAAATAATGTTAATAATAAAAAAATATTATTATAACTTAAAAAAAATAAAATTTTATAACGATTCCTTCACTAATTAATCGAAAGGAACTTCGTTCCATCCGGGTGTCCCTTGACACCTCTCAAGTTTTTATGTTAAACGTTTTGGGTTATATTATATACGAAATTTGCAGTTTGTATACTTATTTTTGTGAAAACAAGTAAAATGACTTACACACATCTTGACATTGACAAAAACTTGACCAATACATTTAAAAAAAAATCATATAAAGCAAGTTGTTTAAAATTTTCAAAGGCGTTTTTCTCGAAATGACATTCGTGTGGGTTGACATGGTATTGCTTATTTGCGTTCAATTATATCTACTTGAACTAATAAACTTTTTAATATATCGACGTCTTATACCTACAAGTTTATGTTCTTCATTTAATTTTATCGATAATCAATAACTTAACATCTCAATGGCACAATTCAGCTACTCAGCAATAGAGGGCACATATTATAAAATTTGCAGATGCTCTAGAACTTTTTATGAAAAATATTGAATTTTAATCAATTACTGACTAATTATATTTAAAAAAAAAAAAAATAAAGAAAATAAAGCTAATGTCCACCACTCGGCATTCCAGAAACGCAACCACCCAAACCGAATCCAAATTCCCATGCCTGTATGGTCAATATATCGATTGGTTGTATATTCTTCGGACCAAACGATGACTTTACGTAGACAGGTTTACTACCACAGCGCCACGACAGTCTCTAATAACTTACGTCTTTAGTTGTAGGTGCTTATTGTTGCTAAGAATATTAACTGTTAAACACCTGATTTCATTTATAGCAAATATACTGTTAAATCCACGTATATTGAAAATATTAAGTCAACTTTATCTATTCATCATAGCTTGTGTAAAATACTACCAGACCTATTATAAAACGAAAGATTGTGAGAATGGAAGTATGTTCCGATGAATGGCTTCATATTTTGTTAGTCTTCCACACAAAAACAACTATCGTATTGGATAAAAGGCGCAGTCAGCTTATGAGGTACCTGGATTAACACAGCATACTATATACAAAAAATGATCTACAGGACATATACTTCAATCCAAATCCTTTGATTAGACATGCTTGTATCTAACAAAAGTTAGCCGTCCTATGCACGTCCTGCAAGACCCTGACGATAGGATCACATTAGAAAATGTACCTTACACAGCACAGACACGCACACAACACCGTCTTTACCGGTTGAGTGAGTCTTGCTTGCCTCCATCTCCGATGACGTCCGCCGCAGGAGGCACCCTAAGGACGGAATCAAATTTGAGCCCCCGCGAGGGCTGCCCCTTTATCACTCGCTCGGTCACTTGTAATTTGGCATAGATGTGTCATAAGAAATAAAAAGCAACTTTCAGACAGCTGTCCATCTTAACAATTAAATTAACGGGCACAGTTAGTGTTTTATAATTAAAATAAATGTACACTAAAGGAAATAGTTTTATTGGTTTTATGTAAGAATTAGTTTGCTGTTTAAGAAAACACCACCACTTAAAACAAAAGTCTTGCATAAAATTTTGCATTATAATCATATTCCTATTTGCTGAGCCAGGACTGCATACATAGCTAACGCAGTAAGACCAGTCGCTGTGGCGTGTACAGTACGAAGACCCAGTAAGGCCCAAGCACTCATAGAGAAAATACTTGCTATGGCTTCTTCTATCAGATTTTTGTATGGTGATAAAACTAGGAGACTGACAACTATGGGGAAATGTTTCCGGGGTAGATCGCTGCGTGTCCAGAGCCATACAAGTGCAGCAGTGGAGGCGTGCTGTAATAATGCTACGTTCGACTCTGCACAGGAACGCACATAACGCCAATCGAATTCTGAACCTTTTGCTCCAACCCAGAGGAGGACGCTGCGAGTCACCACTACCTAAAAATTAAAATAGATTTTATATTTTTGAAGTTTCAATAAGCAAAATGTAATTTTAATTTAATCACTATGAAAGATAAAATTTACAAAGCCTTTTGAATCAGTAGTACAGAATTACAAATGATAAAAATTTCTTTACAATCCTTCTTAACATGTCACATATTTTTATGTGAGTAAGTTGGCAAGCACACATACCCCAATACATATATTAGAACTGTCTAACTTATTAATATAATCGACAAAAAAAAGTCATCATCGTCACCAAATTGTTTTCCATGCAGTTCTCTGTTTTAAGAAACAAAAAATAATTGCTTGAGGCCAGGTCTGGGCTTGTAAGGTGGGTGATGCAGTTTCACAAAACCGCACAAATAAATGGCAGCCGTTGCAACATGGCTTGTGTGCATGGATGCATTGTTGTTCAATAGGAGTAGGCCTTTTTAATTGTTCTAGTAAAGGGGTGTAGTATTCTTCCATTATAAAGACACCACATTCCTTATAATCAAACAAAAAATAATATAATACATGCCATAACTATATTATAGAATAATTATATCATACATATTGTATAACTACATACATTATACGTGCCAGACTGGTTAAGAAATAGTGGAACTGTTTCCAACACCCTCACAGCAGTATGTATGGGTTTTGTTTTACAATCTCTGTGAGATATGAAATCAGGGAATCTCAGAGACACAAACTGCTAGCATCCATGGATTGACAGAGTGGAAGGGGGAGAAACTCCAAACTTGTGACCCTGGTGTAGGTTTAAGGAGGCCTCCTTTCTCATATGCATCAAGGCTCACCTTCACTGCTTGCATTGCTCCCCTGCCTAGCAAAAAGGTGCATTATTATATTGTACAAACCTCAGCACTTGCCCATCCAATAGCCGCAGTTAGAATTTTAGCATGTCCTTTGCCAGGAATGGAGTTCAAGGCAAGGTACAGGCCCAGGAGATCAGCAAGATCTACAGTAGCTTTCAGGATTTCCTAAAAATTTCAGCCAAATATGATATATTGGTCATAAAGTTGATTTTTTGAAAAGATGTTTGTGTATAAAATGAAAATGTCTTAAACCATGACTACTGTCTTTTCAAATGAATACCTGTAGTTAAAACTAAGTTTTCAAAATAATTAGAATACATATTAACTTAGTAACAGTTTATTTCTTTTTATTAAATGAAAGGATTAATTTTTTATAGGATAGTCAATGTGAGTGTGAGTTTTAATAGTACTAACCAAAAACACATCATATTCGCCGCCTTGAATGTTATCTGAATCTGGAAAGAAAGTTGCTAAAAGCAACATTTTGCAAAGCTGTGTAAAAATATACAAACCACCAGCATATACACACTTTGAGAACGTTGCATATTCAGATCTGTAAAAGATCAACAAAACTTACATTCTTTACAGTTTTAACTGTTAACCTAATTAGATAATATATAATACTCTTACATTCCAGAAAATTTGTATGCCATGTGATATGGAGCATAAACTAAAGCTAAACAATTTCCAAAATGATACAACGTCATTGTAATGTAAGATTTATTTTATTTTAAGTTAATACTAAATTAATACATTAAACTGAACTCTGAAGTATGAACAAGCATAGCCATAATCGATAACACTGTCAGTGTCACTGTCACTTTCTAAAGTTTTTTCTTTTACAGAAATTTAAAAGAATTCTCAGCACAGATATAGAAAAAAATATATAATTTTATTATAGATCCTATGTATTTAATATTTTAAATAAATAATAGCATAAAGTAGCACCACCAATGAAGTGGCTAAACTAAAAATATTACAACAAGCAAAAATAAATAACAATATTAAAAATGGGGATAGGAGATTGATCAATTTCATTAAAGATTTTTTCTGGCACATTTGTTATTAGGTTTTAATGAGTTTTCTCTTCCCAGTTGTTTAACAGGGCTTTCAATTTTAAATACTTTATAATGTAATTGTATATAATAGTACTCCATATTTTAGAGCTCAGTGGATAACATTTTCACAGATAAGCATAAACACATATGGCACCACAGAACATATAAGTATGAATTGACACACGGATTGTATCTCTAAAAGCAATCCAAAAGTTTATTGGTTATTGCAACATAGTCACTAGCTTGGAACTTAAATATCTAATAAAAATTAATTTTTTACCAAGTTTAATATTTTACAATTGATTTGTCAAGTTATTTTTTAATTTGTTATTTACAGGAGAAAGTTAAATGACAGGTAATAGCTTACGTGGATTGAACCGCAATTGACTTGGCGGGGCTTTTTTAATTGTATAAAAGTTGTATTAAAGTTGTTTTTAAAAATTACTTTTATTTTTGATATTTCAAGTCGAAGTTATTTCGTACAATGTACACGTAAGTATGTCCCAAAAAGGTTTTTTACATATTTGTTAAAAGAAATATTCAGGTACAATTACAAGTAAATTTGAAAATCAGTCTTGGTATAATACTATGAAATATTACCTTAATATTGGAATTACAAATATTTTGAACTGATTATACAAATACAAAGAAACATTATCTTGTCCAAAACATTCACTCTATGATGGGTTTGCCCAAGCTAGAAAAGGACAGAAAGAGATAAAAAATAATATTTATTGTAAAAGAGGGTAACTTTTTCAACCCTTTAATTTTTTAGCACACGCGCAAAGGGGTATGGGTTTTTTTGTCCAATCACAATGAAGGGTTTATCAAATTTAGATTTTATTCGTCGGTAGCATAAGTTGCTCTCCGCTGGGTGGGTGCTCCGGACTCAAGTTTACCGCAGTAACCTTTTCAACTTTATAGAACAAACCTGTCTCTTATATTTGCATAACAATATACATTATTAAGTCTTTAATATTTTATAATTATAACAGATTTAATTGAATGCAAAATTCCATATAGAATATTAAACAAATATTTTAGGCCATGTTTTGTGTAATGTGTTGTAATCAGTTTTCTGGATTTGAAATTCCTTTTGGTAAGTATCTGTTTTTTAAGATATGATTTGGAATTTCGTTTTTTTACTTTAAATGTATAGTTTTTAGTTGTAGTGGGTTTTTATTAAGTAATAAATTATTGAATATAAAGAATATGGCATACTGGCGTGAAAATGAATAAGAAAATACATAATATTAAAATAGAAGGCCTGTCTCATTAAAAATAAAATATTATAAAAAAATATATATGTAATAATCTACAATAAAGCTTAAATCACTAAATATTTTTTAATCAAAAGCTTTAATTGTATGGATTGTAGAGAGTTATGATAAAACTTATATTTTCATTAAAGAATAAAAACAGATTCTATTTATATAAAATATTAGGGTCCGACCGAAACTGGTTTTTCAGCCGAAACCGAAACCGAAACCGAACTTTCGGCCTCCCTCTCAGTTTCGGCCGAAAACGAAACCGAAACCGAAACTTTTTTAAAAATATTTAAAACTACGTTTTTTTAATGAAATTTGAATTTCAAGTTTTTTAACATTTATTTGCATGTATACATTCGTAGTCAACTAATTAGGAACAGAAAATAATTTGGTTAAATATTTTAAAACTTTAATTTTATGAGATACTGTTTGTTATAAAGTATACTGTTCAATGCTGTGTACTTTTTCGAAGCTAAGAATATTTTATGGTAGGTTTATTTAAAAAGAAATCTCTCGCATTCAAATTGCTCATTTACTGGCTGACCATATTAGGGACAGCAAGAATTAGTGTTTTATTTTTGATTTTTAAAAAATAAATACAAAGGCGGAAAGCCTTCCTATTTCTATTTGGTGTCATTCTTAATTTAATAGTTTTGATTTCTAAAATTAATATCACAATTTATTATTTAAACATGGGTTACTTATTTAACCAAGCGAAAACAATTTTATCTCAACGTAAATGGCCAAAAAATAGTAAAATAGCTTATCATTTGATTTGCTCCAAGAGTATGGTTTTCAACGCTGTGCAATATTTTCAAAACTATAAAACTACTGAAACTGTGTACCTAGAAAGAAATTTAGCTAATTTAATAGCTTTATAAAAAGTTCCCTTTGTGGAGTCTGTAATTATAAGGAGAGAAATATTTGGACTAGAACTTAGTGGCGAAGTTACATGGGCGCTTTAATATGAAAATGATCCAAAATATACTTCATTGTTTATTAAATGATTTCTAGCCGGTGAACTATTATCAGTTTTAGATTGGCCTTCCAATAGCCTAGACATGAATTTTTTGGAACATTTGTGGTACAACAAACTGGAAATTTAAACCAACTCTATAGTAATTCCAAAGACGCCTGGAAGAACTTCACTGACGAAACTTGTCATAATAATAAAATCGAAAATTGTCATATAAATAAATGTTACTCTTATTATACCCATGTCCCTAATTAGTTGACCACCACTGTATATAATATAGATAGTTAAATAGAGTTAAATAAAATAAAAATTAAAAATTCATTAAAGTCATAACCATTTTTTTGTCATGAATATACAGGACTTACTTGGGAGTAAACTTAAAAAAGAAACAACTTGTACATCACTAACTAGTAATATGTTGTGTTTACAATATTTTAAAGATCAATCTAATACTTATTTCTATAGATTTTTTGGCCACGCCAGCGAGCGGTCACGAGTTGGCTGCGAAGTTTACCGAACAACGCACGAAAACTCACGAACACTCGAGTTTCGGCGAGGCCGAAAGTTTCGGCTATATTTTGGCCGAAACCGAAACTAAAGCCGAAACTAGATTTTTGGCCGAAACTGGCCGAAACTGAAACCGAAACCGAAATTTCGGTCGGTCACTATAAAATATATTGAAACAATAGCAATTTTTGTCACATATTACCTTAAAATAAAAATATAATATACTTATATCATTAAACACCTTCCTATTAAAATTAGTTAAATCAAAACACTAGAAGGCTATGTATGTGATAATTAAGAATGGCATGCATCATGAATCTAATTAAAAAAAGTTTTTTTAGATTTTTTCCATTAACATCAATTGCAATTACTTTATATTCTTCATCCTATATTAGTTATTATAAGATATTTCAAAAAAAATAAAATAAAGTGTAATAAATTGTCATATTTAAATTTTCAAATATTTTGACATAACCCTTAATCAACCAAAAGCAAAAAATAAAATACTAACTTGCTGTTATTATCTCTTGTATTGCTCCTACTGTCCCTAAAAATTTATCAGCCGAATTTTGATGTTATTTTTTCATTAGAATAAAGTAGAATATTCATGGAGTCTTAATTAAATTTAATAAAAAGTCATTAAAAGAGATACCCCCTGAGTTAGTTACACCGGCTCTTCTAAGGTAGATGTTTAAAATTTGGTGCTGGCGCTACAATCTGGCTTTCAACAAATGTGTAATGCTTTTTACGTTGAATAAAAATATTTGAATTCATGGTCATATAGACCATGAATTGAAATTCTTGGAGACAAAAGTCTTGGAGACGTGGGGAAACGCGGTTATAATTTTGTTTAAATGTCCAATTATTAAGAATTGGCAGTGTAGGTATGCTTAATGCGACCGGTGATACGAAAGTAATACGATAATTTACAAAAACACGCGCCGAAATAAAATTGTAAATCCAGCGCGTTATCCCACAAAAAGAATGATATAAAATGCGAATCTTCAGCACAGTTCGCTCACGTTATCCCTCCATTACAGCATTGTCCTCTGACAATGGAGATAGAGTATAAAGAATCGCGGCCATTAGGTAAATTTCCTTATTCATTTTTTTGCGTGACACCCTCGGCGCGTAAAAAGTGGGGAAGCGGTTATTTATCATGTGGAGATGTGGAGTGCTCGAGATCTCAATCTAGAGATGGCGTGAAAGTTTTTGCTCTTCTTAATCCACGTTGAACGGACGACTTTGGTTCAGGTGTTTTTACGTAGAACTGATTCGTTTAGAATTGGTTTGAAAGTTGAATTAACTATAATTATTCAATTGTATTGAATGGATCTTCATATATCTGTTATTTATATAATATTTATTTTAAGATTTGTTATAGTAAAATTTGAATTCTGTTGACGGTCTTGTGACCTCATGTGAGTTACAGCAATTGTTTAAGTATTATAAAGTAGTTTTATTAATGTCTTTTGGAGAGTGTAACGTAATAATTATCATTAATATGTACTTTTTCAATTTTGAATGAGTTAAACTCCATGTAACAAAAGACTTTTTTTATTATGATTTAATTGAGGCCTTAGCGTTTACAGGCTGCTGATTTATTATTGTTGGTGAATAGAATCAAACAACAAAAACTGATATTATTTTTGAATTGAATTTAGTATACTCAGCCTTAATATATATATTGTGAAAAATGCTGGATGCTAGAAACATGTATATTTTATCTATGAGATAAGAACAGCCATCATATCTATATAGTAATAGAAAAATTATTTCAATTTGGGGAGTGAGTGGACGTGGGATGCATTATTCAGCTCACGCACGCTGCAGGCGAGTGTGGCAGGCAGATAAGCGCGTATTGAGCCGAGCATACCGAAAGTCCGAGTACGCCGGGGGGCTTATCGGAAACGGCTTACGGTGACCCCATGCAAACTCCCTAATGCGACATTCCTCACCGGCCCTAGCGATAGCGCGAGCCGGGCTCCCTCCGACGATCGATCTCAATGCAAAGTTACTGCCTGTTGGGATACTAGTTTTGCTTCTCGCTAATAATTTTACTTTATTACCATGATGGTTTTATATGTAAACTGCGTTGTTAAAACTAAAATAATTGTAAATAATAGGTTTTAAATCTGTACAAATCTGTTCAGTGTTGGATAAATGGATAGTATGGGTATAGCAATATAGTTGAACTAATTTTTATAAAAAATAGGTAATAATATAATAACTAAACTCGTTAGATCGTAATTAATATCGAATTGCAAATCGAATGGAAATATAAATGAACTTGTAATGAACTTTATTATTTTATTTAAACATAACGCCCGGACCACCGAACCACACGCCAGGTCGGACTTCATTCGTTATGTATAGCCTATCGACGAGCGGAGCATAGAATATTTGGTGGCTGATCAAAAAGTCCAATTCGGTTTTATATGCCACTGAATATTGAGCGACGGTCCGCCGTATAATTCGCAATATTTTGCAAAGATACATGCGATAGTTTCGAGGGGAGAAACTTAAAGACGTCTACATAATGTTATATCTGGCTATAACTTGATAAGAAATCTTAGATTTTATTGTTCATTTCTTGATTATGTTCATCGTCGTCTGATTCGTTGTTTTTATTCACTTGTAAATTCTTAATTACATGTATACATTTCGTTTGCGAATAATTCTGAAAAAGTTTCACGTTACTGCGAAGAGGTTGCAATTTTTGTTTTCTCATAAATATTAAAGAGAGTTCGTGTCAGTAGGATTTTCAATTCGGCCTCAACGGATCCCCTTAGATTTTAGGCTTTCTCTGTTCGCGGATTAGAGAGATGTGATGTATAGCCGCGGGCGGCGGTAAATCAAATTTTGATTGCTATTTTCTTTGTGGAAAGTCGGAATTCTCCTTTGGGAGCGCGGCGGACGCGTCGTGTAACATGGGTTAACCGATCCCCAGGCGATTCCCGGTCCCTGTCTTCTTATGCGAATTGTTCTGTTTTCCAATTCCTATTTTCGGTCATATTTTGAAAGGAAAATCATAATATTAATATTTGATCATAATATTTGGATTTGGATACCAAAACGTTACTAATTTCATAACAATTATTAATAATAGTAAAATAAAAAATATTTAAACAAATTGATCAAAGCAATTGGCCCTCCAGAAACTACAGTTACAGTACAAAACTAATTGCGTATGTAAACTGGTAGCTGGCGGATTAATAAAACAATTGAATTACAAAACATATTTAGCTTATTTTATTGAACGATACTACAAATCTAATCTGTAAATCGTAGTTATTGATTTAAACAGAACGTAATGTATAAAAAAATAAATGGATTAATGAAGTTGCTCGCAGTCGTAATAGCTTTTAGGACAATCGGGGTTGGGAATCGATACAACTTTAAGTTTACTTTAGGCCGTTGAAATCGAATTTGCTTGGATAAGTTAATTTGAGTGAAATAACTTTGGGAGGATGGAAACCGCTCGTGTGATCCAATTGCGGCTGCTCGCGGGCCCCAGATCACATTCACCCGCCCTTTAAATATTTGAACTGATGTTACTAAAGGGAATGGAGTATATGGATTATAGTAAAGAAAAATGAAATTAAATATAGACAGATACATGAACGCAAATAAGCAATACCATGTCAACCCACAAAATTGTTAAAACTGAGTTATATATGCAGAAGTGTTGGTAAATGGCTGAAGAACATTTTTCTTTAATATTTGTAGGGTTTTAAGCTTTAAAACTTCTAAAAAGCCATTTTTGATCATGCAATTTATGTATTATGTTAAATGTTTTGGGTTATATTATATACGAAATATGCAGTTTGTATACTTATTTTTTGGGACAATAAGTAAAATAAATTACAAAATCTGAAATTGCCAAAAACTTGACCAATACATAAAAAAATCATATAAAGCAAATTGTTAAAAATTTTCAAACGCGTTTTTCTCGAAATGACATTCGTGTGAGTATTGCTTATTTGCGTCCACATATAGATACGTATATTAAGACGGTATCTTGTATTTGATAGCTAAACGAATAAGTTGTAGTACTTTTAATGGTCTTGGTACATTTTATGAAAATAAAATA
Source organism: Hestina assimilis (assembly GCA_023373885.1). Classification (NCBI taxonomy): domain Eukaryota; kingdom Metazoa; phylum Arthropoda; class Insecta; order Lepidoptera; family Nymphalidae; genus Hestina; species Hestina assimilis. The sequence continues at coordinate 274,803 of CM041747.1, read as the reverse complement.
TTATATTTTAATGTGACACATTTCATTGATACCTATAAGTATAATAGAAACAAGGGTAAGTAAATTTAATAGCACATCAATGGTACTGAAGGCCGTACGGTCGTTAGGTAGCGTTAGATCTACAGCGGACGGCGACGGGTGACGCGGGGTGGGTCCACCTTCGGATAAAAAAGGATCTCGGGGAAATTCTCGACCCTTTTTATACTAAATAGGCAGCTAACACGGCCTTAGTGGAGTTTCAATAGATGCTTTCTCGATGGAAGAAGCGACCTGTAAAGAATCGAGTGGAGAGACCCTAAAAAGCCGGTTATCTATATGTACAAGAAGGTACATACATACATCGCGGACGCGTGTCACACGGTTTTTCCTTTTATTTTTTACGCGTGCCCTCCTCGATGGGATAAAAGGTGGAATTCTTTTTAAATTGGAAATGTTTTCTAAGAGGATTACGATTTGCGGAGGTGCGCTACGATTTGAGCCATTGGATATAAGGGATCGCATTGCTGAATGGGTACTTGTTTGCGTTAAACATGCTTACAAAAGTTACGAGATTTTATCACTTTTGAGAAATAAAATAAACGAAATTTATACGATATATTTATCTTTATCACTCGTACGTAATTAAAGACGCAAGTGATATGATCGCAATTGAAAATTTTAACGTAGACAAATTTGTGTAAACATTGTTATCGTAAACAATACTCCATAGTAGCATTAGCTTACGAAAAATATGTTAAGAAAGTTATTCTTTAAATATTATAAGTTCAAACTTTTAGCAGGTCATAATATCTTACGTCTTTTAATTTTACGGAAATAAATACGCTCACATTACGATAATCCGGTTCACAAAAAATGTTGAAAATAGGGTATTAGGCTGACAATCGAAAATTGCGAATGACCATTGCGAACTCAAGGCGAAATGGGCACAAAGCGCTTCGGTACTTTTACAAAAGAAATAATTGTTGCAACATTTACTGGGAGAAATGTATTTATTGAAGACTGAATTCAATGTAGTCGAGATAAGGATCAAATTACGGGTTTGTGTCATTTAAATTTTGGCCAATATTTTAAAATCCAAAGTGTGCGAATAAAAGGGAAGTATGAACGCGTAAGGGATTTGTTTCAAATTTTCATTCCACCCTCTGACCCTGTTCGAGTGTCCAATTTAGGGGACGTTGTTATTATAGGACTTTTATTGTCACAGTTCTGCCACCTCTAACATAAAAACAGGCAAAGCAAATATATTATATCTCTAATATTTATTTACAATACAACTTCCTTTATTTTATATTATAATTTTTACTTTGCCTTGTAGTGTATAGGATAGGGAAAAAGGGATATATACTAATTGACGAAAATTTCTTAATTATAATATATATAAATATTTTATCAGAACGAGGGGACGTTACGACGATACTACGATTTGAAAAGTTACTACCGAATATAATTGAGTTATAATTAGCGTTAAATGCGAACATGTCCTGCGGCAACATGTATTGTAACACTCTGAGACAGGTGGTCATTCGATAACAAAGTGCACTCGAATTTCGTCTGGATAACCGCGTCAAAGACACAAAAAAGAGGAAACGTCAATTAGACTTAATTATATGGATTAGTATTACCATTGATGTATTATCATTTGAGGACATTTTAACAGCATTTATTAACATAAAAACGTGCGGAATGGAATTGTGATGTACTTATAATATTCTTTTCAAGCATTAGTTATGGTGCAATCTCTCGTAAGAATAGTTATTGTCAATATGTTGCCCTTGAAAGTAAAAGGCGGTTTACGCGATATTAAGATCATTTTACTATTACGACTACATCCTGAGAGCCAATAAACTATTTGTAACGAGACTCCGATCATTACACGGAATGCTTCTTAACTCGATATGAGTATTTAACTATTTAGGTTTATGTGTTTTTGCGCAACTTTTTACTAACAAAATATAATATGTTTATAAGGCTTTTAAGGCTTTATAGGAAAATCATATTTTAATAATATCTATAAGTGTAAAATGTTGGGCATTTTATACATATGATTGATGAGTTAATTTAATGTGACGCCTAACGATTTCCCTTCGGACAGATCCCAAGCGGTTGTTAATTGTATAAAACTCTTTACGACATTCGAGTAAGCATATCGAAGCGGTTCACGTTCCGTGCATGCCTTACGAGGAATTATAAAATGCACTTATTGCGCTGCATTATTAAGTGCTGGTCTCATCGCCTCGTCCGCCTCGCCCGCCTCGCCGCCCTATGGTAATAAAAGAGATACATTATAAATCGTAAGGGAGATATTGTCCGCGGTTATTGCAGGCGAAATGTTCGCGAGGCGTGTCGTAGTTAAATCTTTTATTGTGTTTTCACGACTGCATCTACATCGCTATGTAATAATTTTGCCCAGTACGTACTAAGCGAGAAAATGTGATCGTAATAACTCGCTATATTCTGAGAAAAATTGGTTTCGTTAAAGGTATTGACTTGACGTATTTCCTCGAGTTATGGCGCGTTTAGCTATTATTAGATACTCCTATTATGGTACCGGTATACCTAAATTTAACGTGAATTGTATTTATATACTTAAAATTTTGTTACTTAATACACTATACTAGTAACAAAAATATATAAAATTATATAACGTCATATTGTCCTCATTATTGGTTATATATCATATAAGTATAGAATATCATATGTTACAGAATAAACACGTCTAAAAGACATTATCGTGTGTATTAATTACATTTAGTTAGTAAAAGGATCATAAATGATAGATAGTATTAGATGACAGGCCGAAAGTAGACGCTATAGAAAGGGTTGTAGTGCGTTGAGACGGCACCAGTAAATGATGGATGACTCCTTTGTCTTAGCGTGATAGTACTTTTAATGCATTGATGCTTTCGAAGCTTTTGTCTTGCGACGGTAACGATGATTGTCTAAGGATTATTTAATGTAGAAAATTCCTGAAAAAATCTATGTAATCATTTGTATTTCGATTTATTTTTATGAGCTACTAATTCTTGCCCTTAGTAAGAAGGAAAGTACTTTGTAGTTCATTAATGGGACATTAATAAACTGAATGCTTTACTATAACGAAGACTGAAAAAAAGAAACCAAAACCACACAATGTAGGTACTGAGAGGTCAATGAATATTAGAGGTTCTTAACCTAATTTATACACGCCAGGAAGTGAAGGTCGGTATGTCAGCCGACGGGAGTTGCCCCCGGACAATTAATCAGTTCCATTACCATAAAGGCGCTTTATGAAATTTAGCCCTGAAAGACCCTCGTGATTAATATTTCAGCAGTGACTTGCTGCAACCAATCGACCGGCTGTTTGTTCGCTTAGCTGCTTAGTTATGTCTATGCGTGGTTCATCTCGAAAGTGTTATATTTTGTTGATTTTTGAAAGATAAACCAATTTAAATACTGTAACATGAGGCTATTATTCCGTGTAGTTAATTACTAAATGCCCGTGACTTTGTCTAAGTGGTTTTCAGAGTTGGTTTAAAAAATAAATAAATAATGTAATAGTAAATAAAATATAATGGAATACAAAATTTCACCCACCATATCGTCGATTTTTAACTCATCGTCGGATACACAAGTAGGCAATTTCACGAAACAAGTATTTTAATAAATAGAATAAATTGTCGTACAAATGGTAAGTTTCAGTTATGGTTTTATATGAGATTGAAATTTTTGCAAAAAAACTGCGTTGCGCGACTTGGTTTTTCTTTTATTTGATGTTTTTATTTTCCCTTCCCTTATAGGTTATGAGCTAACTAAATTAAAAATTTGTAGAACCTTAGATTTTTGATGATCTATGAGTGAGTGACAAAATGAAAGAACGTTGACTAGCAATAATTGACTAGCGTAAACTAAAAGGTTTAATTATTAGATATGTCGGCAATAAAATCAGTTTGAGTGTATTCGCTTACACTAAAAATTCTTCTTGATTAATTCACAACAAAGTCTCAAGGTGGTCAAGATCTTTAGCTAGTATCAATTATATGAACACTTAAATGATGTGTTTTAATTTCTATAGTAAAGTAAGTGACATATAAAAGAAATATTGTAGTATAAAAAACACAGAGTGGTTTGAGTTATATCATACTCACGTTTTGTGCAGGCTAAAAGTTAAGGCCTAGCGGCATAGTCCATTATGCTGACCACTTGGATTTTAGCGGCTCATACAATAAACATCGTCCAACGAGACGCGTTGTTTTTGCGAGAGATACTACGACCATTTATTTTTTATCAAACTTAAGCGTGTTTTTTCATCGCCTCTGTTATTCGTTCAGAGTTGACTTACAAATATAAGACATTATATGTTGAAAAACGAGCTGTCCTGTTTGTTGGACAATTTATTTTTATGTAGAAGTGAACATTTTAAATGATATAAAATACGGTAAAAAATATAATACTGACCAAACGAAATACTGCCGGAAACTTGGTAAAAAACACTTAATACTAGAAATGATTGCGAGTTTGAACATGAACATGGCATATTGTAACATTTTATCTACAAGCCTTTTCAGTGTAGCGTCTCTCGACCCTTCTTTATTATTCTACGCATAAAGTGGAGAATATTTTAGGTGAGGACGTCGTCAGGGGATTTTTAGCGGCGGCGGAAAAAATTGATGCGACTTATCTCGCTCTGGCGAGAGCGTGTCTTAGCCCACGAGATGTTTTATGGATGCCCGACCCACGTACTAGCAATCTTTTTTAACGCAGATATGTAAAATTTGACTTACTTGTTTTCGTCTATTCATTAGTATATATTTGTTGATAACTATTATTTTTATTTAAAAAAAGTATAAGTTTTGGATAAGTGAATGAAAACTTATAGCGGTGGACCTTCATCAGCTTACCGCACCCACGATTATATCATTTACTAGCTGCTCCGTTCGATTTTTCGTTATTACACGGAACCCTAATTCTTTTTCTAAAATATAATATTAGGTATCTTCCAATGAAAGTCCGTTTAAAATCGGACCAGCCGCTTTGGATATTAGCCGTAACAAACAGACGACAGACAAAAATTACCTACCGTACATACTTTCTTATTAGGAATTACAAACAGACACTTCTATTTTATTTATTCGTATAGACATACATATATCTATATACTTCACAAAAACAAAAGGCAACGAATATAGAATGAGACAAATCATAAGTGTAACAAATATCCCAAAGTCTTCGTCGCAGTGAAACATCTTTATAAGTGCAGCGCCGTAAAGTGGGGCGCATGTAATAACGCCGGCGTCGCTCGCCGTTAACCGTTTACGTGTAATGAATGACACTTTATGTCTTCCCTGCAGTTTTATGTGTGGTGCAGCCCGTCCCGAATAAGATATTGCAACAACACTTACTGCGATACGAATCTGATCTTACGTCCACAACACACGGTAAAAATTATATGAGTAATTATATAACCCTCAACCTTCTCTTGACCGCCCAGCTAAAATCAGCACGAGCCAATATAAAGCTTCTTTAAATTTATATTGATCTCATTTATTTATTCATAGAAAGACGATAAGTTGTGAAAATTGCATTGGAAAGTGTTACATAGCAAATAATATATTTTATATTTTCTTTTTATTTAACAAGGTAATTCAGGTTAACAAAAATCCGATTTTTAGATTATATTATATAAATCTTTATATAATTTTCTCTAGTATTTTCCATAATATTTTCATTTTGATTGAAAAAAAATCTAAATCTATGGCTTGGCGTTTCGATCAGACTGCACTGATTATAGTCATATAATTGATTATTATTAAATCGAATCAGTAATTCCGTAAGATTATAATTATAAGCACATTAATGAAATGGTAAAAATGTTCTTTAATATGCAAAGCTAATATAATTATTTCATATAATAGTGTTATATAATAAAGTTAGCGGTGAACAGCGGCGGGCCGCGGCGAGCTTTGTTCGTACCGTAGAATCCGCGTCGTCTCGAGCGGCTGTCTAAGTTCAAACTTACGAATTTCTAATGAGCTGCGAATCGTCAAGGGCTGTGCATAATTTTTCGCTTTGGAATACGACTTAAATATAATATGTTAGACAAGATAATCAAAACCAATTTAAGAGTTGAGAGCAAATTGAAACAAATTATTAAGGCTGTTTGGAATTATTTAGCTATATATATTCAATGATCGTATTAAATATAAACTGCTCAAGAATATTTATAGACTAATTACTTGCATTCCTAACAAATTCAACATAAAAATATTTATATCGAGAGTATAAAAATATCTCGTAGATTTGTGCATCCCTGGTCCTTTGCGGCGCCGACGTCACCTGTCATCCATCAGTCTGCGACAACGCGCATGCGCATACCACGCACACTCGCACACAACTGAACGCACACATGCAGTTTTAATACAAACAAATTCAAATTTAACGGTACCAGCGAAGAATGCAACAAAACAATTTGCATTCCATCGGACGAAGACTTGCAGTGACAAACGACGACCAGAAGGACGAGAGATTTGAATGGAATGAGACATATAAAGAAGATTATCATTAAAATAGTTCAAATTCGAGGCTAAATTTGTTTTATTTGCTTTGCTTATTTCACTAAGATTTCTAGTATTATTTAAAGTGTTCGAAAATTACTTGCTTATTCAGCTTTTCTCATACCAATGTATTACCAATGTGTTATTAAGCATTATATTATGTGTTATTAAAAAGTGAAATTATATTCATTTTCAAATAAAAGCAGTTTCTACCGACATTTACCGTTATGACTTCAACAACGCAAATATCTGACCTTTAGCAATGGCTATAAATTATAAAGTAAAAAATAGAGTTGCATCGCACGGTGCGTCGGTTTTCGTCGATGACTTGATAATTATAGTGATAGCGTTTATACTTTTATTATTTCAGCAATTAAGCTCCTAGAGTTATCTGCAATAAGATCTATTCACATAAAAGACGAGATATTTTTGGGTCGTCTGTTACGTCATGATTGTTGTATATGATATATTCTTTGACATGCACGTTTTAATTTTTAAACGTGTGGTGTGTATAACAGTACTATACTAGCATAGATTGCAAGCAAGCACTCGACCCACTTGAGGGAAAGTTACCGTAGTATATTATTATATGAGTAAGCTTACTGCCACATCGCAGAGGCATTACCTTGCTTTTGCCACCTTAAATGTGTGCTAGGAGAAGGTGCCCACTCTCATTGAGCAAAACGTAACAGTATGAATATTGCTACTTCACGTTAATATTCTGTGAGGGTGTAGTATCCAATTCCCCGCCCGAGTCGGCACATGCTTGATGATTACATCAAGGCCCCACTAGTTGTGCAGTCAGTATACATATCCGCTATTTAATTTTAGGATTTATCCTCACCTCTAAATAGTAAATTCAATATATATATAGTCGAAATGTTTTAATTGGACAAACGTTGGCCATATTTGTAAGCTTTTCTCAATTAAAAACAATATTCTTTATTCAAACAGGTTTAAAAGTGTATTATCAAGTGAGAGTGCAATGACGCTATTCCTTTTAGGAAAAAATTAATGACTATTAGAATAAGAACTAAAAACAGAAGAATGAGAAAAATAAAGTATATGAATGTAACCTTTGTTGCGCTAATGATAAGTGAATTTTTAAAATTTCATTGCTTTATTTATTTACAATTGGACGCAAGATAGATGCTTAGTTCGGAGGTATTTCCTTTGATGTTTCCGATCAACCGCTTGTACATTGTACGTGTTTTACTCATAAAGATCACTTTTTGTCGATGAGCCAAGTGTTTAATTTATGTAGAACGCCGTTTAATAGCAACTTTGTACATTTCAAAGATTAAGGTTAAGCTTACAATAAGCGAACATTACTACGATTGTAATGAATATTTCAAATAAACTCTTAATTGTTTACTTTTTTCAAAATTTTCATGGCATTTAGCTATATTTTTTTGATTATTTACAAAATTAAATAATTTAAACAAAATATATTTCACTTCAGTAAAAGCTACCACCGCTTTGACAAGTTTCAGATCCCACCGAAAATTATAATGGCTATATATTTGGCGAGTTACACGTTAATTCTCAGAGTGATTGCCTTTGTTTTTCAACCAATATCGCATAGAGTTATAAGATAAGAGTTATAAGATTATACCGATGTTTGTCACTACAGCTAGGAACAGCAGCCCTATGACTTATGAATGCTTTGAGCAGACAATATTTTGGTCGTAATTGTGACGTGATCCACGCTGAATTAGATATTAAGTCATTTAATTTTTTTATAATTATCTGATAACCATTTCGTTGAGCGAACAAAAAGCTATTAGAGAATGGCCAATGGTTTTTGTTTCGTAAAACTAAAATTGGATTAACTCTTAGTTTTAATTTTAAATGTTAAACATTCTACTCTATCGCAGGTTTGCTCATTACATTACCGATACTAAAACTTTTACCTTTCTTTTTTTACAACCGCTCTTTCCTTTCCCTTCATACATATTAAAATATATACTGTTCATTTTTTTGTATAATATTGACATTTAAAAATTGTTGAAGTCTCAATTAGGACATGTGCCTAAAGAAAAACTTTTATTAATTAATTAACAGTCAAGAGCGTAGGAGACCGCGCGCAGTTGAAATTAAAGGGTTCCGCAGCTTGATGATGAAGGTTCTTATGAAGGAATCTTAAGAACTTTAAAAATAATTACTGATTAAAATCGACACAATTTTTATGACTTTAGGAGCTAATATCTCAGCAACTACTGACACAATAAAAAAAGTCAAAATCAAACGTTATCATTTTGAAAGACCTATTCAAATCTATCGTTGACAACCGACACATTGTACGTTGAAATTTTCTTTCAACCCTCAGTTATATGTAAAGACTGCTATTCTTATTTTTTAATTATTTTAGGATTTCTCTACAAAATTGTGTAGCAGTTCATAGAATACGCCTATTTACTAAATTTCGTATAGATAGAGCCAATAGTCTCCTAGGAAAATGACTGTAACATACTCGGACAGACGGTCGGACATGACGAAATTATAAGGTTTTTTTCCATTTGGCAACGGAACCCTAAAATTTACCGTTACAGTAGACCTTATTAGTAACGCAGTCTATGATCCGTAACTGATTACGAAGTAGAAATTAATAATTACTCTACAGTTTAGCGCAGTTTAGATTCCAAAGTAGTACCATCGCTTTAAGGCATTATTGTAATACTATACATATATTTTTGTTTTGATTTGGAAAGACTTTGCATGTAGATCGGAATTCCTTAAAACATTAAATTACACAATCGAACATTAAATGCGGGTCCAAGAGATAATTATTATAAGTTATATCACTGAAAATTATAGTTGACGGAGTTGTGGCGCAGCGGTAGCGATTCCGCCTTAAGCGCCACATGTCGCGGGTTCGAGTCCGCTCTGAGCAGATATTTGTATTGACCATGCAGGCATGTGTTTCGGTCTGGCCATTTGTCCCTGTGGGGCTCCTCGCCGTGCCTCGGAAAGCACATTAAGCCTACGGTCCGTTTGTTATCAAAGTATCTGATAATAATCGTTATCTCTTGATGGGTAAGTCGTTTACCTTCTTACTTCTTACTGACGACCCGATTAAAGCCCGATAAATCAGGATAGGAGTATAAGCATACCCTGGGCAAATACCGGGATAATGCTAAGAAGAAGATAGTTAAAAAATTTCATAATTTAAGATTGAATAAGTAAACTTATAATAATGAAGTATCAGTGAATAGTAAGTCATTATTGAAAGGGAAAGTTGACCCCTGCAGACCGTATCTTTATATTCTACTCATGTTTTAGCAAGCATGTAGCAAATTGTAGAGTTGTATGGTGCGGCGCGCGTGCACGGTGCAGCGTCTGAGGGCCGGGGGAGGGGCGCCCTACAGCCGGTATTGTGAGCGACCCTCCTAGGTGGTACGTACTATACCTGTGTTGAAGGATTCCTATTGATTTCTATACGTAATTAATAGCTCATTTATACTTTTTAATTTATAGTCGTTCTTTTTAAGTGTAAAGCTATTAGGTTTATCGTCTTTTTAAAATAGCTTTTAGTTGTTCTCAATGGGTAGTTTCCACCTGTCTGGTTTATGTTGATATGTTGAACATGTAATATGTTCATTAATTATTAATCTAAATTTCTTTGATACTTTATTGTTAAGTAATAAAATCGAACATTATCATTTTATTGATACATTTCGCGTGGAATTTAAATGAAAACATCTTGTTACGTATTCTATTTAATAGGCTCATCACAATATTGGTTATCAAGCGATTTATAGAATACTGATCTGCGAATACTACTACTGAGATGTATAGGTACTGAGATAGTGTCTTTGGCATTACTGTGTTCCGGTTTGAAGGGCACTGTTCACGCATACAGCACGCAAGCGTCAAATGGAACGCATATTAATTAAATAATCTGTTTAACTAGTATATTTTTCTATTGTATAGTCTATAAAAAAAGTATAATTCTGCTTTGTAATAGTCGTTCAAATTTAAAATAGATACGTTTCAAAATTCAAACGCGCAACATCTTTTATTTTCCCTTCTTTGTTCGCAAAATTTACTACAAACCTAAATAGGCACTGTAGGCTAGTGAAATTACTAGGCAAAAGAACACTTAAGAACCAATATGTTGAGGTTGGCAACGCATGAGTGGCATCCACTAATGGTGTTGTAAGCTCTCATAGGCTTCGGCAACCGCTTACCATCAGGTGGGCCGTATGCTTGGCCGTATGGTCTGCTTGCTTGCTAACTTAGTAACGCAAAAAAAAAGTTTTATACTATAATTTCAAATGTTTTCATTTAATTAGCAATCAATTTTTAGAAGTTATTCTAAAAGTTTCCAGTCCTTCGCTACACAGTGTTTGCTTATAAAGTTTGCTTTGGCCCCCTTCGTTCGGGACAGGGACTTCTGTACAGTTCAATTTAATTACCAAATGGATCGTCTCCCGCGATCCTTCGACCGTATGATATGATCACCATTATTGTATGTAAGGCTGTATCTTATATGTAATAGTTTTCTATTGTGGCTTTTTTGCCTTGCTTTGATTTTAATAATCAAGTAATAAATATTAATCATAGCTTTTTCAATATTTAAAAACCAGAAAAAAGGAGTCAAACCTAAATGACTCTTGTAGAAGTACATTCTTTTGAACAATGCAGCACTGCTACTGTATAGAACTTTGATTGTAATTAATTATCATTTATGATTCAGATATTATTGCTCTTATGAAAAATTCTATTAAAACCTATTGATATAATTGTAACATTATAAAAAGTGAAATATTAAATAATGGTTAAAATTCGGAGGAAGAATATTATGTCAATTAATTATTGTTAAAGATCCAATCTTATTGTAATAAAATAAATGTACTTTCCAAAAAAATTTAACTTAAAAACGGTGCTTTGATATACTTTATAGTACCAAGAACTACAGAAAGGAGAGCTAATTCCTGTAGGTAATATCCTTTTCCTGTATATCCTCGTGCTTCTTAATATCTGTGACACTAGAGCAGTGGCATAGAGTTTAGGCAGCAGTAGTTTGTTCATCATTATAAACTTGTCATGACGCAGTCTGCGTAGGCAAAAAGTGCTTCTGTGAAATATAGGGTCTAATTAATCGTCATCAATACACTATCGTATTTTTGATTGTTTATGAATTATATAAACCGAATTGTGTTTTATAGCTATCTTTACAGTAGAGTAATTACGGACTTAATGAGGTATATTAAAACGGCGAACATGTAGTTCAGTCTACGTAGTTAGGTTGATGAGATCGCTAACTAGGAGGACAAACGCACCCTCGTTATTTTAAACAATTCGATAATGACGGCCTCGCTCGCTCCGCTACACTGATTGTACTACAAAGGGACTGTTCCCCTAATGAGGTTTTCCTCTACAATCTCTAAAATAAAGCTTTTCGAACAGTTTGCCGCCGGCGAGACTTTACATAGTCTACGAAACTACATCATTTTTCTTATATACCTCCTCCGACATTATGTGCTTAACTAGAATTTAATGAGCACTGTCTCTACTAATACAACAGTTATAATAAACTATTTCACCCTTTTTGTTTTTCTTTTGTCAAATTATTTCTTATTGTTTAAATTAATAAAATCTAAATATTTTAAGTAGAAAAATATATCCTCATTTACATGTTATGCATGTTATGTAATCTAGGTATGAGGATATCCATCATATTTCAGCGAATCAAACGACTTCGTTTCAAAGTGACACTTTAAAAAAACTCCGCCGGTTCGCATTGCGCAGGACTGTAGGCAAATCTGCGGCCAATCGCGGCCCTCGCAGCGTATGTAAATATTCTATATTCAAATCAGTTTAAAATTACACCGCGCATGCACGAGTCGCCGTTTTTTATTGGCGCTTCGCGTTTTAAGGGTTCCTCTAAGGGATGCTAGCGCGTGGCGCTAACGATATAGGGTTGAATAAGATCGGGGTCTATCAACCCTTTTGCAATCCTTTTTTTGAGTTGCAGCTGGTTTTTTAGTTAAGCATACGGCACGCGTGACGTTTTGACGTGTTTTGTGCTTCGACATAGTTTTTTATATTCTAAAGTTTAAAGAAAGTATGTGTTTATTATCAGTTTGAGCACACCTGGCGGTATTGTTAGAGCATACTTCTGCTATTGTCATCATAAAGTGATTACTATAAAGAGTTGCATGCGCTTTTGTCGCGTGTTTGAGGTGATACAGTGTGTTTGCAATTTAACTAATTTCCTGCTCCAACGTCAACAAGATCAACATACCGCTCGTACGGGAGGTGTGGACTTATTGTGGTGGACAAACAGCTATACGGTAACGATATCGTAAAAGTATGGATGTATTTATTAGTTTCACAATCTCTCCACAAAACTATCATCTATCAATCAATTATCAATTCATCGAAATTAAACTTTGATTTACTTTAATACACCTCATTGCTTAAAAGGCACTATACATTTATTTAATTTTACATGTCATGTAATGAGCATTCACAATGTAATATAATATACAGAAAGGCATTTAAAATTTTGTTGATTGCATTAAAGTAGCAAGGAACACGGACCCACTCATGTCGTATACGTATGAATTATTATTATTTTTTAAATAATAAGCTTGTATTTTATGCGTCAAACAGTTCTAAAAGGAATTTATATGATTACTGCTTATACCCTGGCTAGCTATCGCAACAAAATATATGTGCAGTAATATATGTGCAATTTTAACCTGACATTAACATGATTATCGTAATATATAATAGCTTTTGGTGTATCTGCTGTTGACGGCACTCGCGGGTGCGGTGAGAGCAAACAGCGCTGTTTGCGCAATCAGCTAATGTGCGGATCGGGTTGCGGGCACGGCGCGCCGCACCGGTTAAACATACACGACATATTTTTCTGATACTAAGTTATATCGTAATTATGAATTATGAAAAAGAAAATTTTGTAACAATAACTGTTTTTCTTTTAATCAACACTAGTCTTAGCTCAGCTGGTAGAGAGGGTATTTTAGAACTTAGCAGTGCGTATCAAGACTTAGATGGCTTATTTCACCATTAAAAGTAAACTTAAGTAAATATAAAAAACAGCCATGTGGGGGGACAATATTTGCTCCGCCAACGTCACAAATGGGTTTCAATAATGCGTCTGACAATCGGCGGCATTAACCACCGCTAATGTACACGTAGGAAATGAAATTTCCGGCCGACGTACGTTCCCATTTATACATGCTTCTTACTACTGTAAATATTAATATTAGCCATTAATAAATCGTTTCAGATATGAAACTGAACTGATTTTTTTTTTAATTCAATTTGAAAAAATAGACATCTTCAGTGTCTAAGCTATATTGATTGTAAAACATAAATCACTTTATTACAAAAAGTTAATATTTACTACGCATCAAAAAAGTGGTGGAATGAAATGTTTACTTCTTAAATTTTAAATGAATAGTAGAAATACTTATGTAAATTGAACTATAAAAACGAAAACTTTTTATATTGAAATCCATTTCTAATTTCAAAATTACAATTTAAAGTTTTGAATTGATTGATTTATGGGCCATGAAAAGCGTTTTTTATTATTATAAATTATATATTAAAAATATACTTATTATTAATATGATATCGTGAAAGGTATCTGTTTGAAAAACAGGAAAGTATGTATTCGATAAACATCTCAAGACATCAGCGTGGCTTTTTACGGAAAACATCACAACGCAAATACGGCCCGCAAAAAGTTTCTTATCGTATTGACTTTCACTTAGACTTGTTCAAATGTTTCCCCCGATCAGTTTCCAGTTACACTTAATACATAAATCAAATTGTCCTACATAGTCGTTGACAATAGATTTACAAAAAGACTATTTTTATTCAGCTTCAGCAAAATTAACATTCATGCAACCTTCGTTGTCGTCTCTTACATTATGCTCAAGTTAAGTAACAGGGTGTGTGGAGGTAAGTTTGCCGAGGGAGGAAGGCAACCCTTTCCCTCCGAGGGGTCCGCGGCCATCCATCACCGACGACTAGCGAAATGTATTTTAATCCACTGCCCCGCGCCGGAGCGCTTCATGAAACGTGAAAAATGATCCTGCTCACACACACACACATGCCAGCTACGTTCACACGTGAAAGTTAACTACTGTCGAGCGTGTGTGGGTCAAAGATTGGATTGGGAAGTTTCAGTCGTTTCCATTGTCGCTAAGTACGGCGAAACGAACATTTCGCAGCTAGCTATCGGTAATAAATGACCTCAAACGACCTCTCGCCTCTTATTGCCTTCCTATTAGACCACTTGGAATCCTAAGACTCCAAGTAACTGTGTGTGCAGTCTACGATGCGATTCCCATTTACATCGCAAAGATACCGGAAGTTTATTTCAAAAAGCTTAAAGATTCCTTTAACACTCTACAATCTTACCTACAACTAATTTACTAAATATAGCGGAAACTATATTTTTAATGTACCTATTATTTTGTACGATTTGAAAACGAGTTAAATATATTTTTATCGCTTTAATTTCAAGTTTGAAAGCGAAGCCGTAAACGCTGTTACGCTGCCAAGTTTGTTTAACAGTGTTCAAGTTTTATAGTCTGAAGCGGTCTCAGGAGGCGCTGAGATTTCCGGCCATTTCGTCCGACGCTCGACGCCGCTCGCTCCCATTAATCATACACAAATTGTTGCGTCGCATCTCCCATCCAGGTCCCGCCGGGCCCCCTTCGGAGATATGTATGCTTCGATTGAGCCAGTCATCTCAGCCTTTTGGAAAAATTCACCGGAAAATATTCTATTCAACGCTTTCATCTGCTAAAATGTAACGCGACTTAATGATGGACACCCGAGTGACTGATGATGCAGAGACCATTTCTTTACACTGCATTTAGTATATTTTTACAATAAAGCTATTTCTCATTTAAGATTTTGTTATTTTATTTTAGGTACTAAGTTCAATCGTTTAAATTATTTTTTCAAAACAATAAAGTAAACAATTCATTGTTAAAATTAAGAATTAAGGTTTCTGTTTAACATTTTATGTCTCAATAGATATGGGGACAGCCTGTGACCCCATCGTGGGTCATCACTGCATAATAATAATATTGAATGTTTTATTGGAGCAGTGCCGGTGATATCTTTCCGTATTACTAAAACATCTGTCCCGGAAAATTCACTCTCGAGCCGTTTATCGCGTGCTCGAGGGTAGATAGAGAAAAAACTGCAATAACGCGGTGTCATAACAAAGACGCCGCCACCGGCCGATAATACTATGATTAATACCCGGCGTTATCTTGAGAGTGCAGACCTCGCCCGCCCTAAGGAAACCGCACCGGTCGCCGTAGCTGAAACATCTTAGAACTATCTAATTCTCATTAAAGTTTAGTCTCAATGCTGTATGCCATAAGGTGGATATTGAAATGTACGTTACTGTTTAAGGTATTCTCCAGACCCAACATAAGAGTTACGGATTTCGCATAATGCATATTATATTCTTGCGAGGGAGGTTTGGAGGGTCGCAGAGCGGCTGGGAGGCGCTGGGGAGGTCGCGGCGGGGCTGGGGGAGGGGACCGCGTGACCGCACGTCTTTTGCACGCGACAAGCTCTCGACATTTTTTTATTATTATTGCGCTTCGATGGAATTTATTCCGGCAAGGGTCGGTAATAGAATAGCGGACACGCTTGTTTGGCTTTAACGGCGTTTTTGAATATGATTTTTAAATCACATAATGGAGTGTGTGAGCCTTTTAAAAGTTATTTCAAGGGACGAGGGTAGCATCGAGGGTTGGTAATATTAATGTTTGTATGAATTTTTAGGATCTCCTGTTACAATAGTGATTGTAATTAGTTTCACGGTACATTTGCCGGGGATTAAAGAGGCGATTAGTAGAGCAATAAACAATGTTAATGGCAGACTTCAGCGTCAGGTGCGCCTGAATATTGGCTCGCGACCGGCAGATAGATGGGAAAACAGAAAATGTATTGTATTATGACGCGACCAACGTAGCACTAATACATAAATCATCCTCACACGTTTTAAAGCTTAGCGTTTCTCTGTCTTTTTGTCCATTTACTTAGACCAATGGTGTGATTTAAATGACAATTTTAAGCACGGGATAGCTGCTCAGGTTTTAGTTTATATAATATGTTGTTATAGATAATTTCAAAAACAAAACAAAATAAAATGAAAATTTATTTAGTATCAATAGTAGGTAACATTTTCAGTGTATGTATAGAAAATCACTTTAAAACTATATTGTTAAGGTAAATTATTTCATTGCTCTAATTTTATAGGAAACTTCTAATTTAAAAAAAAATCGTTGATAAAAAGACCACGTAAAAGAAGACAGGTACCTACTCCATATCAAGATGAGGTGACAAATTATCTTTAAAAAATTGATGAAGCACTCATGAACGAGAACACCGGAAGTATTTTTATAATAAATTGCATGTATAAAAACAATTAAATAAAAAAATTAAAATAAATAAAACAAAATAAAATTAAGGGGTTTAGGGGTAATATTACCGACCCAAGAACTTTATTGATGTATCAGTTTAACGAAATGGATATTGATATTAGAAAGTATTATATTATTTTATTTATAGACAATTTTAAATTTATTTATATTTGTGTACTTTTCTAAACAAATTATTGAAATTAGTTATCTTCTAACCCAACTGCCTAAAAAGAATATTTATACCTATATATTTCTTAAATGTATGCATGACTGTATGTCTGTTACTTGTGCACGCTCTTTAGTTTAAACTCGAAATGCTTGGATGGATTTTAATAAACGTGATCGTTATCGGAAAGTTAAATAGGACCGATTGCGGTTATTAAAGAGGTGTGTTGGAGTCGGGGATGTTGAGCTTTCGTTATTTATTTTAATAACTTGCGTATTAAAAAGATTTGTATCACATTTCAGGTTATGTACTATACCACTCAGCTTCACAGTACCGAAGCGCTGAAGGGAGGCGTTACGTGGAGAAGGATCACCATTATGGATTCTTATAACGGTTCGTTCTTTACGTATATTATACTATAGTTAACAGCCATAGTCAGCTCCTTAAACTTTGTTTGCACTTGATCTTTTGTGCTTAATAAGTATTTTATATTAACACTGTATTATAAGTCACGAGAACAAGGTAAAAAATAGTTGCGGACTTCACTATTACTACTTTAGAAGTTATTGCTTAAAAATTAAAGTAGTGAATAGTAATCAATCTGTTTTATATGTAAAAAATGGAATTCCTTTAAGAATCAATAAACGCTTGCAAGGCCGACGTTCTAAGTGAGCCCTGAAAAAAATACTGTTTGACAATCTAATGAGTAAACAGCTACAGTAAAACCTACACGAATCAAGTGCATATTAATTATAATATTGATGTAATATTAGGCCTCCATACTCAAAGGGTGCCAACAGAGCCCTAATACTAAGTCTCCGCTGTCCGTCCGTCAGTCTGTCCGTTCGTCAGTTTATCAGCGGACTGTATCTCACGAACCTTAATAGGTAGATTTAAACTCTCTACTCATTTGTACAGAGTTCGTATTACTGCATAAAAAAAATGATATGTAATTTTTATTGATTGCTTCTCTGATTTGCTTATGTTTTCTGATTCGGATACGTGACGCAGTATGTCCCAATCACCTCGATTGTGTAGGAGTGGAGTAGAATAGAGAGCAGTTATTTGTTAATGTTCTACTCATTACAAAACTTAATTCCATTAACGAATATATTGCAGATAATGTGGCATGGAATTAAAACACTTTGAATTTCATGCTTAATATAAATCCCGGGATATAACTTAATTGTACATTTGACAAATGTAATGTAATGTGATTATATTGTGTATAGTGAAAAGATTAACTGTGGACTTTCGTGCCGTTTCTTCTCTGCAGAGTCTACCTTCCGTATCGGCGCTAGCTTCACTTAGACGGACATAACAGACTGTATATCGGACAATTCAAAAGTGCTTCAAGGCCCATTTGAATAAAGAATATTTTGTGTTTGAGCTCATGTAGTTTGAGAATTACAAATCGAAAACTATGATCTTAATACAAAGCTACTATTAGACCTTTACAAAAGTGGAGCTACGGTACATCTTGGTAACGCCAATCAGTAGGATACGGAAGTATGAGATCTAGATATACTGGTAATGGATCGTACATATTTCTGCAATTGATTAGGCGGGGGCGGTTGCCATGGCGATGGGCTGCATGGACACCCTCCCCCGCCCCGGACCGCAGACGCCTCCCCGTCCTCTCCGTCCGACACAAGTCATTGTACAGCATCCGAGAGCGTCCATATTGCAATACAGTTTATGACACATCTTTCATTACAGTCTACTTGTAATTATTAGCATGGAGTGTTTGATAAAAGTTTTCTATACTATACACTATACGTACTTATATTTATGTTTAATATAATTAAAGATGAAAAACGTTTCATTTTATTATTATTTAGTTAATTAAAATATATTTAAAATATTGTACTAATCATTTAGAATAGGAGGTGCTATATGTCATAAGGTCATAACGCTCGACTCCTGCTCATTCCCGATCGGGGTGTGTTTGTTTCCAGACCCCAGACACAGGATATGTCTATCGTACTAGGAGGCGTGGAATGTGTAGCGTTTATTATTTATTGTTTAGTAGCTTTTGCTTGCGGCTACGACCGCGTGTTGAAAAAGGCATCTTTATTGAAATAGGAATGAATATACAGTTCCTGTACACATTTATAATATGCTACAATAGTCTGTATAATAATAAATAATCTAGATTCAGTGAGACCTGTTTATACAGAAATTCAACTCCTGTAGTTAGATTTTTGTTAATCCCACCGGAAACTAACACTTTCCGGGATAAAGAGAATCCTATGTGTTAATCCCGGTTATAAACTAACTGTGTTCCAAATTTCATCCAAATCCATTTAGTACTTTTTGTGTGAAAAAGTAACAAACATACATCCATACATCCATTTATAACACTAGCTCTGCCCGCTGCTCCAGTCGAGATATGTCGTTTTTTGATGATCCCACGACGAAATCCAACATTTTCCCGGGATAAAAAGTACCTTATATGTTAATTCAGGTAAATGTTAAAACATCCATCCATCCATCCAAACTTTTAAATTTATAATATTAGTTACATTTGTGACAGTAGATTATGGTTAGATTAGATTAAGTAGGATAATTCTTTCAGTCTAATCCGAGAAGATCATCTGTTATAGGCTAAAGTTTTTGCTAATAGTTCGCTGTTGTATCTCACGGTTGACATTTTATCCGTGTCGAGTAGTTCTCGACCCGTCGTAGTTTGTTGCCATTTCGCACGGAATGCAATAAACCTGGTGTAATGTGTCGAGTTATTGGGACGATTTCCACGCAGTATACGAGTACAGGTAGGTATTACTTAGCCCGTTTAATCACGTCGCCGATTGTCGTCTAAAATAGGAGGCAGGAAGTCGAGTTTCAAGTTAATTTTCTCGGTGGGGCTAATCCGCGCTCCTAATTATTGCAGCCCCACACGATCCCCTCTCTTATAGGGGTCAATTGATTCCTTACAAAGAGGTTCGGCTACGTGATTAAGTCCTATAATCAGCGCTCTAAAGAAATTTCATTATTTATTTAACGAAATTGAATTGTTTTGAAAAATTAAGACTAAATAAAAATAAACAATTAAATTTAATAATATATTTTCGCGAAGTCTATTCATGTTTAAAAGTGTAAACTTGAATTAAATGAATAATTATATTCGTTTAGAGAACAGGCATGTCTGAATCACATCATTTGTGATAACCGTTCAGTCTGATTGACGTGAAATTATTACCGACTCGACGAGTTGATTGTACCAAAAATAATTTGTAAGAGGAAAATATTTATATATTGATAAGAATAGCGAGTCCGGACCTAGGATAACGAGGAGAGAAGTGTCGCGGGAGGGTAATTACGGCGCTGCGGGATGGGTGGCGGGGCGGGGCGAGGGGTGGGGTACGGAGCGTGGCCGCGCTCGTTAGGTAGCTGTAACTCTTTTGTATGTCCTTGATTGGATTCATTTTAGGTTCAGTTTTTACGGTTCGATTACGTGTATTAATTAAATTTGTACTCGAGAGTAACAGTTTGGTATTCTCTCAACTATAAACATAGATAATATAATAATACGTGATTACTTTTTATACGTCTAAGCATTTTAAATCATGTAAATGCATTGTTAACATATACCTAAATCCAACATGTGTACACACATCGGTACACACAGCTTCAATTATCTCTCCCTCTAATGAAGGGAACGCATCGGCTTATGCAAATACAGCATTCATGCAAGGGTAGCGAGGGGCGGCGAGGGGCGGCGAGGGTGCAGCATCGATCCGCATGCATAATGAATGTCGCCCCACGTACGTTTGCCACGTTTGTTTTGCCTTTCGTATCGCAAACGTGCACGAAAATCTTCGAAAAATATCTAAATGACTGTAGTAATTACAATAGAAAAACGAGTGTTATTTCGGCTACATAACATAAAGAGCGATGTTTTTTAGTGTCATTTTAAAGCTTTGCTTTAAACGATTATTTATTATTATAATATTTTATAATTATATAAATTTGACTGACTTCATCAATGATGTGTGCTAAAAATAGTGGACACACATTTGAATCTATACATTTACGTTCGTTCCAAAGTATTTTTTGCATTATACTGGGGTGGCCCGTGTTACCAAATTATTTGCGCATTTTACAACATTCATTAAAGCATATAATTAGATAAGAAATGATTATATTTACTGTTGTTTCTCTTTATTATTTTCCTCTGAAGATTTATTATGTAGAATTTAAAACTATCCTGAGACAATGAATATAACACCTAAGTGTGAAAGTAAACGTCTCTTATCTTTTCACAGATAAAGGGCTTAACTATTCCAGATGCAATTTATTATGACATTATAATAATATATAGTATATACAATATTATTATATAGATAAACTTTAGTCCACCCGGATAAAGTTGTGAACAAAATTTTTAATAACAAACAAAATCCTATTAATAAGGTGATATATTTTTATTATTAATTATTTTTGCGAGATCAGCTTGAGTATTGAGTGTTAAAATATGACCATTAAAGATTTCATTTCACAGCATTAGATGTCTTGTTACTCGTGTCGTAAGCGATATTAATAAGTTGTAGAGCATTTTAAAGCGACACTGCGCGGCGCTATTTCATGACGCAGCAAACTCTTCATTAAGTTTTTAATGACACCGATATTGCACATCTATTCTTCTCTATCGTCTATCTGTTATAACTTGCTGCATAGATTAAATATATATTTTACATGACAAGTAATAATGCAATTATTACTTTGCCTTTGGTACTCTGAAGGGCATCATTTGAAATTGGTAGGTTTTTATTTTTTTGTTATTTATTAATTTCTGATATTGTATTTATGATATGAATCAATTTTTGCTTTTTCTACGATATTTCTTAGTTTAACTTAATTAATGAATTTTATTTCATTTAAGTCAGTTCACTAACAATGGCTTTCCCTTTGTGTGGTCCCGGCGGTTCAGGTCAAATTTCCAAATTTCATTTGTCAAAGTTAAAAAGTTATTGAGGTATACCTATCCGATATAATTTCTATGTTAACACATATTTTAGTATTAGTGCCTTTATTTTGGTCAGATTAATCATTTTAACTTAAAAAAGCCAGAATCACAATAAATAGCTATCTACTTTTATTTTTTCGTTGGTAATTTTATCAAATAATCGGCTTTTAATGAATGAACGATCAAAGTGTTGCGAGCGACGCGTGGACGTCTGCGTCCCGCGGATCAGAAGTTACAGCGTAGTGTTCCTTTGTAGTATGTACCGGAGAGATGTAAGGGACAAAGAAATGTGTCCAATTTAAAAATATTTGAGATCTGTAGCCGAGGTGAGATTGCTGAAACATTTATTGGTTCTACCCGTCTCTTGATGTTGGTTGATGTCGACGTGACGTGTAGCACACACTTAAAATAGGTATAATTGTGAACATGGTTTATAATTAACTTTTTTATACTATTATAAACCCAATTTATAATGCCTTTTCATTTTTAATACGAGTTGTATTGGGTTAATTTAGTACTGCGCTATATGCATAATATTCATCGATAGAAACATTTTACTTGCTTTTCATTTGATGATGATCTTGTAATGATAATATTCGGGTCTGTTGTTTCATTAAGAATTTTGGAGTTCTTCTAGTTTGGTTGAAATACAAAACTTATATTTAAACTTAAACTTATATTTTTGTGGAGTTGGTAAACAAATATGGAATATGGCCTTTCTGATGTAAATACTGAACGAAAAGCATCAATCAGTACGCATGAGTACTACTTGACGGAGGTTTTCCACACTATCTATTTATTTCGTTACCCTCGAAGGTACAAAATTGATAAATGTTTTGAGACAAAAGTATGGAAGGCTTTAATATACCATTACAAAACAAAAATATTTAATGTAGAACGTATGGAAACTATATTAATAAGACCTTTTTAAATCTTTTGGCAAAGTATTAGATAGTCTGGCTTTCAAATGAGCTTTTAACACTGACATACGTAGTGTAGACGGAATCCACATGGTTTTACTATTTATCCTCAAAATGTCACGACAACAGTAAATACCTTTAAAACATCAGACCTTCGCTTGCCTCGTTGACAAAGGCATCTCGGTGTTATTGTAAGCTGCAGCGAGGAATGTAGACAGTGTGGGTCGGGGGTGGGGGGAGGTCAGGAGTGCCAGGGCGGGCGGGGGACGGCGGGGGGAGGTGCATACCGCCCAGCCAATATTATACGCTCCTAGTTAGCGCGCACTGATATTAAGAATTCCTCAAAGTACAGAGCGCTTTTAAGCCGAGTTTGTTAGGCTTTTTCTAAATTATTTAATATGTATTCGGTCGTCAAGTATTACAGCCATGCTCTTCACAGCAGGATGTGCAGTCTCGACTTTAGGTAGGTACTACCCTCTAACAGAACATCGGAGTACTGTTGCGTTTTGTGTCGGGCAACGAGTGAGAGCGCCGGAAGCCCATTAAAATAACTAAGATTCGCTTTGGGTTTTGAATCTTTAATTTTAGTACATTGAAAATTCATCGTCATACATTAAATATCTTTGAAACCCTGAACTGTGTCGTGATATATAGAATGAATTATTAAGAACTTTTTGATATTAATAAATATAACATTTTGAAATGTAATATAAATGGCAGTTCAAAACTTAGCTGTAAAAGCAAGCTCTGTGAAATCTGATCTGTGCTCCGAGATTGGAGCGCGGCACAAAGTTGGTAATTGAAAAATCTTTGCAGTCGCTGGACCGCCTCGAATTAAACTCGCTACAATCCTACATATTACTTTACAATACTGTCCCCACTAACGTCCCCTGCTCCGTGCATGCGACACACTCGCTCTCTGGACAATAGGCTATATATACGAGCACTTGTTTTAGTGATAACGCTCATGCTTCTTAGTAACCCATTTATACATTAAAATAGCCTTTTCCGCTGGTTAATGATGATGATTGGTTCCACATTTTCCCAATCCTAACGTAACCCTTATCACCGCCCTCAAGTTATGTTCTCGCGACGATAAGTAGCCTATATCTTTCTCCAAGGATTGTCTCTTATCGGTTTTGGCGTAAAAACCCAACAGACAGATAGAGCTACTTTCGAATTTATTATATTGATTTGTATTTTCGAAAAAAACTAAAACTGCTTTATTTCATACTTCTAAAGTCAAAAATAAAATTAAAAACTGCTATAATTTTTTACATTATGTATTAAAACAATAATTTTGAATTTTTCACCTGAGCTACCTGAAAAGTTTTTAGATTTTTTCAGGTACCTCTTATGCATCCGACTTGACGTATTAAATATTATTTTAATATCACACAGGTCTTTTTACATGCCTGTCACGTTGCTCAGTTGAAATGCTACCACGGCCATGAAGTTCTAAGTTGCTCAATCTGCTTGTCGTTTACCGAGCGCGTTTGGGAGATTCATTACGATTTTCAACTAAAAAAATCTAAGCTCCAATAAAATCCGTAGAATATAACGAGAAGCTCAGCTTGATTTATATTTAGTAAAACATTACATGCTGACAGAGTCGCGTGCAAAAGTATGTACAGTGTTTGATAAAAAAGCAATGAGTGCTTCAAAGTCTTACAAAATATACGGCTCATGTCTCAAGCCTCGATGGCCATTTATAAAAATATCACAGTGCTGTAGTATATATTGTAGTGGCCCTCATTACGCTCGGCGAGATTCTTCTCTTTATTTATGAAATAAAAATGAAAACATTTCTGCGGAGCTCTGACGAATGGCCTCCCGCGCCCCCCTACCCCAGTCCCCGTCCTCGACCCTCGTCAAGGGGGTATCTTCGCGACATTATATAATTTTCCCACCTTACACTGTAGGCGTACTGCTCGCGCCGCTTACAATGACCACTCCGTTAAAATTATTGAAATCGTTATAGATTACGAATTAAGTATGATTTCGTAAATTTATATATTGTAAATTGTAAAAAAATAAGTATTATTTTTAGAAATAAAAGGCTGTGAAAGTAGTAAAAGCATGTAAATAATTCTTTGGAAATTTTGAATCAATACTTAATAGAGTCGTTAATAAAATGACAGTAGTTCAAAACCGACATAAAAATATTATCTTTTCTCCGAGTAAGCATTCTGTTTTCCCCCAAAAATTTCACACAAAATAAATGTATTCATTCTCACAAATGTAGTGGATGTAAAATGTTCAAAAGTACGATTCCATTTGTGTACGGGGTGCGTTTTATTGCTTCCCTCATGAATACATCGGCGCCCTCCGCTCCCCTCCGCTCCGAGACGCGCACTTTATAACATTACCCGGACTTGTGAGCTTAAACCACTAGGAGTACACGACGAAACAAGAACGAAACTTTCTCACTACTAGTTCAAAATTATGTACGCAGGATTTTAAATGAACTTTATGAAATTATGAAACTGTGAAATATGTGACGGAGTATTTCTATAAGGCACACTATTGCGATTATCATTATAGTAACGTACCTGCTTATATAATTATATGTATCTGTTATTACTATTGGACGAATCAACTCAATCACAACAGTTGAATACGACATAAAGCGTGTTAACAAAATGTGCACGGTATTCAAAAACCTATTGAGAAGCATCCACCGCGAATCCGTCCCCCTGCAATATCCCTGATTACGCTGTAAACAACTTACGACATTCCAGAGCAAGTGTTTAAAATTGGGTCCTCAAAGGAGCGGCCTCTCGGTGCTCGGCGCGCGGCGGGGCGCCCGGGGCGAAAGGGCAAAGTAATTGCTCTCGAGCACGGCCGAAGCCCTACGACATATTGCAAACATATTCTCCGCTTGAAATTTATTGTAAATCGCGGCGGGCGGGGATTTGAATTCGGGCGGCGCCCCCGCGCGCCCCCACGCGCCTCCGTGTGTCAATAAACCGAATGGACTTTGGAAATTCGCTACATTCGCTCCGTGTTTGCGTTTGCTGCCTTCGCTTTTTTCTTCGAGAAAAGAACCATCCCTCCCCGACGCCCCCGCCGCCCCCGCCCCGGGCGCTTCCGATTTTATTTATCTAAGGTTTTCCATTCCGTCGTAATTGTGTGAGTTGCGAGCTCGATTGTTGCTAAAGCGAATATTTATTTGGGTTCGAGTTTGCTTTCCATTTTGCCGTCCGCCCGCTCTCATCACATCTCATAGCGAGGCGCTCCGCCGTCCGCCGCCGGCGCGCGACTTTTTGGTATTGTGCTACAAATTGAATTTTGTAGGGGATCGAATGTAACGCTGTCCGAAGATAGGACTCGTCTCCTCGATTGACATTATCAAAAAATTGATCATAGCTTTCATAAGCACCACGAGCCCACAGCGTAGCGACTCGGAGATCTTATTGGTGATATTTTTACGATTATTGACTAAATATTGAAGGGATACACAATATAAGTATGTAAATGCATGTAAAAGAATTCAATGTACGTAGTATTTTAGTAGTGGAGAGCGACAGGCGCAATAACAAGATTGCGACGGGCCGGCCGAGGCAATCAGCATTAGCCGGAATATATTTGGCGTAAATCTTTCACGGCAGCTTTTATGTATATCGTAAAAAACGGCGAAGTGTCCGAGTGAGCCATAAATACGGCTCGTAAAGGCCGCGCTCGCCGTCGACCGACCGCGCCGCGCCGCGCCGCCGACGACCGTCTCCACGTTCGGTTATGATTACATTACCACTAACAATCATAATATTATGTGTATCTATTTTAAAAGCAACAATATGAAATTGTAATATATAGTATTTGCTGATACACAACCCGTAATGTTACTGCTCAGCTGATTATAAAATGGAAGATCAGACGTTTGTTATCTCTATTAATAATTTCCGTTGCTCCCTGTAGCAAGTGCTGTTAAATATAAAATCCTTATCATTGATATTTATTTTTTCTGCACATTGCTGTTTTGAATTACAATTAAATTTACCGGTCCGGTGACCTTTAAATTGATCGGTCTTATTGAAATGTAAAATTCAATTTTTATCAAAAATTATTGTCTAAATGTACCTATTTTGGCTGTCGTGGTAGCGCGTCTGTTTGTGTGTCTGTGTGTCCCCAGTCTGCGGGTAGGGCAGTGCGTTTTGCATGATCAGCTTTATTTAGTAGCTATTTATTGTTTTCGCTATTAGGGTCCGGCTTTTACGAGTGTAGAGAGCATGAGGGGGCCTCTGTTTTGTTTCGATTATTGCATATTCTCTTTGACAATATTTATTTTCTGCCTACGTATCAGTTGGCGTATTATAGAAATTTTCATACACTTTTAGAAATCATAACGCGTGTGTAATTATTTACTTGTTTATATAATATTAACTACATCACGTAAATTATTATTTTCAGATCGAAGCCGGAGAGGAATCGACGACCCGCGTCGTCTAACATCAACACAAGCATAAGAAGTTACATCGAAATACATCTATGAAATCAGCATGTAATAGGTAATATTATAATCTGTATAAAGTAAAAGTTAAGTTTTCATTAAATAACCATTCAGTAAAAAAGCGAGCGAATGAACCAAATTTCATTACACTGCGATATTATAAACATAATATCAAACTAATATGCAAAGTAAAACACTACGCGAAAGAATATTCCAAAGAATCTTAGAATAAAACTGGCGTAATTAAACGTCGTAAAAGAATAGACCGCTATCCGCCTCATTTATATCGACTTACAATAATATCTTTACGTATGATACGCACTAAAGATTGATGTTACAAATCCGTGGCGAGTCGCGCTATAAACTAATAGTAATAGTAAAGTAACGCACATCAGATCCCCGACTTAGCCGCCAATATCGTAACCCGAAACCATATCTTGGCTACCATGCAGTCAGTAATCGGTGAATGGATACGGTATTACTTGAAGTTATTGCTACTAATTTTCACGTACATAGGTTGAATTAAAAAAATTATAAATGTCGTATTATTTCTTTAAAGACTACGCTTTTATATTTATCATAATTCTGGTCAGCGATATCAAAACACCATGTCTTTGTACTTTTTTTTAGTCTGATACTATCAATTTAACTTGCTGTTAGATTGAAATATACATATTTCCAGTAACTTTCTTTAGAACTTAGAAATTTCAAATTAGATCCAATCAAGTTTTCTTTACGCAAATATTTTATACATTCGCGTAGCGCGATTGAACGCGATTCTCTCTAAGACAAAGTGTGTTATTTCTCGCGGGATCCTCCGAGGGGTCAGCATGGGAGGGCCGGGGAGAGGCAGAGGGGTGATAAAGAAGAGGGGGTGAGGTGTGTAGTAATATTTTTACGAGCGTGTTTTATTGCCCGCGCGCGATAAATTTGTCATCGCCCGGTGAGGTCGATCGGCCGCGGACCGTGCACCCACAACTGCGACTCCTGCATTTTGACTAGCTAGATATTATGTTATCAAATGTCTTCATGGAATTGTTGTGAATATGTTGTGAATATTATATTTTTTCTAAATAATTTTTATTATTCTATAATTTACCTATAGTATAAATAAATAAATAAACGTTGCACACTCAACGGCCCCCATTAGGATAGTAATATCCTGTGTTGGGGGTCCGGAAACATTCACAATGACAAGGACAAATACACCCAGACCGGAAAATATGCTTGCATGGTCAATACAAACATATTATGCTCCGAGCGGGAATCGAACCCGCGACCTGTGGCGTTTAAGGCAGGTTCGCTACCGCTGCGCCACAACGTCGTCTGCGTCAAAAACCTATAGTGTGCTACTGTGCGTCATTCAAAAGCCTCATCGATTTAAAATACTTATTGTTTTTTTGTATTTTATAATGGTTGGCAAAAAAAGCATACGGTACGGCTGATGGTAAGCAGGCACCGCAATTTATGAACGCTTGCTATAGGTACTTGAAGTTTCACATGGGCGTTGCCTACCCAAGAGGTAGGAGGAAGGGAAGAGTAGGAAAAAGGAAGGGCCTCCGACGCTCTCGCTACTGACACTGTTACTTGACGCCGATTTTCTTTTGAGAGGCTAGTTTTTCCCCGGTCGGACAGACCCATTTGTGCGGGGAGCAGCAAGGCTCTACTAATGCTATTCTCCGTACTAATATTATAAATGCGAAAGTAACTCTGTCTCTCTGTCTGTCTGCCTGTCTGTCGTACTTTTACGCAAAACGACTAAACCGATTTAAAAGAAATTTCGTACACAGATAGTCTAGAGCCTGAGACAGGACAAGGACGTAGATCACTTTTTAATATGAAAAAGGGTTTGAAAGGTGGGGATGAAAAGTATATCATTTTTGGAGCTAGAAGCTTTTTTAGGCTGTGGATTCGATATAAATACATTCAGAGTTTGTATTAAAATCGTTATTCATGCGGCCGAAGCCGCTGACACAAGCTAGTTATATATATTTATAGTTAAAAGTAATAATAGTTTGTAGTTATAGTATTGGAAAATTCGCGAGTTTCGCTCACTGGCGCTTCTACATGTTTCAGGGCGCCGCCGCGCGACTGAAGACACGCGAATGGACCGACCGGTGTTTGTAAGGTGCGTCTTGTTACGGAAGTGAAAATATCGTATTTATTTCAATAGCATTGAATTAATATTATTTGTAGCGTTTTTATTTATTTATATTATAATAATTGTAACTATTCTTTTCTAATACACATTTATATTGAGAGCCATTGTTTTAGTTCATTCCAGTGGGACTTAAGCACAGTATTATTGGAACTAAATACTCGTATAATTTTTAAACATATGGATGAAATCTTTTTTTTTTTTTTTTTTTTTTTTTTTTTTTTAATCGTTTATTTGCTTAAAACATGGTACAATTTGTTGGCAATAAGTTATAGTGACCAAGCATGTTTCTGTCTATATCTGACGCAAATATAAAAATAATTATAATTAATAATAAAATTAATGTTCAAATTTATTAAAATTCATTGATCCACATACATATATTTTAAAACTTAATTTATCAATTAAAACATTAAATAATTATCTAAATTATATAATACAAAATAGAGAAATTACAATTAAATAAATGTCACAATAATAATAAAATTGGTTTCAAAGCCCTCTAAATTCATTCAATGAGTAGAAACACTTTTCTACGAGCCATTCATGTAATTCTCTTTTAAATTCTTTTAATGTCAATTTTTTTAATTTTTCTGGCAACCTATTATATATTTGAACAGACATACTATAACAGTTTCTACTTAAAAGGGCTGTTCTTGACGAAGGCATTAGAAGCCGATCTGGTTGTCTTGTGTTAAAATTTAACGCATTACCTTTTTTATAAATAAATCAGGCATATGTTTTCTAACAAATAAACTAATCTCATGATATATAGACTTGGTAGTGTAAGTATCTTCAATTTAGTGAAAAGAGGCTTACAGTAGTCCAAGGGACCCGCTCCACATACAGCTCTGATACATTTTTTTGACCAATAAACAGTCGCTTAATATGTACAGAGTTGCCCCACACAACAAGTCCGTACCTCAATGACGAAGCAACGAAAGCATGATAAGCCATTAACGCTGTTTTCTCGCTTACAGCTTGAGACAAGCGTCTAAGGACATACACGTACTGATGTATTTTTTTGCTGACCTTATCTATGTGCAACTTCCAGGACAATTTTGTGTCTAATGTAATTCCCAAAAATTTTATGGATTGGGACTCCATTATCTTATTGTCATAGTAATTAATATCAATGTCCTTCTTTTTACCATTTATATTGTAATATTGTATGTACTTTGTCTTTTCTAAATTTACCGATAGATTATTGGCACTAGACCATTCAATTATGTCCTTAACAGTATCATTAATTACTAAATTGTATGTCAAGTTATTTGTGTCTTTAATAATAATAGATATATCGTCAGCAAACAGAATGCATCTATGCGTAGTTAAGTCAGGTAATTCATTAATATAAATTATAAATAAAAAGTGGGCCCAGCACACTACCTGTGGCACACCTTAGAATTTACTTTGGCTCTGGATCTATGAGACACCACTACTTTTGCTCTTATTTAAATAGGTGATTTCAACGTATTGTGAAAGTGATTGTAAAGATAACTTCTGAGCCAATTATTTGCCAATCCACGAATACCATACTGATCGCATTTGTATAAAAGTTTTCCATGATCAACGTTGTCAAAAGCCTTGCTCAGGTCGAAAAACACAGTTGTCACAGGAATTTTCTTGTCTATACATTCAGCAATTTCTTTGATCAACGAATAACATGCTAATGTTGTTGATTTTCCTTTTTGAAAGCCGTTTTGGTCTTTGCTTATTATATTGTGTTTCAACAAAAATGATATCAACCGTTTATGGATTAACTTTTCGAAGATTTTGGCAATTGTAGGAATTAGCGTTATCGGTCGATAATTATTTACATCTTCTTTATCACCGGATTTATATAGTGGTATCACTTTTGACTGTTTAAGATTACATGGGAATTGGCCTTCTATAAACGATAAATTAATTACATAGGTGAGGATTGGCGCAAGTTCCCTAGCACACTGCTTTAATACTTTTGTTGCTATTCCGTCATACCCTGTAGAGTTAGAGTTATTTAAACACATTATAATCGCTACTATCTCTGATGCGTCTGTCGGTGTTAAGAAAATACTCGAATTATTTTGCTTTAATTTATATGATTTTTTTTTATTTTCGGATTTGAGCTGTATGGATGCATTAATAAAACTATCATTAAATATGTTCGCAATCTGTGTTGGATCGTGTATGACTTTATTCTGATATTTAATACGTTCTATATTATTAAGTTTAGAATAATTCTGGTTTCCGTTAATAACGTTCCACGATGCTTTGCATTTGTTTTTAGATCTGAGAATATAGCTATTATGACTATTTCTTTGTGCAATATCTATACATTTCCTAAGAATTTTGGAGTATTTATTAAACTTATTTTTGTTTACAGATGTTTTACTCTTATAGTACTGGAATCGCAACTTTCTTTTAGTTATACATGAGTTTTTTATTCCTTTAGTTAGCCATCTCATTTTTATATCGGAAACACTAATTTTGTATTTGATCAAAGGAAAACATAACCTGTAAAATATTAATAGTGTATCATGAAATTGGTCAAAAGCTTGATCTACATCATTAGCAGCATAAACATCCGCCCATTTTAGACTACTAATACAGTTCCTAAATTTATTCAGGTTTTCGTCACTTAAATCCCGCTTAAAAATAAATCTGTATGAAGATGGTACATTTTTTATGTTAATAGGTACTCTTAAAAATTGGGCTGTATCGTGATCAGACAATCCTAAGTGACGAATTTCCCCTACAGCATTTTTCCTATTACTGATAAATATGTCAATGCACGTTTTTTGTCTTGTAGGCTCATTTATATGAATAAAATAATTATAGTTGTTCAATAAATTTTTGAAATCTAATGTAGTGTTTGAATTTTTCAGTATGTCAATATTAAAATCACCCACAATTACCACAATATTATTAACACTCCACATTCTTAGTTTATGCAATAGCATCTCCAATTTATGTATAAATGCCATAATATTTGACTTCGGGGTTCTATATATACAAATAACAATTAATTTGTAACTCAGTATTCGTAATGAGCAACATTCAAAAGTGAATTCCGTACAAAATTCTTCTGCCACATCAAATTTCAAAGCCTCGATATGATTTTTTGTATTTTTTTGTATAAGGATTTTGATTTCACAATATCCAGGGTCATTAATTCAGTTGCAAACAGAAAAAAGTAATATATTTTAGAATTTAGATTAGAATTCAAACTTTCTACTTTGTAATACAGGTCATAACAGGGCTGCCACTTGCTTTATAACGTGATATCAATAAAGAAAGGGAGCCTAAGTTATTACTCTTCACTACAGCAAAGTCTGCAATCATTTATTTAATGCACGAGCTTATGCAAAATATGCTTGAAAAATCTATAACTCTTCAAGCACATCTGATAATCAAAATTGGGTAAAAATCAAATCAAAAAATAATAGAACCAAAAAACTTATCAATAACCCAATTTTTAATTACAAAATCCGATCTCTGCAAGTAAGCAGCCCTACTACTTGTAGGTATCTTTGAGAGTATTGCGGTATCAGGATTGACCGATCAGCTCTGACAGAGGCCCGCAAAAGCACGCGGCGTTCCAGGCGGCGCGGCGGTCGGCTATAAAAATTACTTTTAATTCCTACCTTTAATGTATAGCAATGGACGTTGATCACTATTAATATTCTTGTTTTTCCTTCATCAAATGAACTCGTTTTCTGGGAAAAGGAAGATTTGAACTGTTGGAAAATGTTGAGCAGATTTCTGCTTATATATTTATATTGTTCGAACATTATCCTCCAAGTAGCCAAAATCATAATTTTTGTTAGGTCTTTTCTAATAACTCTTCGATTCACGTCGAACTGAATAATTCTTGTAAAGTTCGACAACAGTTTTACAAACATCTGTCAATGTAAGAGAATCAAGTAAATATTTAATTTTACAATAAGCTCCTATAGACATCTATTAAAGAAATTA
Organism: Hestina assimilis; assembly: GCA_023373885.1. Taxonomy (NCBI): domain Eukaryota; kingdom Metazoa; phylum Arthropoda; class Insecta; order Lepidoptera; family Nymphalidae; genus Hestina; species Hestina assimilis. Next base: position 241,223 of record CM041747.1, on the reverse strand, counting down.
CAATGAAATACTATTACAATAAGAAACAAAGAGACGTTCCGTTTGTCAGTTTAAAATATTATTTGTGATGTGGAAATACACCACGTAGCGAGGTTATAGTATACATTTGGTTATGGCAGGCAAACTAAACTATTATCAAGTACTAGCGATTTTACATCATGTCAAAAGAAAAATTACTACAAACAGTGAAAAGAACAAAGGCTTAATTTGTGTAATGTAGAGTCATTAGCAATATTTTAAAAGTAGTAGCAACCTACAACGAAACCACTGAAATTCGAAGTAAAAATAGAATTTTGAGAGAGAAACTGGAGCAGTGTTATGTATAGAAAAAGCGGGGGAGGTTTATCTGGTGGTGGTGGTCTTTTTAGTATTTTGAGTGATATCTACAAATGAATGGTGTTGCAGGGGCTCATAGGCTATATACTATTATATTGATAATAGTGTCTGTCTTTTTATTTTTCCATCAAATATTTATCCAATGCTTTGAGCATCCGGGGTTTGAACGCGTATGTTCAGTGTTCGAGATCAACGAAAGCTTAACCTGTATGGAGTTTTTAGATTTTGGGATCCTCTTAGGAAAAAGTGAGCCATTAGTTCTGTGATAACAAATAATACAAAACCTTTTATGTAAATGGTTTCTAAAAGTGTTATATTGCGAGGTCTCAGATTGAAGCGAACACAAGTTACGTTATACATAATACTTATTTTTTTTTTGTTACAAGTTGGCAAACAAGCATACGGCCCACGTGATAGCAAGTGGGCGCCGTAGCCTATGAGCGCTTGCAGCACCATTAGTAGATGCCACTCACGCGTTGACAACGAGAGATATTAGTTCTTAAATCTCCTCTGCCCAGTAATTTCTTTAGTGTACAGTTCAAACCGGAACACAGTAATGCCTAAGCACTACTATTTGGCGGCAGAATATTTGGCACTGCGGTGGTACCTATCTAGCCGGCCTCTTGCAACAAAAGACTTACCACCAGTGTGACTGATTGCACTGGTGGAATAATCTCTGCTGTGACTGAGGTTATCCCAACAGCGGGCGATGGGATCGTCACATCTCGACGCCGATTTTTTTTATTTTCGGCGCGTTAACGCTTTCCTGCGCAATCGCAACCTGCGGTGATTATTTTTATAAACGACATATGAAGGCAACATTGTAGTGAAAACTGTAATGATCACCTTTAGCAAGTTTATAAAAAACTTGAAAAAAGAATTTTAATAACTATATTTATATCTTAGTAGAGCGGACAGTGGTTAGCCTTTTGATTCCAGCGCTCACAAATACAAACTCATTAGGTTTTATGTTTTATTAACAAATAAAAGCGTGGCACACTGCACAGTCTTCATACATAGTAATTATGATAAATAACAAAATATACGACACAAGTAGCAGATAGATATTATTTTTTTAAGGAAAGTCAAGTGATCATTAATGGAGCCGTTTTAATAAATCTCTTAATAATTGCGTGTTTTTCATAGAAAACCTACATCTAAATACATATATTATATCCAGATTCTTAAAACCAATTCTAAAAGGGGAGTTTTGTGATTAACAGTACCTAATACAGTTCTTATAATATCATTCTATAATATAATTGTCATGAGAGCAAATATTTAATCAGGGCTATCGGTCGGACAATACCACCACTTACCTATTCATTGGCACACCTCAGCTCGTGACTAGGTTACGTGCATCGACTAGGCCTACGTTGAAAATATATTTGTATGTGTTTTTATTTTTACTATATTTCATGACGTTTGGCAAACAAGCATACGCTCTGCCCCATGGTAAGCAGTCACCGCTACCTATGAATCTATATACTTGAACTGTCACATGTGTGCTGCCAACCCAAGGTACGCCACGGTGGTAAGGAAGGGATAAGAGGAAGGAAACAGAGGGGTTGGGATATCGGAGCTCTCACTCATCGCACGAAAAGCAACAGTACTGCTTGCTTGCGCTGATTTTCTGTAGAGGCTAGTACTTCCCCTTTCGCAACTTTTGACGGATCAATCGTTTCATTGGATTAAAAAGTTGCCTATCAAGAGCTTATGATTATTAATATATTTATATTTTATGACAGAAAGCGGAACTGATAGCTTCTTGTGCTTTCCGAAGACTATAAGGGACCTGTCCAGGCCAACAAAAATATCTATGTATGTGACCACGACTATTATCAAAATGACATTCCCTATTGGCATGATACCTAATACTTAAACTTGTTTATTTATTAATTGGCTATGGATAATAAAAAAACTACCATCGACCTAAAAAGTAATTCCTATAGAAAAAAAACTTAATATAGCTGGATTTTTTTTATTTTGTACTAAAAAATATATCCTGAATAATAGGCGAAGAAAGTATTATTTCCATGAACGTACACAATGACCGTATTTAACGTCGTACTTGTAACATCTGATTAGTATTTACTTTATGGAACACGCACACTCGCATGAATACGATTCGCGTCGTATAAAATATACAAATAAATACGCTTTCCAACTTATTTGATTACGATAACTTTCACGTATCGCTTATCATTGAACAAACTGAACTATCTTTAAACGTGTTCACTTGATACGCCGTAACCGATTTGTTAAAAATGTTAATTTTATTTCACTGGAAATTAATCGGTCAGCTCTACATAGTAATAAAATAAACGCTACAAGTTTTACAGCCCAACAAAAAGGTAATGTCTCGGTTTGGGTCTGGAAACACACATAAACAAGCACACTCAAAAACGTCGAAAAAATGTCATATAATAATCAATGGGATACAAATATTTTTCAATTAATGACATGGGATAGCGCGTTATTGATGTCATAAAGGTTGGCAAACAAGCATACGGTCCACCTGATGGTAAGCAGTTACCGCAACCTATGAACGTACTACGTTACGTGATACTTGAAGTAGCCAATCCAAGAGACAGCAGAGATAGGATAAGAAGGGGAAAAGGAACGATGCGAAACTCAATATTTTATACTCATGCTGCTGATTTGCGTCGCTTGAAAACCACTTACACAAGTGGATCGTACTGTACTAGACTAGATGAGAAGTTAGCTTTTTATATATTACATGGACGGAACTGTCAAAATTAGTTACGAATTTAAGAGGCTTGCTTTATTCGTTATTAATATCGACATATTACTCTATCAGAGAATATCCGCCTGCAGTACGTGCGTCTTGTTAAATGAATGCATCGATGAAGGCCTAAGACCTTCCTTCCCAACCCTCGAGTAGGCAACTCGAGTTTGAGATTACTTCTGTAGAAAGAGTCCATATAATATAAGATAGGCTACGCTACGGTGACCGCTTGACGAACGGACTGGCTTCCATCACCTTAGTATAAAAACTCCCAATGAGAGAAAAATGATATTTATAATTGAAAAGAAATGCCGACTTCTTCCTATTACAAGGGTCGCGGTCGTCGTTTCTGTTTTAAACTTTACATAAGAACTTCGACAGGAAATAACTTAGATAACGTTATTTATTAATGTTCTGTAAAAAAGCAAGCTATAAATCGTCGGCAATTAAATACATTAAATATGTAAATATTACGTATTGACGAGCATATTTATGCCGATGATTGTCAACTGAAATATGAGACGCGCGCGGGTCCGGCCGACGTGAGCACAAACATCGGTTTTTGTCCGCCATTGTTCTCCACACTCGACGACGCGGGAAAAACTCACTTAACATACATTAACATTGTGTATTCTCGTATTATATCTAATGTATAAGCCGTGGTATTCCATTCTCTCGATGATAATTCGCTAGGGTTCTGTACGTGTTAGTGTGCAGTTCCTTACGTCGGCAAAAAATTCTATTTTTATTTATCTATCCATTGTACATTTCTTCGGAATTAAATAAATAATATATGTATTTCGAATTTTGCGTTCTACTAAACGTTAAATTATAGGCTTTAAATGAGATTATATGTTATAATGCACGCCTTGAGGTTTTTATAAGTAATTCAATAAATATTCTGGGCTAAATTACTTCAAAATTAACATTTGAAAAACATTAGTATCGTATTATCTTGTAATACGTATCTACTTTCCGTTATTTACCAGCTATGTCTCAGTAATAATAAAATTAAGTTGCATTATCGCACGATAGCAGTTTGCGTTTAAAGTTCGGTATAAGTAGGCGGCGCGTCGCGACGGCCCGCGCGCTCTCCGCCACCGCGGTGTACCACGCTACCCCGTACAGCACTGCGGTTATACTGTGCTATTACACCCCTACGCCAACTCGGGGTGAAACGATTATTTTGTGTTACATACTAGGACCTTGTATTTGAAATCCGTGCTTGCTAAACGAGGCTATGGATCTGAGTCAGGTATTTGATTATATATTTACTAGTTAAAGTTAAGTCTTAGACGATAAACAGACAATTGTTTTTCTGCTGTCTTGGTCACTGACAGTTCTGTGTTGACAGTGATTTTTATATTTTAACATTATAATTAATAGTTTACACTACACGCTGAGTGGTGGAAGTATTATAGACATTATTTTATTATTTTTCCTGAACCATATTATTATAGCTTATATATATGCGTTGATTTATATCTCTCATACACATGTATCAAACACTAATTATATTATTGTGTAAGACATCGATACATATATTTGTCTTCTGATCGTGAGTCACGCTTCGTCGGAAACTTATGAATATTTAAATTAAATCGTCGATGTTATCGATAACCGATTCGTGTAAGATAAGCAGATGATTTCATAGGAAATAGCTCAAACATTACATTTGTAACGTACGAAAATATCCGCTTACGTAACAAGTTCATAAGTAATTGTTAAAAAACTAAAACTATAGAAATCCATCTAAAAAATTAAAAATAGATAAGAAAAAAATCTATTTTATTGTAGCAAAAGCGCGGGGTGCTTTCTAAGACATTATCAAAATGATAATCGTTCTTCTTCATTTTCTTCATTCTATTTTTAATTTTAATATGATTTTTGAAATTATTAAATTGTCATTAGTCCTTGATGAGTATGCAAAATTTCGACTTAATCCGGTGTTTTGAAGGAGGTCAAAATCATGTTCAAAATTACGTATATATTATGAAGCTACTAAAAGCGTTTCAAAAAGGATCTTTTTCAAAGTTTTGACTATAACTTTACCTAAAGATATATACTAAAGAGATTTTTTTTAATATTTAGGACGACGGTGCTGATTCTTAAAGTTCTAAGAAGCTATATTATTCTTTTAAGCTCGAAATTATATACACACGCAAGAAGAATTATTATTAACACGTTAAACGCGGAATTGAATTCAGTATATCTGTTAGAACAGTGGGGGACATGCTTTGACCGCGAGGTAGAAGTGACTTTCAGCATCTCTAATAACTTATCGGGCACAAATATTAAACTAATATGTACGAATGTAATGTGGGAACAATTTTAAAGCAATATAAACATATATTAAAAATGGTTATCTAGAGGTTTTAACATGGCTTTCTCTACTGTATGTAAGTGTTGTCCCCCATGGCGTTAAACGTGTTAAAGAAGGCATCTTATTTAACGCTATAAAAATTAATCAATTATTTTAGAAAATAATGACACACCGCGGGAAGCAAATGAACTTTATGAAGAAACAAACTTATATAAATAAACTGGAATAACAGGTAAAAATTACTCCGTATTTTTTAAGAAGTGGTAGACACATAGTTAGACGTCACAAACACAGTACTCGTCAGGTTCGCACAATTGAATTGTCTACAATGAATCTACAAGTAACATTATGCAGGTCTAAAATGCATCAATAAATATGCATGGTGTCATGCAAGAGTTCAATCTGTTGTGTTTAGGCTTTATAAACTTTTGTCCATTTTTATTTCAAATATTATTTTAAACTATACAATTTCTTCTCGGGTCTTGTAGCAATTACTGATTTTTAAGATTTGTTTTTGAAAGTTATTACGTTTTTTTTATAAAAGATATTTCGATTCTAAAACAAATCTGGCATCATTTTCACAAAGTATAATTCTTGTAATCGAATATTTAAATGTTGAGATTAAGATGATATGATGTTCTTACGACTGTATGTACACCTTACACTTTACAAGTTTAAAGTATGAATGTTATGTTTTATATTTATACATTTATATTTGTATTATAATGAATAAATTGTATTGTATTATAATAAACATAAAAACAATTGAATTGAATTACAAATGATAACATTTGTAGTGTTATAAACGATGCGTTATAATTAGAAACATTTTGAAATGCATTTTATTGCAGGTTTAGATAATAAAGCTATTAGTAGAGGGTTGGTTGAGGGGTTATTATACTCGTATAACTGTGACCGACCAGCAATAATACTAATAGACAGATATTGGACGCTATTAGATGCTCACTTCATTTGGTTATGGTGGAAAATTGTGACTAACTTTATTTCGTTGCGATGGTGTTGAATTAACGAAGCAGCACCACTGAGTCTTAACCATTTTGTCCATATGCAAGGGCCATAGAGTCAAACGTGAGCTAGACAACACACACGCGCGCACACATGAGACAACACAGGCGGATGACATGTATTTCAAAAATAGTGGTATCTTTGTCGTTTTACAGTGTTTTGTATTATATGTATGTCGTATATATTGGATTGAGCTATCTAAATGTAAAAAATAAAATATATTTGTATCTCATTTCTATATTTTGAAAACGGTCACAACGGCGTTGACTTGTACATTTGTTGCATATGCTCAATGAAATATTAATAGTAGATGTTAAAGAAAGGTAAAGTGATTTTTTGCATTTGTACATAAGTATGTATAATTATTTGTCCCTAATTTGTTTTTGTTTGTAAAACTGTGTTATAAAATTTAACTCAAAATAAGCACGTAAATGAAACCTCCGCCAGGCGCCAAGTAAGTCTGAAGCGTTCGCTGAGACGGACAGGTGCGCCTCTGACCTACATACAGACGGACACCTGACTTTATCGTCGTGTTTGCACAGCCGATAATAACGTATTTACATTGTACCATCACAATTTCCATAGATTTTTTTATTTTGCGATATGCGAAAGTGTTATTTGCTTAAGATAACGACTCCCATATCGCTTCGGCTGACACTATATGGGTCAGTCGTGTGTTTTTGTAAGGAAAATTTATCATTCAATCGTTCACGACCTAAACATTTTTTTAACTGCTATCTAAATAAAGAGATGGTAGCATTTATTTAGGAAATACGTGAGCTTGTTATAGTCTATATACGATATGAACTCACCTAGAAGGTGTTTTCGTGAAAGCAAGAACATTAATTTTAATAACATTTTATAAAGTTCACGTCTGGCTTATTATGCAACACAACTTTTTAATAAAAAAAAAATTAAAGTGTGAATGTGAAAAATAAAAGTTAACCATAATTGTTATTGCGCTCAATATTGGTGAGTAATAGGAAAACATATATATTTATCATTGAAAGTGAGTTTTATTTATTCAAATTGTTGTGATTTATCGCGATAAGACGTGGGTGTGGTTCGCTTTATCATGACATCGAGACATCGCGATGTGATGAAGAAACTTTTATATGGGATTTCTATAAAACCTTTGAAAAAAGAATTGCTTTTAGTTTTTATAACACGATTAAAGCGCTTAGTCTTCGTAACTAAGCTGAATTTCACAAAAATGTAAAAAAAAACTATAATGAAATACAAAAGGCTTAACTTTTTTATATTTTATTAATTTAATTATTTTAATGTAAGATAGTTATCTGTATAATAAGTTACATTTGAATTTCGATTATTAATTAATAAAACATTACTTTATCTAATGTTTGTACAATATCTACATCATCATCTTATCTACGAGTGTTGCATACATTAAAAAATTATGTATTTTAAAAGTAAATGTTTCTTATCTCAGCTTTATATTTCATTTTAATGCCGAGTTGTAATATGGGGTATAATTTTTAAATATGCAAAAACCAACCCCTTTAATTTGTTGGCGTTATCTTTAACTAAACGCTGCACTTGTCACCAGCTAATTTGCCATTGCAATTACTCATGCTTGTTCCAGCACAAATGGGCCGGTTCGACAGGTGAAGTTACTACCTTGAGCTCACAGAAAATCGACGTAAAATCTGTTGCGTTTCCTAAGTGCAAAGAAATAGAGCGCCGGAAAGCCAATCCCTATCTGCCTATACCTTGGGGTGGCAACGCGCATGTGATACTTCAAGTACCACCAGCGATAGCAGGTTGCGGTGATTGCTATGCTCAGTAAGACCGTATGTTTGTTTGCCAACGGTCATGAAATTAAAAAAAAAACGCTATTCACGCGCTCCACTCGTATCGTCCGAGTATCAGATCATTTGCATTCACGTGCAGGTTGAACACATCGAGGGGGAACAATTAGCACCCTTGTAAAGCGTATTAAGCGCTTGATTACCCTCACACGCTAATTACTTCCCGGTAACTTCGGCGTATGATAATCGATGTGGCGTGATGAATGGTTTAAATGAAAGTAGATGTTTTTGAAGTGATAGAATTTCCGCACTTAAGTTTTTATTAAATAATAAAAACTTAATCAACCTTGGGAAAAATAATTTCTTAAATTATTAATAGTTGTTTTTTTTATGTTCTGACATTTGGCAAACAACCATACGGACCGCCTGATGGTAAGCAGTCAACGCAACCTATGAACGCGCGCGATACCTACCTGAAGCATCACATGCGCGCTGCCAACCCATGGCTATCCCTTGGGAGGGGAGGGAAGATAGGAGAGGGGCCGAGAGATTAGGTCTCCGGCGTTCTCACTCATCGTATGAAATGCAAACAGTACCTACTGATACTGTTACTTTACATAGATCTTCTTTGAGGACTTTCCCGGTCGAGCCGGCCCATATGTGCTGGGAGGAGCACGGCTCTACTACTGACTACTACTACCTACGGATAGACGATGGACGAAAAGTTGATGGACCCCATCGAACGAAACCTTTTCATGCCGAAAATAGTAGCTGTAATAAGTATAGTGATTTTTCTTATAATATTCGTTACCCATTTATCATTGGAAAATATACACTGTAGAGTATGAGAGTGGCGTAGCGGAAAATTTATGATGATCCGATCAAGAGAGGTCATAGAATATATTCTAAATTTAGAAGTTTATAATAGGTATATCTTAAATATTGTAACTTTACATTATATAAACATCTTCAAAATCTAAAATTATATGAAAAGCAACTTGTAGAAACGTTTTCATTTAACTTAATTTATTGGATCTCTATAGCGGTTCAGCGAATAGTGTTATCCGTCCGATCGAGATGAATGTAGTCGCAAGTTGCGGACAGCCATGTTCATGAATATAGAACATCGGCTCGATTTGAGCTAGATCTATTGAAGTGTAAATCTCGTCAATATTTAGCTGTATAAGGAACAGCCGGCGCCTGCGCTTTCCTGTTGACGAACTGTAACACGGGAAATAGACGACTTATTATTCTTGTACAGATTCGTCGATATGGAACTGGTCGTGTGAGTGGAAGTGGCGCGACCGGTGACCATAGTCGTAGTCGTAGATCTCGGGGCTAGTCAGCTGGAGCTGGCGAGCGGGGAGGGTGGGCGTGTCGCCGGGGAGTGCGCACGCGCACCGCACTCGCTATTAGCGGCTCGCGTCTTCCTAGTTCTAAACGCCCGGCCGCTATTGGTCGCATCTCGCGCTGCTCGCCGCCGGCGCAGCGCTGGCGTCGCTGCCGAGGTTATTGAATGCAAATGATATTGTTTTAGTCGATGTCGCCAATCGAACAGGTCCGCCGTCTCATCGGCTCGCTATCATTACTATTCATTAAGCGATTTCACTACAGGAATAATAAATATTTTACTTAGTTCAGATGCGTTTTCTCTGTTATCTGTTTGCTATCTATATGCTAGGTTGTATTGTTATTAAATTAATTAAATAAATAAACAATAAGTAAACGCTACACACTCAACGGCCTAAATTAGGATAGGTATTGATATTCTGTGTCGGGGGTCCGGAAACATGAACAAGGACAAGGACAAACACACCCAGAACGGTTTCGAGCGGGAATCGAACACGCGACCTGTGGCTCTTAAGGCATGTTCTCTACCACTGCGTCACAATGTCGTCATATTTAATTTTAAATATATTTTACTTTTTTTTGCTTAGCGGTAAAAGGGCCCACTGGTACCTAATGCGACAGTTGCAGAAATCTTGAGCAATATTAGTAGACTCGACTCGACTCGACTTAGATATAAGTAGACGTAGCAAATAAATGTTGTTTTCATTTTAAATTATATTAGGTTCTGGTTTTTGTGTGCGCTTCTTAATGTAACAATAATAATCTGCCACGTGAATATTATAGTTTTTTTTCGGAATGTATATTGCTGTTGGCCCTACTGGCCTTGACAGCGTCACCGGGCAGGGGGCCGAGTACTGAGACTCAGCCGTGATAAAGGGACAGCCCTCACGGGGGCTCAAATTTGATTCCGTCCTTAGGGTGCCTCCTGCGAAGCCGAACCACGGCTAAGGACTTCATCGGAGATGGAGGCAGCGCTCCGAGCGCATTCTATACGATAGTCTCACCCGACGGTGTGAGCGCGACGCGACGTGCGAAACAAAGGACCTCGTCCTCGCCGGCGAGGACGGTGTTGTGTTCGTGTCTGTGCTGTGTAAGGGGCATTTTCTAATGTAATCCTATCGTCAGGGTCTTGCAGGACGTGCTTAGGACGCCTTACTTTTGTCGGTTGGTTACATCGGTCTGTGTAGATACAAGCATGTCTAATCAAAGGATTTGGATGGAAAGTAGTTTGATCGAAATAGTTTTGCGATAAGCGCTTCAAATGTTTGGGGATCGAATCGATTTCAAAGTCTCTATGGAGGTCTACGTTGCGAACGTACCACGGACAGCCCGAGGCCATGCGTAAGAAACAGTTCTGAATTATTTGTAATTGATTAATTCTTCTGGCGTGGACGTGCGAAAAAACAGGGCTCGCGTATGTCAGTATGGGACGTATACAGGCTTTGTATAATGTCACCTTATTTCTAAGGGACAGTTTACTCCGCCTGCCCAACATCGCATACAATCTTCGAAAAAAACGAACGCTGCTTTATCACGTGCCTTGCGGATATGAGCTTCAAAGGTGAGTCTGTTGTCGAGTATGACGCCTAGATATTTGGTTTTATCTTTCCATGGGATGGGATGATCGAACAAGGTGATAACTCCAGGTGGACCGGATCGCCAGTAAGTCCTGATGCGGGGTTTATTAAAAAGGACACCTACGCTTTTCTCGGGATTGACTTCAATCCTCCAAGATTTAAACCATTTTCCTAGGGCATCGGCTGCAGATTGGAGACGCCTGGTAAGGGCGGAAGCTGATACAGAGGTCGTGTAAAGAGCGGTGTCATCCGCGAAGAGTGCTAGATGAACACTTTTGGTCGGTCTCGGAATGTCATTTATATAAAGAGAAAATAGGATGGGAGCTAGTACGGAGCCCTGAGGGACACCTGCCTTGATGGGACGAGGGGATGACAAGGTACCCTCTACTCGAAAGCGGAACGTGCGATTCGACAAGTAGTCTCGTATGATAAGCACGAGTCTGTCTGGCAATCCAAGACGATACAGCTTATAAATTAAACCGTTATGCCAAACTTTGTCGAAGGCCTTTGCGACGTCGAAGAAGAGGGCTCCAGTGGTGTTGGTTCGCGCTAGAGTGAACCCCTTTAGAATGTGCTCCGTTATACGGTGCACCTGGTTGACGCAAGAGTTGATTTTACGAAAGCCAAACTGATGGCCTTGATCCTTGCTAACAAGATTCTCTCGTAGACCTCCTGAGGAGTCTAGTAAAGTGATCGGACGATAGCTTGTGGGCTGATTTCTAGGTTTGCCGGGCTGATGAATGCCGATAACTATGGCTTCCTTCCACCGATCGGAGAAGGTGCACTCTGCTAAAAGAGCGTTGAAAATAAGGACTAAGAGATGTAGAATTTGAACAGGGAGCCGCTTTAGCGTCTTATTGGTAATGCGATCGGGACCTGGAGGCCCAATTTCCCACCAATATACCATGAATGTATGACTGTAGGTGCTCATTCAATTATAGAAAACCACATCACACAAACATTGAGGTACCTATCTAATTATTATGCATTAAAAATTGCATGCATGCATTAAAAATATTAGTGACAAAAGAGTTTAAAAGTAAAGTTAATAACTCTCTTAACCACTGAAAAAAAAAAAACAAATTGTTCAATAAATTTTAGGGATTGATTAGTCCGGTCATTTGTTTATAAGCTCAAATAAAGTTGTTAAGTCAATTGTTTATTTTATTTTTATTGTGCATGATTTAAAATGGTGGAACGTGTCAAAGTAGCTTTCGTCACTCTTACTGATAAACGAGTTAAATGTGGGATCTAATTCACATGTAAGTTATAAGGCTCCTGTGCTACGGCGGATAGATTTAGGAGGTCAATAACCAGATTGATAGCTGTGCTACCCTGTATAAAATATTTTTTTCGTCAGTCTTAAATCTGTGACCTGGTGTAATGTGTTCCACGAGGCTATTTAAAGCAAAAGAATATTTAAAACTCGTTCATGAACGACATGAGGTCATCAGTGCGTATTAAGCAAGAGCGGGTCCCGTAGCAATTTTTATCCCCGAACTCTTAATCCGCTATGGGTCTGGATCTTAGTAATAGGAGTACAAACAATCACTACTTAATAGGTTTATTTGCACACTGTGCCATTAAAAAAAGGATGTATTTAATTTTTTCCGAAACTGTGTTCATATACTTTTGATACGTTGGCGGGCTCGGATACGTTGGGCTCCTTGTCGTGTGGGGCCCTTAGCAATTGCTACTTTTGCTACTATAGTTAGTCTGGCACTGGAGGTCGTCCATCGTCGTTTAGTTATAAATTGACATGCAAAAGTTAACAATGTAAATACAATTAAATGAAGCAGCCGTTATCAGATGAGCCGCATCTGTCGCGATGTTATCGCACATTGATTATGTGTAATTATTATCAATTGATACAAATGTCCCCCATCGTTCCGTCGCTCCACAGTACCACTACCTGATGTTCAATTCCGTTGTTTCTGTTCAAGCGAGGACGCTTCGGAGAAATTGGCTTGATTGTTTGATTGATCATCAATTTCAATATTGGTTTTATTCAAACAACTTTTATTTTACTTTATTGAGAATTAATAGGCATGTATTTTATGCTAGCACTTTGTCAAAGCCTGCTACACATTCTGTAACTAAAAACTAAATTAACAATTATTGATATATAATATTGTTGTAACGATACAAATTTAGTATTTACACGCTATACTTCTGAAATATATATAAATCACGTAGCTATTTAAGTTATTATTAGATGTTGGATAATAACTAAGGGATGTGGCAGTGTGAGGTAAATTATGCGCTTCTTAGGAGCGCAGACGGCGAAAATAACGCAATAGTACGATTACAGTTTCTTCATTTCGATATTCTGTGAGAGTTGTGTCGGAGCCGGCTCGTTTGCTCCCAAAATAATTAATTTCGTATCAAGTCAGCGTAAATGGCTTTAATTTTAGATAAATACACAAAAAGCACAAGTAATAATAATAAACACTACGCACTCAACGCCCCCCATTAGGATAGTGGTATCCTGTGTCGGGCGTCCGGAAACACATACAAGGACAAGGACAAACACCCAGACCGGAACATATGCTGCATGGTTAATGCAAATATCTGCTCCGAGTGGGATCGAACCCGCGACCTACTTACTACTGCGTCGTCAAAAAGGAAGAAAGATTAGATTTTATAAAAAAAATTACGTTATCTAATTTTGTCTTTCTCTTGCTCAAACAACACAAAAACAAGTCGTAAATAAATGTTATGTTGATAAGTAAATGTTGCGAGTAATAAATAATCCTAATAGATTTTTCAATTAATAATCAATTCATAACGTTGCAAACAATAAATTAGCTAAACGGCACGCGATCCTCAGGCAAATTGATATTATGGAAGTGGACCACCGGCACCGAGGTCCGGGACTTGGAGTGACATAAGACGGCCCGGTAATTGCCGGCGCATGCTAATAAAGCTGTCGCCGGCGGACGGCGAACGGCGGACGACGGCCGCTGGCCGGCGACTGCGGCCCGCTGCGACTTTATTACTCGTCATTACAGACCGCAATTATAATACTGTCCACTTGAACAAAACAATACGTCGGTGAATTAACTAAGTTGCATTTTGGTTACATTACATGCTGTCAGTATCTACACATAATTTGGAAAAATTTCAATCAATTTTAAGATTTCATGGAATTTTGCAAGAATAAGTTTTGCATTCATGTAGTATGTAAAATACGTGCATGCTCCTATTGCTACGGTTCAAACTTAATACTTTCTCTTAATACTTATGTATATATACATAGTTATTTGATAAACAAATTATTATATTTCATATTAAAATAGTTTGTTTTATGAATATAATGAAGTGTGACGACAACAAAACCGCTTGCGCTACGAGTACGAGTATTATGATTTAGACAGCTAAGAGTTATTGTCGCTAATCGCTACGGAGGTGTTGAGGGCCGGCGGCGGGAGGAGTAATGAATGAGTTCATTCAAAAGTTGACGAGCCTCGGGCCCGTGCCTACGGCTCAGGCTCTGTACTCAAACAAAACCTGTTATTAACTCGTCGAGTGTTAAAGTTTTAACTTCTTCAAAATTTGTAAAAACTTATAGCATTTCAAGCTATATGTTTAATGCACTATGAAAATTGAGTATGTTTTAATTCCGTTCTCCGTGTTTCTTTATAAAAAAATATCTATAAATATAAATGCTCACAAAGTCGTTGCTTAAAAAGTGACTCTGTAATTTAATGTTGCTATTTCACTCGATCAGTTTTTGCTAGCTATTCTGAAATTGCAATAAGATAATACCTGCATGTCATTTATTATTTATGTATCTGTAAACTATGTAACGAGTAAGAACACGGAACGCTTATATTTAGTTGTAGTTATATAATATTAGACTACCATTCGTATTCAGTTCGCGTTTGTTGGATTCCTATGATGTTAAAATTAAGCCGTTAAGTCTTATCGTCCAGTGAATACAAATAATATATAGGCCTCAAAAATAGTTTCTTTTCTATATAGAAGCGATATATTTTCTGTTGTGTTCCGTTTTGAAAACCACGTCAAGCATTTATTTTTCAAGACTTCATAAGCTCTAAAGGCACTATAGATTGACGCATTTGGTAGGTGAATCCATCTGGAAGCCACCAAATAAGAAGAGGAAGAAGGCACTATCAATTACGCTCGTTTAGTTATTTACTCATGTATTATATGATATATTTTTATACTGCTAAGTGAGTTACAAAATCGATTGAGAGAATGAAACAAAGTGCAGCCAATTTTATAGAACCATAAAAAAAACCATTGATAACGAGACTTTATATATATTTTTAATTATTTATGTAACGACTGTTGAAAAAATTAATCAAAGTGTTTTTAATAAAATAAATGATTTTTATGAATAAATGAAAACCACAGTAAGCAGATAGTTTTTAATTTTTTTTTGTTGAGATAATTAAAGATGTGTTGAACAGAGGGTTAATTTATTAATCTTTTTCCACATTAATTTATCGTTCTGTCCCCCGTGGACGGTGGAGCGCAGCCCGTGTGTGGTGGGTGGGTGGCACAGTTTCCGTCGCGGTGGTATTCGCAATTAATGCAAAGATGCTGCTGTGCTCTTGCGCCGGCATACTTCAGTTTTTGCGAACTCTTCCTCGACAGCCACCTACAGTGCCCGGTATTTGTCGTTCACGAAAAGGAGTTATTAGTATGTTTATTACGAGGGTATAGCCATTAATATGTGGATATGATGTGGCATCTGTTGGGGGCGTGCATATATTATTGCGCTTCTAGTATAATTGTACGTTTTTTTACTTTAAAAATAACTATGTAGATAGTGGTACAATATATTATAATTACTGATGAATAATGAATATATCAAAATAGTATACCATTCTTGTCATTCCTGCTTCTGGAGAAAAAGCAAGGCAATTATAACATTTTTACAGCAACATTGAGAATAATTTGTTTATTTATTTTAAGACAACAGTTTTTTTTATTTTAAGTTGATGCAATGAATAAAATATAACCTAATAAAATGCTAAAAATAAATGCTTTATATAAGTCAATGAATTAATTTTGTCACAATTGTGCTATTTCATTGGCAGTGTGAACAATAAAGAATTTACAGACCAGAACACAGCATTTATTTTTACTATAATTGCTTTAAGCAGCTACTTACAGAATGTGTAGACCAAGTACGGCTATCCTATATCATTATATCAATAATTAATTCGTAGATATCTTTAGGAATTTCTAAAAATGGCTCATACATTTGCAAGTTATTTCCAAAGTCTTGAAAAAAGTGGTAAAATATAGAGTAGACAAATGAGCAAGTCGGGGCTGGCAGCCCGTGTCGCAGTAACGCCGGCCACCCTGCTCGCCGGCTACCGGGAAGCCGGCGCCCACACACCGGCCGTCGTAGCCGAGCTGTTTGCGTGTTTCGCGAATTTCCCCCGACGCGCAAGCCTACGACCACCATCGATATTAACTGCGACATTCTGCCTCAAGACCACTTATCCTTAAGTGGATGCTATTTAAGGAATACTTTGAATTTTCTAATTCCAATTCTTTGAGTGAGGCACTTATGTAATCGAAAATTATTTACGTGCTATTGAGCATTTGGTTCTAAGATTTCAAATATTTGATTTTAAGATCTTTTCATACATAAGGCTTAAGTACCTTTAAATAAATAATTTATTTAAGTATCTATACAAATAACAATATCATTATGTAACTACTTCTGTGTTGCATTCTTCATTGCTAAAGATCACGTCCATTCCGAAAAGTCTGCGGAACTTTTGTCATTATATTTTTCCAATCATGTATGTCAAAGCTTCAAAAAATATAACCATACAAATAGGTAGGTATATATTTTTTAAGTTTAATTTGTATTGTTTATTATGTGACGCCAAATAAGGTTACCAGTTTTCAAAACGAGTAATTCCAATGACCTGCGACTGTTTTGATGCAACAATCTGTCTAATCTGATGGTAAGTGGTCACCGTAGTGTATAAGTAACATTTCAAGCGAGTTGTCGATTTAAGCGAAGGACATGAAGGAGGAGAGAAGATAATATCAAAAGAAAACATGGTTTTGGGATTTGGGCCTCAGGCTATAGTGATAATGAATCAACTTTTGAAAGAAAATTATAAGACCAATTTTATTATATAATGTTGGCGTGTTCTGGAAAGCACTGTGGTGAAATGTGCAACGAAAACACCTTCATCATTTCATAACTCCAGTGCAGCCCCAGATTTATAGAAGTCTTATTAATAACGTTTTTAAATACCAATTGAAAATTATAAAGTTGAGGCACTCATTAGAGAATACTTTTAAAAGCAATAGGCATTACAAGATTAATATTTAATATCGTTGGAACTTAACCAACTATTAACAAATTAAATCTAAAAATAAAGTGGAGCCATTAAAATATTTCAAATGTGACATATAATTGGCGATCATGTAGACACGTGTACTCATTAGCGACGTTTATTATTGATTTTTTTACATGTTTCCGACCAGTTCTCATTGGCCGCTACTTTTAATTACTACCTGAAGTACTCGTAAATATAAGTAAATGATCTTGAATTATGCGACAAATTATTATTTAATGACATGCTGATACTCACCACGTATCGAAGTTATTTTGATTAATGCCAAGTTTAGAGGCACCGGTGCAGCATGCACTGAGAGCATGTTATTTGATAAAGATCTGAGCCACTGATCAAAAATACAAAAGATTATCACTTGGTTTAAAAAATATAAATTCCTGTGAAGTGAATTTGTAGTTTCTATGTTTCTGTAAAGAAAAGCTTTGAGCTTTTATCAATCTCGTCCAAGTGGGTTAACATTATGAACATCTTATTATAATCAACAATGCATTAATCGCATTACTAGATAACACAATAAATAGCACAGCACATAATTACTACGTCGGATTTCAACGACTCGTCCTTTTATATGCTACAACAACGATTTTTCTGCACGATGATGTTGAAGTAACCATCGATGTGACGCTTCGGTAGAATGATATGTTTTTCAAATATTGTCTTTCTAATCCAACGTATTAAATAGGTTCTATACTTCGTCGTGGCCCGCACGCGTTTCACTGGTGGTAGGTCTTTTGTTGCAAGAGGCCGGCTAGGTAGGTACCGCAGTGTCCAATATTCTGCCGCCAAATAGTAGTGCTTAGACACTACTGTGTTCCGGTTTTAAGGGCATTGTACGCTAGTACGTTCGACACCGTTGTGGTGTTGTGGGTAGCGAGTCTGCCTTAAGCCTCGACGGTTGCGGGTTCGATTCCCGCTCGGAGCAGATGTTTGTATTAATCGTACAGGCATGTTTTCCGGTCTGGTTGTGTTTGTCCTTGTCATTGTGAATGTTTCCGGACCCCGACACAGGATATAATTATTCTAATGGGGGCCGTTGAGTGTGTAGGCGTTTATTTTTTATTTTTATAGTGAAATTACTGGGCGAACGAGATTTAAGAACTAATATCTCGAGGTTGGCAACGCGTGAGTGGCACCTACTAATGGTACTGCAAGCGCTCATAGGCTGCGGCAGCCACTTACCATCAGGTGGGCCGTATGCTTGTTTGCCAACTTTAACATAAAAAAAAAAAAAGAAATAAAGTCATGCGCCAACAAGTATATAAAATAATTTAATTCAAAGAACCTTTATTATTTAAGCACACAAACACAAAATGATAGTTCATGAAATCGAAGAGTGCTCTATTATGATTAACCAATCCAATAATGACATGAATCGCGATATAGGATCGTTCGTGATTGCAGCGATTACCTCGCTATTGTCTGCTGGCGCGACTCGGAAGTGGACGCCGTAACCACAGGGCTGCAGGCGGGAGCTATCATTACCTCTCTCCAAATATCTCTCGAAAGGTACGAAGGGAGTTTGGAAAGGTGGATCAATGTTTGATGTTGGCGAATTGCTATCAGATAATGATTATGGAACAATATTGATTGTACGATCAATGTTATTAAATATTAAACCGTACGAGTATATTGCACAATTTATTTTGGATTATATAAATGGGACTAACAGGATAAGTGCAATTAACATCTCCTAGTAACTTCGTCAGCCTGCCGCATTTAAAGGGATATAGATATTTGTATTACCCTAATGCTATTAATTCTTATGACTTTAAATTGACTCGCTGTCATTTTTCTACGGAAAACAGAACATGGGAGGATTTCCTAAACGAATCGATCCCTATCGCCTTTTGCATTCTGGGTACAACCACACTGTCACGGAAACACAATTATTTCAAATAGGTTGTCTGGGATCAAATTGTGGTATCGGTGATTTTACCCATATTTATATTGTTATTTTTTTTAATTTTATTTCGTGTTTTTGAATGCTATAATGATTGTGATGATCTTCTGTTCCTTTCCTTTCCATCATCACCCCTCTCTCCACATAGCCTATTCTTAATTGGGGCCCTGTGAACAAGGGCTATGGGAGTAGTTCTTTTATTAAATTATTGTTTGTTTCTCACTTTAATTAGTTAAATTTCTTAAAGACTTTGCTGCCTATTGGCCTATTGTCTATCGATAGAGGTCTCGACGACGTGTAAAGAAAACAGGTGTTCTGCCGAGTCTTGTTATCAAATGTCATACCTATTCATACACTAGCGGCCCGCTCCGGCTTCGCACGGGTATAAAATATATAGCCTATGTCTAGCCTATTTACTGAAAAAATGATTAAAATCGATCCGATCCGTAGTTTTGATTCATTCATTACTGCCCGTGGCCCGCACGCGTTAAAAAACATTATTATTACATTAGAAACCTCAAAAAATATATTTTTTTGCTCCACTATTTAATGGATGTTCATTATCATCATCGACCTATGGACGTCCACTGCTGGACATAGATGTTATTATACATATAAACTTTCCTCTTCAATCACTCTATTTATTAAAAAAAACCGTAACAAAATCCGTGGCGTGGTTTTAAAGATTTAAGCATACATAGGGACAGAGAAAGCGACTTTTTTTATACTATGTAGTGATGAAGTAATTCGATTACGTTCTGAAAATATTTACTAACCGGTTAAAACCGTAATTTATGTTTATTAAAAAATATATTCATATTATATCCATACGAATATTGTGAAGCGGTAGTGTTTGTTTGGTTAAACTCGCTAATCTTACGAACTACCTAATGGTTTTAATTGGATTGAAGATAATCTTTTTTTTAATGGTAATCACTATTGTTCTATAACATCACACTACGACACAGTAACTATAAACGCGGGTGAAACCGCCGGGCACAGCTTGCTATTTATAAAAGCTATTGTTAGGCCATGTTATGTTATAAGTACAAAATAAGTTCTTGGCCCTCCAAATTAAATTCAAATTCTTTTCTGATACTTGGTAGCTTTGCAAACGCAATAATGTCATCCTATTAGGTCTGGATTACTAAGATAATTGATAAATAAAACAATTTCATTAGTCAGAATATAATTGATCGCAGCGTCTTAGTACCGTGCATAAATATGTAACTGAACAAATAGGCCGATGAAACTAATCACGCAAGTAAGCCGATGTAACCCCGACGCGACCCGCTCCTCGCCGCCGCCCGGCCGGCCGGCAACGGTATCGGAACGAGGAGCAATTTCCATAGCGCTGCGGCGGGTGCTTTATTGTTATTAAACTAAATCCAATCAGCTGCGCCCGCGCACCGGCGCGACTAGTGATGCGAACATTTGTATCGATAATAAATAATAAATAAATAAATAAACGCTACACACTCAACGGCCCCCATTAGGATAATTATATCCTGTGTCGGGGGTCCGGAAACATTCACAATGACAAGGACAAACACAACCAGACCGGAAAACGAATAATACAAACATCTGCTCCGAGCGGGAATCGAACCCGCAACCGTCGAGGCTTAAGGCAGACTCGCTACCCACAACGCCACAACGGTGTCAACGGTGTCAAAAAATAATTCATATTATTCGTTATTTTTTTCATTTCATGACGCTTTGCAAATAAGCATATGGTCCTTCTGATGATGAGCAGTCACCATCACTTATGAAAGCTTGCGAGACATCAATGAAAATGAAGTATCTGATGTTGCCAATCCAATGGATAGGAAGAAAAGGATAAGGAGGAAAAGAAGAGAAGGGAACAGAGGGGTGGGGGGTTGGACTTCCGGCGCTCGCACTCATCAAATACAACAGCACCTACTGATAGTGTTACTTGATGCCGATTTTCTGAGAGAGGTTGGTACTTTCTGCGTCGAGCCGGCGCATTTGTACTACCGTAATAAATCATTTCAACAATACAATTAGTAAACACGGCAGATCATTAGATTCAAAACAACTAAAATTAAATTATAAATTCCTTTACATCTTCGAGCACCGGATTGAATTAACTAAAGATAATCTTAATCCGAATTAATCGAAATCTGATAATAGCAGAAAAATATTGTAATTTGTATTTTACAAATATGTAAAAGTATATTTCTTTAAATAAAAGTAATCGATATTATAACAGCGTTACTGTGAGTCCTGTCTCCCGGGATGCGCAAGCGTAAGAGCTACTTTTAATGGTAGAGCGTCCTGCGAAGCGGCGATTGCGTAACTATTACTGCTAGCCGCCTCTACGTGCATCGCCAGGATTGTCCCGGCTTTTATTTGTATTGTCGATTATCAATAATAGTCTTACATTTAATTAATAGGAGATATATAAACACAACTTGTTATAAAAAATAATAATGTTTGGGATGTGCAAGTACGTTTGTTACTTTGCTTTTGAAATAAAACAACATTTTTTTATAATTTTATACAATTATAATACACAGTACTATAGAACATTTGCAAATTACAAAGTATAAACTTAAAAGTCCGTCCGTCCGGTGTCATGCTACGAAGGCGATTATTCAGCTCCGGATAGCTATTACGGGGCACGATTTGGGCGACAGTGCGGTCGTTAGCGTGCTATTACGACGGCAGTAATGCTCGTACGCAAATCACCGCGCCCGCCGGATCAAAATAATTGCACCCGTGACTCCACAACCGCTATTATCTCAAACTATACACAATTACCGATCTTGGCTTCTACTTCGATATGCAATCTATGAAAATTAATGCGACCATAATTTATTTGTGTGAATACATTGAAGAATCGAAACTAATCGTTTACTTTCTGCTTTTGAGCCCACGTTAATGTATTGCAAATTGAGTAAAATATAGCTTTTAATAGGGAGGATGTTATGCATCGAGTTCATTATAATATTAATCAATACTTTCACATCGAGGCCGGGGATAAAATCGATGCAGAATATAATCCATAATGTTAGTTGTGCTATACTAATTTAGGGTTAACTCAAATGATAGAGTGCGAGGACAATATGGATGGTAACGACCACAAAGTTCGGTATTCGGTCACGCTTTTTGATATGATTTATTTTATGAGTAATATATTATGATTTAAAATATTTTTTGTTGTATTTAAATAAAATTAATTATGTTCTGTGCGAAAACTGGGATGATGTTCACCGCAGCGCTGAAGTAGGATTAGCCAGGATTAGACAGTGGCTAAAAGCACACCTTTTAACCCTCAATACATTTTAGAGATTTAGAGAGAGCACAGAGATCGTTATTAAAAGTGACGCACTTTAAGCCTTACATGTTTCCAACGCAAGATTTATACTCTCTGTGTGATCTATTGACAGTCCGTAAGTTATATGTTGTAAATATTGTGCTTAAACTACACAAGTCCCTTGTGTACAACCGTGGTACGGAATATTGTTTTATGTATTGTAAACTGTTTGTTACTGAATAAATATTTTTTGATTTTTTTTTAAATATACAAACGTCTGCTCCGAGCGAGATTCGAACCTGCGACCTGTGGTGCTTAAGGCAGGTTGGCTACCGTTGCGTCACAAGGACGTCATCGTTCCAATATTTTATCAGAGTGACTAACAATGATTGTCTCTGCTTCGCTCCGAGGGTTCGCAGAATGATGTTAATATTATATTTAATTCTTAGATTTTTTCAACTAACAGGGCATCCAACGTTGAGAGGTTTTCTAACATTGACATACTACTTCTATTTACACTTCGTCGATACTTGTGTGAAGGTAATTATATTATTAATATATTAATAATAGAGTGATTAATTTAGCAAGTATTGTTATCACGCGAGTGTCTCATTGATATGTGTTATTGTTTACTGTAAGCTTTCGTTTGTTTAGTGCTGTCATTGACTAAGCAAATACATTTTGACCGATTCCATTGCCGTTATCAGCCGATAAAATGATTCTTTATGTTGT
Organism: Hestina assimilis; assembly: GCA_023373885.1. Lineage (NCBI taxonomy): Eukaryota > Metazoa > Arthropoda > Insecta > Lepidoptera > Nymphalidae > Hestina > Hestina assimilis. The sequence goes on along the minus strand of CM041747.1, from coordinate 217,828 downwards.
TATGTGTAATTACGGATATTAATATAAAACAATCATTGGAACGAGTCCTTTATATATTGTTTCCAGACTGTAAAATGGATTTAATAAAAAAGGAAAATAATAAAAAAATAGTTTATCTGTTGAGGATATGTCCCTTCGTTTGTACATACCTAAGTAGGTACATATACCTATATAACTGACAAAAGACAGTTTGTTGGACTCAGCGACATGTAATAAGTATTTTGATGTTTTTAGTGTCACGATAGAGGCTAATTGGTTTTGTAATATGATTTGGTGTATTAGTCGTATGTAAAAATAATTTTCAATAATTTCAAACCACACTAGCTCAATGGTAAAAGGGCCGACTCCGTTCCGTTATCCGATTCTGACCCCTTTGGTCTATTGTCATACCCACTCTTAGCGCAAGCTTCGAGCTTATATTTTGGAGGGACAATACAAATATTAGTAATGCATTGAAGAAGCATTGCTAATTTTTAAAAGTCCAATGTTTTTCTATTACATAGCCAAGTTAAAAAGCAAACAAACAACAACAAAAAGAATATGAGACGCTAACACACCAAAATTGCAACAGTCAACTTTATCAGTGATAATTAACATTTTTCATAAGTTATTATTCGATGTAAAAATGTCACAAATATAAGTAATTAATAAGAGCAACGTGATTGCTAGAAATATTCAATAGTTGTGGAATTCTGCCTGACCTCAGTATTTCATTGAAACGGAAAATTTCAAGAGCAGAGTAGTCTCTTGTTGAATATTGAAGCGAACAATTACCACTCATACTGCACAATTATAAACGCCTAACTAGATTCGCGGTTTTACTCGCGTGGTTTACGCGTCGCAGTGCCCACGTCTCCGGGCTTTCTTATACGTAGTAATACTGTTTGATTTTTGTTATTTATATCAATTAATTATAAAAATTAAAATGTAATAAGAATTTAAAATATCTACGAAGCGCGACGTGGTTAAGCTTTGTTGTGTATCGAAATTTTCCTCGCTACGTGACGCTAAGTGACTCAAACATTCAGATTTAACCATTGAAGTATTATCATTCCTTTTTCAAGCTCACAAACGTACACACAGAGAGACGTTACCGTTTCATAGTGTGTAAGGTTGAGGAAGGCGGTGTAGGAAGTCAGTAGGACATTAATGTAATACGATGCGAAGCGAACGAGTTTCCTTTTGAGGGGCTTCATAACAATTCCCAGCGATTATCCTGCATTTGTGCATGTTTTAATCTAGCATTTTATCTACTAAGTGTTTTTTAAATAAAAATTATATTTATATTAAAATATTTACCGTGTAGAGTGCGTCATACTAATAGTTATTAATTATGTGTCATATAATTCTCTGATACATTTATATTTAAAATGAAAATTTGGTACGTTCAACCGGTAAATAAAAATAAATTTAAAACTTAAATATTACAATATCTTTTAATACTTGCTCGTAGCTAAGAGACAAAAAGAAGTTGTAGAGCCTTCTTGCAGTATTCATTCATTATGTTTCGATAAGTTCTAATTGTAATATTATATTTGAATTAAAATGAGGCCCAAACTCCCACCTTTCTGCCCACATACTTCCCCACGTGCGGTAGGCAGGAAACATACTTGTGACACTGTTAGGGTCGCCAGCATGCGCTTGACGTCGAACGGGCCACAAAGAAGAAAAAAAAAGCGTATTGAGATAATTACGGCACATTCGTAAAACGCCGAATATGAGCTGTAGTTATCTGCCGAAAAGTTACTAAAAATACATTTTAGCGGAATATGAGCTGTAGTTATGTGCCGAAAAGTCACTAAAAATACATTTTAGCGGAATATGAGCTGTAGTTATGTGCCGAAAAGTCACTAAAAATACATTTTAGCGGAATATGAGCTGTAGTTATCTGCCTAAAAGTCACTAAAAATACATTTTAGCGGAATATGAGCTGTAGTTATCTGCCTAAAAGTCACTAAAAATACATTTTAGAGGAATATGAGCTGTAGTTATCTGCCTAAAAGTCACTAAAAATACATTTTAGAGGAATATGAGCTGTAGTTATCTGCCTAAAAGTCACTAAAAATACATTTTAGAGGAATATGAGCTGTAGTTATCTGCCGAAAAGTCACTAAAAATACATTTTAGCGGAATATGAGCTGTAGTTATCTGCCGAAAAGTCACTAAAATAACATTTTATAACACATAGTATGTTAAATTTCTGCTGTACAGTAAATATAATATAGTTTATCTTCAGGTACGAGATCAATATTGAACTCCCATCTTATCTGCAGTCAGTGCGCCGAAACTTCAGACAGTCCACAGAGTTTTTATTAATCAATTAAAAATATTAGTGGGGTTTTTATTGTCAAGGAAGAATAATGGTAGTTAATTGTATTGATGTATAATAACGTTGAAAAGAACCGTTTATATTACTAGTTCTTTAGTTAAATATTTAAGCGGCATATTATCAACATTTTCAATTTTTCATGATTTAAATATAAACAGTTAAATGCATAAGGTTTTGTTCGTCACTTTGTTCAAATTGCAATAAACGTTGTGGGGCCGCGCCGCTCTGCGGGCCTCAATAAATAAATTTAACTAGATTATCAGCACCCGCGCCTGCCTGCGCCTGCGCAGCGCCTCCGGGTACACTACTGCTCAGCTACCTTAGTTCAAATTTTATTAGATTTTATTACTAAATTGATAAAAATTAAAACCTGTGAGTTCCTTTAAGATTTTAAAGGTTGAAAAACTTAAGTCCTAATTTGTTCCAGATTTAAATTTTCATGACAGCTCATGTCGTCAAGGTTTGCTCATACAAATGTATTTGTCAAATCATTCAAATTAAAAAAAAGAATAGTCAGTAGGTAATTAAAAATCTCTTTTTCGCCAAAGGAAGATAACGAAAGCTGAAATCTTTCTACGGCAATGGAGGATCACGGAGCATTACGGCTCAAGGTGGGGTGTATGATGTATTAAGTTAATTATATTATTGTTTTATCTTGTGAAACTTCTGGCACCAGTAGTTTAGGTTAAAAGACGTGGAATTAATTTAATTTTTATGTTATTCTGAATACAAATAAAATTATGAACAGTTAGTGAATCAGACGATTACTGTACTGTAAGGCAACCGGCGCAGGCGCGGCGGCGGCGAGCGATATTCAAACTGCATGCTTGCTTTATGGCACTCGCGCCGCACGCAATTACAATACTTCAGCGAGCGGCCGAGCGCGCCGCGTGAGAAGATGCGCCGCTTCCTGCCTCCACAAACATAGCCCGGCCGCGAGACGGGCTCGTGTAAGCTCTGTGTAACAATACATAGGGATGCAGCAACTGCAAGCCGCGTAACAACACTAAATCGTGTAGCGTTTACAAACATTATTTGATAGAAACAGCCACGATCTGGCTGAAACTGCGACTGTTTATTGCCAAGACTAGTGATATTAATTCAATATGTAGAAATCGATTGCCTGTGAGGATTGTAGAGGGGTGCGTGCGCTGTTATAATGTTTTCAATTATATGTATTGCATAAAGTAATTAATAGGAAGCTACAAGAATTTAATATATCGTTAATGATTTTTTTTCTATTTAATATCGTTACCATAATTGAAATAAGTAGAGGTACAAGGTCAGGTGTCTGAGAATGCATCACTGTCGAAACTAAATAATTGGAGTCTACCTCAAACAGCTAATCGACTTAAAACGTACATACTTACTCAAAATCAAACTCAATAACTCGAAAATTAATATTTCACCACGATTACAGACAATGCGGTCTTATAAAAGTATTAATAAAATTCTTATTAGTATAAAACAATACTGAATGGGTACTTGTAATGGGTTCCCCTATGACTTAAATCTGTCTCTTGACTTGTACAGCTAAAAAACAAATGGAATGTCGACATTGCAATATACGAGCACTATACACTTGTCGTGTGAGTGAAAAATAATGAATTTATGATCAACAACTCCGCGATCAGTTTAGTATGCATCCCGCTGTATATTTAGTCGCTAATTATCAGTAATCACTAAACAAAAAGGACGATAACAATCAGAATGAAATAGTGTCCGCAGGCAGGCGGGCGCGGCATTTCCTCGATTATCATGCGGTCAGTTTTTGCACGTGACAATTACGCGGCATCAGTATGCACGCGGCAGACGCGCGCGCAATCCGGCGCTCCCCTCCCCTGTCTCAGCGCGACCTGCTCGTTTTTGCCGCGCTCATGTGCCCGCGCCGTGGGAGCCGCACTGTTGCATGTTTAGATGCTTTTTGATGCTTGAATATTTTCCTCTCATTAGATAAATTATAAAAAAAAACGCGTGAAGCATTTCTAGGAAGCCATAGTTGTACAGATTAAAGGTATTAATGTCTACTTGTCACGTGATTACGTACCGTAATAACGGTGATCATTACTTATTGTAAAGCACGGCGTCAGCGTCGTCACAGTTCCTCTAATCGTTCTTGTGCTTACTAATTGGGTTTCTAGAAGTGAGACAAAGTTTAATGTAAAAGGAAACAGTCCACCCGAGCAGATATGTGTTTGAAAATATTCGGAGCATTCACAAAAAATATAATATAATAGTAACTTTTGTGCCTTAAAAAAGCTATTTGTTTCTTTTGTACTAAGTGAATGTAATTGTAATGAAATGATTTCTTAATTATTGTGAGTATTGTTGTTGCCTCAAATACCTTATTTCCCTTCTTTAGCTCCTTCATCTCTACAATATTTCGCAGCAGGTGTCTCACTGAGATTGGTGATACAAGTGATCGTAGGCTACGGTGACCACTTGCCATCAGACATACATACAACATATAGGCTCTTACAAAGTCAGCAAAAATAAATAATACCGTAGATAATTCCTCATATACCAAGTATCAACTTTGCGTCGGTCATAATGAATATTTGATTTATTAAAAGCTGAGAAAAAATTCACGAAGGATTCGGCGAGCCGACGTGTTTGCACCCAGCGCCCGCGCCGAGTCCGCTCCGCCCGAAAAACTCGCGCATTCAAACGATCTCCCTCTTCCCGGCATCGTTCGCTCGTTCGCTCGCGTCGCTTCATTCACACACCTGGATCGACCTATACGAATTGTGATTTGCAATTAAACCATATGCGATAACTTTAGTCGGGTTTTTCTTTGGGAAACAATACCGGTCGATCTGCGTTCACAATGTAAAGGGGTCATAAAGTTTTGTAAAGTTTTTGTCAGCTTGGGGAATTTTACGATGGCTATTACATGTAATTAAACTTATCTGAAGGATCTTAATTTAGTACGTAATTATGCAAAACCTACTTTGTTAGGCGTGACTACGTCTTTTAAATGTTAGTCATCGGCTTGTTGGCTTCATCATTAAGCAAAATATTAGTCACCACTATTGCTGGCCGAGGACAATAAGAGCCGAAATAAACATTGTTATTTTTCATGTTAATGGCGAGCTATCATTTTTTGCCAATTTAGTCTAATTTAGTCGAGCGAGGGTTGGAATGGAATGTTGTGCGGTGGCTGCTCGTCAAAGACTACTCGCACTACGCGAGAGACGCCACTGGTCATTTAAATATCCGCGCCCCTCATATTTGAAATATCGTTTCGGCAAACTTTATTTAAATCTAGCTTTTGCTCGCGGCTTCACCATTTTATAAGCATTAAAATTTCAATACGACTAAATGGTTCCCGATACAAACTAACATCTCCAGTGTCACCTTCTTCACGTTTTTTTTTCGTAACAAAAACCTTCCTTCCAGTCCAACACTTATCTATTTCTATACTAAAATGCATCAAAATTGGTTCAGCGATTTAGACTTGAAAATGTGACTGTGAACAGTGTTTGATTGTGATTGTGAAGATGGGTCTTATGGAATCCAGACAAATTTTATTCAAACCTTGTAGTTCGTTTTTTGTTAATCCCACGTGAAGTTAACATTTTCGGGATAAAAAGTATCCTACGTTTTAATCCAGGTAATATTTTATGTTTGCCAAATTTCATCCAAATCTGTTTAGCGGTTTTTGCGTGATTGAATAACAAACATCCCAACATCGAAACAAACAAACTTATCCACTTATTATATTAAGGGGGGAAAACCATTTGGTATATTATATCGTCACATAATTTAATGTAATGATAATATGTTTTAATACTTTTCAATATCAATATGTGAGAAATAACAAACAATGTCAAAAAATTCAATAGTCAACTAACTTTATTATCGACACCTATATAATGCAATGTTGATTATTTTAGATCACATATTATGATCATAATAAGTTTACTCATAAATTAAGTGGCATTATAAAGAATATGCATATCTCAGCACTTCTATTGTTGCCAAGCTTGGCTGCTATCAATCTCAGTCACAGCCAAATCCGGCATCTTCGAAGATTGGAACGTTCAAAGCATAGCTTTGCATGCTCAAAATCGAATCATCATAATGGCGGTGTAAAAAATTATACGATTCTTGTTGGCCATTGTCTTATTCTTATATTAGAGACAGAGACAATGTGATGTTTCTTTGATACATAATTGTTAGCTTCTTGATTTGGAGTCGGGACACGTGTTCGCTGGTTTTTGACACTTACTTGTAGCGGCGATTATCGAGCTTAGTATTTGGTTTGATCGTTTCTTTGACACTTCGGTTAGCGTGGACTTAGGTGCTTCAAGTGGTTCTTCCAGTTTAGCAGCTATGGCATGTCCACCACTAAATAAACGTCGATGATCAGAGAAATATGGATTAACCATAGAGATATAGAATTCTGACTGTTGTCCTTGATGGAAACACGTAAAACTATACAATTAGATAAATACAATTGATGTGTCTGTTTGTAATTCCAAAATTAACAGCTTTTCACTGATAGTATACGTGATACTTACATTAAAACTCAATTTTTTTTATTGTTGTCTGTCTGTCCGTCCATTTGTTCCGACTATTCTAGGAAACGGCTGGAAACGGCTCATTTTAACAGGACAGGACAGGCAGATAGCTGATGTAATAAGGAGTAACATAGGCTACTTTTATTTTAGAAAAAGAATGGAGGTTCCGTGCAATTAAGAAAAATAGGCGTATAGCGAGCGCAGCCTCGGGGGAGAGTAATTTTGATTTTAATCATAAATTATATTATTTAGATAAAAAACTAAATACTTCATTCAATTTTAGATTTTAGAACGTAATAATTTAAATTTCTAATTTAAATAAGTACTTGAAAATTGTTGTTAAAGTTAATACCTATATTTATACTGCTCTATAATAAGCTCTATATTATTTCATTTTCAAAATACTATAGTCTATATAATAGCGGCTTTGAAAGTATTGACGCATGTATTAAAATCATTTTTTTCGTAGAAGTATAAAATAGTTGATGTCCCACGTCTGGGCATCCACTATGACTTCTTCCTCCATTGCCTAAAGCTCCAGCCGAGCTTTTTCTTTATGTTTATGTTTTTATATCCACGCACAACGGCCATCTTCATATCATCTTCATATACATACATATGTTTGTATGTGTGTATTATATATACGTACTATATATATATATAGGATATAATATATACGTACTTCGTAGCAACAACACTAAAAGACTGAGCGCCGTAACCCGACCGCGCACGTTAGTTGCCTAAACATTTAGATCATCAATCATCGGAGGCAACCCTACCCTCTCTTCTCGCAAACAGGCCCTAAGTTGTGCGTCATTTAGATAATAAAATATACGCACAAAATGTTATTTAGCCTATACAATTACTATACTATAGGTGATCGCACAGTGGTATTCCAGGTTCGTGCTTCAAAGGGCACGTAAAAAGTCGGTCCCGGCTGTTATCAATTTGACAACTGTCGAAAAGTCAAGACAAAGGCGTACGGGCGACCTGAACAACTTTGACACTAGGTTGGCCACTAAACACTCGATAACAAGAAGGAGTGCTATTAATGACCACATGCACAGCTCTGATTTTGGAGAGTCACCAGTTCTCCAGCATCGAATGTGTGTTCCAAATTTTTCGGAAGTCAATAAAAATAAAATTTAACAATAGTTGATAGAATTGAGAGTATAAAAACCGAATATCAGACACGGGTCGAGTGTGTCCCGGCCGGGGCCCGCGGCTCTGCTCGCGGCGACGATTAACCTTAATTTATAACAATTATCGCTGCCGTAAACACAATGCTTCACTTAGGAAACACCTTCATTATAAAGGTAACGCGATTAGACTAATTTCTCGAGTTCACCTCACCTCACCTCGCGGCGTCCCGGTTTTATTTAATTGAGATATTTTCCATATAATTAGTTTGGAGAGCGTAATTAAAAATACATTAAATACTGCCGTGAATAGTTTATTTGATTAGTGTACATTCGTCTTAATTTAATGTATTTAAAAGATAGTAAAGCCAGTGGTTACGACCGTAGGAAGTATCATGGTAATAGGAGTCATTACGATCGTTTGTTTGTGAGCTGTACCGAAGTTACTTGAGCGGTTTATAGTGTTCGGATGATAAGCGATTTGAAAACCAAATCCTATGGTCCGCGGAATCGCCGATCGGGCGGGTAATAGCGATAAAAACGGCGGTTTATTAATGACGGCGCTGCCGGCGATCCGCGCGTTTCATTATTTCCCAGGAGAGCCGTGACAAATCTGTATCGGTGAGTGACCGCCGCCGTCGCGCCGTCGCATGCACTCATACATTTTCATAACTCGAGTTGTTACCGGGTTGGAGAAAAACGCGGCGTCGAGACGCGATCCGATCGTCGTAATTGCGATCGTTCCCACTAGACTGGGCCGAGATGCTCCGCGCTTCTATGAAGCAGCGCCGAGCACCTCAATGACATTTTTATACGTCCATTGAGCTACGAGTTACGACAAAGCAGTAATAGGCGTCACGTAGCAGACCGCAGGCTCTAGCTGACCCGCAAAAACTTTATAGAGTCTAAGTATTTAATAAGCCACGCATAAAATATACGATTATATTACATACCGGCGAGATACGTACCTCAAGCGGCAAGAACAGGACATCATTATAAGCAGTGACGACGTGTTTAAGATACGCAATGATAGAATTTATATATTGACAATATATATGTGAGGTAATTTCTTTTGCGTAAAAATATGCAAAAGCTATAAAGCTTTAAAAGACACGAGTAGGTAAATATGTATGTAATGAAATAATGTTATGAGAATGTGGTCTTAAAGGGATAGCAGTAGTAGAATCAAACTGACAATTATTAATAAGATATTTAGCTTGTATTTGTACTTATTACTATTATTCAACTGCTCTTATACATACATTGTGTATGCTGTCACTCAAACCTAATGTAATGTAAATAGAATTATATTGAGCATAGCGATTACCACTAGCTAAACTATTGACTTCATTAAAAAAATAACAATTGGATTGGCACTGTGAATAATAAAAAGACTAAAATTATATTTTATTTTAATCCGTTGAGCTACCACACGTATTTCAGGTGTATGCACAGTTCTGTTTTAAGTCAGAGCTCTTCAAGAAATTCACAATTAAGTCTCTGGATAACGACGTAGATAGCAAAAAACTATAATTTATGTAATACAGTGGATTATATTAATGTATCGCGTGTATAATGAATGAGTTTCGTAAGGTGGGCAGTGTTTTACACATTTAGATTGGCAATAAAATAATAAGCAGTGCTATATGCTGCGGGTGTCTCGACACGCGATCTGTGGCGCTTTTTACTGACCGATCGATCTCATTCCGTCGTTGCAACATTCTCACCCGCTTAACTACATTTGCCGAGTTAGCGCATATTATTTTTTCATCGTCTGTCAATCATATCTAGAGTGGGAAGGCGGCGCCGGCGCAATAATTCACCCACGACACGGGACACGTACGGGCTCCTCGAAGCTGTACAGTTTATTGCGATGTTATTGCAGTGATTTGATCGGGATCGATGACACCGTGTCTCCGTGTTCTTGTAGCTGAAAAACGTTATCGCGGCGCCTACCGCGTGGTCGCCGTCCACTGGTGAGAACGTCTCTATGACACGATCCATCCCATAAACGATTGCGCATTCAATTACGGATTCGATTGCCTTTTTATAAGGAAACGTTTTGTTAAAGCTGTTAAATTATATCTCGTTGAACTTTTTTCATATTTAGAATTTATTCGTAATATAAAAATAAATAAAATTAGCAGTCAAGTGCGTTGTTGACCACGCACAGTTGAAACTAAGGTCTTCAGTTACATGTATGGACTGCTACCCTTAAATCTTATATATTTTAAGATTTTATTACAAAATCGTTGTACAGTTCATAGAATACACGTATTCAGTAAATTTGGTATAGATAGAGCCAATGGTCTCCGAGTAAAATGACTGTGACATACGGACGGATGGTCAGACGAACAAACGGACAGACGGACATGACGAAACTATAAGGGTTCCGTTTTTGCCATTTGGCTACGGAACCCTAAAAAGCATTAACTGAAAAAGTTTATCAGCAATAATACTACATATATGTATATAGTATTTTTACATTTTTTTTGTTAGTTACCAAAATATCAGAATGTAACCAAGAAAGTCTTGCAAGAAATTACACCAACGTTGGATTAAAAACAGACAGTAGCATTAGTCACCATGATTAGTCAGAAATATATTATACACAATAGCATATAATATAATGTTTTATTTATGTATTACAAGAGTATGTAAGAGACAGTCATGCAATCGAAACCTATATTGGATATTTTTTTCGCAATGACATAAACCGATTGAAATCCACATATGCACACGGGTTCAGAGAGCGAGCGTGTAAAAACACGACATATGGTAATTATATTGCATTCATATTAAACGTCTCATATGGCAGTATGCCACTATTGCCTATATTGTAAATTTAAATAATCGACGCACCGCGAAGTGACTTTATATCTGTGAGTATATTTACTTACAAAGTATCAGTTGCTCGTGTAGTATTATTTTAAGCTTCCATGTGAGAACGCATAACGGTAATGTATGGCATTGGTGGAGTATAGTCGTAAATCGGTAGAAGCCGATGGCGGTCCGTTCCCACGACACAGTTGTCCTTATCGCGGGCGACTTGTAATTAAACCGCTCGCTGCAAATGAGCTTAGATTATGCGACTCGATAAATATTCTAAATGCTCCTTTATCTACCATATTTAGTAAACATCGGATTGTAAAATATGTATTTGTTTACTAATTTCACAAGCAATCCTCTTTAGACAAGCGTTGCGTTGCTAATCAGCTCATTACGAAGGAAACTGTCATAGCCGCCACGTTGACCGGTAATATATGTAGTTGTTTAAGATAAATATGACTATATTTATCTAGATTTTTTCTGTAAAATTGACAGTTTGACTGTTTATCGATGTAGAGGTCTACTGGCGAGGTAAAAAGCTACTTTTCCTATGGTGTAACTAAAGACATAGATTGGTGTCGGTTTACTGATTAATTGCTTTTTATATACGGCTGACTGACGGCTACTGGTCAGTTTCACTCTGAATAAATAGCGTAGTAATACTTTGTTCAGTATTTACTCATTATAATTATTGTGGTTTCGTTTAGAAATTGTCAAACAAGTGTGCAGCTGTGCACGCCTCTAGCTAGCTTTGTTAGTTAGGTAACTATGGCCTATAATCATTTGTGTTTACTTAACTGAATTGAAGATTTTTTAAGTATATACAAAAAGTATTAACATTTATATAAATTTTAAATATTAACATTCATTTTAACACTTCTATAAATAAAAAAAAAATAACTTTAATATAAATTGTAGAGAAGCGGCTATAGCTACTTCCAGAATTATTGACATTTTAAAATCATTGTAGACTGGTGCGAGTAGTTAACTAGTTTCGATCCAGTGCCCTTTTACCAAACGTTGTCATAGCTACAGCGAACGTACGCATCCAGACAGTAATGTAGATACATTCCCACATCCCATCCAACTTTATTTGTAGCTAGTGCTTGTTGTGTGTGTACGTACGACGAAAACCGAAGGACTGGTGTCGAACCCGCGGTTGACGCGCTTGTTAGCTCCATGACGGTTTGGGATATGAAGGCGTAGGAAGGACTCACTGGCTAGGAAGGCACTATTACAACACTGCAGACGGAACTGATAGCTTATTTTTCATTTATTTCGTATATTTGATAATAATGTTTAATTGACAATGTGACCAAAATTGTATAGTAAATAGATAATATCATAAAAACTTACAATAGATAGATCAACATCATAATAATTTATGGTACGTGAGTAAAGTAAAATGACCTAATTATTAAAAAAAAGTCTTAGTGAATCTCAGGGTGGCTATGGATTGCGTCCATTATACTTTAGGAACCATCTTATGAGCCACTGTGTGGTTATCGTAACGTGTTATCATTGTGAAGTAATTATTACAATATGGTCTTCTGTATGCCATCCAATAGTCACAAGCCTCACGACTGTTTACGTTTAGTGTTCAGGTGTCCATGGATAGCGTTGGAGTATTTAAAGTCATAGCTATAAACCAAGATCAAATATACAATATATAGACATATGAACATTAATTAAGCGTTTTCAAAAGTCATTTTTCAATTATAGTAAATATTATGATATAGTTGTTTTTCAATATGTTGCAAATGATTTCCTCCAGAGATAGATGGTATCTCGACACGCAACACTCATGCGCAACGCAGCGCACGCTTGCTTGTTGGCGTCCTGCTGGCGAGGTTGGTCGACGCGCGTGGTCGACTGCCGACTGCCGACTGCCGACGTGACGGCTAGGAATGCTCACACTAACATCTCGATCGTCAATTTTTTGTTTTTAATTAACATTTGTTATACATAAATAAGATACGCTTCGTTATACAATGCAGTATTTGCATTAAAAAAAAAAACTTAAGCTTGAAAACTAAAATATTATAACTAAATAATAAATAATTTTTAATCAATTACGTTTGGTAAATCAACTACCACAACAACCAAATTAAAAAATTTAATCACCCCCAATTTTTTTTATATTTAATAAGCAAATTCATCGAAAGGCTGAAAGCCTATGAATGAGATTATTGTCTCCACTGTTCTAGAGTACCTTCTCTCATAATAAATTAAAAACTCCGATAATGATTGAACCGCAATCGTCTTCTTCTTACCCCTATCCTACGCCAAGCGCGCTCATCATGGCATGTCATATTCTTCCATTCTGAATTAATTAGGTTTTTATATTTAAATTAACCAAGGGTATTATTGTCTCTAACGTGGTTACAGCAAAAATTTTCATTCTTGAAAGAAACCACGTGAATTTTGAAACAAACACTGAGGTGAGTGAATAAATATTCAGTGCAATTCTCAAAGTCCATTATATATTAGAATAGGCTACACAAAGAATTCGCGTAGCCTTTAAAACTCTTTTGTAGGTGGACTATTTGTTAAAATTGCATTGTGGTCTAGCGCTGGGCGGGCGGAGGGCGGCGGAGTACCAGCCGAGGATGGGGGGTAGGGGTTGTCCGGCACCTGCCGCAATATCCTATTTATGAATAATGTTTTATTCTAACAGCGTGCGAGAGCACCCCCGCCGCCCACAGCCCCTCGCCGGCGCCTACTCGCTCAGGGCTGGACATCATTATTTTATACATATTTGCATATTGCAATCATACCGAACAGTTCTACACCACGGTAAAGAAATATAACGAGTAAGTATAACTAGCATTTATAAAATAACGCCTCAAACTTATTACATAAGGTCTTCAGTCAGGTAACATGTGACTATTTCGAATAGTGTACGAGTGCAAATGTTATACTTTAATTAGTATAGAAAATACTCAAACCATAAAACTGTTCCTCGAAATCAGCTAAATTAGGTGATGTTTTGATTTAGTATTTTATTTTGTTTAAAAAAGAAAAGCCTAATAATAAGAATTCAACTAACCTTCGCCATAAAACTAACGTTCACATGAATGAATATTCTCCCTAGCGCGTATATAAAAGTATTACTAATTAGTACTATGAATTGATTAAAAACTGCAGGTATAAATCTTACAACGACATGTTACTTTTATGTATTAGGAATTCGTGCTTGCTTGTAATGTTATTTATTGCAAGGTTTGTAGTTTTTATCCCGGTACAAAAGTTAGATTCAGCCATTTAAACTTGAAAAGGAATAGGTACCATATATGAACCAAGATGTTAATAATTATCAATAAGCTTTAATAAAAAGTGAATTATAGTTTCCGCAGCGCAGTTATAATTGCTAACAACTAGCGGATATGTTTTATGCGTTAACTTTCGCCATAGCGTTCAGTAACTCTTTCCATAAATCCGCATTCCTCGCACCGAGGGACAGCCCTGCGCGCTTTGTTTCTGAAAGAACACAGAGTAGCCAAATAACAGTATGCCAAATATTAACTATTTATTTAAAGTAGATTTTGGTTCGTTCTTGATTACTTAATTTGGTTTTCAATTGTCAATAATTAATATATTTGTAAGTAACTCGTAATTACAAATGTTTTGACTGCAGTGACCGCGGAAGAGATTTTTCATCGGAGGGGGTCATCATCACAAATATATTTAAGATAGCCTGATATGCTCTTCGTACTAATGAAAAAGCGGTCTTATAATAAGAGAAATCTTATAAAATATTAGGCACTACATCTCGAAAATAGAGGTTTTTCTAGGACAGTTTAAAATTATAAACTCAATATTGAAAAATGTAAAAAAATAAGAATTCATTTTATTTCATATAAAAAGTATATATATAAAAAAAACTACTAAGGGCTATATTTTTCAGAGACATAAAATTTTCCCCTTGATTTACTTCAAAGACAAAAGAACGAAGTGATTAGTCGAATAAGATCTATAATGTAAGTAATACGTCTATTAGTTATTTTTCAATTAATATGTAACAAGCCATTTGTTTGATAGACTGTGCGAGGGGAGGCGGTCGCGGGACACAGTTTAATTAATGGAATAACTCCACCCGCAGCGTTCGGCGTTCAACCTTCGCGCCGAGCAGAGTTCTGACTCCCCCTCCCCACAAGAACTATCATATCATACTTGCATTATTTCATATGATTCTACCTGTCAAAATTTATACTCTAGTTCTTCCCGCGAATTTGTTACTAAGGAATAGAAATTAATACTATTATTAAAATAAAAACGCTTACGTTTTCTATTTGACTTTTATTTCTGTGCATAAATTATTTAATTGAAATAAGTTTAATGCAATTTAGGATTTAAAGTAGGCCGGGGACTGCTAAAATATCTAAATTAATGAGAATCAGATTAGAGGAGGTATCAAGCCTGCGGACAGACTTGGTTCAAAAGCTATGTTTTAGTTTTAATGTTAGGATATTATAAGTTCTGTTCAATGGATATTTAAGTATAGGTCCGGCTGCAACTCTATCAATATCTCTCGCATTGTTCAGCTAATTAATTAATTAATTATTCCACAGGAATTGTATCGTGGCATTCTTAGTGACCAGTCCGTTTGCATTATTAAAATAAATGAAAGGTAGAAACGCGCTCGGTCACAGCTGTAATTAAATATTTTTCCAGTGAATTCTTAGAATATAGTTTTTCTCTTGAAACACGTTCAGTCGAAGGTACGCGCATTAAACTGGGCTTTTTGTATTTGAATTTTAAAACGTTATAATATGCGCATAGTTTAGTTAAATACTTCGATTTTTCTCACGACTCGTTTGCGCTCCGCACCTCACATTATTATGATTTAGTGGAGTTGCAGCGCTGCAGATCCCCGGGGCCGAGAGAGGCAGGTGGGCGCGGGAGCGGTGGAGGGAGACGCTAGGGGCGCTAAGAAGTCAGCGATGGTAGTAATAAAGCCGGCAATATTTCACACTTAGCGCGTAATGAGCGCGCGCCCAAATAATTGGATCACGTACATAACTCATTATTACCTCGCACCTCACTTCGGCGTGCGAATGTATCATTACTTGACCTCCGACCAGCACCCTCCCCTCCCCACACACACACCCACGCCCTAGGACCGAGAGCGAGACCTCCTCGAGTACAATGAAGGTTTGTTAAGGCACATGATGTCGCCATTATGTATATACTTACCGATGCAGCTCTCGTTTGAAGACTCGATCTGCTCAAACTTAATTTGTTACACGTGAGTCGTGCCACCACCTTAGAAATATTAAATGTATTTTGCTTTTTTTGCATTTTATTATTTAAATACACAAATATAAAGTTTTGCAATGGTCACATCAAAAGCTTCATAATTGGTTGTTGTGATTTCGATAACAGATGGCTAATGTTTCGTTGGTCATCATATTATAGGTGCGAGAGCTCCCACTACTAGGTAGGGGTAATATTTTTAAATTTTTTTTATTTCATCACCGTTGGCAAACAAGCATACAGTCCGTCTGATGGTAAGCAATCACCGCAACCTATGAACACGCGCAATATTTGAAGTATGACATGCGCGTTGGCAACCCAAGGAATAGGAGGGAAGGGATGAGAAAGGAAAAAAGAAAAGGAACAGAGTGGATGAGAGACTGGGCCTCCTGCGCTCTCACTCATCGCACGAAACCCAACAGTACCTCATACTGATACTGCTACTGTACTTCGCTGGTCGAGCGGGCCCATTTGTGCTGGGAGGAGAATAACTCTTCTACCTATATAATATTATTTGTTAGTCATCAAATAAAACTAGTTAACTGTTAATATTTTAATTCCATCGACTGTCAAATGTAGTAATAATTACGAGCCCCGGTCGCACGCGAGCCGCTCACGGCCTGCGGTGCGGTGTTATTCAACTTTAACATTTATTAGTACCTGACGTTAGCATATTCATGTCTATAATTTCACCCTTTCTTTGCAATGAATATGGAGATGGAAGAAAGTTCCCGCGACTGAAAAACTAGCTGCTACTGTAATTGGCAGCCGTGGTGTTTTTACTGACGGCACTCTCCGCGACTAGCTTATTAGACAGAAATAGGTTTGGTTGGGTCGATGTCGATAACTCTATTATATAATAATTTAATTAAGTCTTAAAATGTTCAAAAAACTTTTTAAGTTAATGTAAATTTATTATTAAATGGTTGCGACCCGTCTCGAACTCCGCGGTCGTAACCCTGAGTGGGTTATGTTCGTCCTGATGAAAGACCTCCGATGGCTCCGAAACTATTCGGTATCTAAACCGATTGAACGTGAGTTTTAGCCGTTAAATTGTCATTATGTTCAATAATGTCTCACGGTAGTTCCAATAAAACTGTTTTTATACCGAAAATTGAAAGTTGAAAGTAATAGCTAGGTAGATAATATCACATTTAATTTTTTTCATCTTATTACTTAAATTTGGTGTAGTATATTAATATATTTTAATTAGCATGTGATATTGCTCCAGTTAAAACATAACTTGCTTATATTTTTAAATGATTTGATGCTAAATTTAGATTTAAAATTATTTTCTTACGGTGAAGTGTGTTCGGAACTTGTAATATACGCGTTATTTATTTTATCGATATGACACGATAGTGGCCCGTCACGCCTAGGCGCAGGTCGCGGGCCGCTGCGCGCACGCACGCTCGCCGCTTTGCACACTTTATATATTTGCTTACAATTTCTGCACTTTAAGTAATGCACGTCGGTGATAAATCTTCACTTCTGTCCGATGCGAATTTTACGTTTAATATACTTGTGAGTTTTAATTTAAATGTAATTAGCCGACCGTTGACTTATGGACGCCATTAAGATCTTATCGAAGCGTTGAAATATTCGAATGTTTTTGAAAAAAATTAAATAAACCAAGTGCACTTGTTCGAAACTGATATATATTAGAAGTGGGATAAGATCGAAAAAATAATGAAATGTCATACTTTATGTTTGTTCTACGTATACCTTGTTATAGTTACTAAGTGCTTAGCTCAATATTTATTAATTTCATTATATAAAATTGTAATTAAAACTCGCTGCTGTCACTTTGTCATCCCGTTATAGAAACGTAAAGGTTCGTCGGAGCTACTCGTTAAAATATCAATTATTCGTCCTCGGTCTAATGACCGGAACAACGGTGAAAGTCGCGGGGAATGCCTTGTGACTGCAGGCACACAAAAACAAACACACAGACACCGTTAGTGACGGTTCACGGCGCTCTACCCTCGGCGCTCGGGCCCGGCGCGAGTCGTACCAAATACACTCTTCATAAAAAGTTCTATATCTGAGTTATATATAGTTTAATACAGGTTTCAATTCACCTCTGGTTTTATCAATTATTAAAATCACCTGAAAAAAGGGATATTTCGTTGCAATTTATTATATTGACATAACAACAACAACTTACAGCAAATATAATGTCTGTGTGGAAACTTTAACCCAAATATTTGTTTAATCCGAAATGGCATTTTTCAATTAAAACTATTATTTTATTGACGGACAGTTGACATTTACAAGAACATACTGTTGAGTGAATATATGTTCAGATTTTCACTTAGCTCCTATCTTTGTAATTCTGGTGAATAATGAAGTGCAAATCACATCCTACTGTAAACTCTGAACGTGTGTTCGACTTCCGCTCGGGAAACATCTTTGGATTGGCTATACGACCATAAGTTTCTCTCTGGGTGGTTGTTTTTGAATCCCCGATAGGGTCAAACTATAATTATGTATGATAATTATAATAACTTTTCTAATAGTAGCGTGGATAGTTTATATAAATTTGTAGTATTTACATATATATATATATATATATATATTCTAATTAAAATAAGTTTTAGTGTTTTTCTGTACGTAAAGTGATCATTCACAGTCCAGACATTAGACACAATAGTTAAACAATTGAACTGACCAGTACGTGGTTCAGCGGACAGGGAACGTGTTAAAAGTGATAATAATTTTACTGTTATTGTGACCATGCACAAATATATAAAACCATATTTTCATAGCCCACGTCCAGTTACAATACATAGACAGAAATCAATGCAAAACAGGCCATCTGATAACCATAGCTATAATATGCCAGTAGGTAATACAAATTAGATAGTTTAGCGTCGCGTGTGCCGCTGTCCTTTGAACTCCCAGTCACGTGACCGACAGCAGATGTTATATTTTTCTCTACAATTTAAACTTTAACCCTTTCGAAATAAGGTAACCTCTTTAACATAACTATACGGGTTGCGTTTTGTTGATCCGATTAGAGATATCGACAGTCGTTTGATAAATTAGCGCTTAAACTGTGAATAAATGGAATTAATTTTTATAGTTGTCGTTTTTATCTTTAGTTGTTAAATGTGCGTGAATAAATTGATATTGATCTGTTATTCATTAAGGTTTTAAACTTTTAATGTTATTGAATCATGAGATGCCGCAATTAACATTTCGAATGAACAATCAATTTTGTGTGAAAGTTAATAAATTATAATAATTAGTATCAGGTCTATTTGTAAACAGGTGAAATTGAATACTGAGAGAGTCACCTTTGTGACCTCTTTTGAATTCGGTTTTTCGCTTATAGTAAGTGTCCACAAAGATACATTGAAATCACTTTTTAGGTATGAATACTTCTATTAGATGGTGCCTGTTTGTCTGTATGTAGAAGCATCGACCTGGCAAACGTAGAGATGTCGTTAGCACTGGCTTGAAGTACCCGGGTGGTTACGGGTACCACCATGGAATCCAGTATAATTTCTATTGATATTCAATCTAATATTATATATGGGAAAGAAGCTCTAACTGTCCGGTACCTTGAATTTTCTTACAGAAATATATGGGATATTGAAAAAGAATGTAGGCCTTAGTAAGTTGTTAGCAGGTAGGATGAAAGTTTGCCTCATTACTAGTTTATTCACTCGGGCGAAACCGCGGGCAAATGGTAGTGCCTTATGGTTGAAAAAGGATGAAAAAGTCGTAATTATTTCAAATTTATTTCCAATACTTCAGCAGAACTAGTTTAATAAATATCATAATAATTGTTCGTTGTACATCGGCGCGGGAGAGCGCGGGCGAGAGCGCGGGCGCCGGGATTCAATAAGTCAAGCAGTATCGCGTTTGTGAATCGCTCGCCCGAGCGGAGTCGTGACGGAAGAGTATACATATTTTTATTTAATTATGATATTATTTAGATATTGGAAAAGATTATTTACGTATATTATCTCTATCTTATACCAAATGTGAAAAAAATGGTATCGTATTTGTGGAGCCTGTCATGATAAATAGAGTAATTAGGTTTACTTGTCGAGAACCGATATGAAAAAAGCCACTTTGTTCCGTGCGATTAAATTCTTGATAAAACCAGGAGGCACTTATTAATACAAAGTAAGTCAAAGATGTAAGCTTCTTTCACTCCATGCTTAAAATATTGTCCTTTGAAATTATTACTTCTTACTCGACTCAACTCAACCCAACTCAATATATTCTTTATTCAAATAAACTTTTAAGAACTTTTGAATCGTCAAATATACAGTCTGTCATGTCCGCCTAAGTGAAGCTACCGCCGATTCGGAAGGCAGATTCTGCAGAGAAGAAACGTGAAGAAACTCTAATTTTTAATTGTAAGACTAGTAAGATAAAACTGTTAAAAGTCAATTATACAAAACGTAAGCCATCTAAATGATAGCTGATTATAATATAATGCTTGTTAGCGCATATTTGATATAGTGAGTAATATAAAGTGGTCGGTGGGTGGTGGTTGTGAATGTTCACCATCAGAACTGATAACATCTGATGTTACATGCTCTGGTGCGCACGCGCACGCGCACGATCGCACCGCGGTGTTGTGCTTGCATTAGCTGCATCGGTTTAGCATCTTCGACCACGGGCTGTTACAGGAATGTGCACATCACAGCACTCACACAATTGTTACACCTACTGCTACTACAA
Source organism: Hestina assimilis (assembly GCA_023373885.1). Lineage (NCBI taxonomy): Eukaryota > Metazoa > Arthropoda > Insecta > Lepidoptera > Nymphalidae > Hestina > Hestina assimilis. The sequence continues at coordinate 197,051 of CM041747.1, read as the reverse complement.
GCTGTGCGTAATTGAATTATAATGCTCAAAACGGTGAAACAATGATTGCTCGATCAATTAACATTACATACGTACTAATATCTTACGTTTTAGGGTTTCATAGCCAAATGGCAAAAACGGAACCCTTATAATTTCGTCATGTCCGTCCGTCCGAATGTCCGTCTGTCCGTCCGTCCGTGTGTCACAGAGAGTTTACTCAGAGACTATCGGCGCGATCTGTACTAAATTTAGTAAGTGTATTCTATGAATCACTACACGATTTTACAATGAAATCTTAAAATATATGAAAATTAAGGGTAGTACTCCATACATGTAATTGAGAGTTGAAAAAATCATCAATGTGTGGCGACGTGTGAGAAATCTTTGTATAGGTGTTTCAAAATAATAAGGAGGTTTGATTTTGCCTTTTTCATTACTTCAGTAGTTGTTGAGATATTAGTTCCTAAAGTCATCAAAATTGTGTTCCCCCCTTCTAACTTTTGAACTATGGGATCTAAAATTATGGAAAAATTTGGGGTCGTAGAACACCAAATGAACTTTCATCCACATTCAGTTGGAAGCAGACAGGTCCACAAACTTTGGAGATATATACGTTATTCCCATAACTTTGTTTTTCATATTACTTTTGATAATTACTATGCATTCACCAACTTACTTTGCGGTCGATTTTAATTCGTTATTATTTTTAAAGTATTAAAGATCCTTCACCGTCAAGCTGCGGAACCCTTTAGTTTCGATAATTATTTACGACTGATAATTATTTACGATTTAAGCATTTGACGAGTGATGAACAAATAACTGAGGGCAGCTTGAATTAGCTTGTATCTGAATTTATTCTGAAAAACTCTTATTTTTTGAGATAGCTCAGTTTTTTGATCATACAGATAAAAGAAATGCGTGTTGCCAGAAAGTGAATAAAATAAGTTAATAACTGAAGTACTTGTCCTACAAGAGATGCTCTATACACTTATTTATTGAGTATTTTTACTGTCAAAATGATGAGTTTTTAATTAATTTTCAGGCAATTGAAAAGACCGTTGCGTGTTGATAATGAGCCTGCCTTTAGCCTCCACGGTTGCGGGTTTGATTTGACGGGGCGCATGTTTGTATTGATCATTAAATATATGTCTCGGTCTGGGCGTTTGGCCTTGTGCATCTGATATTTGGTGGTAATAATCTTGAACTCTTGATCAGTAATTTACTCTTATCCAATGAGATGGCAATCATTCTATGCAAAAAACTTGTAACCTTCGGATATGAGTATTATGTATACAGCAGACCCTGGATAAATACCGGGATTACTTTTTATTTACTAAAGTATAATAATATCGGTTAACTTATCTATATATATCAATATAAGCTATATTAGCCATTTTAGTCTTCACACAAGAACAATGTTGCATTAAAATCCAAAGAAATCTCAATACAAGTATTAATAGTTTTTTAGTTCGAAAAGTATTTATATATAGCGGCTCAAGTTTTTTGTTTCGTCCACGAGTCACGACAAAGGACGCAGCGCTGCATTGGCACACTGAGGGCAGCGTGCAGGCGAAGTGAGTAGTTCTATGGATTCAGTTTAAAGCCGATGGTCGTGGGCTCGATTACCCTTTTATACAGATATTTGTATTTATCATGCACGACTGTTTTTGCTTGGATGATCGGGGCACCGACAAACTATGTGAGTTAGCTATCTGGTATAGTGTGGACCCTTGAGTATGATTACAGTGTTATTTTTATTGCAAGACATTGTTAAATGTAGACACCGTACCGACACAGCCCGGGCACGGGAGGCAAGCGAGGCATCTCAGATAATCTGTTGAATTTTCCATGCGCGCCGTATCTCGGCGGACATTGTCGGGCGCAAAAAGCGGCCGGCGGCGAATCCCACTTCGTTACATAATCAGTCTCTCACGGCCCTAATATAGCGCTTTTCTCACATCTCGTACTTTTTTATAGAATTTTCATTAATTGCTTATTACTTTGTCTCCAAGTCTTGCTAGCTAAATTGGAAAAACTATTGTTTGAAATTAAGAATTTATTCGTAAATCTACAAAAAATAACTGAAGTGTGTAACAAAAACTAGTTTGTGTAAAATTTGACATAGAACGTTACGTAGCAACGCTGGGTCAATATTACCTACTGTACTATTTTGGGTTTCCAGTTCTCCTCGGTGAGGTGCAATGCCTTATGAGATGAAATTGGTAATGACTTTAGACCACCACGAAATTTTATAAAAAATTACTATTGTGCACCTAGCGGGGCTAAAGCTAGGCTCAAAATTAGCTAAGTTATACTTTTAACCAGCTCCAAGCCCAAATCAGTGATTTAGCAGCATATTACTCGTCCGAGCGAGCACAAAAAGCGACCCATTCATATGCACAGGGAGGAGTGTGGTCAGTTTTTGCTCGCCGCGCCGCGCCGGACGTTCCCCGCGTTTTATTTGTAAATTGGGCGCGGGGACGCGCGGGCGACGGTAACGAGCCCCGACTCGCTCCACTCATTCACATGCGCGACTAGTTTTTGTCGCAGCGCATAATTGAATAGGAATGGCGTACTCGGAACGGATCTAATGCGTCCAGATGAGTCGTAATGAGCCCAGCACCGCTGCATCTTATCTCGCACACATAGGGCTCCATCTCTCGCGAGCAGCTCCGCGTCCGCCGCAAGGAGTGGATTAATTATTGCGTTACTTCTGTAGCTTAATTAAACGGAGTCGTTAAGTTTTATTCGTTGGTAATTTGTGAGGACATTTACTTACAAAATTTCCCCTTTTTACCTTTATTAGCAAGTTACTAGAACTAGACTCGCGTTATTGAGGAAGTTTTTTTATAAGAAAAACTTATAAACTTGTGTCAATGAATTCTTAAGAATTACTCCATCGAATTAGTTTGCATTTATAATAATATGTTATATTTATACAGTGGCTCGATCGTTGAAAGTGTGAAGATGTTTTTCTTCTGGCCTATCGCCAGCTCGCTTTTGTCAGTATCTGCAAAATGTTGCAGCTGTCTGCATGTTGCGGGACACGCTCAAACGATCTGTAGCTTGTTCAACAAAAAATATTTGTATCGTTTTTAGTATTTGTATGTAATATGAAAAGTGTATTGTAAGGATTTCATAATGGAGAGATTAAGCGTAAAATAATGTAGGATTTCAAAAGTGCTTGTAAAACTTACTTAATTGAGCATACCTAATGATTATGATTAAAATAAATTTGTATAATGATGTAGACAACAAATACAAATATATTCAAAGGCAAGAGAATTGTGTTCGCTTCATTGTTCGAGCAAAAAGAGATCTTAGTCTTGAACATTTGCATGTTTGTCTGTATATTTTTGTTCGACAATAATTAACTCCTTACAATAGTTATCTTTGAACTAGCATGTTTCCGCGGTTTCGTCCGCGGTGACCTTAGAATTGGCTCCAGAGAGAAATGGATCATTTGTAAGAAAATAATGACCCATAAAACACATCGAAATCAAATTTCTATGGAAAACGTCTTGTGGCATGTTTTTTGATAATCCCACAGGAACCGAACATTTTTCCGGCCTCGACGGCTGCGGATTCGATTCCCGCTCGGGCAGACCTTACAAATATCGCTTTCGGTCTGGGCGTTTGTCCTTGTGGCTCCTTCCACCATGCCTCGGATGCATGTTAAGCTGTCGGTCCCAAATGGTTGTTATCACAAAACATCTTATAATAATATCATAATAGTTAAGTCTTGATAAGTAAATTGGTCTTATCCAATGAGTTACTGGTTCACCCTTAGGGTTACGGAGGTCAGATGGCAATCGCTCTGCGTTAGAACTAGTAACCTGTCAAATTTGGACAAGAGTAATAAGTAAACCCTGAGTAGATACTTGTATAATACCGGGAATAATGCTAGGAAGAAGTAAATGTGTCAATCCAGGTAATAAGATATACTTACTATATGTAATACATTTCATCCCAATTATTTACGTGTACTTGAGTAGGTAATAAACTTCCAAACATACAAACTTTCACATTTATATTTGAAAGGTATACACCTACCTATGTGATTCGTGCATGTAACACTTACCGTCAGGAAGAAAGTCTATTTAATAGAAAGACACCCAGAAAGATAACGTGATTATAAGCGAAAAAACAAAATAATTTATGATTATTCTCCCTACATACTTGACCGCTGTACTGTAATATAATATCATCGATAATATAGTAACATCGATATATTTTGTAATGCTTATTCGTCAATTATCTTAAGTTCGTCGGGGAACTACTCAGGTATTCAGTCTCGGAGTTGTGAGGAAGCGCTGTAATGTACACGGGGGCTCGGGAGCGCGGCGCGTGGGAACGTCCACTACGAAAATATTCAGTCTTTATTGTCATACGCTCACGAACTCGTCTCAGAGGATGGCATGTTTGATAAGTTTCCGTCGCCCTTCTTTGTCGTTACGCATTACTATTTAAACTAATTTAATGACAAAGCGCATTAATTCTTTAGTGTAAATGAGACGCATTTCATATCCAGCTGTCTGTTGTTAATTTCAATTTGTAGTTCGTATTCCATCAATATTTATTATAAAGAGCAGAACAGCCGAATGAGCTGCGTAGTGTTTATATCTGCTAATTTATCGTCGTATTTTAATTGAGAGTCGTCCCGACATTTGGATCGCCGGTGCCAGTGCATTCAATGTAAATGCGATTCAAAAGTAATGGCCTCGTTGGCAATTGACTCGGCGCCTCAGTCCGCGCACTGCCTCGATACCACCGCACCGCACCCCCACAGCACCGCACCGCCCCGCACCGCACCGCACCGCTACCATCCTCATCGCATATTAATATACCGCTAATCAATGCTAATTTAACGCAGCGTTTCTTTACGAGCACAAATAAAGTATGATAAAACATTTGCTAATTGACATTTCTAACATCCATTACTGACTTAATGACGAAATTTACGGTTGTTGCACGATTTGCACGAAATTATTATTCTTCCTCAGCGGCCACGATAATACAACAGATGGATGAGAACGGCGTGCCCATTAGCCTTAGCGGTGAGAAAATTCGTAATAAAACATATCATAACTATGTTAACATCAACAAACAAAGGATCCCTTTAATCGCGTGACCAATAATTCCTGTTTAGCGAGGCCCGCGACTGCGGCGTTGCATTTATTCATTTCGTCTAAGGAGCGACGTCGATGTCGATGGGTTCAGTACCCGCGCGTCGAGTTTTTGCAGCGTGGAAAAAGTCACAGGAGCGAGGACGAGCTGAAGAAGCGCGTGCGGCGGGAGGGACATAAATCGCCGGTAAAAAGCGGCCGTCTTGCGTTTTTGCGATTTCTTGTTATGCGCATACTGTTTTTTGCGGGCCTGTGTTCCCGACAAACGAGACTAAGCGAGTTTTTTACCGCGAACAATGGTCGCGATGGTAGTGCGGTGTTTGCGCGCGCGCAGGCGGCGCAGCACATTTGCATGTGGCGGCCAATCCGTGCGCGGCCACGCCCTCGCCTCTCCGCCTCGCGCGGCCTCGCCTCCGCCTCGTGTGTACTCCTAACGAGGCTCGGTGACAACAACTCGAGCCATTGTTCTACTCATCCCCCGCACGAGCTGCCTACGTACTATGACGCAGCTCGCAGACTGCTCATAAAATAGAAAACATTGACATCTTTATACATTTTAAGGCTCTATGCTTCAATAATGAACCAAGTAGTTACGTCACAACATTCAAGTAGTCCATAATGTATCTTCAAAATATATAACAAAACTATATTGTTTTTTGAAAACATTATTCTCCCTACAAGGCAGTCGGTTAAGTGGAAGCTTGTTCCTAAACAACCAATAATTTAGTTATATGCACCTTTGTACAATCGTACATGTCACCTGCTACAACAGGTAGTTGCTCATTTAATATTTGAATATGAATAATCATAACAATCAATTCGTAATGATGTTGATTTTGATAACGATTACGTCTTTACTTACGTCGCGAGCGCATGGAAATTAATTATAATTAATGATTAAATTGATTAAATTAAAATTAAGTTTCATTTCATAAGAGTTCATTTTTCGTTCGTAAAATAACAGATCGCAGTAGTTACGAAAACCTACTTTAAATGGACGAAGAATAGAGGTAGGTAACCTAATAATTTTAAATATTAAGTATTTCCGAAATTTTGGCTATCACCAATAGGAAATCCTCACTGATTTTTATAATTTAGTTTGTACTTAAAACTACTCGCAATTTTTTTACAAAAAAATTAGTATCATTGTGAGTACCAATTCGCCATCGTTAGTTGGCTCAACTTACATCATTAGCATTATTTAATTTCTTTATCACAGACAAACACAGTCATACATATACTCGTACTTAGTGACACTTGCTAAGCTAAAATATTTATTGTCAAGAATACCTTTTTAACCCACTATTTTGTTCTAATTTGTGATATCTTTCTTATTTTTCAGAATGTTGTTGTAACATTTTTGATGGTGCGAACATTTTAAAAACAATAATTAAAACCAAATCAATTTAAAGAATAGCTTTATACCCTTTTTAAATTATATATTTAATTTATTTCTTATATGTAAGTGGTATCTACTAAAAATGGACTCAGTAGATCAATGTCTTGAGAACGTTATGAAATAACTTCCTAGCGAGATTATCAAATTTTCTAGACTCACAATGGGCTTTAGCTTTTAAATGAATAACTTTGTTGATATTAGATGGCCTATTAATGAATGACCTAAGACCTGTTATAGTGAATTGTATGACTATAAAACCATCTATAGACACCGGTTTGTTAACAACTCAGCAAGCTATTATCGTAATTGAAATGATCTTGTTTCCTATAAACAATGTAAAGTTAATTGTCATCAGGCTTAAAACACTCTGTTATATTATTTTCATTATATGACTACACATCCACTTAAAGCCATACTCAGCTATTGAGTGCTAAAGTACCTAGGTATCTAAGAATCTGTTCAAAATGTGCGCATTTTCTATATTTTAGAAGTTGAAATAAAACAAAATTAAAACGAAACATGTATTTATTTATATTTTATGGTAGGAATGTCATATTTTATGTGGCAGGTTTCTAAAAAATAGGTGAAAGCACATATCTAAACAATCACTTTGTTAACCGTAAAAAACATGGATCTGGATCATCATGGATCTGATGGAAAACTCTACACTACATATAAAACAACAGTAGTTTAACAAAAATGAAATTTTATAATGGCCTGCATGGCATATTGTATTAAACATTTTAAACAAAAAAAAATATTTACAATATATACCGCTCATATTGGGCTTAAAGGAAATGAAAAGGCTGATTGTTTAGCTAAGCAGGCATTAATCTCAGGAAAAGAAATAGACGTAAAATCAAATTATTCTGAAGTGTTAGGAAAATATAGAAAAGAATGTCATAAAAACTTTAAAGAGTATTTCGATGATAGATCTAGAAGCAAAGGAATATGGTTTAAAAGTATACAGTGTGAACCCCCTCATGTCCCGTGGTTTTATAATTTAAAATTAAGGCGTCAACAAATTATCACTGCTCTCAGACTTCGTTCCGGCCATGTTCCCCTAAATAAGTTTAGAATGTTAATGAGGATTTCAAGTTCACCTAACTGTGAGATTTGTGATGTTGTGGAAGATATTTATCACTTTCTGATAGAATGTCGTCGGAATAGGGAGAAGAGACAAGAATTGATTAAAAAATTTAATATTAATATAATAGATGTTGGATTCCTTCAAAGTATTTTAGCTGCACCTTCTTCAGATGCAGCTAAAATGCTTTACAAGTTTAAATTTAAGTAAGTTGATTAGTTATAGTTGTTAGTGTGATTTATATTTAATTAAGTTGAACCATTATGTGAATGTGAGAACGATGGGACTGACATTCTCACATTAGTGTTAAAAGTCCCTAAATTAATAAAGAAAAAAAAAAAAAATATATATATACCTCCACGATGAACGTGTAAAACATTTTTGAAATGTTTGTTTTTGGTTTAACTTAAAAATGTGCGTCGATATACCTACATAACATTTACCTAACTTCTAATCAATCTTAGGTTTGGGCGAAACTAGACGCAAAACACGATAATGCAAAAAAGGGTTTACTTACTGAATAAATGTACCTAATTGCTTCTTAATTTACTCATTTATACATGACATCCGGCAGAATTAATGAAACAGTCGACAAACTGTTTTATGTTTAATTCAGCTTTTTCTTTTCTCTTTAAATGTATTTTACAGATCTTATACTCTTATTATAATACAAGAAATTTTTAAAGTACCTACCTACATTTACATTTTAAGTTGTGATTTTTTCTGTGGGAACTCGTATGATAAAAAAGTCCAAAAGACCTCCATCCATCATGTTATCCGGGAATCGCCTCGCAGACGTAAACACGTCTCATAAACATATTGTCTGACCCTCACATAATAACCCTCCCTTATCCTCGCATTTCACACTCAAAGGGGTACTCGAGCATCTTGCAGTCACGACCACTTGTATTGTGTAGTGTACAAGGTCGAGTTTTCATTGTGCATGTGTAAATGTTTTTGTAGTAGCTTGCGTCGATTTACCGCTGACAGAAATTAAACTGCGTACCTATTGAGTGGACATGCGGGTGTCAGGGCTGACGGTTATTACATTATTGTCATACGAAAACTATCATTTATTTTACGTTGCCGTTAATATAAAAAATTACGATGGTTGCTCTATAAAGCTATCTACAATATATATTTTTTTCTATTTCTTTTAATTTTTATGACGTTTGTTAAGAAGCATACCGTACCGGTCCGCCATATGGTAAGCAGTCACCGCAACCTATACACGATTGCGATACTTGAAGTATCACACAAACGCTTGTCCAATCCAAGCGATGAGAGGGAAGGGACAAGAAGGGAAGGAAAGGAATAGAGCGAGTAAGAGATTGCGTCTCGAACGCAACAGTACTGTTACTTGACGCCGATTTCCTGTAAGAGTGTAAGTAACACTTCCCCGGTCGAGCCAGTTAATCTGTGCCGGGAGAAGCGTGGCTCCACTACTACTACTCATATTTTTCTTTATCTTTGTTTATGTAAAGAGTGAGTACGTAGGTGTAGATTCGATATGAAATAAGTAGAAATGTTTTAGGAGCATACTGTTAATAATGATATTGTTTTATCGCAGTTATAAGTTTGTATAGCCCTGACCTGGACCCGCTGTTAACAGGATAAATATCCTAAACGCTTCCTAATTGACCGCCACCCGGTGCACAGCCCAACCCCCTCCCGCCTCTCTACCCACCCGCACCGGCGCGTCACGCATCAATGATTGTTTATTTATCTTTAAATGATTATTATCAATGCATTCCCAAATTAAATATACGAAGTTATACAATTAGTATTCTAGCTTTAGGCAGTAAGACTTCTATTATAAACTTAAGCTAATAAGTTTCGAGATACACTTTTATAATTCACTTATGATGGGACCGCCCATATTGAAATCAACTTAACTTAATAAGAAAATCTCGATTAGAGTCTAATAGAGTATTGAATCGTTTTATTGTATTATATTGTAGACGAGTTTTTGCACGCACTCTCACGGCCCGCAATCAAGGTGAAGTGTAAAAATGAAATAAAAGCCTTAGATAATAAAGTGTGAAGGGAGCGATGCGCGTGCGCGTCTGCGCGGTGCGCGGCATTAGTTCCGCGCGGCGCATTCGTCAGGCGACGTGTGCGATGCGCTCGCGCCGCTGCGGTGATCGCACCGAGAGGCTGCACACCCTATCCTGTGCCTTATCCGTAACACAAACTTCTATATTGTTGCAGTAGTCTTCGAATGGCCTGGCTCGACCTGGAGTAGCACTATCCAAGGACCTTCGGAACCTTTTTATAACTCGAATCAGGGACATGCATATTAAAAGTAATGGTGTTAAAATCGTTTACACTGTGGTACTGCAGTGACTGCTTATCTACAGTCTTGTACTTATGGTTTTTTTTCTTTGTAGACACAATTTAAGTGGTGATAATTAAAACAATGATCTCCATTCAGTTTGGCACAAATTGGTGCCTGGCTATCATTAATAAATATATATAAACGCTACACACTCAACGGCCCCCATTAGGATAGTGATATTCTGTGTCGGGGTCCGGAAACATACACAATGACAAGGACAAATACACCCAGACCGGAAAATATGCTTGCATGGTCAATACAAACATATTATGCTCCGAGCGGGAATCGAACCCGCGACCTGTGGCGTTTAAGGCAGGTTCGCTACCGCTGCGCCACAACGTCGTCAAAAAATAATATTTTTAGTAAAGCTAAAGCATTTTCAAAGTCGGGGACTATATACCTCAATGAAGCATCAATAGCTTAATGGTAGAAGGGTCGACTTAGCTCCGTTAAAGCGAGAGTCGCGGGTTCGATCCTGACCTCCTCGGGCTATTGTCGCACCCACTCCCAGCGCAAGCTTCGAGCTTATTTGGAGGGGCAATAGGAATATTAGTTACGTCTTGAAAAAGCATTGCTAATATTCTATATTAGAAAAAATATACAACAATATAATATGAATGAACCAATTAATTTGAAAAAAATATTATTTCAAAATGAAGTCTGAGGTTTTACATGAACAACCCGAATTTTTATTGATTCACCTGAGAGGAGATTCTGAATTAGAGACGAAGAGAGCCGCCGTCTATCGGATGCCAGTGTCATGTCCTTTCTTAGATAGCAAAGGTTCAGTTTTAGGATGATTTAACATGATCTGGTAAAGTGATAGGCGAAACGAATATATGAAAGAAGTCTGTTTAACTACGGCGTCGGGATGTGACGACCCCATCACTCGCTGTTGGGATAACCTCTGTCACAGCAGAGATTATTCCACCAGTGCAATCAGTCACACTGAGAGGCCGGCTAGGTAGGTACCACCGCAGTGTCAAATATTCTGCCGCCAAATAGTAGTGCTTAGGCACTACTGTGTTCCGGTTTGAAGGGCACTGTACGCTAGTGAAATTACTGGGCGAACAAGATTTAAGAACTAATATCTCGAGGTTGGCAACGCGTGAGTGGCACCTACTAATGGTGCTGCAAGCGCTCATAGGCTACGGCAACCACTTACCATCAGGTGGGCCGTATGCTTGTTTGCCAACTTCAATATATAAAAAAACTAGTTAAATCTGTAATAGTTTTTCTAAAACAATAGGATAATAATGTTTTCTTTTGTGGTTTAGCGTTGCGTTGTCATTGTGTAACGCCTTGGTAAGGGCCATATAGAATATAGATACAATAGGTATAAGTCAACGTGGAGCGTATCGGGTAGTCGGCAGTGCGGTGGCTGATTGAAATGTCACGGCGCGGACGCACGCTCGCCTGTGAAATCGCTAATGACAACTCACTGTCTCAGGGTTGACAATACTAGATATATACCGCTTTATTAGTTAAAATACATATAGTTGTGTGCATAGTAACTGTTATTGCTTATAATTCTTATCCGGACTTGACAGGTTACTGGTTTTTTTGGTTTTGTTGGGATAACCTCTGTCACAACAGAGATTATTCCACCAGTGCAATCAGTCACACTGGTGGTAGGTATTTTGTTGCAAGAGGCCGGCTAGGTAAGTACCACCGCAGTGTCCAATATTCTGCCGCCAAATAGTAGTGTTTAGGCACTACTGTGTTCCGGTTTGAAGGGCATTGTACGCTAGTGAAATTACTGGGCGAACGAGATTTAAGAGCTAATATCTCGAGGTTGGCAACGCGTGAGTGGCACCTACTAATGGTGCTGCAAGCGCACATAGGCTGCGGCAGCCACTTACAATCAGGTGGGTCGTATGCTTGTTTGCCAACTTCTAAAATAAAATAAAAAATAAAAAAACAGAGTGATTGCTACCTGACCAATAACTAATTGAGTAAAAGATACTTAACTATCGAGAGCTAACTATTATTATCAGATGTTATGTGATAATAATCGGGAACAGCAGTTTAACGTGCTCTCTGAGGTACGGTGAGTAATTTCATTTAATTCATATTGATTTGAACTTTGAGTGTATTTCTAGATATCCACAATACGCAACTAATCCTACTACTGTCTACCTAATAAGTAGTAACTTGTGTCGGATCGTGTTGTGCCATAAAAAATTAGCTATTATATTTCCAAAAGCTTTCAAATACAATAATTATTTGCTGAAATATATTTCAAATGGATTCCCATGTAAAGGACTAATGTAATATTCCAATAAAGAGTCAAGATGCTCACGTTGGCAGCCCTGAGCGCGACACCTACAGCGGCGCAGTCGCAGATCATTATAAAGCCATTTGCGCCGACAATTGTTTATGGTCATTTGAATAATTTACATGTGCGACGTGCGACGTGCGACCGCCACCGCAGCGTGTGCTGTGTGCTCCATTACTAACAGATGATTGCGCTTATCCTGCATTTACAAATCAATTTCGCTAAATTATTTCTCATGTGTTACAGCGCTCTGTTTGTAGACTGCGTTTTGTTTATCTCTTTTCTTGCTTTTTGTCTCCCGACATGTACCTTGTAAGAGAGATGTCATGATACAAGGGTAAACTAGACTGAAAGATAACAGTAGATATTTCATATACAAACAGAAATCGATATTTCTTGTCTAGTTCTAAATAGTAAGATTGATATGCATTTGTCTAATATGAATACGATTTGGTAGTCAATAAGACCCCTTGAAATATTTTCTTATCAGCTGTGAATGGCAAAGCTGCGGCGAATAACTGTTTTTTCAGTACGCAATAAACAATATACTTATTTATCGCATTCGAGAATGTGATGCTTAGGTGGTAGGTAAAAGTAATTTACAATTGTGACTCTGCCGGCTACAGCAACTTTGAAAAGAGAAATAGGACTTTAGCGATATAATTTTATTTCTTTATCAGGTACGGACATAATGTTCTAAGGAATAGTAGCATATGTTAGACGCTAGAATGTGAAAATATAACAGAAAAGTTGCCAACTCTCCGTAAACCGAATGCTAATAATATAACCGTGTCCAATAAGAAACGTACAATTATGAGGTTTTTGATCTTAAAAATAAATAAATAAATCGTGACGCAAAGAACTAATCTCATTGTAAGTACAGGTAGTAGCTGTGACTGAAAACTCTCGCGAGATATTACATATGAGTATACCTACGTATAACTTCTACTGTTATTAAAATCACATTGGATAAGCTGTGCGATGTTAATTACATCCAATTGAATATTAGAAACATGAATTTAACAATTGGACGTTTATCAGAAAGAGGATCCGTTTTATTAACGGATCCTCTTTCTGATTAAATAAGAAATATTTTTTATTTCTTTACTAAGTATTATTAATTCAATTTTTACTAACACACAAATTTCATTTCAAATCGTTCTACTTATTTAAGTATAGTTACAGCAGATTGTAAAGTAATAAAGCTGTATCCGAGGCAGATATCTCTATCGATTATATAACTTATCTAACAAAGTTAACTGCGTCAGCGTAATGAAATTGTTAACTCGGTCTGTAGTTTACTCGCAGGTGAAGTGTATCGGCAACGAGGCGGACATCAATCAGGCACCGTGGATGTGTTTGCCGCCATCGAATCTGAACATCATTTTGCTCTGTGCCGATGATAGCATCGACCGCAGCCCGCGCGGAGCCCGCGACCCTATTCCGTGAGGGCTCGCACAGCGCACACCCGGCCGAAGGCGACCCGATACATTCACATAATAAACTATTTAAATGGATACCTTTTCCATATCGGTCCTGTGGAATTCGTTAATCGTATGATTAAAATTATTAAAAAATATATATTATTTGTCACAAGACTCGATTCATATATTCCATTTATAGACATAATCGTTATGTGAACCGATCGGCTTACTTTTTTAAATTGTAATTTAGGAAATCAAACTATTTCAAAGCGAGTATTTATAAATGTTACAAATAATAAAATAAAGTAATTATATTGGCGATGCCTTCCCCGTTTCTAGAATAGCGCCATGTTAAAGTCAAGATGCGCCGGTAATTCCGCACGGAGTAAAATTTATTAGAAAGCCGATCGCGCCCTCCTCAGCTCGCCAATTTACTAATCGTAACTCATCTGCGATAAGCGTAGTATTACGGGACGGCGGGCGGGCGGTGCGCGGGCGACGGCCGGCCGAACCGCCTCGTGCCATTATAACGAACCTAGATCGCAGCGCTTTAAATAATATCGTGCTGCGCCGTCGCCGGTCACTGACCCGTAATGCGCCGGCCGATGCATCACGGAGGTGCCTAATTAATATTTCAATACAGCAACCGCAACGCTATCATTTAGTGTAACATAGACGATTATGCTATCGATTACTCAATTGTAATCGATTTTGCAATTAAAATAATTGAAGTGCAGCAGATGTCAAAGTATTTATACATTATGAATACAACAATAACGCGTAGGAGCATAGAAATCATATAAAACAACAATAATGAACGTCAACAGGCGGTGCGCCCAATAGGCGCTGACACCATTTACGTCATATTACTTTAGTATCGGAATGTTCACGCGCATGTCGTGAATAGGTTCTGTTGTGCCGCAGAGCCGCAGTTATGGAGTGTAACGAGGCAATCGACACATTTGCTGACTGTTACATTTCGGTGGGAACCAGCGCCGTCACTCGATATAAAAGGCTACAATTTTTGAATTGATTGTTATATATTTAAGATCTCAGAAATGTTTTTTCAGTATCGCTCAATTTAAACTAATCATGTAAAACGTATTTTATATCGGAATAAACTTAGTTTCTATAAATAAATAAACACTGTACGGCCTTTATTAAGATTAATATGACACTTTTTGGGGTATCGAACGAAATTTTATACATCTGTATGGTCCCAAGCAGAAATCAGACCCACGACCATCCAAGTGTTAGGTCAATTCGCTGCTACACTCGAAAGATTTCATATTATTAATAAACAAAATAAGCTCAAATCGGACTTTTTGTAATGAAACATATTTATTAACGATACGACATACAATAAGATAATAGATTTAGTTTTATGATTTCATCATTTTTATCTCATGTGCGTTATTTTATGTACGATCAGGCGTACAGTCCAAGTCTTCGAGCACGTAGCATATGGGACTGTGGCTGCAAGAGCTGCGGTTCTCACGGCGTCGCGGAACCACTCCGACAATTGATCGCCAATTATACAATTGTTCGCTTTACGCCACTTTACACTCAGGACGGACGATCAGACATCGCCGTCACTGTGCCCTGGTCCATGGGAACCGTTAATTGTTTATTTGTTTTCGTGACTAAGTGCTTCTGACGATCGCCAACTTGTAAAGTACAAACCATTAGCAACGTTATCATCCACACCATATATAAATATGTGGAAAATTGGAGAAGGCAATGTGTTTGATTGCGGCTAACGGTAGTCCTTTTGAGATTTCTTCTGGTTTCAGATTCTAATTTCAAATAATTTTAAATATATAAATTTAATATTTAGCTGTACAAAACATATATTACTTGTAACCTCATAAATGCTTTTAGCTGTAGTTCGTGTAAATCTATTATTTTTTATGTTTCAAAATTCTATTACTAATATAAATTCTACCTGATGTTGTGCAAGCGGCAAAAAAAGCAAAATTAGTTTTTAAATAACTGGTCTTCTGCTCATATTTTACGAAAGTATCATTATACAACTGAGCGAGGTCCTTCATTTGATAGAGAAGGAACAAAAACCCACAAATCACGTGATTAAAAAACCGGAGCGCTGGCTCCGTACGCAAATTATTTAATTGTCGCTCGTCGAGGCGCGCCGCTCTATGGTTAGTGACCATAAATCTAGTGGAATCATCCGCGAATTATTCAAAGGCGCCGCTCGGTCGACGAGCCCCGCCGGACCCTGGCGAGGGCACTATTCATCTTCTAAACAAATGTTAGGACAGCGAATACAATTGGCGTGGCGTCCCTTTGTTAGGAAGACGTTCAAGTCGCACTGGTGGTTGGTGGCAAGCGGAACTAGTTATTGTCAAGTGCGAGGCGCATTGTCGTCGTGTTGATTCATAGCGTTCGTTTGTCCTTCCTGCTCTCTGTCAGGTGATAGTACGCTATCGCGGCGCACGCGCACAATCGCCCTTCTATCGCACCATCTGCGTGAAATATTCCACCGTCGCCACAATGCTCTCCTTACTTGCAAGTCCGGCCGGTGCGCGAGCGCTCGCCGGTGCGCGCACGTAATACGAGCGATATTGGTGGAGCTGAGGCGAGGCGCAATCTCGGTGAAACAATAACGACCTGCGGCCGCGTAATTCACGCCACCGCGTTCATCATGCAAAGTGACTGCACCTGGTCGACAACCGCAATCTAGACTCAAGCTCTGTGGACACTAGGTTCAGATTCAGTCGGAGCTCCGTGGATTTATGTCGCGGGGGTGTACGATGTTTGCTATCGGAATTTGAATGTGCGGTGCGGCGGAGGTGCGCGGGCGCAGGCGACAGATACGCATCGTCTTGTTAGCGATATCTGATGGTCGCTGCTGTAATTGGCACGGAGCGTGCGCGTGCGCAGCGACCGCTACAGCTTTCATACGCTGCGAATAAATGCTTTTATCAATTTTAAATATTCCACAGAAGATCAGTAATTTTAATACAGTAGCGGCTTAAATTAGCTTATCAGTTCACTGCGACACGTCTGCCAATTGTAAGTTTATAGGCATTATTTTGAGTCCGTAGGCCAATGGATACTGAATATTGAAGTGAAAACTGTTTCATTTTAATGACTTCATGATTTTAATGTAGCAATAATTAGATCAAGAAGTTATTTTTGGGAATTATCTATAAAAAGAACTTTCAAAAATACCCGAATTGTTAGTTTGAGCCTTTCCTGAAAGCTGGCACACGTTATGTTTAAAGTATTGGATCTTTAAGTAGATAAAAGTCGTAGGTCGTTTTGGTTTGTTCATCTTAAGATAGAGTATAGCTATATTCGCACCCATCAATAGATGATCGTCTTGTGCTAGTATTCGAAATGTTGGAACTTATAATGACTCCACTACGGGTATCAATAACGGGAAGAGCACCAAAATGTATGAAATTTTACCACGTGGTGTCTAATTACTGTATAATATTTTATTAAAAGTGCTTAAAAGAAATAAGCAAGTGTAAGATATGATCGCATCGCGTCCCTATCCTGCTATTGTTGAAGAGCATGTGGTAAATGGTCGCGTTCTCCGATACTATCACCCGCTGTGACGTATAAGGGGTGAAGCGCGTTAATGGCGAGAGGTGTCGCGGTATTTGCATACAATGTGATCTCGAAGCTACTAGAACTTGTGTTTCTACGAAGCGTCTATGTTTACCTCAGGTGATAACCCTTAATACTTAACATGACATGTATTTACAATTCAATTAATGCCCCCTAAGATAACTCCTTTATGATGATTTAATTCATAAAATATATGACATATTAACCTTTTTCAACTCTATATCAGATTGCCTCCTATTTGACACGTTCTGCGATGAAGAAGTCGGTAGATCGCGTTCCCGTGCGATACTATTAGAGTGTCTAAGACTCGCAAGGTTTTAATCTGTTGAGTTACAACGTCAGCTCTTAATAATTCTCTTAATTTTCAAGTATCCCATTAATAATTCTATTTTAAGTCGACAGTTTAGCAACCTTGGCACCAAATCAACATAATCTCGCAATGTTAATTAGTGCCGTCGAGGCTAATAAACAAAAATCATCGTCAAGAAGATTCCATTTGTATCAAACGGATGTCGGCTCGGAAACATGGCGATTGTAATTATCGCCGGGAATAAAGTGGGAATTAAAAAAGGCGCCGCCAATTGTCCGGCGAATATCAATGAGCGGTCGCCGCGCGTGAGAAGCCGCTCACGTGGACGTCGTTTATCTCACTCACGATCGCTCCCTGACCCACTTGAGGCGGACGCTCAGTCGCTCATCTCCTAGGATCATGCTGTGCACGCATGCTAATATCTCGATGATATGTAACAATTAGTTTTTTTTTGTTTGCAGAGCCGCCACTATAATAAACTGGTTGTGATTCACAGTTCACATTATTGTTTGATAATAATTTCGATAAATAATCACTACATAGTATAAAACAAAGTCGCTTTTTCTGGCCCTATGTATGCTTAAACCTTTAAAACTACGCAACGGATTTTGTTTGATTTTGATACGGTTTTTTTTAATATATAAAGTGATTGAAGAGGAAGGTTTATATGTATTATAACATTCATTAAATAGTGGAAAAAAAAATTGAGGTTTCTAATGTGATGTCGTAAATAATTACATTGAACGCGTGCGGGCCACGGGCAGTAATGAATAACTCAAAACTACTGGATCGATTTTAATCATTTTTTCAGTGAATGACATATGCTATATATTTTATACCCGCGCGAAGCCGGAGCGGGCCGCTAGTAGTACCATATAATAAGTAATTAATTGCATAGTCTATACTATTATAGGTACATTGACGGTGAAAATGTTATTTTACTCAATTAGTATTATATAAACGGAGCCAACGTATAGCTTATGTAATGTACAATACCTTTTTAATTTAAATAAAAAATAATAAGAAAACCTTATATTATTAACGATAGAACGCAGAATGAAGGATCGAACTCGGAGCCGACTCCGTTAATGCGAGAGTTGCAGGTTTGATCCTCGATATTTTCGTACCCACTGCAAGCTACGAGCTTATTTGGAGGGGCAGTAAGAGTATTACTGATGACTGAAAGAGCGTTGCTAATATTCTTTTTGAAAAAAAATTACACCTAAATATTATTATTTATTAATAATAATTGCAATAGAGGCTAGAACCGTTCAACCCGTCTGATAGAATTGGGATTTCCGCAGCCAGAAACAACGCTGGTGTCAAAAGCGTATCGCCAGTCCAAAATAATTAATCAAATGGTATCGTAGACACACTTCCTTGCTGGTGTCAATCCATTGGTCCCTAAAACAGCTCGTTTAACATTTTGTAATATTAATTTATACTGATATTTTTTTTTACAATGAAAAATAATAAAGTGAAAACAAAACAAGTAAAGGTAACTTTACTACTTAACAAAGGCTACTTTACTAAGGTGGCGTCAGATCAATCAGCAATTTCAATAAAGTGCTCACCGTTGGGCTGTAAACTGCGGCAGCTCGTGGCCGCGGGCGAGGAGGCGCCACTCCCGCGCACCTGCGCTGCGCTGCGCATGCGCATGCTGCCGTCATAATACTACTACCTACTCCTCTATATATATAATACCATGATTGTAATAATTTGAAAGTGATCCCTTAATGAGTTATTAATGTCTAAGTAATATACATCTTTTTTCGTTTTCATAAGTGAATACATAGACATTAAACTTGAGACTGAAGATGACAAGATTTTTCAAAAGATCTGGGAAGGATCCCTTTTTGGCTATCTCTGTACGTTGGTTATATAACAGACATTATTTTAAAATAACTCAGCAATGCAAACAAGCAACACACATTTACTACGTAATACCCTTACGTAATATAAATAAATTACATTTTCATTACAACGAAAGGCGAAAACCAAGTAAGAGCGAATTATGAAGAAAGATTAAGTATCGCATATCGTTAGCTGCGCTCCAATTTGGCATAATAATGCGTTAACGTGCGCCGGCGCATAATGCGTGCAGCGGGCAATAAAACTGACGCGATGATCCGGGCATCGGACCAGCCGGCGAATTTGCTTACAACTTCCATAATAAAAAATTTGAAGTACTTAATCTGAAAGACCATTAATATAGTCTTTATTTGAAGACTTCATAAAAACGATTTTGGCTTGTGGTTTTTTCAACATTTTTCGGTTTAATTTGGCGTGGAGCATTTATCGAGATTTGAATACGAGTGCGGACGGTGGGCGGCGATGGCGATAAGACTGACTCACGTTTTGATTAACTATTTATTTATTACCAAACGAGCCTTAATGCGTTTAGCGATGTCGATAGAAAACATATTAAAACAGACACGAGTAAAGCAAAGGTAAATGACAAAATAAAGAATCTATATATAATCATAATAAATACATTATAATAGTTTGGTAAGTATATTTCATACTAATTACAGTTTGCTTATCAAAGTCTTCCTGGCAACGAATAAGCAATAAAAATCCGAGTTAATTTCATTCACATGCAATTTAATTGTTTTGATGTAAATTTTATAATAACTTTTGCAATTTGGGAGTTAATAAAGTTAATAAAACGCCGTCCGAGCGAGCGAGTATTAATGCAAGATTATTTAAAAGCCCAATTATGAAATGCATATTAGTGATATGTTGAGGGTGATAAAGGCGAGCAGCGGAACGGAGCGCCAACGCGTATCCGTATTGTAATAGGTACTTGCAGAGATAAGTTTTAATATTGCTGTAATAACAGTTGTAAATGTACGAGACATTACAAATATTATGAATATATGAAACAAGTTACTTTTGTGAAGATATAATTATAGATAGGTTGAACGAGAGCCATTAGGCTATAACCTCTATAATTCCGGAGTGTCGTTATGGTATTATTTTCAGTAGTACTAGAGACATGCTCTTCGCAGTACAAATGGGCCAGCCCGAGCGGGGAACTGCTACGCTGTTATAGAAAATCGGCGTAATGTGACAGTACTGTTGCGTGAGAGCGCCGGAGGCCCAGTCTCCTATCCCCTCTGGTCCCTTCCCTGTATTCCTTCTTGTCTCTTGGGTTGGCAACGTGCATGTGAATCCGGTAACTACTTATTACTAGGCAGACCGTATGATTGTTTAAAAAAAATTAAGGCTCGTTGACGTTTATTATATGTAAACATAAAATCAGTATCAACATATCCCTGTGATAGGTTGTGGCTATTAGTGTGACGGCGAGTCCGTCGTGATAACACGGTCGTGTTCGGGTGTCTCTATACTTGTCCTCGTTAAGTTTGTAGTGATACCTATTTATATATACTGAGGTAGGTGTGTGTGAGTGCATGCTTGTTTTTCGTGAAGGCTTAGTAAAAGACTCATATTGACATTTCTTATACTCATAATAACATTTCTTATAGTTATTATCTTCATCTGCCTACAAGAACCGTTGTTTCTCATGACACAAATGTGACTGCGTTTTTACACGGATCGAGGCGATGTTGACACGTGATTAGCCGTGACATGCATCTGATTATGAAAATGCGAGAAAAGTTGTAATCGCGTGGGAAGTATGTAGATGCGACGGTCTCCGTGCGGTGAGAGTAGGGCTGCGTCGGGTCGGCTCAGATAAACACTGTAATATCAATAATACAATCGCTATACTGATGCTATTCTAGCAAGAAGTTCCTTATTAAACATATTGACATTAAAATATAACAATTCTGCTTCTGTTACATATTCTCGTGTATAATATGAAGCAGCAGTAGAGTCTAGGCTCACTCGACCGGAGAGCACTACCCTCACCCAGAATATGGACTCGAAGGAACACCATTTGTACTGTTTAATTTCTTTTCATAAGTATATTAGAGGGATGTCCTGAGATGTCCTCCGATGCCGCTAGTCAACATGAACTACGGTAACTGCTATCCATCACTAAAGCGTTATGCTTGTTTGCTTCCAATGACATAAGAACATGACAATAATATCTATGTATTTTATAATAATATCTAGGTAACGTGACGCGGTAGCCCTGTCTCCGCAGCCAGTATCTGTAATCGCGCCGCATATTTCGGTGACATCGGCGTCCGATCGCCGTGTGATATCGGCACCGCACACGCAGCGCTGCGCCAATCGCGCGAGTGATACTTTCTTTTACCTTACTTACTCCTTCTGAATGTCATCAATTACGGTTTAAACATATTTATTGTGCGGCTCTTTTTTTTTATGTTAGAAGTTGGCAAACAAGCATACGGCCCACCTGATGGCAAGTGGCTGCAGCCTATGAGCGCTTGCAGCACCATTAGTAGGTGCCACTCACGCGTTGCCAACCTCGAGATATTAGTTCTGAAATCTCGTTCGCCCAGTAATTTCACTAGCGTACAATGCCAAGTAGCGTACAATGCTCTGTTGGTTACTGTAATAGATAACGTATCAAACATTATTGTTGTCATGGTTGTTTAGTGATATTGTTTTTATATGTAAGTTGCTAAATATTTTTAGTTTACCCCTTTGATTCCAATAGTAATAATTTACAATACATGATATTATAATAATAATAAATAAACTCATAATATAAAAAAAAAATCTGTAGCACGGTCCACTTCGCGGGCCACACCGCCACACCGTGCTCCGTCGCGCGTCGTCCGAGTCACTAGTAGTTACCGTAAAACAATGCTTGCATAATCGCGCCCTGATCAGCTGTTCCGCGGACAGTGTCGGTGTCAGCCGCGCCTGAGTTATGGGGGGCTGTGGTCGTGTGTGATTTATCTGGCTCGTCGCGATCGCCCGATGGCCCGATATGATATAATTAAGGCGCTGGCGAGCTCGAGCACGAGCGCGAAATATTACCATACACCGATACTTGTATCGCGGCATCGCCTGCGCCAGCGCCGCCGCCCTCCTCCGCCCTTCGCCCTCGTGCTCTTAATTCTGGTGTTAAAATACACCACAGACTGCCATACTCTCCTGTTTACTTATAATTTAATTAAATAATAACAATTATTATAGAGCAGAGAATATTACTAATATTATTAATATTTATTTTGAATATTTGTATTATTTATATATTGTAAATATTAATAGTATTTTAATATATTGTCTATTTTGTTTCAATTTATTTCTGAAAGCAGCAGGGTAACGCTACGCTCTGAGAAAACTATTACTTTTCCTCAAACTTGCTTTCGTAGTGTATGATATTAAAATCCTTTTTAGATTATTTGATATATTCGTTCCAGATCTACTTACTACTCAGGTAGTTGCCACATATCATATCAGACAACATATTATGGCTCTGATTAAGTAACTAATGGTAAAATTAAAACAATTTTATCAAAAGCTAAGATAATCACGATATACAAGGAGGTGCGAGCTTAAGAATTGTTCCCAAATTCAGGAATGTATCTCGTTCAAATTGGCAAGCGTGTTGTGACGTCGCTGGCACGCTGTAGCGCGCTCGACGCGGCCGCGCGATCTCGCGATCTGCGTGACCGATAGCGGGAATCATTTTAGCTATTATTATTATTATTACATGCAGTGTTTTATACGTTAATGTTAAAGGTTAAATTTAGTTCGAAATGAATTCAAATTTAGTAGATTACTAGTGTCTCAGAGCGACTTCTTATAAATATCCGTCGTTAACGATCGATTATAACCTTTACATGCAAGTTTAAGCCTCAACCGCTTAACGGTAGAAAGGCCGAGAGTTGCAGGGTCGATTCTGACTTCACTGGACTATAGCCGTACCCACTCACGATAGCATAGCGCATAGCAATAGCTATACGCTTTGTTGGAGGGGCAGTAGAAATATTAGTAATGACTTCAAAAGGGAAAAGAAGTTATACATAAATCAGTGCAGTGTGTTAAGTATGAAGTATTATTTATTTATTTAAAATCACTGTCGAAATACTTATGACAATGATATAAATTAGATTTCGGACACGTATAATTAGTGGCAGGTAACACAGTAGTGCAGTACTGTTTGTAATGCTGCTCGCGCGCCGCACACCTGCGCCGCCCGTGAGCGGCATAGTGCGGAGGACGCGTATTGACAAACATTCTATCATTTGTTTGTTATACTTCCTTGTTATATATTTCAATTAATTAAATAATAGTTCTAACAATCATTTTAGCACGATAGCTCAGTGATATTATAAGGTAATTGGTAGGACCGATATCGCTTATCCAATGAATAGGTATAATAAATTACGCTATTTGAAATTGTAGGTTAGAAATAATTCTTGTATGCTTATAATTATGTGCTTATTACTACGCTTAATGTATTTAAATATTATATGCTGTTACTATATTAAAGTATTCTTTATGGAAATACATAGCGTAAAAATCACATATTTTTAAATTAATTACTTTAATATTTTTTAAATTATTTTTATTTATATTTACAGTGACTACTAATATTCCCATATTTCCGTTAGTTAGTTGGTGTTAGTGTCTTGTAATTCAATTGGGTCAATTTAAATTGTTGTCAACAGTTTGAAATCGCTGTTTGTAAATATGCTTCAGCGTCATCAGCAAGGCGAACATCCCGGCAGCACCTGGGATTCATCGATTTCAGGCAGAGATTAGGCCTTTATCAGCTTTAACATCGTGCGTCACCGATCTTCAGTGAAATGCTTGAAGTCCTGAATACGTACTCACGTACGTTCTAATACCAACACGAAATTGCTTAATAAGTATATGATATAATTAACAAATATTATTCTTTTGTATAAAATAAAGACGCTGACGTAATAGATACATAGGTATTGTTATAATACATATTATATAGTTTAAGCAAAATTAAAAGGTACTCATATTTATGCCGGATCCCATTCGTATCAGACTGTTTCGCTATGGTTGAGAAACATTTTTTTCAAAATAGTGGACAGGTATAATATAAATTAGTAAAAAAAATTAAATTAAGTTTCCTCTACGCCAATTTAATAGTATTGTATTTAAATGTTTTTATGTTTGTAATTCACATAACCCTACAATCGCACGTGCCCAGTTTATCTTACAGTGATTAACCAATCTGTTGAGGCACTATGGATACGTGAAACTGCACTCAACTTTCTGATTACTTACTTATAACACAGAAATACAACGTCCAGAAAAGTTGCGGTGCCATCAGTGTGTAAACCGATTATATACATTCAGAAAAAATATTACATGATAATGTAAAAGGTCACATCGCTTAGTAATTAATTCAAGAATGAATTTCATCATCGGCTCATTCGATGTTGAATGTTTACGATCTAAGTTAACACCTTGACGCAAAAACTATATAAGTTCTTGCTGCAATTACTTGAAGTAATGTGTGTGTGAAACTTATTATATTATGTTGGGATATGCGAAAAATTGTTGAGTTATAGTAACTACTTTGCAGCTGTTAGCTTAAAATAATTAAGCTTTGACTCTGATCAAAACATTCTGTTAATCAATTAATGTGACGTGGTGCACTGCCAGAAATAATTAAATACACATTATCTATGTATATCTAAAGAAGGAGAAGACCTACCCTAAAGCCATGGACCTAGGAAGCTGAATTTTTTCACAGGTTTTTTTTTAAACGTAAACGAGCACTAAGAAAAAGGTTGAAAGCTTGTATGGGATATCCGTCATTGTCTAAATTAGAGGCATGAAACTATTTTTGGCGAATAATTAAAGATAAAGAAACGCATGTTTCATCACTTTCTAAAATTCCACCCCTGAAGTGGTGAAATGGGTTTTTCTTCAAACAGCTGTTCACGTAGGCAAAGTCACTGGCAGAAGCTAGTATGATACAAAAATACTGTAATGTTATAATCGTATATTTGTAGCGCAATCTGTAATAAGTAAAAAAAATGTCCAAATGATTTCTATACGTGACTTTCGACCAGTTGTCTATAAAACGTAAATCCGTATAAACCATAAACCCTACACACACGCGGACCCATTAGAACAGTGAAATGTGTCGGGATGAAGAAAACAAAAACCATGAGTCGTTACCGCTACAGCGGAGCAGTATAAAATAATAAAGCTTAAATTTTTAATAAACCGAATGACCAGTTGTCCCCCGCCCTGTAATGTTCTGGTCAGGCGATTAAATATGAAGATTACGGGCTATGATCGTCTATTACGAGGCGCTGGCGTCGGGTCGCGCATCACAATGCGCCCGCGCAGGTGTTCGCTTCTGAGAGTCGTTTCCTTCCCCGAAGCCTGCGCCCGCGCCGCGATGAATATGTATACGATGTATTTTGACCACAAATGATTTATATATCGATTTTTTCGTTCCGGTGACTAATACGTTACGTTTGTCTGTCAATTCATGTGTTTGATTAAGCAGAGGCATATTTGCCTCTTTTGAAGAGTAATCAATATTCTTAAAATAATTTATATTATTTTAAAGATTCACTTGTCAAATATCACACTAAATCATCTCATTCTTAAACACATATTAGGGTAATAGGTTTTTTGTACATCAACTTAGATTAAAATTCACTATGAATAGGCAGTACATTATATGTATAAGCAAATGTAAGAAGCTCTGAGGCGAACCACATACTAATATGTACTTTATGTCAAATATAATCTATGATGTGTATTTATTCTGAGAACTGTTTTAGTTCCGCTTAGCTGTCAGCTCGTCCTTGTCGTGTAACGGCTTGGCTCATTGTATTTGAGAATATAATATTCGAATAGCATAATATATGAGACATGAGCGACGCAGTGGTCCAGTAGTACAGTAGTTTATGTGCTGGCGGTCTGAACCCCGGTGCTCGTGTTGTGTATAAATACTGTTTTCCCGTCACTCATTTTCAGCAAAATCAAGTCATCGGCCACTTTATACGTTGGCGACTTTTTGACTTGTGCAATATAGTGTAAAATAATTATAATACCTAACCACAGCAGAAGACGGATAGCGAAAAAAAAATGTAATAATAGAAAAAGATAAATATTATTTTTAAAAGTTTATATTACCATAATTCGAAAACTCTATAGCACAGTGCAAGTATTGCAAAGTACTCATCGCGACGTAGCACAGCAAGGAGAGAACGACACATTCGCTGCCACTTGTAGCAAAACAAGTTCCGTGTGAGACACAACAGACAGTAACGTGGAAGAATAAGCAAACAGCATGATGGAAGTCTCAACCTCGTGTTTCCATTAAACGTATATAGCTCATCGATATCAAAATAGTATTCTAATACAAAAGTTCCGGGAACTGTGCGCGTGACGTCCATCGCGACGACTCATTACCGAACCATAACTCACCAATTACTAGAACTTGTACCGTGCTTCTGCGCCTTCGGTTGAATCGTATCGTATCGTATATATATATATATATATATATATATAATCGTATTAATTACATTTCTTGTTTAAAGTGATGATATTTTTGATAAATGCTAGTAAATCTAGAATGTAGCGCCCACGCTACGGACGATTGAGAAAATACTATCTTTGTTTTTGACATTTCTTTGACCTTATTTATTTTCAAAAGTCCAAGAGCTGTGCAATTTTGCGCCAATTGTACTCATAAACGTTGATTAATCATTTAATGAAAACAGCGCGGGCTTGAATTAAGAAAAGTTTAAAGTAGAATATGTTACTAAATGTTAATAAACTACACTGCTCATAGAAGTGAAGTTTTCCATTCTGATACATCTTTGCGAGCGTAAATACTAATTTGAACTTAATAAAGATAACGATTTGACTAATTTCGGCGCGGCGCAGTTAACGAGCGCGTTTAATAGCGCCGTCTCACGTTCGTATCAACGAGAATAAATTTAATGCATAATAAACAATGCATTTCGTATCTTCGCTGATAATTTTAATTTTAAAGTTTCGTGAGTAGCGTTGCATGAATTATTATTGTTCGATATAATAAACTGTATTATACAATTATTAATATAAAAGTGTACTAATGAAATTGCTATTATCGACTGACTGATGCAGCAGGAGCTATGGATATCGGTAGGCTTAATGACATCGTTGTCATTACGCCACAGCTTACCACCAAATATTGAAACAATGTGAGACTAAAGGGTTGGTAGGGAGTTAGCTACATTTTATTGGTATTTTTTACCTTAAACCTGTTATTTTTGCATTGGAAAAAGTATCGATTTAATTTATTTTCCAAAAATCTGCTTTTAGTGGAATCATCATAATTTGTGTTTGTTTTGTGAAAATATTTACCAATTTTTTATTTTATTTTAAGATACAAATGTACGCGAGCATCGCCGCGGCGCGTAGTCTGTAGTTTCCCCTATCTTTCAATTACATTATCCTATAGTGAAGTATTCGTGCAATAACTCGAAAAGTCATAAAATATCGTATTTATTACAAGTCGTAATTGACCTACACACATTTATTACCAGTAGACTTGACATTTCGTGTTAGCGATATGAAAATTCGGTTTTGTTTCACCGCATCAGAACTCATCGGTTTTTTGTCGCACTATTTACACATTATAAACCTAAACTTAAGTGTAGTACACACTATACGTTAAAACACATTTTTTTTTAATTTTAACAGACTTAAGAAATCATAATAAGGATTAAAATTATAATATATTCATAGTTTTTTTTTGTTTAAAAGATAAAAAAGGCAACAGAAACCGACTGTTTTATATAATATTACTTGTGTAAAATGCATATATCACCAACGGTGACTAACAAGACAACTTTGCCACCTTAGATAGAGATCGTTAGGAGGAGGTAAACGTTTGGGACACAGGAGGTAGCAATAGGCCTCCCGCGCTTCCACTCATCAAACGTAAATACAGAACTGTTTGTTGTTTACCTCGACATTCTGCGGGAGGGTAAAGCTTCCCCGGTCGAATCGACTTTTCCATGTTCTACTTCTATTATTACTTTACATTTTATACTCGCACTACTTGTGCCCGCGGTTTCGCTCACGTTATGTAGTTTTCTGATGACCCCAGGGGAGCCCGACGGAATGAAAAGTGCCCTATTAGTTAATCCAGGTAATAATATATGCGTGTACCAAATCTGTCCAGTAGTTTTTGCGTGAAAGAGTAACAAACATCCATCCATCCACGCGAACTTTCACATTTATAATATTAAGTAGGATTATGTACGTTTATCTCCCATTGTTTTTAATATACGTAACCTTTTCACAATTTTTAGCACTCAATACCTAACTTACGATAATAGTAAATATAATAATGTCCGCAGTGCTGTGTGTGTGCGCACGCGCCACGAGGGTAAATGTGAACGCTCCCCAAGGTCGGGGAAAGCGCACAGCACCGTTACCTGCCTTTATGTTGCCCTTCACCTTTACACACGACTGCCTCAACAGATTAGCATAATGGACATTATTTATTTTATTTTATTTAAATTCTTTATTGTACACACAAGAGAAAATACAACATAATAAATATATTAATTTGACAAAGATGGTACAAGGGCGGCCTTATCACTTAAAGTGATCTCTTACAGGCAACCTTTATTTATAACATATCTTATTGTTGGAAAGGCTACTCGTGCACAAAAAGGTAAAGTAAATACTTAACATATATTTAATATTTGTAATTACATTAAACATATTATTTATCATATATAGACTTACATATTAATACATAAATATTAAAATACACAAATACATAGATACATACATATTCAAATATGAATACATAAAATATTATAAATTACTTTAATAGACATACATAGACTTTATATTACACTGCCAGATAATATTTCTTAAGACGGCTTTTAAACATGCCAAGTGATTTAGATGTTCTAATATGACGAGGACATTTAACTGATCTACGGTTTTTATAGCAGCTAATCTGGTTTCAAAAGTGGACTGTATTTATACTTGCCGTACTTTTTTTATGTTACAAGTTGGCAAACAAGCATACGGCCCACCAGATGGTAAGTGGGCGCCGTAGCCTATGAGAGCTTGCAGCACCGTTAGTAGGTGCCACTCACGCGTTGCCAACCTCGAGATATCAGTTCTTAAATCTCGTCCGCCCAGTAATTTTACTAGCCTACAGTGTCCTTCAAACCGGAACACAGTAATGCCTAACCACTACTATTTGGCGGCAGAATATTTGACACTGCGGTGGTACCTACCTAGTCGGCCTCTTGCAACAAAAGACCAGTGTGACCGATTGCACTGGTGGAATAATCTGCACCATGTTCGTATATGCGCTTTAGTTAGTGTTGCATATTATTTGCCAATTTCACTAATTGTAACACTAATACTGGTGGCAGGCCTTTTACTGCAAGAGGATGGCTATGTAGCTACACTCACGGCGTCAGATATAGACATAGATTGACCGCAAAACAGTATACTACACAGTGTTTTGTTTGTAAGGATACTGCGGCCAGAGAAATTACTGGGCACTGGAAATATAAGAGCCGATTTCATATTTTTATTCGAAGCAATTTCATATTGATGATTCAGTATAGTTATGTAGATTAGTACATGTCGGTAACGGTGGAGGTGTTCGGTGGTCACGCTTTGTTTGGACGAGCCGTTAATATTAACAGGCGTGTGATCGTGTGAATGTGACCCGATAGCGACGCCTGCACGGCTTCGATTCCTTGTCTTTTTATCGCTGTACTCTCAACGATCTTACGGTGACCTCTTTTGCGTCCGAGAACGCACCGAAACATATGTAAAAACAGATAAACAACGAGTTCTACTTGTAACGACGGATACGATTGTAAGTTAAAACAAGCTGGAATCGAACTTATCACATTAGGCGGATACATCGATTTTAATTTTTCTTTAGCGAAGTAATGAGTCGTTTTATAAGTAGATATTGAATATTATTATACTCGTTATTTTCCAGCTTATTTATACAGATTAAGACGTAATTGATATCATGTGTAGGTGCATAAAAGTACCATTCTTTTTATTACCATCCCGTAATTCAATATTTTTAGGGTTTTTAGGGTTTTGTGTTGTTTTAAGTCTATTGGCCTGTCTGAAATAACACTGGTAAAAAAAGATAAATTAATTTTTATGCAGGTATCTGTATTTTCGAATCAAATTATTAAGACAGTGAGTAGTTACTACCCTATTTAGGATTTTTAAATATTTTCAAATCAGTAAAAAATGATTTAGCATTCTCAATGTAATGCATTCAACTTTATGGGTACATCTGAAAGTTTGTAAGTAACTGCTAGTGTAGGGCGAAGTCAGCGACGGTGTTGCAGGCGGGCGAGTGGTGTGGTGTGGTGTGGTGTGGTGTGGTGCGGAGCGCGGACCGTGCAGCGAAATATCAATAGTGGAGCGCGGCGGCCGAGCGGAAGACTCGAGCGCTATCGAGCCGCGCGCCCCCGCCGCCCGCCGCCCGCCGGAATTTACAATGTAGCTCCCAGCCGCCTCACACCGCGACGCCGCCGCCCGCCGCCGACGGCTCGCCCGACTACGACCTCTCTTCTCTGTAGCTAGAGGCGAGTTTCCCGGAGCCGCCGCGACGGCCCGCGTCGGTGTGCGTGAAATTTTCTCGCCTGGAAATTCTAATGCGCCGCGCGACTGCGATAAAAAATGACTAGCTCGGGAAATGTGAATACATTACCGAGCGAGACAGAGAGCGTCGCGGCGGAGGCGCCGCCTACTCACTATGTATTTTACACTATTTATATTTCCATTTCGACTGAAAAAGGGAGGCTATGTGCGAGTCGGACTATTTAATAAGTGTCTGCCTCGCCCCATCCCGGGGCCCGAGGTGCTCTGTATTCACTCGAAAGCTCCGAGAAACTTAGAGCCCACCCTCTAAAATATGTTTTACAGTATGAATTCACGAAGCTAGTTTAATTTAACTACGTCGTAGAGAGGAATTCGATCTCTGACTTCCATATCATATGTACCTAATACTCGGCCCTTTTTTTATTTATGAACGTATTTATACCAATGGATAATTAATTACGACTACCCCTTTACAGTATCAATGAGAGTCGTAATGAGGGGAGGCGCGATAGATATAGAATTAGATGTCCGCATGCTATAATCGGCGTGAGAATCTAATGGATAATTTGTTCCGGAGGGTCGGCGCGACTGATAATTGCGGTAAAAAGTGAAACACGCGGTGCGGTGCGACAAACCGTTGCGTTTTTCTAATGTTTTTTGCGTCTAACATGCCACCTGCGCCACGACACGTGCTCCGAACTTGATTGATAACGCGCGTGATGCGAACTACGTACCGACGTTCCCTTTATCCAGTGATCTGATAGCGTCGCGAAAAAAATTGAGAGTCGAAAGGTTCATCGTAGATTAGACAATATTATCTTTTCATTTCTCAATATATAATAATGTGCAAACGGTAATCTTATAATTATAGTTACTTGTGTACATGTATTGTATTCAGCATCATCACCACGAGGATATCCTGCTTAGGTCCGTATTGTAAAGTTGAGTATTAAGGGCAGCGAAATCGTTATTTCTCTTGTTTTTCCAAGCTCATTTCCTGGGTTGGGTAGGTTTTTGTTAATATAATTAGTTTTAAATAGAACGTTTGGCACTTCTGTTATAATTATAATCATTCAATTCTAAAATGATCAGTGGACGAATCAATATCCGATGCATTAAAATAATTTTTCACTTACGAATTACCGATAATCACCAGAAGTCTAAACCCAAGCTAAAACCAAATTTCCGGGTAAACCTTGAGGTCAGTGTTGAGCATAAACACCCTGTTAACTATTCAAATATCAGTCATAGTTATTATTGTAATTCTATTGTGCCATACATATTTGCAGCCTCGCAGCGAGTCCCGCTCATGGCTGCAGTACCCCGCGTCGCGGCTGCAGCGGCTCCTGCGCAGCGCGTGCCCGCGGCCGCCGCGAGCGCACGCCACGCTACACCTGCGATCCGGTAAGCATTTCGATACTTATTTGCAGGTATTTTTAAAACTCAACACTCAAACAGATCATCGCAATAAATAATAATTATAAATGATTAATTCATAACGCTCTAGGCTTTCCTTTAAATAAAACAACGAAATATGTTTACGAAACATATCCAAAAAAGGTTCCATCGAAAATCCTTTTTCGTAGTCGGTTATAAATTTTATCAACCTTGTACCATATAATGTTGCAAATCCTTATTCGAATAAGGTATTCGCAAATCTGTTGTTCGTCAAGTGTCAGTAGCCTCGCTTTAATGGCGACATCCTGCCTGAAACAACGCGACACACAGCACGAGACGTGACGTACAACTTAATGCGAGCCTATAGAATATTGCCCAATCGTAATATTATCATCGAAGCACACACTCACAGAAAACAAATACTGGCTGCTAAAGAGCACGTGAAGACCTAAGTTTTGAATGAAAAATTGCTGGGGTGCTCTAAGGATGCAAAAACATATATTTGAAAAGAGTAACTGTCGAGTTTCTTGTCGGTTCTTCTCGATAGAATCAACCTTCCAAACCGTCGGTAGCGCTTGACTATTCAAAAGTACTTTTTAAAAGTCTATTTGAATTAAAAATAATTTTGATTTTGATTTTGATGCAAATTTACTTTATATTATTACTTATTCTCTTTGTAGAGTCCAAAATTATTATAATAGTACTTTATTATTACGATAGTCACTAAATAAATTTAAGTGTAGATCTTGAATTAAGGTATATCAAAGTTTTAAATCTACTAATGAACACAATGATATGAATATGGGTCAGAAATATTTGGAGCCCTCATACTCTATAACACTGTTCTAAAGATTCTCCTCTAAGGGTTGATGTAGTTTACGCGGACAAAGTCACAGACACAGCTAGTAACAAACAAACATACGTTACTGAAAAGCTTTCGATTGCCGACAATATTGAACGAACCTTCGTTACTTAATCGTTGGTTTTGATTCTTTCCTTTACGGTTAGTAATAAACGAAATATTTATAGCCGTATAAATCGTAGTTACCGTATTAAAATGCGAAACGCCGCCTTTTACGTCTATCTAAAGTCTTTACTCACAATAAAGCAGCTAGGGGCAGCTCTACCTGGATTACGCAATCTATAATACGTGGATCTGTGTTAACGGATTTGTTTCGCGCTGTCAATATCCGGTCAAAGTTTCAATCACTATCATTTGTCCATAATCATTGCATCAATATCGTTAATGAAACTCAATTAGGTTTAATTATTTAATATGAAAATGGTTATAATATCAATAAAATCTACGTTAAGTCTTTTACGGATTTTGTTATACTTAAATAAATATTAAATAAGTCAATTACGTTACGTTACGTTATAATTTACAGTAATAATACGTTTGTACTACAATTATTAACTCTAAGATAATCCATATACTCTATTATCAACATAGAAAGATATCTATCATACCGAAAGTTGTAGTAAACATTTATTTTGAAATACGCGTCATTTAAAAAATGTTCCAAAATTGTCCGTAATTGTCAATTCACTCAAAATAAAAGCAGTAATATATCATTCGTTGAGGCTCTCAGATTTATTCATCACCAATAAAATATTTTTTTTTTTTTTTTTTTTTTTTTATGTAAGAGGGGGCAAACGGGCAGGAGGCTCACCTGATGTCAAGTGATCACCGCCGCCCATGAACATCTGCAACACCAGAAGGCATGCAGGCGCGTTGCCGACCTTTAAGGAAAGAATAGGCTCTTCTCTTGAAGGTTCCCAAGTCGTATCGGTTCGGAAAGACCGCCGGCGGAAGTT
The DNA here is from genome assembly GCA_023373885.1 of Hestina assimilis. Taxonomy (NCBI): domain Eukaryota; kingdom Metazoa; phylum Arthropoda; class Insecta; order Lepidoptera; family Nymphalidae; genus Hestina; species Hestina assimilis. The sequence continues at coordinate 162,803 of CM041747.1, read as the reverse complement.
GATTCCACAGAGTGGTTGTGCGAGGAAGAAAATGTCTTCTAAATCGCGCTGTTGTGGATTTCCAGACATCGAGGTGGTATGGATGGAACTTAGAGTTTTGTCGCGATGTCCGATGGTGAAATTCTACCGGCGGTATCAATCCAAACAATTCTCAGAACACTTCTCCGTGATATATGCGATAGAAGATGCAGAGTGATCCGACATCTCTACGCACGCCAAAGGATCAAGCCGATCGGAAAGGGCTTGATTGTCGACAATGGAGCCGCTCTACGTTGGATGCGGTCAATTGGAAGTAGCTGGTACTGGGGAGCTCCTGCCCAGAGGTGAGAGCAGTACTCCACGTGTGGTCGAATTTGTGCCTTGTAGAGTTTTAGGCGATGAGCCGACGTGAAGTAGTGCCTCGCCTTGCTGAGCACACCAAGCTTTTTAGAGGCCAATTTGACCTTTCCTTCCAACTGACCGCGGAACTGAACGACGCTCGAAATGTCGACACCAAGTATTCCGATACTAGCTGTGGCAGCCAGGGGAGTGTTCTCAAAACGAGGAGATACGACAAATGGTGATTTTTTAGCGGTTAACGCGCAAACTTGTGTCTCTTTGGGGTTGAATTGGACTAAATTTAGTCGGCCCCAGTCCGGAGACTTTTGGTCAATGTAGTCTCAACTTCAGACACAAGTTTGTTCCGGCACTCAATGACGTTTTCCCGAGAAATATTAGCGCGGCCGGTGTATAAAGCGTCTACAGTGTTGTCGTTCCGCATAGCAATGAATGAATGTTGGAAATTTCCAACATGTCATTGATATGCAGAAGAAACAAAGTAGGGGACAGTACGCAGCCTTTGCGGGACACCAGCATTAATGGTTTTAAGTCAGAGCATGCACCGTCGACAACGACCTTGATGTCTGATCTGCCAAAAAGCTGGTGACCCATTCGCATAATTTCTCTCAGGAAGCCCATAGGAAGGAAGCTTCGAAAGAAGCGCCTTGTGCCATACCCGATCGAAGGCCTTCGCTATGTCCAGACTGGCCGCTAATGCCTCCCCCTTTGACTCAACTGCTTCCGCCCATCTATGTGTCAGGTAAACTAAAAGATCACCAGCCGAACGACCACGACGAAAACCGTACTGGCGGTCGCTAATCAGCTGGTGCTCCTCCAGATACCGCAGGAGCTGGCAGTTGATAATGGACTCCATTATCTTTGAGAACAAGGAGGTAATGGCAATTGGCCTATAATTGGACGGATCCGAGCGGTTGCCTTTTTTAGGGATCTGGTGCACTAAAGCCGTCTTCCATGAGTTCGGGACGACGCCTGATGAGTAGGAGTACCGGAAAAGACGCGTTAAAACCGGCGCCAACTCAGGAGCACATGTCCGCAACACGATCGGGGATTCCATCAGCCCACTCGACTTATGAATGTCCAAGGAAAGAAGTGCTCATGAACTACACTTTGCCGGAATTTAACCTCCGGCATCGTGGTATCACACCGCTGGATTGCCGGTGGTGACTTTCCTTGGTCATCCACAGTCGAGTTGGACGCGAAGAGAGAGCACAGAAGATCAGCTTTCTTCTTCGCGGGCATGGGCCACCGAATCATCGTCCCTATGCAGAGGTGGAAATGATGGCTTACAGAAATTATCTAAGACAGACTTGGCGAGGGACCAGAATGCACGTGTACCCGAAGGAAGATGCACCAGTCTCTCGCCAATTCTGCCGATGTGCTCCGACTTTGCTTTGGCAATAACCCTTTTGAAGGACCTGGAGGCAGAGTTGTACTCCTTTCTAAGTGCGCTGGTATTTACATCACGAGACGTCGACGCCTTAGCCCAGACTTGGTAGCATTCCCGTTTTCGGCGAAACGCCGTTTTACAGGAGCGACCAAACCAAGGCTGAGACTTGCCTCCGATGGGCACTGCAGTAGCCGGAACAAAGAGTTCCATGCCCTGAGATCACATCGGCGACAGAGTTGGCAACGCCGTCCGGATCATCCGGCGAGAAGCAAATCTGTCCCCATGGGTAGGACGCAAAGAAAGAACGCATCCTGATCCCAGTTCTGCCGACCTGTAGAAAGCAAACGCGCCGGTAGCCCGCGAAGCGGGGCCGAGCTGGGCGCGAGACCGGCACTGTACTCCGAACAAGGCAGTGGTCCGACGAGCCTAGAGGAGGATCGACGGATACCAGATAGTTGTCCGGATGAGAGGTCAACAGAAGATCCAACAGTGAAGGTGTATGATCCTCTACATCTGGGATTTGCGTTGGCGAGGTTACCAGTTGTGTCAGATCATATGCCAAAGCAAAGTCGAGAACAGATCTCCCCGCGTGATCGGTGGTACGTGAACCAAGCCATTCGGCATGGTGGGCGTTGAAATCGCCAAGAATCACGATCTCAGCAGATGGGATCTGTTGCAGCACGGAATCTGTAGCCATTTGGATGTGCTCAATGAGTCGGTCGCTTTCGGCATTTCCGCTAGGGGACCTATAAAGGCACGCGTAGATTCGCGGATGGTCATCGCAGTCTACGCGCAGCCAAAGAATCGATAGGTCCCCTACTAAGGCTGACGAGGCGACGAGAGCAGACATTTTCTCTGGACGTACACGCACACACCAGCCCGGGGTACAAAGGAATGTTCCAAATTGTATCCCGGGTAGGAGAGGAAAGAAGTATCAGCCGGAGAAGATATCTGTGTTCTGTAAGGAAAAGGCCGGCTTCGCCGTCTCAAGATGGTGGTGGACGGCGTTCAGGTTGGAATTTAGCCCCCTTATGTTGCAGAAGTCCACAGTAAGCGTGACAGGGGTAGCCTTAGGTAGCCTGCTTTGTTTGCCCGAACAGTATTGAGCATCAAAATTGCCCCCAGAATTCGGAGGGCAGCCTGGGTATCCATGTTCAGGAAGAGTTCGTCCTGAAGATGGACATCCAGAGAGGGATTCTCCACAGCAGAAGCTGGTGGTACCCTCCTGGGGTAAATAAACCGAATTCCTGCACTTTCATTGGAGGGGGAGTGTAGTAATACCGGGACTCTCACTCACCGTACGAAACGCGACAGTTGCCACTTTACGCCGGTTTTCTGTGAGAGAGTGGTGTTTCCCGGGCGTGCCGGCTCACGGCTGCACAGAAAGAACTGTGCAGCGTGGCACTACCACTAGTTGAATTGACTGACTGCACTGGTGGAATAATCTCTGCAAACAAAGATTATCCCACCAGCGGGCGATGGGGTCGTCACGTCCCGACGCCGGGAAAATATAAAAAAAACATACATACATTACAGTAATAATTATTCAAATAGCTTAAACACAGTCTGATCCTGAAGTAGGCGGGAGCGACGTTCGATGAGGTCAATAAATATTAATCAGTCGCACTTGGGCCGCTGGAGAACATCCAAAAATTTAAGACAATGTTTATTCAATAGCTTATATTAATTTTAAAATGCTATTTTGATATTTATTCACTTTTAATTAATTGGTACGCTTTAGGTTTGCTAAACAAAAACATTTTTATTTATTTCTTGACATATTGATATGAAATGTTTATCGTATTGTGTTGAAGTAAAGGATACTCAGATCAAGTATTAGCAATGATGATAATCTTTGAAAACTTAAGATAAATGAATAATGATTAAGTGTACGAATAATATTATAATATTAGGAAACACTTTATGTATACTTTTAATGGATGAACTTTTTTTCAATTCTACCTGCAAAAAAACTAAGTCAATTTAGACTTCAACCATAAGACGTAAAGCGTTGACTCGCGACGAGTTATTTTTAAAGCGTGTCAGTTAGATGTAAGATGTTTCTTATACTAATACAATATTTTTTCCTTCAATTACACGCAGTCCCTGGTAAAGCTTAACCACGATTTCCATGGTAAAGCTTGAGTCGGGTTTTATTTTTGTTGTCCTTCTTCTTGTTTTTATTTATTGTTATTACAATAAGGTTTATTTAGAATTTATTGCCAGTTTGGGATAGTGCTATTTAGTAAGTTTGAGATCAATGTTAGGTAGTACCTTCTTGTCGTGTAGTTAGAGCGCCATTAGCAGCGCTCGCCGGGACGGAGGCTTCGCTCGGAGCCGCCGACGCCTGCCCGATGTAAATTCGCATACCGATCCTTACTCGTCTTTCGCCAGCACCTAATAAATACGTCATTAGCCCTTAAATGTGATCTCTCGGAACATCTGTACGACTCTTTCTCAACCGCGTGCACGCATTGCAGTTTTTGCGCCCAGGAATATATCTCAGTTTAATTTTTAATGGATGCAGGTGAATAATGTTGATTATATGAGCGTAACGTGTGTCAAATATTTTCTGACACATTTTTTAGACCTGTGCTATATTACAAAAAACGCCAAATATCTTTGTTTTACTTAGTATGGGACTGGGTCTACCGTGAGTTTGTTCATTCCGAAAAAAAAAAAAAAAAAAAGAGATTTCTCAAAGAGAAATGTAAAATCGCTTATAAATTGGGAGTGTAATTATTTTGATAAGATATTTTTTACGTGTTCAAATGCTATATATTAAGAAAAAATCTAGAACAACAGGTGAAGTAATAGTGGTCGGTGGCAGCTTGCTGCGACAAATGTCAGCAGACTCGTATATACAAAATTGAAGTAACTTAAATATTGTTATATACAATATATAATTTTTATAATAATATTTTTATTGGTATTAATAAGTTACCTAACTATTTTATCTCCCTTTGTGCTATTGTTTATTGTTGTGTTGTGATTGTATTCAGGTAAGGGTGTGTACAGGTAAGGCAACTCTCGGATTCATAGTCTAACTATTTTGTAATTGAGAAGACCAGTAAGTAACTTGTCAATTTTTACAGAGCTTTTTACAAAGAGCGAATGTCACCTGACCTCCGCAACCCAATGGTTGAACCAGTAATTCGTTAGATAAGAGCAAATTACCTATTAAGAGTTAACGATAATTATAAGATGTTGTGATACAACCAGGACCGGCCGCTTAACGGCACGGTGGGGAGACCTACACGGGCAAACGCTCAGAATGAATGAGATATTTTTTGCTCCGAGCGGGTATCGAACCCGCGACCGCCGAGGCTCAAAGTAAGCTCGCTGCCAGCACGCAACAATAGTCGTCGACCAATACCTTGACAAATAAAATCTTGCATTATTTTATCCATTTCGATACCCGCATGTCTGTTGTGAGGTCGATTAAGAGATGTTTATCACATAGCGCTTTTAAAGTATCGACATTTGTAATGGACGCGACGGTTTAATTACGGGTGACACCTTTGGAAAGGGTGCGGATATAGCCGTTGTGCCCGCGTGCATCCGATATCAGCTTTGCAAATACTGGACTAACGATCCTGCACAGATACATGTCGAATGGAAGTGATCCCTTCGAGTGTTCATAGAGAGGGACTAGTGTATAAAATATACTTTTGTTGATGTTGCGAAAGCAATAATTATTTTTTTGCAACTGAATTTTTGCTGATTATACATAATGTAGCGACCTCTTAGTATGCCACTGTTGGTAAAGGCTTCCTCTTCTGTTAGGAACAAGGAGTAGGAGTCTGGTCACGCTACTCTGATGCGGATCGGCGGATATCTTTGGCACAGAAATTTTCTTTTTTATTTATCTTTGGCATATTCGTAGTGTAGGTTTTAATTATTTAGAAGGATGGTCGACAAATAAATTTTACGATCTTTTTATAATTTTTTAATATGAGCAGATTTCGTCTTAATCATGTGATACGACATGTAGCGTTGTTTGATTTTGTTTGTAGTTGTCTTGATATGAAACGACATACGAGCCTTGAAGAGTTTTGATAATCTTTGGCATGGCAATGAATTATTTTCTTCCTGTGAGCGGAACTAAAATTCTTTAAAATTAATTATTTAAATATATTTATTACCATACATTACTGCCCAATTTTTCCTCATAGTGATTTTACGTTCCACTAACTATTCTGTTATATCTATATGCGTGGTACATAATTTCGGCTGTGCTATAAATCTGCATGCGCTGCGGGAAGCGTGCGCCGAGGGTGTTTGGGGGTGCGTAGCGGGACGAGGGAGGGGGGGCAGTGATCACGAGCAGCCCAGGTGCGGGGGCGGCAGATGTCGCGGGCTGTGACGTCACTCGCTCCTGACCCACATATCTCAGCTTCATCCACAAAAACAACTCTTACCACGATGAGATAAGGTGTTAAAAATATCGGTTACCGAGGGAGCGTGCCGCGGGTCAAACACTACTCGAGGACAATGCTTTTGTTGGTTTCGTAATTTGGAACCGTCGAACGTAATGAATGGTCACAATGGTGCTCCACGCTAAATGTTCAACCGATTCGCATATGCTTTGAAGTCGTGTTTATGTTCCAGTTAATACTTCATTCGTGAGTAATTAGAAATCATATTATGAATATCTTATTAAGAATAATGCAAATAGGTAAATGGTTAATTGACAGAGTTTTGTTTTGGTTTCCACCATGTTGATGACGTATTGTTAAGCTATGGGTTTCTATTATTATTACAAAAAAACGTCTCATATTTATGGGATCGTTTATTCCATTCTTATTAGTTGCTGTTTATAATAAGCAAGCAGGTGGGGCGGTAAGTCGGATAGCGATCGCTCCCTGTAAGAACTAGTAACCTGTCAAATTCTGGTTATGGTAATAATTTGATATACATATTGAGACAGGGCATGTTTAGAAAAAGACGAAAAAAAGAAGCCTTTACCGCTACATTCCGTCAAGATAAATTCCTTGTGCTATTTATGGGAACTAGGTAGCATTGTTCCCGGTATTGTACGAGTATAACCAGGGTCTGCTTATTACTCTTGTCCGGAATCGATAGCTCACTACTTTTTACATAGAGCGACTACCATCTGACCTCCGAAACCCAAAGGGCGAACTACTTATCAAGAGTTAACGATTATAATCAGATGTTATGTGATAACAACCGGGACCGACAGCTTAAAGTGCTCTCCGATGCACCGAAAAAGACATTTGTATCAGTACAAATACCCGCGCGATCAGGAATCGAACCCGCAACCGTCAAGGCTAAAGGCAGACTCGCCACAAAGGTGTCACTTGTTGGAATTACTATTATAGTTATGGTCCTCGAAGGGAAAGAGATTGCAATAGGGCTAAAACAAAAAATGTGGTAAGTTAAAAATACGAACATATGTATGCTTAATAAGTACCTGCGCCTAATATTATATTGTCACTTGACACTCATTAATGTTATCGTTCGCAACAACATAATTGTTTTGCTAATAATAATTTATTTGCTACATTTGAATAATGGCATTTGCGAAGTGCGAAGTTCATTAAATATTTATTTCGCGGCACAATTGTTATATAAACACGATATATTGCCTTTTAAATTAAAATATATGCAATGTTTAACTATTTTATTGACTTCAATTTTATGCTGTCAATCCTACATCTGTGCAGACTGTAGTTTTAAATGAATAACTTTTTGAGCCTACAATTATTATATCAAATTAGTAATATTTTCAGTCTGAAGCGATTGATGTTTTTACAGGTGTTATTCGAGGTCTCGACATTATTATACTTTCTTTGTTCTAGTTACTTATAAAGCGATCGTCGGCGCTTATCGGTGCTGTAGACGACTGATTGTAGGTAGGTGCGTCTCCTGTGGGAACTGTAGTCCACAGCGCTGATGAGTAGGGAATTAGTGATAACCGGAGAGCAATCTGCATTTCCTATACCTATTATTTAACTAATTATAAAGTTTATTTTTAAAATTTACAAATCGTTGTTAGATTAATAAAATAGAGATTTCATAAAATATTCGTTTTTATTAAGTCTACAACAGAAAGTAGAATATTTAAATAAAAAGCTATAACATTTTATTGAACTATTTTCGTGTTGGGTTATTTTAAAAATTGTAAAATATGCTTAAGGCGTATGCTTATAATAAAAAATAGGGAAAAAAGAAATATCTTTTGAAAAAAATTCCAGTAGGTCAGGTGGGTAGGCACTTGTATACAAAAGGAGATACTTCTCGATGTGTTTCTCAATCATCGTCTATTATTTGCTTCTAAACATGGATGTTTGTATGTTTGTCCTGTTGTATGTTGTATGCGTTCCTAAGCCTTTGATTAATTATCTAGAAACTTTAAAACTTGTTCTGCACATACCTGAGCAGCTAGGCTGTTGATGGTGCATAAAATGTACTTTAGTATATCGATAATAGAATGCCGAATATTATCTCACTGTACGAGTTGTAGAATGACAAACATGCGCACAGTCCGCCTGATGGCCAGCGATCACTGCATCGTAATATGGTCAATGAGATGCGACGAGAAGAGAAGAGAAGAGAAAGAAGAGAGTTTTAGTCTCCGTTTCAGAAGTAGTACGCGTAAAGCACGTCACATAATGAATGGTTCAATAGAATCGATTCAAAATAAAGTTATTATTATTACCTTTGTGAGAGGCGGTGAACGAGCAGGAGGCTCATCTGATGTTAAGTGTTTACCGCCCCCCAGGAACATCTGCAGCACCAGAGGGGATGCAGGTGCGTTACCGATATTATAGATGCTGACAGTTATGAGCCGGCTGACCTCCAAACGTGGCTGACGAACAGTTACTTTGCGAGTTTTTCACCAACCTACGGTTGTAGCCTACCTAACCAGCCGGGCATTTAAGGCTTTAAAGCGTTCAGAGTTGTTCCTTTAGGGTCTTGTATATTTCTGCACAGTGAGTAAGTTATCTGAACTAATATCTAATTAACGACATTGTGGCGCAGCGGTAGCGAACCTGCCTTAAACGCCACAGATCGCGGGTTCGATTCCCCGCACGGAGCATAATATGTTTATGTATTGACCATGCACGCATATTTTCCGGTCTGGGTGTATTTGTCCTTGTCCTTGTATGTTTCCGGTCCCCGACACAGGATATAACTATCGTAATGGGGCCGTTTTTTTTTTAAATCCTTTCTTTCTTTCTAATTGGTATATCTAATTGGTATTGGTATAACTTATATTTAAAATGTCCCAAATTTTTCTTTACAGTATGTTTTAAATTGTAAGTATTAGTGTTTCACATTGAAATGTTTACTGTAATAGCTAGACTGTGAAATCTTTTAAAGGTGATTTGAAAAAACTTGTTATATTTCCGGTAACTTTAGTATATTTTGAGCATTTCGATACTAGCGGGTCAATGACCTGCGGCTACTAACTTGCTTGTGACGTCAGGTGATACTCGACGCGTCTCGGAGCGTCTGCTAATTGATAATAAATACTCCCTGCAAGGGTGCAAAAATTAGTGTTGATCTGTCACATGAAACAGCCCTGAATCTTAAATGTATGTTTTTGGAGAAAACAAAATAGAGACAACATAAAAAGGGAATTTCGATTCAAATATGTAGGATAACATTTATCGTGCGGTGGACGTGGGTGGGTACCTGTGGCCTCAGCTCGACGGGGCCTCGTTTGAATGCGGAGTCGCGTACACTCGGTTCGTATGTAAAGCGGTTCGGAAAATCCATAATGGGCCGCGGAAAACCCTTTTAATATACGGCACGTAAATAAGAGCGGGTGTAGCGAGCGAGGAGGGCGGCCGGGGCGCGGGGCGGCGGGGACGGCGGGAGGAGCGGCGCGCCCATTGGTCGGAGAGGGTCCGCCCCGCGCGCGCTCCAAAAACCTCGGAAAAAGCGTGCAGCGCGCGGCAGTGCCTCACGGACGCGCTCGGTGGGCGGACGCTCGGCGTGCGCTCGGAGAGACGGCGCGACCCACGACCGGCGGCCGCGGCCGCGCCATGCCCGCGCTGGCCCTGCGCGACCAGCCGCTCGACTGCTCCATGCGCCTGCGCGAGCCCCCAGCCTGGCCGCCACCGCGCGCCCAGCGCCACGGTCAGTCCTCCGCTCCACCACCACCAGTGTGACCACCGCGTAGTGCCGCGCGCCACCACCGGCCACCGCCGCCGGCGCGTAAACACCTCGTTATACCTGCCGACTCTTTGATCCCATTCTTTACGAGCGCGACCCCTCGGACCACGTGCGCCGTCTCTGGGGTCAGATTCGGGACTCCATTATTGTCATCCCCTCGACTCCGCGCGACAAATCTTGACAAATAACAAACCCTTTGCGTACGTACTCGCATTAAAATAATAAAAGATATATTTATCTCTGTGTCGCTAGAGGTAGGGCGGCTCGGCGTGCTCGGTGCATCTGTGCATATAGTGCTGGTTCATTACGATTCATATTTTCATTTTGATGTATAATATTAACGTTATTTTTAATCATCTTCGAGCAAGTAAGTAATGTTTTCTTTTTTTTATGCTTTTGATCCAATACAGAAACAGTCTTTTACGAAGTAGGTTATCAAAACTACGAAACCTATAGATTTAAACCTTTACTAATAAGCTTATGCACTAAGAACAAGCCAATAACTCAAACCCCATCAGAAGTGATTAGTGCTGCAGCGGGGCTGTTGATTGTTTATCTTTCAATAATATTTACATTTCGTAACCCTTCTCACCTTCTGTTGACACAGCGATGTGTCAACAAGGCGGTAATCCTCGGCGAGCAGGTTGAAAGGGTTCCCCTCGATATTAACTCTATAGTACTGCAAAACGATTCCTTTGACACGCCCCGAGAGGCCGCGGCGAGGTCGAGGCGGTGCACTTCACCTCTTTATTGCTCTGCCGCGGCCGCGGGGAGCTCTATTCAATTTACTCTAATAATATGAGTCGAGAATGTGATGGACTCGTATTCGGAGGAAGATAAAATCATCCCTCGCCCCCGGTGCGCCGACAGGGTTGTTACTTCAAATGACTTCTTTACGTAAATGGAAATGGCTCGTTGTCATCATTATAATTATTGTCTTATCACTTACATTTTTCAAAGTTATATTCTGCATATGAATAAGTCAATATTTAAACACATAAATAAGTATCATAATAAGCAATACATAATAATATAATATTATGGAGGAATCAAGAAGTAATTACTACTCTATTAAGAAAACTATCGCACGTAACGTAACGCTCGTACTTAGGCTAGGTCTGTCTGCTCTGTCCCATCGTCATTATGTCGGAACAATAGCGACGTAACGAGATTATTAAAATACCATCAAATTAAACTAAAATAACCGCGGTCTGCTCACAGCTAATGACACACCGACACTTACAATATTATGTTACATAAAAATAATAAATTATTGTAAAACATCTAAATATTTATTTATTATTTGCTGGTAAATAGTTAAATTGATGATATCAATTAATAATAAGCCGTAAAGAATGTTCTATTGTCTTGGTTTAAAATAAAATTTATTATTGCTCAAAATTTTTCTTATCGTTTGTTATAAATTTTGGTATATGTTAGTAAAAGTAACATTATTATATTATTCTACCCTAGTGATTTATCTCATAACACTTTGTTTGATGATTTCCATCTAAATTTAATCTAATAATAATCTAATCTAAATATTATAATTATAATTAATTTCGGGTCGATTCCCAATTTACGATAATGTTGGTTTACGAGACAAAACTGACTAGAAATCTGCCTACAATAACAAATAGTATTTTATTTATTAAAAAGTACAGATTATTGCAAAAACCCTTTTGTCACTACGAAAAGATAAACATAAATAAACATAGGTATGACCCGTGCCTTTCCCGGCTACTTCTATTTTTTTTGTAATGAAATTTGATGGAGAGTGCGAGTGGTAATACCAAAAGCTTTTACTCGCTTTGTAATTCGAAATATGTTGCAATTTATTGACCGCGGAGTCGCGATTCTCCACTCATATGATTGCCTATAATTGTAACTAATAATTCATTAAATAAATGTTTATTGTTCATACAAGAGCTTAAAACAGTTTTTCTACATTACGATTGCGTGATTGTTTCGTGTTGTTATAATATTCTCTTTTTCAGACGAAAAAGAGAATCATATTGACTTTGTGTATGTTATTTAAAACAGCACACATAAAGAGATACGTTTTTATGTGACGTGCGGTTAGTTCTAATATTTAAAAGTTCATGAATGCAATGCTTTTGTTTACAATAAGAACAAAGGAATACCTATACGTTAATTAAATAATTACTCTAATTTGGTCGCGGCAGCGTTCCTTACATTAGTTTTAGCATTTACAAGACGAAAAATATAAAGTTTTATAGTTATTAAATATTAATAGCAACGTAGATATTGATACAAAATAATAATACAACCTGTCTGTTATCACAATAATAATTATTTTTACCGCGTGGTTGCGTGCGGCGGTCGGTGGTAAGCTTGGGAGCGCGCTGAACTTTGCCACTGGATCACGCCATTACCATCGTGCTACCATCGCCGACCGCGGCACCACCTGGCCGTACACACAAACACGCTAATTTAATACATTAATTATTAAAATAGTTCACTGCCTGCAGGCAGACTTATCTTCATTTTCATAAACTGTAATTAGGTAGGTACTATTTTTGTCTAGGAATTCATTTTTGCGTTCATTAATTTTTATGACTTGGATTTAAGACAGTTTTGAATATTTTTTAAAGTGGTTTAATTTACGTATGCTAACAACTGAATTTTTCACTAAAAAGAGGCATATTCGCTTCTTACTTTGTGGCCAATACATGCATACGACTTCGTTATAAAAATATTTAAAATATGAATTAAATTGAGTATCAATAAAGTTCAAAGAATGTCTAAGTTTGTATAATGCAGGACGTTATTCTCAGGGCGTAGGGGTATGGGCGTACCTAGATGAGTTATTTGTTTATGTTTATAAATATATAAATTATTGTAGATATGAGTAGATTTCGATTATTATATTATTTCTACGTAATTGAAAGTACTTTGCAATAGTGTAAATAGCTGTCCAAAACATTTCTCATAGAACGGATAATAAAATGAAATATCGTTTGTTAACTTGTATTTTTATAACTTTTCTAATTAATTAATTATAATCAAGATATTACTAACGTGGCAATTTTTTTATCTTGATTTAAAAAGCTTAGTCACAATTTTTTACTAACATTTATGGCATCACGCTAGTGTCCGCTCGCCACTTTACCAATCCATGAACCAATAACTCGTTTAGAGTAAATTGTCAACTGATGAAATGAAAAGAAATGGATGCTATGGTATCCTCATTCCCAAATATCTACCTAAGTCACATATCACGATAGGTAAAATCGTGTTTACAACATAGCCGGAGTAAGAAAGGAATAGTTATACTTTTTATATTTCATTAAATATCCCTAGTTAACTCGAATAAAAATAGTAATCTTTTCAAACACTTTAAACATAAAACTGAATGTGTGTTATATTTGTTTATAACACCAGTTTACATAACAAACAGCCATTTACAAACGTTTTCATAAACATGTGTATTAGGTATGTTATGGTTTTAGTTGTCAATAAAGAATATTAAATCCTTTCACTTACTGTAAGACAGACAGAAGACGGATGTGTATCATTCTGATTTACCGAGTAGCAGGCTAAGTCCCACAGCAATTACCGGTTTCGTGTGGCAAGTATTTTTGAATAATTGCTGACTTATTACATTAGCATACTCATTGCGACTCATTAAAATACCAGCCGTGGTTTAGAATATCACATCGCTGTATACAATCTTTATAGTCGCGTTAGTAGTTTAGTTCTAATAGTACACAGTGTTACACGTCATTATCTTTACACTTCACACGTCGAGGTCGTCACTCGGCATATCATTTCAATTCACGTTTATTGGTGACACAATTAGTATTACATTTTATTTTTGTAAGGTAAGGTTTAAGGAACATCGCAGCTGTGTTTAAATATTTACAATTTTTAATTTTGTTATTAAAAAACAACTATCGCTTAGCTGTGCTTGGATAGTCCTTTTACTTATTTCTTTGCTCATATGTACCTACGCATATAACGTACGTATATAAATCATTTTTTTCCTTAGGGAGTTTTGTTTTCGTTAATGTAATATCTAATATAGGCATAACCATGTAGGTACATCGCTTACTTTAAAAAAAATGAAACATCTTTATCCAACGACATGCCTAATATAAAATTCTAAGCTATATGTATAATATGTATCAAAATACCAATAAATTATTTGTGGCACGTTTCAGTAAGTTAGGTCACCGTTAATATTACACAATGACTTAAAATGTTTGACAAAATTATTGAAAAACTAAGGTGAAATATTTTAGAGTAGGCAACAATAACAATCGGCTATCGGCGATAACAACCGGCACCTAACAGCGACGTAACAAAAACAAATCGACATACACACAATAAGAAGTTTCGTTTTGGAAACACGTAACGATAATCAGATTATATTCAAAAGTTTTTACATCGAGCATAAGCGATTTCTGGAAATGTAATGGTCGAGTGGTTTACACAAAAATAACTGTTACTCAGCAATATCGTAATGGAATTAATTGAATTTCTTTGCAGCATAGCTCATTGTTAGATCTATTAAATTAGTACGAGTCGAAAAGTGATAGGTATTTGTTCCCTACGTTTTCCGTTACTTTCAAATCGAGGTTTTGTAATCGCGCACAAGACCAGCGTCCAGCGACCAGCGAGCCGCTCTCGCTGCGCACGTTTCAGTACACTACCTTCAGAACAATACATCTACTACTTCAGAACAGAAAAAATATATATTATACTTCTTTTTAAATGAGCTTGTACTACGATTACTGTTTTTTTTAGTTTGTTTTACTTGTATGGTAGATAATAATAGTATGGGCCGGAACATAAGATCAAATCAATAAACGATAGTCTGTTACAATATGATTTTTTCAAGGCATTTCTTTTCATTTATATGTTTATATATTCATCTCAACTTTAAATGCAATATAAGAAGGTGAATGGCAAATTTTAGTTATCCTTATGATTTTGTGCGGATTTGAACGACACATTCTGCAGTAAATCAGTTAGAATGTCTGCGGGCGGTTTCTTAGAACCCGCAGTTATTGTCGCAGGAAGCAGCACTTAGTGCCTCCTACGTTAGTGCAATTGTAATGTTTGACAAGACGTGCTTGTTTCAACTGTGGAAATCGTACTTGTTTATTAGCACTTGATTTGCACGAATTATGATAAGAGTTTCCAAATGGTATTTAAAAAAAATCCTAAAATGTCTCAATTTGTCTTGACTACTGAACCTTTATCAGTTTTACCAAAAACGCGCCAATGACTCCGCGATAAAATATATACGAGCACAGTCGAAACATCATGTGCGCCCGCGCCGGCGCCCGCGCGTGCGCTCAGCTCGCCCGACGATTGTCCATTTGCATATTACTGCTCCATAATTGTAGCTAACTAATTTTAATTAATAACTTACACCATAATCATTATGACCAACAGATTCTTTTTATGTTTTATAGTTATTATTCTAAGTAAAACTGTTGTTGTAGAAGCATTCAAATCATTTAAGTTTTCTACGAGATATTTAGTTAAAAAACACGATAGATAAAATGTGGAAACACGAAGTGGCTTAAACCAGCTGTATTGAAATTAGGTCATATGGTTTGTTGGTTGTGTTAGTCCTAATACTATTCATCAATTATATTTCATCTTTACGAAGAACTCACACGTTATGAAGAAGAGCGCGCTTTATTTTTTACAGTCCCCGCTACGAGTGAGCGTATAGTGCATCTAGACTTCTATGTCGCGACGAACCGTATTAGGAAAAATCTTAAACGTTTATGTTTCATCCAACTGCCAAGTTTTCCTTATATCGGATTCAAATTAGAATACCTGAGAGACAGGTCCTGACGCGTCTGGAAGCATCTGCATACACCGGCCCAGTGGCCGCTGGTCACCGACCCCTACTTTATTTACTAGCTGTCAAGGCGAGAACCATTGTCGCTCACGGGCGCAAAGATCGAACTTGTTCCGGTCACGACGGCATCGATTTTCGTATATAGGGCGAATGTTGTTACGTTCGTCCCATGTGAAGGTCTGCGTGACCCCGGCGGGCGTGCGGGGTGCGCGCGGCGGGGAGGGGTGGTGAGACGCAATTAACCACCCGCGGTCAATCACCCCGCGCCTCTTGCGGAGACAACGAGCGTAGTTTTTGCTATGTTGTGTATACGCGCCGCACGCTACTGCCCGTCGCCCAGCGACCTGCTCCCTACTCGTGTGTAATCAAATCTCTGAAGGTCACCAGATCGTTGCAGTCTTATAAACAAACTATTGTTTTATTGCATATCAATTGTTATTACTGAATTAAAATGAAAAGAAAAAATGCCCATGATATGTGATTAGCTCACGGCGTTCGTTAGATATTATGACAGCAGCTTAATCATTACAATGCGAGGAGGGAGTTTTTTGCAAAAACATTGAACTAAGGGCATCTATAAAGATAATATCGTGGTAGTAATAACATTATGTTAGTTTTTTGTCAGTTTAATCGTTATATTATACTTATTAATGAGACGGCGCGGAGTTGCGAGTGGAGTGCACCCCGGCCGGCGCTCACGTATATATTATAAGTGTTATGGTATATGATTGTATGGGATTATCGACCGTTTACCGTTTATGCTAACTTATGCACGGACACCGATCGAATAAATATATGTTTGTGAGAAATCTCGCACAGAACTAAATATTCAGCGTTTGGCTGAATACATTTGTCAAAAGTCGTTTTTTTTATTCAATAAAATTTAATGTTATTGCTCATTGTACGAATAAAAACATTCATGAGATTTTTACACGTTTTGAATTAATGTTTAAATATTTCTAAGAATATTGCTTTTGGTTACATTCGATACTAAAAGTAAACTTAAAATGAGCATAAAAGATATTTCACCGTATATGAGTAAAAATGTATACTCATCCGTACAATTGAGTGAAGAGCAATAACTGTGGTCGTGCTGTGAACTGTGTTCTAAGGATTCTACAGTATTCATATAATGAAACGATTTGATGTAATGAAAGTACTTACTTCTTTAGGTATAATATATATGCTACATGGTTATTGCATCCGGATCTAAGTCTTTAAAACATATAGACTTCCTTGCTTAAAGGTTTACCTTGACTTTATTTTCTTATTCCATAATATTCATATCTATTTACACAGCTTATGAAATATGTTTAAATAGTAGCTCTGAGTAACGGTGTTCATCCACATTTTTCATCAACAATGAAACGTGAAACGTAATTATTAGCATATGTTATTACGATCGCCATATTTGTAGAGCCAGTAGAGCTCGTCGTGGCGACATTTCCTTGTCGCGTGCGTGGTGACGGATAATCTCGCATTAGCATGTGATAGCGCCGCGACGTACGACACTATCTACTATATAAAGAATGCGTGCGATAGTTTCTCTAGCGCATTTCATTACGATAGAAATCCGAGGCGCGAAATGATCTCTTGTCATATAAAGCGCGGTGGCCGCTGACAGCCGTGCCGTGCTCAAACTATTGTATTGTATTATATTTTCTTTCGTCAAAAAACATTGACACTCACGAGCCCATTGCTTCTAATTGATTATTTAGAATCGACTGAGATTACTGCAGCTAAGACAAATGTCTGATACGTATATTAAGACAAGATGAACTTTTTAACGGCTTGAAAGTATGTGATTGGGTTGTATGTCTTTTTGACTCGAATATTAAATTATTTTATATAGGAGGCTAAAATTTCAGGTCCCTTTATTGAATTTTAAGGACCGAGTTGTAGGTTTGTAGCAAATAATAAATTGGTAATTTGGTATTTTGCTTTTATTTAAATAACGGTCTACAAAAAGTAACAACGCAAAAGATCATGACAAGAAGTTCTCAGTGTAACACACCTAGCGCCACATATGTAAGTGGATAAAAATTGAAACTATTTAGAGTGCGTTCCATTTTTATCACGAGTAAATTCTGTAATTAGTTATGATAGGATTTTTTTTAAAACGCAAGAGATTTTTTAATAATATTAATTTACGTTCTTCTTGCTACTTTATAACATAGAGTCAACCATGCGTCCCGCAATATGCGATCCCTCGTGGGCATCGTATCATAATAATTTAGGACCAGCGACAACAGGTAAAGTAAATTGGGGTTCCCTCTCGCATTAAGGTCGCGAATGACCTCTCGGTTCGCGGGTTAGTAGACGGGGTGGATTGATAGCGCTCCGTCCCTGGGGCCCGGTGCGGCCCGCGCAGTATTTCACGCGGTGCGATTTACTGCGGCCTGCCTGAGCGATGGCCGCCGGACTCTTATCCACTTTAAACAGTCCCGTATCCCGTTTATTTCCCTATCCTTCTAATACGATGTTATCTCTTCGCGATTACGCCCGAACGAGAGTTTCCTTCGACGACGATCACTTATTCTTTTGATGTCGAAGGCAACAATTCTATTAGGTATATCGGCGGGTCGGCTGACCCTCGCTATTTTAACTTCACTCTAAATGAAATGCGAGATGTACGCTGGAATTCTTCTATTTTCTTAGATTGCAGACGATAAGCTCGGAATAAAAATTGGTATATGTTTTTGTAGTAACATTCATTGTCTACTATTCATTGTTTTGGTATCCGGAGAGCACCGCGGGCCGCTTCCACAATACAACGAATGACAAAACATTATAAGCTACATTTAAAGATATTATATATAGATGAGAAGATAAATAAGCCGACCCGGTCGATGGAAACGTGTAATAGACCAAAGTATTTACCTTACATCAGTTACAAGTGGTGGGATGTGACGACAATAAATATACGAGCAATGGCTCTTTACTCGGAGGAAATATGTTTATTTAAACAATAATTAATATTTAATACACGTCATTGAGAATAATGTATTACATTATATTACTATGTAGACTTATTTATAGTAGTTTATTACCAATTTCATCCTTAATGTGTTTGCAGTAATAATTATCCGATTCTGATAATAGCTTATTAAATGCCGAGGTGGTCGAGTGGAGAGAAAAACGTTGACTCTAAAAGTATTTTTTCAAGTTCGAGTAAAGCATCTCGGAGTTCTCAAAACACTTAATTTATGGTTCGAATTTATTTTGTGTTTTACGGAGAGCACAGGACACACTAGTATTTACATGCTCGTGACATGTTGTTAGTCCGCTCGAGACTAATAGACGTTGCTCTAAAGACTAAGATATGTTTAATTTTGGAGGTTATTCTTGAATTTAATTAAACATTTATTTATTTAATAAATAAATACTCAACTAGGATAGTGATATCCTGAGAATACACACAAAGACAAGGACAAAGCCACCCAGGCCGGAACACATGCCTGTATGGTCAATACAAACATCTGCTTCGAGCGAGAATCGAACCCGCAACCTGTGGCGCTTATTCGCTACCGCTGCGCCATAACCTCGTATTTCTGAGTTGCCAAATTGTTTTCAAACCAGCCAACCATAATAGTGGATACTTATGGATCTGTGTGTGATAACATGCACCATTTGAGGGTTTGAAGGCAACCAGAAGCTATTACTAGGAAATTATTGATGTAGTTTGTTCTTGCAAACAAAACCATATTAAAATATAATAAAATAAGTGCTCTGAGTCGGTAGCATACAGTATCATGCACAACCTCAACTCAGCCATGCTTATGGTTACTGCTCCTCTCTTAGGGACGTTATACAGGTAGCCTTACTGACAAAGAAGAAAGATAGCACAAAGCACACTGTCTGGATATGTTTTCATTTAAACGCATAGTTTTTAAGATCAGCGCAAACAAACAAATAAACATTTCATCATTACTGTAATAGTAAAATGAGTTCGTCTAAATAATAATGTGTTAGCATATATTTTATGAAACATTAAAATGTCATTAATTAAGACCGGTTTCCACTTAATGGGTATCTCGATTAAAATGCTAATTTATTAAACATATTTAAATAATCACGATAAATATGTTTCAAAATATTATCTAAGACAAGCGGCGCCCTCGGCTCCGCACGCGTGCTCTACATAATTCTCCTTAAGCTTTTTGTACATGGCCGGTGAACCCTATCTGTTTCAACTTTTACGAACCTTCCGACAAACGTCGGTGGTGGCATATTCAATTCCCGCTGAGGTCAGATACTTTTAGTGTAAAATCGAGCAAATTTTAGAAGCCCCAATAGCTCAACGTGAGCACAGCCCATTTCACTCCGTTAAAGTGACCCTATCGGGCTATTGTCGTACCTATCCCTAGCTAGAGCTTATTCGATTATATTATATCGAACTCCAAGCTTCGAGCTTATTTGGAGGAGCAATAGAAATATTAGTAATGTCTTGAAAAAGCATCGCTAAATGCTACTATTACAACAAAAACTAAAATAAAAAAAAAGTAGAGTAATGCAAAATAAAACCGTGAGATACACATAACACATTACAAAGCAACATAACAATTTCTGTTCCGCGGTGGCCTCGCAGTACGGTCAGCGCCACGTATTAGATAACTTAAGTTATTAGTATCTACAACCTCCAGTTAAGCAGCTCTTTTTAGGGTTCCGTAGCCAATGGCAAAAATGGAACCCTTATAATTTCGTCATGTCCGTCTGTCCGTCCGTCCGTCTGTTCCTCTGTCCGTCCGTCCGTCTATCTATACGAAATTTAGTAAATAGGTGTGTTCTATGAAACGTCCCACGATTTTGGTAATTAAATTAAAAAATATATAAAAGTTAAGGGTAGCGGCCATACATGTAACTGACAGTTGGAAAAGAAAATTCAACGTATGACAACGTGTGAGATATCTTTGGATAGGTCTTTCAAAATGATAATGAGGTTTGATTTTGCCTATTTTTCATTAAAGTACCTTTTTAGTTTGCCTTTTTACATTTTCAGTAGTTGTGGAGATATGAACTCCTAAAGTCATAAAATTGTGTACCCCGCCCTCTAACTTTTGAACTATGGGATTTAAAATTGTAAAAAAATTTAAGTTGTAGGAGATCAAATAAACTTTCAACCACATTTGGTTTAAAGAGAATAGGTCGAAAAATTATAGAGATATATAAGTTGTTCCCATAACTTTGTTTTTCATATTACTTTTAATAATTACTATGAAATTACCAACTTAATTTTGCGGTCAATTTTGATTCTTTAGATTCTTTATCATCAAGCTGCGGAACCCTTTAGATTCGACTGTGCGTGGTCCACAACGCGCTTGACTGATCATTTTTTATTATACTTTTTGGCATCATTTATGCTAAATATTTATGGTGTTATCATCTTTAGTGTTGTTATCATGTTGCCCTACTTAACACACATTCAAATAACAAAGACTTTAAATATAGTGAACAGATTTTGATGAAAAAAAGTGAAGGCACATTTTACTTAAAATATTGTTACTGGTCAACTGCGAGGTCGACCACGCGCAATCATCTAAAGACCAAAAAATATCCGAAGACCACGAGAATAAAGAGTTCCGCAGCTTGATTAAGAAAAATTTTTAGGATATTAAACAATTAAAATAATATGAAAAAGTAATTTATGGGAAACACATATACTTATACCTATCTCTGAAATTTCTCAACGTTTCTTCTTCAAAATACTTATCGTTGAAAGTTCTTTTGACGATACAACCTCAATTTTTTACAGAATTTGAAATCCCATAGTTCAAAAGAGAGGGGGGTGGACAATTTGTTATGAATTTAGAAGCTAATATCTCAATATACCTACTGAATTAATCAAAAAGTCAAGATAAAACCTCTTATGTATTTAGAAAGATACCTTATAGGTTGCCGTACTCTGAAATTTTATTTTTAAACTATCTTTTTATATGAATGGATTGCTACCCTTCATTTTTAAATATTTTATTTTTTCACCACAAAACTCTATGACGGTTCATAGAATACATCCGTTTACCATATTTCGTATATATAAATTCTGAGTAAAATGACTGTGACATACGGACGGATAGACGGACATAAAGAAACTATAAGGGTTCCGTATTTGCCATTTGGCTACGTAACTCTATAAATATCCAAATACAAACATACAAAAATACAAAAACATACAAAAGAATTGATCGCTCGATTAACTGATCGAAATGAATTGCATAGCCTTCTTTTTGACGTCGGTTAAAATCTAACGCAGTGTGGTCCGCCTGATGATAAGGAGTCACCGTAATGTTTAAATAACACCAACACTTTCACTAGGACTGTCAGCGAAGAACACATCATTTTATAAAGAAATTAAAAGATTTGTTGTATAATAACTAAATTAATATTAATTAAAGACGAATAAATAGTATCAATACAGTTTCAAGCCAAAGTTATCTATAATACAAACAACTACACATCCATAACTAGTAAACAAAGACTATCAGATGCTTATCTCCGAGTCTGAGATCACAGCCTCCGCCGGAGAGGCCGCACGAGCGACTCGTCCGCAAAAAATAGTCAAGAGTGACTTGCGGATACGAGGTTTCCGAATCTTCTGTTGTAACACTTTAATGAATTTGCATCATTGCTATAGTGATTAATTAGACTGAGCGAGCATTGCGTTCGTTCATCGTTCGTTCTATCGTAACATACGGGTCGTTCTGTAGCGATTACTCGACGAGTTCTTCCTGTAAGTACAAATTGTACACCGGTCACACTGGTCACACAATAATCGTATTAAAGTAACGCCAAAACTTTCGATCCGCTCGTAATATATAATACACTTATTATAATAATTATACTTTTGTTGCAGTGTCGGGCCGCGGTGACGTCAGCGGCTTCTTCAACACACAGATGGTGCTCGACCTTAACGGTATGTACTTATAACTCATAGTCCAGCACTCGGCCGGTTCATTTGAATATTACGACTGCCGTACCCAAATTATCTTATTACGTTTTTGTACGTGCCACCTTCGACGCTTCCTGCTTCGGTTTCATTCATCGCATCGCTGTGACCTAAGACGCGCTCGTATGCTGACTGCATATTGCATATCATATACAATATTATTCGCTAAGTACTTATATAAAAAGTCTTTAAATCTAATCAAATTACTCCGCTCCGTTATGTCGGCGGTTACAAAAAAGAGTTCGATAGCAAAGAAGTAGGAAGCGCGGGACGGTCGCGCCCGAACTTCGGTGAGCGATGCTGCAATCAGCGGAGCACGATTCCGCACGATTAATTACAGTGGCCGACCGCGACCGCGACCGCGCAGCACAGACAAAACGACGACTTAATTAAATTAATACAAAATCACAGCTGATCTTTTTGTCAGGTCGCAGCGACACCGAGACATTTCTAATTTTCGTCTAGGACGGTTTTTGCTTGCGTTAATTACGGGATGAATGGGTCGAGGAAAAAGTGGTCTGTGGCCACGGGGTGCGCGGGGAGGGGATACCGCGCTGCGCTGGCCGCGCTTTTTGTCGCGCGCGTGCTTCACGGAACTCAGCGTCATTGTGCCGACTGTCATCCCACTGGCTGCAATCCGCGATCGTATTCAAATCGTTGTCACCGAATAACACCGAAGACGGCTGTCGGTGTGTCGGTCACACGTCCGACGAGCAATCGTCGCTCTCGGGTAATAGGAGGTCAATGCTGATCGAATACATTACAAATTAGATTGCACGAATCACGCTTACGTAACAATTTACTGAAATTGCTCGTAATATTGCGACATTATTGACTTTTATTACGAGCTCATTTACAAAATAGCTTTATTAAAACTTCTAATGTTTATTAACAAATGTAATGTTAACTTTTTAGTCGTTGTGATGAATCGAGCGGGACGTTTCAGAGTGGAATGTAAAAACAGCTCCCACGCTGTTCCCGAGATCCACTATGCCATTCCGCGCGTCTTTGCGCGTCACAACTCCCAAATATAGTTAGCGCATGACGTAACCACTCAAAAACTTGAATTGCTCATTAAATATTTTGTCTCTGCGAAAAGATTCAATATTAATTCCAAAACAATGGAAAGAACGTTCACTTAAAATGGTAATTCGAAACCTACACAATGTCATACATATTCTGAAATATAACAGCAACCTTATGTCGAATTTCTGTGGGAGGGCGGTTGGTACTTCCCCGGCCAGCCCCGTCCATTCATGCTGAAAATAACAAGACTTAAACTACTTCTGAATAATTATGTAATCCGATATCCGGCAAGATTCTACGGCACGTGGATATGCGACTTCTTGTGTCTTGTTATTAAGATTTCTATAACTATATTAATATAATATAAAGTCCTTGATGTTATAAAAAAATTATTAAGTATAGAAAATTTTTCACAATTCTCTACTGAGATACTGGAATTAAGTAAATTTTTCTACAGATACCTATAACTAATCTACATCAGTGATTCAGGAGCGCTATAATCTTGAAACATCTATTTTAGCGGTGATATTTTCGCCGGCGTCGAAATCAAATGAATAATTTAACGCATTAGGTACTACTATGGAAACGTCTTGTACAAAATTTGATTTATTTGGTAGATAATTATTTAAATAAGTATAATTTGAATACAATGATAGTGGTTATGAAGGAAAGTGGCTTTAGTTCCGCACGGGCGGCGATGTCACGGGGACGTGACGGGACGGCGGCGAGGCGACCGCGCTGACTCAGCAGCTTGCCGCGCGCATGTCAATGATCCCGGCACCCGGCACCCGACACCCGTCACCCGTCACCCGTCACTCGCCTGAACACTACCGATATTGTGGTCTAATCGATTACTGTATAATGTTAATTCTAATCTAACATATGTATCACTCCTAATCTTTTAATTTTAGTTCTGTCAAAAATAGATGTCGTAAAAATTTGTAAATGTTGTCATTGCAACTTAAACAAAATGTAAATGAAATAATAGCTATGTATTTGAACCAAACAACAACAACAAGAAGATAAAATAAACATATCAGCACATACCTATTCCGTCTTTTCACTGACAAGTTTATTGTTGAGGCTTACCAAATATTAATATATACCTGTTAAATAATCCGAAAGAACATTTGGTTCTTTCGGATTATTTAAGCACATTTGCGCGAAGCAGTAAACGGGACGCACCACGCAGGTAGCGCTGAGCTTATTATTACAATCTGATCGCGATGCGGACGCCCCCGACTATTCGCTACAGCCATTAAAAGTTTATTTCGTCGCAATACTAAATATTGATGACTTACAATAATATCTTTTAAGTTTAGAGTCTATCAACATTTTTTTTAATTTATCAGCCTAACGGTGGCTCTTGTACAGTAATATAATTATTTAAATTACAAGTTTTTATTCATCGTTAACGTACATTAATAGTTTTTGCTCAGAATTCCGCAAAACCTCTAACGGTAGGCCATACGTATATGCAAAGTGCTTAGATGGAAAGGCGCTAGCTCGGGGGCTATAGAAAGCGGTCGCATTTGCATGCGTCGCAGCTACCTGCACACGCGCATCTGCCCGAGTTTTTTTTCCGCCTCACCTCCGATAGACGGACGAACAATCGGCAAGGAACGCATATTTCTTTCTATTTCCATTAGTTTTTGTCGCCAGCTCGTAGACGTGAATAAGAATTTTTTTGAAGATTTATTGCGAAACGTGAATTAGATTTGGAGGACGGGCGCGCCGCGCTAATGGCGATACTGCCGTCCGCATTGTGACGGTTAGAGACGTCTTTGTGCGCACACGCGGGTGGAGGCGTCCGTTGCGACCCGCGTGTATTATAAGGAACTCGTTCGCTGCAATTAATGCCAATACATAATTTCTCTCATTAACCTTTCAAAGGCTGGGAGACGGCGTCAGGGGCGACCGCTCAAGCAAATAAAACTACATGGTAAAAGCTTTAACCTAGCGATATAAACTCGACCAGATTTGTGCGATGCCTCAGTTATTGTAACATTATCGGGCATGCTTTAAAAGTATGAAAAAATGCAAGATAGAGTAATTTTCATTTATATCATTGCGAAGAAAAACAATGCAATAAATATTAACATTTGCATTTATTTTATATTTAATTTGTACACATGCTCTCTAGTTTATCGCGGAACTCTAAAATTCACAACAGAATAATTATTATTACTTTTAATAAGGTAAAGTATAAATTACAAATTCAAAGAATAGAACAGTGGCTATGCAAGCTCATTTAGACTTTGTAGAATTAACAAATTAAAACTAATTAGCGTGTTAAGATAACTACAGTATTCTTAATTTAAAATGTCTGACTTTTTTTACGAAAACATTCGCATAAAATAAATATTTCCTCGGCTATTTTCTGTATCGTAGAGAAGTATAAGATAAGTCTGAAGATAAATATATTATTGATGCTATTGTTGTTATAAGTTGACTTCAAATATATGATGGTCAAAAAGTGATTTGATAATTTACAGCAATAGTCAGTTTTTTTTGTGCTCCGTCTATCAGCCGAACGAAAGATTACATTAGTGTTTTGTCTGTTTCTGGGAATGTCGCTTATAATACAGAGATGCGGGCTGAGGGCTCCCGAACACTGCATATTGAAATTTATGAACGCACTTAGATCTCAGATTGCGCCGCGGTGGCCGAGCAACGCACGCTTGATACTGAACCATAGTCACGGGATCTTCGACTCTACTTATAACGATATACAGAACTAAACCGCCTGGCCAGATCTTCAACAATAGATTTGCATACGTTCACGTCGGCATAATTTTTTGCAGCAGCTTTTTGTAAACGTTCCGGAATCCTAATATCAATCATGAGAACCTTTACAGCTCACAGTTTCGCCCATATATCGTCAGAATCTCTATTGTTCGGTGTCGCTTTCTTTGCAGATCGGTCAGTAATTTATTAACAGGTATAATTTTGTATACTTTTACGACTTACTTACGGCCAAGTATGTAGCATTACACATGTAAGTTTAGTACTGTTGCTTGAGAACGATATTTAAGAACAAAGATTGTTACAAACTTGACATTGTTGCTATATTATTTGACTTGAAATTGTCCATATATTATTTATCTTGTAAGACGGTTTTCTTCAAATATATCGTGCGGTTGTAAGATTTGAACTTGTTCAGTAACATAGAGTCACAAAGTTGAATTCATAGTTCTATGCTCAATAATTATGATAAAGTTTAACATGACACGTGTCAGTGTCATAATTGGCCAGTTAAACCTTAAGTTTCGCCTGCGAGAAATATTAGGGATACAGATTTAAAAATTAAGTTAACAAAAGTTTGAGTCAAGTTACTTTATATTAAGATAGAAATATTTCAAATAATTGAAAAGGGCCCAAAAGAATATCTTAAATGAATTTCTTAATTAGTTAATAACTCAGTTCTAAGTAATTATATATGAAAAACAAACAATAATATTGTTATTTCGTTAACTTGGCGTTAACTATAATGTTAATGTTATTAATATAAAATGAGTAATGAAGTCGCGATGCGTCGACCTCTCAACGGTACTGTTACCAGCTATAAGATAATGAAACGCAGTTCACGTTATGAAAGTCAGTATTTCACAATATAATTATGAATGCGGAGGAAAGTTAATTGATATTGTTTACAAGAATTGTCCATCGTTAGCATAATGAATAGTTTAGTGCGTACGCAAATGAGCAGAACAATCGCTTGGGAACACGAGGGCGCACGCGCTTCCGAGCTCCCGCGCTCCAAGCTCCGGCTGCCGGTGTCCAACTGTCCAATCGACGCGTTCTTGCTCACAAGCCTCGAATTTAGCCTCACAAGTTGTATTCTACCATAAAAAGAGTTTAAAAAAATCTACTTTAAAGATAATAACTTTCATATTTGTGCTTATAATTTAGGATTATATAGGGGTGCTTAAAGAAGTATCATCCGAGAGTTCATTTATACGCCAATTAAACGTCCCACTAATGTATTCGCATCGAGTTTGTTTGGCGAACGCGAGCGATACATTCGCTTCTTGCTCGCTAGTAATTGTGACATTCCTCCCTCTCGTGCAAAAAGCAGTTCTAAATGATTCGACTTTCCTGCGGCGAGGGACGCTGCGGAAGAAATGTTATTATTAAATATCTTTATTTATCGCTCCTAAGATGGCTCGATCTTAACAAGCTCTTTGATTCACTGGAGGCGTGCGAACGGAAACTACTCTGCGACGCTCCTACGTATGAACCTTCTTTGAAATCAATTTATTTATTTATTTAAGGTTACACCAACGGTTTGTTCACAAAAATGATTATATAACATAAATGACAATGGTTTTTTTATCTCAGTGACAACCCAATTATAGGTGAACGCAATTTAAAGCTATCTACATAAAGTTTGTTCCTTATAATATGTCTTTAGTCGTAACTATTGGAGGTATTAACAGTATTCCTGTTCGTTCTATGTTGGTATGTGTTTGCTATTAAATTATATAGTTACAATACAATTCATTACTAGGCCTAGGTCGTGTCATTAATTGTCACCTTTTCATCCGAATAGTATAATTGTATGATGCACATGAGTCGTGAGGTCCCGTTACTTGGTCCCCTGTTGAC
Organism: Hestina assimilis; assembly: GCA_023373885.1. NCBI lineage: Eukaryota > Metazoa > Arthropoda > Insecta > Lepidoptera > Nymphalidae > Hestina > Hestina assimilis. The sequence continues at coordinate 134,513 of CM041747.1, read as the reverse complement.
ATTTCAGTTTTTGTGTCGGAGGGTGAACAGCGCGAGGCCTCTATATTGTGCAAGCACTAAGGGAGGGTTTCAGTGGCCGTCGTGTCCGGTCGCTGCGCGCGCGCACTCCTCTCGCACATGGCTTCGGGTGAGTTTGACTATTGCTCCCATACTCATTAAGTGACTTCCTTTCCTAAGACAATCTTGTCTTGGTGCTAAATGGTTTTTACTTATACGATACATGTTCAGGTGTCTCAATTCCGCTGTGCCCGCGGTTCTGCTCGCGTTATTATATGTACTTGTTATGCCGGACGACCATCGAAAAATATTTTTTCTATGTTGACATTTTTATCATTTTTAATTGTTTACGCTATGTTACGCGTTTCATTTTCGAGGAATAATAAAATTTATTGACCTTTATTTATTAAAACATGCGATAACTCCCAACCTATACCTACGAACAAATCAAAGAAACATCAACTGTTAGTCGCCATCATTATTGTTGGTTTTCATGCGCGATTGTTGTACAATCGGCACCACTTCAGCACCTCCGTCCGCCGCCCTTCGACCCGATCCGCTAATGTCTATTGTCTTCTTCAGTCATTCCATAACACTCTTTTGAAACTTTTTATTGCTTTCTTTGGAGCGCTAAAAATCGAACATGTTTAACGGAATATTTCACGGTCACAATGTTTTACGACACGAGGCATCGGCGAGTGCAGCTTTGTGAATAAGGGATGTCTATAAAGCAATTACGCCGGGCTTTGTATTGGAGAAAGCGATCGCAATAAAAAATATTAGAATTGAGACGTGAAGCAAACGATGCGAGACTTTCTAATTTATTGCCGTACCGTTCCAAACAGTTTTTTAAAAACAAAACAAAAAAAAAACATAATAATAAGTTAAAATTGCACAAACCCGGCAGTTACCGCTGAAGGAAGCTCAAGATCCGACAATGTCCACACTCGCAACCGACATAAAGAAAGCGTAGCTGTATATCGCCCTAACGTTTTATTATTTAACTATCACGATTGTTTACTGAAAACAATTGTAAAAGATTGAAACAGTTAACCGTTTGGAAAGTAGGACGGGATTTTTAAGGATTTATCATCGAAGTCTGAGGGTGTTGCATCGGGTGCTGCTTCTAACACGTAATACGTTTTAGCGAGTTGCGAGGGGTCGTAAACATTTCGCTATGCAATTTATTTCGATAGAAGGAGGAAGCAGGGACGAAGTAGTTTATCGGGGTAACATATGCAAGCTCGGGGTGACCTTTGCGAGTCCCGTTGGACACCTGCGACGTACGTTAGGGTCCCGCTACGCGCTCGCATTCATTAAATTGTCGTCGCTACATGCAATGCTACCTTTAACGGAACACGCTCGCCTAACTGCCTCTAATCTAATTGCGGCTATGTCTACGTCTTTGAACTACATTATTATTCAACATTCAAACCAATCCACGATTCATTCCACTGACATTAAGTGCCGTTATATTTTTCGTTTAGCGAATATCGATCGATCGAAATACAATTTCAAAGCGAGAAGCTTTCACAATATCGGTAGGCAATACTGGATTGGAAACAATTCGGTAACAACACAATGATGTAAGCGTGCATCTCATATCGCGCTTATTACAGGGCGCGGGAGCGGGCGCCGGCCGGGTTGTGATTAGCGCTGATTGGGTGCGAGCGGACGGCGCGTCGTCCGCGAGCGGTGCGATGCGCGCAATCGCGGTAATGCCCCATTAGAATACGTGCAGCGCATTCAAATGACCAATCGCCACCGCGCCGCTCCCACGCACTCCTACGTGCCGCTGCTCGCGAGCAATCAGGGCTGGCAATCTGTCCCGAGCCCCCTTGCTATTCCCATCTGAGATTATACCTTCTAGACTAAACAAAAATTAAGAGCTGTATGCAGAGCTGCAACAAATTTAAATTGACCTGTTATTGAGTGAATTCACTCTTAGATAGTAGTAAAAATTGTACTTTTACAATACAATAATCATAAACATTAAAACAATTGGTAGCCCTGATTCAGGCAGTTGCGCTTTTGCAACTCTATATTATTGGAAAGTTTTTTAAAGGCACCGACCTAATTTAAGCAACCAGCAGCCTATGTAGCTGTTATATTTTACACATAATATTTAATACTTATACACCCATACAATTAGCTTCATCACAGATAGCGGCCCGCGATGGTATTAATTTATTATAATTAATATGAGCATGTAACGGGATAGAGGCGAGGGTGAGTGACATTTGTTGATATTTGTCGGCGCGTGCGCTTCACCTGCCGCGCCGCACACATGCGCGCGCACAGGTGCTGGGGTCAAGGTCGCGCCAGAAATACCGGGATTTTACTGGCACTCTGGGACGAACCGTTACATTTTTTAAATATTATAAACTTATAGCAATACTTTCATTTTTGACCTAATTAGAAGTACTCATTCCTGAGACTATTTAGAAAGTTAGACGAATTAGTGATATAGAAATCTAATTATTAATTTTTATTTATTGTCCACATTAAAATACATGACTGATGGATGGCCCATATATAAAATCTGCATGGCCTGTATTTAACAGTAGCGCATCAAATAATGATCTAGAAACGTTAGAGCCACACTGTGGGCTGGAAGTGCGTGCGGACAGACAATTTGCGACTTCCACAGGCGCTCGTTAACGCCGCATGACCCCTGCACACTACACAGTGCACGGGCCGCTGCTATTGTACAAGTACTTGCGATACTTTGTTGCGTATTCCAATGCGACATTGCCAGTCATTACATTTTTATCCGACGATAAGAGTAACCGTTTTATATAAATCTTTTCTATTCGAAGGTTGTCAAGTTAGTCTTACAACATTTTTGCAGAGTTTGATAAAGGATTACTCAATGAATAAAATCAGTGCCATCTTAAGCCGTGATGAATCCCATTAAAATAATAGACTAAAGCATTAACTTGGATCTCTTTTTGATGCTAACGTATATGTCGTAATATAGGGCCCGCGGCTTGCTGAAAGATGTAATCAACCAATCGCTTTGAATAATTCTACATCCCTGACTTAGACTAGTACTATTTCTCTAAGTCCCAGTAATGAGTAAAGAAAGTTCAGCAAATAAAAATGCAAACGAGCTGTTGTCAGCGCTAAAGCTAAAGTTATAGTAAAGATAATAATCGAGATTAAAAATATGTTAATTTCCGTTTATCTTCTATATCATAAGTCATGTGTGTGTTGCGCCCGTCCGCTCCGTCCGCTCCGTCCGTACGCACCCGGAGCTACAAACAAATGTTACATTAGTAAGTAGCCAAATAAAACATTAATTAAATGATGTTACATTCATTGTCGGTTGTTCAAATTTTCTGCTCCTTGTCGTAGCTACAATCAATTACAATTTAGTTATTTATTTTTAGTTAAATAATTATGAATGTCATTAATTATGTTGCTTTTTTAAATATAAATAAATACAGGCATTGATACGAGATTTACATATGTTTTTGTTGTTTTGTTCCTTTATAAGAGCGACAGGGGCTTGCAGCAGATTCAATTCAATCAAGTACAAAAAATAGTGGCGTTTTGGGCGATGAGGGTCAATAACAGCTCTTGTTTTAATTAGAGCTCGAATAAAACCGCGGTCTAGATTAATAATTAAAATGGAACCGGCGTAGATGCGAGCGATAGGCGCTTCGCCCGCGCCGCCTCTAATTACGACGTGTCATACTCACTGTCTGCACACTGACGACGATACACCACCACACTCTGAATACACTTACATTGTGTTTGTCGTGTTCATGACAACACCGCTGATTAGTCTGCGTAACGCTAATTCTGGTGCCGTGATCGACTCTTCCAAGCCAATTTAAAGATTTACAAACGAGATGTAATCATTTATCACCTCTGTTAAGACTCTATAAAATTTAATTCATTACATTACAAACAGCTTATGATCATTTGTGTCAAATGACTTGTTTATTTTAACAAAGTCGTTTCACAATTCAGTTGGAGACGCTGCCTATCTAAAACAGCTCTGCATGCTCCGACACCGCAGTGCATGCAACATGCTAATGAGTCCAACTAAGCCGTTCCACTTACTATATTTCCTTATCTAGTTTTGTCGTAACTTACACATATGTCGACTGTCAAATTATACGCTCGCTGTGTGTTGTGCGCGCCGTCTAATCGCTATCATCGCTTCACAGCCGCTGACTCGCTCGCGATGAAATATATCATCTCCAGCGTCGGGACGAATCTCAGCAGATAGTTAACAACTGTTAAAATAGTTTGCTACCGACTTTAAGAGCGCTTAATTTGTTGTATAAGTAACGCGATCACTCAGCGAGACACGCGGCCACGTATGCATTATTATTTTATTTCATTATTATTTTATAATAGCAATTGTAGACGCTTTATAAAATTAACGTTGCTCATTTGAATAGCTAATTATTGCCGGATTTCGTATAATACATGGCGGTCATTTACATACATTTAATTATAAATATTGTTACATATCTAATCTTATACTTGTTCTAGCATGATGCCTCAATTAACTCGTAACCGTATGACGTGAAACAGATGTATCTAGATAAAGCTTGCTTTTTATAATACGAGCTGATCGTTATCTCTCATTCTCTAGCACTGCTTAGCATATCGTGAAAATTGTTCAACTAAAATAACAATGCTAAAGTAATAACGCAGATATTATAGTTTTAAAGCCTTTCTTCACTCTCCCGGGATGGAAGTAAGCGCATCGCACGCGCTATTCATACTCTATTCATAGTAAGTGGCCTTTTCTTTCATCCCCTTAGCTGAAGAGGGACGTCGGAGTGTTTTAAGATGTTCTAAATTGGTTTTCTGTTCTCGCCCTTTTCAAAATCACTTAACCCTCAATTGTTTCTTTTCTTTTTTAATATTGCATTACATAAATTGAATCACTACACTCATTATCATTTTTTTTTTAATTTTTAATAAAAATGTATGAGCTGAGTTTTCAGAGTGCTAATCAACGAATATCAGTTGTTTATAGTCAAAGATTTTTTGATTTATTTGCTTTATTGGTTTGTGAAATAGATGCATTTACGCTTTATAATTTTAAGGGCTTTCTAATCAGTTCAAAAATTTGATTATGGTTTAAGAGACTTTGAAGACCTTCATCCATCTGATAACATAATGAGACACATTTTTTAATCAAATTCTATTGTTTTTAAAACGCCTATATGATAGCGTGCCAATCGAAAAGTGTTCACGGATATCTCTAAGTTTGGCAATCATATTCCATGAACGGATGAATACAAGAAATAAAAAATATATGTCTAATGTAGTTATCAGACGGGTAAAGGTAGTTGTTCCACGTCGCCTTAACTATTAGATTTTTATATAAACTACATGACACCATTTTATTACTTTTCCTAGTCTGTCCAGTGTGTCATTAACATAGCAACGGTCAAGATACAAGTGGAATCATCACAATGCGAATATTATGCAAAGAAGTAACAGATAGAGTGAGGCCAGGCGAGCTGGTGTCACGTCCGGAGTCACTCGCGCTCGCCGCGCTTGTCACCCCTTCGCCGTGTCTATTTGTGTTACACGTTCATCGCGCAGTTCTGTGGCGTGTCGATTTTAATAGTCAATGTAAATACAACTTGTTACCCGTTCTGATTGTCGAGATATTTTCATTGTTATGTTTTATATTTGAATATTTAACTTTATTTATTTCCTACTCGGTTTCGCTTTACGATGTAATTAATTTTGTTCTCTGACAGTCCCTTTCCTTCCCTTTCTCAAACAAGACGTAATTAAAATAACCAATTCCGCCTCAGCTGTCTACAGAAACAATTTGGTTAGATTTAGTAAAATAAGGTTTATCTGTAAACAATCACACAAGGTCTCTAGAAGCTGTACATAAAGTATTTTAAACGCATTTATTAAAAATTTAAATTGACATAGACTTTGTAATAATTACCTATTCGTATCTGATTTATTGACAAAGTAGCGTGTTGTGTTTGTGATTTTTGCAATACAGAGACCTTACTTAATATGTCCAAGCCTAAATCTACACAAATAAATAGAAAATTTAAGACTCCGCTTGTAATTCCAAATCAACAGCTTTTCCCTAAATGCATATGAAAGTACATACGGTCCTCACATATAAAAAACAGTTTTTAAAATCTTTGTCTGTCTATTTGTTCCGGGTAATCTCTGAAACGGCTGTAACGATTTTAACAGGACTTTCACAGGCAGATAGGTGATATTATAAGGAGTAACTTAGAAAAAGAATTATGGTTCCGTGCAATAAAGAAAACTCGGTACACCTCACGAGCGGAGCCGCGGGCGCAGCTAGCAGCTAAATAAAATCGAAGTTTTTCATTTCGTGTGAAACTTCACCTACCGAATTCAAATCCGCCTAATTATAATTAGCCGGAGCCTGACGCATGCGCACCCGCAACTGATAATTATGATGAGTAATTGCCCGAATATTATAATGAGCTGTTTTCAATTAACTTGGCGATATAATGAGACGAGCGTCTTGTTCCGCTGGCCCTAGCTCGGGTATGCTTATTATTTCACTTCTTGCGCTCATTCTTAATTAGAACAAACGCTTAAATTAACAAGCAGACGAACATATTGTTTTATATTTTACCAGCTTTATGTTTTAAAACACTAGGATATTACATGCCTGCTGCATTCTGCGAGCTAAAAAATTGTAGATACATCTAGTATTTCTGTAGAAGACGATTACGGTTACACATACCTACTGTTTATCTCTAGCCAATAAAAGTTACTTTTATTAGCATTTTCATAGTATTGTTTATTATTCCAACAAGACTATTACCTACTGAAGGAAGTCGACACACTCAGCAGCACTTAACATTGCACAGTGTTATTTCTCAACAATTTGTTGAATTGTAATGATATACAATAACACGACTGCAACTACTAATGCAAATTGTAGTGAAAGCTCTATGAAAAACTTATAGCCTTATTAGGGTCCGCGGCCGAGCCTGACGGAACCTGGCTCACTATCGTATGTTATTGCTCAACTGACTAATATTACTTCAAATGTAATAATAATGGCAATGAAAGATTGACAGCACAAATAAATATGACAAACTGGGTAATCCTAGCTTACTCCTCAGTCGAGTCTCACAGTAGACGTGGCTACACTGTAAACGTTTCAACTAATTCTATATCTTTATGTCTTCTAAAATAACTTTCTTCAGACGTATAAAACACATCGTGTACCAGCGGCCTGTAATCGAGCGTGTAATGTAATGCAACGATGACCGCTGTCCGCTGGCGATGCAGAACGGCCTATTGTTTATATTAATTATTAAGAGGTAAAGAAGAAAGAAATGCGAGAGATAGTTTTCAGACATTTCTGTAGAAATATTTTTACTGAGGTTTGAATTTCTTCGCTGGAATACTTTAAATAATTAATTCATCTAAATAATTAATTGTTTTTAGAAATGGAAAAAACATTACCATTGCACCAACAGTTTAAATATGATGCCCCAAGTACGTGATCGATGTTAACCGAGTAGTGGGAATTATATTGTATATAAATTATTAAATACATCGTAAAGTAAATGATTATTAAGTACATCGGTACTAACTGGCAATAAACATCTTCGTTGCCATTTTATGTGAAGCATATATACGCCAGCTATTAATAGACACATGTACATCAACTGAGAGACAATCAAATTGGAATACAATTATTCGCTCATCACAATTCCGCGCGCACCTTGCCGACCGCTAGTGAGTGCGGGCGCAGCGGCCGCCGGTCCTGATTGGCGCGTTGCTTGTCGCGTCGCCGAGGGCGCGGGCGCGGCCGCGGCCATCTCATTTGCACTCAGTATATCTCAATATCACTTATAAGTCAATCTCGGCGTGTCTCGATATGGATGTTATTAGAATGGACATAATAAGAGGGGCTCTCTCCAGAGACTGAATAATTACTTACCGAAGAGTTTCTTTCATGGGAGAAGGTCGTATAATTAGCACCTTATCAACTTAATTACTTATTTGTTTTTAAATACATACGTACATACATGCGTAACTTTCAATGTTTGAGCTCGGGTTACAAGTGATGAGAATACTTTATCTATTACACGTAGGTACTAGTAATTTCTATCATCTTTAATTTCTATAGTCTTATTCGTCTGTATCACCTATTTATTTATATATTTTTATATTTAGTTAAAGCAAATGCTTAATTAACAGCAATCAAGTAATTATTGCCACCCCATTAGTAATATGCATATTAGATCTTTATCACAATCAAGCGGCGTTTAGCTTTGAACTTTTTTCTGTAGATTCTAATAGAAATAGTTTTTCCAATCGGAACAACGATCACGAAACGGAATTTAGCACGTATAAATTGTTTCATATTATGATGGACTCAGTCACCCGAGGCACAGCCAGAACGTGCTGAAAGCGCTCGAACACGTCGCTTCTTTTGTAACTTAGGAAAAAGATTCTAGAACCAATCGTCTTGGTACATTAGCCCGGTGAGGTGACCGCCGGGTAGTGGCCGATAGAGTTGGGGAGTGTGCGGCGCTGCTGTGTGGCGCTGAGATAGTGTGCCGAGGCAGAAGGGCGCTCATCTCCGCACATTCCGAGGGCGAGCTTTTATTCCGCTTATCTGAATTTTAAATTGGGGTCCCTGTGGCAGCACCCCCGCACGCCCGCTCCGGATTCCTAGCGGTCCCGCCAATCCGACCGTAAAAACCCAATCAACTGGCTATTTTTGTACCACATGCCGGCATTTGACACACGATTTCACTTTCGACTCTCGGAATACGAAATTTTTCTATGCGAATATTTTAAAATGTTTTTGTTGGTGCCTCGAAAAGGATACATTGAAATAGGCAGCGGCAATAAAAACTTTAATTTGCATACAACAACACTTTATATTATAATTTACAATTAGAAGCAAAACTTTGAGCAATTTTAATGCGCACAATGACATGATTGTATTTTTTTTTAATAAAATAATTACGACGGACAAGCAATCATACACATTCTGAATGAATGTATTCATAGTAGGTAAGTACACAAGCCGAGGGTAAATAAAAACCTTTTGAAAAAGTTACTGATTCTTATAGGAGCTTTATTATGCAATATAAATCGTTGGCGCTAGAATTGATATAACAAGTTACATCTTTATAGATGCGTTGATATTTTCCCATGTAATAATCATACCGGTAGTTTTAAAGCGGGACCAATTATCCTTAAGAGGAAAATCAATGCAACGTCGTCGTCGGGCGTCAAACATTACCGATGGAATGAAACGTAACGCGGTGATATCAAATGTTGCGCGGCGACACACACGGTCGGACGGGTGTCGTTTGATCGTCGGAGGCGCCGCGGCTGCAATTTGTTCGTCATGTGATTTAATATTCCGCCGTGGGAATCGTGACCCCCTGCGCCTGCGCCTGCTCGCACTCGAACAAGTAAAAACATCACGTCACTGATCAATATACCTAAGTACATATATTGATAGCTAAACGAAAATGAAATACAATAAAAGTGACTATTTTACTTGATCAAACTTAATCACTATATACTGTATAAATACTTATTCATAACCACCTGTGGGCTATTTTTAGCGTCAATTAAAACTTTACTACGTGCTCGTTTTAGTGTATCGTTCCCTGCAGATATCCGCGGGCGGTCGCTAGTGAGTATTACATTAATGAGTCGGGCTGTTCCTCTGTGTCCGTGTGCTTGTAGCTCAAGAAACACCAGTTTAATGTACAAAATTATGTTTAGAATACGTCGTGTCCCACTCGTCTGTCTCTCGGCCCATCCGTCCGTGTGTAACAGCCATTTTGCTCGGAGTTTAATATATAGACAAAATATTCCTGATAGTAATTCCCTGTACCTATACAGGAATTACTCCTTGAACAGCACAATAGTGTAATGAAATTATATTTATAATATGAATATTATGACCTTTTTATTAAAATTTTAAACCTGAAGCTTTTCCTGATACCCGACCCTCATCGTACCTGATCAACTTCTCAGCTAGTTAACATTGAATAATTATGAACTTTCGTAATAGTTAACGAAGATTCTGTGTTATCTGGTCAGGTTTTTATAATTATAATATTAAGTTACGATATGGTATGGTAATGTTTCGGTAACGAGCTACGTAATGCGGGCGAAATGCTTCGCTCAAAATGATAAAATTAGCAGGTAGTCAAGGCGAGTTGAGCCTCGGGTAATATAAATATTTTCTGGATTAATATTCGATAGAGGTGAAGGACGTTAAATCGCGTGTCTTTAATCGATTACGTTGATATATTGATGTAGTTAAATGCCAGTGAGATGGTTTTAGTAAATATTAAAAGTGAGAGGTCGTCCGCAAAGGTCGCGCCGCGGTCACACGGCGCGGGCGACGGATATTACACGTCCGAGCGGCCATTACGCTACCGAATAATATCAAAGCTAATTATATGCGTGATTCTGAGAGCGGTGTGTGCACGCGAGCCTTCATTATAGCCATATAACTATTTCATATTTCCCTGAGAACGTACCATATAGTTTTAGGTAGCGATTATCAAGTGTTATTGCGCATAGCATTAATGTTATAATACACTTAAGAAGGAAGTTTAAGCCGATAAACTTACTTTAATATTCGTTATGTAATGTTAGCTTTTAATTTAGTTTTTTAAATAAATTGATGATTGATACATAGCCTATGTTTCTAGTTTGACATAATTTAAAATTGGAAAGAAATTAAAAAACACATGATATTATCCTTTGACTAACACTACATGTATAAACCTCCAAGTCTAGGCTAGCTGGCTGGCTGCGCGCGGCGGCGGCGTCCCGCGGCGCTTACGCTGAGCGCTGAGCGCTCTCACGCTCGCTATATTTCATCGGCGCGCCGGTAATTATTCGCTGCTGCCTCCTTTTGTCTTAAGCCGACGGCTCTCCGGCCGGCGCCCACCAACGCATCAGCCCTTTCATAGCATTTACTTTATAATTACGTGACACAAGAGCACTTCTGATTGTGCAATGCTGTACAAGACATATTAACTGCTACTACTTAATTAATTATAATATTTTGACCAGCCTCAAAAGATGTGGTTGTTAATCCGTCTACAAATTTCTTAGATCTTTTTTACTCTTATCTCCAACTCCTTCATAAATTGATTATTCAATTATTTAGATTGTTCTTTTATTTTATTTAAAACGTTAGAACATTAATAATTTTTTTTATTTTTTATTTTTATTTTTATTTTATCAAGTTGTGAAACAGACAGCATATTTTTATATTACATATAAAACTTATAATTAACTTAAATTACACATATGCCAATGAAGTTTCAACTGATAACTTAAATCGAAGTGAACATATTAACAAAAATAAAAGTAATAAAAATTTATATTGAAAGGGAAAAAAAACTAATAATAATTACAAACAAAAGTAAATATTAAATCTGTAAGAAAGAACAAGCATATGTCTTTATGAAAGCCATACATAGGCGTGCATATAAATTACATACTAAAATAAAATACTTAAAAATCAAAGAAAACAACAACATTTTTAAATCGTAACTTTTTTGAGTAGTGAAATGTACTTATTAAGATTATTAGCAAACATGTCTATGTGGATATATTTCTCGTTATACTTATCACATGATCTTATAATGAAACTGTTACTATAGTAATTCGTTTTACAGACTGGGGTTGCAAAAGTAGCCTTATGGCGAGCGCTTAGACGCGGACAGTTAAATATTATCTTATTTAAAATATGTGTCGAATCTACAATATTATTTAAAATTTTATAGAGAAACACTTGGTCTCTATGTTCTCGTCTTATTTTTAGTGAAACTAGACTGGGGAGATCATTACCAAATTTGAATTTTAACTTTTTCAAAAAAATTTTTTGGATACTTTCTATCGGCTCAATATACTTGGCATAACATGGATTCCACACGATTGATGCATATTCTAAATGTGACCTAACATAAGCATTATATAGTTTAATATGAGTACTAGGTTTCCTAAAGTCCAAGCCTTGTCTTGTGATGAATCCTAACATCTGATAGGATTTTAAAACTATTTTCTCAATATGTTTGTCGAATAATAGCTGGCTATCTAGGTGAACTCCAAGGTCTCTTACTTCAGTAACGCTTTTTAATTTAACATTAAACAATGAGTAATTGAAGTTATATTGATTTTTTTTTCTAGAAAATGTAATGGTATAACATTTATCTAAATTTAAATTTAAGCCATTACATATGCAATAGTGCCCCAATCTATTTATATCATTTTGTAACTCTATACAATCCTGACCATTTTTGATAATTTTAAAAATTTTTGTATCGTCAGCATAAAGTAAAGCTTGTGAGTTTAAGAAGCAACTATTAATATCGTTAATAAAAATATTAAATAATAAGGGCCCGAGATGGGAACCCTGTGGTACACCTGATGTAATTGGTATAAAAGAGGAGGTGAACCCTTTGACCGCCACGGCTTGAGATCTGTCGCGAAGATAAGATGACAGCCACCTCAACAGATCGCCATGTACACCGATGTATTCAAGCTTTTTCATCAATAAATTGTGAGGAATTTTGTCAAAAGCTTTTGAATAATCCGTGTACACGACGTCTACCTGGTGACCGTCCTCCATAGCCTTTAACACGATATCCAGAAACTCACAAAGGTTGGACTCTGTAGATCGTTTAGTAACGAAACCATGTTGATTATGGATAAGTAGGGGCCTTAAAAAAGGAAAAATGGTATCGAAAATAATTTTCTCAAAAAGTTTCGGAATTATCGACAACTTTGAGATAGGACGATAGTTTTCGATATCATTCTTATCACCTTTTTTAAAGATGGGAGTAATTAAAGATTTTTTCCACTCCAATGGCATACAACCAGAGACTAACGATTTAGTAAAAAGAATTGTCAAAGGAGTGCAAAGCATCTTACTGCAATTTTTTAGAAAAATAGGATGCAGGCCATCTGGTCCACTACCTTTAGATTTGTCTAGCTTGAGAAGATATTGCTCAACTTTTTCTTTAGTGATATCGATAGATGTTATTATCGCCTGATTAGAGCAGATACTACGACTATTCATGTGCTTTGAATCAGGTATAAAAACAGACTTAAAGAAATCATTAAACATATTAGAAATTTCTTGTCCATCAGAGCTGACTTCAGATTTATAATATAAAGTATCTGGCAAACTGTTATGACCTTTTTTGCTTTTATGAAAGACCAAAAGTACTTTGTGTTAGAAAAAATATTATTTTCTGCTCTTTCTATAAATAAATTGTAGCAAGCAACTTGCATGTTTTTCGATTGTGTTCGGAGCTCTGAGAAATGCTGGTAATCACTCATACGACCATACATTTTCCATTTCCTGTGCCATTTTAATTTCTTATTAATTAATTTGATTAAATTACGCGAGTACCAAGAGGGATATTTCTTATTTTCATTGATTGATTTTGAAGGAACAAAATTTTGAATGATAGTATTCACGATTCCGTAGAAGGTATCAACCGCTTGCGTAATATTTTTATTATTTAATTCTTCTTCCCAATTAATCTTAGCTAATTCAGCGTTAATAGTCTCGTAATTAGCTTTATTAAATAGACGCACAAAACGTCTATTAGGTATTAAGTTTCGCTGAACCGAGCAATTATTTAAGATAATACAGAGAGCAGGATGATGTGCATCCTCGGGTTCCGACAACGGAGTAATGCGGGCTACATCACACTGTATGTTAGAAAAAACAAGATCAAGTAGTCTATCGTTGCCATTAAGAACGTGGTTGAACTGACGCAAGCTGGTAAAATTCATAAACGCGGATAACTGATACGTAAGTGTGTCGACAGAAGGATTTGAAATATTAAGAGAGTTATTACCATCATCAAATAACCACACAGCCTTTGGTACATTAAAATCTCCAAGAATTAAAAATTGAGATGTCTGATGAAAAATGAAATCAGTAATAAATTCAAAAAATTTAAGTTGTGATTCAGTTTGGTTAGATTTTTGTGGAAAGTAGCAACAATAAAGAGATATCGTTTTTTGGATTGAATGATGTCTTAGTGAAAATTTTAAATAAGTGATTTCTACATCAGGAAGAGTTGGAGGACATTGCATATCACGCATGTCAATAGAAAATTCTCGACGAATAGCGATCAAGGTACCACCTCCTCTTTCCACATTAAGATTATCATATTTACGATCATTACGATACACGTTATATCGGACATCAAATAATTCTTCATCAAAAATACCTTCTAAAAGCCAAGTTTCTGTTAAGCAGATAATGTCATAATTATGATTTAGTATATTTAAATAAAATTGTTTTGTTTTGGTTCGTAAACCACGAACGTTTTGATAAAAAATATTCAAAGTCATGGTGGAAAAAGGAATACATATAAATATAGATTATGTTTATCACAAATTAACCGACTAAAATTATTATATAACATTATCCAATATTCAGTACCAAATAGTGCACATAGTTTGAACAGCTTTTTAAATATAACGAACAAAATAAAATTTCTAACAATCTCAATTTTATATCCACTAACAAGTTCAAAAATAATAAAAATTAGAATAAATACACTTAATTCATAAAAAAAATCATAAAAGAAAGTTTTGATTAATGAATAACAAAAAATATTAAAAATAAGAAAACGTAACATTTTTTCATAATAAACAAGGAACCAAAATTTATGTAACAAACATTTAGCACCTATATAATCTTTTTTTCTAGCTTAGACCAAAAACTTTAAATTCTTGAATAAAACTCTTCAACTACTTCTTCTTAACGAATGGTTAGTGGCCAACCTAGTGTCAGAGTTGTTCAGGCCGCCCATATACGAGTAGGCCTCTGACTTGACTTTTCGACTATTATCAAATTGACAGCAGACCGACTTTTTACGTACCCTCCGAAGCACAGAGACGCTCAGTTGAAATACCACTATGCGTTCACCCATCTAGCGACTGACCGCGCCTAAAGTTGCTTAACCCGCCGATGGTTTACCGATCAGTGAGCGCACCCGGCGATGAGCGTCTCTCAACTACTATCAAGTTTATAATTAATCACGTTTTAAAAATTACTGCATTGCTAAGTAATATCCGGTACGAATTAAATATGGATGTGAAACTGAACAGCGCCACGCAGTCCAATATTGACGATACTACAATTTAAATCAAGTCGTCGACAGCACGACGCGACGCGTCAAACATCGACCTATTGTTTTCTGCTAACAATCACTTCCCAGCGGAATGGGATGTATAAAACAACACAACAAACTACACAGGCTGTAATGTGCCTTAATTGATTGTGATAAGGTACATTATACGCTGCGATACCTCAGTGTTTTTACTTTTTACGAAGCTACATAATTATAATAACGCAGCCGGGCGCCGCAGCTAGTCGCTAATTAAACGTAGTGACTGGATAAACAAACAAACAACTTTCAGATTGATTTATACACGCCGGTATTAACATATTCCGTCTCAACTCCATAGCGCCTTTCAACCACCAGATAATACCGTCTAATTGGAATTGTGAAGCTTTGTGTCCGAGATATGTTTCAATCCTGCCTCGCCTAGACAACGCCGAGCCGCATACGCGCAACGTATGCGCAACGTTCTACCGTTTAAGTGAACCGTGTTGTCAGACTTATTCACACACTGCTCGATTTTCGAATATACTTATTGGAATAAATTTGATAGGGATCATGTAAGACAGACGAGATCCCGCTTTTAAGATAAAACAAACTTCTTCTTCACCCTAGCATTACTCCCGGTATAATATGGGTATTTTACCCTATTTTTACTTATTACTCTTGTCCAGATTTGATACGTTACTAGTTTTTACACAGAGCTATTGCCATCTGACCTAAGATAAAACAAACTATCGGGTTGTTATTGATCTCTTTTTATATCAGCCAGTGTCCAGCTTTCATGAAACGAATCCCATAGTTACGATCTGGCCGCTGCCCGCGGAGGTCTCACACGTTTCTTATTCATTCTTATATAGCTCGCGTCGACTGTCTAACCCCAATAGGTAATTAACGCAAATGATCATTGCGTCTGATTAATGGATGTTACAACTTATTTTAAGTATCATCAGTCATTACTGCAATTGATATCAACTTTAGTAGTTGTTCTGTACACCGTTTCGGAAAGAAATAATTCGATTTAAAAAAGTAAACTCTGTAATAAGAAAACAAACTTCGGCAAAGTAAACGACATCAACGCACTCTGCGCTTCAATTAAAAAAAACACACACACTGATATACCTACATAAGATCAAACAGTTTTAGTTTATAATATGGATTTTTACTAGCTACCTTTTAAAAATTACAATTGAAATTCACTCAGAGACAGAGAAAAAAAACGTATACATTATTTGAGAAATTCATCTAACAGGACTGTAACTCGCATTGCATACCGTAAGGTGACTGCCGTTGTCCCATCAGAGCCAGAGTTCTAATAGAAAGCTGTCACATTAGCTATTCTTATTCGAACAGTAAATAGTGAACCTTCCTCAATTCATTGAATCTAAACGGCTATAAGATTTTTTATATCTTGTTAGTCACATACACAGCGACAATGTCTTGCAACTTTGAAAAACATTTGTATTGTAGAGCAATATTAAGGTAGTAAGTTACAGGTAGAGATCGAAGTGCTTGTTTGGGTAATGATTTAAATGTACGTGCTCTGGTCTGCGGTCCGAGTTCAGTGTAGTGCTGGAGACGAGACCGTTGCAGCTTCGATTTGGAACCTCAGATTTTGTGCGGATGTCGTACCGTTACTAACAACATTACAATTTACTAACAATATTAAAATGTTAATATAACATAAAGTTTGTTTCGCCGGTTCCTCTCAGTTAGGGGCTTAATATACGTATACAAGTGAAATGCTTTAGTAATCTAGATGAGACGTCATAATGTATTTCTTATTGCTAAAAAACCAGACGAAGATTTAAAATGTTTGTTATGTAGTGTGTGTACTCATTATTATCAGTGTAGTTTAAATAATATTATACTTTATTATGAGTCAACTATTTAGTAACATACACATTTGAAGTTTAAGTGTCAACGTGTTGCGAATCGATACAATAGTATATTGCATCGTTGTATGCGTAACGGCGATTATAAGAAATGTCAATAAGACCGTTAGATTCAAGTACCTAATCATATATTTGTAACTTCCTAGTTGAGAAAGCACTTAGTGCTGCCTCCCTTCTGTCGCGAATCAGATGAAATATGTCAAACAATAATAATTATGAATATCTCCGATCTCTTTACGTTTTTAAAGCGGGCAGGACTGGCCGCCAGCGCTCGTGTGGTCACCGCGATATGCAGAGCGCAGAGCGCGGCGCTCGAGCGATGCTAATGAAGATAATAAATTAACTGACGGCACCCCTTTGTCTATCTTCGCTTGGTTCTTGGGCAATGCGCTTCTTTGTCAGTTATCGGATCGTTCCCGATTTCACAGCTCGCTATTACATTTCAGTCAGATAACACGCTATTGAGATTCGATTAGAAACGTTAGCGACTTGTGTACGATTGTACTGTACAGGCACATACCTAGCTATAGGTATCAATTGTCACATGATATGAGATATCATTTTACACACGCTTTTTTGGCTTCGTATGTTCGTAACGGAAACGTTGAACATGATTTTGACCTCCTTCGGAGAGTCTGATTAAATCTAAATTTTACATACCTACTTGTCAAGGACGAAAAAATCTATGTAAAGAAGAAAAAATGTAAATAAAAATGTAAAATAAAAACACGCTAGAGAAAATGCATAACGTAGAGAAAATGCAACTAGAAAATTTAAAATAAATAATGCTTTGTAAGACATTATTAAAATGATAATCCTTCTACTCATATCTACCAATAAAATATTTATAACTACTAACACCCCACTGTTTTTTTTACAATAATATAATTTTTTTTTTCGTTTCCATTTTCGTAAGTAAAACGAAAATTTCTATAAAAGCGTGTTATTTAGTTTTTTTTTAACTATCTATTATTATTTTTTTATCATTGAAGGATAATGTTTCAAATTAAAATAGCAAATGTAACATGTATACTTTCAACCACCCTTATTAGAGCCGTGAAGTATGTTTCTGCACAAGACAGAAAAGGAACCTAAGGTTCGTCATTACAGCCGCTGGCCATTAATACAAGGCCGACATACATTCTGACTTGTAAACATACATTTATTTTACAATGATAATGTAGTAGGTCGAGGGCCGTATTATAAAACGATACACCATAGTCAATAACGGAATATTATTATTGTATAATATAAAATAGTGGCTGTTAGTGATACACGCGGGCATACAGACGCGACGGTACCATCGCGTGCACTCGCACAGCCTTCATCGGAACTTTAACATCGCGTTATATATCAAACACTGGATAAATTTTTGTTAATTAGCATTTTAAAACTTCTACTGGCCTTTAATAATTTATATTTTTTCTTTTTGCTTTTATTATTGTAAAATATTAAATTAACTTAACCTTTGATAATTTTATATGAACTTAAAATGAAAATATTTTTTTTATATATAGTTTTCTATATTTCTAATTAGTATTATCAATAAGCAAGTGCAAGCCGTTGATAAAACCGAGATGAACGTCTTTTCAAACAAAATAGAAGAAGTTAGAGAGACTACCTACTCTATTACTCGACGCTAATCTCATTGTCAATAATGTTTTGATTGGTTTGTGTTAACATTAGCGTTTGGTTAGTTTGAATCTAACGATTGATAGAAGGTACGACATATATTGATTAAGAGAATAAGGTCTTCTTCTTGCCCTTATCCCGCGCTAAGTGGGATCGGCACATCACGTATTCTTCTGCCTTTCTGTTCTATCATTCTTCATCGCCGCCCGCACTCCCTTTCACGCGTATCGTCTTCGAAGCATTCTATATCGGGATCATCCACCACATTTTAACGGTTGCTTTCAAACTTCCCCTTATACATTAATTTCTAAATCTGTAATAATAATAATAATAATAAAATGAAGTGGTGATAATGAAATAGGAAAACTTACAGCTTATTTTAAACTTACAATAAATGTTTTACATATATTACTTAAAACTAAAGCCCCTTACAAGTTTTTACAAATAAATCTTAGTTATGGAAAAAACAATTGCTATTTTTAATCTAGTTTTATTTGGTAGGTCAAAGTAACATCGTGTTAAAAACTTTCGCATAAAACCGGTACTATTAAAGAATAGGTCTACCTTTTGGTCAGCGCATATTTTATTGAATGCTTCAGAAGCCCTAACGAGGAAGGCGTTGCGTCTGAAGTTTATATGTACACACGGTATGCTCAGGATAGTAGGGAATCTACGGAATTTGGTAGGAACGTTTAAATACAACTTTGCTAAAATTTTAGGACAATCAACTTTATTATTAAAAATATTCATTAAATACGTAATGTCGTTTATATCTCTGCGGGGGCGTTCACATAGGCTATCGTAAGTAATAGTCTTCTGTAATTTAAATTTAAATTTTAAATACCTGATGAATTTTTTCTGAACATTTTCCAAACGTTTTACGCAGACTTGATAATTGGGATTCCAAATTTGAGATGCATATTCTAGATTACTTCTGACGAAGGCACAATAAATAATTTTAAATGTTTTAAGTTTAGTAAATTGTTTTGTTGAGCGTAATAGTATAAAATGAATATCAGAATTAAGTAAACGTCGTTGAATGTTGAACAGAGAACTTTTTGAAATCAGCATTGCGTATGCAGCGGTACATAGATGTACAATTGTACACATACGGGCATGTTGTACTCACGCAATGTGTTGATACATTACGTTATAATTACATGTGAAAAAGTCTCGCTCTACAGCGCACATTGCTATAGTCAATGCGCTGTCAATAGTTCTCGTTATCTTTATTACGTATGCTGTATGCATATTTTTATTGCCTTTTTTGATATGATACTTAATGTTTACCGTACTTTAAACGGAACAGTCGTTAATTGTTCCGTTTGAATTTATATAACCACTAAGTAAATCTAGTGAGCTAATTTAATGAGATATTGTTAGATTAAGTAATCTACAACTAACTTTACATGTTACTGTGTGACTTTATATGTTCCAATTAAACATTGACATGTTATGTTAAGAACCTATTTTAAAATACAGATGAATTAAGAATCTCTCACTGCTAAGCCGGTCACTAGGAGAGAGGTTAGTTTAATGTAGAATATGCAAAAGCGGCAAGCGGCGCTGCCGACTCGGATGCGCGCTCCGACGCACGTTGATTGACGCGGCATCTGCGCGGCGCGGCGCGCACAAAGCGGATAATATCTTCATAAATCGATATTTCCACCGCTAATAAAGCGATATTAATTATCTAGTATTCAAATCTCGGATGCTGGGCATTCGTGGTGCGCTCGTGACTGGCTCCCCGCGCGTGCGCCCGCGCTCCATTAATATCGGCGGTCGTCGGCCGCGGACGATGCGGCTCGTGCGATTAACGATCATGATTCGATTACGCGCCCCCTCCCCTCCCTCTGCCCCGCACCTTAGAGAAGAAGGTTTTGGTCTTAGACGTGCCTACGTCTAAAAATCATTTTTCATTGTTTACTACTCGATGACCCATTGCATTTACACCCGTGCTCATAGAATGCTTGCCATGGTAGTGATTGCCTCCTTTTCCGATGACGTCTTTAGCCGTGGTTTGGCTTCGCATGAGGCACCCTAAGGACGGAATCAAATTTGAGCTTCCATGAGGGCTGCCCCTTTATCACGGCTGAGTCTCTGTACTCTGTAGGGCCAACAGCAATACACATTCTGAAGAAAAAAATGGAAGTAATCGTAAACAATAAAGCTATATTGATTGACAAAAATATAATGAGTATCTGATTTTCTTCGTTGATACAATGAAATAATAAGTAAATATTCACAACGTCATGCTTATTTTTGTGTATATATTGAATTTAAAATTGATATTTATCATTTACCTTAATTTATCAACATTCATTATTTTTGAATAGGTATTATCACATAGTTAGAGCAACTATCAACATTTGCGACGTACGCTACTTTAACATTGTTTTGTAAAGTACAAGATGGCCTGGCGGACGATGGTAACCTGTTACTGTCACGTCAAATAAACCGACTAATTTCTTGTGTTCGCCACGAATCTTAAACTTAGTCTCCCGAGTCTCGAGCGGCCGATGACGGCCGCCGTATACAAATGAGCGCGGCCCCGCGGGTGTCGCGCCGGCTGCCGGCGGGGCCGCGCCGCGACGCGGAACCGACCTCACTCGGACTGTTTTTTTTCTCCTAGATTTCATTTCTGATGCGTCGATGCAGTAATCGATTCGTTCGTGATGCGTAAAAGAACCCATTGTGCTGTTGAAATATAAAATTACTTGTCATATTAACGATATTATCGCCGCGCGCCGTATTGACTGTATTTATTTGATAAAGACTAGGTATTGTCCGGCTGCGCAGTGCTTAGATATATATTCAGATTTCTTTGTTTGCATCTAATAAATAGATCACTGAGATAATATATCTAACGGTTGGATCGCGGACGCCCGCGCCGGCTCTACGTATTGCTGCAATAATACGATCGATGTAATTTTACAAATACAATAATTGTAAACAATGTTTCTTCGGACATACGACTTAACTCTTTATTAATCATCAGTGAAGAAAAAAAGGCAACCTCGGAACGTTTTTTAGGAATACACAAAGCGGTTTTGTTTGTAAATGTTTTAAGAAAACAAATCTAAATAGATTTATCTATATGGTATCGTGTCAGCGATTTATTTTGCAAAACTGTAGGAGGCATATTAATTATTGGGCAAGTAACTATGTGCGTGTGAAGTGATACGAACGGATTAACTTATGCATCGGAGAGAAAGCGTTATAACTGATATGTGTAGAGCAGCTCAGCACATGCGAGCGATGCAAATGCGCACCGCCACCAGTAACCAGCGCGGGACTTACTGCTCTTGTACAGAGCGGCATAGAGTGCAGTTCGCGCCACGGGTCCGGCGACGGAGTGCAATTAGAGCCGGATAAGATCTGGCGACAATGCGACGTGTAATTACAATATTGTTGTCACCGCCGCCGCCCGCGCCGCCCGCGCCGCCCGCGCCGTTCCGCTCGCTGCGCGCGACAACTTGCCACTAATGCCATCAACTAACTTATTATGTTTTACTTTTTATGTCACTGAGTTACAAATACTTGATGAAATAAAATTAAATTATCTAATCGAGTTATTAAGTAACAAGTCAGGATAATGGGCATAGCGTACGTATGATACAATTACATTATATAACACTGGCTGAAAGTGTCTATGTACTATTTATTTTACAGTGTACGAAACGTGTATTAATTCTACAAGTATATCCTATCATAACATGATTGAAATGTTAGGACAGGTGCAGTTCTGAGTGAATGAATCGATCCTTTAACTCAGCTACAAAGCCGGCTAACATCTTTATCTACAATCAGATGCAGTGACGTACGAACGCCGTTAGCTTTATGCATCAGAGAAACATGATATTTTTTGTTCATAAAATCGTGTGATTGAATATAATAAAGCGTCAAATTAATGAAAGAGTGCAGGTGTGTGGATGGCGAGTCGCGCGGGCGCAGTGCTGATGCTCGCAGGAAGTGAAATGCTGCGCATAACGAAGCGCGCTCTATTTGCCGCGCATATCAATCACAGCCTCGTACACCGCGTAGGTACAACAACAACACTGGCTCACTAACACGACTTTCAACAGTTTCAAACCTCAACAATATTGTTCACATTTTATTTGCTCACTATTTCTAATATAATTTAAAAAATCTTTTTACTGACAAATTGTCCCTAAGTTTTCGTTTACTTATTTTCTTGTCGAGTCTTCTTAAAAATCTGTGCTGTCGTTATTACAAAGAGCCGTTTACTTTTATTTTTTCATTGATATTTAAATTGATTTAACAACTTTCATTATGTTCATTAGCAATGAAACAAAATTACTAACAACGATGACTGGGTTTGTTCGATAACGCAATCGATGTTTTTAATTTAATTACGGTTTCTTCACATAAATACGAATAAAAACTTTAACATTTCTCGATCAACCCACATAGATTTTACAATCATGTTGAGAACTCTTTACTGTCTATACCTATGTTAGCAAATACTTAAACCCTTTTAGCTTCTCCTTAGACAGTGTCTTGTCTATACAATAGAAATTTCAATATCGTTCGCAAAAAGGACTCAGTCACATAATAATAATATGCACAGACATATTACACATTATATACCACAAATTATATTATGTTAAGAATATCTTCAAGCATTCTTTAATGCTCAAACACGACCTCGTTACAGTTTATATTGTATTGTAGATTGAAGTAGTTTTGTCTGACTTCGTCTATGATAGCAATCGGAAATACTTAACAAATTATTTTGCAAGTCGCAACTTTTTAAACATTATTTTGCAAAAACTACTATGTGTTGCACACCGATGTCATATAAATGCAATCGCAAGAAAGTAAGAACGTAATCTATTTTTAAATCAAATTAACATTCGAAATTTATTCTTCCTACAACGAGTGAAACGAGTGATGTATAGGTAATTCTTATAGGTACATATATATAATTTGGATCTCAGAAACGGCTCTAACGGTTTTCATGAACTTTAGTAATAGTAGGTAAAGGGGGTTTCGGGAACGATAAATCGTTCTAGCTAAAATTTATCTTAAGAAAATGTCGTTTTTTCTTTTTTGACAGGCAATGAAAACGCCAATTTGAGAAAATCTGACCCTTCCTGACCTCCGTTTGCGAGTGACAATAACATTATTGATCTAGCAATTAAACTAGAAAGCTAAACTAAATCTACTTAGTAGATGGCGTTGTAAAGTGTTATTCATATTTCATCATTATTTAATTCGTATATAAATAATTACAATTTCCATTTCCAATTTTGTGTAAGCCTATTAGTACAATTTATTTAACACCGCTAAAAATAAGTTGGTACTGTATTTCCCACCGGCACTATGAATTAACCAACTTTAAACGCTCTTCAAATTTGTAAAACAATGTGTATCCAGTAAATAGTAATCGCGGGTTTTTAAGTCTCATGTTTTGAGGAGTTCCGGAGTCCTCGTCACATTTTATGAATTAATTATTTATTCGTCCCATATAAATTTTGGAAGTATATATTTCTAATCAATAAAGAAATGATCGGTTTATAAATTACAGAAGTAACAAATATTGAAAAGAACACAACCCACTTAAGAACCTACTCATTTTTATAAAGTGAGTTAAAAGATAGCTATGTTGTGGTCGTTAAACTGACAATGATAATATTAAGTAGCTAACTCAACAACTAGACTTCTCTTTCCATTAACAATCATTGTGTACACATGTACCTTTTTTTTTAAAGGAAATAATAAGTTTTATTTTTCCTATATATATTATTCCACTTTAAACTAGTGTGCTTTTTTCAATAAAGCAAATACTGCCCGAAATAATATTGTAATTGTAAAATGTACATTTTTATTCCTGACTTACTTAAACAGATATTGTAGTCTACGTAAGCAACGATGCGGGCTGAAAGATATTAGCTATATTCGCCTTCTATTACGAATAAATAAAAACAGCTTAAAGAATGTTTAATATAAAGGTCCTCTGACGTAGGAGTGTAGTGGAGTGGGGTGGTGGCGATATTGAAGGTTAAGTGTATTTCCATTGATGTCATTCAAGTGAAGCACCTCGCCTTCGAGCGGGCAGGTGAGGTGCGCCAAGATTGCCTCTGTGGGTCCACTCGCATAAACCTCGTTAGCTGAATATGCACTCCAATCTACGACGGAATCGAATTTGCGCCCTCCGTCCGAGCGTCGACGAGATGTTGATGGATTATTTGTGAAGTGGCCGGGCCGCCTTTGAAATCTTTCACGCGTTAAAATGGAGGTAATCTCGGCCCGCCCGCGCCCTCCGACCTCCCCGCGCCCTCCGTTTTGTTTACCTAATCATTTTATTGCTCTCCGCGTCCCCCCTCACCCCGCACATCCCGCAACGTGCTGCGTCTCGGACCCTTTACTCGTATAAATTTATTTGAAATCCGGTAAAAGCAGCCGCTACAGATGTCGCGGCGCCAACCCTTCCCGATACTCGATTTCGCCTCCTGTACTACACGCCGCAACTAGATTATTCGCGAAAAAAACATGCAATTCCTGAGAAAACTCGCGATCGCAAGCTGCGACGTAATTTTTATATTTTTACCCCTAAAAACTGTGTCAGGGGTGCGCGGGGCGCGGCGGGAGGCGACAGGTCCCGGCCCGCGTCTCCGTCGAAATCTGTTTTTTAGCGCAAAAACGAAGGAGCGGAACAATGCGTGACCCATTTCCCGGCCGTGGGAAGGAATAACGTACAATTCTCCGCTAAAAGCTCGCGATTTCTGCAATAAAAAATGCATTACCCCACATTTTTTAAAATCGACGAGTGTAAAAAACGCGATGCGAACGAATGCATTGTTCAAAGGGGATATTGAAATTTCAAAAGTTTGGAAGGGTGAGATTTATGTGTAAAATAACGGTTTTGGCAAAAAAGTTACGGAATCAGCTGCGTATTGTGTAATAAGAGAGTGGAACAAAGGGTAGGTCGCGTCGCCCGACTGCGTCTGCGCCACTGACCCACTCCGCTAATGATGCTCAAGTCAGCTCGTCATCAACTAACCCTATCACTCGCAACCATTAGCTGCTTGCGCTCAGCAAGTGTACTCTATTGTGCGAGAGAGTGGCGTCCTGCCGGAGAGATGTTACATTGTTACGTGACACTGTCACATTCATTAAAACCTCGTTAAGATCTTCAATAGGCTTAAAATATATATATGTTTGATTTACATTTGGTTCAGAAATCTGTGCTAAGCTAAAATCGGTATTATTTCTTGTCTGTCTTTGTCTTGAAATTGGTATTTTTTCTAAAAATCTGCTTATTTTATTCTTTTAAGATACGAATAATATTTAGGCACCCATATTAAAGTAGGTACCTAATTCTATCGCAATCCGTGAAATATTTATAAGTATTGTGTAGTTTCGGTATTTTATCTTTTAGGTACTGGTACATCATAATCAGGATTTCCACATCAAAAAATTCTGCTTTTCCTAAGCAAATAGATAACATACTTTTAAATAACATCCAAATCGCAATAGTTATGCCTATTGAATTTGATTTCATTAAGATCCCATTCATCAGATCCCAACGAAATGACAATGGAACTAGCTAAAAACTTTATCAGTATACTTTTGAGACAAAAAAAAGAATAATGTAAACCAGTACAACCAGGAGAATCTGGGTAATCGGAACTCACATTTTAAAATATTGAGACGAATTGAAAGCGTCCTCCTTTTTCGCTGGATTTCTATTCAAATTTATTTATAGGGATTTTTACCACTAAACCATCACAAAATACTATACGAGCTTCTGCCAGCGGCTTCACCCGTGTGAAAACGACTTTAACACCAACACCTCTTCATTCCTCCTCTTTCACCTCTTCAGTTGAGGAATTTCAGAACATGTTTAAAAAAGTCTTAATCGTTCGCCAAAAACAGAGTCTAACCCGTCTACAAAATTCTTTTCACCTGTTTGATTACCTGTGGGTTGGTTGAATTCCGAAACATTGTTTCCTTGTGCTCGTTTACGTTTTAAAAACAACACCTCTGAAAAAACTGAAAAAATATTTGAAGTTTAGACTAAACGTTGGTATGCCATGTATGGGATTGACTTTTCAAACATGTGTCAAAATAATGTGTACTTTAAATCAAAAACACTAAGGAGTATTGATATAAACTTCGAAGCAAAATAACTTTTTACCACTTTTTAACCCTGTTATGGGATGAATATCAATAATATAAGAAACAGGTCTTGCATTAATTCTGTTAAAAAAGGTTTATGCAAAATTTTAAGTAGAATGGACAAGGAATCACGGTGTCCCATACAAACTTTTTACCTCTTTTTCACCCCCTTAAGGGTAGAATTTCGGAAAACCCTTTATTATCGAATGCCTACATTTTATAATGAACATACCCTCAAAGTCTGAGCTCTCTACGGTCGGTTTATGCTGTGCGTTGATCCGTCAGTCATTCAGGAGAAAGCCTTTTATATATAGGTATAGATTACCATAAAGCTTTTTTTATGTTACAAGTTGGCAAACAAGCATACGACCCACCTGATGGTAAGTGGTTGCCGTAGCCTATGAGCGCTTGCAGCACCATTATAAGGTGCCATTCACGCGTTGCCAACCTCGAGATATTGGTTCTTAAATCTCTTCTGCCCAGTATTTTCACTAGCTAATCGTTAGGAAATACGTTATCTTGGATACATAGTGTAGTAACGAGTTGAAGTTTTGTAATAGACTCACAAGCCGGTGGGGACGCTTGCGTTGGCACAAGCATGGCCCGCTTAATTGCGTCTGTAAAAAATTACTTACTTCAAATAGAATCGCGAACAAAACGCTAAGCTTGCTCGACAGCTCTGCGTCAGATATTAATTGATCACATTAAATCGTGATGTATTATTTCATTGCGCTGCAACTTGCAACCGCATTACTTGGTACGAACAGACATCGATAGCTACATACATTTAATGTAGCGATAATAAACATTTCGCCTGATAGGATAAGACAAACTTTTAGATAATTGTTTAATGTAACAATTGTTGTAACGCTGTATCTGTATTGTTTATTGAAAAGAATACTTCTGTGTGATGTAAAATACCAAGAAATACTTTCGAAAAATACCTACTTATAATCATTCGAATACAACGTAGTCGCGTTTAATTTGACTGTGAAATATGTGTGTGGATATGTTTATCCTATCCTAACGTCATTTGACAAGTACATACATAGGTCATACCATAGTCCTGAAAATTTCAAAATGAGATGTACCTATCCCTGTTTCTTAACTTATGTAGTGTATCAATAAACAGCACTTGGAAAGAAGTCATGTCGCTGCGAGCACCTTGTTTTACAGGTCTATTTAAACCGCAAAATAATACAAATAACTACTGTTACAAAATTGTCATGGATACCTCGTTACGGAAGTTACCAACAGCTATGTCGGAATGTGTGTGCTTCGCAATCTTCCCGATTCAGAGTCTCTACAATATTTGTATTAACCGCTAATAGATTCACTCAAAGTTATTATTCTTTATTTCATTTTTATTTCGATATTATTTGAAAATATTTTAGTTTATAGTGAGTATTGTCTAGGTTTATGGCAATGTTTTCTCTCAGCACTCACACAACGACTCGGGGAGCAACAGTCTGTCAAGTTGCTCTGTTTGTACATAAAATATTATAACTATTTGTATAATTTTTATGTATCAATCCCATGTAGTATAGAAGGTACAAGGTACGAAACTGCACTTAATATTTATTATATGTTAATTCTGAATGTTAATTTGTGCATTTGAATAGTAGAAGTAGGAAAATATTCGCATGTAATGTTAGATAATTACTATGCATCACAATCTCGGGAGCTCTCCCATCATCACTGCATATTATTATTATAATCTGCATATTTACCTACCTAATTAGATCCCACCTAATTGCTACCCTCGGCTGACGCATATAAATAACTCATTGTTTACTTGCGCGCATATTCACAGCGGTTTACATTCATATTCAAACATGACAGGCTATCAAAACTTGACGTCATAAATATACGGATACAATACCTAGACAGGTTTGTTTGGTGTAGGTCTACGGACGCTCGAAGGAGATTCGTAAGAGATGGCGAGTGTGGCGAGTGTCGTATGTAAATGTGTGTAAGTGTGCGATATGCAAAGCAGGCGAGGCCCCGCCCCGGCGCCGCCCCCGCTCCCCGCGCACCATCCCGCTCGCCCGTCGACTCGCGCTTAAAACACGTTAAAAACCTACCGTTTGTACACCCCGTACCCGTTCACCCCTCGCCTTTTCATTGTCTCAACCCGCGCGCGCAACCCTTCGTGCACGTGCGCACGCACACACTGCCGTTCGCTATCTGTACACTCGCACATATTGAGCACTTTAAACATGGAGCAAAAAATCGCATTGTTCTCATTTACAAACTACACTCTAACATGAAGAATGTATTGAATTTCATTGTAGCTATGTCGAACATGAAATGTTATCATATGTACTAAATAGAAGTTGTAATAATAACCACTTTCGATATTAACCATTCCACTTGATCATGATTTTATCATTGACAAACAGATGAAAGTATTCATTTTCAGTACGATGTGAGTTAGATAACTAACAACCAAAAATACTAAGTGGTAGAGATTCGCGTCTGCCTGTAGACGAGGACGCGAGGTCGCGGTCCGCTGGAGCGACTCAGGCACAGTTTGCAGCAGCACTGTGATGCGTTTATAATGTTTGTATTAGGTTGTGATTAGACGCCTTGTTACCACGCATAGCCGTCTATTACCAATTTCTGTAATAGCCATGATAATTTAATGCTGTTACGTAAATAGCACTTCGCCTGCTTTCAGGAACTTGATAATTCTCTAGTAATGGTTATGTTAGTAAGTACATTTATAACTTATGCTCATTTCATTGAATCGATTAATTCTTAATTTATTCATTTTATTCTTAATTTGTATTCAACAAATAATAGAAAACTATTTAACATTATTGAATGCATATAAATGCGTAGTTATTTGTACTAATATGGAATCAATCGGCCACAACAGTTTTCAATAAGACGAACACTTTCTCTGCATTAGCATTGCGTTTGTCGATCACTTAGAATACTATTGTTATTGAATTGAAATCATAATTTCTATAGACCTACTTATTATTGAAGATCGCCGTCCAGAATACGTATTCGAAAAGCTACACGACATATCATACAGAAAAGGCTTCAAGTTTTATTGCTCCGGTAACCCATCCAAATTCCAATTTTTTCATATTTTCATTTTATCGTTCGTATCGATTCAAAGAATACACCAAAAGATATAAAAATTTTGTTGAAAAAAGCCAAAATAAATGGCTGTGATATACCTACGGACAGACAAACGAACATGACGAAATGGAAGGTATGGTTTCTGTTTTTGCCATTTGCTTTTCCTTTTGACGTTGAGATTTTAGAAGCTTTGAAAATATTAGAGTACAATAATTCAAATGACACACTAGTACTTATGTAGGTTTCAAAATTATTTTATTAATCCTGATGATCCACGAGACATAACCAAGTTTTTTAAATATTATTAATTATCATTTGCCATTAAGGTTTACCACACTTTTTTTTTACTTTAGACAATATATTTCCTTAGGGTTGGGACCTACTTCAATTGTAGATAACTTGCCTACTTCAATTGTAGAGGATGTTTTAAAGTGTTCCGCTGCCGGTGAGGCCCCGGGCCGCGCTTTGATCTCGCGAGGGCTGTCGCGGGCACTCTCTCGCCTCACCGCTCCTCCCGGCCGCAGCTCTCTAGCTCGGCGTCCTACGCACGGCTGAGGCTACACAAAGGGGTAGTCTTCTGTTTACCTTTCACTGTAATTTCGTTAAGGGATAATATTCAGTGTACAAATCAAATATTCTTACAAAAAAATTAAAACAAAATGATACTTAACAGCACGATATATGTATATTACTACGCATAAAACAATCAATTATGTTAATCATTCTATATGGCTGTCTTAGACCCTTGACTATAAAACATAAAAAGAAAGTTTTTTAGCTATAAATTAATCGCACTATTTATATTCTTTCTAGAACTTATATAATATAAAATAAAAACCAATTGAACATGATTCACTTATTGAAATCAAATTTTGTTAAGTAGGTCCATGACAGAACCACTGGTCATAATTACTATTTATTTTCTACGGTAGCCACCAGGATTGATATAGGAGTGCGGAGGGCCATTAGTGGCGATTAAACCAATTTGTGACGTCCACGAGACCTCGACGCGTTGTAGCTAGCCCGCATGACATCGACACTTGTGTGTTTTAATATTATTTATTTCTATATACTAATAAAACAATATGAATGTTGACTTTCATTTAAATTTATCGTTTATTACATGTAGGTAACTGATTGTTGATTTTTAGCGACTACTATTATTATAGTTCACTTAAGATTTTAATTCGTAAATACTGAGTACGTTCTCAGAATACTCTATACTTTATATTGAATTATAAACGATTTCAAGATTTCGCAGGTGATTTCTGTACATTATTTGTTGCTATTTATGTGATTTTTTCCGGTTGTGTCGAGGCACAAAGGGTTGTGTCGCGTGGGCCGCAGCTGTCGCCGCGCGCCGCCTCCGCGCACGCGTTTGTTCCGAACTCGATTTCGCTCGCACTCTCGATTTACAGTCAAAGGGTTTCAAATTTGGATGCACTTTCGTTTATAAACGTTTAATATTTTTCTATACAGCTGTCAGGTATTTTTTATTGTTTGCGAAACGCATATCGCGTAACAATATCCGCTTACATTAAATGGAAAACAATTATACCTAATAGTTCTCGTCACTTCATAGACTATCCTAAAGTTTCAAAAAATAGCGGACTTGTTTTGCTGATTGAATGTTAATATTTCTCTCGGTAATCTCCCTTTTAGGTAAACATTTGTGGCATACAGAATCAATTTGCTGACAGTTTTGCCGTGAACAATGCACGACTGCGAACATCTGCGCGTGCGCCGCTCCCAACTGCTAGATATACGCTGACGGCGCAGATTATTTTAATATTATGAATAGGAAGGTGGTATTTAAAAATATGGATATATTAATAATTCAAACTTCCACTTATATAAAAATAATTCGCATTAATTTTATTAATAAGTGTATCGACATCTGTTAATTGATTACCAACTCATTAAAGTATAGTTGCCTAAAGCCAATGTTAGATTTTAACTCCGTATAGGTGTTGGCATCAAGTTAGATCCAGCAAAATATATTTGTGTATTATTCTGAATAGCGCAATACACCAAGGTGCTGGTCGCTATCATCGGGTAGGTACTTCATTATAAATAATGGAAATGATAGTAGAGTGGGACAAAGTTTCGTGAGAGTATTATTGACCTAACTTAACATTAAATACGGAGCGGTCAAGTATTCATGCTTGCTTGATTATTCGATTCTGTATTTCTTAAAGGCTGCTAAGGCTCTACGTTGAAGCGGCCACTTAGAGTTGAGTGGGTTTACAAGAATTTGATTTGCGCGACGTGTCCCCGAGGACGCGGGTGGGGGCGGAGGTAGAGGGTCGCACTGTGTGCTCGTCAAACAATCGCACTGTTTGCCGCTGCTCTGTTTGACGACTGCTACCTAATATTGCTATTTGCCCGCTCCGTCTGTTGACAATCATAAATTCATAACGAGCCACTTCGCTACTCGCCTCGCCTCCGGACAACTAGCTCATTTCTGAACGTGTACCGTCGCGTCGGAAGCGTAGCTATGCTGTACCAACAGTGTGGATGTTTAACGTCTAATGTTTACTAGACGTTGTTGCGATATTAGCGTGCTGTGTTATGATCGCGTGATATTTGTGTTAATAATCATTGTTTAAAAAACAAAATGCTAAACCCTAATGTATTGTTTACATATTAAATATTTTAAAATTACCGTCATTCACGTCGCGCAGTCGTGTAATAATGGTCGTGTTGGTCTCGTCGATTAAAGTTTAAATTAATTTTATTGTGCTATATATTTAATATAACGATCATTTTGACGCATAGTACTTTGAATCGCTACTCTTTACTGGGAAAGGGACGGGTTGAGTCCGTAATGACAGCGTTCAGTGATCGCCGGCACGTGCGACTAATGCGCCTGCATCGCGAGCGACGATCATACATCATCGCGTTTTAAATTAAGCCCGTCACGCGCGACGGCGCACAGTTCACAAATGATGTCGCGCTCTATAAATCAGATCAACCCTTTCGCGACGAGCGGGCCCCCGAGACCGCGACCAATCCCCGCGCGCCGGTTATGTAGATGTATGTAGATGGGGCATTTACATAAATTTACATTCGCCGCACGTGAAATCGGGCGGGACACGACCCTGCACGCTCCCACCTGATACGCGTTTTTTAAAGGGTTAACCATGTACTTTTTGGCATTCATAGACCCCACAAGCAACGTTTGCGTTTCATTTGAATATGTAAAGTACCCCTTTATGTATGTAAAGTACCGTTTAGGGACAGAGCACATATCACATAGGTATTATGAAAAATAAAACTGACGATGAGTAGGTGGTGCAGTTAGTATTAAGCATACCTAATTGCTGTTGGCAACTATTCTGTACATTTACTAAATTTATGGCAGAGACAATTGATATAACATTTGAATAATCTTCACGCTAGCTTCTGGAATTATCTCAGTGTCTGCCTACTATACTGTATCTGGATACAGAATAAAGATTTGCATATCAACTCCTTAAAGGCGAACAATAAACACGTGACAACCACAAATTAAAACGCTACTTTGTCACTAGAACCGACACTTTGTAATACAGTCCTAACTTTTCTAGTGTATATAGTAAGTAATAGTAGTCGTCGCAGTCTCCGATGCAGCTGCGTCTATTGATCAGCCCCTCCCTGCTCCCCGCCGGCGAACAGCCCGCTAATGAGTCCGCTAAGTGTTGGCTTACTAAAGCAGACAGGCAGATTGAGAACATGTACTGATACTCATCGAGTAATAAAAGAAACTCGTGTTATTCGATATTTACATCAATATTTTTGCAATTTAAGAATAATACTTTAGTAGTCGTAACATTTTGAAAATTTTTTAAAAGATTGGAATATAACGTTTGATGATTTAAATCGGTATCCCTTCCTTATATTACCCACTTATTTTTAAAATTTTAAGAAAACAAAAAAAAAACGCTTAAAGCCTGAATGAGCACTGAAGATTGATGCGATATTTCTAAAATAATCATGTCCATCAGTTGTCCATTTTCATCATTTAAAATGCTGAAAAAGTATCTTTGACCCATACAAGTTCCCTTTATTTTGAACATATTAATTTAAAAATATGCTTATATTAATAAAACGCATATCTATAATGTGACCCCTACTGTACAACGAAAAGACTACATAAATCTATTTATATTGTAACCCGGCACTGACGCGGTAAAACGCATAGCAATAATAATAATTTAAAAGTAAACTCGGCGAGTTTAAAACGGGAAGGGTTATCCCCCGGCGCGTGTTGACACGGCTCCTACTAGTTAACGGGATTACGGGCACGGGCGACCCTTGTAGTCGAATTGAAAATGCAAATACGTCGCTAATCCAAGATGGCCGCCGCCGTCCTCCGCGCCGCGCCGCCCGCAATCAATAGCCGCCCGCTGCCTACTTACAGAGATTCATTACGATTGCACTTCGCCGATAACATTCTCGTCGCTCCCTTGCACTCGATACATTTTGATGAGAACTCGACAAAAGAACGCGACAACTAAATCTACTAATTCATTATTATTTCTACGACAGTACTGCATCTAACTTGCTACGCTTACATACTTCGTTCAGCACAATCAGAAGTTGTCGCGGCTTATCAGGTTACTTTTCGAATAAGAACTATAAGAATCTTTCGTGCGTCACATTTTAAACCTATAATATAGTTTTATCGGCACTGCTTTAATAATTCATGACGCATAAAAACAACTGACCTATCGCAACTCTCCGGCTTTCACTGTCTCGTAAAACAGTATTAAGTTCCCGCAATTATAAAAAGTATGATTTCCGTTTAGCATCGTCAACTATTTTTTCTTGAATTCTAAGCGTATGTTTTAAGCATATATTAATTTTTATTTTTAATTAATGAATTAAAACGGCGATAGATTGCTGTCTTTCTACTAAATCAACATTATTCTATAAAAATACGTTTAAATTACTTAAATAGATTTTTTTTAAAATAGATTCTTGCAAGCTACCACAATCGAACGCATTTTTTTTTCATAGATTTATATAAGATGTGTATGAAGTCGAGAGCAATTGCTATTCTGTTAATAAAACTGCTGAATGCAAACAAGATTGTAGAATATAGCTGTGTGGCCCCTCGGGAGGCGGCCCACTCGACTGCGGGACGTTGTGAACACTATTTGAGTTCGTTTACTGGTACTTACTATTAATACTACATCACTATATTTATGATCGTATATCGTGTATTGTTTTTTTTTATGATTATATAATTTTTTTGCTTAAAAGTCCCGAGTCTGTTCCAAAGACTCGGGAAGCCGGCAACCCTGTTCGCTTCACCGGGTAGCCGAAGGTGCCTCCTGCACGATCGACTATTACTCCCGGCTGCTGAGCCCCCGGCACGACAAGCCCAGGGTACCGCGGAGTTTGACCTCTGCGGTTGGGGGGGTTAATATGTTTGCCTAACATAACCTACTCGTAACCTAAAAGAGAATAAAATTATTAATTTTTATAAACAAATACCGACATCAGTAAACTAAAACTAAAAAAAGTTTTTCGCTTTTTATTTTACTTGAAAATCGAAAACTATGTATGTAGGTTTATAAATGTGTCGCAGTGAATCTAACATAGATTGCATTGCAAATACTTTCATGAGAAATGACCACTAGAAATATACAGGCATTTGACATGCATTATTAGAATATTCAGCCTGTAAAATACGACGCTGAAACGGATATTGGAGCGTTTACGACACACGTGACACGCGCGCGCCTCCCCGACTCACTTTCAACTCATTTATCATCTTAGAATAATGCATACTAACTATAATCTGTTATATTAAATACATGTATTAATAATAACAATATTTTTATGTGTGAATAATTAATAGTAAATAATAGAAAAGAATAACATCAACAATATAGGGCAATGTGATATAAAAGATCTGGATGCCCGTTGTGGCGTGATGGCCGTACAGTCGTGGGTTCGATTCCTGCTCTGGATAGATTTTACGAATATTTGTTTCGGTCTCTTGATATATAATTTGTCTTATCGAATGAGTTCGAGAGTTTCGCCCTTAGGGTTACGGAGGTCAGGTGGCAATCGCTATGTGTAAAAACTATTTATGTAATAGTGTAACGTGTATTAAGAGTGAGATAACAGATACCATCTTGTTTATTAAATCGGTTCATAAAACACGATTAAATGTTGGTTTGGACTTACGATTCGCAACGATACATGTCCATAGAGCATAGTTAGTGAAAGTCGTAGATTTTTATTTTTTTTTTTATGTTAGAAGTTGGCAAACAAGCATACGGCCCACCTGATGGTAAGTGGCTGCCGCAGCCTATGAGCGCTTGCAGCACCATTAGTAGGTGCCACTCACGCGTTGCCAACCTCGAGATATTAGTTCTTAAATCTCGTTCGCCCAGTAATTTCACTAGCGTACAGTGCCCTTCAAACCGGAACACAGTAGTGCCTAAGCACTACTATTTGGCGGCAGAATATTGGACACTGCGGTGGTACCTACCTAGCCGGCCTCTTGCAACAAAAGACCTACCACCAGTGTGACTGATTGCACTGGTGGAATAATCTCTGTTGTGACAGAGGTTATCCCAACAGCGGGCGATGGGGTCGTCACATCCCGACGCCTTTAAAGATACATAGTTAATGAAAAACATATATATATATTGATCCTCATCATGCAACATCGAATATTTGACGTCTAAGTATTTACATTTTTAGGGTTCCGTAGCCAAATGGCAAAAACGGAACCCTTATAGTTTCGTCATGTCCGTCTGTCCGTCCATCCGTCCGTCCGTCCGTCTGTCCGTCCGTCCGTCTGTCCGTCTGTCCATCTGTCCGTCTATCCGTCCCTCCGTCTGTCCGTCTGTCCGTATGTCCGTCTGTCCGTCTGTCCGTCTGTCCATCTGTGCGTGCGTCCGTCCGTCCGTCCGTCCGTCCGTCCGTCCGTCCGTCCGTATCTCACAGTAATTTTACTCACAGACCATTGGCTCAATCTATACGAAATTTACTAAATAGGGGTATTCTATATACCGCAAAACGACTTTGTAATAAAATCTTAAAATATATAAGAATTGACGGTAGCAGTTCATACATGTAACTGAGGATTGTAAAAAAAAATTTCAACGTATGACAACTTGTGAGATAGCTTTAGTAATAGTTACTGAAAATAAAAAAGTAAATTAATATTTTAGTTAGTGCTCTATGTATAAAATTTAATAACAAAACTACTTTTGCTTTTTTATTAAAAAAATTGCTATGTAAGTTGAAAGTTTAGAGGACTTAGTTTATCTGGATTATGATATTAAGCTTTGTGAGGTTATTTAAGTAAATAGTGTAGGTGGCCAGTTTTATGCCTAGTTACCCACTAAAAGTAATATTGTTATATAAATAATTAATGTGAAGATTATTTTTATTAAGATTGCAGGTAATTAAAAAATTCCATATTCACGTTCATTTCTTTTATAAATTGTTTTTCAGTTCTTTTATTTTGTTGTTATAACCAAGATAAACTGTGGCTAATTACTAAAGGATCATCATGCCAGTTTCTGATTTTGATGGCCAGTTTCTGGTTGAATTGGATAGTTTTCAATAAATATACTATAAAACTGTAACAACTATGCTTTTATGTTTTTTATCAACAGTTCTGTTCCTTTTCAACAATGACTGCTTTCTCTATTCGGCGATAGTACACAAGTATAATTTAAATGATGGAAATTAGAACTGTAACAATTTAAAGTGGCCAATGTGCTTAAGTGGCCAGTTACTGCAGGTTTTACCCTATTTAGCTATTTATCAATAATATACTTATAATAATAAAAAAATAGAAAAAATATATCGACTTCTCAAAAAGTAAAACAAATATTTTCTATTGGTGCTATGTATTGTGGCTATGGTTTACTTAGCACTAACTTCTGGTGTAGACAATATTTATTATATGCTTTTTAGTTTTAAAGTCTAAAGTTTTTATATAATCACGGTGAAAATTCAGTACTTAAGCTCGATGGCTGCAAGAAAACAAAACAAAGCACTCTTTTATAAAGTACGTAAAAGCATGCAGATGTTATATCATAAGTTAATACATACATATTATAATATTTATGCGAGCCATAAATCATCAAGTATCACGACGTATTGAATATCAACCCTCTGTCTTTGTAATATCCAATCTGCGTCGATTTCGTTTGAATTACGACACGAAACAACCCTTGCCCTGTTGCGTTGCCTTTAATTAAACTGTTGTATGTGTGTGAGGGGGCGGCACACTCGCGGCACTAGTCTACGCGCGTAGCGGTCGCGTAGCAGTGCTACAAAGCTATTACATCCTATTATTATAGTTTTAAAATGTAAATTTTGTATTTTTTATTCATCAGTCTGACCTACATCCACAGTCGGTCAAAAGACGTACACAATTTACATCTTACAAGGGCTGAGATCCCTTCACGAGTCTCAAGCGGCAAAATATTCATTGTATTCGGAAACGTTTACGTAAACATAGTTTGTTCAGCTTTTAAGGAACCGTTATTGAGGTCCACAAAGGTCGAATCTCTTATTCAAAGTAGCAATATGTTGGCGCCTAAACAAACAGCGAGAACATTACGTAAATGCATTCCGATAGCGATGCATGAGTGGGAAGTGCTTCAAAGAGGCGAAATAGCCACGAGAGGAGAGTGCGGCGCGGGGCCGAGGGGGTGAGTAAGGACTTAAACGTTTGATCGGCGATCGTGTTTGCGCGCATTAGCATCACAAAGATGCCAGCGTCCACCAAGTTGTTAGCAGTGCTCGATGTAGCTATAGATTTTAATTTTACGTAGTATCCGTTTTCAGAAAAGTATCGGGAATAAAATAAATAAAATAAACATTAACTACATGATTACATCCTATTTTCGGTTTGATTTTAAAATTACAACGTTATTTGATAATAAATAAATCAATTCCTAGTAAAATGGAACTTAAACAAATAATAAAAACTTAATAGTCGCCCTATTTAAATTACTATTAAACCCAAAAGAAGCAAAACCTTAATAACCCCTAAATTGTATAAAATTATACTAGATTCATTATTAAATCTAAGATCTAAAACTACCTGTCGATAGCTCTGCGCCCTCGCACGGGATCGTTAGAGCTTTTCCTTATCAATCGTTCTCAGCGAACGAATTATACGACCTCTAAAGTATCTCAACCTCAGCTAGCGATCTGCAACAATAGTTCATGTGACGACAGTTTGATACTACGATATACGATGTTTTTTGTCTTGCACAATTTGTGGAGAGAGGCAGAGGAGTTGTTTGGCACACGCGGCATAACCGATTCCAACGAGCTTTTTTCTATCAAACCCGATATCGGAATTTGCGCATCGGTTAGCCGAACCCGTCGCTCCCCTTTCCTAAAAAAATTAAACAGCTTTTAAACTCGCATCGCGTCAAAAAAAAATCATCTCAGGTAAATCGAAATAATGGCGATGCGCGCGAAAAAAATTCACTAAGGGCGGAAAAAGAAACGGATTCGTACAAAAAAGTTCGAATTTTTAATTCGGTTGTAAGGGGTGCGGGGGGCGCGGGGCGAGCGGGGCAGGGGTCTCGAGCGAGCGCCGCCGCCCGGCGCCGTCGCAGTCTCGCGCAAGCCTTCGCCTAGAGCTAGTCGCTCGCCCCCAGTGCGCGTGCATCGCGAGTGTCGCTACACTCGGCTCGCATCCTCGAGATGGTGCTGCAGGCTTGCGTGCGCGCCTCCGCGAGGCCCTTCTGCGCCTCTTATCGTGAGTAGCTTTCAATTTACATACGCTTGATAACAGGCCATTTATATTATCATAATAAGTATATCATTGTTATTACTAAACATTTTGATACAGAATTAAAAATATATTTCCACAATGTTGTTTTCTCTAATGTAAATAAAAACTTTTTAGTAAATTGTAAGAAAATATTTGTTATTCTAATACATCAGGAGCCCGTCGGATATTCAAACAAATGGAAAAATTTAATTTCATAAATATTTGCGCATCGTTCATTTATAATGTTTTATAATCATTGTGTTAAAGTTTACAAGGAATACTGTGCTACTGAGGTATACCAAGATTCTGTGTTAAGTAAAAGCTATCCCCAGAACTTTATTTATAACAAATATGAAATTGATAATATAATATTTATACTAATTGGTAGGATTGGGGCTTTTATCTTTGGAAATTAAATTAGATAGGTAGCTAGAGAGTAAGTATGAAAGCCTTTAGCACTTGTCGTTACGATTAAATACTTAGCCACACACATAACACTAACGTTTTGTGGAAAAATATCTCGTCTACAAATTTATAAGTAAAATTATATATAATATCATTTAAGATCAATTTGCATAGAAAGCCCAATCAATGAAATAATATTTACATAAGTACTTCTTCTCCCTAGCGTTCTTCTCGGTATTATATTCTTACCTCTCGGGTCCGCTTATTACTCTTATCAGGATTTGACAGGTTATTAGTTTTTACACAGAGCGATTGTTATCTGACCTCTGCAACCCAAAGAGGGAACCAATAAGTCCAATAACTCATTGAATAAGATCAAATTACCTATCAAGAGTTAACGATTATTATCAAATGTTATTATGTGATAATAACCGTATTGTATTCTATCTACCCTATATTTACATAAGTACAATATATATTTATATGTATTTACTTGAATTCTTCACAGAAAATGCCATTACAATTCTTCTAATGGTTAATAATATTCATACACGTGAAGACATGTCATTTATGTACGCTTAATCTTTTTTTATCTCAAAGCCTAAAACATCCGCACACTTTTCCAACTACTTAAATATCAAAAGAACTTTTTTTTTGTTTCGAAGTAATTTTATAAGGATATAAAATGGAAAAGGATTTCTCAATCAATACAAAAAACAGACAACTGCAAGATTTTTTGCCGATTAAAAAATATATTCTCTTTCGTTACACCCCCGCGATTTCTGCGACTGTGCCCTTTCGGAAAAAAGACGATGACGTTTCAATAAGAGACCATTACAATACCGTGCCCTTTTAACGTTTTTTAGATTTGCGTTTTTTATTTATCCATCCCTCGTCTCCGAGATTTGCGGATATTTGAATAAGACTTGCTTGTGCGCAGGCTGTGACGTAAATCCTTTTTATCCGCGACAGTATCGTTGCCAGGGCTCATCGCAGGTAGCTTTCCCACGACCTGCACTCATTGATTCAACAATAGAGCCTTCACACATCACTTTATCCATTCGACAAATGTATGAACTTCAAGATAGGAATAGTTGATCAAGTCGTAGAAGTAATCGTAGTAAATCTATGGGCTTGCTGTTTTGCGATTTAGTAGTTTTTATGTTGTTACACACATTAAATACTTTCAGAACAAAAACAATATTTGTTAAATATGAATAAGCCTTTACTGGTAAATATTGTTTTTCTCATTGCCAGTCTCCGTTGTGCCCAATTAAATACAATCCTGCAAGTTGAAACTTAAATGTACTAGTGATGCTTTATTTAATACGAATATTTGAACAACTTTTATTATTACTGTCTTCGCAAGTTATTTATCGAATGTAAAGACTTTTCAGAATTGATGACAATATAGGATATCAGATACGTTTGGAAGTAGCTGTAGTGTCCTTGAGATTATCCGTGCGGCCAGCGGTACTGCTTCCACCGGTTATCCGATTAATTAGTTTAATTAGGTAATCTCGTTAGCTGACACTGACGCGCCACACGCGCCGCCACCGCGCCCGCGTCACCTACACTGCTCACAACTAACCGCTACATTCTGCTTCGTTTACTTACTACTATCAAATTAAAATACCATGAAAAGGTCGGACAAAGAAAGATACTTATAAGTGAGATAAGCATCATTCAAATACATATCGCTTGTATTGGTACTAATACCTAATGGTCGTCAGATGCGGACATTCCTTCAGCGAGATTCTTAGACTTAAACACAGATATACTCAAATTTTGTATATTTAATATAGAATTAATAATGTGAATTTCTTCAAATATTTTGAAAAAATCATGATATGATTTTTTCTTTGTATTCCTGATGACCCTAATAGGCCTTGAAAAAATTAAGAAGTAAGAACTTTTTAAAATATTTAAATGTTAATTTCTTAACGTGTATGATAGAAGCACAAATTTTGCACAAGCTGATATTAATTTGACCGAGGCCGCCAGCCCTCGATTAATCGAGGTTTTAACATAAGCAGCATTACGTGTTTGAGGAATACTGACAAAACTAATCCGACGATTATAAAGACGGCCGAGACGCCTCGCGCCCGTCGGATTACGAGACTGCCCGCCCCTTACGGCAAGCTTACTTGAAGAAGACACTAAGTTTATTAATATTCCCCACTAATTGAGGGTTGTAAGTAATAATTATTTAATTAATATAATTAATTAACTAAAATTGAATTTCATATGTACTGTTCATATGCTTATTCTCTTGTACCATGCCGTTCCGCGAGACCATTTATATAACTATATAATATAAAAAGTATTATTTTTCAAAAATACTGAAAAAGCCAGTTTTACTTTCAAAAGGTTTCGTTATTTGTAGCGATAATTAAACCAATTTTACAAATTTCGTTTATACACTTAAATATGAATTAATTGTTAACTTCGGAAGAATATTATGATTGTTTAAGCCCGAGTAAATTGTAAGAAATTTACTTATTTTCTTTATTCCTCTTTGAAATCGGTTGTCATAATTTTAAAAATACTTAATCAGTTTTATTGAAAGCTAATAAATAAGTCACGTTACGTATAAATTGAGTGCGTCTAAAAAAATTTTTAAAAATGATATTGGGTTGATACACAAAATAATTGGATAGTGCTCGCAGATAATATCGCTATATGAATGTTATTATAAGAGAAACAAAATCATTTTTATCCATCTTTTAGTAAATTTAAGACGATTTAAGAGATCTTAAAAATTCAGCTTTTAATAAAATTTAAAACACTGCCAGAAAAAATAACAAATAAAAAGTTATCAACGGTTTGGAATGACTTGTTCTGTGAAACCTATTTCAACAGATACTAAAATATTTCAAAATTAATGATCATTAATAAGAACGTTACGACAAAGTTCACTTCATAAATTTTTTTGAATTTTAATCAATTTGACAGTACAATAAATAAAAACAATGGAATAAAAATCACAATTTTTGGCAATATTTAGGGTTCCGTAGCCAAATAGCAAGAACAAAACCCATATAGTTGCATCATGTACATGTAGACTTTTGTAGTGAAAAAATAAAATATTTAAAAATTAAGGATAGAAAATCCATACACGCACGTAAATGTTGAAAAAAAAATCAGCGTACGGTAACTAACTTATCTTTAAATAGGTCTTTAAAAATAATAAAACATAAAAGGTTTATTTTTTTGACTTTTTT
The DNA here is from genome assembly GCA_023373885.1 of Hestina assimilis. Classification (NCBI taxonomy): domain Eukaryota; kingdom Metazoa; phylum Arthropoda; class Insecta; order Lepidoptera; family Nymphalidae; genus Hestina; species Hestina assimilis. The sequence goes on along the minus strand of CM041747.1, from coordinate 91,231 downwards.
GATCAAGTCAGTAATTGTTGAAATGAACTCCTCCTAGTCATAAAAATTGACAACCTCTAACTTTTGAACTTTGGGTTCGGATATGAGGCGGTAGAACATCAGAAGAACTTTTAACAATAATTATTTTAAAGGAGATATATAGATTATTTTTATGTTTATACTCTAACATCTTGTCAAATAAATTTTATACAATGTTTTAAATTAATTGATGTGTTGTTTGTTTCAGAAGAGTCGGGTGATCTCATAAAGTCACCTTCGCCGCCGCCCAGCCATGGTGTGTATACCTCGTTCATTTTGCTGTGTGCTTATATAATTATAAATAAAAATTTTTAGCAAAGTTATTTTTTTTTTTAAAGTTGCTAATTTTGAAGCAATATTCCTTCTAATATAAATACTAAATGCGCAACGTTTTCTCCTGCAGCTGTAACAAGTAGATCAGATCACTACAGATTATATTTAATTTCAAACACACTTTCTCCCACTTCGTGGAAATTATAAGCATTATAATAATTAATGAAATAACGCGATGCAGGCGTTGTTTTCAAATTAAATTACAATTTAAATTTTACAATGAATGTGCAATTATTTTTATTATAGGTGTATAATTATTTTATGATGACATAATTTAAAGTCAATGCTTAGATCTTTAATAATTTTTTTAAACATAACTAATTCTCTATAAAAAAAAGTTGGGGTTAAAACTGCTCCCTGGCTCTTGATATTACTAGTACAAAAACACAATAGTTCTAAGAATATAATAAGGTGTAAGGCGAGGTGTAGTGAGGGTTGTGAGTCAGGTCGCATAGAAAGTGAACGGGTTGTCGCGGAGGGTGCGCACGCGCCGCCGGGGATAAGCCGGCGCGCGCGCACGACGACGCGACGCGACACACGCTCCGAGGCAAAAAACTGCGCACCTTCACCCCTTTCACGTCAACGATACATCTTGTACTCGGAGAACAGTACGCGATCTAATAACAATTGACTTGAGATTTATGATTTCATGGTTCTGTTTCTTTGTGGGTATTTCTTTATTGTGCATAGGTACATTATAATTCAAGGTCAATTAATGAGACCTAATTAAAATAATGAACTAAGTATTCGGTTTAAACAATACATTAGATATACTGTATTACAATTTCAATGAAGGGAAAATTAAATATTGTTTTAATTAGTTAAATTACAATCTTGTTACCTACAAATTATCTAAGTACTTATTATCCCTAACATATTCTAAGAATGCGACACTTCTTAGTTATTAATAGCCAGATAATATAACGTTAGACATCTTGTTTGCGATGTATCTATGATCGGAGTAGACGCGGGGCGCCGGTGATGTACGAGCTCGGCTCGACACAGCATTTACATTCAATATCCGGTGAGTCGGTCTGCACCCTCGCCTCGTATGTTTTTGTATATCTAAAATCAATAAAATTTGCACTTTTACTAAAAACATTAAGTTACAGTCATTCTTCAAAATTCAAATACTTTTAACATAATCAGGAATAATTTTTTATAACAAAATAGGTTCAAAATGTATACAAAAAACAATATTAAGTTTTGTTGATACATTGTCGTTGTACATTATATTAATCGATAGTGAGTTATTAATGACAGAGCGCGGCGTTGAGGAAGCGGCCATCTGTTTACAAACTCTCGGAGGAAAACTCAAACTTGGAAGCTATAAATTGAACGTGCGCCTGATTTACTACCTAAGAGATCCTATTTCCCTTTAGAGGAGCAATTTTTCTTTCTTTAGAATGTCATGCCATGCGTGGGAACGTTAATAAAACGGCAATAGTTATTTGCATAAAATTTTCTTTATAAGATAATCTCCGAGAAACAATATTCGTTAATCATTTTGTACCCACTTCATTGAGACTTAAATTTCTATCGTATTCACAATACTGAGGCAATTCCATTAACCGGACGTAGCGAACTGTAGTTAGTTGTAAGGCATTCAGATAATTGAATGTAAATTACTTTGACATTTAAAAAAAAAAATAATAATACATTAAAAAAAGATATAACCCTAGAGGTTGTTTCGCCGGCTCTCTTCTCGGGTAGAGATTTAATTTTGGAGCCGGTGGTAGAACCTCGATTTCAGCAAATAAGTTATATGCTTTTTCGTTGAATAAAAATATTTGACTTTGATTTTGATTTTTGAATATGTGAAGAAAAAAGCGATTCTTGTACATAAGTAGGTACATAATTATTATTAAATCTAAAAAGATTACAATTTACAATTACATTACAAGCTATCAAGCAAACTCTATATTTATTAAGAGCTCAGACATACATTCATGCACATCGTATGTTCGTACTTATATATTTTCCTAAAATATTATAATCACCTAATCAGTGAAATAATTATTAACAAAAGTCTTGTATTATTGTAGACGGATCCGCTAGCGGCGAGGGCGAAGGCAGTGGAGACGAGCGCGCGTCGCCGTCGGCCCCCATGGCGCTGCCGTTGGCGCGCGCGCCCGCGCCCAACGCCGCTGCCGTCTCCGCCGCGTCCGCCGCCACCGCCGCCGTGCTTGTGAGTACCGCCGGTATCTGTTACATCTAGTTACACCACACGACATTGGCTTGACCGAAAAAATAATTATTGTTTTGTGGTTTTTAAATATACATAGATACTATTTTTGTTTTTGCTACAATTACGTTTTATACAAAACTGTTAAGCAATATTTAGATGTGGATTCTTGTTTTACAGAGTGCGGCGGGCGCTGGCAATGCTTTGGCGCAATTACAGCACTTATTGCTGACACAACACGGCGCACATTCATTACTTCTACACACACAGGTATGTGGGCTCAAACTATAGTTTGGTTTTATTTCGTTTGACAAATTTCTAGTTAAATGAAAATGTTTTCAGGTGCAGCAAGCCGTAGCGCAAGCTGCAGCGCAACAGTTGCAGCAACTACAAGCTCGAGCTAACGCTGGCCAGGCCACTGTCGGTGAGTTTGACATCCTAGAACCTGACTAAATAACTTACATTGTATTCGAAAATAATATTAATTTAGATAGTGATTTATAACTATGCTTAATAATAAACATAACTGTTTTTCGGACAGACACGAGGTCGCCGTCACCGCGCGGATCCCCGCCCGGCGCGGCCGCGTTCCTCACGCCACATACACCGGGCCCGGGGCGTGCGCGCTCCCCTCACGCGCACCACCATGCTCACACGCACGCACACAGTCACGCGCACGCACTGCACGCTCACACGCACGGGCAGGCCGGTCACTCGCCACTGCACGCGCACGCGCACAAGCCGCGCGCGCTCGATCCCGCCGATGACACTGCCGACCTGGAGGAACTAGAGCATTTCGCCAAGACGTTTAAGCAGCGCCGAATAAAACTTGGTAAGTCCAAGTAAAAAGTGAATTATGTACATAAAGAAAAGTCGATCCCGCAAGGCATTCCGTTCAATCTGACAGTTCAAACTTTTCACAGGTTTTACTCAAGGTGACGTGGGTCTCGCGATGGGTAAGCTGTACGGAAACGATTTCTCGCAGACGACGATCTCGCGATTCGAGGCATTGAATCTCAGCTTTAAAAATATGTGCAAGCTGAAACCACTTCTTCAAAAATGGCTCGAGGACGCGGATTCATCGCTTAGCGGTGGCGGTGGCGGTGCGTCTTTGGGCGCCGGGCTGGCGGAAGCAGTCGGCCGGCGTCGTAAAAAAAGGACCTCCATCGAGTCCGGTGTGCGCGTTGCACTCGAGAAAGCTTTCCTCCACAACCCTAAGCCAACGAGCGAGGAGATAGCTGCTCTGGCCGATTCACTCTGCATGGAAAAAGAGGTCGTGCGCGTCTGGTTCTGTAACCGCAGACAGAAGGTATTTTTATAGTCATAAGTCATTAGTGATACACCTACTACTTTATAAAGTTATTTATAGAAACGTTACATATTTAATTTGGTAGCTTAATAATTCCACGAAGCGGAGGCTCAAACAATTCTTGTTAATTTCCAGGAGAAGCGAATTAACCCGCCGGCTGGCGAGGTAGGCGGCGCGTCATCTCCGGGCGGTGGTTCCTTGCTGCCGCTATCGCACCCGCTCGCCCACGCACTGCCGGCGCATGCGCACGCGCACGCGCACGGGCTGCCGGCGCACGCGCAGTCGCACGCGCACGCACACCCGCACGGGCCGGCGGCCGCCGCGCACGCCGCGCTGCAGGCGGCCGCGCTTCAGCCGCTGGCGCTGTTAGCGCGCCCGCCGCGCGACTGACCGACACATATCCTGTAAATACCGTCGCCCTGTACAGACTCACAGTGTACATAAAATCTTAGTCCGCCGCGACGTCGCGCACACCCGTGGCCCTCGACGAGCTCGATTGCACGACCTCACCTCGCTCACGCTGAAGACGAGTAACGGCCGAAGTGATACGTGCGAGTGTGAATACGAATTTTATATAATTAATACTATTGTACTATTATAACGACTTGGTCCTACAATCGGCCCCGTCGACGCCGCGGATGTCGCGCGACGCGTCTAGTATAAGTGGTAGCGTAGCGCGGGCGCGCCCGCAGATGTAGTTTGTAAGTTTATATAATAATGTGAATTTTATTTATGTGAGGCGTTCGCCGCCGTGTACAGAACCCATATCACTTAGCGCATGAAGCGTATGTAAGGTGGATGTGTAGAAAACTATCTATATGTTATAATAAAACATGATAGATCACTACGACTTTTACTTTTTTCCTTTGCCATGATTCGTTTATCCATTGATACCAGTTTTTATGTAACAAAAAATAGGGAGTTTAGAAAAATAACTTAAATCTATATCTATAAAAATAAATAAAACTGAAGTGATTATAATTCTAAATTAAGTAATAGTTTTTCACTTAATTTTATTATATTTTAACCCGCAAAAATTTAACGCAAAATTTAAAAAAAACGGACTACACCAAACGGATGAAAACAAGACACATGAACAAATACATATGACTTTTATAAGTAACGAAAAAAAAGTAGGTCTTCTGTTTCAGAATATGAGAGATTTGCAACCAGAGAGTTTCAATAGTAGTTGCAGAACTAAATTTTATGCCGTTTTTCTTGGTTTAATAATTGGTCGTAATATAGTTGTGAATGGATTTTTAAATAAATAGTTCTCTGACTGTAAGAACAATACACTCGTTGTATAGATCCGTCGTTGGATAAAAATAAGGGAGAAAATGGCTGACCTTTAGAATGGCCCTTTGAGCACGTGAAAGATGAATCCTCCCCACGATGTAACACAGTAAGTAAGGTAGTAGGTGGGTAAGAAGGCTTAGGTAGAGAAGTTTAATTACTTTCTGGTCCGCATCATGACTTAAAATTTAAAAAATATCAACTTTCTAGTTCTCGAGGAGAGAAGGTTTATATGAGCTTCGAAATTATGATTTTGTCAAAATAAATAACGCCGTGATACTTGACGGTACATGTACGTGATGAAGTTTGGGACATGAGCAGTTATGTGAATGAGGATGAGTACAGGTATGGGATATAAATAATAATAAATAAATAAATGAGTGAATAAACGCTACACACCCAATGATATGATATTAAAATTAAAATATTTTGTAAAATGCTAAATATTCAATATCTGACCTGGTGATGCCATAAAAATGCATTTCATGAACATAGTGAATATGCTTATTTGTATGTAAGTACCAAACCTACAACAACAATACCTATTATAAAAAGTTACAACATACAATGACAATAAACGCTACAAATTCAACGGCACCGATTAGTACTATCCGATGTAGGGGGTCCGGAAACACACTCAACCGCCAGCACAACCACCCAGGCCAGAACACGTGCCTGTGGGGTCAATAGTATTAAAGGACTACAACACTACGATTAACTCTTGTTGGATAATTATCTATTCTTTTTAGGGTTTCGTAGGCAAATGAAAAAACGGAACCCTTATAATTTCGTCATATCCGTCTTTCCGTCTGTCCGTCCGCTAGTGTGTTACAGTCATTTTACTCGGAGACCGTTGGCCTTGTCTATACGAAATTCTGTAAATAGGTGTATTCTATAAACCGCACCGCGATTTTGTAATGAAATCCTAAAACTTTTACAAATTAAGCCGTCCATACATGTAACTGAGGGTTAAAAAAAATTTCAACGAATGGAAACGTGTTAAATATCTTTGGATAGGCGTTCCAAAATGATAAGGAGATTTGATTTGGCCTTTTTTCATTAAGTCAGTAGTTGTTAAGATATAAGCTCTTAAAGTCATAAAAATTGTGTCCCCCCCTTCCCTTTAAATTTGAACTAAGAGATTTCAAATTTTTGAAAAATTTGGGGTTGTAGAACATCAAATGAACTTTCAACAACATTTGGTTTGAAGAAGATAGGTCTACAAATTTTAGAGTTACATAAGTCGTTCCCATAACTTTGTTTTTCATATTACTTATAATAATTACTATGAAGTTACCTATTTCATTTTGCGGTGGATGTTAATTCTTTATTATTTTTTTAATTCTTAAGATTGTTCATCACCAAGCTACTACGGAACCCTTTAGTTTCGACTGTGCGTGGCTCCACGTGCGTCCACACCGCACTTGACTGATAATTATTTAAATTTTATGACGGTTGGCAATCAAGCATACAGTCCGCCTGATGGTAAGCAGTCACCGCAATCTATGAAACGGCGCGATATTACAAGTATCATTTGCGCGTTACAAACGTATAGGAGGGAAGGCATGAGAACAGAAAAAAGGAAGGGTAGGAGATTTGGCCTCGGACACTCGCACTCGTCGCACGTAACGCAGCCGAGCCCGAGCCGAGCCTCCTGATACTGTTACTTGATGATTTTTTGTGAGAGGGCAGTACTTCCTCGAATTCCTTCCTTCATCGAGCCGGGAAAAGCATGGTTCTACTACAACAATTTATTTTCTTTATCTTTTCAACTTTGACAAACGATAATTCGTAAACTATTGGGCATAATCATTGGCTATATTTGCAAAATAGCTAGTCTTAGTGAGTTATCTTGATCATAAAAATCATCTTGCTATATCCACAACAGTTCAATAGTGCCTCGAGTCGCTTCGAGAAAAGATGTTACGGCTTTGCTCTTTGGTTTGCTCGACTTGGTGAACGAAAAGAACGATTTCAATTGTTTCGAATGTTTAAACGTTAACAAGGAGAAAAAGTACTACATGCCTATCCCTATCCCTATCCTATATCCTTGCTACAATACTCAAAATAGATATATTTTTATAATAAATATTTGTGAAGGCTACGCATTTTTGTCGTCGTTTATGATCTCGTATAAATGCTATAACCTGACGAGGGACTCTGGAGCTGTAGAACGAAACTCCGTAAAGCTCCGATGACGTCCTTAGCCGTGGTTCGGCTTCGCAGGAGGCACCCTAAGGACGGAATCCCTCGTGACGGACGGAAATGTGAGCCCCCGTGAGAGCTGCTCCTTTATCACGGCTGAGTCTCTGTACTACGCTCGGTGACGCTGTCAAGGCAAGTAGGACCAATACTCATTCCAAAAAAAATAAACCGTAAAGCAACGGACCTTTTACTCTCTTACCCTTATTTGCCTCGATCATTACCAACATTGTTTTTATGTATTACAATCGGGTGAAGTCGTGGTTGGTTTTTGAAACAATCTGTTTTAGTTTTATGATGTATTACACTAAATGATATTATATTTTTTAAACGTTTAAGCGCCTGCTAAATATATAAAGCAATTAATCTTGCGCGAAAAATAATAAAATAATGAAATAATTACAGAGCAATCGAAAAAAAGTTTCTTTAGTGATAGCGCCATCTATCAATATATAAGTTTTACAGTCAATTACATCGCGCCATCTATTGTGTAAGACATGAACTATCATGCTATATGTTACAGTAAAAGGGAATAGTAAGTATAGTCCACAAACACTAGCTGGCGTCAAACTTTATAATAATGAAAGGTTTATGATTCAAAACTTAATAAAAAATAGTATTGCGCAATACCTAATTAGAAATATTATAATTTCTAATGATCTTACCATTATTAAAGAAGTCAATTTGTAATCAAGCACTTTTGGGCCTATTCGAATATTGAGAATCGGCCTTAAAAGGGTAGCGGTCGCGGGCCTCAAAGTCTGTGATAAGAGTGTTACCTCCTTGAAGGTGGAACGATCTACTTTGCGCATGTACCACAGAAAGTTGTTAAAGATGCGCAAAATGATTTTGGATTATTGTAATGGTTTAATTTTTCTGGCACGCATTTGCGAAAACCAGACGCAGCTCACATAGGGCCTTTGTACAATATTACCTTATTTCTAAGAAATAGTTGCCTTGCCGGCCCAACATTGCATATAATTTCACCCGAACAATAAAGCATTTTATTGTCTGTCCGGGAATTTTTTTATTTATTTGTTCGGTAACACTAAATAATTGAGCCTTAAATGTCGAACGTTACACCTGAGCGCTGCCGACTGGTTTCATCTGTCCATGGATGTAAGATTTCATAAAGGAGACCGCAGCACTTTCTTCAGGATAAGTTTTAATTATTTAATTAGTCTTAGGTATTGACTGACCAAGCTTGGTTAAAGTTCTCGTATATACCTACGGAGAACGTATACGGTGCGGACGTTATTATAGGCAATATCGTTGGTGTAAAGGAATTACCTTTGAGGATGGGGACCCGACCTGATCCTTCGGATTACTGTTACTCATAATATCAGAGTGGACGTTGACCATTTTAATAAATTCTTTATATAAAATTCGACAAAACCGCGCGTGCTTACTCCTTTTTACATACAATTATTATAAGCCATTCATTACATTTATACATTTTACATTCTAATAAGTATACTTCACACTAAACATACTTTTACTTTTTTATTTTCGTTCAATTAGAGGCTCTTGTATCGATTGAACCGAATAAATAAATGAATAATAATCAGTAACTAATTAAATCGAAAATAAGCTTACATTTATTACTAAACAGTTAGGTATATTATGAATAGTCACTTACAAATTTATACACTTTAATACTTTAACTTAAAAATCTTATAATAAGTTCCTTCGAGCCGGAGGAGCCTTGTAGCTCGAATGGAAAGGAGGTTAACAGCTCATTGTATGAGCGGATGAACTCTCGCACACAGATTCATCTTTATTAGTTAATCGCTATTCAAAATCGAGAAATACTGCCGGAGATTTTCTAGAACGCTCCTTATAACATAAAAAGACAACTGATTTTGAATTCAGGCTTTACTTAGTAAAGTTAACATTATAATTATTAAAATAATATATATTTAAATAATTATTAAATATAATACTTTATTTAACTTATTACTCTTAACCTGAAAGAATTATGAAAGAGAAACCAGACAAATTTTAAAAACGAAAAAAGTCACAAGACTATAACATTTACTATTTTATTAAAAACATTAAGAATAATATTTGTATCCGTTTGCTAGCTGGAGCTTAAAATTAATTTAAATAAGTAGTTTTCGCTAACTGTCCTCAATAATATCAAGGTATTCTAGGTGTTACCAGTCGGCTACCAGATCGTAAGGTAGTTAAAATCATTATAAACGAATTTAATATCAGAATGTGTTTAATGTTTGTCTGTATTTTACTTTCCCCGTTGGCCCCCCATAACTCTGTCAACTATGTATTATAATTACAAAAGAAGACGACCTGACTGACAATATCAACGCCCAGCCTTAGACCATGGACCTAGAAAGATGATTTGATAATTTGACACATGTGTTGATTTTAAAAAGTAAACGAGCGCTAACAAATGATTTTTCGAACTACAACCCTTAAAGGAGTGGAAAGGGATTGAAAATGTGTACGGAATGTCTATAATTTTTGAAACTAGCAGCATGAAATTTGGCTTTAACATTTTTCACAATTCCTCCCCCGAAGCGGTGAAATGGGGTTCAAAGATGTATTGTACTAAACAATAAAATCGTTATTCACGAGGGTGAATCCGTTGGTAGCGGCTAGTTTCTCATGTAGAAATAAACCAACGAAGATCAGATTAGATTAGAATTCCACGTTGAGTATGCCACTGAGTTTCATTATATATCATTTTAAAAGTCATAATATTAATAAATAGCTGCTTAAATATTAATAAGTTCTATATTATCATAGAAGAGCGTTTCAGCATGGCTCGTGAGGCGCATCGACGGACACGTGGTGTCTTGCGCCGGCGCGCGGTTCGCGACCTGCGGCAATGTGCCAATGAACTGCCGCGTCGGCCGTCGGCGAGCGCTTCATGCCCGATGATTATCTTTAAGAGGAAGCATTTACTTTACTTATATTACTATTGACTATAATTACGATATCAAAATTTTAATTTAACTATATAACGGATACAACAAGCAAAAACGGTTTTCAGTTATTTTGGATTTGACGTTTGTTAAGCAATAAAAATTTGTTTAGCAATAGACGACTCATTATAAATTGCTAATCTAGCTAAACTCGGTATTGTAATATAATAAGTGTAGCAGAAAACTTGATCTACTTTTTGAAAAATTAAAATATTGCGAGCTTAGTCGATAATATTAAACACCTACGGTAATGCGTTTTGTGGCAGAATAGTAATATAAATAAGGATCTACAGTTCAAGAGAATAGCTTGACCTTAATGTGCGCGTGATATCACATTTGTTATCAGTGCGCGATTAGATACCGCCGCGAGCGCACCGCGCGTCGCCCCGCAGCCAGCTCGCCGCTACCACGCCCCGCGCGGACACCTGTGAGCATTGCGGTGACGACCCTGCAGCGAGGGCTGCTACCATGAGGAGCAAGGACAGGCTCGAGGAGTTGAGGCATGTAAGTAAAGATGTGTCAGATAACGTACTTGGACAGCATTTCAAAATAAGCTTATGAACTGAATTTATACTTATTTTATTTACGAATAAACAATGCTAATATATTCCACTTTAAAGTAAAGACATTATGTTTAATAACAATACACAAGCAAGTACAATGCACTTGAACTCTTACATTATAGAATAAACAAATCACCTGTTTATATAATAACACAGAACACTTGATATGTTATGTATTTAAATGTCAAATAAAAGTATCTCAAACGTAGGTAAGTAGATATGAAATTTATAATATTTGTATGATTTTACACCCGAATAATGTCGATTAAGGACGCGTTTGCAAAATAGATAGGTAGCGAATCGCACCACTACATTCACACGAAACGATCACACAAGCGCACGACTGTGATCGGCGGGAATAATGAACGGTAAACTAATTTTGAGACTTTAAATGTTTAATTTTTTTGTGGGTATATTTTATACGTTGTAATGTTAGTCAGTAATAAATAGTCATATTTGTTTTGTATACTTTGTGTACATAAATATTGTAAAAACTATTTTTTTCCTTATTTGTATTATTTTTATTTAAAAGTTATTTATAGGTAATAAAAATGTTTTATATGAATATTTTTTTATTGTCGTCAATAAAAAATAAATTAATAAGATACTACCCCTGAGCATGATGGAGTTACCTAATGATGTTTTTCGACGACTGCTACTGTAACTGCAAGATGAGTAGGGTTATGTGTGCCGTGCTTGTGATCGTTTAGGAAGTTACAATGAGACCTTACCATCCGAATTATTGGAGTGATCTGAAGGTCTACTTCGATGACTGATACAGGATCTGCAGCATGAGTAGGGTTATGTGTGCCGTGTTTGGAATCTATTTGTTAGGTACGGTGAGACCTTACGTCCGAACTTGTTGGAGTAATCTGAAGGTCTACTTCGATGACTGCTACAGGATCTGCAGTATGAGAAGGGCTGTGTGCCGTGCTTGGGCTCTATTTGTTAGGTACGGTGAGACCTTACGTCCAAACTTGTTGGAGTGATCTGAAGGTCCACTTCGATGACTGCTACAGGATCTGCAGTATGAGTAGGGTTATGTGTGCCGTGTTTGGGCTCTATTTGTTAGATACGGTGAGACCTTACGTCCGAACTTTGTTGAAGTGATCTGAAGTTCTACTTCGATGGCTGCTACAGGATCTGCAGCATGAGCAGGGTTATGTGTGCCGTGTTTCGGCTCTATTTGTTAGGTAAGGTGAGACCTTACGTCCGAACTTGTTGGAGTGATCTGAAGGTCTACTCATCATGTTCGAAGGTAAGGTCTCATCATATTTAACACACCAAGCCCAAACACGATCACTCCAGATCACTCCAACAAGTTCGGACGTAAGGTCTCACCGTACCTAACAAATAGAGCCCAAACTCGGCACACATAACCCTGCTCGTGCTGCAGATCCTGTATCAGTCATCGGAGTACACCTTCAGGTCACTCCAACAAGTTCGGAGGTAAGGTCTCACCGTACCTAACAAATAGAGCCCAAACACGGCACACATAACCCTACTCGTGCTGCAGATCCTGTATCAGTCATCGAAGTAGACCTTCAGATCACTCCAACAAGTACGGACGTAAGGTCTCACCATACCTAACAAATAGAGCCCAAACACGGCACACATAACCCTACTCGTGCTGCAGATCCTGTATCAGCCATCGGAGTACACCTTCAGGTCACTCCAACAAGTTCGGAGGTAAGGTCTCACCGTACCTAACAAATAGAGCCCAAACACGGCACACATAACCCTACTCATGTTGCAGATCCTGTAGCAGTCATCGAAGTAGACCTTCAGATCACTCCAATAAGTTCGGACGTAAGGTCTCACCGTACCTAACAAATAGAGCCCAAACACGGCACACCTAACCCTACTCGTGCTGCAGATCCTGTATCAGTCATCGGAGTACACCTTCAGGTTACTCCAACAAGTTCGGAGGTAAGGTCTCACCGTACCTAACAAATAGAGCCCAAACACGGCACACATAACTCTACTCGTGCTGCAGATCCTGTATCAGTCATCGAAGTAGACCTTCAGATCACTCCAACAAGTTCGGACGTAAGGTCTCACCATACCTAACAAATAGAGCCCAAACACGGCACACATAACCCTACTCGTGCTGCAGATCCTGTATCAGCCATCGGAGTACACCTTCAGGTCACTCCAACAAGTTCGGAGGTAAGGTCTCACCGTACCTAACAAATAGAGCCCAAACACGGTACACATAACTCTACTCATGCTGCAGATCCTGTAGCAGTCATCGAAGTAGACCTTCAGATCACTCCAACAAGTTCGGGCGTAAGGTCTCACCGTACCTAACAAATAGAGCCCAAACACGGCACACATAACCCTACTCATGCTGCAGATCCTGTATCAGTCATCGGAGTACACCTTCAGGTTACTCCAACAAGTTCGGAGGTAAGGTCTCACCGTACCTAACAAATAGAGCCCAAACACGGCACACATAACCCTACTCGTGCTGCAGATCCTGTATCAGTCATCGAAGTAGACCTTCAGATCACTCCAACAAGTTCGGACGTAAGGTCTCACCATACCTAACAAATAGAGCCCAAACACAGCACACATAACCCTACTCGTGCTGCAGATCCTGTATCAGCCATCGGAGTACACCTTCAGGTCACTCCAACAAGTTCGGAGGTAAGGTCTCACCGTACCTAACAAATAGAGCCCAAACATGGTACACATAACTCTACTCATGCTGCAGATCCTGTAGCAGTCATCGAAGTAGACCTTCAGATCACTCCAACAAGTTCGGACGTAAGGTCTCACCGTACCTAACAAATAGAGCCCAAACACGGCACACATAACCCTACTCATGCTGCAGATCCTGTATCAGTCATCGGAGTAGACCTTCAGGTCACTCCAACAAGTTCGGTGTTAAGGTCTCATAGTAACGAGCCCAAACACGGCAAAAAAACTACAATCATCCGAGACTTCCACTAGCAGTCAGGGATGTATACCTTAAGGTCTGAGCAATAAGTATAAGACGAATTAGAATTTTTAATCTCTAAAAAAAGAAAATATTTATGAAATTATCCTTAAAATAAAGTATCAAGAGTTGTAGTTATAGTCAATTTTTTCTATATAATATTATATTTTAGCGATCTTATTTAATATAACCTCCTGCTTACAAGCGACATAGCGTCCACTCACGAAGGCGTCTCAGCGCCGACTAATATTTTACTAGAAAATTTTGAACAATAAATCATGGCAGTCATCAAACAAAATAGGCCTTAATGCAACAGCTTAAGGTACAACTTTAGAAGCAAAATATGTGAAAAAGATACATTTGATATTTTTTTTTTCTGAGCTAATGTGTTGTATTATTATAAATATCTCTTCCTAGGGTTTGAGTTGAACATGTCTTACTATTAGAGGTATTTTTTTAAATTGATATCACGTAAGAAATAGTTTAAAAGGCTACCTAAACTCAGCTCGATATCGTTAATTTGGTGTGAAGAGGCTCCGGAAAATCGGTTTTACTATAAAAAATAATAAGAAAATTTCATATTTTTTACTGCGTTATTAAAGATAAAGGCCTGATCTATTCATAGTAATTAAAAGTTCCATTTAATTTACTGTGATTTTGTCGGAAATTAGATCGTAATACATCTATTTTTCGTCAAATACGTAAACGCGCCCTTAATTATGCAAAATATACCCACCTGACTAGATGTTGAAACTGCAAATGATTATTGAATAACACGGTAAAATCTATGTAATATGCTGACGAACTTATAATAATTATAGTTACGTTGTTAAAAGTAAATTTATTAAGTATTATTTATAATATTTACTTACTTATCAGATTTTTTAGTTTATTAATATAATAATTTAAATTTATACAAAGTCATTAGGATTCAATTTCATATGAGTTATAACACCATAAAAATTGTTAGCAAATATTTAATTATTATATTCTATCATATAATTTATAGGAATCGAAGATTATTTAGTAACTGCTCCATTGCCAATTATAGTTTAAGGACGCGTTTGCAAAATAGATAGGTAGCGAATCGCACCACTACATTCACACGAAACGATCACACAAGCGCACGAACTGTGATCGGCGGGAATAATGAACGGTAAACTAATTTTGAGACTTTAAATGTTTAATTTTTTGTGGGTATATTTTATACGTTGTAATGTTAGTAAGTAATAAATACTCATATTTGTTTTGTATACTTTGTGTACATAAATATTGTAAAAACTATTTTTTTCCTTATTTGTATTATTTTTATTTAAAGGTTATTTATAGGTAATAAAATGTTTTATATGAATATTTTTTTTATTGTCGTCAATAAAAAAAAAATTAATAAGATACTAACCCTGAGCATGATGGAGTTACCTGATGATGTTTTTCGACGACTGCTACTGTAACTGCAAGATGAGTACGGCTATGTGTGCCGTGCTTGTGATCGTTTAGGAAGTTACAATGAGACCTTACCATCCGAATTATTGGAGTGATCTGAAGGTCTACTTCGATGACTGATACAGGATCTCCAGCATGAGTAGGGTTATGTATGCCGTGTTTGGAATCTATTTGTTAGGTACGGTGAGACCTTACGTCCGAACTTGTTGGAGTGATCTGAAGGTCTACTTCGATGACTGCTACAGGATCTGCAGTATGAGAAGGGTTATGTGTGCCGTGCTTGGGCTCTATTTGTTAGGTACGGTGAGACCTTACGTCCAAACTTGTTGGAGTGATCTGAAGGTCTACTTCGATGACTGCTACAGGATCTGCAGTATGAGTAGGGTTATGTGTGCCGTGTTTGGGCTCTATTTGTTAGGTACGGTGAGAACTTACGTCCGAACTTGTTGGAGTGATCTGAAGGTCTACTACGATTACTGCTACAGGATCTGCAGTATGAGTAGGGTTTTGTGTACCGTGTTTGGGCTCTATTTGTTAGGTACGATGAGACCTTACGTCCGAACTTGTTGGAGTGATCTGAACGTCTACTTCGATGACTGATACAGGATCTGCAGTATGAGAAGGGTTATGTGTGCCGTGCTTGGGCTCTATTTGTTAGGTACGGTGAGACCTTACGTCCAAACTTGTTGGAGTGATCTGAAGGTCTACTTCGATGACTGCTACAGGATCTGCAGTATGAGTAGGGTTATGTGTGCCGTGTTTGGGCTCTATTTGTTAGGTACGGTGAGAACTTACGTCCGAACTTGTTGGAGTGATCTGAAGGTCTACTTGGACGACTGCTACAGGATCTGCAGTATGAGTAGGGTTATGTGTACCGTGTTTGGGCTCTATTTGTTAGGTATGGTGAGACCTTACGTCCGAACTTGTTGGAGTGATCTGAAGGTCTACTACGATTACTGCTACAGGATCTGCAGTATGAGTAGGGTTTTGTGTACCGTGTTTGGGCTCTATTTGTTAGGTACGGTGAGACCTTACGTCCGAAATTGTTGGAGTGATCTGAAGGTCTACTTCGATGGCTGCTACAGAATCTGCAGCATGAGCAGGGTTATGTGTGCCATGTTTCAGCTCTATTTGTTAGGTACGGTGAGACCTTACGTCCGAACTTGTTGGAGTGATCTGAAGGTCTACTCATCATGTTCGAAAGTAAGGTCTCATCATATCTAACAAAACAAGCCCAAACACGACACACATAGCCCTACTTGTGCTACAGATGCTGTATCACTCATCGGAGTACACCTTCAGGTCACTCCAACAAGTTCGGAGGTAAGGTCATACCGTACCTAATAAATAGGGCCCAAACACGGCACACATAACCCTACTGGTGCTGCAGATCCTGTATCAGTCATCGAAGTAGACCTTCAGATCACTCCAACCAGTTCGGACGTAAGGTCTCACCATACCTAACAAATAGAGCCCCAACACGACACACATAACCCTACTCGTGCTGCAGATCCTGTATCAGTCATACAAGTAGACCTTCGGATCACTCCAACCAGTTCGGACGTAAGGTCTCACCATACCTAACAAATAGAGGCCAAACACGGCACACATAACCCTACTCGTGCTGCAGATCCTGTATCAGCCATCGGAGTACAACTTCAGGTCACTCCAACAAGTTCGGAGGTAAGGTCTCACCGTACCTAACAAATAGAGCCCAAACACGGCACACATAACCCTACTCGTGCTGCAGATCCTGTATCAGTCATCGAAGTAGACCTTCAGATCACTCCAACCAGTTCGGACGTAAGGTCTCACCATACCTAACAAATAGAGCCCAAACACGGCACACATAACCCTACTCGTGCTGCAGATCCTGTATCAGCCATCGGAGTACACCTTCAGGTCACTGCAACAAGTTCGGAGGTAAGGTCTCACCGTACCTAACAAATAGAGCCCAAACACGGTACACATAACCCTACTCGTGCTGCAGATCCTTTATCAGTCATAGAAGTAGACCTTCAGATCACTCCAACCAGTTCGGACGTAAGGTCTCACCATACCTAACAAATAGAGCCCAAACACGGCACACATAACCCTATTCGTGCTGCAGATCCTGTATCAGCCATCGGAGTACACCTTCAGGTCACTCCAACAAGTTCGGAGGTAAGGTCTCACCGTACCTAACAAATAGAGCCCAAACACGGTACACATAACCCTACTCATGCTGCAGATCCTGTAGCAGTCATCGAAGTAGACCTTCAGATCACTCCAACAAGTTCGGACGTAAGGTCTCACCGTACCTAACAAATAGAGCCCAAACACGGCACACATAACCCTACTCGTGCTGCAGATCCTGTGTCAGTCATACAAGTAGACCTTCGGATCACTCCAACCAGTTCGGTGTTAAGGTCTCATAGTAACGAGCCCAAACACGGCAAAAAAAAAACTACTATCATCCGAGACTTCCACTAGCAGTCAGGGATGTATACCTTAAGGTCTGAGCAATAAGTATAAGACGAATTAGAATTTTTAATCTCTAAAAAAAGAAAATATTTATTAAATTATCCTTAAAATAAAGTATCAAGAGTTGTAGTTATAGTCAATTTTTTCTATATAATATTATATTTTAGCGATCTTATTTAATATAACCTCCTGCTTACAAGCGACATAGCGTCCACTCACGAAGGCGTCTCAGCGCCGACTGATATTTTACTAGAAAATTTTGAACAATAAATCATGGCAGTCATCAAACAAAATAGGCCTTAATGCAACAGCTTAAGGTACAACTTTAGAAGCAAAATATGTGAAAAAGATACATTTGATATTTATTTTTTCTGAGCTAATGTGTCGTATTATTATAAATATCTCTTCCTAGGGTTTGAGTTGAACATGTCTTACTATTAGAGGTATTTTTTTAAATTGATATCACGTAAGAAATAGTTTAAAAGGCTACCTAAACTCAGCTCGATATCGTTAATTTGGTGTGAAGAGGCTCCGGAAAATCGGTTTTACTATAAAAAATAAAAAGAAAATTTCAGATTTTTTACAGCGTTAGTAAAGATAAAGGCCTGATCTATTCATAGTAATTAAAAGTTCCATTTAATTTACTTTGATTTTGTAGGAAATTAGATCGAAATACATCTATTTTTCGTCAAATACGTAAATGCGCCCTTAATGTACAAAAGATACTACAATATAATGGTAATGGTAAAGCTTTGATAAGGTACCTAAACGACTGTGGTAATCACTTCCAGTTGGCGAGCAATGCGGGCGTGTACAACGAGACGGTGGTGGAGGTGCCGCCAGAGGTCGAGCACGCCGACATCGACGACCTCTTCAAAGAGGTGAGTTTCGCTTTTCTATTGTTTGCTTACACGCTACTACTAGTTATAAACTAAAAATTACTTGTTTTTTAAAATAAACAGATGATAGAACTTATCCATTCATATAATGTCCGATTCCCGCATTCCCTATTCCAAATGAAACAATTTATTTATAATAGTTATAATGAATGTGCGCGTACGCCGGACCGTGTGCTCGTTGTGTTAATTAAGCTCATTAATAATTGTTTACGAAGAACATTAATAATGCACAATCAGCATACCTACTTGTATTGCTTAACCTACATTTCTTTGATCTATATTTTTATTGTTGAAGACGATTCTGTACTACACTGTACTGCTGTACTGTGTAATCTACGACAGTAAAGAAGCAATGATATTATCTCATTTTGAAAAATATACTTATTATTTACGATCGCTGTTAACTACCGATATATGAAAGAATTATAATATAATAGATTATTATTAGTTTATTTATTTATATTTATACCTAGGCTTTTTTTACCTTTATAATCATAATTATAAATTTCATATTCGGTACCCCTTATATTAAAAATTGCTAGGTACATCTTGATTACTTGCATAAATTAATATATAATAAAAAATATTAAAATACACAATCATTATTTTGTATTTTAATATCATGTGAACGATAATTATTAATTACTAATATAACAATAGTTAAAAAGTAAGATTGAATTAAAATCAAATATTCATTCCGAATAATTGACATTATTATTTAGATTTTAAGTTTCGGTATGAAAGAACTTGACTAAACGTCTGTCGTAAGGCGATCAGTAGGTATATGTACATCCATACGTTTGCACAAACAATTTGATACACACTATTTGCTAAACAGCTGAATGTTGTACGTGTGACACAGCGCGGTGGTGTGAAGCGGTGCGCTTACGATTACGGCCACCGCTCGCACGCTCAAGGTGACGCAGACGAGGCGCGCTCGTGTGTTGACATTCAACTTCATTAATCCAGGATGACATCACATCGCGCTGTGGCTATTCATTATATTATTTTACACAGGATGATCATATTACATATTATGTCACTGTTTCGATCAATCTATCTCCCACTCAAATACCCCGATTAAACAGGCTAGTATCTATACAGACCGAGGTGCCAAACCGGCTAACGTACGGCGTCCCAAGCACGTCGTCCAAGACCGTGACGACAAGATCGCATTAGACAATTCCATACACTCACACCACCCTCAAAACGTTTTATACGAAAATACTACTACTACTATTAAAAAACTAATTATGCTACTAATACTAAAGTACTAATAGGAATTAGGTAAAATTTATATGCGGTGTGGATTTTATTTGCGAACTAAAACCAGGTACTAAAGCCAGATTCGTTGCTTTAAGTTTTAACTTAAAAATGATACTATAAATCAATAATAGGCAGGTAGAAAAACACAAACCTTATCTTAAGAGAAATATCAATATAATATGCAATCGTTTTTATTTTGTTAAAACATAATTTTATATCTAAAGTATTAAGAAAAAGAAACTAATAAATAACATACAGCTACACCAATATTATGTTTTCTTTCTTGCCTCTTCCGCGCCTGCTTACTACCTATTGTTATAGTTTTTTGTGTTTTAATGCAGTGGGGTTATATTTATTTTATCTATTATCTCATTTTTTTTTTTTTATACTTAGATGAAAAAGTAGACAAAAATTCCAGAACAGCTAGTTTACACACTCGCATAGAAAGTGAAGAAAAGAGACATAGATAGTCTTAAATATTGTTAATGTTTTTTTTCATGACGGTTGTCAAACAAGCAAACGGTCTGCCTGATGCTAAGCTGTCCGCAACATGAGATGAGATGAGAAGGGAACCAGAGGGTGGGACACTAAGCATCCGGCCCTCTCACTCATCGCAAGAAACGCAACAGTACCTATAGATATATGATATCGTTTATTTACGCCGATTTTCTGTGAGAGGGTAGTCATTCTTCGTTTGAGCCGTCCCAATTATGCTAGAGCAGGGCTCTACTACAGTTAATTATTCTTTTTATAAATAAATTGACCTCTTCGTCTACTTCGATTTAAGGTTCGTTCTAAGCTTATGGTATCATACCCATACCATTGCCTATAGCTGTGTAGCTATATATATATATAATAACGAGGATATGCTTGCATGTTTCAGGTTGAGCAGATCCGCAGCTGGATCCACGACGTTAATCACAACACACAGTTGATTCGTCGCTTACACTCCGACCCAACCTACCACACAAACAAACGTGAGCTAAGCATATTCACTTTACTAGATATGTCATTAACAATTTCAAGATATTATGTACAAAATATCGTGAAATATTATGACTTGTAGAGGAAAATAAATTGTTCTTAGATTTGCAGGATCAACTGGACGCTTTGGTGACGCAGTCCAACGCGACCGGTCTCAAGGTGTGCGGTGCGCTGCGCCAGTTGGAGGAGGCGCGCGCGGGCGGCGGCGGGCACGCGCGGCGCGGCGGCGCGCATCTCCAGGCTGCAGTTCGCCGCCACGCGCCGGCTCTACGCGGATGCACTCGAGCGCCACCAGCAAGCATTGCATTTACTGCGCGACTACCAGTACCGACTGCTACAGGATCAAATTAAGCTGAGTGAGTTATTTGCACCCAGCACAGGACTATTGCAGACTTTAACTTAAATTGAACACCTTAAGAATTCATCTTCAAAACAATATAATCTAATATTATATTTATTATGATATTTATTTAATTATAATCTAATAATGTATATCTCGGAAATTGCTCTAACGATTTTCATGAATTTTAACTAGATAGGTAGGTAGTTTCGCAGGTGATAAATCGATTTAGCTTAGGATTTTTAGAAAATGTCGTTTTGTCCGAACTGGAGTTTTCATTGCCTGAAAACTCCAGTTCGACAAAGTATGACTCTCCCTGACATCTATCGGCGATTAACAATACTATTATTAGGAAAGTTAGACAATTACGTGATGTCGATACTGCTCGATTAGTTTACTTCAGTTATTTTAACAGTATTATGTCTTATGGCCTATTATTACTTTGGGGTAATGCTACAGACATTGAGACTGTTTTTATTCTTCAAAAAAGAGCTGTTCGGACGATTTATAATCTTCAAGCTAGAGACTCTCTTCGGTCTTTGGGGCGCTTCTATAATAAATTTCCGCAGACAATTTTGAATCTACCACTTTTGAAATTTAAATCTTATATTAAACGGTGTTTACTAAATAAAGCTTATTATTCCGTTAATAAATATATAGCAGATAAGACGGCATGGAATTAATATACGTTGAGCTTCATGCGGGGTATATAGCTTAATTGTATATTTGACAAATGTAATGTGATTATTTTTGAAAAGAATAACTGTAGAGTTTCTTGCCGTTTCTTCTCTGTAGAATCTACCTTCCGAATCGGCGGTAGCTTCACTTAGGCGGACATAACAGACTGTATATTTGACGATTCAAAAGTGCTTATATTATATATTTTGAGTTTAAGTTTGAGTTTGAATTATTGCTTTATTGACGCAGCAAGTAAACTAAAGCGACTTCAGTAGATTTAGTTAAAAATGTTTATTATATTTCATCATTATGTAATTCGAAAAACACTATTTAAGTATTTACATTATAAAGCTCGGTTTTCCCGGTACTAATATTTTAACTGTTATTAAGACAGACCTACAAAAGTAATGAAAATCAAGACTGTTGTGTAAACAAATGAGAAAGTTTAATTAATCGAGATTTCTAAACATAAGAATTATGTACCTATCTATATTGTATCGCCAATTTGACATACTTATAAACGTGTTCGAATCAAGTTATTCAAAATCGGAAATGTTAAATTTCTGAAGATCGTTATATTTGCGATAAATTGTAACAGTATTTTATTACAACAAAGTTTCGATTACAAAGTAAAACCCAGGCACCGGCGAAGGGTGAACGAACTATAGTTACCTACTTAAGCTGCATTAGCGAAGTGTAAACGAGCGTTAAAATCGCTCTTGACGTGTTAAATTATTGTTCATCGTGAGAAGCGCGGTCGGCGTCGCGTCGTCGGATACAGTCATATCGCCGTCTGTACCTAGCTACTTGAAGATTTTATCAACAATTGTTTTTGTCTACGAAAATATTAATATGATAAAGTAATTATTCTACCAATCAACTATCAACTATCAATTTTCTTCTGCGTAGCATTTTTTATGCCAGGGTCTGCTCCTTAAGCTTATTAAGACACCGCCTGTTTCATACAGGCCTTTAATAATTATAGTTACATTGATCGATTGCCATCTATTCCATTTACCTCAATACCTACGCATATTTTTAACTTTGAACAAGAGTCAATGGTCTGCTAAAAGTTAACAATTATTATCAGAAATCTGTTTTTTAATCTCTCTTACGTAGTATTACCCCGGTAATAATGCCAAGGTGTGCTTATTGCTCTTAATATCCAAATTTGACAGGTTACTAGTTATTACACAGAGTGATTACCATCGGACCTATGCAACCCTAAGGGCGAACCAATAGTTCGTTAAAATCTTGATGTACCCGATACTTGGTCCAAGAAAGACCAAATTACCCTTGACCATCGGGATTAAAGGTTCAAAAATAACAGAGTCAAAGATATTAGGAAAGAGCCTGATTTTTGTGACTCCAATAATCGCAAGTTACATGCAAATTATGCAAGGCGGTTGAAATAACCGTCCAGGCTGCCACTATTGATAAACTTACATTTTATTAAGTTAGAATTAAGAAGTAGATGCCTCTTTTTTCAGCGAATCTCACGATAACGGATGAAGAATGTGAATCCCTTTTGGAGTCCAACAACATATCACTTTTTGTGGACAATGTGAGTCTTTTTTAATTTTTAATTTAGACCTTATTATCCTATTTTTTTTTTTATGTAAGAGGGGGCAAACGGGCAGGAGGCTCACCTGATGTTAAGTGATCACCGCCGCCCATGAACATCTGCAACACCAGAAGGCATGCAGGCGCGTTGCCGACCTTTAAGGAAAGAATAGGCTCTTTTCTTGAAGGTTCCCAAGTCGTATCGGTTCGGAAAGACCGCCGGCGGAAGTTGGTTCCACAGAGTGGTTGTGCGAGGAAGAAAATGTCTTCTAAATCGCGCTGTTGTGGATTTCCAGACATCGAGGTGGTATGGATGGAACTTAGAGTTTTGTCGCGATGTCCGATGGTGAAATTCTACCGGCGGGATCAATCCAAACAATTCCTCAGAACACTCTCCGTGATATATGCGATAGAAGATGCAGAGTGATCCGACATCTCTACGCAATGCCAAAGGATCAAGCCGATCGGAAAGGGCTTGATCGTCGACAATTCGAGCCGCTCTACGTTGGATGCGGTCAATTGGAAGTAGCTGGTACTGGGAGCTCCCGCCCAGAGGTGAGAGCAGTACTCCACGTGTGGTCGAATTTGTGCCTTGTAGAGTTTTAGGCGATGAGCCGACGTGAAGTAGTGCCTCGCCTTGCTGAGCACACCAAGCTTTTAGAGGCCAATTTGACCTTTCCTTCCAACTGACCGCGGAACTGAACGACGCTCGAAATGTCGACACCAAGTATTCCGATACTAGCTGTGGCAGCCAGGGAGTGTTCCCAAAACGAGGAGATACGACAAATGGTGGTTTTTAGCGGTTAACGCGCAAACTTGTGTCTTCTTGGGGTTGAATTGGACTAAATTTAGTCGGCCCCAGTCCGAGACTTAGTACCTACCTAGTACCTAGTACCCGCTGATGCTACTATTATGTAACGGTAACATCTTAATGATAGTTAGCTAACTGTGATAATTATGTCAAGTCTTATGCTTTTAATCTAATATAAAATTCATACTTTATACAGTTATACATATACATAATTCACTTTCGAATATGTATCACAATTCACACAGTATTGCGTATTTTTTTAGGTAGAAGCGCTCCGAAATGGCTAAATTTGGTCAGTAAATATTTTTTTTCATAAAGTTTGCCGGTATTCGACGATGATCTCAAACCGAAGTTAAAAGTTGCGTGTTCCTTATGTACAGTTACGCGCAGAGACGGCGGAGGCGCGGCTGGCGCTGCGCGAGGCGGAGGCGCGGCGCGACGAGTTGGCGCGCGTCGAGGCGTCCCTGCGCTCCGTGCACGAGCTCTTCGCGCAGCTCGCGCACCTCGTCGCCGTGCAGGTTCGCGCACTGCGAGCGTGTTCATTACTATGAAACATGCTTTCCAACTCTCGGGGCCAGTGAAGAGTAGTTCCAACTTTCAATAATTATATTCAAAGCTATTCAAAGCAAGACCATTATGATCGTTCCCTTCTGCATTAATAGATCTAACGCGTTTATAAAAACTGTTTTGGAATCGGTTTTATCGTTGTCAGTTTTTTTTTAATGTTTAAATTATCTTTTTTACACTAAAGATAAATAATCTGCTCGCGGCTTCGCCCGCGTGATAACGTTTAGTAATGAGACTTTTATAGCAATACAACTAAAAGGTTCCCGATATTATATCCATACCAACTTTCATTCCCAATCATCATAATTGGTTCAGCGATTTAGGCGTGAAAAGGTATATACGTATGTATATTAAGATTGAATGATAATCATAGTAATTCCATAATACCCAACTTATCGGAATTAAAATAAAGAGAAAAGTTTGTAAGTCAATTGTCACTGCGTGTTTTCTCCCCTGTGTTTTATAATCTAAGATTTAAAGTATCAGTATAATACAATACTATATTGAATCCTACTTTATAAAACAAACACAATATAACCTCGAATCTCTATATATTTATTACTATTTAAATAATATTTTACTTTACAAATGAAATAATGATAATTACAAGAACTCCTTTGATGAACAGCAAGAACAGATTGATAGCGTGGAATACTACGCATTGCAAGCGACAGAACACGTGGAGAGCGGCGGCCAGCAGCTTCTCAAAGGAACCGTCAGTCGCAGGAAGGCTAAGAAGGTAACTATACATTGTGTCCACGGCGATAACCAAAGTCACAATCACCACTTGTGGCAAGGCATGTCCGATTGTCCGTTTATCCCGCACCAGAGCCGTCAGCGACCATCCATATCGTTTTTTTAATAATTATTATTATGTTAAATATTAATACATATATGGGCTAGCGATTAAATGCTATTACACCTGATGCAAAGTGATCATCAAGCCTAAGGTAAAAGCCCTTCGGAATGAAAAACGAGGTCGGGAGGTTACTCCGGACCGTTGCGGTGCGTTTCATACGTACCTTACAGACCCTTCCGGTGCCGGCAGTTCTATAATCAAAATATAAAGGGGGAACGAAATTAATTACTGCTAGAGCTCGCTCTCCGAAATATTTTGTAGAAAATCAGCTTGTAAACAGGCAACCTTACGTCGAAGTTCTTGACTTGAGTTTTGAATGAACCAGTGTTTGGCCGCTATGTCTTGTAGCACGAAGATCCACTGAATCCAACGCATCCGATAAATTAATGCAGTACTTAATACTCGAGCTTACTTGAGCTCGATACCACGTTAGAAGCTGTTAACGTGTTAAGTTTGAAATAATATCATATTATATAATTATCTTGATACCCATTGAAAATATTTTTTTTTTCAGAAAAAACTGGGAATCATAATCTGCCTGTCATCGGGCTTCCTCATAGTGCTGCTAGTACTCATCTACACATGACCTCAAGCGAGTTAGGCTTTACTTTATGGTGCTTGTGACAGCTTATAACACTTAATTATATATTGTACAAACTAGTCATATTCCTAATAAAACATATTATTAAGTTTGAAGTGTTTCATTTATAAGATGTCGCGATTTTCAGTTACTTTCTCTCATGTTTCCTCATTCCTATTGTATGCCAGAGTATGCGTTACAACGTGAGTGGTGACAGTGTGCAGGCCTACCTGTGGCACATTCCGCGGTCTGTCCATGGACGCGGATGTTTTATTGCAAACATCTGCTCCGAACGGGAATCGAACCCGCGATCTGTGGCGCTTAAAGCAGGTTTGCTACCACTGCGATACAGCGTCGCAAAATATGTTATA
This sequence comes from Hestina assimilis, assembly GCA_023373885.1. NCBI lineage: Eukaryota > Metazoa > Arthropoda > Insecta > Lepidoptera > Nymphalidae > Hestina > Hestina assimilis. Next base: position 64,618 of record CM041747.1, on the reverse strand, counting down.
ATGAAGCCGCTTCCCACACGTTTTTCTAACAGCGTTTTGACTTTGACCCTACCGTTTGCATTTTTTTTTAATTAATTATTGGATCGCGACAATATTAAGTATGTTTTAAATAAAAAAAATAGACACACTAGATATACGCCAGATATACCAAATGTATTATTTTTATATATAAAACTAGTGGCCCGCTCCGGCCTCGCACGGGTATAAAATAATTATATAGCCTATGTCATTCACTGAAAAAATTATTAAAATCGATCCAATAGTTTTGATTTATGCATAACTGCCCGTGGGCCGCACGCGTAAAATTTTAATTAGAAACCATTATTAACATTAGAAACCTCAATTTTTTTTTTTCTCCACTATTTTTATACATATAAACCTTCCTCTTCAATCACTCTATCTATTAAAAAACCGCACCAAAATCCGTTGCGTAGTTTTAAAGATTTAAGCATACATAGGGACAGAAAAAGCGATTTTATTTTATATTATTTAGTAATGTCATAAAATTTTTGTTTTCAATGAAAGTACTAATTTTTGTTGCTTAGGAATAGTATTATTAGATTTGAACATTTTAAAAGTAACGACATCTATTGATATTGTAAAGAACTATACTGTTTTTAATAATCCTCTTTTATTTCAGATTACATCGGATAGATGGCGCTGTTTGTGAATGAAATTCTTTGTATTGTATGAAAATTGAAATTCACAATTTGTGAATAAAATATATATATTTTTATATATTTTTTTTTTATAATGACAAGCTATAGAGTATTCAAGCTACAAAATTGTTGCTTAAAAAAACACGGCCATATTAAAAATTAATGAGAAATTACATTTTATTGTTTTTTTATTACAACATTACAACTTTAACATTTTACTTTTATAGCGAAATCTATTTTCATTGAAAACGTGTCGAATTATCAGTGAAAATGTGCGTAAAGGGAATGATACTAATTGTAAGTATTTATTGTGTAGGTGAATTGTGAACATAATTAATGGTTTTTTTTTTTTTTTGAAGTGAAGTTCTTTAGAATCGTTGTGATTTGAAATCGTGCTATGCAGGAAAAACGACATCTAAGAGACACAAATACAAAAATGTGTAGGATGAAGGACGATCTCCACGGTCTCTTCTACTATAATAAATTGTAATAACGACATCTATACGCGGCACTACCAGTACCACACCGTAAGACGATTAGTGGGTAGGTAGGTAGGTAGGTGGGGTAGGTAGGTAGGTGGGTGAGTAGGTGGAGTGGGTGGAGTGGGTAGGTGGAGTGGAGTGGGTGGGTGGGTGGGTGGGTGGGTGGGTGGGTGGGTGGGTGGGTAGGTGGGTGGGTGGGTGGGTGGGTGGGTGGAGTGGGTGGGTGGGTGGTGGAGTGGGTGGGTGGGTGGGTGGTGGGTGGGTGGGTGGGTGGAGTGGGTGGGTGGGTGGGTGGGGTGGGTGGAGGTGGGTGGGTGGGTGGAGTGGGTGGGTGGAGTGGGTGGAGTGGGTGGGTGGGTGGGTGGGTGGGTGGGTGGGTGGGTGGAGTGGGTGGGTGGGTGGGTGGAGTGGGAGTGGGTGGGTGGAGTGGGTGGGTGGGTGGGTGGGTGGGTGGGTGGGTGGGTGAGTGGGTGGGTGGGTGGGTGGGTGGGTGGGTGGGTGGGTGGGTGGGTGGGTGGGTGGGTGGGTGGAGTGGGTGGAGTGGGTGGGTGGGTGGGTGGGTGGAGTGGTGGGTGGAGTGGGTGGGTGGGTGGGTGGAGGTGGGTGGGTGGGTGGGTGGGTGGGTGGGTGGAGTGGGTGGGTGGGTGGGTGGTGGGTGGAGTGGAGTGGGTGGGTGGGTGGAGTGGGTGGGTGGGTGGTGGAGTGGGTGGGTGGGTGGGTGGAGTGGAGTGGGTGGGTGGGTGGAGTGGGTGGGTGGGTGGGTGGGTGGGTGGGTGGGTGGGTGGGTGGAGTGGGTGGGTGGGTGGAGTGGGTGGAGTGGGTGAGTGGGTGGGTGGAGTGGGTGGAGTGGGTGGGTGGGTGGGTGGAGTGGGTGGGTGGGTGGGTGGAGTGGAGTGGGTGAGTGGGTAGTGGGTGGGTGGGTGGAGTGGGTGGAGTGGGTGGGTGGGTGGGTGGGTGGGTGGGTGGGTGGGTGGGTGGGTGGGTGGGTGGGTGGAGTGGGTGGGTGGAGTGGAGTGGAGTGGGTGGGTGGAGTGGGTAGTGGGTGGGTGGGTGGGTGGAGTGGGTGGGTGGGTGGGTGGGTGGGTGGGTGGAGTGGGTGGGTGGGTGGGTGGGTGGGTGGGTGGGTGGGTGGGTGGAGTGGGTGGGTGGGTGGGTGGGTGGGTGGGTGGGTGGGTGGGTGGGTGGGTGGGTGGGTGGGTGGGTGGTGGGTGGGTGGGTGGGTGGGTGAGTGGGTGGGTGAGTGGAGTGGGTGGAGTGGGTGGGTGGGTGGGTGGAGTGGAGTGGGTGGAGTGGGTGGTGGGTGGGTGGGTGGGTGGTGATTGGGTGGGTGGGTAGATGGGTGGGTGGGTGGGTGGGTGGGTGGAGTGGGTGGGTGGGTGGGTGGGTGGGTGGGTGGGTGGAGTGGGTGGGTGGGTGGGTGGTGAGTGGGTGGGTGGGTGGAGTGGGTGGGTGGGTGGGTGGGTGGGTGGGTGGGTGGGTGGAGTGGAGTGGGTGGGTGGGTGGGTGGGTGGGTGGGTGGGTGGGTGGGTGGGTGGGTGGGTGGGTGGAGTGGGTGGGTGGAGTGGGTGGGTGGAGTGGGTGGGTGGGTGGGTGGTGGGTGGCAGTGGGTGGGTGGGTGGGTGGGTGGAGTGGAGTGGGTGGGTGGGTGGGTGGGTGGGTGGGTGGGTGGGTGGGTGGTGGGTGGGTGGGTGGGTGGTGGGTGGAGTGGGTAGTGGGTGGGTGGGTGGAGTGGGTAGGTGGTGGGTAGGTAGGTAGGGTGGGTGGGTGGGTGGGTGGAGTGGGTAGGTAGGTAGGTAGGTAGGTAGGTAGGTGAGTAGGTAGGTGGTAGGTAGGTAGGTAGTGGAGTGAGTGAGTGAGTGGTGAGTGAGTAGTGTAGTAGGTGGGTGAGTGAGTGAGTTGGGTTGGGTTAGGTTGGGTTGAGTTAGGTTGGGATTGGGTTTGAGTTTTTTTTTTTTTTTTTTTTTTTTTTTTTTTTAATTAACAACTTCTCCACAGACTTTATTGTCCGTGCCTTTTTTATCTTTGCCTTTATTTATTTATTTAACATTAACATTATTGCTCCGTACATATTAACATACTAATGATTGTGTTGCCGGTTCTTACTTATAGCTAGTTTTTATTTATATATATATATATATATAGGTATTTCATATATTTTTTTTTTTTTTTTTTTTTTTTTTTTTTTTTTTTTTTTTTTTTTTTTTTTTTTTTTTTTTTAAATGTTTCTGTCATTTATGTGTTATATATAATATTTATATATGTGATATTTGGTTATCATTATAATTTTTTTTTTTTTTTTTTTTTTTTTTTTTTATACCATTAACATTATATTTCTTCATACATACATGCATATTGTATTACATTCCTATTTTGCTTATTTCAGTATATTTACCCTTCTTCTCTACAACGGAAGGTTCTCTGCAACGGAAAGCCGCGCTGCCAATTATCTTATTTTTGCGCCTCGATTACTGTAAAATTTCGGTCCCATATTGCCGCTCTCAGGTTACTATCTTTTACGTTTTCTTCCGTTACAGTCTCGGCTTTCCAGATGAACTGAGCGATGGCATCGTTTTCGCCGTAGTCAGTGTAGTACACACAGCGACCACGATGCCGCGACACCGCAACCACTGCGTGGGAGACGCTGCTGTATATCTTGTGTTCTCTGCAGTCCGTTCGCACAATTATCACCGTCTCGCATGTCAGCCCCTGGGCTTCGTGGATTGTGAGTGTGCGCGATCCCGTTCCTGTGCCATACCCGGCGGCTTTTAGCCGCTCTTTTCCTTCCTGGGTATGTGCTAGGTAAAGCGTGTTATCCAGGTCTTTTGGTATTCGCGCACCGCTATATTTCCTGAGCTCCAGGGACCGTACTTTGAGATTGGACGAGTATATGCCTTTGTATATTTCGCTCAAGGCATACGCTACGTCCATGGGACTTCTGTGCGTGCACAGCAGCTCTTTACTGATTCCGACAAGTGAGTTGGGACGGCAGTAGCGGAGATCGAAAACATTATTGCGGTCGATGTAGGGCAGCTGATTGATGTCGCCGATGAGGAGAGCCTCGCCAACGCCTGTGATGCGTATTGCCAACATGATGGCTCCAAAATGGCCCATTAAGGCCTCGTCTATCAAGAGGCGTTTATACCTCCCGATTTCGGAGTCTCTTAGGCCATTTGTCAACACGGAGGCCATTGTCCGGACCCTTGTTCTTGCTTGGGATCCGATGCGCTCGGCTAGTCTCTCTCTCGTGTCGGCGGCCGCCTCTCTTGTGTACGTGATTATCAGGTCGCCATCAACCTTGAGCTGATTCACTACCCACGTCGTCTTCCCACACCCTGGTGTACCGTTGATCCATTGCATCCTCGGGAGTTGCCAGGACTCCAGATCCTCTCCGTTGGGGCCTATTGTGGAGATGGCTCTGTCCAGGATCTGGTCATCCAACATGATTCTTGTGGCCTTTGCGATGACTACAATTGGGTCTCCGGGTGGGGTATTGAACTTTTGGGTCCCGGTGCGCCGACTTTCTTCCCGATCCAGGGTCACGAAACCTACACTTTTGCAATATGCCGCCATGTGGTACCCTTCCTCATGTCCTTTTAGGACTTTGGAAGTTGCATTGTCGTAGATGGCGGCATTTGCTTCCTCCAGCCTGACACTCAGGAGACCTTCGCTGTTGAGCCGGTAGGATTCCAGGATCTTTTCACATATCCTACCGTGCGTTTTTCTGGTTGCTCTCATGAGTGCCACGAACTCGAGGATTGCGTTTATGGCGTGGTCTCTTGCCTCTGATCCGGGTCGAAAGATTGGTGGCTCCACCAGTCCCATGTCGGCTTTTGTTCGGGCCGTGCGGGTTGTTGTGCCAGTCTCGGTTGATGTCCTGTTTGCACCCGATGTTGTAGCGCATGCTATTGTGACCGCTCTTTTCGTCTCTCCAGGTGACTTTCCGCTGGTTCCGGGCATTGCCAGTGTCGCAGCCTTAAATGTGTCTAGGAAGGTATTAATCAATCCAGTTTTTGTGGCTCCTTTCGGACTTGGTCGTTTTTGCGCCGATGTTTCCTTTGCGAGGTGTCTACGTTGTTCAAGCTTTTCAGCCGCGCTGAGTAAAGTTGGGCCGCTCATGGGATCGGGTCTTACAGGTTGGATAGGGTAGGGTGTGCGTGGCTTGAGATAGCTTAGGTCTTGCCCTCTGCTCTCATAGACCACTACCTCATGCGTTTTCGAGGCTTCTATGCATCCTAAGTGATCTTGGACCCTACTCCTCCATAGTCCGACAGCCATGGCGTCCACACTTATTGTTCTCGGTGCGTCCTGTCCCCTCCTTTCTCCCAACTTCTTTAGCACAGAACATGCCTGGGCGAATTGGGTCGCCTCCCCTGTGTCCCCGAATAGCGCGATCGTTTTGTTTCTCGTTCGAACTATTCGGCAGCACTGGTCGACAATCACCACTTTGGCTAGTGCGTTGTAGGTTCTGAGCTTCAGAGTCGGTCTGGAAGTACTGCCGTTCAGCAGCGCTGCCAGTCCGGGGGAGATGGACACACTTCTCGAGCTGTTCGCGGCGCAGAAGCTTATCCCCAACGTTTCGGCGTCACTGTCCATAAAGAGAGCCACTCCACGTATCCGTAGGCCCGGATCACCTTTGTGGCCGTAATCCAGAAAGCTCTCCACCGGCATGCGGCATCGCGATTCTGGATTATCCTTCGGCTGGTTGTGAGTTTCGGCACTGGGTAGCACAGGTGTCGTATTAGGATCTACGGATGCAGGTTGGATTGTTGTTGCTCTGTCTGGCATGTCCGAGGCCAGCGGGGCGCTATTTCGCTTAGCAGCTTTTCTAAACGCGGTCTCCGCGTAGGAGAGAAACAGCTGTCTTTTTTCTTTCTCTATCATAATGCTAGTAAGATTGTCTATGGCCAGATTTATGCCTATTTTGGCTTCAACCTCTATCCGTCCCGCCTGAAACCGCGGGCAGTCGAAGAGCACGTGCCATACGGACTCGCTGATGTTCTGATCGCACTCGCACCCTGGGCTGTCTTTTAACTTGAATCGGTGCAAGTACTCTGCGATCCCTCCGTGTCCTGTCAATACTTGTATCTGTACGGGCGTCAACGTCGAATTCCTGATTACGCTATAGGCTGCCGCTACATCAGGAAAGAACGTTTTGGTGACCGCTCCAGTACTGGAAGAAGCGTAACGATCCTGCCAAATGCGAATCGACTCCTCTCTTATCTTCTTTTTGACATAGGACAGGGGTACTTTCGCATAGTCCGTTTCGGTTTTTGCGCTCAATGCCGCCTCCTTGGCGAGTTCGTCTGCCCGCTCGTTCCCGGCGGTCCCGGTGTGCGCTCTGATCCAGAATAGTCGAACCTGTCTTTTTTCTGCTTCGATCCTCTCCAGGGCCTCCTTTATGCCTTTCACAAGGGCGTGGTTCGCACCAGCGTTTTTCAGGAGGTCGAGTGACGATCTGGAGTCACTCAAGATGTTAACTACTGGCTTTCGGCTGGTTTCGGCTAAATGAACCGCTCTGTTCAAGGCGTAGAGTTCCGCCTGAAAGACCGTACAGCAGGGGTCGAGACTGAAGGTTGAGTTCATGGTTTCCTTTCCGCCCTCCCACCACGTCAAGGCAGCGCCGACTTTCCCTTCTATCTTGCTGCCGTCGGTGAATATCTGGGGACCAGTGACGCGGCTGGATTCTGGGTTTTCGGGTTCCATGTTCTCCAGGAGCTCGTACTCTGGCGTTCGAGTGGATGATGGGTGGGGTAGCTCCATGAAGCTTGCCCGACGTTCCAGCTCCCTACCTGGTGGAAGGTAGTCTCGTGACAGATTCCTTTTGACTCTGTAGAGGCTAGCCGCCTCTCGGATCCTTATATCTAAGGGAAGTAGCCCCGAAAGGACGAGCGCGGATGTGAGAGAGACCGTTCGGTACGCCCTGCAGATCTTCTGTGCGAAGCCTCTCTGCAGAGTTTCGAGGAGGCTGCGTATCATTTGTAGCTCCGTTGCCGGAGACCACACACTGGAGGCGTACATTACGATCGGCTCAATAACCGCCACATAGATAGTCCTGGTGATTTCTCTGTTTAGGCCCCAAGTCACCTTTGCAGCGCACGCTAGTTGTTTATATATGTCCGCTGCTTTTTTGCATACGGCGGTCACGTGCGGCTTGAAGGTGAGGTTCCTGTCTATTATGAGTCCTAGGAGTTTAATTTCGTCAGTAAGACGCAGCCTGCTGCCGGACATACTGAGCTTTGGATCCTCGTACTTCAGCTTTTTTGTTAAGATCATGGCACTGGTCTTGTGTGCTGCAAAATTTAGCTTATTACGGGCTCCCCACTCTGTTATGTCTGCAAGCGTCTTATTGGCAATCTGCTCCATGGCTCTTACATCTTTACTTGAGAAAACCAGGACTCCGTCGTCCGCAAAAGCCTGGCAGTACACACCCGCATTTGTCAGCATGTTGAGCAATGGGTCTAGGATGATGTTCCAGAAGATCGGTCCACCGATAGATCCTTGGACGCAACCTTTTGTGGTATCCCTCTCGCACACTGCCCTTGCATAGTTGACCTTGATTTTACGGTCTTGCAGGTATGAACAAACCATAGCGTATATATTCCGGGGGCATCTCCTTCTTAGCAGTTGGTATTTGAGCGCAGGCCACCATGCGTTGTCGAAGGCGCCCTCTATGTCCAGCGAAACTAGGAGCACGACTTTCTTTTCTTCGATTTCCTGTTTAATATGCTTCATTAGATCATAAAGGGCGTCTTCGGTTCCGCGCTGCGGCATGAAACCGTACTGTCTTACGTTGAGAGTCGGAATAGTGTGCCACTGGAGACGGCCTACCATCAGTTTTTCGACGATCTTGCCGAGGACTGGTAGCAGGCCGATTGGTCGGTACGACTTGGGGTGGGTGTAGTCATCCTTTCCCGGTTTCCGGAGTATGATGACATGGGCGGTTTTCCATTGCTTCGGGAAGTGTGTTAGTCTCAAGCACTTGTTGGCTATCGCCAGAAACACTTCTCGATTGCTTCTGATTGCCGCCGTGCAGATGTCGGCCGTCAGACCATCTTCCCCTGGGGCTTTCTTCGGATTCTGAGCCTCAAGCACAGATTCGAGCTCTCCAAGCGTGAAAGGCGGGTCGTCGTCCGACAAGTTGTTGTGATCTGCATTTCCCTCACCATCCGTCAACCTTCTGAGCTTTTTGTGGTACGGGTTATCAGATGTCTCAGAGTCACCAGGGTAGAACGTGCCCGCTAGAAGTTCTGCAGATTTTTGGGGGCTTAGGGTCTTGCCCTCAGCGTTTCTTAGCAGCTCGTCATCTTTGCGTCTGCTAGTTCTCCTTAAGACTCTGTAGATTCCGTCCCACATGCTCTCTCTCTCCTGAGTTGAACAAAACTGTTTCCAGCTCTCAGTTTGTGCGTTGCTAGCCATTTGAGCGTATTTTTCTTTCGCATCTAGATATTCTTTGACAACGGTTTCTCTCCTATTCTGGGCTGCATTCCTTATCCTTCTTTTCTTACATAGGACATCTCGCTTGGACTCACTGAGTGCTTTGGACCACCATGGTATTCCATTGGTCCCTTTCCTTTGACTCATGGGGGGCATGGACTTTTCGCAGGCTTCCTGAATGGCAGTCGTGTACTTGTCGATTATTTCCTCCAGATTTTCCGTTGTTCTCCCGGACCTGATAGCCTTTGGTGTAACGTTGTGCAGGTCTAGATTCATTCTGAAGTGAGTTCCGAAGTCGGACCAGTTCGCCTTCTTAGTGTTGTACCTCCGCGTCGTTGGCGCCTTTACTGGTTTCAGTCTGCCGTCCAAGCGCACAGAAAACACTATCGCGTTATGGTCCGATGTTGTCACACTTCGGTCCACTCTCCAGTCTTCTATCCTGCCCAGCAATTGAGGGCTGCAGGCGGTGACGTCTACTATGCTTGTGCACAGTCTGCCTTGCCTGTAGATCTCAAATGTCGGGGTATCACCGGTATTTATGATCTGGAGGTCCATCTCGTTCAGGAAAGCGCTGTAAGCAGCTCCTCTATGATCTTCTGAGCTGCTTCCCCACCAGTGACTCCAGGCGTTTACGTCACCCGCCACGATTATTGAGCCGGTCGTAAGTTCCCTGCATGCAGCGCGAGTGCGTTCCAAATAGGGCTCTATTTCTTGGTCGCCCTCGAAGTAGACAGAGATAACGCCGAGCTTAAACTGATCCATAGTCAGGATTGCTGCTGCTTCTGTTTCGGTCACCAACTGCGGGTCGTGTGTGACCTCCAGTTGGTCCCCGAAAACTATTATAGCTGCCTTCACTGGTTTCTGGCGATTCAGTGTGCACTGGATGACTTTCGTGCCTGGATGATTTCTCATTGTGCCTTCACTGCCGACATAGGGTTCCTGTACTAGGGCCAATGAGATTTTCCTGTCCTTCGCCGCCTGGATCAGTTCAGCTGTCGCTAGCTTGGAGCGTTGCAGATTCGCTTGGATCACTCTAAGCTTCCTGCCGTCCGTCTTCTTCGGGGTTGAGCCTTGGTCCTCTTGGTCGCCCTTAGCAATACGTTACTCGAGACCTCGCTATGGTGTCCCACTTCTGTCTTTCCGGGCACACGGCGCTGAAAGCATTGTGCGCCCGTTCTGAGCTCTTTCCGTTTACTCGGGCACAGTTCTTACAGGCTGCGGGTCTCCCCTCTAGCCTGGCCGAGCATTTCTCCCAGGAGTGGGCTCCTCCGCAATGACTGCAGAGGCTGTCTTTCTCCTTGCACACGGCCTTGGTATGACCGAAGCCGAGACACCTCGTGCACTGCACCAAGGGGGAGTGGTCCTCAATCGGTCTTCTCTGGAGGCCGATGTATATCTTACCGGCCTCAACGAATCTCTTGTGGACCTCCGGCGAGAGCTCAAGTACGGGGTGGCACTCATGCGGGTTTCTCGCTCTCTTTCTGTAGCGGACCCGGATTGTCCTGTCCTTGGTCTCCACATCCTGGAGCAGATGCTTGTTCTGTACCAGGATGTGCTCTACCATTTCCTCGTCCGTGTGGTAGGACAGGACATCCCGGATCCGCGCCAGCGGATTGGTTTTGCGGGCGACTTCGACCTTGAGGTTCTCTTTCGTCTTGACTCTGTTCTGAACCAGAGTCATGTCCTCCTTCGTGCTGCAGCATAGAACCACTTTCTGGTTCCGAGCCTTCTTCACCCTGTCAACTTTGACGCCTGTCCTTTTTATATCTAAGGCCTCTCTGATTGTCTCTATCACCTTCTCCCCGGTGTTATTGGGATCCGTTGACGAGACTATCAGTGTATGATTTGGCCGTGGTGGTGGCGGCGTCTTCTTGGCTGCCTGCGCGTACGTTACAGCAGCAGCGGATTTTGCCAGTTCCGCCAGCGCGATTTCCGTTCCTATGTTCATGGCTGGCGGGGGTGGCGGTTGATCCCTCTGTTGCTCGCGCATCGTTTTCATCTCTGATGAAATAGCCTCCAGTTTTTCGTTGACGGGCAAGAGATGCTCGTCCAGCTTTATCGGCTCAGGCGGTAGATTGTTGACGCTAGTGGCGGTGATGGCGTTGCTTATGGTCGTCTCCGATGCTTTAATAATATTTTCGATCTTTTTGAGGTCCTCTTCCGTCAGACCTCTGACTTCAGCCTTGGCGGGTGAGGGTGAGTCGGTGTCCGGGGTCGACAAGACGGGCATACAAGGAGACTTTAAGTCGGCTTTTATTTGTCTTATCTCCCGCCGCATCTCATCTAGCTGGTTAGAGATATTTCTGATCCCTTTGGCTATTTCCTCATACTCCTTTTGGAGTGTTTCGGGATCGGCTGTTTCCTTCCTCTCCAGCTTGCCTTTCGAGATGCTACTGACAATCTCTTGTATACCTTTTTCGACACTCTGCATTTTTGCATGCGTCTCGTCTATTTTCCTGAATGGCTCCCGGGTTTCGTATCCAAGCCAAGATCTTATGGCTTTGGTCTCCTCCAGAGTGTTTTTTATCCCGTCCTTAGCGAGATTTTGTTCCTCCTTGAGGGTGGTTAAAATCTCGGCAATCCTGCTGTTGTGGGCTCGTTCTATTCGAACGAGCTCCTGAGCATGACGGGATTTTTCCTTTTCCAAGTTGAACTTGTGTCTGGCTCTGGAGTCCGAAACCGACAGCACTGTCTCATATAGGGTCTGCAAGCATTCAAGAGCTGTCTGCTTGCATTCCCTCTTCATATTCCCCGCCGCTTCTATTGCGTCTTTGGCCTTGAGGTAGACTTCGTTGGCCAGTTTGTTGGCCAGGTCCATCTCGACCCCGGTTCTCCTGGTCGTCTGGATAATGCTGAGTCGCCCTCTGACAGACTGCCCCGTTGCGGACGATATGTCAGAGTCGTCGTCCGACTCTATTGGTCGAGGTGAGACGCTTACGAAGTCCCACTCTGCTACTTTGGCCTCTGCTGTGGCGTTATCGACGGGCTGAAGTCGTTCCGTTTGGTCCTCACTTGCCGACGGGCTTGCTGCGGTAGCCGTCCTGCTGAGAACTTTCTCACGCAGTGATCGCGGTGGTCTCTGGGGAGCCTGGACTGATGTGCGCGAGGCTGGGGTCACTCTTTTGGCAGGTGCGGCTTCCGTCGCGGGGGTCTTTGTGGAGGATGACGATTTGGAAGACATTTTTATTTCTTATCTTATTCCTTATTCCTATTACAATTAGTTTACAATTAGATTACTAAGAAGAGGGTTACTTGAAAAGTACGATTTTTAATACTAACTACTTAAAACTACGAGTATGACCGGCTGATGTCTGCTGTTGTGCTTCGGTTGCGCGCGATGTCGATGACTCACCACGGAAAACGAAGATTCTGTTGGGGCCAGATGATAGGGCTCTTCGTTGCGATTCCAACGACACCAAACACGGGGGTCTATCTTTCCCCGTTCCAGAGATATCCAGCGAGGGTAAGTAGCTATCGAGGGGGAGGGGGCGACTTTCGTGAGGGTTTGATTTAAGGGATAAAAATTTTTGCTGGGGAGGAGGGGAGGAAGGTATTCCTCTCCTTGGGTAGCGGTGGGGGGGAAAGGTTTTAGGGTTCCTGGTTCGGTTTACACTGAACTGGGGGGTGGGAAGTGGGAGGATGCTATTCCTCCTCCAGATTTATGATCCTGTGGGAAGGGCTCGGGATCCCGGTTCAGATGATACCAAACTCGGGGGTGTGGGGGTTTTGGGTCTAGGAGTTCCCTCGACGCTTACCTGATGGACACTTCCGCAGATAGTAGGCTATTCCTTAGCTTGAGGGCGCGAATCTTCGGTCCGGCTTCGGAGTCTTCAGCTTTGGTTTTTTACTAGGTGTATATGATGCTACCACGTGCCTCTCGAATGGTTTGAGGTTAGAACACGCGGTCACCACGTGCTTTTGCTCGATTTTCAAAGGCTGATATCTTCCGTCCTGGCTGGCCGATTTTCGTTTTGTTTTCGCGCCCAGATTTCTTTCAGTTGCGGGAATAGCGGGATGATGTTTGTTTTCCTGTCTGAATGCTGTTGCTGCGGGTACCCTTTGGTAAAGTCCACGTTGATTTCCTGGTGAATCCCTGGTGGTGTCACGCTGCAAACGCGAATCCTGGCGAATCGGAGGCTCAGAAATCACGACACAAACTTTTGGGGTGCTGGGGTAACGGAAACTATTTTTATTTGATTTTACTGTACGGAGCTGTTGTGTTACGTGCGCTAGTTCGATGCATACTTGGTTAGGTTAGGTTAGGTTAGGTTAGGTTAGGTTAGGTTAGGTTAGGTTAGGTTAGGTTAGGTTAGGTTAGGTTCCCCCCAACCGCGGAGGTAAAACTTTGCGGTACCCTGGGCTTGTCGTGCCGCGGGGGCTCAGTAGCCGGGAGTAATAGTCGATTGTGCAGGAGGCACCTTCGGCTACCCGGTGAAGCCAACAGGGTTGCCGGCTTCCCGAGTCTTCAGACCAGGCTCGGGAGTCGGTCGGTGGGGGCCGCAAGGCCCACCCGCGTTTACGCGGGAGGTGTATATATGTACATAGTGGAGGTGTGCCGACTTCTTGGGCTTGCCCTGGAGGTCGGCCGGTGGGGGCTGTAAGGCCCCGGATTTGTATATATATGTATATATTTGTATATAGGGGTTTTGCCGACTTCCTGGGGATACTCGGGAAGTCGGCACAGGCGGAGGCCGCAAGGCCTGAGCGCATTAGCGCTAGGGAGTGTATAGGTGTATATTTGTATATATGTAATATATGTATATATGGGGTATCGCCGGCTTCGTGATTTTATTGAAAAATAAACTTCCCGAAGCCGGCCCAGGTGGAGGCCGAAAGGCCTAGGCGCGTTAGCGCCAGGGTGGGTATATCTTTATCTTTATATATGTATTAGTATGTATTTTATGTATATATGGCGGCACTATGTTGCCGCCCCAGGCGGGGACCGAAAGGTCTGGGCGCGTAAGCGTCAGGGGGGATATTTATATTTTATTTATGTAATATATGTAATATCAAGTATTTATGGCGGCAGTAGGTTGCCGCCCCAGGAGGGCCCCTCGGGGCAAGCGCCGGGGCGTCGCGGTTGAATGCGCAAGCGATCCCGTGACGTCCCACTATGGCGCTAGACGGGACCTTGGGGTTTTAGTTTGGGTATGGGGGCCAGGTCTTCTAAAGACCATTGCACATGGCCTCGAGTCCCACACTCCCCGCGCCACTTCTTACCATCTGTCCCGGCGCGGGGGTGCGTAAAATGCATTTCCCCAAGTAAAAAAAAAAAAAAAAAAAAAAAAAAAAAAAAAAAAAAAGGTTAGGTTAGGTTAGGTTAGGTTAGGTTATAAGTCTCGCTAGCGCAATCTGTAAGACTGCCACGAGTGTCTATCTAAATAACCGAACGAACGTGGTTCAAACCTACGGAAGATACATGTCTTTTAATAAGCTTATCGGCCTAGTGGAGGCGACGTAAACATCAAGTAACGAAGCTCTGGGTGAACCGAGTTCAAGCCTCAGCGTAAACAAATTTTCTATTGTTTTTTTGGAGTTTTGGGTTTTCGTTGTTTCGGTGTTTTCATATGCGTTTTGGTTTTCTTTTACGACTTGGCTTGCTTTACTGGATTTGGATTGATGCTTTGACGATTTATACTTGGCTTTGTTCTCGGATTTGTCTGTTTTGCACACGGTTGGATTTGTTTTGTTTTGGTTTTGTGTTGTTGATGCGTGCGTCTGAGTAATGGACTCAGACGCGAGCGCGGAAACCGATTCGTCGGTTGGGGCGCGGAAGAGGGTGCACCCTGTGCCCCCTTTGGGGAGCTCGGGGGGCTCTGACACCGAGACCGAGGCGAGAATGTCGGCTCGTGCTCGGAAGACCCGCCGAGGGAATCAGGGCGGTACGGGCATTGCCCGCGCACGGGAGGAGTTGCGCAGTTTGGAGAGGGAGGCGGAGGAGCAAGCCTTCAACAAGGCCCTTGGTGCAAGGGCTTATCTGAAGGAGGCTCCTCGGACCTCTGATCGTGCGGCGGAAATGGCTGCCTCTGTAGCCCCTGCGGCCCAATGCAACGCAGAGGAGCTGCGTGCACAAGCCGAGGGGAGCGTTGCGATGGTTTTGGAGGTAGCAAAGAAGTCGGGCCATCTTCAGGGCCCGATGGTCAAGAAGCTGAAGTTGGCGGCTGCTTCTTTGACCGAAATAGTGGAGACCTTTGCGGAGAGGTCTACGACGGAGGAAATTCGTCGTTTGGCCTCCGACAATAGACGTCTCCGCAATGAGGTCGAAAATCTGAGAGGGGAGCTGAAGGCACATCGCCGGCAGTTCTCAGAGGCGAGGAGAACGACAGGGAGCGCGGCTTCCTCGGAGGTCGGATTGGAGGAGATGCGGGCATCCCTCTTAGCGTCGATTGGGACTCTAATCGACGCTAAGTTTTCCGGGATTGAAGACCGCCTCCTTCCGGCGAGGAACCCCCGCCCCGCTTTGGCTGCGGATGCTCGACGCCCTGGGGAGCAATCGACATCGGCTGTCCCGCCTGCACGTCGCTCCGAGTCCCCCGTTTTCGTGCCCACGGCAGCACCCCGTAAGGGAGGACGCCGCCAGAAGGAGGCGGCCCCAGTACCGGTTGTTGCCGAGCCTGTGGTGCCCCCCGTGGCCGCAGTCGCGGGCCCCAGCCGTCCTCTGGAGGGGGAACAGGAGGGTACCTGGGCCACGGTGGTCGCGAAGGGAAGGGAAAGGGAAGAAATCCTCCTCCTGCAGCCTCTACTTCGTCGGTCCAACCGACTCCAGCCCCCAAGAAGTCGACACCGCCGAAGCCGAAGCTCCCTGCCGCGCATAAGACAATAGCCATTGCTATTAGTCTTCTGCCAGCGGCAGAGAGAAGGGGTGTAACCTTTGCGCAGGTTATCACCAAGCTGCAAAGGGAGGTGGTGTTGGCTCCGTTGGGGATCGGACCGGGCGTGTCCATTCGCCGATCCGCAACTGATGGGCGAATGCTGGAGCTCCCTGCTGGGACATCGCAGGAGGCAGCCGAGGCCCTGGAGGCAAAAATGCGCCAGATTCTAGGGGAAATGGCCACGGTGTCCCTGCCTTCGGAGAAGGGTACCCTACGGCTTACCGGGCTTGACGACTCGGTGACACCGCAAGGTGTTGCCGAGGCGATCGCCCAGACCTGCGGCTGCCCAGTAGAAGCCGTAAAGGTCGGGGACATCACCGAGGGTGTCAGGCGGATGGGCGTGGCTGTTGTCCGGTGCCCCTTAGCGGCAGCGAAACTCTTGGCCGAGGCTGGCCGGCTTCTCGTCGGCTGGTCTTCGGCCAAGATACAGGTGTTGGAGCAGCGCCCTCTGCGCTGCTTCCGCTGTATGGGCATCGGGCACACATCACCCACGTGCCCGTCGAAAGTAGAGAGGGGCCTGCTCTGCTACCGGTGTGGTGGTGAAGGCCACTTCGCCAGGAACTGCAGCAGGCCGCCACGTTGTGCGGTCTGCGCAGACGCAGGGCGCCCCTCTGGGCACGTGATGGGTGGGAGAGATTGCTCCCCACCCGCGACGAAGGGAATTAGGGCTCCTCGGACCGGAGCCGTCCCCAGCAGTAGCCGCCAGGCCCAGGAGGAAACTGTCATGGAACAATAATGCCAGCACACCTGACACGTTTCCTCCAGGCGAACGTCAACCACTCGGCAAGGGCGCAGGATTTGCTGCTCCAATCCATTGCCGAGTGGGAGATCGATCTGGCGGCGGCCTGTGAGCCCTATTACGTCCCGCCCCAGCCGAACTGGGCGGGTGACGTCGAGGGCTCCGTGGCCCTTGTGACCGGGAGCAGCATCGGCCCACCCCTCTCGGTAGTCGAGAGGGAGCCGGGACTTGTCGTGGCGAAGTGGGGGAGGTATACGATTGCCGGTGTATACTTCTCCCCCAACCGCAGCCTGGCCGAGTTCGAGGACTTTCTCGACTCGGTCCGTGCTGCGGTAAGCAGACAGGCGCCGAGCGAAGTCATCGTGCTCGGCGACCTGAACGCCAAGTCCCAGGCGTGGGGTAACCCCGCCACGGACTGCCGAGGGGAGGCAGTCGAGGTGTGGGCCCTACTCTCCGGGCTGTCCCTACTCAATGTGGGGACAGCCTTTACGTGCGTGCGGCGTCAGGGGGGGTCTGTGGTGGACGTAACGTTCGCCACCCCTGCAACCGCACGCATCGTGAGAAACTGGAGAGTAGAGGAGGATGTGGAGACCCTATCGGACCATTTATACGTCCGATTCGAGGTCTCCACCAACCCGATGCAAGTGGCTCGCCCCAGGGGGCCCCCTCGGAGTCTGCCGAGGTGGGCGTTGGGCCGGCTCGACGAAGAGCTGGCCAAGGAGGCGGCCATCGTGGAAGAGTGGAGCTCCCGGGGGAATGAGGTGGGATCCGTCGAGGACCAGGCTGGCCGCATGCGCGACTCCGTTACGAGGATTTGCGATGCGGCCATGCCTAGGTCCCGGAGGCGACACAGGCGCAGACAGGTTTATTGGTGGTCACCCGAAATAGCGCAGCTTCGGGTGACCAGCAATACAGCGCGGCGCGCATATTTGCGCTGCCGCAGGAGGCACAGCCCGGACCCTGAGGTCGAGAGCGGGCTGCAGGCGACCTACAGGGCGGCGAAGAAGGCCCTGCAGCTCGCCATTAAACGGGCCAAGGAGGCGGCCCACGAGGAACTGCTCGTGGGCCTGGACCGAATCCGTGGGGCGCCCATACTTAAGCGCGCGGAACAAACTCCGTGCGCATGGCGCCCCGGTCACGGAGACCATGGCTCCTGACAGCCTCCTGAATCTGGTGGGGGCTTTGTTCCCCGAGCCGTCCGTGCATCACCCTCCGGTGATGGCTCCTCCCTCGTCAATCGAGGAAGAGGAGGAGATTCCCCATCACCGAGGGAATTTGAACTGGCCCTGGACAAGCTCAGGGCCAAACGGACGGCTCCAGGTCCGGACGGTATTCCAGGGCGAGTTCTGTGCATCGCCCTGGACCGTCTCGGGGGAAGGCTTCGGAGATTGTTCAACTCGTGTCTGCAGAGTGGGCAATTTCCGAAGCCGTGGAAGGAGGGAATATTGTGCCTGTTGCCCAAGGCGGGTCGTCCTCTGGACTCGCCTTCGGCATACAGGCCGATTGTTATGCTGAGTGAGATGGGCAAGCTCTTCGAGAGAATTCTCTCGGCCCGTCTCACTCAGCATATTGAAGAGGTAGGACCGGGCCTTTCAGTGGCTCAGTACGGGTTCAGGGCGGGCCGGTCAACGGTGGACGCCCTGAACGCCCTGAAGGTCCGGTCGTTGGCCGCAGTGGAGGAGGGAGGCGTGCTTCTTGCCGTCTCGTTGGATGTGGCCAACGCCTTCAACACGCTGCCGTTTGAGACTACACGAGAGGCACTTCGGTATCACGAGGTGCCTCTCTATCTCCGGCGCGTGTTGGACGCCTACCTCCAGGACAGGCAGGTGTTGTGGACGGGGGCAGATGGGATGGTCGGTCGACGACGTGTCGGCTGCGGGGTTCCACAGGGGTCCGTTTTGGGCCCGGTCCTGTGGAACCTCGGTTTCGACTGGCTACTTCGGTGTCCGCTCCTCCCCGGGATGGGTGTCATCGCATATGCCGATGACACCCTCGTCACGGCCCGGGGGAGGAACTACGAAGAAGCGGCACGAGTGGCCACAGTCGGCACCAACTTGGTCGTCGACCGAATGGGGATGCTGGGCCTGAGGGTCTCCGTATCCAAGACGGAGGCCCTCCTGTTCCGTGGCCCACGCAGGGCTGCCCCCCGCAACGCCTGCCTGCGCGTCCAGGGGAGGATGGTGGAGGTTCGGGCCCAGATGAAATATCTGGGCCTAACCCTGGACGGTAGCTGGACGTTCCGTGTCCACTTCGCCCAGCTCGCACCGAAACTGTTGAGCGCCGCCGCGGCCCTCGGCAGGCTTCTGCCGAACGTCGGGGGCCCTGGATCTCCGTGCCGGCGTCTCTATGCCGGCATCGTGAGGTCCATGGCCATGTACGGTGCCCCCGTTTGGGTAGACGCCCTCTCCGCAGAAAACAGGGCCCAATTGCGCCGCGCGCAGAGGGTCCTGGCGGTGAGGGCGATACGGGGGTACCGTACGGTCTCATACACGGCGGCGACGGCCTTGGCGAGCGATCCGCCCTGGGAACTCCAGGCGGAGGTGCTCGCCGAGGTCTACCGGTTTCGGTCGCTTGAGCGGGAAGAAGGGGAGCGTCCAGCGAGGAGGAGTCGCTCGGGTCAGGCGCCTAGCAGACGAGGCCCTGATCCGGCGCTGGAGGGATCGACTGGAGAGTCCGGCGGCGGGCCTGGCGACGGTGGAGGCAATCCGCCCCCACCTCGATCGCTGGGTCAAGAGGCGGCACGGAGTCCTGACGTTCAGGCTGACGCAGGTGCTTACCGGGCATGGTTGCTTCGGTAAGTACCTGTTTCAGGTTGCGCGTCGGGAAGTGTCGCCCCGGTGCCACGAGTGTGATGCGTCCGTGGACACAGCGCATCACACTCTGGCGGAATGCGCCGCTTGGGCTCCCCAGCGCCACGCCCTGATGGCGGTAGTGGGTGGAGACCTCTCGTTGCCGAGCGTGGTGGGGGCCATGCTCCGCGACGAGAGGTCCTGGTCGGCCATGGTCTCCTTCTGCGAGGCAGTAATCTCGCTGAAGGAGGCCACGGAGAGGGTTCGCGAGGGTGATGCCCAGGCGGACCCTCTCCGGAGAAGGAGACCTGGAGGCAGGAGGCGCGGCTTTGCGCGCCTGCTTCCTCCACCCTAGAGGAGCTACGGCGGAGGGACAGTATTAGTCCCTCCGCACGCCATCGGGGCGGGAAAGGGTGCCCTGCGATACCCGGGGTAACCTTTCGGCGACGGTGGCCCGCATAGGCGGGCCTTTCCGCCGAGGCGTCATGGTAGTTTGCGCAAGCGACCCCATGACGTCTCACAAAGGCGATGAGGGTTCCGCAGAGTTTTAGTGGGTATTACCGCCTGCTTCACAGGTGGTCGAGTCTCACACTACCACTCCCTAGTGTACTCCTCGGAGTACACTAGTCGAGTGGTGTGCGTAAATGCATTTCTCTGCGAAAACAAAAAAAAAAAAAAAAAAAAAAAAAAAAAAAAAAAAAAAAAAAGGTTAGGTTAGGTTAGGTTAGGTTAGGTTAGGTTTTTTTTTTTTTTTTTTTTTTTTTTTTTTTTTTTTTTTTAATTAACAACTTCTCCACAGACTTTATTGTCCGTGCCTTTTTTATCTTTGCCTTTATTTATTTATTTAACATTAACATTATTGCTCCGTACATATTAACATACTAATGATAGTGTTGCCGGTTCTTACTTATAGCTAGTTTTTATTTATATATATATATATAGGTATTTCATATTATTTTTTTTTTTTTTTTTTTTTTTTTTTTTTTTTTTTTTTTTTTTTAAATGTTTCTGTTATTTATGTGTTATATATAATATTTATATATGTGATATTTGGTTATCATTATAATTTTTTTTTTTTTTTTTTTTTTTTTTTTTTTTTTTTTTTTTTTTTTTTTTTTTTTTTTTTATATTTCTTCATACATACATGCATATTGTATTACATTCCTATTTTGCTTATTTCAGTATATTTACCCTTCTTCTCTACAACGGAAGGTTCTCTGCAACGGAAAGCCGCGCTGCCAATTATCTTATTTTTGCGCCTCGATTACTGTAAAATTTCGGTCCCATATTGCCGCTCTCAGGTTACTATCTTTTACGTTTTCTTCCGTTACAGTCTCGGCTTTCCAGATGAACTGAGCGATGGCATCGTTTTCGCCGTAGTCAGTGTAGTACACACAGCGACCACGATGCCGCGACACCGCAACCACTGCGTGGGAGACACTGCTGTATATCTTGTGTTCTCTGCAGTCCGTTCGCACAATTATCACCGTCTCGCATGTCAGCCCCTGGGCTTCGTGGATTGTGAGTGTGCGCGATCCCGTTCCTGTGCCATACCCGGCGGCTTTTAGCCGCTCTTTTCCTTCCTGGGTATGTGCTAGGTAAAGCGTGTTATCCAGGTCTTTTGGTATTCGCGCACCGCTATATTTCCTGAGCTCCAGGGACCGTACTTTGAGATTGGACGAGTATATGCCTTTGTATATTTCGCTCAAGGCATACGCTACGTCCATGGGACTTCTGTGCGTGCACAGCAGCTCTTTACTGATTCCGACAAGTGAGTTGGGACGGCAGTAGCGGAGATCGAAAACATTATTGCGGTCGATGTAGGGCAGCTGATTGATGTCGCCGATGAGGAGAGCCTCGCCAACGCCTGTGATGCGTATTGCCAACATGATGGCTCCAAAATGGCCCATTAAGGCCTCGTCTATCAAGAGGCGTTTATACCTCCCGATTTCGGAGTCTCTTAGGCCATTTGTCAACACGGAGGCCATTGTCCGGACCCTTGTTCTTGCTTGGGATCCGATGCGCTCGGCTAGTCTCTCTCTCGTGTCGGCGGCCGCCTCTCTTGTGTACGTGATTATCAGGTCGCCATCAACCTTGAGCTGATTCACTACCCACGTCGTCTTCCCACACCCTGGTGTACCGTTGATCCATTGCATCCTCGGAAGTTGCCAGGACTCCAGATCCTCTCCGTTGGGGCCTATTGTGGAGATGGCTCTGTCCAGGATCTGGTCATCCAACATGATTCTTGTGGCCTTTGCGATGACTACAATTGGGTCTCCGGGTGGGGTATTGAACCTTTGGGTCCCGGTGCGCCGACTTTCTTCCCTATCCAGGGTCACGAAACCTACACTTTTGCAATATGCCGCCATGTGGTACCCTTCCTCATGTCCTTTTAGGACTTTGGAAGTTGCATTGTCGTAGATGGCGGCATTTGCTTCCTCCAGCCTGACACTCAGGAGACCTTCGCTGTTGAGCCGGTAGGATTCCAGGATCTTTTCACATATCCTACCGTGCGTTTTTCTGGTTGCTCTCATGAGTGCCACGAACTCGAGGATTGCGTTTATGGCGTGGTCTCTTGCCTCTGATCCGGGTCGAAAGATTGGTGGCTCTACCAGTCCCATGTCGGCTTTTGTTCGGGCCGTGCGGGTTGTTGTGGCAGTCTCGGTTGATGTCCTGTTTGCACCCGATGTTGTAGCGCATGCTATTGTGACCGCTCTTTTCGTCTCTCCAGGTGACTTTCCGCTGGTTCCGGGCATTGCCAGTGTCGCAGCCTTAAATGTGTCTAGGAAGGTATTAATCAATCCAGTTTTTGTGGCTCCTTTCGGACTTGGTCGTTTTTGCGCCGATGTTTCCTTTGCGAGGTGTCTACGTTGTTCAAGCTTTTCAGCCGCGCTGAGTAAAGTTGGGCCGCTCATGGGATCGGGTCTTACAGGTTGGATAGGGTAGGGTGTGCGTGGCTTGAGATAGCTTAGGTCTTGCCCTCTGCTCTCATAGACCACTACCTCATGCGTTTTCGAGGCTTCTATGCATCCTAAGTGATCTTGAACCCTACTCCTCCATAGTCCGACAGCCATGGCGTCCACACTTATTGTTCTCGGTGCGTCCTGTCCCCTCCTTTCTCCCAACTTCTTTAGCACAGAACATGCCTGGGCGAATTGGGTCGCCTCCCCTGTGTCCCCGAATAGCGCGATCGTTTTGTTTCTCGTTCGAACTATTCGGCAGCACTGGTCGACAATCACCACTTTGGCTAGTGCGTTGTAGGTTCTGAGCTTCAGAGTCGGTCTGGAAGTACTGCCGTTCAGCAGCGCTGCCAGTCCGGGGGAGATGGACACACTTCTCGAGCTGTTCGCGGCGCAGAAGCTTATCCCCAACGTTTCGGCGTCACTGTCCATAAAGAGAGCCACTCCACGTATCCGTAGGCCCGGATCACCTTTGTGGCCGTAATCCAGAAAGCTCTCCACCGGCATGCGGCATCGCGATTCTGGATTATCCTTCGGCTGGTCGTGAGTTTCGGCACTGGGTAGCACAGGTGTTGTGTTGGGATCTACGGATGCAGGTTGGATTGTTGTTGCTCTGTCTGGCATGTCCGAGGCCAGCGGGGCGCTATTTCGCTTAGCAGCTTTTCTAAACGCGGTCTCCGCGTAGGAGAGAAACAGCTGTCTTTTTTCTTTCTCTATCATAATGCTAGTAAGATTGTCTATGGTCAGATTTATGCCTATTTTGGCTTCTACCTCTATCCGTCCCGCCTGAAACCGCGGGCAGTCGAAGAGCACGTGCCATACGGACTCGCTGATGTTCTGATCGCACTCGCACCCTGGGCTGTCTTTTAACTTGAATCGGTGCAAGTACTCTGCGATCCCTCCGTGTCCTGTCAATACTTGTATCTGTACGGGTGTCAACGTCGAATTCCTGATTACGCTATAGGCTGCCGCTACATCAGGAAAGAACGTTTTGGTGACCGCTCCAGTACTGGAAGAAGCGTAACGATCCTGCCAAATGCGAATCGACTCCTCTCTTATCTTCTTTTGACATAGGACAGGGTACTTTCGCATAGTCCGTTTCGGTTTTTGCGCTCAATGCCGCCTCCTTGGCGAGTTCGTCTGCCCGCTCGTTCCCGGCGGTCCCGGTGTGCGCTCTGATCCAGAATAGTCGAACCTGTCTTTTTTCTGCTTCGATCCTCTCCAGGGCCTCCTTTATGCCTTTCACAAGGGCGTGGTTCGCACCAGCGTTTTTCAGGAGGTCGAGTGACGATCTGGAGTCACTCAAGATGTTAACTACTGGCTTTCGGCTGGTTTCGGCTAAATGAACCGCTCTGTTCAAGGCGTAGAGTTCCGCCTGAAAGACCGTACAGCAGGGGTCGAGACTGAAGGTTGAGTTCATGGTTTCCTTTCCGCCCTCCCACCACGTCAAGGCAGCGCCGACTTTCCCTTCTATCTTGCTGCCGTCGGTGAATATCTGGGGACCAGTGACGCGGCTGGATTCTGGGTTTTCGGGTTCCATGTTCTCCAGGAGCTCGTACTCTGGCGTTCGAGTGGATGATGGGTGGGGTAGCTCCATGAAGCTTACCCGACGTTCCAGCTCCCTACCTGGTGGAAGGTAGTCTCGTGACAGATTCCTTTTGACTCTGTAGAGGCTAGCCGCCTCTCGGATCCTTATATCTAAGGGAAGTAGCCCCGAAAGGACGAGCGCGGATGTGAGAGAGACCGTTCGGTACGCCCTACAGATCTTCTGCGCGAAGCCTCTCTGCAGAGTTTCGAGGAGGCTGCGTATCATTTGTAGCTCCGTTGCCGGAGACCACACACTGGAGGCGTACATTACGATCGGCTCAATAACCGCCACATAGATAGTCCTGGTGATTTCTCTGTTTAGGCCCCAAGTCACCTTTGCAGCGCACGCTAGTTGTTTATATATGTCCGCTGCTTTTTTGCATACGGCGGTCACGTGCGGCTTGAAGGTGAGGTTCCTGTCTATTATGAGTCCTAGGAGTTTAATTTCGTCAGTAAGACGCAGCCTGCTGCCGGACATACTGAGCTTTGGATCCTCGTACTTCAGCTTTTTTGTTAAGATCATGGCACTGGTCTTGTGTGCTGCAAAATTTAGCTTATTACGGGCTCCCCACTCTGTTATGTCTGCAAGCGTCTTATTGGCAATCTGCTCCATGGCTCTTACATCTTTACTTGAGAAAACCAGGACTCCGTCGTCCGCAAAAGCCTGGCAGTACACACCCGCATTTGTCAGCATGTTGAGCAATGGGTCTAGGATGATGTTCCAGAAGATCGGTCCACCGATAGATCCTTGGACGCAACCTTTTGTGGTATCCCTCTCGCACACTGCCCTTGCATAGTTGACCTTGATTTTACGGTCTTGCAGGTATGAACAAACCATAGCGTATATATTCCGGGGGCATCTCCTTCTTAGCAGTTGGTATTTGAGCGCAGGCCACCATGCGTTGTCGAAGGCGCCCTCTATGTCCAGCGAAACTAGGAGCACGACTTTCTTTTCTTCGATTTCCTGTTTAATATGCTTCATTAGATCATAAAGGGCGTCTTCGGTTCCGCGCTGCGGCATGAAACCGTACTGTCTTACGTTGAGAGTCGGAATAGTGTGCCACTGGAGACGGCCTACCATCAGTTTTTCGACGATCTTGCCGAGGACTGGTAGCAGGCCGATTGGTCGGTACGACTTGGGGTGGGTGTAGTCATCCTTTCCCGGTTTCCGGAGTATGATGACATGGGCGGTTTTCCATTGCTTCGGGAAGTGTGTTAGTCTCAAGCACTTGTTGGCTATCGCCAGAAACACTTCTCGATTGCTTCTGATTGCCGCCGTGCAGATGTCGGCCGTCAGACCATCTTCCCCTGGGGCTTTCTTCGGATTCTGAGCCTCAAGCACAGATTCGAGCTCTCCAAACGTGAAAGGCGGGTCGTCGTCCGACAAGTTGTTGTGATCTGCATTTCCCTCACCATCCGTCAACCTTCTGAGCTTTTTGTGGTACGGGTTATCAGATGTCTCAGAGTCACCAGGGTAGAACGTGCCCGCTAGAAGTTCTGCAGATTTTTGGGGGCTTAGGGTCTTGCCCTCAGCGTTTCTTAGCAGCTCGTCATCTTTGCGTCTGCTAGTTCTCCTTAAGACTCTGTAGATTCCGTCCCACATGCTCTCTCTCTCCTGAGTTGAACAAAACTGTTTCCAGCTCTCAGTTTGTGCGTTGCTAGCCATTTGAGCGTATTTTTCTTTCGCATCTAGATATTCTTTGACAACGGTTTCTCTCCTATTCTGGGCTGCATTCCTTATTCTTCTTTTCTTACATAGGACATCTCGCTTGGACTCACTGAGTGCTTTGGACCACCATGGTATTCCATTGGTCCCTTTCCTTTGACTCATGGGGGGCATGGACTTTTCGCAGGCTTCCTGAATGGCAGTCGTGTACTTGTCGATTATTTCCTCCAGATTTTCCGTTGTTCTCCCGGACCTGATAGCCTTTGGTGTAACGTCGTGCAGGTCTAGATTCATTCTGAAGTGAGTTCCGAAGTCGGACCAGTTCGCCTTCTTAGTGTTGTACCTCCGCGTCGTTGGCGCCTTTACTGGTTTCAGTCTGCCGTCCAAGCGCACAGAAAACACTATCGCGTTATGGTCCGATGTTGTCACACTTCGGTCCACTCTCCAGTCTTCTATCCTGCCCAGCAATTGAGGGCTGCAGGCGGTGACGTCTACTATGCTTGTGCACAGTCTGCCTTGCCTGTAGATCTCAAATGTCGGGGTATCACCGGTATTTATGATCTGGAGGTCCATCTCGTTCAGGAAAGCGCTGTAAGCAGCTCCTCTATGATCTTCTGAGCTGCTTCCCCACCAGTGACTCCAGGCGTTTACGTCACCCGCCACGATTATTGAGCTGGTCGTAAGTTCCCTGCATGCAGCGCGAGTGCGTTCCAAATAGGGCTCTATTTCTTGGTCGCCCTCGAAGTAGACAGAGATAACGCCGAGCTTAAACTGATCCATAGTCAGGATTGCTGCCGCTTCTGTTTCGGTCACCAACTGCGGGTCGTGTGTGACCTCCAGTTGGTCTCCGAAAACTATTATAGCTGCCTTCACTGGTTTCTGGCGATTCAGTGTGCACTGGATGACTTTCGTGCCTGGATGATGTCTCATTGTGCCTTCACTGCCGACATAGGGTTCCTGTACTAGGGCCAATGAGATTTTCCTGTCCTTCGCCGCCTGGATCAGTTCAGCTGTCGCTAGCTTGGAGCGTTGCAGATTCGCTTGGATCACTCTAAGCTTCCTGCCGTCCGTCTTCTTCGGGGTTGAGCCTTGGTCCTCTTGGTCGCCCTTAGCAATACGTTACTCGAGACCTCGCTATGGTGTCCCACTTCTGTCTTTCCGGGCACACGGCGCTGAAAGCATTGTGCGCCCGTTCTGAGCTCTTTCCGTTTACTCGGGCACAGTTCTTACAGGCTGCGGGTCTCCCCTCTAGCCTGGCCGAGCATTTCTCCCAGGAGTGGGCTCCTCCGCAATGACTGCAGAGGCTGTCTTTCTCCTTGCACACGGCCTTGGTATGACCGAAGCCGAGACACCTCGTGCACTGCACCAAGGGGGAGTGGTCCTCAATCGGTCTTCTCTGGAGGCCGATGTATATCTTACCGGCCTCAACGAATCTCTTGTGGACCTCCGGCGAGAGCTCAAGTACGGGGTGGCACTCATGCGGGTTTCTCGCTCTCTTTCTGTAGCGGACCCGGATTGTCCTGTCCTTGGTCTCCACATCCTGGAGCAGATGCTTGTTCTGCACCAGGATGTGCTCTACCATTTCCTCGTCCGTGTGGTAGGACAGGACATCCCGGATCCGCGCCAGCGGATTGGTTTTGCGGGCGACTTCGACCTTGAGGTTCTCTTTCGTCTTGACTCTGTTCTGAACCAGAGTCATGTCCTCCTTCGTGCTGCAGCATAGAACCACTTTCTGGTTCCGAGCCCTCTTCACCCTGTCAACTTTGACGCCTGTCCTTTTTATATCTAAGGCCTCTCTGATTGTCTCTATCACCTTCTCCCCGGTGTTATTGGGATCCGTTGACGAGACTATCAGCGTATGATTTGGCCGTGGTGGTGGCGGCGTCTTCTTGGCTGCCTGCGCGTACGTTACAGCAGCAGCGGATTTCGCCAGTTCCGCCAGCGCGATTTCCGTTCCTATGTTCATGGCTGGCGGGGGTGGCGGTTGATCCCTCTGTTGCTCGCGCATCGTTTTCATCTCTGATGAAATAGCCTCCAGTTTTTCGTTGACGGGCAAGAGATGCTCGTCCAGCTTTATCGGCTCAGGCGGTAGATTGTTGACGCTAGTGGCGGTGATGGCGTTGCTTATGGTCGTCTCCGATGCTTTAATAATATTTTCGATCTTTTTGAGGTCCTCTTCCGTCAGACCTCTGACTTCAGCCTTGGCGGGTGAGGGTGAGTCGGTGTCCGGGGTCGACAAGACGGGCATACAAGGAGACTTTAAGTCTGCTTTTATTTGTCTTATCTCCCGCCGCATCTCATCTAGCTGGTTAGAGATATTTCTGATCCCTTTGGCTATTTCCTCATACTCCTTTTGGAGTGTTTCGGGATCGGCTGTTTCCTTCCTCTCCAGCTTGCCTTTCGAGATGCTACTGACAATCTCTTGTATACCTTTTTCGACACTCTGCATTTTTGCATGCGTCTCGTCTATTTTCTTGAATGGCTCCCGGGTTTCGTATCCAAGCCAAGATCTTATGGCTTTGGTCTCCTCCAGAGTGTTTTTATCCCGTCCTTAGCGAGATTTTGTTCCTCCTTGAGGGTGGTTAAAATCTCGGCAATCCTGCTGTTGTGGGCTCGTTCTATTCGAACGAGCTCCTGAGCATGACGGGATTTTTCCTTTTCCAAGTTGAACTTGTGTCTGGCTCTGGAGTCCGAAACCGACAGCACTGTCTCATATAGGGTCTGCAAGCATTCAAGAGCTGTCTGCTTGCATTCCCTCTTCATATTTCCCGCCGCTTCAATTGCGTCTTTGGCCTTGAGGTAGACTTCGTTGGCCAGTTTGTTGGCCAGGTCCATCTCGACCCCGGTTCTCCTGGTCGTCTGGATAACGCTGAGTCGCCCTCTGACAGACTGCCCCGTTGCGGACGATATGTCAGAGTCGTCGTCCGACTCTATTGGTCGAGGTGAGACGCTTACGAAGTCCCACTCTGCTACTTTGGCCTCTGCTGTGGCGTTATCGACGGGCTGAAGTCGTTCCGTTTGGTCCTCACTTGCCGACGGGCTTGCTGCGGTAGCCGTCCTGCTGAGAACTTTCTCACGCAGTGATCGCGGTGGTCTCTGGGGAGCCTGGACTGATGTGCGCGAGGCTGGGGTCACTCTTTTGGCAGGTGCGGCTTCCATCGCGGGGGTCTTTGTGGAGGATGACGATTTGGAAGACATTTTTATTTCTTTTCTTATTCCTTATCCCTATTACAATTAGTTTACAATTAGATTACTAAAAAGAGGGTTACTTGAAAAGTACGATTTTTAATACTAACTACTTAAAACTACGAGTATGACCGGCTGATGTCTGCTGTTTTGCTTCGGTTGCGCGCGATGTCGATGACTCACCACGGAAAACGAAGATTCTGTTGGGGCCAGATGATAGGGCTCTTCGTTGCGATTCCAACGACACCAAACACGGGGGGTCTATCTTTCCCCGTTCCAGAGATATCCAGCGAGGGGTAAGTAGCTATCGAGTGGGGAGGGGGCGACTTTCGTGAGGGTTTGATTTAAGGGATAAAAATTTTTGCTGAGGGAGGGGAGGGGAGGAAGGTATTCCTCTCCTTGGGTAGTGGTGGGGGGGAAAGGTTTTAGGGTTCCTGGTTCGGTTTACACTGAACTGGGGGGTGGGAAGTGGGAGGATGCTATTCCTCCTCCAGATTTATGATCCTGTGGGAAGGGCTCGGGATCCCGGTTCAGATGATACCAAACTCGGGGTGTGGGGTTTTGGGTCTAGGAGTTCCCTCGACGCTTACCTGATGGACACTTCCGCAGATAGCAGGCTATTCCTTAGCTTGAGGGCGCGAATCTTCGGTCCGGCTTCGGAGTCTTCAGCTTTGGTTTTTTACTAGGTGTATATGATGCTACCACGTGCCTCTCGAATGGTTTGAGGTTAGAACACGCGGTCACCACGTGCTTTTGCTCGATTTTCAAAGGCTGATATCTTCCGTCCTGGCTGGCCGATTTTCGTTTTGTTTTCGCGCCCAGATTTCTTTCAGTTGCGGGAATAGCGGGATGATGTTTGTTTTCCTGTCTGAATGCTGCTGCTGCGGGTACCCTTTGGTAAAGTCCACGTTGATTTCCTGGTGAATCCCTGGTGGTGTCACGCTGCAAACGCGAATCCTGGCGAATCGGAGGCTCAGAAATCACGACACAAACTTTTGGGGTGCTGGGGTAACGGAAACTATTTTTATTTGATTTTACTGTACGGAGCTGTTGTGTTACGTGCGCTAGTTCGATGCATACTGGGTTAGGTTAGGTTAGGTTAGGTTAGGTTAGGTTAGGTTAGGTTAGGTTGGGCCCCTCGGGGCAAACGCCGGGGCGTCGCGGTTGTATGCTTCGGCGACCCCGCGACGTCCCACTATGGCGCTAGATGGGACCTTGGAGTTTTAGTGGGTAGGGGAGCTCGGCTCCGAGTCCACACACCTCCTGCGCCATTGCACCCGTCCCGGCGCTCGAGTGCGTAACTGCATTTCTCCAAGTAAAAAAAAAAAAAAAAAAAAAAAAAAAAAAAAAAAAAAAAAAAAAAAAAAGGTTAGGTTAGGTTAGGTTAGGTTAGGTTAGGTTAGGTTAGGTTAGGTTAGGTTAGGTTAGGTTAGGTTAGGTTAGGTTAGGTTAGGTTAGGTTAGGTTAGGTTAGGTTAGGTTAGGTTAGGTTAGGTTAGGTTAGGTTAGGTTAGGTTAGGTTAGGTTAGGTTAGGTTAGGTTAGGTTAGGTTAGGTTAGGTTAGGTTAGGTTAGGTTAGGTTAGGTTAGGTTAGGTTAGGTTAGGTTAGGTTAGGTTAGGTTAGGTTAGGTTAGGTTAGGTTAGGTTAGGTTAGGTTAGTTAGGTTAGGTTAGGTTAGGTTAGGTTAGGTTAGGTTAGGTTAGGTTAGGTTAGGTTAGGTTAGGTTAGGTTAGGTTAGGTTAGGTTAGGTTAGGTTAGGTTGGAGTTAGGTTAGGTTAGGTTAGGTTAGGTTAGGTTAGGTTAGGTTAGGTTAGGTTAGGTTAGGTTAGGTTAGGTTAGGTTAGGTTAGGTTAGGTTAGGTTAGGTTAGGTTAGGTTAGGTTCACCCCTCTCGGTTATCGAGAGGGAACCGGGACTTGTCGTGGCGAAGTGGGGAGGTACACAATTGCTGGTGTGTACTTCTTCCCCAACCGCAGCCTGGCCGAGTTCGAGGACTTCCTCGACTCGGTCCGTGCGGCGGTTGGCAGACAGGCGCCGAGTGAAATCATCGTACTCGGCGACCTGAACGCCAAGTCCCGGGCGTGGGGTAACCCATCTACGGACTGCCGTGGAGAGGCAGTCCAAGAGTGGGCTCTACTCTCTGGGCTGTCCCTTCTAAACGTGGGGACAGCTTTCACGTGCGTGCGGCAGCAGGGGGGTCTGTGGTGGACGTAACGTTCGCCACCCCTGCAACCGCACGTAGCGTGATAAACTGGAGAGTAGAGGAGGAGGTGGAGACCCTATCGGACCATCTGTATGTCCGATTTGAGGTC
The DNA here is from genome assembly GCA_023373885.1 of Hestina assimilis. Lineage (NCBI taxonomy): Eukaryota > Metazoa > Arthropoda > Insecta > Lepidoptera > Nymphalidae > Hestina > Hestina assimilis. Next base: position 33,934 of record CM041747.1, on the reverse strand, counting down.
TCCACCGATCCGGTGCAGGTGGTCCGCCCCAGGGGCCCCCTCGGAGTCTTCCGAGGTGGGCGTTGGGCCGGCTCGACGTAGAGCTGGCCAAGGAGGCGGCCATCATTGAGGAATGGTGCTCCCGGGGGTATGAGGAGGGAACTATAGAGGACCAGGCTGGCCGCATGCGCGATTCCGTTACGAGGATCTGCGATGCGGCCATGCCTAGGTCCCGGAGGCGCCTCAGAAGGAGGCAAGTGTACTGGTGGTCACCCGAAATTGCACAGCTTCGGGTGACCAGCAACACGGCGCGGCGCGCTTATCTGCGCTGTCGCAGGAGGCGCGGCCCGGACTCTGGCGAAGAGGGCGAGCTGCAGGAGGCCTACAGGGTGGCGAAAAAGGCTCTGCAGCTCGCCATAAAACGGGCCAAGGAGGCGGCCCACGAGGAACTTCTCGGGGGCCTGGACCGGAATCCGTGGGGGCGCCCATATAGAAGCGCGCGGGATAAGCTCCGCGTGCATGGCGCCCCGGTCACGGAGACCATGCCTCCGGACAGCCTCTTACAGCTGGTGGGGGAGTTGTTCCCAGAGTCGTCCGGACACATCCCTCCGGTGATGGCTCCTCCCTCGTTCATCGAGGAAGAGGAGGAGATTCCCCCCATCACCGAGGGAGAATTTGAACTGGCCCTGGATAAGCTCAGGGCCAAACGGACGGCTCCAGGTCCGGACGGCATTCCAGGGCGAGTTCTGTGCATCGCCCTGGACCGTCTCGGGGGAAGGCTTCGGAGATTGTTCGACTCTTGTCTGCAGAGTGGGCAATTTCCGAAGCCGTGGAAGGAGGGAGTATTATGCCTGTTGCCGAAGGCGGGTCGTCCTCTAGACTCGTCTTCCGCATACAGGCCGATCGTTATGCTGAGTGAGATGGGCAAACTCTTCGAGAGAATTCTCTCTGCCCGTCTCACTCACCATACAGAACAGGTAGGACCGAGTCTTTCAGAGGCTCAGTACGGGTTCAGGGCGGGCCGGTCTACAGTGGACGCCCTGAACGCCCTGAAGGCTCGGTCGTTGGCCGCAGTGGAGGAGGGAGGCGTGCTTTTAGCCGTCTCGTTGGATGTGGCCAACGCCTTCAACACGCTGCCGTTCGAGACTTTACGAGAGGCACTTCGGTATCACGAGGTGCCTCTCTATCTCCGGCGCGTGTTGGACGCCTACCTGCAGGACAGGCAGGTGTTGTGGATGGGGGCAGATGGGGTGGTTGGTCGACGACGTGTCGGCTGCGGGGTTCCTCAGGGGTCCGTTCTCGGGCCGGTCCTGTGGAACCTCGGTTTCGACTGGCTACTTCGGTGTCCGCTCCTCCCCGGGATGGGTGTCATCGCATATGCCGATGACACCCTCGTCACGGCCCGGGGGAGGAATTACGAAGAAGCGGCACGAGTAGCCACAGTCGGCACCAACCTGGTCGTCGACCGAATGGGGATGCTGGGCCTGAGGGTCTCCGTATCCAAGACGGAGGCCCTCCTGTTTCGTGGCCCACGCAGGGCTGCCCCCGCAACGCCTGCCTGCGCGTCCAGGGAAGGATGGTGGAGGTTCGGGCCCAGATGAAATATCTGGGCCTGACCCTGGACGGTAGCTGGACGTTCCGCGTCCACTTCGCCCAGCTCGCGCCGAAACTGATAGGCGTCGCCGCGGCCCTCGGCAGGCTTCTGCCGAACGTCGGGGCCCTGGATCTCCGTGCCGGCGTCTCTATGCCGGCATCGTGAGGTCCATGGCACTGTACGGTGCACCCGTTTGGATTGACGCCCTCTCCGTTGCCAACAGGGCCCACTTGCGCCGCGCGCAGAGGGTCCTGGCGGTGAGGGCGATACGGGGGTACCGTACAGTGTCGTACTCGGCGGCGACGCTCTTGGCGAGCGATCCGCCCTGGGAACTCCAGGCGGAGGTGCTCGCCGAGATGTATCGGTTTCGGGCGCTCGAGCGGGCGGTCGGAGGACGTCCAGCGAGGGAGGGAGTCGCTCGGATCAGACGCCTAGCAGACGAGGCTCTGATCCAGCGCTGGAGGGCTCATCTGGAGAGCCCGGCGGCGGGCCTGGCGACGGTGGAGGCGATTCGCCCCCACCTAGATCGCTGGGTCAAGAGGCGGCACGGAGTCCTGACGTTCAGGCTGACACAGGTGCTTACCGGGCATGGCTGCTTCGGTAGGTACCTGTTTCAGGTTGCGCGTCGGGAAGTGTCGCCCCGGTGCCACGAGTGTGATGCGCCCGAGGACGCTGCGCATCACACTCTGGCGGAATGCGCCGCTTGGGCTCCACAGCGCCACGCCCTGATGGCGGTAGTGGGTGGAGACCTCTCGTTGCCGAGCGTGGTGGGGGCCATGCTCCGCGACGAGAGGTCCTGGTCGGCCATGGTCTCCTTCTGCGAGGCAGTAATCTCGCTGAAGGAGGCCGCGGAGAGGGTCCGCGAGGGTGATGCCCAGGCGGACCCTCTCCGTAGAAGGAGACCTGGAGGCAGGAGGCGCCGTTTTGCGCGCCTGCTTCCTCCACCCTAGAGGGGCTACGGCGGAGGGACAATCCTAGTCCCTCCGCACGCCATCGGGGCGGGAAAGGGTGCCCTGCGATACCCGGGGTACCCTTTCGGCGACGGTGGCCCGCATAGGCGGGCCTTCCGCCGGGGCGTCGTGGTAGTTTGCGCAAGCGACCCCATGACGCCCCAATATGGCGATGAGGGTTCCGCAGAGTTTTAGTGGGTATTACCGCCTGCTTCACAGGTGGTCGAGTCCCACACTACCACTCCCTAGTGTACTCCTCGGAGTACACTAGTCGAGTGGTGTGCGTAAATGCATTTCTCTGCGAAAACAAAAAAAAAAAAAGGTTAGGTTAGGTTAGGTTAGGTTAGGTTAGGTTAGGTTAGGTTAGGTTAGGTTAGGTTAGGTTAGGTTAGGTTAGGTTAGGTTGGGTTAGGTTAGGTTAGGTTAGGTTAGGTTAGGTTAGGTTAGGTTAGGTTAGGTTGGGTTAGGTTAGGTTAGGTTAGGTTAGGTTAGGTTAGGTTAGGTTAGGTTAGGTTAGGTTAGGTTAGGTTAGGTTAGGTTAGGTTAGGTTAGGTTTGGTTAGTTAGGTTAGGTTAGGTTAGGTTAGGTTAGGTTAGGTTAGGTTAGGTTAGGTTGGGTTAGGTTAGGTTAGGTTAGGTTAGGTTAGGTTAGGTTAGGTTAGGTTGGGTTAGTTTAGGTTAGGTTAGGTTAGGTTAGGTTAGGTTAGGTTAGGTTAGGTTAGTTAGGTTAGGTTAGGTTAGGTTAGGTTAGGTTAGGTTAGGTTAGGTTAGGTTAGGTTAGGTTGGGTTAGGTTAGGTTAGGTTAGGTTAGGTTAGGTTAGGTTAGGTTAGGTTGGGTTAGGTTAGGTTAGGTTAGTTAGGTTAGGTTAGGTTAGGTTAGGTTAGGTTAGGTTAGGTTAGGTTAGGTTAGGTTAGGTTAGGTTAGGTTAGGTTAGGTTAGGTTAGGTTAGGTTAGGTTAGGTTAGGTTAGGTTAGGTTAGGTTAGGTTAGGTTAGGTTAGGTTAGGTTAGGTTAGGTTAGGTTAGGTTAGGTTAGGTTAGGTTAGGTTGGGTTAGGTTAGGTTAGGTTAGGTTAGGTTAGTTAGGTTAGGTTAGGTTAGGTTAGGTTAGGTTAGGTTAGGTTAGGTTGGGATTAGGTTGTTAGGTTAGGTTAGGTTAGGTTAGGTTAGGTTAGGTTAGGTTAGGTTAGGTTAGGTTAGGTTAGGTTAGGTTAGGTTAGGTTAGGTTAGGTTAGGTTAGGTTAGGTTAGGTTAGGTTAGGTTAGGTTAGGTTAGGTTTTTTTTTTTTTTTAGGTGGAGAAATCCTCATGGATACCCCGGAGCTGGGGCTGCCGGGGTTATGTGAGACTCCTACTCACTAAAACTCCACCAGGTTTCGTCTCTACGCCGGGCGACGGCCGGGGGCATTCGTGCTGAGCACCTGGCCCCGTCTAGCCGTCGCAGCGTTGTCTGCGTCCGTTCGGACGCAGACCCTCCTCGCCCTGTTGGGCATGAGAGCGAGCAGAAACCCATAGGCTCGCTCTCATCCTCGCGGGGGACCTGTGCAATGCGGACGCCTGTCGCCCCAGCGACATTCGTCCGCAGGCCACCCACTACGGCAGCGCAACTCGGTGCCACCACCTCCTACTGATGACCGAGCGGGCCGCGTTAGGCATTATCGACGTTCATCGTTTCCTCGCGGGACGTCCGCTCGGTCACCGTAGCCGCCTTGGGCCCAGGACCTCCTTTCCTCTTCTGTGTCGGCGGTGAGCAGCCTTTGCCCCCAACAACGTGTTTGGCCGACTTACCCGCCGCGGCGCACACGACGCAGTGCGGCACCTCCAGACAGGCCGTCGCCCTATGTCCCGCCTTGCCGCAGCGATAGCAGGCGTCGCTGCGGTCTTCCTTTGCCTTGCAGGCCGCTCTGGCGTGCCCCAGTTCAAGGCACCTGAAGCAGCGGAGAGGGCGGGGCTCCAGCAGCTTGATCTGCACGGAGCTCCACCCTATCAGCAGACGCCCCTCTGTCAGCGCTTTGACTGCAGCCATAGGAACTTTGGCCCATACCGCCCCTATGCCTCCAGAGCCGATTTTTATATCGCCCACCTTGATATGCTCTGGTGGGCAAGAGCCCTTTGTGGATAGCGCCCTCTCTATCTCCTCTCTCGATATGGAGTCATCCAGGCCTGTCAGCCTAACGTCCACCGACTTGTGAGGCCGGATGACTTTTAAAGAGTCCGGGAGGACTCTCCTTATCTTGTCCGCCAGCTGGTCAGCCTTCTCCGGGCTCACCGCAGGGGGCATCTCCAATAAACGAGCGCCGGTCGCCGTCTTGCGGAACTTGAACCCGCCCTCCAGCCCTAGTTCGGCCAGGTTCACGTGGGTCCGCACGTTCTTTAGGACGTCCGCATAATTTATGCTCGCGTCCTGCGGCGCAGCGATTACCACAGCCTGAGTGCGTGGTGGTTTGGCTGCACGTTTCCGTTTGGGCTTTTGGGCCCTTTCCCCTACTCTTCTTCGTTGGCGGTGGAGGCTTCTTGCTCGCCTTCTTCTTTTTGGCCACTAGTGTCCAGCTGTTCTCTTCGCTGTCCTTTGAAGCTGAAGGGCCTGCTACCTCCAGTCTCTGGCCGCCTTCTTTCCCAGGGCCCGCACCTTTTTCTGAGGGCTTTAGCTCCCTGCCCGCCGAGTCGCGGCTGCTGCTTTGCCACTGTTTTGGCCGCTTTGGCATCCGCTGCAAGTGGTGGACGCACTCGCTCTGGCGGCAAGTTTAGCCTCGCTTCTAATGATTCGATGCGGGCGTTAACCATGTTGCCAATCTGCAGCATGGCCGCCCGCATCCATTCCTCCATATCCGGAGATCGACCCGGCGTCGCACCCAGAGGCACCACAGGAGCGGCATCGGTCTCCATACGACTCGGTTCGACGGCTGGCCCCGTGGTCACCTTTAATTCCGATCGGAGCTGCGCGATCTCTTTGCGCAGTTCCTCGACTTCCCACCTGAGTCGTGCGTTCTCGGCTGAGACCCTGCGAGTCTCCTCCGACACGGTCAATGACGATAATTCCGTCGCCCGCTCTTTTATTGCCGCGACGCTCAGCTTGAAGGTCCGGAGAACCTGCCCCTTGAGGTGTGATGACTTAGCTGCCGCCTCTGCGATCAGCCCACACTCTGCATCAATGGCCTTACTAAGTTCTTCAGCCGTAGCACTGGTTATCGGCTGATGAACTGCTGGGCTTTCCACCCGCTTGCCTTTTATTGCAGTCCGAGTGTCATACACCTTCTCTTCCATATTGCTTACGGCCTCTTGAAATTCGGCTTCAGCTCTGGCTTTAGCATGTTCCTGCTTTGCCTTTAGAAAGCCTACCCACTGCCCTGTTGTAGGAGGCCTACCGCGGCCCCTTTTCTGGGTAGGAACTTCGCGATCTCTTTCTCTGCTGGAGTCAGAGCCGCTTTCCCCATCTTGTCTAATACCTGATCGGGATCGTTTTCGTCCTCTCTTCGACCCGTCGGAGTCCGTCGTGGTCTCAGAGAGAAACGACCTCTCTTCGTCAATTAGAGCGCTACGCTTCTCCTTCTCTTGGCGCTGACGCGCACGTCTGGACGTGGAGTCCGATTTTTGTTCCGTTGGTGCGGTTTGGGCGGATACCGCCTCCACACCCCGGAAGTACAGCCCCTGGCTCAGGTCACCCTTGCGGGCGACCGAATGGCGAAGTTTGACCCCTCCAGATTCGGTGGGGCAGACGAGGCCCGAAGGCCCCGTGAGGGATTCTCCGGCTAGGCCGGTACCCTCCTGGAGTAGTTTTACGCTTTTAGAACTTGCCATTTTCTTGTGTTTCCTTTTAGGGTGAGGTCCCTCCGCTAATGACCGGACACCCTCCGGCCATTCATCCCATCGGCGCGGGAGACCTTGGGATTAGGGTGATTTTTACCGAGGTTTTCTTCCTCCCCATTTCCCCTGAAGAACACCCCCATACCCCTGGCAGTCGTTAGCCGTCGTCGGCGACTATTCCGCAGAGCGGGCGCCGACGCCGTTTCCAGGGTGCACCACGAGGAGGTGACCGCCTTGCACCCCAGGTTAGGTTAGGTTTTTTTTTTTTTTTTTTTAAGGTGGAGAAATCCTCATGGATACCCCGGGAGCTGGGGCTGCCGGGGTTATGTGAGACTCCTACTCACTAAAACTCCACCAGGTTTCGTCTCTACGCCGGGCGACGGCCGGGGGCATTCGTGCTGAGCACTTGACCCCGTCTGGCCGTCGCAGCGTTGTCTGCGTCAAGAACGGACGCAGACCCTCCTCGCCCTGTTGGGCATGAGAGCGAGCAGAAACCCATAAGGCTCGCTCTCATCCTCGCGGTGGGGGCCTGTGCAATGCGGACGTCTGTCGCCCCAGCGACATTCGTCCGCAGGCCACCCACTACGGCATCGCAGCTTGGTGCAACCACCTACGCTGCCCCATCCTCCTACGCCTCGACGCCTCCGCCAAGGGATCGTCGGTTCTGAGGCGCTGCGCCTCTCTTTTGCGGGACATGACGGTCTCGCAGAATTCCGAGACCGCCGCCCACGCACTCCTGCTGCTCAACATTGCCCGGATGGTGTTGGGCAATGTGAGATCCGTGCCGACCACGGCAATGAGCCGCAGCCGCTCTACTGTCCACGCCGGACATTCCTCCAACGTGTGCTGGGCGGTATCTTCAACCCCCCAGTCACACGAACGGCACACGGGGCTCGACTCCCTGCACACAATAGTATGCAGGTACCTGTCGAAGCACCCGTGTCCCGATATCACCTGCGTCAGGTGGAACGTAAGGGAGCCCCATTTCCGCTCGACCCATTTCCGTAGCGACGGCTGGATGCCGGCAATAGCCCAATGTCCAGCCGTCGGCTCGAGGAGATCTAGCGACCACCTGGTCAGTACATCCTCGGTGCCCCTCCTCTTCCACCGCTCCAGGTCGCTGGGGCGGAACCCTCTTCCGGCGTTGCGCGCCTCGCACCTCTTGTTATACAAGAAGGCAGAGAGTTCCGCCTGGAGCTCCCACGGAGGGGTACCCGCTAACGCGCAGGCCGCCTCAAAGGACACAGTGCGGTATGCTCGGATCGCCCTGATCGCCATCACTCGTTGAGGACGTCTCAACAAGGCCCTGTTAGAGGCGTTCAGGGCACCGACCCACACTGGCGCGCCGTACAGCGCCATTGAGGCGACCACGCCGGCGTATAGGCGACGACACGTCGATCCCGGTCCTCCGACGTTCGGGAGCAGGCGGGCGAGACCCGCCGCTGTTCGTACCAGCTTGGGTCCCAACCGCCGGAAATGCTCGCCGAAGCTCCACCGACTGTCGAGTATCAGGCCCAGGTATTTAATGTGGGCTTCCACCTCGATCCGCACTCCCCCAACAGTGATGTTAGCGTTGGGGGGTGGTCTCCTGCGCGGCCCGTGAAAACACACGGCGCTGGTTTTTTCCAGCGCCACTCTCAATCCCAGTCTTCTGATTCTGGCCACCACCTGAGCTGTTCCAGCAGTGGCCAGAATCGCCGCGTCCCTGTAAGTTTCTCCGCGGGCAACTACTAGAGTATCGTCTGCATAGCAGACTAAGTAGAGCCCGCGGAGTAGGGCACCTCGCAGTACCGCGTCATAGCCAATGTTCCACAGGAGCGGACCGAGGACCGACCCCTGTGGAACGCCTCGGCACACATTATGCCTAACGAGCCGACCTTCCCTGTCCTGGTATAAGACAACACGCTCCCGTAGGTAATCTGCAACTAGCCGCTGCAGATACCTGGGCACCCTGTGAAACTCCAGTCCCTCCAGGATGCACCGGAACGGGAGCGTGTTGAAGGCATTGGCGATGTCTAACGACACCGCCACGACTGAGCCACCACGGGAGGTCGACTCGGAACAATGACCCTCCAGGCGCATGATCGCGTCCACCGTGGAACGACCCTCTCTAAAGCCGAACTGGCAATCCGACAGTTGTGGACCCATAGTGCGCAGGTGTTCCGAGATGCGGGAAGCCACCACTCGCTCGAAACACTTTCCCGCCTCGTCCAGCAACACTATGGGTCGGAAAGCCGACGGCGAGTCGTCCGACCGGCCACTCTTCCTCGCAAGCACCAGCCTGCCCTCCTTCCAGCATGCTGGGAACTGCCCTGTACGGAGGCTGGTGTCAAGGAGCGCCCTGAATGGCGACTCCAACGCAGCCTCCAGCGCAAGCACCAGCACACGAGCGTGTATGCCGTCCGGTCCCGGGGCAGTTTTCTTCCCGCGAAGCCTCTCTAGTATGGAGTCATACTCCCCGTCCGTCACCATAGGAGCCTCGTCAACTATCTCGTCCGCGGCCAGGCTCTGGGTAGGCAGAGCCGCCTCCGGTTCCTGAGCGGGAAAGAGAACCGCCACCGTCTCTTGTAGCTGCTGAGGGTCTAGGGTTTCCGTGACCGGGACGCCGTGACTGCGCAGGCGATTGCGAATCGCGCGATACGGTCGTCCCCACGGATCCCTGCTGAGCCCCTCCAGCAGCTCCTCCCATGAGCGCCGCTTCGCAGCTCTTATAGCTGCCTGGAGCTCTTGCTTAGCGGCCCTGTAGGTGTCGCCAAGCCTTCGCTCGTCCTCCATCGTACGAGCCCTTCTGCGTCGGTATCGCGCAACCGCCTTTTTGGCGCGCTTGCACGCTGCGCGGAGTGCAGCCAGCTCTTGCGACCACCAGTACATGGCCGTGTCTGGCGGAGGGCGCCTGGCGCGAGGCATCGAGGCATCGCAGATGCGAGCCAGTGCCTCGCGTAACCAAAGGGCCCTCTGACTCACGGCCAGCACAGGGGCCGAGTCGGCTTCCCACGCTTGTACTATAGAAGCCTCAGTAGCTACTTCTCTGTTCAACCGCGTTATTGCCCATCGCGGGAACACGGGGGCCGAACCACCACTGGAGACGGGGACGCCGCAGATGGAAAACCGGATGTACTGGTGGTCCGACAGCGTCTCCGTCTCCTCCAGGACACGCCAGTCCCTGACTCGTCTAGCCGTCGCAGGGGACGCAAAGGAGAGGTCCACGATGGACTCCCCCTGCGGACGGACGCAGGTTGGCACACTACCTCTATTCAGAACCATCAGGTTTAAGGAGGCCGCCCAGTCTTCAACCTCACTTCCGCGTGGGTCCGTCACCGGGGATCCCCAGGCAGAGGACTTAGCATTAAAGTCCCCGGCGACGATAACCTGCAGCGGAGCAGCGCGCTGCACCGCGCCTCCAAGTTCTGCCAAGAAGGCCTCGAATTGGGCGAGGGTCTTATTGGGGGAGAAGTACACTCCAACAAGAGCGTACCCTCCCCACCCCGCCACCACGAAGCCATCTCCACGCTCGCGCAGGACAAGCGGGGTCTCCGCGGACCACGCTCCGACCACGGCCACTAAGCCCGACCGGTCTGCGATCCAATTGTGGCGGTCTGGAACCGTGTAGGGTTCCGCCACAACTGCCACACCTAACCGCCACTCCGCCATGTGCTGGAGGAGGAGATCCTGAGCACCGGCGCAGCGGTTTAGGTTCGCCTGGATGACTGAGCGGGCCGCGCTAGGCATTTTCTACCGCCATCGGTTCCTCGCGGAGCGTCCGCTCAGTCACCGGAGCCGTTTTCGGCCCAGAGACTCCTTTTCTCCTCCGAGTTGGGGGCAAGCATCCTTTGCCACCCACGCGATGTTTGGCTGGTTTGCCCGCTGCGGCACACACAACACAATGCGGCGACTCCGTGCAGGACGTCGCCTTGTGTCCGACCTTTCCGCAGCGATAGCACGCATCCCCGCGGTCCTCGGTAGCTGTGCAGGCTGCCTTGGTGTGCCCCAGTTGTAGGCACCTAAAGCAGCGGAGGGGGCGGGGCTCGAGTAGCTTAACCTGCACCGAGCTCCACCCGATTAACAGCCGTCCCTCCGTTATTGCCTTTGCAGCAGTCATCGGCACTTTCGCCCAGACAGAGCCTATGCCGCCAGAGGCGACTTTGATGGCGCCTACTTTAATTTGCTCCGAAGGACAAGCGCCCTTCAGAGCTAACGACCTCTGGACCTCCTCACCGGTGATGGAGTCATCCAGACCGGAAAGCCGGATGTCCACCGACTTGTATGGCCGGACGACTCTCATTGACTCCGGGAGGGCCATTTTTATTCGGACCGCCAGCTGGTCCGCCTTCTCCGCCGTCACGGCAGCTGGCATCTCCAGCAGCCGCGCGCCGGTCGCCGTCGTGCGGAACTTGAACCCGCCCTCAATGCCCAATTGGGACAGGTTCACTTGACTCCGTACGTTCCTGAGAACCTCGGCGTAGTCAAGCTTCTCCTCCGGTGGCGCAGCTATCACCACTGCCTGTGTACGCGGAGGCTTCACGGCACGCTTGGACCTGGGCTTTTTGGGTCCTTTTCCCTTCTTGGTCTTCGGTGGCGGGTGGGTGGCCGACTTAGAAGACTTCTTCTTTTTCTTGCCGGTGACCAGTGTCCAAGCCCTATCACCGGCATTAGTGACTGCAGGTGCAAGCACCTCCGGCACGCCTTGGACACCCTTGTTCTGGGGGCCCACAGATTTCTTCTCGGTCTTTTTGTTCTTTGACAGCGTAGGCTGCCTTACCGTTGTGTTGGCCGTCTTACTATCGGCGGCCAGCGGTGGACGCACTCGCTCGGGAGGCAGGTTAAGCCTGGTCTCCAGCGATTCTATGCGGGCGTTAACCATTCGCCCTATCTCTAGCATGGCCGCCCGCATCCATTCTTCCTTTTCCGCAGGTGGGACCGACACTTTTCCCGGTAGCACCTTAGGAGCGATCTCCGTTTCCATGGCCGTTGGACCAGGTCTCTCAGTCGGTGGTACGATCGGAGCAGGTCTGGTCCATAGGTCCGTCCGAAGTTGCGCAATCTCCTGGCGCAGCTCTGACACCTCCGCTCTGAGCCGCGCATTCTCTTTGAAGAGCCGCCTCGTCTCCTCAGTCGTGGTCAACGAGGACAACTCAGCAGCCCGCTCCTTGATCGAGGCAACGCTCTGCTTAAAGGTCCTGATGACTTGACCTTTAAGGTGCGAAGATTTGGCCGCTGCCTCCGCAATGAGGCCGCACTCCACCGCAATGGCGTTGTGCAGCTCGGTAGCCGATGCGACAGTGATCGGCTTCTCCTCGCTAGGACATGTAACCCGCTTCTTCTCTACTTCCTTTCGCGTCACATATACCCGCTCTTCCATGCTTTGTACAGCTTCCTGATACTCGGCATCTGCTCTGGCCTTGGCCAGCTCAGTCTTTGCCTTCAGGAACCCGACCCATTTTCCCGTTGTAGGAGGCCTTCCCCTGCCTCTCTTCTGCTTCGGGACCTCGACTTCCGTCTCCACGCTGGAGTCGGAGTCCCCGTCGCAGTTTCTCAATCCGGAACGGGATCGCTTGCGAGGACCTCGCATGCTTCCCGTCGTCGCCTCGGAGTCCGTGGTCGTCTCCGAAAGAAAGGACCTGTCCTCAACCACCGATGGTGCGGTCTGGGCGGATACCGCCTCCGCACCCCGGAACTGTAGCCCCTGGCTCAGGTCACCCTTGCGAGCGACCGAATGGCAGAGTTTGCCCCCTCCAGATTCGATGGGGCAGACGAGGCCCGAAGGCCCCGTGAGGGATTCTCCGGCTAGGCCGGTACCCTCCTGGAGTATAATATCGCTTTTGTAACTTGCCATTTTTGTTTTACTTCCTTTTTTACAGGGTGAGGTCCCCTCCGCTAGTGGCCGGACACCCTCCGGCCATTCAACCTGTCGGCACGGGAGACCTTAAGTTTGGGGTGATTTTTACCGAGGTTTTCTTCCTCCCCATTTCCCCTGAAGAAACCCCTACCCTGGCAGTCGTTAGCCGTCGTCGGCGACTATTCCGCAGAGCGGGCGCCGACGCCGTTTCCAGGGTGCACCACGAGGAGGTGACCGCCTTGCACCCCAGGTTAGGTTAGGTTAGGTTAGGTTAGGTTAGGTTAGGTTAGGTTAGGTTAGGTTAGGTTAGGTTAGGTTAGGTTAGGTTAGGTTAGGTTAGGTTTTTTTTTTTTTTTTTTTTTTTTTATAATGTTACAGTTGTTGTCCTCTAACATGATTAGAGACTTTATGAGGCTATGTTGTACAATTTCAGACTATTATATATTTGTCATTCCGAGTACCTCCTACAGTCAACTATATATATACTATGCTTCTTATAATCAATATATACATTCATTCATTCGTTTTATTCTTCTATATACTAGACTTCTTACTTATTATATACTATCTTATCCTAGGCTTAATATCTATTTACTATTAACATAATTTTTTTTTTTTTTTTTTTTTTTTTTTTTTTTTTTTTTTTTTTTTTTTTTTATACTGAGCAATCAATCAATAATCAACAATTTTTACATTTATAATTAACGAACAAAATAACAACTAAATTTTTTAATTTTTTAATTTTTTTTTTTTTTTTTTTTTTTTTTTTTTTTTTTTTTTTTTTTTATTATAACACTATCACTATGCACTACGAACTATATCTATTATTTTAAAACTATGACTATGCACTATGCACTACGAACTATTCCTTAAACTTTGTATCACTGTTTATTCCTTTTATTTACACTTTGTACAAGTTTTGTTGCTAATTTGATAAACTCCTTCCTATGTTCTTTTTCCAGTGTTTTGGATAGATTCCTTTCTTCCAGCCTCAGTCCAGTCTTCATTTCGAATTCGAAGCGTTCTTTTCCATAGGCGGGGCATTCCGTAATCAGGTGTGGTACCGTTTCACTTTTGTCCGGGTCGCAAACGCATGCAGGGTTGTCTTTGCATTTGAATCTCGCTAAATAGTCCGCGAAACCACCATGTCCCGTCAACAGCTGTGTCAACTCCTTCGTCGGGGTGATTTCACGGACTATTTTGTAAGCGTCAGTCACGTTTGGTAGAAAGAGCTTTGTTATGGAAGCTGTTTGCTCGCTTTTGTACCTCTTATCCCATTCGTCAAGAGATTCCATTCGGATTATTCTCTTGACGAATGAGATCGGGCATTTGTCGTAGTCCATGCATGTCTTTAATTTTAAAGCAGCTTCTTTCGCTAACGTGTCAGCTCTTTCATTGCCTTGTATGCCCACGTGGGCTTTTAACCAAAATAGGTCGATAACTTTTTCCTTATCTTGGCAGAGACTGATGGCTGTTCTTGCCTCGACGGCCAAAGGATGCAGGGTGGCACAGTTTGCGACTGACTGAATCGCCGATTTCGAGTCACTATAAATTGCGATGGAGCTTTCCGGTCTGTTTAAAGCCTCATTTGCAGCCTTACATATGGCCAAAAGCTCGGCCTGGAAAACGGAGCAGTAAGGGGACAGGGCGAGCTTACGGACCCGTATTTCCGTCTCTCCTTTCCACACGGATACGGCGGCTCCAACCTTGCCTTCGATTTTGCTGCCGTCGGTGTACATGCGCAGGGCGTAATCGGCGTGATTTTGGTGTTGTTCATCGTTTTCCAGGCTTCGCCACTCCAGATCTTGGGTTTTGGACGGGTGAGGAGTCTCCATTGCTGAGACCATTCTCTCTACCTCTCGGTCTCCTATTAAATCCTGTGGTGATTCTCGCTTCGCTTCAAACAACTTTTGCGCCTCCTGGATACGAATATCCAGGGGGAGAATCCCAGATATAATTAAGGCCGAGTTGTAAGAAACTGTGCGGTAGGCTCGGCACATTTTTGTGTGAAACTGCGTTGTATGGAGTTCAGCTGTTTCTTTACTCCCAGCTTTCCTGCGGCAGGCGCCCACGCACTTGCTGCATATAAAATAATCGGCTCCACTGCCGCTACGTAAATGGTGCGGATCACCTCCGGACTTAGGCCCCAGTTGACGCGGGCTGCTCTGGCTAGATGTTTGTATGCCGCTATGGCTTTTTTGCATGCGTTGGTGATATGCTTGTTGAACGTCAGCTTTGCGTCAACCGTGACCCCCAGTATCTTAATCTCCTGCACCATTTGGATATCAGTCCCTCCCATTCTCAGACGTGGTACGTCAAATTTTAGCCTTCGCGTGACCAGCATTGCACAAGTCTTGTGCGGCGCGAATTTGAGCTTATGTTTGACGCCCCACGCCTGAACATGTTCGAGGGCAGGGTTTGCCTGTCTTTCTATTTCTAGGGCCGTGTCTCCTACGAAGGCCAGGACCACATCGTCGGCGAATGCGTGATAATAGACGCCTCTCTCGTCCAGCTCCCTCAGGAGCGAGTTCAGTAAAAGATTCCAGAGGATCGGCCCGCTAATTGATCCTTGGACGCATCCTTTGCTTGTTTTTCTGACGCTCTCTTCACCTCCGTATCTCACCCTGACTGTTCTCTGGCTCAGATAGTTTCCGACCACTCGCCTTAGATTTGCCGGACAGTTTTCCTCTACCAGTCTCGTCTTCATAGCCGGCCACCACGCACTATCGAAGGCTCCTTCGATGTCTAAGGATATCAATGTGATGCTCTTCTTGTCCGCCAGGTTTGTCCTGACATGTTGGACAAGAGTGTATAAGGAGCCTTCGGTGCTTCTCTGCGGCATAAAGCCGAACTGGTGAGTACTTATACCGGGGTAGAGGTAGAATTTAAGGCGAGCGACCAGCATCTTTTCATATATTTTGCCGAAGACAGGCAAGAGCCCTATCGGCCTGTAGGACTTCGGCACTACATAAGAATCCTTTCCCGGCTTTCTCAACACCACCACTACGGCTTCCTTCCAAGTAGTCGGAAAGTAGTGATGTGCTAGGCATGTGTTGACTAGTGCCAGAAAATAGTCAGGGTCACATTCTATAGTTTTCAGGCAGATGTCAGCGGTGAAACCATCAGATCCTGGCGCTTTCTTGGGGTTAAAGGACCTTGCCGACCGTTCGAGTTCGCCCCGGGTAAAAGGCGGGTCGTGTTGTTCTCCGTGGCACCATTCGTCTGCCTCCTTTGCTCTTTCCCTGGTTTGGCGATGGTCAGCATTGTCCTCTTCCTCACGATCCTCAGGGTAGAATACCTCGGCCAGCCACTCTGCCGACTCCTTGGCACTGAGAGTTTTCCCTTCTTTCTGGAGGGGTAGGTCTTCCTCCCTTTTTCCCACTTTGTTCATTACTCTATATATCCCTTCCCAGACTCCCTCTCTGTCCTGTTTCCCGCAAAATTCTTTCCAGCTTTCCTCTTGTGCTATCCTCGTTTCTAACTCGTATTTTTCTTTCTGTTCCAGGTACTGGTTTACGACCCACTCTCTTCGGGCCGGCGCTGCGTTCCTGATTCTACGTTTTAGGGTGGCGGTGCACTTCTTCATCTCGGCGAGCTCCTTCGTCCACCAGGGCAGGGTAAGTATCTCTTTTTTCTTTTTCAAGGGCATGGTATTTTTACAGGTTTCGGTTACGGCTTGTGTGAATTTTTTAACTATTTGTTCCAGTTGCTCGGTGGTGCTTACTGCTGAGAGTTCCACCTGGTTCAGGTTTTCGGTAGACATGTGTTGGGACAGTTCAGCACGAAACTGATCCCAATCCGCTTTCTTGGTGTTATAGACTCTGGTGGTCCTCTCAATAGTAATACCCTTTGATTTTTTCAATTTGATTCCAAAGGTGATGGCATTGTGGTCAGAGCTCGTGAGTCCTTCGTCAATCTTCCAATTTTCCACCCATTCTAGCATATCGGCCGAACAGGCCGTAAGGTCCACATTGCTATGGTACCTAACTCCTCCTCTGATGACGTCGAAAGTTGGAAGATTTCCAGTGTTTAGTACTTGTAGGCCTAGTTCCACAAGGACCCCATATGTTTCTTCACCCCTTTTGTCTTCGGTGGAGCTTCCCCACCATGCACTCTTCGCGTTTGCATCTCCGCCCATGACCAATCTGCTGGAGCCCGTTTCTCTTCCGATCCGTCGGAGCTGCTCCAGGTAGGACTCGATAGGGCTGTCGGGCTCAAAGTAGAAACTCACCAGCGTGATCTTCCAAGCTCGGGTTCGGATTCCCACCACGACGATGTTGTTTGTGGTGAGTTGCGGGTACTGTATGACGTCTAAGTCCGCATTGAAGACGGCAATAGCGGCTTTGACAGTCCCGTCTCCTCCGCAAGAGCTTTGGAAGACCCTTACGCCCCGATGGCTTCTCATCCTCCCTACAGCCCCCACGTAAGGTTCCTGGAGCAGTGCCACGGATGCCTTTCGTTCAGTGGCTTCGACGAGCAGTTCGTTGGTGACAAGTTTGCTCCTTTGCAGATTGGCCTGGATTATATAATGCCTATTTGTGTTCTCCGAGACAACTTTAGCAATACGCTACTGACTGCCTCGCTAAAGCATCCCATTTCCTTTTGGTCGGGCAGTCGGCGTCTAAGGCATTGTGTGCAGCACCAGACAGTTTCGCCAGCGTGCAGTTTCGGCATTTTGGGGCCTCGGCTGCGAGTCGAGAGGGGCAGTCTTTCATCATGTGTTGTTCCCCGCAGTGGAAGCAGAGGTCGGCGGAGGCTGTGCATAGCTTGCGGGTGTGCCCGTAGCCCAGGCACCGCGAGCATTGAACCAATGGTGATTGGTCCAGGACACGCACCCGCTGCATGTCAACGTGCACTCTCTCCGCGACTGTCAGACGTTGCCACACTGCCGGGGACACTTGCATCACTATGTGGCAGGTGTGGGGATTTCTCGTTCGCCTTCTGTATTTCACGGTCAGCCTTTGCTCATTTGTAGGCAGGTCTCCGATGAGGTGGTCGTTCTGGCGCTTTATCGCCTGCACGACCTCCTCATCTGAGTGGTAGGAGAGTATGTCTTTAATTATTATTTGCGGGTCCTTGTTCTTAATTTCCTCAACAGTGAGGCCGCCGGCACGCTCAATCCTTTCCTTCACCCTCCTCCTCTCGTCCTGTGTTTTAAATCCAATGACCACTTTTTGGTCCTTAACTTTCTTGACCCTTTCTATTTTGGTGCCTTCGTTCTTCGCGTCGACCGCTACCCGCAGCTTTTCGATTACCTCCTCACCGGTGTCCTTGTCGTTTACGGACGACACTATCACCGAGTGAAGAGGCCTTCGAACATGTTGCCGCGGGAGGGCCGCCACCTGTGCGAACGTGGCACTCCGAGTCTCTTCAGCTTTTTCCAGCTGTTCTGATAGGCTTTTAGTTTGGGCCTGACATTCCACCAGCGCCTCCCTGTGGAGCTTCATGCCGTCCAGAAGCTCCCTCATCAGCGCCTTCTCCTCTCCGGTGGCGCTCGGCGTCGCTTGTGTGGGTGCCGGCTCTGGTCCTGTCGCATTTTGCGCTTTCTCAGCCGAGGAAATAACCGGCTCCTTCTCCTTTCCCACGTCCGCTTTACCCTTCTCCCGGGTGGATTCGGCCTCCTTCACCAGCTCGTATAACCTGTCTACAGCCTTGACGATCTCGTCTTTTATTTCTCGTTTCAGGTTACGCGAGTTGGAGAGTTGGATTTTTGCCTTTGTGAGGCAGGCTTTCGCTTCTGAGGTACGGTTTACGTACTTTGTCGTAGACTCCGAACTGGCGCCTGCAGGTGCAGGCGCGGCCTTCGCTTTTGGCTCGGGAGGCGTGGTGAGCGAGGTCTGCCTCAGTGGGGTCGGAATTTTCGAAGCCGGCAACTCCTCCGTCTCTCCGACTTTAGCCTGAGAGGTAAGCGGCTCGTCCATGCTTTCTCTCCCTCTTTCCTCCGTAGCTGTCTTCTTTTTGGGCGGGGTCCTAAGACCGAGCATATTTTTATTGTTTTTATAAAATTATGTTAAAATAAATGAATTTAAGTTGAATTTTAGGTGACGTGAATATATTGTAAATAATTATTAAATTTGACTATAGAACTGAACCTAAGCTTGACTCGGATCACCCAAGGCCAGTTTTCTGGTCCCTGGGGTGTCAGAATTTAAATAAAAATAAAAAGTTTTTTTTTTGTCAAAAATTTGTCCCTACCTATATACAGTATTCGCAATGGGCGGGTGGGAGGGTAATTGAATTTCGGTTTTTGCCGATTTCCGGGAGAACCGGTGGGGCGATCGAGACGATCTTGGTATCGTCTGATAGGTCTCGATCAGGCGCAGAATCTCACCATAGGTCTCCAAGAGATCGGAGCAGGGCAAGAGTGAAAATTTTTCAAAAAAAAAAAAAAAAAAACAAAAATTGATAAGAGAAATTTTGAATTTACAAATTAAATAGGGACTTTAAGAACAAAAAGCTACTGGGGAAGAAGGGGGAACGGAACCTGAGATACTAAGACAGAAATTATCAAAATCGGAGCTAGGGAAAATTTTTTATCAAAGATTTACTATATGAATTTTTTTTGGTTAGGTTAGGTTAGGTTAGGTTAGGTTAGGTTAGGTTAGGTTAGGTTAGGTTAGGTTAGGTTAGGTTAGGTTAGGTTAGGTTAGGTTAGGTTAGGTTAGGTTAGGTTAGGTTAGGTTAGGTTAGGTTAGGTTAGGTTAGGTTAGGTTAGGTTAGGTTAGGTTAGGTTAGGTTAGGTTAGGTTAGGTTAGGTTAGGTTAGGTTAGGTTAGGTTAGGTTAGGTTAGGTTAGGTTAGGTTAGGTTAGGTTAGGTTAGGTTGGGTTAGGTTAGGTTAGGTTAGGTTAGGTTAGGTTAGGTTAGGTTAGGTTAGGTTAGGTTAGGTTAGGTTAGGTTAGGTTAGGTTAGGTTGGGTTAGGTTAGGTTAGGTTAGGTTAGGTTAGGTTAGGTTAGGTTAGGTTAGGTTGGGATTAGGTTAGGTTAGGTTAGGTTAGGTTAGGTTAGGTTAGGTTAGGTTAGGTTAGGTTAGGTTAGGTTAGGTTAGGTTAGGTTAGGTTAGGTTGGAGTTAGGTTAGGTTAGGTTAGGTTAGGTTAGGTTAGGTTAGGTTAGGTTAGGTTAGGTTAGGTTAGGTTAGGTTAGGTTAGGTTAGGTTGGGTTAGGTTAGGTTAGGTTAGGTTAGGTTAGGTTAGGTTAGGTTAGGTTAGGTTAGGTTAGGTTAGGTTAGGTTAGGTTGGGTTAGGTTAGGTTAGGTTAGGTTAGGTTAGGTTAGGTTAGGTTAGGTTAGGTTAGGTTAGGTTAGGTTAGATTAGGTTAGGTTAGGTTAGGTTAGGTTAGGTTAGGTTAGGTTAGGTTAGGTTAGGTTAGGTTGGGTTAGGTTAGGTTAGGTTAGGTTAGGTTAGGTTAGGTTGGGTTAGGTTAGGTTAGGTTAGGTTAGGTTAGGTTAGGTTAGGTTAGGTTAGGTTAGGTTAGGTTAGGTTAGGTTAGGTTAGGTTAGGTTAGGTTAGGTTAGGTTGGGTTAGGTTAGGTTAGGTTAGGTTAGGTTAGGTTAGGTTAGGTTAGGTTAGGTTAGGTTAGGTTAGGTTAGGTTAGGTTAGGTTAGGTTAGGTTAGGTTAGGTTAGGTTAGGTTAGGTTAGGTTAGGTTAGGTTAGGTTAGGTTAGGTTAGGTTAGGTTAGGTTAGGTTAGGTTAGGTTAGGTTAGGTTAGGTTAGGTTAGGTTAGGTTAGGTTGTGTTGTTAGGTTAGGTTAGGTTAGGTTAGGTTAGGTTAGGTTAGGTTAGGTTAGGTTAGGTTAGGTTAGGTTAGGTTAGGTTAGGTTAGGTTAGGTTAGGTTAGGTTAGGTTAGGTTAGGTTAGGTTAGGTTAGGTTGGGTTAGGTTAGGTTAGGTTAGGTTAGGTTAGGTTAGGTTGGGTTAGGTTAGGTTAGGTTGGGTTAGGTTAGGTTAGGTTAGGTTAGGTTAGGTTAGGTTAGGTTGGGTTAGGTTAGGTTAGGTTAGGTTAGGTTAGGTTAGGTTAGGTTAGGTTAGGTTAGGTTAGGTTAGGTTAGGTTAGGTTAGGTTAGGTTAGGTTAGGTTAGGTTAGGTTAGGTTAGGTTAGGTTAGGTTAGGTTAGGTTAGGTTAGGTTAGGTTAGGTTAGGTTAGGTTAGGTTAGGTTAGGTTAGGTTAGGTTAGGTTAGGTTAGGTTAGGTTAGGTTAGGTTAGGTTAGGTTTTTTTTTTTTTTTTTAAGGTGGAGAAATCCTCATGGATACCCCGGGAGCTGGGGCTGCCGGGGTTATGTGAGACTCCTACTCACTAAAACTCCACCAGGTTTCGTCTCTACGCCGGGCGACGGCCGGGGGCATTCGTGCTGAGCACTTGACCCCGTCTGGCCGTCGCAGCGTTGTCTGCGTCAAGAGCGGACGCAGACCCTCCTCGCCCTGTTGGGCATGAGAGCGAGCAGAAACCCATAAGGCTCGCTCTCATCCTCGCGGGGGGGCCTGTGCAATGCGGACGTCTGTCGCCCCAGCGACATTCGTCCGCAGGCCACCCACTACGGCATCGCAGCTTGGTGCAACCACCTACGCTGCCCCATCCTCCTACGCCTCGACGCCTCCGCCAAGGGATCGTCGGTTCTGAGGCGCTGCGCCTCCCTTTTGCGGGACATGACGGTCCCGCAAAACTCGGAGACCGCCGTCCACGCACTCCTACTATCCAACATTGCCCGGATGGTAGTGGGCAATGTGAGGTCCGTCCCAACTACGGCAATAAGCCGCAGCCTCTCCACGGTCCACGCCGGACACTCTTCTAGCGTGTGCTGGGCGGTGTCATCCACCCCCAGTCACACGACCGGCACACGGGGCTCGACTCCCTGCACACAATAGTATGCAGGTACCTGTCGAAGCACCCGTGTCCTGACAACATCTGGGTCAGGTGGTACGTCAGGGAGCCCGACTTGCGCTCGACCCATTTCCTGAGCGACGGCTGGATGCCGGCAATAGCCCAATGTCCAGCCGTCGGCTCGAGGAGTTCTTGAGACCACCTGACCACCATCTCGTTGGTGCCCCTCTTCCGCCACAGTTCCAGATCGTTGGGGCGAAACTCTCTTCCTGCGCTGCGCGCCTCGCACTTCTTGTTGAACAAGGCGGCAGAGAGTTCCGCCTGGAGCTCCCACGGGAGAGATCCCGCCAAGGCGCAGGCCGCCTCGAAGCCTATGGTGCGGTAGCCCCGGATTGCCCTGATAGCCATGACTCGCTGAGGGCGCCTCAGCAGAGCCCTATTGCTGGCATTCAGGGCATCCACCCACACCGGCGCGCCGTAGAGTGCCATAGAGGCGACCACGTTGGCATAAAGGCGCCGACACGTAGAGCCCGGTCCACCGACGTTGGGGAGCAGACGGGCTAGACTCGCCGCGGTTCGCACCAGCTTTGGGCCCATCCGCCGGAAATGCTCCCCAAAACTCCACCGGCTATCTAACGTTAGGCCCAGATATTTAATCTGAGCCTTTACTGGGATCTGTACTCCCCCAACCGTGATGTTGGCGTTGGGGGGAGGTCTCCTGCGAGGCGCATGGAAACATATGGCGCTGGTTTTGTCCAGCGCCACATCGAGGCCCAGTCTTCTTATTCTGGCCACCACCTGAGCTGTTCCAGCAGTGGCCAGAATCGCCGCGTCCCTAAACGTATCTCCGCGGGCTACAACCAATGTGTCATCGGCATAACACACTAGGAAGAGCCCACGGAGAAGTGCACCACGAAGTACAGCGTTGTACCCTATGTTCCACAGGAGTGGACCAAGAACCGACCCCTGTGGAACTCCTCGCTCCACACTGTGGGAGACAAGACGCCCTGCCCTATCCATATACTTAACAACACGCCCCCGTAGGTAGTCTGCAACCACCCGCTGCAGATACCTGGGCACCCTGTGGGATTCTAGTCCGTCCAGGATGCACCGGAACGGGAGCGTGTTGAACGCGTTGGCGATGTCTAATGACACCGCCACCACTGAGCCTCCTCTGGAGGTCGTCTCGGCAGAGAGGGCCTTGACACTCATAATTGCGTCTATGGTAGAGCGGCCCTCTCTGAATCCGAACTGGCTATCTGCCAGATCTGGGCCCACAGTGCTCAAGTGCTTCGAAATGCGGGAAGCAACCACCCGCTCGAAGCACTTCCCTGCCTCGTCAAGGAGCACTATGGGCCGAAACGCCGATGGCGAGTTGCCTGTGCGGCCCTGCTTCCTGGCAAGCACCAACCTGCCCTCCTTCCAGGTCGACGGGAACTGCCCAGTTCGGAGGGAGGTATCCAGGATTGCCCTGTATGGGAATTCTAGTGCCGCCTCCAGCGCCAAAGCCAGCACTCGGGCCTGTACCCCGTCCGGTCCTGGGGCGGTCTTTTTAGCCCGCAGTCTCTCGACTATCCCCGCGAACTCCTCGTCCGAAA
The DNA here is from genome assembly GCA_023373885.1 of Hestina assimilis. NCBI lineage: Eukaryota > Metazoa > Arthropoda > Insecta > Lepidoptera > Nymphalidae > Hestina > Hestina assimilis. The sequence goes on along the minus strand of CM041747.1, from coordinate 11,361 downwards.
CTAGCGGGACCTCCGGGTAGTCTTCGGCCGCCAACACACTAGCGAGTGGAGTCGTTCTCGCCTCCTGCGCGGGAAACAGTGCAACCACCGTCTCCTGCAGCTGCTGGGGGTCCAGGGTTTCCGTGACCGGGACGCCGTGATTGCGCAAGCGATTGCGAATCGCGCAATACGGTCGTCCCCACGGATCCCTACTAAGCCCCTCCAGCAGCTCCTCCCATGAGCGCCGCTTCGCAGCTCTTATCGCTGCCTGGAGCTCTTGCTTAGCGGCCCTATACGTGTCGCCAAGCCTTCGCTCGTCCTCCATCGTGCGGACTCTTCTGCGCCGGTATCGCGCCACCGACTTCTTGGCGCGCTTGCACGCCGCCCGTAGTGCAGCCAGCTCTTGCGACCACCAGTACATGGCCGTGTCTGGCGGAGGTCGCCTGGCGCGAGGCATCGAGGCATCGCAGATGCGAGCCAGTGCCTCGCGAAACCAAAGGGCCCTCTCGCTCACGGCCAGCACTGGGGCCGAATCGGCCTCCCATGCCTGCACAATCGCTGCCTCGGTAGCGACCTCGCGATTGAGGCGCGTTATCGCCCACCGCGGGAAGACGGGGCTGTGCCACCACCGGAGACGGAGACGCCACTGATGGAGAATCGGATATATTGGTGATCCGAGAGCGTCTCCGTCTCCTCCAGGACTCGCCAGTCCCTAATCCGACTAGCCGTCGCAGGGGACGCAAATGTGAGATCCACAATCGATTCCCCCTGCGGTCGAACACAGGTTGGTGCCCTGCCCCTATTAAGGAGCGTTAGATTCAGGGAAGCCGCCCAGTCCTCCACCTCGCTTCCACGAGGGTCCGTCGCCGAGGATCCCCACGTAGAGGACTTAGCGTTAAAGTCCCCGGCGACGATAACCTGGAGCGGAGCAGCGCGCTGGACTGCGCCTCCAAGCTCTGCCAAGAAGGCCTCGAATTGGGCGAGGGTCTTATTGGGGGAGAAGTACACTCCAACAAGAGCGTACCCTCCCCACCCCGCCACCACAAAGCCATCTCCGCGCTCGCACAGGATTAGCGGGGTCTCGGCGGACCACGCCCCGACCACGGCCACTAAGCCCGACCGGTCTGCGATCCAATTGTGGCGGTCTGGAACCGTGTAGGGTTCCGCCACAACTGCCACCCCCAACCGCCATTCCGCCATGTGCTGTAGGAGGAGATCCTGAGCAGCGGCACAGCGGTTTATGTTCGCCTGTAAGACTGAGCGGGCCGTATTAGACATTGTCCACAGTCATTGGCTCCTCGCGGCGGGCCCGCTCAGTCACCGGAGCCGCCTTCGGTCCAGCAACACCTTTTCTCCTCTGGCGTTTTGGCGGCGAGCACCCTTTGCCCCCCATTTTATGGTTGGCTGGTTTGCTCGCCGCTTCGCACACTAAGCAGTGCGGCACCTCCAAACAGGTCGCAGCTTTGTGGCCGACCTTGCCGCAGCGATAGCAGGCTTCGCCGCGGTCTTCTGTTGCTGTGCAAGCGACCCTGGTATGCCCCAGCTGCAGGCACTTAAAGCAGCGGAGAGGGCGGGGCTCGAGCAGCTTTATCTGCACAGAGCTCCACCCTACCAGCAGACGCCCCTCTGTCAAAGCTTTGGCTGCAGCCATAGGAACTTTGGCCCAGACCGCCCCTATGCCGCCAGAGCCGACTTTTATATCGCCCACCTTGATATGCTCTGGTGGGCAAGAGCCCTTTGTGGCTAGCGCCCTCTCTATCTCCTCTCTCGATATAGAGTCATTCAGACCTGTCAGCCTAACGTCCACCGACTTGAGAGGCCGGATGACTTTTAATGAATCCGGGAGGACTCTCCTGATCTTGTCCGCCAACAGGTCAGCCTTCTCCGGACTCACCGCAGGGGGCATCTCTAATAATCGAGCGCCGGTCGCCGTCGTGCGGAACTTGAACCCGCCCTCCAGCCCTAGTTCGGCCAGGTTCACGTGGGTCCGCACGTTCTTTAGGACGTCCGCATAATTTATGCTCGCGTCCTGCGGCGCAGCGATTACCACAGCCTGAGTGCGTGGTGGTTTGGCTGCGCGTTTCCGTTTGGGCTTTGGGCCCTTTCCCTTACTTTTTCGTTGGCGCTGAAGGCTTCTTGCTCGCCTTCTTCTTTTTGGCCACTAGCGTCCAGCTATTCTTTTCGCTGTCCTTTGAAGCTGGAGGGCCTGCCACCTCCAGTCTCTGGCCGCCTTCTTTCGCAGAGCCCGCACCTTTTTTCTGAGGGGCTTTGGCTCCCTGCCCGCCGAGTCGCGGCTGTTGCTTTGCCACTGTTTTGGCCGCTTTGGCCTCCGCTGCAAGTGGTGGACGCACTCGCTCAGGCGGAAGGTTTAGCCTTGTCTCCAGCGATTCGATGCGGGCGTTAACCATTTTGCCAATCTGCAGCATGGCCGCCCGCATCCATTCCTCCATATCCGGAGATCGACCCGGCGTCGCACCCAGAGGTACCACAGGAGCGGCATCGGTCTCCATCCGATTCGTCGGTGCGACGGCTGGCCCCGTGGTCGCCTTCAGTTCTGATCGGAGCTGCGCGATCTCTTTGCGCAGTTCCTCGACTTCCCACCTGAGTCGTGCGTTCTCGGCTGAGACCCTGCGAGTCTCCTCCGATACGGTCAAAGACGATAATTCTGTCGCCCGCTCTTTAATTGCCGCGACGCTCATCTTGAAGGTCCGGAGGACCTGCCCCTTGAGGTGTGATGACTTAGCTGCCGCCTCTGCGATCAGCCCACACTCTGCATCAATGGCCTTACTAAGTTCTTCAGCCGTTGCACTGGTTATCGGCTGATGAACTGCTGGGCACTCCACCCGCTTGCCTTTTATTGCAGTCCGAGTGTCATACACCTTCTTTTCCATATTGCTTACGGCCTCTTTAAATTCGGCTTCAGCTCTGGCTTTAGCATGTTCCTGCTTTGCCTTTAGAAAGCCTACCCATTGCCCCGTTGTAGGAGGCCTACCGCGGCCCCTTTTCTGGGTAGGAACTTCGCGATCTCTTTCTCTGCTGGAGTCAGAGCCGCTTTCCCCATCTCGTCTAATACCGGATCGGGATCGTTTTCGTCCTCTCTTCGACCCGTCGGAGTCCGTCGTGGTCTCAGAGAGAAACGACCTCTCTTCGTCAATGAGAGCGCTACGCTTCTCCTTCTCGTGGCGCTGACGCGCACGTCTGGACGTGGAGTCCGATTTTTGTTCCGTTGGTGCGGTTTGGGCGGATACCGCCTCCACACCCCCGGAAGTACAGCCCCCCTGGCTCAGGTCACCCTTGCGGGCGACCGAATGGCGAAGTGTGCCCCCTCCAGATCCGATGGGGCAGACGGGGCCCGTGGGCCCCGTGAGGGATTCTCCGGCTAGGCCGGTACCCTCCTGGAGTAATATATCGTTTGTTGTACTTGCCATTTTTTCGGTTTTTCCTTTTTATAGGGTGAGGTCCCCTCCGCTAGTGGCCGGACACCCTCCGGCCATTCAACCTGTCGGCACGGGAGACCTTAGGTTTGGGGTGATTTTTTATCGAGGTTTTCTTCCTCCCCCCCATTTCCCCTGAAGAAACCCCCCTACCCCTGGCAGTCGTTAGCCGTCGTCGGCGACTATTCCGCAGAGCGGGCGCCGACGCCGTTTCCAGGGTGCACCACGAGGAGGTGACCGCCTTGCACCCCAGGTTAGGTTAGGTTAGGTTAGGTTAGGTTAGGTTAGGTTAGGTTAGGTTAGGTTAGGTTAGGTTAGGTTAGGTTAGGTTAGGTTAGGTTTTTTTTTTTTTTTTTTTTTTTTTTTTTTTTTATATTGGTTTGTGTGAGATCTCCCCTAACATTATCAGGGCCCTTGTTTGTATAAATATGATTAATTACATTTAAATTGTGATATTTTAACATTTTTCTTTTCTATCAAGTTTTATACAGGTTATTTCGCTTTTTAGCTTTTGTGGTAATTTTACAAATATTGTACATTGCTTTTACTAATTTTACTAATTTTTATACATGTTGTTATACATTGCACGTAATACTGTAACAGAATATTTTCTATTGATATATTAAGTATAATAATTTTGACATTTTAGTAATATAACATTTAAGATAATTCGATACAATTAAAAGAAATACTATATAATTTCAATAGCATCCAAAAACTAATAGAATTCAATGAGACTTAAAATACACTAAATAATGATACGATGTATATAAGAATAATATTAAGAAGGTACAAGTAAAGTAACAGTTATACAGTAAGATAATAGTAACAATTTATATATATTAACAATTATGCCATTCGCCAAGTATTGCGCTTCTCAGATATGATAGTCAGACAGACAATTTTTTTTTTTTTTTTTTTTTCCTTCTGGCTTTCTTTTTGTCTTTCGTTATTTTCATGACTCAATGTTTTCAAATTTACAGTTGTACTTAATTCCTATGAAATTTGCTGCACTTAATTACATACCAAGGTTAGGTTAGGTTAGGTTAGGTTAGGTTAGGTTAGGTTAGGTTAGGTTAGGTTAGGTTAGGTTAGGTTAGGTTAGGTTAGGTTAGGTTAGGTTAGGTTAGGTTAGGTTAGGTTAGGTTAGGTTAGGTTAGGTTAGTTGGGTTGGGTTAGGTTAGGTTAGGTTGGGTTAGGTTAGGTTAGGTTAGGTTAGGTTAGGTTAGGTTAGGTTAGGTTAGGTTAGGTTAGGTTAGGTTAGGTTAGGTTAGGTTAGGTTAGGTTAGGTTAGGTTAGGTTAGGTTAGGTTAGTTAGGTTAGGTTAGGTTAGGTTAGGTTAGGTTAGGTTAGGTTAGGTTAGGTTAGGTTAGTTAGGTTAGGTTAGGTTAGGTTAGGTTAGGTTAGGTTAGGTTAGGTTAGGTTAGGTTAGGTTAGGTTAGGTTAGGTTAGGTTAGGTTAGGTTAGGTTAGGTTAGGTTAGGTTAGGTTAGGTTAGGTTAGGTTAGGTTAGGTTAGGTTAGGTTAGGTTAGGTTAGGTTAGGTTGTGTTGGGTTGTGTTGTTAGGTTAGGTTAGGTTGTGTTAGGTTAGGTTAGGTTAGGTTAGGTTGTGTTAGGTTAGGTTAGGTTAGGTTAGGTTAGGTTAGGTTAGGTTAGGTTGGGTTGGGTTAGGTTAGGTTAGGTTAGGTTAGGTTAGGTTAGGTTAGGTTAGGTTAGGTTAGGTTAGGTTAGGTTAGGTTAGAAGAAGAAGTTAGGTTAGGTTAGGTTAGGTTAGGTTAGGTTAGGTTAGGTTAGGTTAGGTTAGGTTAGGTTAGGTTAGGTTAGGTTAGGTTAGGTTAGGTTAGTTAGGTTAGGTTAGGTTAGGTTAGGTTAGGTTAGGTTAGGTTAGGTTAGGTTAGGTTGAAGGTTAGGTTAGGTTAGGTTAGGTTAGGTTAGGTTAGGTTGGTTAGTTAGGTTAGGTTGGTTAGGTTAGGTTAGGTTAGGTTAGGTTGGGTTAGGTTGGGTTAGGTTAGGTTAGGTTAGGTTAGGTTGGGTTAGGTTAGGTTGGGTTTAGGTTAGGTTAGTTAGGTTAGGTTAGGTTAGGTTAGGTTAGGTTAGGTTAGGTTAGGTTAGGTTAGGTTAGGTTAGGTTAGGTTAGGTTAGGTTAGGTTAGGTTAGGTTAGGTTAGGTTAGGTTAGGTTAGTTAGTTAGGTTAGGTTAGGTTAGTTAGGTTAGAAGAAGAAGAAGTTAGGTTAGGTTAGGTTAGGTTAGGTTAGGTTAGGTTAGGTTAGGTTAGGTTAGGTTAGGTTAGGTTAGGTTAGGTTAGGTTAGGTTAGGTTAGGTTAGGTTGGGTTAGGTTAGGTTGGGTTAGGTTAGGTTAGGTTAGGTTAGGTTAGGTTAGGTTAGGTTGGGTTAGGTTAGGTTAGGTTAGGTTAGGTTAGGTAGGTTAGGTTAGGTTAGGTTAGGTTGGGTTAGGTTAGGTTAGGTTAGGTTAGGTTAGGTTAGGTTAGGTTAGGTTAGGTTAGGTTGGGTTAGGTTAGGTTAGGTTAGGTTAGGTTAGGTTAGGTTAGGTTAGGTTAGGTTAGGTTAGGTTAGGTTAGGTTAGTTTAGGTTAGGTTAGGTTAGGTTAGGTTAGGTTGAAGGTTAGGTTAGGTTGAAGTTAGGTTAGGTTAGGTTAGGTTAGGTTAGGTTAGGTTAGGTTAGGTTAGGTTAGGTTAGGTTAGGTTAGGTTAGGTTAGGTTAGGTTAGGTTAGGTTGGGTTAGGTTAGGAGTTGGGTTAGGTTGTGTTAGGTTGGGTTGGGTTAGGTTAGGTTAGGTTAGGTTAGGTTAGGTTAGTTAGGTTGTGTTAGGTTAGGTTAGGTTGTGTTAGGTTAGGTTAGGTTAGGTTAGGTTAGGTTAGGTTAGGTTAGGTTAGGTTAGGTTAGGTTGGTTAGGTTAGGTTAGGTTAGGTTAGGTTAGTTAGGTTAGGTT